>CM033319.1:67915907-76929611 GCA_019359835.1 Pharus latifolius | reverse complement strand
GTTAAAGTTATTACAAGACAATGAGAAAAGCATGTGATCTTCAACTTAGTCATATGTAGTAATGTTGCATGTATATGCGCTGACAATGGTAGTTGAAGTAAATTGTGGGGAAAGTAGTACATCTCTGCAGAGTGTAAAGAATGTATTCAAATACTCCGTACCCTCGGATCAGGGTATGTCATGGTCAATGAACTTATCATGTAGTTGGGCACAAGTAGTTTTATGAATGACATTTTAAACTAAAATGTTAGATCCATCCTTGAAACTTTAATTATAATGTATACTTCTATAAATGTTAATAAGAGATTAAATTACTGCAACTACTACACCATGGTGATAAATTATGAATTAGTTTATTATAAATACTTCCATAAATCTTCCATAATGCTTATCTATTATTTGAAAATAAATGCATCTTGCTACAATTGGCTTGCTAAGTACCCTGTACTCACCCCCAAAGTTTTAATTCATTAGAAGAATATGAAGTTGACCAGAAACTACTCAAGGATGAGCGAGCTCCATTCGAAGGTGAATTTGATCAGTTCTTTTAAGGTCATGGCTCACGGCCGAGCTCGACTGTGGAAAGAACTATTGTGTGCGTGTGACATAAATAAATTGGCCATAATGGTCCATACTGTTAAATATTACTATAATGTTGTATAATTAGTGTTCGGAAGTCATGGTTGTGATATACACTTTTCTTTACAACTACATCCTGGGAAGTTGTAAGCCAAGGGGGACTTGCCCCGGCAAACCCCCGTAATGCACCCGCCACATAGTCCTGTATGTAAAAATGTACAGTTTAAGACAACATGTGTATAAAAAGAGAAATGAAAGTAAAAGATTACATGTGGTGCAGTCAGTGTTTTCCCATGGCAAGAACAGTAGCAAGGGCAGGCAGCAATGCACGTGTGGAATGCCATATCCTTGGTGAAAAACCATTTGAAACTTGTCGAATTCATCTTCAAGTTAGGTCCTTTTGCATAGAAGATGGTTTATCATTGTCTTTGCCTTCCATTCCCACTTTGTGTCGATCTACTGGAAATATCTGCACCTCTTCCTATCGAACCTCAGGCACTTCATATACCTTCTCCAAAATCATTCTTCTTCCAAGCTTTAATGACTTTCGGTGTCAAACCATAGTCACATCTGTGTCCCAAGCTCAGGCTTTGTCCTACATATAGATGAAAAGTGTTAACATAATAAGCGCATGTCGAAGCACATATTGAAAGCAAAGCAAATGAAGAGTGGTTGCCTTCCGAGTTGCAAATTTCTTCCCTTGGTTACCTTGAGAGCTGATAGGAGCATTGCTCACCATGCATGTGGAGGTAAGTATTATTGATGAATTGCGAGAACAATCAGGACGAATTTATAGACATATCAAAGTAAAGATAATTTGACATAAAGTTGACAAGTTGTAATGAAGTAAATTGCTGTGATTATTGCTAAAAAGCTATAAAGGTGATTTGACCTAGTGCTAAAAAGTTGTAAAGTTGCTTTGATGTATTGCTGAAAAAAGCTAAATAATAAAACTAAAAAAGATAAACTAGATTTTACATACAACAAAATAAAGTGATCATAACAAAGTAAATCGAATGTTTATGTACAATTTAGTACAAACTAACACTGCACCCTCTTTACCGAGGCACTTGAATTAGAAGGTGTGTAGCACATTGGTGCATGACACTCTCTAATACGAGGACACCATGGTGCATCTATTGATGTAGCCACTGGCTAGTCCTATGAGGGCTAGGTAGGAGGAGGAGCATCATGCAAGGAGGCCTGGAGCTCTTGTGGCTGGTTAGGCTACCATAAAGGCTATGGCTCCTGTATCTGCTGAAGGATTTGCTCCTGGGAGAGTCCTTGACCCTTCTCTGCAGTCAGTCGCTCTACCACCCTCTTGTAATAAGTAGAACTACATGCGGAGAAGTCAATGTTGTTGTTAGATGAGATGTCACTATGTCGTGCTATCAGCGGCCGAGAAGGATGCAATGAGGTGATGGGTGATCCAGCAGAAGCACATGCAATGAGGATAATGGGCAATTTGTCGGCAATGAATGTGATGACGATGGGTGATCCATCAGCAGATCACGTGGAACCAAGGTTATCACAACTCCCCAGCAAGGCAAGGCACCTCGGTACTGCCTGGATGCCTAGGCACCCGATTAGGCAACAATTATGCGATAGATTAGATATTATAAGCCAACAATTAAATAACATAGTACCCTGAAAGAAGAGAGCATTAGGCAACTAAGAGAGAATTGAGAACTGAGAGAAGAGAGAATAGAGAAGAGATTAAGAGAATAGAGAACAAGGAATTGAGAGAGCACATGCAATTAGGCGACATAGAGAATAGAGAACTAAGAGAAGAGAGAATAGAGAAGAGAGTCAAAAGAATACATTAAGATGCGAACCTTGAAGCTACAATTGCTGGGCTACGACATCTAGACGCGACAAGGGAGCAAGGCTAGCCATCACCCGTGAGTCCAAAACGGCAGATGGTAATGGCGATGAGTGGGAGAGACAGATCATCACTGTGACAGCTAAGTTTGTGTTGGGCCAGGGCGGGGGTGGCGACTAGGTTTTCAACATTGGGCATAGCCGCACAGGTTATGTTTTGTATAATTTTGGCAACAGTGCATCCCAAGCAGCTATCCCAACGAACCGGGTGGTACCTAGACAAGCTTGGGTGATACCCAAAACTCCTAGGCAGCCGCCTGATGCACACTCGGCAGTCAAGGTGCCTTGGCGTCAAAGCCTGGCCAACAAGATGCCTAGATGATGTTGTGATAACACGGCGTGGAACAACCCCAAAGTCATCTAGAATGGAATTGAGGCTCTCCAATATGTGTGTAAGCATAGCCTCCAAGTCATTCTGTGGCATGACCTCTCCTCTCCAAAACTTGATGGCGTCAGTCGTCGACATGCATATTCAACACGCCAATAATGTTGATGTGATGGATGAATAGACTCCTAACTTGATGGCGTAAGTCGTCGACATGCATATTCAACACGCCAATAATGTCATTGTGATGGATGAATAGAAAAATTAGAATATTAGAACACCCTATCAAATATTGTTTAAAAGGTGTTTGTACTCACACTGTGGTGTACATGCCTTGCGTTATGTTGATCAAACCTGTCCTGAATGGTAGGAGCAATGGGGGGGACATCATCTCTAGGTGGTGAGAGGGGTGATAATTGGTACCTGATTCATGGTCTATACCATGCAAAAAATGCCCAAATTAGGATAGTTTTTTCGAGAGCCCATAACTTCAATTTATAAGCTCTGAGTTTGGCCATAACTTTAATTTATAAGTTCATAAGATGAAAACTGAAACTCAACCAAACAATCCACAGTTATACACAAGGGGTGTATCTAGTGAGAACTCCTTTAAAAATAGGAGCACATGAACTTGCAATCTAAGGCGTCTAGTAAACATAGAAATGAATTACATTTGTCAAGTTTGCTTAATGGGACATTAGCATATCACCACACAAGGAAAGCTAGGAACGATAACATCTTATGATCAAACGGATAATAATTCTCGATACAATGATTGGATGACTTAGATACAAGTTTGTATGCTCTTATTTTAAAAGGAATTCTCACTTGATACACCATAATTTACACATTGTTGTAAATAGAATATTATGTGTACATTACTGAATGTACCCCTAGGACAACCCCATCTTTTCCCTTTAGAAATATTTGTACCCTGTAAAGATAGGATCTAATAAAGAGTTCCACTAGCCATTCTCTGTGTGATTGCTTGTGCTTGTTGTGTGCAGAGTCGGCAGCGCAACGACAATAATTTTCAACATGTTATCAGCATGAGTTCGCTCTGATTCATATGTCATCAGGTCCCTTTCTTTTATTGCAAATCAATCAAGCAATTTTTTTTAGATTTGAGAACAAAAAATTCTGGAAATTGTCTGTCTGTCACCGATCAGTCACCGACTATCGTCATTTCCACTGTAGCTGGCCTGAAGCTGCACGCCACAGCCGTCACTGCCCCTGCTGTTGGGAACGGGCTCGCTACTCTAGCACAATTTCAAAAATTTTACCCAAAATCCCAAGAAGCTTTCAAGCAATAGATCATAGATCAAGAGATTTACCACTAGATGCGTGAATGCAATAACGCAGCAGCGAACGAAGAGTTGATGTCGCAACCGGATTGTGACCAATAGTGCAGCAATAACAGTCGAACCTCTACAAAAGTCCACACGTTCGGGGAAAGAGCACCACGTGTTCGTGTACTAGCACTAGCGCACACGGCTAGGGTTTTACGAGATCTATCTCGTGGATGGTGGTGGTAGCTAGAATAGATTAGATGATCGATGCATGCCCACAGCACCTCCTTTTATAGGGCTTTGTAGATATTTCCTACTCAAATGTGAACCATAATCCTAATGGTAAACCCATTACCAATAGGGACCCGTTTCGGATCCCATCCGAATTAATACTCTAACCCGTTAAGTGTGTGACCCTATAGAAACAACTTCCCGAATCACAAGTCATAAGTGATCCCTAACAAGACATTATGATTACCCGCATGTACACGAAGATCATATCCGACAAACCAATACAATTTATCATGGATTATCTCTTTGTCTCACAATACCAAATCAAACTCAAGGTGAGAAACGTGTCATCCTTGAATAGCTCGGTCTTTTCTTGATCTTGTAATAGACTAATCTTTCCATAGTTGACTCTCAACTATATTCGGCACGGCCATGCACTTTTTTAGTCCAATTATATCAAGGGGCCCAGAGATATCTCTCTCAAGATATGAGAGGGGCAAATTCCATCTCGACCATTCACTTTCAACCACATGGTTCATAACATATATGTATGTCACTTTTATGACTACTCGGTTAAAAATAGCAGTTGATGATACCAAGTATCACTAGTACAGAAATGCAGTCTACTAACCCCTATCTTCTATCGGTTATTAGCGATTTAGTAGAAAACCGTTAGAAAAGGTGCCTCGCGGTTATAAAAGGCATAAGGGAGGTATTTTTCCTATCGGTTTGTAAGAAATTTACCGTTAGAAGAAGCAGAATGATTTACTCTAGCGGTGATAAACATATTTACCGTTAGAAGAGATGCATAAGTACTGACAGGAAGATGTTGTGTACCGTTAGAACTGGTCAACTTCTACAAATAGTTTTATTCTATCGGTACAGTATTTATATACCGTTAGAATATATCACAAAATCCTATCGGTAGCCTGTTGTGAACCGATAGAATAGTTCGTCTACTACAAATAGTTTTATTCTATCGGTACTGTATGTTTATACCATTAGAATATATCACAAATTCCTTAGAACTGTTCGTCTTCAAATAGTTTTATTCTATCGGTAATGTATGTTTATACCGTTAGAAGATAGCACAAATATATTAGAACTGTTCGCCTTCTACAACTAGTCTTATTCTATCGGTAATGCATGTCTATACCGACATAATATGTACAAAAATTCCTATCGGTATGATGTGGTGTGCCGATAGAATTGTTCTTCTTCTACAAATAATTTTATTCTATCGGTAATGTATGTTTATACCGACAGAATATCGCCAAAAATTCCTATCAGTAGGATGTAGTGTGCCGATAGAACCATTCACCTTCTACAAATAGTTTTATTCTATCGGTAATGTATGTTTATACCGACAGAATATTGCCAAAAATTCCTATCGGTAGGATGTAGTGTGCCGATAGAACTGTTCGCCTTCTACAAATAGTTTAATTCTATCGGTAATGTATGTTTATACCATTAGAAGAGATCTCAAATTACTAACGGTAGGGGGTTGTGTACCGATAGAACTGATCTAGTACTATAAATACCCTGGTGTGTCTCTTTCTTTCGTACAGTTCATCGGGCGCTCGTAGCCCTAACCCGTAAGCTCCATGGACGGCCAACGCACCTCTACTGGCGACTGCTGCACCTCCGCACCTCCATCGACGCCTACTAGATTTCGGCATGGCAAGCAAGGTACGTAAAATTTCGGCAATATCGTTAGATTATTCTAATCCGATTATGGCAATTATTCTACAATTTTTGTATCCTTCATTTTGATGTGTCTTCTTTTCAATATGATTATGTACAGTGTCTTGTTCTTGTTTTTTATTAAAACAACTAAATAATATCACAGTGGGACAGATAATGTTCAATTGCTTGCTGATCCTATCAAATGAAGAAAATTATCAGGATATATTTGCAATACAAACGCTATCTAACATAGTGAAATGCCAATAAGAGTATAAATGTAATATCTTCATCTCTCAATAAGTTGCTCAATGCCAACTTGGACTTAGTAATAATTGAAATTGAAAGATCATGAAATTGAAAATGAAATTGAAAGATCATGAAATTGAAAGATCATGAAATTGAAAGATATTTGAATTGAAATTGAAAGATCATGAAATTGAAATTGAAATTGAAGTTGAAAATGAAAGATCATTAATGTCAAGATATTTACAAATATCATGAGATACACAAATATCTTGATCTTCTTTGTAGGTTGTTCAATGCCAATAACATAGTCAAATGCCAACTAGCTTGCTCAATGATCAAGTGCATGTAAAAAGTTCATTAAATAATTAATATATGTATATTGGCAAGGTAATTTCTTCCGATGAAATAGAGTAGAAATATAATATCTTGATCTCCAGTTGCAAGTTGATGTTACTATGACGAAGCACAACCTAACCTTCAGTTGGTAGTTTTTCTCAGATAGGGAGTCATGTAGGAAACAATAAACAATCTTAATTTGCTCTAGAATGCCTATTTATAATCTGTGCAGGTCCTTGGATGATGCTCATGAGGGGCAACGTATTTCACGGTTCTTCATCGCAGTACGCTGCCTACGTTGGCTTGTTGGCGAAAGAAACGGTGAAGATCACCATCAAGAGCTGGAAAGAAACGGTGAAGATCACCGTCAAGAGTTGGAAAGAAACAGTGAAGATCACCGTCGAGAGCTGGAAGGACGTGAAGGGCTAGATCTTGGTTGGCTCGGTCGAGAAGATCCTTAAGCCCGGCATGTTTCTCAAATCAGGACCTATAGAAAGCATCTTACATTTGTATCGGTGTTTCAGCCATTTTTTTGCATGCACCAACTTGTGGCCAGATACTTACCTGCTTGGAGAAGAAAATTGTTGTCATTTGCACAGCCATTCTACACTCATTACACAGAACAACATCTTGCAAGGTAGGTTCTTTTTTTTAATGGAGTTGAGTTGAGTTGAGTTGAGTTGATCGAGTCTGAGTCCGAGGAAATCACCAATACAAATGTAACTCGATGGCAGTTCTAGCTCCTCGGGCATCTTTGAACTGAACTCCTATGGTTAGGTCCAATGTGGTTCAGACATTTGCTGTTTTGGGTGAATGGATTGTAATGTAACAGGTCTAACTTGTAGTCGGTAGTTGCATTGTCGCAACTTGCAAAGTTCTCTTTTATGTAAAATGTATGGGCCACTGGGTTCCTCGTGACGATATGTGTTAATTTCAGACGTGACTTTTCTAATATACATCGAATGTGTGAATTGTTGTATTTGTATATTGTTGTATATTTGTGTATCATGTATTGCTATTTGGGACATGACTTGAATATGTACATGTGAGTATTTGTGTATTTAATTGTATTGGTAGGTAGGTATGTATTTGTACTACTGTTTCAATATGCACTTGAATTTGTGAACTGGCAAGTGATGTTTTTTAACCTAAATTGCTGTGTCATACATGAATCGCTTGCTTTTGTTTTCCAGCCATTAACTAGAATGAGTTTAAATAGTACTCATTTTTTATGTTTCCTCTTGCATTTCTTAAAGGGATGGAGGCAAACCAAGATCTCATGTAAGTAGAGATTTTAATTTCTTTGGCAAGATGAAGTACCAAGTACCTAAGAAAAGTATTTTGTGTCTCCTAATTAATCTACAAATTAGCATCTCTTGAAATATTTCTTTATCTTCTAGTTAAGATCTGTTGATGTTACATTGTGTTTAGATATGATTCTTTGGATGTGAGAACTGGTGTCATGTGTGTCATGCATTACTCAGTTTGGTTTTGTTTCAGCTATGTACCAGCTGACGAGGATTGACACCACGAGTCAGTTCAAATGAATGCACAACTGGTTCGGATAGATTCGAACCTGACACGTGCCTGGCGGTGCGAACTCAAGTCATTCTGAGGGTACCAGCCCGAGGTCGCAGTCCTTACGCGATCAGACTGCAGCTAGTGCGCGGTCAGGAGTCCGTATGTTGTGCGCGGACAGAAGGCTGAAGATGTTGCGCAATCAGCCAACATCGCGCTGTCAGAATTCTTTCGACCAGGGAACGTGGGAATATTCTGTCCCTGTAACAAGAATATCCCAAGTATCCCGAAGATTCTTCCACGTAGAGGAACAACCGTCAGGAGATTAATACGTGCAGTTATCCACGAATAACACGTGTTAAACCTGCGTGGAGGTTAAGAGCGGTTCTCTAAACCACATCCAAGCGATCTCGAGGCCTAATTTTTATCCGGAGGTTCGCTGAAATATGGCTGGAGTATATGATTCGCGACGATTTCGATCTCGAGTATTATGCTCACATTCCGATGCCTTCTCCGAGCTATCCTGTTCCGATGGAGGAAATTGGAGGCGAGAATCTCCCAGAGGTCGAATCGTCTCTCCAGGTCATGTCCAACGACCAGGTAGCAACTAGCGCAAGGTTAGAACCCACTGAGGTTCTTAATGCGCTAGAGAGTGAGTCTGGTTCATCATACGACCCCGCTGAGGGTAAGGATGATATCGATTTGGAAATCAGCCCGGGTAGATCGAGCCTGATAACCTCCATCGTCTCTTTGATTTCGAGTCTGACTCGGAACAAACCGAGATGTTTCCTCCATCGGCGACCTCTCTCCCTAGACAGTTTGCTTGCCTTATCGGAGGAAACTCCTGATCAACAGGCTGCTAGGGAAGAACAGGAACGCAAACAGAAGGAGGATCAAGATCTCGAGCCGACAAAACAACAAACTACGCAGAACTGCCCTAGGCTTCTTCAGATGCGCAGGCTCATTACGATGCTACTTCGAGTTCTTCCCGACGATCACGTGGTCGCAGACGCGACCAGACCCCTTCTTTGCCTCTGGAGCGTTCCCGGTGGACGAAGAAACGGTAACACCTGGTGCCCCTAGGAGAAGTACACATGGTCGACTGCGATCTATCGCGGAAGTCATGCGTAATTCCCTCCTACGGTCACTGGATGCACAGAAACCGGCCTTCACCAGAATCCTGGGGGAAAGATTGGACGAGGTCGCATCTGAGGCGACCCCAACGGCCTCTTCCCGGTCGGTAACACGTTCCCGCGAACGAGAGTATTCTCACTCTGGTTCTGGTCGACGAAGTTACCCCCCGCCCATACCATCCCGCCAGGACAGGTCCAGGCGGGCACAGGATTCTCGTGTAGCGATCGAGTCCCTGTCCACTCTTGTTTGGGACCACAGATAACTTCACCATTGCATGAAGTCGCTCGTGATCCGGTCGAAAGTCACAGGACAGTTCACGGTCCTTACGTTGGTTGTAAGGCTTTCTCGCCCGGCCTTCGTGCGGTCGTTTGGCCAGACAAGTTTCGACCAGGGGCCATAGAAAGGTTCGACGGAACTCAGAACCCATCCGAGTTCCTACAAATCTATATCACTGCCATCCAAGCAGCAGGAGGCGATGACCGGGTCATAGCCAACTACTTGCCTACAGTCCTTGAAGGACCGGCTAGAACTTGGCTGTTTAATCAGCCTGAGGGTTCTATCTACAATTGAGAATGCTGTGTGACGCTATCCTCAGCAATTTCCAAAATTGTTATCAAAAGCCGGGTAAAGAGGACGACCTCCATCGACTATGACAAACTTCGACCGAAACCCTTCGTCAGTTTGTCAAGAGGTTTGTCGGGGTGAGAAATACCATCCCGAACATATCTGACAGCTCCGTTATTAGGGCATTTAAACATGCCTTTCGATATCGAGGATTCACTGAAGACTTGCTCATCCATCCTCCTCGATCAGTGGCCGATCTTTTTGATATGGTCCGATCGATACTCCGACGCGGCCGAAGCGGTCGAATGGAACCGGATGGTCGATAAGGGTGACCTACCACGTCAACCAGGTTTGAAAGACGCTAGGAAAGAAGATTCAAGCAAGCCGGAATCTTCGTCGGGCGGGAAGTCGAAGAAGTCGAAGAGGAACCGCTCTGGACAGTACAGCGAGGTCGCAGTTGCAGAAAAGACTCCTTCGACTAAAGGTAACAAACCTCATTTAAGAATAAAACTGCTTCTGGCGGTCGTAGTGCCGACCAGCCAGAAAGTCGACTAATCCGCAGGAAGGCAAGAAGTGGTGTCCACTCCACAACTCCACAGGCCACGACCTCAAGAACTGCAGGAGTTGGTTGAAGCAGTTGGATGACTTCTACCAGGGGGTTGGACCAATGCCGACCTTACCGGCTAAAGAACAAGCATGCGGACTTAGAGACGCTGACGGAGATGAAGAGATGTCCTACCAGGTACCTCATAAACACGTTAATGTCATTTTCGGAGGTTCCTCCTCTTTTGTTTCCAAAAGGCAGTTTAAGGCCTTTTATCGAGAGGTTAACCAAACGGAGACATCCTTGGTGAACCTCAATACCCCCACTGGTCGGATACACCTTTGACATTTGATCGTACTGATTGTCCTGCGGGGCTTACTCGGCCATTGAGGCTCCCTCTGATCATTATCCCGATCATAAGTAATGTGAGAGTCGAAAGAGTCCTGATCGACGGAGGGAGCTCCCTTGACATTTTACTGGTCAAGGCACTCGACGAGATGCAAATTCCTCGTTCGAAGATTATGCCCATAATCCATCCATTTTATGGGATAATCCCTGGTCCCTCCATGATGCCGTTGGGACAAGTGGTCTTCCCGGTCACACTGGGAGAACAGGATAACTTCCGAATAGAACTGGTTACTTTTGACGTAATTGATTGTGATTCAGCTTACAATGCAATCTTTGGCAGGCCAACTCTTTCTAAGTTCATGATGCAACGCACTATGCTTATCAGTGCGGCAAATTGCCTGGCCCCAAAGGTGTCATCTCGGTCCGAGGCAGTCGCAACGTGGCACTAACGTGCGACCGGCTATCTCTGGAGATGGTCGACTAACTTCCCCTCCGGGACGCTCAGGTCGCCACTGTCGCCACCGACGTGATCAAAGCTGCTCCCCGACCAGATGAGAAACTCAAACTAGTTCCATTGTACCCAGATGATCCATCCAAGACAATTCGGGTCGGATCAGGCCTGGATGACAAATACGAACTCGAACTCATTACTTTCCTCCGGGCTAACGCAGATGTGTTTGCGTGGAAACCATCCGACATGCCCTGTGTCCCAAGGGAAGTAATCGAGCACAGGTTAGCAATTCGACCTGGACAGCGACCAATAAAGTAAAAGCTCAGGCGTTTTGCTGTTGACTGACAGGAAGCCATCCGAGAGGAGTTGGACAAACTCCTAAAGGCCAGGTTTATTCGCGAGGTCGATCACCCGGAATGGCTCACCAATTCGGTCATGGTCCGCAAGTCACATGGCAAGTGGCGCATGTGCGTCGACTACACTAGCCTCAACAGTGCCTGTCCGAAGGATGACTTTCCCCCTTCCCCGCATCGACCAGTTGGTCGATTCAACTGTGAGTTGCGAATTGATGAGCTTCCTGGACGCTTACTCACGATACCATCAAATTAGCATGGCAGAAGAAGATGAAGAGAAAACTGCCTTCATCACCCCGTTCGGCACCTATTGCTACGTCAGAATGCCGTTCGGTCTCAAGAACGCAGGTTCCACGTACCAGCGCTTGATGCAAAAGACCTTTCTTTCCCAGATAGGGCGTAATCTCGAAGCATATGTAGATGACTTGGTTGTAAAAAGTACCAAGAAATTGTCTCATTTGGACGATCTCGCTGAAACCTTCTGTAATTTGAATCACTTTGGAATAAAGTTGAATCCGGAGAAATGCTCTTTTGGGGTTTCTTCAGAAAAACTTCTTGGTTTCCTTGTTTGTTCCAGAGGCATTGAGGTCAATCCTGAGAAAATCAGGGCCATCGAACAAATGAGGTCGCCCTCGACCATGAAAGATGTTCAACGCCTGGCTGGTCGCATGGCGGCCTTAAGTCGTTTCATATCGCGACTAGGCGAAAGGGGATTACCTTTCTTCAAAGCCTTGCGGAAGCATCACAATTTCACATGGTCCGATGAGGCCGAAAAAGCATTTCAGGAGGTAAAAACATATTTATCCAGGCCGCCAGTATTGGTGTCTCCTGACAAAGGAGAACCATTGCTTCTCTATTTGGCGGCCACCTCACACGCGGTCAGCGCTGTCCTGATCGCGGATAGGGAAGGGATACACAGACCCGTCTACTATGTAAGCGAGGTACTTCATGGTCCTAATGAGCGATACCCTGAGGTCCAGAAGATACTTTACGCGCTACTGATGGCTTCCCGTAAGCTACGACATTACTTCCAAGCTCACAAGATCACAGTGCCCTCCTCCTTTCCTCTGGGGGATATTGTCCGAAATCCAGAGAAATCTGGCCGAATTGCCAAATGGGCGGTCGAGTTTGGTGCTTTTGACATCCATTTCACGCCCCGCACAGCGGTTAAGTCTCAGGTTTTGGCCGAGTTTGTGGTCGAATGGACCAACCCTGAGCCACCCGTGTAGGTGTCCGAGGAATTGGAATGCCCTGATCACTGGACAATGTACTTTGACGGTTCCCGTAGTTTCCAACACTCGGGGGCTGGAGTGGTTTTAGTTACGCCTCAGGGCGAACAGCTTAAGTATGTCATCCAACTACACTTTGTTGCGACCAACAACGCAGCAGAGTATGAAGGTCTTCTTGCAGGGCTCCGGGCAGCAAAATTCCTCGGAGTCCGTCGATTAGTGGTGAGGGGAGACTTACAGCTGGTCGTAAACCAGGTAAACAAGGAGTACAACACCTCCGATGAGACAATGGCTCATTACCTGGGGGAAGTGAGGAGATTGGAAAAACACTTCAGTCATTTCGAAGTCCAATACATCCCGTGAAAGGACAACATTCTCGCAGACCAATTATCCAAAATTGGGTCCTCACGCACATCCACTCCGGCAGGAGTGTTCATTGAACACTTGGACTGTCCTTCGATCATGACTTCGGTCGAGGATGATCCGGTAACAGCCTGCGTTACCAACCTCGGTCAGGAATAGGATTGGACTCATCCATTGAGAGTCTATCTTGAACATGGGACCCTACCCGAGGATGAAACCGAAAGCGATCGGTTGATTCGAAAAGCGCGTCTGTACAAGCTCATAGAGGGAGTTTTGTATAGAAAGGGTACTCAAGGAGTATTCATGCACTGCATATCTCAGGAGGAAGGTAAATCCCTCTTGAAAGAAATACATGACGGTGTATGCGATGCGCACGCGTCATATCGCACACTGGTCAGAAAAGCTTTTCGACAGGGATTCTACTGGCCTTCGGCACTCGATGATGCCAAGCACATGGTCAAAATGTGTCCTCATTGTTAGTTCCACGCGAGACAAGTTCATCAACCTGCCTATGCGTTACAAACCATTCTCCTCACATGGCCTTTTGCGGTCTGGGGGATGGATATAGTTGGTCCTATGCCATAAGCGGTCAATGGGTACAAGTTGTTGTTCATAGCCATTGACACGTTTACAAAGTGGATTGAGGCCGAACCAGTACGAAATATTACCGCATCAGCAGCACAAAAGTTCTTCCACAAGAACATTGTTGCTCGATTCGGTGTTCCAAACCGTCTCATCACAGACAATGGTTCTCAGTTCGCCAGTGGTCTTTTTCTGGACTACTGCGATCAGATTGGGACCAAGGTGTGCTTTGCTTCTGTGGCGCATCTACAGAGCAATGGTGCTGTGGAACAGGCCAACGGGCAGATACTGCAAGGCATCAAGAAGCGTGTTTTTGATCGCCTTAAGACTCGCTCAGGGGCTTGGGCAGACGAGCTCTACACCGTTCTATGGGCACTGCGAACTACCTCTAGTCGAGCCACCGGTGAGACGCCCTTCCATCTGGTCTATGGGGCCGAGGTTGTGCTGCCTATGGAAGTTTGTATTGGATCTGTTCGGACAGAGCAATTCGAGCGAGTTGATCAGCCCGAACAGCGATCACAGGATCTCATCCTCTTAGAAGAAAGGTGTGATCGCACTTTGATCAAGTCTGCGGCATACTTGCAAGTTTTGCGCAAGTACCATAACAAAAGGGTGCGACCACATAGTCTTAACATGGGCGACCTGGTCTTACGAAAAATTCAAGACCAGTCTAATCGCAACAAATTCTCCCCAAAGTGGGAAGGCCCTTACACTATTGTCTCGGTGCCGCGACCAGGATCAGCGCGATTAGCCATGGAGGATGGCCGAATTCTGTCCAATACATGGAACATCGATCAACTACGCAAGTTCTACGTGTAAGTACTTAATCCCTTTTCCTGTTCAATTAGCATTTTTTCATAAAACAAAAGGACTTTTGGTTTCATACGATAAACATTTCCCTTCATGTCCATGTGTTATGTGTTACGTATTTGACTCGGGGGCTGGTCGCCGGCGGTTAGATCATTACAATGTTCTAGTCGGATTCGCTGGCCAATCTCATGACCGCTTCCAGACAAGTCACTCCTAAATAAGCCGTTTCTCAACGCATACGGGTCTTTTTGGTAAGTCCTTGGTCATCTGAGTGGCTGCCAGTTTGCAACAAGGTTAGGCGTTACATTGATCATAATTGCTGGTCCGATCGCACACCCCTGGTTGTTACACCTGTATTTCTCCTGTGTTTATAATACTAAGTCTTCAGTATCTATAATCACAAGCGGGGGCTAGGGGGATATGCTTATAATATGAAACAACAAAAAACAAGAATATATCTATTTTCTTTCAAAAACAATTTGTACATGCATTGCATTCTACATGTTATATTTGTACAGTTGTAGGGATTATGCAATCCCGAGCTCGGTCAGGAGTTTATCTACAAGGGGGTGATCTCCTCCATGATCGACTCCAGTTGTTCTTCACTCTCGATCTCTACTGGTCTCACCAGTGGATTCAGATCCATATCTGGGCCATGGTGGAGATGAAACCGGCAGAGAATGGCGGAGGCTGCTGATCGAACCCTGGTTCTGATCACCTCTTCCCGTCGCCGTGTATCTTCAGGAAGATACTCGAGAAGTGACTCCGCTTGGGCCATGACTAGTGTAGACCAGTCACTCGAACTGAGGTCATCCTTTGTGGTCTCAACCACATCAGCCCTCAGGAGACGGGCCACCATCTTTAGCTGTTCAAAGATGGATTGGCTCAGGTCTCTGTTCGCCTTTTGGGCAGAGTTAATGGAGCACTGGAGGATCGCCTTGCCCTGACCAAGTCGTTTTATTTGACTTGCTTGCGCTACAGTAAGAAGAGTGTTACTCACAAATTATGAATTCAAGTCTTCCTAGTCGGGAATCGACATACCAGAGAGTTTTGACCGCAACCTATTGAGCTCGACCTCTTGCTTTGAAACCACAGAGATCGACATGAGCTTGGTCGCGGCCAGCTCCCTCTTCAGAGATGCAACCTCCCTGTGACAGAAGAAATGGTTGTCATAACAAATTTGTACTTATACAAATTAGAGGGCATTTATCCTTACTTGCGCGAGCAGTCTCTTTCTTTTTGAATGGCCTCGAAGCTCGCTACCATAGCGATCGATCTGGTCGTCATCCCGGATAATTCCTGTGATACAAAGAGAAGTCAAAGGTGTCCTATGCACAATTCAGGTGACAAAAGAGGTGTTCATCATACCTGTGTATACTCCCAAAATGAAACATCCTCCGGGATGGCGGGAGGTCTGGTCGAGGGACCCGTCGCGACCTCAACAGGAGCAACAGGTGGAGGTGCCTGCTGGGCCTCAGTTGCAGTTTCTATTACCTGCAACTGGGTCTTCGCGCCCGATTCATCCCTCACGGTCCAGACGACTTCCTGGACCAGGGGGACAGAGCGCTCCTCACCGGAGGCTCCGGCACCAGTAGCAAGTTCAACCCTCCCTGGGGCGGCTGAAGGGCTCGGTGCTACCTCTTTCGCCTGCCAAGGAAAGAGGAACTAACGATTACGTTGGTGATCATCACAATCCAATCTAGTATAACCAGAATAGGGTTCTTACCTTATTTGAAATCCCATCAGCTTTTGGGATTTCAGGGAAGGCTCTCCCTGAGAAAGAGGACAGTCGCTGTCTGTCCTGGTCTTCCTCTTTGTAAACAGGGCTTTTTCCCCCTATGTATGTTTTCCTGTAAGTACATTCATAAGGGATAAAAAAGACTTAAGGGGTAAGAATTCATACCTGTGTAACCTGTCCGGTTGGCAGTATTACGTCCGAAGGCTTGGATGGCTCCTGGACTGCTGGAGCCGGCACTTCATCCGCGATTCTCGCGGGGTCTTGTTCGGACACCTCCTCTCCTGTCCGCAGGAGTGGAGGATTTTCCTCCCTGGGACTCACAGGAGTTGCAGGGGGAAGTTCTTTTCCCTGTATAAGTGTTAATTCGATAAACACGTGTACAGAGGAAATTGAGAAGATAAGACCATGAGGAAATCTTACCGTGGCCGTCCCTTCGACCAGGGAGGGAGAAGCAACTGACCCTGAAGCCTCTGGGGCTTCGGGAGCAGGGATATCGCCCGCAATCACGGGACTTTCGATGGCTGCGGGGTCCGCTGCGGTTGCTTCTGTTTCTGTGGAACGAGGTGGAGTCTCGCCAGATGGAAAGTTTGCCATCTTCCTCCTCCGGCGGATCAGGGGAACATCATCTTCCTCCTCCTCCTCGCTCCTCTCGCCCTGTACGGCGAAGAAATGATTCCAGTTTGTACCTGGAAGAACGGGAGGTACGTGATATATTACCGCAGTCTTCCTTGCGGTAGGAGGAACGCTCCATGAAGACCCCTCCCCAAGAGTTTGCTTGGATTTCTTGGGGGTAGGATTCCTCGTCCTGGGCTTCGAGGAGATCTTCTTCACGTTCTTCACCGTCAGCTTTCCCAGGGAACCGACGTTTTCGCTCAGGAATGTCGCCTCGGCGAATCTCCCTAAGAGCTGTTTCGTCCCGACATGTTTGAGGTCGTCGCCGGCGTGAACCAAGCTCTGTGGGCGAGGCGATCCCTTGGGGCCCTCTACTTCAGCGTTGTAGGCCCTGAGGAGGTAATTTGTCCGCCTATCGACCTCGGAGGAAGGCAGGACTGTTCCCAGAAGATCAGTCAGAAAACATATAACAAGAATATGGGGTTTCAGTGTCGAAATCACATACCTTCGTTGTAGTCCAGGGTATTGTCTGCCATGGACTTAATCTCCCAAGCCGGATGAGCCCTTTCACGCAGAGGGCTCACCCTGTTCTTCACAAAGTCGCTGATGACGTCGCGAGCCGTTAGTCCCTGTCGGACCAAGTGAAGAATCACCTCGGTGTGCTTCATGAACTCAGCGTTCATCGCCGGGGGGGAGTCCAACTCGCTCGGCTTCTCTGGCCGCGAGTTCTCGAACCACAACCCACTCTCCGATGGAGGGGTGCAATAAAACCACTTCTGGTGCCACCCGTGCACTGAATCCCGCAGGGGTGGGAAGGGATACTCCTTCTTCTCCCTTAGCCGGAAGTAAATACATCCGGCGGCGTTGGCGCTCTTCGACCACGCCGAATAGTAGAAACGTCGGAAGAGATCCACGTTGGGATACACTCCGACGTATGCTTCACATAGATGCTGGAACACCGCCAGAATCAGGACCGCATTTGGGTGGAGGTTGATCAACTCCAACCCATAATGCTCGAGGATGTCCTTCAGGAACCGACTCTCGGGGAATCGGAACCCGCAGCGCATGTATTCCTCGAAGACCACCAGTTCGCCATCTCCGACGACTGGGGTTTCTTGGTCCTTCCCTGCTGGCCGCCAGTTGATTAGCAGCCACGGAGGGAGGATCTCCTCCTTCTCCAGCGCCAGCAGACTCTCCTCGGAATGGTGGATCGATCTGCTCCAAGATGCCATTTCTTGTGAGAAATCGGGAGAAAAGTTGGCGACTTTGGGGAAGACGAAGGCCGAGAAGAATGAGGGTTTTGTGCGGCGGAAGTATTGAGGAAGGGTTTTTGGCTGTGTGGCTTCCTCAAGAAGCTAACTGTTCCTTTTATAGACCCGAGGAGGCGCACTAATGTGAGTAACGTTCCACTCAAACGTTCCGCTTAATATTTTATTCATTTCCCATAATGGATACTATTTCTGGCGAACCCGATAAAGTGTTCTTGGTATAAGATTTGAAACAAAAGGACTTCTTTGTTTCAAAGTTTGAAGATACAAAAACTTGAAAAGTTCTTCAAGGGTTTTCGGAGGATATTTTCCTTCATGTGCCTTGTAAATTTTCATGAAAATATCCTATGACCAAGTTTTTGGACGTACGGATATGTTTTGATCAGATTGCGGTATGATCAGAACCATGTCTTCGACTAAGCTCCGATTCTAATCGAAGTGATGGTATAATCGCAGTAATCTTTCAAATTGAACTTCGGTTCTAACCGCGGCTTTAAGTCTGATCGCGATATCAGTGCTGGTCACGGTACTACTATAAAAACGTGGTTCTGGCTGCAGAACTGAAGTTTACCTGTGTATGAGTGGTCGTAAAGACATTGCTTATGGCCATATTTTCACACAGAAGATGTAAATAATATTCATATGAAGAAAAAGAAAAATTTTATTTCTTGCATTCTTTACATATAAAAGGGACACTGGTGACCAGAGCGTCGACCTGATCTGAAAGAAGTTTGCAAAGTTCTCCTAGGGACATGTTGTTGTCAGTAGGATCTATGCTGACAACCCCCAGAGAACTAGCAACTAATCTAAGCCTATCTACATGATCCCTAACAAGAAATGCACTATTGTTCCTGATCAAATCGGAGAGTTCTCGCTGTTGCTGAGCGTGGTCCCTCTCTCGACGGAACTGTTGCGCTTCTTCATGGGATCTTTCAAAATATTCTGCCAGGTGCAGAATCGTCGAAGACATCTCTTCGGTCTTCTTCTCCAGGGCCTCTTTTTCCCCTTGGAGAGTTTGTCCGAGGGAGGGAGGTGGAGTCTCAGCAAGCTGGTCGATGGGGACTTCAACAATTTTCGTCTCCTACATTTGCAGATGTTAGTTTTACTAATTATAACAAACAAGCAAAGGGAGACAGAAATAATTACCAATCCTAGCAAGCGACAGGTTGGTATATGCATCCTGAAAAGTAGATCATCCGACAAAAGCGGATGATCACTGCACTAGTACAGAAATGCAGTCTACTAACCCCTATCTTCTATCGGTTATTAGCGAAACAGCACAAAACCGATAGAAAATGTGCCTCGTGGGCAAAAAAGCCCGACGGATGTATTTTCCCTATCGGTTTCTAAGAAACTTACCGATAGAATAAATAGTATGATTTACTCTAGCGGTGATGAACATATTTGCCGTTAGAAGAGATGCATAAGTACTGACGGAAGAATGTTGTGCGCCGATAGGACTGGTCGACTTCAACAACTAGACTTATTCTATCGCTACTATATGAATATACCGACAGAATATATTAAAAGTTCCTATCGGCAATATGTAGTTCACCGATAGAATAGTTGACCTTCTACAAATATTTTTATTCTATCGGTAATGGATTCTTTTACCGTTAGAATATATAGAAAATTGCTTAGAACTGTTCGTCTTCTAATAGTTTTATTCTATCGGTAATGCATGTTTATACCGGTAGAATATTGCACAAAATATCTTAGAACTGTTGGCCTTCTACAACTAGTAATATTCTATCGGCAATGTACGTACAGACCGATAGAGTATGTACAAAAATTCCTATCGGTAATATTTGTTTTGCCGATAGAACCATTCGGCTTCTACAGATGTTTTTATTACTAACGGTATTCTGTTTTCTTACCGATAGAAAATATATAATTGTATAAATACACGGGTATGTCTCTTTCATTCTCACAGTTCATCTGGGCTCGTAGTCCTAACCCGTAAGCTCCATGGACGGCCGGCGCACCTCTACAGGGGACCGCTGCACCTCCGCACCTCCATCGACGCCCTCTAGACGTCGGCATCCCAAGGAAGGTACGTAAAATTTCTGCAATATTGTTAGATTATTCTAATCCGATTATGGCAATAATTCTGCTTTTTTTGTATCCTTCATTTTGATGTGTCTTCTTTTCAATATGATTATGATCTGTTCAGGTCCTTGGATGATGCTCGTGGGGGGCAACGTATTTCACGATTCTTCATCGCAGTACGCTGCCTATGTTGGCTTGTTGGCGAAAGAAAAGGTGAAGATCACCGTCGAGAGCTGGAAGGACGTGAAGGGCGAGATCTTGGTTGGCTCGGTCGAGAAGATGCTTAAGCCCGGCGTGTTTCTCAAATCAGGACCTATAGAAAGCATCTTACATGTTTTTGCATGCACCAGCTTGTGGCCAGATGCTTACCTGCTTGGAGAAGAAGAATTGTTGTTATTTGCACAGCCATTCTACACCATCACTACACAGAACAACATCTTGGAAGGTAGGTTCTTTTTGTTAATGGAGTTGAGTTGAGTTGAGTTGAGTTGATCGAGTTTGAGTCCGAGGAAATCACCATTACGTACAAATGTATGTCGACGGCAGTTCCAGCTCCTCGGGCGTCTTCGAACTGAACTCCTATGGTTAAGTCCAATGTGGTTCAGACATTTGCTGTTTTGGATGAATGGATTTGTGATGTATCAGGTCTAACTTGTAGTCGGTAGTTGCATTGTGGCAACCTGCAAAGGTTCCCTTTTATGTAAAATGCATGTATGGGCCACTGGGTCCTCGTCGTGATCTGTTGTTAATTTCAGACGTGGCTTTTGTAATATACATCGAATGTGTGAATTGTTGTATTTGTATATTGTTGTATATTTGTGTATCATGTATTGCTAATTGGGACATGAACTTGAATGTGCAGGGAGCATTTGTGTATTTAATTGTATTGGTAGGTAGGTGTGTATTTGTACTGCTGTTTCAGACATGCACTTCAATTTGTGAACTGGCATGTGTATGTTTGTACCTGAATTTGTATTGGTGAACTGGCATGTGTATGTTTGTACCTGAATTTGTGAACTGGCATGTGTAATTTCTTTGGCAAGATGAAGTCCCAACTACCTACGAAAAGTATTTTTGTGTCTCCTAGTTAATCCACAAATTAGCATTTCTTGAAATATATTGCTTTATCTTCTAGTTAAGATCCGTTTGATGTAAGATCTGTTTGATGTTACATTGATATGATTCCTTGAATGTGAGAAATGGCATGTGCATGTTTGTCCCAGTTTGGTGACAGTACCTCCTCTAACGGTAAGTACACATATTTACCGATAGGAAAACATATATATTTGTTCAGTCATGCATATTCTAACGGTAAATACACATATTTACCGATAGGAAGCACATATATTTGTTCAGTCACGCATATTCTAACGGAAATGCACATATTTACCGATAGAAAAATACATATATTTGTTCAGTCATGCATATTCTAACGGTAAATACACATATTTACCGATAGGAAACACATATATTTGTTTAGTCATGCATATTCTAACGGTAAATGTACATACACGAGCACAAGGTAATGTTACGGTCACAGAATCCTTCGAAGTCAGACGTTTGGGTAAGCAGAGAACATAACAGGAAATTTGCTGAGTGGATCCAAGAAAGAGTCACGCGAGCTGCCGAGGGCTCCGTAAGTGAAACTGTGACATGGTTGGCTAGAGGCCCAAGATTCACTGTAGGGACTTGGCAGGGGTACGACATCAATGGGTATTCATTTTACACAAGAGCTCAAGACGCCAAGAGTAGCACGCAATGTAGCGGAGTGACACTGTTTGCTATTTCCGAGGATGCCAGGTCAGTAAGGGCGCTGAACTCATATTACGGTGTTATTGACGAAATATGGGAGCTCGATTACGGATTACTTAAGATTCCCCTGTTTCGATGCCAATGGGTCGAAATCCCTCGAGGTGTTCAAGTTGACAGTTACGGGTTTACTCTCGTCAATCTTGGTAGAGTCGGACACCAAGACGATCCATTCATACTTGCAAAGCAAGCCACACAGGTATTCTACATCGTTGACCCGGCCAATCCAAACTTGCATGTTGTCCTCCACAGCAAGAGACGTATTGTTGGGGTCGAAGATGTTGTCGACGAAGAGGAGTATAACCAATTCGATGAAATACCTCCATTTTTAGAGGACATTCAATCTATCCGTACTGAAGATATCGACGAAACAACGTATCTGCGAGATGACCACGAAGAAGGATTATGGGTTGAGAACCATTGATGATTAATTTCTATTTCAGGGATAAATGCCAAGCAAACAGCCCACAAGTTCTGCAGCAAGGTGAGGAACTTATCATTAATACATCAGGCAGTACATTTTTCTTTAGAATTTAATGATAAGCTAGTTCACAGCATTAATACATCTCAATTTTACTCCACAGCATGAGTTCTAACATGTACAGTACCTTTATCCTGTAAATATTTAATTCTTCCCTTCAAATAGCACTTGCAAAAATCTCATCGCAGCCTCTTCAAAAATCCCTTTTTTCTGACGGTATTTTGTTATTTATACCGATAGAGAAGGACATCTTCTCTCAGGCACTTCAAAACGTTTTCTATCGGTATTGTTCTATTTTACCGTTAGAATAAATTCATTTGTCTCACGGTATTTGTTGTCTGACGGTTTTTTCCTGTTTTTACCGATAGAAGAATACTCTACCGCTTCGAATTCTCAACCGTGTCGCCATGCGTCGCCTTGGAAACTCTATAAGTACCTCGCCATGCGTCGCGGTATTTTGTTGTTTTTCTAATTCTCGAACGGTTGGACTCCTCATCTTCTCTTTCACAATGGCAACCTCCATGGGATCGTCATCCACGGCCTCCCCGGTAAGAACTCTAAATCTCCTCGGTTTACCCCTGTATTGTTAATCCATGTTCAGTTCATTCTTGACCTGTTGATTTGCACAGGGAATGGTAGCCGTGGAAGACACTGCCAAAGTGAAGGCTGACCTGAGGGCCCTCCAGGAGGAGCACAAGCTCCTTACAGACAAGCACACTCAGCTACGGCTTGACCTTGACGATCTCTTCCAGCGCATTAAGCGCATGAAGACGGATGGTGACAATGCTAGGGCGAGGACGAGGCGTCTTCGCGAGGAGAAGAAAGCCGCGGATATGACCATCGCTGGCTGCGGTTTGACTATGAAGGATACCATAGCGAAGCTGACGGAGGTCGCAGGCCTTCTTGACGCGGTAGTAGTTGATCCTAGGGACAACTTGTCGCTAGAGGAGTCCTGCGTCCTGGCTGCAAGTCTAACTGACTCTATTCTACATGCAGCCAGGGCTAAGACCACCCCTTGACCTAGCATTTTGGGTTTTATTTTTTATGTAAGTGATAAAACAACAATGAATGAACAATTTCTTTTTATGTCAATTTTCCAATTTTCCGGCTATCTTCCCTCTTTCTTTAACATTCTGCAGCTTTCAACCACGGTCTGTTTGATGTTAAATTGTGTACCTTTTCATAACTCTGACGGTATTTTGTTGTTTTTACCGATAGAAAAAGGGCACACAAATCTCAAGCACTTAATCAAAAAAATTTTCTGGGGAAAATTGGGCTCACGGGATTTTTTTGTTTATACCAATAGAAAAGGGCACCTTTTCATTACTCTCACGGTATTTTGTTGTTTTTACCGATAGAAAAATGGCACCCAATCTCAAGCACTTTAAAAAAATTTTCTGTGGAAAATTGGTCTCACGGGATTTTATTGTTTATACCGATAGAAAAATGCAATCACTAATTCGAATATTTTTCCGGGAAATTTACTTTTTCTATCGGTATTATTTTGTTGTTTCGATAGAAAATTACATAAGTCTATCGGTATCATTTTGTTATACCGATAGAAAAGTTCCTCCGCTACTTTATTTCTCGTACACGGCCCTTTAGTTTCCCTCCACTCGAACAGTTCCACCTTAGAGCACTGCGTCTCTTTGAGAGCGAAGAAAACCCCAACCTCCGCCGTGAGCACTCACTTCCTCTCTCCCACACGACGATCGCCGGCTGGACACTGGTTCGTCACTGCCACCGGTTCTTATTTTCGTCCTTCGCCCGCCGCTGCTGCGTTCTACACCGCCTCTGCATCACCAGAACTGATCGCCGCCGTAAATACCCTAATTCGTCGTTCTATTTCCAGCATCTTCTTTATTTGATCCTAGTGTTTTGCACGTACTAATTCTTGGAGTTTTGCAATTACACTAGGGTTCCCTATTGTGTTGGCTTATGTACATTCCGCAGGCAATGTTGATTTTAATTAGGGTTTACATAATATGTTCCAGTGCTGTAATGAACCTGTTTTGAGATTTTAACTTCTCTATACTGCTGTATGTGTGATCAATTGTATCCAACTGCCATGTAATGCAGATTATATGTTGGAGGTGTTCTTACACATATTCTATCGGCAGCTCATGTGTTTACCGATAGAAAATTTTCTGCACAAGTAGTAAAACTTAATTTGGATCTGGAAGGACATGAGCCATGCAATGTACTAGTTTGGTTGGGAATTTTTACTCACTTCGTATGAATATATGGCAATGTGGATGGGTCTTCGATGTATATGTTTCAAATGCTTATATACATGACTTTTCCCAACCTAATAGCTGTGAAGTCCTGATGACTCACATACAGGCTAGGCTAAAGATTATGCACAGTAGCACTTAGATGCTTGTGTGCATATTTACGTGTGAAATAATAATGCTGGCCCATGAATATTAATTAGTGTAGCAAATCATCGAGAATGTTATGTGATGACAGTGAATGGTGGCTTGTCAACAAAATTCCATATGTAGAGAACATTGTTATGTTCTATCGGTATCTCACGTGTTTGCCGATAGAAAAATTGTCTTGTGTGGAGGTAATTGTTATGGTCTATCGGCAGCTCATGTGTTTACCGATAGAAAATATTTCTGAAGAGTTCAGTAAGTAATTTATGCATGTCTTTCTTTTTGTATTATTTTCCCTTTTGCCGCCCTAGTTAGTCTCCAGTCCTGGGCTGAGTTATGGAAGTCCAAGGCGAATTAATTGCCATATATATGGTTTGTTGAAGGTTTTGTAGGGGAAGACATGTCGTCGTCTTCATCGGATGGTACTAGTGGTTCGACTAGGGCCAACCCCATCGTAACTACTGAAGATGGGGCTGTTACATCCCAGCGCAAGAGGGTGGGGCGAGGCGCGACGACGTTGGGGCGTTTGGCCAAACGCACTGATCTTTCTTGTGAGTTCAACCAATTTGGGAGGCCGATTGGAAAGAATGCTGGGAGGTACGCGGCCTACGTTGGGCTGTTGGCGAAAGAAAGGGTGAAGATCACCGTCCAGAGCTGGAAGGACGTGACGGCGGACGAGAGGGATAGGTTGTGGGCGGAAGTGAAGGTTAAATGAACTGAAATCGCTGAACTCTTTCGTAATCACGTTCTCTTGGCTTATACTAAAGTTTAACTAACTCGTGATTAATTGTATGCATTTTTCGGAAACAGGCTAAGTGGAACATCCCCGACGATACACCTAGGACTGCCTGCTTGAAGGACATGAACGGAACATGGAAAACCTTTAAGAGCTGGCTCGTCAGTAACTTCCTAGCTGCGGGGAAATCTCCTTGCGAGAAGTACCCCTTCATATCGGAGGAGGTATGGGAGGAATTCACCAAGCAGAAGGGGACTGAGGAGTTCAAGGCCCTTAGCGAGAAGAATAGGGCGATCCAGAAGAGGAACGACCACCCGCATCGGCTCGGATCCCGGGGCTATGCGGGGAAGGAGGAACAGTGGAAGAAGGAAGACGAACAAAATCCTGTCATGGACACCCCTGAGTTGCCGCTCTCCGAGATCAGGGATGAGAGGTGCAAGCGATGGTGGAGGGGGAGGGGGTCCGTGTCGTCCACGGGGTCTGTGCAGTTCGCAACCCCTGGGGACGCCGATGTTGTGAGGCGAATGGTAAGTTGGCTAACCTCGTAAACTGTGTGCGCACAAGTGTATATAAGGCAATTTGTCTCACAAGGTACCTTCAAATGTAACAGATCTCTTTTGAGAAGGACGCAGCGGAGGGATTGTTTACCCCGCAGAGGGAGAACGACATCCTCACCCGAGCTCTAGGAAATAAGGAGCATCCCGGGCGGACACGGGCCGTGGGAGCCATTGTGTCGTGGAAGGCCGGTTTCGTAGATCCGGCTCCACCGAGGAAGAAGGCCCGCACCTGGAAGGAAAAGGAAGCTGACCTCTCCGATAAGATACGGGCTGAGGTACGGGAGGAGATACGGGCGGAGATGCGGGCTGAGATACGGGCTGAGGTACAGTCTGAGGTGCAGACCGAGGTCGCACAAATGAGGGAAGAGTTTGCACGGTTGAGAGAAACATTGCTGGCCAAGAGTTTAGATGCGGATCCCCAGGACGACGGTACCCCGCGGGGTCGGATAAGCAGTTGCGCTTCGAAGGTACTCGCGGATCCAGTGGATCTACTTGAGGTACTGCAAGCCTTCATCTGTGCACTTAAGTTGATGCCACTCCCATTCTGTTAGAGTTGTTTCGCTAACCTATTTTAATTGTTACAAATTTGCAGGGGCCGGAGGGCTGCATCCTACAGAATCACGTAGGCGCCGGGCAGGAAGTGGTTGGACACGGCTTCGTATATCCGTCTGGGCCGGATGTCCGGGTCCACTGTGTACCTCTGCGGTTGGGTTTCGCAAAGGTACAGGTGGACATGGCCATGCCGGGCTACAACGATTCTCCGTTGCCAGTCCCAACAGAGGAACTGCAGACACTTGCCGAGGCAGTGGGCTCCTACGTACAGTGGCCCAAGAAGTGTCTTGTAATACAACCGGTAAATCCTACACATTTTAGATTACATCCTACTCAGTACACTCAACTTGCATAATCTAACATACGTGCTCATTAATTGAAGTGGCCTGCCGCGGGGCTACCAGGGGACTGCGCCCCCAGCTCAGGGCATGAGGGCCGATCTCGTGCGAACCTGGACACATCAAAGACGGCCTCGACCCCACCCAGCGCATCCACGCCTCCACCTCAGAAGAAAGCCGCCATCACCTCGCCCTTGCCTTCGAAGGTACGCGCTCAGTCCCCGGCAAAAGGCAAGGGCGGCAAAGGCAAGGGCAAAGGGCGACAGGGACTGCCGCGGACGTTCACGAACACGCTCCCACTCCTGTCGGAGGCATCTTTGCGGAAATTGGATCGATCAACCAGAGACCTCCACGACTGGTACCTACATCGAGCTCGGCGCAGCCTGAACTTCTTAGTTCCCTACAGGCCTGGGCAGTTCCACCGTGAGCCCGGGACTATATCCGTGGCACACGAGGATCTGTTCGACCTCTACAACTGGCGGGAGCTCGATATGTCCATCATACGGACTGGAGTCCTGTGAGTTTGCTGATGCTATGTATTGCTGTTTTCTAACTCTGTTTGCTAACTCTGCATTAATGTTGCAGTTCATTTGAATACTGAGTAACTTTCTGTGAAATTAATATTAATCTCGTCCTTCGCATGCAGGTGCATGTACAGGCTAGCATCGGAGGCTGCGTGTGACAAGGTGGGTTTCCTCGACCCAGAGAAAATAAGCCTCACGATGCTAGAGCAGGACGCCGCGCACGCTGAGCAGTACATATCCAGCACGCTGATGGCGCAGCAGGACAGGGACTTCATTCTGGTGCCGTACCACCAAAGGTTAGTGCATTTCGTACTAATTTAACTCAATCTTGTATGTTACACCTGAGATGTACTTTGAGCTAGCGGTCCTCTTTTACGTACAATGCAGGGGCCACTGGATCCTCATCGTGATCTGTCCGCCGAGGAACGAGGTGTACTACCTCGATTCGATGCGTGACAGATTATCGATGGAATATGTGCTCAAGGGGAATATGGGGGCGTAAGTAACTTATATGTTTGATTTAAATTTTGACCTCACTAGCTAATGATAATACATTAACCGGCAATACTAACTGAAATGCAGGGCTTTTGATAAATATGTGTCCGCTGGAGGGAGGCATGCCGCACCGCAGGGCTCCCTACTAGCTTGGAAAGAATATGAGGTACTCACGAGACTTTTTGTTTATGCTTAATTAGTTTATGGAAACAATATATAGCTAACATGTATTCGCATATGCAATTATCTCAGTGCCATCAGCAGCCGCAATCGTGGGAATGCGGGTTTTATGTGCTGCGCTACATGTACGACCTAGTGCAGACAAACTTTTCCCGATTCCCCCAGGTAAGCATCGATAGCTAACTCAAATTTCAAAAATGGGTGTCACGTTCTAAATTAGGATCGAAGTTAGTTACTCAGTATGCACACATGCTTGCAGATCGCCATGTCGAAAGACCAATATGAAAATGCAAAGATTATATATCTTCGACAAATCTGGGCACAATATGTCATGGAGGAAGTAGCACCCAACCATCCAGCATGACAATTTTCTCCTTTTGGTGTACTCTGCATAGACTGTTCATATACATGTGAATAAATATATATATGTGAATAAATGTCCACATTGGATTGCAATCTGTATTTGTCCATACATATGTGAATAAATGTGAATAACTGCCTAATGTGTGAATTTGTTCTGTGAATTTACCTTGCATCTGTACTGTATTGTGTATCCAATCTATACTGTATTGCATCTGTACTGTATATGTGAATGTACTGTATTGTGATGCAAATAAAGTACTGTATATGTGATTGCTCTATCGGTAAATTCATCAACAACCGAGAGACTACTGTCCTTTTTTCTATCGGTACAATCAAAATTAACCGTTAGAAGAGTTTGACCTTTCCTGCCGGTGAACTCATACATATCCGATAGAGTACTAAGCTTTTTTCTGTCGGTAATCTTGTAGTTAACCGTTAGAATAGTGGTACTTTTCAATCGCTATTGACGAGTTTTCTATCGGTAAACTTGTAATATGCCGATAGAATAGTGTGAGTTTTCCTGTCGGTAAACTTATAATTAGCCGTTAGAATAGTGGTACTTTTCAATCCGCTAGCGACGAGTTTTCTATCGGTACACTCCTAATATGCCGATAGAGTACTAAGCTTTTTTCTGTCGGTAATCTTGTAGTTAACCGTTAGAATAGTGGTACTTTTCAATCCGCTAGCGACGAGTTTTCTATCGGTACACTCCTAATATGCCGATAGAGTACTGAGCTTTTTTCTGTTGGTAATCTTGTAGTTAACCGTTAGAATAGTGGTACTTTTCGAACTGCTGGACGTAAGAATACGACGGGTTTTCTATCGGTAGATTCATAATATGCCGATAGAATAGTGAACTTCTTCTGTCGGTTATTTACCGATAGAAAATGTCCAGTCTTGTTCTATCGTGTCTATCTCTATCGGTACAAAAACCGATAGTAGAAGGGTTTTTTTTACCGATAGAAGACTGCATTTCTGTACTAGTGCTGGACGGTGGAAGTGCAACCTTCCTACCATAAGATTGCTTCCCCAACACAAGTTGAGGGTCATCTGGTCGGGTAGTCACCGCTTGCCGACCACAAAATCGATCACCCAAACAAAAATGGGGAGCATTGGGATAAAATGAAGAAAACTGAGAAGAACATCCCTCCAGGGGTGGAGATGAAAGTTCAATCTGCCTAGGTGCATGCGGAACAGAAGGAAGAAAGAACGATGTTGTGTCTTCTACCTTTGCTCTGTTGGAGGATCCCTCGTCAATCTTGGGTTTCTTCCTTGAAGGAGATGGATCTTCGGGCATCTGAGGCCCTTGTTCGAAAACTTCCTCTTCATCACTCTCAACCTCGATGATGTTGTGATCTGCCATCGGGGAGTGTATGAAGAGAAGGATGAAGGTAGCTTTGGAAGAAATTTAGCTGTGAGTAGAAGTTGTGGAGCTTTATAAATCCGAAGGCTTCGGTATTTATAGCCGCCAAGGTGATGGTTCGCCTTCGGAACGCCTCGAGTTTTTAAAAAAGCATTTACAATTTCACCTCGGGTTAAAAAACGTTTCAACAGTGCCATCATTACCTGTCACATAATACTCAGAGCCCATCTCGAGGAACCAACCGTCATACTTAGTGCGCCACTAAGTGCAGGATTTGAAGCGTTGGGTTAAAAATCCAATGCATGTCTTAAAATTCAAAATAAACACGTCCCTTCGTTTTCTTCGAATTTAGGGGCTAGCTGACGAGGATTGACACCCGAGTCAGTTCAAATGAATGCACAACTAGTTCAGGATAGATTCGAACCAGACACGTGCCTGGCGGTGCGAACTCAAGTCATTCTAAGGGGTACCAGCCCGAGGTCGCAGTCCTTATGCGATCAGACCACAGCTAGTGCGCGGTCAGGAGTCCGTATGTTGCGCGCGGACGGAAGGCTGAAGATGTTGCGCGGTCAGCCAACATCGCGCGGTCAGAATTCTTTCGACCAGGGAACGTGGGAATATTCTGTCCCTGTAACAAGAATATCCCAAGTATCCCGAAGATTCTTCCACGTAGAGGAACAACCGTCAGGAGGTTAATACGTGCAGTTATCCACGAATAACACGTGTTAAACCTGCGTGGAGGTTAAGAGCGGTTCTCTAAACCACATCCAAGCAACCGTTTGATGCCGTTACGACTTGGCGCCCTTTCGACCAATATAAAAAAAAAAGGGGCGGCATGGTGTATCAAACGGGAGATAGAGAGAAAAAAGGATCACGAGATACAACACATCTCACTCGAAGAATCAAATAGCCAAGACTACGGCTTAGATTAGATAGTTTCCATAAGTCTTCCAGGCTTCATTTTGTACACTCATATAGGGAAAATCTTTGCCTGTGAAGGTCTTTTCCCGTCACTTTGTAACTCTTTACCACACATAGTGCAATCCCAACAGGACGTAGGGCTATTACTCCCACCATTGAGGGCCCGAACCTGTATAAACTTCTCTGTGCTCCAGTTCTCCATAATTCTACATACCTTCCCGGAGGGTCACCCTGAAAGGTCTCACTATTTATAAATTCTGCATAATTTCGGCTAAGGACCCCGAGTCCAAACCGTCGGCACCAGCACCTCTTCTAACGGTAAATACACATATTTATCGATAGAATAACACATGTACACTCAACTTGAATGTGAGAACTGGTGCCTCAGGCATGCACCTGAATGTGAGGACTGGTGTGCATCTGTGCACTTAGATTGCTGTGTCATGCATTACCCAGTTTGGTTTTGTTTCAGCCATGTACCAGTACCTCTTCTAATGGTAAATACACATATTTACCAACAGAACAACACATGTATTTGCTGTGTCATGCATTACCCAGATTGCTGTGTCATGCATTACCCAGTTTGGTTTTGTTTCAGCCATGTACCAGTACCTATTCTAATGGTAAATACACATATTTACCGATAGAACAACACATGTATTTGCTTATGTGCCTCAGGCATGCACTTGAATGTGAGGACTGGTGTGCATCTGTGCACTTAGATTGCTGTGTCATGCATTACCCAGTTTGGTTTTGTTTCAGCCATGTACAGTACCTATTCTAATGGTAAGTACACATATTTATCGATAGAACAACACATGTATTTGCTTATGTGCCTCTCAGGCATGCACTTGAATGTGAGGACTGGTGTGCATCTGTGCACTTAGATTGCTGTGTCATGCATTACCCAGTTTGGTTTTGTTTCAGCCATGTACAGTACCTCTTCTAACGGTAAGTACACATATTTACCGATAGAACAACACCTGTACCTGTTCAGTAATGCACCAGTACCTATTCTAACGGTATATGTGTGTTTGTACCGATAGAAGATGTGAGTACAAAATTACCCGCACTTAGTCTAACAGGCATTTCATGTATTTACCATTAGAAATAGGTCCAGTATAAGTAAAACCCCACTCGACCATTGCTGAGCTGCTGTTTTGTTCTGTTGCACTCTGTGTCTCTCTGTTTGTGATGAAAGTTCCACGCTCGCAGCTACACTGCTAGGGTGATCAGGGCAAGCTGGAAGAAAGTTGATTGCACCCCTCTCTTTAAGGTAAGTTTAATTGTCATCACTTATCTCTCTCTCTCTCTAGATCTCCCTCCCTCTCTACTTGCAAGCTAGCTATATTGTGTAGTTCCAATCTTGTAGCTCTAAGCTTGGGAGCTAGCTAGCTGGAAATGCCTCATGTTTTAGGAGCTCACTAGCTTGTATTGTGTAGTTAGCTAGGTTAATTAGTGTTAATTTCGTCAGGCTAGGGTTTAACACATCAGTTGTAAGAGGCTGTACATGTACATATACATAGCTTAATCGGGCAGGTTTCATGCATGGCTGACTCGTTAAATTTTGTTAATTGTAGATGGACAGGAAATATTGGATGTATGGAATAAAACGTACTACTCTTGAATATTTGGATGGTGTGAATGATTTTATTAAATTTGCTGAGCAACAAAAGGCGAGGAAGGGAGACAAAGATATGCTTTGTCCTTGTACAGATTGTATGAACTTGAAGAGGTTTAGCAACTCTGATCAAATTAAGAGTCATTTGATTCGTCCTGGTTTTAACGCGCGATACACCCGTTGGATATGGCATGGCGAAGATCTTGAGGAAACAAGCACCACTACTACCAATCAACAGAACTCGGATGTGGATTGCAATAATATCGATGATCATCCGAATTTTGATAATGTTCATTCCGATGTGCACGTAGATGATGATGACAATAAAGATGAGATGTTACGTGATGTAGAGGAAGATTACAATGAAAATGACTTCTGTGAATTTGAGAAACTGATTGCTGACTCTAAGAAGCCTCTGTTCCCTGGATGTGCAAAATTTACAAAACTGTCTTCTGTGCTGAGATTATATAACTTGAAGGCAGGCAACGGTTGGAGCGATAAGAGTTTCACGACATTATTAGATCTTCTAGCGGACATACTTCCAGAGGGAAATGAGTTGCCAAGATCTACTTACCAAGCCAAAAAACTGTTGTGTCCATTGGGAATGGAAATCGAAAGAATACACGCATGCCCAAATGATTGTGTGTTGTACCGTAATGAGTACTCCAGTTTGCATGTTTGTCCAAGATGCGGCGCATCGAGTTATACGCGTAGGAGCCTCAAATGCCCGAAGATTCATCTCCTTTAAGGAAGAAACCCAAGGTTGACGAAGGATCTTCCAGCAGAGCAAAGGTAGAAAATGAGCCATCATTCTTTCTTCCTTCAGCTTTCTACTCCAATACTCCCGCTTTTGTTTGGGTGATCAATTTTCTGGTCGGCAAGCGGTGACTATTCGACCAGAAGATCCTCAACTTGTGTTATGGAAGCAATCTCCTGGTGGGAAGGTTGCACTTTCACCACCTGGTGATCATCCGCTTTTATCGGATGATCTACTTTCCAGGATGGCTATATCAACCTGTCATAAGCATGGACAGGTAATGATCCTCATCTCCTTTTGCTGATGGTTATAGTTAATACCACTAACTTTTGCAAATGTAGGAGATTGGAGGCCCCAGCGATCAGCCTTCTGCTGCTCCACCTCTTCCCCTCGGACAGATTCTTCCAGAGGAGAAGAATGCCCTGGAGAAGAAGACCGAAGAGATGTCTTCGGCGATTCTGCATCTGGCAGAATGTTTTGAACGATCCCGTGAAGAGGCGCACCAGTTCGTCGAGAGAGGGATCACGCTTTGCAACCGCGGGAACTCTCCGATTTAATTAGGAACAGTAGTGTATCTCTTGTTAGGGATGATGTAGATAGGCTTAGGTTAGTTGCTAGTTCTCTGGGGGTTGTCAGTGTAGATCCTACTGACAGCAATATGTCCCTAGGAGAACTCTGCAAACTTCTTTCGGATCAGGTCGACACTTTGGTCGCCGGTATCCCTTGTGTATGTAAAGAATGCAAGAAATAAAATTTCTTCCTTTATACAAATATTTTTTCAATCTTCTGTGCGAATATATGGCCGTGAGTAATGTCTTCGTGACCATTCATACACAGGGAAACCTCAGTTTCGCGATTAGAATCATGCTTTCATAAAATTACCGCGACCAACTCTAATACCGCGGTCAGACTTAAAGCTGCAGTTAAAACTGAAGCTTACTACGACTAGAATCGAGGCTCGGTCAGACCATCACTTCGATCAGAATCGGAGCTTAATCGAAAGCATGGTCTCGATCATACCACAACTAGATCAGAATATATCCATACGTCCAAAAATTGGGCCATAGGATTTTTCATGAAAATACACAAGGCACATAAAGGAAAAACGTCCTCTGAAAAACTCTGAAAAAGTTTTCAGGCTTTTGTATTTTCAGACTCTGAAACAAAGAAGCCTTTTTGTTTTAGATCCGATGCCTGGAACACTTTAACGGCTCCGCCAGAGATAGTATCCATTATGGGAAATGAATAAAATACTCAGTGGAACGTTTGAATGGAACGTTACTCTCGTTAGTGCGTCTCCTTGGGTCTATAAAAGGAGCAGGTATCCTCTTGAGGAAGCCACACAGCCAAAAACCCTCAACATTCCCGCCGCACAAAACCCTCGTTCTTCTTAGTCTTCATCTTCCCCAAAAGTTGAGAACTTTTCTTCCGATTGTCCACCAAAAAATGGCGTCTTGGAGCCGATCAATCCACCACTCCGAGGAGAGCTTATTGGCATTGGAGAAGGAGGAAATCCTTCCTCCGCAGCTGCTAATCAATTGGCGGCCCGCGGAGAAGGACCAAGAAACCCCAATCGTCCAAGAGGGCGAATTGGTGGTTTTTGAAGAATATCTGCGCTGCGGGTTCCGATTCCCTGAGAGTCGGTTCCTGAAGGACGTCCTCGAGCACTATGGGTTGGAGCTGATCAACCTCCACCCAAATGCAGTGCTGATCTTGGCGGTGTTTCAGCACTTGTGCGAGGCGTTCGTCGGAGTGTATCCCAGCGTGGATCTCTTTCGGCGCTTTTATTATTTGGCGTGGTCGAAGAGCGCCAACGCCGCCGGATGCATCTACTTCCGGCTAAGGGAGAAAAAGGAGTATCCCTTCCCACCCCTGCGAGACTCGGTGCACGGGTGGCACCAGAAATGGTTTTACTGCACCCCGCCAACCGAGAGCGGGCTGTGATTTGAGAACTCGCGGCCGGAGAAGCCGAGCGAGTTGGATGCTCTCCCGGTGATGAACGCGGAGTTCATGAAGCACGCCAAGGTCATTCTTCACTTAGTCCAAGAGGGACTAATGGCTCGTGACGTCATTCGCGACTTTGTGAAGAATCGGGTGAGCCCCCTGCGTGAAAGGGCTCATCCGGCTTGGGAGATCAAGTCCATGGCGGACAGTACCCTGGACTATAATGAAGGTACCCATTTCTGACACTAAAATCTTTTTATCTTTGAAGTACACCAGTTAACTCGCATTTGGGAACAGTCCTGCCCTCATCCAAGATCGAGAGGCGGACTAACTACCTCCGCCGGGCTTACAACGCCGAGGTAGAGGGCCCCAAAGGATCGCCCCGCCCCCAGAGCTTGATTCACGCCGGCGAAGACTTTAAACAGGAGCGCCGAAAGGTAAATTTTTCACCCAACCTCTGTTTTGCAGGTCTTAGGTATATCCAGCACTAACAGTCCCATTGGAATGAGAACAGCTCTTAGGAAGGTTCGCCAAGGCGAAGTTCCCCAGCAAGAACGTCGGTTCCCTGGGGAAGCCGACGACGAAATTCGTGAAGAAGGTTTCCTCGAGACCCAGGACGAGGAATCCTATCCCCAAGAAAGCCAGGCTAAATCTTGGGGAAGGTTCTTCACGAAGCGTTCCTCCTACCGCCAGGAAAACTGCGGTAAGATATCACATTCCTCCGATCTTTCCAGGTGCGAACTGGAATTACTTCTTCGTCGTACAGGGAGAGGGGAGCGAGGAGGAAGATGATGATGTCCCCTTGATTCGCCGGAGGAGGAAGATTGCAGGTTCTCCATCCGGCGACGCTACAACTCGCTTCGCAGAAACAACTGCTACCGCCGAGGCGGCTGTAGCAGACCCCGCGGCCACCGAAAGCCCTGTGGTCGCGGATAACCCCCCAGCTCCTAAAGCCCCCGAGGTTTCAGGGCCAGTTATTTCTACTTCCCTGGTCGAAGGGACGACCATGGTAAGATTCCTTCACAGTCTTGTTTTCTTCAATTCCCCCTGGGTGTTCATTAAGTTAATGCTTATACAGGGAGAAGGGCTTCCCCCTGCGACTCCTGCGAGTCCCAGGGAGGAAAATCCTCCACCCCCGCAGACAGGAGTGGAGGTGGTCGGACAAGATCCTACTGCGGTTGCAAATGAGGCGCCGGCCCCAGAAGTCCAGGAGCCATCCAGGCCCTCGGATGCAGCCCTGCCAACCGGTCCAGTTGCCCAGGTAAAGACTTTTATCGTTTGTCTTCATCTTCCTTTAGAAATGTGCTTACAAAGGAACACATCTAGGGAGGGAATGCCTTATTCACCAAGAGGAAGACCAGGACAGACGACAGTTGTCCTCTTTCTCGTGGAGAGCCTTCCCAGAAATCTCAAAAACTGATGGGATTTCAAATAAGGTAAGAACCTTTATCTTGGTTGTATTAAAACAAGTCGTGAAGATCACGAATTGTAACTGGTTGGTTCCTCTTTCCTTTGTCAGGCGAAAAGAAACAGCATCCGGTCCTTCAACCGCTCCAGGGAGGGTTGAAGTTGCCGCTGGTGCAGGAGCCTCCAGTGAGGAGCGCTCCGCCCCCTCGGTCCAGGAAGCAGTTCGAGCCGTGAGGGGAGAGGCAAGCGCGGAGACCCAGTCGCAACCAACAGCGACTGGGGGTAGTGCCCAGCAGGCACTCCCACCGGCTGCCCTTGTTGTGGCCGCATCGGGGCCTTCAACGGGTCTTCCAGTTACTCCGGAAGACATTTCCTTACAGGAATTCATGAAGGTATGATGAACTTCACTTTCGGTTCCTGAATTGTACATAGGACACCTTTAACTCCTCTTTTTTTTTTTTTTTTTTTTTGCATCATAGGAGTTATCCCGGATGACGGCCAAGTCGCACGCTATGATGGCGAGCGTTGAGGCTGTACAAAAAGAACGAGACAACTTGCACAGGTAAGGATCATTACTCTTCAACTTGTACAGATACAAATTGGTTATGACCAGTCCTTCTGTTCTACTACAGAGAGGTGGCATTGCTAAAGAAAGAAGTGGCCACAGTCAAGCTGCATTCGATCTCAGTGACTAGAAACCAAGAGATCGAAAACAACAAGCTGTGGTCACAACTTGCTGGTAAGTCGATTCCTGATTAGGAAGACTTAACTTCATAACGCGCGAGTAATCTTTTCTCTTGCTGCAGCGCAAGCGGGTCAAATAAAACAACTCAGTCAAGACAATGGACTCCTCCAGGGCTCTATTCTAACCTCCGAAAGGGCGATCAGAGAGCTGAGCCGTTCAATCTTCGAAAAACTGAAGGCAGTGGCTCGTCTTCTGAAGGCTGATGTGGTTGAGACCACAAGAGATAACCTCAGCCTAAATGACTGGTCTACACTAGTCATGGCCCAGGCGGAGTCACTTCTCGAGTATCTTCCTGAGGATACACGGCGACGAGAAGAGGCGATCAGAACCAGGGTTCGGTCAGCCGCTTCCGCCATTCTCAGCCGGGTTCGACTTCACCAAGGACCAGATGCAGATCTGAATCCATTGGTGGGACCGGTTGAGGTCGAGAGTGAGGAACAACTAGAGGCCGTCATGGAGGAGATCAGGCCCCTTGTAGATAAGCTCCTGACTGAGCTTGGGATCGAGTGATGCCTACTTCTGTGCAGAAACAGTTGTATACGATGCAATATATGTTGAAATCCATTTTTGAAAAATGAATATATGTATTCTTGTTTTGTGTTGTTTCATACTATAAACATATCCCCCTAGCCCCCGCCTGTGATTGTAAATATGGAAGACTTAGTATTACAAACGCAGGAGAAAAGTGAATAATAACGACCAGGGGTGTGTGATCAAACCAACAATTACGATCAAAGTAACGCCTAGCCTTGTTTGCAAACCGACAGCCACTCAGATAACCGAGGACTTGCCAGAAAGCCCCGTGTGCGTTGAGATACGGCTTATTTAGGAGTAACTTGTCTGGAAGCTGTCATGAGATCGGCCAGCGAATCCGACTAGGATGTGGTAATGATCTAACTGCCGGCGACAAGCCCCCGAGCCGAATTCGCAGCACATGGGCATAAAGGGAAATATTCATCGTATGAAACCAAAACATTTTTTGTTTAATGAAAAGATGCTAATTGAACAGGAAAAGGGATTGAGTACTTACACGTAGAACTTGCGAATTTGATCGATGTTCCAAGTATTGGACAAAATTCGACCATCCTCCATGGCTAACCGCGCGGATCCTGGTCGCGGTACTGAGACAACAGTGTAAGGGCCTTCCCACTTCGGGGAGAATTTATTGCGATTAGACTAGTCTTGGATTTTTCATAACACCAAGTCGCCCACGTTAAGACTACGTGGTCGCACCCTTTTGCTGTGATACTTGCGCAAGGCTTGCAAGTATGCCGCGGATTTGATCAAAGCGCGATCACCCTTTCTTCTAAAAGGATGAGATCTTGTGATCGCTGTGCGGACTGATCAACTTGTTCAAATTGTTCTGTCCAAACAGACCCAATACTGACTTCTATAGGCAACACAGCCTCGGCCCCATAGACCAGATGGAAGGGCATCTCACCGGTGGCTCGACTAGAGGTAGTTCATAGTGCCCATAGAACGGTATAAAGTTCGTATCCAAGCCCCCGAGCGAGTCATAAGGCGATCAAAAACACGTTTTTTGATGCCTTGCAATATCTGCCCATTGGCCCGTTCTACAGCTCCATTGCTTTGTGGATGTGCCACAGAAGCAAAGCACACCTTGGTTCCGATCAGATCGCAGTAGTCTAGGAAAAGACCACTGGCGAACTGAGAACCATTGTCGGTGATAAGACGGTTTGGAACACCAAATCGAGCAACAATGTTCTTATGAAAGAACTTCTATGCTGCTGATGCGGTAATATTTTGTACCGGTTCGGCCTCAATCCACTTTGTAAACGTGTCAATGGCTACGAACAGAAACTTGTACCCGTTGACCGCTTGTGGCATAGGACCAACAATATCCATTCCCCAGACCGCGAAAGGCCATGCAAGGGGAATGGTTTGTAACGCATAGGCAGGTTGATGAACCTTTCTCGAGTGGAACTGACACTGAGGACACATCTTGACCATATGCTTGGCATCATCGAGTGCCGAAGGCCAGTAGAATCCTTGTCGAAAAGCTTTTCCGACCAGTGTTCGATATGACGCGTGCGCACCGCATACACCGTCATGTATTTCCTTCAAGAGGGATGTTCCTTCCTCCTGAGATATACAGCGCATGAATACTCCTTGAGTACCCTTCCTGTACAAAATCCCATCTATGAGCTTGTACAGACGCGCTTTTCGAATTAACCGATCACTTTTGGTTTCGTCCTCGGGTAGGGTCCCATGTTCAAGATAAACTCTCAATGGATGAGTCCAATCCTGTTCCTGACCGAGGTTGGTAACGCAGGCTATTACCAGATCATCCTCGACCGAAGTCATGATCGAAGGACGATCCAAGTGTTCAATGAACACTCCTGCCGGAGCGGATGTGCGTGAGGACCCAATTTTGGATAATTGGTCTGCAAGAATACTGTCCTGTCGCGGGATGTATTGGACTTCGAAATGACTGAAGTGTTTTTCCAATCTCCTCACTTCTCCCAGGTAATGAGCCATTGTCTCATCTGAGGTGCTGTACTCCTTGTTTACCTGGTTTACGACCAGCTGTGAGTCTCCCCTTACCACTAATTGACGGACTCTGAGGAATTTTGCTGCCCGGAGCCCTGCAAGAAGACCTTCATACTGTGCCGCGTTGTTGGTCACAACAAAATGTAGTTGGATGACATACTTAAGCTGTTTGCCCTGGGGCGTAACTAAGACCACTCCAGCCCCCGAGTGTTGAAAACTACGGGAGCCGTCAAAGTACATTGTCAAGTGATCGGGGCACTCCAATTCCTCTGGCACCTGCACGGGTGGTTCAGGGTTGGTCCATTCGACCACAAAGTCGGCCAAAACCTGAGACTTAACCGCCGTGCGGGACGTGAAATGGATATCAAAGGCACCGAGTTCGACCGCCCATTTAGCGATTCGACCAGATTTTTCTGGATTTCGGACAATATCCCCCAAAGGAAAAGAGGAGGGTACTGTGATCTTATGAGCTTGGAAGTAGTGTCGTAGCTTATGGGAAGCCATCAGTGGCGTGTAAAGTATCTTCTGGACCTCAGGGTAACGCTCCTTAGGACCATGAAGTACTTCGCTCACATAGTAGACGGGTTTGTGTATTCCTTCCCTATCCGCGATCAGGACAGCGCTAACCGCATGCGGTGTGGCCGCCAGATAAAGAAGCAATGGTTCTCCTTTGTCGGGAAACACCAACACTGGCGGACTGGACAGATATGTCTTCACCTCCTGAAACGCTTTTTCGGCCTCATCCGACCATGTGAAATTGTGATGCTTCCGCAAGACTTTGAAGAAAGGCAATCCCCTTTCGCCTAGTCGCGATATGAAGCGACTTAAGGCCACCATGTGACCAGCCAGGCGTTGAACATCCTTCATGGTCGAGGGCGATCTAATTTGTTCAATGGCCCTGATTTTCTCAGGATTAAATTCAATGCCCCTGGAACACACAAGGAAACCAAGAAGTTTTCCTGAAGAAACCCCGAAAGAACATTTCTGCGGGTTTAATTTTATTCCAAAGCGATTTAAATTACAGAAAGTTTCAGCGAGATCGTCCAAATGAGACAATCTCTTGGTACTTTTTACAACCAAGTCGTCTACATATGCTTCGAGATTACGCCCTATCTGGGAAAGAAAGGTCTTTTGCATCAAGCGCTGGTACGTGGAACCTGCGTTCTTAAGACCGAACGGCATTCTGACGTAGCAGTAGGTGCCGAACGGGGTGATGAAGGCAGTTTTCTCTTCATCTTCTTCTGCCATGCTAATTTGATGATATCCTGAGTAGGCGTCCAGGAAGCTCATCAGTTCGCAACCCGCGGTTGAGTCGACCAACTGGTCGATACAGGGAAGGGGAAAGTCATCCTTCGGACAGGCAACGTTGAGGCTAGTGTAGTCGACGCATATGCGCCACTTGCCATTTGACTTGCGGACCATGACCGGATTGGCGAGCCATTCCGGGTGATCGACTTCACGAATGAACCCGGCCTTTAGGAGTTTGTCCAACTCCTCTCTGATGGCTTCCTGTCGGTCAACAGCAAAACGCCTGAGCTTTTGCTTTATTGGTCGTTGTCCAGGTCGAATTGCTAACCTGTGCTCGGTTACTTCCCTTGGGACACCGGGCATGTCGGACGGTTTCCACGCAAACACATCTGCATTAGCCCAGAGGAAAGCAATGAGCTCGAGTTCCTATTTGTCATCCAGACCTGATCCGACCCGAATTGTCTTGGATGGATCATATGGGTACAAAGGAACCAGTTTGAGTTTCTCATCTGGTCGAGGAGCAGCCTTGATCGCGTCGGTGGCGACGGTGGCGACCTGGGCGTCCCGGAGGGGAAGTTGATCGACCATCTCCAAAGATAGTCGGTCGCACGTGAGTGCCACGTTGCGACTGCCTTGGACCGAGATGACACCTTTGGGGCCAGGCAATTTTCCGCACTGGTAAGCATAGTGCGTTGCCATCATGAATTTAGTTAGAGTTGGCCTGCCAAAGATTGCATTATAAGCTGAATCACAATCGATTACGTCAAAAGTAACCAATTCTGTTCGGAAGTTATCCGGTTCTCCCAGTGTGACCGGGAGGACCACTTGTCCCAACAGCATCATGGAGGGGCCTGAGATTATCCCATAAAACGGATGGATTATGGGCTTGATCTTCGAACGAGGAATTTGCATCTTGTCGAGCGCCTTGACCAACAAAATGTCAAGGGAACTCCCTCCATCGATCAGGACCCTTTCGACTCTCGCGTTACTGATGATCGGGGTAATGAACAGAGGGAGCCTCAATGGTCGAGTAAGCCCCGCGGGACAATCAGAACGATCGAATGTCAAGGGTGTATCTGACCAACGGGGGTATTGAGGTTCACCAAGAGATGTCTCCGTTTGGTTAACCTCTCGGTAAAAGGCTTTAAACTGCCTTTTGGAAATGAAAGAAGAAGAACCCCCCGAAAATAACATTAATATGATTTTGAGGTACCTGGTAGGACATTTCCTCATCTCCGTCGGCGTCTCTAAGTCCGCACGCCTGCTCTTTAGGCGGTAAGGTTGGCATTGGCCCGACTCCCTAGTAGAAATCATCCAATTGCTTCAACCAACTCCTGCAGTTCTTGAGGTCGTGGCCTGTGGAGTTGTGGAGTGGACACCACTTCTTGCCTTCTTGCGGATTAGTTGACCTTTCTGGCTGGTCGGCACTACGACCACCAGAAGCAGTTTTATTCTTAAATGAAGGCTTGTTACCTTTGGTCGAAGGCGGCTTCTCTGCGACTGCAACCTCGCGGTACTGTCCAGAGCGGTTCCTCTTCGACTTCTTCGACTTCCCACCTGACGAAGATTCCGGCTTCTTACTTGAATCTTCTTTCCTGGCGTCTTTGAAACCTGGTTGAGGTGGTAGGTCACCCTTGTCGACCATCCGGTTCCATTCGACTGCTTCGGCTGCGTCAGAGTATCGATCGGCCATGTTGAACAGATCGGCCACTGATCGAGGAGGGTGGATCAGCATGTCTTCGGTGAATCTACGGTATCGAACGGCATGTTTAAATGCCCTGATAACGGAGCCATTAGATATGTTCGGGATGGTATTCCTCACCCCGACAAATCTCTTGACAAACTGCCGAAGAGTTTCGGTTGAAGTTTGTCGTAGCCAATGAAGATCATCCTCTTTACCCGGCTTTTGGTAACAATTTTGGAAATTGCTGAGGATGGCGTCGCACAGCATTTCCCAATTATAGATGGAACCTTCAGGCTGGTTAAACAGCCAGGTTCTAGCCGGTCCTTCGAGGACTGTAGGCAGGTAGTTGGCCATGACCCGGTTATCGCCTCCTGCCGCTTGGATGGCAGTGATATAGATTTGAAGGAACTCGGATGGGTTCTGAGTTCCGTCAAACCTCTCAATGGCCTCTGGTCGAAACTTATCGGGCCAAACGACTGCTCGTAGGCCGGGCGAAAAAGCTTTACAACCGACGTAGGGGCCGTGAACTGCCCTGTGACTCTCGACCGGGTTACGGGCGACCTCACGCAACGGTGAAGTTACTCGCGGTCCCAAACGAGAGTGAACAGGAACCCGATCCCTACTACAAGAATCCTGCATTCGCCGGTACTTGTCCTGTCGGGACGGTACGGGCGGTGGGTAACTTCGCCGGCCAAAACCAGAGTGAGGACACTCTCGTTCGCGGGAACGTGTTACCGAGCAGAAACTTTGCGCAGCAATTATGCACCACGCAATCTTCAAATTTGTGATATGTTCCAAAAGTAAAGTTGTGGGGAATCTTTTAAGCTTTCCAGAACTTCCAAGATCATCTAAAACGGAGTTCGTATAAAGAAGTTATAGCCAAAATACAGAACCAAACCGTAATAGATCTAAACTTGAAAGCACCAAACCGTAACAAAGATGGCACGAAATCTCATAGATAGAAGCCGAATTTGGGGGTGGTTCCATTGCTGAAAGCAATAACTTTTCCTCTAGGAAATTTTGTCAGCTTTCCAACGAGCCCAAGAACATCGAAATCCGAGTTCGTATGTGAACGTTATACCCGTTTTACTTAAGGGGTCACAGATTGGACGCGAACTTGAATCGGGCTCGGTTTTGTGACGAGTGGTTTTTTTGATATTTTCTTGACAAGAACACAAACCCTAAGTGGCGGATTCAACGGCGGATGCAGACTCGAGACTAGATCTAGAAACTAGACACGGACAGCGGCAACGACGACGATGGGCGAAAATTCAATAATGCAAAACAGTAAAGAAACAATGCAAAGGCTCAAAAGTCTTGGACAATGGATGCAAATATTTTTGTGTGCCAATTTTTTGGACTCTAGGGCGAACGCAAAACTAAATCAAACTAAGGGAAAAGGCGAACCTGACGGTAACCTTGCTCTGATACCACTTAATGGGAACGGGGATGCCCGAACTTCCGTCAGGTGGAGGATAAGTCGATTAGGCGGCGCGAGACACACACGATCCGGCTTCTTGATCGGCACGATCAAAACCCCTGCAATCGCAGCACCACGCGTCCTCTGGTTATCAACCGTGCGCTGCCCGGTTGACCTCGCCACGAAGGCTAATCCCTGCCAGTGAATCGAGAACACAAGCAAGAACAAGAAAGATGCAACTGAATTTGCAATTGAGGATGAAACTCACGAGTTGGGGTCTCACAAACCGATGAACGGCGACACTGTTCAAAGACAAAATTGATCTAAGCAAAATCCAAGTCTAAACGGCAGCCATGGCGGCCATATATATACTGTATGGGGCGGCCATGGGGTGGAGGAGGAAACCCTAGGGGTACATGGGCCTTGGGCCCAAAGTGGAGCGTCGCAGCGCAAGTCAGATTCTGGTTGTAATCTTGTTTTGATGATTTCTGTTGATCCGTAAGGAATTTAGACATGGGACTGGATCCGTTGGAAAGCTCTCGTCGTTCTCTTGTCCGTAGAGTCCAAGAACGTCAAAAACGGACTTCGTATGTGGCCTGTACATCCGTTTGAAGTTGGACTACGCGCAGATGGCCGAACCGGACTCGTGGATGAATTGAGCTCACTTGTGGGCTGGCCTTGGAGCGACGTGGCTTGTGCGACCTTAGAGGTGTAGAGGCGCCTTTCTTGAGCACGTCTTGTGTTTGGGGAGGTGGCCAAGGTGGAGGCCGAACTTGTGGCGGCGACAGCACAAAATCCAGACGACGTACGTGCTGCCAGCTTTCGCGTCCTGGCCAAGGTGGCGGACGATGACATCTTGATGACCACCATGTTGATGTCGTCTTGGTCATAACTATGATGTACATGGTCTCATCAAAGAGGCCATTGGGGTCGCCTCAGACGCGACCTCATCCAGCCTTTCCGCCAAGATCCTGGTAAAGGCCGGTTTCTGCGCATCCGTGACCGTAGGAGGAAAGTTACGCATGACTTCCGCGATAGATCGCAGTCGATCATGGGTGCTTCTCCTAGGGGCACCAGGTGTTACTGTTTCTTCGTTCACCGGGAAACGCTCCGATGGCAAAGAAGGGGTCTGGTCACGTTTGCGACCACGTGACCGTCGAGAAGAACTCAGAGCAGCATCGTAACGAGCCTGCGCATCTTGAAGAGCCTCTAGGGCAGTTCTGCGTAGTTCATTGTTTTGTTGCTCGAGATCTTCATCCTCCTTTTGTTTGCGATCCCGTTCTTCCCTAGCAACCTGTTGGTTGGGAGTTTCCTCCGACAAGGCAGCGAACTGTCTAGGGAGAGAGGTTGTCGATGGGGAAAACATCTCGGTTTGTTCCGAGTCGGACTCGAAATCAAAGAGACGGTGAAGGTTATCAGGGTCGAATCTCCCTGGGCTGATTTCTAGGTCGATATCATTCTTCCCCTCAGCGGGGTCGTATGACGGACCGGATTCATCCTCTAGCACATTGAGAACCTCTGTGGGTTCTGACCTTGCGCTAGTCGCCCCCTGGTCGATGGACATGACCAGGAGAGATGATTCCACCTCTGGAAGATTCTGGCCTTCAACCTCCTCCATCGGAACAGGATCGCTTGGAGAAGGCATTGGAATGTGAGCATAATCCTCGAGATCAAAATCGTTCTCGGAATCATATACTCCAGCCATGTTTCAGCAAACCTCCGGATTAAAATTAGGACGCCTTGAGAAAGGCCCCACGGTGGGCGCCAGCTGTCGACGATTCGGACTCGGAGTTCTCAGCCGAACTTATGCAAAATTTGTAATAGCGAGACCTTTCAAGATGACCCTCCGGGAAGGTATGTAGAAATATGGAGAACAAGAGCACAGAGAGGTTTATACAGGTTCGGGCCCTCGATGGTGGGAGTAATATCCCTACGTCCTGTTGGGATTTCACTATATGTAAGAAAGATTTACAAAAGGGCGGGAAAAGACCTTCACAGGCGAAGGTTTTTTCCTATGTAAGGATACAGAAAGAAGCCAAAGAGGCTTGTAAAAAACTATCTAATCTAGGCCGTAGACTTGGCTGTTTGAGTGGTTGAGATGTGTTGTATCTCGCTTGTATCAGAGACGTTGATCCCCCTTGTTTGATGCATCTTGCCGCCCTTTTATACTGGTCGAAAGGGTGCCATGTCGTAACTGCATCAGACAGTTGTTCGGATGCGGTTTTAGAGAACCGCTCTTAACCTCCACGCAAGTTTAACACGTGTTATTCATGGATAACTGCACGTATTAACCTCCTGATGATTGATCTTCCACACGGAGGAATCTTCGGGATACTTGGGATATTCTCACTATAGGGACAGCCAGACAGGTAAACCCCAAGTACCCTGGTCGAAAGTGCTCTGACCGCGGGATGTTGGCTGACCGCGCAACATCTCCAACATTCTGTTCGCGTATAGCACACGAATTCCTGACCGCGCGAAGCCTGCGGTCTGATCTCGCAAAGCCTGCGACCTCAGGCTGATGCTTCTCAGAATGACTTGAGTTCGCACCGCCAGGCACGTGTCTGGCTCGAATCTGCCTTGAACCAATAGTGCATTTATTTGAACTGACTCGGGTGTCAATCCTCGTCACCAGCCCAAAATCTGCACAGTTCAAAGAAAGAAGTGAACCAGATCCCCAAAGTTGGAGGATACCCGAGCGTGTTTCCAAAAGAGTTACCAGAAGTGCCCCTGATCAAGGTTTTGAATTCAATGTTGAATTGAAACCGAGGACGGCACCCGTATCAAAAACGCCATATCGGATGTCAGTCAAGGACCAAGAGGAGCATCCTGACCACCTACAAAAAGTCTTGGATAAACTAAGGGAGCAACAATTTTATGCTAAGCTGGATAAGTGTAAATTTGAACACAGGAAATTTCATTTTTAGGTCACCTAACGACAGCCGAAGGGATACAAGAGGATCGAGTTAAAAGTCGAGGCTGTGAAAGAGTGGAAACAACCAGAATCAGTGACTGAGGTCAAAAGTTTTCTTGGATTAGCTGAGCACTATCACCGATTCATTGAAAGATTTTTCCAAGCTAGCCAAGCCGCCCACTAGTTTGTTGAAAAAGGATGTCCAATTTGAGTGGACAAAAGATTGTCAAAAGAGCTTCAAAGAGTTGAAACGAAGGCTAACAACCACACCAATTCTAGTACTCCCTGATAATAAGAAGAATTTTGAGATGTAGCGTGATGCATCTAGGCATGAACTGAGTTGTGTCTCAATACAAGGAGGAAGAACAGTCGCATTTGCATCGAGGTAACTGCAGTTGCATGAGAAGAATTATCCAACCCGTGACGTGAAGTTAGCAGCAATGAATCACGCACTCAAGATTTGGAGACATTATCTACTAAGGAATCGATGTGAAATCTACTCAGACCACAAGAACTTGAAGTATGTTTTGCCCAGCAGAATTTGAACATGAGGCAACGTCAATGGCTAGAGTTAATAAAGAACTATGGCCTAGACATGCATTACCATCCTGGTAAAGTTAATGCCATTGCGAACACTTTGAGCAGAAAGGTTTACTGCAGCACCATTGTTGCACCAGAGTTAAAGGAGGATTGCATCGGCAAATGATTGAATCAGTAGATCAAGGTTCTGTGATCATGTACGTTGTCAGTTACACCTACCTTGGAAGAAGAGATTCGAAAATCACAAGAAAGTGATGAAGGAATTCGGGAGATCAAAGAGGATATGAGGATCGGAAAGGTAGTAGAATTTCGGGAAGATGAGCAAGGTGCAATTTGGCAAGATAAAAGGATGTGTGTTCTAGAGATTAAGGAGATCAAGACACTAATTTGAAAGAAGTTCATAACACTCCATACTCTATTCACCCCGGAAGTACTCGGATGTGTTAGGACTTGAAGAATCAATTTTGGTAAAGTTACATGGACAGAGATTGCTGAGTATGTGGTAAAGTGTGACACATGTCAAGAGGATGAAGACCGAGCATTGAAGACTAGCAGGATTGTTACAGCCACTAACCATACTAGAATGGAAATGAATAGAAGTTGGAATAAACTTTATCACAGGACTTCCAAAGACTAAGAATGGATATGACTGTGTGTGAATGATCATGGACAGACTGGCAAAAGTAGCGCACCTCGTACTAGCGCAGATGACTTACAATGACGCCACGTCGGCAGAAATTTACATGACTAGGACTGTGACTCTACATAGTATACCCAAGAGGATTGTATCAGATCGTGGAGCACAACCCACTTCAAGATTTTGGAAAAGTCTGCATGAAGCCCCAGAAATAAGGTTGAACTTCAGCACAGCTTACCACCCTCAGACTGGAGGATGGACAGAACTAGTGAATCAAATACCGGAGGATAAGTTGCAAACATGCGTGCTCAAATATGGAGTCCCATGGGAGTTATACTTGCCATACACAGAATTCACCCTCAGCAATAGCTACCATACTAGTTTGCAGATGTTCCCACTTGAAGCTCTATACAGTTGCAAGTGCAGAATGCCTTTATATTGGTTAGAAGTTGGAGAAAGGCAACTAATTGGCTCAGAAATAGCTCAAGACATAGAAGCTCATGCACGAATCATTAGGAAGAAGCCGAAGATTGCACAGTCAAAACAAGAAGAGTTATACTGATAACCGACAGAGCAGACATCTCCTAAGGAAGTAGAAGTTCAATCAGACTCATCCTACCAAGAATACCCCATTAAGATACTTGAGGTCAGTGAAAGAAGATTGAAATCAAGGACCATTTGATTCAGCAGAATTCAATGGAACAACCATTCAGAAGAAGAGTCGATATGGAAAAGGGAAGGACTGCATCAAGATTTCCCTTACCTGTTTTCAGACCTACCAGAATCTCGAGGACGAGATTGTTTTTAAGGAGGTTAGGTTGTAACACCCCAATTTTTCCCAAATCCTAGCTCACCTCGTCTCTCTCTATTTCAAAATGAGATCCCAGTTGTGCCAGTATCTTACCTCAAAAAGTTGGCAGTCAAACTCTTTCGTTCAGATCTTTTTCACAAATCAGCCCAAAAGTATCACAAATCAGCCCTTTTCAGTTTGTCAGAAGCCCAAAAAGGACTAAAAGTTTCAGACCATCTCCAAACTTTGATCTGATTCAATGAACATCTCCCATTCACTATTCTGAACAAACTTTCCCTTCTGGAAGAATTTCCAAATCTTACCCTAAACCTGAGTTTCGGCCCTTGCCGCTTTGAAACCCTAAATACCCTAATTTTACCCTAAGTCGTTTTCCCCATTGTTGTCGAAACCCTTCAGATCTTGCCAGATCTTGTCAAACTTTGGCTAGATGAGTTCCATTAATCATATGCAACTCACTCCTGAAATCAGATTTCAGATCAGACCCTTAGATCTCCAGAATTGCAATCAGACCCAACTTCTATTCAAATTTTCCTCGCAGATCAGTCCCTGGAGCAAGTTTCAAAATTGCAAATCAGCCCTAGCCTTCTTTTTCAGTCCCTGTTCGACCAGGCCCTAGTCGTCGCTTTTGACCAGTGCCCCGCCACCTTGCCCCGCCGCATTTCTTCGCCGCCGGCCATCTTCTTTGGTCGCTTGTGCTTGTGATCGGTTGAGCCATCCCGCGCGCACGTGCCAGCAACCAAAACCTCGATAAGTCCAGCGGTTAAACGCCCGCGCTCCAGCAGCATTTTCGCGCGCGCACGCCCGTGGCCGTGGCACTTGCATGCATGTACGTGTCATCGCCGGAGCTGCGTTGCTGCCTCCGCATCCGCGCCGTTCCAAACCTAGTTCCAACGCGCCCCGACAACGCTGGCAAAGCTACTGCACAGCTGCATATATCACGTCACCGTTTGCCACTGTTGCGCCTGCACCCGACAAGCTTCTCCCCGGCGCAAGCTTTGTTGTCGGATTTCCCCTCGCGAGCTCCGCCTCATAGCCTATAAATACCCCTCAGTGCATAGCTTCAGTTTCCAGCACCAAAAAACCACCAATTTTCCCAGTGCCGCCGTGAACATCTTCTTCTCCGGTGAGCCAGTGAGAGAACTCACGGTGCTAGCCCATTTCACAGCCCCTCTCTTCAATCCAAAGCCACCGGTGAGTTCCCCTCGTCCCCCTCTCTGTGTCATAGCAGTCAATTGCATCCCGGCGATCCCCAACGCCGGCGATCATCGGAAAAGCCCATTTCCCCTGTTCCTGCAATGCTGCCCGATTCAATCCAAATCAGCTCTCGTTCTTGTAGTAGAAATTGATCCTTAGCCACTTCTTAGCAACCCTGTGATATCAAAACCTTCAATCGTGCCCAAATCGAAGAATCCCAATCTGGAACTTCATCTGTTCGCTGACCTCGTCGCCGAGCTTCTTCGGCCATCCTTTAGAAAAATTAACCCCTCCAGTAGTCTTGTTATGCCCCAGAGATCATTGACAAGATTGGAATTGAGCTCATTCGCCTTGTGTCAAAAACCCCCAATTTCATAATCGTCTTCTCCAGCGCCGGTCGCTGGAATTCTTCTCCGAGAAATTACTAGGTCATTGCATTGCATCTTTTCGGTTGGATTTGATTTGATGTTGTTTTGAAAGATTTGGTTTTCAGTTGAGTTTTTTCTGACAATAGAAGAGTTTTTTAATTTTCTAGAAAGATCTAGGTAGATCTGGCTTTTTCTTCTATTGAAAAAAATGTAGCCCTTAAAATTATCTTTCAAATGAGCCATTAAACTCTCAATTTAGACTTATGGTTTTAAAGTTATGACTGTTTTTGTTCATGCTGACCGTCAGTTTGCTATGCTGACTGTCAGTTTGAATGTTAGTCCAGTGAAACTGACAGTTGTCCAGAGAGGTTGTTTTTTGAACTGAAATTTTTTGTACTAAACTGACTATCAGTATGCCCATGCTGACTGTCAATTTGTATTTCGACCTCAAACTGATTTGCTTGTGTTTCTATTTGATCTGACCGCTTTTGTGGTCGAACTGACTGTCAGTTTGTATGATCAGTTTCCATATACGACTACAAACAGCTAGCAAAGTTTTATCCATGATTTTTGTCAGCCGTTGAGTTTGGAACTGACTGTCAGTTCCTCATACTGATTGTCAGTTGGCACTGATTTGTTTCCATTTTCGACCTCAAACGACTAGCTGAGTTTTCTCCGGATTTTACTTCTTTCTGGTCGTGATCCAAACTGACTGTCATTTTGTATAACTGACTGTCAGTTTGAGCTGCTGATTTTCAGCCTTAGCTCCAACGTCTCTTTTGAGTATTGAGGCTATAAATAGGGACTTTGAGCATTGGGTTTCTACATCAAGCAACCTCACAACCTTATACACTCTTGAGCTTTAGTTCTTATACAAAATCTTGATCTTTTGATCAAGTCGCATGCTTTCAGTTCGCATCTTTTGCATCCTATTAGTTTCTCGGTGATTGTTAGAGGTCTAGAGAAGACCTTGCTGCTTATTACTCTTGGTGAGCGCCCTCACCTATACGGTTTGGAGGCGTGGCCGTTGATCTCTCCAGTTCAGAGTTTGTCGGAGAGACTCGGCGTGTTGTAAAAGGCATCGGTGCTCGCCTTTCCGGAGTGGACAAGGAGCAACCTCTAGTGGATAATATCCTTCATGGATATTGGAGCAAGACTCAATTTACTTGAGTGCTTCAACGAGGATTAGGAGAGACTGGGCGAGTCTCCGAGACCTCGGTAAAAATCATTGTGTTCGTTCTCTCAATCTTTTCTTATTAATATATTGAACTGCATTTGCTTCTCCTTTTTGCAAAAGTTGTTTTAAATTAATTAAAGTTTTTAAAAGCCTCCTATTCACCCCCCCTCTAGTCGGCATCCTTGATCCTACACAGATGTCATGGACTGACAGAATATTTTTATGAACAAATTTTCCAAGTCGCAGCCTTCATTGAATGAGCTTTTAACATCTCTTCCATTTAACACAATACCATCTTCTGTTAATATTATAGTTGTCCTAAAAAAACATCCAAAATTAACAAATCTTTATTCAATATATAAAATTAAATTAATAACTTTCAATAAAAAGTACTACAACTCACCTATAATAAGGCTCACCCTTTTTGCATAACTCATCGTATATTTGAAAGCATCTAAACCCAGTTTTCCTTTTGGGTGCACTAGAATTGCACTTAAATGGCGATATGTACTTAGCAGTTGCCTTCGTCTTGCACAATCCTCTACTGAGTTTTGTTTTCGGTGCTTGCTGTGGAGTTGTGACGACTGCTGCAGTATGTGGTTTTGGATCATTGATTATTTTGTCAATGACATCATTTGCCCTCTCCAACTCTTTCATCTTAATAATATCATCGACATCTTTCATTATTGCACCGACTGCTCCAAAATAAAAAATTTAGTTTAACTGTTACCAACATATCAGATTATACGACTTAAATTTACTACTTTTACAATCATTCGAATAACTATTTACTGTATTCGGAATATCTATTTGTGGTCCTGTTACATACATGTCCTAATATGATTGTTCATACAACAAATTTACTACTCAATTTTTGGTATTTTAGATTAAATTTATTATACTAACCACTATAATTTACTAATTCTTCATAATATAAACATAAGATATGATGTTTCAATTGACAACTGATTCAACATACATGGGTCATGGTAATCAGTTCGTGTTGTCGCAGTTGTGCCATGAATATGGATATTAGCAAGCGTCGGTTCAACAATCGATTTCACACATCGTCCGTCTATAAATAAAATAAGGTACCACTACATTTTAGAGCTTGACTACAACAATAATTTACAAATATGATTTCTCACGTAACTAACCTTTCTCCACATCTGTCTTCTCAGATTTGTCCTATTGTTCAATTCCAGATGTCTCCACAACATTCTTCTCGCCGCCATCATCTGCACATTCAAATTTAATGTCATAGTAACTTAAAAGATACTGTCATATCAATCTAATTTTATGTCTTCTCAAATAATCCCAAATTTTACAACCACTTCCCAATTATATGTGATGACACTAACCAATAATTGTCGGCACCATTGCTTTATTGAGAGAAATTCGAATATTTCGCGCAACCAATGCAAGAGGGACATCATTGCCATCGTTCTCAGCAATATTTCTCTCTTCACTAGATTTATTCACAGATTTAGTACCACTCCCTTGTTTGTTCACTGGTTTGCATGGAGCATTCGATTCAATCTTGCGTTTCCCAATTATATTTTTGATCTTCAAGACTAATTCGCCTCTGGCATTTTCAAGCTTATTGTTGAATTCCTTGATCTTCAAAAGCAATTCAGCTCGACAATTTTCAACATCCTTATCATACAACTTTACAGCTTCTATTACTTTATCCTTCTCCACACCATCAATAGAAGACAGCAAATCACCTAGATGGCTATCCATGCTTGGAAACAAAGATGGAATATCATGGCTCTCAACATAAACACCGGCAAATTTACTTTTGATTTTCTTCTTTGCATAGCAACTGTCTTTGGCATTTTTGAATTGAAAATCATAATATTAAATTCATGTCAATAAATCATGATCAATACCGACATATTACATTAATTCACTGTGCAGTGTTAATATGGCATAACACTAAATTTACTGTCTAATTATAACCACTTTACTGATTCAGTCAGTAAATTCATACTTAAAAAACAGTAAAGTGTGATTCTTCTTATAGTAAATTTACTGCTACCCGATTCATAATACATTGAATTTACTGCTCGACAAATTGACTCATGCGTGCATAAACATGAAACATGAAACATGAAACGTAATATTAAATTCATGTCAATAAATCATGATCAATACTGACATATTACTTTAATTCACTGTCCAGTGTTAATATGGCATAAAACTAAATTTACTGTCTAATTATAACCACTTTATTGCCTCAGTCAGTACATTCATACTTTAAAAACAGTAGAGTGACATTCTTCTTATAGTAAATTTACTGGTAACCGATTCATAATACATTGAATTTACTACTCGGCAAATTGACTTATGCGTGCATAAACATGAAACATGAAACGTAATATTAAATTCATGTCAATAAATTATGATCAGTACTGACATATTACTTTAATTCACTGTCCAGTGTTAATATGGCGTAAAACTAAATTTACTGTCTAATTATAACCACTTTACTGCCTCAGTCAGTAAATTCATACTTAAAAAACAGTAAAGTGACATTCTTCTAATAGTAAATTTACTTATTGTCTGATTATAACCACTTTACTTATTCAGTCAATAAATTCGTACTTATAAAACAGTATAGTGTGATTCTTCTTAAAGTAAATTTACTGCTAAAACTGACCATAATCACTTTATTATTGTAACATTAAACTCTTTCTGATATGATAGTAAAGTTTGGTACTTAATATAACAAATATACTGCTCAACAAATTGACTTTGTACACGCATAGTACCTAAACATTACATAAATCATACACTTTCAGGTTTAGTATGAAAAATACTCACATCTAGCTTTCCATAGTGCCTCATATTCTGTGCATCCTTGCGTGAAATGTCAGCTGTCTCCAGTTTGATTATCAATTCACCACTGAAAAAATTGACACGAGGCGTCTGCTTGATACCAATGGAATGCCGACAATATAAATTGTCCAGGTAATAAGCCTGTAAAAACATGAATTAAAATATATGAATACATGTTTACCAACAAGATAAATTGTCCAGGTAACAACTTTAGATATTTACCATTAAAAAAACACTACACCTTTGGATGGTATTCCTCTTACGGTTTCCATGCCAATGCCGTGAAGCGGCCCTTAGGTTGTTCACAACAGCCTGGCACCAGTCCATTCTACCAAAACTTTCTACATCCCTCACAAGGCTAGCAAGTTTTGAGTTTAAATAAAAACAACTAGTGCACAATAGAAACTTGTTCATCAAGACGAGCATGAAATATTGCAAAAAGAACTTGTCAGCACTTCCACGTCTAATGCATTCGATCAGTTTGTCAACATGGAAATCTTTATTCCTGCCAACACCTAGACGGTCCATAAATGATGACATGTCGGCTTCCCTGTCTGCAATAGGTGCATCCATTGTTCCTTTTGGAAGACCAAGCACACAGTGGATAGCATGAGACGTGATGACAAGTCTTTTGTCGTTTGTTACCAAAAACTCCATCGATTCCGAATTGATTATGTCCATAATCCACTCAATCAAATCCCTAGAACCAATCCTGTCTACGTTGAAATCGATCAAGCATCCAAATCCAATCTCTCTTAACTTATTCTTTTGTGCCTCATTCAACAACCTTACTAGATCGTATATCCTTTTTGGCTCACACCTGATATTGATGCAAATCTACAAAAAATACAAACTATAATATTAAACAATGAGATAGAAGATATTTAACTATGGCATACATGCATATTAACTAAATGTATTCATGTATTTAGCTAATTTACCTTGGGTTTTTTCTCTACGTGAAACTGCTGAACAAAATCATCGTCATCATTCAGCGTATCTACATCATCTGGTTGAATAATTGCGTATCTATTGTCCTCGTTTTCCTGTAAATAATGGCAATACAAAACTTAAAAACTCAAATATAGTAATAGAAAAATAAAAACAATTACAAAACAGCTAAGGTATAGCAAAACAAAACCTCATTATAATCGGGATCTTCAGCGAGATACTTTTCGTGCTCCTCATCACCAAATGCCGCTTCCCTGTCTCTCTATTCTCTTGAATCAAATTGCAGCTACGATACAAAAACATATTTATACAATCAAATAACATTACAATTCTATTTAAAGGATGCAAAAATAAACATACCCTAGTAGATTTTTCAAAGCTTCCTTGTGTCGAATCAAATGAGATAACCAAGGCATTTTGGCTATCCGACATAACTACCTTCCTAAGCTTCTTAGGAACCTTGCCAGCAGCCTTTACAATACCCTTCCGAGACGACATTGTTTGCAAAATAATACTGAAAAAATAACAAATTTATAGTCTTGAAACAACAAATTTACTACCTAAATGTACTATCTCTTCTCATACTACAATGGTTATCCATTTACTGATGATTTACTAGTAATGTATCAAAATTGTACTGACCTGATAACTACAATGTAATAATGAAAAATTAAAATTCACTGGTAGTAAATCAAATTGTAATCTATTTCAATATCACAATCCAGTCATAATACCACAAATTTATTGACTAAATTGTACTCTCTTATCGTAATAGAACAGTTCATCAATTTACTTTCGATTTACTACTAAAGTTGACAAAATTTACTACACAAACAAATATAATTTACTGATCTCTAATTGTAAAAGAACATATATCCGAAAACAACAATTTACTGCCTACTCTTTGGTAATGTAGGTTGAATTTACTGTATGAAACACTACAATTTACTGACAATATGTTGTAAATTTACTGCCCACTCTAATTGTAAATTTACTGACGAACATCTAATTAAATTACCTATTTCAAGAAGTTAATGTACATTGATCTCATAAAAAAAAAAGAAGGTAATGCACATACAATTTACTGTCTGAATAACTACATTTACACAAATCAGTAAATTTACCAACAAAAATATAATTCTTACCTATTTCAATATCGAAATCCGGATTGGCGAGACGGGAATGGCGCTTGCGGTCGAGTCGAGGAGTTCCGAAAGCGCTGGTTGGAAACACAGGAAATCCGGCGACAAACATTACTACACAATTCATTATCACAGTCGGGTCAAAACAGTCATCACAGACGGTTCTGACCCGTAAGTGATATTCGAGTCAGTGATAATCGAGTACTATCACTGACGATTTTGAACCGTCTGTGATTTTTTCCTTCACAGATTGTTATAAGATCAGAACCGTCTGTGATAATCATAATACACAGACTGTTATAACATCAGAACCATCTGTGATACTCTTAATACATAGACTGTTATAACATCAAAGCCGTCTGAGATACTCATACTACCACAGACGGTTTTGATCTCAGAACCGTCAGTAATAATGTGAGTATCGCAGACGGTTCTGACCTCAAAACCATCTAGGATACTCACATTATCAGAGACGGTTATGACCTCAGAATCGTCTGTGATACTCAATTATCATAGACAGTTATGACATCAGAACCGTTTGTGATACTCACATTATCAGCGACGGCTTCGAGGTCAAAACCATCTGCGATATTGTCATTATCGACGACGGTTATAATCTTGGAGCCGTCTGTGATAGTGTCCTTATCACAGACGGTTGTAATGTCAAAATCGTCTGTGTAGTAAGAGTATCACAGACGACTTTAAGGTCAAAATCATCTGGGATACTCACATTATCAGAGACGGTTATGACCTCAGAACTGTCTGTGATACTCATTTATCACAGACGGTTATGACATCAGAACCGTCTGTGATACTCACATTATCACAGACGGGTTTAAGGTCAAAACCATCTGCGAGGACGGTTATAATCTCGGAGCTGTCTATGATAGTGTCCTTATCACAGACGGTTGTAATCTCAGAACCGTCTATGTAGTAAGTGTAAGATCAAGGATGCCGACTAGAGGGAAGTGAATAGGAGGCTTTTAAAACTTTAGAGTTAAAGCAAAAGATCAAATAATAATTAAACAACAAAGAGGAGAAGACAAACACAATCGATTTTTACCGAGGTATTGGAGACTCGCCCAGTATCCACTAATCCTCGTTGAAGCACTCAAGTCAATTGCGTTTGGCCTCAATACCCACGAAGGATATTATCCACTATTGGTTGCTCCTTGTCCACTCCGGAAAGGCGAGCACCGATGCCTTGTACAACTTTGCCGAGCCTCTCCAACAATCTCCGAACTAGAGAGGTCAACGGCAACGCCTCTGAACCATCTAGGTGAGAGCACTCACCAAAAGTAATAGGCAGCAAGGTCTTCTCTAGACCTCCAAACACGCACCGAGAAACTACAAGTATGCAAATGCAATGAACTGGAATGCTCGGTGGATCAGAAAACACTCGACTTGATCAAAAGATCAAGATTTTGTATAAAACACTAAAGCTCAAGAGTGAATATGACTAGAAGGCTGCTTGTTCTCTAAAACAAATGCTCAAGCCCTCTATTTATAGCCTCAAGTCTCAAAAGAGACGTTGGAGCTCGAGCTGAAAATCAGCAGCTCAAACTGACAGTTAGTTTAGGTCACGACCGGAGAGAAGAAAAATCCGGAGAAACCAGTGCTAGCCGTTTGGGGTCGAAAAAGGAAACAAATCAATACAAACTGACAGTCAGTATGACAAACTGACAGTCAGTTCCAAAACCAACGGCTGACAAAATTTTTGGATAAAAAATAGCTAGCCGTTTGTGGTCGTATATGGAAACTTGAAACCCCCAACTGACAGTCAGTCTCACAAACTGACAGTCAGTTCGACCACAAAGAGACCAGATCAAATAGGAACTCAAATAAAATCAACTGAGGTCGAAACCCTAACTGACAGTCAGTATGGGAAAACTGACAGTCAGTTTAGTACAAAAAATTTTGCCCCAAAAAACACACTCTGGACAATTGTCAATTAACACAAACTGACAGTCAGTTCAGCAAACTGACAGTCAGTCTGAACAAAAACAGCTATAACTTTAAATCCAAAAATCCACAAGAGGTGTTTAATAGCTCGTTTGAAAGATAATTTTAAGGGCTACATTTTTGTCAACAGAAGAAAAAGCCAGATCTACCTAGATATTTCTAGAAGTTTGAAAAACTCTTCTGCTGTCAAAAACTCAACTGAAAATTCAAACCAAATTCAAATCAAATCCAACCAAAAAGATACAATGCAATGACCTAAGTTTCTCAGTTCATGTTGGAAGTGTAGAGAGGACTTTGCAACCCCTCTTTATAGTACGGTTAAAATCTAAGCAACAAAGTCCTTAACCGATCTAACTCCAAACGCTGAGATCAAAAAAAAATAAAATTACAGATTACCTTAGGTCCTTTACATCTTCATGTTTGCGTCTTGTCTTTGCTCTTCTGCACCTTGTACTTCTATTTCACTTCATGTCGGGTTCATCTTGATCATGTCGCATTTCTTCCCGAACAAGCTCTGTATCAAAAATCTCAGAAGCACAGTTAGTCTGAAACACTTTGTTTTCATTAATCATCAAAATTAGGGTTAGACATAAAGGCCTAGATGCAACAATCTCCCCCTTTTTGATGATTGATGACAACAAGTGTGTGATAAAAATAATAAGTGAACTAACTCCCCCTGAGTATATGCATATCGTCATATCAAAATGTATCAGAGCAAAAACCAACACATATATCAAAGTATCAGATGAAACACATATACATCATCAAGTATCAGAGCTACACAAAACAAAAACATCATATCCATATCCAGAATCGCATATATATATATATATATATATATATATATATATATATATATAATAAACCAAAATCAGAATCCAGACATAGACAGCATAGACATCCAACCATCATAATCATAAAGTCATACATCCAGAATCTCAAAAAATATATAAGTACTTCTCCCCCTTTGGCATCAAGCACAAAAAGGCGGGAGGACAGAAAAAGCAGACATTTATCTTAGATCAACTAGCATTTGATATATCAATAATGTTCAATTCACCTCTTAAAAAGCAAAATATAGATTCATCTAAGGGTTTGGTGAAAATATCTTCTAGTAGCATATCAGTTCTAATATAGCTCACATCTATATCTCATTTTGCCACATGATCTCTAATAAAATGGTGCCGTATTTCAATGTGTTTAGTTCTAAAATGTTGAACAGGATTATTTGCAATTTTTATGGCACTTTCATTATCACACAAGAGTGGCATTTTATCGAATAAAATTCCATAATCCAAGAATGTCTGCTTCATCCACAATAATTGAGCACAACAACTGCCTGCAGACACATATTCAGCTTCAGCTGTGGAGAGAGCTACAGAATTTTGTTTCCTAGATGACCATGATACTAAGGATCTCCCCAACAGCTGACAGCTACCTAAAGTGCTTTTACGATCAATCTTGCACCCAGCATAATCAGAATCCGAATATCCAATTAACTCAAAATTTGTATTTTTCAGATACCAAAGACCTAAACTGGGATAGCATTTTAAATATCTAAGGATTCTTTTAAGAGCAATTAAATGACATTCCTTAGGGTCTGACTGAAATCTAGCACACAAGCACACACTAAATATGATATCAGGCCTAGATGCAGTGAGATATAATAATAAACTACCAATCATAGACCTATAAAGTTTAGAATCGACCGATTTTCCACTTTTGTCCATATCCAGATGTCCATTTGTCGCCATGGGAGTTTTGATTGCCTTAGCGTCTTCCATCCCAAAGCGCTTGAGCAAGTCCTTTACGTACTTTGTTTGACTCACGAACGTACCATTCTTGAGTTTCTTGGTTTGAAGTCCAAGGAAGAAACTCAGCTCACCAATCATGGACATCTCGAATTCCCTAGACATCATCTCTCCAAACTCATGACAGAAATGTTCATTAGTAGATCCAAATATAATATCATCAACATATATCTGACAAATGAACAAATCTTTTTCAATTTTCTTAGTAAACAAAGTTGTATCAACCTTCCCAATTTTAAAACCTTTTGATAAAAGAAAGTCTCTAAGTCGCTCATACCAAGCTTGAGGAGCTTGTTTGAGACCATAGAGAGCTTTAGACAGTTTAAATACATGGTTGGAAATTTTGAATCTTCAAATCCAGGAGGTTGTTCAACAAAAACAAGTTCAGATATTTCACCATTTAAGAAAGCACTTTTAACATCCATTTGAAATAATTTGATATTGAAACAAGATGCATAAGCAAGAAGTATACGAATAGCTTCAAGTCTTGCCACAGGTGCAAAAGTTTCACTAAAGTTTAAACCTTCGACTTGAGTGAAACCTTGAGCAACAAGACGAGCTTTGTTTCTAATTACAACTCCATTTTCATCTTGCTTATTTCTGAAAACCCATTTTGTTCCAATTACATTATGATCCTTGGGTCTTTCAACTAAAGTCCAAACTTCATTTCTGGAAAAGTTATTAAGTTCCTCATGCATGGCATTAACCCAATCAGGATCATTTAAAACTTCATTAATATGTTTAGGTTCTAAAGAAGACACAAATGAATGATGTTCACAAAATGCAACAATACGAGAGCGAGTTTGAACACCCTTACTGACGTCACCCAAAATTTGGTCTAGAGGGTGATCCTTGGTGATCGTTTGATGCTGTCTTGGTGCTTCATCTTGTGCGACGTCTTCTTGACTTGGTTCTGGAGGATCAACTTGAGATGATGATTTATTTTGATCAACATTCTCAATGTTGACATCATCTTCTTGATCTTCTTCTCTTGGCTTGATGTCTCCAATGGTTATGTTCTTCACGGCTTCTTGAAAATTTTTACCTGAAACTTCACAAGAGACTTGCTCCTTTTGCGAGCCATTAGTTTCATCAAATTCGACATCACAAGATTCTTCAATACAACCAGTATTTTTGTTAAAAATGCGATAAGCTTTGCTAGTGGTGGAGTATCCGACTAGAAAACCTTCATCTACTCTTCTTTGAAACTTACCACCAAAATTTCTTTTCTTAAGAATATAGCATTTGCATCCAAAAACTCGGAAATAAGAAATATTTGGCTTACGCCCAATAAGAAGTTCATAAGGAGTCAAATTTAGAAGAGGATGCAAATAAAGACGGTTAATAGAATAGCAAGCGGTATATACGGCTTCAGCCCAAAAGTGAGTAGGAGTATCATACTCATTTAGTATTGTTCTTGCTATTTCTATTAGTGTTCGATTTTTCCTTTCTACTACTTCATTTTGCTGTGGAGTGTAAGAAGTAGAAAATTCGTGTTTGATTCCAAGAGAGTCACAAAAATCAAATAGAGTTGAATTAACAAACTCTCCACCATGATCACTTCGGATTTTCTTGATGGATAGCTCGAATTCAGTAGAAACACGTTTTGCAAAACTTTTGAAAATATCGGGGGTTTCAGATTTTTGAGAAATAAAGAAAACCCAAGTATATCGAGTAAAATCATCAACAATGACAAAACCATAATTGCTACCCTCGATACTTTGGAATTCAGAAGGTCCAAATAAATCCATATGCAAGAGTTCCAAAGGTTTGCAAGTTGAAAGCACGCGCTTAATTGGATGTGAAGTAGCTACTTGCTTGCCAGCTTGACAAGCGCTACAGGGTTTATCCTTTTCAAAATTCACATCTTTTAAGCCAATAATCAAATCACGTTTTAAAAGCTTTTTAAGTTGATGCATTCCAACATGTGCAAGTCTTCTATGCCAAAACCAACCCTATGAGGTTTGAGAGACAAGACATGTTGAAAAAGATGCATCTTTTGAATGAAAATCAACCAAATAAAGATTTCTAAAACGAAAGCCTTTAAAAATCAAAGAATTGTCTTTCAAACTTTCAACTAAAACTTCTTTGGGATAAAAAGTGCAGCGAAAACCAAAGTCGCAAATTTGTGCAACGGAAAGCAAATTAAAATTCAGAGATTCAACAAGCAAAACATTTGAAATTGAGAGATCGTTTGAGATAGCAATTTTACCCAAACCTACCACATTTCCTTGACGATTGTCGCCAAAGGTGATCTTTTGATTTTCGCTTGAGTTGTCTTCAAGTGAGGTGAACAACTTCTTGTTACCGGTCATGTGTTCGGAGCATCCGCTGTCTAGCACCCAATGCCTCCCACCGGTCTTGTAGTTCACCTGCATAAAAAGAATTAAGTCTTTTTAGGTACCCAAACCTTTTTGGGTCCTTCAATGGTAGCAATCAAAGCTTTGGGCACCCAAATTGATTTCTTCTTTTTATTTAACATGGGTGCACCAACAAAATTTGCTATAGCATATCCTTTCTTCGACTTTTGAAGCATGTAACAAGTATCAAAATAGTTTGGAGTCATTAAATGACATGCTTCATGCGAATGACCAGTTTGATGGCATTTAAAGCAAAATGTGTTGCATGCTTTTACAAACACAGTTTTAGTATTTGGTTTCTTTCCTTTCTTCGGAAAGTATCCAAGTCCTTCTTTTCTAAATGAACATTTTTGTTTACTAAGTATTAGATCAAGTGATACTTTTCCCTTATAGCAGTTTTCTAGCCCTTTTCCAAGTTTTTCAACTTGTGCCTTAAGTTCATTATTTTCGTTTAAGATAGTATCATTTGAAACACATGGTATATGATGACTACTAGAAGGAGTATCATTTGAAACACATGAAGTGGAAACATCTACTTTAGATGAAGCATTGAAATATCTTTCATGAGCATGCTTTCATATGATTCTTTTAATTCAGAGTATTGAGCGCGTAGAGAAAAATGTTCTTCCTTAAGCGCCTTATACTTCTTTTTAGTATTTCCAAACACTTCATTTATTTCGGTTATCATTTCAACTAATTCATCATATGAAGGATCGTTAGAGTGTACCTTTTCATCGCCTTTAGCCATAAGACAAAGGGATGAACTAGTCGATGTGTTGCCGAGAGCTAGTCTAGCTAGCTTCTTGGAGCAACCTTCTTCATCGTCAGAGTCGGAGTCGGAGCTCTCTCCGCCGGACATCCATTCTCCGAAGCAGGCTTCTTTGGATGCGTCATTGTTCTTCTTGTAGAATTTCTTCTTCTTGTTCCACGTCTTGTTCTTGTTTGGGTATCTTGATGCTATATGTCCCTTTTCATGACATCCATAGCAAATGATGTCCTTGAAGTTGGTTTGCTTTGGTCCCTTGGGTCGTGTGTCAAAGTTGACACCCTTCTTGTGTAACTTGCGAAGAAGTTTCTGAGTATTCTTTACCATGAGTGCTAGATCTTCATCGGAGGAGCCGTCGCTTGAATCGTTCTTAGTGTTGGCTTTGAAAGCCAATGCCTTCTTCTTTGTCTTAGAGGGTTTGGCTGCTTCCTTCGTCTCCTTTTTGTGCATCTCATGGGTGATGAGGTTCCCATAGAGATCAGTCGGTGTCGTGGTCGACAAGTCGGAGTTTGTGAGAACTGTCACCAAAGTATCGAAACTTTCTGGTAAAGCCCTGAGCATCTTTCTCACAATATCAAGGTCAGTAAAAACAACTCCGAGCCCCTTGAGTTCATTCACAATATTATTCAACCGAGTGAACATGGAGTCCACGAACTCGGTTGACGACATTGTGAAAGCCTCATATCGTTGCCTCACCATGAGCAACTTTGCCTCTTTAACTTTTGTAGTACCCTCGTAAATTTCTTCGAGGGTGGTCCAAACCTTGTGAGTAGTCATGAGATTGCTTACATGGTTAAACTCATTTAAAGATAAACCGGCAAAGAGTGCATTTTTCGCACAGGCATTTAAATGTAGTTTTCTCCTATCGTCCTCAGAGTGACTTGCCGGATCATCCGGGGGAGTAAAACCAAGTTTAACAATATCCCATATGTCAAGCCCCATGGCCTCTAGGAATACCGACATGCGCACTTTCCAATAGGGATAGTTTGTCCCATCAAAGATAGGCGCACGACTAGTATGACCAAGAGAGAAACCATCATTAGACGACATCCTCTCTCTAGGCGGTAAAGCCTAATGAATCGAGAGACCTTATTTTGATACCACGTGTAGGATCAAGGATGCCGACTAGAGGGGGGTGAATAGGAGACTTTTAAAACTTTAGAGTTAAAGCAAAAGATCAAAAAATAATTAAACAACAAAGAGGAGAAGACAAATACAATCGATTTTTACCGAGGTATCGGAGACTCGTCCAGTCTCCAATAATCCTCGTTGAAGCACTCAAGTCAATTGAGTTTTGCCTCAATACCCATGAAGGATATTATCCACTATTGGTTGCTCCTTGTCCACTTCAAAAAGGCGAGCACCGATGCCTTGTACAACTTTGCCGAGTCGCTCCAACAATCTGAACTAGAGAGGTCAACGGCCACGCCTCCGAACCGTCTAGGTGAGGGTGCTCACCAAGAGTAATAGGCAGCAAGGTCTTCTCTAGACCTCCAAACACGCACCGAGAAACTACAAGTATGCAAATGCAATGAACTGGAATGCTCGGTAGATCAGAAAACACTCGACTTGATCAAAAGATCAAGATTTTGTATAAAACACTAAAGCTCAAGAGTGAATATGACTAAAAGGCTGCTTGTTCTCTAAAACAAATGCTCAAGCCGTCTATTTATAGCCTCAAGTCTCAAAAGAGACGTTGGAGCTCGAGCTGAAAATTAACAGCTCAAACTCACAGTCAATTTACCAAACTGACAGTCAGTTTAGGTCACGACCGGAGAGAAGAAAATCCGGAGAAAACAGTGCTAGCCGTTTGCGGTCGAAAAAGGAAACAAATCAGTATAAACTAACAGTCAGTATGAGGAACTGACAATCAGTTTCAAAACCAACGGCTAACAAAATTTGCGGATAAAAAATAGCTAGCCGTCTGTGGTCGTATATGGAAACTTGAAACCCCCAACTGACAGTCAGTCTCACAAACTGACAGTCAGTTCGACCACAAAGAGACCAGATCAAATAGGAACTCAAATAAAATCAACTGAGGTCGAAACCCTAACTGACAGTCAGTATGGGAAAACTGACAGTCAGTTTAGTACAAAAAATTTTGGCCCGAAAAACACACTCTCTGGACAATTGTCAGTTAACACAAACTGACATTCAAACTGACAGTCAATTCAGCAAACTAACAGTCAGCCTGAACAAAAACAACTATAACTTTAAATCCAGAAATCCACAAGAGGTGTTTAATAGCTCGTTTGAAAGATAATTTTAAGGGCTACATTTTTGTCAATAGAAAAAAAACCAGATCTGCATAGATCTTTCTAGAAGTTTGAAAAACTCTTCTATTGTCAAAAACTCAACTGAAAATCCAAATCTTTCAAACCAAATTCAAATAAAATCCAACCAAAAAGATGCAATGCAATGACCTAAGTTTCTCGGTTCATGTTGGAAGTGTGGAGAAGACTTTGCAACCCCCTCTTTATAGTACGGTTAAAATTGAAGCAACAAAGTCCTTAACCGATCTAACTGCAAACGCCGAGATCGAAAAAAATAAAATTACAAATTACCTTAGGTCCTTTTCATCTTCATGTTTGCGTCTTGTCTTTGCTCTCCTGCACGTTGTGCTTCTATTTCACTTCAAGTCGGGTTCATCTTGATCATGTCGCATTTCTTCCCAAACAAGCTTTGCATCAAAAATCTCAGAAGCACAGTTAGTCTGAAACACTTTGTTTTCATTAATCATCAAAATTAGGGTTAGACATAAAGGCCTAGATGCAACAGTAAGAGTATCACAGGAGGCTTTGAGGTCAAAACCATCTGTGATAGTGTCATTATCGGCGACGGTTATAATCTCAGACGGTTTGTAAGATCAAAACCGTTTGTGCATATTAATATTATTTTTAATAAATTTCTTTTTTTTGTGGCTAGCCTCAGGAATCATGCTAGACATGTCCTCTGTACAAATAGCATTTCATATATACAGTTCATTTCATACATGCACAGTACTCAAATATACAGCCTCATACATGCACACAACTTAGAAACATGTACAATAGCATTTCATATATACAGCACAGAACTCAGAAATATGTGCAATTGAGATTGAACAAATAAATGTAGTCGACAATTAAAGTCAGTATGTTAGATGTACAAATAAATGTAAGGCTGCACTAATACGAACCTTGCGGATCCCTGAACTTCCCCTTGGTTGATATGACCTCCGCAAGGAAAAACTCAGCGAGCGTCCCTCGGACCATACCAATCTGCCGAGGGTCAAAACTTTCCGAAGGGAAGTCGACCCTCTGCAGCAAGAGTTGGTATATAAAAAATTAGCTCAATGCAGTTGTAAATTTTGCCAAATCGATACAAAGGGGAGCAGTTGTATACCTCGGGGAAATCTGGGCGATGAGGGGTGATGATCAGGTCATACATGTGGCGCATCACGTAGAACCCACATGTATTGTCGTCCGGCTGCTGATGGCACTACCAATTTATAGACCGAGAGTTAGCTGGGGACACGTTATAAAGTAAAACAAATACCAGTTGAAATTTGTACCAAAAATTGTAATCACTGAAACTTATCGGCTCACCGCTCGTGTTGTCGCCCTCCCTCGGCAAAGTAGTTCGTGAAAGCCCTGCAGATAGTCAAAATTGACAGTTTGAGGATATTTGAAATTGACAATTTGAGGACAGTAAATCTAGATACAAGATAGTTCCACATGAATATCATAACCTTTCGAATACATCTCGTGTGCCGCAATACTTGTACCCTTTCCTCTGTAATGAATCAAGGTAGAACACCTTGTTCCTTTTCAGAATAAGTACTAGCAGGATCCAGTGGTAGCTACATGTTACACGTAAAGAATTAATAATTTAATCTAAGTTTGGGGGTGTGCATATGGAGACACTAATCTACGGGTGAAGTACTGATGAAACCACTCACCTCTGGTTGTAGGGTACAAGTATGTACTCCTTGTCGACCTAAGCAAGCAACCCTCTTTTGATGTAGTCGACAACGAAGTCCGCGTCAGTCCTAAACATCACCTCGGCGACCATCTGGGGGTCCAAGAAACCAACAGGTTTGCCCTTAGATTTGGCATATCTGGTCATGCAGCTGCACGAAAGTAACCAATTAATAAATGACATATATCTGTATATGCACGAACAAGCGTAGGATAGTAGGATACTTACAGCACCCAAGACCGTACGATTGACACGTCGAGCGCATCTTTGTTGAGTAAATTGTGCAGGTCTTCGAAGGTCACCGGGTAGGTCCCAACGTCGTTATGGAACTCTGCCACGGTGTACTTGACCATGATGTGCGTCAGACACTGCGTCCTGGTCTAGTTTGTCCTCTTCATGTACCATCCATGCAGGCTCTGGCATGCTATCCCCATGGTAGAAATTGCGGCATCGGAGGCCATAGGCATCCCCAGAGCGAACGGCATGAGAGCTGGCGCACTCTTCTCACTCTCCTTCTCCGGGCTCTTCTTTGCTTTGCCCCTACTAGCCAGCTTGTTGAATGGCTGCCTCCTAGTCAGAGTCAGCTTCGTCATCGAACCCGTTGGTTGGCTTCTCGGAGGGGTCTGTGATGTAAGAACCTACGTATTAGGACACTAACTCCGAGGGCTATTATTACAGTATGAATTATGAAATTGGTGGGGGAATTACCTCATCCAGGACGATGTCTTTCTTGGGCCATTGCACGAACGTGTGCACCGCATCCCCGAGAGTGGTAATCTCGTCATTCGGCGGCTTCTCCAACGGAAAACCCTTGCAATGGTCGGAGACACTGTCCACCTGGACCCGTGCAAAACCCTCAGACAGAGGGACACCGTGGATTGTGGCCCCCGTCGTGCATGGTTGCACCATCCCACTGGCAGCCTCGATCGGGAAGAGACCGGCCAGCACCATAAACTTGCAGGAGGCAGGTTCCTACAAACAGTGCGCATTAACATATTGAATTTCACCGCTTTTCACTTTTGAATGAATTAACATAGAAAAATGGTCATTACCTGCAGAAAGTCCACCGGATACTTTGGAGAGGGCTCCGTCTGCGAAGACCCTGGCACAGACGCGCAGCTACTATGGTGGACAAGAATGGGGCTCGGTAGTTCCGCTGCTACAAGGGGGTGCCCTGGGTCGCCTTTCTTAGCTCGTCATACATGAACCGCATCTCCGCCAACTATTGCAGGAGTGCTTTGTCCCGAGCAGCGAACTCCGACCACATCTCCTCCTTGAGACGTTCATCGTAGGCTTTGTGGGATCTCTTTCTCCTCTTAGTCGCCTCCTCATCATCAGGGAAACCATCCCTCCAAGGCACAGTGGCACCGAGGCCGCACACGCGGCCTGGATGCTCCTTGTTTCCAAGAGCCGCTGTGAGGATATCCCTGTCCCTCCTCGGGTTGAACTCTCCGGATTCCGCCTGGGCACTCAGCATCACCTGCAAGTGGAGAACTTAGCAATACAACCAATTGCATGCATTTTACGAGGATAGTAAGTGATCGTACAATCTTACCAGCCAGTCGATCACTTCCCTGTTCGCAGGGTTATTCACAGAGACGCTTCCGGAGGAGGTCATCATCGATCTTGCTCAGCACCAATTGCAGGCGAGCACGTCCGTTATGCCCGCATAAGGACCGTCAGCCGAAGACTACGAAGCCTCCTCGTCCTGCTTCCTCCACAACCCCTTCTTCCCCACATACCCACCGGTGCCTAGTCTATGTGGGTGGGTATTCTTGGCCTGGTTAGCCTGGCCCTTCGCACTAAGCTCCTAGAACTCAGGCTTGCCTTTCATCTCCACGAACTGCTGCCATGCCTCGGGAGTCACGAAAGGGTAGTCATTGAAGGGGGTCTTCAACTCCTTCACATAGTGCCTGACAAGTTGGCTCTTGAAGTTCATCCACGCCTTGTTTATTGACATAAGTGTCCTCCGATGGACGGTGAACTGGCGATCCTCGCGAATGTGAAACGTCGCCTGCACTTCTTCCCATAGCGCATCCTTGCACTCTGGGGGCACTTGACCCCAGTCGGAGGTGGTGATGGGCACCCGCTCCCTTGCCACTTTGCCGCATAGTGAGCGGTACTGACCGACAAGTTTGTCCGGAGCTTCCGGCACTCCATTGTCGTCGAACTGTACGTGCTGCTTTTCCCGCTTGTCGAGACGCGAGCATGTCATCCGGCCTCGCCCCTTTCTCTTATGTGACTGGGTCACATTGGACGCGGCGACCTCCGGCCCAGGCGTCTCATCGCCAGCGAGGTCACTCTGACTCCCCGAGTGGTGCATTTCATCACCAGACATATCAGTTCCTAACATAAGTGAAAGAGAGAACAATTTAAGTAAATCTGAAACTAATAATTCTATAACAAAACCCATATACTTATAATTAACCAAGAATGACAGAAACAGTGGGGAGGCGACGGAGGTGATCACGTCGGAAGGTGGGAGGGTGATGGAAGTGATCGCGTTTGACGGTGGAAAGGCGATGGAGGTGATCGCGACGGACGGTGGGGAGGAGATGGAGGTGATCGCGCCGGACTGTGGGGAAGCGATGGAGGTGATCGTGACGGACGGTGCGAGGGCGGAGAGAGCTAGGGCAAACAGTGGCTGGAAATGAGCGGGACAAAGCCAGCCTTGAACTATGTACCGAGTAGAGATTATCACAGTCGGTCCTATATTCACAACCGTCTGTGATAATATTATCACAGTCGGTCCTATATTCACAATCGTCTGTGATAATATCAGCACAGTCGGTTCTCAACTCAAAACCGTCTGTGATAATCTCCATAGTGATAATCTCTAGAAAGGTTATCACAGACGATTTTGAGTTGAGAACCGACTGTGACTGAGATTATCACAGACAGTTTTGACTTGAGAACCAACTGTGACTGCACGAATGCACGTTAAGAACTCGAAGCATCAGACACTGTTGGGAATATCATAGTCGGTTCTAGATTCATACCCGTCTGTGATAATTCATAACCGTCTGTGATAATCTCTCCAGTAACTCTGTAGCCCTGCAACTCTTAATGTTCAAAAACTTGTTTTAAATGAACACTCAGATATTTCAAATGGAGTCCAAATGCTCCGTAAATTGGTTACAATGTAGATCCGAAAATTGGTTACAATGTGGAGCATGCTCAAATAAATTTAACATACAATGTGGAGCATGCTCAAATAAATGTTACATACAAATGGGGACTTTGACCAACAATTTCCACATACACAGCCATGTTATCCTCAACTTTCCACTTGCCGCGGCCCTGCAAAGACAAGAATTAGAGGAGATATATAAGCTATACTGATGGAAACAAAGAGATAAGGACGTATGGTTGATTACCTTTAAAGTATAACCCTTCCTGGTGATCTATATGCACGTAACTGGTTTCGTCGGTGTCTTCAGTATTGACCTGTACGCCATCTCCAAATGGAGGCATCTCATAAAATTGATTGTATTCCTCCTCGTCTACGACATTTTCAACTCCAACAATCCTTCTTTTTCCATGAAGGATGACGTGCCACTTCTTATTGACCGGGTCAGTGACATAAATGACCTGAATGGCTTGCTTTGCAAGTATGAATGGCTCATCTTTATAAGCAACTCGATCGAGATCCACAGAAGTGAAACCGTAACTGTCAACCTTCACACCCTGTGGGATTTGGACCCATTAGCATCGAAACAGGGGAATCTTGAACAGTACGTAATCGAGCTCCCAAATTTCTTCAATGAACCCGTAGTACGAGTTCAATTCACGTACTACCCTTGTTGGGCCTGTCTCGGTGAACTCCTCATGGAAAACTTCTATGCTCACTCCACTATTTTGCACAGTACTCTTTCGATCTTGAGCTTTCGTGTAAAATGTGTACCCATTGATGTTGTATCCCTGCCATGTATGTACAGTAAACGTGGGCCCTTTTGCCAACCATTTAAGGTTCTCACTTGCGGACTCTCCGGTGATTCGCACTTTCATCCACGCGTTGAATTGACTGTTATGTTGTCCCGTGATCCAAACCTCGGATCGGCGAGGATTGTCTTGTCGTAGCATCTCCTTGTGCTCATCGATATACGGAGACACCTCCGTCATGTGTTGCAAGACCCAAAAATGAGCTTTCGAGACATATCGAAATCAGGACTGATGGCTCTCCGTCCAATAGTGCCAACACCATCAAGCCTTCCCTCGTGATGAGACACAGGAACTCCTATTGCTTCTACCTCGGCCATGTAATCGACGCAAAACTCAACAACCTCTTCCGCTGCATAACCTTCGACAATGCTACCCTCGGGCCGAGACCGATTCCTCACGTAGGCCTTAAGTACACCCATGTACCTCTCGAATGGATACATATAACGTAGGAACACGGGTCCACATATCTTGATTTCTCTGACAAGGTGGACAGTGAGATGGACCATGATATCAAAAAAGACGGAGAAAAATACATCTCAAGCTGACAAAGAGTTCGAACCACCTCCCTTTGCAGAGAATCTAGTCCATCGGGATCAATGACCTTGTAAGAAATTACATTGAAGAAATAACACAGCCTCTTGATCGTCTCTCTGACCTTATGCGGCAGAATACTCCGGATGGCAACAGGAAGCATTTGTGTCATCAACACGTGACAATCATGAGACTTCATACCCAGCAATTTCAAATCACCCATGGACACAAGCTTTTTCATATTTGCGGAGTAACCCGATGGAATTTTAACACCATAGAGACACTTACAGAGTTCTGTCTTCTCAGCCTTGCACAAAGTGTAGCATGCAGGGGGGAGGTATATACGGCCTTTATCGTTCTCTCTCGGTGCTAGCTCGGGCCTGATTTTCATTTCGATCATGTCACGCCGCACATTGACGCCATCCTTTGTCTTCCCCGGAATGTCTAGCAATAGGCCGATTAAACTGTTGCAAACATTCTTCTCTACATGCATGACATCAATGCAATGATGAACCTCTAAATACTCCCAATACGGTAAGTCCCAAAATATCAATCTCTTCTTCCAAGTGTTCTTCGTGCGGGGTTTCAATTTACAACCCTTTCCAAACACAACGTCTATGTCCTTCACCCGTGAGTAAACTTTTTTCCCGCACGTAGGCTTCGGGGCTGAACCATCTTCCTTGTGGCCGTCAAATTCCCTCTTCCTCTTACGATATGCGTCATTCTTCGGAAGAAACCTACGGTGACGCATGTACATTGTTTTCCTGCAATTCTTCAGCCACACGCTCTCAGTCTCATCTTCACAGTGGGGACAGGCTTTGGCTCCTTTCGTAGTACGGCCCGATAAATTTCCATGGGCAGGGAAATCGTTGATGGTGCAGAACATCATAGCACGTAGGATAAAGGTCTCTCGTTTGTATGCGTCCCATACCTGCACCCCTTGGTTCCACATTGTTAGGAGATCCTCTATCAATGGTGCTAGGTACACATCAATATCATTTCTAGGTTGTTTTGGTCCTGAGATAAGTAGAGATATTATGATGTACTTGCGCTTCATACACAACCAAGGAGGAAGGTTGTAGATACACAAAAGAACCAGCCAAGTGCTATGCCGACTGCTCATGTTACCAAAAGGATTAATTCCATCGGTACTCAACCCGAACCTTATATTCCTCAATTCCGCTCCGAAGTTAACAAATTCCCTGTCAATGTTTGTCCACTGCGAAGAATCAGCGGGGTGTCTCAGCTTTCCATCCTTCTTCCGGTCTTCCGAGTGCCAACACAATAATTTTTCCTCTTTACGGTTTGCAAACGAACGCTGCAAGCGAGGAATGACGGGCAAATACCACAACACCTTAGCAGGAGGTCCTTTTTCATCTCAGCGTAGTCACCGTCGTCGGTTCGGTCCTTACACTTATAGCGGGATGCGCCGCACACCAGACAAACATGCATATCCTTGTAGTCGTTACGGTAAAGGATGCAATCATTAGGGCATGCGTGTATCCTTTCTACTTCCATTCCCAAAGGACACAACAGCTTTTTCGCTTGGTAGGTGTTTTTTGGCAACTCGTTTCCTTCCGGGAGCATGTCCGCCAAAAGATCTAACAGTGCCGTGAAACTCTTGTCGGTCCAGCTATTACTTGCCTTCAATTTTAACAGTTCAAGCACAGAGGCCAATTTTGTGTACTTCGACTTGCAACCAGGGAACAACGGCTTTTCTAAGTCCTCAATCAAGCGCTTGAATTTGCCAAACTCCCTTTCACTGTAATTTCCTTCCACATCATGCAACATGTAATCTAAATTGTCATCCTTTGGCATTTCCTCATCGAAGTCGTTGTTGGGATCCGACATGTCCTGTTCCTCAATCTGAGTGGCACTTGTTTCTGCAGTTGGCTCTTCTCCATGGTGGACCCAACACATGTACCCTTTTTGAAACCACGTCGAATCAAGTGGGCGACAATTTGAGATGAGTTGATGAACATCTTAAGATTCTGGCAGTCTACGCAAGGACAGTACATATATGGTAAACCCTTCTTCGCCATGTCTTGCTCAGCAACCTTTTGGAAATCTAAAACACCTTTCATGTATTCCTCACTCACTCGGTTGTCATTATACATCCAGTCTCGATGGACCATCTGCAGTTAATTAAATTCATACACATACTAATTAGTAATACTCTATGTACGTTCGACACGCAATAAATTATAAATCTAGCTAGCTAGTGTTTGATGTGGAGTTTGCGGTATAACTAGTTAACTACTCTTGAACTGCAAGCAATTAGTTGGGGGCGTGGATAACACACATCATAAAGCAATTAAATAGCTACAGGTCGAAAATGAGTTACAAACAGGGTTTGCTACTATAGCTTCCCCTCCCTAATCGCTCTAATTTGGTCAATCAATGGAGATCGATATTGATGATGAAATGAAGTAATGTGTATGCCTTAGGACCAAGTACCAACCTTGGATCTTCAAATTTGTTGCCCCCAAATGCTCCCCTTTCGAGATATTGCTCTTCCTTGCCCCAAATCTCTTCCAACTGGACAGTATGTCGAGCAAGATTGTGGGAGTAGCTCAAAACATCCACCAAAAGACCTTTTATACCATACCAGGTTCAATACAGACGGTTCTATATAATACCGTCGGTAATATCGGTGCATTTTTGAAGAACAGAATATCACTGATGGGTTTCACTCTATTGAACCGTCTGTAATATCGGTGCATTTGTGTAGAACTATGACAGAAATATCACAGACGGTTCTGAGTTCAAAACCGTCCGCTTTACTATCACAGTCGGTTTTTACTTCAGAACTGTCTGTGATAATTATAAAATCAACACTCTGCTTTACTATCACAGACGGTGATAAGGTCCGAACCATCTATAATATCCTGGATTGCTTGCAATCGAAACGTTCGACTAGTTGAATTGTTCCACTTGTTTTTCATATTTGGTTCTATCTTATTTTCAATGTTATTATTTAAAAAATGAACGTTGAGACTATTTGGTTTTATATTGTTTTTCATATTTGTTGTATATATATGTCTGTGGATGTTCAAAGAATGTTGAGAGTATTACAGTCGGTCCTGAAATTAAAACCGTCTGTAATGTTACTATCAGAGACGGTTTTGAGTTAAAAACCGTCTTGATTGCAGTAGTATTTTCTTGTTAACATTTTCACATAGAACATCATTTGGTGATTATCAGTTACATAATCAATCGAAAAGCCAGATATATAAGGAAAAGAAATTTCTTATTTCTCACAATCTTTGCATACATAAGGGATACAAGCGACCAAAGCGTCGACTTGATCCGAAAGTAATTTACAAAGTTCTCCTAGGGACGTATTGGCATCAATAGGATCTACACTGGCCGACCCAAGAGAACTAGCAATGGCTCTAAGCCTATCTACATCATCTCTCAGCAAAGGAGTGCAGCTATTCCTTATTGTATCGGAGAGTTCTCGCTGCTGCCGAGCATAATTTCTCTCCGAACGGAACCTACGCGCTTCTTCGCGAGAACCCTCATAGCACTCTGCCAAGTGCAGAATGGCATAAGACATCCCCTCAGCGCCTCTATTTCTTCTTGGAGAGTTCTGCACAAGGCAGCTTTCTCCTCCTGCACATGCATGGGTTAGTTTTGAAAGACATAACGACCAGCAAGAGAGGGTGAAGATGATTTCCAAGCTTCGGAGTGGATTTGGACGTGGAAGTGTGCGCCTTACCCCAAAAAGTTGATCATCCAAGAAAAGCTGATGATGCAAAGGTGTTGAAGAGGGGATATTGGAAGGATTGTTGTGGATCTCCAAAGGTGGAGTCGATGCAACTAGAGGGGTTGCAAGGGGCAATGTGGCAACACAGGCCTCAGCACCCTCTAGAGTCTCCACTGCAACTGCACTGGAGGATCTTTCATCATTTCTGAGTCTCTTCTTTGGAGGGAGCATTTCCTCAGGCACCTGTGGATTTCGAAATGCATTTGTTTCGAGGTTATCAAGTCATAAAAGAAAGATCTGCATTAGAGTTTCAGAGAGGACTTACTTTCTGAAGATCCTGATCGAGTTCATTCCTTATCTCTTCCTCATCACTCTCAATTTCAATAACCTCATTGGAATCTCGGCTCGCCATCAAGGTAGGAGTTGAGGAGGGGATAAAGACAGGGATTTAGGAGCAGAATTGCTAAAAGACTTAGCCAAGAATTTGTAAGTCTTAAGGATTGAAGAGCCTTGCTATTTATAGAACCAGAAGGTGACGGTTCATATGCGCGGGTGCCTCGAGTTTTAAAAAGCGCACTACTGGTTTTCAAGGTCAATAAATTCATGATAATTTCTCGGGAGATAAACTGCAACACGGCGGATCAGTGCCCACTTAAGAAGTTGAAGCGTCAGATTACATAATTCGATGCAAATTAAATTTGAAGTAAATAATTAAATCTCTTCATCTGCGTAGTTATTATGTGCGGTTATCCACGATTGCATGTTGAGAATTCGAAGCGTCGGACACTGTTGGCACTATCACAGACGGTTGGGAGATCAAAACTATCTACTTTACTATTACAGACGGTTCTGATGTCCAAACCGCCTGTAATATGACTATCACAGATAGTTGGGAGATCAAAACCGTCTGCTTTACTATTACAGACGGTTCTGATGTCCAAACTGTCTGTAATATGCCTGGAATTTTGAACCGTATGACTTCTACAAATACTTGTTCCCTCCCTGGAGTTTTGCTTCCAAGGCGACGCTTCATGTTCCTAGGCTAGTGCGCCGCGCAAACATCAGAACCCAAAATGACACAACACACCGTTGAGAATTTGAAGCGTCGATCACTGTTGGGACTATCACAGTCGGTCCTTACATAAAAACCGTCTGTAATGTTACTATCACAGACGGTTTTGAGTTAAAAAGAAGTTGAGAATTCGAAGTGTTGGTCACTGTTGGGGCTATCACAGTCGGTCCTTATATAAAAATTGTCTGTAATGTGACTATCACATACTTTTTTTACCTCAGAACCGTCTGTGATATTCAAAGCACATTGAGAAAGTTGACATAAGAGCAAAGTATAAAGAAAGAGGGAAGATAGCATGCAGTCCAAGAACGTGCTGGAAAATTGGAAAGTTGACATAAGAACAAAGTTTTCATTAATTTTTTTTCATCACTTACAAAAAAAAGTAAAAATACAGAATGCTAGGTCAAAGAGTGGTCTTAGCCCTGGCTGCATCTAGAATAAAGTCAGTTTGACTTGCAGCCAGGACGCAGGACTCCTCCAGCGACAAGTTGTCCTTCTTAGGATCAACTACTACCGCGTCGAGAAGGCCTGCGACCTCCCTCAGCTTCGCGATGGTATCCTTCATAGTCAAACCGCAGCCAGCGATGGTCATATCCTCGGCTTTCTTCTCCTCGCGAAGACGTCTCGTCATCACCCTAGCATTGTCACCATCTGTCTTCATGTGCTGAATGTGCTAGAAGAGATCGTCCAGGTCAAGCCGTAGCCGAGTGTGCTTCTCCGTAAGGAGCTTGTGCTCCTTCCTGGAGGGCCCTCAGCTTGGCTTTCACCTTGCCCGAGTCTTCCACGGCTCCCCTTCCCTGTGCAAATCAACAGGTCAAGAATGTATTGAACAGGGATTAACAATACAGGGATAAGTCCAAAAGATTGAGAGTTCTTACCAGGGAGGGTGAGGCTGATGATGCCATCGAGGATGCCATTGGCGCAGAGAAGCTAAGGAGTCAAACCGTTTGAGAATTATAAAAACTTGTAAAGTAAATGACAAGTATTCCACTGTCAGGTTATTTATAGAACTTCCAAAGCGACGCTTCGTGTTCGCCTAGGCGCCGCGGGTGAAGATCGGAGACAGAAATGAACACAGTTGAGAATTGAAGCACTGGCACATTTTCAGTCGGTTCTGACCTCAAAACCGTCTCTAATACTACACTATCACAGTCGGTTCTGAGTTCAGAACCGATTGTATATATCATAGTCCGTTCTGAGTTCAGAACCGTCTGTGGTATTCTAGTTATCACAGATGGTTCTCAGTTGAGAATCGATTGTATGTATCACAGTCGGGTTTTAGGTCAAAACCGTCTGTGATAAGTAGACTATTACAGACGGTTTTGTGTTCAGAACCATCTGGTTAACTATCACAGTTGTTTTTGACATCAGAACCGACTGTGATAACTGAACATATTCTCCCGACAGGCCTTCGTAGACGGTGTTCCATTGAAAAGTTCATAACCGTCTGTGATGTGTCATCCTGGATGTCTGTTTCTGTGGTAGTGAAAAAATTGACGAACCGGTTGCGTTGAGGGATCGACGGTGAGAATTTTTAACAAAGCTTAGTGGAAAAGATGAACAGTTAGTGGGAGAGTAGTGGAGAAGGCGTACCAGAGAAGATGAAGAAACGGTTAGCGGGGATATCGGTAACAATAAAATATTTTAAAAACTTATTGCTGTTATCCACCTTTACAAACGGCGTTAAATCCCATTTAACACATAGTAACTGCTATCTCTATCCAACGGTTCTAATTTGGTCCAGTAAGTTAGATCGAACAGTTCCTACGGTGGGTATAGAATAGTTATTCTAGGAGCGGGTGTAGAATAGTGTCTATATATATACAAACACTATTCTACACCCACTCCTAGAATAATTATTCTATACCCACCTTCTATGTCGTCGGATCGTGCATCGAGATTACAATTTTACTAACGGTAGTCGCAAATTAGACGTCCGTAAATTCTAGTAAAACTGATGGAACCGCTAGCCGTTTCCAAAAAACCCACGATTAGTTTGTTAAAACTAAAACCGCAATACCCCTACAAAATAGAAACCACCTCAAATATAGGAACATATATCTCATTGATTAACTGTAAAATAGGAAATGCCTCAAAAATAGAAACATATATCTCATTGATTAGCAGTAAAATTGTAATTAGCTAGAATGCAATGACTTTATTGATAGTATTGAACTACTTTACTGTCGTATGATACCAAATTTACTGTCATGGTACTATCAATTGATTGGTCGTATGTATAAGATTTATACTGTATTCGAAATATTTTTATCTCATTGATTAACTGTTCATATAGCCAAATTTACTGAAGTTGCAATATCAATAAATCTACAGTGTATTCGAAATTTACTGTCGTAGTTGATATACTTTACTGATTATATTCTATCAATTTACTATTTACAATCTGCACTAGTCCATACTATCTTCAATCTATTCCATTTACTGACATATCATTTACTTTACTATTTGTATTCAACCCAAGATGATCGACAAGTAAATTGGGTAGATTACTAACATAATCAGCTAGTATGCAATGACTTTATTGTTTGTATTGAACTATTTTACTGACTTATGAATATGACTTTACTGGTCGTATGATAGTCAGCTAGAATATAATGAATTTACTGTTCATATTGAATTACTTTACTGACTTATGAATATGACTTTACTGGTCGTATGATAGTCAGCTAGAATATAATGAATGTACTGTTCGTATTGAACTACTTTACTGACTTATGAATATGACTTTACTGGTCATATGATAATCAGCTAGAATATAATGAATTTACTGTTCATGTTGAACTACTTTACTGATTTATGAATATGACTTTACTGGTTGTATGATAACAAATTTATGTCCATGATCTGCACTGATCGATACAAAGATTCAAATATCTTCACTCCAGTTCGTTTACTAGTTGTATGTTCACTCCCATGAATGAAATGAAATGATCTTTACTAGTCGTATGTTCAAAACTTACTGCTATTGAATTGATGTTAACCACCTTTACAAAACGGTGTTAAATCCCATTTAACACACAGTAATTGCTATCTTTATCCAACGGTTCTAATTTGGTCCAGTAAGTTAGATCGAACGGTTCCTACGGTGGGTATAGAATAGCTATTCTAGGGGTGGGTATAGAATAGTGTTTGTATATATATATATAATTGCATAAATGTCTTTAGAGAACGGAGTAACTAGAAAATTCTGCATATTTTTTAGTGACATTTTAATTCACAATGGCTCATATGGTGTAGATGTGAGCCATTGCAAGTATGTCATGGCCAATTTAAATATAAAAAACACATTATTCATGGATTTGAAGTTATAGATCTAGAGTCTGTTTGGGAAGAGTACATAGCATGAAATAGTTCAAATGTTAGGTAGATTGAAAATAGCATATATTGGGTGTTGCACGAAGTAAAACGGGACAACTAGTGGGCTCATTCATGTGCAGACTGAAGAACCCTAGAGGTTGATTGGGTGGCCATTTTGCACTTTATGTTTAGTTCTGCATATACAACTACTGAAGTGTGTCCTTGAAGGTAGCTCGAGTAACGTCTCGCAAGCATAAGGAATATATGCATCGAGTCCATCAAAATTCAAGACTAGTGAATGGTCAGATGTTTTCTATCATACTCGTGTGGATGTCTATGAGTTCTTGGAGGTTTTTGAAGTGTGTTTGATGAAAATGATTTGACAGACTTGGAAGCATTTGATAACTCTGACGAAGGTCATTTGGGCCCCTCCGGAGAGTGGCTTGATCAGTTTGGATTCGGTTTGGCAGTGCTACCAACGGATCAGAATTCAAGATGGTCTTTTGATCAGGATAGCATCGAGCTGGAGTAGGAGTTTTGTAGCAAACAGGATAGCATCGTGGCTAGATTGTCTATTGCATTGAACCCGTAGTACAAGGTGGTGAAGTTGATCCCTAATTTATATGTTGTAGCCTATATAACACTGGGCTACTCGTGGAAGGTTCATGTCATGTAACCGAATGATGACATCAGTTTTGTGGTGAATAGAATTACCGCGCACATGCATGCCTACAGAGGCATTAGACAAGCACAGAAACATGACATCGGCATATGTAAGCAACATCATCCAGCCGTCAGTATGGGAGAACATATTAATGATTCCAAGAAAAATTATGAAGCATGTGGCCGATAGGTGTGGCTACCATATCAGCTACAAAATGTATAGAAAGCAAAATAGAAGACAATTGAGCACATGTATAGCACATTTGAGGACGCAATACAAAACCATGATGAGATTTCTTTGCAACATTACATTGACAAACCCAGGCACGTTTGTAGACATTTTTTATTAGCCAGTTGTTGGCTCAGACGGCAGTCCCATAAAAACTTGATACCAATTGAGCAAATTTTGTAATACCCCGGACTTATACTAATATATATTATTGGTCAAATAGTATTATTAGACTGTCAACCATAGCAACTAGGAAAAAACTTGATACCAATTGGGCAATAATTCTTTAAGTGATATTTTAATTTATCACATGGTTGAATTTGGGATAATTAGTTGAAAGACACGACAAAAATGGGATATTGTGGTAGAAGAATAAATTATGGGATTAACATTTAAGTCAAGCCTTTAATGACATTAGGCCTCTAGTATATTATAGCTAGACCTAAAAATTATAAGTGCTACAGAAAAAATTACCTACATGTAAAAAAATAGGATTTTTATAACTATACATGTGTACATGTTATTAAGAAATAGAATTTGAGTTATCTATTTCTTGAAGAATAGAAGTTTAAATTGTCTTCCTATTTTAAAAAAACCAAACTGACTCACCAGGTAATGTGTCCACAGCATTCATGTATGCCCTCTATGTTGAGGAGTACGTGGTTTACCTCCTGAAGGTCTAAGACACTATAAATAGGAATCATTCCTTCATATGTTCATGGCAATTAGTTTCTAAACACTGATCGATCGTAGAAACAAGTTAAGAGAGAAAATTGTAGTTAAGTCGATGTACTCTCAGAAGTAGGCTTCAAGGTTAGGGAATATAAGGCAAGTTGCGCATATGTTATCATCACCTTGTCTTTTTAAGATTTTTCTATCACAGCTATTGTGCGCTATATGTTATTCTATTGCCTGCACTTTTATTATATTAATCTCCTTTATACTGTAGTTTTACAAAAGTAAAATGTCTTTATTAGATATGGAAAAAGAATAGACTAACGTTCCATAAGGGTGTATGGTGATGGATCTATGAGAGCCACCTATACCAATTGGGTGAGTAGCAATAATACTAAAATATGATCAAATGATTGAACACAATGTTTTGCCTAATTGGTTCTACTGTATTTTCAGTGCTATTATTAAAAAGAATGGTGTGTTATATCTCTTTTTTCTACTTTGTTATCTTTTAGCACTGTAAAAGAAATGAACTACTATTTATTTTATTCTTCTGTAAGATAAATAATGGACGTCCCATTATATTTTTTTTCTTTTTCTTTTCTTTTTACTTTACACAATAGAAAGATAGTGTTATGTTTTTAAGAGAAGATATGTATTTTTACATGTATATATTTTTTAAAAGAATTTCCATTGTAAGTTTATATTTTTTTCTTGAGTGTAAACTAGTGTTATGACGACAAGCGTATTATACCAGTCGTAGTTCAGGTAAGGGACTGTTTGAGCTCTCCCTCGGGGACAATCCTTGTCCAAATAAGGTACACGGTGATGGATCCGTAGGAACAACCGGTACTAGTAAGTCAAGGACAACAGTTCTGGATGGACCAAAAAGTTTTGCTCTTCTAAAACAAAAATGTCCTAGAAGAGACTGTAATGTCAGATTACCCCTCTATAGAATGTAAAGTGTGAAATTTCATCCCGATGACTCTTAGGATTGGGAATGTTTGTATTCATGTGTGGCACCAGAATTGTATTATTATTACTGTTATTATATTTTTATGTTACTCTCTTTATTTTAACTTAATGTGCAATTCTTTATAAATAATTTTGTAATATTTTTATATGAGACCTCACTTTTTTCTATATCTATTATTGTATGTGCCAATTTGCTGAGTATGATTTGTCATACTCATTCCCGTTGATTTTAAATTTTTGCAGTTTTCAAAATTGAAGATCATGTTGCCAAAACATCATCAGATCATGAGTATGAATAGTAGACTAAATCAGCTGGGAGGGATTCGACTTGAAGCTTTATATTTTTCTCCTTTCATATTTTGTGCTAATGTATTCCACCTACATAATGAATAAAGTCAGCTTTATAATACCCTTTCATATTTGAGTTTACCTTGTATAAGGTCTTGCACAGTTATAGGTTCTACCTTATAAGCGTGTAGCGACTGTTACACCTAGACTTATTTGGGGCATGACAAATTTGAATCGAGAACTTGTGATGGGATTTTTTTGGGTTATGCCATGGATTCTAGAGCATATAGGGTATATAATTTAGAGACTAATCGGTTTTGAAGAGTCATTTGATGTTTCTTTTAATGAGTCTAGCTCCTATTCTAGAATTGTTTCTTAAAGTGTAGATTTTCGACAAATGGAGGACAGTGATGATGAATCAGCATCTGCACCTCCTATTGTGCATGAGCAAACCCCAAGCTTATTTGATGTTGCTTTGCCTCAATTACAATATAATGTCAACGAGGAAATTCATGACGAACAACAAGCAATTCAAGAGGATTTTTACGAACCAACGTCCTCAACTTCTTCACAAGCTCTAATAGTTGAACATAGTAGAACAACACAAATTCATCACAAACGACATCCTCCAAGCCAAATAATCGGTGAACTAAGTGAAAGAACAACAAGATCTAAACATTCCTTACTTGAACATTTCTTGATATCAAGTGAATTTGTTTCTCTAGTTGAACCAAAAAAGGTTTTTAGAGCTTTACATGATGTCAATTGGGTATATGTCATGCATGAAGAATTCAATAACTTAGAATGAAATGAAGTTTGGATGCTTGTTAAACCTCCACCGGACCAAAATACAATTGTACCAAATGGGTGTTTAAAAACAAGCAAGATGAACATGGACAAGTAACAAGAAACAAAGCTCGATTGGTTGCTCCAGGATTTAGCCAAATGGAAGGTCTTGATTTTGAAGAAACTTTTGCCCCTGTTACTAGATTGGAATTGATTTGTATTATTTTCGTATTTTCTTTTTCCGACAATTTCAAACCTTTTCAAATGGATGTGAATAGTGCTTTTCTTAATGGTCTTATCAATGAAGAAGTTTATGTTAAGCAATCTCCTAACATTGAAAATCCAACTTTTCCAAATCATGTTTTCAAACTAACAAAAGTTAAGGGTTGGGTTAAGTACGCCGATCTTTAATAAGAGTGTGAGACACAAGGTGAGGATGGGTGATCTTGGAGGCGATCTTGGAGGTGTTTGGGGCTTTGTTGGATCTTCTCTGGAGGATTGTCTGGATTTCTCTTCTTCATCCTTGGTGCTTTTCTCCTCTTGCTCTGGTCCTGTCTTCCTGTTTGGGGAGTTTCTAGTTCTGGGTTTGGCTGAGGTTTTGTTGCTTATGGCGTTTGATTCTTCTTCCTTGAATTGGTCTGTTGGCTATGATTTCCTTAATTCTATGTGGAACTCGTTTCATTCTCCTGTTACTAAGAGTTCTAGATTCTCTTCCAAGGATTTTTTTCTTAGTGGCTACTTTTGGAAGAAGAATTTTATGCCCATCTGAGGGTCCTGTAGGGGTGATTCTTGCTGCTTACTTGGGAGGGCAGGCTAATGATTTTAGAGTTCTTGGTTTAACGGACATTAGTTTTAGATTCTCTGTTTGTGACAAAAAAAAAGTTGGCTTTGTGATTTTCAAGTTGAATAAATTAGTTCATAAGGATTTCTCCATTTTCTTTTCTCTTTGGAGAGATGGAGGACCTAATTGGCAGAGATAATATCACAATTGGCTGTTGGAGCAAAATCAAGATTGGACTTCGGTTCATTCTAAAAAGAGATCTTCTTGTCATGGAGTTTCAGTGTTTGATCGTATTCAGTTTGTGCATCAGAAGTATTTGGATCCTCTTTCTGTTTCTTTGGTGTTTAATCGCCTTTAGGATTCGTTCAGTCATCATCCTATTCAGTTTTCAAATAGTGGTTTACCTCGTCAGCCTCCTTATTTGGATTCTCGGGATTCCATTATTTGCTTTAATTGCCTTTTTCTAGGTCATTTCAAATCTGAGTGTGGTTCCTCAGTTAGATGTCGTAGATTCTTTAATTATGGACATTTAAGGCACTCGTGTTTTAAGCGCACTCTTGTTTGGAAGAGGAAGAGCTCGTCTGTACCCAAAGTATTTGCAGTTAGTGGAGGTGGTGCTTCTGCCTCTCCTTTCACGCCCTTTTTTGGAGGAGGCTCTTCTGATCCAATGGTTGATTCCTGTTTATCGTTTGGTGTTGATTCTTCTCCTTCAGCTAGGATTTTTCGTAGCAAGGGAAAGGAGGTTCTACATTGCTTCGATTCTTTTGCTGGGTTTTTTGGGTTTCGTGAAAACCCTCCTGTCAATTGTGGCGTCGCTTGGTCTTCTCCTTCTAATGCCACTGTTGATCGCTCTGTGTTGGCATCTTTCCTTGCGGCTGCCATTCTTGCAAACTCTTTCAAAGCTATGGCCAATTATTGGGTTGATCCCTCTCCTTTCCTTTGCGATGGTTTGGAGGAGAGGGTAGTGCCAGGTGGATCTCTTCGAACAAGATGTGTCTCTACTCGTTGTGAGATCAATGAGAATTATGCCATAGTTAGCATTGCTCCTGATGCTGTGGCTCCACGTCAGGTGGCTAGGACCTACTTTCAAAATACCAAAGCAATTCTAGTTCAGGTTTCTCCCTCAGGTTTGGGAGACACTCTGGTTCGATTTCCCTTGACCTTGCAAAGAGACATTTTGCTGGATGAAGGCCTTCATGTTGAAGAGGACTTTCTACTTTTTCTAAACCGCCATGATGAAGGTTTTAATTTCAGAGGGTTAGCTTCAATCAAGAGGTGTGGTTGTTGCTTCTGAATTTCCCATTGGACTTCTGGTCGTTGAATAATCTGAGCAAAGCTGTTTCATCTTTTGGTTTTATTCATGAATGGGATAATGATTATCAAAGGACGACAGATAGGTCTCATGCTATGATTAAATGTCTAGTGACTGCCCTTGTTGATATCCCTCGTTATCTGATAATTACTGATCCTAATGAATCCCTTGGTAAAAGTTGGATTGTTCAAGTCATCATCTGTCATTCTCGACTTACTGGAGCCCTTGATGGTAATGAGGATGATCCTGAAGATCCTCATCCTCCTGAGGGGGACTTCAATGATATTGATCATGAAATTTTGATGATGAAGTCATGGATGATCATGTTGATGTTAATCAGGATGGTGATGATGAGGTGGGAGACCCTATGTGGGATGCTCTGGTACCTCAATAGCCAGAAGTTTGGGATGCCTAGAGTTTGATTGATGATTCTTCTACCTCTTCGGATGATGGTGTCTCTTCGATGCTTGTGGTTGACCCTGTTCCCATCATTGGTTTGATGAATTCCTTACTTTGTTTAAGAAGCTCCTGGAGCCTTTTTAATGCTGCTGCCCCGAGGAAGTCAAGACTCTACATGCTATTTCTTTCAAAAAGAGTAAGGGTAAGGCTCCACTGGATGTTTCCAGTCCAAGACGCAATCCCAGGCTGGCGGCAAAGTTCAATGATTTCAAGTCTGGGGTGTCTTATCCTAGGAAGACTGGATGTCTTCAACCAACATGTCTTTCCCTCCTGCACTAGAACTTTTGATAGAAATGCTCCAAGCTTTTGGTTCCTTTTGTGGTGTTCCTTTGGAGTTGATCTCCAAGGATAATTTACTAGCTCCTCTGATTTTAGATCTAGATGACTAATTTGGTATTTGGTGTTGTTTTGTTGGAATGTATTGGATGTCAGAACATCTACTTTTGTTATGGATCTATGGTCATGACCTGGTTCTGTCATGATCCTCTTTTATTTGATTACTACTTTTGCTATGAATTGTGTTAAGAATGTGCATATTCTCAATTGGAATATTAGAGATCTTAAAGCTCTAGATAAAAAGATCGCTGTGCGCAATAAAATTTTGGAAGAGCATTGTTCTATCATTTGTCTTCAAGAAACAAAAATTGAGGAGTTTAATCTTCTCTTGATTAAGACTTTTCTCCAAGAAATTGGAATGATTTTGAATACATCCCTTCAAGGGGTAGCGTTGGCGGCATTCTAACTGCTTGGAATAGTATTATTTTTCAAAGAGAGGAAGTTGTTCATAATGATTTCTATCTCATGGTGATTCTTAAGCACAAATTATCTGGGAAATTTTGGATGATCTCTAATGTCTATGGTTCTTGCTGCCCTCAGGAAAAATTGGAAATTTTATCTTGGTTTCATGACATCTCGGTGCCTCCTCACATTCTTTGGTTAATCATGGGAGATTTTAATCTTTTAAGATTTCCCTTGAATAAGAATAAAGGTTTGTTTAATCACACTGAAGCTGATCTCTTTAATGATGCGATCAATCATTTGCATCTTGAGGCACTAGTTTTAAAAGGAAAAGAATTCACTTAGTCTAACATGCAAGCTCGTCCCATCTTGGAAAAATTGGATTTTTTTTTTAACAAATGTGGGCTGGTTGAATTCTTTTCCTAGCACTTTTGTTAGAACTTCTTCGAAGCTGTTGTCAGATCACTCTCCCTGTATCATTTCTATTTCCTCCTTTCTTCCTCATGCTAAATTGTTCAGATTTGAGAACTTTTGGATTGATTGTCCGGGTTTTTTGGACCTGGTTCAGAATTCTTGGAACTCTGTTTAAAGGATGTGAATTTTTCTAGAAGTATTAATCTTAAGTTTAAGATTCTGAGAAGGTCCTTTTGGCAATGGTGCAAACAATTTAAGATCTCCCAACTTCAGGTGGATAATTGTAATTGTATTCAAGATTTTTTGGATTGCTTAGAAGAATAGAGAGATATGTATAGATCTGAATTCAATTTTAGAACTATTTTGAAGAAACATTTTAATGGTCTGCTCAAAATAAGAAATGATTATTGGAGGCAACGAGGATGTATTCGTTGGACTAAATTAGGAGATGAAAATACCAAATTCTTCCATGCTGTTGCATCTAATAATTTCATAGTTAATCATATTGTTTCTTTGGAAGATGATAGGGGTATGATTCCCATTCAGAGATGGCGTTTCATCTTTGGTGCTCCTTCAAGGATAGAATTGGTATCTCTGAATATCAAGGAACGAGGTTTAATCTTGATGAGATAATTACTCCTATGCAAGAGGAGTTATCTCGATTGGAAATTAATTTTTCTATTCAGGAAATTGATTCAGTGGTGTAAAACATGCCTAGGGACAAAAGTCCTAGTTCAGATGGATTCAATGGGGCATTCTTTCGCGCTTGTTGGCACGTTATTAGATATTATTTGTATGACCTTATTCATCAGTTCTTTGAGGGACATGTGGAATTGGATAGGCTTAATTCTTGTTTTGTCACCTTTGTTCCGAAGAAGGATGGGGCAAAAAAAGTTTTTGACTTCAGAACTATCTCTCTTCTTAATAGTTCTTTGAAGTTGATTACTAAACTTCTTGCTAATCATCTCCAACATGTAATCACTTCTATTGTGCATCACAATCAATATGGTTTTATTAAATCTAGAACAATTCAGGATTGTGCTGTTTGGGCTTATGAATATATACATATTTGCAAATCTTCTCAAGAGCCGCTGGTGTTACTGAAATTAGATTTTGAGAAGGCCTTCGACCTAATTGAACATGCTGCCATTTTGGATGTCTTAAGGGCTAAGGGGTTTGGTGTTTAATGGCTTAATTGGATCAAATTATTGTTGGACTCAGGAACTTCTAAAATCTTGTTAAATGGAATTCCTGGGAATTAGATTCAGTGTAAAAGAGGTGTTAGGCAAGGTGATCCTCTATCTTGTTAGGCAAGGTGTTAGACACTGATTTTACACGATTAAGAAGGAAACTGGACATTATACACTCAAGCAATATTTTTTTAGTTGCTACATTTAAGAGAGAGAATTCTTGCATTCACTTACATTTTTTTAGCACGCAAAATATGGTACTTGAGCACTTTAATAGTTCTATTTGTTGAGTTTTTCTTGAGTTTAAGTCTTTAATGGGCAATTTTTAATTTTTCTTGACAAATGTGGCTAAATTTATTTTCTTGACTTACTTATTAAGGTGTTGCAGCTAATGGTTGCTGCAGTTAATGGTTTCTTTGTTACAGATGCTTATGGTTCTCATTGAAAATTTTGTTTTGTTCTTTATGTTTTCAATATTTTGTTAATAAGTCAAGCATCCTAACTGCATATTCTTAGCATGGTTGTTCAAAAAAAAACAAAAAAACAAAAAAAAGACTTGTCTTAACTAATCTGTTGACAAGGGGTCAAATAAGCGGTTCACGAAAATACTCCATTAGTCATACAAGTGGAAATCAAGATAGAACATCATCTCGGCTATGAGTGTAACCCTTTTGGAAAGACAACACTTCTATGACTATTTATTTTATTGAACCATCAATAATCGAAGGAATAATGCAATTTTTTATGGATATATTTATATGTCAAGATTGTATAACGGTTTGTAAAGATTTATATGCCAAAAGTGTTTGCATGACTCCAAAACATTTTTTTTTATACCTAACCTCTATTTCAAATGATAATTGCAATCCTGCAACTTGGGTTAGTCTTCTAATATTGAAGTGTGTCATATTTTTATTGCTAAAATTTAAATTACCTATTATATTTTTCTAAGCTTTTGAAATTCTTTCAAGTCGTCATTTCATTGTGCTCAGCATCATATTCCCTATTTTTAGATTGCTTGATGTGTGTTTTGACAAAAGGGGAGAAATTTAGTTTTAGAAAATGAAATAAATTGTGTAATCAATGATTTTCAAATTTCAAATTTGCAAATTGTCAAATCAATCAAGGGAGAGATTGTTGAAATGTGCATTTTCTAAATATAAAATTGTTTGATATACATATTATCTCGGTATATTTACAACATTTGATGATGATATGATTTTGCAATTTGGTACTCTGTTTTTTCTCTTGCATTGATTTTCAGGGATGCAAAAATCAAGGAGAGATAATAATAATGAAAGATAACCATTATAGATAAGCATTGGCTGTAGATATACACTCGGTTGCATGACAGTTAAATAGTTTGTTGTTTGTTCTTATTTTGGTGCGATTTGAGGAAATTCAAACTAGTCACATATACTATAAATATATATGAATTCAACTATATTTTTCATCTCTCCCGACACAACTCATTTATATATTTTAGAAGAGGAGAGGCATACAATTTTTTGTGAGAGAAAAATCAAAGAGCGTTATTGTATTCTTGAAAAATTGAGAGACAAATTGTGAAAGAGTAAGAAACATATTATGACAGATTAGTTTTGGTCAAGGTGAATTATTTGGTGTATTATCTATCCAAATTGTAAAGATGTATTTGGTTTTGAGATAGTGGAATCCGAACAAAAATTTGCTCAATAGAGATATAGACCACAAGCGGCGAGCTGAACTTTGTAAATCTCTAGTGTTTTTGTGTTCTTTATTTCCTGAATTGATTTGAATTTTTTATTTTTTGTTTTCACCCTCTTATTTTCTTTCTGATTTTTTTAAAAAAGAATTCATCGCCTCTTAATGCCCCTCGATCCTACATGATCCATCCAAGTTCCAAAGTCAAATAATTGGCTCTGCCTACTATTGCCCTTTTGTGCATTTTACGGCTTAGTATGAAGTGTGTTTTTGAAGTCTGAAGCAAATACTGAAATTTATTCCCTTTTTTAGGATCTAGACTTGATAATTTGGATTGGATTCTTCTCTTCTTTAAATTCAAGTTCATAAATCAGAATTTATCTGTTGTAATACTTTTGTGATCCTACGACTGTGATGGCTATTTCATCTACATGTACCTTATGGCAGCTAACAAGAATTTTTGTAGATACCAACTTCGCGAATGCAATCTACTCTTGGAACAATGGGGTTGTTGAATTGTTTAAGTTCACACAATTTATTCCATGGTTGTTAAGCTATCCAAATGTTAAGTTTTTTGGGAAGTTTACTTGCTTGATATCTCAGAAGCTTCTGTCCATTAGCTAATCAAAAAGCATGAAGGAATATTGATTTGGATAAGCTCTGACAGAAGGATCTGATTCTATTCTCGACTAGCGAAGGTACAAAACATGATACCTCCTTATACCTAATTGCATGGTTCAAGACTTAATTGTGTTTTAGTGGTGGATCTTCAGAATATTATATTGCTCTTCTGGATGTTCTAAAAGTTATATCCTTTGTCAAGCTTCTGAACTAGTAAAGCATTCTTTGTCTCCACACTGTATCTACGAAATTATCCATTCCATCGCCTTAACAGACAAGCATCCCTTTGGAAACATAGATCTTTCATAAGCAGAAGAAAAACCTGTAATTTATTTGTGTTGTGCTTGCAAAAGGTGTTATGGATAAGCCTTACCTCACTTTACACTGTTGAAGTGAAACTAAGCTGTAAATTACCATCAAAATTAAGTTAACCCATGTCCATCAGACAATCCAAAAGATTCCTCACATCTACAAAGATTCCTAAAAGAAGTGAGTCTTCCAAAAGCGGGAGAAAGGTTCTCAGTAGGGCATCAGGAAAGTTTCTCTTGCACTCAACAATTTTCCTATATATAGAGTACTGAATCTACACATTATCTGAAAAGATTTGCAATCTTAGGAATTAGAGTTATAATTGTTCTCTACTTGCCTTTCTTTTCAGGAATTTGATTTCTGCAGTCCACGCTGTTTTACATTTCGTAGCTGTATTTAATGCTCAGTTGGAGGTGATGGAATCCATAGAGCTTGCTCTTCCTCTGCCATGGCTTCTGGCTATTTTACTGACCTATGGCAATGGATCAGAATCATCCCATTGCAATGGAAAGGGGGATCTCACTCTCTTCAAATCTGTATCTCTCCCTCCACAAACCAATCTCTGAACCTTGTAATCACCAAGCGTTCTGAAACGCAATCCGTGAACTTGTCTTTGTGCATCTGTGCTGAATTCCATGCCCCAATCCAACTCTGGAGCTCCCATTCTTCCAAACTGAAACCTACTGGGAACACAGACAGTGTTGACCATTTCTTTCATGATATCATTTGTGGTGTCCAAAGATATGGGCCTTATTCGAATAATAAAGTGCTCTTCGGGCTGCCTGATGTGCAGATATCTGAAGATTCCGGCAAACTCTTCAACTTGGCAGTTCTCACTCTCGCCCTGCTGGTCTGCATTTACGAAGCTCCTTCAGACCTCCGTCTAGAATTTGTCGACATGATCAGCACACAACTCATGAGCAACAAAATGCGAAATGCTGCAAAGCAGCTGATGCTCGCCCTGGGATCAAACCTCGAGGAGCAATGGATGCGGTCGCTGAACCTTGGCATCACCAACTGGATTGTAGAGTCTCTCCGGTCCACCGGGACGTCAACGATGTCGCCTCTCACGGTATTCTCATATGCTCGTTCCGCAAGCAGGCTATGGAAGGTTCAGCTGTACTGTCCCGTTGTGGCTATGGCCATGGAACACCCTTGCCATCTGACGAAAGATGAGAGGCTTCTGTTCTCTCTGAACTACCAGCAGCTTGAGAGTGTGATCCAGTTTGGGTATAGGGTTAACTTTAAGGAGAACTGGATTGATGTTGTAGTCAATGTTGACAACATAAGGTCTGTAGTTCACTGTGCTGACTTTACTGTTCTTGAATTCTTGAACAAATGAAACATGTTTGATAAGGTACATACATAAAGAAAATTGTAACGTGACATGTAGAGACCTAATTTGCTATTGTTGCAGGTGTGATTTGAACCAACTGGTTTCTGAAACTCTGATGGCGAAGCAAGGCTACGGCTCGGACGAGAAACACTTCCCTTCACGCATATGTCTGCAGCTCACTCCCTTGTTGCAGTCAGACATCCTGTCCTTGTCAGTAAGCAGATCCACAGACAACCCAATCCATGAAGTTGGCATAGAGAAGGGCATCGAGTCGGCGTTCACCGCGCCAACGTCTATCGGCATCAATATCTCGGCCCACGAGACGGTGACCAGGAGCCTGAAGCCCTGGAAGTTTGAGCACTCTGTCTATGGCTACACAGCAACACTGAACTGGTTTCTCCATGATGGAGCCAAGGGGAGGGAGGTCTTTTCAAGTGAGCCGCCAAAGCTAGAGCTTTTCCAGCCAAGATCATGGTTCAGAAACCGGTATACGAATGCCTACAGGCCTTTCACGAGACGCGGCGGCGTGATCTTCGCGGGGGATGAGTATGGAGAGGGTGTGTGCTGGAGGATGAGCGCGGCGGCCGCCGGGAAGACCATGGAGTGGGAGATCAAAGGGAGGATATGGGTGACATACTTGCCAAACAAGAAGAGGACTTTGCATACTGAAACCAGGAGGCTGGAGTTCAGGGAGCTGCTGCATCTTACTGTACGAGAGTAACAATCACTTACTAGTTGGATATTTTTCAAAATAAAATCATTTGTATGTACTTAGTATATATTTGTTTTACTTGGAAAGAAAATGAGTGGTGTGGCTTTATGATATCTTTTCGCCGAGTGGTGCAAGAAAAAGTTACATCATGAGTTTACTGAAACAACATATTGTTTCGGTGGCAGGTGGTGGTGTTTCAATACATCTTTGGAGGCTGAAGCAAAGGAGTTGAATTGTTTCATCACAAATTTTGGTGCTCTTTTACTATCAACTATATAGGAATTAATAGAGGATCAACTTTTTATTGGGAGCTACTCCTTTTGTCCACAAAAACATGTCATTATGATACGATTGTAATTAAATTTTTTTTAACTTTAACCACGTGTTATCTTTATAAACATTTAGATTAGTCATATAAAAATGATATGATTAAATTTATGATCAAAAATACTTTCTTAATATTATATTTTTATAATTTTTACTAATATGTTTTAATAAACATCAATGGTCAACCTTGTTTTTTGAGAATGTGAAAAATTAAATTGGACAAGTTTTTTTGTGGATGGAATAATATTTATTTAACAATATATCATCTTAATATTCTAGGAAAATGTACCAATCATAATATAAATGAACACATTAAATAAATTTTAGGAAAAAGTAATGTTCATTGTCACATGTTTTTCATCAAAATTCGTGTTTACATGCCATTAACAGTTCTACTAGTAGAAGTTTTCAAAATATCCTTTTTAGGGTGCAAAAAGAGACTTTAACAAGAGAGAGAAGTTTTTTTTGAGTAAAAACTAATACCTAAATAGCCACACATTTTAGTAGTCCTCGGTATTGCAATAGAGAAGGAAGAAAGAACGAGCACACATGAGAAAAAGATACAATTGTAGACATAGAAATTAATGAAAAGGATTACAACATTCATTTGAGTAAAAAAATGCAAGGTGATATAGGAACCAAACCAAGGGAATTAAATTTAAATCAATACTAGATAATTTCATATTTCGTAAGGCCACATAAAATTTGAACAGAATCATGAACCTAATTGATTATACAATCTAGATCGTGATCCTAACCAATCTTATGCGATTTTGACTCTATAGTAGATCTAGATCATGTGAGCTTCATGCATGGGACCCCCGGGACATCGTTCTCCTGATCAGAGATTCGAATTTCAAGACCCAGCTTGATCTGCTTAAGCGCTTGTAATAGCTCGGAGAGCTCGTCAGCACGGAGCTCACCCTTGTTGTCGATGAAGGCGGCCAACCTTCAGCGCTCCTCGGCCTCCTTGCTCCACTCGTTGGCCGCAGCTTTCCTCTCGATCTCTACTTGTTCCATCACCTTAACTTGTGCTATCTGTTGGTGCATTTTCATGATCTCTGCGTGGTGCTCATCAAAGGGCGCGCGGCTTGATTACCTGGGTGTCGGTAAGGAAAGCATCGATAATTGGATACAACAACGGACCGCCGAACGAGTAGTCCCTCCTGGTGGGTGAGTAGGTGATGATCGCCACACTCGCCCCAGTGAGCATTGTCAACTCGCTGGCCATCTTGAAGACCCCCTCACACCGCTTAGAGAAGCAAACACGCCGCGCTCGATCATTGATGATTAAGCTAATGCCGGTCCTCTTCCTCCTCGGCATTCTCCTCTCCTCAACTATGTGGAAATGGAATTTTACGGATAAAGATGTCAAGCAAGAAGGCATATGGCTGTCTTCTATAGCTTACAATAGAGAGATGCAAAGATTGGGTGTCCTTCACCTTACCATGTATTGAAATGAAGATCACCACACAAAAGTGGAAAGTATTAATGATATACCGAATCCACTCGCACCTGTTGCCAAGATATCATGAAACGTTTCTTTTATTCTATATTTAAAAATAATTAAAAAAATAGAAAGAAATCATTAGTGATTTACGAATAATTATTATATATAGTTAGGATTTAGGAAAATCAGAATTTCTAAAAAATTCATTAAAAAAGAAAATTACATGGATAATCCAAATGCAATAAATTTGCAAGAATAGTCTCCGATCACTAAGTTGAATGGTGACTAACCTTAATTTTGGCATAATAGACATTCAACCTGGCGATTGTCAATTCCATCGCCAGATTGAATGCTACCTATGCCAACAACCTAACTTGTAGGCATACTCACCATTCAACCTAGCACCAGTGCCAACACCAAGTCACCTGTTAGGTTGAATGGTGATAGAGCTGACGATTTTTTGATTTATTTTAATTGAAGCTTTTCGGCATGAACTTAGAATAGTGTTGTAGTCTTGGAAATCCCAGAAATTGCAAATGTAAAGCAAAGACTCTTTGTATACCAGGACTGCCCAGGGAGCCCTAAGGCACGGTGACTTAGGCTTGTGCCAAGGGCGTAGAGGTGCGAGTCCCTCCCGGAGTTCCAAGGCATGAAGGTCCTTAGCATATTCCCAGACATGTAGCACCTAGGTTCCTCCTGGAGCACCGGGAGAGGCTAGCCTAGATAATAGTGGTTTGGGCCCCTCCCTGGCCCCTAAAGCTTGGTGATCTGGGTGAAAACTATAGGTAAGCTAACGTCTAAACTACTCTCGGCCTCCCGGGACTAGTAGTCCGGACGCTTAATGAAGGTAAAATTGTCACCGGGCCCTACTCGGAGGCCCCCGAAGCTTTTTCAAGCAACGAAGTCAAAGAGCAACTGGACGATTCAGCGTATTCGGAGCTTTCTTCACCCAGGCCAAGCATCTCCGGGAGGCGGTCCCAGACGCAGAGACTGAGTCCTCCGCAAGTCGAGGGCTCACCTGTCAAAGACTCAAAAGATATTCTATCCTTGCCAAATTTAGTTGGTATGGAGTATTTTGGTCTTTGAGCAACCTTGTAAATCTATAAATAGCCCCTTAGGCTTAGTTTAGAAGGAGGATCACAACAAGAACATTCATCTAGAAAGCTTAGAGCTCTCTAGGACTTAGTCGCTTGTGACATCCTTGGGAGTATTGCTTGTAAACCATCACCCTGTACAAATATCCACATAAATATAACTAAGCCAACCGGTATGCCTTGGAGTGATCTTTCTTCGAGGATAGATCCTAACGACTCAACGTTAGGTGCGTGATAGGAGTAAGGATCCTCCAGGATCCCAAACCTATATAAATCCTGGTCTCATCTTCTTCACATCAGGCCTTGAGCGATCCGTCCAACGATCGCTTTGGGCCTCGTCAATTTCCCTTTCCTTCATTCAGATGCCCCGCCTCATTCGACTGAGAGCGTTATGGGATGTTCGTTGCCGTGGGTCCAAACCCCCGACAGCTGGCGTCAACTGTGGGGGCTTGTGACATTTCTCCATGGCTCCCACTATAAGGTCAAGACATTCTGCATCGACTACCAAGAACAATAATGCCCTTGTTGACATTCCGGCACCACAGACGGCGGCAATCACCGTAGGGGGTTCAGTTTCCCCAAGTGAAGGTTGCTCCCGCAAGATAGGTCCCAATCACCGTCATGGGCATCGCCTCTTCTGGGACCATTGTTGGAGCTGCTTTTGGGCATCGCAGGTAGTTGGCACCGGCATAACTGAAGACTTAATCCGAGCCTTAGTTGAGGCCTTGCCTCGGACACAGTGCACCCTTAATGAGCTATTGTGTTTCATTGCAGCTCGTCCTTTGTTCATCAGAGTGCTATCTACAATGACAACAGGTCCTCCGGTGTCCCTTCCAGGTGATCCAGCGCAAAGGCTCGCTCATTCTAGTGTTGACCTACAGGTGGTGATATGAACATGCTAGTGAAGGACGCATTCACAAAAAGTGGCCCAATCTTCACGACGTAGAACCTAGATAACTAGTATCTGAAGATACCTGGATAACTAGTATGACTTGACGAAATGAGATAGCCAACCACTTGTAGAATAAGGACCCACGTATCAATGAATTCGCCCAACCACACTCTGAATTACCTATCCACATGACCACGCACGGAGTTGGTGCACAGATAGGGTGATCACGAAGATCGTTCGAGCAATTCCAGAGAAAATCACAAGAACAAAGGATGAAGAGATTCAACTCTGAATTAAAACTAAGGTTTCAATCTGAAAATATCAATATCAATGTTGTTCTCAAAAACTATGACCATGCCTCTCTTTTATAGAATGTGGTATTTACAAAAGATAGAAGGTTTTAAATTAGAAATTCAATCTGAATCTAATTCAAAAATGAAATAAAGATCCTAACATAATATAAAAGATAAAAAAAGTCTGAAATCAATTGTCTGGCTTTCACTCGAGTGATTGGTCCTGTTTGTGCTTCTATTCGAACGCTAGTGCTAGGGATGTCCTCATCATTCTCCCCCTCTTGAAAAGGACTCGTCCTTGAGTCTAACATCGCAGAACCAAAGAATGAAGAAAGGTCTAAAATGTTGAATGTGGCACTAACTTCATATTCCCCTGGTAGCTCTATCGTATAGGCATTGTCATTGATCTTCTCCAAAACTTTGAAAGGTTCATCTCCACATGGCATGAGTTTTGAGTTGCGCTGTTCGGGAAATCTATCCTTCCACAAGTGTAGCCATATAAGATCACATGGTGAAAACACCATCTTCCTCCTCTTTTTGTTCTCCTTGGTTGCATATTGCTGGGTCATTTTCTCAATATGTTCCTTTGTCTTTGCATGGAGGTTCTTCACGTATTCAGCACGCTTAGATGCATCCATGTTTATTCGTTCGAAGTCAGGTAGTGCTAGTAATGGTGCCTTAGTCAACCTCTTTTTTAACATTTAGAAAGCATGTTCTTGTGCTTCACCCACTTGAAAGGTACTTCCTTCTTTGTCAACTCATTGATCGAGGCGGCAATGGTACTGAAGTCCCTCACAAACCTACAATAGAAACTTCCAAGTCCATGAAAGCTCCGAACTTGGCTCACATTAACTAGAGTTGGCCAATACTTGATTGCTTGCACCTTTGATTCATCAACGGCCACACCTTGTCTAGAAACAACAAAACCAAGAAACACAACTCGATCGGTGCAAAAAATGCATTTGTCAAGGTTAGCATACAACCGTTCTTTTTGAAGGGCAGAAAATACATGTTTGATATAAGAGACATGTTCATCGAGTGACTTGCTATATATCAAAATATCATCAAAGTATACAACCACAAATTTGCCAATGAATTCTCTTAAAACATGATTCATTAATCTCATGAATGTGGTAGGTGCATTAGTTAATCCAAAAAGCATAACTAGCCACTTATATAATCCAAATTTTGTTTTAAATGCTGTTTTCCATTCATCTCCATGTTTCATGTGAATTTGATGGTAACCACTACGCAAGTCAATCTTAGAGAAGATAGTTGAACCACTTACTTCATCTAGCATATCGTCTAACCTAGGAATAGGATGACGATATCGATCGGTAATAGTGTTAATGGCTCTACAATCTACGCACATTCTCCAAGACCCATCTTTCTTGGGTACCAATATAATAGGTACAACACAAGAACTAAGGCTTTCATGTACATACCCTCAATCAAGTAGTTCTTGTACCCGCCGTTGTATTTCCTTAGTTTCTTTAGGATTGGTGCGGTATGGTGGTCGGTTTGGCAGTGCTGCTCCAGGTATTAGATAAATTTGATGCTCGATTCCTCGTAAAGGAGGAAGTCCGGATGGTACCTCCACTGGAATTACGTTCTTATATTCTTGCAAAACAGCGGTAGCAACACTAGGAAGAGAGGTTAAGTCATTAGTAGAAATCAAGGATTCCTTGTACAAGAGTACAAAACATTTTGGCAATAGGTTTCTCACAACTCTCAAATCTGATTTGATAACTATTGAAGCTAAGTTATCTTTCTCTCTTTTCTTTTTCTCACTCATATTTGGTTTGTGGCTCTCACTCACCGATATGTGGTGCTCACTCTCATGTTCACTCACACCATAAACCTTACTGTTAGAAAGTTTTTGCATCTCTTCCGATATGATTATCTCAGGAGTCATAGGAAGAAGAGTGATGTCTTTGTCCTTGAACTTTAAGAAATATTTGTTCGCCCGACCACAATGCTGTGAATCTCGATCATATTGCCATAGTCATCCCAACAGTAAGTGGCAAAACTTGCATAGGAACCATGTCGCATATGACAACATTATTATACCCATTAATGGTAAATTGAACCTTCTCTATGGAGGTAATTTTAATCTCACCACAAGAGTTAAGCCAACTAATGCTATATGGATGAGCATGTTTGAGCACTGTAAATCCAAGTTTGTCCACCATCTCCTTACTAGTAAGATTTTGACAACTATCTCCATCAATGATGAGCTTGCATACCTTGTCTTGGACCTTACATAGAGTTTGAAAAAGATTATGTCGCTGTCCTCGTTCAGCTTCCATCATTTGAACATTGAGCACAGTCTTGACCACAAGAGTTTGACCTTACTCGAAAGAAAAACCTCCATCTACATCAACTTCTTCTACGACATCTTCGATAATGTCTTTATCACTTTGAGAATCATATTCTCCATCTTCTTACACAATCATAGCTCGCTGGTTAGGACACTGAGATTCCACATGTCCTCGCCCTTAGCATCTAAAACATATAATTTGGCTTGATCGAGCAGAAGAACCAACGGATGACGTACTGGCTGTAAGCTTCTTCTCGTTGGTCGAAGCATTGTTGTTTGGTCAAAACATTGAAGAGGACAAATTCGACCTGCTCAAAACATTGTCGTCTGGTCGACGCTGTGTAGATGACGGATTGGACTTGGTCGAAGAATTGTTGTTTGGTTGACCCGTTAGAGGAGTCGGGGTTGAAGCATTATTGCTCGGTCGACGCCACGTAGAGGTATTGGTTGTCCGCGAATACATCTCATCTTTAGCTAATTGCCTTTCTGCCTTTCTTGATATATGGACAAGTTGCTCGAGATCCCGGTATTGCTGATAATTGACAATCCTTTGGACGTCTCTATTCAAGCCATTATAAAACCGAGCAATGGATTGGTTAGGTGTCTCCCTAACATCACATCTCATCATAAGAATCTCCATCTCCTGGTGGTATTCATCAACACTTCGCAGACCATGTTTAAGACCTTGCAGCTTGATGAACAAGTCCCGAGTGTAGTAAGATGGCACAAACCTATTTTTCATGACATTCTTCATCTCATCTCATGTAGCAATTCGAGGTCGATTTGCTTGTTTCCTCAACTCATGATATTGATGCCACCAAATCAATACATAGCCTTCAAATTCGGATGAAGCAGCATCTACCTTTTCTTGTTCACTATCATTGCACATGAGAAGAATTTTATCCATCTTTAGCTCCCAATCAAGATAGACTTCTAGGTCCGATGAACCATTAAACTTAGGAATGGTGAGTGAGCTTGAGCTTTGCAAGTCTTCTGCCATCATGGTTGTGATGATGATCTCCGCCACAATGTCGATTATGAGCATGGTACCCTGGTCGATAATCAACATCCGTGTGTGGCGGCTGCCAATTACCATAATAATAGTTGTCACCTTTAGGGTAGTAGTCATACTGGAAGTTGCCATTATAGTCATCACCACCTCCACCACGTCGTCCTTCTAGTTGCCCTCGGCCAGCATCCAGATAATCAGGGACAGAACTACGACCAGCTTGGTTTTCTCCTCCTCGACCACTGTGCCGACCAAATTGGGGTGGTCGAAAAGCATGACCATGACCTGTTTGATGTGGTTGAAAAGCTGGAGAACCGCTTATCTGATTGGATATCAAGTCCTGATCGGATGCACTGGATCCGATCGAGTACTAAACCCAATTAGATGAACACGGGATCTTACTCGGAAATACTGAAACCCAAGTGACCGAAAACATAATTCAGAAGAATAGAATAACTCTTTATTTCAAAGAGGAACTTGTACAAGTCAACAGTTGATTGATTCAACCCTGTCAATGAATTCTAAGAACTATGTATCTAAGACTTCGATGTCCCTAACTGAACTATTACATGGTATTTATAGTATGATCGCTTGAAAACGTATCTGACTCGACAACCTAGTCGGATCAACCACGACGATTCTTGCCTTCTACTGAACGTGCATCTTCCAGATATCCTTCTTGTTGTGTAGCACGTACATTTTGCCCCTAAGGTGGAGCTTTTGGGTTTACGACCGCAATTCTGAGTTGCTACAGTTCTTCAATGACGGAATCAAACTATCCCTCGACAAATGTTCAAAGTGCAGCATGTTCAACTCGAGTGATATAAGCTTCTGGATTGCTTGATGAAGCAGATGATTCGTTTCCTGCCATCGGTTAATGAATTAAAGACAAAATATGTGTAATAGGAAATATATGTGGAAACACTCAATCTCACCTACTCTTACCAATCCAAAGTTCTTGTGCTTTCTAGGGGAATGCTTAGCGCGTTCTAGCAATAACCAGTGGTGGCTCAACAGATGTTGGTGTGGCGAATTCACAGTGAGGCTTTTATGCTAACAAGTGGTTTTATCTGTGGAGCTAGGTTAGGTAACAAACAATATAATTTATAACTTAGCAATGTAAAATCGAATAACAATCCAATGGTTTGGCAGTCCTAAGTTGCTGATCACAAGAGAGATGATGTGCCAAAGGATAAGAACCAACAATTGCACTACTTCAAGCAAATTTTTTTTTGATATAGATGATATTTGACCCAAGGATGGTCGATGATGTCAGGCTTTATATATCTTCTTTTTTTTTATAACTCTCAAACACTAAACGAAAAGCTCAGACTTGAGGCACCAAGATTGACTCGACCAGCAACAAGAACTAAACCATGGATTAAAACTCGATAAAGCAATCTAAATTAATAGATTAAAATATGAAGCTTGATGATATATTTTTGTTGGCAATTTTCTAGATTCTAGGACTAAAAAAAACCAAACTACTAATCAACAGGATAAAAGAGAAGATTCTACCGTGGAAACTGAAGCTCTGATACTAGATAATATGAACACGCCAGTGAAGTACGCGTTCACGAAAAGTGGCCCGATGTTCACGACGTAGAACCTGGATAACTAGTATCTGAAGATACTTGGATAAGTAGTATGACCTGACGAAGCGAGATAACCAACTACTTGTAGAACAAGGACCTGCGTATCAATGAATTTGCCAAACCACACTCTGAATTACCTATCCACACGGCCACGCACGTAGTTGGCACAAAGATAGGGTGATCACGAAGATCGTTCAAGCAATTCCGGAGGAAATTACAAGAACAAAGGATGAAGAGATTCAACTCTCAACTAAAACTAAGGTTTCAACCTGAAAATATCAATACACTAGTACATAAATGCAGTCTACTAACCCCCTATTTTCTAATAGTTGTACACAATCTAGAAGAAAACCGTTAGTGTACATGATGCGCAGTGGAGAAGGACATTTGTACTAACGGTTAGGTTGTGAGAAACCATTAGTAAAAACCACGTGATTTTTTCTAACAGTTCTGAATATATTAACCGTTAGAAGGAACATACTTTTTTCTAATGGTTCTTAGTAATGAACCATTAGAAAAGAGTACTCTTCTCTAACGGGCTTCTAACGGTTATATTTTTGAAACCGTTAGAAGAAACCATGTGATTTAATAAATACCTCGCCCACATCTCTTGTCTCTCTCTTAGTAATGAACCATTAGAATATGTAGTCTTTTCTAACAGTTCTTAGTAATGAACTATTAGAATATGTAGTCTTTTCTAACAATTCTTTATTAACGAACCGTTAGAAAAGAGTACCTATTCTAACAGTTCGAAACTGTCAGAATAGTGTTAAACTTGTTCTATCATGCTGATCACTAACGGTATGAGAACCGTTAGTAGAGATGTGTTTTGAACCGTTAGTAGACAATAATTTTGTACTAGTGATATCAATATTGTTCTCAAAAACTATGAGCATGCCTCTCTTTTATAGATGGTGGTATTTACAATAGATAGAAGGTTTTAAATTAGAAATTCAATCTCAATCTAATTCAAAAACGAAATAAAGATCCTAACATACTATAAAAGATAAAAGAAGTCCAAAATCAATCTTCTCGGATTCGGACTGGACTTTTTCCTTCTGTGCAGTCATTACTCTTTTGGGTCTTCTAGTTGCATACAACGTCAGAATTTAATGATTCTTTATTTGTTAGAAATGTCTTTTGAATTCCTTTCCAACAAGTACTCACACGACCAATGTGGATATCTGTGCTAATAATGGTGCTTAGTCGAAGTTCCTGGTCGAACGTCAGACTATCAATTGATTGGCAGACTGTATGTCGAGTAGAGTTCTTTTGGTTGTAGCGGGTACAATTCTTGACGGAATTGAATGATCTTGGGCTCGCTGGAAACCTTAGAAAATCCTCTTTCCACTTAGTAAGTGTATGACCAGATTCAACGAAGTCCTTTAATTGATATGTGGCAATGTCCTTCCTGTTATGCTCGCCCTCTTCATTTCTAATCAATATTAAACAAGAGCTATTATGTAGGAGCATATTCTCATCATAATTTAATTCTTTGAGGAACAAAGTCACCTATTGATTTAATTGTCTGGCTTTGCTCGAGTGATTGGTCGTGTCTGTGCTTCTAGTCGAGCACTAGTGCTAGGGATGTCCTTATCAGGTTGGGCTCCAAGTGAGCCTTCCAAGGCCTCTGAAGAGTGCTCCACCTAGTGATCAGGCTAGATTCACATGGGAAGAGGTCAAGTGACTGTGTGCTATAGGCGACCAAGATGGAGATCGCCACTGCGGCCAATTGGTAGTAGAAGAATGTCATCCCTAGCATCGCTCATCGGGGCTCGATGTCTCTAGAACTCAGGATTCAGGGAGGTGCCAGGAGTCATAGGATGAGGATCACTGGCAAGCAACATCGTCTCGCCATCCCCCTCCCCCACGAGGAAACTCGTCACGAGGAGAGTCGAGGCAAGAGAATTGCCAATGAGGATTCCACAACTTCTAGTCAAAGCACTCATTGTCCCCACAAAGAGCATCGATGTTGCCATTAGTGAGGGGGTTCTCTTTTACCTCTCTGTGAAATTTGACAATGAAAATTCCCTGCGAGCAAGAAGACGCTGCAGGGGTTCATCCAAGTCTACTCCACTGCGATCTCCACAATGGGGGGGGGGGGGCAAAAGCGTGCAGTGCAATGCTTTTCCCCTCTATCTCAAATGCGTTGCCCAATCGTGGTTCTACAACCTTCGGGATGCTTCCATACAATCATTTATGCAGCTAAAGAAATAATTATGTGGAAACTTCCAAGGGAACTATAGTCAACACCTAAATTCTTCAAGGCTCTTAATTGTAAAGCAGAAGCCAGGAGAGTAAATTCGTGATTACTTCAAGTGATTCTCCCATATCAAGAGCCGGGTCACTCATGCCCCTAACATCATTGTCATCAAAGCCTTCAAGAATAGCTTGCTCCTGAGCAAGCTCCACCGTCGCTTGTCTCGAGCTGCCCAGAGACCGCCGACGAGCTATTCAACATCCTAGAGAAGTATGCTCATGTGGAGGAAGATAATCTTTGGAAGATGAACCAGAGATCACTAGGAGAAGGCTCCAAGAAGGAGCAAACATCCTCCCATCCACCAAGAAGTTCAAGAAAAGTGGTCATAATGATCACCAGGACCCGACCCCACATGACGTTCTCATCTTCGAAGGAAGAGATGGTCCCCACGACAACGATCGCTCCCGGCCTCCCCAGAAGTGTTTTAGGTCACAACAGGGGCAGCATTCCTCAGGGCCATTGCGGCCTAATGCTCAATCTAGGGGGCACGATCCTTGGTGCTCTTACCATCAATACAACACTCACACCACGCGAGATTTCAAGTCATTGGTCAGCCACTTCGCGACCTACCTTGACCAGCATGATCGCGGGGCACCGGCGACTTTGTTCCTCTCGACATCTTCGGCGCCGCTAGCCATCAAAGCTCCAAAAGAAGACAAAATGTCTAAGGCTCCGTTGACTGAAGCAGAGCTCCCCTTCCAAACGCCACAACAACGCATCAATGTCATCTCGGAGGGCTCTGCTTCCAAGCGCGACTCAAAGCATCAGCGAAAAGAGTACCCCTACGAAGTAAAAGTGCTTTGGGCTTCAAGCCAATCCCAATCATCAAAGTGGGCAGTGATGCCCTTGACCTTCACCATCGAAGATGCTACAGGGCTTCGCTTTCCCCATGATGATGCTTTGCTCATTTCGGCCACTGTCTTCAAAAACTGTTAGTTGGCTCGAATCCTCGTTGATGGGGGGAGCTCAGCAGATGTGCTCTACTTAAAGACACTAAGGAATATGCAAGTTAATGAAGGAATGTTGCAACCAGCATCGGGGCCTCTCGAAGGTTTCGTTCCTGGGAAGGTGATCCATCCTGTTGGAAAGATAGACCTCCCAATGACCTTTGGGACCCCAAAGAATTACTGAACCGAGATGATTCATTTTGACGTTGTCAACTTGTTATCATCTTATAACGCCATCATGGATAGGGTGACACTCAATCAACTTTGCACCGCGGTCCACCAAAACTTTCTCTGTATGATGATCCCGGGCCCCTTTGTCGCAATCACTGTTCTAGGTGATCAAGAGTTTGCGTGAGCTCTCTATGAGCATGTTGTGGCGACTATTGGGGGAGTAAACATCCTGGTTTCAATCATTCCAACGTCGTTCCCAGTGATCAAGCTCCATCCACTACTACAGAAATGCTTTTCACTATCGGTTAAAAATCCACTCTACTATCGGTTCTCTTACCGATAGTGGTCGGCACGATAGTAGAGGGCAGCACACTTCTATCGGTTCAAAAACCGTTAGTAAAACATCTACAATCCCAACGTTCACTAATCGCTATCGACTATTTCTTCTATCGGCTCGGTTTTAAACCGATAGTATTGTATAAGTTTTTTCTATCGGCTCGTATAAAAACCGATAGTATTGTTTAGGCCTTTTGTATCGGCTAGGATCTAAACCGATAGTAATCTAAACATTTTTTTCTATCGGCTCTTATATAAACCGATAGTATTGTTTAGGCCTTTTGTATCGGCTAGGATCTAAACCGATAGTAATCTAAACATTTTTTTCTATCGGCTCTTATATAAACCGATAGTATTTTGTCGACACATTTAGTACTGGAAACTTTATTCTATCGGTTGTTATATATAAACCGATAGTATTGTGTGGACACGGTCAGTACTGGAAAATTTATTCTATCGGTTATATTATATAACCGATAGTATTTTGTAGACTCGTTTAGTACAGGAAACTGTATTCTATCGGTTTCTAAATATGAACCGATAGTATTGTGTGGACACAGTTAGTACTGGAAACTTTATTCTATCGGTTGTAGTATATAACCGATAGTAATATTAGTTTTTCCTATCGGTTATGTAGTTGCACGGTTAGTACTAAATATTTACAAATATACATACAGCAATACAGAGATACATACAGCAATACAGAGATACATACAGCAATACAGAGATACATTGGATCATTCACAAATACACCAATATTTACAAATATTCACCAATATTCACATATTGAATTTGTTCACAAATACACTAATACAGTAATATACACATGCATTTGACAGACTAAATTTATGCACATATTGATTGAGTTTATTCACAAATACATCAATGAATCTATTCACATATATTCACAAATCAATGAATCAACACATTCAATATATATTCACAAATACAACAATCAACACAAGTCAGTTACTATCGATCGTTGATAGCCACTTCTTCGATGACATATTGAGCCCAAATTGTTCGCAGCTCCTTCAATTGAGGCAACTCATATTGCTCTTTCAACATGGTGCTCTGCATATATGCGTGTATGAAGTTAGGATCGTACGTCACATCCAATTAAAGTTCGACTTTGAGTCAGGAAAAATAGTTACCTTAGGGAATTGGGCAAAGTTTCTCCTGATCAGGTCATACATGAATCTCATGACATAGAAGCCACATTCCCACGATTGTGGCTGCTGATGGCACTGGAAAAATTGCATATGCAAAGACATAAACCCACATTAACTCGAAAGAACTAATTAAGCTTAAATTAAAAGACTCATCATGAGTACTTCCATCCGTATTAATTACCTCATATTCTTTCCAAGAAATTGTTGTGCCCTTCGACGCGTCATGCCTCCCTCCAGCACTAGCATAATTTTTGAAAGCCCTATATTTAATTTAGCATTGTCGATTAATATCTTATCATTAATTAGCTAGTCAGAGAAAAATTTAAGACAACTATGTTACTTACGCGTCTATGTGCCATGTGAGGGTGAAAACATGCGCCACCTTGTCGCTCATCGAATCGAGGTAATAGACCTCATTCATCCATGGGCAAATGACGGCGAGGACCCAGTGGCCCCTACATTGCATATATAAGCGAACCGTTTCATACATATGTTAGGCGTAACATACAAGAATGAGTTAAATTAGTAGGAAATGCACTAACCTTTGGTGGTACGGCGCAAGGATGAACTCTCGGTCCTGCTGCGCTAGTAGTGCCCTTGATATGTATTCCTCCGCATGTGCTTGGTCGTGCTCTAGCATCGTGAGGCTTATTTTCTCTGGGTCGAGGAAACCCACCTTGTCACATGCCCTCATCGACGCCAGCCTATACATGCACCTGGATGCAAAGTAGACATTAGTAAGTAGTGCATACAAAAAGTGATTGGATTTATGAAACGAACTGTGATAACTTCAGACAACAGCACACTCACAGGACTCCAGTCCGTATGATGGACATATCAAGCTCCCGCCAGTTGAGGAGGTCGAACAAATCCTCGTGGGCCACCGATATGCTCCCGGGCTCACGGTGAAAATGGGCTGGCCTGAAGTGAACCAAGAAGTTGATGTGGCGCCTAGACCGGGTCAGGTACCACTCGTGGAGACTTCTGGTTATTTGGTCCATATTGCGCAGAAGGTACTCCGACACGAGTGGGGACCCGTTCTTGAACGTACCCGGCTGGCTTTGTTTGGCCTTGCCTTTGGCCTTGCCCTTGCCTTTGGCCTTGCCCTTGCCTTTGGGCGGGGAGCGAGTGTATACCTTCGAAGGTTGGGGTGTGGTGCCGTCGGCCTCATTTGATGGCGAAGGGTTTGAGGCCGTCGGAGGAGGCATGGGGGCCGATGGAGTTCGCTCACGCGTTGTGGCGGGGCTGGTGTCCTCAGGAAGTGTGCTGGTATCCATCGTCCACTTTAAGTACAAACGCTTAAATTAGATTTTGAAAATTAAATATATTAACTGAGTTGTAAGCTAGAATGGCTAGGGTTTACCTCCTGTAGTCTAACACCCTTCTTGGGCCACTGTATGTACGAGCCCAATGCCTCGCCAATTGTCCGCATTTCGTCCGTTGGGACGGGCAACGGAAAAGAGCTGTAGCCCGGGAGGGCCATGTCCACCTGTACCTTTGCGAATCCAGGCTCAAGAGGTACGCAGTGGATCCGGACATCCTCCCAAGACTGGTATACGACCCCGTTTGCAACCGCAACAGGTTTGTCGCCTATGTTGATCAATAGGGTACAGCTCTCCGGCTTCTGCAATTTGCAACAATTATAACAAGTTAGCGAAACAATTCTAACGTAACGGGAGTGGCATCAGCCGAACTGCATATATAGCTCAAGAGTTGCAATACCTCGATCAGGTCCACCGGATCCACGTGAACCTTCGAGCCAACACTACTCGGCCTGGCAGCGTCGACCTCGGCAGCTGGATCTAAACCCTTGGACTGCACAACTCGGCTTAGGCGTTCATATTTCTCGTTCATTTGAGCGAACATGTCCGCGAATTGTGCAGTCACATCTGCCCGTATCTTCTGAGATAGCTCCTCTTCCCTTTCCTTCCAGCTGCCAGGCTTCTTCGCCTTTTGCCCGGGGTCCGAGAAGCCTTCCTTCCATGGCACCACAGCCCCCACGGTTCGCGTCCGCCCTGGATGCTCCTTGTTCCCTAGAGCCCGGGTAAGGATGTCGTTCTCCCTATGGGGACTGAACAATCCCTCGGTCGCCTCCTTCGAGCAAGAGATCTGTTACATTGAAAGCTCTCCATTGTGAGGAAGAAATATATACAAAGTTGTGCGCACACTAGTGATCATAGTTAGGCAACTTACGAGTCGCTGCACGACCTCGACGTCCCTGGGGTTTGGGAACGCCACAGTCCCCGTGGCCGACACGGTCCCTCTGGCCAGCCACCAGCGCTTGCATCGCTGATCGCGGATCTCGGAGAGTGGTAGGTCAGGGGAGTCGACGAAATGCGACGCCTCGTCTTCACCCTTCTTCCACTGCTCCTCCTTCCCCGCATAGCCGCGAGAACCGAGCCGGTGTGGGTGGTCGTTCCTCCTCTGGATTGCCCTGTTCTTCTCGCTGAGGGCCTTCGTACCAGAAACAACAAAATTAATGCACCACTGCTTACTGCATACAATGGTGTAACCAAGCAAAGGAACCATTCATACCTTGAACTCAGGAGTCCCCTTCTGTTGGGCGAATTGCTCCCATACCTCCTCCGTTATGAAGGGGTACTTCTCGCATGGAGATTCGCCTTTAGCGAGGAAGGTACTGACGAGGACGCTCTTGAAGGTTTTCCACGTGTTGTTCATGTCCTTCAAGCAAGCTATCTTGGGACCATCGTCCGGGATGTTCCACTTGGCCTGTTTCAAATATAAGTAGGACTTACCTAATCTCTAGGATAAACCAAGGGAATGTGATCACTCAAGAGTTCAGTGATTTTGATTAATTTTACCTTCACTTCCGCCCACAGCCTATCCCTCTCGTCGGCCTTGACGTCCTTCCAGCTCTGGACGGTGATCTTCACCCTTTCCTTCGCCAACAAGCCAACATAGGCAGCATAGTGCCCGGCGTTCTTCCCGATCGGTCTCCCGAACTGGTTGAATTCACAGGAAAGATCCCCGCGTTTGGCCAAACGACCCAACATCGTCGCGCCTCGCGCCTTCCTCTTGCGCTGGGACGAGGCAGCGCCATCTACGTTCGCCCTCGCCGAATCACTAGTATCAGCCGAGGAAGATGCCGACATGGCTTTACCTAAAATACCATAAACAAACCATCCAATTGATATGAAGAAAGGTACATGACAAAGTAATTCACAGAATATTCAGATGAGCAGTGCAAACTAACAAATACTATATTTCCTATCGGTTTTAAAAGGAAAACCGATAATACTAAGGTCTATATTCAGGAAAATTTAAAAGATTAGCAGTGCAAACTATGCTAATCTCTCTGCTGGAAAATAAAGTCTATTAAAATTTAAATGAACCTAAATTTGAGATGAAAATTAGAAAATGGGAAGTAATTCACAGAAAATTCAAATTAGCTGTGCAAACTATGATGGCACTACTATTTACTATCGGTTTTCCAAGTCAAACCGATAGTAATCAAGTTAGCATTAGGAAAAATTTCAAAAATTGCTCAGCAGGAACATAAAGTAATTGCTCAGCAGGAACATAAGGTATGTTAAAAAAATAAATGAACCTAAATTTGAGATGAAAATTAGAAAATGGGAAGTCATTCACAGAAAATTCATATTAGCTGTGCAAACTATGATGGCACTACTATTTACTATCGGTTTTCCAAGTCAAACCAATAGTAATCAAGTCAGCATTAGGAAAAATTTCAAAAATTGCTCAGCAGGAACATAAAGTAATTGCTCAGCAGGAACATAAGGTATGTTAAAAAATAAATGAACCTAAATTTGAGATGAAAATTAGAAAATGGGAAGTCATTCACAGAAAATTCATATTAGCTGTGCAAACTATGATGGCACTACTATTTACTATCGGTTTTCCAAGTCAAACCGATAGTAATCAAGTCAGCATTAGGAAAAATTTCAAAAATTGCTCAGCAGGAACAGAAAGTAATTGCTCAGCAGGAACATAAGGTATGTTAAAAAATAAATGAACCTAAATTTGAGATGAAAATTAGAAAATGGGATATAATTAACAGAAAAATCAGTTTATGGTATTTACTATCGGTTCTGAGTAAGAAACCGATAGTGAACTACACTGTATGCTATGATTTTCATCAATTCTGTCATTCTCATAGCTATCAAGTTTGTAGTTCATGAATTTTGTAGTTCATGTATTAACTTAAAACGCATACACCTATTGACGGTATCAATGAATTGATCATGCAAGGAATTAACAAAGACCGCTCCCCAATAGCCTCTCAACTATAGCCTACACGGCAAATCCGGGGAACAAACACACAGACTCAAGATGATCGTCTCTCTCTCAAATAACCTCAAAGCCTAAACAACCAACCAATTTTAAGTTAATACAAGAAGGGTAGTCAAACCAATGCTGGAGAGAATTCAAGATAACAACTGATCAATCAGCTGTCTAGAATACGACTTGCTAATTTGGACGACACAAGTAAGGAGAGAACTGAAATAGAAACTTCAATCTCCCACCAACTCAGAAGAAAGCCAAAAGATCATATAATCAATTTCATTTCTTCACTAGCTCTACTTCAAGCAGCAATCACAGAATGCACAAGCAGTAGATAAACATTCAAATACGCAAGTGACTAAGAGCCAGACAAAGCAATCAATGACAGAATAAGACTTCAATTCATAGCTTCAATCACCCCAGTCCTGTCCATTCATACAGAAACAACACAAATTCTAGAAATTGAAGAATGGCGTAAGGCTCAGTCACTGAAATATCCAATTTAGCATTGCAGTTAGTAGCCAAAACACAGATTTTTGACACCAAAGTCTACACATAGTTCTAAATTTGCAATTAGATTAACTAAGAGCTTAGTTCCATACAAAAAGAACCCCAGTTTAATGCAAATGCAATTCAAACTATCTTCACCGAGCTTATCGGTTCATCCAATATTCAGGTTTGTTCTTTACAATCATCACAGGAAACAATTTCAGATAGGTGTATACCGTTCATGAATTTTACTCTAGGTTTCTATTTGTAATCCATGGAACGGGATATGAACCATTGCATACAGAATTAAGCAATACACGCGAGCGATTTGGTCAAGAACACTTACAGTGGATCGTGGAGTGGCCGGAGGCGGTGGCGCAATGCAATGCCGGAGGCGGTGGCGCAATGCAATGCCGGAGGCGGTGGAGAACCAGTGGCGCAGAGGAGCGAAGAAGCGAACGTCGGCGATTCTAGGGTTTTCCGCGCGAGTATTTTTCGATTTGGAATGTGATCAGTTGCACTGGAGGGAAAATCGTGCAGGTTATAACCTATTAAATGAATATTTACTATCGGTTCATCACCACAAAACCGATAGTACAAACATGTAAGTTAGGGTTTTCGTAACACAGTGTAAATCACTATCGGTTGTAAACAGTAAACCGATAGTAAACTAAGTACAGGGGATCATAACACAGTGTAAATCACTATCGGTTGTGAACAGTAAACCGATAGTAAACTAAGAACAGGGGATCATAACACAGTGTAAATCACTATCGGTTGTGAACGATAAACCGATAGTATAGTTTAATTTCATATCGGTTTCACAGTTATAACCGATAGTAAAATACAATGCTATTGACCCTAAAGGATTTCCCTTAGAAGAATTACAGAGGATCTCAGTACATCATTTTGTATTGTATTTACTATCGGTTATGACAGTAAACCGATAGTATATGTTAATTTCATATCGGTTTGGAGGTTGAAACCGATAGTATAATACTGTTAAATTGATCTAAAGGTATTTCCTGAGAACAAATACAGATGGGTCTCAGTACATCATTTTGCACTTGTAAAGACACCTGAAACCCCATGCAAATGGCTTGCAATAATTTTGAAATAAAATAACAATAAAGACCAATCATGGAATGAAAATTTGCAGTTTTCATATATATTTGTGAAAAGAATCAATTATTGCTCAAATCAAGTATATACTCCAATTGAAATGAAAATTTGCAGAAATGATTCTCAATGCATCACGTATGTTTTCCCAAAGAATTTTTGAAAATTGATTTGAACATTCTTCGATCCAAGTAATATACGTCACTTACATATTGCAAATTAGTCAAGAATGGTTGTCCACCCATAATCCTTCTTCGTGGTCGTCTCGCAGGTAACTTGTTTCGTCAATATCTTCGGTAGGGACAGATTGAAGGATTCCATCTAAAAATGGAGGTAGTTCGTCGAACTGATCGTACTCTTCTTCATCCACAACGTCTTCGACCCCAACAATACGTCTCTTACTGTGAAGGACAACGTGCAACTTTGGGTTGGCCGGGTCAACGATGTAGAACACCTGTGTGGCTTGCTCAGCAAGTATAAATGGATCATCTTTGTGTGCGACTCTACTGAGATCGACTAGAGTAAACTCATAATTGTCGACTGTAACACCTCGAGGGATTTCGACCCATTGGCATCGAAACAGAGGAATCTTAAGTAATACATAATCGAGCTCCCATATTTCCTCAATAACACCGTAATATGAGTCGAGTGCTCTTACTGCCCTGGCATCCTCCGAAATAGCAAGTAGTGTCACTCCACTACATTGCATAGCACTCTTCTCGTCCTGAGTTTTTGTGTAAAATGAATAGCCGTTGATGTCATACCCCTGCCAAGTCCCTACAGTAAATCTAGGCCCTCTGGCCAACCATGTAACATCTTCATCTACATCGCCCTCAGAAGCTTGCAGGACTCTATTTTCGATCCACACAGCAAACTTCCTATTATGTTCTCTGGTGACCCAAATCTCTGGCTTCGAGGGATTCTGTTTCCGTAACATTTCCTTGTGCTCGTGTATGTATGGCTCCACCCCCGTCATGTGCTGTAAGACCCAAAAATGGGCTTTTGCATACAGATCACTAGAGGGGACGACTGCTTTAAATCCAATCGTTCCAATGCCCTGAAGCCTGCCCTCATGCCGAGACGTAGGAACGCCAATTGGGTCAACCCCGGACATATAGTTGGTGCAAAATTCGATCACCTCCTCCGCGGCATAACCTTCAATAATACTGCCCTCAGGCCGATATCGATTCCTTACATATCCCTTCAAGATACCCATAAATCTCTCAAATGGATACATGTAGCGCAGGAACACGGGTCCACAAAACTTAATTTCTCTGACAAGGTGAACAATTAGATGGACCATAACATCAAAAAAGGATGGAGGGAAATACATCTCCAGCTGACAAAGAGTGGTAGTCACATCGCGTTGCAAATCGTCCAGTCCATCCATATCAATTACCTGCAAGGACACAGTTGCAGCAAATATTCAGATCCAAAAAATCTGACAAGTTCCACGAATGGAGCTAATTAACTTGCTAGGAGTACACGCTTACGTACCTTGCCAGATATTGTGTTGAAGAAATAACATAGCTTTGTAATTGTCTCTCTGACTTTGACTGGGAGAATGCCTCTGATAGCAATGGGAAGCATTTGTGACATCAGTACATGACAATCATGGGACTTCATACCAACCAGTTTCAAGTCTTTCATGGACACAAGTTTTTTCAAGTTCGCAGAATACCCGCATGGAACTTTGACACCATGTAGGCACTGACAGAGTTCTGTTTTTTCTCTTTTTGACAAAGTATAGCAGGCCGGGGGGAGGTATGTCCGCTTTCCCTTCTCCAACGGTGCAAGCTCAGTCCTTATGCCCATGTCGAGCATGTCACGGCGAACGTTGATGCCATCTTTCGTCTTTCCTGGAATGTTCAACAACAAACCAATCAAACTGTCACAAACATTTTTCTCTACGTGCATGACATCAATGCAATGTCGAACTTGTAAGTGCTCCCAATATGGCAGATCCCAAAGAATCGATCTCTTCTTCCAAACATTTTTTCCTGGAGGTTTAGAACATTTACCGAACTCAACTTTGATGTCCTTCACGCGCAAGTAAAGCTCCTTACCAGTCACAAACACTGGGGCTGATCCTTTCTCAGGCTTCCCATTGAATGACTTCCTCTTCTTACGGTAGGCGTGATGCATCGGAAGGAATCTGCGGTGACCCATGTACACTGTTTTTCTGCAGTTCGATAACCACATGCTGTCAGTTTCATCCAGGCAAATAGGACAAGCCTTGACTCCTTTCGTACTATACCCCGACAAATTTCCATAGGCCGGGAAATCATTTATGGTACAAAATATCATGGCCCGCAACATGAAATTCTCTCGCTTATGTGCATCCCACACCCGCACCCCTTCGCTCCACAATTTTTGTAAGTCCTCGACTAACGGTGATAGAAACACGTCAATATCATTCCCGGGTTGTCTGGGTCCTGAAATTAGTAACGACATCATGATGTACTTCCGCTTCATACATAACCAAGGAGGAAGATTGTAGATGCATAAAAGAACCGGCCAAGTGCTATGTCGACTGCTCATATTTCCGTGTGGATTCATACCATCCGTACTCAGCCCAAACCTTATATTCCTCACTTCGCCGCCAAACTCACAGAATGTTCTGTTAATGTTTCTCCATTGAATGGAATCAGCTGGATGTCTTAGTTTTCCGTCTTGTTTCCGACCTTCAACATGCCAACGCAAGTACTTCGCATCTTTCGGATTTGCAAACAGCCGTTTCAATCTGGGAATCACAGGCAAATACCACACAGTTTTGGCCGGAGGCCCTTTCTTTACCTCATCACATCCATTGTGATAAATTTTGTCCCCATGCTTATACCGCGATGCACCGCATCTTGGACAAACATGCAAATCCTCGTACTCGTTACAGTACAGAACACAATCATTTGGGCATGCATGTATTCTTTCGATTTCCATTCCCAACGGACACAATAGTTTTTTGGCCTGGTAAACCGATCTTGGCAACTCATTTCCCTCTGGAAGCATGTCCGCTAACAGATCCAATAGCACCGTGAAACTCTTATCGCTCCAACCGTTGCTTGCCTTCAAGTTATATAATCTCAACACAGAAGACAACTTTGTAAATGTTTCACATCCGGGGAACAAAGGCTTCTCAGAATCAACAATTAATTTCTGAAATTTAGCTAAATCGTTTTCGCTGTAGTCCTCTTCTACATCACGTAACATTTCATCTAAATTGTCGTCATCTACATGGACTTCCGAATGAACATTATCAATGTTTTGATCATGATCATCATTACTGCAATCCACTTCCGGGTGCTGCTGAGTGGTAGCGGTAGTGCTCGTTTCCTCAAGATCTTCACCATGCCATATCCAACGGGTATAGCGTGCGTTAAAACCACGACGAATCAAATGACTCCTAATCTGATCAGAGTTGCCGAACCTTTTTAAGTTCATACAATCTATACAAGGACAATGCATATCTTTCTCTCCCTTCTTCGCCTTCTCTTGCTCAGCAAATTTAATAAATCCATTCACACCCTCCAAATACTCAACAGTAGTACGTTTTATTCCATACATCCAATATTCTCGGTCCATCTACAATTATTTCACAAAATTGACAAATCAAATAAATAATTAATGACTCAGGGCATGCATATATGAATGAAACATAATTAGCTAGGCCATATGTGTGTACATGCATGAGCTGTTTAATTACATTAAATGGATTTGTATATATGAAACCCTAATTAACTTGATGCATGCATTAATTGGAAGAGCCAGCTAGCTAGCTGCTTAAATTCAGCAAGCTATAGCTAGCTAGCCAACCCAGCCTTCTAGCTAGCTTGGAGATACATGTATCTAGTTTAATGAATTGCAAGTAGAGAGAGAGGGAGAGTGTGAAAGAGTGATAGAGAGAGAGAGAGGTGATGAGAAGATAACAATACCGAGGGGGATGGAAATATGATCAACCTCTCAGCTAGCTTCTCCAGATCACTCTAGCTTGGAGTTGTGCGCGGCTGAAATGATTCCAACATGTAGAGCGCAGAGCAGGGGTCGACCTAATTAAGCTGTCCAATTTTACTATCGGTTCAACAACATTAACCGATAGTAAAATAAGGTCCCCACTGTCATAACCATTAGTGTATATGAAGTCATTTTACTATCGGTTTGTGTTGTTGAACCGATAGTAATATGTAGTATATTGTATCGGTTAGTACAGTGATAACCGATAGTAAAAAGTCAGTAATTTCACTATCAGTTACCCGAGAAAAACCGATAGTACTATTCAATATATTATATCGGTTAATACAGTACCAACCGATAGTATAAAGTGAGTAATTTTACTATCTGTTACGAACGAAAAACCGATAGTACTATTGTAATATATTATATCGGTTGGTACAGTAATAACCGATAGTAAAAAATCAGTAATTTCACTATCAGTTAAAAATGGAAAACCGATAGTACTATTTAATATATTATATCAGTTTGTACAGTAATAACCGATAGTAAAAAGTATTTGCATTTCACTAACGTTGGATTAGTGTATAACCGATAGTAAAATGATGGTTTTCCGCCGCTGTCGTCCTATTCTATCGGATTTTTCCTAGATTGCTTACAACCGTTAGAAAATAAGGGTTAGTGGAATGCACTTCTGTAGTAGTGATCGCAGAAGAAGTTCATCCCAAAGCCTCACCCTGGAGGGGGTGTTAAGAAGATTTTCTTGCTCCCCGGCAATAAAGAAAAAATTGTGCAAGTTGGGGTCAATCTTGCTAAAGAATTCGAGCGTCATCTCAACGACTTCTTGTGTGAAAATGTTGATGTTTTCATGTGGGGCGTTCCTTGTGAAGTGATTGAACAAAAGCTTGCAATCACCAAAGGGCATCCCCCGGTCAAGAAAAAGATGAGAAAGATGCCCTTGGAATGCCAAGAGGCAATTAAAATTGAGACTGCTAAACTCCAAAAGGCTGGGTGTATTTGAGAAGTCTTGCACCTCAAGTGGCTAGCAAACCTGGTCCTCATAAATAAAACCAATGACAAGTGGAGGATGTGTGTTGACTTCACCGACTTGAACAAGGGGTGTCCTAAAGAAAACTTCACCTTGTCGTGCATCGATCAACTTGTTGACTCAACTACAGGGTGCGAGCTCATGAGCTTCCTCGACGCTTACTCTGGCTATTATCAAGTCTAGATGGCGATCGAGGATAAAGAGAAAACAAGTTTCTTAATGCCGCTTGGCGTGTTGTATTTTTGACGCATGCCCTTTGGGCTGAAGAACTCTGGAGCGACGTTCAAAGGCTCATTCTTTTGATTCTCAAGGATCAAGTTGGGTGCAATGTTGAAGTCTACGTCGATGATGTGGTTGTCAAGAGCCTCATCGCTGCCGCTCACATCGACAATATAGCAGAAACATTTCATAACTTGCGGCACTTCAAGCTCAAGTTGAATCTCGAAAAATGTGTCTTCGTTGTACACGGTGGAAAGCTCCTTGGCTTCCTTGTCTCACAAAGAGGCATTGAAGCTAATCTAGAGAAGATCCAAGGTATCCTGGACATACCCCATCCGTGATCTATCAAAGACGTCCAACATTTGATTGCATGCATGGCAACGTTGAGTCATTTCACCTCTTGATTAGTGGAAAAAGGACCTCCCTTCTTCAAGATCCTCTAGAGCTTGGAGGATTTCCAGTGGTCGTGACATTCGTCATGTTTGTGCATATTTTCTATAAATTTTAAACCTACTTCATGCGCAATTTAGTCATATAACTCGGCATTTGCATAAATATTATATATATTTACTGCGAAATCAACTGGATTACTCATTTTCGATTCCTAATTGCAAGACGACGTAAATCGAGTGATTTTTGGCTGATTGGATGTGCTTCATCGACTGGATCTAAGCTATGAACAATTCTGGATAGAAGTGCGTGTCTATATGGATGTGTAGGAGCTAACCACATCGAAATCAGAGTTTCTGAGGACTCAGAACCCAAAAATCCTTCAGTCTTGGGCTCAATAGTAAATTCATAAAACCTTTAACACCCAAATACAAAAATGCCTAAACACATAAACCCTAACCCTAGCTCGATAGGACCTTCATGCAATTTTCTAAAAATCAGAGTACCCATTTGCAAACCGGCCAAGACTCAAAATTCCTAACTGTAATGGTAGGAGGGCTTTTCTACTAATATCCTAAAACTCAAGGATTAAATCACAAAAATGCCAAAACAATTAAAATGCCCTAGCGGCCATTGTTGGAAGTTGGCCTGGCACACACCTCTTCTCAGCCTGCCTTTTTCCTCTCCCTGGGGTCGTCTTGCCGGCGGTGGCTAGGTCCATGCTAGTGACAAGCCATCGTTTTCTCCTGATCCCCATTTGCTTTCTGCTTCTACCTCAACCCCCTTTGCTGCCTCTTTTTCCATCTCCACTGCCGGTGGTGAGCTGCCCATCGACACAACCCGAGTTCTTGCTTCTAGCCCTTGCTATATCTTCTTAGGCATTTGCCACCTCGCCACTGGTGTGCCATGAAGAGAAGTCTGCCGCCACTACCTTCATCGCCACCACCCTTTTTATCCAGTCACACCACAGCGCCAGTCCTCGCCTCGCACCACCGCGCCATGCTGCCACAGATCCACACGACGCCGCTGCTCCAGATCCACCAGATTTGAGCCATTGTTGTGCCTCGCACTTCCGCACTCACCTTGCACTGCCCTAGATCAGTGCCACCCTTAGTCACTGCCAATGCTACTACACTGCACCGCTGTGTCACCCCCTCCATTTGTGCCGCCACCAGATCAAGCAGCGTCGCTGCCGATCCCCCAAACCTTAGCGCCATCGCCCAACCTCATCTTGCCGCCCCTGTCACAAGCTGCAGCCCTCATCTCCTTCCACATCGCCATAGCTGCCACTTCCTCGACCGCACCATCGCCCTGCGCCTAATCAACAACATAGCATCGGCAAGTTCCTGTCGGTCTCATTCTTGACAGCCACATGCCGTGGGCTATCAAAGGTGAGTTCTTCACTAATACAACTTCATCCCCAACTCCAGTGGCCCTCTTCCCCAACCTCTACACAGCCATCTCCTTCCTCTTCGATGAGCTCCAGCTTCCTCAACCACGATAGCAAGCTTCAGAAGCCTTCCAGCAGCTTCCACAACTCTAGTAGCCTCCAGAACATTCTAGCATAAAAAACAATTGGTGATCAAATTATATCCTTTTTCCTCTGATATTGCATCTGAAGAACAATGTTGTATGAAATGGTCACTCTTGTACTGTGATGAACTAGCTATAACATCTATAATTAATTTCTGCTGATATGTGACGAGGATATGTTCTACATCCTTGGTCGAAAGCTTAGATTAGTGGGACCCGCTCCCATTAACTCCCACCTTCTACAAACCTTCATTTGGGTTGGGCCATTTACGACCAATCCTTTTGGTCGTATGGTGTATCTCATCATAAAGTAAGGATTCTTGGTCGAAGGGGCACACTGTCGCAACCACCTGGTCGAAAGTGCACATGCTTAGTAACTGCTCCGTGCAGTTACTTGTTGGGCGGTTCCTTGTTAACCACATTGATACGCATCTCTTTGAAAAGGATTAACCAATGATAATTGTTATTATCAGCGGTAATTAGATAATCGACATCCTTATAAGATCTATATATTGCCTTAGATCTAGGGACAGAGGGGAGAGATATCTGACTTGTACTCAATACACATAATAAAGTAAGAACAGAACGTAGGGCCATTACTCATCCTTTGAGGGTCTGAACCTATATAAAAATTCTGTCTTTCTTTTTACAACCATTTTGTGAATTCTCCCTATGATATTGCATGGTGTCCTCGCAACCCAAATCAAATTAGTTGTTAGATTGGGGATCATACTTTTTGATCATCGACAGTTGGTGCCAACCGTGGGGACTCCGCAAAACACTTCCTTATAGTGTTGAAATCCTTATTGTTGAGATTCATATGGTTGTGCCACTCAATGATAGAGAGAATGACCTTGATTTCATTTTTGAAGAAACCAATGATAACTGTCACATCCTTGTTGACGAAGATTATCAGATTCATTTGAACTTCAGATCTGATTCAGAGGTCACAGAAATCTCGCCAACCTCAGACACTTTACCCTCTCCAGAGGATGAGTCTGAGCAGTAGCCACAAGCCGACCTTGGTGGTTCTGACCAGTGGGACATTGGCTATGTGGAGGAGTTGTTGCCTGAGACCGAAGGGATGGATCTTGACTCAGATTTCATTTCAAAGGACGGAGGAACATCCTTAAGCCTGGACAACACCTATCGCCAAGAAGTGGCGGCAATAGGTTCAACTCCCGATATACCCTCCACAAGCCAGAAAGAGCTCAAGGGTAGAACCAATGTTGAAGGAGTCAACACCACTCCACCCGAAAACATCAACACTGACCAAAATGGTGATAACAACCGAACTAGCGTTGACGTTAATTGGACGAATCTTGATACTCTGGGACAGATTCCCCAAAATTCCCCACTAGACCCAGCTCTTGCAGGTCTACTCGAGATTCCTCCAATTATCGACACTCCTCTTGTCGGTGATCGGGGAGATCTGGATACTCCACCGGCACCACAGTGTAATAGGCATCTGCCTAAATTGAAAGCACTGGTGGATGACCATCTTAAGGAGGCTATTGATCTATTGTGAAACTATATATGATTCAAATCTACAAGTGGTGTAAGGTTTTGATCAATTCGCAACCAACTTAGTTGAGTTGGTTAGCCTGGCAGCATACAAGATATTGTAGCAATCGCGATCTCAATGGACAGGGGTGTAATACTTTGCCAGTACTGCCAGAAGGACCCACCCCCTAGGGGCTGATAGTCATGATGCCCAAGGTCACCACCACGAGCCAATTGCACAACATAATGTGCATGAGTGCTTAGGGCCAAGGGATCCTCCTCCTAGCCATGTGGGAAATACTCACCAATGATCTCCAGCAAAATCGTATGGTCGAAGTCCACAAAAGCACCTACATAAACCTCTAATGGGTTGTCAAGCCTTTTCAGCGGATTTGCGAGCGATTAGATGGCAAGATAAATTTCAACCAGCCATTATGGAATGATTCAAGGGGACAAAAAATCCCTCTAAATTTCTACAAATATACTGCACGGCAATTCAATCTGTAGGAGGTGACGACAAGATGATGGTAAATTATCTTCCTACTATCTTGGAAGGCTCTACCAGATCTTGGTTGTTTAATCAACCTGTTGGGTCCATATACTCTTGGGAACATCTGTGCGATCTCCTGATCACCAATTTTCAAGGTACTTATGCCCATCCTGGCAAAGAGGATGATCTACAATGACTGCGACAACCAAAAGATGAAACTCTCCATCAGTTCATCAAACATTTTGTCTGTTTTCGGAATACAATCCCAGATATCACCGAATAGTTGGTCATTCGAGCCTTCAGACAAGGTGTTCGGTATACTCAGTTCACAGAGGATTTAAATATTAATCCCCAAAAGAATGTCCAGGAGTTGTTTGATATGGCTAATTGCTACACTACGGCTAGCAAGGTAGTTCAATGGAATCAAATGACAGACAAGGGTAACCAGCTTCCTCAATCTGGTCTTGAGGAGTAACCTATGAAAGTAGAGAAAAAGGGTGTTTCTAGTTCTAAAAGTGGCAAGAAAAAAGTCCAACCTTTGTGGGAGGTTGTTACCTTCGAGCAACGAAAACCCAAACTTGAGCTTGGAACATCTAACTCCCATTCAAACAAACCTTCCCATAAGGATGTTTGAACGAGTGGCCTGAGGACCAATAGATGCCCTAGTAACCAGAAGAAAGTGGTTGAGCCTTCCAAGAGGGACCAAAAGAACCAGTGGTGCCAGTGGTGTTTTTTGCACAAGGGACAAGGTCATGATCGTAAAACCTGTCATGTCTGGCGGGAAGCTTAATGACTATTATTCTGGTAAGAGTTCGTTTCCTATTCCCCTAGAGGAAGAGGATGTGCATGGATCCAAAGGCCAGGTTCTACCTTTTCAAGATTCTGACAGACACATCAATGTGATCATTGAAAGTTCGAAAGCCTTCAGTCCAAACCGCCAATTCAAAGCGGCTTGGCGAGATGTGAACATGATTGAAGGATCTCCTATAGAACCTCAGTTTCCAAAATGGTCTGAAACCTCTGTGTTCTTTGACCAAACTAACTAAAAATAAAATCAATCAAGTCCTCACCGATACCCATTGGTCGTAACTCCCATAATCAATAACAATAAGGTGTCTCGCATCTTAATTGATGGATGTAATGCTCTTGATATCTTATTTTCTAATGCTTTGGATGAGTTGCAGATTCCCTGGTCTAAACTTCAACGGTGATAAACTCTTTCCATTGCGTGATTCCAGAGTCATCGGCCAAACTGATTGGTCAGATTACTCTACTCGTTACTTTTGGAGAGCTTGACAACTTTTGGACAAAATTGATCACCTTCGAGGTGGTCGATTTTAAAGCGGCCTAATATGCTATCTTAGGGAAATATTCATTATCAATGCATCAAGCTGTCAGGTCCCAAGGGAGTAATTGTGGTTTGCAATGACAAGAGAACTACTTTGTCCTATAATAAGAAGGCTCTGGAGTTGGTCGTCCAACTACCCCTTCGAGAGGTGCAAGTTGTTTGAACTCTGGTCCCTAGACCAAAATTTCAACCATCACCGATTCCACTATCTCTAGACGACCTTTCCAAAATTGTTCGTATCGACTCAAGCCTCAATAGTAAATAGGAAGGTGAGCTCATTGCTTTCATCTGAGAAAATGTTGACGTGTTCGCCTGGTAGTCGTTCGACATGCCCAAGGTCCCCAGGGAAGTAATTGAGCATAGGCTAGTAATTTGGCCTAATCAATGGCCCGTAAAGCAAAAACTCATACGTTTTGCACTAGATTGGGAAGAGGCAATCCTAGTAGAGTTGAAAAAGTTTCTTAAGGTTGGTTTCATTTGTGAGATCGACCACTCCGAGTGGCTCGCGAATCCAGTCATGGTGAAGAAAGCCAATGGAAAATGGCGCATGTGCGTCGACTTCACCGATTTAAATCATGCCTGTTCAAAGGATGATTTTCCCTTTCCACTCATCGATCAACTCGTGGATTCAACTGCAGGATGTGAGATGATGAGTTTTCTGGACGCGTACTCTAGGTACCACCAGATTAGCATGGCATGAGAAGATGAAGACAAAACTGCCTTCATCACACCCTTTGGCCATTTGGGTTAAAAAATGTTGGGGCTACGTTCTAGCGTGAAATGCTTGAGGCCTTTTTCGAGAAAATTGGATGTAATCTTGAGGCTTATGTTGATGATTTGGTCGTCAAGAGTCAGAAATGCTTTGACCATATCTCAGATTGAACTGAAACATTATGTAATCTTAGGAAGAATGGAATAAAGTTGAATCCAGAAAAATGTGTTTTTGGTGTCTCCCCTGAAAAATTGCTTGGTTTTGCTGGTATCAGCTCGAGGAATCGAGATTAATCAAAGCTATCAACCAAATGCGTTCACTCACGAACTCTTGTTTCATATCACATCTAGGTGAACGAGGTCTGCCTTTCATTAAGGCACTGAGGAAACACGATAGTTTCCACTGGTCGAAAGAAGATGAGCAGACTTTTCAAGATATCAAGAGATATCTTGCCAGTCCTCCGGTACTTGTTTCACCATACTCTCAGGAACCACTGATGGTCTATTTGGCTACCACATCTCAATGATCAGATTGAGACCCAAACCAAGTGTTGGACTAGATCCGCTCTGATACCAACTTGATCAGATTCAAGCCTATACCAGGTTTTGATCTAGCCTTGATCGGATACTGTTTGCTCTGATTGAAGTATAGACGAGTTTCGACTAGACTCGATCAGATACTAATATGCGAAATAATGGGATCTTACTCGGAATTACCAAAACCCAAGTTGATAAAAAACACTGTTCAAAAGATAGCACAACTCTATATTGAAAAGAGGGATCTTGTACACATCGAACAATAGGATGCACTCACCTACGTCGATGAACTATAAGGTCTATGCCTATTCGATTCGATGGTCTAAACTAAGACTATTACAAAGTATTTATAGTCCAGTCGTATGAATACGTATTAGACTCAATAACCTAAACGTATTAGACTCAGATAACTAACTAAACCTAAATAGATAAGACTTAGTTATATACATATTGATCAGAATACAATACGACTAGAGATCTAATCCTTCCCGAGGTCGCGAACCCCTTCCAAGGTCGTGAAACCTTTCTGAGGTCACGAACCCTTTCCGAACTCGATTAAGGTCACGAAGCCTTTGTGAACTCGACCTGAAGTATTTGACCTTAAGGGCCCGAAGATCCTCCCAGATCATGACTCCCCTGTTGAGAAGGAGCCAACCCCCGTTGGCGACCATTTGATCAAAACTGGAGATGTGGAAATTGAGCTTGACCATCTTCTCGGGTGTACCATTTTGCCGCACGTGCTCACTGATCTTTCCATCTGATGCAGAAAGAGTCTCGTGTGCCGCTGCGGGTGGTCTTCACCTTCTTCTCCAAGATCATGTCGTCAAGTAGAGATTCTTCTCGTTGATAGACCAAGTCTTCGACAGGCGGTACTATGGTATCAAACTCATCAGCCAGCATAGAAGGCTCGAAGAGTTTGAGGTGCTCAACATTGATAACCGAGTAAATATCCATGTATGGAGGTAACTCGAGCTGACAAGCGTTAGTACCAACTTTCCGCAAAATCTGAAAAGGACCATAACGGATGGGTTTAAGCTTTTTACCTTCACCTTTAAGTCTCTCCTTACTCAGATGTAACCATACCATATCACCTTCTTGGAATTGAGCATCAACTCGATGACGATCATGTCGCGCCTTGTACTTGAGTTGAGCTTTCAACAAGTTCTGTTAAACCTCATGATGGAGCCATTGAATACCTTTCAAGAACTTTTATGGTCGATCCTAATCAAATTCCTCCTTGCTATTCTATGCTGAGGTAGGGATCACGAATGCCATATTGAATGGACTCTGCTGTAGAAATGCCAAACAGACCTCAAAAGGAGACTTTCCAGTTAAACCATGCACTGCTCGATTAAAAGCAAACTACATGTATAGTATGCTTTCATCCCAGGTCTTCGGATGCTTAGAGTTAAAGCCCCTCAAGAGATGAACGACTGTTCGATTTACCACATCGGTTTGACCATCAGTTTGAGGATGAAAAGTAGTACTCCTCTTTAGCTTTGTGTCCATCATCGTCCAGAGTGATTGCCAAAAGTGACTAAGAAACCAGGTATCACGATCAGACACAATAGAAGTCCACAGTCTCAAATGTGTCCAAATGTGCTAAAAGAATACCCGAGCTGCCTCTTCTCCCATGATAGTCTTTCGACAAGGTATGGGAATTATCATTTTGGAGAACCGATCAACGACCACAAAGAGATAGTCGTTGCCACATCAAGTCTTAGGCAATCCTCCCAAGAAATCCATGAATATGCTTTCCCATGGTCGTGATGGAACTAGCAAAGGAGTGTACAAACCCAATTTTCGGTTTGCTGGTTTTGAGATGCTGCAAAGATCACAGTCTCAAATAAAACTAGCCACATCCTGCTACATTCGTGGCTAGAACACATGTCAATGAAGATTTTGCAACATCTTCATAACCCCAAAGTGACCAACAACCTTCGATGTATGTGCTTCTCGCAGCCATTGAATTCGAGGTGCTCCACGAGGTATACAAAGTAAATTGCCTCTGTATAAGAGTCCTTCTCGTTGAACAAACTCTGTAGGTTTCCCTATTTCGAGCTCAGCCAGTGCTGATCGAAAGTTAGGATCTTCACTATACATTGTGGTATAGTCATGATGACATGAAGGCTAGATCTGCATGAACACTGATAAGCAAAGGGTTGTAACTGGTGGTCGTGAAAACATGTCAGTCAGTTTATTGTGTATGCCCTTCTTGTACTTAATCACCAGATTAAACTGCTACAGATACGACATCCACTTCATTTGCTGAGGTTGTTGTAGCTTCGATTGAGTTTGCAAATATTGCAAAGGTTGGTATTTGGTGTGGACAATAATCTCTTTACCCAAAAGGTAACACCACCAATGTTTTACGGCCTGATGTAGTGCACACAACTCCTTGTCGTAAGTCGGGTAGTTCTTTTGAGCTCCCTGGAATAACTCGGAGTGATATGCTACTAGTCAACCTTCTTGCATGAGCACTGCACCCATTGCATAACCTGAGGCATCGGTTTCTAGCTCGAATGGATTCTAGAGATTCGGCAAAGCTAAAACAGGAGCTTCACTGATCTTCTTCTTCAGCAAGAGAAACGTGTCTTCATGTTTTTCTGTCTACTCAAACTTCTGGTCAATGCTGGTTAATGCATGCAATGGAGAAGCCACAATCGAGAAGTGTCGTATGAACTTCCGAAGGTAGTGGTATGTTCCCTCAAAACTAAGCACTCTGTAATTGTTCACGATTGAGGCCACTCACGAATCACTTTTACCTTATCCATCTTGGTAGTCGATGCACATACGCCAAGTCCCATCTATCTTTGGCACTAACACCACAGGAGATCCACAAGGTGAACTACTTGGTTGGATGACACCATCATTCAGCAACTCACTAAGTTGTCTTTGATCTCTTCATTCTCCAATACTGAGTTGCGATACACACTCAGATTGGGAAGTGTCGCATCGGACATGAGCTGAATTTCATGCTCGACTGGACGTTTCGGCGGACGACCCTGGGTACTTTCGAACAGATCACTGTATTTCTTTAACAATCCCGACAAACGACCAGAATCTTCTCAACACCAACGACAACGCTACTTGAAAGTATTAGACTTTGGAGTACTCTTCTTCGGACTCAACCTTCCTTTTGACGAGGTCGCATTCTCTTTCTTGTCATTGCGGGAGTTATTTTTCGTCTCAATCACCATATCAGTCGTGCTTGCGGTCGTCATGTCATGGACACCGAATAGGCTTAGCTTAGCACTGATTGCTTTCTGAAGTCCAGATGTGTATTTTCAGAACACTTAAGGATTAGAGAGCGAAATGCCAATGATCATTTCTTGTCTCCGAAATTCTGTCGTGTAATCCTAGATGGATTGGCTGTGGCGCTGATATAATCTGTGCCAACGATCCCATCTCTCCTCGAGATGACCCATGGGTAGAATTTTTGTCATAGGAGTCGTTTGAACTGACCCAACGCAAGGTCGTCATCTTCACCACTGGTGACAAGGGCCTTCCACAATGTCTTGGCGTGGTCCTTCATCTTCAATGGTGCAAACTTCACTTTTTGAGCGCTACTGAACCCTCTTAGGTCAAAGTAGGTCTCAAGTTGGTCGATCCAAGAATCCAGCTTCTCGACATCGATCACCCCATCGTATATGGGTATATCAACCTTAGCTTCGACCTTGAAAGATCCGACAGCTAACGAGGTGTTGGCGAGGTCATCGTCCTTATGGTCGTCTTCATCTTCATCTTTGTCTGCCCTGCACAAGTCTTCACCAATCTTCACGCCCTTAACCTTGCCTTTTGAAGCATCAACTTCAAAAGGTACAACCATGGCCTACTGCTTAATCCAAGCAAGCATGGTATCCATGTCGGCGGAAAGCTTAGCCACTTGATCGGCTAGGTTAGCTTGAACGGAGGTATCGTCAGACATCTTTGGAGACGTGATTGTAGGAACCGTCGAATGATCGTCTTTGGTTGCAAGAGCTTCTTGCGTAGTTTCGTCGGAGGTTTTGTAACCTTGGCGAGTCTTCACCATCCACAGGACAAAATAGTTGCTCTAATACCAACTTGATCAGATTCAAGCCTAGACCAGGTTTTGATCTAGCCTTGATCAGATACTGTTTGTTCTGATTGAAGTATAGACGGGTTTCGACTAGACTCGATCAGATGCTAATATGCGGAATAACGGGATCTTACTCAGAATTACCGAAACCCAAGTTGATCAAAAACATAGTTCAAAATATAGCACAACTCTTTATTGAAAAGAGGATCTTGTAAACGTCAAACAATAGGACGCACTCACCTACGTCGATGAACTATGAGGTCTATGCCTATTCAATTCGATGATCTAAACTAAGACTATTAAAAAGTATTTATAGTCCAATCATATGAATATGTATCAGACTCAATAACCTAAATGTATTAGACTAAGATAACTAACTAAACCTAAACCTAAACAGATAAGACTTAGTTATATATATTGATCGGAATACAATCCGACCAAAGATCGAATTAATCCTTCCTGAGGTCGTAAACACCTTCCAAGGTTGCGAATCCTTTTCGAACTTGATTAAGGTCGCGAAGCCTTTGCGAAATTGACCTGAAGTATTTGACCTGAAGGGCCTGAAGGTCCTCTCAGATCACTCAAGTATTTAGTGCAATACTAATTGCTAAACGTGACAATGTCCAGCGACCAATATATTATGACAGTGAAGTCTTGTATGGGCCAAAGGAACACTATTCTGAAGTTGAGAAGTTGCTCTACAGGCTTTTCATGACTTCGAAAAACTTAAGACACTATTTTCAGGCCCACAATATTATGGTACCTACCTCATTTCCTTTGAGAGAGGTATTACATAACAAAGAATCCGCTGGTTGGATAGCGAAGTAGGCAGTGGAGTTGGGATCTTTTGACATACACTTTGTCGCCTGAGCGGTTGTTAAATCTCAGATTTTGGTTGATTTTGTGGCAGAGTGGACAAATCCTATAGAAATCCCTAACCTACTTCAAAATCCTCTTACCATTGGACATTGCACTTTGATGGGTCCCTTGCTCTAAAGGGCGCGGGGGCTGGTGTTGTACTATTTTCTCCAGAAGGGGATCAATTTTAGTACACCATCCAACTGCATTTTCCTGCCACAAATAATGCGGCAGAATATGAAGGCCTCTTAGCAGGACTACGACCAGCCAAGTCTCTCGGAGTCTGACGAATACACGTGATGGGCGATTCACAATTGGTCGCCAATCAGGTGGGTAAAGAGTATGATTTCTCTAACCCGAAATGCTTGCATACCTAAACGAAGGAAAATGGAAAGGCATTTCCATGGAATTAGCATCCAGTATGTGCCAAGGAGGGACAACCTTTTGGCTGATTAACTGGCACAACTAGGTTAATCACGATTATTTGCTTCGGTAGAAGTGTTCCTCAGAAACCTTATCAAACATTCCATCGCTCCTGAGTAGGAAGTACCAAGTGCAAACTCAGACACTGCACTCCTCGAGTATGATGCTAACTAGATAACTCCTATCTGGACTTATTTAGCATAGGGGACAATACTCGAGGACGAAGCGGAATCTGATCGATTGATTCGCAAAGCATGTGCATATGCACTGATCGATGGTGTCTTATATCGTAGAGGCGCTCTAGGTGTTCTTATGCGATGCATTTCTCAGGAAGAAGGCACTCATATCCTTGAACAAATCCATGGAGGTGAATGTGGGGCTCATGCTTCCTACGAAACATTGGTCAAAAAAGCTTTTCAACAAGGCTAGTATTGGACAATGGCTCTCCATGAGGACAAACGATTAGTCATGCATTGTGAACAGTGCCAGTTTTTTTGTTCTCAAATGCATCAACCAGCAAACACACTGCATACAATCCCATTATCATGGCCCTTTGATACTTGAGGGATTGATATCTTGGATACTTTGCCTTAAGCAGTTGGTAATCTTCAGTATTTGTTCGTCACTATCGACACATTTACTAAGTGGATTGAGGTTGAACCAGTCGCCTCAATAACTACTCAAATGGCAAAGAAATTTCTTGCCAAGAACATTGTCACACGTTTTGGCATTCCTAATCGCCTCATAATGGACAATAGAACTCAATTTGCAAGCATTGTTTTCCAATAGTATTGTGAAGACCTTGGCATTAAAATCTATTTTACCTCTGTGGCACATCCGCAGAGCAATGGTGTTGTTGAATGAGCAAGTGGTCAAATCATACAAGGTATTACGAAAAAAGTTTTCAACCGTCTCCAAAATCGCTCAGGGGTTTGAGTTGAGGAACTTAATTTTATACTTTGGATTGTGCGTACAATGACTAGTCGAGCAACTAGTGAAACACCATTTTTTCTAGTTTATGGCGCTAAAGCTATGCTTCTACCTAAACTAAGAATAGGTTCATTACGAAATAAAGCTTTCAATGAGAAACAAAAAGAACATCGACGTGCTGATGATGTCAACTTGCTTGAAGAACGATGCAATTAAGCTCTCATTCGATTAACAGTCTGCCAACAGACTCTTCGACAATCTTATGATCAGAGAATTCAACCACAGACTTTACACGAAGGTGATATCGTACTTCGCAAAGTTCAAAATACGGCCAACAACACAAAGCTCTCCCCTAAATGGGAAGGTCTGTATAAAGTGGTTAAGGTCACTCGACCTAGTTTTGTTAGGCTAGCATTTTTAGATGGTTGAATCATGACAAATTTCTGGAACATTGCTCAGTTGAGAAAATTCTATATGTGAACTATAAAAGGCAAAACAAATTGTCTTAAAAGAAGTATATTTTATTAAGTACAAGATCTTCCTATACAAAATACTTCATTACAATATTGAGCTATCTTCAATCTTGTTGATGAAATGACCCTTGGTCATTAGTCGCCAACTAACAAGATTGCCACACCAAGTGCCACACATCCTCCAAACATGGTTGTTGGAAATAAAGATCCGCTCTTCAATTCAAAACCATAGGATTTGGGAGAACAGGGAGGGGAAAATAGTGTTGAAGCCTGGAGGCCTCTAAGGCAACGTGACGCTATCATCCCAAATACTGGCATGTGCTTCATCACTACCGAGGCAGCATCTGGGGGTTGACAGGTGGCGCAAAAGCTCAACCGACACACCACAGTGATGGAAGATGGTCAATAAATAGACTGCATAGTTGTGGACGCACCTCCTTGCCTTCACAGGCAAGACAAATGTCCATCACGCAAACACAGCCTAGGATGGGATAATAGTCGTCCTCGATGTTCTTACATCAAAGATTATCCCATCCACTGATCTTTACATTAGAAATTGTCCCATCCAGATTATGGTGATATTTTTCCAAGCTATTGGACTCTTCTGCCATACTTTGTGTCTACACAAATAAGAAAAGACATATCTCAGGCCTTTATCTTATCGCTTTTATAAGCAAAAAAGCAGTCCAATGGGCGATCATCCATTAAAGATGACCCTTCAAGTTTGTTGGGTGGTTAATTCTAGCCCCAATAATTGTGCTCCACCAAGGGAAGTCAATCAAAAAAGGGGTTTTTAATGCCTTTCAAATCACATCGTCCGGAAGCGACGAGTGCATGTTAACTACGGAAAAAACGTGATTACAGATAAGTCTTTTCTTATTATTTATATCTTTGATATGATATCTTTATCTTGAATAAATACACACTTATCCAATTTGGAACAATTTTGGGTTTTTCCTTTAGCCATTCATATTAGATCTTTGCCTTTTCAACCAAACGTACTATGGCTTACTAAGAATTCCTCATTGGCATATTTGGGCATCACCTAGTTGAAGATATTTCTTGTAAGCGTAGTCCGCCCACCAGTCCTACCGTTGATCTTGTCCAGTTATCTTTGCTATTAGTCAAATTAAACAAAGCTATCACGTACTATAGTTTTGAAAACTGATCAAATTTTATCACAATCAGATTAAAACTTTGGTTCGACCAAATTTTATTCTCACAATCGAGGGCTAGGATGATACAGTTATCCAAGAAAATTTTGGTCATTGTTGTTTGGTCAATCTCTATGATCAAATAACGCTTTGGTCGATCTCAATGACCAAATGACCAATTACCAAACGACTAGTTACTGAACAACCAATTCTTTAATAACAGTTACTGAACGACCAGTTCTTCAGAACAGTTTCTCTTTTCATGGCTATCCCATGGTCATCTTTTGATCAGATGCCTATGAGGCATACGGGAAAAGGACATGAAATATTTCACAAATGGATAAGCACTAAGAAAAATGTCATTTATTCAAGAATTTCTTTACAGGAGAATACGATTGCTTCTACGCAAACCATATGGAGTCCTCATTCTTTACACAAAGAGGGCGCATCTCCTTCACAATGTTCAAGACTTCTCTAGTCTCACATGCATGGTCCTCTGTAATTGAAGAAAGGTCTAAAGTTGGAAATTTGCCCACAATCGACATAAGGTATGACTTGTGATCATTTCCATTGCTTGGCGTATTCCCTCTTCATGCTTTTTCTTCAGGATTGCAGAGTGAGAAGAAATAATAGAGGAGAGTTGCTGCACATGGTCAAGTACTTGATCAAAGTTGGATATCTCTGATTGAGATACACTTTGATTGACCTTCATATGGTCGCAGGCTTGAACCAGCAGTGCCTTGATAGCAATCAAACTCTTTGTGGCTTCAAGATTTGCTTTCTTAACTGTTTCATAGCACATATCGAATTTCCCTAGGTTGATGGTGTGATGCCCCAAAATTTGACTAAGAACCCAAATCCGAACCTTAGATCAAATTGGGACATAATTAAACTCAATTGGAATTGATTGAAATCAGAATCAAATACAACTGAGTCAATCCAAGTTAGGAAAGAACAAATTTGGAATGAGATCCAAATTTGGGAGAAAGGAAAGAAATTTGTAAGAAAGGAAAGTGATCATGTTTATATGTAAACCAAGAATTGGAATGTGATTGGAAAAGGTTGATCCCATGAGACTATAAATAAGAGGGATTTCAACCATTGAGAACACAAAGCAAAAAATTCGGGATGAATCGGGTGAGAGAAAGAGAATCCGTCATCCGCCAGAGTCACGCCAAGCCGAGCCACGCCACCTCTTCTCCTTCTCGAAGATTTGTGTGAGTTGTGTTTTGCTCCCATGAGGAAGATGAGAGTTAGATTAGTTTTAAGGGTCACAGATCTTTTTATAATTATTTTATTTGCAATTTAGTCCATAGAGTGGTTTCTTATTAGTTTCTGGCTTTAGATCTACAAATTGAAACATAGATCTAAATCGTAGATCCCTATGTCGACGATTCAAACTCGGGGTCCTTAGTCGATCTTACACAGATTTGTGAGTTAGATCTGAGGCCTTTCAGGGTGTTTATCAGGTAAGTTAAAATAAGCACAAGTCAGTGACACACGAAATTATACAAATTCAGGCCCTCAAAAGATTGAGTAATAACCCTACGTCCTGTGGTGGTTCTACTATGTATAAGAGAGTTTACAAGGAGAAAGGGAGACTATTACAAATATTGACAATCTCTCTTTGTACTACTGTCTATTGACTATTGCTTGTTCAAGTCTTTGATATCTCGATCAATCCTCTCCTTTTTCTTCTGTACATCTGTCATCCTCTTATAATGAATGAAAGGATGCCAACGTGAAGCAGTTTGGACGGTTGCTATTATGCAGTTGTATAACTGCACTAATCTCTTCGCCGGTTAATACATGCAGTTATAGATAACCGCACATGTTAACTCCTTGACGGTTGTCTTCATACGTGGGAGAAGAAGTTATCTTTATCCTGGGAATGTGTCTGGTAAAGTTCAAACACGCTCAGGTCATCTTGGTCGCGCATAGCCTACGACCTTATGGTCGCGCAAGATCTGCGACCATAAACTGGTTCTGCACCTGCGACCTTCTGATATACAGGAAGTTCCATCTGCGACCATAGTGGCTGCTAGGGCACAGGTTTACATATCATATCCGAAATATCTTGGATATGATATATTAAATAAATTACTAGCTCGGGTGATAATCCTCGTCAGCTAGCCCCCAAATTTGAAGTGATAAAAAGATTATAACTTCAAATTTAAAATCTATTGGATATAGTACCTGACGCTTCACCTTTGTCTGATGTACTGTACACCGTGTGGCGGTTTACTTCCCAAGAAAATCTCTGGGTTTATCTTGACAGGTAATCATGAAGTCTTTTACCACATAATAGAGGAAAAACATAAGTGCATTTTAGGAGCTTGATGCTTCCACGAATGTGAACCGTCGCCAGCTGGCTCTATAAATAGCGAAGTTCTTCAGTTCTAAGACTCATAATTTTTCCTTGGCTAAGTCTTTTAGAACCTCTCCTCAACTTCTTACTTCACATTTTATTTCCTACTCTCATCTTAATGGCGAACCAACTCCAAAAATAGAAATAGAAAACAAGATTGAACAGACTCTTCAAAAGGTAATTCACTTCTGAAACATCTGTGTAAATATTTTCTTCATAGTTTGAGTATTTCCAAAGCAATGCATTTTGGAACTCGCAGCTATTCGAGGAACCAACTCCTTCAAAGAAATGGTCGGGATATGACGCAGAATCCTCCAGTGGAGCTTCATTCAAAAGGCTAACAGGTGCAGAGATCTAGCCTGCCACATTGTCCTCAGCTCTTTCTTTGCATCCAACTTCTGTTCTAACTTCAACACCTTCTTTGGATCCATCTTCTGGGAGATTAAGTATCACTACACCTGCAAAGCCTTTGTCACCAAGTCCCTTTCCATGCTCAGCTTTTTCCTCTCAGCCTGCGACCCCTGTTATTACCTTCATCCTCTCTGCTTGTTACATATTTTAGGAACTAACCCATGTATGCACAGGAGGAGAAGGCTCTCTGGGTTCTCAGTGAACAGCTTGCTGAGATCCAGGTTCTTCTGAGGGAGAAGTCTGCCTTATGCAGAACTCTCGAAAAAGAAAAAGAGGTGCTGCAAGGGCGCCTTGTGAAGACTCTCAGGGTCACAGAGAGTCTGGTAGAGTGCTATGATGGAGTTTGTGAAGAGGCACGCACGTTCCGCTTAGAGAGGGATCACACTCGAGAGCAAAGAGATCTCTCTCAAGCAATTAGGGACAACTTCTTCTTCGCAATAAAAGACGACGTCGATAGGATGAGGGACGTCGCGGGTTCTCTTGGGCAGCCAGTGTTGATCCCACTAATACCAACTTGTCCCTTGGAAAACTTTGTAAATTACTTTCAGATCAAGTCGACGCTTTGGTCACCTGTATCCCTTTTATATGTCAAGAATGCAATAAATAAAAATTCCTTTTCTTTACATCTTGACTCCTTTAATGATTAAGTATAATTTATAATCATCAATTGGAGTTCTTTTAATGCTCTGTGTGAAAAATGGTTACAGGTAAATGCTTCTGTGACCAAAACATACACAGGTAATAAGTGTCTTTGTCCATGATCAAAAACAGGATAGTACTAAGGTCACAGAATAGCATTGAGACCATAAGGAGCACTAAGGTCAAAAACAAGACAGGTTCAATGGTGAGACCTTTCAAGATGACCCTCCGGGAAGGTATGTAGAACAATGGTGAACTGGAGCACAGAGAGATTTATACAGGTTCGGGCCCTCGATGGTGGGAGTAAAAGCCCTACGTCCTCTTAGAATTTCACTATATGTGATAAAGCTTTACAAACTAGCGGGGAGAAACCTTCACAGGCGAAAGTTTTCCCTATATAAGTGTAAGAAAGGAAGCTATAGGAGACTTGTAAGTATTGTCTAATCTAAGCCGTAGACTTGGCTGTTTGAGTGGTCGAGATATCTTGTATCTCACTTATATCAGGGGTCTTGTTCTTCCAAATGTCTTGGATTCCCCCGTTTGATGTACTTTGCCACCTTTTTATACTGGTCGAAAGGGTGCCATAAGAAGAAAACTACATCAAACGGTTGGATGCGGTTCCTGGAGAACCGCTATTAACTTCCACGGAGGTTATTAACACGTGTTAATCATGAATAACCGCATATATTAACCTCTGACGGTTAGTCTTCAACGTGGAGGAATACTCGGGATGCTTGGAATATCCTGATATAAGGATAACCGAATAAACTCCAAGCACTCTGGTTGAGAATGTTCTGACCGCGGAATGTGGGCTGACCGCGCAACATCCCGGATATCCAGTCCGCGTATAGCATACGAACTTCTGACCGCACAAGGCTGTCGGTCTGATCGCACGAAACCCGCGACCTGATCGCGTAAAGCTTGCGACCTCATGGTGATGCCCCTCAGAATAGCTTGAGTTTGCATCGCCAGATACATGTCTGGTTCGAACCTGTCTTGAACCAAAAGTTTATTAGAAGTGACCCGGGTGTCAATCCTCGTCAGCTAGCCCCCAAATTCGAAGAAAACGAAGAGACGTGTTTATCTCGAATTTTTAAAACCATGCATTGGATTTTTAACCCGACTCTTCAATTTTTCCACTTAGTGGCGCACTAAGTGAAAACGGTTGGTTTCCCAAGACGGGTTCTGACATTATGTGACGGGCAATGATAGCGCCGTAGAACTATTTTTATCTCGAGGTAAAATTGTAAATGCTTTGACGAAACCCGAGGCGTCTGGAATGCAAACCGTCATCCAGGCGGCTATAAATACCAGGCTCCTGGATTTGTAAAACTCCACAATTTCCCTCCACGCTTAAGTCCTTTTCTTGTTATCCTGCCTTCTTCCTTTTCACATATTCCTCCTAATGGCAGATCACGATATCATCGAGATTGAAAGTGATGAAGAGGAAGTTGTCGAACAATGACCTCAAACGAAGTCCTGTCTCCCTTAAGGAAGAAACCCAAGGTTGACGAAGGATCTTCCAGTGGAACAAAGGTGAAGAATGTAGCAAGTTTCTTTCTTCCTTCAGTTCCTTTGACCCTCCCCGTTCATGCCTCTCGGCAAGTTAGGCCTTTGTCCTTAGAGAAAGATCCTATCACATTCAATTCTCCCATCCTTTTGGGTGATCAACATCCTGGTCGGCAAGCGGTGACTATCCCTTGATCAGATGATTGCCATATTGGGTTGGCGAAGCAATCTTCTGATGGGAAGGTTGCTCTTCCACCATCTGATGATCTTCCTCCCAAGATGGGTGTATTAACGGGTTATGCACCGGGACAGGTAACAATTCTTCTCCCCTTTTGCTGATAATTATAGTTAGTGTGACTAACTTTTGCAAAATGCAGGAGGTTGGAGGCTCCAGCGATCAGCCTTCTGCTGCTCCATCTCTTCCTTCCGGACAGACTCTTCTGGAAGAGAAGAATACCCTGGAGAAGAAGACCGAGGAGATGGCCTCGAAGATTCTGCGTCTAGCAGAATGTCTTGATCGATCCCGAGAAGAGGCGCACCATTTCCGTCGAGAGAGGGACTTCGCTCAGCAACAGCGAGAACTCTCTGACTTGATTAGGGACAATAGTGCGTCTGTTGTTAGGGACGATGTAGATAGACTTAGGGTAGTTGCTAGTTCCCTGGGGGTTGCCAGTGTAAATCCTACTGACAACAACATGTCCCTTGGGGAACTTTGTAAACTCCTTTCGGAGCAAGTCGACGTTTTGATCGACTGTATCCCTTTTGTATGTAAAGAATGTAAGAAATAAAAGTTTCTTATTTCTCATGAATATTCTTCACATCTTCTGTGCGAAAATATAGCCATAAACTTTATGTTCGCGACCATTCATACACAGGAAACTTTAGTTCTGCGATCAGAATCGCGTTTAAGAAAAAAGCACCGCGACCTGCCCTGATTCCGTGATCAGTTTCAGAGCCTCGGTCAGAACTAAAGTGCAACCAGAGTTGGAACTCGGTCAGGCTGTCACTCCAATTAGAATCGAAGTTTTAGTCTAAAACACGATTTCGATAAAACCATAACCCAATTAGAAACATTCCAGTACGTCAAAAATTGAGTTGCATGATTTTTTCAAAAAAAATGTTCAAAGCATAAAAAGGAAAAATGTCTTCTGAAAAGTACTGAAAATTTTTCAGTCCTTTTGCACTTTCAGTTTCCAAAACAAAGAAGTCTTTTTGTTTCAGATCCGACGCCTGAATACTTTATCGGGTCCATCAGAGACAGTATCCATTATGGGAAATGAATAAAGCATTCAATGGAACGTTTGAAATGAGCCGTTTACTCATTAATGCGCCGCCTTGGGTCTATAAAAAGGAGCATATGTCTTCTCAAAGAAGCCACACAGCCAAAAACCCTCATCATTCCCGCCGCACAAAACCCTCATTTTCTTCAGCCTTCGTCTTCCCAAAATCGCCAACTTTCCCTTTGATTCTCCACCAAAGATGGCGTCCTGGAGCCGATCCATCCACCATTCCGAGGAGAGCCTAGTGCCGTTAGAGAAGGAGGAGATCCTTCCTCCGCGGCTGCTCATTAACTGGCGGCCTGCGGAGAAGGACCAAGAAACCCCAACTGTCCAAGAGGGCGAGTTGGTGGTTTTTGAGGAGTACCTGCGCTGCGGGTTCCGATTCCCTGAGAGTCGGTTCCTCAAGGATGTCCTTGAGCACTATGGGTGGGAACTGATTAACCTCCACCCTAACGCGATGCTGATCCTTGCGGTATTCCAGCATCTTTGTGAAGCGTTTGTCGGAATATATCCCAGTGTGGATCTTTTCCGGCGATTCTACTTTTCGGCGTGGTCGAAGAGCACCAATGCCGCCGGATGCATCTACATCCGGCTGAGGGACAAAAAGGAGTACCCTCCCCACCCCTGCGAGATTCTGTGCACGGGTGGCACCAAAGGTGGTTTTACTGCTCTCCACCATCCGAAAGCAGTCTATGGTTTGAAAACTCGCGACCAGAGAAGTCGAGCGAGTTAGATGTTCCCCCGGCGATGAACTCGGAGCTTTCGAAGCATGCCGAGGTGATTCTTCACTTGGTCAATCAAGGATTGACGGCTCGAGACATTATTCGAGACTTTGTGAAGAACCGGGTGAGTCCTTTGCGTGAAAGGGCTCATCCGGCATGGGAGATTAGGTCCATGGCGGATAGCACCCTGAACTACAGTAAAGGTATTTATTTCTTTAGCGCTGAGCTTTCCCATTCTTGAATTGTGCAAATTCTGACTCGAATTTGGGAACAGTCCTGCCTTCATCCGAAATTGAAAGACGGACCAACTCCCTCCTTAGGGCCTACAACGCCGATGTAGAGGGCCCTAAGGGATCGCCTCGTCCACAGAGTCTGATTCACGCCGGCGACGACCTTAAACAGGAGCGCCGAAAGGTACATTCGCTATCTGGCCTCCATTTTTTAGATCTTATGCATGTCCAGCGTTAAACATTTCCATCGAAAATGTGAATCAGCTCCTAGGAAGGTTTGCCGAGACGACTTTCCCAAGTGAGAACGTTGGCTCTCTTGGGAAGCCAATGGTAAAGAACGTGAAGAAGGTCTCCCAAAGACCCAGGACAAAGAGTCCTGCCTCCAAGAAGGCCAGGCCAAATCCCGGGGAGGGGTCTTCACGGAGCGTTCCTCCTACCGCAAGAAAGACGGCGGTAAGATTTCGCATCCCTTCTGTTTTACCAAGCACAGATTGGGATCACTTCTTCGTCGTACAGGGAGAGGGGAGCGAGGAGGAAGAGGATGATGTTCCTCTGGTCCTTCGGAGGAGGAAGATCGCGGATCTTCCATCCGGCGATGCCCCAAGCTGTCCCGCAGAGACCATTGTTACCGAAGAGGTGGTCGTGGCAAATCCTGCCACCGCGGAAAATCTTGGGGTCGCGGATGACCTCCAAGTTCCTGAAGCCCCCGAGGGCTAACGAGGATTGACACCCGGGTCACTTCTAATAAACTTTTGGTTCAAGACAGGTTCGAACCAGACATGTATCTGGCGATGCAAACTCAAGCTATTCTGAGGGGCATCACCATGAGGTCGCAAGCTTTACGCGATCAGGTCGCGGGTTTCGTGCGATCAGACCGACAGCCTTGTGCGGTCAGAAGTTCGTATGCTATACGCGGACTGGATATCCGGGATGTTGCGCGGTCAGCCCACATTCCGCGGTCAGAACATTCTCGACCAGAGTGCTTGGAGTTTATTAGGTTATCCTTATATCAGGATATTCCAAGCATCCCGAGTATTGCTCCACGTTGAAGACTAACCGTCAGAGGTTAATATATGCGGTTATTCATGATTAACACGTGTTAATAACCTCCATGGAAGTTAATAGCGGTTCTCCAGGAACCGCATCCAACCGTTTGATGCAGTTTTCTTCATATGGCACCCTTTCGACCAGTATAAAAAGGTGGCAAAGTACATCAAACGGGGGAATCCAAGACATTTGGAAGAGCAAGACCCCTGATATAAGTGAGATACAAGATATCTCGACCACTCAAACAGCTAAGTCTACGGCTTAGATTAGACAATACTTACAAGTCTCCTATAGCTTCCTTTTTTACACTTATATAGGGAAAACTTTCGCCTGTGAAGGTTTCTCCCCGCTAGTTTGTAAAGCTTTATCACATATAGTGAAATTCTAACAGGACGTAGGGCTTTTACTCCCACCATCGAGGGCCCGAACCTGTATAAATCTCTCTGTGCTCCAGTTCACCATTGTTCTACATACCTTCCCGGAGGGTCATCTTGAAAGGTCTCACAATGCGCAGGCTCGTTACGATGCTGCCCCAAGTTCTTCTCGACGGTCGCGTGGTCGTAGACGTGACTAGACTCCTTCTTTACCACCGGAGCGTTTCCCAGTGGACGAAGAAACGATAACACCTGGTGCCCCTAGGAGAAGTACTCATGGTCGACTGCGATCTATCGCGGAAGTCGTGCGCAATTTTCCTCCTACGGTCACGGATGCGCAGAAACCGGCCTTTTTCAGGATCCTGGCGGAAAGACTGGACGAGGTCGCATCCGAGGCGACCCCAACAGCCTCTTCCCGCTCGGTAACACATTCCCGTGAGCGGGATGGTCCTCATTCCGGCTCTGGCCGGCGGAGTTACCCGCCGCCCGTACCGTCCCGACAGGACAAATACCGGCGAATGCAGGATTCTCGTAGTAGGGATCGAGTTCCTGTTCACTCTCGTTTGGGACCACGAGTAACCTCGCCATTGCGTGAGGTCGCTCGAGACCCAACCGAGAGTCACAGGGCGATTCACGGTCCTTATGTTGGTTGCAAAGCTTTTTCGCCTGGCCTACGAGCAGTCGTTTGGCCCGATAAGTTTCGACCAGGGGCCATTGAGAGGTTTGATGGAACTCAGAACCCATCCGAGTTCCTTCAGATTTATATTACTGCCATCCAAGCAGCGGGAGGCGATGACAAGATCATGGCCAACTACCTGCCTACAGTCCTCGCAGGACCGGCTAGAACCTGGTTGTTTAATCAGCTTGAGGGTTCCATCTACAATTGGGAAATACTATGCGATGCCATCCTCAGCAATTTACAAAACTGTTACCAAAAGCCGAGTAAGGAGGACGACTTGCATAGGCTGCGGCAAACTTCGATCGAAACACTTCGGCAGTTTGTCAAGAGGTTTGTCGGGGTGAGGAATACCATCCCGAACATATCTGATGGCTCCGTAATCAGGGCATTTAAGCATGCCGTTCGATACCGGAGATTCACTGAAGACTTGCTTATCCACCCTCCTCGATCAGTGGCCAATCTGTTCGACATGGCTGATCGATATTCCGATGCAGCCAAAGCAGTCGAATGGAACCGAATGGTCGACAAGGGGGACCTACCACCCCAACCAGGCTTCAAGGACGCCAGGAAAGAAGATTCAAGCAAAAAGCCGGAGTCTTCACCGGGTGGGAAGTCAAAGATGTCGAAGAGGAACCGCTCTGGACAGTACCGCGAGGTCGCAGTCGCAGAGAAGCCACCTTTGACCAAAGGTAATAAGTCTTCATTTAAAAGTAAAACTGCCTCTGGTGGTCGGGATTCCGACCAGCCAGAAAAATCAACTAATCCGCAGGAGGGCAAGAAGTGGTGTCCACTCCACAACTCCGCAGGCCACGACCTCAAAAACTACAGGAGTTGGTTGAAACAACTGGACGATTTCTACCAAGGAGTTGGGCCAATGCCAACCTTACCGCCTAAAGAGCAGGCGTGCGGGATTAGAGACGTCGACGGAGACGAAGAAATGGCTTACCAGGTACCTCAAAATCATGTTAATGTCATTTTCGGAGGTTCTTCCTCTTTCGTTTCCAAAAGGCAGTTTAAAACCTTCTGCCGAGAGGTTAACCAAACGGAGACATCCCTTGGTGAACTCAATACCCCCGTTGGTCGGATATACCTTTGACGTTCGATCGCGCTGACTGTCCTGTGGGGCTAACCCGACCATTGAGGTTACCTCTGGTCATTACCCCAATCATCAATAACGCGAGAGTCGAAAGGGTCCTGATTGACGGGGGAAGTTCCCTTGATCTTTTATTGGTCAAAGCACTCGACGAGATGCAAATTCCTCGTTCGAAGATAAAGCCCATAATCCATCCGTTTTATGGGATAATCCCAGGCCCCTCCATGATGCCATTGAGACAAGTGGTCCTCCCGGTCACTCTGGGAGAACCAAACAACTTCCGGACAGAATTGGTTACTTTCGATGTAATCGATTGTGATTCAGCTTATAATGCAATCTTTGGCAGGCCGACTCTTGCTAAGTTCATGATGGCAACGCACTACGCTTATCAGTGCGGGAAATTGCCTGGCCCCAAAGGTGTCATCTCGATCCGAGGCAGTCGCAACGTGGCACTCACGTGCGACCGGCTATCTTTGGAGATGGTCGATCAACTTCCCCTCCGGGACGCTCAGGTCGCCACTGTTGCCGCCGATGCGATCAAGGCTGTTCCTCAACCAGATGAAAAACTCAAACAAGTTCCTTTGTACCCAGATGACCCATCCAAGACAATTCGAGTTGGATCAGCCCTGGATGACAAATAGGAACTCGACCTCGTTGCTTTCCTCCGGGCTAACGCAGACGTGTTTGCGTGGAAACCGTCCGACATGCCCGGTGTCCCAAGGGAAGTAATTGAGCACAGGTTAGCAATTCGACCTGGACAACGATCAATAAAGCAAAAGCTCAGGCGTTTTGCCACTGACCGACAGGAAGCCATCCGAGAAGAGTTGGACAAACTCTTACAAGCCGGGTTTATCCACGAAGTGGATCACCCGGAATGGCTCGCCAATCCGGTCATGGTCCGCAAGTCAAATGGCAAGTGGCGCATGTGTGTCGATTACACTAGCCTCAACGCTGCCTGTCCGAAGGATGACTTTCCCCTTCCCCGCATCGACCAGCTGGTCGACTCGACTGCGGGTTGCGAACTGATGAGTTTTCTGGACGCTTACTCAGGATATCATCAAATTAGCATGGCAGAAGACGATGAAGAGAAGACTGCCTTCATCACCCCGTTCGGCACATACTGCTACGTCAGAATGCCGTTCGGTCTCAAGAACGCAGGTTCCACGTACCAGCGCTTGATGCAAAAGACCTTTCTTTCCCAGATAGGGCGTAATCTCGAAGCATATGTAGACGATTTGGTTGTAAAAAGTACCAAGAGATTGTCTCATTTGGACGATCTCGCTGAAACCTTCTGTAATTTGAATCGCTTTGGAATAAAATTAAACCCGGAGAAATGCTCTTTCGGGGTTTCTTCAGGAAAACTCCTTGGTTTCCTTGTGTGTTCCAGGGGCATTGAAGTTAATCCTGAGAAAATTAGGGCTATTGAACAAATGAGGTCGCCCTCGACCATGAAGGATGTTCAACTCCTGGCTGGTCGCATGGCGGCTTTAAGTCGCTTCATATCGCGATTAGGCGAAAGGGGATTGCCTTTCTTCAAAGCCTTGCGGAAGCATCATAACTTTACATGGTCGGATGAGGCCGAAAAAGCATTCCAGGAGGTAAAAACATATCTATCCAGTCCGCTAGTATTGGTGTCTCCCGACAAAGGAGAACCGTTGCTTCTTTACCTGGCGGCCACACCACACGCGGTCAGCGCCGTTCTAATCGCGGATAGGGAAGGAATACATAGACCTGTCTACTATGTGAGCGAAGTACTTCATGGTCCTAAGGAGCGCTACCCTAAGGTCCAGAAGATACTTTACGCGCTACTGATGGCTTCCCGTAAGCTACGACATTACTTTCAAGCGCACAAGATCACAGTACCCTCCTCTTTTCCTTTGGGGGATATTGTCCGAAATCCAGAGAAATCTGGTCGAATCGCCAAATGGGCGGTCGAACTCGGTGCCTTCGAGATCCATTTCACACCCCGCACAGCGGTTAAGTCTCAGGTTTTGGCCGACTTTGTGGTCGAATGGACCAACCCTGAGCCACCCGTGCGGTTGGCAGAGGAACTGGAGTGCCCCAATTACTGGACAATGTACTTTGACGGCTCCCGTAGTTTTCAACACTCGGGGGCTGGAGTGGTCTTAGTTACGCCCCAGGGCGAACAGCTTAAGTATGTCATTCAACTACACTTTGTTGTGACCAACAATGCAGCAGAGTATGAAGGTCTTCTTGCAGGGCTCCGGGCAGCAAAATTCCTCGGAGTCCGTCGATTAGTGGTGAGGGGAGACTCACAGCTGGTCGTAAACCAGGTAAACAAGGAGTACAGCACCTCCGATGAGACAATGGCTCATTACCTGGGGGAAGTGAGGAGATTGGAAAAACACTTCAGTCATTTCGAAGTCCAATACATCCCGCGAAAGGACAATATTCTCGCAGACCAATTATCCAAAATTGGGTCCTCACGCTCATCCGCTCCGGCAGGATTGTTCATTGAACACTTGGACCATCCTTCGATCATGACTTCGGTCGAGGATGATCCGGTAATAGCCTTCGTTACCAACCTCGGTCAGGAACAAGATTGGGCTCATCCATTGAGGGTCTATCTTGAACATGGGACCCTACCCGAGGACGAAACCGAAAGTGATCGGTTAATTCGAAAAGCGCGTCTGTACAAACTCATAGATGGGATTTTGTACAGAAAGGGTACTAAAGGAGTATTAATGCGTTGTATATCTCAGGAGGAAGGAAAATCCCTCTTGAGAGAAATACATGACGGTGTATGCGGTGCGCACTCGTCATATCGGACATTGGCCGGAAAAGCTTTTCGACAAGGATTCTACTGGCCTTCGGCACTTGATGACGCCAAGCATATGGTCAAGACGTGTCCCCAGTGTCAGTTCCACGCAAGGCAAGTTCATCAACCTGCCTATGCGTTGCAAACCATTCCTCTCGCATGGCCATTCGCGGTCTGGGGGATGGATATCGTCGGTCCTATGCGACAAGCGGTCAATGGGTACAAGTTTCTGTTCGTAGCCATTGACACATTTACAAAGTGGATTGAGGCCGAACCAGTATGAAATATTACCGCATCAGCCGCACAAAAGTTCTTCCATAAGAACATTGTGGCACGATTTGGTGTTCCAAACCGTCTCATCACAGACAATGGTTCTCAGTTCGCCAGCGGTCTTTTCCTGGACTACTGCGATCAGGTTGGGACCAAGGTGTGCTTTGCTTCTGTGGCCCATCCACAAAGCAATGGTGCCGTAGAACGAGCCAATGGGCAAATACTGCGAGGCATTAAAAAGCGTGTCTTTAATCGCCTTAAGACCCACTCGGGGGCTTGGGCAGATGAGCTCTATACCGTTCTATGGGCATTACGAACTACTTCTAGTCGAGCCACCGGTGAGACGCCCTTCCATTTGGTCTACGGGGCTGAGGCGGTATTGCCTATGAAAGTAAGTTTTGGTTCTGTTCGGACAGATCAGTTCAAACAGATTAATCAGTCCGAACAACGGGCGCAAGATCTCATCCTCTTAGAAGAACGGCGTGATCGCACCCTGGTTAAATCCGCGGCATACTTGCAGGCTTCACGCAGGTATCACAGTAAAAAGGTGCGACCACGTGATCTCAACGCGGGCGACTTGGTTTTACGAAAAATTCAAGACCAGTCTAATCGCAACAAATTCTCCCCAAAATGGGAAGGTCCTTACACTGTTGTCTCAGTGCCGCGGACAGGATCGGCGCGGTTAGCTATGGAGGATGGTCGGATTTTAATCCAATACTTGGAACATCGATCAACTTCGCAAGTTTTACGTGTAAGTATTCCAAATCACTTTTTTCCTGTTCAATTAGCATCTTTTCATAACATAAAATATGTTTTGCTTTCATACAATGAGTTTTTCTCTTTAAGCCCGTATCATATGCATTCGACCTGGGGGCTGACCGCCTGCGGTCAGATCATTACAACAATCTAATCGGATTCGCTGGTCGATCTCATGACCATTTCCAGATAAGTCACTCCTAAATAAGCCGTTTCTCAGCGCATATGGGGCTATCTGGTAAGTCCTTGGTCATCTGAATGTCTACCAGTTCGCAATAAGATTAGACGTTACATTGATCCTGATCGTTGGTTTAAAACACACACCCCTGGTCGTTACGCTTATATTTTCTCCTCTGCTTATAACACTAAAGCTTCAGTATTCATAAGCAGAGGCGGGGGCTAGGGGGGATGTGCTTATAGTATGGAACTCGTATTATAAAAATGCAAAATATATATTTCCTGTCAAAAATGATTTTCTACATACATTGCATTATACACAATTGTCTAGATACAAAAATAAGGATCATTCGATCCCCAGCTCAGTCAGGAGCCATCTACTAAGGGCTTGACCTCCTCCATGACTGCATCGAGCAGCTCTTCACTCTCGACCTCAACCGGACCCACCAATGCGCTTAGATCTGCATCTGGGCCATGGTGAAGTCGAACCCGGCTGAGTACGGCTACTGCGGCTGATCGAACCCTAGTTCTGATCACTTCTTCGCGTCGCCGTGTATCTCCAAGGAGATACTCAAGCAATGAATCTGCCTGGGCAGTGAGCAGCGATGTCCAGTCACTTATGCTGAGGTTGTCTTTCTTCGGTTCTACCACATCGGTCTTCAAAAGATCAGCCACGGCCTTCAGTTTTTCGAAGATCAGGAGGCTCAGCTCTTTGATCGCCCGATCGGTGTGGCGAATCGAGGATTCAAGAATCCCCTTGTCCCGACTAAGCTGTGTAATTCGACCTGCTTGCGCTGTACAGAGAGAGGAGATTATTTGCATATTATGGATTCAAGTCTTCTTAATCAGGAATCGGCTTACCAGCATTTTCTGATCGAAGTTTGTTGATTTCAGTCTCTTGTTTCTTAAACATTGAGACTGAACTAAGCCTCAAATTGGCCACCTCTTTCTTCAAAAATGTAACCTCTCTGCAGCGAAATCAAAGCAGTCACAACATGCGCAAGCTGTCGCGTTCTTTCTGAATGGCTTCTGTACTGGCCATCACAACATGCGAATGGCTTATTAGCCAGGATAATCCCTGTGATGCCAAGGAAGAGGATCAAAGGTGTCCTAAGTACAATTCAGGCACGAGAGTGGAGGTTTATTATACCTTCATAAACTTTTGTAAGACAGCATCATCCAATCCAGCGGGGATCCTCGCTAGAGCCCCGGATGCGCTTACTACAGGGACAGTTGGTGGGAGTGCCGGCTGGGCGCTACTCCCAGTAGTCATCGGTTGTGACTGGGTCCCTGCATTTATTCCTTCCCCTGCGGTCTGGACGACTTCCTAGACCACAGGGGTGGAGCGTTCTTCGTTGGAAGCTCCTGTACCAGCTGCGGCTTCAACCCCTCCGAAGGCGGTTGAAGAGCTGGGCGCCGTCTTTCTTTGCCTGACAAGAAAGACAATTTGAGCAGTTGTTATTTAAGATTATTGCCAGTTTAAGGTTCTCACCTTATTTGAAATCCCATTCGCTCCTGGGATTTCTGGGAAGGTTCCCCTTGGGGAGGAGAACTATCATCGGTTCTTGCCTTCCTCATGGCAAACAAGGTAGCTCCCTCCTGGATGTGTTCAGCTATGAGCATATTTCTAAGAAAAAGATAGAGACAAAAAGCAAGGTCTTTACCTGGGCTACCGTACTGGCCGGTGGGGCTACATCCGAAGGCCTTGACAACTCCTGGGTCGCTGGAGCCGCCGTAACCGGCCTTTGCTCAACCACCTCCCCCTCTGTCCGCGGAGGAGGAGGATTTTCCTCCCTAGGACTCGCGGTAGTCGCAGGGAGAAGCTCTCCTCCCTGTATAAACATTGACTCGTCAAAATATACAGAAGGAATTGAAGAAAGTATGACTGTAAGGAATCCTTACGGAGGTCGTCCTTTCGACCAGGGAAGCAGAGACAATTGACCCTGAAGCCTCGGGGGCTTCAGGAACTTGGAGGTCATCCGCGACCCCAAGATTTTCCGCGGTGGCAGGATTTGCCACGACCACCTCTTCGGTAACAATGGTCTCTGCGGGACAGCTTAGGGCATCGCCGGATGGAAGATCCGCGATCTTCCTCCTCCGAAGGACCAAAGGAACATCATTCTCTTCCTCCTCGCTCCCCTCTCCCTGTACGACGAAGAAGTGATCCCAATCTGTGCTTGGTAAAACAGAAGGGATGCGATATCTTACCGCCGTCTTTCTTGCGGTAGGAGGAACGCTCCGTGAAGACCCCTCCCCGGGATTTGGCCTGGCCTTCTTGGAGGCAGGACCCTTTGTCCTGGGTCTTTGGGAGACCTTCTTCACGTTCTTTACCATTGGCTTCCCAAGAGAGCCAACATTCTCACTTGGGAAAGTCGTCTCGGCAAACCTTCCTAGGAGCTGATTCACATTTTCGATGGAAATGTTTAATGCTGGACATGCATAAGATCTAAAAAATGGAGTCCAGATAGAGAATGTACCTTTCGGCCCTCCTGTTTAAGGTCGTCGCCGGCGTGAATCAGACTCTGTGGACGAGGCGATCCCTTAGGGCCCTCTACATCGGCGTTGTAGGCCCTAAGGAGGGAGTTGGTCCGCCTTTCAATTTCGGATGAAGGCAGGACTGTTCCAAAATTCGAGTCAGAATTTGCACAATTCAAGAATGGGAAAGCTCAGCGCTAAAGAAATAAATACCTTTACTGTAGTCCAGGGTGCTATCCGCCATGGACCTAATCTCCCATGCCGGATGAGCCCTTTCACGCAAAGGACTCACCCGGTTCTTCACAAAGTCTTGAATAATGTCTTGAGCCGTCAATCCTTGATTAACCAAGTGAAGAATCACCTCGGCATGCTTCGAAAGCTCCGAGTTCATCGCCGGGGGAACATCTAACTCGCTCGACTTCTCTGGTCGCGAGTTTTCAAACCATAGACTGCTTTCGGATGGTGGAGAGCAGTAAAACCACCTTTGGTGCCACCCGTGCACAGAATCTCGCAGGGGTGGGGAGGGATACTCCTTTTTGTCCCTCAGCCGGAAGTAGATGCATCCGGCGGCATTGGTGCTCTTCGACCACGCCGAAAAGTAGAATCGCCGGAAAAGATCCACACTGGGATATATTCCGACAAACGCTTCACAAAGATGCTGGAATACCGCAAGGATCAGCATCGCGTTAGGGTGGAGGTTAATCAGTTCCCACCCATAGTGCTCAAGGACATCCTTGAGGAACCGACTCTCAGGGAATCGGAACCCGCAGCGCAGGTACTCCTCAAAAACCACCAACTCGCCCTCTTGGACAGTTGGGGTTTCTTGGTCCTTCTCCGCAGGCCGCCAGTTAATGAGCAGCCGCGGAGGAAGGATCTCCTCCTTCTCTAACGCCACTAGGCTCTCCTCGGAATGGTGGATGGATCGGCTCCAGGACGCCATCTTTGGTGGAGAATCAAAGGGAAAGTTGGCGATTTTGGGAAGACGAAGGCTGAAGAAAATGAGGGTTTTGTGCGGCGGGAATGATGAGGGTTTTTGGCTGTGTGGCTTCTTTGAGAAGACATCTGCTCCTTTTTATAAACCCAAGGCGGCGCATTAATGAGTAAACGGCTCATTTCAAACGTTCCATTGAATGCTTTATTCATTTCCCATAATGGATACTGTCTCTGATGGACCCGATAAAGTATTCAGGCGTCGGATCTGAAACAAAAAGACTTCTTTGTTTTGGAAACTGAAAGTGCAAAAGGACTGAAAAATTTTCAGTACTTTTCAGAAGACATTTTTCCTTTTTATGCTTTGAACATTTTTTTCGAAAAAATCATGCAACTCAATTTTTGACGTACTGGAATGTTTCTAATTGGGTTATGGTTTTATCGAAATCGTGTTTTAGACTAAAACTTCGATTCTAATCGGAGTGACAGCCTGACCGAGTTCCAACTCTGGTCGCACTTTAGTTCTGACCGCGGCTCTGAAACTGATCGCGGAATCAGGGCAGGTCGCGGTGCTTTTTTCTTAAACGCGATTCTGATCGCAGAACTAAAGTTTCCTGTGTATGAATGGTCGCGAACATAAAGTTTATGGCTATATTTTCGCACAGAAGATGTGAAGAATATTCATGAGAAATAAGAAACTTTTATTTCTTACATTCTTTACATACAAAAGGGATACAGTCGATCAAAACGTCAACTTGCTCCGAAAGGAGTTTACAAAGTTCCCCAAGGGACATGTTGTTGTCAGTAGGATTTACACTGGCAACCCCCAGGGAACTAGCAACTACCCTAAGTCTATCTACATCGTCCCTAACAACAAACGCACTATTGTCCCTAATCAAGTCAGAGAGTTCTCGCTGTTGCTGAGCGAAGTCCCTCTCTCGACGGAAATGGTGCGCCTCTTCTCGGGATCGATCAAGACATTCTGCTAGACGCAGAATCTTCGAGGCCATCTCCTCGGTCTTCTTCTCCAGCGTATTCTTCTCTTCCAGAAGAGTCTGTCCGGAAGGAAGAGATGGATCAGCAGAAGGCTGATCGCTGGAGCCTCCAACCTCCTGCATTTTGCAAAAGTTAGTCACACTAACTATAATTATCAGCAAAAGGGGAGAAGAATTGTTACCTGTCCCGGTGCATAACCCGTTAATACACCCATCTTGGGAGGAAGATCATCAGATGGTGGAAGAGCAACCTTCCAATCAGAAGATTGCTTCGCCAACCCAATATGGCAATCATCTGATCGAGGGATAGTCACCGCTTGCCGACCAGGATGTTGATCACCCAAAAGGATGGGAGAATTGAATGTGATGGGATCTTTCTCTAAGGACAAAGGCCTAACTTGCCGAGAGGCATGAACGGGGAGGGTCAAAGGAACTGAAGGAAGAAAGAAACTTGCTACATTCTTCACCTTTGTTCCACTGGAAGATCCTTCGTCAACCTTGGGTTTCTTCCTTAAGGGAGACAGGACTTCAATCGTTTGAGGTCCTTGTTCGACAACTTCCTCTTCATCACTTTCAATCTCGATGATATCGTGATCTGCCATTAGGAGGAATATGTGAAAAGGAAGAAGGCAGGATAACAAGAAAAGGACTTAAGCGTGGAGGGAAATTGTGGAGTTTTACAAATCCAGGAGCCTGGTATTTATAGCCGCCTGGATGACGGTTTGCATTCCAGACGCCTCGGGTTTCGTCAAAGCATTTACAATTTTACCTCGAGATAAAAATAGTTCTACGGCGCTATCATTGCCCGTCACATAATGTCAGAACCCGTCTTGGGAAACCAACCGTTTTCACTTAGTGCGCCACTAAGTGGAAAAATTGAAGAGTCGGGTTAAAAATCCAATGCATGATTTTAAAAATTCGAAATAAACACGTCTCTTCGTTTTCTTCGAATTTGGGGGCTAGCTGACGAGGATTGACACCCGGGTCACTTCTAATAAACTTTTGGTTCAAGACAGGTTCGAACCAGACATGTATCTGGCAATGCGAACTCAAGCTATTCTGAGGGGCATCACCATGAGGTCGCAAGCTTTACGCGATCAGGTCGCGGGTTTGGTGCGATCAGACCGACAGCCTTGTGCGGTCAGAAGTTCGTATGCTATACGCGGACTGGATATCTGGGATGTTGCGCGGTCAGCCCACATTCCGCGGTCAGAACATTCTCGACCAGAGTGCTTGGAGTTTATTCGGTTATCCTTATATCAGGATATTCCAAGCATCCCGAGTATTCCTCCACGTTGAAGACTAACCGTCAGAGGTTAATATATGCGGTTATTCATGATTAACACGTGTTAATAACCTCCGTGGAAGTTAATAGCGGTTCTCCAGGAACCGCATCCAACCGTTTGATGCAGTTTTCTTCATATGGCACCCTTTCGACCAGTATAAAAAGGTGGCAAAGTACATCAAACGGGGGAATCCAAGACATTTGGAAGAACAAGACCCCTGATATAAGTGAGATACAAGATATCTCGACCACTCAAACAGCTAAGTCTACGGCTTAGATTAGACAATACTTACAAGTCTCCTATAGCTTCCTTTTTTACACTTATATAGGGAAAACTTTCGCCTGTGAAGGTTTCTCCCCCCTAGTTTGTAAAGCTTTATCACATATAGTGAAATTCTAACAGGACGTAGGGCTTTTACTCCCACCATCGAGGGCCCGAACCTGTATAAATCTCTCTGTGCTCCAGTTCACCATTGTTCTACATACCTTCCCGGAGGGTCATCTTGAAAGGTCTCACAATTACAAATTTTGCATAAGTTCGGCTGAGGACCCCGAGTCCGAATCGTCGACACCTGTATCCCTTTTATATGTCAAGAATGCAATAAATAAAAATTCCTTTTCTTTACATCTTGACTCCTTTATTGATTAAGTATAATTTATAATCATCAATTGGAGTTCTTTTAATGCTCTGTGTGAAAAATGGTTACAGGTAAATGCTTCTGTGACCAAAACATACACAGGTAATAAGTGTCTTTGTCCATGATCAAAAACAGGATAGTACTAAGGTCACAGAATAGCATTGAGACCATAAGGAGCACTAAGGTCAAAAACAAGACAGTACCAAGGTCACAGAATAGCATTGAGACCACAGATTATACTGAGACCATGTATAGTACTGAGATCACAAAATTTACTTTGAAATCATAACAGTACTGGAATTTACTTGATTTTCCTGAAATCATAGGATGTTAAATCCGCAAATAATTCTCATATAATTATTTTCACCGTAGCCCCCGAGTTTGAAATAAAATGACCTTTTAACTTTTAAAAAGATGCATTTTGTTTCAAATTCCGCTAGGGTAACATGTGTTCTTAGGCTCAATCCATAAAAAAACCTGTTAAGAAGAATTATTAAAATAATGAACACGGCAAGTAATGGCCTTGGGCAGATAAAAGGAAAGGTACCTTGCTTGAGAAGCTTCAAAAAACCCTCTTTCTCCTTAGCCACTCCGCCGCAAAAAATCCCTCTTGGTGCATCTTTGATCTCATCGCCATCAAAGCCTTCATCTTTCCAACGATTCTCACAATAATGACGTCCTGGAACCAATCCATCCACTACAATGGTGAGAGTTTGATGGTCGCTGGAGAAAGAAGAAATCCTTTTGATACCGGTCTAGACCGTCTCACAAGAGAACAAGGACGGAGCAGTAGGCGAGTATTCAGTCGTTCTTTCCATAGGGACTAGAGAAGAGAAATGTGTAAAACTAGACTAAATTGGTGAATAATAAAACTAAAACAGATGAAAGAGAGAATGTCAGAAGAATGTGAAAGAAAGAAAGAGGTAATCGCCTCGACAAGCGACTAGTGTTCGTTCTGGACTAGCGTTTCGTAATACAAGCAATAGAAAGAAATCGTGTAGTGGTAGCGCGCGAGACAGTGCAGACAACTATCAACGATCACAATCTATAATGAGTATCAACGAACCACAAGTACCAAACAAACACCAATCATCATCTCAGCCACGACCATAGCAGCAACCCAATGAATGACCACAAAAAATTGAGCTATTTCAATCGGGCAATTATCAAGCTTGGATTCAAAGGAAACACATTGCTTGCCCACACAATGTAGAGGCCCATAGCTTAGGTACAGAAACAAGACATCAGATTTCAATACTCCCTGATCACTTTAGCCATTGGAAAATCTGAAAGAAAATCAAGTATTCAAGGAAGCACAAAATACATAATCAATATAGCACATACCTCCAACCCCATTTCACAACTCAGAAACAGAAAACAGATTCCATCCAACCTAGATTCCAAATCTTAAACATAGTGAGTAGATGACATTCACAACACTTGGAAGTATAGAATTGAACACTGGTTCATTCAGAAATCAATGCAATCAAGGTCTTGATCAATAGAAGTCATCAAATAAGAACCAATGAAGATTGAGGCAACAACATGGAAGCAACAGAGACAATGAACTCGATTCAGTTTAATCTAACCTTGCTATTTGCATTTGATTTAGAAACTGTATCTTGATTCTTAACATATACATTCATTCAACATCTCACACAGTGATTCTAGTTCACCTCGATTCAAGCACTGAGAAATAAGGGAGAAGAGGATTGAACCATAGTTGCTTGATGCTGGAGCTGCGGTCTTGGAAGCTTGCCATGGTCGATGCCGTGGGTTGTTGTGGAAGAAGTGCTCGAAGGAGTGGGCTAGAGCGGTCGAAGTCGCGCCTGGAGCAGAATGGTCGTAGCCCACAGGATGTGGTCGCCGTCGAGGACGAGGTCGAAGAGGATCGGTGAGGATGTACTGGGGACCTCACCGGTGGCGTCGATGGAGGCGATCGCGATGAGATGCGGCAGATCCGGCGATGGCTATGGGAGCGGCGCGGAGGCGGCGGATCCAGCGGTGGGAGTGGATCTGGCGGCAGCGCGGCGTAGCGCAGATCTAAACGGTGGCAGGTCTGGTGGTGGCACGTGCGGTGTAGTGCAAGGCGGGATCGGCGGATCCTCCGATGACGCAGGCTCGGCGCTGGACCAGCGGCGGCTCGGTGGGGGCACGAGCGCGGGCGGTGCAACGGAGAGGCGGCGTGAGGCGAGATCGGTGGCATCTCAGTGGCGGCAGTGCGAATCCGGCGGCGGCACGATGAAGGTCGGTGGCGGCGGCACGCACAGGATTAGATTAATTCGGCGGCGTAGCACTGGAGAGGCACGGGAGGAGTAGATCAGGTGCGGGAGGCGCGATGTGGTGGAGGCAGAGAAGTAGGAAGAGGAAGGAAGCAACAGAGAGGAAAAAGAAGGAGAGAAGAAGAAGACTAGAGGAGAAAAAGAGAGGAGAGGTTCGGGAGCGAGGAGACGTGGTGGATCTGGTGGGTGGTGAAGGATCCAATGGCAGGGCGGCACGCCGGCGCTGGATCTACGGCGGCGCGTTGGAGGTCGGTACTGGAGAAGACGAAGGAAATGGGGAGCTCACCGGTGGTGAGGATGAACGGGAGAGGAGAGGACAAATTGTGGTGAGAGAGGATGAAGGGAGAGAGTACCGGCGGCTCACCGGAGGGGGAGAAGAGGAAGAAAGGGGGAGGTAGAAATGGGGAAGGAGACCGGCGGCTTACCGCCGGCGTGGACCTGACCGCCGGCAACAAGCTTGCCGGGGTTGGGAGAGAAGAAGTGGAGGGTTTTTTGGGTATGTGCCAGGACAAGCTACAACAGTGGTGGCTAGGGCATTTTTGTTGATTTTGGTTGTTTTGCAAAAAAGCCCTCGATATTTTTGGTAATAGAAATTAGATCCATCTGAGTTAGGGTTAGGAAATTTGACTCTTGGCCAGTTTGCAATTAGGTACTCTAATTTGGAAGAACTAGCAGAAGAGTCCTTGGGTGTTAGGTTTAGATGTTCTGGCCTCCCAGAGACTCCGATTTTTACGTGGTCAGCTCTTACGCGTCCGTACCAACGCGCACTTTTGCACAAAATCATCCGTAGGCTAGATCCAATTGGTGAAACTCATCCATTTAGCCAAAATTACCTGCATTGCGTCAACCTGTGATTAAAATAAACAAAATACACAGTCGGGGTCGAACGACAGCCAATACAAATATATTTGAGTATATGATGATTTTTATGACTAAAATGAGCATGAATGAGGGGGAAATATCCAAAAAGTATGCACAAATATGAGAATTATCACCTTCCTCCGTGACTGCTGATCAATTGACGGCCGACGGAGAAACAAGAAGAAACCCCAAATGTCCATGAAAATGAACTGGTGATCTTTGAAGAGTTCTTGCGATGCAGATTTCGCCTACCAGAAAGCAAGTTCCTTCAGGATATCTTGGCTCATTTTGGGTTGGAACTGGTAAATATTCATCCCAACACCATCCTGATTCTAGCAATTTTCCATCATTTATGTGAAGCATTTGTCGGAGTATTATCAAGTGTAGATATTTTTCGACGGTTCTACTTCTCAGCATGGTCAAAAAGTACCTATGATGTAGGATGTATATATTTCCGCATAAGGGAGGAAAAAGATTACCCCTTTCTCCCTCTGCGGGACTCTGTGCATGGATGGAACCAAAAATGGTTCTACTGCACTCCTCCATCAGAGAGCAACCTCTGGTTCGAGAACCGACAACCAGAGAAAACCAGTGAAATGGACACTGTTCCTATCTTGAGCCTAGAGTTATAGAAACAACATCAAGTAATTCTTCACTTAGTTCATCAGGGGTTAACTTCACGGGATATTATCCATGACTTTGTGAAGAATAGGATAAGTCCTCTGAAGGAAAGGGAACATCCCGCCTGGGAGGTGGAATCCATGGCGGACAACACCCTAGATTATAATACTGGTATGCTCTTCGTTCTACAAAATATGAAAATTTACTGATGAGAGATACCATACCAAGTAATTTGCTTTTGTAACGCAGTTATGTCCTTATCTGAGATTGAAAGAAGGACAAATAGCCTTATGAAGCCATATAATGCGGCGATAGAAGGACCTCTAGGATCACCCCATCCTCAGAGCTTGATCAACAACGGCGACGATCTGAGACAAGAATGTCAAAAGGTAATACTTCTTTTGGAAAGCTTGCTCAATGATGCCGGCTGATATCAAATCACCAATTATGAAATGGCACAGCTGTTGAAGGGGCAAGTTATCAAGACAAAATGTCTTGGGGATAACGCTGGACCTTCTGGGAGGCCAGTATCGAAGAGAATAAAGGTCATCTTTTCTAAAGCCAAAAAGACGAAGGAGCTAGCCCCTGGAGCGTCCAAGGCAAAGACCGTAGGGGGGGATTCTTCAAAGGCAAAGAAGGCTACCGCGAAAACTACTGCGGTAAGATTTTCTCTTCCCCCTATTATACCATGTACGAATAGGGGTTACTTCTTAATTGTACAGGGTGAGGGGAGTGAGCATGAGGAAGACGACGTTCCTCTCATCCGCCGTAAGAGAAAAGCGGCGAACTCTCTGGAGATTGACGTTCCAGAGAGGCCATCCTCCCCTACTATAGCCAACATACTGTCCTCAATGGCAGAGACAGCTATTGAGGCAGGGGATCTCGTGGCCGTGGAAGAACCCGCGATCACAAAGGAAGTTATCAGTCCTGAGATCAGTATTTCGACAACTATGGTCGCAGGAGAATCTGCGGCCATAATTGCCACATCCGCAGGTCTGGTGACGCCTCCTTCGAACACTGAAGGAGTTGCAGTGGTAAGAACATCACATTTCATGAGCTTTTGCTTCATTGCATATACCAATTATCTTTTGAACATGCAGGAAGAGGAAGCTACTGTCCTGTTCAAGAAAAGAAGAACAAGGACAGATTTCGATGACACTTCAACAAGGGCGCACAGTGTGCTTCTTTCTCCCCAGAGCTCATCACCGAAACCCAAAAATTGGATGGGGTTTCGAATCAAGTAAGGATATCACATCTTTCCAGATCATGTTGTTCAAAAACAGAAATGTTACAACCCACGATTTTTCCAGCAACCCTGTGCCTAGCACCCTGCCGACCTCCCCGAAAATCGGCGCAATATCTACCGTGGAGGTCGCAAGGGGCACAGGTACAATGGCTAAGGTAGCCCCTCAGGCCTTTGCGAAGGAAATAACTGCAGATCTCCAATCTGATCAGATCGAGATCACACCATCAGTCTCAACAGCATGAGCAAATCAGCAAGAAACCATATTTGCTGCCCCTGATGTCAAGGAAAAGACTGATATACTGGTTGGTTCTTCAACTGAACCCGAGGGCTCACTGAAGACCACTGTCAACGACCTTTCAGAGGCAAGTGAAAAACTTGTTTAGCTTCTCTCAAATTGAAGATCTTAGGAACATTCAGGTTTAAACAATAGGTTTTACTGTGTTTCAGGATCTGACCCAAATGGCGACCAGGTCAAAAGCTCTAGTAGAACACATTGAGGCGCGCAAAGGGAGATCAACCGGCTACAATAGTAAGTATCCATATATTGCTTATCCTGAACTTCATCTAAGTATAACGATTGCCTTTTTGGTCATAGGGAAAATTCTTCCTTGACAAAGAGCATGGCTGATCGGCGAGATCAAGAAGAAACTGTAGCCACGAGACTTTCTTCTATGGAGAAGGAACTCAACGAGGTGCAGTTAAAGCTTTCCTGTAAGTTTACTTCTGACCAAAGGATGTTATTTCCTTACATGAACTGCTGTAAACTCGATTACTTTGCTCATGTAGTATAAGAGGAACAGATAAGCACTCTTTCAAAAGAGAAAGATGACTTCCAGAAGAAGTATGCCCAAGCTGAAACTCAGAACGGGCAACTTCGTGCAACCATTGAATCATTCAAAAAGACGACCGACACTATTTGTGAGGAGAGGGAAACCCTGAAGGCAACAATCTCATCCTACAGTAGCAATCAGTCGGAAGTTTTTGAAAAACTAAAGATGGTTGCAGATTTGCTGAAGGCTGATATCATCGATCCTCAAAAGGAGAACTTAAGCCTCAACGAATCATGCAAACTGGTTGCAGCTCAAGCTGAATCACTTCTCGAGTATCTTCCTGAATATACAAAGCAGCAAGAAGAGGCGGACCAACGCAAGATCTGTAGCCTCTGCCATTTTGTGCAAATTAAGACATCACCACGGCCCAAGTTTGGATCTGAATCCGGTGGTGGGAGATGCAGAATTCGAGAGTGAAGATCAACTTGAAGCCATAATGGAGGAAGTCAAGCCCTTGATTGAAAACCTTTTGAAAGAACTTGGCTTACTGTTATTTCATTATAATGAACAATGATCCTCTATTTAAATTGTACTTGCACATATACAATTACAGTAGAAAATATGCAAATGCATGCCTTTCACTTTTGGAAAAGATGTACTTAATTTCGTATTATATTATGGCCATATTCCCCTAGCCCCCTCCTGAGATCATACATACTGAAGGCATTGTATTATAATCTCAAGAGAAATATGGGTTAATGATGATCAGGGAATATCTAGCGAGTTCCTTATACGTTAAGAAACGGGTTATAAAGGAATGTCTCAACTAGATATGATCATTTGATCATACCAATACTGACCTTAATATAATATCGAAGTTTATTACAAACTAGCAGCCCCTCGAATGATCAGAAACATGCTAGTAAGTCTCATATGTGTTGAGGAACGACTTATTTAGGGATGTCTTATCTAGATGTGATTATGAGATCGGCCAATGAATCCATCTTGGTTACTATAATAAGATGATCATCGGCGACCAGCCCCCGAGCATAGCTCGTTCAGGATGGGACAAAAGAATCAAACCAAAACATAATGCGAAGAAAAGTACACTTTATTTTTAATAAAATCATGCTAATTAAAAAGGAAAAAAGATATGGGGAAAAACTTACACGTAGAACTTGCATAACTGATCTATGTTCCAAGTATTGGATAAGATCCTTCCATCTTCCATCGCTAACTGGACTGATCCTGGTCGCGGTACCGAGACCACAGTATAAGGTACTTCCCACTGAGGGGAGAACTTGTTGTGATTAGACTGGTTTTGTATCTTTCGTAAAATCAAGTCGCCCACGTGAATACTACGAGGTCGCACTTGTTTACTGTGGTATTTACGCAAAGCTTGTAAATATACTACAGACTTGATCAACGCCCGATCGCGTTTCTCCTCAAGGAGGGTAATATCTTGCGCACATTGTTCATGTTGATCAGAATGATCAAATTGATTCACACGAACAAAACCGATACAAATTTCCGTAGGTAAGACTGCCTCGGTACCATATACTAGTTGGAAAGGCATCTCACCCATAGCTCGACTATAAGTAGTGCGTAGTGCCCATAGAACGGAATAGAGTTCATCTACCCAAGCCCCCAGCACATTTTAAGGCAATCGAAAGCACGCTTCTTGATGCCTTGTAATATATGCCCGTTGGCACGTTCGACGGCTCCATTGCTCTATGGATGAGCCACAGATGCAAAGCATACTTTGGTCCTGATGTCATCGCAATAGTCCAGAAAGAGACCACTAGCAAACTGGGAACCGTTGTCGGTAATAAGACAACTTGGCACACCAAATCGTGTGACAATATTCTTATGAAAGAATTTCTTCGCCATAGCGGCGGTAATGTTGCGGACTGGTTTAGCTTCAATCCACTTGGTAAACGTGTCAATGGCTACGAACAAAAACTTGTATCCATTAACCGCTTGGGGAATAGGACCACTATGTCTATTCCCCAAACCACAAAAGGCCAGGTTAGAGGAATAGTTTGTAAGGCGTATGCAGGCTGATGAACTTGCCGTGCATGAAATTGACATTGTGGGCAGGTTTTGACCAAATGCTTGGCATCATCAAGTGCCGAAGGCCAATAAAAACCCTGTCTGAAAGCTTTCCCGACCAGCATCTGATAAGATGCATGTGCACCACACACACCATCATGAATTTCTTTCAAGAGAGATTTACCTCCCTCTTGAGATATATAGTGCATGAATACTCCTTGAATACCCTTCCTATATAAAATTTCATTGATGATTTTATACAGACGCGCATTTCGAACCAATTGATCACTTTCGGTTTCATCCTTGGGCAAGGTCCCATGTTCAAGATAGATCTGCAATGGTCAGGTCCAATCTTCTTCTTGTCCAAGGTCGGCAATGGTGAAGATCGAAGCCATGATCGAAGGGTGTTTTAAGTGTTCAACGAACACTCCTGCCGGAGCAAATGTACGTGAGGACCCAATTTTTGATAATTGGTCTGCGAGTATGTTATCCTTTCGAGGGAAAAATTAGACTTCGAAATGACTGAAGTGTTTTTCCAATTTCCTCAGTTCCCCTAGGTAATGAGCCATTGTCTCATCGGAGGTGTTGTACTCCTTGTTTGCCTAGTTTACCATTAGCTGTGAGTCCCCCCTCGCCACTAATCGACGGACTCCAAGGAATTCTGCTGCTCGAAGCCCTACAAGAAGACCTTCATACTCTACTGCATTATTGGTCGAAACAAAGTGTAATTGATTGAAATAATTGAGTTGGTCGCCCTGAGGCATAATTAAGACCACTCCAGCTCTCGAGTGTTGAAAATTATGAGAGCCATCAAAATATATCGTCCAATGATCAATGCATTGTAAAACTTTAGATTCTTGCACAGGGGGTCGGGATTAGTCCATTCGACCACAAAATCTGCAAGAATTTGAGATTTAACTGTGATATGAGGGGTGAAATGGATATCAAATGCTCCGAGTTCCACTTCCCACTTCGCAATGCGACCAGATTTCTTCGGATTTCAGATTATATCTCCCAATGGGAAGGACGAAGGCACAGTAATTTTGTGCGCTTGAAAGTAATGTCGCAGCTTACGGGTTGCCATCAGAAGAGCATAAAGTAGCTTCTGGACTTCAGGGTAACGCTCCTTTGGTCCATGAAGTACTTCACTTACATAATAGATTGGTTGCTGTACATCCTCTCTCTCCACGACCAGAACTGCGCTGACCGTGTGAGGGGTGGCCGCCAAATAAAGGAGTAATGGCTCCCCTAAATTTGGAGAGACTAGTACTGACGGACTAGATAAATATGCTTTGACCTCTTGAAAGGCTTTTTCGGCTTTATCTGACTAGGTAAAACCATTGTGTTTACGAAGAACCTTAAAGAAAGGCAATCCGTGTTCGCCTAGTCGCGATATGAAACGGCTTAGAGCCGCCATGTGACCTGTTAGGCTTTGAACATCCTTCATAGTGGAAGAAGATCTCATTTGCTTAATGGCCCTGATTTTTTCAGGATTGACCTCGATGCCTCTCGAACAAACAAGGAAACCCAAAAGTTTACCAGAAGAAACTTCGAAGGAGCACTTTTTAGGGTTTAACTTTATTCCATGCTTATTCAAATTACAAAAGGTTTCAGCAAGATCATCTATGTGATTAGAATTTTTCAAGCTCTTTACAACGAAATCATCGACGTAAGCTTCTAAGTTATGCCCTAACTGGGAAAGAAAGGTCTTTTGCATCAAGTGCTGGTACGTGGAATTAGCGTTCTTGAGACCAAGTGGCGTTCTGACGTAGCAGTAGGTTGCAAATGGTGTGATGAAGGCAGTTTTCTCCTCATCTTCTTCTGCCATGCTAATTTGATGGTACCCTAAGTAAGCATCCAAGAAGCTCATCAGTTCGCAACCCGCTGTAGAATCGACCAACTGATCGATGCGAGGAAGTAGAAAATCATCCTTTGGGCAGACATTGTTTAGGCTGGTGTAATCGACGCACATACGCCACTTACCATTTGACTTTAGGACCATGACCAGGTTCGCAAGCCATTCAGGATGATCGACCTCGCGAATAAATCCTGCCTTATGGAGTTTATCTAACTCCGATCGGATAGCTTCTTGTCGGTCAACAGCAAAGCGTCTCAGCCTTTAATTTATTGGTCACTGTCCAGGCCGGATTGCTAGCCTGTGCTCAATTACTTCTCTTGGGACTCCAGGCATGTCGGATGGTTTCCACGTAGACACATCTGCGTTAGCCCAGAGGAAAGTAACGAGCTCTAGTTCCTACTTGTCGTCCAGACCTGATCCAATCTGAATGGTTCTCGATGGATCATCTGGATACAACGGAACTAGCTTCAATTTCTCATCTGGTCGCAGGGCAACTTTGATCATATTTGAAGCTGCATGTGGTCGCCGTTTTAACATCTCAAAGGGGAAGTTGATCCACCAATTCCAGAGATAACCGATCACAAGTAAGTGCTATGTTCCAGCTGCCTCAGACCAAAATAACACCTTTGGGGCCTAGTAGCTTGACGCATTGATAAGCATAATGCATTGCCGCCATGAACTTAGCAAGTGTCGGCCTACCAAAAATAGCGTTATATGCCGAATCGCAATCAATCACATCAAATGTAATCAACTCCGTTCGGAAAGTGTCTGGTTCTCCTAATGTTACCAGCAACACAATTTGTCCAATCGGCATCATTGACGGACCAGGGATGATTCCATAAAATGGATGAATTATGGGTTTAATTTTTGAGCGAGGAATTTGCATCTCATCTAGTGCCTTGACCAATAACAGGTCCAAGGAACTACCCCCGTCGATCAGAACTCTTTCGACCCTAGCATTGCTAATTATAGGGGTAATGACCAAAGGAACCCGCAATGGTCGTGTGAGCTCCTTGGGACAATCGTCCCGGTCGAAGGTTAAAGGAGTTTCCGACCAACAAGGATATTGAGGCTCTCCAAGGGGTGCCTCAACTTGATTTACCTCACGATAAAAAGTTTTGAATTGACGCTTACAAGAATAAGAAGAACCATCAAAAATAATATTGACATGATTTTTGGGTACCTGATAAGACATTTCTTCATCTCCATCAGTGTCTCTAACCTCACAGGCTTGACCCTGTTGTGGCAAACTCGGCATAGGTCCAATTCCTTGATAGAAACCATCCAATTGCTTCAACCAATTGTGACAGTTCTTGAGATCATGTCCCGATGAGTTATGGGATGGACACCACTTCTTATTTCCCTGCGGGCTAGCTTGTTTTCCCGAATGGTCGCCGTCGTGGCAATTAGGAGGAGTTTTATTCTTTAATAGAAACTTATTACCTTTACCCGACGGTGGTTTGTCGGCAATGGCAACATCCCAATATTGTCCAGCCCGGTTCTTCTTGGACTTCTTAGATTTCCCCCCAGATGATGACTCTGGTTTCTTGCTAGAATTGTCTTTCTTGCCGTTCTTGAGACCTAGTTGTGGCGTTAAATTCCCCTTGTCCACGATCCTGTTCCATTCCACGCCTCAGCCGTGTCAGAATAGCAGTCAACCATGTCAAAGAGATCAGCTACTGATCGGGGTGGGTGGATAAGTAAATCCCCTGTGAATCTCCGATATCGAACTACATGCTTAAATGCCCTGATAATGGAGTTGTCAGAGATGTTTGGAATAGTATTTCTTACTCCAACAAATCTCTTAACAAATTGCCGAAGAATTTCTGTGGAAGTCTGGCGCAAGCGATGAAGGTCATCTTCCTTGCCAAGCTTCTGGTAACAATTTTAGAAATTGTTGAGTATTGCATCACACAACATTTCCCAGTTATAAATTGACCCATCTGGTTGATTGAACAATCAGGTTCTTGCTAGTCCTTCAAGAATCATTGGCAAATAATTTGCCATCAAGTGTCATCTCCTCCCGCTGCTTGAATGGCAGTTATGTAGATTTGGAGGAACTCGGATGGATTCTGAGTTCTGTCAAATCTTTCAATTGTTCCTGGTTTAAACTTATCTGGCCAGACTATAGCACAGAGGCCTGGCGAAAAAGCTTTACAACCAACATAGGAACTGCGGAAATGTCCGCGACCTTCCATATGGTCGTGGGTGATATCACCTTGAGGAGATGCAACTCATGGACCCAGGCGAGAATGGACTAGTACGCAATCTCGATCGCGGGAACTTCCAATTCGCCTGACTTTGTCATGCCGAACTGGTCCTATTGGTAATCAATAGTGCCTCCCACGACTAGAGTGAGAATAACCACGTTCATGGGAGCGAATCATAGAGCGAGACGACGTTGTTGGAGTTGCATCAAATGCAACTTCATCAAGTGTATCTGCCAGGACTCTGGCAAAGGTTGTTCAATCCGCATCTTCGATACCAGGAGGAGGATTACATAGGGTATTTGCGATAGCACGAATTCGATCTTGTTTACTCCTCCTAGGTGCCATGGGCATCACCATTTCTTCAACCGCCGGGGAATACTTCGGGGCCAAAGAAGGTGTTCAGTCGTGCCTGCGACCATGCGAATGACGAGAAGTGCTAGGAGCGGCAACGTGGCGAGATTGCGCAAGGTTTAAGGCTTCCTTAGTGGCCCTGCGCACTTCGTTTTCTCATTGCTCGCGATCTTGCTCCTTCGTTTGTTTGCGTTCCTGTTCCTCCCTAGCAATTCGCTGCTCAGGAGTTTCCTCCGATAACGCAGCAAATTCTCAAGGAACTGAGGTCACAGATGGAGAAAACATTCCTCCTTGTTCCGAATCAGATTCAAAATCAAAGAGAGATTAGTGGTTGTCCCGGTCGAATTTTCCAGGACTAAGTTCCAAATTACCATCATCCACATCCTCTGAAGCGATGTGTTGTGGTACATATTCAGCCTCTAATGTGGTAGAACTCACATGAGGCGCTTGTTCCATCTTCTCTGGTTCTTAGTCGATGGACATGACCAAAGTTGGAGAAGATGCATCCTCAGGATGTTCTTCAAGGACATCCTCGCGATCCACCTCTTCCATAGGAATGGGATCGTTAGGTGAGGGCATTTGAACATGGGCATAGTCATCGAGATCGAAATCGTTCTCGGAATCATATGTCCCAGACATGACTTACCAGAACTCTTGATGAAGAAAACACCTTGAGAAAAGCCCCACAGTGAGCGCCAGCTGTCGACGATTCAGACTCGGGGTCCTTAGTTGATCTTATGAAGATTTGTGAGTTGGATGTGAGGCCTTTCAGGGTGTTTATCAAGTAAGTTAAAATAAGCACAAGTCAGTGACACACGGAATTATACAGATTCGGGCCCTCAAAATATTGAGAAATAACCGTACATCTTGTGGTGATTCTACTATGTATAAGAGAGTTTACAAGGAGAAAGGGAGACTATTACAAATATTAACAATCTCTATTTGTACTACTGTCTATTGACTATTGCTTGTTCAAGTCTTTGATATCTCGATCAATCCTCTCCTTTTGCTTCTATACATCTGTCATCCTCTTATACTGAACGAAAGGATGCCAACGTGAAGCAGTTTGGACAGTTGCTATTATGCAATTGTGTAACTGCACTAATCTCTTCACCGGTTAATACATGTAGTTATAAATAACCGCACATGTTAACTCCTTGACGGTTGTCTTCATATGTGGGAGAAGATGTCATCTTTATCCTAGGAATGTGTCTCGTAAAGCTCAAACACACTAAGGTCATCTTGGTCGCGCATAGCCTACAACCTTATGGTCGCGCAAGATCTGCGACCATAAACTAGTTCTGCACCCGCGACCTTCTGATATACAGGAAGTTCCATCTACGACCATAGTGGCTACTAGGGCACAGGTTTACATATCATATCCGAAATATCTTGAATATGATATATTAAATAAATAACTAGCTCGGGTGATAATCCTCATCACCCTAGCAAGTCTTGAAACCTTAGATTGAAGCCTTGAGTCATTTTATTTAATTATTTAATACTTATTTATATATTTTTCATCTGAAATCGTCAGATCCGTCACTGGACCCGGAGCATCTTTCAAGGAAGAGTTTCTAGATTCAACAAACAACCAAGACAAGCTGTATGCACCATCCTTGATGTTTATTTTACCTGTTATGCATTATATATTTTTGATTATAATATGTTATTATTTTATACACTAAAATTGCATGTTTTTGGTGCAAAATAATTGGAAGCATGTATAGATTGATTTAGTAGCATTTACATGAGTAGTTGTTGGATCTGTGGTCAAGATCTGTTCTTGAGATTTGTGGCCAAGATCTGTTGTTGCAAGTTGATTTGTGGTCATTGTTGTTGTAGAAGGTTATAAAATTGTTTAAGTTAATAACAACTTGGTAAGTGTCCAATATTTGTTCTGTAACCGCCATAGTTCTAGGATGGGGCGGACTGAGTTCAATAATCCTATAGTAAATATAACCCACATGGTTCTCTGGTAGTTGTGGTGGAAGTTGAAGTAGTGGGGATACGGCTCACTACAACGGCTTGCGCGTAGTCAGTGTGTGCGCACATGTCTGGGCAGGTTTTATATTCCCCTATACGGCTAAAGGCTTTGTTTCCTTAGTGCCAATCATACGTTAAAAAAAACGCAGAAGGACGCATATGGCATCAACTGTTGTGCCTAAGGGATGCTATGGTATTGAACACCTTTGCAGAGTAAACTAAGTGTAAATATTCATCAACAAGTACGATAGTCTCACCAATAGAAGTTCAAACTATTAAAATTGATTTTTACATTACTTAACTGTTTTACAAAATTTATGTGCATCTTCAATGATGAAAACTTGACCCTTGGTTGCATTGACTATTCATGAGTTATGCCATGTGCATAATTATAAATAAGTAAATATATCTTATTTTGTTGAGTCTCAAAGACTCGCGGCTATAGTTGCACAGTGGTGTACGCAGACGCTTTAGAACCATACCAAGTGGTGGGTTGGGACCAGATAACGATAGTTTTCAAAACCACATCCATGAAGGAGGGGATCTTTTCTCGGAGGATGCTTAGAATGAAGAGTATCGACGCTTTTATTTTTTTAAATCTTATTTCAATAATTTTTTAAAACACTTTTAAGTTTTGAATAAAGAATTTCTTTATCTGTTGTGCCAATGCATATGTGTTTCCACTCTGTATCAGAATGCGTACAAGCATGAACTCGAACGTGTTCAGGAGATGTTCAAATCTCTTAGACCCTTGGTTCATGGCGTTACAGATGGTAAGCCTGCTATTGGAAGCAGTCAATTCTAGATGAAATCAAAAGGTTAAGGGTTAAGGAAAAAATAGGAAGTAGATGACATATATACATGTGTCTGAGTTCTTAGTCTCTACTTCCTCTCAGTAATCCTTAAGATTTTCAATTTATGTATTCTTGAGGTCCAGTTCCTCAAATAGAAATTGTTGGTCAACCTTAAGTTTATTGATCTGAAGATCCTTGGCTGTATTCTCTAGCTTCTCCTTCTCAAGGGTGGATTTAAGCTCTTCTATCTCTTTGCTTAAGGAGGTAGAATTAACCCTTTCGGAGACCAACTCTTCTTCTTTGTTCGCAAGGGTATTACTTAGCTCTTTTATCTACTCCTTGGAGGTAGAACTGAAAGCACAAGACAATGAAACGATCAATCATTGTGAAAGATGAAATGTTGAGTTCAAATAAAAGAATTCAATTTACTATCTTGACAACTCCTTGAGTTTCAAGAGAGCTACATCTCCGGTCTTTTCTGCCCCATTAATGCGATGAATGAGATTAGAGAAGGTGGTTGTGCAATGGGGCATATGCTACAAAAATGGAAATCATATATAAGTATTGACGAATCTGAGCATATAAGCAGAAGACTAAAATACTTACATCAGAGAGTTCTTTTTTGAAAAGTGTCTCTAATTCCACTGCCTTATTACACTGATGAGAAAGTTTCATTTGGTCTTCCCAAACAACTTGATGCCTGCCAGCGAAAAAAGAAGGGAATTGTTTCCAATCAACAATGGGCTTCTGTACAAATAGAGTAGAAGTCTGAGCCCTTTGTTCTTGTCCCTGTTGTTCTGCTCCTATAGCAACAACAGGAGGGATAGAGGAAGAAGTTGACTGCTCAGTAATAACAGACGATCCTGGGTTCGCCCTTACTCCCAAAGTAGAGGGTTGAACCGATGGTACACTCAGCTCCATAATAGGGACCGATGAACTTGGTACCAAGGCCAGATTTGCAGATGGTGCCTCCATACCAGTGAGTCCTTCTATCACCATCAGTGCCTACTCAACCTCCTCCATAGTAGGGAGAGGGGATTCAACCAACTGTGAGGGACTAACTCCTTTGGATCCTAAGAAGGGTTAGTTACAGCCACAGTGGCTTCCTTGATAATAGAAGTCTTCTCTGCATCTTTGCAAGTAACACATTTTGGTCGAATTAGTCATGCCCAAGCGTACAACACTAAGTAAAGTTTTTTAAACTTACTTGATCTAGAAGGATAAACTCATTGGTATGATAAAGGTGGTTGCACCACTATCACTAGCAGCAAGCACATCCCGCTCACCAGGGGTAGTACCTACAAAAACGATGTGTGGAGTATCACTTTGCGCTATTTCCTTTACAGAAGCTATCATAATTGCTCTTTATTGAGTATTTGTGGGAGTGGGATCTGTTGTTGGAACATCTGATTGAGCAGGGCTAGAAGGAGTGATATCTGTTTGAACTCGACTTGCAGACACTTCCTTAAGTTGACTTGAAGAGGCTGGAGGTATTTCTGGTTGTATTAAATTTGAAGAAGCAACCTCCAGGTTGATCGAGTCTTTGGAAAGTGCTTCTAATTGTACTGGGCCCGATTGAGAAACATCTGACGAAGGTGTAACTTCATCAGATTTCTTCTTCTTCTTCTAGCCAATTTTCACCATACGCCTCTTTTTGGCACTTTGCGCCAGAGTGACGTGGTCATCATCAAATCGCTTGTGACCTAAGCTTGGTTCTGAGATTCTTGACTATTCATACACTCTCCTTGGCCGCAAGCATAAATTGTGAACAAAACATGATAAGTGAGAAAATATCGCCTTGATTCCTTAATCAACGATAATTCATATGCTTACCTCCATCCTCTTGATCCTTTCGTATTTGGGAGATTGGACCAAACTTGTCGGACCTTCTTCGAGTAGACCCTCTTCATTCTTAAAGGGTCCCATCATAAATTCGACCCTATGAGTAACTTCAAAAGGAGACAGTTCTGAACACAAAGATTGAAGGTAAAATTTTCATAAATTAAAGGTTGGTTGATTTCTTAATCACCATCTTTATTAAGTTTACCTTTGTTCCTGTCTCGGTTGGGGTTGGAGTTAACTAACATCTGCCATGTTGGATGGACCCTAAGTTGTAAAGGGAAAATCCAATGGCTGATAAAGTTCATGGTAATCTACCTCCCCGTGAAACCTTCCTCATGGAGGGTTTGGATTTGTTGGATCTGAAATTTATGATCGGCATCAAGATTAGGCAGAATTGTCCAGTTCTTCTTATTCTTGGGGACACTTCCAACAAAATGAAGAGTATTATCTAGTACTTCAGCATAAAACCAGTGCTCATTCCACTTCAGTTGAGAGTCCTTAAGAGAAACTTTGATGAACTGCATATTGTTCCTAAGACGAAGATACACTCCTCTAGAAATAATCATTGAAACAAGATGCAATCTATAATAATCGGTGAAAAGAGGAATTTATGGCTTAATGCCAAGATAAGTCATGCATAAGTGTATGAATATACTTAGAATGAGAAACGAATTGGAAATCAGATTCACCAATTCAATGTTATAATATTTGAGAATCTAAGTCAAAAAATAGCTAGCTAGAAAGTGCAAATCGCACTTCATATGGTTTACAAAAAGAACCATCCCTCTAGACCACGACCTCAGGATGTCCTTCCTTCTCCAATCTTTCAAACATAAGTCATTGATGGTAAAAACTTTCCATCTAATCATGGCGATTTGAGGGGAAGAAGCAAAGGTTTTCTTGGGTGAAATTGAAAAGATTGAGATGAAGAAACTTCACAAATTCTCTCTTTTTAAGAAACCTTAAGAGATGCTTGAAGTTGAAGAGACGGTATTGAAATGATCGAGGTGCTGCCTCAGCGGCATTGTTTCGATCCTTGGACCGAATCTTGTCGTGTAAGATTTCCTTTGTCTCGAGGCTTGCAAGGAAATTTACTGATTTTTTCACCCAAGATATGGTGGGATTCATTTTCTTAAACAATCTCAACCGAACAAAAGTTACTCGAACTCGTTCACTTGAGTTTGGGGGACTAGCTGACAAGAATATGTTCTGCATCCTTAGTCAAAAACTTAGAGTGGTGGGACCCACTCCCATTAACTCCCACCTTCGATCAACCTTCTTTCAGACTGAGCCACTTACGGTCAATCCTTTTGGTCGTATGGTGTACCTCATCCTAAAGTAAGTATTCTTGGTCAAAGGGGCACGCTACCGCGACCTCCTGGTTAAAAGTGCACATGCTTAGTAACTGCTCTGTGTGGTTACTTGTCGAGGCAGTTCCCTGTTAACCACCTTAATATGCATCTCCTTAAAGAGGACTAACCGATGACAACTGCTATTATCAGTGGTTATTAGATAACCAATGTTCTTATAAAATCTATATATCATCTTAGATCTAGGGATAGAGGGGAGAGAGATTTGACTTGTACTCAATACACACATAATAATGCAAGAACAGGATGTAGGACTATTACTCATCTTTTGAGGGTCTGAATCTGTATAAAAAAATTTTGTCTCTCTTTTTACAGCCATTCTATAAATTCTCTCTACGATATTGCATAGTGTCCTTGAAACCCAAATCAAATTTGCTATAAGATCGAGGATCATACTTTTTTATCATCGACAATATGAATTGAGCTTTTAGTGTGAATGATCTCTATTGGAAATTGAGTGTATGACTATGTAGTCAGTGTGATGAAGATACTGAGAACCATATTTCCAGTGATCTTGATTCCATTACAATGTCATGTGATTTATAAATTTTATTGATAATCCGTTTGTGATGATATGATTGTTTTAATTTAATTAGTCTACTGATTCAAATAAATCATCAATCAGAATTATATATCAAAAAATCTTGATTAAGAAAGGAGAAGAAAACTGTAGTACAATTGGGTGGAGTGGCACGGGCAAATGAGGGGTAGGTGATGTTGGCTTTGTCGCCTCTCAAGATTGGGGAGGATTTTTTTTTTTTTTTGAAATAACCCAAAAAATTAATTTGAAAAATAACCCACATTAAAGCAAAATTGCAATTTCGATCCGCCATGTCAGCTTGTCACAGCTTAGAGCTGCGACAAGCCACCTCTCGCGGCTCACTGAGCCAGTTGCGGCTCCGAGTCGCGACTGGCGGCTCTTTGTGGCTTCAAGCCGTGACAGCAATTTTTTCCACACTCTACACACCTGTCACAATTCACATGCGTGACAAGCCTCACATACGGCTTGGCTCAACACACACAGCTCAACACAGACACACACAGCTCAGTTTGGAAGCTTGTCGCGACAGGACTTTAAGCCGAACCGACACATCCAGCTGAGCCATCGAGATTTGAGTTGTGGTAGGATGACGTGGCCGTAATTATTTGCACTGGAGAGACTGGCTAGGTGGCTGGAGCTGCTGTCACGGCTCGGAGCCGCGATTGGCCCGTTGAACCGCAAGAGGTGGCTTGTCGTGGCTTCAAACCGCGACAAGCTAACATGGCGAGTTAAAATTGTAATTTTGTTCTACTGTAAGTTAGTTTTGAAATTAATTTTTTATTCTGAATTATTTTTAAAAAAAAATTGATGACTGCGCCGGTTTTTGATGTTCTGTTCCAGTTTGTCTGCCCATTATGCTGACATTTTTTTTTTCAGTTCTGTCATCAATTTATTTAACGACTACATATTAGTTTTCCAAACTTTACAGATTATATATTATTTGTCTAGTTTTCTTAAATGGATTATTTAAAAAAATATTCTATTAGTTATCACGATGTCTACGTCTCAGTTTTACTTATTTGAATTATGTTAGGTCTGCAACCTGTATAATGTTGATGTAGTTGTGAACTATGTGAACAATCTATCTTGTTAAGTAATCAACAATATATGTTAGTCGAGAGGTAAAGCATTTGAATTACTCTCTTCAATAACCATTAGATTAAAAACAGATATTCCATATCGCAATTTAACAAGAAATTGGAACATCAATTTATGATGATCTCACCTTAGAATGTAATTTAAAAAGTCAGTTCTTTGATCAGACGGGAGCCCAAATACGCTCAATCCATTTTCTATAATATTGCAGAGGATGCTGGTTGACATTGTCCTTTGTTGGGTTAAGGTCAGATATATTCTTTTTATTATGAATTCCCGATCTACGTTTTCTCTTTGTGGGATAATATTGAAAATTTTACAAGTCAAATCTATTGTCCAATGAGCTGAATTGCAACATTCGTTTTTCCTTTTGTATGACGTGCACCTTCACTAGTCAAATATGACCAGGTTTATAAATTATCATTTAATACTGCTTCTTCTATACTTAGTAATAAAATTATGAGAACAACCTAAGTAAATACCTTCAAAGATTCGTGCCGCACATGAGTCATGACTACATGTACAAGCAAAAAAATTGAGGCCTGGTCTCAAAAAAAGGAGACATATTTTCTAATTATTTAATTACATGATTTATAATTGAGATTTGAGCATAGTTATTTTATATAGATGACATGCCTACCTGACATACACCCACCCCCCCCCCCCCCCCCCCCCCCACACACACACACACACACTACCCACAATTGGCGTAGAGATGTTGTCCCGTAAGCAGTAAGTTTTTTTTTTAATTGGAGGTGCTCTAATGTGAACAACCATGACTACTTGAAATATAATGTAAAATGATCTCAGGTAAATTGAACTTTTTCTTCAATATATAATTGTGAGACTCCTACATCATAATATAAAGGGTTTTATCTATTTCCTCTTCTTTGTGCAAGAATAACTTATAAAACCTGGTCACCACAAGAGAGAACGAATAAATTAGATTAAAATATTTCAAAGAGTGCTATTCTTTTTCAAAATATTTAAAAAAATATTATGTAGATATTACTGAATATGTTCATAGGGCAATCCTAACTTTCCTTTATATAGATATATATTATGTAAATAAAAGGACAAAAGCTAATAAAAGAGTTCCACTATTATTCTCTCTATTTCTCTCTCTCCTTGTGTGATTATCTATGATTGATTGTGCAAAGTAGGCATCGAGGCGTCAACAAATTACAACATATTATCAATATGAGTTCGCTTCGATTTGGTATGTCATCATATCCCTTTCTTTTATTGCAAATCAATCAAGAAAAATACATTTATTTAGATCTTTAATTTTTTTAATTTGAAAAATTTTCTGGAAATTTTTTTTTCTGCCGACCTGTCGCCGGCTACCGCCGCCCCCACTGATACTAGCCTAAAGCCAAAGCGCCGCCACCACAGCCTACCATCCACCACCTCCTACCGTGGCTCAAAGCCGCAGCACTCACCGGTCTGAAGCCATGAGCCGTCAAGCACCATCGCTGTCGTCGCAACACGGGAGAGAACTATAATAGAAATACAACATATGTCAACAACTATTTCACCTCCATAATTATTCAAACTATCTCAGATAAGAATCAGGATATAGAAACAAAATCTATAGCAAAGTGCCGAAAGTACTCATATTGGGTCAAATGGAAGCAAACAATTGAGACTGAGCTACACTCACTAAATAAGAGAAAAATTTTCAAATTAGTAGTTCAAACGCCAAGAAATTATACCTGAAATGTACAAGTGGGTCTTTATAAGAAAGAAAAGAGAAAATAAGGTGGTGAGATATAAAGTGAGATTGGTAGCCCAAGGGTTCATGCAAAGACTCTGTATTAATTTTATTTTCCCTGTTATGAATAGAATTATGTTCCGCTACTTAATATCTTCGGCAGTAGGTATGAATTTAAATATACAGTTAATGAATATTGTGACCGCATATCTACATGGGTCACTAGATTCTAATCTTTATATGAAAGTCCCCAAGGACACAAGATCCCTAATATAGTAGGCAATGATAATCGCAATATGTATTGCATTAAATGGAAAAAGGTTGTTATATAGCCTGAAACAGTCGAGTAGAATGTGATATAACTGACCAAATAAATTAATCCTAAAGAAGAGATGTGTAAATAATGATATATGTCCTTGTGTGTTTGTGTAAATAATGGCTTTTACAATATCTCGGTTATGTTGATGACTAGAATATTATTAGAACCACAAAGAAAATTGAGGAAGTAAGCTCACAGCTAAAGATGGAGTTCAAAATGAAAGATTTGGATAAAACTAAATATTGTCTCGGCCTACAGATCGACCACCTCACTGAAGGAATATTTATTTACCAGTCAACCTACCTGAAAAAGGTTCAAGAGAGATTTAACATGAAAAAGTCTTATCCTTTCAGCACACCAATGGTTGTTCGATCCCTAGAAGCGAAAAAGGACCCATTTAGAACAAGAGAAAAGAATGATATATTGAGACAAGAAATTTCTTATTTGAGTGCCATGGAGCACTATTGTACCTCACAAATTGCACCAGATCTGATAATGCATTCGCTATTTGTTAGTAAGGTATAGTACATCTCCAACTAAGAAGACATTGAATATCCTCAATTAGCTCCAAGGTACACAAAATCTTGGTTTGTATTATCAAAAAATCATGAAATGACTTTGGTGGGTTATATGGATTCTGGTTATTTATCCAACCCACATAATATTATGTTCCAGACTGGTTATGTTTATCTCTATAGTGATGCGATCATCTATTGGAGATCTGTCAAACAGATTTTAGTGGCAACTTCAACAAATCATTTAGAGATAATCGTGCTACATGAAGCCTTACATGAATATGTATGGCTTAGACGGTTGATATATCATATCCAACAGTCATGTGGTGTTACAACTGAGAGTACCTTCACTGTCATGTACGAGAATAATGTCTCTTGTGTTGCACAAATGAGTAGTGACTATATTAAAGGAAATATGAATAACATATTGTTCCAAAAATTTTTTGTCCTCATGATCTCCAGAAAAATGGTGAGTTAATAGTTCAGAAAACTAGATCATGTGAAAATCTAGCAGATTTGTTCACTAAGTCTCTACCTACACTTATTTTTGATAAACTTGTATACGACATCAGAATGCATAGACTTAAAAGATTATTGTCTTCAGGGGAGCAAAATGAGCCACACATTAATTCTATTACTCAATCTATTTAAGAGGCAAGATGAACCAATATTGTATTCTTTTTCCCTTAATTAAATTTTTCCTAATGGATTTCTTAATTGAAGATTTTTAACAAGACAGCACTTGCGCGGCACAACAATATATGTGTGCTATATACTCTTTTCTCTAACTATTTTTTCCTACTAAGTTTTTCGATGGAATTTTTTATGATGAATATACATATCGTAGTAATGTTCGAGGGGAGTGTTATGAATAGAATATTTTACAGATATTACTAAATATGCCTCTCGCGCAACCCTAATTTTCCTTTATATATATCTATACCCTGTAAATGAAAAGGACAGAAGCTAATAAAAGAGTTCTACTGTTGTTTTCTCTATTTCTCTCTCTCTCTCTGTGATTGTCTGTGATTGATTGTGCAAAGTCAGCATCACAACGACGACAAATTACAACACAAAGCACATTTTCTTTTTTACGCTTTGTGCATTATGACAACATATTTTTATTTTGCACTTTTATTTTATCTATTTTAAAGAGTGGATGTTAACCAAATATGCGGGTGTGCCTGCCCAAGAAAAAATATTCAAAATTCTAGAAAATTCTCAAGCAAGCCTAGAAACCAGGCGTGTTGGTGTGGAAACTAACCAAACGGTACATTTCTGCCAATCTAATAAAAAAATACTCAAAATTTCAAATAACTCTTAGACATACTTAGAAGTTAGATATGTAGCTGTGAGCACTAACCAAACAGTACATGTGTGCCTAATAAAAAATGCTCAAAATTTGAGGCAACTGGGAAAGACAGGCATGTTGCTAAACTCATATAATAAATAACACGACCATGCTGCTGGAGCTGGGCTACCTCCTACCTCCTTCGTCAGCGGTCCTTGCGATTGCGTGTTCTTGATTCCTTGTAACAAAATTGTTCTCATTCAAATCTAATCTTCACATCTAAATAAATTGCTACCGTGTTTTGGTTAATCTTCTTGCTGCCTTTTTTTAAAAAATAATTTCTTTTGATTTCTTTCAGAGGTTAGATGATGATGATGATGGGTGGCGGCAAGGGCGGCTGCTGCTCGTCGTCGTCTTCATCGCCGGAGGCTGCGCTCGAGGAGAGGCTGCTGAAGCCACCTTCGCCAGAACGGGCGGCGGCGGGTGGCGGCAGCAAGAAGGAGAAGTGGGAGAAGACCTACCTGGACGTGCTGGGGGTGTGCTGCTCGTCTGAGGTGGCGCTCGTCGAGAGGCTGCTGAAGCCGCTGGAGGGGGTGAAGACGTTGGCCGTCGTCGTGCCGTCGAGGACGGTGATCGTCGAGCATGATCCTCGTTCCGTCTCGCAATCCCACCTCGGTAATCTCTCATTCATTTTTTTGAAAATTAGCATAAGGATGTCAGAAAAAGAGGGTGTTGATGGTTAGTGGGTTAGACCAACTCCAAACGTTGACGCAAAGAAAGTCTGACCGGCAGGTCTCATGTGAAAAAAATAATAAAAAATTCACGCGAGGAGAGAGAGGCCGCTTCGCGAGGCGGCGTGGGCGAAGGTCTGACGGGTGGGTCCCACCGACGCCTCTCTGGCAAATCCGCGCGCATTGGAGTTCTCACGACACCCGGGGACGTGTTTTGTGGGCCTCACTTTTCCACCGCGCGTACGTCCCGTACCCTCCCAATCCCCGTACTGACAAATGGGTCCAGTTCTAAATCCGGCCCACATATCTGCGAAGGGGTGTGTAGTGCGGATGTCAAACACGAGATTAAGCGGGGCCCTCAAAACACGTGGTGACGCGATTGTGCACTCGTTTGGCATGCCGCATGCACCCGAGGCCGAACTCGTTTTTCTCATTGACTGGTGGGCCCGGTTGATGGGAGGGCCCACATGTAAGCCTCAGAATGTTGTGCAAGTGCCAAAATTTAGCTGTTGAACGATTTTTTCAGTTGGTCCCACATGTCAGCAACCCATAAAAATAGTCGTTTAATTACTAGCCGTTACACTTATTTTATTCATTTTTTAGTGTAAAAATTCATAAAAAATCACAAAAAATTACCAGAAAATGTAGAAAAATTTTGTAGTCCTTCTCTTGTAAATATGAGAATACTTGACCTCATTTTTACTCAAATACAACTACATACCATACACTTTCCATACTCTCATTTCCACAATATTTTCTGAAAATTTTTTCAATAACCAATAGTCCCCTCGGCGGTTATGTCAATTGATTTGACGAGCCAAATATAGCTGAGGACAACACCGAAGCGCCAAGCAGTCAAAATTCGCCCAATTTTCAATCCCCACAGCCTCATACCCGATATGTTACCCACCATTCGTTCCACCCCCTCCATACGGCCAGCCACATCTGTATGCACACCCTGGACAGTACACACCGGGGCATCCATATGCACAACCTCCCTACAGCCCTTACGGCCAGAATGCTCATTTTGTCGGAGCTTCGACCATCCCTGCAGAAATGTCGCCTCTGCAAGCACCAAGAAGAAATGACCGCTCGACCCCCTCATCGGATACCAGCACTCCGGAGAGCACGCCCCCAGTCGTGATTGTGGAGGACGACAACGCTGGACGGCCGTGTAAACGAATGCTCTGGTCGCAACAAGACGACATGCGACTTGTGAGTGATCATTTAAATATTAAATTTTGTTAACGCAGATTTGTTTCCCCGGTTTTATGACAAAAATTTTTGAACAATTTTTATTTTTTTTATTCAGATCAATGCATGGCTTAATAACTCCATCGACCCGGTCGATGGGAACAACCAAAAATTCGAGATGTACTGGTCGAAGGTCACTAAGGAATACAACGCGAGCAGTCCGTCCAATCGCAGACGAGACCTCAGGCACTACAAAAGCCATTGGCAAAAGAACAATAAGAAAATTGTTCAGTTCAATGGCATCTTCTGTAGGTTGAGGGATGCCTATGCCAGTGGTCGTTTAGACGACCAGTTGATGTCACGTCCAAAGACTTGTGGATATGGCATGCCTTCTTTGGTGTCACCGGATCCAACAATGACATCAACGTGCTTAACCAATCCTCCCTTTTCACTGATGCGTTGCGCGGGCAAGCTCTTACTGTTCAATACTATGTTAATGGGACAGAGTACAATATGGGGTACTACCTGACCGACGGTATTTACCCCGAGTAGGCTGTCTTTGTGAAGACTGTACCCTTGCCCCAAACGGACAAATTTAAGTTGTTTGCACAACATCAAAAAAGGGCAAGAAAAGATGTGGAGCGAGCGTTTGGGGTGTTGGAAACTCGATTTGCTATTGTCCGCGGCCATGGTCAATTTTGGCAACGATCAACCCTTGCCAATATTATGAAAGTGTGTGTCATCCTCCATAACATGATAGTCGAGGATGAGCGGCACTCTCATGACCCGTTTACTCAGTTGTACGATAGTCAATGGACATCAACTGTAACACCGCCTACTATCCACAGTAGTGCTCCGCCAATTTTTGAACAGATGCTAGATCGAAATAATGCGATCCGTACTCGCCCAACATATCGGCAACAGAAACGGGATCTTGTCGAGCACATTTGGTAGCGTTTCGGGGGCGACGGTATCGAGGAGTAGTTGTTTGTGCAGTCGTTAACGGCTCGACTATTGCCAAATTTTAATTTTGTACGTGCCATATTTTTTCCCGTATGCCATTTAAATAAAAATAATTTTAAATTTTTTTCGTTATTTACAATATTTATCTTTTAATTTGTTGTCTTTGAATTATCTGAATTTTATTTTAGCGATTTGTTAATCTGTAATAAATACTGTATATGTGGGCCCAAGCGAAACGCCTTACGAAGCGCCGATAGGTTGGAGTAAGGGGTGCTTCAGATGATGTTTCGCATATGTGGCATAAAATATGTTGAAGAATATTCTGTTGAAACACCTCGTGAAGCGCCGATGAGTTGGAGACAGCCTTATATGTCATTGAGATATCAATATTTTATAATTAGACCATAAATATTTTCTATGTTACAGAATAAATTGCCCTTTTGTTTTGTTATTGTTGTCTTCTTCGCACCATTTGATTTTGGAGTTTTTTAAGTCAAAAGGCACGGTGTGTCTCGGAGAACATTCATAATTGAATTAAGATTTAGTCAGTTAAAATTGATGTGGAGTTCCAAGCATCTCAGGATCTTGAACATCATCATCCAAACAGGTGATTGAACGGCTCTACTAATTATGTCTTCCATGACTTTTGACTTGAAAAACAGGATATTTGAAACTCTTTCCACTATCTTAGTCAGAATTGGATTATCTGTCTTTAAGAACAAAAATTAGAAACATGCCTTTTCAACCATGTCAATCGTCCAATTAGAATTCAAATATTCTAAATTAATAAATAAAAATTAAATTAGTTAATCATCTCGCTATATATTTTAAACTTCCGACTTGTCTTGATTTGAAATTTTAGTTTTTGATGTAACGATCACAACTAAGAAATGCATATACTTTCTATTCTTAAAGGTAAAGAATATGAATCTACGTGAGTCATGTTATATAGTAATATTGATAGATTGGGCGAAATTGTTATTTCTAAAAAAATAAAAATAATGTGCCAAACTATTGCACTATTTTTGATAAAATTGCAAAGGAGATTCCTCTATTATTATTTTTCATGCAATTATACCCCTCTACTTAAAATTGAAGATTATAAATTCCTTTACTGTTGACTTGCATAAGCGAACCCCCTCCATGCAATTCTCTATTAGTGCTGTTAATTGACCGGTGGATTAGACGGGGTGATCTAATTATCTAATTGTACTAATTTGAATAGTATAGGAATTTATATACTCTAATTTTAAATAGATGAACTAACTAATTACACAAAGGTGATAGCAATGTTTTAGTGCAATTTTGTCAGCGTTTTGAATGAACAGTGTCAAAATCGGGAGAAATTGGTGCAAATCGGACGAATTTGGTGTTCCACTATGGTATAGCTCGTGGGGATACTGAGTCTAATTTGCCTAATCTTGACCTTCTATGTACAATTTTGGAAAACAGTTTTTGCAACCCTGTTTGTGTACATCACATCAATCTTATTAACATTTGTGTTTCCCCAATACATTAGATTTTAGCTAAAATTCATTTTGGGTTATGACATATTACTGATCATGCTTCTTCTGTTTTACATTTCAGAAGAACACTGAAGTTGATGAACACTGAACACTGTCTGAACATTTTGCACAGAGATTACTATGCTTTTGTAAAAAATTTTACAAACGTTCTAACAAAACTTTAATGTTGTGTGAATATCAGTCAAGACTCTGAACAAAGCGGGGCTCGAGGCCTCAGTTCGAGCGTATGGCAGCAGCAAAATCATCAACAGATGGCCAAGTCCATACATACTTGCTTGTGGATTCCTACTACTCGTATCTTTCTTCAGGTGGCTCTTCCATCCTCTGCAATGGTTGGCCTTGGCAGCGGCTTGCGTTGGCCTTCCACCGATGATGCTCAGAGGATTCGCCGCGGCGTGTCGGCTAACTCTAGACATCAACATCCTCATGATAATTGCAGGTAACAATGCTTTCCCAATTGTAAGCTTTTATGATATCTGCACAGAAGAACAAGGATAAAAGGAAAGTAGTTTGCACTTTCAGTATCTTGGTTTTCATTAGAAAGATTCAGTAATATGAACTCGTGATGCGATATCCACATTTCGTACCAAATCAGCATAAACTACATTTACATCCGGTATATTGATTTGCCTATCAGAAGGGAGAAGTTATTGAGTTTTGCTTTCCAAATGTTACATGAGATGAATTGACAAGCACTATGCAGTATTAGCTGAGTTATGACAATATTAGGAAATGACAAATGCAGCACCATGTATTGCTTAGAATTATTTCACCTTTACAATCTTTCTTTCTTCAAGTTCAAGTATTTCAGTACTTACATGCGACTTCTAAGATGTCGGTGTTTGAATGCAATGTTTACAGTTGGTGGTGCTATTGCTCTGAAGGACTACATGGAAGCAGGTATTATTGTCTTCCTCTTCACTGCTGCAGAATGGCTGGAGACCCTGGCATGCAGCAAGGTGTGTTCAGTTCAGAAATTATGGAATTCTGTACTACTTACCATGCTTATAAGAATCACAAACTATACATGTAGGCGAGTGCTGGGATGTCGTCGTTGATGAGCATGATCCCACAGAAGGTTGTTCTAGTGGAGACAGGCGAAGTAGTCAATGTGCACGATGTTCAGGTAGGCACTGCCATAGCCGTAAGAGCTGGAGAAGTAGTCCCTATCGACGGTGTGGTGGTCGATGGGCAAAGCGAGGTCGACGAGAGAAGCCTCACCGGGGAGTCCTTCCCAGTACCAAAGCAAGCACAGTCCCAGGTCTGGGCTGGCACACTCAATTTAGATGGTAATACAGCCCTGTTGCAAACATCTCATCTACTGAACATCTGAAAAATCTGCAAATGTAGCAATGTTCTTCTGATCTAACATTGCAGGTTACATTGCTGTGAAGACCACTGCCATGGCTGAAAACTCTGCTGTGGCTAAGATGGAAAGGCTAGTGGAGGAGGCGCAAAACAGCAGGTCCAAAACGCAACGATTGATTGATTCATGCGCCAAGTACTACACACCGAGTAAGCAACGTTATCGCCTTCAGACATGACTACAATCTAAGAACTGATGAATACAATTCAGACAGATTAACTGAAAATAATATGTCATTGATCATAGACAATTTTGACAAGAGACTGACTCAACATGAAATATTTTTTGTTACATGAAAATGTCATAAGATTCTAATGTGACTAGTCCTTGTGCAGCTGTGGTGGTTCTTGCAGCAGCAGTTGCTGTTGTTCCGGTGGTTGTCAGAGCACATGACCTGAAGCACTGGTTTGAGCTAGCCCTGATACTGCTGGTGAGTGCATGCCCATGCGCGCTGGTGCTGTCGACGCCTGTTGCGACCTTTTGCGCACTTTTGAGGGCGGCGAGGATGGGGCTCCTTATCAAAGGAGGAGACGTTCTTGAATCACTGGGTGAGATAAAAGTTGTAGCTTTTGACAAAACTGGAACAATCACCAAAGGGGAGTTCAGCATTGATGCATTTCATGTAGTTGAAAACAAGTTTAACATCAGTAATCTTATTTACTGGTAAGATTTCAGACCTTAACAAGCAACTAAAACTACTGAAAGAAAATACTTACCATGGATTAAGCATGTCTGAATTGATTTCTCTATTGAAACTATTTTTGGTACATGATTCTTTCAGGGTTTCATGTATTGAAAGCAAATCAAGCCATCCAATGGCAGATGCACTTGTTTACTATGCTCATTCAAAATCTATTCAACCAAAGCCGGATAACGTCGCTGACTTTCGCATCTATCCCGGCGAGGGCATCTATGGAGAAATTGATGGAAAACACATCTATATAGGGAACAAGAGGATCTTGACAAGGGCTTCATGTCATACAGGTGAGCAAACACCTATTTTTGCTTGTGACCTTCATGTCCTGTTGGTACCAATGCAAGATAAAATGTCAGTTATATCAAACTTGAAATGCTTTAGCTTCTTAGTAAAGGATTTGTCAATGAAATGAACACACATTTCTGTTGCTAGCTCAAGTTCTCACATAACTTTAACTCTTGTCATATAGTTCCAGTAATGAGTGATCTCAAAGGTGTATCTGTCGGGTGCATTATCTGCGACGGTAAGCTTGTCGGTGTGTTTTCGCTCTCTGACGACTGTCGGACAGGTTCAGCAGAAGCAATCAAGGAGCTGAAATCACTAGGTATCAAGTCAGTAATGCTTACAGGAGACAGCATTGCAGCAGCTACACATGCACAAAACCAGGTGACAAGAAAAATGACAATTATAGAAAAAATTAGAAGAAAGAAGCTGAACAAAACATGGTTTCATGCTGTCATATTTAAAATTGAGATTTCAAATTTAAACAGATGACATTTGTTTAAGGTTTCACAGAATAATGTTCAGAGAATATTGACACTTGTTGATTAATTGACTTGATGATTGTTCTTGATACACCCTGCTGGCAGCTAGGGGGTGTCCTAGAAGAGCTTCACTCTGAGCTTCTCCCAGAAGACAAAGTTCGAATCGTCGGCGACCTCAAGACAAGAGAAGGCCCTACATTGATGGTCGGTGATGGAATGAATGATGCACCGGCACTCGCCAAGGCGGATGTGGGGGTCTCAATGGGCATATCTGGCTCAGCAGTTGCAATGGAGACAAGCCATGCCACCCTGATGTCGAGTGACATCCTGAGGATCCCAAAGGCTGTAAGACTCGGAAGGCGGACTCGTCGGACCATACTCGCTAACATCCTCTTCTCGCTAGGCACAAAGCTTGCCATTATTGTACTCGCCTTTGCAGGGGACCCATTGCTGTGGGCAGCAGTTCTTGCCGATGTCGGGACATGCTTGCTTGTCATCTTGAACAGCATGCTGTTGCTGAGGGAGAGGAAAAGAGCCAAGGATGAGATATGTCGCGCCACCGACAAGTCCCTGGCCATAAGGTCTCAATTCACTGGATCAAACACCATACCTGGGACTAGTGAGGAGGTTTATTACAGTGTTCAGATACTTGATGAAGTAACAAAAGATTGCCATTGCTATCAGGAACCAAACAGGTCAGAGCACTCCATTCTAATTGGCATGCCACTTGATCATCATGAAGAGCTGACTGCACATACAGCGGCGAAAATTGAGATTGGTGGATGTTGTGGTGCTGGTCGGACTACCAAATGCGCTGGTTCTTTGATGCTTACTGAACCTTGCATGTCTCAAAACCAAAAGTGCTGTGCCATGAATGACCAAGCAGCCTGCTGCAACAAGCTTAGAAAGGATTGCAAGACCGTGAGGGGTTGTTCTGGTGATAAAGATAACTGAACAAAGATATCTGTTCGCTTTGCGAGGGCAGTAGAAATGAAACTTGTACTTCTTCAGAGATATCCATGAAAGATTGTGGAGGAAAAGTGCTGCTCAAGTGCACAGACATTCCTGATGCAAGTTGCAAACAACTGTAACTGTATGTTACTTCAGAGATTACAAGAATTTTTTTTAGAAATCACATACTGATAACTCTCGTATTTGTATTTATTTTTTATATTTTTTCTCTCATTCATGCTCATTTTAATCATAAAAATCATCAAATAGTCAAATATATTTGTATTGACTGTCGTTCGACCTCGATTATGTGTTTTGTTTATTTTAATTGTAGATTGACGCAATTCGGGTAATTTATGGCTGAATGGACGAACTTTATCGACTGGATCTAATGAACGGACGATTCCGTACAAAAGTACACGTCGTTACAGACGCGTAAGGCTTGACTTATCCCCAAAAAACCACATTGTTCTTTTCTCCCAATCCCGATGAACTTGTTGCCAGCGACCAGATTCACACCGGCGATAGGCCTTCGGTCTCCTTCCCCATTTCTACCTTTTCTTTTCTTCCTCTTCTCCCTCTCTGGTGAGCCGCCGATCTTCTCCTCCTTCATCCTCTCTCACCACAATTCGTCCTCTCCTCGTCTCTCCCGTTCGTCTTCATCGCTGGCGAGCTCCCCATTTCCTTCTCTCTTGTCCTCCAGTGCCGTTCCAACACGCCGCCGTAGATCCAGCGCCGGCGTGCCGCCTCGCCATTGGATCCTTCACCTTCCACCACCACTCACGCCGTCTCACGCCTACAGCGCGCCACCGCCTAGTACATCCCACCAGATCCACCACGCCTGCTCGCTCCCTCGCCTTTTTCCTCTCTTCTGTTCTCTGCTCCACCGCGCCTCCCACGCCAGATCTGTGCCTCCCGCGCCGGTCTCGCCGACGGATCCACCTCCCGCCACCAGATCCGCGCCGCCGCCACCGAGACACCGCCGAACCGCCGCCCTCGCTGCGCCTCCTCGTGCTCCAGTCGGGCCGCCATCGCCTCCGCTCTCGCGCCGGATCCGCTCTACGCCATCCGCGCCGTCACTCAACCTCGCCGCCTCCTCCCTTGCGCTTCGCCGCCACCGACCTTCATCGCGCCGCCGCCGGATTCGCGCCACGCTGCGCCGCCGATCCCGCGAGCTGCTGCATCCTCGACCACCAGCTCCACGGCCACGTGCACGTACTTCTTCGTCTTCCTCATCGGTGACCTCGACCGCGCCCATCTCCTTCGACCAGCTCCCTCCTCGTCGGCCACGCCCCGTAAGCCGACGTCTCACTCGACCACCTCGACGACTTGGACCACAACCTCAGTTGCTTCTTCCTCAACTCTGGCCAGGCAATGGTTTCTGCAGCAAGTCAATATGAACAGTAGCATCTCTGGTTCCTCAACTGCACTTTAATTCATCTATTCTGCGATTAAACGTGAACTGTGTGTGCTTGTATGATGAACCAACACTTGTCTCATGTACAAACGGAGAAATGAATGAAAAGAAGTTAAACTATAACTGTGATATGATTGCTGAATGAAATTTCAATTGACTCCTCATTGTGTTGTGGTTTGTTGAATTCTCTGTTTCTGTTATGCTTGTGTGAGCTGTTGTAGTACTAGAATTGTATGGAGATGTATCATATTGAATTGAAACTAGCTCGGCGAAATTAGTTTCTTCCATATCTGGTTGGTTGCATGAATTCACTGGTGCTTTATGCTCATATGTTATTCAATCATTCCTGTAATTCTTGTCTAGCTTAGATTGGTATGCTCACTGTTTTTCCTGTGAATGGTTCTTTTGTGATTGAAAATTGGTCTTTTGAGATGTTTTGAATACTGGAACGTGGAGTGAGTTACTGAATTGTTCATTTCAGTTATCCTTGATCCAGTTGTTCCCCAAATGTGGACCATGTCTCAGTTGCTAAACTGTGATCACCCATTTTGAGTTATGAGATGTCAGCAATAGTTATATGTTTTCATTGATCATATTCCTCTTTGTGTTTTTTGTTGTACTGATTCTTTGTAGAATTGGTTCCAAACTTTTTGGGGTGAAAAGTTCCCTTCTATACTGTCTTTATTGTCTCTGTTTGCTGAAACTAGAGTTTGAGTTTATGTGGGTCGGAACTAAGGACCACTATCCTGTAGCATGATCACAGATCTTCATTTTCTATACATCGTGTCTCAGTAATGGTCGTGTTTGAGAGGGTGTATGGGAATAGTTTTTGCTATTTTTGTGTGCCTATTTATTGATACTGTCGAGAGACGTACTCATTTCAGTCGTTTTCGCTACCCTTTTTGCGGAACCACTGAACGATATGATTCTATCGCATGTATTCACGATGACGTGTACAGGTCTAGCACAAACTAATGGTCGCGGTGTGATAACCTCTCTCCTCCTTATTTCTTTCGACATCCCCTCTCTTTCTCTCGTCTAGTTTATTTTCATTTGCTATCGATTTAGTTTAGTTTATGCGTTTCGCTTCTTTAGTCCTTGTGGAAAGAACGACTGAATACTCACCTTACTGCTTCGTTCTCTTTCTCTTGCGAGACAGTCTAGACCGGTATTACACACATTAAAAAATTCACAAAAATGACCTACACTTATCTTTTTTGTAGAAAATGACCTATCATATCAGCTTGTCGAGTTTCGAAAACTCGACAAGCCACTTGTCGCACGTGGACTAGACGACAGTAGCTTGTTGAGTTTCTGACTCGACAAGTTGTTGTTTGGCTCAGTTGTGTAGTATTTTAATTTTATTTCAACAAAAATTTATTTATTTTCTTAATGATTATATTTGTGTTAGATTAATTAGTTTACAAAATTTATGTGTATGTAGATTTTTTTAGGGTTAGATTAATTCAGAAAGTTGAACCATTTTCGAAGCTTGATAACTAGATTGTGTGGCTGTGTCCTAATCTGGCCCCCTCCTCGGCTCTGGCCCCTTTCTCCCTCTACGAATTTTCTTAAAATACCCCCAAAAAATGAAATTACAAAAATAACTACAATTAGCCATTTTATGGCTCAGCAAGTTCTAAAAAATTGGTAAAAGAATTTTAAAACATAGAAGGAGATGTCTATAGAGTTTTACAAAATTTCACTCTAACCCTAGCCCTAGCTCCCCCCTTAAAAGATCAGAACAGCGAACCGAGAGGGGATGAATCGATTTTGCAAATTCAAGCCCTCAGGAAAAAAGGCAAAAGAGCCAAGAGATAGTACAGAGATGTTAGGGGTGTTCAGATACCTCAAGTATAGTTATTCCTAATCATGACATCACATTTCTTAGTATCCAAAAATTTCTATATAACAAAAAGTAAAAGAAGAAACAAAAGGGAAACAAACCATACAAGAATTAGAGGGTTAACTTGTAAGAAATAAAAAAACTTGCGAGTATTTAAACAATCAATTGTGAGTATTTAAACAAGTATGAGCAAAAATTTAAATAACTATGAAAAATACAAATAAAACAAAAATAAACATTTAGCTCTTCCAACTAGCGAAATTTAAAAGATTTTATTTCTGCCAAAATATCCAAAAACTAAGTACAAAGTTGTTGAACACAACTCTCAATAAAACTCGTAAAAAATAACTATAACAGTCAAAAAGTTCTCTCCAAAGAGTTGGGTTCTAGTCAACATCTAGGTTAGCCTCCACAACAGACTAATCCAAATAGCTAGCGGAGGTTTGGGTCCGAAACCCAATTTGGCTCAACTGTTAATCACTTCACTTTACAATTTTTGGAATTACAATATTTTCTGAATAGCAAACAATAAAATAGTCATAACTTCACCATCCAAACTCATATTTGAACATTCTTCAATCCGTTGGAAAGCTAACTTTGAGCTCTACAACTTTGTTTTTTACACTTTTCTGAGATCAAGCCTAAATCAGCACTGAATTAGTTTACAAATAGAACCTCTTGCATAAGTTTTCACATGGAGTTCATAGACCATCTCGATGATTCCGTGGGCATCATGAGCATCACCTATGCCCGCATGATGCCACCATGTGTCCACCTTGATGTCGAATAGTTCACCACATGCCGGGAAGTCTCTGTTGTTCTGGACCGTGATTGATAATCTCCACATTTTGACCGGCTCGAACTAATTCAACAATCTTGGTGCAACACCACATCCGAGTATTAGAATGGCCATGTTTAGCATTGCCGCAAGTCTCTAGCATCTTCGACATCTCCTGAACTAGTCAAGTCTCTAGCTCCTCCCTGAGCACTACTCCAATGGTCCATCCTTACCGCAAGCGTACTATAACTCCAATATACCTACAACATGCACTAAAACCAAATAAGCCAATCACATAACACTGTTCACATATAATAACAATATAAACAAACAAAAAAGATGTATCCAAAATAATTCAAAACATTGTCAAATCACACATCACTCAATATTAGGCAATCACATGGTGTTTAAGTGATTTGACAACCTTTTGAATTGAATAAATTTGAATTTTTAATAAGGAAATGAAGCTTAAAAAACATGGTCCAAAATATAGAAAAAGGATAAAGCACGACCGTGAGGATGATGCACAAGGGTGAGAAAATAAATTCTTTGCACATTCTTTTCTCCCCATTTGTCAAATTAATTATCAAGGAAGCACGCCTTCCCCTTTAGATTATGCATGAAGTTTAAAAGGGTATGAAATACTGTTTTGGATGTTTAAAAGTAGTTTCAGCAAAAAAATAGTACTTTTGCAAAATATGCCCTCAACCACAAAATGAAGCATCAAAAGCTTAAATTCATGCAAAGTTATCACAAATGAAGATAATAAGATAGTAGATGAGTGAAATGAACTAAACATTCTTGCAAAAATCACTCAATAACTAGAAGAGGCAAAATTGGGGCAATCCAAACAATCACATGGGAAATACACATTTTGAGGTTCAAAATCGCCAATTTTCCACAAATACACATAGAAAAGCCATGTTGAGAGATAAATGCACTACTTAAGTTAGGAATTAATGCAAACATGTGCCCTATGCTCCAAATCCAAAATGGAACCAAAAGTTTTGACTCAATTTGATTAAAATGCACACTTGAGCGATTATTTCAGCCCATTGCAGATTTGATGATGCTTATTAAATTTGTATGCGGTTGAAATCACTTGATTGAAAAAAACAACACTGATGTTGAGCTTTCCAAATATGAGTAGTTTTCATCAACACAAGCACCACAGATTTGCAGTCTATGTGTCCAATTTAATCAGCTAACCTAAGGACTCAAAATTGGATTTGAGAGCACAAGAGCAAACAAAAACATAGGAATCAAAGCACAAACTGTAGATTTCAATTATATGGTTCAAGGCATGTGCAAAGTGAAGTGTCAGCTCAGTTGAAGCAAAAAAAATGCAGATTTCCAAAAATTATCGCACGAATGCCCTTAATTGATAGATGTTAACTAGAAGTGACATATACCAAATATGAGAAGCTCAAAACACTCATAAACTATCGAGCAATCTATACATGGTAATTATACAAGAAATGGCATACTGAACACTCAAATCGAAATCTAGTATGCATATAGAGAAAAAAATTAACTATGCAAAAATTTAAAAAATTGCAGAATTTGAAAATGTGTAAATGCAGGAAATTTACAAGTGCATAAATGTACACATGCAACAACCTCCCACTCAGCTCAACCCAAAATGGATGAATGATGCCAAGTTCAGACCTAAGGTGAGCAAATAGAGAAGCATCCAGGGGTTTAGTCAAGATATTAGCTAGCTGTTGTGCAGAATCCACAAATGCAAGGCAATGTCACCATTCTCTACATGATCTTTAAGAAAATAATATCTCACATCTATGTGCTTAGCACGACTGTGCTGGACAAGATTCTCAACAATGTTTATTTTGCTAATGTTATCACAAAAGAGAGGCACATTCTCAATTTTTGGACCATTATCATGCAAACTAGAGATCATTCAAAGTGAATGTGCACAACAGCTACCAGCTGCTATATATTCAGCCTCTACTGTGGATTGAGTTATACAATTTTGCTTCCTAGATGATCATGAAACAAGTGAAGTACGTAGGAAGTGACATGTGCTTGAAGTACTCTTTCTATCTACCCAGCACCCGACAAAATCAAAATCAGAGAAACCCCTAATATCTAGTGAAGAGGAATAGGAATACCAAAGACCAAAATCAAGAGTGTGATGCAGGTTCCTGAAAATCCTCTTTACCACTTAGGGCGTGTTTGGGTATTAGGGAAAAAATTACCGGTTGGAATTATATCCAACTAGGATTTTTGGTGATCCAAAAATCCCCTTGAAAAATAATCTTACTAGTGAATAATCCCGGTATGTGTTTGGGAAGAAATAGGATAAAAATCCCGGCCATCCAAAAAATTCCAAAAAATAGCAAAATTCTAAAAACTCGAAAAAAAATCAAGGAAAATTCGAAAAAAATTCTGAGGTTCACAAGTTTAGAATTAGATGAAAATTAATCAAATTTGCAAGTTATAACATGCTAATCAACTCTGAAACTTGTGAGTTACAACAATATATATGATCCAAAGTTCTTCAATGATCCAAAACTTAAAATATCAAAATCATTAAACTTGACAAAGCAGTATGCAATTACCAAACATTGTGATTGTTTTGGTATACAGGATCATACATTATGATTAGTTTGGTATACATGAACAACACTAGAGATTTCTTTTGCTGACATTGCAACTCTTTTCTTTCACACGCAAGGCATCGTAAGCAAGAATGCAGGTGAGGTCATGTCCCTGCACAAATTAATGCAGTCTTTAATTGAAACAAACATCCTTATAATTATATATATGCAGCAAAAAAAAAAAGCATCCTTGTACCATTGTGATTGTTTTGGTATACAGGACCACACCCAATCAGAAACATCAAGTCTAGTATTGGGTCATAACCGTAAAGAAAGGTTGTCTCTCTTTTTCATCAACCGAGATTGTAAGACGACGACAAATTAACGAGATTAGAAAGCTGACAAATATGATGAATATATGTTACAGTACTCATTAATGCAAAGGACTATGTGATCAAATGGACGCAATTCACTGGATGATGAAATCCTAACATGGCTGCAGGGTATGTGGTGTCTTTGTTCCTCTAGTAAGAAACAATGCTAGGTGTTCAATGTCTTGAGATCCAAAGAGGAGAAACTAGACCATGAAATTTGCTTAACAATATGAGCAATATGAATACAACATTTTTGGGATAGAATAATAAAGATAACTTGTTGGTTTAGCAATAGCAACACACATTTTTCTAAAAGCACTGTTAGTTTAGTACAGAAGCTAAAATATATTAAAAATGCTTAGGTCAATTCACACAATGAAAAATGAAATGATTCTTTAAAGCAACCCTATAATTACTAGTAAATAAAATCGCAGCAAACAAAATAAGTGAATAAGCAAAATAAAGGAACAATTGAAGATTAATAAACATCTAGTTACTACTGCCAAAAATCTAGAAAATGATACTTGCTAGAAGACTAAAATAACCCACAGATAGTACCATTCATGCAGAAAAGCATGTCAATATTCAATGCCATACTAAAATATACCATCAATCTCATCATGATCCGGGAGGATCTCCAAGTCCTGATCGCATGCGGCTTCGCGACCAAGTCCTGATCGCATGTGGCTTCGCGACCAAGTCCTGATCGCATAAGGATTCGCGACCTGGATGAGTCCGCGACCATGGATTGGTCCGCAACCAGGAAAAGGAATTCGTTCCCTGTTCGGAATTGTAATCCGATCCGAATGTGTATAACTAAGCTTATCTGTTTAGGATTAGTTATATGAGTCTAATACATTTAGGTTATTGAGTCTGATACGTACTCATACGATTGGACTATAAATACCTTGTAATAGGTCTAGTTTAGATCATCGAAGAGTTATAGAACTTATTTGAGTTTTAGACACTTATAGTTCCTTCGACGTAGACAAGTGTGTCTAACGTTCGACGTGTAAAGCCCTCTTTGAAATAAAGAGTTGTGCAATTACTTTGGGTTTCGGTATTTCCGAGTAAGATCCCGTTATTCCGCATATTAGAATCTGGGCGAGCCTAGTGCGAAAACCAAGACTAGGTCTCAAACGGATCACATCATATACAATGCACTAATGCTTCAGCTGAACAGAGAGCAAGATTTCCTCATCAGTCACATCACAAGATAGATCCAAAGCTGACTCCAGTTGTGCAACAGAATCAATATTGGACAACTAATTATAGATAGGTTTCAACTACTAATTTGGATTGTTAGGTTGTAATTTTATCCTATTAGGGCCTGTTTGTGTGTGTTGGGAAATTTTCCAACAGGAAATTAAAAAAAAAACTTGCACAATTTTACAAACATTGAAAAAAATGCAGAATAGATCCATTAAGTCCATCTCAAATACAGAAGGAAATGGATATAGACATAACATACCTCATTAATCAAAATATGAAATCCAACAGGATGCAGATTCAAATAAGAATTTTCAATGCCAAAAAAAAAATCTCTCCAATTGAGTCTGTATCCAAAGCCAGAACTTGACAATCACATATGGATCTGGATCCAGATCATACAAAATAGTAAACTTCCATATGTGAATTCAAATCCAAACTTGATTTGTATATCAAGCACATATCTAAGATTGGTTTAAATCAAACTTTATTACCAAAATTTTGTATTAGAAATGGGAAATCTTCTACAAGTTCATTTAAATTGAGTTATAGGTTGATTGACAACTTAAAAATTTGAACTGCATATCAAGTTTAGTAGACCTAAACAATACTTGCAACATTTGATGGATATTGTAGTCTGATTCAGATTAAGAGACATCATAACTATATCAGTATTCATTTTCCCTCTCTCTTCTTTGAGTTCATCATAGAGTTTGTCAATTGATTTGTTGGTTGTTCAAGTTCATCCTTGTATAGAAATGAGTTCATTTCATATTACATACAGCATGCAACTCAGACATCACAGAGCAAGAGAGGGGAGAAGAGAGGAAAGGAAAACATCACTAGAGATTATTGGAGTTGTCGTGGAAGTGTGGATGTGGTTGTCGGTGCAGTCGAAGCAGCTGGACCTCAGCTGCTGCTGGAGTCGAGGAGCCCGATGAAGTCAAGGCCGTGGTCGAGCTCGCCGTCGGTTGGAACTGCAGAGAGCGGCTCTAGAGCAAAGTGTGTACAGACAGCAGGGGATTAAGACCATGGCAGATCTGGTAAGAGAAGAGGAGTAGTGGCTTGTGGAGATCGATGACGGGAGTTAGCCGCCGGAGTTGGGGAAGATGGAGGTGGCGGATCGGACGCTGTGGCAGCGCAGGCGGCGTGGGATGGCATCGGCTGTGGTGGAGGAGAGGCGGATCCGACGTAGGAACGGCGGGATCGGCGGCGAGTGCGAGGTCGGTGCGGCGCGTGTGGGCGTGGAGCTCAAAGAAGAGAGAGGGAAGATGATGCTGCAGGCGATGGCGGCGGAGGAGAATTTTTTATTCTGGTGGATCTGGTGGCGACGCGCGAAGAGGGAGGTGGAGGGCTGCGATGCGGGCGAGGAGGAGCGCAACTTCGGCGACGCGGGCGAGGAGGCGACGCATGGCGAGGTGGAGGGCGGCGACGTGAGCGAGGAGGGAGGTGGAGGGCGGAGACGCGGGTGAGGAGGTGGAGCGATATGGGCGAGGAGAAAGACATGAAATGGCCAGGATTTTTCCCCGGGCCTCCCGTGCACATTTTCCAAATCCCCCCGGGTTGGGCTTCCTGGCCCGTTTGAAATTCCCGAACATGGCCCATCCAAACGCATTCCTGAATCTACTTAGAATCCTAATTCTAGCCCACGAAATCCACCCGGAAACGGGCCAAATCTTGGGCTTCCAAACAGGCCCTTAGTAGTGAAAAGCACATGGGGAAACCTAAAACTGTGCACACAAGCACATGGCGAATTGAATGTCTACGCGTGAAGCTGTAAGGTATAGGAGGAAGCCTATTATACTCTAGTACTCTCAATCATCTACGGGCTCCTCCATATTGAAGCGCTTGAGGAGGTCCCGAGTGTACTTTCTCTAGTGCACAAAAATTCCTTCCTTCGTTTGCTTTATTTGAAACCCATCATGCTCATCTCGAACTCCCTGCTCATAATCTAAAAAAAACTCAAAATAAGAGAGTGAGACGAACCCCTCAAAAATCATATCATCCACATAAACCTATACAAGGAGGAAATCGCTACAATGCTTGAGGATGATAAGGGTTTTGCCAACTTTTCCCATTTGAAAAACTTTTTCCAATAAAAATAACCTTAAGTGATTACACGAAGCACAGGGAGCTTGCTTGAGACTATATAAAGCCTTTAAGAGTTCAAAAACATGATTTAGAAAGTCTGGATTTTGAAAGCCAAGTGGTTGCTTCACATAGACTTCTCCATTGATAAATCGATCCATTCAAGAACACACTTTTGACATCCATTTGAAAAAGTTTAAAATATTTGGAAGCAGCAAATACCAACAAAATGCAAATGGACTCAAGTCTAACAACCGGAGCATAAGTTTCATCAAATTCAAGACCCTCAACTTGAGAAAACCTTTGAGCGACTAAGCGAGTCTTATTATGGACCACATGGCTATGCTTGTCTTGCTTGTTTTTGAACACCCACTTGGTCCCAATAACATTATGACCAATTGGGGGTTCAACAAGCATCCAAACTTCATTGCGCTCCAAATTATGCAACTCTTCATGCATGGCATTGATCCATTTTGTGTCTGTGAGTGCATGGGTGACATCATGGGGCTCAAAAGAGCACCAAATGTAGAAAATGCGACATGAGAGCTAGAAGCAGCAAAACGTGGTTGTGTAGCCTAGTCATCCATGTCCACAATCATTCGCTTTGGGGGATGCCATTGAGTCATGCATCGAGGAGCTAAAGGACCTAGATCATTAGTGATAGCTGAAATAGCCTTAGCTTAGGAGTGCAAGGAGCAAACTCCAGGGACAAGGGAGGTGGTGCAAGCTCATTTGGCTGAGCAAGTGGAAGAGGAAACTCTGGATACATATTCTCATCATTGTCATCATCATCCTCCACAAATATGCTTTTAGATGTACCTGTGGGACCTGAAAAGTTTGATCTAACACTAGGGCTAGTCTCATCAAAAGTGACATCACAGGTTTGTACAATTGTACTAGTAGCAAGGTTGAACACTCAAAAACCCTTGGAAGAAGTAGGATAGCCAAGAAAAATGCCATCAGAGTGAGAGAGTCAAATTTTTCCAAATGACCACTTTTCAAAATAAAACACTTGCAACGAAAAACATGGAAATAAGAAACACTCGGCTAGCCATAAAAAGGAGTTCATATGGAGAACGCTTCAGAATAGGTCTCAAAAGCACCCTGATTGAGATATAGCACACCATGCCCATTGCCTTAGCCCAATACTGACAGGGCGTGCTATATTCATCAAACATGGTTCTGACCATCTCAACCAAGGTGCAGTTCTTACTCTCCACAACACCATTCTGTTAAGGAACATATGGGGAGGAGAATTGATGCTCAATACCAAACTCAACACAGAAATCCAAGAAATTTGAATTTTGAACTCGGTGCTGTTGTCAGTGTGTATAGCTCGAATGGCACCTGACAGTCCATGAAGAAGCTTTGGAAGCCATAAAGAACACTTAAGAGTAGCGAGAAAAATCATCGACAATGACCTTCTCACCAGTAGACATGACATGGGTTAGACCAACAGTGTCCATATGAATCAATCCATCCAGTCCCTCAATCCTCATCTCAAGGATGGGACGATGTGTGTCGACGATTGTGACAATATCCCAAGCCGAACTTACACAGATTTCATTTATTTAGAAGGGGGACAGTATCAATCAATCACCACTAGTATCACCATAAGAATGGAACCAGAGACACTGTGTTTATACAGGTTCGGGTCCTCGTAGTCTGAGTAATAGCCCTACTCCTATTTGGTTGTCACTATCAGAATGATGGATTACAGAGGATACAGAGTTAAACAATCTTTGTATTGTCTAACTATCTATTGATTTTCTCCTTGTGTTCCTATATCTCCTCTCATCTCCTACCCCTTACATAAGCCCTTAGCCCTTCTTTTATACTTGTTGAAAAGGCGTCGGTTGCTTCATCAGAGGGACGCTAGGCAGTTGCCAGTGGTTTCTATACAACGGTTTGAAGCAGTTGTTGTCCACCAGTTGTATCGTGACGGTTATGGATAACCGCACGTTCATCCTTCTGGGCAGTTATCTTGTCAGTGAAGAGACTTATATTATTCTGGGAACAACTGAACGTATCGGTCAAAGAGCAGTTATGGTCTAGTATAACCACATCACCCTTAGACCGTGGTCGGAAATATAAGTCTCGACCAAATCTTTCTTTCTTGATTCAAAGGTACTTCCATGCTTAATATTTGTCTTAATTCACTAATATGGTAAGTATAAAGAAACCACTATTGGTTTCCTTGTGAAGAGGGTTAAAGATAACTCTCTTATTACATGGTCGCGTACTGGCTGCAACCATATATTGGGTATTACCATGTCTCCGTGACCATAGTGTCTGCGGGTAGTGACCACGGACTCCGCGTCCTTAGGTATTGCGATCACAGAGGTTGCAGCCACAATCTTTGAGACCACGAGTATGATCATCCATGACGGGCCATATATAGTCTAGAAGATCTTGAACTATCACATGATCTCTCTCCGTGGTTGTGAGTGACCATGGAAAGGCACAAAGAATTTACTCGGGTAATAATCTCTGTCATCTAACTCCCGAATGTGAAATGAAAAGGTTATTTTAATTGAAGCGTCGTTTCGACTTCTCAAAAAAGTTACCTTTTCGTTTCAGATTCTAACAAAGCACAAGAAAATCTTTGGATGCGTTTGTCAGACCCATCATGAGAGGCATTAAATGAAAAGGATCTCTGTTGTGATAAAAAGTTGTCTTTTACGGGGTACAACCCACGACTGAGAACTCCAAAACCCTCTAAGACTTAGAATTCTTAGCCTCCAAGCTTCCTTCTTCAAGTTCTTTCTTCTTCTCCAATCTCATTTCAATGGCTTCCTGGACCTATTCTCACCACCGCACAATGGAGAACATGCTAACCTTGGAACCAAGGGTTACCTCCCCTCAAGGTCACTGATCCCATGGCGCGCTGTCTGGGATGAAGAAGAAAGCCCCGTCATGCAACCAGGCCAACTAGTGCTCTTCGAGGATTTCCTACGGTGCGGGTTTCTCCTTTCGGAGAGTGACTTCTTCCAGTCTCACACATTACAATCTAGTGTTGGTAACCTCAACCCCAACTCCATTTTGATTCTTGTTGTCTTCCAGCACTTGTGCGAGACATATGTTGGGGTTTTTCCCAGCATTCCTCTCTTCTGCCAATATTATTTCTTGGCGTGGTCGAAAAGCTCTAATGCTTGCGGGTGTGTCTAATTCTGTCTTCGGGAGAACAAAGACTACCCGTATCTTCCCCTCCATGATTCTGTCCATGCATGGTATCAACGGTGGTTCTATTGTTTGGCTCCTAGCGAGAGCCATCTCTGGTTCGAGAATCATCGACCAGAGAAAAGTGGAGAAAAAGATTCTGCTCCTCCGCTGGACGATGAGCAGAAGAGGCAAGCCCAGGTAATCCAATACCTGGCAAATGAGGGCTTGACAGCCTGTGATGTGGTCCGGGACTTTGTGAAGAACCGGATCAGCCCTTTGTAGAAGAGGGAACACCCTACCTGGGGGGTCATGGTTATGAAGACGACACTAGGGTCTATGTGCCGGGTAATGGCCAAACTGTTTGAATCGGTACAATCTTTGAATTTGTTGATTTTACTTGAATTAAATTCCTTTGAATAATCTTGATCATCTTTTTTCTTTGACAGTCTTGCTTATTATTGAGGTGATCAGGAGGACAAATTATCTCCTGAAAGCCTATAACACGGTTGCTGAAGGCGACACAAATGTGCCAAGGCCGGAGAGCATGGTTGGCAAAACGGACGACTTTGCTCAGGCATGTCAAAAGGTACATCTCTTTCAAATGATCTGTTTACATCTGCTTCTGGACAGAAGTTACTAAAGCAATTCATTTTGGTTTGTATTAGATGTTCAAGCGCCCAGTGGCCCAGAAAAGGCAAACCGGTGACAATGTGGGACCCTCAAGTGGTTCCACATCAAAGTGTCAATGATTGGGACAATATCCCAAGCCGAACTTACACGAATTTAATTTGTTAGTAGGGGGCAGTTTCTATCAATCTCCAAAATGAATCAACGTAATTTGGAACAAGAGACCCTGTGTTTATACAAGTTCGGGCTCTCGTAGTCTGAGTAATAGTCGTACTCCTGTTGGATTCTCACTATCAGAATAATGGATTACACGGTATATAATTTCTATCTTCCTTCCTCTATCAATCAATCCTCCCTTAATTCCTCTCTCTCAACCCTTTTTATAGTTTGCCAAAGGGCGTCGGTTGCCTAAATGAAGGAACACTTGGCGGTTACTAGTAGTTGCTATATAGTGGTTGTAGGCGGTTGTTGTTCGCCCGTTATGATGTGTAGAGCTGCACAAAAAGATCGAAGCCCGCGAGCTATTCGGGATCGGATCAAAGATCGGCTCGAACCTTTAACGAGCCGAGCTCGAGCCTGAGGTGAATCTCAAGTGAAAATTTGAGTCGAGCCCGAGCCTTATCGAGCTCGCTCAAGCTCGGCTCATTAAATCTCGAATTACCAATACCTACCAATCTATCATCAGGTCCATTACACTTTTAATGGGTCATGCCTGCATTGCATCTGTGCGAATTGCAATGGGCCGAAGGCTTGCGAGTTTGTGACATGCATGACATGGCCAGCCCACATGGACATGGGACGATCGGGGGGAGGGGGGGACACTACACAGTCACACGGCCCTATCCATCGACATTCGATCATCAGTCCATCATGGCATCACCTCCATTCCGGCATTCCCCAACCCTAGCCCTCAAATCAATCCTCAGACCTTAATCCTCAAATCCTCCAAAACTTGAGCGGCTGCACCACCAGACCTATCACAGCGGAGGCATAAGGAGCGGCGGCGTGGGTTATCAATGGCGCGGCGGAGCCCGTGTGAGGTGGCACGGCAAAGACCGTGTGAGGCGGTGTGGCGGAGACCGTGTGAGGTAGAGTAATGAATTAAATCTCTCAAGTCTCAAATTGCTCTGTTCCTTTTTATCTCCTTGCTATTTATTTTGGTCCCTTTAGTTGTGCAGAAAATTATCTTGCTTTTCAATTTTATAACCCCCCTCAAATAGTGTACTCCAGAAAGCTAGATAGTTGATAGCTGGCAACTTCATTGCCTAGGAATTACAATATTGACCGTAGAGGCAATCAGGCAAATTCTGAAGAATGTATGCCTTGTAGTGGAAAAATTCAGTGATAGATTATTATTCATCTAAAAATTTAAAATCTTTCATAGGTAAATGATAACTTGGCCGAAGAAAAGAGAGAGAATTCTATAGACTGGGACAAAAGAACAAGAAGTTGTGATGCAGTTTTTAGTGCATAATTACCATGTCAGTTTTTATTATTTAACTAATGGAATGGGCTAAGTATCATGTTTTTAGACTTGATAGATTATAATTAGATTCTGAGATGAGGATCACTTGTGCAATTTACTCCAAAAATTATATAGGAAGTTTTCCTGAAATAGTCTTGTTAAATGTTTGTGGCTATAAATGTACATCCCTTATCCCTAACCTTCTTCAATAGAGAGGGACATAAGTTGAGTCTTGAATAGAGGGACATAAATTACACAATTATTGTATTGATCTATGTTTTTTTACCTAAAATAATTTTGGACTATCATTTAGGTCTTATTTGGAAGGTAGTTTTTAACCCATTCATAAAAGATTTTTATACATTGGATTTGGAAGGAAAGTCCTCTCAACAGTAGGTTGCGCAATGGAGCAGTAGCCATCGCTTGAGGTGAGTTGCAAATTCTCATGGTTTCATGCTTTCATGGTAATCCATGGTTGATTACTTGACCCACAAATTTTAATACTATAATCCGTGGTTGTAGATATCAGAAGAACTGCAGTCCCAACAATTGTTGATCCATCAAATTTGAGGGATGATACAGTTGATAGTGATGGGCAGGAGGGGGTGGAGGGAGCTACAGCTACTGATGCTGTGAAGGTAGAAGATGGTTCTGAAGATACAACAATCTCACGAAAGAAAACCTCTGATGTATGGCAACACTTCGAATCAATTTTGGTGGCATCCAAAAAGGAGAGGGGAGTGATGGAACAAAAGGTCAAGCGCAAGGCATGTGGAACAAAGTTAGCAAAGAACAAAAGTGGCACTACATCAACAATGAAACGACATTTAGAAGCTTGCAATGTTCACAATATTCAGCAAATGAAAATAAAGAAGCAGAAAGTCATGAGTTTTCCTTTGTCTGCGGAAGGTGATTTCATTCTTCCCCCTGTTAGCTCTTCTACTGGATATGATCATGCTAAGATGCGTGAGTTAATTGCTACCATGGTTGTTGTTCATGAGTTGTCTTTTAGAATCGTGCAATATACTTGGTTCAATGCTTTGTTAAAATCATTGAACCTCTAGAAAGACTATAGAGCTGATTGTCTTAAACTTTTTGAATCTGAGAAGGCAAAATTGAAGTTTTAGGCATGTTAACAAGATAAGTCTCACATGTGATATTTGGACATCTAATTAGACTCTTTTCTATATGAGTTTAGTTGCACACTATGTTGATGCTGATTGGACATTACAGTGCCACATCATTAATTTTGCTGAGTTAGAGCCTCCCAACAATGGAATAGTTATCTCTCAGGCTATTTCTGAATGTCTAGCTGATTGGAAAAACTGAAGACAAGATAGCTACCATTACTTTTGATAATGTCTCTAGCAATGATGTTCCTGCAAAATTGTTGCTTGCTAAGTTAAGTGCTAGGGGTGTATTGTCCTTTAATGGAAAGCTTTTTCATGTGAGATGTTGTGCACACATTCTGAATTTGCTTGTAAATGATGGTTTGAAACCATTGGAGATATTGATTAGCAAGATTAGGGAGACTGTGAAGTACTTCAAGAAATCCAATACTCGCTTGTATAAGCTCACAGCCATTGCCAAGTCACTCAAGCTTGATGTAAAGAGAAAATTATGTCTAGATGTGTGCACTAGTGGGGCTCCACCTATAAGATGCTTGATAGTGCCTTCTATTTCAAACCTGCTATTGAAATATATGGAGTTGAAGATGCCAACTACAAGTGGCAACCACTTGAGGAGGAATGGGAGTTAGATGCACAAGTCAAGAATGTTTTGTTTGCTCTACATTTGACTACTAATATGATTTTTGGGTCAACTTATCCTACAGCTAATATGGTTTAGTCTAAAATTGTTAACATCAAGAAGGTGTTGTTTGACTTGTCCAATTCATCAAATGCATGCTTGGAGGAAGTAGCACATGCTATGCTTCTTAAATTTCAGAAGTATTGGGGACTCCTATTGCCACAATTCTTGACCCAAGGTACAAGATGAGAATGATTGATTTTTCTTTTCCAGTCATGTTTTCTAATGGCGATCTTGAACAAAAACTTGCACCTATGAAAACTACATTGGATGAGTTCTATGTCATATATGAAAGCGAGTATAAGCAAAGCATTTCATATCAAGAAGCTAGTGCTAGTACTTGTGGTGCATCGAGTTCGAGTAGTACTAGTAGTGTGGTGTCATTTTCTTGCCAGTTTCATGAGTTCATCAAAGCTATTTCTGCTACACAACCTTCAAAAACTGATTTGAGGATGTACTTAGAAGACATGAATGAAGTGTGTGATGAAAAACTTTTTGATGTACTCACATGGTGGAAGATGAATGCGTCGAAGTATCCTATAGTATCTAAGATGGCAAGAGATATACTAACCATACCTATTAGCACTATCTCTTTAGATTCAGCCTTTAGTGCCAGAGGAAGAGTTCTTGATGACTATCGTAGCTCGCTAAACCCATCAATGGTGCAAGCTTTAGTGTGTACCTTTAGTTGGATTAGAGGTAACATCATAAGTTGAATAAATTGGTAAGTTTTAACTTCTTCATTTCAAAATTGTTTTCATCAAATGGTAAATAATTTTTTATCGTTTCTAGTTGACTTCTATTTCATGTTAGGAGTCACAACAGGAAGATGATATTGAAGAGATCGCACTAATCGAAAGCAATCCTTCAGATGCTTCGGTTGTGGGTAGTAACTAATGCTTTGCTTCTTTACATGAACATTTGCATGCTATTTAAGTTGCTATTTACATCATTACATGACAAAGCAATCCTTAAGAACAATGCATGCATTCTTTCTTTGACAAAATTGTTATTGAATTTGTTTCTTTTTATATGAACATCTATCTACCTGTATGTGTAATTGACAATCTTCTGTGCTTCATTTCGCAGGCTACATTGGATCTGAAGAACGATCATTTCTTGTTAAGCTGTATACACGAACATCTATATATCTGTATAATGCATTTTGTTTGTCAAGCTGCACTTTGTTTGAAGATCCTATAATGCAATTCAAAGTTTAACTTCTTTACATGATGCACTTTGGTTCTCAAGCTGGAGACCTGGAGTCAATTGGAGCTGTACAAATCTGATGTATTTTGAAGATCCTATAATGCATTTTTTTTCTCTTAGTTGAAAGTCTAAATTGTCTCAGAATATTCTATATTGTTAGTTTGTTATGCTATATTGAACTCTGCATTTTGGTTTTGTTGATTGAAACTATGAATTGTTATGCTATTAATTTATTATTGTCATGAAGAAGATTCTATATTTCTAGCTGTAAATTGTAATGCACAAGCCGAGCCTCATCGAGCTCGAGTGAGCCCAATTAAACCTCACAAGAAAGCATCTATTTGTCGAGCCGAGCTCGAGCTCTATCGAGCTTGCTTCGAGCCAAGCCTGAGTCTGGTTCTAAGCTCGTTAATATTTTGAGCCGAGCCCAGTACACTATCGAGCCCGAGCCAAGCCTGCCTGGGCTCGCTCGAGCTCAGCTCATTTCCAGCCGTAATGATGTGTGGGTGTGTGGTTATGGATAACTGCACATCCATCCTCATCTTATCGACAGTTATCTTGTCAGTAAAAACAAACTTATATCATCCTAGGAATATTTGGAAAAATAAGGATTATAGGGCAGTTATGGACAACATAACCACATAACCCTTAAACCGTAGTCGATAAGATAAGTCTCAACCAAAACTTCCCTTCTTGATTTGAAGGCACTTCCAGGCTAACATATATTTCTCTTTATTGTTTAGTCGCGTACGGCCCGCGACCATCCATCCACGTCTAGGGTAGCCACGGGTAAATGTCTCCACGATTAGAGTGATCGTGGGTAGTGTAATATGCGAGACCAGAGACTTTGTGACAACAGATATTGTGACCACAGAGATTTGCGGCCACAAACATTAAAACCACGGGTACTAAGGTAGCGTAATAGTCATCCGTGATGGGAATTTCGTGTTTAATTGATAAGATGGGCTGGGTTATGTCCAGAATATCTTGACTATCCCCTAATCTCTTTCCGTGGTCTCCTGTGACCATGGAAAGGCATAAACAAAAAACTTAACTCTCTCTTTCTCCGTGGTCTCCTGTGACCACAGAAAGGCATACGCAAATAACTCAGGTAATAATCTTCGTCAGCTAGCCCCCGAATGTGAAACGAAAAAAGGTTATTTTAATTGAAGCGTCGTTTCGACCTCTCAAAAAGGCACATTTTCATTTCAGATTCTAACAAAGCCCAAGAAAACCTTTGGGCGCGTTTGTCAGACCCACCATGAGAAGCATTAAATGAAAAGGATCTCTGTCGTGATAAAATGCTATCTTTTACAGGATACAACCCATGACTGAGAACTCCAAAACCCTCTAAGACTTAGAACACTCAGCCTCCAAGTTTTCCTTCTCCAAGTTCTTTCTTCTTCCCTAATCTCACTCTAATGGCATCTTGGACCCGTTCCCACCACCGCATAGTGGAGAATGTGCTAGCCTTGGAACTGGAGGATTACCTCCACTCAAGGTCTCTAATCCCATGGCACCCTGCCGGAGACGAAGAAGAAAGCTCAGTTGTGCAACCAGGTGAGTTGGTGGTCTTTGAAGACTTTTTGCGCTGCGGGTTTCGCCTCCCGGAGAGCGATTTCTTCCTGAGCATCCTTGCTCATTATGATTTGGAGTTGGTAAATCTCAACTCCAACTCCATTTTGATTCCCGCTGTTTTCCAGCATCTGTCCAAGGCGTATGTTGGGGTTTTGCCCAGCATATCTCTCTTCCACCAATACTACTTCTTGGCGTGATCGAAGAGTTCAAATGCCTACGGATGCGTCTACTTCCGACTGCAGGAGAAGAAGGACTTCCCGCATGTTTCCCTCCGTGACTCCATCCATGGATGATATCAGCGGTGGTTCTACTGCTTAGCTCCTAGTGAGAGCCATCTCTGGTTCGAGAATCGTAGACGAGAGAAAAGCGGAGACAAAGATTCTGCTCCTCTGCTGGACGATGAATAGAAGAGGCAAGCCCAGGTGATTCGATACCTGGTGAATGAGGGCTTGACTGCCCGCAAGTGATCTAGGACTTTGTGAAGAACCGGATCAGCCCTTTGAAGGAAAGGGAACACCCTGCCTGGGAGATTACGGCTATAGAAGACGGCACTAGGGACCATAACCTAGGTAATTGCTCAGTCTTGCAAATTGGCACATCCTTTTAAATCTGTTCTTCATTTATTTGGATTGATTTCTGTTGATTAATTTTGACTGTTCTTCCATTTCAATAGTTTTGCCCACTTCTAAGGTTGACAGGAGGACATTGAAGGCCTATAACATGGCCGCCGAAGGTGATGCCGAGGCACCAAGGCCACAAAGCATGGTCGGCAACACTAATGACTTTGCTTAGGTGCGTTGAAAGGTATTGATCTTTTAAATAATCTTGTTTATGTTTGATTTTGAACAACAGTTTACCAAAGTAGTCCTTTTTAGTTCATCTTAGCTGTTCAAGTGCCAGGCGGCCCAGAAGAGGCGAACCAGCGATGATGTCGGACCCTCAAGTGGTTCTACATCAAAGAAGCTAAAGAAGGCCCATCCTGCGTCCAAAGTTTTGGCTAGGCCTAGTGATGTGGACATCACAAGCTCCAACGACCAAGATGTTCGGCCCGATGACCAAGATGGTTGCATACAAGACTCTTCGACCAAATTCAAGGACCGATCACTCGATCTCGTGCCAAGCAAATTCGTGACCAGGTGAATGCTAACTTGAGTCTCATTTCAGATTTAAACAACTTAATGGTACTTCCAACGTCCACTTCTTTGGTTGAACTTAGGTGCATTGGAAGGGACGACGAAAATTGGTCGCACAAATGAGGGTGGTGCAAGGCACACACTGTCTGTCCTTTTGTGAGCAATTCTGGAGATAATCTGAGCATGAAACATGGTCATGGGCCACATCATTAGAAATATAATGAAGTCTAGTTTCCAACGCATCAAACCATGCATCATTTCGACTTCCGAGTCAAAAGTTATAGTCATTTTAGTGGAAGCTGCACAACCAGTCCAACCTGCGCGAAAATTGAAGCAACTCTTTTCCAAACGAATTTGTCTCTTGGATATCCAAGGAAACTCTTCATCTAATGGGTGCCTTCACACCTTAATTAGGAGGGTTGGTTGTTCAAGAAAACTTTTCATCTAATGGTTGCTTTCACACATAAACTAGGAAGGTTGTTCCTAGTATAAATACCCCATGTATTCCAACTATTTTTGTAACTTTTGATCAAACCATTTCAGCTATATGCTAGTGCAGCAAGACTGCTTGAGTGTTCCTCTACCTTTGCTCTTGTGAGTTTTCTTGGATTCGCGAGAAGGATCTTTACTGGTCCCCCTAGTTCGTGCTCTATGGTTCCGGCCGTTTTGTGTGGAGTAGTCCCGGTTTGTGGTTCTGTGATTGTTCAGACAGCGGGTCGGAGTTCTTGTAGCTTCGGACCGTCTTCCCCATCATATGGGTTGCAACCAACTTTGGCAGGTATAAAGCCAGTTACCCCGGCTGTTCGCAGCTAGTTATCTTTGTTCTATCCTACGCCGTGAAGATCGGGCCACCCTTGTGGAGAAACTGATATGCGTTAGCGCAGCAGTGATCCACCCCCACACCATTTGGTATTAGAGCCTCCGTTGATACGGTAGGATCTGCTATCTATTTACCATCCATATTATCCATATTACTTGTGTTCTTCGTTTTCTTATTCTTATCCTAGAGTCCAAAAGCCATAAAAAAAAACCAAACCTTTGTTGTGGTACTGAAATTTAGTGTTGCACGTTGCGAGCTGTTATCTTATTCTCATCAAAGTTATCTTGTACTGCATTCTTATCATCGCCAGTCATCTTTAGTTTGTGCTAAAAATAAGAAAAGAAAAAAAAGAGAAGAGGAGTTAAAAAAAAAGAGTGAGTGAAAAAAAATCAGTAGCAAAGGAGTGTGTTGCAGCTAGTGGATGATGTGAAGTTTCTTTTACTTGCTTTGTTGCATTTCGTCCACTTTATTTTAGTACTACAAAGCCTTCCTTTGATTAGCCCTCCGAACTCCATTATAAACTGAGGCTAAAGTTCTTTGATCCCTGTTATTCAATCGCTTAATCACTTCCGGTAACTACCACATTGCACAATCGCGGTTTGACGAGAACGCACAAGAACATTGGTAAGTAGGAGGTGAGGTTGTGTGATTCCATAAAGATATTCCTATTCCACTATATTGCCTCTCCTTAACATGGCAGGTTCTCAGTCAAGTGTGTATGGAGGAAATAATGGTGAAGAAGACGTTCCAGTGAGACGTGGTGAGCTGCGACAACTGCAGGATACTTTGCTTGAAGCAATGCAAAGGATGCTCCGTGAGAATTTTCCGGCCGCCGGTGGTGGAGTGCCACCTCCACTGAACCCTGCTGCTCCAATAGTCGAAGACGGTGATGAGAACTCCGTTGCATCCCATGCTGGAGATGAGCACAACAATCTGAACAATCGGGCTGATCATGGCGCAAATGCACGGGCTGCAGCTGCTGTTCATGGTCGTCATGGTCGAAATGACCCTGATAATGCCGCTAGAATCAAGTTAAGAATTCCAAAATACACTGGAAAGGAAGACCCCGATGCTTATCTTGAGTGGGAAGAGCAATGTGATCAGATTTTCGGCATACACAACTTCTCTGATGCAAAGAGGGTAAATCTTGCTTGTGTTGAATTCTCTGGCTATGCGCTAACATGGTGGAACCAAGTGTAGCAAAACCAATGTCAATTGGGCTTAGATCACATCAATGCGTGGGAGGACATGAAGCGTGTGATGAGACGTCGTTTTGTTCCATCTCAATATCAACGAGATCTCCGTAATAGGCTGCAGCGCCTTACCCAAGGATCACGCACCGTGGATGAATATTATAAAGAGATGGAGACTCTCTTAATTCGTGCAAGGATTCAGGAAGATGAAGAATCTAAAATGGCTAGATTTTTGCATGGTCTTAATGCTGAAATTTCAGATTTTGTTGAGATGTTCCCTTATAATAATCTGCAGGATCTAGTGGATCAAGCAAAGCGAACCGAGAGAAAGGTTCGGCACCCTGGAACTTCTCGCCCTTCAGCAAGTCATTCAGCTGTGACACCTTGGTGTCGTTCTCAGCCAAGTCAATCCCACGGTGGCTCTCAATTCCAAAATACAACTAATGGTCCATCAATTCGTGCTACTAGTGGTAAGCCATCAGCTTTGATGTGACACTGAGTGCCCGATCTTCCGAAAGGTACGTGATAGATCGATTGGTGGAGCTTCGACGTAGAACGATCCGGCTTCAAATCAGGCACGATCTGAACCCCGCAATCGCAACACCACTACTCCGTTGGTTATCAATCTCGCGTGAGCGTGATTGACCTCGCCAAGAAGGCTTATCCCTGCTGCGAATCGAGAACACAAGCAAGAACACGGATGAAAGCAAACTCAATTGCAAATACGAATGATTAATCTCACAAGTTGGGGTCTCACAAACCGATCAAGCGGCGAAACTGTTCGAAGACAGAATAATCTAAGCAAAACCCCCTCCTAACTCGGATGATGGCTACTGAATATAAGGTGTTAGGGTCGGCCAAGGAACCCTGGACGCGCCCTAATGGGCTCCAACGAGGTATATGGGCCAACGGCCCAAAGACGGTGGCGCAGCACCCTGACAGATTCTGGACGCTGACTTGTTTCGATGATTCCCATTTGCTCCGGTGGAATTTTGACGTGGTACCAGTTCCATTGGAAAGCTTATCTCCTTAGCTTTCCAACGGTATATAAAAAGTCAAAAACGGAGTCCGTATGCGTCCTGGGTGACAATTTTAGTGCAGACTGCTCCTGGATTCCGAGGTGGACTCGAACTTCGAATTGGTGACGGGATGGGCTTCAACTCCAACTCAAATTCGACGTGGTTGTTGGCCTCCTTTGCTTCCTTGCGGATGGGCTTCACCTCCAACTCGAATTCGATGTGGTTGTTGGCCTCCTTTGCTTCCTTGCTGGTCTCCATGCCTACGGTGATCCTCTCCATGATTCCTAAGTATAATAGCATCATTAAATAGCAATCCATCCTCGAAAATACAATGCGATTCACTTAGGAGCGAGTTCACTTGTTGATGAAGTAGTCGTGCTCGAGCTCTTGTTATGGGACCTTCAAGGGCCGGTTCAATGCGCGTATCTGAAGGTATGATGTCCTCATCAGACTCCCCTTCTTGAATTTGAGTCGTCCTCGACTCAAGCTCACTTTCTTCTCCCATGTATGGTCGCAAATCTGCAATGTTAAATGTGTGACTAACCCCAAAATCTGCAGGCAGGTCTAACTTATATGCATTGTCATTTATCTTTGCAAGAATTTTAAAAGGACCATCAGCACATGGCATTAACTTAGACTTGCGCAATTCTGGAAATCTATCCTTTCTCAAATGCAACCACACTAAATCACCCGGTTCAAGTTTTACGTCCTTTCTACCTTTACTACCAGCAATCCTATATTTTTCAGTCATCCTCCCAATATTTTCCTTAGGTGCAGTATGCATCTTAAGAATAAATTCAGCACGTTGTTGAGCATCACAATTAACTCTCTCATCGGCAGGTAAAGGCAAAAGATCAATTGGAGCACGAGGAGTAAAACCATATACTACCTGAAAAGGACTTACCTTGGTGGTGGAGTGAACCGCTCTATTGTAAGCAAACTCAACATGCGGTAGACACTCTTCCCACATCTTCAAATTCTTCTTTAGGACAGCTCGCAACATGGTTGATAAAGTTCTATTAACGACCTCTGTCTATCCGTCAGTTTGGGGATGACATGTAGTAGAAAACAGAAACTTTGTCCCCAATTTGTTCCAAAGCGATCTCCAAAAGTGGCTCAAAAATTTCGCATCGCGATCTGAAACAATAGTAATAGGCACACCATGCAAGCGAACGATTTCTCTAAAAAATAAATCAGCTATGTTTGTGGCATCGTCGCTCTTATGACAAAGAATAAAATGTGCCATCTTCGAAAATCGATCCACTATCACAAAAATACTATCCCTCCCCTTCTTGGTCCTAGGCAATCCTAAAACAAAGTTCATCGATATATCCTCCCAAGGCGCGCTAGGAACAGGTAGAGGCATATAATGACCATGGGGATTAAGACGGGACTTAGCTTTGTTGCATGTAGTACAGCGTGCGACGTAGCGCTCGATGTCGCGCCGCAGCCGTGGCCAAAAGAAGTGTGTGACCAGCACCTCCTCCGTTTTCTTCACGCCAAAATGTCCCATCAATCCGCCTCCGTGTGCTTCCTGCAACAACAAAAGATGAACCGAGCTAGCTCCTTGTATGAGCACTCCTCCAATGCCAATGCCGCTCGCATCACATTCTAGCTCGAATTTCTTGTCAAAATCAGGAAGTTGTAGCAAAGGCGCCTGTGTAAGCTTTGCTTTGAGGACGTCAAAAGCATGGTCGTGCGCTGGTCCCCAACGAAAAGGAACTCCTTTCCTTGTCAATTCGTGGAGAGGTGCTGCAATGGTGCTGAAATCCCGCACAAATCGCCGATAAAATCCTGCAAGACTAAGAAAACTGCGCACCTGCGTGACAGTCGTCGGAATCGGCCAGCTAGTAATGGCTTCAATTTTCGCCTCATCCACCTCAATTCCCTGTGAAGTGACAACATAGCCAAGAAACGAGACTCGATCGGTGCAAAAGGTGCACTTCTCAAGGTTACTAAACAAGCGTGCATCACGCAAGGCAGTAAAAATAGCTCATAAATGTTCAATATGTTCATCATGTGACTTGCTGTAAATGAGAATATCATCAAAGTATACCACCACGAATTTGCCAAGAAAAGCACGCAAAACTTCGTTCATCAAACGCATGAAAGTGCTAGGTGCATTAGTTAAACCAAAAGGCATGACTAACCACTCATAAAACCCGAACTTAGTTTTGAAAGCAGTTTTCCATTCATCTCCCAAAGCCATTCGAATCTGGTGGTACCCACTACGCAAATCAATTTTTGTGAAAATAATAGAACCACTCAACTCATCAAGCATGTCATCTAACCTAGGAATAGGATAGCGATATCGAATGGTGATGTTATTAATGGCTCTACAATCAACACACATGCGCCAACTGCCGTCTTTTTTAGGAACAAAAAGAACAGGAACAGAACAAGGACTAAGGCTCTCACGTATGTACCCACGGTCCAAAAGGTCTTGGACTTGTCGCTGTATCTCCTTAGTTTCCTCGGGATTGGTCCTGTAAGCAGCACGGTTTGGCAAGCTCGTCCCTGGAATCAAATCAATCTTGTGCTCAATTCCCCTCACAGGTGGCAGCCCCGGTGGAAGCTCAGAGGGAAACACATCCTTGTACTCTTGCAAAAGGTTAGCAACAGCGGGGGGCACCGAAAAAGACATATCCTCAAGCGAAAACAATGCCTTTTTGCAAGCCAAAGCATAGCATATCCCATTAGGCTCATCAATTTCAGCAAGATCAATTTTATTTGCAAGCAAAGTAGAAGTTTTCAATTTAATTACTTGCTGATTTTCAGATTGTAACAGGTTCTTTTGCTTATCATTACGTGTCCTATCCTTTTCATATTGCACAATTTCAGCCGGGGACATAGGAAGCAACGTAAGTTTCTTTCCCTTATGGATAAGAGTGTACTTATTAGCTCGACCATGGTGAGTTGCATCAGTATCAAACTCCCAAGGACGCCCCAACAAAAGGGCACAAGCATCCATAGGTACGACATCGAAATCAGCAAAATCGTGGTAGGAGCCAATAGAAAAATGCACTCTTGCTGTTTGAGTTACCTTGACCTTGCCGCTGTTGTTGAACCACTGAATGTGGTAGGGATGGGGGTGTGCTCTTGTGGTCAAGCCAAGCTTCTGGACCAAGTCGGTGTTCACCAAATTGTTGCAGCTGCCGCCATCAATGATGGTGCGGACGCGGCAGTCCTTGATGATGAGGAACATGTTGAACAAGTTGTGACGCTGCAACTTGTCATCCGTCTCAACTTGGGCACTCATCGAGCGCTTTACAATGATGGTTCTGTAGGTCTCCGTTGCTGCGGTGCCAAGTACCTCCTCGTCACTGCACTCCTCGTCCTCTTCTTCGCCTACAATGTTAGTGGCGAGGGAATATTCATCTTCAACATCAGAAGCACTAACATACCTGCCATCAGCCGTAGCAATATATGCCCTTTTGCTAGGACAATCTTTCTGTCCATGACCCATGCCCTTGCAGCGGTGGCACACGATCCCTGTAGAACATCCCGTGGAAGCCACCGAAACGGAGCTCGCTGCCGGTGCCTGCAAAGGCACAGATTTGCTTACCTCAGGAGGTCGCGAAGGTGATGAAGATGGTGCTGGACGCGAGGCGCTCTTGGAAGGGACAGGTGGCTGCACAGTTTGTTTGTCGCGACCGGATTGCATAGTCCGAGGAACAAAGTTGTTGGAGAAGTTGTTCCGCTGTCTCCGGTCCGCTAAATGTCGTCCCTGCAATTCTTTTTCTGCCAACATAGCAAGCTGGAACAAACGATTGACAGTAGTATATTCTTTGTAGTCAACAATATCCTGAATTTCACGCCTCAACCCCCCATAAAACCGACAAATTTTATCTTCGGTTTCCTCTTGTACCCCACAACGTATCATGCCCTTTTGTAGCTCAGCGTAATATTCCTGGACAGACATATTACCCTGCTCTAAGCACTGCAATTTCTTACGCAAATCACGTTGGTAGGAAGGAGGAACAAAACGTTCACGCATAGCTTCTTTTAACCTAGCCCATGTGTCAGGTTGTAAGCGGAGGGTAGCAAGTTCATTCCACCAGATGATAGCAAAGTCTTTAAATTCACTAGTGGCTTGCCTAACTCGATGTTGCTCAGGAACTAAGTGAGAATTAAACTTTTGCTCAACAGTCATCTCCCAATCTAAGTAAACCTCAGCATCATAGGCACCATGAAAAGGAGGGATGAAAAATTTCACCTTAGCAAAATGATCATCATTGGCACGACCATGATGGTGGTTGTTATTACCTCACATACCGTGCTGATTGCGGCGAAGGCGTTGACGTAGTCGAGCCTCTTGTGTCGTCCGTTGGTTCACCTCTCCATTGTCGCCATATTCAACGTCTTGGTCATCGTCATGGAAGGGTGGCTGTTGTGGCTCCAAAGCTTCAATTCGTCCAGCAAGGGTGGACACACGTCTGTCGAGGCCCTCAAACTGATGCTGTGAAGCCGTGGCATGTTCACTGAGCATCTTGGCCAGCCTCTCCTCCAAACCGCCCAACAAGTCCCTAACCTCGCTGTGCAGCACACAGTCCTCAGTAGAAACCCTGTCCTTCCCGTTGGAACTTTCTGTCATTGTGAGCAAGACAACAAAAGATAACAGAAAATATTATCCCTAGCAACTACTAGGTTATGGGGAAGTGGGATCACACACTCTCCTGCGTCTTACCAAGTTCTTACTAGGTTCTTACCAAGGCGACAGGTAGCACAACTCAGAGGTATACCAACAGTATATGAAGCGATTGCAAGACCCAATCCGTACCTGATAAGAAGTATGTGGAGCTTGGATATGCAATATTTAGTAGCAAGGAATATGCAATCATCGAAATCAGAATAGCAAAGCTGAATAAATATCCAAAGTACTTGTCAAAGTTGCTGGCTTAAACTCGTTCTCAGACCTAGCTCAAGCAAGCAAAACGAATGACGTAACATTGTCGATACAAAGGATGCAAGCACTTTTTGATTTTTTTATTTCTTTTTTTTCTTGCTTTTTTTTTATCTTTGTGCGGCTTCTTTTTTTTTGCACTTGCCTTTTTCACCTTTTTTTTTTAAATATCAATAGTGCCGCATATGAGAGATTACAAGATATATACACAAACACTCAATTTTCTCTCGCTGGAAAAACAGATCTACTATGCAGAAACTTCCTATGCTGTTTTCGGATTTTTGGAGGCCTCAAACGCTAAAACGTATAACAGCAAAGTTGTAGATCGTTTCGTGTTGATCAATTTGCATATATGGAACACCAATTTGGATAACGAATCTAGGAGATATGGGCCCCGCAATACAGTCTGTGTAGGAAATCCGAAATCAAACAGATTCACTTCCAACGCGATTTTGGACTTGAAAACGGAGTTTATAGAACTTCTCACAATGGACAAAGTTGTAGAGAATTTTCTGAGCTACAATTTAGACTCTGAATTTGTTCAATTTGGTGTTCAGAAGAAGGAGATAAAAGCAAAATACCGAACTTGACAGATTGACACCCGATTTGGACGCTGCGGCGACGACGACGTGATGGCGTTAGACTCGACGTCAAGATGCAAGACTCAAACGAGATCAAGAACTTACTCTAAACCAGCAACAAGACGATGACGATGGATACAAATTCAACAACGCGAAACTGAAAACGAAATCGCGAAGGGCACAAGTGGCTTGGACGATGGATATGACGGCGAACTCAAATATTTTTGTGGGGCAATTTTCTGGACTCTAGGTGAAAGGTGAATATTGAACATAGGGGATACAAGTATACCTGACGGGCAACCGAGGCTCTGATACCACTTGATGTGACACTGGGTGCCCGATCTTCCGAAAGGTACGTGATAGATCGATTGGTGGAGCTTCGACGTAGAACGATCCGGCTTCAAATCAGGCACGATCTGAACCCCGCAATCGCAACACCACTACTCCATTGGTTATCAATCTCGCGTGAGCGTGATTGACCTCGCCAAGAAGACTTATCCCTGCTGCGAATCGAGAACACAAGCAAGAACACGGAAGAAAGCAAACTGAATTACAAATACGAATGATTAATCTCACAAGTTGGGGTCTCACAAACCGATCAAGCAGCGAAACTGTTCGAAGACAGAATAATCTAAGCAAAACCCCCTCCTAACTCGGATGACGGCTACTGAATATAAGGTGTTAGGGTCGGCCAAGGAACCCTGGACGCACCCTAATGGGCTCCAACGAGGTACATGGGCCAACGGCCCAAAGACGGTGGCGCAGCACCCTGACAGATTCTGGATGCTGACTTGTTTCGACGATTCCCATTGGTTCCGGTAGAATTTTGACGTGGGACCAGTTCCATTGGAAAGCTTATCTCCTTAGCTTTCCAACGGTATATAAAACGTTGAAAACGGAGTCCGTATGCGTCCTGGGCGACGATTTTAGTGCAGACTGCTCCTGGATTCCGAGGTGGACTCGAACTTCGAATTGGTGACGGGATGGGCTTCAACTCCAACTCAAATTCAACGTGGTTGTTGGCCTCCTTTGCTTCCTTGCGGATGGGCTTCACCTCCAACTCGAATTCGACGTGGTTGTTGGCCTCCTTTGCTTCCTTGCTGGTCTCCATGCCTACGGCGATCCTCTCCATGATTCCTAAGTATAATAGCATCATTAAATAGCAATCCATCCTCGAAAATACAATGCGATTCACTTAGGAGCGAGTTCATCTGTTGATGAAGTAGTCGTGCTCGAGCTCTTGTTATGGGACCTTCAAGGGCCGGTTCAATGCGCGTATCTGAAGGTATGATGTCCTCATCAAGCTTCCTTGGCGTCATCACCGGCTGACCGCAACAGCGATAAGCATCCTGCTGCATCCACAGGAGCCTCATCCTCTACACCAGTTCCCAAGCGGAACCGAGACATCGAGTGTTTCAAGTGCAAGGGACGAGGGCAAATTTCTTCAGAGTGTCCTAGCAGGAGGGTGTTGATTGTGAATGAACAAGGAGAGTGGGAATCTGAAAGTGATGAAGATGAACATAAATCACAAGGTGAAGAGAAAGAAAATGATGAGGAGAATGTATGTGATATTCAAGCTGATGAGGGAGATAATAATTGATTTATTTCTCGTCGTGTGCTCAGCGTTAGCGCTGCAAAAGAGGACAAGGGACAACGGCATAACATCTTCCACACTCATGGTACAATCAAGGAGAAGGTATGTCATATCATTGTTGATAATGGCAGTTGCAATAACATTGCTAGCTCAGATTTGGTGGAGAGATTGAACCTGAAAAGGCGGCATCCTAGCCCCTACAAGATGCAATGGCTCAATGATTGTGGTTCGCTGAAAGTTAGCAATATTGTGACAATTCCGTTCTCCATTGGGAGTTCCAAGATCAAGTGGAGTGCGACGTAGTTCCGATGCAAGCTTGTCAATTGCTGTTGGGACGTCCATGGTTGTTTGATCATGATGTTCAGATTAGTAGTCGAGCCAACCGACTTTCATTCATGTATAAAGGAGAGCGCATATCTTTGCTCCCTTTAATTAACACCAGAGGAAATCTTGATGGATGATCAAAAAAGAAAGGAGAGAGAGAGCGATAAACACTTGAGAGAAAACCACCAACATAGTGAGCGAGTGATTCCAAAGCCAAACAAAACTCCACAGCTGAAATTAATCAAGCCACGGGAAAAAGAGGGTTTAGTAATGATGGCTAGGAAGGGGGACATGAGGGAATTGAGAGAACCCAATTGCACTTTCTTTGTACTCATGTACAAGGAGAATTTTCTATCCACTAACGACTTCCCCTCTACTTTGCCAAGTGTTATTTTTGATCTTTTACAGAGCTATAAGGATGTGTTTCCAGACGAAGTACCACCCGGGCTGCCACCCAAGAGAGGCATTGAGCACCAAATTGACTTGGTATGGGTGCATTTTCAAAAGGAGCGCTTTCCAGAACAACGTAAAAGCAAATTGCAGTCAACAGCAGATGGCCCATTCAAAGTGCTCAAAAAGATTAATGACAACGCATACAAGATTGATCTTCCTGAGGAGAATGGCGTTTGTCCAACATTCAACGTATCCGATCTCTCTCCCTACATTGGACCATCAGACTCGAGGATGACTCCTTTTCAAGAGGGGGAGGATGATGTGGACATCACAAGCTCCAACGACCAAGATGGTTGCATACAAGACTCTTCGACCAAATTTCAAGGACCGATCACTCGATCTCGTGCCAAGCAAATTCGTGACCAGGTGAATGCTAACTTGAGTCTCATTTCAGATTTAAACAACTTAATGGTGCTTCCAACGTCCACTTCTTTGGTTGAACTTAGGTGCATTGGAAGGGACGACGAAGATTGGTCGCACGAATGAGGGTGGTGCAAGATACATACTGTCTGTCCTTTTGCGAGCAATTCTGGAGACAATCTGAGCGTGCAACATGGTCATGGGCCACATCATTAGAAATATAATGAAGTCTAGTTTCCAACGCATCAAACCATGCATCATTTCGACTTCCGAGTCAAAAGTTATGGTCATTTTAGTGGAAACTGCACAACCAATCCAACCTGCGCGAAAATTGAAGCAACTCTTTTCCAAACGAATTGGTCTCTTGGATATCCAAGGAAACTCTTCATCTAATGGGTGCCTTCACACCTTAATTAGGAGGGTTGGTTGTTCAAGAAAACTTTTCATCTAATGGTTGCTTTCACACCTAAACTAGAAAGGTTGTTCCTAGTATAAATACCCCATATATTCCAACTATTTTTGTAACTTTTGATCAAACTATTTCAGCTATATGCTAGTGCAGCAAGACTTCTTGAGTGTTCCTCTACCTTTGCTCTTGTGAGTTCTCTTGGATTTACGAGAAGGATCTTTACGGGTCCCCCTAGTTCGTGCTCTACGGTTCCGGCCATTTTGTGTGGAGTAGTCCCGGTTTGTGGTTCTGCGATTGTTCAGACAGCGGGTCGGAGTTCTTGTAGCTTTGGATCGTCTTCCCCATCGTACGGGTTGCAACCAACCTTGGCAGTTATAAAGCCAGTTACCCCGGCTGTTCGCAGCTAGTTATCTTTGTTCTATCCTACGCCGTGAAGATCGGGCCACCCTTGTGGAGAAACTGATATGCGTTGGCGCAGCAGTGATCCACCCCCACACCACCTAGGGTCTTACAAATTCAGCCAGTCGCAGCGACCACAGTGGCGACCGTGGCCACAAATGTCCATGCGACTACACCGACTGTCGTAGTCGTGTTCTCAATTGCAACTGCGAGTGTCCCCACGGCCACAACGACTGTCGCGGCCATGGGAATTCCCGTGACCACGGGGTATCGACTGTAGTGAGCCAACCAGGCTCCGCTGCGATCATGACGACAACCGACCCTCTGGTTGCAACCATGAGGGTTGTTACAGTAAGGGTTTCAGCTCCACAAATTTCATTAAATATGACTATGAATTATCTCATGGTCGTACAGGGAGAGAGGAGTGATGTGGAGGAGGAACAAGAAGCTTGTATGTTCATTTTGAGGAGGAGGCCATCAACTACCTCCAATCAATCCTCCCCTATGGCGCTATCCTCGCTGTTGTCTCCTAAGGGCGGGACTTCGAGTTCCCGAAATCTCTTGGAACTCAGCATCAGGTAAATATTTGTTTTTCTCTCTAACTAAATTACAGTACTTAGTTAGAAATGACTTATCAAACTTGAAACCGGATGTACAGAGTTCCCTCGACCACTACAATGCCCGCTCCAATGGTCAAAACTGCACCATTTGTGGCCGAGGTGGTGGAGACTATTATGGCAGATCTGCCTGCCATAAGCGAGGTAGTAGCAGAACCAGCGATTGTGGAAGAAGTTGCTGCAACTATTGAGGTTGCACCTCCGCAGGATGTTGAAGAAGACCCTGTGACCATCATTGATGAGGTTGTTCAAGACATCTAGTCTATTGAACCTATCAATGATGGAGAGACTGGGGTCGCAGCTGCGACCTCGACCATGGGGACTAGTGAACCGACAAGAGCTTCTACCCCCCCCCCCCTCTGGTTGAAGAAACTGTGCCTCCCCTTGTTCAGGAGAACAAGGAGGGGGGAGGACAGAAGAAATGGCAGTCCAGCTGATCGCGCCCGAAAGGGTCGAGCGCGATGTGTAGTAATAACCGCAAGTGAACGGTTGAACGTTGAGCACTTGAGGGTCGAATTCCACGAGGAACAAGCGTATTCATCTTTCTAGCTTAATGGATCACTGATTAAGTCCAAATGATTTTGGGGTGGTTGTTTTTCTACAACTAAGTCTAACAATCTAGGGTTTGCAAGATGGAATAAAAATTTAGGGCTTCGGGAATTCCATAACCATCCAGCGTAATTCTATCCAAGGTCCAAGGATTGTAAGATAATTTCAATTATTTTCCAAGACAAATTATGTTTCCAGTTTGGGGCGCTGGGTCAATAGTCAGAGGATCGCTTCCACTGTCGCGTTTGGCGAGAGCCTCCCTCTTATTCAGGGTTCCGTGTCAAAGCACTAAAAACTCAAGAACTCCCCTAAATTCTTGCTAAGGCTCAACTATTAAATATGTTGCCGAAACAAGGATTTAGTGTTTGGAGGAAGAAAATATCATGAAATTACTCCAAAACTTGAAATAAAGACCGAGGAAGAATCACGCCATCAGGATTAGGTCATCCCTAACCCTAGAGGGGATCTACTTGCTAAAAGCCATAATAATGCAGAATATAAGAATAACAATTAAATAAAAACTCACTTGATTGCCTGAAAATTGAAGTTGCCGTCCTTGCCGGCTTACAAAAGCAATAAAATAGAGAAGGGGGCTCTACTAAACTAAAAAGTAGCTAAAAACTACTACTAAACCTAAATAAAGCATTAAAAAGCATAAAAAAGCATGCTAAGTTGAGCCAAAATCTTCTCTATTTATAGTACACAAGAAAACCTATCCAAAAAAAACTCCTTAACGTGCAGGTGATGAAGTTTGGCTTCAAACGGTGCGAGAATGGATAAATCTGAGTCAAAAGTGACCAGTTTCAGCCATTTTTGATCTAATACGACTTAAAACCGATCAAATCTGGCTAAAACAAACCAAACTCGACTAGTTTGAGTCAAAACCGGCTCAAAACGGCCACAAACGACCAGTTTGGATCAAACCTGCTTCAAATTGGCCCATCTACGACCAATCCTGGTGTAACCCACCTCACAACGAGTGGTTTGGATTAAAACTGATCAAAACCAAGCTGAGGAATCCCATTCGAACACGGCCAGGACACGTGACGCAATCACGGCCACACATGCGTTGTGGTTGAAACCAACTCAATCACGACCGGGACACGTGGCGCTTTTACAACCAGACACGTGGCGCGATTGGAACTGGGCAGTAATCTTCTGGAACCGCGTTGTATTCGACCAGGAGTCTTTTTCGAGTACAAGTCATTTTTCGCCCGCATTTCGTATAGATTGGATCTTTTACCCACCAATTCGACTTTGATCAGGTCTCTTTTCTTCTCCAGTTGTGTTTCTTGGTCGTTGGAGGCTCAAATGTGGTCGAAATTGCCTCAAATTTGGAGGGTTTGATCCTTGAAACTTGATGAATACAACCGTGAAAGAAATTTGTGAAAATAATTAAATTTGCACATAAAATGTCACATCAGAGGAGTTTTAAGCATGATTTTACATGTTTTCAATACTAAACCTAGAGTAAAAGTGCTACCAAGTTAGCACTTATCACCAGCCCACCGAAATCCAGTGCTTTGCCTCGGATTTGAGCCTTCAATCCCAATTCTGGGATAGAGTCAGGCAAGCGCGAGATAGCTTGGCTTCTACGAGCTAAGAAGCTGAGCTTGGGGATCTCTAGGAGAGGTACCTTGAGGAATTTTTGGAGGTAGGTAACAAATCTTTACCTCGTAATTTCAAGTACTTCTTAGAGAATTTCTTCAAATACTTCTTCTTTTGTTCTATTCAGAACACTACTCGTGGTGCGGCCACGCTTGGCCTACTAGTGGGGCAATTCATGGTCACACAAGTGGAGTGCGACAAGTTAAAGCAGTAAGCACATTGCTTTAAACTCAGCCCTTTATGAACTGGAATAATAATTTTCGTTGTCGTAGGGAAAACTCTGCTTTACTAGAGGTAGTCACCAATGAGCTCAACAACAAAGAGGTTGTGTCCATTGAGCGCTCATCTCTGGAAAAGGAGTTGGCTGAAGCCCAGAGGGTTTGCAGTGAAAAGCTTGCTGAAACTCTGGTGCTCGAGGACAAACTAAAGGCTGAAGAGAAAATAGCGACCTTGGAGCAGAAAGCAATGCTATCTGATTCTCTCCAAGGGAAAGTCGATCGCCTTCAAATGGTTTGCAACCAACTGCAGACCAAAGTGGACGATAAGTTCATTTTGGCAGAAACTTGCATTACCTTTTTGAACTTTATGAATTTCATGAACTCAATCGAATTCATTTATTTCTCTACTCAGAGCAAAGAGAGGAGAACAGCTAGTTGGCTGAGGAGAAAACCCATTTTGAACAAAAGTTTGTCGAACATGGAAACGATCTTGATAAACTTCAAAATGTCTTCAGCCACTACAAAAAGACCTCAGAGAAGGCCAAGGAGACAGCAAAGCTTGCCCTTAAAGAAAAGGGCGCCTTGGAAGCAATCATCAAAAGCTGCGGTCTCATGAAAAAAGATACCTTCGCAAAGCTGCGGGAGGTCGCGGACTCACTAAAGGCGAACATTATTGATCTTAAGAAGGATGATCTTTCCCTTGGTGAAACTTGCAAGATGGTCGTGGCTCAAACAGATCTTCTGGTCGCAAGTATTCCTAAAATTGCGAGGAGGCACAAGGAGACACTGAAGAGCGATGTTGCGACTATAGCCTCTGCCATCCTCTGCAAACTTAGACATCACCATGGTCTGAATTTAGATCTGAATCCAGTGGCGGAAGATGCGACCTTTGATAGTCAAGACCAATTGAGCGCGATCATGGCCAAGGTCAGGCCTTTGATAGAGAAACTATTGCATGACCTCGACCTCCTTGATGTATCTCCTCTTATTGTGAACTTTTGTAACAATGGAACAAGAATGAAATGAAAATCCTTACCTTATTATCAGAGTCTTTGTTTTATACTTTGCAAATACATATGATCAGTGGAAAAAATGAATGATGAAAAATGCAAAGTACTTGGGTTTTTAACTCAACATTATAGTTATATTCCCCTAGTCCCCTCTTGCAACCAGTGATACTGAAGACATAGTACAATGGTCACAGGATAATTCTCTTGGACTAAGGAGACCACGACTTGAATGATCAAAGCATGCTAATAAGTCTCTTAGGCGGTAAGAACTGGCTTAAAAAGAAATGTCCTGACGAGATGAGATCATGAAGTCGCGAAGATAACTGACTTAATATAAATGCATAAGTTTTTTGCTAACTGACAGCCACTCGAACGATCAAAACATACTAGTAAGTCCCTTACACGGTAATAATCGGCTTAGAAAGAGATATCTTAACTAGATGCGATCAAGAGCTCGGCCAGCAAATCCACTTATACATCATACTAAGACACCTGTTGCGACTAGCCCCCGAGCATGACCCGATAGAAAATAAGGCTGAAAATGGGAATGCAACCAAAACATAAAGTGATAAATGTATTTATTGATACAATGGAATGGAAAAACTTATTGATCTGATTGAATATCAGCCCCGATTGAATGTGCTTGATCCAATCAAGTACTGAACCCAATTAGATGAATACAAGATCTTACTCAGAAATACAGAAACCCAAGTGATCGAAAACGCTAAGATAGAAGAATAGCACAACTCTTTATTGAAAAGAGGATTTGGTACAAGTCGACAGTTGATCAATCTCGATCTCTGTCTAGGAGTTCTATATCTCCTTCGATTTCTGTTATATAATCTATTACATAGTATTTATAGTCCGGTCACTTGAAAACATATCAGACTCAAAAACTAACTAAATCTAATCATATGAGACTCGGCTATCTAGTTTGTATCAGACTTCGACAACCGATCAAATAGACTCAGTTACTCGATAGCTGACCTATTACTGTTAACCAAGTCAATTATGCATTCGACTCGAGATCCTCCCAGATCATGACTCCCCTGTTGAAAAGGAGCCAACTCCTGTTGGTGATCAAAACTGAAGATGTGGAAACTGAGACTAACCATCTTCTTGTGTATACCACTTAGCCGCTCATGCATGTTGATCTTTCCATCCCACCCGAAAAGACTCTCGTGTGCCGCTAGAGTAGTCATCATCTTCTTTTCCAAAATCACATCTTCAAGTAGATGGGCTTCTCATTGATAGACCAGTCTTCAACAGATTCTACTATGGTATCGAACTCATCATCCAACATTGAAGGCTCAAAGAGTTTAAGATGCTTGGCATTGACAACCGAATAAATGTCCATATACAGGGATAATTCAAGCTAACAAGCATTATCACCAATTTTTCGCAAAACTCGGAATGGGCCATAACAAATTGGTTTAAGCTTTTTACTTTCACCTTTGAGCCTCTCCTTACTAAAATGTATCCAGACTAGACCACCTTCTTGGAATTGAGCTTCAACTCGATGCCGATCATGTCGCGCCTTATACTTGAGCTGAGCTTTAAGCAAGTTCTGTTCGACCTCACCATGTTGATCGCCCTCGAGAGGGTCGAGTGCGATGTGTAATAATCGCAAGTGAATAGTTGAACGTTGAGAACTTGAGGGTCAAATTCCACGAGGATCAAGCGTATTCATCTTTCTAGCTTAATGGATCACTGATTATGTCTGAACGAGTTTTGGGTGTGTTTTTTCTACAACTAAGCTATCAATCTAGGGTTTGCAAGCTGAATGAAAATCTAGGGTTGCGGGAGTTCCATAACCATCTGGCGTAATTCTATCCAAGGTCCGAGGATTGTAAGTTAATTTCTATTGTTTTCCAAGACAAATTAAGTTTCCAGTTCGAGGTGCTGGGTCAACAGTCAGAGGCCAGATCGCTTCCACTGTCACATTTGGCGAGAGCCTCCCTCCTATTCAAGATCCCACGTCGAAGTGATAAGGACTAAAGAACTCCCCTAATTTCTTGTTAAAACTCAACTGTTATGTCAGTTTTCCAAACAAGAAATTAGGGTTTGGAGGAATAAAATATCAAGAAATTACTCCAAAACTTGAAATAAGGACTGAGGGAGAATCACACCTTCCGGATTAGGTCATCCCTAACCCTAGAGGGGATCTACTCACTAAAAGTCATAATAATGCAGAAAAAATAGTAAGAAATAAATAACAACTTACTTGATTGCTTGAGAATTGAAGTTACCATCCTTGCCGGCTTACAAAAGCAATAAAAATAGAGAATGAGGCTTTTCTAAGAAAATTAGACTAAAAACTAAGCCCTAACGGCTTCTAAACCTAAGAAAAAGCATGTCTAATTGAGCCAAAATTAAGTTTCTCTATTTATAGTACATAAGTCCTAGAATTAACCAATTACAACTCAAGACTTATTTAGGAAGAAAATTGTCTCAAATTCGGACTTTAAACCGACTAACGGGTCTGTTTTGGATTCGGAATTCGGGTTTCGGGTTGGATTCCTGTTTTTCAGATTTTCAGCATCTTCTTTCTTCACTTCGTTTCCTATCCAAACGATGTCGAAATTACTCCAAATTTAGTACGTTTGTTCCCTGAAATATGATGAACACACTCATGAAAGCAGATTATAAAAATGTTACAAAAAGTCACATAAAATGACGTATCAAAGAAATGTTAAGACTTATCACATGTAATCGTCGAATACCTTCTAAGAACCGCTGTGCTCGATCCTGATCAGATTCCTCCTTGTTGTTCTGTGCTGAGGTAGGGATCACAAACTCCAGGTTGAATGGACTTTATGGTAGAAATCCCAAACATACCTCAAAAAGAGACTTCCCAGTCGAACCATGCACTACTCGATTAAAAGCAAATAGTAGGTACGGTATACTTTCATCCCAAGTCTTCGGATGCTTAGAGTTATAACCCCTCAAGAGATGAACAACTGTTCGATTCACCACCTTAGTTTGACCGTCAGTTTGAGGATGAAACGTAGTACTCCTCTTTAGCTTTGTATCCATTATCGACCAAAGTGATAGCCAAAAATGACTAAAGAACTGGGTATCATGGTCAGACAAAATGGAATTTGGCAACCCAAAATGTGTCCAAACGTGCTGAAAGAATACCCGAGCTACTTCTTCTCCTGTGATGGTCTTTCGACAAGGTATAAGCACCACCATCTTGGAGAATCGATCAACGACCAAGAAGAGATAGTCGTTGCCACGTCGGGTCTTGGGCAATTCTCCTAAGAAATCTATGGATATACTTTCCCATGGTCGTGACAGAACTGGCAAAAGATTGTACAAACCCAATTTTCAGTTTGTTGGTTTAGAGATGCTACAGAGACCACAGCCTCGAACAAAACTAGCCACATCCTGCTGCATTCGCGGCCAGAACACATGTAGATTAAGATTTTGTAAGGTCTTCGTAACCCCAAAGTGACCAGCAACCTTCGATGTATGCGCCTCCCGTAGCCATTGTACTCGAGGTGCTCCTCATGGTATATAGAACAGATCGCCCTTATATAGGAGTCCTCGAAACTCAAACTCAGATGGTCGTCCTGTTTTGAGCTCAGCCAGTGCTGATCGAATATCAGGATCCTCTGTGTACATTGTGGCATAGTCCTCATGGCATGAAGGCTCAATCTGTATAAATACTGATAAGCAAAGGATAGTAACTAGTGGTCGTGACAACATGTCAGCCGGTTTATTGTGTACACCCTTTTTGTACTTAATCACCAAATTGAATTGTTGCAGATACAACATCCACTTCATGTGCTGGGCTTGCTGTAACTTTGATTGAGTTTGCAAATATTGCAATGGCTAGTGGTCGGTGTGTACAATGGTCTCTTTACCCAAAAGATAACACCGCCAATATTTCATGGCCTGATGCAGTGCACATAACTCCTTATCGTAGGTCGCATAGTTCTTCTGAGCTCCCTAAAATAGCTCGGAGTGATATGCTACTGGTCGGCCTTCTTGCATGAGCACTGCGCCCATTGCATAACCCGAAGCATCTGTTTCTAGCTCAAATAGCTTTTGTAGATTCAGTAGAGATAGAACAAGAGCTTCACTAATCTTTCTTTTCAATAGGAGGAATGTGTCCTCATGTTTTCTATTCCACTCGAACTTCTGGTCAATCTTGGTTAGTGCATGCAACAAAGAAGCCAATATCGAGAAGTATCGAATAAACTTCCAAAGGTATTGGCATGCTCCCATAAAACTACACACTTTCGTTATTGTTCGTTGTTGTGGCCACTCTTGGATAACTTTTACCTTATCGGGGTCGATTTGCAATGTACCTTCACCGACCATGAATCCCAGGTAAAGTAGAGTTTGCTGGTAGAACTCGCACTTTTCACAGTTGAGGTGAAGTTGATGTTGCCGCAGTTGCTCAAACACCTTTTCTACATGAACTAAGTGCTCATCCCACAAACAACTATAGACCAGTATGTCATCGAGGTAAACGATGACAAAGTTGTCGATGAATGGTCGAAGCACATCATTGATGAGACGCATGAATGTGGCTGGGGCGTTACAGAGCCCGAATAGCATGACCAACCATTCGAACAGACCCTATCGCGTCTTGAATGCAGTCTTCCAAGTATCTTCTTCTCGGATACTAACTTGATGATACCCTGATTTTATATCCAATTTCGAGAAGACAGCAGCATGCTTCAATTGATCTAACAGGTTGTCAATATGAGGAAGAGGATATCAATTCTTGATGGTGATCTTGTTCAGTGCTTGATAGTCGATGCACATTGCCAAGTCCCATCTTTCTTTAGAACCTGCACCACAGGAGATCCACAAGGTGAATTACTTGGTTGAATTACCCCATCATTCAACAAGTCACCAAGTTGTCTTTTGATCTCTTCATTCTCCAATACTGAGTTACAATACATACTTAGATTGGAAGTGTCACATCTGACACGAGTTGAATATTGTGCTCGATTGAACATTTCGGCGAATGACCCTAAATATTCTCAAACAGATCACTGTATTTTTCTAGCAGTCCTGAAAAACAACTAGAATCCTTTCGGCAAGCCAACGACAGTGCTGTTTGAGTACTATCATCCTAGCCCACTGGCCAAATCATAACAAGCACACATTTTTTACATGCGTTGATGATACGTTTGCCCTGATTTGCAGTTATCAAGTTTGAAGTGTCAACGTGGTCGTCTCTAGTGATAACGAACTTATCCCCATTTTTGGTGAGCTCGTACTCTTGCACCCTTCGGTGGGAATGAGAGTCCTGATCATACAAGAACAGACTCCCAAAGATCACCTGACAAATATCGATAGGAACAACGTCGCATTGAACCTCATCGATATAATGAGTAGAGATCGCAAACTTTAACACACACTGACTCATAAACTGTTGGCTCACATCGGATGTAAACCATCCCAGAGGATACAATCATGAGTGTGTGGTTGTCTTCAACCCAAGTCGTCGAACCAGTCCAACAAAGACCAGATTCTTCTGACTTTCAGGATCAAATATTGTTGCGACCACTTCATGATTCACCTGAATGTTGATAGTGAATACGTCCTCCATCGGGTGATATTCGTTAGGGAGACCCGAACCTGTTTCCTTTGGCATTGCCATCAAAGACAAGGTCGTATCCGCCTTATCGATTGAATTCACTCAGACAATTTCTTCTTCTGGTGGAGACATAGTAGCTGTAACTGTTCTTTTTCCTGGTCTGTTTTTCTTTGGTCGAGCTCAGGATGGAGCTTATAGCACTTATCTTTTGTGTGTCCTGCAACATGACAATGTTCACAAGAGATGCTCGTACTAGATTTTGGAGTGTTTTTCTTCAGACTCATCTATCTTTTTGATGAGGTCAAACTCTCTCTCGTGTTCTTGTCATTACGAGACTTGTTTTCTTTTTTATCGCCATAGCAGTCATGCTCGCGGTCATGATGTCTTGGACACCGAACAAACTTAGCTCAGCACTGATCGATTTTTGAAGTCTGGACGTGTATTTTGGGAACACCTGAGGGTCGAATAGCGAGATGCCGATGACCATCGCTTGTCTCTGAAACTCCATTGTGTAGTCTTGTACATACTAGTTGCGCCGCTAATATAATCTGTGCCAACAATCCCATCTCTCCTCGAGATAACCCATCGGGTATAACTCTTGTCGTAAGAGTCGTTTGAGTTGACCCCACGTGAGGTTGTTTGCTTACCCACTAGCGACAAGTGCCTTCCACCACGTCTTGGCGTGGTCCTTCATCTTCAAAGGGGCAAACTTAACCTTTTGACCGCTACTGAACTCTCGGAGGCCAAAGTAGGTCTCAAGCTGATCAATCCAAGAATCCAGCTTCTCGACATCGATCACCCCATCATATATGGGTATGTCAGCCTTAGCTTCGACCTTAAAAGATCTGACAGCTAAGGATGTGTTGGCGAGGTCGTCGGCCTTGTAGTCATCTTCGTCTTCATCGTCGTCTAGCCTACACGAGCTACTCCCAATCTTCACTCCAATTGCCTTCCCCTTCGAAGCATCTTCAGGAGGTAAGGTCATGGCTTGCTGCTTGATCCAAGCAAGCATGGTATCCATTAGGCATGGTCGGAAAGTTTGGCCACTTGTTCGGTTAAGTCAGCTTGAACGGAGGTTCCTTTAGGCATGGTCGGAGACGCGACCATTGGTGCTGTCAAATTTTTGCCATCGGTTGTGAAAGGTTCTTGTGGAATTTCGCCGAATGTTTGTTGTAGGATCAAGGATGTCGACTGGGGGGGTGAATAGGAGGCTTTTAAAACTTCGATTTAAAACAAATATTTGCAAATCAAGAAATCAATAACAAATAATAATATGAGAAATCGGTAGAGAGAACGAACACAACGATTTTTACCGAGGTCTCAGAGACTCGCCTAGTCTCCCCTAATCCTCGTTGAAGCACTCAATTAAATTGAGTCTTGCTCCAATATCCACGAAGGATATTATCCACTAATGATTGCTCCTTGTCCACTCCAAAAGGCGAGCACCGATGCCTTTTACAATCTTGCCGAGTCTCTCCAACAATCTTCGAACAGAGAGATCAACGGCCACGCCTCCAAACCGTCTAGGTGAGGGCGCTCACCAAGAGTAACAGGCAACAAAGTCTTCTCTAGACCTCCAAACAATCACCGAGAAACTAATATGATGCAAATGAAGCGAACAGAAAGCACTCGGTGGATCTGAAAAGCACTCGACTTGATCAAAAGATCAAGATTTTGTATAAAAAACTAAAGCTCAATAATGTGTATGAGAGGAGGCTGCTTGTTATGTAAAATATGAGCTCAAAGCCTCTATTTATTGCCTCAAGGATCAAAAGAACCGTTGGAGCTAGGGCTGAAAATCAGCAACTCAAACTGACAGTCAGTTCACCAAACTGACAGCCAGTTACATATGCAACGGCCGACAAAATTTATGGATAAAAAATAGCTAGCCGTTTGTGGTCGTATATGGAAACTGAAACCCCAAACTGATAGTTAGTTTGGCAAACTGACAGTCAGTTCGAGCAAAACATCGACCAGATCAAGTAGAAACTCAGATAAAACCAGCTGTGGTCGAAACACAAACTGACAGTCAGTTTAGTACAAAAAATTTTGGCCCAAAAAACACACTCTCTGGACAATTATCAGTTAACACAAACTGACATTCAAACTGACAGTCAACATGAACAAAAATAGCTATAACTTTAAATCCAGAAATCCAAATGAAGTGTTTAATAGGTTGTTTGAAAGATAATTTAAAGGGCTACATTTTTGTCAACAAAAGAAAAAACCAGATCTGCCTATATATTTCTAGAAATTGAAAACTCTTCTGCTGTCAAAAACTCAACTTAAAAACCAAATAACTGACAGTCAGTTAAAAACATCCATAACTTTTGATCCAGAAATTCGATTTAAGTGTTTGATAGCTTGTTTGAAAGATAGTTTAAAGGGATATCTTTTTGTCAACAGAAACAAAATCCATATCTGCCTAGATCTTTCTAGAAAAAGCAAAAAATATTCTGCTGTCAAAAATTCAACTAAAAATCCAAATCTTTCAAAACCAAAAATCAAATCAAATCCAACCAAAATAATGCAATGCAATGACCTAGTAATTTCTCGGTTCATGTTGGAGATTTAGAGAGGACTTGCAACCCCTCTTTATAGTACGGTTAAATCTGAAAATAAAATCTTCTATAAACCGATCAACCTCCAAACACCGAGACCGGTATAAAATAAAAACTCATTTTACCTTTAAGTCCTTTGCATCTTCAATCTTGGTGACCTTGGACTTGCAACCTCTGATGACACTGCGACCTTGTGCTTTCATCCTCGGCTTGCGACCTTGTGCTTGCGACTTGCAGATCCTCCAGATAGCTTAGGTCTCTGCGGCTTTCTACGCCAACCTTGTGCTTGCGACTTTGGCAATACTGCGACCTTAGGCGAAATAGCTCTTAGGTCTCTGCATACATATAACTCAAAGACATGATTAGATCAAAAACACTTAATATGATCAATAATCAAAATCCACAATAATAGAGGCCTAGATGCAACAATTTCCCCCTTTTTGATGATTGATGACAACAAGTGTTTAAATGAATAAAATCAAATGACTCCCCCTAAGTACATGCATAATTAACAGATATTCAGGAACTCCCCCTAAATGCATGCAAATATAAATACCCATATGAGTCATTTGAGATTTGAGAGTGAATCTATAATGATAGATCATGAGATATCTCAAGAATCTTTCTCCCCAATCTCTCCCCTAAGCATAAACAATGTCTTTAATGAAGCAAGAATGATCCGGGAGGATCTCCAAGTCCTGATCGCATGCGGATTCGCGACCAAATCCTGATCGCATATGGCTTCGCAACCTTAACCGTGTTCGGAAAGGATTCGCGACCTGGATGAGTCCGCGACCATGGATTGGTTCGCGACCAGGAAAAGGAATTCGTTCCCTGTTCGGAATTGTAATCCGATCCGAATGTGTATAACTAATCTTATCTGTTTAGGATTAGTTATATGAGTCTAATACGTTTAGGTCTCTAAGTCTGATACGTACTCATACGATTGGACTATAAATACCTTGTATTAGGTCTAGTTTAGATCATCGAATTCAATTGAAGAGTCATAGAACTTATTTGAGTTTTAGACACTTATAATTCCTTCTACGTAGACAAGTGTGTCTAACGTTCGACGTGTAAAGCCCTCTTTGAAATAAAGAGTTGTGCAATTACTTTGGGTTTCGGTATTTCCGAGTAAGATCCCGTTATTCCGCATATTAGAATCTGGGCGAGCCTAGTGCGAAAACCAAGACTAAGTCTCAAACGGATCAAGTTGGTATCAGAGCAACTTTCCTATCCTGTGGATGGTGAAGACTCGCCAGGGTTACAAAACTTCCAGCGAAATTCCAGGCGATCAATTGACGGTTCCTACAGCCGCGTCTCCGACAATATCTGACGATACCTCCGTTCAAGCTAACCTAGCCGAACAAGTGGCTAAACTCTCCACCGACATGGAAACCGTGCTTGCTTGGATTAAGCAGCAGGCCATGATTGTACCTCCTGAAGTAGGGAAGGTTATGGGTGAGAAGACTGGTGAAGACTTGCGCAGGGCAGACGAAGATGAAGACGAAGGCGACCACAAGACCGACGACCTCGCCAACACCTCCTTAGCTGTCGGATCTTTTAAAGTTGACGCTAAGATTCATATACCAATATATGATGGGGTGATCGATGCCGAGAAGCTGGATTCTTGGATCGACCAATTTGAGACCTACTTTGACCTTAAAGGGTTCAGTAGCGCTCAAAAGGTCAAATTTGCACCTTTGAAGATGAAGGACCATGCCAAGACATGGTGGAAGGCCCTTGTCGCCAGTGATGAAGCTGACGACCTTGCGTGGGGTCAATTCAAACGACTTATGCGACAAGAATTCTATCCGATGGGTTACCTTGAGGAGAGATGGGAGCGTTGGCACAGATTGTACCAACGGCGCGACCAGACCGTCCAAGACTATACGACAGAGTTTCGGCGACAAGGAATGGTCATTGGCATCTCACTATCCGACCCTCAGGTATTTCGGAAGTACACATCTGGACTTCAGAAATCGATCAGTACTGAGCTAAGTCTGTTCGGTATCCAAGACATTGCGACTGCGAGCACAACTGCTATGGCGATCGAGAAGAAGAATAAATCCCGCAGCGACAAAAGCACGAAGGAAAATGCGACCTCGACAAAGAAAAAGCCGAGTCCGAAGAAGAACGCTTCCAAATCGGGCACGGGTGCCTTTTGCGAACATTGTCAAGTCGCGGGACATACCAAGGACAAATGCTACAAGCTTCATCCTGAACTTCGACCAAAGAAAAATGGACCAGGGAAAAGAACAGCCACGGTTACTGTGACTTCACCCAACGAAGAAGTTGTCCGAGTGAACTCGGTTAATGAGGCGGATACGACCTTGTCTCTGATGGCAATGCCGAAGGAGAAGGGTTCAGATCCACCAAACGACCATCACCCAACAGAGGACTTGTTCACCATCAACGTCTAGGTGAAGCACGAAGTGGTCGTAGCGATATTCGATCCAGGAAGTCAGAAGAATCTGGTCTCCGCTGGACTGGTTCGGCGACTTGGTTTGAAGACAACCACACACCTGCGACCATATCCGCTGCGTTGGTTTACATCCGACGTGAACCAACAGATTAAGAGTCAGTGTGTGTTGAAGTTTGCGATCTCTGCACGATATATCGATGAGGTGCAATGCGATGTTGTCCCTATCGATATCTGTCAAGTGATCTTTGGGAATCCGTATCTGTATGATCGAGACGCTCACTTCCATCGGCGAGCGCAAGAGTACGACCTCACCAAAGACGGAGTTAAGTTCGTGATCAGTAGAGACATCCACGTCAACACTTCGAACTTGATTACTGCAAATCAAGCCAAACGAATTGTTAATGCATGTCACAAGTATGTGCTTGTCATGATTCGACCCATTGATCAAGGTGAGGGTACTCGACCAGCATTGTCGCTGGCGTGCCGAGAGGATTCTGGTCGTTTGTCGGGACTGCTGGAGAAATACAGTGATCTGTTCGAGACTACCCAGGGTCGTCCGCCGAAACGTCCAGTCAAGCACGAAATTCAGCTTGTGTCCGATGCGACACTGCCCAATCTGAGTATGTATCGCAACTCAGTATTGGAGAATGAAGAGATCAAGAGACAACTTGGTGAGTTGCTGAACAATGGTGTCATTCAACCGAGTAGTTCACCTTGTGGATCTCCTGTGGTGTTAGTACTAAAGAAAGATGGGACTTGGCGTATGTGCATCGACTATCGAGCACTGAACAAGATCACCATCAAGAACCGGTACCCCCTTCCTCGTATTGATGACCTGCTAGACCAATTGAAGCATGCTGTTGTCTTCTCCAAATTGGATCTTAAGTCAGGATATCATCAAGTCAGCATTCGAGAGGAGGATACGTGGAAGACCGCGTTCAAAACACGACAAGGTCTGTTCGAATGGCTGGTCATGCCGTTTGGTCTCTGCAACGCCCCGGCAACTTTCATGCGTCTTATGAATGACGTTTTGAGACAGTTCATCGACGACTTTGTGATTGTTTACCTCGACAACATTCTAGTTTATAGTCGTTCGTGGGATGAGCACCTCATTCATGTCGAAAAGGTGTTCGATCAGCTTCGGCAACATCGACTTCGCCTCAACCGTAAGAAGTGCGAGTTCGGCCAGCAAACTCTACTTTACCTTGGATTCCTGGTCGGCAACGGTATGTTGCAAATCGACCTAGATAAGGTAAAAGTGATTCGCGAGTGGCCGCGACCACGAACAGTTACGGATGTGCGTAGTTTTGTGAGAGCATGCCAATATCTTCGGAAGTTCATCCGACACTTCTCGATTGTGGCTTCTCCATTGCATGCATTAACCAGGATCGATCAGAAGTTCGAGTGGACAGGGAAACATGAGGACACGTTTCTCTTGCTGAAAAGGAAGATCAGCGAGGCGCCTGTGTTAGCTTTGCCGAATCTCCAGAAACCGTTTGACCTGGAAACCGATGCCTCAGGTTATGCGATGGGCGCAGTGCTTATGCAAGAAAGTCGACCAGTGGCATATCACTCCGAGTTATTCCAGGGAGCTCAGAAGAACTATCCGACTTATGATAAGGAGTTATGCGCACTGCATCAGGCCGTGAAACATTGGCGGTGTTATCTTTTGGGTAAAGAGACGGTTGTCCACACCGACCATCAACCATTGCAATATTTGCAAACTCAGTCCAAGCTACAGCAAGCTCGGCACATGAAGTGGATGTCGTATCTGCAGCAGTTCAATCTGGTGATTAAGTACAAGAAGGGCTTACACAACAAATTGGCGGACATGTTGTCGCGACCACCAATTACGGCCCTCTGTTTATCAGCATTCATGCAGATCGAGCCCTCATGTCATGATGACTATGCCACTATGTACAGTGAAGATCCTGTTTTTCAAACAGTACTGACTAAGCTCGAAACAGGGAAACCTACGGAGTTCGTTCGTCGAGAAGGACTCTTGTACAAAGGCAACTTACTTTGCATACCTCGTGGAGCACCTCGAACTCAATGGATGCGAGAAGCACACACATCGAAGGTAGCTGGTCACTTTGGGGTTACAAAGACGTTGCAAAATCTTCACCGACATGTGTTCTGGCCACGTATGCAGCAAGATGTGGCTAGGTTTGTTCGAGGCTGCGGTCTCTGCAGCATCTCGAAACCGGCAAACCGAAAATTAGGTTTGTACACTCCTTTGCCAGTTCCATCACGACCATGGGAGAGCATATCCATGGATTTCTTGGGAGGATTGCCTAAGACCCGACGTGGCAACGACTATCTATTCGTGGTCGTTGATCGGTTCTCCAAAATGATTGTTCTTATACCTTGTCGAAAGACTATCATGGGAGAAGAAGCAGCTCGGGTATTCTTTCAACACGTTTGGACACACTTCGGACTGCCGACTTCTATTGTGTCTGATCGCGATACCCGGTTCCTTAGTCACTTTTGGCGATCGCTCTGGACGATGATGGACACCAAGCTAAAGAGGAGTACTGCTTTTCATCCGCAAACTGATGGTCAAACCGAAGTGGTTAATCGCACAGTCGTTCATCTCTTGAGAGGATATAACTCAAAGCACCCGAAGACCTGGGATGAAAGCATACCGTACCTACAGTTTGCTTTTAATCGAGCAGTGCATGGTTCGACTGGAAAGTCGCCGTTTGAGGTCTGTTTAGGATTTCTACCACAGAGTCCATTTGACCTGGAGTTTGTGATCCCTACCTCAGCACAGAACAGCAAGGAAGCATCTGATCAGGATTGAGCACAAAAGTTCCTGGAAGGTATTCAACGACTCCATCGTGAGGTTGAACAGAACTTGCTGAAAGCTCAACTCAAGTACAAGGCGCGACATGATCGGCACCGAGTTGATGCGCAATTTCAAGAAGGTGATATGGTATGGTTACATTTGAGTAAGGAGAGATTTAAAGGTGAAGGTAAGAAGCTCAAACCCATTCGTTATGGTCCTTTTCGGATTTTGCGGAAAGTGGGTAATAATGCTTGTCAGCTTGAGTTACCTCCATACATGGATATTTACTCGGTTGTTAATGTTGAGCACCTCAAACTCTTTGAGCCTTCAATGCTGGATGATGAGCCAGATACTATAGTACCATCTGTTGAAGACTTGGTCTATCAACGAGACAAACCTCTACGTGAAGATGTGATTCTGGAAAAGAAGGTGACTACCACCCGCAGTGGCACCAAGGAGACTTTTCGAATCGGTCGGAAAGATCAACGAGCACGTGCGGCAAAGTGGTACACCAAAGAAGATGGACAAGCCCAATTTCCACATCTCCAATTTGATCGAGAGGTCGCAACAGGGGTTGGCTCCTTCTCAACAAGGGAGTCATGATCCGGGAGGATCTCCAAGTCCTGATCGCATGCGGCTTCGCGACCAAGTCCTGATCGCATATGGCTTCGCGACCTTAACCGTGTTCGGAAAGGATTCGCAACCTGGATGAGTCCGCGACCATGGATTGGTTCGCGACCAGGAAAAGGAATTCGTTCCCTGTTCGGAATTGTAATCCGATCCGAATGTGTATAACTAATCTTATCTGTTTAGGATTAGTTATATGAGTCTAATACGTTTAGGTCTCTAAGTTTGATACGTACTCATACGATTGGACTATAAATACCTTGTAATAGGTCTAGTTTAGATCATCGAATTCAATCGAAGAGTCATAGAACTTATTTGAGTTTTAGACACTTATAATTCCTTCGACGTAGACAAGTGTGTCTAACGTTCGACGTGTAAAGTCCTCTTTGAAATAAAGAGTTGTGCAATTACTTTGGGTTTCGGTATTTCCGAGTAAGATCCCGTTATTCCGCATATTAGAATCTGGGCGAGCCTAGTGCGAAACCAAGACTAGGTCTCAAACGGATCAAAGAAACTCAAGAATCTCTCCCCCTTTGTCATCAAGCACAAAAAGGCGGGAGGACAAGAAAATCAGACACTTATCTTAGATCAACTAGCATTAGATATATCAATAATGTTCAGTTCACCTCTTAGAAAGAAAAATCTAGATTCATCTAAGGGTTTGGCGAAAATATCTGCTAGTTGCAAGTCTGTTCTAACATAGCTCACATCAATATCTCCTTTTGCCACATGATCTCTAATAAAATAGTGCCGTATTTTAATATGCTTAGTTCTAGAATGCTGAATAGGAATATTTGCAATTTTAATGGCACTTTATCAAATTTAATTCCATAATCCAAAAATGTCTGCTTCATCCATAATAATTGAGCACAACAACTACCTGCAGACACATATTCAGCTTCAGCAGTGGAGAGAGCTACAGAATTCTGTTTCCTAGATGACCATGATACTAAGAATCTCCTCAACAGCTGACAGCTACCAGATGTACTTTTTCTGTCAATCTTGCACCCAGCATAATCAGAATCCGAATATCCAATTAATTCAAAATTTGCATCTTTCGGATACCAAAGACCTAAACTGGGATAACATTTTAAATACTTAAAGATTCTTTTAAGAGCAATTAAATGACATTCCTTAGGATATAACTGAAATCTAGCACATAAGCACACACTAAACATGATATCAGGCCTAGATGCAGTGAGATACAATAAGCTACCAATCATAGACCTATAGAGTTTAGAATCGACCGATTTTCCGCTTTTGTCCATATCCAGATGTCCATTTATCGCCATGGGGGTTTTGATTGCCTTAGCATTTTCCATCCCAAAGCGTTTGAGCAGGTCCTTCACGTACTTCGTTTGACTCACGAACATACCGTTCTTGAGTTGCTTGATTTGAAGTCCAAGGAAGAAGCTTAGCTCACCGATCATCGACATCTAGAATTCCCTAGACATCATCTCTCCAAACTCATGACAGAAATGTTCATTAGTAGATCCAAAGATAATATCATCAACATATATCTGACAAATGAACAAGTCTTTTTCAATTTTCTTTGTAAACAAAGTTGTATCAACCTTCCCAATTTTAAAACCTTTTGATAAAAGAAAGTCTCTAAGTCGTTCATACCAAGCTCGAGGAGCTTGCTTGAGACCATAGAGAGCTTTAGAAAATTTAAATACATGGTTTGGAAATTTAGAATCTTCAAAGCCAGGAGGTTGTTCAACAAAAACAAGTTCAGATATCTCACCATTTAAGAAAGCACTTTTTACATCCATTTGAAATAGTTTAATATTGAAACATGATGCATAAGCAAGAAGAATACGAATAGCTTCAAGTCTTGCTACAGGTGCAAAAGTTTTGCCAAAGTCTAAACGTTCGACTTGAATGAAACCTTGTGCAACAAGACGAGCTTTATTTCTAATTACTACACCATTTTTATCTTACTTATTTCTAAAGACCCATTTTGTTCCAATTACATTATAATCCTTGGGTCTTTCAACTAAAGTCCAAACTTCATTTCTAGAAAAATTATTAAGTTCCTCATGCATAGCATTTACCCAGTCAGAATCATTTAAAGCTTCATTAACATGTTTAGGTTCTAAAGAAGACACAAATGAATGATGTTCACAAAATGTAGCAATACGAGAGCGAGTTTGAACACCCTTACTGACGTCGCCCAATATTTGGTCTAGAAGGTGATCCTTGGTGATCGTTTGATGTTGCCTTGGTGCTTTTTCTTGTGCTGCTTCTTCTTGACTTGGTTCTGGAGGATCAACTTGAGATGATGATACATGTTGATCATCATTCTCAATGATCTCATCATCTTTTTGATCATCTTCTCTTGGCTTGATGTCTCCAATTGTGATGTTCTTCACGGCTTCTTGAATATCTTCACCTGAAACTTCACAAGAGACTTGCTCCTTTTGAGAGCCATTAGTTTCATCGAATTCTATATCGCATGATTCTTCAATGCAACCAGTATTTTTATTAAAAACGCGATAGGCTTTGCTAGTGGTGGAGTATCCGACTAAAAAGCCTTCATCTACTCTTCTTTGAAATTTGCCACCAAAATTTCTTTTCTTAAGGATATAGCATTTGCAACCAAAAACTCGGAAATAAGAAATATTTGGCTAACGCCCAATAAGAGGCTCATAGGGAGTTAAATTCAGAAGATGATGCAAATAAAACTGATTAATAGAATAGCAAGCTGTATGCACGACTTCAGCCCAAAAACGAGTAGGAGTATCATACTCACTTAGCATTGTTCTTGCCATTTCTATTAGTGTTCGATTTTTTCTTTCTACAACTCCATTTTGCTTTGGAGTGTAAGAGGTAGAAAATTCATGTTTAATTCCAAGCGAATCACAAAAATCAACCAAAGTCGAATTAACAAACTCTCCACCATGATCACTACGGATTTTCTTGATGGAAAGTTCGAATTCAGTGGAAACACGTTTTGAAAAACTTTTGAAAACATCGGGGGTTTCAGATTTTTGAGAAAGAAAGAAAACCCAAGTATATCGAGTAAAATCATCAACAATCACAAAACCATAATTGCTACCCCCGATACTTTGGAACTCAGAAGGTCCAAATAAATTCATATGCAATAGTTCCAAAGGTTTTCAAGTCAAAAGAATACGCTTAATCGGATGTGAAGTAGCTACTTGCTTGCCAGCTTGACAGGTGCTACAAGGTTTATCCTTTTCAAAATTCACATCATTTAAGCCAATAACCAAATCTCGTTTTAAAAGCTTTTTCAATTGATGCATTCCAACATGTGCGAGTCTCCTATGCCATAACCAACCCTTTGAGGTTTGAGAGACAAGGCATGTTGAAAGAGATGCATCTTTAGAGTGAAAATCAACCAAATAAAGATTTTCAAAACGAATGCCTTTAAAAATCAACGAATTGTCTTTTAAACTTTCAACTAAAACTTCTTTGGGATAAAATGTGCAACGAAATCCAAGATCGCAAATTTGTGCAACGGAAAGCAAATTAAAATTAAGAGATTCAACCAACAAAACATTCGAAATTGAGAGATCGTTTGAAATAGCAATTTTACCCAAGCCTATCACATTTCCTTGACGATTGTCGCCAAAGGTGATCTTTTGATTCTCACTTGAGTTGTCTTCTATTGAGGTGAACAATTTCTTGTTGCCGGTCGTGTTCGGAGCATCCGCTATCAGCACCCAATGCTTCCCATCGGTCTTGTAGTTCACCTGCATAAACAAAAAAATCAAGTCTTTTTAGGTACCCAAACCTTTTTGGGCCCTTCAATGTTAGCAATCAAAGCTTTGGGCACCCAAATTGATTTCTTTCTTTTATTTAACATGGGTGCACCAACATACTTTGCTATAGCATATCCTTCCTTTGACTTTTGAAGCATGTAGCAAGTATCAAAATAATTTGGAGTCATTAAAGGACATGCTTCATGCGAATGACCAGTTTCATGGCATTTAAAGCAAAATGTGTGGCATGCTTTTACAAAAATAGTTTTTGTACTTGGTTTCTTTATTTCCTTTCTTTGGAAAGTATCCAAGTCCTTCTTTTCTAAAAGAACATTTTTGTTTGCTAAGAATTAGATCAAGAGATACTTTTCCTTTGTAGCAGTTTTCTAAATATTTTCCAAGTTTTTCAACTTGTGCCTTGAGTTCATTATTCTCATTTAAGATAGTATTGTTTGAAACACATGGCATATCAAGAGGAATAGCATGAGAAGAATTGTCATTTAAATCACATGAAGTGCCTACATCTACCTTAGATGGAGCATTAGTAATATCTTTCATTAGCATGCTTTCATAAGAATCTTTTAGTTCTAAGTATTGAATGCGTAAAGATAATGTTCTTCCTTAAGCGCTTTATACTTCTTTTTATTCATTCCAAAAACCTCATTTAGTTCGGTGATCATTTCAACTAGTTCGTCATATGAAGGATCGGAAGAATGTACCTTTTCATCGCGTTTAGCCATAAGACAAAGAGATGAACTAGTCGAAGTGTTGATGTTGCCAAGAGCTAATCCGGCTATCTTCTTGGAGTAGCTTCTTTCGTCGTCGGAGTCAGAGTCGGAGCTCTCACCTCTAGACATCCATTCTCTGAAGCATGCTTCCTTGGTTTTGTTATTTTTCTTCTTGAAGAACTTCTTCTTGTTCCAAGTTTTGTTCTTGTTGGGACATCTTGACGCTATATGTCCCTTTTCGTGACATCCGTAACATATGATGTCCTTGAAGTTTGTTTGCTTCGGCCCCTTTGGTCGAGTGTCGATGTTGCCACCCTTCTTGTGTAACCTGCGAAGAAGTTTTTGTGTGTTCTTTACCATGAGTGCTAGATCTTCGTCGGAGGAGCCATCGCTTGGATCATTCTTGGTGACGGCTTTGAAAGCCAACGCTTCTTCTTCGTCTCCGAGGGTTCGGTTGCCTCCTTCTTCTCCTTTCGATGCATCTCATGGGTAGTGAGGTTCCCATAGAGATCTGTCGGTGTTGTGGTTGACAAGTCGGAGTTTGTGAGCCCCGTGACCAGAGTGTTAAAGCTTTCTGGAAGCGCCTTGAGCATCTTTCTTACAATATCAAGGTCAGTAAAAACAACACCGAGACCCTTGAGTTCATTCACAATATTGTTCAACCGGGTGAACATGGAATCCACGGACTTAGTTGACGATATTACGAATGTTTCGTATCTTTGCCTTATTACGAATGTTTCGTATCTTTGCCTCACCATAAGCAGCTTTGCCTCTTTGACTTTAGTCATACCCTCGTAAATTTCTTCGAGGGTGGTCCAAACCTTGTGAGCAGTCGTAAGATTGCTTACACGGTTGAACTCATTTAGAGACAAACCGGCAAAGAGTGCATTTTTTGCATGGGTATTTAAATGTAGTTTTCTCCTGTCGTCATCGGAGTGACTTGCCACATCATCCGGAGGAGTAAAACCAAGTTTAACGATATCCTATAAATCAAGTCCCATTGCCTCTAGGAATACCGATATGCGCACTTTCCAGTAGGAATAGTTAGTCCCAGCAAAGATAGGTGCACGACCGGTATGACCGAGAGAAAAACTCTCATTAGACGCCATCCTCTCTCTAGGCGGTAAAGCCTAATTTATCGAGAGACCTTGCTCTGATACCACGTGTAGGATCAAGGATGCCGACTAGAGGGGAGGAGGTGAATAGGAGGCTTTTAAAACTTCGATTTAAAACAAATATTTGCAAATAAAGAAATCAATAACAAATAATAATATAAGAAAGAGGTAGAGAGAACGAACACAACGATTTTTACCGAGGTCTTGGAGACTCGCCCAGTCTCCCCTAATCCCCGTTGAAGCACTCAATTAAATTGAGTCTTGCTCCAATATCCACGAAGGATAGTATCCACTAATGGTTGCTCCTTGTCCACTCCGGAAAGGCGAGCACCGATGCCTTTTACAACCTTGCCGAGTCTCTCCAACAATTTTCGAATGGAGAGATCAACGGCCACGCCTCCAAACCGTCTAGGTGAGGGCGCTCACCAAGAGTAACAGGCAGCAAGGTCTTCTCTAGACCTCCAAACAATCATCGAGAAACTAATAGGATGCAAATAAAGCGAACAGAAAGCACTCGATGGATCTAAAAAGCACTCAACTTAATCAAAAGATCAAGATTTTGTATAAGAAACTAAAGCTCAAGAATGTGTATGAGAGGAGGTTGCTTATTGTGTAAAATACGAGTTCAAAGCCTCTATTTATAGCACCAAGGATCAAAAGAAACGTTGGAGCTAGGGCTGAAAATCAGCAACTCAAACTGACAGTTAGTTCACCAAACTGACAGTCAGTTACATATGCAACGGCCGACAAAATTTACGGATAAAAAATAGCTAGCCGTTTGTGGTCGTATATGGAAACTGAAACCCCAAACTGACAGTCAGTTCGAGCAAAACATCGACCAGATCAAATAGAAACTCAGATAAAACTAGCTGTGGTCGAAACACAAACTGACAGTCAGTTTAGTACAAAAAATTTTGTCCCAAAAACACACTCTCTGGACAATTGTCAGTTAACACAAACTGACATTCAAACTGACAGTCAACATGAACAAAAATAGCTCTAACTTTAAATCCAGAAATCCAAATGAAGTGTTTAATAGCTCGTTTGAAAGATAATTTAAACAGCTACATTTTTGTAAACATAATAAAAAATCATATCTACCTAGATATTTCTAGAAAATTGAAAAACTCTTCTGCTGTCAAAAACTCAACTAAAAAACTAAATAACTGACAATCAGTTAAAAACATCCATAACTTTTGATCCAGAAATCCGATTTAAGTGTTTGATAGGTTCTTTGAAAGATAGTTTAAAGGGATATCTTTTTGTCAACATAAACAAAAGCCAGATCTGCCTAGATCTTTCTAGAAAAAGAAAAAATTCTTCTGCTGTCAAAAATTCAACTGAAAATCCAAATCTTTAAAAACCAAAATCAAATCAAATCCAACCAAAATAATGCAATGCAATGACCTAGTAATTTCTCGGTTCATGTTGGAGATTTAGAGAGGACTTGCAACCCCTCTTTATAGTACGGTTAAATCTAAAAATAAAATCTTCTATAAACCGATCAACCTCCAAACACCGAGACCGGTATAAAATAAAAACTCATGTTACCTTAAGTCCTTTGCATCTTCAATCTTGGTGACCTTGGACTTGCAACCTCTGACGACACTGCGACCTTGTGCTTTCATCCTCGGCTTACGACCTTGTGCTTACGACTTGCAGATCCTACAGATAGCTTAGGTCTCTGCGGCTTTCTATTTGCCGACCTTGTGCTTGCGACTTTGGCAATACTGCGATCTTAGGCGAAATAGCTCTTAGGTCTCTGCATACATATAACTCAAAGACATGATTAGATCAAAAAAACTTAATGTCATCAATAATCAAAATCCACAATAATAGAGGTCTAGATGCAACATTTGTAACCTTGGTGAGCTTTCACTATCCACAAGACAGAATAGTGCTCTGATACCAACTTGATCCGATTGAGTAATAGAGCAGATTCGGCTATACTGGATGAGATGTGAAATACGGGATCTTACTCAATATTACTGAAACCCAGTGCTCGAACACAGAGATAAAAAGGAACAAGGCCTTTTATTATAATGAACTTGTACACGTGAAACGTTGATCGCACTCGATCTACATCGTTCCATGTCTATGAGTTCTATATCTAATTCGATTCTAAAAAAGAACAATTACAAGATATTTATAGTACGATAGCTTGAAAACGTATCAGACTCGACAACTGACTAAATCTAGTCGTATCAGACTCGGCTATCTAGTTTGTATTGGACTTCAACCGATCAAATAGAGTTCAAATCTGTTACGCATTCGACCTAAGATCCTCCCGGATCACAGAGGGAGGTTATATCCCTCTCCCTCCATGTAAGAGAGAGACTCACCCGAGTGATAGTCTTAACTTTAGAATTTTCCAAGTCTTCAATTTTTTGTAAGCCGCCGCCCTCGCCTGGGCCGTCTGAGACAAGCTCTCCGAGGACATAGAGGCCTCGGAGGGGGGCCTTTGTCCTAGTGGAATATCAGAAGGACGAGGCCCTCTATGAGCAGGAGAGGGTCCAGGAGCAACTGATGGCCTTGGAGGACACCAACTCTCAGCTCCGGAACGAGATGTAGGCGAAGGAGGAGGCCCTCTGATATTCGGAGGGCTCCAGGGCAAGGAGGTCGAGCGCTTCCTCGACCGCCAAGTCTCTGTCATCCCAGAGGCTGTGGACATCCGTGCCGAGGGGCTCACGGCCCTGGTGATCATGGCTGTGGCGGCCTTGGTTGAGCACCAAGGGTCGGGTGCGCCCGAGTAATCAGCGGCTTCGCCCCCCGAAGCTTCCCCAGGTTCTTCAAGCCCCAACAGCGGGAGCTAGAGAACTTGGCTGGTGCTTTCTTCGACAGTATCATCAACGCGTCTTCGGTGGCAAGGGTAGACCCGGGAGCGGCAGTGACGGCTCCGAGAGAAGTCTCCCCCGAGGGGGGACTCTAGAAGGCAAGTATGAGCCTCTCCCCCCGGATAGTAGATTTTCTTCTTAGAATTTTTGCTCCCGGTAGCTTCTTAGGAGAAGCCCCAAAAAACTTGTAAATGTTTTCTTGATGGAATGAAAAATATTTTGTGCTAAGTGTTGTCTCAGATTATCAATAGGAGTCCAGAATAGATATCATGGATTGGGAAAGTCCTCGGGGCCCGGAGGCTCCGGGGCCTCTAGCCTGAGTCGCGCATGAGCAGCAATCGTTTTGCTAAGTCTCGCCACTGGGGAAGAGACCAGCGTCTTAGGGGCCAGGGGCCCCTCGGGGAGCTCCCATCCCCAGGTTCCCCGATAGGGGAGTGGCACTCTCAAAGCTGGGCTTGTTGAGGTGGCTCCTGGATTGGCATTTGACTAACTTTGACAATAGTCGAGCCTAGTTAGCCCCTCTGGTCCTGGGGGCTTGATGGGTCCCCCCACTTCGGATACTCCCTCTGTTTGGTTATGAGTCCTGGCAAGAGACTACACTGAAGGAAGCCATCGAAGGTTGCGAAGCTTGTACAAAGGTATTGCCCGAGAGCTCGCTGAGGAACTTAGGAAATATTAGTCTCCTTTACTCACCGTGGGGGTTGTCTTCCAGGTTAGTCTTTTCCTGGGAAAACTTAACTTTCCCAGTCATATGTGTAATCACGCCTGAGTGTCATAACCCGGGGAGTGTCCTGCTTACTGGGGGGTTGTCCCCGACTCAATTTTATCAATAAAACTTTGAACCTTGATAACTCCACGTCCTCTTTTACCCATCCCTTGTAGGCTTCTGTTGACTTTCCCAATAAGTACTAGCTCGAGTAGTAGTCTCCTACACACGCCCCCCCCAAGTAGAAGGCAGTTAGGATAAGTGCCCTACACTGGAGGCAAAAGCACCACCGGCACCGGGATATATTGCTGGGGAACGTCCCCGCACTTGATTGGGGCTTTCGAAATAAGAAAGAACCATACCCAAGGAAATTCTTCAGATCGAAGAGAAATTGCTCCCAATAGACCTTCCGGGGGGAGGAATTATTCCCGAGAGACTGGGGGTCTCCGAGACATCAGGGGTAAGAAAATTCAAAACCGGAAACAAAGGACCCTGAGAGAGGGAAAGCCGCACTCGGGAGACTGGGGTCTCCGGGGTAAGAAAATCCTAAACCAGGACATAAGATCTCCGAGAGGAGAATGACACTCAGGAGACTGGGATCTCCAGCTGAAAAAATATGAACCGGCACTTAACGTTGGCGGGGCAAGAAAAACCTGCACTGGGAGATCGGGGTTCTCCGGGTGAGAAAATATGAGCCCAGGAATTAGCGTAACCAGGGAAAGAAAAACCCACACCAAGGAGACTAAGGGTCTCCGGGTGAGAACATTCGGACCTGGGACTTAAGGTCCTCGGGGAGATAAAACCCGCACCCAGGAGATTGGGAGTCTCTGAGTGAGAAAATCCAGATCTGGGACTTAAGGTCGCCGGGGAGATATAACCTGCACCCGGGAGATCGGGGGTCTTCGGGTGAGAAAATCAGGATCTGGGACCAAGCATCTCCTGGGAAATAAACCCGCACCCGAGCAACTAGTGGTCTCCGGGTAAGAAAGACTGGACCCAAGACTTAGTGTTGCCAGGGAAATAAAACTCACACCTAGGTGACTGGGGGGTCTCCGGGTGAGAAGATCCCAACCCGGGACTTGTGGGGGTGGCTGGTGAACACGAAGGCTCCCCAGGGGTTTCGGGTCGTATCACCGGAACCTCTCTTGTCTAAGTAGTACGTCTGGATCAAGGCTTCAGGGCAAGCCTCAACATGCCATCTGGCTATTGAGCTTTGTAATGGGCTCTGGAGTATATGAGGGGGGTGGGGGACTAATCCCTCAAAGTGACTCGTTACCGCGGTTTGTATGAACTAGGTTGCTGCTTACCCCCTTAGTCCACAATAACCGTAAGCTGCCCTAGGAGAGCAGGGCTACCGCCATCGAGACTTTAAGAGCTATATAAGGGCCCATTACCTCCCCATAACGAGGGCATCCTCACTACGAGGGCATCCTCATTACAAAGGAATTGCATAGGAGGGTGTCCTATAAAAAAAATCCCAGTGACATGATTGCGAAAAGAAATTTCACCTTTATTGAATATATGAGTTGATACAACACCTCCCCTCATGAAATCGCGTAGGGAGAGAGAAACTTCAAAAAGTGATGGTAGCACTTGATACAACGCCTCCCCCCGCGAAGCCGCGGGAGGGGAGGGAAAGCCCGAAGGCTACATGTAGAACTTGTAGAGCAAGTCGAAATTCCACGTGTGATTCAGCTTCTAGTCTTCAAGAGTGGAAAGTTTATAAGCCCCTAAGCCGAGGACCGTAGTGATTCTATACTCCCGTAAACAAGCGAGAAGGGGGTGCATCCCATCGCATGACTTGGGGTCATGCGCAAGGAGCAGAGGATGCTAGGAAGCTCCTCTGCCCAAGCCCTGTGCTTGGCAACGCTTTGCTCAAGTCTGTGACGTAAGCCTTGGAGGATAACCCCATTGACTCACTCGACAATGCCATTGCTCTTGGGGTAAGGCACTAAAGCGAAGTGCGGGGTAGTGCCCAGACTCTGGCAGAGTTCTCAAAATACTACCAAGTCGGATTGGGTCCCATTGTTGATGGTAACGTCCCGAGGAACCCCAAAGAGACACACAATATTCTTCCTGAGTCAATGTCCACTTTCCAACAGGCAAAGGGCCAAGTAAGCGGGATGGATTGCAATGCGGTTGAGGGAAAATTAGAGCCCTTTGCCACCTTTTGGCATGCCTCGCATGCCGAGATAAGCTTGTTGGCATCCTGAATCATGGTGGGCCAATAAAAGCCTTGCCTAATGGCTTTCCTGAGTAAGAGCCACAACTGCCCTAGATGTCTTTGAGAAGTTGGAGCCCTTCCTCTCGCGGGAGACTGCGAAGCAGGGCACTTCCGCCCTGCTTGTAAAGCACCCCGTCGCCTCGGCTTCGTTAGAGGGCTCTGCCTCCCCCATAATGAAGGAGATAAGGGGGTCCATCCATATCGCGACCTGGGAGATCTCCGAGACCTATGGGTCACGGGACTCAGTGTCTTGGCTCAAAATAGTCATTGAGGGTCTCGGGTTGAATTCCAGGAAAGCACCCTCAAGGATAGGTCCCCAGGCACTCGTCGCCCAAGTGAGGCTATTGGCGCAGTCATTGTCTCTCCAGGGGATACGTCATCCTTCGAGACCCTCGAAGTGCTTCTCCATCTTCCAAACCTCTTCGAGGTAGAGATCCAAGTTTGTGTCGTGGTACAAATAGGAATTGTCCATCTGGCACTCCACAAGTTCAGACTCCCCTTGGACGAGGAGACGTTGAATACCTATGGAGCGCATGAGGCGTAACTCGATGAGAAGGGCTTCACACTCGGCGACATTGTTTGTCACGGGGAACTCAAGCCTCATGGCATATTCAAGAGTTCTCCCCTTAGGACTTCAAAAAACCGCCCCCGCAACTGCCCTGGCAAGACATAACGACCCATTGAAGTAAAGGGTCCAATGGTCGTCGCGCCAGGAAGGCGCAGCGAAGGTCTCCCATCCCAACTCAAGGAAAGGAGTCCATTCAATGACAAAAGCCACGAGGACTTGTGATTTCACGGCCGCACATCCCGTTAGGGAGAGGGAGAATGGGGCCAATTCGGCCACCCACTTCCCAATCCGACCAGTGGCCTCCTTGTTTCTCAATACCTCCCCTAGGGGGAGGGAAGAGGGAACCATGATTAGGTGATCGAGGAAGTAGTGGCGAAGCTTCCTTCACACTATCAAGAGGGCATAGCAAATCTTCTCCATCTTGATGTACCTTGTTTTTGGGCCTTGGAGCGCTACACTCACATAGTGGACAGAGCACTGAACTCTACCCTCTTCTTTTATCGGGACACGCTAACAGCCATTGGGGTGGGTGTGAGGTATAGGAGCAGCGGCTCACCTTGCCGCGGGCTCATCAGCATTGGAGGGCTCGCGAGGTATTTCTTCAAGTCATCGAATGCTCCTTGAGCCTCGGGGGTCCATTGGAACCCCTCAAGGCCACGTAAGATCTTGAAGAACAGGAAGCCGCATTCTCCCGACCATGAGACGAAGTGGCTTAATGTGGCCAGGCAACCAGTTAGACGCTGAATGTCCTTAATGAAGCACGGCGGGGGCATGTCCAAGGGAGCCCAGATCTTCTTGGGGTTGACCTCGATTCCTCACCAAGAAACAAGGAAACCCAGTAGTTTTCTACTGCAGATGGTGAAAGTGAACTTTTTTGGGTTAAGCTTTAACCCGTTACTTGCAAAGGTTGCGGAAGATCTCCGCCAAGTATTCGATATGCACGGTCGCAAGAAGGCATGGCAGATCATCACAGGTCTTTAGGGAGGACAGGTTCCTCATTCTTCTTGGGGGAGCCATGGCAAATCGTCACGGGTCCCCACGGTCGACACCAACTGTCATGGTGTTAGGAACCTCATAGTAGGTTTTCTTACATGGAACACCCATTCGACAACGCGAGCTAACCTACGACAAGTCACCCCGCGTTGGGCAATCAGAAAGAGAGTGACGCGAGGGATTTATACAAGTTCGGGTTCTGGTGGGAACCCTACTCCTATCGACGCACCCTTGGTGTAAGCCGGTTGGGGAGGCAATCTCGCAAGGAGAGAACTCCTAGACGCCAAATGAATTAGGGGTTACAAATGAGGGGGGTACAAGTGGTATATATAGGTCCCAAAAAATACAAATGACTAAACTATCCTAACCTGGACCGTTGGATTGAGAGCACAATTGTCATTTTGCTGGGCACGACACGCGAATCTTGGACACATGTCCTTCTCGGTCCCTAAAGTGCCTCTGGAGGTGTCAGCTCTCGAGATCCCAAGTCCCTCCCAGGGACATGGGCCCCTAGAGAACCGCCCAGTGAACTAGGGCCCAAAGACCTAGACCCTTCCCAGAGAACCACCCAGTGAACTGGGGCCCAGAGAACTGGGTCCTTCCTAGGGAACTACGGCCCAGAGACCTGAACCCTTCCCAGGCAACCGCCTGGTGAACTAGGGCCCACGGGCCAGCGCCCTTCCTAAGGAACTGCTTGGTGAACTTGGGCCCTGAGACCTCTCGGACCCTTTCTAGGGAACCACTCAGAGAACTAGGGCTCGGGGTCAAAGCCCTTCCCAGGGAACCAGCTAAGGAACTAGGACTCAGAGACCTAGACCCTTCCTAGAGAACCAGCTTGTGAAATGAGGTCCAGAGACCTGGACCCTTCCCAGGAAACCACCCTGTGAACTAGGGCCCGAAAACCTGAGCCCTTCACAAGGAACCACTATCGGAACTGAGGCCCCAAAACCTGGACCCTTCGTGGGTAACCATCCGAGGAATTGGGGACTGGAGGCCCAAACCCTTCCCAAGGAACCACCCCGTGAATTAGGGCTCAGAAGCCTAGGCCCTTCCTTGGGAACGACCCAGGGAACTATGACCTAGGTGCAGAGCCCTTCACTAAAAACCAATCAGGGAAGTAGGGTTCAGGGATCTGGACCCTTCCAAAAGAACCATCCAATGAACTTAGGCCTAGAGATTGACCCATTCCCAGGAAACCGCCTGATGAATTGAGACCCGAAAAACTAAGTTTTTCCCAAGAAACCACTCAGGAAATTGGGGTCCAGAGACCTGAACCCTTCCAGGGAGTTGGGGGCTTGGGTACCTGTGTCCTTCCTGGGCAACTGAGGATCTCTCTGGAGGCCCCTTAGCCTAGAGGTCTGGGTCTTTTCAAGGAGGTTATTGCCCGAAGGATTAGGAATCTCCCCCAATAATATCTTTTTAAATATTAATTATATAAAAAGAATTTAAATAGTCCATATTAAGATGAAAGAGAAATTGAGATGATTCATACCATAAGAATTTAACTTTTCACTTGATTTAGAATATTAATTTTTAATCTAAGAATTTAAATAGAGAAAAGGACTTTTATTTTTTATTTTTAAAAACAGAAGATTGCATCCGGATACATGACAAAAAAAGGATGAATGGACTCGTTAACTTGCGACGGCACCCACTATATTTTGGGGTTTGGAACAAACAAAAGCTGCCTACAATCCTCGAAAGAATTGAAAGAAACAATTAATAGAAGACAAATGCTGACCTATACAAATTGCATACTTAGACGGCAACGATTTCACAAATAGTAACTACTATAAGAAAGCTACCAAAAATTTGAAGAGGTCATCAATCGTGACACACTTAAGAAAGCACAGCGCGGTACAGTTTTTTTATTAAAAATCGAAAGTTTTAGATTGATTACTATAGAAAAATATATTTTTAACCCATAAAAAATTATGAAAATAATTTACACTTATAATTATTTATGTTTTTGACCTATCATGTTAGACCATCATGATTCCGACTTGTGACAAGTCATTTGTCATGCAACAGCCGGCTAGGATGAGCTTGTCACGACTCAGAGGTGCGACAAGTCTCACTTGTGGTTTGGACTCATGACAAACTATCTTCACATGCTTTTTTAGTATAATTTATTTGTTAATCATAATTTGGTAACCCTGATTTGTTAATTCTAATTAGTAAAGTCTAATTTGTAAACCTGAATTCACTGTTAACTCTAATTTGTAAGCCCTAATCAGTAATTAGTATAATTAGTTAACCTTAATTTGTTAATCCTAATTAGTAGAATGTGTTAACCCTAATTTGCTAGACTAATTAGTCTAGTTCACTGTTAACCGTAATTAGGTGCCACGCCAGTGAGCTGCGCCTCCCCAGCTTCGTCCCGCGCTAGCCACCCCCGCTTTGCACGCATGCAACACCCACCCTCGACCCCGTCCCTCCGCCCACAACCTCACTAATGCGCCCCTAAGCCGACCTCGACCGCTCCAGCACCTAGCGCTGCAAGTACAAGGGCAAAATTGTCCAAAAATAATCTGACTATCAAAGACCCAATGGATCCTAACAATAGTGGTAAAGAAATTAACGGGGCTAACTTTATGGTGGCATTTTGTTAGCCTATAATTTTTATTGGTGTTTTATTAATTTGTCATTTTTACATTACTGCTAAGCTAATTTTTGTCTATCATATCAGTCTTTTCAACTTCTCCACCATAAATCCTAAAAAAATAACTTCTTAAAAAGTCATAGTTAAGTCAAATAAGTTCTTAAAGTGCTATTTACATGTTCACTATGAGTATTTATTTATCTTCCTCCCTCACAGTATATAGACAAGAACAAGATACATATTGTGGAGTCCTATGAGTCACGAGAAAGATGTCACATTCTCAAATAGAGCCTAAGCGAAACAGTTGTCACGTATTTATAGGACAAAGCCTATAACCAATAAGGTCTGATGTAAAATAGACTAAAATTAGAAAAATATCATAAAATTCACTTGATTCATTACATAGATATTGTACATTAGTTTTAAAAAACAAGAAATATAAACTGAGCAAAATATAAAATTTTTAGTAGCATCTCTCCCCAACTGATTTAGTCTATTATTCAAATTTATATTCTACTGCTGTTTTAACAACATGATCACCATCCTTTGAATCTGTAAAAATTAAATTAATACAAGGATAAATATGATAAGTCGTACTCTACAAACTAGTATATACGATAATAGATAAAAAAATAAATTAAGATAATAAAAAGAGTAGGTAATAGTATAACATATAATTAAAAATAGTTGCCACAAAATAGTTTTAAATGATAAGCATGATAATAATATATGCATAGCTTTTCTTACAATCTTTTCCCGACAATTTAATTGACAGTTTGACTTTAAGAATACTTTAACTGCATATTACTAACTTGACTGCATGAGCAACTAGTTCCTTAAAAGTGTTTTTGAAATAATGCGTAAATGATTGAAGTAGAGCGTCATGCATATAGACTCTTTTTTACCAATAACCCACTAAAAAAAGAATTTTAAAACTAATTCGAAACTTTTTAAAATATCAGTAATAGCCTTCAGTCGTGAGTTTCTGTTCACGACTAAACTTCAGTCACAGACTCAATTCGTGACTGATTAGGTAGCACGACCCAGGAACTCGCGAGCCGACAAACCACCGATTTTTTCCTTTTTCACCCCCTTTCATCGCCTTTCCACCGCACCACCCTGCGTCGTGCCACCGCTACTCCTTGCGCGTTAGCGCCGTCGCACGCCGCACAGCACCATCGATTTCGTCACTACTCTCCTCAGACACCCCTTCCCTCACCAGATCCGCGTGCTTCGCCAAATCCCGTTGCCACACACTACCTCCCTTAACCTTGTCACCGCTCGCCACCACCAAACCCTAGCACTGCCATCTTTGAAATTGTCATCATGATCCACTCGACACTCCGACGACCACTTGATATTTCGACAATCACTCTTACGTCGACCACAACCACTCCGGCATCTTCAACAACTACTCCGCAATGACCACTCTACAATGACCACACCATCCCGCAATGACCACGTTGCAATGACCACACCAGTCTGCGACCATTTGAACTACTCTTGAGCCGTGCCACCTAATTAGTCACGAATTGGACCCGCGACTGAAGTTTAGTCGCGAAAGAGAGTTTGTAAGTGAAGGTCATTTCTGATATTCAAAAAGTTTCATATTAGTTTTAAAATATTTTTTTAATGGGTTGTTTTAAAAAAATTCATTTTTATAAGCATTCCAAATTGATTTGGCCTTGCAAATGATATTCCACCCGTGTCATTCAGATTATTTTTTTCAAATTAATCCATACAATAAATTATAAAAATATTGTTTATAGAATTATTATTTGACTGATGTCAGATTTTTTTTTAGTTGTCATGGTTGTCATTAACTATAAATATATTTTAATGTTAGTACCGATTTACAAAATAAAACACAAGAAAACAAGTAAAAAGAAAACATGTAAACCTCCGTCTATTTAAGGCTAGAAAGCCCTCAAACAATGAACACGAGTTAAGTCCAAACATAACACAAGACCCTCAAAATGTGGCCTCTTCTCCCAGTAGCAATAGCATCACTCTTCCTTTTCCCACTACTCTACTTGCTCTTCATCAGCAAGAGCAAAACAGAAGTTGCAAGCAATGCTCCTCCAGGTCCTCCAAAGCTGCTGCCAGTGGTCGGCAACCTGCTGCACCTCGGCAGCCGGCCGCACCGGTACTTCCAGGCCCTCGCCCGGCGGTACGGCCCGGTCGTGCAGGTGCAGCTCGGCGCCGTGCGCACCGTGGTGGTCTCGTCGGCGCCGGCGGCGAAGGAGGTCCTCAGGACAAATGATCTCCAGTGCTGCAGCCGGCCAAACTCTCCAGGTTAGCACCATTAATTTGGCTTCTTCAATGTCAAGAAATGACACATGTCAGAGGATCTGAGGACCTCTGACAAGATGACGTTATGAGGCTGTCCTTTGCTGCCACTTTGCCGACGCCCGAGAGAAATGTTTTTTTATTCCACGTGGATTTTTTTATTAACTGTCTATACAGTGATTTAATAACTGTTTGAGTATCTTTATATAGAATTTAAAAATCTTAAATTTGATTTTAGAATTAAAAATTATTTATATTTTATTAAAATTCTAAATTTTGGTATATATTAAATTTATATGTGCTCATTTGAAGAGTCATATAGTCTCATCTAAAGAGTCCGATAAAACACTAATATATTAAAATAATTGATGTTTCAAATTTCTCAAACTTCACACACATACACATATTATATAAAATATTCTTTTCAAATGCCAAATACCATCTCCTATATGCTTCCATTAGACATAATCTTAGCATGCATCCTTATCCTTTTATCTTATAATAGAAAAAACATGTCTTTCTCTTAATTTTTTAGTTTAGGCTATTAATTCAAAAATTAATAATATAGATTAGAAAAGTAGAAAAGTTTTAAATTTTTATTAGATAATTAATTACTTCAATTTTTTTTTCATATTAACCGAGGTCATCCAAATTCCTATTAAACGGTTAAGGTTATAGAAAAGGCACCCAATCTTTTGTTTTTAAGACAAAAGATACAAGTGCATGAGCAATGGGACCTCCAAAGAAAAAAGAAACAGTCTTTGCAACCACGCATCACAAGTCACAAGTCGCGATGCGTATTCGAGCCTGTCTATACAATAATAAGGGATAAGTCCATAAGAATATGTAGCAAAAGACTTTATTTTCCCTTTCTCTGTCTTTATTTCTTCTCCACAGTAATTTTTGTTCAATACTACTTTTCGGCTCCACTGATCCTGTTCACGATGTGCATCTGATTATGGTGAGTAGTATTTTCAAAATAATTGTCGAACTATTTCCTAAACAGGAGACATGAAAATAGATTTTTGAGCTTAAAATAGATTTTTGAGCCTTTCAAAGCGCAACTACTCGAGATGAACTGTCCAATAGTATGTGGTTAATTATAGACTTGTTTCCTCTACACAAGACATATTTGTGTCATATCTATATTTTATCTTGTATTAGTGATATTATATTGTATAGTCATAAAAATTTAGAATTAAATTTATTTTGAAAATGCTATATTTTCCAACATTAGGATAGATTAATAATATTAGGTTTTAAAATTTATATATTTTAGTGGGATTAAATTTTTCAAATTTTTTACTTTTATAAAAGTATCACAACGTATAGGACTTCTGTACCCGGTTGTTCCCAGAGTTTCTGTGAGCCAAACTGCTCAGTGTAGCTACCAATGTATTTCTATCAGTTTATTCCAAAGGTGAAATATCTCACCTGTCGTCCTTCACGTTCATTATCACAATGAGTTTTAAAATTTATTAATTTATTATAGCGAGAGACAGAGGTGAAATGGAAGCTCTGAATTTTTTATATATGGGAAAAATAACAACAAAAATCAAATAAGAAGGAAATATTGAAGCAGAATTTGAAAATTAGACATACAGCTGAATTTGCCACCGTCTCACCTGGAAAGCTAAAGATTCTAGTGTCCCCATAGGAAGTTGATATTGCCAGTTTTCGACACCTAGTCTAATTTGATTTGTTAAAAAATGTGTGGTTTTTTAGGAAGTTGACAACTTCAGGTTCTCAAGAAAAGCTGACAAAACTAATTTTTTATGTTTCTTCTCCATTTTCATGATTTGGCCACCTTTGTTCTCCCCTAAATAGTCTAAACGATCATGAGACTCAAAAATTTCTCTCTTGAAATCCTAACTAAAAATTCATAGATCAAAGGTTTTTTATCATGTTACAATGGATCTAATATATTCAAGTCTCTGCAAAGTCGTAAGACCATGTGGAGGCTTTTTCCTGGGTTCAATACATAATTTAAGAAAACCAAGTTCAATATATCAAAAATAATTATCTTGTGCCTATTTACATTATTCTGTAACCAATCTATATTTTGTTTCTATTATTTTGCATTATTTCAGTTTCACAAAAAGCGATCACGTAATAATAAATTTTTAATAAGCTCTCCTCCTTTTAAAGACCTATATTGTATTTTATTTATTAACATATTGCATCTGAGCAATTCTAAAAAAAAAAACATACATCTAAACAACAAATAGATCATAATTTCAAATAATACAAAAAAAAATTAGGGTGCAAACCCTATATATTATGCAAATTGATCACATGGAATACACTTTAGATCTAATTTGGACTATTTGGGAGAGAATAGAGGCAGTAGCATGGAGAAGAAACATGAAAGCCAACATTGTCAGCTTCTCTTGCACGTTGGCATTGTCAACTTCCCTAATAATCTACAGATTTTTTTGACAAGTCGAACTAAACTCAGGTGGGAAACTTGTGTTGTTAGCTTCCTATGTGAAAAGCTAACACTGCTAGCTTCTCGAATTCTACTTCAATTTTTCCTACTTATTTAATTTCTATTTTTATGTTTGATATATATAAAAAATTCAGATGGAAGATTGAATGTTCTAGTGTAGATTCTTAAATTGAGAAAATTGGCTGAAGAACATTATAAAATATAGGACATTGTATGTAGAATTAATGTGTTTCTAGGATCCACATGTCTACAAGACACAAGTGTGTGCTGTTGCTAAATAAAATTTTTAGCATGGTAGTCAATCGCGCTCAGGCAGATGGGGACTTCAGAGCCATAATTTACTAGGAGTAGGATGGTAAGAAAGTTTTGTAGGATTCCGCTACCTTGGGTTTTCGAGTTAATAGTTACAGCGTGTCCTTAGAGCATGCATACTCAATTAAGATTTGATCAATTGAGATTGAGTTGAGATTGAGTTGGGAAATAAGTCTGAACATGTGAGAAATTTCAAGCGATTAAAAATCTCCAAAAATGTCTTTTTTATTTGAGAGACAGGACCAATAAGTATATAAATGTTGTAGAGAAAACATGCCTTTTGCCATACTTTTACACAACAATTTTTTCTTCTCAAATCAAAGAGTGACCACAAAAACTGTGACATACCACATTTCACAGAAAAAATATGCCTCTTGTGGTATTATGAATCCCACAACAGGTTTGATGATGTGGAACTGCGTACAAAAACGCGACTTGACCGTGTGACGGGTCTTCCTACGTTGAGCAATCACAATCACAGAGAATGACACGGAGGATTTATATAGGTTCAGGTTCCAGTGAAAACTCTAGTCATGTCGACATGCTCCTGACGTAAGTCGGCTGGGGACTCTCTTGCGGGGAGAGGGCTTCAAGACGTGCCTATTGCCTTTGAGTGTGATGAATATGAAGTCCAGTCTTGTGGTACAAGAGAAGGATACAAGGAGTATATATAGGTTCTAAAAGACGCAAATTACTAAACTACACTTAGTTGCAACCATTGGATCGACGGCGTAGTCGTCCTTTCGCTGGGTATGATGGCCAGATGTTTGACATGTATCTACTTCGATTTCTGAGGCACTTATGGAAATGCTGACGCCCAAATGTCCAAATCTTTCTCGGGTGGCTCGGCTTGGAGATTCGGGACCCAGACGCATGAGCCGCTCTTGGGGACCCAGGGACACTACTACAGAAATGCTTTTCACTATCGGTTAAAAATCCACTCTACTATCGGTTCTCTTACCGATAGTGGTCGGCACGATAGTAGAGGGCAGCACACTTCTATCGGTTCAAAAACCGTTAGTAAAACATCTACAATCCCAACGTTCACTAATCGCTATCGACTATTTCTTCTATCGGTTCGGTTTTAAACCGATAGTATTGTATAAGTTTTTTCTATCGGGTCGTATATAAACCGATAGTATTGTTTAGCCCTTTTGTATCGGCTAGGATCTAAACCGATAGTAATCTAAACATTTTTTTCTATCGGCTCTTATATAAACCGATAGTATTGTTTAGGCCTTTTGTATCGGCTAGGATCTAAACCGATAGTAATATAAACGTTTTTTTTATCGGCTCTTATATAAACTGATAGTATTTTGTGGACACAGTTAGTACTGGAAACTTTATTCTATCGGTTGTAGTATATAACCGATAGTACTGAAAAATTTATTCTATCGATTATATTATATAACCGATAGTATTTTGTAGACTCGTTTAGTTAGTACAGGAAACTTTATTCTAGCGGTTTCTGAATATGAACCGATAGTATTGTGTGGACACAGTTAGTACTGGAAACTTTATTCTATCGGTTGTAGTATATAACCGATAGTAATATTAGTTTTTCCTATCGGTTATGTAGTGGCACGGTTAGTACTAAATATTTACAAATATACATACAGCAATATACATACAGCAATACAGAGATACATTGGATCATTCACAAATACACCAATATTTACAAATATTCACCAATATTCACATATTGAATTTGTTCACAAATACACTAATACAGTAATATACACATGCATTGGACAGACTGAATTTATGCACATATTGATCGAGTTTATTCACAAATACATCAATTAATCTATTCACATATATTCACATATATTCACAAATCAATGAATCAACACATTCAATATATATTCACAAATACAACAATCAACACAAGTCAGTTACTATCGATCGTTGATAGCCACTTCTTCCATGACATATTGAGCCCAAATTGTTCGCAGCTCCTTCAATTGAGGCAACTCATATTGCTCTTTCAACATGGTGCTCTGCATATATGCGTGTATGAAGTTAGGATCGTACGTCACATCCAATTAAAGTTCGACTTTGAGTCAGGAAAAATAGTTACCTTAGGGAATTGGGCAAAGTTTCTCCTGATCAGGTCATACATGAATCTCATGACATAGAAGCCACATTCCCACGATTGTGGCTGCTGATGGCACTGGAAAAATTGCATATGCAAAGACATAAACCCACATTAACTCGAAAGAACTAATTAAGCTTAAATTAAAAGACTCATCATGAGTACTTCCATCCGTATTAATTACCTCATATTCTTTCCAAGAAATTGTTGTGCCCTTCGACGCGTCATGCCTCCCTCCAGCACTAGCATAATTTTTGAAAGCCCTATATTTAATTTAGCATTGTCGATTAATATCTTATCATTAATTAGCTAGTCAGAGAAAAATTTAAGACAACTATGTTACTTACGCGTCTATGTGCCATGTGAGGGTGAAAACATGCGCCACCTTGTCGCTCATCGAATCGAGGTAATAGACCTCATTCATCCATGGGCAAATGACGGCGAGGACCCAGTGGCCCCTACATTGCATATATAAGCGAACCGTTTCATACATATGTTAGGCGTAACATACAAGAATGAGTTAAATTAGTAGGAAATGCACTAACCTTTGGTGGTACGGCGCAAGGATGAACTCTCGGTCCTGCTGCGCTAGTAATGCCCTTGATATGTATTCCTTCGCATGTGCTTGGTCGTGCTCTAGCATCGTGAGGCTTATTTTCTCTGGGTCGAGGAAACCCACCTTGTCACATGCCCTCATCGACGCCAGCCTATACATGCACCTGGATGCAAAGTAGACATTAGTAAGTAGTGCATACAAAAAGTGATTGGATTTATGAAACGAACTGTGATAACTTCAGACAACAGCACACTCACAGGACTCCAGTCCGTATGATGGACATATCAAGCTCCCGCCAGTTGAGGAGGTCGAACAAATCCTCATGGGCCACCGATATGCTCCCGGGCTCACGGTGAAAATGGGCTGGCCTGAAGTGAACCAAGAAGTTGATGTGGCGCCTAGACCGGGTCAGGTACCACTCGTGGAGACTTCTGGTTATTTGATCCATATTGCGCAGAAGGTACTCCGACACGAGTGGGGACCCGTTCTTGAACGTACCCGGCTGGCTTTGTTTGGCCTTGCCTTTGGCCTTGCCCTTGCCTTTGGGCGGGGAGCGAATGTATACCTTCGAAGGTTGGGGTGTGGTGCCGTCGGCCTCATTTGATGGCGAAGGGTTTGAGGCCGTCGGAGGAGGCATGGGGGCCGAAGGAGTTCGCTCATGCGTTGTGGCGGGGCTGGTGTCCTCAGGAAGTGTGCTGGTGTCCATCGTCCACTTTAAGTACAAACGCTTAAATTAGATTTTGAAAATTAAGTATATTAACTGAGTTGTAAGCTAGAATGGCTAGGGTTTACCTCCTGTAGTCTAACACCCTTCTTGGGACACTGTATGTACGAGCCCAATGCCTCGCCAATTGTCCGCATTTTGTCCGTTGGGACGGGCAACGGAAAAGAGCTGTAGCCCGGGAGGGCCATGTCCACCTGTACCTTTGCGAATCCAGGCTCAAGAGGTACGCAGTGGATCCGGACATCCTCCCAAGACTGGTATACGACCCCGTTTGCAACCGCAACAGGTTTGTCGCCTATGTTGATCAATAGGGTACAGCTCTCCGGCTTCTGCAATTTGCAACAATTATAACAAGTTAGCGAAACAATTCTAACGTAACAGGAGTGGCATCAGCCGAACTGCATATATAGCTCAAGAGTTGCAATACCTCGATCAGGTCCACCGGATCCACGTGAACCTTCGAGCCAACACTACTCGGCCTGGCAGCGTCGACCTCGGCAGCTGGATCTAAACCCTTGGACTGCACAACTCGGCTTAGGCGTTCATATTTCTCGTTCATTTGAGCGAACATGTCCGCGAATTGTGCAGTCACATCTGCCCGTATCTTCTGAGATAGCTCCTCTTCCCTTTCCTTCCAGCTGCCAGGCTTCTTCGCCTTTTGCCCGGGGTCCGAGAAGCCTTCCTTCCATGGCACCACAGCCCCCACGGTTCGCGTCCGCCCTGGATGCTCCTTGTTCCCTAGAGCCCGGGTAAGGATGTCGTTCTCCCTATGGGGACTGAACAATCCCTCGGTCGCCTCCTTCGAGCAAGAGATCTGTTACATTGAAAGCTCTCCATTGTGAGGAAGAAATATATACAAAGTTGTGCGCACACTAGTGATCATAGTTAGCCAACTTACGAGTCGCTGCACGACCTCGACGTCCCTGGGGTTTGGGAACGCCACAGTCCCCGTGGCCGACACGGTCCCTCTGGCCAGCCACCAGCGCTTGCATCGCTGATCGCGGATCTCGGAGAGTGGTAGGTCAGGGGAGTCGACGAAATGCGACGCCTCGTCTTCACCCTTCTTCCACTGCTCCTCCTTCCCCGCATAGCCGCGAGAACCGAGCCGGTGTGGGTGGTCGTTCCTCCTCTGGATTGCCCTGTTCTTCTCGCTGAGGGCCTTCGTACCAGAAACAAGAAAATTAATGCACCACTGCTTACTGCATACAATGGTGTAACCAAGCAAAGGAACCATTCATACCTTGAACTCAGGAGTCCCCTTCTGTTGGGCGAATTGCTCCCATACCTCCTCCGTTATGAAGGGGTACTTCTCGCATGGAGATTCGCCTTTAGCGAGGAAGGTACTGACGAGGACGCTCTTGAAGGTTTTCCACGTGTTGTTCATGTCCTTCAAGCAAGCTATCTTGGGACCATCGTCCGGGATGTTCCACTTGGCCTGTTTCAAATGGTGCATATAAGTAGGACTTACCTAATCTCTAGGATAAACCAAGGGAATGTGATTACTCAAGAGTTCAGTGATTTTGATTAATTTTACCTTCACTTCCGCCCACAGCCTATCCCTCTCGTCAGCCTTGACGTCCTTCCAGCTCTGGACGGTGATTTTCACCCTTTCCTTCGCCAACAAGCCAACATAGGCAGCATAGTGCCCGGCGTTCTTCCCGATCGGTCTCCCGAACTGGTTGAAGTCACAGGAAAGATCCGCGCGTTTGGCCAAACGACCCAACATCGTCGCGCCTCGCGCCTTCCTCTTGCGCTGGAACGAGGCAGCGCCATCTACGTTCGCCCTCGCCGAATCACTAGTATCAGCCGAGGAAGATGCCGACATGGCTTTACCTAAATTACCATAAACAAACCATCCAATTGATATGAAGAAAGGTACATGACAAAGTAATTCACAGAATATTCAGATGAGCAGTGCAAACTAACAAATACTATATTTCCTATCGGTTTTAAAAGGAAAACCGATAGTACTAAGGTCTATATTCAGGAAAATTTAAAAGATTAGCAGTGGAAACTATGCTAATCTCTCTGCTGGAAAATAAAGTCTGTTAAAATTTAAATGAACCTAAATTTGAGATGAAAATTAGAAAATGGGAAGTAATTCACAGAAAATTCATATTAGCTGTGCAAACTATGATGGCACTACTATTTACTATCGGTTTTCCAAGGCAAACCGATAGTAATCAAGTCAGCATTAGGAAAACTTTCAAAAATTGCTCAGCAGGAACATAAAGTAATTGCTCAGCAGGAACATAAGGTATGTTAAAAAATAAATGAACCTAAATTTGAGATGAAAATTAGAAAATGGGAAGTAATTCACAGAAAATTCATATTAGCTGTGCAAACTATGATGGCACTACTATTTACTATCGGTTTTCCAAGGCAAACCGATAGTAATCAAGTCAGCATTAGGAAAAATTTCAAAAATTGCTCAGCAGGAACATAAAGTAATTGCTCAGCAGGAACATAAGGTATGTTAAAAAATAAATGAACCTAAATTTGAGATGAAAATTAGAAAATGGGAAGTAATTCACAGAAAATTCATATTAGCTGTGCAAACTATGATGGCACTACTATTTACTATCGGTTTTCCAAGGCAAACCGATAGTAATCAAGTCAGCATTAGGAAAAATTTCAAAAATTGCTCAGCAGGAACATAAAGTAATTGCTCAGCAGGAACATAAGGTATGTTAAAAAATAAATGAACCTAAATTTGAGATGAAAATTAGAAAATGGGAAGTAATTCACAAAAAATTCATATTAGCTGTGCAAACTATGATGGCACTACTATTTACTATCGGTTTTCCAAGTCAAACCGATAGTAATCAAGTCTGAATTAGAAAAAATTTCCAAAATTGCTCAGCAGGAACATAAAGTAATTGCTTAGCAGGAACATAAGGTATGTTAAAATATAAATGAACCAAAATTTCAGATGAAAATTAGAAATGGGATATAATTAACAGAAAAATCAGTTTATGGTATTTACTATCGGTTCTGAGTAAGAAACCGATAGTGAACTACACTGTATGACAAATTGCTATGATTTTCATCAATTCTGTCATTCTCATAGCTATCAAGTTTGTAGTTCATGAATTTTACTCTAGGTTTCTATTTGTAATCCATGGAACGGGATATGAACCATTGCATACAAAATTAAGCAATACACGCGAGCGATTTGGTCAAGAACACTTACAGTGGATCGTGGAGTGGCCGGAGGCGGTGGCGCAATGCAATGCCGGAGGTGGTGGCGCAATGCAATGTCGGAGGCGGTGGAGAACCAGTGGCGCAGAGGAGCGAAGAAGCGAACGTCGGCGATTCTAGGGTTTTCCGCGCGAGTATTTTTCGATTTGGAATGTGATCAGTTGCACTGGAGGGAAAATCATGCAGGTTATAACCTAATAAATGAATATTTACTATCGGTTCATCACCACAAAACCGATAGTAAAAACATGTAAGTTAGGGTTTTCGTAACACAGTGTAAATCACTATCGGTTGTGAACAGTAAATCGATAGTAAACTAAGTACATGGGATCATAACACAGTGTAAAATCACTATCGGTTGTTAACAGTAAACCGATAGTAAACTAAGAATAGGGGATCATAACACAGTGTAAATCACTATCGGTTGTGAACGATAAACCGAAAGTATAGTTTAATTTCATATCGGTTTCACAGTTATAACCGATAGTAAAATACAATGCTATTGACCCTAAAGGATTTCCCTTAGAAGAATTACAGAGGATCTCAGTACATCATTTTGTATTGTATTTACTATCGGTTATGACAATAAACTGATAGTATATGTTAATTTCATATCGGTTTGGAGGTTGAAACCGATAGTATAATACTGTTAAATTGATCTAAAGGTATTTCCTGAGAACAAATACAGATGGGTCTCAGTACATCATTTTGCACTTGTAAAGACACCTGAAACCCCATGCAAATGGCTTGCAATAATTTTGAAATAAAATAACAATAAAGATCAATCATGGAATGAAAATTTGCAGTTTTCATATATATTTGTGAAAAGAATCAATTATTGCTCAAATCAAGTATATACTCCAATTGAAATGAAAATTTGCAGAAATGATTCTCAATGCATCACGTATGTTTTCCCAAAGAATTTTTGAAAATTGATTTGAACATTCTTCGATCCAAGTAATATACGTCACTTACATATTGCAAATTAGTCAAGAATGGTTGTCCACCCATAATCCTTCTTCGTGGTCGTCTCGCAGGTAACTTGTTTCATCAATATCTTCGGTAGGGACAGATTGAAGGATTCCATCTAAAAATGGAGGTAGTTCGTCGAACTGATCGTACTCTTCTTCATCCACAACGTCTTCGACCCCAACAATACGTCTCTTACTGTGAAGGACAACGTGCAACTTTGGGTTGGCCGGGTCAACGATGTAGAACACCTGTGTGGCTTGCTCAGCAAGTATAAATGGATCATCTTTGTGTGCGACTCTACTGAGATCGACTAGAGTAAACCCATAATTGTCGACTTTAACACCTCGAGGGATTTCGACCCATTGGCATCGAAACAGAGGAATCTTAAGTAATACATAATCGAGCTCCCATATTTCCTCAATAACACCGTAATATGAGTCGAGTGCTCTTACTGCCCTGGCATCCTCCGAAATAGCAAGTAGTGTCACTCCACTACATTGCATAGCACTCTTCTCGTCCTGAGTTTTTGTGTAAAATGAATAGCCGTTGATGTCATACCCCTGCCAAGTCCCTACAGTAAATCTAGGCCCTCTGGCCAACCATGTAACATCTTCATCTACATCGCCCTCAGAAGCTTGCAGGACTCTATTTTCGATCCACCCAGCAAACTTCCTATTATGTTCTCTGGTGACCCAAATCTCTGGCTTCGAGGGATTCTGTTTCCGTAACATTTCCTTGTGCTCGTGTATGTATGGCTCCACCCCCGTCATGTGCTATAAGACCCAAAAATGGGCTTTTGCATACAGATCACTAGAGGGGACGACTGCTTTAAATCCAATCGTTCCAATGCTCTGAAGCCTGCCCTCATGCCGAGACGTAGGAACGCCAATTGGGTCAACCCCGGACATATAGTTGGTGCAAAATTCGATCACCTCCTCCGCGGCATAACCTTCAATAATACTGCCCTCAGGCCGATATCGATTCCTTACATATCCCTTCAAGATACCCATAAATCTCTCAAATGGATACATGTAGCGCAGGAACACGGGTCCACAAAACTTAATTTCTCTGACAAGGTGAACAATTAGATGGACCATAACATCAAAAAAGGATGGAGGGAAATACATCTCCAGCTAACAAAGAGTGGTAGTCACATCGCGTTGCAAATCGTCCAGTCCATCCATATCAATTACCTGCAAGGACACAGTTGCAGCAAATATTCAAATCCAAAAAATCTGACAAGTTCCACGAATGGAGCTAATTAACTTGCTAGGAGTACACGCTTACGTACCTTGCCAGATATTGTGTTGAAGAAATAACATAGCTTTGTAATTGTCTCTCTGACTTTGACTGGGAGAATGCCTCTGATAGCAATGGGAAGCATTTGTGACATCAGTACATGACAATCATGGGACTTCATACCAACCAGTTTCAAGTCTTTCATGGACACAAGTTTTTTCAAGTTCGTAGAATACCCGCATGGAACTTTGACACCATGTAGGCACTGACAGAGTTCTGTTTTTTCTCTTTTTGACAAAGTATAGCAGGCCGGGGGGAGGTATGTCCGCTTTCCCTTCTCCAACGGTGCAAGCTCAGTCCTTATGCCCATGTCGAGCATGTCACGGCGAACGTTGATGCCATCTTTCGTCTTTCCTGGAATGTTCAACAACAAACCAATCAAACTGTCACAAACATTTTTCTCTACGTGCATGACATCAATGCAATGTCGAACTTGTAAGTGCTCCCAATATGGCAGATCCCAAAGAATCGATCTCTTCTTCCAAACATTTTTTCCTGGAGGTTTAGAACATTTACCGAACTCAACTTTGATGTCCTTCACGCGCAAGTAAAGCTCCTTACCAGTCACAAACACTGGGGCTGATCCTTTCTCAGGCTTCCCATTGAATGACTTCCTCTTTTTACGGTAGGCGTGATGCATCGGAAGGAATCTGCGGTGACCCATGTACACTGTTTTTCTGCAGTTCGATAACCACATGCTTTCAGTTTCATCCAGGCAAATAGGACAAGCCTTGACTCCTTTCGTACTATACCCCGACAAATTTCCATAGGCCGGGAAATCATTTATGGTACAAAATATCATGGCCCGCAACATGAAATTCTCTCGCTTATGTGCATCCCACACCCGCACCCCTTCGCTCCACAATTTTTGTAAGTCCTCGACTAACGGTGATAGAAACACGTCAATATCATTCCCGGGTTGTCTGGGTCCTGAAATTAGTAACGACATCATGATGTACTTCCGCTTCATACATAACCAAGGAGGAAGATTGTAGATGCATAAAAGAACCGGCCAAGTGCTATGTCGACTGCTCATATTTCCGTGTGGATTCATACCATCCGTACTCAGCCCAAACCTTATATTCCTCACTTCGCCGCCAAACTCACCGAATGTTCTGTTAATGTTTCTCCATTGAATGGAATCAGCTGGATGTCTTAGTTTTCCGTCTTGTTTCCGACCTTCAACATGCCAACGCAAGTACTTCGCACCTTTCGGATTTGCAAACAGCCGTTTCAATCTGGGAATCACAGGCAAATACCACACAGTTTTGGCCGGAGGCCCTTTCTTTACCTCATCACATCCATTGTGATAAATTTTGTCCCCATGCTTATACCGCGATGCACCGCATCTTGGACAAACATGCAAATCCTCGTACTTGTTACGGTACAGAACACAATCATTTGGGCATGCATGTATTCTTTCGATTTCCATTCCCAACGGACACAATAGTTTTTTGGCCTGGTAAACCGATCTTGGCAACTCATTTCCCTCTGGAAGCATGTCCGCTAACAGATCCAATAGCGCCGTGAAACTCTTATCGCTCCAACCGTTGCTTGCCTTCAAGTTATATAATCTCAACACAGAAGACAACTTTGTAAATGTTTCACATCCGGGGAACAAAGGCTTCTCAGAATCAACAATTAATTTCTGAAATTTAGCTAAATCGTTTTCGCTGTAGTCCTCTTCTACATCACGTAACATTTCATCTAAATTGTCTTCATCTACATGGACTTCCGAATGAACATTATCAATGTTTTGATCATGATCATCATTACTGCAATCCACTTCCGGGTGCTGCTGAGTGGTAGCGGTAGTGCTCGTTTCCTCAAGATCTTCACCATGCCATATCCAACGGGTATAGCGTGCGTTAAAACCACGACGAATCAAATGACTCCTAATCTGATCAGAGTTGCCGAACCTTTTTAAGTTCATACAATCTATACAAGGACAATGCATATCTTTCTCTCCCTTCTTCGCCTTCTCTTGCTCAGCAAATTTAATAAATCCATTCACACCCTCCAAATACTCAACAGTAGTACGTTTTATTCCATACATCCAATATTCTCGGTCCATCTACAATTATTTCACAAAATTGACAAATTCAAATAAATAATTAATGACTCAGGGCATGCATATATGAATGAAACATAATTAGCTAGGCCATATGTGTGTACATGCATGAGCTGTTTAATTACATTAAATGGATTTGTATATATGAAACCCTAATTAACTTGATGCATGCATTAATTGGAAGAGCCAGCTAGCTAGCTGCTTAAATTCAGCAAGCTATAGCTAGCTAGCCAACCCAGCCTTCTAGCTAGCTTGGAGATACATGTATCTAGTTTAATGAATTGCAAGTAGAGAGAGAGAGGGAGAGTGTGAAAGAGTGATCGAGAGAGAGAGAGGTGATGAGAAGATGACAATACCGAGGGGGATGGAAATATGATCAACCTCTCAGCTAGCTTCTCCAGATCACTCTAGCTTGGAGTTGTGCGCGGCTGAAATGATTCCAACATGTAGAGCGCAGAGCAGGGGTCGACCTAATTAAGCTGTCCAATTTTACTATCGGTTCAACAACATTAACCGATAGTAAAATAAGGTCCCCACTGTCATAACCATTAGTGTATATGAAGTCATTTTACTATCGGTTTGTGTTGTTGAACCGATAGTACTATTTAGTATATTGTATCGGTTAGTACAGTAATAACCGATAGTAAAAAGTCAGTAATTTCACTATCAGTTACCCGAGAAAAACCGATAGTACTATTCAATATATTATATCGGTTAATACAGTACCAACCGATAGTATAAAGTGAGTAATTTTACTATCTGTTACGAACGAAAAACCGATAGTACTATTGTAATATATTATATCGGTTGGTACAGTAATAACCGATAGTAAAAAGTCAGTAATTTCACTATCAGTTAAAAATGTAAAACCGATAGTACTATTTAATATATTATATCGGTTTGTACAGTAATAACCGATAGTAAAAAGTATTTGCATTTCACTAACGTTGGATTAGTGTATAACCGATAGTAAAATGATGGTTTTCCGCCGCTGTCGTCCTATTCTATCGGATTTTTCCTAGATTGCTTACAACCGTTAGAAAATAAGGGTTAGTAGAATGCACTTCTGTAGTAGTGGGACCTCCCCGGGAACTCATTGGGCATTTGGTGTCTGGACACTTGGGGTGCCCCTAGGGACCTAGGGCACAGAGGCCTAGTGTCCTCATCGGGGGCTCGTTGGAGACTTGGCGCCTTGGCACTCGAGGTGTCCCTGGAGATCTAGGGCTTGTAGGCCCAGTGTCCTTGCCAGGGCCACCTCGGACGCTTGGCGCCCGATGTTTGGAACGTTCCCAGGGACCTCTCAGACGCTTGGCGCCCAGACATTCTGGACATTCCCAGGGACCTGGAGCTTAGGGGTCCAGGGATCTCACCACAAATCCCTCGGAGACATGGTGTCGCGCCCCGAAACTGGGACAACGACTACTCCTGTAGAGACCTAGCTCGCTGCAGCTAGTCCCAAACCACAAACCTTTGACTTCCCAGGATGAGTCAAACACAGGAGTATATTACATTGCAACAGAGTACTCACAAAATATTAAGCAGTGTGGCCTGTTGGCCTTAATATTACATAAAGAGGATTACAATGGCTACAAGGCATTCAGGGTTTAGCAAAATATTTAACTACGCAGTAGAAGATAGGTGACCCTCCCACAAAAGAAGTTGACGGCAGAACAACACACTTCAGGGCTCTGGTGGAACTGATTCTCCTCCTTCTGTATCCACGTAATACTCCGTGCCATCATCTTGATCAAGGTAGGCTCCATCTATTGAGTTGAATGTTGCAAGGGTGAGCACTTACGTACTCAGCAAGTCACAGGTAAGAGTAAATACATATAGTAGTGATGATATGAACCTAGACTAGTCAAGAATTATGGATATTTGTAAAATAATCTTTTTCTTTCATACCTCATCTCATGGCAGCACTTTTCATAAAGTAACATCATCATTCATGTTCACTAGATTATAGCATTACCGCGACACGTCGACACACGACAGCCCACGGCAGCACTCCTTATCATGACAACACATGTCATTTGGGTAATCTTGATTTAAACATATTTTATTTAGAAAATAGTACTTGTGTCACACCCCGTGGATTTAATCCACCGCAGCAGACTCCTAAAAACCCGGGAGCTCGGAGTATTCGAATACGTTTTTAACTCTGCAGAGAGGTACCAATTTACCCGCAAGATATTCCACTTTCAAACCTTTCCTATCATAACAAAATGATTGGACCCCTGACTCACTTCATACTGTGAGCGGCAAGGTGGAAATAACAAGAACTTTTGTTATGTTTTACTCACAATTCACCCCCGACCCTGTGGCTCTCAGCGAGGCACAGTTGTGGCAGGTTGTATCCAAACCTCCACCCCTTTGCTTATTCCCATTACTGGGTCAGCGTGCTTGATCACCTTCAGTGATATGTGTGGGAGCCGCGCTCCGTGTTTATCGTGCATCACTACACATCTCATGCAGGGGTTTCATGTGCGATCCACATAATTACTTGTTCAGGCCTGTCCCATACCAGGCTTGCGGTTAGCACGTTGTTCATGCCACTAGACGCACAACACAAGGTTCTAGTCCTTATATGCCAGTGACCAGACCATCCACAACCCTGCACCTTCAGTGCCTGCATTCCTTTGCAGTCTAGCACCTCCAGTGCTACAGCCATCCACACCATTTTTCTGGTCACGGCTAGGGGTTTTATTTCATGAATATAAGTATATACATACATATAATAGTTCATGGCTCAAAACTTGTTTATTTCACATTTCACAGATAACCAGTCTAGTACTGCCAATTCATAAATCAATCACTCTCAATCTTTCACATGCAATATTGCTTATATTCAAGGTTATATTATAGCAACATTTAAATTATAGGTTCAAGATGACCAAGGATATGACTTGCCTTCCGCGTCGTAAAATACAGCAGTTGACGTCGGATCCGCAGTGAAGTCCTCGAACTCGGGCTCTTGATCTGCTCTCGAATCAAACAAACAACCAATAATCATAATCTTTTCTATACATTATTATACTATATGTAATGATGCAAAGATGAAGTCTTGATGATTCTGAAATGATTGGGTTTAGAGGCTGATTAGGGTTAAGTTAAGGAAACCAATGTTAAGATTAGCTGTCAAAGGTTTACAAGGTTCCAAATGTCTCAAAATATCAGAATGATATCAAGGTTGCGACTGGTTCGCTCAAAAACAGCGAACGTCTTTAGGTCGACATTCGGTTCAAAGCATTGACATAGGGTCGATGAATGATAGAAGGGTTATCTCAACTTGTGGTAGTAGAATAAAATGTAGATCACAACTCTACAAATTTAGTGGACAAAGTGGATTTCAAATTACACAACCAGAAGTGGGTAAACAAGGCCAATGCCATTGGCTGGCATATACTGAGAAAATGTCAAAAATTAGGGTTTAGCAACAAATATCATTCAAGGGCTCAAATCAAGTTCTGATAGAAGAAATTGTAGATCACAACTTCAGGAATCTAAGGGACAAAGTTATGCTCAAGATGCACATCTGGAAGGCAGTGAAAAGGGCTAATGCCACTGACTGACATAGCCTGGCATTAATCTTGACATGGCCAGAAACTAGGGCTTAGCATAACTTTTGATCTAGGGCTCCAAATGATGCACCACTTTGTCTGGGAGGTAGGCAATGATAACAGGAACAAATCATTCAATAGGATCTAGGGCTGAAAATGGCTGGAAAGCAAGAAATTTGATGATGAACTGAGATGAACTGGCTGCATTAGATCAGTTCTGGGCAAGATCTTGGCATGGCTGTAACTTCCAATCTAGGCCGATCTAGGTGTCGGGCTAGAAGACAAAAATGTTCAGGAAGTTAGGGCATACACAGTGGACAAAGTGATTTGAGCTGAAACGGCCGGGAATACTTTTCCGATCATCGGCGCTGGAGAAGAGACACTGCCAGTTGGGGGTTTCTGCTACAGGCCGAGAGAACTTAATTCCTTGCTTGAAGAGCATCTAGGAGGTAAAAGAAAGCTTCTGGTGACATCAAATTGACCGGAGGATCACCGGAGAAGCCTGGCGACGATCGCCGGTTTCTGGTGAAGCTCGGTTTAGGAAAAAGCTTCGAATGATGTTTAATTGGGGATTCTAATCTTACAGGCTTGCTTGAAATAACCTACTGATCAATTTTGTTTACAGGATCGAGGGCTAATTCGAGGCAGATTGGCCAGCATTGCCGGAACAGGGCATCTTCGACTTTCAGCCATTTCCGGCGATCATCGGCGTTAGAGTCCACCGGAGAACAATTAAATGATATCACACAGAGAGGATGAGTAGGGGAACTCACTGATGTTGTTAATTTGGCAGGAAATTAAGTGTAGAGCGCTGGCACCGTGAGCCTCCTCGACGGCTCGCCGGAGAAGATGACTGGAACAGGAATTTCTGGGACTTGGCTGATTTCCAGTGAGGTGTGAGGGAGTTGCTGAGCACAGTGGGGTTTAAATAGACCAGGCGAAGCTTGCAAGGAGGAGACAACGAAGTAATTGGCAGCCGGTGACTTGACTGGTTGCGTACTGGAGCAACAGCAGCGAAGACACAGCGAAGAACGATGATGCGACGGCGACAAGCTTGCAGTTGATCACAGTGTCGCCTCATCGGGACCTGGCAAAGTTGTAGCAAGCGGTGGCGACAACACTGGCGCGGCAACGCGACGTGGCGAGGAGTTGCTGACAAAAAGCCGTTACTCGCGCGCGGGAGCAGCGCTGGTCGTCGACGTAGCAGCGGCCTTGCCACGGCACTAGTTGGAGCGAGGACACGTGCGCACCGGCATGCACGGTCACGAGCGCGGGCGAAGCCTCACCGGCGATGAGCAACCACGGCGCACAAGCACGGCGGTTCCTGGTCGTGCGCACAGTAATTGGCCTGGTCGAAATTTGGACTGAACTGCAGTTTCAATTCTTGTTTTGGACTGAAATGCAAATCTGAAATTCTGGAAGGTTTAAACTGAATTTGCTTTCATTAATCTGGCAGATTATATTCAACAGGTTAATTTGCAATGATAATTGATAAAATCTGGTACATTTGAATAGTTTTTGATACAAACTGAAAATAGGGTAGTTTAGGGTAAATTAGAATTTGAGTTTTGTCGATTTTGAATTCTGGCATTTAGGGTTCGATTTTGATATCTGCACAGAAGAGAAACTTGTGTTAAATAGCAATTTGGAAAGATCTGCTGAAGAAATTATGAATTTAGAGTTAATCTGGAGATTTTAGTCTTTTTAGGTTTTCAGATATCAGATAAGGACTAATTTGCGATAATTCTTGGACTAATTTGTAAAAAGAGTCTAGATGGCAGAATCTGGCTGTCAACTTTTTATATTAAGGTATTGACATACCCATGATCATATTCCAGGAATAATCTAGTCTGAACTTGGTCAAGATTTTGATTAAATCTGTATTTCTGAAACTTAGGGTATTTGGGTAATATAAGGTATTTCTGTTTTTCGAAAACAGAAGGAGTTGATAATTCTGGGAGTTAGAGATAGAATTGGATCTAGGTTCTGAAGACTTTTAAATTTAGGGTAACTGATAGATCACATCTGAACAATCTGATCTTAATTTGAGGTCACAGGATAGACTTTGGAGATTTTAGGGCTTGAGATAGATACTGATCTGGCTATTACTACAGATACATGTATGCATGCTATTGATGAAAAAGGAAATTTTCACCCCTAACTCAGGGTGTTACACATGGCGCTGGGCCACTCGTAGTGTTCCCGGGGACCCGGGGCTTGGAGGCCCAATTTCATCACCGGAGACCCCTCGGATGCTTGGCGCTCGGACGTACGGGATGTTTTCGAGAACCCAGGACCTAGGGACCCTGGGGATCTTACCGGGAACTCCTCGGGGATTTGGTGTCGGGACACTCGAGGTGTCCACAGGGACGCAGGGCTCGTAGGCCCAATGTCCTCACTGGGGACCCCTTGGACGCTTGGTGTCCGGATGTTTGGGACATTTCTGGGAACCTAGGGCCTTGGGGCCTAGGCACCTCACTGGGAACCCCTCGGGGACTTGACGTCGGGACACTCAAGGTGTATATAGAGACCTGGGACTCGGAGGCTCGGTGTCTTCACTAGGGACCCATCAATCGCTTGGTGTCTGGACGTTCCCAGGGACCTAGGGCCTGGGGGCAAGGGACCTAGGGCCCACGGGCGAGGGACCTTACTGGAAACTCCTTGGGGACTTGGCGTCAGGACACTCAAGGCGTCCCCAGGGACCCCTCGTATGCTTGGCGCCCGAACGTTCGGGACGTTTCTGGGAACCCAGGGCCCGGGGCCCTAGGGACCTCACTGGAAACTCCTCGGAGAGTTGGCGCTGGGACACGCAAGGTGTCCCCAGGGACCCGAGGCCTGTTGTCCTCACTAGGGACCCCTCGGACGCTTGGCGCCTGAACATTCAAGACGTTCCCGGGAACCCAAGGCCTGGGGGCCCAGGGGATCTCATCGAGGGGTCGTTACTTAAGAGGACCAGAAGATTTCCCCGTAACAGCAACCCTCCATACCCCCAGGGACATGTTGTGGCGTCGGAGGGTATGTTCCGAACCTTCTTAGGAACGCTGATTTTTGGGGAACAAAAAGAAGGGAAATGTTCTTTGGGACAGTGCTTTCCGGCACGATAGTCTCCTAGAGACGTGCCGTCTCGACTCCCAGACAATGCTTTGGTGCCTTTGCAAAACCTCAGGTCCCGCGCGACGCTTCGATCCCTGCGCAGAACATCGATTCTTGTGCAGTGCTTTGATTCCCGCGTGTCTTCCATCCGAGGATCTTCCCGGGGGACACATGTCACCCATCCGAGGATCTTCCTTCGCTTATAAATAGGAACAGAGTGTTTGGACCGATTTATTTCTAACCCTCAGCTCAAATTTCCTGGCCAGTAGCTCTAGCGCTCCCCCGGAGACTTAGGCCTCTGGTTAGCCGCTGCTTTCGACTCTTTTCTTGAAAACTCAAGATCCCCCCCCCCCCCAAAATGGCTCCGAGAGGTCGTGGGAAGGCTCCAGAGATAGCATCGGAGGATGCCACCTCGGACTTCCTCGGGCCCACTGAGTTTGCCTCGGGGGACCTCGAGGGTCTCCTCGACCGGAGGGTGTTTGCAGAGGGTGACATTCGGATTCCCAGGGCGAGCGAGATGACACCTAGCCCCTGGAACGGGGGGGTAGTCATTTTCGAGGCCTTCGTCGAGGCTAGCCTCTGGCTCCCAGTGCATCCGCTGCTACGAAAGGTTCTCCGGGAATACCAGATCGCACTCAACCACCTCACCCCGAACGCCCTCGTCCAGATAAGGCTATTTGTGTGGTTGTGTGAGACAACAACCAGGGAGAAACCTACTCTCCGGCTGCTTCGTTACTTCTATGAGCCTTCGGTGAGGGGTTCACCGGTCATGAAGATCGGGCCAAAGTCAGCCTTCAGCTCTGTGATGATGCAGCTACTGCAGTCTCAGATGGACGAGTACCCAGTGCAAGCCTCTCGGGACCACTGGGGAGATTGGCTCTGGAGGTGGTTCTATCTCCGGGTGGAGGACCCAGAGGTGGTGTATGTTGGATCAAGGAGGCCGACTAGAGGGGGGGGGTGAATGGGAGGCTTTTAAAAAATTAAAGCTTAAATCAAATAAATGCAAATAAAAAACAAATAATATAAGCAAGAGAAAAGAGAACGAACACAGTAATTTTTACCGAGGTATCGGAGACTTGCCTAGTCTCCACTAGTCCTCGTTGAAACACTCAAGTCACTTGAGTTTTGCCTCAATACTCATGAAGAGTATTATCAACTAACGGTTGCTCCTTGTCCACTCCGGAAAGGCGAGCACCAATGCCTTGTACAAACTTGCCGAGCCTCTCCGACAATCTCTGTTCTGGAGAGGTCAACGGCCACGCCTCTGAACCGTCTAGGTGAGGGCGCTCACCAAGAGTAACAGGCAGCGAGGTCTTCTCTTGACCTCCAAACACGCACCGAGAAACTAAGTGAATGCAAATGCAAATGAACTGAAGTGCTCGGTGGATCGGAAAACACTCGACTTGATCAAAAGATCAAGATTTTAAGTAGAAAAACTAAAGTTCAAGAGTGTATAAGAAAATGCTACTGCTTGTTGTCTGAAATACATGCCCAAAGCCCCTATTTATAGCCTCAAGAATCAAATGAACCGTTGGAGCTAGGGCTGAAAATCAGCAACTCAAACTGACAGTCAGTTCTGACTGTCAGTTTAGTGCACAACGGCCGACAAAATTTACGGATGAAAATTTGCTAGCCGTTCGTGGTCGTTTATGGAAACTTGAAACCCACAACTGACAGTCAGTTATGCAAACTGACAGTCAGTTCGACCACAGACTCGACCAAAATCAAATAGAAACTCAGTTAAAAACACTGTGGTCGAATCCCCAACTGACAGTCAGTATGGACAAACTGACAGTCAGTTTAGTACAAAAATTTTGAGCACAAAAATACACCCTCTCTGGACAATTGTCAGTTAATACAAACTGACATTCAAACTGACAGTTAGTTCAGCAAACTAACAGTCAGCCTGAACAAAAACAGAGATAACTTTAAATCCAGAAATCCAAAAGAGGTGTTTAATAGCTCGTTTGAAAGATAATTTCAGTGACTACATTTTTGTCAACAGAAGAAAAAATCAGATCTACCTAGATCATTCTAGAACATCGAAAAACTCTTCTGCTGTCAAAAACTGAACTGAAAATCCAAAATTTTCAAATCAAGTTCAAATCAAATCCAACCAAAATGATACAATGCAATGACCTAAGTTTCTCAGTTTATGTTGGAGATAAAGAGAGGACTTTCGCCACCCCCTCTTTATAGTACGGTTAAAACTAAAAACAATTTTCCTAACCGATCAACTCCAAACGCCGAGATCGGTAAAAAATAGAAACTCATAATACCTTAAGACTTTCGCATCTTCATGATTTTTACGTCTCGTTCCTGCTCTTTGCGACTTGTGCTTTTATTTTACGTTGGGTTCGTCTTGTATACCGTGCATTTCTTCCCAACACAACTCTGTATCAAATAAACTCAAAAGCACAATTAGTTCGAAACACTTTGTTTTCATTAATCACCTAAATTAGGGTTAGGCGTGAAGGCCTAGATGCAACAATCTCCCCCTTTTTGGTGATTGATGACAACATGTGTCACAAAGATAAAATAATGCTCCCCCTGAGTGTATGCATAAATGTCAGAGCGTAAATCATAAACTCATGGAGCATAAACCACCATAGGTATCAGAGCATAAAAATCATATATATATCATCACAAAACCTCATGTGAGTTAGAGCATCAACTGGTCATACATATATATCTCATCGCAAAGTCACAAAATCAGAGCATATAACATCAAAGAGATATTGAATCATCAGAGCATACATAACCAGTATCAGAGCTCAAAATATCAAGAGATACATCATATCCAAAAGCACATATATTATAATAAACCCACATATATCTAACAACTCCAAAATATCCATATAACAAATATCCAATATCAACAAATATCTAATATCTCCAAAACATAAATAACCAAAATACTTCTCCCCCTTTGGCATCAAGCACAAAAAGGGAGGCAAAACTTAAGAATGAGCCTAACGCTCATCATCAGAAGACAGCCCTAGCACAGCTGTATCTCCGGAGCCTGCAGGAGATCCAGTCGCGTCGATGATAGGAGATGCCGAAGGAGTAGCAGCTGCAACAAGAGCTGGAGCTGCAGAGGCCTGAGCAGATGGTCCTGGAGCGACTGGAGTTGATGAAGAGCTCGGAGAAGACGACTCCTGCCGGGCCCTCTTGCGAGGGGCAGGAGAAGACGAAGAGGGTAGACGCTGCAGAATCTCCTCCTGCTGAGCAAGCAAACGAAGCAACATCTGGTGATGCTCCGCCTGGGTGCTGAGGATCTGCTGCTGGGTCTGGAGGACCTGCTGGAGCAAAAAAGGTGACGCCGCAGAAGATCCGGCGCCAGGGTCTGAAGGAGGTGCTGGGTCGGACTCCTGAACTGGAGCCTCATCCGCGGACTCCCCCGCAGCATCATCATCTGATGCGGGAGAATCAGGGCCAGCAGCTGCAGCAGGGCGAGCACCGAGCCTGCGATCAGCCTGACCAGGAGGATAGAAAAGCAAAGGATGATGGGGCCTCGGAAGCTCAGTGTCAACGGCCCTAATGTGCAGAAGCACTGCCATGATATACAGAGCGTATATCAGCTGACGGCATGGAGAGAGAAGGACGTGCTGAATCTCACTAATGATGAGATCAGCAACGTCAAAGGGCTCCTCTTGGAAGATAGAAATCAACACATGGAGAGCAAGGTAGGTGACTCTAGCCCTATCGCCGGACATAGGGACTAGAGTGAGGCGAAGAATCTGCAGGGCCAAATCAACATCGCGGCGCAAGCCGGCGATGTGACGAAGCTGGAAGGGGCCTGAATAGAGCATAGCCACCTCCCGATGCTCTAAGTCTGGAAGAGTGTGGAGCTGGCGCCCAGATGCAGGACGAACCAGTCCTAGCGCATACTCAATCTGCTCCTTCGTGACTGTGTGAACCTGGAGGCCCGTCATGAAGGTGATGAACTCACGCTGGGGAGACACGAAGATGGTGGAGTAGAACTGACGGATGGATCCATCAGCCCAATGAAGAGAGGAATCGGCGACAAGGTTGCGGATCCCTACGGAGCCAAAAAGATCAGCTAGAGTGACGATGCCTGTGCGAGAGGCAATCGTACCCCAAGATAGGGAGCGGTGGGCGAAGATAGGAGCGCGGCTATAGATGCTGGTGAACAGGTCTAGGTGGAGGTTTGTGTAGCAGGTGAGGATGTCGCATGCGTCCCGACCAGTGGGACGCGGCGAGAGGTAGGGGTTCACTGAGCGAAGTGAGCGAAGGCGGCTCGCGTGCCAGCGGGAATAATCCACGGGCACACGCTCAGGAGGAGGTGAAGGCCGGTTCTCGGACGTCTGACCGATGAACGCTGGCTATTTGCCGCGTTCTTCCGTCGGGCCACACGACGAGATGGACCCGGCTGATCAGACATGGTGGAAAAGAAACTGAAAGAAAAACAGAGGAGAGAAGACCTGAACAGAGGAGGCCGACGACGAACAGAACTGGTCGACGTTGATCAGAGCGGACGAAAAGCGGTCGAAGAAGATGCACGGCACAGCTATGACTCGGCACGGACACCAAGGAACAACTGAACGCCGGCGAAGGATGGAGAAGGGGCGGCATGGGGAAGCACGAGGCGCACGGCTCGACAGCGGTTAGAAGCAGTGGTGGAGGCGCAACAAAAGCGGCGGCGCACGGCGGTGAGGTGGAGGTGCGGCACTATGACGGCGGCAGCGGCACGGCGACGTGGAGGCTCAAATAGGCGACGGCGAGAGGGCACGAGAAGTAACGGCAGCGATAAAAGGAGAAGGCGAGGAGACAAAGAAACAGAACGGGGGTTTTAGGGTTCGAGATCCCACAACTGATAGTCAGTTTGATAAACTGACAGTCAGTTCCAAACTCAGAAACATGGAACTGACAATCAGTGTACCACACTGACAGTCAGTTCACAGAACTGAGTTTTGAAACTGACAGTCAGTGTATGATACTGACAGTCAGTTTGAGACTCGAACACACAGGAGCTACGACCAAAGTCAATTGTACATAACTGACTGTCAGTTAGGTCAACGACTTCGACCAGAGACTGAGACCTGGCTCCTAAGCACTAAACTGACTGTCAGTTTGGTCAATTTCGACCAGAAGCAGATTTGGACTAGAGAGGAATAAAATAATATTATTTTATACAACACATTTAGCACATCAACTAGCATTTGATATATCAATAATGTTCAGTTCACCCCTTAAAAAACAAAATCTTGATTCATCTAGGGGTTTAGTGAAGATATCAGCTAGTTGCAAATCAGTTCTAACATAATTCACATCAATATCTCCTTTTGCCACATGATCTCTAATAAAATAGTGCCGTATTTCAATATGCTTAGTTCTAAAATGTTGAACAGGATTATTTGCAATTTTAATGGCACTTTCATTATCACATAAGAGTGGCACTTTATTAAAAATTATTCCATAATCCAAAAATGTCTACTTCATCCATAATAATTGAGCACAACAACTGCCTGCAGACACATATTCAGCTTCAGCTGTGGAGAGAGCTACTGAATTCTGTTTCCTAGATGACTATGATACTAAGGATCTCCCCAACAGCTGACAGCTACCAGATGTGCTTTTACGATCAATCTTACACCCAGCATAATCAGAATCCGAATATCCAATTAATTCAAAATTTGCATCTTTTGGATACCAAAGACCTAAACTGGGATAACATTTCAAATACCTAACGATTCTTTTAAGAGCAGTTAAATGACATTCCTTAGGATCTGACTGAAATCTAGCACATAAGCACACACTAAACATGATATCAGGCCTAGATGCAGTAAGATACAAAAGACTACCAATCATAGACCTATAAAGTTTAGAGTCGACCAATTTGCCGCTTTTGTCCATGTCCAGATGTCCATTGGTCGCCATGGGAGTTTTGATTGCCTTAGCATCTTCCATCCCAAAGCGCTTGAGCAGGTCCTTCACGTACTTCGTTTGACTCACGAACGTACCGTTCTTGAGTTGCTTGATTTGAAGTCCGAGGAAGAAGCTCAGCTCGCCAATCATGGACATCTCGAACTCTCTAGACATCATCTCTCCAAACTCATGATAGAAATGTTCATTAGTAGATCCAAAGATAATATCATCAACATAAATCTGACAGATGAACAAATCCTTTTCAATTTTCTTTGTAAAGAGAGTTGTATCAACCTTCCCAATTTTAAAACCTTTTGATAAAAGAAAGTCTCTAAGTCGCTCATACCAAGTTTGAGAAGCTTGTTTGAGACCATAGAGAGCTTTAGACAACTTAAATACATGGTTTGGAAATTTAGAATCTTCAAAACCGGGAGGTTGTTCAACAAACACAAGTTCAGAAATTTCACCATTTAAGAACGCACTTTTTACATCCATTTGAAAAAGTTTGATATTAAAACATGATGCATAAGCAAGAAGAATACGAATTGCTTCAAGTCTTGCTACAAGTGCAAAAGTTTCACCAAAGTCTAAGCCTTCAACTTGAGTGAAGCCTTGAGCAACAAGACGAGCTTTGTTCCTAATTACAACACCATTTTCATCTTGCTTATTTCTGAAAACCCATTTTGTTCCAATAACATTATGATCCTTGGGTCTTTCTACTAAAGTCCAAACTTCATTTCTAGAAAAGTTATTAAGTTCCTCATGCATGGCATTAACCCAATTAGGATCATTTAAAGCTTCATTAACATGTTTGGGTTCTAAAGAAGATACAAATGAATGATGTTCACAAAATGTAGCAATACGAGATCGAGTTTGAACACCCTTACTGACGTCACCCAATATTTGGTCTAGAGGGTGATCCTTGGTGATCGTTTGATGCTGTCTTGGTGCTTCATCTTGTACTGCTTCATCTTGATCTTGTCTGGAGGATCAACATGAGATGATGATACATCTTGATCAACATTCTCAACGTTGACATCATCTTCTTGATCTTCTTCTCTTGGCTTGATGTCTCCAATGGTTATGTTCTTCATGGCTTCTTGAAGATCTTCACCTGAAACTTCATGAGAGACTTGCTCCTTTTGCGAGCCGTTAGTTTCATCAAATTCGATATCACAAGATTCTTCAATACAGCCAGTATTTTTATTGAAGACACGATAAGCTTTGCAAGTAGTAGAGTATCCAACTAGAAAGTCTTCATCTACTCTTCTTTGAAATTTACCACCAAAATTTGTTTTCTTAAGAATAAAGCACTTGCAACCAAAAACTCGAAAATAAAAAATATTTGGCTTATGCCCAATAAGAAGCTCATAAGGAGTCAAATTCAGAAGAGGATGTAAGTAAAGACGGTTAATAGAATAGCAAGCAGTATGCACGGCTTCAGCCCAAAAGCGAGTAGGAGTATCATACTCACTTAGCATTGTCCTTGTCATTTCTATAAGTGTTCGATTTTTCCTTTCAACAATTCTATTTTGCTGTGGAGTGTAGGATGTGGAAAATTCGTGTTTGATTTCAAGAGAGTCACAAAAATCAAATAGAGTTGAATTAACGAACTCTCTACCATGATCACTACGGATTTTCTTGATGGATAATTCGAATTCAGTAGAAACACGTTTTGCAAAACTTTTGAAAACATCGGGGGTTTCAGATTTTTGCGAAACAAAGAAAACCCAAGTATAGCGAGTAAAATCGTCAACAATCACAAAACCATAGTTACTACCCCCGATACTTTGGAACTCAGATGGTTCAAATAAATTCATATGAAGAAGTTCCAAAGGTTTGCAAGTAGAAAGAATGCGCTTAGTTGGATGTGAAGTAGCTATTTGCTTGCCAGCTTAACAAGTGCTACAAGGTTTGTCCTTTTCGAAATTCACATCCTTTAAGCCAACAACCAAATCACGTTTTAAAAGTTTTCTCAATTGATGCATTCCTACATGTGCAAGTCGTCTGTGCCATAGCCAACCTTTTGAGGTTTGAGAGACAAGACATGTTGACAGAGATGCATCTTTTAAGTGAAAATCAACCAAATAAAGATTTCCAAATCGAAAGCCTTTAAAGATCAAGGTTTTATCTTTTAAACTTTCGACCAAAACTTCTTTTGGGAAAAATGTGCAACTAAAACCAAAATCGCAAATTTGTGCAACGGAAAGCAAATTGAAATTCAGAGATTTGACCAATAAAACATTCGAAATAGAAAGATCATTCGAGATAGCAATTTTACCCAAGCCTACCACATTTCCTTGACGATTGTCGCCAAAGATAATCTTTTGGTTCTTGCTTGAGTTGTCTTTGAGTGAGGTGAACAACTTCTTGTTACGGGTCATGTGTTCGGAGCATCCACTATCTAGCACCCAATGCCTCCCACCGGTCTTGTAGTTCACCTGCATAAAAGAATTAAGTCCTTATAGGTACCCAAACCTTTTTGGGTCCTTCAATGTTAGCAATCAAAGCTTTGGGTACCCAAATAGATTTCTTCCTTTTATTTAACATGGGTGCACCAACATACTTTGCTATAGCATAACCTTTCCTCAACTTTTGAAGCATGTAGCAAGTATCAAAATAATTTGTAGTCATTAAGGGACATGCTTCATGTGAATGACCAGTTTCATGGCATTTATGACAAAATGTGTTGCATGCTTTAACAAATATAGTTTTAGAGTTTTGTTTCTTTCCTTTCTTTTGAAAATATCCTAATCCTTCTTTTCTAAAAGAACATTTTTGTTTACTAAGGATTAGATCAAGAGATATTTTGCTTTTGTAGTAGTTTTCTAAGCCTTTACCAAGTTTTTCAACTTGTGCCTTAAGTTCATTATTTTCATTTAAGATGTTATCATTTGAAACACATGGAGTATGATGACTATTGGAAGGAGAATCATCCAAATTACATGAAGTGGAAACATCTACCTTAGATGAAGCATTTGTAACATCTTTTATGAGCATGCTTTCATATGAATCTTTTAGTTCAGAGTATTGAGCGCGTAGGGAAGAATGTTCTTCCTTAAGCACCTTATACTTCTTTTTAGTTTTTTCAAAGACTTCATCTAATTCGGTGATCATTTCGACTAAGTCATTATATGATGGATCGTTAGTGTACCTTTTCATCGCCTTTAGCCATAAGACAAAGGGATGATGTGTTGCCGTTGCCAAGAGCTAATCTGGCTAGCTTCTTGGTGCATCTTTCTTCATCATCGGAGTCAGAGTCGGAGCTCTCTCCGCCGGACATCCACTCTCCAAAGCAGGCTTCTTTGATTTCTTCATTCTTCTTCTTGAAGAACTTCTTCTTCTTGTTCCACGCCTTGTTCTTGTTTGGACATCTTGATGCTATGTGTCCCTTCTCATGACATCCATAGCAAATGATGTCCTTGAAGTTGTTTTGCTTTTGTCCCTTTGGTCGTGTGTCAAGATTGACACCCTTTTTATGCAACCTGCGAAGAAGTTTTTGAGTATTTTTTACCATGAGTGCGAGGTCTTCATCGGAGGAACCATCGCTTGAATCGGTCCTTGCGATGGCTTTGAAAGCCAAAGCTTTCTTCTTTGTCTCCGAGGGTTCGGCCGCTTCTTTCTTCTCCTTCTTATGCATCTCATGGGTGATGAGGTTCCCATAAAGATCGGTTGGTGTTGTGGTCGATAAATCAGAGTTTGTGAGAACCGTGACCAAGGTGTCGAAGCTTTCCGGTAAGGCCCTAAGCATCTTTCTTACAATCTCAAGGTCAGTAAAAACAACACCAAGACCCTTGAGTTCATTCACAATGTTATTCAACCGAGTAAACATGGAATCCACGGACTCAGTTGATGACATGGTGAATGTCTCATATTTTTGCCTCACCATTAGCAACTTTGCCTCTTTAACCTTTGTTGTGCTCTCGTAAATTTCTTCGAGGGTAGTCCAAACCTTATGAGCAGTCGTGAGATTGCTTATACAGTTGAACTCATTCAAGGATAAACCTGCAAAGAGTGCATTTTTCGCACGGGCGTTTAAATGCAGCTTTCTCCTGTCGTCCTCAGACTGACTTGCCGGATCATCCGGAGGAGTAAAACTGAGTTTAGCAATATCCCATACATCAAGCCCCATAGCTTCTAGGAATACCAACATGCGCACTTTCCAATAAGGATAGTTTGTCCCATCAAAAATAGGCGCACGACCGGTATGACCAAGAAGGAAATCTCCACTTGACGACATCCTCTCTCTAGACGGTAAAGCCTAATGAATCGAGAGACCGTGCTCTGATACCACGTGTTGGATCAAGGATGCTGACTAGAGGGGGGGTGAATAGGAGGCTTTTAAAAACTTAAAGCTTAAATCAAATAAATGCAAATCAAGAACAAATAATATAAGCAAGGGGAAAAGAGAACGAACACAGTAATTTTTACCGAGGTATCGGAGACTCGCCCAGTCTCCACTAGTCCTCGTTGAAGCACTCAAGTCACTTTAGTTTTGCCTTAATACTCACGAAGAGTATTATCAACTAACGGCTGCTCCTTGTCCACTCCGGAAAGGCGAGCACCAATGCCTTGTACAAACTTGCCGAGTCTCTCCGACAATCTCCGTTCTGGAGAGGTCAACGGCCACGCCTCCGAACCGTCTAGGTGAGGGCGCTTACCAAGAGTAACAGGCAGCGAGGTCTTCTCTTGACCTCCAAACACGCACCGAGAAACCAAGTGAATGCAAATGCAAATGAACTGAAGTGCTCGGTGGATCGGAAAACACTTGACTTGATCAAAAGATCAAGATTTTAAGTAGAAAAACTAAAGTTCAAGAGTGTATAAGAAAATGCTACTGCTTGTTGTCTGAAATACATGCCTAAAGCCCCTATTTATTGCTTTAAGAATCAAATGAACCGTTGGAGTTAGGGCTGAAAATCAGCAACTCAAACTGACAGTCAGTTTAGTGCACAACGGCCGACAAAATTTACGGATGAAAATTTGCTAGCTTTTCGTGGTCGTTTATGGAAACTTGAAACCCACAACTGACAGTCAGTTATGCAAACTGACAGTCAGTTCGACCACAGACTCAACCAAAATCAAATAGAAACTCAGTTAAAAACACTGTGGTCGAATCCCCAACTGACAGTTGTATGGACAAACTGACAGTCAGTTTAGTACAAAAATTTTGAGCACAAAAATACACCCTCTCTGGACAATTGTCAGTTAATACAAACTGACATTCAAACTGACAGTCAGTTCAGCAAACTGACAGTCAGCCTGAACAAAAACAGAGATAACTTTAAATCCAGAAATCCAAAAGAGGTGTTTAATAGCTCGTTTGAAAGATAATTTCAAGGACCACATTTTGTCAACAGAAGCAAAAACCAGATCTGCCTAGATCTTTCTAGAAAATCGAAAAACTCTTCTGCTGTCAAAAACTGAACTGAAAATCCAAAATTTTCAAATCAAGTTCAAATCAAATCCAACCAAAATGATGCAATGCAATGACCTAAGTTTCTCGGTTTATGTTGAAAGAGAGGACTTTCGCCACCCCTCTTTATAGTACGGTTAAAACTAAAAACAATTTTCCTAATCGATCAACTCCAAACGCCGAGATCGGTAAAAAATAGAAACTCATAATACCTTAGGTCTTTCGCATCTTCATGATTTTTACGTTTCGTTCCTGCTCTTTGCGACTTGTGCTTTTATTTTACGTCGGGTTCGTCTTGTATACCGTGCATTTCTTTCCAACACAACTCTGTATCAAATAAACTCAAAAGCACAATTAGTCCGAAGCACTTTGTTTTCATTAATCACCAAAATTAGGGTTAGGCATGAAGGCCTAGATGCAACAGTGTATTCCCCGGAGCCTTCGACCTACTATCGGTCAACAGGCCCTAAGGTGCCCGCGTGGACCGAAGATGAACTGGAGCTCCTCACCAAAATGGAGGTTCGGTTTTGGAGAAGCATGCGGGACTTGGCGGAGGAGCTGGCACTCGTCCGACTTGCCCCCTTCGGGGGATGGAGAGGCATTGGGATGTGCCCTGGGCTCCGGCCCCCACAGATTTTGGTAGCCAAGCATAAGTTCCCAATATCTCAACTTCGGGCGAAGTTTCTTTTGCTTTCTCTAACTTTCCCCTTCTGCAGTCTGGTCCTACATCATCTCTTGGGAGAAGGCGAAGTACCTCCTCAGGAGGTACTACGAGGATGAGCACGCATGTGTAGCGCGGGTAGTGGCGGAAGCCTTCAGGCTGAAGCTACCGATTCGAATGCCCCTTCCCACCCCTGGGTCGCACAAAGGGGGGAAAAACATGGCTGGGGCTCGGACCTAAAACACGGCCGAGCGTGGAAGACTCCCGGGGAGGCTCGGGTGGGACCCTCCACGCCGGCTTTGAAGGCCGTGAGTGCCGCTCCACTGGGGACATCAGCCCCCTCCCTGACCCAGGGGGCGATCCCCTTCCGGAGAAGAATCTCTCTAGGGGTCCAGGGGTACAACTGAATTGGTGGTCTGACTCGGCGCCTTAGGCGAGCCGGGCCACCTCGAGGCAAAAGACATCAGGGAGGCAGAAGGGTTCGACTCAACGGACTATGCCCCCACCCCCTCTTTGGTGCACGCGCTCCCGACAGCTCCCCCCCGGTGACTCATAATTGTCTGATGGTCCGCTTTCGGGGCACGGGGCCTCAGCCTCGGTTGGCATCGATCTTGGCTCCCGAGGCTAGCCCCTTGGGGGGCGAGCTCCCAGTGGCCACAGCGCCCCTTGGCTCGGAAAAGGTAAGGGACTTTTCATCCTTCTGAGGGGACACATTCCCATGGTGGAGCTGACTTCCAGTTCCACAGATGGCGAGCTTCCAGAGGAGGACGCCGTCACAGGGGTCGAATCGTCTAGGTGAAGGTCCGCGGTGATTACCTGCGGAGACGGGAGGAGGAGCCCTCGGGAGGGGATGAACCTGATGGCCGCTGGAGGGATACGTCCTTGTTGTCTCCGGGCGAGTCACGGCGGTTCGCCCTAGAACTCCTAACCCCGAAGGTCTGGACATACCCCCAGCAAGGGACCATCGAGGATTGCTATGGGGAGATAATCTCCCTCAGCCTCTAGGTAAGGGTAGCCTCCGGGGCCTTCTAGAATTATATCTGGTTGTTTCGTCTTGCTTTAGCGGTAAGTCTTGACTTTTTGTAGAACGCGGCTCTCGCCTGTGGCGTCTAGGGTAGGCTCGCCGAGGATAGGCGGGCGGCCCAAGAGGAGGTCACCTCCGAGTGTGCCGAGAAGGAGAAAGCACTCTGGGAGTTGGCGAAGGTTCGAGCCCAACTTGTAGCCTCGGAAGACACCAACACTCGGCCCCGGAGGGAGTTGAAGACGGAGCGGGGAGGCCTTTGCGAAGCGGAGGCCTCCAGCGCCTGGGCTCTATTCACCGGGGGGAGGAAAATCTGCTTCGGTCTTAGAAGCGCTCGGGGTTGACCTCGGGCCAAAGGAGAGCTTCGACGGGCAAGTATGAGTCCCCCCCAGATCTTAGATAGGTCCCTTTTCATTTTGTTAGGACTTTTTGCTCTCGGTCGCTTCTTAGAGGAAGCCCCGGAACCTGTACATGTTCTTCCAGTGAAATGAAAGAACACTTTTTGCTAAGTCTTGTTTGGTTGATGGCAAGTGTGCGGAATGAGCGTCTCCGAGAGGGGGAAGTTCCCAGAGCCTAGAGGGCCTGGGGGTCGTAGTCCGAGTTGTACTTGGGCGGCTCTGTCTTTGTTTAGTCTCGCCGCCGGGGTAAGGGTCGATGGGACGATTCCCGCGAATGTTGGAGTGAACCCTATTACCGGGGTTGCGGGGGAGGTCCATCGGGAATAGGGACGGTGCTCCCATGAACGGTAATAGGGACACACAAGTGTTAATGGCCGCACCAGGGTGTGCAAAAACTCTTCGAGGGTGCGCTGGGTACGGAGTTGACCTTGCACTAGTGCCCTGTGCAAAGGGTCCCTCGAAGTTGGCAACGTTGTTTGAGAGGCACCTGGCCCAACAACCGCCGGGATGGGAGGGGCGACAGGGAAACCCTCGCCGAGAGTAGCGGGAGGCGAGGGCGTCACTTCCCCACGGGGAGTCCTGGGAACGGGGAGTCCTGGGAGCGGGCGTTGCGACAATGGCCCCTTGCGCAGGCGGCGTGGTGTGGCTAGGACTGGCCTCATTGGAAAGGGAGGATAGGTTCCTCATTCTTCTAGGGAGAGCTGTGGCAAATTGTCACGAAGTTCCCACGGACAGCGCTAATTGTCGTGGTATTACGAATCCCACAACAGGTTTGATGATGTGGAACACACGTACGATGACGCGAACTAACTGTGTGACGGGTCTTCCCGCGTTGAGCAATCACAGAGAATGACACAGAGGATTTATACAGGTTCAAGTCCTAGTGGGAACTCTAGTCCTGTCGACACGCTTTTGACATAAGTCGGCTGGGGAGGTTCTCTCGTGGGGAGAGGGCTCCAAGACGTGCTTATTGCGTTTGAGTGTGATGAATATGAAGTCAAGTGTTGTGCTACAAGAGAAGGATTTAAGGGGTATATATATGCCTCAAAAGACGCAAATTACTAAACTGCCCTTAGTGTGACTGTTGGATCGAGGGCGTCATTATTCTTTTGCCGAGTATGATGGCCATATGTTTGACATCTGTCCACTACGATTCCTGAGGCACTTGTGGAAATGCTGACTCACAAATGTCCAAATCTTCCTTGGGCGGCTCGGCCTGGAGACTCAGGACCCGGACGCTCGGGCCGCTCTCGGGGACCCAAGGAACTCCTAGGAACTCCCTGGGCGTTTGGTGTCTGGACACTTGGGGTGCCCCTAGGGACCCAGGGCTCAGAGACCTAGTGTCCTCATCGAGGACTCCTCAGAGACTTGGAGCCCGGGCACTCGGGGTGTCCCTGGAGATCCAAGGCTTGGAGGCCTAGTGTCCACGCCGAGGACCCCTTGAACACTTGGCGCCTGGATGTTCGAAACGTTCCTGGGGACCCGGGGGTCCAGAGGCCTAGGGATCTCTCAGATGCTTGATGCCCAGATGTTCTGGACATTTTCGGGCCCAGGGCAGCTGGAGCCCAGGGGCCCGGGGATCCCACCAGGAATACCTTGGAGACTTGGCACCAGGAAACTCATGGTGTCCGCAGGGATCCGGGGCTCCGAGGCCCAATGTTCTCACTAGGGACCCCTCGAACGCTTGGCGCCCGGATGTTCGGGACGTTCCCGAGAACCCGGGGCCCAAAGGCCCTGAGGATCTTACTGGAAACTCCTCGGGAAATTGGCATCGGGACACTCGAGGTGTCTACAGGGACCTAGGGCTCAGAGGCCCGTGTCCTCACTGGGGACCCCTCGGACGCTTGGTACCCGGACATTTGGGATGTTCCCGGGGCTTGGGGGCCGAGGGACCTCATCGGGAACCCCTTGGGGACTTGGCGGTGGGACACTCGAGGTGTCCACAGAGACCCGGGGCTCAAAGGCCCGGTGTCCTCATCGGGAACCCCTCGGACGCTTGGTGTTTGGACATTCGGGATGTTCCTGGGAACTCGGGGCACAGGAACCTTACCGAGAACTCCTTGGGGACTTGGCGCTGGGACACTCAAGGTGTCCCCAGGGACTCGGGGCTCAGGGGCCTGGTGTCTTCACAGGGGACCCCTTGGATGTTTGGCGCCTGGACGGTCGGGACGTTTTTGGGAACTCGGCACCCGGGAGCCCGGGGACCTCATCGGGAACTCTTCGGGGACTTAGTGCCGGGACACTCGAGGTATCCCCAGGGACCTGGGGCTCGGAGGCCCAGTGTCCTCACCGGGGACCCCTCGGACGCTTGGCGCCCGAACATTTGGGCTGTTCTCGCGAACCCGAGGCCTGAGGGCCTGAAAGATCTCACCGAGTGGCCGTTACTTAAGGGGACCTGAAGATTTCCCCCCAACAATGCCATTCAGCCGTATATGTTTTGTTGGTGCCATAATGTGCAATATCAACTTTTGACATGGAAAAATATTGGCAAACATTTTTAGCAACCCTAGTTTTTGCCACAATTTGGCAAGAAATAAACTAAAATGCTAATTTAAAACAAAGGCAAAGCAAACGTCTATGAGATCATCATAACCAATCAATTATTTTTTATTTCCTCCTTCAGGTCCGAGGATGCTCACGTACAACTTCCTGGACGTGGCCTTCTGCCCCTACACCTCGTACTATCGCGACATGCGAAAGCTCTTCATAATGGAGCTACTCAGTACGAAGCGCGTCCAGTCCTTCTCCTACGCCAGGGCCGCCGAGGTCGACGGCCTCATCGCCTCCCTCGCCGGTGCCGCTGCCGACTCGTCTCCAGAGGCGCCCATCGCCGTCAACATGAACGAGAAGTTGTACTCACTCGCCGACGGCGTGGTCGGCACGGTGGCCTTCGGGAAGACGTACGCGTCTGCACAGTTCGAGAGGAGCCGATTCCAGGAGGTCATGGACGAGACACTGCAGGTATTGAGTTTCATCCATGTAATGCGGACCCAGAAAATCACAAGATGGGGAAGTCACATAAGCCAATTGAGTAGACACAACATTAGACTCCATTTCGGTAGAGATTTTTACCACACAATCACAATTTTTGAATCAAAGAATTAAACATGACATTAAGACTTTGTTTGGGTAGGAGAAAAAATTTCCTTTGAGAAATATATCACACTAAAATTTTATATTCAATTAATCTAGTATCCCAAATCTTATATATAAAAATCCTCTATAAATAACTAAAAACTACCCTCCGAACATACCGTAAAAATTACAATATTTCCATTACATCTAAAAATGATGCCACCCATTAAAAGGAATGGCTATACATATTGAGGACCACTATTGATTTTGAATAGCTCCCATTGAGGAGTCGAACACATGATTTCTAGTTTTTCTACCATATTGAGGACATATTTGGTCTCAGTTGATTTCTCTAACTAAACCGGTTTAAACTTGTAAGTCCAAACAATCATTTTCCATTGGCTTAAGACTGATCGTGGTGTGGTAGTAATAGACACAGTAATAAAGTGTTTTTAAAAAATTGATTATGAATAGCTCCAGTAAATAAAGTTACACCGTTGGTAAAATCAATATTGCAAAATTTGTTTTCTGACTAAGCATTGTTTGTTTTTTGGTGAAAAGTAGTTTGGATTTGTTTTTAATTCCTCTTATGGTTGGAAAAAGCATATATTGGTCTGTTTTCGTGGGACCACTATTTTTTGTGGTTGCGTTTGTAACAAACATAGATAAAAACTGATAGATTGACAAAAATGGTTTGAAAAACTTGCTTTATAAGGATATGCAGCTCTCTTAATCACAGTTTAAATTTATATGAAGTTTTAGTTCAAAAAGTTATTGATACAAAATAAACCATTATCTTGGCCTAGTTTCGATCTATCTAAGTAGCTGAAGCTAATCTGAATAAGTCGCACCAAATACACCTCAAATACCATACACTCGTTGACTAGTTTATCTAAAAACTTAAGCTTCTAAGAAATAGCAAACCATTTACTCATGCTTCAACAGATGCTCGGTAGCTTCACATTTGAGGACTTCTTCCCGGAGTCAGCCATTGGGCGGTGGGCGGACGTGTTGAGTGGCGCAGTGGCGCGGCGGAAGAGGATCTTTAGCAAGATTGATGGGTTCTTTGATTCGGTTATTGACAAGCACCTTGAGCGCCATGAAAGGTCAGAGGACCAGGAGCAGGAGGACCTTGTGGATGCACTGCTGAAGCTGTGGAGGGAACAGGGTGAGGCTCTGGGGTTCACTCGTGCTCATGTCAAGGGAGTCCTACTGGTAAGATACTTTAACTTTGTTCTATTATTCAGATGGATGGTTCTTACTAAAACTTAATTAGAATTAGTCAAAAGCTCCATACAATTACACGATAATTTTATAGCTAACATTTAGGTTTACATATATATATTATAATAACATTGATATTGCAACCTTTTAGAATAAATTTCTCTATATATAATTAGAGTTTTGATTGATCTACACTATTATAATTTAGACTATCAAATATATATTATAGATATTTTTCTTATAATTAATATAAAAATTTCTAACTCCATAGCAGATGCGGTGTCTTCAAAGTTTTTTGTTTGTATTATATAGTAGATACATGCCTAAAGATTTATTAATCTTAATTAGGACGGTGCTGAAACAATGTTATAGTAGTTCATATGAAATATTGCACTAGCTGTCTAAAAAATACTACAGATGATACTTTAACTGAATTTTTCTAGGACTGAAATGTAATATAATTTATACTTATTCCTATATAGGTCATTTCAGGACTAGTTTGGCATAGATGCAGTTTCTCAAATGACAAGTTTTAGGGCTTACGGTGAAAAAAACCCCCAAAAATTAACTTCTTAGATAAGTGTGGGGCTGTTTTGATAAAAATTTAACTTACTAGCTTATGAGGGTTGTTAGGGGTGGATTGGGTGAGAAGCTATAGCAACTATCCTGACTTGCTTTGATTTAGGGTTTGTTTGTCCTCGATGCAGTTTCTTCAAAAAACCAACTTTTAGTGTTGATGATGAAAAAGTCTAACAAACTGATCTCTTAAATAAGTTCGAAAAATTGTTTGATAAAAAATTTAGTTTTTGAGTTTATGAAGGGATGATGGAGGTTGGATGGGGTGAGAAACTAAATAAACTACTCCACTCTAGATTTAACTTATCCTTAATGAATAGCTTTAGTTTTTAGGAGAAGACCCTTCTGAGAAACCGGTGGCAGTTTTTCTTCGACAAAAACTGAAGCAAGGCAAGGCCATATACACCTTTAATGTATATTGCTACGGAAAGCTCATTCATGCTATTTTTTCATGTAACTAATGTAAAATGAGATTTTAAACTACCAGAATATGTTGTAATAATGCCACAATAATTCTAAAGAAATATCGCATGAATGGTAAGAAAATGTTACCACACCTTAACTAAATATCTACATATAAATTTTTAGTTGAACATATGAAATTAAGTCATCTGTGATGTTCTTGTTGCTAATGCATAGAAACTTGCAAACAAATAAATGCCACATTTTCTTGACAAATAATCACTGATTTAAGACCTTAGATTAGATTTTTCAATCACAATGTTAATTTTCGTATTTTCTCAGAACACATTTGCAGGTGGCATTGACACATGCGCAGTGACAACAATTTGGGCCATGTCCGAGCTTACGAGGAACCCAAGGGTGATGCAGAAGGCACAAGCTGAAGTGCGCAACATGGTGAAGAACAAACCAAGAGTTGAGGAAGAAGACATCCCAAACCTAAAGTACCTAAAGATGATAGTAAAGGAGAACTTCAGGCTACACCCACCTGTGAGCCTACTGCTCCCAAGAGAAACCATGCAACCATGCAAGATCAGTGGCTACAATGTGCCATCAAGCACAAGAATATTTGTCAATGTTTGGGGCATGGGCAGAGACCCTAACATGTGGGACAACCCAGATGAGTTCTGTCCTGAGAGGTTCGAAGGCATAGATGTTGATTTCAGAGGCTTACACTTTGAGCTTCTGCCATTTGGGTCAGGGAGGAGGGCCTGCCCTGGCATTGCCATGGGTGTGGCCAATGTGGAGCTCACTTTGGCCAATTTGTTGTATTGCTTTGATTGGGAGCTTCCCAAGGGGATGCGGAAGGAGGACATTGATATGGAAGAAGTAGGGTCGCTCACTTTTCGCAAGAAGGTGCCTCTTTGGCTTGTGCCTATAAAGCATGTGTAGTATGGTGTGCAATAAACATATAATTCAAAATTTAAATCTATGTATGGACAAGTTAACCGGATTATCTTTTAGTTAGCATATGTCAAAATTGTTTGCATGGATATGTCTTATTTTGCAAAATTAATTTCTAGTACAATCGTTTGGAAAAATTAAAGAAAACCCATACATCTTTTTTGTAGTTTCTTCTAAATGGTTCTAACCAAAACGAAGAGGGAAGAAGTGGTGAGTGAGGAGAGCAAGTCACCGAAGATCCATTCTATGCACAACTTTCTTTGTCACTTTGGACCTATTCTGTGCACAACTTTATTTTCTTTTAGGTCGTGTTTGGTTTGAATTGGATCATAATCGTAATCATAGTTGGTTTTATAATCTATTATAGATGGAGATGAAATGAATTAAGAATATATCTAGTTTGAATGTATTTGAATTTTTATTAAGAGGCGTATGATTCAATGTTATAGTAGCTCCGTATTCCCATTACTTGTAAAAAGAATATATGCGCTCCAGAGTAGGGGGTGCCCACCTCTGGTCCTCCGACTTCTGGAGTAGGGGGCGCCCACCTCCAGAGTAGGAGTGCCCTCCTCCGGTCCCCCGACCTCCAAAGTAGGAGGCGCCCATCTCCGGTCCCCCGTCTTTCGGAGTAGGAGATGCCCACTTCTGGTCCGCCGACCTCCGGAGTAGGGGGCGCCCTCCTTCGGTCCTCTGACCCCCGGAGTAGGGAGCACCCTCCTCTGGTCCTCCGACCCCTGGAGTAGGGGGCGCCTACCTCCGATGATCTGACCTCCAGAGTAGGAGGGGCCCTCCTCTGGCCCTCTGTCCTCCGGAGCTGGGGGCACTGAAGCTGAGGGCAGCCATGCGTCCACAATTAGTGCCCCGTGCCCTGTCAAAAGACCGCAACGCCCTCGATCCAACGGTTGCGGCTAGAGTAGTTTAGTAATTTGCGTCTTTTGGGATATATATATACCCTTGTACCCCTCTCTTGTAACCTAAAACTCTCATTGTACTCAATACACAAAATCGAATAGGCGTGTTTAGGAGCCCTCTCTCCGGGAGAGAGTCTCCTTAGCCGACTTACGTCGAGAGCACTTCGACAGGACTAGGGTCTTCACTGAGGCCCGAATCTGTATAAACCCTCGTGTCAATCTCTATGATTGTCCAACACGGGGTGACCCGTCACACAGTCAGCCCGTGTTGTCGAACACGTGTCAAACACATAGTCAAATCTGCCGAGGTATTTTTAATACCACGACAGTTAGCACTGACCGTGGGGACTCATGATAAATTTTCATGGCTCCTCCAAGAAGAAAGAGGCACTTGGCCTCCCTCTCCAACGACGCCGGTCCTAGAAACCCTGCGCCATCGACGTAAGGGGCCGTCGACGCTGCGCCTCCTCCCGGGACACTCAGGCGGAGGCGGCGCTCCCTTCTCCCGCTTTCCTCGGCGGGAGCGCGGCTCCTTCGAGCCAACGTGACGCTACCACGCTGGGGGGACCGAGTGCCCCCAGGAAATACCTTTCGGCCTCTGGAGACACGTTACTCGGGGCACTTGTTGAGGGCCAACTTTGCTCGCAACGTACTCTTGAAGAGTTGTTGCTCGCCGTAGCGTGGCCCCTGGCCCCCGGCCCCCACGTACCCGCCTCCGTTCCATTCATGAGATAGCCACCACCATTCTTGATGGGGCACTTGGGAGTCTTCTTCGAGCCGGGAACCTATCCGTTCCCAGGAGGTGCTCCCACCTCCGGAGGACACCCCCCCCCCCCCCGGGAGGTGCTCCCACCTTCGGGGGCTACCCTCTTCCGGGAGGTGCTCCTGCCCTTGGGGGCTACCCTCTCCCGGGAGGTGCTCCCACCTTCGGAGGACACCCCCTCCCGGGAGGTGCTCCCACCTCCGGGGACTACCCCCTCCCGGATGGTTCTCCTGCCCCCGGGGGCTACCCCTTCCCAGGAGGAGCAGGGCGCTCTTCCCCCCGAAGCCTTGCCTGTCTCGGAAGGCGTTGCCGGCATGGTCCCCGCGATGCAGGCTGTGTGCATTCACTCTACCTTTCCCATGCCGAGGGTTGTCTCCATCGCTAGAACCTCTCCGACCCGCGATCCTTCTCCCGCGCCCATCGTCGACGCGCATAAGTCGCCTCCCCCGGGGCCCCCTTCGCAGGCTCCCCTAGTGGATCAAACTCGATTCACCTGGGAGGAGGTAGAGTGAATGCACACAGCAAGGTATTAGGGAGCTCCCCCTCGCAGCCTCCGGGAGCCCTTCTCGAGGCACGGGCATCACCCCCACGTCCCAGTGGATAAGGGAAAGAGACCCATGCAAGAAGCCACTGTCACCTCTGATGAGGACACGTATGCCCGATCTTTTGGTGAGATTGATAAATTTGACTAAGGCGTGTGACGACCTTGACGATCTGGCTACCAACCAGCAAGCGACTGAAAACCTAGCGATCGCTAAACCACCACAACGAAGCATTATCAACCATGCCAAGACACAATCGACCTGATCACGAGGATCTGTTCCTGCAGGCAACCGAAGAACAAGCAAGAACAAAGATAGGCAATCTGAAATTGCGAATTAGATTAAACACAAATGAGTTGGGGTTCAGAACTCGGTTCTGTTGGTCTAGCTGACACAAGAGGAGACGAGGTAGTTTCACACAGTGGAAAACTAAACTAGACAAAACCTCAGGAAGAAGAAAGGGTGTGGCGGCCATATATAGCAAGGATATGGCTGCCAGGGTATGGCGTTGGCCAGAGGACCCACGTCCATGCAACCCTAGGGATACACGGGCCTACGGCCCAAGGTGGAGGTGGCGCAGCACCCGGCAGGTTCTGTCCGCGGATTGTTTCATCGATTTCGGACTTTCCAGAAGGAATTTGGCCATAGGCCTAATCCCATTGGAAAGGTGTCGTTGTGGGCTTCTCCGTGAAGTACTCATTTTCCCTAAACGGACTTCGTATGTGGCCTGGACATCCGTTTGAAGTCGGACTGCTGCTGGATGGCCGAACCGGATTCGTGGATGAATTGGGCTTGAACTTGAGCTTGACTTGATGCCTCGTGGGTTGCTCCGTATTGGGTGTGGCTTGCTGACCCTCCGGTGTAGATGGTCATGGATTCATGCCTACTCGTCGTCCTCCTTGATCTTCCGACGATGTGGTGGTGGTAGCGAACATAGTGCAAGGAGTGAGAGGTGCCGTGTTCATGTCCATGTTGGTGATGTCCTCATCAACCTCCTGGGACTTCCCTGAGGTACAGGAGGTCAGTTCCACCAATCCTGAAGAAGGAAGGCATTATTGAAAGGTAGGCGGTCCATTAGGACCCCTCCCCGACTCGGACAACAAACGTGCTTCCCTTGTTAAGGGGGGCAGCGACGCGGGCTCCCTGAAGGAGGTGGAGGGGGGCCAATCAACCACGTTGCTGCCGCCTCTGGTGCGTCCGGTGGCCGAAGCCATATCGACCACCCCACATTGAACACTATAGCGGGGAGGCCGACCCCTACAAGTTTGTGCATGTCTACTCCACAGCCATCTCGGTAGTGGGGGGGTTGAGAGCGTTCAGTGCGACGTCTTCCCCCTCTACCTTTCCAGGATAGCCCGGTCGTGGTTTTACAACCTCAAGGTGGGCTCCATCAAGTCCTTTCACAACTCAAGCTTGATTTTTGCGCAAATTTCCAAGGGAATTACGTTCACCCCTGGATTTGTGGCAGTTGTACACTGTTCGTCAGCGGTCGGGGGAGACAATATGAAGCTTCTTCAAATGCTTCACCCAGATCAAGAGAAAGGTGGCTCACGTCCTTGCCTCAATGGTGATCAAAGTGTGCAAAAGCAGGATTCTACCGGGAGAGCTTCATCGGAGGCTCTCCCAAAGCTGCCCATCCTTCTCTGACAAGCTCTTCAACGTGCTCGAGAAGTACGCAAGGGCTGAGGAGGACGACCTTTGGAAGAAGAACCAGGGACCCTCCGGCCCCGGGGAGAGGGAATCAAGGGACCCCCCCCCACAAATGTCCCAAGAGAGGACCCCGTAACGAGCCAAGGCCTCAGTACGCTTTCATCCTCGAAGGCGGAGGTGGCTCTCAGGATCCTAATCGGGGACAACGATCCTTCTCCAAGCCAAAAATCGGTGAGGGAGGCCCATACTTTCGCCCCTGAGAGGCTCCTAAGCTAGAGGGCGAGGAGGCTGGAGCCACCTATGGTGCGCTTTCCATAAGTCCAACTCCCATGCAACTTGAGAATGCCACGTGCTTCTCCAACACTTCGCAGCATATCTCGAGCAGCATGGGCCGGGGGAGAGGGGGCCCTGCCTCCTTACCCCCTCCATCATCGGCCTTGGCACCACTCCCCGCTCCTTCAGGGGGACATCAAAGGCAAGGCTAGGAAAGGGGCTTGAGCGACGAGCTCCCTTTTCAAATCTCCCAGAGACATGTTAATGTCATTTTGGAAGGATCCGCCTCCGGACGAGACTGCAAATGCCAGCGCAAGGAGTATGCACGGGAGGTGAGGGCAATAGGGGTCCTCAACACGTCTTAGCCACCAAAATGATGGGACATCCCCCTCACCTTCACCACGGAAGATAAGCGCAGAGTTTGTTTCCCACACGACGACGCGCTGATTGTCTCTGTGACCGTATTCAATTGCCGCCTCGCCCAAATCCTGGTGGATGGTGGAAGCGCCGCGGACGTCCTTTATCTAAAGGCGTTCAAGGAAATGCAGGTGGACGAAAAGCTGCTGCAATTTGCAGGTGGGCCTTTGCAAGGATTTGTCCCAGGAAAAATCGTATACTCCTTGGGGAAGGTCGACCTCCCTATGACGTTCGGCGCCCTGGATAATTACTGGATGGAGATGGTCCGGTTTGACGTAGTGGATCTCCCCTCCTCCTACAACGCCATAATGAGGAGAACCACACTCAACCGCCTAGGGGCTACGGTCCACCAAAGCTACCTGTGCATGAAGATCCCTGGGCCAAGTGGGGTGATCTCCACTCAGGGAGACCAGGATGTGGCTCGCTCCCTCTACGAGCGCGCCACATCCGTGATTGGGGATGTCAACTTGATCAAAGCCCCAGGGGGAGGAAGCTCCTTCCCAACCTCGGACGTGCCGGTCGCGCTCCCCAGGAAGTTCCTTCCCAAACCTCGCCCTGAGGAGGACCTCCCAGGAAAGCGAGGGGAAGACAGTCAAGATTGGGGCTGATCTCCCCGAGGAGCATGCAGCACAGCTCATTGACTTCTTCTGTGAAAACGCTGACGTTTTTGCATGGAAGCCCACGGACATGGGGGGCGTTCCCAGAGACATTATCGAGCATAAGCTCGCGGTAATGCCTGATCGTCCCTTGGTGAAGCAGATACTGAGGAAACTCTCTCTTGAGCACCAAGAAGCCATCAAGGTGCAAATCATGAAACTCCGAGAGGTAGGGTTCATTCAGGAGGTTCTGCACCCTGAGTGGCTAGCGCACCCTGTCCTCGTCAAGAAGGAAAGTGGCAAGTGGAGGATGTGTGTTGACTTCACCGATCTCAACAAAGCCTGTCCAAAGGATAACTTCCTGCCCCCGCGGATCGACCAACTAGTGGACTCCACCGAGGGATGCGAGCTGATGAGTTTCTTGGACGCCTATTTGGGCTATCACCAGGTCCAGATGGCTATGGAGGACGAGGAAAAGACGAGTTTCATAACTCTCCTTGGCACCTTCTGCTACGTCCATATGCCCTTCGGGCTAAAAATGCCGGGGCAACCTTCCAGCGCCTCATGTGTTTAGTCCTAAAGGACCAAATCGGCCTCAACATGGAGATCTATGTCGATGACATGGTCGTCAAGAGCCCGCTCTCGACTGCTCACCTCAAAGACTTAGTGGAAACCTTTCGCAACCTCTACAAGTATGGTTAAAACTTAACCCGGAAAAATGCGCATTTGGCGTTCACTGAGGGAAACTCATGTTGCATCTAGGCCCTTTTTGGGTTGATTCTGATTATTGATGACATTAAGTGTCTTGGACTAATCGTGTCTTTGAGCTATTTGTACACAGTGTCGCTCGAGGTCGCAAGCGCAAGGTCGCAGTGTCGCCCAGATCTGCAGGTCGCGAGCCAAGGTCTCCTGAGGTCACGAGCCAAGATCGCAAGCGCAAGGTCGCCAAGAAAGAAGCAGCAAAGACCTAAGATAAGTGCTTATTTATTGTACCAGTCTCAGAGTTTGGAGTTTGATCGGATGTTATAAGAAATTCTTTTTTAGTTTAAACCGTGCTATTAAGAGGGGTTGCAAAATCTCTTTTAGTTCCGGAAAAAATTGAGAAACTCTTAGGTCATATGTTGCATTCGCATTCATTCACTATCTTGGTCAAGAATATCAAAGAGGAATTGAAAATGGTCATCCGAGTGCTGTTTATTTGGCCAGGTACTATTCATTCGACCAGTGGTCACACGAGTACTGTTCATTTGACTAGACATTATTCATGTACTGTTTATTTGATCAGTTACTGTTCATATGATCAGTAACACTGTTCACTCAACCAGTAACACTGTTCATTTGACCAGAGGTTCCAACGGCTATTTACTAGCCGTTAGTGGTCGAAGCTGGCTGTTAGCTGGTCTGATTTCTTTTCTTATCGACCACAACGGCTAGCTGAGAGGTTGGGCTATAAATAGAGGTGCTTTGAGTAGTATTCTCACACATTCCGAAATACATCTCAAGCTACATTCTCATACACATTTTTGAGCAGTCTCTGTACACACCTTTGAGTATCTTTTCTATACATTTTGAGCAGTTTTTAGAAGTTTTGAGCAGATTTTCTCTACTATTTTTGAGCAGTTTTAAAACACTTTTGAGCAGTTTTTTTAAACATTTTTGAGCAGATTTCTCTACTGTTTTTGAGCTGTTTTAAAACACTTTTGAACATTTTTTTTATCAGATTTTTGAGTAGTTTCTGTTCATATTTTCGAGCAGTTTTATAAACAATTTTGGAACTAATTTTTGATCAGTTTTACAAACACTTTTGAACAGTTTTTGATCAGATTTTTGAGCAGTTTCTGTTCACATTTTGGAGCAGTTTTTAAATAGTTTTTGAGCAGATTTCTCTACTTTTTTGATCAGTTTTACAAACACTTTTGAGCAGATCTTTGAGCAGATTTTTGAGAAGCTTCTGTTCACATTTTTTATCAATTTTATAAACACTTTTGGGCAGATTTTTGATCAGTGTTTATAAATAATTTTTGAGCTATTTTCTAAAGAACCAAGAGATATATTTTTTTTTATATACACTTGAGCCCAAGTGCTAGAATCTTGATCTTTTGATCAAGTATCATTCATTGTGATTGAGAGAGATCTTCTGCTAGCATTCATTTGCATCCTTAGAAGTTTCTTGGTATTTGTTGGGGGTCAAGAGAAGATCTTGCAACTTGTTACTCTTGGTGAATGCCCTCACCTAGACAGTTTGGAGGCGTGGCCGTTGACCTCTCCATTAACGGAGGTTGTTGGAGAGGCTCGGCATATTTTGTGAAATGCATCGGTGCTCGCCTATTTGGAGTAGAGAAGGAGCAACCTTAGTGAAAAATATCCTTCGTGGATATTGAAGCAAGACTCATTCATTTGAGTGCTTCAATGAGGAGTAGGGGAGACCAGACGAGTCTCCGAGACCTCGGGATAAATCACTGTGTTTGTTTTTCTTACTCTTTCTTGGTGCAAAATATTATTAAATTGTTTCAATTTATTTGCTCTTTGTCTTTTCCTTGCAAAAACTGTTGTTAGTCGAAAAGTTTTAAAGCCTCCTATTCACCCCCTCTAGTTGGCATCCTCGATTCTACACGTGGTATCAGAGCATAGTCTCTCATTTATTGGCTTTACCGCCTAGAGAGTAAGGATGGACTCGATAGAGGATTTTGGTTTGATTGCCCCTCACTTTAATGGCTCACATTATTTTCATTGGAAGATTATTATGAGCAGTTATTTTGAGGCATTGAGTTTGGATTTGTGGAGTTTAGTGGAGAAGGGTGTGACTTATCCGTTGATTTCAGATAAGAATATTCTCCTCTTAAATACAAAGGCTAAAGATGTGCTTCTTAGATCCCTTAGCCATGATGTGCTCGAACTAGTGAGTGATCGTTTGACCGCTCACGATGTTTGGACAACCCTTGAGTCTATCTTTGAGGGAACATCTAGCTTTGAGCATGCCAAGGTGTGCTTCTTGATGCGACACTATGAGGCATTTGTGATATTGGAGCATGATACACTCTCCACCATATATGATCGCTTGATCAACATCACAAATGAGCTCAAAGCCCATGGCACTAATATTTCCAATCTAGTCATTTGTAGGAAATTGCTTAAGGTGTTACCGAAGGATCGCTACGGAGACTTCATTACCACTCTTGCAAACGGTGACCTCTCTGACACTTCACCGAGCAAGCTCATTGACATGCTTATGTTAAATGAGGCTATGTCCAAGGAGAAGGACATACATTCCACCTCCGAGCATATTAAGAATGATGATTTCATTGCGGAGGATCAGGAGCTTCTAGCAAGCTCAAAGACGTCATCGACTTGGTTCGCCTAAGAAAGACAAAGGCGAACTCTTGCAAGAAGAGCTCAAAGAAAGCAAGAAAGAAAGTGTCAAGATCAAAGTCTTCATCTCACGACAAATCTATATGCCTTATGGCATGTGACTCGACGGTATCAAATACTAACTTCTCCAATGATGAGGTTATGGATATGATTGTAGAGTTAAATGACTTGCTTGGCAATATGAATAAAAGTTTTTGCACTTTAAAGAATAACTTCTCATCCCTGAAAGTGCAATTTCAAGAGTTGAAAAGCTCTTACGATTTTTTGCTTGCCAAGGAAGCTATTAGCTCCACAATTACCTTAGATGATAGAGTTGTTTGTGACTTGCTTATTGATCCATCCTTAGAGTCACATACTTTCACTTCACATGCTAGCACCTCTTGTAACGACTTAAGTGTTAATTCATGTTTAGACTCAAATGCTAGCTTTGTGGACACTAGTACTTCATGTGATAATTTGTCTATTGATTCATTTATTGATTCACATGCTTGTACGGTTGATACTAGTAACTCATACCATGATTTATCTAGTGACTCATCTTTATGCCATGGTGTTAGTACTAGTTGCTACTCATTTGATATGTCTAGCTCATCTAGTGATTCTATTATTATGCCTTCTAGTTCATCTACTTGTGATGATATGCCGTCATGTTCTCAGTCGCATCATGTTTCATGTGTTAACATAGTATCATCTCGTGAACATAAAATTGAAAATGATAAACTTAAGACTAAAATAAATAGATTGAGCCATGACCTTACTAGATATCATATGAGTAGCACTATGCGTGTTAAACCCCGTTTAGATCATAGATATTCATTTAAAATGGGGAAATGAAATCATGCTCACTCATCTAGTAAGAAGCATCACATATTTTACCGCACTCATACCATTTCATTTGTAAAGCCCTCTCAAACTTCATGTTCCGCATGTCACTTAATAGGCCAACATTCGCATGAGTGTGTATCTAACCCTTTCAAAGTTGGTTCTTTTGACTCTTATTTGATTTCTTGTTCTAGAAGGGGTTTAAATGCAAAACTTGTTGATTTTTGTTTTCAAAAACCTAAAGATGGAGCCATTTGGGTACCAAAAGACTTATGCAACAGGGCTAGAGGGCCTCGTATGGCTTGGGTACCTAAAAAGGATTGACTCTTGATTGGAAAATCCTTTTTGGAAAATTATTTTTGCAATTTGTGTCATGCATTGAAAATCATTTCTGCAAATTTTCATTTCAATTGGATTTGATTTGAGCAATATTTGATTTTTCACAAATCAAATCTGAAATCTGCAACTTCAGACTTCTTGTGGTTTTTGACTGATTTTTCATTTTTATATCTCTTAAATGATTGGCTATTTGAAGAAAGTTTATACATGATATTTTATCTTCTATGATTGGTCTTTATTGTTAATTTATTTCAAAATTTTTGGAAGTCATTTGCGTGGATTTTCAGGTGCCTTTACATGTGTAAAATAATTTACCCAAAACCTGAAATCTGAAACTTCAATCTGGTCAACATTTGTCTTTTTTTTATATATCTTGTTGTTGGCTCCGATTTTGGCTTCACTGTAAAAGGCTATCTAGTTCCTTATTATCTCATTTATCTCCAAAATTTATTTTGAAATTTTTGGAACTTGTGTACGTATGTTTCGATGATTATAAAGAAGCCAAAGTGTTTGAGAAAATTTTCAGTCAAAGTGGATATCAATCTCTCATTCTTTTCAAATAACTAAAAATTTGAATCTTGGATCTTCATGGAAAATGTTTGTATTGATGTTACTTTTCTCTATGCAACTTTCCATATTTTTTATGCTTTTTTGGATGGTTTATCGATCCTTCTTGATTATCTTTGTTTTAGGCCATAAAGAGGGGAGTTCATGACCTTTATTTTGTTTTTGATTCTTGTTGAACTCTCTTTATTCACCAATAGGTCATTTCTATCTCTTGCACATAATTTATGACCTAACTTGGATGATTATTCCTCTCATAGTCCTTGTTTTGTCAAATCTCCATTTTGGCGGAATTGATGGATTTTGATTTATGCAAAATTTCTTGAAATTGGAGCACATGTTTGAATGGGTTATCGATTTGAGTACTCTTTGTGGAGATTTGAGCTCTTTCTTAGGTCATATACTTTTCTCCTATTTTTTTGTGACCTAAAATTGTTTTGTCAAATTTTTTTTGGCATACCTTTCATTTGTATGTTTTTGGTGATTAATGCCAAAAAGGGGGAAGAATTTTGTGAGGATTAAAATTGTTATTTCCTATTGATCATTGCAAATTGAGCTTGGTATGAACGTCTTAGAGACTTTATTATATCAAAAGGATTTAAAATTGGGAAGGTAGACACAACCTTATTTACAAAAGTGGTTGAGAAAGATCTTTTTGTATGTCAAATATACGTTGATGATATCATATTTGGGTCTACTAATAAATCTTTTTTTCATGAGTTTGGAGAAATGATGTCTAGGGAATTTGAGATGTCGATGATTGGAGAGCTAAGCTTCTTTCTTGGACTTCAAATCAAGCAACTCAAGAATGGAACGTTCGTGAGTCAAACCAAGTATGTGAAGGACTTGCTCAAGAGCTTTGGGATGAAAGATGCTAAAGCTATCAAAACTCCCATGACCACTAATGGACATCTCGATATGGACAACGATGGAAAAGCGGTTGATTCTAAACTTTATTGATCTATGATTGGTAGCTTACTCTATCTTACCGCATCTAGGCCCGACATCATGTTCAGTGTTTGCTTATGTGCTAGATTTCAATCATCTCCTAAGGAATGTCATTTGATTGCTATTAAAAGAATCCTTAGGTACTTGAAATGCTATCTAAATATAGGACTTTGGTACCTTAAAGATGCAAACTTTGAATTAATTGGTTACACAGATTCAGATTATGCGGGGTGCAAAATTGATAGAAAAAGCACATCAGGTAGTTGTCAACTTTTGGGGAGATCACTAGTCTCTTGGTCATCTAAGAAACAAAATTCAGTAGCTCTCTCCACCGCCGAAGCTGAATATGTTTCAGCGGGTAGTTGTTGTGCTCAAATTTTATGGATGAAACAAACCTTTTTGGATTATGGAATTTCTTTTGACAAAGTGCCACTCTTGTGTGATAATGATAGTGCCATAAAGATTGCAAACAATCCGGTTCAACATTCTAGAACAAAGCATATTGATGTTAGGCACCATTTTATAAGAGATCATGTAGCAAAAGGGGACATAGATGTGAATTATGTAAGAACTGACTTGCAGCTAGCAGACATCTTCACCAAACCTTTAGATGAGACCATATTTTGCTTTCTTAGAAGTGAATTGAATATTATTGATATATCAAATGCAAGTTAAATGTCTGCTTTGCTGTCCTCCCGCCTTTTTGTGCTTGATGTCAAAGGGGGAGAGATTAGAGAAAGCTTAGGGAGAGATTGAGAAGAGATTCTTGTATGATATTATTGATAGTTTATATGCTCATTGTTTATTCATTGTAGACTCTCAAATGACTCATATGTGTATTTATATATGCATGCATTCAAGGGGAGTTCTTGTATATCTAATGCCCATGCATACACTTAGGGGGAGTCATTAATTTTTATTCGTTTTCAACACTTATTGTCATCAATCATTAATGGGGGAGATTTGTTGCATCTAGGTCCTTTTTGGGTTGATTTTGATTATTGATGACATTAAGTGTCTTGGACTAATCGTGTCTTTGAGCTATTTGTACGCAGTATCGCCCGAGGTCGCAAGCACAAGGTCACAATGTCACCTAGATCTGCAGGTCGCGAGCCAAGGTCGCCCGAGGTCGCGAGCCAAGATTGCAAGCTCAAGGTCACCAAGAAGGAAGCAGCAAAGACCTAAGGTAAGTGCTTGTTTATTGTACTGGTCTCGGAGTTTGGAGTTTGACCGGATGTTATAAGAAATTCTTTTTTAGTTTAAACCGTACTATTAAGAAGGGTTACAAAATCTCTTTTAGTTCTAGCAAAAACTGAGAAACTCTTAGGTCATATGTTGCATTCGCATTCATTCACTATCTTGGTCAAGAATCTCAAAGAGGAGCTAAAATTGGTCATCCGAGTGCTGTTTATTTGACCAGGTACTGTTCATTCGACCAGTGGTCACACGAGTACTGTTCATTTGACCAGACACTATTTATGTATTGTTTATTTGATCAGTTACTGTTCATATGATCAATAACACTATTCACTCGACCAGTAGCACTGTTCATTCGACTAGAGGTTCCAACGGCTATTTACTAGCCGTTAGAGGTTGAAGCTGGCTGTTAGTTGGTCTGATTTCTTTCCTCATCGACCACAACGGCTAGCTGAGAGGTTGGGCTATAAATAGAGATGCTTTGAGCAGTATTCTCACACATTCAAAAACACATCTCAAGCTACATTCTCATACACATTTTTGAGCAGTCTCTGTACACACTTTTGAGCATCTTTTCTATACATTTTGAGCAGTTTTTAGAAGAAGTTTTGAGCAGACTTTTTCTACTATTTTTGAGCAATTTTAAAACACTTTTGAGAAGTTTTTTTAAATACTTTTGAGAAGATTTTCTCTACTATTTTTGAGCTGTTTTAAAACACTTTTGAACAATTTTTTGATCAGATTTTTGGGCAGTTTCTGTTCATATTTTTGAGCAGTTTTATAAATAATTTTGGAACTGATTTTTGATCAGTTTTACAAACACTTTTGAACAATTTTTGATCAGATTTTTGAGTAGTTTCTATTCATATTTTGGAGCAGTTTTTAAACAGTTTTGAGCATATTTCTCTACTGTTTTTGATCAGTTTTACAAACACTTTTGAGCAGTGTTTGAGCAGATTTTTGAGAAGCTTCTGTTCACATTTTTGATCAGTTTTATAAACACTTTTGGGCAGATTTTTGATCAGTGTTTATAAACAATTTTTGAGCTATCTTTCTAAAGAAACAAGAGATATATTTTTTTTGATATACACTTGAGCCCAAGTGCTAAAATCTTGATCTTTTGATCAAGTATCATTCATTGTGATTGAGAGAGATCTTCTGAGAGCATTCATTTGCATTCTTAGAAGTTTCTTGGTATTTGTTGGGGGTCAAGAGAAGATCTTGGAACTTGTTACTCTTGGTGAACGCCCTCACCTAGACGGTTTGGAGGCGTGGCCGTTGACCTCTCCATTAACGGAGGTTGTCGGAGAGGCTCGGCATATTTTGTGAAAGGCATCGGTGCTCGCCTATTCGGAGTGGAGAAGGAGCAACCTTAGTGAAAAATATCCTTCGTGGATATTGAAGCAAGACTCATTCATTTGAGTGCTTCAACGAGGAGTAGGGGAGACCGGGCGAGTCTCCGAGACCTCGGGATAAATCACTGTGTTTGTTTTTCTTACTCTTAGTGCAAAATATTATTAAATTGTTTCAATTTATTTGCTCTTTGTCTTTTCCTTGCAAAAACTGTTGTTAGTCGAAAAGTTTTAAAGCCTCCTATTCACCCCCTCTAGTCGGCATCCTCGATCCTACAACTCCTTGGTTTCCTTGTGTCCCAACTGGGCATTGAAGCCAATCCCAAAAAAATTTGGGCCCTCCTCAACATGCCTCTGTCACATTCCGTCAAGGATGTGCAACGGTTCACCGGTCACTTGGCTGCACTGAGTCGTTTCATCTCACGCTCGGGAGAGCGTGGCCTCCAATTCTTCAATATCCTCCGCGGCCTTGAGGGGTTCCATTGGACCCTCGAGGCATAGGCCGCGTTCGAAGACCTGAAGAAATATCTCACGAGCCCTCGAATGCTCATGAGCCTGCGTCAAGGGGAGCCTCTGCTCCTCTACCTCGTGGCCACTCTAGTTGCTGTCAGCGCAGTCCTCGTCAAGGAGGAAGACGGGCAGCAGCGCCCCATCTACTACGTGAGGGAGGCTCTCCAAGGCGCCAAAACAAGATACACCAAGGTGGAGAAGATCTATTATGCCCTCTTGACGGCGTCAAGAAAACCTTGCCATTACTTCTTGGGCCACCCCATCACGGTGCCGTCCTCTCTCCCCTTGGGAGAAGTGCTTTGGAACAAGGAAGCCACCGGCTGGATAGGGAAGTGGGGAGCCGAGCTAGCCCCTTTCTCCCTCTCCCTAACCAGACAGTTTGCAATCAAGTCGCAAGTCCTTGCGGACTTTGTGGCTGAGTGGGCTCTAGTCCCCTGACTGGAGGAGGAAGTGCACGCCGTGCCACCGTTGCGCGACAACCATTGGACCCTCTTCTTCGATGGCTCCCTGTACCTGGCAGGGGCTGGTGCTGGAGTGGTCCTCTGAAGCCTCGAGGGGAGAACCCTTGAATATGCCGCAAGGCTCGAGTTCCCCGCGATGAACAATGTCGCAGAGTATGAGGCCTTCATCCTAGGGCTGCGTCTCGCCCGCTCCTTGGGAATCCGATGCCTCCTTGTCAAAGGGGACTCTCAGCTTGTGGTTTGCCAAATGGACAAGTCCTACTTGTGCCATGACGCGAACCTGAGCCTCTACCTCGAGGAGGTCCAAAAAATGGAGAATCACTTTGAAGGCCTCGAGGCGCGGCGTATCCTACGTAAGAATAACGACTGTGCTGACGCCCTCGCACGGGCGGCGAGTGCCTGAGGGCCCCTCCCTGAGGGGGCTTTCCTGGAGATTATATCAAAGCTTTTTGTGGTGGCCCCTAACCTGGACTCCGGGTCCAGTGACCCTCACGTCATGGAGATCACCCGGGCCACATCCTAGATGGACCCCCTTGTCTCTTGCATCAAAGGAGAGGGGGAGCCATCCAACGACGCCAAAGCTAAACGCCTTCACGCTCAGGCATGGGCGTATGTCTTGATAGAAGGGACGCTATACAAGTGAGGGGCCTCCGCACTGCTCTGCTGCCTCCCGCGGGACGAGGGGATAAAACTCCTTGAGGACATTCACCTCGGGTGTTGCGGTTCCCACCTTGGCCCACGGGCCGTCGCTACAAAAGCTATCCAACAAGGCTTCTATTGGCCTACAGTGGCCCGCGACATGAGAGACCTTTTCTCCGTGTGCAAGGCCTATCAAAAGATGGCAAAGGGTTCCAATCTACCCTCTGCCGCATTGCAATCCATCGCCATTACGTGGCCCTTCGCGCGGTAGGGGATCGACCTCTTAGGCCCTTTCCCCCAGCGTCGGGGGGATACAAGTATGCAGTCGTGGCTGTGAACTATTTCTCCAAGTGGGTAGAGGCGGAACCTCTAGCCAGCATTACGTCCTAGGCAGTGTAGAGGTTCTTTTGGAAGAACATAGTGTGGCGCTTTGGGGTCCCCAGGGAGATCACCTTTGACAACAGAACCCAGTTCGACTCTGCGGTCTTCCACGAGCTTTGTCAGAACTTGGGAACGACCCCCCATTTCGCTTCAGTGGCTTACCCGAAGAGCAATGGGGTGCTCGAGCGTGTCAACAGGGTCATTCTCCAAGGGCTTCACCACCGCCTGGAGCAAAGTGCTTCCAGGCGTGGAGCATGGGCAGACGAGCTCCCAAGCATCCTTTGCTCCATGCGCATGACCCCGAGTCACATGACGGGACATACCCCTTTCTCGCTCGTCTATGGGGCTGAGACGGTACTCCCCCCCGAAATCAACTTCCGATCACTGTGAATCAAACTCCTCGAGGGAATTTTGGCAGACGCATTCCAGGCCAACGAAGAAAATCAAAGGCTGGAAGTGGATCTCGTTGAAGAAGAGCGCGACAAAGCCCTCCTCTGCAACGCCATTTACGAGTGTGAAATGGTCCGCGCTTACAATAAGCGCGTCCGAGGAAGAGCTTGTTCGCTTGGGGGATCTTGTCCTCAAGCGCATCACCGACCCTCAAGCTCAAGGGAAACTCAACCCAAAGTGGAAAATGCTGTACAGGATCACCACGATCCTTGGCTCGGGGGCTTACAAGCTCTCCACTCTCGAAGACCAAGAGTTGAAGCACACATGGAACGTGGACTTGCTCCGCAAATTCTACCCTTAGTCCCTGAGCCTGCCACCTTCCCCCATCGCGACTTTGCAGGGGGAAGGTGTGGTGAGCATAACAATGGCCTCAGGGCCTTTCCCTCTCCCTTTGACGACTTCACAAGGGGGAGGCATTGTACCAATTCATTAAAATCCCTCTCCCTATGTATTCTTTTGTAGAATATTTTTTCTAACCGCCCCTGAGATGACACCCTCATCTTGAGGATGCCCTCCCCGTGAGGATGCCCCTTCAAGGATGCCCTCCCGAGAATGCCCTCATTACGAGGATGTTACGGGCTCCGGCATAGCCCTTAAAAGTCCCGATGGCGGGAGCCCCGTTCCCCCTAGGGTGGCTTACAATATCCCCTCACGGACTGAGGGCGTAAGCGGCAACCCAGTTTTCAAAGAATTGAGGTAACGAGTCACTTTGGGAGACTAGTCCCCCTCCCCCCATACACTCCAGAGCCCATTCTTATGCTCTTCCTCCTCCGGGAGCGATTTAGGTCACATTTGACCAGTGGAATTCTAACTAAATCCCCTTGTTCTTCCACACGAGAAGATCTTCTCTGGCCTATTTTTAACCCCTCGCGGGTGCCCTCCCCTTCAGAGGGAGTGGCTTGGATTTGTTTTGTAACACCAGCACGGGTCGCCTAAGTTAAGCCACCCCGTTGCAGGGGGAAGGCACAAATTGGGCCACCACACGAGTAAAACGCCCCGTGGGCTCTGAAAGACATCTGGGATTTTTTTGACCAAGTCTTGCCTAGATCCGAGCAAGCGTGGGATTCCTTGATCACGCCCCAATCGACCACAATTGATAAAAATTTGATCGGAGGCGTGATGAGATCTTCTGACCTGACATGGGTACCTTTTCTCTCCCGGATGCCCTCCTCCAGCCCTTTGTCGCCCGGAGTCAGGAGATACGCCTCTGGAGTAGAAGCCACCCTCCTCCGGCCCTTCGTCCACCAGTGTCAGGAGATATGCCTCCAGAGTAGAAGCCACCCTCCTCTGGCCCTTCGCCCTCCGGAGTTGGAGCCTGGCTCCTCTGGTCCTCCGGGCCCTCTATCCTCCGGAGTGCCCTCCTTCGATCCTCCAACCTCCGGAGTGGGAGGCGGCCGCCTCTGATCCGTCGTCCTCCGAAGTCAAAGGTGCCCTCCTCCGGTTCTCCGACCTACGGAGTGGGAGGTGCCCTCCTTCGGTCCTCTGGCCTCTGGAGTAAGAGGTGCCCACCTCCAGTCCTCCGCCCTCCGAGGTATTAGGCCGCCTCCTCCGAGCCCTCCGTCCTCTGGGTTAGGGCTTCTCCAGTCCGAATGCTTCTAATTGGAGTGGGAGGTGCTCTCCTCCAGTCCTCCGACCTCCGAAGTGGGAGGTGCCCTCCTCCAGTTCTCTGATATCTAGAGTAGGAGGTGCCCACCTCCTGTCCTCCGCCCTCTGGGGTATTAGGCCGCCTCCTTCGGGCCCTCCGTCCTCTGAGGTAGGGCTTCTCCGGTCTGGGGGCTCTACGCTACCCAGACGAGGTGGTTTTCCTCTCTCGGATGATCCTTTCCTAGGAGAGGGCTTCTCCGGTCCGGGGGCTCCACGCCACTCAGACACAGTAGTTTTCCTCTCCCGGACGATCCTTTCCTGGGAGAGGGCTTCTCCGGTCTGGGGGCTCCGTGCCACCGGCGCGCGGCCTTTTTTTCTCTCCCCGAAGGTTGTTTCCCGGGAGAGGGCATTGACTAAATTAGAAAAAGACAAGGCACCAAATGCCGCCACTTTATTGATAAAAGAAAAAAGTTGGGAGACAACCTCTCCCGGTAGGCCAAGGGTGTGCATAACCGGGAGTCAAGCTCTCCCGGAGAACCAACTAACAACCTATCCCGGCAAAAGTAACAGGACGAAACCATCATTCCCCAAGTTCCTCCTCGAGTCCCTGTACAAACTCCGGATCCTCCGACTCGCCGCATTCAACGTGCCCTCTAGCCAATTCCATACCATGCTGGCGGCCGTATTCGCACTGTAAGAACCTCCCAAACTGCCAGAGGAGGTTCGGGCAACTCTGCGCCTTGGTTGTCAAAATTTACTCAGTGCCAATCCAGCAACCACCTAAGTAGGGCTTGCCCCCCCGGGGGCCTTCAGAAACGGGAGTCTCAGAGATAGGAAGGTTCCTCATGCCCTCTCCCGGGACCCCCATCTCAGACACTTGTTCATAACTAGACAAGGACTTAGCAAAAGAAGTTTCATTTCATCAAGATCAATGATTTATCTGGGGTTCCCCCTACGGAATTACTGAGAGAAAAAATATCCTATGAACAAAAAATGCCCTAAGACTACCTAGGGGGACAGGAGGCTCATACTTGCCCATCGTCATCCCCCCCTGGAGGAGGAGTCATCCAGAGTCCCCTCATCCGCCCTTTGGGGGCGCCTTGCCCGCGGAGGCCTGATCACCTGGTCGTAAAATGCTCGGGCTAGCTCCTCAAGTGACCTCTGGTGGCGCTCGTAAAAATTGTGGAAGCTCTGTGGGATGAAACTCCCGATCGCTCAGGCCACGACCCCTGGTACTCAACCAGAGAGGCCACGATCGCGATGGTGGTGGTCGCGAAGGCCCGGGCCTGGACATCCGCCGCCTCCGAGATCGCGATGATGTGTCGAGTGTGGAAGCGACAGGACTTTTCCAGAGATAGCAATGGGTTGCGGGGGTTCTCCTCCGGACCAAACATGATCCCGAGCCTGATCAACGTGGCCCGGAGCCGGTTCCCTGCTGAGACGAAAGACCGGGCGCTTGTCAACTTTGATTCCTAGAGCGCCCGGGAGTGGGCATCCTCGGAGGTGGCCAACTGCTCTTGGACACACCTCAACTCTCGGACGGCAGCATCCCGCTCGGACTCCGCGGGAGTCAACTGCTCCGTGCGGATGCGCCCCAACTCCCAGATGGCCGCATCCCACTCCCGGACAGACTTCTCCCGATCACGGACGGCCGCGTCCCATTCCCGGACTGCCACATCACGATCGGCCTCAAGGGCAGCCATAGCCAAATTCGCATCCTCGTTGTCCTGAGCAAGGCGAGCCCGAACGGCGTGTGCCACGACGGTTGTCTAAAGACAGAGGTGACGGTTGGCAACAAGTCAAAATGGACCAAGCTAAGATTGATGGGAGAAGGATCCTTACTTGTAGGGCCAGGGAGATAACCTCCCCGTAGTGCTCGTCGATGTCCCCCTCCCGAACGTGAGCCCGAACTTTGGGGGTAATGAGACTCAGGGAGAGCTTGCGCGTCTCCTCCGAGGAGAAGAAGGACGCCCCCCTCGTAGGGGAACGGGGATTGCCGCTCATTGGCAGGCCCCCCTGTCGTCACCTCCACTCGGAGGTTTGCCCGCTCCCGGCCTCCCCACTTGGAGGACAGGATCGCCACCACCCCTGGGATCTCGAGGGGTCTCCTTCGGGAGTGGGGAACTAGTGCCACCATCCCTTGCCGGGGGAGGGCGACGGGGGGTCTGCGGACTCCCCCTCTCCGAGTGCGACGTCGCCGATGCACTACCTCTGGCCGGGGTCTGGGAGTCAGCTGCCCCTGGGGGTGGCGTCAGAGAAGGGACAGAGTCGGGAGCGAAAAGCGATCCAAACGCGGGAGAAAGCCATCACCCTGGAAGTACATGCTTCGGGGATCCTCCCGGAGCGCTTGCTCCGGAGAAGGGGTGGAGCCGTGGTCCTCGGAGGCGGGCTCGTACTCCTCAATATCCATGTGGTCGTACACGCCCAATGCGCCTAAAGCATCGAGCTGAGTGACCAACGTTGCTGTGTCCGTGGGGCACTCCACGTTCTCCGGCTCCGGGGGCTACGGCCCCCTTGGGGGAGTTACCCGCACTAGAGGCCTCGCCTCCTCCAGCTCCCGAAGTGTTGCCACAGGAGTTGCCTAGGTCGGAGAAGGCCTCACCTCCTCTGGCCCCTGAGGTGTTCTCGCGGGAGTCGCCCGTTCTGGGGAAGCCCTCGCCCTCGTTGGGGCTCGAGGCGCCCCCCCACGGGAGTCACTTGGGTGGAGGAAGGACCCGCTCCCATCGGAGAGTGAGGCGTCCCGACGGTCCCCCTCGGCGGAAGAGGCCTCATCTTCTCCAGGGGCTGGGGTGTTTCCACGGGCCTCCACTACAGCATGGGGGATTTGGCGGGGGCCTGGCTTGAACTCCTGCCCGAAGTAGGCATCATCTTGGCTCGCTTCGCCTCCAGGAGTGCCCCCGTCTCCCTTCGCTGGTGGGAACACGGGGTCGGGAGAGGAGCCTAGGCCGGGAGAGTCATCCTGAAGGCCTCGGCCACTAAATTTTGGGGGGGGGGGCCCTTCCCCGATGGCGACATGACACCGGGCGTGCTTGTCCTCATAATACCTCCCGAGGAGGTGCTCCGCCTTCTCCCGGGACGACTCGTAAGACCTAACTGCAAAACATGAAGGAACGTTTACTGGGGCAAGTCTAGGGCACTGATCTTGGACACGTGGCTGCCCTCGGCTTCAGTGCACCCAACTCCAGAAGATGGAGAGCAGAGGAGCAAAGCTCCTTTCTCGGAGGACGGAGGACCGGAGTAGCGAGGCTCCTCTCCCGGATGACGGAGGAGTTGACCAGAGGAGCGAGGCTCCTACTCCGGAGGATGGAGGACTGGGGGAGCGAGGCTCCTCTTGGAGGACTGGAGGAGAGAGGTTCTTCTCCCGGCTCGGAGGACAGAGGCCCCCTGATGAGGACATCACTAGCACAAGTAGCATTAGAGCTCGACCCGAGGAATATAAAGGATCAATCACTCGAGTGAAGGCCAAACAACTACATCAAGAGGTGACTTTGTTCCTTAAACAATTAAAGTATGATGAGAATATGCTGCTACCCAATAGCTCTTGTTTAACATTGATCAGGAATAGAGAGGGAGAGCATAGCAGAAAGAACATAGGCACATATGGGCCAAATAATTTCATCAAATCTGGTCTTACACCTATTGAATGGAAAGAGGATTTCCTAATCTTTCCAACGAGCCCAAGATCACTCAATTCCGTCAAGGATTGCAACTGCTACAACCAAAAGAATTTTGCTCGGCATGCAGTCTGCCGACCAAACGACAGTCTAACTTCAACCAAGCACCATTCTCAGAAAAGATATCCAATTTGGTTTTGTGAGTACTTGTTGAAAAGGTATTCGAAATATCTTTCCAACACATTAAGAATCATTAAATTCTGACATCGTATGCAACCAAGAGACTCAAAAGAGTAACAACTGCACAGAAGGAAAAAGTCTCGTCCGAATCCAAATCCGAATTTAACTCGGAGAAGATTTATTCCAAACTTCTTTTATCTTTTATAGTTTGATAGGATTTTTATTCCGTTTTGAACTAGATTCAGATTAGAATTCTAGTTTAATTCTTCTATCTTTTGTACATACCACCCTCTATAAAAGAGAGACATAGTCATAGTTTTTAAGATACAAGATATAAGACACTGATATTGAAATTTCAGATTCAAGTCTTAGTTTTAATTGAGAGTTGAATCTCTTCATCCTTTGTTCTTGTGATTTCCTCTGGAATTGCTCGAACGATCTTCGTGATCACCTTATCTGTGCGCCAACTCCGTGCGTGGCCGTGTGGATAGGTAATTTAGATTGTGGTTAGGCGAATTCATTGATACATAGGTCCTTGCTCTGCAAGTGGTTGGCTATCTCGCTTCGTCAGGTCATATAGTTATCCAGGTATCTTCAGATATTAGTTATCCAGGTTCTATGTCGTGAAGATCGGGCCACCCTCTGTGAACGTGTCCTTCATCGGTGTGTTCATATCACCCCCCTTCCGGAAGATGGGGGCTGGAGGAGAGAGATTCCTCTCACGGCCCGGAGGATGGAGGACCGGAGGAGAGAAGTTCCTCTCCCGGCCCGGAGGATGGAGGCTCCCCTCCCGGAAGACGGGGGCTGGAGGAGAGAGGTTCCTCTCCTGGCCCAGAGGAGAGATCCTCTCCTAGCCAGGAGGATGGAGGCCCCCCTCCTGGAAGACAGGGGCCGGAGAAGGGGGCTCTACTAAACTAAAACTAAGTCCTACTACCTTCTAAACTTGAGAAAGGCATGATTAATTGAGACAAAAGCTTCTCTATTTATAGTACATAGGAAAACGTGTCCAAAAATAACTCCTTGATGTGCAGACAATGAAGTTTGGCTTCAAACAATGCGAGAACGGATAAATCTGAGTCAAAACTGACCAGATTCAACCAGTTCTGATCCAATACAACTTAAAACTGATCCAATCTGGCTAAAACCAACCAAACTCGACCAGTTAGAGTCAAAACCAGATCAAAACGGCCACAAACGACCAGTTTGGATCAAACCCGCTTCAAATCAACTCATTTACGACCAGTTTGGGTCAAATCCAACTCTCAACGACCAGTTTGGATCAAAACTGATCAAAACCGAGCCATGGAATCCAATTCGAACACGACTGGGACACGTGGCGCAATCGAGGCCACACATGTGTCATGGCTGAAACTGAATCGATCCCGACCGGGACACATGGCGCAATAACGGCCAGACACGTGGCACGACCAGAACTAAGCGGGAATCATCTTCGACTGTGTTGTATTCAACCAGATCTTCTTTTCCAGCAAGAGTCTATTTGAGTAAAAGTCCTTTTTTCATCTTGTTTCGTACGGATAAGATATTTTACCCGCCAATTCGACTTCGACCAAGACTCTTTTGCTTTTACAGTTGTGATTCTTGGCTGTTGGAGGCTCAAATGTAGTCAAAATTGCTTCAAATTTGGAGGGTTTGATCCCTGAAACATGATGAATACAACCGTAAAAGCAATTTGTGAAAACAATCAAAATTTACACATAAAATGTTGCATCAAAGGATTTTTAAGCATGATTTTGCATGTTTTCAATACTAAACCTAGGGTAAAAGTGTTACCAAATTAGCATTTATCAACCATCCGGGAGAGAAAAACACCATGTCCGAGTGGCGCAGAGCCCCCGGACTAGAGAAGGCCTCTCCTGAGAAAAGACCATCCGGGAGAGAAAAACACTGCATCGGGGTGGCACGAAGCCCCCGGACCGGAGAAGGCCTCTCCCGGGAAAAGACCATCCGGGAGAGAAAAAATGTTGGGTCCTGGTCGCGCGGAGCCCCCGGACCGAAGAAGGCCTCTCCTGGGAAAAGATTATCCGGGAGAGAAAAGCACCGCATCCGAGTGGCACTGAGCCCCCAGACAGGAGAAGACCTCTCCCGGGAAAAGACCATCCTAGAGAGAAAAACACCACATCCGGATGGCGCAGAGCCCCCGGACGGGAGAAGGCCTCTCTCGGGAGAGAAAAACACCACGTCCGGATGGCACGGAGCCCTCGGACCGGAGAAGGCCTCTCCCTGGAAAAGACCATCCAGGTGAGGAAAACACTGCGTCCGGGTGCCGCCGAGTCCCCGGACCAGAGAAGGCCTCTCCTGGGAAAAGACCATCCGGAGGGAAAAACACTGCGTCTGGGAAAACCCCATTGAAAACAATGCATTCAAATCTAAGGTGGCTGCGGGCACAGATTCTTGATAATCTTTAGCATCAAACCCTAAGGCTATTGCTATGTGAGTGATTAAACCACCTAAGACAATGGGTGAGGTTTTACATAAATCCTTCCCAATACTTTCAAGGCGACGAGCAAAGTAGGCTGCAGATGAAATATGAATTTTGCCTAAACATAGCCCACAAAAATTCAACTTCGGTTTCTAAAACTTTATCCTGATTACTGTCACAGCCCAAAATTGTCCCAACCATGAAACGCTGTAAATAGCGAAAGGCGGGATTACAAATTTTGGCTGCCTTGGATTTACTAGGTCAAAAAAGATGTTGCCCTTCCTCTGCTATATCACTCCAAATCTAACGTGGGTGCAAATAATAGAAGCATGAAAAGTTCCCCCGGGTTTAAACCCTAACAAATTTGCAAATTTATCAATTGAAAAATTATAATCCACATTTTCAAACTTAAATCTAACACCTTCAGTTTCACCGAGAGGGACACGTATAGTGTTTTGTTCGAAAGAGGCTAGAATCTCCCATACGACTTCACAAAAAGTCAGAACCGGAATTCCTATAAGCGCATCCAACCCACATTGCTAAGCATGTATTTAACATCATCTTCAATTCCTACAGATCTAGTAGTCACAAAGGTCTAAAAATCTAGTAGGCCACAAAGGTCTCTTCTTTAAATGCATAAATCTAGCAAGATGATCAGGGTTTGTGAAGTAAATATGCGGAAAATCTGGATCCGAAAAAGTTTAAGGAGACATACCTCGTTTGCACTTTGTTACCTTCTTGATATTGCGTTGGGGAGCCGTCATTGCTGTAGAAAACTTCAGATCCAAGGGGTGTCGAGGCGCGAGGAGCCGGAATCTGTGGTTGGATCGAAGTTTGAACAGTTGGATTTGGAATTCTAGGGCTAGGTTTGTGGAAGTTTTTGAGAAGAACTTGGGCTAAAACTATGGTGGATGCTGTTTGGAGAGGATGGGAGGCTTTAAATAGGGTGGTAGGTTTAGTTAGCAAAGATTTTGGAAACAAAAAGGACAAAAAGGAGGCAAAAAGGACATTTCGGCAGAAAAAGGAAAGGAAACCGAGCCTAGCACGACCACGGGCATGGGGCGTGCCCAATTCGTGTACAGGGCATGCTCCGAGTCCTGTTCGGATCGGGTTTTGACTTGCTACAACCAGCTGGTCGTACCGACGGGGACACTACCACGGGCACGGGCCGTGTTTTGATCAGTTCCACCCGCTTCGACTAGCCGATCGCACCGACGGGGCCACGTTCACGAGCACGGTGCGTTCTTGGTTCAATTTGGTTTAGTTTTGCAAGACACGAGCACGGGACGTGCCACATGTCGAGGTTTTTGTGGTAAAAAATAAAAAGGTTTTTTAATATTTTGAAAATTCAACCCGAGCGTGCTAGATGTCGTGCTCGAGATCGTGGTTGCATCGGGTAGTTTTTGAAAATTTTTTGAAATTTTCTTTGAAAACTGCCTGAAACTGGCACTAGTCGTGGTTGAGGTCATGCGCAGTTCGGTTTTAAAAGAAAAAAATTTTATTTTATTGAAAAATCTTCCCAAAAGCAGCACTGGTCGTGCTTGTACCAGTGCTTGCCTGTGTTGGTTTTGGAAATTTGTTTTCTTTGAAAAATTGCGCCCGAACGCAACACTGGTCGAAACACCGGGCGTGCTCGAATCAGGTAAAAAAAACTTGAGTTTTTGAAAAATTATCAAACTGAAGCCACCACTAGGTCGTAAACCTGGTGGTAGTCGACTCGGCTGAGGTGAAAAATGGTTTTTTTGAAAGTTTTTAACCAAACCAAACCCAAAACTAGTCATGCAAGTGGTCGTGATCGTCTCAGCCAGTGTAAAAATTATGAATTTTTTGGTTTTTTGAAAAAGAGTTAGCCCTAGTCTATGAAAAACAGGTTTTGGGTGGTCAAACGGCGTCGGAATTGAGCGATTTTCACGCCGCTGTGTTCATAAAAGAGAGAACTAGATGTTAGTGCACCAGGTTGCCTCTTGGCTAGTGCTATTTTAATGTCCCACTCAACAGAAAACCCTCAGCCGTTCAAAAATATATGGAATCGAAAGAATTGACCGAGTTTAGCGTACTTACCTGGTCTCCCGCATTGGAAAGCTTGATACGTTGCATGTTTATCTTGAAAGTGGTGTCATTTTGTACTCGGAGCTCTACGATACCATACAGAAAGACCTTTTCTATCTCGTATGGCCCAGTCCATCTCGATTTCAATTTCCCTGGGAACAATTTCAACCGAGAATTGAATAATAGAATCAAATCACATGGTTTAAATTCACGGTTGAGGATCCGCTTGTCATGCCACTTCTTCGTGTTGTCTTTATGGATCAAGGCACTTTCATGGGAGTTGTTTCCAAGCTCTTCTAGTTCATGCAATTCAAGGATTTGCCTTCGCCCCACTTTGTCAAAGTCCCAATAGAGTTCTTTTAACACCCATAATACCCTGTGTGACAGTTCAATAGGAAAATGGTAATTTTTACCAAATACGAGTTTGTAAGGCGTCATACCTAGCGGAGTCTTGAATGCAGTGCGATATGCCCAAATGATATCTGGAAGCTTGAGCGCCCAATCCGTACGAGACGGTGCCACCACCTTCTGCAAGATTGACTTGATTTCCCTATTTGAGACTTCTACCTGTCTACTTGTTTGAGGGTGATATGCAAGAGAAACTTTATGAAGTACCCCATATTTCATTAGCAATTTTTGAAATTGGTAATTAGTAAAATGTGCACCGCCATCACTAATTACTGCTTGCGGTATACCAAATCGAGGAAAGATGACTGTTTTGAAAAGCTTGATCACATGTTTTGATTCATTTGTTGGTGTAGCAACAGTCTCTACCCATTTAGAAACATAATCAGCTGCAACCAAGATGTAGGAGTTACCCATAGAATATGGAAAAGGCCCCATATAATCTACTACCCATACATCAAAGAGCTCAATTTCAAGAATGTTTATTAAGGGCATTTCGTGTCTTTTACTAAAATTTCCAGAACATTGGCAAGGATCGCATTTTTGCACAAAGTCATAAGCATCTTTAAATAAAGAAGGCTAATCCCTTTGATATCATCAATTGAATAACCAAGAGCATTGCGATGCACACGAAGTAAAGAAATCAATTTTTCTAATTGTGAACTGGTCAAGTTAGCATTAACAATGACAGGTTGCATCTCATCATCATCCAAGAACACATATTTCAGCGAGGAAGGAAGAGTTTTAAGTGTAGGTTTACTTACCTTGTCCTCACCTGTGATGTCGGAATCCGAGATGTCCTCTTTGGATGTTTCTTTTGTTGGTTCGTCTTCATTTTGTTCAATTTCTTCGCTGCTGTCCGATTTTTCATTGTCGAATATTTCATTTGTTCCTTCTCCAAAAGTGAGTCGAAGCGGCGACTCCTCTTCTAGGATTTCTTCTATATCATCCAGGCTACAAATTTTCTCCTCATACATAGGGTAGTTTACAAGGTTAGACATTTTAAACAAAATTTTCTCCTCCCCTATGCGAAAAGAAATTCATCTCTCGCGAACATCAATGAAGGCATCTGCTGTTCGGAGCATTGGTTGTCCTAATATAATAGGTATAGAAACATCTTCATCCATATTAGGAACGACAAAATCAACTGGAAGATAAAATTTACCAACTTGAAAAGGCATGTCTTCTAGGATTCCTTTTGGATGCTTTACAGAATGATCGGCAAGTTGCAGAACCGCGTGTAGGCTTGATCTCACCCATGCTCAAACGATGTGCAATGGTTAAAGGCATCACACTAACGCTTGCGCCTAGGTCGCAAAGAGCTCGATTTATGTGTATCGTATCTATGTTGCAAGGGATGGAGAAGCTCCCTTGATCCCGCAGCTTTACCGACATCTTGTTCTGAATGAGAGCACTACAATTTTCGGTTAAAGCAACGGTTCAAAATTCACTCAAATCCCTCTTTTTAGTAAGTATATCTTTCAAGAAATTTTCATACCAAGGCATTTGAGTTACTAAGTCAGTGAAAGGCACAGTCACATTAAGCTTTTTCAAGATTTCAACAAATTTTTTGAATTGTTTATCGAGTTTTGCTTTTACGTATCTTTCCGAAAAAGGTGGAGTTGGACTATAAATACGTGTTACCTAATTTTCTCCACTTTCCTTTTCTTTTAGTTCAGCTTGCTTGTCGTCGTCCTCCGCCGGATGTAATGGTATTTCTTCGGCTTCTCTTGTCGGTGCAGGTTCGGTTGGTGGTGTTCATTCCAGTATCTTTGTTCCACTCCTTAAGATCACTGCATTAGAAACAAGAGTGTTAGAACAAACTATAGAATTTATTGTTCAGAATTGAGAGGATTGATAAGTTGAGAAGGAAGAGAGTTATCATTTTTTGGTGCAGGAATCATCAATTGTGCGATTTGAGTTTCAAGCACGCGGACGTGAGTCGATATGGAGTCGTATCTTTTGGCTCATGGACCTCTTCTCTTTTTCTTGATTTGCTAGAAAGTTCTCTAGCATGCGCTCCATGTCCGACTACTCAGTTTGTCGTTGATTTGGCAGTTGATAAGGTTGCTGATTTTGTGGTTGAAACAATGGCGTTTGAGCTTGATATTGGGGGTTTTGTTGTTGTGTCACTACTATAGAATTCATTATCACAGTCGGGTCAAAATAGTCATCACAGACGGTTCTAACCCGTCAGGGATATTCGAGTCAGTGATAATCGAGTACTATCACTGACGGTTTTGAACCGTCTGTGATTTTTCCCTTCACAGACTGTTATAAGATCAAAACCGTCTGTGATACTCATACTACACAGACTATTATAACATAAAAACCTTCTATTATACTCTTACTACATAGACTGTTATAAGATCAAAGCTGTCTGTGATACTCATGTTACCACAGACGGTTATAAGCTCAGAACTGTCAGTAATAGTATGGGTATCGCAGACAGTTTTGAGGACAAAACCATCTGAGATAGTGTCATTAACGGCGACGATTATAATCTCAGAACCGTCTGTGATAGTATGAGTATCACAGATGGTTTTGATCTTATAACAGTTTGTGATAGTAGCCAGCTTCTTGAATGGTTGCCTCCTAGTCGGAGTCAGCTTCGTCATTGGACCCATTGGTTGGCTTCTCGGAGGGGTCGGTTGGCTAGTAGGCCGAGTGTCGATGTCCGTCTGTGATGTAAGAACTTACGTATAGTAATGGCTACTAACTCCGAGGGCTATTATTACAATACGAATTATGAAACTGGTGGGGGAATTACCTCATCAAGGACAATGTCTATCTTGGGCCATTGCACAAATGTGTGCACCGCATCCCCGAGAGTGGTAATCTCATCGTTTGGCGGCTTGTCCAACAGAAAACCCTTGCAATGGTCGAAGACACTGTCCACCTGGACCCGTGCAAAACCCTCAGATAGAGGGACACCATGGATTGTGGCCCCCACCGTGCATGGTGCGCCATCCCACTGCCAGCCTCGATCGGGAAGAGACCGGCCAGCACCATAAGCTTGCAGGAGGCGGGTTCCTACAAACAGTGCGCATTAACATATTGAATTTCACCGCTCTTCACTTTCGAATGAATTAACATAGAAAAACGGACATTACTTGCAGAAAGTCCACCGGATACTTTGGAGAGGGCTCCGACTGCGAAGACCCCAGCGCGGACGGGCAGCTACTACGGTGGCCAAGATTGGGGCTCGGTAATTCCGCTGCTACAAGGGGGGTGCCCTGGGTCGCCTATTTTAGCTCGTCATACATGGCCCGCATCTCCGACAACTGCTGCAGGAGTGCTTTGTCCCGAACAGTGAACTCCAATCACATCTCTTCCTTGAGCCGTTCTTCGCGGGCTTTGTGGGATCTCTTTCTCCTCTTAGCCGCCTCCTCAACATCAGGGAAACCATCCCTCCAAGGCACAGTGGCACCGAGGCCGCGTATGCGGCCTGGATGCTCCTTGTTTCCTAGCACCGTCGTGAGGATATCCCTGTCCCTCCTAGGGTTGAACTCTCCGGATGCCGCCTGCGCACTCAGCGTCACCTGCAACAGGAGAACTTAGCAATACAACCCATTGCATGCGTGTTACGAGGATAGTACGTGATCGTACAATCTTACCAGCCGGTCGATCACTTCCCTGTCCGCAGGGTTATTCACAAAGACGCTTCCGGAGGAGGTCATCGTCGATCTTGCTCGGCACCAATTGCGGGCGCGCACGTCCGTTATGCTCGCATAAGGAGCGTCGGCCGAAGACTGGGAAGCCTCCTCGTCCTGCTTCCTCCACAACCCCTTCTTCCCCACATACCCACCGGTGCCTAGTCTGTGTGGGTGGGTATTCTTAGCCTGGTTAGCCTGGCCCTTCGCACTAAGCTCCTGGAACTCAGGCTTGCCCTTCATCTCCACGAACTGCTGCCATGCCTCGGGAGTCATGAAAGGGTAGTCATTGAAGGGGGTCTTCGACTCCTTCACATAGTGTATGACAAGGTGGCTCTTGAAGTTCCTCCACGCCTTGTTTATTGACATCAGTGTCGTTCGGCAGACGGTGAACTGGCGATTCTTGGGAATATGAAACACCGCCTGCACTTCTTCCCACAGCGCATCCTTGCACTCTGGGGGCACTTGACCCCAGTCGGAGGTGGTGATGGGCACCCACTCCCTTTCCACTTTGCCGCATAGTGAGCGGTACTGACCGACAAGTTTGTCCGGAGCTTCCGGCACACCATTGTTGTCGAACTGTACGTGCTACTTTTCCTGCTTGTCGAGACGCGCGCATGTCGTCCGGCCTCGCCCCTTTCTCTTCTGTGACTGGGTCACGGTGGACGCGGTGACCTCCGGCCTAGGCGTCTCATCGTCAACGAGGTCACTCTGACTCCCCGACTGGTTCATTTTGTCACTACACATATCAGTTCCTAACATAAGTGAAAGAGAGAAAAGTTTAAGTAAATCTGAAACTAATAATTCTACAACAAAACCCATATACTTATAATTAACCAAGTAATGGCAGAAACGGTGGGGAGGCGACGGAGGTGATTGCGCTGGAAGGTGGGAGGGTGATGGAGGTGATCGCGCCTGACGGTGGAAAGGCGATAGAGGTGATCGTGACGGATGGTGGGGAGGCGATAGAGGTGATCGCGCCAGACTGTGGGGAGGCGATGGAGGTGATCGCGCCGGACGGTGCGAGGATGGAGAGAGCTAGGGCAAGTGAACAGTCGCGAAGTCTGCAAATGAGCGGGACAAAGCCCGCCTTGAACAAGTACCATGTAGAGAGATTATCACAGTCGGTCCTAACTTCATAACCGTCTGTGATAATATTATCACAATCAGTCCTAACTTCATAACCGTTTGTGATAATCTCTCTAGTGATAATCTCTAGAGAGATTATCACAGACGGTTTTGACTTCAGATCTGACTGACCGTCTGTGATAAGATTATCACAGTCGGTCCTAACTTCATAACCGTATGTGATAATCTCTAGAGAGATTGTCACAGACGGTTTTGACTTCAAAACCGACTGTGACTGCACGAATGCTCGTAACTTCAGAAACTTAACTCTGAGCGTCTTCTACGCAATATGTAGAGTTTTACAACCAGAAACTCTGTAGCTCTGCAACTCTGAATGCTCAAAAACTTGTTTTAATGAACACTCAGATATTTCAAATGGAGTCCAAATGCTCCGAAAATTGGTTACAATGTGGAGCATGCTCAAATAAATGTTACATACAAATGGGGACTTTAACTGAAAATTTTCACATATACAGCCATGTTCTCCTCAATTTTCTACTTTCCGCGGCCCTGCAAAGACGAGAATTAGAGGAGATATATAAGCTATACCGATGGAAACAGAGAGATAAGGACGATTGATTACCTTTAAAGTATAACCCTTCCTGGTGATCCATACGCACGTAAATGGTTTCGTCGGTGTCTTCAGTATCGACCTGTACGCCATCTCCAAATAGAGGCATCTCATCAAATTGATTGTATTCCTCCTCGTCTATGACATTTTCAAGTCCAACAATCCTTCTCTTGCCATGAAGGATGACGTGCCACTTCTTATTGGCCGGGTCAGTGACATAAATGACATGAATGGCTTGCTTTGCAAGTATGAATGGCTCATCTTTATAAGCAACTTGATCGAGATCCACAGAAGTGAAACCGTAACTGTCAACCTTCACACCCTGTGGGATTTGGACCCATCGGCATCGAAACAGGGGAATCTTGAACAGTATGTAATCGAGCTCCCAAATTTCTTCAATGAACCTGTAGTACGAGTTCAATCCACGTACTACCCTTGTTGGGCCTGTCTCGCTGAACTCCTCATGAAAAGCTTCTACGCTCACTCCAGTATTTTGCAAAGTGCTCTTTCGATCTTGAGCTTTCGTGTAAAATGTGTACCCATTGATGTCGTATCCCTGCCATGTCTGTACAGTAAATGTGGGCCCTTTTGCCAACATTTAAGGTTCTCACGTGCGGACTCTCTGGTGATTCGCACTTTCATCCACGCGTTGAATTGACTGTTATGTTCTCCCGTGATCCAAACCTCGGATCGGCGAGGATTGTCTTGTCGTAGCATCTCCTTGTGCTCGTCGATGTACGGAGACACCTCCATCATGTGTTGCAAGACCCAAAAATGAGCTTTCGAGTACATATCGAAATCAGGAGTGATGCCTCTCCGTCCAATAGTGCCAACACCATCAAGCCTCCCCTCGTGACGAGACACAGGAACTCCTATTGCTTCTACCTCGGCCATGTAATCGACGTAGAACTCAACAACCTCTTCCGCTGCATAACCTTCGACAATGCTACCCTCGGGCCGAGACTGATTCCTCACGTAGGCCTTAAGTACACCCATGTACCTCTCGAATAGATACATATAAGGTAGGAACATGGGTCCACATATCTTGATTTCTCTGACAAGGTGGACGGTGAGATGGACCATGATATCAAAAAACGACGGAGGAAAATACATCTCAAGCTGACAGAGAGTTCGAACCACCTCGCTCTGCAGAGAATCTAGTCCCTCGGGATCAATGACCTTGCAAGAAATTGCATTGAAGAAATAACACAGCCTTGTGATCGTCCCTCTAACCTTATACGGCAGAATACTCCGGATGGCAATAGGAAGCATTTGTGTCATCAACACGTGACAATCATGAGACTTCATACCCAGCAATTTCAAATCACCCATGGACACAAGCTTTTCCATATTTGCGGAGTAACCCGATGGAACTTTAACACCATAGAGACTCTTACAGAGTTCTGTCCTCTCATCCTTGCACAAAGTGTAGCATGCAGGGGGAGGTATATACGGCCTTTATCGTCCTCTGTTGGTGCTAGCTCGGGCCTGATTTTTATTTCGATCATGTCACACCGCACATTGACGCCATCCTTTGTCTTCCCTGGAATGTTCAGCAATAGGCCGATTAAACTGTCGCAAACATTCTTCTCTACATGCATGACATCAATGCAATGACGAACCTCTAAATGCTCCCAATACGGTAAGTTCCAAAATATCGATCTCTTCTTCCAAGTGTTTTTCATGCAGGGTTTCAATTTACGACCCTTTCCAAACACAACGTCTATATCCTTCACCCGTGAGTAAACTTCTTTCCCGCGCGCAGGCTTCGGGGCTGAACCATCTTCCTTGTGGCCGTCAAATTCCCTCTTTCTCTTACGATACGCGTCATTCTTCAGAAGAAACCTACGGTGACGCATGTACATTGTTTTCCTGCAATTCTTCAGCCACATGCTCTCAGTCTCATCTTCGCAGTGGGGACAGGCTTTGGCTCCTTTCGTACTACAGCCCAACAAATTTCCAAAGGCAGGGAAATCGTTGATGGTGTAGAATATCATAGCACGTAGGATGAAGGTCTCTCGTTTGTATGCGTCCCATACCTGCACCCCTTCGTTCCACATTGTTAGGAGATCCTCTATCAATGGTGCTAGGTACACATCAATATCCTTTCCGTGTTGTTTTGGTCCTGAGATAAGTAGAGACATCATGATGTACTTACGCTTCATACACAACCAAAGAGGAAGGTTGTAGATACACGAAAGAACCTGCCAAGTGCTATGCCGACTACTCATGTTACCAAAAGGATTAATTCCATCGGTACTCAACCCGAACCTTATATTCCTCAATTCTGCTCCAAAGTTAACAAATTCCCTGTCGATGTTTCTCCACTGCGAAGAATTAGCGGGGTGTCTCAGCTTTCCATCCTTCTTCCGGTCTTCCGAGTGCCAACGCAATAATTTTGCCTCTTTACGGTTTGCAAACAAACGCTGTAAGCAGGGAATGACAGGAAAATATCACAACACCTTAGCAGGAGGTCCTTACTTTATCTCAGCACAGTCGCCGCTGTCAGTTCGGTCCTTATGCTTATAGCGGGATGCGCCGCACACCAGACAAGCATGCATATCCTTGTAGTTGTTACGGTAAAGGATGCAATCATTAGGGCATGCGTGTATCCTTTCTACTTCCATTCCCAAAGGACACAACAGCTTTTTTGCTTGGTAGGTGTTTTTTGGCAACTCGTTTCCTTCCGGGAGCATGTCCGCCAAAAGATCTAACAGTGCCGTGAAACTCTTGTCGGTCCAGCTTTTACTTGCCTTCAATTTTAACAGTTCAAGCACGGAGGCCAACTTTGTGTACTTCGACTTGCAACCAGGGAACAATGGCTTTTCTGAGTCCTCGATCAAGTGCTTGAATTTGCCAAACTCCCTTTCACTGTAATTTCCTTCCACATCACGCAACATGTCATCTAAATTGTCATCCTCTGGCATATCCTCATCGAAGTCGTTGTTGGGATCCGACATATCCTGTTTCTCAACCTGAGTGGCACTTGTTTCTGCAGTTGGCTCTTCTCCATGGTGGACCCAACACGTGTACCCCTTTTTGAAACTACGTCGGATCAAGTGGGTGACAATTTGAGATGAGTTGGTGAACATCTTAAGATTCTGGCAGTCTACGCAAGGACAGTACATATATGGTAAACCCTTCTTCGCCATGTCTTGCTCAGCAACTTTTTGGAAATCTAAAACACCTTTCATGTATTCCTCACTCACTCGGTTGTCATTATACATCCAGTCTCGACGGATCATCTGTAATTAATTAAATTCATGCACATGCTAATTAGTAATACTCTACGTACGGTCGACATGCAATAAATTATAAATCTAGCTAGCTAGTGTTGATGTGGAGTTTGCGGTATAACTAGTTAACTACTACTTGAACTGCAAGCAATTAGTTAGTATAACTAATTGGGGGCGTGGATAACACACATCATAAAGCAATTAAATAGCTACAGGTCGAAAATGAGTTACAACCAGGATTTGCTACTATAGCTTCCCCTCCCTCTCCCTCTAATTTGATCAATCAATGGAGATCGATATTGATGATGAAATCAAGTAATGTGTATGCCTTAGGAGCAAGTACCAACCTTGGATCTTCAAATTTGTTGCCCCCAAATGCTCCCCTTTCGAGATATTGCTCTTCCTTGCCCCAGATCTCTTCCAACTGGACAGTATGTCGAGCAAGAGTGTACGACTAGCTCAAAACATCCGTCAAAAGACCTTTTATACCAGGTTCAATACAGACGGTTCTATATAATACCATCGGTAATATCGGTGCATTTTTGTAGAACAGAATATCACAAAAACTATCACTGACGGGTTTCACTTTAAACCGTTGGTAATATCGGTGCATTTGTGTAGACCTATGACAGAAATATCACAGACGGTTTTGACATCTGAACCGTCGGTGATAATTAGAATATCACAAACGGTTTCGAGCTCAAAACCGTCCACTTTACTATCACAGTCGGTGTTTACTTCATAACCATCTGTGATAATTATAAAATCAACAGTCTGGTCTACTATCACAGACGGTGATAAGGTCCGAACCGTATATAATATCTTGGAATTTTGCTTACAGTCGAACCGTTCGACTAGTTGAATTGTTCCACTTATTTTTCTCCTTGGGCACGACAAGCCCTAACCCGTAACCTCCATTGATGGCCGCCGCAACTACATTGACGGCCACTAGTTTCTCTGGTGAATCAAGTCCAAGTATATGATGATGAATCTGCATGTAAGAGCCACCAATACCAATCGGATGGGTACCAATAATATTATAAACGTGACCAAATGATTGAATAAAATGTTTTTCATATTTGGTTTTATCTTGTTTTCATTGTTAGTATTAAAACAATGATATATTATGGTGTTATGGTATATATATATATATATATATGTGTGTGTGTGTGTGTGTGTGTGTGTGTGTGTGTGTCTGTGGATGTTCAAAGACTATTACAGTTGGTCTTGACATCAAAACCGTCTCTAATGTTACTATCAGAGACAGTTTTGAGTTAAAAGTCATCTTGATCGCAGAAGTATTTTCTTGTTAATATTTTCACACAGACAACATCATTTGGTGATTATCAGTTATACATAATCATTCGAAAAGCCAGATATATAAGGAAAAGAAATTTCTTATTTCTTACAATCTTTGCATACATAAGGGATACAAGCGACCAAAGCGTCGACCTGATCCAAAAGTAATTTACATAGTTCTCCTAGGGACTTATTAGCATCAATAGGATCCACACTGGCTGCCCCAAGAGAACTAGCAATAGCTCTAAGCCTATCTACATCATCTCTTAGCAAAGGAGTGCAGCTGTTCCTTATTGTATCGGAGAGTTCTCGCTGCTGCCGAGCGTAATCTCTCTCTGACCGGAACCTACGCGCTTCTTCGTGAGAACCCTCATAGCACTCTGCCAAGTGCAGAATGGCAGAAGACATCTCCGTAGAACGCTTCTCCAGCTCCTCTTTTTCTTCTTGGAGAATTCTGCACAAGGCAGCTTTCTCCTCGTGCACATGCATGGGTTAGTTTTGAAAGACATAACGACCAACAGAGAGGGTGAAGATGATTGCCAAGCTTCGAAGTGGATTTCGACGTAGAAGTGTGCGAATTACCCCAGAAAGTTGATCATCCAAGAAAAGCTGATGATCCAAAGGTGTTGAAGAGGAGATATTGGAAGGATTGTTGTGGATCTCCAAAGGTGGAGATGAAGCTGCAACTGGAGGGGTTGCAAGGGGCAATGTGGCAACACAGGCCTCAGCACCCTCTAGAGTCTTCGCTGCAGCTCCACTGGAGGATCTTTCATCATTTCTGAGTCTCTTCTTTGGAGGGAGCATTTCCTCAGGCACCTGTGGATTTCGAAATGCATTTGTTTAGAGGTAATCAAGTCATAAAAGAAAGATCTGCATTAGAGTTTTAGAGAGGACTTACTTTCTGAAGATCCTGATCAAGTTCATTCCTTATCTCTTCCTCATCACTCTCAATTTCAATAACCTCATTGGAATCTTAGCTCGCCATCAAGGTGGGAGTTGAGGAGGGAATAAAGACAGGGATTTAGGAGCAGAATTCCTAAAAGACTTAGCCAAGAATTTGTAAGTCTTAAGGATTGAAGAGCCTCGTTATTTATAGAACCAGAAGGTGATGATTCATATGTGCGGGTGCCTTGAGTTTTAAAAAGTGCACTACTGGTTTTCAAGGTCAATAAATTCATGATTATTTCTCGGGAGATAAACTGCCACACGGCGGAACAGTGCTCACTTAAGAGGTTGATGCGTCATATTACATAATTCGATGCAAATTAAATTTGAAGTAAATAATTAAGTCTCTTCATCTGCGCAGTTATCATGTGTGGTTATCCACGATTGCATGTTGAGAATTTGAAGCGTCGGACACTGTTGGGACTATCACAGTCGGTCCTGACATAAAAGCCATCTCTAATGTTACTATCATAGACAGTTTTGAGTTAAAAACCATCTGTGATATTGAAAGAACTTTGAGAATTTGAAGCGTCGGACACTGTTGGGACTATCATAGTCGGTCCTTACATAAAAACCGTCTGTAATGTGACTATCACAGATGGTTTTCAGTTAAAAACCGTCTGTGATATTGAAAGAACGTTGAGAATTTGAAGCGTCAGTCGCTGTTGGGACTGTCACAGTCGGTCCTTACATAAAAACCGTCTGTAATGTGGCTATCACAGACGTTTTACCTCAGAATTGTCTGTGATATTCAAAACATGTTGAGAACTCAAAGCGTCGGACACTTTTGGGACTATCCAACCAAATAGGCCCAACTTCTATATTGTTTCTAAATTTTTTTTGTTCGCCATAAAAAATATGTTGCACCACACTCGCGTTTGGCATGCCACAATGCCATCCAGCCAAATAAGCCCAACGTCTATATTCTTTCTATATTATTTGCATGGGACCTGTGACTTCTATATTGTTTCTATATTATTTGCAGGGCTCCGAAGGACTACCCTCATGTGCCAAAGATTGCCGCTTCTATGTATATGATCACGATAGTCATTCCTTGATCACACACAGTGCACATACCTTTGTATGGTCGAATGTTCGCCAAAAGCTAAAGAAAGATAAAGAAAGAGGGAAGATAGCATGCAATCTAAGAACGTGCGGGAAAATTGGAAAATTTACATAAAAACAAATTTTTCATTAATTTTTTCATCACTTACAAAAAAAAGTAAAAATACAAAATGCTAGGTCAAGGAGTGGTCTTAGCCCTGGCTGCATCTAGAATAAAGTCAGTTTGACTTGCAGCCAGGACGCAGGACTCCTCTAGCGACAAGTTGTCCTTAGGATCAACTACTACCGCGTCGAGAAGGCCTGCGACCTCCCTCAGCTTTGCGATGGTATCCTTCATAGTTAAACCGCAGCCAGCGATGGTCATATCCGCGGCTTGCTTCTCCTCGCGAAGACGCCTCGTCCTCGCCTTAGCATTGTCACCATCCGTCTTCATGCGCTGAATGCGCTGGAAGAGATCGTCCAGGTCAAGCCATAGCTGAGTGTGCTTCTCCGTAAGGAGCTTGTGCTCCGCCTGGAGGGCCCTCAGCTTGGCTTTCACCTTGCCTGAGTCTTCCACGGCTCCCCTTCCCTGTGCAAATCAACAGGTCAAAAATGTACTGAACAGGGATTAACAATATAGGGGTAAGTCCAAAAGATTGAGAGTTCTTACCGGAGAGGGCGAGACTGACGATGCCATTGAGGATGCCATTGATGCAGAGAAGATAAGGAGTCAAACAGTTTGAGAATTATAAAACTTGTAAAGTAAATGGAAATTATTCTAGTGTCAAGCTATTTATAGAATTTCCAAGGCGACACTTCCTGTTCACCTAGGCGCCACACGAAGATCGGAGACCGAAATGAACACAGTTGAGAATTCGAAGCGCCAGCACTGTTTAGAACAGTTGGTTCTGATATTAGTACCGTCTCTAATACTACACTATCATAGTCGGTTCTGAGTTCAGAACAGATTGTATATATCATAGTCGGTTTTAATAACGGAACCGTCTGTGATATTCTAGTTATCACAGACGGTTCTCAGTTGAGAACCGATTGTATCTATCACAGTCGGGTTTTAGTTTAAAACCGTCTGTGATAAGTAGACTATTACAGATGGTTTTGTGTTCAAAATCGTCTGTTTGACTATCACAGTTGGTTTTGACATCAAAACCGACTGTGATAACTTAACATATTCTCTCAACAGGCCTTCGCAGATGGTGTTCCATTGAAAAGTTCATAACCGTCTGTGATGTGCCGTCCTGGATGTCTGTTTCTGTGGTAGTGTGTTTTCTACTCTCCAAAATTTTGTTGTTGGCGTTGAGGTTGTTGATTTTGTCCTGATCATGCAAAATTTTGGTTGTTGCGCCATCCAAAGTTATATGAGTTAGGAAAGGTATTATCTTGCCGTTGTTGCATACCCTGAAAAACATTTTCCTGCTCCATAGATGGGTTAAATTGGCATTCATGGTCGTAGTGGCCTTGTATGCCACACAGTTCACAAATAAGTGCAATTTCATTAATAGATGAAGTAGCATTTGATCCAAGAATAGCAAGTTTATCGGTTAGAAGTGCTACGTGTTTGGCTAATTGTGACATTACACTTACATCCATGCTATTGGTCGGGGCTTGTTGAGCAGCTCGTTCAATTCCTCATTGTGTGTAGTTCTGAGTTATACCTTCGATGAGGTCGTACGCTTCATCTACACTTTTGTTCATTAGTGCATTGCTAACTGCGGCGTCTACGGCCATTCGTGTATTGTAGTTCAATCCACTATAAAACGTTTGAACTACAAGCCACTTCTCTAGTCTGTGATGCGGACATTTGATCAACAAGTCTTTATACCGCTCCCAAGCATCGTAAAGTGATTCACCTAGCTATTGAGAAAAAGATGCAATCTGGTTGCGAATTTGAACAGTTTTAGTAAGAGGGAAAAACTTACCAAGAAAAGCTCTTGAGAGTTCATCCCATGTAGTGATTGACACAGGAGGAAGACTGTATAGCCATGCCCTCGCCTTCTCGTGAAGTGAGAAAGGAAAGAGTCTCAAACAAAATGCATCCTGAGTAACTCTATGAATCTTGAAAGTATCACAATGCTCAAGAAACATGTGCAAATATAATGATGGATCTTCAGCGGGAAGACCACTGAATTGATTTTGTTGAACCAAATTCAAAAGCACACATTTTATTTCAAAATTATTTGATTCAATCAGTGGTCTAAGAATACCTGATTGCAATCCCATGTTGAGCGGGGTTGCATAATCTTTGAGTCTCTTATGGTCCTCCATTATTCTTTGTACCTTGATATCTTCAAAAGTTTGCGAGTTTTCCTCCAATCTTACCTGTCTTACCTCGTACCGAAGTTGGCGCGCGGTTTTGACAGGTTTGTCCGAACTATCCATCTTTGCACTACTGTCCCTGAAAGGTTAGTGGTGCAACAAAAAGAAGAAAAAGAAAAATAGAAGCAAGATTGAGAAGTAAGATTGACTTATATCAGCGAAAATTTATCTAAAAAGATGAATTATCGTTGTTCCCCGACAACGGCGCCAAAACCTTGATCGCACCCAAAACGGTCGAGCGCGATTATGTAGTAATAACCGCAAGTGAACGGTTGAACATTGAGCACTTGAGGGTAGAATTCCATGAGGAACAAATGTATTCGTCTTTCTAGCTTAATGGATCACTGAATAAGTCTAAACGATTTTGGGGTGGTTATTTTTCTACAACTAAGTCTAATAATATAGGGTTTGCAAATTGGAATGAAAAATCTAGGGTTTCGGGATCGAGTTCCATAACTATCTGGCGTAATTCTATCCAAGGTTTGAGGATTGTAAGTTAATTTCAATTGTTTTCCAAGACAAATTAAGTTTCTAGTTAAGGGCGCTGGGTCAACAGTTAGAGAATCACTTCCACTGTCACATTTGGCGAAAGCTTCTTTCCTGTTCAGGATCCCGCGTCAAAGCGCTAAGGAGTCAAGAACTCCCCTAGATTTTTGTTAAGACTCAACTGTTACGTCTATTGTTTAAACGAGGAATTAGGGTTTGGAGGAAGAAAACATCAGGAAATTACTCCAAAACTTGAAATACAGATAGAGGAAGAATCACGCCTTCAAGATTAGGTGATCTCTAACCATAGAGGGGATCTACTCACTAAAAGTCATAAGAATTTAGAAAATAAATGAAAACTTACTTGAACGCTTGAAAATTGAAGTTGTTGTCTTTGCCTCTTACAAAAGCGATAAAAATAGAGAAGGGGGCTCTACTAAACTAAAACTAAGCCCTAATGGCTTCTAAACCCAAGAAAGAGATGATTAATTGAGCCAAAAGCTTCTCTATTTATAGTATATTGGAAAACGTGTCCAAAAATAACTCCTTGACGTGCAGGCGATGAATATTCAACCAGTTCTGATCCAATACGACTTAAAACAGACCAGATTCAACCAATTCTGATCCAATATGACTTACAATCGACCAAATCTGGCTAAAACAAACCAAACTTGACCAGTTAGAGTCAAAATCGGATCAAAACGACCACAAACGACCAGTTTGGATCAAACCCTCTTCAAATCGGCTCATTTACGACCAGTTTGGGTCAAATCCAACTCTCAAAGACCAGTTTGGATCAAAACCAATCAAAACTGAGTTGTGGAATCCAATTCGAACACGACCGGGACACGTGGCGCAATCGAGGCCACATACGCGTCATGGCCGAAACCGAATCGATCACGACCGGGACACGTGGCGCAATGACGGCCAAACACGTGGCGCAACCAGAACCGAGCGGGAATCATCTTCGACCGCGTTGTATTCGACTAGATCTTCTTTTCGAGCAAGAGTCTTTTTTGAGTAAAAGTCTTTTTTTCGCCCCGGTTTCGTACGGATAAGATCTTTTACCTGCCAATTCGACTTCGACCAGGACTCTTTTACTTCTCCAGTTGTGTTTCTTGGTCGTTGGAGGCTCAAATGTGGTCAAAATTGCCTCAAATTTGGAGGGTTTGATCCCTAAAACACAATGAATACAACTGTGAAAGCAATTTGTGAAAACAATCAAATTTTATACATAAAATGTTGCATCAAAGGAGTTTTAAGCATGATTTTGCATGTTTTCAATATTAAACCTAGGGTAAAAGTATTACCAAGTTAGCACTTATCAACCATCCAAGAGAGAAAAACACCGCATCCGGGTGGTGCAGAGCCCCCGGACCGGAGAAGGCCTCTCCTGGGAAAAGACCATCCGAGAGAGAAAAATACCGCGTCTGGGTGGCGCGGAGCACCCGGACCGGAGGAGGCCTCTCCCGAGAAAAGACCATCCGGGTGAGGAAAACACCACATCTGGGTGGCGCCGAGCCCCTGGACCAGAGAAGCCCTCTCCTGGGAAAAAACCCGGGTATGAATCTCGACACGCCTCTGGTCGAATTTTTCTCAGGCATGGTCGATCTAGGCCTGGTCAAGAAATCATCCCGAGAACCGCTCGAATCTAGGCAAGACTTTGTCCATTGGAGCCCGCGGGGCGTTTTACTCAGGTGATGGCCGAGTTTATCCCCCCCCTCCCGCAGCAGGGGGTCACTCAATTAGGCACCCCATGCTGGTGTTATGAGAGAAAAGCCGGGCCACTTCTTTGAAGGAGAGAGCACCCGCGGGGGGTTGAAAACAAGCCTGGGAAGGCGTTCTTTGGATGAACGAGTAAGGGGAATCTGATTTGAATTCTGCTGGTTGAATGTGACCTAAATCGCTCTTGAAGGAGGAAGAGCACAAGGAGGGGGGGGGACTAGTGCACCAAAGTGACTTGTTACCGCGGCTCATTGAGAACCGTGTTGCCGCTTACGCCCTCAGTCTACGAGGGGATATTGTAAGCCGCCCTAGGAGGAGTGGGGCTCCTGCCATCGGGACTTTTAGGGGCTATGAGGTAGCCCGTGTCATCCTCATAATGAGGGCATCCTCAAAATGAGGGCATCACCTCGGGGATGGGGAAAAATATTCTGCACAAGGAGACACATTAGGGAGAAAAACCATTTGCATTGATTTGAATTAACTCGTACAATGCCCTTCTGATAAGTGCTAACTTGGTAGTACTTTAACCCTAGGTTTAGTATTGAAAACATGCAAAATCATGCTTAAAACTCTTCTGATGCTATATTTTATGTGTAAAATTTGATTATTTTCACAAATTGCTTTCACAGTTGTATTCATCATGTTACAGGGATCAAACCCTCCAAATTTGAAGCAATTTTGACCACATTTGAGCCTCCAACGATCAAGAAACACAACTGGAGAAGCAAAAGATCTTGGTAAAGGTCGAATTGGCGGGTAAAGAATCTTATCCGTATGAAACTGGGTGCAAAGACTTTTACTCGAAAAAAACTCTTGCTCGAAAAGAAGACCTAGTCGATTACAACGCGGTCGAAGAGGATTCCCGTTCAAAACCGGTCGCGCCACGTGTCTGCCCGTCATTGCGCCAGTGTCCGGTTGTGATCGAGTTGGTTTCGGCCACGATGTTGTGTGGTTGTGGTTGCGCCACGTGTCCCGGTTGTGTTCGAATTGGATTCCTCAACTCGGTTTTGATCGGTTTTAATCCAAACCGGTCGTTGTGAGGTGGGTTTGACTTGGATTGGTCGTGGATGGGCTGTTTTGAAGTGGGTTTGATCAAAACTAGTCGTTTGTGGCCTTTTTGATCTAGTTTTGACTCAAACTGGTCGAGTTTGGTTGGTTTTAGCCAGATTTGGTCAGTTTTAAGTCGTATTGGATCAGAACTGGTCGAATCTGGTCAGTTTTGACTCAAGATTTATCCATTCTCGCATCGTTTGAAGCCAAATTTTGTCGTCTGCACTTCAAGGAGTTATTTTTGGACACGTTTTCCTGTGTACTATAAATAGAGAAACTTTTGGCTCAATTAAGATGCTTTTAGATACCTTTTTATGCTCTCTTAGATACTTTTCTTTAGGTTTAGAGTAGTTCTTAGCCTAGAAGAGCCCCTCTTCTCTATTTTAATTGCTTTTGTAAGTTGGCAAGGACGGTAATTTCAATTCTCAAGCAATCATGTAAGTTTATATTTATTTCTTATTGTTATGTCTGTATTATTATGACTTTTAGCGAGTAGATCCCCTCTAGGGTTAGGGATGACCTAATCCTGAAGGCGTGATTTTTCATCGGTCTTTATTTCAAGTTTTGAAGTAATTTCATGATGTTTTCTTCCTCGAAACCCTAAATTCTCGTTTCGGCAACAGACGTAACAGTTGAGTTTTAATAAGAATTTAGGGTAGTTCTTGAGTTTTTAGCACTTTGACGCAGAACCCTGAATAGGAGAGAGGCTCTCGCCAAACATGACAACGGAAGCAATCCTTTGACTATTGACCCAGCGTCCCGAACTGGAAACTTAATTTGTCTTTGAAAATAATTGAAATTATCTTACAATCCTCGAACCTTGGATAGAATTACGCCAGATGGTTATGGAAATCCTGAAACCCTACATTTTCATTCCAGCTTGCAACCCTAGATTGATAAACTTTGTTGTAGAAAAACAACCCCCAAAACTCGTTTAGACTTAATCAGTGATCCTTTAAGATAAAAAGATGAATACGCTTGTTCCTCGTGGAATTCGACCCTCAAGTGCTTAACGTTCAACCGAATCGATCACTACTTGGGACGAACTCTCACGAGCTTTTCTAGGTAAGTTTTTCCATCCTGCTAAAACTATTCAAATTGCAACCAGATTGCATCTTTCTCTCAGCAGGTAGGTGAATCACTGTACGACGCTTGGGAACAGTACAAGGATTTGTTGATCAAATATCCGCATCATGGACTAGAGAAGTGGCTTGTTGTTCAAATGCTTTATAGCGGATTGAACTACAATGCACGAATGGCCGTAGACGCCACAATTGGCGGTGCACTGATGAACAAAAGTGTAGATGAAGCATACGATCAACCTCATCGAAGGTTTACTAGCAGGCCGCCATGGGATCAGCGACCTTGAGGGGAGGTATCCCTCCTTTTCCAAGGCCAACATGTTGTCAACCATGCGGTGGTGGGAGCGAGTCTAGAACGCCATTGAGATGAGAATGGAGAAGAAAGGGAAAAAGCTTGGAACTTGGAGGTTGAGAAAATTGAAGGCGGAAAAAGCTAAGTCTCAAAGAGAGGGTTTTTTCTAAGCTTTCAACCGTGGGTTATATACTATAAAGAATGACCTTTCGATTAGAACAGAGATACTCATTAAATGGCTGTCATGTTGGATCTGACAGGTGCACACTCACTAGAAAAGTGCCAAGCGGTAAGGTGCGCAGCAAAGAAAGAAGGCCATCATTTTCCTTACATATGATGAAAAAGTCAAAGGATTTCTTGGGTCTTGTTAGAATCTGAAACGAAGTCACTTTTTTTTGGAACTTGAAGCGTCACCCAATTAAAATAATTTTTTTTGGAACCTGAAGAATCTATGCCTCTCCGTGGTCGTAGGAGACTATGGAGGGAGATCCAAGTCTTTTTGCTTCTGCTTTTCCATGATTGCAGGAAACCACAGAAAGAGAACCAAACTATTTGTTTATGCCTTTCCATGGTCGCGGGAGACCACGGAGAGAGATCATGGGGTAGTCCAAGATATATTGGACATGACTTAATTTGTCTTGTTAATTAAATACAAAGGCCCATTATGGGTGAACATTACTTGTGGTTTTTGTAGATTATGGCTGCAGACATCTGTGGTCATAATCATTTATAATCTTACTACCTGCGACCACTCTGGTCACGGAGATATCTGCCTACAGTCACCCTAGTTGCAGAGATATGATAATCCCCAGTCCGTAGTCGCAGACTATGCACGACCACGGAATAAAAGAGTTATTAGAACTGGAAGTGCCTCCGAACCAAGAGGGTCTAGTCGAGGCGTGCCGATCATGGTCTAAGAGTTGTACGGTTGCGCCATAACCATACTCTGGCCAATATTCCTACGGTAATACTCTCTTCATTGATGGGATAAGTATGCAGTTTCTCATGGATGTGCAGTTATTCATAAACCATCAATAAGATAAGGATGAGTGTGCATGATCTGATTATGGGCTGGACCAGGTTTCAATCTAGCCTCGACCCGATGCTGTTGTGCTCTGATTGAAGTATAGATGGGTTTTGACTATACTCAGTCAAATGCTAATATGCGGAATAACAAGATCTTACTCGGAATTACCAAAACCCAAGTTGATCGAAAACACAATTCAAAAGATAGCACGCTCTTTATTTCAAAGAGGGATCTTTACACATCGAACGTTAGGACGCACTCGCCTACGTCGATGAACTAAAGTCGATCTAATCTATCAAGGTAGATAACCAGGTAGATAGTCTATATATCCTATTACAAAGTATTTATAGTCCAATTGTATGAATAAGTATCAGACTCAATAACCTAAACGTATTAGACTCAGACAACTAACTAAATCTGAATACGTAAGACTTAGTTATATGTATATTGATCGGATTACTATTCCGACCAGAGATCGGATTGAGGTCGCGAACCTTTTCTGAACTCAACTAAGTCTTGGTCACGAAGCCTTTGTGAACTCCTCTAAATGACCCGAAGATCCTCCCGGATCAGTGCAGTTATCCATAACTATGCATTCTAACCAGCGAACAGCAACTACTTGTAACCGTTATGCGGTTATCGCTGAAGCATCTTTCGTTCAAGCAACTTACATCCTCTTCAACAAGTATAAAAAGGAGGTTAGGGCTTGAAGGAGGGGGAGATCAATCCATGAAGCCTACTACAGGACTAGGAGATTAGACTCAAGATTATACACATTGTAATTCCATTATTCTGATAGTGAGAATATAACAGGAGTAGGGCTATTACTGATAATGCGAGGGCCCGAACTTGTATAAACACAACATGTTCCTATGTCCATATTTACAGTAATTCTCTTTGGTGATTGTTAGATACTACCTCCCTACAAAACAAACTAAATACATGTAAGTTTGGTTTGGGATCTTGTTCCAATCATCGATAGAGGTTGTCTCCTTTTCAAGAGGGAGAGGATGATGAGGACATCCCTAACAACGCATCATCTAACTCTACATCACATGATAAGCGCAAAGCATATAAAGGTCCATTGACTCGAGGTTGAGCTAGACAATTACAACAATAGGTGAATCTGTTCCTCACTGAATTTAATCTTGATGAGAATAGTATGCTACCTAATAGTGCTACTTTGCTTGTTCTCAGATTTAGTCAAGAAGAGGAACCAAGAGTGCACCAAAGATAGCTTGTGCACGTAAGGGAGCAGCAGAGTTAATCTCTAAAGTTCACTGGCGCTTGGAATGTGGTCGAAGTCATCAACTGTCAGTGTGGTCGAAGTCGACCAAAGTTGGTGGAGTGGTAGCTGTCAAGTAAAGCACAACTAGGTGATCGAGTCCAAAAGAACCAAGTGGTCGAGTCTAACACGACCAGGTGGTTAAATCTAGTACGACCACGAGGAAACAACTAGTCTATTTGGGTCGTTAAATTTGACCAAGACCAATACAAAGTTGTGTCCAGTTCGGTGTCCAGCTGGGTTTTTTTGTATCTTTTGTTTTAGAAACTGAACTAAATATGTTAAGTTTTATTTTTTTTAGTATGTTTTATTTTTTTAGAGGAGATCGAATCCAAGTGGTATTCGATCTCAAGTTTTAGTCAGCCACTTCCTGGCCATATATAATGTAAGGTGCTGTGTACCAGATAAACAACCACAAATTAAATACACAACTATTTTCAGAGAAGTTTATGCTCTTGTTATAGGATTTGTGCTCATAAGCCGCCACCTAGAATTGAGAGTTATTCTCTTTATCATTGTTCTTGTAATTTCTTCATTGCTTACTATCAAAGCATGTGGTTGGGCAAATTCTTTTACCATAGGTTGTTGTATTGACAGTGGTTGGCGCCATTGGTTCGTCAGGTTACACAAATCAACGAGTTATCAATGATTCTACATCGTGAAGATCGGGTACCCCGTATCACTAGTGGTCGAGTGTCAGTGATAGAAGGTTGTCGTGGAGGTGGTCATAGATCAAAGTGGAAGTGGTCGAAGGTCGTCGTGGTGAGATGTAACTTCACCGATTTTGGTAGTCATCGACCAACCACCTCTTCGATCACTCTAGTCGCGACAACCAACCCCACTTTGACCTACAACCACCTCTACGGTGACTTTCGACCACAGACACTCGAGCACTAGTACTCGCGAGAAATTGATTTTTTGCTTTCTGTCGCGTATCACAGTCGCAATAATTGACTTATCGCACCCAACCAGGGCATTTTTGTAATTTCGGCAAACTATGGGGAATTTTCGCAATTATTTTTTTTATTTTGGGTTATTTATAAAAAAATCTAGCAGATACAATGCTCTCTGCTACGGCACTCTCACTAACCATATTTTGAACTTGACTAGCTTCAGCTGCAATGGCACTCGCATTGCCACTGCTACTTGGTCCTCCTAGACTACTCCTATTCCAAATGCCATGGACTTCTATAAAAACAAGAAATAAATAGATTTCATTACAAGGATTGGGATGAACAATGCTATCGAATTTTGTTGCCTATCAAACAAAACATGTCAAATATCAATTCCATTTGCCACATATAGGGCATTTCTTGTTGGATCAAAACTTGAGATGGATGAAAGCAGTGTTTAGTGCTTGCTAGTTGTAAGGAAAACTCAAGATGAATGCTAACAGATGCAGAGAAAGACTCACGGTGAGAAAGTGAGCTATCGAGTCGCGGGCATCCGCATCGGAGGTTGGAGGAGACAAGGTTGTGGTGTCGGTGTTGGCATCAGAGGTCGAAGGAGACGAGATCATGGCGTTGGCATCAAAAGATGGAGGAGATAAGAGTTTGTGGTGTCAACGTTAGAGGTCAAGAGTCCCTGGTGTGGGCGTCGGCATCAGCGTTGGAATCCCGGTGTCGGCTGGTCATGCCATGAGTCATTAGGTTTGTTTGTAGGCCATCATGGGCTCTGGGGTTGAACCGATGAGGCGGTGGGTGTATGGGCAGGGTAGCACTGTAGCAAGGTAGGGATTTTTCTAGGCAAATATTATTCGGATTATAAAATTTTGAATTTGATTGCATATTTCATACCATATTCGAATTTGAATCTAACAAAATTAATTGGATATTATTCGAATTCGAATAAGTATTTAATTGGATGCCAAGTTTTGTACCAATTAAGGTTTTTGTCGAATTTGAATATCGGACAACTCGGATTATCTATTACCAACTTGCAATCCTATGTTTATGTGTCCATGAGGACCTTTTTGAAATTTTTTGAAAAATTCAATGAGTTGCATACAATGCATTTTTAGTTTGGAGGTAGGTTGAGGTCTGAACGGCAAAATTCACAATGCAATCATGCAAATGAACCCTTAAGAAATTTGAAAAATGAAAGAATTGACCAAATTAAATTTTCATGTATAACTAATTTGCAAAAAAAAAGTCTTCTAGAAAGTAGGATTTCACACCACTCAACGTGGGAATGACGAAAACAAATATAGAAATTTCAATACTTCATTCGAAAGATATCGATGTCTTTTTAGCGTCTAACCTAATGGCTAAATCTAATCCAATGGTTCTCATTTTCCTGGTTCAAAGACAGCTCCAATCTGATACATTCTCTCCGTTACAATTATAAAATCAAAAATCACAGAGAATACACCATTTCTTCTATTTTTTGCTGCATTTTTCAGTTATATCTCAAGCCCATTTGGCCAGCAATGACATTAGTCCTGCCCCTATAAGCATGGACACATTGATTCCAAGCTGAAGCTTCCCTTTGCTTTGCACCTTAGGGTTCATGAAGTCCTCAGCAAGGAGGTCAACGAGGGCCATGTAAATGAGGATACCAGCCGCAACTGAGTTGAGAAGACCCTCGACGATGAGCGCCGTTGGGCTATTCTCATTGTACACTGACGATATCCCGATGCCGATCAAGATTCCGACCGGGGTGGTGAGGCAAAAGAAGAGAATCATGGTGACAATGGACCTCACCTTGAACTTTGCCTGCATATTTATAACATGATCAAGTTAATTGTAAGGATTGAGTAATATGCAAATGAGTAAAACCGGTGATAACCGTCCGGTTACTGGTTTTTCCTATACCAGCAGGTATATACAATACCAGTGTTATGGTGATCTTTTTTTTTTTTTTTTTTCTAATTTGAATTCTTTTTAGAATAAAAAATCATCCTGTTATTTTCAAAACTGTAAATCTTGTTATTTTCGGTTTGTAGAAATAATAGTTATATCAAATATTGTAAATCATTCTAAATTACTGATGATACAAGTTCTGAAAACTGGTGATAATTGTGCGGTTACTAGTTTTCCTATACCAACAGATATATACTGTACTGGCGGGTATTAAGGTGATTTTTTACCATATTTTGAAGTGTTTTTAGAATAAAACAATCATCCTTCTTAGGGTGCTTTTTCTCCCTCTCTTTGACTATACTAGTGGGAATAAAACCAATAAACAGCACATTTTAATTGACCTGAGTGCTATGCCTACTTTGCAACTTGCAAAGATACCATTTAGGTTACTGGCTCCCGCCAGACCACCCAAAGTGCAAAAGCCTATAATCTTGAGAAATCTTACCCTAAAAGTAAATCTTCAGGACGAGATTGTAAACCTCTCAATGTCTCCATGCATATATGTCAAAGCATGCACACTTTTTTCAAAGCATATACTCTAACTCGATGAGGTTTTGATTAAGACCAATCTATCTATTGCGCAGAAAAACATATGTAAAACATTGCATCAGTGTGTAATAACTAAAAGAAGAAACATACAGGAGACTTAAGCCGTGTTTTGCCAAACTTCAGTTAACTTCTTTACTAGGTTAGAGTCCTTAAGTTAAACATGACAACTCCAACCAGTTAGTGGCTCTTTATATAGAAGTTTTGAGTTGAGTTAAGGTATATAAGTGTGTAACAATCAAAAGAAGAAAAAGATGGGAGACTGGGGCTCGGTTTTGTCAGACTCCAACTCTTAATTTTCGTACCAATGGCTGAGTCAGAGTCGGTCTCCTCTAGAGACAACCGGAATATTTTTACTAGAAGCTTGGAATTGAGTTTAAGATACATAAGTGTGTAAAGATCAAAAGAAGAGACAGATAAAGAGAGTAATTGATTACCTGAACAATGCATCCTCCAAGTCCCATGCCTTCAAACATCTGATGGAAGCTGAGAGCAACTACCAAAGGCTTGATGGTGTCAGGTTCTTGAGATGCACCAAGAGAGACGCCAATTATCACAGAATGCACCACTATCCCAAGCTCCAAAACCTACATAGTAAATATTAACAACAGATAAATTTTACAGCCTCACAGAGTTGTTAATAAATTAGTATTGAATTCAATACATTTTTTTGTGGATTTATGCTTTGTACTGATGCTGGAAGAGAGTTGGATAGCAATCTTTTTGTCCTTTACTTTTTTTTAGGGAAATGTTTTACAAATTATATCATTTGTTTGACAAGAAAATTGTGTTTTCGACCTGTTTCACCTGGCTTTGACATGCACTTATTGTTGCAATAAACGCCACCCAAACCAGCTTTTTCCAGCCCAAACAAACTCAAATATTATGAAATAGAGAGGGACCGGCTAAACTATATTAGCCAAAATTTTTACAGATTTCTTTTCCATCTCTCAGAAAAAAAGAATATTAGAGATTTCTTGATGTTAATACGAAAAAATTTAAATATCAGATATTTTTTATATTAATACCAAGAAATTTATTGTATTGCACCTGAGATATCACGCGATGCCGGAGCGCGTGCTCTGGCCCACCGTCGCCGCCGGTGACGGCCGAGACGAGCGCCGCCGACCCGTGAGCGTGCCCGTGCGTGGCGTGAGTGTGCACGTGCAGCTCGTGCTCCCCTCCATTGTTCCGCTCCGCCGCTCCCGCCGCCGCGGCCTCGACATCGGCCTTCTCCGCCGCCACGGCCTCGTTTTTGAAGTGCACCCGCGTGAAGTACCCCGTCGCCACCGTGTCAACGGCGAGCGTCCCGATGGCGCCGACCATAGCGCCGAACCCCGCGAACGGGAAGCTCCCCCATGGCCCACGGACCAGGCACTCCGACGTCAGGTTCTCGAACGCGTCCGGCAAGATGTGTATAAACCCGGTCGCCAGTATCACGCCGGCAGCGAACGCCTTGATCAAGAAGAACACCTCCCTGTCCGGCCGCAGCGCCGGCACGCGGCGGCCGAGCACCGGCAAGGTACACCCAATGGCGCCGCACACCAAGATCGAGAAGAACGCCGCGATCTTGAGCGGCTTCGCACGCGAGCTGTCGTGCGAGCTCGCCTCCGCGCCGCCGCAGCCTTCGTCGCCGGCTGCTCGCGCCGCGGCCACGGACAGCGCCATGGCAAGGACAAGGAGAGAGACATGGCAAAGCTTCATGGCTTCGTTGTAGTTTTTTCGAGACTTAAAAATTTTGATACTTGGATGTGTCTATTTAAGCACGAAGGTTTCAGTAATGGAGGGGTCACTATGACGAAACGGTGAAGGGCGAAATTAATACAGAGGTGATCTGGACCGTTGATTTCGGGATCAAGGGTGGGATGCGACGGGCCCTTCTTGTTAATGAGGCCGTTATGACGACATCATGTGCTTTTTCACTTTTTACTATCTCGGGAATTAACTCCATTTATTGGTGCAAAATATAAGTGTAAATCCAATACACATGGTAGTTCAAAACCAATAAAATATTTTGTATTTCATATGCAAAGTGCTATTTGACTATTTCAATGGGTTGGTTTCTAAAGAGGGATTAGAGAAGAAAAAGTAACAAGTTTATTAGTTAGAGGATAAAGAAAAATAGTTAGATCTTTAATTTTTTAGGAGTCCTCTTTTTTTATGGGTTTTTTATTGCCCTTGGGAGGAGAACAACAATGGGAGAATGATGTAACATGTAAATCAAAGAATTAATTAATAAAAAAATAAAAAAATCCAGAGCGCTCACTACCTCGCGAGGCAGTTTCCTTTTCGACATAGAATAAAAAAATTATTTTTATCTTTTGGCCATCAGCCCAAGTAGTGGCATTGAAAGAGATTCAATTCGAAACTCTTATATTTCCAAGGTCAATACGGAAATTATTTCAGATGTTTGGACTCCGCCTAAGTGATGCATAGGATTGGAACAAAAAATTGAAACTCATGAACAACTCGAGTTTGACTCGATTTTAACTTGAATTAGACTTGACTCGAAGAAGATAAAGAACTGGGACACTTCTCCAACTCATGAGACTAAATGAGCTGAGTCGAGTTGAGCCGATGTTAGTTCGCTCAAGCAGGGTGAAGAGAGGGGGACAAGCAGGGGTCTAATCCCCCCTTATGCTAAAAGTATATCTTGTTGGTACAAAAAATTTCACTGTATAAAATACACAAAGTTTCTATTTGGTCTCCACTTATTCATTGCTTATTAATTGCCCCCTTTGATAATTTTTGGGTTACACTCTTGCGCTCAAGCCCAACTCATTTAAGCTCGCTTGCAATTAAGTTCTTAGTTATTTTATAATTACTTAATTATATTACCAACCAATCCATGCCATCAGACTCATCAAGCCACCACACCAAGCTACCCACCACTCTATTGACTATATCACCCTACTGACAACCCCTCTTGTTCTTGCTCCACTCGACAACCACACACTAGTATTCATCAAATTGATGTTTGTAATTATTTTAATCCACTGGCTCGTGAACAACTCAGGCTTGACTCGATTGTCTTAATTAGTCGAGCCAAACTTTTTCTCAGCTTGTGACTTTTATCGAGCTAGCCAATTCGACTCGTTAAGACAACAAAACCAAGTCAAGCTAGAATCAAAGACAACTTGCTCAAACTCAATTTGTTTCCCACCTTAACCGTGCATCCAAATTTGTTATTATCTTCCCAATGTTTCCCTTATTTATTTCTTTACTCTCTTTATTATGCACAACTAATCTCTCGCAATAGCATTCTCTATCATCTTCAAAGTGTTTAGAAGGATAACTTTGTCATGTTCTCTTGAACTAATAACTTTCTTAATCAGTTGATCTAAATATGTCTTATATTTTATAGAGGGTTATAACTTTAATTGTAAATTTTTTTTCTGGAACTGCAACTGTTTCTTTGCCATGTATGTTATTTAATTGCTATCTCGCAGAATATCTTAAGAACCGTTCGAAAAGTATTAAATAAAATAAAAATAGAAGTAAGACAAACACAGGAATTAAATGACACGTGCAATCTAACCATGCTGTTTGACTGGGTATAAGAAATAAAGAACTTCAAAATAACGATTTTCTTTTCTAATATGTTTAAAAACTAGCCAAAGAAAAAAAAAAGGTATTCTGCCGTTTTCGATTTCTTCCCAAAGGAACTAGCCAGTTGTCTGAGTTGTTCCGCTTTCAATTTTTTTTTTCTCCAAAGAAATAGAAATTATTTGTTATATTTTTGTGATATGGAAACCCATTGAGAATATAAAACATATATTCTTCAGTCTTGTTATAAAATAAAAGGCGTATATGTGCATTTGTTAATATTTTTTTTATTCTATCAATATTATTGTTGGGGAAATCTCCGGCCTAAATGTCTCTCTCGTCCCGAGAGCTGCCACCCGGCAACCACAATCCCGGTGAGCGGAGCCTTGCGAACGAGTGTCTCCTTGTCCCGGGCGCCACCACCCGGTGACCGTAGTCCCGGTGAGTGGAGCCCCGGTGACAGGCGTCCCCCGTGCCTCGGGCGCCACCACCCGGCAACGGCGTCCCCCTTTGTCCCGGGCGCCGCCACCCGGTGACCACGGTCCCAGTGAGCGGGGCCCCGGTCACAGGGACCCCCCTCGCCCCAGGCGCCGCCACCTGGCAACGGGTGTCCCCTGTCGTCCCGGGCGCAGCCACTCGGTGAGTGGGGCCCCGGTCACAGAGACCTTCCTCGCCTCGGGCGCCGCCACCTGGCAACGGGTGTCCTCCTTCGTCCCGAGCGCCGCCACCTGATGACCACGATCCCGGTGAGCGGGGCCCCGATCACAGAGACCTCCCTCGTCCGGGGAGCCGCCACCCGGCGACCATAGTCCCGGTGAGTGGAGCCTTGGGAACAAGTGTCTCCCTTGTCCCGGGAGCCGCCACCCGGTGACCGTAGTCCCAGTGAGCGGAGCCCCGGTAACAGGTGTCCCCCTGTGCCCCGGGTGTTGCCACTCAGCAACGGGCGTCCCCCTTCGTCCCGAGTGCCACCACCCGGTGACCACGGTCCCGGTGAGCGGGGCCATGGTCACAGGGACCTCCCCCGCCCTGGGCGTCCCCCTTCGTCCTGGGCATCGCCACCCGGTGACTACGGTCCCGGTGAGCGGAGCCCGGGTCACAGAGACCTCCCACGCCCCGGGCGCCGCCACCCGGGGAGAAGCCTACCTTGGTCCTGGGCGGCGCCACCCAGTGACCACGGTCCCGGTGAGCGGAACCCCGAGAAAAGGGTCCTCTGTCTCGGGCGCCGCCACTCAACGAGAAGCGTCCCCCTGGTCCTGGGCGCCGCTGCCCGGTGGCCACGGTCCCGGTGTGTGGGGCCCCGGGAACAGACGTCCCCCCATCCCGGGCGTAGCCACCCAGTGACCGGGACCTCCAGGGAAAAGTTTTCACCTCGGGAACCAGTAAGGACACTTCTCAAGCATCCACGCCCCTCGGCTGGTGAATAGACGCCAGTGCCCTTGGATCCAACGGTGGTGGATAGGGTAATTTAGTAATTTACATCTTTTGAGTCTATATAAACCCTTGTACACCCTCTTGTAAAGGGAGATTGATTCATTCTAACTCTATACAAACAAAACACTAGGCATCCCTTGGAGACCTCTCCCCAAGAGAGGACCTCCCCAGTAGACTTACGTCCGGGAGGTGTCGACAGGACTAGGGTTACCACTGGGGCCTAAACATGTATAAATCTTCGTGTCAATCTCTGTGCTTGCACGACGGGAGACGACTGGTCATACGGTCAGCTCGCGTTGTTGTTCATCAGCAATACCACGATAGTTGGCGCCGTTCGTGGGGACCCGTGACGAATCTTCATGGCTCCCCCAAGAATGAGAGCTCAAGCTCTCTCCCTTTCAGGTGGTGCCGGTCCCAGCGACCCGGTGCCGTCATCGCAAGATGATGCTATCACGAATCAACCGTTCAGGGACATTTGGGGAGAGGTTCCATCCTCTCCGTAGTCCCCGGTAGGAGGATTCCCATTTCCTACCCAGCGACGGTGCTTCCGGGGCCTAGTGCCCCCCAATTCTCAGTCTCGGTCTCCAGAGACCCCCTGCTGGGGGCTTTGGTCGACGGCCAACTCTGTGCCCAGCACACCCTGGAGGAGTTGTTGCACATCTTGGCGCAGTCCCCGGCTCCTGTTTACCCGCCTCCATATCCGTTTATGGGGGCATTACCTCCATTCTTCATGGGGCACCCAGCCGCCTTCCCCGCACCAGGATTGTTCCCCGCACCAGGGGGCTTGCCGGCGTCAGGGGCCTTCCTCGCTCCGGGGATGTTTCCTGTGACGAGAGGCCGACTCGTGTCCGGAACTTTTCTCGTCTTGGGGGGTTATCTGGCACCAAACCCGGGGCCTCAGCAGGGGGTTGCCGTTGCGTCGGAAACTCCCCTCGGGCCCATGGCTGCCCTCGTGCCCGGAGGTCCCCCCGGGTCAATGCCCAGAGGTGCTCTGCCATCAGAGCCCGCGGTCACTCTAGAAGTCTTCCCTACTCCAGCACCCGTCACTGCACTGGATGTCCACCCGGGGCTAGGTCAATCCCACATGCCGGTAACGTCTCCCGGGCATGCGACCAACGCGCATCAGTTCCCTCCTCCCCCGGGACCGCCCTTGAGGGCTCCCCCGGTGGATCAGACCTGCTTCACTTGGGAGGAGGTCGAGCGAATGCGCACTGCAAAAGCTGGCGAGGTTCCCTCCCTCTACCGGTCGGAACTCCCCCCGATTCACGGTCACGGTGAGCCGTGCTCCCGACCTGACCGAGGGAAGAGACTAATCGAAGAGGCTACCGCCACCTCTAAGGGGTACCTGGATGTTCAAGAGGTTAGCTCAACTAACCCCGAGGAGAAGAGGCGCTACCGTCGCGCCGACGGACCGCTGGGACCCTTCCCCGACTCTGATAATGAGTGCGCGTCCCCGGTCAAAGGGGACAGCAACAGAGAATCTCCCAAGCAAGTTGAGGGGGCTAACCAGCCGCTATGCCGCCGCCTCCGGTGCATCCGCTGGCTACGGCCTTACCGCCTGCCACACATCGAGCATTACAACGGTGAGGCCGATCCTTACTAGTTTTTGTAGGTGTACTCCACAGTCATCTCGGCGGCTGGAGGGGACGAAACGGTGCAATGCACGTCTTCCCCCTCTACCTTACCGGAATCGCTCGTTCATGGTTTTACAACCTAAGGGCCAGTTCCATTAAGTCCTTCGCACAACTCAAGAGTGAGTTCTGTGCGAACTTCCAGGGGAACTACGTGTGTCACCTGGACTCGTCGTAGCTCTACACCGTCCGTCAGAGGACAGAAGAAACCATCCGCAGCTTTTTCAAACGCTTTGCTCAGGTCAAGAGCCAAGTGGCTCACGTCCCTGACTCTATGGTCATTGAGACGTGCAAGAGCGGAATCCTCCCTGGGGAGCTCCATCGGAGACTCTTCTGAAGCTGTCCCTCCTCCGCCAACGAGCTCTTCACTGTGCTCGAGAAGTATGCCCGTGCGGAGGAGGACGACCTCTGGAAGAAGATCCAGGGTGCACCTACCCCCGCTGACCAGAGGCCAGAGACCCCCTCAGCAATCGTCCTAAGAGGGGCAACCGCAACGAGCCACGGCCTCGGGACATCTTTGTCCTCGAGAGCGGAGGCGGCTCTCTTGACGGCAGCAAGGGCAACCGCCCCCTCAAGCCGAAAGGCCATGGGGGGGGGATAGTCGTCCCGCAACAGGAGAATGGAGAGCACAGCCAACTTGTGGTGCGCTTTCCACAAGTCCAATACCCACGCCACTTGAGAATGCCACCAACTTCTCCAACACTTCGCTGCATTCCTCGACCAGCGTGGGCAGGGGGGAAGCCCTGCCTCCTTGGCCCCTCCGCCAGCTTTACCAACTCTCCCTGCTCCTGTGGGGGAGCAGCAAAGAAAAGCACAGGGAAGGGGCTCAACTGAAGAGCTCCCCTTCCAAACCTCCCAAAGACGTGTAAACGTCATTACAGGGGGATCCGCCTCGGGGAGAGACTCCAAGCGCCAGCGCAAGGACTACGCCCGAGAGGTGAAAGTTGTGGGGGTGCTACACACATCTCGGCCACCAAAGTGGTCAGACGTCCCCCTCACCTTCACAGTGGAAGACTCGCGCGGGGTTCGCTTCCCCCATGACGACGCACTCATCGTCTCCACCACCATTTATAACCGCCAGCTGGCACGTATCCTCGTCGACGGTAGAAGCTCCGCCGACATCCTGTACCTGAAGGCATTCAGGAAGATGCAAGTCGACGAGAAGTTGCTATAGCCCGCAGCTGGGCCCTTGCAGGGTTTCATCCCGGGGAAGACCATTTACTCAGTGGGGAAGGTTGATCTCCCCATGACCTTCGGCAACCCAGACAACTACCGGACGGAGATGGTCCGATTTGACGTAGTGGACCTCCCCTCCTCGTACAACGCGATTATGGGGAGGACCACAATCAACCACCTGGGGGCAGTGATCCACCAGAGATATCTCTGCGTGAAGATCCCTGGGCCTCATGGTGTGATCACCGCCCAAGGCGACCAGGACGTGGCCAGCGCTCTCTACGAGCACGCCACTACGAAGATCAAGTGCGTCAACATGATCAAGACCCGGGGAGAGAGAGCTCCCCCGGCCTCAGACGCCCCGATCGCCCCCTCCGGGAGGTCTCTCCCAAAACCGCGTCCAGAGGGGGATCTCCGGAGAGTCCAGCTGTCCCCAGAAGACGGGGAGAGGACCGTCAAGATCAGAATGGACCTCTCTGAAGAGCACGTGGAACAACTCGCGGCCTTCCTCCGCAAAAACTCTGAAGTTTTTGCGTGGAAGCCTATCGACATGCGTGGCGTCACCCAAGATGTTATCGAGCACAAGCTCACTGTAACTCCCGGCCTACCCCCAGTCATGCAGCAGTTGAGGAAGCTCTCCTTTGAGTGTGAAGAGGCCATCAAGGTCGAAATCGCCAAGCTTTGAGAGGCGGGATTCGTTCGGGAAGTCTTGCACCCCGAATGGCTGGCAAACCCCGTCCTCGTAAAGAATTCGAACGGCAAGTGGAGGATGTGGATGGACTTCACCGACCTTAACCGCGCTTGCCCAAAAGACAACTTCCCACTTTCGCGGATCGACCAACTGGTCGACTCGACCACAGGATGCAAGCTGATGAGCTTCCTCGATGCGTATTCGGGCTACCATCAGGTCTGGATGGCTAAGGAGGACGAGGAAAAAATGAGTTTTATAACTCCCCTCGACACCTTCGGCTACGTCCATATGCTCTTTGGACTGAAGAACGTTAGAGCAACCTTCCAGCGCTTCATGTCACTGGTCCTAAAGAACCAGATTGGCCGCAACGTGGAAGTCTACATTGACGACGCGGTCATTAAAAGCCTCCGCGCGACTGCTCATGTCAACGACCTAGCGGAGACCTTCCACAACCTCTGCGAGTACGGGTTAAAGCTCAACCCAGAAAAATGCGCCTTTGGCGTATGCGGGGGGCAGCTTCTTGGCTTTCTCGTGTCCCACTGGAGCATTGAGGCCAATCCTGAAAAGATTCGGGCCCTACTGGACATGCCCTTGCCGCACTCCGTGAAAGACATACAGCGGCTTACCGGCCGCTTAGCTATGCTGAGCCACTTTGTCTCGCGGTTGGGGGAATGTGGCCTCCAGTTCTTCAAAATCCTCCGGGGCCTCGAGGGGTTTAGGTGGACTTTCGAGGCCCAGGTGGCGTCCGACAACCTAAAGAAGTACCTCATGAGCCCCCCAATGCTCATGAGCCCATCTCTTGAAGAACCCCTGCTCCTTTACCTCATCACGACCCCGGTCGCTATAAGCACGGTGCTGGTGAAGGAGCAGGACAGGCAGCAGCACCCCGTGTACTACGTAAGCGAGCCCTCCAAGGGGCTAAGATGCGGTACACGGAGGTAAAGAAGATTTAATACGCCCTCCTTATGGCATCCCGGAAGCTCTGCCACTACTTCCTGGGACACCCGATTACGGTCCCGTCATCCCTCCCCTTAGGGGAGGTGCTGAGGAACAAAGAGGCCACCGGCCAGATTGGGAAGTGGGGGGCCGAGCTTGCTCCTTTCTCCCTCTCCCTCACGGGCCGCGCCGCCTTTAAGTCACAAGTCCTTGCTGACTTCGTGGCAGAATGGACCCCCACCTCCGGAATGGATGGGGAGGCCCTCGCTGAGCCACCCCAGCACAACGACCACTGGACACTCATGTTCGATGGCTCCTTGTGTCTCGCTGGGGCCGGCGCGAGGGTAGTCCTGCGGAGCCCCGAAGGAAGGACGCTGGAGTACGCTGCGAGGCTCGAGTTTCCAGCTACGAACAACGTCGCTGAGTATGAGGCCCTACTCCTGGGTTTGTGCCTCGAGCGCCCTGGGGATCCGTCGCCTCCTAGTCAAAGGAGACTCCCAGCTTGTGGTTTGCCAAATGGACAAGTCCTACTCGTGCCATGACGCAAAACTAAGCCTCTACTTAGGGGAGGTGCGTAAGATGGAGAAGTATTTTGAGGGCATGGAGGCCTGACATATTCCCCAGAGGAATAATGACCGCGCCGACGCCTTGGCCCGGGAGGCCAGTGCCCAGGAACCCCTCCCTGGGGGCGCCTTCCTTGAGATCATCGCGAAGCCCTCAGTGATCCCTCCGGATGCGGACTCTGAGTCCCGCGCCCCGGAGATCTCCGAGATCGCCCGAGTCGCGTCCTGGATGGATCCCCTCATATCCTTCATAAGGGGGGAAGGGGAGCCCTCTGGCGATGCTGAGGAGAAGCGCCTCCGTGCCAAAGCACGGGCGTATCTCCTGTTGGAGGGAAAGCTCTACAAGCAGGGGGTTTCTGCCTTCCTCTGCTGCCTCCCGTGGCCAGAAGGACTCCAGCTCCTCTGGGACATTTACTCGGGGAGCTGCGGGTCTCACCTGGCCCCGCGCGCAGTCGCGACGAAGGTTCTCCGCCAAGATTTTTATTGGCCCACTATGGTCCGCGATGCGTGAGACCTTGTCTCCGCGTGCAAGGCCTGCCAGAAGATGGCAAAGGGCACCAGGCTACCCTCCACAACGCTGCAGACCATCCCCATAACTTGGCCCTTTGCGCACTGGGGAATGGACCTCCTCGATCCTTCCCCCCAGCACCCGGGAGCTACAAGTATGAGGTGGTCACCTTGAACTATTTCTCCAAGTAGGTGGAGGCTGAGCCCTTGGCCAGCATCACCTCCTGCGCGGTACAACGGTTCTTCTGGAAGAACATTGTATATTTCTTTGGGGTCCGCCAAGAAATCACCGTCGACAACGGGACCCAATTCGACTCAGTGTACTTCTGGGAGTTCTGCAAAGGCTTGGGAACTACCCTCCACTTCGCCTCCGTGGCTCATCCCCAGAGCAATGGGGTTGTTGAAAGGGTCAATGGTGTGATCCTGCAGGGATTACGCCGGTGATTGGAGCAAACCACCTCTAGGCGGGGCGCATGGGTGAAGGAGCTTCCGAGCATCCTCTGCTCCATGTGCGCGACCCCGAGCCGGGCAACAGGGCGTACGCCTTTCTCGCTCGCGTATAGGGCTGAAGCAGTCCTTCCCTCGGAGATTGGTTTTCTGTCGCTGCGAGTCGAGCTCCTAGAGGGAGCTACGGCCGCAGCGTATCAAACCAACAAAGCAAACCAGCGACTGGAAGTTGACCTCGTCAAAGAAGAGCTCGACCGAGTGCTCCTCCACCACGCCATCTATGAGCGTGAAATGACGCGCGCATACAACCAGCGCGTCCATGAGAGAGCCTTCTGCCTCGGGGACCTAGTCCTCAAGCGCGTGACTGACCCCCAAGCCCAGGGCAAACTCTCCCCCAAGTGGGAGGGTCCCTACAGGATTTCCACAATCCTGGGCTCGGGGGTTTATAAACTCTCCAACCTTGAAAACCAGGAATTGAAGCACACTTGGAACGTAGACTTGCTCCGCAAGTCCTACATCTAGCCTCCGGGCTCACTCCCTCCCCCGTCGCGATTTCGCAGGGGGAGACATCGTACTCACTATCCCTTCCCCCACCGTGATTCTGCGGGGGGAGGCACTGTATTTCATCTTCATCAATACAAATGGATTTTTGCCCAACTCTGGGATTTTTGCAGAATCACTGTTTCCTCCCCCGCCGCGACTTCACGGGGGAGGCATTATATTTCATAGTCGTTAACACAAATGGCTTTCCATTCGACTTTGGAGTTTTTGCAGATTCTTTTCTCTCCGCCTCCAAGGTGATGCCCTCTCCGTGAGGATGTAGGCTATTGCAGCCTAAAAGTCCCTACGATGGGAGCCCCGCTCCGGTAGGGCGGCTTACAGTAACCTCTCATGGACTGAGGGGGTAAGCGGCAACCCAGTTCTCATGAACTGCGGTAGCGAGTCACTTTGAGAGACTAGTCCCCCCTCAAATACTCTACACCTACTGCCGGGTCACTGGCCCATCCTCCCCGGAAGTGAGTTTCCCCCTCCGCTGGTTATGGGATTCCCAGTTTTCAGAATTCTTGGTTACTGTCGGGACTTTTTTGACTGGAAAATTCTTTCCTGGCCCTCCCCCTTCTCACAGCGATTGGGGAGATTTCTTACTGGGTTTATCCTTCCCCTTGTCTCTTTTCGACAGGGATCTAGGAGACCCCAGTGGTCATCGGCGTCCGGCCCCTTTTTATTCCTCACCCACAACACACGGCGCCGAGCCGCACCCCGCTGTGGAGGGGGGGGGGGACAACCCGGGCGCCCGGACGGGAGGATAATTTTTGACAATATTCAAGGAAGTTCAAGAAAATTCAATGAACAAGCAAACTCGCTTTATTGATGAAACATTTCACTGGGGGACACCCCCCTGGTGGGTTAGGATGTCCCTGGGATGACAACGCCCGGGCACATACAAGATACAACACGGGGAGCCGAGCTCCCACGGAAAATTGCCGCCGACGACAACCCCCTCCGGTGGGAACCTACACCTAATATTCCCGGAGACCTTTTGACTGTTCCTAGGAAAGGTCCCGATACATGCTCCTTATGCGTCTTTGGGCTTCTCAAAGCAGATCCCCGGGCCAACACTCGTAGCCGGCCGGGGGAAGTATCTAAAGTGGCAGGACCCTCTAGGACCCCTGTTTCAGAGGAGATAACTCGGCGCAACAATTATCAAAATTGTCCAAGTGCCACTCTGGGTGCCACCGCAACCGGATCAGCTCCCAGAGAGCAACCCCCAACACGCCCTCGGTGGCGAGGCTAAGCAGAGCAAAAGCCGCTTGGGCCTTCCCCGGACTATGCCCAGCGGGGCTCGCAAGCTCCCCGGGAATCGACTTCGGGGTCACCAGGGAACCCCCCGAGGTGTGCCACTGGGGGCTTGTGGACTCCTCGGGAATAAGCCCTTGAGCCACCTGGGCATCCCTCGGGCCACGTCCTCTGAGGCTCGAAAACTCTCTCCCAGGACGCCTGTTTTTAGCAAAATGAGGCTTAGCAAAAAACTCTTCCATTTCATTTCATTGAAGGTAATAATTACAAGTCTCCGGGGCTTCCTCTAAGAAGCTACTGGGAGCAAAAGCGTGACAAAAAAAGAGGGACCTATCTAAAGGCCCGGGGGGGGAGACTCATACTTGCCCAACGTTGTCCCCCCACCCCTGGGGGGGGGGGGGTCACCCTCGTCGCCGGGGGATCCACTCTTGTGGGGGCCAGCGTCGGGGCCCGAGCCCGGATGATCTGGTCGTAGAAGGCCCCCGCCAACTCCTCCAACTCCCGCCGAAGCGGCTTGACGAAGGCGGGGAAACTCCGGGGGAGCCAGCCCCTAATAGCCCGAGCACCGGTCCCTCGGTGCTCCACAAGGGCCACGGCCTCGGCAATCACTGGGGCCGCTAGGCCGCGAACTCGAGCGTCGGCAGCCTCTAGGATCATAGAGACTTGCGTGTTGAGGAAGCACGTAGCCCCCCGTGAGTGTCGCCGGCGCCGACATGGAGCCTCCCCCCGGCCCGACGCTGATCCTGAGCCCCTCGAGGGCCAAGCGAACGGAGCACCCGGCCTCCGAGATCGCCCTAGAGCTAGAGCTCTCGAGCTCCCGGTAGGCGTTGTCCTTTGCCTTCACCTCCCTCCGAAGGCGGGAATTCGCATCGTCCGAGGCGAGGAGCTGAGCCCAGACCCCGGCCAGCTCCCTAGAGCTTCGTCCCTCCCAGTGCAGAAGGCGGCGGCCTTATCCTCGGCCTCCTTCAGTGCCTCCTCGAAACGCTCCTCGACCCCCAGGAGATGGCTGCCCCCTATGGACTCCGGACGTGATGCGCAAGGTGGATGACACGAGGAAAGGCCCCCGGACACCAAGGGAGTAAACTCACCTGGAGGTGGAGAGAGATCAGCTCCGAGCAACACTCTCTAAGGGTCCCCTGCCGGACGTAGGCCTGGACCTTCGGGGTTTTGGAGGCCTGCTGCGAACCTCCGGGACTCGCCCACGGATAGCAGGGGGGTCTCCCTCCCGATGGCTCCTGACACGTCCCTACTGGCGAGCCCCCTCCACCCATCCCCAGGGGTGATGTATACTTGCTCACCCCGGCTACAGCCCCCACCACCGGGGACTCATCGTCTGAACAGTCGGACGTCAGCTCCTCCGGGGGAACGTGGCCCTTGGGGGGGGACGAAAAGTCGCTTCCCCTTCCTGAGCTACGGGACCGCCGAGACCACAGAGATCGGCCCGGCCGAGGGGATCACCCCCTCGTCTATCGGCCACTCGAAGCGTGGCGGGGACGCCATTGAGAACCGTACCTCAAGGCGGTCCAAGTTCACCGGGTCCGGTGCCACCGGAGAAGGCGATGGGGCGTAGTCCGCTGAGTCAAACTCCCCTCCGCCACCAGCCACCCTCTCCTTCTCGCTAGATTCAGCGGGAGCGTCAAGGAGGCACATAAACTCCCCGGTCATCCCTTGACCGGCGGAGAGTTCTACCTCCGGGAGGGGCGAAGTCACCTCGGCCACCGAGGCGGCCCGAGTGCCCACGGGCTTAGGAACGGCCCGGCGGGCCGAGGGTGGAGTGCCTGCCCCCGCCGGTAGAGCCAGAGTCTCCACGGGAACCGAGGCGCCCCCGCATTCCAGAGGCTCGCTTCAGGGGGAGATTTTCCCGGTGGTTTGTCCCATCCCCTCCAGGGACCTAGCTTTGTCCCCGGAGGGTATGGGGGGCTGCTGTTGGGGGAAATCTCCGACCTAAATGTCTCGCTCGTCCTGGGAGCCACCACCCGGCGACCACAATCCCGGTGAGTGGAGCCTTAGGAACGAGTGTCTCCCTTGTCCTGGGCGCCGCCACCCGGTGACCGTAGTCCCGGTGAGCAGAGCCCCAGTAACAGGCATCCCCCTGTGCCTGGGCCGCCACCACCCAGCAATGGGCGTCCCCTTCGTCCCGGGCGCTGCCACCCGGTGACCACGGTCCCGGTGAGTGGGGCCCTGATCACAGAGACCTCCCTCGTCCCGGGAGCCGCCACCCGGCGACCACGGTCCCGGTGAGCGGAGCCTTGGGAACGAGTGTCTCCCTTGTCCCAGGTGCCGCCACACGGTGACCGTAGTCCCAGTGAATGAAGCCCCAGTAACAGGTGTCCCCTTGTGCCCCGGGCGCCGCCACTCGGCAACGGGTGTCCCCTTCGTCCCGGGCGCCGCCACCCGGTCACCACAGTCCCGGTGAGCAGGGCCCCGGTAACAGGGATCTCCCTCGCCCCGAGCGCCGACACCCGGCAATAGGCGTCCCCCTTCGTCCCGGGTGCCGCCACCCGGTGACCATGGTCCTGGTGAGTGGGGCCCCGGTCATAGAGAGCTCCCTCACCCCGGGCGTCGCCACCCAGCAACGGGCATCCCCGTTCATCCCGGGCGCCGCCACCCGGTGACCACGGTCCCAGTGAGCGGGGCCCTGTTCACAGGGACCTCCCTCGCCCTGGGCACCGCCACCCGGTAGCGGGCGTCCCCCTTCGTCCCGGGCTCCGCCACCCGGTGACCATGGTCCCGGTGAGTGGAGCCTAGGGCACAGAGACCTCCCTCGCCCCGGGCGCCGCCACCCGGGGAGAAGTCTGCCCTGGTCCCGGGTGCTGCCACCCGGTGACTACGGTCCTAGTGAGCGGAACCCCGAGAACAGGGTCCTCTCTCTCAGGCATCGCCACTCGGCGAGAAGCGTCCCCCTGGTCCCGGGCGCCGCTGCCTGATGGCCACGGTTCCAGTGTGTGGGGCCCGGGAACAGACGTCCCCCTGTCCCGGGTGCCGCCGCCCGGTGACCGGGACCTCCGGGTAAAGTTTTTACCTCGGAAACCAGTGAGGACACTTGTCAAGAATCCATGCCCCTCGGCTGGTGAATAGACGCCGGTGCCCTTGGATCCAACTATGGCGGATAGGGTAGTTTAGTAATTTACATCTTTTGGGTCTATATATACCCTTGTACACCCTCTTGTAAAGGGAGATTGATTCATTCTAACTCTATGCAAACAAAACAGTAGGCATCCCTCGGAGACCTCTCCCTAAGAGAGGACCTCCCCAGTGGACTTACCTCCAAGAGGTGTCGACAAGACTAGGGTCCCCATTGGGGCTTTAACCTGTATAAATCTTCGTGTCACTCTCTGTGCTTGCACGATGGGAGACGACCGGTCACGCGGTCAACTCGTGTTGTTGTTCATTCGCTAGGAACCTTCGTGAAACCTGCCGGGGTATCCGCAATACCACGACAATTATATTATCTATTCTTTCTACTATTTATAACTAATTTCTCAAATAAGTATTCTCTCTCATTTTCAAAATATTTATAAGCAATGATAGTTTAGTTTTTTTTTTCAAATTTTCTCTTGAACTTATGAAACAGATTGTAATATGTACATTTCTCTCTTATTTTTGTAAGTGCACTCACTTTTTCCTTTTTTCAGTCAAACACGTGAGCCTCACTTCTACATCTACAAAAGATATTTCCACTCGGGTTGCTCTTTCTCTACACCGGATAGGCGAGCACCATTACCTTTCACACGTTGTTTGTCGGCCTCTCCAACAAACTCCAACGGAGAGATCACGATTCTCCTACATCGACCGTCTAGGTGACGACGATCGCCAAGAGTAACAAGTCGGACGCTTTCACTTGAATGGATCAAGTGCTAGAAACTCAAATGATGAAAATGGATGCCCACACTCTAGCACTAGCTTGCAAATGATGGATGAAGTGCACTAAGCACTCTTAACCTCTCACAAATGCTTCTCCTCTAATTTCTCTCAAAGATTTGGCTCAAATCTTGGCTCTAAATGCAAGTGATTGATTCCAAAGTGTTTGACTAGCTTACACAAAAGAATTTCGAGTTCTTGAGCACCCTCAAATGCTAGCCAACATGAGGTATATATAGCCCCCTCAAGAAATTAGCCGTTTTCAATAACCAATGCCAATTTTATACAGGCCGGACAATGCAAGTCAATATGACCATTGCAAACGTGTCAATTACCGTTGGGCGATTTTGGTGAAGGCCAGACAAATAATTTTTTGTTTGGACAAAAAGCCCAGACAGATTTATTTGTCTTTGGTTCATGTTTCAATTAAGGCTCACACGATTTATACAAGCTGGACAATGTCCGGCCTATCCCGGACAAAAGCCCCCGGACGGATTTATATGCCTCTTGTTACATCTCAAATAAAACTCTCAAGTTTTATACAGGCCAGACATTGGCCTGTTCCGGACAAAAGCCCCCCAACATATATATTTGTCTCTGTTTTTGATTTGCAATTGCTACTAGAGTTTTGTACTAGTCGAACAATGTCCGATCACCACGGACAATGCCCGGCTTGTGCAAACCAAAAACAGGACTTTACCAATTTTACTCTGAACAAAATTTAGGGTTATATGCACATGCAAATTGTCTATTTTCTCGCGGATATGTCTGCTAACACTCAGCAAAGACCACGACCTAGTTTGATTTAAGAACATTATGCCACTAGTCGAATATCCGGTCAAAAACATGTGGTCGAGTAGATTTGGTCGAGCGTACCCATTCAAGCTGAAAACTGGTACGACCAGTTTGAACTCCTACGACCACGACTAGCTCCAAACAAAGATACGATCAGAATGTGCAGATACGACCACGACCAACTCTAGTAATGTAACAGATTGTTTTAGCTGGCGACTACAACTAAGTGCAGTTTTCAAAACATTATCTTTAATGCAAACAACTACACTTTGATTTTCTTGGGAATGCAAGACACTACCACAGAAACAGACATCCAGGACGGCACATCATAGACGGTTACGAACTGTTCAATGGAAAACCGTCTGTGAAGGCTTGTCGGGAGAATATGTTCAATTATCACAGTCGGTTCTGATGTCAAATACAACTGTTATAGTAAACCAGACGGTTCTAAACACAAAACCATCTGTAATAGTCTACTTATCACAGACGGTTCTAACCTAAAACCCGACTGTGATAGATACAATCGGTTCCCAGCTGAGAACCGTCTGTGATAACTAGAATATCACAGACGGTTCGAAACTCAGAACCGACTGTGATATATACAGTCGGTTGTGAACTAAGAACCGACTGTGATAGTGTAGTTATCACAGACGGTTCTGAGGTCTGAACCGACTGAAAAAGTGCCGGCACTTCGAATTCTCAACTGTGATCATTTCTATCTCTGATCTTCGCGCGCGGCGCCTAGGAGAACACGAAGCATCGCTTTGGAAGTTCTATAAATTGACAGTGGAAAAATTGTCATTTACTTTACAAGTTTTTATAATTCTCAGACTGTTTGACTCCTTAGCTTCTCTGCGCCAATGGCATCCTCGATGGCATCGTCAGCCTCGCCCTCCCCGGTAAGAACTCTCAATCTTTTGGACTTACCCCTGTATTGTTAATCCCTGTTCAATACATTCTTGACTTGTTGATTTGCACAGGGAAGGGGAGCCGTGGAAGACACTGGCAAAGTCAAGGCCGAGCTGAGGGCCCTCCAGGAGGAGCACAAGCTCCTTACGGAGAAGCACACTCGGCTATAGCTTGACCTTGATGATCTCTTCCAGCGCATTCAGCGCATGAAGACGGATGGTGACAATGCTAGGGCGAGGACGAGGCGTCTTCGCGAGGAGAAGAAAGCCGCGGATATGACCATCACTGGCTGCGGTTTGACTATGAAGGATACCATCGCGAAGCTGAGGGAGGTCGCAGGCCTTCTCGACGCGGTAGTAGTTGATCCTAAGAAGGACAACTTGTCGCTGGAGGAGTCATGCGTCCTGGCTGCAAGTCAAACTGACTTTATTCTAGATGCAGCCAGGGCTAAGACCACTCCTTGACCTAGCATGCTGTATTTTTACTTTTTTTTAAGTGATGAAAAAAATTATTGAAAACTTTGTTCTTATGTCAACTTTCCAATTTTCCAGCACATTCTTGGACTGTATGCTATCTTCCCTCTTTCTTTATCTTTCTTTAGCTTTTGGCGAACATTCGACCATACAATGGTATGTGCATTGTGTGCAATCAAGGAACGACTATTGCGATCTTTGGCTTGTGAGGCAGTCCATCGGAGCCCTTCAAATAATATAGAAACAATATAGAAGTCGCAGGTCCCATGCAAATAATATAAAAAGAATATAGAAGTTTGGCTTATTTGGCTAGATGACATTGTGGCATGCCAAACGCCTCGAGTTATATATCAACGTGCTTTGAATATCACAAACGGTTCTGAGGTAAAAAAGTGATAGTTACATTACAGACGGTTTTTATGTAAGGCCCGACTGTGATAGTCCCAACAGTGTCCGCCGCCTCGAATTCTCAACTTCTTTCAATATCACAGACGGTTTTTAACTCCAAACCGTCTGTGATAGTAACATTATAGACGGTTTTTATGTAAAGACCGACTGTGATAGTCCCAACAGTGATCGACGCTTCAAATTCTCAACTTCTTTCAAATTCTCAGTGGTTCAACTGGAAGCAAAACTCCAGCGAGGGAACAAGTATTTGTAGAAGTCGAACAGTTCAACATTCCACAGGCATATTAAAGACGATTCGGACATCAGAACCATCTATAATATTAAAGCAGACGATTTTGATCTCCCAACCGTCTATGATAGTCCCAACAGTGCCTACGCATCAAATTCTCTACATGCAATTGTTGATAACTGCACATAATAACTGCGTAGATGAAGAGACTTATTTATTTACTTCAAATTTAATTTGCATCGAATTATGTAATCTGACGCTTCAACTTCCTAAATGGGCACTACTGTTTTGCCGTGTTCCAGTTTATCTCCCGAGAAGTTATCATGACGGTATTGATCTTGAAAACAAGTAGTGCGCTCCACTTCAAATTCTCAACAGTGTGTTGTGTCTTTTCCGTTTCTGATGTTTGAGCGGCGCACTAGCCTGGGAACACGAAGCATCTACTTGGAAATTGTTTTTCATTAATGATGAAAAAAATTAACTAAAAATTTGTTCTTATGTAAATTTTACAATTTTCCCGCACGTTCTTGGAGAAAGAGAAGTGGAGCGGTTCGACTGGAAGCAAAACTCCAGACAGGGAACAAGTATTTGTAGAAGTCGAACAATTCAATATTCCAGGCATAGTAAAGACGGTTCGGACATCAGAACCGTCTATAATAGTAATATTACAGACGGTTTGGACATGAGAACCGTCTGTAATATTAAAGCAGACGGTTTGATATCCCAACCGTCTATGATAGTCCCAACAGTGCCCACGCATCGAATTCTCTACATGCAATTGTTGATAACCGCACATAATAATTGCACAGATGAAGAGACTTAATTATTTACTTCAAATTTAATTTGCATCGAATTATGTAATCTGACTCTTCAACTTCCTTTGCCATGTTGCAGTTTATCTCCTGAGATGTTATCATGAATTTATTGACCTTGAAAACCAGTAGTGCGCTTTATAAAACTCGAGACACCCGCGCATATGAACCGTCACCTTCTGGTTCTATAAATAGCGAGGCTCCTAAATCCCTGTCTTTATTCCCTCAACTTCCACCTTGATGGCGAGCAGAGATTCCAATGAGGTTATTGAAATTGAGAGTGATGAGGAAGAGATAAGGAATGAACTTGATCAGGATCTTCAGAAAGTAAGTCCTCTCTGAAACTCTAATGCAGATCTTTCTTTTATGACTTGATTACCTCGAAACAAATGCATTTCGAAATCCACAGGTGCCTGAGGAAATGCTCCCTTCAAAGAAGAGACTTAGAAATGATGAAAGATCCTCCAGTGGAGCTGCAGCGAAGACTCTAGAGAGTGCTGAGGCCTGTGTTGCTACCTTGTCCCTTGCAACCCCTCCAGTTGCATCGACTCCACCTTTGGAGATCCACAACAATCCTTCCAATATCCCCTCTTCAACATCTTTGTATCATCAGCTTTTCTTGGATGATCAAATTTCTAGGGTAAGGCGCAAACTTCCACGTCCAAATCCACTCCGAAGCTTGGCAATCATCTTCACCCTCTCTGCTGGTTATGTCTTTCAAAACTAACCCATGCATGTGCAGGAGGAGAAAGCTGCCTTGTGCAGAACTCTCCAAAAAAAAAGAGGCGCTGGAGAAGTGTTCTGAGGAGATGTCTTCTGCCATTCTGCACTTGGTAAAGTGCTTTGAGTTGCAGCTTCATCTCCACCTTTGGAGATCCACAACAATCCTTCTAATATCCCCTCTTCAAAACCTTTGTTGTATCATCAGCTTTAATTTCTTGGATGATCCTACTGATGCCAAATCCACTCCTTTGCTGAGAGATGATGTAGATAGTCTTAGAGCCATTAGTAGTTCTCTTAGGGCGGCCAGTGTAGATCCTACTGATGCCAATACGTCCCTAGGAGAACTTTGTAAATTACTTTCGGAACAGGTCGACGATAATTTGGTCGCTTGTATCCCTTATGTATGCAAAGATTGTAAGAAATAAGAAATTTCTTTTCCTTATATATCTAGCTTTTTGATTGATTATGTAACTGATAATCACCAAATGATGTTCTGTGTGAAAATGTTAACAAGAAAATACTGCCGCAATCAAGACGATTTTTAACTCAAAACCGTCTCTGATAGTAACATTACAGACAGTTTTAATTTCAGGACCGACTGTGATAGTCTCAAAATTCTTTGAACATCCATAGACATATATATACAACAAATATGAAAAACAAGATAAAACCAAATAGTCTCAACGTTCATTTTTTTAAATACTAACATTGAAATAACATAGAACCAAATATGAAAAACAAGTGGAACAACTGACCACTAATTGAACGGTTTGACTGCAAACAATCTAGGATATTATAGACGGTTCGGACCTTATCACCGTATGTGATAGTAGAGCAGAGTGTTGATTTTATAATTATCACATACGGTTCTAAGGTAAAAACCGACTGTGATAATCACAGACGGTTCTGAAGTAAAAACCGACTGTGATAGTAAAGCGGACGGTTCTGAAGTAAAAACCGACTGTGATAGTAAAGCGGACGGTTTTGAGCTCGAAACCGTCTGTGATATTGTAAATATCACAGACGGTTCTTAATTAAAACCCGACTGTGATATTAAAGCGGACGGTTTTGAGCTCATAACCGTCTGTGATATTTGTGTCATAGTTCTACACAAAATGCACTGATATTACCGACGGTTTAATAATGTGAAACCCATCAATGATATTCTGTTCTTCAAAAATGCACCGATATTACCGACGGTATTATATAGAATAGTCTGTATTGAACCTGGTATAAAAGGTCTTTTGGCAGATGTTTTGAGCTAGTCGTACACTCTTGCTCGACATACACTGTCCAGTTCGAAGAGATTTGGGGCAAGGACGAGAGAAATCTCGAAAGGCCGGGGGAGCATTTGGGGGCAAAAATTTGAGGATCCAAGGTTGGTACTTGCTCCCAAGGCATACACATTACTTGATTTCATCATCAATATCAATCTCCATTGATTAATCAAATTAGAGTGAGAGGGAGGGGAAGCTACAGTAGCAAATCCTGGTTGTAACTCATTTCCGACCTGTACTGTAGCTATTTAATTGCTTTATGATGTGTGTTATCCCCGCCCCCAACTAATTTCTTGCAGTTCAAGTAGTAGTTAACTATTTATACCGCAAACTCTGCATCAAACACTAGCTAGCTAGATTTATATAATTTATTGCGTGTCGACCGTACATAGAGTATTAATAATTAGCATGTGTATGAATTTGATTAATTAATTGTAGATGGTCCGAGACTGGATGTATAATGACAACCGAGTGGGTGAGGAATACATGAAAGGTGTTTTTGATTTCCAAAAGGTTGCTGAGTAAGACATGACGAAGAAGGGTTTACCATATATGTACTGTCCTTGTGTAGACTACCAGAATCTTAAGATATTCACCAACTCATCTCAAATTGTCGCCCACTTGATCCGACGTGGTTTCAAAAAGGGGTACATGTGTTGGGTCCACCATGGAGAAGAGCCAACTGCAGAAACAAGTGCCACTCAGGTTGAGGAACAGGACATGTCGGATCCAAACAACGACTTCGACGAGGATATGCCAGAGGATGACAATTTAGATGACATGTTGCGTGATGTGGAAGGAAATTACAGTGGAAGGGAGTTTGGCAAATTCAAGCGCTTGATTGAGAACTCAGAAAAGCCGTTGTTCCCTGGTTGCAAGTCGAAGTACACAAAGTTGGCCTCTGTGCTTGAACTGTTAAAATTGAAGGCAAGTAACAGCTAGACAGACAAGAGTTTCACGGCACTGTTAGATCTTTTGGCGGACATGCTCCCGGAAGGAAACGAGTTGCCAAGAAACACCTACCAAGCGAAAAAGCTGTTGTGTCCTTTGGAAATAGAACTAGAAAGGATACACGCATGCCCTAATGATTGCATCCTTTACCGTAATGACTACAAGGATATGCATGTTTGTTCGGTGTGCGGCACATCCTGCTATAAGCGTAAGGACCGAACCGACGACGGCGACTGTGCTGAGATAAAACAAGGACCTCCTGCTAAGGTGTTGTGGTATTTGCCCGTCATTTCCCGCTTGTAGCGTTTGTTTGCAAACCGTAAAGAGGCAAAATTACTGTGTTGGCACTCGGAAGACCGGAAGAAGGATGGAAAACTGAGACACCCCGCTGATTCTTCGCAGTGGAGAAACATCGACAGGGAATTTGTTAACTTCGGAGCAGAATTGAGGAATATAAGGTTCGGGTTGAGTACCGATGGAATTAATCCTTTTGGTAACATGAGCAGTCGGCATAGCACTTGGCCGGTTCTTTTGTGTATCTACAACCTTCCTCCTTGGTTGTGTATGAAGCGCAAGTACATCATGATGTCTCTACTTATCTCAGAACCAAAACAACCCAGAAAAGATATAGATGTGTACCTAGCACCATTGATATAGGATCTCCTAACAATGTGGAACGAAGGGGTGCAAATATGGGACGCATACAAACGAGAGAACTTCATCCTACGTGCTATGATATTCTGCACCATCAATGATTTCCCTGCCCTTGGAAATTTGTCAGGCCGTAGTACGAAAGGAGCCAAAGCCTGCCCCTACTACGAAGATGAGACTGAGAGCGTGTGGCTGAAGAATTGCAGGAAAACAGTGTACATGCGTCACCGTAGGTTTCTTCCGAAGAATGACGCGTATCGTAAGAGGAATATGGAATTTGACGGCCACAAGGAAGATGGTTCAGCCCCGAAGCCTACGCGCGGGAAAGATGTTTACTCACGGGTGAAGGACATAGACGTTGTGTTTGGAAAGGGTCGTAAATTGAAACCCCGCACGAAGAACTCTTGGAAGAAGAGATTGATATTTTGGGACTTACCGTATTGGGAGCATTTAGAGGTTCGTCATTGCATTGATGTCATGCATGTAGAGAAGAAGGTTTGCGACAGTTTAATCGGCCTATTGCTGAACATTCCGGGGAAGACAAAGGATGGCGTCAATGTGCGGCGTGACATGATCGAAATGAGAATCAGGCCCGAGCTAGTACCGAGAGAGGACGATAAAGGCCGTATATACCTCCCCCCTGCATGCTACACTTTGTGCAAGGCTGAGAGGACAGAACTCTGTAAGTGTCTCTATGGTGTTAAAGTTCCATCGGGTTACTCCGCAAATATGAAAAAGCTTGTGTCCATGGGCGATTTGAAATTGCTGGGTATGAAGTCTCATGATTGTCACGTGTTGATGACACAAATGCTTCCTGTTGCCATCTGGAGTATTCTGCCGCATAAGGTCAGAGAGACGATCATGAGGCTGTGTTTTTTCTTCAATGCAATTTCTTGCAAGGTCATTGATCCCGATGGACTGGATTCTCTGCAGAGCGAGGTGGTTCGAACTCTCTGTCAGCTTGAGATGTATTTTCCTCCATCGTTTTTTGATATCATGGTCCATCTCACCGTTTTTTGATATCAGCTTGAGGTGGTTCCTACGTTATATGTATCCATTCGAGAGGTACATGGGTGTACTTAAGGCCTAAGTGAGGAATCGGTCTCGGCCCGAGGGTAGCATTGTCGAAGGTTATGCAGTGGAAGAGGTTGTTGAGTTCTGCGTCGATTACATGGCCGAGGTAGAAGCAATAGGAGTTCCTGTGTCTCGTCACGAGGGGAGGCTTGATGATGGTGTTGGCACTATTGGACGGAGAGTCATCACTCCTGATTTCGATATGTACTCGAAAGCTCATTTTTGGGTCTTGCAACACATGACGGAGGTGTCTCCGTACATCGACGAGCACAAGGAGATGCTACGACAAGACAATCCTCACCGATCCGAGGTTTGGATCACGGGACAACATAACAGTCAATTCAACGCGTGGATGAAAGTGCGAATCACTGGAGAGTCCGCAAGTAAGAACCTTAAATGGTTGGCAAAAGGGCCCACGTTTACTGTACAAACATGGCAGGGATACGACATCAATGGGTACACATTTTACACGAAAGCTCAAGATCGAAAGAGCACTGTACAAAATAGTGGAGTGAGCGTAGAAGCTTTCCATGAGAAGTTCACCGAGACAAGCCCAACAAGGGTAGTACGTGGATTGAACTCGTACTACGGGTTCATTGAAGAAATTTGGGAGCTCAATTACGTACTGTTCAAGATTCCCCTGTTTCGATGCCGATGGGTCCAAATCCCACAGGGTGTGAAAGTTGACAGTTACGGTTTCACTTTTGTGGATCTCAATCGAGTTGCTTATAAAGATGACCCATTCATACTTGCAAAGCAAGCCATTCAGGTCATTTATGTCACTGACCCGGCCAATAAGAAGTGGCACGTCATCCTTCATGGCAAGAGAAGGATTGTTGGAGTTGAAAATGTCGTAGACGAGGAGGAATACAATCAATTTGTTGAGATTCCTCCATTTGGAGATGGCGTACAGGTCGATACTGAAGACACCGACGAAACCAGTTACGTGCGTATGGATCACCAGGAAGGGTTATACTTTAAAGGTAATCAACCGTACGTCCTTATCTCTCTGTTTCCATCGGTATAGTTTATATCTCATGTAATTCTCGTCTTTGCAGGGCTGCGGCAATTGGAAAGTTGAGGATAACATGGCTGTGTACGTGGAAATTGTCGGTCAAAGTCCCCATTTGTATGTAACATTAACTTGAGCATGCTCCACATTGTATGTTAAATTTATTTGAGCATGCTCCACATTGTAACCAATTTTCGGATCTACGTACACTGTAACCAATTTACAGAGCATTTGGACTACATTTGAAATATCTGAGTGTTCATTTAAAACAAGTTTTCGAGCATTCAGAGTTGAAAGCTACAGATCAGTTTCAAGTTGTAAAACTTATGTTCAATAGAGAGATTATCACAGACGGTTGAATTATCACAGATGGGTATGAATATAGAACCGACTGTGATATTCCCAACAGCGTCTCCGATGCTTCAAGTCTTCACGTGCATGGTAGGTTCTCAAGTCCAAACCGTCTGTGATAATCTCAGTCACAGTCGGTTCTCAACTCAAAACCGTCTGTGATAATCTCTCACTATGTAGATTATCACAGACGGTTTTTATTTGAGAACCGATTGCAATAATATTATTACAGACGGTTATGAATATAGAACCGATTGTGATATTCCCAACAATGTCCGACACTTCGAGTTCTTAACGTGCACCGTCGGTTCTCAAGTCCAAACCGTCTGTGATAATCTCAGTCACAATCGGTTCTCAACTCAAAACCGTCTGTGATAATCTCTCTGGAGATTATCACTATGGAGATTATCACAGACAGTTCTGACGTGAGAACCGACTGTGATAATATTATCACAGACGGTTGTGAATGTTGGACTGACTGTGATAATCTCTACGCGGTACATAGTTCAAGGCGGGCTTTGTCCCGCTCATTTCCAGACTTCGCAACTGTTTGCCCTAGCTCTCACCGCCCTCGCACCATCCGTCACGATCACCTGCATCGCCTTTCCACAGTCAGGCTCGATCACCTCCATCGCCCTCCCGCCTTCCGACGTGATCACCTCCATCGCCTCCCCACCGTTTCTGTTATTCTTGGTTAATTATAAGTATATGGGTTTTGTTATAGAATTATTAGTTATAGATTTACTTAAACTGTTCTCTCTTTCACTTATGTTAGGAACTGATATGTCTGGTGACGAAATGCACCACTCGGGGAGTCAGAGTGACCTCGCTGGCGATGAGACGCCTGGACCGGAGGTCGCCGCGTCCACCGTGACCCAGCCGCAGAAGAGAAAGGGGCGAGGCCAGACGACATGCGCGAGTCTGGACAAGCGGGAAAAGCAGCACGTCCAGTTCGACGACAATGGTGTGCCGGAAGCTCCGGACAAACTTGTCGGTCAGTACCGCTCACTATGCGGCAAAGTGGCAAGGGAGTGGGTGCCCATCACCACCTCCGACTGGGGTCAAGTGCCCCCAGAGTGCAAGGATGCGCTGTGGGAAGAAATGCAGGCGGCGTTTCACATTCCCGAGGATCGCCACTTCACCATCCGCCGGAGGACACTGATGTCAATAAACAAGGCGTAGAGGAACTTCAAGAGCCACCTTGTCAGGCTCTATGTGAAGGAGTCAAAGACCCCCTTCGATGACTTCCCTTTTGTGACTCCCGAGGCATGGCAGCAGTTCATCGAGATGAAGGCCAAGCCAGAGTTCCAGGAGCATAGTGCGAAGGGCCAGGCTAACCAGGCCAAGAATACCCACCCACACAGACTAGGCAGTGGTGGGTATGTGGGGAGGAAGGCGTTGTGGAGGAAGCAGGACGAGGAGGCTTCCCAGTCTTCGGCCGGCAGTCCTTATGCGGGCATAACGAACGTGCGCACCTGCAATTGGTGCCGAGCAAGATCAACAATGACCTCCTCCGGAAGCGTCTCTGTGAATAACCATGCGGACAGGGAAGTGATCGACCGGCTGGTAAGATTGTCCGATCACGTACTATCCTCGTAACACGCATGCAATGAGTTGTATTGCTAAGTTCTCCTGTTGCAGGTGATGCTGAGTGCGCAGGCGGCATCCGGTGAGTTCAACCCGAGGAGGGATAGGGATATCCTCACAGCGGCACTAGGAAATAAGGAGCATCCAGGCCGCGTGCGCGGCCTCGGTGCCACTATGCCTTGGAGGCATGGTTTCCCTGATGATGAGGAGGCGGCTAAGAGGAGAAAGAGATCCCACCAAGCCCGCGATGAACAGCTCAAGGAGGAGATGCGATCGGAGTTCGCTATTCGGGACAAAGCACTCCTGCAGCAGTTGTCGGAGATGCGATCCATGTATGAAGAGCTAAGAAAGGCGACCCAGGGCACCCCCCTTCTAGCAGCGGAAGTATCGACCCCCATTCTTGGCCACCGTAGTAGCTGCGCGTTTGCGCCAGGGTCTTCGCAGACGGAGCCCTCTCCAGAGTATCCGGCGGACTTTTTTCTGCAGGTAATGACCGTTTGTCTGTGTTAATTTATTCGAAAGTGAAAAGCGGTGAAATTCAATATGGTAATGCGCACTGTTTGTAGGAACCCGCCTCCTGCAAGCTTATGGTGCTGGCCGGTCTCTTCCCGATCGAGGCTGGCCGTGGGATGGCGCAATCATGCACGGCGGGGGCCACAATCCACGGTGCCTCTCTATGTGAGGGTTTTGCACGGGTCCAGGTGGATAGTGTCTTTGACCATTGCAAGGGTTTTCCATTGGAGAAGCCGCCGAACGACGAGATTACCACTCTCAGGGATGCGGTGCACATGTTCGTGCAATGGCCCAAGAAAGACATCGTCCTGGATGAGGTAATTCCCCCACCAATTTCATAATTCGTATTGTAATAATAGCCCTCAGAGTTAGTGTCCTAATACGTAAGTTCTTACATCACAGATCGACACATGGCCTACTAGCCAGCCGACCCCTCCGATGACGAAGCTGACTCTGACTAGGAGGCAACCATTCAAGAAGCTGGCTAGTAGGGGAAAAGCAAAGAAGAGCCCGGCGAAGGAGAGCGAGAAGAGTGCGCCAACACTCATGCCGTTCGCTCTGGGGATGCCCATGGCCTCCGATACCGCAATTTCGAGCATGGGGTTAGCATGCCAGAGCCTACATACATGGTACATGAGGAGGACAAACCAGACCAGGGCGCAGCGTCCGACGCACATTATGGTCAAGTACACTGTGGCAGAGTTCCATAACGACGTTGGGACCTACCCGGTGACCTTCAAAGACCTGCACAATTTACTGAACAAAGATGCGCTCGACTTGTCAATCCTACGGTCTTGGGTGCTGTAAGTATCCTACTATCCTACGCCTGTTCGTGCATATACGGATATATGTCATTTATTAATTGGTTACTTCCGTGCAGCTGCATGACCAGCTATGCCAAATCTAAGGGCATACCTGTTGGTTTCTTGGACCCCCAGATGGTCGCCGAGGTGATGTTTAGGACCGACGCAGACTTTGTTGTCGACTACATCAAAAGAGGGTTGCTTGTTCAGGTCGACAAGGAGTACATACTTGTACCCTACAACCAGAGGTGAGTTCTTTCATCAGTACTTCACCCATAGATTAGTGTCTCCATGTGCACACCCCCAAACCTAGATTAAATTTTTAATTCTTTACGTGTAACATGTAGCTACCACTGGATCCTGCTGCTACTTATTCCGAAAAGGAACAAGGTGTTCTACCTTGATTCATTGCAGAGGAAAGGGTACTCGTATTGCGGCGCATGAGATGTATTCGAAAGGTGATGATATTCATGTGGACCTATCTTGCATGCATCTAGATTTACTGTCCTCAAATTGTCAATTTCGACTATCCTCAAACTGTCAATTTTGACTATCTACAGGGCTTTCACGAACTACTTTGCCGAGGGAGGGTGACAACACGAGCGGCGAGCCGATAAGTTTCAGTGGTTACAATTTTCGGTACAAATTTCAACTGGCATCTGTTTTACTTTATAACTTGTCCCCAGCTAACTCTCGGTCTGTAAATTGGCAGTGCCATCAGCAGCCGGACGACAATACATGTGGGTTCTACGTGATGCGCCACATGTATGACCTGATCATCACCCCTCACCGCCCAGATTTTCCCGAGGTATACAACTGCTCCCCTTTGTATCGATTTGGCAGAATTTACAACTGCATTGAGCTAATTTTTCTGTACCAACTCTTGCTGTAGGGGGTCGACTTCCCTTCGGAATTAAAGCTTTGACTCTCGGGAGATTGGTATTGTCCGAGGGATGCTCGCTGAGTTTTTCCTTGCGGAGGTCATATCAACCAAGGGGAAGTTTAGGGACCCGCAAGGTTCGTATTAGTGCGGCCTTACATTTATTTGTACATCTAACACACTGACTTTAATTGTCGATTACATTTATTTGTTCAATCTCAATTGTACATATTTCTGAGTTCTGTGCTGTATATATGAAATGCTATTATACATGTTTCTAAGTTGTGTGCATGTATATATGAGACTGTATATATTTGAGTACTGTACATGTATGAAATTCATGAACTGTATATATGAAATGCTATTTGTACAGAGGACATCGGTGATGGTTATAATCTCAAAAGGTTTGTAAGATCAAAACCGTCTGTGCATAATAATATGCACAGACGGTTTTGATCTTACAAACCGTCTGAGATTATAACAGTCACCGATAATGACACTATCACAGATGGTTTTGACCTAAAAATCGTCTGTGATATCACACTATCACTATCACAGATGGTTTTGACCACAGAACCGTCTGTGATATCACACTATCACAGACGGTTCTGAGATTATAACACTATCACAGATGATTTTGACCTAAAAACCGTCTGTGATATCTCACTATTATAGACGGTTCTAAGAGTATAAACCGTCTGTGATAAGGAAACAATCACAGACGGTTCCAAGATTACCACCTGTCGCGCCCCGAGACTGGGACTACGACTACTCCTGTAGAGACCTAGCTCGCTGCAGCTAGTCCCATATATGCATAGCATACACATACCCTTGACATCCCAGGAAAAGTCAAGCACAGGAGTATATCACATTGCAACAGAGTAACTTACAAAATAGTTAAGCAGTGTGGCCTGCTGGCCTTGATATTACATAAGGAGATTACAATGCCTTCACGGCATACATGGTTTAGCAAAATAACTTCTACACAGCAGAAGATAGGTGACCCACCCACAAAAGAGAAGTGGACAGCAGAACAACACACATCAGGGAAATGACGGGACTGACGCTCCTCCTTCTGGATCCAATAAGTTCTCCACGCCTTCATCTTGATTGTTGATCGCTCCGTCTATTGAGTTGAATGTTGCAAGGGTGAGCACTTACGTACTCAGCAAGTCATAGGTAAGAGTAGATACATATAGTAGTGATGACATGAACCTAGACTAGTCAAGAATTATGGATGTTTATAAAATAATCTTTTTCTTTCATACCTCATCTCATGGCAGCACCTTTCATAATATAACATCATCATTCCTGTTCACTAGATTATAGCACTACCGCGACACGTCGACACACGACAGCCCACGGCATCACTCCTTATCATGACAACACATGTCATTTGGGTAATCTTGATTAAAACATATTTTATTTAGAAAATAATACTTGTGTCACACCCCGTGGATTTAATCCACCGCAGCAGACTCCTATAAAACCCGGGAGCTCGGAGTATTCGAATACGTTTTTAACTCTACAGAGAGGTACCAATTTACCCGCAAGATATTCCACTTTCAAGCCCATCCTATCAAAATGATTAGACCCCTCCTCACAACCATGTGTGAGTGGCAAGGTGGAGATAACAAGAACTTTTGTTATGCATCACTTACAATTCACCCCTGACCCTGTGGATCTCTCGCGAAACACAGTTGTGGCGGGCTATACCCCCACCCCTACCTCATTTCCCCATTGCTGGGTCTAATGTCAGATCACCTTCAGTGATAGTGGGAGTCAGCCTCCAAATCAATCATCACAACACATCTCATGCAGGGGTTTCATGTGCGATCCACATAAGTACTTGTTCAGGCCTGTCCCATACCAGGCTTGCGGTTAGCACGTTGTTCATGCCACTAGACGCACAACACAAGGTTCTAGTCCTTATATGCCAGTGACCAGACCATCCACAACCCTGCACCTTCAGTGCCTGCATTCCTTTGCAGTCTAGCACCTCCAGTGCTACAACCATCCATACCATTTTTCTGATCACGGCTAGGGGTTTTATTTCATGAATATAAGTATATATATATACATATAATAGTTCATGGCTCAAAACTTGTTTATTTCATATTTCACAGATAACCAGTCTAGTATTGCCAATTCATAAATCAACCATTCTCAATCTTTCACATGCAATATTGCCTATATTCAAGGTTATGTTTTAGCAACATTTAAAATATAGGTTCAAGATGACCAAGGATATGACTTGCCTTCCGCGTCGTAAGAAACAGCAGTTGATGACGGGTCAACAGCGAAGTCCTCGATCTCGGCTTCTAGATCTGCTCGACGACAAACCAAACAATACACACAAATATTACTTATATATTAAGATGCTTTAGGATCTATATGCAGATATGCTTAACAAGGATAACTGAACGATACTGGAGATAATTGAGATTACAAGCTGAACTGAGTTGAGATCTAGGGTTTCAAGGATTTGGCTAAGGATGGGTGTTAGATGCTCTTAGGATCTCAAGGTTACAATAAGAACATCAGTTTGTGGCTGGTTTGATCAAGAGCAGCGAATGTCGGCAGATTGACATTCAGATCAAAATTCTGACATAACTTCAAGGAAAACTAGAGAGCTTATCTCAAGTTATGACAGTAGAAGAAAATGTAGATCATAACTCTACAAATTCAGTGGACAAAGTGGCTTTCAAAATGCACAATCAGAAGTGGGTAAACAAGGCCAATGCCATTGGCTGGCATGCACTGAAATAGTGTCAAAAACTAGGGTTTAGCGGCAAATATAATTCAAGGGCTCAAATCAAGTTGTGATAGAAGAAGAAAATGTTGATCACAACCTCAGGAATCTAAGGGACAAAGTTATGCCCAAAATGCACATCTGGAAGGGAGTGAAAAGGGCTAATGCCACTGACTGACATAGTCTGGCATTGATCTTGACATGGCCAGAAACTAGGGCTTGGCATAATTTTTGATCTAGAGCTCCAAATGATGCACCACTTTGTCTGAGAGGTAGGCATTGATAACAGGAACAATTCATTCAACAGGATTCAAAGCTGAAGATGGCTGGAAGGTGATGAATTTTGAAGGAGAAGTGTGGTGGCGACACGGCACAGTGAAGTCACTGGACAGAAATCTTGGCATAGCTGTAACTTGAATTCTGGGCAGTTTCAGAGATCGAGCTAGAAGACAAATATGCTCAGGAAGTTGGGACACACCTTAATGACAAAGTGGATGAAGCTGAAACGGCCGGGAAAGGATTTCCGGTGAACTGCGCCGGAGAAGATGACATGAGATTTGGGGCTTTTTGATACAGGCCGAAAGAACTCTAATCCAAGCTTGAGGAGTGATAGAAGGGTAAGATGAAGCTATCTGGACAATCAATTTGGCCGGAGGATGGCCGGAGAAGCCTGGCGACGATCGCCGGTTTCTGGAGAAGCTCAAAACTTGGGAAAACTTCAATTCGAGCTCAATCTAGAGATATTGATGCATAGGCTTGCTTCAAAAGGTTCACTGATCATTTTTCTTCACAAGTTCGAGAGCTAATTCGAAGTGATTTGGTCTGCATTGCCGGAACAGGGCAATCGGGAATTCCGGCGATCACCGGCGACTGGATGCAATATAACTCAATTAGATGGTACAGCATGATGAGGGAGATGAGATATACCTTCTGGTGCTGTTAATTCGGTGAGAAGTGCAGCAGGGCGTGCTGGCACCGTGAGGCCTCAATCTGGACTCGCCGGAGAAGAAGACGACGGCGAGAAGATTTGGAAATTTGGCTAAGTCCTGGTGAAGGGGAGATGACACAGGGTATGGCTGCTTATATAGACCACAGGGCGATGCTTGCAAGGAGATAGCAGCAAGGGAATTTGTGTCGGTTAACATGAGTTGCTGGGCGCAGAAGCAACAACGGCGAGCGGTGACGCGACGGTGCTCAGGCGCGGTGACTACTGCTCAGCTTGTCGGCTCTTTGGAACTCCACATTGTCGGGCGGTGCAAGCAGTGGCAACTGGAGCTGGCAATGCAAAGCAACGTGGCAAGCAAATGCTGACAACGGTCGCGCACGGGAGCAAGCTGTTCAACGGCGTTGCCACGGCGATGGCTGGGGCGTGGACGCGTGTGCACATGCAAATTCAAGTGAGTACGAGCTCAGGCGCAGGCGAGGCGTGGCCGGCGGCGAGCAAGCACGGCGCAAATGCACGGCGAAGCTTCTGGTCGTGCACTGGCTACTGCCCTGGTCGAATTAGGGGCCTGATTGCAATTTCCGATTCCTTAATTTGGACTGATCTGTAATTCTGGAGATTTGGAAGGTTTGTTTTGATTTTGATTCTGCTGATTTGGCAAACTTGATTCAACAAATGATTTGGCACAGATTGAAGATAAAATTTGAAATGTTCGGATGATTTTTGATATGAACTGAAAATAGGGTATTTTAGGGTAATTGAAATCTGAATTTCAATTGATTTCGAATTCTGGGATTTAGGGTTTGATTTTGAGATACTCCTATAAGAAGAATTTGTGTTGAAAAGCATTTGGGAGATGTTCCCTGAATCAGATTTGAATTTGGAGATGATTTGCAACATTTTGCCTTTTCTGGCTTCTGGAAAATCTGGAAAAGGACTGATCTGTGATACTTTTGGACTGATTTGCGAAAAAGGTTCAGATGGTGAAATCTGGCTGCCAACTTTTTGGATTAAGGTATTGGCATACCCTTGATCATAATCCAGGAATAATCTGGTCTGAACTTGACTAAGATTTTGATTAAATCTGAATTTCTGAAACTTAGGGTATTTAGATAATAACAGATATTCTGTTTTCGAAAACAGAAAAGAGTTGATAATTCTGGAAATTAGAGATAGAATTGGGTCCAGGTTCTGAAGGCTTTTAGGTTTAGGATAACTGATAGATCAAATCTAGCAAGTCAGATCTTGACTTGGGGTCACAGGATAGATTTGGAGATTTTAGGGCTAGAACAGAATAAAGCTGAGGCTGATTTGGTTGATCTAGAAGAGACATATGCATGCATGATTTTTAAAAAAAAAACTTTTCACCCCAAAACTCAGGATGTTACACCACCATCGTTGATAATGACAATATCGCAGATGGTTTTGACCTCAAAGCCGTCTGTGATACTCTAAATACATAGACGGTTCTGAAACAACCATCTGTGATAAGGACGCTATCGCAGACGATTCTGAGGTCATAATCGTCTCTGATAATTTGAGTATCACAGACGGTTTTGATCTCAGAACCGTCAATAATAATGTGAGAATCCCAGATGGTTCTGAAATCAGAACCGTCTGCGATACTCATATTATTACTGACGGTTCTGAGATCAAAACCGTCTGTGGTAGTATGAGTATCTCAGACGGCTTTGATGTTATAACAATATGTGTATTAGGTGTATCACAGACGGTTCTGAGTTTATAACCGTCTCTGATAATTTGAGAATCACAGACGGTTCTGAGGTTATAACCGTCAGTAATAATATGAGTATCGCAAAAGGTTATGATTTCATAACCGTCTGTGATAATGCGAGTATCCCAGATGGTTTTGACATCAGAACCGTCTGCGATACTCAAATTATTACTGATGGTTCTGAGATCAAAACCGTCTGTGGTAGTATGAGTATCTGAGACGGTTTTGATGTTATAACAGTTTGTATATTAGGAGTATCACAGATGGTTATGATGTTATAACAGTCTGTGTAGTATGAGTATCACAGACGGTTCTGATGTTATAACAGTCTGTGTAGTATGAGTATCACAGACAGTTTTGATCTTATAACAGTTTGTGAAGGGAAAGATCACAGACGGTTCAAAACCGTCTGTGATAGTACATGATTATCACTGACTCGAATATCACTGACGGGTAAGAACCATCTGTGATGACTATTTTGACCCGATGTGATAATGAATTCTGTAGTAGTGAGAGGTGATTAAGCACTAGTGCAAGATGATATGAATGCATTTTAGCTTCCACACTAAATAGACTCAAGCTACTAGTTTCTGACCCCTCTTAATAGTACAGTCAAACTAGTAAAAAGAAGTCTTATCAGACCGGTCTATCTCCAAACACCGAGACTGATATAATCCTAAGAAAATGATCCTTAATCTTGGATCTTATCTTCCGTGAAGCTTGACCTCGCTCAAGATGACTCATATCGACATCAACCTCCATATTCCCTTGCTCGCTTTCATCTCACAACAATTTTGAGACTACAGCACATACACTTATTGAACAACGTTAGTCTCATAGTTAGGTTGTCATTAATCACCAAAGAAATTACTCCCAAAGGAGTTGACTCAACAATTTTTCTTTTCGGTGAAATGACAGAACCATTTTCAACAAACCACAAGTGAGTAAGAGATGAATCATATAATCATGTAGATCAATATATGATAAGAAATATGCACAAGATCAAAACTACTCATGTCATGATAATGATAAGCATAAACTTGATGCTAGCACAGATGACATACATGATGAGCTCCCCCTCAACATATGCATCGATATTAAAACGCGACGAGGGAAACATCAACCCTAGGTTTAACACACAACACTTCAATTGACAAGTAGCACAAGCTTGATCCAAGCATAGATGAAAGATATGAAGAGCTCCCCCTCAACATATGCATTGATATTAAACCTCAACAACGAGTCATCAACTTCTAGGTTTATCAAATAACATTTCAATCTACTTGTGCTAAAATAGAGATTATCCAAATTATTATTAACCATCATAGCGTTTATCCGAATCGTCATTAATCATCATAGGGTTTATCCAAGTCATCATTAATCATCAAAACCTAGATCCAACACCACAAACTAAACAAGGTATTCTTTAGAGGTCTTAAGATGAAAAGTGAGATTTTCGAATAATGTGACACACTCTCTCCTCTTAAAGCTTTCTTAAGGCAAGTATCATTGGAGTCTTGGAGATGCCCTAAATATCAAATTTTAAGGGTTGTTTGGTTACTAGCCATAGATAGTCACATCCTCTTTAGGCAAATTTGATTTTTATTTTGGTGGTTATTTGGTTGGTTTGTATGTGTAGTTGTGGCATGCCACATTTTTTTTGCCATGTGGCTACTTATCATGAATTTTTTTACGAATAACCCAATAAAAAATAATTTCAAAAATAATCCAAAACTTTTTAAAATTACAAAAATGACATTCAATCGCGACCCTGGCCCGCAACTGAAGACATGGCACGGCCCATATGCACCGTTGGCGTAGATCTGACCACGTCCTTCTTCTTCTTCTCCGTTTTCTCTCCTACGCGTTGTCGTAAATCTAGCGCTGCCGCGCAGCCTCGCCTTTGGATTTGTGCACCCAAATCAACTTCGCCTCTCTACCGCACCACGCCGTGCCGCACTACCGCTGCTCCTTGTGCACCAGCGCCGTCGCACGCCGCACTGCATCGTCGATTTTGTCGCCGCTCTTCTCAGACGCTGCCTCCCTCACCAGATCCGCGCGCCTCGCCAATTCCTATCGCCACACGGCACCTCCCTCAACCTCGCCGCCACTCGCCACCACCAAACCCTAGCACCGCCATCTCCGAAACTGCCGATGTAATCCACTTGACACTCCAACGACCACTCGACACTCTGACGATCACTCCTACGTTGACCACGACCACTCCGTCATCTTCAATGACCACTCCGTGACGACCATACCGGCCGTGACGACCACACCACGATGACCATGCCAGCCCGCAACAACCACGAAATACTCCCTCATCGACAACTAAAATGTTGGGGGTTTCAATTGTGAGTCCGAATCACGACTGAAAGTGGACGTGGCACGGTCCTAAGCCAACGGTGCATATGGGTTATGCCACGTCTTCAGTCGCGGGCCAGGATCACGACTGAAGATTAGTCGTGAAGACCAACTTGTGACTGAACATCATTTTTGTAATTTTAAAATATTTTGGGTTATTTTTGAAATTAACTTTTTTATTGGGTTATTAGAAAAAAAAATTCTCGTAGACATTTTTTGTCGAGTTTTAGTCACAGTTGTGAGAGCTATTTTGTTCACCAAAAAATAGTAATGCATCATATAAAAATATTATAATATTTGGCACCTAATCAAACGGTTAGACTCTCAATTTTTTAATCCTCCTGTACATCATGGGATTTAAAATGTCAAACACTTGTTTAATCCATATGGTCAAATCATGAATTAACGTAACACTTTTCTTCTTAATTAAACACACGTGCAACTACATAGCTCTAATTTTTTTCTCGCTAATTATATTGCTAATTAATGTGTTTTGGGCTTTTATTTTTAGCATGACGCTTGTGAAAAATAGAATGATACGAAATGTCACTTTGATAATGACAAGCACGGGAATTTCAGACTCCGCCAGACTGGTAGTGTGATGGGATGAACATCAAATCGGAAACCTTCCACTATATTTTGGGAAAGTTGTCCTAGTAAAACCAAAAAACTGTCATAGGCAGCTGTTGTTCTATGGTGGGAAACAAACAAGTAAGCTCTATCAAACTCACGAGCAAAAAACTCTCTTAATATACCAATGTCATTTTATTGTAAGAAACAAATAATCATAATCATTTTATAAGTTAAAACAATCAATTAAAATCGATCAAACTCACACCACTATTGATTTGACTATCATGAAAATATCTCATTCCACCAAACTAGTAGTATTTAGATGACAATTAAATATGAAACATTCTATTAGATAGAAGAATAAATTATTATAAGCGTCTATTGCAAGAAAAAAACAATTATGGTGCAACGAATCAAAACCAAAAAAGTCTCTTATGTGTCACCTTTGTTCTATAGTGGACAGAAACAACCAATATCTATCAAACCCAAAACGAAAGAGCTTTTAATATGCCACACCGCCGTTTGGTAAAATGAAACAGACAATTAGGATGAATTAAACTTACACTGTCATCAATTTGACAATCATGAAAACTTCTAACACCACCAAACTGGTACTGTGACGAGATGAAAATAAGATAAGAAACTTTCTACTAGAGAGAAATAGAAAAGATAGTGTGCGTCAAATCCACAACTAAAAAAGTCTCATGTGTTATCATTGTTCTCCAGTGAGAAACACAATCAGGACCTATCAAATCCACATAGAAAAGATCTATAATATATCATTGTTCTTTTGTTATAAGTGATTGACATTTGGATCTGTAACTTATACCTCAATCTCTATTAATATCTTAGAATAAAATCACATTTTTACAGTGTCCTCCCACGAATTTTTCTATTTAAAACACCTCCCAATTGAAATATCCGTAACTTTTTTGAAGCCTTCACGGTCAAATCATGAGTTGACATAAACTTTTTTCCTCTTAATTAAACACTATTATTTCTCACTAATGACTTTTAGTTGCAGGTGAACGCGTGTGATGAAGAAGCGAACAAAAATGTCACACCGATTGTGACACGCATGAGAGCATCTTGACTCCACGAAAATGCGATAGGAAACTTCCTAGAGGAATAGGTGGGAGAAGTTATCTGAATTCTTCTATCATGACACACAAACGCCTAGGATAGATCAATTTATATAAAAAAAAATCTGTGATATGTCACTATCATTCTATTGTGGGAAACATACGGACCAACATCTTTTTATCATGGAAACAAATAATTAGGATTGATGAAGCAAACACTGAAAAGGAGCTATGGATATGCCATTACCGGTGTAAACCTGTCACTCCAGCAAACTGGTGTTCTGATGAGATAAAAATGAGATGAGAAATTTCCTAGAGGAAAAGAGGGAGAGTTGTCAAAAATATTTCTTCCATCATGAGAAAAAAATTACTAGAATAGATTAGTCTTTAATATACTATTATCATTTTATCGTAGAAACAGACAGTCCATATCCTTGTATTAAGGAAATATATAGTTAGAATTGATTGAAGAAACACTCAAAAACAGCTTTGAATGTGCTATTACTGGTCTAAACCTCTTGCTCCACGTAGCTGGTGCTACAACAAGATGAGAGGGTTGTCTACACATTCCATCATAAGAAACAGACGACTAAATTAGATCAATCTATATCTCAAAAGAAAAGCCTCTAATATGCCTTTGTCATTCTATCGCGGAAAATATATTGCCAACATCCTTTTATCAACAAAATAAATAGTTAGGATTGATCACAAGACACTCAAAAGAAGTCTTTAATATGCCACTTACTAGTGTAAACCTCTTACTCAATGAAGCAGATTCTATAATGAGATGAAAATGAGATTGGAAAGTTCCTACTAGAAAATAGGTGAGGGAGTAGTTCTAGTCATTATGTTAAGAAATTCTAATATGAATAGGCTAGGATAAAAGACATTCCCAGTATGTTCTATCATGTGACCTATAATGTGTTGTCTTCATTCTATCGTGAGAAACAAACAATTAGTATCCATCAAACCCACAGTCAAGAAAACCTTTCATATGATATAGTCGTTCTATCATAAAAAATAGATAAGTAGAATTAACTAAGCTTACATTGGGAAGAAGTCCCTCTTGCACCAATGTCAATTTAACTTGACCGTCATGAGAACCTCTCACCCCCACGATGTTGGTCTTGCAATATAATGAAAATGAGATGTGAAACTTTCTATTAAAAAATAGGTGAGAAAACTGTTCTATTCATTCTATTATCATAAATAGTCGATTGATTCATACTAAAAGTCTAATATACCATTGTCATTCTGAGAAATAATTTTATCATATAAATAACTAACTAAGATCGATCAATCCACAATTAGAAAAGTTTTATAACATGCCACTGTCATTCTACTGTGGGAAACAAACAATCTCCATGTCGTGGTGTTACGAACACCTCGGCAGGTTTTGTGGACGATCCTAGAGAAGAAAACGCGACGCGGGCTGACCGGGTGACCGGTCCTCCCCCGCCGGACAATGCAGCAATTGACACAGAGATTTTTATACAGGTTCGGGTCCTGGTGGGGGCCCTAGTCCTGTCGGCACCCTCCGGACGAGATTCCGCTGGGGAGGAACTCTCTCGGGGAGAGAGGTCTCCAAGGGAGCCTATTGTTTGAGTGTGTTGCAAATGAATTGGAGTCTCTCTACAAATGAGGTACAATGGGGTATTTATAGGCCCCAACATACGCAAAGACCAAAAAACTCTAGCTACAGCCGTTGGATCGAGGGGCGCTGGCGTCATTTCACCGGCCGAAGGGCTTGGATGCTTGACAAGTGTCCTCGCCGATTCCCGAGGAACCCGGGACCCGGAGGCCCAGGGACCCGTAAGGGACCTTCTCCGCACGAAGGGCCAAGGGGCTCCAGAAGTTCCCCAGGACTCGGGGCCTGGAGGCCCCGGGATTCGCCAGGAACCTTCTCCGCACGAAGGCCCATGACGCTCCGGAGACCCCACGGGACCCGGGGCCCGGAGGCCCCGAGACCCGCCGGGAACCTTCTCCTCATGAAGGGCCGAAGGGCTCCGGAAGTCCCCCGGGACCCGGGGCCAAGAGGCCCAGGACCCGCCGGGGACAATCTCCTCCTGGAGGGACGGGGGCTCCGGAGGCCCCGGGACCCACCGGGGACCATCTCCGCACGGAGGGACGGGGGCTCCGGAAGTTCCCTGGGATCCGGGGCCCAGAGGCCCCAAGACCCGTCGGGGACCATCTCCGCACGGAGGGACAGGGGCTCCAGAAGTTCCCTAGGACCTGGGGCCCGGGGCCCAGAGGCCTCGGGACCTATCGGGAACCTTCTCCGCATGAAGGGCCGAGAGCTCCAGAAGTTCCCCGGGACCTAGGGCCCGGGGCCCAGAGGCCCTGGGACCTACCGGGAACCTTCGCCGCATGAAGGGCCGGGGCTCCGGAAGTTCCCCGGGACCCAGGGCCAGGAGGCCCCGAGACCCACCAGGGACCATCTCTGCACGGAGGGATGGGGGCTCCGGAAGTTCCCTGGGACTCAGGGCCCGGAGGCCCCGGGACCCACCAAGAACCTTCTCCGCACGAAGGGCCGAGGGGCTCCAAAAGTTCCCGGGACCATCTTCGCACAAAGAGACGAGGAGCTCCGGAAGTTCCCCGGGACCCGAGGCCCAGAGACCCAGAGACCCTTAGAGACCTTCTCTGCACGAAGGCCCAATGCGCTCCGGAGACCCCGCGGGACCTGGGCCCAGAGGCCCAGGGACCTACTGGGACCTTCTCCGCACGAAGGGCCGAGGAGCTCCGGAAGTTCCCTGGGACGCAGGGCCCAGAGGTCTAGGGACCCGCCGGGGACCATCTCCGCACTAAGGCCTAAGGCGCTCTGGAGACCCCACGGGACCTTCTCCGCACGAAGGGCCGGCACACTCCGGAAGCCCCGCGGGACCCAGCCCCGGAGGCCCTGGGACCCATCAGGACCTTCTCCGCACGACGGTCCAAGGCGCTCCAGAGACCTCACTTCAAAGACTGCCCGGAGGTACGGGATTTCCCCCAACAGTAGCCCCCCAGCCCCTCGGGGACACGCCGTGGCCCTGGAGGGTATGTGTAAAACCCTTCCCCTGATGACACCGAGGTCTCCGGGAGGAAGGATCTAAACTTGGGATGTAAAGTCACTGTAAGGAAGAGAAAACAGCCCCCGGGACAAGCCACCGGCGGGCCATGTCCCCGGGCAAATGGCGGCGCCCGGGACAAGCCACCAGCGGGCCATGTCCCCGGGCAAATGGCGGCACCTGGGACAAGCCACCGACGGGCCATGTCCCCGGGCAAAAGGCTGCGCTCGGGACAAGCCACCGGGGGGCCATGTCCCCGGGCAAAAGGCGGCACCCAGGACAGGCCACCGGGGGGCCATGTCCCCGGGCAAAAGGTGGCACCCGGGACAAGCCACCGGGGGGCCACGTCCCCGGGCAAAAGGCGGCCCCCGGGACAAGCCACCGGGGGGCCTTGTCCCCGGGCAAATGACGGCGCCCGGGACAGGCAAAGCTTTCCCCCGGGACAAAGTTCCTCCGAGAGAGAACATTACCGCGTCTGGGCGGCGCGGTTGAGAAAATCCTCCTCCCGGGACAAAGTCCACCCGGGAGAGAATGTAGTCGCATCCGGATGGCGCGGAGCCCCCGGACGGGAAAAACCTTCTCCTGGGAGAAAGTCCACCCGGGAGAGAGATGCAGTCGCCGTGAGAACGGGGGGCCGGCAAAGAATTTCCTAGTCAAAAGGTTCCGAGACCCGATCGAAAATTCCCCCAGTCACCGTGAGAATGGGGAGCTGGTCAAGAAATTTTGGGTTCGGAAATGTGCTCCCGGAGGAAAGTGAGCGCCATGATGGGCTTTGGAGTATTTGAGGGGGGACTATTCCCTCAAAGTGACTCATTACCACAGTTAAGAAACTGGGTTGCCGCTTACCTCCTCAGTCCGCAAGGGGTTATCGTAAGCCGCCCGGGGAGCGAGGCTCCCGTTGTCGAGACTTTTGGTGTATTAGAGGGGGGGACTCACCCCTCAAAGTGACTCGTTATCGTGGTTTCTGGGAACCAGGTTGCTGCTTACGTCCTCAGTCCACGAGGGGGATTGTAAGCCGCACAAGGGGAGCAGGGCTGCCGCCGTCGGGACTTGGGCTTAGCAGGAGCCCGTGACCCTCATTCAAGGGCATCCTCTAAGGGGCATCCTCCGGGGAGGGCATCCTCGCGGGGAGGGCATCCTCGCGGGGAGGGTATCCTCGCTGGTAGAGGCCCTGGCGCAAGGAAGGCTCCCGCCGCAGAGTGAGCCCCCAGCGTGGGGAAAGACCCTGCGCTATTGGGATGGTGGCGGCGTCCGACACACGAGGACGCTTGTCACCGGGATGCCTCTCACCGGGAGACAGTGACGGCACCCGGGACACGGGGACACCTGCCCTCGGGGCGCTTATCACCCGAGTGGTGGCGGCGCCCGGGACGCGGGTCACTAAGATCTGTTGGGCGGAGATTCCTCCCAACACCCTGGAAGATCATCCTCGCTAGGAGGGCATCCTCTAAGTGAGGGCATCCTCGCTGGGAGGGCATCCTCTCTGGGAGGGCATAGCCTTGGAGGTAGTGAAAAAAAATACACCCTGCAAGAGAAGATTAATACGGGAACAACTAATTTGCATTGATTAAGTAAATTGATACAACGCCTCCCCCGTGCGAAGCACGAGAGGGGGAGGCCCGGAGGCCAAGTGCAGACATCCCCGCGGAGAGGTCATCCTCGCGGGGAGGGCATCCTCGTGGGGAGGGTCTCGCCTCGAGGGTCCAGCGCGGGGCTCGCGGACCAGATCCCCCCAAGTCAGGAGATTTGTCCCTGGGAGTTTTGGAAAGGGGGAACGTCGGTTGAGCCCCTTTCTTGGGCCAGCTCCCGGTGTCCCCCATAGGTAGCGGGGGGGGGGGGGGGGGGCCGCCTGTACCGACTGATGGGGCAAGGTAAGTCTCTCCCCCCCTACTCATGTTGCTCGAGGAATGCCGCGAAGTGTTGACGAAGCGCTTTACATTCTCGAGTGGCATGGGAAGTGGACTGGTGGAAAGTGCACCATAAGTCAGCCCCAACCTCGTTGCTTCCTAGCGCGGGATTGTCCCGAGCACGGGAGGGCTGGCCTCCCCCCCTTTTTGACTTGGGGGAGGGTCGGCCGCCCCGATCGGCTCTGCGAGAGCCGCCTTCGTTTTCAAGAATGAGAACATCCCGAGACCTCGGCTCGCTGTGATGTCCCTCCTTGAGACGTTTGCGGGGTGAGTCCCCAACATCCCTCTTTGCAGGGGGGGAGACCCCTTGGTCTTCCTTCCAGAGGTCGTCCTCCTCTGCCCTTGCGTACTTTTCAAGTACGTTGAAGAGCTCGTCGGCGGAGGAGGGGCAGCTCCGGGAGAGCCTCCGATGGAGCTCCCCAGGGAGGATGCCGCTCTTGCACGCCTCGGTGACTGTAGAGTCGGGGACGTGTGCCACCTTGCTCTTGACCTGAGCAAAGCGCTTGAAGAAGCTCCAGATGGTCTCCCCCATCTTCTGCCGAACGGTGTAGAGTTGCGACGAGTCCAGGGGACACACATAGTTCTCCTGGAAGTTCGCGCAGAACTCGCGCTTGAGCTGCACGAAGGACTTGATGGAACCGGCCCCCAGGTTGTAAAACTATGAGCGGGCGATCCCGGTGAGGTAGAGGGGGAAGACGTTGCATTGCACCGTCTCGTCCCCCCCAGCCGCTGAGATAGCTGTGGAGCACACTTGCACAAATTCATAAGGATCGGCCTCACCATTGTAGTACTCGATGTGGGGCGGGCGATATGGCTTTGGCTATCGGACGCGTCGGAGCCGGCGGCACAAGTGCTGGTTGGCCCCCTCAACTCTCCGGGAAGGTTCCCAATCGCTGTCCCCCCTTGCAGGGGAGACGCGCTCGTTATCGGATCGGGGAGAGGCCCCAGCGGTCCGCCCGGATGGTGGTAGTGTTGGATCAAGGATGCCGACTAGAGGGGATGAATAGGAGGCTTTTGAAAACTTTAAACTTAAACAAATATTTGCAAAGTAAGACCAAATAATAAAATGAGCAATAGGAGAAAAGAACGAACACAGTAATTTTTACCGAGGTATCGGAGACTCGCCCATTCTCCACTAGTCCTCGTTGAAGCACTCAAGTCACTTGAGTTTTGCCTCAATACTCACGAAGAGTATTATCAACTAACGGTTCCTCCTTGTCCACTCCGGAAAGACGAGCACCGATGCCTTGTACAAACTTGTCGAGCCTCTCCAACAATCTCCGAACTGGAGAGGTCAACGGCCACGCCTCCTAACCGTCTAGGTGAGGGCGCTTACCAAAAGTAATAGGCAGCGAGGTCTTCTCTTGACCTCCAAACACGCACCGAGAAACTAAGAATATGCAAATGCAAATGAACTGAAAACTCTCGGTGGATCAAAAACACTCGACTTGATCAAAAGATCAAGATTTTAAGTACAAAACTAAAGCACAAGAGTGTATAAGAGAATGCTGCTGCTTATTGTATGAAACTCATGCCCAAAGCCCCTATTTATAGCCTCAAAAATCAAATGAACCGTTGGAGCTAGGGCTGAAAATCAGCAACACAAACTGACAGTCAGTTTGCCTAACTGACAGTCAGTTTCGTGTACAACGGCCGACAAAATTTACAGATAAAAATTTGCTAACCGTTCGTGGTCGTTTATGGAAACTTGAAACCCACAACTGACAGTCAGTTCGACCAAGTATTCGACCAAAACAGATAAAAACTCAATTAAAAACAACTGTGGTCGAAACCGCAACTGACAGTCAGTATGGACAAACTGACAGTCAGTTTAGTACAAAAAATTTGAGCCCAAAATACACCCTCTCTGGACAATTGTCAGTTTAATTAAACTGACATTCAAACTGACAGTCAGTTTGGCAAACTGACAGTCAGTTTGGCAAACTGACAGTAATCCTAAACAAAAACAGCTATAACTTTAAATTCAAAAATCCAAAAGAGGTGTTTAATAGCTCGTTTGAAAGATAATTTAAAGGGCTACATTTTTGTCAACAGAAGAAAAAACCAGATCTTCCTAGATCTTTCTAAAAATTGCAAATACTCTTCTATTGTCAAAAATTCAGTTGAAAATCCAAATCTTTCAAATTAAATTCAAATGAAATCCAACTGAAAAGATACAATGCAATGACCTAAGTTTCTCGGTTTATGTTGGAGATAAAGAGAGGACTTTCGCTACCCCTCTTTATAGTATGGTGAAAAGCTAAAAACAATTTTCGTAACCCGATCACCTCCAAACTCCGAGATCGGTTAAAAATAAAAACACTGTTACCTTAGGTCTTTTGTGCTTTCCCGGCTTGCGTCTTGACTTCATTTTCGCGACTTGTGCTTTTACTTCTTTTGCGTTGGGTTCGTTTTGTTCATCTTGACAGTCTTCCCAACGGACCCCTGTGTTAATCAATCTCAAAAAGCACAGTTAGTCTTAAACACTCTGTTTTCATTAATCATCAAAATTAAAGTTAGGCATGAAGGCCTAGATGCAACAGGTAGCACCTCTTCTCCTCAGAGTTGGAGCTAGCTTCGTGACCCTCCAGGTGTCCCCCAGAGGTGGCGGTGGCTTCGTCGACTGGTCTCCCTCCCCGACTGGTCTGGCGGCGTGTCCCCGGCCTGTGCCGAGAGGGAGCTTCACTAGGTTTTGTTGCATCTAGGCCTTCATGCCTAACCCTAATTTTGGTGATTAATGAAAACAGAGTGTTTCGGACTAATTGTGTTTTTGAGTTTATTTGATACAGAGTTGTGTTGGGAAGAAATGCACGGTATACAAGACGAACCCGACGTAAAATAAAAGCACAAGTCGCAAAGAACATTGACGAGACACAAAAATCATGAAGATGCAAAAGACCTAAGGTATTATGAGTTTCTATTTTTTACCGATCTCGGCGTTTGGAGTTGATCGGTTAGGAAAATTGTTTTTAGTTTTAACCGTACTATAAAGAGGGGTGGCGAAAGTCCTCTCTTTATCTCCAACATAAACCGAAAAACTTAGGTCATTGCATTGCATCATTTTGGTTGGATTTGATTTGAACTTAATTTGAGTTATTTGGATTTTCAGTTCAGTTTTTGACAGCAGAAGAGTTTTTTGATTTTCTAGAAAGATTTAGGCAGATCTGGTTTTTGCTTCTCTTGACAAAAATGTAGCCCTTGAAATTATCTTTCAAACGAGCTATTAAAAACCTCTTTTGGATTTCTGGATTTTAAGTTATAGCTATTTTTGTTCAGGCTGACTGTCAGTTTGCTGAACTGACTGTCAGTTTGAATGTCAGTTTGATTAAACTGACAATTGTCCAGAGAGGGTGTATTTTGGGCTCAAAATTTTTGTACTAAACTGACTATCAGTTTGTCCATACTGACTGTCAGTTGGGGATTCGACCACAGTGTTTTTAACTGAGTTTCTATTTGATTTTTAATCGAGTCTGTGGTCGAACTGACTATCAGTTTGCATAACTGACTGTCAGTTGTGGGTTTCAAGTTTCCATAAACGACCACGAATGGCTAGCAAATTTTTATCCGTAAATTTTGTCGGCCGTTGTACACGAAACTGACTGTCAGTTAGGCAAACTGATTGTTAGTTTGAGTTGCTGATTTTAAGCCCTAGCTCCAACGATTCACTCGATTCTTGAGGCTATAAATAGGGGCTTTGGGCATGTATTTTATACAAGCAGTAGCATTTTCTTATACACTCTTGAGCTTTAGTTTTCTACTTAAAATCTTGATCTTTTGATCAAGTCGAGTGTTTTCGATCCGCTGAGAGTTTCAGTTCATTTGCATTTGCATACTCCTAGTTTCTCTGTGCATGTTCAAAGGACAAGAGAAGACCTCGCTGCCTATTACTCTTGGTGAGCGCCCTCACCTAGACGGTTCGGAGGCGTGGCCGTTGACCTCTCCAGATCGGAGATTGTCGGAGAGGCTCGGCAAGTTTGTACAAGGCATCGGTGCTCACCTTTCCGGAGTGGACAAGGAGCAACCGCTAGTTGATAATACTCTTCATGAGTATTGAGGAAAAACTCAAGTGACTTGAGTGCTTCAACAAGGACTAGTGGAGACTGGGCGAGTCTCCGATATTCGGTAAAAATTACTGTGTTCGTTCTCTTCTCCTCTTGGTTATATTATTTGTTTTTAATTTGCTATTATTTGTTTAAGTTTAAAGTTTTTAAAAGCCTCCTATTCACCCCCCTCTAGTCGGCATCCTTGATCCAACAGGTTTCACAGCACGCATGCGCTCCACCTCCTCCCAAGTTAGTCGGGTCTGATCCACCGGGGGAGCCCTCGGCGGCGGCCCCGAGGGAGGAGGGAGCTGATGCGCGTCAGCCGACGCCGCTGGCACGCGGGCAAGGCCCGACATTGGGCGTGTCTCCGGGGCCATCCCGGGCGCGGTGGAAACTGCCGGCCCAGGAGCCGCTCCGGACGCACTGGCAACCATCCGCGGCGCAGAGCCAAGGAGAGCCACCGGCGCGGGGAAGGCTCCCGGTGCGAGGTAAGCCCCCGGCGCGGGGGAGACTCCCTGCGCGGGATCAGGCCCCGGGGCGACGAAGGCTCCCGGCGCGGGGAAGGCCCCAGCGCGGGGACAGCTCCCGATGTAGGGTAAGTCTCTGGCGCGGGGACAGCTCCCGGCGCGGGGAAAGTCCCTGGCGTGGGAAAAGCTCCCGGAACGGGCGCGGGGAGAGCTCCCGGCGCAGGGTCAGCCCCCGGTGTAGGGACAGCTCCCGGCGCGGGGTCAGGCCCCGGCACGGGGACAGCTCCCTGCGCAGGGTAAGGCCCCGGCGCGGGGTAAGGCCCTGGCGCGGGGTAAGTCCCCGGCGCGGGGAAAGCTCCCGATGCGGTGAACATGCTCGGCGCCAGGAAGGCCGCCGGGTGTCCCACGAAAAACGGAGGCGGCAACCCCATAAATGGGAATGAGGGCGGATAGACGGGAGCCAGAGGCCGCACTAATGCTCACAACAACTCCTCCCAGGTGCGCTAGGCACGGAGTTGTCCTTCGACCAAGGCTTCGAGCAAGGTGTCCCGGGGAGCCGGGTGTGCCATCGGGGGGAGACTAGTCCCCGCCGAGGCGGCCACGGTCACCGAGATTGACCCGGAGGTCGAACCACCAAAATTAATAGGAAAGGTAGGAGGTGGTACCTGGGTCTGGCCGCCTCCGGGCGGAAGCACCGGGACGGTTGTGTTCCTGGACGGGTGGCACTGGGTCACCGGGACCGGCGTCACCGGGGAGGGAGCGAGCCCTCATTCTTGGGGGAGCCATGGCGATTCGTCACGAGTCCCCACGGTCGGCGCCAACTGCCGTGGTGTTACGAACACCAAGGCCAGTTTTGTGGACGATCCTAGCGAAGAAAACGCGACGCAGGGTGACCGGGTGACCGGTCCTCCCCCGCCGGACAATGCAGCAATTGACACGGAGATTTTTATACAGGTTCAGGTCCCGGTGGGGGCCCTAGTCCTGTCGGCACCCTCCGGACTCGAGTCCGCTGGGGAGGAGCTCTCTCGGGGAGAGAGGTCTCCAAGGGAGCCTATTGTTTGAGTGTGTTGCAAATGAATTGGAGTCTCTCTACAAATGAGGTAAAGGGGGTATTTATAGGCCCCAAAACAAGCAAAAGACCAAAAAAACCCTAGCTACAGCCGTTGGATCGAGGGGCGCTGGCGTCATTTCACTGGCCGAAGGGCTTGAATGCTTGACAAGTGCCCTCGCCAGTTCCCGAGGGACACGGGGTCCGGAGGCCCAGGGACCCGCAAGGGACCTTCTTCGCACGAAGGGCTGAGGGGCTCTAGAAGTTCCCTGGGACCCAGGGCCCGGAGGCCCCAGGATTTGCTAGGAACCTTCTCCGCACGAAGGCCCAAGGCGCTCTGGAGACCCCGCGGGACCAGGGGCCCGGAGGCCTAGGGACCCGCCGGGACCTTCTCCGCACGAAGGGCCGAGGAGCTCCGGAAGTTCTCCGGGACTCGGGGCCCGAAGGCCCCGAGTCCCGCCGGGAACCTTCTCCGCATGAAGGGCCGAAGGGCTCCGGAAGTCCCCCGGGACCTGGGACCAAGAGGCCCCGGGATCCGCCGGGGACAATCTCCGCACGGAGAGAAGGGGCTCTGGAAGTTCCCTGGGACCCGGGGCCCAGAGGCCCCGGGACCCGCCAGGGACCATCTCCGCACGGAGGGACGGGGGCTCCGAAAGAGCTCCGGAAGTTCCCCGGGATCCGGGGCCCAGAGGCCCCAGGAACCTTCTCTGCATGAAGGGCCGGGGGCTTCGAAAGTTCATCGGGACCCAGGGCCAAGAGGCCCCGGGACCCGCCGGGGACCATCTCCTCACGGAGGGACGGGGCTCTGAAAGTTCTCCAGGACCCGAGGCCCGGAGTCCCCGGGACCAGCCGAGAACCTTCTCCGCACAAAGGGCCGAGGGGCTCCGGAAGTTCCCCGGGACCATCTTCGCACGAAGAGACGAGGAGCTCCGGAAGTTCCCCGGGACCCAGGGCCCAGAGGCCCAGGGACACATAGGGACCTTCTCCGCACGAAAGCCCAAGGCGCTCTGGAAACCCCACAGGACCCAGAGCCCAGAGGCCCAAGGATCAGCTAGGACCTTCTCCGCACGAAGAGCCGAGGAGCTCTGGAAGTTCCCCGGGACCCGGGGCCCTGAGGCCCAGGGACTCGCCGGGGACCATCTCCGCACAGAGGGACGGGGGGCTCCCGAGGCCCTCTGGGACCCGGGCCCGGAGGCCTTGGGACCCATGTGGACCTTCTCCGCATGTAGGCCCAAGGCGCTCCGGAGACCCCACAGGACCGGGGCCTAGAGACCCAGGACCCGTCGGGACCTTCTCCGCACGAAGGGCCGGGACGCTCTAGAGGCCCCGCGGGATCCGGGTCCAGAGGCCCTGAGACCCATCGGGACCTTCTCCGCACGACGGTCCAAGGCGCTCTGGAGACCTCACTTCGAAGACTGCCCGGAAGTACGGGATTTCCCCCCAACACTCCATTACCATTCTACCGTTGGAATAAGACAACTAGGTTTAACGAAACTCATGCCAAAAAGAAAATCCTTATTGATTTGTATGTCACTCTTGATTTGACTTTTTTTCATAGGAATCTTTGCCACGTGAAATTTTTTTTGTTGAATCTTTGGTTTGGTTGGACTATTCAAAGAGGTTGGATGTCTCTAGAGTGTCGACACTCATCAGTGAGATGGAGATGGAAGGAAGCGTCAAGTCATGCGGACTTGATGCACAATGTAGTTTTTTTTTTTTACATTCTAAAGGTTTTCTTAAAATTTTGCAAAGAATTTTTTTCTTGCATATTTTTCATTATTAATTGAATCAATACCTACCGTCTTTAAATCTAACTACTTTTAAATTTATCTATCTCATTTTTAGTTCTCCATGTAATGATAACATGATAGTAAGATAGTGACGACTGACAGATGATAGACAACAATGTGGAAGTCGACAATGCTAACCAGTCAGGTGGGGCCTATGGGTGGTATATGGGTGCATGGCGACCGTTGTGTAGGATGAAAGCTGGAGATGCAAAAAGTTTAAATTTAAAGATAGAAAAGATACAAGTTTGGTTTTTATGTGTGTGGCCTCACATATAGAAGTGAAGCGTAATATCCATGAACAAATAATTTTTAGAGTGTTTTTTAAAAATCATCATTATAAGTGGTAGTATCTGCTATATTAACAATCCCACTCTACATCTAACATTCTAATATGATACTCTAACAATTAAATATGTACTAAAAATTAAAGAGATCAACAATCAAACCCATATTTAAAACATTGGGTTTGCACTTAATTAATTCACTCGTAAGTTGCGGCTACCTGTGTCGCATGTATACTTGTTTCAGGCATCTGATCTCAAAATTTTGTGAATAGTAGGAAAGACTATGATTTGCACCATATACGATCCTCATGCATGTTAATTTGCTACCTCGACACCATTTTTAAGCTTATTAAATTTGTTCGAACAATGTATTCGGTGGTGAATCCATAAATTGAACTATTAGAAGACAAGCCATACACATTAATATCTATCAACTAGACTATGGATCAAAACAAGCTATTTATAAAAAGTTTGTTGAGAAATTTTCGCTGATAATTTCATTTCTTTCTTAAATATTTTAATTGAATCTCACTTCTTTCAATTTTGAAAATTAGACTTCATTTCTTCTCAATTCTTTCAATTAAGTCCTATCATTCAACTTATTGTTATTTAGGCTAATTAAACGCTAATGGGGTGTGATAATTGATCACTAAATTGGCATAAAAAGTTGAAAAAAATACAAGAACATCATATAGTCATTAAAACTTACTAACAAGTTTTTAAATTTTACAAAATTATAGAAAAATTTACTAATACCAAGTGATATATGGCCCAACGAAACAATTTTGAAAGAAATGAAACCTAATTGTCAATATTGAAAAAAATAAAACTCAATAAGAAAAATGATCATTTGAAAATTTCTCAAATTTTGTTTGAAGAAATTCTATTTGAATCAAAGATATTTAAAGAAAAACAATGGGATTGTGTGATCCCTCGTGTCATCATTATGAAATTCTTACCTACTTAGTATATATTTGACCTCATTATTAGAAATTCTGCTCCGTCCCTGACTTTAACCAGGTGAGTATGAACATAGCAACAGTCTTTCTTTAACATTTTTTCAAAGCAACTTTGCCATCATATAGGGTAGTCAAAAGAATCAAAATATATAGGAATAATTAGTTTCATATTAATGTAAAAGTATTAATTTAGTAAAATATTATTAACAGTGAGTAGGACATACAATAGTATTTTGTTAAATTCATAATTTTGAGTGTGATATGAAATTAATTGAATATTAAATCTAAGTCACTAACGATGATGGATTTCTATAGTTCTTTTTCTTAAATGGTGTTAATTTCATGTAAATTTACCTAATTTCAACTAGGCAAGTATGAACACATCAGTAGTCTTTCTTTAACATTTTTCCAAAGAAACTATGCCATCATATATATAGTTAAAAAGGACAGCAAATATGGTGATATATATACCACGTATAAAGGACACATCCATCCACATATCAGAGGGAATGGATGGAAGCAACTATCATTGAATTGTAGATATATATGAATCAAAGTCAAATAATCTACATATTAATATCATTTTAATTGATGGCAAAGAGCAAAGTCCAAGTCAATGTTCCAAGTCTTTAAAGTTCAATTGCAATATACAGCTCCATGGATTTATTTGCTGGAAGAAAGGGGGGAGCTGGGAAAAAGATATCCACTTACAAATTTATGTTTTTGTTAAAAGTGACCAAAAATCCTAGGAAATTGCGTGAAACATTAATAGTGTAATTTTTAAGGAATCTATGCGTATATAAAATTAGGGTTGAATATATTATGGAGTCCTAAAAGTAATCTTATTTATCTACGCTATCATAATTCAAGACCTCTAATTTTATTTGTTTACAATTACTATTTGTACCAAATTTGTGTATTGAAATTATATTTACTCTCTAGATCCACAAATAATAGCTCTCTATGAAATGAAATCATAACTACATAATATTTTTTTACTAATTACACTGAGACGTATCTACTAGTTTGTATAATTTAGATACTCAAATTACATAGGTATAGCAGTACTCTGTTAAAAAAAATCATTAGGCATCTGTAGCTTTGATTTCATTTAGTAGATGGTTATTATCAGTGGATTTATTGTAACAGTTTACTTAGAATGTTGCATCAGTTACTTTAAAAAATAGTGTAGTTTAAAATAACAAGCTGAAGATATGACACGTGACCACAAGGATACATGAGACAGACAACGTACATACATACATATATGTATCTTCTATCTCATTCGATTAAAGACAAAGATATTTTTTCTAGAATCTCAACTACCTAATAATTAATTTGAATGGTTAATATTAATATAGAAGAGAAATTCAGATAATTAATCATTTTACAAAAAATTTTAAATTTCTCCCTCCTTGAACTGGATTATTATTTATATACCAATATGAACGGAGACAGAGATATGCCTCACAAGCCTTGTTCATCGGGCATAAATACAATGGAACTCTCAAAATAACAAGAGCCACAATCAGGGCCCACCAACTCAGTACATGGGTCCACCTTGCGTATAATGTCATGGCAGTTCGTATCTTTTGAAGTGCTTCAAAAGTTGGTATCCTTTTGTGCCTAAGCAGCGAAAGCATGTTGCACCTGAACCAACCATCCAATGTTCCATGAGGTAATGGCCTCCCTCGCTTTAGCACTTTGGATTTCCGAAGTTCTTTTCATGGGGGGAATGTATGAAATATAAAAATCTTTAAAACAAAAAGAATGAGAACTAGCGATTTTAATAGTTGGATAACGAGTAATGAGACATTAAAAGTCATTGATGATGTGTTTAGTTGTCTATTTTTGGATTTGACCTCACTTTGGAGATGTAACAATCTCATGTTTGGTTATCTACATATGAAATTGAGTTATGCACATGGGTTTGACCAGAGAAAAACACAACGTCTGAGTGTTTCTGCGAACCAGACTCATATAATTTGTGATTAGAGAATGATTAGTGTATATTAATAATTCTTAGTATGGATTAATGTTGATTAAGAATAATTAAGATAGGACAAGGGTTATTAAAGTAAAATAAAATATTTACTAGTTTTAGTAGTATTTTTTTCACCTTATATATTTTTTCTTACATCAATTATACAACCAATCAAACAACATTTCATATTAACTGTAGTATCTCATACATCAACCAAACATCATCCAATTACATCTTCATAATCTGTCCTACTCAATCTGTTTAACACATACAAACTAGACTCAATATCATGTGGGCAACCAAACACATCTTCAGAACTTTTAGAGATCTAATATATTTCACCTCTACTCTCATGCGCTTCAACCTTTTGGTCCTATCCAACGTAGGATAAGATGCACACATGAACTAATTTGTTTATATTTTTATCCTTGTTTTAAGTAAAAGAGTTTACTCAGAATTAGAGTTGTCATATCACTAAGCATTACACACACAACTAATTCACCTAAACTTTGAATATGATACTATGCACATTCATGGGCCACTCGGGCTATCTAATTAGGCCAAAGTATCACAGCAACCTCCGTCACGCATAGGATCTAAGTCAGTTTCTCCATATCACAATCAAATAGGTGCTAGAAGAGTCTAACATGAGGGAGTACACCCCCCCCCCCCCCCCCCCCCCCCAACAACAACAACAAAACACCCACCACGTGCAATGCACGAAAGAATTTTTCATCCACGTTATTGTGTAACATTCAAAACTGATACATGTAGGATTAAGGATGTCGACTAGAGAGGGGTGAATATGAGGCTTTAAAACTTTTTAGATAAGAGCAAATATTGCAAAAGATCAAATAACAATTAAACAATAAAGAGGAGAAGACAAACACAATCGATTTTTACCCAAGTATCGGAGACTCGCCCAGTCTCCACTAATCCTCGTTGAAGCACTCAAGTCAATTGAGTTTTGCCTCAATACCCACGAAGGATATTATCTACTATAGGTTGCTCCTTGTCCATTCCGGAAAGGCCAGCACCGAAGCCTTGTACAACTTTGCCGAGCCTCTCCAACAATCTCCAAATCTGGAGAGGTCAATGGCCACGCCACCAAACCGTCTATGTGAGGGCGTTTACCAAGAGTAATAGGCAACAAGGTCTTCTCTAAACCTCCAAACACGCACCGAAAAACTACAAGTATGCAAATGCAATGAACTGGAATGCTCGGTGGATCAGAAAACACTCGACTTGATCAACAGATCAAGATTTTGTGTAGAAAACTAAAGCTCAAGAGTGTATAAGAATGCAAGGCTGCTTGTTGTGTAAAACACATGCCCAAAGCCTCTATTTATAGCCTCAAGGATCAAAAGAACCGTTGGAGCTAGGGCTGAAAATCAGCAACTCAAACTGACAGTCAGTTACATACACAACGGCCGACAAAATTTACGGATAAAAAATAGCTAGCCGTTTGTGGTCGTATATGGAAACTTGAAACCTCAAACTGACAGTCAGTTAGGCAAACTGACAGTCAGTTAGGCAAACTGACAGTCAATTCGACCAAACACATCGATCGGTTTAAAAGAAACTCAAATAAAAACAGCTGTGGTCGAAACCCCAACTGACAGTCAGTATGGGCAAACTGACAGTCAGTTTAGTACAAAAATTTTGGCCCAAAAAACACACTCTCTGGACAATTGTCAGTTAACACAAACTGACAGTCAGTTCAGCAAGCTGACAGTCAGCCTGAACAAAAATAGCTATAACTTTAACTTCAGAAATCCAAAAGAGGTGTTTAATAGCTCGTTTGAAGGATAATTTTAAGGGCTACATTTTTGTCAACAAAAGCAAAAACCAGATCTGCCTAGATCTTTCTTGAAATTTGAAAAACTTTTCTATTGTCAAAAACTCAACTGAAAATCCAAATCTTTCAAAATCAAATTCAAATCAAATCCAATAAAACGAATGCAATGCAATGACCTAAATTTCTCGGTTTATGTTGGAAATGTAGAGAGGACTTTTGCAACCCCTCTTTATAGTACGGTTAAAACTAAAAACAATTTTCCTAAACCGATCAACTCCAAACACCGAGATCGGTAAAAATAAAAACAGTATTACCTTAGGTCTTTTGCGTTTTTGCAACTTGCGTCTCGACTTTATTCCTTGCGACTTGTGCTTTTTATTTCTTTTGCATTGGGTTCGTCTTGTTCATCTCTCATATCTTCCCAACGGAGCTCTGTATCAAACAATCTCAAAAGCACAGTCAGTCTGAAACACTTAGTTTTCATTAATCATCAAAATTAGGGTTAGGCATGAAGGCCTAGATGCAACAATTCAGATTATTAAAATTGTAGTTTTTATTCTCTAATTTTAAAGATAATTCCTTCTAGATACATTCTTCGTCAAACGAGATGAGTGCTATTGTACAATGACAATGTTTTTTGTGAGATAATGGATAATGAAAGGTTTCACTTGGACAAATGAATGTGTAGAAATGATTGAATCTTGGAGCGACCTTCAAGATGGGAATTTTTTGCCTAATAACCCACAAAAAAAAATAAATTCGAAAACTAACCCACAGCTTTTAAATTTTGCAAAAATAGCCCTCAGTAGCGAAGTGGGCCGGGCGACTGATCTTCAGTCGCTAGCTGGGCTAGCGACAGAAGACGTGGCACGGCCCAAAGCCCTGCTAGCCCAGGTGCCGTGCCATGCCAGCTTTCAATCGCTAGCCCGGCTAGCGACTGTGGCCTCTGGTTGTGCCCTGTAGCCTCTGGTCGCGGTCAAAAGGGGCAGGGACCCAGATGCAAGGATTTGGACTGATTTGTGATGATTTAGCTTGGGAATTTGGACTTGTTTGCAAACCTTGAGATTGGGAGGGCTGATTTGAGATATGATTTCACACACAAGTGTAACTTTATTCCAGAAGCTTATTCAGCAGGAGATTCGATGAAATTCATCAAGATTCGATGATTTTGGGATAATTCGAAAACATGGCACTTTATGGTAATTAGGGTTTCAAAAAATGGTGAGGCTTGAAACTGAGGCCTCGGATGAGATTTTGGAAATCTTCAGAAGGAAAACTTGCTCAAAATAGTGAATGGGAGATACTCCTTGAATCAGATCGAAGTTTGGAGATAAGATGTGGGTTTTAGCCTTTTTAGGGTTCTCGGGAAATCTGATTTGTGAAAAGGGGCATGACGACAAAGTTTTGCCATCAACTTCTGGAATTAGGGCATGGGCAAATCTAGGATCAAGATTCTGAGACACAGATTTAAACTGGGGCAAGAAATGGCTATTTAACTAATTTGCAGGTTTGAGTGGAGTGGGATTCGAACCCAGGCCAACAGGTTTGAGTGTGGAACTTTGAAACCAAGTAGGCTATGTAACATTTCTCAAATAGTTTCTCATTGTAACCATTAGTACTGTATTGTTTAATTGAACACATATCGCATTTGTTTTATATAAATTTTAGACAATGTACTCCGTAGAAGTACATACATTCCTTTCCTTTTGTATAAATTTTATGAATATGTACTAATTTCGCATTTATACCATGCTTTTGATACCTAGTTTTGTAGGTTCATTTTTGAACATGTATTAATTTTTCATGTATACTTGCAAAATAAGGATGGTATAAATTCTATGAATATGTATTAATTTGGAATGTATACCTAGTTGCATTTATACCTAGTTGCATTTATACCATGGTTTTTTTTCTTGAGTTTTCTTTTTAATCTCTACGTACAGACCAGTGGCCCTACAGGGTAACACAAAAGGTAACCCGGGCTAACAGATTTGAGAGGAGTGTGTTGAAACCAACTAGGCAAGCACTGCATTTCTGAAATAGTTTCGCATTGCACATATTAGTACTGTACTTATTAGTTGATTGATTAAATGCAAAAAAGACATATCGCATTACTATATATTCGGGTAATATGTGCTATATGATTGTAAAAGGATATATTTTTAATAAAAAATAGAACTGTGAAAAGTAAAAAAGATGTGTTATATAATTATAAAATGTAAGGATTAGAATTGTATGTTGATTATTAATGCGGTACAAAGTTTAGGGTTTCGGTTTCGATTTCCACAGATGGTAATGCGGAAGCGTACAAAGTCTAGGGTTTTGATTTTCAATACAAAGTCTTGATATGGTAGATAAAATATAAAGTTACAAGTGTGTGTGACAGTTGCAAAAACAATTAGAATGAGGCCCACAGCAGCAAAAGGTGATCAAACTGCGGTGCGCCACCTGATCTGAGTAGAGAGTGTCCATCTCGCCTAGAAGATTATTTATAGTGGTCCTCTCTACCTCATTCCAATCTGGGTCGAGTCACGACATGTAATTGCATCTATCTCTCTCCTCTTGGCGGCCACAATGTAGGTAGTTTCTACCAGCAGTGTCGTAGGCCCAAGACGTACTTACTCCAACATCACCTCGACATCTGCACATAAAGTCATCCGTGTCAGAGGCATCATCGGGCCAGTTGAACTCCTCAGCAGGACGCGTTGTTGGGTATGTGTCTCCATGGCAAGAGCAATAACACGGACGTCTGCAGCAACACATGTGTTGAACGTCGTGCATGTTGATCGACAACTCTTGCATGAAGTCGAGCTGCTCGCGAAGTCTCTTCTTTTTGCAGAGAAGAAAGAGTATCGTACGTGCAGCCTTTGCGCTCCACTCGGGGTCGAGCCAAAGCAGGAAAGTGCACTTGCAAACATCTTCCCTCGGACACTCGAAAAATCTCCTCCCGTAGTCACCCTGAACGGAGGACGTGGTAGTCTTCGGTAATAAACCGCAGTTGCAACGACATGGCCCTGAACTTTGTCTGTCATCCTACAAACAGAAGGGAACAACCTAGAAAGTGACGCATAAATTTGCGCTTTGTTAATGCGAGCTGATTATGTACTTACCTTGTTGCGTCTTCTTCTTCGGCCATAGCTACTGTCGCCCGCCATGTTTAGATGGGCGTGTTAGAGGAGTGCGAGTTGTGTTTTGAGCTAAATGGCTTAATTTATAGAAGTGCTAGTCATGAAGAGTTGTATCGTTGGTTGGACACATCTATACGAAACCAGACGTCTCCGCGCAAAAGATGATCGGTGCAAAAGCTGAAAAGACTAATCATATAAAATCTGAAAAGATGAAAAGGTAAAGGTTGAAAAGCAGAAATGCAGAGTCGTACAAAAGTAGAATAGTACAAAAGTGCGACAGATGCAAACCCAAAAAGTTGGAAACCTGACAAAAACATACGAAAAAACTGAACAGTCTGACAAAACCCTACATCAGACTACTGCCCCCTCCTCCCCCTCTGTGGGGGGGCCTGATACTCCGATGGTGTGTACCGAGAGGAGGGCTGACGATCCCTGACGCGCCGCCTCCTCGCTGGTGGTGTCTGCGTAGACGGCGGAGCCTGGGAAGGCTGTGTCGGCTGCGTAGGCGGTGGAGCATCGACAAGGAAGTTAGGCTGTGTAGGATGCTGCTGTGTCTAGTCGAGAGGTTGGTGCCATGCAAGAATATCAAGCTCTTCATCTGAAGAGCTATCGGCAGGCACGAAACCCGTGTGCGGTGGTGGAGGGTGCGACGAGGGCAGACGGTCCGCTGGTGGCACATGCGACGAAGGACCCGGCGCCGACGGTGATGGTGGGGGAATCACGGTCAAGTGAGGTGGCAGCAGCACTCTGAAACCGACCAGAATCTAATCGACCTGCCGCTCGACCTCTGAACAATATGCGTACACATCGTCGCTGGGCATAGTGGGTCCGAGGCGGGACCTGACCATCATGTCCCGTGCACCAGCAGAGACGTCGCCGAGGATGTCTAGCTGCGGACACGAATTAATGCAATTATAGAATGACAATCCATGTGAAAGTCAGGTTGCAAAGAGCTAAGGAACTCACAGAAGAGTGGATTTGCCCAATAAGGCGTCGGTCGTAGCGCTCGTCGATGGTGGTGGGAGGGACGGGCTCATCAGGCGCGGCTGGTGGACCGCTCGCCAATCGGTAGATTGTGCGAGGTCGGTACCATGACAGGTAGGAAAAATGGATGTCGTGGCTGTACGGCCTGTGCTCCTCGACCGTGCGTGTGTGGGCCCAATCCATCCACTCCTGCACATAGGGCCACTGCCGAAGAACGAAATCGTCCCTCACTCGACCCTTCCTAGATTGCCTGCGAACAAAGCAATTAGTTAGTGACAGAAATCATGTATAAAATAACATGTGAATGTAATGCATATTTGACGTACTCGTGGATATGGTGCGGGATCTGTCGAGGAGGCTGCACGGGTACAAGCTGGCGTAGGCTGAAATGGCGTATAACTCGCTCAGACGAGTACCCCTCAATCATGTGCGAGAAGACGAGTAGAACCTGGGTGCGCCAGTAAACAGCATCCTGTGTGCAAAGAGACGAAAGGCCAACAGGAGCGACGGATTGGAGGTTTGCGGTGGTCCACGGATCCCAGATGACGCTGTCATTGAGGAGCAGATCGAAGCCCGTGGTGTACGAAGGATAACAGAGGTGCACCTGATATGTGGCCCACCTCAAACTCATCCTGTTTGAGTGGTTGCTCTTCCCTGGCACCCACGGAGACATCTGCGAGGGGCAGTACGTTCAGCTCGCCAGGAGTATTGTTGACTCGGCCCTGGGGCACGTGCCGCGGTTCAGTTTCGGATCTGCCGTGCTCTGCCACACCTACAGGGGGTTGTGCGACGCCACGAGCAGAGACCAGGTGAGCTCTCTTTTCGCTGGGTGCGCCATCCTCTTGTAGATGTGGTCGTATGAGCATTTCCCCGTCCCTCGCATGCCCGGCCAATGCCAACTGATCCCGCGGAACCAGCGGTCGACGGACGGGGAAATGCTCATACGACCACATCTGCAAGAGGATGGCGCACCCAGCGAAAAGAGAGCTCACTTGGTCTCTGCTCGTGGCGTCGCACAACCCCCTGTAGGTGTGCAGAGCACGGCAGATCCGAAACTGAACCGCGGCACGTGCCCCAGGGCCGAGCCAACAATACTCCTGGCGAGCTGAACGTACTGCTCCTCGCAGATGTCTCCGTGGGTGCCAGGGAAGAGCAACCACTCAAACAGGTACAAGTAAGCCTCAAGGTGGCACATAAAGATCTCCTCTGGAGCGGCCACGGAGAGTGCACCATGCGCACTGCACGAAGGTAACTCTAGGGAACTCCCGCATCCTGAGCAAACCCCCCCCCCCCCCCCCCGCGCTGGCCCTACTCCCTCGAAGCGCTGTAGGAAATCTAGGCGCCATGCAACTCTCTTAGTGGCCACTGAGACATATATCTCCCCGCGGATAGGCAGGCCAAGCAGCATACTGATGTCCTGCAGCGTGATAGTGAGCTCGCTGAAACTGAAGTGGAACGTGTCCGTCTTGGGCCTCCATCGGTCCACAAGCGCGGTAACCAAGGCTCGGTCAAAGCGGAATCGCCTCGCCCTATCTACCATGCGGGCGAACGGCAACAGTCCGGCCACGAGCAAATAAGGCACGAACAGCTCATCCAGAGGCCACATCTCACGCGGTGTCCTCATGCGCAGAGCTGGGAGAACGGTGCCCTGTAGAAGCCGTCGAGCACGATGACGCTCCTGATGGTGCTGTGCAATCAGCTCAGGAAGCTGATGGTCGTCTGCCATACCTGCAGTTGTGACATATTAGGTCGACAAGTTGAAACATTACAACTAATTAACAAAAATTTAGTATTACTTACGAAAATTCACAACAAGCCATGATAACATTACAGTTTTATTTAGGAAAATTCAGTATAACTCATACAGGGAAATTGCATTGCTTCAGTTTCTCAGAGAAGTTGATGCGCCTGCCACTTGGGGGCATCGATTTCTTGTGTGATCAGGCTGCCTGCAAGTGCTGCATCTACGTAGGTCATTTTCACACTTCACTGCATCCATATCGTTCTGTATCCTCCTGGATCGACGTCGTCCGACATGGCCTACAAGGAGCCTCTTGTCTGGGATCCACGTGATGGCATCTTCCGTTGACAGCTCTCGATAGTTTCCCCTGGCTGCAAACCCATGGAAGACACCCTCCCAGGTTTTCCATAAGTACTGCAAAGTGTAATAAGTTGAGATATATTATGCCGGATCGATCCTAGGAACGGAGCAGGCAGCGATGGCATGCGAGCAAGGAATGTGCAGCAGTTGAGACTTGTTGCATGTACATTGGGCATCTACATTTGTAATTCGACATTCGTGGACCCGACCAGCTCGCAGTGTGCCACGGACATGTTTGTGCCTTACTCGAACCTCGTAGTTTCCGTTCAAACGACTCAGCACTGAGACATCATGTGTCAACGACTTTCTCGTCCAAAATTCGAGGTAATCATTTATCTTTTTGGACCAGTGTACTAAGGGGTCATGCACAAGTGTTGATGCCGCCAACTCCTGCTGTCGTAGTACGCTACTGTGCGATAGAATGTCATCTCAGCTATTGTAGTGAGTGGTAAGCATCGCACACCTTTCAGGACGAAGTTGTACACCTCGGCCAGATTTGTCATTATGATTCCATACCGAGCCCCGCCTGTGTCGTGCAACAACGACCACTTCTCCATTGGTTTGGGCTAAATCCATTGACTGAAACTGAGACGACTCCGGCTGTTTCCCACGTCGGTAACGCCGCCATCTTCTAGAGCACCTGCCTCTTTCAATTCCGCCAACGTACCTTCCTCCAGCGACTTCCATATATTTGAGTACTTTGGCTCTTGGTTTTGCTTGGCAAGCCATTTGAACACCTGCATCAGGCGCCTGCTCTTGAAACAAGTGTGAAAATTCGCGTCAAGATGCCGAGAGCACCAACGACTCTGCAAGTCATCCCAACTCAGCGATGGATCCACCACCGATTGCATGTACTTGATCGCACTTAGCATTCCTCTATTTCGATCGTGAATCAAGCACACACGCTCCCGGTCTTTGACGACCTCATTCTTCAATTTGCCCAAGAACCACAGCCAACTGCTGTAGTTCTCCCCCTCGACCACGGCATATGCTATAGGGAGAAGCTGGTCGTTGGCATCAACAGCCATGGCAGTCAGTAGAGTTCCCTGGTATTTTCTAGTCAAAAAATGTTCTGTCAATGCAAAGCACGGGTCTCATGGACCTGAACGATGCAACGCACTGTTGGAATGTCCAGAAAAATCTCCGTAGTACCATGCACCCAGGAATCACAACACCCTTCGAGCCGATTATCGGCGTATCAACAATTTCAGTGACTGTGCCTGGATTTGCTTCGCATATGCGCCGCAACAGCCTCGTTATGAAGTTGTATGCCTCAACATATGTCCCAAAAAGCTCCTCCAGCGTCCTCTGTTTAGCCCTCCATGCCTTCCCGTACTTAATCTTATAACCGTACTTCTCCGCGACATGTGCAATTATCACTTTCAATGTGCTATATTTTCCTTTAGTACTGACAATATTAGGCTAGCAACAAAGCTGGAAGTGATATTTCTATGCTGCTGCATCATGTCCTCAGCCAGACATCTGTGGTCTTCGACTTTGGTCACCTGAAAAAAAGGGCCATCTCGTGGCTGTGTGACACGTACGTACCATGGACAGTTCTCGACTAAGCACCTCACAGTCCTGTCGACGATTCAGACTCAGAGTCCTCAGCCGAACTTATGCAAAATTTGTAATGGTGAGACCTTTCAAGATGACCCTCCGGGAAGGTATGTAGAACAATGGTGAATAGGAGCACAGGGAGATTTATATAGGTTCGGGCCCTCGATGGTGGGAGTAATAGCCCTACGTCCTGTTAGGATTTCACTATAGGTGATAAAAGGTTACAGAAATAGCAGAAAAACTCCTTCACAGGCGAAGGATTTTTCCTATGTAAACGTACAGAATAAAGCCAGGGAGGCTTGTAAAAACTATCTAATTTGGGCCGTAGACTTGGCTATTTTTCGTAGTTGAGATGTGTTATGTCTCACTTATATCAGGAGTCTTGTTCTTCCAAATGGATTGGATGTCCCCTTTTCCTCGGACCTCTATGCCACCCTTTTATACTAGTCGAAAGGGTGCCATATGAAGAAACTGCATCAAACGGTTGGATGCGGTTTTTGGAGAACTGCTGTTAACTTCCACGGAGGTTATTAACACGTGTTAATCACGAATAACCGCATATATTAACCTCTGACGGTTGGTCTTCAACGTGGAGGAATCCTCGGGATGCTTGGAATATCCTGTTATATGGATAACCGAATAAACTCCAAGCACCCTGGTCGAGAATGTTCTGACCGCGGAATGTGGGCTGACCGCGCAACATCCCGGATATCCAGTTCGCGTATAGCATATGAACTTCTGACCGCGCAAAGCTGTCGGCCTGATCGCACGAAGCCCATGACCTGATCGCGTAAAGCTTGCGACCTCATGGCGATGCCCCTCAGAATAGCTTGAGTTCGCATTGCCAGATACATGTCTGGTTCGAACCTGTCTTGAACCAAAAGTTTATTAGAAGTGACCCGGGTGACAATCCTCATCAGCTAGCCCCCAAATTCGAAGAAAACGAAGAGATGTGTTTATTTCGAATTTTAAGACCATGCATTGAATTTTTAACCCGACTCTTCAATTTTTCCACTTAGTGGCGCACTAAGTGAAAAACGGTTGGTTTCCCAAGACAGGTTCTGACATTATGTGACAGGCAATGATAGCGCCGTAGAACTTTTTTTATCTCGAGGTAAAATTGTAAATGCTTTGACGAAACCCGAGGCGTCTGGAATGCAAACCGTCACCCTGGCGGCTATAAATACCAGGCTCCTGGATTTGTAAAACTTCACAATTTCTCCCCACGCCTAAGTCCTTTTCTTGTCATCCTGCCTTCTTCCTTTTCACATACTCCTCCTGATGGCAAATCACGACATCATCGAGATTGAGAGTGATGAAGAGGAAGTTGTCGAACAAGGGCCTCAAACGATTGAAGACCTGTCTCCCTTAAGGAAGAAACCCAAGGTTGACGAAGGATCTTCCAGTGGAACAAAGGTGAAGAATGTAGCAAGTCTCTTTCTTCCTTCAGTTCCTTTGACTCTCCCCGTTCATGCATCTCGGCAAGTTAGGCCTTTAACCTTGGAGAGGAATTCTTCTCAACTCTCTCCTTTTCCCTCCAATTCTCCCATCCTTTTGGGTGATCGATATTCTGGTCGGCAAGCAGTGACTATCCCTCGATCAGATGATTGCCATATTGGGTTGGCGAAGCAATCATCTGGTGGGAAGGTTGCACTTCCACCATCTGATGATCCTCTTCCCAAGATGGGTATATCAACGGGTCATGCACTGGGACAGGTAATAATTCTTCTCCCCTTTTGCTGATAATTATAGTTAGTACGACTAACTTTTGCAAAATGCAGGAGGTTGGAGGCTCCAGCGATCAGCCTTCTGCTGCTCCATCTCTTCCTTCCGGACAGACTCTTCCGGAGGAGAAGAATGCCCTGCAGAAGAAGACCGAGAAGATGGCCTCGAAGATTCTGCATCTAGCAGAATGTCTTGATCGATCCCGGGAAGAGGCGCACCATTTCCGTCGAGAGAGGGATCACGCTCAGCAACAGCGAGAACTCTCTGACTTGATTAGGGACAAGAGTGCGTCTGTTGTTAGGGACGATGTAGATAGACTTAGGGTAGTTGCTAGTTCCTTGGGGGTTGCCAGTGTAGATCCTACTGACAACGACATGTCCCTTGGGGAACTTTGTAAACTTCTTTCGAAGCAAGTCGACGTTTTGATCGACTGTATCCCTTTTGTATGTAAAGAATGTAATAAATAAAAGTTTCTTATTTCTTATGAATATTCTTCACATCTTCTGTGCAAAAATATGGCCATAAACTTTATGTTCGCGACCACTCATGCACAGGAAACTTCAGTTCTGCGATCAGAATCATGCTTCCAAAAGCATCGCGACCTGCCCTGATGCCGCGATCAGTTTTAGGGCCTCGATCAGAACTGAATTGCGACCAGAGTTGGAACTCGGTCAGACTGTCACTCCAATTAGAATCAAAGTTTAGTCCAAAGCATAATTTCAATCAAACCACAACCCGATTAGAAATACATCCGTACGTCCAAAAATTAAGTTGCATGATTTTTTCGTAAAAATGTTCAAAGTATACAAAGGAAAAACATCTTCTGAAAAGTACTGAAAATTTTTCAGTCCTTTTGCACTTTCAATTTCTGAAACAAAGAAGTCTTTTTGTTTCAGATCCGATGCCTGAACACTTTATCGGGTTCGCCAGAGGCAGTATCCATTATGGGAAATGAATAAAGCATTCAATGGAACGTTTGAAATGAAACGTTTACTCACATTAATGCGCCGCCTTGGGTCTATAAAAAAAGCAGATGTCTTCTCAAAGAAGCCACACAGCCAAAAACCCTCATCGTTCCCGCCGCACGAAACCCTCATTTTCTTCAGCCTTCGTCTTCCCAAAATCGCCAACTTTTCCTTTGATTCTCCACCAAAAATGGCATCCTGGAGCCAATCCATTCACCACTCTGAGGAGAGCCTAGTGGCGTTGGAGAAGGAGGAGATCCTTCCTCCGCGGTTGCTCATCAACTGGCGGCCCGCGGAGAAGGACCAAGAAACCCCAACCGTCCAAGAGGGCGAGTTGGTGGTTTTTTAGGAGTACTTGCGCTGCGGGTTCCGATTCCCTGAGAGTCGGTTCCTCAAAGATGTCCTTGAGCATTATGGGTGGGAATTGATTAACCTCCACCCCAACGCGATGCTGATCCTTGCGGTGTTCCAGCATCTCTGTGAGGCGTTCGTCGGAGTGTATCCCAGCGTGGATCTTTTCTGGCGATTCTACTTCTCGGCGTGGTCGAAGAGCACCAACGCCGCCGGATGCATCTACTTCCGGCTGAGGGATAAAAAGGAGTATCCCTCCCCACCCCTGCGAGACTCTGTGCACGGGTGGCACCAAAGGTGGTTTTACTGCACTCCACCATCCGAGAGCAGCCTGTGGTTTGAAAACTCGCGACCAGAGAAGTCGAGCTAGTTGGATGCTCCCCCAGCGATGAATTTGGAGCTCTTGAAGCATGCCGAGGTGATCCTTCACTTGGTCGATCAAGGGTTGACAGCTCGAGATGTCATCCGAGACTTTGTGAAGAATCGGGTGAGTCCTCTGCGCGAAAGGGCTCATCCAGCATGGGAGATTAAGTCCATGGCGGACAGCACCTTGGACTACAGTAAAGGTATTTATTTCTTTGGCGCTGAGCTTTGCCATTCTTGAATTGCACAAATTCTGACTCGAATTTGGGAACAGTCCTGCCTTCATCTGAAATTGAGAGGCGGACCAACTCCCTCCTTAGGGCCTACAATGCCGATGTAGAGGGCCCTAAGGGATCGCCTCGCCCACAGAGCCTGATTCACGCCGGCGACGACCTTAAACAGGAGCGCCGAAAGGTACATTCTCTATCTGGCCTCTGTTTTTCAGGTCTTATGCATGTCCAGCGCTAAACAATTCCATCGGAAATGTGAATCAGCTCCTAGGAAGGTTCGTCGAGACGACTTTCCCAAGTGAAAACGTCGGCTCTCTTGGGAAGCCAACAGTGAAGAACGTGAAGAAGGTCTCCCAAAAACCCAGGGCAAAGAGTCCTGCCCCCAAGAAGGCCAGGCCAAATCCCGGGGAGGGATCTTCACGGAGCATTCCTCCTACCGCAAGAAAGACGGCGGTAAGATATCACATCCCTTCTGTTTTACCAGGCGCAGATTGGAATCACTTCTTCGTCGTACAGGGAGAGGGGAGCGAGGAGGAAGAAGATGATGTTCCTCTGGTCATTCGGAGGAGGAAGATCGCGGACCTCCCATCCGGCGATGCTCCAAACTGCCCCGCAGAGACCACTGCTACCGAAGAGGTGGCCGTGGCAGATCCTGCAACCGCAGAAAATCTTGGGATCGCGGATGACCTCCCAGTTCCTGAAGCCCCCGAGGCTTCAGGGTTGATTGTCTCCGCTTCCCTAGTCAAAAGGACGACCTCGGTAAGGATTCCTTACGGTCATACTTTCTTCAATTCCTTCTGTATATTTTGACAAGTCAATGTATATACAGGGAGAAGAGCTTCTCCCCGCGACTACCGCGAGTCCTAGGGAAGAAAATGCTCCACCTTTGCAGACAGAGGTGGAGGTGGTTGAGCAAAGGCCGGCTATGGCTGCTCCGGCGATCCAGGATCTGCCAAGGCCTTCAGATGCAGCCCCACCAGTCAGCCTGGTAGCCCAGGTAAAGACCTTGCTTTTTGTCTCTATCTTTTTCGTAGGAATATGTTCATAGCAGAACACATCCAGGGGGGAGATGCCTTGTTCGTCAAGAAGAAAGCTAGAACCGACGACGGTTCTCCTTCGCAAGGGGGACCTTCCCAGAAATCCCAGGGGCGGATGGGATTTCATATAAGGTAAGAACCTTTAACTGGACTATAATAAATGGTGATAAAAATTGCTCAAATTGTCTTCTTTGTCAGGCAAAGAAAGACGGCGTCCAGCCCTTCAACCGCCTCCGGAGGGGTTGAAGCCGTAGCTGGTACAGGAGCTTCCAATGAAGAACGCTCCACCCCTGTGGTCCAGGAAGTCGTCCAGACCACAGGGGAAGGAATAAATGCAGGGACCCAGTCGCGACCGATGACTACTGGGGGTAGCGCCCAGCCGGCGCTCCCACCGACTGTCCCTGTGGTAAGCACATCCGGGGCTCTGGCGAGGATCCCCACTGGATTGGATGATGCTATCTTACAAAAGTTTATGAAGGTATAATGAACCTCTGCTCTCGTGCCTGAATTGTACTTAGGACACCTTTGATCCTCTTCCTTTGCATCACAGGGGATATCCTGGCTAACAGGCCAGTCGCATGCTGTGATGCCAGTATAGAAGCCATTCAAAAAGAACGCGACAGCTTGCGCAGGTGAGGATCATTACCCTTTGGTTAGTATGGGTGCATTTTGGTTGTGACTGCCTTGATTTCGCTGCAGAGAGGTTACATTTTTGAAGAAAGAGGTGGCCAAACTGAGGCTCAATTCAGTCTCGATGTTTAAGAAACAAGAGATCGAAATCAACAAACTTCGGTCAGAAAATGCTGGTAAGCCGATTCCTGACTAAGAAGACTTGAATCCATAACATGCGAATAATCTCCTCTCTCTGTACAGTGCAAGAAGGTCGAATTACACAGCTTAGTCGGGACAAGGGGCTTCTTGAATCCTCGATTCACCACACCGATCGGTCGATCAAAGAGCTGAGCCTCCTGGTCTTCGAAAAACTGAAGGCCGTGGCTGATCTTCTGAAGACCAATGTGATAGAACTGAAGAAAGACAACCTCAGCGTAAGCGACTGGACATCGCTGCTCACTGCCCAGGCAGAATCACTGCTTGAGTATCTCCCTGGAGATATACGGCGACGCGAAGAGGCGATCAGAACCAGGGTTCGATCAGCCGCAGCAGCCGTACTCAGCCGGATTCGACTTCACCATGGCCCAGATGCAGATCTGAGCTCGCTGGTGGGTCCGGTTGAGGTCGAGAGTGACGAGCTGCTCGATGCCGTCATGGAGGAGGTCAAGCCCTTCGTAGACAGGATCCTGACTGAGCTGGGGATCGAATGATCCTTGTTTTTGTATCCAAACAATTGTGTATAATGCAATGTATGTAAAAAACCATTTTTTGACAGAAAGTACATATTTTGCAATTTTATATTATGAGTTTCATACTATAAGCACATCCCCCCTAGCCCCCGCCTCTGCTTATGAATACTGAAGCCTTAGTGTTATAAACAGAGGAGAAAACATAAGCGTAACGACTAGGGGTGTGCGTTTTAAACCAACGATCAGGATCAATGTAACGCCTAATCTTATTGCGAACTGGTAGCCACTCAGGTGACCAAGGACTTGCCAGATAGCCCCGTATGCGCTGAGAAGCGGCTTATTTAGGAGTGACTGATCTAGAAGTGGTCATGAGATCGACCAGCGAATCCGATTAAAATGTTGTAATGATCTGACCGCCGGCGGTCAGCCCCTAGGTCGAATGCATATGATACGGGCTTAGAGAGAAAAACTCATTGTATGAAAGCAAAACATATTTTATTTTATGAAAAGATGCTAATTGAACAGGAAAAAAGGGATTGGAATACTTACACGTAAAACTTGCGAAGTTGATCGATGTTCCAAGTATTGGACAAAATCCGACCATCCTCCATAGCTAACCGCGCCGATCCTGTTCGCGGCACTGAGACAACAGTATAAGGACCTTCCCATTTTGGGGAGAATTTGTTGCGATTAGACTGGTCTTGAATTTTTCGTAAAACCAAGTCGCCCACGTTGAGATCACGTGGTCGCACCTTTTTACTGTGATACCTGTGTAAAGCCTGCAAGTATGCCGCGGATTTAATCAGGGTGCGATCACGCCGTTCTTCTAAGAGGATGAAATCTTGCGCCCGTTGTTCGGACTGATTAACCTGTTCGAATTGATCTGTCCAAACAGAACCAATACTTACTTCGATAGGCAATACAGCCTCGGCTCCATAGACCAAATGGAAGGGCGTCTCGCCGGTGGCTCGACTAGAAGTAGTCCGTAATGCCCATAGAACGGTATAGAGCTCGTCTGCCCAAGCCCCCGAGCGGGTCTTAAGGCGATCAAAGACGCGCTTTTTAATGCCTTGCAGTATTTGCCCATTGGCTCGTTCTACGGCACCATTGCTTTGTGGATGTGCCACAGAAGCAAAGCACACCTTGGTCCCAACCTGATCGCAGTAGTCCAAGAAAAGACCGCTGGCGAACTGAGAACCATTGTCTGTGATGAGACGGTTTGGAACACCAAATCGTGCCACAATGTTCTTATGGAAGAACTTTTGTGCGGCTGATGCGGTAATGTTTCGTACTGGTTCGGCCTCAATCTACTTTGTAAATGTGTCAATGGCTACGAACAGAAACTTGTACCCATTGACCGCTTGTGGCATAGGACCGACGATATCCATCCCCCAGACCGCGAATGGCCTTGGAGAGGAATGGTTTGCAACTCATAGGCAGGTTGATGAACTTGTCTTGCGTGGAACTGACACTGGGGACACGTCTTGACCATATGTTTGGCATCATCAAGTGCCGAAGGCCAGTAGAATCCTTGTCGAAAAGCCTTTCCGACCAGTGTCCGATATGACGCGTGCGCACCGCATACACCGTCATGTATTTCTTTCAAGAGGGATTTTCCTTCCTCCTGAGATATACAACGCATGAATACTCCTTGAGTACCCTTTCTGTACAGAATCCCATCTATGAGTTTGTACAGGCGCGCTTTTCGAATTAACCGATCACTTTCGGTTTCATCCTCGGGTAGGGTCCCATGTTTAAGATAGACCCTCAATGGATGAGTCCAATCTTGTTCCTGACCGAGGTTGGTAACGAAGGCTATTACCGGATCATCCTCGACCGAAGTCATGATCGAAGGACGGTCCAAGTGTTCAATGAACACTCCTGCCGGAGCGGATGAGCGTGAGGACCCAATTTTGGATAATTGGTCTGCGAGAATATTGTCCTTTCGCAGGATGTATTGGACTTCGAAATGACTGAAGTGTTTTTCCAATCTCCTCACTTCTCCCAGGTAATGAGCCATTGTCTCATCGGAGGTGCTGTACTCCTTGTTTACCTGGTTTACGACCAGTTGTGAGTCTCCCCTCACCACTAATCGACGGACTCCGAGGAATTTTGTGGCCCGGAGCCCTGCAAGAAGACCTTCATACTCTGCTGCATTATTAGTCGCAACAAAGTGTAGTTGAATGACATATTTAAGCTGTTCGCCCTGGAACGTAACTAAGACTACTCCAGCCCCCGAGTGTTGAAAACTACGGGAGCCGTCAAAGTACATTGTCCAGTAATCGAGGCACTCCAGTTCCTCTGCCAACTGCATGGGTGGCTTAGGGTTGGTCCATTCGACCACAAAGTCGGCCAAAACCTGAGACTTAATCGCCGTGCGGGGCGTGAAATGGATCTCGAAGGCACCGAGTTCGACCGCCCATTTGGCGATTCGACCAGATTTCTCTGGGTTTCGGACAATATCCCCCAACGGAAAAGAGGAGGGTACTGTGATCTTGTGCGCTTGAAAGTAATGTCGTAGCTTACGGGAAGCCATCAGTAGCGCGTAAAGTATCTTCTGGACCTCAGGGTAGCGCTCCTTAGGACCATGAAGTACCTCGCTCACATAGTAGACGGGTCTATGTATTCCTTCCCTATCTGCGATCAGAACGGCGCTGACCGCGTGCGGTGTGGCCGCCAGGTAAAGAAGCAGTGGTTCTCCTTTGTCGGGAGACACCAATACTGGCGGACTGGATAGATATGTTTTTACCTCCTGAAATGCTTCTTCGGCCTCATCTGACCATGTAAAATTATGATGCTTCCGCAAGGCTTTGAAGAAAGGCAATCCCCTTTCACCTAGTCGTGATATAAAACGACTTAAAGCCGCCATGAGTCCAGCCAGGCGTTGAACATCCTTCATGGTTGAGGGCGATCTCATTTGCTCAATAGCCCTGATTTTCTCAGGATTAACTTCAATGCCACTGGAACACACAAGAAAACTAAGGAGTTTTCCTGAAGAAACCCCGAAAGAACATTTCTCCAGGTTTAATTTTATTCCAAAGCGATTCAAATTACAGAAGGTTTCAGCGAGATCGTCCAAATGAGACAATCTCTTGGTACTTTTTACAACCAAATCGTCTACATATGCTTCGAGATTACGCCCTATCTGGGAAAGAAAGGTCTTTTGCATCAAACGCTGGTACGTGGAACCTGCGTTCTTGAGACCGAACGGCATTCTGATGTAGCAGTATGTGCCGAACAGGGTGATGAAGGCAGTCTTCTCTTCATCGTCTTCTGCCATGCTAATTTGATGATATCCTGAGTAAGCGTCCAGAAAACTCATCAGTTCGCAACCCGCAGTCGAGTCGACCAGCTGGTCGATGCGGGGAAGGGGAAAGTCATCCTTCGAGCAGGCAGCGTTGAGGCTAGTGTAGTCGACGCACATGCGCCACTTGCCATTTGACTTGCGGACCATGACTGGATTGGCGAGCCATTCCGGGTGATCCACTTCACGGATAAACCCGGCCTGTAGGAGTTTGTCCAACTCCTCTCGGATGGCTTCCTGTCGGTCAACAGCAAAACGCCTGAGCTTTTGCTTTGTTGGTCGTTGTCCAGGTCGAATTGCTAACCTGTGCTCAATTACTTTCCTTGGGACACCGGGCATGTCGGACGGTTTCCACGCAAACACGTCTGCGTTAGCCCGGAGGAAAGCAACGAGGTCGAGTTCCTATTTATCATCCAAAGCTGATCCGACCCGAACTGTCTTTGATGGATCATCTGGGTACAAAGGAACCAATTTGAGCTTTTCATCTTGTCGAGGAGCAGCCTTGATCGCGTCGGTGGTAACAGTGGCGACCTGAGCGTCCCAGAGGGGAAGTTGATCGACCATCTCCAAAGATAGCCGGTCGCACGTGAGTGCCACGTTGCAACTGCCTCGGACCGAAATGATACCTTTGGGGCCAGGCAATTTCCCGCACTGATAAGCATAGTGCGTTGCCATCATGAACTTAGCAAGAGTCGGCCTGCCAAAGATTGCATTATAAGCTGAGTCACAATCGATTACATCAAAAGTAACCAATTCTGTCCGGAAGTTGTCTGGTTCTCCCAGAGTGACCGGGAGGACCACTTGTCCCAATGGCATCATGGAGGGGCCTGGGATTATCCCATAAAATGGATGGATTATGGGCTTAATCTTCGAACGAGGAATTTGCATCTCATCGAGTGCCTTGACCAACAAAATGTCAAGGGAGCTTCCTCCGTCGATCAGGACCCTTTCAACTCTCGCGTTACTGATGATCGGGGTAATGACCAGAGGGAGTCTCAAGGGTCGTGTTAACCCCGCCGGACAATCAGCGCGATCAAATGTTAAAGGTGTATCCGACCAACGGGGGTACTGAGGTTCGCCAAGGGATGTCTCCGTTTGGTTAACCTCTCGGTAAAAGGCCTTAAACTGCCTTTTGGAAACGAAAGAAGAAGAACCTCCAAAGATAACGTTAACATGATTTTGAGGTATCTGGTAAGACATTTCTTCGTCTCCATCGGCGTCCCTAAGTCCGCACGCCTGTTCTTTAGGTGGTAAGGTTGGCATTGGCCCAGCTCCCTGGTAGAAGTCATCCAGTTGCTTCAACCAACTCCTGCAGTTCTTGAGATCGTGGCCTGCGGAGTTGTGGAGTGGACACCACCTCTTGCCCTCCTGCGGATTAGTTGACTTTTCTGGCTGGTCGACATTTTGACCACCAGAGGCAGTTTTATTTTTGAATGAAGACTTATTACCTTTGGTCGAAGGTGGCTTCTCTGCGACTGCGACCTCGCGGTACTATCCAAAGCGGTTCCTCTTCGACTTCTTTGACTTCCCACCCGATGAAGACTCCGGCTTCTTGCTTGAATCTTCTTTCCTGGCGTCCTTGAAGCCTGGTTGGGGTGGTAGGTCCCCCTTGTCGACCATTCGGTTCCATTCGACCGCTTCGACTGCATCGGAATATCGATCGGCCATGTCGAACAGATCGGCCACTGATCGAGGAGGGTGGATAAGCAAGTCCTCAGTGAATCTCCGGTATCGAACGGCATGCTTAAATGCCCTGATTACGGAGCCATCAGATATGTTCGGGATGGTATTCCTCACCCCGACAAACCTCTTGACAAACTGCCGAAGTGTTTCGGTTGAAGTTTGCCGCAGCCGATGCAGGTCGTCCTCCTTACCAGGCTTTTGGTAACAATTTTGGAAATTACTGAGGATGGCATCGCATAACATTTCCCAATTGTAGATGGAACCCTCGGGCTGATTAAACAGCCAGGTTCTAGCCGGTCCTGCGAGGACTGTAGGCAGATAGTTAGCCATGACTTTGTCATCGCCTCCTGCCGCTTGGATGGCAGTAATATAAATTTGAAGGAACTCGGATGGGTTCTGAGTTCCGTCAAACCTCTCAATGGCCCCTGGTCGAAACTTATCGGGCCAAGCGACTGCTCGCAGGCCAGGCGAAAAAGCTTTACAACCAACGTAAGGACCGTGAATCGCCCTGTGACTGTCGGTTGGGTCTCGGGCGACCTCACGCAATGGCGAGGTTACTCGTGGTCCCAAACGAGAGTGAACAGGAACTCGATCCCTGCTACGGGAATCCTGCATTCGCCGGTATTTGTCCTGTCGAGATGGTACGGGCGGCTGGTAACCCCGTCGGCTCGAACCAGAATGAGGACCCTCTCGCTCGCGGGAATGTGTTACCGAGCGGGAGGAGGCCGTTGGGGTCGCCTCGGACGCAACCTCATCCAATCTCTCCGCCAGGATCCTAAAAAAGGCCGGTTTCTGCGCATCCGTGACCGTAGGAGGAAAGTTACGCATGACTTCCGCGATGGATCGCAATCGACCATGGGTACTTCTCCTAGGGGCACCAGGTGTTATTGTTTCTTCGTCCACCGGGAAACGCTCCGGTGGTAAAGAAGGGTCTGGTCACGTTTTCGACCACGCGACCATCGAGAAGAACTCGGAGCAGCATCGTAACGAGCCTGCGCATCTTGAAGAGCCTCTAGGGCAGTTCTGCGCAATTCGTTGTTTTGTTGCTCGAGATCTTGATCCTCCTTCTGTTTGCAATCTTGTTCTTCCCTGGTAGCCTGTTGATCGGGAGTTTCTTCCGAAAGCGCAGCAAACTGCCTAGGGAGAGAGGTTGCCGATGGGGAAAACATCTCAGTTTGTTTCGAGTCGGACTCGAAATCAAAGAGACGGTGAAGGTTATCAGGGTCGAACCTTCCAGGGCTAATTTCCGGGTCATCATCATATTTTCCCTCAGCGGGGTCGTATGACGGGCCGGATTCATCGCCTAGCACATTAAGAACCTCTGTGGGTTCTGACCTTGCTCCAGTTGCTCCCTGGTCGATTGACATGACCTGGAGAGATGATTCAACCTGTGGAAGATTCTGGCCTTCGACCTCCTCCATCGGGACAGGATCGCTTGGAGAAGGCATTGGGATATGGGCATAATCCTCGAGATCGAAATCGTTCTCGGAATCATATGCTCCAGCCATGTTTCAGCGAACCTCCGGACTTCAATTAGGATGCCTTGAGAAAGGCCCCACGGTGGGCGCCAGCTGTCGACGATTCGGACTCGGAGTCCTCAGCCGAACTTATGCAAAATTTGTAATGGTGAGACCTTTCAAGATGACCCTCCTGGAAGGTATGTAGAACAATGGTGAATAGGAGCACAGAGAGATTTATACAGGTTCGGGCCCTCGATGGTGGGAGTAATAGCCCTACGTCCTGTTAGGATTTCACTATAGGTGATAAAAGGTTACAGAAATAGCAGAAAAACTCCTTCACAGGCGAAGGATTTTTCCTATGTAAACGTACAGAATAAAGCCAGGGAGGCTTGTAGAAACTATCTAATTTGTGCCGTAGACTTGGCTATTTTTCGTAGTTGAGATGTGTTATGTCTCACTTATATCAGGAGTCTTGTTCTTCCAAATGGATTGGATGTCCCCTTTTCCTCGGACCTCTATGCCACCCTTTTATACTGGTCGAAAGGGTGCCATATGAAGAAACTGCATCAAACGGTTGGATGCGGTTTTTGGAGAACTGCTGTTAACTTCCACGGAGATTATTAACACGTGTTAATCACGAATAACCGCATATATTAACCTCTGACGGTTGGTCTTCAACGTGGAGGAATCCTCGGGATGCTTGGAATATCCTGTTATATGGATAACCGAATAAACTCCAAGCACCCTGGTCGAGAATGTTCTGACCGCGGAATGTGGGCTGACCGCGCAACATCCCGGATATCCAGTTCGCGTATAGCATACGAACTTCTGACCGCGCAAAGCTGTCGGCCTGATCGCACGAAGCCCGCGACCTGATCGCGTAAAGCTTGCGACCTCATGGCGATGCCCCTCAGAATAGCTTGAGTTCGCATTGCCAGATACATGTCTGGTTCGAACCTGTCTTGAACCAAAAGTTTATTAGAAGTGACCCGGGTGACAATCCTCGTCAAGTCCACAGGCTCGGATTTGATTTGCCCACCCAGAATGGCCTATTTAGTGAAATAGCCCACGCAGTTTTGGCTTTCTTTGCATCTTTCTTACTCCGAAACAACTGTCCAAGCTGGACGGTTGATTCATTATAGGACCATCGCGAATTCAGCTCATCAGGAACCACAGCGGAAATCAAAAATGATGGATCAGTCCATTCATTTATAGGATTCTGCTGTTCCGTGGGTTCATCAGGAGATTCATACATATCTGACGGATCAATATACTCCTCCTCATTAAAATTCTCCTCCAATTCTGACAGTTCTTCAGCTGCATCTACTTGATGGCCGCCAAACGGAGTTGTATCTCTTACTATTTGCAAAGGTACACTGCCAGTTGCACTGGCATTGGTACTGCCACCTGCACCAGTATTGGCATCGGCACCATTATCGGCATCGCCACTGCCACCGTGACCTCCGGTACTGATATTAGCGCTGCTCTTTTCTCTTCCTACGGAATGACTGCCCTCTGAACTATGTACGCGTAAGATTTCAACGTACAGTATGATGACCCGCCACCATAGGCTGGATTTGTCACAAATCGTCCAAACGAACCCCATGATTTGTCACCTTTCAGTTTCTTGAGCACCCATTTGTTTCCCTCCGGAAGCATGCCTTCGACCCTGAGATTATCCGTCGCAGGATTTAGTTGTAGTAGGTCGACTAACAACATCTCCAAATCATTGAAAGACATTGACACTGGTTGTCTCATTTGACCGTAAACATGCATACAACCACCAAGGTCATCACCGTTTACTCCATTACGGATTATACCAGATCCATAATAAACGCAAACCGTACTGGGTTGCTCCATAGCCTAATTAATTTGTCATTCTGTGTTAGGTTAAAACAGGATAGTGCGACGATGCACAATAACTGTAGCAGAATTATACTGCGATATTGAGACTATGAGATGTGTCAAAACTAATGTATATCTTGTATTGTAGTAGAGTGTATAATTAGAGGACCAACATTGCACAAAGTACTACAAAAAACATGGTTTTTCAAACAACAAAAATTTTCCAACACCGCATTTCACTCGTTATTGGGCTACACGATTTTAGCCTAATAAAAAAGTGAAGTATACAATTAAATTTATAAACCCTACAACCCTAACAAAAATAGCGGCTCTCCCTCTAAACCCGTGCGGGCAAGGCCAAGACGGCGAGGACGACGATGGTGACAACTAGGGCAACGAGGCCACGAGGGCCCTAACATAATCTAAAACAAACCTTTACATCTACATACTAGCAAACATTTCAATCTACGTACCCCTAAACACTTTAATGCCCTATCCCTAACCCTAACCCTAACCCTAACCCTAACCCTTTATGGTGTGACACTGGGTGCCCGATCTTCCGAAAGGTACGTGATAGATCGATTGGTGGAGCTTCGACGCAGAACGATCCGGCTTCAAATCAGGCTCGATCTGAACCCCGCAATCGCAACACCACTACTCTGTTGGTTACCAATCTCGCATGAGCGTGATTGACCTCGCCAAGAAGGCTTATCCCTGCTGTGAATCGAGAACACAAGCAAGAACACGGAAGAAAGCAAACTGAATTGCAAATACGAATGATTAATCTCACAAGTTGGGGTCTCACAAACCGATCAAGCGGCGAAACTGTTAGAAGACAGAATAATCTAAGCAAAACCCAAGTCTAAACGATGACGGCTACTGAATATATAGTGACGGCTAGGGTTTGGGGCATTAAACCCTAGGGTTACACTGGCCATGGGCCCAAAGTGGAGCGTCACAGCGCCTGGCAGATTCTGGTCGCCATATTATTTTGACAATTCCCGTTGATCCGTAAGGAATTTTGACATGGGACTGGATCCGCTGGAAAGATCTCGTCAAGGGCTTCTCCGTGCATACCAAGAACATCCAAAATAGAGTCCGTATGCACCCTGGGCATCCGTTTTAAGTTGACTGCGCGGAGATGGCCGAACCCGACTCATGGACAAATTGGGCTCTCTCTTGGGCCGGCCTTGCAACGACGTGGCTTGTGGGACCAGAGGGCGTCGAAGTGGTGGAGATGCGCCTTTCTTGAATACGTCTTGAGCTTGGGGAGGTGGCCACGGTGGAGGCCGAACTGCTGGCGGCGATAGCGCAATATCAGCATGATGAGCTTGCCGGCTGTGCACGCGACCTGGCCATGGTGCGGGTCGATGATGCCATATAGTTGATGATGACACCATAGTTGATGTAGATGATGTCGAGGATGCCGTGAAGTGTTGCCAACTTGTCGTAGATGTCATGGAAGAAGTTACACTAATCCATGTTGGCGAAATGATCGAGGTAGCACTCGGCGACGACCATGCTGACGAAGAATTGAATGAAACTCTTGATGACCACCATGTTGATGTAGTTTTGGTCCTATCTATGATGTGCATGGTCACATCATCCTCCCCTTCTTGATTGTGAGTTGTCCTCGACTCATGCTCGGTCGTCTGTAAAAGGTTAGCTCCAAAGGAAGGCAAAACAACAAGCATATCGTTTGTAATCAAATTGTTAGAATCAGATTCATCCGGATTCATATCCTCCCTTTCTTGAAAAAGTTCATGTGCCTTAAAAATTGAACCAGATGTACTCGACATGGAATGATTGGTGATAGTATAGCTCTCTAGTTCATCACATGGTTGTACATCATAAGCAAAATTCATATTTGAGCAAATGTACACTCGATTAACCATGTACTTTCCATTATCATTATATTTGCCTATAATATGAAAAATGTTTCTTGATAAGCAAGGCAAATTATATGGATCAGTAAGTCTCTCCTCTAAATTGTCTAGATCACATAGAACATCAAATTCAATATAACCCAGAATATTTAAAGAAGACAACAATTTCAGCTCATCATTTTCGTTTGCAATGTGAACAACATGTTTATTTTGAGCACAAGTGTTATTATGTTCCAAAGTAAGAGTAACATGTTCATTCACTAGTTGTGGCATGAATATAAGTGAAGCATTATCACACAACTCTTCTTTATCCCAAGAAACATCGAGCAAATCTTCTTGTGACAAAGGTAAATCAGCAACTGGTACCACAATTTGTTGCTCTAACAAAGCATGATTCGTGGAAAGTTTCAGCACATCAATATCGTTCTCATCTTGAATGAGTGTGGTACCTTTTTCATTACCTTTGTTTTCCTTCTCAGCTGATGTAGGTACATCTTCAGTTGTAGGTGATGGAAGCAGGGGTGCTGCAACAAGCATCTCTTCATTCTCATCATTCTCAATTTGATCATTTGCACTTACCTGCAGAACGTTAGTCGTGCAAGGATACACACCATTCTTGCAAACAGATGTATTGATTTTCCGTACAACTTTCTTACGTTTTATTTTATTTTCAGCTGCACAAGCAAGAGCAAATGTTTGCAACAGAGAAACATATTCTTTATCAATAACAATATTGTATATTTTCTCATTAAGTCCACGTAAAAATCTAATCTCTTTTTCTCCATCAGTTTCTTCTAAATCACAACGAGACATGCATATCTGTAACTCTTGATAGTACTCCTCTACAGATTTTCTACCTTGATTCAAGCATTCTAATTTCTTATGCATATCACGTTTAAAAGAAGGAGGAACAAAACGTTCACGCATAGCTTCTTTTAACCTAGCCCATGTGTCAGGTTGTAAGCGGAGAGTAGCAAGTTCATTCCACCAGATGATAGCAAAGTCTTTAAATTCACTAGTGGCTTGCCTAACTCGATGTTGCTCAGGAACTAAGTGAGAATTAAACTTTTGCTCAACAGTCATCTCCCAATCTAAGTAAACCTCAGCATCATAGGCACCATGAAAAGGAGGGATGGAAAATTTCACCTTAGCAAAAGGATCATCATCGGCACGACCATGATGGTGGTTGTTATTACCTCCCATACCGTGCTGATTGCGGCGAAGGCGTTGACGTAGTCGTGCCTCTTGTGTCGTCCGTTGGTTCACCTCTCCATTGTCTCCATATTCAACGTCTTGGTCATCATCATGGAGGGGTGGCTGTTGTGGCTCCAAAGCTTCAATTCGTCCAGCAAGGCTGGACACGCGTCTGTAGAGGCCCTCAAGCTGATGCTGTGAAGTCGTGGCATGTTCACTGAGCATCTTGGCCAGCCTCTCCTCCAAACCGCCCAACAAGTCCCTAAGCTCGCTGTGCAGCACACAGTCCTCAGTAGAAACTCTGTCCTTCCCGTTGGAACTTTCTGTCATTGTGAGCAAGACAACAAAAGATAACAGAAAATATTATCCCTAGCAACTACTAGGTTATGGGGAAGTGGGATCACACACTCTCCTGCGTCTTACCAAGTTCTTACTAGATTCTTACCAAGGCGACAGGTAGCACAACTCAGAGGTATACCAACAGTATGTGAAGCGATTGCAAGACCCAATCCGTACCTGATAAGAAGTATGTGGAGCTTGGATATGCAATATATAGTAGCAAGGAATATGCAATCATCGAAATTAGAATAGCAAAGCTAAATAAATATCCAAAATACTTGTCAAAGTTGCTGGCCTAAACTCGTTCTCAGACCTAGCTCAATCAAGCAAAACGAATGACGTAACACTGTCGATACAAAGGATGCAAGCACTTCTGATTTTTTTTTATTTCTTTTTTTTTCCTTGTTTTTTTTTCTTTTATTTCTTTTTTTATCTTTGTGCGGCTTCTTTTTTATGCACTTTCCTTTTCAACTTTTTTTTTTTAAATATCAATAGTGTCACATATGGGAGATTACAAGATATATACACAAACACTCAATTTTGTCTCGCTGGAAAAACAGATCTACTATGCAGAAACTTCCTATGCTTTTTTCGGACTTTTGGAAGCCTCAAACGGTAAAACGTATAACAGAAACGTTGTAGATCGTTTCGTGCTGATCAATTTGCATTTATGGAACACCAATTTTGGATAACGGATCTAGGAGATATGGGCCCCGCAATACAGTCTGTGTAGGAAATCCGAAATCAAACAGATTCACTTCCAACGCGATTTTGGACTTGAAAACGGCGCTTCTAGAACTTCTCACAATGGACAAAGTTGTAGAGAATTTTCTGAGCTACAATTTAGACTCTGAATTTATCCAATTTGAAGTTCATACGAAGGAGATAAAAGCAAAATACCGAACTTGACAGATTGACACCCGATTTGGACGCGGCGGCGACGACGACGTGATGGTGTTAGACTCGACGTCAAGATGCAAGACTCAAACTAGATCAAGAACTTACTCTAAACCAGCAACAAGACGATGACGATGGATACAAATTCAACAACGCGAAACTGAAAACGAAATCGCGAAGAGCACAAAGTGGCTTGGACGATGGATATGACGGCGAACTCAAATATTTTTGTGGGGCAATTTTCTGGACTCTAGGTGAAAGATAAATAATGAACAAAAAGGATACAAGTATACCTGACGGGCAACCGAGGCTCTGATACTACTTGGTGTGACACTGGGTGTCCGATCTTCCGAAAGGTACGTGATAGATCGATTGGTGGAGCTTCGACGCAGAACGATTCGGCTTCAAATCAGGCTCGATCTGAACCCCGCAATCGCAACACCACTACTCCGTTGGTTACCAATCTCGCGTGAGCGTGATTGACCTCGCCAAGAAGGCTTATCCCTGCTGCGAATCGAGAACACAAGCAAGAACACGAAAGAAAGCAAACTGAATTGCAAATACGAATGATTAATCTCACAAGTTGGGGTCTCACAAACCGATCAAGCGGCGAAACTGTTAGAAGATAGAATAATCTAAGCAAAACCCAAGTCTAAACGATGACGGCTACTGAATATATAGTGACGGCTAGGGTTTGGGGCATTAAACCCTAGGGTTACACGGGCCATGGGCCCAAAGTGGAGCGTCGCAGCGCCCGGCAGATTCTGGTCGACATATTATTTTGACAATTACCGTTGATCTGTAAGGAATTTTGACATGGGACTGGATCCGCTGGAAAGATCTCGTCGAGGGCTTCTCCGTGCATACCAAGAACATCCAAAACAGAGTCCGTATGTGCCCTGGGCATCCGTTTTAAGTTGACTGCGCGGAGATGGCCGAACCCGACTCATGGACAAATTGGGCTCTCTCTTGGGCCGGCCTTGCAACGACGTGGCTTGTGGGACCAGAGGGCGTCGAAGTGGTGGAGATGCGCCTTTCTTGAATACGTCTTGAGCTTGGGGAGGTGGCCACGGTGGAGGCCGAACTGCTGGCGGTGATAGCGCAATATCAACATGATGAGCTTGCCGGCTGTGCACGCGACCTGGCCATGGTGCGGGTCGATGATGCCATATAGTTGATGATGACACCATAGTTGATGTAGATGATGTCGAGAATGCCGTGAAGTGTTGCCAACTTGTCGTAGATGTCATGGAAGAAGTTACACTAATCCATGTTGGCGAAATGATCGAGGTAGCACTCGGCGACAACCATGCTGACGAAGAATTGAATGAAACTCTTGATGACCACCATGTTGATGTAGTGTTGGTCCTATCTATGATGTGCATGGTCACATCACTTTACATCTACATACTATCAATTATTTTAATATAAGTACTAACAAACATTTAATCTATGAATTAAATAATAAAAATGTATCTCAGTAAAATTTTAATATTCGTACATACTAACAATTACTATCAAATACTATCTACAAGTTAACGAATATTTAAATTGTAATCTAAATACTATCTACGAGTTAACGAAAATGTACCTCAGTAAACAAATTTGAAGAACCTCCGAAACCGAAACTTGATCAAACTGCCAGCAGTTTTTTCCTCCTCTCTTTCCCCTTTCTTCTCTTCTTCTTTTCTTCTGGATTTTTCTGGATTTTTCCGAAAAAATGACAAATGCCTTACTGTGAAAGCGAGTACCGAAGTTTAAATAGCTATTTCAGTCGCTAGCCGGGCTAACGACAGAAACGTAGAGGGTTTCAGTTGCTAGCCGGGCTAGCGACTAAAAGCTGACGTGGCATGGCACCTGGGCCAGCGGGGCTTTGGTCCGTGCCACATCTTCTGTCGCTAGCCCAGCTAGCGACTAAAGATCAGTCGCGCGGCTCACTTCGCGACTGAGGGCTATGTTTGTAAAATTTAAAAGCTGTGGGTTAGTTTTCAAATTTATTTTTTTTTTTGAGTTATTAGGCAAAAAAATTCTCAAGATGGTACTGTATAAGCACCTTGGAAACTATTTGAGAACACATCTTTCCAAAAGTATCTTTCACATTTTCAGGTGCAAGTGTGTGACAGGTCGCAATCCTCGGCTCCAAATGCCAAAGATTGAGCTCCTTAGATTTATCCTCAATTTTATCGAATGGATTTGATAGTCCGTCTAATCTTGCATTTAGCTTTGTCATCATGAATGCAAGAATCGACACCTTAATATCGGTGTTATATTTCTCTAGAACGAATAAAGGCATCTCCAAAAAGGGCGGGAGCTAAGGAGGTTTTGAGAACACCATATCCCCAGCCTCCCACTCCAATACAAGAGGAACTAAAGAGTAATTAGGGAGAAAAGTGTGTAGCTAAAGAATTATCTGTTTATACTATAGAGAAGAAAGAAGAAGAGTTGAAGATACTAACATATGAACCGAGAACAAAAGCAGTGGAGCCTGACACTAGAGTCAAAGCTAAGGGAAATGCTGGGAGGAAACTTTTGGGGTTTAGATGGAAAAAAAAATATTTTTGTTCGGTTCTTTTGTTCTATTCTAGATGCTCTAAGGAGGCAAAAAATTGCTCTTGTCCATTGAAACCCCACCACATGCTCGGGCTTGTGTGACTCTTCCAATGAAATTTGTGTACAGAAAACCTCTAACAAAAAAACAGAAAATAACAGAACATAAAGTAATTGCGGTAGTGGCTAAAATTGTGGAAAAGAAACTAGTCGTCAGATGAGGTAGTGATTTGTGCCACCTCATCAGTCGCCAGTTTAAGTCGCCAATTCAATTTGCAACGGGTGCAATTCTTCTGAAAAATTACAAAAATAGTCTGAAAATGTGTAATTTTTTTTAAAAAATAACACAAAAAACTTAACATCAAAAACAACTTAAAAGTGTGTATTTTTTTTGTATGAATAACCCAAAAAAAAGAAGAATTTCAAAAATAACCCAAAAAGGGTTGTGCATGCATCACCGTCCGACTAACCAAGGAGAAAAAAAGTTGTGATTGGTTTAATTTGTTGGGTTGCTTCATGCGTATATTTCATGATTGGTTTAATTAATTTGTTGAATTGCCAAAGAGAAAAATCAAAATCAAAAAGTAATTGAAAACATAAAAAAATAAACTATTTTTGTTTCCGACATTATCTACAATGAAAAAGTGTAATACTACAAAACATTAATAATCATATCTCCAACATAATTAAGATCAACAATTTCTGTTAAAGGAATTAGAGACGCGGAGGGGAATGGATAACACATGTAATCTAACATCACCGAACAAGACAATATACTATGAAATTTTTGAACGTCTATGGAGAGGTCTAAGACGTATGTGACAGATTTATTTTGTCGTCACCAAATTTATTTTTGAATATTAATCTAATCTAACATAACAGGATCATCGTAACACATCTAATCTAAAATTCCTACATTCTTATCTTACATATAAATAATCTAATTATTTACTAATATTAATAAATACACAGCTCATACATACATAAAATTTAAACTTACGTATTATTGTACAACAGATCTAAATTATATACACATCATATTTATAACTACACAACAGATTTAAATTGTGTACACATTAGATCTATATTTCCTATAACAGATTTGGATTATCCACAAATTTTCTACATATTTTTTACAACAAATCTACAATTCCTAAATTATCAATTCACAAATTAATAATCTAATTATTTCTCTAATTATACAGCACATCTACAGAGTAGATTTATACTTATACTGTAGATCTATAATTATACAGAAAATCTACATTATATATATACCTTAGATCTACGTCTTCTACAGCAGATCTCAATTATTAATAAATTATCTACGCATTTCTACAACAGATATGTATTTTAAACTTAAATAAGAATATTTATAATTAAATTTACAATATTATATCTAGAGATTTAAAAAATTTATACCTTTTTCGAATCTGTATTTCTTCTCTTTTCCTTCTCCTCTTCTCTTTTCTTTTTCTTCTCTTCCTCTTCCCCTTTTCTTCTCTTCCTCTTCTTCCTCTTCTCCTTCTCTTTTCTTCTCTCCCTCTTCTTTGTTTTTGTTTTTTTAGCTGTTTGATTCCATTAGTCGCCAAGAGCCGAATTCATGGGCCTTTAATCAATCGCTACCTGGGCTGGCGATTGATCAATTTTTCCCACAGTCACCACCTGAGCCAGTGACTGATGTGCCTTTTTGCTAAGTTGGCCCGTGGACTGGCGATTGAAGTCATTTATGTAATTTAGTTTTATTTTATGTTATTTTTCCATTTTTACTTTTTTTATGTGCTTTCCGCACAAAAAATTCCTTTTCCAATTGAATGGTTTGCTCTAATTATTTTTGCTACAATGTCTTTTTTTTTTTCAAAATTTTCATCAACAAATGGGATTAGTATCTCGAGTGAAATTCAACAAATGGGATTAATTATTTGGAATTACGTTTGTAAAATTTTCTTATCACTTTTGACGCTCACTTCACCAATCCTAGCTATTCATATCCCAGTGTGCCATCGTTTCCACTAGTTGGTGCCAACCGTGCCCATGCTCTAGGTGCCCAACATCACCAATGTTGTTGCTTCAGCCAACCTTGACGGAGCTTGTCTGGAGTTCACTCTTCTCACTGCTACATTCACATGGTCTCTACGATATACAGACGGTTTTGTGCCCATTGTGCACCCTTCTAATCCTCTATATCCCGCGTGGCTATGCCCAAATCAAACCACTCTTGGATCACTGCCCCTATCTTCGTCGAGCTCCTCATTGGCATTCATGATCTCACAACGGCCCACGCCATTTGTTGTTTCTTCGCTCGAGCTTCATAAGGTCTCAGTCAGAAGCCATTGTCATCCATCAGTGCCTCCCACCAAGGGATGGCACCCTACCACCCATGAACTCAAGCAGTTGGCGAATCAGCTCTATGTGATTGGATTCAGTCTGACCATTCTTTTATTTTAGATAGAAAATCACACAGCTCATTGACATGACATCACCATGGGGACTGGCCATTTTCATTACAGAAATTTTGTACAAAGGAAGAACAATAAATTTGTATATTTCCCCTCTTTTTCTCAAAATGATCACTGTGTTTTTCGGTTTTAATGCTGTAAACACTTGGTTACAATCTTCAGACAGGGTGGCCTTGCAACCAACAGAAAAGTAAAAAGAAGGTCACAGCAGTACAAATAAATCTACTCATTGGGATCAAGGAGTCCAACAAGGCACTTCTCCAATAGGAACTCTGCATTTACCCAAGAATGATACTTATCTATGAACATGTTAAGGAATGATATTAACAACAACACAAAGATTTATGCATGCACAGCATCTCCAGAAAACTACAAGAGGAAGCGAAAGTCATTGTCAGGTACTTAAACAAGCATGCACAGCACAAGCCACAAGCCAAAAGCATGACAGTGATGAAACAAGCGCATATAACAAACCATGAGGATGCCATTAGTTCTGTTGATGCATGCAAAAGAATTTCATCCTTCAGTGCAAAATGCAGCAAGGTGCTTAATTTTCAATAAAATAGGTAAAACATAAATATTAGGAATAATAACAAAAGGATACTGAACAGAGCAGTGCAATCTTTTCCAGCAGCCTTCATAAGCATATCAATTCCTGTAAATGTGAACCAGGATTCTCGATGTTAAGCAACCAAAAACATATTATGATAAAGTACTTAAAAGAAAGTGGAAGAAAATAAAAAATCGTTAGCGGTAGTTTTCAAGATCAAATGGCAGTAGGCTATCTGCCGCAAGTTGGAATTGGTGCATACCTCCAGGATGATACTTCATGTAGGGAGCAATGTTATACACACAGCCTTTCAAAACAGTCCAAATACAATCCCCAGTTTTGTGCTGCTTAACTTCTTCCATGGAAATTAACCTTCTCTTTGACTGCCCTTTAAGCCCTATCACAAAAGCCACATAATAGAGAAGGAAAGCAATGGACAAGTACATTTGGATCAGGAATCATCTTGCAAGTAGATGAACAAAATAAAGTGAAAACATGAACAACTATATACTTATGGTCAAGCTCAGAGAAGTTCTTTGTTTCCATAAAATCTATACAAAAAAGAACCACATGTACATGCATCCGTGCACCCATTTCGGATCTTAATGTTAGGTTCTGCATTACATTGAGAAGCATCTTCAACATTTAAAACAAGTCTGAGTTACCCATTAACATGCACAACTTCCATCAACACATAAGAATCCAAGAAGCAAAATCAGTATGCCCACCAGCTACCCATACAGGAGGTCATCTTCTGGCATTAGCATTTTCTCACTAACAACACAAAACTACTCAGGCACCAAGTCATTTCAGAAAGCATAACTAAAGTTCATACAACCATTCTGAAACTGATTCTTATGCCCACAAACAAAACTACAGCCTAAACCCTTTACGAACACATCAGCACTTCATACAAAACAAAATCATTACACAAACCTGGAACCAGTATTTCGGTAGGGCAATACAATTCAAAGTTCACGCACAGACTAAATGATATGGCTTAACATATATCAAGGTGCAATGCAGCACATAGTATAGCTGTCATTTTAGAAAAGGTAATTCTTCAAAAAAAATTTCCAGGTTCAACATGGTGAATGGTTCACAATCTAATAGATTTGAACTATTTATCAAGGACTCCGAAAATGATTCTCCCAAGTTGGTATTGTTTCATTACTATCAATAAATCCTCTAACTAGCTGCTACAATGATAGAAAGCTTGGCAAATTAATGTCTTGAAGGTATCATAGTTTACTCATGCCAGACAATCCCAATGCATTAACCAGGTATAATTTTGGAAAGTACTAATTTTCAGTTGTGTACTAGCACAACTGATCCAGAAATAGCAAAGATCATCAAACTGTACTATCTCGTCTATTTTAACTCACCTGCAAGATCAGGATGTGTACGAGTCAAATTTAGCCAGTTCATTTGGCTATATCCCTTCTCAAAAGGAACCTTTGCCCGTGCTGCAGGTTTTTTTAATGAAGGTTTTGGTTGAGATGATACATTTGATTGCGCAGATTTTCCCCTACTAGTTGGTGTAACTGGTGGATTTAAATTGGAATCCTTTGTTGATACACTATCGATGCTACTACATTCTGAACTAGATCTTCCATCTTTAACTGAAACATTTGTTTGCACCTTATCCTGGATCTTCTTTTTCTCTAAAACATTTGCACCATCAACACCAACATCTTCGAGTGTCATACTTGCCACAGAAATGGCTTTAGGAGACTCCAATTGACCATCATTTTCTGCAGAATAAACCTGGAGAACAAAACAAAATACAGCAGTTCTCAGAACTTCATAGCTAAATAAGCAAGAAACAAGCCAAAAAAAAATGCAACCCATCTAGGGCTGTCAAAAAAGATCAAAACTCACAAACCATTTGAGATCAGCTCGAAAATAGGCTCAACATGATCTCAGATTGAGCCCAAATCGAGCCAAGTTCGAGCTCAAGCGAGTTCAACTCGGGCTCAACTTGATTAGGCTCGAATATATACAGCTAAGGAATATAACACTTAGGCAAACAAACATGTGGCTTTTAGATGCTTGATTTGGTTGAATTTGATCCCTAATTAGCCTTAATTGGTCACAAACATGTGATTAAGCATGCAGGTTTACTTTTGTACTAGCTGTGTAATGCTTCCGAGCTCTTATCTTGTTGTCTTATTTGTCTGTTACCAGCTCAATCAAGTGAGCTCAAGTTTTCCTCAAGCCAAGCTCGAGCTCAAGCCTGAACTCGAAACCTCATTGCAACCGAGTTCAAGCCAAGCCTAGGCAAAATTGCTTGGGATCGACTCAATTGACAGCCCTAAACCCATCTCATATCAACCCACTAGATACTCATATTAATAATTCAAAGGAGATATCATGGCCATTGCATAATCATCATTGAAGGTTTTGACCACTTGAACATGTATTACGATGAGAATGGTAAATAGTCCATTACATGCTTGAAATTCCTGTGGTATACACTATACAGAATTCAAAATGGCAGCCACATAAAGAAATGCAGGCAGAAAAGTAATAAATCCAAGAAAATTGGCCACCTGTATACTATAGTAGTTAAGTCCAACAGTCGACAAAGTAATTTGCTCACTTGAATCACTCATGCCTACATCATCAGCACAGCTATTTCTCAAATAGAGAATGAATAAAAGAAATTTTTAATATCTTTCTTGAGAGAACAGTGCCAAGTAAAGATGACATTTCATCAGAGCAAAGAGTAGTGATGAAGGCATCCACTCTTTTCATTCTTCTGTTTCCTTACTTTTGTTCTCTCCTTTCCTCCTTTCTTTTTTTTTTTTTTCCTTTCTTGATTTTTTTTTCGCCCCTTCACTTCTTTTTTTTTTTTTTTGGTCTGAATATTATGATTATCTATTTATTTATATTGATTTCTAAAATGGAGCTGATGTAGGTAAATCCCCATCACTAACTTCATGGTTCTTCCTGATTCATTAAGCAATCCAACATAAAGGAGACCTTGACCTACAGCTCTGGACTTCTGGTGGCAAATTTTGTAGAAGCAAATATCTCCAGAACAGAAATGATGCTTAACTAAGATATGATAAAAGGATACAGCTGGTTAACTAGTCAATCACCAGGTTTATTATTCAATAACTAATGCTTAAGGCACTAAATGATGTCATGTTTATAATAATCTTATGGTTCCCATTGACACATGATTAATTGAACATGAGGATCTGGGAATAATCTAACACAAAAAAATACCAACAAAGAAATAATCAAAGCAAGTAGATCAACACAGAGTAGTAGTAAAGAAATCACTGCAGTGGCAACACAGGGAATAAATAGCATGCCTTGCAGAAGGTGAAGTCAGATATATCTCCATCCGCCATCTCAAATCTGAGGTAGTCGTGTGAGTGCCACCACCTACCAGCAGATTTTCAACCGATTACTTGTGAACAGCTCCAAGCAAATCCTGATTCAAATAGACAAAATGAAATATGTAATTGCCCTACAATGAATCTCTCAGGAACTTCGGGGCCTCAGGCTCAATTCATCATCGTATACCGATTTCTCATAATTCGCTATAAACCATTAATATAACAAGGACAAATATGGACAAAACGATGAAATCATCTCTAATCTCTTCTTCTCCAACAACATCAAGACCGTCAACCAGGATGGTTCCACTCAATCTTTACATACAAATCAAACAAACAACTCCCAACTAATCAACCTCTAAACCGCTAACAAAAACAGCCAAGAAAGCATCAAATGGACATAGAACAACTTGACCAAGAAATCGGCCAATAACAAGATTAGCCCCCACAAGAACAGAAATTTGTAAACACACTCTTAAACCATACAAATTTCTTACAAAGAAACGATATCTGCACGAACCGCAACCCTTCACACGTTTGGATTCCTAACACAAACCAACGCCTAACAAGTAACAATTCGATCGTGTTAAGAAAAAACCAACACGACTACACAAGATCTGCAAGTAAAATTAGAAATGATGATTACCTATAGATTCGTGGATCTAGTGCGCAGCGAGACCAATTCGCGCCTCCTTTAATCCAAAGGGGAAGTGGGAACGGAGAAGACGACCTACGCTTGCTTGTGCGAACTCGTCACGTAAGAGATTCTGGGCACAAACTGCACGGCGTGTGGTTTCTATGAGCGGTGAGACCAGCCGAGCCGGGGCGAGCTGGGTCTGACTCGGCTCGACTTAGTTCAGTAAAGTAGCAGAGCATGAGCGAGCTGGATCTGAACCCTGTTGGCTTCCTTAGCCCACCCGCTAGCTTGAACTCGGCTCTCATGCGGCTTGAGCCGGCTCGATCAAGCCCATGAGCTACCTAAACTCGTTACATACCTAACAAAGAACCATATAAAATTGATGCACCACAGCATGAGACTGGTGACATTGAGTATGGTGACATAGCCCGCAATGGTTTGTCCAACTCCACTAGTCGTCGCCCCTACTTGACGATGAACCACAACTAGAAACTCTTGTCATCAATTGCACGTATTAAAAGCACCTCTATCCTCTTGTATGTAATGTTTGGCCTATATTTTCTTGCTGAATCTCCTCACAAATGCCGCCCGAAGAAGTCATTATCAGGAAGTGGCCGGTGGGTTCTTATAGGATGGTGTAAGTTTGGAGAGGCTGGTTAGGACAGGTTAATGGCTTATGATGTTGGGTGGATGGAATTTTTGCTGTGAGAGATGGAATAATGGCTTTGGTTGGATGGTTAAGCAATTGGTGTTGGCTTTTGGTCTTTTAGGGTGCGTATGTTTTCTATTACTTATACATTTACAAGAAATATTAGGGTTTCAAACAAGCCAAAACAAGTCAAGCCCGAGTGAGCTCAGTGCAGCTTGACAGCTCATTTTTCAAGAAAGCTAGGATTCAGCTCAAACTCGGCTCATTTTCTTTCTGAGCCAAGCTAAAATCCAGGTCGAGCCTAAACTGCTCGCCAGTCTCGAGATTTTGTTCCACCAGTAATTTCATCCATCCCAGCCGTCCATTTTCCAGTCGACGGTGTAGAATGACCCATCGTCCCCTTTCCCTCTCCTATAGTTTGTTTGCAGAGAGAAGGTAGCATCAAATAGTCTGAACAAATATTTTCATAAGTTTGACCAGGTTTGGTGGCTATGGGTTTATGATTAAAAGTTTGGTGATATTCTATTCGCACTAGCAAATTTGGCTAAATCGATTTTGACTTCTTGGTAAATTCTGATGAAACTAGGATGAGAAAATTGTTGACCACTTTACCAAAGTTTGGGCAATAAAAAAAAGGAAATTTGTTATATATCACTAAATTTGGATGCACCATCAATACAATCTATCACTGAATTTTGGACATTTGTTTAGTTACCATTAAAAATTACTTGGTTGTACGACATGCCACTATTCCCATGCCAAAAGACAAAAATGCCACCGTATGGTCTATTGTGGTATAATACTGAGCAAGATATTTTAGTCCGATTAGTACGATCAGTACCATATGACATGGCATAAAAATTTTTAAGATACTCATAGAAGTGTCTAAAAACTTAGTGATAAATTACATATTGCACGGACAAAATTTTGTTAAAGAAAAGGCAAATGTCCAAACATGTAGCCCTCTTAGCCAACCTACTAAAATGCGGTTAGTGAGCAGTCACACCACTACTTAGTACTTATATAATAAACGAGTGCTTATATAAATCCACTAAACAGATTGAATATTTATTAATAAAGAAATTATATTCATAACATTATTCATCATTTTCCAGGAATATCACAAAGAAAAGAAAACAATATTAAAAAAAGGCCAAAATCCAACAGCAATGGACCAGTCATCCCACCAAAACCATTATTCCATCTCCCACAAAAAATTCCACCCACCCAACTGCCATAAGCACTTAACCTGTCCTAACTCACCTCTCCAAAGCCACACCATCCTGCAAGAACCCACCACGTCCCTGACAATGGCTTCTCTGGCCGGCCCTCATGAGGAGATTCGGCAAGAAAACACAGGACAAGCACTACATACAAGAGGGTAGGGTGCTTTTGATGCGTACAAAATTTGCCACCAGAAGTCCAAAGCTGTAGCTGAAGGTATCCTTTTATGTTGGATTGCTTAATGAATCAGGAAGAACCATGAAGTTAGCGACAGGGATTTACCTACATCAGCTCCATTTAGAAATCAATATAAATAAATAGATAATCATAATATTCAGACCAAAAAAAAAAAAGAAGTGAAGGGGCCAAAAAAAATATCAAGAAAAAAAAAAAGAAAGAAGGAAAGGAGAGAACAAAAGTAAGGAAACAGAAGAATGAAAGAGGGGATGCCTAGATCGCTACTCTTTGCTATTTGGAAATGTCATCTTTACTTGGCACTGTTCTCTCAAGAAAGATATCAAAATTTTTGGTTTTATTCATTCTCTATTGAGAAATAGCTGTGCTGATGGTGTAGGCATGAGTGATTCAGGTGAACAAATTACTCTGTCGACTGTTGGACTTAACTATTATAGTATACAGGTGGCCAATTTTCTTGGATTTATTACTTTTCTGCTTGCATTTCTTTACGTTGCTGCCATTTGAATTCTGTATACCACAGGTATTTCAGGCATGTAATGGAATGTTTACCATTCTCACCCCTAAGACATGTTGTTCAAGTGGTCAAAACCTTCAATATTGATTATGCAATGGCCATGATATCTCCTTTGAATTGTTAATACGAGTATCTAGTGGGTTGACATGAGATGGGTTTAGGACTGTCAATCGAGCCAATCCTGAACAAGCTTGCCCAAGCTCACGTTGAGATCAAAGCCAGCTCGGGCTCAGGTTGAGCTCGGTTGCAATGAGGTTTCAAGTTCGAGCTCAAGCTTGGCTCGAGGAAAGCTCAAAATGCACAAGCTCGCTCAATCAAGCTTGTAACAGGCAAACAAGGCAACAAGATAAGAATTCGAAATACAAAAGTAAACCTACATACTTGGTGACATGTTTGTGACTAATTAAAGGAATCAAATTCAACCAAATCAAGCATTCAAAAGTCACATTTTTGTTAGCCTTAGTGTTATATTCCTTAGCTATATATATTCAAGCCTAATCAAGCCGAGCCCGAGTCGAACTCGCTTGAGCTCGAGCTCGGCTCGAGTTAGGTCTCGAACTCGAACCCATTTTTGAGCCGATCTCGAATAGTTTGCGAGCTTCAATCTTTTTTGACAGCTTTAGATGGGTTGCATTCTTTTTTTTTTTTTTTCTTGTTTCTTGCTTATTTAGCTATATAGTTCTGAGAATTGCTGTATTCTGTTTTGTTCTCCAGGTTTATTCTGCAGAAAATGATGGTAAATTGGAGTCTCCTAAAGCCATTTCTGTGGCAAGTATGACACTTGAGGATGTTGGTGTTGATGGTGAAAATGTTTTAAGAGAAAAAGAAGTTCCAGGATAATGTGCAAACAAATGTTTCAGTTAAAGATGGAAGATCTAGTTCAAAATGTAGTAGCATCAATAGTGTATCAACAAAGGATTCCAATTTAAATCCACCAGTTACACCAACTAGTAGGGGAAAATCTGCACAATCAAATGTATCATCTCAACCAAAACCTTCATTAAAGAAACCTGCAGCGTGGGCAAAGGTTCCTTTTGAGTAGGGATATAGCCAAATGGACTGGCTAAATCTGCCTCGTACACATCCTGATCTTGCAGGTGAGTTACAATAGACAAGATAGTGCACTTTGATGATCTTTGCTATTTCTAAATCAGTTGCGCTAGTACACAACTGAAAATTAGTACTTTCCAAAGTTATACCTGGTTAATGTATTGGAATTGTCTGGCATGAGTAAACCATGATATCTTCAAGACATTAAGTTGCCAAGCATCTTCCTAATACTCTGTTCAAAATGGTCTTATCTTATATGGTGTCGATGGACAAAGGAATCAGCAGATAAGTTACTAATGCAGAAGAACAGTAACATTCCATTCAACCATGCAAACACAAACACAAGCAATAGGAAGGATCAACCATTTCTTTCAAGTTACAGTTAGCTAATATTATCATAGAAGCTGATGAGAACCCTGTAATCCTGAAACCACACACTCACATACATAGCAGCAACCAGTTCCCAGAAAACAAAATAGCCAAGATATCTACTAAAAGCGTAGAACTGGTCCCTTGCAGCTTAGAGATTACTGAAATCTTAGCCTTCAGCATCTGTCACAAGAACATCACACAGGGAAGCATACAAAAATAGAACATGGCTCACAGATCAATGGAATCAGCACATCCAGGATCACGGCACAGAAATCATACCACAGAATCTTCAAATGATGATAAATTGCTCAAAAGAACTCTAGAGTTGAATTTCTAAGTTCCTGTCACACTATTTATCAATCATCTCAGCTCTCAGACATACAAGTTCAACTCAAAGGCACAGACACAGGCATGGATCTACTGAAACACAGGCACAGGAATTGGAGATTGCTATGTACCTGGATCCAAGATTTGCAAGCGTTTGTGTTCTTGCTCTGATCTGCTCCTATTTGAAAGAGACTAGTGCCTCCGTCACCGGCGCGAGGCTACTCTGAGGCGCTCCTCCTCCCCAGCGTTGGTGGGCCTCCTCCGCGGCGTCGGTGGGCACCTGCGAAGACGGAAATAAAAAAATGATGAACCTAGCGAAACCCCATATCTGGATGTTGAGTAGACTAGAAAAGAGGAGGGGGAGGGGGTGAAACCCTAGATCCGCCGAGAGAGCGACGCGTAGCGAGAGGAGCGAGAGGCGGTGCGTGAGGAGGGAGAGGCGAAGCGGCCGTCCCGTCGCGACGCGTCGCGAGTTGGAGGCAAAGCGGAGCTGTGCGAGCGCGAGGAGAAAAGCGAGAGAATTTTTTTTATAAATAACCCAAAAAAACTAATTGCAAAAATTACTCAAAATTGCCGTATTTTAAAAAATAGCCCTCTAAAAATCGGTTTATCGAGCGCTGTACACTTTTGACAAGTCTCTTGTTGTTTTCCCAGCATTTGACAAATCCTCTTGCTCTTATAACAATTCGATTCTCGCGAATACTCATGGTTGAGGGTGTGATTATGAAAGTAGTGGTCGAGAAGAAGTGATTGAAAGTTGTCATTGAGATGGTAGTAGGTCGAAATGATGATAGTGGAAGATTGTCGTGGTGAAATGTAATTTCACCGATTTTGGTCGCCAACGACCAACCACTTCTTCGATCACTCCACTTCGACTTATAACCACAAATACATTACAAGTCAGACCGCTTGTCACATTCTGGAGTCATGATAAGAGACTTGTCAAGTGCTCGATTTTCAGCTCCTGCAACACAACACGTCGCTTGTCAAGTCTCCAAGACTCGATATACTGATGTGGCAGGTTATTTTTGTAAAATACGATAATTTTAAATCATTTTTGCAATTAATTTTTCTATGGGTTATTTTGTAAAAAAAATTCAAAGACAAAAATTGCGTGCCTAGCCATTTTTTTTTCCGGCTGGGATGGGCCGGACTGGGCCGGTTCCGGCGCTCACCCAAACACCTTTTCCAGTGCAGGTAGGAAATAATTGCCGCACGAAAATTCCTCTTGTCTGTTGGATTAGGACGGTGATTGCTAGAAACAAGTGTTTTAATTTTACTTAAATCAATAAAAAAATAAAATAAAAATTTTAAACGCATTTGAAATCGCTTAAGTATTTAAATAGGTGTTTATCCACTTAAGTGCTAAAATGACGTACTCAATGGTGGATGTAGGAATCTAACCCTGTGGGGTCAAACTATACACAACAGCATTTCAATAATATTCATGCAAATGTTCAAAACATAGAATGCATCTATTTTGCATAATAAAAATAAGTGCAATCCAAAACACCATGTTTGTTGTGAGAGTTAAAAAGTTTTAGATTATTCAATTGATGTGTCCAAATTATAACTGTGTTCTATAGAGTTGCACAAGACTTTTGACTAATTTTATTAAAACAAGCTGATAATCTCATATAATTGCATGGTACACTTTTAAAGTTTATATATTTTGGAGTTTTAATATAAGTCTAATTAATTTGCATGTTATAATGTGCACCCACTAAATCCGAGATATAGATTTTCTTTTCTTATTCTCATCTAATAATGAGAGAAATTTTAGATTTTGGAGTCTGTCTCCAATCTTAACTAATTAATTTACTATTAACCAATCAACTAATAATTTGTTTAGATTTTTTTACTTTTCCTCTAGATTAATGTAAGAACTTCTAATTTCACACTTTCCTCATACATAATTATGCAATAATAAAAAAAATCACCTATTCTATTTCATAAACCAAATTTGGTGTATTCTGTTATGGGAAAAGATCCAATTAAGTCTAAATAATATCACAATAATATCATACAAATAATAAAAGATATTACTTTGCTTAGTTAGGATTACAATAGCAAGCATGTAAGGGCCATTTGAATAGAGAAAAAAGAAAAAGACTAAAAATGCATTCACAAGAACAATCCAATGAGATAGTTAATTGCATTTGATATAATAAAATCATGAGGATAATTTAACATTTAGAATTTGAATGGGAGCACTGTAGGATCGAGGATGTCGACTAGAGGGGGTGAATATTAGACTTTAAAAAATTTTCGACTAAAATAATTTTTGCAAGATATGAAGAAAACCAAATTTTCACAAAAGGATTTAAAACTATCTAAGATCAAGTTGCATTCAACAATATAGAAAATGAAATACAATATACAACAAAGATTAACAGAGAAACAAGTGACACAACAATTTTTACCAAAATCTCGGAGACTCACTCGGTCTCTCCTACTCCTTGTTGAAGTGCTCACGCGTGAGCCTCGCTTCTATATCCACGAAGGATATCTCCACTCGAGTTGCTCATTTTCCACTCCGAATAGGCGAGCACCAATGCCTTTCACAAGTCTTTGTTAGTCTCTCCAACAAACTCCAACAGAGAGATTGCGACTCTCCTCCAACAACCGTCTAGGCGATGGCGATCGCCAAGAGTAATAAGTCATACACCTTCATTTGAATAAATCAAGTTCTAGAAACTCAAATAATGCAAATGAATGCTCACACTCTAGCATTAACTTGCAAAATGATGGATGATGTGCACTAAGCACTCTTAGCCTCTCACAAATGCATTAAATCAAGCAATGAGGCTCAAGTGTATATCAAATATGGCTCTAACACTTCTCTTTTCAAATTGCTCTCAAGAATTTTACTCAAATCTTAGCTCTAGATACAAGAGAGTGAATGCAAGGAGCTAGGCTAACTTTTTCACATAATTTCTAAGTTGATGAACATATAAAATGCAGGCCAAGTCGAGGTATATATAGCCCTCATAAAGAAACTAGCCGTTTGCAAGAAACTAAGCAAATTTTGTATAGGCCAGACATTGTCCGGCTATGCCGGACAATATCTGGGTAACACAAGTCAATGTGACCGTTGCAAATGTGTCAGTTACCGTTCAGCTACTTTTGTAAAGGCTGGACAAATTGTCACTTGTCCGGACAAAAAGCCCAGACAGATGTATATGTCTCTAGTTCACTTTTGGAATTTCAGTCCAAGACAGAGTTTGTACAGGGCGGACAAAGTCCGCTCCGGTCCGAACGGACTCATCCAGACAATTGTACTTGTCACTGGTTCGTTTTTCTTCAAGGCTGAAAAAATTTGTACTGGCAGGACATTGTCCGACCATCACAAGCAATGTCCGGCCTGTGCAAACCGAAAATAAGACTTACGAGTATTCACTCTAAACTCAATTTGGGGTTATATGCAAATGCAAATGTTTGTATCCACGCGGATATGCATGCTGATAGTCAGCATAGATCACGACTAGTTTTGATTGATCAAGTTGAAGCCTCATTTGGAAAACTGGTCAAAAGACTAGTGGTCGATACTGCTGGTAGAAAATAGGTGGTCGAATAGATATGGTCAAATGTCCGCATTCGAGCTGTGTACTGGTCAAATGTCCGCATTGAGCACTCATACGAACAGTCAGAATAGTGAAAATATGACTACGACCAACTTTAGTACTAGTACGACTAATTTGAACTTCTATGACCACAACCAGTTCCAAATAGTGATACGGCCAATTTGTGCAGATACGATCATGACCAGCTCTAGTACTGATATCAGTTTATTTACTCTGTGCGATCACGACCAAGTGTAGTTTGCAGATCTTAGCTCCAATTAAAACAATCTACACTTGTTTTTTAGCAATGCAAGAGGTGAATAAGAACTAGTGCAATATGATATAAATGCATTTGAGCTTCCACACTAGATTGACTTAATTTACTAGTTTTCGATCCCTCTTAATAGTACGGTCAAATTAGTAAAAAGAAGTCCTATCAACTCGATCTATCTCCAAACACCGAGATCGCTAAATCCTAAGAAAATGATTCTTAATCTTTGATTTTACCTTTGGTGAAGCTTGACCTCGCTCAAGGTGACTCATATCAACATCATTCTCTATACGCCCTTGCTTTCTTTCATCTCGTAATTCATTTTGAGACTACAACACATATACTCATTAAACAACGTTAGTCTAATAGTTAGGTTGTCATCAAAATAATTAGCACAAACTTGATGCAATGATATGATGATGCAAACATGGATGACTAATATGATGAGCTCCCCCTCAACATATGCATTGATATGAAACCACAACAAGAGAGACATCAACTTCAAATCCAAGATAAGGAAGCTCCAAAGTGAGGGGTAACAAAGAACATTTCAATTACTTCTATTAAATCAAAGTTTATCCAAATTGTCATTAACATCAAAACCTAGATCCAACAAGCACAACCACATTGTGAGTGTAGCGGCCCGCCCGTTCGACGAGCCCTGATACCACAACTGCCCAGGATACAATTGTCCTCACTTTTGTAGACCTCAGTTCCTACTCACAATATAATAGCAGTAGTCGTACTGAAAATTTGCAATCATTACTATTTATAGATATAATATCATAATTACATTAAAGAGGCTGATAGGGCCAAAATAAGAAGTTGATTTACTTCTTTTGAGAGGTACAAGTGATGCTTAGGGTCCTTCACAAGTCATGCTTGACTTGGCACATGACCCCGAGGTATCTTGGTCTTCTGAAGTTTTCACCAATTCTCTTTCGCTAATGAGACAATCAGTAAGAGTGAGTACAGAGTACTGAGCAAGTCACAATAAAGCAAATGTATATACATATACATGAAGGGTTAACCAATGGTGTCAAAGTGTATGAATAGATGAAATCATTTAGAAAGTTCAAAACACTACTTGTGCCACACAACATAATTTGAACTCATTGACTGCGACAGACCCCAAGAACCCCGGGGCATGGATACTCGAATACTTATTTAAAACTCTGCAGAGGTATACCGCTTTACCCACAAGATTCCTCAGCTTATTACTGTCAGATCATTTACATGCCACAATTCTACATCCGACTGAGTTAATGATAACACGCTATTCACCATGCTTTATATTAATCTTGGCTCTACCCAGTATAAGGTTTACCACCGGATTGATAACCTTAATACTGTTGTGGCGGGTTATACCCCCACCCCATCCCCCTCCCAGTACTGGTCCGCGGTTAGGGTTCTCCCCTTTGTTTAGTAGTGGGTCATTGGAAGGGTCAACACTCGGAAGGGATCTTCCCTAACCGACAATCACACAATCAACAATTACTCATCAATATGTCCCACTCCTCCATGTAGAGCCGAGTTAATCATTTAGTAAGACTACTAGGTCATGTCTGTCTCATACCAGATTTGTGGTGGTACGTTTTCATGCCACTAGATGTATAGCACAACTGTTTAGTTCTTATTCGTTAGGGTGAGGTATTCAACCACTATCCCACTTATGCAGTTTTCGCCCACCAATCTTACCGTCATCACCACTAACATTCATCAGTTTTTCAACTAAACATCAATAGTTGAAATGACATCCTTGTTGAAATACTTGGTTTTGCTCACCTAGTATGGATGTCCACTCTAGGTGGCTTAGATCCATTTTGCTGGGGCAAACTCAGTTTGCTTGGTAAGGATTTCCACTCAAGGTGATTTAGATCCTTATCGTTGCGGCGAGTTCAGCTTGCTTGGCAAGGATTTCCACTCAAGGTGGCTTAGATCCTTACTATCTCAACCGATTTGGTTCACTTGGTAAAAATCCTATTATCAACTACTTGTGATTGTTCATTTACATGCATATACACATACTTTATCAAAAACAACATATATAAGTTTTTTGTAATATATGGGTTCAATATGGTCAAGAAGTAGTGACTTGCCTCGCTTGGCTATAGTGTCATCAGTTCTTATCGTTTCCTCGCTTCTTGATGATTCTCCTTTGAAACTAGAGTTGTACCCAACGTAATCACATACATGGTTATCAATCAATAAAAAGTAATACATAGTTATATATGTATGCAACAAAGGTAATTGAGGGTTGAGATCGAATAGATAAGATGAGTTCGAGATATTAAACTAATTGGATGAGATGATTTAAGTTTGATTGATTGATAGGATTGAATGGGCAAAGCGGAATAGATCTAATTGAGTGATGAGACTAAATGAACAAGATCAATTTGATATTGGAACAGAATTTAGAAAAATAGAAAATATAGATTTGGGTTTGAATGTAATTTTTGATAGATTTGGTTTATCTAAACTTAATTATGTTGTATTGTAAATTGATTAATATAAACTAATAATTAATGAACTGAGGGTTTGGACAAGTGTCGAGATAATTGACTCAAGAATGAACTTTGATAAAAAGAGATTTTGATTCGAGGCTCAGATGCAAAATTAGATCATATATCTGGAAGGTTGACAGTAAGATGGACAAGGTGACGTGAACGAATTTTCAATCTAAAGTTCCTAAGGCCACAAACGACATAGGCATGTCAATGGGAGCGACATTGGACGCTGACTTACAAGGCTTAGGTTGGCCTTCTAGGGTTTTCTTCGAGTCTTGGGTCAACAAGCAATCAAAATATTGTTAGGGCTTTGGTTGGACAGTTGGGAGGTTAGGTTGAAGTCGATTTCCAGATAGGACACTGACACGACGACATTTGAACGTCAACAGACGACATTCGTCTAGTATGACATAGCTGAAAACAGGTCAAGACGAGGTTTTCTCGTGATGCGATAGATGAAAAAAATGTAGAACATAGAATTATAAACTTGGTAGACAAATTATATTTTTTATTGCATGCAAAAAGTAGAAAAAAGGGGTCAATGCCACTGGCTGGCATGCACTGACACTGGCTGGCATTAAGTTTGGCATGGTCGACAATCAACCGTAATTTAGGGTGTGGTCGTATGCATGCGTGTGGCCTCGACGTTGGCACCAAGTTTGTCTGGGAGCTAGGCGCTGGTGGTAGGAACTCAATCGAGGTGGTTTCGAGCATTGGGGCAGACGGATGGTGATGAACGACGCCGGAGAAGATGATGGCGACATGGTGAAGTTGAGCCACTAGACAAGATCTTGGCACAGAGTTTTGAAGCGTTTATGTGTGGCACGAGGATCCAACACTATGAGGAAAAATGCTTAACTAGGCTAGGCGCACCTGTTGGACAAAGCGGCGTCGACGGGGGCGGCCGGCGGTGACCGGGCGGTACGCTGGCTGCACACCGGAGAGGAGTAAAGCATCTAATTTTGGTTTAGATATTTTTTCTGTGGCATTTGTGTGGTCTAAGAGTTAACTAGGGTCATCTATTGTGCTCTGGTGCAGTAGGATTGGTCGGCGATAGATCAACAATGAGTGGCGGCAGGTTGCGCTGGAGCAACAAGAGTAAAATGAAGGCTTCGATGGTGCTGGGGTGATTGGGTGTTTAATTCCCAAAATTAATAGCACGGATAGGTTTCTGGGGTTTTCTAGATGGTGTGGCTACGGGGAATTGGCCCACGACGGTGCCGGCGACAAGTTCGACGACGCGGCCAGAGACGGAGGAGATTCAAATTTGGGCTTTTGTGCTGTGGTCCTCTGGAGCCAGATTCCTTACTATTGGAGTGAGAGAGAGATGTACGGAAGCTAATTGATGAGGACATCACTAGCTCGGATATGAACAAGACTCCATCCACTCATTCCACTACTTCCTTGCCACCACGAGAAGATCAAGGAGAATGGCGAGTCGGCATGAATCCATGTGCCGAGCCATTCACTACGCCCACACCGGAGGATCAGCGAACTACATCAAAGGTGGAGCAACCCACGACACATCAGGCCCAGCCCAAGATCAAGCCCAACTCGTTGCGAGTCCAGCTCGGCCATCCAGCAGTAGTCCAACTTCAAACGGATGCCAAGCCACGTACGGAGTTTGATTGAGGTATATGAGTATTTGATGGAAAGCTTATTCCGAGACCTTTCCAACAGATCTAGTCCCACCTTCAGATTCCTTCTGAGTCAGCCACAATCATCAAATCAAGTTGACGTATAGAACTTGGACTCTTAGATGTGCGTCACCTCTTTTGTTGGGCCACGGCCCATGTACCCTGCCTAGGGTTGCGAGCCAACCCTAGCCACCACCCCTCTCTCCTTTATATGGCTGAACTCCTCAAGTTCTTCCTTAGGTTATTTGCTACGTTGTTCCCCCGTTGTGTGAGAGACAAGTGTTCATTGGAGTAGTGTCCCCGGACCTAGTTTGATGAAAGATAATCTCAATTTGTTCATTCTAAAATTCAGAGTGCTTTGCATCTTGTTCTTGCTCGTTTCTTCTACTGCGAGCAGGAATTAACCTTCATGGTAAGGTCATCCGGGCGTGAGCACGGTTGATAACGACAGGTGCGTGGGTGTAGCGATTGCAAGAACTCAATCCCCACTGATTGGAAGCCTTGAAACGCGAACGTCTCCGTTCCGCAAAGTAGAACCTATCAAAGATCGGGCTGCTGTCGCATCACTAATGGTGTGATCAATTTAGCCGGAGGTCCGCTGGACGGAGTTGACGACGAGAGCACAGTGGCACAGAATAGGACAAGCTTGAATTCATCAAATGATTAAATTTCTCAGGAATTCTTCTGAAGGGAATTGTTTCTAGGCTCAGGAGGGGTATTTTGTTCCACTAGTTTGACTAGTTTTCAGGGCTGGAGAAGGGTCCGATGACGGGAACAGGGGCGGCGGCCGGTGACTACAAAAATAAGGAATTCCAGTGCCTCAATTCGTCAAAACTTGTGGGGAGTGCTTGAGGTGGTAGAGAGAAGTGAGAGAGGGAGATTTTTCACCTTGGGGAGCTGACTAGAGGCGCGGCGACTTGTGGCGGCTTTGTCTTCTTCACATGGCTGAGAGAGAGAAGAAGAACAGGAGCATGAATTTGTGTGTGTGTGTGGAGGGGGGGGGGGGGCGCTTACTGTTTGCAATATGAGTGTGTATACTTTGACTGGTGAATATGTGGAGGATATGATCACAATGATGCAGTCTGTGTGTATACATGTTTACCATATAGGTGCATATGTATGTATATGTGTATATATTTGTGTGTATGTGGCTGAATGTGATCGTAACAGAAGTATGTGTGTGTTGAATTGTGTATATACATGTATGTATCTGAGTATATGTGGTCTTTGCAATGTCCACATAAGTATATCTATGTATAAAATCTTGAGTTCGACTCCCCACCTCTACCATTTATTCTTGTAGAGCTGAACCGGCGTTACCCTACAGTCTCGCTCAAAAAAATATCTATGTATAAAACAGTGGCCTGTGCATGAGGACCGAAGAAAACCAAAAGAAGGCAAGAATTGCTTGAAGGATTGAATTGTGATTTTGGAGTGTTAATTGGATTGAATTGTAAATAATCATAATCTGAAGGTTAATTCAGACTTAGTTCAATACATAGGTTTGATTGAGTAATTAAATTAGAGGTGATTTGGGTCGAAATGAGAACGAAACAAAAATAGAATTAGGGTAAAAGTGAATAGTATTTTTATTGAGAACGACTGAAAACACAAATAACTGAGTCTCGGGGTTGAATCTGAACTTGATGTAGAAGGGAAACTTGTATAAAATAGTAGGAGTATAGTTGTTCAGTTGGATTGGAATTTGAAGGTGATTCAAAGATTTTAGCCAATTCTGATCTTTGAGAGTTGAAAAGGACAGATTCGCGATGAAACTTGGACTAAATCGCAAAATGTGATCAAATGAACTTGTTTGACTAAGCAGTTTTAGGACCGATATGCAAGCATATTAAGGTTTAGAATTCCAGAGAAATCCAAAAGAAATCTATTCTGAAATCTATCGAACTGGAGTCTGAATTTGATCTGGACAGTGAAGACAAATCTGTATAAGATAGGTAAAAGGTCATATCTATTTAGTCTAATTTAAATTATTGTTTAGTCTGGGAGAATTTAGCTGATTTTGGGTCTGAAAGGACTGAACTGCAATTAAGAAAATCAACAGGTTGGACTAGTTTGTAATTGTTTTGAAATAAACATAATAATCTAGCCTTTTGGATAAAATTTATTTCAAGTAAAGAAGTATTGTAGTCTATTTTATTAAGTAGGGTTTAGTTTATAACTAATTAGAGTTTCCGAATCATGTTAGAGCTATTACTTAAAGAAGTAGCTTTATATCTAGAAATCACAATTTATTTTCATTAGATGAGAAATGGCATTTTATAGGAAATGAAATATAGTGTCTTAGTAAAATAATTACATATAGATACATACATATGTTTGTGCACATATGCATAAGCATATTTAAGAAAAATATATTTGAACTAATTGAAAGTTAATTTAGGTTTTGGTTGAGACTTATTAAAGAGTACTTTTTAAAAGTAGTTTTAGGGTTAAAAAATGGAATATTTAGGGTCAGTTTTTTGTAAAACAGAATTTTTAAATCCTATTTTTGAGATGTCACACACATGTACATCGGTGTGGACAAAACTTTTTGATATAGAGTGATTTGGAGACATGTTGGGTTGTTCTAAAATATATGGACTAAATTTGTGGCTTGTAGGATCGATTTGGGTTTACCTAGACTAAACCTGTGGGGTCAATCTTAATATTTTTAGGAGGAACATTCATGCAACTTCATGTGTTTGTAGTGGAATCACTAAAATCTGTCGAGTTAGCTGACCCCATATATGTAAACTTTCGTCCGATATTGTACTTACTGCAACTGTTTATATAAAAAATAAATAGAGAAGGATGCTTTACCACTTATACGACCACTTAAGTAGCGGCTTAGCTTTTTTTTTTAAAAAAAAAATTTTGGTTTTAACGACCATTAATAACCATACTGCAAAGTAAAAGAAAAAAAAAAGTTAGTTTTGACTTTGGAACTCTGACGTAGAATTTTCTTTCTTACCTTTGAAATCGTCAAAAAAATTCTTCATTTGAAAAAGCCAAAAAAAAAAATATGGTCAATGTAGTTAACTATTATTTCTTAAAAAATTTACACTATTTACACCACAAATTTAAAATCTATATTTAATTTTCACCTTCATCTCTCCTCATCTTCTTCCTTATTTCTCTCTCCCACTGCCGTCACCGTCAATCCCCTTCCTCCTTCATTTCTCTCTAGCCGGCTATCATCGCCTAGCTACACCGTCTCCTTCTCTCCTCCACCACTACCACTTTCTCTCCCCCAGTAGTTGCCATTTCCCACCGTTTCTACCGTGGTCAACGGCACCTTCGCCACCTTGCTACCTATCTTCGCCTACCGCCAGACCACAGCTACCGGAGAAGTCAAGGAAGGAGCTTGGTGAATTTTAGAAGGTTAAATTTTTTTATGAAATCAAATAGAAGAAATAGAAAGTTAGATCTAAGAAAAGAAGTTTGATCTAATGGTGAAAAAAGTGTATGTAAAATAAGAAAAAACAAGTGTCTACTGTAACATCCTAAAATTAGAGCACAAAAATTCCATTTTATTCAAAACCATGCATGTATGTATCTTTAGAATTTACAGTTAGGCCCAATTCAATTCTTTTTCAGTCCAAAAACTTCCAGATTTTTCTCATCAGATCAGATCCCAGATCAGACGATTAAAATGTGATTTATTATACATCTTATACAGAAAAGCCTTCAAGAGCCAAGTCAAATTCAACTTCTAAAACCCAAAACCTCTAACTAGATCTATTTCTGAAAACAGAAAATTCATAATTATTCTTGTTACTCTAATTACCCTCAGAACCATTAATCCAATCCTACAAAATTTTTCACAAATCTTGGTTGGATTATCTTGGGAATATGATCTAAACTATACCTATACACCAGTCTAAAAAAATTTATTAGCCAGATTCCATTATTTAAGTCTTTTTCGCAAATCAGTCCAAAAATCATTGTAGATTAGTCCTTTTCAAATTCTAAAAGCCAGAATAGGCTAAAATCCCCAAATTAACTCCAAATTCGAATATGATTGATCGAGTATCTTTCTTGTGCTATTCAATACAAGTTTCTCTTTTTTCGCAACTTCAGAATCGAATCCAAAACTCAATTAATTCCATTTTTACACTTTTAAGTAAAAATACCATAATTTTACCTTATTTTTGTTTTCGTTTTCATTTTAACTCTATTCTCGAATTATTTTTTTAACCCCTCTCAAGAGAACTATGTGCATTGAAATGAACACACATTTATATTTGAATTCCATATAATTCCGTTTCAGTCCAGATAATTTTCAAAATTACAAATCAGTCCAAAATTCAGACCTCAGCTTCTGTTTGAACTGTCAGATTCAGTTTTTTCTGAATTTTTCTGTTGCCAATCGATTTCCAATTCTTTCTCAAACCTAAAGCAATGCAAACAATTGCTAATTACTTGTTAAACTCACACTACCACACATACACTTGGAGATTCACATACACCCATCAATTCTTCAGCAGCAGCAGCAACAAAACAGCAACAATACACGCGCGCACGCAAGTTCAGAGAAGAGGTGGCGACAGTTTCAGAGAACTGGTGCCACGACGACACCACGACTCACCTCGGCTTCTCATACCACAGTACAGGAGAGGCACAAGTACCACCGTTTGAACCTGACATAGCCCGACCATCCCTGTGCAAAACCAACTTTTCTTCCTGCGCACCGTCGCTTCACAGCAAACTTCCGCATGCTTTTGTCACATCCGTTCCGGCGCAGCAACGGCACCAGTACCACGACTTCACATCGCAAGCTCCGGGTAGCGACAATATATATACCTCTCTGAACTACTCCTCACCCACATTGAAATCTTCACTGTCTTCACTGTTTCGCCTGACCGCCCGAGGAACAAGACGAAGTCCCGAGCCTCAGCCTCATCAATCAATCCCCGAAGGTATCAAATACTTCCTAAACAACTTCATATACCTTCTCAAGCAAACAATTAAGTTCCGGCGAATCACACCGCCGCCGATCGTCATTTTTCCCAGAATCTGTCCAATACCCTGTTCCGGTTATCGAACCACTTTTCATTCCAAATTAGCCTTCGAGTCAGTAAAAAGAAATGTTCCTTGCATCAATTAGAACACTTCTGTTCAGTCAAAATTTAAAATTGTCCCCGAATTGAAGTTTCAAGTTTCTTCGCACGCTGCCGTCGACGGGCTCACTCCGCCGGCACGACACGCCGCGATCCAGACCAATTCAACTTGACCATTACATTCCTTTCATCCGGTAGATGGTGTCATATCAACAAGTTAATATGAAATGCTTTATTCCAACAATACCCAAAACCGGCTTCTCTTCCAGCTCCGGGCACACGCTGGCGAGCCATAAATCCTCATAAAAATCTGATTTCGCTCACTAGCACCATCTATTAGGTTTCCGTAAGCTAACCTTGTCATTAATTTTGAGAATTATCAACTATATCACCCTGACACTGTAACCCGTGAACTATCCTCAAAACAGAAAAATTAGAACCCGCCGTGCGCCGCCGTCCGATCACCGCCGGCAAATTAACTTTGGTAGTAGCCTCATCATGACCATGCCTACCTCCAGGAAAAAGTTGGCCAGGCTACGCTGCACCATAACGCCCAGACGCCGAAGCCCTAAATCTAGACAGTGCACTGACATAGTTCTGGCAGTGTCCAGGCCTTGTACCAAGGACTAAACTGCAAAATGTCATCCTTCCAGGGTATTTTTGCAAAATCCACTTTTTCTAGGAAGTATGTCTAACAATCCTACACAAGTTGACACGATCATTTTTTGATGTTGCGACCACGGAAAATATGGAGAACAAGCCAATGTCAACCACTGACATTACCAGGCTGTGAACTGAATGTTAGCTGACTGACATTCGTTGATTTTTTAGTAAATTCTTTGCGTCTTGAATATCGCACTACGTCCAAAAAACTTGTATGTGATCAGAATCATCCTTGTGATCAGAATCATCATCATCCTTCGCCCAATCCTTCGCCCAACCTAGCTGTTTTGGCCTCAGATTTTAACCTCGTCAATCGAGACATCAACTCTTCCAAAAATCACATTTGGAATTGCATATCATGCACATAAATGTTTATTATTACAGAAAAATTATTAATTGAATGATGCTTGAATTGATCGTCGATTAGGTCATGAGCTCGAGTTCGAGAACATCGCAGCAGAACCATCATCGACAGCTGACACCTACTTCGCAGAAGGTAAGTCATATTCTTAGAACATTCTGAACCCATACTTGAAATGCGTTGCTTATAATATTTCCTTGACTAAAATTATATGCAGAAGGTAACTCATATTCTTAGAACATTCTGAACCCATAGTTGAAATGCGTTGCTTATAATATTTCCTTGACTAAAATTATATGCAGAAGGTAAGTCATATTCTTAGAACATTCTGAACCCATACTTGAAATGCGTTGCTTATAATATTTCCTTACTAAAATTATACTGCATGAATTACTAGATAATACCTCTATCTCTTGCATCGAGTCCATTAGGTTGAACCATCATGATTAAGCCATAAAATAAAGGTACAAAATTCATTTAAGGATGTTTTGAGAAAATGGTGGAATGGCACTGTCTAGTGCAGGAATTGTGTGCAGGAATTGTGGTATGACTCTAGTTATGGGCATGTAAGGATTAGAATCGTGTGTTGTACTTCTAATGACATGAAAACTGTGCTATCCACAAGTGGTAGTATGCTGATCATACATGAACCCCTGATGGTTGAGTTTTGTTTTAAAATTGTGCACGTATTCCTAATAATACAGATTTACACGGAGGATACTCCACACACTGCACTTAACCCAACAATGGGAAAATGATCGATTGGTGTGGTACGTTTAGCTCACCACAACTGTGGTTAGTCCAACCATAGAGTAGGGGTGAATTGTATGTGAAACATAAACAAAGTTCAAATTATCTCAACCTTGTCGCTTGCATATAGCTTCGAGATCTGATCTAATCTTATTAGATAGGGCCGATATGAAAGTTGAGGTATCTTGCGGGTAAATTAGTACATCTCTGCAGAATTTGAAATGTATTCGAATACTCTGTGCTCCCGGATTATTAGGAGTTGATCACGGTGGATTAAATCTACATCGCTATGACACAAGTACATTTCTGAAATAAAATGAATCTAGTACCAATTTAAAATATTGTAGTAGTAAATAGGTTGGTAAGAGCTTAAGAAAAAGAAATATTTTATAACTTAACCTTTAATGTTCTTCGTTAAGTTTTAGGATCATATCATATATTAAGTACTACCATGACTTGCTGAGTTGCTGAGTATGAAAGTACTCAATCTTGCAAACTACTATTTTAGTATATGAGGAGCCCAATGAACAAGAAGACTTCATCGGCACTCCATAATCTGAAGTCAACCAACAGTTCCACTAGGAACTATGAAGGAGTCCTGCTATGCTAAAGAACCGACTGTGGTTACCCGTTTAGCTTTTGTGTTTTGCTGAAAAAACTTATTTCCTAAGATTTAGTTAATGGCCATGTTGGCCCTTTATGTGATGTTTTGTATTAAGGTTATCAGGCCGTAACTCTCTACTTATGCCAGTTATGTAATGTAATTTGAGTTGGACACCACTATACTGTTTTGTATAACTGAATCTTGGGCAGTCAGAATGTGAACACACTCCGAGACCTGCTGCAACTAATCGCACCTAAAACGGTGTGATTGTGTAATAATCGCAAGTGAACAGTTGAATGTTGAGTACTTGAGGGTCGAATTCTACGAGGAACAAGCGTATTTGTCTTTCTAGCTTAATGAATTCACTGATTAAGTCTAAACGAGTTGGGGGTTTGTTTTCTATAGCTAAATCTACTACTAAAACTATCAATCTAGGGTTTTAAAGTAGTAAAGAGTAAGTATGAAATTTAGAGTTTGTAAAGCATGAATGAAAATCTAGGGTTTTGGGAGTTCTATAATCATCCGGCGTAATTCTATCCAATCTCCGAGAATTGCAAGTTAATTTCAATCTTTTTCAAGACAGATTAAGTTGTTAGTACGGTCGTTGATACAACGGTCAGAGGATCGCATCCATTGTTACATTTGGCGAGAGTCTCTCTCCTATTCAGGATTCCGCGTCAACGCGTTAAGGACTCAAAAATTCCTTTAAAATCTTGCTAAGGCTCAACTGTTACATCTGTTACCAAAACAAGAATTTAGGGTTTAGAGGAAGAAAACATCAGGAAATAACTCCAAAACTTGAGATCAAGACCGAGAAAGAATCACGCCTTCCGGATTAGGTCTTCCCTAACCCTAAAAGAAATCTACTCACAAAATGCCATAAAAATGCAGAAATAATAATAAGAAATAAATGAAAACTTACTTGATTGCTTGAAAATTGAATTGGCCGTTCTTGTCGGCTTACAAAAGCAAGAAAAATAGAGAAGGGGCTCTACTAAAAAAAATATCTAAAAAGGTATGTAAAAGAGCATGTTTAATTGAGCCAAAAATTTCTCTATTTATAATACATGGGATAGCATTTCCAAAAATAACTCCTTGACGTGTAGGCAACGAAGTTTGACTTTATTAAATGACGTGAGAATGGATGAATTTGAGTCAAAACCGACCAGATTCAACCAGTCCTGATTAAACCCGGCTAAAACCAACCACATTTGCCTAAAACCACCCAAATCTGGCCAGTTTTGATCAAACCTGATCAAAACCGACCAGTCTTGATCAAACCCAATCAAAGCCTACCAATTTCGATCAATAAAAGCCACTGAAACCGAACCGAACACGACCAGGGACACGTGGTGTGTTCCTGGCCAAACACGTGTCGTGCCTGAAACCAATCAGGACTCGTTTTTGACTAGGTGTTCGTATTCGACTGGGACTCTTTTCGACCACATACTCATGTTCGAGTACAGCTCCTTTTCGTCCAGACGTGTTCGATTAGGGTTTCTCCTCGCATGATTGTGTTCGACCAAGTCTTTCTGCCCGAGGAATATTCGATCAGGGTTCTTTTGCTGTCCAATTTTGATATCTTGGTCGAATTTGGCCCAAACGAAAGCGAAATTTTCTCAACTTTGGTAGGTTTGGTCCCTGAAACAGTCGTGAAAGCAATGTATAAAAATAATATAAAATTATGCATAAAATGTCACATCAAAGGAGTTTTTAGTATGATTTTGCACGTTTTCAGTAGCAAACTTAGGGTAAAGATTACTAATTTAACACTTATTAGCAACCAACGAGGTCCCCTTAGAAGAAAGAAAATAGTATTAGAGCATCCAACTTGACCGTAGGGTTACACAACTAGTTAGAAATGGTCGTAGGAAGAAGTAATTTACTCTAAATTAATTCCTCAAAACCCTAATTTATAAGAAAAATTGTTTGAAGCATTTTGTTCTAACAATTTATATGTGCATTTTGTAGACTTCATTTTTAATTATATTGTAATTTTTGACTTCGAATCCTCATACTTCTTAAACTTGGAGATGGCTAGGTCGAGATACACTTACATTGAGCGATTGGGAGGATGGGTTGCCCTACTAGGGCACATAGTGCAGTTCCTTGGGATTGATAACCATTCGATCTGTGAGACTGACTAGGATTTTCTTGATGGACACCGCTTTGGGTTTCGTGCCAAGATACTAGTTCATGCCTTGGACTGTTGTGAGGGGCGTATTGTTCATGCTGAGGCTAGTAGAGTTAAGAGACTGGACGCCATTCAGATGCCGCTCGTGAGGCAGCTGGAACCCAACGCCAGCTGTATGCTTACTGACCCAGGGATTCGCCTTATTTTTACGTGCCGTCCTCACTTTTTAGTACTTCCCTAAGGTCGTCGTCAGTTATTAGGGCTTGCCCAGACCCTTGCCTAACCAGCACCGGGAGACACTGCGGACTATCGACAACAACTATGCAAAGCTGTTGAGGGAGCATCAGGTACTACACCGACGCTACGTGGAGCTTTAGATCCGCATGAAGCAAACAGACTTGGTTCTTGCTTGATTCTTAAATAGAATATTTCCTGTCACGCGTGCGAGAACCATCCTTAACCATCAAACAAGAGTCAAGTCTCCAATAATTTGGCTCTTGCTTAGCTCTTAGCGTGGGCCCCACACTCCTAACCACCAAGCAACAGCCAAGCACTCCAATGGCTTGGCTCTTGCTTAACTTTATATGATTTGACAATTATATATTCAACAAATTTGTATTAATTCATGAATTTTAATATTAATAATTTATTAAACTCTTACTTACGAAATTAAATTTGACATTTGCGACCAAAAAATAAATAATAAAATTTTAGATTTAAAAATTGCACATGAAAAAAAAATAATATATATTAAAATTCAAATAGTGGTACATGACATCATTGCGAAATACACTAAAATTAAATTTGGAAGTAAATGGCTACTACGAAATTCCATAAGATACTACTCGTCGGCGTTTCCTCCAAAACGTTGTCAAATGTGCTCGATTAAGTCTTGTTAGTTGCGTGTGTGTAGGTTGAGCACGGATGACAGTATTTATTCGAAGTACATCTTTAAATAAAGGCGTACCCCTAGTGTGGATCACAAGCGGTACTACCATGGATGTGCCCGGATAATCATTGTAGTCGTAGTTTTCGGCATTTTCGTCGCGTTCGTCCTCTATGATCATGTTGTGCAAGATGACGCAAGCCTGCATGATCATCGCGAGGGTTGACTGTCTCCAAAATCTTGCCGCACCGTGCACAAGGGCGAACCGAGACTGCAGGACTCCAAAAGTCCGCTCAACATCTTTTCTTACTCTTTCTTGATGCTGTGCGAACAACCGGGTTTTCGCCGTCTGCGGTAGCGATACCGTTTTTACAAAGACATCCCACTCCGGGTATATACCGTCGGCGAGATAATATCCCATGTTGTACTGCCGACCATTGACAGTGTACTCAACACGAGGGGCTCGCCCTTTCAGTACATCAGTGAACAATGGTGATTGATTCAATACGCCGGCGTGGTGAAGTCGTGGAGGCGCGCGGGATCGGGCAGATCTAGATCAGGCGGTGCCGTTTGGAGGAGAGGCCGGATCCGGCGAAGGCGGCGCCGTAGAGCGAGTAGATCACAACGTGGAGTGACGAGGAGAGGACAGATCGGAGCCGGCTTGGGAGGATCCGCGTGGTGGCTACGAGATGGCGAGCTCAGGGGCGCAGCACGGCGAGTGGTCGCTGGATCTAGGCGGTAGAGGCGCGGTGGCGCAGCGTCGGAGCAGATCGGCGCGGGATGGAGATTGGGGACGGCTCCAGGAGTGGGAGCTGTGGAGGCATGATGGCGGATCTGCGGCGGCACACGAGTGGGAGAGGGCGGCGCGGGATCGGCGAGCTCGGGATGAAGGATCGGGCGGCTGTGGTGGCGGACAAAAGGATTGGAGGAGCTGCTAGAGAGGTGGAAAGAAATATGGACAAGAAAGAAGGAAAGAGGAAGAAGAAAACAGGAGATGCTAAGTGGAGGGCACCGGCGGTCTATGGCTTGGCGGCTGGCGGCGTGGTGGACGGAGGTGAGGAAATTGGGGGCAAAGAGAGAAGGAGAAGGTAAACTACAAAGAACCAGGCTCAGATTGGATCTTGGCCGGCGGCAGGGGTATAGCCAACAATTGGCACTTTTTCAAAAAGGACCTTGGGTTTATCAGAAATTGCAAATTGGACCTGGAGGCTAGGGTTTTGGGATTCCGGGCCCGCAGAGACTCTGATTTCAGCGCGGTCGGTTCCGTAGGAACGTGCACTTCCATCAGGAATCGATCGAGGTCGGATTAAGTCGATGAGGTGCGTCCGTTAGCCAAAAATCCATCCAATTCGCGCTAACCTGCGATAAAAATTGCAAAACAAGTAATCCGGTCGATTTGGCAGCAAATCTGGAATAATCTAGGTATATGCCGAGGTATATGACTAATATGTGTAAAAGCATGGGGAAAATATACAGAAAAATCAAGCAAATCAAGTAAATATCATCCCCCCAAGCTTAATTCTTTGCTTGTCCTCAAGCAATGCAATAGAATGTAAATCCAGATAGACAAGCAAGAATACAGATGACGCGAAAGAGTAAAATGCAATGCATAGTAAGCTCGGCAATCTAAGGTAGGTATCGAGTGCTCAACCGTCTAATAATTGCACAAAAATTGCAAGTAACTAGATTAGTTCCGGGAACAGAGGAAATAAGAATATTTAAGTCTATTCATACCACCTACATTCATGCATATATATAGAATGTCAAAGTGAGCGTAAACAATGCACAGGCATGAAGGAACTACGGTCTCCATAAACATCAAATAATCCATTTCAACCTTATGAATTCAATTTTTTTTTTCAAAAACAACATATGGTGCTCATGCGAGTCTCTACCCTTCGACTTATTAGGGTGGATCTCTCCGTACTTCGCTCTAGGTTCGCTAGTCCCATAGAGTGTTTTGAAAACATGCTCATGAGTCAAAAGATGTAGTGAGAAGGCTTATGCACTTATTAGATTTGAAAATGTGCGAACCATGTTTTCATACCGAAGACTCAGAGGAGCAATGAAGCAGAAGAGTTTTTATTCAAAAGAAAAGAAAGATTGGCGGTGTCTACAAGGTAGAGAACAAACAATTGCGACCTTATTAGCAATTTTTTTTTAAATCTGGTTTGCACAGGTTAAGTGATAGTTTAGGAGACTCGTGTTCTATGCATGTGTGTAGAGATTAGGCTCAACAATTGATATTTCAATATACATAATAGAATGCGGCAATATAGATATCAATAAACATTCAAATTTCCACGATATCCACAACAAAGCTAAGTACAAGCAATTTTAGTATCATTAGAAGACGGTTAATCACAATTCAACCGACGATAGATTGTCGAGCCACTAAAGCATGCAATAAAAAACTCAACATGACATGCAAAGGGCTCCAGAAGCCAAATGAAAATAATGAAACGCAAAATGAAAGCACGTTTAGTCATAACCACAACACTCACATATAGATACAAATCTGCACAAGTCTAGAATTTCCAGAAAATTTTGACATGACCTTTCTAGATTTATCTTTTGATCCAAACAGCATAAGTGTACAACAGGTCATTTCAAAACATAAACAAGCCCACAAGGCTGGATAGAGATCATTCACAATATAGGCAAGACAGTATAAGCAAGTACAAACCACAAATCTCAAACATAAGCACAAACTTGCTCAAAGTAGCTCAATTTTGAAAAATTTGACCCAGATTTTAAGAATTTCAGCACAAAAAGAGATGCATTCCCCCCAAGTCCACAATGCAACAATATGAGATGAATCACACATGGAGATGGGAACACAAAATAAATTTCATGGACAGGGGTCATATGAGAGGTCCGCAATAGCTCACCGAGTGAAGGATGGAGACGATAACGTTGCGATGAGCCATCCAGAGTACTCCAAATGTGCCAAGCCGCCATATGAGGATGAGGCCTTGAAAGAACAACCAAAGAAGAAACTAAGAACAATTCTATAAAATAGGCAAAACAAAGTGAAGGAGAAGGAAGAAAAGAGAAAGTGCTCGGGTTGCCTCCCGAGAAGCGCTCGGTTTAGGTCAAGAGCTCGACCCTCTACAGGTAAGTCATGTAGGCTCGTCAGAGGGAGGAGGGGCAAGATCGGGACCAGGATCGACTCTAGATCCACCCTCCTCGTCATCAAGTGGTGGAATGGGCTCTCCGGTGATATAGTGCTTGAGGCGTTGCCCATTCACCGTGAATACACCTCCCTTCAAACTCTCTACTATAATGGTCTCAGAAGGTAGGGCATGCCTGATAATACAAGGGCCAAACCAGTGAGATCTGAACTTGCATGGAAAGAGATGAAAGCAAGAATGGAAAACCAGAATAAGCTCACCGGGAGTGAAGTCGCGCCGATTGATGCGCTGATCATGCCACCGTTTCATCTTTTCCTTGTAAATGCGCGAGCTCTCATATGCATCAAGACGAATCTCATCGAGCTTGCACAACTGAAGCTTGTGGTAAGCGCCAGCGGCTCCAAGATCCATGTTGAGCTTTCGGATGGCCCAATGCACTCTGTGCTCAAGCTCAACAGGAAGGTGACATGATTTCGTCGCATACATCAAGTGGCGTTGCGAGAGAAACGAGTTAGGAGTACATATAATAGCGATACACGAAGGGTTAATCGTCAGATGTTAGTTAAACAAAAGAAAATGAACAGAGAAGAAAAGGAAAACAAAGCAAATGAAATGGGAAAAACAAATAAAAAGAAAGAGCAAATGAGAAGAAAAATCAAAGAAAGGGAAAATCGATTCAAACTCAGTTAAACAATTTTGCTCGAACTAGTCCCCGGCAACGGCGCCAAAAATTTGATACCGGCCTAGATCGTCTGGCAAGAGAACAAGGACGATGCAGTAAGGCGAGTATTCTATATCGTTCTTTCCACAGGGACTAGAGAAGACGAATCGCGTAACTAAACTAAATCAAGATCGAGTAAAAATAAAATAGATGAAAGAAAGAGCTAAATGTCAGAAGGAATAAATAGAAAGAGAGAGCGAGAGGTGATCACATTGCGACCATAGTGTTAGGTCCTAGACTCGCCTTATCCCCAGCCAGAGCGGCAGATGATTTTTCCTACTGAGCCTCCTCCACAGCTGGGGTTTCAGATTCCAATCTCTGCGATTGGACCTCTGTGGCCATCCCCTCCACAATGGCATGAATCACTTCCTCGGCCCTGGGGATGGGACTTTGCTCGCCCGTGACCTCTGTAGCAGGAGGAGCATCAAGACTCGTAGAGGTCACTGGGGCGCTTTGTGCTGCATCTCTGCGCCTAGCATAAGCAAACAAGTGAATCACCGGTTGGAATGTCTTCAGTCGATCGCTTCGATATGACAACAGGATAGATTCTTACCTTACTCGAAACCCTGTCCATTGTTGGGATTTCGAGGATGATTCCCCAGGAAAAAGAGGATAGTCGTCATCTGTCCTGGTCTTTCTTTTCCTGAATAGGACATTATCCTTTTCTCCCTGTGTGTATGCAAGTCTATGAGAATACACCTAAGGAATGACGAAAAGCAAGACTGTAAGGGTCCTTACCAGAGTAACTTCTTCTGTTGGTAAGGATAAAGCCATTGGCCCTGGAACTTCATGAACCACTGGCACTAGGACTTCATTCGCGACCACGGGATCAGTAGTGGCCGCGAGACCCTGTTCGGTCGTTCCCACTCCTGTCGACAGGAGTGGAGTACTCGCCGCCCCAGGACTGGCAGGAGTCCTTTTGAGGCGGATAAGAGGGACGTTGTCTTCCTCGACTTCGCTCCCCTCACCCTGTACAACCAAGAAGTAATTTCCACTCCTGCTTGGAAAAAGGGGGGTACGGAATATCTTACCACCATTTTCTTCACAGTTGTGGGCTTCTTTTGCGAGGCTCCTCCCAAGATCTTCTTGGATTTTCCGGGAGCAAGTTCCTTCGCCTTGGGCCTCGCGGGGGTTTTTTTCGCCTTCTTCTTGGCAACTTCCCCCAAAGATCCATTATCGCCCGAACGCTTTGTTCCAGTCGTCCTTTCTAGCAGCTGTGTAATATGCCTTGGAATGACATAATCTCAAAATAGACAATTCATACCAAGTCTAGTTGGGAGAAAAACATACCTTTCGGCGCTCTTGTTTAAGTTCATCGCCGGCATTTATCAAGTTCTGGGGGCGAATGGATCCTTTAGCTCCCTCCACTTCTGTGTTGTATGGCCGCAGAAGGTAGTTTGTCCGCCTCTCAATCTCGGACAAAGAAAGGACTGTGTCACATACAAACCAAATTACTTGACGTGGCAATTTTTCGTCAGTAAGTGGTTTGTGAACAAGAGGACACACATGTGTTGTAGTCCAATGTGCTGTCCGCCATTAAGTTCACCTCCCAGGCTAGATGTGCCCTTTCGTGCAAAGGACTCATCCTGTTCTTCACAAAGTCACGGATGATATCACGCGCCGTGAGTCCCTGCTGGACTAAATGAAGAATTGCCTTGGCCTGTTTCTTCAACTCTGCGTTGAGAACAGGGAGGGAGTCCATCTCACTATCCTTCTCTGGTCGGATGTTTGAAAACCAGAGCCCGCTCTCTGAGGGAGGAGAGCAGTAGAACTACTTCTGGTGCCATCCATGCACTGAATCTCGCAGAGGGAGGGAGGGATGGATATTCTTTCTTCTCCCTTATGCGAAAGTAGATGCACCCAGCGGCACTGGTACTCTTTGACCATGCCGAAAAGTAAAAGCGCCGGAAAAGATCCACGCTTGGCAACACCCCCAACAAATGCTTCACAGAGATGTTGAAAGATTGCGAGAATCAGCATAGCATTTGGGTGGAGATTGATGAGTTCTAACCCGTAGTGGTTGAGGATTTCTTTCAGAAACACGCTTTTTGGGAATCGGAACCCGCAGCGCAAATACTCCTCAAAGATCACCAGTTCGCCTTCACGAACTATTGGGGTTTCCTCATCTTTCCCCGTTGGCTGCCAGTTAATCAACAGCCGCGAAGGGAGAATCTCTTCCTTCTCCAAAGCTGTCAACTTCTCCTCGACATGGTAAACGGACCGGCTCCAGGATGCCATTTCGGAAGAGGATGTGAAAAGTTGGTGTTTTTGGGAAGACGAAGGAGAGTGGAACAGAAGAGGGTTTTTGTGCGGTGAGAAACTCTAAGACAGACGAAGGATTTTTGGTTGTGAAGCTTCCCTAGGAAGCTACCTTCTTCTTTTATATATGCCCGAGACAACCCTTCGCCGAATATTTTATTAATTTCCCATAATGGGTGCCTTCTCTCTAGAAACCCGTTATGCACTCCCTACAGTGAATCCGGAACAAAATATATTTTTGTTATTTTTTGTTTCAAATTTGGGGGCTAGGGTGCACATAAGAACATGAAAATTTCACAAAGATTATTGAGGAAAATAATCCCTCATGACTTTTGTGAAGTAATTTTTATGTGTTGATCACAAAGCAGTTCTGTGATCGTCTCGAGATTTGCATGTTGATCATTTTTGATCGGAAAAGTTGTCGTGAAGCCATACTTCGGATACGGATTTACCTGTGTATGTTTGGTCGCGAAGGCATTTTTTGTGACCATGTTTTCACACAGAGATTGTGAAGAGCTTTTAATCATAAGTCTTGCATAATCCTCTTGAGAATTCAAGATGTGTAAGAAAAAGAAAATTTTTATTTCTGGCAATCTTTACATACAAAAGGGATACAGGCGACCAGAGCATCGACCTGATCTGAGAGAAGTTTACAAGGTTTTCCCAAGGACATATTGGCATCAGTAGGATCTACACTGACCACTCCAAGAGAACTAGCAACTACTCTAAGCCTATCTACATCATCCCGAAGCAAAGAAGCACTACTACTCCTGATCATATCGGAGAGTTCTTGCTGCTGCCGAGCATGGTCTCTCTCTAGGCGAAGTTGGTGTGCCTCTTTGCGAGAGTTGTCAAGACATTCTGCCAGATGCAGGATGGCCGAGGACATCTCCTCAGAATGCTTCTCCAGCGCCTCTTTTTCTTCTTGGAGAGTTCGCTCGAAGGCTGCACCCTTGCCAAGAACTTGAACGTTAGTAGGCTGGTCGCTGGAGGCTCGGGAAATTTTTGTCTCCTGCATTCACATGTGTTAGCTTTGAGGACGAAACGACTCATAGGGAGAATAGAGATAATTACCAATCCTCGCATTGGAGTTGAATGAGGAGATGCAGAACTTCCTCCAAAAAACAGGTCACCCGATGAAAGTCGAGGACCACCTGGTCGCAAAAGTACAACCTTCCCACCAGAAAGCTGACCATCTTGTGAAGTCTGATCAAGAGTAGCTACATTGTCCTCTCGCGATAATGTAGGGGTCCCTCCGGGATTATCATGGATCCCTAAAAGTGATGTTCCAACCTGTGGAGTAGCATGCACAGGAAGAACTATAGGGGTCAAAGGAAGAGAGAGCAATGATGCATCCCTAGCCTTTGCACCTACAGCTGCAACACCACTGGAGGATCTTTCGTCAACTTTTGCTTTTTTCTTCTGGGGAATTTGTTCCTCGTTTACCTGAAAAATTCCAAAGTACACTACTTTGAGAACGACCGAGACAAGAACTGGAACTAGATCTTTTGAAGGTATGTACCTTCTAGTCGAAGTCAAGTTCCAGTGATTCCTCATCACTTTTGATCTCAATGATGTTCTTGGAGTCCTGATCTACCATTGAGATGAAAACAGAAGAGAAGAAAAGATAGCTCTGGAAAAGACTTAGCCGAGAAAAAACTTGTGAAGTTTTAGGACTAAGGGGCTTCAGTATTTATAACACCCAAAGGTGACGGTTCGTATTTGCGAAATGCCTCGAGTTCTTAAAACATATTTACAGTTTTATCTTTGGTTAAAAAACAAAATCAGCAACGCTATCATTACCTGTCAAAAACAACCCAGAACCCGTCTTGGGAAATAAATCGTCGCACGTAGTGTGCCACTAAGTGTAGAAGTTGAAGCGTCGGGTCACTTATCCGATGCAGGATTAAAATTTGAAGTAAATATTGTTGCATCTAAGCCCCTATTATTGTTGATTTTGATTATTGATGACATTAAGTGCTTTTATCTAATCATGTCTTTGAGCTATCTGTATGCAGAGACCTATTTTGCCTAAGGTCGCAGTATTACCCAAAGTCGCAAGCACAATGTCGGGAAGAAGAAAGCCGTCCGGATCTGCAAGTCGCAAGCACAAGGTCGCGAGCCATGGTCGCAAGCGCAAAGTCGCCAAGAATGAAGCAGCAAAAGACTTAAGGTAAAATGCATATTTATTTTACCGATCTCGGTGTTTGGAGTTTGATCGGTTTATAGAAATTTGTTTTTAGTTTTAACCGTACTATAAAGAGGAGTTTCAAGTCCTCTCTACATTTTCAACATAAACCAAGAAACTTAGGTCATTGCATTGCATTCATTTCGGATGGATTTGATTTGAATTTAGTTTGAAAGATTTGGATTTTTAGTTGTGTTTTTTATAGCAGAAGAGTTTTTTCTTTTTTAGAAAGATCTAGGCAGATCTGGCTTTTTCTTCTGTTGATAAAAATGTAGCCCTTAAAATTATCTTTCAAAAGAGCTATTAAACTCTCAATTTGGACTTCTGGATTTAAAGTTATAGCTGTTTTTGTTCATGTTGACTGTCAGTTTGCTATGCTGACTATCAGTTCGAATGTCAGTTTGTGTTAACTAACAATTGTCCAGAGAGTGTGTTTTTCGGGCCTAAAATTTTTGTACTAAACTGACTGTCAATATGCCCATGCTGACTGTCTGTTGGGGTTTCGACCACAGCTGTTTTTATCTGAGTTTCTATTTGATCTGGTCGTTGTTTTGGTCGAACTGACTGTCAGTTTGCATAACTGACTGTCAGTTTAGGGTTTCAAGTTTCCATTTACGACCACAAACGGCTAGCTATTTTTTATCCGTAAATTTTGTCGGCCGTTATGTATATAACTAACTGTCAGTTGGGGTTGCTGATTTTCAGCCCTAGCTCTAACGGTTCTTTTGATCCTTGAGGCTATAAATAGAGGATTTGAGCTCGTATTTTATACAACAAGCGGCCTTCTCTCATACACACTCTTGAGCTTTAGTTTCTTATACAAAATCTTGATCTTTTGATCAAGTCGAGTGCTTTTCAGATCCACCGAGTGCTTTCGTTCATTTCATTTTGTATACTTAGAGTTTCTCGGTGATTGTTTGGAGGTCTAGAGAAGACCTTGCTGCCTATTATTCTTGGTGAGCGCCCTCACCTAGACGGTTCGGAGGCGTGGACGTTGATCTCTCCGTTCGGAGATTGTAGGAGAGACTCGGCAGGACTGTAAAAGGCATCAGTGCTCGCCTTTTCGGAGTGGACAAGGAGCAACCAATAGTGGATAATATCCTTCGTGGATGTTGGAGCAAGATTCAATTTATTTGAGTGCTTCAACGAGGATTAGGGGAGACTGGGCGAGTCTCCGAGACCTCGGTAAAAATCGTTGTGTCTGTTCTCTCTATCTTCTCTGTTTAATATATTAAATTGCTTTTGGTTCTTCTTGTTGCAAAAACTTGTTTTTATTTGAAGTTTTTAAAGCCTCCTATTCACCCCCCCTCTAGTCGGCATCCTTGATCCTATACGTAGTATCAGAGCCTTGTCTCTCGATTAATTGGGCTTTACCGCCTAGAGAGAAAGGATGGACTCGGTAGAGAATTTTGATTTGATTGCTCCTCACTTTGATGGCTCACATTACTTTTGTTGGAAGATTATTATGAGTACTTATTTTGAGGCATTGAGTTTGGATTTATGGAGCTTAGTGGAGAAGGGTGTGACTTATCCGTTGATTTCGGATAAGGATATTTTCCTCTTAAATACAAATGCTAAAGATGTGCTTCGTAGATCCCTTAGCAATGATGTGCTCGAACTAGTGAGTGATCGTTCGACCGCTCACGATGTTTGGACCACCCTTGAGTCTATCTTTGAGGGCACATCTAGCTTTGAACATGCTAAGGTGCGCTTCTTGATGCAACACTATGAGGCATTTGTGATGTTGGAGCATGATACACTTTCCACCATATATGATCGCTTGATCAACATCACAAATGAGCTCAAAGCCCATGGCACTAATATTTCCAATCTAGACATTTGTAGGAAATTGATTAAGGTGTTACCGGAGAATCGCTACGGAGACTTCATTACCACTCTTGCAAACGGTGACCTCTCCGACACTTCACCGAGCGAGCTCATTGACATGCTTATGTTAAATGAGGCTATGTCCAAGGAGAAGGACATACATTCCACCTCCGAGCATATTAAGAATCATGATTTCATTGCGGAGGATCGGGAACTTTCTAGAAAGCTCAAAGATGTCATCGACTTGGTTCGCCTAAGAAAGACAAAGGGGAACTCTTACAAGAAGAGCTCAAAGAAAGCTAGAAAGAAAGTATCAAGATCAAAGTCTTCATCTCATGACAAATCTATATGCCTTATGGCATGTGACTCGACGGAATCAAATACTAACTTCTCTAATGATGAGCTTATGAATATGATTGTAGAGTTAAATGACTTGCTTGGCAATATGAATACAAGTTTTTACACTTTAAATAATAACTTCTCATTCTTGAAAGTGGAATTTCAAGAGTTGAAAAGTTCTTATGATTCTTTGCTTGCCAAGGAAGCTATTAGCTCCACAATTACCTTAAATGATAGAGTTGCTTGTGACTTGCTTATTGATCCATCTTTAGAGTCACATACTTTCACTTCACATGCTAGCACCTCTTGTAATGACTTAAGTGTTAATTCATGTTTAGACTCAAATGCTAGTTTTGTGGACACTAGTACTTCATGTGATAATTTGTCTATTATTGATCCACATGCTTATACGGTTGATGTTAGTAACTCATACCATGATTTATCTAGTGACTCATCTTTATGCCATGGTGTTAGTATTAGTTGCTCATCATTTGATATGTCTAGCTCATCTAGTGATTCTATTGTTGTGCCTTCTAGTTCATCTACTTGTGATGATATGCCGTCATGTTCTCATTTGCATCATGCTTCATGTGTTAACACAGTATCATATCATGTACATAAAATTGAAAATGATGAACTTAAGACTAAAATAAATAGGTTGAGTCATGACCCTACTAGATATCATATGAGTAGTGCTATGCTTGTTAAACCCCCTTTAGATCATAGATATTCATTTAAAAAGGGAAAATTAAATCATGCTCACTCTTCTAGTAAGAGGTATCGCATATTTCACCGCACTCATACCATTTCATTTATAAAGCCCTCTCAAACTTCATGTTCCACATGTCACTTAATAGGGCAACATTCGCATGAAGCTTGTCCTTTAGTGACTTCAAACTATTTTAATGCTTGCTACATGCTTCAAAGGTCGAAGAAAGGGTATGCTATAGCAAAGTTTTTTGGTGCACCCATACTAAATAAAAAGAAGAAATTAATTTGGGTGCTCAAAGCTTTGATCGCTAACATTGAAGGACCCAAAAAGGTTTGGGTACCTAAAAGGACTTGATTCTTTTATGCAGGTGAACTACAAGACCCACTAGTACAGAAATGCAGTCTACTAACCCCTATCTTCTATCGGTTATTAGCGAAACAGCACAAAACCGATAGAAAATGTGCCTCGCGGGCAAAAAAGCCCGACGGATATATTTTCCCTATCGGTTTCTAAGAAACTTACCGATAGAATAAATAGTATGATTTACTCTAGCGGTGATGAACATATTTGCCGTTAGAAGAGATGCATAAGTACTGACGGAAGAATGTTGTGCGCCGATAGGACTGGTCGACTTCAACAACTAGACTTATTCTATCGCTACTGTATGAATATACCGACAGAGTATATTAAAAATTCCTATCGGCAATATGTAGTTCGCCGATAGAATAGTTGACCTTCTACAAATATTTTTATTCTATCGGTAATGGATTCTTTTACCGTTAGAATATATAGAAAATTGCTTAGAACTGTTCGTCTTCTAATAGTTTTATTCTATCGGTAATGCATGTTTATACCGGTAGAATATTGCACAAAATATCTTAGAACTGTTGGCCTTCTACACTAGTAATATTCTATCGGTAGTGTACGTACAGACCGATAGAGTATGTACAAAAATTCCTATTGGTAATATTTGTTGTGCCGATAGAACCATTCGGCTTCTACAGATGTTTTTATTACTAACGGTATTCTGTTTTCTTACCGATAGAAAATATATAATTGTATAAATACACGGGTATGTCTCTTTCATTCTCACAGTTCATCTGGGCTCGTAGTCCTAACCCGTAAGCTCCATGGACGGCCGGCGCACCTCTACAGGGGACCGCTGCACCTCCGCACCTCCATCGACGCCCTCTAGACGTCGGCATCCCAAGGAAGGTACGTAAAATTTCTGCAATATTGTTAGATTATTCTAATCCGATTATGGCAATAATTCTGCTTTTTTTGTATCCTTCATTTTGATGTGTCTTCTTTTCAATATGATTATGATCTGTTCAGGTCCTTGGATGATGCTCGTGAGGGGCAACGTATTTCACGGTTCTTCATCGCAGTACGCTGCCTACGTTGGCTTGTTGGCGAAAGAAAAGGTGAAGATCACCGTCGAGAGCTGGAAGGACGTGAAGGGCGAGATCTTGGTTGGCTCGGTCGAGAAGATGCTTAAGCCCGGCGTGTTTCTCAAATCAGGACCTATAGAAAGCATCTTACATGTTTTTGCATGCACCAGCTTGTGGCCAGATGCTTACCTGCTTGGAGAAGAAGAATTGTTGTTATTTGCACAGCCATTCTACACCATCACTACACAGAACAACATCTTGGAAGGTAGGTTCTTTTTGTTAATGGAGTTGAGTTGAGTTGAGTTGATCGAGTTTGAGTACGAGGAAATCACCATTACGTACAAATGTATGTCGACGGCAGTTCCAGCTCCTCGGGCGTCTTCGAACTGAACTCCTATGGTTAAGTCCAATGTGGTTCAGACATTTGCTGTTTTGGATGAATGGATTTGTGATGTATCAGGTCTAACTTGTAGTCGGTAGTTGCATTGTGGCAACCTGCAAAGGTTCCCTTTTATGTAAAATGCATGTATGGGCCACTGGGTCCTCGTCGTGATCTGTTGTTAATTTCAGACGTGGCTTTTGTAATATACATCGAATGTGTGAATTGTTGTATTTGTATATTGTTGTATATTTGTGTATCATGTATTGCTAATTGGGACATGAACTTGAATGTGCAGGGAGCATTTGTGTATTTAATTGTATTGGTAGGTAGGTGTGTATTTGTACTACTGTTTCAGACATGCACTTCAATTTGTGAACTGGCATGTGTATGTTTGTACCTGAATTTGTATTGGTGAACTGGCATGTGTATGTTTGTACCTGAATTTGTGAACTGGCATGTGTAATTTCTTTGGCAAGATGAAGTCCCAACTACCTACGAAAAGTATTTTTGTGTCTCCTAGTTAATCCACAAATTAGCATTTCTTGAAATATATTGCTTTATCTTCTAGTTAAGATCCGTTTGATGTAAGATCTGTTTGATGTTACATTGATATGATTCCTTGAATGTGAGAAATGGCATGTGCATGTTTGTCCCAGTTCGGTAACAGTACCTCCTCTAACGGTAAGTACACATATTTACCGATAGGAAAACATATATATTTGTTCAGTCATGCATATTCTAACGGTAAATACACATATTTACCGATAGGAAGCACATATATTTGTTCAGTCACGCATATTCTAACGGAAATGCACATATTTACCGATAGAAAAATACATATATTTGTTCAGTCATGCATATTCTAACGGTAAATACACATATTTACCGATAGGAAACACATATATTTGTTTAGTCATGCATATTCTAACGGTAAATGTACATATTTACCGATAGAAAAATACATATATTTGTTCAGTCATGCATATTCTAACGGTAAATACACATATTTACCGATAGGAAGCACATATATTTGTTTAGTCATGCATATTCTAACGGTAAATGCACATATTTACCGATAGAAAAATACATATATTTGCTCAGTAATGTATATTCTCTAACGGTATGTGTGTGTTTTTACCGATAGAATATGTGAGCGGCAAATTACCTAAGTTAGTCTGACGGTTATTTCATGTATTTACCGTTAGAAAAATGTCCATTATAAGGAAAACCCCAGTCGACCATTGCTGAGCTGCTCTTTAATTTGTTCTGTTGCACTCTGTGTCCCTCTGTTTGTGACGAAAGTTCCAGCTACACTGCTAGGGTGATCAGCGCAGGCTGGAGGGAAGTTGATTGCGCCCCTCTCTTTAAGGTATGCTTAATCGTCGACACCTATCTCTCTCTCCCTCTAGATCTCCCTTCCTCTCTACTTGCAAGCTAGCTGTATTGTGTAGTTCCAAGTTTGTAGCTCTAAGCTTGGGAGCTTGGTAGCTGGAAATGCGTCATGTTTTAGGAGCTAACTAGCTTGTATTGTGTAGTTAGCTAGGTTAATTAGTGTTAATTTCGTCAGGCTAGGGTTCAACACATGTATCTGTTGTAAGAGGCTGTACATGTACATATACATAACTTAATCGGGCAGGTTTCATGCATGGCTTACTCGTTAAATTTTGTTAATTGTAGATGGACAGGAAATATTGGATGTATGGAATAAAACGTACTACTCTTGAATATTTGGCTGGTGTGAATGAGTTTATTAAATTTGCTGAGCAACAAAAGGAGAGGAAGGGAGAGAAAAATATGCTCTGTCCTTGTACAGATTGTATGAACTTGAAGAGGTTTAGCAACTCTGATCAAATTAAGAGTCATTTGATTCGTCGTGGTTTTAACGCGCGATACACCCGTTGGATATGGCATGGCGAAGATCTTGAGGAAACAAGCACCACTACTACCAATCAGCACGACTCGGATGTGGATTGCAATAATATCGATGATCATCCCAATTTTGGTAATGTTAATTCCGATGTGCACGTAGATGATGATGATGACAATCTAGATGAGATGTTACGTGATGTAGAGGAAGATTACAACGAAAATGACTTCTGTGAATTTGAGAAACTGATTGCTGACTCTGAGAAGCCTCTGTTCCCTGGATGTGCAACATTTACAAAACTGTCTTCTGTGCTGAGATTATATAACTTGAAGGCAGGAAACGGTTGGAGTGATAAGAGTTTCACGGCACTATTAGATCTTCTAGCGGGCATGCTTCCAGAGGGAAATGAGTTGCCAAGATCTACTTACCAAGCCAAAAAACTGTTGTGTCCGTTGGGAATGGAAATCGAAAGAATACACGCATGCCCAAATGATTGTGTGTTGTACCGTAACGAGTACTCCAGTTTGCATGTTTGTCCAAGATGCGGCGCATCGAGGTATACGCGTAGGGACCGGATTGACAGTGAACGTCACGAGGTAAGGAAAGGGCCCCCGGCAAAAACTGTGTGATACTTGCCTGTGATACCTAGATTGAAGCGGCTGTTTGCAAATCCGAAAGTCGCGAAGCACTTGCGTTGGCATGCTGAAGCCCGGAAACAAGACGGAAAACTGAGACACCCAGCTGATTCTATTCAATGGAGAAACATCAACAGAACATTTGCTGAGTTCGGCGGCGAACTTAGGAATGTAAGGTTCGGGCTGAGTACAGATGGTATGAACCCACATGGTAATATGAGCAGCCGGCACAGCACTTGGCCGGTTCTTTTATGCATCTACAATCTTCCTCCTTGGTTATGCATGAAGCGCAAGTACATCATGATGGCGTTACTAATCTCAAGACCCAGACAACCCGGAAATGATATTGACGTGTTTCTAGCACCTTTAATCGAGGACTTACAGAAATTGTGGAGCGAGGGTGTGCAGGTGTGGGATGCATACAAGAAAGAGAATTTCATCTTGCGGGCCCTGATATTTTGCACCATAAATGATTTTCCTGCCTACGGCAATTTGTCGGGGTATAGTACGAAAGGAGCCAAGGCTTGCCCTATTTGCCTAGATGAAACTGAGAGCATCTGGCTGCGAAACTGCCGGAAAACAGTGTACATGGGTCACCGCAGGTTTCTTCCGGTGCATCACACGTACCGTAAGAAGAGGAAATCATTTAACGGGAAGCCTGAGAAGGGATCAGCTCCAGTGTTTCTGACCGGTAAGGAGATTTACTCACGCGTGAACGACATCAAAGTTGAGTTCGGTAAGCATTCTAAACCTCGAGAAAAAAATGTTTGGAAGAAGAGATCGATTCTCTGGGATCTACCGTACTGGGAGCACTTACAAGTTCGACATTGCATTGACGTCATGCATGTAGAGAAAAATGTCTGTGACAGTTTGATTGGTTTGTTGTTGAACATTCCGGGAAAGACAAAGGATGGTGTGAAAGCTCGTCGTGACATGGTGGAAATGGGGATAAGGACTGAGCTTGCACCTTTAGAGAATGGAAAGCGTACATACCTCCCCCCGGCCTGCTACACGTTGTCCAAGAGCGAAAAAACAGAACTCTGTCGGTGCCTGCACGGTGTTAAAGTTCCATGTGGGTACTCCGCGAACTTGAAAAAACTTGTGTCTATGAAGGACCTAAGACTGGTTGGCATGAAGTCCCACGACTGTCATGTCTTGATGTCACAGATGCTTCCCATTGCTATCAGAGGCATTCTCCCAGTTAAAGTCAGAGAGACAATCACAAACCTATGTTATTTCTTCAACGCAATATCTTCCAAGGTAAGTACGGGCACTCGTACTATAAGTTCACTACCTCCATTTGTGGAGCTTAATGAGAAGATTTTTCTGATATGAATATTTGGCGCAACTGTGTCCTCGTAGGTAATTGATCCCGATGGACTGGACGCTTTGCAACGCGACGTGGTTACAACTCTTTGTCAGCTCGAGATGTATTTCCCTCCATCCTTTTTTGATGTTATGGTCTATCTGATTGTTCACCTTATCAGAGAAATTAAGTTTTGTGGACCTGTGTGCCTGCGCTACATGTATCCATTTGAGAGATTTATGGGTGTATTGAAGGGATACGTAAGGACTCGTCGTCGACCCGAGGGGAGTATCATGGAAGGTTATGCCGCCGAGGAGGTGATTGAATTTTGCACAGATTATATGGCCGGGGTTGACCCAATTGGTGTTCCTAGGTCCCGACACGAGGGTAGGCTTGAGGGAATTGGAACGATTGGATTCAAAGCTATCGTCCCCGCTCGTGATGTGTACGCAAAATCACATTTTTGGGTCTTACAACACATGACGGAGGTCGAGCCATACATACACGAGCACAAGGTAATGTTACGGTCACAGAATCCTTCGAAGTCAGACGTTTGGGTAAGCAGAGAACATAACAGGAAATTTGCTGAGTGGATCCAAGAAAGAGTCACGCGAGCTGCCGAGGGCTCCGTAAGTGAAACTGTGACATGGTTGGCTAGAGGCCCAAGATTCACTGTAGGGACTTGGCAGGGGTACGACATCAATGGGTATTCATTTTACACAAGAGCTCAAGACGCCAAGAGTAGCACGCAATGTAGCGGAGTGACACTGTTTGCTATTTCCGAGGATGCCAGGTCAGTAAGGGTGCTGAACTCATATTACGGTGTTATTGACGAAATATGGGAGCTCGATTACGGATTACTTAAGATTCCCCTGTTTCGATGCCAATGGGTCGAAATCCCTCGAGGTGTTCAAGTTGACAGTTACGGGTTTACTCTCGTCAATCTTGGTAGAGTCGGACACCAAGACGATCCATTCATACTTACAAAGCAAGCCACACAGGTATTCTACATCGTTGACCCGGCCAATCCAAACTTGCATGTTGTCCTCCACAGCAAGAGACGTATTGTTGGGGTCGAAGATGTTGTCGACGAAGAGGAGTATAACCAATTCGATGAAATACCTCCATTTTTAGAGGACATTCAATCTATCCGTACTGAAGATATCGACGAAACAACGTATCTGCGAGATGACCACGAAGAAGGATTATGGGTTGAGAACCATTGATGATTAATTTCTATTTCAGGGATAAATGCCAAGCAAACAGCCCACAAGTTCTGCAGCAAGGTGAGGAACTTATCATTAATACATCAGGCAGTACATTTTTCTTTAGAATTTAATGATAAGCTAGTTCACAGCATTAATACATCTCAATTTTACTCCACAGCATGAGTTCTAACATGTACAGTACCTTTATCCTGTAAATATTTAATTCTTCCCTTCAAATAGCACTTGCAAAAATCTCATCGCAGCCTCTTCAAAAATCCCTTTTTTCTGACGGTATTTTGTTATTTATACCGATAGAGAAGGACATCTTCTTCAGGCACTTCAAAACGTTTTCTATCGGTATTGTTCTATTTTACCGTAAGAATAAATTCATTTGTCTCACGGTATTTGTTGTCTGACGGTTTTTTCCTGTTTTTACCGATAGAAGAATACTCTGCCGCTTCGAATTCTCAACCGTGTCGCCATGCGTTGCCTTGGAAACTCTATAAGTACCTCGCCATGCGTCGCGGTATTTTGTTGTTTTTCTAATTCTCGAACGGTTGGACTCCTCATCTTCTCTTTCACAATGGCAACCTCCATGGGATCGTCATCCACGGCCTCCCCGGTAAGAACTCTAAATCTCCTCGGTTTACCCCTGTATTGTTAATCCATGTTCAGTTCATTCTTGACCTGTTGATTTGCACAGGGAATGGTAGCCGTGGAAGACACTGCCAAAGTGAAGGCTGACCTGAGGGCCCTCCAGGAGGAGCACAAGCTCCTTACAGACAAGCACACTCAGCTACGGCTTGACCTTGACGATCTCTTCCAGCGCATTAAGCGCATGAAGACGGATGGTGACAATGCTAGGGCGAGGACGAGGCGTCTTCGCGAGGAGAAGAAAGCCGCGGATATGACCATCGCTGGCTGCGGTTTGACTATGAAGGATACCATAGCGAAGCTGACGGAGGTCGCAGGCCTTCTTGACGCGGTAGTAGTTGATCCTAGGGACAACTTGTCGCTAGAGGAGTCCTGCGTCCTGGCTGCAAGTCTAACTGACTCTATTCTACATGCAGCCAGGGCTAAGACCACCCCTTGACCTAGCATTTTGGGTTTTATTTTTTATGTAAGTGATAAAACAACAATGAATGAACAATTTCTTTTTATGTCAATTTTCCAATTTTCCGGCTATCTTCCCTCTTTCTTTAACATTCTGCAGCTTTCAACCACGGTCTGTTTGATGTTAAATTGTGTACCTTTTCATAACTCTGACGGTATTTTGTTGTTTTTACCGATAGAAAAAGGGCACACAAATCTCAAGCACTTAATCAAAAAAATTTTCTGGGGAAAATTGGGCTCACGGGATTTTTTTGTTTATACCGATAGAAAAGGGCACCTTTTCATTACTCTCACGGTATTTTGTTGTTTTTACCGATAGAAAAATGGCACCCAATCTCAAGCACTTTAAAAAAATTTTCTGTGGAAAATTGGTCTCACGGGATTTTATTGTTTATACCGATAGAAAAATGCAATCACTAATTCGAATATTTTTCCGGGAAATTTACTTTTTCTATCGGTATTATTTTGTTGTTTCGATAGAAAATTACATAAGTCTATCGGTATCATTTTGTTATACCGATAGAAAAGTTCCTCCGCTACTTTATTTCTCGTACACGGCCCTTTAGTTTCCCTCCACTCGAACAGTTCCACCTTAGAGCACTGCGTCTCTTCGAAAGCGAAGAAAACCCCAACCTCCGCCGTGAGCACTCACTTCCTCTCTCCCACACGACGATCGCCGGCTGGACACTGGTTCGTCACTGCCACCGGTTCTTATTTTCGTCCTTCGCCCGCCGCTGCTGCGTTCTACACCGCCTCTGCATCACCAGAACTGATCGCCGCCGTAAATACCCTAATTCGTCGTTCTATTTCCAGCATCTTCTTTATTTGATCCTAGTGTTTTGCACGTACTAATTCTTGGAGTTTTGCAATTACACTTGGGTTCCCTATTGTGTTGGCTTATGTACATTCCGCAGGCAATGTTGATTTTAATTAGGGTTTACATAATATGTTCCAGTGCTGTAATGAACCTGTTTTGAGATTTTAACTTCTCTATACTGCTGTATGTGTGATCAATTGTATCCAACTGCCATGTAATGCAGATTATATGTTGGAGGTGTTCTTACACATATTCTATCGGCAGCTCATGTGTTTACCGATAGAAAATTTTCGGCACAAGTAGTAAAACTTAATTTGGATCTGGAAGGACATGAGCCATGCAATGTACTAGTTTGGTTGGGAATTTTTACTCACTTCGTATGAATATATGGCAATGTGGATGGGTCTTCGATGTATATGTTTCAAATGCCTATATACATGACTTTTCCCAACCTAATAGCTGTGAAGTCCTGATGACTCACATACAGGCTAGGCTAAAGATTATGCACAGTAGCACTTAGATGCTTGTGTGCATATTTACGTGTGAAATAATAATGCTGGCCCATGAATATTAGTGTAGCAAATCATCGAGAATGTTATGTGATGACAGTGAATGGTGGCTTGTCAACAAAATTCCATATGTAGAGAACATTGTTATGTTCTATCGGTATCTCACGTGTTTGCCGATAGAAAAATTGTCTTGTGTGGAGGTAATTGTTATGGTCTATCGGCAGCTCATGTGTTTACCGATAGAAAATATTTCTGAAGAGTTCAGTAAGTAATTTATGCATGTCTTTCTTTTTGTATTATTTTCCCTTTTGCCGCCCTAGTTAGTCTCCAGTCCTGGGCTGAGTTATGGAAGTCCAAGGCGAATTAATTGCCATATATATGGTTTGTTGAAGGTTTTGTAGGGGAAGACATGTCGTCGTCTTCATCGGATGGTACTAGTGGTTCGACTAGGGCCAACCCCATCGTAACTACTGAAGATGGGGCTGTTACATCCCAGCGCAAGAGGGTGGGGCGAGGCGCGACGACGTTGGGGCGTTTGGCCAAACGCACTGATCTTTCTTGTGAGTTCAACCAATTTGGGAGGCCGATTGGAAAGAATGCTGGGAGGTACGCGGCCTACGTTGGGCTGTTGGCGAAAGAAAGGGTGAAGATCACCGTCCAGAGCTGGAAGGACGTGACGGCGGACGAGAGGGATAGGTTGTGGGCGGAAGTGATGGTTAAATGAACTGAAATCGCTGAACTCTTTCGTAATCACGTTCTCTTGGCTTATACTAAAGTTTAACTAACTCGTGATTAATTGTATGCATTTTTCGGAAACAGGCTAAGTGGAACATCCCCGACGATACACCTAGGACTGCCTGCTTGAAGGACATGAACGGAACATGGAAAACCTTTAAGAGCTGGCTCGTCAGTAACTTCCTAGCTGCGGGGAAATCTCCTTGCGAGAAGTACCCCTTCATATCGGAGGAGGTATGGGAGGAATTCACCAAGCAGAAGGGGACTGAGGAGTTCAAGGCCCTTAGCGAGAAGAATAGGGCGATCCAGAAGAGGAACGACCACCCGCATCGGCTCGGATCCCGGGGCTATGCGGGGAAGGAGGAACAGTGGAAGAAGGAAGACGAACAAAATCCTGTCATGGACACCCCTGAGTTGCCGCTCTCCGAGATCAGGGATGAGAGGTGCAAGCGATGGTGGAGGGGGAGGGGGTCCGTGTCGTCCACGGGGTCTGTGCAGTTCGCAACCCCTGGGGACGCCGACGTTGTGAGGCGAATGGTAAGTTGGCTAACCTCGTAAACTGTGTGCGCACAAGTGTATATAAGGCAATTTGTCTCACAAGGTACCTTCAAATGTAACAGATCTCTTTTGAGAAGGACGCAGCGGAGGGATTGTTTACCCCGCAGAGGGAGAACGACATCCTCACCCGAGCTCTAGGAAATAAGGAGCATCCCGGGCGGACACGGGCCGTCGGAGCCATTGTGTCGTGGAAGGCCGGTTTCGTAGATCCGGCTCCACCGAGGAAGAAGGCCCGCACCTGGAAGGAAAAGGAAGCTGACCTCTCCGATAAGATACGGGCTGAGGTACGGGAGGAGATACGGGCGGAGATGCGGGCTGAGATACGGGCTGAGGTACAGTCTGAGGTGCAGACCGAGGTCGCACAAATGAGGGAAGAGTTTGCACGGTTGAGAGAAACATTGCTGGCCAAGAGTTTAGATGCGGATCCCCAGGACGACGGTACCCCGCGGGGTCGGATAAGCAGTTGCGCTTCGAAGGTACTCGCGGATCCAGTGGATCTACTTGAGGTACTGCAAGCCTTCATCTGTGCACTTAAGTTGATGCCACTCCCATTCTGTTAGAGTTGTTTCGCTAACCTATTTTAATTGTTACAAATTTGCAGGGGCCGGAGGGCTGCATCCTACAGAATCACGTAGGCGCCGGGCAGGAAGTGGTTGGACACGGCTTCGTATATCCGTCTGGGCCGGATGTCCGGGTCCACTGTGTACCTCTGCGGTTGGGTTTCGCAAAGGTACAGGTGGACATGGCCATGCCGGGCTACAACGATTCTCCGTTGCCAGTCCCAACAGAGGAACTGCAGACACTTGCCGAGGCAGTGGGCTCCTACGTACAGTGGCCCAAGAAGTGTCTTGTAATACAACCGGTAAATCCTACACATTTTAGATTACATCCTACTCAGTACACTCAACTTGCATAATCTAACATACGTGCTCATTAATTGAAGTGGCCTGCCGCGGGGCTACCAGGGGACTGCGCCCCCAGCTCGGGGCATGAGGGCCGATCTCGTGCGAACCTGGACACATCAAAGACGGCCTCGACCCCACCCAGCGCATCCACGCCTCCACCTCAGAAGAAAGCCGCCATCACCTCGCCCTTGCCTTCGAAGGTACGCGCTCAGTCCCCGGCAAAAGGCAAGGGCGGCAAAGGCAAGGGCAAAGGGCGACAGGGACTGCCGCGGACGTTCACGAACGCGCTCCCACTCCTGTCGGAGGCATCTTTGCGGAAATTGGATCGATCAACCAGAGACCTCCACGACTGGTACCTACATCGAGCTCGGCGCAGCCTGAACTTCTTAGTTCCCTACAGGCCTGGGCAGTTCCACCGTGAGCCCGGGACTATATCCGTGGCACACGAGGATCTGTTCGACCTCTACAACTGGCGGGAGCTCGATATGTCCATCATACGGACTGGAGTCCTGTGAGTTTGCTGATGCTATGTATTGCTGTTTTCTAACTCTGTTTGCTAACTCTGCATTAATGTTGCAGTTCATTTGAATACTGAGTAACTTTCTGTGAAATTAATATTAATCTCGTCCTTCGCATGCAGGTGCATGTACAGGCTAGCATCGGAGGCTGCGTGTGACAAGGTGGGTTTCCTCGACCCAGAGAAAATAAGCCTCACGATGCTAGAGCAGGACGCCGCGCACACTGAGCAGTACATATCTAGCGCGCTGATGGCGCAGCAGGACAGGGACTTCATTCTGGTGCCGTACCACCAAAGGTTAGTGCATTTCGTACTAATTTAACTCAATCTTGTATGTTACACCTGAGATGTACTTTGAGCTAGCGGTCCTCTTTTACGTACAATGCAGGGGCCACTGGATCCTCATCGTGATCTGTCCGCCGAGGAACGAGGTGTACTACCTCGATTCGATGCGTGACAGATTATCGATGGAATATGTGCTCAAGGGGAATATGGGGGCGTAAGTAACTTATATGTTTGATTTAAATTTTGACCTCACTAGCTAATGATAATACATTAACCGGCAATACTAACTGAAATGCAGGGCTTTTGATAAATATGTGTCCGTTGGAGGGAGGCATGCCGCACCGCAGGGCTCCCTACTAGCTTGGAAAGAATATGAGGTACTCACGAGACTTTTTGTTTATGCTTAATTAGTTTATGGAAACAATATATAGCTAACATGTATTCGCATATGCAATTATCTCAGTGCCATCAGCAGCCGCAATCGTGGGAATGCGGGTTTTATGTGCTGCGCTACATGTACGACCTAGTGCAGACAAACTTTTCCCGATTCCCCCAGGTAAGCATCAATAGCTAACTCAAATTTCAAAAATGAGTGTCACGTTCTAAATTAGGATCGAAGTTAGTTACTCAGTATGCACACATGCTTGCAGATCGCCATGTCGAAAGACCAATATGAAAATGCAAAGATTATATATCTTCGACAAATCTGGGCACAATATGTCATGGAGGAAGTAGCACCCAACCATCCAGCATGACAATTTTCTCCTTTTGGTGTACTCTGCATAGACTGTTCATATACATGTGAATAAATATATATATGTGAATAAATGTCCACATTGGATTGCAATCTGTATTTGTCCATACATATGTGAATAAATGTGAATAACTGCCTAATGTGTGAATTTGTTCTGTGAATTTACCTTGCATCTGTACTGTATTGTGTATCCAATCTATACTGTATTGCATCTGTACTGTATATGTGAATGTACTGTATTGTGATGCAAATAAAGTACTGTATATGTGATTGCTCTATCGGTAAATTCATCAACAACCGAGAGACTACTGTCCTTTTTTCTATCGGTACAATCAAAATTAACCGTTAGAAGAGTTTGACCTTTCCTGCCGGTGAACTCATACATATCCGATAGAGTACTAAGCTTTTTTCTGTCGGTAATCTTGTAGTTAACCGTTAGAATAGTGGTACTTTTCAATCGCTATTGACGAGTTTTCTATCGGTAAACTTGTAATATGCCGATAGAATAGTGTGAGTTTTCCTGTCGGTAAACTTATAATTAGCCGTTAGAATAGTGGTACTTTTCAATCCGCTAGCGACGAGTTTTCTATCGGTATACTCCTAATATGCCGATAGAGTACTAAGCTTTTTTCTGTCGGTAATCTTGTAGTTAACCGTTAGAATAGTGGTACTTTTCAATCCGCTAGCGACGAGTTTTCTATCGGTACACTCCTAATATGCCGATAGAGTACTAAGCTTTTTTCTGTCGGTAATCTTGTAGTTAACCGTTAGAATAGTGGTACTTTTCGAACTGCTGGACGTAAGAATACGACGGGTTTTCTATCGGTAGATTCATAATATGCCGATAGAATAGTGAACTTCTTCTGTCGGTTATTTACCGATAGAAAATGTCCAGTCTTGTTCTATCGTGTCTATCTCTATCGGTACAAAAACCGATAGTAGAAGGGTTTTTTTTACCGATAGAAGACTGCATTTCTGTACTAGTGACCGGTGGGAAGCATTGGGTGCTTCATAGAGGATGCTCCGAACACATGACCGGCAACAAGAAATTGTTCACCTCAATAGAAGACAACTCAAGCAAAAATCAAAAGATCACCTTTGGCGACAATCGTCAAGGAAATGTGGTAGGCTTGGGTAAAATTGCTATTTCAAATGATCTCTCTATTTCAAATGTTTTATTGGTTGAATCTCTGAATTTTAATTTGCTTTCCGTTGCACAAATTTGCGATCTTGGATTTCGTTGCACATTTTATCCCAAAGAAGTTTTAGTTGAAAGTTTGAAAGATAATTTTTTGATTTTTAAAGGCTTTCGTTTTGAAAATCTTTATTTGGTTGATTTTCACTCCAAAGATGCATCTCTTTCAACATGTCTTGTCTCTCAAACCTCAAAGGGTTGGTTATGGCATAGGAGGCTCGCACATGTTGGAATGCATTAATGGAAAAAGCTTTTAAAACGATATTTGGTTATTGGCTTAAATGATGTGAATTTTGAAAAGGATAAACCTTGTAGCGCTTGTCAGCTGGCAAGGAAGTAGCTACTTCACATCCGATTAAGCGTGTTCTTTCGACTTATAATGATCCGTTTGAGACCTAGCCTTGGTTTTCGCACTAGGCTCGCCCAGATTCTAATATGCGGAATAACGGGATCTTACTCGGAAATACCGAAACCCAAAGGTTGATCGAAACCACAGCTCAAAGTAATCGCACAACTCTTTATTTCAAAGAGGGCTTACACATCGAACGTTAGACACACTTGTCTACGTCGAAGGAACTATAAGTGTCTAAAACTCAAATAAGTTCTATGACTCTTTGATTGAATTCCGTGATCTAAACTAGACCTATTACAAGGTATTTATAGTCCAATCGTATGAGTACGTATCAGACTTAGAGACCTAAATGTATTAGACTCATATAACTAATCCTAAACAGATAAGCTTAGTTATACCTATTCGGATCGGATTACAATTCCGAACAGGGAACGAATTCCTTTTCCTGGTCGCAGACCAATCCCTGGTCGCGGATCCTTTCCGAACACGGTTAAGGTCGCGAAGCCGTATGCCATCAGGACTTGGTCGCGAAGCCGCATGCGATCAGGACTTGGAGATCCTCCCGGATCATGACTCCCTTGTTGAGAAGGAGCCAACCCCTGTTGCGACCTCTCGATCAAACTGGAGATGTGGAAATTGGGCTTGTCCATCTTCTTTGTAGTACCACTTTGCCGCACGTGCTCGTTGATCTTTCCGACAGATTCGAAAAGTCTCCTTGGTGCCACTGCGGGTGGTAGTCACTTTCTTCTCCAGAATCACATCTTCACGTAGAGGTTCATCTCGTTGATAGACCAAGTCTTCAACAGATGGTACTATAGTATCTGGCTCATCATCCAGCATTGAAGGCTCAAAGAGATTGAGGTGCTCAACATTAACAACCGAGTAGATATCCATGTATGGAGGTAACTCGAGCTGACAAGCATTATTACCTACTTTCTGCAAAATCCGAAAATGACCATAACGAATGGGTTTGAGCTTCTTACCTTCACCTTTAAGTCTCTCCTTACTCAGATGTAACCATACCATATCACCTTCTTGAAATTGCGCATCAACTTGGTGCCGATCATGTCGCGCCTTGTACTTGAGTTGAGCTTTCAGCAAGTTCTGTTCAACCTCACAATGGAGTCGTTGAATACCTTCCAGGAACTTTTGTGCTCGATCCTGATCAGATGCTTCCTTGCTGTTCTGTGCTGAGGTAGGGATCACAAACTCCATGTCAAATGGACTTTGTGGTAGAAACCCTAAACAAACCTCAAACGGAGACTTTCCAGTCGAACCATGCACTGCTCGATTAAAAGCAAACTGCAGGTATGGTATACTTTCATCCCAAGTCTTCGGGTGCTTCGAGTTATATCCTCTCAAGAGATGAACGACTGTGCGATTTACCACCTCAGTTTGACCATCAGTTTGCGGATGAAAAGTAGTACTCCTCTTTAGCTTGGTGTCCATCATCGTCCAGAGCGATCGCCAAAAGTGACTAAGGAACCGGGTATCGCGATCAGACACAATAGAAGTTGGCAGTTCGAAGTGTGTCCAAACGTGTTGAAAGAATACCCGAGCGGCTTCTTCTCCCGTGATAGTCTTTCGACAAGGTATAAGAACAATCATTTTGGAGAACCGATCAACAACCATGAATAGATAGTCGTTGCCACGTCGGGTCTTAGGCAATCATCCCAAGAAATCCATGGATATGCTCTCCCATGGTCTCGATGGAACTGGCAAAGGAGTGTACAAACCTAATTTCTGGTTTGCCGGTTTCGAGATGCTGCAGAGACCACAGCCTCGAACAAAACTAGCCACATCTTGCTGCATACGCGGCCAGAACACATATCGGTGAAGATTTTGCAACATCTTTGTAACCCCAAAGTGACCAGCTACCTTCGATGTGTGCGCTTCTCGCATCCATTGAATTCGAGGTGCTCCACGAGGTATGCAAAGTAAATTGCCCTTGTACAAGAGTCCTTCTCGACGAACGAACTCTGTAGGGTTCCCTGTTTTGACCTCAGTCAGTACTGTTTGAAAATTAGGGTCTTCACTGTACATAGTGACATAGTCATCATGACATGAGGGCTCGATCTGCATGAACGCTGATAAACAGAGGGTCGTAACTGGTGGTTGCGACAACATGTCCGCCAATTTGTTGTGTACGCCCTTCTTGTACTTAATCACCAGATTAAACTGCTGTAGATACGACATCCACTTCATGTGCCTAGCTTGCTGTAGCTAACTGAGTTTGCAAATATTGCAATGGTTGATGGTCGGTGTGGACAACCGTCTCTTTCCCTAAGAGATAACACCGCCAATGTTTCACGGCCTGATGCAGTGCGCATAACTCCTTATCATAAGTCGGGTAGTTCTTCTGAGCTCCCTGGAATAACTCGGAGTGATATGCCACTGGTCGACCTTCTTGCATGAGCACTGCGCCCATTGCATAACCTGAGGCATCGGTTTCTAGCTCGAACGGTTTCTGGAGATTCGGCAAAGCTAACACAGGCGCCTCACTGATCTTCCTTTTCAACAAGAGAAACGTGTCCTCATGTTTCCCTGTCCACTCGAACTTCTGATCGATCCTGGTTAATGCATGCAATGGAGAAGCCATAATCGAGAAGTGTCGGATGAACTTCCAAAGATATTGGCATGCTCCCACAAAACTACGCACATCCGTAACTGTTCGCGGTCGCGGCCATTCACGAATCACTTTTACCTTATCTGGGTCGATTTGCAACGTTCCGTTGCCGACCAGGAATCCAAGGTAAAGTAGAGTGTGCTGGCCGAACTCGCACTTCTTACGGTTGAGGCGAAGTCGATGTTTCCGAAGCTGATCGAACACCTTTTCAACATGAATGAGGTGCTCATCCCACGAACGACTATAAACCAATATGTTGTCGAGGTACACGATCACAAAGTCGTCGATGAACTGTCTCAATACGTCATTCATAGGAAGCATGAAAGTTGCCGGGGCGTTGCAGAGACCAAACGGCATGACCAGCCATTCGAACAGACCTTGTCGTGTTTTGAATGCGGTCTTCCACGTATCCTCCTCTCGGATGCTGACTTGATGATATCCTGACTTAAGATCCAATTTGGAGAAGACAACAGCATGCTTTAATTGGTCTAACAGGTCGTCAATACGGGGAAGGGGGTACCTGTTCTTGATGGTGATCTTGTTCAGTGCTCGATAGTCGATGCACATTCGCCAAGTCCCATCTTTCTTTGGTACTAACACCACAGGAGATCCACAAGGTGAACTACTTGGTTGAATGACACCATCGTTCAGCAACTCACCAAGTTGTCTCTTGATCTCTTCATTCTCCAATACTGAGTTGCGATACATACTCAGATTGGGCAGTGTCGCATCGGACACAAGCTGAATTTCGTGCTCGACTGGACGTTTCGGCGGACGTCCCTGGGTAGTCTCGAACAGATCACTGTATTTCTCCAGCAGTCCCGAAAAACGAACAGACTTCTCTCGGCACGCCAACGATAATGCTAGTCGAGTACCCCCACTTTGACCAATGGATCGAATCATGACAAGCACATACTTGTGACATGCATTAATAATCCATTTGGCTTGATTTGCGGTAATCAAGTTCGAAGTGTTGACGTGGACGTCTCTACTGATCACGAACTTAACTCCATCTTTGGTGAGGTCGTACTCTTGCGCTCGCCGATGGAAATGAGCGTCTCGATCATACAGATACGGACTCCCAAATATCACCTGACAAATATCGATAGGGACAACATCGCATTGCACCTCATCGATATATCGTGCAGAGATCGCAAATTTCAACACATACTGACTCGTAATCTGTTGATTCAAATCGGATGTAAACCAACCCAGCGGATATGGTCGCGGGTGTGTGGTTGTCTTCAAACCAAGTCGGCGAACCAGTCCAGCGGAGACCAGATTCTTCTGACTTCCTGGATCGAATATCGCTGCGACCACTTCGTGCTTCACCTGGACGTTAATGGTGAACAAGTCCTCTGTTGGGTGATGGTTGTTTGGTGGATCCGAACCCTTCTCCTTCGGCATTGCCATCAGAGACAAGGTCGTATCCGCCTCATTAACCGAGTTCACTCGGACAACTTCTTCGTCGGGTGAAGTCGTAGTAGCCGTGGCTGTTCTTTTCCCTGGTCCGTTTTTCTTTGGTCGAAGTTCAGGATGAAGCTTGTAGCATTTGTCCTTGGTCTGTCCCATGACTTGACAATGTTCGCAAAAAGCACCCGTGCCTGATTTGGAAGCGTTCTTCTTCGGACTCGGCTTTTTCTTTGTCGAGATTGCACTTTCCTTCGTGCTTTTGTCTCTGCGGGATTTGTTCTTCTTCTCGATCGCCATAGCAGTTGTGCTTGCGGTCGCGATGTCTTGGACGCCGAACAGACTTAGCTCAGTACTGATCGATTTCTGAAGTCCAGATGTGTACTTCCTAAATACCTGAGGGTCGGATAGTGAGATGCCAATGACCATTGCTTGTCGCCGAAACTCTGTTGTATAGTCTTGGACGGTCTGGTCGCGCCGTTGGTACAATCTGTGCCAACGCTCCCATCTCTTCTCAAGGTAACCCATCAGATAGAATTCTTGTCGCAGAAGTCGTTTGAATTGACCCCACACAAGGTCGTCAGCTTCACCACTGGCGACAAGGGCCTTCCACCATCTCTTGGCATGGTCCTTCATCTTCAAAGGTGCAAATTTGACCTTTTGAGCGCTACTGAACCCTTTCAGGTCAAAGTAGGTCTCAAGTTGATCGATCTAAGAATCCAGCTTCTCGGCATCGATCACCCCATCATATATGGGTATATCAATCTTAGCGTCGACCTTAAAAGATCCGACAGCTAAGGAGGTGTTGGCGAGGTCGTCGGTCTTGTGGTTGCCTTCGTCTTCATCTTCGTCTGCCCTGCGCAAGTCTTCACCAGTCTTCGCACCCATACCCTTCCCTACTTCAGGAGGTACAATCATGGCCTGTTGCTTAATCCAGGCAAGCACGGTTTCCATGTCGGTGGAGAGCTTAGCCACTTGTTCGGCTAGGTTAGCTTGAACGGAGGTATCGTCAGACATTGTCGGAGACGCGGCTGTAGGAACCGTCAATTGATCGCCTGGAATTTCGCCGGAGGTTTTGTAACCCTGGCGAGTCTTCACCATCCACAGGATAGGAAAGTTGCTCTGATACCAACTTGATCCGTTTGAGACCTAGCCTTGGTTTTCGCACTAGGCTCGCCCAGATTCTAATATGCGGAATAACGGGATCTTACTCGGAAATACCGAAACCCAAAGGTTGATCGAAACCACAGCTCAAAGTAATCGCACAACTCTTTATTTCAAAGAGGGCTTACACATCAAACGTTAGACACACTTGTCTACGTCGAAAGAACTATAAGTGTCTAAAACTCAAATAAGTTCTATGACTCTTTGATTGAATTCCGTGATCTAAACTAGACCTATTACAAGGTATTTATAGTCCAATCGTATGAGTACGTATCAGACTTAGAGACCTAAACGTATTAGATTCATATAACTAATCCTAAACAGATAAGCTTAGTTATACCCATTCGGATCGGATTACAATTCCGAACAGGGAACGAATTCCTTTTCTTGGTCGCGGATCCTTTCCGAACACGGTTAAGGTTGCGAAGCCGTATGCGATCAGGACTTGGTCGCGAAGCCATATGCGATCAGGACTTGGTCGCGAAGCCGCATGCGATCAGGACTTGGAGATCCTCCCGGATCATATAAACCTTTGGAACTATTGCATATGGATTTATTTGGACCTTCTGAGTTCCAAAGTATCGGGGTAGCAATTATGGTTTTGTGATTGTTGATGATTTTACTCGATATACTTGGGTTTTCTTTATTTCTCAAAAATCTAAAACCCTCGATGTTTTCAAAAGTTTTGCAAAACGTGTTTCCACTGAATTCGAACTTTCCATCAAGAAAATCCGTAGTGATCATGGTGGAGAGTTTGTTAATTCAACTTTGGTTGATTTTTGTAATTCGCATGGAATTAAACACGAATTTTCAACTTCTTACACTCCACAGCAAAATGGAGTAGTAGAAAAGAAAAATTGAACACTAATAGAAATGGCAAGAACAATGCTAAGTGAGTATGATACTCCTACTCACTTTTGGGCCAAAGCCGTGCATACCGCTTGCTATTTTATTAACCGTCTTTATTTGCATCCTCTTCTGAATTTAACTCCCTATGAGCTTCTTATTGGGCGTAAGCCAAACATTTCTTATTTTCGAGTTTTTGGTTGCAAATGCTACATTCTTAAGAAAAGAAATTTTGGTGGTAAGTTTCAAAGAAGAGTAGATGAAAGCTTTCTAGTCGGATACTCCACCACTAGCAAAGCTTATTGTTTTTTTAACAAAAATACTGGTTGCATTGAAGAATCATGCGATATAGAATTCGATGAAACTAATGGCTCTCAAAAGGAGCAAGTCTCTTGTGAAGTTTCAGGTGAAGATCTTCAAGAAGCTGTGAAGAACATCACAATTAGAGACATCAAGCCAAGAGAAGATGATCAAGAAGATGATGAGAACATTGAGATTGATGATCAACATGTACCATCACCTCACATTGATCCTCCAAAACCAAGTCAAGAAGAAGCAGCACAAGAAAAAGCACCAAGGCAACATCAAACCCTCACCAAGGATCACCCTCTAGATCAAATCTTGAGTGATGTTAGTAAGAGTGTTCAAACTCGCTCTCGTATTGCTGCATTCTGTGAACATCATTCATTTGTGTCTTTTTTAGAACCTAAACATGTTAATGAAGCTTTAAATGATCCTGACTGGGTAAATGCTATGCATGAGGAACTTAATAACTTTTCTAGAAATGAATTATGAACTTTAGTAGAAAGACCCAAAGATCATAATGTAATTGGAACAAAATGGGTTTTTAGAAATAAGCAAGATGAAAATGGTGTAGTAATTAGAAACAAAGCTCGTCTTGTTGCTCAAGGTTTCACTCAAGTTGAAGGTTTAGACTTTGGTGAAACTTTTGCACCTGTAGCAAGACTTGAAGCTATTCGTATTCTTCTTGCTTACGCATCTTGTTTTAATATTAAATTATTTCAAATGGATGTAAAAAGTGCATTTTTGAATGGTGAAATTTCTAAACTTGTTTTTGTTGAACAACCTCCTGGTTTTGAAGATTCTAAATTTCCAAACCATGTGTTTAAATTGTCTAAAACTCTCTATGGTCTCAAACAAACTCCTCGAGCTTGGTACGAGCGACTTAGAGACTTTCTTTTATCAAAAAGTTTTAAAATTGGGAAGGTTGATACAACTCTGTTTACTAAGAAAATTGAAAAAGATTTGTTCATTTGTCAGATATATGTTGATGATATTATCTTTGGATCTACTAATGGACATTTCTGTCATGAGTTTGGAGAGATGATGTCTAGGGAATTCGAGATGTCCATGATCGATGAGCTGAGCTTCTTCCTTGGACTTCAAATCAAGCAACTCAAGAACGGTACGTTCGTTAGTCAAACGAAGTACGTGAAGGACCTGCTCAAGCGCTTTGGGATGGAAGATGCTAAGGCAATCAAAACCCCCATGGAAACAAATGGACACTGGATATGGACAAAAGCGGCAAATCGGTCGATTCTAAACTCTATAGGTCTATGATTGGTAGCTTGTTGTATCTTACTGCATCTAGACCTGATATCATGTTTAGTGTGTGTTTATGTATTAGATTTCAATCAGATCCTAAGAAATGTCATTTGATTGCTCTTAAAAGAATCCTTAGGTATTTAAAATGCTATCCCAGTTTAGGCCTTTGGTATCCCAAAGATGCAAATTTTGAATTAATTGGATATTCGGATTTTGATTATGCTGGGTGCAAGATTGATCGAAAGAGTACATCTGGTAACTGTCAGCTGTTGGGGAGATCATTAGTATCATGGTCATCTAAGAAACAAAATTCTGTAGCTCTCTCCACCGCTGAAGCTGAATATGTGTCTGCGGGAAGTTGTTGTGCTCAATTATTATGGATGAAGCAGACGTTTTTGGATTATGAAATTAAATTTGATAAAGTGCCACTCTTGTGTGATAATGGAAGTGCCATTAAAATTGCAAATAATCCTGTTCAGCATTCTAGAACTAAGCATATTGAAATATGGCACCATTTTATTAGAGATCATGTGGCAAAAGGAGATATTGATGTGAGTTATGTTAGAACTGATTTGCAACTAGCAGATATTTTCACCAAACCCTTAGATGAATCAAGATTTTGCTTTCTAAGAGGTGAACTGAACATTATTGATATATCAAATGTGAGTTGATCTAAGATAAATGTCTGATTTTTCTGTCCTCCCGCCTTTTTATACTTGATGACAAAGGGGAAGAGATTCTTGAGTTTCTTGCTTTATTAAAGACATTGTTTATGCTTGGGGGAGAGATTGGGGAGAAAGATTCTTGAGATAATTCTTGAGAACTCATATCATTATAGATTCATCATTATAGATTCACTCTCAAATCTCAAATGACTCATATGAGTATTTATATATGCATGCATTTAGGGGGAGTTCCTGAATATCGGTTAATTATGCATATACTTAGGGGGAGTCATTTGATTTTATTCATTTAAACACTTGTTGTCATCAATCATAAAAAAAAGGAGATTATTGCATCTAGGCCCCTATTATTGTTGATTTTGATTATTGATGACATTAAGTGTTTTTATCTAATCATGTCTTTGAGCTATCTGTATGCAGAGACCTATTTCGCCTAAAGTCGCAGTATTACCCAAAGTCGCAAGCACAAGGTCGGCAAGAAGAAAGTCGTCCGGATCTGCAAGTCACAAGCACAAGGTCGCGAGCCATGGTTGCAAGCGCAAAGTCGCCAAGAATGAAGCAGCAAAAGAGTTAACGTAAAATGCATATTTATTTTACCGATCTCGGTGTTTGGAGTTTGATCAGTTTATAGAAATTTGTTTTTAGTTTTAACCGTACTATAAAGAGGGGTTGCAAGTCCTCTCTACATTTCCAACATAAACCGAGAAACTTAGATCATTGCATTGCATTCATTTCAGATGGATTTGATTTGAATTTGGTTTGAAAGATTTGGATTTTCAGTTGTGTTTTTGACAGTAGAAGAGTTTTTTCTTTTTCTTGAAAGATCTAGGCAGATCTGGCTTTTTTTCTGTTGACAAAAATGTATCCCTTAAAATTATCTTTCAAACGAGCTATTAAACTCTCAATTTGGACTTCTGGATTTAAAGTTATAGCTGTTTTTGTTCATACTGACTGTCAGTTTGCTATGTTGACTGTCAGTTTGAATGTCAGTTTGTGTTAACTAACAATTGTCCAGAGAGTGTGTTTTTCAGGCCTAAAATTTTTGTACTAAACTGACTGTCAGTATGCCCATGCTGACTGTCAGTTGGGGTTTCGACCACAGCTGTTTTATCTGAGTTTCTATTTGATCTGGTCGTTGTTTTGGTTAAACTGACTGTCAGTTTGCATAACTAACTGTCAGTTTGGGGTTTCAAGTTTTCATATACGACCACAAACGGCTAGCTATTTTTTATCCGTAAATTTTGTCGGCCGTTGTGTATGTAACTGACTGTCAGTTAGGTGAACTGATTGTCAGTTTGGGTTGCTGATTTTTAGCCCTAGCTTCAACGGTTCTTTTGATCCTTGAGGCTATAAATGGAGGATTTGAGCTCGTATTTTATACAACAAGCAGCCTTCTCTCATACACACTCTTGAGCTTTAGTTTCTTATACAAAATCTTAATCTTTTGATCAAGTCGAGTGCTTTTCAGATCCACCAAGTGCTTTCATTCATTTCATTTTGTATACTTAGAGTTTCTCGGTGATTATTTGGAGGTTTAGAGAAGATCTTGCTGCCTATTACTCTTGGTGAGCGCCCTCACCTAGATGGTTCGGAGGCGTGGCCGTTGATCTCTTCGTTCGGAGATTGTAGGAGAGACTCGGCAAGATTGTAAAAGGCATTGGTGCTCACCTTTCCGAAGTGGACAAGGAGCAACCAATAGTGGATAATATCCTTCGTGGATGTTGGAGCAAGACTCAATTTATTTGAGTGCTTCAACGAGGCTTAGGGGAGACTGGGCGAGTCACCGAGATCTCGGTAAAAATCATTGTGTCTGTTCTCTCTATCTTCTCTCTTTAATATATTAAATTGATTTTGGTTCTTCTTGTTGCAAAAACTTGTTTTTATTTGAAGTTTTTAAAGCCTCCTATTCACCCCCCTCTAGTCGGCATCTTTGATCCTACAAATATATCTCTTCATTTTCTTCAAATTTGGGGGCTAGCTGACGAGGATTGTTACCCGAGCTAGTTCGGAATAATGCACATCTGATTCCAGACGGATTCAAACCAGACAAGTGTCTGAAGGTCCGCTGTTATGGTCGCAGACGACCTGAGAAGTGCAGACACAAGAATGACTTATGGTCGTAGGCTTTGCACGATCATGAGATCGCAGATATTACGCGGTCAGGAGGCCGCAGACAATGCGCGGTCAGAAGGTCGTTGACTATCCTCGACCAGAGTAACTCAGGATTGCTTAGCTCTGCAACAGGCATATCCCTTGGATCATGATGATTCCTCCACGTATGATGACAACTGCCAAGAGGTTAACATGTGCAGTTATCCCTTAATTGCGCATGTTAGGCCTACGTGGGAGTTAAGTGCGGTTACCAAAACTGCACTTCTACAACCGTTCCAAACCGTTGTGCATTGGCACCCTTTTGATCGGTATAAAAGGGTGGGCAAATGTACAAGGCAAGGGAGGACAATGACAGATCAAGCACAAGCTTTCATAAGTTAGTTTAGTCGGTTTTAGACAATAATACAAAAAAGATCTTCGTCTGTGATGATCTTTTCTTCAACTTTGTAAACATTTTTCATACATAGTGAAATCACAATAGTACGTAGGGCTGTTACTCCCACCATCGAGGGTCTGAACCTGTATAAATCTCTTTATGCCCCAACAGACATTGCTCATCATCTCTTTCCGGAGGGACACTTTGAAAGGCCTCACAACTCACAAAATCTGTATAAGATCGACTAAGGACCCCGAGTCCGAATCTTCGACAAGGTGCTTTATGCCATCGGTGAGTTAAGACACGAGATCATAAAACCCCCATCCACTGAAACCCACCTAAAGATTTCCAGTAGTGCGAGATGATCCCCCTATTTCAAGGTAAAGCAATTACTTGGACCTTTAATTTAGACAATGGTAACCTTCTTCACTTATGAATAGTTGTTTCAATTATCATATAGGATTGTATCGGTGCAATTGATGGTACACATATCTATGCAAGAGTCCCAAAGGAGATTATGGCTGCATTTAGGGGTAGGAAGCACTACCCAACGCAGAATGTTATGGCTGCTGTGGACTTTGACCTAAGGTTCACATACATACTAGCTGGTTGGGAAGGGTCAGCCCATGATGCTCTCATCCTTGCCGATGCTTTACAGAGGAATGATGAATTAAGGGTTCCATCAGGTAAAGTATATCACAGAAAATTCATAATATACTTCGTACTGAAGGAGTGGTGTACCAATGATAACTTTCTTATATCTATATTATTTTATTTCTCATTTGTTAGGCAAGTTCTTTCTAGTTGATGCTGGATGTACACTTCGACCGGGTTTCCTTCCGCCATACAGAGCTGTTAGGTATCATTTGTAGGAGTACAGTGGAAGGAACTACCCATGTGATTGCAAGGAGTTGTTTAACTTGAGGCACTCCTCCTTGCGGGTCACTGTCGAACGTGCATTCGGGGCCCTGAAGAGCAAGTTTCGTATCCTAGACAACAAACCCTTCCACCCATACAAGACGCAGGTGAAGCTAGTGCTAGCCTATTGCATTGTATACAATTGGGTAATTTTTCACGGGTACGACGAGGTGATTCCACCAGAGGACAGCTGGGTTCCAAACCATGGTGCAGCAGAAGTACAGTCCGAGGCTGCTATCGACAACAGTGCTTGGGCGCAAAAAAGGGACGATATGGCTAAAGAGATGTGGGACAATAGAGGTTCCTCTCGAGTGTAGATTAGAGTATCTTGGCTATGCCAAGTTGGTACCTATTTTTCATGTCAAACAATAGCTGTGGATGTATGTTTTAATTGTGGTTTTCCATATGTAACAATAGTTGTTTATCTCGAGTGTTGTTTATTTAATTCGATGAAGCTGTTTGTTCTCTATTTCGTTCACAAAAAATTCATCATATGGGATTGTATTTCGCTTGTTGTTTGCAATATGATCGTTTCATCTGGTTCGCACTATGTACTAACTTGTATTCTTCTCACAATTTAGGCTATGGATGAATTTATTGTGGAGGGTTGATGAGGACATCACTCCTATGGATGCGTCAACTTCTCCAATACCGCTTGTGCAAGGACTCATTACAAGGGCACGCGTACGTCAGCTAAATTACCAGGTGAGTTCGTTCCTAAGTTTATGTGAAACTACCGTAGAGGGTGAGTTACTACCTAATGATATTGTTCTTGTACTTAGGAATCATGGTTTGGATCAGCGAGGATGTCACGATGCACCGAGACGAGCCAAGGTTCAAGTTGATCCCGAGATGGACGCTGGTTTGGACTGCAGCGACACGTTTGTCTTCAAACGGACGCCCAGGCCACATACGAAGTCCGTTTTTGATGTTCTACCACTTCACAGAAAGCTTAGGAGATAAAATTTCCAACTCATCTGGTCCCGCCACCAAACTCTTTTTAAGTCACTAGGAATCGTTCAAACAGTGCGCACGAGATAGAGTCGGGCTGATGCTGCGTCACCTCTTTTTGGGCCTTCGGCCCATGTATCTTAGGCTACAACCTAACCCTAGCCGCCGCCTCTCTCTCTCTAATATACACACTCTATAGCCGTCACAGGGAGACTTGGTTTTTGCTTAGATTATTCTGCCTTTGCAGTTTCGCCGTATATCGGTTTGTGGAACCCCAACTTGTGAGCTTAATTCAATTTGATTTGCAATTTTCAGATTGCTTCTTCTACGTTTTTGCTTGTGCTCTCGATTCACTTGCAGGAATTAGCCTTCTTGACGAGGTCAACCGCGTCTTGGCACGGTTGATAACCAACGGAACAGTGGTCTAGCGATTGCTGGGTTCGATCAGTTCTGATCGGAAGCCGGATTGTCAACATCGAGATCTCCACCTAATCGACTTATCATCTACCTGACGGAAGATCGGGCACCCCGTGTTTCCTCAAGTGGTATCAGAGCCAAGGTTTCCCATCAGGTATCCCCTCTATTCGTCGTTCATCTTCTACCTAGACTCCAGAAAAAACCAAAAAAAAAAATTATGATCATAGTCTTCTGCTGTCCAAACCACTTTGAGCCTTTTGCAATTTTCGTTTTCAGTTTTGCATTGTTGAATTTGTGTCCGTGGTCATTGTCATATTGATGGTCAATTCGTGTTCTTGGTCTAGGTCGAGTATCAAATCCCAATCCTAAACCGAAACCAAATTCGAGTCGCAATTGGTTCAGATTTCCCTTTTACGTTGCTGTTTTTATAAAGACAATATCTTTGTCGTCTGAACACCAATTTGGGCGATTAGATAGTCTAAATTGTATCTCTTGAAGAGATCTACAATTTTGTTCATTGCACCAAATTCCAGAAACACCATATTCGTGGTGAAAATCGTGTTGGAAGTTAACCTATTTCATCTCGGAGTAATCTGTACAGCCTGTATTTCGGGGGCCATATCTCCTAGTTCCAAACTCCAAATTCTGTGTTACATATATTCAAATTGATGAGAAAGAAAAGGGCTACAACTTCCTAGTTATAAGTTTTTGCGTTTGAGGTCTCTAAGAGCCCTAAATTATTATTGGAAGTTTTTGCAGAGCATCTTTGCTAAACTGACGAGAGTATTGTGATAGGTTTTGTGCGTAATTCCTAAGTTTTGAGTTGTAATCCATTCTTTGCAGCACTATTGTAAAAAAAAAAAAGTCAAGTTCAAAAAAAAAAAGATTAGCAAAAAAAAAAAAAAGATCAGAAGTGCTTGCATCCTTTCATGTCCATCGCCTGTAGCGATCACTTTGCTTGCTTGAACTAGTTTTAGGAAGGCCAGCAACTGTGACACGTACTTTAGACATTTATTCAGCTTTGTTATCTGATTTCGATTATTGCTAATCATTTGCTTATATACAATTTCCTTCCGAGCTCCACCTTCTTCTTATCAGAATAGAATTCAGCCTTGCAATCGCCTCACTCACGCCCCACGGTATCACGAACCAGCCACCAGTTGTACCTTCTGCAATGTTGGTAAGATCCTTGCAAGAACGTGGTAAGACACTTGAGGGCGAGTGAATCCACATACCACCACCTAGTAGTTTATAGGGATAATACTTTGTGTTATCTTTGTTCCTACTAACCATGACAGGACCGCAAACCAGAGCTAGAGCTGCTGCTGAGGAGGATGACCTTCGTAAGCTCATTCTTGATATGAACGAGGCCCTCAACAAGAGCATCCAAGAGCTCATGGACAAGTTCCCGAAGGACAAACAAGACAATCAGAACAGTATCAAGAGGCTAGATCGTCGTATCTCTGATCTTCCTTTCTGAAGCTCTTGATCGTCGTATCTCTGATCTTCCTTTCTGAAGCTCTTGATCGTCGTATCTCTCGATTCACTTGCAGGAATTAGCCTTCTTGACGAGGTCAACCGCGTCTTGGCACGGTTGATAACCAACGGAGCAGTGGTGTAGCGATTGCTGGGTTCGATCAGTTCTGATCGGAAGCCGGATCATCAACGTCGAGATCTCCACCTAATCGACTTATCATCTACCTGACGGAAGATCGGACACCCCGTGTTTCATCAAGGGTGGCAGAGAGGGGGAGTGGTACAAATGCATCGAGAGGTTCCATGCGTTGGACACATTCCATGTCAGGGTTTGTTTTAAGACGCATGAGTGATCTAGTAGCCTTTGGAGTTAGGACCAACAAGGGTTTTAAGGAAGTGCAGCTAACCCAAATTGCTAGGGCCTTAACTGAGTATAGAGGGGTTGAGGTTACATCCACACAAGTGTACAACCACTTGTGTAAATGGAGCCAAAGGTGGGTCAAGATCTGTAAGTTCAGAGACATAAGTGGGGCGTTGTGGGATGAAGCTAACAATACCATATTGCTCAAAAATGAGCACTGCAAGGGTCACATCAAGGTTTGTCCACACCACTTACCCGTTTTTGATGGTGCATGTTAGTGTACCATATTTGATTATTTACCTTTGATGCTTTACAGGACAATCCCAAAGATGTTGAGTTCCTCAACAAACAAATTGAGAACTACTCCCAGATGATGACTATATTTGGGAGTAAACAGGCGACAGGGAGGTTTGCCATGGACTCGAATGAGGCCATAGGCACACCCCCTCCTCCTGCCCCACCTTGTCCTAGATCTGATGGAGGAGTAGACAATTCCCTAGGCCATCCAGAGGAAGCGCAGTTCGAGCCCATGGCTGAGCAAACAATCAGTACTGAGCGTACTGTATCGAAGGGCAAGGATGCTACCAGTACTTCGGGGAAGAGAAAGAGGGCCTCCGTGGCAGATGATGAGTTAAGGTACGTGACAGAAGCGGTGCGTGATGTCGCACAAGCCATACGTGACACCGTCCCGCACGAAGTCCATCCTCAGCTTTATGAAGCTGTCATGAGCACACCTGGCTTCAATGAGGAGGCCCTGCTGGTAGCCTTCACACGTCTATTGGATAACAACGCGCAAGGCATTGCTTTTTTATGGCTATGTCTGAACACCATCGGGTCCTTTGGCTTAAGAATTTTCTTGGCAATTTGTTTTAGATAATGGTTTCTGCCTTAATTCTAATTGTATTTTATGGTAAGTTGTGATAGATGGACACCCACTAGCTGATAGTTGTATTTTGTGGCAGGTAATGCTCAACACACTCATATTTTGTGCTACGTAACTTCAAATCAACATTATTTCTTAGATGATATCTTAGATGTTTTTGATGGAATGTTGATGATGGATGTTTATGTTGGAATATAGATGTGTGTTTTAATTGTATTTGTTGTAAACATTATATATTTTGGTTATGATGTGTTTTCAATACTACATGACATGCTGTTATGTGTTCTTGTGCTTTATTAATTATTTTGGCTTCATCACAGATTAGTAGATAAATGAGTGTCTTTTTTTATATTTTTCTACCTTGTACCAGATAAGTGAATGACTATTGCATATGTTTCCAGGGCCATGAAGTTTTCATTTTTTTTTTAGTTTTAGTCAAACTGTTTTTAATTTGATAACAATTTATATATATATATATCAGTACATAGGATGATCTATAGAATTTATACCGGTTATCCTCTTTAATATCCACAAGAATTTGATGTGCAGTTCAAACAACTATTAACACATTATAATTATTTTATAATTAAATTTAAATATTTCAAAAATATTTGTGTTGGAATACACTCACACACTCCTCATCCAATACTTAACAAAATCTCAATTCCCAAAATAGGTAATCTCACCATATCACACAACTAAAATAACCACATACAAACTCATACAACCAACCAAACAGTGTCTCCTTCATCCACCCACCAAAACCAACCTCTAATACAACCAACCAAACAAACTCAACACTCATCTAGAATTCACAAATTCAGCCAATCAAACAACAATCTCTACTGCATCTCACAACATGTTTCATCCAACTTGCCCTACTAATACAGGCTAATCTATCCTCATACTGGCAACCAAACACACCCTAATAGATTTTAAAACCCATTATGATTGATTATAGTTTTGAGTCAAACGCCACCTATGTAACTTGCTGACAAAGATTAACGAAAGGTAATAATCAAATAACCTAACCACCAAGATGTCATAAATAAATTACTTGTACAACTACAATGATCAATGTCCATATTATCACAGAACAAGCACATTGCTGATAATTAAGCCACTTATAAAAACAAATTAACTATTCTGTATTGTCCTCTACCACAACAGTGCACAATGTCCAGATTAATTCACATCTGCTGCAACCTTGGACCGGAAAAGACATCATGAGTATGGTGTGATCAGCTGAGTCAGCAATGGGTGGGCAGCATCATAATTTTTTACTGCCTGCTCTTCTTGGAGCTGCAATCAGGGCACTTGTACTGCTTTATGTGCTCCGCCTTGGCCGGTGTTATTCGCACACACTTACCATGGAACCACCGTTCGCAAATGTCACAGCCGATCCAGAACTCGTTGGAGTTGTAGCGACTGCCGCAGGTTCCACAGAGGGTTTCACTGTGTTCTTCATCATCCTCGCCATACCCTTCATCAGCCACACGTGAGCTCTTTGTCTGGCCATCACTTGTTCGCTGCATAGCAAAGTTGGGTTTCAGTTTGTGAGAGTTCAAAGAGAAATATTTGTGAAAGTTTGGTGATCGGAATACTAATGACGAAGTAACATGGCACCTTTGTGGAGTGTCTCGATTTCCCGCTGCTATCAATGCCAGACTTTTCTCTGCTCTGCTTCCTGTCAACCAATGTTTCATAGACAGTTGGCTGGTCGTTGATCAAGCTGAATAAGCGCTTCCTAACAGACAAAAGAGTAATATATAATCAGAGAATAGGGTTCAGTGAAAGCTTTCAAATAAATTTTCGCATTAACCATGCTTGATAACATTCTCTATAAAATAGACTACGGGTGTCACAGTCGCAGTAAATTCAAATCAGAGTGAGGTTCTTAGACATCAAATGCTCCACACAAGCCTTCGTTCACAATAGGATTGGTTAAAAGCACTGAAGAAGAATACTCTTCAAGTATTTGCTTACAGCACAACCTGATAATAGACCTTAAATAGACTAGAAATGTGAAAAGAAAAATTGCGGTTTGGAGTTTACAGGAGCAAAGAAACAAACAGCCCTTCTGATGCACCTACTATAGAAGCTTTTTGTTCAAGTAGGTCAAGAATTACATTATTTTACAATGACAACTAAGGACAAACATGGAAATTATTAATTAGTATCAAAGACAAATGTATTCCCAAGGTAGAACAAATAATAGTCAGGAACCTATCCTAGATACTATACCAACCTTCATAGTACACACACACACACACACAAACAACAAAACAACAACAGTCATATTTACCCTCATTTTTTCCATGAGATGAAATAGTGTGAAAACTTGTGCCCAATAGTAAGTATTAACAAGTTAGGTGCTCATGACGTCCTAATAGGGAAATGGAAACAAGTTCTGAAAATAGTTTTTGAAAATGATCAACTGTGAACCACTTGGGTGTGCCCAAGAGAACTAATTAGCCATTAACATTCTTGCTGTGTTCCTGGTGAGATGAGAACCACGGCATAGGAAGAGGCTCCATTGCTACACAACTAAGCAGGTTATTAGCCCTAGTGCTATACATTAACAGAGAGTGGCATGAAAATAAAAAAAGTAAAATCTCCATTTCAACATTATCAAGCTAAAACACTAGGAAATTGAAGTATCTAAATGCCGGAAATAACAGAGTGAAGCATTTGCTGAAATAACAGAGAACTTCAACATTCACAAAGCGTTTAAAGAAAAACTGGTAAATAAAATCCAAGTTTTACTAGAAGTAGCATATGAACCAAGAAATTTTCTTGAGTAAAAACACGAGAATAAACAAATAAGAGATGATTTTACGCCAACGAAAAACACAAGATTCCATGGTTGAAGCCTAGCATAAATTACAGGGGGAGGGGAAAGTCTAATTCCAGGAGTAGAATTATGCCTTTGCCAGAATGCCAGATCAGCCATAAAGGCATCGAACTGTTGAACTAAGCCAAAACTGAGATTGACAGCTCGAACATCTTCTCACATAAACCACCAAACTATTTGATTGTCGTTAGTGGAGCGATGGAAGTAAATGAACAGTGCATGCTGTTGCCAGAAAACATAAACAGACTAATGCAGGCCGAAGACAACCAAAAGAACAAAAATTTAAGCACAAAAAACATTCCCAACTCTCTTTAGTTCTGCATTTTCACAGAATCAAGAAGTAGTCTCTCACTTTAAAACAGCTGTTATAAAATTCTAATCACTGCTTACTAAACTTGAACATTCACAAAGCGTTTAAAGAAAAACTGGACACACCGATAAATAAAATCTAAGTTTTACTAGAAGTAGCAAATGAACCAAGAAATTTTCTTGAGTAAAAACACGAGAATAAACAAATAAGAGATGATTTTACGCCAACGAAAAACACAAGATTCCATGGTTGAAGTCTAGCATAAATTACAGGGGGAGGGGAAAGTCTACTTCCAGAAGTAGAATTATGCCTTTGCCAGAATGCCAGATCAGCCATATAGGCATCGAACTGTTGAACTAAGCCAAAACTGAGATTGACGGCTCAAACATCTTCTCACATAAACCACCAAACTATTTGATTGTCGTTAGTGGAGTGATGGAAGTAAATGAACAGCCCATGCTGTTGCCAGAAAACATAAACAGACTAATGCAGGCTGAAGACAACCAAAAGAACGAAAATTTAAGCACAAAACATTCCCAACTCTCTTTAGTTCTGCATTTTCACAGAATCGAGAAGTAGTCTCACTTGAAAACAGCTGTTATAAAATTCTAATCGCTGCTTACTAAACTTGACAAGTAGTTCCACACTTTAAAACAGCCACTGTGAAATTGAATTAAGGAGACAAGTGAATTATATGACTACAATAATTTATAAGCACATGGCAAGTGATTGAAGAGCAACTGAAAAGCGTGCTAAAAATACTCTTGTAATGTTCCATGGCAAATGCATGCATCATGGATTCATTGAGTCGGGGCACTGTTAAACTAAGGAAAATTTTTAACTTTGATCCAAAGCATACTAGAAATAGATGGAAAATACCTGCATTTGACAGTTATGTTGTGTTCCAACTTCCAAACACCAACTAAAACATGCAAGCTACTAAAAAACAAACAGCATGAAAACTTTGAACTTCTGCAACATTCAAATCGTAGCGTTGTAAATTATCTGCTGCTCTTATTTACAACTAAAAAATGATGGCATAAATTAAAATTTCTGTCCACAATTTTTCATATAAAAGTGGAGAAAAAGAGCCACTCAAAATGAGTAAACATACCCAAATTTCATTGCAATAACTACAAGAAACTCCTAAAATGTGATCCTCGTCATCAAAGATAAAGAAAACAATTGTGCCTCCTAAATGCTGTTTGTTTTCGTCAAAAAAAAAAGATAAAGCAAACAAAATTTGCAGATATAAATCACATAAGAAACATATCCACAAGCACAAACAAACACATCCACACACAGTAACTGCATATACAAAGCAAGAACACAAGACCCACATCAAGCAAAAATCCTGACAGGTATATGCAAGAAACAAACTTGAATTTGAAAAGAGTGCTCTCTTTCCCTCCCGATCTGACGTACCGCTCATTACCGCTGAGGCGGGCGCCGAAGAAGAAGGCGACAGAGAGCAGCCACGAGTCGGAGTGCACGGCGACGAGCGACAGCCAGTCCCGGCGATTCATCCCGTCCCGCGCGAAGTTGATCCCCAGCGCCGGCTCCGGCAGCTCCGGCGGCACCTCCTCCGCCGGCAGCGCCACCTCCCAGCTCCCATTCGCGTGCCCGTACAAGCACAGGTTCTCCTTATCTGCACCACCAACAAACATCCACGGATCGGATCCATCCACCACCGCAACTCACAACCACTCTCCACAAATTGGATCTGGGCCTTACCTGGGTCGCAGAACCCGTAGAACTCGTCGACGTCTGCAGCAAGAACCAGTGCAACGTCAGATCCATGGAACGCCATGCGAGGCAAGAAAAGTGGAAGTAAGTGAACCAGGGAGACGCTTACCGGTGTTGAGCGCACGGACGAGGGCGGCGCGGCGGGCGGAGAAGTCCTTGAAGATATCCTCGACGGTGCGCGGGGCGGACGAGACGGCGGCCGCCATCTCCATCGGCGGCGGCGGCGGCGGCGGCGGTGAACCGGGTGCAGGGACTGGGGGGTGAAGAGGAGAGGGATTCGTTTCTTGGTTCTTACAGCGGCCGGGATAAAAGGCTGGGGGGCGTGGGGCATGGACGCGGTCTATGGGGGCTGACATGGTGGACCGCGTGCTGACGTGGCGCCGGTGGTGGGCCCGGAGATTGACATCTGATTTTCCCCCTGCCGGATCACGGCGGTTGAATTTCATTTTTCGCCGACAAAGACATGGCGAAAGTACCCAGACTTAAAAAACAAATTTAAAAATAACGTGTCATAAAAAAAATTACAAAAATGACCTAAGTCGTCATCCTAGATGGCGACTTATCGCATTTGACCTTCAGTCGTCATCCTGGTTGGCAACTGAAGACCACATCATCAGTCGCTACCTTCAGTCGCCAACCAGGATGGCGACTGAAGATCCTGGTTCAAAAAAATGTGTTTTTTTAAAAAAAATAGCATTCACAATTGTGTGTCTTTTAAAAATAACATTGAAAATTGTATTTTTTAAAAAAAAAAATTCAAAATTATGTTTTTTTAAAAATACATTCAAATTTGTGTTTTTTTTAAAATTAACATTCAAATTGTGTTATTTTTTAAAAATAACATTCAAATTTGTGCTATTTTTTAAATTAGCATTCAAATTACTGTTTTTTTAAAAATAACACAATTTGAATTTGTGTTTTGTTTAAAATTAACATTCAAATTTGTGTTATTTTTAAAATTAGCATTCAAATTAGTGTTTTTTTTAAAAATAACATTCAAATTTGTGTTTTTTTAAAAATTAACATTCAAATTTGTGTTTTTTTAAAATTAGCATTCAAATTTGTGATTTTTTTAAAATAACATTCAAATTTGTGTTTTTTTTAAAATTAACATTCAAATTTGTGTTTTTTTTTAAAATAACACAATTTGAATTTGTGTTTTGTTTAAAATTAACATTCAAATTTGTGTTATTTTTAAAATTAGCATTCAAATTAGTGTTTTTTTAAAAAATAACATTCAAATTTGTGTTTTTTTAAAATTAACATTCAAATTTGTGCTTTTTTTAAAATAACATTCAAATTTGTGTTTTTTTTTAAAATTAACATTCAAATTTGTTTTTTTTTAAATGAACGTTACATAGTCGACTGGCTGACAAACTAAGGAGGAAAAGACCCGTGGTTGGCCGCGTTGATTGATCAGTATATTTCGTGGTTGGTTCAATCTGTCGAGTATGATGTTCCCAAAAACCAAAATGAACATAAAAAAGTAGTCAAAACATGAGAATACTAATATAATAAAAAATAATACAACCATGAGAATCGATATAATGTTTCATAAAAGGAGAACATAAAAAAAAAACTACTGTCGGCTTGGCCCCTCTTCGGACGATGCCTCCGGTCGCGCTGAAACGGCGATGGCGAATAGGTGCTACGCGGATGCACTGTCCTCTGCGAGGGCTGTCGACCGGGAGGCTGAGCACTCAGCTGACCGAGGCCTATATCAGGAGCGTCCATCGGGTCCTGCGACGGTGGAGGTGCCTCACCAAGCTGCGAATATGCCAACTGATGTTGGCTCTGATCGGCGTCGTCTCTCATCTACAACATATCAGCATACTGAGCATACGATGGGTCGCGGACCACCTGGGGGTCGGCACGGACCCCCTGACGAGGAATGTATGGTGGGTGCCTAGTAGGAGACCGAAGCGGACCAGCCGACGAGATAGGAACCGTCTGCTCAGATATAGCGATGTACTCGTCGTCTGAGTCGAATGTGACGTCGAAGCCCAAACCAGAATCAGAAATGTGTGCGGAAGGCGGCGCTCGGGGACCCTCAGAGATCCGTACACCACCACGCGATGAGAAGTCCACGTGAGGTGCAACACCTGTACGGTACGAGCGAGCCGGGGGCACACCGAGATAAATGGGTGCGGCGACGGCCGTACCTGAAGGGCCGGCTGTGTCGGGATGACGAGCGGCTGAGTGCGACGGCATATGATTGGGTCGGGCCCGTGGACGTGGAGGTGCAACAAAAGTCGACGAAGTGGCGGCACTCTCAAGGGTCAGCTGCGAGGCGAGTCGGTCGACGTAGGCGATGACCTTCTCGTACTCGTCGGGCGTGATAGGCAGACCTGCTTGCCTCCGCTGGACTAGTGGCCGTGTCACGGAACTGATCGCACGGATGCCGTCAGCCTGCAAAACGGTAAGACAATAGGAGGCAGAAATAAAAATAACAAGTAGGTGATGGGCTGGCGACATGTACCTGGCGGTGTACCCGAGATGCGTGATGTCGGTTGTATGTCTGATGCACGCTCGGAGCAGGCACGTCTGTAGGTGCCGGAGGTGGCGGGGCAATGCGAGCTGCGGTGCGAGGGAGGTACCATCGGAGGTAGTTGCCGTATGTCGTGGAATCGTACGCCCTCTCCTCACGCACGACATCTATCGCTGCTGTCTGCTCCCAGCAACGAGTGTAAGGAGACTGTCGGTCCTCCCAACTGACAATCTTCTTGCCCTTGCGACTCTGCCTGCAAAAAAAACAAAGGTGTTCAGTTATTTCACAGAGGCAAAATACTATGCGCGGAGATAATCGAGAACTTACTCGTGCTGGTCATGCGACAAACGATGCGGGGCGTCTGGAGGAGGGATCGTCTGGAACAAGCCAAACTGGCGCATCACCCTCCATAGAGCATACACCTCCAACATATGGCTGAAGACAAGAATACAGCGGGTGAGCCATAAATTCCGGTCCTCCGTACACACCATAGAGATCGCGCCGCCGGCTGTGCTCTCGATATAGCTTGTCGTCCAAACGGCACACTTTCATAGCTCATCGCGTTCTGCGTTATCCATGTCATTGCCAATTCGCATTTTCCGCCGTCGTCCAGGGCCTTTCCGCTCCAAGTGCGGTGGTGGAACATATCGGATCTCGCCTGCCCTACACGACCGATCTTTGTAGTGCTGCTGAGTCCCCCAAATCTCAAAGTCTGCAGTCCATCTCTCGGCAAGGTACCGTGAACCATAGTAAACTGACAGGTACATCTCGCTTGACTTGTTGTCGTGCGCACACGTGGCCATCACATGAGAGCACGGTTTATGCAATAGAGTTGGCTTGTTACAAGTGCACTTGACACCGTCTTCAAATGTCACTCCTTGCCTCTTGATTTGCCGCATGTATCCACCCCCCACGTTCTTACTGCGCAGATAAACGACCCAACTTTGCCTTCTGCTGTTAGGAATGCACTCGACTGAGTGTTTCTGAGCGGCCGCGACTTTCATTTCTAAGTACCTTTGTACTTCCTGAGGAAATTTGGTGGTGTGACCCGAAGCAATGCTCTTGCAGCTGTACCTCTCTCGTAGAAGTATTTGGCCGTGCGATGCCATGTAAATTCCACAATTCCAGTGAGCGGCAGACCTCGCACCCCCCTCAACACAAAATTGTATACCTTCGCCATGTTAGTTGTCATTACGCCATATCTGGCACCCCCTCATCGTGCAATAGAGACCACTTCTCAGGAGCTTTGTCACTGATCCATTCACTAAATTTCTTTGGCCTTGATCTTCGGGTGCGTCGTCTCGCCACATCTATAGTCTCCACAACATTTTCTTCATCTTCTGGATGTTGTGAACTGCTTGCCTCTGACCTTTGAGATTTACCTAGATCTGAAGTTTCTTGTTCTAACTCGTCCCAAAGTTGTTCGAACTTATGGTTTTGGTTCTGATCGCACAACCGCTTGAACTTCTTCATAAGCCGTGCGCTTTTGTAGTGTGTGAAGAAGTTCGCCGCAAGGTGTCGTTTACACCACCGACTGATCAAGTCATTCCAGCTGTACTGCGGGTTCTCAGTGGACAACATGAACTCAATGGCACTTAACAGACCCTTGTGTCTATCATGGATTATACATACATTCCGTCTGTCTTTCACGACTGTTTGTTTTAGGTTTGCAAGGAACCATACCCAGCTGTCTGTACTCTCTCCTTCCACTAAGGCGTACGCCATGGGAAGTAGCTGGTTGTTTGCATCTGCAGCAACTGCTGTCATCAGAGTTCCCTTGTACTTCCCAGTTAGAAATGTGCCATCCACGCAAAGTATTGGCCGCATGTACTTGAACATAGAGATTACTTGACCAAATGACCAGAATATACGCTCCATGTACTCAGCTCCAGGAACTATCTCACCATTTCTGCCGACAACTGGGCTATGGACCATATCCATCACAGTGCTAGGGTTGGTGTCAACGATTTGTTGGATCAATCTGGGCACATAGTTATATGAATCATAGAAAGATCCAAATAACATCTCAAGACCAAGTTGCTTGGCTCTCCATGCCTTCCCATATTGAATGATGTACCCAAATGTGTCATTGATTTGGCTAACAATTTGTTTTGGTGGCATATCAAGATTTGCATGAAGGTTCAACAAAATTACACGTGCCACAAATGCGGACGACATATTCCTATGACTCTGTGATACTTCTGTCACCGAACAGTCATGTTCGGTGATCCTGGAAACAATGAAGTGTTCATTGTCGCTGTACCGAGCAATACGAACATAAAATCGACATCCTTCCACCTTGCACTTCACTGCGTATAGTCGCGGATTTGTTCTGTCAACCTTGAAAGACCGACGCAGTGTCACGGACCACATCGCCACGGTTTGCTTAGCCTCCTCCTTGCTTCGAAAATGTTGTCCCAATGTTAATCTGTGCTCACTCCCTGCCCACTTCGAACTGCGATCGTCGTGGATTCGCGCATGCTCAAAACCACTAGGATCTAGCCATTGTTGTGGAGGTCCCATTCCACGATAGTCTTCTTCACTAGAGGAATCCGCATAGTCTGCGTCCACCTCCGACCCTTCGCTGCCTGAAACTTCCAGACCCTCGTCTTCACCTTCGTCGGTATAAGCCTCATCCCCAGTCCAGAAATACCTGCCCATGAATTCTGCGTTGGGCATATCCGCAGAATTATGGGTCATGGTTGGATCAATGTTCGTATGTTGTCCTCCAATTAATGGTTTGGGTACAAGTTCTGCTGCCGGTTCTGGTACATTGTCTAGCTTTGTCACATACAGTATGCAGTCATCTGGCCCATGATTGGGATTTATCACCCTCCTAACAAGAGAGCCCCATGATCTATCGCCTCTAAGTTTACACAATTTCCAACAAGATGTCAAACCAATAGGCATCAGCGCTTCTATGACAATTTTGTATAAACATGGGTCAATATTTAGGATGTCCATGACTCGGGTCTTAAGGTCTTCAAAATTAAGAACACTAAGATCATTCAATTCCATGTCTACACGATGACAGCCACTTAGGTCATCTCCAGATGGTCCATTTCTAATGATTTGTTCCCCGTGGAAATCATAGATTACTCTTGTTTCCGACATTATCTACAACATAAGTATTACAAACATTAGCTATCATATCTCCAATATATTTTGCACATTACTCTATACTCATCCTTAAGACATGTGCGATTTATTTTTTAACATCTCAACTAATCGAAGTACACAGAATTAACGACATTGCATCACATCTAATCTACAATTCCTATATTATCATCTCACATATCAATAATTTAATTATTTACTACTCTTAATTAATACACATCTCACATCTCATTCATAAACATATGAAATTTACATAATATTACACAACAAATCAAAATTACATATACATTATATTCATAAATGCCGAACATATTTAAATACGGCACAAATCAAATATGTATTTCTGCACATTTTCTACGAATAAACCGTATGTCCTAAATTATCGATTCACTATTTATTAATCTAATTTATTTGCTTAATATATAACATTTCTACATAACAGATCTACAAATACAACACATCTACATAACAGATCTACAAATACAACACATCTACATAACAGATCTACACATTTCTAAAACAGATCTACACATTTTTAAAACAGATCTATAAATTTCTAAAACAGATCTACAAATACAACACATCTACATAACAGATCTACACATTTTTAAAACAGATCTACAAATTTCTAAAACAAATCTATAAATTCCTAAAACAAATCTATAAACTCCTAAAACAGATCTGCATTCTACACTAATTGTCACTAAAAATTTTTGTGATTGTACCTTTCTTCTTCTTCTCCTCCTCCTCCTTCTTCTCCTTTCTTCTTCTCCTCCTCCCCCTCCTCTTCTCCTTTTCTTCTTTTCCTCTTCTTTTTTCCCCTCTCCTCTCTTCTTCCTCTCTGCCGAGATCTGGTTTTTTTTTTTTTTGCGTTTCCAACTTCAATCGCCACGGCCCCACTATATAGCCCCCATCAATCGCCATCCCGTATGGCGACTGATGGGCCCTCCGTTTGTCTTTTTCGGTAAGTCGCCTTGCGGGATGGCGACTAAAGTCATTTTTGCAATTGTTTTTTATTATACGTTATTTTTAAATTTATTTTTTAACTCTGGGTTATCCGTACAAAAAATTCCGAAATTGTAAGAACTTGATTTTTTTTTTAAAAAAGTGTAGGATTGGTTTGTTTGGTGTATATTCTAAAAATTGGGTTTTCTTTAAAATTCGAGTTAGACAATTGGAGTCTAAAGCTGATTTTTTATTTGAAATTCTTAAATTTGGCAAGTCAAATTGTCTCTCAAGAAAATCCACATATTAAAGTGGCATGGTGTGACACTTTTAAATAGTTTGCATACAAACTAACATTTAATTTTAATAAAATATTTTTTCATAAAATAAAGAGTAAATTTCTTCTTAAAAAATAAAGAGTGGATTTCATCTATGATTTCTCGTGGCGGACAAGATTTACAGTGTTGCACTACTTTGTTTAATTTTGTGTATGACGTTTCAGATTTGAGAGAAGAGTTGCAATTAAATCTCAAAATTTATGTGGTCGTAGCATAATTACAAAACGAATAAATTACTAAGTTGACATCATGATGTAGTCTATTATAAATATTCTCAAAATGACAGTCCATAGGACTCAGACCAAGTTATCAAAAAGTTTGATTTCATCTAGTTTGAGTATGCACAACTAAGCATCGCCCATGAGTAGTCAAGCCAAACCCTTTAATTATCAAGCCAATTTAGACTAATGTTTTCACAAAATCAATAATAACATGTAGTAAATATCCAAACCCAATCCATACCACATCCGATAATCATCCAATCCATATTTACCCCGACCAACATCCGAAATCGATTCAACTTCGTTTCAGAAAAAAAAAAAATTGCAGATACAAATATGATTATGTGCCACTATTCAATCCGTAATCCAGCCGAACACTCATGGAATCTCATCTAACACACAATGAGAGAAATTAAGAGATTAATCAAATTCACTTTAGCCATATATGCATGGCTCGTACGTATTACGTAGCATCTAGATTCTAAACAATGGCAATGGCATCAAGATCCATCATGGCATGTGCTCTCTTCTTCCTCTTCCTTGCTACTGCCACTCTGACCACAATGGCATCAATTTCGGCGTCGGTGACAAGTGCTAACTTGATAATATTTTTATCTTAGATTTAGTATTGAAAACGTGTAAAATCATATTTAAAACTTCTTTGATACGATATTTTATGTGTAAAATTTGATTATTTTCACAAATTGTTTTTACAGTTGTGTTCATCATGTTTCGGGAATCAAACCTATCAAATTTGGAAAGAATTCGACTACATTTGAGCCTCACACAACCAAAAAATCTAATTGGACAAATAAAAAGACCTGATCGAAGTCGAATTAGTGGGTAAAAATTCTTATCCGTATGAAATTGGGTGAAAAAGACTCCTATTCGAATAAAGAGACTTGGTCGAATACAACGTGGCTGAAACTTGGTTTTGGTTATGACACATGTCTGGTCGTAATTGCGCCACGTGTCCTGGTTGTGTTTGCATTAGATTCCTCGGCTTTTTACTGGACAGTTTTGATCGGTTTTGATCCAAAATGGTTGTAATTGGGCCATTTTGATGCGGGTTTGACCAGGATTGGTCGTGTTTGGGCCGTTTTGATCTAATTTTGACTCAAATTGGTTGGCTTTGGTTGGTTTTAGCCAGATTTGATTGGTTTTAGTCATATTAGATTAGAACTGGTCGAATCTGGTCAGTTTTGACTTAGATTTATCCGTTTTCGCATCGTTTGAAGTCAGACTTCGTCGCCTGCATGTCAAGGAGTTGTTTTTGGGCACGTTTACCTGTGTACTATAAATAAAAAACTTTTGTTTCAATTAGATATGCTTTTATATGCTCTCTTATGCTTTTTATACGTTTTCTTCAGGCTTAGTAGTAGTTTTTAGCTACTTTTTAGTTTAGTTTTAGTTTAGAAGAGTTTTTTCTCTATTTTTATTACTTTTGTAAGCCAGTAAGGACGACAACTTCAGTTTTCAAGCAATCAAGTAAGTTTTTATTTAATTGTTATCTTAATTCTGCATTACTATGGTTTTTAGCGAGTAGATCCCCTCTAGGGTTAGGGATGACCTAATCTAGAAGACGTGATTCTTTCTCAGTTTTTATTTCAAGTTTTGGAGTAATTTCTTGATGTTTCTTCCTCCAAACCTAATTCCTTGTTTCGACAACAGACGTAACAGTTGAGTTTTAACAAGAATTTAGGGGAGTTCTTGAGTCCTTAGCGCTTTGACGCGGGATCCTGAACAGGAGAGAGGCTCTCACCAACAGTGATAGTGGAAGCGATCCTCTAACTGTTGATTCAGTGCTCTGAATTGAAAACTTAAGTTGTCTTAGAAATAATGAAAATTAACTTACAATCCTCAGACTTTGGATATAATTACACCGGATGATTATAGAACTCCCGAAACCCTATATTTTTATTTCAACTTGCAAACCCTAGATTGATAATTTAGTTATAGAAAAACACACCCACAACTCATTTTAGACTTAATCAGTGATCCATTAAGTTAGAAAGACGATTATGCTTGTTGCTCGTGGAATTCGACCCTCAAATATTCAATGTTCAACTATTCACTTACAGTTATTATACAATCACGACTCTCTCAGTTGCGATCAGTTGGTAACCTACGAGCTGGTGCTAGAGAGCTTGATGTTGTGTCTGGGCTACATCTAGGGCCAGTAGGCGGTGCCACCACTGGTGTGCTACGCGGAGCTCAACCGCACCATTGCGGTTGCACCATCGTAGCCGTGCTGCCTCTGCCACATCCTCTATGGCAATTTGGAGACACTCATGGGAGAGGAGCTGTTCAGCACCAAGCACGCGCTCGGCCTCGTCATGCAAGGCGGCAACCCCAGCGTCTTCAGACCGGTGGCCAACATCATAGGTACTTGCTACGGTGAGTAAAGGTCACTTGCTTTCTAGAAACTAAATCAATTTTGCCATTGAAATTATAGGGTGTGGAATTTAAGTCGGTTTTAGTACTAACATATATGGAACAAACGAGTAGAATTAGTCGAGTTAGTTTATTCTCATTACTGTTGGGTTAGCCTAATGTTGGGCTTGGTGGGTTAAATTTCTTTAATTAAGTTAAGCTAACCTGGTCTAATCTATAAGGTTTTAGTGGGTTAAACTCATGACCCACCTCTAAGTCTCAATGTACTTTAGAATTAGAAGTTGTACGGTTCACTTCTTTAAAAAGTATGGTAGCATTTCTCAATTAATTTTGTTCACTAATTGATGCATGAATTTGTGTTTTTCAATTTTTTTTCTACTCATCACTCCCGCAGCTCACACCTGAAGATCCTTTTACCACATCGATATTTATCACATTGTCATCACCATAGTCACCACCAATGGCATCAAGTGATCAATAGTATCATATACTTGCTCTATTTTAAAATAGATGTTTTATAAATATGTGGGTCCAATCCCACCTTGCTATTCTCACACATTGTAATTTCATAATTTTTGTAATTCCATAGAATAAATTTTCCTATTATCATTTAACTTAAAAATTTAGAAATTATCCTGTAACAAAAAGATTTTTCTAAAACATATTTTTTGATGTAGAAGCAGTAGCACCATCAGAGGAGATGCAAGGGTGGTCTGATAGGTTGTTGTCAATTTTACTTCTCCTTCGATTCACCTTTGGAGCTCTCGGTGTACTCCATATTTAATTAAAATTAGGGCTCAAACTAATTTAGGGATTGGATTTTATGCAAGAATTATGCTGAGAAACCTACTGTAAATTAAGCACCACTATTTGTAGAATTGTGGGTTATTTAAGTAATTATTGAGACTTATCTCATGACATTTCTATGGTTGTATATGGATAAATTGATATTTTAGTAAATTTCACTACTAATCTCTACTACAACACAAAAATTGTAATTTTGTTCCACTTCTAATTTTGAGCTAAAAGTCCCACATTGCGTATAAGATTTAAAATCAAATCGCTATCCACTAAATTTCATAAGTGATGTTAATAAAATATATTCTAAAAAATATTAAAACCTAATAAACATGTGTGTGTTTGCGACCGTTCTATTCTTACATCATTTTTTTATTGTTTTCTAAAGTCATGTGACGAACAAGTTGATGGCAAGGGGTGATTATGGCCAAGTTGTATAAGCCAGACAACTAGAAGTTAGAGATTAAAGAGTTTTTGTCTATTTTGATATTGAATCGATTGTCTAAAGTTTCAATTCATTTGTTAATTGTTGGGCATATTAAATTATGTTATTTTGCTTGATGGGAGAATTTTTAATTGCTAAATCTAATTTGTTAAGCTAGATATGTGTATCTATGATTGTTCTATTTTTGTGTCCAAGTTGTGTTGTTGATTTCTTAATTTTTAGTACATTTTAGAATGTTTTCTATTTCATGTCATTAGTGGAATTTAACAGATAGGGACTTGATTATAATTCTTGAGTAAAATATAAGACTTCAGGTGCAAAATTGAAAGAACTGGGATAAAATTAAAAATTTTATGTTGTAGTGAGAACCGGTAATAAAATTAACTAATTGATATTTTAACCCATCACATATTTAACCAAAACTTAATTCATAGTCCACTAATGTTTGAATTTTTTTATAGAAACAACCTATTTAAAAAAGAAAATTACCAACCGTATCCACCGACTTACCAGCCGTATCCACAGCCGTATCCACAGTATAGCAAAAATTATCGTCCCTATCCACCACACGGCCATGTAATTCCACCACCCCCATAGTACAGCTAAAATTGTCATTTTGTCGGTATGCCGCCGAGCTGTACGCAGTTTTCCCCACTACAACCACATTCTGTGTTTGTCTCTGACAACGGCACTCCAGACTCTGCTCCACCTGATCTAGCGGCCCGAGTTGTCGTCGATGACACAAACACCAATGCTGCCGTCGACGCTAGCCAGAAGACGAAGCGCTTATCGTGGTCCACCGATGATGACATAAAACTGGTAAGTCGGTGATTTTCGTACAGGAATACTATGAGGGAAATGTATTTAGGTTCGTTATTCAATATTTTTTGTTGACAACACACAGATTAGTTCCTAGCTCAGCAATTTGCTCGATCCTATTGATGGAAACAATAGGAAGTGCGATATGTACTGGGCAAATGTCACAGCAGTATTCAACGACACGGTCCCGACAAACAGGAGAAAGGAGACCAAACACTACAAAGATCACTGGCAATGGAGCAATAAAAAAGTGGTCCAATTTAATGGTGTTTGGCTCCGACTGAAATATGTCTACGCTAGCGGTCGTTCCGACGATCAACTCATGGCGCAGGTCCGTGAGATGTACAAGACGGAGATGGATCATCCGTTCATCTTGGATCACTGGTGGACGACAGTTCGTGGGCAACCGAAGTGGTCCGCAGTCTACGTTGATGCCGCCAACAAAAGAAACAGGTTGTCTGAGTCGGGCACCTACACGTCATCGTCCAACAATGATGATGTGTCACCAGTAGAGACACGGCCAGAAGGACGAGACGCCGCTAAGGCGAAGCGCAAATGTAAGAGCAAAGTTGATGTAGCGCATGATTCTACGGCGGCAATGCGAGAGGATCTTGATGCCTTCATCAACAATCACCATGACCGTGTCGAAAGAAGGAAGGACGCAGTTCATGTGTCTGATTCATTGCGCAGCCTCGGGAAGTCGAAGGAAAAGTCTGCCTTGTACAAGGCATACTCGAGAATGATGGGCATCGACAAATCCACCATGGACGACGCTTAGAAAGAGGAGTATACGGTGGGCATGAAGATGATAAGAGATAAACTTAAAGCCCTGGAGGACGAAGATTAGTTATGATGTTTTGAATTTACTTTGGATAGCCAATCATGTATGTTTCTTTGTTAATCTATGTCCGTTTGAGACCTAGCCTTGGTTTTCGCACTAGGTTCGCGTAGATTCTAATATGCGGAATAACGGGATCTTACTCGGAAATACCGAAACCTAAAGGTTGATCAAAAAACACAGTTCAAGTAATTGCACAACTATTTATTTCAAAGAGGGTTTTACACGTCGAACGTTAGATGGACTTATCTACGTCGATGAACTATAAGTGTCTAAGACTTAAATAAGCTCTATGACTCTTCGATTGTATTTGATGATTTAAACTAGACCTATTACAAGGTATTTATAGTCCGATCGTATGAGTACGTATCAGACTCAGTAACCTAAACGTATTAAACTCATATAACTAATTAACTAATCCTAAACGGATAGGCTTAGTTATATATATTTGGATCGGATTGCAATTCCAACAGTGAACGAATTCCTTTTCATGGTCGCGAAACCTTTCCGATCACGGTTAAGGTCGCGAAACCTTTCCGAACACGGTTAAGGTCGCGAAACATTATGCGATCAGGACTTGAAGATCCTCCCGGATCATGACTCCCTTGTTGAGAAGGAGCCAACCCCTGTTGTGACCTCTCGATCAAACTGGAGATGTGGAAATTGGGCTTGCCCATCTTCTCTGGTATACCATTTTACCGCACGTGCTCGTTGATCTTTCCGACCGATTCGAAAAGTCTCCTTTGTGCCACTGCGAGTGGTAGTCACCTTTTCTAGAATCACATCTTCACATAGAGGTTCGTCTCGCTGATAGACCAAGTCTTCAACATATGATAGTATAGTATCTGGCTCATCATCCAGCATTGAAGGCTCGAAGAGTTTGAGATACTCAACATTAACAACCGAGTAAATATCCATGTATGGAGGTAACTCGAGCTGACAAGCATTATTACCCACTTTCCGCAAAATCCGAAAAGGACCATAATGAATGGGTTTGAGTTTCTTACCTTCACCTTTAAGTCTCTCCTTACTCAGATGTAACCATACCATATCACCTTCTTGAAATTACGCATCAACTCGGTACCGATCATGTCGTGCCTTGTACTTGATTTGAGCTTTCAGCAAGTTCTGTTCAACCTCACGATGGAGTCGTTGAATACCTTCCAGGAACTTTTGTTGTCGATCCTGATCAGATGCTTCCTTGCTGTTCTGTGCTGAGGTAGGGATCAAAAACTCCATATCGAAAGGACTCTGTCGTATAATTCCTAAACAGACCTCAAACGGCGACTTTAACCGATTAAAAGCAAACTGCAGGTACGGTATGCTTTCATCCTAGGTCTCTGAGTGCTTCGAGTTATATCCTCTCAAGAGATGAACGACTGTCTACGTCGATGAACTATAAGTGTCTAAGACTTAAATAAGCTCTATGACTCTTCGATTGTATTCGATGATCTAAACTAGACCTATTACAAGGTATTTATAGTCTGATCGTATGAGTACGTATCAGACTCAGTAACCTAAACGTATTAGACTCATATAACTAACTAACTAATTCTAAATGGATAGGCTTAGTTATATATATTTGGATCGGATTGCAATTCCGAACAGGGAACGAATTTCTTTTTATGGTCGCGAACCAATCTATGGTTGTGAAACCTTTCCGATCACAGTTAAGGTCGCAAAACCTTTCTGAACACGGTTAAGGTCACGAAACCTTATGCGATCAGGACTTGAAGATCCTCCCGGATCAATCTATGTACGATGCTTTATTAATCAATGCATGAATTAAATTTAGCATTGTTGTTAGAATATGGCCGTTGGAATATAGTCATTGGAATGTAGCCATTGAAAACTAGCCGTTCGAAATTATTCGTTGGAACATAGCCATTCGAAACTAGTCGTTGGAATATGGCAGTTCGAAACTAGCCGTTGGAATATAGCCATTGGAATATAGCCGTTTGAATATAGCCATTGGAATATAGCCATTCGAAACTAACCGTTGGAACCTATCCGTTCGAATATAGTCATTAGACTCCTTGTCTATATATTGAACCCCCCTCAGAACGTTCTCCTCGCAATCTAACTTCTCTTGCAAAACAGCATAGCACTTCACAAGCTCACCTTCCTTGCCACTCACAAAATGTCGCCTAGCTCTAGTTCAAGCACAAACAACCCTGAGGAGGATGCCATCAGCAAAATAGAAGATTTCTTGGTGGACTTTGTGAAGGAAGAAGAGGAGGAAGATCATATTATCGCCGGTCTATACGCCCGATTTGATGCTGCTTCTCCCCGTGGACGTCGCCAACGCGGCAATAGGAGATATGTTAAGAGAGACCGTGAAGATGGCCATCTACGAGTCATCGTGGACTACTCTGACTCTCCGGTCTACCCCCACCCCCACGGTATATTCCATCGGTGATTTCGGATGGGGAGACCCCACTTTCTTCATATTGTCGAAGCGCTCGGTGAGTGGTCCCCTTATTTCACTGAAAGAAGGGATGCCACTAATCGCTGTGGACTGTCCCCTTTACAGAAGTGCACTGCAGCGATGCGTATGCTAACATATGGTGGTCCCGCTGATGCCGTCGACGAGTACATGCGGATAGGGGAGTCCACAACGATTCAATGCTTGGAGCACTTCGTGCAAGGCGTCATCAACAAGTTTGGCGAGCAATATCTTCGTAGCTCCACCGTCGAGGATATCCACCGCTTGCTGCAACAAGGAGAGGCTCGTGGCTTTCCTGGTATGCTGGGAAGTATTGATTGCATGCACTGGGAATAGAGAAACTGCCTAGTAGCATGGAAGGGACAAGTTACACGTGGAGATTATGGAGTCCCGACGATCATACTTAAAGCGGTGGCATCTTACGATCTCTGGATATGACATGTTTTTTTGGTGTGGCAGGGTCTAACAATGACATCAATGTATTGAATCAATCACCATTGTTCACTGATGTACTGAAAGGGCGAGCCCCTTCTTGTACCAACCATGGTGGCTTTAAAAAGGGTTCAGACTGATCTAACTAACTATGGCCAACTAAGACAGCAGTGCAGAAATTAATATAAACTACTTAATGCATAAAATACTTAGGCTACTAGCCATAATACACAAGTTAACCATTGCAAAAGCAACAGCGAATCACAAAGCTATCAAGAGCATCACCAGCTCTATCTACACCAACCCCTTAGACACTCTGAGACAACAGAACGCACTCTCACAATCTTACCGAATTTTAGAAAACCCAAATATGATATGAAATAAAAGTTTTTAGGAGTTACAAAGCTCATTATTATTATTATTATTATTATTTTTTCAAAATAGAGTTTTCAACAATTAGTTTCTAGATAAATTACGTCTTCCTGGCGCAGCCAATCCCTAAAGGTGTCGTCCTACAGTCAAGTTCTCATGTTGCTTTGATACCATAATTTGTTGCGCCCCGACACTGGGACTACGACTACTCCCGTGGAGACCTAGCTCGCTGCAGCTAATCCCATATATGTATACCTTTGACTTCCCAGGATAAGTCAAGCACAGGAGATATTCACATTGCAGCAGAAAAACTTATAAAATATTTAAGCAGTGTGGCCTGCTGGCCTTAATATTACATAAAGAGATTACAATGCCTTCGGGGCATACATGGCCTAGCATAATAACATCTACACAGCAGAAGATAGGTGACCCTCCCACAGTGAGAAGTTGATGGCAGAACAACACACATCAAGATTTTGGCAGAACTGGCTCTCCTTCATCTGGGTCCAAGAAGCTCTCCACGCCTTCTTCTTGATCATGGACGCTCCATCTACTGGGTTGTAAGTTGCAAGGTGAGTACTTACGTACTCAGCAAGTCATAGGTAAGAGTAGATACATATAGTATGAATGATATGAACCTATGCTAATCAAGAAGTGTGGATGTTTGTAAAATAATCTTTTCTTTCATATCTCATCTCATGGCAGCACTTTTCATAACATAGCATCGCTATTCATGTTCACTAAATTATAGTACTACCGCGACACGTCGACACACAACAGCCCACGGCAGCACCCCTTATCATGACAACACATGTCATTTGGGTAATCTTGCCTTATCAAATTTTATTTAGAAAACATACTTGTGCCACACCCCGTGGATTTAATCCACCGCAGCAGACTCCTATAAACCCGGGAGCTCGGAGTATTCGAATACGTTTTAAACTCTGCAGAGAGGTACCAATTTACCTGCAAGATATTCCACTTCCATGCCCATCCTATCAATATGATTAGACCCCTGACTCACTTCATACTGTGAGTGGCAAGGTGGAGATAACAAGAACTTTTGTTATGTTTCACTTACAATTCACCCCTGACCCTGTGGATCTCTCGCGAACCACAGTTGTGGCGGGTTGTACCCAAACCCCCACCCCTATGCATATTCCCATTACTGGGTCAGCGTGCATGATCACCTTCAGTGATATGTGTAGGAGCCGCACTCCGTGCAAATCGTGCATCACTTCACATCTCATGCAGGGGTTTCATGTGCGATCCACATAAGTACTTGTTCAGGCCTGTCCCATACCAGGCTTGCGGTTAGCAGGTGTTTCATGCCACTAGACGCACAACATAAGGTTCTAGTCCTTATATGCCAGTAACCAGACCATCCACAATCATGCACCTTCAGTGCCTGCACATCCTTTGCAGTTAAGCACCTCCAGTGCTACCGCCATTCCATACCAAAATTCTGGTCACGGCTAATGGTTTTATTTAATGAATATAAGTATATACATAAATATATATTAGTTCATGCCTCAATACTTGTTCATTTCACATTTCACAGATATCCAGCAGTACTGCCAATTCATAATTCAACCATTCTCAATCTTTCACATGCAATATTATTTATATTCAAGGTTATGTTATAGCAACTCTTAAAATATAGGTTCAACATGTCCAAGAATATGACTTGCCTTCCGCGTCGTAAGAAACAGTAGTCGATGTCGGGTCAACAACGAAGTCCTCGAACTTAGTTTCTGGATCTTCTCGGTGACAAACAAGCATACAATAATTACTAACTATGTTAAAATAATTTATGATCTATATGCAGATATGTTTAACAGAATAACTGAACGATACTGGAGATAATTGGGATTAGAAGCTGAACTGAGTCGAGATTCTAGGGTTTCAAGGAATCTGGGCTAAGGATGGGTGTTAGATGCTCTTAGGGTCTCAAGGCTGCAATAAGGACATCAAGTCCGCGGCTGGTTTGTTCAAAAACAACGAATGTCAGTCGATTGACATTCGGATCAAGGCTCTGACATAGCTTCAAGGAAAGCTAGAGAGCTTATCTCAAGTTGTGACAAAAGAAGAAAATGTAGATCACAACTTTACAAATTCAGTGGACAAAGTGGTTCTCAAATTGCACAACCAGAAGTTGGTAAACAAGGCCGATGCCACTGGCTGGCATGCACTGACATAGTGCTAACAATGTCAAAAACTAGGGCTTAGCAGCAAATGCAATTCAAGGCTTCATCTGCTGCGCCAATTATGTCTAGGAGACAGGCTCAAGTAACAGGAACACAATGCAAGTGGTTTCAAGACCTAAGATGGCCGGACGGCGATGAACGACGGTGAGGAAAGACGGTGGCGACACGGCAAGACAATAATACTGGATAGAATCTTTGGCATAGCTATATCTTGCGATCTGAATGGTTTCAGAGGTCGGGCTAGAAGAGAAAAGTGCTCAAGAGATCAAGGCGAAGATACTAGACAAGGTGGATTCGACGGCGGTGGCCAGAAACAGATTCCGGTGAATGGCGCCGGAGAAGATGACACTGAATTTGGGGGTTTTTTCTACACAGGTTTATAGGTCGATTCCTTGATGTGAGAGTGGAAGGGAGGTGTGAGAAAGCTACTAGCATGGTTAATTTGGCTGGAGGATCGCCGGTGTGGCCTGGCGACGTGAGCCAGTTTCTGGTGAAGTTCAAATTTGGGGAAAGTCTTGATTCGAGCTCAATTGGTGATTCTAGGTTCACAGGCATACTCAAAACAACTCTTTGATCATCTTAATCTACAGGTTCGAAGGCTAATTTGGGCTGAATCGGGCTACATTGCCGATATAGGGCAAATCAAAGATTCCGGCGATCACCAGCGTTAGGTTTCACCGGAGCTCAATTAGATGACACAGAACGATGAGGAGGATGAGAGATACTCACTGGTGGTGTCAATTTAGCAGATGGTGCAGTGGTTGAAGCTGGCACCGTGAGCCTCCGTGCTGAGCTCGCCGGAGAAGAAGACGAAGGTGGAGGAGATTTGGGACTTAGCTAAATTCTGGTGAAGTAGAGATTACACGGCGATGTGGTGCTTAAATAGGCCAGGGACGGAGTTGGCAAGGAGGGAACAGCAAAGGAATTGGCGCTGGGGACTTGACTGGCCGGGCGCAGGCGCGACAACGGTGCGATGCGACGGCGACAACAGTTCTGCAGCTAATCAAATTGTCGCTTCATCGGGACTCGGCGCTGGCTAGTGCAAGCGGTGGCGACAATGGCTGGCACAGCAAGGCAACGTGGCATGGAGTTGCTGACAAAAGCTGCTGTTGCTGCTACTGGTCGCGCACGGGAGCGGTTGCTAGTCGTTGGCGCTGCCACGGCAATGGCTGAGGCGCGGACGCGTGCGCAAAAGCAAACACAAGTATGCACGGGCACAGGCGCAAGCGAAACTTCACCGGCGACGAAGAACGCAGTGGCGCAGTGCAGCTGGTCGCGGTCGAGGTCGAACGGAGTTGCTCCTTGTCGAAACAGCAGGCTGGACTGAAATGCAATTTGCTAATTCTTAGCTTTGGGCTAAATTGTAAATCTGGAGATTTGGATGGTTTGGGTTGAATTTGATTTTACTGATTTGGCAAACTTAATTCAACAGATAATTTGGCACAGATAGAAGATGAAATTTGAAACAATTGAATGGTTTTTGAGTGAAATTGATAATAGGGTAAATTAGAGTATCTGAAATCTAGATTTTATCAAATGCTGAAATTCTGGGATTTAGGATTTGATCTTGAGATACTCATATAAGAAGATTTTGTGTTGAATGGCATTTGGGAGTTGTTCCCTAAATCAGATTTGGATTTGGAGATGATTTGTAACATTTTGACTTTTCAGGCTTCTCAAAAATGTGGAAAAGGACTGATCTGCGATACTCTTGGACTGATTTGTGAAAAGGGTTTAGATGATGAAATCTGGCTGTCAACTTTTTGGATTAAGGTATTGGCATACCCTTGATCATAATCCTGATATAATTTGGTCTGAACTTGATCAAGATTTTGATTAAATCTGAATTTCTGAAACTTAGGGTATTTGGGGTAATATAATATATTTCTGTTTTCAAAAACAGAAAGGAGTTGATAAATCTGGAAGTTAGAGATTGAATTGAATCTGGGTTCTGAAGGCTTTTATACTCAGGATAGATAGTAGATCAAATCTGAAAAGTCAGATCTTGATTTGGGTCTACAAGATAGATTTTAAGATTTTGGGCTTAGGATAGAATAAAGCTGGGGCTGATTTGGCTGATCTAGAAGAAACAGATGCATGCATGACTTTTTATGCAAAAGAATTTTCACCCCAAACCCAGGGTGTTTCAGCCTCGCGTTGTTTGCATTCTTGGTCCTCTTTTTGTTTGCGTTCTCGCTCCTGCCTAGCGTCTCGTTGCTCCAGAGTTTCCTCTGAAACAGCGATTTCTCTAGGAATTGAGTTCGCAGACGGAGAAAGCATCTCATCTTTGTCTGAGTCTGACTCGAGATCAAAGAAAGACTTTAGGTTGTCTGGGGAGAAATTCTCCAAATGGATGTTAACATCATCCTCTTCCAAGTTGTATAAGGCAACCGGTTGTGGGACATACTCGTCCTCCACTAAGGGCAAGTGAACTGCTTGATCCGATTCCTGTTCGGCAGATGCAGTTGGACTCGAGGATGATGTTTCCCCAAGACAAACTGTGGGGGTCGTCACCATTGGTGGGGACGGCATCTTCATCCATTGCATCTATGTGATCCTCGAGATCGAATTCGTTCTCAGAATTGTGTAAGCAAGGGAAATGATCCATGAATACAATGAATCCTGATGAAAATGTCTTCAGGGCCCCACAGTGGGCTCCAGCTGTCGATGATTGGAACTCTGAGTTCCTCTACCGATCTTATGCAAGAAAATGAGTTAGAAGGTATGAGGCCAATTAGATAGATTCTCGAGACGTTCAAGGTATTAATGAATCTAAAGACACGGGGAGAAAGGATTATCCAGGTTCGGGCCCCCCCTTTAAGATGGGTAATAGCCATACGTCATGTGTGATTGACTATGTGGAAAAATGAGTTATAGAGAGGTGGTTACAAAGTGTAGCTATCCTATCTTTGCTAAGCCTAGTCTTCTCTCTGTGGTCGATTCGTCTTTTTGATCCTTCCCTTGAAGGCCTTCTCATACTTGCTGAAGAGTTTGTCGGTTGTTCTCCTGGAGGCACGCCCCACGGTCTCTCCTAACTGCCCCGAAGTAGTAGCTGTGAGGTCGTGGGTGTGATAGTTGCCGTAGATTATGGGTACTTGGTGGTTTGGCTGGCTTGACTCAATCATCAGGGAACCACCTTACTATCTTAACCTCCTTCAACGGTTACCTTGTCAGGGACTTATGATTATCTCGAGAATAACCATAAGGATCATGATAGGGTAATGTTTAAGGAATGTTCATGTAATACTACGACCACGGTGCTAAGGTTGGTTCTTGTATCCGCGAGAGAGGATGGTCGCAGGGACTTTCTCTGCGACCAGACTGTCCTTGGATTTAGCATAAAACATAGGCTCTAAGATAACGAATGTCTTGATTTTGTGTGAAATGAATACAGTCTTTGAGTTATATCAAGAATGCCCTTGGATCACCCAATGTTCCTCCTTCTGGTCTTCGGCGACCAGAGGGAGCGCCGTGGCCATAGTCATGTGCGATCGTGTGGCACTATCGCGACCATGGGGGTCTAAAAACAGCTAACAATCCTCGTCATTTACCTCAAGCCATGAGGAGCAGTTTGTGTGACCCTGGGTGAGACCTGAGTCATAGTTATAGCTAATGGCTGGGGGGTGGAGGCCTCGTTCCTTCTGTCGTAAGCACTTTGGACAGTCAAGGAAGAGGTCCCAACCATCCTCTTTGAGGAAAACCCACTAGATGATCCAACATTATCGCTTGATCACTTCCGTAAAGCTGTTGAACTATCAAGCGGCTACAGAAAACCCAATTGTCTTAAAAAACTACATTCAAGAAGAAAAAATCTACACCGACCTACCGAGAGAGAATTACCTCTTGAGACAACAACTCAAGGCTGATCCCTTGTGAGTCCAGTGCCTCAACATTCTCTTCTCCAATTAAATCTTCTTCCTCATTGAATCGCTCTTGGTTAGGGGATGCCATTGAAACAGAAGGTTAAGGAGACGAAAGTTTTGAGACTTAGAAAAATTTGTGAAGAAGTTGGGAATTCCACAAGAAGGTAATGGCTATTTATAGAGTTCCAAAGGCAACGCTTCGAGATCCTGGCCTAACGCATGACACGAAGGCCTCGAGATCCTCCCTAGTGCCTGTCTGGTAACCACGTCCCTAAATCCTCTCCTTAAAGTTTTGTTCAGATTCGAAAAAATGCAGTTCAACGCAGGAATGCGAAGCGACTGACACTGTTTAGAATTCGAAGTGACACAACCTGATATAAACACGCCGATGAAGGACGCATTCATGGAGGGTGGCCCGATCTTCACGACGTAGAACCTGGATAACTAGTATCTGAAGATACCTGGATAACTAGCATGACCTGACGAAACGTGATAGCCAACCACTTGCAGAGCAAGGACTGTGTATCAATGAATTCGCCCAACCACACTCTGAATTACCTATCCACACGACCACGCACAGATTTGGCACACAGATAGGGTGATCACGAAGATCGTTCGAGCAATTCTGGAGGAAATCACAAGAACAAAGGATGAAGAAATTCAACTCTCAACTAAAACTAAGGCTTCAATCTGAAATTTCAATATTAATGTCTTACATCTTGTATCTTAAAAACTATGACCATGCTTCTCTTTTATAGAGAATGGTATGTGCAAAAGATAGAAGAATTAAACCAGAATTCTAATCTAAATCTAATTCAAAACGTAATAAAAATCCTAACAAACTAAGAAGTTCGGAAGAAATCTTCTCCGAGTTGGATTCGGATTCGGACGAGACTTTTTCCTTCTGTGTAGTCATTACTCTTTTCGGTCTCCTGATTGCATACGATGTTGGAATTTAATGATTCTTAATGCGTTGGAAAGCTCTTTTGAATATCTTTCTAACAAGTACTCACAAAACCAAATTGGATATCCGTGCTGAGAATGGTGCTTGGTTGAAGTTAGAATATCGTTTTGATCCGTTTGAGACCTAGCCTTGGTTTTCGCACTAGGTTCGCCCAGATTCTAATATGCGGAATAACGAGATCTTACTCATAAATACTGAAACCCAAAGGTTGATCGAAAGCACAGCTCAAAGTAATTGCACAACTCTTTATTTCAAAGAGAGCTTTACACGTCGAACGTTAGACACACTTGCCTACGTCGAAGGAACTATAAGTGTCTAAAACTCAAATAAGTTCTATGACTCTTCGATGATATAAACTAGACCTATTATAAGGTATTTATAGTCCAATCGTATGAGTACGTATCAAACTTAGTAACCTAAATGTATTAGACTTATATAACTAACTAACTAATCCTAAACAGATAAGCTTAGTTATATATTCAGATCGGATTACAATTCTGAACAGAGAACAAATTCCTTTTCATGGTCGCGAACCAATCCATGGTCGCAAAACCTTTCCGAACACAGTTAAGGTCGCGAAGCCGTATGCGATCAGGACTTGGTCGCGAATCCGTATGCGATCAGGACTTGGTCGCGAATCCGTATACGATCAAGACTTGGTCGCGAATCGGTATGCAATCAGGACTTGGTCGCGAAGCCGTATGCGATCAGGACTTGAAGATCCTCCCGGATCATGACTCCCTTATTGAGAAGGAGCCAACCCCTGTTGCGACCTCTCGATCAAACTGGAGATGTGGAAATTGGGCTTGTCCATGTTCTTTGGTGTACCATTTTGCCGCACGTGCTCATTGATCTTTCCGACTGATTCGAAAAGTCTCCTTGGTGCCACTGCGGGTGGTGGTCACCTTCTTCTCCAGAATCACATCTTCACGTAGAGGTTCGTCACGTTGATAGACCAAGTCTTCAACAGATGGTACTGTGGTATCTGGCTCATCATCCAGCATTGAAGGCTCGAAGAGTTTGAATCCTTCCCAAGGTTGCAAACTTTTTCAAAGTCGCAAACCTTTTCGTGGTTGCAAATCTGTTGCGAACTCGACCTGAGATCCTCCCGGATCATGACTCCCCTGTTGAGAAGGAGCCAACACCCGTTGGTGACCAACTGTGAAGATGTAGAGAACGACTGGGAGTTTTGGAACGAACACACGATGAGCAATGCTACAATCATCAGATCGAATGTATGGATAGGCGCTCATGGAGCTTGGCACCTCCGTCATGGATTGTGGCCTTGGCCACTCGCGGATAGCCTTCCCCTTGTCGAGGTTGATACCATCACCGATCCCAAAGCTAGGATTGCGAAGTTTAAATAGTGACGCCGTAGAGACAAGTTGCATGTTGTTTTCGACTAGTCATTGTGGTGATTGACGAGGATTGACACCCGGGTCACTTCTAACTTTTGGTTCAAGACAGGTTCGAACCAGACATGTGTCTAGCGATGCGAACTCAAGTTACTTCTGAGGGGCATCACCATGAGGTCGCAAGCTTTACGCGATCAGGTCGCGGGTTTCGTGCGATCAGGCCGACAGCCTCATGCGGTCAGAAGTTCGTATGCTATACGCGGACTGTACTGAATATCTAAGATGTTGCGCGGTCAGCCTACACTCCGCGGTCAGCACATTCTCGACCAAGGTGCATGGAATTTATTCGGTTATCTTTATACCAGGATATTCCAGGCATCCCGAAGATTCCTCCACGTTGAAGACCAACCGTCAGAGGTTATTATATGCGGTTATTCATGATTAACACGTGTTAATAACCTTCGTGGAAGTTAATAGCGGTTCTTCAACAACCGCATCCAACCGTTTGATGCAGTTTTCTTCATATGACACCCTTTCGACCAATATAAAAAGGGGGCAAAGTACATCAAACGGGGGATGGAAGACATTTTTCGGAAGAATAAAACTCCTAAGATAAGCGAGATACGAGAGATCTCGATCACTCAAACAGCCAAGACTACGGCTTAGATTAGACAACACTTACAAGTCTCCTATAGCTTCTTTCTGTACACTTATATAGAGAAAACTTTCGTCTGTGAAAGTTTTTCTCCCGGCTAGTTTGTAAAGCTTTATCTCATATAGTGAAATCCTAACAGGACGTAGGGCTTTTACTCCCACCATCGAGGGCCCGAACCTGTATAAATCTCTCTGTGCTCCTGTTCACCATTGTTCAGCATACCTTCCCGAAGGGTCATCTTGAAAGGTCTCACAATTACAAATTCTGCATAAGTTCGGCTGAGGACCCTGAGTCCGAATCGTCGACAGCTGGCGCCCACCGTGGGGCCTTTCTCAAGGCGTCCTAATTGAAATTCGGAGGTTCGCCGAAACATGGCTGGAGCATATGATTCCGAGAATGATTTCGATCTCGAGGATTATGCCCATATACCAATGCCTTCTCCAAGCGATCCTGTTCCGATGGAAGAGGTCGAAGGCCAGAATCTTCCACAGGTTGAATCATCTCTCCAAGTCATGTCAATCGACCAGGAGGTAACTGGCACAAGGTCAGAACCCACAGAGGTTCTTAATGTGCTAGGTGATGAATCCGGCCCGTCATACGACCCCGCTGAGGGAAAATATGATGGTGACCCTGAAATTAGCCCAGGAAGGTTCGACCCTGATAACCTCCACCGTCTCTTTGATTTCGAGTCCGACTCGGAACAAACCGAGATGTTTTCCCCATCGGCGACCTCTCTCCCTAGGCAGTTTGCTGCGTTGTCGGAAGAAACTCCCGATCAACAGGCTGCCAGGGAAGAACAAGATCGCAAACAGAAGGAGGATCAAGATCTCGAGCAACAGAACAACGAACTACGCAGAACTGCCCTAGAGGCTCTTCAAGATGCGCAGGCTCGTTATGATGCTACCCCGAGTTCTTCTCGACGGTCGCGTGGTCGTAGACGTGACCAGACTCCTTCTTTACCACCGGAGCATTTCCCAGTGGACGAAGAAACAATAACACCTGGTGCCCCTAGGAGAAGTACCCATGGTCGACTGTGATCTATCGCGGAAGTCATGCGCAATTTTCCTTCTACGGTCACGGATGCGCAGAGACCGGCCTTTTTCAGGATCCTGGCGGAAAGACTGGACGAGGTCGCATCCGAGGCGACCCCAACAGCCTCTTCCCACTCAGTAACACATTCCCGTGAACGGGATGGTCCTCATTCTGGCTCTGGCCGGCGGAGTTACCCACCACCTGTACCGTCCTGACAGGACAAATACCGGCGAATGCAGGACTCTCGTAGTAGGGATCGAGTTCCCGTTCACTCTCGTTTGGGACCACGAGTAACCTCGCCATTACGTGAGGTTGCTCGAAACCCAACCGAAAGTCACAGGACGGTTCACGGTCCTTACGTTGGTTGCAAAGCTTTCTCGCCTGGCCTACGAGCGGTCGTTTGGCCCGATAAGTTTCGACCAGGGGCCATTGAGAGGTTTGATGGAACTCAGAACCCATCCGAGTTCCTTCATATCTATATTACTGCCATCCAAGCAGCAGGAGGCGACGACAAGGTCATGGCTAACTACCTGCCAACAGTCCTCGCAGGACCGGCTAGAACCTGGTTGTTTAATCAGCCTGAGGGTTCCATCTATAATTGGGAAATGCTATGCGATGCCATCCTCAGCAATTTCCAAAATTGTTACCAAAAGCCGGGTAAGGAGGACGACCTGCATAGACTGCGGCAAACTTCGACCGAAACGCTTTGGCAGTTTGTCAAGAGGTTTGTCGGGGTAAGGAATACCATCCCGAACATATCTGATGGCTCCGTAATCAGGGCATTTAAGCATGCCGTTCGATACCGGAGATTCACTGAAGACTTGCTTATCCACCCTCCTCGATCAGTGGCCGATCTGTTCGATATGGCTGATCGATATTCCGATGCAGCCGAGGCAGTCGAATGGAACCGAATGGTTGACAAGGGGGACCTGCCGCCCCAACCAGGCTTCAAGGACGCCAGGAAAGAAGATTCAAGCAAAAAGCCGGAGTCTTCACCGGGTGGGAAGTCAAAGAAGTCGAAGAGGAACCGCTCTGGACAGTACCGTGAGGTCGCAGTCGCAGAGAAACCACCTTCGACCAAAGGTAATAAGTCTTCTTTTAAAAGTAAAACTGCCTCTGGTGGCCGGGATTCCGACCAGCCAGAAAAATCAACTAATCCGCAGGAGGGCAAGAGGTGGTGTCCACTCCACAACTCCGCAGGCCACGACCTCAAAAACTGCAGGAGTTGGTTGAAACAACTGAATGATTTCTACCAAGGAGCTGGGCCAATGCCAACCTTACCGCCTAAAGAGCAGGCGTGCGGGATTAGATACGTCGACGGAGACGAAGAAATGGCTTACCAGGTACCTCAAAATCATGTTAATGTCATTTTCGGAGGTTCCTCCTCTTTCGCTTCAAAAAGGCAGTTTAAAACCTTTTGCCGAGAGGTTAACCAAACGGAGACATCCCTTGGCGAACCTCAATATCCCCGTTGGTCGGATATGCCTTTGACGTTCGATCGCGCTGACTGTCCTGTGGGGCTAACCCGACCATTGAGGCTACCTCAGTACTGATCGATTTCTGAAGTCCAGATGTGTACTTCCGAAATACCTGAGGTTCGGACAGTGAGATGCCGATGACCATTGCTTGTCGCCGAAACTCTGTCGTATAGTCTGGGACGGTCTGGTCGTGCTGTTGGTACAATCTGTGCCAATGCTCCCATCTCTCCTCAAGGTAACCCATCGGATAGAATTCTTGTCGCAGAAGTCGTTTGAATTGACCCCACGCAAGGTCGTCAGCTTCACCACTAGCGACAAGGGCCTTCCACCAAGCCTTGGCGTGGTCCTTCATCTTCAAAGGTGCGAACTTTACCTTTTGAGCACTACTGAATCCTTTCAGGTCAAAGTAGGTCTCAAGTTGATCGATCCAAGAATCCAGCTTCTCAGCATCGATCACCCCATCATATATGGGTATTTCAATCTTAGCGTCGACCTTAAAAGATCCGACAGCTAAAGAGGTGTTGGCGAGGTTGTCGGTCTTATGGTCGTCTTCGTCTTCATCTTCATCTGCCCTGCGCAAGTCTTCACCAGTCTTCACACCTATAACCTTCCCTACTTCAGGAGGTACAATCATGGCCTGCTGCTTAATCCAAGCAAGCACGGTTTCCATATCGGTGGAGAGTTTAGCCACTTGTTTAGCTAGATTATCTTGAACGGAGGTATCGTCAGACATTGTCAGAGACGCTGCTGCAGGAAACGTCAATTGATCGCCTGGAGTTTCGCCAGAGATTTTGTAACCCTGGCGAGTCTTCACCATCCACAGGATAGGAAAGTTGCTCTGATACCAACTTGATCCGTTTGAGACCTAGTCTTGGTTTTCGCACTAGGCTCACCCAGATTATAATATGCGGAATAACGGGATCTTACTCAGAAATACTGAAACCCAAAGGTTGATTGAAAACACAGCTCAAAGTAATTGCACAACTCTTTATTTCAAAGAGGGCTTTACACGTCGAACGTTAGGCACACTTGCCTACGTCGAAGGAACTATAAGTATCTAAAACTCAAATAAGTTCTATGACTCTTCGATGATATAAACTAGACCTATTACAAGGTATTTATAGTCCAATCGTATGAGTATGTATCAGACTTAGTAATCTAAACGTATTAGACTCATATAACTAACTAACTAATCCTAAACAGATAAGCTTAGTTATATATTCGGATCAGATTACAATTCCGAACAGAGAACAAATTCTTTTTCATGGTCGCAAACCAATCCATGGTCGCGAAACCTTTCCGAACACGGTTAAGGTCGCGAAGCCGTATGCGATCAGGACTTGGTGGCAAATCTGTATGCGATCAGGACTTGAAGATCCTCCCGGATCATGTTTGGTCGCAGACTGCATGCCAAGCAATATTCTTTTGATTGTAGCGGTTGCAATCTTTGACGGAATTGAGTGATCTTGGGCTCGTTGGAAAGCTTAGGAAATCCTCTTTCCAATCAGTAGGTGTACGACCAGATTTGATGAAGTTATTTAGCCCATATGTGGCTATGTTCTTTCTATTATGCTCTCCCTCTCTATTCCTGATCAATGTTAAACAAGAGCTATTATGCAGCAGCATAAATTATTTAAGGAACAAAGTCACCTGTTGATATAGTTGTTTGGCCTTCACTTGAGTGATTGGTCCTTTATATTCCTCGGGTCGAGCTCTAATGCTACTTGTGCTAGTGATGTCCTCATCACAACCATTATAATAGGCCTTTGTCGTTTCAAATTCGGGGTTTAGCTAACGAGGATTGTTAGCTGTGCTCAAGCTCTCATGGTCACGCATACACCTCCATGGTCGAAATACCTTTCCATGTGTTGGGGGAAATCTCCGCGGGACTAGGTCCAGGTAAGTTGCGCCACATGCGCCAGGGGACCTGGCCTCCGGCGCCGTCCCGGGCGCCGCCATGCGCCCGGGGACATGGCCTCTGGCCCCTCCCCGGGCGCTGCCTTGTGGCTCCCGGGACGTGGCCTCCGGCGTCGTCCCGGGCGCCGCCACTTGCCCGGGGACGTGGCCTCCGGCCCCTCCTCGGGCGCCGCCCTTTGGCTCCCGGGACCTGGCCTTCGGCGCCGTCCCGGGCGCCGCCATTTGGCTCCCGGGACCTGGCCTCCGGCGCCGTCCCGGGTGCCGCCATGCGCCCGGGGACGTGGCCTCCGGCCCCTGCCCGGGCGCCGCCTTTTGGCTCCCGGGACCTGGCCTCCGGCGCCGTCCCGGGCGCCGCCATTTGCCCGGGGACCTGGCACCGGCGCCGTCCCGGGAGCCGCCTTTTGGCTCCCGGGACCTGGCCTTCGGCCCCGTCCCGGGCGCCGCCATTTGCCTGGGGACCTGGCCTCCGGCCCCTCCTCGGGCGCCGCCTTTTGGCTCCCGGGACCTGGCCTTCGGCCCCGTCCCGGGCGCCGCCATTTGCCCGGGGACCTGGCCTTCGGCCCCTCCCTGGGTGCCGCCTTTTTGGCCTCCGGCGCATGTCCCGGGTCTCATCGCCCTCCTCAAGGTAAAGTCTCGAGTTGTTTATCACGTGCAGGTCACGCGAGGAGCGCCTCGGGAATCAGAGACCACCTGTCAAGCATCCAAGACGTTTGACCAGGAGAAGGACGTTCCTACCCCTCAATCCGACGGTGGCTTCCGGGGTAGTTTAGGCTTTTTGCTTCTTTTTGGGGCTATAAATAGCCCTTGTACCCCTCAGTTGTAAGCAAGTGATTCATTTGTTGGAATAGCTAAAAACTAACAGGTGTGCTCCGGAAGCCTCTCCCTCGGAGAGAGCCTCCCCAGCCGACTCCGGTCGGGAGCGCACCGACAGGACTAGGGCCCCCACCGGGACCCGAACCTGTATAAATCCGTGTGTCATTTCTCGTGCTTGTCCGGCGGGGGAGGACCGGTCATCCGGTCAACCGGCGCCGCGTAATCTTCGCTAGGATCATTTTCAAATCCTGCCGGGGTATTCGCAATACCACGACAGTTGGCGCCGTCCGTGGGGACTCGTGACAAGACGCCATGGCTCCCCCAAGAACAAGGGCTCGCACCCTTCCCGGTGACGCCGGTCTCGGAGACCCGGCGTCGCCCGTCCGGGACACTGCTGTTCCGGCCCTTCCGCCCGGAGGCGGTCAGGCCCAGGTACCGCCTCCCTCCTTCCCTCTTAACTTAGGTGCTTCCACCTCCAGGTCGTTCCCGGTGACCGCGGGGACCTCGGCCGGGACTAGCCTCCCCCCGACGGCTCCCCCGGCTCCCCGAGACGCCCTGCTTGAGGCTCTAGTGGAGGGCCAGCTCCGCGCCCAGCGCTCAATGGATGAGCTGCTCAGCGTTTTGGCGCAGCCTCCGGCCCCCACATTTGCGTCGCACCTGTACTCGGGGACTATGCCCCCGTTTATGGGTTACCCGGCGGCCCCTCCGGCCTCCGGGGGTCTGTCCGCCCCGTATGATCCTGCCGGGGGGTTCCCTCCCCCTGCGGGATATACGCTCGGACCCTTCCCGGCACCCTGGCCCGTCCCGGTTCCGGGAGGATACTTCATGCCGGGGCCCTTCGTGGCACCAGGGGGGTACCCCGTCCCAGGCCTATTCCCGGTGCTGGGAGCCCACCTCATGCCGGGGGTTTTCCCTACGCCGGGAGCCAGTCCTGCCCCCCGCGTCGCGTTTACCGCACTGGGGGCGGTCGACAGAGCAGCTCTCGTGCCTCAGCGGATTTCCCCCCGCATGGCATCCCCGGTTCTGGACGTCGCCGCGGGGGGCCCCCCATCGCCGGTTCCGGATGTTACAGGGGCTTCCCCCTTTCCGGTCCCGGGGGTCTTCGCAGGGGGCTCCCCCCAGCCGGCCCCGGAAGCCTCCGGGCAGGCAGCTACAGTGCATAAGCTCCCTCCCTCGGCGGAACAAGTCCGTTTCGCCTGGGGAGAGGTCGAGCAAATGCATTCACCTGAGCGCGGGGAAGAACTTCCCCCCGGCCGCGGTCATGGGGAGCCTCGCTCCCGCACCGGTCGGGGGAAGAGACCCGCTGAAGAGCCAATCTCTCCGGAGAATAGCCCGGACGTCCGGGAACTCAGTCCCGCCCCGGAGGAGAAGCGTCGCCACTGCCATTCAGGCGGGCATCTCGGACCGCTTCCAGACTTAGACAACGAGGCCGTGCCCGTCAAAGAAGACAGCGATCGGGACTCCCCCCGGGAAGTGCAGGGGGCTAACCAGCCCCTGTGCCGAAGACTTCGCAGCATCCGGTGGCCGTGGCCCTACCGTCCTCCGCACATCGAGCACTATAACAGTGAGGCAGACCCTTACGAATTTGTGTAGGTTTACTCCACTGCCATCTCCGCAGCCGGGGGGGACGAGACGGTACAATGCAATGTCTTCCCCCTCTACCTCACCGGCATCGCCCGCTCCTGGTTCTACAACCTGAAGGCCGGCTCCATCAAGTCTTTTACGCAGCTCAAGCGGGAGTTCTGCGCGAACTTCCAGGGGAACTACGTGCATCCCCTGGACTCGTCGCAGCTGTACACTGTCCGGCAGAGGACTGGGGAAACCATCAGAAGCTTCTTCAAGCGCTTTGCTCAGGTGAAGAGTAAAGTGGCCCACATCCCCGACTCTACGGTCATCGAAGCCTGCAAAAGCGGCATCCTCCCGGGGGAGCTTCATCGAAGGCTCTCCCGGAGCTGGCCCTCTTCCGCCGACGAGCTCTTCAACGTACTCGAAAAGTACGCTCGGGCGGAGGAAGACGACATCTGGAAGAAGACCTAGGGGGCTCCCGCCCCCGCCGACCGGGGGGCCAGGGATCCCCTCAAGCGCCCTAGGCAGGGGGGGGCGTAACGAGCCACAGCCTCGGGACACCTTTGTCCTCGAGGGCGGAGGCGGCTCGCGCGACCCCCCGAGGGGCAACCGCCCCTTCCCCAAACCGAAGGGCCATGGGGGAGGACAGTCTTCGCGCGGCCGGGAAGGCCCCGCGGGGAGAAGGCGGGAAGGACCGTGGTGCAGCTTCCACGGGTCCAGTTCCCACGCTACCCGAGACTGCAGCCAGCTGCTGCAGCACTTCGCGGCGTTCCTCGACTAGCGCGGGCAGGGGGGGGGGACTCCGGCCTCCTTGGTTCCTCGGCCAGCTGTTTTGGCCCTTCCGGCTCCCGCGGGGGTCAGCAGACGCAGGAGGGGGAGCCTTCAGAAGCTCTCCCCTTTCAAACTTCTCAGCGCCGCATCAACGTCATCGTGGGAGGGTCCGCCTCCGGGCGGGACTCTAAGCGCCAGTGTAAGGAGTACGCGCGCGAGGTCATGGTTGTGGGGGTGCTACACGCGTCCCCGCCACCTAGGTGGTCGGACATCCCCCTCACCTTCACGGCGGAAGACGCGTGAGGGGTTCGCTTCCCCCACGACGACGCGCTCATTGTCTCCGCGACCATCTACAACTGCCATCTGGCCCGTATCCTTGTGGACGGCGGGAGCTCCGCCGACGTCCTATTCCTGAAGGCCTTCAAAGAGATGCAGGTGGATGAGAAGCTCCTGTAGCCCGCTGCCGGGCCCCTGCAAGGTTTTGTCCCGAAGAAGGCAATCCACCCCGTGGGCAAGGTAGATCTTCCTATGACGTTCGGCACCCCGGAGAACTACCGGACCGAGCTGGTCCGCTTCGACGTAGTGGACCTCCCTTCCTCCTACAACGCGATAATGGGGAGGACCACAATCAATCGGCTGGGGGCTGCCACCCATCAAAACTACCTCTGCATGAAGATCCCCGGGCCGCATGGTGTGATCAACGTCCAGGGAGACCAAGACATGGCCTGTGCTCTATACGAGCGCGCTGCAGCCATAATCGGAAGCGTCAATCTCATAAAGACGCCCGGGGCGGAGGCTTTCCCCCCGGAACTAGACGCCGCTGCGCCACCGCCCGGGAGGCCCCTCCTCAAGCCGCGCCCGGAAGGGGGCCTCCGGAAGATCCTGCTGTCCCCGGGCGACGAAGACAAAACCGTCCGGATCGGGGCAGAGCTCCCCGAGGAGCATGCGGCGCAACTCGCGGCTTTTCTGTGCGAAAACTCCGACGTTTTTGCGTGGAAGCCTTCGGACATGCGGGGCGTCGCCCGGGAGGTCATTGAGCACAAGCTCGCAGTGGCCCCCGATCATCCCCCGATTAAACAGAAGCTGCGCAAACTCTCCCTCGAGCGCCAAGAAGCAATCAAGGTGGAGATCACTCGGCTCCGAGAGGCGGGGTTCATTCGGGAGGTCCTGCACCCCGAGTGGCTCGCAAACCCCGTCCTCGTCAAGAAATCAACCGGCAGGTGGCAGATGTGCGTGGACTTCACCGACCTTAACCGCGCCTGCCCCAAAGACAACTTCCCGCTCCCGCGGATTGATCAGCTCGTCGACTCCACTGCGGGGTGCGAGCTCATGAGCTTCCTAGACGCCTACTCGGGCTACCATCAAGTCCGGATGGCGGAAGGGGACGAGGAAAAGACGAGTTTCATAACTCCCCTCGGAACCTTCTGCTACGTCCATATGCCCTTCGGGCTCAAAAACGCGGGGGCGACCTTCCAGCGCCTCATGACGCTGGTCTTCAAAGATCAAGTCGGCCGCAACGTCGAAGTCTACGTAGACGACGCGGTCGTCAAGAGTCCCCGCGCAGCCTCCCACATCGACGACTTGGCTGAAACCTTCCGCAACCTCCGCGCGTTCGGGCTCAAACTCAACCCGGAGAAGTGCGCCTTCGGGGTGCGCGGGGGGAAGCTCCTAGGTTTCCTCGTGTCCCAGCGGGGCATTGAGGCAAACCCCAAGATCCAGGCATTCCTAGAGATGCCCCCGCCGCGCTCCGTCAAGGATGTCCAGCAGCTCTCCGGCCGCCTGGCCGCGCTAAGCCGCTTCGTCTCCCGGTCGGGGGAGCGAGGCCTCCAGTTCTTCAAGATCCTCCGGGGGCTCGAGGGGTTCCGCTGGACCCCCGAGGCCCCGGAGGCGTTCGACGACCTCAAGAAGTATCTCACGAGCCCTCCAATGCTCGTGAGTCCGTCTCCAGAAGAGCCCTTGCTCCTCTACCTCGCCGCGACCCCCATTGCCATCAGCGCAGTCTTGGTGAAGGAGCAAGGGGGGCAGCAGCGTCCCGTGTACTATGTGAGTGAGGCCCTCCAAGGGGCCAAAACTCGGTACACGGAGATGGAAAAGATCTTCTACACCCTCCTGATGGCGTCTCGGAAGCTTCGCCATTACTTCCTGGGGCACCCCATCACCATCCCGTCGTCCCTCCCCCTGGGGGAGGTACTGCGGAACAAAGAAGCCACTGGCCGGATTGGGAAGTGGGGGGCCGAGCTCGCCCCCTTCTCCCTGTCCCTTACCGGCCGCTCCTCCATCAAGTCGTAGGTCCTCGCCGACTTCGTCGCAGAGTGGACTCCCACCTCTGGGTCCGGGGACGAATACCTCCCTGTGCCGCCCCGACGCAGTGATCATTGGACTCTCATGTTCGATGGGTCGCTGTGTCTCGCCGGGGCTGGTGCGGGAGTAGTCCTCTGGAGCCCCGAGGGGAAGGAACTCGAGTACGCCGCGCGGCTCGAGTTCCCCGCAACCAACAACGTCGCCGAATACGAGGCTTTGCTCCTCGGGATGCGCCTTGCGCGCACCCTGGGGATCCGGCGCCTCCTAGTCAAGGGAGATTCTCAGCTCGTAGTTTGCCAAATGGACAAGTCTTACCTGTGCCATGATGCAAACTTAAGTCTTTATTTTCAGGAAGTGCGGAAGATGGAGAGGCATTTCGACGGCCTCGAGGCCCGGCATATCCCGCGAAGGGACAATGACCGGGCCGACGCCTTGGCCCAGGCCGCAAGCGCCCGGGAATCACTCCCCAAGGGGGCTTTCTTGGAAATCATCACGAAGCCCTCGGTGGCCTCCCCGGACACGGGCGACGAGCCTCATGTCCTGGAGGTCGCCGAGATCACTCGGACTCCGTCTTGGATGGACCCCCTCATCCCTTCATCAAGGGGGAGGGGGACCCTCCTAGTGAGACAGAGGCTAAACGCCTCCGGGCTAAAGTCCGGGCATATCTCCTGCTGGAGGGGAGGCTCTACAAGCAGGGGGCTTCCGCCCTCCTGCGCTGCCTCCCCCGGCCGGAAGGACTTCAACTTCTCGAAGACATCCACGCGGGGAGCTGTGGTTCTCACCTAGCCCGGCGTGCCATCGCGGCCAAGGCCCTCCGGCAGGGCTTCTACTGGCCCACGGTCATGCGCGACGCGCGAGACCTTGTCTCCGCGTGCGAGGCATGCCAAAAGATGGCCAAGGGCTCGAACCTTCCCCCTATAGCGCTGCAGACAATCCCCATCACTTGGCCCTTCGTGCGCTGGGGGATGGACCTCTTAGGGCCCTTCCCCCCAGCGCCCGGAGGATACAAGTATGCGGTGGTCGCAGTCGACTATTTTACGAAGTGGGTTGAGGCGGAGTCTTTGGCCAGCATCACGTCCTGAGCCGTCCAGCGGTTTTTCTGGAAAAATGTCGTATGTCGTTTTGGTATCCCCCGGGAAATCACCGTGGACAACGGGACCCAATTCGACTCGGCTTATTTCCGGGAATTCTGCGAAGGCCTGGGGCTCGTCATTCACTTCGCCTCAGTGGCCCATCCCCGGAGCAATGGGGCTGTCGAGAGGGTCAACGGCGTGATCCTACAGGGATTGCGCCGGAGACTCGAGCAAACCGCTTCTAAGTGGGGTGCATGGGCAGAGGAGCTTCCTAGCATCCTCTGCTCCATGCGCACGACCCCGTCCCGAGTGACGGGGCGTACTCCCTTCTCCCTGGTCTACGGCGCGGAGGCAGTCCTCCCCCCGGAGATTGGCTTCCGGTCACTGCGGGTTGAGCTCCTGGAGGGAGCCACGCCCGTAGCGTACCAGGCCAACGAGGCCAACCAGCGCCTCGAGATCGACCTCGTGGAGGAGGAACGCGACCGAGCGCTCCTCCGCCACGCCATCTACGAGCAAGAGATGGCGCGCGCGTATAACCAGCGCGTGCGCGAGAGAGCTTTCCGCCTTGGGGACCTTGTCCTCAAGCGCGTCACAGACCCCCAAGCCCAGGGGAAGCTCTCCCCCAAGTGGGAGGGTCCCTACAGGATCTCCGCGGTCCTGGGCTCGGGGGCTTATAAGCTCTCCAACCTTCAAGAGCAGGAGCTGAAGCACAGGTGGAACTTGCGTTTACTTCGCAAGTTCTATGTTTAGCCTTACGGGCCTGTCCCCTCCCCTGGAGCGATCACGTCGGACGGGGAGGAAGGACACTGTACTTCCCTTTTCCTCCCCTTTCGCGGCTTCGCAGGGGGAGGCACTGTACTTCATTTTATTAGCAGTACATAGGTTTTGCTCTTCAACTGTCTCATTGCAGGTTCTTCTCACTACCGCCCCTAGCGGCAATGCCCTCCCCGCGAGGATGCCCTCCCCGCGAGGAAGTGGGCCCAGACCCAGCAAGTCCCTCCTGTAGGGCGGCTTACAATCAGCCCTCGTGGACTGAGGGTGTAAGCGGCAACCCGGTCCCCAGCGGCCGCGGTAACGAGTCACTTTGGGAGACTAGTCCCCTGCCCAAACACTCAAGACCCGTCATCGGGCACTTCCTCCTCCGGGAGTAGACGCTCTCCCCAGTGGGACGTCTGATAGCTTTCATGGATATCTCTTCCTCCTCCGGGAGTAGACGCTCCCCCCAGTGGGACGTCTGATGGCTTTCATGGATATCTCTTCCTCCTCCGGGAGTAGACGCTCTCCCCAGTGGGACGTCTAGTGGCATCCTTGGATATTTGGTCCCCGGCGACCTTATTCCCGGCTCCCCATTCTCACGGCGACCGGATGATGGCTTCCCGGCGACTTTATTCCCGGCTCCCCGTTCTCACGGCGACCGGATGATTGCCTCCCGGAGACCCAATTCCCGGCTCCCCGTCCTTACGGTGACCGAGCGATTGTCTCCCGGAGAAGTTACGGATTTCTCTGACACTTCTTCCCCAGAGACCCTATTCCCAGCTCCCCATTTTCACGGCGACCGGATGACCATCTCCTAGGAAGCCCTTCTCCAGAAATCTCATCGGGTTTTCTTGGATGTTTCTTCCACACGAGGCCTTATTCCTGGCTCCCCGTTCTCACGGCGACCGGACGATTGTCTCCCGGAAGGTCTTTTCCTTGAAAACCTCGATTTAAAATTTTCTAACTTAGAAAAATTTCTATGCTACAGATCACTTCCACCCCGGGGGCCCTGCTACCCCCACAGCGCGCGGAGCTACCCTCCGGCCCGCTATGGGCGGGGGGGATAAGGAACCCCCGGGTGTCGACCGTACCGCCCACGAGCAAACTTAGCTCATTCTCGTGAAAAGGAGTCGTCCAGACCATCCAAGAAGAAAAAATAAAAAGACAACAAGAGAAGAGGCAAACAAACTTTATTCATCGTCAAACCCGGAGGACATCTTCCCCCTCCGGTGGGCTTCGGAAACGGTACAACCCGGGTTCTAACCAGGGGGATTCTCTACGTCCTAAGGCTCCTACGCCTAATACTCCCGGAGGCTCTCCGCAAGCTCCCGGGCCAAGTCCCAGTACAACGCGCCACGCGGCGCCGAGCGTCCCGAAGCACACCTTCGGGCCAAAACTCGTACCCCGCCAGTGGAAGAATGCGAAGTGGAGGGACCATCCGGAACCCCGGTCGCGGAGGGGACAATTCGGTGCGATGATTGTCAAAATTGTCCAAGTACCACTCCGGATGCCACCTCAACCCGATCGGCTCCCAGACGCTGTCCCCGCCGCGCCTCCCGGAGACGAGGCTTAGCAAGATCAAAGCCGCTTGGGCGTCCCCCGGGGAGCCCCTCCCGGACCTTCGCCCGGGAGTAACCTCCCAGGAACCCTGGTAACAATGCATTCAATTTAAGACTTAGAAAAATTTCTAACTTGATTGCATTCAAAATGTTTTTGTACAAGTGTCCGGGGCTTCTTCTAAGAAGCTACTGGGATCAAAATCCTAAGAAAACAAAAAGGGCCCTAACTAAGACCCGGGGGGAGGCTCATACATGTTTATTGGCGTCCTCCCCCCGGGGGGTTTCCTCCGAGGCCGGGGCCGGGGCGTCCATTGCCGGAGGCACCGGTGCCGAGAATCTCGCCCGGATGATCCGGTCGTAGAAGCCCCCAGCGAGCTGCTCCACCTCTCGGCGTGCAGGCTCGAAGAACTCGGGGAAGCTCCGCGGGATGCGGCCCCCGATCGCCCGGGCGCCCACTCCCCGGTGCTCGACGAGCCCGGCCGCGGCCGCGATGACGGGGATCGCCCGGCCTCGCGCCCGGGCGTCCGCTGCCTCCGGGATCACGGAGGCTTGTGCGTTAAGAAAACGCACAGCCTCCGAGAGCGTGGCCGGAGGCACCTCCACGCTGCTCGCGGAGCCTAGGCATACGCCAAGGCTCTCGAGGGCCGAGCGGACGGAGCGGCCTGTGTCCGCCACCACTCGAGCTCCCGGAAGGCCTCCTCCCTCGCCTTCGCCTCCTCTCGGAGGCGGCCGTTCACCGTCTCCGAGACGTGAACATGGGCCTGGACTCGGGCCAGCTCCTGGAGAGCTTCATCCCGCTGGCCCAGGAAGGAGGCGGCCCTATCCTCCGCATCCTTGAGCAGCCGGATGACGCGCTGCTCGACGCCCCAGGTAATTGCCGTCCCCTATAAATTCTAGAGTTAGAAAAATTTTTGGATGTAGGAGCCAGAGGAAAGCGACAGTCGCTTTGGGTGAATACCTGGGCTTGGAGAGACCGAAGCTCCGCGAAGCGATCGTGGAGCGTCCCCCCCGCGACGAAGGCCTGGACCTTCGGGGTCTGCAGGACTTCTGCGCAACGTTTGAAAGGGATCTAGGATATCGACTAGAGGGGGGTGAATAGGCGATTTTAACAATTTAGCAATTAATCAAACAATTTAAAGATAATGAGAGCAAATAAATAACACAATATGAACAAAGCACAATTCCAACACAAGGATATATCCCGTGGTCTCGGTGATTTACCGATCACCCCTAATCCACGTTGAGGCAAACTCAAATCTCTAACCGCTCCTCTATCTAGTCAACCTTCTCTCGAGAAGTGACCTAGATCTTGAGCCGGATTAGTGTGATGAGTTATCCAAACCTCGATTTCACTAAGGATGCACTTTACTGCTCCGGCAAGGTGTGCTCAACCCTTTCAAAAGACGTTTTGAGGTTTCTTCACAATCTTCCTTGAAGAACTCTCCAAAACCCTTCTCCTAGCCGTCTAGGAGCTGGCAAACTCCAAGAGTAACAAGCCAGTGATGATCACTTAGCCTTCTTCTAGTGCCACGAGGATGATTTAATGATCTAGATGCAATGCATTAGAAGATCTCAAATGCACACTCTCACAAATTCGAGAATTTGAACCCTAGAGTGTATGAAATGTGCTAAAGCTCTCAAGGATGATGACAATGCTCAAATTATGCCAAGAGTTATGAACAGGGCCGTGCATGGGAGTATATATACCCCCCACAATAAATATAGCCGTTACAGGTCGTTGGGAGAAAAAGCACACTTGGCGGTCCGACCGCAGGTATAAGCTCGGTCAGACCGCCGCAATTGCAACGGCATTAAACAGGCGCAATAAATGCTCAACTGCTCTTGTCAGGCACACACACGGTCAGACCGGAGCCTATTTCGGTCAGACCGTGAAGCTGTCCAGAGACGACCTAGTTTCTGGACACCTTATACGGTCAGGCCGAAAAATACGGACAGACTGGCCATACGGTCAGACCGTAGTACAAAAACACGGTCAAACCGATTTCACGGTCAGACCGGTCTAATAAAACGGTCAGACCGTAATAGCTCAAAACAACAGAAAGATAGTTCATGAGGTTCCAGGAGACTGACCTAGGTTTTAACTACGGACAGACCGACCTTATAAAGGTATATACTATACTAAGACATAACGTCGGTCAGTCCGAGAATTCTAATCGGTCAGTCCGTGAATTCGGTCAGACCGGTCCAACATACGGTTAGACCAACTGAGACAGTGCTGAGCAGAAATGAGCTGAAACAAGCATATTCAAAGTATATTACCTTCTAGTATGCAATGCAAGTTGATTTTATGATTTGTGGCACATAGCTGAAGTATTTTGTGATACACCACATGCTCCTCTTAATAGTACGGCAAATATCCTAAAATCCAGTCAAAATTCTTCTCTAATCACCTTAGACCGGTAAAAATGGAAAGGACCATATTTCGTACCTTTGCCCTTTTGATCAACGCCCTTTCTTCATCATGAGGCTCTTTCTTCGCCTTTCATTAACCTGTCTTTAAAATTTCTTCTTTACACAACTAGGCAGGTAACATTAGTGTAGCATTTGTAGTTGTCATTAATTATTAAAACACTCTTTAGGGGCCTAGAAGCTAGAACGTTCGACCTCCCCTGCGGAAAGCAGGGGGGTCTCCCGCCCGGCGCTGGTCCAGCCGCGGCAGGTAGCGGGCTCCCGGACCTGGGCGCTCGGCGTGACCTCAGTCGGGGTGGCGGTCGTCGTCGCCTTCGTCACGGAGGTGCCCTCCGAGGAGGTGGCCGAGGAAGTCCAGGAAGGGGTCCCTCGCCGAGGGGGGATCATCAACCCCTTCCCCTTCCCGGGAGGGAGGGCCCCCGGGGCCCCCACTTCGGGTGGGACCTCGTAGACCGAGGGGCTCCCCCCCTCGTCCACGGGCCACTCCATTCGCGGAGGCGAGGCCTCCGCGAACCTCACCTCCGGCTTCTCCGGCTCCAAGGGGGCCGGGGGCGCTGGCGGGGCCGCTATCGATGGCGGCAATGGGGCGTAGTCCGCCGAGTCGGAGGCCGCCGCGTCCGCGGCCGGTTCCTTCCCCCGAGCCGCAACGGGGCTCTTCGGGGCAGGGGGCGTCGCTTACTTCCGGGCCGGCACCCGGGCGCGCTCGGTCCCGGGGGCCTCGTCCCGGGGCTTCGCCGGTGTGGCCGCAGGCGTCGTCGACGGGCCGGGGGCTTTCTAGACTCTGGCCTTCTTAGGCTCAGAGCCCCCGGCCGCGTCCTTCCCCCGCTTGTGCGACCCGGGGGTGGGGAGGGGCTCAGCCACTAGGTTCCGGGGGGGGCCCTCCCCCACAAGGCGCACGACGCGCTCGTGCTCGTCGGCGAAGTACCTCCCGAGGAGGTTCTCCGCCTTCTCCCGCGCCGCCGGGTACGGCCGGACTGCAAGAGGTAAAGAGTTAGTCAAATTTTCAAAATTTTGTGAATACAATGAAGCAGGTTACCGGAACTTACGTCGGGTCACCGGCTTGACCGGGGGCCGCTGCTCCGGGTCCATGCCGGTCCCCCTCCGCCCGCGTGCGAACGGGGAGATCCTCAGGAGCATCATCTCCTCGGCAGCGTCCCGCATAGAGCGGGTCTTCCGGGAGATGATCACCTTGCCGAGGAGCTCTAGCTCCTCGTTCGTCCACACCGGAGGCTTCGGCGCGGACGACCGGCTGTAGGAGGCGGGCTCCGGGGCGTACGTCACCTCGTCGTCCCGGACCCGGAGGTAGAACCACCTCCGGATCCAGTCCCCCCAATGATCCCGGGAGGATACCGCCGGGTAGTCGGCCACCCGGGACGGCAGCATTTGCACCATCACCGAGCCGAAGGGGGACTTGGGCGCCCCCTTCACCAGGTGGGAGCTCCGCGCCACCGGCTCGTAGAAGTATCGGAAGACGCGTAGGGTGGGCTCCCTCCCGGTCGCCGTCTCGAATAGCCAGATGAAGATCCCCATCCGGACGAGGGCGTTCGGGGTGAGGTGGTTGAGTGCCACCCCATACTCCTTCAGGAACTCCCGGAGCATGGGATGCACTGGGAGCCGAAGCCCCGCCTCCAGGAAGGCCTCGAAGGCCCAACCTCTCTGGGCCTGGGGCGGGGGGCTCCGTCTCTCTTCACGGGGACTCGGATGTCCCCGTCCTCGACGACGCCGCGCTCGACCATGGACTCGGCGTCCTCGGCCGTGAACTCGGACGCCCAGAGTAAGTCCGGAGCGACTTCCTCCGGGGGCACCTCGGTCGTCTTCTCTCGACTCTTCGGGGCCATCAGGTTTGTTCTTTCGGTAGTTAACTTTTTCAGGAGGCTACGGCTAAAGGTACCGGACACTTGCTACCAGGCACTAGCTACCGGGGGGAGCTACCGGGAGAGAGCTACCGGGAGAGCAAAAATCACCAAGGCTGAGAAGTTTGGAATGAAGCTACCGGGCCCCCCAAGGCCCTATTTATAGAGGCGAGGTGTGCTCCAGATGGGTGCCACGTGGCAACCCGTGGAGCAATCTTGACCGTTGATGTTCAAACCGTGCGCGGGAAACGAAGGGACTGGCGTGCGAATCGAGGCACCGGTTCGAACCGCGAGCGCATTTATGACGAAACGGCGCGGCCTTAAGCGCGGGGCACGGAAGCCGAGGTTTCACTGTTCCGGTGACTTGGTCCGGAGATTTTCCCGGTGACATGTACCATACCCACCGGGGACTCGAGCATCGTCCCCGGGGGGCATGGGGGGCTGCTGTTGGGGGAAATCTCCACGGGACTAGGTCCAGGTAAGTTGCGCCACATGCGCCCGGGGACCTGGCCTCCGGCCGCTCCCCGGGCGCCGCCTTTTGGCTCCCAGGACCTGGCCTCCGGCGCCGTCCCGGGCGCCGCCATGCGCCCGGGGACGTGGCCTCCGGCCCCTCCCCGGGCACCGCCTTGTGGCTCCCGGGACGTGGCCTCCGGCGCCGTCCCGGGCGCCGCCACTTGCCTGGGGACGTGGCCTCTGCCTTTTGGCTCCCGGGACCTGGCCTCCGACACCGTCCCGGGCGCCGCCATGCTCTCCCAGGGACGTGGCCTCCAGCCCCTCCCCGGGCGCCGCCGTTTGGCTCCCGGGACCTGGCCTCCGGCGCCGTCCCGGGCGCCGCCTTTTGGCTCCCGGGACCTGGCCTCCGGCCCCGTCCCGGGCGCCGCCATTTGCCCGGGGACCTAGCCTCCGGCCCCTCCCCGGGCGCCGCCTCTTGGCCCCCGGGACCTGGCCTCCGGCGCCGTCCCAGGCGCCGCCATGCGCCCGGGGACGTGGCCTCCGGCCCCATCCCGGGCGCCGCCATTTGCCCGGGGACCTGGCCTTCGGCCCCTCCCCGGGCGCCGCCTTTTTGGCCCCCGGGACTTTGCCTCCAGCGCATGTCCCGGGCCTCATCGCTCTCCTCAAGGTAAAGTCTCGAGTTGTTTATCACGTGCAGGTCACGCGAGGAGCGCCTCGGGAATCTGCGACCACCTGTCAAGCATCCAAGACGTTTGACCGGGAGAAGGACGTTCCTACCCCTCAATCCGACGGTGGCTTCCGGGGTAGTTTAGGCTTTTTGTTTCTTTTTGGGGCTATAAATAGCCCTTGTACCCCTTAGTTGTAAGCAAGTGATTCATTTGTTGGAATAGCTAAAAACTAACAGGTGTGCTCCGGAAGCCTCTCCCTCGGAGAGAGCCTCCCCAGCCGACTCCGGTCGGGAGCGCACCGACAGGACTAGAGCCCCCACCGGGACCCGAACCTGTATAAATCCGTGTGTCATTTCTCGTGCTTGTCCGGCGGGGGAGGACCGGTCATCCGGTCAACCCGCGCCGCGTAATCTTCGCTAGGATCGTTTTCAAAACCTGCCGGGGTATTCGCAATACCACGACACCATGGTAATAGAAGGTCTACGAAAGAGATACTGGGTAATCCAAGGTTGTTCTGGACATAGCCCAGCAGTCAGATTTATCTCTTGCAAATTATGGTGACATTGCTATGTATCTTAAACACTTATCATTAAAACCATAATCTCGTGTCGTATCCGCGAACACCATGGTCGCAGAGGCATCTCCCTATGACCAGACCCTCTCACAGATATAAAGCCTGATATCATTACAATAGTCTCATAGGTACACGATCACCCTTTATCATAACTGAATCTTGATCCTTATGATTATCCCCGAGATAATCATAAGTCCCTGACAAGGTAACTATCGAAGTAGACTTGGATGGTGAGGCAGTTCCATGACGCCAAGTCAAAATTGTCCAACTGCCATGTAACCATGATCTACGGCAACTACCACGTACCCACGACCCGCATCTACCACCTCGAAGCGGTTGTGAGTGATCGAGGGATGTGCATTCAGAAGGATAACCGACGATCTCTTCGGCAAGTATAAAAAGACTTCAAGGGAAGGATCAAGAGATGACGATCAACTACAGAGAAGATTAGACATAACCAGATAGGATTAGCTAGCACACTGACTTTGTAACGATCTCTCTGTAATCTTTTTTCCACATAAACAAATACACAGGAAGTAGAGTCATTACTCAGCTACGAGAGCCCGAACCTAGATAAATTCCCGTGTCTCTAATTCGTAGATACTTTGAATAGTTTGGTACTTGTCTGATTGGCTCCTTTCATAACCCATTTCATACTTTCATAAGTTAGACGGGAGGACTCCCGGGTTCCAATCGTAGACAACTTTTTTTTTTTATGCACGTATTAGCATACACGAATCTCGAGAAAAAGATGAATGGCTATGCAAACCAACAACTCAGGGCCACTAACTCATCATAAAAAATTCTCAAAAAATTGTATATATAGTCCTACATTCATCTACCATCCTATAAAATTTTAAATCAAAATTTGATCAATGCTATGAGAAAAAGAGTGAAATTTCTAACAAATATGAAATAAAACAAAAAAGAAAAGAAAAAACAAGTCACAATTCATAGAAAATTTCTCTTTCTTGTTTCTCTCAACTTGGATCGAATATAGACTTTAAATTTTATAGGATGTTAAATTACTTTGAGTAGTATCTACAAAATTTTTTTGAAAATTCTTTATGATGATTTAGTGGTCTAACCGGCGTAATTACCATGTTAGCACCAAATATGAGTTTGCACTAGGTACTTCCCCTATATTTCATCAAATGAGAACCTCTCGATGAGAACGCATGAAAACTCTCCTCTCAAGATTTTCAAAAATTCTCACAAAATTTGTAGTGATAGAGAAGGTATTGATAGACAACTATACAAAATTTCATAATATAACTCGATTTGTCTCTTGTAAAAACGAAAAAGTTACTATTTATCAACTTTTTTTGTTTCTCCCAACCTAGATCGAGTTAGACCATGAAATTTTATAAGTTTTTCCATCATTTCCTTCCCTATCATCACAAATTTTTTGAGGATTTTAAAAATTTTGAGAGGACAGTTCTCATGAGTTCTCACTAGATATCTTCATATATATATATATATATATATATATATATATATATATATATATATATATATATATATATATATATATATATATATATATATATATATATATATATATATATATATATTTATACTTAAGTAACCCCCGACAAAGCCCCCGACAAAGCCAACAGGGATCCCCGCCTGGACCTACTATACCAACTCCTCCCTCCCCCTGGACAAAAATGTTAGTGATATGTCCTAGAGAAAATTACAGAAATGTATTTATCTTTGTTATGTTTATGAACATTTGAATAATATGTTATTTTGTTTTTGAATAAATTATCATCTTAACTCGCACCAAGTATGTGACTTGTTCGTGAAACTCTAAATTTATTTAATGATATTATTCTATAAATTCTCTGATCTATTATCTTTAAATTAGACATTATTGATTAATGGATTAGCACATATATTGATTGATGGTCATGTTTCACGGACCATGGATATAAGATATCAAATTAATAATGTGGACATATATTGGAAAATATAATGTTGCATAGACCCATTTTAAAACACTGTTTGGATTTATCATTTAAATGTCATAAATTGGTCTCAAATAATATTTATGATTGATTCTTAGACCTAATACTATCATAATTTCCTACATGTGTAGTAGTATATTTTGATATTACCAAATGCTACTTTTAATTGAGTGGTAATAAAAGTAATACTCAGGTATGCTATGAGCCATGCGGAGAAATGTGAATGGTTAAGATGAAATTTGCATCTCTCATATAATGAGAGAGACATCTCTGAGCTCCTCGATATAGATGAATTGAGAAGTGCATAGCCATGTCGTTTGTGGTTGAGTGTCAACTACGGGAAGATCAGTTCACTATGAGATCGAGCAAGGATTGAACTGTCTAACGATAGCACATTTCCTACCTTGGGTTTAATTTGGTATCATATGGCAAGAGGATCAACATGAAGACATTATATAGGTTCGTTGATTATGATCTTCATGTGTATTTGGATGGTTGTTATGTCCTACTAGGGGCCACTACCGACTTATAATTCGAGTAAGTATTCCCAGGTCGTGACCAGATATGCATGAACCTACAGGGTCACACAGTTAATGGGTTGGAACATGCAATTCGGATTAAGTCTATTATGGGGTTTCCGTATCAGATTCAGAGACTTAATATTAGACTCCTTATTCATTTGGATTGGATTTGTTATGGGGTTACCGTATTAGATTCGAAGACTTAATGTTAGACTCCTTCTGCATTCGGATTGGGTCTATTATCGGGTTTTCGTATCAGATGCAGAGACTTAATATAGACTCCTGTAATTCGGATAAGATTCGTATAACATCAGGAAACCTAATATGTTAGGATTTCTTCTGCAGGGCTCTATATAAAGAGAGGTATGATGGGCTTTGAGAATATCATGAAAACCATAGTTGCCATCTCCTCTAAAGTAATAGCCCCTAAACCCTTGTCGTGTGCATTGGTGCTAGCACTCTATCGTACGACGTTCCATCTTGGTACGTGTGGATATCGGTAGAGGCGCTGCTGCAATTACTGCGCTAATCAGGACAATCCGCGAGCAGTCACTGTCATCTATGTCCGTTGATCAGGACGATCCGCGAACGGTTGCTATGCACATTCGATCGCTTCATCAAATCTGCTTCTGCTGTTAATAACAATCTAATCTATGGTCTATTATTTGCAATCTTCGAGTAAAATTTTTTTGAAATTCTGCTAGTGTAGCTTACTCGGTTTCATACAGAAAAGATGTTTTGGATAATCAGGACTCTAAGCACTGCTGATCAGGTTGTAGCCTCAAGCAGTAAGGAAAGATCTTCTATCTGTTTTCTAGATATAGAGAAAAATATTGCAAATTGGAAGATACACAAGGAAACTATTATTAAATCTGATTTTGAAATAGATAAATCTCTTCTTAGACTTGAGTTTGGTCTTCCTAAAAACAAAATGAAAAAAGAAAGATTTTTCAATAAGGTCAAAGAACCCTTCAGATCTAAAATTAGAGATCTTTGGTATGATGATATGTAACATCCTGAGTTTTGGGGTGAAAAGTTTTTTTCTTAAAAATCATGCATGCATATGTCTCTTCTAGATCAGCCAAATCAGCTTCAGCTTTATTCTGTTCAAGCCCTAAAATCTCCAAATCTATCCTGTGACCCCAAGTCAAGATCTGACTTTCCAGATTTGATCTATCAGTTATCCTAAATCTAAAAGCCTTCAGAACCCAGATTCAATTCTATCCCTAACTTCCAGAATTATCAACTCCATTCTGTTTTCGAAAACAGAATATCTTATATTACCCAATTACCCTAAGTTTCAGAAATCCAGATTTAATCCAAATCTTGGCCAAGTGCAGACCAAATTATTCTTGGATTATGATCAAGGGTATGCCAATACCTTAATCCAAAAAGTTGGCAGCCAGATTTCACCATCTGAACCTTTTTCACAAATCAGTCCAAGAGTATCACAGATCAGTCCTTTTTCCAGATTTTTCCAAAAGCCAGAAAGGCAAAATGTTGCAAATCATCTCCAAATTCGAATCTGATTCAGGGAACATCTCCCAAATGCTTTTCAACACAAATTCTTCTTTTATGAGTATCTCAAAATCAAACCCTAAATCCCAGAATTCGAGATCAATAAGTTTCAGACTTATTTTACCCTAATCTACTCTGTTTTCAGTTCATATCAAAAGTCATCCAAATGTCTCAAACTTTATCTTCTAGCTGTGCTAAATCATCTATGGAATTAAGTATACCAAAACAGTAGAATCAATTCCAGATCAAACCTTCCAAATCTCCAGATTTACAGTTCAGTCCAAATCAAGAATTGGAAATTGCAATCAAGCCCAAATTCGACCAGGACAGCAGCTGCTGTGCACGACCAGAGATCGCCGTGCATTTGCGCCGCGCTTGCTCGCCGCCGACCAAGCCTCGCCTGAAATTGTGACCGTGCATGCTTGTGCGCACGTGTCCGTGTCCTAGCCTTCGCCGTGGCAGCACCGACGACAACAATTGCTCCTGTGCGCGACCAGCAGCAAGCTTTTGTCAGAAACACCGCGCCACGTTGCTTTGCATTGCCAGCTCCTGTTGCCACTGCTTGCACCGCCCGACAATATGGAGTTCCAACGAGCCGACAAGCTGAGCAGTAGTCACCTCGCCTGAGCACCGTCGCTTCACCGCTCGCCGTTGTTGCAGCTGCGCCCGGCAAATCTTGTCATCTGGCACAAATTCAATGCTGTAAATCCTTGCAAGCTTCGCCCTCTGGTCTATTTAAGCCACCAGTGCCTTGTATCATCTTCTCTTCACCAGGACTTAACCAAATTCTCAAACTCCTTCACTGTCGTCGTCTTCTCCGGCGAGCCATCGAGGAGCTTCACGGTGCCAGCACAATCTGCAGCACCTCTTGCCAAATTAACAGCATCAGTGAGTTCCCCTTATCTCTCTCATCGTGCTGTATCACTTAATTGGATTTCCTTGCCTCCTATCGCCGGCGATCACCGGAATTTGCTGAAATTCAAAGAATGCCCTGTTCCGGCAATGCAGGCCAAATTACCTCGAATTAGCTTTCGATCCTGTGGAAGAAAACGATCAGTGACTCATTTCCAGCAAGCCTGTGCATCAATATCTCCAGATTGAGCTTCAATCGAAGTTTTCCCCAATTTTGAGCTTCTCCAGAAACCGGCGATCGTCACCAGGCTTCTCCGGCCATCCTCCGGCCAAATTGATCGTGCAGGTAGTTTCGTCTTACCTCTCTTTCACTTCCCAAGCTTGGAATTGAGTTCATTCGGCCTAAATCGAAAATCCCCAAATGGCAGTGTTTCTTCTCCGGCGTCGATCACCGGAAAACCTATTCCTGGCCGTTTCAGCTTCATCCATTTTGTCATTCAGGTGTGCTTCAACCTCCTGAACATATTTGTCTTCTAGCTCGATCTTTGAAACTGCCCAGATTTCAAGTTACAGCCATGCCAAGATTGTTGTCCAGTGGCTTCACTGTGCCGTGTCGCCACCACACTTCTCCTTTGAATTTCATCACCTTCTGGCCATCTTCTGCCCTAGATCCTGTTGAATGACTTGTTCCTGTTATCAATGCCTACCTCCCAGACAAAGTGGTGCATCATTTGGAGCCCTAGATCAAAAGTTATGCCAAGCCCTAGTTTCTGGCCATGTCAAGATCAATGCCAGACTATGTCAGTCAGTGGCATTAGCCCTTTTCACTCCCTTCCAGATGTGCATTTTGGGCATAACTTTGTCTCTTAGATTCCTGAGGTTGTGATCTACATTTTCTTCTTCTATCACAACTTGATTTGAGCCCTTGAAATGCATGTTATGCTAAACCCTAGTTTTTGACACTATTCCAGTGCACGCCAGCCAATGGCATTGGCCTTGTTTACCCACTTCTGATTGTGCATTTTGAAAGCCACTTTGTCCACTGAATTTGTAGAGTTATAATCTACACTTTCTTCTACTGTCATAACTTGAGATAAGCTCTCTAGTTTTCCTCGAAGTTATGTCATAACCTTGATCCGAATGTCAATCCGCTGACATTCTCTGTTTTTGATCAAACAAACCACAAAACTGATGTTCTTATTGTAACCTTGAGATCCTAAGAGCATCTAACACCATCCTTAGCCAAATCCTTGAAACTCTAGATCTCAACTCAGTTCAGCTTGTAATCTCAATTATCTCCAGTATCGTTTAGTCACTCTTGTAAAGCATATCTGCATATAGATCCTAAAACATCTTAATATATAAGTAATATTTGTGTGTATTGTTTGGTTTGTCGTCGAGCAGATTCAGAAGCTGAATTTGAAAACTTCGCTGTTGACCCGTCATCAACTGTTGTTTCTTACGACGCGGAAGGCAAGTCATATCCTTGGTCATCTTGAACCTATATTTTAAATGTTGCTAAAACATAACCTTGAATATAGATAATATTGCATGAGAAAGATTAAGGATGATTGATTTATGAATTGGCAGTACTAGACTGGTTATCTGTGAAATGTGAAATAAACAAGTTTTGAGCCATGAACTATTATATGTATTTATATACTTATATTCATGAAATAAAACCCCTAGCCGTGACCAGAAAAATGGTATGGATGGCAGTAGCACTGGAGGTGCTAAACTGCGAAGGAATGCAGGCACTGAAGGTGCAGGGTTGTGGATGGTCTGGTCACTGGCATATAAGGACTAGAACCTTGTGTTGTGCGTCTAGTGGCATGAACAACGTGCTAACCGTAAGCCTGGTATGGGACAGGCCTGAACAAGTAATTATGTGGATCGCACATGAAACCCCTGCTGGAATTGTGTAGTGATGCACGATAAACACGGAGTACGGCTCCCACACATATCACTGAAGGTGATCTCGCACGTTGATCCAGTAATGGAAACATATGTAGGGGTGGAGGTTTGGATACAACCTACCACAACTGTGTCTCGCTGAGAGCCACAGGGTCGGGGGTGAATTGTGAGTGAGACATAACAAAAGTTCTTGTTATCTCCACCTTGCCACTCACACATGGTTGTGAGGAGGGGTCTAATCATTTTGTTATGATAGGATGGGCTTGAAAGTGGAATATCTTGCGGGTAAATTGGTACCTCTCTGCAGAGTTAAAAACGTATTCGAATACTCCGAGCTCCCGGGTTTATAGGAGTCTGCTGCGGTGGATTAAATCCACGGGGTGCGACACAAGTACTATTTTCTAAATAAAATATGTTTAATCAAGATTACCCAAATGACATGTGTTGTCATGATAAGGAGTGCTGCCGTGGGCTGTCGTGTGTCGACGTGTCGCGGTAGTGCTATAATCTAGTGAACATGAATGATGATGTTATATTATGAAAAGTGCTGCCCTGAGATGAGGTACGAAAATAAAAGATTATTTTATAAATATCCATAATTCTTGACTAGTCTTGGTTCATGTCATCACTACTATATGTATCTACTCTTACCTATGACTTGCTGAGTACGTAAGTGCTCACTCTTGCAACCTACAAATCAATAGACGGAGCGATCAACAATCAAGATGAAAGCGTGGAGAACTTATTGGATCCAGAAGGAGGAGCGTCAGTTCTGCCAGAGCCCTGATGTGTGTTGTTCTGCCGTCCACTTCTCTTTTGTGGGTGGGTCACCTATCTTCTGCTGTGTAGATGTTATTTTGCTAAACCATGTATGCCGTGAAGGCATTGTAATCTCCTTATGTAATATCAAGGCCAGCAGGCCACACTGCTTAACTATTTTGTAAGTTACTCTGTTGCAATGTGATATACTCCTGTGCTTGACTTTTCCTGGGACGTCAAGGGTATGTGTATTCTATGCATATATGGGACTAGCTGCAGCGAGCTAGGTCTCTACAGGAGTAGTCGTAGTCCCAGTTTCGGGGCGCGACATGATATGAGAAGAGTAAAAAGAAAAATCTTTTTTTGACTGGTACGAGGATTCCTTTTGGGTTCATGTTGAAGATTATTTATATGAAAAGCCAAATCATACTCCCAAAAGGAAGTAAAAATTCTTGATCATCTTGTTTATGAACCTGCTCAAATCATCTCTCTTGAAGATCATCTTCCATTTGAGTCTGTTTAGATCCTTAAGGAAGCTTGTTCTTTAGAACAGTTGGATGAGAGTACCCTTGATGAATCCAAACATACAAATCATCTCATAAATCATCAAGGTCTTGAGGAAATCTCCTCAAACACTCTTGTCAACAAAACTGATGTGGTGAAAATAGATCTCCTCCCTAGCCTTCATCATCCTGAGACTAATGCTAGAAGGAAGAATCAAGAAAACCAACAATTTGAGTCTAGAAGTAATAAAGGTTTGGAAACTTCGGATAAAGACTAGTGGCAAGAAAATCTCATGATTCTATCCAAAAGCCTAGGTAGCCATCCTAGAAAGAGGGATCATGATCCTGACCAAAGAATTAATTCTCTTTTAAAAAAACCCCACTATAGCTACTCCTTGGTTTGATGACAATGTTAGCAATTGTAGAAAAAATTATGAACGAAAGAATAAACAATTTATCGATATAAGATATGCAATCAGATCAGATTTTGGAGATAATAATGATAAGATTTATATTCTCCCTAAGTTAAACTCTGGGAAGCAAAACTTCTTGATAGATTTTTGTCTCTGCTTTAGAATCTAAAAAGATTGGTATGATTCTGCGAAAAAGAGGAACATATATATAGAGTATAAAAATGATATATATTTTAATCTTGAAAACCAATCTCTATTGTGTTTGGATTCAAATAATTGGAAAAAAATTTTAGAAGTTGTTGGTACTTGTGATATACTATGGTCCTTTATTAGACTAGAAGAAGTCCCTAACGAGAGTGTTCGGGTACTTACAAAAATTGAACAATTTATTTTGGATACAATTGATTCAATTTAAGATCCAGGAGAAAAGAGAAATCAACTAAAAAGATACATCTCCATGATGATTAAGGTCTCTGAGAAATTTGATAAAAAAAATCAGCCATAATAAAAGATTTTTCCAGTTTAGAAAAAGACATCTAGAAGACTAGATTCTAAAGAAAAGAAATTTTTGCTTGATGATCTGAAGAGAGAACAAAATATTATACAAAAGGAGTTGCAAGATCTCAAAAATAAAACTCACATTTTGGATTTTCTTAAACCTAGTATCACTGAAAATGATTTTCAAAATGAATTTTTCTTGATAGAAAATTCTGAAGATTGTGTTGGTTCAATCGAAAAATATTTCAAACAAAGATGGCATGCTGAAGTTTTATATAAGTTTCCTGATGGTCATATCTTTAAACACAAAACTCTGCTTGACTCAGGAGCTGATGTTAATTACATTAGAGAAGACATAGTCCCTCTAACATATTTTCAAAAAACTACTTATAAAATTAATGCAGCTGATGGTAATCCTTTAAAGGTGAAGCACAAAATCCATGAAATTCATGTTTGCATTTCTAGAGTTTGTATCAAAACCTCGTTTCTTTTAGTAAAAAATCTTAAACAAAGAGTTATCTTGGGAATACCATTTCTTTCTCTCATTAGACCATTTTTGGTGACTACTCATGGTATCCAATTCAAGACTAAAGGTAAAAATGTTACTATCAAACTTTGTTCAAAATCTAGAGACTTTGTTAAATCAGCTTAGAGAAATTATATGTTACAAGGAGCAATTTGTTCAGTAGATCTCTACAGAGGTTCATAATATTAGAATAAATAAAACTCTTGATGATGTTGATTTCCAAAGGTAGCAGAAATCTTTGCATGAAAAATTTATTAAAGAAATTTGTTATGATCTCCCTTCTACTTTCTAGAATAGAAAAAAACATGGTGTAGACTTGCCTTATATTTCTAGTTTCAATGAAGAAAATAGTCCTACTAAAGTAAGGCCTATACAAATGAATAAAAGGCTGCTTGAAATTTGCAAAAAGGAAACTGAAAGTCTTTCACAAAAAAATTTCATTAGAAGAAACTCTTCTCCTTGGACTTGTGCTGCTTTTTATGTTGAAAATGCTGTTGAAAAAGAAAGAGGTGTGCCTAGATTAGTAATTAATTATACACCTCTGAATAAAGTTCTTCAATGGATTAGATATCCCATTCCTAATAAACAAGACCTGATTAGAAGAATTCAAGGAACTAAGATTTATTCAAAATTTGATATGAAATCAGGGTTTTGTCAAATTTAGATAAAAGAAGTAAGATAGGTATAAAACTGCATTTACCACTCCTTTTGCGCACTATGAGTGGAATGTCATGTACTTTGGTTTAAAAAATGCACCTTCCGAGTTTCAGAGAATAATGAACGAAATTTTCTTGCCCTACACCTCTTTTATCATTATCTACATAGATGATGTACTGGTATTCTCTCAAAATACTGATCAACATCGGAAACATCTAAGTATTTTCCACAAAACTATTATGCATAATGGTCTTGTAGTTTCTGCAAAAAAAAAACGAAGCTTTTTCAAATTGATATTCAATTTCTGGACTATAGAATTCATTTTAATCAGGTTCTACCCATTGCTAGAGTTATTGACTCTGCTAATAAATTCCCAGATGAAATAAAAGATAAAAAGCAACTACAAAGATTTTTGGGTTCTTTAAATTATGTTTCAAATTTTTATGAAGATCTTGCTAAAGACAGGAAAATCTTAACAGATAGATTGAAGAAAGATCCTCCTGCCTGGACCTCGAGTCATACTCCAGCAGTTAAGACAGATGTTTCGCCTAGAAGATCTCTCTTTCGGAAAATTGGCCCCTCTTCGTAGTGCGGGCGTGCCAATATACATAGGTATACACATAAAAGAACAGAGAATACACAATCTTTAAAGGAAACACTGTATTTTATTAATTCTGAAAAGAATTACAAATTACAAGTCCCTTTGGGATTTACATACTCTCATTGCGCTAAAAGAAAGTACATCTTGACATACAAAGGATTGCATTATTCATAGTTCCTTAGGGTTTTTGAAAAGCTCTTGGTTAATTACATTTGCAGAACGAGTCCACATAAAACCTCTAATTAAGCAGTGCTAATGGTCGTAGTCTTCAAACCTCAAAACATCAAAATTGCCTTCGATAAATAAATGCAATGCGGATGCCTATGTATGCAAATATGCAAGTCCATAGCTTCGTCAGCTTATGGTTTTATCACAAATGGGTGGCCTTTGTCTCGTTGGTGCCCGGCCAGGAGGTTGTTCAGCCTCGTTGGTTGTGAACAAATGGATGCCTTCACCTCATCTATACACGGCATGAATGGTGTCTGGCTTGGTCAGCCATGGACAAAAGAACATGTCACCTTCGCCTCATCAGTACCTAGCGACATGGAAAACATGGATGGAAATGACTTGTGATAACATCTTCAACTTCTTTAGCTTCAGGAAATGCACATTGCATTGGCGGCAGCACATTGGAATATCCATCAAGACTCTTGGCAACATTTTGACTTATTTTGACATCTTCAAACATGATTGGACATTAGCTCTCCTTCGACTAACTGGATGGGAGCTTTTTTGGCCTCTGATCAGCTTGAAACTTGAAGGAATAGTTTCTAGACAAATCATCGATTGTTCATTAAAATTTGAGATCAATCGGACCGTCGGATTAGAAACTTCTTCATTGCATTGCTTGTACGTCAAGCTGGAATTCAGCAAGACAGAGCTGTTGGCAATGGTCTTGATGATCTTCTTGCCCTCTGATCATCTTGAAACTTGAAGGACATCTTGCACATTGGATCTTCTGTTCACCATGCATATTTGGGTCAATCGGACTTCGAGATGAGAAGTTATCATCGATTTTCTCCTGTAGGACAAGCTGATCTTCAACTGGACAAAGCCTCTCCTTAGTCGAACTGGAGGTCATGGTCGAAATTGACCTTCGATCAAATGGCTAACTGGATCGCACCCGAAGGCTTGACCGAGTTTCCTGTTTCGATCTGGTCGTGGTCGAATTCGCCAACTAGTCGTAGTCGAATTTGCCAACTAGCCGTAGTCGAATTGACCATCCAATCGAATGGCTAACTAGATCACACCAGAAGGCTTGACCGAGTTTCCTGTTTCGATCTGGTCGTGGTCGAATTTGCCTCCTGGTCGTGGTCGAATTAACCCTTCAATTGAATGGCTAATTGGATCGCACCTGAAGGCTTGACCGAGTTTCCTGTTTCGATTTACTCATGGTCGAATTCGCCTCCTGATCATGGTCGAATTGACCCTTCGATCGAATGGCTAACTGAATCGCACCCGAAGGCTTGACCAAGTTTCCTATTTCGATCGGTCTACGACCTGCAGAAATAAAAATCCACCCGAGGCTCTCTCTAGATCAAGGCTCCCTTTGCTCCATCTTCAGGTGTAGGCTCGCACGAGCACCAACGGACAGGCCTTCCTCTTTATGCAATGCATGATAATGATGCATACTTTAGGATTGATCAACACTCTCCCATGAAAACCTTCACAAACTTGAGTGGATTTGCAAAAAGGGAAGAAGAAGGATCCCTGGTCGAACAAAGAGGCCTTGATCTTTGTCTTCTTCTTCTTTGCCTGACGCCAGTCTTCTGTCGGTCTTTGTTCGCCTTCCGTGCATCTTTTCAAAAAGTTAGCACTATCTCCCTATTTATAGAACCTCTGGGTTGGTTGCAACCATCCAACAACCAGAGATTTTGTGGGGATTTGAATTTGAATAAGAGATACATACCATTATTTAAATAATTAAAAGATAATATCAGTACTTATCCTTATCCTGTTCGAGCTTGGGTTGAATGTCGGTGTGGCCAAGTTAAATCCGGGTCAAATTCGACCAGACCCGAGTCTGATTCGAATCCGACCAGGACTTGGTTCGACCAGACTCGGGTCCAAATCTGATTTCGACCAATGGGGGTTTTTGACCAGTTTTACTCACTTTTAAAATTGTATTTTTATTTTATCACTTTTGATCACATGGAACTTTTCATAACATATTTTATTGCAAAAATTTGTCGAAGAATAGATTAAGAACAAGGTGAAAAGATTACCTTGTTTACACATAGTAGATCAAGATACTTTCAAAATCATTGAAATAGATGCCTCAGATATAGGCTTTAGAGGTATCTTAAAAAAAAAAGAAGGGATCCTTTGAGAAATTAGTCAGGTTCACTTCAGGAACCTAGAATTATGCTCAGAAAAATTATTCTACTATCAAGAACGAAATCTTGCCGATTGTCAAGGTTATTTCAAAATTTCAAGAACTTCTAAATCAGCAATTCCTACTGCAAATCGATTGTAAAGCAGCAAAAAATGTTCTTCAAAAGGATGTAGAGAATCTAGTCTCAACAAATATTTGCTAGATGGCAAACAATATTATCATGTTTTGACTTTCAAATTGAACATATTAAAGGAGAAAATAAATCATTCCTAGATTTCTTGTCTCGTGAAATTTTATAGGGACATGGCCCCAAAGAGAGAATTCTTGACTAGTGGGAAGGCGGTTGAGCACTCCCCAAGCAAACAAAAATTCTCAAGTATTTATCCTGAGAGTTTAACTCAAAAACCTCCATTATTGCCACAAGATTTTAGGCATACATCTCAATATAGTCTTAAAATAGAGGAAAATATATTGCCTCTAGAATTCAACGATCTGAATCTTGGTCTCAAAAATATTATGACCAAGTATTTCCCAAAATAATCTTATTTTGTGCTTAAATATCCAAACAAAGATAAAAAATATTATGAAGCAATTTTTCTTGATTCTAGAAGTGCTCAAATTCATCACACCACGGGGAATGATAAGGAAACAATATATAAAAAATTACTTATTAACAAAATTATAGATTTGGAAGAATGTGATACATCTTCCAACCCATATGTATCCAGATCACTTTATTCATATAGTCCTAACAAATATAATTATTGGGATTATCAAGATACTTGGCAAAATGTTCTACTACTTCAAAATATTCAAATGAAGCATTCATGGTTTATCTGTTTCAAAACAAATCCAATATACCACTATGATTCTTTAAAGCTGTTGGCTTAAAATAGGAGCTATTCCAAAAATTCTTGCAGCAAAAATTATCAAAAAGGTGGTCAAAGAATCTACCAAAGATCTAAAGACATATCCTTTTATTCTGATGCAATTCTGTTCAGAGACAGGGATGCCTTGGATTATGAAGTGAGAATTAGACTTATGCCACAATCAATTTCCAGTCTCCATGATAAGAAAATATCAGGTGAAATGGTGGGATAAGTTTGACATAAAACCAATTATACAAGAAAGGGGAACATAATAAAGCCTCACAATCTAGCATGGTCAAACTAAAGGATAAGGTTACAAAAGAATTACTCCTAAAGAAACCAAGATTATCAGAAGTTGAGCTGCAACTTCAAGTTTACGAAACAATGTTTAAGATGATACAAGAAAGTCTGCAGCCATTAGATTCAAGGGCTCCATGTCGAAGCCTACAAGAAAAAATTTCACAAGCCAGTGACTATGGAACCTGATATTCCCAAAAATTTAATTATTTTCCCCATTAAAGCAAGAAATAAGGAGGAGACATCATAATATATTACCTCCTTAAAAGATTAAAACATAAGACAAGACATAAGAGTCAAAAGACACTCTACTTGAAGACAAAATCCAAGAAAGTTTTCAAGATGCCTCACTTCTTTTGAAGACAAAAAAGACAAATTATATGACAAGAACTATTGAAAGGGACAAATTATATGGGAAAAACTATTGGAGGAGATAAGTGAGAATCCTTCTCATGTATCTCTATAATATATGATGAGTATACACTCAAGACCTCAATAAAAGGAGGAGTCTCTCAAGAGGGAGAACACACACACAAACACTAAAGCAACATCCACAACACTCTTCCATTTCACTTTCACCTCCACTTCCACTCTATTTGTAAATAAAATCTAAGTAGTATTGTAAATAACTATGCACGAAATAAAAACTCTATATAGAAAATCATAGTGTGTAAGGTTTGTACTAAATTTGAACGCATATACTGAGTTTGAACGTGTACTGAACTTGAATTTGTACGTACGTGAACGTACCAGAAAGACTCATTTTCCACCTTTGTAAGTATTATGCTTTCTTAATATGATTGTTTCTTTTATATATTTCTATTATTATTATTTATTTATTTTATCAATCTAGTTTACAGTTTCTATATTTTTACTTTTTTCTTCTTATGTGATTTATTGTTTATCTTCTTTCTTTTGCATTGCATGTTTACTATTTCTTTGTTTTTTTTCTTTGCATTATTTATATTACTTTAGTTTTCATCCTTGTCCTTGATTTTTAAAAATAGCAATAGTACTTCATATATCTCCATTGCCATATTGAAACTATTATATTAGTCTTATCTTATCGAGATAGACCCGACTTGTGTCTGGGTATTCTCCTTGGTATTAGAGCCCGATCGTCCCGATTAGCCCCACCGTTTCCATTGCTATTTTTAAATCATTATATTAGTCTTACCTTGTCGAGATAGACCAGACCTGTGCCTGGGTATTCTCCTTATATCAGAAGTGGAAGTGAAATGGAAGAGTGTTGTGGATGAGTGTTTGTGTGTCTGTGTGTTTTTTGTTGTATCCTCCCTCTTGAGAGGCTTCTCCTTTTATAGAGGTCTTGAGTATATCCTCACCATATATTATAGGATTCCCACTTATCTCAATTGTTTTTAGATAATAATCAGAACTTAAACTAAAAGCTCCTATATGATATATTCCTCTAATATTAACCTTGGGCATCTTCCAATTAGCAATACTCTTCTCTATATCTGCAAAGCAAATCAGCAAAATTTGTATTGCTTTAGTTTTCATCCTTGTCCTTGGTTTCTAAAAACAACAATAGTATTTCATATATCTCCATTGCTATATTAGAACCATAATATTAGCCTTATCTTATCGAGATAGACCAAACCTGTGCTTGAGCATTCTCACACTATTGCTATATTAGAACTATTATATTAATCTTACCTTGGCGAGATAGACCCACTATTGCTAATGCAAATAAGGGTTTTGCACAAAGAAAAGCTCGAATTGAGCTTTCTGCAAAACCAGACTTAAGAATATTGTAGAGAAGTGATTAACATATATTAATTATTTTTAGTTCTTTACAAGGAAGTACTATACTAATTTGGACCAAACCAATATGCAAATAATTATATTGAGATTTAGCTCTAATACAGTCAATTTCATTTTCAGACAAAAGATGCAATGTTTCATGTAAAGAACTAATAGAGTTTTTTTTCAATTGTTTTTATATAATAATCAGATCATAATCTAAAAGCTCCTATATGATATTTCTCTAATATTAACCTTGGATATCTTCTAATTAGCAATACTCTTCTCTATATCTGCAAAGCATATGGAAAAACCATTTTTAACTGATATTATCTTAACAGATCTTTCTTTACTGCTTGAGGCTACCACCTGATCAACAATGCTCAAAGTCCTGATTACCCAAGACATCTTTTAGTATAGAAGAGAGATTAATGGATAGTTTCCAATCAACGGCAGAAACAATTCCCAATATTGAGGCTTAGCTCTGATACAGTCAATTTCATTTTCAGATAAAAGATGTAATGTTTCATGTAAAGAAATAATAAAGAGTATTTTTTCAATTGTTTTTATATAATAATCAGATCTTAAACTAAAAATTCCTATATGATATGTTTCTCTAATATTAACCTTAGAAATCTTTCAGTTAGCAATACTCTTCTCTATATCTAGAAAGCATATGGAAGAACCATTTTTAACCGACATTGTCTTAACAAATCTTTCCTTACTACTTGAGGCTACAACCTGATCAGCAGTGCTCAGAGTCTTGATTAGCCAAGCCATCTTTTAGTACAGAATAGGAATTAATTGATAGTTTTTAGTCAACGACAGAGACAATTCCACAATTAAGATCAACATAGTTCCTTTGCAGTGTTCCTGTCAAGCGATTTATGCCCACCAACGCCTTTCACACAACTAAGGCCCTGTTTGGAAACACAGTTTTTTTGGAGTTTTTCTTTAATACTATGGTTTTGAAGAAAACTGTAGTATTGAAAACCAAGGTGTTGTTTTGTTACAAAGTATTTTATGGTTTTTAAAACCATGGTTTCTTCAAAACTATGGTTTTTTTAGAGTTTTGTAAACTTTGGTCTGGTGCAAAGTTTTTCCTCAAAACTTTGACCAAACTGTCTCTCCTCTCTCTGATGCATGCACGCCCGAATGTCTTCTCCCTCCTGGTGCGAGACTCTCCTCCTTCCCTGCCACACCACATCCCGAGTCTCCTCCCTCGCAGCGCCGACATCGGCATCGGCATCTCTCCGACGAAGCACCGACGGCCGAAGATCAAATGAAGGAGCCTGAAAAAGGTGAGCCGCCGCTCCCCCCCCCCCCCCCCCCCTCCTCTTCTTGTCGCCAGATCTGAGCCCACGTCGCCAGATCTGAGCCCGTGCCCGCCGCTCCATGCCGCCGTGCTAGATCTGAGCCCGTGCCCACGTCGCTACTCCACGCCCGTGCCCGCCGTTCCCCACCGCCGCTCCACTCCCCCGCGCCCGCCGCGCCGCCACTCCACGGCCCCGCGCCCCTCGTTCCCCACCTGTTGCCTCTCTCAAGTGCTATTGCTGCTGTTGAAAGATGAAAGTTCCCATATGCTCTTGCTCCAAGCCATTATGGCTTTTGCTGGCAAGTGTAGTGTTGAAACTCTAAAAGAGGTTCCCATTGTTCTGAAAGCCCTTTACAATTTACAATGGAGATATTCTTGATATTTTGACTCACTCTCCTCTTTTGTTTGTATCTAGTAGCCATTGGGAGAGAAAAATATTATGCCAAAACTCAGTTTTTGGTGGATGAAATGGATGCAGAATTCTAGAAATATCTTCCAGAAATTTCACTAGACGAATCCAGAGACAATTTGTGCCGTTGAACTGAATATTGTGTTATGAACGTATGATGCTTCATGTCTAAAAAAAATTTCAGATTTAAGCATAGTTTTGATGAATCTTGTTCTGAACTTCTAATGAATTATTTGATCTATGACAAACTCACTGATGGAAATGGAAATTTTTTGATTTCACCAGTCCTTTAATTTATCTATAATTTTAAATTTTAAATTGCAAGCAAGAAAGATAGAGCAACATGGAATGAAGTTCAAACAAATTTTCTTGTATCGATGATGAAAGAATATAATTCAACACGATATCGTGCTCAGAACGGTTGGACGAAGGAGGCATGGAATAGTATGACGACTCGTATGAATGAGAAATTTACTAAATTCAAGTTCAATGTCACACAACTAAAAGATCGAGAACAACGACTAAAGAAGGATCACAACGCAGTAAAATTCCTCTTTTCAAAGAGTGGATTTGGATGAGAGCGAATTCTTCATCATCTTGTTGTTTTCGCCTCAAGAAATTACCCCACATTGTAAGAAAAATTTGCTATGAATAGTTGTATAGGTACGTATGAAATGGTATGGTGATTTCATGCCACTATATATAGACAAACAATCATAACGGCTAATTTTCTATAACAGTTAGTTTCTTATAACAGCTAGTTTCTTATAACAGCTTGCTTCTTACAACGGCTAGTTTCTTATAACAGCTTGTTTCTTACAACGGCTAGTTTCCAATAGCCTGGCATTAATTAATCTCATAACGGCTAGTTTTTTTAAAAAATATGGTCTTCAAATACTGTTGAAAAAATCATGACTTTTTAAATACTATGTCGTATTGTATAACATTGTTCAATATTATTTATCTGATATATAATTATTTGAATAAAATATTACATTAAAAACTATGATATCCAAACACTTGTAAAAATTGTCCAACGGCTAGTTTTTTAAAACTCATAACAACTAGTTTATTTAAACATCAAACTGAAAACTTTGAAAACAAACTGTGTATCCAAACACCTTAAAAAACTGTTGTTTTCTCAAAAACTGTGGTTTTGAAATACTACAGAATACTGTGGTTTTGATTGCATGACAATTCCAAAGCCATGACTTTCAAATACTGCGTTTCTAAACGGGGCCTAAAAAGGCGACGCAATCTTGGAACCCCCGACAAAGCCAAGAAGGATCTCCGCCTGGACCTATTATACCAACTCCTCCCTCCCTTAGACAAAAAGACAACAGGGCTAACAAGGATAACTAAACTCTGATATCAAGAGTATACCCAGACATAAATCTTGTCTATCTCGACAATATAATACTAATATAATGATTCTAATAAAACAATAGAGATATAAGAAGTGTGTGTGTATATATATATACACCTATGCTTTTCAAACAAACAATTTAATGATCCTTTTCTTTTTCCTATAAACTTCTCCGCCACAAGCTAGTACACTTATCTAAGGCTGCCAATCCTCCCAGAATACATAGCCAACTGGACACTCCAAAATTAGGGCCTACATGAAAATAGGATTAAATCAAAAAATTAGTATTAAGTGAAGTAACTTATCATGGTTCAAAATCACGATAAACAATTTATCACAACTTGAGAAGTGATTTATCGCGATTCTAAGTCATGACAAACTCATCTCAACCAATTGCAATACAACTTTTGTCGCTTGTCCGAGCTACAATACACTTGTGGCGGATCAAAATCACAACTTCCTCAAAGTCTATGTTCTCGCATTTATTTTATTTATGTTATTTAAAAAAAACAATCTGATATGCCTTCAGATGGTTCTAAACAATAACTGACCATCCCAATCTGAACTGGAACATGTTAAACCTGTCGAAAATAAATGCTATGTTGAACGATTATATAAAATAGTAATTATGAAAGATTGGAGAAATACAAAAACCAAAAAAGAAAACCAAAAAAATCAAGTGTGCCGAAATCACCACAAAACCGACCAAGAACAGGCAGGTTCGCAGCCTCCCGGCCAAGTCCGAGAACAGCCTCAAAACGAGAACCGGAACCCTGGTTCAGATGACATGATGCATAAATAGATGCGCATATACAGCCAGGTTGATGGACTAAAGAAGGTTGCTTGAGGCCAGTTGAAAACCAGAGCTCCATAAATTACTACTCAAACATAAGATGTCATGTAGATATATAATACAAGCTCTAAAGTTACAAACTTGTAGCTAGTGCTGCAAGTACTTTGCAAAAAGCAACAGCTAATGGAGATGAGACTTGTGAGATACCTATGTACGAGCCCTGGTTTCTAAATGATAAGGCTTCCTCCCATAGAGGCAAAAATAGTTGCATGGAAGCATTGGCCTTCCCGGCTATGCTTCAAGGTGTCAAAAATCAAATCAGACAGTTGTGAATGCCACATATTCACCATCCTTATAGTTGAGGCGCCATAGCAAAGCGGAATGCAAGGAGGGAACAAAGGCAGCATCAGGAATGACCAACGATTCACGGCCTTTTGAGGAAGGCATCTTAGATTGGGCATTTTTGCTTATAGAGTTCAAAGCAACATTTAAACCCATAGATGAAGGCTCTGTTGCAAATCTGAAGGAACAAAGGAGAAAGTTAGCAGGTAACAAGAGGTGGACAAGCTGCATTGCATTGAGGAATTTCATCGAATTGTGTACATACGTTAGGTCAAAACTCCTCTCATCTGAGCTCATTGCAGCACAAATTCCAGAAACAACCCATGGGGGAAGAACTGTATCCTTAATTTCCATGCTATAACAGATATTGCCAGCCGAAGAAGCAAAATCAGAGGTGGGCTCTTCTGCATGGAATCCACTTGAAGAGGGAAGAACCATATCTGCTTTCCTCATCTCCCTGCATTTCACCTGCAAAAGCATGTATTCAGGAGGTGAACACCACCGCATTACAATACAATGTTGGACAATTTAACACATCAAAGATTTCCATATAACTTCCCATTTCACAATCACACATTTGCACATAGAAAACAGTCTTGAGACGTCTTGTCATTAATTCATGTAAATTGTGATAGCTAATGATGTTTACTGATAAAGGGAGCATTAGTTTAGGGATTCCACAATAGATTTTTTAACAACACATGGTGCAACATGGCTGGATGGCTGCCAAGGAGCCACCATGGTAGAAAGTAGAAACATGCAGGGTTATCCTCCAAATTCAAGACATTTTTGCAATAAGAGTTTCTGAATGGAGGAGTTTGCTTCTTAGAGCAGTGAATCACAAGAACTCAAAGCTCTCCAACAACCATATCACACCATATAGTTAATAACAGATATATAAATAATAAGTATGGAAACCATTTGGACCAAAAGCAGAAAAGAAAACAAGTCTACAGAACTTGACCTCGGGAATATGAAGACAGCCATTTTGAAATGGCACCGGTGAATATAACACAGGGACATCTGTGGCAGATAAAGAATTCAAGAAGGACCTGAAAAAATCAGGAGATCAGATTAGAGAACAGAATATATAAACACAGAATGGAACAATTAGGTAAAAGTTTGAGAGCACCATACTTGTAGTTCAACAAAATATCATATAAACCATGAACACTTTCATTGCCAATAAATGAAAGAAGAGACTGTGTGGAATTGTCCACATCAGATAAAGCATCTAAATGAAATGCCTGCATGTTCAATCAAACATGTCTCACAACCAATAAGTAGGTGCAATCAACAGAAAGCAAACAAGGAAAAATTCAAATAAGCAAATAAAACCTGGCCAAGATTGCGCTTTTGGATTTCCGAAAGTTCAGCCAAGTCATCTTCAGTAGCCTGCTCCACTTCAGCATTGCAAAGAGGCATAGAAAAGGAAATATCCTAGAACAATGCAAAATCACATGGTCAAACAACACAAAAATATCAGACAGAAAATGATTTTGAAAGCCAAAACCAGCTCAAGCACAGTTTAGCTCAAATTGTCTCCAGTAAGGCATCATCCTTTAAAGGCCAACATGCCATTTTAGGTAGGTATAAATATAATTTTTCAACACACCACCACAGGCAGGTCATATCTAATTGCAATTATGATGACAAATAACAGGAGCAAAAGGACTTCAACCAACAAACAGAAGTTGCTTTCAAAAACGAAGACGAGCAAAAGATGAATTGTTCAAATTACAGAAATCTTGTTGTTTGAGTTTGTTCAGATGGTACTATTACACTGTGCTAAGCTATGCCTCCATTAAAGTATCATGTACTAGTAACAAATGTAGCAATTGATCAGCAACATCAAAATTAGTAATACATCTAAACAACAGAATGAACAACTCACATATTTCCGTAGTAATGACCGTAGGCCACATGTAGATTGTGATATATAGGCATTACAGGACCGCTTATTCTCCAAACAGTTTCCACCAATGAAGAGAGCAGCAAATTGTGACGTATAAACTAAAACAACAGAAACGATATTCAGTGTAGTTAATAAGGCTAACTATAGAGTAATGGAATAAAAAAAATTCAAACTACCAAGGCAGTGGGACAGTATTTGATCTCCCATTCAAAATTAAAAAGAAAAATTGAACTCAAATAGCGGGACATACAACACAAGGTACACAGAAAGTCATATAATATTCCCCGAAGTGCAACTTCCTTGTTGTAAGGAAATTCTTGCAACTCATTGCATAGAAACAGATAAATGATATTTTGCATAAACCATCATGAATTACCACACAATTGTTACAGAAGAACAGTACAAGATCATTTAGTGCATATATAAATAAATGACATTATGGAAATAAAGTAAATGCCATACGTTGCTCCAATTCCAATATGCCTAACTCAAAATAAGTTATGAATTGTCCAGAGCAAGAAGATACCATAGAATATATTCAACAAATTCTTCCGGAGCAAGTAGTAAAGATTCTGAAATGAATCTTCCCAATCCTGCTGCCTTTTTAGAAGAAAATCACTTTCTACATGTCAAAAGAACAAATAACTTTAAGAGTCTAATCCACTAAAAGTTACAAGAATAATTCTGGACTTCTGATTACCTCCTCGTACAGTTGATGAGGCAATAGCAGATATGATGGAAGAAGGCAATGATGATTGTGGATATACCCATGACTGTAGTGCCTTTGAAAACAAGAATTCATTGTTTCTCTCAGGTCTCGTGCACTCCAAATTTTGACACCCATGACGGCAACTCTGAGCAACGAATTCAGTGCTGTTGCTCCTGCCAAAACTTTTACTTAATTTGTGGCACCTGGTAGAAGCAAGAGTTATTGCAAAGAGAATTATCTTTAAAAAAACCAAATAAAACAGCACTACATTTCACAAACAACAAAGATGGTAGGGGACTATAATCGCTATGCAACCGATCATCAAAAATATACTTCGCATTAGCAATTTAGCACATGTGACTATTTCAAATGTTCAATATTAATTAGACATATGTGATTCTTTGAGAAGATTATGTTCTCTAACTGACAAGAAAAACAACAAAGGACAAGAATTGCAAGCAAAGCTAATGCACACCCACCACTTCACAGAGGATGATGAAACAAACTGCAAAGTAGTCTTTAAGGTGAAATCCAAAGGAGCCCGTTTTCCTGGAATAGTGATCTTAGAGGGGTGCATCTCTGAAGACTTCAAAGGAATATCACCAACTTGTCCAGTAGGAACAGAGAGCATAGGAAACGCAAAAGTATCACGAGCTCCAAACCCTTTCAGTACTTTTTCCTGCCAAAAAGCATTATAATTCTTAAACACCAAGATACCAGCAACTGAAATGGAGTAGATAGATGCGCATTACCATATCAAATTTGTGAGAGCCAGGCTGCTTCTCATCTCCAGTGTGAAGTTGAGAAACACTCCGCAAAGCATTTTGACTGCATTTCTCAACTTTCCGAAAACCTGGTTTGGCTGCCTCTGTCGGTAATGGGACATAAGGGTCCAACTTGATAGAGTCACCATGACCACTGAATCGTAAAAAAACAATCCACATAAGAAGTTGACGATGCTACAATGCACCTACCAAGTGCTATAGTCAAGTCATTACCACAGAAGTGAAGAAGGTGCAGTGCTTGATGTCATCACAGCATCAACAAGACTTGGGGCCTTGTCATTAATATGTAAAACATCCTGGTTTTAAGATATAGAATTTAAGACCAAGTTAACATTCCAGAATGAGGCTTTCCAAGATTTATTGGGGTTAAGCATCATCTCGTCCATCAAAATGAAAAATGACTCAAATGTGTGACCTTATAGTTTTCCTTTCCAAGGTTTCTGGATTTTTTGACAGGGAACACTTCCGTAACACGAGTGTTGATGTATTTTGATATTTTTTGCTGTTCCGGATTTCGAATTCCATTGCTTGACCTACAGCCCATAAAATAAATATCAAGTTTGTCATAAGAACATAAAGAGACATAATTAATGTGAATTACATAAAAAAAATATATACCTTTCAAATGCTGCAGAAGGCAGCAACTGGTCACTACTAGGCTTTTCAGAAGTCCGCCGCTTCAATTGCTCCCCCTGCAGGAAATAATTATTGAAGCATTTTCAGTGTCATCTACGACACCATCCTACACAATTTCTTTCAATTAGATATGCACATGTAGCAGCATCTAGTCATGTGTCTGTAGGCTACCTCCATCCAACTTATCACCATCAACAATCTAACCATGCCAAGCAAAAACACATTTCCCCTTAAATCCTATATCCAATATGATTCTCCAAATGTATACAAAGTGACAAGGCAGTTAGTTCATTCACTGTACAATTAACCATATAACCAAGAAAAACATATATTGCTTAGTACATTATGCATCATGTGCCGGTACATTATCATTGGCCAGACTCAATGTGAAATTACAAACCTAGTTGGTCATCACAAGTGATACAAGCTCATACAATAGTCATAAGGAAATGAGTTTTTGATAAAAAAAAAAAAACACACACACACATTAAATTTCTTGCCATTAAGTTCTTAACAGAAGAAGCAAAATAGAAACCAATTGAACATTTTGGTGTCTGATCATCCTTTTGGGGATCTCTTGTTAAAGCAACATAAACATTTAACACCATTCAATTCATCACTCCAAACAACAAAACAAACATGCCTAAATTTATCGACGAAGGGAAAGCCAGAAACAAGATGTTACCCTCAGTTCCGAGGGGGTCTTCCTCTTCATCCTTGGACCCGCCACCGGCCTCCCAATCAGCGAGTCACCAGTCAAAGAAGATTCAACAGAAGATTGCGCCATTATACCATCCAGTCCTCTACCGACACACCCCTCTCTCCACTTTCCTTTCCTCTCCCTCCAGCTCCCTCAAGGCCTCAACCTACACAAGAGGATCCATTCAAGAAACAACATAGCATTGGCATTGCTCATTTTCATTGACTTTACCCGAAGTAACAACTAAATGAGCCACATCAATTTCACAAGTCACTAAATTAACTTTGAACACTTCTCACTATAACTTTTTTTTTGCCACTACATCAGACTTGCCATTGACACCACTTGAATCCCTAGCCCAAACGCGTGATCAAATATAATCCTTGGATCGCCAAAAAAAAAAAAACCCTAGGAGAAATCCTCGCCATGAACCCAATCGGATGCGGCGAGACACAGCCACCACGTAAACCAAATGGAACATCGATCCGGGGGCTTCTAGAAGCTTCTCGGACCGATCCGAATGGGAGGAGGCGATGGGGTAAGGGACGGGCAGACGACGCTCACCTCAAGGCGGAGCGGGCGGCCGCCAGAAGCCGCGGGCGTTCCGCCCTCGGAAGGATACACCGATGCTTCTCGAAGCTTCTGTCCGGGGGTATTCTCGAAGCTTCTGGAAGCGGCGGCGGGGAGAGAGTGTGTGTGTGTGTGTGGAGTGGAGAGAGGGAGTTTGAAAAAAGAGGCGGAATTGGGTTTGGGCGGCGGGGAGGGAAAAACTGTGCGGGTGAAATGGGAAGCAATAGACTAGAGAGCTTAAAAAAGTTTGGGAGTTTTTAATATTTTCAAGCCTTGTTAGGAACTTTCTTGCAAACGAAATTTTAGCCCGTGTGTTTTTTCGGCCATCGGCCCAGCATGTTCGGGCCCATTTTATGGCCGAGACAGCCCAGGCCCTCATATGCTCGGCCCAAGGCCCAAATAAAAAAACCTCATCCCAAACCGACACGTCGTGATATGTGTTTGGCATCCACTAGCCTGGGCTCTAGGTAGGTTTGATGCAATCGGGTGTCAACCCGTCTTAACAAGTCCAAAGATACTCTGATCTAGTCATTGGTTATTACTTAGCGTCCGTCTGATTTCTTTGTCAATTTGAACTATTACTTAGGCTGTCTCCAATCTTATCTCCTTCCTGACAGACTCTCCAAGAGAATATTCTCTGCCACATCAGTGAAGAGTCTCCACCAATAATTTTTTCCTCTCCAATGCATAGGTTCTTCGAGAAACTCTTCAAAAACCCACTCCTCCAAAAACCTCTCTCTCCAATGGTTTTGGAGAGATTCTTGGGTGGATCTCACGTATTAAATATATAATTTCGGTTTTACCATCATATTAATAATTATATAATTTATATAAATAAATTAAAAATTATACGACAATATTTCCAACATTTAAAAATTTAATTTGTGGATCAAAAATTTGGCATAGCGAAACTAAATATTTTTATTAAATTCGGTACAACGAAAATAAATATTTTTATTAAATTCGACAGTTGGACATAACATTAAACGTACGACATTGCATACATGCATCAGTTTTGAAACTTGAAATTTAACATCGACATGCAAATTAAAAATACTAGAAAAGAGACATAATGACTAATTTCCGTGGACACCTCCAAAACGCTCTCAAATGTGTTCAATTAAATCTATTTTGAGTGCTGCATGCATCGGTTAAGCCCGAATGTCAGTATTTCTTTGGATCACATCAGTGAAAGCAACTGTACCGCCATGTTGGATATTAGGCGGTGTTACGTTCAAAGTCCCTTTGCTGTCTTCAAATCGTAGAGTGCCCCGCCAAAATCTCGCTCATCCTCAACAATCATATTGTGTAGTATGACACATGACCTGATGATTTTAGCGAGAGTTGAGCATTGCCAAAAGCGGGCGAGGCCATGCAAGATGGCAAAGCGGGATTGTAGAACTCTAAATGCTCGCTCCACATCCTTCATCGCTCCTTCTTGATGCTGCGCAAACAGTCTGTGTTTGTCTGTCTGCGGCAGGGGTACCGTCTTCAGGCAGCCCACTCTGGGTATATACCATCTGCTAGATAGTATCCCATATTGTACTCGTGCCCATTAACGAAGTACTGCACTTGAGGAGCTCATCCCTGTAAAACATTGGTGAACAAGGGGGATTGGTTCAACACATTTATATCACTGTTGGAGGCGGCAACACCGAAGAAGGCATGCCATATCCAAAGGTCCTGAGAGGCGACCGCTTCGAGTATAATGGTCGAGACTCCGTAATTGCCGCGAGTAAATTGCCCTTTCTATGCTACTGGGCAATTTCTCCATTCCCAGTGCATGCAGTCAATGCTTCCAAACATTCCCAGAAACCCGTGCGCCTCTCCTTGTTGCAATAGGTACTGCATGTCTTCTACGGTCGGGCGTCTGAAAGGGATCTAGGATATCAACTAGAGGGGGGTGAATAGGCGATTTTAACAATTTAGCAAATAATCAAACAATTTAAGGATAATGAGAGCAAATAAATAACACAATATGAATAAAGCACAATTCCAACACAAGGATATATCCCGTGGTCTCGGTGATTTGCCGATCACCCCTAATCCACGTTGAGGCAAACTCAAATCTCTAACCGATCCTCTATCTAGTCAACCTTCTCTCAAGAAGTGATCTAGATCTTGAGCCGGATTAGTGTGATGAGTTATCCAAACCTCGATTTCACTAAGGATGCACTTTACCGCTCCGGCAAGGCGTGCTCAACCTTTCACAAGACGTTTTGAAGCTTCTTCACAAACTCCAAGAGTAACAAGCCGGTGATGATCACTTTGCCTTCTTCTAGTGCCACACGATTGATTCAATGATCTAAATGCAATGCACTAGAAGATCTCAAATGCACACTCTCACAAATTTGAGAATTTGAACCCTAGAGTGTATGAAACTAGCTTAGGCTCTCAAGGATGATGACAATGCTCAAGATTATGCCAAAAGTTCTGAACAGGGCCGTGCATGGGAGTATATATACCCCCCACAATTAATATAGCCGTTACAGGCCGTTGGGAGAAAAAAATCACCTGGCGATCAGACCGCAGGCACAAGCTAGGTCAGACTGCCGCAATTGCAACGGCATTAAACAGGCGCAATAAATGTTCAACTGCCCTTGTCACGCACACATACGGTCAGACCGGAGTATATTTCGGTCAGACCGTGAAACTGTCCAGAGACGACATAGTTTCTGGACACCTTATACGGTCAGGCCGATATATACGGACAGACCGGCCAAACGGTCAGACCGCAGTTCAAAAACACGGTCAGACCGATTTCGCGGTCAGACCGGTCTAACAAACGGTCAGACCGTAATAGCTCAAAATACCAGAAGGATAAAACAAGAGGTTCCAGGAGTCTGACCTTGGTCTCTACTACGGACAGACCGGCCAATCGGTCAGACCGTAGTTTACAACTCGGTCAGACCGATTTCTCGGTCAGACCGGCCTAACAAACGGTCAGACTGACTGAGACAGAAATGAGCTGAAATAAGCATTCTCAAAGGATGTGACCTTCTAGTATGCAATGCAAGTTGATTTTATGATTTGTGGCACATAGATGAAGTATTTTGTGATACACCACATGCTCCTCTTAATAGTACGACAACTATCCTAAAATCCGGTCAAAATTCTTTTCTAATCACCTTAGACCGGTAAAAATGGAAAAGATCTTATTTCGTACTTTTGCCCTTTTGATCAATGCCCTTTCTTCATCATGATGCTCTTTCTTTGCCTTTCATTAACCTGTCTTTCAAGTATCTTCTTGACACAACTAGGCAGGTAACGTTAGTATAGCATTTGTAGTTGTCATTAATTATTAAAACACTCTATAGGGGCCTAGAAGCTACAATCTCCCCCTTTTTGGTAATTGATGACAACATAAAGAGTAGATGAAAGAGTTTTAAGCATAAAGAGAATTTTACAATAAGCATCGAAGAATAAGACACTCCCCCTAAATGTATGAATAAGAGAATTTTGGCATTTTAGTGGAGTTCAAGCATGTGAATAAGATGCAATCTCAATTCATCCACTATAGAATCATGAAGTATCACAAATAAGACATCATAATCACAAGGTCATATGTAACTATTATACGCATATCTCATATTCAAAGAAGTACCAATCTCACAAGTGAGTCATCCAACATAAGTCATAAACTAGACATTCAATTAAACAAGTTAAAATAAAACTTCTATACACCAAAAGTTCTTTCATCCAAGAGTTTTCAATTACATTTAAGGTTCATCTCTCTCCTACTCTTCTACTCTCTTCTCTCTCCCCCTTTGGCATCAAATGCCATAAAAAGCTAAGAATCAGCTGGAGCATCATCATCGGGAGGATGGTGAGGAGGAGTCTGTGGGAAACGAGTGTAGAAGTGAGTGGAGAAGGTGTCGAAGCGCTGCTCGAACTGATCCTGGCGCGAAGAGAAGGTCTGGAACTGATCATGCAAGGCCGCCAAGTCTGAACGAGTGAGCTCAATCCCCTGGAGAAGAGTAGCAAACTGATCCATCATGGGCTGATGGAACTGCTGCTGGAACTGAGAGAACCAGGCGGGGGCTTGGCTCGACTGAGGTGCCTGCTGAGCCTGAGGTGGAGGAGGAGGAGGCATAGGCTGAGCCGGCTGCTGCTGATGCTGTGCTCCTTGGCCTCGAGCTAAGACGCGCGGGTTGACACTGAACGGCTTATAGCCGAGATGCCTGATGTCGCAAGAACCGCGAGGAAACTTTGTCTTCTGGAGCAGCAAAGACATGATATATGGAGCATAGTAGAGATTTGGCAGAGTGGCCGCCGAGACATCCTCAATTGTCTTCAATATGAAGGAGACAATGTTGATCCGATGACTCTGGAGGATGTGGTCGATGAAGTTCCAGTAGTAATCCCGGACCGCTTCTCGGTTTCCACTCTTTGGATAGATCGTGGCTCGTACAATTTTGTTGACTACAGCGGGGAGGACTTTGAGACCGGTAACAGTACCGGGTACAATCCGCTGTCCACCTCCCGGCTGCTCATAGAATTGGAGCCAGTCGTCCTCATGGAGGTAATCCTCTTCCTCCATGTCGATCCCCTCCTTCAGCTCCTCATAGTTTAGCTTGTTTGCCGCAGCAAACTCCTCAAAGGTGGCCTGATAGCGCCTAGACCCTGTCATCCATATAATCTACTGGTCCGCCCATTTGATCTCAACTGTAGCATAGAACTGTCTGATGGCAGTGGCGTTCCATGGGCACTTGTGCTCCACAAAGTCATACAGCCCTATATCCTTGAAGATCTGAACCAAGGGAGCCATGATGGGCTGATTCACAACATAGACCCATTCGATCCATTTGTGTTCGAAGATGTTTTTGTGGACCAAATGACCGTAGAAGGCATCCTGCTGCGTCATCGTGTAGAAGTGAGGCGTCGTGGCGTCATTTGCATGATCGTAGGCATAGGTGGTCCTCGCCTTCGTGTAGTCGCTCGACGTCCAGTTCTTCTTCGGGCCTTGATAAGCGTGGACGTTTATTTCATCGTCCTCACTTTCGATGTCCATGCCCACATGAGAAGATCCACCCCGATGAGACGACTGCTCTGTCTCTGAATCACCGGCCGAGGGTACCCAGTCGTCATCGTGACTGTCGCTGCTACTCGAGGGTAGAACCCTTTTCGGCCGCTTAGCAAATTTCTTCTTGTTGGTCCGAATGGAGGCAGTGCCTTGAGTACCTCGACCACTATACGATTTGGAAGATATACAGCAGGTAAGATACAAGAAATAGGAAAGCATGACGAGAAAAGAGATGATAACAGAACTGTACATCCTGGCTTTGCTGTTGCAGTCGGTCAGACCGAAACAGGGGCGGTCAGACCGGTGCAACCGTAGAGTTAGGGTTTGGCATGATTTCTGGGATTTTGTTGATTCTAGGGTGCAATGTAGATAGATATATGTGTGAGACTACTCATTGCATCAACTGGATGAATCAATTTCAAGAGAAAAACAGATTTGGACCAGATTCATCACATTTGCCCTAAACCTCTAGATGAACAGAAGAGAAAATGAAAAACAAAGAGGAATCTGAGCAATGTACCTAGAAGACATGATTTGATGATGTTCTTTGAACCACGGTTTGTCCGAGCCTGATGAGGGTTTGACCGGAGAGGAAGAATCCAAGAATTTGAGGCGCACGTGAAAGAGACAGAAGTGGGGAAGAAAGGCAAAAAGGACAAGAGATTCGGGTTAAAAAGGTCTCTGGTCATGAAAATTCGGTCAGACGGTAGAAAGGGTACCGGTCAGACCGCTGGAAGCAGGAATCTAAGATGCTCTCTGGAGATGCATTCGGTCAGACCGCATATGGTTCGGTCAGACCGCTGGAAGGACTGAATTTCTTGGAAGATTTTGATTGATTTGAAGCTCAAGAGATTTTGAGAGAGACATATATAACTATAAGATAATTATAAGTAAAATATGGGCAATGTCACCAAAAGGGGAAGTATTTTTCTTACAACTTAACATGTTTTTGGTTCATTTCACTCAATTGCCGATAAAGGAGCCTAAAAAGCTCTAAAAGAGGAAGTTTAAGCAACCAAGAGATAATATAAGCACATTCAATATGAGTCCAACAATTCAAGCCACATTTGATATATCAATGACGTTAAGCTCATTTCGAAGTTTGCAAAAACGACTTTCATCTAAGGGCTTAGTGAATATATCCGCTAATTGATCTTCAGTTCTCACATTATCCACCACCACATCACCTTTGCTAACATGATCTCTAAGGAAGTGGTGTCGGATATCTATATGCTTGGTCCGAGAGTGTTGAACTGGGTTTGTGGCTATTTTCACCGCACTCTCATTATCACACAAAAGAGGCACTTTTTCAAATTTTATTCCATAATCCACCAATGCTTGCCTCATCCAAAGCAATTGTGCACAACAACTACCCGCGGAAATATATTCCGCTTCGGCGATTGATAAAGCTACAGAGTTTTGTTTCTTAGAGGACCAAGATACTAAAGATCTTCCTAATAGTTGACAACTGCCAGAGGTGGTTTTTCTATCCACTTTACATCCCGCATAATCGGAATCAGAATATCCAATTAATTCGAATTTTGCACCTTTAGGATACCACAACCCTATGCTAGATGAATGTTTTAGATACCTCAAAATGCGCTTAACTGCCATTAAATGACTTTCTTTAGGAGAGGCTTGAAATCTTGCACACATACAAACACTAAACATAATATCGGGCCTAGAAGCAGTAAGATATAATAAACTACCAATCATGGATCTATAAAGATTTGAGTCTACCGGTTTACCTCCTTCGTCAGAGACAAGGTGTCCGTTTGTGGCCATTGGTGTCTTGATTGGTTTTGCTTCTTCAAGTCCGAACTTCTTGAGTAGATCCTTCACATATTTGTTTTGACTGATGAAAGTTCCTTCCTTGAGTTGTTTAACTTGTAGTCCGAGAAAGAAACTTAATTCACCTATCAAAGACATCTCAAATTCCCTGGACATCATATCACCAAATTCCTCGCAAAAATCTTGGTTAGTAGATCCAAATATGATGTCATCAACATAAATTTGACATACAAAGAAATCATTTCCAATTTTCTTAGTAAACAATGTAGTATCAACTTTCCCAATTTTAAAGCCTTTTGAAATTAAAAAGTCTCTAAGTCTTTCATACCAAGCACGAAGTGCTTGTTTAAGACCATAAAGAGCCTTGGAGAGTTTATACACATGATTTGGCTTTGTAGGATCTTCAAATCCGGGAGGTTGTTTAACAAATACTAACTCATTAATTTTTCCATTTAAAAATGCACTTTTGACATCCATTTGATATAGTTTAATATTATGAGATGAAGCAAAAGCAAGTAAGATTCTAATAGCCTCAAGTCTAGCTACGGGAGCAAAGATTTCACCGAAGTCCAAACCTTCAACTTGAGTGTATCCTTGAGCCACCAATCTTGCCTTGTTTCTTACTACCACTCCGTTTGCATCTTGTTTATTCTTGAAAATCCATTTGGTTCCAATGACATTATGCTCATCCGGATTTGGTTCTTCTACCAATTCCCAAACATTGTTGCGGGTGAAGTTGTTTAATTCTTCATGCATAGCATTCACCCAATCCGGATCTTTTAAAGCTTCATCTACAAGTGTGGGCTCAAAAGAGGAAACAAATGAGTAATTTTCACAAAATGAAGCAAGACGAGAACGAGTTTGGACACCCTTACACAAGTCACCAACAATTTGATCGACGGGGTGATCTTTGGAAATTGAGTGATGAATTCTCGGATGGTCAACCGGGATTTGTGAAGTAGAGGTAGAAGGTACTTCCGGTTGTTGTTGAGAGGAGTCTTCCACATTGACCACTTCAACTATTTGATCTTTGTGTTGAGGAGTTGATGAAGAGGGGATAGCATGAGTGGATGGATCTTCATCTTGATCACTATCTTCTTTAGGCTTGATATCCCCAATGATCATGTTCTTCATTGCCACTCTCAACCCTTCATTACCTACATCATCCAAATTTTCTTGCTCCTCTTGAGAGCCATTAGTCTCATCAAATTCAACATCATGTGTCTCCTCAACCAAACCGGAGTTTTGGTTGTAGACACGATAGGCTTTGCTATTTGATGAGTATCCTAACAAAAATCCTACATCACATTTACTTTGAAATTTAGATAAGCGTGTACCTTTCCGCAAGATATAGCACTTACACCCAAACACTCGGAAGTAGGAAATGTTTGGTTTCCTTCCAATGAGAAGCTCATAAGGAGTTTTCTTTAGTAGTCGATGACAATAAAGACGATTTGATGCATGGCACGCGGTGTTGATTGCTGCGGCCCAAAAGGTGTCCGAAACATTGTACTCCGAAAGCATAGACCTTGCCATATCTATCAATGTCCGGTTCTTTCGTTCGACTACTCCATTTTGCTCCGGTGTATACTTGGCCGAAAACTCATGTTTGATGCCTTTATCATCACACCAATTTTCAACCTTGGTATTCTTGAATTCGGAGCCGTTGTCACTTCTCACTTTCTTGATCTTGAAGTTAAATTCATTTTCGGCCCTTTGAGCAAAGCTTTTGAAAGTGTTAAACACAATTGACTTATCATGCAAAAAGAATATCCATGTATATCTAGAAAAATCATCTACAACGACAAGGCAATAACTATTGCCACCAATGCTCACAAAAGTAGTTGGACCAAATAAATCCATATGCAATAGTTCAAGTGGACTCGAAGTTGACATTGTGCTTTTAGCTGGATGTGAGTTTGCAACTTGTTTTCCGGCTTGGCAAGCACTACATAATTTGTCTTTTTCAAACTTTACATCTTTTAGTCCAACAACCAAATCATGTTTAACTAGTCTATTTAGTTGTTTCATTCCAACATGCCCAAGCCTTCTATGCCATAGCCAACCTTTGGAAGATTTTGTAAACAAGCATGTACCAAGATTAGTATCATTTGAATTGAAATCAACTAAATAGAGGTTGCCATGTCTAAAACCTTTGAAAATCAACTTATTATCATCAATGCTAGTGATAATTACTTCTTTTGGATAAAATGCACATATGAATCCAAGATCACAAAGTTGAGCTACGGATAAGAGGTTGAAGTTTAGAGATTCAACAAGCAATACATTAGATATGAAGAGGTCGTTTGAGATGGCAATTTTACCTAAACCTTTTACCTTTCCTTTACTATTGTCTCCAAACGTGATCTTGTCATATTCCGCACCTTTGTTATTTAGTGAGGAGAACATGTTGTGATTACCGGTCATGTGTTGAGTGCATCCACTATCGAGCACCCAATGTTGTCCTCCCGCCTTGTAATTTACCTACAAAACAAAGTTAGGTCCTTTTAGGTACCCAAACCTTTTTGGGTCCTTGGAGGTTAGTTACCAAGGATTTTGGGACCCAAATGGCTTTCTTTTTGGCACCAATGATCGGGGTTCCAACAAATTTGGCTTTAATATCGCCATTTGTCATTTTCTTCAATACATAGCAAGAATTGAATATAGGAGATGAAATGCTTTTGTTAGCATGGCAATTCTTTTCAATGTGACCTAAACTTTTACATTTGTTACAATATTCCTTTTCTTTTACAAAAACGGTTTTAGTTGGAACAAAAGCATGTTTACCCTTTTTGGGAATGAAACATAGTCCTTCTTTTCTTAAGGAAAATCTTTGACTATCTAGAAGATGTCTTAATTTTGATTCTCCTACATAGCATTTTGCTAGGTCATTGGTTAGTTTTTCAATTTCTTCTTTAAGTTCGTTGTTTTCAAGACTAAGCACATTATCATCAATTTTAGGTTTTGATGGGAATTCAATTAAGTCTTCACAAGAAGTAGATATGCTAGAAGTAGACATTATGGGCAAATCATTCAAAATATTGCAAGTGATGCCTATGTCATTACTTGATTTGTTGGCTTTATGAGCAATTAGAGAGTCATGAGCTTCCTTGAGCATCTCATGAGTTTCTTTGAGACTCTCATGAGATGTGTTTAGCTCCTCATAGGAATTTTGAAGAGCTTTGTATCTCTTCTTCAATTCTTTGAATTTTTCTTTTTCCTTACTCATATAGTCATCAAAATCAGTGATCATCTCAACTAGGTCATCATAAGTATATTCATTTTCATCACAAGATACCTTTGATTCTCCTTTAGCCATGAGGCAATGAGGAGTGGAGAATAGAGATGGAGCTTCCTTGATAGCTACCCCGGCGAGTCCTTTGGGTGATGCTTCATCTTCATCATCGGAATCGGAACTTGAAGCATCCGAATCCCATTCAATGAAGCAAGCTTGTCCATCCTTCTTCTTCTTATAATATTTCTTGAAAACCTTCTTCTTGCTTTCTCCTTCCTTTTCGTACTTCTTCTTCTTCATTGATTTTTCTTCTTCCTTATTTTTGCATTGTGTGGAGATGTGACCCTTTTCACCGCAATCGAAGCATCTTCTCTCTTCAAATGGGTTCCTCTTGGATGATTGTCCTTTCTTGAAGGACTTTCCTTGATATCTCTTCTTCATGAACCGCTTGAACCTTCTCACAAAGAGAGCCATTTCCTCATCGGTGTCTTTCTCATCACTTTCCTCTTCAATGTCTTCCCTTTTGGAGACTTGAGCTTTTAGTGCAATGTTCTTCTTCTTGGAGTCGGAAGCCTCATCTTTCACTTCTTCTTGAGATTTCTTGAATATATCATGAGTGAGAATCTCGCTCAAGACTTCCAACGGAGTTACACTCTTCAAGTTCGAACGCACAAGTAAGGTTACAATTGTATCATATTTAGAAGGTAAAGCTCTAAGAAACTTATGACAAAACTCCACGTTTGTGACATCCATACCAAGCCCTTTTAACTCATTTACGATGTTATTTAATCAGTTAAACATCTCCGATACATCTTCATTGGGCAACATGGCAAACTTTTCAAATTGGCCCTTATGGATAAATAGTTTAGCATCCTTGACCATCGAGGTTCCTTCATGAATATCCATAAGATTTCTCCAAATATCATAGGCCGTTTCAAGTTTACAAATTCTATTAAATTCACCTAGATTTAGAGCACTATAAAGAACATTCATGGCTTGAGCATTTGCTAAGGCATTATCTCTATCTAAGTTGGACATGTCATCTTCATCAAGAATTGCAAACCCCTCATCCACCACTTTCCAAATCTTTCCACCCATGGCTTTAAGATAGACCATCATTCTAGTTTTCCAATAAGTATAGTTAGATCCATCAAAGAGTGGTGGTTTACCAATATTGATCCGACCCTCACTAGCCATCTTTATCCTACTCCGGGATGGTTAAATCCTCTAAAATGGAGTCCTCACTCTGATACCAATTGAAAGGGATCTAGGATATCGACTAGAGGGGGGTGAATAGGCGATTTTAACAATTTAGCAAATAATCAAACAATTTAAGGATAATGGAGCAAATAAATAACACAATATGAATAAAGCACAATTCCAACACAAGGATATATCCCGTGGTCTCGGTGATTTGCCGATCACCCCTAATCCACGTTGAGGCAAACTCAAATCTCTAACCGCTCCTCTATCTAGTCAACCTTCTCTCAAGAAGTGATCTAGATCTTGAGCCGGATTAGTGTGATGAGTTATCCAAACTTCGATTTCACTAAGGATGCACTTTACCGCTCCGGCAAGGCGTGCTCAACCTTTCACAAGATGTTTTGAAGCTTCTTCACAATCTTCCTTGAAGAGCTCTTCAAAACCTTTCTCCTAGCCGTCTAGGAGCCGGCAAACTCCAAGAGTAACAAGCCGGTGATGATCACTTTGCCTTCTTCTAGTGCCACACGATTGATTCAATGATCTAAATGCAATGCACTAGAAGATCTCAAATGCACACTCTCACAAATTTGAGAATTTGAACCCTAGAGTGTATGAAACTAGCTTAGGCTCTCAAGGATGATGACAATGCTCAAGATTATGCCAAAAGTTCTGAACAGGGCCGTGCATGGGAGTATATATACCCCCCACAATTAATATAGCCGTTACAGGCCGTTGGGAGAAAAAGATCACCTGGCGGTCAGACCGCAGGCACAAGCTCGGTCAGACCGCCGCAATTGCAACGGCATTAAACAGGCGCAATAAATGCTCAACTGCCCTTGTCAGGCACACATACGGTCAGACCGGAGTATATTTCGGTCAGACCGTGAAACTGTCCAGAGACGACATAGTTTCTGTACACCTTATACGGTCAGGCCGATATATACGGACAGACCGGCCAAACGGTCAGACCGCAGTTCAAAAACACGGTCAGACCGATTTCGCGGTCAGACCGGTCTAACAAACGGTCAGACCGTAATAGCTCAAAATACCAGAAGGATAAAACAAGAGGTTCCAGGAGTCTGACCTTGGTCTCTACTACGGACAGACCGGCCAATCGGTCAGACCGTAGTTTACAACTCAGTCAGACAGATTTCTCGGTCAGACCGGCCTAACAAACGGTCAGACCGATTGAGACAGAAATGAGCTGAAATAAGCATTCTCAAAGGATGTGACCTTCTAGTATGCAATGCAAGTTGATTTTATGATTTGTGGCACATAGATGAAGTATTTTGTGATACACCACATGCTCCTCTTAATAGTACGGCAACTATCCTAAAATCCGGTCAAAATTCTTCTCTAATCACCTTAGACCGGTAAAAATGGAAAAGATCCTATTTCGTACCTTTGCCCTTTTGATCAATGCCCTTTCTTCATCATGATGCTCTTTCTTTGCCTTTCATTAACCTGTCTTTTAAGTATCTTCTTGACACAACTAGGCAGGTAACGTTAGTATAGCATTTGTAGTTGTCATTAATTATTAAAACACTCTATAGGGGCCTAGAAGCTACAGCGTCGAAGATATTCCTCGCCGAAGTTGTCGATCACTTTGTTGACGAATTTCTTCAAGCATTCGATTGCTGTGGACTCACCAATCCGTATGTAGTCGTCGACAGTATCGGCAAGAGAGCCGTAGATCAACAAACGAATGGCCGCTGTGCACTTCTGTAATGGAGACAACCTTCGGCGGTTAACGACATCTACTCTCAGTGAAAAAAGTGGACCGCTCACCAAGAGATCCGACGATACGTAGAAAGAGGGGTCTGCTCATCCGGAACCTCCGATGAAATAGGTGGTCGGGGTACACCGGATCTTCGCAGAAGCAGTCCACCATGAGGCGGATATGGCCGGTTTCACGGTCCCTGTTGATGTATCGTCTGCCACTGCGTTGATGACGGTGCAAGGTAGAAGCCTGTAGTCTTGCTTGTATACCGGTAAGTACACACTCTTCTGACTCCACCATGGCGGGATCTGGGTTAACGAATCCCGCAAGGACACTCCGTAAGGTATTTACGGACTCTTCATCTTCACTGTATGAGCTTGAACCAGAGCTGGACGGCATATTTGAGGGAGAGGGATTTCGGAATGAGAGGGATTTGGCAGTGAGGAGTATTGGTGGGGATGAGAAATATGTGCACCGTCGATTCGGTTTATATAGGCCAGGTCGAATATCCCAACGGCTATTTTCCAAAAAGATGAGTGCAACGGCTATTTTTCGAACACATGAGTCGAACGGCTACTTTCAAAACAGATGAGTCCAACGGCTAGTTTTCAAACACATGAGTCAAACGGCTAGTTTTCAAACACATGAGTCAAATGGCTATTTTCAAACATATGAGTCCAACCGATATTTTTCAAACATATTTCAATTGCAGAAAAGAATGATACATATGTGTACAACGACACATCGAAAATAAAATGTTACACTACTCAACCTAGTCTAGGTTGGCCTCCCGGATCAAATTTTTTACAAACTTCAACGCTTTCGCATGATCCTTCATTTCCTCATCGGTGAAGTTGGATTTGTCCATAGTGACCAGTTTTGTGAAAGACCTTGCAAGGACTAGCTTCTGGTTGAGCTGGTCATGTTTTCTCAGAGTGGAGGCCGCACGATCTGTTGCCTCGACACGCTTAGTTTTAGCCTTGACGAAGGCTTGTAGGTCTTCTTACGCGGATGTGTTGCCCAAGGGATATTTCTGTTTGCCTTTCCCCTTGCGCTTCTCCTTGGCGGTGTTGCGACATTCTGGGCACGTCTCCTCCATGAGCAGCTCATCTGGATTGGACGAGGATGATGTGTGCGCACCATCCTCGCTCAGCCGTGCTCTTTTTCCGATGTCGACATATGTTCGGTTCCATTTAGGTTGGTCCCGAACATTCGTCTACCAATGGTCCAGAGTGAATGCTTGCCCCATCTCGCTCCTGTACAGCTCACGCGCTTGTGCCATTAGTTGGTCGTCTGAACGACCACTAGCGTACACTTCCTTTAGCCTGCACCAACAACCATTAAACTGAACAACTTTTCTGTTAGTCCGGAGCCAGTGGTCTTTACAATGCTTGACCTCCCTTCTATGATTTCGTGGGCTGCTCGTGTTGTATGCCGCAGCCACACTCACCCAGTACGTGTCGAACTTTTTGCTGTTCCCATCGACTGGGTCCAGCAAGTTATTCAACCACACACTTATCTGCGCAACCGAATTATAAATGGTGTCATGTAACTTTCAAATAAAATCTAGAAAAATGTCAAAATAATTCCTTCCACAATATCTGAATGTCAAAATAGAATACTCACAAGTCGAACATCATTGGCCGGTTGCCAAAGTAACCGCCTGCGCCCGGCCGGACCCGAGAGACCATGGTCGTCGTCGTCGTCCGCTCCAAGCTCCAGCGTAGATTGTGGCGTACCCACGTCTGGGGGGGATGGGGATTTGAGATTTTGCCCGAGGCCTACCGGTGGCGAGGGATGACCTTGTGGAAATGAGTGCGGCGGTGCATATGCGGCGGGATGCTGATATGGAGAAGCATGTGCATATTGCGGGCCGGGGGGGGGGGGGGGTAGAGAGGATACCCGGACAGATAAGATGGGTGTGGTAAATGAAGATTAGCGGGTGGATATGGTAGAGGATTTGAATTACCTGCTATTTCCAGATTTTCTCTAGCTGAACTAGGAGAGCTAAGCCAGTTTACAAAATCCTCAGGAGGATTACTATCCATATCGAAACTTAAAACTTGTTGGGGGAAAAATACTAGCAATGTCAGAAGCGTCACCCAAGGACGGGAGGAGGATCCCCCTCATTCCGGGCCCCTTCTCCGGGCCGGGGGAGACCTCCCCCGGAGCCCCTTCTCCGGGCTCGGGGGAGACTTCCCCCGGCGCACCTTCTCTGGGCCGGGGGAGACCTCCCCCGGAGCCCCTTCTCCGGGCTCGGGGGAGACTTTCCCCGGCGCACCTTCTCCGGGCTCGGGAGAGACCTCTCCCGGAGCGCCTCCTCCGGGCTAGGGAGAGGCCTCGCCCGGAGCCCCTTCTCCGGGCTTGGGGGAGACTTCCCCCGGCGCACCATGTCCGGGCCGGGGGAGACCTCCCCCGGAGCCCCTTCTCCGGGCTTGGGGGAGACTTCCCCCGGCACACCTTCTCCGGGCTCGGGAGAGACCTCTCCCGGAGCCCCTCCTCCGGGCTCGGGGGAGACTTCCCCCGCGCACCTTCTCCGGGCCGGGGGAGACCTCCCCTGGAGCCCCTTCTCCGGGCTCGGGGGAGACTTCCCCCGGCGCACTTTCTCCGGGCTCGGGAGAGACCTCTCTCGGAGCCCCTCCTCCGGGCTAGGGAGAGGCCTCGCCCGGAGCCCCTTCTCCGGGTTCGGGGGAGTCTTCCCCCGGTGCACCTTCTCCGGGATCGGGAGAGACCTCTCCCGGAGCCCCTCCGGGCTAGGGAGAGGCCTCTCCCGGGGCCCCTTCTCCGGGCTAGGGGAAGACCTCTCCCGGAGCCCCTTCCCCGGGCTAGGGAGAGACTTCCCCCGAAGCCCCTTTTCCAGGAGGCACTGGTTTCGAGGGTCGCCACGTGTCCGAGATCGGTGCCCTGGACCTCGCCAAAAGACCGTCCTGCCCTCGATCCGACGGTTGTAGCAGCGGTAGCTTGGTAATTTTCGTCTTTTGGGGTCTATATATACCCTTGTAACCCTCTCTTGTAACCTAAGACATTCATTTGTACTCAATCCAAAAAACGAAAAAGACGTGTTCTGGAGCCCTCTCTCCAGGAGAGAGCCCCCTAGCCGACGCTCGTCGGGAGCACGTCGACAAGACTAGGGCCTCTACTGAGGCCTGAACCTGTATAAACCCGTGTCAATCTCTGAGATTGTCCAACGCGGGGTGACCCGTCACACGGTCAGCTCGTGTTGAGGAACAGGTGTTGCGCACGTCATCAAACCTGCTGAGGTGTTTTTTATACCACGACAAAACTAATTTTAGTGCACAAAGTGTGTGAAAAGTATGTGTAAAATGAAGCAAGATGTGTGAAATGGGTGTGGTGAAGTAAGCATATGAAGCCTCTATTAATAGACAGCCCTCTGTGAATTTTTGGGAATTTTTAGAATTTTTCTGAATTTTCTGGGTTTTCTGGGATTTTTTTGGTAATTTTTTAATAGAAAAACAATTAAATAATGCGTAACGGTTAAATTTCCAACGGCTAAAACTCCAACGGCCAAAAATACTACCACTGACAGGTGGGACCATCCACAAAACGACTGTCGGATCCATTAAAAACCGTAAAAAAACGGACCGTTGCGAGTTCCAACGGCCACTTACAGGCGGGCCCGACAAAAATGCGGACCCACATGTCATCCGGTGTTTACGCGTGCATGCAGTAAGGCGGGGAGGCCGACATTTTGTTCACGCGGTACTGTGGCGGGCCCCACAAACTGCGTGAAATAACTGCGCCACGCGACCACGACCGCCCGCAACGCTTGCGTTCGACCGGCGCGCGCTCGGTGGGGCCCACCACTGCACGACCGCCCACGACCGCCTGCTCGCGCTCCTCGTCCCTGTTCTGCGCACCGATCGCGCGTGGTCGACAGTGGCTTCGACTAGCGCGCGCCCGGTCGTGGTCACGCGTTGCGGCTGTAAGATCAAGGATGCCGACTAGGGGGGTGAATAGGAGGCTTTAAAAACTTTAAGTAAAAACAAATTTTGTAAAGAGAAGAATCAAATTGCAATTCGATAAATTAAAAGGAAAAGATAGAGAGAACGAACATAAGATTTTTCCCGAGGTCTCGAAGACACGTCCGGTCTCTCCTAATCCTCGTTGAAGCACTCAAGTGAATTGAGTCTTGCTTCAATATCCACGAAGGATATTTCTCACTAATGGTTGCTCCTTGTCCGCTCCGGAAAGGCAAACATCGATGCCTTTTACAAACACGCCGAGCCTCTCCGACAATTTCCGAACAGGAGAGGTCAACGGCCATGCTACCAAACCGTCTAGGTGAGGGCGTTCACCAAGAGTAATAAGAAGCAAGGTCTCTTCTAGACCTCCAACAATCATCGAGAAGCTCTAAGTATGCAAGAACAATGCGAACAGAAAACTCGGTGGATCTCAGAAACACTCGACTTGATCAACAGATCAAGATTTTCTGTAAAGAACTAAAACTCAAGAGTGTATAAGAATGTGAGGCTACTGGATGTGTAAAACAATAGCTCAAAGCCTCTATTTATAGCCTCAAGAATCAAAAGAACCGTTGGAGCTCGAGCTGAAAATCAGCAGCTCAAACTGACAGTCAGTTTACCATACTGACAATCAGTTTGGGTCACGACCAGAAAGAAATAAAATCCAGAGATAAATCAGCTAGCCGTTTGAGGTCGAAAAAGGAAAAACAACAGTGCAAACTGACAGTCAGTATAGCACACTGACAGTCAATCTCAAACTCAACGGCTGACAAAATTTACGGATAAAAATTAGCTAGCCGTTTGTGGTCGTATATGGAAACTGATACCTCATACTGACAGTCAGTATGGATGACAAAAATGACCAGATCAAATAGATACTAAAAAAAACGGCTTGAGGTCGAAATGCAAACTGACAGTCAACATGGTCATACTGACAGTCAATTTAGTTCAAAAAATTTTCAGCTCAAAAAACAATCTCTCTGGACAACTGTCAGTTAACACAAACTGACATTCAAACTGATAGTCAGCATAGCAAACTGACAGTTAGCATGGATAAAAACAATTATAACTTTTAATCATAGATCCGATTTAAGAGTTTAATAGCTCATTTGAAAGATAATTTAAAGGGCTATCTTTTTGTCAACAGAAGCAAAAAAGCGAGATCTGCTTAGATCTTTCTAGAAAAAGCAAAAAACATCTGTTGTCAAAAACTCATCTGAAAAACCAAATCAAATCCAACCGAAACAAATGCAATGCAATGACCTAGTAGTTTCTCGGTTTATGCTGGAAATGTAGAGAGGACTTGCAACCCCTCTTTATAGTACGATTAAAACTAAAAATAAATTCATAAATCGATCAAACTTCATACGCCGAGATCGGTAAAAATAAGCAATCATATTACCTTAGGTCCTTTGCATTTCTCGATTTTCTTCTCATCTTTATACTTTACGACTTGTGCTTGATCCATTTTACGTCGGGTTTATCTTGATCATCTTGCATTTTTTCCCAACACAACTCTATATTAAATATCTCAACAGCACAATTAGTCTGAGACACTTTGTTTTCATTAATCATCAAAATTAGGTCAGGCATAGCGGCTTAGATGCAACAATCTCCCCCTTTTTGATGATTGATGACAACAAGTGTTCGATACAAAAATAATAAATGAATAACTCCCCCTGACTCCCCCTGAGTGTGTGCATGATATCTCTAATTGACATGTATAAACATAAGTCCAAAGCATACAGTCAAAGCCAAAACATCATCATACACAAATATATCAGAATCAACAAATATCAGAGCATCACAAGTATATAAGCCACCATATCCACATAATGAATCTCAGAATAATCAACCATCATATATAAAAAGTCAATATCCATATATCAAAATCATCCAATATAACATAAACTCGTCCAACAATATCATAAGCATATCCATAGCCAACTATAATCATAAACATCTCCATAGAAAGTAAAGTCATAAAATACTTCTCCCCCTTTGGCATCAAGCACAAAAAGGGAGTCAATACAAGAAGAGAGCCTAAGGCTCATCATTAGAAAAGCCTAGCACGACTGTATCCCCGGAGCCTGCAGGAGATCCAGTCGCGTCGATGGCTGAGGAAGCTAGAGGAGAGGAGGCCGGTGCTGGAGAGGCTGGAGCCGCAGGAGCCCGGAGCAGCTGGGACCGGTGCAGCATCTGAAGCTGTACCAGGTGAAGATGCAGCTGAGCGGGCCCTCTTGCGAGGGGCAGGAGAGGCAGATGAATGCAGACGGTGCAGAATCTCCTCCTGCTGAGCAACCAGTCGAAGCAGCATCTGATGGTGCTCCTGCTGAGTGCGGAGGATCTGCTGCTGAGTCTGGATTGTAGGATCAAGGATGCTGACTAGAGGGGGGTGAATAGGAGGTTTTTAAAATTTCTTTTCAATTTAGCAATTTTAAAGCATAATTGAGAGACCTAAATTATACAATGAGGCTTAAAAGCAATTTAATCAACTAGTTACATTCAATCAAATGAACTATTCAATAAGACATGCAACAATGGTAAATATAGCAATTGTGTCAAGATGAATGTAAAGCAAATATGAAATATGCAATTTGACACAATATTTTTACCGAGGTCTTGGAGACTCACCCGGTCTCCCCTACTCCTCGTTGAAGTGCTCACTCGGAGCCTCCCTTCTATATCCACGAAGGATATCTCACTAGGGTTGCTTCTTCTCCACACCGGATAGGCGAGCACCACACCTTTCACAAGCTTTTACCGGCCTCTCCGACAAACTTCAATGAAGAGATCGCGACTCTCCTCCGACACCGTCTAGGCGAAGGTGATCACCAAGAGTAACTAGCCGGATGCACTCACTTGAATAAGTCTCGTGCTAGAAGCTCAATGATGCAAAAGAGATGATCAACATTCTAGCACTAGCAAGCTAATGGAGATGAAGTGCACTAAACACTCACAAACTCTCCCACAAACTTTCTATCAAATCCACTAAGGATTTTGGGCTCAATTCTAGCCTCTAGATGCAATAACTCAAATGCAAATGACTTGGCTAGGTTTTCAGCTGATATATGAACTCTTTGAGCAGCCACAAATGAAGCCAAACACGACATATATATAGCCCTCAAAGAAAACTAGCCGTTTGCAAGAAACCAGGCCAAAATTCTACAGGTCGGACATTGTCCGGCCATTTCGGACAATGTCCGGTCAGTACAACCCAATAGTGACTGTTACTCACAACGGCAACCTTGTCAGTTACCGTTTCAACGAAATTTGTGAAGGTCGGACAGATACTATTTGTCCGGACAAAAACCCTGGACAAAAAAATATGTCTCTGTTAACTCTCGGCTCAAACAACTTGTACAGGCTGGACAATGTCCGGCCATTTCAGACAAAGTCCGGCCTTCCCAGACAAAAGGCCCCGGACGGATGCAAACGTCTCTGGTTTCATTTTGCAAAAGGCTGAAAAAAATTGTACATGCCGGACAATGTCTGGCCACTGTACACTAATAATAAAACAAGCATAACTTTTGATACAGAGATCTGATTGAAGTGATTTTTGGCTTGTTGGAAAGATAACTTAGAGCAATACAATTTTGTCAATAGGAGCAAGACCTAGAAATGCCTATATATTTCTAGAAAACTCAAAAAATTTCCTATTGCCAAAATACCCAACACAAAAATCATCTCAAAAGCAATTTAGGGTATTTGCACATATGGATTTGTTGTTTTCTCGCAGATATCTCAGCTGACACTCAGCGATGACCACGACCACACAGGTCTGATATCCGATTGAAAACAGGTGATCGAGAGAGTTTAGTCGAGCGTACGCAAGCGAGCCGAAGACTGGTACGACCAGCTCGAGCTCCTACGACCACGCCCAAACCCTAAACAGAAAGCCGCAAAACTAGCAACACGACCACATATCAAGCATGGATACGATCAGAATGTGCAAATACATCCACAACCAACTCTAGATAATAAACCAATTTAAATAGCTGGCGATCAAGACTAAGTGCAGTTTTCAAAACATTCTCTAATGCACCACAAACTACACTTAGACTATCTAGCAATGCAAGAGGTGCAAGATGATATGAATGCATTTGAGTTTCCGCACTAGATAGATTTAAGCTACTAGTTTCCGACCCCTCTTAATAGTACGGTCAAACTAGTAAAAAAGAATCCTATCAACCCGGTTTGTCTCCAAACACCGAGACCGGTAAAATTCTAAGAAAACAATCCTTAATCTTGGATTTTACCTTAGGTGAAGTTCGACCTCGTGAAGCTCGACCACTCGACGCTTGTCCTCGCAAAGCTCGACCTCGCTAAGCTTGACCTCGCGAAGCTCGACCGCTCGACATGTGTCCTCGCAAAGCTTGACTTTCTAAGCTTGACCTCGCTCGAGATGTCTCATATCGACTTCATCCTCTTCACACCCTTGCTCGCTTTTATCCTGCAATCAATCTGAAACTACAACACGTACACTCAATGCACAACATTAGTCTCATATATAGGTCGTCATTAATCACCATCAGAGAAACTACTCCACACAGGAGTTAGCTCAACAGTTTCTTTTTCCAGTGAAATGACAACACCATATTCAACAACTAGCAAATGAGTATGAGATAAAATACAATCATATAGATCATAGATGATAAAGACATACGCATACGATCTATACTACTCATGTCATGATAGCAATCAAATCAGATGACCAAAGTGATGAGCTCCCCCTCAACATATGAATCGATATCAAATCCACAACTGGAGTCATCAAACTCAAGATTTAACATATAACATCTTGATCAATCAATTAGCACAAGCTTGATGCAACCACCGAGCTCTCCCTCTGCATATGCATCAATATTAAACCCACAACTAAGTAGCTATCCATTTCAGGGTTTATCAATAGTCAACTCAATTCACTTGTGCTAAATCAGGATTTATCTAAGTTGTCATTTAATCATCAAAACTGTCATTATCCAGATCAGTATTAATCATTATGGATTTATCCAAATCATCATTAATCATCAAAACCTAGATACTTAGATCGACCTAGAGCCAACATGGATGACCTGCTGGAGCTAAGAGGCGAAGGAAGATCCAGTGCCTGTCTCTGCAGCCGGTGCTGGATCAGACTCCTGAACTGGAGCCTCGTCCTCTGACTCCCCCTCATCATCATCATTATCAGATGCGGGAGAAGCAGGACTAGCTGCAGCTGCAGGGTGAGCACCAAGACGTCTGTCAGCTTGGCCCGGAGGGTAGAACTGCAGGGGATGATGGGGCCGCGGGAGCTCAGAGCAACGGCCCGAATGTGGAGAAGCACCGCCATGATGTACGGAGCGTACACCAATTGACGGCGCAGAACAAGAAGAACGTGCTGCATCTCACTGATGATGAGATCAGCAACATCGAAGGGCTCCTCCTGGAAGATGAAGATAAGAATGTGGAGGGCAAGATAGGTAACTCTAGCCCTATCTCCGGTCATAGGAACTAGAGTGAGACGAAGAATCCGAAGGGCAAGGTCAACATCGTGGCGCAAGCCAGCAATGAGACGAAGCTGGAAGGGTCTAGAGTAAAGCATGGCTACCTCCCGATGCTCGAGATTAGGAAGGGTATGGAGTTGGCGCCCAGAAGCAGGGTGAACCAGTCCGAGAGCAGCCTCTATCTGATCCTTCATGACAGTGTGGACCTGAAGGCCTGTCATGAAGGTGATAAAGTCGTGCCGAGGAGAAATGAAGATGGTGGAATAGAACTGACGAATGGGCTTATCGGCCCAGTGGAGGGAGGAATCTGCGACAAGGTCGCGGATCCCAACGGAAGCAAAAGAATCTGCTAGGGTGACAATGCCTGTACGAGACGCAATCGTTTGCCAGGATAGAGAGCGGTGGGCGAAAATGGAGACACGGCTATAGAAACTAGTGAACAAATCAAGGTGGAGGTTCGTGTAAAAAGTGAGGACGTCGCACGTGTCGTGACCAGTGGAACGCGGCGAGAGATAGGGGTTTGTGGAGCAGAGCATGCGGAGGCGACTTGCATGCCACCAGGAATAATCCACGGGGACACACTCGGGTGGAGGCGAAGAGCGGGGCTCAGTCGGCTGACCCGATGAACGACGGTTGTTTTGCCACGTTCTTCTGTCGAGCAATGCGACAAGAAGATCCCGACTGATCAGACATGATCGAAAGAAAAACAGAGGAGAGAAGAAGAAACAGGGACCTGAACAGAGGAAGGCGAACTGAGCAGAGGAAGCCGACGAACGATGACGACGTCGAACAAAAAGGCCGGAGAAGGAGGCACGGCACGGGCTAGAGAAGCACAAGGTGGGTCTCAACGCCGGCGAGCACAGCGGCGCACGGCGAAGCTACGGCACAGCGGCGGTGAGGCGCGGCACGAGGAGAGGCGACGATGGAGGTGACGGCGGGAAGAAACAGGAGGCGGCGGCTCACAGCTCCACGGCGGTGAGGAGCAACGAGGTGGTGGCGGCGCACAGTGGTGGCGCAGCACGGCGAGGAGACACTGGCGGCGAGGCAATGGCGGCGAAGAGGAGAAGGCAAAGAGCCACAAAGAACAGAAATGGGGGTTTTAGGGTTTTTGGAGACACAAACTGACAGTCAGTATGATATACTGACAGTCAGTTCCATGAAACACTGACAGTCAGTTCATAGAACTGAGTTTTGAAACTGACAGTCAGTTTGAGCCTCAAAAACGACCAGGTGCTACGACCAAAGACAATTGCACATAATTGACAGTCAGCATGATCATCGACTTTGACTAGAGGCTAAGAACAAGCTCCTAAGCAAAGGAACTGACAGTCAGTTTGTCATACTGACTGTTAGTTTGGACAATTTCGACCAAAAGGAAGATTTGACCAGAGAGGGAATAAAAATATATTTTAATATAATTTAATACAATTATCACATCAACTAGCATTAGATATATCAATAATGTTCAATTCACCTCTGAGAAAACAAAATCTAGTTTCATCTAGGGGTTTGGTGAAAATATCTGCTAGTTGCATATCAGTTCTAATATAACCCACATTAATATCTCCTTTTGCCACATGATCTCTTATAAAGTGGCGTCGTATTTCAATATGCTTAGTTTTAGAATGTTGAACAGGATTGTTAGCAATTTTAATGGCACTTTCATTATCACACAATAGTGGCACTTTATCAAATTTAATTCCATAATCCAGAAATGTTTGCTTCATCCACATAATTTGAGCACAACAACTGCCTGCAGACACATATTCCGCTTCAGCTGTGGAGAGAGCTATAGAATTCTGTTTCCTAGATGACCATGATACTAAAGACATCCCCAAAAGCTGACAGCTACCAGATGTACTTTTTCGATCAATCTTGCAACCAGCATAATTAGAATCCGAATATCCAATTAATTCAAAATTTGCATCTTTCAGATACCAAAGATCTAGATTGGGATAGCATTTCAAGTACCTAAGGATTTTTTTAATAGAAATTAAATGACATCCTTAGGGGCTGATTGAAATCTAGCACATAAGCATACACTAAACATGATATCAGGCCTAGATGCAGTGAGATAAAGTAAACTACCAATCATAGACCTATAGAGTTTAGAATCAACCGATTTTCCATTGTTGTCAATATCCAGATGTCCATTTGTGGCCATGGGGGTTTTGATTACTTTAGCATCTTCCATCCCAAAGCACTTGAGCAAGTCCTTCACGTACTTCGTTTGACTCACGAATGTACCGTTCTTGAGTTGCTTGATTTGAAGTCCAAGGAAGAAGCTTAGCTCACCGATCATTGACATCTTGAATTCCCTAGACATCATTTCTCCAAACTCATGACAAAAATGTTCATTAGTAGATCCAAAAATAATATCATCAACATATATCTGACATATGAACAAATCTTTTTCAATCATTTTTGTAAAGAGAGTTGTATCAATCTTCCCAATTTTAAAACCTTTTGATAAAAGAAAGTCTCTAAGTCGTTCATATCAAGCTCGAGGAGCTTGTTTGAGACCATAGAGAGCTTCAGACAATTTAAACACATGGTTTGGAAATTTAGGATCTTCAAAACTGGGAGGTTGTTCAACAAAAACAAGTTCAGATATCTCACCATTTAGAAAAGCACTTTTTACATCCATTTGAAATAATTTAATATTAAAGCTAGATGCATAAGCAAGAAGTATACGAATAGCTTTAATATTTTCGCTTGTGTTGTCTTCTAATGAGGTGAACAACTCCTTGTTTCCGGTCATATGTTCGGAGCATCCGCTGTCTAGTACCCAATGCTTCCCACCAGTCTTGTAGTTCACCTGCATAAAAGAATCAAGTCTTTTTAGGTACCCAAACCTTTTTGAGTCCTTTGATGTTAGCAATCAAAGCTTTGGGCACCTAAATTGATTTCTTCTTTTTATTTAGCATGGGTGCACCAACAAACTTTGCTATAGCATACCCTTTCTTTGACCTTTGAAGTATGTAGCAAGTATCAAAATAGTTTGGAGTCATTAAAGGACATGCTTCATGCGAATGACCAGTTTCATGGTATTTGAAGCAAAATGTGTTGCATGCTTTTATGAAAATAGTTTTTGTACTTGGTTTCTTTTCTTTCTTCGGAAAGTATCCAAGTCCTTCTTTTCTAAATGAGCACTTTTGTTTGCTAAGAATAAGATCTAGAGATACTTTTCCTTTGTAGCAATTTTCTAGACCTTTTCTAAGTTTTTCAACTTGTGCCTTAATTTCATTATTTTCATTTAAAATTGTTTCATTTGAAGCACATGGAAAATAGAGAGAACAAGTAGGAATAGCATGAGAAGGAGTGTCATCTAGATCACATGAAATGGCTACATCAACCTTAGATGGAGCATGTGTAATATCTTTAATGAGCAGACTTGTATATGAATTTTTTAATTCTGAGTATTGAGTACGTAAAGAAGAATACTCTTCTTTAAGTGCTCTATACTTCTTTTTAGTGATTCTAAACACTTCATTCAATTCAGTGATCATTTCAACAAGTTCATCATATGAAGAGTCAGAAGAATGTACCTTTTCATCACCCCTAGCCATAAGACAAAGGGGTGAACTAGTCGAAGTGTTGCCGAGAGCTAGTCCAGCTAGCTTGTTGGAGCAACCTCCTTCATTGTCGGAGTCGGAGTTGGAGCTTTCTCCTCCGAACATTCATTCTCCGAAGCATGCTTCCTTGGTTGCCTCATTGCTCTTCTTGAAGAATTTCTTTTTCTTGTTCCAAGTCTTGTTCTTGTTCCAAGTCTTGTTCTTGTTTAGACATCTTGATGTTATGTGTCCCTTTTTGTGACATCCATAGCATATATGATGTCCTTGAAATTTGATTGCTTCGGCCCTTTTGGTCGTGTGTCGATGTTGACATCCTTCTTGTGTAACCTGCGAAGAAGTTTTTGAGTGTTCTTTACCATGAGAGCTAGATCTTTGTCGGAGGAGCCATCGCTTGAGTCGTTCTTGAAGCCAGCTTTGAAAGCCAACACCTTCTTCTTTGTCTCCAAAGGTTCGGTTGCTTCCTTCTTCTCCTTTCGATGCATCTCATGGGTGATGAGATTTCTATAGAGATCGGTTGGTGTAGTGGTTGATAGATCCGAGTTGGTGAGTACCGTCACCAATGTGTCGAAGCTTTCTGGAAGAGCCCTGAGCATCTTTCTTACAATTTCAAGGTCAGTAAAAACAACTCCTAGCCCCTTGAGTTTATTTATAATGTTGTTCAACCGAGTAAACATGAAGTCCACGGACTCGGTTGACGACATGGTGAATGTCTCATATCGTTGCCTTATCATGAGTAACTTTGCCTCTTTAACTTTAGTCGTGCCCTCATAAATTTCTTCGAGGGTGGTCCAAACCTTGTGAGCTGTTGTGAGATTGCTCACACAGTTGAACTTGTTTAAAGATAAACTGGCAAAGAGCGCATTTTTGGCCTGGGCATTTAAATGTAGTTTTCTCCTGTCGTCATCGAAGTGACTTGCCGGATTATCCGAAGGAGTAAAACCAAGTTTAACGATGTCTCATACATCAAGCCCCATGGCCTCTAGAAATACCGACATGCGCACTTTCCAATAGAGATAGTCTCATCAAAGATAGGCGCACGTCCGGTATGATCGAGATGAAAGCCCTCATTTGACGCCATCCTCTCTCTAGGCGGTGAAGCCTAATTAATCGAGAGACCAAGCTCTAATACCAATTGTAGGATCAAGGATTCCGACTAGAGGGGGTGAATAGGAGGCTTTAAAAACTTTAAGTAAAAACAAATTTTGCAAAGAGAAGAATCAAATTGCAATTCGATAAATTAAAAGGAAAAGATAGAGAGAACGAACACAAGATTTTTCTCGAGGTCTCGGAGACACGTCCGGTCTCCCCTAATCTTCGTTGAAGCACTCAAGTGAATTGAGTCTTGCTTCAATATCCACGAAGGATATTTCTCACTAATGGTTCCTCCTTGTCCACTCCGGAAAGGTGAGTACCGATGCTTTTTACAAACACGCCGAGCCTCTCCGACAATTTCCGAACAGGAGAGGTTAACGACCACGCCACCAAACCGTCTAGGTGAGGGCGTTCACCAAGAGTAATAAGCAGCAAGGTCTCTTCTAGACCTCCAATAATCACCGAGAAACTCTAAGTATGCAAGAACAATGCGGATAGAAAACTCGGTGGATCTCAGAAACACTCGACTTGATCAACAGATCAAGATTTTCTGTAAAGAACTAAAATTCAAGAGTGTATAAGAATGTGAGGCTGCTGGATGTGTAAAACAATAGCTCAAAGCCTCTATTTATAGCCTCAAGAATCAAAAGAACCGTTGGAGCACGAGCTGAAAATCAGTAGCTCAAACTGACAGTCAGTTTACCATACTGACAATCAGTTTGGGTCACAACCAGAAAGAAGTAAAATCCGGAGATAAATCAGTTAGCCATTTGAGGTCGAAAAAGGAAAAACAACAGTGCAAACTAACAGTCAGTGATGCGACACGGGCGGTCCGATCTTTCGATGAGAACAAGAACTATCAATTTATGAAGATGACTCTCACGATCCGGCTACCAACCGTACACGACTGATATGCCATGGCAATCGCTGAACCAACTTCGGATTGTTATCAACCGAACTAGAAGCACGATCGACCTGATCACGAAGATCTATTCCTACAAGCAATCGAAGAACAAGCAAGAACAAGATAAACAAGCAATCTGAAATTGCAAATATAGATTGAATCACGAAAAAGAGTTGGGGTTCCGAATACAGATATTGATGTTGATCTAGCCGACCAAGAAGAATATCTCAATAGCTTCAACGAAGGAAAGACTATGACTAAACAAAACCCGTGGAACCCTAATGGTTCAGTATGATTATATAGAGGAGGTAAAAGAGATCGGTGGCCAGGTAAGGAAACCTGAAACCGACATGGACTCCTTCCCTACTCGGACTCGAACTCGAACTCAATACATGGGACTTGACCCAACCAAAAAGGTGACGCAGCACCGACTCGATCTAATCAGAATCTGGTCGAAACTTGTTTTGTCAATTTCCAGCGATACAGAAGGAATTTGGATGTGGAACTAGATTCATTGGAAAGATCTCGTCGTGGGCTTCCCCGTGGACTATAAGAATGTCCCAATCGGACTTCGTATGAGGGAGTTATGATCGTTTGAAGGCAGGCTGCTCCTGGATGGCCGAACCGGACTCTAATTCGAATTCATCTCGGACTCCAACTCGACTTGGACTCCTTGATGGTCCTTGCATCCTTGCTGGTCCTCTCCATTGTTCCTAAGCACAATATTATCACTATTAGATAGTAAACTATTCTCAAAACCATATATATATAAACTTAGAAACGAGTTCACCTGGCAATGCAGCAATCGGGCTTTGCTACGCGTTATTGGTCCTTGTGTAACAAGCGGAGGAGTGCGTGTATCCGAATAAGTGATGTCCTCATCAGTCAGTATAGCACACTGACAGTCAGTCTCAAACTCAACGGCTGACAACATTTACGGATAAAAATTAGCCAGCCGTTTGTGGTCGTATATGGAAACTGATACTTCATACTGACAGTCAGTATCACACACTGACAGTCAGTATGGACCACAAAAACGACCAGATCAAATAGAAACTCAAATAAAACGGCTTGAGGTCGAAATGCAAACTGACAGTCAGCATGGTCATGTTGATAGTCAGTTTAGTTCAAAAAATTTCAGCTCAAAAAATAATCTTTCTGGACAACTGTCAGTTAACACAAACTGACATTCAAACTGACAGTCAGCATAGCAAACTGACAGTCAATGTGGATAAAAATAGTTATAACTTTTAATCCATAGATACGATTTAAAAGTTTAATAAGCTCGTTTGAAAGATAATTTAAAGGGCTATCTTTTTGTCAACAAATGCAAAAGCCAGATCTACCTATATCTTTATAGAAAAAGCAAAAACTCTTATGCTGTCAAAAACTAATCTGAAAAACCAAATCAAATCCAACCGAAACAAATGCAATGCAATGACTTAGTAGTTTCTCGGTTTATGCTAGAAATATAGAGAGGACTTGCAACCCCTCTTTATAGTACAGTTAAAACTAAAAAGAAATTTCTAAACTGATCAAACTCCATACGCCGAGATCGGTAAAAATAAACAATCATATTACCTTAGGTCCTTTGCATTTCTCGATTTTCTTCTCATCTTTGTGCTTTGCGACTTGTGCTTGATCCATATTACGTCGGGTTTATCTTGATCATCTTGCATTTCTTCCCAACACAACTCTATATTAAATATTTCAACAACACAATTAGTCTGAGACACTTTGTTTTCATTAATCATCAAAATTAGGTCAGACATAGCGGCCTAGATGCAACAGCAGCCATCCTTATGTGAGCAAACTAACCCATATAGGCAAGATTTGCTAGAGAAAAAATAGTGTTTTGTTTCTTTGACCAAAAAAAAAGTAAAATCAAAATATGCTTTCAATAATTAATAGTAATTTCTCAAAATATTTTATTTTTTTAATCTACACCATATGTCGAAAAATAGTACACAAGAGAAATAATTTTAACTCTAACAATGAGACTTGCTCACGTGGACAAGGAAATTTGGCATTCCATCATAGATTAGAATTTTCTTATTCATTTAAGCAATCTAATCTAGTAAAATAAAAATTGAACATAATATCAAACAACAATATTTGTTAGACTAGACTAAAAAAAATTTGTTAATGTGACACGACATGCAAATGAACGGACCCTTACTAGTTATTACTCTCTCAAAATGTATAGCGGTCACCACCGGACTCAAAGTTGGGCCAGACCAGAAGGCAAGGCCATAGGGGTGTCTGGCCTGAGCCCATGGATGTAAGGGGCCTAGTTATACTTGGCTTAATTATTAAACAAAGTAAGTTTTAACTATATAGAGCTTTAGATTATAAGAAAATAGCTGGTGCTATAATCATGGACTTAGACCTAATCCTAAGAAAGAGGAACTACGCGTGATATTAATTTGGGCTCATGAACGGGTGCGTGACTGTCTGCTATTTGGATTTAGTATCTCGATCGTAGGATTGAATCATAGCTTGCTTGTGGTATATTATAAGAACTTTTAACTTTGTTGTAGAAGTTTATATCAATATTTGAAAAAAAATAAATGGTAAGCGAATAATTATCCCATGGTAGGTGCTTATGCGGCTCTTAAATGAATGATTCATTTATACATAATAGTCTGTATAACATGGAGAAAACAAAACTACATGTTATTAGTTGAGAACACCCACCACTAGTCAATAGTGATTTAGAATCATCCAAATCAGGAAGTGAGATATGAGAGAGTATTAATCATCAAATGATTTAAATTTATAATCATTCAATTCTCAAATATGGAAAACCATTCAAATTAGCCTTTTCTGCTAACATAATGTACTGGCAAATACAACACAATGGGACATAATTGTTTCAGCTTAGTTAACATAGTAAAAGAAAAAAACAAGAATTTCAAACATATTGATAGAATTGCACAAATATAAATAATACGTTTAAACCACTTATATAAGAACTATGTAGAAAGAGGTTACTCGTGCAGCACAACCGGAGAGTGATTGCACAAGTGAAATGGTAGGATCCGCAACATGGCCATGCAACTGCAGACAACGGAGGAGGAACAAATATACGTTGGATCAACAATTTAGCATGCTTTGATTTTTTTTATATTTATATGATGATATCTTCTTCCTCAACACAACCTACTCTCCTTTGCTATCCGATTTATTTTCTTTTAGAGTTCATTTATTCTCCTCTTTAAAATCTTTACATCTTGATAGATCAGGGGTGAGAGAGAATGGCACAGAGAGGAGGGAAGGGGCAAGAATGACAATGTTTGGTGACGAGCAAGATGGGCATATTGTGCTGGAGTAAGTAGTGGTAATAAGAAGGCTTGACAGCGAGCCAATGAGTTGTTGGAATTATTTGCAATCTAGCAGGTTGGAGGGTGCAACATATACAACGACCACCAAAGGAATAATGGAAATTGGGACGTGATATACTTAGTAGTACCAATAGAGAAGCAAAAGAAGTGTTTTGATTAGAAAATCGAAAATAAGACCACCATGATAGACATCCCTTTGACATAATATTGAAATTAACACTCCATTTGAATCCCAAAAATTGCAATTGAAGTGTACAATTGAACTCTAATTTCTTTTTCAATGGAATTGAATTCCCAATTTCATTGGAATGGAATGGAATTGGCATCTCATGTACTCTAACCTTGTGTATTGTTACAAGGCAACGGTTTTGCCATATCAAAACTATGACTATGGGTAACACTAACGATGGTCGGTGGAGATAAATAAGTTCCAACAAGGTCACATGACCCACTGATTTTTACAATTTAGTCCTTCTATAACTGACATAGAAATATTTGAACCGGCTAAAAAATATTTATATAGAAGTGACCCCACTTGGCACTTGCTATACTTTCTGCCACTGCAAGTAACTGAGCTCTCTATAACCTATTTCTATCAATGGTTGTATAGTTGGAAGAGAATCAATACCTCACTAGTTTCCTTTTATTATGGATTGTATTATCCGGTCGAACATGTTGATTTTTATAGTAGTTTCTCACACAATTTCAACTTATTTTGCCGGATAAACCACTCGACCCCAAACTACTCCAACTTATCACTTGACAAATTCACCTTCTTTGCAATCTGCTACTTGTTCTGTCGCAAGCTATCAACTCTAGGCTCGTTGCTGTCGCCCTACGCCCATCGCCGTTGCTGTTGCCCCTACTCCTGTCGCCATTTGTCATTGCTATTGGGTTTATCTCTACACTCGAGTCATCATTGTTGCCCTTAAGCCATCGCTGTCGCCATTGCCCCTACGGCTAGATCGAAAAAGAAAGAGACAATGGATAGAAGAAATAGAAAGAGGCATCTAAAAAAAATATTGAAATCTTTTGAGAAGTTACTATTTATTTCTTAAATACATTTTTATCCTATGTTTGTAAATAAAGAAACATATATATTTCTCAAACTATTTAACTTTTAAACTCAAATTTTTGCCAAATAATTTTTGGTCTTATGAAAATAAACTCCTTCCCCAGACTTATAAACTAATAAACCCATAAAATCGATTTATTTTAAGAAATTCCAACTCCACTGAACATACAACTTAACTGAGTTATCTATAACTTCTCACTTCTATCAATGATCGTACAGTACAAAGAGAGTCAATACCGCACTACATTCCTTTTGTTACGGATTGGTATTATACCATGAGTAAGATAGCATCAATCATCCTGCAGTAAAGTCAATGTCAATGAACGATCTAAGTCACATCCAAAAAGACAACAAATTTAGGTAGTATAGGATCATGAGGATGCCTTGGCATTCTTGGCCTTTGCCTGCTCCAACAGCTATTTATTTAGCTAAAAGATCCCTCAAGATAGGGAAAGAAAGGCTACATGTAGTTACTGGCAAGTGATCATATGATATGATGGTTGATGGATAAGCCAGTGATATGTATATGAATCTATATAAATTCAAGGTAGTTAGAAATCAAGCAATGTTCTGGAAAATGATAAGCGAATAGTGACTCATTGCTTAGTGTTTAAATAGTAAACAGATATTATACAGTGAATTGTTTATTTATAAATAAGAGTTTTATACATAGTAGGGTAAAACTTATTGCATGTAGTTTAGCCAAATAAAAAGTAGTATTTGATGCTCTCATAAAGAAATATTGGTGATGGTGAGTTAGGAAAACTAAAACTAATAGAAGAAGAGAAATAAATAAAAGTTATGAGTAATTATACATATTCAAACCACTTATACAACCATTTAAACACTTAAGTGGTTTCTTAATCACCCTTGGACCCATTTAAGTGCTAAATACACTTATTTCAACCACTTTATAAAGGTGTGCGGAGATGGACTGTTTATTGCTTTTGTGGTTGCTTAAGCTGTCACTCATATCGCTTTTTAGAACAATGGAATTGAGACTCTGCAAAGGATTGATTTTTTCTTGATTGAATTGGATTGTAGAATCAATTCATAAAATATTAGATTCTACTCGATTTTTGAAATAAGATATTCTGTGAAAAAAGTATAATATAATTTTTTTCAGTCATTTTATGTCATTTGTACAAGCAGGAATACATAAAAAGTGGTAAAAGATGAAACTTGCATATAAGTAAAAATAGACTAATTTTCATTAAATAAACAAATAAAAAATTTTAGGTCACTCTAATCAGGTCAAAACAAAATTTTGTAACATTTTATATCTATTTTACTATGTAGTGTTGTTTTCTTCAAATTTATGGCTTTTTATTAGCTCAGTACGCATGTTTAAATCTTTCATGATTATATGAAAATATCTGTGGGAGAAATATAATAATTGCATTACAAAATAAGTAAATTAATTCAATCGTTCGATTTTTGATATATTGTAGTCATAAAAGAAAACATAAGAAAAAATGTTTGACTCGTCTCTATTGAAAATATATAAAAACATATTATGCGCGATTAGTTTATAGTTTACTATCGTAACCGGTAGAATCGTTTATATCAGAATTATGATCCTACAGCTTTATTTTTTAACATATACATATTAAAATTCTATCGGTTTAATACTCTACTTAAAACTCAAATTGTTTCCTCAAAATAGAGCCGTAGAATTGTAAGATTCTAGAGTCAAATCTAGATTTTAGATTTTGACTACCTCGTATGCACAGAATAAAAATAAAAGACTGTTTAGAGTGTAAATATCTATTTTTTTCTTAAAAATTTGCATCATCTATACTATAAATCCAGATTTAAATTTAATCTTTACCTTCTTTTCTCTCTACACTTCTTCTTTTCTCTCCTCCTCCCAATCTTTGCCGTCGCCACACCTACTTCTTCTCCCCTGTTGGCCACCGCCTCCCGTGGTCAATAGCATCGCCACCATCTCACCACATCACCATTCGACCATCACTTTTCCAATGCATGTCTCCCTACGGCCACCACATCCTACCATCTCTATCCGCAGTGATAGAACCATCGTCACTTCGCCGTCCCCTTTGCTCATTGCAAGGCTGCCGTCGAAGAAACTAAAGAGGCGGTTAGGTAAATTTTAGAGAATTAGATTTAAAAAGAGAGATTTGATCAAAAAAAAAAAAAAAAAAAAAAAAAAAAAAAAAAAAAAAAAAAAAAAAAAAAAAAAAAAAAAAAAAAAAAGAACAAGAGGTTTACATAAAATTAAAAAAAATAAGTGCATCACTTTTGGGCTTTACGTTTTTCTATTTGCTTGAGACTATGGGAGTACGACTGTACTTTGAGATGGCTCATTGCCACCGAAGCGAAAGAAAGCAAACTTAAATCATCCTATTCTCATGGTTGACAAAAAAAAAAAAAATTTCCACTATTTCAAGATAATATTCACCACCTCTAGCACCGACCATATCAGCCCGGAGCCCCGGACCGACAAAACCCGCAACCGTTGGTAACCATTTGGTTTTTTTTTTTTTTTTTTTAAAAAACTAAACCGTCAGGACGATTATACTAGTTGACATAGAAGCCATAGAAAGAAAACTCACTCAAATCGTCCTATTCGCACGACTGATAAATTTTTTTTTCTTGTTTAGTGTATGTATCTATTTTCTAAAAAAACACTCATCATTTTTGATACGACTATATCGGCTTGTACTAGTAAAACCTGTAAAAAGCAACTCTAAAAAAATAATTCAACACGTGTATATAAAGAGATAATATCAACCAAGAGAGATAAAAAAATAGATAAGATGAGTGTTTCTACAGGTACTAGTACTTATATTATTTTTAAGATTAGTTGGACCAATCAAGAGAGAAAAACAGAGAAAGGATGCTTATATGTTAGATGCTATAGAATTTTCCCATTAGAACTAGGAAAACTTATAAGGATGTTTAGTAAGGGGTATTCTTAAGATCTCTTCTTTTGTGGGGGTGAATCTGAAATATGCATATTTTGCAAGAGCATTGGTGCAATTCTCCCAATAAAAATATTTAGGATTTACATTTTTCTATTTGCATGGGACTATGAGAGTACCATTGTACTTTGAGATGACTCATTACCACGTAATCATAAGAAACTAAACTCACTCAAATCATCCTATTCGCATGATTGACAAAAAAAAAAGATTTTCTTTCTGCACTTTTCTTTTTTGAAATAGTATTCATACCAACCTTGTGTGCCTACAGCCAAAGCCGGTACCCACTAGGAACTAGTTAGTTTTGGACGAAAAATCTTTGAATCGTGAGTATGATTAATCTCATTTGGTTTCGGATTAAAATAACTTAAATAGAGTCGGTTTTGAACAAAAATCTTAAATTGTGAGCATAATTAATCTTGTTTGGTTTAGGATTAGAATAACTAGGTTAGTTATCCTAACTTAAATAGAGTAGTTTAGAGCCTTATAGGTAGCAAATTAGTAACTAACTTGACATGACAGATACGGAGTATCACAAATTCATAACATATTGTATTTATAACAAAAAAAACATTCAAGAATTACATAAAGGTGCATAATTTTGAGGATAAGAAACACAAATTAAAACCGGTATCTCAACCAAAAAAGTTTGTGTCACCACCTGCAGGACATTCTTTGATCATCAGTCAACAACCATCACACTAATCAGTGTAGCTACCAAATCCCAAAAATAACCTACATGAATAAAATTTTATAAATGGAGAATAGGACTACAAATATATATAATTACTTATAAAATAAACATAACACTAATTACTACGAGAAAGTTGCATTCTACATGTTTTCATATTTTGAAAACGCTGAAATATTTTTGTCATCAAAGCTTAAAAAATCTCTCGCTCAATATGACATACTAGCAAGTCATTCAACCATTCATCACTTATCTTATTCCACAGTTCTGTCTTAACTCTATTCATTGCCGAGAAAGCTCTTTCGACTGTTGCTGTTGCTACTGATAGGATCAATGCCAATTCAATGAGGCAATAGACCAATGGAAAAATCAAATGTTTATTTTTGTTTTGGTCATCTTCATTGCAAGACTAGAAAGTACGTCACAACTTGCAAAATCAGAATTTCTTCCCACATCATATATGTATATGTGAAGTTGTTCTTTCAGAAATACTCTCTCAGACATAGAGAAATCATCAGAATAATTCCCTGCAAGTTGAACAAGCAAGGCATGATTGAATTTGGAGAATGTGTCTTTCGGATCAAGGCAATCAATATATCTTAACAACTCTCTAGATGTCTCACTAAACCAATTGTTCATCTCATAAATAAGTAAGTCAACTACAGAAATGAAAATCTAAGTATGATAGTGATGGTAATGAGTGATCCATTGCCCCGCCCCCCCCCCCCCCCCCAACACCTCCTTTGGGCCCTCACCAGTTATGCGATCTTCCATATTCTGCACTACAATAGATATTGCATCATAAAAGCTCTTGGCATCTTCATAGAGTGCATCCCATCCATTCTCCCTCAAGTGTTGCAACAAATCTTTCACTGAGTTGATCAAACCCATTGCATTAACAATGTTTTGATCTTTCCTTTGCAAGCATTGTGACAACTCAGTAGTTATTGCCAGGACTTTGATCATCAAATGCAATACAAACACGAATTCAAAACTTTCCATCATTTGTATAAAATTAGATGCTTTGCCTTTTTAGTTTGGAACAATTCCATCAGCTAACACATTTTGTAGCACATCTAAAACTGAGTCCCATATTGTAAAGAGACGGACAAGAGTTGTGTAATGTGAACCCCACCTAGTATCACTGAGCCTTACAATAGTTGTCTCTTGATGTTTGCCTCATCCGAGAAAAATATCACCTTTATCAAGTTTCTCAACAATTTTCTCATGATGTTTTCTGAAGCAATGCATCCTTTCTTTTGCAAGAAGTGCCAACAATAGTCACAATCATATTAATATAGTTGAAGTAATCACTAACAGATAGAATGCCCTTTGCAACAGAAACCCCCACCAATTGTAGCTGGTGGGTAAAACAATGCACATAAAAAGCATATGGATTTTCATTGAGGATCAGTGTCCTCAATCCATTAAAATGATATTTGAGGCTCCATTATATCCTTGCTCTCTCAATCTATACATGGATAACCCGTGATGAGCAAACAAACCATCCAAAACTTCTTTTAATGAAGCTACTGAAGTATCGGTGACATGTCCAATACTAAGAAACCTTTCAATAACATACCCTTGCTTGTTCACAAACCCACAATATCAAATAAAAATTATATGAATTAAATGTAAACTATTATTGTGATTTAGAAACAACAAATCTTATAATCACGACCATTTGCTCCTTTCTTGATACATCACGTGACTCATCAAAAAGTACAGAGAATAGCTATCTCCCAACTCATCAAGAATGACTTTTGTGGTCTCTTCTGTGCAAGCTTTCTTCAAATCCTTTTGTATCTTCAGGGAAGTGATCGCGCCCGAAGAGGCGAGTGTGGTGTTATAATAACCGCAAGCGAACGGTTGAATGTCCAGCACTTGAGGGTTGAATTCCAAGAGGAACATGCATATTTGTCTTTTATGCTAACAGATTATTGATTGAGTTCGAACGATTTGGGGGGTTTTTTTTTACTACTAAATTTACTACTAAGACTATCAATCTATGGTTTAAAGCAGTAAAGAGCAAGTATGAAAATTAGGGTTTAAGGAAAAGAAAGAAAAACCTAGGGTTTCAGAAATTCCATAACCATCAGACGTAATTCTTTCCCATGTCTAAGAATTCTAAGTTAGTTTCAATTGTTTTCAAGACAAATTAAGTTGCTAGTATGGTCACTGGTACAATGGTCAGAGAATCGCTTTTAAAGTTAAGTTTGGCGAGAGCCTCTCTCCTGTTTAGGATCCCACGTCAAGACGCTAAGGACTCAAGAACTCCCCTAAATTCTTGTTAAGCCTCAATTGTTACATTTGTTGCCAGAACAGGAATTTAGGGTTTTCAGGAAGAAAACGTAAGGAACTAACTACAAAACCTAAGATCGAGACCAAGGAGGAATTGTGCCTTCCGGATTAGGTCATCTCTAACCCTAGAAGTGAATTACTCGTAAAAATCCATAAAAATATAGAAATAAATGAAAACTTACTTGATTGTTTCAAATTTAAGTCCGCCATCCTTGTCGGCTTACAAACGCGGAAAATAGAGAAGGGGGCTCTACCAAAACTAAACTAAAACTAAAACTAAGCCCTAAAGGCATTGCCTTCTACTTGAGTCAAAGCTTCTCTACTTATAATACAATGGGTTAACGTGCCCAAATATAACTCTTGATGTGCAAGTGATAGATCCAGCTTCAAGCGGCATGAGAAACAAATAAATCAGAGTTAAAACCACCAAAATTGACCAAAATAGCCTTGGAAACCGAGCCGAGCACGACTTGTGGCACGTGTCGTGCTCCAAGCCGAGCACAGGTCCTGCTCGCAATCGTGCTGGGCTCAATCAAGTGGTGACACAATGACTAGGCGACTAGGCATGTTCGATCGGGACTTGTTCAACCGAGACGTGCTCGATCAGGTGACCAGTTACGTTCGACCAAAAGTCTTTGACTATGGCGCGTTCGATCATGGCTCTTCCTCATTCAAGTGTGTTTGACCAGGTGATTTCGATTGTGGCGTGTTCGATCGGGGTTCCTTTTAGTCTAGTTTTGGTGTCTTTTGTCGAAACTGGTCCAAACGTATTCGAAACGTCTTCAAATTTTGTAGGTTGATCCCTGGAACATGCAAACACAACCGTGAAAGCGGATTGTAAAAATGATACAAAAAGATACATAAAATGTCACATCAAAGGAGTTTTCCATATGTTTTTAGCACATTTTCATTAGCAAACTTAGGGTAAAAATACTATCAATTTAGCACTTATCAAATTCCCCCGAGCTATCATTTTTCTTGTCCTCAAGCAAAGGATGTGAATGAATTTTCCAAAAATTAGAATGCCTTGGTTAATCATATTTTCAATAAACAACTTCCGGCAATTCACATCACATTGATGCATATGAAACAATTGATCTAAGCAATTTAAAATTTCCAAATGCAAATATTCGGCTTATCAAATCTCAACCTTAGAAAAGAGAGGTTAATCGACTAAATCATTTTGACAACTTCTTTCATATAGGGTTTAGAACAGACAATAGCCAAATAAAACAATCACTATACTACAATTTATACAAAGTTGCTAGATTGCCCTAATTAGAGAGAGAAATTTAAATAATTTTTATTACTTTTTTATTTATTCATTTTTTATTTTCTTTTTCAACTCTTTTGTGCTTTTGGCAAGAATGTTTTGAACTGGATCATTCCATCGTAGCTAGAAGAGACGCAGCTAGAAGAGCCACAGCTGAAGACGCTTACTTAAGTGCACTTACAGATAGGTAGTTTTGTCGATTTTCTGAGCCCCTGTAAGCAATCTCATTGTTCCATATACCTTCTCCTCACCAACTGATCGACGATTCATCACCACCTCCCCCTAGCAGGTCGCATATACGTTACAAGAGACTAGACAAAACCGCATCTTAAGCAACCGTTTTATTATAACAAAGAAAAAAATTTGTGTGCATAAGTTAAGTAAATCTTCCCTTCTTCAACTGGTCGACAATCATCACCGCCTCCCCCCAGTGAGTTGATTATACTTCACTATTACACGTTTTTATTTTAAAGAGAAGGGCAACTAGCAATCTAAGCATAAAAAGTGACATAGGAGAGTTAATTTTAGATAATAGTTTGCTAAAAACCTTAAATTTGGAAAAAGTCAACAATGATCTAATAGATAAGCACAATCTTTAATGGAAAAGTTAAGACAAAAACTGAACATAGGCATTTGAAACTTTTTAAAAAGAGTTAAGTTCAATTGATCATATGCAAAGATGTGATAGAATAGTCATCTAATTAATTAAAGATTATCTTCAAAACCAGGCGTTCCAAATTGATATATTTTTTTATTTTTCAGTTTATGATGGCAAGGGGGTGGAATGATGATTCGCTGAAGAATAAGCAAATGATAAAGTGACTAAGCTAAATTAGACATTGTCCTCAATGTTTGGAGAGAGATACAGATTACTGTTTGCAGTATTGGCAACGATGATGTGCTGAAAGAGGGTGTTGTGGTCCACGTAGCTCCGATCCAAGATGTCGCAAGGTGGCTTGTCTCGGGCGCCGCCATTTGCCTGGGGACATTGCCCCTTGGTGGCTTGTCCCGGGCGCCGCCTTTTGCCCAGGGACAAGGCCCCCTGGTGGCTTGTCCCGGGCGCCACCATTTGCCTGGGGACATTGCCCCCTGGTGGCTTGTCCCGGGCGCCGCCTTTTGCCAAGGGACAAGGCCCCCTGGTGGCTTGTCCCGGGCACCACCATTTGCCTGGGGACATTGCCCCCCGGTGGCTTGTCCCGGGCGCCGCCTTTTGCCCGGGGACAAGGCCCCCCCGGTGGCTTGTCCCGGGCGCCGCTATTTGCCCGGGGACATTGCCCTCCGGTGGCTTGTCCCGGGCGTTGCCGTCCTTCTGGAGACAGGGGTCTCCGGTCCTGAGTTACGTGAGGGTCACGCGAGAAGCGCCTCGGGGATCGGCGGACACTTGTCAAGCATCCAAGGTTCCTGACCGGGAGAAGGACGTTGCTGCCTCTCGATCCAATGGTGGTAAGCGGGGTAGTTTAGTCTTTTTGCATCTGTTGGGGCTATATAAGCCCTTGTAACACCTCATGTAGAGGGGACAATTCATCATTACTTGGAATAGACAATCTAACAGGTGTGCTCCGGAGCCATCTCTCCCCCGAGAGAGCTCCCCTAGCCAACTCCGGTTGGGAGCACACCGACAGGACTAGGGCCTCCACTGAGGCCCGAACCTGTATAAACCCTCGTGTCATTTGCTGTGTTTGTCCGACGGGAGAGGACCGGTCACGCGGTCAGCTCGCGTCGTCTTTTCTTCGCTAGGATCTTTCACTAAACCTGCCGGGGTATTCGCAATACCACGACATTTCCCAAACATCTTTAGAAAAAGTCAGAACCAGTACCCCAACAAGCGTATCCCAACCCACATTATAAATGAGGCGGAGCACATCATCCTCAATCCCTAGAGACCTAATGGTATGAAGATATAAAAATTTAGTTGGCCATCAGGGTCTCTTTTTCAAATGCATAAATCTAGTAAGATGATCGGGATAGTGAAATAGATGTGCGGGAAGGCAGGATAGGAGAAGGTTTGTGGAGATATACTATTTTGGCGCTTTGCTGTTTTCTTGACGTTGCGTCGAGGCATCGTCATTGGAGTAGAAACTTCATATCCAGAGGTGTTGTGGTGCGAGGAGTCAGAATCCACGGTCGGATCAAAGTTTTAATGGTTGGCTGGAGAGATCTAGGGTTGGTTTTGTGGTGTTTTTGTGGAAGTTTGGAGCTCAAATAATGGAGTTTGTGCTGTTTGGGAGGGTTGGAGAAGATGGGTTTCTTTATATATGGTGGTAGGTAGGAGTTGTAGGTGTATGGGACATGAAAAGAGTAACGAAATAAAATTTTTAGTAGAAAATAGGGAAAACAGAGAGCAAACCGAGCCCAGCATGACCACGGGCATGGGTCGTGCCACGGGTCATGCTCTGGTCTGTTTAAAAATTCAAATTGAGCAAACAGATCAAACTGAGCCCAACACGACCACGAGCACAAGTCGTACCACTGGTCGTGCCACTAATCGTGCTGGGCTCTGTTTTAATTTTTTTTATTTTTAAAAAATGAGCAAACTGAGCCTAGCACGACCACGAGCTCAGGTCGTGCTCGACCAAGGCACGGGTTGTGCCACTGGTCGCGCTCGGCTCTGTTAGTGTTTGAAATTTTTTTTTTCAAAAATTGCAGCCCTAGTTTGTGTAGATTTTTTGAAAAATAGGTTTTTGATGATCAAACGACGTTGAATTGAGTAATTCTTCTACCACTGTGTTCATAAAAGAGAAAACTACGTGTTAGTATACCGGGTTGCCTCCCGGCTAGCGTTAGTTTAATGTCCAACTCAATGGTGTAGGATCAAGGATGCTGACTAGAGGAGGGTGAATAGGAGGTTTTTAAAACTATTATGAATATGAACTTTTTCACAATTTAAAGCCTAAACAAGCTAAGAGCAAATAAAAAGATTGAATCAAATCAAACAAAAGATAGCACAAGCAAAATAAGAGAAAGAGAATCAAACACAATGATGCATCCCGAGGTCTCAGAGACTCGCCCGGTCTCCCCTACTCCTCGTTGAAGCACTCAAATGAATGAGTCTTGCTCTGATGTCCACTATGGTTGCTCCTTCTCCTCTCCGGAAAGGTGAGCACCAAACCTCTCACAAACACGCCTAGCCTCTCCGACAAGCTTCATCAATGGAGAGATCAACGGCCATGTCCAAACCATCTAGGTGAAGGCAATCAGCAAGAGTAACAAGTTGCGAGATCTTCTCTTGACCTCCAACAATCACCGAGAAACTCTAAAGATGCAAATGATGCAAATGAATGTTCTCGGAGGGTCTCTTACAATCACAAAGAATGATTTTAATCAAAAGATCAAGACTCTAGCACTAGAGGACTTGGGCTCAAGTGTATATCAGAATATGGCTCAAAGAGATGGTCATTTTGTGCTCACAACACATATATATAGCCCAAGCCTATCAACTAGCCGTTACGGTTGTGTAGGAAAAAAATCAGTGTATGCTGACAGTTAGCCTCAAAGACATAGGCAGTAGCCGTTGAAATTTTTGTCACCACGTGTGCTGACAGTCAGCATTGTGATGCAGACAGTCAGCATAGGTCAAAAATATTTTGGCTCAAAAATATGCGTCTCTGGAAAAACGTCCGCACGCACGCTGACATTCATGCTAACATTCAACGTCACTATGCTGACATTCATGCTGACTGTCAGCATAGTATAAAACATTTTGGCTCAAAAAATATGTCTCTCTCGACAAATGTCAGCATCAACCAAGACCAGTTTTGTATAAATAAATTTAACCTTTATGAAAAAACTGATTTAAATACCATTTTGGTTGAATGAACAGTAATCAAAAGCCCAGTGGTCGAATGAACAGTGTTCGCATTGTCTCTGGTCGAATGACCAACGTTTGTGTGGCCTCTGATCAAATGAACAGTGTTTGAATGATCTCTGGTCGAAAGAAATTGCTCGAATGTTTGATGTTCAAAAGACCAGTGTTCAAATACTTGATGCTCGATTTGCCAAGTGGTCGAATGGCAGCATGAAAGGCTGACTGTCAGCCTTGCTGACAATTTTAAAAATGCAGATTTAAAGTCCAGTTTCAGTCCCTTTTTGAAATCTTTATTTTTCTCAGATTCGACCAAAATTATGAATGAATGTGAATGCAACATATGACCTAAGAGTTTCTCAGTTTTTGCTGGAACTAAAAGAGATTTCGCAACCCATCTTAATAGTATGGTTAAACTAAAAAGAATTCTATAAATCTGATCAATACTCTAAACACCGAGACCGGTAAAATCCAAAACATTTATCTTAGGCTTCTCAACTTCCGTTTTGCAGCTCCCATTTGGCATTTCATCTTTTCACCTGATCTTATTGATCATACTTAAAGTAAATATATTAGTCCAAGACACTTGTTGTCATTTATCATCAAAATCAAGATTAAAGGCCTAGATGCAACAGACAGAATGTCCTCGGTCGTTCAGAAATATATGGAATTGAAAAAATCAACCGAGTTTAGTGTACTTACCTGGTCTCCCACATTGTATAACTTGATGTGATGAATGTTTACCTTAAAAGTGGTGCCGCTGTGCGTTCGAAGCTCTACGGCACCATACAGGAATACTTTTTCTATCGCATAAGGCCCAATCCATCGCTATTTCAAATTCCCTGGAAATAATTTCAATCGCGTATTGAATAATAAAATTAAATCACCTTGTTTAAACTTACGGTTGAGGATTTGTTTGTCGTGCCACTTCTTTGTGTTGTCTTTGTAAATTAGGGCACTTTCATAGGAGTTGTTCCGAAGCTCCTCCAATTCATGCAATTCAAGGATTCGCCTTTGCCCCACTTTGTTGAAGTTTCAATTGAGTTCTTTTAACTCCCATAAAGCCCTGTGTGACAATTCAACAGGCAAAGGGCAATTCTTGCCAAATACAGGTTTGTAAGGCTATCTAGCGGAGTTTTGAATGTGGTGCGATATGATCAAAGAACATCGGAGAGTTTGAGCGCCCAATCCGTTCGTGATGGTGCCACCACCTTCTACAAGATTGTTTTGATTTCTCTGTTCGATATTTCAACCTGTTAACTTGTTTGAGGGTGATATGCAAGAGCAACTTTATAAATAACCCCATATTTCATCAACAATTTCTGAAATTGGTAATTAGTGAAATACACACCGCCATCACTAATCACTACTCGTAGTACACAAAATCTGAGAATGATGACTGTTTTGAAAAGTTTAATCACATGTTTTGATTCATTTGTTGGTATTGCAACAGCCTCTACCCACTTTTAAATATAATCAATCGCAACTAAGATGTAGGAGTTGCCCATAGAAGATGGAAAAGGTCTCATATAATCCACACCCCCATACATCAAAAAAGTTCAATTTCAAGAATATTTTTTAAGGGCATTTCATGTCTTTTACTCAAATTTTTAGAATGTTGGCAAGGATCGTATTTTTGCACAAAGTTATAAGCATATTTAAATAAAGAAGGCCATAACAAACCTAATTGTAATACCTTTGCCGCAGTTTTTGAAGCTCTGGTGTGTCTGCCACATGGAGATGAATGACAATGTTCAAGAACACTTTGGATCTCATGGTCGGGAACACATTGTCAAAAGATGTTGTCAACACCCTTTTTGAAAAGGTTGAGATTGTCCCAGTAGTAGCGTGGGATGTCGTGGAGGAAGCGCTTGCATTGTCTATACGTCAACCCTGGAGGAAGTTCATGGTTAAATAAATAATTTGTGTAATCATCATACCATGATTCTTTTTGAATCAAGTAAAGGTGCTCATCAGGTAAGGCATCATTGATGTTAACGTCGACGGTGTTGATAAAGGGTTGTGAAAGATGATCGACGATGACATTCTCAGCAGTAGGTCCATCATGCGAGTCGTGGCTTGGTTTCTATCTTGGTCAAAAGATACTTAAGAGTAGCATGATTAGTGTGCACAAGAACTTTTAAACAAATCAAATATGGAAGAGATCTAATGGCTCCACAAAAAAAAATCCAACACTTCAGCAAAATATACTTCATGTGACTGGTCATTAGAATATACTTTGTAAGATCTAAGCTGAAGTGTTGGATTTTTCTTTCATGTGACTTACACTAACGGTTTTCTCTGAGAATAGTTAGAAAAAACATATATGGTGTTGTTTCATGTGTTACTGGTAAAATGAATATGCATAGGTACAAGAGCATACATATATAAATATGTATTGCATTTATAGAAACTGGTATACTTTGGTATATGAAGCACATTCAGACTAGCTATAGCCAGAGATCCAAAGTTACCTCGTCATCTTTTACAAAGCCATTTTTAACCATTCCATGTCCTTGAGTGTCATGCAAGCCTAATTTTTTTTTTATATTATGCTCTCTAAAGAAAGTATTAGAAAATATTATTTAGAGAGTGCACAATAAGATGGAGATCAACAAATAGTTAAGATGGTTGTCAACTCATAATCCTTCTTTGTGATCATCTCGCAAGTAACTTGTTTCGTCAATATCTTCGATAGGAACAGATTGAATGACATCTAAAAATGAAGGTATTTTGTCAAACTGATTATACTCTTCTTCATCGACAACGTCTTCGACCCCAACAATATGTCTCTTTCCATGAAGGACAATGTGCAACTTTGGATTGGCCAGATCAACGATGTAGAATACCTATGTAAACCCCATGTGAATGTCTAACTTAAGTGATGTATGTTTTGACAATGTTTTGAATTGTTTATAATACATCTGCTTGTGTTCGTTTATATTGTTATTATTGTGAATAGTGATATGTGTTGGGTTTTTTTGGTTTTGGTGCATGTTGTAGGTATACCAAAATTATAGTTTTCTTGTGGCAAGGATGGGCCATCGGAGTAGAGCTCAGGGAGGAGCTGGAGATCAACTTGGTCCGAGAGATGTCAAAGGTACTAGAGACTTGTAGGAACGCTAAACATGACTATTCCAATACCCAGATGTGGCGTCGCACCAAGAGTGTTGAAGTAGCTCAAGTCGGTCGAAGCGTGGAGGTTGCCGGTTGGGTCCAGAATAGAAGAGACTTTCCTGCATGTGGCGAGCTTTTCAACATTGAGGTGGACACGTGATGGCATTATGGTGAGCACAAGTGCTGCTCATGATGCCCGAAGAATCACCAAGATGGTCTATGGACTCTGATAAGTGCTAACTTGGCAGCATTTTACCCTAGGTTTAGTATTGAAAACGTGCAAAATCATGCTTAAAACTTCTTTGATGCAACATTTTATGCGTAAAATTTGATTATTTTTACAAATTGCTTTCACGATTGTATTCATCATATTTCGGGGATCAAACCTACCAAATTTGAGATAATTTCGACCATATTTGGACCTAATTCAACCAAGAAAACAAAAACTAGAAGCAAAAAGGTCCTAGTCGAGTACTCCACGGACAACACTCCTGGTCGAACACGTTGTGGCTAGTAAATCCTTATCCGTACACAACTGAGTGAAAAAGACACCTGTTCGAACACGTCACAACAAAAAAGAGTGGCTCTTAAAGACTTCTGCTTGAAAAAGAATCCCGGTCGAGTACAACGTGGCCGAAAAAGAGTCCTCGATTTCGGTTACGACACGTGTTTGGCCACGAACACGCCACGTGTCCTAGTCGTGTTCGAGTCAGTTTCAGTCACAACACATGTGTGGCCGCGATTGCATTATGTGTCGTGGTCGTGTTCGATTTGATTTCCTTGGCTTTTACTGGTCGATTTTGGTCGGATTTGATCAGAACTGGTCGAATTTGGTCGGTTTTAACCAGATTTGGTCAGTTTTAGTAGTATTTGATCAGAACTGGTCGATTTTGGTCGGTTTTAGCCAAGTTTGATTGAATTGGCAGAATTTGGTCGATTATTTTGACTCATATTTATCTGTTCTCGCACCGTTTGAAGCCAAACTTCGTCGCCTGCACGTCAAGGAGTTGTTTTTGGGCACATTAACCCATGTACTATAAATAGAGAAGCTTTTGGAGCAATTAAATATGCTTTCAGGATTAGTAGTAGTTTCTTAGCTACTTTTTTAGTTTAGTTTTAGTTTAGAAGAGCCCCCTTCTCTATTTTTATTACTTTTATAAGCCGGCAAGGACAGCAACTTCAATTTCCAAGCAATCAAGTGAGTTTTTATTTAATTGTTATTCTTATTTCTGCATTATTATGGCTTTTAGCAAGTAGATCCCTTCTAGGGTTAGGGATGACCTAATCCGGAAAGCGTGATTCTTCCTCGGTCTTTATTTCAAGTTTTGGAGTTATTTCCTAATGTTTTCTTCCTCTAAACTCTAAATTCTCGTTTCGGCAATAGACGTAACAGTTGGGCCTTAGCAAGAATTTAGGGGAGTTCTTGAGTCCTTAGCGCTTTGACGCGGGATCCTGGACAAGAAAGAGGTTCTCTCCAAATGTAACAATGCAAGCGATCCTCTGATCATTGTATCAACGACCGTACTGACAACTTAATTTATCTTGGAAAATAATTGAAAATAACTTACAATCCTCAGACCTTGGATAAAATTACGTCGGATGGTTATGGAACTCCCAAAACTCTAGATTTTCATTCCAGCTTACAAACCCTAGATTGATTGTTTTAGTAGTAGAATTAGTTGTAGAAAAACACACCCACAACTCGTTTAGACTTAATCAGTGATCCATTAAACTAGAAAGACGAATATACTTGTTCCTCGTGGAATTCGACCCTCAAGTGCTCAACGTTCAACCGTCCACTTGCGGTTTATTACATCGCATCGCGCTCGCTATTTCGGGTGTGATCACGTTACATAGCCCAAACGGCATTCGGCGATAAGAAAAAGTACTGAACAGACACGTAAATGTTGTTTTATCTTGATCATCGAGATGAATTGGGATTGATCATCAAGATGAATTGGGATTTAAAAGAACCCTGAATACCCATCAAGAAAAGAAAAATATGAATGTTTGGCCAATCTTTCCAACATTTGATCAATGAAAGGTAATGGAAAGTGATCCTTCCTAGTAGCACTATTCAATTTGCAATAAACAATGCACATGCACCATCCAATAACAAGTCTAGTTGAGATCAATTCATTTTTAGCATTCTTAACCACAGTCATACTCTCTTTCTTTGGAACCACATGAACAAGACTAACCCAATAACTATTAGAAATAGGATATATGATACCTGCATCTAGTAGTTTAGAAATTTCAATTTTAACAGTTTCCTTCAAGTTAGGGTTTAGTCTATGTTGATGTTTAATAGAGGTTTTTGTTTCATCAACTACAGAGATCCAATGCATGCAAATTTCATGGCTAATTCCTTTATATCATCAATTGAATTACCTAGGGCATTGCGATACACACGAAGTAAAGAAATCAATTTTTCTAGTTGCGAATTGGTCAAGTTTGCATTAACAATAACGGGTTGCATCTCATCATTGTCTAAAAACACATATTTCAGTGAGGAAGGAAGAGTTTTAAGTATAGATTTACTTACATTTTCCTTACCTGAAGTGTCGGAGTCAGAGATGTCCCCTTTAAATGGTTCTTTTCTTGGTTCGTCTTTGTTTTGTTCGTCTTCTTCGTTACTATTTATTTTATTGTTTTCAAGGATTTCATCTGTTCCTTCTCTAAAGTGAGTCGAAGTGCTGACTCCTCTTCTAGGACTTCTTCGAGATCGTCCATGCTGCAAAATTTTCCTCATACATAGGGTAGTTAACAAGATTAGATATTTTAAACAAAATTTTCTCCTCCCCTATGTGAAAAGTAATTCGTCCCTCATGAACATCAATGAGGGCACCTACTGTCCGGAGCATGGGTCATCCCAATATAATAGGTATCGCAACATCTTCATCCATATCAAGAATGACAAAATCAACTAGAAGATAAAATTTACTGACTTGAAGTTTCTTACCTTCACCTTTAAGTCTCTCCTGACTCAGATGTAACCATACCATATCACCTTTTTCGAATTGAGCATCAACTCAATGCCGATCATGTCGCACCTTGTACTTGAGTTGAGCTCGCAGCAAGTTTTGTTCAACCTCACAATGGAGCCATTGAATACCTTCCAGGAACTTTTGTGCTCCATTCTGATCAGATGCTTCCTTGTTGTTCTGTGCTGAGGTAAGGATCACAAACTTCATGTCGAATGGACTCTGTGGTAGAAATCCTAAACATACCTCAAACGGTGACTTTCCAGTCGAACCATGCACTGCTCGATTAAAAGCAAACTGTAGGTACGATATGCTTTCATCCCAGGTCTACGGGTGCTTCGAGTTATATCCTCTCAAGAGATGAACAACTGTGCAATTTACCACCTCGGTTTGACCATCAGTTTGCGGATGAAAGGCAATACTCCTCTTTAGCTTGGTGTCCATCATTGTCCAGAGCAATCACCAAAAGTGACTAAGAAACTGAGTATCGCGATCAGACACAATAGAAGTCGGCAGTCTGAAGTGTGTCCAAACGTGTTGAAAGAATACCCGAGCTGCTTCTTCTCCCGTGATAGTCTTTCGACAAGGTATAAGAATAATCATTTTGGAGAACCGATCAACGACCACGAATAGATAGTCATTGCCACGTTAGGTCTTAGGCAATCCTCCCAAGAAATCCATGGATATTCTCTCCCATGGTCGCGATGGAATTGGCAAAGGAGTGTACAAACCTAATTTCCAGTTTACTGGTTTTGAGATGCTGCAGAGACCACCACAGCCTCGAACAAAACTAGCCACATCTTGCTGCATACGCGGCTAGAACACATGTCGGTGAAAATTTTGCAATGTCTTTATAACCCCAAAGTGACCAGCTACCTTCGATGTGTGCGCTTCTCGCAACCATTGAATTCGAGGTGCTCCATGAAGTATGCAAAGTAAATTGCCCTTGTACAAGAGTCCTTCTCGACAAACGAACTCTGTAGGTTTCCTTGTTTTGAGCTTAGTCAGTGCTGTTTAAAAATCAGGATCTTCACTATACATAGTGGCATAGTCATCATGACATGAAGGCTCGATCTGCATGAACACTGATAAACAGAGGGTCATAACTGGTGATCGCGACAACATGTCCACCAATTTGTTGTGTACGCCTTTCTTGTACTTAATCACCAGATTAAACTGTTGCAAATATGACATCCACTTCATGTGCCGAGCTTGCTGTAGCTTGGACTGAGATTACAAATATTACAACGGTTGATGGTCGGTGTAGACAATAGTCTCTTTACCCAAGAGATAACACCGCCAATACTTTAGGGCCTGATGCAGTGCACACAACTCTTTGTCATAAGTCGGGTAGTTCTTCTGAGCTCCCTGGAATAACTTGGAGTGATATGCCATTGGTCGATCTTCTTGCATAAGCACAGCGCCCATGGCATAACCTAAGGGATCAGTTTCTAGCTCGAATGGTTTCTAGAGATTCGGCAAAGCTAACACAGGCGCCTCGCTGATCTTCCTCTTCAGCAAGAGAAATATGTCCTCATGTTTCCCTGTCCACTCGAACTTCTGATCGATCCTGGTTAATGCATGCAATGGAGAAGCCACAATCGAGAAGTGTCGGATAAACTTCCAAAGATATTGGCATGCTCCCAAAAAACTGCGCACATCCGTAACTGTTCGCGGTCGCGGCCACTCGCGAATCACTTTTACCTTATCCGGGTTGATTTGCAACATACTGTTGCCGACCATTAATCCTGGGTAAAGTAGAGTTTGTTGGCCTAACTCGCACTTCTTACGGTTGAGGCGAAGTCGATGTTGCCGCAGCTGTTCGAACACCTTTTCGACATGAATGAGGTGCTCATCCCATGAATGACTATAAACCAGTATGTCATCGAGGTAAACAATCACAAAGTCGTCGATGAACTGTCGTAATACGTCATTCATAAGACGCATAAAAGTTACCAGAGTGTTGCAGAGACCAAACGGCATGACAAGCCATTCAAATAGACCTTGTCGCATCTTGAACACGGTCTTCCACATATCCTCCTCTCGAATGCTGACTTGATGATACCCTGACTTTAGATCCAATTTCGAGAAGACAACAGCATGCTTCAATTGGTCTAGCAACTCATCAATACGAGGGAGGGGGTACTGGTTCTTGATGGTGATCTTGTTCAGTGCTCGGTAGTCGATGCACATACGCCAAGTCCCATCTTTCTTTGGCACTAACACCACAGGAGATCCACAAGGTGAACTACTTGGTTGAATGACACCATCGTTCAGCAACTCACCAAGTTGTCTCTTGATCTCTTCATTCTCCAATACTGAGTTGCGATACATATTCAGATTGGGCAGTGTCGCATCGGACACAAGCTGAATTTAATGCTCGACTGGACGTTTCGGTGGACGACCCTGGGTACTCTCGAACAGGTCATTGTATTTCTCCAGTAGTCCTGACAAACGACCAGAATCCTCTTGGCACGCTAACGACAACGCTGGTCGAATACCCTCACCTTGACCAATGGGTCGAATCATGACAAGCACATACTTGTGACATGCATTGACAATTCGTTTGGCTTGATTTGCGGTAATCAAGTTCGAAGTGTTGATGTGGATGTCTCTACTGATCACGAACTTAACTCCGTCTTTGGTGAGGTCAGACTCTTGCGCACGCCAATGGAAGTGAGCATCTCAATCATACAGATACGGACTCCCAAAGATCACCTAACAGATATCGATAGGGACAACATCACATTGCACCTCATCGATATACCGTGTAGAGATTGCAAACTTCAGCACACACTGACTCGTAATCTGTTGATTCACGTCGGATGTAAACCAACCCAACAGATATGGTCGCGGGTGTGTGATTGTCTTCAAACCAAGTCGCTGAACCAGTCCAGCGGAGACCAGATTCTTCTGACTTCCAGGATCGAATATCACTGCGACCACTTCGTGCTTCACCTGGATGTTGATGATAAACAAGTCCTCCATTGGGTGATGGTCTTTCAGTGGATCTAAACCCTTCTCCTTCGGCATTGCCATCAGAGACAAGGTCGTATCTACCTCATCAACCGAATTCACTTGAACAACCTCTTCTTCGGGTGAAGTTGCAGTAGTCGTGGCTGTTCTTTTCCCTGGTCCGTTTTTTCTTTGGTCGAAGTTCAGGATGAAGCTTGTAGCATTTATCTTTGGTGTGTCCCGCAACTTGACAATAGTCACAAAAAGTACCCGCGCCCCGGCTTCGAAGCGTTCTTCTTCGGACTCGGTTTTCTTTTTTTCAAGGTCGCACTGTCCTTCGTTCCTTTGTCGCCGCGGGATTTGTTCTTCTTTTCAATCGCCATAGCAGTTGTGCTCACAGTCGCGATGTCTTGGACGCCAAACAGACTTAGCTCAGTACTGATCAATTTTTGAAGTCCAGATGTGTATTTCTAAAATACCTAAGGATCGAATAGCGATGTGCCGATGACCATTGCTTGTCTCCGGAACTCCGTAGTATAGTCTTGGACGGTCTGGTCGCACCGTTGATACAATCTGTGCCAACGTTCCCATCTTTCCTCAAGGTAACCCATCGGATAGAATTCTTATCGCAGAAATCGTTTGAATTGACCCCAGCAAGGTCGTCAGCTTCACCATTGGCGACAAGGGCCTTCTACCAAGTCTTGGCGTGGTCCTTCATCTTCAAAGGTGAGAACTTCACCTTTTGAGCACTACTGAACCCTTTCAGGTCAAAGTAGATCTCAAACTGATCGATCCATGAGTCTAGCTTCTCGGCATCGATCACCCCATCATATATGGGTATGTCAATCTTAGCGTTGACCATGAAAGATCCGACAGCTAAGGAGGTGTTGGCGAAGTCGTCGGTCTTATGGTCGCCTTCGTCTTCATCTTCATCTACCCTGCGCAAGTCTTCACCAGTCTTCACACCCACAACCTTCCCTGCTTTAGGAGATACAATCATGGCTTGTTGCTTAATCCAAGCAAGCATAGTTTCCATGTCAGTGGAGAGCTTAGCCACTTGTTCGGCTAAGTTAGTTTGAACAGAGGTATCGTCAGACATTGTCGGAGACGCGATTGTAGGAACCATCGATTGAATGCCTAGAGTTTCGTCGGAGGTTTTGTAACCCTGGCGAGTCTTCACCATTCACTACATAGGAAAGTTGCTCTGATACCAACTTGATCCGTTTGAGAGACTCGACCTGAAGATCCTCCCGGATTAGACATCTATCAAGGAAGGTTATAAGTGTAGTTAATCAATAAAAAATATTAAAGAAGAAGTGCATATTTATGACAGAGTAGTGAAACTTCTAAAACATATATACTTGTGTTGGAGCCTTGGAAAGAGTCATGAGAGTTCCTTGTCAGAAATGTAGAGGCGGCAAGAAGTAGAACTTGTATTGTAGAGGCATATTGTTTAACCCTCATGGCTAACTACATTACATTTAGGGCTAACAAGGCTACTAGAGAATATTTTTTAAAATAAAAGTTAAAATCCTAATTTATTTCTATTTAAGATAATTTAAATAAAGAGATATTTAGGAAATCCAAACTACATGGAGCCAAAACTGAGCGAGCTGGCCTAGGCTTGAACTCGGCTTATTTTCCATCTGAATTAGAAAAAATGTTTTGTGACACCTCAACCTAGGGGTTCAAGAGATATGAACATCTCACAACACAAAGAGAAATCATAGACAAATTGGCATAGTGAATAAAACAAAAATAGAAATCTTTGAATAAAAATAATCAATTGTCTTACAAAAAATAACTCTTAAGATAAATAACTGAAATGATGTTCCAGGAAATGAAACTGAAACTCTAAGAAAGCATACATCTGATTCACTCATTCTCCTAAAAGGAATCCCTTACTGCACTTAAGTAATTTTGAAAGGCATCGTGTCCAGTATTCAAACTAGGTTTTACCTTTCTACATACTAATTGTGCCCTAAGAGGGTGAGGCGCGATGTATATAATAACCGCAAGAGAACGGTTGAATGTTGAACACTTGAGGGTCGAATTCCATGAGGAACAAGTGTATTCGTCTTTTAAGTTTACGGATTACCGATTAAGTTTGAACGATTTGAGCTGGTTGTTTTTCTACTACTAAATCTACTACTAAAACTATCAATCTAGGGTTTAAAACAGTAAAGAGAAACTACAAAAACTAGAGTTTTAAAAACAAAAGGAAAACCTACGGTTTCGTTAATTCCATAAACATCAGGCATAATTCTACTCAAGGCCTAAGAATTGCAAGTTAATTTCAATTGTTTTCTAAGACAGATTAAGTTGCTAGTACGGTCACTGGTACAATGGTCAAAAGATCACTTCCACGGTTAAGTTTGGCGAGAGCCTCTCTCCTATTCAGGGTCCCGCGTCAAGACGCAAAGGACTCAATAACTCCCCTAAATTTAGAGTTTAGAGGAAGAAAATATAAGAAACTGACTGCAAAACTTAAGATCGGAACCAACAAGGAATTATGCCTTCCGGATTAGGTAATCCCTAATCCTAGAAGTGAATTACTCACAAAAATTCTAAAAAAAAAGAAATAATAAGAAATAAATAAAAACTTACTTGATTGCATCAAAAAATTAGGTCTGCTGTTCTTGCCAGCTTATAATGCGGAAAATAGAATAAAATAGAGAAGGGATCTCTTCTAACCTAAAACTAAACTAAACTAAACTAAAAAAGATCTCTAAAGCCTAAAGCATAACAGCATGTTTAATTGAGTCAAAAGCTTCTCTATTTATAATATAGTAGGTCAACGTATCCAAATATAACTCTTGACGTGTAGACGACGGAATCCGGCTTCAAACAGCGTGAGAAACAAATAAATCGGAGCCAAAACGACCAAAACCAATTGGAAACCGAGCCGGGCACGACCTGTGGCACAGGTCGTGCCTTGGGCCAAGCACGAGTCGTGCTCGCAATCGTGCCAAGTAAATTGACCAAGACCGAGCCTGGTCATGCCGAGCAAAACGACCGTGCGTGATCGTAAAAAATGACCGCAACTGGTCATGCCCACGGTTGTACTGAGCTAGTCGTGGGCATGCAAAACGACTGAGACCAAGCCTTCTCGTGAACATGCAAAACAACCAAAACCGAGCCTAGTCATGCCCGTGGTTGTACCAAGCCAAGCGGCTGAAACTGAGCCAGGCACGGGTCGTGCCCGTGGTCGTGCTGGGCTCGATCCAGGGTCCTTTTTCGCCTGATTTTCGTGTTTTTCGTCGAAACTCCCAAGTTTTGTAGGCATGATTCTTGGAACATAACAAACACAACCATGAAAGTGAATTATAAAAATGATACAAAAGGTTACATAAAATGTCGCATCAAAAGAGTTTTCAGGACATTTTTGCCAACAACCTAGTGTAAAAGCACTACTAATTTAGCATTTACCACATACACCACCATGCAACTAAAACCTATGAGTTTTAATGACTCAACAAGAAAAATACATGCAAATAGATAGGTCTTGCAAAAAGACATATGAAAGCATAATAGCAAGGAACATGGTTTTCAAAATTGAAGATGCATATGAGTTTGAAAATAGTAAAGTAAACAATAATTGTCTTTGAACAGTTCAAAATACTATTGGTGCGACTATCGTATTTGTTGAAAAATATTCACACTTAGTTTCATTCTGCAACGGTATCCCATAACATAGCATCTCTTAAGCATAATATATAGTCGACGCCACATGCGTCTTTCTACATTTATTTTAACATGACTAGCACTAAGGAAACAGAGTGTTGAGCAATATAGATCATAAAGAACCCGCTTGATCATATGCATCTGCACTGACTACGCATAACTCATTATAGTAAGTTGCAACTCACTACTTGATGAGGATATCTCTAACACAAGTAGCACTAGAGCTCGACCCGAGGAATATAAAGGACCAATACTCAAGCAAAGGCTAGACAACTACATCAAAAATATATGAAGATCGGGCCAACCTTTGTGAACGTGTCCTTCATCGGCATATTCATATCAGTTGGTATCAGAACTTCAGTTTCCACAGTAGAATCTTTTCTTTATTTCTGTTGATTAGTAATTTAGATTTTTCAGTCCTAGAGTCCTGTTGCGCCCCGAAACTGGGACAACGACTACTCCTGTAGAGACCTAGCTCGCTGCAGCTAGTCCCATTCTCACAAACCTTTGACTTCCCAGGATGAGTCAAACACAGGAGTATATTACATTTGAACAGAGTACTAACAAAATATTAAGCAGTGTGGCCTGCTGGCCTTAATATTACATAAAGGATTACAATGCCTACAAGGCATTCAGGGTTTAGCAAAATATTAACTACACAGCAGAAGATAGGTGACCCTCCCACAAAAGAAGTTGACGGCAGAACAACACACTTCAGGGCTCTGGCGGAACTGATTCTCCTCCTTCTGGATCCACGAAGTACTCCATGCCATCATCTTGATCAAGGTGGGTTCCATCTATTGAGTTGAATGTTGCAAGGGTGAGCACTTACGTACTCAGCAAGTCATAGGTCAGAGTAGATACATATAGTAGTGATCGTATGAACCTAGACTAGTCAAGAATTATGGTTGTTTATAAAATAATCTTTTACTTCCATACTTCATCTCATCTTATTTCATGGCAGCACTTTTCATAATATAACATCATCATTCATGTTCACTAGATTATAGCACTACCGCGACACGTCGACACACGACAGCCCACCGTAGCACTCCTTATCATGACAACACATGTCATTTGGGTAATCTTGAGTTAACACATTTTATTTAGAAAATAGTACTTGTGTCACATCCCGTGGATTTAATCCACCGCAGCAGACTCCTATATACCCGGGAGCTCGGAGTATTCGAATACGTTTTTAACTCTGCAGAGAGGTACCAATTTACCCGCAAGATATTCCACTTTCAAGCCCATCCTATCAAATGATTAGACCCCTCCTCACAACCATATGTGAGTGGCAAGGTGGAAATAACAAGAACTTTTGTTATGCATCACTTACAATTCACCCCTGACCCTGTGGCTCTCCGCGAGACACAGTTGTAGTAGGTTGTATCCTAACCTCCACCCCTTTGCTTATTCCCATTACTGGGTCAGCGTGCTTGATCACCTTCAGTGATATGTGTGGGAGCCATACTCCGTGCTTATCGTGCATCACTACACATCTCATGCAGGGGTTTCATGTGCGATCCACATAATTACTTGTTCAGGCCTGTCCCATTCCAGGCTTGCGGTTAGCACGTTGTTCATGCCACTAGACGCACAACACAAGGTTCTAGTTCTTATATGCCAGTGACCAGACCATCCACAACCCTGCACCTTCAGTGCCTGCATATCCTTTGCAGTCTAGCACCTCCAGTGCTACAGCCATTCCACACCATTTTTCTGGTCACAGCTAGGGGTTTTATTTCATGAATATAAATATATAAATACATATAATAGTTCATGGCTCAAAACTTGTTTATTTCACATTTCACAGATAACCAGTCTAGTACTGCCAATTCATAAATCAATCATTTTCAATCTTTCTCATGCAATATTATCTATAGTCAAGGTTATGTTTTAGCAACATTTAAAATATAGGTTCAAGATGACCAAGGATATGCCTTGCCTTCCGCGTCGTAAGATACAGCAGTTGATGACGGGTCAACAGCAAAATCTTCAAAGTCAGCTTCTGAATCTGCTCGACGACAAACAAACACACAATGATTACTTATAATATTAAAATGTTTTATGACTTAAATGCAGAAATGCTCAACAAGAATGATTGAACTATACTGGAGATAATTTGAACTGCAAACTGAACTGAGTCGAGATTCTAGGGTTTCAAGGAATTTGGGCTAAGGATGGTGATTAGATAATCTTAGGGTTTCAGGATTACAATAGGGATAACAATTTTGTGGCTGGTTTAATCAAAACAGCGAATGTCAACAGATCGACATTCGGATCAAGGCTTTGACATAGCTTTAAGAAAAGCTAGAGTGCTTATCTCAAGTTGTGGTAGTAGAAGAAAATGTAGATCACAACTCTACAAATTCAGTGGACAAAGTGGTTTTCAAATTACACAACCAGAAGTGGGTAAACAAGGCCAATGCCACTGGCTGACAAGCTCTGGCATAGAGCTGACAATGCCAAAAACTAGGGCTTGGCATAACTTTTGATCTGGAGCTCCAAATGATGTACCACTTTGTCTGGGAGGTAGGCATTGATAACAGGAACAATTAAGTCAACAGGATCTAGGGCAAGAAATGGCTAGAAAGCAAGAATTTCAGTGATGAACTGAGGTGAACTGGCTGCACTAGATCATTTCTGGACACAAACTTGGCAAAGCTATATCTTTTGATCTAGGATGATTTAGGTGTCGGGATAGAAGACAAAAATGTTCAGGAGGCTAAGGCACATCTAAAAGACAAAGTGATTTGGGCTGAAACGGCTGGAACAAGCTTTCCGGTGATCGGCGCCGGAGAAGAAGCACTGCCAATTGGGGGTTTCTGCTACAGGCCAAAAGAACTTAATTCCTTGCTTGGAGAGTATCTAGGAGGTATAAGAAAGCTTCTGGTAACATCAAATTGACCGGAGAATCACCGGAGAAGCCTGGCGACGATCGCCGGTTTCTGGTGAAGCTCGGGTTAGGGAAAACTTCGATTCTTGCTCAATTTCGAAATCTAACTTCACAGGCTTGCTTGATTTGGTTCACTGATCAATTTTTTTATAGAATCGAAAGCTAATTTGTACTGGATTGAGCCACATTACTGGAACAGGGCAAACGGCAATTTCCGGTGATCGCCGGCGTTAGAGGTCACCGGGGAGCAATTAGATGACATCACACAGAGAGAATGAGTAGGGGAACTCACTGATGTTGTTAATTTGGCAGGAGATGATGTGTGGAGTGCTGGCACCATGAGCCTCCTCGACGGCTCGCCGGAGAAGATGATTGAAACAGAGAGATTTGGAATTTGGCTGGTTTCTGGTGAAGTGTGAAGAAGCTGCTGAGCACAGGAGCGCTTAAATAGGCCAGGAAAAGATTGCGAAGAGGGGACAATGAAGTGATTGGCTGCTGTGATGAGATTGCTTGCGTGCTGGACATCAGCGGCGAAGACACAGCAAGGAGCGGTGATGCGACGGCGACAAGCTTGCAGCTGATCACACTGTCGCCTCATCGGGACCTGGCAAGGCTGTAGCAAGCGGTGGCGACAACACTGGAGCGGCAAGGTGACGTGGCGAGGGGTTGCTGACAAAAAGTCGTTGATCGCGCGCGGGAGCAGGCACTGGTCGTCGACGTAGCAGTGACCTTGCCACGGCACCAGCTGGAGCGAGGACACGTACACACAACATGCACGGTCACGAGCGCGGCGAAGCCTCATCGGCGACGAGCAACCACGGCGCACAAGCAGGGCGGTTTCTGGTCGTATGCTTGCTGCTGTCCTGGTCGAAATGGGCTGAGTTGCAATTTCAATCTTTGAGCTTTGGACTGAATTGTAAATCTGGAATTCTGGAAGGTTTAGACTGAAATTGATTTCACTAATCTGGTAGATATATTCAACAAAACATTTGGCAAAGATAGTTGATAAGATTTGACACATTTGAATAATTTTTTATACAAACTGAAAATAGGGTAAATTAGGGTAAAGTAAGATTTGAGTTTTGTAGATTTCGAATTCTGGCATTTAGGGTTTGATTTTGATATCTGCACAGAAGAGAGACTTGTGGCAAATAGCATTTTGAGAAGATTTGCTGAAGAAATTCTGAATTTGGAGTTAATCTGGAGATTTTAGCCTTTTTGGGTTTTCAGATATCAGATAAGGACTAATTTGCGATAACTCTTGGACTGATTTGCGAAAATGCCTAGATGGTGAAATCTGGCTGTCAACTTTTTGGATTAAGGTATTGGCATAACCTTGATTATGTTCCAGAAATAATCTGGTCTGAACTTGGTCAAGATTTAGATTAAATCTGGATTTCTGAAACTTAGGGTATTTAGGTAATATAAGGTATTTCTGTTTTCGAAAACAGAATGGAGTTGACAAATCTGGGATTTAGAGATAGAATTGGATCTAGGTTCTGAAGGCTTTTAGATTCAGGATAACTAATAGATCACATCTGAACAATCTGATCTTGATTTGAGGTCGTAGGTTAGATTTGGAGATTTTAGGGCTTAGGATAGATACTGATCTGGCTATTACTACAGATACATGCATGCATGCTATTGATGAAAAAGGAAATTTTCACCCCTACACTCAGGGTGTTACAAGTCCAGAAAATTGCTAACAAAAATATATCACCAAGTTTCATATTTTAATCTATTAATTTAGTTTGCTTTATTGAGTTTTTAATCTATGGTTTAGTTCTTGTTGCTGGTCGAGTTAATCTTGGTGCCTCAAGTATGAGCTTTTCATTTAGTGTTTGAAGAGTCAAAAACAAATAAAAACAAAAAAAAGAAGATATATATATCTTGATCATCATCGACCATCCTTTGAGTCAAATATCATCTAATATCAGAAAAAAAATTCTCTAAGTAGTACAATTGTTGATTTACCCTTTGACATACCATCTCTCTTGTGATCAGCAACTTAGGATTGCAATACCATCGGATTTTTATTCGATTTTGCATTGCTAAGTTACAGATGATATCATTTTTTACCTAACCTAACTCCATAGATAAATCCACTTGTTAACATAAAGACCTCATTGTGAATTCGCCACATCAGTCTCTGATAAACCCCACTGGTTATTCCTAGAACGCGCTGAGCATTCCCCAGGAAAGTATTAAGAACTTTGGATTGGTAAGAGTAGGTGAGGTTGAGTGATTCCACATATATTTTCTATTCCACATATTTTGTCTTTTTCTACATTAACCTATGGCAGGAAACGGATCATCCAATTCGTCAATCAATCAGAAGCTTATGTCACTCAAGTTGAACATGCTGCTTTCTGAACATTTGTCGAGGGACGGTTTGATTCTGTCGTTGATGAACTGCAGCAACTCCGAGTTGCGATTGTAAACCCCAAAGCTCCACCTCAGGGGCAAAACGTACGTCCTACACCACCAGAGTACATCGAGAAGATGCGCGATCAGTAGAAGGCGAGAATCATCGCGGTTCTCCAATTTTTCGACCACGTCAAAGTGGTCATGATCATGCTTTTCGACCATCCCAATTCGATCGGCATGGGGGGCGAGGAGGAGGCAACCAAGCTGGTTGTAGTTCTGTCCATGGTTATCCGAACATTGGCCGAGGGCAGCAAGAAGAATGACATGGAAGATGTGGTGATGACTATGATGACAACTTCCAGTATGACTACCACCCTAACGGCAACAACTATTATTATGGTAATTGGCAGCCACTGCACATGGATGCCGATTATCGGCCAGGGTACCATGCTCATAACCGACATCGTGGCGGAGATCATCATCACGACCACGATGGCAGAAGACTTGCAAAGATCAAGATCATCATTCCTAAGTTTAATGGTTCATCAGATCCGGAAGTCTATCTTGATTGGGAGCTAAAGATGGATAAACTTCTTCTCATGTGCAATGACAGTGAACAAGAAAAGGTAGCCTCTACTTCATCCGAATTTGAAGGTTATGCGTTGATTTGGTGGCATCAATATCATGAGTTAAGGATACAAGCAAATTGACCTCAAATTGCTACATGGGATGAGATGAAGAATTTCATGAAAAGGAGGTTTGTACCATCTTACTACACTCGGGATTTATTCATCAAGCTGCAAGGTCTTACAAGGTCCGCGAAGTGTTGATGAATACCACCAGGAGATGGAGATTCTTCTAATGAGATGTGATGTTAGAGAGACACCTAACCAGTCCATTGCTCGGTTTTATAATGGCTTGAATAGAGACGTCTAGAGGATTGTCAATTATCAGTAGTAACAAGAACTCGAGCAACTTGTCCATCTATCAAGAAAGGCGGAACAGCAATTAGCTAAAGACAAGATGTATCCGCGAGCAACCAATACTTCTACGTGGTGTCAACCGAGTAATAATGCTTCAAACGCGACTCCTCTAACGGGTCGACCAAACAACAATTCTTTGAACAAGTCCAATCCGTCATCCACACTTCTTCAACCAAACAAGAATGCTTCGACCACTGAGAAGAAGCCTACAGCCAGCACCTCATCTATTGGTTCTTCTGCTCGCTCAAGCCAAATTATATGCTTTAGATGCCAAGGGCGAGGACATGTGGCATCTCAATATCCTAACCAACGAGCTATGATTGTGCAAGAAGATGGAGAATATGATTCTCAAAGTGACGAAGACGTTATCGAAGACGCTGCAGCAGAAGTTGAAGCAGAAGGAGGTTTTTCTTTTGAGCAAGGTCAAACTCTTGTGGTCAAGACTGTGCTTAGTGTTCAAATGATGGAAGTTGAACGAGGACAGCAACATAATCTTTTTCAAACTCGATGTAAGGTCCAAGACAAGTTATGCAAGCTCATCACTAATGGAGGTAGTTATCATAATCTTGCTAGTAAGGAGATGGTGGACAAACTTGGACTTACAGTGCTCAAACATCCTCATCCATACAGCATTAGTTGGCTTAACTCTTGTGGTGAGATCAAAATTACCTCCATAGTGAAGGTTCAGTTTACCATTAAGGGGTATACTGATGATGTCATGTGAGACGTGGTTTCTATGCAAGTTTGCCACTTACTATTGGGATAACCATGGCAATATGATCGAGATTCACAGCATTGTAGTCAGACTAACAAATATTTCTTCAAGTTCAAGGGCAAGGACATCACTATTCTTCCTATGACTCCTGAGCAAATCATATCGGAAGAGATTCAAAAACTTTCTGACAATAAGGTTGATGATATGAGTGAACATATGAGTGAGTGCCACATATCGGTGAGAGAAAGCCACAAATCAAATATGAGTGAGCAAAATAAAAGAGAGAAAGATAGCTTAGCTTTAATAGCTGCAAAATCAGATTTGAGAGTTGTAAGCAACCTATTGCCGGATTGTCTTGTACTCTTGTACAAAGAATTCTTGATTTCTACTAATGACTTAACCGCTCTTCCTAGTGTTGCTACCGCTATTTTGCAGGTTTATAACAACGTAATTCCAGCAAATGTACCATCCGGACATCCTCCTTTATGAGGAATCGAGCATCAAATTGATCTAACACCTGGAGCAGCACTACCAAACTGACCATCATACCACACCAACCCTGAAGAGACTAAAGACATACAAAGGCAGACTGAGGTTGTCAACAGTACATTGCCGACCATGCTGAGGATGGTGATCAAAAAGAACTTGAAAGAGTGGGAAGATTTTTTGCCTCACATAGAGTTTGTGTACAATAGGGCGCTACATTCGACCACTAATATGTGTCCTTTTGAAATTGTTTATGACTTTAAACTGATTGCTCATACTAATTTGTTGCCTTTGCATGTGCCAGAATGACTAAAGCAGCAGATTAATGAAAATAAGCTTAAAAGATAGAGCTATCAGAGGAATATGGAGTCAATGCTACATTCAACATTTCGGACCTTTCTCCATTCTTCGGTTCTACGCTGTCAGACTCGAGGACGAGTCCTTTTCAAGAGGGGGAGAATGATGAGGACATCTCTAGCACAAGTAGCACTAGAACTCGACCCGAGAAATATAAAGGACCAATCACTCGAGCAAAGGCCAGACAACTACATCAACAGGTGACTTTGTTCCTTAAAAAATTAAATTATGATGAGAATATGCTGCTACCTAATAGCTCTTGTTTAACATTGATTAGATATAAAGAGGGAGAGTATAACAGGAAGGACATACACACGTATGAGCCAAAGAACTTCATCTAATTTGGTCGTACACCTACAGAGTGGAAAGAGGATTTCCTAAGCTTTCCAACAAGCCCAAGATCACTCAATTCCATCAAAAATTACAACCGCTACAACCAAAAAAATTTTGCTGGCATGCAGTCTACCGACTAAGCGATAGTCCAACTTCGACCAAGCACCATTCTCAGCACAGATGTCCAATTTAGTTTTATGAGTACCTTTTAGAAAGGTATTCAAAAGAGCTTTCCAACTTATCAATAATCATTAAATTTTGAGGTTGTATGCAACCAGGAGACCCAAATGAGTAACGACTGTACAAAAGGAAAAAGTCTAGTCTGAATCCAAATCCGACTCCGAGAAGATTTATTCTGGACTTCTTTTATCTTTTATAGTTTGTTAAGATTTTTATTCTATTTTGAATTAGATTCAGATTAGAATTCTAGTTTAAGTCTTCTATCTTTTGTAAATACCACCCTCTATAAAAGAGAGGCATGGTCATAGTTTTTAATATATAAAACATAAGACATTGATATTGATAATTTCAGATTGAAACCTTAGTTTTAGTTGAGAGTTGAATCTCTTCATCCTTTGTTCTTGTGATTTCCTCCGGAATTGCTCGAACGATCTTCGTGATCACCCTATCTGTGCGCCAACTCCGTGCGTGGCCGTGTGGATATGTAATTCAGAGTGTGGTTGGGCGAATTCATTGATACGCAAGTCCTTGCTTTTCAAGTGGTTGGCTATCTCGTGTCGTCAGGTCATACTAGTTATCTAAGTATCTTCAGATACTAGTTATCCAGGTTCTACATCGTGAAGATCGGGCCACCCTCCGTGAACGCGTCCTTCATCGGCGTGTTCATATCACTACTACCCCACCACTAACGCACTACCATACGGGTTATATCAGTCATAAGGTTACTAAACTCAGTTCGTTCCATCCCAGAACTACGGCGATTACGGAACAAGTATTGGACACTCACCAAGAGATTATTACTTAATAGATTATTAACCGACAAAAATGACAATGCACAACTACTCAAATCATGCATACTACTTACTACAGATTGAACAGATTAAAACATACAGATTTTTATATCTAATAAATAGGAATAGATTGCAACCAAAATAAATGATTAGTGCATACAAAATTCAACATGCATCAAGGGTAGTATACATAGATTTGCCTTGCACGAAGGTTAGGTCTGCAGCTTCCTCCTCGTAAGCTTCAACATCTAACGAAGGCTATGACGATTGCAAACGAATATGAATATAATTAATAATAATTCATAAAATATTAATAAAATATGAAAGCTCAAATCTTGGGTTTTAGGCTGCCTAGGGTTTCTGAGGTTTAGATATAAATCTATAGGTTTTGTTGTCCTAATTATTGATAATCTAACTATTTTAGGGACCTAACTACAAATAAAGTGATTACAAATTAGTCCATGGACTTAAAACTAAATCTAAATCTAACTCTCTCTCTCTCTCTCTCTCTCTCTCTCACCTATTCGGCCCACACAGAACATACACACGGACACTCACCTCTCCGGTTCTCTCTCTGGTGGCGGTGGGCTCGAGCTATGATGGTGGTGGCTGGGGGATGCAGGCAACGACGATATGGGCTCCTAGAAGAGTGAACTACGGCTGCTAGGGGTCAAGATCAGTGGTGGCTGTGGTGAACTCGAAGGCTAAGAGCTCCGCTTGGTATCAAGTTAGGGTCTCGATCCCATCTCTATTTATAGCCTCCTAAACGCAATCTCTACAGTTTAGACTGATGATCCTCTCGGATTCAGTCTCGTCCTCAAAAGGTCAAGCTCCAACAAACCTAAGCTAACTCTACCTCTAAGAGATACTGCGGTTTGGGTATGATTTGGTTTGGTTTAACCTAGGATCAACCTTATTAAGACTTGGGTTCGAACCTAGAGTTAGGGATTCGAGTTTCAATGGTTTGGAACTAGAGATTTAGGGTTCAATTGGGAAAGTAGGGCTGGAAACTTACAGTTTGTTACATGTTCAAACTCGATTCCTTTTTTTGTTTTGAGTTAATCTTGAGCTGAGCCAAAAATCAAGTTGAACTCGAGCAATTCATGAGCCTCGATCTTTTCTTACAACCTTAGGTTAAATTAACCTTATCTTTTTTTTTAGACTAAACTAACCTTATTTAACATACACTTGAACATCTTCAGGCCTAGCCGAGCAAGCAAAAAGCCTGGTTGCATTGAACCGGCTTGAACTTGCCCCAGCCCAAACCCAACACAGATATCCTGCCGGTAGGTTTAAGGTGGCGCTGCCCTGAGTCGAGAGGGTTTGATCGGGCTCTTCAAATATTGGTGCTAGATTTTTTAAACTTTAGAAGGTCTCGATCCGCGCATAACAAGGCTTGAGCCTAGCCGAACGTTTGGTGGATTAAATCCTAAAGCCACCTCTTATCCTCGAACTAGACGAGGCCCTAATGATAACACTATTTGGCATAGAAGCTAAAGAAAATAAACTTACTCTAATCATCATTTTCACGTGATTGATACGTATATCATGTCCTAATCTTAAATCAATTTTGATTAAATTTGCTAAGTTCGTTCTGAGTTGCCATCGTGCACCCTATTCACATAAGTCAACTTACGTACTAATCCATGCGTCCATCTATGGTCCTTTCATTGGTTTTTCTCCACATATTTTCCTGATGCACTTATATGCACGCATCTTGTTCGCTTCTTTTGCTATAAACTTTTCTAGAAATGATTGCCACTTTGTTTCAACATAAAAATGGACAATAAACACTATTATTAGGATGTGTTCGTAAACACTATTATCACGATAGGTTTGACTGTCCACATGTCTTTGAGTATAGCTCAATGTGTGGGATAGATTGTGAAGATGTAACAATTGGTTGCGATAGATAATACAGACTGAGAAGATATATTGTTTGATTGATTGTGTAGATGATCTCTACAACAAATTTGATGCTACATGATTAAACATGTTATCATAAAATTGAGTCTTGTCATAAATATTTTTCTATGACAAAAAAAATATTTGTCATAGTCATCGATCGTAGTATGGCTGTCATAAATATATCTTGTTGGGGGAACTCCTAGGGGCTCCACGAAGTCCTAAAAAACCGACCCCCCCGGTGAGATCCGGAGGGTCACCGGGCCGCCGGTGGGATCCGGAAGGTCACCGGGCCCCCAGTGGGATCCGGAGTCACCGGGCCCCCGGTGAGATCCGGAGGGTTCCCGGGCCCCCGGTGGGTCCCGAAGGGTCTCCGGGCCCCCGGTGGCGTCCGGAGCCTTGGAAGGGCGGCTGCTGACCCGAGAAGCCTTTGGGAAGCCGACGAGGACACATGTCGGGCATCTGAGCCGTCCCCTTGGCCAAATAACATCAGTGCCCTTCGATCCAACGGTCGTAGTTAGGGTGTGAATTGATGAGCTTCCTCGACGCATATTTAAGGTACCATCAGGTTCGAATGGCAGTGGAGGACGAGGAAAAGACGAGGTTTATAACTCCCCTCGGCACCTTCTGCTATCTCCACATGCCCTTCGGGTTGAAGAACGCCGGGGCAACTTTCCAGCGCCTCATGACGTTGGTCCTGAAGGACCAAATCGGCAGCAACGTCGAAGTCTACGTTGACGATGCGGTCGTCAAAAGCCTTCGCACGGCTGCCCACATCGACGACCTGGCGGAGACCTTCCGCAGCCTCCGCAAGTACGGGTTGAAACTCAACCGGGAAAAATGCGCCGTTGGTGTACGCGGTGGGAGGCTACTTGGCTTCCTTGTGTCCCAGCGGGGCATTGAGGCAAACCCTGAAAAAATTTGGGCCCTGCTGGACATGCCTCCTCCGCGCTCTGTGAAAGACATACAGAGACTTACCGGCCGCTGGCCCCGTTGGGTCACTTCGTCTCGCGGTCAGGGGAACATGGACTCCAGTTCTTCAAAATCCTCCGGGGCCTCGAGGGGTTCAAGTGGACTCCCGAGGCCCAGACGGCGTTTGACGCACTAAAGAAGTATCTCGCGAGTCCTCCAATGCTCGTGAGCCCATCTCCGGAGGAACCCTTACTCCTCTACCTTGCTGCGACCCCAGTCGTTGTGAGCGCGGTGCTCGTAAGAGAGCAAGATGGGCAACAATGCCCCATGTACTACGTAAGCGAGGCCCTTCAAGGGGCTAAGACGCGGTACACGGAGGTGGAGAAGCTGTGCTATGCCCTCCTCATGGCGTCACGGAAGCTCGCCACTACTTCCTCGGACACCCAATTACGGTCCCATCATCTCTCCCACTGGGGGAAGTGGTGAGAAACAAGGAGGCCACCGGCAGAATTGGCAAGTGGGGGGCCGAGCTTGCTCCTTTCTCCCTCACCTTCACGGGCCGCTCCGCCATTGAGTCGCAAGTCCTCGCTGACTTCGTGGCAGAATGGACCCCGACCACCGAGGAAAACGGAGAAACTCCCCTCGCCCCCCCCCCGGTGCCAGGACCACTAGACACTCATGTTTGATGGCTCCTTGTGCCTCGCCTGGGCCGGCGCGGGGGTGGTTCTCCGGAGTCCCGAGGGGAAGATGCTGGAGTACGCTGCCAAGCTCGAGTTCCCAGCTACGAACAATGTTGCCAAGTATGAGGCCTTGCTCCTGGGATTGCGCCTCGCGCGCTCCTTGGGAATCCGCCGCCTCCTAGTGAAAGGAGATTCCCAGCTTGTGGTCAACCAAATGGACAAGTCCTACTTGTGCCATGACGTGAACCTGAGTCTTTACTTGGGGGAGGTGTGGAAGATGGAAAGATACTTCGAGGGCTTGGAGGCCCGACATATCCCCCGAAAGGATAACGACTGGGCCGATGCCTTAGCCCGGGCAGCCAGCGCCCAAGAATCTCTCCCCAAGGGCGCTTTTCTCGAAATCATCACGAAGCCCTCGATAACCCTTCCGGATGCGAACCCTGGGGTTTGCGTCCCGGAGATATCCGAGATCACTCGGACCGCATCATGGATGGATGCCCTCATCTCCTGCATAAGGGACGAGGGGGAACCTTCCGGTGATACCGAGGTAAAGCGCCTCCGCGCCAAGGCCCGGGCATACATCTTGCTAGAGGGAAAGCTTTACAAGAAGGGAGCCTCTACCCTTCTCCGCTGCCTCCCGCGGACGGAGGGACTCCGGCTCCTCGAGGACATACATTCGGGGAGCTGCGGATCCCACTTGGCTCCGCGGGCGGTCGCGGCGAAGATCCTCGACCAAGGGTTTTATTGGCCCACGCTGGTCTGCGACGCACGGGATCTGATCTCTGCGTGCGAGGCCTGCCAAAAGATGGCGAAGGGCACTAGGCTGCCCTCCGCGACACTGCAAACCATCCTTGTTACCTGGCCCTTCGCGCGCTGGGGGATGGATCTCCTTGGTCCCTTCCCCCCAGCACCCGGGGGCTACAAGTACGCGGTGGTCGCTGTGGATTATTTCTCCAAGTGGGTGGAGGCTGAGCCCTTGGCCAGCATCACTTCCCGTGCGGTGCAACGTTTTTTCTGGAAAAATGTCGTATGTCGCTTCGGGGTCCCCCAAGAAATCACCTTCGACAACGGGACCCAGTTCGACTCAGCATATTTCCGGGAGTTCTGTGAAGGCTTAGGGACTATCCTCCATTTTGCCTCCGTGGCTCATCCCCAGAGCAACGGAGCCGTTGAAAGGGTCAACGGCGTGATTCTGCAAGGCCTGCGTCGACGGCTCGAACAGACCGCCTCCAGGCGAGGCGCATGGGCAGAAGAGCTTCCAAGCATCCTCTGCTCCATGCGCACAACCCCTAGCTGAGCGACAGGGCGCACGCCTTTTTCGCTCGTGTACGGGGCCGAAGCAGTTCTTCCCTCGGAAATTGGTTTTCGATCATTGCGGGTCGAGCTCTTGGACGGAGCCACGACCGCAGCGCACCAAACCAATGAGGCCAATCAACGGCTGGAAGTCAACTTCATTGAAGAAGAACGCGACCGAGCACTCCTCCACCACACCATCTACGAGCGCGAGATGGCGCGCGCATACAACCAACGCGTGCGCGAAAGGGCCTTCGCCTCGGGGACTTGGTCCTCAAGCGCGTGACTGACCCCCAAGCCCAGGGCAAATTATCCCCCATGCTTGAAGACCAGGAGCTGATGCACACTTGGAACATAAGCTTGCTCCGCAAGTTCTATGTTTAGCCTTCGGGCTCGCCACCTCCCCCGCCGCGGTTCCGCAGGGGGAGGCGTTTGTACTCACTGTTCCCTCCCCCGCTGCGTTTTCGTGGGGGAAGGCGTTGTATCTCATCCTTTATTAATACAAATGGATTTTTGTTTAACTCTGGGATTTTGTGTCCCTCCCCCGCTGTGACCGCGCAGGGGGGTGTTATGTTTTCATTAACTCGAATGGTTTCTTCTACTTCAACGCTGGAATTTCTTACAGGAGTTTCTTCTTCCGCCTCAAAGGCGATGCCTCCTCTACAAAAATACCCTCCCCGCGAGGATGCCCTCTCCGTGAGGACGTAGGCTATCACGGCCTAAAGTCCCGACAACGGGAGCCCAGCTCCCATAGGGCGGCTTACCGTAACCCCTCGTGGACTGAGGGGGTAAGCGGCAACCCAGTTCTCACGAACTGAGGTAACGAGTCACTTCGAGAGACTAGTCCCCCCTCGAACACTCTACACCCGCTACTGGGTCACGGAACCTTCCTAAGGGAATATCCTTTGCCCCCTGGGTTAGACAGGAAAATCGGCTTTCGAAATCCATTATCTCAAAGGACTCAGACCGAGAATCCTTCCGATAAGTCCCTCGCCTCCGTGCAACCAAGCAAACCTCCCTGGTTTCCCAGTCGGGAACCCCCACTAGGACCTCTGACTGGGGGCTACGTAAGCTAAGCAGCCACTGCAGTCCGGGCCTCTTCAATCCTTACCCACAGCGCGCGGAGCTGAGCTGCACCCCGCTGTGGGGGGGGAACCCGGGCCCGGACGAAAAAAACAACGACCTAGCACGGAAGACTTTGAAATTCCGGAAACAAAGATAATCTCGACAACCTCGAAGAAACCCTAAAGACATGGCAAATAAACAAGTCTACAACCTTATTAATACAACATTGCACTAGGGGACAACCCCCCTAGTGGGCTGAAAGTGCCCCCGAGATGAGACCCAGGCGCGCGAGTACAGCCCGGGGAGTTAGGCTCCCGCGGGAAACTACTTCAAAGAACGACCCCCGAGAAGCAACTACACCTAATAATCCCGGAGGTCTTCCGAGATCTCCCGGGAAAGATCCTTGTACAAGCCCCTCACGCGCCGAAGAGCTCTCCGAAGGAGATCCTCCAGCCAACACTTGTAGCCGACTGGGGAGAGTATCCTGAGCGGGGGGACCTTATGAGACCCCAGCCTCGGCGGAGATAACTCGGCGCGACAATCGTCGAAGTTCCCCAGGTGCCACTCCTGGAGCCATCGCAGCCGATCCGGCTCCCAGGAGGCACCTCCCTTCGCGGAGTTAGCACGAATCGACCCGGAGGCTAGCCCACCAGATGCTCCCCCGGCGGCCAGACTTAGTAAAATCAAGGCCGCCTGGGCGCTACCTGGGCTAGACCTCCTGGGCGACCCTTGAGCACTCTCCGAAAGACGCCCCTCAGGGCAGGAAAACCCCAGAAGGGTGATATCTAAAGACACCTGCTGACAAGTTTAACACACTTAGCAAAAGTACTACTTTATTCCAATTAAAAGATATTTACAAGTTCCCGGGGCCCTTTCTAAAGAAGCTACCCGGAGCAAAAAGGCCTAAAAAGAAAAGCCTAATCTAACCGGGGGGGAGGAGCTCATACTTGCCCATCCTTGTTCCCCCCCAGGGGGACATCCACGCTGGCTGTCACGTCCCGATCCAAGCGCCAGCCACCCGTCTCCATGGTACCAGTAATCTGGTCGAAGAGGGCCTCGGCGGACCGCTCCAGCTCCACCCGCCGGGGGTCGAAGAAGGCAGGGAAGCTCCGGGGGACAAGCTCTCCGATGACCCGGGCACCCTCACCGCGGTACTCAACGAGGGCCGCCGCCAGCGCGATCACCGGGACGGCGAGGCCCAGGGCCCGAGCCTCCGCAGCAGCCGGGATCAGGGAAACCTGCGCACCATGGAAGTGCGCGGCCTCCCCGACGGATGCCAGCGCCGGGTCGGGGCCTGCTCCCCGCCCGAGCTCGATCCCGAGCTCCTCTAAGGTAGAGCGGATCGCCCTACCTCCCGAGACCACGGCCTAGACGCCCGAAGCCGCGGCCTCCCGCTCCACCTGCAGCTCCCTCCGAAGCCGAGAGGCCGTGTCCTCGACGGCCGCGAGCCGGGCCTGCGCTGCGGCGAGCTCCCCAAGCGCCCGCTCCTTCTCGGAGCGCTCCGAGGCCGCGTCCCTAAGCGCCTTCTCCTTCCCGGCGTGCTCGAAGGCCACTATGTCCTCGGTAGCCCGGAGACGCGTGGTGAGCCGAGCCCTGAAGCCCCAGGCCAACGCAACCGTCTAGAAGGAAACAATGATCAGAATACAAAAGTCGGATGAGCGTAAGATTCAAATAACTCACCCGAAGTCCGAAAGCGACCACCGTGTCAACGTCACCCTCGTCGCCCCTTGGGTCGCTCCCTTGGGAGGCCTCCCCACCGAGCAGAGCACCCTCCTCCAGAGTCCCACCGTCGGAGGAGCCGAAAGCCTGGTCCATCGGCGGCGCCGGAACCCCGGGGCGGACAAACAGACCCTTACCCCTCCCGGGTACAGGGAGCGCCGCCGTCACGTGCCGAACCGCCGAGGAGCCCGTCTCTGGGGCTAGGATCGAGGCCATCGGCAGGCCGCCCAGCATCCGAAACCGGACGGAGACCTCGCTGGACAAGGGCTGCGGCCGGACCCCCGCGGGAGCAGGAGGCGGCGAGGGACTCGGAGCGTACATCTCCGAGTCTGAGCCCTGGCCCTCCCCAGCCGGAACGCCGCCCGCGGGATCCGGCCCGCCAGGGGTGTCTGGGGCTGCACCCGACGCCCCAGCAAGCGCCGCCGCAGAGTCCTTTGCGAGAGAAGGCGGAGGCAAAGACCGGGGCCTCGCGGGACTCCTCTAGGCCTGGGATCCCGCAGGGCTGCCCGACAGACGAGACCACTTCGAGGGTCCGCCGGCAACCTCCTTCCCCCGCTTGCGTGAAGCAGGGGTGGGAAGAGGCACCCGGACTGGGAGCCTCAGCCCGAACGCCTCCGCGACGACATTCCGGGGAGGACCCTCTCCGATGACATGCACCACCCTCTCGTGCTAGTCCTCGTAGTACCGTCCAAGGAGGGTCACCGCGACCACCTTGGCTCGACCATAGGACCTAACTGCAAAGAGAAAAAGATGCGAGAGTTAGGAAAAATCTCCCAGCAAGGAGAAGAGACCTGAGTACTTACGGTCCGCCACCGCCATCCGGGGTGGCCTGTGCACCGCCGACATTCCCCTCCCCCAGCGGGTGTGGAACGGAGCCACTCGGAGGAGGGCCATCTCCTCCACCAGATCCCTCATGGACCGCCGAAATCGGGCCTCCGCCATCGCGGTGAGGAGGTCCATCTCCGCCATGGTCCACTCCGGAGCCACCGGGCCACCGGACCGAGAATACGTGGAGGGCTCCGGTGAATACGTCACCCCCGGGTCTCCTACCCGGAGGTAGAACCAGTGCCAGAGCAAGTCTCCCCAGTGGTCCCGGCAGGCTAGCACCGGGTACTCGTCGGCGCGGCCCGGCGTCAACTAAATCATGATGGAGCCAAAAGCTGACCTGGGGCCACCCCTCCTCACCACCGGGCCCCTCGCCGATGGTTCGTAAAAGTACCGCAAGAGGCGCAGTGTGGGCTCCGTCACGGCGGCCGTCTCGCACAACCAGATGAACAGACCCATCCGAACTCTCGCAGCAACGGGTGGACCGGCAGTCAGAGGCCCGCCTCCACGAAGGCCTCGAAGGCCACCACTCCCCGTCCCGGGGGCTCGGCACCTGCTCCACCGGACCAGGGATCCTGATGTCTCCTGCTCTGAAATAGCCACGCTCCAAGAAGGCCTCAAGGGCCCCCGAGGAAAACTCAGTGACCCCGAGGAAATCAGAGGTCACTGACGAGGATTGACACCCGGGTCACTTCTAATAAAACTCTTGGTTCAAGACAAGTTCGAACCAGACATGTATTTGGTTCAATGCGAACTCAAGCTATTTCTAAGGGGCATCACCATGAGGTCGCAAGCTTTACGCAATCAGGTCGCGGGTTTCGTGCGATCAGGCCGACAGCTGTGTGCGATCAGAAGTTCGTATGCTATACGCGAACTACATATTCGGGATATTGCGCGGTCAGCCAATATCCCGCGGTCAGAACATCTGCCGATCAGGATACTTGGGATCTATCTATTCGGTTGCCCATACAACGGGATATTCTAAGTATCCCGAAGATTCCTACACGTGGAGAATCGACCGTCAGAAGGTTAACACATACAGTTATCCATGAATAACACGTGTTTAACCTGCGTGGAGGTTAAGAGCAGTTCCAAAAAACCGCATCCAACCGTCTGCGCAACCGTTTGATGCAGTTTCTTCCACATGGCACCCTTTCAAACAGTACAAAAGGATGGCATGAAGCATCAATCAAGGGGGAGAAAAAAAACATCAACTGAGAGATCGGAAGATTAATCAAGAGATCCAAAATCTCTCAAGTTAGCCAAGTCTACGGCCCACCTTAAATAGTATTTCAGCAAGCCCTCTTTGGCTTATCCTTGTACACTCTTACAGGAAAAATTCTCGCCTGTGAGGACTTTTTCCTCTATTTGTAAACCTTTTACCACACTTAGTGAAATCTCAACAGGACGTAGGGCTTTTACTCCCACCATCGAGGGCCCAAACCTGTATAAATCTCTCTGTGCTCCTGTTCACCATTGTTCAGCATACCTTCCCGGAGGGTCATCTTGAAAGGTCTCACAATTACAAATTCTGCATAAGTTCGGCTGAGGACCCTGAGTCCGAATCGTCGACAGCTGGCGCCCACCGTGGGGCCTTTCTCAAGGCGTCCTAATTGAAATTCGGAGGTTCGCCGAAACATGGCTGGAGCATATGATTCCGAGAATGATTTCGATCTCGAGGATTATGCCCATATACCAATGCCTTCTCCAAGCGATCCTGTTCTAATGGAAGAGGTCGAAGGCCAGAATCTTCCACAGGTTGAATCATCTCCCCAAGTCATGTTAATCGACCAGGAGGTAACTGGCACAAGGTCAGAACCCGCAGAGGTTCTTAATGTGCTAGGTGATGAATCCGGCCCGTCATACGATCCCGCTGAGGGAAAATATGATGGTGACCCTGAAGTTAGCCCAGGAAGGTTCGACCCTGATAACCTCCACCGTCTCTTTGATTTCGAGTCCGACTCGGAACAAACCGAGATGTTCTCCCCATCGGCGACCTCTCTCCCTAGGCAGTTTGCTGCGTTGTCGGAAGAAACTCCCGATCAACAGGCTGCCAGGGAAGAACAAGATCGCAAACAGAAGGAGGAGCAAGATCTCGAGCAACAGAACAACGAACTACGCAGAACTGCCCTAGAGGCTCTTCAAGATGCGCATGCTCGTTACGATGCTGCCCCGAGTTCTTCTCGACGGTCGCGTGGTCGTAGACGTAACCAGACTCCTTCTTTACCACCGGAGCATTTCCCAGTGGACGAAGAAACAATAACACCTGGTGCCCCTAGGAGAAGTACCCATGGTCGACTGCGATCTATCGCGGAAGTCATGCGCAATTTTCCTCCTATGGTCACGGATGCGCAGAGACCGGCCTTTTTCAGGATCCTGGTGGAAAGACTGGACGAGGTCGCATCCAAGGCAACCCCAACAGCCTCTTCCCGCTCAGTGACACATTCCCGTGAACGAGATGGTCCTCATTTTGGCTCTGGCCGGCGGAGTTACCCGCCGCCTGTACCGTCCCGACAGGACAAATACCGGTGAATGCAGGACTCTCGTAGTAGGGATCGAGTTCCCGTTCACTCTCGTTTGGGACCACGAGTAACCTCGCCATTACGTGAGTTTGCTCGAAACCCAACCGAAAGTCGCAGGACGGTTCACGGTCCTTACGTTGGTTGCAAAGCTTTCTCGCCTGGCCTACGAGCAGTCGTTTGGCCCGATAAGTTTCGACCAGGGGCCATTGAGAGGTTTGATGGAACTCAGAACCCATCCGAGTTCCTTCAGATCTATATTACTGCCATCCAAGCAGCAGGAGGCGATGACAAGGTCATGGCCAACTACCTGCCAACAGTCCTCGCAGGACCGGCTAGAACCTGGTTGTTTAGTCAGCCTGAGGGTTCCATCTACAATTGGGAAATGCTATGCGATGCCATCCTAAGCAATTTCCAAAACTGTTACCAAAAGCCGGGTAAGGAGGACGACCTGCATAGACTGCGGCAAACTTCGACCGAAACACTTCGGCAGTTTGTCAAGAGGTTTGTCGGGGTAAGAAATACCATCCCGAACATATCTGATGGCTCCGTAATCAGGGCATTTAAGCATGTCGTTCGATACCGGAGATTCACTGAAGACTTGCTTATCCACCCTCCTCGATCAGTGGCCGATCTGTTCGATATGGCTGATCGATACTCCGATGCAGCCGAGGCAGTCGAATGGAACCGAATGGTTGACAAGGGGGACCTACCGCCCCAACCAGGCTTCAAGGACGCCAGGAAAGAAGATTCAAGCAAAAAGCCGGAGTCTTCACCGGGTGGGAAGTCAAAAAAGTCGAAGAGGAACCGCTCTGGACAGTACCGTGAGGTCGCAGTCACGGAGAAACCACCTTCGACCAAAGGTAATAAGTCTTCTTTTAAAAGTAAAACTGCCTCTGGTGGCCGGGATTCCGACCAGCCAGAAAAATCAACTAATCCGCAGGAGGGCAAGAGGTGGTGTCCACTCCACAACTCCGCAGGCCACGACCTCAAAAACTGCAGGAGTTGGTTGAAACAGCTGGATGATTTCTACCAAGGAGCTGGGCCAATGCCAACCTTACCGCCTAAAGAGCAGGCGTGCGGGATTAGAGACGTCGAAGGAGACGAAGAAATGGCTTACCAGGTACCTCAAAATCATGTTAATGTCATTTTCGGAGGTTCCTCCTCTTTCACTTCCAAAAGGCAGTTTAAAACCTTTTGCCGAGAGGTTAACCAAACAGAGACATCCCTTGGCGAACCTCAATATCCCCGTTGGTCGGATATGCCTTTGACGTTCGATCGCGCTGACTGTCCTGTGGGGCTAACTCGACCATTGAGGCTACCTCTGGTTATTACCCCAATCATCAGTAACGCAAGAGTCGAAAGGGTCCTGATTGATGGGGGAAGTTCCCTTGATCTTTTATTGGTCAAGACACTCGACGAGATGCAAATTCCTCGTTCGAAGATCAAGCCCATAATCCATCCGTTTTATGGGATAATCCCAGGCCCCTCCATGATGCCATTGAGACAAGTGGTCCTCCCGGTCACTGTGGGAGAACCAGATAACTTCCGAACAGAATTGGTTACTTTCGATGTAATCGATTGTGATTCAGCTTATAATGCAATCTTTGGCAGGCCGACTCTTGCTAAGTTCATGATGGCAATGCACTATGCTTATCAGTGCGAGAAATTGCCTGGCCCCAAAGGTGTCATTTCGGTCCGAGGTAGTCGCAACGTGGCGCTCACGTGCGACCGGCTATCTTTGGAGATGGTCGATCAACTTCCCCTCCGGGACGCTCAGGTCGCCACCGTTGCCACCGATGCGATCAGGGCTGCTCCTCGACCAGATGAGAAACTCAAACAAGTTCCTTTGTACCCAGATGACCCATCCAAGACAATTCGGGTTGGGTCAGCCCTGGATGACAAATAGGAACTCGACCTCGTTGCTTTCCTCCGGGCTAACGCAGACGTGTTTGCGTGGAAACCGTCCGACATGCCCGGTGTCCCAAGGGAAGTAATTGAGCACAGGTTAGCAATTCGACCTGGACAACGACCAATAAAGCAAAAGCTCAGGAGTTTTGCCACCGACCGACAGGAAGCCATCCGAGAAGAGTTAGACAAACTCTTACAAGCCGGGTTTATCCGCGAAGTGAATCACCCGGACTGGCTCGCCAATCCGGTCATGGTCCGCAAGTCAAGTGGCAAGTGGCGCATGTGCGTCGACTACACTAGCCTCAACAGTGCCTGTCCGAAGGATGACTTTCCCCTTCCCCGCATCGACCAGCTGGTCGACTCCACTGCGGGTTGCGAACTGATGAGCTTCCTGGATGCCTACTCAGGGTACCATCAGATTAGCATGGCAGAAGAAGATGAAGAGAAGACTGCCTTCATCACCCCGTTCGGCACCTACTGCTACGTCAGAATGCCGTTCGGTCTCAAGAACGCTGGTTCCACGTACCAGCGCTTGATGCAAAAGACCTTTCTTTCCCAGATAGGGCGTAATCTCGAAGCATATGTAGACGACTTGGTTGTAAAGAGCACCAAAAGATTGTCTCATTTGGACGATCTTGCTGAAACCTTCTGTAACTTGAATCGCTTTGGAATAAAATTGAACCCGGAGAAATATTCTTTCGGGGTTTCTTCAGGAAAGCTTCTTGGTTTCCTTGTGTGTTCCAGGGGCATTGAGGTTAATCCTGAGAAAATTAGAGCTATTGAACAAATGAGGTCGCCCTCGACCATGAAGGATGTTCAACGCCTGGCTGGTCGCATGGCGGCTTTAAGTCGCTTTATATCGTGATTAGGCGAAAGGGGATTACCTTTCTTCAAAGCCTTGCGGAAGCATCATAACTTTACATGGTCGGATGAGGCCGAAAAAGCATTCCAAGAGGTAAAAACATATCTATCCAGTCCGCCAGTATTGGTGTCTCCTGACAAAGGAGAACCGTTGCTTCTTTACCTGGCGGCCACACCACACGCGGTCAGCGCCGTTCTGATCGCGGATAGAGAAGGAATACATAGACCCGTCTACTATGTGAGCGAAGTACTTCATGGCCCTAAGGAGCGCTACCCTGAGGTCCAGAAGATACTTTACGCGCTACTGATGGCTTCCCGTAAGCTACGACATTACTTTCAAGCACACAAGATCACAGTACCCTCCTCTTTTCCTTTAGGGGATATTGTCCGAAATCCAGAAAAATCTGGTCGAATCGCCAAATGGGCGGTCGAACTCGGTGCCTTCGAGATCCATTTCACCCCTCGCACGGCGGTTAAGTCTCAGGTTTTGGCCGACTTTGTGGTCGAATGGACCAACCCTGAGCCACCCGTACAGTTGGCAGAGGAACTGGAGTGCCCCGATTATTGGACAATGTACTTTGATGGCTCCCGTTGTTTTCAACACTTGGGGGCTGGAATAGTCTTAGTTACGCCCCAGGGCGAACAGCTTAAGTATGTCATTCAACTACACTTTGTTGCAACCAACAACGCAGCAGAGTATGAAGGTCTTCTTGCAGGGCTCCGGGCAGCAAAATTCCTCGGAGTCCGTCGATTAGTGGTGAGGGGGGACTCACAGCTAGTCGTAAACCAGGTAAACAAGGAGTACAGCACCTCCGATGAGACAATGGCTCATTACCTGGGGGAAGAGAGGAAATTGGAAAAACACTTCAGTCACTTCGAAGTCCAATACATCCCGCGAAAGGACAATATTCTCGCAGACCAATTATCCAAAATTGGATCCTCACGCTCATCCGCTCCGGCAGGAGTGTTCATTGAACACTTGGACCATCCTTCGATCATGACTTCGGTCGAGGATGATCCGTCAATAGCCTTCGTTGCCAACCTCGGTCAGGAACAAGATTAGACTCATCCATTGAGGGTCTATCTTGAACATGGGACCCTACCCGAGCACGAAACCAAAAGCGATCGGTTAATTCGAAAGGCGCGTCTGTACAAACTCATAGATGGGGTTATGTACAGAAAGGGTACTCAAGGAGTATTCATGCGCTGCATATCTCAGGAGGAAGGAAAATCCCTCTTGAAAGAAATACATGACGGTGTATGCGGTGCACACGCGTCATACCGAACACTGGTCGGAAAAGTTTTTCGACAGGGATTCTACTGGCCTTCGGCACTCGATGATGCCAAGCTTATGGTCAAGATGTGTCCACAGTGTCAATTTCATGCAAGACAGGTTCATCAACCTGCTTATGCATTGCAAACTATTCCTCTCGCATGGCCCTTCGCGATCTGGGGAATGGACATCGTCGGTCCTATGCCACAAGCGGTCAATGGGTACAAGTTTCTGTTCGTAGCCATTGACACGTTCACAAAGTGGATTGAGGCCGAACCAATACGAAATATTACTGCATCAGCCGCACAAAAGTTCTTTCACAAGAACATTGTGGCACGATTTGGTGTTCCAAACCGTCTCATCACAGACAACGGTTCTCAATTCGCTAGCGGTCTCTTCCTAGACTACTGCAATCAGATTGGGACCAAGGTGTGCTTTGCTTCTGTGGCACATCCACAAAGCAATGGTGCCGTAGAACGGGTCAATGGGCAAGTATTGCAAGGCATCAAAAAACGTGTTTTTGATCGCCTCAAGACCCGCTCGGGGGCTTGGGCAGACGAGCTTTATACTGTTCTATGGGCACTACGGACTACCTCTAGTCGAGCCACCGGTGAGACACCCTTCCATTTGGTCTATAGGGTCGAGGCTGTGTTGCCTATGGAAGTTAGTATTGGATCTGTTCGCACGAATCAATTCGAACAGGTCAACCAATCCGAACAGCGATCGCAAGATCTCATCCTCCTGGAAGAACGGCGTGATCGCGCCCTCATCAAGTCCGCGGTATACTTGCAGGCTCTACGCAAGTATCACAGTAAAAAGGTGCGACCACGTGATCTCAACGTTGGCGACTTGGTTTTACAAAAAATTCAAGACCAGTCTAACCGCAATAAATTCTCCCCAAAGTGGGAAGGACCATACACTGTCGTCTCAGTGCCGCGGCCAGGATCTGCGCGGTTAGCCATGGAGGATGGTCGGATTTTGTCCAATACTTGGAACATCGATCAACTTCGCAAGTTTTACGTGTAAGTACCACACCCCTTTTCCTGTTCAATTAGCATCTTTTCATAAAAAGCATGTCTTGTTTTCATACAATGAGTGTTTTTCTTTAAGCCCAAATTATATAAATTCGACCTGGGGGCTGATCGCCGGCGGTTAGGTTATTACAGCATTTTTCAACCGGATTCGCTGGTCGATCTCATGATCACTTCCAGATAAGTCACTCCTAAATAAGCCGTTTCTCAACGCACACGGAACTATCTGGCTAGTTCTCGATCATCTGGGTGGCTACCAGTTTGCAATAAGGTTAAAAATGTTACTTTAATCTTGACCATCGGCTTGAAGCACATATCCCTGGTTATCATACTTATGTTTTCCCCTCTGCTTAAAATACTAAGGCTTCAGTATTCACAAAACAGAGGCGGGGGCTAGAGGGATATACTTATAGTATGAAACTTATGATGTGAATATGCACTTTCTTTTAAAAAATAGTTTTACATACATGGCATTGTAATTACAATTGTTTGGTTACAAAATATAAGGATCATTCGATCCTCAGCTCAGCCAAGAGTTTGTCAACGAAGGGCTTGACTTCTTCTATAACGGCGTCAAGCAGTTCTTCACTCTCGACCTCAACCGGTCCCACCAGCGCGCTCAGATTCGCATCTGGGCCATGGTGAAGTCGAACCCGGCTGAGTACGGCAGAAGCGGCTGATCGGACTCTCGTCCTGATTATCTCTTCACGTCGCCGTATATCTCCAGGGAGATATTCAAGCAGTGATTCTGCTTGAGTTGTGAGCAGTGATGACCAATCGCTGACACTTGGGTCGTCCTTCTTCAACTCTACCACGTTGGTATTCAAAAAAGTTGGCCACGGCCTTCAGTTTTTCGAAGACCAGTAGGCTCAACTCTTTGACCGCTCGGTCGGTGTGGTTGATCGAGGACTCGAGAATCGTCTTGTCCTGGCCGAGCTGTATAATGCGACCTGCTTGCGCTGTACAGAGAAAAGAGGTTATTAACAATGCATGGCTTTAAGTCTTCTCAAGTTGAGAATCGACTTACCAGCATTCTCAGACTGAAGTTTATTGATTTCAGTCCGTAGTTTCTTGAACTCTGCAACTGAGTTCAGCCTCATCTTGGCTAACTCTTTTTTCAAGAATGTAACCTCTCTGCAGCAAAATCAAGTCAGTTACAGATAAAGCCTACTTATATTAACAGAAGAATGACGATCCTCACTTGCGCAAGCCGTCACGATCTCTTTGAACAGCCGCCATGCTAGCCATTGCAGCATGCGACTGGCTCGTCACCCATGACAAGCCCTGTGATACAAAGCAAGAGAGTTAAATATACTCTAAAGGCGGTTCAAGCGCCGAAACAGGGGTGATCATACCTTCATAAACTTGTTTAAAGCGGCATCATCCATGCTAGCAGGAATCCTTGCTAGCGCGCCGGAAGTGCCTGCGACAGGGATAGTTGGGGGAAGTGCCGTCTGAACACCACCCCCAGAGGCCACTGGTTGTGACCCGGTCCCTGTACTTGTCTCTCCTCCCGCGGTCCGGATGACTTCCTGAACCACGGGAGCGGAGCGCTCTTCATTAGAGGCTCCCTCATCAGCCCTAATTTCAACCTCCCCAGTGGCGGTTGAAGGGTTAGGCGCTGTCTTCTTTTTCCTAACAAGAAGAATGGGTCAGGCAGCTTTCATCTAAGATTACTGTCAAGTAAGAGTTCTTACCTTATTTGAAATCCCATTCGTTCCTGGGACTTATGGGAAAATTCCCCTTGCGAAGGAGAGCCGTCTCCGGTTCTCGCCTTTCTTATAGTAAACAAGGCAGCACCTCCCTGGAAATGTTCTGTTATGAGCACATTCCTAGGAAAAAAGATGAAAACACATAGAAAGGTTTTTACCTGAGCCACCGGGCTAACTGGTGGGGCTGCATCCGAAGGCCTTGGCGATTCCAGAGTTGCTAGAACCGTCACAGCCGGCCTTTGTTCATCTACCTCCTCCTCTGTCCGCGGAGGAGGAGGATTTTTCTCCCTGGAACCCCCAGTGGTCCCAGGGGGAAGCTCTCCTCCCTGTATGTACATTAACTTGTCAAATGTGCAGAAAGTCATAGAAGGAACGGTCGAAAAGATTCCTTACCTTGGTCGTCCCTTCGACCAGGGAAGCAGAGATAATTGACCCTGAAACCTCGGGGGCTTCAGGAATTGGAAGGTCACCTGCAGGGGACTCTTCGGTGGTCGCAGGGTCAGCCACGGCCACCTCTTCGGTAGCTGTGGTCCCTACGGGGCAGCTTGATGCTTCACCAGCAGGGGACTCCCCGGTCCTCTTCCTCTTGATGACTAGAGGCACATCATCGTCCTCTTCCTCCTCGCTCCCCTCTCCCTGTACGACGAAGAAGTGATTCCATGTCGCGCCTGAAAAGGTAGAAGGAATGCGATATCTTACTGCAGTCTTTCTTGCGGGACAAGGAATGCTTCGTGAAGACCCCTCCCCAGGGTTCAGCTTGGTCTTCTTGGGGGCATGACTCTTTGTCCTGGGTCTCTGAGAGACCTTCTTCACATTCTTCGCCGTCGGCTTCCCCAGAGAGCCGACATTTTCGCTTGGGAACGTCGCATCAGCAAACTTCCCTAGGAGCTGGTTCACAGTCCATTACAATGGATTAGCGCTGGACACACACAAGACTTGCAGAACCAAAGCCGGACAAGGAAATTACCTTTCGGCGCTCCGTCTGAGGTCATCGCCGGCATGAATCAAGCTCTGCGGGCGAGGTGATCCCTTAGGGCCCTCTACATCGGCATTGTAGGCCCTAAGGAGGGAATTAGTTCGCCTCTCAATTTCGGCTGAAGACAGAACTGTTCCCAAATTCAAGTCAGAAAACATAAATTTCAGAAATGACAAAGCACAGTGCTAAAGGGTTGAGTACCTTCATTGTAGTCCAGGGTTCCATCCGCCATGGACTTGATTTCCCAAGCAGGATGAGCCCTTTCGCGCAGGGGGCTCACTCGGCTCTTCACAAAGTCTCGGATGACATCCCTCGCTGTCAATCCTTGACCCACCAAGTGAAGAATCACCTCGGCGTGCTTCAGGTGCTCCACGCCCAGCGTCGGGGGAGCATCCAACTCGCTTGACTTCTCTGGTCACGAGTTCTCGAACCATAAACTACTCTCGGACGGCGGAGAGCAGTAAAACCACCTCTGGTGCCACCCGTGCACCGAATCCCGCAGAGGTGGGGAGGGATATTCCTTCTTGTCCCTCAGCCGGAAGTAGATGCATCCGGCGGCATTGGTGCTCTTCGACCATGCCGAGAAGTAGAACCGTCGGAAGAGGTCCACGCTAGGATATACTCCGACGAAGGCCTCGCAAAGATGCTGAAACACCGCCAGGATCAGCATCGCATTTGGGTGGAGGTTGATCAGTTCCCACCCATAATGTTCGAGGATGTCCTTTAGGAACCGACTCTCAGGGAATCGGAACCCGCAGCGCAGATACTCCTCGAAGATTACCAACTCGCCCTCTCGGACGGTTGGAGTTTCTTGGTCCTTCTCCGCAGGCCGCCAATTGATCAGCAGCCGCGATGGAAGGATCTCCTCCTTCTCCAATGCCACCAGAGTCTCCTCAGAATGGTGGTTGGATCTACTCCAAGATGCCATTTTTTGAGGAAGATCGGTCAAAAAAGTCGATGATTTTGTGGAAGATGAAGGCAAGAAGATGAGGGTTTTGTGCGGCGGGAACTCTAAGGGTTTTTACGGCTGAATAGCTTCCTCAAGAAGCTACCTACTGCTTTTATAAACTCGAGGAGTCACGCCTCTGTGAGTAACGTTCCACTCAAACGTCCTCTTAAATATTTTATTCATTTCCCATAATGGATACTCTCTGATAAACCCTTTAAAGCGTTTCGGGTATCGGATCTGAAATAAAAAGACTTCTTTTTTTCGGAAGCTGAAAGGGCTAAAACTCGAGAAGTCTGCTAAGGCTTTTTGAGGGGTATTTACCTTTCTTTTTACTTGAACATTTTTGTAAAAAATATCATGTAACTCAAATTTTGACGTACGGGTATATTCTAACTGGGTTATGGTTTGGTTAAAACCATGTTATTTAACTTCGTTTCTGATCGAAGTAATGGTTTAACCAAACGTTCGACTCTAGTCGCAATTCAGTTCTAACCGCGGCCTTAAGTCTGATCGCGGCATCAGGGCAGGTCACGGTGATCTTTTAAAGCGCGATTCTGATCGCAGAACTGAAATTTCCTGTGTATGAATGGTCGCGAACTAAGCTTTTGGCCATAATTTCACACAGAAGGTATGAAGAATGTTCATATGAATAAAAGAAACTTTATTTATTACATTCTTTACATACAAAAGGGATACGGTCGATAAAAGCATCGACCTGTTCCGAAAGAAGTTTACAAAGTTCCCCAAGGGACATGTGGTTGTCAGTAGAATTTACACTGGCAACCCCCAGGGAACTAGCAACTACCCTAAGTCTATCTATATCGTCCCTAACAACAGACGCACTATTGTCCCTAATCAAGTCAGAGAGTTCTCGCTGTTGCTGAGCGAAGTCCCTCTCTCGACGGAAATGGTGCGCCTCTTCTCGGGATCGATCAAGACATTCTGCTAAACGTAGAATCTTCGAGGCCATCTCCTCGGTCTTCTTCTCCAGGGCATTCTTCTCTTCCAGAAGAGTCTGTCCGGAAGGAAGAGATGGAGCAGCAGAAGGCTGATAGCTGGAGCCTCCTACCTCCTGCATTTTGCAAAAGTTAGTCATACTAACTAAAATCATCAGCAAAAAGGGAGAAGAATTGTTACCTGTCCCGGTGCATAACCCGTTAATACACCCATCTTGGAAGGAAGATCATCATATGGTGGAAGAGCAACCTTCCCATCAGAAGATTGCTTCGCCAACCCAATATGGCGATCATTTGATCGAGGGATAGTCACCGCTTGCCGACCAGGATGTTGATCACCCAAAAGAATGGGAGAATTGGATGTGATGGGATCTTTCTCTAAGGATAAAGGCCTAACTTGTCGAGAGGCATGAACGGGGAGGGTCAAAGGAACTGAAGGAAGAAATAAACTTGCTACATTCTTCACCTTTGTTCCACTAGAAGATCCTTCGTCAACCTTGGGTTTCTTCCTTAAGGGGGACAAGACTTCAATCGTTTGAGGCCTTTGTTCGACAATTTCCCCTTCATCGCTCTCAATCTCGATGATTTCATGATCCGCCATTGGGAGGAGTATGTGAAAAGGAAGGAGGCAGGATAACAAGAAAAGGACTTTAGGCGTGGAGGGAAATTGTGAAGCTTTACAAATCCAAGAACCTGGTATTTATAGCCGCCTAGATGACGGTTTGCATTCCAGGCGCCTCGGGTTTCGTCAAAGCATTTACAATTTTACCTCGAGATAAAAACAATTTTACGGCGCTATCATTGCCCGTCACGTAATGTCAGAACCCGTCTTGGGAAACCAACCGTTTTCACTTAGTGCGCCACTAAGTGGAAAAATTGAAGAGTCGGGTTAAAAATCCAATGCATGGTTTTAAAATTCGAAATAAACACCTCTCTTCGTTTTCTTCGAATTTGGGGGCTAGCTGACGAGGATTGACACCCGGGTCACTTCTAATAAAACTCTTGGTTCAAGACAAGTTCGAACCAGACATGTATTTGGTTCAATGCGAACTCAAGCTATTTCTGAGGGGCATCACCATGAGGTCGCAAGCTTTACGCAATCAGGTCGCGGGTTTCGTGCGATCAGGCCGACAGCTGTGTGCGATCAGAAGTTCGTATGCTATACGCGAACTACATATTCGGGATATTGCGCGGTCAGCCAATATCCCGCGGTCAGAACATCTGCCGATCAGGATACTTGGGATCTATCTATTCGGTTGTCCATACAACGGGATATTCTAAGTATCCCGAAGATTCCTACACGTGGAGAATCGAACGTCAGAAGGTTAACACATACAGTTATCCATGAATAACACGTGTTTAACCTGCGTGGAGGTTAAGAGCAGTTCAAAAAACCGCATCCAACCGTCCGCGCAACCGTTTGATGCAGTTTCTTCCACATGGCACCCTTTCAAACAGTACAAAAGGATGGCATGAAGCATCAATCAAGGGGGAGAAAAAAAACATCAACTGAGAGATCGGAAGATTAATCAAGAGATCCAAAATCTCTCAAGTTAGCCAAGTCTACGGCCCACCTTAAATAGTATTTCAGCAAGCCCTCTTTGGCTTATCCTTGTACACTCTTACAGGAAAAATCCTCGCCTGTGAGGACTTTTTCCTCTATTTGTAAACCTTTTACCACACTTAGTGAAATCTCAACAGGACGTAGGGCTTTTACTCCCACCATCGAGGGCCCGAACCTGTATAAATCTCTCTGTGCTCCTGTTCACCATTGTTCAGCATACCTTCCCGGAGGGTCATCTTGAAAGGTCTCACAATTACAAATTCTGCATAAGTTCGGCTGAGGACCCTGAGTCCGAATCGTCGACAGTCACCTCCTCCGGGGGCAGCTCGGAGACCTTGGCGAGGCTCTTCGGCGCCATCAGGAGTGGACTCGACAAAGGACTCTACCGGGACTCTCCGGGTGCTACCGGAAAAATCTCACCAGGTGCTACCGGGTATTACCGGCAACCGTCGCCGGAAGCTACCGGAGGTTACCGGAAATCGTCATCGGAAGCTACCGGGTGTTACCGGCAACCACCGGAAAAAGGCGCCGGGAACCACCGGAAGAAAAGCCAAAATTTGTGGAATATGGGGGGCTTGTGGGCATGCTCAAACTAAAGGGCCCCCCCATTTATAGGAGGTGGAGGGGGACCCGGATGCCCGCCACATGTCCACAAGCCCGCCAACGCTGCGGAATCGAACCGTCACGCGCACGACGAAGCGACGCGAAGGTGAACGCTTCGAAACGATGCGTCGGTCCGCGGATAGACGCGTCCCGCGGAAAAACGGTTCGGGAGCCGAAACGTCGCTCACGGCGCAAGGCACTTCGTGGAAGACGAGGCGTCATCATCGGGAGTTTTGCATACCCATCGGGGGTACTTAGTGCCCCCCGAGGGCCTGGGGGGCTGCTGTTGGGGGAACTCCCAGGGGCTCCACGATGTCCTGAAAAACCGACCCCTCCGGTGAGATCCGGAGGGTCGCCGGGCCCCCAGTGAGATCCGGAGGGTCACCGGGCCGCCGGTGGGATCCGGAGCGTCACCGGGCCCCCGGTGGCGTCCGGAGCCTTGGAAGGGCGGCTGCTGACCCGAGAAGCCTTTGGGAAGTCGACGAGGACACGTGTCGGGCATCCGAGCCGTCCCCTTGGCCAAATGACATCAGTGCCCTTCGATCCAACGGTCGTAGTTAGGGCCTTTTGGTCTTTTGTGTTTCTTAGGGGCTATAAATACCCCTCATGTACCTCTTTTCAGGGGATTCGAATTCATTTGAACCAACACAAACATCAAGCTCTCTTGGAGACCTCTCCCCGAGAGTATACCTCCCCAGCGGACTCGCGTCCGGAGAGAGCCAACAGGACTAGGGACCCCACTGAGAGGCAAACCTATATAAAAATCATTGTGTCAATTTCTGTGTTGTCCGGCGGGAGAAGACCGGTGACTCGGTCAGCTCGCGCCGCTGTACTCGTGCTGTGCACGTCCAAAAGAACCTGCTGGGGTATCCGTAATACCACGACATATCTAATGGTGAAAATTTTGTTCATCATCACAAAAGTTGTAGCTGGGTTGCCCGCGCAGGCAGGCAAGTCTATGACGAAAAACTACCGTCAATAAAATTGTTTATTTTGTGACAAAATATTTTCACTTAAATTTTTAAAAAGCATGATACTTTGTACACTTTTTTTTTTGTCATTAGCACGGCTCATATGTGTGTGACAACGTCATACTTTGCAAGTAGAAAATATGCACGACGAAAAAAATGGTACTGAAAGTTAGTTTATTCTACTTTTGTAACTCCTATTCTACATTAATAATCCTTGAGCATGCTCATATGTGTGGAACTATGAAAAATGCAACAGAATGGTGTTTCATCGGTTGTATGATAGAATACAGATTGACGTGAAATGTTATTTGATTGGTTGTATGGGTGATGTGAATAGAAAATATTTATAAAATAAGATAAAAATACTATTAAATATAGTGATATGTCTTATTCTACTTTAATAACTCTTATTTTACCTTAATATATAGTCATTAATCAATTTTAATCCATACTAAAAATCATTAGACACCAATCATTTATCTAATTACATCATTAAACGAGCCTTGGTCTACATGTATGAACCCTCTTGTGGGGCAGGGCGTGCCTGCCCCTGCTACCTACATGCCCTTTGTTTACCCAAGTTTTACGATATAAAATAAATAAATAAACTATAAGCCAAGGTGAGACTGATAGAGACAACCAAATACCTTGCTAATTGATAGAATTCTTATTCATATTTAAATTGCACTGGAACAATATTGCTAAAAGACTTGAAAATAGTTGAGAAAAAAGTGAAATCATTTATTAAAATTCTCTTTTTTTTTCTCTATAGGGGATATGTACTTTCCTAAATTTCGTGAAAGAAGCGTTGGTGGCTCCAGCCATTTTACCGTCCAGGGCAGCAGACACAGGATGAAATTCTCTGGTTCACACCATGGACCATCCAATGACAAACTAGAGTAGTGGATATTTCTATTGAAAAAATGCTACATGTAAATTATCTTACAAAATTTTGCAACATCTATAGATAAAGTATTTAAGATTTTTGTAAGAAAAGGATGCTCATACCGTCATATATACATGTATCACTTTTTTTATTTGAAGTGTTTGGGACAAATTATGTTAGGATTTGTACATGGTAAAAATCCTATTTTGGTCCAATTTGGGAATAACACTATTTTAAGATCAAAACTTTTAAAAGATTCCATTTTTTATCTCTCAATTTTTGGTCTGGTTATATTTTGGTTCTCCTATTTAAAAATCTTAAAATTTGATAAATTTTTGTACCAAACTCATTTGTTAGTGACTTGAACTTTTTTAAGCTAAGCTTCAAAGTTGAGGACCAAAATAACACTTTTCCTTTTGTAAATCTAGCATTGTTCTTTCTCTATCACTTTTATATTTGAATAGAGGATTTAATTAAAATGTTCTAATTTTGTAAAGTTTATAAATATATCGTTCTGAAAATAAATTTCTCAAAAGGAACATAAAGCTGACAATCGAGACATGATTTATGCATAACAGTTATTTTAACTGTGAGTTTTTTCCTAATCTTATTATGATATTCCTCCAAAATATCAAGAACCATGTTGAAATTTTTCGATAATTAGGACCTATGTCAATTTTTTCGTTATTTTGTCATTACCATCTCCTCTTCGGAAGCAAATTCTACAAAGTTTGGTCTCATATTAGAAATAAAAGATCTACCTTTTGACACGTTAGATTATATGAATAAGTGGTTAAGATGTATTTATAATCTATATCAGATAGTTACACTTAAATCCTTATTGCAGATCACATGTTCTTTGGTCCTAAAATGAGTCCATACAAGTTTACAAAACTGGGTTTTATAGAATTTTTTTTCTTATCATGTACCCCATTTATTCTTTTTTACTTGTTACTTTAGACTTTTCATGGTCTCCAATATACAATTTTGACTATTAATTTTTATCATAATAGTAGTAACAACTACAATAGTAATAATAATAGAGTAATTTTCAACGATAGTTCCTTTTTTATCTCAAATGTTTCATACAACTCTTTTATATTCCAATTTTGGGAATCAACTCTCACTTTTATTTGTAATCGTTTCAAATAGGCCCCATCCTTTATCTTCCACAATAAAAAAAATTGTTGAATTAGCACTATTAACTCGGAAGTGCACGGGGATTTATAAATTATTCTTAAGATAGAGTTCACCTTTGATAAAATTGTAAATTATGAGTTATTATGAGGAATATAATATTTCTTTAGTTTTTATGGTGTAAGCTTATTCCACGAAGGTAATGGTGTCCGACTCTCGTGACGATATCACAATTCTCTTCTCTAATAAAGCGTCCCACCTTCACGACATCACCAATTTATTAGATTGGGCATTAAGAGCAAGGAATAATTATGACTTCACTGAGTTAACTAATTATTAGGTTATTTATGTTGTCACTAATGAAATCTACTAATCAATTTTTCTAGTGTCTAATGATTGAAGATCTGCTAATTCTCCGTCTAGTTTCACTACTTGAGAGCATTGACTAAGAACTAAGAATTATTGTAGCCATTTAATTACTTTAGTGATTAAAATACCAATCAAAAGATCACCATGTAAAATAAATCAATACAAGAAATATATTATGCTATACTGTAACACGATCAAGGATTTCTCATTCCAATAATTAGAGGTTTACCCCATCAAAAAGAGATTACAAATTATTAAACACAATAATATTAGAAAGAACATGAGGAATAAACTGAGAAAGAAGAAACAATTGGTCCTCTTCACAACGGTGTTCGATGTAGGGTTGCTCTTTTCGATGATGGTGGTAGTCTTCAACCTTCAGATCTTGAATCGGAAAGAAGAGAGAGGTCTTCTCCCCTACAATTGATTCTTGATCCCTCTCATGTTGTCCCATTGTTTTCTATTCTCTCCTAATTGCCTCTGATGTCCTCGTTGTATTGTTTTTCTCTTTTTTTTATAGGGCATGAAGTCTTATTTTTGGCGGCAGTCGCCACTATGCAAAACTATTTGATGAGGTAAAATCCAAGGGGGCCATACGGGTTAGGCATACAGGTTAGCAACCCATATGAAAAACTGCATGGGTCTCTATTGGGTTGTGTTGCTGCAGTTCAAGACTCCACTGCTTTCATACTACTTACAATATCAATTGTAATTAGTGTTATAAGTAGTATTCTTCAAGTTTCTTTCAATTTTTCATCATTTGCTCGTTTCATTTTTGAACCTACGAAACAAAGGTTTATGGCAGATTGAAAGCATCTAGACTTATATTAAACTAAATTTAAATGAAATCTAACGATGTAAAATAACCGTTATCAAGCACCCATGTGGTAGACCAAGTGTATTTAACGGTGTGGAACATAGTAAAGGAAAGAAATTATTCTCTCTTACTTAGTTTCCACTAAAAATTTTCGACGAACAAGTTTATGCTAAAATAAAATAACTTTTTCTTGCAACAACTAAATAATTTTTTTTCTTATTTTTGTATATCAAGACAACTAGCTATACTTTTTTTTGGTTAATTTAGGCATTTCTAACGCATTATCATAAGACAAGATTCACTTAGATTTAAGTATACTCAACTATGGGTGAGTATTCGGTTAGTCCATCGGTTTTACAAAATTTTATAACTGAATTATTAATTTTGATTTTAGAATTTTTAGATACGAGTTAACCAAATAATAAAATGGTTAATTTGGTCAATTAATTCGGTTATTTCAACTACTTCAGTTTTCTAAAATAAAAAACAAAAATGAACCGAATTATAGTTCAATTAATTTGGTTTGGTTATTTTGGTTCGGGTTGGGTTGGTTATTTCGATTTGATGAATTTTTACTCACCCGTTCATTCAACAACTTCCACTAGGAAGGTTTTCACTAGATATTATACAGTTGACTTTTTAAGATCTTATATACTAAATAAAGTATATCTTCTCAAACTATATTTGATTAAGTTAGAAAATTTTATCATAATTTGTCATGGTAACAACATTGTTTGTTTTTGTCCCTATGCTTGGAAAGATGGAAAGATGGAATGAACTTGAATTTGAGATACTACGACAAAGAGTTTATTTTTGTCACATCCCATAAGAATTATGTTGAGTGAGTATAGTCTTTTCTACTTAGTGTACCATATGGAATGCCAATTTAATATTTTTTTATTGTTGGAGATGGTGCTATTTGAAATGATTATGATAAAAATAGGAGTTAATTGCAAAAATTAAAAAAAGAGGGAGTTGTATTTGAAATAAAAGAAATACTAATGATGAAAATTACTAAATAATAGTAATAATATTATTATTATAAAAATAAATGATAAATATTAATATTATTTTCATTTGATCAATCTTGATTTTTTTTTTCATATACCAATGATAAAAGTTTATAATGTTTGACTTTAAAAAAGCACTAGGTGCTTGTTTGGAACGAAGGATTTTTTTTAGGTTTTGAATTGTAAGAAATATTCCTTATAAGAAGCGTTTGGAACAAAATAAATGAGTAGTTATTTCTCATTGGAATAGTTACTAATTTCCATATTTCTTCGGAAACAACATTAGCCCAAACCTAATTTGTCTTGTTTCCCGTGTTTTTTTATGGTTTGTTTGTATTCTTTATTAATTATAATTTTAACTTATGTAGAATTTTAGTAGACGTGATATCTAATCTTACTTTTCTTTTTCTATTTCTACATTTTATGTTTCGCGCTTTGCAAACGGTCTGCGAAGTCCAAAACAAACAAAAGTGCAATCATTTCCTTTATTAGAACTTACACCCCCAACTGCTCCTCAAAGCCTTCTTGTCTTAACATCCAAAATAAACCAAGAACCCCTTCCTCTTTAATCACCAAACAAAACTCAGGCTTAAACTCTAAAGACTGCCTCTAAACCTCTCGGCCCCACCACTCAGCCAATCACATCTCACCACCTCACCCTGTGCGCGTACCTTTGGCCTTTTTGCACAAAAAAAAAATTAGTTTAAAAACTTTTGATACCCCTCACGTCCCATCGGCCATCTCCCATTTCCATTTCCATTTCCTCTCGCCTCCTCATCTCCTCTTCCTCTCATGGCCACCACCTCATCTCCCACCTCCTACAACCACCTCCCAAGCGCTCCCAACCACCGCCGATAGGGTTGGAGGAGTTGTAGGAGCGCGCGCGGGGTGCGACGTCGCGGCGTAGTGGTGGTGGAGGCGGCGGAGATGGTGCTGGATCTCAATGTGGAGTCGCCGGCGGACTCGGGGACGTCGAGCTCGTCGGCGTTGAACTCTGGTGATGTTGGGGTGTTCCGCTTCGACCTTCTCGGCAGCCCTGACGAGGAGGGCTGCTGCTCACCGCCGTCCTCCGGGATCGTGACGCGGCAGCTCTTCCCGCCGCCGCCTGCCGCGGTGGCGGCGGAGGGGGACTCATCTCCATCCTCATGGCCGCCTCGACCGGCCGCGGATCTCGCTGCCGGCGCCTCCCGCGGCGGCGGCGCCGCGAAGAAGAGCCGGCGGGGGCCGAGGTCGCGGAGCTCGCAGTACAGGGGCGTCACGTTCTACAGGAGGACTGGGCGGTGGGAGTCGCACATCTGGTGAGCACCCGCGACCTCGCGTGCTCCTTATTAATTCCATGTGTTTTTATCTATTTATTTGCTCGGGCTTACCTTAACTCCTGCTCGTGTTTGTGTTGTTTGATTTGGGCAGGGATTGCGGGAAGCAGGTGTACCTGGGTGAGCTCTAGTTCTAGTTCTGGTTCTTAGTTTTAATTTGCGGTTTTGTTTGATTTGATTTGATTGGTTGTGATGATGCTGTTTTGATCAGGTGGTTTTGACACGGCGCACGCAGCAGCGAGGTAAGAGTTAAGCTCTGATTCTGTCCGTGTTAGTTGCAATTTGTGGATGTGATGAAATAGTTTTGAGTCAAATTTGCAGGGCGTACGATCGGGCGGCGATCAAGTTCCGAGGCCTCGACGCGGACATCAACTTCAATTTGAGCGACTATGAGGAGGATCTGAAGCAGGTAGTTTGAACGAAATCTGTCATGTTTGGTTGTTTGGTTTTGGGCTGATGGCTTTTAACTTTTTTTATGGATGGTTGCTTGTGTTGGTAGATGAGGAATTGGACTAAGGAGGAGTTTGTGCACATACTCCGCCGCCAGAGCACGGGGTTCGCGAGGGGTAGCTCGAAGTACCGGGGCGTGACGCTGCACAAGTGCGGCCGTTGGGAGGCACGGATGGGGCAGCTGCTCGGCAAGAAGTATGGCGCCCCAAATTTTGACATGCTATGGCTGTCACAGTTTTCAATGGTTTTTGGAACTTAGCTCAAGCCTTTCCTCTTCTTGTTACAAGCATAAATTTGTCGAAATTAACTGTATAAACTTGTTAAGTCAGTATCAAGATGACACAGCTTCTCTAGGTAAGAAACAAGGTTAATCTGAATGTTATACTGTAATACTTATTGCTTGCTAACTCCTAATGCATCTTAAATTGATAGGTGAAAAACTCCATATCCCTATACTTGATTGTTTTATACCTGCCCCTAACTAAGTTCTGCACATTTATTTGCAGCGATTAGTAGAAGTCACCAATAAGCATTTGCTAAATAATGCATCCACGTGCAGCTTAGCTAGGAGCTAGCGTAGCCTATTCTAAGATCTTCTTTTAGAACAACAATGTCACTGTCCAAATGCCTTACCGAGAAGTGGTACTTATCTGCAGGTACATATATCTTGGGCTGTTTGACAGCGAAGTTGAAGCTGCAAGGTTCAGTTAGTAGCACTTTGCACTTCTCAGTTTGATATTGTTTTTCTGTGATTCATAAACTGAAATCACCCTCACTTTCATCTCTTCTTTAATTCTGTAGAGCATATGACAGGGCAGCCATTCGCTTCAATGGAAGGGAAGCTGTTACTAATTTTGATCCTAGTTCCTATGATGGAGATGTTCTACCTGAAACAGAGAATGAGGGTACTATTAAGCCACATTTTTAGTTCTGTCCATAAGAGCAGTTCACATGAAGTTTACATATTAACAAATGCATAACTGGTTATATCTAATGGGGTATTATTATTTCTTAGCAGTGGTTGATGGTGATATTATCGATTTGAATTTGACGATTTCACAGCCTAATGCACGTGACTTGAAAGCTGACAGTATCCTGGCTGGCTTCCAATTACCTTGTGACTCCCCCAAAGCTTCAAGTAGCATGGTTTCTCAGGTAAATAGATTACAACACTAGGCATACAATTTGTCCTATTGGTATCTTCCAATTTCTTTGCTTCCGCAGACTCAACAGTTCAACAATTTTTGATAGAGCACCATTTTTGTAAGCGAAAATGTTATATGCTCCAGTAAGAATTTGAAGAACATGGTTGAGTATCTCTGGCAACCATGGTGCACCACATTCATTGGCAACAAACATGGTGCAGATATCTTATCAAAACCAAGAAAGCTCAGTTCTATTTTCTCTTTTTTTTTCTCTTGCCATTAAAAATATGAAGTAAAAGTTACCAGAAAGCTACTATCCTAAGAGAAAGAAGCTAGGAGCATAGAAATGTGTGTATATCTTTGTGTATAGTGCATGATTCCCAGTATTTCCAACGCCAAAAAACTCACTGGATCTTGCATCTTTTGATTGGCTGCTGTAGCCGATAAGCTCATCTTCCCAGTGGGCTGTACATCCCCAAAGCACATCAATTCCACCTCGGCATCCGCATTTGTACGCATCTCCGGGCTTCTTTGGAATCCCCAAGGTATTACCTCCAAATTCTCTTTTCTATGTGCTGTTATTCTTGCCATTGAAACTGTCACTCAATTTAGAATAGTCTGCTGAATTTGTTTCGTGCGAACATTTGCATGTGGAAAAGTTTGCTTGAGATTTGCCGACCTTTTTCTCTTCCATTTACCGCCGAGCTAAATTATTTAGCTTTTGATCTCCACCCAGCCGTCCTTTCTTTTTTTTTTTCTAAGAACAGCTGTATATTTGTGCCTTTGAAATATGAGTGATATTTGGAGATACTATTTTCCTTGTGAACTGACTGATATTTGAATCAAATAAATCTGTCAGCTTGCAACTTTCTATAAACTCCAGCTGTCCAACTTTGCGGTTCCATGACTTATCGCTTGATGTATCTTAGTACTATCTTGTTACATTCTGCAGCTTTAGTTCTGAAGATACTCTATATTTACATGAATGCTCTCACAGCTCTGAACAATCATCAAGCTTGACTGCTCAGTAGGTGCTTTCTAGTGCATAATTTTATCTTTTGTCTCTTTATAATGATGCATATATGCTTTCTAGGTTCCCGAAACATCTATATATATATCGTAGTCGTACCATATGAGGTTCCTTCATAAAAAAAGCGTGAATGTTTTAAAGGAGGCGGTTAGTTGGTTATGGTGCAAGCGAACCATAACTGTGGTCAATACTCATGATTGTACAATGGCAATTGCAGGAAGTACCAACGGAGAAAAGACCCCAGTCGTTCCCCACTTGGGCATGGCAAGTGCAGCGTTCTCCTTTGCCATTACTCCCAACTGCAGCATCATCAGGATTCTCTACTGCCTCCAGCGCAGACACCCCTCGCCTGGCGTCCTCCCACCCCCCTCTGTTCCCCGGCCACCACTTCTACTTCCCCCCGACCGCCTGACAACAAAACCCCCTGTTCAACCAGAGACGACGACAGGCGTCTGACACCCCGGCATTTCACAACTTGTTTGGTAACAGTTGCTATTTGTATGATCTCTCCACCTAGCTATTATCAGAACTCTCATGCTCTTATGATTCTTTTATCTTCACTTTGATGGAACATACATGAATCATGAGCATAATATATCACCAGGTAACCCCTGTACCCCCAATCCTTAAATAAATAATCAAGATACTCTTGCTCAGTGATTAGCCTGCCATTGCAGTGTTAGTTTGCACAGTGAAGTTATAAGCTGGGGGCCCACACACCCTACTTATGCTAGTAAAGGCCCCCCATGCCCTTTTTCTTCCTATTCTGCATCTATTCCTTTGCGTTGCCTTCATTGTTCATAATAGAGCTTTGCACGGTACTGGTGCCCTGTTTTGTAGTTTCTGCACTGCATCCCCAGTATAGTGCCTTGTCGCTTTCAAGTTTTCTCATCTCATTGCCCGCTTTTGCCTTTGGCCAATAATAAAGTGGCTCCCTGTAGTACTGTCCATGCATGGTGATTTGTGTATGCTTCCTTTTGGCTTCTGGTGTCGTTTTGGGGAGTGGTGATAGGGTGGCCTTTTCTGGATAGGGTTGTTAAAAGGGTGGAAGAGGGATTTATTAGCCACCCCAACTGCTGTCTGTTTGGGCCCTTTCTTTATTGGCTTGCTGGCTTGCTTCTTCTTTTGTTGTTTGCTTGTTTGTTTGCCCGTATGAATTAACATGGGAGGGAGGTAGGGGCAAAGCAGACTGGACTCCCCAGTGAGGAATGGGATCCTCTGCATTCCCACAGAAAATGCACCTGCATTGCCCTTGAATCGAAATTAAATAGGATAATACTTGGATGAGAAATTATTCCCTGGCTATAAAAATGTCGCTATAGTACATGTGCAATTAAATTTATTTTACTCTGGCCCATTAGTTTATTTATAAATATTTAAATTAACCACATGCAAATGACATCGATAAATTTGTTGTTTAAAATATTTTCATGATATTATATATTTATAATTTTGTTAACATATCATATACTACCTCCGATAACAAAAAAAAATGATGTTTTGTACATTCACACGGCCTACAAAATTCAATTTTGTCCATTGATTTATATTATAATATATTTCTAAAATCTAATAAAACTATTATATTATGAAAATATTTTTTAAGACAAATTTACTCATCTTTTTCATGTGGTCAATTTAAATATTTACAAAGATGATCAAAATTAAAATAGTTTAGTTGCATATATTTTAGGACGTTATTTTTTGTGATAGGAGGAAATAGAAGTTAGTAGTTAAAGTTGTTCATTAAAGACCACAAAAGATAAAACAAGATAGTTGTTGTGGACGGAGTATATATTTACGATGAGAAATTGGAACATTGATTTCTTGTTATCCCATCTCAGGTATGACGCTTCCGGAAAATAGTGAATACACAGCATGTGTGTGTGTGTGTGTGTGTGTGTGTGTGTGTGTGTTTTTTTTTTTTTTTTTTTTTTTTTTTTAACGCGGAGAATCTTTGTCGAGATGGCTACTTCTTTTTCTTTTTTATTTTTTTTTAATAATTTGTCTGTGATTTGCATGCTGTGAGATGAGTTGAGTGGGGGTGGTCCAGGTGCTATCTGCTGCTTGGCCTGCCTTTCCCATGATGTGCTGGTCACCACTTTGCATCTCGCCCATTAGTACAATTTTTTACAATTTCTTATGTTGTTGGGGTGGTCATTGTCCGAGCATGTGACCACTATGTGGGGCATATACTTTAGCATGACATCGACAAAGTTTCATGTTTCTTCAACTCTTTTTTCTCCGTGCACAGAAAGTTAACTAGAGGGTGGACCATATAATATTTGTCATTGACTTTTTAGTGTGCTTTCAGAAGAAAATCTTTTAAAACATAGATCACCTTCCAAAAAATATCCTTGCTTACACGTGATGTCCAGGCATCTCAGCCGTTCGTGTTCGTGCAAATTGGCTTTGATGGGTTGACTATTTTATCTACGCAGAAATATATAACGTTATCCACCATTTAGGCACTAACTAACCACGACGCTTAGGGTACCATGTATGCAAAAAAAAGAATGTAGGGTATGTTTGGTTTGGTATCTATCTAGTCATGCCAAAATTAGACATAACCAAATGTGGGAATGGCTAAAATATTTTGGTTGCAAACTAGACAACAATCAATATTTGGATAGCTAAAATTTGATATGTTAATTTGGGGTCATCCATTTCTTCACCCCAACTCTAGCCGAAATTTTGGCTAAAATGCACACAAAACTTGCCAATTTTAAGGTCATGACCAATTTTTTTCTCAACAACCAAATAACAGTCAAATGAGTTGGGCATGATCAAAAATTGGTGGAACAAATTAGAGCTATAAATCAAATATACCTGTAGTTCTCTTTCATTAGTTGGTTTTGATGGGTTGACTGTTTATCTATGGGGAAAAAGATGGCTTGACTGTTTACCCATGGAGGAAATATGTCACGCTATCACTATTTTGAAGCTAACATACTAACCACTCCACTCGAGTCAAGACATCAAATTGGCATAAAATATTCTTAAAAAAATGTTGTGCAGTCGTTTGAGTATTCTACTAGCACATAAAATGGCAACTCCAAACTTAAACAATGAGTGTTCGGAGAAGGAAAAAAAAAAGAAATTTGCATAAACTGTTGTAAATATGTATGTTCTATTTGTAGCCAGTGGTGTAAAAGATATCGGAAAACACTAGTACAAATTTTGTGGTAGCCATTATGTGATTGGTTGGTAATTAGAATTTATCAAACCAAAATTTAGTATTTTCAATTTAATTTGGTTATTATTTGATTTGCTACCGGATTTTTGTTGGTCTGGCAATTTGATCAACTTTGATTTCCATTTATTAAGTAAAAGTAGTCAAATGTATTGTGTAGATTTTGTTAGCCAACAAATTGATCAAATCTCTGGCATTCTTTGATTTTAAATCAAACACTTTTTTATAACCAATTTTTTAGTCATATCACATTTTTTTATTGTGATTAAATTATGATTTGACTAATTCTACTCTCAACTAAACATGCCCTAAATAAACTTCACCCATCACGGCAAACGAGCTTCGTTTAATATAATTAATGGGTTCAGGCAATGCAGTAAATAAAATCCACATAGCTTAGCTAAATGAAGTCGTCTGAATCTTAAACACTGCTAGATCATGGACTATTTGAAAGCATAGTAGAAGATTATTGTTGCCATAATAGATCTGGCTTGCTTTTCAACACAATGTCACTATAATAAAACACAACCTCTATTGTAAAATATAAAATATATTTTGACCACGCACATAAATTAAAAAATTCTAAACTCAAAAAAACATTGAGGTAAAATGTCTAAATTATCTTTATTCATAAATACATTGAAAATGAGAGAGAATACTAATGCGAGAATTAGTCATAAATAATAGAGATAGTAGAGAAATAAATAAGGATGGAATATGGAAGATAATAATAAATTCATCAGAAAACCTGATATTTTATAGTAAGAATGAAAAAATTATGTCATATATTATGTAATAGAGTGAGTACTATTAGTATTTTAATGTACTTACAATACTGGTCAGTTGTAGTGATGATAATATATTACAATTAAATAGTATTTCTGTTCTCAAATATGTGTCACTTTTATTAAATTTTTTCATAAATATTTACCATTTTATGAATTCTAAACAAAATTTTCTCATGCTACCCCTAATAAATTGGCTGGTTGGATCTTGTGTGCATGTGTAAGTGGAGTTAAGAATTCATTAATTGTAGTAGTGGAGTTCATTTGCACATATATTTATTAGGGATATTTTTTTATATAATTTTTTAAAATTATGATCGCCTTAATAACCACAATTCTAAAAAAATAGTCAATATCTCACGCAATTGCTTGCTAGACTCTATATGAGTTAAAATTTTATGTATATTTTATAGATATGTTCTCTTTTAATACTATAACAGAGATAGAGTTGATTTTAATATGATTTTTAGATGAATATGTATCATAATAGTGATAGAGTTAATTTTGAATACGATTTCTAAGATGATAAATCTATATCGTTACAAATATAATGATCGGAATAGATCTTTTCTTTTTCATTAATGTGAGAAATGCTAGCAATTTTCTTTTTTAGAATTAATATAGAAATGTTGAATATTTTCTATGTAGGTCAAGAATTAATGTGGTATTTCTAATATCATTAGAATTTATTATTATAAGCATATTCGAGAATGAATGTGTAATATTTTTTTCCTATTTGCTGCGATATGGTATAATGGCCCTTCAACATATGAAGTAACCTCAAATCACATTCCACCTCCCCTTCCTACAAATATTACTGCAAACTAAATAATCAGTTACGACAACAATAATACACTATTTCTGCAACCACCAATCGAGATTTTCTGCGGAGCTCAAAATCGATCAAAGAGAAAGGATTTTAAAGACCCAAATCCAACACAAAAACATCGTCGCCAGGCATGGTTCATGTTTTTGCCACCGAGAAATTTCTTGACCGTCTCACCTCTGGCAGAATCATATCATTAGTTTTGCTGCCGGGGGGAACATGCCCAGAGTTGATGGTGCTTCTACAGAACTACCTGGAGTTGCCAGTCTGTCGTGGTTTGGAGTTGTGACTAGCTACCTGTCATGGCTCAGGCGGCTTATCTCAGTTCCAAACCACGACAGTATTTCTCAACAAAAAAGTGTATTAAAAAATTATTAAAAAAGACATGTCAACTTGTCACTATTTGAAACTGCAACAAACCTCGGACTATTCAGCTCGACTCGATGGCGGCTCATAGACTTGTTGTGACTTGGAACCATTAACATACACATACAAACAATTACTAACATATACATGCAAATAATTACCATACATATACAAACAATTACTAACAAAAACATACAATCATTACCATACACATGCAAACAACCGAGCCGAGCCGAGCCGAGATTATCGTTGCTCCAAGCCATAACAGGCTTGCTGAGCCTCAACAGATGACTTGTCATGACTCCAAGCCGCAACAGGCTGACGTGACAAGTTAGATTTGCAATTTTGTTTCACTGTGAGTTAGTTTCACTATTTTATTTTCATATTGAGTTATTTAAAAAAAAAAATCAAGAATCCATTGGGTACTACATTGAAAAATACAAAAATGATTGTCCTTATGTTGAAATCACATTGGGAAACTGTAGTAAAATAACTCATAAAATATAGTAATCTACAAACCAATAGTGGTGCAACAGCGGCTGCATTTGACCGGTTGATTGTTGGGTGGAACGTGGAATACATGTGCGGGATTTTGGAAATTTTTTGATGGATAACATATTAAAAAAATAAAAACTGTAAATAATCAAAAAGAAAAAAAATGTTTACAAAAAGAGTTTCAGCGCTGACTCTGAAAGTAGATTTAATACAAATAATCATCAATACCCAACCTGACTAACAACTTAAGTCATATATCAATCGCTAGCCTTCAATCACTAGTCAAACTGACTACTGATGATCAATTACCAAGAAATCATTTTTATGTAAATAACTAAGATGAAAAAGAAAATTCAAAAAAATAGTTTTAAAAAATCATATTAAAAGAATTGCAAGATGAAAGATTATTTATATTTTATATTGTACTTTGTGCAATTTTTGTAAAATTTTTAAGAAATGTTTGACATGTTATTTTTTTGGATTTTTTTAATAAAAATATTCTAGTTGGTCATGACTACTTGCAGACCATGAAGGTCTGCACATGACTTTGCATTCCGTAGAAATTTGTACTATTGTACAATTCGTACTTATTTTCGTAATATTTTTGAACTAGAGGTAAGTTTTGTTATTTTCTTTGAACAATTTGACACCTCCACCAATCGTAAACTACGAAAAAAAATGTAAATCAGCCGAAAACTTTCCAAAATAAATAATACTATATACAACAAAACATAATTCTTGGTTCATATTGATTGCGCCCTTAGAGGGGCGACTCGATTGATGTAAGACCGTAAACGAACGGTTGAACGTTGAACATTTGAGAGCCGAATTTCACGAGGAACAAGTGTATTCATTTTTTAGATTAACGGATTACCGATTAAGTCTAAACGATTTGAGGGGGTTGTTTTTCTACTACTAAATATACTACTAAAACTATCAATCTAGAGTTTAAATCAGTAAAGAGTAAGACCCTGTTTGTTTACAAAGTTTTTTTTTTGGAGTTTTTGTGTAATACTATGGTTTTGAAAGAAATTGTGGTATTGAAAACCTAGATTCTGTTTGGTTACAAAATATTTTATGATTTTTGAAACCACGGCTTCTTCAAAACCATAATTTTTTTGGAGTTTTACAAACTTGACTTTGGTACAAAGTTTTAGAAAAAACTTTGACTAACTGGCTCACAGTGCTCAATCATGCATCACAGTACTCCCTCTTCTCCCTCGCCCAGTCACTATGTCGCTCTACCGCTGCCTTCTCTTCCTCCACCGCCTCTCCTCGGCCTCACCTCCCCTTCCTCCACCCTCCTATATAGTTTGCTACATTTGTTGAATATAATTTGCTACATCTAGTTGATGCAGTGATTTGTTAAAAGTGTTGAATATAATTTACAAAAAGGTATTGTATAAAATTGTTGAATATAATTTATCTAACATATAATTATTTGAATAAAATATTATACTCAAACCCCCGTAAAAATTGTCCAACGGTTATTTTTTTTAAATTCTCATAACAGCTAATTCATTTACACCAAACTGAAAACTTTGAAAAAAAAACTGTATATCTAAACATCTATAAAAACTATAGTTTTCTCAAAAACTGTGGTTTTGTAATACTACGAAATACTGTGGTTTTGATTGCATGACAATTCGAAAGCCATGACTTTAAAATACTGTGCTTTTCAAATACTGTGTTTTTAAACAGGGCCTAAGTATAAAAACAATGGTTCTAGAACTAAGAATGAAACCTAGGGTTTCAGGAATTCCAAAACCATTAGGCGTAATTCTATCCAAAATCTGAGAATTACAAATCAGTTTCAAGTGTTTTCTAAGACAGATTAAGTTGTCAGTACGGTCGTTGGTACAACGATCAGAGGACTGCTTCTATGGTTAAGTTTGGCAAGAGTCTCTCTCCTATTTAGGGTCTCGCATCAAGGCGCAAAGGACTCTAGAACTCCCCTAAATTCTTGCTAAGCCTCAACTGTAACGTTTGTTGCCAGAATGAGAATTTAGGATTAGAGGAAGAAAACGTAAGAAACTGACTACAAAACTTAAGATCGGGACCGAGGAGGAATTACACCATCCGGATTAAATCATCCTTGACCCTAGAAGTGAATTACATGCAAAAAGCCATAAAAATACAGAAATAATAAGAAATAAATGAAAACTTATTTGATTGCATCAAAGAATTAGGTCTCCCATCCTTACCGGCTTACAAACATGGAAACTAGAATAAAAATAGAGACGTGTCCAAATATAACTCTTGACGTGCAGATGACGGAATCTGGTTCAAATGGCGTGCAAAACAGATAAATTGGAGCCAAAACGACAAAAATCATCTAGAAATCGAGCTGGGCATGACCAGTGGCACAGGTCATGCCCTGGGCCGAGCACAGGTCGTGCCCATGGTCATGCCAAGCAAAATTACTACAACTAAACTTGGTTGTGCCGAGCAAAACGATTGAGACCGAGCTTGGTCGTTCCCATGGTCGTACCGAGAAAAACAACCGAAACCGAGTCTGGTCGTGCCCGTGATCGTACCGAGCCTGATCGTGCCAAGCAAAACGACCAAAAACCGATCCTGGTCGTACCCATGGTCGCCTGAGCCTGGTCATGCAGAGAAAAACAACTGAAACCGAGCTTGGTTGTGTTCGTGGTCGTACCATGCAAAATGACCGAAACCGAGCTGGGCACGAGTCGTGCTTGTGGTCGTGCTGGGCTCGGTCTAGGGTCTTTTTTTGTCTAGTTCTCTTGTCTTTAGTCAAAACTGGTCGAAATGAACTCGAAATGCTACCAAATTTTGTAGACATGATCCCTAGAACATAACAAACACAACTGTAAAAGAGGATTGTAAAAATGATACAAAAAATTACATAAAATGCCATATCAAAAGAGTTTTTAGCACTTTCTCACTAGCAAGCGTAAGGTAAAAGCACTACCAATTTAGCACTTATCACATACAATGGATAACAGAACTAAAAATCAACTATTGATGTCACCTCCTCTTGGGATGCTAAGTCCGGTCCCACTGAAACGGTGATGGCGATAAAGTTCTGAGTGGGACCACTGTGCTCTGTGATGGCTGTTGAAGTGGGGAGGTCACGTGCCCGATGTTCCTAACCATAGCCTCTCCTTACAATCTGGTGAGGAGCTTCTGAATTTGGTTGCTCAATAGGCTCCTGCGGCAAGGGAGATGCATCGCCATGATGGGTGCCAACTAATGCTGGCTTTGCTCAATGTCGACTCTGCTCAATGTCCTCCCTTTGCCGCAAAAAGTCAAGGTACTCCGCATATGTAGGGTCAAGGACAACCTCCGACTCGGCACAGGCTGGTTGATCAGGAAGTAGGAATGTTGGGAGCCTATAATGTGCTCAAACTGTGCGATAAATCTCACCCTATGTCGCCCCCTCCACTACAGCTAACAACATAGCCAACTGCTCGTCCATCTGTCGTTGCGTTGTGGTGACGTTGTCGTCGTCGAAGTTGAAGTCGAAGCCTAGACTAGAATCAGATGCGAAGGTGGAGTGTGGTGTATGGGCTCCCTCAAAGATTTGTATGCCATAAGAAGACGGCGGCGGGAGGTGAGGTCAAACACCTATATGATAAAAGTCTGCAGGGGCCCACTAAGATAAATCGGTGCATTGATGGTCATATCTAATGGTCCTTCTGTGTTGGGACGATGAGTAGAGGTGCTCGGATGTTTGACCAGTGCATGTCGAGGCGGAGCCGGTGGTGGTGGAGGTGCAACAACTATAGACTGAATGCCATTACTGTCGATTATCAATTGGCACACGATCTAATCAATGTTGATGATGGCCATCGCCAACTCATCGTGTGTGATAGGGGCACGTGCATGCAACCGCTGGATTAATGGCCGTGTGAATGAGGAGATGATGCGGTGTGCATCAGTCTACTGAACCATGAAGCCATGTGAGATGATAATAATGAAACAAGAAATAGGAAACAGACTATCGATTTATACTTGGCGGTGTATCCAGCTAGCGTGATGCCGGTCATAAGTCTACTAAACGTTCGAAGTAGGCAAATCAGTAGGTGCTGGAGGATGTGGGGCAATCCGTGCACTAGTGCGTGGAAGGTACCATCGGAGGTAGTGGTCATACATTGTAGGGTTGTGTGGCCTCTTCTCATGCACAACATCTGATGTCACTATCTGCTCCCACAGATGATTGTAAGAAGCATGTCGGTCCTCCCAACTGACGGCCTTCTTGCCCTTATGGGTTTGCCTGTAGACAAAATAAAACATGTAAGTATTTTTACAAAAGAAAAATGCAGCGGAGAACATAATGATCACAGACTTTCTCATGCTGTGAGATACTTGATGTGTAGCATTTGGAGGAGGGGTTGTCTGGAATAGGCCAAATTGACGCATCACCCGCCATGGAGCGTAAACTTCCAGCATATGACTAAAGACAAGTATGCATCGGGTGAGCCAAACATACTAGTCCTCTACAAAGACCGACGAAATCCTGCCCAGTGCTGCACTTTCAGTGTACGTTGCTATCCAAGACCTCCATATAACCCGTGCCGGATGTAGCAGCTTCAGCACGCCACTGTAAGCATTGTAGCATGCTTGTATTTGAACGATGGCCCATTACAGCTCGCGCTGCAACCAACGATCCTCAATTGTCGGGAGATCAGTCTCATCATCCTCATCCCTCTGTGGTTAGCTGTAACACCCTGAGTTAGGGGTGAAAATTTCCCTTTTTCATCAATAGCATGCATGCATGTATCTGTAGTAATAGCCAGATCAGTATCTATCTCAAGCCCTAAAATCTCCAAAATCTATCTTGTGACCTCAAATCAAGATCAGATTGTTCAAATGTGATCTATCAGTTACTCTGAACTTAAAAGTCTTCAGAATCTAGATCCAATTCTATCCCTAAATTCCAGATTTATCCACTTATTCTGTTTTCGAAAACAGAAATACCTTATATTACCCAAATACCCTAAGTTTCAGAAATCCAGATTTAATCAAAATCTTAACCAAGTTCAGACCAGATTATTCCTGGAATATGATCATGGGTATGTCAATACCTTAATATAAAAAGTTGACAGTCAGATTCTATCATCTAGACTCTTTTCACAAATCAGTCCAAAAGTTATTGCAAATTAGTCCTTATCGGATATCTGAAAACCCAAAAAGGCTAAAATTTCCAGATTAACTCCAAATTCAGAATTTCTTCAACAAATCTTCTCAAAATGCTATTTGCCACAAGTCTCTCTTCTGTGCAGATATCAAAATCGAACCCTAAATGCCAGAATTAGAAATCGACAAAACTTAAATCTTATTTTACCCTAAATTACCATATTTTCAGTTTGTATCGAAAACTATTCAAATGTGTCAAATATTATCAATTACCTTTGCCAAATATCCTGTTGAATATAATCTACCAGATTAGTGAAATCAAATTCAACTCTAACCTTCCAAATCTCCAGAATTACAGATTGGTCCAAATGTGAAAATCAAGTATTGCAAATCAGCCCAAATTCGACCAGGCCAACTGCTGTACACGACCAGAAGCCTCGCCGTGTTTCCTTGCGCCGTGCACGTTCGCCAAATCAAGCAAGCCTGTGAAGTTGGATTTCGGATTTAAGCAAGAATCAAAGCTTTTCCCCAATTTTGAACTTCTCCAGAAACCGGCGATCGTCGCCAGGCTTCTCCGGCGATCCTCCGGCCAAATTGACGTCGCCAATAGCTTATTCATATCCTTCTATCACTTCTAGAGTAAGGAATCGAGTTCAATCGGCTTGTGTTGAAAATGCCCAAATGGCAGTGTTCTTCTCCGGCGCCGATGACCGGAAAAGTGTTCCCGGCCGTTTCAGCCCAAATCACCTTGTCTTTTAGATGTGCCTTAGCCTCCTGAGCATTTTTGTCTTCTAGCCCGACACCTAGATCGGCCTAGATTGGAAGATATAGCTTTGCCAAGTTTTTGTCCAGAACTGATCTAGTGCAGCCAGTTCATCTCTGTTCATCATCAAATTTCTTGCTTTCCAGCCATTTCTTGCCCTAGATCCTGTTGACTTAATTGTTCCTGTTATCAATGCCTACCTCCCAGACAAAGTGGTGCATCATTTGGAGCTCCAGATCAAAAGTTATGCTAAGCCCTAGTTTTTGGCATTGTCAGCTCTATGCCAGAGCTTGTCAGCCAGTGGCATTGACTTTGTTTACCCACTTCTGGTTGTGTAACTTGAAAACCACTTTGTCCACTGAATTTGTAGAGTTGTGATCTACATTTTCTTCTACTACCACAACTTGAGATAAGCACCCTAGCTTTTCTTAAAGCTATGTCCAAACTTTGATCCGAATGTCGATCTGTTGACATTCGCTGTTTTGATTAAACCAGCCACAAAATTGTTATCCCTATTGCAATCCTGAAACCCTAAGATTATCTAATCACCATCCTTAGCCAAATTCCTTGAAACCCTAAAACCTCGACTCAGTTCAGTTTGCAGTTCAACTTATCTCCAGTTTAGTTCAATCATTCTTGTTGAGCATTTCTGCATATAAGTCATAAAACATTTTAAATATTATAAGTAATCATTGTGTGTTGTTTGTCGTCGAGGAGATTCAGAAGCTGACTTTGAAGATTTTGCTGTTGACCCGTCATCGATTGCTGTATTTTACGACGCGGAAGGCAAGTCATATCTTTGGTCATCTTGAACCTATATTTTAAATGTTGCTATAATATAACCTTGAATATAGGCAATATTGCATGTGAAAGATTGAGAATGGTTGATTTATGAATTGGCAGTACTAGACTGGTTATCTGTGAAATGTGAAATAAACAAGTTTTGAGCCATAAACTATTATATGTATTTATATACTTATATTCATGAAATAAAACCCCTAGCCGTGACCAGAAAATGGTATGGATGGCTGTAGCACTGGAGGTGCTAGACTGCAAAGGAATGCAGGCACTGAAGGTGCAGGGTTGTGGATGGTCTGGTCACTGGCATATAAGGACTAGAACCTTGTGTTGTGCGTCTAGTGGCATGAACAACATGCTAACCGCAAGCCTGGTATGGGACAGGCCTGAACAAGTAATTATGTGGATCGCACATGAAACCCCTGCATGAGATGTGTAGTGATGCACGATAAACACGGAGCGCGGCTCCCACACATATCACTGAAGGTGATCAAGCACGCTGACCCAGTAATGGGAATAAGTTTAACTCAAGGAAGTAAGTCAGTTACTGAGTATCTACACCAATTTACTCATTTGGCTCGGTACGCACCTGGAGATGTGGATACTGAAGAGAAGAAGATAGAGCGCTTCACAGAAGGACTTCAACACTATTTACAGTATCAAATTGCTTCTCATGAACTTACAGAATTTCAAACCCTAGTGAACAGAGCTTTAAAGGTGGAAGAAAAGAAGAATATGGGAGAAGAAAGCCGAAAGAGGAGGATGTTCCAGCAAACACGACCACAGTCAAATCCAATCAGAGGAAGAGTTCCTATCACTCCAAATTTTCGACCATCCTATCAGAATCCCAGACCAGCAACGACATTGTGCCCCAACTGCCGAGGAAATCATCCTCAGAAGGATTGCCCTCATCCTCGTGTTGAGTGTTATCATTGTGGACAGCGTGGGCACCGTAAAGAATTCTGTCCTTGGATACAACTTCCGATGTCCATTGCCAGATCTCAGGCAGGAACACAGCCAGTAGTTACCAGAGCATCACCATCACAGAATTTTAGAGGAAATTCAGCAGGAAGAGGAGGAAACATGGCTAATCGAGGAAGAGGAAGAGGTAGAGCACCAACTGCAACCCAAGGAGGAAGATTAAATTATACTTCAATTCAAGAAGCGGGCAACGCCACCGACATTCTTCTAGGTAGATTTTTGATTCAATCTGCATCTGCCTTAATATTGTTTGATCCTGGTGCTACAAATTCATTCATGTCAAAAGCATTTGCATCTGAAGTTGAAATGCATATAGACCAAGTACCACTAGAGTACTCTATGGTTATACAAACTCCAGGGGCTAGATTATCTGTTTACTCGATCTGCCCAAATGTAACTTTCAATATAGAAGGGGTAGAATTTGAGGCAAATCTACTAGTTCTAGAACTGCAAGGTCTAGACATTATTTTGGGAATGGATTGGTTGTCCCAACATAAAGGTCTAATAGATTGTGAAGAGAAAACCCTTAGTCTTGTCAGTAGCCAAGGGGAGAGAGTTCTATTCTATGCAGAAAGATCATCAGTCAAGAGACCGCTAAGATCTGTTCAAGCATTGCAAAAATTATGCCTGGAACAAGTGCCTGTAGTGCAACGATATTCTGATGTGTTTCCAGAAGAACTTCCGGGAATGCCACCTGACAGAGAAATAGAATTCAGTATTGAACTTAAACCAGGAGCAGCACCTATAGCAAAATGTCCCTATAGGATGCCAGTTACAGATTTGGAGGAACTCAAGAATCAACTCGAAGACTTGGAAAACAAAGGATTTATCAAACCCAGTGCTTCACCATGGGGAGCCCCAGTTTTGTTTGTGAGGAAGAAAGACGGAACTCTACGAATGTGTGTAGACTACCGAGCTTTGAATGAAGTCACTATTAAAAAACAAGTATCCATTACCAAGAATTGATGACTTGTTCGATCAACTTCGAGGAGCCAAAGTATTTTCTAAGATAGATTTGAAATCTGGATATCATCAGCTGAAGATCAAGAAGGAAGATATACCGAAGACTGCTTTCACTACCAGATATGGTTTATATGAGTTTACAGTAGTACCTTTTGGCTTGACCAATGCTCTGGCAGCTTTCATGAATGTCATGAACAGCACATTTATGGATTTTCTTGACAAGTTTGTCATAGTATTCATAGATGACATTCTGATATATTCCAAGAGTACGGAAGAACATGAGCAACATTTACACCTAGCCTTGGAAAGGCTACGAGAGAGGCAATTTTATGCCAAGTTTGACAAATGTGAATTTTGGATGTCAAGAATTTCATTTCTTGGACATGTGTTGACAGCAGAAGGAATTTCAGTGGATTCAGCTAAAATCTCTGCAATCAAGGAGTGGAAGCAACCTACCTCAGTTACAGAGATTAGAAGTTTCTTGGGATTAGCAGGGTATTATAGGAGATTCATCGAAGGATTTTCCCAAATTGCCAAACCTCTTACAAACCTGCTAAAGAAGGATGTTGCATTTGAATGGACCATCAAGTGTGAAGAAAGTTTTCAGAAGCTGAAGCAGAAATTGACAACAACACCAGTCCTCACCTTACCGGACAGCAAGGAAGACTTCGTAGTTTACTGTGATGCTTCAAAGCAAGGAATAGGCTGTGTGTTAATGCAGCAAGGTCGAGTAGTGGCTTATGCTTCACGTCAATGGAGACCACATGAGGAAAATTATCCGACCCATGATTTGGAGTTAGCAGCAGTAGTACATGCTTTAAAGATATGGCGGCATTATCTCATTGGGCATAAGTGTGAGATCTTTACAGATCATAAAAGCCTCAAGTATATTTTCACACAGACGGAGCTCAACATGCGTCAACGACGATGGCTGGAATTGATCAAAGATTATGATCTTAGTATTCAGTACCATCCAGGGAAAGCTAATGTAGTGGCTGATGCCCTAAGCAGAAAAGTTTACAACCTACAAGGAATGGTTATGTTAAAGAACCCTTACTTACAACAAGAGTTGCAGAATCATCAAGTGGAAATAGTACCACAGGGAACGGTAGCCACTTTAACAATAAAATCTCAACTTGAGGAACAGATAGGAAATGCCCAGAAGAAAGATGAAGAAATTTGTAAGATCAAGAGTCGAATCAAGTTAGGAAAGGCTCAAGGCTTTATTGAAGATAACCAAGGGATTGTATGGTATCGAGGAAGAATCTGTGTACCTCAAAACGCAGATCTTAAGGAAATAATTCTCCATGAAGCACATAAAACTCCATACTCAATACACCCTGGTAACACAAAGATGTATCAAGATTTGAAGACCAGATTCTGGTGGGATAATATGAAGAGAGATATTGCAGAGTATATTGCAGACTGTGATACATGTCGACGAGTTAAAGCAGAACACCAGAAAATAGCAGGAAAGCTACAACCTCTACCAATACCATTATGGAAATGGGAAGAAATTGGTATGGATTTCATTACAGGATTACCTAAAACTCACGGAGGATATGATTCCATATGGGTTATTGTGGACAGACTTACTAAAGTAGCTCATTTCATACCAGTCAAAAAGATTTTTGATGGCAGTAAATTAGCAGAGTTATACATGCAAAGAATAGTGGCATTGCATGGTATTCCTAAGAAGATAGTTTCAGATCGTGGAACACAGTTTACCTCCAAATTTTGGAATAGACTACATGAAACCCTAGGAACCCAGTTGGACTTCAGTACTGCATATCATCCACAGACGGGAGGACAGACAGAAAGAGTCAACCAAATCCTAGAGGATCTTCTAAGAGCTTGTATACTAGATTATGGAACATCATGGGACAAATGTTTACCGTTTGCAGAATTTACATATAATAACAGTTATCAAGCTAGTATACAGATGGCACCATTTGAAGCTTTATATGGACGTAAATGCAGAACTCCATTGCATTGGAATGAGCCAGGAGAACGAAAAGTCATAGGACCAGAGATAGTAGAAGAAGCAGAAGCTCATGTCAGACTCATCAGAGAAAGGTTGAAAACAGCACAATCACGACAAAAGAGTTATGCAGATAAACGACGGAGAGAATTATCATTTGAACCAGGAGATTTTGTGTATCTCAAGGTCACACCATTCAAAGGATTACAAAGATTCCAAGTGAAGGGAAAGTTATCTCCAAGATACATTGGACCATTTAAGATAATCAAGAGAAAGGGAGAAGTATCATATAAATTGGAATTACCTGTGGGATTAGCAGGAGTGCATGATGTGTTTCATGTCTCTCAGCTCCGGAAATGTTTGAAGGAACCTACTGACCAGATAGATGTACAAGATGTGCCATTACAGAAGAATCTCACTTATTTTGAGCACCCAATCAGAATCCTAGCCACTGATGAACGTCAGCTCAGAAGGAAGAAAATCAAATTGTGTAAAGTTCAATGGAAAAATCATTCAGAGCAAGAGGCTACTTGGGAGAAGGAAGAAGATCTTAAGCAAACCTATCCTTATCTTTTCCTGTCTTAGGTAAATCTCGGGGCGAGATTTCTTTAAGGAGGGTAGATCTGTAACACCCTGAGTTAGGGGTGAAAATTTCCCTTTTTCATCAATAGCATGCATGCATGTATCTGTAGTAATAGCCAGATCAGTATCTATCTCAAGCCCTAAAATCTCCAAAATCTATCTTGTGACCTCAAATCAAGATCAGATTGTTCAGATGTGATCTATCAGTTACTCTGAACTTAAAAGTCTTCAGAACCTAGATCCAATTCTATCTCTAAATTCCAGATTTATTCACTTCTTCTGTTTTCGAAAACAGAAATACCTTATATTACCCAAATACCCTAAGTTTCAGAAATCCAGATTTAATCAAAATCTTGACCAAGTTCAGACCAGATTATTCCTGGAATATGATCATGGGTATGTCAATACCTTAATATAAAAAGTTGACAGCCAGATTCTATCATCTAGACTCTTTTCACAAATCAGTCCAAAAGTTATTGCAAATTAGTCCTTATCGGATATCTGAAAACCCAAAAAGGCTAAAATCTCCAGATTAACTCCAAATTCAGAATTTCTTCGACAAATCTTCTCAAAATGCTATTTGCCACAAGTCTCTCTTCTGTGCAGATATCAAAATCGAACCCTAAATGCTAGAATTCGAAATCGACAAAACTTAAATCTTATTTTACCCTAAATTACCATATTTTCAGTTTGTATCGAAAACTATTCAAATGTGTCAAATCTTATCAATTACCTTTGCCAAATATCCTGTTGAATATAATCTACCAGATTAGTGAAATCAAATTCAACTCTAATCTTCCAAATCTCCAGAATTACAGATTGGTCCAAATGTGAAAATCAAGTATTGCAAATCAGCCCAAATTCGACCAGGCCAACTGCTGTACACGACCAGAAGCCTCGCCGTGTTTCCTTGCGCCGTGCACGTTCGCCGCCGGCCAAGCTTCGCCTGCAACTTGATCGTGCATGCTGTTGCGCACGTGTCCTCGCCTCAGCCGTCACCGTGGCAGCGTTGCTGCAACGTCGACGACCAGCGCCTGCTTCCCCACGCGACCAGCAGTGACTATTGTCAGCATCTTCTTGCCACGTCGCTTGCCTTGCCAGCCGTTGTCGCCACCGCTTTGCACCGCCCGACAATGTGGAGTTCCAAAGAGCCGACAAGCTGAGCAGTAGTCACCTCGCCTGAGCACCGTCGCTTCACCGCTCGCCGTTGTTGCTTCTGCGCCCGGCAAATCAAATCACTAGCGCCAATTTACTGCTATTACTTCCTTGCAAGCTTCGCCCTCTGGTCTATTTAAGCCACCAGTGCCTTGTATCATCTCCTCTTCTTTAGGACTTAACCAAATTCTCAAACTTCTTCGCCGTCGTCGTCTTCTCCGGCGAGTCCAGCAAGAGGCTTCACGGTGCCAGCTCATTCCACAGCACCTCCTGCCAAATTAACAGCTTCTGTGAGTTCCCCTCGTCTCCCTCATCGTGCTGTACCATCTAATTGGATTACCTTGCACCTTATCGTCGGTGATCACCGGAAATTGCTAAAATTCGAAGAATGCCCTGTTCCGGCAATGTAGCTTGAATTACTCCAAATTAGCTTTCGTATCTGTAATCAAAATTGATCAGTAAGCCAAATCAAGCAAGCCTGTGAAGTTGGATTTCGGATTTAAGCAAGAATCAAAGCTTTTCCCCAATTTTGAACTTCTCCAGAAACCGACGATCGTCGCCAGGCTTCTCCGGCCATCCTCCGGCCAAATTGACGTCACCAGTAGCTTATTCATATCCTTCTATCACTTCTAGAGCAAGGAATCGAGTTCAATCGGCTTGTGTTGAAAATGCCCAAATGGCAGTGTTCTTCTCCGGCGCCGATGACCGGAAAAGTATTCCCGGCCGTTTCAGCCCAAATCACCTTGTCTTTTAGATGTGCCTTAGCCTCCTGAGCATTTTTGTCTTCTAGCCCGACACCTAGATCGGCCTAGATTGGAAGATATAGCTTTGCCAAGTTTTTGTCCAGAACTGATCTAGTGCAGCTTGTTCATCTATGTTCATCATCAAATTTCTTGCTTTCCAGCCATTTCTTGCCCTAGATCCTGTTGACTTAATTGTTCCTGTTATCAATGCCTACCTCCCAGACAAAGTGGTGCATCATTTGGAGCTCCAGATCAAAAGTTATGCTAAGCCCTAGTTTTTGGCATTGTCAGCTCTATGCCAGAGCTTGTCAGCCAGTGGCATTGACCTTGTTTACCCACTTCTGGTTGTGTAACTTGAAAACCACTTTGTCCACTGAATTTGTAGAGTTGTGATCTACATTTTCTTCTACTACCACAACTTGAGATAAGCACCCTAGCTTTTCTTAAAGCTATGTCCAAACTTTGATCCAAATGTCGATCTGTTGACATTCGCTGTTTTGATTAAACCAGCCACAAAATTGTTATCCCTATTGCAATCCTGAAACCCTAAGATTATCTAATCACCATCCTTAGCCAAATTCCTTGAAACCCTAAAACCTCGACTCAGTTCAGTTTGCAGTTCAACTTATCTCCAGTTTAGTTCAATCATTCTTGTTGAGCATTTCTGCATATAAGTCATAAAACATTTTAAATATTATAAGTAATCATTGTGTGTTGTTTGTCTTCGAGTAGATTCAGAAGCTGACTTTGAAGATTTTGCTGTTGACCCGTCATCGATTGCTGTATTTTACGACGCGGAAGGCAAGTCATATCCTTGGTCATCTTGAACCTATATTTTAAATGTTGCTATAATATAACCTTGAATATAGGCAATATTGCATGTGAAAGATTGAGAATGGTTGATTTATGAATTGGCAGTACTAGACTGGTTATCTGTGAAATGTGAAATAAACAAGTTTTGAGCCATAAACTATTATATGTATTTATATACTTATATTCATGAAATAAAACCCCTAGCCGTGACCAGAAAATGGTATGGATGGCTGTAGCACTGGAGGTGCTAGACTGCAAAGGAATGCAGGCACTGAAGGTGCAGGGTTGTGGATGGTCTGGTCACTGGCATATAAGGACTAGAACCTTGTGTTGTGCGTCTAGTGGCATGAACAACATGCTAACCGCAAGCCTGGTATGGGACAGGCCTGAACAAGTAATTATGTGGATCGCACATGAAACCCCTGCATGAGATGTGTAGTGATGCACGATAAACACGGAGCGCGGCTCCCACACATATCACTGAAGGTGATCAAGCACGCTGACCCAGTAATGGGAATAAGCAAAGGGGTGGAGGTTTGGATACAACCTGTCACAACTGTGCCTCGCTGAGAGCCACAGGGTCGGGGGTGAATTGTAAGTGATACATAACAAAAGTCTTGTTATTTCCACCTTGCCGCTCACAGTATGAAGTGAGTCAGGGGTCCAATCATTTTGTTATGATAGGAAAGGCTTGAAAGTGGAATATCTTGTGGGTAAATTGGTACCTCTCTGCAGAGTTAAAAACGTATTCGAATACTCCGAGCTCCCGGGTTTATAGGAGTCTGCTGCGGTGGATTAAATCCACGGGGTGTGACACAAGTACTATTTTCTAAATAAAATATGTTTAATCAAGATTACCCAAATGACATGTGTTGTCATGATAAGGGGTGCTGCCGTGGGCTGTCGTGTGTCGACGTGTCGCGGTAGTGCTATAATCTAGTGAACATGAATGATGATGTTATATTATGAAAAGTGCTGCCATAAGATGAGATGAGAAAGGAAAAGATTATTTTACAGATATCCATAATTCTTGACTAGTCTAGGTTCATATCATCACTACTATATGTATCTACTCTTACCTATGACTTGCTGAGTACGTAAGTGCTCACCCTTGCAACATTCAACTCAATAGATGGAGCCTACTTTGATCAAGATAATGTCACGGAGTACTACGTGGATCCAGAAGGAGGAGAATCAGTTCCGCCAGAACCCTGAAGTGTGTTGTTCTGCCATCAACTTCTTTTGTGGGAGGGTCACCTATCTTCTGCTGCGTAGTTAAATATTTTGCTAAACCCTGAATGCCTTGTAGGCATTGTAATCCTCTTTATGTAATATTAAGACCAGCAGGCCACACTGCTTAATATTTTGTGAGTACTCTGTTGCAATGTAATATACTCCTATGTTTGACTCATCCTGGGAAGTCAAAGGTTTGTGAGAATGGGACTAGCTGCAGCGAGCTAGGTCTCTACAGGAGTAGTCGTTGTCCCAGTTTCGGGGCGCGACATTAGCCCTCCGGCAAAAGCCATGGGCACCTCCATGATTATTTTCCATCCAATAGGGAGGTGCTCATTGCCGACGATTAGAACTCTGGGTCCCTCTATCGATCTTATGCAAAAAAAGGAGTAAGGAGGAATGAGTCCAATCAGACAGATTCTCAAGACGTTCAAGGTATCTATGAATCTAAGACACGGGGAGAAAGGGTTATCCAGGTTCAAGCCCCCTTTAAGCTGGGTAATAGCCCTACGTCCTGCGTAATTGACTATGTGGGAAAAAGAGTTACAGAGAGGTGATTACAATGTGTAGCTAGCTAATTCTATCTTTGTTAAGCATAGTCTTCTCTCTGTCGTCGATCCATCCTCCTGATCCTTCCCTCGAAGGCCTTCTTATACTTGCCGAAGAGGTCATCGGCTGTTCTCCTAAAGGCACGCCCCACGATCTCTCCTAACCGCCTCAGAGTGGTAGCTGCAAGGTCGTGGGTGTGATAGTTGTCGTAGATTACGGGTACGTGGCAGTTTGGCAGTCTTGACTCGATCGTCGCAGAACTACCTTATCATCTTAATCTTCTTCGACGGTTACCTTGTCAGGGACTTATGATTATCTTAAAAATAATCATAAGGATCATGGTGAGGTGATGTTTAAGGGGTGATCGCGTAGCACGGTGACCACTGTGATGAGATCAGTTCTTGTATCTGCGAGGGAGGATGGTCGTAGGGACTATCTCTGCGACCACACTGTCCTTGGATACAGCATAAAACATAGGTTTTAAGATAACAAATATCTTGATTTTGCGCGAAATAAGTATGATTTTTGAGTTATATCCAGAATGCCCTTGGATCACCTGATAATTTTCCTTTTGGCCCTTGGTGACCATGGGGAGGACCGCGGCCAAAGTCATGTGTGACCATGGGGTGCTAGTGCGACCATGGAGGCCTAAAAAATAGCTAACAATCCTCGTCAGCTAGCCCCTGAATTTGAAGTGACAAAGGCCCACTTAAACGGTGTGTCGCTTGGAATTCTTAACAGTGCTTTGTCGCTTCAAATTCCCATATTGTGTTACATTGGTGATAGCTTCGATACATCTCGGGGAATGAGCTGCAGGCACTAGGGAGGATCTCGAGGCTTTCACACCGTGCCCTAGGCCGGGAAGCTAAAGCGTTGCCTGAGTGAGTCTATAAATAGTCGTTCCTTTGCTGTGGATTTCTAATTTCTTCACAAATTTCTCTAAGTCCCAAACCTTTTGTCTCTTTATTCCTCTGTGCCAATGGCATCCCCGAACAGAATCGGCGAGGAAGTTTGAGGAGAGAATGTTGAGGCTTTGGGAGCGCGAGGAACCAGTGATTCTCGTCCGTCTCAAGAGGTAATCCTCTCTTGGTAGGTTGGTGCAAGCTTCTTGAAATGTAGTTTTTCTGAGGCCTTTTGCCTTATTCAGCCACTTGAAGGCTCAACTATCTCAAGGAAATGAGGTGGTGATGTTCTTGGATCATCTGGGGGATCTTCATCGAAGAGACCGATGCAGCTTGATGAGCTAGCTACATACCAGGTTTCATCCCAAGCATCCACTGGAATTGTGGCTCAGGTGCAGCCCATGGCCACACAAGCTTCACCTCATTCTCCCTTATCGACGGAGGATGAGGAAGCCCTAGGCCCCGCTGCGGCCGCTTCGCCCTTGTCCTCCTCGGTAAGAACTCTTGATCTTCTGGACTCATCCTAGTTAGTAGATTCTTACCTTGGAGTAAGTTTGATGGTCTTGTACAGAGCTGTGAATCCAGGGAAGAGCTGGACAAGGTGATGGCTCAACTGCGGGCTCTTCGGGAGGAGCACAAGCTCCTTGGGGAGAAGTACACCTAGCGGGGGCTTGACTTGGATGACTTCTTCAAGCGCGTTGAGCATTTGAAGGCAAGTTTTGACCAGGCGAGGGAGACCGCAAGGCTGGCTCGACAAAAAGAGCAGCTTGTGCGTGAAGAGAAGTGCACCGCGGATGTAATCATCGCCGGCTGTGGTCTCACCATGAAGGATACCCTCACAAGATTGGGGGAGGTCGCTGGGCTCCTCGAGGTGTATGTAGTTGACCCTAAGAAGGACAACTTGTCATTGGAGGAGTCTTGGGTCCTGGCTGCGAGTCAAACTGACTTTATTTTATATGCAGCTAGGACTAAGGCCAATCCTTAGCATGGCCCTTTGTATATTTACTTTTTGTTCTTTGTAAATAATGAAAAATTTGTTTTTCTCATGTCAAATTTTCAATTTCTATTGACGAACTATGCCCAGCACACTCTTGGACCGCTGTCTTATCTCTTTTCTTGGCTTTTGGCGACCATAGAAAGGTATGCGCGGTGCGTGTGATCACGGAATGACTATCGTGATCATGGAACGATTATCGCAGGGTGGTCACGTGCAATCATAAGAGCGGCAATCTTTGTCTGCTAGCCCCCGAAGTCGAAGTGAAAAAGCTTTCTTGTGACTGGAAAAGGCGTTTTCTCTTTGAAAAAGGTGTCTTTTTGGTTCGGCTCCTCGTTGAACGCTCACGGGACTGTGAGTGTGCATGTCAGGTTTGTTTTGATGTGCATTTAATGCAAAAAAACCTTTTGCCGCACGGCATGAACCGTGGTGAAGGACCCGAGGGAAGTGGGTTTTTAAACCTTTCGTCCTGAGCCTTAGCTCCTCACCGAAGCTCATTGAAATCTCCAAGCCTTTGCAAAGTTCCTATTTGAGCCATAGGTCGTAGCCATCACCGTTCTCCACCAAAGATCCATCCTGATGGCATGTTGGACAAGATCCAGTCATCGATCGGAGGAGAGTTCGCTTGCGTTGGAGGCCAATGGTTATCTTCCCTCTAGGTCGCTAATTCCATGGCTGCCTGCTGGGGAGAACGAAGAGAGCCCCGAAGTGCAGCAGGGTGAATTGGTGATATTCGAGGACTTCCTACATTACGGTTTCCGCTTGCCTGAAAGTGATTTCTTGTGGGAGGTCCTCGCCCACTTTGATTTGGAGCTAGTGAATTTGAATGCCAACTCGGTGCTAATCCTCGCCACTTTCCAGCACTTGTGCGAGGTATTCGTGGGGGTTTTTCCCAGTGTTGCATTGTTCCGCCAATACTACTTCTTGGCAATGTTGAAGGGTACGGCCGTGCTGGGTTGTGTTTACTTTCACCTGCAGGAGAAGAAAGACCTTCTCCCCTTTCCACTATGTGATTCAGTGCATAAGTGGTACTAGAGTTGGTTCAACTGCATCGCGTCGGAGGAAAGTCATCTCTGGTTCACCAATCAGCGGCCGGAGAAGAGCAAGGAGAAGGATATTGCCCTTGCCCTTGACGAAGAACAGAAGAGAAACAAACCCAAGTGTTGAGGTGCCTCTCAGACGCGGGCTTGACCCCTCGGGACGTGATCCTTGATTTTGTGAAAAATCGGATCAGTTCGTTGAACAAGATGGATCACCCCGCGTGGGAGATCAAAACAATGGAGGACGCCACTAGGAATGGCAGCCCTGGTAAGTTTCTAGGACATGTTTTTGTTTCTTTGTTGTTTTGGATGTGTTGGTTAACATGTAGCATTGTTGAGAGTTGGCTTCTTCCAATGTCGCGATAAGGGCCAGCTATCTGCGGAAGGCTTTCAACCCGACTGAGGAAGGTGACCCAAGCGTGCCGAGGCCAGAGAGCCTTGTTGGGATCATCGACAAAGTTGTACAGGCACGCCGAAAGGTATGCCTTTCGGCAAACTGGGACAATTTGTGTTGTCGAGGTAAGGCTGAGCAATGAACATGTTGATTTGCGCAGATGGCTGAGGGCCAAGTGGTGGGAACGAAGAGGCCCCTGGGTGACGAAGGTCCTTTTGGCGGCGGTTCCTCAAAGAAGGCAAAGAGGACCCCGAAGTCCAAATAGCCCAAGGCTCCAGCTTCTAGCAAGGCGAAAGTGTTGACGGCTGCTGGGGCGGCTTCGCCCAAGGCAACTGCGACTGGCTCGAAGGCAATTGTGGTAAATCTTCGTACCCCTTGTACCTCAATTAGAACAACGGGGAATCACTTCTTGTTTGTACAGGGGGAAGGAAGCGAGGACGAGGAGGATGAGACTCCCTTAATCCTTCAAAGAAAAAGGTTGGTCGAGACGCTAAGGAAACCCGCGCTCAAAGCGTTGTCTTCGCTGTTGTCCCTCCAAAGTGGGGGTTCAGGTTCCCAAAATCTTTTGGGGCTTGGCATCAGGTGAATAGTTACTCTTTAGCTAAGCCGCATTGCTCATTTAGGGATAGCTTTATCAATTATGAATCGAATGCACAGGACTCCCTTGACTATGGTTGTGGCTACTTTAGCAAGCGAAACGAAGCCTGCCATGGTCGAGGGGGAAGAGACTACCATGGCAGATGTTCTTGCCATGAGCGGCACCACAGCAAAACCAGGGGCTACACTGGAGGCCACTACGATTGTTGGCGATGTATCATTGCTCGACGTCATTGACAAGGTGGTTGCAGATACGCTATGTATCAAACCCGTTGACGGCAAAGGAGTGGAGGTTGCAAGGGCGACCGCGACCGCGGACGTGGATGCCTCTGCCATGCCGTTGGTCGATGAGGCTATGCAGTGCCTCTCGCTGGAGATAATCGCCGAAGCTCAAAGCTCCAGGCCGATGCGCGTGGCTTGCCTTCTCCGGGCCAAGGGGTTGGATCGGAGAAATTCCTGGAAAATCTTTTAGAGGTAAGCGAAGTTCTTACACCAGGTTATTCGTATTTGTTTAAATTTGCCTGAGGGCTTGCTTAATTTTTTTGGCAGAGCTTAGCTCGTAGCGCGACCATGGTTGGGCTACTGGTAGAGCGGTTCAAGGTCGTCCAAGCGGAGTGCGACCACATAAAGCAGTAAGTGTTTCTCTTTACCTTTGGTTCTTAGATGGACCAAAATGATAATCTGTGATTGTTGTCGTAGGGAAAACTCTTCTTTACTAGAAGAGATTGCCACTGTACGCAACAATGAAGGAGTTGCAGTGGCCAAGGCTCTGAGGGAGAATAATGAGAAACTTTCAAACACCCTTGCATCCTTGGAGGAGAAGACACGATTTCATGACGCTCTCCAAGGGGAAAAAGAGAACCTCGTATTGGCGTGCGGTAAATTGCAAGTCGATGTCGACCGTAAGTTCATCTCAGCAGAAATCATCATTGCTTACTCGAGTTTACGGATACATGATAGTGAATACGTTTCCTTCTTTGATTAGGTCAAAGAGAAATAAATCGTAAGCTGACCGAGGAGAGGGACCAATTCGAAGAGAAGTCTATCAGGTGTGGACATGACCTTGAGAAGTTTCATAACATCATTAACCACCTTTGGTCAGCCAGCGACAAGGCCAAAGAGAGAAGAGAGTTAGCTCTTAGCAATTAGGAGAATTTGGAAAGGATCATCGAAAATTGTCGCCTTGTTGAGAAAAATACTTTGGCCAGGCTGAAGGAAGTTGTAGACTTATTTGACGTAGAAGTTGTCAATCCTGAAGGGGATGACTTATCACTTGCCGAGTCCTGCAACCTGGTCGCCGCTCAGTCCGACTTGCTTGTCGCTAACATTCCAGAATTTGTAAGGAAGCGCAGGGAGACACTGAAGACTTATGTCAGTGATATGGCCTCTACTTTACTTTGCAAACTTAGACATCACCACGGCCCGGATTTGCACTTGAGGCCACCTGTGGAACGCATAGCATTTGATAGCGAGGACCAGTTGGACGCGATCAAGGCCGAGGTCAAAATTCTTGTAGAGAACTGTTACATGATCTCGACCTTCATTGAAGTATTGTACTCTCTGGCAATGACTTTCAAGTACAATGACTTTTCTTTAGTTATTGTACCTTGCAAATACACATGATTAGTAGTATTATCAAAAACTAAAAAATGCTTGAACTTAGAAACTGAATGTTACAATTAATATTTCCCTAGCCCCCTCCTATGATCGATGATAGTGGAGATGTAGTATGTTGATCGCAGGATTGAGATGGCTCAGTCGATATGAGTGTTGACAAACTAAGAGCTGAGTCACAACAGTATGTGTAAATTAGATCTCATGGTTTGATCCACTTGAGAGCACGTTATTACGAAGTCATAAGTTTATTGCTAACTAACAACCACTCGAATGATTAGAGCATGCTAGTAAGTTTCTAAAGCGTTGAGAAACGGCTTATAAAGAAATGTCTTATCTAGATGCGACCATGAGATCAGCCAGCGAATCCGCTTAATCATCATAGTGAGGTGCTTAGTGTGATCAGCCCCCGGGCATAGCCCGATGAAGGTAAAATGGGAATTTAACCGTAATGAAAAAATTGTAATAAGAAATGAAAAAGGTATTGACAATGGAGAAGGTAAAAGGAAACTTACATATAGAACTTGCGCAGTTGGTCGATGTTCTAGGTATTGGACAAAACTCTGGCATCTTCCATTGCTAATCTTGTCGATCTAGGTCGTGGCATTGAAACCACAGTGTAGGGACCTTCCCACTAGGGGGAGAATTTATTGCGATTAGACTGATTTTGGATCTTTCTCAAAACTAAGTCTCCAACATGAAGGCTATGTGGTCGCGCCCTTTTATTGTGATATTTACGCAGAGCTTGTAAATACGCTCCAGACCTGAATAATGCTTGATTGTGCTTTTCTTCCAGAAGGGCGAGTTCATCTTCACGTGTTTCGGTGTAATTTGTAGTATCGAAGTTGGTCACGCGAAGGGAACCAAGTTGTATTTCGCTTGGCAGCATGGCTTTGGCACCAAAAACCAGTTGAAAATGCGTGTCGCTTGTTGCTCTATTGGGTGTGGTACGAAGAGCCCATAGAACGGAGTAAAGTTCATCTATCCAAGCCCCCGAGCATATCTTAAAGCGGTCGAACACGCGTTTCTTAATCCCATGAACGATATGCCCGTTGGCACGTTCAACTGCCCTGTTGCTTTGCGGATGGGCAACGGAGGCAAAGCAAACTTTGGTACCAATATCACCGCTATAGTCGAGGAAAAGACCACTAACAAATTGGGAACCATTGTCTGTAATGAGGCGGTTTGGGATGCCAAATCGTGTTATGATGTTCTTGTGAAAGAACTTTTGTGCCGTAGCGGTAGTGGTGGTTCAGACTGGTTCAGCCTCTATCCATTTGGTGAATGTGTCAATGGCTACGACTAGGAACTTATATCCATTGACTGATTGGGGCATTGGTCCCAATATATCTATCCCCTAAATGGCCAATGGCCATGTTAACGGGATAGTTTGTAAGGCATATGTTGGTTGATGGGTTTGCCGTGCATGAAATTGACACTGGGGGCATGTCTTGACCAAATGTCTGGCATCGTTTAGTGTTGTAGGCCAGTAATACCCTTGTCGAAAGGTTTTTCCGACTAGTGTTCGGTAGGAGGCATGTGCACCGCACATGCCCTCATGGATATCTCTTAGAAGGGTTTTGCCTTCTTGCTGAGGTATGCAACGCATGAGTACTCCTTGCATACTCTTTTTGTATATGGTTCCGTCGACCAGTTTGTACATGCGTGCTTTTCTAACTAACCGATCGGTGTCGGTTTCGTCCTCGGGCAAGGTCCCATGAGCAAGATAGATTCTCAATGGTCTGATCCAATCTGCTTATTGCTTGAGGGTGGCAACGTTAGTCATCACCTCGGTCGTCTCAGTAATTGAGGAATATGTTAAGTGTTCGATGAACACTCTTGCCGGAGTGGATGCGCGTGAGGACCCAAGTTTCGATAACTGGTCGGTGAGAGTATTGTCTCTTCTCGGCATAAATTGGACTTTCGATATTTCTGAAGTATTTTTCCAATTTCCTCACCTCACCCAAGTAATGAGTCATTGTCTCGTCGGATGTGTTGTACTCCTTGTTTACCTAGTTTATGACTAGCTGTGAGTCTCTCCTCACCACTAGTTGATGGACTCCAAGGGATTTGGCTGCTCGAAGCCCAGCTAGAAGACTTTATACTCTACCACGTTGTTAGTTGCGACAAAGTGGAGTTGTATGACGTACTGGAGTTGGTCGCCCTGGGGCATGAGTAGGACCACTCCAATTCTTGAGTTTGAAAAACCATGAGTAACATCGAAGTACATCGTCCAAAGGTAGCTTGTAGACAAATCTATCAATTCTTGTGGAAGTGGTTCGGGATTAGTCCATTCGACCATGAAATCGGCAAGAATTTGTGATCATCATCGCGATGCGAGCATTGAAGTGGAGATCGAACGCTGCTAGTTCAACTGCCCATTTCGCGACTCAACCAGTTGCTTCCGGGTTACAGAGTATGTCCCCTAAGGGAAAGGATGATGGCATGGAGATCTTGTGCACTTCAAAGTAATGTCGCAGCTTTCGGGAGGCCCTTAAGACGGCATAAAGTTGTTTTTGGACCTCGGGGTAACGCTCTTTTGGTCCGTTGAGCACTTCGCTCCCGTAATATACTGGTCGTTGTATGCCGTCCCGTTCTGTGACTAGTGCGACACTGACCGCGCAGGGGATTGCGGCTAAGTAAATGAGTAATGGTTTCTCCGCGTGTGGGGAGACTAGCACTGGAGCACTTGATAAATATGCTTTGACTTCCTGAAAAGTTTTTTCGGCTTCATCCGACCATTGGAAACCATTGTGCTTACATAGTACCTTAAAGAAAGGTAGCCCACATTCGCCTAACCACGATATGAAACGGCTTAGGGCCGCCATTCGATCAGTTAGGCTTTGGACATCCTTCATTGACGAAGGAGATCGCATTTGCTCAATGGTCCGTATTTTGTCAGGATTGACCTCAATGCCTCGTGAACAAACAAGAAAACCCAAAAATTTATCAGAAGAAACTCTAAAAGAGCACTTTTCAGGATTTAATTTGATTCCATATTTATTCAAGTTACAGAAAGTCTCAGTGAGATCATTTACATGATTAGAGCTTTGTAAGTTCTTTACAACCATATCATCTACATAAGCTTGAAAATTACACCCTAGTTGAGATAGAAAGGTCTTCTGCATCAAGCACTGGTATGTGAAACCAGCGTTCTTGAGCTTGAATAGCATTCTGACGTAGAAATAGGTGCCAAAGGGTATGATGAAGGCAATTTTCTCTTCATCTACTTCTGCCATGCTAATTTGATGGTAGTCTGAGTAAGCATCCAAGAAACTCATCAATTCACAACCCACTGTGGAATCAACCAATTGATCGATGCGGGGAAGGAGAAAGTCATCCTTCGGGCAGACATTGTTGAGACTGATGTAATCGACGCACATGCGCCACTTACCATTGGACTTGTGGACCATGACTGGGTTCGCGAGCCATTCGGGATGGTTTACTTCACGAATCAAGCCAGCTTCCTGGAGTTTAGTCAACTCTGCACGGATGGCTTCTTGACGATCAGGAGCAAAGCGTCGGAGATTTTGCTTTATTGGTCGTTGTCTAGGCCGAATAGCTAGTCTATGCTCAATCACTTCTCTTGGGACTCCATGTATGTCGGATGGTTTCCACGCAAATACATCTACATTAGCTCGGAGGAAAGTAATGAGCGCGAGTTCCTATTTTGCATCCAGCGATGATCCGATCCGAACAGTCTTGGTGGGGTCGTCTGGGAACAGAGGAACTTGCTTCAGTTTTTCATCTGGTCATGGAGTTGTCTTGACCGCATCAGGTTCTTTGGTCGCCAACTTGACATCCCGTAGGGGGGTAATTGGTTGACCAGCTCCAAAGAAATGCGATCACAGGTTAGAGCCGTATGTTGGCTGCCTCTGACTGTGATAACTCCTTTTGGTCCTAGTAACTTGATGCACTGATAAGCATAGTGTGTCGCCGCCATGAACTTGGCGAGTGATGGCCTGCCAAATATGGCATTGGAAGCTGAATCAAATCAATCACATCAAAAGTAATTAATTCTATTTGAAAGTTCTCTGGCTCTCTGAGTGTTACGGGTAACACTATTTGCCCGATGGGCATCATCGTAGAGCCGGGTATAATCCCGAAAAATGGGTGTGCCACCAGTTTAATCTTGGAACGAGGTATTTGCATCTCGTCAGGAGCTTTGGCGAACGGTAGGTTGAGTGAGCTTCCTCCATCGACCAATACCCTTCCCACTTTAGCATTGCTTATATGGGGGTAATTACCAAAGGGAGTCATTGAGGGTTGGACATTCCTTTGGGACAATCCTCCTTGTTGAACGTCAGAGAGGTCTCCGACCAATGGGTGAATTGAGGCTCCCCTGATGGAGATTCAACATTATTCACCTCTCAGTGAACAGCTTGAAATTGACTCTTAGAATAATAAGATGAAGAACCACCAAAAATGACATTAACATGATTGCTAGGTACCTGGTATGGCATTACCTCACCTCCGTCGATGTTTTCTGGTATAGTAGGCATGGGCGCGGTTCCTTGACAGAAATCGTCCAGGCGCTTCAACCAAACATGGCAATTCTTGAGGTCGTGTCCAGAAGCGTTGTGTACTGGACACCATTTCTTGTTTCCCTGCGTGTTAGTTTGTTTTTCCTGGGCGGTCGCGAGTTCGACCTCCGGAGGTAAGTTTGGTAGATTTGAATAGAACTTTTTTACCTTTCCCTTGTGGTTGCTTGTCCAAGACTGCGACCTCGCGGATTCGGCTTAGTCCATTCCTGTTGGGCTTCTTAGATCTTCCACCTGCAGAGAACTCAGATTTCTTTGTTGAATCTTCCTTCTTTTTGGTTTGTAGGCCCAGTTGAGGAGGCAAGTTACCCTTATCCACCATCCTATTCCATTCCACAGCTTCCGCTGCGTCGGAATATCGATCTGCCATGTCAAAGAGGTCTGACATTGATGGTGGGGGATGGATACTGAGGTCCACTGTGAATCGTCGATATCTAACACCATGTTTGAAGGCCCTGATAACCGAAGAATCAGAGATGTTAGGAATGGTATTCCTCACTCTTACAAATCTCTTGACGAACTACCGAAGTGTCTCCGTCGAAGTCTGGCGCAAGCGATGAAGATCATCCTCTTTGCCAAGCTTCTCATAACAGTTTTGGAAGTTGTTGAGGATAGCGTCGCACAACATCTCCTAGTTGTAGATTGATCCTTCTGGTTGGTTGAACAACCAGGTCTGCGCCGGACTTTCTAGGACTGTTGGCAAATAATTTTCCATGATCCATTCATCTCCGCCGGCCGCTTGGATGACCGTAATGTAGATCTGGAGAAATTCGGTTGCATTTTGAGTCCCATCGAATCTCTCGATCGTATCGGGTTTGAACTTATCAGGCAAGACCACATTCCATAGTCTAGGTGAAAAAGCTTTGCAACCCACGTACGTACTGCGTGGTCATAGATCGTCGCGACTAACACTGTGGTCGCGGAAGTTGTCGACCTGGGGAGGCTCACAACATGGGCCCAGACGTGAATGTACTAGTATGCGATTATGGTCACAAGAGGCACTAGTTCGTCTGGTCTTGTCGTGTTGGGAATGTGTGGGATGACATCTCTTGTGACGTTGGAGTGAACCATCCTGTCCTCTGGTCGTTGAACGTGATGATGCCTCTGGAGTAAATCCGAGGGCAACCTCATCAAGATTATCTGCAAGCACTCTTGCAAATATAATCCTGTCGTCATTCGTGAGACTGGAGGGCGGATTATGGAGTGCATAAGCAATCTTTTGGAGACGATCCTCCGGATTTCTCCCTGGTGCCAGTGGAGTCCCAGGTGAGGTCGCCTCTATCGGTGGTGAATAGTTAGGAGAGGGAATAGGTGTGTATTTATGCTCGCGACCTCCTGGAGAGGGTTGTCAAGACGTCCCAGGACCGGGGTGGCGAAAGACGGTACCTCAGCGAGTTGTCGCAGGTCGTAGGAGATCTTTTGTGACCTTGCGAACCTCAACCTCTCATTGTCTGCGCTCTTGGTCCTCTTTCTGTTTGCGTTCTTGTTCCTGCCTAGCATCACGATGTTCTGGAGTTTCCTCCGAAAGTACAGTGATTTCTCTAGGGATCGAGTTCACAGATGGAGAAAACATCTCGTCTTTGTCTAAGTCTGACTTGAAATCAAAGAGCGACTTCAGATTATTTGGGGAGAAGTTCTCCAAACGGATGTCAAGATCATCCTCTTCCAAGATGTCTAAGGCAATGGGTTGCGGCACATACTCGTCCCCTATTGAGGGCAAGTGAATTGCTTGATCCGATTCTTGTTTAGCAGACGCGGTTGGAATCGAGGATGATGCTTCCCCAAGACAAGCTATGAGGGTAGTGTCGTCATCGTTGATGGAGATGGCATCTTCATCCATAACATCTACGTGATCTTTGAGATCGAATTTGTTCTCAAAATCTTGTAGGCAGGGGAATGGATCCATGAATACAATGAATCTCGATGAAAATGTCTTCAGGGCCCCACGGTATGTGCCAACTGTCGACGATTAGAACTTTGGGTCCCTCTATCAATCTTATGCAAGAAAGCGAGTATCGAGGAATGAGGCCAATCATACAGATTCTCAATAAGTTCAAGGTATCTATGAATCTAAGACACAGGGAGAAAGGGTTATCCATGTTCAGGCTCCCTTTAAGATGGGTAATAGCCCTACGTCTTGCGTAATTAACTATGTGGGAAAAAGAGTTACAGAGAGGTGATTAAAATGTGTAGCTAGCTAATCCTATCTTTGCTAAGCCTAGTCTTCTCTCTGTCGTCGATCCGTCCTCCTGATCCTTCCCTCGAAGACCTTCATATACTTGCCGAAGAGGTTGTCGGTTGTTCCCCTGAAGGCACGCCCCACTATCTCTCCTAACAACCCCGAAGTGGTAGCGGCGAGGTCGTGGGTGTGGTAGTTGCCGTAGATTATGGGTACATGGCAGTTTGGCAGTTTTGACTCGGTCGTCGTGGAACTACCTTATCGTCTTAACCTCCTTCGACGGTTATCTTATCAGGGACTTATGATTATCTCGGAAATAATCATAAGGATCATGGTGAGGTGATGTTTAAGGGGTGATCGCGTAGCACTGCGACCACGGTGATGAGATCAATTCTTGTATCTGCGAGGGAGGATGGTCGTAGGGACTATCTCTGTGACCACACTGTCCTTGGATACAACATACAACATATGTTTTAAGATAACGAATGTCTTGATTTTGCGTGAAATAAGTATGATTTTTGAGTTATATCCAGAATGCCCTTGGATCACCCGATACTTTTCCTTCTGTCTCTTGACGACCATAGGGAGGACCGCGGCCATAATCATGTGCGACCATGGGGTGTTAGTGCCACCATGGAGGCCTAAAAAATAGCTAACAATCCTCATCACTCGTAGGACCATAATTGAACCAACAGAGTACATCCTACCATATTAACCTACTGGGCACACCGAATGCAGGCATCACATAATGCTCTGTATGCTACGCAGAGAACTGCTGACCCCCAGCTGATATGTGGGATATGCTCGATCGGGATGTCAGCGATCATCTACATTAGTGGGACTAGCCAATGATCGATAGTGTTGCCATGTGTGCCTGTGGAAAAATAAAAAATAATGATTATATATAATTTTTGAAATAGCAATAAATAAAATATATTGCACGCATACCAGTAAACATGAAGTGGCCAAATAAGTGTAGGATATACACCTCGAAGTGTCGGCTTACTGTCCACTTATCGTCATCCCCTCGACAGGTCTTGAAGTGTGCGAGCCAAGCTGTATGAACTCCTGCATCGTGGTGGAAGGGCTCCTAACCCAGGGGTAGTGAATGAAACCTTTGGGTCAACGTCTCATCCCATCCTACATCAGTGGACAGTGGTACCTAACTGACGAGGATTGACACCCGGGTCACTTCTAATAAACTTCTGGTTCAAGACAGGTTCGAACCAGACATGTGTCTGGAGATGCGAACTCAAGCTATTCTGAGAGGCATCACCACGAGGTCGCAAGCTTTACGCGATCAAGTCGCAGCTCTACGCGGTCAGACCGTAAGCCTTGCGCGGTCAGAAGTTCGCGGGCTATACGCGAACTACACACTCGGAATATTGCGCGGTCAGCCGAATCCCGCGGTCAGAACATCTGCCGATCAGGATGCTTAGGATCTATCTATTCGGTTGTCCATACGACAGGATATTCTAAGTATCCCGAAGATTCCTACACGTGGAAAATCAACCGTCAGGAGGTTAACACGTACAGTTATCCATGAATAACACGTGTTTAACCTGCGTGGAGGTTAAGAGCAGTTTCAAAAACCGTATCCAACCGTCCATGCAACCGATTGATGCAGTTTCCTTCACATGGCACCCTTTCAGGAAGTATAAAAGGATGGCATGAAGTATCAATCGGGGGAGAGAGGAATCCAAGTTAGCCAAGTCTACGGCACATCTCACATAGCATTTTTAAGTTTTCTTTAGCCTATCTTTGTACACTTTTACAGGAAAAATCCTTGCCTGTGAGGACTTTTCCTTCCATTTGTAAACATTTTACCACACTTAGTGAAATCTCAACAGGATGTAGGGCTTTTACTCCAACCATCGAGGGCCCGAACCTGTCTAAATTCTCTGTGCTCCTGTTCACCATTGTTCAGCATACCTTCCCGAAGGGTCATCTTGAAAGGTCTCACTATTACAAATTCTGCATAAGTTCGGCTGAGGACTCCGAGTCCGAATCGTCGACAGCTGGCGCCCACCGTGGGGCCTTTCTCAAGGCGTCTTAATTGAAATTCGGAGGTTTGCCGAAACATGGCTGGAGCATATGATTCCGAGAATGATTTCGATCTCGAGGATTATGCTCATATCCCAATGCCTTCTCCAAGTGATCCCGTTCCGATTGAAGAGGTCGAAGGCCAGAATCTTCCACAGGATGAATCATCTCCCCAAGTCATGATAGTCGACCAGGAGGTAACTGGCACAAGGTCAGAACCCGCAGAGGTTCTCAATGTGTTAGGTGATGAATCCGGCCCGTCATGCGATCCCGCTGAGGGAAAGTATGATGGTGACCCCGAGGTTACCCCAGGAAGGTTCGACCCTGATAACCTCCACCGTCTCTTTGATTTCAAGTCTGACTCGGAACAGACCGAGATGTTCTCCCCATCGACAACTTCTCTCCCTAGGCAGTTTGCTGCGTTGTCGGAGGAAACTCCCGATCAACAGGCTGCCAGGGAAGAACAAGATCGCAAACAGAAGGAGGAGCAAGATCTCGAGCAACAAAACAACGAACTACGCAGAACTGCCCTAGAGGCTCTTCAAGATGCGCAGGCTCGTTACGATGCTGCCCCGAGTTCTTCTCGACGGTCGCGTGGTCATAGACGTGACCAGACTCCTTCCTTACCACCGGAGCACTTCCCAGTGGACGAGGAAACAATAACACCTGGTGCCCCTAGGAGAAGTACCCATGGTCGACTGCGATCTATCGCGGAAGTCATGCGCAATTTTCCTCCTACGGTCGCGGATGCGCAGAGACCGGCCTTTTACAGGATCCTGGCGGAAAGATTGGACGAGGTCGCATTCGAGGCGACCCCAACAGCCTCTTCCCGCTCAGTGACACATTCCCGTGATCGAGATGGTCCTCATTTTGGCTCTGGCCGACGGAGTTACCCGCCGCCTATACCGTCCCGACAGGACAAATATCGGCGAATGCAGGACTCTCGCAGTAGGGATCGAGTTCCCGTTCATTCTCGTTTGGGACCCCGAGTAACCCCGCCGTTAAGTGAGTTTGCTCGAAACCCGACCGAAAGTCGCAGGACGGTTCACGGTCCTTACGTTGGTTGCAAAGCTTTCTCGCCTGGCCTACGAGCAGTCGTTTGGCCCGATAAGTTTCGACCAGGGGCCATTGAGAGGTTTGATGGAACTCAGAACCCATCCGAGTTTCTTCAGATCTATATTACTGCCATCCAAGCAGCAGGAGGCGATGACAAGGTCATGGCCAACTACCTGCCAACAGTCCTCATAGGACCGGCTAGAACCTGGTTGTTCAATCAGCCTGAGGGTTCTATCTATAATTGGGAAATGCTATGTGATGCCATCCTCAGCAATTTCCAAAACTGTTACCAAAAGCCGGGTAAGGAGGACGACTTGCATAGATTGCGGCAAACTTTGACTGAAACGCTTCGGCAGTTTGTCAAGAGGTTTGTCAGGGTAAGAAATACCATCCCGAACATATCTGATGGCTCCGTAATCAGGGCATTTAAGCATGCCGTTCGATACCGGAGATTCACTGAAGACTTGCTCATCCACCCTCCTCGATCGGTGGCCGATCTGTTCGATATGGCTGATCGATACTCCGATGCAGCCGAGGCAGTCGAATGGAACCGAATGGTTGACAAGGGGGACCTACCGCCCCAACCAGGCTTCAAGGACGCCAAGAAAGAAGATTCAAGCAAAAAGCCGGAGTCTTCACCGGGTGGGAAGTCAAAAAAGTCGAAGAGGAACCGCTCTGGACAGTACCGTGAGATCGCGGTCGCGGAGAAACCACCTTCGACCAAAGGTAATAAGTCTTCTTTTAAAAGTAAAACTGCTTCTGGTGGCCGGGATTCCGACCAGCCAGAAAAATCAACTAATCCGCAGGAGGGCAAAAGGTGGTATCCACTCCACAATTCCGCAGGCCACGACCTCAAAAACTGCAGGAGTTGGTTGAAACAGCTGGATGATTTCTACCAAGGAGCTGGGCCAATGCCAACCTTACCGCCCAAAGAGCAGGCGTGCGGGGTTAGAGACGTCGATGGAGACGAAGAAATGGCTTACCAGGTACCTCAAAATCATGTTAATGTCATTTTCGGAGGTTCCTCCTCTTTCGTTTCCAAAAGGCAGTTTAAAACTTTTTGCCGAGAGGTTAACCAAACGGAGACATCCCTTGGTGAACCTCAATATCCCCGTTGGTCGGATATGCCTTTGACGTTCGACCGCGCTGACTGTCCTGCGGGGCTAGCTCGACCATTGAGGTTACCTCTGGTTATTACCCCAATCATCAGTAACGCGAGAGTCGAAAGGGTCCTGATCGACGGGGGAAGTTCCCTTGATCTTTTATTGGTCAAGCCACTCGACGAGATGCAAATTCCTCGTTCGAAGATCAAGCCCATAATCCATCCGTTTTATGGGATAATCCCAGGCCCCTCCATGATGCCATTGGGACAAGTGGTCCTCCTGGTCACTCTGGGAGAACCAGATAACTTCCGAACAGAATTGGTTACTTTCGATGTAATCCATTGTGATTCAGCTTATAATGCAATCTTTGGCAGGCCTACTCTCGCTAAGTTCATGATGGCAACGCACTATGCTTATCAGTGCGGGAAATTGCCTGGCCCCAAAGGTGTCATTTCGGTCCGAGGTAGCCGCAACGTGGCACTCACGTGCGACCGGCTATCTTTGGAGATGGTCGATCAACTTCCCCTCCGGGACGCTCAGGTCGCCACTGTCGCCATTGATGCGATCAGGGCTGCTCCTCGACCAGATGAGAAACTCAAACAAGTTCCTTTGTACCCAGATGACCCATCCAGGACAATTCGGGTTGGGTCAGCCCTGGATGACAAATAGGAACTCGACCTCGTTGCTTTCCTCCGAGCTAACGCAGACGTGTTTGCGTGGAAACCGTCCGACATGCCCGGTGTCCCAAGGGAAGTAATTGAGCACAGGTTAGCAATTCGACCTGGACAACGACCAATAAAGCAAAAGCTCAGGCGTTTTGCCACCGACCGACAGGAAGCTATCCGAGAAGAGTTAGACAAACTCTTACAAGCCGGGTTTATCCGCGAGGTGAATCATCCGGACTGGCTCGCCAATCTGGTCATGGTCCGCAAGTCAAATGGCAAGTGGCGCATGTGCGTCGACTATACTAGCCTCAACAGTGCCTGTCCGAAGGACGACTTTCCCCTTCCCCGCATCGACCAGCTGGTTGACTCCACTGCGGGTTGCGAACTGATGAGTTTTGTGGATGCTTACTCAGGATATCATCAAATTAGCATGGCAGAAGACGATGAAGAGAAAACTGCCTTCATCACCCCGTTCGGCACATACTGCTACGTCAGAATGCCGTTCGGTCTCAAGAACGCTGGTTCCACGTACCAGCGCTTGATGCAAAAGACCTTTCTTTCCCAGATAGGGCGTAATCTCGAAGCATATGTAGACGACTTGGTTGTAAAGAACACCAAAAGATTGTCTCATCTGGACGATCTTGCTGAAACCTTCTGTAACTTGAATCGCTTTGGAATAAAATTGAACCCGGAGAAATGTTCTTTCGGGGTTTCTTCAGGAAAGCTTCTTGGTTTCCTTGTGTGTTCCAGGGGCATTGAGGTTAATCCTGAGAAAATCAGAGCTATTGAACAAATGAGGTCGCCCTCGACCATGAAGGATGTTCAACGCCTGGCTGGTCGCATGGCGGCTTTAAGTCGCTTCATATCGCGATTAGGCGAAAGGGGACTACCTTTCTTTAAAGCCTTGCGTAAACATCATAACTTCACGTGGTCCGACGAAGCCGAAAAAGCGTTTCAGGAGGTAAAAACATACCTTTCCAGTCCGCCGGTATTGGTGTCTCCTGAAAAGGAAGAACCATTACTTCTGTATTTGGCGGCCACCCCGCACGCGGTCAGCGCAGTTCTGATCGCGGAAAGGGAAGGAGTACACAGACCCGTCTACTATGTGAGCGAAGTACTTCATGGTCCTAAGGAGCGCTACCCTGAGGTCCAGAAGATACTTTACGCACTACTGATGGCTTCCCGTAAGCTACGACATTACTTTCAAGCACACAAGATCACAGTACCCTCCTCTTTTCCTTTAGGGGATATTGTCCGAAATCCAGAAAAATCTGGTCGAATCGCCAAATGGGCGGTCGAATTCGGTGCCTTTGAGATCCATTTCACCCCTCGCACGGCGGTTAAGTCTCAGGTTTTGGCCGACTTTGTGGTCGAATGGACCAACCCTGAGCCACCCGTGCAGTTGGCAAAGGAACTGGAGTGCCCCGATTATTGGACAATGTACTTTGACGGCTCCCGTAGTTTTCAACACTCGGGGGCTGGAGTGGTCTTAGTTACGCCTCAGGGCGAACAGCTTAAGTATGTTATCCAACTACACTTTGTTGCTACCAACAATGCAGCAGAGTACGAAGGTCTTCTTGCAGGGCTCCGGGCAGCAAAATTCCTCGGAGTCCGTCGATTAGTGGTGAGGGGGGACTCACAGCTAGTCGTAAACCAGGTAAACAAGGAGTACAGCACCTCCGATGAGACAATGGCTCATTACCGGGGGAAGTGAGGAAATTGGAAAAACACTTCAGTCACTTCGAAGTCCAATACATCCCGCGAAAGGACAACATTCTCGCAGACCAATTATCCAAAATTGGATCCTCACGCTCATCCGCTCCGGCAGGAGTGTTCATTGAACACTTGGACCATCCTTCGATCATGACTTCGGTCGAGGATGATCCGGCAATAGCCTTCGTTGCCAACCTCGGTCAGGAACAAGATTGGACTCATCCATTGAGGGTCTATCTTGAACATGGGACCCTACCCGAGGACGAAACCAAAAGTGATCGGTTAATTCGAAAGGCGCGTCTGTACAAACTCATAGATGGGGTTATGTACAGAAAGGGTACTCAAGGAGTATTCATGCGCTGCATATCTCAGGAGGAAGGAAAATCCCTCTTGAAAGAAATACATGACGGTGTATGCGGTGCACACGCGTCATACCGAACACTGGTCGGAAAAGTTTTTCGACAGGGATTCTACTGGCCTTCGGCACTCGATGATGCCAAGCTTATGGTCAAGATGTGTCCGCAGTGTCAGTTTCATGCAAGACAGGTTCATCAACCTGCTTATGCATTGCAAACTATTCCTCTCGCATGGCCTTTCGCGATCTGGGGAATGGACATCGTCGGTCCTATGCCACAAGCGGTCAATGGATACAAGTTTTTGTTTGTAGCCATTGACACATTCACAAAGTGGATTGAGGCCGAACCAGTACGAAATATTACTGCATCAGCCGGACAAAAGTTCTTTCACAAGAACATTGTGGCACGATTTGGTGTTCCAAACCGTCTCATCACAGACAACGGTTCTCAGTTCGCTAGCGGTCTTTTCCTAGACTACTGCGATCAAATTGGGACCAAGGTGTGCTTTGCTTCCGTGGCACATCCACAAAGCAATGGTGCCGTAGAACGGGCCAATGGGCAAGTATTGCAAGGTATCAAAAAACGTGTTTTTGATCGCCTCAAGACCCGCTCGGGGACTTGGGCAGACGAGCTCTACACTGTTCTATGGGCACTACGTACTACCTCTAGTCGAGCCACCGGTGAGACACCCTTCCATTTGGTCTATGGAGCCGAGGCTGTGTTGCCTATGGAAGTAAGTATTGGATCTGTTCGCACGAATCAATTCGAACAGGTCAACCAATCTGAACAGCGATCGCGAGATCTCATCCTCCTGGAAGAACGGCGTGATCGCGCCCTGATTAAGTCCGCGGTATACTTGCAGGCTCTACGCAAGTATCACAGTAAAAAGGTGCGACCACGTGATCTCAACGTGGACGACTTGGTTTTACGAAAAATTCAAGACCAGTCTAACCGCAATAAATTCTCCCCAAAGTGGGAGGGACCATACACTGTCGTCTCAATGCCGCGGCCAGGATCTGCGCGGTTAGCCATGGAGGATGGTCGGATTTTGTCCAATACTTGGAACATCGATCAACTTCGCAAGTTTTACGTGTAAGTATTCCAATCACTTTTTTCCTGTTCAATTAGCATCTTTTCATAAAAAGCATGTCTTGTTTCATACAATGAGTGTTTTTCTTTAAGCCCAAATTATACAAATTCGACCTGGGGGCTGATCGCCGGCGGTTAGGTTATTACAGCATTTTTCAACCGGATTCGCTGGTCGATCTCATGATCACTTCCAGATAAGTCACTCCTAAATAAGCCGTTTCTCAACGCACACGGGACTATCTGGCTAGTCCTCGATCATCTGGGTGGCTACCAGTTTGCAATAAGGTTAAAATGTTACTTTAATCTTGACCATTGGCTTGAAGCACATATCCCTGGTCATCATACTTATGTTTTCCCCTCTGCTTAAAATACTAAGGCTTCAGTATTCACAAAACAGAGGCGGGGGCTAGAGGAATATACTTATAGTATGAAACTTATGATGTGAATATGCACTTTCTTTTGAAAAAATAGTTTTACATACATAGCATTGTAATTACAATTGTTTGGTTACAAAATGTAAGGATCATTCGATCCTCAGCTCTGCCAAGAGTTTGTCAACGAAGGGCTTAACTTCTTCAATAACGGCGTCAAGCAGTTCTTCACTCTCAACCTCAACCGGTCCCACCAGCGCGCTCAGATTCGCATCTGGGCCATGGTGAAGTCGAACCCGGCTGAGTACGGCAGAAGCGGCTGATCGGACTCTCGTCCTGATTGTCTCTTCACGTCGCCGTAAATCTCCAGGGAGATATTCGAGCAGTGATTCTGCTTGAGTTGTGAGCAGTGATGCCCAATCGCTGACATTTGGGTCGTCCTTCCTCAACTCTACCACGTTGGTATTCAAAAGGCTGGCTATGGCCTTCAGTTTTTCGAAGACCAGTAGGCTCAACTCTTTGACCACTTGATCAGTATGGGTGAGCGAGGACTCGAGAAGCATTTTGTCCTTGACAAGCTGTGTAATGTGACCTGCTTGCGCTGTACAGAGAAAAGAGGTTATTAAACAAGAAACGGCTTTAAGTTTTCTCAAATTGAGAATCGACTTACCAGCCTTATCAGACTGAAGTTTATTGATTTCAGTCCGTAGTTTCTGGAACTCTGTACCTGAGTTCAGCTTTATTTTGGCTAACTCTTCCTTCAAGAACGTAACCTCTCTGCAGCAAAATCAGGTTAGTCACAATTAAAGCCTACTTATATTAACAGAAGAATGATGATCCTCACTTGCGCAAGCCGTCACGATCTTTTTGAACAGCCGCCATGCTAGCCATTGCAGCATGCGACTGGCTCGTCACCCATGACAAGCCCTGTGACACGAAGCAAGAGAGTTAAATATACTCTAAAGGCGTTTCAAACGCCGAAACAGGGGTCATCATACCTTCATGAACTTATTTAAAGCGGCATCATCCATGCTAGCAGGAATCCTTCCTAGCGCGCCTGAAGTGCCTGCGACGGGGACAGTTGTTGGGAGTGCCGGCCGGACGCCACCCCCGAAGGCCACTGGTGGTGACCTAGTCCCTGTACTCGTTTCACCTCCCGCGGTCCGGACGACTTCCTGAACCACGGGAGTAGAGCGCTCTTCATTAGAGGCTCCCTCATCAGCCCTAGCTTCAACCTCCCCAGTGGCGGTTGAAGGTATAGGCGCTGTCTTCTTTTGCCTAACAGGAAGAGTGGGTCAGACAGCTTTTATATAAGATTACTGTCAAGTAAGAGTTCTTACCTTATTCGAAATCCCATTCGTTCCTGGGACTTCTGGGAAAATTCCCCTTGTGAAGGAGAGCCGTCTCCGGTTCTTGCCTTCCTTATGGTAAATAAGACAGCACCCCCCTGCAAATGTCACGTTACAAGCATATTCTTAGGGAACAGGTAAAAACACATAGGTCTTTACCTGGGCCACCGGACTAACTGGTGGGGCTGCATCCGAAGGCCTTGGCGATTCCTGAGTTGCTGGAACCGTCACAACCGGCCTTTGTTCGTCTACCTCCTCCTCTGTCCGCGGAGGAGGAGGATTTTCCTCCCTGGAATCCCCCGTGGACCCAGGGGGAAGCTCTCCTTCCTGTATGTACATTAACTTGTCAAATGCGCAGAAAGAGCTATGGAGGGAATGGTTGAGAAGATCCTTTACCTTAGTCGTCCCTCCGACCAGGGAAGCAGAGATGATTGACCCTGAAACCTCGGGGGCTTCAGGAATTGGAAGGTCACCTGCGACCACAAGATCTTCAGTGGTCGCAGGGTCAACCACGGCCACCTCTTCGGCAGCTGTGGTCTCTGCGGGGCAGCCTGGGGCATCGCTGGATGGAAGATCCGCGATCTTCCTCCTCCGAAGGATCAGAGGAACGTCATCCTCTTCCTCCTCGCTCCCCTCTCCCTGTACGACGAAGAAGTGATTCCATGTCGCGCCTGAAAAAGTAGCAGGAATGCGATATCTTACCGCAGTCTTTCTTGCGAGACGAGGAATGCTTCGTGAAGACCCCTCTCCAGGGTTCAGCTTGGTCTTCTTAGAGGCAGGACTCTTTGTCCTGGGTCTTTGAGAGACCTTCTTCACGTTCCTCGCCGTCGGCTTCTTCAGAGAGCCGACATTTTCACTTGGGAATGTTGCATCCGTAAACCTCCCTAGGAGCTATTCTCATTCCAATGGGATTGATTAGTGCTGGACATACATGAAACCTGTAAAACAGAGGCCAAGTGGAAAGTTTACCTTTCGGCGCTCCTGTTTAAGGTCGTCGCCAGCATGAATCAAACTTTGAGGGCGAGGCGATCCCTTGGGGCCCTCTACCTCGGCGTTGTACGCCCTGAGGAGGTAGTTAGTCCGCCTCTCAATCTCAGCTGAGGGCAGGACTGTTCCCAGATACGAGTTAAATTGGTACATTTCAAAAATGACAAAAGGATTTCAATGTCAGAAATGAGTACCTTCGTTATAGTCCAGGGTAGTGTCCGCCATGGACTTGATCTCCCAGGCCGGATGAGCCCTTTCACGTAGGGGGCTCACCCGATTCTTCACAAAGTCTCGGATGACGTCACGTGCCGTCAGCCCTTGTTCGACTAAGTGAAGGATCAGCTCGGCATGCTTCATGAACTCCGCGTTCATCGCCGGGAGAGTATCCAACTCGCTCGTTTTCTCCGGCCGCGAGTTCTCAAACCACAGCCCGCTCTCGGTCGGCGGGGTGCAGTAAAACCATTTCTGGTGCCACCCGTGCACTGAGTCTCGCAGGGGTAGGGAGGGATACTCCTTTTTATCCCTCAGCCGGAAGTAGATGCATCCGGCGGCGTTGGTGCTCTTCGACCACGCCGAAAAGTAAAACCGTCGGAAAAGATCCACGCTGGGATATACTCCGACGAAGGCTTCACAGAGATGCTGGAATACTGCAAGAATCAGCATCGCGTTGGGGTGGAGGTTGATCAGTTCCCACCCGTAATGTTCAAAGATATCCTTAAGGAACCGACTCTCAGGGAATCGGAACCCGCAACGGAAATACTCCTCAAAAACCACCAACTCGCCTTCTTTGACAGTTGGGGTTTCTTGGTCCTTCTCCGCAGGTCGCCAGTTAATGAGCAGCCGCGGAGAAAGGATCTCCTCCTTCTCAAGCACCATCAGGCTCTCCTCAGAATGATGAATGGATCTGCTCCAGGACGCCATCTATGGTGTAGAATCAAAGGGGAAGCTGACGATTTGGGGAAGATGAAGGCTGAAGAAAGTGAGGGTTTTTGAGCGGCGGGAATTCTAAGGGTTTTTTCGCGGCTGAGTGGCTTCCTCAAGAAGCTACTTACCGCTTTTTATAGACCCAAGGCGACGCATTAATGAGTAAACGGCTCGTTTCAAACGTTCCATTAAATGCTTTATTCATTTCCCATAATGGATACTGTCTCTGATGGACCCGATAAAGTACTCAGGCGTCGGATCTGAAACAAAAAGACTTCTTTGTTTTGGAAACTAAAAGTGTAAAAGGACTGAAAAATTTCCAGTACTTTTCAGAGGAAGTTTTTCCTTTTTATACTTTGAACATTTTTTTCGAAAAAATCACGTAACCCAATTTTTAACGTACTGAAGTGTTTCTAATTGGGTTATGGTTTTATCGAAATCATGTTCTAGGCTAAAACTTCGTTTCTAATCGAAGTAATAGTCTAACCGGATGTTCAACTCTGGTCGCAATTCAGTTCTAACCGCGGCCTTAAGTCTGATCGCGGCATCAGGGCAGGTCATGGTGATCCTTTAAAGCGCGATTCTAATCGCAGAACTGAAATTCCCTGTGTATGAATGGTCGCGGACTAAGCTTTTAGCCTTAATTTCGCACAGAAGGTATGAAGAATGTTCATATGGATAAAAGAAACTTTATTTATTACATTCTTTACATACAAAAGGGATACGGTCGATAAAAGCATCGACTTGTTCCGAAAGAAGTTTACAAAGTTCCCCAAGGGACATATTGTTGTCAGTAGGATCTACACTGACAACCCCCAAGGAACTAGCAACTACTCTAAGTCTATCTATATCGTCCCTAACAACAGACGCACTATTGTCCCTAATCAAGTCAGAGAGTTCTCGCTGTTGCTGAGCGAAGTCTCTCTCTCGACGGAAATGGTGCGCCTCTTCTCGGGATCGATCAAGACATTCTGCTAAACGCAGAATCTTCGAGGCCATCTCCTCGGTCTTCTTCTCCAGGGCATTCTTCTCTTCCAGAAGAGTCTGTCCGGAAGGAAGAGATGGAGCAGCAGAAGGCTGATCGCTGGGGCCTCCTACCTCCTGCATTTTGCAAAAGTTAGTCATATTAACTAAAATTATCAGCAAAAAGGGAGAAGAATTGTTACCTGTCCCGGTGCATAACCCGTTGATACACCCATCTGGGGAGGAAGATCATATGGTGGAAGAGCAACCTTCCCAGAAGAAGATTGCTTCGCCAACCCAATATGGCAATCATCTGGTCAAGGGATAGTCACCGCTTGCCGACCAGGATGTTGATCACCCAAAAGGATGGGAGAATTGAATGTGATGGGATCTTTCTCTAAGGATAAAGGCCTAACTTGCCGAGAGGCATGAACGGGGAGGGTCAAAGGAACTGAAGGAAGAAAGAAACTCGCTACGTTCTTCACCTTTGTTCCACTGGAAGATCCTTCGTCAACCTTGGGTTTCTTCCTTAAGGGAGACAAGACTTCACTCGTTCGAGACCCTTGTTCGACAATTTCCCCTTCATCGCTCTCAATCTCGATGATTTCGTGATCTGCCATTGGGAAGAGTAAGTGAAAAGGAAGGAGGCCAGGTAACAAGAAAAAGACTTAGGCGTGAGAGGGAAATTGTAAATCTTTACATGTCCAGGGGTCTGGTATTTATAGCCGCCAGGTCGACGGTTCGCCTCCCAGACGCCTCGAGTTTCGTTAAGACATTTACAATTTTACCTCGAGATAAAAATCTCTACGGCGCCATCATTGCCCGTCACGTAATGTCAGAACCCGTCTTGAAAAACCAACTGTTTTCACTTAGTGCGCCACTAAGTGGAGAAGTTAAAGGGCCGGGTTAAAAATCCAATGCACGGTTTTTAAATTCGAAATAAACACGTCTCTCCGTTTTCTTCGAATTTGGGGGCTAGCTGACGAGGATTGACACCCGGGTCACTTCTAATAAACTTCTGGTTCAAGACAGGTTCGAACCAGACATGTGTCTGGAGATGCGAACTCAAGCTATTCTGAGAGGCATCACCACGAGGTCGCAAGCTTTACGCGATCAAGTCGCAGCTCTACGCGGTCAGACCGTAAGCCTTGCGCGGTCAGAAGTTCGCGGGCTATACGCGAACTACACACTCGGGATATTGCGCGGTCAGCCGAATCCCGCGGTCAGAACATCTGCCGATCAGGATGCTTAGGATCTATCTATTCGGTTGTCCATACGACAGGATATTCTAAGTATCCCGAAGATTCCTACACGTGGAAAATCAACCGTCAGGAGGTTAACACGTACAGTTATCCATGAATAACACGTGTTTAACCTGCGTGGAGGTTAAGAGCAGTTTCAAAAACCGTATCCAACCGTCCATGCAACCGATTGATGCAGTTTCCTTCACATGGCACCCTTTCAGGCAGTATAAAAGGATGGCATGAAGTATCAATCGGGGGAGAGAGGAATCCAAGTTAGCCAAGTCTACGGCACATCTCACATAGCATTTTTAAGTTTTCTTTAGCCTATCTTTGTACACTTTTACAGGAAAAATCCTTGCCTGTGAGGACTTTTCCTTCCATTTGTAAACATTTTACCACACTTAGTGAAATCTCAACAGGACGTAGGGCTTTTACTCCAACCATCGAGGGCCCGAACCTGTCTAAATTCTCTGTGCTCCTGTTCACCATTGTTCAGCATACCTTCCCGAAGGGTCATCTTGAAAGGTCTCACTATTACAAATTCTGCATAAGTTCGGCTGAGGACTCCGAGTCCGAATCGTCGACACTAACCTTGTCTATGAATAGGTAGACTAAGGAGCATGGATACGTTCTCAAGTGTAATGGTCATCTAACCCCACCAAAAGTGAAATGTGTGTGTCTCGGACCTTCATCTGTCCACAAGAGCGGAGATTAATGATCGGTCATGCTTGAAAGCCTTCACCCTGGTAATCGTTCTGATGAAAGGAAGCAATCCGATGGCCCTCAGTTGTGTGATGTACCTGCCATGTGTAGGATCAAGGATGCCGACTAGAGGGGGGTGAATAGAAGGCTTTAAAACTTTTAAATAAAAACAAAATATCAAAAAACAATTAAACAACAAAGAGGAGAAGACAAACACAATCGATTTTTACCGAGGTATCGGAGACTCGCCCAGTCTCCACTAATCCTTGTTGAAGCACTCAAGTCAATTGAGTTTTGCCTCAATACCCATGAAGGATATTATCCACTATTGGTTACTCCTTGTCCACTCCGGAAAGGCGAGCACCGATGCCTTGTACAAATGCGCCGAGTCTCTCCTACAATCTCCGAACGGAGAGATCAATGGCCACGCCTCCAAACCAACTAGGTGAGGGCGCTCACCAAGAGTAATAGGCAGCAAGGTCTTCTCTAGACCTCCAAACACGCACCGAGAAACTACAAGTATGCAAATGCAATGAACTAGAATGCTCGGTGGATCAAAAAACACTCGACTTGATCAACAGATTAAGATTTTGTGTAGAAAACTAAAGCTCAAGAGTGTATAAGAATGCAAGACTGCTTGTTTGTGTAAAACACATGCCCAAAGCCCCTATTTATAGCCTCAAGGATCAAAAGAACCGTTGGAGCTAGGGCTGAAAATCAGCAACACAAACTGACAGTCAGTTACGTACACAACGGCCGACAAAATTTACGGATAAAAAATAGCTAGCCGTTTGTGGTCATTTAAGGAAACTTGAAACCCCCAACTGACAGTCAGTTAGGCAAACTGACAGTCAGTTCGACCAAAAACATTGACCAGTACAAAGGAAAACTCAAATAAAAATGACTGTGGTCGAAACCCCAACTGACAGTCAGTATGGGCAAACTGACAGTCAGTTTAGTACAAAAAATTTTGGCCCGAAAAACACACTCTCTGGACAATTGTCAGTTAACACAAACTGACATTCAAACTGACAGTCAGTTCAATAAACTGACAGTCAACCTGAACAAAAATAGCTATAACTTTAAATCCAGAAATCCAAAAGAAGTGTTTAATAACTCGTTTGAAAGATAATTTTAAGGGCTACATTTTTGTCAAAAGAAGAAAAAACCAGATCTACCTAGATCTTTCTAGAAGTTTGAAAAACCCTTCTACTATCAAAAACTCAACTGAAAAACCAAAACTTTCAAACCAAATACAAATCAAATCCAACCACAAGAATGCAATGCAATGACCTAACTTTCTCGGTTTATGTTGGAAATGTAGAGAGGACTTTTGCAACCCCTCTTTATAGTACGATTTAAAACTAAGCAACAAAAATCCTTAACCGATCTAACTCCAAACACCGGGATCGGTAAAAGAAATAAAATTACGGATTACCTTAGGTCCTTTGTGTTTCTGCGACTTGCGTCTCGTTTATATTCATTGCGACTTGTGCTTTTACTTCTTTTGCTTTGGGTTCGTCTTATTCATCTAGCATATCTTCCCAACGGAGCTCTGTATCAAACAATCTCAAAAACACAGTCAGTCTGAAACACTTAGTTTTCATTAATCATCAAAATTAGGGTTAGGCATGAAGGCCTAGATGCAACACCATGCATCAAGGAACCAGGCCGTGTTGGGAGATCAAAGTTGAAAGGACTGCAACTCCTGTCCATCTCTCAACACTCAAGCCTGATGATGATTGTCTTAGTACAAAGTAAATCTGGAATGTGTGGATAATCGTGAGCCATGTTTATTAACAGAAAAATAAGTTAATACTTGTCGTGGTATTGCGAATACCCCGGCAGGTTTTGAGAACGATCCTAGCGAAGATTATGCAGCGCGGGTTGACCGGATGACCGGTCCTCCCCCGCCGGACAAGCACAAGAAATGACACGAGGATTTATACAGGTTCGGGTCCCGGTGGGGGCCCTAGTCCTGTCGACGCGCTCCCGACCGGAGTCGGCTGGGGAGGCTCTCTCCGGGGGAGAGGCTTCCGGAGCACGCCTGTGAGTGTAGCTATTCCAATAAAAGTGATTCGATCCTTACAACAGAGGGGTACAAGGGCTATTTATAGCCCCAAAAAGAAGCAAAAAAGCCTAAACTACCCCAGAAGCCACCGTCGGATTGAAGGATAGGAACGTCCTTCTCCCGGTCAAACGTCTTGGATGCTTGACAGGTGGTCGCTGATTCCCGAGGCGTTCCTCGCGTGACCTGCACGTGACAAATCAACTTGAGACTTTACCTTTAGAAGGGCGATGAGGCCTGGGACATGCACCGGAGGCCAGGTCCCGGAGGCCAGGCCCCGGGGGCCAAAAAGGCGGCGCCCGGGCTGGCACCGGAGGCCAGGCCCCGGGGGCCAAAAAGGCAGCGCCCGGGACGGCACCGGAGGCCAGGTCCCGGGAGCCAAATGGCGGCGCCCAGGATGGCACCAGAGGCCAGGTCCCGGGAGCCAAATGGCGGCGCCCAGGAAGGCACCAGAGGCCAGGTCCCGGGAGCCAAATGGCGGCGCCCGGGACGGCACTGGAGGCCAGGCCTCGGGGGCCAAAAAGGCGGCGCCCGGGACTGCACCGGAGGCTAGGCCCCGGGGGCCAAAAAGGCGGCGCCCGGGACGGCACCGGAGGCCAGGTCACGGGAGCCAAAAGGCGGCGCCCGGGACGGCACCGGAGGCCAGGTCCCGGGAGCCAAAAGGCGGCGCCCGGGACGGCACCGGAGGCCAGGTCCCGGGCACCAAATGGCGGCGCCTGGGGCGGCACCGGAGGCCAGGCCCCGGGGGCCAAAAAGGCGGCGCCCAGGACGGCACCGGAGGCCAGGCCCTGGGGGCCAAATGGCGGCGCCCGGGGAGGTACCGGAGGCTAGGTCCCCGGGCGAGTGGCGGCGCCCGGGACGGCTCAGGAGGCCAGGTCCCGGGGGCCAAAAGGCGGCGCCCGGGACGGCACCTGAGGCCAGGTCCCGGGGGCCAGAAAGGCGGCGCCCTGGGAGGCACCGGAGGCCAGGTCCCCGGGCGAGTGTGACGCAACTTACCTGGACTTAGTCCCGCGGAGATTTCCCCCAACAGCAGCCCCCCATGCCCCCCGGGGATGATGCTCGAGTCCCCGGTGGGCATGGTACATGTCACCGGGAAAATCTCCGGACCAAGCCACCGGAGCCGTGACGCTTCGGTTTCCGTGCCGGACGCTTATGGACGCGCCGCTTCGCCAGAAATGCGCTCGCGGTTCGAACCGATGCCTCGATTCGCGCGCCAGTCCCTTCGTTTCCCGCGCGCCGTTTGAATTTCAATGGCCCAGATTGATCCGCGGGATGCCACGTGGCGCCCATCTAGATCATGGCTCGACCCTATAAATAGGGCCTTGGGGGGCCCGGTAGCTTCATTCCAAACTTCTCAGCCTTAGCGGATTTTGCTCTCCCGGTAGCCCTCTCCCGGTAGCTCTCCCCGGTAGCTAGCGCCCGGTAGTAAGCGTCCGGTTCCCCTAGCCGTAGCCTCCTGAAAAGTTAACCACCGAGAAAACAAACCTGATGGCATCGAAAGGTCGAGCGAAGGCGACCGAGGTGCCCCCGGAGGAAGTTGCTCCGGACTTCCTTTGGGCCTCCGAGTTTATGGCCGAGGACGCTGAGTCCATGGTCGAGCGCGGCGTCGTCGCGGAAGGGGACATCCGAGTCCCCGTGAAGAAAGACGGAGCTCCCCGCCCCAGGCCCGAAGAGGTCGTGGCCTTCGAGGCCTTCCTGGAGGCGGGGCTCCGGCTCCCGGTGCATCCCATGCTCCGGGAGTTTCTGAAGGAGTATGGGCTGGCGCTCAACCACCTCACGCCGAACGCCCTCGTCCGGATGGGCATCTTCATCTGGATTTTTGAGACGACGACCGGGAGGGAGCCCACCCTGCGCGTCTTCCGGTATTTCTACGAGCCGGCGGCGCGGAGCTCTCACCTGGTGAAGGGGGGACCCAAGTCCCCCTTTGGCTCGGTGATGATGCAAATGCTGCCGTCCCGGGTGGCCGACTACCCGGCGGCAGCCTCCCTGGATCACTGGGGGGACTGGGTCCGGAGTGGTTCTACCTCCGGGTTCGGGAGGACGGAGTGACGTACGCCCCGGAACCGGCCTCTTACAGCCGGTCGTCCGCGCCGAAGCCTCCGGTGTGGACGGACGAGGAGCTCGAGCTCCTCGGTAAGGTGATCAAGTCCCGGAAGGCCTGCTATATGCGGGACGCCGCCAAGGAGATGATGCTCCTCCGGATCTCCCCCTTTTCAGGCGGGAAGAGGGGAGTCAGCATGGGCCCGGAGCAGCGGCCCCCGGTCAAGCCGGTGACGCGACGTAAGTTCGGGAACCTGTTGCATTACATTTTACAAATTTTCGAAAATTTGACTAACTCTTTACCTCTTGTAGTCCGGCCGTACCCGGCGGCGCGGGAGAAGGCGGAGAACCTCCTCGGGAGGTACTTCGCCGACGAGCACGAGCGCGTCGTGCGCCTCGTGGGGGAGGGTCCTCCCCGGAACCTGGTGGCTGAGGCCTACGGACTGAAGCTCCCGGAGAGGAAGCCCTCCCCACCCCCGGGTCGCATAAGCGGGGGAAGGACGCGACCGGGGGCTCTGAGCCTAAGAAGGCTAGAGTCCAAAAGACCCCCGGCCCGTCGACGATGCCGGCGGCGACTCCGGCGAAGCCCCGGGACGAGACCCCCGGGACCGAGCGCGCCCGGGCGCCGGCACGGAAGGAGACGACACCCCCTCCCCTGAAGAGCCCCGTTGAGGCTCGGGGGAAGGAACCAGCCGCTGACGGGGTGGCCTCCGACTCGGCGAACTACGCCCCATCGCCGCCATCGGTAGCAGCCCCGCCACCACCCCCGGCCCCCTTGGAGCCGGAGAAACTGGAGGTGAGGTTCGCGGAGGCCTCGCCTCCGCGGATGGAATGGCCCGTGGACGAGGGGGGGAGCCCCTCGGTCTACGAGGTCCCGCCGGAAGTGGGGGCCCCGGGGGCCCTCCGGCCTGGGAAGGGGAAGGGTCTGATGGTCGCCCCCCGGCGAGAGACCCCTTCCGGGACTTCCTCGCCCACCTCCTCTGAGGGCACCTCCGCAACGAGGACGACGACGACCGCCACCCCGACCGAGGTCGCACCGGGCGCCCAGGTTCGGGAGCCCGCTACCGGCCACGGCCGGACCAACGCCGGGCGGGAGACCCCCTTGCTTTCCGCAGGGGAGGTTGAACGCTACGCGGAAGGCCTGCAGACCCCGAAGGTCCAGGCCTTCGTTGCCGGAGGACGCTCCACGATCGCTTCGCGGAGCTCCGGTCTCTCCAAGCCTAGGTATTCACCCGAAGCGACTATCGCTTTCCTTTGGCTCCTACATCCAAAAATTTTTCTAACTCTGGAATTTTATAGGGGACGGCGATTACCTGGGGCGTCGAGCAGCGCGTCATCCGGCTGCTCAAGGACGCGGAGGACACGGCCGCCTCCTTCCTGGGCCAGCGGGACGAAGCTCTCCAGGAGCTGGCCCGGGTCCGGGCCCAAGTTCACGTCTCGGAGGCGATGAATGGCCGCCTCCGAGAGGAGGCGAAGGCGAGGAGGGAGGCCTTCCGGGAGCTCGAGGAATCGAGCGTCCGGGCGGTGGCGGACGCGGGCCATGCGTTTTCTCAATACACAGGTCTCCGTCATCCCGGAGGCGGCTGACGCCCGGGCTCGGGGTCGGGCGATTCCCGTCGTTGCGGCCGCGGCCGAGCTCGTCGAGCACCGGGGAGTGGGCGCCCGGGCGATCGGGGGCCGCATCCCACGGAGCTTCCCCGAGTTCTTCGAGCCTTCACGCCGGGAGGTGGAGCAGCTCGCCGGGGGCTTCTACGACCGGATCATCCGGGCGAGATTCCCGGTACCGGCGCCTCCGGCGGTGGACGCTCCTCCGGTCCCAGCCTCGGAGGAAACCCCCCGGGGGGAGGACGCCAATGAACATGTATGAGCCTCCCCCCGGGTCCTAGTTAGGGCCCTTTTATTTTCTTAGGACTTTTGATCCCGCTAGCTTCTTAGAAGAAGCCCCGGACACTTGTAAAAAACATTTTGAATGCAATGGAGTTAGAATTTTTTTCTAAGTCTTTAAATTGAATGCATTGTTACCAGGGTTCCCGGGAGGTTGCTCCCGGGCGAAGGTCCGGGAGGGGCTCCCCGGGGGACGCCCAAGCGGCTTTGATCTTGCTAAGCCTCGTCTCCGGGAAGCGCGGCGGGGACAGCGTCCGGGAGCCGATCCGGTTGAGGTGGCATCCGGAGTGGCACTTGCACAATTTTGACAATCATCGCGCCGAATTGTCCCCTCCACGACCGGGGTTCCGGATGATACCTCCCCTCCGGATACTTCCACCGGCGGGATACGAGTTCTGGCCCGAAGATGTGCTCCGGGACGCTCGGCGCCGCGTGCGAGCATTGTACCGGGACTTGACCCGGGAGCTAGCGGAGAGCCTCCGAGAGTACTAGGCGTGGGGGCCTTAGGACGTAGAGAGTCCCCCTGGTTAGGACCCGGGTTGTATCGTTTCCGAAGCCCACCGGAGGGGGAAGATGTCCTCCAGGTTTCATGATGAATAAAGCTGTTGCCGCTTTTGTTGTTTTTTTATTCTTTCTTCTTGGATGGTCCGGACGACTCATCTTAACAAGAATGTGCTAAGTTTGCTCGTGGGTGTTGTCACCCGCACCCGGGGGTTCCTTATCCCCCCCCGCCCACAGCGGGCCGGAGGGTAGCTCCGCGCACTGTGGGGGTAACAAGGCCCCCGGGGTGAAAACAACCTTCCGGGAGACAATCGTCCGGTCGTCGTGAACGGGGAGCCGGGAATAAGTTCTCATGTGGAAGAAACATCCAAGAAAACCCGATGAGATTTCCGGAGACGAGCTTCCTAGGAGATGATCATCCGGTCACCGTGAGAACGGGGAGCCGGGAATAAGGTCGCCGGGAGACCAAATATCCAAGAATGCCATTAGACGTCCCGCTGGGGAGAGCGTCTACTCCCGGAGGAGGAAGTGCCCGAAGACGGGTCTTGAGTGTTTGGGTAGGGGACTAGTCTCCCAAAGTGACTCGTTACCACAGCCGCTGGGAACCGGGTTGCCGCTTACACCCTCAGTCCACGAGGGTTGATCGTAAGCCGCCCTACAGGAGGGACTTGCTGGGTCTGGGCCCACTTCCTCACGGGGAGGGCATCCTCGCGGGGAGGGCATCCTAACGGGGAGGGCATCGCCGCTAGGGGCGGTAATGAGAAGAACCTACAATGAGACAATTGAAGAGCAAGACCTATGTATTGCTAACAAAATGAAGTACAGTGCCTCCCCCTGCGAAGTCGCGAAAGGGGAGGAAAAGGTAAATACAGTGTCCCTCCTCCCCCTCCGGCGTGAACGCTCAGGGGGAGGGGACAGGACCGTAAGGCTAAACATAGAACTTGCGAAGTAAACGCAAGTTCCACGTGTACTTCAGCTCCTGCTCTTGAAGGTTGGAGAGCTTGTAGGCCCCCGAGCCCAGGACCGCGGAGATCCTGTAGGGGCCCTCCCACTTGGGGGAGAGCTTACCCTGGGCCTAGTGGTCCGTCACGCGCTTGAGGACAAGGTCCCCAAGCGGAAAGCCCTCTCGCGCACGCGCTGATTGTAAGCGCGTGCCATCTCTTGCTCGTAGATGGCGTGGCGGAGGAGCGCTCGGTCGCGTTCTTCCTCCACGAGGTCGATTTCCAGGCGCTGGTTGGCCTCATTGGCCTGGTACACTGCGGGCGTGGCTCCCTACAGGGGCTCGACCCGCAGTGACCGGAGGCCGATCTCCGGGGGGAGGACTGCCTCCGTCCCGTAGACCAGGGAGAAGGGAGTACGCCCCGTCGCCCGGGACGGGGTCGTGCGCATGGAGCAGAGGATGCTAGGGAGCTCCTCTGCCCATGCACCCCGCTTAGAAGCGGTTTGCTCGAGTCTCCGGCGCAACCCCTGTAGGATCACGCCGTTGACCCTCTCGACAGCCCCATTGCTCCGGGGATGGGCCACTGAGGCGAAGTGGATGACGAGCCCCAGGCCTTCGCAGAATTCCCGGAAATAAGCCGAGTCGAATTGGGTCCCATTGTCCACGGTGATTTCCCGGGGGACACCAAAACGACATACGACGTTTTTCCAGAAAAACCGCTGGACGGCCCGGGACGTGATGCTGGCCAAAGGCTCCGCCTCAACCCACTTTGTAAAATAGTCGACCGCGACTACCGCATACTTGTATCCTCCGGGCGTTGGGGGGAAGGGCCCTAAGAGGTCCATCCCCCAGCGCACGAAGGGCCAAGTGATGGGGATTGTCCGCAGCGCTATAGGGGGGAGGTTCGAGCCCTTGGCCATCTTCTGGCATGCCTCGCACGCGGAGACAAGGTCTCGCACGTCGCGCATGACCGTGGGCCAGTAGAAGCCCTGCCGGAGAGCCTTGGCCGCGATGGCACGCGGGGCTAGGTGAGAACCACAGCTCCCTGCGTGGATGTCTTCGAGAAGTTGAAGTCCTTCCGGCCAGGGGAGGCAGCGCAGGAGGGCGGAAGCCCCCCGCTTGTAGAGCCTCCCCTCCAGCAGGAGATATGCCCGAGCTTTAGCCCGGAGGCGTTTAGCCTCTGTCTCACTAGGAGTGTCCCCCTCCCCCTTGATGAAGGAGATGAGGGGGTCCATCCAAGACGGAGTCCGGGTGATCTTGGCGACCTCCGGGACATGAGGCTCGTCGCCCGTGTCTGGGGAGGCCACCGAGGGTTTCGTGATGATTTCCAAGAAAGCCCCCTTGGGGAGCGATTCCCGGGCGCTTACCCCCCAGGCCAAGGCGTCGGCCCGGTCATTGTCCCTCCGCGGGATATGCCGGGCCTCGAGGCCGGCGAAATGCCTCTCCATCTTTCGCACTTCCAGCAAATAAAGACTTAAGTTTGCGTCATGGCACAGGTAAGACTTGTCCATTTAGCAAACTACGAGTTGAGAATCTCCCTTGACTAGGAGGCGTCGGATCCCCAGGGAGCGCGCAAGGCGCATCCCGAGGAGCAAAGCCTCATATTCGGCGACGTTGTTGGTTGCGGGGAACTCGAGCCGCGCGGCGTACTCGAGTTCCTTCCCCTCGGGGCTCCGGAGGACTATTCCCGCACCAGCCCCGGCGAGACACAGCGACCCATCGAACATGAGGGTCCAATGGTCACTGCGTCGGGGCGGCACAGGGAGGTCTTTGTCCCCGGACCCAGAGGAGGGAGTCCACTCTGCGACGAAGTCGGCGAGGACCTGCGACTTGATGGCGGAGCGGCCGGTAAGGGACAGGGAGAAGGGGGCGAGCTCGGCCCCCCACTTCCCGATCCGGCCGGTGGCTTCTTTGTTCCGCAGTACCTCCCCCAGGGGGAGGGACGACGGGACGGTGATGGGGTGCCCCATGAAGTAATGCCGAAGCTTCCGGGACGCCATGAGGAGGGCGTAGCAGATTTTCTCCATCTCTGTGTACCGAGTTTTGGCCCCTTGGAGGGCCTCACTCACGTAGTACACGGGACGCTGCTGCCCCCCTTGCTCCTTCACCAAGACCGCGCTGACGGCGACGGGGGTCGCGGCAAGGTAGAGGAGCAAGGGCTCATCTGGAGACGGACTCATGAGCATTGGAGGGCTCGTGAGGTACTTCTTGAGGTCGTTGAAGGCTTCCTGGGCCTCGGGGGTCCAGCGGAACCCCTTGAGCCCTCGGAGGATCTTGAAGAACTGGAGGCCCCGCTCCCCCGACCGGGAGACGAAGCGGCTTAGCGTGGCTAGGCGGCCGGAGAGCCGCTGGACATCCTTGACGGAGCGCGGCGGGGGCATATCTAGGAAAGCCCGAATCTTCTCGGGGTTTGCCTCAATGCCCCGCTGAGACACGAGGAAACCTAGGAGCTTCCCCCCGCACACCCCGAAGGCGCACTTCTCCGGGTTGAGTTTGAGCCCGAACGCGCGGAGGTTGCGGAAGGTTTCAGCCAGGTCGTCGATGTAGGAGGTTGCGCGGGGACTCTTGACGACCACGTCGTCTACGTAGACTTTGACGTTGCGGCCGACTTGATCTTTGAAAACCAGCGTCATGAGGCGCTGGAAGGTCGCCCCCGCGTTCTTGAGCCCGAAGGGCATATGGACGTAGCAGAAGGTTCCGAGGGGAGTAATGAAACTCGTCTTTTCCTCGTCCCCTTCCGCCATCCGGACTTGATGGTAGCCCGAGTAGGCGTCTAGGAAGCTCATGAGCTCGCACCCCGCAATGGAGTCGACGAGCTGATCAATCCGCGGGAGCGGGAAATTGTCTTTGGGATAGGCGCGGTTAAGGTCGGTGAAGTCCACGCACATCCACCACCTGCCGGTTGATTTCTTGAAGAGGACGGGGTTCGCGAGCCACTCGGGGTGCAGGACCTCCCGAATGAACCCCGCCTCTCGGAGCCGGGTGATCTCCACCTTGATTGCCTCTTGGCGCTCGAGGGAGAGTTTCCGCAGCTTCTGTTTGACCGGGGGGTGACCGGGGGCCACTGCGAGCTTGTGCTCAATGACCTCCCAGGCGACGCCCCGCATATCCGAAGGCTTCCACGCAAAAACATCGGAGTTTTCGCACAGAAAAGCCGCAAGTTGCGCTGCATGCTCCTCGGGGAGCTCCGCCCCGATCTGGACGGTTTTGTCTTCATCGCCCGGGGACAGCAGGACCTTCCGGAGGCCCCCTTCCAGACGCGGCTTGGGGAGGGGCCTCCCGGGTGGTGGCGCAGCGGCGTCTAGTTCCGGGGGAGAAGCCTCCCCCCGGGCGTCTTTATGAGGTTGACGCTTCCGATTGTGGCCGCAGCGCGCTCGTATAGAGCACGGGCCATGTCTTGGTCTCCCCGGACATTGATCACACCATGCGGCCCGGGGATCTTCATGCAGAAGTAGTTTTGATGGGTGGCAGCCCCCAGCCGGTTGATTGTCGTCCTCCCCATAATCGCATTGTAGGAGGAGGGGAGATCTACTACGTCGAAGCGGACCAGCTCGGTCCGGTAGTTCTCCGGGGTGCCGAACGTCATAGGAAGATCTACCTTGCCCACGGGGTGAATCGCCTTCCCCGGGACAAAACCTTGCAGGGGCCCGGCAGCGGGCTGCAGGAGCTTCTCATCCACCTGCATCTCTTTGAAGGCTTTCAGAAATAGGACGTCGGCAGAGCTCCCGCCATCCATGAGGATGCGAGCCAGGTGGCAGTTGTAGATGGTCGCGGAGACAATGAGTGCATCATCGTGGGGGAAGCGGACCCCTCGCGCGTCTTCCGCCGTGAAGGTGAGGGGGACGTCCGACCACTTAGGTGGCGGGGACACGTGTAGCACCCCCACAACCTTGACCTCGCGCGCGTACTCCTTATGCTGGCACTTAGAGTCCCGCCCGGAGGCAGATCCTCCCACGATGACGTTGATGCGGCGCTGAGAAGTTTGAAAGGGGAGAGCTTCTGAAGGCTCCCCCTCCTGTGTCTGCTCCCCCCCCCCCCCCCCCCCGCGGGAGCGGGAAGGGCCGGAACAGCTGGCCGAGGGGGCAAGGAGGCCGGAGTCCCCCCCCTGCCCGCGCTGGTCAAGGAACGCCGCGAAGTGTTGTAGTAGCTGGTGGCAATCTCGGGTAGCGTGGGTACTGGACCCGAGGAAGCTGCACCACGGTCCTTCCCGGCTCCTCCCCGCGGGGCCTTCCCTGCCGCGCGAAGACTGTCCTCCCCCATGACCTTTTGGCCTGGGAAAGGGGCGGCTGGCCCTCGGGGGGTCGCGCAAGCTGCCTCCGCCCTCGAGGACAAAGGTATCCCGAGGCCGTGGCTCGCTACGCCCCCCCTGTTTGGGGCGTTTGGGGGGATCCCTGGCCCCCCGGTCGACGGGGGCGGGAGCCCCCTTGGTCTTCTTCCAGATGTCGTCTTCCTCCGCCCGAGCGTACTTTTCGAGTATGTTGAAGAGCTCGTCGGCGGAAGAGGGGCAGCTCCGGGAGAGTCTTCGGTGGAGCTCCCCCGGGAGGATGCCGCTTTTGCAGGCTTCGATGACTGTAGAATCCGGGACGTGGGCCACTTTGCTTTTCACTTGGGTGAAGCGCTTGAAGAAGCTTCTGATGGTTTCCCCGGTCCTCTGACGGACAGTGTACAGCTGCGAGGAGTCCAGGGGACGCACGTAGTTCCCCTGGAAGTTGGCACAGAACTCCCGCTTGAGCTGCGAGAAAGACTTGATGGAGCCCGCCTTCAGGTTGTAGAACCAGGAGCGGGCAATGCCGGAGAGGTAGAGGGGAAAGACGTTGCACTGTACCGTCTCGTCCCCCCCGGCCGCGGAGATGGCAGTGGAGTAAACCTGCACAAACTCGTAAGGGTCTGCCTCACCATTATAATGCTTGATGTGAGGAGGGCGGTAGGGCCGCGGCCATCGGATGCTACGAAATCTTCGGCATAGGGGCTGGTTTGCCCCCTGCACTTCCCGGGGAGAGCCCCGGTCGCTGTCTTCTTTCACGGGACCTTCGTTGTCTGAGTCTGGAAGCGGTCCAAGAGGTCCGCCAGAGTGGCGGTGGCGACGCTTCTCTTCTGGACCGGGGCTGAGTTCCCGGACGTTCGGGCTCTCCGCCGGAGAGGTTGGCTCTTCAGCGGGTCTCTTCCCCCGACTGGTGCGAGAGCGAGGCTCCCCGCGCCCGCGGCTGGGGGGGAGTTCTTCCCCGCACTCTGGTGAATGCATTCGCTCGACCTCCCCCTGGGCGAAACGGACCTGTCCCGCCGAGGGAGGGAGCTCATGCACTGTAGCTACCGGCCCGGAGGCTTCCGGAGCCGATTGGGGGGAGCCCCCTGCGACGGCCCCCGGGACCGGAAAGGGGGAAGCCCCTGTATTATCCGGAACCGGGGAGGGGGCGTCCACGGCGAAGCTTGGAACCGAAGTGGAGGGGGCCCCAGTGGCAACAACCGGAACCGACGAGGGGGAAGCCCCCGCGGCGACGTCCGGGACCGGGGAGCCCATGTGGGGGGAAGTCCGCTGAGGCGCGGGAGCTGCTCTGTCGACCGCCCCCGGTGCGGTAAGCGCGACACGAGGGGCGGGACTGGCTCCCGGCGTAGGGAAAACCCCCGGCATAAAGTGAGCTCCCGGCCCCGGGAATAGGCCTGGGACGGGGTACCCCCCTGGTGCCACGAAGGGCCCTGGCATGAAGTAGCCTCTCGGCACCGGGACGGGCCCGGGTGCCGGGAAGGGTCCGGACGTATATCCCGCAGGGGGAGGGAACCCCCCGGCAGGATCATACGGGGCGGACAAACTCCCGGAGGCCGGAGGGGCCGCCGGGTAACCCATAAACGGGGGCATGTTCCCCGGATACGGGTGTGATGCAAATGTGGGGGCCGGAGGCCGCGCCAACACACTGAGCAGCTCATCCATAGAGCGCTGGGCGCGGAGCAGGCCCTCCACGGGAGCCTCAAGCAGGGCGTCCCGAGGAGCCAGGGGAGCCGTCGGGGGGAGACTGGTCCCGGCCGAGGTCCCCGCGGTCACCGGGAATGACTTGGAGGTGGAAGCACCTAAGTTAAGAAGAAGGGAGGGAGGTGGTACCTGGGCCAGGCCGCCTCCGGGCGGAAGCGCCGGGACAGCAGTGTCCTGGACGGGCGGCGCCGGGTCTCCGAGACCGGCGTCACCGGGAAGGGTGCGAGCCCTTGTTCTTGGGGGAGCCATGGCGTCTTGTCACGAGTCCCCACGGTCGGCGCCAACTGTCGTGGTATTGCGAATACCCCGGCAGGTTTTGAGAACGATCCTAGCGAAGATTACGTGGCGCGGGTTGACCGGATGACCGGTCCTCCCCCACCGGACAAGCACAAGAAATGACACGAGGATTTATACAGGTTCGGGTCCCGGTGGGGGCCCTAGTCCTGTCGACGTGCTCCCGACCGGAGTCGGCTGGGGAGGCTCTCTCCGGGGGAGAGGCTTCCGGAGCACAACTGTGAGCGTAGCTATTCCAATAAAAGTGATTCGATCCTTACAACAGAGGGGTACAAGGGCTATTTATAGCCCCAAAAAGAAGCAAAAAAGCCTAAACTACCCCGGAAGCCACCGTCGGATTGAAGGGTAGGAACGTCTTTCTCCCGGTCAAACGTCTTGGATGCTTGACAGGTGGTCGCTGATTCCCGAGGTGCTCCTCGCATGACCTGCACGTGACAAATCAACTCGAGACTTTACCTTTAGAAGGGCGATGAGGCCTGGGACATGCACCGGAGGCCAGGTCCAGGGGGCCAAAAAGGCGGCGCCCAGGACGGCACAGGAGGCCAGGTCCCGGGGGCCAAAAGGCGGCGCCCGGGACGGCACCGGAGGCCAGGTCCTGGGAGCCAAATGGCGGCGCCCTGGACGGCACCGGAGGCCAGGCCCCGGGGGCCAAAAAGGCGGCGCCCGGGACGGCATCGGAGGCCAGGTCCTGGGAGCCAAATGGCGGTGCCCGGGACGGCACCGGAGGCCAGGTCCCGGGCGCCAAATGGCGGCGCCCGGGGCGGCACCGGAGGCCAGGCCCCGGGGGCCAAAAAGGCGGCGCCCGGGACGGCACTGGAGGCCAGGCCCCGGGGGCCAAAAAGGCGGCGCCCGGGACGGCACCGGAGGCCAGGTCCCGGGAGCCAAAAGGTGGCGCGACGGCACCGGAGGCCAGGTCCCGGGCGCCAGATGGCGGCGCCCGGAACGGCACCGGAGGCCAGGTCCCGGGTGCCAAATGGCGGCGCCCGGGCCGGCACCGGAGGCCAGGCCCCGAGGGCCAAAAAGGCGGCGCCCGGGACGGCATCGGAGGCCAGGCCCCGGGGGCCAAAAAGGCGGCGCCCGGGCCGGCACCGGAGGCTAGGTCCCCGGGCGAGTGGCGGCGCCCGGGACGGCGCAGGAGGCCAGGTCCCGGGAGCCAAAAGGCGGTGCCCGGGACGGCACCGGAGGCCAGGTCCCGAGAGCCAAATGGCGGCGCCCGGGACGGCACCGGAGGCCAGGTCCCGGGGGCCAGAAAGGCGGCGCCCGGGGAGGCACCGGAGGCCAGGTCCCCGGGCGAGTGTGACGCAACTTACCTGGACTTAGTCCCGCGGACATTTCCCCCAACAGTACTTCATATAAACAAGTGTAGAACAAACTAGAAATTTAATACATTACAATTAAGAATAAGAATTACACCATATGTCAGCATTAAACTCCAAGATGACCGGATACAACTAAACATGTCCTCCTTGTGTGGCTAGGCTGTCAATAGACGGTACAGTTTCGTAGTTGGTCACGTTCTGCATTGTCTATGTCGTTGCCAATTTGATGTGTACGCCGCCGGCAAGAGCCTTTTTGCTCCAAGTATGGGAATGGCACATACCAGATCTCATCTGGCTTGCAAGGAAGGATGTCTGTAAGGATGCTGAGTTCTCCATATCTCAAATTCTATAGTCCAGGTTTTAGCCTAGTATCGTGACCCATAGTAAATGGATAGGTACGTCTCGCTTGATTGGTTATTCTGCGCACACGCTACCATCACATGAGAGCACGGTTTGTACAACAGAGTTGGCTTGTTACAAGTGCATTTGACGTTGTTTTCAAAAATCACACCTTAAGTTGCCTCAGGTATCCAACCCCAACATTCTTACTTTTGAGATAAACGAGCCATGTTTTTCTTTTGTGTTGGGAATACACTCGACTGAATGTTTCTAAGTGGTCATAGCTTTCTTTTCTAGATATCTTTGTATTTCGTGTGGAAATTTTGGTGGTATTGTACTCAGTAATGCTCTTATAGCTGTACCCCTCTCGGGGAAGTATTTAGTCGTGCGATGTCAAGTGAACTCGACAATTCCAGTGAGGGGAAGGACTTGCATCCTGTTCAACACAAAGTTGTATACCTCTGCCATGTTAGTGGTCATTATGCTATACCTAGCACCACCCTTATCATGCATTAGTGACCACTTCTCAGGTGCTTTGTCACTAATCTATTCACTAAATTTCTTAATTCTTGACCTCCTACCGTGTCGTCTTGGCACATCCGAAGTACCAACAACACTTTCTTCATCAACCACCTATTGTGTACTACTGGCCTATGTCCTTTGCAGTTTGTCTAAATCTACAGTCTCTTTTTCTATTTCCTTCCAAATTTGTTTGAACTTAGTACGCTGGTTCTGGTCACACTTCTTAAACTTTTTCATCAGACATCCACTTTTGAAATGAGTAAAGAAGTTTGTCGCAAGATGTCACTTACATCACCAGCTGATCAAGTCATTCCATATAGTTTGGCTCATCAGTGGGCACCATGAAATCAGTGGCACTCAATAGGCCCTTATGTCTATCATGAATGAGACACATGTTCTGTCTATCCTTTACGATAGTTTTTTCAAATTTGTAAGAAGCCATACCCAGTTGTTTGTGCTCTCGCCTTCTATTAAGGCGTACGCCATAGGAATAGCTGGTTGTTGGCATCTGTAGCAACGGCTGTCATCAAAGTTCCCTTATATTTTCTAATAAGTGCTTAAGTGGTATTATTTTTGCCCTACATTTGCATCAATTTTCATGCTAAAAACACATTTGATGCAACATTTTATGTAAATTTTTGTATCATTTTTACAAAGTGCTTCCATGGTTGTTCTCATTATGTTTTAGGGATCAAGCACACAAAATTTGGAAGCATTTTGAGCTCGTTTGAACTAAAATCGAAAAAAAAACCAGTCATAATGCGACCAAGCAAGGGACCCAGGCCAAAGGACGAGCACTGGCACAACCCATACTCGGCCTTGGGCACGGGCATGCCAGGGCCCAGGCCAGGCTCTGTCCTCAACTGATTTTGCCTCTACTTATCAGTTTCGCGCACTGTTTGAATTCAATTTCCGTCGTTTGTGCATCATGAGTTGTAATTGGCTATTTTTAGGATCCTTGACTATAAATAGGAAGAGTGTTGGCTTAATTAAATTTGGTTTTTAGGTTTTAATTCAGATTTAGAAGTTAGGTTAGGTTTTAGACCCCCCCCCCCCCCCCTCTATTTGTTACAATTTTCGTCTTTGTAAGCCAGTGTGGCTGACAGACTTCAATATTTCATGCAATTAACTAAGTTTTCATTTAATTCTTGTTATTTCTTTGTTTTATGGCTTTTTGCGAGTAATTCCCTTCTAGGGTTAGGGATGACCTAATCCAGAGGGCGTAATTTTTCCTCGACTTTGTTTTCAAGATTTGTGACTCAGTTTCTCACGTTTCTTCCTCTAAACCCTAATTTCTCGCCTTGGCAACAAATGTAACAATTGACCCTAGACGAGAACTTAGGGGAGTTCTTGAGTTCTTTCGCGGAACCCCTGAACAGGAGAGAGACTTTCGCTAGACTTAATTGTGGAAGTGATCCTCTGACTGTTGTACCGGTGACCATATCGACAACTTAATCTGTCTTGAAAAACACTTGAAACTAATTTACAATTTACCGGCCTTGGTTAGAATTACGCCTGATGATCATGGAATTCCCGAAACCTTAAGTTTTCACTCAATTTTCCATATCCTAATTTGTTATTTTTAGTTTCTAAAACCCTAGATTTTTAGTATTTGTAATTTTATTGCTTTTGAAACCCTAGTTTGATAGACTTTAGTTGTAGGTCTTAGTTTTAGCTCATAAAACCCAAATCTCGCTCTGATTTAATCGGCAATCTCTTAACATAAGAGACGAATATTCTCGTTCCTTGTGGAAATCGACCCTCAAGTGCTCAATGTTTAACCGTTTGCTTGCGGTATTACTGAAACGCGCCCCTCTCAGGCGTGTCACTTTCCTATTAGACATATTCCATTGATGCAAATTACTGGTCGCATGTACTTGAAGACTGAGATGACCTGCTCAAAAAACTAGAATATACACTCCATGTATTCAACTCTAGGAATTATGCCACCATTTGTGTCCAAAACTAGTGTATGAACCATGTCCATCACAGTGCCAAGGTTGGTATCAACGATTTGCTAAAAGAGTTTGGGTACATAATTATATGAAGCATAAAAAGATCTGAATAGTATCTCAAGATCAAGCTATTTTGCTCTCTATGCGTTTCCGAACCCAATATTATACCCAAATGTGTCATTAATTTAACCAATAATCTCTTTCAGTAGCATTTAGAGATTTGTATGGAGGTTGGACAAAATTACAAGTACAACGAATGCGGAGGACATATTTTTGTGACACTGTGAGACTTCTGTGACAAAACAGTCATGCGGTGATTCTAGAAACAACAAAATGCTCACTGTCCTTGTAACGTGCAACACGGACAAAAAATTGACATTCCTCCACCAAGCACTTCACTACATAGAGATTTGGATTTGTTATATCAACCTTGAAAGACCGACGAAGGGGCATGGCCCACATCACCACACCTTGTTTAGTGTCATCCTACTATGAAAATGTTGGCCTAATGTTAATCTGTGCTCATTGGATGTCCAGTCTAATCCACCATCCTCATGCACTCGAGCATAATCAAACCCACTTGGGTTCAACCATTGTTGGGGAGGCTCCATCCCATGGTAGTCTTCTTCTTCACTTGGGGAATCCTTATAGTCAGGATCGATCTTAGAATCTTCATTGTCTGAGATCTCCATACCATCTTATTCACCTTCATCAACATATACTTCATCTCCATAACAGAAATGACTAGCCATGAATACTACGTGCATATGCTTTGCAAACACTCTAGTATTATGTGATATGGTTGCATTAATATTCATATATTGCCTCCTTTCCATGTCTCAATTAATTGTTCTACTGGTCCGACATTTACGTTCGTATGTGGCACTTTTTTTTTTAACCAGTACATACAATATACATTCATCTGGTGCATGGTTGGCACTTTCCACCCTTCTAACATAGAGTTCCAAGACCTGTCTCCTCTAAGTTTGTGCAATTTCCAACTTCTTCCACCAACAGACATTAATGCCTCTATATCAACATTGTATAAATTTTGGTCCAAATTGAAGGTATGTAGAACTCGGCTCTTAAGTTCCTCAAAATTAATAGTATTCAAGTTATCCAATTCAATTTTTGTACAGTGACAAGCACTAAGGTCATCCCCGTATGGTTTTTTTCTAATAATTTGTTCCTCTGGAATACGTAAATTGTTCTTTCTTTAGACATTGTCTACAATTCAACATGTCATACATATTAATATTACAAATCCTTAATTATTAGATCTCTAATTAGTGGATCAACAAATCAGATTTACAAATCATCAAATCTACAATCCCTAAATTTCAACTTAAAACATCTACAAATCTTCGGATATCAAATCTCTAATAGGGGACGTGGAAGCGAAATGCGATGGGGATATGATTATGAAATGGAGGGAATTGAAGACACAGACATGGAATGGGGGAAGGGGGGACATTCCTAAGAAATGGAGGGAATAGCGGACACGGAGGTGGAATGGAAAAGACATCGGCATAATGATTATTACTACTAAATATCTCTAAACCGATTACAACACTAGTTCATATCTAATATAATTATTTCTTCAAATTCCTAAATTGTCAGTTCATAGATAAATAACATTAATTTACATATCATTTCCTATGACAGATCTAAATTATCTACGACATATCTAAATTTCCAACGATATATCTAAATTATCTATGGATCAGATCTATATTCCATAACAGATCTAAATTTTTCACAAATTAGATTTATATTTCCTACAACAGATCTAAATTATATACAACAAATTTAAATTTCTTACAATAGATCTAAATTATCTATAGCCTAGATCTACATTTCCTTAACAGATTTAAATTTTCTACAATATTATCTTAAACATAAATAAACTAATCAGATCTAAACTAATTATTTACAGAAAAAATAATAAAATAATAAAATAATTACTTTCATTAATTTTTTGTTTTTAATCCTTGTTGTCTTCTTCCCTCTTTTCCTCTTCCTCTTATTCTCCTCTCCCTTCCTCTTCCTTTCCCTCTCTTTTCCTCTCTTCCTCTTTTTGTTTTTTTACTGCTGCTGCTTAATCAGTCTCCAGTCGCCACGAGGCTGTTGGTGACTTTTAAAGTCGATTTACAGTCGCCAAGCAAGTTGGCGACTGATGGATTCTATCAGTCATTAGCTAGGATGTTGACTTATGCCCTATATGTAGTAAATCGCCAGTTTGGGTCACGACTAATACTATTTTTGCAATTTGTTTTATCTTTGCGTTATTTGCGTTATTTGTTTTTTATATATATTATTTGTATAAAAATTTTGAGATTTTAATATGATAGGAGAGAAGATATATATAAAGTAGTTATTCTATAGGAGGGTATAGAATAATTATATCCATGAAATATTATATGCTTGTTTCTTGTAAAATAATGGGTCCTTGACTACAACTGGTCCAACTGTGTTTAATGATTGTTAGGTCATTGTCATTTATAATATTGTTCAAGGAGTTGATATAGTCTTCTAAAATCGTTGGGGTGGGTGTTTGCCATAAAGGAGTGCATCCATGCGGCATTTTATGTTGCCCTCGCGGTGGGCAAACAACAGTACCAGATATCATAAATAGTATAGCGGTGGTCCACATACCAGCGAATGTGATCGGAAAATAGGTCATAGCCAAACAGGTGTGGTCCAACTAATAAGGTTCTCAATTATCTTGATAAACATTAGAGTTCAAATCTCAATATTTGATAAATCTAATATATGAGTTATTTGTTGATGATGATAATGAGTATTAGGTTATTAGATGTCTCGCTGAAGACCAAAATTCAAATTTTGACATATATATATTATGGATTTAAGTCTAATGGACTATTTATTGTTGGTGAGATCTTATATAATATAGCGATAGTCGAGATGACAGTGAAGCTGCTAAGAAAAGTGGAAGTAATGGGGAATAACAAAGGTGCAAATGCAATTGTGTCCTCTAAAACATTAAAAATAGCAGATATATCCTATTAAAACTGAAATATCACATGTATCATTGTAAAATACTAGAATAAAGGATGTTTTTAAGTTAATCACAAATGTGAACTATTTCTTATATAGTAGTTATAAAATATATTTGTTGTATCTAGTAATATATTATTATTATATGAGTAACTAACAAATTATTACATCCAAAAATAATATTAAAATGAATTTATGGAACACACCACCACAATATCAAACATAGCATAAGATTATTTGAACCGTGTAGAAAGTAGATTGTACACATTCTATACTATTCGATTATAGAATTGATAGTTCAGATTAATACACGGATCAAAAGCAAAATAATTGCCTCATGCTTCTCGATGGTTGCCGATCTACATCATTTTTTTCTCGATCCAACAACTTGCACACATATATGCGTGTCGATAAAGAAAAATGTCCCCTATAATTTCATGATTGTCCATTCAGAGTGCCGGTTTTGATCCACGTTCAATATATATATATATATATATATATATATACTCCTTAAATTTTATAATATAAGCTTTTATTGAATTCTATGTCCAAACTTTATAATTTTGACCAATAATTAACTAAAAATAGAATGGAGTGATAAAATAAAAATAGTATTACTAGGTTCTTTTTGAAAATACTATCATAACTTCGTATCTTTGTAGTTATTATTAACATATCAACATGGAGAACGTATGAAATGAGAAGCACTCTTAAAATTGGAAAATAAGAACTAATAATTTCGATTGTTAGATTAGATTTGAGTGATTTTGATTGTCCACTAAAAATCACTGTTATCTTTTAAAAACTCTTTTATCATTCCACATTTAATCTTCAACCTTTTCACCTTGTAGTGGTATGTGATATCCTCTTTGATCTATACTATTCAAATTTGATCCGATGACTAAGTCTAGAGTTTCATTCTCCTATTTTAAGACAAATTCTTACCAGATACACTCTCTATCAATATATATTAATGGTTAAGATTTGATTTTGAAGACCTAAAAAAATCAAGGAAGTTTATATTGTAAAAGAAAGAGAGTAGTTGTTAGGGGTGAGCATTAGATTGTTTTTGAAGTATTTTTTAATCCAACTAGAAAGTTCAGTTTTGTAATTTTTGGCAACCAAATTAACCGAATTAAAAATAAAAAACAAACCTAATTAACCAAATAAAAGTTGGCTAGTTCGGTCTTTATTCAACATACTAAGTAAAACAATTTGTTCATAAATAGTAAAACAAATTATTCAAACATGAATACTCTACTCAAAATTATAACAATAGTATAAAATAATAAAAATTTAATTTGAATAACTTGAACACAATAATATCAAATTACCACCACTCTAAAGCAAAATAAGAGATGAACAAGGGGCAACGTAAGGGAAGAACTAGGATACATGCATGTAGGGCTGTCAAAAAATATTGGAACTCATGTACAATTCGAGATCAGCTCGAAAATAGGCTCGACTTGAGTTCAGATCGAGCCCAAATCAAGCCGAGCTTGAGTCCAATCTCAAGCTCAAGACCTAATTTGAGCCGAGCTAGAGTTCACTCGTTCTCGACTCAGGTTCGACTCGATTAGGCTTGAATTTATGTAGTTAAGGAATCTAATACTTAGGTAAACAAATATGTGACTTTTGGATGTTTGATTTGGTTGAATTTAATCCCTAATTAGTCTTAATTGGTCACAAACATATGTTTATGTATGCAAGTTTACTTTTGTAGTGATTGTGTAATGTTTACAAGCTTATTCAAACTCTTATTTTGTTGTCTTATTTGCCTGTTATGAACTCGATCGAGTGAGTCTGAGTTTTTTCAAGCTTTCCATGAGCTAAGCTTGAGCTTAAGCCCAAACTCAAAACCTCGTGCAATCAAGTTTGAGTCAAGCTCGAGCTTAATTCGAGTTTGAGCCAGACTTGACAAACTTGCTCGGGATTGACTTGATTGACAATCTTATGTACATGCACCAAACTACAAAAAATGAATATCACATACTTTTGGACTGGATCGAAAACTGATTTTGAAAACAACTGAACAGTAATATTTTGAACGGTTTGATTTGGTTCAGTTCGGTTTTATACTCTACTAGTTGTAAGGCTGACTTCAACGCAGGTGCGTTGGAGCTCTGTCGATGGGCCCGAAGATTAAAAAATAATTTTTCTGGTTAAAAGAAGAGAGAGAAGACGCATACGCAGGTGTCGGAAAATTCGCTCTGCACGTGGGCCCATGTGGTTTTTTGTCTCAATTTACGTGCGATCAAATTGTATGTAATATTTATTTCTTAATTTATGATTAATATAGTTCAAATTAGATGTTGATTATATTGAGAAAATTGTAGATCTTTAAATTATCTTCATATAAAGGATAAACATCGCATATATTTGATTTTTAAATTAAAAGTTATTGATGTTTTACTAAAATTACTTAATTTAATTTACTCGTGGATCCGTACGAAGCGCCGGTGCATTGGAGTAAAGGGTGTTTTGGGTGATACTTCGCACACGTGACACAGAATATACTGGAGAATATTTCGTTGAAATGCCACGCGAAATACTGATGCACTGGAATAGCCTAATACAACTGTAAAAGATCAATCCCTAAGTAATAGAATGCTACTTAGAGATGCAATCGTACAGGCGTTAGGATCACGGAGACAGAAACTTTTAAAGCAAGTGTTGAGCTTTTAAAAAGTACAAAGAAAAAAAATATCTAGTAGTAGGCTGCAGGCTCCATTGAAATGTAGTACTCCGTTAGAATAGGTTGTCACGTTTTGAATATAGATGGTTAAATTTTTCTAATTTTGATTATTAACATATTTATATATATTTAAATTAGTTATAAAAAATATAATAATATTTGTTATAAAAAATAATTTCATAATATTATATTTTACAATTTTTACTGACATATTATAGTAAAATAATAATCAAAATTACATCTTGAATACTGTGTGCTAAAAAAACAATCTTTTGGATGCTGTAGAGAGATAAACAAGCACACAAAAGGGTAACTCGTTTTGCTCAACAAGGTTATTTGGTTCACGTTTTGCTCAATATACCTCTAGCTTCCAGATTTGTCTGAGATTTTCTTGGACTCATGAGATTGATTCATTTGATTGGTTGTAAGCTAGTCAAGCGTGTTTGAATTTCTCAAACACTCAATTTTGAAGACCTGAAACTTCTAGGCGTCCCTAATTAAACCTTCGAGTGTAATTTATTCAAACTTAACGAGAGATGAACCAAATAATTTTTGAGTGCCTCAAACTTTCAGTTATGCCTGATTAAACCTTCATTCATGATTTATCCAATCTTAACGAGTGCACGAACGAAATAATATTCAAATAAGTTTCAGACATATTCTAGATCAGACATTTTTTAAGAGACACGAAACCACACTGCTTCAACAATAGTTAATAGTAATATGCGCCTGGCCAAAAACCAGTGTACCAACAAGTTATCAGGCAGGCCTGTGCCGAAAGGTACTCAAAAGCTTGCAAGCATTCATGGCTTCTTCAAGCTATGCTATGCTATGCTATGCTATGTTACAGCCTTGCAGGCTCTTTGTTTTCGGTTTGGGATGCTACACATGTGCTTGTCAAGTACATAGGGGCCGACTTCCTGTATAGATCTGACTCAGATGTCCGATTCCGTAGCCATCCTTTGGTTGATGACTTAAAAAAAGTGTGGCATAAAAAAATATGTCAAAAGATTTTGCATATCATTTTCAAATTTTCATTTAATGGTATGTTTGGTTTGTATTCAGAAAAAATCAAAATTGAGAATTTGATAATGATCAACTATATGATAAAACCAAAAAAATTGGATACAAACCAAACGATTGCCGATTCTTGTGGTTGTCAAAACTTGATTAACCCATGTATGATCTATTTGTCATGGAGAGAGAAGTGAAAGATTTCTCTAACCAAATCTTGGACGGCTAAATTCAATATCCAAGATTTGAGCAAAAAACTAGATAAATATTGCCTATTTTTATTGGTATGTTAAATTTTTATCATAAAATCAAGTGATAGTTAAATTATGGTGACATGACCAAACTTTGATTCGGCCGACTGTGGAAGTGAATTAAATATAAGAACTATCACAAGTGTGATGGATTTTTTTTTTTGACATGTTTAGTTGATTGCTACATGTTTGTATTTAGGCCCGTGCTGTACTTATAGCACCTTGGTATATGGCAAGTTACGATTGTCTTTTGTGCTCATGTTTAAGGTGAAGTCTTCTAAAAATGTGTCTAATAAAATAATACAAACTAAAAAAATATACGATAAGAGTCCTGAAAATTACCTAACAAAATTTGAACATTCTTAATCGTGGAAATGAATCAAATAGTAACTTAAATGGTCACCAGTTAAACTGGCCTTTTTTTTCTCACCACAAAAGATATACTATACCATATTTTGTTCAGAGAAACAATATTGTTGAACCAAATTGACCTTTTATCTCTCAGGCTCGTAGGCCACTAGATATAAATTCGGGCGGCTTGGATGGAGGCTAGTAGAAGTTCTGACCATCTCAATTCCTTATACCCCTATATTCTGGGAATTGATTTTTAATTAGACAAATTACAAACATTTGTTGTTTCGAGCCAGCTAAGTCAAACTACAAAGAGGGCCATGCTTATCACTAAAGGTCTCAACTTATGGGAGGAATGGAAGCTCGACTAAACAACACTTATATTTTACTGCCGTGTTAGCAGAAGGTTTTAGACCATTAGTTGCGTGTGCATACATATATTGTTGGGTAAAGAGCATTTTTGGTTTTTTTTTTTATTTTGTCTTTGGGCTAATTTTGGTTCATCCATCTCAAAACAACTTAAATTGAACGTTTGAAGACGTAGATTATTGTATATACTAATATATGAAAGAATATAATAAATATGAGTGAGTAGACATTACAATTAGACCTATGCATCGGCACAAAAACTACTACATCTTTCATGATGTCGAGGTTAATATTCGTGATGACTCATTGTGTTATAAATTTATTGAAATGGGAAGAAAATGAAATAGTTTTGTGTGTTCAAGTTGTAAGCATAGACAAAAATCATCGCATCATCTATATATCTAAAAATTGTTTAAAGATTGAACGGTATCAATTTTAAAAATAGATGACTAATCGAGCTAATTTAAATAGATGATAAAAATTAGTTAAAAAAAATAGAGAATAAAAATATATTTTACTCTACATTATTTGAGTCAGAATAGAGAATAGAGGCATGCATTGACCTATGAGTACACGACACCTCATGGGCCAGCAACTCTGTGGCAACTTGCAGGGCCAATTGGTCAAATCGAGGGACCTGTGAAAGAAAACCCATGAGGCTGTTCCTTTGCTTGCTGGTCGAAAAATATTCGGTCTAACATTTATTTAGAAATTATTCGATTCATATTTTTATTATATTTAAGTAAGACATATTTATAATTTTATCTATATATGCTAAAAAGTTATAGACACTCAAAATTACTAACTAACTCATTATCAATTAAACAAATCAATTTTATGTACACCTTGTCGGAGAAATATTTTTAAGATTCCAAACAAATCTTTTATATACCTAAAAGATGAGGTTTTTTTACTATTAACCCACAGTTAAAAACTAATTTCGAAATTAACCCACAGTTGTGATAATTTGCAAAAATAGCCTACCACGTCAGCTTGTCGAGCTCCCAGAGCTCGACAAGCGAGTAGTCGCACAGACACGTACTAGTCGTGGTCGAGAGCCACGACTAGGGCTTGTCGTGCTCCACGACCACGACAAGTCGTGTACTGTGCGTGGTTGTCGAGTCTCTCGACCACGACTACTCCTCTGCTGCTTGTCGTGCCTTGAAGCCGCGACAAGTGAAAAAACAATTTTCACTGCAACGGGGATTCGAACCCGAGCCACTTGTTTGCTGTTGAGAACTCCCACCAGCTGAGCTACGAAGCTTATTTGACATAAGGGCAGTATACATTGTAATATTGTGCAACTTGTCGAGTTTCCAGAACTTGACAAGTTGCTGCTGGTCCCCCTTTATTTCTTTGGTCCCCCTGCTCCCTCTGCTAGCTAACTCACTCACACACACAAACAGCAGCATCAGCAACAACACACACATACACATTTCATCTTTCAACCCTAGATCTAGCAAAATCCGTCCGATAAATTTGTTTGGTGTAGAAGAGTAAGTTGTAGAGAATTGCGAGTTCTTCGAAAAGAGGTAATTTTTTTCAAAATGAATTTAAGATTCTGTTAATTATGTTGCTAATGACGTGATTAGGGTTTATATTTATGTTTATGTGTATACAAGAGTAGGTATTATATTTTTAGGAATATGTTTAGGAAATATGTGCATTTGTATGTATGTTTGTAAAATAGATTTTTTTAAATGTATGTGTGTATGTATGTTTGGAAATGAATGTGTATATGTTTAAAAATAGGGGTTTATAAATGTATGTGTGTGTTTGAAAAATATATTTTAGAAATATATGTGTGTATGTTTGAAAAAATAGGGTTTTTCAATGTATGTTTGTATGTTTGGAAAATAGGTTTTTGAAATGTATGTGTGTATGTTTAGAAATATATGTGTGTATGTTTGGAAAAATAGGGTTTTTAAATATATGTTTGTATGTTTGGAAAATTGGTTTTTGAAATGTATGTGTGTATGTTTAGAAATATATGTGTGTGTATGTTTGAAAAATATGTTTTTGAAATGTATGTGTGTATGTTTAGAAATATATGTGTGTATGTTTGGAAAAATAGGGTTTTTAAATATATGTTTGTATGTTTGGAAAATTGGTTTTTGAAATGTATATCTGTAAGTTTAGAAATATATGTGTGTGTATGTTTGGAAAAATAGGGTTTTTAAATATATGTTTGTATGTTTGGAAAATAGGTTTTTGAAATGTATGTGTGTATGTTTAGAAATATATGTGTGTGTATGTTTGAAAAATATGTTTTTGAAATGTATGTGTGTATGTTTACAAATATATGTGTGTGTATGTTTGGAAAATAGGTTTTTGAAATGTATGTGTGTATGTTTAGAAATATATGTGTGTGTATGTTTGGAAAATATGTTTTTGAAATGTATGTGTGTATGTTTAGAAATATATGTGTGTATGTTTGGAAAAATAGGGTTTTTAAATATATGTGTGTATGTTTGAAAAATAGGGTTTTTAAATATATGTGTGTATGTTTGGAAAAATAGGGTTTTTAAATATATGTGTGTATGTTTGAAAAATAGGGTTTTTAAATATATGTGTGTATGTTTGGAAAAATAGGGTTTTTAAATATATGTTTGTATGTTTAGAAATATATGTGTGTATGTTTGGAAAAATAGGGTTTTTAAATATATGTGTGTATGTTTGGAAAATAGGTTTTTGAAATGTATGTGTGTATGTTTAGAAATATATGTGTGTATGTTTGGAAAAATAGGGTTTTTAAATATATGTTTGTATGTTTAGAAATATATGTGTGTATGTTTGGAAAAATAGGGTTTTTAAATATATGTGTGTATGTTTGGAAAATAGGGTTTTTAAATGTATGTGTATTTCGTTTTAGAAACTATGTGCACACAATAGAAAATATAAAATTAGGTTATTTTTAATTGTGCACATGCATACTGTATGTCTAAAAATTAGGTTTTGGACATATATGTGTATGTATTTAGAAATTATGAAACTAGGCTATTTTCAATTACATGCATGCATGCTCTATGTTTAGAAATTATGTTTTTTAAAATTAGGTTATTTTTAATTGTGCACATGCATACTCTATGTATAAGAATTAGGTTTTGTAAAATATATATGTGTATGTATTTAGAAATTATGAAACTAGGTTATTTTCAATTACATGCATGTATGCATGCTCTATGTTTATAAATTATGTTTTTCAAATGTATATGTGTATGTATGGTTTTAGGAACTATGTGCATGTGTGTAATGGTGTCATGTTATTTACGCGTGAGATGAATGTGTGTAGGGAATGGATAGTCTGAACAAAATTTCCATATTTTATGGTGACGGCATAATTCGCGAGGGGTAAAGCGGGGTTGATATGAGTCGTTGCCAGTATGTGATGGGCGAGCTGAGTGTACATAACACCTCATTTCTAGACCTGAATTTGTGGATCCTGAATATGTTCGGGAAGCGGCCTCGCGATGAAATGGCTCTAATCGAAGGGCTCATCGTTCGTGAGGTAGATAATGAGTCATACTGGATGCTGCGCGAAATTAAAGGGGACAAATCTTGGAGTTCTTTTATTCGAAGAGTGGAAGACCCCCATGGCGGACTGCTCGGGCAGTTCGCGATGTATGTGCAGTTCTGCAACGTACGAGCAGCTGAGTGTTCGGTGGAGGGTGAGCCAAGCGTCATGCCCGGTCCTGCGAGATTCAGGGCTAGCGAGTGGTCGAATGTATTCTGCCATACTCGCGTAGATGTGTGCGAGGTACTGGATTGCCTTCCATCAGTGTCCGACGAAGATGATTCGACGGACTCGGAGGCATCCGATGGCTCTGATGACGATACTCCTGGTCCCCCGCAGGAGTGGCTAGATCACTCAGCATACAGTCAAGCTGTGTTGCCAACGGATCAGGGTTCGAGGTGGTCTTTCGAGCACGGTGGCTTACAAGTAGAGCAGGAGTTTCAAAGCAAGGAAGATCTGAAGAATGCCGTGGCGAGCTGGTCCCTCGCAATTAACCGGCAATATAAGGTCGTCAAGTCAAACCCCAACCTTTTTGTCGCAGCCTGTGTAACAGCAGGATGCCCATGGAAGATTCGTGCGATGCGGCCGAAGGACGACATCGGTTTTGTGGTGACAAGGGTTACCGCACACACATGCCTGCTCACAGAGGCGCTGGACAGACACAGGAACCTGACGTCGGCGTACGTCGGTAATATCATCCAGCCGGCTATGCGAGAGAACATTTCGATAATGCTGAGAGAAATAATGAAGCAAGTTGCCGATAGGTGTGGGTACACTATAAGGTATGCAAAGGCCTGGAGAGCAAAACAGAAGGCAATTGAGGGCATGTTCGGCACATTCGACCACGCCTACAACAATGTGATGCAGTTGCTGCGCAACATCGCTCAGACCAACCCAGGCACATTTTTATATTTCTTCGATCAGCCAGCTACACGTCGAGATGGTAGCCCCATACAGAACACTCGGGTACTCCGTCGATTATTCTGGTCATATCGCCAGTGCATCGAGGCATTTGCTTATTGTCGTCCAGTCATATGCGTGGATGGTACGTTCCTGACTGGAAAGTACAAGGGCTGTCTCCTCATTGCTGTTGCTGCGGATGCTAACGACCAACTGCTTCCATTGGCGTACGCCATCGTCGAGTCTGAAAACTCAGAAAGTTGGTTGTGGTTTCTGGTCAACGTGAAGCGGGCGGTTGTTGGTGATCGAGAGAAGGTGTGCATCATATCGGACCGCCACCAAGGGCTGCTCCATGCCATTGAGGTAATGCGCGGGGCCCCAGATGCTCCGTACAAATGGGAGGATGTGCGCAGCCGTTGGTGCATGCGGCACATTGCAGCAAACCTTTTCACACACTTCCGCAGTAAACAGATCATGGATCTATTCAAGCGGCTGTGCATGCAAAATCAACCGAAGAAGTTCCAGGCTGTGTTCGACAAATTGGAGGCGCTGACAGTGAAATACTCCACGAGGAGGGCCAGTAATGCTGCCGATGATGCGAACGTCAGCAAATTCTCCCAATGGATTCAGGACAAGGACATCGAGAAATGGTCCTTGCTGCACGACGAAGATGGCGCAAGGTTTGGGATAATGACGACGAACCTTTCAGAGGTGTGCAATTATGTGTTGAAGGGAGTCCGGTGTTTGCCGGTGACTGCTGTAGTGGAGATGACATGGTACCGCACAGCCGAGTACTTCAACAACAGAAGTGTAGCCGCCAAAACGCTAGTCGACGATCCCATGAGAACCTTGCCAGATGTTGTGCAGTCGTACTTGACTGCCCGCGTAGACAAGGCCCAGCGGCACGAGGTGACAGTTATAAACAGACTGCACCGAATCATTCAAGTCCGCCTTCGGCAGAAGAACGTGAGCGGCCAACTGAGACCTGGACGGGTGCACGAGGTCATTCTTGGGGATGTCGCTGAGTGTTCATGTAACAAACCGAAGCTACTGCACAAGCCCTGCTCTCATGTCCTTGCTTCATGTGCGGCGCTCGGTGTGAGCCCTGCGCCTTACCTTTCGGAGTACTTCAGCCTTGATAACCTTTCAAACACGTGGAGTGGCGTGTGGAGAGTTTTTATGACGCTCGGTGACTACAGAGTTATCCCTGCTGGCGAGACTACCTGGATCCCAGATGTAAATCTAAAGCGAACGGGTCCAGGGCGACGGAAGACACGCCGAATACACAATGACATGGATGAGTCACAGGGGGGTAGCTCACGAGCTAGGAAATGCTCGATCTGTAGGCAGCCCGGACATAGCAGGAAGGATTGTTTGAATGCACCCGGACCATCGACATAGCCTTGTAATAAACTTTGTAATACGCTTATCATTTGCATTGGATTGTTGTAATCTGTTTGAAACCTTGTAATATGATTCATGTTATGTTACTTTCATGTCGTGTGCTATCCATGGGTATGATACTTTCAATAACGGTTCCCGATGTATGTTATGTTACTTTCAATAATGGTTCATGTTTTATGTTTTGACAGGCATGGCTGGCGGGGATAGAGATCTTCCAGAGCTACTGAGCAGTACATGTGATCGTGGCCATCGCGGCCGCATCTTGTCCGAGGGCGGGGACTTGGAGCCCTGGTAGTCCGTGCTCCCTTGGAGTACTGGCCTCTGCATGAGGGCTATATCCCCATCCTGTGGGCTGTAGGTTTATTGCCGTTCGCCCGTATGCTGCAGATAGGTCAGCATCTCACACTGGACAAGTCGTTGATCACCGCATTGGTAGATCGATGGCGTCCGGAGACCCACACTTTCCACTTCCGCTGGGGGGAGATGACAGTCACGCTGGAGGATGTGAGCATGCTGCTTGGTTTACCTGCCAGCACGCCTGGATTGGCGCGCACAGATGCACCTCCGATTCAACATCGTTAACCACGCCGACGAGATCCCGGCATCCAGGCGTGGGGTCCCCCACCGATTTCTGGCGCGCTACCGTGAGTGCCCCGATGATGCCCCCGCCGATGTAGTTCGCCAGCATCTCTTCGCGTACTTGCTGGTGACGCTGCAGTATATTTTGTTCCCTTCCACGCACGGTGACACTGTGTACACGTGGTTCATTCCTCTGGTCGAGAGTATCGTCGATGTCGACGCAGGGGCCATGCCGCGTTACAACTGGGCGATGGCAGTGTTGTGCGCGACGTACAGGGGCCTTTGCGAGGCATGCTGCAGGACCGCAGCTGGATCGTTGCTTTCCGCATGCCCTGTACTGCTGCAACTGTGGTCATGGGAGCACTTCCCCGTTAGTCGGCCGCGTTTACAGTGGCCCATCCATCCGTACGTTGCGCCAGCCGACTATGATGATTGGGTGGACCGGCCGACCATGGGAGCCCGTTGGCTGGGAGGTCGGCCGAGGTGGTCATCATCACAGATTCACCGCTGTTACTTGGCGTACCTGGGAGAGTTTGATCTTCTATCGGACGCGCGCGTCATATGGCGGCCATGGACACCGGAGCACATCTCGCAGGTTGCACCGCATGGCATTTCCTCGCATTGCACCGCGGGCCAGGACTGCTGGCTTACACGCCGGCACATGGTGTTCTCACATGTGGTGGAGCCGTATTTTCCGGAGAGGGTGATGCGCCAATTCGGCCTACATCAGCAGATACCGCCCCCGGAAAGAAATCGACAACGCCATCTCCCGCGGCAGATTCACGTGTATGCCTCGAACATTTTCTATATCTCATGTACACACTCATATTTGTTTATTTCTTTGCTTTATGTGCATCGCGTCACCTTTTGCAGACAAACACGTAGAGGAAAACACTCTGACAACTGGCAGATCAAGAATTCCAAATGGGTCGACGAGTCGGAGGACCACGCGGCGACGGATGTTGTTGTGGAGGAGCGGCCGTATGACCCTGGGAAGTCCCAGGCCTATCTTCAGTGGTACGTGCCGCGCACCAGCACGCGACTCGCTCGTGCGGCCCCCCCATCGCCGACAGAACTATCACATCAAGACAGTCTTCGACTCGGCCTTGATGTTCATTTCCCAGGTCAGATACATCGCTCGGTACGTTCGTCTTCGCTGGATACTTATGTTGGTCTTTTATCTTATCTATTTTTCCATAGTTCCCATATGAGTTTCGCATGTGCAGGGTGACTTAGCGTTGGGCATCGACAGCCAAGCGGCAAACCTGTCGTCTCTCTTGGAAGGTCCTCCACGCTTCAAGGCGATGGCGCGTGCTGCCCTACATTCCATCCGTGTAGCAGCACAACGAATCCTCTTCTTCGATGTTGCTTGTGGCCGAAAGACAGATGCATCGGTTCCGCACCGGAGAGGGGCTCGGCCGCCCAGCCCAATGTCAGCCCGGCCTAGCCTGGGTGGTGCTCGACAGAGCACTTCGTCAGCACGGCGCAGTCATCGTGACACATCGCCGACCTGGGGAGGTGACATACCAGGGACGTCCGCCGGCCCGTCTCGGCTTCATCGTTCCTCGTCAATGCACAGTGCTCGACGCAGAGATCTGCATATTGGGGGCCCATCGAGACATCGCACTCCCGGTTCAGATGACTCTGATGATAACGGCGGCATCCGTCGTCAACACGAGGACGACATTCGTCGTCAAGACAGGGACGATGCGAGTAGGGCGTTGGCAGAACGGTTTGCGGCTGACAAAGATTGGGGCCAGGCTCATATTGAGCAGGCTCTCCAGGGACAGAGATACTCAGTCCCTGGGGGGTCTACTTGGGACAGTTGGGGGGACCCCGCCCACGACCACATGGATGTGGATGACGATTGTGAGTACTACGCTCCGCAGGGGGCCGACCCCAGTTGGGTGGCACCACAGCAGGACAACCAGGAGTGGGTCTCGCGCATGTTAGGGTTGCACGACCCTCATGCACATCAGTACTACCAACCGGATCAGTTGACGCCTAGCGAACTCGAAGATCACCCTCCACCGACACAGCCATCTCAGGGTCATGCAGGTACTGAGCGGCATGGTCCTTCTACCGTGGCTGGACAGCGATCACATGTGCCACCTGATCCGTACTCACCATCGCCTTTTCAGAGAGATAGACATGGGCATGGGCATAAGAGGGGTCGTCCGAACCCATAGCGAACATGTACTAACACTTTTATTTTCGAGTGTGTTACATTCAAAATGAATCATGCAGTTCACTGGATTTCTTATATATTTTTATTATATGATACATACTTACGTATATTTCTATAGATATATATACATATACATATACATATACATATATATATATATGTGCATGTGTATATATATATATATATATATATATATATCTATACAGTATGTATGTATTTATGTATATACAGTATGATGGGAAAAACTCCTAGCCCAGCTGGTGGGAACTCTCTTCTACCTCGTTGTCCACTTGGGTTCGAATCCCCACTGATCTTGATTTGGGTTCACAGGATAGATTTTGATATTTTAGGGTTTGAGATAGATTAGGGTTGAACTGATCTTGTTACTGCCAAACATAAAAGTCTTTAGAAGCTAGATTCAATTCCATCTATAAATATCAGATCTATCAATCCTATTCTGTTTTCGAAAACAGGATTCTAATTACCCTAAATACTCAGAACTCAGATTTAGCTAAATCTTGACCTAATCCAGATCAGATTATTCTTGGATTATGATCATGGGTATGTCAATACCTTAATCCAGAAAGTTGGCAGCCAAATCGTATCATCTAAGCCATTTTCACATATCAGTCCAAATTATATCGTAATTTAGTCCTTTATTCGATATCTAGAAACCCCAAAAGGCTAAAATCTTCAGATTAATTCCAAATTCAAAATTTCTTCAGCAAATCTTTTTCAAATGCTATTTGATACAATTTTCTCTTCTGTGCAGATTACAAAATCACATTTTAAAGGCCATAATTCAAAATCGACAAAACTCAGATCTTATTTTACCCTAAAGTACCCTATTTTCAGTTTATATCGAAAATCATCAAATGAAGTCGTATTTTATCAAATCTCTTGTTAGATGAGTATAATGTATAAGTTTACATTTATTTGTGAAATCAGATTACAAATAAATCCACAATTTAATCATTAATTTTTTTTCTTGTCGAATTCTGCATTGCTGACCTTGTCGTGGTCGTGGGGCATGACAAGCCCTAGTCGTGCCTTTCGACCACGACTAGTACCTCCCTGTGCGACTAGCAACTTGTCGAGCTCCCAGAGCTCGACAAGCTGACGTGGCAGGCCATTTGTGTAAATAATTACAACTGTGGGTTAGTTTCGTAATTAATTTTTAATTCTGGGTTAACAGTAAAAAAAACTCCCTAAAAGATATACATATTGATAGAACATGATGTCACGATTCTAAGTCAAATTGGCTTTAGCTCTCACTGGTCTTACTCAAAGTTTTGCTATGCATTTGGATTGAACGTCTCCAATGAATTCTAGATTTTCTTTTTTTTTTTTTTTTTACAAAGAACACCCTTTAAAAAAATAAAGAAACTAACACATAGTTAAAAAAATTTATAAAAATAATCAGTTTCAGATGTACGATTGTGAGACAGACGTGTCACATGTACCACACATACAATGTGCAGAAGATTGACCACACTGTGTGACAGGACGGGGTCAATACTACCACACATGCAACATGCAACAAAAGATTGGTGGAGTCCTGTTGCAGATTGCACACACGAGTTATTTTTTCAAATTCTAGGAAGTAAAGATTAGTTTTATTATTTTTTAAAACATTTATTCGTAAACAAATCCATAAAATTTAGACTATCTGTCTATAGTAAATGCCACCAAATTTTTTGAGGGAAAAAACATCCATCACCAGTCTCTCGAAGCTAATAATGATGTTAGAACTAGACTACTTATAAATTAAAATTAGCGCGGAACAAAGGATTATTGGAGGCTTATTTAATAAGTTTAAGCGTTTAAGCTGATTCTTCGCTAGAAGACTCCAAACAATATTGCAATTATCCAGCACGAATTTTAAAGTAGGTACTCTACAGTTTGATCAATTTGTGCATGATGTGTCAGTTTTAAAATTTTGCAAAGTTTTATGGGAAGCTAATGGGCTGAAGCCCAGCCCATGCCCAAAAACTTTTTCTTGTGATTCAATTCAAGCCTGTCCTAAGCCCAAAAGAGAAAAGTCCCAGCCCGATCTAGGCCCAAATAAGGCCTGGTTTTTATATCTAGGCCTAACTAATCTGTTGGGCTTCCTGTTTTTTTGCTGAAATAAATTTGTAGTAAGCAAATCACGAAATAAAAATATCAACTGTATCCAGAATTTTTTATTAACTAATAATATTTTATTATTGATTTAAAAAATGGACAGAAAAAATGTTTATTTTTGAGATGCCCGAAACGGGTGCGATTAGTAATACTGCAAGTAAACGGTTGAATATTGGACACTTGAGATTCGAAATCCATGAGGAGCAAGCGTATTCATTTTTTAGATTAAGACATTACCAATTAAATCAGAGCGAGAGTTTTTTTTTGTGAACTACTACTAAAACTACAATAAAATATATCAATTTAGGGTTTTGAAAAGGAAAAATTGCAAACTATAAAATTATGGTTTTGAAAAGTTAGAACTGTGAAATTAGGGTTTTAGAAATCAAGAGAGAAAGCCTAGGGTTTCGAAAATTCTACAACCATCAAGTGTAGTTCTATCCAAAATTAGTGAATTGTGATTCAGTTTTAAATGTTTTCCAAGACAGATTAAGTTGTCGGTACGGTTACTGGTACAACAGTCAGATGATCGCTTCAACAGTTAAGTCTGGCGAAAGTCTCTCTCCTATTCAGGAGTTCCACGTTAGAACACAATTACTCGGTTGAAAGAACTCAAGAACTCCCCTAAGTTTTCGTCTAGACTCAGTAGTTATGCTTGTTGCCTAGCCCAGAAATTAGGGTTTAGAGGAAGAAAACTCAAAATAAGTCGCAAAACATGAAAACAGAGACAAGAAAGAATTATGCCCTCTGGATTAGGTCATTCGTAATCCTTAAAGGGAACTACTCAAAGAAAGCTATTAAAATTGAGAAATAGCATATAATTAAGGAGAACTTACTCAATTGCATAAAAATAACAGTGTTTGCGGTCCACAGCGGATTACAAAGGCGAGAACTAGAAACAAATAGAGAGGGGGGCTAAACTAAACCTATGAACTAATATAAACTAAAAATTCATGAAAACTAAGCCAAAAGCTTCCCTATTTATACACAAGATTCCTAAATTCATCCAATTAGAACTCATAACGCACAAACGACGAAACCGACTTAAAAAAAATACGTGAAATGGATAAAAGATGCAAGATATTAGTCAAGGCAAAGCTGGGCACGAGCCTCGGCATGGGTGTGCCTAGGCCTAGGCAAGAATCGTGCCAGTGCCCATGCCAGGCTTAGGTCCCTGGGTCTTGGGCTCTGTTTTGGGTCCAGTTTTCATTCTCTGCTTCGTTTTCTATTCAAATGAGCTCGAAATGCTTCCAATTTTGCACACTTGATCCCTGAAATATTACGAACACAATCATAAAAGCGTATTGTAAAAATGTTACAAAAAGTTACATAAAATGTTGTATCGTATGAGTTTTCAGCATGAAAAATGTCGCAAACTTAGGGTAGAATTAATATCACTTAAGCACTTATCAAATCCCTTGAACCTAGCATCTTGTTTGTCCTCAAGCAAAGGATGAGAGTGGAATTTTAAGAAGTTATTAAGATAGGAATGACTTATTTAAGAAGATATTTAATAAAGAACTTCCGGCGATTCTTGACAAATCAAAGTGTATGAAGTAATTGATCGAAACACTTTAAACTCTCGATTACAAGCAAGTAATGCATCAAATTTCAACCTTAGCAAAGAAAAAACTTTTGATCAATTAAACAAATGTTGGAAAAATCTTTCATAAATATTTAAGAATAAGCAACTGATAAGTCAAACAATCACAATATTACCAATTATACTAAGTCTGCTAAGTTGCCCAACTCAAGAGAAGAAAAATAGACACTTTAATTGTTGTTTTTGTATTTTTTTTATTTTTATATACTAATGGGAACGGAGATGCCCGAACTTCCGTCAGGTGGAGGATAAGTCGATTAGGCGGCGCGAGACACACACGATCCGGCTTCTTGATCGGCACGATCAAAACCCCTGCAATCGCAGCACCACGCGTCCTCTGGTTATCAACCGTGCGTTGCCCGGTTGACCTCGCCACGAAGGCTAATCCCTGCCAGTGAATCGAGAACACAAGCAAGAACAAGAAAGATGCAACTGAATTTGCAATTGAGGATGAAGCTCACGAGTTGGGGTCTCACAAACCGATGAACGGCGATACTGTTCAAAGACAGAATTGATCTAAGCAAAACCCGCCTCAACCCTAGCGGCGGCTACTGAATATAAGGTCTAAGGGACGTCCTAGAAACCCTAGACGCGTCCATGATGGGCTCCAACACGATACATGGGCCAACGGCCCAAATTGGTGACGCAGCAACCTGGGACAGATTCTATCCGCCAACTTACAACGTGAATTCCCGTCGACTCCGAAGTACAAATGACCTGAAACCGGTGCCATTGGAAAGGTTATCTCCTTAGCTTTCCAGGCATATGTAGATCATCGAAATCGGAGCCCGTTTGTGGCCTGGGCGACGATTTTAGTGAACACTGCTCCTGGTGGCCGAGGTAGTCGACTCCGAGATGAATTGGCCTCCAACTTGACTTGGACGCCCTCCTTGCCTCCCTCCTGGCCCTTGCTGGTTCCCAAGGCCTTCATGATCCTCTCCAAAGTTCCTAAGTACAATATAATCAATAATATCATTAGGTAGCATACCATCCTCACAAGTATATGCACGGGCACTTAGGAACGAGCTCACCTGTTGATTCAATTGCCGTGCTCGTGCTCTTGTGATGGGTCCTTGCATCACAACTGGAGGAGTCTCGGGTGTATGCATAGGAGTGATGTCCTCATCATCCTCCCCCTCTTGAAGTGGAGTCGTCCTCGACTCAAGCTCATCTTCTTCTCCCATGAACGGTTTCAAATCAATTTGGTGCTCAATCCCTCGTATGGGTGGGAGTCCTGGAGGTATCTCGGCAGGAAAAACATCCGCATACTCCTGCAAAAGGTTAGTGACAGCAGGAGGCAAAGTACTGGGCATATCATCCAATGAAAACAAAGCATCTTTGCATATCAAAGCATAGCACAAAGCATCATCATTAATTGCAGCAAGATCAGATTTTGTAGCAAGCAAGACGGGATTCCTCAATTTAATTTGGTTGGCTACATGCTGAATTTCAGATTTTTCATCAATGGTTTTCTTGTCATTAGCAAGCCGCTCCCTATCGGATTTAACAATTTCAGCGGGGTCAAAGGTAGAAGTGTAATTTTCTTCCCCTTATGCATAAAAGTGTATTTATTACTTCTACCGTGGTGAAGTGCATCAGTGTCATATTCCCATGGGTGACCCAATAAAAGAGAGCAAGCTTGCATCGGCACCACATCACAATCAGCAAAATCAGAATAGGAACCAATGGAAAAATGAACCCGAACTGTTTGTGTTACCTTAGCTCTGTCGGAATCATTCAGCCACTGAATGTGGTATGGATGTGGGTGCGGGCGTGTGGTCAAGCCAAGCTTCTTGACCAAATCTGTACTCACCAAGTTGTTGCAGCTGCCGGAGTCAATGATCACGCGCGCTCGTCGGTTGTTGATGACGAAGAAAATTTGGAACAAGTTGTGGCGCTACTGCTGCTCGGCTTGCTCCATTTGTGCGCTAAGGACACGCTGGACAATGATGGACCTGTACGCAGCGGTATCCTCGGCGCCAAAGGTGGCATCATCATCAACCTCGTCGTCGTCCACCCTGGTGTCGTCGATCTCATCCTCAACATCGGAGGCGCTGATGTAACCTCCATCGTCTGTGGCGATGTATGCCCGCTGGCTGGGGCACTCTTTCTTGACGTGGCCAATCCCTTGGCACTTGTGGCAGCGAATTCCCATCGATGTACGGCCCGTGGAAGCGATGGAGGAGGAGCTCTTGGCCGGTGTTGGCGGGGTCGACTTGCTGCTGTCCGCGGCACGGGCGGGCGGTGCCGTCGATACCGGTCGTGTGCTCGTCGAAGGTGGCGGTGCAGCTGGTCGGAAGGTGGAAGAAGGCACTGTCTTCGCTTGTCCCGTAGTCATTCGGGGCGTGAAGGTGCTGCCGGTGTTGCTCCTGCTCTTAGAATGGCGTCCCTGCAACTCCTTCTTTGCTAACATAGCAAGTTGAAACAAGCGATTGACAGTTGTATATTCTTTATAATCAACAATATCCTGAATTTCTGGACGCAAACCACCGTAAAAACGAGCAATTTTATCCTCAGGTTCCTCTACTACCCCACAACGTAACATACCCTTTTGAAGCTCTTGGTAATATTCCTGAACAGTCATACTACCTTGATCTAATCGTTGCAATCTCTTGCGCATATCACGTTGGTAGGAAGGAGGAACAAATCTATTACGCATAGCATCTTTTAATCTCGCCCAAGAATCAGGTTGTAAGTGGGCATTTACTAGTTCATTCCACCAGATTATAGCAAAATCTTTAAATTCACTAGTGGCTTGTCTAACTCTATGAATCTCGGGAACTAGATGGGAATTAAATTTCTGCTCGACCGTCATCTCCCAATCTAAGTAAGCATCAGCATCATAAGCTCCAGAAAAGGAAGGGATGGTGAATTTTACCTTAGCGAAAGGATCATCATTGCGGTTCTGGTTATTACCTCCCATACCGTGCTGGTTGCGGCGAAGACGGTCATGCAGACGGCCGTCTCATTGAGCAGCACGTTCCCTGGCGGCATGTTGCTGCTCATCTTCATCTTCCTCAAAATCACCATCCGCATCGTGGTCGTTGTTGCCGTGGTTGGCGCCGCTGTTGACGGAGGCATCTCCATCAATGGTCGCGGGAGGGCGTTTTTCGACGGCATCCATCCTCTCGGTGAGGGTGGAAACTCATCGATCGATGCTCTCAAGGGTCTTGTTCGTCGTCGTGGCATGCTCCTTGAACATCGTTTTTATCTCATCCAGCATGGTCGACAACTCTGAATGAAGGACACAGTCTTCGATGGTAACATCATCCTCGTTCCTGCCCTTCTTGCCACCTGCCATGGTTAGCACAGAAAAAGGACAGAAGGAAAACAAGCACAAGTATTATGAGCCCTATGAACTACTAGGTGGGATCTCACGCTCTCAAGCAATCTTACCAAGTTCTTACCCAGTTCTTACCAACACAGTGAGGGACGGTGCAACCGGTGGCTGGTTCGTGACACCGTGAGGGCGTGATGAAGCGATTGCAAGGGTCAATAACCTGTGCTGATCAGAAGGATGTATTTGTGGAGCTGTAGGAAGGTTATATGTATGGAGTGGCACACAATTCAGTAACAGATAATAATGCTGAATAAATGTCCAAAAGCACTTGCCCTAGTTGCTGGTCTAAACGTGTCCTTATTCTAGCTGCGGCAGAAAGCAAGGAATATATAGAGACAAGCAACAAGGCGTCAAAATATATGAACAAATATTAGCACAGCAGCAAAACACTTCTATCAAGCACGGTAAAAGCACCTATCTTTGCTCCTGTCCTTTTTTTTTTTTTTTTTTTGCTCTACGCTTCTCTCACAAATTTTTTTTTTTTGATTTTTCTGATATTTTTCCTAGGATCAGGAGCACAAAGGTAGACAGTACAAAAATTTTCAGCCTGAACAGATGTAAGATGAAACCGATATGAAATAAGAAGTGTTCTCTGAAAAGCGTGCTCAAACTTCGGCGGCCGGAAACTCAATCTTCCCGGGGGAATTTCGCAAAAATAAATTCGGCGAACCCAGCAAAGCTGGGGAGAATCGGATGTAAAATTTTCTGTAGATGTCCGCGGATATAAAATTTGCCTAATTTCGAGTCCGTATGCGAAAGTTATGGCCGTTTTACGGAAGGACTCCGAATTAGGGTTTTCTAGGCGGCACCTCTCCGAACTCAAGGGTGTTTGGAGTGGATATGGAAGGCGATGATCTATGGTGGAAGGCTCTGTGATGAGGGGTGGCCGTATGGCTAACAGGAGGTGGGGGATTAGGGTTTATGAAGGGGAAACCCTAACACAACCAGGACTCCGAAAATGATGAAAACCACAAAGCAAACCGATTCCAACAAGGACACAAACGGCGATTGGTGACTGGATCGGTGTAGGATATGGGATGCAGCGGAGATGAAACACAACTAAATTAAGACCACGATCTAAACCAGCAACACGACTCGACTATGGACACAAACTCAGTACTACGGACTCTGAAACCGAAATTGTGCAAAGGCTAGGCGCGGTTCTAGGTATGGTAGACTATGAACTGCAATTTTTTTTTGGCTTTTTCGTGGACTATAGGGCGAACGCAAAACTAAATCAAACTAAGGGAAAAGGCGAACCTGACGGTAACCTTGCTCTGATTACCACTTAATGGGAACGGGGATGCCCGAACTTCCGTCAGGTGGAGGATAAGTCGATTAGGCGGCGCGAGACACACACGATCCGGCTTCTTGATCGGCACGATCAAAACCCCTGCAATCGCAGCACCACGCGTCCTCTGGTTATCAACCGTGCGCTGCCCGGTTGACCTCGCCACGAAGGCTAATCCCTGCCAGTGAATCGAGAACACAAGCAAGAACAAGAAAGATGCAGCTGAATTTGCAATTGAGGATGAAGCTCACGAGTTGGGGTCTCACAAACCGATGAACGGCGACACTGTTCAAAGACAGAATTGATCTAAGCAAAACCTGCCTCAACCCTAGCGGCGGCTACTGAATATAAGGTCTAAGGGATGTCCTAGAAACCCTAGACGCGTCCGTGATGGGCTCCAACACGATACATGGGCCAACGGCCCAAATTGGTGATGCAGCAACCTGGGACAGATTCTGTCCGCCAACTTGCAACGTGAATTCCCGTCGACTCCGAAGTACAAATGACCTGAAACCGGTGCCATTGGAAAGGTTATCGCCTTAGCTTTCCAGGAATATGTAGATCATCGAAATCGGAGCCCGTTTGTGGCCTGGGAGACGATTTTAGTGAACACTGCTCCTGGTGGTCGAGGTAGTCGACTCCGAGATGAATTGGCCTCCAACTTGACTTGGACGCCCTCCTTGCCTCCCTCCTGGCCCTTGCTGGTTCCCAAGGCCTTCATGATCCTCTCCAAAGTTCCTAAGTACAATATAATCAATAATATCATTAGGTAGCATACCATCCTCACAAGTATATGCACGGGCACTTAGGAACGAGCTCACCTGTTGATTCAATTGCCGTGCTCGTGCTCTTGTGATGGGTCCTTGCATCACAACTGGAGGAGTCTCGGGCGTATGCATAGGAGTGATGTCCTCATCATGTGTAGCATCATCACTCTTATGACAAGGTATGAAATGTGCCATTTTAGAAAAACGATCCACAACCAAAAAAATACTATCCCTCCCCCTCTTGGTCCTAGACAATCCAAAAAAAAAAAGTCCATCAAAATGTCCTCCCAAGGAGCGCAAGGAATAGGAAGAGGCATATAAAGACCATGTGGATTTAAGCGAGACTTAGATTTTTTGCAAGTACTGCAGCGTGACACGTTGCGTTTGACGTCGCATCTCATCTTGGGCCAAAAGAAGTGAGTGGACAGCACATCTTCAGTTTTCTTCACTCCAAAATGACCCATCAAACCACCTCCATGTGCTTCTTGCAAAAATAAAAGGCGAATGGAGCTAGCTGGAACACATAGCTTGTTAACACGATAAAGAAATCCATCATTCAGCATATATTTATTCCATGTTCTCCCTTCCTTACAATTTTCAAAAGCTTCTTTAAAATCCAAATTAGTGGCATATAACTCTTTTTGATCGTTTCTAGGCCAAAAATCTTGTGATCTAGTTGTGACAACATGGTATAACGCCTAGACAAAGCATCAGCAATAACATTTTCTTTTCCCTTCTTATTTTTAATGACAAATGGAAATGACTCTATGAATTCAACCCATTTAGCATGTCGTTTATTCAGTTTTCCTTGACTTCTAATGTGTTTCAAAGATTCATGATCAGAGTGAATAACAAATTCCTTAGGCCAAAGATAATGTTGCCAAGTTTCCAAAACTCGCACTAAAGCATACAATTCCTTATCATAAGTAGAGTAATTCAGAGATGGCCCATTCAACTTCTCACTAAAGTAGGCAACAGGCTTACCTTCTTGCAGCAGCACTCCTCCTATTCCAATTCTGCTAGCACTCCTCCTATTCCTTATCACTAAAGTAGGCAACAGGCCCATCCAACTTCTCACCAAAGATGGCACATTCTATTTCAAAAGTCTTATCAAAATCTGGAAGTTGGAGTAGAGGTGCACGTGTAAGCTTCTCCTCAAGCATGTTGAAAGCTTGTTCTTGTGCTGGCCCCCATCGGAAAGGAATGCCCTTCTTTGTCAACTCATTCAGCGGGGCGGCAATGGTGTTGAAATCTTTCACAAAGCGTTGATAGAAACCTGCAAGACCGTGAAAACTACGCACCTGGGTGACCGTCTCAGGGGTCGGCCAGCTCTTGATAGCTTCAATTTTTGTTTCATCCACCTCGATTCCCTGTGGGGTAACAACATATCCAAGAAAAGAAACTCGATCCGTGCAAAAGGTGCACTTCTCAAGATTATCAAACAAGCGTGCATCTCTCAAAGCGTTAAAAACATCACGCAAATGCTCAGCATGTGCATCCAAAGACTTCCTATAGATCAAGATATCATCAAAGTAAACTACCACAAATTTTCCAATGAAAGCACGTAAAACCTCGTGCATCAAACGCATGAAAGTGCTCGGAGCATTAGTTAAACCAAAAGGCATTACTAACCACTCATAAAGCCCGAACATAGTTTTAAATGCAGTTTTTCATTCATCTCCCAATTTCATTCTTATTTGGTGGTATCCACTACGCAAGTCAATCTTTGTGAAAACAATAGAACCACTTAACTCGTCAAGCATGTCGTCTAACCTAGGAATAGGATGACGATACCTTATTGTAATATTGTTAATGGCTCTACAGTCTACACACATATGCTAACTACCATATTTCTTTGGAACAAAAAGCACAGGAACAGCGCAAGGACTAAGGCTTTCTCGTACATACCCGCGGTCCAAAAGTTCTTGGACTTGTCGCTGAATTTCCTTTGTCTCCTTTGGATTTTTCCTATATGCAACACGGTTTGGTAATGATGCTCCTGGAATCAAGTCGATTTGGTGCTCAATACCTCTAATTGGTGGCAGCCCCAGGGGTATCTCAGCGGGAAAAACGTCCTCATACTCCTGCAAAAGCTTAGTGATAGGAGGGGGCAAAGTGCTAGATATATCATCAAGTGAAAACAAAGCATCTTTGCATATCAAAGCATAGCACATCACATCATTCTCTTCAATTTCAGCAAGGTCAGATTTGGTTGCAAGGAGAACTCCACTCTTCAACTTAATTTCAGTGGGCTTAGAGCTAGATGGTGCAACATTTTTCGCTATTTGTTTACTTTCATATTTCAACACATTCTCCTTTTTCTCATTTTCAGTTCTTTCTCTATCAAAGTGCACAATTTCAAAAGGTGTCATAGGAAGTAAAGTAATTTTCTTTCCTTTGTGCACAAAAGTATATTTGTTACTTCTACCATGATGAGTTGCATTAGTATCATATTCCCATGGTCGGCCTAATAAAAGTGAACATGCTTGCATAGGTACTACATCAAAATCAACAACATCATGGTATGATCCAATGAAAAATTGTAGTCTTGCAGTTTGTGTTACCTTTACTTTACCATTGTTGTTGAACCACTAAACATGGTATGGATGGGGATGTGTACATGTGGTCAAGCCAAGCTTCTTGACCAGATCTAAACTCACCAAATTGTTGCAGCTCCCACCATCAATTATGGTTCTAACACGTCGGTCCTTGACAATGAGGAACATCTGAAACAAATTGTGGCGTTGGGCTCTCTCTGCTTGCTCCATTTGTGTGCTCAACACTCGCTGCACAATAAAGGTCCGGTAGTTATTTGTCGCCGCAGTGCCTAAAGTTTCCTCATCATCGCCATCCGCATCATGTTCAAACTCATCATCACTTGCATGGTTAGCTGCAAGAACTAATTCATCTTCCACATCACTTGCACTAATGTACCCACCATCCTCAGTAGCAGTGTATGCGCGGTGACTTGGGCAATCCTTCATGACATGTCCCATGCCCTTACAGCGGTGGCACACAATCCCTGTCGTGCGACCCGTGGAAGCAACTGATGAAGAACTATTTGATGGCGCCTACACATTAGAAGTTTTGCTCACCTCAGAAGTTCGTGGAGGTGGAGGTGGTGTTGTTGATCGTGTCCTATTTGTTGAAGGTGCAACAGACCAAAAAGAAGAAGATGGGGCTGGTTTGGCTTGCCCCTGCTTTGGCCTTGATGCGGAGGTACCAGGGAAATTGCTTCTTGTCCTTGGTTGTCCGTGTCGTCCCTGCAATTCTTTTTCTGCCAACATAGCAAGCTGGAACAACCTATTGATATTATTATAATCTTTGTAATCAATAATGTCGTTCTCCCTGTGGGGAGTAAACAATCCCTGGCTCGCCTCCTTCGGGCAATAGATCTGTTACATTCAAAGCTACATTGTAAGAAAAAATATATACAAACTTGTGCACACATGATTAATCTTTTTGGCTAACTATTTTTACATAAATATTAAGTAAAAAGATCTCGGCGTCCTTAGGGTTTTAGGTTTGTGTAGTACCAATAAATGTGAGAATTTTAGGTTTCTTGGTTAATGAAGAAAAAGAAAAAAAATGAGGAAGTTAGCCAACTTACGATTCGTTGCACGACCTCAGCGTCCTTAGGGTTTGGGAACTCTAAAAACCCCATGGATGACACGGTCCCTCTGGCCAACCACCAGCGCTTGCATCGCGGATTGCGGATCTCGGAAATCGGCAGGTCAGGGGAGTCGACGAAAGTCAACTCCTAGTCTTCGGCCTTCTTCCACTGCTCCTCCTTCCCCGCATAGCCACGAGATCCGAGCCGGTGCGGGTGGTCGTTCCTTCTCTGGATTGCCTTGTTCTTCTCGCTAAGGGCCTTCATAGCAGAAACAAGATAATTAATGCACCGTTGGTTACTCCATACAACGGTGTGACCAAGCAAAGGAAGCATACATACCTTGAACTCAGGGGTCCCCTTCTGCTGGGTGAATTGCTCCCATACCTCCTCCATTATGAAGGGATACTTCTTGCATAGAGATTTGCCTTTAGCGAGGAAGGCACTAACGAGGAAGCTCTTGAAGGTTTTCCATGTGTTGTTCATGTCTTTCAAGCAAGCCGTCTTGGGTCCATCGTCGAGGATGTTCCACTTGGCCTATTTTCAAACGGTGCATATAAGCACTTTTTTACTTAATCTTCAGGATAAGCCAAGGGAATGTGATTAATCAAGAGTTCAGGGATTTTGATTAATTTTACCTTCACTTCCACCCACAGCCTATCCCTCTCGTCGGCCTTCACGTCCTTCAAGCTCTGAACGGTGATCTTCACCCTTTCCTTCACCAACAAACCAACATAGGCAGTGTGCTGCCCAGAGTTTTTTCTGATTGGTCTCCCAAACTGGTTGAACTCACATGAAAGATCCGTGCGTTTGGCCAAATGGCACAACATCATCGCGCCTCGCACCTTCCTCTTGCGCTGGGACGAAGCAGCATCAGCTACGTTGCCCCTCGTCAAATCACTAGTATTAGACGAGGAAGATTTCGACATACCTGTGCCTAAAATTCCATGAACAAACCATCAATTGATATGAAAAATAGGTTTACATGAAAAAGTTCATAACTAAAATGGATTTATTTATTTATTTATCAAGTTCATAACAAACCATCAATTGAAGCACATCCATGCATATGGTGGTCAATGCATTAGAAAGTTAGTAAAAACAGAAAAATACAGCATGAGACAATTCCTGAGGCAATTTACTCCGAACATGGTTTCAGCTCAAACAGAAGTGGAACAATCAAGTGTACAAACAAATTTCTATACTCCTTTCCTCCTGTTCTAACTATTTCAAAGGGGAAACTCTTACCAATCCAAACACATCCAAGCATGTTTGCTCCTTCTGTTGGCAAGTAATGTTCATACACAACCTCAGCACAAAGCCAAAGTATCCTAATTAACTCAACAAAATTTCGTCCAATTGCCAATTAAATAAGCAATCCACTCTTGCAACTAATCAAGTACTTAAGCCTGAACATGATCCAGAATTCCACAAGTTTGAACAAGCTAGTACATATGGCTTAATCATAATCAAGAAACAACAGCAAGACATAATCTCAAGATAAATTCACATGATTTCGGGATTTAATTCGAAGTGACTCTAGAAGTAATCACCATACCACCCAATTTCAAATCCATCTATCCTTTTGCTCATGTAATGTGAGGATCATTTACTTCTTACAGATATGCTTCAAAAACTCAACTCAACAATAGTACACATATACATGGATTGTTATCTTCCAATTTACCTCGAGAAAGAATAAATTAAACCTCATAAACGAAACAGATTTTGATCAGCATGAACCACCTGAATATTAATTCAATTGACTTCTAGGCAACCTATGAATTTTGTACAGAATCTTTAGGCATAAGCTGATTACGCAGATTTGAAATCAAAGCCACAATCTGAATACAGCTACAACTCCAATATGCAAGCAATGGAAAGTCCAATCAGGTATGAAACTTATGCGGACTCAAACAATCAGCCTACCAAGGCATAGGTTAACTCCTCATGTGCTTTATAGGATACAAGATCTTCAAGCATTAATTAACTAATTCAGAATTGCAACCATCCAAATAATGTTTTGGATTCCAACCCGCAGGTAACAAGGTTCAATTATAATTGTAAATAACTCAAAACAGCCACTAGTACAGAAATGCAGTCTACTAACCCCTATCTTCTATCGGTTATTAGCGAAACAGCACAAAACCGATAGAAAATGTGCCTCGCGGTCATATAAGCCCGACGGATGTATTTTCCCTATCGGTTTCTAAGAAACTTACCGATAGAATAAATAGTATGATTTACTCTAGCGGTGATGAACATATTTGCCGTTAGAAGAGATGCATAAGTACTGACGGAAGAATGTTGTGCGCCAATAGGACTGGTCGACTTCAACAACTAGACTTATTCTATCGCTACTGTATGAATATACCGACAGAGTATATTAAAAATTCCTATCGGCAATATGTAGTTCGCCGATAGAATAGTTGGCCTTCTACAAATATTTTTATTCTATCGGCAATGGATTCTTTTACCGTTAGAATAGATAGAAAATTTCTTAGAACTGTTCGTCTTCTAATAGTTTTATTCTATCGGTAATGAATGTTTATACCGGTAGAATATTGCAAAAAATATCTTAGAACTGTTGGCTTTCTACAACTAGTAATATTCTATCGGTAATGTACGTACACACCGATAGAGTATGTACAAAAATTCCTATCGGTAATATTTATTGTGCCGATAGAACCATTCGGCTTCTACAGATATTTTTATTACTAACGGTATTCTATTTTCTTACCGATAGAAAATATATAATTGTATAAATACACGGGTATGTCTCTTTCATTCTCACAGTTCATCTGGGGCCGTAGTCCTAACCCGTAAGCTCCATGGACGGCCGGTGCACCTCTACAGGGGACCGCTGCACCTCTGCACCTCCATCGACGCCCTCTAGACGTCGGCATCCCAAGGAAGGTACGTAAAATTTCTGCAATATTGTTAGATTATTCTAATCCGATTATGGCAATAATTCTGCTTTTTTTTGTATCCTTCATTTTGATGTGTCTTCTTTTCAATATGATTATGATCTGTTCAGGTCCTTGGATGATGCTCGTGAGGGGCAGCGTATTTCACGGTTCTTCATCGCAGTACGCTGCCTACGTTGGCTTGTTGGCGAAAGAAATGGTGAAGATCACCGTCGAGAGCTGGAAGGACGTGAAGGGCGAGATCTTGGTTGGCTCGGTCGAGAAGATGCTTAAGCCCGGCGTGTTTCTCAAATCAGGACCTATAGAAAGCATCTTACATTTTTTTGCATGCACCAGCTTGTGGTCAGATGCTTACCTGCTTGGAGAAGAAGAATTGTTGTTATTTGCACAGCCATTCTACACCATCACTACACAGAACAACATCTTGGAAGGTAGGTTCTTTTTGTTAATGGAGTTGAGTTGAGTTGAGTTGAGTTGATCGAGTTTGAGTCCGAGGAAATCACCAATACGTACAAATGTATGTCGACGGCAGTTCCAGCTCCTCGGGCGTCTTCGAACTGAACTCCTATGGTTAAGTCCAATGTGGTTCAGACATTTGCTGTTTTGGATGAATGGATTTATGATGTATTCGGTCTAACTTGTAGTCGGTAGTTGCATTGTGGCAACCTGCAAAGGTTCCCTTTTATGTAAAATGCATGTATGGGCCACTGGGTCCTCGTCGTGATCTGTTGTTAATTTCAGACGTGGCTTTTGTAATATACATCGAATGTGTGAATTGTTGTATTTGTATATTGTTGTATATTTGTGTATCATGTATTGCTAATTGGGACATGAACTTGAATGTGCAGGGAGCATTTGTGTATTTAATTGTATTGGTAGGTAGGTGTGTATTTGTACTGCTGTTTCAGACATGCACTTCAATTTGTGAACTGGCATGTGTATGTTTGTACCTGAATTTGTATTGGTGAACTGGCATGTGTATGTTTGTACCTGAATTTGTGAACTGGCATCTGTAATTTCTTTGGCAAGATGAAGTCCCAACTACCTACGAAAAGTATTTTTGTGTCTCCTAGTTAATCCACAAATTAGCATTTCTTGAAATATATTGCTTTATCTTCTAGTTAAGATCCGTTTGATGTAAGATCTGTTTGATGTTACATTGATATGATTCCTTGAATGTGAGAAATGGCATGTGCATGTTTGTCCCAGTTTGGTAACAGTACCTCCTCTAACGGTAAGTACACATATTTACCGATAGGAAAACACATATATTTGTTCAGTCATGCATATTCTAACGGTAAATACACATATTTACCGATAGGAAGCACAAATATTTGTTCAGTCATGCATATTCTAACGGTAAATATGTGTTTTTACCGATAGAAAAATACATATATTTGCTCAGTCATGCATAGTCTAACGGTAAATGCACATATTTACCGATACAAAAACTAATGCTCGAGTGTCATGCATCATCTAACGGTAAGTACACATATATACCGATAGAAAAACTCATGTGCTTGCTGTGTCATGCATGATCTAACGGTAAGTACACATATTTACCGATAGGAAAACACATATATTTGCTCAGTAATGTATATTCTCTAATGGTATGTGTGTGGTTTTACTGATAGAATATGTGAGCGGCAAATTACCTAAGTTAGTCTGACGGTTATTTCATGTATTTACCGTTAGAAAAATGTCCATTATAAGGAAAACCCCACTCGACCATTGCTGAGCTGCTCTTTAATTTGTTCTGTTGCACTCTGTGTCCCTCTGTTTGTGACGAAAGTTTCAGCTACACTGCTAGGGTGATCAGCGCAGGCTGGAGGGAAGTTGATTGCGCCCCTCTCTTTAAGGTACGCTTAATCGTCGACACTTATCTCTCTCTCCCTCTAGATCTCCCTTCCTCTCTACTTGCAAGCTAGCTGTATTGTGTAGTTCCAAGTTTGTAGCTCTAAGCTTGGGAGCTTGGTAGCTGGAAATGCGTCATGTTTTAGGAGCTAACTAGCTTGTATTGTGTAGTTAGCTAGGTTAATTAGTGTTAATTTCGTCAGGCTAGGGTTCAACACATGTATCTGTTGTAAGAGGCTGTACATGTACATATACATAACTTAATCGGGCAGGTTTCATGCATGGCTTACTCGTTAAATTTTGTTAATTGTAGATGGACAGGAAATATTGGATGTATGGAATAAAACGTACTACTCTTGAATATTTGGATGGTGTGAATGAGTTTATTAAATTTGCTGAGCAACAAAAGGAGAGGAAGGGAGAGAAAAATATGCTCTGTCCTTGTACAGATTGTATGAACTTGAAGAGGTTTAGCAACTCTGATCAAATTAAGAGTCATTTGATTCGTCGTGGTTTTAACGCGCGATATACCCGTTGGATATGGCATGGCGAAGATCTTGAGGAAACAAGCACCACTACTACCAATCAGCACGACTCGGATGTGGATTGCAATAATATCGATGATCATCCCAATTTTGGTAATGTTCATTCCGATGTGCACGTAGATGATGATGATGACAATCTAGATGAGGTGTTACGTGATGTAGAGGAAGATTACAACGAAAATGACTTCTGTGAATTTGAGAAACTGATTGCTGACTCTGAGAAGCCTATGTTCCCTGGATGTGCAACATTTACAAAACTGTCTTCTGTGCTGAGATTATATAACTTGAAGGCAGGAAACGGTTGGAGTGATAAGAGTTTCACGGCACTATTAGATCTTCTAGCGGACATGCTTCCAGAGGGAAATGAGTTGCCAAGATCTACTTACCAAGCCAAAAAACTGTTGTGTCTGTTGGGAATGGAAATCGAAAGAATACACGCATGCCCAAATGATTGTGTGTTGTACCGTAACGAGTACTCCAGTTTGCATGTTTGTCCAAGATGCGGCGCATCGAGGTATACGCGTAGGGACCGGATTGACAGTGAACGCCACGAGGTAAGGAAAGGGCCCCCGGCAAAAACTGTGTGGTACTTGCCTGTGATACCTAGATTGAAGCGGCTGTTTGCAAATCCGAAAGTCGTGAAGCACTTGCATTGGCATGCTGAAGCCCGGAAACAAGACGGAAAACTGAGACACCCAGCTAATTCTATTCAATGGAGAAACATCAACAGAACATTTGCTGAGTTCGGCGGCGAACTTAGGAATGTAAGGTTCGGGCTGAGTACAGATGGTATGAACCCACATGGTAATATGAGCAGCCGGCACAGCACTTGGCCGGTTCTTTTATGCATCTACAATCTTCCTCCTTGGTTATGCATGAAGCGCAAGTACATCATGATGGCGTTACTAATCTCAGGACCCAGACAACCCGGAAATGATATTGACGTGTTTCTAGCGCCTTTAATCGAGGACTTACAGAAATTGTGGAGCGAGGGTGTGCAGGTGTGGGATGCATACAAGAAAGAGAATTTCATCTTGTGGGCCCTGATATTTTGCACCATAAATGATTTTCCTGCCTACGGCAATTTGTCGGGGTATAGTACGAAAGGAGCCAAGGCTTGCCCTATTTGCCTAGATGAAACTGAGAGCATGTGGCTGCGAAACTGCCGGAAAACAGTGTACATGGGTCACCGCAGGTTTCTTCCGGTGCATCACACGTACCGTAAGAAGAGGAAATCATTTAACGGGAAGCCTGAGAAGGGATTAGCTCCAGTGTTTCTGACCGGTAAGGAGATTTACTCACGCGTGAATGACATCAAAGTTGAGTTCGGTAAGCATTCTAAACCTCGAGAAAAAAATGTTTGGAAGAAGAGATCGATTCTCTGGGATCTACCGTACTGGGAGCACTTACAAGTTCGACATTGCATTGACGTCATGCATGTAGAGAAAAATGTCTGTGACAGTTTGATTGGTTTGTTGTTGAACATTCCGGGAAAGGCAAAGGATGGTGTGAAAGCTCATCGTGACATGGTGGAAATGGGGATAAGGACTGAGCTTGCACCTTTAGAGAATGGAAAGCGTACATACCTCCCCCCGGCCTGCTACACGTTGTCCAAGAGCGAAAAAACAGAACTCTGTCGGTGCCTGCACGGTGTTAAAGTTCCATGTGGGTACTCCGCGAACTTGAAAAAACTTGTGTCTATGAAGGACCTAAGACTGGTTGGCATGAAGTCCCACGACTGTCATGTCTTGATGTCACAGATGCTTCCCATTGCTATCAGAGGCATTCTCCCAGTTAAAGTCAGAGAGACAATCACAAACCTATGTTATTTCTTCAACGCAATGTCTTGCAAGGTAAGTACGTGCACTCGTACTATAAGTTCACTACCTCTATTTGTGGAGCTTAATTAGAAGATTTTTCTGATATGAATATTTGGCGCAACTGTGTCCTCGTAGGTAATTGATCCCGATGGACTGGACGCTTTGCAACGCGACGTGGTTACAACTCTTTGTCAGCTCGAGATGTATTTCCCTCCATCCTTTTTTGATGTTATGGTCCATCTGATTGTTCACCTTATCAGAGAAATTAAGTTTTGTGGACCTGTGTGCCTGCGCTACATGTATCCATTTGAGAGATTTATGGGTGTATTGAAGGGATACGTAAGGACTCGTCGTCGACCCGAGGGGAGTATCATGGAAGGTTATGCCGCCGAGGAGGTGATTGAATTTTGCACAGATTATATGGCCGGGGTTGACCCAATTGGTGTTCCTAGGTCCCGACACGAGGGTAGGCTTGAGGGAATTGGAACGATTGGATTCAAAGCTATCGTCCCCGCTCGTGATGTGTACGCAAAATCACATTTTTGGGTCTTACAACACATGACGGAGGTCGAGCCATACATACACGAGCACAAGGTAATGTTACGGTCACAGAATCCTTCGAAGTCAGACGTTTGGGTAAGCAGAGAACATAACAGGAATTTTGCTGAGTGGATCCAAGAAAGAGTCACGCGAGCTGCCGAGGGCTCCGTAAGTGAAACTGTGACATGGTTGGCTAGAGGCCCAAGATTCACTGTAGGGACTTGGCAGGGGTACGACATCAATGGGTATTCATTTTACACAAGAGCTCAAGACGCCAAGAGTAGCACGCAATGTAGCGGAGTGACACTGTTTGCTATTTCCGAGGATGCCAGGTCAGTAAGGGCGCTGAACTCATATTACGGTGTTATTGACGAAATATGGGAGCTCGATTACGGATTACTTAAGATTCCCCTGTTTCGATGCCAATGGGTCGAAATCCCTCGAGGTGTTCAAGTTGATAGTTACGGGTTTACTCTCGTCGATCTTGGTAGAGTCGGACACCAAGACGATCCATTCATACTTGCAAAGCAAGCCACACAGGTATTCTACATCGTTGACCCGGCCAATCCAAACTTGCATGTTGTCCTCCACAGCAAGAGACGTATTGTTGGGGTCGAAGATGTTGTCGACGAAGAGGAGTATAACCAATTCGATGAAATACCTCCATTTTTAGAGGACATTCAATCTATCCGTACTGAAGATATCGACGAAACAACGTATCTGCGAGATGACCACGAAGAAGGATTATGGGTTGAGAACCATTGATGATTAATTTCTATTTCAGGGATAAATGCCAAGCAAACAGCCCACAAGTTCTGCAGCAAGGTGAGGAACTTATCATTAATACATCAGGCAGTACATTTTTCTTTAGAATTTAATGATAAGCTAGTTTACAGCATTAATACATCTCAATTTTACTCCACAGCATGAGTTCTAACATGTACAGTACCTTTATCCTGTAAATATTTAATTCTTCCCTTCAAATAGCACTTGCAAAAATCTCATCGCAGCCTCTTCAAATTAAGTTCTGCAAAAATCCCTTTTTTCTGATGGTATTTTGTTATTTATACCGATAGAGAAGGACATCTTCTCTCAGGCACTTCAAAACGTTTTCTATCGGTATTGTTCTATTTTACCGTTAGAATAAATTCGTTTGTCTCACGGTATTTGTTGTCTGACGGTTTTTCCCTGTTTTTACCGATAGAAGAAGACTGCCGCTTTGAATTCTCAAACGTGTCTCCATGCGTCGCCTTGGAAACTCTATAAGTACCTCGCCATGCGTCGCGGTATTTTGTTGTTTTTCTAATTCTCGAACGGTTCGACTCCTCATCTACTCTTTCACAATGGCAACCTCCATGGGATCGTCATCCACGCCCTCCTCGGTGAGAACTCTAAATCTCCTCGGTTTACCCCTGTATTGTTAATCCATGTTCAGTTCATTCTTGACCTGTTGATTTGCATAGGGAATGGTAGCCGTGGAAGACACTGCCAAAGTGAAGGCTGACCTGAGGGCCCTCCAGGAGGAGCACAAGCTCCTTACAGACAAGCACACTCAGCTACGGCTTGACCTTGACGACCTCGTCCAGCGCATTAAGCGCATGAAGACGGATGGTGACAATGCTAGGGCGAGGACGAGGCGTCTTCGCGAGGAGAAGAAAGCCGCGGATATGACCATCGCTGGCTGCGGTTTGACTATGAAGGATACCATAGCGAAGCTGAGGGAGGTCGCAGGCCTTTTCGACGCGGTAGTAGTTGATCCTAGGGACAACTTGTCGCTAGAGGAGTCCTGCGTCCTGGCTGCAAGTCTAACTGACTCTATTCTACATGCAGCCAGGGCTAAGACCACCCCTTGACCTAGCATTTTGGGTTTTATTTTTTTTTGTAAGTGATAAAACAACAATGAATGAACAATTTCTTTTTATATCAATTTTCCAATTTTCCGGCTATCTTCCCTCTTTCTTTAACATTCTGCAGCTTTCAACCACGGTCTGTTTGATGTTAAATTGTGTACCTTTTCATTACTCTGACGGTATTTTGTTGTTTTTACCGATAGAAAAAGGGCACACAAATCTCAAGCACTTAATCAAAAAAATTTTCTGGGGAAAATTGGGCTCACGGGATTTTTTTGTTTATACCGATAGAAAAGGGCACCTTTTCATTACTCTCACGGTATTTTGTTGTTTTTACCGATAGAAAAATGGCACCCAATCTCAAGCACTTTAAAAAATTTTTCTGTGGAAAATTGGTCTCACGGGATTTTATTGTTTATACCGATAGAAAAATGCATCCACTAATTCAAATATTTTTCCGGGAAATTTACTTTTTCTATCGGTATTATTTTGTTGTTTCGATAGAAAATTACATAAGTCTATCGGTATCATTTTGTTATACCGATAGAAAAGTTCCTCCGCTACTTTATTACTCGTACACGGCCCTTTAGTTTCCCTCCACTCGAACAGTTCCACCTTAGAGCACTGCGTCTCTTCGAGAGCGAAGAAAACCCCAACCTCCGCCGTGAGCACTCACTTCCTCTCTCCCACACGACGATCGCCGGCTGGACGCTGGTTCGTCACTGCCACCGGTTCTTATTTTCGTCCTTCGCCCGCCGCTGCTGCGTTCTACACCGCCTCTCCATCACCAGAACTGATCGCCGCCGTAAATACCCTAATTCGTCGTTCTATTTCCAGCATCTTCTTTATTTGATCCTAGTGTTTTGCACGTACTAATTCTTCGAGTTTTGCAATTACACTAGGGTTCCCTATTGTGTTGGCTTATGTACATTCCGCAGGCAATGTTGATTTTAATTAGGGTTTACATAATATGTTCCAGTGCTGTAATGAACCTGTTTTGAGATTTTAACTTCTCTATACTGCTGTATGTGTGATCAATTGTATCTAACTGCCATGTAATGCAGATTATATGTTGGAGGTGTTCTTACACATATTCTATCGGCAGCTCATGTGTTTACCGATAGAAAATTTTTCTGCACAAGTAGTAAAACTTAATTTGGATCTGGAAGGACATGAGCCATGCAATGTACTAGTTTGGTTGGGAATTTTTACTCACTTCGTATGAATATATGGCAATGTGGATGGGTCTTCGATGTATATGTTTCAAATGCCTATATACATGACTTTTCCCAACCTAATAGCTGTGAAGTCCTGATGACTCACATACAGGCTAGGCTAAAGATTATGCACAGTGGCACCTAGATGCTTGTGTGCATATTTACGTGTGAAATAATAATGCTGGCCCATGAATATTAGTGTAGCAAATCATCGAGAATGTTATGTGATGACAGTGAATGGTGGCTTGTCAACAAAATTCCATATGTAGAGAATATTGTTATGTTCTATCGGTATCTCACGTGTTTGCCGATAGAAAAATTGTCTTGTGTGGAGGTAATTGTTATGGTCTATCGGCAGCTCATGTGTTTACCGATAGAAAATATTTCTGAACAGTTCAGTAAGTAATTTATGCATGTCTTTCTTTTTGTATTATTTTCCCTTTTGCCGCCCTAGTTAGTCTCCAGTCCTGGGCTGAGTTATGGAACTCCAAGGCGAATTAATTGCCATATATATGGTTTGTTGAAGGTTTTGTAGGGGAATACATGTCGTCGTCTTCATCGGATGGTACTAGTGGTTCGACTAGGGCCAACCCCATCGTAACTACTGAAGATGGGGCTGTTACATCCCAGCGCAAGAGGGTGGGGCGAGGCGCGACGACGTTGGGGCGTTTGGCCAAACGCACGGATCTTTCTTGTGAGTTCAATCAATTTGGGAGGCCGATTGGAAAGAATGCTGGGAGGTACGCGGTTTACGTTGGGCTGTTGGCGAAAGAAAGGGTGAAGATCACCGTCCAGAGCTGGAAGGACGTGACGGCGGACGAGAGGGATAGGTTGTGGGTGGAAGTGAAGGTTAAATGAACTGAAATCGCTGAACTCTTTTGTAATCACGTTCTCTTGGCTTATACTAAAGTTTAACTAACTCGTGATTAATTGTATGCATTTTTCGGAAACAGGCTAAGTGGAACATCCCCGACGATACACCTAGGACTGCCTGCTTGAAGGACATGAACGGAACATGGAAAACCTTTAAGAGCTGGCTCGTCAGTAACTTCCTAGCTGCGGGGAAATCTCCTTGAGAGAAGTACCCCTTCATATCGGAGGAGGTATGGGACGAATTCACCAAGCAGAAGGGGACTGAGGAGTTCAAGGCCCTTAGTGAGAAGAATAGGGCGATCCAGAAGAGGAACGACCACCCGCATCGGCTCGGATCCCGGGGCTATGCGGGGAAGGAGGAACAGTGGAAGAAGGAAGACGAACAAAATCCTGTCATCGACACCCCTGAGTTGCCGCTCTCCGAGATCCGGGATGAGAGGTGCAAGCGATGGTGGAGGGGGAGGGGGTCCGTGTCGTCCACAGGGTCTGTGCAGTTCACAACCCCTGGGGACGCCGACGTTGTGAGGCGAATGGTAAGTTGGCTAACCTCGTAAACTGTGTGCGCACAAGTGTATATAAGGCAATTTGTCTCACAAGGTACCTTCAAATGTAACAGATCTCTTTTGAGAAGGAGGCAGCGGAGGGATTGTTTACCCCGCAGAGGGAGAACGACATCCTCACCCGGGCTCTAGGAAATAAGGAGCATCCCGGGCGGACACGGGCCGTGGGAGCCATTGTGTCGTGGAAGGCCGGTTTCGTAGATCCGGCTCCACCGAGGAAGAAGGCCCGCACCTGGAAGGAAAAGGAAGCTGACCTCTCCGATAAGATACGGGCTGAGGTACGGGAGGAGATACGGGCGGAGATGCGGGCTGAGATACGGGCTAAGGTACAGTCTGAGGTGCAGACTGAGGTCGCACAAATGAGGGAAGAGTTTGCACGGTTGAGACAAGCATTGCTGGCCAAGAGTGCAGATGCGGATCCCCAGGACGACGGTACCCCGCGGGGTCGGATAAGCAGTTGCGCTTCGAAGGTACTCGCGGATCCAGTGGATCTACTTGAGGTACTGCAAGCCTTCATCTGTGCACTTAAGTTGATGCAAGCCTTCATCTGTGCACTTAATTGTTACAAATTTCCAGGGGCCGGAGGGCTGCATCCTACAGAATCACGTAGGCGTCGGGCAGGAAGTGGTTGGACACGGCTTCGTATATCCGTCTGGGCCGGATGTCCGGGTCCACTGTGTACCTCTGCGGTTGGGTTTCGCAAAGGTACAGGTGGACATGGCCATGCCGGGCTACAACGATTCTCCGTTGCCAGTCCCAACAGAGGAACTGCAGACACTTGCTGAGGCAGTGGGCTCCTACGTACAGTGGCCCAAGAAGTGTCTTGTAATACAACCGGTAAATCCTACACATTTTAGATTACATCCTACTCAGTACACTCAACTTGCATAATCTAACATACGTGCTCATTAATTGAAGTGGCCTGCCGTGGGGCTACCAGGGGACTGCGCCCCTAGCTCGGGGCATGAGGGCCGATCTCGTGCGAACCTGGACACATCAAAGACAGCCTCGACCCCACCCAGTGCATCCACGCCTCCACCTCGGAAGAAAGCCGCCATCACCTCGCCCTTGCCTTCGAAGGTACGAGCTCAGTCCCCGGCAAAAGGCAAGGGCGGCAAAGGCAAGGGCAAAGGGCGACAGGGACTGCCGCGGACGTTCACGAACGCGCTCCCACTCCTGTCGGAGGCATCTTTGCGAAAATTGGATCGATCAACCAGAGACCTCCACGATTGGTACCTACATCGAGCTCGGCGCAGCCTGAACTTCTTAGTTCCCTACAGGCCTAGGCAGTTCCACCGTGAGCCCGGGACTATATCCGTGGCACATGAGGATCTGTTCGACCTCTACAACTGGCGGGAGCTCGATATGTCCATCATACGGACTGGAGTCCTGTGAGTTTGCTGATGCTATGTATTGCTGTTTTCTAACTCTGTTTGCTAACTCTGCATTAATGTTGCAGTTCATTTGAATACTGAGTAACTTTCTGTGAAATTAATATTAATCTCGTCCTTCGCATGCAGGTGCATGTACAGGCTAGCATCGGAGGCTGCGTGTGACAAGGTGGGTTTCCTCGACCCAGAGAAAATAAGCCTCATGATGCTAGAGCAGGACACCGCGCACGCTGAGCAGTACATATCCAGCGCGCTGATGGCGCAGCAGGACAGGGACTTCATTCTGGTGCCGTACCACCAAAGGTTAGTGCATTTCGTACTAATTTAACTCAATCTTGTATGTTACACCTGAGATGTACTTTGAGCTAGCGGTCCTCTTTTACGTACAATGCAGGGGCCACTGGATCCTCATCGTGATCTGTCCACTGAGGAATGAGGTGTACTACCTCGATTCGATGCGTGACAGATTATCGATGGAATATGTGCTCAAGGGGAATATGGAGGCGTAAGTAACTTATATGTTTGATTTATATTTTGACCTCACTAGCTAATGATAATACATTAACTGGCAATACTAACTGAAATGCAGGGCTTTTGATAAATATGTGTCCGCTGGAGGGAGGCATGCCGCACCGCAGGGCTCCGTACTAGCTTGGAAAGAATATGAGGTACTCACGAGACTTTTTGTTTATGCTTAATTAGTTTATGGAAACAATATATAGCTAACATGTCTTCGCATATGCAATTATCTCAGTGCCATCAGCAGCCGCAATCGTGGGAATGCGGGTTTTATGTGCTGCGCTACATGTACGACCTAGTGCGGACAAACTTTTCCCGATTCCCCCAGGTAAGCATCGATAGCTAACTCAAATTTCAAAAATGGGTGTCACGTTCTAAATTAGGATCGAAGTTAGTTACTCAGTATGCACATATGCTTGCAGATCGCCATGTCGAAAGACCAATATGAAAATGCAAAGATTATATATCTTCGACAAATCTGGGCACAATATGTCATGGAGGAAGTAGCGCCCAACCATCCAGCATGACAATTTTCTCCTTTTCGTGTACTCTGCATAGACTGTTCATATACATGTGAATAAATATATATATGTGAATAAATGTCCACATTGGATTGCAATCTGTATTTGTCCATGCATATGTGAATAAATGTGAATAACTGCCTAATGTGTCAATTTGTTCTGTGAATTTACCTTGCATCTGTACTGTATTGTGTATCCAATCTATACTGTATTGCATCTATACTGTATATGTGAATGTACTGTATTGTGAATGCAAATAAAGTACTGTATATGTGAATGCTCTATCGGTAAATTCATCAACAACCGAGAGACTACTGTACTTTTTTCTATCGGTACAATCAAAATTAACCGTTAGAAGAGTGTGACCTTTCCTGCCGGTGAACTCATACATATCCGATAGAGTACTAAGCTTTTTTCTGTCGGTAATATTGTAATTAACCGTTAGAATAGTGGTACTTTTCCAACCGCTGACGACGAGTTTTCTATCGGTAAACTCATAATATGCCGATAGAATAGTATGATTTTTTCTGTCGGTAATCTTGTAGTTAACCGTTAGAATAGTGGTACTTTTCCAACCGCTAGCGACGAGTTTTCTATCGGTAAACTTGTAAGATGCCGATAGAATAGTTTGATTTTTCCTATCGGTAAACTTATAATTAGCCGTTAGAATAGTGGTACTTTTCCAACCGCTGACGACGAGTTTTCTATCGGTACACTCCAAATATACCGATAGAAAGTATGATTTTTTCTGTCGGTAAACTTGTAATTAACTGTTAGAATAGTGGTACTTTTCCAACCGCTAACGACGAGTTTTCTATCGGTACACTCCTAATATGCCGATAGAATATTATGATTTTTTCTGTCGGTAATCTTGTAATTAACCGTTAGAATAATGGTACTTTCCCTGCCGCTGGACGTAAGACTACGACGGGTTTTCTATCGGTAGATTCATAATATGCCGATAGAATAGTGAACTTCTTCTGTCGGTTATTTACCGATAGAAAATGTCCAGTCTTGTTCTATCGTGTCTATCTCTATCGGTACAAAAACCGATAGTAGAAGGGTGTTTTTTACCGATAGAAGACTGCATTTCTGTACTAGTGAGCCTTCAGCTATCAGCCCATCAATACTCAGTTATGAACCCCAACTTGACAAATCTATGAATCAAAAGAGGATTTTGAATTCTAAAAACCACCACTAAACCAGGGTTTAGACAAGAGCAGGGCATAAAACACCAATACGAAGATCCGCTTGCTAAGTCTCGATGTAATCCTAAATTTACAACATCATGTAAGGTCATGGTCAAAATCATTTACAGGTCGTGGAGTGGCCGAAGATGGCGCAATGCAATGGCCGGCAGCGGTGGAGAACTGAAATCGTGGCGGCGATAGTGGTTTGGGAGCGAAAAAGTACACGGAGGTGAGGCTAGGGTTTTGCACGTGTGAGCAAAGATAATTGGAACTGTGTTTGGTTCAAATGGAGGGAAAATTCCAGGGTTTATTTAGAGAGGACTTATTCTAATGGTTCAACACAGCTAACTGTTAGTACAATATAATTTCTTCTAGCAGTTAACATTAACAAACCGTTAGAATAATTAGGTTTTTACTAATGGTTCCATAGTAGTAACCGCTAGAAGAGGACACTTTTTCTAACGGTTTGACAATACAAAACCGTTAGTAAAACACAATTTCTTCTCCTGGTTTGTTGGTATTAACAGATAGCACACAATGGTGTTGTTCCATGTATTACCTGTAAAATGATAGGCATATATAGGTACAAGCTAGAGCAGACATATATAAATATTTATTGCATGTGCTTGAGTGCATAGCCACAGTAATCACAAGTTTCACACCATGATCAGCATATATATTAATTTTTTCAATTATTACTTACGTTGATCGCTTACATTAATTGCAAAATAGTCAAGAATGGCTATCAACCCATAATCCTTCTTCGTGATTGTCTCGCAGGTAACTTGTTTCATCAATATCTTCGGTAGGGACAGATTGAAGAATTCCATTTAAAAATGGAGGTAGTTCGTCAAACTGATTATACTCTTCTTCATCCACAACGTCTTCGACCCCAACAATACGTCTCTTACTGTGAAGGACAATGTGAAACTTTCAATTGGCTAGGTCAACGATGTACAATACCTATGTGGCTTGCTCAGTAAGTATAAATGGATCGTCTTGGTGTGCGACTCTACTAAGATTGACGAGAGTAAACCCGTAATTGTCGACTTTAACACCTCAAGGGATTTCGACCCATTGGCATCGAAACAAAGGAATCCCAAATAATACATAATTGAGCTCCCATATTTCTTGAATAACACCATAATATGGGTTGAGTGCCCTTACTGCCATGGCATCCTCCGAAATAGAAAGTAGTGTCACTCCACTACATTGCATAGTACTCTTCTCGTTCTGAGTTCTTGTGTAAAATGAATAGCCGTTGATGTCGTACCCCTGCCAAGTCCCTACAGTAAATCTTGGCCCTCTGGCCAACCATGTAACAACTTCACTTACGGAGCCCTCAGAAGCTCATAGGACTCTATTTTCGATCCACCCAGCAAACTTCCTGTTATGTTCTCTAGTGACCCAAATCTCTGGCTTCGAAGGATTCTATTTCCGTAACATTTCCTGTGCTTGTGTATGTATAGCTCCACCCCCGTCATGTGTTGTAAGACCCAAAAATGTGCTTTTGCATACAGATAACTGGAGTGGATGACTGCTTTGAATCCAATCGTTCCAATGCCTTGAAGCCTGCCCTCGTGCTGGGACTTAGGAACGCCAATTGGGTCAACCCCGGCCATATAGTTGGTGCAAAATTCAATCACCTCCTCGGCGGCATAACCTTCAATGATACTGCCCTTAGGCTGATGATGATTCCTTACATATCCCTTCAAGATACCAATAAATCTCTCAAATGGATACATGTAGCGCAGGAACATGGGTCCACAAAACTTAATTTCTCTAACAAGGGGAACAATTAGATGGACCATAACATCAAAAAAAGATGGAGGGACATACATCTCGAGCTGACACAGAGTTGTAGTCACATCACATTGCAAATCATCCAGTCCATCCGGATCAATTACCTGCAAGGACACAGTTGCAACAAATATTCAGATCAAAAAATCTGGCAAGTTCCATGAATTAGCTTAGTAGGAATACACACTTACCTTGCAAGATATTGCGTTGAAGAAATAACATAGCTTTGTAATTGTCTCTCTAACTTTGACTGGGAGAATACCTCTGATAGCAATGAGAAGCATTTGTGACATCAGTACATGACAATCATGAGACTTCATACCAACCAGTTTCAATTCCTTCATGGACACAAGTTCTTTCAAGTTCGCAGAATACCTGCATGGAACTTTGACACCATACAGGCACTGACAAAGTTCTATTTTTTCTCTTTTTGACAAAGTATAGCAGGCTGGGGGGAGGTATGTACGCTTTCCCTTCTCCAACGGTGCAAGCTCAGTCCTTATGCCCATTTCCAGCATGTCATGGCGAACTTTGATGCCATCTTTCGTCTTTCCCGAAATGTTCAACAAAAAACCAATCAAACTGTCACAAACATTTTTCTCTACATGCATGACATCAATGCAATGTCGAACTTGTAAGTGCTCCTAGTATGGCAGATCCCAAAGAATCGATCTCTTCTTCCAAACATTTGTTCCTGGAGGTTTCGAACATTTACCAAACTCAACTTTGATGTCTTGCGCATGCAAGTAAAGCTCCTTACCGGTCACAAACACCGGGGCTGATCCTTTCTTAGGCTTCCCATTAAATGACTTTCTCTTCTTGCGGTAGGCGTGATGCATCGGAAGAAACCTGCGATGACCCATGTACACCGTTTTTCTATAGTTCTGTAACTACATGCTTTTAGTTTCATCCAGGCAAATAGGACAAGCCTTACCTCCTTTTGTACTATACCCAGACAAATTTCCGTAGGCCGGGAAATTATTTATGGTGCAAAATATCATGGCCCGCAGTATGAAATTCTCTTTCTTATATGCATCCCACACTCGCACCCCTTCGCTCCACAATTTCTGTAAGTCTTCAATTAAAGGCTCTAGAAACATATCAATATCATTCCCAGGTTGTCTGGGTCCTGAGATTAGTAACAACATCACGATGTACTTGCGCTTCATACATAACCAAGGAGGGAGATTGTAGATGCATAAAAGAACCGGCCAAGTGCTATGCCGAGTGGTCATATTTCCGTGTGGATTCATACCATCTGTACTCAGCCCAAATCTTATATTCCTCACTTCACCGCTAAACCCTCCAAATGTTCTGTTAATATTTCTCCATTGAATAGAATCAGCTGGATGTCTTAGGTTTCCGTCTTGTTTCCGGCCTTCAACATGCCAACACAAGTACTTCACATTTTTCGGATTTGCAAACAGTCGTTTCAATCTAGAAATCACAGGAAAATACCACACAGTTTTGGCCGGAGGCCCTTTCTTTACCTCATCACATTCACTGTGATAAATTCGGTCCCTATGCTTATACCGCTATGCATCGCATCTAGGACAAACATGCAAATCCTCATACTCGTTACGGTATAGCACACAATCATGTTAGGCATGCATGTATTCTTTCAATTTCCATTCCCATCGGACACAACAGTTTTTTGGACTGGTAAACCAATCTTGGCAATTCATTTCCCTCTAAAAGCATGTCCGCTAAAAGATCTAATAGCGCCATGATGCTCTTATCGCTCCAACCGTTACTAGCCTTCAAATTATATAATCTCAGCACAGAAGACAACTTTTTAAATTTTGCACATCCAGGGAACAAAGGCTTCTTAGAATCAATAATCAATTTCTCAAATTCACCAAAGACGTTTTCGCTGTAATCTTCTCCCACATCACATAACATTTCATCTAAATTGTCATCATCTACATGCACATCTGAAAGAACATTATCAAGGTTCTGATGATCGTCATTACAGCAATCTACTTCTGGGTCCTGCTGATTGGTAGTGTTGCTCATTTCCTCAAGATCTTCGCCATGCCATATCCAACGGGTATATCGTGCGTTAAAACCATGACGAATCAAATGACTCTTAATCTGATCAGAGTTGCTAAACCTCTTTAAGTTCATACAATCTATACAAGGACAAAGCAGATCTTTCTCTCCCTTCTTCTCTTTTGCTTGTTCAGCAAATTTAATAAACCCATTCACACCCTCCAAATACTCAAGAGTAGTACGTTTTATTCCATACATCCAATATTCTCGATCCATCTACAATTAATTCACAAAATTGACAAATTGAAAAAAAATAATTAATGACTCAGGGCATGAATGCATGAAACATGATCAATTAGGCCAGATGTATACAGCTACTTACATTAATGGATATATGAAACCCTAACTTGATGCATTAATTGTAAGAGCCAGCTAGCTAGCTTATTAACTTCAGCCATAAATCATTCCTAGCTTAACTTCAGCAAGCTATACCTAGCTAGCAAACCTCTTATCTTGGACCTATAGCTAGTTTAATTGGGAGTAGACAGAGAGAGGGAGAGAGTGATCGAGAGAGAGAGAGAGAGAGAGGTGATGAGAAGTTTACATTACCGAGAGGGATCGAATTAACTTCCTTCCAGCTAGCTTGCCCAGATCACTCTAGCTTGGAGCGTGGAACGGTAGAAACTTAATAGAGAGATCGAGGATGCAGAGCAAGGGTTGAGTGGGTTAATTAATTTGCGAAACTTTAACTAACGGTTCAAAAACACAACCATTAGTAAACTTTCCTTTCCTCTAACGGTTCGTACATAAATAACCGTGAGAATAAATAATATAGTTTTACTAACGGTTATAGAAAACAAACCGTTAGTACAATTTTATCTCTTCTAATGGTTCATACAGTAATAACCGTTAGAATAAATAACGTGGTTTACTAACTGTTACAGAAAACAAACCGTTAGTACAATTTTCTTTCTTCTAATGGTTCATACTATGATAACCGATAGAATAAATGATGTGATTTTCACTAGCGGTTTCGCAAGACTTAACCGTTAGTAAAAAATTGCTTCTCCACTGCGGACCTTGTACACTAACGGTTTTCTTTCAGATTGTGTATAATCATTAGAAGATATGGGTTAGTGGATTGCATTTCTGTAGTAATGACATCTTGCACGGAGTCTAGAAGTGAAATATTTTGCTTTTGATATTGAAGTTAGAACCAAATGCACACAATTTGAATTATATGTACCTAAACCTTTGGTATAAACATTTTAAAGAGATATTTATATCTCAATTGTTTCATATTTACTTTATCTACCATTGTTGGTTTTGTCAACTGGATATGACTTGTGACCAAGACATAATGCAATTAGTTCAACAGTGTTATTTTTCCATTGCTTCATAATTTATATTTTGTTGTGAGATGTGATGTGAATTTTGAGTTATGAGTAATATACAAATAAAGCTGTTGGTTATTATGAATGCTGTCTAAATAATAAAAATACCATTTTTAAATTAATTATCGAGATGTAATTCTCAACAGCATAATTGCTACAAAAAATGTTAGTGTGTAAATTCTCAATGATAGATTTTCTAGAAATATTTTATTTCAAATAGTTGTATAGTTTGGAATACCATATTACATGTGGCAAAACTAATGGGAAAAGTTCAAACATTTAAAATAGCCCTACAGTTGGGATACTCTTACTACTTGAACTACTATTGGGAAAAATATTACAGTTGGGAAAAACATTTCCCAACATCTTTTTCCCCCATGGTGGCAACCTAAATTCCTAGTGGATAAAGTGCTAGCAATAATAGCTTTTCCTAGTTGCTCTACGGCTAGCACTAAGGTGCTATCTTGTAGTCACGGTACAGTAGCTGGTAGCATAGTAGCTAGCACCAGAGGGTGCTAAAGGACACGCCGATGGATGGCATGATGGCGGAGGATGAATTGGCAAATGGTGAGGTAATTTCGTCCTTTCAAATGTATGTCCAATCCCACCAATCTATTATCACCCCCTCCTCTGTCCATGGATTATGCCCAATCCCACCCCATCTCCATACCCAATCCCTCCAACTAAACATGTGCTTGGTCCACCCCCTTCCCACCATGCCCAATCCTACCCTTCAAATCCCTCAAATCAAACAACCTCTAAAATCATAAGCTGGCTTATTTGAGAAGTTTCATCTCTACACGTCTTAAGCTTATAAGGCCAAAAAGCCAGTGGAGGGGGACTTAAGATTAGTTATTGGTATTTGCTAATAGACATATACCTTTTTTTTTCTTATCTTACATACACATCTCTCCACCCTTGAATCAAACACCTTTTCTCAAATCTAGACCTCTACAGTTCACTTAACTCCTTCTTTAGCTTCTCCAATAGAAGTTGGCCAGCAGCAAGCGGTGGCAATGGCACCACCGGCCGTGGATTGAGGCTTTGGGAGGTAGTGGTTGCAGGGAAACGAGTAACGAAAGGCCTATGTTTGGGCGGTTGTGTGGCAAGGTGGTGGTGCCACTGTCGACCATGGTAACAAGGGCTAGTGGGGGAGGAGGTAGGGCGGTAGTGGCAGTGGAGGTAGAGATTGGGAGGAGAAGGTAGAGGACGAGGGAGAAAAGGTGCGGGAGGAATCAACGGTGGAGATTAGACTTGAGTGAAACCCAAGCAAGACTACTGAAAGTCTTAGTCCCTTTTGTGTTGAGTGTGCCTTGCCTAAGCTCAACTCTGTAGGTATTCGGGCCAGGCCACGTTTGGGCTAGGTCCGACCCAGTTTGGTCATTGAGCCTCAAATTCAGAGCTCCACTGAGTTTGGCCAAATTTGGGTTGGGCTGGGCCCATTTTGCATATGTCTAGTAGAGATTAAATTTAACCTAGATGTGTGTTGTAGATGGTGCAAGTTTTTTAAGAAAAAATTTTGGCACCTGCATCCTAGACAACCCCTTATTTATATGGTGTTTCTAGATCAAAAGGGACTTCAGTTTAAAAGATAAGCTTGAAATTTAAGCCCCATTTTGGTCGAGTTTCAGTTTATTTAAAAAGCTGAAGTCTAGATAAGCTAGGTCAAATTGGGTCAAATGCGCCTAAGCTGTCACACCTAAGAGGTGCCTAGAAATTTCCTTGGTTGGCTTTATATGTTTGGCTCATGTCCTCCCTCTCCCTTGCCTCCCCTCCATCTGGACTAGTGTTAGCTCTCGAAATCAAGCATCACAAGCTCTCCCAAATACTTCACATGGACCATCAATTTCTTCTTGTTCAAATGGTCCTACATGATGCAGTTTCTTTGTTGTAGTTGCTTTGATAACTATAGAGAATCCAAATTAGGGGTTGGAATGGTGTTTTGTTGTAGGTATTGTGTGTAGGAGTGGGCAGGTTCGCACGATTAAGGACTTGGCTCCTAACTTCTTGGTTGAAGCTGGAGTAGTTTGGCCAAACAATGTGACTCTGGTTGGTTGCTTCTCTAGAGTCAAGGTGGACTTGGAGCTGCCTTTATGCTAGAAAGTTGGAGTATGGTTTGAGGTGTTCCAATAGTTCCAACTTTGAATTTTGCAACATAACAATAAAGTTGGAAGGAATTACATAATTATGTCATTGGTTACAATTAATGCTATATTCTATTCCTAGGGTATAACTTGGAGTTTTTTTCCATATACTTCTAACTCCAGTTTAGTCTATTTGGAGTTGGAGTCATATGATTCCAGCTTCTCTGTACTAGTGAGAAGTTGTTATGGATTTTGGAGCTTTCGCAATGTGTGTGTGTGTGTGTGATTAAAAAGGTAAAAATAATGTGATCTATGCATCTAGTGGAAAATCTTTTTTCTGTGAAGTTTAGAGCTTTGGCCGTGTTTAGATTATTCAAGAGTTTGGTTTTGCATTTTTTTTGACTCAAAAAAGGGCAAAATCAGGCAGATTATTGAGCCTATAATTTGGTTGTAGTTGTATATATGTATCATCTTGTATATAACCAAGAGCGTTTGAAAAATTGTAGGATCTTGTGGTGATTTTTTCTAATGTATCCGAGAAATGTAATAAAATAAACATCACTGGAATTTTACAAGTAAGAATCACATTTGCAATACTTCTCATCGAAACTTTTTTAGGAGTAACAAGGAGTTGCATCTCTGAAGAGCATATAATTCATGTGCATGGTCAAACTACATCCGACCATGTAGATGTTAAATGGGTGCACATATATGAAAATATCCTAGTACTACATGTTGTAACTACTATAGACTATCTCACCATCCATGTGCTTTAAGATTTGGGCGATTACAACATGATTTTTATTTGTACCACATGAATTTTGATATTTTTTATTCTATAGGTTTGTCTAGCTAACACATAGGCAATAGCCTTTTTTGACCTAATAGCTCATTATTTTTACATTTTGTTCTCTTCCTTGCCATCTACTTCCCCATTCTTTGTTTCTTCCACATGGCAAAAGAAAATAGTTATAGATCTATCAAATAGAAACTATCTCTCTTGTAGTGTTGCTGCTGAAGTTGGCACTAATGGAAGAAGGGCACAGGTGGCTTCGCCGGAGCCAACAGTCATCAAGGTGAATAAACCAACTTTGCAAAGAGGAGAACTCTGAGATATGATGCTTGTCACCAAACAAGGTGTGCAAATCTTGGTTCATTTGTGTTCTTGATCTATTCCTTTTGTAGTAGTTGGTTTAATCTCATCTAACTTTTGTGTTGTTTTGGCTTGCTCCCATGGGTGGCGGAAGCTTTGGCACTAGCGTGGTGGCTTTGGCAAGTTGGAGGAGCACAACCCATGGGGAAGAGCAAGTTGGAGGTGTCGATTATTGGGACTTTCGTCCTTAGTCAAACTTAGGTAAATGTTTAAGAAGAATGTGAAGCCAATCTAAGGTAAATCTCAGGTAACTTACGGTATCTATGTCAAAGGAAGAAAGAAATTTATACAGGTTCGAGCCCTCTGATGGTGAGTAATAGCCCTACATCCTGTTGGGATTTCAGTATGTAAATTAAGGATTACAAGAAGAGAATCAAGAATGTTCTTAGGTAGACTAAGAACAATCTTGTACTCTTTAGCATGTAGTCAATATAAATCTACTATGGCTAATTCTAAAGTGTTGTGTTTTGAATCTCTTGCCTGATCCCCCCATCTCTCCCGGCGATCCTCCTTTTTATAGCTCATTACCAATCGTTGGTTACGGGATTTGAAGGGTTGCTGAGAGGCAGATGTGCTCCGGCCATAAAGTGCAATTATGCCCGTTTATGATTGCACTTTCATCTTCTTGTCAGTTACAAGGAATTAAGGAGCTAAAATATCCAAGAAATGGTAGTGGTAATGTATGCTCAACTACTACATATGATTGAATGAAACTAATCATATGACCATTAGACATTTTAACTCTTTAATAAGCCAAGGTCGCATATTAACTACAACAATATATGGCTACCTTTGTGTCCTCCACGACCTAGGCGACCACGGGAAAATATCTCCATGCGACAGTATTCGTGGGTATGTGAGACCATGATCTCTGCGACCTCGATATTGTTGATATCTAGAGATCACAAAGTCTGCGACATCACAAAGTGAGGCCATGGAATAAGTTATGCCCAAAATATCTTGGACTAGTCCATTGTCTCCCTCTTGGGCTCCTAAGACCATAGAGAGGTAACAAGTCTCGTTCTTTAGCCCTTTGTGACTATAGAATGGCACATGTGACTAACTCGGGTTATAATCCTCGTCAGCTAGCCCCCAAATTTGAAATAACAAGTGATAAAACTTTGTCATTTTAAATTCAATTATCTTTTAAATTTAATTATATAAACATCACGATGTTTTACCTTCTCCTATTGCAAAAAGACGTTTCTTTTTCCCACCGTGTGACGCTTCATTTCCCAAGAAGAACTTTGGGTGCAATTTTGACAGGTCATTATGAAATCTTTTTATAACTCAAGGCAAAACTTAAAAAGCCTTTTAGGAACTCGAGGTTGTGAACACGAATCATCACTTGAGTTCTATAAATACTCAGCTTTTACGTTCTGGGATTTTCAAGCCTTCATCTGTTAAATCTCAGAACTTCTTTTCATCTTCTAACTTCATCCCTTTTTCACTATTCTCGTTCTAATGGTGAGTCAAAACTCTAAACAAGTGTTGAGAATGACGAAGAGGAATTAGCAATAGAAGATAATGTCATGCAGGCATTTGAAAAGGTAATTCTCTTTTGAAGAATCTGCGTATATCTTTCCTTTTTGGGTAAAATGTTTTCTAAAGTAACACATTGTGGAATTCTTTAGGTAGTTGAGGAGTCAACAGTGTCGACGATTCGGACTCAGGGTCCTCAGCCGAACTTATGCAGAATTTGTAATTGTGAGACCTTTCAAGATGACCCTCCGGGAAGGTATGCTGAACAATGGTGAACAGGAGCACAGAGAGTTTAGACAGGTTCGGGCCCTCGATGGTGGGAGTAATAGCCCTACGTCCTGTTGAGATTTCACTAAGTGTGGTAAAAGGTTTACAAATAGAGGAAAAAGTCCTCACAGGCGAGGATTTTTCCTGTAAGGGTGTACAAGGAAAAGCTATAGGAGACTCGTAAGTGTTGTTTAATCTAAGCCGTAGACTTGGCTGTTTGAATGATCGAGATATCTTGTATCTTGATTATTCTTTTGAGTCTGGTTCTTCCCAAAAATGTCTTCGATCCCCCGTTTGATGTACATTGTCACCTTTTTATATTGGTCGAAAGGGTGCCATATGAAGAAAACTGTATCAAACGGTTGGATGCAGTTGTTGAAGAACCGCTATTAACTTCCACGGAGGTTATTAACACGTGTTAATCGTGAATAACCGCATATAATAACCTCTGACGGTTGGTCTTCAACATGGAGGAATCTCCGGGATGCCTGGAATATCCTGGTATGAAGATAACCGAACAAACTCCAAGCACCTTGGTTGAGAATGCGCTGACCGCGGAATATGGGCTGACCGCGCAACATCCCAGATATTCAGTCCAGTCCGCGTATAGCATACGAACTTCTGACCGCACACAGTTGTCGGCCTGATCGCACGAAACCCGCGATCTGATCGCGTAAAGCATGCGACCTCATGGTGATGCCCCTCAGAAATAGCTTGAGTTCGCATTGAACCAAATACATGTCTGGTTCGAACCTGTCTTGAACCAAAAGTTTATTAGAAGTGACCCGGGTGTCAATCCTCGTCAGCTAGCCCCCAAATTCGAAGAAAACGAAGAGACGTGTTTATTTCGAATTTTAAAACCATGCATTGGATCTTTAACCCGACTCTTCAATTTTTCCACTTAGTGGCGCACTAAGTGAAAACGGTTGGTTTCCCAAGACGGGTTCTGACATTACGTGACGGGCAATGATAGCGCCGTAGAATTATTTTTATCTCGAGGTAAAATTGTAAATGCTTTGACGAAACTCGAGGCGCCTGGAATGCAAACCGTCACCCAGGCGGCTATAAATACCAGGTTCTTGGATTTGTAAAGCTTCATAATTTCCCTCCACGCCTAAAGTCCTTTTCTTGTTATCCTGCCTCCTTCCTTTTCACATACTCCTCCCAATGGCAGATCATGAAATCATCGAGATTGAGAGCGATGAAGGGGAAATTGTCGAACAAAGGCCTCAAACGATTGAAGTCTTGTCCCCTTTAAGGAAGAAACTCAAGGTTGACGAAGGATCTTCCAGTGGAACAAAGGTGAAGAATGTAGCAAGTTTCTTTCTTCCTTTAGTTCCTTTGACCCTTCCCGTTCATGCCTCTCGGCGAGTTAGGCCTTTATCCTTAGAGAAAGATCCCATCACATTCAATTCTCCCATTCTTTTGGGTGATCAACATCCTGGTCGGCAAGCGGTGACTATCCCTCGACCAAATGATCGCCATATTGGGTTGGCGAAGCAATCTTCTGATGGGAAGGTTGCTCTTCCACCATATGATGATCTTCCTCCCAAGATGGGTGTATTAACGGGTTATGCACCGGGACAGGTAACAATTCTTCTCCCTTTTTGCTGATAATTTTAGTTAATATGACTAACTTTTGCAAAATGCAGGAGGTAGGAGGCTCCAGCGATCAGCCTTCTGCTGCTCCATCTCTTCCTTCCGGACAGACCCTTCTGGAAGAGAAGAATGCCCTGGAGAAGAAGACCGAGGAGATGGCCTCGAAGATTCTGCGTTTAGCAGAATGTCTTGATCGATCCCGAGAAGAGGCGCTCCATTTCCGTCGAGAGAGGGACTTCGCTCAGCAACAGCGAGAACTCTCTGACTTGATTAGGGACAATAGTGCGTCTGTTGTTAGGGACGATATAGATAGACTTAGGGTAGTTGCTAGTTCCCTGGGGGTTGTCAGTGTAGATCCTACTGACAACAACATGTCCCTAGGGGAACTTTGTAAACGTCTTTCGGAACAGGTCGATGCTTTTATCGACCGTATCCCTTTTGTATGTAAAGAATGTAATAAATAAAGTTTCTTTTATTCATATGAACATTCTTCATACCTTCTGTGTGAAATTATGGCCAAAAGCTTAGTTCGCGACCATTCATACACAGGAAATTTCAGTTCTGCGATTAGAATCGCGCTTTAAAAGATCACCGTGACCTGCCCTGATGCCGCGATCAGACTTAAGGCCGCGGTTAGAACTGAATTGCGACTAGAGTCGAACGTTTGGTTAGACCATTACTTCGATCAGAAACGAAGTTAAATAACATGGTTTTAACCAAACCATAACCCAGTTAGAATATATCCGTACGTCAAAATTTGAGTTACATGATATTTTTTACAAAAATGTTCAAGTAAAAAGAAAGGTAAATAACCCTCAAAAAGCCTTAGCAGACTTTTCGAGTTTTAGCCCTTTCAGCTTCCGAAATAAAGAAGTCTTTTTATTTCAGATCCGATACCCGAAACGCTTTAAAGGGTTTATCAGAGAATATCCATTATGGGAAATGAATAAAATATTTAAGAGGACGCTTGAGTGGAACGTTACTCATAGAGGCGTGACTCCTCGAGTCTATAAAAGCAGTAGGTAGCTTCTTGAGGAAGCTATTCAGCCGCAAAAAACTCTTAGAGTTCCCGCCGCACAAAACCCTCATCTTCTTGCCTTCATCTTCCACAAAATCATCGACTTTTTTGACCGATCTTCCTCAAAAAATGGCATCTTGGAGTAGATCCATCCACCATTCTGAGGAGACTCTGGTGGCGTTGGAAAAAGAGGAGATCCTTCCATCGCGGCTGCTGATCAATTGGCGGCCTGCGGAGAAGGACCAAGAAACTCCAACCGTCCGAGAGGGCGAATTGGTAATCTTCGAGGAGTATCTGCGCTGCGGGTTCCGATTCCCTGAGAGTCGGTTCCTAAAGGACATCCTCGAACATTATGGGTGGGAATTGATCAACCTCCACCCAAATACGATGCTGATCCTGGCGGTGTTTCAGCATCTTTGCGAGGCCTTCGTCGGAGTATATCCTAGCGTGGACCTCTTCCGACGGTTCTACTTCTCGGCATGGTCGAAGAGCACCAATGCCGCCGGATGCATCTACTTCCGGCTGAGGGACAAGAAGGAATATCCCTCCCCACCTCTGAGGGATTCGGTGCACGGGTGGCACCAGAGGTGGTTTTACTGCTCTCCGCCGTCCGAGAGTAGTTTATGGTTTGAGAACTCGCGACCAGAGAAGTCAAGCGAGTTGGATGCTCCCCCGACGCTGGACGTGGAGCACCTGAAGCACGCCGAGGTGATTCTTCACTTGGTGGGTCAAGGATTGACAGCGAGGGATGTCATCCGAGACTTTGTGAAGAACCGAGTGAGCCCCCTGCGCGAAAGGGCTCATCCTGCTTGGGAAATCAAGTCCATGGCGGATGGAACCCTGGACTACAATGAAGGTACTCAACCTTTTAGCACTGTGCTTTGTCATTTCTGAAATTTATGTTTTCTGACTTGAATTTGGGAACAGTTCTGTCTTCAGCCGAAATTGAGAGGCGAACTAATTCCCTCCTTAGGGCCTACAATGCCGATGTAGAGGGCCCTAAGGGATCACCTCACCCGCAGAGTTTGATTCATGCCGGCGATGATCTCAGACAAGAGCACCGAAAGGTAATTTCCTTGTCCGGTTTCGGTTCTGCAGGTCTTGTGTGTGTCCAGCGCTAATCCATTGTAATGGACTGTGAACCAGCTCCTAGGGAAGTTTGCTGATGCGATGTTCCCAAGCGAAAATGTCGGCTCTCTGGGGAAGCCGACGGCGAAGAATGTGAAGAAGGTCTCTCAGAGACCCAGGACAAAGAGTCCTGCCCCCAAGAAGACCAAGCTGAACCCTGGGGAGGGGTCTTCACGAAGCATTCCTCGTCCCGCAAGAAAGACTGCGGTAAGATATCGCATTCCTTCTACCTTTTCAGGCGCGACATGGAATCACTTCTTCGTCGTACAGGGAGGGGGGAGCGAGGAGGAAGAGGACGATGATGTGCCTCTAGTCATCAAGAGGAGGAGGACCGGGGAGTCCCCTGCTGGCGACGCCTCAAGCTGCCCCGTAGGGACCACAGCTACCAAAGAGGTGGCCGTGGCTGACCCTACGACCACCGTAGAGTCCCCTGCAGGTGACCTTCCAATTCCTGAAGCGCCCGAGGTTTCAGGGTCAATTATCTCTGCTTCCCTGGTCGAAGGAACGACCAAGGTAAGGAATCTTTTCGACCGTTCCTTCTATGACTCTTTCTGCACATTTGACAAGTTAATGTACATACAGGGAGGAGAGCTTTCCCCTGGGACCACTGGGGGTTCCAGGGAGGAAAATCCTCCTCCTCCGCGGACAGAGGAGGAGGTAGACGAACAAAGGCCGGATGTGACGGTTCTAGCAACTCTGGAATTGCCAAGGCCTTCGGATGCAGCCCCACCAGTTAGCCCGGTGGCTCAGGTAAAAACCTTTCTATGTGTTTTCATCTTTTTTCCTAGGAATGTGCTCGTAACAGAACATTTCCAGGGAGGTGCTGCCTTGTTTACTATAAGGAAGGCGAGAACCGGAGACGGCTCTCCTTCGCAAGGGGAATTTTCCCAGAAGTCCCAGGAACGAATGGGATTTCACATAAGGTAAGAACTCTTACTTGACAGTAATCTTAGATGAAAGCTGCCTGACCCATTCTTCTTGTTAGGCAAAAGAAGACAGCGCCTAACCCTTCAACCGCCACTGGGGAGGTTGAAATTAGGGCTGATGAGGGAGCCTCTAATGAAGAGCGCTCTGCTCCCGTGGTTCAGGAAGTCGTCCGGACCGCGGGAGGAGAAACAAGTACAGGGACCGGGTCACAACCAGTGGCCTCTGGGGGTGGTGTTCAGACGGCACTTCCCCCAACTATCCCTGTCGCAGGCACTTCCGGTGCGCTAGCAAGGATTCCTGCTAGCATGGATGATGCCGCTTTAAACAAGTTTATGAAGGTATGATCACCCCTGTTTCGGCGCTTGAACCGCCTTTAGAGTATATTTAACTCTCTTGCTTTGTATCACAGGGCTTGTCATGGGTGACGAGCCAGTCGCATGCTGCAATGGCTAGCATCGCGGCTGTTCAAAGAGATCGTGACGGCTTGCGCAAGTGAGGATCGTCACTCTTCTGTTAATACAAGTAGGCTTTATCTGTAACTGACTTGATTTTGCTGCAGAGAGGTTACATTCTTGAAGAAAGAGTTAGCCAAGATGAGGCTGAACTCAGTTGTAGAGTTCAAGAAACTACGGACTGAAATCAATAAACTTCAGTCTGAGAATGCTGGTAAGTCGATTCTCAACTTGAGAAGACTTAAAGCCATGCCTTGTTAATAACCTCTTTTCTCTGTACAACGCAAGCAGGTCGTATTATACAGCTCGGCCAGGACAAGATGATTCTCGAGTCCTCGATCAACCACACTGACCGAGCGGTCAAAGAGTTGAGCCTACTGGTCTTCGAAAAACTGAAGGCCGTGGCCAACCTTTTGAATACCAACGTGGTAGAGTTGAAGAAGGACGACCCAAGTGTCAGCGATTGGTCATCACTGCTCACAACTCAAGCAGAATCACTGCTTGAATATCTCCCTGGAGATTTACGGCGACGTGAAGAGATAATCAGGACGAGAGTCCGATCAGCCGCTTCTGCCGTACTCAGCCGGGTTCGACTTCACCATGGCCCAGATGCGAATCTGAGCGCGCTGGTGGGACCGGTTGAGGTCGAGAGTGAAGAACTGCTTGAAGCCGTTATAGAAGAAGTTAAGCCCTTCGTTGACAAACTCTTGGCTGAGTTGAGGATCGAATGATCCTTATATTTTGTAACCAAACAATTGTAATTACAATGCCATGTATGTAAAACTATTTTTTTTTTAAAAGCAAGTGCATATTCACATCATAAGTTTCATGCTATAAGTATATCCCTCTAGCCCCCGCCTCTGTTTTGTGAATACTGAAGCCTTAGTATTTTAAGCAGAGGGGAAAACATAAGTATGATGACCAGGGATTTGTGCTTCAAGCCGATGGTCAAGATTAAAGTAACATTTTTAACCTTATTGCAAACTGGTAGCTACCCAGATGATCAAGAACTAGCCAGATAGTCCTGTGTGCGTTGAGAAACGGCTTATTTAGGAGCGACTTATCTGGAAGTGATCATTAGATCGACCAGCGAATCCGGTTGAAAAATGCTGTAATAACCTAACCGCCGGCGATCAGCCCCAGGTCGAATTTGTATAATTTGGGCTTAAAGAAAAACACTCATTGTATGAAAACAAGACATGCTTTTTATGAAAAGATGCTAATTGAACAGGAAAAGGGGTGTGGTACTTACACGTAAAACTTGCGAAGTTGATCGATGTTCCAAGTATTGGACAAAATCCGACCATCCTCCATGGCTAACCGCGCAGATCCTGGCTGCGGCACTGAGACGACAGTGTATGGTCCTTCCCACTTTGGGGAGAATTTATTGCGGTTAGACTGGTCTTGAATTTTTCGTAAAACCATGTCGCCAACGTTGAGATCACGTGGTCGCACCTTTTTACTGTGATACTTGCGTAGAGCCTGCAAGTATACCGCGGACTTGATCAGGGCGCGATCACGCCGTTCTTCCAGGAGGATGAGATCTTGCGATCGCTGTTCGAATTGATTCGTGCGAACAGATCCAATACTAACTTCCATAGGCAACACAGCCTCGGCCCCATAGACCAAATGGAAGGGTGTCTCACCGGTGGCTCGACTAGAGGTAGTCCGTAGTGCCCATAGAACAGTATAAAGCTCGTCTGCCCAAGCCCCCGAGCGGGTCTTGAGGCGATCAAAAACACATTTTTTGATGCCTTGCAATACTTGCCCATTGGCCCGTTCTACGGCACCATTGCTTTGTGGATGTGCCACAGAAGCAAAGCACACCTTGGTCCCAATCTGATCGCAGTAGTCTAGGAAGAGACCGCTAGCGAACTGAGAACCGTTGTCTGTGATGAGACGGTTTGGAACACCAAATCGTGCCACAATGTTCTTGTGAAAGAACTTTTGTGCGGCTGATGCAGTAATATTTCGTATTGGTTCGGCCTCAATCCACTTTGTGAACGTGTCAATGGCTACGAACAGAAACTTGTACCCATTGACCGCTTGTGGCATAGGACCGACGATGTCCATTCCCCAGATCACGAAGGGCCATGCGAGAGGAATAGTTTGCAATGCATAAGCAGGTTGATGAACCTGTCTTGCATGAAATTGACACTGTGGACACATCTTGACCATAAGCTTGGCATCATCGAGTGCCGAAGGCCAGTAGAATCCCTGTCGAAAAACTTTTCCGACCAGTGTTCGGTATGACGCGTGTGCACCGCATACACCGTCATGTATTTCTTTCAAGAGGGATTTTCCTTCCTCCTGAGATATGCAGCGCATGAATACTCCTTGAGTACCCTTTCTGTACATAACCCCATCTATGAGTTTGTACAGACGTGCCTTTCGAATTAACCGATCGCTTTTGGTTTCGTCCTCGGGTAGGGTCCCATGTTCAAGATAGACCCTCAATGGATGAGTCCAATCTTGTTCCTGTCGCGCCCCGAGACTGGGACTACGACTACTCCTGTAGAGACGTAGCTCGCTGCAGCTAGTCCCATATATGCATAGCATACACATACCCTTGACGTCCCAGGATAAGTCAAGCACAGGAGTATATCACATTGCGACAGAGTAACTTACAAAATAGTTAAGCAGTGTGGCCTGCTGGCCTTGATATTACATAAGGAGATTACAATGCCTTCACGGCATACATGGTTTAGCAAAATAACATCTACACAGCAGAAGATAGGTGACCCACCCACAAAAGAGAAGTGGACAGCAGAACAACACACATCAGGGAAATGACGGGACTGACGCTCCTCCTTCTGGATCCAATAAGTTCTCCACGCCTTCATCTTGATTGTTGATCGCTCCGTCTATTGATTTGTAGCTTGCAAGAGTGAGCACTTACGTACTCAGCAAGTCATAGGTAAGAGTAGATACATATAGTAGTGATGATATGATCCTAGACTAGTCAAGAATTATGGATGTTTATAAAATAATCTTTTACTTTCGTACCTCATCCCATGGCAGCACCTTTCATAATATAACATCATCATTCATGTTCACTAGATTATAGTACTACCGCGACACGTTGACACACGACAGCCCACGGTAGTACTCCTTATCATGACAACACATGTCATTTGGGTAATCTTGATTAAAACATATTTTATTTAGAAAATAATACTTGTGTCACACCCCGTGGATTTAATCCACCGCAGCAGACTCCTATAAACCCGGGAGCTCGGAGTATTCGAATACGTTTTTAATTCTGCAGAGAGGTACCAATTTACCCGCAAGATATTCCACTTTCAATCCCATCCTATCATAACAAAATGATTAGACCCCTCCTCACAACCATGTGTGAGTGGCAAGGTGGAGATAACAAGAACTTTTGTTATGTCTCACTCACAATTCACCCTTGACCCTGTGGCTCTCCGCGAAACACAGTTGTGGTAGGCTGTATCATAACCTCCACCCCACCTCATTTTCCCATTACTGGGTCAAATATCAGATCACCTTCAGTGATAGTGGGAGTCAGCCTCCAAGTCAATCATCACAACACAACTCATGCAGGGGTTTCATGTATGATCCACATAAGTACTTGTTCAGGCCTGTCCCATACCAGGCTTGCGGTTAGCACGTTGTTCATGCCACTAGACGCACAACACAAGGTTCTAGTCCTTATATGCCAGTGACCAGACCATCCACAACCCTGCACCTTCAGTGCCTGCATTCCTTTGCAGTCTAGCACCTCCAGTGCTACAGCCATCCATACCATTTTTCTGGTCACGGCTAGGGGTTTTATTTCATGAATATAAGTATATAAATACATATAATAGTTCATGGCTCAAAACTTGTTTATTTCACATTTCATAGATAACCAGTCTAGTACTGCCAATTGATAAATCAACCATTCTCAATCTTTCACATGCAATATTGCCTATATTCAAGGTTATGTTTTAGCAATATTTAAAATATAGGTTCAAGATGACCAAGGATATGACTTGCCTTCCGCGTCGTAAGAAACAGCAGTTGATGACGGGTCAACAGCGAAGTCCTCGATCTCAGCTTCTGGATCTGCTCGACGACAAACCAAACAATACACACAAATATTACTTATATATTAAGATGTTTTAGGATCTATATGCAGATATGCTTTACAAGAGTGACTGAACGATACTGGAGATAATTTGAACTGTAAACTGAACTGAGTTGAGATCTAGGGTTTCAAGGATTTGGCTAAGGATGGGTGTTAGATGCTCCTAGGATCTCAAGGTTACAATAAGAACATCAGTTTTGTGGTTGGTTGATCAAAAATAGCGAATGTCAGCAGATTGACATTCAGATCAAGATTCTGACATAACTTCAAGGAAAACTAGAGAGCTTATCTCAAGTTATGACAGTAGAAGAAAATGTAGATCATAACTCTACAAATTCAGTGGACAAAGTGGCTTTCAAAATGCACAATCAGAAGTGGGTAAACAAGGCCAATGCCATTGGCTGGCATGCACTGGAATAGTGTCAAAAACTAGGGTTTAGCATAACATGCATTTCAAGGGCTCAAATAAAGTTGTGATAGAAGAAGAAAATGTTGATCACAACCTCAGGAATCTAAGGGACAAAGTTATGCCCAAAATGCACATCTGGAAGGAAGTGAAAAGGGCTAATGCCACTGACTGACATAGTCTGGCATTGATCTTGACATGGCCAGAAACTAGGGCTTGGCATAACTTTTGATCTAGAGCTCCAAATGATGCACCACTTTGTCTGGGAGGTAGGCAATGATAACAGGAACAAATCATTCAACAGGATTCAAAGCTGAAGATGGCTGGAAGGTGATGAAATTCGAAGGAGAAGTGTGGTGGCGACACGGCACAGTGAAGCCACTGGACAGAAATCTTGGCATAGCTGTAACTTGAATTCTGGGCAGTTTCAAAGATCGAGCTAGAAGACAAATATGCTCAGGAAGTTGAGGCACACCTGAAAGACAAAGTGGATGAAGCTGAAACGGCCAGGAATAGGTTTTCCGGTGATCGACGCCGGAGAAGAAACACTGCCATTTGGGGGTTTTTGATTTAGGCCGAATGAACTCAATTCCAAGCTTGGGAAGTGAAAGAGAGATAAGAGGAAGCTACCTGCACGATCAATTTGGCCGGAGGATGGCCGGAGAAGCCTGGCGACGATCGCCGGTTTCTGGAGAAGCTCAAAACTGGGGAAAACTTCAATTCGAGCTCAATCTGGAGATATTGATGCACAGGCTTGCTGGAAACGGCTCACTGATCAACTTCTTCCACAGGATCGAAAGCTAATTCGAGGTAATTTGGCCTGCATTGCCGGAACAGGGCATTCTTCGAGTTTCAGCAAATTCCGGTGATCGCCGGCGATAGGAGGCAAGGAAATCCAATTAAGTGGTACAGCACGATGAGAGAGATAAGGGGAACTCACTGGTGCTGTTAATTTGGCAAGAGATGATGTGGAATGAGCTGGCACCGTGAGCCTCCTCGATGGCTCGCCGGAGAAGACGACTGCAGCGAGGAAATTTGGAAATTTGGCTAAGTCCTGGTGAAGGGGAGATGACACAGGGTACTGGTGGCTTAAATAGAGCAGAGGGCGAAGCTTGCAAGGATTAAGCAGCATTGAATTGGTGTCAGTTGACATGAGTTGCCGGACGCAGATGCAACAACGGCGAGTGGTGACGCGACGGCGCACAGGCGAGGTGACTACTGATCAAACTATTGCTTCATCGGGGCGCAATGCTGTTGGGCGGTGCAAGGCAGTGGCGACAAGGGCTGGCAAAGCACAGCAACGTGGCGAAGAGTTGCTGACAACGGTCGCGCACGGGAGCAAGCTGTTCAACGGCGTTGCCACGGTGATAGCTGGGGCGTGGACGCGTGTGCACATGCAAATTCAAGTGAGCACGAGCTCAGGCGAAGCGAGGCATGGCCGGCGGCGGGCAAGCGCGGCGCAAACGCACGGCGAGGTTCTGGTCGTGCACAGCAGCTGCTGGTCGAATCTGGATTCATTTGCAATTTCCAATTCTTGATTTGGACTGATCTGTAAATCTGATGATTTGGAAGGTTTGATCTGATTTTGATTCTGCTAATTTGGCAAACTTGATTCAACAGATGATTTGGCACAGATTGAAGATAAAATTTGAAATGTTTGAATGATTTTTGATATGAACTGAAAATAGGGTAGATTAGGGTAAAATAAGTCTAAAACTTATTGATCTCGAATTCTGGGATTTAGGGTTTGATTTTGAGACTCATAAAAGAAGAATTTGTATTGAAAAGCATTTGGGAGGTGTTCCCTGAATCAGATTTGAATTTGGAGATGATTTGCAACATTTTGCCTTTTCTGGCTTTTAGAAAATCTGGAAAAAGGACTGATCTGCGATACTCTTGGACTGATTTGCGAAAAAGGTTCAGATGGTGAAATCTGGCTGCCAACTTTTTGGATTAAGGTATTGGCATACCCTTGATCATAATCCAGGAATAATCTGGTCTGAACTTGGCTAAGATTTTGATTAAATCTGAATTTCTGAAACTTAGGGTAAAAGGTAATAACAGATATTCTGTTTTTGAAAACAGAAAAGAGTTGATAATTCTGGAAGTTAGGGATAGAATTGAATCCGGGTTCTGAAGGCTTTCAGATTTAGGATAACTGATAGATCAAATCTGGCAAGTCAGATCTTGACTTGGGGTCACAGGATAGATTTGAAGATTTTAGGGCTAGAACAGAATAAAGCTGAGGCTGATTTGGTTGATCTAGAAGAGACATATGTATGCATGATTTTTAAGAAAGAAACTTTTCACCCCAAAACTCAGGATGTTATAGTTCCTGACCGAGGTTGGCAACGAAGGCTATTGCCGGATCATCCTCGACCGAAGTCATGATCGAAGGATGGTCCAAGTGTTCAATGAACACTCCTGCCGGAGCGGATGAGCGTGAGGATCCAATTTTGGATAATTGGTCTGCGAGAATATTGTCCTTTCGCGGGATGTATTGGACTTCGAAGTGACTGAAGTGTTTTTCCAATCTCCTCACTTCCCCCAGGTAATGAGCCATTGTCTCATCGGAGGTGCTGTACTCCTTGTTTACCTGGTTTACGACTAACTGTGAGTCCCCCCTCACCACTAATCGACGGACTCCGAGGAATTTTGCTGCCCGGAGCCCTGCAAGAAGACCTTCATACTCTGCTGCGTTGTTGGTTGCAACAAAGTGTAGTTGAATGACATACTTAAACTGTTCGCCCTGGGGAGTAACTAAGACTATTCCAGCCCCCGAGTGTTGAAAACTACGGGAGCCGTCAAAGTACATTGTCCAATAATCGGGGCACTCCAGTTCCTCTGCCAACCGCACGGGTGGCTCAGGGTTGGTCCATTCGACCACAAAGTCGGCCAAAACCTGAGACTTAACCGCCGTGCGAGGGGTGAAATGGATCTCGAAGGCACCGAATTCGACCGCCCATTTGGCGATTCGACCAGATTTTTCTGGATTTCGGACAATATCCCCTAAAGGAAAAGAGGAGGGTACTGTGATCTTGTGTGCTTGAAAGAAATGTCGTAGCTTACGGGAAGCCATCAGTAGCGCGTAAAGTATCTTCTGGACCTCAGGGTAGCGCTCCTTAGGACCATGAAGTACTTCGCTCACATAGTAGACGGGTCTGTGTACTCCTTCCCTTTCCGCGATCAGAACAGCGCTGACCGCGTGTGGGGTGGCCGCCAAATACAGAAGTAATGGTTCTTCCTTTTCAGGAGACACCAATACTGGCGGACTGGACAGATATGTTTTTACCTCCTGAAACGCTTTTTCGGCCTCGTCGGACCACGTGAAGTTATGATGTTTCCGCAAGGCTTTAAAGAAAGGTAGTCCCCTTTCGCCTAATCGCGATATAAAGCGACTTAAAGCCGCCATGCGACCAGCCAGGCGTTGAACATCCTTCATGGTCGAGGGCGACCTCATTTGTTCAATAGCTCTGATTTTCTCAGGATTAACCTCAATGCCCCTGGAACACACAAGGAAACCAAGAAGCTTCCCTGAAGAAACCCCGAAAGAACATTTCTCCGGGTTCAATTTTATTCCAAAGCGATTCAAGTTACAGAAGGTTTCAGCAAGATCGTCCAAATGAGACAATCTTTTGGTGCTCTTTACAACCAAGTCGTCTACATATGCTTCGAGATTACGCCCTATCTGGGAAAGAAAGGTCTTTTGCATCAAGCGCTGGTACGTGGAACCTGCGTTCTTGAGACCGAACGGCATTCTGACGTAGCAGTATGTGCCGAACGGGGTGATGAAGGCAGTTTTCTCTTCATCGTCTTCTGCCATGCTAATTTGATGATATCCTGAGTAGGCATCCAGAAAACTCATCAGTTCGCAACCCGCAGTGGAGTCAACCAGCTGGTCGATGCGGGGAAGGGGAAAGTCATCCTTCGGACAGGCACTGTTGAGGCTAGTGTAGTCGACGCACATGCGCCACTTGCCATTTGACTTGCGGACCATGACCGGATTGGCGAGTCAGTCCGGGTGATTCACTTCGCGAATAAACCCGGCTTGTAAGAGTTTGTCTAACTCTTCTCGGATGGCTTCCTGTCGGTCGGTGGCAAAACGCCTGAGCTTTTGCTTTATTGGTCGTTGTCCAGGTCGAATTGCTAACCTGTGCTCAATTACTTCCCTTGGGACACCGGGCATGTCGGACAGTTTCCACGCAAACACGTCTGCGTTAGCCCGGAGGAAAGCAACGAGGTCGAGTTCCTATTTATCATCCAGGGCTGACCCAACCCGAATTGTTTTGGATGGGTCATCTGGGTACAAAGGAATTTGTTTGAGTTTCTCATCTGGTCGAGGAGCAGCCCTGATCGCATCGGTGGCAACGGTGGCGACCTGAGCGTCCCGGAGGGGAAGTTGATCGACCATCTCCAAAGATAGCCGGTCGCACGTGAGCACCACGTTGCGACTACCTCGGACCGAAATGACACCTTCGGGGCTAGGCAATTTCCCGCACTGATAAGCATAGTGCGTTGCCATCATGAACTTAGCAAGAGTCGGCCTGCCAAAGATTGCATTATAAGCTGAATCACAATCGATTACATCGAAAGTAACCAATTCTGTTCGGAAGTTATCTGGTTCTCCCAGAGTGACCGGGAGGACCACTTGTCCCAATGGCATCATGGAGGGGCCTGGGATTATCCCATAAAACGGATGGATTATGGGCTTGATCTTCGAACGAGGAATTTGCATCTCGTCGAGTGTCTTGACCAATAAAAGATCAAGGGAACTTCCCCCATCAATCAGGACCCTTTCGACTCTCGCGTTACTGATGATTGGGGTAATAACCAGAGGTAGCCTCAATGGTTGAGTTAGCCCCACAGGACAGTCAGCGCGATCGAACGTCAAAGGCATATCCGACCAACGGGGATATTGAGGTTCGCCAACGGATGTCTCCGTTTGGTTAACCTCTCGGCAAAAGGTTTTAAACTGCCTTTTGGAAACGAAAGAGGAGGAACCTCCGAAAATGACATTAACATGATTTTGAGGTACCTGGTAAGCCATTTCTTCGTCTCCGTCGACGTCTCTAATCCCGCACGCCTGCTCTTTAGGCGGTAAGGTTGGCATTGGCCCAGCTCCTTGGTAGAAATCATCCAGCTGTTTCAACCAACTCCTGCAGTTTTTGAGGTCGTGGCCTGCGGAGTTGTGGAGTGGACACCACCTCTTGCCCTCCTGCGGATTAGTTGATTTTTCTGGCTGGTCGGAATCCCGGCCACCAGAAGCAGTTTTACTTTTAAAAGAAGACTTATTACCTTTAGTCGAAGGTGGTTTCTCTGCGACTGCGACCTCACGGTACTGTCCAGAGCGGTTCCTCTTCGACTTTTTTGACTTCCCACCCGGTGAAGACTCCGGCTTTTTTGCTTGAATCTTCTTTCCTGGCGTCCTTGAAGCCTGGTTGGGGCGGTAGGTCCCCCTTGTCAACCATTCGGTTCCATTCGACTGCCTCGGCTGCATCGGAGTATCGATCAGCCATATCGAACAGATCGGCCACTGATCGAGGAGGGTGGATAAGCAAGTCTTCAGTGAATCTCCGGTATCGAACGGCATGCTTAAATGCCCTGATTACGGAGCCATCAGATATGTTCGGGATGGTATTTCTTACCCCGACAAACCTCTTGACAAACTGCCGAAGTGTTTCGGTCGAAGTTTGCCGCAGTCTATGCAGGTCGTCCTCCTTACCCGGCTTTTGGTAACAGTTTTGGAAATTGCTGAGGATGGCATCGCATAGCATTTCCCAATTGTAGATGGAACCCTCAGGCTGATTAAACAACCAGGTTCTAGCCGGTCCTGCGAGGACTGTTGGCAGGTAGTTGGCCATGACCTTGTCATCGCCTCCTGCTGCTTGGATGGCAGTAATATAGATCTGAAGGAACTCGGATGGGTTCTGAGTTCCATCAAACCTCTCAATGGCCCCTGGTCGAAACTTATCGGGCCAAACGACTGCTCGTAGGCCAGGCGAGAAAGCTTTGCAACCAACGTAAGGACCGTGAACCGTCCTGCGACTTTCGGTTGGGTTTCGAGCAAACTCACGTAATGGCGAGGTTACTCGTGGTCCCAAACGAGAGTAAACGGGAACTCGATCCCTACTACGAGAGTCCTGCATTCACCGGTATTTGTCCTGTCGGGACGGTACAGGCGGCGGGTAACTCCGCCGGCCAGAGCCAAAATGAGGACCATCTCGTTCACGGGAATGTGTCACTGAGCGGGAAGAGGCTGTTGGGGTCGCCTCGGATGCGACCTCGTCCAGTCTTTCCGCCAGGATCCTGAAAAAGGCCGGTCTCTGCGCATCCGTGACCATAGGAGGAAAATTGCGCATGACTTCCGCGATAGATCGCAGTCGACCATGGGTACTTCTCCTAGGGGCACCAGGTGTTATTGTTTCTTCATCCACTGGGAAATGCTCCGGTGGTAAGGAAGGAGTCTGGTCACGTCTACGACCACGCGACCGTCGAGAAGAACTCGGGGCAGCATCGTAACGAGCCTGCGCATCTTGAAGAGCCTCTAGGGCAGTTCTGCATAGTTCGTTGTTCTGTTGCTCGAGATCTTGCTCCTCCTTCTGTTTGCGATCTTGTTCTTCCCTGGCTGCCTGTTGATCGGGAGTTTCTTCCGACAACGCAGCAAACTGCCTAGGGAGAGAGGTCGCCGATGGGGAGAACATCTCGGTTTGTTCCGAGTCGGACTCGAAATCAAAGAGACGGTGGAGGTTATCAGGGTCGAACCTTCCTGGGCTAACTTCAGGGTCACCATCATATTTTCCCTCAGCGGGATCGTATGACGGGCCGGATTCATCACCTAGCACATTAAGAACCTCTGTGGGTTCTGACCTTGTGCCAGTTACCTCCTGGTCGATTAACATGACTTGGGGAGATGATTCAACCTGTGGAAGATTCTGGCCTTCGACCTCTTCCATCGGAACAGGATCGCTTGGAGAAGGCATTGGTATATGGGCATAATCCTCGAGATCGAAATCATTCTCGGAATCATATGCTCCAGCCATGTTTCGGCGAACCTCCGAATTTCAATTAGGACGCCTTGAGAAAGGCCCCACGGTGGGTGCCAGCTGTCGACGATTCGGACTCAGGGTCCTCAGCCGAACTTATGCAGAATTTGTAATTGTGAGACCTTTCAAGATGACCCTTCGGGAAGGTATGCTGAACAATGGTGAACAGGAGCACAGAGAGTTTAGACAGGTTCGGGCCCTTGATGGTGGGAGTAATAGCCCTACGTCCTGTTGAGATTTCACTAAGTGTGGTAAAAGGTTTACAAATAGAGGAAAAAGTCCTCACAGGCGAGGATTTTTCCTGTAAGGGTGTACAAGGAAAAGCTATAGGAGACTCGTAAGTGTTGTTTAATCTAAGCCGTAGACTTGGCTGTTTGAATGATCGAGATATCTTGTATCTTGATTATTCTTTTGAGTCTGGTTCTTCCCAAAAATGTCTTCGATCCCCCGTTTGATGTACATTGTCACCTTTTTATATTGGTCGAAAGGGTGCCATATGAAGAAAACTGTATCAAACGGTTGGATGCAGTTGTTGAAGAACCGCTATTAACTTCCACGGAGGTTATTAACACGTGTTAATCGTGAATAACCGCATATAATAACCTCTGACGGTTGGTCTTCAACATGGAGGAATCTCCGGGATGCCTGGAATATCCTGGTATGAAGATAACCGAACAAACTCCAAGCACCTTGGTTGAGAATGCGCTGACCGCGGAATATGGGCTGACCGCGCAACATCCCAGATATTCAGTCCAGTCCGCGTATAGCATACGAACTTCTGACCGCACACAGTTGTCGGCCTGATCGCACGAAACCCGCGATCTGATCGCGTAAAGCTTGCGACCTCATGGTGATGCCCCTCAGAAATAGCTTGAGTTCGCATTGAACCAAATACATGTCTGGTTCGAACCTGTCTTGAACCAAAAGTTTATTAGAAGTGACCCGGGTGTCAATCCTCGTCAAACAGTTTCAAAGAAACGTGCTGGTGATGATGTAGGATCATCCATTGGATCTTCATCAAATAAACTAATGAAGTCCGTGGCGTTAGCTGCCACCGCTTCTCAAACCGTGGTATCAACCCCTTCTGCTCAAAGTGATTATGACAGAAGGAAGGAGATAAGGTCCTCGATCGTAGCCTCTTTCTTACCATATCCTTCTGAATCAAATCTAAGGTATACATTGATTATTTCTATAACCAAGTTGCTCAGTTAGGAATGACTCAATTTTTATTGATAATGCAGGGATGATGGTACTACTATTGTACCGAGTTTCCCTGTTGCCCAATCAGCATCTGCCTCTCAGGTAAACAATTGTGCTTTCTTAATTCTTCTTGTATGCGACCTGGATTGATCCTTCATCTATTTAGGAGGACAAGGCATTGTGGGTTCTCAGCGAACAACTTGCTGAGATCCAGGTTCTTCCAAGGGAAAAGACTGCTTTATGCAAAACTCTCCAAGAAGAAAAAGAGGAGATCAAGGAGTGGTCCATTAGGCGAGGACTCGACCTCGAGGCTTCCTTCAGGCTTATTGATTGCTTGAAGGATAACTATGACAGAGCTCATGAGGCTACAAGATTGGCTCGCATGGAGAGAGACCTTGTTCGAGAATAGAAGGGCATCTCTGATGCTATAAGGGCCAATTGTAGTCTCACAATAAAAGACGACCTCGAAAAATTAAGGAACGTTGCTAACTCCCTTGGAGCGATTGTCGTTAATCCTACTAATGATAACTTGTCCCTTGGGGAACTTTGTGTTTTACTTTCGGACCAGGTTGACTCGTTGGTCGCCAGTGTCCCTTTTTTGTGTAAAGATTGTAAGAAATAAATGTATTTTCCTTACATCCAAGTTTTTAATGGATTAATAATTTGATTATTCATAATCCAATTTTATCTCTGCGAGAAAAATGATTGCAGGAAAATATCTTTGCGACCATGACATTCACAGGTAGTATAACATTATACTATAACCATGGTCTCTGCGACCATGACATTCACAGGTGGTATAACATTATACTATAACCATGGTCTTTGCGATCATAGAAAATTGAGATCATAAACTTTCCTGGCTATAGTATAAGTGATTGACATCTAGCCCCCGAATTCGAAACGAAATGACTTTTTGGATTTCAAAAATATTCATTTTCATTTCAGATTCCAAAAGGTCCCAAGGAGGACTTTAGGTGCTCCCGTCAGATCCATCATGGGAAACATTTCATGCCAACGATGGGTGCGAGAACGACTTACAGTTTCCAAAGTCTCAAAAACCCTCTTCTTGCAAACTTCGCCACCCTATGCCGCAAAAAAACCCTCTTCCTCCAAAACCCCTCAACGCTTAACTCTGATCAAATGGAATCCTAGAGCTGATCCATCTACTACAATGTGGAAAATCTAGAGATTTTGGAGAAAGAAGAGATTTTACCTTCAAGGCAATTGATTCCATGTCGCCCGACCGAGAAACAAGAAACACTAGTTGTGAAAGAAAATGAACTGGTGCTTTTTGAAGATTTCTTACATTGCGGGTTTCATCTTCCAGAAAGCGATTTCATGCTTAGCGTTCTATATCACTTTGGGCTAGAGTTGGTAAATCTTCATCCCAACTCTGTGTTGAGCTTGTCTATATTTCAGCATTTGTGTGAGGCTTTTGTTGGAGTTTTGCCAAGCATCGTGCTTTTCCTCCGTTTCTACTTTCTGGTATGGTCCAAGAGTGCAAATGCTGTTGGATGTGTTTACTTCCATCTTAGGGAGAAAAAAGATTATCCAGTTGCTCCTCTGCGCGATTCTATCCATGGATGGAATCAGTGATGGTTCTACTGCACTGCCCTTGAAGAAAGTAATCTCTGGTTCAAGAATCGTCGGCCAGAGAAAAGCAATGAGAAAGATTCTACCCCTGATCTGGACGAAGAGCTGCAAAGACAAGCCCACATAATCCAATGTCTAGCACAGGAAGGCTTAATAGCTCGGGATGTGATTCGGGACTTCATCAAGAACCGGATTAGTCCATTGAAGAAAAGGGTGCACCCTGCTTGGGAGGTGCACTCTATGCAAGATAGGACCTTGGACTATGAACAAGGTAAAATCTTTTCTTACAGATTGGAAAATTGTCATCAGTCTAGATGTGCTTATTAAGTTTCCCAAAACAGGTTTATCTTCTTCTGAGGTCGATAGGAGAACTAATGCTCTCTTGAAGCTCTTTAACCCAACCACAGAAGGTGATATGAATGTGCCAAGACCGCAGAGCCTGGTCTGTGGTCGGACGAATTGCTACAAGAACGACGAAAGGTAAGATCTCTTCCAACCCACTTGTTTATGTTTCCTTTTTTGAATGACAATAACCGAAAAACTTATTTCGATATGTATAGTTACTCTTGGGCCAAACAACTGGAATGACGAGAACTATGGATGATGCTGGGACTTCTGGGGATCCTTCAGCTAAGAAACTGAAAAGAACTCCTTCCAAAGGGAAAGATCAGTCATCCATGGAGAAGTCTTCAGCCCCCAGCAAACCCAAAAAGGCCGCAAAAGCAACGTCATTTAAGGCTGTTAAACCTAGTTTAGCAGCCAAAACGGTAAAATTATTTAGCCTGCACCTTTCTCCAGGTACAATTAGAAATTATCCCTCAATCATGAGGGAAGAAGGAAGCGAGGAAGAGGAAGATGAGATCCCCTCATCCTGTGGAGAAAAAGGTCTACAGAACCCTTGAAGAAAACATCTAAGAAGATGTTCACCTCGCTGTTGTCTCCTGGGAGTGAGGCAATGAGTTCCATGGGACTTAATTTTAGGTAACAGATAATTACCTGTTTAGCTGCATTTGAGGACATTCTTAGCTATTTATAACCTATATAATCATAATGAATGACCAGGTCGAGCCCAACCCCTGCAAAATCTATTTCAATACGAGATGTTGAAACAACTGTTGTAGAGGGGAACGTAGCTTTAGCAGTTGAAATGACAGTTATACCTGGAATTCTAAGTACTGCTATTCCAGCTGATGTTGCTGAAACTGTCATTGACGAGGTAATTCAAAATATTTATTCGAAACCCATCAATGACGAAGAAGCTGATGTCGCGACTGTGACCTTAACTACGGGTACAAGTGATCCAACAGGGACTTCTGCATACCCTCTGGTCAAAAAGAACATCCCTTCCCCTAATCAAGGGGAGAAAGAAATAGAACCAACGAATCAAGTTGCTGGACTCTTGCACCCTGTTCTAGAATTGCATCTAATAAGTACTGAACAGGTGCAAGATGATTTGAGATCTGAATTCTCTCTTGAAGATCTCATTGAGGTAAATAAGATCTTCACCAAGTATATTTTGTTATTTTCTCTGAGAAATATCTTCAGATGTTTGATTTCCTGTAGAACTCTGCTCGGCACTCGACCTTGGTGAATTTTCTAATAGAACAATTTAAGGTTGTGTAAGCAAAATACAACCAATTAGAACAGTAAGTGTCATGCTCTAGTTTCATTTTTCTATGAATCAGAATGAAACTTCTTTGCTGTTGCAGGAAAAACTCTGCTTTATCACAGGAGGTTGCCAAGGAATGCTCCAAGAAGGAGATAGCTATAACAAAAGCTTTAGAGGAAAACAGTAGAAATCTTCTTGAAGCTTTATCGTCTTTGGATGAAAATAAAAATGCATATGTTGCTCTCCAAGAAAGAATGCAAGCCGATTTGAATTATAAGCCCACTTTTGCAGTATTTTCCATTGCACTTGTAATTTGTTATGAACTAATCAAATCTATTGTGCTTCTTCAGGTAAAAAAGAATTAAACTCCAAATTGGCTGAAGAAAGGAATGCCTTTGAAGAAAAATTCATCAGGCGAGGGCACGATCCTGATAAGCTTCAAAGGATTATTGATAATCTTAAAGTGGCTACAGAAAAAGCCAAAAATACTGCAAAACTTTCTCAAGATGAGAAAAGTGATTTGGAAAAGATCATCAAAAACTGCAGTATAATTGAAAAGGCCACTCTTGAGAAGTTAAAAGAAGTCACGGACTCAATAGAGGCAAAAACTATTGATCCTGAAAAGGATAACATGTCTCTCAAAGAGTCTTGTGCCTTGGTTGCAACTCAAGCTAATTTTCTAGTTGATAGCATCCCAGAGTTTACCAAGAGGTATAAGGAAATAGTCAAGACCGATGTTGATATTGCTTCTTCTTCTGTCTTGTGCAAGCTCAAGCATCGCCATGGTCCGAACATTGATCTGAACTTAGCGGCAGAAGATGTCACTTTTGAGAATGAAGATCAGCTAAATGCAACCATAGCCGAGGTCAAACACATAGTTGAAAAACTATTGGAAAACCTCAGACTTACCTAAAACTTCCCTTATTGTAAACATTTGTTTTGACAATGGTAAATAGGAATTCTTTGATGTATTAAATTACCTGCAAACAGATATTCATAATGGAAAATGCAAATGCATGCTTTAACAAAATTTAAAAACATAAGAACATAATAAACTTTAAACTTTATGTTATAGTTATATTCTCCTAACCCCCTCCTGAAATTACTAATACTGAGTATACAGTGTAGTAATTTTAGGATAAAAAACATGACTAGCGAGTCTCTTAGGCGTTGAGAAATGGCTGAAAAAGAAAAGCCTCGACTAGAGTTTATTATGAGATCTCAAGAATAACCAACTCAAAATAAAAGTCAAAGCTTGTTACAAACTAACAGCCACCCAAATGATCAGAAACATACTAGTAAGTCTCGTATGCGTTAAGAAACGGCTTATTTAGAGATGTCTTATCTAGATGCGCCCATGAGATCGGTTAGTGAATCCACTTTGAACACTATAATGAGATGATTATGTAAGATCAACTCCAAGCGTATCTTGAAGAAAAACAAAGGACAAGAAATGAGAATACAATCATAACATAGAGTGAAAGAAACATTTTATTATTAAAGGAAACATGCTAATTGAATAGGAAAATGGTAATGGAAAAAACTTACACATAAAATTTGTGCAATTGATCTATATTCCAGGAATTGGATAAGATCCTTCCATCTTCCATAGCTAACCGAGCCAATTCTGGTCACAGGATTGAGATCACAGTATAAGAACCTTCCCACTGAGGAGAGAACTTATTGCAATTGAACTGGTTTTTGATTTTTCTTAAAACCAGGTCACCCACATGAAGACTACGTGGTCGCACCTTCTTACTATGATATTTACACAAAGCTTGTAAATATGCAGCAAACCTAATCAACGTTCGGTCACGCTTTTCTTCGAGAAGAGAAAGGTCGACTTCTCAAGCATTACTTTGATTATCAATATCAAAGTGACTTAGGCGAGTTGAACCAAGTTGAATTTCAACTGTTAAGACAGCTTCTGCACCAAAAACCAGTTGGAAAGGTGTTTCACCTATGGCTCGACTGAATGCGGTACGTAATGCCCATAAAACTGAGTAGAGCTCCTCTACCCAAACCTCTTAGTGTAACTTAAGGCGGTCGAAAACACGTTTCTTGACACCCTGGATTATTTGTTCGTTGGCACGTTCTACTGCTCCATTGCTCTGCAGATGAGCTACAGATGCAAAACAGACCTTGGTTCCAATGTCGTCGCAATAGTCTAAGAAAAGACCGCCAACAAATTGTGAACCATTGTCAGTAATAAGACGACTTAGGACACCAAATAGTGTCACTATGTTATTATGAAATAACTTCTTTGCAGCAGCTGCAATAATATTGTGAACTGGTTCAGCTTCAATCCACTTAGTGAATGTATCAATGGCTATGAATAAAAACTTGTACCCATTGACAGCTTAAAGCATTGGCCCTACAATATCTATTCCCGAAACAGCGAATGGCCAAGTTAGAGGAATGGCTTGCAAAGCGTATGCCGGTTGATGAACTTGTCGAGCATGGAATTGACACTGTGGGCATGTCTTGACCAATTGCATAGTATCATTAAGTGCCGTAGGCCAGTAATAACCCTGTCGAAAAACTTTTCCGACCAGTATTCAATAAGAAGCATGTGTTCCACATATGCCTCTATGTATTTCTCTTAGAAGGGTTTTTCCATCTTCTTGAGAAATACACCGCATAAGTACCCCTTGAGTGCCCTTTCTATATAAAGTTCCCTCAATGAGTCTATACATGCGTGCTTTTCTAACTAACCGATCACTGTCGGTTTCATCCTCAAGCAAGGTCCCATGCGCAAGATAGATTCTCAATGGATGAATCCAATCTGCTTCTTGCTCTATGGTTGGGACGTTAGTGATCGCTGCTGACCCTTCTTTGATAGAAGGGGATTTTAAGTTCTCAATGAATACTCCTGCCAGAGCGGATGTACGTGAGAGCCCAATTTTTGACAATTTATTTGTGAGAATATTGTCTCTTCGCAGAACGAATTGAACTTTGAAATTATTGAAGTATTTTTTCAATTTCCTCACCTTGTCTAGGTAATGACCCATTGTCTCATCGGACATGCTGTACTCCTTGTTTACCTGATTTAAGACTAGTTGTGAGTCCCCCCTCACCAATAATCGATGGACTCCAGGGGATTTGGCTGCTCGAAGCCTAGAAAGAAGACCTTCATACTCTGCTACATTATTAGTAGCAGCAAAGTGTAATTGTATGACATACTGGAGTTTATCACCTTGAGGTGTTATTAAAACTACTCTAGCCCCTGAGTGTTGATAACTGTGAGAACCATCAAAATACATCATCCAATAGTCAGAATTAGCCAAATCCATCGTCTTTTGTTCTTGTGGTTCGGGATTCGACCATTCAACCATGAAATCTGCAAGAACTTGGGATTTGATTGCTACTCGAGTAGTGAAACAGACATCGAATGCTCCAAGTTCAACTGTCCATTTCGCAATTCAGCCAGAAACTTCTGGGTTCTAGAGAATGCCCCCTAAAGGAAAAGACGATGGCACATAAATTGTATGTGCTTGAAAGTAATGTCGAAGCTTTCTAGAAGCCATTAACAGAGCATAAAGGAGATTTTGGACTTCAGAGTAACATTCCTACGGTCCATTAAGCACTTCACTTACATAATAAACTGGTCGTTGTACTCCCTGCCGTTTTGTGGCCAACATTGCACTGACCGCATGAGGGGTGGCAGCCAAATAGATGATTAATGATTCTCCCTTAATAGGGGAAACCAACACCGGAGCGCTGGTGAGGTATGCTTTCACTTCTTGAAAGGCTTTCTCAGCTTCATCCGACCATCAAAAGCCATTATGCTTACATAGAACCTTAAAGAAAGGTAAACCACATTCTCCTAACCACGAAATGAAACGACTTAAGGCCGCCATCCGACAAGTTAGACTTTGCACTTCCTTCGTGGTCGAAAGGGATCGCATTTGCTCAATGGCTCAAATTTTTTCGGGATTAACCTCAATGCCTCTTGAACAAACAAGGAAACCCAAAAGCTTACCCGAAAAACCCCAAAAGAGCACTTTTCAGGATTCAACTTTATTCCATGTTTATTCAAATTACAAAAAGTTTCAGTAAGATCATCTATATGACTAAAGCTCTTAAGGCTCTTCACAACCAAATCATCAACATAAGCTTCTATATTACGCCCTATATGAGAAAGAAAGGTCATTTGCATCAAGCGCTGGTACGTGGAACCAGCATTCTTGAGCCCACATGGCATTCTGTTGTAGCAGTAAGTACCAAATGGGGTGATGAAGGCAATCTTCTCTTCATCTTTTTCTACCATGCTAATTTGATGGTAGCCTGAGTAAGCATCCAGGAAGCTTATCATTTCACAACCCGCTATAGAATCAATCAACTGATCAATACGGGGAAGAGGAAAATCATCCTTCAGGCAGGCACTGTTCAAACTGGTGTAATCGACACACATGTGCTACAAACTGTTTGATTTCAGGACCATGACCGGATTCGTGAGCCATTCGGGATGGTTGACCTCATGAAGGAAATCAACCTGCTGGAGTTTATCTAACTCCGAACGGATAGCTTCTTACCAATCAGAAGCAAAACGTCTGAGTTTTGCTTTATTGGCCGCTGTCCAGGCCGAATAGCTAGCCTATGCTCAATTACTTCTCTTGGGACTCCAGGCATGTCTGAGGTTTTCCACGCAAACACATTCATGTTAGCCTGGAGGAAAGCAATGAGCTCTAGTTCCTATTTATCATCCAGGTTTGATCCAATCTGAACAGTTCTAGATGGATCATCTGGGAATAAAGGAACCTGCTTGAGCTTTTCTTCTGGTCGCGGATGACGAGGATTGACACCCGGGTCACTTCTAATAAACTTTTGGTTCAAGACAGGTTTGAACCAGACATGTATTTGGTTCAATGCGAACTCAAGCTATTTCTGAGGGGCATCACCATGAGGTCGCAAGCTTTACGCGATCAGATCGCGGGTTTCGTGCGATCAGGCCGACAACTGTGTGCGGTCAGAAGTTCGTATGCTATACGCGGACTGGACTGAATATCTGGGATGTTGCGCGGTCAGCCCATATTCCGCGGTCAGCGCATTCTCAACCAAGGTGCTTGGAGTTTGTTCGGTTATCTTCATACCAGGATATTCCAGGCATCCCGGAGATTCCTCCATGTTGAAGACCCACCGTCAGAGGTTATTATATGCGGTTATTCACGATTAACACGTGTTAATAACCTCCGTGGAAGTTAATAGCGGTTCTTCAACAACTGCATCCAACCGTTTGATATAGTTTTCTTCATATGGCACCCTTTCGACCAATATAAAAAGGTGACAATGTACATCAAACGGGGGATCCAAGACATTTTTGGGAAGAACCAGACTCAAAAGTATAATCAAGATACAAGATATCTCGATCATTCAAACAGCCAAGTCTACGGCTTAGATTAAACAACACTTACGAGTCTCCTATAGCTTTTCCTTGTACACCCTTACAGGAAAAATTCTCGCCTGTGAGGACTTTTTCCTCCATTTGTAAACCTTTTACCACACTTAGTGAAATCTCAACAGGACGTAGGGCTATTACTCCCACCATCGAGGGTCCGAACCTGTCTAAACTCTCTGTGCTCCTGTTCACCATTGTTCAGCATACCTTCCAGGAGGGTCATCTTGAAAGGTCTCACAATTACAAATTCTGCATAAGTTCGGCTGAGGACCCTGAGTCTGAATCGTCGACAGCTGGCGCCCACCGTGGGGCCTTTCTCAAGGCGTCCTAATTGAAATTCGGAGGTTCGCCGAAACTTGGCTGGAGCATATGATTCCGAGAATGATTTCGATCTCGAGGATTATGCCCATATACCAATGCCTTCTCCAAGCGATCCTATTTCGATGGAAGAGGTCGAAGGCCAGAATCTTCCACAGGTTGAATCATCTCCCCAAGTCATGTTAATCGACCAGGAGGAAACTGGCACAAGGTCAGAACCCACAGAGGTTCTTAATGTGCTAGGTGATGAATCCGGCCCGTCATACAATCCCGCTAAGGGAAAATATGATGGTGACCCTGAAGTTAGCCCAGGAAGGTTCGACCCTGATAACCTCCACCGTCTCTTTGATTTTAAGTCCGACTCGGAACAAACCGAGATGTTCTCCCCATCGGCGACCTCTCTCCCTAGGCAGTTTGCTGCGTTGTCGGAAGAAACTCCCGATCAACAGGCAGCCAGGGAAGAACAAGATTGCAAATAGAAGGAGGAGCAAGATCTCGAGCAACAGAACAACGAACTACGCAGAACTGCCCTAGAGGCTCTTCAAGATGCGCAGGCTCGTTACGATGCTGCCCCGAGTTCTTCTCGACGGTCGCGTGGTCGTAGACGTGACCAGACTCCTTCCTTACCACCGGAGCATTTCCCAGTGGATGAAGAAACAATAACACCTGGTGCCCCTAGGAGAAGTACCCATGGTCGACTGCGATCTATCGCGGAAGTCATGCGCAATTTTCCTCCTACGGTCACGGATGCGCAGAGACCGGCCTTTTTCAGGATCCTGGCAGAAAGACTGGACGAGGTCGCATCCGAGGCGACCCCAACAGCCTCTTCCCGCTCAGTGACACATTCCCGTGAACGAGATGGTCCTCATTTTGGCTCTGGCCGGCGGAGTTACCCGCCGCCTGTACCGTCCCGACAGGACAAATATCGGCGAATGCAGGACTCTCGTAGTAGGGATCGAGTTCCCGTTCACTCTCGTTTGGGACCACGAGTAACCTCGCCATTACGTGAGTTTGCTCGAAACCCAACCGAAAGTCGCAGGACGGTTCACGGTCCTTACGTTGGTTGCAAAGCTTTCTCGCCTGGCCTACGAGCAGTCGTTTGGCCTGATAAGTTTTGACCAGGGGCCATTGAGAGGTTTGATGGAACTCAGAACCCATCCGAGTTCCTTCAGGTCTATATTACTGCCATCCAAGCAGCAGGAGGCGATGACAAGGTCATGGCCAACTACCTGCCAACAGTCCTCGCAGGACCGGCTAGAACCTGGTTGTTTAATCAGCCTGAGGGTTCCATCTACAATTGGGAAATGCTATGCGATGCCATCCTCAGCAATTTCCAAAACTGTTAACAAAAGCCGGGTAAGGAGGACGACCTGCATAGACTGCGGCAAACTTCGACCGAAACACTTCGGCAGTTTGTCAAGAGGTTTGTCGGGGTAAGAAATACCATCCCGAACATATCTGATGGCTCCGTAATCAGGGCATTTAAGCATGCCGTTCGATACCGGAGATTCACTGAAGACTTGCTTATCCACCCTCCTCGATCAGTGGCCGATCTGTTCGATATGGCTGATCGATACTCCGATGCAGCCGAGGCAGTCGAATGGAACCGAATGGTTGACAAGGGGGACCTACCGCCCCAACCAGGCTTCAAGGACGCCAGGAAAGAAGATTCAAGCCAAAAGCCGGAGTCTTCACCGGGTGGGAAGTCAAAAAAGTCGAAGAGGAACCGCTCTGGACAGTACCGTGAGGTCGCAGTCGCGGAGAAACCACCTTCGACCAAAGGTAATAAGTCTTCTTTTAAATTTAAAACTGCTTCTGGTGGCCGGGATTCCGACCAGCCAGAAAAATCAACTAATCCGCAGGAGGGCAAGAGGTGGTGTCCACTCCACAACTCCGCAGGCCACGACCTCAAAAACTGCAGGAGTTGGTTGAAACAGCTGGATGATTTCTACCAAGGAGCTGGGCCAATGCCAACCTTACCGCCTAAAGAGCAGGCGTGCGGGATTAGAGACGTCGACGAAGACGAAGAAATGGCTTACCAGGTACCTCAAAATCATGTTAATGTCATTTTCGGAGGTTCCTCCTCTTTCGTTTCCAAAAGGCAGTTTAAAACCTTTTGCCGAGAGGTTAACCAAACGGAGACATCCCTTGGCGAACCTCAATATCCCCGTTGGTCGGATATGCCTTTGACGTTCGATCGCGCTGACTGTCCTGTGGGGCTAACTCGACCATTGAGGTTACCTCTGGTTATTACCCCAATCATCAGTAACGCGAGAGTCGAAAGGGTCCTGATTGATGGGGGAAGTTCCCTTGATCTTTTATTGGTCAAGACACTCGACGGATGCAAATTCCTCGTTCGAAGATCAAGCCCATAATCCATCCGTTTTATGGGATAATCCCAGGCCCCTCCATGATGCCATTGGGACAAGTGGTCCTCCCAGTCACTCTGGGAGAACCAGATAACTTCCGAATAGAATTGGTTACTTTCGATGTAATCGATTGTGATTCAGCTTATAATGCAATCTTTGGCAGGCCGACTCTTGCTAAGTTCATGATGGCAACGCACTATGCTTATCAGTGCGGGAAATTGCCTGGCCCCAAAGGTGTCATTTCGGTCCGAGGTAGTCGCAACGTGGCGCTCACGTGCGACCGGCTATCTTTGGAGATGGTCGATCAACTTCCCTTCCGGGACGCTCAGGTCGCCATCGTTGCCACCGATGCGATCAGGGCTGCTCCTCGACCAGATGAGAAACTCAAACAAGTTCCTTTGTACCCATATGACCCATCCAAGACAATTCGGGTTGGGTCAGCCCTGTTTGATAAATAGGAACTCGACCTCGTTGCTTTCCTCCGGGCTAACGCAGACGTGTTTGCGTGGAAACCGTCCGACATGCCCGGTGTCCCAAGGAAAGTAATTGAGCACAGGTTAGCAATTCGACCTGGACAACGACCAATAAAGCAAAAGCTCAGGCGTTTTGCCACCGACCGACAGGAAGCCATCCGAGAAGAGTTAGACAAACTCTTACAAGCCGGGTTTATCCGCGAAGTGAATCACCCGGACTGGCTCGCCAATCCGGTCATGGTCCGCAAGTCAAATGGCAAGTGGCGCATGTGCGTCGACTACACTAGCCTCAACAGTGCCTGTCCGAAGGATGACTTTCCCCTTCCCCGCATCGACCAGCTGGTTGACTCCACTGCGGGTTGCGAACTGATGAGTTTTCTGGATGCCTACTCAGGATATCATCAAATTAGCATGGCAGAAGACGATGAAGAGAAAACTGCCTTCATCACCCCGTTCGGCACATACTGCTACGTCAGAATGCCGTTCGGTCTCAAGAACGCAGGTTCCACGTACCAGCGCTTGATGCAAAAGACCTTTCTTTCCCAGATAGGGCGTAATCTCGAAGCATATGTAGACGACTTGGTTGTAAAGAGCACCAAAAGATTGTCTCATTTGGACGATCTTGCTGAAACCTTCTGTAACTTGAATCGCTTTGGAATAAAATTGAACCCGGAGAAATGTTCTTTCGGGGTTTCTTCAGGGAAGCTTCTTGGTTTCCTTGTGTGTTCCAGGGGCATTGAGGTTAATCCTGAGAAAATCAGAGCTATTGAACAAATGAGGTCGCCCTCGACCATGAAGGATGTTCAACGCCTGGCTGGTCGCATGGCGGCTTTAAGTCGCTTTATATCGCGATTAGGCGAAAGGGGACTACCTTTCTTTAAAGCCTTGCGGAAACATCATAACTTCACGTGGTCCGACGAGGCCGAAAAAGCGTTTCAGGAGGTAAAAACATATCTGTCCAGTCCGCCAGTATTGGTGTCTCCTGAAAAGGAAGAACCATTACTTCTGTATTTGGCGGCCACCCCACACGCGGTCAGCGCTGTTCTGATCGCGGAAAGGGAAGGAGTACACAGACCCGTCTACTATGTGAGCGAAGTACTTCATGGTCCTAAGGAGCGCTACCCTAAGGTCCAGAAGATACTTTACGCCCTACTGATGGCTTCCCGTAAGCTACGACATTACTTTCAAGCACACAAGATCACAGTACCCTCCTCTTTTCCTTTAGGGGATATTGTCCGAAATCCAGAAAAATCTAGTCGAATCGCCAAATGGGCGGTCGAATTCGGTGCCTTCGAGATCCATTTCACCCCTCGCACGGCGGTTAAGTCTCAGGTTTTGGCCGACTTTGTGGTCGAATGGACCAACCCTGAGCCACCCGTGCGGTTGGCAGAGGAACTGGAGTGCCCTGATTATTGGACAATGTACTTTGACGGCTCCCGTAGTTTTCAACACTCGGGGGCTGGAATAGTCTTAGTTACGCCCCAGGGTGAACAGCTTAAGTATGTCATTCAACTACACTTTGTTGCAACCAACAACGCAGCAGAGTATGAAGGTCTTCTTGCAGGGCTCCGGGCAGCAAAATTCCTCGGAGTCCGTCGATTAGTGGTGAGGGGGGACTCACAGCTAGTCGTAAACCAGGTAAACAAGGAGTACAGCACCTCCGATGAGACAATGGCTCATTACCTGGGGGAAGTGAGGAGATTGGAAGAACACTTCAGTCACTTCGAAGTCCACTACATCCCGCGAAAGGACAATATTCTCGCAGACCAATTATCCAAAATTGGATCCTCACGCTCATCCGCTCCGGCAGGAGTGTTCATTGAACACTTGGACCATCCTTCGATCATGACTTCGGTCGAGGATGATCCGGCAATAGCCTTCGTTGCCTCGGTCAGGAACAAGATTGGACTCATCCATTGAGGGTCTATCTTGAACATGGGACCCTACTCGAGGACGAAACCAAAAGCGATCGGTTAATTCGAAAGGCGCGTCTGTACAAACTCATAGATGGGGTTATGTACAGAAAGGGTACTCAAGGAGTATTCATGCGCTGCATATCTCAGGAGGAAGGAAAATCCCTCTTGAAAGAAATACATGACGGTGTATGCGGTGCACACGCGTCATACCGAACACTGGTCGGAAAAGTTTTTCGACAGGGATTCTACTGGCCTTCGGCACTCGATGATGCCAAGCTTATGGTCAAGATGTGTCCACAGTGTCAATTTCATGCAAGACAGGTTCATCAACCTGCTTATGCATTGCAAACTATTCCTCTCGCATGGCCCTTCGCGATCTGGGGAATGGACATCGTCGGTCCTATGCCACAAGCGGTCAATGGGTACAAGTTTCTGTTCGTAGCCATTGACACGTTCACAAAGTGGATTGAGGCCGAACCAATACGAAATATTACTGCATCAGCCGCACAAAAGTTCTTTCACAAGAACATTGTGGCACGATTTGGTGTTCCAAACCGTCTCATCACAGACAACGGTTCTCAATTCGCTAGCGGTCTCTTCCTAGACTACTGCAATCAGATTGGGACCAAGGTGTGCTTTGCTTCTGTGGCACATCCACAAAGCAATGGTGCCGTAGAACGGGTCAATGGGCAAGTATTGCAAGGCATCAAAAAACGTGTTTTTGATCGCCTCAAGACCCGCTCGGGGGCTTGGGCAGACGAGCTTTATACTGTTCTATGGGCACTACGGACTACCTCTAGTCGAGCCACCGGTGAGACACCCTTCCATTTGGTCTATAGGGTCGAGGCTGTGTTGCCTATGGAAGTTAGTATTGGATCTGTTCGCACGAATCAATTCGAACAGGTCAACCAATCCGAACAGCGATCGCAAGATCTCATCCTCCTGGAAGAACGGCGTGATCGCGCCCTCATCAAGTCCGCGGTATACTTGCAGGCTCTACGCAAGTATCACAGTAAAAAGGTGCGACCACGTGATCTCAACGTTGGCAACTTGGTTTTACAAAAAATTCAAGACCAGTCTAACCGCAATAAATTCTCCCCAAAGTGGGAAGGACCATACACTGTCGTCTCAGTGCCGCGGCCAGGATCTGCGCGGTTAGCCATGGAGGATGGTCGGATTTTGTCCAATACTTGGAACATCGATCAACTTCGCAAGTTTTACGTGTAAGTACCACACCCCTTTTCCTGTTCAATTAGCATCTTTTCATAAAAAGCATGTCTTGTTTTCATACAATGAGTGTTTTTCTTTAAGCCCAAATTATATAAATTCGACCTGGGGGCTGATCGCCGGCGGTTAGGTTATTACAGCATTTTTCAACCGGATTCGCTGGTCGATCTCATGATCACTTCCAGATAAGTCACTCCTAAATAAGCCGTTTCTCAACGCACACGGAACTATCTGGCTAGTTCTCGATCATCTGGGTGGCTACCAGTTTGCAATAAGGTTAAAAATGTTACTTTAATCTTGACCATCGGCTTGAAGCACATATCCCTGGTCATCATACTTATGTTTTCCCCTCTGCTTAAAATACTAAGGCTTCAGTATTCACAAAACAGAGGTGGGGGCTAGAGGGATATACTTACAGCATGAAACTTATGATGTGAATATGCACTTTCTTTTAAAAAAAAAAATAGTTTTACATACATGGCATTGTAATTACAATTGTTTGGTTACAAAATATAAAGATCATTCGATCCTCAACTCAGCCAAGAGTTTGTCAACGAAGGGCTTAACTTCTTCTATAACGGCGTCAAGCAGTTCTTCACTCTCGACCTCAACCGGTCCCACCAGCGCGCTCAGATTCGCATCTGGGCCATGGTGAAGTCGAACCCGGCTGAGTACGGCAGAAGCGGCTGATCGGACTCTCGTCCTGATTATCTCTTCACGTCGCCGTATATCTCCAGGGAGATATTCAAGCAGTGATTCTGCTTGAGTTGTGAGCAGTGATGACCAATCGCTGACACTTGGGTCGTCCTTCTTCAACTCTACCACGTTGGTATTCAAAAGGTTGGCCACGGCCTTCAGTTTTTCGAAGACCAGTAGGCTCAACTCTTTGACCGCTCGGTCAGTGTGGTTGATCGAGGACTCGAGAATCATCTTGTCCTGGCCGAGCTGTATAATACGACCTGCTTGCGCTGTACAGAGAAAAGAGGTTATTAACAAGGCATGGCTTTAAGTCTTCTCAAGTTGAGAATCGACTTACCAGCATTCTCAGACTGAAGTTTATTGATTTCAGTCCGTAGTTTCTTGAACTCTACAACTGAGTTCAGCCTCATCTTGGCTAACTCTTTCTTCAAGAATGTAACCTCTCTGCAGCAAAATCAAGTCAGTTACAGATAAAGCCTACTTGTATTAACAGAAGAGTGACAATCCTCACTTGCGCAAGCCGCCACGATCTCTTTGAACAGCCGCCATGCTAGCCATTGCAGCATGCGACTGGCTCGTCACCCGTGACAAGCCCTGTGATACAAAGCATGAGAGTTAAATATACTCTAAAGGTGGTTCAAGCACCGAAACAGGGGTGATCATACCTTCATAAACTTGTTTAAAGCGGCATCATCCATGCTAGCAGGAATCCTTGCTAGCACACCGGAAGTGCCTGCGACAGGGATAGTTGGGGGAAGTGCCGTCTGAGCACCACCCCCAGAGGCCACTGGTTGTGACCCGGTCCCTGTACTTGTTTCTCCTCCCGCGGTCCGGACGACTTCCTGAACCACGGGAGCGGAGCGCTCTTCATTAGAGGCTCCCTCATCAGCCCTAATTTCAACCTCCCCAGTGGCGGTTGAAGGGTTAGGCGCTGTCTTCTTTTGCCTAACAAGAAGAATGGGTCAGGCAGCTTTCATCTAAGATTACTGTCAAGTAAGAGTTCTTACCTTATGTGAAATCCCATTCGTTCCTGGGACTTCTGGGAAAATTCCCCTTGCGAAGGAGAGCCGTCTCCGGTTCTCGCCTTCCTTATAGTAAACAAGGCAGCACCTCCCTGGAAATGTTCTGTTACGAGCACATTCCTAGGAAAAAAGATGAAAACACATAGAAAGGATTTTACCTGAGCCACCGGGCTAACTGGTGGGGCTGCATCCGAAGGCCTTGGCAATTCCAGAGTTGCTAGAACCGTCACATCCGGCCTTTGTTCGTCTACCTCCTCCTCTGTCCGCGGAGGAGGAGGATTTTCCTCCCTGGAACCCCCAGTGGTCCCAGGGGAAAGCTCTCCTCCCTGTATGTACATTAACTTGTCAAATGTGCAGAAAGAGTCATAGAAGGAACGGTCGAAAAGATTCCTTACCTTGGTCGTTCCTTCCACCAGGGAAGCAGAGATAATTGACCCTGAAACCTCGGGGGCTTCAGGAATTGGAAGGTCACCTGCAGGGGACTCTACGGTGGTCGCAGGGTCAGCCACGGCCACCTTTTTGGTAGCTGTGGTCCCTACGGGGCAGCTTGAGGCGTCGCCAGCAGGGGACTCCCTGGTCCTCCTCCTCTTGATGACTAGAGGCACATCATCGTCCTCTTCCTCCTCGCTCCCCTCTCCCTGTACGACGAAGAAGTGATTCCATGTCGCGCCTGAAAAGGTAGAAGGAATGCGATATCTTACCGCAGTCTTTCTTGCGGGACGAGGAATGCTTCGTGAAGACCCCTCCCCAGGGTTCAGCTTGGTCTTCTTGGGGGCAGGACTCTTTGTCCTGGGTCTCTGAGAGACCTTCTTCACATTCTTCGCCGTCGGCTTCCCCAGAGAGCCGACATTTTCACTTGGGAACGTCGCATCAGCAAACTTCCCTAGGAGCTGGTTCATAGTCCATTACAATGGATTAGCGCTGGACACACACAAGACCTGCAGAACCGAAACCGGACAAGGAAATTACCTTTCGGCGCTCTTGTCTGAGATCATCGCCGGCATGAATCAAACTCTGCGGGCGAGGTGATCCCTTAGGGCCCTCTACATCGGCATTGTAGGCCCTAAGGAGGGAATTAGTTCGCCTCTCAATTTCGGCTGAAGACAGAACTGTTCCCAAATTCAAGTCAGAAAACATAAATTTCAGAAATGACAAAGCACAGTGCTAAAAGGTTGAGTACCTTCATTGTAGTCCAGGGTTCCATCCGCCATGGACTTGATTTCCCAAGCAGGATGAGCCCTTTCGCGCAGGGGGCTCACTCGGTTCTTCACAAAGTCTCGGATGACATCCCTCGCTTCAATCCTTGACCCACCAAGTGAAGAATCACCTCGGCGTGCTTCAGGTGCTCCACGTCCAGCGTCGGGGGAGCATCCAACTCGCTTGACTTCTCTGGTCACGAGTTCTCAAACCATAAACTACTCTCGGACGGCGGAGAGCAGTAAAACCACCTCTGGTGCCACCCGTGCACCGAATCCCGCAGAGGTGGGGAGGGATATTCCTTCTTGTCCCTCAGCCGGAAGTAGATGCATCCGGCGGCATTGGTGCTCTTCGACCATGCCGAGAAGTAGAACCGTCGGAAGAGGTCCACGCTAGGATATACTCCGACGAAGGCCTCACAAAGATGCTGAAACACCGCCAGGATCAGCATCGCATTTGGGTGGAGGTTGATCAATTCCCACCCATAATGTTCGAGGATGTCCTTTAGGAACCGACTCTCAGGGAATCGGAACCCGCAGCGCAGATACTCCTCGAAGATTACCAATTCGCCCTCTCAGACGGTTGGAGTTTCTTGGTCCTTCTCCGCAGGCCGCCAATTGATCAGCAGCCGCGATGGAAGGATCTCCTCTTTTTCCAACGCCACCAGAGTCTCCTCAGAATGGTGGATGGATCTACTCCAAGATGCCATTTTTTGAGGAAGATCGGTCAAAAAAGTCGATGATTTTGTGGAAGATGAAGGCAAGAAGATGAGGGTTTTGTGCGGCGGGAACTCTAAGAGTTTTTTGCGGCTGAATAGCTTCCTCAAGAAGCTACCTACTGCTTTTATAGACTCGATGAGTCACGCCTCTGTGAGTAACGTTCCACTCAAGCGTCCTCTTAAATATTTTATTCATTTCCCATAATGGATATTCTCTGATAAACCCTTTAAAGCGTTTCGGGTATCGGATCTGAAATAAAAAGACTTCTTTATTTCGGAAGCTGAAAGGGCTAAAACTCGAAAAGTCTGCTAAGGCTTTTTGAGGGTTATTTACCTTTCTTTTTACTTAAACATTTTTGTAAAAAATATCATGTAACTCAAATTTTGACGTACGGATATATTCTAACTGGGTTATGGTTTGGTTAAAACCATGTTATTTAACTTCGTTTCTGATCGAAGTAATGGTCTAACCAAACGTTCGACTCTAGTCGCAATTCAGTTCTAACCGCGGCCTTAAGTCTGATCGCGGCATCAGGGTAGGTCACGGTGATCTTTTAAAGCGCGATTCTAATCGCAGAACTGAAATTTCCTGTGTATGAATGGTCGCGAACTAAGCTTTTGGCCATAATTTCACACAGAAGGTATGAAGAATGTTCATATGAATAAAAGAAACTTTATTTATTACATTCTTTACATACAAAAGGGATACGGTCGATAAAAGCATCGACCTGTTCCGAAAGACGTTTACAAAGTTCCCCTAGGGACATGTTGTTGTCAGTAGGATCTACACTGACAACCCCCAGGGAACTAGCAACTACCCTAAGTCTATCTATATCGTCCCTAACAACAGACGCACTATTGTCCCTAATCAAGTCAGAGAGTTCTCGCTGTTGCTGAGCGAAGTCCCTCTCTCGACGGAAATGGAGCGCCTCTTCTCGGGATCGATCAAGACATTCTGCTAAACGCAGAATCTTCGAGGCCATCTCCTCGGTCTTCTTCTCCAGGGCATTCTTCTCTTCCAGAAGGGTCTGTCCGGAAGGAAGAGATGGAGCAGCAGAAGGCTGATCGCTGGAGCCTCCTACCTCCTGCATTTTGCAAAAGTTAGTCATATTAACTAAAATTATCAGCAAAAAGGGAGAAGAATTGTTACCTGTCCCGGTGCATAACCCATTAATACACCCATCTTGGGAGGAAGATCATCATATGGTGGAAGAGCAACCTTCCCATCAGAAGATTGCTTCGCCAACCCAATATGGCGATCATTTGGTCGAGGGATAGTCACCGCTTGCCGACCAGGATGTTGATCACCCAAAAGAATGGGAGAATTGAATGTGATGGGATCTTTCTCTAAGGATAAAGGCCTAACTCGCCGAGAGGCATGAACGGGAAGGGTCAAAGGAACTAAAGGAAGAAAGAAACTTGCTACATTCTTCACCTTTGTTCCACTGGAAGATCCTTCGTCAACCTTGGGTTTCTTCCTTAAAGGGGACAAGACTTCAATCGTTTGAGGCCTTTGTTCGACAATTTCCCCTTCATCGCTCTCAATCTCGATGATTTCATGATCTGCCATTGGGAGGAGTATGTGAAAAGGAAGGAGGCAGGATAACAAGAAAAGGACTTTAGGCGTGGAGGGAAATTATGAAGCTTTACAAATCCAAGAACCTGGTATTTATAGCCGCCTGGGTGACGGTTTGCATTCCAGGCGCCTCGGGTTTCGTCAAAGCATTTACAATTTTACCTCGAGATAAAAACAATTCTACGGCGCTATCATTGCCCGTCACGTAATGTCAGAACCCGTCTTGGGAAACCAACCGTTTTCACTTAGTGCGCCACTAAGTGGAAAAATTGAAGAGTCGGGTTAAAGATCCAATGCATGGTTTTAAAATTTGAAATAAACACGTCTCTTCGTTTTCTTCGAATTTGGGGGCTAGCTGACGAGGATTGACACCCGGGTCACTTCTAATAAACTTTTGGTTCAAGACAGGTTCGAACCAGACATGTATTTGGTTCAATGCGAACTCAAGCTATTTCTGAGGGGCATCACCATGAGGTCGCAAGCTTTACGCGATCAGATCGCGGGTTTCGTGCGATCAGGCCGACAACTGTGTGCGGTCAGAAGTTCGTATGCTATACGCGGACTGGACTGAATATCTGGGATGTTGCGCGGTCAGCCCATATTCCGCGGTCAGCGCATTCTCAACCAAGGTGCTTGGAGTTTGTTCGGTTATCTTCGTACCAGGATATTCCAGGCATCCCGGAGATTCCTCCATGTTGAAGACCAACCGTCAGAGGTTATTATATGCGGTTATTCACGATTAACACGTGTTAATAACCTCCGTGGAAGTTAATAGCGGTTCTTCAACAACTGCATCCAACCGTTTGATACAGTTTTCTTCATATGGCACCCTTTCGACCAATATAAAAAGGTGACAATGTACATCAAACGGGGGATCCAAGACATTTTTGGGAAGAACCAGACTCAAAAGAATAATCAAGATACAAGATATCTCGATCATTCAAACAGCCAAGTCTACGGCTTAGATTAAACAACACTTACGAGTCTCCTATAGCTTTTCCTTGTACACCCTTACAGGAAAAATCCTCGCCTGTGAGGACTTTTTCCTCCATTTGTAAACCTTTTACCACACTTAGTGAAATCTCAACAGGACGTAGGGCTATTACTCCCACCATCGAGGGCCCGAACCTGTCTAAACTCTCTGTGCTCCTGTTCACCATTGTTCAGCATACCTTCCCGGAGGGTCATCTTGAAAGGTCTCACAATTACAAATTCTGCATAAGTTCGGCTGAGGACCCTGAGTCCGAATCGTCGACAGCGGAGATCCCTTGACCGCATCTGGTGTTGAGGTCACAACCTTAACATCTTGTAAAGGAAGTTGATTGACCAGTTCCAGGGAAATTAAATCACAAGTTAGGGCTGTATGCTGACTGCCCCTCACTGTGATCACTCCATGAGGACCTGGGACCATGACGCATTGATAGCATAATGTGTCGTCACCATGAACTTAGTGAGAGAAGGCCTGCCAAAGATGGTGTTATAAGTAGAATCAAACTCAAATTACATCCAAAGTAATTAATTTCGTTCAAAAATTCACTGGTTCCCCAAGTGTTACTGGCAGCACAATCTGTCCAATTGGTAACATTGAGGAGCCTGGAATTATTCCAAAAAATGGCTGAGCCACTGGCTTTATCTTCGAATGAGGAATTTGCATCTTGTTGAGAGCCTTGGCAAACAGGAGATCCAACGAACTTCCGCCATCAACCAATACTCGCCCTACCTTAGCATTGCTAGTGGTAGGGGATATCACCAAAGGGAGGCGACGAGGTCGCGTCAACCCCTTAGGACAATCTTCCCGACTAAAGGTCAGAGAAACCTCCAACCATCGGGGAAACTGAGGCTCTCCCAAGGAACCTCAGTACTGTTTACCTCACGGCAAACATTTTTATACTGACGCTTAGAAACATAAGATGAAGAACCACAAAAAATAACATTAACATGATTGTTAGGTACCAGATATGGCATGTCCTCATCCGTATTAGCCCCTTTATTCCCATTGGTTTGTCCTTGACCTGGTACTGTAGGCATAGGAGTTTTACCTTGATAAAATTCATCTACCTTCTTTAACCAAATCTGACAATTCTGAAGATCATGTGATGAAACATTGTAGAACGGACACCATTTCTTCGATCCCTGCAGTTTAACTTGTTTTTCTGCTTGGTCGCTGCGACCAGCACGAGAAACTTTGTTAGTTTTAAATGGAACCCTTTTACCTTTTCCCTTGAGGCTGCTTGTCGATGACGGTGACCCCTCGGAATTGGTTGGTTATGGCTTTCTTCACCTTTTTTGATTTCCCGCCCACATATGACTCAAATTTCTTGCCTGATTTATCCTTCTTGTCGGCTTTGAGACCTGATAGAGGTGGAAAATTTTCCTTATCCACCATCTTATTCCACTCAACAGCCTCAGCTGCGTCGGAATAATGATCAGCCATGTCGAAGAGGTCCGCGACTGATCGTGGTTGATGGATGAGCAAATCTTCGGTAAACCTATGATATTGAATGACATGTTTAAATGCCCTGATGATGGAGCTGTCGGAAATGTTGGGAATAGCATTTCTTACTCCAACAAATCTTTTGACAAATTGGCGAAGAGTTTCTATAGACGTCTGGCGCAATCAATGGAGATCATCTTCCTTGCCACGCTTTTGATAACAATTTTGAAAATTATTGAGAATTGCATCATACAATATTTCCCAATTGTAAATGGATCCTTCAGGCTAATTAAACAGCCAGGTTCGTGCCGAACATTCCATAACAGTTGGCAAATAATTCGCCATAACCCGTTCATCACCACCAGCTGCTTGGATGGCAGTGATGTAAATCTGCAAAAATTCAGAAGGATTCTTGGTCCCGTCGAATCGCTTGATTGTTCCAGGTTTAAACTTATCTGACCAGATTACCGTACATAATCCTGGCGAGAAAGCCTTGCAACCTACATATGAAGGACGTGGTTGCTGTTCCTCACGACCTCCATCAAGGTCGTGGAATGAACTAACCTGTGTCCCCAAGCGCAAACGCACCAGTTCATGATTACGATCATGAGAAGAATGTACTTGCGGTCCTAATCGCAAATGTACTGGCTCACATCGAAGGTCACTAGAATTACCTGTACGCCTGGTTTTACGGTATTGGGCCGATGGAGTGTGTCCACGGGAATGTCCCTAGCTTGAGTGATAACTATCCCGTTCACGAGAACGAGTTGCTGATCGCGCGGACGATGTTGGAGTTACAACAGTTGCTACCTCATCGAGGTTGTCCGCCAAAATCCTCGCAAATAGAATTCTGTCATCATTCGCCAAATCAGAAGGAGGATTGCGAAGAGTATCTGCAATCACATGAATACGCTCCTGTGTGCTTCTTCGAGGTCCATGGGAGTTATCGTAGCTTCATCCATCGGTGGACAGGATGGAACGGATGAAGGAGTTTGATCCCGCCTGCGACCATGATGATGTTGCGGATGAGAGGTTCTAGGGGACAAGTCGCAGGCTGCGGTATCATGGCAAGATTGTGCAAGTCATAGAGCCTGCGCTGTGAACCTACGAGCCTCAGCCTCTCACTGCACGAGCTGCATCTTCTTCCCACTTACGTTCCTCTTTCTCCCTGGCAGCACGTTGCTCAGGGGTTTCCTTATAAAGTACAGTGACCTCCTGGGGAGCTGAGTTCGCAGACGGGGAGAACATCTCCTCATCTAATTCAGACTCAAAGTCGAAGATAGAATTCAAGTTTTCTGGAGCAAAACTTTCCAGACTGAACTCAAGGTTCTCATCTCCCGTATCATCTGGGATGATGGGTTCTAACACATATTCACCATTTGATGTGGTAGGACTCACAGGAGGTGAACGCACTTCCTGTTCAGGTTCTTGATCACAGATCAAGTCCTGAGGATAATCCTCAGTAGCAGGCTCTGAAGGAACTTCATTTTCCTCCATGTAGAGAGTCTCATCCTCCATGTTAAGATCAGCATAATCTGCAAGATCAAAATCATTTTCGGAATCGTAAACTCCTGACATGACTTACCGAAACTCTTGATGAAGAAAGACACCTTGAAATAGGGCCCAACAGTGGGCGCCAGTTGTCGACGATTGGGACTTTCGTCCTTAGTTGAACTAACATAAATGTTTAAGAAGAATGTGAAGCCAATCAAAGGTGAATCTCAAGTAAGTTACGGTATCTATGTCAAAGGAAGAAAGGAATTTATATAGGTTCGAGCCCTCTGATGGTGAGTAATAGCCCTACTTCCTGTTGAGATTTCACTATGTAAATTAAGGATTACAAGAAGAGAATCAAGGATGTTCTTAGGTAGACTAAGAACAATCTTGTACTCTTTAGCTTACAATCAATGTAAATCTACTATGGCTAATTCTAAAGTGTTGTGTCTTAAATCTCTTGCTTGATCCCCTATCTCTCCCGGCAATCCTCCTTTTTAAATCTCGTTACCAATCGTCGGTTATGGGATTTGAAGGGTTGCTAAGAGGCAGACGTGCTGCGGCCATAATGTGCAATTATGCCCATTTATGATTGCACTTTCATCTTCTTGTCAGTTACAAGGAATTAAGGAGCTAAAACATCCAAGCGGCGGTAGTGGTAACGTATGCTCAACTACTACATATGATTGAATGAAACTAATCATATGACCGTTAGACATTTTAACTCTTTAATAAGCCAAGGTCACGTATTAACTACAACAATATATGGCTATCTTTGTGTCCTCCACGACTTGGGTGACCACGCGAAAATATCTCCATGTGGACAGTATTCGTGGGTATGTGAGACCACGATCTCTGCGACCTCGGTATTGTTGATATCTAGAGATCACAAAGTCCGCGATATCACAGAGTGAGACCATAGAATAAGTTATGTCCAGAATATCTTGGACAAGTCCATTGTGTCCCTCTTGGGCTCCTGAGACCATAGAGAGGTAACAAGTCTCGTTCTTTAGTCCTTTGCGACTACAGAATGGCAAAGGTGACTAACTCAGGTTATAATCCTCATTAGGAAGCATGATGGCTTTGGCATTAGCTTGCGCGAGTGACCGCTTTAATATAGTTGCAACGATATTTTTTTACTTATTTTCTTGTGTAGTTTAGATTTGATGTTATTTTTTATGTTTGAAGCATAAAAGATTGATACTCTTCATTTTGGTTTTAAGACTATTGAAAAGAGTGGTAATTTGATGCTCTTCTTTCTTCTTAATCTTCTTCAATGATGTCGGCACCCCAGCCCGGCCACCCAGAGCTCATGATGTGAACCCCTGGCTAACTCGCGATGGAACGCCTCATAAGGGATTGCCAAGGCAATCACCCCATGGAGTACAACTCCCCAGGATGTAGTTGTACAGAGAGTATATATCACAACCACAACTCATAGACATTTAATTATACAATGATAAAGTACAGTCTCACAAAAGAGACCAGGATGGTCACAACTTATTTATATTACATGCATACAACAGCCCTTCCCACAGTCGAACTTAGCCGCAAACCGTGGCCTCAAAAGAGTTGATCAAACTCACCCTCGAGCGGAGCTGGTTCATCCTCAGGTGGTTCTTGGTCGGCTTCATACTCCTCTATTAATTTGAAACTTCGGGGGTGAGTACTGGGTACTCAGCAAGCCAATTGAGGCAAATGCACAATATACATATTCAAGAATTCATAGGAGAATAGAATGCTCAAAAGTTACTCATAAAGCAGCTTAGGCTTATCTCAACATAGTAGTACAAAAATGTACTCGCTATTCACTTTAGCAAAAATGTAACCTATCCATTTTCGGTTAGCTTTTCAAGGTTGAACTTACCCATTTTAAAATAACATTTGAAAATCTATTTGTGCTTAACCACATGATAATTCATTGACCATGACATACCCTAATCCGAGGGCACGGAGTATCCGAATACATTCTTTACGCTCTGCAGAGGTGTACTACTTTTCCCACAATTTATTTCGACTACTACTGCCAGCGCATTTACACGCAACAATATAGCATGCGACTGAGTCGAAGCTCACATGCTTTTCTCATTGTCTTATAATAACTTTGGCTCTGCCTGGCTAAGGTCTTATCATGCATCAAACAAAACCTATAGCCGTTGTAGTGGGCTATACCCCTACCCCGATCCTTCCCAGTGCTAGTCTACGGTAGGGTACTCCCCTTTGTCTAGCAGTGGGTCAATGGAGGGATCACATCTCATAAACACATCAACATCACTTTCATACCTCACTGTCCATGCAGAGTTGAGTTAACTACTTAACAAAGTTACTGGGTCATGCCTGTCCCATACCAGGCTTGTGGTTAGTACGATAACATGCCACTGGAAGTTAAAGCACAATGGTTTAGTCCTTAAGTGTTCAGGTAAGAAACTTAACCACAATGCCCCTGTGCCTCATGCACCATCAACATTCTAATCCATTCTACCCGAACATTCTTCCTTTATAATTAAATTCTCATATGGCACACAGCCCATCTTTTCAATAGAATGGTTATCAAAATATCATATATTTGAACTGCATGATGCAATTGTAAAAGTTTCTTTTATTAACTACAATATAACATTTCAAATCTACATGATCAAGTTCAATTGACTTGCCTCATTCCTCTAAGATGGGTTCTCCTGTTGTAGCCTCGGCGATTTTCTCCTCTGCAGTAGATATCTCAGGTCCTATTTATAATTAAGGTACACTATTGATTAAAATATGATTAAGCACTTGACAGATAAGATAAAATGCATGCCGAGGGTCTAATGTACTCGTACTTTAGTCGTTGCGGTGGTCAATCGAGTAAATCAGGTCGTAAGAGGGTCTCCTTAGAAATCAAAAACAAAACGAGACGAAAATAGGATAAAATAAGGATGACATTGTTGAAAAGGGTAAAAGATCGATTAATGGGCCTTAGAGGTCGAATCTGACCTGGATCCTAAAGGAAAATACGTGTAAAATAGGCAAAGGGTCCTAACCATCTAAATCAAATCAAATTCCTAGTTTTCCAAGGTGATTTGGCATTTTTAGGGTTTATAAGCTAATTTAATATATGTACTTCAATTAGGGTTTTAACATTTTTATTAATTCTGGATTAACAGGGGACTTTTATGAAATAGAAAGTACATGGTTAGACTTTAATTAAAATTATAAATAAGGTGACACGATTAGAATTTTAAACAAAACTCAAAAATTAGTCGGCTGATCTAATGAATGTCACGGCTAGCTTTCTAGTACAAATCGTATGTCCTCGACTGGCACTGGCTGGTGTTTGGAGCACGTGAGGTGTCTGATGGCGGCGAGGTCCCCGCCGGCGACGATCTCAACTGCGATCGAGGTCCACCTCAAGACCACTGTACTAGAGGAACCAGCCCTCTTGTTAGCCACCACCTTGAGTGGTTCCTATTGCTTGGTGATCGGAGCCCACGACCGGCGCTACTGGAGATGACACGGCCAACGTCGAGCTCAACGGCGATGGCTGGAAATTGGTAGACGACAGGCTGGTGAGTATCTACGACACCTAGGGAGTGTAACCGGAGTGGCAATTTACTCTATGGCCTCACTGGGATTCCTCTCCACAGCAGGGCCTCGGGAACAGGGCATTTCATCACCTTCACCGATGCTAGAGAAGATGGGTCGGGGAAATCTTCACTGGGAACTTCTGCGATGTTGAGAATGGTCCCAATTTGTGTAATCGCCAGAAATTGAAAAATGGTGACCAATCTACCAGTGCGACGCCTCATCGTTGTCGGGGACAGGAGTCATAATTCGTCGATGAGCGGCCACTAGACTTCACCAGACTTGGCAGATAGGTTGCTAAGGTGGTAGGAAGATCAAATGAACTACAACAATGCAGAGTTAGCAAACAGAGTTTGAAAACAACAATACATAGGATCAACAAACTCACAGGACTCCAGTCCGTATGATGGACATATCGAGCTCCTGCCAGTTGTAGAGGTCGAACAGATCCTCGTGTGCCACGGATATACTCCCGGGCTCACGATGGAACTGCCCAGGCCTGTAGGGAACTAAGAAGTTCAGATTGCGCCGAGCTCGGTGTAGGTACCACTCGTGGAGGTCTCTGGTTGATCGATCCAATTTGTGCAAAGCTGCCTCCGACACGAGTGGGAACCCTTTCCTGAACCTCTCTGGCTGTCACTTTTTCCCTCTGCCCTTGCCTTTTGCCGAGGACTGAGCGCGTACCTTCAAAGTCAAGGGCGAGGTGATGGTGGCTTTCTTCCGAGGTGAAGGTGTGGATGCGTTGGCTGGGGTCGAGGCCGTCTTTGCTGTGTTCAGGTTCGCACGAGATCCGGCCTCATGCCCCGAGTTGGGGGCGCAGTCCCCTGGTAGCACGCTGGTAGGCTACTTCAATTAATGAGCAAGTATGTTAGATTTTGCAAGTTGAGTGTACTGAGTAGGATGTAATCTAAAATGTGTAGGATTTACCTGTTGTATTAGAACACACTTCTTGGGCCACTGTACGTAGGAGCCCACTGTCTCAACAAGTGTCTGCATTTCCTCTGTTGGGACTGGCAATGGAGAATCCTTGTAGCCCGGCATGGCCAGGTCCACCTGTACCTTTGCGAACCCCAACCGCAGAGGTACGCAGTGGATCCGGACATCCGCCCCAGATGGATATATGAAGCCGTGTGCAACCACTTCCTGCCCGTCGCCTATGTGAGTCAGTAGGATGCAGCTCTCCGGCTTCTGCAAATTTGTAACAATTAAAACAGGTTAGCGAAACAACTCTAATAGAATGGGAGTGGCATCAACTTAAGTGCAAAGATGAAGGCTTGCAATACCTCAAGTAGATCCACTGGATCCGCTAGGACCTTCGAAGAGCAACTGTTTATCCGACCCCGCGGGGTACCGTCGTCCTGGGGATCCGCATCTGCACTCTTGGCCAGCAATGCTTCTCTCAACTGTGCAAACTCTTCCCTCATTTGTGCGACCTCAGACTGCACCTCAGACTGAACCTCAGCCCATATCTCCGCCCGTACCTTAGCCCGTATCTTATCGGAGAGCTCTGCTTCCTTTTCCTTCCAGGAGCGGGCCTTCTTCCTCGGTGGAGCCGGATCTGCGAAACCGGCCTTCCATGACACAATGGCTCCCACGGTCCGTGTCTGCCCGGGATGCTCCTTATTTCCTAGAGCCCGGGTGAGGATGTCATTCTCCCTCTGCGGGGTAAACAATCCCTCCATTGCCTCCTTCTCAAAAGAGATTTGTTACATTTAAAGGTACCTTGTGAGACAAATACATATATACACTTGTGCGCACACAGTTTACGAGGTTAGCCAACTTACCATTCGCCTCACAACGTCGGCGTCCCCAAGGTTTGTGAACTGCACAGACCCCGTGGACGACACGGACCCCCTCCCCCTCCACCATCGCTTGCACCTCGCATCCCGGATCTCGGAGAGCGGCAACTCAAGGGAGTCGATGACAGAATTTTGCTCGTCTTCCTTCTTCCACTGCTCCTCCTTCCCCGCATAGCCCCGGGATCCGAGCCGATGCGGGTGGTCGTTCCTCTTCTAGATCGCCTTATTCTTCTCGCTAAGGGCCTTGAACTCCTCGGTCCCCTTCTGCTTGGTGAATTCCTCCCATACCTCTTCTGATATGAAGGGGTACTTCTCGCAAGGAGATTTCCCTACAGCGAGGAAGGTACTGACGAGCCAGCTCTTAAAGGTTTTTCATGTTCCGTTCATGTCCTTCAAGCAGGTCGTCCTAGGTTTATTGTCGAGGATGTTCCACTTAGCCTGTTTTCAAACAATGCATACAATTAATCACTAGTTAGTTAAACTTTAGTATAAGCCAAGAGAACGTAATTACGAAAGAGTTCAGCAATTTCAGTTAATTTAACCTTCACTTCCGCCCACAACCTACCCCTCTCGTCCGCCGTCATGTCCTTCCAGCTCTAGACGGTGATCTTCACCCTTTCTTTCGCCAATAGCCCAACGTAGGCTGCGTACTTCCCAGCATTCTTTCCGATCGGCCTCCCAAATTGGTTGAACTCACAAGAAAGATCCGTGCGTTTGGTCAAACGGCCCAACGTCGTCACGCCTCGCCCCACCCTCTTGTGCTGGGATGAACCAGCTGCATCTTCAGTTATGTTGGGGTTGGCCCTAGTCGAACCACTAGTACCATCCGATGAAGACGACGACATGTCTTTCCCTACAAAACCATCAACAAACCATCAAAAATTTAATGGAAACACAAACCAAATCATTTTACAAAGCAAAAAGGACCTATTTTAAATATTTTTTCTATCAGTAAACACAGAAACTACCAATGGAAGATAAGATTCTATTTCTGAGCATTTTCATCTACACATTTTCATATAGGAAGCAGGCAACATATAGCAATTAATTCTTCTTGGAGTTCCATAACTCAGTTCAGGATTGGAGACTAATTAGGGCTGCTAAAGGGATGTCCGAAGAAAAAAGTACTAAAAGACATGCAAAAATTAATTGCTGAAGTGTTCAGCAATGTTTTCTATCGGTAAACCCATGAGATACTGATAGACCATAACAATGTTCTCTATCGGCAAAGATACGAGATACCGATAGAACATAACAATGTTCTCTATGTTATGGAATATTGTTGATAAGCTGCCATTCACTGGCATCACGTAATCTTGGTTTAAGTCAACATTCTCCATGATTTGCTATACTAATATTCATGGGCCAGCATTATTATTTCACACAGAACAATGTTTTCTATCGGTAAACACATGAGCTGCCGATAGAACATAACAATTTTTTCTATCAGCAAATACAGGAGATACCGATAGAAGATGTGTAAGAAAACCTCCAACATATAAAGTGCATTACATGGCAGTTGGATACAATTGATCACACATACAGCAGTATAGATAAGTTAAAATCTCAAAATAAGTTCATTACAGCACTGGAACATATTATATTAACCCTAATTTAAATCAACATTGCCTGCGGAATTTACATAATCCAACACAATGGGGAACCCTAGTTTAATTCCAAAACATGAAGAATTAGTACGTACAAAACACTAAGATCAAATAAGGAAGATGCTGGAAAAAGAACGACGAATTAGGGTATTTTACGCCGATCAGTTGTGGTGATGGAGAGGCGGTGTAGAACGCAGTGGCGGCCGGCGAAGGACGAAAATATGGACCGGTGGCAGTGGCAAACCAGTATCCAGGCGGCGATCGTCGTGTGGGAGTGAGGAAGTAAGTGGTCACTGCAGAGGTTGTGGTTTTCGCACTCGAAGAGACGCAGTGCTATAAGTTGGAACGGTTCGACTGGAGGGAAACTCACGGGCCATGTGTAATAAAGTAGTGGATGCCCTTTTCTATCGATACAAACAACAAAATACCGTCAGATCAATGGATTTATTCTAACGGTACAAAAAAAAATACCGATAGGACAAGTAAATTTTTCCCAGAGTAATATTTGAAGTAGTGGATGCCCTTTTCTATCAGTATAAACAACAAAATACCGTCAAACTAATTATTTTATTCTAACGGTATAACAAAATAATACCGATAGAACAAGTAAATTTTTCCTAGAGTAATATTTGAAGTGGGCAGGGCATTGGAAAATGATGTTTCAGGGAATGGGATTTTTGAAGAGCTTAATATTTGAAGAAGCAAGAGGCTGCAATGAGATTTTGGCAAGAAAATTTGAAGGGAAGAATTAAGTTCTTACAGGATAAAGGTACTGTACATGTTAGAACTCATGTTGTGGAGTAAAATTGAGATATATTAATGCTGTGAACTAGCTTATCATTAAGTTCTAAAGAAAAATTATTGCCGGATGTATTAATGATAAGTTCCTCACCTTGATGCACAACTTGTGGGCTGTTTGCTTGGCATTTTTCCCTGAAATAGAAAATAATTAATCATCAATGGTTCTCAACCCATAATCCTTCTTCGTGATCATCTCGCAGATACGTTGTTTTGTCGATATCTTCAGTAGGGATAGATTGAATGTCCTCTAAAAACAAAGGTATTTCGTCGAATTGGTTATACTCCTCTTCGTCGACAACGTCTTCGACCCCAACAATACGTCTCTTGTTGTGGAGGACAACGTGCAAGTTTGGATTGGCCGGGTCAACGATGTAGAATACCTGTGTGGCTTGCTTTGCAAGTATGAATGGATCGTCTTGGTGTCTGACTCTATCAAGATCGACGAGAGTAAACCTGTAACTGTCAACTTTAACACCTCAAGAGATTTCGACCCATTGGCATCGAAACAAGGGAATCTTAAATAATCCGTAATCGAGCTCCCATATTTCGTCAATAGCACCGTAATATGAGTTCAGTGCCCTTACTGACCTGGCATCCTCGGAAATAGCAAACAGTGTGACTCCACTACATTGCGTGCTACTCTTGGCATCTTGAGCTCTTGTGTAAAATGAATACCCATTGATATACCCCTGCCAAGTCCCTACAGTGAATCTTGGGCCTCTAGCCAACGATGTCACAGTTTCACTTATGGAGCCCTCGGCAGCTCGCGTGACTCTTTCTTGGATCCACCCAGCAAATTTCCTGTTATGTTCTCTGTTGACCCAAATCTCTTACTTCGAAGGATTCTGTGACCGTAACATTACCTTGTGCTCGTGTATGTATGGCTCGACATCCGTCATGTGTTGTAAGACCCAAAAATGTGATTTTGCGTACACATCACGGGCGGGGACGATAGCTTTGAATCCAATCGTTCCGATGCCCTGAAGCCTACCCTCGTGTTGGGACCTAGGAACGCCAATTGGGTCAACCCCGGCCATATAATCTGTGCAAAATTCAATCACCTCCTCAGCGGCATAACCTTCCATGATACTCCCCTCGGGTCGACGATGAGTCCTTACGTATCCCTTCAATACACCCATAAATCTCTCAAATGGATACATGTAGCGCAAGCACACGGGTCCACAAAACTTAATTTCTCTGATAAGGTGAACAATCAGATGGACCATAACATCAAAAAAGGTTGGAGGGAAATACATCTTGAGCTGACAAAGAGTTGTAACCACGTCGCGTTGCAAAGCGTCCAGTCCATCCGGATCAATTACCTACGAGGACACAGTTGCGCCAAATATTCATATCAGAAAAATCTTCTAATTAAGCTCCACAAATGGAGCTAATTAACTTATAGTACGAATGCACGTACTTACCTTGCAAGATATTGCGTTGAAGAAATAACATAGGTTTGTGATTGTCTCTCTGACTTTAACTGGGAGAATACCTCCGATAGCAATGGGAAGCATTTGTGACATCAGCACATGACAGTCGTGGGACTTCGTGCCAACCAGTTTTAGGTCCTTCATGGACACAAGTTTTTTCATGTTCGTGGAATACCCACATGGAACTTTAACATTGTGCAGGCACTGACAGAGTTCTATTTTTTTACTTTTGGACAACGTATAGCAGGCCGGGGGGAGGTATGTATGCTTTCCCATCTTCAAAGGTGCAAGTTCAGTCCTTATCCCCATTTCCACCATGTCACGACAAGCTTTCACACCATCCTTTGTCTTTCCCGGAATGTTCAACAACAAACCAATCAAACTGTCACAAATATTTTTCTCTACATGCATGACGTCAATGCAATGTCGAACTTGTAAGTGCTCCCAGTACGGTAGATCCCAAAGAATCGATCTCTTCTTCCAAATATTTTTTTCTCGAGGTTTAGAAGACTTACTGAACTCAGCTTTCATGTCCTTCACGCGGGAGTAAATCTCCTTACCGGTCAGAAACACTGGAGCTGATCCCTTCTCAGGCTTCCCGTTAAATGATTTCCTCTTCTTACGGTACGTGTGATGTACCGGAAGAGACCTGCGGTGACCCATGTACACTGTTTTCCGGCAGTTTCGCAACCACATGCTCTCAGTTTCATCTAGGCAAATAGGGCAAGCCTTGGCTCCTTTCGTACTATACCCCGACAAATTGCCGTAGGCCGAAAAATCATTTATGGTGCAAAATATCAAGGCCCGCAAGATGAAATTCTCTTTCTTTTATGCATCCCACACCTGCACCCCTTGCTCCACAATTTTTGTAAGTCCTCGATTAAAGGCGCTAGAAACACATCAATATCATTTCCGGGTTGTCTGGGTCCTGAGATTAGTAACGCCATCATGATATACTTGCGCTTCATGCATAACCAAGGAGGAAGATTGTAGATGCATAAAAGAACCGGCCAAGTGCTATGCCGACTGCTCATATTACCATGTGGGTTCATACCATCTGTACTCATGCCGACTGCTCATATCACCATGTGGGTTTATACATCCAATATTTCCTGTCCATCTACAATTAACAAAATTTAACGAGTCACCCATGCATGAAACCTGCCCGATTAAGTTATGTATTTGTACATGTACAGCCTCTTACAACTGATGTGTTAAACCCTAGCCTGATGAAATTAACACTAATTAACCTAGCTAACTACACAATACAAGCTAGTGAGCTCCTAAAACATGAGGCATTTCCAGCTAGCTAACTCTCAAGCTTGGAGCTACAAGCTTAGAACTACACAATACAGCAAGCTTGCAAGTAGAGAAGGAGAGAGATCTAGAGGGAGAGAGAGATAAGTGATGACAATTAAGCTTACCTTAAAGAGAGGGGTCCAATCAACTTCCTTCCAGCTTGCCCTGATCACCCTAGCAGTGTAGCTGTGAGCGTGGAACTCTCATCACAAACAGAGGGACACAGAGTACAACGGAACAAAACAGCAGCTCAGCAATGGTCGAGTGGGGTTTTACTTATACTGGACCTACTTCTAACGGTAAATACATGAAATGCCCATTATACTAAGTGCGGGTAATTTTGTACTCACATCTTCTATCGGTACAAACACACATATATCGTTAGAAGAGGTACTGGTGCATTGCTGAACAGGTACAGGTGTTGTTCTATCGGTAAATATGTGTACTTACCGTTAGAAGAGGTACTGTACATGGCTGAAACAAAACCAAACTGGGTAATGCATGACACAGCAATCTAAGTGCACAGATGCACACCAGTCCTCACATTCAAGTGCATGCCTAAGGCACATAAGCAAATACATGTGTTGTTCTATCAGTAAATATGTGTATTTACCGTTAGAAGAGGTACTGGTACATAGCTGAAACAAAACCAAACTGGGTAATTCATGACACAGCAATCTAAGTGCACAGATGCACACTAGTCCTCACATTGAAGTGCATGCCTAAGGCACATAAGCAAATACATGTGTTGTTCTATCGGTAAATATGTGTATTTACCGTTAGAAGAGGTACTGGTACATGGCTGAAACAAAACCAAACTGGCTAATGCATGACACAGAAATCTAAGTGCACAGATGCACACCAGTCCTCACATTCAAGTGCATGCCTGAGGCACATAAGCAAATACATGTGTTGTTCTATCGGTAAATATGTGTATTTACCGTTAGAAGAGGTACTGGTACATGGCTGAAACAAAATCAAACTGGACACACATGACACCAGTTCTCACATTCAAAGAATCATATCTAAACACAATGTAACATCAAACAGATCTTAACTAGAAGATAAAGAAATATTTCAAGAGATGCTAATTTGTAGATTAACTTGGAGACACAAAAATACTTTTCTTAGGTACTTGGTACTTCATCTTGCCAAAGAAATTAAAAATCTCTACTTACATGAGATATCTTGGTTTGCCTCCATTCCTTTAAGAAAATGCAAGAGGAAACATAAAAAATGAGTACTATTTAAACTCATTCTAGTTAATGGCTGAAAACAAAAACAAGCTGATTCATGTATGACACAGAAATTTAGGTACAAGCATACACATTCCAGTTCACAAATTCAAGTGCATGTCTGAAACAGCAGTACAAATACACACCTACCTACCAATACAATTAAATACACAAATACTCTCATGTACACATTCAAGTTCATGTCCCAAATAGCAATACATGATACACAAATATACAACAATATACAAATACAACAATTCACACATTCGATGTATATTAGAAAAGTCACGTCTGAAATTAACAACATATCGTCACGAGGACCCAGTGGCCCATACATTTTACATAAAAGAGAACCTTTGCAAGTTGCGACAATGCAACTACCGACTACAAGTTAAACCTGATACATCACAAATCCATTCATCCAAAACAACAAATGTCTGAACCACATTGGACTTAACCATAGGAGTTCAGTTTGAAGACGCCCGAGGAGCTGGAACTACCGTCGAGTTGCATTTGTATTGGTGATTTTCTCGGACTCAGACTCAATCAACTCAACTCAACTCAACTCCATTAACAAAAAGAACCTACCTTGCAAGATGTTGTTCTGTGTAATGATGGTGAAGAATGGCTGTGCAAATGACAATAATTCTTCTTCTCCAAGCAGGTAAGCATCTGGCCACAAGCTGGTGCATGCAAAAAAATGGCTGAAACAGTGATACAAATGTAAGATGCTTTCTATAGGTCCTGATTTGAGAAACACGCTGGGTTTAAAGATCTTCTCGACCGAGCCAACCAAGATCTCGCCCTTCATGTCCTGCCAGCTCTCGACGGTGATCTTCATTGTTTCTTTCCAGCTCTCGAAGGTGATCTTCACCGTTTCTTTCCAGCTCTGGATGGTGATCTTCATCGTTTCTTTCGCCAACAAGCCAATGTAGGCAGCGTACTGCGATGAAGAACCATGAAATACGTTGCCCGTCATGAGCATCATCCAAGGACCTACATAGATCATAAATAGGCATTCTAGAGCAAATTAAGATTGTTTACTGTTTCCTACATGACTCCCTATCGGAGAAAGACTACCAACTGAAGGTTTGGTTGTGCTTCGTCATAGTAACATCAACTTGCAACTGGAGATCAAGATATTACATTTATACTCTATTTCATCAGAAGAAATTACCTTGCCAATATACATATATTAATTATTTAATGAACTTTTTACATGCACTTGAACATTGAGCAAGCTAGTTGGCATTTGACTATGTTATTGGCATTGAACAACCTACAAAGAAGATCAAGATATTTGTGTATCTCATGATATTTGTAAATATCTTGACATTAATGATCTTTCAATTTCATGATCTTTCAATTTCAACTTCAATTTCAATTTCAATTTCAATTACAAATATTTTTCAATTTCAATTTCAATTTCATGATCTTTTAATTTCATTTTCAATTTCATGATCTTTCAATTTCAATTATTACTAAATCCAAGTTGGCATTGAGCAACCTACTGAGAGATGAAGATATTACGTTTATACTCTTATTGGCATTTCACTATGTTAGATAGCGTTTGTATTGCAAATATATCATGATAATTTTCTTCATTTGATAGGATCAGCAAGCAATTGAACATTATATGTCCCACAGTGATATTATTTAGTTGTTTTAATAAAAAACAGGAACAAGACACCGTACATAATCATATTGAAAAGAAGACACATCAAAATGAATGATACAAAAATTGCAGAATAACTGCCATAATCGGATTAGAATAATCTAACAATACTGCCGAAATTTTACGTACCTTGCTTGCCATGCCGAAATCTAGTGGGCATCGATGGAGGTGCGGAGGTGCAGCGGTCGCCGGTAGAGGTGCGCTGGCTGTCCATGGAGCTTACGGGTTAGGGCTACGAGCGCTCGATGAACTGTTCGAATGAAAGAGACACACCCGGGTATTTATAGTACTAGATAAGTTCTATCGGTACACAACCTCCTACTGTTAGTAATTTGAGATCTCTTCTAACGGTATAAACGTACATTACCGATAGAATAAAACTATTTGTAGAAGGCGAACGGTTCTATCGGCACACTACATCCTACAGATAGGAATTTTGGTACATATTCTATCGGTATAGACATACATTACCGATAGAATAAGACTAGTTGTAGAAGGCGAACATTTCTAAGATATTTGTGCTATCTTCTAACGGTATAAACATACATTACCGATAGAATAAAACTATTTGAAGACAAACAGTTCTAAGGAATTTGTGATATATTATAACAGTATAAACATACATTACCGATAGAATAAAACTATTTGTAGAAGGCGAACGGTTCTATCGGCACATTACATCCTACCGATAGGAATTTTTGGAGATATTTTGTCGGTATAAACATACATTACCGATAGAATAAAACTATTTGTAGAAGGCAAACGGTTCTATTGGCACATTACATCCTACCGATAGGAATTTTTGGAGATATTCTGTTGGTATAAACATACATTACCGATAGAATAAAACTATTTGTAGAAGGAGAACAGTTCTATCGGTACACTACATCCTACCGATAGGAATTTTGGTACATATTCTATCGGTATAGACATACATTACCGATAGAATAAGATTATTTGTCGAAGGCGAACAGTTCTAAGATATTTGTGCTATCTTCTAACGGTATAAACATACATTACCGATAGAATAAAACTATTTGAAGATGAACAGTTCTAAGGAATTTGTGATATATTCTAACGGTATAAATATACAGTACTGATAGAATAAAACTATTTGTAGAAGGCGAACGGTTCTATCGGCACACTACATCCTACCGATAGGAATTTTTGGAGATATCCTATAAGTATAAACATACATTACCGATAGAATAAAACTATTTGTAGAAGGAGAACAGTTCTATCGGCACACTACATCCTACTGATAGGAATTTTGGTACATATTCTATCGGTATAGGCATACATTACCGATAGAATAAGATTATTTGTCGAAGGTGAACAGTTCTAAGATATTTTTGCTATCTTCTAACAGTATAAACATACATTACCGATAGAATAAAACTATTTGAAGATGAACAGTTCTAAGGAATTTGTGATATATTCTAACGGTATAAACATACAATACCGATAGAATAAAACTATTTGTAGCAGACGAACTATTCTATCGGTTCACAACAGACTACCGATAGGAATTTGTGATATATTCTAACGGTATATAAATACTGTACCGATAGAATAAAACTATTTGTAGAAGTCAACCAGTTCTATCGGTACACAACATCCTCCCGTCAGTACTTATGCATCTCTTCTAACGGTAAATATGTTCATCACCGCTAGAGTAAATCATTCTGCTGCTTCTAATGGTAAGTTTCTTACAAACCGATAGAAAAAATACCTCCCTTATACCTTTTATGACCGCGAGGCACCTTTTCTAACGGTTTTCTACTAAATCGCTAATAATCGATAGAAGATAGGGGTTAGTAGATTGCATTTATGTACTAGTGATAATCCTTGATTAACTCTAACCACCTTCGTTGTCGCATATTTAAATTGGGTTGAGTAAAAACATACTTCAAACTTTTATGATCCGTAAAAATCTCACAACGATTTCCAAGTAAATAATGCCTCCAAATCTTCAAAGCATGTACCACCACTGCTAACTCCAGGTCATGAGTTGGATAATTTTCTTCATGCGGTCATAATTGTCTTGAAGCATAAGAAACGACTCTTCCTTCTTGCATTAATACACAGCCTAGGCCTTGTCTTGATGCATCGCAATAGATTTGAAAGTCTTTCCTATTATCTGGAAGAACTAGGATTGGGGCTGTAGTCAACTTATGCTTTAGTTCATTAAAGCTCCTTCCACAATCTTCTGTCCAGTCAAATGTTGTGTCCTTCTTTAATAGTCTAGTAAGTGGTTTAGCGATTTTAGAAAACCCTTCAATAAATCTTCGATAATATCCAGCTAAGCCTAAAAAGCTTCTAACTTCAGTTACTGTTTCAGGTTGCTTCCAATCTGCTACTGCTTAAATTTTAGCTGGATCTGCTGAAATCCCTTTAGCAATCATAATATGCCCTAAGAATGAAATCGCTTTCATCCAAAATTCGCACTTATCATATTTGGCATATAATTGCTGTTCTCATAGTATATCCAATGTTTTCGTCAAGTGCTCAATATGTTCCTTCTCACTTTTAGAGTATATCAATATATCATCGATGAAGACAACTACAAACTGATCCAGATATTCCATGAATGCTTTATTCATTACATTCATGAAAATAGCTGGAGCATTTGTTAGTCCAAATGGGACTACTGTGAACTCATATAGCCCGTATCGTGTGGTAAAAACTGTTTTGGGTATGTCTTCTTTCCTAACTTTTATCTGATGATATCCAAATCGAAGATCAATTTTTGAAAAGTAACTAGCTCCTCAGAGTTGGTCAAACAAATCATCTATCCTGGGTAAAGGATATTTATTCTTCACTACACTACTACAGAAATGCAATTCACTAACCCATATCTTCTAACGGTTATAAGCAATCTGGGAAAAATCCGATAGAGTAGGACAACAGCGGTGGAGAAGAGGCCTTTTACTATCGATTATATTCTGGTACACCGTTAGTGAAATGCAAATATTTTTTACTATCGGTCATTACTGTACCAACCGATATAATGGATGAAATAGTACTATCGGTTTGTCTTTCATAACTGATAGTGAAATTACAGACTTTATACTATCGGTTCATACTGTACCAACCGATATAATAGAGTAAATTTTACTATGGGTTTGTCTTTGGTAACTGATAGTGAAATTACAAAATTTTTACTATCGGTTACTACTGTACCAACCAATATAATAGAGGAAATTTTACTATCGGTTATATAAAACAAACCGATAGTAGAATGACGTCATATAAACTAATGATTATGACAGTGGGGACCTTAGTTTACTATCGGTTGTGTTTTTGAACCAATAGTAAAATTGTACAATTTATCTCGACCCCTACTCTGCGCTCTGCATCCTCGATTCATTTCTACCGTACGTGCATCCACGCTCCAAGCTAGAGTGATCTGGACAAGCTAGCTGAGAGGTTGATAATTCGATCCCCCTCGGTATTGTCATCTTCTCATCACCTCTCTCTCTCTCGATCACTCTTTCACACTCTCCCTCTCTCTCTACTTGCAATTCATTAAACTAGATACATGTAGCTCCAAACTAGCTAGAAAGGCTAGGTTGGCTAGCTAGCTATAGCTTGCTGAAGTTAAGCTATGAATGATTTATGGCTGAAGTTAACCAGCTAGCTAGCTGGCTCTTCCAAATAATGCATCAAGTTAATTAGGGTTTCATACATATCCATTTAATGTAATTAAGCAGCTGTACACACATATGGCCTAGCTAATTGATGATGTTTCATGCATGCATGCCCTGAGTCATTAATTATTTATTTCAATTTGTCAATTTTGTGAAATAATTGTAGATGGACCGAGAATATTGGATGTATGGAATAAAACATACTACTATTGAGTATTTGGAGGGTGTGAATGGGTTTATTAAATTTGCTGAGCAAGAAAAGGCGAAGAAGGGAGAGAAAGATATGCATTGTCCTTGCATAGATTGTATGAACTTAAAAAGGTTCGGCAACTCTGATCAGATTAGGAGTCATTTGATTCGTCGTGATTTTAACGCACGCTATACCCGTTGGATATGGCATGGTGAAGATCTTGAGGAAACGAGCACCGCTACCACTCAGCAGCACCCAGAAGTGGATATATTGCAGTAATGATGATCATCAGAACATTGGTAATGTTCATTCGGATGTCCATGTAGATGACGACAATTTAGATGAAATGTTATGTGATGTAGAAGAAGATTACAGAGAAAATGATTTAGCTAAATTTGAGAAATTAATTGTTGATTCTGAGAAGCCTTTGTTCCCCAGATGTGCAAAATTTACAAAGTTGTCTTCTGTGTTGAGATTATATAACTTAAAGGCAAGAAACTGTTGGAGCGATAAGAGTTTCACGGCGCTATTAGATCTGTTAGCGGACATGCTTCCAGAGGGAAATGAGTTGCCAAGATCGGTTTACCAGGCCAAAAAACTATTGTGTCCGTTGGGAATGGAAATCGAAAGAATACATGCATGCCCAAATGATTGTGTTCTATACCGTAACGAGTACGAGGATTTGCATGTTTGTCCAAGATGCAGTGCATCGCGGTATAAGCATGGGGACAGAATTTATCAAAATGGATGTGATGAGGTAAAGAAAGGGCCTCTGGCCAAAACTGTGTGGTATTTGCCTGTGATTCGTAGATTGAAACTGCTGTTTGCAAATCCGAAAGATGCGAAGTACTTGCATTGGCATGTTGAAGGTCGGAAACAAGACGGAAAACTAAGACATCCAGCTGATTCTATTCAATGAAGAAACATTAACAGAACATTCGGTGAGTTTGGCGGCGAAGTGAGGAATATAAGGTTTGGTTGAGTACGGATGGTATGAATCCACACGAAAATAGGAGCAGTCAACATAGCACTTGGTTATGTATGAAGCGCAAGTACATCATGATGTCATTACTAATTTCAGGACCCAGACAACCCGGGAATGATATTGACGTGTTTTTATCACCGTTAGTCGAGGACTTACATAAATTGTGGAGCGAAGGGGTGCAGGTGTAGGATACACATAAGCGAGAGAATTTCATGTTGCGGGCCATGATATTTTGCACCATAAATGATTTCCCGGCCTATGGAAATTTGTCGGGGTATAGTACGAAAGGAGGCAAGGTTTGTCCTATTTGCCTGGATGAAACTGAACGCATGTGGTTATCGAACTGCAGAAAAAAGTGTACATGGGTCACCGCAGATTCCTTCCGATGCATCACGCCTACCGTAAGAAGAGGAAATCATTTAATGGAAAGCCTGAGAAAGGATCAGCCCCAGTGTTTGTGACTGGTAAGGAGCTTTACTTGTGCGTGAAGGACATCAAAGTTGAGTTCGGTAAATGTTCTAAACCTCCAGGAAAAAATGTTTGGAAGAAGAGATCGATTCTTTGGGATCTGCCATATTGGGAGCACTTACAAGTTCGACATTGCATTGATGTCATGCACGTAGAGAAAAATGTTTGTGACAGTTTGATTGATTTGTTGTTGAACATTCCAGGAAAGACGAAAGATGGCATCAACGTTCGCCGTGACATGCTCGACATGGGCATAAGGACTGAGCTTGCACCGTTGGAGAAGGGAAAGCGTACATACCTCCCCCCGGCCTGCTATACTTTGTCAAAAAGAGAAAAAAACAGAACTCTGTCAGTGCCTATATGGTGTCAAAGTTCCATGCGGGTATTCTGCGAACTTGAAAAAACTTGTGTCCATGAAAGACTTGAAACTGGTTGGTATGAAGTCTCATGATTGTCATGTATTGATGTCACAAATGCTTCCCATTGCTATCAGAGGCATTCTCCCAGTCAAAGTCAGAGAGACAATTACAAAGCTATGTTATTTCTTCAACACAATATCTGGTAAGGTAAGCGTGTACTCCTAGCAAGTTAATTAGCTCCATTCGTGGAACTTGTCAGATTTTTTGGATATGAATATTTGCTGCAACTGTGTCCTTGCAGGTAATTGATATGGATGGACTGGACAATTTGCAACACGATGTGACTACAACTCTTTGTCAGCTGGAGATGTATTTCCCTCCATCTTTTTTTGATGTTATGGTCCATCTAATTGTTCACCTTGTCAGAGAAATTAAGTTTTGTGGACCCGTGTTCCTGCGCTACATGTATCCATTTGAGAGATTTATGGGTATCTTGAAGGGATATGTAAGGAATCGACATCGGCCTGAGGGCAGTATCATTGAAGGTTATGCCGCCGAGGAGGTGATTGAATTTTGCTCCAACTATATGGCCGGGGTTGACCCAATTGGCGTTCCTACGTCCCGGCATGAGGGTAGGCTTCAGGGCATTGGAACAATTGGATTTAAAGTAGTCGTCCCCTCTAGTGATCTGTATGCAAAATCCCATTTTTGGGTCTTACAGCACATGACGGGGGTGGAGCCATACATACGCGAGCACAAGGAAATGTTACGGACACAGAATCCTTCGAAGCCAGAGATTTGGGTCACCAGAGAACATAACAGGAAGTTTGCTGGGTGGATCGAAAATAGAGTCATGCAAGCTTCTGAGGGCAACGTAGATGAAGTTGTTACATGGTTGGCCAGAGGGCCTAGATTTACTGTAGGGACTTGGCAGGGGTATGACATCAACGGCTATTCATTTTACACAAGAACTCAGGACGAAAAGAGTACTATGCAATGTAGTGGAGTGACACTACTTGCTATTTCAGAGGATGCTAGGGCAGTAAGGGTATTGAACTCATATTACAGTGTTATTGAGGAAACATGGGAGCTCGATTATGTATTACTTAAGATTCCTCTGTTTCGATGCCAATGGGTCGAAATCTCTCGAGGTGTTAAAGTCGACAATTATGGGTTTACTCTCGTCGATCTCAGTAGAGTCGCACACCAAGATGATCCATTTATACTTGCTGAGCAAGCCACACAGGTGTTCTACATCGTTGACCCGGCCAACCCAAAGTTGCACGTTGTCCTTCACAGTAAGAGACGTATTGTTGGGGTCGAAGACGTTGTGGATGAAGAAAAGTATGATCAGTTCGACGAACTACCTCCATTTTTATATGGAATTCTTCAATCTGTCCCTACCGAAGATATTGACGAAACAAGTTACCTGCAAGACGACCACGAAGAAGGATTATGGGTGGACAATCATTCTTGACTAATTTGCAATATGTAAGTGACGTATATTACTTGGATCTTTAATCGAAGAATTCTTCAAATCATTTTTCAAAAATTCTTTGGGAAAACATACGTGATGCATTGAGAATCATTTCTGCAAATTTTCATTTCAATTGGAGTTGATTTGAGCAATAATTGATTCTTTTCACAAATCAATATGAAAACTGCAAATTTTCATTCCATGATTGGTCTTTACTGTTAATTTATTTCAAAATTATTGGAAGTCATTTGCATGGAGTTTCAGGTGTCTTTACAAGTGCAAAATGATGTACTGAGATCATCTGTAATTGTTCTCAGGGAAATTCTTTAGGGTCAATAACATTGTATTCTACTATCGGTTTCAATTTCCAAATCGATATGAAATTAAACTCTACTATCGGTTTATTGTTCATAACCGATATTAGTTCATATTATGTTATGAGACCTGTTCTTAATTTACTATCGGTTAATAATCATAAAACCGATAGTGAACAATGCCAACACTCCAAACCCTAACTTCCATTGTATGTACTATCGGTTTGGTGATTATGAACCGATAGTAAAGATTCATATATTAGGTTAACCTCGCACGATTTTCCCTCCAGTGCAACTGATCACATTCCAAATACTCACGCGCGAAAAACCCTAGCCTCCCCGACGTTCACTTTTTCGCTCCTCTGTGCCACCATTGCCGATCGCAATTGGGTTCCCCACCGCCTCCGGCCACTGCATCGTGCCATCGTAGGTCACTCCACGAACGACTGTAAGTGTTCTTGACCAAACCGCTCACATCAATTTCTTAAATTTATATTCAATAGTTCATATGTGGTTCAATGGATTACAAATATAAAACTAGATGAAAAGTGCATGAATTACAAACTTGATAGCTATGAGAATTACAGACTTCATGAAAATCACTAGGAATTTTTCGTACAGTGTCGTCCACTATCGGTTTCTTATTTCGAACCGATAGTAAAGACCATAATCTAAATTTTCTGTTAATTATTTTCCTTTTTCTAATTTTCATCTGAAATTTTGGTTCATTTAAATTTTTATCACAAAGCCATGATTCTTTATGTTCCTGTAGAAAGACTAGCATAGTTTGCACTGCTAATCTTATATATTTTCATGAATACAAACTTGAGTACTATCGGTTTTAATTGTCAAACCGATAGGAAATAGAGTATGTCATAGTTTGCACTGCTAATCTGAATTTTCTGTTAATTATTTCCCATTTTCTAATTTTCATCTGAAATTTTGGTTCATTTAAATTTTTATTACAAAGCCATGATTCTTTATGTTCCTGCAGAGAGGCTAGCATAGTTTGCACTGCTAATCTTATATATTTTCCTGAATACAAACTTCAGTACTATCGGTTTTAATTGTCAAACCGATAGGAAATAGAGTATGTCATATCGGTTTGTTAGTGTCAACCGATAGTACATTGAAAAGTCTGAATTTTGCATAGTTCATATTTCATTTGTGAAAAGAATCAACTATTGCTCAAATCAAATACATTTGAAATGAAAATTTACAGAAATGATTTTCATTGCATGAAATATATTTTTCTGCAAACATTTTCCAAATAGGATTTTACAATCAAGAGTTATCAAATGATCTTTATGTTAAGTAAGAAGGTTGAAGTTCGACAACCTTTTGCAAATTGAGTTTACAAATCCATTTTAAATCTATTTTGAAGACCATGTTGATAGGAATTGATGATTTTTGGCCTTTTGAATGAAAATTTGACATTTTAACAAAAAGAGGTGGTTCATCATTGCCATTCCATTTTAGTTATAAACTTTATCATGTACCTTTCTTCATATCAATTGATGGTCTGTTCATGGAATTTTAGGTAAAGCCATGTCGGCCTCTTCCTCGGCTGATAGTAGTGATTCGGCAAGGGCGAACGTAGATGACGCTGCCTTGACCCAGTGCAAGAGGAAGGTGCAAGGCACGACGATGTTGTGCCGTTTGGCCAAACGCGCGGATCTTTCATGTGAGTTCAACCAGTTCGGGAGAACGGTCGGGAAGAACGCCAGCCAGTACGCTACCTATGTTGGTTTGTTGGCGAAGGAAAGGGTGAAGATCACCGTCTAGATCTGGAAGGACGTTAAAGCCGACAAGAGGGATAGGCTGTGGGCGGAAGTGAAGGTAAAATTAATCAAAATCACTGAACTCTTGAGTAATCACATTCCCTTGGTTTATCCCAGAGATTAGGTAAGTCCTGCTTATATGCACCATTTGAAACAGGCCAAGTGGAACATCCCCGATGATGGTCCCAAGATAGCTTGCTTGAAGAACATGAACAACACGTGGAAAACCTTCAAGAGCGTCCTCGTCAGTACCTTCCTCACTAAAGGCCAATCTCCATGCGAGAAGTACCCCTTCATAACGGAGGAGGTATGGGAGCAATTCACCCAACAGAAGGGGACCCCTAATTTCAAGGTATGTATGGTTCCTTTGCTTTGTTACACCGTTGTATGCAGTAACCAGCGGTGCATTAATTTTCTTGTTTCTGGTACAAAGGCCCTTAGCGAGAAGAACAAGGCAATCCAGAGGAGGAGCGACCACCCGCACCGGCTTGGCTCTCGCGGCTATGCGGGGAAGGAGGAGCAGTGGAAGAAGGCTGAACACGAGGCGTCGAATTTTGTCGACTCCCCTGACCTACTGCTCTCCGAGATCCGCGATCCGCGATGCAAGCGCTGGTGGCTGGCCAGAGGGACCGTGTCGTCCACTGGGACTGTGGAGTTCCCAAACCCCAGGGACGTCGAGGTCATGCAGCGAATCGTAAGTTGGCTAACTTCCTGGTTGGAATCATAGAGTGTGATAGAAAAAACTATGATCACTAGTGTGCGCACAAGTTTGTATATATTTTTTTCCTCACAATGGAGAGCTTTGAATGTAACAGATCTCTTGCTCGAAGGAGGCGACCGAGGGATTGTTCACTCCCCATAGGGAGAACGACATCCTTACCCGGGCTCTAGGGAACAAGGAACATCCAGGGCGGACGCGAACCGTGAGGGGTGTGGTGCCATGGAAGGAAGGCTTCTCAGAGCCCGGACAAAAGGCGAAGAAGGCTCGCAGCTGGAAGGAAAGAGAATCGGAGTTGTCTCAGAAGATACGGTCAGATGTGACTGCATAATTCACGGACATGTTCGCTCAAACGAACGAGAAGTATGAACGCCTCAGCCGAGTTGTGCAGTCCAAGGGTTTAGATCCAGCTGCCGAGGTCGACGTTGCCAGGCCGAGTAGTTGCGGCTCGAAGGTTCACGTGGATACGGTGGACCTGATTGAGGTATTGCAACTCTTGAGCTATATATGCAGTCGGTTGATGCCACTCCCGTTACGTTAGAACTGTTTCGCTAACCTGTTATAATTGTTGCAAATTGCAGAAGCCGGAGAGCTGTAGCCTATTGATCAACATAGGTGACAAATCTGTAGTGGTTGCAAACGAGGTCGTATATCAGTCTTGGGAGGATGTCCGGATCCATTGCGTACCTCTGGAGCCTGGATTCGCAAAGGTACAGGTGGACATGGCCCTCCCGGGCTACAGCTCTTTTCCGTTGCCCGTTCCAACGGACGAAATGCGGACAATTGGCGAGGCATTGGGCTCATACATACAGTGGCCCAAGAAGGGTGTTAGACTACAGGAGGTAAACTCTAGCCATTCTAGCTTACAACTCAGTTAATATACTCAATTTGCAAAATCTAACTTATGCGTTCGTAACTTAAAGTAGACGATGGATGCCAGCTCACTTCCTGAGGACACCACCCCCAGCACAACGCATGACCGAGCTCCTTTGGCCCCCATGCCTCCTCCAATGGCCTCAAACCCTTCGCCATCAGATGAGGTCGGCGGCACCGCACCCCAACCTTCGAAGGTATACACTCGCTCCCCGCCCAAAGGCAAGGGTAAGGCGCAAGGCAAGGTCAAACAAAGCCAGCCGGGTATGTTCAAGAATGGGTTCCCACTCGTGTCGGAGTACCTTCTGCGCAATATGGATCAAATAACTAGAAGTCTCCATGAGTGGTACCTGACCTGGTCTAGGCGCTACATCAACTTTTTAGTTCACTTCAGGCCAGGTCATTTTCACCGTGAGGCCGGGAGCATATCGGTGACCCACGAGGATTTGTTCTACCTCATCAACTGGCGGGAGCTTGATATGTCCATCATACGGACTGGAGTCCTGTGAGTTTGCTGTATGAAGTTATCACAGTTCATTTCATAAATCTTATCACTTTGTATACACTACTTACTAATGTCTACTTTGCATCCAGGTGCATGTATAGGCTGGCGTCGATGAGGGCATGTGACAAGGTGGGTTTCCTCGACCCAGACAAAATAAGCCTCACGATGCTAGAGCACGACCAAGCACATGCGGAGGAATACATATCAAGGGCACTACTAGCGCAGCAGGACCGAGAGTTCATTCTTGCACCGTACCACCAAAGGTTAGTGCATTTCCTACTAATTTATCTCATTCTTGTATGTTACGCCTAACATATGTATGAAACGGTTCGCTTATATATGCAATATAGGGGCCACTGGGTCCTCGCCGTCATTTGCCCATGGATGAATGAGGCCTATTACCTCGATTCGATGAGCGACAGGGTGGCGCATGTTTTTACCCTAACGTGGCACATCGACGCGTAAGTAACACAGTTGTTTTAAATTTTTTTCTGACTAGCTAATTAATGATAACATATTAACCGGCAATGCTAAATTAAATACAGGGCTTTCAAAAATTATGTTACTGCTGGAGGGAGACATGACGCGTCGAAGGGCACAACAATTTCTTGGAAAGAATATGAGGTAATTAATACGGATGAAACTATTCATGATGAGTCTTTTAATTTAAGCTTAATTAGTTCTTTTGAGTTAACGTGGGTTTATGTCTTTGCATATGTAATTATCCCAGTGCCATCAGCAGCCACAATCGTGGGAATGTGGCTTCTATGTCATGAGATTTATGTATGACCTGATCAGGAGAAACTTTGCCCAATTCCCTAAGGTAACCATTTTTCCTGACTCAAAGTCAAACATTGGATGTCTCGTACGTTCCTAACTTCATACACACATGCAGAGCGCCATGTTGAAAGAGCAATATGAGTTGCCTCAATTGAAGGAGCTGCGAACAATTTGGGCTCAATATGTGATGGAAGAAGTGGCTATCAACGATCCATCGTAAATGACTTGTGTAATATATATTGAATGTGTTGATTGGTGTATGTGTGTAAATTCATTGGTGTATTTGCGAATAAACTCAATATGTGAATAAATTCATTGGTGTATTTGTGAATAAACTCAATATGTGAATAAATTCAATCTGTCCAATGCATGTGTATATCTTTGTATTAGTGTATTTGTGAATAAATTAAATTTGCTGTATTAGTGTATCACTGTATCTGTTAATGATCCTTTGTAATACTATCGGTTCATATCCTACAACCGATAGAAGAAAGTTGTGGTACTAACCGTGTCGAATTTCTAACCAATAGAAAAAACTATACATTACTATCGGTTTCCAGTGAATAACCGTTACAAGAAATATAACATCACTATCGGTTGAGATCATTGAGCCGATAGAAGAATTGTCGATAGCGATTACTAATTACGTTGGAGGTGTAGGTATTTTACTATCGGTTTTTAACCGATAGGGGTGTGCTACGTTTCTTCTATCGTGCCAATTACTAGCGGTAAGAGAACCGATAGTAGATTTGATTTTGAACCGATAGTGAAAAACATTTCTGTAGTAGTGCTATAACTTCATTTAGGGCTCGATAATCCACACATAGTCTCAGTCCTCCATCTTTCTTTTTCGCAAAAAGGACTGGTGCACCCCATGGTGATACACTAGGTTGAATGAAACTTTTTTCTTTCAAGTCTTCTATCTGTTTCTTAAGTTCCTCTAACTCTTCAACTGACATTCTATATGGCCGTTTAGAGATGGGGGCTGTCCCTGGTTTTAAGTCAATAGTGAATTCAATATCTCTATTTGGTGTCATTCCTGGTAACTCTTCTAGAAAGACATCAAAATACTCATTCACCACTGGGACATCTATAATATCCATCTTTGTCATATTATAGGTAACCTGTTGGCCTTTTAACAATGATGATCTTACTGCATAAAATAATATTTCCTTTCCCGTTGAACTAACCAATACAATTGTTTTCTTTTCACAGTCTAACTGAGCTTTGTATAGTGTCAACCAGTCCATCCCCAATATTACGTCTAGTCCTTGTACCTCCATTACTAAGATATCAGCGTAGAACATTTCCCCACAGATATCAAAAGGAACTTTTTGACTAATAGATGTTACTATTGTCCTGGCTCTAGCAGATCGAATTATCATTTCCCTATCTAAAGGGGTTATACATAGTTTGCTCTTATTAGCGAACTCCTTGGTCACAAAGGAATGCGTTGCGCCGGGTTGAATAAGATGAATGCAATTTCAGAATTAATGAGGAACCTACCTATTATCACGTCAGTAGCCTCTCCTGCCTCTTCCAACGTGGCATAGTTCAGTGGCACTCCTCGACCTCTTCCACAGTTCATCAGGGTTCTTCCCCGGTTAGCTGATCCTGCACCTCTAGCATATGGCTGGAATGTTGTAGTTAATGGCGCTTTGTTTTCTGTTGCTTGATCCCTGGCAGTTTGGTAGGGTAAATGTTTCCATGTACAAAGTTCCCTATGATGTCCAGGTCTCCTGTAGTGGAAACAAATCATTCTGTTTCTTGGGCAATCTCTTTGATGGTGTGCCCCTTGACATATGTGGCATTTAACTGGCATCGATCCAAACATAGGTGGTTGAGGTGGAAAATTGGGGCGATGTGGTGGCATGGTTGTTATGCGCCCACGCGTCGACCTACTTTGTGAAGCTGCCTGGAATCTTACCCTCCTCTTCCTATCATCTTCCACTGTATTCCTCCTTTCCTCTATTTGCAGCACACGGTTTACTAAAACTTGAAAATCTGTAAATTCGTGTGATGCAATATGTAGCTGCATGGTATGTTGTAGCCCCTCAATAAAGTGTTCAATTTTCTTCTCCTCAGTGTCCACATGATCCCCTGGTGCATATCGAGCCAGTTGACTGAATTGATGTAAGTACTCAGTAATGTTTCGATTACCTTGGCGAAGATTCCTAAACTCTCGGCGCTTCGCAGCCATCACACCATTAGGGATATGGTTTTTGCGGAACTGATCTGAAAATTCCATCCATGTAATAGTTTCCTTATTAGGATGCATGTTCTGGTAATTGATCCACCATGCTGCTGCTGGTCTAGAAAGTTGATGAGATGCATACAGGACTTTCTCGGTATCACTGCATCTCACTGTGTCCAACTTTCGTTCCACGTCCCTCAACCAGTCATCTGCTACAATTGGATCCGGTGTGCTTGAAAAAGTCGGTGGTCTTATTTTCTGGAAATCCGCAAGTCTAGCACTTACCACCATTCCCTCTGTGGATGCTGCTGTTGAAAATCCTCTAGCTACTTGATCTAATAGTCGAGCTTGTGCTTCTTGGTTATCTCGCATTATTTGTGTGTGAGCTTCCCGATTTTCTTGCAATACTTGGGCTAAAGCTTCGGCTATGCCCCTTGGAGATTCCTCCGATGGTGTATGCATTTGTGCCTGAGAACTTCCTCTACTCCTTAATCTACTTCTTCGGGTGGAGGTTCCTACTTCTTGCTCATCAGGTACTGGGCGTCTCCCAATACTAGACATCCTATTAATAGTTATCATCATACTATGGTCAAAGTCTAAAACTCATAACAAGACTTTTAAAACTATAAGCAAATAAGAATTATTACTTATGACTTTTTAAAAGTAACACATCTCAGTAGGATTATATTCACATATGCATATCCACTCTTTTTACACTAGACGCCCTTCCTGGGCTATTAGTAGCAGTAGTTTTATCATACATACATCACCAGATATTTACAACTACTAGTGGGTTAGCAAAATGTGGGTTGGCACCGATCACAACAAAAACAAGCGAGATCAGCTCCTCGCCTCCCCTATCTACAGCAAAGTTGTTCCCTCATCTGCCTCAGTCAGTCGGTGGATATCGCCGTGGCACCCGCTGGTCAAAGATGTCCGCCTCCTCCTTCTTAGAGCTCCTGTCGTCAGATGGCTGCCAAGAAGGTCCAGTAGGGTCATGTGAAGGTGTAACGTCCCGATCTTGATATATAACACGCGTGCTCCATGGTGGCAAACTAGGATATCGTTGTGGAAGCATCTATCGGTGGTAGACGTTGGCGTTTCCTACACGACGATGAATGGCACCTGGCCCGCAGGATTGATCGCCTGCACATGGGACAATCTTTTCCTTCCCTCAGGACGGCGGTCCTGACGGTATGGTGGTAGGGCCTACATGATCATTGCTCACTTGCTGTTGTTCGCTCCTTTGACTTCCCGAAGTCTCGATCCTTTGTTGCATCGGCTGCTGCTGCCCCATCAGATGACGCTTGAGTCCATGATACTCCCGTATATAGCTAGAGTCTAACGCAGTCACCAATGCCACCGTGGTGGCTAAACAGGGATCCGGGCACCCATAAGAACAAAAAACCCTGCGACGCCCAGCTTCTCCCAGAGAATATGGGACAAACTTGTAAGGTGAGTTCCATAACCTCTGAGAATAACGTTGGCCGATGGTACCTAGGGCCTCTCGAGCTGCATCCTGGATTCCGTCCTCATAGTGCTCGCGATAGACGGTATGTCGAACAGGACGACTACCCTTCTGGTCCAAGGCATAAACCAGTATAGTCACACGATGCCAAACGTCCTATCACCAACCCTCTCATCCTCCACTTCTGCCAGCGAACGCGTTTGCCAGCCTAAGAATTGAAGCACCAGCCACAGCAACTCAGCCCATCCGCCAAAGCGCTCCATAAATGAGAAAATCCGGGTTGCCATCTATAACACAAAAATAACAAAACCTTTTTAGAAACTCTTAAATAAAACTTACAACATATAGATGAATCAATAAAACATTGGAAAGAAAAATTTTTATGCACTTTTTCAACTAAGGTATAGGTTCATCTATATATATATAAATTAACCTCGCTCCATCAGTTCTAATCTATATCCACGTCCTATGGTCAAGCCATGGGCTCTTACTTACTCAGTCCTAATCTATGGCCACGTCCTACGGTCGAGCCATGGGCTCTGATACCACCTTCTGTCGGCACCCCAGCACGGCCACCCGGAGCTTACGATGTGGACCCCTAGCTAACTCACGATGGAACGCCGCATAAGGGATTGCCAAGGCAATTACCCCATGGAGTACAACTCCTCAGGATGTAGTTGTATAGAGAGTGTATATCACAACCACAACTCATAGACATTTAATTATACAACGATAAAGTACAGTCTCGCAAAAGAGACCAGGATGGTCACAACTTATTTGTATTACATGCATACAACAGCCCTTCCCATAGTCGAACTCAGCCGTGAACTGTGGCCTCCAAAGAGTTGATCAAACTCGCCCTCGAGTGGAGCAGGTTCATCCTCAGGTGTTTCTTGGTCGGCTTCATACTCCTCTATTAATTTGAAACTTCGGGGGTGAGTACTGGGTATTCAGCAAGCCAATTGAGGCAAATGCACAATATACATATTCAAGAATTCATAGCAGAATAGAATGCTCAAAAGTTACTCAAATTAAAGCAGCTTAGGACTTCTTATCTCAACATAGTGGTACAAAAATGTACTCTGCTATTCACTTTAGCAAAAATGTAACCTATCCATTTTCGGTTAGCTTTTCAAGGTTGAACTTACCCGTTTTAAGATAACATTTGAAAATCTATTTGTGCTTAACCACATGATAATTCATTGACCATGACATACCCTAATCCAAGGGCACGGAGTATCCGAATACATTCTTTACGCTCTGTAGAGGTGTACTACTTTTCCCACAATTTACTTCGACTACTACTGTCAGCGCATTTACACACAACAATATAGCGTGCGACCGAGTCGAAGCTCACATGCATCAAACAAAACCTATAGCCATTTTAGCGGGCTATACCCCTACCCCGATCCCTTCCCAGTGCTAGTGCGCGGTAGGGTACTCCCCTTTGTCTAGCAGTGGGTCCATGGAGGGATCACATCGCATAAACACATCAACATCACTTTCATACCTCACTGTCCATGCACAGCTGAGTTAAGTACTTGACAAAGTTACTGGGTCATGCCTGTTCCATACCAGGCTTGTGGTTAGTACGATAACATGCCACTGGAAGTTAAAGCACAATGGTTTAGTCCTTAAGTGTTCGGGTAAGAAACTTAACCACAATGCTCCTGTGCCTCATGCACCATCAACATTCTAATTCATTCTACCCAAACATTCTTCCTTTATAATTAAATTCTCGTATGGCACACAGCCCATCTTTTCAATAGAATGGTTATCAAAATATCATATATTTGAATTGCATGACGCAATAGTAAAAGTTTCTTTTATTAACAACAATATAACATTTCAAATCTACATGATCAAGTTCAATTGACTTGTCTCGTTCCTCTAAGATGGGTTCTCCTGGTGTAGCCTCGGCGATTTGCTCCTCTGCAGTAGATATCTCAGGTCCTATTTATAATTAAGGTACACTGTTGATTAAAATATGATTAAGCACTTGACAGATAAGATAAAATGCATGCCGAGGGTCTTATGTACTCGTACTTAAGTCATTGCGGTGGTCAATCGAGTAAATCGGGTCGTAAGAGGGTCTCCTTAGAAATAAAAAATGAAACGAGACAAAAATAGGGTAAAATAAGGATGACATTGTTGAAAAGGGTAAAAGATCGATTAATGGGCCTTAGTGGTCGAATCTGACCTGGATCCTAAAGGCAAATACGTGTAAAATAGGCAAAGGGTCCTAACCATCTAAATCAAATCAAATTCCTAGTTTTCCAAGGTGATTTGGCATTTTTAGGGTTTATAAGCTAATTTAATATATGTACTTCAATTAGGGTTTTAACATTTTTATTAATTCTGGATTAACAGGGGACTTTTAGGAAATATAAAGTATATGGTTAGACTTTAATTAAAATTATAAATAAGGTGACACGATTATAATTTTAAACAAAACTCTAAAATTAGTCGGCTGATCTAATGAATGTCAGCGGCTAGCTTTCTAGTACAAATCGTATGTCCTCGGCTGGCACTGGCTGGTGTTTGGAGCACGTGAGGTGTCTGATGGCGGCGAGGTCCCCGCTGGCGGCGATCTCAACTGCGATCGAGGTCCACCTGAAGGAGGTTCCTTTTGCTTGGCGACCGGAGCCCACGGCCGGCGCTACTGGAGATGACACGGCCGACGTCGAGCTCAACGGCGATGGCCGGAAATTGGTCGACGACAGGCCGGTGAGTATGTACAACACCCAGGGAGTGTAACCGGAGTGGCAATTTACTCTATGGCCTCACTTGGATTCCTCTCCACGGCACGACCTCGGGAACAGGGCATTTCGTCGCCTTCGCCGGTGCTGGAGAAGATGGGTCGGGGAAATCTTCACTGGGAACTTCTGCGATGTTGAGAATGGTCCCAATTTGGTGTAATCGCCAGCAATTGAAAAATGGTGACCAATCTACCAGTGCGACGCCTCACCGTTGCCGGGGACACGACGGCGAAATTCGTCGGTGAGCGGCCACCGGACTTCACCAGACATGGCAGATAGGTTGCTAAGGTGGTAGGAAGATCAATCGCTCGGCTAATTGGACAATGGTTAGCTAAATTGGCTGATTCACGTTTTTCCCGCCCGCGGCAGTACTTCGAGCTCCCAAGGCTCGTCGCCGGTGAAATTCTCACCGCTGCAGCCCACCAGTGGTTGCGCAATAGGTGGCTTTGAACCCCTAATGCTTAGCCTAGAAGTCCTACGATGCCTTGGCTGGGAATTCGACCATCTACAGCTACCCGGCACGCTACAGTGAAGTAAACTGGTAATTCAAATCTTCCTATTGCCGCCGAGGTTCCTGTCGCCGTTCCGTCCGGAGTACTTGCCGGAAAAGGTCAGGGAATGGTCGTCTAAGTACAAGAAAACGTGCTGAACAATTTAGACTTAAGGTTCGAACAAGGATTCCTAACCTGGGAGGATCTGGGCTGCTGCAACCGCGCCGCTGTTGCCGTTACCGGTTGCCGCTGCTGCTGCGCCTGGACTGAAGTGGGGAGTTCTGCTGCAGCTGCTGCATTTGCTTCTTTTTGCTGCATACATGCATGCATATACATCTCTACACTAATGTCCAAGCAGCTGCATGTCTCTGTGTTGATCTCTCCTTTTGGCTGGTAATTAAGTCTCCACGCTGTAGTATCCTCTGCCAAGAAGCTTCAGCAGTAAAGTTTTTCCTCCAAACTTATCTCAAGCCCTAAAATTTCCCTCCTGAGGATTGCTTTCATCAGGTTTCTCCAGAAGGTTCCCTTCTTGCACATGCATACATACATATGCAGCATCATCCCTACATATATACATCTATACACACAATTACTTATACACATATGCATACATGCATGGTATCACCCATACAGATATATATACATGTATTTATACACCTAGGCAAGCATTCATACATACACACATTTACACATACATTTATACAAGTGAAGTCCAACTAATGGTAGCTTACAAAGATGCCTAGCACCACTCAACATTAGCACAAGGATTTTTAACAGGGGTCAAATTTTGGGATGTGACAAATGAGCAAGGTATACGAGAGGGCACAAGCAAGGGTATAGCATTAATGTTGTTTGGTATATATGACTAATGATTCGCTTGGTAGGTCTGGGAAAGACGCTGGTTTGGGTGTTGATCCTATCCGTGGCCTAAGCATGGTTGACACTAATTTTTGAGCCAAATTTTGTTATGCATGAACTATGAAGTACTATTTAACAGTAGAAATGCAAGAAGTCTTTTATTTGACACATATGCGATTGGATTATAGTACAATTGGATTTACACTGTAGCCCCAACTGTGCAGAGTTTGTTATATTTTTTTTTTTCATTTTTGTGTGCTTTAGTTTTATTTTGATTCTTAAAATTTTAAAGGGGTGACTGCCTTTGATGCGGTTTTAGAACAAAATTAGGAATGAGGACATTTTATTTTGTGAGTGAATTATATGTAGCTTAGATTAGCTTTCATAATTTCACAAGTGTATTTCTTGTATTATTTTCCTAACTACTTTAAAGGTACTGGTGCTATTTAAGAAAGGACAAAACTCGCAAAACTCGCGATAGGGAATTATTAATTCAAATTTTCCATTTCACAAGTATTGCCACTTGTAATATTTTTTCAACTGCTCTAAAAATATCAGGTGTGGTTTAAAAAGGAACAAAGTTAGCAATAGAAATTTATTAATTCAAATTCACTATTGCACGAGTGGTACTTATTGTAATATTGCCTCAGCTTTTCTAGAAGTATCGAGTGTGGTTTGAAAAGGGACAAAACTTGCAATAGAAAATTCTTAATTATATTGATCTTGCATAAATGGTACCTTTTATTATATTGCCTCAACTACTCTAAAGATATTGGGTGTGGTTTGAAAAGGGATGAAGCTTGCAATAGAAAATTCTTAATTCAAATTCGCCATTTCACAAGTAGTAATTGGTATGCATAATTCAAGTATACAGTTTTGCCCTAAGTTTATAGCCGTTTCAGCGTTGAATTTTCATTTGATGCATCATTGTATGTGACTTTTTGTAAGAATCAACAATCTGCTTTCACAAGTTTGTTTATTATGTTAAAAGAAATAAACGTGCCAAATTTGAAAGTACTTCAACGAAGTTTGGATAGGAAATGAAGTCGAAGAAGAAAACCGAAAAAATTGGAAAGCAACGAGGCTGAAACCCTAACCAGAGGATAGCACGGGCTGGAGTACGACCCATGTTTGAGCATGGGCATGCCCAAGGTCGTGTCCCACTCTGTCCCCTGCTGCATCGTCGCGTTTTTTTATCAGATTTGACTTGGTTTCTTCTATAAATGTGTTGGAGAGTTTCAATGGGTCAATTCTAGGATTTCTGTGTTATAATTAGAGAAAATTTTGACTTAGTTTATCATAAAGGAAAGTTTAGTTTAGCCCCCTCTCTAGTTTAGGTTAGTCTCAGGGTAGTTCTAGTTTAGTTTTCATTTGTTCTTCGATTTGTAAGTCGACCTGGGCGACGTTCTTAACTCGTTTATGCAATTCGGTATGTTTCTTTTTAATTCTTTGCATTTCTACTGTTTTTATGGCAATTTGCGAGTAATTTCCTGTAGGTTTAGGGATGTCCTAATCTGGAGGGCGTGATTTTGGTTTTGATTCTGTTCAAGTTTGCATCGTTATTTCTTGAGTTTTCTTCCTCTAAACCCTAGTTTCTATGACTGAGCGAGATGCGTAATGATAGAGCTCTAACGAGAAATTTAGCGGAGTTTTCAAGTTCTTTCAATCGAGTAATTGCACTCTAACGTAGAATTTAATAACACGAGAGAGACTCTCGCCAAACTGACTTGTGGAAGTGATCCTATGATTGTTGACTAGTGACCGTACTGACAATTTAATTTGTCTTCGAAAACTCTTAAAATTGATTTATCATCTATTGGCTTTGTTAGAAATCATGCCCAATAGTCATGGAATTCATGAAACCTTAGATTTTTCTCTCTGATTTCTGAAAGCCTAATTTCATAATTCTTGTTTGTAAAATCCTAGTTTTCATAATTTGTAGTCTTCTCGCTTTCATAACCCTAGTTTCATAGATTTTAATTGGAGTTTTAGTTCTAGCTGATTGTGCCACACGCGGTCATCACGTGCGGCAGATGTGTTGAATAACCGCAAGTGAACTGTTGAACGTTGAGTACTTGAGGGTTGAATTCCACGAGGAACAAGTGTATTCGTCTTTCTAGGTTAATGAATCATTAATTAAGTCTGAACGATTTGGTGTTTGTTTGTCTACAATTAAATCTACTACTAAAGCTATCAATTTAGGGTTTAAAGTAGTAAATAGCAAGTATGAAATCTAGGATTTATAAAATAGGAAGGAAAACCTAGAGTTTCGCGAGTTCCATAATCATCAGGCATAATTCTATCCAAGGTCTGAGAATTGCAAGTTAATTTCAATCATTTTCTAAGACAGATTAAGTTGCTAGTACGGTTGTTGGTACAACGATCAGAGGATGGCTTCCACTATTACATTTGGTGAGAGCCTCTCTCCTGTTCAGGATCCCGCATCAAAGCACTAAGGACTCAAGAACTCCCCTAAATTCCTGTTAAGACTCAATTGTTGCGTCTGTTGCCGAATGAGAATTTAGGTTTTGAAGGTAGAAAACATCAAGAAATAATTTCAAAACTTGAGATCAAGACTGAGGAAGAATCACGCCTTCCGGATTAGGTCATCCCTAACACTAGAAGTGAACTACTCGCAAAAAGTCATAATAATGTATAAATAATAAGAATTAAATTAAAACTTGCTTGATTGCTTGAAAATTAAGTCTTCTGTCCTTATCGACTTACAAACGTAGGAAAAATAGAGAATGTGGCTCTCTAAGAAAACTAAACTAAAAACCCTAAAAATAGCATAAAAGAGCATATGAGAGTATGTCTAATTGAGCCAAAAGATTCTCTATTTATGATACATGGGTTAACGTGCCCAAATATAACTCCTTGACGTGCAGGCGATGATATCTAACTTCAAACGGCGCGAGAACGGACAAATCTGAGTCAAAACCGACCAAATTCGACCAAAAACCCTCTGGAACCGAGCTGAGCATGACCTGGGGCATGGGTCGTGCTCCAGGTCGAACATGGGTCATGCCCGTGATTGTGCTCTGCTTGGCCAAATAATCGACCAAGCGGTAGTCATGTTCGATTGTGACTCTTTTCGACCATGTGTCTTCGTATTTGATTGGGACTTGTTTCAAGCAGGTGTCTTCATGTTTGATCACAGCTCCTTTTCATCCAGATGTGTTCAATTATGGTTCATTCTCGCCTAAGTGTGTTCGACCAGGGTGTTTCGACCGAGGAATATTTGATCAGGGTTCCTTTTTTGTCCAGTTTTGGAATCTTTGTCGAAATTGACCCAAATGAAGTCAAAATCCTCTCAAATTTGGTAGGTTTGGTTCCTAAAACATGGCAAACATAGCCGTGAAATTGATTTGTAAAAATAATATAAAATATGCATAAAAGGTCGCATCAAAGGAGTTTTAAACATGTTTTTGCACATTTTCAATAGCAAACTTAAGGTAAAAATACTACGAATTTTGTACTTATCAATAGCTCTCAAATCCAACATTCACTTTGATTTAGTTGGCAATTTCTTAATCTGAAAGACGAATACACTTGTTTCTCGTGGGTTTGACCCTCAAGTGCTCAACAATCAACCATTCACTTGCAGTTATTACTCAAATGCACTCTTCTTGGGCGTGTCCGTATATCTTGTAATATTGCCTCAACTATTCTATAAGTTACTAGGTGTGGTTTTAAAGGGGACAAAACATGCTATGGAAAATTCTTAATTTAAATTCACCATTGCACAAGTGGTACCTCTTGTAATATTGCCTCCACTACTCAAAAGGTACTGAATGTGGTTTGAAATGGGACAAGATTTGCAATGAAAAATTCTTAATTTAAATTCGCCATTGCATGATTTTTTGACAATACTCCTATCCAAATAAGATTTAAACAAGAATAACAAATTTTGGAAGATTATGTAATTCAAAACATTCTTTTAACTTAGGATCTTTGTATATATAACGCTTATTATTAGGTGTGGTTTGAAAGGGATGAAACTCACAATAGAAAATTCTTAATTCAAATACGCCATTACATGAGTGATACCCTTTTGATATTACTTGAAATTTAACTAACACAACCAATACCTCTCAAACTATTCTCTATGTATTTTAAAATTAATAAGGCAACTTTAAAAAGGAAAAAATTTACAAAATAGTTAATATTGCAAGGAACTATCTAAAATCACTACTACAGAATTCATTATCACAGTAGGGTCAAAACACTCATCACAGACGGTTCTTACTCATCAGTGATATTCGAGTCAGTGATAATCGAGTACTATCACTGACGGTTTTAAACCGTCTGTGATTTTTCCCTTCACAAACTGTTATAAGATCAAAACCGTCTGTGATACTCATACTACACAACTGTTATAACATCAAAACTGTCTGTGATACTCTTACTACACAGACTGTTATAAGATCAAAACTGTCTGTGACACTCATATTACCACAGACGGTTATAACCTCAGAACCGTCAGTAATAGTATGAGTATCGCAGACGGTTTTGAGGTAAAAACTATCTGGGATAGTGTCATTATCAGCGACGGTTATAATCTCAAAACTATCTGTAATAGTATGAGTATCACATATATTGTAAGATCAAAGCCATCTGTGATACTCTTACTACACAGACGGTTCTTAAATCAAAACCGTCTGTGATACTCTTATTATCACAGACGGTTATAATCTCAGAACCGTCAGTAATAGTTTGAGTATCGCAGACGGTTTTGAGGTCAAAACCATCTGGGATATTGTCATTATCGGCGACGGTTATAATCTCAGAACCGTCTGTGATAGTATGAGTATCGATAGTGTCATTATCGGCGACGGTTATAATCTTATTATCACAGATGGTTATAATCTCAAAACCATCAGTAATAGTATGAGTATCGTAGGGATATTGTCATTATCGGCGACGGTTATAATCTCAGAACCATCTGTGATAGTATGAGTATCGATAGTGTCATTATCGGCGACGATTTTAATCTCAGAACCGTCTGTGATAGTATGAGTATCGCAGACGGTTTTGACATTATAACAGTCTGTGATAATATCACAGACGGTTTTCAGGTCAAAACCATCTGGAATAGTTTCATTATCGGAGACGGTTATTAGCTCAGAACGATCTGTGATACTCTGTGATACGTACATAGTTCGATCATCATAGACGGTTTATAAAATCAAAACCGTCTGTGCATATTAATATTTTTTTTAATAAATTTCTTTTTTTTGTGGCTAGCCTCAAGAATCATGCTAGCCATGTCCTCTGTACAAATAGCATATTTCATATATACAGTTCATTTCATACATGCACAGTACTCAAACATATACAATTCATCTCATACATGCACACAACTTAGAAACATGTACAATAGTATTTCATATATACAGCACAGAACTCAGAAATATGTACAATTGAGATTGAACAAATATATGTAATCGACAATTAAAGTCAGTATGTTAGATGTATAATACTATCTGTACCTATATCTCAATTAGTAAGGCCACACTAATACGAACCTTGCGGGTCCCTAAATTTCCCCTTGGTTGATATGACCTCCGCAAGGAAAAACTCAGCGAGCATCCCTCGGACCATACCAATTTGCCGATAGTCAAATCTTTCCGAAGGGAAGTCGACCCCCTGCAGCAAGAGTTGGTACAAAAAAATTAGCTCAATGTAGTTGTAAATTCTGCCAAATCGATACAAAGGGGAGCAGTTGTATACCTCGGAGAAATCTGGCCGGTGAGGGGTGATGATTAGGTCATACATGTGGCGCATCACGTAGAACCCACATGTATTGTCATCCGGCTGCTGATGGCACTGCCAATTTACAGACCGAGAGTTAGCTGGGGACACGTTATAAAGTAAAACAGATGCCAGTTGAAATTTGTACCGAAAATTGTAACCACTGAAACTTATCGGCTCGCCGCTCGTGTTGTCGCCCTCCCTCGGCAAAGTAGTTCGTGAAAGCCCTGCAGATAGTCAAAATTGACAGTTTGAGGATAGTCAAAATTGACAATTTGAGGACAGTAAATCTAGATGCAAGACAGGTCCACATGAATATCATAACCTTTCGAATACATCTCGTGCACAGCAATACTCGTACCCTTTCCTCTGCAATGAATCAAGGTAGAACACCTAGTTCCTTTTCGGAATAAGTACTAGTAGGATCTAGTAGTAGCTACATGTTACACGTAAAGAATTAATAATTTAATCTAAGTTTGGGGGTGTGCATATGGAGACACTAATCTACGAGTGAAGTACTGATGAAAGCACTCACCTCTGGTTGTAGGGTACAAGTATGTACTCCTTGTCGACCTGAGCAAGCAACTCTCTTTTGATGTAGTCGACAACGAAGTCCACGTGGGTCCTAAACATCACCTCGGCGACCATCTGGGGGTCCAAGAAACCGACAGGTTCACCCTTAGCTTTGGCAAATCTAGTCATGCAGTTGCACGGAAGTAACCAATTAACAAATGACATTTGTCCGTATATGCATGAACAGGCGTAGGATAGTTGGATACTTATAGCATCCAAGACCGTAGGATTGACAAGTCAAGCACATCTTTGTTGAGTAAATTGTGCAGGTCTTCGAAGGTCACCAGGTAGGTCCTGACGTCGTTATGGAACTCTGCCACGGTGTACTTGACCATGATGTGCGTCTGACGCTGCGTCCTGGTCTAGTTTATCCTCTTCATGTACCATCCATGCTGGCTCTGGCATACTAACCCCATGCTAGAAATTGCGGCATCGGAGGCCATGGGCATCCCCAAAGCGAACGGCATGAGAGCTGGCGCACTCTTCTCACTCTCCTTCGCCGAGCTCTTCTGTGCTTTTCCCCTACTAATCAGCTTCGTCATCGGACCCGTTGGTTGGCTTCTCGGAGGGGTCGGCTGGCTAGTAGGCCAAGTGTGTGGGACCCTCCTTTGAGGAATCCCGTGGCAACCGCCCAGGTGGATTGCGCACAGGTACGTTCATCACAAGCTCACAACAATAGGATTCACTTTAAACAATAAAGCAGGTAGATAAAACAAGTACAAGGTCACGAGGACCACTATTACAATATCATAATGCCAAGGATGGCCTTAATTAAAGTTGATACAAAAGTAGAGAGTTTTTCAAAATCAAGAATCGGTATTGAAGTACTGAACACAGAAAAACAACACAAAAAGCAACCACAAAGGTCTTCACTTCCTTCTGCATCGGCTCTGGAAGGGCTTCCTCCACATCGGACTCAACTTGGCTCATGACCCTCCTAGAAGCTCAAATCGTCTGGAAAGGCTCTTTCCTCTTCTTGGTACTCAAGGCCAAGCAAATCAGGATCCTCGAATCCTTTTTTCTGAATTTGTTTGTAAAGGCAAGGGTGAGCATGTTTTTACACAATGCTCAGCAAGTCTCGTTACAAGAATGCAGGTATATAGATGAGGAGTGATCAAGAAAAGGGTTTAAGTCTTATAATTATAAATAGTATAGATTTCAATTCTTTGATCTCTCAAATAAGGGTTTTATTTTCAACAGCAGGGTTTTGTAAATCTTATAATAGACTTTAAGAAATTGTTATGTGATGGTCTCCCATGAGTCATCACTTTTATCAACCCATATTATCAAAACATTCCAAATAGTTACTTGTGCTGAACCACATGGATAAATCCACCGCGAACATACTCCATGACCTGGGAGTACAGAGTATCCGATACTTTTCTTACACTTTTCAAAGGTGTACCTCTTTTTAAATCCACTTCTTCACTCGGCTTTCAAGTCGGATCAGCTCCACGCGACTTATACGCATGTGACAAGGCCGAGATCACACAACGCTTTTGCAGTCTAGTATTAACAGTATCCCCGTCCGGTAAATAGACAATTCAGTCTCAAGTACCGTTGTGGGTCCTACCCACTGCCTTACTTCCTAGCCTTTGGCCTATGCTCCCGCAGGACACATAGCCTTGGTCTGTCCACGCGAGACATTTGACCGTCACGATTACAACCGCGCACGGCTTAATCAGAGGCATAGGGCGTCTTCCTTCTTTCCACCTTTTCCTCTCATACTTTTTCTGAACTCACATCACTCACGGACGAACTGCGCCCAACCAGTTTCTCCACGCGAGAAACCAGACCGACAAACCATGCAGGGAACTGCTAATACCAAAAAGCTACTAAGTCGTGCCTGTCCCATACTAGGCAAGTGGTTGGTACGTTTTTCATGCCGCATAGAGGCACAACACAAGATTCTAGTCCTTATGAATTAATAGTGAGGAGCCATCCACATTCCCTGGTGCGCACCGCACCCTCTCCATACAAACCAATCCTCACTATCAATTCTAATTTGTATTTTCTTTCACAAAAAGGGGTTTTCAAACATGTTTTTCATATAAGCGACCATTTGATATTTAGCATAAGTTTTCAAGCATAAGCATAATTCTAAGCATATATCCTAGGGTGACAAGGATGCATGGGTATTCAATCACAAGAGGGGTTTCACAATCATTTAGGTTATATCTAACCACATTATTTGAACATACTCTCATTTGAATATAAGGCATGCATATACTTTGAAAACAACTAACATACTTCATTTGAAAATATTAGGCGAGACATGATCAAGGGGTTGAGACTTGCCTTGCACTGCTGGGTCTAATTACTTGAACGAAACCTCGAAGACTTCTTCCGCTCCTTCAACTTCGGGCACTGCGGCGGACACAAGCAATACAACACATACGCTACATAAGCATCCATAAAATAGTTGCAATAGAAAATAATAAGTAAATATATCATGCATGCAAGGGAAAATATTTGGACAAAGTCACTTGGGTGCTGGTCGAAGAGATGGGCTCAAAAGAAGTTGAATGTCAAAGGCCGACATTCAGTCCACGGCAAGACATAGCCATAAGTTGGTCTTAGGTAGGTTTTCTGGAGAAGTGGCAGAAGAGAAAGATGTAGAACACAACTCCAGGAATCTAGGGGACAAAGTGACATTTCCATTGCTCAACCAGAAGGGGTCAAACAAGGCTAATGCCAGTGGCTGACATGCACTGACATAGTGCAGACATTGCCAAAAACTAGGGCAAAGCTTAACTTTTGATACAGGGCTCCAATTGATGCACAACTTTTTCTGGGAGGTAGGCATTGGTAACAGGATCAAATCATTCAACAGGATCTAGGGCAGGAAATGGCTGGAAGGTGATGAAATTCAGTGATGAACTGTGGTGACTTGGACATGAACTAGGCTTCTGGACAGTGATCTTGGCAAGAGCATATCTCACAATCTAGGCAGATTCAGATGTCGAGCTAGTGGAAGAAAATGCTCAGGGAGGTGAGGCAAAGCTAAGGGACAAAGTTTCAGGAGCTAGATCGGCCGGGGAAGAATTCCGACGACCGATGCTGGAGAAGACTGTGAAGTTGAATTGGAGATTGAGCGAGTGGAGAGCTCTGGCGACGGTGGCCTCAAAAACTGCTCGCCAGGGAAGAAGCTGTTCACGGCGGCGCTGGAGAGTTGGTGGTTTTCTGGTACTGGAAACTAAAGCAATGCACTTAGGAGTATTTATAGGCGCTGAAGCAATCCTCTGGTCGACAAATTGGGGAACAGTGGCGACAAAGTCGACTGCGAAGCGACTGGACACAGCGGGGACTTGTGCCAGCGATGATGGCGAGGCACTGGCGTGCAACGGTGCAGGCTTTTGGCAGTGGATGGCATAGGCGCAAGCGGCGAGGGAACGGTGAAGTGAAAGCTCCATCGACGTGTGGCCGAGACGTGTCGAACGGGCGAAGCTGGACTTGCTGGTTCGCGGGCACGCACGCGGGGAAGAAATTGGTTGTGCTGGCGCGGCCGAGGTGGCATCCACGGCGGTGCCACGAGTGCGCACGGGTGTCAGCTACGTGGCTAAGGTGTTAGCACGGCAGGAGGTTCACCGGCGGTGAAGAACACGGCGATGCACTGAGGCGGGTTCTGCTGAGACACGACCAGGGGCCTAAATTCAATAAAAGGACTGATTTGCGATGATCTTTCTTTGGAGTTTGGACCTGATTGCAATTCTGGAGATTTGGGGGTCCAAATTGAACTTTGATTTCGCAGCTGAGTGACACTAAAATGCTGGGACTCATCTGGCAGGAAATTTGGTGAATTTGAACAAGATTTGAGGGTTTCGACAAAAATCCGAAAACAGAGTAATTAGGGTAAAACAGGGTAATTAGGGTTTCAAAAACGGCAAAGGTCGAAACTCAGGTTTAGGGTAAGATTTGGAAATTCTTCCAGAAGGGAAAAATGTTCAGAGTAGTGAATGGGAGATGTTCACTGAACCAGATCAAAGTTTGGAGGTGGTCTGAGACTTTTAGTCTTTTTGGGCTTCTGACAAATATGAAAAGGGCTGATTTGTGAAAAAGATCTGAACGAAAGAGTTTGATTGCCGACTTTTTGGGGTAAGCTGCTGGCACAACAGGGATCTCATTCTGAAATAGAGAGGGACAAGACAGGCCAGGATTTGGGAAAAATCAGGGTGTTACAGAGTGTCGGCGTCTGTCTGTGATGTAAGAACCTACGTATAGTAATGGACACTAACTCCGAGGGCTATTATTATAGTACGACTTATGAAACTGGTGGGGAATTACTCATCCAAGACGATGTCTTTCTTGAGCCATTGCACGAACGTGTGCACCGCATCCCCGAGAGTGGTAATCTCGTCGTTCGGCGGCTTCTCCAACGGAAAACCCTTGCAATGGTCGGAGACACTGTCCACCTGGACCCATGCAAAACCCTCAGATAGAGGGACACCGTGGATTGTGGCCCCCATAGTGCATGGTTGCGCCATCCCACAGCCAGCCTCGATCGGGAAGAGACCGGCCAGCACCATAAGCTTGCAGGAGGCGGGTTCCTACAAACAGTGCGCATTAACATATTGAATTTCACCACTTTTCACTTTCGAATGAATTAACATAGAAAAACAGTCATTACCGGTAGAAAGTCCACCGGATACTTTGGAGAGGGATCCATCTGCGAAGACCCCGGCGCGGACGCGCAGCTACTACTGTGGCCAAGAATGGGGGTCGGTAATTCTGCTGCTACAAGGGGGTGCCTGGGCACCTGTTTTAGCTCGTCATACATGGCCCGCATCTCCGACAACTGCTGCAGGAGTGCTTTGTCCCGAGCAGCGAACTCCGATCGCATCTACTCCTTGAGCCGTTCATCGCAGGCTTTGTGGGATCTCTTTCTCCTCTTAGCCGCCTCCTCATCATCAGGGAAACCATCCCTCCAAGGCACAGTGGCACCAAGGCCGCGCACGCGGCCTGGATGCTCCTTGTTTTCTAGCGCCGCCGTGAGGATATCCCTGTCCCTCCTTGGGTTGAACTCTCCGGATGCCGCCTACGCACTCAGCGTCACCTGCAACAGGAGAACTTAGCAATACAACCCATTGCATGCGTGTTATGAGGATAGTACGTGATCGTACAATCTTACCAGCCGGTCGATCACTTCCCTATCCGCAGGGTTATTCATAGAGACGCTTCCGGAGGAGGTCATCATCGATCTTGCTCAGCACCAATTGTGGGTGCGCACGTCCGTTATGCCCGCATAAGGAGCGTCGGCCGAAGACTGGGAAGTCTCCTCGTCCTGCTTCCTCCACAACCCCTTCTTCCCCACATACCCACCGGTGCCTAGTCTGTGTGGGTGGGTATTCTTGGTCTGGTTAGCCTGGCCCTTCGCACTAAGCTCCTGGATCTCAGGCTTGCCCTTCATCTCCACGAACTGCTGCCATGCCTCAGGAGTCACGAAAGGGTAGTCATTGAAGGGGGTCTTAGACTCCTTCACATAGTGCCTGACAAGGTGGCTCCTGAAGTTCATCCACGCCTTGTTTATTGACATCAGTGTCATCCGGCAGACGGTGAACTGGCGATCCTCGCGAATGTGAAACGCTGCCTGCACTTCTTCCCATAGCGCATCCTTGCACTCTGGGGGCACTTGACCCCAGTCGGAGGTGGTGATGGGCACCCGCTCCCTTGCCACTTTGCCGCATAGTAAGCGGTACTGACCAACAAGTTTGTCCGGAGCTTCTGGCACACCATTGTCGTCGAACTGTATGTGCTGCTTTTCCTGCTTGTCGAGACGCGCGCATGTCGTCCGGCCTCGCCCCTTACTCTTCTGCGACTGGGTCACGGTGGACGCAGCGACCTCCAGCCCAGGCGTCTCATTGCCAGCGAGGTCACTCTAACTCCCCGAGTGGTGCATTTCGTCACCAGACATATCAGTTCCTAACATAAGTGAAAGAGAGAACAGTTTAAGTAAATCTGAAACTAATAATTCTATAGCAAAACCCATATACTTAGAATTAACCAAGAATGACAGAAACGGTGGGGAGGCGACGGAGGTGATCGCGCCTGACGGTGGAAAGGCGATGGAGGTGATCGCGATGGACGGTGGGGAGGAGATGGAGGTGATCGCGCCGGACTGTGGGGAGGCGATGGAGGTGATTGCGACGGACGATGCCAGCGCGGAGAGAGCTAGGGCAAACAGTCGCGAAGTCTGGAAATGAGCGGGACAAAGCCTGCCTTGAACTATGTACCACGTAGAGAGATTATCACAGTCGGTCCTATATTCATAACCGTCTGTGATAATTTCTCTAGTGATAATCTCTAGAGAGATTATCACAGAAGGTTTTTGACTTGAGAACCGATTGTGAATGCACGAATGCACGTTAAGAACTTGAAGCGTCGGACACTGTTGGGAATATCACAGTCGGTTCTAGATTCATAACCGTCTGTGATAATTCATAATCGTGTGTAATAATCTATCTAGTGATAATCTCTAGAGAGATTATCACAGACGGTTTTGACTTCAGAACCGACTGTGACTGCACGAATGCATGTAACTTCAGAACCTTAACTCTGAACGTCTTCTACGCAATATGTAGAGTTTTACAACCAGAAACTCTATAGCTCTGCAACTCTGAATGCTCGAAAACTTGTTTTAAATGAACACTCATATATTTCAAATGGAGTCCAAATGCTCCATAAATTGGTTATAATGTAGATCCGAAAATTGGTTACAATGTGGAGCATGCTCAAATAAATGTTACATACAAATGGAGACTTTGACCGATAATTTCCACATACACAGCCATGTTATCCTCAACTTTCCACTTACCGCGGCCCTGCAAAGATGAGAACTAGAGGAGATATATAAGCTATACCAATGGAAACAGAGAGATAAGGACGTACGGTTGATTACCTTTAAAGTATAACCCTTCCTGGTGATCCATACGCACGTAACCGGTTTCGTCAGTGTCTTCAGTATCGACCTGTACGCCATCTCCAAATGGAGGCATCTCATCAAATTGATTGTATTCCTCCTCGTCTACGACATTTTCAACTCCAACAATCCTTCTCTTGCCATGAAGGACGACGTGCCACTTCTTATTGGCCGGGTCAGTGACATAAATGACCTAAATGGATTGCTTTGCAAGTATGAATGGCTCATCTTTATAAGCAACTCGATCGAGATCCACAGAAGTGAAACTGTAACTATCAACCTTCACACCCTGTGGGATTTGGACCCATCGGCATCGAAATAAGGGAATCTTGAACAGTACGTAATCGAGCTCCCAAATTTCTTCAATGAACCTGTAGTACGAGTTCAATCCATGTACTACCCTTGTTGGGCCTGTCTCGCTGAACTCCTCATGAAAAGCTTCTACGCTCACTCCACTATTTTGCACAGTGCTATTTCGATCTTGAGCTTTCGTGTAAAATGTGAACCCATTAATGTCGTATCCCTGCCATGTCTGTACAGTAAACGTAGGCCCTTTTGCCAACCATTTAAGGTTATCACTTGAGGACTCTCTGGTGATTCGCACTTTCATCCACGCGTTGAATTGACTGTTATGTTCTCCCGTGATCCAAACCTCGGATCGGTGAGGATTGTCTTGTCGTAGCATCTCCTTGAGCTCGTCGATGTACGGAGACACCTCCATCATGTGTTGCAAGACCCAAAAATGAGCTTTCGAGTACATATCGAAATCAGGAGTGATGGCTCTCCGTCCAATAGTGCCAACACCATCAAGCCTCTCCTCGTGATGAGACACAGGAACTCCTATTGCTTCTACCTCGGCCATGTAATCGACGCAGAACTCAACAACCTCTTCCGCTGCATAACCTTCGACAATGCTACCCTCGGGCCGAGACTGATTCCTCACGTAGGCCTTAAGTACACCCATGTACCTCTCGAATGGATACATATAACGTAGGAACACGGGTCCACATATCTTGATTTCTCTGACAAGGTGGACGGTGAGATGGACCATGATATCAAAAAACGACGGAGGAAAATACATCTCAAGCTGACAGAGAGTTCGAATCACCTCGCTCTGCAGAGAATCTAGTCCATTGGGATCAATGACCTTGCAAGAAATTGCATTGAAGAAATAACACAGCATCGTGATCGTCTCTTTGACCTTATGCGGCAGAATACTCCGGATGGCAACAGGAAGCATTTGTGTCATCAACACGTGACAATCATCAGACTTCATACCTAGCAATTTCAAATCGCCCATGGACACAAACTTTTTCATATTTGCGGAGTAACCCAATGGAACTTTAACACCATAGAGACAATTACAGAGTTCTGTCCTCTCAGCCTTGCACAAAGTGTAGCATGCAGGGGGGAGATATATACGGCCTTTATCATCCTCTCTCGGTGCTAGCTCGGCCCTGATTTTCGTTTCGATCATGTCACGCCGCACATTGACGCCATCCTTTGTCTTCCCCGGAATGTTCAGCAATAGGCCGATTAAACTATCGCAAACATTCTTCTCTACATTCATGACATCAATGCAATGATGAACCTCTAAATGCTCCCAATACGGTAAGTCCCAAAATATCAATCTCTTCTTCCAAGTGTTCTTCGTGCAGGGTTTCAATTTACAACCCTTTCCAAACACAACGTCTATGTCCTTCACCCATGAGTAAACTTCTTTCCCGCGTGTAGGCTTCGGGGCTGAACCATCTTCCTTGTGGCCGTCAAATTCCCTCTTCTTCTTACGATACGCGTCATTCTTGGGAAGAAACCTACGGTGACACATGTACACTGTTTTCCTGCAATTCTTTAGCCACACGCTCTCAGTCTGATCTTCGCAGTGGGGACAGGCTTTGGCTCCTTTCGTACTACGGCCCGACAAATTTCCAAGGGTAGGGAAATCATTGATGGTGCAGAATATCATAGCACGTAGGATGAAGGTCTCTCGTTTGTATGCGTCCCATACCTGCACCCCTTCGTTCCACATTGTTAGGAGATCCTCTATCAATGGTGCTAGGTACACATCAATATCATTTTCAAGTTGTTTTGGTCCTGAGATAAGTAGAGACATCATGATGTACTTGCGCTTCATACACAACCAAGGAGGAAGGTTGTAGATACACAAAAGAACCGGCCAAGCGCTATGCCGACTGCTCATGTTACCAAAAGGATTAATTCCATCGGTGCTCAGCCCGAACCTTATATTCTTCCTCAATTCCACTCCGAAGTTAACAAATTCCCTGTCGATGTTTCTCCACTGCGAAGAATCAGTGGGGTGTCTCAGCTTTCCATCCTTCTTCTGGTCTTCTGAGTGCCAAAGCAATAATTTTGCCTCTTACGGTTTGCAAACAAACGCTGCAAGTGAGGAATGACGGGCAAATACCACAACACCTTAGCAGGAGGTCCTTGCTTTATCTCAACACAGTCGCCATCGTCGGTTCGGTCCTTATGCTTATAGCGGGATGCGCCGCACACCGGACAAACATGCATATCCTTGTAGTCGTTACGATAAAGGATGCAATCATTAGGGCATGCGTGTATCCTTTCTACTTCCATTCCCAAAGGACACAACAGCTTTTTCGCTTGGTAGGTGTTTTTTGGCAACTCGTTTCCTTCTAGAAGCATGTCCGCCAAAAGATCTAACAGCGCCGTGAAACTCTTGTCGGTCCAGCTGTTACTTGCCTTTAATTTTAACAGTTCAAGCACAGAGGCCAACTTTGTGTACTTCGACTTGCAACCAGGAAACAATGGCTTTTCTGAGTCATCAATCAAGTGATTGAATTTGCCAAACTCCGTTTCACTGTAATTTCCTTCCACATCACGCAACATGTCATCTAAATTGTCATCCTCTGGCATATCCTCATCAAAGTCGTTGTTGGGATCCGACATGTCCTGTTCCTCAACCTGAGTGGCACTTGTTTCTGCAGTTGGCTCTTCTCCATGGTAGACCCAACACGTGTACCCCTTTTTGAAACCACGTCAGATCAAGTGGGCGACAATTTGAGATGAGTTGGTGAACATCTTAAGATTCTGGCAGTCTACGCAAGGACAGTACATATATGGTAAACCCTTCTTTGCCATGTCTTGCTCAGCAACTTTTTGGAAATCTAAAACTCCTTTCATGTATTCTTCACTCACTTGGTTGTCATTATACATCCAGTCTCGATGGACCATCTGCAATTAATTAAATTCATACACATGCTAATTAGTAATACTCTACGTACGGTCGACACGCAATAAATTATAAATCTAGCTAGCTAGTGTTTGATGTGGAGTTTGTGGTATAACTAGTTAACTACTACTTGAACTGTAAGCAATTAGTTGGGGCATGGATAACACACATCATAAAGCAATTAAATAGCTACAGGTCAAAAATGAGTTACAACCAGGATTTGCTACTGTAGCTTCCCCCTCCCTCTCCTCTAATTTGATCAATCAATGGAGATCGATATTGATGATGAAATCAAGTAATGTGTATGCCTTAGGAGCAAGTACCAACCTTGGATCTTCAAATTTGTTGCCCCCAAATGCTCTCCTTTTGAGATATTGCTCTTCGTTGCCCCAGATCTCTTCCAACTGGACAGTATGTCGAGTAAGAGTGTAAGACTAGCTCAAAACATCCATCAAAAGACCTTTTATACCATGTTCGATACAGACGGTTCTATATAATACCGTCGGTAATATCGGTGCATTTTTGTAGAACAGAATATTACAGAAACTATCACTGACACGTTTCACTTTAAACCGTCTGTAATATAGGTGCATTTGTAGAACTATGACAGAAATATCACAGACGGTTTTGACATCTGAACCGTCGATGATAATTAGAATATCAAACACGGTTCCAAGCTCAAAACCGTCCGCTTTACTATCACAGTCGGTGTTTACTTCAGAATCGTCTGTGATAATTATAAAATCAACAGTATGCTCTACTATCACAGACGGTGATAAGGTCCGAACCGTCTATAATATCCTGGATTGCTTGTAGCCGACGGTTTTTACATCTGAACGGTTGGTGATAATTAGAATATCACAGACGGTTCCAAGCTCAAAATCGTCCGCTTTACTATCACAGTCGGTGTTTACTTCAGAACCGTCTGTGATAATTATAAAATCAACCTCTACTATCACAGACGGTGATAAGGTCCGAACCGTCTATAATATCCTGGATTGCTTGCAGTCGAACCGTTCGACTAGTTGAATTATTCCACTTATTTTTCTCCTTGGGCACGACAAGCCCTAACCCGTAACCTCCATTGATGGCTGCCGCAACTCCATCGACGGCCACTAGTTTCTCTGGTGAATTAGTATATGATGATGAATCTGCATGTAAGAGCTTCCAATACCAATCGGACGGTTAGCAATAATATTAGAAACATGACCAAATGATTGAATAAAATGTTTTTCATATTTGGTTTTATCTTATTTTCAGTGTTAGTATTTAAAAAAATTATATATTATGGTGTTATGGTGTATATAAATGTCTGTGGATGTTCAAAGAACGTTGAGACTATTACAGTCGGTCCTGACAATAAAACCGTCTGTAATGTTACTATCAGAGATGGTTTTGAGTTAAAAACCGTCTTGATCGCAGCAGTATTTTCTTGTTAACATTTTCACACAAAGAACATCATTTGGTGATTATCAGTTATACATAATCAATCGAATAGCCAGATATATAAGGGAAAGAAATTTCTTATTTCTTACAATCTTTGCATACATAAGGGATACAAGCGACCAAAGCGTCTACCTGATCCGAAAGTAATTTACAAAGTTCTCCTAGGGACGTATTGGCATCAGTAGGATCTACACTGGCCGCCCTAAGAGAACTAGCAATAGCTCTAAGCCTATCTACATCATCTCTCAGCAAAGGAGTGCAGCTATTCCTTATTGTATCGGAGAGTTCTCACTGCTGCCGAGCGTAATCTCTCTCCAACCGGAACCTGCGCGCTTCTTTGCGAGAACCCTCATAACACTCTGCCAAGTGCAGAATGGCAGAAGACATCTCCTCAGAATGCTTCTCCAGCGCCTCTTTTTCTTCTTGGAGAGTTCTGCACAAGGCAGCTTTCTCCTCCTGCACATGCATGGTTAGTTTTGAAAGACATAACGGAGTCTCTTCTTTGGAGGGAGCATTTCCTCAGGCACCTGTGGATTTCCAAATGCATTTGTTTGGAGGTAATCAAGTCATAAAAGAAAGATCTGCATTAGAGTTTCAGAGAGGACTTACTTTCTGAAGATCCTGATCGAGTTCATTCCTTATCTCTTCCTCATCACTCTCAATTTCAATAACCTCATTGGAATCTCGGCTCGCCATCAAGGTGGGAGTTGAGGGGGGAATAAAGACAGGGATTTAGGAGCAGAATTCCTAAAAGACTTAGCTAAGAATTTGTAAGTCTTAAGGATTGAAGAGCTTCGCTATTTATAGAACCAGAAGGTGACAGTTCATATGCGCGGGTGCCTCGAGTTTTAAAAAGCGCACTACTAGTTTTCAAGGTCAATAAATTCATGATTATTTCTCGGGAGATAAACTGCAACACGGCGGAACAGTGCCCACTTAAGAATTTGAAGCGTCAGATTACATAATGCGATGAAAATTAAATTTGAAGTAAATAATTAAGTCTCTTCATCTGGGCAGTTATTATGTGCGGTTATCCATGATTTCATGTTGAGAATCCGAAGCGTCGGACACTATTGGGACTATCACAGACGGTTGGGAGATCAAAACCGTCTGCTTTACTATTACAAACGGTTCTGATGTCCGAACCATCTGTAATATGCCTGGAATTTTGAACCGTTCGACTTCTACAAATACTTGTTCCCTCCCTGGAGTTTTGCTTCCAGTCGAACCGTTCCACTTCTTTTTCTCCTTGGGCACGACAACCCCTAACCCGTAACCTCCATTGATGGCCGCCGCACCTCCATCGATGGCCACTAGTTTCTCTGGTGAATCAAGTCCAAAATCGATCATAGCTTCAACTCCCTCGACTAGATTTCGGCATTGCAAGTAAGGCAAGTTAAATTTCGGCATTGTTAGATTATCCTAATCCTATGATGGCAATTATCCTGCGATTCTTGTATCTTCCATTTTTATATGTCTTCTTTTCAACATGATTCTGTGCAGGTCCTTGGACGATGTTCACGAGGGGCAACGTAGTTCACGGTTCTTCGTCACAGTACGCTGCGTACATTGGCTTGTTGGCGAAAGAAAGGGTGAAGATCACCGTCGAGAGCTGGAAGTTAGTGAAGGGCGAGATCTTAGTTGGCTCGGTCGAGAAGATCCTCAAGCCCGGCGTGTTTCTCAAATCAGGACCTATAGAAACCATCTTACATTTGTATTAGTGATTTCCTCAGGCTCCAACTCAACTCAACTCAACTCAACTCAACTAAGTTGAGTTGATTTGCATTGAGGAGTTGAGTTTGAGCCAGAAGAGATCACCAAGACAAATGTAACTCAACGCCTGTTCCAGCTCCTCGGGTGTCTCTGAACTGAACTCCTATGGTTAAGTCAAACGTGGTTCATACATTTGCTGTTTAAGATGAATCACTACCACAGAAACAGACATCCAGGACGGCACATCACAGACGGTTATGAACTGTTCAATGGAAAACCGTCACAGAAGGCCTGTCGGGAGAATATGTTCAGATATCACAGATGGTTCTGATGTCAAAAACAACTGTGACAGTAAACCAGACGGTTCTGAACACAAAACCGTCTGTGATAGTCTACTTATCACAGACGGCTCTAACTTAAAACCCGACTGTGATAGATACAATCGGTTCCCAGCTGAGAACCGTCTGTAATAGTCTACTTATCACAGACGGTTCTAACCTAAAACCCGACTGTGATAGATACAATCGGTTCCCAGCTGAGAACCGTCTGTGATAACTAGAATATCGCAGACGGTTCGGAACTCAGAACCGACTGTGCTATATACAGTCGGTTGTTAACTAAGAAGCGGCTGTGATAGTGTAGTTATCACAGACGGGTCTGAGGTCTGAACCGACTGAAAAAGTGCCGGCGCTTTGAATTCTCAACTGTGATCATTTCTGTCTCCGATCTTCGAGCGCGGCGCGTAGGAGAACATGAAGCATCACTTTGGAAGTTCTATAAATTGACAGTGGGAAAATTTTCATTTACTTTACAAGTTTTTATAATTCTCAGACTGTTTGACTCCTTAGCTTCTCTGCGCCAGTGGCATCCTCGATGGCATCGTCAGCCTCGCCCTCCCCGGTAAGAACTCTCAATCTTTTGGACTTACCCCTGTATTGTTAATCCCTCTTCAATACATTCTTGACCTGTTGATTTGCACAGGGAAGGGGAGCCGTGGAAGACACTGCCAAAGTCAAGGCCGAGCTGAGGGCCCTCCAGGAGGAGCACAAGCTCCTCACGGAGAAGCACACTCGGCTACGGCTTGACCTTGACGATCTCTTCCAGCGCATTCAGCGCATGAAGACGGATGGTGACAATGCTAGGGCGAGGATGAGGCGTCTTCGCGAGGAGAAGAAAGCCGCGGATATGACCATCGCTGGCTGCGGTTTGACTATGAAGGATACCATCGCGAAGCTGAGGGAGGTCGCAGGCCTTCTCGACACAGTAGTAGTTGATCCTAAGAAGGACAACTTGCCGCTGGAGGAGTCCTGCGTCCTGGCTGCAAGTCAAACTGACTTTATTCTAGATGCAGCCAGGGCTAAGACCACTCCTTCACCTAGCATTTTGTATTTTTACTTTTTTTGTAAGTGATGAAAAAAATTATTGAAAACTTTGTTCTTATGTCAACTTTCTAATTTTCCAGCACATTCTTAGACTGCATGCAATCTTCCCTCTTTCTTTATCTTTCTTTAGCTTTTGTCGAACATTCGACCATACAAAGGTATGTGCACTGTGTGCGATCGAGGAACGACTATCGTGATCTTTGGCTTGTGAGGGCAGTCCATCGGAGCCCTTCAAATAATATAGAAACAATATATAGAAGTCGCAGGTCCCATGCAAATAATATAAAAAGAATATAGAAGTTATATATCAATGTGCTTTGAATATCACAAACAGCTCTGAGGTTAAAAACGTCTGTGATAGTCACATTACAGACGGTTTTTATGTAAGGCCCGACTGTGATAGTCCCAACAGTGTCCGACGCTTCGAATTCTCAACTTCTTTCAATATCACAGACGGTTTTTAACTCCAAACCGTCTGTGATAGTAATATTACAGACGGTTTTTATGTAAGGACCGACTGTGATAGTCCCAAGGGTGATCGACGCTTCAAATTCTCAACTTCTTTCAAATTCTCAGCGGTTCAACTGGAAGCAATATTAAAGCAGACGGTTCAACTGGAACAAGTATTTGTAGAAGTCAAACAGTTCAATATTCCACAGGCATATTACAGACGGTTCGGACATCAGAACCGTTTGTAATATTAAAGCAGACGGTTTTGATCTCCCAACCATCTGTGATAGTCCCAGCAGTGCAATTCTCTACATGCAATTGTTGATAACCGTACATAATAACTGCGCAGATGAAGAGACTTATTTATTTACTTCAAATTTAATTTGCATCGAATTATGTAATTTGATGCTTCAACTTCCTAAGTGGGCACTACTATTTTGCCGTGTTCCAGTTTATCTCCCGAGAATATTTATCATGTCGGTATTGATCTTGAAAACAAAGTAGTGCGCTCCACTTCAAATTCTCAACAGTGTGTTGTGTCTTTTCCATTTCTGATGTTTGCGCGGCGCACTAACCTGGGAACACGAAGCGTCGACTTAAAAATTGTTTTTCATTAATGATGAAAAAATTAACTAAAAATTTGTTCTTATGTAAATTTTACAATTTTCCCGCACGTTCTTGGAGAAAGAGAAAAGGAGCGGTTCGACTGGAAGCAAAACTCCAGAGAGGGAACAAGTATTTGTAGAAGTCGAACAGTTCAATATTCCAGGCATAGTAAAGACGGTTCGGACATCAGAGCCGTCTGTAATAGTCATATTACAGATGGTTTGGACATGAGAACCGTCTGTAATATTAAAGCAAACGGTTTGATATCCCAACCGTCTGTGATAGTCCCAACAGTGCCCACGCATCGAATTCTCTACATGCAATTGTTGATAACCGCACACAATAATTGAGCAGATGAAGAGACATAATTATTTACTTCAAATTTAATTTGCATCGAATTATGTAATATGACTCTTCAACTTTCTTTGCCGTGTTGCAATTTAGCTCCTGAGAAGTTATCATCAATTTATTGACCTTGAAAACCAGTAGTGCGCTTTTTAAAACTCGAGGCACCCGCGCATATGAACCGTCACCTTCTGTTTCTATAAATAGCGAGGCTCCTAAATCCCTGTCTTTATTCCCTCCTCAACTCCCACCTTGATGGCGAGCCGAGATTCCAATGAGGTTATTGAAATTGAGAGTGATGAGGAAGAGATAAGGAATGAACTCGATCAGGATCTTCAGAAGTCCTCTCTGAAACTCTAATACAGATCTTTCTTTTATGACTTGATTACCTCGAAACAAATGCATTTCGAAATCCGCAGGTGCCTGAGGAAATGCTCCCTCCAAAGAAGAGACTTAGAAATGATGAAAGATCCTCCAGTGGAGCTGCAGCGAAGACTCTAGAGGGTGCTGAGGCCTGTGTTGCCACATTGCCCCTTGCAACCCCTCCAGTTGCATCGACTCCACGTTTGGAGATCCACAACAATCCTTCCAATATCCCCTCTTCAACACCTTTGTATCATCAGCTTTTCTTGGATGATCAACTTTCTGGGGTAAGGCTCACACTTCCACGTCCAAATCCACTCCGAAGCTTAGCAATCATCTTCACCCTCCCAGCATACGTCCCTAGGAGAAGCTAGAGAAGCATATGTGCAGGAGGAGAAAGCTGCCTTGTGCAGAACTCTCCAAAAAAAAAAAGAGGCGCTGGAGAAGCATTCGGAGGGGATGTCTTTTGCCATTCTGCACTTGGCAGAGTGCTTTGAGTTGCAGCTTCATCTCCACCTTTGTTGTATCAACTTTAATTTCTTGGATGATCCTACTGATGCCAAATCCACTCCTTTGCTGAGAGATGATGTTGATAGTCTTAGAGCCATTGGTAGTTCTCCTGGGGCGGCCAGTGTAGATCCTACTGATGCCAATACGTCCCTAGGAGAACTTTGTAAATTACTTTCGGAACAGGTCGACGCTAATTAATTGGTCGCTTAATTGTATCTCTTATGTATGCAAAGATTGTAAGAAATAAGAAATTTTTTTCCTTATATATCTGGCTTTTCGATTGATTATGTAACTGATAATCACCAAATGATGTTCTGTGTGAAAATGTTAACAAGAAAATACTGCTGCAATCAAGACGGTTTTTAACTCAAAACCGTCTCTGATTGTAACATTACAGACGGTTTTAATTTCAGGACCGACTGTAATAGTCTCAAAATTCTTTGAAGATCCACAGACATATATACACAAATATGAAAAACAAGATAAAACCAAATAGTCTCAACGTTCATTTTTTTAAATACTAACATTGAAATAAGATAGAACCAAATATGAAAAACAAGTGGAACAACTGATGACCACTAGTCGAATGCAAACAAACAATCCAGGATATTATAGACGGTTCGGACCTTAAAACCGTCTGTGATAATCTCGCAGAGTGTTGATTTTATAATTAACATAGACGGTTCTGAGGTAAAAACCGACTGTGATAATCACGTACGGTTCTGATGTAAAATCCGACAGTGATAATCACAGACGGTTCTGAAGTAAAACCGACTGTGATAGTAAAGCGGACGGTTTTGAGCTAGGAACCGTCTGTGATATTGTAATTATCATAGACGGTTTGGAGCTCATAACCGTCTGTGATATTTCTGTCATAGTTCTACACAAAATGCACTGATATTACCGACGGTTTAATAAAGTGAAACCCGTCAGTGATATTCTGTTCTTCAAAAATGCACCGATATTACCGACGGTATTATATAGAACCGTCTGTATTGAACCCAGTATAAAAGGTCTTTTGGCGGATGTTTTGAGCTAGTTGTACACTCTTGCTCGACCTACACTGTCCAGTTCGAAGAGATTTGGGGCAAGGAAGAGCGAAATCTCGAAATCTCGAAAGGCCGGGGGAGCATTTGGGAGCAAAAATTTGAGGATCTATCCAAGGTTGGTACTTGCTCCCAAGGCATACACATTACTTGATTTCATCATCAATATCAATCTCCATTGATTGATCAAATTAGAGTGAGAGGGAGGGGAAGCTACAATAGCAAATCCTGGTTGTAACTCATTTTCGACCTGTACTATAGCTATTTAATTGCTTTATGATGTGTGTTATCCACGCCCCCAACTAATTGCTTGCAGTTCAAGTAGTAGTTAACTATTTATACCGCAAACTCAGCATCAAACACTAGCTAGCTAGAATTATATAATTTATTGCGTGTCGACCGTACATAGAGTAGTATTACTAATTAGCATGTGTATGAATTTGATTAATTGCAGATGGTCCGAGACTGGATGTATAATGACAACCGAGTGGGTGAGGAATACATGAAAGGTGTTTTTGATTTCGAAAAGGTTGCTGAGCAAGACATGGTGAAGAAGGGTTTACCATATATGTACTGTCCTTGTGTAGACTGCCAGAATATTAAGATGTTCACCAACTCATCTCAAATTGTCGCCCACTTAATCCGACGTGGTTTCAAAAAGGGGTACACGTGTTGGGTCCACCATGGAGAAGAGCCAACTGCAGAAACAATTGCCACTCAGGTTGAGGAACAGGACATGTCAGATCCGAACAACGACTTCGATGAGGATATGCCAGAGGATGACAATTTAGATGACATGTTGCGTGATGTGGAAGGAAATTACAGTGAAAGGGAGTTTGGCAAATTCAAGCGCTTGATTGAGGACTCAGAAAAGCCGTTGTTCCCTGGTTGCAAGTCGAAATACACAAAGTTGGCCTCTGTGCTTGAACTGTTAAAATTGAAGGCAAGCAACAGCTGGACCGACAAGAGTTTCATAGCACTGTTAGATCTTTTGGCGGACATGCTCCCGGAAGGAAACGAGTTGCCAAAAAACACCTAGCTACCAAGAGAAAAAGCTGTTGTGTCCTTTGGGAATGGAAGTAGAAAGGATACACGTATGCCCTAATAATTGCATCCTTTACCGTAACGACTACAAGGATATGCATGTTTGTCCGGTGTGCGGCGCATCCCACTATAAGCGTAAGGACCGAACCGACGACGGCGACTGCGCTGAGATAAAGTAAGGACCTCCTGCTAAGGTGTTGTGGTATTTGCCAGTCATTCCCCGCTTGCAGCGTTTGTTTGCAAACCGTAAAGAGGCAAAATTACTGCGTTGGCACTCGGAAGACCGGAAGAAGGATGGAAAGCTGAGACACCCCGTTGATTCTTCGCAGTGGAGAAACATCGACAGGGAATTTGTTAACTTCGGAGCAGAATTGAGGAATATAACGTTCGGGTTGAGTACCGATGGAATTAATCCTTTTGGTAACATGAGCAGTCGGCATAGCACTTGGCCGGTTCTTTTGTGTATCTACAACCTTCCTCCTTGGTTGTGTATGAAGCGCAAGTACATCATGATGTCTCTACTTATCTCAGGACCAAAACAACCCGGAAACGATATTGATGTGTACCTAGCACCATTGATAGAGGATCTCCTAACAATGTGGAACGAAGGGGTGCAGGTATGGGACGCATACAAACGAGAGAACTTCATCCTACGTGCTATGATATTCTGCACCATCAACGATTTCCCTACCCTTGGAAATTTGTCGGGCCGTAGTACGAAAGGAGCCAAAACCTGCCCCCACTGCGAAGATGAGACTGAGAGCGTGTGGTTGAAGAATTACAGGAAAACAGTGTACTTGCGTCACCGTAGGTTTCTTCCGAAGAATGACGCGTATCATAAGAGGAAGAGGGAATTTGACGGCCACAAGGAAGATGGTTCAGCCCTGAAGCCTACGCGCGGGAAAGATGTTTACTCACGAGTGAAGGACATAGACGTTGTGTCTGGAAAGGGTCGTAAATTGAAACCCCGCATGAAGAACTCTTGGAAGAAGAGATCGATATTTTGGGACTTACTGTATTGGGAGCAATTAGAGGTTCGTCATTGCATTGATGTCATGCATGTAGAGAAGAATGTTTGTGACAGTTTAATCGGCTTATTGATGAACATTCCAGGGAAGACAAAGGATGGCGTCAATGTGTGGCGTGACATGATCGAAATGAGAATCAGGCCCGAGCTAGCACCGAGAGAGGACGATAAAGGCCGTATATACCTCCCTCCTGCATGCTACACTTTGTGCAAGGCTGAGAGGACAGAACTCTGTAAGTGTCTCTATGGTGTTAAAGTTCCATCGGGTTACTCCGCAAATATGAAAAAGCTTGTGTCCATGGGCGATTTGAAATTGCTGGGTATGAAGTCTCATGATTGTCACGTGTTGATGACACAAATGCTTCCTGTTGCCATCCGGAGTATTCTGCCGCATAAGGTCAGAGAGACGATCACGAGGCTGTGTTTTTTCTTCAATGCAATTTCTTGCAAGGTCATTGATCCCGATGGACTGGATTCTCTGCAGAGAGAGGTGGTTCGAACTCTCTGTCAGCTTGAGATGTATTTTCCTCCATCGTTTTTTGATATCATGGTCCATCTCACCATCCACCTTGTCAGATAAATCAAGATATGTGGACCCGTGTTCCTACGTTATATGTATCCATTCGAGAGGTACATGGGTGTACTTAAGGCCTACGTGAGGAATCGGTCCCAACCCGAGGGTAGCATTGTCGAAGGTTATGCAGCGGAAGAGGTTGTTGAGTTCTGCGTCAATTACATGGCCGAGATAGAAGCAATAGGAGTTCTTGTGTCTCGTCACGAGGGGAGGCTTGATGGTGTTGGCACTATTGGACGGAGAGCCATCACTCCTGATTTCGATATGTACTCGAAAGCTCATTTTTGGGTCTTGCAACACATGACGGAGGTGTCTCCGTACATCGACAAGCACAAGGAGATGCTACGACAAGACAATCCTCGCCGATCCGAGGTTTGGATCACGGGACAACATAACAGTCAATTCAACGTGTGGATGAAAGTGCGAATCACCGGAGAGTCCGCAAGTGAGAACCTTAAATGGTTGGAAAAAGGGACCACGTTTACTGTACAGACATGGCAGGGATACGACATCAATGAGTACACATTTTACACGAAAGCTCAAGATCGAAAGAGCACTGTGCAAAATAGTGGAGTGAGCGTAGAAGCTTTCATGAGGGGTTCACCGAGACAGGCCCAACAAGGGTAGTACGTGGATTGAACTCGTACTACGGGTTCATTGAAGAAATTTTGGAGCTCGATTACGTACTGTTCAAGATTCCCCTGTTTCGATGCCGATGGGTCCAAATCCCACAGGGTGTGAAGGTTGACAGTTACGGTTTCACTTCTGTGAATCTCGATCGCGTTGCTTATAAAGATGAGCCATTCATACTTGCAAATCAAGCCATTCAGGTCATTTATGTCACTGACCCGGCCAATAAGAAGTGGCACGGCATCCTTTATGGCAAGAGAAGGATTGTTGGAGTTGAAAATGTCGTAGACGAGGAGGAATACAATCAATTTGATGAGATTCCTCCATTTGGAGGTGGCGTACAGGTCGATACTGAAGACACCGACGAAACCAGTTACGTGCGTATGGATCACCAGGAAGGGTTATACTTTAAAGGTAATCAACCGTACGTCCTTATCTCTCTGTTTCCATCGGTATAGCTTATATCTCCTGTAATTCTCATCTTTGCAGGGCCGCGGAAAGTGGAAAGTTGAGGATAACATGCCTGTGTATGTGGAAATTGTCGGTGAAAGTCCCCATTTGTATGTAACATTAACTTGAGCATGCTCCACATTGTATGTTAAATTTATTTGAGCATGCTCCACATTGTAACCAATTTTCGGATCTACGTACACCGTAACCAATTTACAGAGCATTTGGACCACATTTGAAATATCTGAGTGTTCATTTAAAACAAGTTTTCGAGCATTCAGAGTTGAAAGCTACATATCAGTTTCAAGTTGTAAAACTAACGTTCAATAGAGAGATTATCACGAATGATTCAATTATCACAGACGAGTTTGAATATAGAACCGACTGTGATATTCCCAACAGCGCCTCCGACGCTTCAAGTGTACACGTGCACGGTCGGTTCTCAAGTCGAAACCTTCTGTGATAATCTCAGTCATAGTCGGTTCTCAACTCACAACCGTCTGTGATAATCTCTCACTATGTAGATTATCATAGACGGTTTTTATTTGAGAACCGACTGTGATAATATTATCACAGACGGTTATAAATATAGAACCGACTGTGATATTTTCAATAGTGTCCAACGCTTCGAGTTCTTGACATGCACCGTCGGTTCTCAATTCCAAACCGTCTGTGATAATCACAGTCACAGTCGGCTCTCAACTCAAAACCGTCTGTGATAATCTCTCTGGTGATTATCACTATGTCGATTATTACAGACGGTTCTGATATGAGAACCGACTGTGATAATATTATCACAGACGATTGTGAATGTTGGACAGACTGTGATAATCTCAACGCGGTACATAGTTCAAGGCGGGCTTTGTCCCGCTCATTTCCAGACTTTGCAACTTTTTGCCCTAGCTCTCTCCGCCCTCGCACCGTCCATCGCGATCACCTCCATCGCCTCCCACCTTCTCCTCCTCTCCGTCCGTCGTGATCACCTGCATCGCCTTTCCACCGTCAGGCGCGATCACCTCCATCTCCCTCCCGCCTCCGACGCGATCACCTCCATTGCCTCCCCACCGTTTCTGTCATTCTTGGTTATTTATAAGCGTATGGGTTTTGTTATAGAATTATTAGTTGCAGATTTACTTAAACTGTTCTCTCTTTCACTTATATTAGGAACTATGTCTGGTGACGAAATGCACCACTCGGGGAGTCAGAGTGACCTCGCTGGCGATGAGACGCCTGGGCCGGAGGTCACCTCGTCCGCCGTGGCCCCGCCGCAGAAGAGAAAGGGGCGAGGCCGGACGACATGTGCGCGTCTGGACAAGCGGGAAAAGCAGCACATCCAGTTCGACGACAATGGTGTGCCGGAAGCTCCGGACAAACTTGTCGGTCAGTACCACTCACTATGCAGCAAAGTGGCAAGGGAGCGGGTGCCCATCACCACCTCCAACTGGGGTCAAGTGCCCCCAGAGTGCAAGGATGCGCTGTGGGAAGAAATGCAGGCGGCGTTTCACATTCCCGAGGATCGCCACTTTACCATCCGCCGGAGCACACTGATGTCAATAAACAAGGCGTGGAGGAACTTCAAGAGCCACCTTGTCAGGCTCTATGTGAAGGAGTCGAAGACCCCCTTCGATGACTTCCCTTTCGTGACTCTCGAGGCATGGCAGCAGTTCGTCGAGATGAAGGCCAAGCCAGAGTTCCAGGAGCTTAGTGCGAAGGGCCAGGCTAACCAGGCCAAGAATACCCACCCACACAGACTAGGCAGTGGTGGGTATGTGGGGAAGAAGGCGTTGTGGAGGAAGCAGGACGAGGAGGCTTCCCAGTCTTCGGCCGGCAGTCCTTATGCGGGCATAACGGACGTGCGAGCCCGCAATTGGTGCCGAGCAAGATCGACGATGACCTCCTCCGGAAGTGTCTCTGTGACTAACCTTGCGGACAGGGAAGTGATTGACCAGCTGGTAAGATTGTCCGATCACGTACTATCCTCGTAACACACATGCAATGGGTTGTATTGCTAAGTTCTCCGGTTGCAGGTGACGCTGAGTGCGCAGGCAGCATCCGGAGAGTTAAACCCGAGGAGGGACAGGGATATCCTCACAGCTGTGCTAGGAAACAAGGAGCATCCAGGCCGCGTGCGCGGCCTCGGTTCCACTGTGCCTTGGAGGCATGGTTTCCCTGATGATGAGGAGGCGGCTAAGAGGAGAAAGAGATCCCACCAAGCCCGCGATGAACGGCTCAAGGAGGAGATGCGATCGGAGTTCGCTGTTCGGGACAAAGCACTCCTGCAGCAGTTGTCAGAGATGCGGTCCATGTATGAAGAGCTAAGAAAGGCGACCCAGGGCACCCCCCTTCTAGCAGTGGAAGTACCGACCCCCATTCTTGGCCACCGTAGTAGCTGCGCGGCTGCGCCGGGGTCTTCGCAGACGGAGCCCTCTCCAAAGTATCCGGTGGACTTTCTGCAGGTAATGACCATTTTTCTATGTTAATTCATTCGAAAGTGAAAAGCAGTGAAATTCAATATGTTAATGCGCACTGTTTGTAGGAACCCGCCTCCTGCAAGCTTATGGTGCTGGCCGGTCTCTTCCCGATCGAGGCTGCCCATGGGATGGGGCAACCATGCACAGCGGGGGCCACAATCCACGGTGCCCCTCTATGTGAGGTTTGCACGGGTCCAGGTGGACAGTGTCTTTGACCATTGCAAGGGTTTTCCGTTGGAGAAGCCGCCGAACGACGAGATTACCACTCTCGGGGATGCGGTGCACACATTCGTGCAATGGCCCAAGAAAGACATCGTCCTGGATGAGGTAATTGCCCCACCAGTTTCATAATTCGTACTGTAATAATAGCCCTCAGAGTTAGTGTCCTAATACGTAGGTTTTTACATCACAGACATCACAGACCGACACACGGCCTACTAGCTAGCCGACCCCTCCGATGACGAAGCTGACTCCGACGAGGAGGCAACCATTCAAGAAGCTGGCTAGTAGGGGAAAAGCAAAGAAGAGCCCGGCGAAGGAGAGCGAGAAGAGTGCGCCAGCTCTCACGCCGTTCGCTCTGGGGATGCCCATGGCCTCCGATACCGCAATTTCGAGCATGGGGTTAGCATGCCAGAGCCTGCATGCATGGTACATAAGGAGGACAAACCAGACCAAGACGCAGCGTCCGACGCACATCATGGTCAAGTACACTGTGGCAGAGTTCCATAACGACGTTGGGACCTACTCGGTGACTTTCGAAGACCTGCACAATTTACTGAACAAAGATGCGCTCGACTTGTCAATCCTACGGTCTTGGGTGCTGTAAGTATCCTACTATCCTACACCTGTTCGTGCATATACGGATATATGTCATTTATTAATTGGTTACTTCCGTGCAGCTGCATGACCAGCTATGCCAAATCTAAGAGCATACCTGTTGGTTTCTTGGACCCCCAGATGGTCACCGAGGTGATGTTTAGGACCGATGCAGACTTCGTTGTCGAGTACATCAAAAGAGGGTTGCTTGCTCAGGTCGACAAGGAGTACATACTTGTACCCTACAACCAGAGGTGAGTGCTTTCATTAGTACTTCACCCGTAATCTTAGTGTCTCCATGTGCACACCCCCAAACTTAGATTAAATTTTTAATTCTTTACGTGTAACATGTAGCTACCACTAAATCCTGCTGCTACTTATTCCGAAAAGGAACAAGGTGTTCTACCTTGATTCATTGCAGAGGAAAGGGTACTCGTAATGCGGCGCACGAGATGTATTCGAAAGGTCATGATATTCATGTGGACCTGTCTTGCATGCATCTAGATTTACTGTCCTTAAACTGTCAATTTCGACTATCCTCAAACTATCAATTTTGACTATCTACAGGGCTTTCACGAACTACTTTGCTGAGGGAGGGCGACAACACGAGCGGCGAGCCGATAAGTTTCAGTGGTTACAATTTTCGGTACAAATTTCAACTGGCATCTGTTTTACTTTATAACGTGTCCCCAGCTAACTCTCGGTCTATAAATTGGCAGTGCCATCAGCAGCCAGACGACAATACATGTGGGTTCTACGTGATGCGCCACATGTATGACCTGATCATCACCCCTCACTGCCCAGATTTCCCCGAGGTATACAACTGCTCCCCTTTGTATCGATTTGGCAGAATTTACAACTGCATTGAACTAATTTTTTCTGTACCAACTCTTGCTGTAGGGGCTCGACTTCCCTTCGGAAAGCTTTGACCCTCGGGAAATTGGTATTATCCAAGGGATGCTCGCTGAGTTTTTCCTTACAGAGGTCATATCAACCAAGGGGAAGTTTAGGGACCCGCAAGATTCGTATTAGTGCGGCCTTACATTTATTTGTACATCTAACACACTGACTTAAAACTTAGGAAAGTAGATAGCAATAAAGCCATTTCCAATAAAGTCTTCCCCTATAATCAAAAAGCCGTCCAATAGAGGGGTCTCAAAACCTATTATTTTTTAAAGGATAACTGATCAAAGAGACGTTAATTGTCGATTACATTTATTGGTTCAATCTCAATTGTACATATTTCTGAGTTCTGTGCTGTATATATGAAATGCTTGTACATGTTTCTAAGTTGTGTGCATGTATATATGAGATTGTATATATTTGAGTACTGTGCATGTATGAAATTCATGAACTGTATATATGAAATGCTATTTGTACAGAGGACATCGGTGACTATTATAATCTCAAACGGTTTTTAAGATCATGAATTGCACAGACGGTTTTGATCTTACAAACCGTCTGAGATTATAACAGTCACCGATAATGAAACTATCACAGATGGTTTTGACCTAAAAACTGTCTGTGATATCACACAATCACTATCTCAGATGGTTTTGACCTCAGAACCGTCTGTGATATCACACTATCACAGACGGTTCTGAGATATAACACTATCACAGATGGCTTTGACCTAAAAACCGTCTGTGATATTCACTATTACAGACGGTTCTGAGAGTATAAACCGTCTGTGATAAGGAAACAATCACAGACAGTTTCAAGATTACCACCGTCGCTGATAATGACAATATCGCAGATGGTTTTGACAGACGGTTCTGAAACAACCATCTGTGATAAGGACGCTATCGCAGACGGACCTGAGGTCATAACCGTCTCTAATAATGTGAGAATCCCATACAGTTTTGACATCAGAACCGTCTGCGATACTCGTATTATTACTGACGGTTCTGTGATCAAAACCGTATGTGTTAGTATGAGTATCTCAGACGGCTTTGATGTTATAACAGTCTGTGTATTATGAGTACCACAGACGGTTCTGAGGTTATAACCGTCTCTGATAATATGAGTATCACAGACGGTTCTGATGTCATAACCGTCAAGAATAATTTGAGTATCACATACGGGTTTGATCTCAGAACAGTCAGTAATAATGTGAGGATCACAGACGGTTTTGACATCAAAACCGTCTGTGATACTCATATTATTACTGACGGTTCTGAGATCAGAACCGTCTGTGGTAGTATGAGTATCTCAGACGGCTTTGATGTTATAACAGTCTGTGTATTAGGAGTATCACAGACGGTTCTGATGTCATAATAGTCTGTGTATTAGGAGTATCACAGACGGTTCTGATGTCATAACAGTCTGTGTAGTATTAGTATCACAGACGGTTCTGATGTCATAACAGTCTGTGTAGTATGAGTATTACAGACAGTTTTGACCTTATAACAGTCTGTGAAGGGAGAGATCACAGACGGTTTAAAATTGTCTGTGATAGTTCATGATTATCACTGACTCGAATATCACTGATGGGTAAGAACTGTCTGTGATGACTGTTTTGACCCGACTGTGATAATGAATTCTGTGTTAGTGAATGGATTTGTGATGTATCAGGTCTAACTTGTAGTCGGTAGTTACATTTGTTGTTTGATTGCAAAGGTTCTCTTTCAGATGTGACTTTTGTAATATACATCAAATGTGTGAATTGGTGTATTTGTATTGATGTATATTTGTATTTGTATTGCTATTTGGAACATGTACTACAATGTGTGAATTGGTGTATTTGTATATTTGTATTGGTGTATATTTGTGTATTTGTATTGCTGTTTCAGACATATACTTCAATGTGTGAACTGGCATATGAAGATCACAAAGAGTTATCATATCAGAACCGTGTGAAATACAACACTATTACAGACGGTTTTGTTGTGAAAACCGTCTGTGATAGAACTATCACAGACGGTTTTTAAATCAGAACTGTCTGTGATATTCCAAGACGTGCTGAAAAATTGGAAAATTGACATAAGAACAAATTTTTAATTAATTTTTTTATCATTAATGAAAAACAAGCTATTTATAGAATTTCCAACGCAACGCTTCATGTTCCCAGCCTAGTGCACCACGCGAACATCAAAACCCGAAATGACACAACACACAGTTGAGAATTTGAAGCGTCGATCACTGTTGGGACTATCACAGTCGGTCCTTACATAAAAACCATCTGTAATGTGAATATCACAGACGGTTTTGAGGTAAAAAATGTCTGTGATAGTCACATTACAGACGGTTTTGAGTTAAAACCGTCTGTGATATTGAAACAACGTTGAGAATTCGAAGCGTCGGTCACTGTTGGGACTATCACAATCGGTCCTTACATAAAAACAGTCTATAATGGGACTATCACAGACATTTTTTACCTCAGAACCGTCTGTGATAATCAAAGCACGTTGAGAACTCGAAGCATTTGGCATGCCACAATGCCATCCAGCCAAATAAGCCCAACTTCTATATTCTTTCTATATTATTTGCATGGGACCTGCGACTTCTATATTGTTTCTATATTATTTGCAGGGCTCCGATGGACTACCCTCACGCGCCAAAGATTACCGCTTCTATGTATATGATCGCGATAGTCGTTCCTTGATCGCACATAGTGCACATACCTTTGTATGGTCGAATGTTCGCCAAAAGCTAAAGAAAGATAAAGAAAGAGGGAAGATAGCATGCAGTCCAAGAACATGCTGAAAAATTGGAAAATTGACATAAGAACAAAATTTTCATTAATTTTTTTCATCACTTACAAAAAAAACTAAAAATACAGAATGCTAGGTCAAGGAGTGGTCTTAGCCTTGGCTACATCTAGAATAAAGTCAGTTTGACTTGCAGCCAGGACGTAGGACTCCTCCAACGACAAGTTGTCCTTCTTAGGATCAACTACTACCGCGTCGAGAAGGCCTGCGACCTCCCTCAGCTTCGCGATGGTATCCTTCATAGTCAAACCGCAGCCAGTGATGGTCATATCCGCAGCTTGCTTCTCCTCGCGAAGACGCCTCGTCGTCGCCCTAGCATTGTCACCATCCGTCTTCATGCGCTGAATGCACTAGAAGAGATCGTCCAGGTCAAGTCGTAGCTGAGTGTGCTTCTCCGTAAGGAGCTTGTGCTCCTCCTGGAGGGCCCTCAGCTTGGCTTTCACCTTGCCCGAGTCTTCCACGGCTCCCCTTCCCTGTGCAAATCAACAGGTCAAGAATGTACTGACCAGGGATTAACAATACAGGGGTAAGTCCAAAAGATTGAGAGTTCTTACTGGGGAGGGCGAGGCTGACGATGCCATTGAGGATGCCATTGGCGCAGAGAAGCTAAGAAGTCAAACAGTTTGAGAATTATAAAAACTTGTAAAGTAAATGACAATTATTCCACTGTCAAGCTATTTATAGAATTTCCAAAGCGACGCTCCGTGTTCGCCTAGGCGCCGCGCGAAGATCGGAGACAGAAATGAACACAATTGAGAATTCGAAGTGTCAGCACTGTTTAGAACAGTCGGTTCTGATATTAGTACCGTCTCTAAGACCTCTACTATCATAGTCGGTTCTGAGTTCGAAATCGATTGTATATATCACAGTCGGTTTTGATAATGGAACTGTCTGTGATATTCTAGTTATCACAGATGGTTCTCAGTTGAGAACTGATTTATCTATCAGAGTCGGGTTTTAGTTTAAAATCGTCTGTGATAAGTAGACTATTACAGACGATTTTATGTTCAGAACCGTCTGGCTGACTATCACAATTGGTTTTGACATCAAAACCGACTGTGATAATGACGGCACATCAGAACCGATTGTATATATCACAGGCCTTCGCTAACGGTGTTTCATTGAAAAGTTCATAACCGTCTGTGATGTGTCGTCCTGGATGTCTGTTTCTGTGGTAGTGAATTAAATTTTCCCTTCACCTCGAAATAGAGATCAGTTCAAATTTAACATGAGTACTACTTTTCTCTTTTCCTCCACAATATCAAGCAAAAGAAATGAGAATTTTCTTTTGTTGGACAAAAATAGCCAAGCAGGTTAAAGTTTTTTTTTCTTGTACTTCAATTGCACCTCCTTTTCTATGTCGTTATGTGAAGCATTAAATGCAAGTTATGAAGTGCATGTCAACATTTCTTGCATGCATAGCAAGACATGGGATGCACCATTGAAAAAGCATAAGCTTTCCTTCACATATCTCAAAAAACAGAAAAGCTAATAGACGGTTTTGATTGATGTAGTAAGTATTTATAGTGTGTGTGTGTATATATATATATATATATAGAGAGAGAGAGAGAGAGAGGACGTGGATGCTTACTCCCACTATCATAGCTATAGCTATTCATCTTTTCTCGAGATTCATGCATGCTAATATGTGCATCAAAGAAATAACCATATTTCATCAAAAAAATATATACACATCATATGATTTCTAACATCCCTTAACATTTTTCATCCACTAACATCAAATCACCCTATCATAGTAATTATGACAAAGATTCTCACTTGGAGGTTGGTGGTGAAGAAGATCAAATCTTTTTCTAAGCATTTGAAGATTTCTAGACTGACCTTGAAAAGGTAGTCAACTCCTGTTTCTTCAGGTTTTCTTAGAAGGAGTCCGAGGCTGGCGGCCAATTTCATGATTTTAAGCCTTCAGTGGTGCCTTCCCTTCCTATGGAGATGTACAAGTCCTTGGTGTGAATTGTGGGTTGCCAGCTGAGTTGTTATCAGCCGGCCACTTGCAAGGTCCTATAATAGAAGAGCTTGATGATTGAGCTGTCTTTGTTAGTGGTGGTTGTTGTGTGTTTTGAGTACCTTTCGCTTGTTTTCAGTTGGTCGTGGAGACTTGTTTCGACCTTGTCTGGTCTTTTTGAGAACCTGGTGTTGGTCAAAATTGTTATTTTGTCATTTACTTAGTGGCTGTGGTTCGACCTCTTTGTGTGGTCTTACTTTAAGATGTTGGTTTTGTCTTTGGTTGTTCTAGGGTTTGTCTATTGCATTGTATGTAATGGATGTTATGAATTCTACTATCTTCTTTATGGATAATTGCAAAATCTTTTCTATTCTTAACTGGAATGTCAAAGGTTTAAATTCTCTTGCTAAGAAACGAGCAGTTTATAATAAATTAAGCAAAAGAAACTAGGAGTTGTATTATTTGCCTTCAAGAAACTAAATTGGAGGTAGTCGACCAATTTTTAGTGAAGAACTACTGCCCCAAGTTTTTCAGCGATTTTGACTTCCTTCCTTATGTGGGGGCTTAGGGTGGAATTTTAACAATGTGGAATTCTAAATTTTTTCAAGGAAAAGGGATGTATAAGAATAAGTTATCTCTCACTGTGGAATTGTTTCACAAACTATCTAGTTTAACTTGGGTGGTTTCCAATATTTATGCACCTTGTTACCCTCAGGGTAAACTGGAATTATTCATTGGTTTAGGGATATTTCAATGTCGGCTCATTTTAACTGGTTAATCATGGGGGATTTTAACCTTGTTAGATTAGTCTCGGACAGAAGTAGAGGTAGGATTAATATGCATGAGATGGATGAGTTTAACTCTACTATTAATTATCTGCAACTCGAAGAGATTCCTTTTAAAGGAAGAAGATTTACTTGGTCAAATATGCAGGTTAATCCATTATTGGAAAAACTGGATTGTTTTTTGCTAATGGGGCCTGGATTGAGGCATTTCCAAATTCTTCTGTCTCTGTTCTTAGTAAAATTACTTCGGACCATGTGCCTTGTGTTCTGAATGTTTATTCTAAGATATCCATGGGACATATTTTTAGATTTAAGAATCATTGGGTGAACTAGTCTGGCTTTAAAGAAACTATTTCTTCGGTTTGGAATTCGGTTCCTTGTGAGGATAATATCTCTAAATCAATTGTCACAAAATTCAAATTGCTTCACAAGGCTTTGAAGATTTGTTGTAAGAAAACTTATCAGCTAAAAGTCTGGATTGATAATTCTAATTTGATAATTTCTCTTTTAGATGGGTTGGACGAACAAAGAACTCTGAGTATCTTGGAATTCAAATTCAGGATCATCTTGAAATCTCATTTGAAGCATCTTTTGAAAGTTGATAAGGAGTACTAGAAACAATGAGGTAAATTCAGACGAGATAAATTTGGTGATGAGAATACCAAATTTTTTCATGTTGTAGCTTCAAAAAATTTCAGGAATAATTTTATTTCTTCATTGAAGACAGAGTCTGGTAGTATTATTAATTCCCATCATGAAATGGCACATCACTTGTGGATTTCTTTCAAAAACAAGTTGGGTATATCTAACTTCTACATTGATTTTAATCTTGATGAGTTGCTTATGGATTTTAAGGGTGACTTTTTGTCATTAGAAGTTCCTTTCTCATGATGAAATTGAGAAGTGTGTTCTGCAATTACCTATCAATAAGAGCCCAGGGCCTGATGGTTTTAATGGAAAATTTTATAAAGTTTGTTGGGAGACTATTAAGAATGATTTCTAGAAATTATTCCAGAGATTTTATGCAAATTCAGTGGATTTGAGTAGGCTTAACTCTTCTTGGATTATTCTTTTTCCCAAAAATGAAGAGGCTCATTTGGTTAAGGATTTTTGACCTATTTCTTTGGTTAATAGTGTCGTTAAGCTGATTACCAAGATTTTTAAGCATCTAGACTTCAGCAAATTATTAAGGATACAATTCATAAGAATCAATATGGGTTTATTCAAAGCAGAACTATTCAAGATTGTCTAGCTTGGACTTTTGAATATTTACATGTATGCAAAGTCAAAAAATATCTTACTGTGGTTCTCAAGCTAGATTTTGAGAAAGCTTTTGACACAAATGGACATAATTCTATTCCGGTAGTGATGAAAGCTAGAGGTTTTGGTAATAGATAGTTAAGTTGGGTTTCTTCCATTCTGCAAATGGGGTCTTCTAATATCCTTCATAACAATGTCTTTGGGAAGATTTTTAATTGTGCAAGAGGAGTTAGACAAGGAGATCCCCTATCTTCTCTTCTGTTTGTCTTGGTTGCTGATCTTCTTCAAAGTATCTTGAATATGGCCAATAGTAAAGGGCTTCTGGAATTGCCTATTCCTAATCTTCGTTCTCAAGGATTTCCCATTATTCAATATACTGATGATACTCTTATTATTCTAAGAGCTTCTGTGAGAGAAATTTTCTTGGTTAAAGTTCTGCTACAGTCTTTCGCTAATTCCACTGGGTTGAAAGTTAATTTTGATAAATCTTTCTTAGTCCCTGTGTGTTGTGATTAGGATAAGTTGGTCAATTTAGCTGGAATTCTTGGTTGCAAATTGGGATCTTTTCCATTTACATATTTAGGTTTTGTCAACAATTGAAACTCGGTGGTCCTTCTGTCGAACTTATGTAAGAATGAGATGGGTTAAGAAGGGAACCAATTAGACAAGTACCAAGGTAGTTAAAGCATCTACGAATCAGGAACATGGGAATTTATCCAGGTTTGGGCCCTGGTAGCTAAGTAATGTCGACCCTACTTCCTGTGTATTTGACTATGTGGGAAAAAGGATTATAGAGGGATCTTTACAATGTATGAGTGCCAGCTAATTCTATCTGGCTAGGCCTTATCTTTTCCGTAGTCGATCGTCCTCCTTCATCCTTCCCTTGAAGGCCTTCTTATACTTGCTGAAGAGATTGTCGGTTATCCTCCTAAAGGCATGTCTCACGATCGCTTTTAACTACCTATGGTAGCTATGGGTCGTGGGTACATGGTGGTTATCGTAGATCATGGTTACGTGGCAATTAAGCACCTTTGACTTGGCGTCGTAGAGCTGCTTTACCATCGTAACCTCCTTCGACGGTTACCTTGCTAGGGACTTATGATTATCTCGGGAATAATCAGAAGGATTAAGGTAAGGTCATGATAAAGGGTGATCACGTACCTCTATGATGAGGACATCACCCCTAACGATGTGTCAATTCTTCCAACACCCGTTGTGCAAGGACCAATAACAAGGGCACGTGCACGTCAACTAAATCACCAGGTGAGCTTGTTTCTTAGTACACGAGAGAATATTGACAAGAGCAAGTTACTACCTAATAATATTGTGCTTGTCCTCAGGAATCATGGTCGGGTCGGGAATCAAGTCTACCGCGAGCTGGAGTCCGGGTCGGCCACGGCGGAGCAGCCTGTCTTCAAACGGGAGTAGCAGGTGCATAAGAACTCCGTTTGGGGCATTCAAGTACATTACGGAGAAGCCCTCGACGAGACCTTTCCAACGGATCTGGTCCCACGTCCAAACTCCTGAGTCAATCACAATCATCGAAACAAGTGGAGACCAGATTCTGTTGGGCCGTGCGGTGCTGCGTCACCTGTCTATTGGGCCTCGGCCCGTGTATCCCGCGTGGGGGGGTGCACCCCAAACCCTAGACGCCACCCCTCTCGCATATTAAAACCTCGTAGCCGTCATTGTTAGACTTGGGTTTTGCTTAGAATTTTCTGCTGTTGCAGTTCGCCGTCCTTCTGTTTGTGGAACCCTAACACTTCGTGATCTTAATACATACTTGCAATTCGAGATTGCTTCTTCTGTGTTCTTGCACGTGTTCTTCAATTCGCTTGCAGGAACAGGCCTTCGTGGCTAGGTCAACCGCGCCTCGGTACGGTTGATAACAAACGGAGCAGAGGTGTAGCAATTGCAGGCCTAGATCGGTTCTGGTCGAAAGTCGGATCGTCAACGTCGAGTCTCCACCAATCGAACTATCCCTCACCTGTCGGAAGATCGAGACCCCGTTCCTCATCAAGTGGTATCAGAGCTCCGGTTACCCGTCATGTATCCTCTCTGTTCATCATTCATATTCTACCTAGAGTCCAGAAAAAGCCAAAACAAAAAAAAAATGGTGATCATAGTCCTCCGGTGTCCAAACCAATTTGAGCCTTTTGCAATTTTCGTTTTCAGTTTTGCATTGTTGAATTTCTGTCCGTGGTCATCGTCGTATTGCTGGTCAATTCGTGTTCTTGGTCTAGGTCGAGTATCAAATCCCAATTCTAAACCGAAACCAAATTCTAGTCGCAATCGGTTCGGATTTCTCTTTTGCGTTGCTGTTTTTATAAGGACAATATCTTTGTCTTCTGAACACCAATTTGGACGATTAAATAGTCTAAATTGTATCTCTCGAAGAGATCTACAACTTTGTTAATTGCACCAAATTCCAGAAACGCCATATTCGTGGCGAAAATCGCGTTGGAAGTTAATCTGTTCCATCTCGGAGTAATCTATACAGCCTGTATTTCGGGGGCCATATCTCCTAGTTCCAAACCCCAAATTGGGTGTTCCATATATTAAAATTGATGAGAAAGAAAAGAGCTACAACTTCCTAGTTATAAGTTTTTGCATTTGAGGTCTCTAAGAGCCCCAAATTATTATTTGAAGTTTCTACAGAGCATCTTTGCTAAACTGCCGAGAGTATTGTGATAAGATTTGTGCGTATTTCTTAAATTTTGAATTGTAATCCATCCTTTGCAGCACTCTTGTAAAAAAAAAAAAAGAAAAAGGCAAGTGTATAAAAAAAGAGCCGCACGAAAAGAAAGATTAGCCAAAAATAAAAAAAATAAAAAAAGAGATCAGAAGTGCTTGCATCCTTTCATGTCCATCGCTTGTGCCGATCACTTTGCTTACTTGAACTAGTTTTAGGAACGCATTTAGGCCAGCAACTGTGACACATACTTTGGACACTTATTCAACTTAGCATTCTGATTTCAATTATTGTTAACCTTTGCTACCATAACTGCCTTCCAAGCTCCACATACTTTCTATCAGAACAGGATTCAACCTTGCAATCGTTACACTTAAGCTCGTCACGATATCACAACCAGCCACCGGTTGTACCTTCTGCAGCGTTGGAAAGAACCTTGCAAGAGCGTGGTAAGACGCTTGAGAGGGTGTGAATCCACTTGTCTGAACCTGGTAGTTTGTAGGGATAATATTTCTTGTGTTTCTTCTACTTTCTACTAATCATGGCAGGATCTGATAAAGAGGACAACGAGTGTGTCCTTCATGCTGAGCTGAAAACCATGATGGAAGCGATAACCAAAGGTATTGAAAGATTGGAACGACGTGTTGCCCAGCTTGATGACAGGGTTCAGGTGATCGAGAACTGCCCAAGTCAGCGAGCTTACATTGCGACAGACGATGGTGGGTACGTTAGTGCTTCTGATGTTGAAGATGAATATGCTCTTGCAGCTAACCTTGCAGGTAATGTTGATGACGAATCCGAACATGATGATGATGGGGAAGCTTTGGGTATGGTAGCCACACAAGAATATCGGACCATCATTGTCCAGCGGGTCCTTAGTACTCAAATGAAGCAAGCCGAGCGAGCCCAACACCACAACTTGTTTCAAATGTTCCTCGTCGTCAACGACCGGCACGTCCGAACAATCATTGATGGTGGGAGCTGCCATATCATGTTCTGATCTGGTCAAGAAGCTTGGCTTGACCACACAACTTCATCCCCAACCATATCATGTTCAATGGTTCAACAACAGCGGTAAGGTTAAGGTAACGCAAACCGCAAGAGTACCATTTTTCATTGGTTCATACCATGATGTTGCTGATTTTGATGTAGTGCCTATGCAAGCATGTTCACTTTTATTAGGCCGACCTTGGGAATATGACACTAATGCAACTCATCATGGTAGAAATAATTGGTACACTTTCATGCACAAAGGAAAGAAAATAATCTTGCTTCCCATGACTCCATCTGAAACTGTGCATTTTGATAGGGAAAGACTTGAAAATGAGAAGAAAGAGAACACCACAGAATCTGAAAATCAGCAAGTAGCTAAAACTGTTTTTCCGCATAAGAAAGATAAGAATGTACCTGCTTCTAAGACTGAGGGAATTAAATTGTAGGGTGGTGTTTTGCTTGCTACAAAATATGATCTTGCCGAACCGTCATGCTTTGCTTTGATATGTAAAGAGACCTTGTTTTCATTTGATGATATGCCTGTCTCTTTTCCACCTGCTGTTACTAACCTTTTGCAGGAGTATGACGATGTGTTCCCCGCTGAGGTGCCCCCGGGACTACCACCTATTCGAGGTATTGAGCATCAAATTGACTTGATCCCGGGAGCGGCGTTGCCAAACAGTAATGCATATAGGACCAATCCAGAGGAGACTAAGGAAATTCAACAACAAGTCCAAGAGCTTTTGGACCGTGGGTACGTGCGACAAAGCCTTAGTCCTTGTGCTGTTCCTGTTCTTTTGGTTCCTAAGAAAGACGGTAGTTGGCGCATGTGTGTGGATTGTAGAGCCATTAACAATATCACAATAAGGTATCGTCATCCTATTCCTAGGTTAAACGACATGCTTGATGAGTTAAGTGGTTCTATTATCTTCTCAAAAGTTGACTTGCGTAGTGGGTACCACCAAATTCGAATGAAATTGGGAGACGAATGGAAAACTGCTTTTAAGACCAAGTTCGGTTTATATGAGTGGTTAGTTATGCCTTTTGGATTGACTAATGCACCTAGTATTTCATGCGCTTGATGAACGAGGTCTTACGTCCTTTCATTGGTAAATTTGTGGTGGTCTATTTTGATAATATCTTGATATATAGCAAGTCACTTTCTGAACATCTCAAACATTTACGTGCTATTTTTAATGCTTTGAGAGAGGCACGTTTGTTTGGTAACCTCGAGAAGTGCACTTTTTGCACCGATCGAGTCTCGTTTCTTGGCTATGTTGTGACTCCGCAGGGAATTGAGGTTGATGAAGCCAAGATCGAAGCTATTAAGAGTTGGCCAACTCCTAAAATGGTCACACAGGTGAGAATCTTTCATGGACTTGCTAGTTTCTACCGTCGTTTCGTGAAGGACTTCAGCACCATTGCCGCACCATTGAATGAATTGACAAAGAAGGGCACTGCATTCCATTGGGGACAACCACAAGAGGACGCCTTCAACCTTTTGAAAGAAAAGCTAACAAATGCACCATTACTCCAACTTCCAGATTTTGGTAAGACTTTCGAACTTAAATGTGATGCTAGTGGAGTTGGAATTGGTGGTGTGCTCATGCAAGAAGGTAAGGCTGTTGCATATTTCAGCGAGAAATTAAGTGGGACTGCTTTAAATTACTCCACGTATGATAAAGAGTTGTACGCTCTTGTGCGAACTTTAGAAACGTGGCAACATTATTTATGGCCTAAGGAATTTGTTATTCACTCTGATCATGAGTCGCTGAAACATATTCGCAGCCAAAACAAATTGAACTGTAGACATGCCAAGTGGGTAGAATTTATTGAATCTTTTCCTTACATCATTAAACACAAGAAAGGGAAAGATAATGTAATTGCTGATGCTTTGTCTCGGAGATATGCTATGTTGTCTCAACTTGACTGTCAAATTTTTGGACTTGAAACTATTAAAGAACAATATGCTCAAGATGCTGATTTCAAAGATGCTTTGATTAATTGCAAGGATGGGAGGGCTTGGAATAAATTTGTACTCAATGATGGGTTCTTGTTTAGAGCTAACCGCCTATGCATTCCAGTTGGATCCGTTCGTCTTTTGTTGTTGCAGGAAGCTCATGGAGGTGGCCTGATGGGACATTTTGGTGTCAAAAAGACTGAGGATATTTTGGCCACGCACTTCTATTGGCCAAAGATGAGGCATGATGATGAGCGCTTCGTGGCACGCTGCACCACGTGTCAAAGGGCAAAGTCACGGTTAAATCCACACGGTTTGTATATGCCTGTTCCTACTCCTAGTGTCCCGTGGGAGGATATCTCGATGGATTTTGTTCTAGATTTGCCTAGGACAAAGAGGGGGAGGGATAGTATATTTGTTGTTGTGGATCGATTCTCCAAGATGGCACATTTTATTCCTTGCCACAAAAGTGATGATGTCACTCACATTGCCGACTTATTTTTCAAAGAAATTGTTCGTTTGCATGGTATGCCTTCCACTATTGTTTCAGATCGCGACAAAATTTTTGGGTCATTTCTGGAGAACATTATGGAATAAATTGGGGACAAAGTTACTGTTTTCTACTACTTGTCATCCCCAAACTGATGGCCAAATGGAGGTGGTAAATCGCACCTTGTCCACAATGTTGCGAGCTGTTTTGAAGAAGAACTTAAAGATGTGGGAGGAGTGCCTTCCTCATGTGGAGTTTGCCTACAACCGTACGCTACACTCGACTACCAAGGTAAGTCATTTCCAGGTAGTGTATGGTTTCAACCCTCGTGCTCCTATTGACCTATTGCCTCTTCCATCAACTGAAAAGGTCAATCTTGATGCTAAGAAATGTGCTGAGTTTATTTTAAAACTACATGAAACAACAAAAGAAAATATTGAGCGAATGAATGAAAAATATCGCATTGCTGGTAGTCATGGTAGAAAGGAATTGATATTTACTCCTGGAGAAATTGTATGGCTACACTTACGTAAAGAGCGTTTTCCTGAGTTAAGAAAGTCCAAATTAATGCCTCGTGCGAGTGGTCCATTTAAGGTGTTAGAGCGAATAAACGATAATGCCTACAATCTTGAGTTGCCTGCAGATTTCGGGGTTAGCCCCACTTTTAACATTTCAGATTTGCGGCCATATTTGGGAGAAGAAGATGAGCTTGAGTCGAGGACGACTCCAATTCAAGAGGGGGAGGATGATGAGGACATCACCCTTAACGATGTGTCCATTCTTCCAACACCCGTTGTGCAAGGACCAATAACAAGGGCACATGCACGTCAACTAAATCACCAGGTGAGCTCGTTTCTTAGTACACGAGAGAATATTGACAAGAGCGAGTTACTACCTAATTATATTGTGCTTGCAGTACAAAAATGCAGTCTTCTATTGGTAAAAAACACCCTTCTACTATCGGTTTTTGTACCGATAGAGATAGACACGATAGAACAAGACTGGACATTTTCTATCGGTAAATAACCGACAGAAGAAGTTCACTATTCTATCGGCATATTATGAATCTACCGATAGAAAACCCGTCGTAGTCTTACGTCTAGCGGCAGGGAAAGTACCATTATTCTAACGGTTAATTACAAGATTACCGACAGAAAAAATCATAATATTCTATCGGCATATTAGGAGTGTACCGATAGAAAACTCGTCGTTAGCGGTTGGAAAAGTACCACTATTCTAACGGTTAATTACAAGTTTACCGACAGAAAAAAGCATAATATTCTATCGGTATATTTGGAGTGTACCGATAGAAAACTCGTCGTCAGCGGTTGGAAAAGTACCACTATTCTAACTGCTAATTATAAGTTTACCGATAGGAAAAATCATACTATTCTATCGGCATCTTACAAGTTTACCGATAGAAAACTCGTCGCTAACGGTTTGAAAAGTACCACTATTCTAACGGTTAACTACAAGATTACCGACAGAAAAAATCATACTATTCTATCGGCATATTAGGAGTGTACCGATAGAAAACTCGTCGTCAGCGGTTGGAAAAGTACCACTATTCTAACGGTTAATTACAATATTACCGACAGAAAAAAGCTTAGTACTCTTTCGGATATGTATGAGTTCACCGGCAGGAAAGGTCACACTCTTCTAACGGTTAATTTTGATTGTACCGATAGAAAAAGTACAGTAGTCTCTCGGTTGTTGATGAATTTACCGATAGAGCATTCACATATACAGTACTTTATTTGCATTCACAATACAGTACATTCACATATACAGTACAGATGCAATACAGTATAGATTGGATACACAATACAGTACAGATGCAAGGTAAATTCACAGAACAAATTGACACATTAGGCAGTTATTCACATTTATTCACATATGTATGGACAAATATAGATTGCAATCCAATGTGGACATTTATTCACATATATATATTTATTCACATGTATATGAACAGTCTATGCAGAGTACACGAAAAGGAGAAAATTGTCATGCTGGATGGTTGGGCGCTACTTCCTCCATGACATATTGTGCCCAGATTTGTCGAAGATATATAATCTTTGCATTTTCATATTGGTCTTTCGACATGGCGATCTGCAAGCATGTGTGCATACTGAGTAACTAACTTCGATCCTAATTTAGAACGTGACACCCATTTTTGAAATTTGAGTTAGCTATCGATGCTTACCTGGGGGAATCGGGAAAAGTTTGTCCGCACTAGGTCATACATGTAGCGCAGCACATAAAACCCGCATTCCCACGATTGTGGCTGCTGATGGCACTGAGATAATTGCATATGCGAAGACATGTTAGCTATATATTGTTTCCATAAACTAATTAAGCATAAACAAAAAGTCTCGTGAGTACCTCATATTCTTTCCAAGCTAGTACGGAGCCCTGCGGTGCGGCATGCCTCCCTCCAGCGGACACATATTTATCAAAAGCCCTGCATTTCAGTTAGTATTGCCAGTTAATGTATTATCATTAGCTAGTGAGGTCAAAATATAAATCAAACATATAAGTTACTTACGCCTCCATATTCCCCTTGAGCACATATTCCATCGATAATCTGTCACGCATCGAATCGAGGTAGTACACCTCGTTCCTCGGCGGACAGATCACGATGAGGATCCAGTGGCCCCTGCATTGTACGTAAAAGAGGACCGCTAGCTCAAAGTACATCTCAGGTGTAACATACAAGATTGAGTTAAATTAGTACGAAATGCACTAACCTTTGGTGGTACGGCACCAGAATGAAGTCCCTGTCCTGCTGCACCATCAGCGCGCTGGATATGTACTGCTCAGCGTGCGCGGCGTCCTGCTCTAGCATCGTGAGGCTTATTTTCTCTGGGTCGAGGAAACCCACCTTGTCACACGCAGCCTCCGATGCTAGCCTGTACATGCACCTGCATGCGAAGGACGAGATTAATATTAATTTCACAGAAAGTTACTCAGTATTCAAATGAACTGCAACATTAATGCAGAGTTAGCAAACAGAGTTAGAAAGCAGCAATACATAGCATCAGCAAACTCACAGGACTCCAGTCCGTATGATGGACATATCGAGCTCCCGCCAGTTGTAGAGGTCGAACAGATCCTCGTGTGCCACGGATATAGTCCCGAGCTCACGGTGGAACTGCCCAGGCCTGTAGGGAACTAAGAAGTTCAGGCTGCGCCGAGCTCGATGTAGGTACCAGTCGTGGAGGTCTCTGGTTGATCGATCCAATTTCCGCAAAGATGCCTCCGACAGGAGTGGGAGCGCGTTCGTGAACGTCCGCGGCAGTCCCTGTCGCCCTTTGCCCTTGCCTTTGCCGCCCTTGCCTTTTGCCGGGGACTGAGCGCGTACCTTCGAAGGCAAGGGCGAGGTGATGGCGGCTTTCTTCCGAGGTGGAGGCGTGGATGCGCTGGGTGGGGTCGAGGCCGTCTTTGATGTGTCCAGGTTCGCACGAGATCGGCCCTCATGCCCCGAGCTGGGGGCGCAGTCCCCTGGTAGCCCCGCGGCAGGCCACTTCAATTAATGAGCACGTATGTTAGATTATGCAAGTTGAGTGTACTGAGTAGGATGTAATCTAAAATGTGTAGGATTTACCGGTTGTATTACAAGACACTTCTTGGGCCACTGTACGTAGGAGCCCACTGCCTCAGCAAGTGTCTGCAGTTCCTCTGTTGGGACTGGCAACGGAGAATCGTTGTAGCCCGGCATGGCCATGTCCACCTGTACCTTTGCGAAACCCAACCGCAGAGGTACACAGTGGACCCGGACATCCGGCCCAGATGGATATACGAAGCCGTGTCCAACCACTTCCTGCCCGGCGCCTACGTGATTCTGTAGGATGCAGCCCTCCGGCCCCTGCAAATTTGTAACAATTAAGTGCACAGATGAAGGCTTGCATCAACTTAAGTGCACAGATGAAGGCTTGCAGTACCTCAAGTAGATCCACTGGATCCGCGAGTACCTTCGAAGCGCAACTGCTTATCCGACCCCGCGGGGTACCGTCGTCCTGGGGATCCGCATCTGCACTCTTGGCCAGCAATGCTTGTCTCAACCGTGCAAACTCTTCCCTCATTTGTGCGACCTCGGTCTACACCTCAGACTGTACCTCAGCCCGTATCTCAGCCCGCATCTCCGCCCGTATCTCCTCCCGTACCTCAGCCCGTATCTTATCGGAGAGGTCAGCTTCCTTTTCCTTCCAGGTGCGGGCCTTCTTCCTCGGTGGAGCCGGATCTACGAAACCGGCCTTCCACGACACAATGGCTCCCACGGCCCGTGTCCGCCCGGGATGCTCCTTATTTCCTAGAGCCTGGGTGAGGATGTCGTTCTCCCTCTGCGGGGTAAACAATCCCTCCGCTGCCTCCTTCTCAAAAGAGATCTGTTACATTTGAAGGTACCTTGTGAGACAAATTGCCTTATATACACTTGTGCGCACACAGTTTACGAGATTAGCCAACTTACCATTCGCCTCACAACGTCGGCGTCCCCAGGGGTTGCGAACTGCACAGACCCCGTGGACGACACGGACCCCCTCCCCCTCCACCATCGCTTGCTCCTCTCATCCCGGATCTCGGAGAGCGGCAACTCAGGGGTGTCGATGACAGGATTTTGTTCGTCTTCCTTCTTCCACTGTTCCTCCTTCCCGGCATAGCCCCGGGATCCGAGCCGATGCGGGTGGTCGTTCCTCTTCTGGATCGCCCTATTCTTCTCGCTAAGGGCCTTGAACTCCTCAGTCCCCTTCTGCTTGGTGAATTCCTCCCATACCTCCTCCGATATGAAGGGGTACTTCTCGCAAGGAGATTTCCCCGCAGCTAGGAAGTTATTGACGAGCCAGCTCTTAAAGGTTTTCCATGTTCCGTTCATGTCCTTCAAGCAGGCAGTCCTAGGTGTATCGTCGGGGATGTTCCACTTAGCCTGTTTCTGAAAAATGCATACAATTAATCACGAGTTAGTTAAACTTTAGTATAAGCCAAGAGAACGTGATTACGAAAGAGTTCAGCGATTTCAGTTCATTTAACCTTCACTTCCGCCCACAACCTATCCCTCTCGTCCGCCGTCACGTCCTTCCAGCTCTGGACGGTGATCTTCACCCTTTCTTTCGCCAACAGCCCAACGTAGGCCGCGTACCTCCCAGCATTCTTTCCAATCGGCCTCCCAAATTGGTTGAACTCACAAGAAAGATCCGTGCGTTTGGCCAAACGCCCCAACGTCGTCGCGCCTCGCCCCACCCTCTTGCGCTGGGATGTAACAGCCCCATCTTCAGTAGTTACGATGGGGTTGGCCCTAGTCGAACCACTAGTATCATCCGATGAAGACGACGACATGTCTTCCCCTACAAAACCTTCAACAAACCATATATATGGCAATTAATTCGCCTTGGTGTTCCATAACTCAGCCCAGGACTGGAGACTAACTAGGGCGGCAAAAGGGAAAATAATACAAAAAGAAAGACATGCATAAATTACTTACTGAACTCTTCAGAAATATTTTCTATCGGTAAACACATGAGCTGCCGATAGACCATAACAATTACCTCCACACAAGACAATTTTTCTATCGGCAAACACGTGAGATACCGATAGAACATAACAATGTTCTCTACATATGGAATTTTGTTGACAAGCCACCATTCACTGTCATCACATAACATTCTCGATGATTTGCTACACTAATATTCATGGGCCAGCATTATTATTTCACACGTAAATATGCACACAAGCATCGAAGTGCCACTGTGCATAATCTTTAGCCTAGCCTGTATGTGAGTCATCAGGACTTCACAGCTATTAGGTTGGGAAAAGTCATGTATATAGGCATTTCAAACATATACATCGAAGACCCATCCACATTGCCATATATTCATACGAAGTGAGTAAAAATTCCCAACCAAACTAGTACATTGCATGGCTCATGTCTTTCCAGATCCAAATTAAGTTTTACTACTTGTGCAGAAAAATTTTCTATCGGTAAACACATGAGCTGCCGATAGAATATGTGTAAGAACACCTCCAACATATAATCTGCATTACATGGCAGTTGGATACAATTGATCACACATATAGCAGTATAGAGAAGTTAAAATCTCAAAACAGGTTCATTACAGCACTGGAACATATTATGTAAACCCTAATTAAAATCAACATTGCCTGCGGAATGTACATAAGCCAACACAATAGGGAACCCTAGTGTAATTGCAAAACTCGAAGAATTAGTACGTGCAAAACACTAGGATCAAATAAAGAAGATGCTGGAAATAGAACGACGAATTAGGGTATTTACGGCGGCGATCAGTTCTGGTGATGGAGAGGCGGTGTAGAACGCAGCAGCGGCGGGCGAAGGACGAAAATAAGAACCGGTGGCAGTGACGAACCAGTGTCCAGCCGGCGATCGTCGTGTGGGAGAGAGGAAGTAAGTGCTCACGGCGGAGGTTGGGGTTTTCTTCGCACTCGAAGAGACGCAGTGCTCTAAGGTGGAACTGTTCGAGTGGAGGGAAACTAAAGGGCCGTGTACGAGTAATAAAGTAGCGGAGGAACTTTTCTATCGGTATAACAAAATGATACCGATAGACTTATGTAATTTTCTATCGAAACAACAAAATAATACCGATAGAAAACGTTTTGAAGTGCTTGAGATTGGGTGCCATTTTTCTATCGGTATAAACAATAAAATCCTGTGAGACCAATTTTCCACAGAAAATTTTTTTAAAGTGCTTGAGATTGGGTGCCATTTTTCTATCGGTAAAAACAACAAAATACCGTGAGAGTAATGAAAAGGTGCCCTTTTCTATCGGTATAAACAAAAAAATCCCGTGAGCCCAATTTTCCCCAGAAAATTTTTTTGATTAAGTGCTTGAGATTTGTGTGCCCTTTTTCTATCGGTAAAAACAACAAAATACCGTCAGAGTAATGAAAAGGTACACAATTTAACATCAAACAGACCGTGGTTGAAAGCTGCAGAATGTTAAAGAAAGAGGGAAGATAGCCGGAAAATTGGAAAATTGACATAAAAAGAAATTGTTCATTCATTGTTGTTTTATCACTTACAAAAAAATAAATAAAACCCAAAATGCTAGGTCAAGGGGTGGTCTTAGCCCTGGCTGCATGTAGAATAGAGTCAGTTAGACTTGCAGCCAGGACGCAGGACTCCTCTAGCGACAAGTTGTCCCTAGGATCAACTACTACCGCGTCGAGAAGGCCTGCGACCTCCCTCAGCTTCGCTATGGTATCCTTCATAGTCAAACCGCAGCCAGCGATGGTCATATCCGCGGCTTTCTTCTCCTCGTGAAGACGCCTCGTCCTCACCCTAGCATTGTCACCATCCGTCTTCATGCGCTTAATGCGCTGGAAGAGATCGTCAAGGTCAAGCCGTAGCTGAGTGTGCTTGTCTGTAAGGAGCTTGTGCTCCTCCTGGAGGGCCCTCAGGTCAGCCTTCACTTTGGCAGTGTCTTCCACGGCTACCATTCCCTGTGCAAATCAACAGGTCAAGAATGAACTGAACATGGATTAACAATACAGGGGTAAACCGAGGAGATTTAGAGTTCTTACCGGGGAGGGCGTGGATGACGATCCCATGGAGGTTGCCATTGTGAAAGAGAAGATGAGGAGTCGAACCGTTCGAGAATTAGAAAAACAACAAAATACCGCGACGCATGGCGAGGTACTTATAGAGTTTCCAAGGAGACGCATGGCGACACGTTTGAGAATTCAAAGCGGCAGAGTCTTCTTCTATCGGTAAAAACAGGAAAAAACCGTCAGACAACAAATACCGTGAGACAAACGAATTTATTCTAACGGTAAAATAGAACAATACCGATAGAAAACGTTTTGAAGTGCCTGAGAGAAGATGTCCTTCTCTATCGGTATAAATAACAAAATACCGTCAGAAAAAAGGGATTTTTGCAGAACTTAATTTGAAGAGGCTGCGATGAGATTTTTGCAAGTGCTATTTGAAGGGAAGAATTAAATATTTACAGGATAAAGGTACTGTACATGTTAGAACTCATGCTATGGAGTAAAATTGAGATGTATTAATGCTGTGAACTAGCTTATCATTAAATTCTAAAGAAAAATGTACTGCCTGATGTATTAATGATAAGTTCCTCACCTTGCTGCAGAACTTGTGGGCTGTTTGCTTGGCATTTACCCTGAAATAGAAATTAATCATCAATGGTTCTCAACCCATAATCCTTCTTCGTGGTCATCTCGCAGATACGTTGTTTCGTCGATATCTTCAGTACGGATAGATTGAATGTCCTCTAAAAATGGAGGTATTTCATCGAATTGGTTATACTCCTCTTCGTCGACAACATCTTCGACCCCAACAATACGTCTCTTGCTGTGGAGGACAACACGCAAGTTTGGATTGGCCGGGTCAACGATGTAGAATACCTGTGTGGCTTGCTTTGCAAGTATGAATGGATCGTCTTGGTGTCCGACTCTACCAAGATCGACGAGAGTAAACCTGTAACTGTCAACTTGAACACCTCGAGGGATTTCGACCTATTGGCATCGAAACAGGGGAATCTTAAGTAATCCGTAATCGAGCTCCCATATTTCGTCAATAACACCGTAATATGAGTTCAGCGCCCTTACTGACCTGGCATCCTCGGAAATAGCAAACAGTGTCACTCCGCTACATTGCGTGCTACTCTTGGCGTCTTGAGCTCTTGTGTAAAATGAATACCCATTGATGTCGTACCCCTGCCAAGTCCCTACAGTGAATCTTGGGCCTCTAGCCAACCATGTCACAGTTTCACTTACGGAGCCCTCGGCAGCTCGCGTGACTCTTTCTTGGATCCACTCAGCAAATTTCCTGTTATGTTCTCTGCTTACCCAAACGTCTGACTTCGAAGGATTCTGTGACCGTAACATTACCTTGTGCTCGTGTATGTATGGCTCGACCTCCGTCATGTGTTGTAAGACCCAAAAATGTGATTTTGCGTACACATCACGAGTGGGGACGATAGCTTTGAATCCAATCGTTCCAATTCCCTCAAGCCTACCCTCGTGTCGGGACCTAGGAACACCAATTGGGTCAACCCCGGCCATATAATCTGTGCAAAATTCAATCACCTCCTCGGCGGCATAACCTTCCATGATACTCCCCTCGGGTCGACGACGAGTCCTTACGTATCCCTTCAATACACCCATAAATCTCTCAAATGGATACATGTAGCGCAGGCACACAGGTCCACAAAACTTAATTTCTCTGATAAGGTGAACAATCAGATGGACCATAACATCAAAAAAGGATGGAGGGAAATACATCTCGAGCTGACAAAGAGTTGTAACCACGTCGCGTTGCAAAGCGTCCAGTCCATCGGGATCAATTACCTACGAGGACACAGTTGCGCCAAATATTCATATCAGAAAAATCTTCTAATTAAGCTCCACAAATGGAGGTAGTGAACTTATAGTACGAGTGCACGTACTTACCTTGCAAGATATTGCGTTGAAGAAATAACATAGGTTTGTGATTGTCTCTCTGACTTTAACTGGGAGAATGCCTCTGATAGCAATGGGAAGCATCTGTGACATCAAGACATGACAGTCGTGGGACTTCATGCCAACCAGTCTTAGGTCCTTCATAGACACAAGTTTTTTCAAGTTCGCGGAGTACCCACATGGAACTTTAACACCGTGCAGGCACCGACAGAGTTCTGTTTTTTCGCTCTTGGACAACGTGTAGCAGGCCGGGGGGAGGTATGTACGCTTTCCATTCTCTAAAGGTGCAAGCTCAGTCCTTATCCCCATTTCCACCATGTCACGACGAGCTTTCACACCATCCTTTGTCTTTCCCGGAATGTTCAACAACAAACCAGTCAAACTGTCACAGACATTTTTCTCTACATGCATGACGTCAATGCAATGTCGAACTTGTAAGTGCTCCCAGTACGGTAGATCCCAGAGAATCGATCTCTTCTTCCAAACATTTTTTTCTCGAGGTTTAGAATGCTTACCGAACTCAACTTGATGTCGTTCACGCATGAGTAAATCTCCTTACCGGTCAGAAACACTGGAGCTGATCCCTTCTCAGGCTTCCCGTTAAATGATTTCCTCTTCTTACGGTACGTGTGATGCACCGGAAGAAACCTGCGGTGACCCATGTACACTGTTTTCCGGCAGTTTCGCAGCCACATGCTCTCAGTTTCATCTAGGCAAATAGGGCAAGCCTTGGCTCCTTTCGTACTATACCCCGACAAATTGCCGTAGGCGGGAAAATCATTTATGGTGCAAAATATCAGGGCCCGCAAGATGAAATTCTCTTTCTTGTATGCATCCCACACCTGCACACCCTCGCTCCACAATTTCTGTAAGTCCTCGATTAAAGGCGCTAGAAACACGTCAATATCATTTCCGGGTTGTCTGGGTCCTGAGATTAGTAACGCCATCATGATGTACTTGCGCTTCATGCATAACCAAGGAGAAAGATTGTAGATGCATAAAAGAACTGGCCAAGTGTTGTGCCGGCTGCTCATATTACCATGTGGGTTCATACCATCTGTACTCAGCCCGAATCTTACATTCCTAAGTTCGCCACCGAACTCAGCAAATGTTCTGTTGATGTTTCTCCATTGAATAGAATCAGCTGGGTGTCTCAGTTTTCCGTCTTGTTTCCGGGCTTCAGCATGCCAACGCAAGTGCTTCGCGACTTTCGGATTTGCAAACAGCCGCTTCAATCTAGGTATCACAGGCAAGTACCACACAGTTTTTGCCGGGGGCCCTTTCCTTACCTCGTGACGTTCACTGTCAATCCGGTCCCTACGCGTATACCTCGATGCGCCGCATCTTGGACAAACATGCAAACTAGAGTACTCGTTACGGTACAACACACAATCATTTGGGCATGCGTGTATTCTTTCGATTTCCATTCCCAACGGACACAACAGTTTTTTGGCTTGGTAAGTAGATCTTGGCAACTCATTTCCCTCTGGAAGCATGTCCGCTAGAAGATCTAATAGTGCCGTGAAACTCTTATCACTCCAACCGTTTCCTGCCTTCAAGTTATATAATCTCAGCACAGAAGACAGTTTTGTAAATGTTGCACATCCAGGGAACAGAGGCTTCTCAGAGTCAGCAATCAGTTTCTCAAATTCACAGAAGTCATTTTCGTTGTAATCTTCCTCTACATCACGTAACATCTCATCTAGATTGTCATCATCATCATCTACGTGCACATCGGAATGAACATTACCAAAATTGGGATGATCATCGATATTATTGCAATCCACATCCGAGTCATGCTGATTGGTAGTAGTGGTGCTTGTTTCCTCAAGATCTTCGCCATGCCATATCCAACGGGTGTATCGCGCGTTAAAACCACGACGAATCAAATGACTCTTAATTTGATCAGAGTTGCTAAACCTCTTCAAGTTCATACAATCTGTACAAGGACAGAGCATATTTTTCTCTCCCTTCCTCTCCTTTTGTTGCTCAGCAAATTTAATAAACTCATTCACACCATCCAAATATTCAAGAGTAGTACGTTTTATTCCATACATCCAATATTTCCTGTCCATCTACAATTAACAAAATTTAACGAGTAAGCCATGCATGAAACCTGCCCGATTAAGTTATGTATATGTACATGTACAGCCTCTTACAATAGATACATGTGTTGAACCCTAGCCTGACGAAATTAACACTAATTAACCTAGCTAACTACACAATACAAGCTAGTTAGCTCCTAAAACATGACGCATTTCCAGCTACCAAGCTCCCAAGCTTAGAGCTACAAACTTGGAACTACACAATACAGCTAGCTTGCAAGTAGAGAGGAAGGGAGATCTAGAGGGAGAGAGAGATAAGTGTCGACGATTAAGCGTACCTTAAAGAGAGGGGCGCAATCAACTTCCCTCCAGCCTGCGCTGATCACCCTAGCAGTGTAGCTGGAACTTTCGTCACAAACAGAGGGACACAGATTGCAACAGAACAAATTAAAGAGCAGCTCAGCAATGGTCGAGTGGGGTTTTCCTTATAATGGACATTTTTCTAACGGTAAATACATGAAATAACCGTCAGACTAACTTAGGTAATTTGCCGCTCACATATTCTATCGGTAAAAACACACACATACCGTTAGAGAATATACATTACTGAGCAAATATATGTGTTTTCCTATCGGTAAATATGTGTACTTACCGTTAGATCATGCATGACACAGCACGCACATGAGTTTTTCTATCGGTATATATGTGTACTTACCGTTAGATGATGCATGACACTCGAGCATTAGTTTTTGTATCGGTAAATATGTGCATTTACCGTTAGACTATGCATGACTGAGCAAATATATGTATTTTTCTATCGGTAAAAACACATATTTACCGTTAGAATATGCATGACTGAACAAATATATGTGCTTCCTATCGGTAAATATGTGTATTTACCGTTAGAATATGCATGACTGAACAAATATATGTGTTTTCCTATCGGTAAATATGTGTACTTACCGTTAGAGGAGGTACTGTTACCAAACTGGGACAAACATGCACATGTCATATCTCACATTCAAGGAATCATATCAATGTAACATCAAACAGATCTTACATCAAACGGATCTTAACTAGAAGATAAAGCAATATATTTCAAGAAATGCTAATTTGTGGATTAACTAGGAGACACAAAAATACTTTTCGTAGGTAGTTGGGACTTCATCTTGCCAAAGAAATTACAGATGCCAGTTCACAAATTCAGGTACAAACATACACATGCCAGTTCACCAATACAAATTCAGGTACAAACATACACATGCCAGTTCACAAATTGAAGTGCATGTCTGAAACAGCAGTACAAATACACACCTACCTACCAATACAATTAAATACACAAATGCTCCCTGCACATTCAAGTTCATGTCCCAATTAGCAATACATGATACACAAATATACAACAATATACAAATACAACAATTCACACATTCGATGTATATTACAAAAGCCACGTCTGAAATTAACAACAGATCACGACGAGGACCCAGTGGCCCATACATGCATTTTACATAAAAGGGAACCTTTGCAGGTTGCCACAATGCAACTACCGACTACAAGTTAGACCTGATACATCACAAATCCATTCATCCAAAACAGCAAATGTCTGAATCACATTGGACTTAACCATAGGAGTTCAGTTCGAAGACGCCCGAGGAGCTGGAACTGCCGTCGACATACATTTGTACGTATTGGTGATTTCCTCGGACTCAAACTCGATCAACTCAACTCAACTCATCTCAACTCCATTAACAAAAAGAACCTACCTTCCAAGATGTTGTTCTGTGTAGTGATGGTGTAGAATGGCTGTGCAAATAACAACAATTCTTCTTCTCCAAGCAGGTAAGCATCTGGCCACAAGCTGGTGCATGCAAAAAAATGTAAGATGCTTTCTATAGGTCCTGATTTGAGAAACACGCCGGGCTTAAGCATCTTCTCGACCGAGCCAACCAAGATCTCGCCCTTCACGTCCTTCCAGCTCTCGACGGTGATCTTCACCATTTCTTTCGCCAACAAGCCAACGTAGGCAGCGTACTGCGATGAAGAACCGTGAAATACGTTGCCCCTCACGAGCATCATCCAAGGACCTGAACAGATCATAATCATATTGAAAAGAAGACACATCAAAATGAAGGATACAAAAAAAGCAAAATTATTGCCATAATCGGATTAGAATAATCTAACAATATTGCAGAAATTTTACGTACTTTCCTTGGGATGTCGACGTCTAGAGGGCGTCGATGGAGGTGCGGAGGTGCAGCGGTCCCCTGTAGAGGTGCGCCGGCCGTCCATGGAGCTTACGGGTTAGGACTACGAGCCCCAGATGAACTGTGAGAATGAAAGAGACATACCCGTGTATTTATACAATTATATATTTTCTATCGGTAAGAAAACAGAATACCGTTAGTAATAAAAACATCTGTAGAAGCCGAATGGTTCTATCGGCACAATAAATATTACCGATAGGAATTTTTGTACATACTCTATCGGTGTGTACGTACATTACCGATAGAATATTACTAGTTGTAGAAGGCCAACAGTTCTAAGATATTTTTTGCAATATTCTACCGGTATAAACATTCATTACCGATAGAATAAAACTATTAGAAGACGAACAGTTCTAAGCAATTTTCTATATATTCTAACGGTAAAAGAATCCATTACCGATAGAATAAAAATATTTGTAGAAGGTCAACTATTCTATCGGCGAACTACATATTGCCGATAGGAATTTTTAATATACTTTGTCGGTATATTCATACAGTAGCGATAGAATAAGTCTAGTTGTTGAAGTCGACCAGTCCTATCGGCGCACAACATTCTTCCGTCAGTACTTATGCATCTCTTCTAACGGCAAATATGTTCATCATCGCTAGAGTAAATCATACCATTTATTCTATCGGTAAGTTTCTTAGAAACCGATAGGGAAAATACATCCGTCGGGCTTTTATGACCGCGAGGCACATTTTCTATCGGTTTTGTGCTGTTTCGCTAATAACCGATAGAAGATAGGGGTTAGTAGACTGCATTTCTGTACTAGTGTTGTGCTCAGGAATCATGGTGTTGATCAGCGAGGGTGTCCCTTTGCGCCAAGACGGGTCGGGAATCAAGTCTACCGCGAGCTGGAGTCCGGGTCTGTCACGGCGGAGCAGCCTGTCTTTAAACAGGCGTAGCAGATGCATAAGAACTCCATTTGGGGTGTTCAAGCACATTACAGAGAAGCCCTCGACGAGACCTTTCTAACGGATCTAGTCCCACGTCCAAACTCCTCCTGAGTCAATCACAATCGTCGAAATAAGTGGAGACCAGATTTTGTTGGGCCGTGCGGTGCTGCGTCACCTGTCTATTGGGCCTCGGCCCGTGTATCCCGCGTGGGGGGGTGCGCCCCAAACCCTAGACGCCACCCCTCTCGCATATTAAAACCTCGTAGCCGTTATTGTTAGACTTGGGTTTTACTTAGAATTTTCTGCTGTTGCAGTTCGCCGTCTTTCGGTTTGTGGAACCCCAACACTTCATGATCTTAATACATACTTGCAATTCGAGATTGCTTCTTCTGTGTTCTTGCACGTGATCTTTGATTCGCTTGCAGGAACAGGCCTTCGTGGCTAGGTCAACCGCGCCTCGGTACGGTTGATAACGAACGGAGCAGAGGTGTAGCGATTGCAGGCCTAGATCGGTTCTGGTTGAAAGTCGGATCATCAACGTCGAGTCTCCACCAATTGAACTATCCCTCAACTGTCGGAAGATCGAGACCCCGTTCCTCATCACTCTACGACCACGGTAATGAAATTGGTCTTTGTATTTGTGAGAGAGTCTGGTCGTAAGGAGATACCTCTACGACTGTAGTGTCCATGGATACAACAATGGGTTTTATGATGACAATTGTTTTATTATAATTTGCACGAAATAAATATGGTTCTTGGGTTATATCCAGGATATCTTTGGATTACCCGGTATCCCTTCCCCTGGCCCTTGGCGACTATAGGAAGGTACTTGTGGCCACGGGACGCTATGTGTGACCATGGAACGCTATGGCGCCATGGAGGCCTCAGGACAGCTAACAATCCTCGTCAGGTTTTCCTCTTGGAACTACTAGGCCAAAGGTTTCAGAGTTTGAAGGATTAATTAATAAAATTGAGAAAAGATTAACGGGATGGCATCTCTCTTTTCTTTCGATGGGAGAAAGATTAACCTTGCTTAATTCAATTTTATCTTCTTTGCCTATGTTTTTTATGAGCACTCTTAAGATCCCAGAAAAATCAATTACCAGGATTGATAGAATTAGAAGAGCTTTTTTATGGAAAGGAAATGATTCCTGTGCTGGAGGCAATTGTTTAGTTGCATGGTCAAAGATTTGTAGACCTAAAAGAAATGGAGGGTTAGGAGTTTTGAATCTTAGAGTGCAAAATTTAGCTCTATTGATTAAATTCCTCTTTAAATACTTTAATAAAAAGGACACTCCTTGGTCTAATCTGCTTTGGGAGTATTATTATTCTCACAAATTACCTCAATGGTATTCAGTTAATGGCTCTTTTTGGTGGAGAGATGTGCTTCATAATCTTTCTTTTTTCCAAGGATTATTTAATTGCTCAATTGATAATGGGTCTACTTGTAGTCTTTGGTCGGATTTATGGCATACTAATATTCTATCACATGAATGGGCTGAGTTATATTCTTTTGCTAACCAGGAGATTTCTGTTAGTAATTTTGTGGACTTGAATGAGTTGGAGGGGTCTTTTTCTCTCCCTTTGTCTCCTACTGCGTGTCAACAATTCTTACTTTTAGCTAATTTTCATCAAGATCTAACACGTTGGGCATAATAAAGATGAATGGTTTTTCATTGCAACCAAACAAGGGAGTTGTTTAACGAATAAGGTTTATAAGTCATTGCCGGGTCAAGGATTGTGCATGTAATTTTTTCCAAGTATTGGAATAATAGTTGCCTCCTCAAGCAGAAGATTTTCTTCTGGATTTTCTTACATCGTAGATTACATACTAGAGACTTACTAGTGTGGAAACATTTCAATTTGAACAACTAGGATTAAGTATGTTGCTTGGATGATGTTTTGGAAACTCAACTTCATCTTTTCTTTCTTTGTCCTTTTGCTATTACTTGTTGGAGGTGCATTGGTGCGGCTGTTGCATCTAGGCCTTTCATGCCTAACCCTGATGTGTTTTGATGGTTGATGATAATAAGTATTTTTGGACTAACTATGTGTTTGAGTTAGTGTTACAGATTTCAGACAACCGCACAAAAAGCGAGGGCTGGTAATCAAAATGTTGAAGTTCAATTTAAGCATAAGAAGACGCAAAAAGAAATTGTTTTTGCTGGACTAAACTGATGCATCGAGGTATGTTGTAGTTCTAGGTTTACCGATCTCAGGGTGCATGAAGATCGATCGGTTTAAGGATTTTATTCTTAGTTTAAACCGTACTATAAAGAGGGGACGCAAGTTCTCTCTACATCTGCAATCATACCGAGAAAAATCTAGGTCAATGCACGCATATCATTATCTGTGGTTTTTCGACAATTTGTTTTGATGTATTGAATTTTGTCAACAGTTGAGGTTTTTACTTCTTGAGAAAGATCTGAAAAGATCTAATTTTTGTTGCTGTTGTCAAAAATGTTCTTCTCGAAAATATCTTCAAAACAAAACTGAAATCATTTGAATCAGATCTCTGGATTTTGAGTTTTCTCTGTTTTCATCCAGACTGACTGTCAGTCTTTGTAACTGACTGTCAGTATGAATGTCAGTTTGATAAACTGACTAATCTCCAGAGAGTATGTTTTTATTGAGCTGATTTTTTTTTGTACTAGACTGACTGTCAGTGTTGGTAACTGACTGTCAGTATGAATGTCAGTTAGTGCAAACTGACAAATCTCCAGAGAGCATGTTTTTCTGTCTCAGATTTTTTGTACTAAACTGACTGTCAGTATGAGTATACTGACTGTCAGTGTGGGTTTCGACCACAGAGAGTTTTTGAGTTGGTTTTTAATTCTGTTTTTCTCTGTGAGACTGACTGTCAGTTTGACACACTGACTGTCAGTTTGGGCAGTAAATTTTTGTTGTTATCTGCTTCAACGGTTATAAAGTTTTTAGCCGTTGTTTTTCACTGTTGAGTTTGTGGACACTGACTGTCAGTCTTTGTAGCTGACTGTCAGTTTGGACTGTTTCTTTTTACCGTTTTAGTCCACAACGTTCGAGCTGTTGTGATCCTATTTTTACTCTTTCTGGTGATACACTAGACTGACTGTCAGTTTGTGAGACTGACTGTCAGTCTTAGTTACTATTTTTCAGCTCGAGCTCAAACGGCTCTTTTGACCACGAAGGCTATAAATAGAGGCGTTGAGCTACTGTTTCAACACAAGAAAACACAGCAACACAGCCTTTCTTACTTTCTCACTAGTGCTTCTTCGTTTTACTTAAAACTTGATCTTTTGATCGAGTCGTGAGAGTTTTTTTTGGCCACATCGAGCATATTGTTCTTGCATTCCCATTTCTAGATATTTTCTCGGTGTGCATTGGAGGTCTAGAGTAGACCTTGCTTCTTATTACTCTTGGTGAGCGCCCTCATCTAGACGGTTCGAAGGCGTAAATCGCTGATCTCTCCAAATCGGAGATTGTCGGAGAGACGCGATTACTTGTAAAAGGCTTGGTGCTCGCCTTTCCGGAGGGGACAAGGAGCAACCTTAGTAGATAGTGTCCTGTGTGGATACTGAAGCTATACTCAAGGACTGAGTGCTTCAACGAGGACTAGTGGAGACTGGGCGTGTCTCCGATACCTCGGGATATATCGGTTTCAATCTCTTATCCTTTTCTATTACTTGTTTTATCTGAATTTTTCATTTGCAAAAACAAATTTTAAAAGTCTCCTATTCACCCCCTCCCCCTCTAGTCGACATCCTGATCCAACACGTGGTATCAGAGCGAGGTCTCTCATTTATAAGCTTCACCGCTTAGAGAGAGGATGTCGTCTACTGATGGCTTTAATCTGGGTCATACTAGCCGTGCGCCTATCTTTGATGGGACTAACTATCCCTACTGGAAAGTGCGTATGTCTGTATTTCTAGAAGCCATGGGATTGGATGTCTGGTTGATTGTTAAAGTTGGTTTTTCTCCTCCGGATGATCCGGAAAGCTATACTTAAGATGATAAGAGAAAACAACATCTGAATGCTCGTGCTTTAAATGCTTTATTTACTGGTTTATCTCTAAATGAATTTAATCGTGTAAGCAATTTGAATACTGCTCACAAAGTTTGGAAAACTTTAGAAGAAATATATGAAGGAACTACTAAAGTAAAAGAGGCTAAACTTTTAATGGTTAGACAAAAGTATGAAACTTTCAAAATGTCTTCTTCTGAATCTGTTGATTCCATGTTTACTAGATTGAATAATATTGTGAATGAACTTAAAGGTCTTGGTGTTATCTTTACTGATCTGGAAATTGTCAGAAAAATGCTTCGAGCTCTCCCAGAAAGCTTTGACACTCTTGTAACAGTTTTGACAAACTCCGATCTTTCTACAACTTCACCTACTGATCTCTATGGAAATTTGATTACCCATGAAATGCACAAAAAGGAGAAGAAGGAACTGAACGAAACCTCTGATACAAAGAAAAAGACGGAGGCTTTCAAAGCAAATTCCAAGGACGGCACAAGTGAAGGTTCCTCCGATGAAGACTTGGCTCTCTTGGTAAGAAATACTCAACGTCTTCTTCGCAGGTTACACAAGAAGGGAGTGAGCATCGACACTCGTCCAAAAGGTTCAAGACCAACAAACTTCAAAGATGTGATATGCTATGAATGTCATGAAAAAGGACATATAGCATCAAGATGTCCGAACAAGAACAAATCTACGGATAAAAAGAAGAAGAACTTCAAGAAGAAGTTTAACACTCCTAAAAAGGCATGCTTTGGCGAATGGATGTCTGGAGGTGAGAATTCCGACTCCGACTCTGATGATGAGAGATGTACAAAGAAATTAGCCGGAATCGCCCTCAAAAATTCATCAAGCTCTCCAGTTTGCCTTATGGCAAAAAGGAATGAAAAGGTAACTTCTTTTGATCCCTCCTATGATGATCTAGTTGAAATGCTAAATGAAATTAATGAGGCCTATGGCAAAACTAAAAGAAAATATAAGATCCTTAAGGAAGAATTTTTAACTCTTTCTGATCAACACTCTGAATTAAAGGAATCTTATGAAAAAGCTCTTATGAAAGATGTCTCAAATTTGTCTTGTAAAGCTAGCATTGGTACTTCTTGTGATGATATTGATAATTTTCAACTAGATACACCATGCGCTTCAAATGAATCCACTCTCTGTGAAAATATTAAACTTAAATCTCAAGTTAAAAAATTAGAAAAAGGGTTAGAAAATAGCTATAAAGGTAAAATATCTCTTGACCTAATTTTAGGTAGTCAAAGATGCACCTTTAGAAAAGAAGGTCTAGGATATTTTCCCAATAAAGATAAAAAGATAAAAATTAGAACTGTTTTTACAAAAGCATGTAACCTGTTTTGTCATAAATGCCATGAAGTAGGTCATTCACATGATTCATGCCCTCTTATGACATCTGCATATTTTGATGCTTGTTACATGCTAAAACGGTCAAAGAAAGGTTATGCTATTGCAAAATATGTTGGTGCACCAATGATGAACAAAAGAAAAAAATCTATTTGGGTGCCCAAAACTTTGATCGCTAATATTAAAGGACCCAGAAGTGTTTGGGTACCAAAATCAACTTAAATTCTTTTGCAGGTAAACTACAAAAATGGTGGACGTCATTGGGTGCTTGATAGTGGATGCTCCGAGCACATGACCGGAAATGCCAAACTGTTCACCACAATAAAAGACAATTCCGACGAACATCAAAAGATCACCTTTGGAAATAATCGTCAAGGAAGTGTGACAGGTTTGGGTAAAGTTGCCATTTCAAATGATTTAACTATTTCAAATGTTCTTTTGGTTGAATCTTTAAATTTTAATTTGCTTTCAGTTGCACAAATTTGTGATCTTGGTTTCCGCTGTATCTTTTATCCCAATGAAGTTTTGGTTGAAAATTTAAAAGACAATTCTTTGATTTTTAAAGGTTTTCGTCATGAAAATTTATATCTAGTTGATTTCTCTTCAAAAGATGCATCTCTTGCAACATGTCTAGTCTCACAAACATCTAAAGGATGGTTATGGCATCGGAGACTTGCTCATGTTGGAATGCATCAACTTAAAAAGCTTTTCAAACGTGATTTGGTTATTGGCTTAAAGGATGTGGTCTTTGAAAAGGATAAACCTTGTAGCGCTTGTCAAGCAGGCAAGCAAATAGCTACCACACATCCAACTAAGCGAATACTTTCTACAAGCAAACCTTTGGAACTTTTGCATTTGGATTTATTTGGACCTTCAGAGTTCCAAAGTATTGGGGGAAATAGTTATTGCTTTGTTATTGTTGATGATTTCACTCGTTTTACTTGGGTTTTCTTTATTTTTCAAAAATCTGAAACCCCCGATGTTTTCAAAAGTTTTGCAAAACGTGTTTCTAATGAATTCGAATTATCCATCAAGAAAATCCGTAGTGATCATGGTGGAGAGTTCGTTAATTCAACTTTATTTGATTTTTGTGACTCTCTTGGAATCAAACATGAATTTTCCACATCCTACACTCCACAGCAAAATGGAGTTGTTGAAAGGAAAAATCAAACATTAATAGAGATGGCAAGAACCATGTTATGTGAGTATAATACTCCTATTCGCTTCTGGGCAGAAGCAGTTCACACAGCTTGCTATTCTATTAATCGACTCTATTTGCATCCTCTTTTGAACTTGACACCTTATGAACTTCTTTTTGGAAGAAAACCAAATATTTCATATTTTCGTGTTTTTGGTTGTAAATGTTACATCTTAAGAAAAAGAAACTTTGGTGGAAAATTTCAAAGAAAAGTTGATGAGGGTTTTCTAGTTGGTTATTCTACCACTAGCAAAGCCTATCGTGTTTTTAACAAAACATCAGGTTGTATTGAGGAATCTTGCGATATTGAGTTTGATGAATCTAATAACTCGCAAGAAGAGCAAGCTGTTCATGACACTTCAGGTGAAATTCAAGAACCTTTGAAAAATCTTACCATTGAAGAAGCTGAGGAAGTTGATGAAGATGGAAGTGAAGACTACAATGAAGAACCTGAACCTTCTGTGCAAGCTGAGTCTGCTGCAGAAGAAGCAGCACAAGAAGAAGCGCCAAGCCAGCATAGAACAATTATCAAGGATCACCCTTTGAACCAAGTTCTGGGTGATATTAGTAAGGGTGTTCTAACTCGATCTCGTATTGCTTCTTTTTGTGAACATCATTCATTTGTTTCTTCTTTAGAACCAACATGTGTTAGTGAAGCTCTAGATGATCCTGACTGGGTAAATGCTATGCATGATGAACTAAATAACTTTACTAGAAATAAAGTCTGGAACTTAGTAGAAAGACCTAAGGATCATAATGTCATTGGAACAAAATGGGTTTTCAGAAATAAGCAAGATGAAAATGGACTAGTAATTAGAAACAAGGCTCGTCTTGTTGCTCAAGGTTTCACTCAAGTCGAAGGTTTAGATTTTAGTGAAACTTTTGCTCCTGTGGCGAGACTTGAAGCAATTAGAATTCTTCTTGCTTATGCTTCTCATTTTAACATTAAACTTTTTCAAATGGATGTTAAAAGTGCTTTTCTAAATGGTGAAATTTCAGAACTTGTATTTGTAGAACAACCTCCCGGGTTTGAAGATCAAATTTTTCCAAACCATGTTTTTAGACTAACAAAAGCTTTGTATGGCCTCAAACAAGCTCCTCGAGCTTGGTATGAACGCCTTAGAGATTTTCTTCTTTCTAAAGGTTTTAAAACTGGAAAGGTTGACACAACTCTGTTCACCAAGAAAATAGATGATGATTTATTTATTTGCCAAATTTATGTGGATGACATAATTTTTGGATCTACTAATGAATATTTTTGTCAAGAATTTGGAGATATGATGTCTAGGGAGTTCGAGATGTCCATGATTGGTGAGCTGAGCTTCTTCCTTGGACTTCAAATCAAGCAACTCAAGAACGGTACGTTCGTGAGTCAAACAAAGTACGTGAAGGACCTGCTCAAGCGCTTTGGGATGGAAGAAGCTAAGGCTATCAAGACCCCCATGGCTACAAATGGACACCTCGACATAGACAGAAATTCAAAATCAGTAGATTCTAAACTCTATAGGTCTATGATTGGTAGTCTTTTATATCTTACAGCATCTAGGCCTGATATCATGTTTAGTGTGTGTTTATGTGCTAGATTTCAGTCAGATCCTAAGGAATGTCATTTAACTGCTCTTAAAAGAATCCTTAGGTATTTAAAATGTTATCCCAGTTTAGGCCTTTGGTACCCTAAAAATGCAAATTTTGAATTAATTGGGTATTCTGATTCTGATTATGCTGGGTGTAAGATTGATCGAAAGAGCACATCTGGTAGCTGTCAGCTGTTGGGGAGATCATTAGTATCATGGTCATCTAGGAAGCAAAACTCAGTTGCTCTCTCAACAGCTGAAGCTGAATACGTGTCTGCAGGTAGTTGTTGTGCTCAATTATTATGGATGAAACAGACATTTTTGGATTATGGAATTAAATTTGATAAAGTGCCACTTCTGTGTGATAATGAAAGTGCCATTAAAATTGCTAATAATCCTGTTCAACATTCTAGAACTAAGCATATTGAAATACGGCATCATTTCATAAGAGATCATGTGGCAAAAGGAGATATTGATCTTAGTCATGTAAGAACAGATCTTCAACTAGCAGATATCTTCACCAAACCACTAGATGAATCCAGGTTTTGTTTTCTTAGAGGTGAACTAAATATTATAGATGTTTCAAATGCTAGTTGATAAAGTGATATTTCTATTAACTTCATCATTCTACTGATTGCTTATCTTGATTAATGAAGTATAATATATATATATATATATATATACATATTTTCTCACTTAGAGCTCTCTCCTGGTCGAAGTCATAACTGACAGTCAGTTTTTATAACTGACAGTCAGTATAGTGTTGGTCTTGGTCGTAGGGTTCTGGTCGTTTTTGAAGTCTCACACTGACTGTCAGTATTCAACACTGACTGTCAGTCTCAGCACTTGATTTTATTGAACTGACATTCAGTGTACCACACTGACTGTCAGTTTTTGAAATTAAGTGACTAGACTGACAGTCAGTTTGTGAAACTGACTGTCAGTTTGAGTCCTTAAAACCCTAAACCGAGCTTTTCTTTTTATCTTCTTCGGCCGCCGTTTTTCTTTTTCCATCACAGTCGCCGTCGCCGTTGCTCCTCCTCATCGCCGTTGACCGTCGCCGTTGCTCCTCTTCATCGCCGTCGTCTCGTCGTCCTTCTCCCACCGTGAGCTCACTCTCTCCTCTTTCTTCTTCTTCCTCTTCTTTGTTTTTCTTTCTTTCTCTCTTTAATTCCTTCTTTTCCTTCTACTAATCCGCAATTACTTTTCTTTTTTCTGTCCTTGATCTGCTATAGCACTCTATCTTCATATTTCTCTCTCAAATCCCCACAAAAAAAAAAACTCGTCATTTCTCAGTTCGCCAGTTCTAGGTTGGAACTGACAGTCAGTCTCTTATACTGACTGTCAGCATCAGGTTCGAACTGACTGTCAGTTCATAAGACTGACTGTCAGTCTGAACCCTGAAAACAGAAACTTTTGTTTTCTCCACCCTTGTTCATCCTTGCTATCCACTATGTCTGATCAGCCTCATCGCCGCGTTGCTCGACGCAAGACCGTTGCGTCCAGCAGCAGGTCTTCGGGCCAGTCCTCTGGGGCTCGGCGTTCCCCCTCTCCAGAGCGTGTCCCCGTGAACTATTCGCGGTGGAACACTAGTCGGCTTCGGACTCTTCGTCAGCCGAACCCCTATCTTTCTCCTCGTCCTTCTGGCACGGATGCCTCGCCACGTACCACCTTCTACACCATCACTCAGTTCGACATGTTTGAGAGCATCTACTCTCACATGCCCTTCTTTGTTCATCGTTCTGTCTCTTGGCAGACGATAGTTTCTCGCACTGGCATCACTTCTCTTTCTGATGCTTTTGCCTCTGTAGGGATCCGAGACTTAGTCTCTGATTCTTCTTTGACCTGGGCAGAGGAGCCCATTAGGCAGTTCTATGCCACCCTCCACATTTCTTCTCAGCGTGACTCACTGACCTTTATGACCGGCCTCCAGGTATACACGGTCACAAAGGAGCAGCTTGAGGCCGCTTTAGGCCTGGTTCGTCCTGCTTCAGGGCGCCAGCTCCATACTTTACCTGATCTTGAGCATCGTGAGGTCGCTATGCTCTACTCCGGCGCCTTTCAGGTTCGTCACATTGCCGGCATGCGCCGCGATGTTGACCTGGCGCTGAAGATTCTTCGCCTCACTCTTCTTCCGATTACAGGTGACCGCGCCAGGGTCACCTACATCACTCTCCATGCTCTCATCTCGATCTTTCGAGAGGAGCCCTTCGACATCGCTGATCTCATCATTAGTGAGCTTCAGCACGTTCTTCTCTCTCCTCGTCGTCGCCTGGTGTATGCCCCATACATCATGGCACTACTGCTCCACATTCGAGCAGTAGACACCGCTCTTCCTCGCCCTCATCAGCTTTTGGCCTTCTATCCCCCTGGCCAGGCTGATCGTCGTCTGGGCACTCGTCCTCCAGCTCCTAGTGCTCCCTCCTCAGCCTCTGATGATGATGAGGATTCTGAGGACGCGACTGCAGCTCCAGCTTCTGTCTCTGCTCCTGCCCCTTCTAGCAGCTCCCGCACAGCTTCCTCTCTTGCATCTCTGCAGGTGTCTCTTGACCAGGTCATTCAGACACAGCAGGTGATCCAGAGTACCTTGGCAGCTCAGCAGGAGATCCTTCAGCAGATACTGCAGCGACTTCCAGCTCCTGATGCTGCGATGGCATCTGCTTCCCTTGCTCCTCGCAAGAGGGCACGGCCTGCAGTTTCTTCACCAGCATCATCTGCCGGCACCGCTCCAGTTCCAGCAGGACCTGCATCTCCCGCTGTCGTACCTTCCGCGTCTCCTACAGCTTCTGGAGGCACTGAGATTCTAGGAGACTCAGATGACCAGGAGTAGATTAGGTTTAGTTTCTCTTGTTAGGCCTCCCTTTTTGTGCTTGATGCCAAAGGGGGAGAGATGGATGATGTTATGATATTTTGTTTATATGGATGATGTGATGTTATGATATTTTGTTTAGATGGATGATATGATATGTTTTTGTGGTTCTCTCTTATGGTTCTCTCTTATGCTATGATATGCTCTGATACATCTTGAGGGATGTGTTCACTTTCAGGGGGAGATTTTTGCACAAAATCAGGGGGAGTATTAGTTGGTATTAGTTTATTAACTTGTTGTCATCAATCATCAAAAAGGGGGAGATTGTTGCATCTAGGCCTTTCATGCCTAACCCTGATGTGTTTTGATGGTTGATGATAATAAGTATTTTTGGACTAACTATGTGTTTGAGTTAGTGTTACAGATTTCAGACAACCGCACAAAAAGTGAGGGCTGGTAATCAAAATGTTGAAGTTCAATTTAAGCATAAGAAGACGCAAAAAGAAATTGTTTTTGCTGGACTAAACTGATGCATCGAGGTATGTTGTAGTTCTAGGTTTACCGATCTCAGGGTGCATGAAGATCGATCGGTTTAAGGATTTTATTCTTAGTTTAAACCGTACTATAAAGAGGGGACGCAAGTTCTCTCTACATCTGCAATCATACCGAGAAAAATCTAGGTCAATGCACGCATATCATTATCTGTGGTTTTTCGACAATTTGTTTTGATGTATTGAATTTTGTCAACAGTTGAGGTTTTTACTTCTTGAGAAAGATCTGAAAAGATCTAATTTTTGTTGCTGTTGTCAAAAATGTTCTTCTCGAAAATATCTTCAAAACAAAACTGAAATCATTTGAATCAGATCTCTGGATTTTGAGTTTTCTCTGTTTTCATCCAGACTGACTGTCAGTCTTTGTAACTGACTGTCAGTATGAATGTCAGTTTGATAAACTGACTAATCTCCAGAGAGTATGTTTTTATTGAGCTGATTTTTTTTTGTACTAGACTGACTGTCAGTGTTGGTAACTGACTGTCAGTATGAATGTCAGTTAGTGCAAACTGACAAATCTCCAGAGAGCATGTTTTTCTGTCTCAGATTTTTTGTACTAAACTGACTGTCAGTATGAGTATACTGACTGTCAGTGTGGGTTTCGACCACAGAGAGTTTTTGAGTTGGTTTTTAATTCTGTTTTTCTCTGTGAGACTGACTGTCAGTTTGACACACTGACTGTCAGTTTGGGCAGTAAATTTTTGTTGTTATCTGCTTCAACGGTTATAAAGTTTTTAGCCGTTGTTTTTCACTGTTGAGTTTGTGGACACTGACTGTCAGTCTTTGTAGCTGACTGTCAGTTTGGACTGTTTCTTTTTACCGTTTTAGTCCACAACGTTTGAGCTGTTGTGATCCTATTTTTACTCTTTCTGGTGATACACTAGACTGACTGTCAGTTTGTGAGACTGACTGTCAGTCTTAGTTACTATTTTTCAGCTCGAGCTCAAACGGCTCTTTTGACCACGAAGGCTATAAATAGAGGCGTTGAGCTACTGTTTCAACACAAGAAAACACAGCAACACAGCCTTTCTTACTTTCTCACTAGTGCTTCTTCGTTTTACTTAAAACTTGATCTTTTGATCGAGTCGTGAGAGTTTTTTTTTGGCCACATCGAGCATATTGTTCTTGCATTCCCATTTCTAGATATTTTCTCGGTGTGCATTGGAGGTCTAGAGTAGACCTTGCTTCTTATTACTCTTGGTGAGCGCCCTCACCTAGACGGTTCGAAGGCGTAAATCGCTGATCTCTCCAAATCGGAGATTGTCGGAGAGACGCGATTACTTGTAAAAGGCTTGGTGCTCGCCTTTCCGGAGGGGACAAGGAGCAACCTTAGTAGATAGTGTCCTGTGTGGATACTGAAGCTATACTCAAGGACTGAGTACTTCAACGAGGACTAGTGGAGACTGGGCGTGTCTCCGATACCTCGGGATATATCGGTTTCAATCTCTTATCCTTTTCTATTACTTGTTTTATCTGAATTTTTCATTTGCAAAAACAAATTTTAAAAGTCTCCTATTCACCCCCTCCCCCTCTAGTCGACATCCTGATCCAACAGCGGCGACCTGGCATACCACCTACGTGGTAGTACGCCCGATTTTTGAACATTTCCCGAATAAAGTTATATTATCCGACAAATGTTCATTACAGAGTAGCGAAGCAGAAACATAGTTTACTATAACAAAGTGCTTAATTACAATTACATACATATGCTTATTTCTCAGACGAATAGTTCCGAGATGGCCGCAACCGTCACTTTCCATCACCAATGCTGAAGTAGGTGGGATCGAAATATAGTTGCCTTCATCTGGATAAACCTCCTCAGTTGCACCGGTCAGCATCACATCGTCGAAGGAGTACTTAAAGTCTAACAAAGATATACATATAGCAAGGATGAGTGCCGAGACACTTAGCAAGTAATTTGAGAATATAAATACGTCATGCATACATAAACTATTCTAAAGATATTGTTATATTATATCACTTTAACTCAAATAAGTTTTCCATTCCAAATTCATTTGTGATTGTAAACGACTCCATTTTAAGCAAACTCTACTGAACACTTGTACCACAGGGTGAGACCACCTGTAGGTCTCCTTTCCTGCCGCGATGCAACTTCCAACTTAGAAGTAAAGAATGAATATCCACATTTTACTCTGCAGAGGGATATCACTTTACCCACATAATCTCTTGATTACCATGTCGGTGTTCGTCAACAGTGCTCCGCATTTCTGATAATGCGTGACATCATCAAGAGAACAAAGCCTTTTTCTAATCCTTTCACTAGTTCCCTCCACTAGTATGGTACCGCCATACCTGTATAGTCAGACGCATCCGCTAAACCCATCAGTTGAGCCTATAGCTCCAAGGTCGCCTCGGGTCATTCTTTCATTATAATACATGTACATATACGTTCCCATTGTGGAGGTGTACTAGCTTCTGGATAAGATACTTGACTAAGCCCGTCCCATACCACGTCTGTGGTTGATACGGGTATTACGGCGCTGGGTAGAAATGATAGTTGGTTGTGTCCTTAACTTTATAAATATACTTTAATACAAGATTCAAGCCCTCCTTCGGCTCTCCTCAAGATTACTCATTTTCATCTATCACATTTTCATCAAGTTATTTAACTTTCATTCTCAACACTTTCATCAGGGTTACCCAAATCCATTTACAATATCTTCATCAAGACCAACCTTTATCTTTTTATAAAATATTCTCTTTGATGCAAGATGGTAAAACTATATAGATTATCAAATAGGGGATAACAACATAAAATTTACCAAACATGTTCGATATGGTCAAGAATAATACTTGCCTTGCTTTCGTAAAATCCAGTTGAAGATGTTACCAGGGTATTGATGTTCTTTTGCTCGCCTCGCTTGGTATCTAGTTCGACGTCAATCAATAAGCAAGCAAAAATAATAATTAGTATATTTGTTTATATAAATATATAGTTAGGTTTGATAGGGTTCAAGTGGTCGAACATTGAGATAAGATTAAAAGAATGGTCGAAAGGGGATTGATAAGTTTGGTCTAAGCTGGATTGACTTAGAGAACAAGGAAAACTTTATCTGGAGTTTGGATGGACGATCAGATTAAATATATGTGAGGTTGAAGACAAGGTGAACAAAGTGACGATTTTCGATTTGAAGTCCCTAATGTTGCAAACGACACAGGCATGTCGATGAGAATGGCATTGAACGTGAACTGATAAGGTATAGAATGGCCTGCTAGGGTTTCCTTCGAGGCTGGGGTCGAATGCTGGGATAGGGTGATGATTTGGATGAATAGGTTGAGTGAAAGGTGTTAGATAGGATTAAGAAGGATAGTCGAGAGGTATTGATATGTTTAATTTAAATCCTAATTGTGGGTCAAGTTTAAATCCTAATTGTGGGTCAAGTTTAGGAGACACGACCAGGAAAAGTCTAGGTACGGTCGATAGTGTGATTAGTGTAAGAATTGGCTTAGAAAATAGGAAAAACTCTATCTGATGTTTGGCTTAATGATCGTATGTAAACTTCTAGAAGTGCAATGGTGATCTTTACGCGAAAATGGGACACTTAGATGCTAATACCTCTTGGTCCTGAACTGAATATCAGAATATGACGAACGAACCGGCTCCCGTCTCTAACGTGATGACTACCCTTCCAGACAAAATGAGAAAACAGGTTCAGTTTAGTTGAATTGCATAACGAAATTACATAACTATTTTTAAGTCGAGTAGTTTCCAAAAAAAATAATAATATTAATGGTGTTTGCTTTATATCGTTTAATATAATTAAGTCGAGATATTGTTTTAAAGTCAAGGTTATTTAAGTTGACAACTAATTAATTGGTTACTTGGAAATAGAAACAAAATAATTTATAACCTTAGAATTCTTTTATCTGGATTGAGGTCTACAGGAAATACTGAAATTACTTTAGATGTATTTGTTAAAATAGTAAAGATGTATTTATGTACCTATACATAAATCTAATTTGATTAGATTCTAATTAATCTAGGTGTAAATTAAGACACTGCAAATGTTAATCAGTTAAAATATTTAGTTATGTAAATTCCTATATTTATGAATATTGATTTGGGGAGAAAGTCACTAGTTAATTTAGAATTAATAATGGAATTAAGTTTACAAAAAGGAAGAGAATTAAATATAAATTTTAAATTGACTTATTAAAAGAGGTAAGCATATAATTACACTCTATAATTAGTTAAACCTCTGATTTGAAATACATTTTAAATTGAATGATATTAGTGGCTACTTAAAATTGAAACCAGAATTGAAATCACAAAAAGAAAAGGAAAAAGAATCATAGAAGTGTTGGTTGGGCCGGCCCAGGGCCCAATCTCCCTTTTCTCCCGCTCTCTCTCTCTCTTGGCCTGCCTACACCAAAACACACGCACACGCACACGCACACGCACACGGCCCTAACCCTAGCTAACCTCGCCGCCGTCCCCGGGCTCCGGCGCCGCCGCAGCTCCCGTGGCTCTCTCTCTCTTGCACCCGATGGCTCCTATCACCCTAACCCTATCCCTAGCTCGGCCGCCGTGAAGCCCGACGGCGACCCGACGATTTCTTCGGCGCAAGCGTCGCGGCCGGCCGTAGCCCGGGCCGCGCCGCCTCGCCTCCCCTCTCGCGGCTCGTGGCCGCGCGGTAGCCCGCCGCGCGCGTGGACGCGCCGCCGGCCGGCTCGTCGGCTGCCCGGTCCCCCGTCGCCTGCGCCTCAGGTGAGTACTCCTCTAATTGAATTTGGGCTTGCTAGTGTTTTGGGCCGTGGTGCTGTGTTCTACTGGTTCTGTGTTGGTGTTCATGGCTATGTGGATATGTGCTCCGGTGATTGTGATAATTGTGTGCTGTGATGGATGACTATGCTCTACTGTGTATGTATGTGCGATTTTGTGAGGAAGATGTATGTTCTTCATGTGGAAGCATTGAGCTAGAGTTCCTGGGTGATTTGGGGGTTGTTTCTGATCCTCCTCTGGTTTCTGGTGTAACTACCACTACTGCTGTTTAATTTTTTTAGCTAAAAACTAAACTAAATGAGTTTCAAAGCTCAGTAGCTAGTTCATGCTAAAAACTTGGAATTGGGTTCAGTTTTGGGTTGATTTCTGGTGCAACGGCTATTACCTTCTGTTCATTCTCTAATTTAGTAACTTGGGGCTAATTGGGCTACAAAACTTAATAGTTAAGACAAGGTAAAGCTTGGGATTAGGTTTAACTGTAACCTCTAGGTGCTGTGGGAATTGTTTCTGATTTCTGACGCATAACACTAGTACTATTGTTACCTTCTAGTTCAATTCTTGAATGAATAATCATAGTATTCTAGAATTTGGGAGTTTTGAGGTCTAATTTCTTCTGGCTTCAGAGTTTCTTAATAGGACAATTGAAACATGCCAAAGATTGGGAATTTAGGGCTTAGTTTACCTTGCTTCTTGGGCTCTTCCTCTTTGCTCCTGGCTAACCCTTGCTGCTTATACTAAACCTCCTTGGCTTGCTCCTGTGTTGCTCTATTGGTTAATCTTCAATTTCTACTGTCTGTGAGGCTGCTGTGTATGAAATTGTGCTGCTATGTGTATGGAATGGTATAAATTATACTGTGCTTTACTTCGTCTGGTGTACTAAGCAATGCAACCGACTTTGTCTGGGGCTAAGGTGGCTATTGGGTACTGTTCTGGTGAGCAGGTGGCAGCCTCTGGGCAAGCTTGGTGTCACATGGGCTGATTTGCAATTTTAGAGAAGTTGGAGGGGCTTTGTGCATAATTTTTCAATGCGGCTGCGAATGGGAAAGTTTCAGGGACCGCAATGCAAATTGTGGCTAATTGGGCCTCCGGGCTCAAGGCCTCCTGTTGGGCTGGATTTCTAAAAGAAAATTCTCTCTTTTGTTTCTCTTATTTTGTTTAATGCTTTTGAGACAGAAACAACTCGAAATAACCCGAATTCGAATGTTGGATGATGACAGGTGAATATTGCATGATGCTGACGTGGAGGGCTACTATTTATGCGTGTGTATATGTATGCTTGAAATTATGCATGTATCAGTATGTATCTAAGTATATGCACGGTTGTGGGTGTATGTTTTGTTGTGTACATGTATATATCTGTGTATATGTATGACTGTGTACATGGGCACATATATTTGCAGTATATATGTTTATTTGTGTATATGTATATGCAGTGTATTCTCAGTTGTACTTGAGGGGTGTGTGCAAGTTATGATGAGGTATTGGTGCTATAGTAGGAGGAAATAAGTGTATAATTATAGGCGTGCTTGGTCCTACACATTCATGTGTGTGTACATATATCTATATATCTATATATCTAAATGTGTGTGTGTATGTATTAGCTTGGTGTGGTCTGAAGGTATACACACATTTGTGGAGTTAAGAAAATTTGTACATGTATTTTCATATGCATTTGTACATGTGTGTATTGTATTGTGTGTATATATATGGCTGTGTGTGTGCACATCTATGTATATGTAGGTGTGTAAGGTAAGGCCTGAAGGAGAAATAGATTTAGAAGTCTAAGTTTTAAACTGGACTGAATAAAGAATCTGCAAAGAGGATTTAATTGTAAATATGAAGGTTGATTGAACTAAATTGTAATATTCACAATCTGAGAGCTAAGTTTGAATTTAGTCCAATAGGAATGGTTCACACAAGAGGCACTTTAAGGAAGTTTAGAGTAAAAATTGAGATTGAATCGAAGACGAAAACGAAAATAGAATAGCATAAAAGTGAATAGTATTTTTACTGAAAACACGAATAACTGAGTTTCGGGGCTGAATCTGAACTTGTTGCAAAAAAGGAAAACTTATATAAAATAGTAGAAGGAATATAGTCGTTCAGTTGGATTGGAATTTGGAGATGAATCAAAGTTTTTAGCCAGTTTTGATTCTTCGAGAGTTAAAAGGACTGATTTGCTATGAAATTTGGACTGAATCGCGAAAAGTGGTCAAAAGATCTTATTTGGTTGCAAAGTTTTAGGACTGGTATGCAAGCTTATTAAGATTTAGGATTCCAGAGAAATCTAGAAGAAATCCACTCTGAAATCAATCGAACTAAAGGTTGAAAAGTTAAGAAGGGTAATTAGGGTAATTAGGAATTCTAGTTTTTGAAAACAGGACTGGGTTTAGTTTATGGGCTTTAGGGTCTGAGTTTGATCTGGAAGCTGAAGATAAATCAGTATAAGATAGGTAAAAGGTCCTATCTGTTCAGTTTGACTACCATTCTGGGCTGTCTGGGGAATTTAGCTGATTCTGTGCCTGAAGAGACTGAATTGTGATTAAGAGAATTAAGAGATTGGACTAGTCTGTAATTATTTTAAAATAACCTAATAATCTAAATTTTTGACAAAGCATATTTAAGGTAAAGAAATATTGTAAGCTATTTTACAAGTTACAAAAAATAGTGTTTTTAGTGAAATAGGTACACATGCATACATACACTTGATTGTGCACATATGCACGAGTACATTTAAAGAAAATATCTTTAACTAGTTGCGAATTCATTTATATTTTAGTTAAAACTTCTTAGAGAGTACTCTTAAAAGTAGTTTTGCAGTTAAAATAAAAATGAAATTTTCAGGTTCAGGTTTTTGTAAAGCAAAATTTTCAGACCCTATTTTCGGGGTGTTACAATTGGTATTTTTTGGACTTTTGAAGATAATATTTGGGATATGTTATTTGAAGGCTAGAAGTATTTTCCTGTCATTAAGGAATTCTATTGGGAAGTGATTATTTCAGTCTTATGGTCCTTATGGAAAATAAAAAACAAAGCTATCTTTCAAAATCTTTTAGGATCTATGGAAGATTGGTTAAAGATATTCATCTCTGATTTAGAGCTTATTTTATTCAGAATTAAGCCTGTTGTTAAAACTGATTTATCCAGATGGATTGATCTTTTGTAATTTTCTTTTTTGGTTTTTTGGTGACTCTTGTATTTTCTTCTTGATAATATGTCTTTTGCACTAGGTTTTCCTATTGTTTCTCCTTAAAAACACAAAGGTTCTCACTTTTACAAATGAAATGTACCTATCATACAAACAAAATGTACACACCACCTAAACCCATGATTTTCTAGATATATCCATTACACGTCATTTAAAAAACATTAGCACCAGAACACTCCATCTAGTAGTGGTATCCACTAAAACTTGAGTCATTATTGCTATTATGACTTAACATATAATTTGAAACCCACTAAAGAAGAGAGAGGTAGTGTTTTTTTTTGGAGTTTTATGTGACTTTTCAAATTTGAATTTTTTAAGAGGGAAATCTAACATGGCTTATTCAAATATGAATTTTTTTTCATGGTTTAACAGTTGCAAATCACAGTCTAATACAAATATACGTGTAAATGATTTGAAATGCACATATATATGAATGAAAATGTACACATACAAAGTCTATATTACAATACAAGTACTTTGGGGATGTTGTCATTTCACTTGCTTACTTTTACTAATGAATATAATATTTGTAAAACTAGATAGAGATGGATGCTAAAAAATTTGAAATTCAGACTTTCTTTAAAAGAGTGAAATTATACTAGAAAGAGTCATTTTTTTTGTTAACTAGAACAACATGTACATTAGCACAAAATAAAGTGTATGCCAACATATGTGCAAATGTACATATTATTAATTTCAATGTACACACAGATAAAAAATCTATTCAATCCTACTCACTGTGCCAAAAAGACATGTTGTCACGTAGCATTAAATTCGTATACAAATAAATACCAAATTTATTTAGGTGCTAGTATATAGTTATACGGCACCAAATCTCACAAAATCAAATCAATATATAATTCAAAGTGCTACTAGCACCTAAATAAATTTGGTATTTAGAGACGACGCAGATAGTTTACTCCTAATACTAATTATTTCCACTATCATAATCATTCATCTTTTCTGAGGATATATGCATCTAATACATGAATCAAAATAATTTCCATATTTCACACCATATATACGTACTTTACGTATCAAAATTTGTGTTTTCAATTCAAATATTTAATTCAAAGTGCTCTGACATCCAATCATGACAAATATTGACTCACATTGTAATTAAATAAATAAACAAAAAGATAGTTTTGGAGATATCAAATGTACCTATAAAAAAAAAAAGAATGCACATACAATTATGTTTAAATGCACATATAACAAAATAAAAAAATTTATATGTACATATGATTCAAAATGCGCAACCTCACAATCTATAAATTATCAAATATACATGATATGATGTGCAAATGTATGTGACTTACAAATGAAATTAATGTATGACCACTTGACCATATTTTACAATATATATCCACCACAAAGACATTTAAAAAAATTAGCAAACTCACTAACTCAATAATAATTGCTATTATGTAATCATTATTATTATGACTACACGTGTCATTAAAGAAATAAACAAAAAGACAGCTTTGAAGATATCAAATGGCTTTTCCAATTTCAATTTTTTAAGGGAGGGAATTTTTCTTAAATGGGAAATCTAACATGGCTTATTCAAATTTGAATATTTTTCATGGTTTAACAGTTGCAAACCTTAATCTAATAAAATATACTAGCAAATGATTCGTAATGTATATACAAATGATTTGAAATGCACATACATATGACTGAAAATGTACATACAGATGATTCGGAGTCATCCATCTATTCACATCTACACAGAATGAAAACAAGAACTTCTTTATGGTTGATATAGATTCTTGTAGGGTAACATTAATTTTCTCAACTATACAATGTACATACATCTGACTGAAAATATACATATTTTTAAATTTAAATATCCACACAGATGATTTGGAACGTACATAGTTAATTAAAAATTTTACATATAAATAATTCGAAATGTATGGACAGTTAACTGAAAATATACATCCAGGTAATTCAAAATGTATATATAGTAAACAGAAAATATAAACACATATGATGGAAAATATATGTCCAATAATTGAAAATTTTCCCCTCTGCTTACGCAAGGACGGCCCTACAGTAGCCTTCTTCCCCTTCTTCCCCTTCTTCAACAACTGTAACATGCATTATCTACTCAATTGTGACTCAAGTACTACATATCAATGGAAAATAACAATCTCAACTTTCACATGAAGCCAAATTTACATAACCGGACTCACAAGTGGACATGTTATATACTAAAAAGATGGTCAACTGGACATGGGATTATATTAAAATGCACATATAGGAAAAACTTGCCTGTACATAGGTACAGAAGAATCAAGAAAATTAATCTGAAATTTCCACAAGTTGCCAAATGTACATTACTTGGTTTAGAAATGTACATGCTATCTCCAAACACTCGTCACAAGAACCTCCACATATCCAAACAACAAAAAAAAAATAGAAGCTAATTTAAAATCCAAATATTATATGAACCAAACAAAAAAGCCAAAATAAAAAAACACAAGAAAAGCACAAAAAAAATCTAAGAAAAATACAATTACATAACCTGACACAAGAGTGTAGATGTTATATACTCACAAGATGCCCAAATGCACATGTGATTATATTTAAATGCACACATAAGAAAAATTACATTGTACATTGTACATTGGTACAGATGAATCACACAAGTTGCATCCAAAATTCATTATCTGAAATGTCCACAAATTTCCATATATATACATTACCTGATTTACAGATCTACATTTTACATTCAAAATTCATCAAATGAACCACCGTATATCCAAAGAAAAACAACAAAAAGAAACTAATTTAAAATCCAATTACTATATGAACCAAAGAAACAAGACAAAATAAAAAAAAACAAACCAACCAACCTAAAGATCTAATAACCCATCTTCCACTGAAAACAATAAAATTTGAAGTAATAAACCGCAAGTGAACTGATGAACGTTGAACACCTGATGGTTGAATTCCACAGGGAACAAACATATTTGTCCTTCTAACTTAATGGATCACTGATTAAGTTTGAATGAGTTGGGGGTTTGTTTGCCTACAACTAAATCTACTACTAAATCTATCAATCTAGAGTTTAAAGCAGTAAAGAGCAAATATGAAATCTAGAGTTTGTAAAGTAGGAATGAAAACCTTGGGTTTCAGGAGTTTCATAACCATCAGGCTTAATTCTATCCAAGGTCCGAGACTTGCAAGTTAATTTTAATTGTTTTCCAAGACAGATTAAGTTGTCAGTACGGTCACTGCTACAACGGTCAGATGATCGCTTTCATTGTTATGTTTGGCGAGAGCCTCTCTCCTGTTCATTATTTCGTGTCAAAACGTTAAGGACTCAAGAACTCCCCTAAATTCTTGCTAAGACTCAACTGTTACATTTGTTGCCAAAACGAGAATTTAGGGTTTGGAGGAAAAAAATATCAGGCAATAACTTCAAAACTTGAGATCAAGATCAAGGAAGAATCACGCCTTCCGGATTAGGTCATCCCTAACATTAGAAGAGAACTACTAGCAAAAAGGCATAATAATATAGAAATAATAGTAAGAATTAAATGAAAACTTACTTGATTGCTTGAAAATTGAGTTTGTCGTCCTTGTCGACTTACAAAAACAGGAAAATAGAGTGGGCACTTCTAAGAAAACTATCTAAAAACTACTCAAAACTACCTTAGGAAGCATCTAGCCTCTAAAAGGCATATCTAATTGAGTCAAAAGCTTCTCTATTTATAATACATGGGTTAACGTGCCCAAAAGTAACTCCTTGATGTGCAGGCGACGAAGTCTTGCTTCAAACGGCGCAAGAACGAACAAATTTGAGTCAAAACCGACCTAATTCGACCAAAACCGACCACTAAAACCTCTGGAAACTGAGCCGAGTACGACCAGGAACACGTGGCGTGCTCCTGGCTAAACATGTGTCGTGCTCGAGATCGTGCTCCACTCGGCCAAATAACCGACCAAGCAATAGTCGTGATCGATCGGGGCTCATTTCAACTAGAAGTGTTCATGTTCGATCAGGAATCTTTTTTTCGTCCAGCCGTGTTTGATTGAGGTTCCTTCTCGCCTAAGAGTGTTCGACCAGGTTATTTTGTCCAAGAATATTCAATCAAGGTTCTTTTTGTCCAATTTTGCATTCCTTGTAGAAATTGGCCCAAATGAAGTCGAAATCTTCTCAAATTTAGTAGGTTTGGTCTCTGAAACATGGCAAACATAATCATGAAAGCTATTTGTAAAAATAATATAAAAATATGCATCATATCAAAGGACTTTTTAGCATATTTTTGCACATTTTCAATAGCAAACTTAGGATAAAACTAATACCAATTTAACACTTATCAATGCCGCAAACAGCCCGAGCTTCTTGCCGCTAGTGGTGAGCTTTTGGTGGCCGGCGAGACAAAGGACAGGATGCAAATGTCTTCTTCTTATACCAAACCCTTACCTCGATTTTCTACCTAGACCAAATCTTAAACAAAACTAAAAATAAGACATATCAACAAAATAATGCACAACCAAGCATGTCACCCTGGCCGCGATGGAAGGCAATGCCCCCCACCCATGGGAACTCTGTGAGCCACACAAGCACGTCACAAGGTGGGCAAAGATTCGATGATGAACAATACGAAAACATGTATGATTGATGAGAAATTTTTTGAGAAGGAAATGGAAGAAGAGAGATGGATGAAGAATCCTGGATGAAGAGGAAGAGGAAAGTTGGAGAGGGAGTGAGTGGGATGAGATGAAAAGTCACGCATTAGGAAGAGAAAAGACTCGGTGTACATTTGATAAGAATACTACACACATTTCATAGTATTATCAAAAATCTATATATTCAACAATTTAATGTTCTCCAATTATGTATCGTTATTATTAAAAAAACCCACTCACCAGCCCAGTATCACAGATTTCTAAACCCACTAATCATCCACTACGCACATATACCTATACTGACATGGCATGTATTAAAAACATATAAAACTAAATACAAGAAATATAAACATGCAAGTATACGGCACCAATCTCAAGAAAATAATCAATGACTTAGATTGTAAGAGCAACTATTACTGGTAGTAAAACATATTTTACCACCGTCTCTCTACACACACACCATGCCAATATAAAAAAGATGTGCACACACATGCATTTTATATATATTGTGCATTTTGTGATTTAGTTCATCTAATATGTGTGAAACATTATTTAGCTAGGAGAAACATTATCGAAGTCTTGAGATAGATTTATACACTATTTGAAGCAACATTGGATGCTTATAGATTACAATAAACAACAATTGGAAGCATAAAATAATCTCACAAATTTATGAGCAAATTATTTGTAGCCATGTGATGGCTGCCTATGAGCTAACATGCATGTCACTAAACAAACCATTTTTCTTAAAGAGTAAACATTAAACAAATCACTCTCAGGTACATCAATTTTAATCTCCTCTTCACGTGTAGTAAAATCTTAAACTTCTCTATTGTATGATGCGATCCATGCATAAATCACGATTAGTTCATAACTCATAAACAATATTGAAGGACTGAAAAGTGAACTAACAGGGGTGAATCAAAAGAAAAACTGAATAATATAAAAAACAAAAGGAACAAGTCAAATAGATGCAATAGTGGGTGCTAGGAATAGAAATAAGACTTACAAAAGACTCATGATACAAGACTCCATCTTTGCACTTAAGAAAAGTAGATCTAATATTAGAAATCAGAAATAAACTCACAAAACTAAAAGAAAATAAAGATAAATAAAATCTACAAAAAGCTTACAAAATAGCTAGATCCAAACAGTGTTAGGAGCGAAAAGAATGCCTAAAGTAAGGCCAAACATACAAAGTTTCATCCTTGCAAATATAAGAAACAAATCTAATATTAATAACCGTAGAAAATACAAACGAGTGAAAAGAAAAGGAAAGACCCCAAAAATCACAAAGAAAGATTCTAAGCAACACCAAAAAGATACCAAAATGGCGATAAAAATTTGCTATTTCATCACAAAAATATTAGGAGATCCTAAATAACTTTGCAAATGGCCTAGAGCCGCACAAAAGCTCCTAGAACACCCCTCTAAAACTCTCAAACTTTCATATCTCACAACTTAATATAAAGAAGAGTTATAACTCTCGAAAACTCTAACAAAAGACCTTACAAAATATCTCTTAAACTTTCACAAATTGCTTGGAGGCCTCCACTCTGTATAGGAGAGATTTGTTAGCCTTGAAGAAAGCTTTCTATTTTTTAAATTTCAGATATTTTTGGGTTTTTTATTTTTAAATTTAATTCTTCAAGTTTTTCATACATGTGACAAGTCCAATTGGACTTTTCTAAAATATTATTTAATGGTTCATTTCAATAATTATTGCTTATCAAGATTTATGCTTGTGCTCAGCGAAAGGCTTTCTTTGGAGAACACATACATGTAACAAACACAAGTTTTTGTTGCGATGCAAAACTGATTTTCTTGGACTAAAGGATCACTCAAAGCTGATCATATTGTTAAAGATTGATGTTGTATGTCACTTTTACTTTAATAAAATTGTCTATATGTCAACCATCCTAGCATGCACCTGCACTCGATAGAACCATGCAGAACCATTGGAACAGAACAAGGGATTATATTAGAGTCGCAACTTATCTCCAAAGTTATCATTTCATGCCCAAGCCAACACAATTTGTATCGTTGCAAATTCTGTTTTCACAAAAGGCCAACTCAAATATTCTGTCCTCAAAATTTGAATTTTTTTAAGATAACCCATTAAAAAATTAATTTAAAAAATGACCAACTAAAAAAAAGTTTTGCAAAATTGATCTTCAGTCATTAACAGCCAGTAATTGAAGACATGGCAGCACACTTAGGCAAATGTGGTAGCAGTGCACGTGTGACAGGTCTTCAGTCGCTAGTCTAGTCAGCGATTGAACCAATGCACTATTGCTACACTTCTGCTCGGGTGTGCAACCACATCTTCAGTCGTTGTTTCAGTCAGTGATTGAGTTTCAGTCGTTGATTGGGACAGCTACTGTAGGTTAGTTTTGCAAATTTCTTTTCCACAAGATTATTTTTAAAATTAATTTTTTTAATGAGTTATCAAAAAAAATTCTCAAAATTTCAGTTTCACAAAGTACCAAAATGCACTGTACCAGACTACTGGTTTCTTTAGATCCAAGCCACTACCCAAATCTTTTTGCCATTTTGTTTGGGTTAAAAGGCTGGAAATTCTTCAAGGATTTATGTGCTGATAAGTTACTCAAAAAGTATCTATGTATAGGACAAAGTGTTGCCATCAGTCTATTGTGAAACCACCGGTACAATTACAAACGATGGCCTATATTAGACGAACTACCGTCCATGGGTTAGATGCTGGTTGCGTGCACCATACCACAGGCAAAACCAACCAGAAAGAAAAAGAACAAAAAAAAAACGATAAAAGACAATAAAGAAAAAGTGAGTTAGTTACGGGTAAGATGTGTTATACCATGACTAGACCTAAACTTTATATGATAAAAGGTCTTCTCAACGTATACTATATATATACGCACTTACTGATCTGTATAAGACAGTATTAGAGCACCTCCTTAACTAGCAAGGAGGGCAACCCAATCAATGGCATCTAAGCTTGTCTTCTTGGCCGTCCTCCTCGTCGCCCTCGTTGCCATCACCACGGCGACATACGAGGAGTGCCGGGTGGGGCGTTCCATCCCCTACAACCCTCTCCCAGCTTGCCAAGAGCACGTGCGGCACCAGTGCGCCAATGCTCCCAACACGCCGGAGCTGAGGGAACCGTGCTGTCTGCAGCTGCGGGACCTCCCAAAGAGCTGCCGGTGTGACGCACTGAGCATCATGGCGAGGGGCGTGATCACAGAGGAGGGCGTGAGGGCCGGCCGCATGGAGGCGCCCGCCGGATGCTCGAGGGAGATGATGGACGACATCGCGTCGGCGCTGCCGGGTAATTGCAACCTGCAGACGGAGATGTCGCCCATCGGGTATTGCCCCATATGGGGTGGTGGGATTGATTAGTGTTTAGGGACAATGTATTGATACATACATAAATAAATGTAGCATAGTGCACATACTATGCATTGTGCATGAATCTTGAGCAATAAAGAGGGACTGTTATTCTTCTTTCTTGTTCTTGTGCTAATTTGTTTCAATTTAAGTCATGGTCTAATCAAACATAATATTGTGCGGGGAAATTATCTAATTAATACACTATTACATTTTGCCAATAGTTACAAAATTAAAATGGAAAATAAAACCCCTCTGTCTAAAATTTTTGTTTGGATAGTTAAATATTAAGTCAGTCACAAACAACACACATATGTTATTGATACAATATTTTTTTCACCTCCTCTTCCCTACCCTATTCACTCCATCTTCTTCTCTACCACCTCCATTACTGCCCACTCTTATCTAGCATTCTTCGCTTATCCATCATCTGATGTATGAGATCTTGCCTACTATGCTTCATTCTATTTCGAAATTGCTCACAAATCTAGGATGCAGAAGCAGGTATTTTTTAATTCTTTCTGGACCAATATTAGATGGCATTTTTTGGGTAAATTTGTATTGAAAAAGCACAACTGTGTGTTGTACAGGCTAAACGTGAGGATTTGGCTCAACTCGTGTTGTGAACGAATCAATTGATGATTTCTTATATTTAGATATTCGCCTCACAGATGGCGAAGAAATTTTTTTGGAGAAACATAGATGGCGTCAATACAATTTTGCATTTTGTAACTAGAATATATACTCTTCTTCTCAAGACTTGGTATAATGATACAGACAATATATTCCTAGTTAATTTCTCCGTGCCATGGAATCTGTCTATTTTTTGGTGCTTTGTCATTGTGGAATGTGCGATGCTTGTGGAAACAATTCTTTCATTGAGATTTATTATCTTATATATTTCTAATTTTATATTAAAAAATCTGCAAAAAAAAAAATAAGTCTTATATTTTGAATATGATGCAACAGGTGAATGAAGTATTACTGACAAATGTTGTTTGTATTATGAAAATAAGTGTTATTACTTCTTTTAAAAAATGTTGCTACCTTGCAACACATTATGTATTATATGAAAAAAGTCTTATGTGTTGCAATAGACCTTAGCTTTAGTAATACTGCTTATTGCAACACTTATAAAATATGTTGTAATAAGTCTAACAACACTTTTTTAAGTTTTAACAATATATAAATATGTTGCTATAGACTGGTCCTGTTGTAGTGTTTTTGGACCAACTTATGCATCAATAGGGTCAAAAAAGAACTTTTTTTTTGCATTCATTTTTTGCTTCCAGATCCGTTGTGATGAGAGCGAGGAAGAGTAAGTTGTAGACTTATAGGTGGTGGAGAGATTAATAATGGAGGTGGTGGTGATGAAGATGGTTGAGTGTGGAGGAGAGAGAAGAGGGAGGTAAAAAAAAAAAAGAACATCTGAGTCACTTGACATGTGGTCCCACCTGCCATTGATTCAATATTTAACAGACCTAACATAGAATTCGAATGGAGGGGCTATCAGAGAAGTTAGTCAAAATGCAGGGGTTTATTTTCCATTTCATTTACTGGATGGACATGGATTAGTGACAAAATACAGGGGAGAATTAGGTAACTTCCCTATTATGTATGCAGAAATAAGAGCAGTCATCTGTTAATTAATACTACAAAAGCAGTGATTAGGAGAAAGTGGTAACCAGCTGATTACAACTGGTCATTGGAATGACTGGCACCAGATGGTTTTATCGTATTAGTCATAGTTCTATGCTATTAAAAGGAATGCAAAGAATATAGATAATCCAAGATTGACTAGGATTTCTTTGGAAATTGTTTTTGGAAGTCTGATTAAAGTTGCCTACTGTTATGTGAAAGTAGGTTTAAGTTTATTCACCCTAAATTTGTGCAAATATCTAGCTATCTCATTTCTCATCATCAATTTTTGGAGACAATGGTTTCATTTTGTCGTGGTGTAAAGAACATCACAATAGATTTTTTTATGTGGAACACGTGTTCAACAAGATGAGTTGACCGTGTGGCGGGTCACCATGGATTGGACAAACACAGAAAGAGTGACATGAGAGATTTATACAGATTTGAGTTCCAGTGAGAACCCTACTCCTGTCGACGTCTCCTGGCATAAACTGACTGGGGAGGCTGTCTCGCGGGGAGAGAGTTTTTAGATGCGCCTATTGACTAGTGTGTATTTATTATGAATGAATTCTTGTTACAAAGAGGGGGTGTACAAGGGGTATATATAAACCCCAAAAGATGCAAATGGCTAAACTATCCTAATTTGGACTGTCAGATCAAGGGTGCGATGGTCCTTTTGTTGGACATGATGCGTGGATCCTGGACATGTCCTTTTTGGTCCGCGAGGTGCCTTGGGAGACATTACTTCCAAGATCCCAGGTCCCTTCGGGGTGGAGGCTAGGTTCCTCCCAAGGAACCGTCCAAGGAACTAGGGCTCAGGGACTAGGGCCCTCCTAAGGAACTATATGAGGGATTATGGCCCAGAGACCTAGACCTTCTCATGGAACCGCCCAGGAAATTAGGGCTCACCGACCTAGGCCCTCTCATAAAATCACCTAGGAAACTGGGGCCTAAGGACCTAGGTCCCTCTTAGGAAACCACCTAGGAATTTGGGGTCCAGAGCCCTGGACCTTCTTAGAGAACCGCCAGAGTTACTGGGTCCCAAAGATTATAGACTTGGTCCCCCCAAGGAACCCTCTTGGGAATCAGGGCCCAGAGAATTGGACCGTCCTAGGGATCCATCTAAGGAATTGGGGCTCAGAGACTTGGTCCCTCCTAGGGAACTATCCTGGGAACCATAGCCTAGAGACTTGGACATTCCCATGGAACCATCTAAAGAACAAGGGCCTAGGAAATTGGGCCCTTCTTGGAAACCTCCTAGGGAACCAGGGCCTAGAGATCTGGACCTTCTTAGAAACCGCCCAGGGAACTAGGGTCTAGAGATCTGGACCTTCTCAAAGAACCGCTCGGGGAAATGGGGCCTGAGGACCTAGGCCCTCCCAAGGAACCGTCTAGGGAACTGGCACCCGGGGACTTGGGTCCCTCTGAGGGAACCACTAGGTGAATTGGGCCTAGAGATTGAAGATCCCTCCGGAGGCCCCCCAGTCTGGAGGCTTGGGTTCTTTCCATGAGGTTGTGGCCTGGAGGCCTAAGAGTCTCCCCCAATACATTTCTTGACATCAATTTTGCATGTACACTAAAGATCTAGCTATCTCATGGTATACAACTGTTGCATAACCCATTGTCGAAAAGGATTTCAAGTTGTAACTCTCTAAAATCCAATCCACAATAATGCTTATTTTTTCATCTTTATTTTGTGCAAAAGTTCTAAGTAGATTGATATGATCTGGTCCTCAAGTGTTATATACTAGATATACACAAACATAATAGCCATATGTACCAGGTTGATATGATTTGTCCTTGGGATGTTACAGCTACATCAATATGAAAATTTGTGAAAGTAGATTTACATTTTTAAAAGGTTTATATAAATATAAACATATGATATGTTATCCAATATCTAAGATCTGATGTATAGAAAGCCAAATGACACACAAAATATTTGTTGCATAATAGCATAGATATGTGATTTGTATAAGTGTTGGATTCAACAAAGGACCCACAAGTAGATCATACGTTGATTGCTTTATAGCTCTATCTAGATAACTACGTTGTGTCCAACTCCCATTTTTCTTTTAAAAAAGCATATCGATGAGACATAGTTTCAACTCAAAATATTTTTTTGTCGTAATAAACTGATTTTTCTTGAGCTATCCATCACCAAAAAGCTCAAATGGCCAAAGATTGATGGTGTATAATACTCCTACTTTGACAAAATTATCTTGTCATGTGTCCAAGCAAACACAATTTGTATAATTGCAAATTCTACTTCCACAACAAACTAACTCAAATTTGCACTAGACAAAGGTGTTAAAGATTGATGGTGTACATCACTCCTACTTTAATAGCATTATCTTTTCATGCGTCCAAGCAAACATAATTTGTATTTTTGCAAATTTTGTTTTCACAACAAGCCAAATATAGTTGCACTAGACAACAAAAATTATTAAAGATTGATTGTGTGTATCACTCCTAATATTATCTTCCATGTGTCCAAGCAAACACAACTAGTATTATAGCAATTTTGTTGACAAAATGCCAACTCAATTATCTTTCAATTTGTCTTCGAAATTTCAGTTTCACTAAAAAGCAACTTTTGTGAATCCAACTCATCATGATTCTGGCACTAGCTAACTTAAATTATTAGGGGTGATGGTTCATATCATTCCTACTTCAACCAATTTGTCCACATTTCAACCATATCTTGCAATATTACCATATTACCATGCAAACTTGTCGTAGCTTTACATGTTACTTGTGATCACCCAAGACCCATCCTCCCTTCTATACTTATAACTATGTGTCTCTATCAATCTATCTTCTCCTACACTTATTGATGAGGACACCCTAGTACTAGCACTTGACCAGAGGAATATAATAGACCAATCACTCGAGCCAAGGTTAGACAACTACATCAACAAGTGACTTTGGTCCTTAAAGAATTAAATTATGATGAGAATATGCTGCTACCTAATAGTTCTTGTTTAACATTGATTAGATATAAAGAGGGAGATAATAATAGGAAGGACATAGCCACGTATGGGCCAAAGAACTTCATTAAATCTAGTCCTACACCTACTGAGTAGAAAGAGAATTTCCTAAGCTTTCCAACAAGTCCAAGATCACTCGATTCCGTCAAGAATTGCAACTGCTACAACCAAAAGAATTTTGCTCGGCATGCAGTTTGCCAACCAAGAGACAGTCCAACTTCGATCAAGCACCATTCTCAGCACAGATATACAATTTGATTGTGTGAGTACTTGTTGGAAAGATATTCAAAGAGCTTTCCAACACATCAAGAATCATTAAATTCTGACATTGTATGCAACCAGAAGACCCAAAAGAGTAACGACTGCACGGAAGGAAAAAGTCCAGTCCGAATCCGAATCCGACTCCGAGAAGATTGATTCCTGACTTTTTTTTTATCTTTTATAGTTTGTTAGGATTTTTATTCCGTTTTGAATTAGATTCAGATTAGAATTTTAGTTTAAACCTTCTATCTTTCGTAAATACCACCCTCTATAAAAGAGAGGCATAGTCATAGTTTTTGATATACAAGACATAAGACATAAAACATTGATATTGATATTTTTAGATTGAAACCTTAGTTTTAGTTGAGAGTTGAATCTCTTAATCCTTTGTTCTTGTGATTTTATTTGGAATTGCTTGAACGATCTTCGTGATCACCCTATCTGTGCTCCAACTCCATGTGTGGTCGTGTGGATAAGTAATTCAGAGTGTGGTTGGGTGAATTCATTGAAACGCATGTTATTGTTTAACAAGTGGTTGGCTATCTCGTCAGGTCATATTAGTTATCTAGGTATCTTCAGATACTAGTTATCCAGATTCTACATCATGAAGATCGGGCCACCCTCCGTGAACACGTCCTTCACCGGCGTATTCATATCAGTTGGTATCAGAGCTTCAGTTTCCACGGTAGGGTATTCTCTTTTATTCTGTAGATTAGGTTTTTCAGTCTTAAAGTCCAGAAAATTGCCAAAAAAAAATATATCACCCAGCTTCATATTTTAATCTGTCAATTTAGTTTTCTTTATCGAGTTTTAATCCGTGGTTTAGTTCTTGTTGTTGGTCGAGTCAACCTTGGTGCCTCAAGTCTGAGCCTTTTTTCATTTGTGCTTGAAGAGTTAAAAAGAAGATATATATATATATATATATATATCCTGATCATCGTTGACCATCCTTTGGGTCAAATATCATCTGTTAAAAAAAGAAAAAAAGAAAAAAATTGCTCTAAGTAGTACAATTGTTGATTTATCCTTTGGTCAAGTACTATATCTCTTGTGATCAGCAACTTAGGACTATTATACCATCAGATTATTATTCGATTTTTGCATTGATAAGTTACAGATTATATCGTTTGTTAGCTAACCTGGCTCCACAGATAAGTCCACTTGTTAACATAAAGACCTCAGCGTGAATTCGCCACTCTCTGATAAGCCCCACTGGTTATTGCTGGAACATGCTGAGCATTCCCAAGAAAGCATAAGAACTTTGGATTGATAAGAGTAGGTGAGATTGAGTGATTCCACATATATTTCCTATTTCACATATTTTTTATTTTTTCTACATTAACTGATGGTAGGAAACGAATCATCCACTTTTTCGAGGGACGGTTTGATTCTGTCGTTGATGAACTGCGGTAACTCCGAGTTGCAGTCGTAAACCCGGAAGCTCCACCTCAGGGGCAAAACGTACGTCCTACACCACAAGAAGGACATCGGGAAGATGCACGATCAGTAGAAGGCAAGAATCGTCGCGGTTCTCCAACTTTTCAACTACGTCAAACTGGTCATGATTATGCTTTTCGACCACCCCAATTTGGTCAGCATTGTGGGTGCGGAGGAGGAGACCAAGCTGGTCGTAGTTCTGTCCATGGTTTTTCGAATGCTAGCCGAGGTCAGCAAGACAGACGACATGGTGTAGGTGGTGATTACTATGATGACAATAGTACGACAACCACCTTGAAAGCGACAATTATTATTATGGTGATTGGCGCCACCGCACACGGATGCCGATTATCGACCAGGGTACCATGCTTGTAATTGACATTGTGGCGGTGATCGTCATCACGACCACGATGGCAGAAGACTTGGAAAGATCAAGCTCACCATTCCTAAGTTTAATGGTTCATCGGATCTGGAAGTCTATCTTGATTTGGAGCTAAAGATGGATAAACTTCTTCTCATGTGCAATGACAGTGAACAAGAAAAGGTAGCCTCTGCTTCTTCCGAATTTGAAGGTTATGCGTTGATTTGGTGGCATCAATATGATGGGTTGCAGAGACAAGCAAATCAACCTCGAATTGCTACATGGGATGAGATGAAGAATGTCATGAAAAGGAGGTTTGTACCATCTTACTACACTTAGGACTTGTTCATCAAGCTGCAAGATCTTAACAAGGTCCGCGAAGTGTTGATGCATACCACTAGGAGATGGAGATTCTTCTGATGAGATGTGATGTTAGGTAGACACCTAACCAATCCATTGCTCGTTTTTATAATGGCTTGAATAGAGACATCCAGAAGATTGTCAATTATCAGCAGTACTAGGATCTCAAGCAACTTGTTCATTTATCAAGTAAGGTGGAAAGGCAATTAGCTGAGGACAAGATGTATTCGCGGATAGCCACTACCTCTACATGATGTCAACTGAATAATAATGCTTCAACCTCGATTTCTCTAACAGGTCGACCAAACAACAATTCTTCATCCAAGTCCAATCTGTCATCTACATTGCTTCGACCAAACAACAATGCTTTGACCACCAAGAAGAAGCCTATAGCTAGTACCTCATCCGTTGGTTCTTCTACTCGATCAAGCCAAAGTATATGCTTTAGATGGCAAGGGCACGGACATGTGGCATCTCAGTGTCCTAACCAGCACGCTATGATTGTGCAAGAAGATGGAGAATATGATTCTCAAAGTGACAAATAGGTTATCGAAGAAGCCGTAGAAGAAGTTGAAGCAAATGGAGGTTTTTCTTTTGAGAAAGGTCAAACTCTTATTGATCCGTTTGAGACTTAGCCTTGGGTTTCGTACTAGGCTCGCCCAAATGCTAATATGCGGAATAACGGGATCTTACTCAGAATTACCGAAACCCAAAGGTTGATCAAAACAAAGTACAAAGTAATTGCACAACTCTTTATTTCAAAGAAGGCTTTACACGTCGAATGTTAGGACGCACTCGCCTACGTTGATGAACTAGACTTGATCTGATCTATATCAAGGTAGATAACCAGGTAGATGCTAGATTGTTTACTCTAATCTATTAAAAAATAATTATAGTCCAATCATATGAATATGTATCAGACTTAATAACCTAAACGTATTAGATCGGACATTAACTAAACCTAACAGATAAGACTTAGTTATACATATTTGGATCAGACTACAATTCCGACTAGAGGTCGAATTCTTCTCAAGGTCACGAACCAATCCATGGTCGTGAAACCTTTCCGAACTCGGTTAAGGTCGCGAAGTCTTATGCGAACTCGACCTAAAGATCCTCTCAGATCATGACTCCCTTGTTGAGAAGGAGCCAACTCTCGTTGCGACCTCTTGATCAAACTGAAGATGTGGAAATTGAGATTGACCTTCGTCCCTGGTGTACCACTTTGCCGCACGTACTCGTTGACCTTTCCGATCGATTCGAAAAGTCTCTTTTGTGCCACTGCAGGTGGTAGTCACCTTCTTCTCCAAGATCACATCTTCGCGTAGAGGTCTGTCTCGTTGATAGACCAAGTCTTCAACAATGGTGCTATGGTATCTGGCTCATCATCCAGCATTGAAGGCTCAAAGAGTTTGAGGTGTTCAACATTGACAACCGAGTAAATATCTATGTATGGAGGTAACTCGAGTTGACAAGCATTGTTACCAACTTTCCACAAAATCCGAAAAGGACCATAATGAATTGGTTTTAGCTTTTTACATTCACCTTTAAGTCTCTCCTTACTCAAATATAGCCATACCATATCACTTTCATGAAATTGAGCATCAACTCGGTGCCGATCATGTCGCACCTTGTATTTGAGTTGAGCTTTCAGCAAGTTCTGTTCAACCTCACGATGGAGCCATTGAATACCTTCCAAGAACTTTTGTGCTAGATCCTGATCAGATGCTTCCTTGCTATTCTGTGCTGAGGTAGGGATGACAAACTCCATGTCAAATGGACTCTATGGTAGAAATCCCAAACAGACCTCAAAAGGCGACTTTCCAGTCGAACCATACATTGCTCGATTAAAAGCAAACTGCAGGTACGATATGCTTTCATCCCAGGTCTTCGTATTCTTAGGGTTATAGCCCCTCAAAAGGTGAACGACTGTTCGATTCACCACCTCAGTTTGACCATCAGTTTGAGGATGAAAAGCAGTACTCCTCTTTAGCTTTGTGTCCATCATCATCCATTCTGATCGCAAAAAGTGACTAAGGAACCGGGTATCACGATCAGACACAATAGAAATCGGTAGTCCGAAATGTGTCCAAATGTGCTGAAAGAATACCCGAGCTATTTCTTCTCCCGTGATAGTCTTTCGACAAGGTATGAGAATAATCATTTTGGAGAACCGATTAACGACCACAAAGAGATAATCGTTGCCACGTCGGGTCTTAGGAAATCATTCCAAGAAATCCATGGATATGCTCTCCCATGGTCGCGATGGAACTGGCAAAGGAGTGTACAGAACTAGTTTTCGATTTGCCGATTTCAAGATGTTGCAAAGACCACAGCCTCTAACAAAACTAGCCATGTCTTGCTGCACACGCGGCCAGAACACATGTCGATGAAGATTTTGCAAAGTTTTCGTAACCCCAAATTGACCAGCAACCTTCGAGGTGTGTGCTTCTCGCATCCATTGAATTCAAGGTGCTCCACGAGGTATACAAAGTAAATTGCCTTTGTACAAGAGTCCTGCTCGACGAACAAACTCTTTAGGTTTCCCTGTTTTGAGCTTAGCCAGTGTTGATAAAAAATCAGGATCTTCACTGTACATTGTGGAAGAGTCATCATGATATGAGGGCTCGATTTTCATGAACGCTGATAAGTAGAGGGTCATAACTGGTGGTCGTGACATGTCAGCCAACTTATTATGTACGCCCTTCTTGTACTTAATCACCACATTAAACTGCTGTAGATACGACATCCACTTCATGTGTCGAGCTTGCTGTAGCTTGGACTGAGTTTGCAAATATTGCAACGGTTGGTGGTTGGTGTGGACAACAGTCTCTTTACCCAAGAGGTAACACCGCCGATGCTTCACGGCCTGATGCAGTGCACATAACTCGTTGTCGTAGGTCGGGTAATTCTTCTGAGCTCCCTGGAATAACTTGGAGTGATATGCTACTGGTCGACCTTCTTGCATGAGCACTGCGCCCATCGCATAACCTGAGGCATTGGTTTCTAGCTTGAATGCTTTCTGTAGATTTGGCAAAGCTGACACAGGGGCTTCACTGATCTTCCTCTTCAGCAAGAGAAACATGTCCTCATATTTCCCTATCCACTCGAAGTTTTGATCGATCCTGGTTAACGCATGAAATGGAGAAGCCATAATCAAGAAGTGTCGTATGAACTTCCGAAGGTATTAGCATGCTCCCACAAAACTACGCACTTCCATAATTGTTTGCGGTCACGGCCATTCATAAATCACTTTTACCTTATCCAGGTCGATTTACAGCATACCATTGCTGACCATGAATCCCACATATAGTAGAGTTTGCTGACCGAACTCACACTTCTTACGATTGAGAGGGAGTCGATGTCGCCGAAGCTGTTCGAATACCTTTTCGACATGAAGGAGGTGCTCATCCCACGAACAACTATAGACCAGTATGTTGTCGAGGTAAACAATCACAAAGTCATCAATGAACTGTCACAATATTTCATTCATAAGATGCATGAAAGTAGCCAGGGCATTGTTGAGGCCAAACCGCATGACCAGCCATTCGAACAAACCTTGTCGGGTTTGAATGCGGTCTTCCATGTATCCTCCTCTCAGATTCTGACTTGATGATATCCTGACTTTAAATCCAACTTCGAGAATACAGTAGCATGCTTCAATTGGTCTAGCATGTCATCAATACACGGAAAGGGGTACCAGTTCTTGATGGTGATCTTGTTCAGTGCTCGGTAGTCGATGCACATACACCAAGTCCAATCTTTCTTTGTCACTAACACCACAGGAGATCCACAAGGTGAACTACTCGGTTGAATGACACCATCATTCATCAACTCACCAAGTTTTCTTTTGATCTCTTCATTCTCCAATATTGAGTTGCGATACATACTCAGATTGGGAAGTGTCGCATCAAACACTGTCGACAATTGGGAAATTATGATAGCTATATTAGAGGAAGAAAGAAATTTATACAGGTTCGGGCCCTCTAATGATGAGTATAGCTCTATATCCTGTTAGGATTTCACTATGTAAAATGAGGGTTAGAAGAAGAGAATCAAGGATGTTCTTAGATAAACTAAGAACAATCTTGTATTCTTTAGCTTACAGTCAGTCAATGTCAATCTACTGTGGCTAGTTCTAAAGTGTTGTGTCTTAAATCTCTTGCGTTGTCCCCCTTGATCTCTTTGAGAGATCCTCCTTTTATAGCTCGTTGCCAATCGTCGGTTATGGAATCAAAGGGTTGCTATGAGGCAGACATGCGCTGACTATAATGTGTAATTATACCGGTTTATGATTACGCCTCCATCTTCTTGACGGTTACTATACACTTAAAGAGTTAAAATGTCTAAGACGGCAGTAGTGATAAAACAGGTTCAAGCACTATTCATGATTGAATGAGTCTAATCATATAGCCGTTAAATGTTTTATCTCTTTAGTAAGCCATGGTCGTGTATTAACCACAACAATGCACAGCTATTTTCATGTTCTTCACGACCCGGGCGATCATGGGAAAATGTCTCCATGTCTACTGTATTCATGAGACCATAGCCTCTACGACCTCGGTATTTGTGGATATCTAAAGACTACAAATTCTGTGACATCACAGGAGGAGACCATGGAATAGGCTATGTCTAGTACATCTTGGACTATTCTATCATCTCCCTCTTATGCTCCTGAGGCCATAGAGAGGTAGAAAATCTGGTTCTGTAGTACTTGAGAATGGCAAAGGTGACTAACTCGGGTTATAATCCTCGTCAGGTTGCCACCGAATTTGAAATAACAAGATGTGTACTTTGTTATTTTAAATTCAATCATTTTGTAAATTCAATTATAAATATTCCGATGTTTCACCTTCTCCTGTAGCAAAAAGACGTCTTTTTTTCCACTGTGTGTTGCTTCATTTCCCAAGAAGATCTTTGGGTGTAATTTTGACAAGTCATGATGAAGTCTTTTGCTACTACTTGAGACAAACTTCAGGTGTATTTTAAGAACTCGATGCTTAAGAACACGAACCATCGCCTCTGGGTTTTATAAATACTTAGGTTTTACATTCTAGGATTTCCAAGCTTTCACTTGTTAAGTCTTAGAACTCCCTTTGTCTTCTCTTCTTTGTTCTTGTTCTAATGGCGGGCCAAAGTTCTAAACAAGTTGTTGAGAGTGATGAAAAGGAATTAGAAATAGAAGATAGTCTTATGCAGGCATTTCAAGAGGTAACTCTTCTTTTGAAGAATCTGCATTAATCTTTCTTCTAATATGGAGTTTTTCAAAATAACGCTTTTTGGATTCTTTTAGGATCTTAAAGGTGTAACTACCTTAAAGAAGCAAACTGGTGATGATATTTGATCATCTAGTGGATCCTCATCAAAGAAACTAATGAGGTACAAGGAGTTAGCTGCCACCGCTTCTCAAAACATGGTGTTAGCCCCTTCTGCTCAAAGTGATTACGACAGAAGGAAAGAGGCTGACAACCTATAGCATTTGACTATTGGCTCTCATTCTTCTGAATTAAAGTGGAGGTATTGATTATCTTATTAACTAAGTTGTTTAATCAAGAAATAACTCAGACCTTAATCGAATATGCAGTACGGATGGTACTGTTCTTGTACCAATCCCTTCAGTGGTCCAGCTAGCATTTGCCTCTAAGGTAAGTATTTTTTCTTCCTCAATTCTTGTATGCAACCTGGATTAAACCTTTTGTCTACAGGAGGACAAGGCATTGTGGGTTCTCAGCGAACAACTTGCTAAGATCCAGATTCTTCTGAGGGAGAAGACTGCTTTATGTAGAACTCTCCAAGAAGAAAAAGAGGAGATCAAGGAGTGGTTCATCAGGTGAGGACTCAACCTCTAGACTGCCTTCAAGGTCGTTGAGTGCCTGAGGGAGAATTATAATAGGGCTCGTGAGGATGCAAGGTTGGCTTGCGAAGAGAGAGATCTTGTGTGAGAGCAGAGGGAATTCTCTGATGCAATAAGAGCCAACTATTTTCTCATAATAAAAGATGACGTCGAAGGATTAAGGAATGTTGCTAGTTCTCTTGGGGCAGCTAGTGTTAATCCTACTAGCGATGACTTGTCTCTGGGAGAACTTTGTATTTTGCTTTCGGATCAGGTTGACTCTTTGGTCACCAGTATCCCTTTCTTGTGTAAAGATTGTAAGAAATAAAGTTGTTTTCCTTACACTAAGAGCTCTAATTGATAAGTTTATGATTATGTATAATCTATAATCATTTTTTAATATCCAATTTATATCACTGCTATCAAAAAATGATTGCAAGATAAAAAAATCTCTGCGAGAAAAAATAACCACAAGCAAATATATCTCTGTGACCATAACATTCACAAGTAGTATAACTATAACCAAGGCCGCAGCGATAAGAAATAGAGACCATAGAATCCCTGGCTATAGTATGAGTGACTGATAGCTAGCCCCCGGATTTGAAACGAAATGACTTTTCGGATTTCAAAAATATTCATCTTCGTTTCAGATTCCAACAAGTCCCAAGAAGGACTTTGGTTGCGCCCGTCAGATCCATCATGGGAGACATTTAATGCCAATGATGGGTGCAAGAGTAACTTACGGTTTCCAAAGTCGCAAAAACCCTCTTGCAAACTTCGCCGCCCTACGCCGCAAAAACCCTTTTCTTCCAAAACCCCTTCTTCGTCGATCCTGATCAAATGGCATCCTGGAGCTGATCCACCTTTTGTGACAATGAGAGTCTAGAGATCTTGGAGAAGGAAGACATTTTACCTTCGAGGCAAATGATCGCATGTCGCCCGATCGAGAAAGAAGAAACACCAATTGTTCAAGAAAATGAACTAGTGCTTTTCGAAGACTTCTTGCGATGTGGGTTTCGTCTTCCAGAAAGCGAGTTTTTGCTCAGCATTCTTAATCACTTTGGATTAGAGCTGGTAAATCTTCACCCCAACTCTGTATTGAGTTTGTCCATATTTCAGCATTTGTGCGAGGCTTTTGTTGGAGTTCTTCCAAGCATCAATCTTTTCCGCCGTTTCTACTTCTTGGTGTGGTCCAAGAGTGCAAATGCTGCTGGATGTGTATACTTTTGCTTGAGGGAGAAAAAGGATTATCTTGTTGTTCCTTGAGTCAGCGATGGTTTTACTGCACTGCTCCTGAATAAAGCAATCTTTGGTTCAAGAATCGTCGGCAAGAGAAAAGCAATGAAAAAGACTCCACCCCAGAGTTGGATGAAGAGCTATAGAAACAAGCCTATGCTATCCAATGTATAGCATAGAAAGGCTTGACAGCTCGGGACATGATTCGGGACTTCCTCAAGAATTGAATTAGTCCATTGAAGAAAAGGGTGCACCCTGCTTGGGAGGTGCGCTCTATGCAAGATGGAACTTTGGACTATGAACAAGGTAAAATATTTTCTTGCAGATTAGGAAATTGTCTTCAATCTATATGCGCTTATTGTATTTTCCAAATAGGGTTGCCTTCTTCTGAGGTCGATAGGCGAACAAACGCTCTGTTGAAGCTGTTTAATCCGACTATAGAAGGTGATGTGAATGCGCCGAGACCGCAGAGCTTGGTCTGTGGTAGTGATAGATTGTTACAAGAAAGACGAAAGGTAAAACTCCTCCGCAAACTTGTATATTTTTTTTCTTTTTTGGAGCTATAGGAAACAGATTGGAATATCTCTTTGATGTAGTTACTCCTCGGCCAAATAATTGGAATGAAACTGGCCATGGAAGAAGCTGGTTCTTCTAGGGGTCCTTCATCCAAAAAACTGAAGAAAACTCCTTCGAAAGTGAAGAAACCTTCAGCTCCCAGCAAACTTATCTAGAAGAAGGCCACAGGGGCAACTTTGTCAAAGGCCGTTACTTCTAGTGTGGTGGCCAAAACGGTAAAAGTATCTAGTTTTTGCCCTTCTCCAAGTGCAATTGGAAATTACTCTTCCATCATACAGGGAGAAGGAAGCGAAGAGGAGGAAGACGAGACTCCCCTCATTCTATGGAGAAAGAGGTCTGTAGATACCGTGAAGAAGACATCAACGAAGATGTTTACTTCATTGGAATCTCCCAAGAGTGGGGCAATGAGTTCCCTGGGACTCAACTTTAGGTAACGAGATGAAATTACCTTTCTAGCTGCATGTGAATACAGTCTAATGTAATCATGACCTACACCATCATTAATGAGTACACAGGTCGAGCCCATCCCCTGTAGATGCAGCATCAGTTCCAAATGTCGATACAACCATTGCAGAGGAGAATACAACTCCTATAGTTGAAATTGCAGCGATACCTGAAGTTCTAGGTGCTACAGATGCAACTGAAACCATCATTGATGAATTGATCCAAGATATTCAGATTGACGAGGACTGTTACCCGAGCTAGTTCGGAGTAATACACATCTGGTTCAAGATAGATTTGAACCAAACGAGTGTCTGGAGGTCTATTGCTATGATCTCAGACGACCTGAGAAGCATGGACACATGGTCGCAGGCTTTGCGCGATCATGAGATCGCAAACGTTGTGCGGTCAGAAGGCCGTAGGCAGTGTGCGGTCAGAAGGCCACAGACAGTGCGCGGTCAGGAGGCCGCAGACTGAGCGCGGTCAGAAGGTCATTGACTACTCTCGACCAGGATGACTCGGTATTGCGGTTATCCCTTAATTACACGTGTTAAGCCTGTGTGGAAGTTAAGTGCGGTTGTCAAAACTGCACCAAACAACTGTTCAAAGCCGTTGTGCATTGGCGCCCTTTCGACTAGTATAAAAGGGTGAGCAAATGTACAAGACGAGGACAACCCTAACAGATCGAACAGATCAAGAAAACTACAAGCTTTCATAGGCTAGTTTTAGTCATTTAGACAATCACACGGAAAAGATCTTTGCCTTTGATGATCTTTTCCCCAACTTTGTAACCTTTTTCCCATACATAGTGAAATCACAACAGGACGTAGGGCTATTACTCCCACCATCGAGGGCCCGAACCTATATAAATCTCTCTGTGCCCCAACCGACATTGCTCATCATCCCTTTCCGGAGGGACACCTTGAAAGGTCTCACAACTCACAAATTCTGCATAAGTTCGACTAAGGACCCCGAGTCCGAATCGTTGACAGCTGGCACCCACCTTGGGGCTTTTCTCAAGGCGTTCTTATTTCTATCCGGAGGTTCGGTGAGCCATGTCTGGAGCATATGATTCCGAGAACGACTTCGACCTCGAGGATTATGCCCATATCTAGATGCCTTCACCTAGTGATCCTGTTCCAATGGAGGAAACTGGGTACGAAGACGTCCCAGAGGTCGATTCGACCACTCAGGTCATGTCCATCAACTAGGAGACATCCGACACAGAACCGGAGCCCAATGTGGTTTATACTGCGTTAGAGGTTGAATCCGGTCCATCGCATGACCCTGTTGAGGGTAAGGGCGATGCTGACTAGGAATTTAGCCCAGGAAGATTTGATCCTAATAACTTCCATCGTCTCTTTGACTTTGAGTCTGACTTGGAACAAACAGAGATGTTCTCTCCATCGGTGACCTCGTTCCCTAGGCAATTCGTTGCTTTATCAGAAGAAACTCCCGATCAGCGGGCTGCTAGGGAAGAACAGGAGCGCAAGCAAAAAGAAGAGCAAGAGCGCAGACAAAAGGAGGATCAAGATCATTACAACAAGATAACGAACTTCGCAGAACAGCCCTAGTGGCTCTTCAAAATGTGCAAGCCCGTTACGACGCTGCTCCCAGTTCCTCCCATCGACCGCGTGGTCGCAGACGCGACCAGACACCATCTTTGCCCCCGGAACATTTGCCGGCGGACGAGGAGACGGTGACACCTGGCGCACCTAGGAGAAGCACGCATGGCCGGCTTCGATCCATCGCAGAGGTCCTGCGTAATTTTCCTCCTACGGTCACAGATGCGCAGAAACCCGCCTTCGCTAGGATCTTGGCGGAGAGGTCAGACGAGGTCGCATCTGAAGCGACCCCTACAGCCTCTTCCCGGTCGGCGATACGTTCCCATGACCGAGAATACTCAAACTCTAGTTCTGGTAGACGGAATCGTCCACCACTAGCACCGTCTCGGCATGACAAAGCCAGGCAGGCGGGGAATTCTCGTGATCAGGAATGAATTCCTGTCCACTCTCGCCTGGGACCGCGCGTGGCCTCTCCTTCGCGTGAGGTTGCCCGAGATCAGGTCGAGAGTCGCAGATCCATCCATGGTCCTTATGTTGGTTGTAAATCTTTCTCGCCCGGCCTTCATGCGGTCGTTTGGCCAGACAAGTTTCAACCAGGGGCCATAGAAAGATTTGATGGAACTCAGAATCCATCGGAGTTCCTTCAAATTTACATCACTGCTATTCAGGCAGTGGGTGGCAATGACCGGGCCATGGCCAACTATTTGCCTACAGTCCTCGAGGGACCGGCAAGAACCTGGCTGTTCAATCAGCCCAAGGGTTCGATATATAACTGGGAGATATTGTGTGATGCCATCCTCAACAATTTCCAAAATTGTTATCAGAAGCCGGGAAAAAAGGACGACCTCCATCGACTATGACAAACATCAACCGAAACTCTTCGTCAGTTTGTCAAGAGATTTGTCGGGGTGAGAAATACCATCTCGAACATATCTGATAATTCTGTTATCAGGGCGTTTAAACACGCCGTTCGATATCAGAGATTCACTGAGGATTTGCTCATCCACCCTCCTCGATCAGTAGCCGATCTTTTTGATATGGTTGATCGATATTCCGACGAGGCCGAGGCTGTCGAGTGCAATCGGATGGTGGACAAAGGAAACTTACCACCTCAACCAGGTCTCAAAGACGTGAAGAGGGAGGATTCGAATAAGAAGCTGGAATCTTCATCAGGCGGGAAGTTAAAAAAATCAAAAAGGAGTCGATCTGGACAGTACCGAGAGGTCGAGGTCGCAGAGAAACCTCCACCGACCAAAGGTAACAAACCTTCGTTTAAAAATAAAACTGTTTCTGGTGGTCGCAGTGCTGACCAGCCAGAGAAGTCGACTAACCCGCAGGAAGGCAAGAGATGGTGTCCACTCCACAACTCTGTAGGCCACGACCTAAAGAATTGCTGGAGTTGGTTGAAGCAGTTGGATGACTTCTACCAGGGGATCGGACCTATGCCGACCTTGGCAGCAAAAGAACAGACTTGCGGGCTAAGAGACGCCAGTGGGGACGAAGAGATGTCCTACCAGGTACCTCGTAATCATGTCAATGTTATTTTCGGAGGTTCCTCCTCTTTTGTTTCTAAGCGGCAATTTAAAGCCTTTTATCGAGAGGTGAACCAAGTGGAGACTCCCCTTGGTGAACATCAATACCCCTGTTGGTCAGATACGCCTTTGACGTTTGATCGCTCTGATTTCCCTGTGGGGCTTACTCGACCATTGAGGTTACCTTTGGTCATAACCCCAATTATCAGCAATGCGAGGGTCGAAAGGGTCCTGATCGACGGAGGTAGTTCCTTGGACATTTTATTGGTCAAGGCACTCGATGAGATGCAAATTCCTCATTCGAAAATCAAACTCATAATTCATCCTTTTTATGCGATAATTCCTGGCCCCTCTATGATGCCATTGGGACAGGTGCTGCTCCCGGTCACGCTGGGTGAACCAGATAACTTTCGAACAGAATTGGTTACTTTTGATGTAATTGATTGTGATTCAGCTTATAACGCAATCTTTGGCAGGCCAACTCTTGCTAAATTCATGATGGCTACGCACTATGCTTACCAATGCGGCAAGTTGCTTGTCCCCAAGGGCGTTATTTCGGTCCGAGGCAGTCGCAACGTGGCATTGACGTGTGATCGGTTATCCCTGGAGATGGTAGATCAGCTTCCCCTCTGAGAAGCCCAGATTGCCACAGTGTCTACTGATATGATCAAAGCCGCTCCTTGACTAGATGAAACATTAAAACTGATTCCGTTGTACCCAGATGATCCATCCAGGACAATTCGGGTTGGATCAGGCCTAGATGACAAATAGGAACTCGAGCTCGTTACTTTTCTCCGAGCTAACGCAGATGTGTTCGCGTGGAAACCATCCGACATGCTCGGTGTCCCAAGGGAGGTAATTGAGCACAGGTTAGCGATTCGACCTGGACAGCGACTGATAAAGCAGAAGCTCAGGCGTTTTGCTGTTGATCGGCAGGAAGCCATCCGAGAGGAGTTGGATAAACTCCAAAAGGCCGGATTTATTCAAGAAGTCGATCATCTGGAATGACTTGCAAATCCGGTCATGGTCTGCAAGTCAAATGGCAAGTGGTGCATGTGCCTCAACTACACCAGCCTAAATAGTGCCTGTCCGAAGGATGACTTTCCCCTTCCCCGCATCGACCAGTTGGTCGATTCTACTGCGGGTTGCAAACTGATGAGTTTCCTAGATGCTTACTCAGGATATCACCAAATTAGCATGGCAGAAGAAGATGAAGAGAAGACTGCCTTCATCACACCATTCGGCACCTACTGCTATGTCAGAATGCCGTTTGGTCTCAAGAACGTTGGTTCCATGTACCAATGCTTGATGCAAAAGACCTTTCTTTCCCAGATGGGGCATAATCTTGAAGCTTATGTAGACGACCTGGTTGTAAAAAGTTTAAAAAGTTCGTCTCATTTAGATGATCTTGCTGAAACCTTCTTTAATTTGAATCGATATGGAATAAAGTTAAACCCGGAGAAATGTTCTTTCGGGGTTTCATCTGGAAAACTTCTTGGTTTTCTTGTTTGTTCCAGAGGAATAGAGGTTAATCCTGAAAAAATCAGGGCTATCGAACAAATGAGGTCTCCCTCGACCATCAAGGATGTTCAGCGCCTAATAGGTCGCATGGCAGCATTGAGCCAGTTCATCTTGCGAGTAGGCGAAAAGGGACTACCTTTCTTCAAAGCCCTGCGTAAACACCATAATTTTGCTTGGTCCGATGAGGCCGAGAAAGCATTTCAGGAGGTCAAAGCATATTTATCTAGTCTGCCAGTCTTGGTTTCTCCCAACAAAGCCGAACCATTACTCATTTACTTTGCGGCCACACTTCACGCGATCAGCGCTATCCTGATCGCAGAAAGAGAAGGTGTGCACAAACCCGTCTACTACGTAAGTGAAGTACTTCATGGCCCTAAGGAGTGATACTGATGCGCACGGTGGCCCGATCTTCCGACAGGTAGAGGTAAGTCGATTGGTGGAGACTCGACGTTGACGATCCGGCTTCCGATCAGAACCGATCCGAACCCAGCAATCGCTACACCACGGCTCCGTTGGTTATCAACCATGCACAAACACGATTGACCTCGCCAAGAAGGCTTATCCCTGCATGCGAATCGAGAACACAAGCAAGAACGAGAAAGAAGCAATCTGAAATATTGCAAATATAAATTGAATCTCACGAGTTGGGGTTCCACAAACCGATACACGGCGAAACTGTTCTTTGACAGATTAATCTAAGCAAAACCCAAACCAAACCCTAGCGGCGGCTACTGAATATAAGGGCTAAGGGACGTCCTAGAAACCCTAGACGTGTCCGTGATGGACTCCAACACGATACATGGGCCAACGGCCTAAATTGGTGACGCAGCACCCTGGGACAGATTCTGTCTGCTAACTTGTAACGCGAATTCCCGTCGACTCAGCAGTCCAATTGACCTGAAACCGGTGCCATTGGAAAGGTTATCTCCTTAGCTTTCGATACATATGTGGATCATTGAAATCGGAGTCCGTTTGTGGCCTGGGCGATGATTTTAGTGAACACTGCTCCTGGTGGCCAAGGTAGTCGACTCCGAGATGAATTGGGACTCCAACTTGACTTGGACGCCCTCCTAGCCTCCCTCCTGGCCCTTGCTGGTTCCCAAGGCCTTCATGATCCTCTCCAAAGTTCCTAAGTACAATATAATCAATAATATCATTAGGTAGCATACTATCCTCACAAGTATATACACGGGCACTTAGGAACGAGCTCACCTGTTGATTCAATTGTCGTGCTCGTGCTCTTGTGATGGGTCCTTGCATCACAATTGGAGGAGTCTCGGGCGTATGCATAGGAGTGATGTCCTCATCAGATACCCCGAGGTCCAGAAGATACTTTACGCACTACTGATGGCTTCCCATAAGCTACGACATTACTTCCAAGCACATAAGATCACAGTTCCCTCATCTTTTCCTTTGGGGGACATTGTCCTGAATCCGGAGAAATCTGGTCGGATCGCCAAATGGGCCGTCGAACTCAGAGCATTCGACATCCATTTCACGCCTCGCACCGCGTTCAAGTCTCTGGTCCTGGCTGACTTCGTGGTCGAATGGACTAAACCTGAGCCGCCGGTACAGGCGCCTGAAGAATTGGAATGCCCCGATCACTGGACAATGTACTTTGATGGCTCTCGCAGTTTTCAACACTCGGGGGTTGGTGTGGTCTTAGTCACGCCTCAGGGCGACAAACTGAATTATGTCATTCAACTACACTTTGTTGCGACCAACAATGCAGCAGAGTATGAAGGTCTTATTGCAGGGCTCCGGGTAGCAAAATTCCTCGGAGTCCGTCGATTAGTGGTGAGGGGAGACTCATAGCTGGTCGTAAACCAGGTAAACAAGGAGTACAGCACCTCCGATGAGACAATGGCTCATTACCTGGGGGAAGTGAGGAGATTGGAAAAACACTTCAGTCATTTCGAAGTCCAATACATCCCGCGAAAGGACAACATTCTCGCAGACCAATTATCCAAAATTGGGTCCTCACGCACATCCGCTCCGGCAGGAGTGTTCGTCGAACACTTGGAACATCCCTCGATCATGACTACGGTCGAGGATGATCCGGTAACAGTCTGTGTTACCAACCTCGGGTAGGAACGAGATTGAACCCATCCATTGAGGGTCTATATTGAACACGGGACCTTGCCCGAGGATGAAAACGAGAGTGATCGGTTAGTTCAAAAAGCGCGTCTATACAAACTTATCGATGGAATTTTGTATAGAAAGGGTACTCAAGGAGTATTCATGCGCTGTGTGTCCCAAGAGGAAGGTAAATCCCTCTTGAAAGAAATTCATGACGGTGTATGCGGTGCGCACGCGCCATTTCGTACACTGGTCGAAAAGGTTTTCCGACAAGGATTTTACTGACCTTCGGCACTTGATGATGTCAAGAATATGGTCAAGACATGTCCTCAGTGTCAATTTCATGCGAGACAGGTCCATCTGCCTGCCTACGCTCTACAAACTATCCCTCTATCATGGCCCTTCGTGGTTTGGGGGATAGATATTGTTGGTCCTATGCCACAAGCGGTCAATGGATACAAGTACTTGTTCATAGCTATTGACATATTTACAAAGTGGATTGAGACCGAACCAGTACGCAATATTACTGCTGCTGCTACACAAAAGTTCTTTCATAAAAACATTGTGACTCGATTCGGTGTTCCAAATCGTCTCATTACTGATAATGGTTCCCAGTTCGCTAACAGTCTCTTTTTGGACTATTGCGACACCATTGGAACCAAGGTGTGCTTTGGCTCTGTAGCTCATCCACAGAGCAATGGTGCCGTTGAACGTGCCAACGGGCAAATACTGCAGGGCATCAAAAAGCGCATTTTTGATCGCCTTAAGACACGCTCGGGGGCTTGGGTGGATGAGCTATATATCGTTCTATGGGCACTACGTACTACTTCTAGTCATGCCACCGGCGAGACACCTTTCCATCTGGTATATGGGGCTGAGGCTGTGTTACCCATGGAAATTAGTATTGGTTCTGTCCGAACAGATCAATTCGAACAAGTTGATCAGAACGGACAACGATTACAAGATCTCATCCTCCTAGAGGAAAAACGTGATCGAGCTCTGGTCAAGTCTGCGGTGTATTTGCAAGCTTTGCGCAAATACCATAACAAAAGGGTGCGACCACATAGCCTTCACGTGGGCGATCTGGTTTTATGTAAAATACAAAAGTTCTCCCCTCAATGGGAAGGCCCCTATATCGTTGTCTTGGTGCCGCGACCAGGATCGGTTCGGTTGGCAATGGAGGATGGTCAAATCTTAACCAATACATGGAACATCGATCAACTGTGCAAGTTTTACGTGTAAGTTACCAAACCCTTTTCCTTTTCAATTAGCATGATTTAACAAAATCAGTACTTCTAGTTGCTTCATGTGATAATTATTCCTTTCGCCCATATGTTACGAGTCTGGCTCAGGGGCTGGTCATCGATAATTGTATCACTATAATACCTTGATAGGATTCGCTGGCCGATCTCGTGATCACTTCCATCCAGACAAGACACCCCTCAATAAGCCGTTTCTCAACGCACACGGGGCTTGCTGGCATGACCTTGGTCATTAGAGTGGCTGCCGGTTTGCAAGAAGGTCGGGTATTGTATCGAACATGATTATCGGTCTGGTCGATAATACCTAAAGTCATAGTACTCTCTAGGTGCTCCTGGTCGTCGTTACACCCATATTTCTTCCTGCGCTTATGATACTAAGTCTTCAGTATACATAATCTCAAGAGGGGGCTAGGGGAATATGGTCGTAACATGAAACAAAAAGAAGTGCTTTTCTTCCAAAAAATCAAGGCATACATATGCATTCTATAATTATATATGTACAAGTACAAGATTTACAATAGGCCAAGCTCTTTCAAGAGGTTTTCTACTAGAGGTCTGACCTCCTCCATTATAACCTCAAGTTGGTCTTCACTCTCGACCTCTGCTTCTCCCACCACTGTTCTTAGATCAAGATCTGGGCCATGGTGAAGACGAAGCCGGCAGAGGATGGCGGAGGCCACTGATTGCACTCTTGTCTTTATCGCCTCTGTTTGCCGCCTTGTATCTTCAGGAAGATACTCGAGGAGTGACTCCACTTGGGTCGTGACCAGTGTGGTCCAGTCGCTAAGGCTAAGGTCATCCTTTTCGGTCTTGACCACGTCAGCTCTTAGCAAACCGGCCACCATCTTCAGTTTTTCGAAGATGTCTTGTTGAGCACTGCTGCAGGTTGAGAGTGACTCATTCAAGTCCTTGTTCTCCTTGCAGACAGAGTCAACTTTCGAGTTCTGCAACTCGATGGTCGCCTGGAGATCCTTCTTTTCTTGGCAGAGCTGGCTTATTTGGTCCTCTTGAGCTGCGATAAGAGACCATCACAAACAGTTCGCATAACAAATTAAGTCATCCTGGTCAGAAGTATACTTACAGGAGAGCTGTGACCGCAGCAGTTGGAGTTCTTCCTCCAGGCCAGAGATCCTGGCGACTGCCCTGACCTGCTGGCTTTCCTGATCAGCGAGGCTCTTGATCAGAGAGGCGTTTTCTCTGTGACAAAAGAGACAATTGTCAAAATGGGACTAACATTCAGGCAGATGAAGGAGAATCTTCCTTACCGCTGCAGGCGACTCGTTTCCTATTGTGCGACCTCGATACGATTTGCTACAGCCATCGACTTGGTCGCCATATGAGTCAGTTCCTATGACATGGAAGGGGATCAGTTTCAAAGCCTGGATATTCCTATGCAAATGCGAACATAAAAATCACAAGAGATGTTCTGCATACCTCAACATACTCGCTGAACGAGCCGCTTTCTGGTTCAGCCAAAGCCTAAGTCTCTAGACTCGCCTTATCCCCAGTTAGAGCAGTAGATGAGTTTTCCTGCTGAGCCTCCTCCATAGCTGGGGTCGCAGATTCCATTCTCTGCGATTGGACTTCTGCAGCCATCCCATCTATAATGGCATGAAGAACTTCCTCGGCCCTAGGGATGGGACTTTGCTCGCCCGTGACCTCTGTAGTAGGAGAAACTTCAACACTTGTAGAGGTCACTGGGGGGCTTGGCGCTGCATCTCTGCGCCTAGCATAATCAGACAAGAGAATCATCGGTTAGAATCTCTTCAGTCGATTACTGCAATACGACCCTGTCTAAACGGGAGAGATTCTTACCTTACTCGAAATCCTACCCATTTCTGGGATTTTGAGGATAGTTCCCCGCGAAAAAGAGGACAGTCATCATCTGTCCTGGTTTTCCTCTTCCTAAATAGGACCTTGTCCTTTTCTCCCTGTGTGCATGCAAATCTATAAGAACACACATGAGGAATGATGAAAACCAAGGCTGTAAGGGTCCTTACCGGGGTAACTTCTTCGGTCGGTAGGGATGAAGCCATTGGTCCTGAAGTCTCCTGGACCACAGGCACTGGGACTTCATTTGCGACCATGAGGTTGGTGGTGGCCGCGGGGTCCTGTTCAGTTATTCCCACTCCTGTCAACAGGAGTGGAGTACTCACCGCCCCAGAACTGGCAGGAGTCTTATTGCGGTGGATAAGGGGAATGTTGTCTTCCTCTTACTGTATGAACATAACTCAATAGATGTGCACAGACGAATGTGAACATTCAGGATTGTGAGAATGCTTACCACAATCGCCCCTTCTATCAGGAGGGGAGGTGTTACAAGTCCTGAGGCTTCATAAGCTTTAGGTCATGGGGTTTCACCCGTAACCACAGGATTATCAGCGGTCACGGGGCCCATTATAGTCGTCTCTGTCCCTGCGGTCAGAGATAGGACCTCGCTAGTTTGAGGAGCGATCGCCTTCGTCTTGCGGCGAACTAGAGGAATGTCATCCTCCTCGTCCTCGCTCCCTTCACCCTGTACGACGAAGAAGTAATTTCTACTCGTACCTGGGGTTACAGGGGGTACTGAATATCTTACCACGGTCTTTTTCGCGGTAGGGGTTTTCTTCTGCGAAGAAGCCTCTCCCAGAATCTTCTTAGATTTCTTGGGAACGGACTCCTTGGCTACGTGCTTCGAAGAAGTCCTCCTCATCCTCTTCACGGCTGGTCCCCCTGAGGCACCAACGTCCTCGCTTGGATGCGCCGCCTCAGCGAACTTCCCCAGAAGCTGTATCATTCAAATGCTCTTGGTAATGCAGGACAAGTGGATGAATTACAACAGGGCTTGTTAAGAAAGGTCATACCTTTTGGCGCTCCTGTTTAAGGTCGTCGCCCACGTTGATTAAGCTCTGGGGGCTAGGCGATCCCTTGGCTCCCTCCACAGTGGCGCTGTACACCTTGAGGAGGTAATTTGTCTATTTTTCAATCTTGGACAAAGGCAGAGCTGCGTCGCAAACAAGCATGTTAACAAATATGACATTTTTTCAGTAAAAATGTATGTTTTGTTGACTAGAAGATGGACCATTATTGTAGTCCAAGGTACTATCCGCCATGGACTGGATTTCCCAAGCCGGATGAGCCCTTTCACGCAGGGGGCTTATCCGGTTCTTCACAAAGTCGCGTATAATGTCGCGCGTAGTTAGGCCCTGCCGGACTAAGTGAAGAATGGCTTGGTCTTGTTTCTTCTGCTCTGCGCTCAGAGCAGGAAGGGAGTCCAACTCGCTGGCCTTGTCCGGTCGGGAGTTCATGAACCGTAGTCCGCTCTCTGATGGAGGGGTGCATTAGAACCATTTCTGGTGCCACCCGTGCACCGAGTCCCGGAGGGGCGGGAAGGGGTACTCTTTCTTCTCCCATATCCGAAAGTAGATGCACCCGGCGGCATTGGCACTCTTCGACCATGCCGAAAAGTAAAAGCGTCGGAAAAGCTCCACGCTTGAAAGCACTCCGACTAAGGCTTCGCAGAGATGCTGAAAGATCGCCAAGATAAGAACAGCATTTGGGTGGAGATTCACTAACTCCAACCCATAATGCTCCAAGATTCGTTTCAAGAACCAGCTCTCTGGGAATCGAAACCCGCAGCGCAGGTATTCCTCAAAGACCACCAACTCGCCCTCTTGGATGATTGGGGTTTCTTGATCTTTCTTCGCAGGCTGACAGTTGATCAGCAGCCGCGGAGGGAGAATCTCTTCCTTCTCAAGGGCCACCAGGCTTTCTTCTGTATGGTGAACAGATCGGCTCCAGGATGCCATTTCTTGCGAGAGATCGAGAAGAAAGGTGGTGACTTTGGAGGCGATGGAGATGAGGAATGCAAAAGAGGGTTTTGTGCGGCGAGAAACTCTAAGACAATTGAAGGGTTTCTGGTTGTGGCTTCCTCAAGAAGCTACTTTCTCCTTTTATATGCCCGAGGCAACCCTTCGTCGAGTATTTTATTAATTTCCCATAATGGGTGCCTTCTCTCTGGGGACCTGTTATGCACCCCCTACAGTGAATTCAGAACGAAATATATTTTTATTATTTTTGTTTCGAATTCGGGAGCTAGGCTGCACATAAAAACACAAAAATTTTGCAAAGATTATGGAGGAAATGGTCCCTCCCGTCTTTTGTAAATTAATTTTCGTGTGTTGATCACAATGCAGTTCTGTGATCATTTCAAGATTTGCATGTTGATCGCGGCTTCAGTTCTGATAGCGGCTTCGGTTTTGATCGTGGTTTCAGTTCTGATCGCGATACCAGTACTGATCGCGATACTAGGTTTGATCGCGATCAAGTTGTTACTTCGAATTTACCTGTGTATGGGTGATCGCAAAGACATTCTTGTGATCATGTTTTCGCACAGGGAATGTGAAGAGTTTCAATTCAAATTAACTCTTGCATAATCCTTCTTAAAACATCAAGATATGTAAGATAAAGGAAATTTTTATTTCTGGCAATCCTTACATACAAAAGGGATACAGGCAACCAGAGCATCAACCTGATCCGAGAGAAGTTTACAAAGTTCTCCTAGGGACATATTAGCATCAGTGGGATCGACACTGGCTGCCCCTAGAGAATTGGCTATGGCTCTAAGCCTATCTACATCATCCCGAATCAGAGAAGCACTACTATTCCTGATTGTATTGGAGAGTTCTCGCTGCTGCCGAGCGTAGTCCCTCTCCAAGTGGAAGTGGTGCGCCTCTTCGCGGGAGTTGTCATAACATTCTGCCAGGTGCAAAATGGCCGAAGACATCTCTTTGGTCTTCTTCTCCAGAATCTCTTTCTCCTTTTGGAGAGTTTGTTCGAGGGAAAGAGGTTGGATCTCAGCAGGCTGGTCGCTGGGGGACTCCAGAAAGTTTTGTCTTCTGCATTCGCATGTGTTAGTTTTACAAGATAAAACGACCAGCAGAGGAGATGAAAGTAATTAGCAATCCTCACAAGTGAGAGGATGAAGTGTTTCCTCCAGAAAGTAGATCACCCGACAAAAGTCGAGGACCATCTGTTCGTGGAAGTGCAACCTTCCCACCAGAAAATTGATCACCCAACAAAAGCTGGGGATCGCTTGATCGCAATGGAGAAAGCTAAGAAGAAAGCTTCGAAGGATTTTTATGGATCTCCAAAGGTGGAGATGAGAGATCGACCTTCCGTGTAGCATGCACAGGAAGGACTATAGGGACCAAAGGAAGAGAGAGCAATGATACATCCCTAACCCTTGTACTGCTGGAGGATCCCTCGTCAACCTTAGGTTTCTTCCCTGGAGGAACCAGCTCTTCGGTTACCTGTGAATTTCCAAAAAGCATTTGGGAAATGATCAGAATATAAGATGGCAACTTGAACCAAAAGTTCCAGAGAAGACTTACCTTCTAGAAGTCCTGGTCGAGTTCGGGTATTACTTCCTCTTCATCACTCACAATCTCAATGATGTTCTTGGAGCCCTGATCTACCATTGAGGTGAAAACGGAAGAGAAGGAAAGATAGCTTCGGAAAAGACTTAGCCGAGAAAAGACTTGTGAAGTTTTAGGGCTAAGAGGCTTCGGTATTTGTAGCCTCCAAAGGTGACGGTTCATTTTTCGAATGCCTCGAGTTCTTAAAACGCATTTATAGTTTTATCTCTGGTTAAAAAACAATTCAGCGGTGCTATCATTACCTGTCAAAAACAACCCAGAGCACGTCTCGGGAAATAAACTGCCACACTTAGTGCGCCACTAAGTGGAGAAGTTGAAGCATCAGGTCACTTATCCGATGTGAGATTAAAATTTGAAGTAAATATGTCCCTTCGTTTTCTTCAAATTTGGGGGCTAACTGACGAGGATTGTTACCCGAGCTAGTGCAGAATAATGCACATCTGGTTCAAGACAGATTCGAACCAAACGAGTGTCTGGAGGTCCGTTGCTATGATCTCAGATGACCTGAGAAGCATGGACACATGGTCGCAGGTTTTGCGCGATCATGAGATCGCAGGCAGTGCGCGGTCAGAAGGCCGCAAGCAGTGCGCGGTCAGGAGGCCGCAGACTGAGCGCGGTCAGAAGGTCATTGACTACTCTTGACCAGGATGACTCGGGATTGCTTAAGCTCTACGACAAGCATATCCTGAGAATCACGAAGATCCTTCCACGTATGAAGACAACTGCCAGGAGGTTAATATGTGCGGTTATCCCTTAATTGCACGTGTTAAGCCTGCGTGGAAGTTAAGTGTGGTTATCAAAACTGCACCAAACAACAGTTCAAAGCCATTGTGCATTGGCGCCCTTTCGACTAGTATAAAAGGGTGAGAAAATGTACAAGACAAGGACAACCCTAACAGATCGAACAGATCAAGAAGACTACAAGCTTTCATAGGCTAGTTTTAGTCATTTAGACAATCACACGGAAAAGATCTTCGCCTGTGATGATCTTTTCCCCAACTTTGTAACCTTTTTCCCATACATAGTGAAATCACAACAGGACGTAGGGCTATTACTCCACCATTGAGGGCCCGAACCTGTATAAATCTCTCTGTGCCCCAACCGACATTGCTCATCATCCCTTTCCGGAGGGACACCCTGAAAGGTCTCACAACTCACAAATTCTGCATAAGTTCAACTAAGGACCCCGAGTCCGAATCGTCGACATAGATAAATCCAATCAATGATGTGGAGACTGATGTCACGGCTGCAACCTTGACTATGGGGACAGGCGAACAAGCAGGAACTTCTACTCCCCCTCTGGTCGAAGAAAATGTTGAACCATCAAATCTAGTTGCTGATTCCTTGTATCCTGCTTCAGAATTGAATTTGCAAATCATTGAGCAGGTGCGAGATAACTCAGGATCTGAGATCCTTCTAAAGGATCTTATTGAGGTAAGGATTATATTCACCCCAATATGGTTTATTATTTTTTATCTGAATAACATCTTCGAATATTTGTCCTCTTGTAGAATTCTGCCAGGCATTCGACCTTGGTAAATTTGCTGATTGAGCAATTTAAGTTCGTGCAGTTGAAATGCAACCAACTAGAACAGTATGTATCTTGCTCTTTAAATTCACTCTTCTACGAATCAAATGAAATTTCTTGTCATTGCAGGAAAAACTCTGTCTTGACGAATGAGGTTTCCAAAGAGCACTCCGACAAGGAGACAGCCATAGCAAAAGCTTTAGAGGAAAAAAAAGTAAAAATCTTGTTGAAGCTCTGTCTTCCTTGGAGAAGAATAAAAGCTTATGTGCTTCTCTCTAGAAGGAGAAAGAAAAGATACATATTAACTTAACTTGTAAGTTCATTCTCACAGAATTAGTCATTGTGTTTTATGAATTTATAAAATCATTTACTTTTCTTCTGACCAGGTCAAAAAGAAATGAATTTGAAACTGGTAGAGGAAAGAGTCCTGCGCCCTAGTTTTAACTCAAGCTGATTCTCTGGTTGACAATATCCCAGAGTTTGCGAAGAGATATAAGGAAATTGTCAAGAAAGACAATAGTTCTGCTGCTTCCTCCATCTGAAGCAAACTTAGACATCGCCATGGTCCGGGTTTTGATCTGAACTTAGTGGCGGAAGATGTCACTTTTGATAATGAGGATCAGCTGAATGCAACTGTTGCTGAGGTCGCGCCAATAGTTGATAAACTATTAAGAAACCTCAAGCTTGCTTGAAACTTTCCTCTCTGTTGTAAATATTTGTTTTGACAATGAGAAATAAAGATCCTTTGATGTATTAGTTTATTTATTACCTACAAAGAAAACAGCTAATAGAGAATGTATATGCATGATTTGTTTCAAAATTTTAGAAACATAAAGACATATTTATCTTCCATCTAAATGTTATAGTTGTATTCTCCTAGCCCCCTCCTGATATTACTAATACTTATAGATCAGTATAGTAATTTCAGGATAATAAACTTTCCTAGGAAACCTCTTATGTGTTGAGAAATGGCTCATAAAGAAATTTTTGAACTAGAGTTTATTATGAAATCACAAGTACAAATAGCTCAAAGTAAGTGCTAAAGTTTTTTGTGAACTGACAACCACTCGAATGATCAGAAACATGCTAGTAAGTCTCATGTGCATTAAGAAACACCTTATTTAGAAATGTCTTATCTAGATGTGACCATGAGGTTGATTAGCGAATCCACTTTAAACATTGTGATGAGATGATTATCTGTGAGCGAACCTCAAGCATAACTTGAAGAGAATCAAAGGACATAATAGATAACACACTTATAACATAAAGTGAAAGAAATATCGTTTTATTGCAGAAAACTATGCTAATTGAACAGGGAAATGGTAATGGAAAAACTTGCACATAAAATTTGCGCAATTGATCTATATTCCATGAATTTGATAAGATCCTTCCATCTTCCATAGCTAATCGAGCTGATCCTAGTCACGGTATTGAGACCACAGTGTAAGGTCCTTCCCACTGAGGGGAGAATTTGTTGTGATTAGACTGATTTTGGATTTTTCTTAAAACCAAGTCGCCCGCATGAAGACTATGTGGTCGCACCTTTCTACTGTGATATTTACGCAATGCTTGTAAATATGCTGCAGACCTAATCAAGGCTCGATCACACTTTTCTTTGAGAAGAGAAAGTTCATTTTCTTGAGCATCACTTTGATTATCAATATCAAAGTGACTTAGACGAGCTGAACCAAGTTGAATTTCAATTGGTAAAACAACTTCTACACCTATACATAAGTATACACATAAAAGAACATAGAGAACACGTAATCTTAGAGAAACATGTACTTTATTAATTCCCAAATGAATTATAAGTTACAAGTCCCCTTGGGATTTACATATTCTCACTGCGCCTTACGGAAATACATCTTGACTTCAGGAGATTGTGTGGTTGATGGTTCCTCAGGGCTTTTAAAAAACTCCTGATTAATTACATCTGCAGAACAAGTCCGCAGAACACCTCTGATTAAGTTGTGCTAATGATCATCGTCTTCAAGCCTCGAAATAACTTTACCCTTGATGAATGAATGCAATGCGGATGCCCATGCATGCAAGTATGCAATCGATAGCTTCGTCAATCTATGGTGTTATCATAAAAATGTGGTGAACACTGAAATATCCATCAATGTTCGGCCTAAGGTTCATTTGGCCTCATCTGTCATGAACAAAATGGATGCCTTCACCTCATCAGTACCTAGCATGAATGATGTCTGGCTTCATCTGTCACGGACAGGGGTTGTTCGGCCTCGTCGGTACCCAAACAAAATGCATGTCGCCTTCACCTCATCAATAGCCAACGACATGAAAAGTATGGATGGAAATATTGTGATAATACCTTTGACTTCCTTAACTTCAGGTGCACATTTCATGGTAGACAGCACATTGGAACATTCATCAATGGCTTAGAATAAATTGACCTGTCTTGACAACTTCAGACATGATTGAACATTGGCTCCCCTTCCCTTGACTAGATGTGTGCCTTTGTATCCTCTGATTGACATGAAACTTGGTAAAATAGCTTCTGGATAGATCTTCGATTGGTCACCAAATTTGAGATCAATCGGACCGTTAGATTGAAAGCTATCTTCAATGCATTTCTCGTACATCAAGCTGGAATTCAGCGAGATAGAGCTTGTTTGCATTGGTCTTCTAGAGCTCTTCTTTCCCTCTGATCGAGGTGAAATTTGGAGGAGTTGCTTCACCATGAGCCTATTGTTCTCCATAAAAGTTTGTGGTTGATCGGACTTCTATATTGAAGTTACCATCGATTTCTCCCACATATCAGGCTGGGATTAACTCTGACTAAAGTGCAACTCTAGGACCTCTGATTGGGTTGAAACTTGGTGGACATGCTTCATGATGGATCTTCTACCCTGCATAAAAATTTGGGGTCAATTGGACTTCTGGATGAGAAGTTATCATCAATCTTCTCCCATGGGATAAGTTGAACAAGCTTTTGGTCACTAGTCGAATCTTGAAATTTGAAGGCTTCTAGTCGTGCTCGAAGTGCCAAACTGGTCACTATTCAAATTGAAGTACCAATTGACAACTTCTCATCGAAATGACAATATGGATTAGATCGAATGCTGATGCAATCTCCTGCTCAAAAGTGCACTTAAGAGACTTCGATTGAACAGCAATGTGGATCTGATCGAATGCTAGTTTCTGATTGAAATGACAATATGGATCTGATTGAATGTTGATGCAATCTCCTACTCAAAAGTACACTTAAGAGAGTTCAATTGAATAGCAATGTGGATCTGATCGAATGCCAGTTTTTGATCAAAACGACAATATAGATCAGATCGAATGCTGATGCAACCTCCTGCTCGAAAGCACACTTAAAAGAATTCAGTCGAACAACAATATGGATCTGATTGAATGCTAGTTTCTGATCGAAATGACAATATTGATCAGATCGAATGCTGATGCGATCTCAGGCTTGAAAGTACACCTAAGAGACTTCGATCGTACAGCAATGTGGATTTGATCCAATGCCAATTTTTGATCAAAATGACAGTATGGATCTGATCGAATGCTGATGCGATCTCCTGCTCAAAAGTACACTTAAGAGACTTCGATCGAACAACAATGTGGATTTCATCGAATGCCAATTTTTGATCAAAATGACAGTATGGATCTGATCGAATAATGATGCGATCTCTCTCGGGGCACTCGTTGACTCAGGGCTCCTTTGTGCAATTGATCCGAGATCTTCAATACTGCTTTGAACTGATCTTCATCTTCATATTCGGGCTCATACCGGCACCAATGAACAGGCCTTGACCTCTTATATGATGCATGATAAATACTATATCTATGATCAATACTCATCCACGATCATCTTCGGAGGGGACAAGGAGAAGGGCTTCTGGTCGAATAGAGAGACTCCCTCTTCGTCTTGTCTTCGTTGCTTGGCCTTTACGTTGTCTTTTGGTCCGCCTTTGTTCACCTGCAAAAAGTGATCTCCCCCTCTCTATTTATAGAGGCTCTAGGTTGGTTGAAACTGATAAGTCTTAATCTAGCTAAATTTTACCCTAGGTTTAGTATTGAAAACGTGCAAAAATAATGCTTAAAATTCCTTTGATACGTCATTTTATGTGACTTTTTGTAACATTTTTACAATCCGCTTTCATGTGTGTTATTCATGTTTTAGTGCAAAAACGTAACAAATTTGGAGATATTTCGACATCGTTTGCATAGGAAACAATGTGGAGAAAGAAAATGTTGAAAATCTGAAAAATAGGGATTTGGATCCAAAATCCGAATTCAAAATCCAAAACCTCAATCCCGAATCCGAAATAGACCTATTAGTCCGTTTGACGCGTGTCCAGACCCATTAGTCGGTTTAAGGCATTCCACAGTCCGAATCTGAGTCAATTTCCTTCCTAAACAAGTCTTTAGTTGTAATTGGTTGATTCTAGGATTTATGTACTATCAATAGAGAATCTTTTTGCTCAATTAGACATGCTTTCTTTAGGCTTTAGTAATAGTTTTTAGCTACTTTTTAGTTTAGTTTTCTTAGGAGAGCCCCATCTCTATTTTTTCCTACTTTTGTAAGCTGGCAAAGACGGCAACTTCAATTTTCTAGCAATCAAGTAAGTTTTTATTTAATTCTTATTATTCTAGTATTTTAATGCCTTTTTGTGAGTACATCACTTCTAGGGTTAGGGATGACCTAATCCAGAAGACATTATTCTTCCTTGTTTTTTATCTTAAGTGTTGCAGTTATTTATTGATGTTTTCTTCCTCTAAAACCTAAATTCTCGTTTCGGCAACAGACGTAACAGTTGAGCCTTAGCAAGAAGCCTACCCCCCCTAAAAGCAGTTTGCCTTAGCGCTTTGATGTGGGATCCTGAACAAGAGAGAGGCTCTCGTCAAACATAATAGTGGAAACAATCCTCTGACCGTTGTACTAGCGACCATACTATCAACTTAATCTGTCTTGAAAAACAATTGACATTAACTTGTAATTCTCGGACCTTGGATAGAATTATGCTGGATGGATATGAAACCCCCAAACCTCTAGCTTTTCATTCTTGCTTTTAAACCCCAAATTTCATACTTGCAATTTACCACTTTAAACCCTAGATTGATAGATTTAGTAGTAGATTTAGTTGTAGACAAACAAACTCCAAAATTTTTTAGACTTAATCAGCGATCCATTAACCTAAAAAACGAATACACTTGGTCCTCATGGAATTCGAGCCTCAAATGCTCAACAATCAACCGTCCACTTGTGATATTACAAAATCACACCGTTTTAGGTGTAATCAAGTTGTTGGCGCTGTTGCCGAGGAACAACGGTAATTCATCTTTTTAGATTAATTTTTTCTGTTATAAGTCAGTCTCACTTCTCAATCTTGCTTCTATTTTTCTTTTTCTTTTTCTTGTTTTATGTGCACCACTAACCTTTCAGGGAAGTAGTGCAAAACTGGATAGCTCAGACAAACTTGTCAAACCGCGCGCCAACATCAGTACGAGGCAAGATAGGTAAGATCGGAGGAAAACTTGCAAACTTTTGAAGACATCGAAGAACAACCAACAATGGAGAACCAAAAGAGAATAAAGGATTACGCAATCCCGCTCAGCGTGGGGTTGCAATCTGGTATTTTTAGACCACTGATTGAATCAAATAATTTTGAAATAAAACCTATGCTTTTGAATTTGGGTCAACAAAATCAATTGACCGGTCTTCCCACTGAGGATCCATCCTTACATTTACACATGTTTCCTGAGCATTGTGATACTTTCAAAATTCATGGAGTAACTCAGGATGTACTTCATTTGAGACTCTTTCCTTTCTCGCTGCGCGAGAAGGTGAGGGCATGGCTATACACTCTTCATCCTGTATCAATCACTACATGGGACGAACTCTCAAGAGCTTTTCTAGGTAAGTTTTTCCCTCCTGCTAAAACTGTTCATATTCACAACCAGATTGAAAATTTTTCTCAGCAGGTAGGTGAATCACTTTATGACACTTGAGAATGGTACAAGAACTTTCTGATCAAATGTCCACATCACAAACTAGAAATGTTGTTGGTGGTTCAGACATTTTATAGCGGGCTGAACTACAATGTGCGGATGGTTGTAGACATCGCAGCTGGTAGCGCACTGATAAACAAAAGTGTAGACTAAGCATACGACCTCATCAAAGGTATAACTCAGAACAACACAAAATGGGGAACTGAACGAGCTGCTCAACAAAATTTGACCAATAGCGTGGATGTAAGTGCAATGTCGCAACTGGCCGAACGGGTAGCAATTCTCACAGATAGATTATCAATTCTTGGATCTTTTGCTACTTCATCTGTTAATGCAATAGCACCTATATGTGAACTGTGCGGCATACAAGGCCATTATGGCCATGAATGCCAATTTAACCCATCCATGGAGAAGGAAAACACTTTTCAGGGTATGCAACAACGGTAAGGTAACGTTTTCCCTAACTCATATAACTCTGGATGGTGCAACAATCAAAACTTTGCATGGTCAAGAAAAAATCAGCAACCTCAACGTCAACAACCATATTTTGGACAGTAGCAACTACACCAACAAAATCTCCCATATCAAGCTCAAAGGCCGCCGTACCAACAACAAAAATAGCAACCTTATCGATCGCCACATCAACGACAACCCGAGCAGTCAAACATGGAGTGCATGCTAGAGAATTTTCTAGCAAATCAAGAGAAAGAGAAGTCATCCATGAACCAAAAGATTGACTCCATATCGACTCACGTCCGCATGCTTGAGACTCAAATCGTACAATTGGCGAATCTTGCACCAAAAACGATAACCCTCTTCCTTCTCAACCTATCAATCCTCGCAAGTTTGAACAAATTAATTCCATAGCTTGTTTTAACCCTCTTATTTATAATACAGTGATCTTAAGGCGTGGAACAAAGCTACCAGAACGAACACCACCAACTGAACCTGCACCGGCAAGAGAAATCAAGGAAATACCACTACCACTGGCAAAGGATGACGACAAGGGAGCCGAATCAAAAGAAAAAGAAAGTGGAGAAAATCAGGTAAGACATATTTATAATCCAACTCCACCTTTCTCGGGCAGGTACGTAAAAGCGAAACTTAATAAGCAATTTGAAAAATTTGTTGAAATCTTGAAAAATCTTAATGGGACTATGCCTTTTACTGATTTAGTGACTCAAATGCCTTCTTATGGAAATTTCTTGAAAGATATTCTTACTAAAAAGAGGGATTTAAGTGAATTTCAAACTGTTGCTTTGACCAAAAATTGTAGTGCTTTAATTCTAAACAGTATGCCGGCAAAGCTATGGGATCAAGGGAGCTTCTCCATCCCTTGTAACATAGGTACAGTACATATCAATCGAGCTCTTTGTGACCTAGGCGCAAGTGTTAGTGTGATGCCTCTCACCATCACACAACATTTGAGCATGGATGAGATCAAGCCTACATGCATGGTTCTGCAACTTGCCGATTGTTTGGTAAAGCATCTGGAAGGAATCCTGGAAGACATGCCTCTTCAAGTCGGTAAATTTTATCTTCCAGTTGATTTTGTTGTTCTTGATATGGATGAAGATATTGCTATATCTATTATATTGGTATGACTAATGCTCTGAACAGCATGTGCCCTCATTGATGTTCGTGAGGAACAAATTACTTTCCGCATAGGGGAGGAGAAAATTTTGTTTAAAATATCTAAACTTGTTGATTGCCCTATGTATGAAGAGAAAATTTGCAGCATGGATGATCTAGAAGAAGTCCTAGAAGAGGAGTCACCACTTCGACTCACTTTTGGAGAAGGAACAGATGAAATATTCGACAACGAAAAAATTGACAGCAGCGAAGAAATCGAACATAACAAAGACGAAGCAACAAAAGAACCATCCAAAGAGAGGACATCTCAAAATCCAACATCACAGGTAAGAAAAAGGTAGGTAAACCTACACTTAAAACTATTTCTTGCTCACTGAAATATGTGTTCTTGGATGATGATGAGATGCAACATGTCATTGTTAATGCAAACTTGACCAATTCACAACTAGAAAAATTGATTTCTTTACTTCGTGTGCATTGCAATGCTCTTGGTTATTCAATTGATGATATCAAAGGGGTTAGCCCTGAAATTTGCATGCATAGGATTTCTCTAGTTGATGAAACTAAAACCTCCATTGAGCGTCAACGTAGACTAAACTCAACCTTGAGGGAGACTATAAAAGCTGAAATTTCTAAACTACTAGATGCGGGTATCATTTATCCTATTTCTGATAGTAATTTGGTTAGTCCTATTCATGTGCTTCCAAACAAGGGAGGCATGACTATGGTTAAGAATGCTAACAATGAGTTGATCCCTACTAGACTTGTTGCTGGATGGCATATGTGCATTGATTATCATAAATTGAATAGCGCCACTAGGAAGGATCACTTTCCACTACCTTTCATTGATCAAATGTTGGAAAGATTGGCCAAACATGCATATTTTTATTTTCTTGATGGGTATTCGGGATTCTTTCAAATCCAAATTCATCCCGATGATCAAGATAAGACGATGTTTACATGTCCTTTCAGTACTTTTACTTACCTGCAAATGCCGTTTGGGTTATGTAACGTGCTTGCAACCTTTCAACGATGTATGATGGCTATCTTTTCATATTTAATCGAGGAAATAATGGAAATCTTTAAGGATTATTTTAACATTTATGGTTCCTCGTTCAATGCATGTCTACAAAATCTTTCTTGAGTCTTAAGCAGGTGCGACGAAGTTAACCTAGTGCTAAATTGGGAATAGTGCCAATTCATGGTTCAAAAAGGCGTGGTACTTGGCCACGTGATTTTTGAACGAGGGATTGAAGTCGACAATGGAAAAATCGAGGTCATAGCAAGTCTTCCACCACCAACGAACGTGAAGGGCATACGCAATTTCTTGGGACATGAAGGTTTTTATCGTCGTTTCATTAAGGATTTTTTCAAAACTGCTAACCCTCTCACTCATTTGCTTGGTAAAGATATGTCTTTTGATTTTGTTGATAAATGTATTAATGCCTTTAATCAACTAAAACATGCATTAACTAGTGCTTCCATCATACAACCTCTAAATTGGATTGAACCATTTGAATTGATGTGTGATGCTAGTGATTATGCAATTAGCACTGTTCTAGGGCAAATAACAACTAAGATTCTACATGCTATATACTATGTAAGCAAAACTTTGGATGATGCTCAAATTGGATTGAACCATTTGAATTGATGTGTTATTCTTTTTCAGTCGTAAGTTATTGTGCATACTAATCATGCTGCTCTTAAGTATCTTTTGACCAGGACAGGAACAAAGCCATGACTTGCATAATGGATCCTACTACTGCAAGAATTTTATTTGGAGACCAAAGATAAAAAAAGGTGTTGAGAACGTCATCGCCGATCATCTCTCACGACTCTTAACCGACACTGTTGACGTTCACATCAATGACGCTTTACCCGATGAGCACCTTTACTTGATTCAAAAAGAACCATGGTATGCTGATTATGCAAATTATTTATTTAGCCATGAACTTCCTCCAGGGTTGACACATAGACAACAGAAGCGCTTCCTCCACGACATCTGGTGCTACTACTAGGACGATCTGAATCTTTTCAAAAAAGGAGTTGACAACATCTATTGACAATGTGTGCCCGACCACAAGATCCAAAGCGTTCTTGAACATTGTCATTCATCTCCATGTGGCGGACACGCAGGAGCTTCGAAAACAGCAGCAAAGGTAGAAGTCTCAAACAGAGAAATCAAGACGATCTTGTAGAAGGTGGTGACACCGTCACGTACGGATTGGGCACTCAAACTTTCCGATGTTCTTCGGGAATATTGCACTGGATTCAAAACTCCGCTAGGTATGACGCCTTACAAAACTGTATTTGGTAAAAACTGTCATTTGCTTGTTGAACTGTGACAAGGCGTTATGGGCATTAAAAGAATTCAATTGGGACTTTCGACAAAGCGGGGTGAAGGCGAATCCTTGAATTGCATGAACTAAAAGATCTTTGGACCAACTCCTACGAAAGTGCCTTGATCTATAAAGACAACACGAAGAAGTGGAACGACAAATGGATCCTCAATCGTGAATTTAAACAAGGTGATTTGATTCTATTATTCAATATATGGTTGAAATTGTTTCCAAGAAAATTGAAATCGCGATGGACTGGGCCATACACGATAGAAAAGGTCTTTCCATATGGTGTCGTAGAGCTTCGAGCACAAAACGGCACCACTGTCAAGGTAAATATGCACCATATCAAGTTATACAATGTTGGAGACTAGGTTTTCACTTGCGACACCTTAGACTGCACCATTGGAGCTACGTAGACCACAACATCCTCTTTCATCACGACATCTTCAACATCTACCTCCAGGAACCACTACCGCAAATGGTAATCTGCATCTCTCTCCATACATTGAGGACAATGTCTGATTTAGCTTGGGGGTGTTCACTTAACCATTTGCTTAGTCTTCATCGAATCATCATTCCATCACATTCCATCATAAACTAAAAAATAAAAAAAAAAAGAGATTTATCACTTGGAATGCTTGGTTTTGAAGATTATCTTTAATCAATTAGATGACTATTCTATCACATCTTTGCATATGATCCATTGAACTTAGCTCTCTTAAAAATCTTCATTGCTTATGTTCAGTTTTTATCTTAAATTAACCATTAAAGCTTGAACTTATCTATTAAATTGTACTTGACTTCTTCCAAATTGAAGATTTCTAATAAAAACATTTTTTGGAATTAACTCTCTTATACTACTTTTTATGTCTAGATTGCTAATTGTCCTTCTCTTTAAAAATAAAAAAATGTGTAAGAGTAAAGTATAATCGACCTATTGGGGGAGGCGGTGGTGAATCGTCGACCAGTTGGGTAAGGAAAAATTTACTTAACTTATGCACACAAAAAAATATTTTCAGTACAATGGTTGCTTAAGATGCGGCTTTGTATAATCCTGTGTAACATATATGCTACCCACTGGGGGGAGGCGGTGGTGAATAATCGGCCAGCTGGTGAAGGGAAGGTATGCGGAGCATTGAGAGTGCTTACAGGGGATTGGGAAACCGACAAAGCTTCCTTTTTATAATTGCACTTAAGTAAGCGTCTTCAGCTATGTCCCCTCTACCTCACCGGGATTGCCCGCTCCTGGTTCTACAATCTGAAGACTGGCTCCATCAAGTCCTTCGCACAGCTCAAGCGCGAGTTCTGCGCGAACTTCCAGGGGAACTACGTGCATCCCCTGGATTCTTCGCAACTGTACACCGTCCGGCAGAGGACGGGGGAGACCATCCGCAGCTTCTTCAAAAGCTTCACTCAAGTCAAGAGCAAAGTGGTTCACGTCCCCGACTCTACGGTCATCGAGGCGTGCAAGAGCGGATCCTCCCAGGAGAGCTCCACCGGAGGCTCTCCCGGAGCTGCCCCTCCTCCGCCGACGAGCTCTTCAACGTACTTGAAAAGTACACTTGGGCGGAGGAGGACGACCTTTGGAAGAAAAACCAGGGGGCTCCTGCCCCCGCTGATCGGGGGGCCAGGGACCCCATCAAACGCCCCAGGCAAGGGGGGCCGTAACGAGCCACAGCCTCGGGACACCTTTGTCCTCGAGGGCGGAGGTGGCTCGCGCGATGCCCCGAGGGGCAATCGCCCCATCCCCAAGCCGAAAGGCCGCGAGGGAGGGCAGTCCTCCCGCTGTTGGGAAGGCCCTGCGACAGGGAGCAGGGAAGGCCCGTGGTGCACCTTCCACAGGTCCAGTACCCATGCCACCCGGGAATGCCATCAGCTGCTGCAGCAGTTTGCGGCATTCCTCGACCAACATGGGCAGAGGGGGACTCCGGCCTCCTTGCCCCCTCAGCCGGCTCTAGCAGCCCTTCCTGCTCCCGCGGGGGGACGGCAGGGACGAGCGCAGGAGGGGGAGCCGTCAGATACTCTCCCCTTCCAAACTTCCCAGCGACGTGTCAACGTCATCATGGGAGGGTCCGCTTCTGGGCGGGACTCCAAGCGCTAGCACAAGGAGTACGCGTGCGAAGTCAAGGTCATAGGGGTGCTACATACGTCTCCGCCACCCAAGTGGTCGGACGTCCCCCTCACCTTCACGGTGGAAGACGCACGTGGGGTCTGTTTCCCCCATGACGACGCGCTCATTGTCTCCACCACCATCTACAATTTCCACTTGGCCCGCATCCTCGTGGATGGCGGGAGCTCCGCCGACGTCCTCTACCTGAAAGCTTTCAGGGAGATGCAGGTGGAAGAGATGCTTTTGCAGCCCACAGCAGGGCCCTTGTAAGGATTCGTCCCGGGGAAGGAGATCCACCCCGTGGGGAAGGTGGATCTCTCCATGACGTTCGCAACCCCGGAGAACTACCGGACTGAGATGGTCCGGTTTGACATGGTGGACCTTCCCTCCTCTTACAACGCGATCATGGGGAGGACCACGATCAACCACCTGGGGGCCGCGATCCACCAAAACTACCTTTGCGTGAAGATCCCCGGGCCTCACGGCATGATCACCGCCCGGGGAGACCAAGACATGGCCCGCGCTCTATACGAGCGCGCCGCTGCGACGATCGGGAGCATCAACCTCATTAAGGCACCGGGGGGGAGGTCTCTCCCCCGGAATCAGACGTCGCTGTGATACCTCCTAGGAGGCCCCTCCCCAAGCCGCGTCCGGAAGGGGGCCTTTGGAAGGTCCCGCTGTCCCCGGACGACGGGGACAAAACCGTCCGGATCGGGGCAGAGCTCCCCGGGGAGCACGCAGCGCGACTCGCGGCCTTCCTGCGCGAAAACTCCGACGTTTTTGCGTGGAAGCCCTCCGACATGCGGGGCGTCGCCCGAGATGTCATCAAGCACAGACTCGCGGTGACCCCCGGTCACCCCCCAATCAAGCAGAAGCTGAGGAAACTCTCCCTTGAACGCCCGACTCCGAGAGGTGGGGTTCATTCGGGAGGTCTTACACCCCGAGTGGTTCGCGAACCCGTTCTCGTGAAGAAGTCGAACGGCAAGTGGCAGATGTGCGTGGACTTCACCGACCTCAACTGCGCCTGCCCCAAGGATAACTTCCCACTCCCGCGAATTGACCAACTGGTCGACTCCACCGCGGGGTGTGAGTTGATGAGCTTCCTAGATGCCTATTCGGGCTACCACCAAGTCCGGATGGCCGAAGGGGACGAGGAAAAGACGAGTTTCGTAACTCCCCTCGGAACCTTCTGCTACGTCCACATGCCCTTCGGGTTGAAGAATGCGGGAGCGACCTTCCAGCGCCTCATGACGCTGGTCTTCAAGGACCAAATCGGTCGCAACGTTGAAGTCTATGTCGACAACGCGGTCGTCAAAAGTCCCCGCGCAACTGCCCAAGTCGACGACCTAGCGGAAACCTTCCGCAACCTCCGCATGTATGGGCTGAAGCTCAACCCGGAGAAGTGTGCCTTCGGCTTGCGCGGGGGGAAGCTCCTAGGCTTCCTTGTGTCCCAACGGGGCATAGAGGCGAACCCCGAGAAAATCAGGGCGTTCCTAAACATGCCCCCGCCGCGCTCAGTCAAGGACGTTTAGCGACTCGCCGGCCACTTAGCCGCGCTGAGCCGCTTCGTCTCGCGGTCGGGCGAACGCGGCCTTCAATTCTTCAAGATCCTCCGGGGGCTCGAGGGGTTCCAGTGGACCTCCGAGGCTCAGGAGGCCTTCGACGACCTGAAGAAGTACCTCACGAGCCCCCCAATGCTCGTGAGTCCATCTCCGGAAGAGCCCTTGCTCCTCTACCTTGCCGCGACCCCGGTCGCCGTAAGCGCGGTATTGGTAAAGGAGCAGGATGGGCAGCAGCGCCCCGTGTACTACATGAGTGAAGCCCAACAAGGGGCCAAAACTCGGTACACGAAGATGGAGAAGATCTGCTACACCCTCCTGATGGCGTCCCGGAAGCTTCGTCATTACTTCCTGGGGCACCCCATCACCGTCCTGTCATCCCTCCCATTGGGGGAGGTGCTTCGAAACAAAGAGGCCATCGGCCGGATCGGGAAGTGGGGGGCCGAGCTCGCCCCCTTTTCCCTCTCCCTCACGGGGCGCTCCGCCATCAAGTCACAGGTCCTTGCTGACTTCGTGGCGGAGTGGACTCCTGCCTCCGGGCCCGGGGACGAAGACCTCCCCGCCCCACCCCGACGCAGCGACCACTGGACACTCATGTTCGATGGGTCCCTGTGTCTCGCCGGGGCTGGTGCGGGAGTAGTCCTCCGGAGCCCTGAGGGGAAGGAACTCGAGTACACGGCGTTGCTCGAGTTCCCCACAACCAACAACGTCGTCGAGTACGAGACTTTGCTCCTCGGGTTACGTCTTGCACGCTCCCTGGGGATTCGACGCCTCCTAGTAAAGGGAGACTCCCAACTCGTAGTTTGCCAAATGGACAAGTCTTACTTGTGCCATGACGTAAACCTGAGCCTATACTTGCAGGAGGTGCGCAAGATGGAGAGGCACTTCGACGGCCTCGAAGCCCGGCATATCCCACGAAGGTACAATGACCGGGCCGACGCCCTAGCCCGGGCTGCCAGTGCCCAGGAACCGCTCCCCGGAGGGGCCTTCCTGGAGATTATTGTGAAACCCTCAGTGACCTCCCCGGACGCGGGCGACGAGCCCCGCATCCCGAAAGTCGCCGAGATAACCCGGGCTCCGTCATGGATGGACCCCCTCATCTCCTTCATCAAGGGGGAGGGGGATTCTCCCAATGAGACTGAGGCTAAGCGCCTCCGGGCCAAAGCCCGGGCATATCTCCTATTGGAGGGGAAGCTCTACAAGCAGGGGGCTTCCGCCCTCCTCCGTTGCCTCCCACGGCCGGAGGGACTCCAGCTTCTCGAAGACATCCACGCGGGGAGCTACGGCTCTCATCTAGCCCCGCGTGCCATCGCGGCCAAAGCTCTTCTCAGGGCTTCTACTGGCCCACGCTGATACGCGACGCGCGAGACCTCGTCTCCGCATGCGAGGCTTACCAGAAGATGGCCAAGGGTTCGAACCTCCCCCCCCCCCCCCGTAGCGTTGCGGACTATCCCCATCACTTGGCCCTTCGCACGCTGGGGGATGGACCTCCTAGGGCCCTTCCCCCTAGCGCCCGGGGGCTACAAGTATGCGGTGGTCGCGGTTGACTACTTTACTAAGTGGGTAGAGGCTGAACCCCTGGCCAGCATCACGTCCCGGGCGGTACAGCGGTTTTTCTGGAAAAACGTCGTTTGTCGTTTTAGTGTCCCCCGAGAAATCACTGTCGATAACGGGACCTAATTTGACTCGGCGTATTTTCGGGAATTCTGCGAAGGCCTGGGCTCACCATCCACTTTGCTTCAGTGGCCCATCCCCAGAGCAATGTGGCCGTGGAGAGGGTCAACAGCGTGATCCTACAAGGATTACGCCGACGACTCGAGCAAGCCGCTTCCAAGCGGGGTGCATGGGCAGAGGAGCTCCCTAGCATCCTCTGCTCTATGCGCACGACTCCGAGCCGGGCAACGGGATGTACTCCCTTCTCCCTGGTATATGGGGCTGAGGCAGTCCTCCCCCCGGAGATTGGCTTTCGATCACTACGAGTCGAGCTCCTACACATCGCTACGACCGCGGCATACCAAGCCAATGAGGCAAAACGACGACTGGAGGTCTATCTCGTGGAGGAGGAACGCGTGAGGAAGTGGGCTATTACGACCCAACAAGTCCCTACAACGGGAGTTACACTCCCGTAGGGCGGCTTACGATCACCCCTGTGGACTAAGGGTGTAAGCGGCAACCCGGTCCTCAGTGACCGTGCTAACGAGTCACTTTGGGAGACTAGTCCCCTACCCAAACACTCAGACCCGTCATCGGGCACATCCTCCTCCGGGAGTCGATGGTCTCCCCAGTGAGATGGAGTTCTTGGATATCTCTTTTCCGGAGACCTTATTCCCAGCTCCCCATTCTCACGGCGACCAGACGATTGTCTCCCGAAAAATTTACCTCCGGAAATTTCGTCGGGTTTTCTTGGATATTTCTTTCCCGGAGAACTTATTCCCGGCTCCCCGTTTTCATAGCGATCGGACGATTGTCTCCCAGAAAAACTCTCTTTGGAAATCTCTCCTTGGATTTCCCTGGACGTTTTTTCCCGGAGACCTTATTTCCGGCTCCCTGTTTTCACGGCGACCGGACGATTGTCTCCTGGAAAAATTCTCTCCGGAAATTTCGTCTTCGATTTTCCCGGGCGTTTCTTCCCAGAGACCTCATTACCAGCTCCCTGTTTTCACGGCGACTGGAGAGTTCTCCTGGAACAACCTCCCGGAAAAATCGAAATTTCTAACTTGGGAAAAATTCTTGAGCAACGGGTCTTCTTCCCGGGAGATTTGTCACCCCCACAGCGCGCGGAGTTACCCTCCGGCCCGCTGTGGAGGGGGGGGATAAGGAGCCCCCGGGAATCACACCGTTCCGGACCTTCAAAAATAAACGGGCAAACTAAGCTCTATTAAAAGAAATCTTGAAGCAAACACAGCTTTATTGATCATTTAATCGGAGGACATCTTCCCCCTCCGGTGGGCATCATTACATCGGATACGATACAACCCAGATTACAACCGGGAAAGTCTACGTCCTAAAGCACCTACGTCTAATAATCCCGGAGACCTTCAGATAGCTCCTAGGTCAGGTCTCGGTGCAAGCCACGTATGCGGCGCTGGGCTTCCCGGAGCAGGTCCTCGGGCCAATATTTGTAGCCCACCGATGGGAGTATCCGGAGAGGGGGAATCATCCGGGACCCCGAACGCAGAGGGGATAATTCAGCGCGATGATTATCGAAGTTATCCAAGTGCCACTCCAGATACCATCGCAACCGGATTGGCTCCCGGACAACGCCCCCGCCGCGTTCCCCCGAGAAGAGACTCAACAAGATTAAAGCGGCTTGGGCGTCCCCCGGGGGGCACCTGCCGGGGCTCAAAGGCCCCGCCCCCGGGGAACCTCTTCCGGACCTTCGCCCGGGAGTAACCTCCCGGGCAGCCTGGTAAAATCGCATTCATATAGACTTAGAAAAATTTCAATTTCTATTGCATTCAAAATATTCTTTTACAAGTGTCCGGGGCTTCTTCTAAGAAGTTACTGGGAACAAAATCCTAAGAAAACAAAAAGGGTCCTATCTAAGACCTGGGGGGAGGCTCATACTTGGTCATTGGCGTCCTCCCCCAGGGGGCTCCCGCCGGAGCCGGTGCATTAGCTCCCGGAGGCGCCGGTGCCGGGAACCTCGCCCGGATGATCCAGTCGTAGAAGCCCCCAGCCAGCTGCTCCACCTCTCGGCGCGAGGGCTCAAAAAACTCCGGGAAGCTCCGGGGGATGTGGCCCCCAATTGCCCGGGCGCCCACCCCCCGGTGCTCTACGAGCTAGGCCGCGGCCGCCACCACGGGGATCACCTGGCCTCGCGCTCGGGCATCCACGGCCTCCGGGATGATGAGGCCATGTACATCATGGTTATGACCAAGACGACATCAACATGGTGGTCATCAAGATGTCATCGTCCGCCACCTTGGCCAGGACGCGAAAGCTGGCAGCACGTACGTCATCTGGATTTTGTGCTGTCGCCGCCACAAGTTCGGCCTCCACCTTGGCCACCTCCCCAAACACAATACGTGCTCAAGAAAGGCGCCTCTACACCTCTAAGGTCGCACAAGCCACGTCGCTCCAAGGCCAGCCCACAAGTGAGCTCAATTCATCCGCGAGTCCGGTTCGGCCATCTGCGCGTAGTCCAACTTCAAACGGACGTACAGGCCACATACGAAGTCCGTTTTCAATGTTCTTGGACTCTACGGACAAGAGAACGGCGAGAGCTTTCCAACGGATTCAGTTCCATGTCCAAATTCCTTACGGATCAACAGGAATCATCAAAACAAGATTACGACCAGAATCTGACGTGCGCTGCGACGCTCCACTTTGGGCCCAAGGCCCATGTACCCCTAGGGTTTCCTCCTCCACCCCATGGCCGCCCCATACAGTATATATATGGCCGCCATGGCTGCCGTTTAGACTTGGGTTTTGCTTAGATCAATTCTGTCTTTGAACAGTATCGCCGTTCATCGGTTTGTGAGACCCCAACTCGTGAGCTTCATCCTCAATTGCAAATTCAGTTGCATCTTTCTCGTTCTTGCTTGTGTTCTCGATTCGCATGCAGGGATAAGCCTTCTTGGCGAGGTCAATCGTGTTTGTGCATGGTTGATAACCAACGGAGCCGTGGTGTAGCGATTGCTGGGTTCGGATCAGTTCTGATCGGAAGCCGGATCGTCAACGTCGAGTCTCCACCAATCGACTTACCTCTACCTGTCGGAAGATCGGGCCACCGTGCGCATCATGGGATCACGGAGACTATTGTGTTGAGAAAACGCACAGCCTCCGTGAAAGTTGCCGGGGCCGCCTCGGAGCTACTCCCGGAGCCTAGGCTCACTCCAAGGTCCTCGAGGGCCGAGCGGACGGAGCGGCCTGCGTTCGTTACTGCCCGGACGCTCGACCCCTCGAGCTCCCGGAGGGCGTCCTCCTTCGCCTTGGCCTCCCGCCAGAGCCGGTCGTTGGCGTCTCGAAGGCGTGGATTTGGGCCCGGGCCCGGGCCAGCTCCCGGAGGGCATCATCCCGCTGCTCCTGGAAAGCGGCGGCCCTCTCCTCCGCCTCCTTCAGCGCCCGGCCGAAGCGCTGCTCAAGCCCCCAGGTAATGGCCGCGCCCTACAAGTCCAAGTGATCTGGGAGGATCTCCAAGTCCTAATCGCATACGGCTTCGCGACCAAGTCCTAATCGCATACGGCTCCGCGACCATGGATTGGTCCGCGACCAGGAAAAAGAATTCGTTCCCTGTTCGGAATTGTAATCCGATCCGAATGTGTATAACTAAGCTTATCTGTTTAGGATTAGTTATATGAGTCTAATACGTTTAGGTCTCTAAGTCTGATACGTACTCATACGATTGGACTATAAATACCTTGTAATAGGTCTAGTTTAGATCATGGAATTCAATCGAAGAGTCATAGAACTTATTTGAGTTTTAGACACTTATAGTTCCTTCGACGTAGGCAAGTGTGCCTAATGTTCGACGTGTAAAGCCCTCTTTGAAATAAAGAGTTGTGCAATTACTTTGGGTTTCGGTATTTCCGAGTAAGATCCCGTTATTCCGCATATTAGAATCTGGGTGAGCCTAGTGCGAAAACCAAGGCTAGGTCTCAAACGGATCAAGTTGGTATCAGAGCAACTTTCCTATCCTGTGGATGGTGAAGACTCGCCAGGGTTACAAAACATCCGGCGAAATTCCAGGCGATCAACTGACGGTTCCTACAGCCGCGTCTCCGACAATGTCTGACGATACCTCCGTGCAAGCTAACCTAGCCGAACAAGTGGCTAAACTCTCCACCGATATGGAAACCGTGCTTGCTTGGATTAAGCAGCAGGCCATGATTGTACCTCCTGAAGTAGGGAAGGTTATGGGTGAGAAGACTGGTGAAGACTTGCGCAGGGCAGACGAAGATGAAGACGAAGGCGACCACAAGACCGACGACCTCGCCAACACCTCCTTAGCTGTCGGATCTTTTAAAGTTGACGCTAAGATTGATATACCCATATATGATGGGGTGATCGATGCCGAGAAGCTGGATTCTTGGATCGACCAACTTGAGACCTACTTTGACCTTAAAGGGTTCAGTAGCGCTCAAAAGGTCAAATTTGCACCTTTGAAGATGAAGGACCACGCCAAGACATGGTGGAAGGCCCTTGTCGCCAGTGGTGAAGCTGACGACCTTGCGTGGGGTCAATTCAAACGACTTCTGCGACAAGAATTCTATCCGATGGGTTACCTTGAGGAGAGATGGGAGCGTTGGCACAGATTGTACCAACGGCGCGACCAGACTGTCCAAGACTATACGACAGAGTTTCGGCGACAAGCAATGGTCATTGGCATCTCACTATCCGACCCTCAGGTATTTCGGAAGTACACATCTGGACTTCAGAAATCGATCAGTACTGAGCTAAGTCTGTTCGGTGTCCAAGACATTGCGACCGCGAGCACAACTGCTATGGCGATCGAGAAGAAGAATAAATCCCGCAGCGACAAAAGCACGAAGGAAAATGCGACATCGACAAAGAAAAAGCCGAGTCCGAAGAAGAACGCTTCAAAATCGGGCACGGGTGCCTTTTGCGAAAATTGTCAAGTCGCGGGGCATACCAAGGACAAATGTTACAAGCTTCATCCTGAACTTCGGCCAAAGAAAAACGGACCAGGGAAAAGAACAGCCACGGCTACTGCGACTTCACCCGACGAAGAAGTTGTCCGAGTGAATTCGGTTAATGAGGCGGATACGACCTTGTCTCTGATGGCAATGCCGAAGGAGAAGGGTTCCGATCCACCGAACGACCATCACCCAACGGAGGACTTGTTCACCATCAACATCCAGGTGAAACACGAAGTGGTCGCAACGATATTCGATCCAGGAAGTCAGAAGAATCTGGTCTCCGCTGGATTGGTTCGGCGACTTGGTTTGAAGACAACTACACACCCGCGACCATATCCGCTGGGTTGGTTTACATCCGACGTGAACCAACAGATTACGAGTCAGTGTGTGTTGAAGTTTGCGATCTCTGCACGGTACATCGATGAGGTGCAATGCGATGTTGTCCCTATCGATATCTGTCAAGTGATATTTGGGAGTCCGTATCTGTATGATCGAGATGCTCACTTCCATCGGCGAGCGCAAGAGTACGACCTCACCAAAGACAGAGTTAAGTTCGTGATTAGTAGAGACATCCACGTCAACACTTCGAACTTGATTACCGTAAATCAAGCCAAATGGATTGTTAATGCATGCCACAATTATGTGCTTGTCATGATTCAACCCATTGGACAAAGTGAGGGTACTCGACCAGTGTTGTCGTTGGCGTGCCGAGAAGATTCTGGTCGTTTGTCGAGACTACTGGAGAAATACAGTGATTTGTTCGAGACTACCCAGGGTCGTCCACCGAAACGTCCAGTCGAGCACGAAATTCAGCTTGTGTCTGATGCGACACTGCCCAATCTGAGTATGTATCGCAACTCAGTATTGGAGAATGAAGAGATCAAAAGACAACTTGGTGAGTTGCTGAACGATGGTGTCATTCAACCAAGTAGTTCACCTTGTGGATCTCCTGTGATGTTAGTACCAAAGAAAGATGGGACTTGGCGTATGTGCATCGACTATCGAGCACTGAACAAGATCACCATCAAGAACCGGTACCCCCTTCCTCGTATTGATGACCTGCTAGACCAATTGAAGCATGCTGTTATCTTCTCCAAATTGGATCTTAAGTCAGGATATCATCAAGTTAGCATCCGAGAGGAGGATACGTGGAAGACCGCATTCAAAACACGACAAGGTCTGTTCGAATGGCTGGTCATGCCGTTTGGTCTCTGCAACGCCCCGCCAACTTTCATGCGTCTTATGAATGACGTATTGAGACAGTTCATCGACGACTTTGTGATCGTTTACCTCGACGACATATTGGTTTATAGTTGTTCGTGGGATGAGCACCTCATTCATGTCGAAAAGGTGTTCGATCAGCTTCGGCAACATCGACTTCGCCTCAACCGTAAGAAGTGCGAGTTCGGCCAGCAAACTCTACTTTACCTTGGATTCCTGGTCGGCAACGGTACGTTGCAAATCGACCCAGATAAGGTAAAAGTGATTCGCGAGTGGCCGCAACCACGAACAGTTACGGATGTGCGTAGTTTTGTGGGAGCATGCCAATATCTTCGGAAGTTCATCCGACACTTCTCGATTGTGGCTTCTCCATTGCATGCATTAACCAGGATCGATCAGAAGTTTGAGTGGACAGGGAAACATGAGGACACGTTTCTCTTGCTGAAAAGGAAGATCAGCGAGGCGCCTGTGTTAGCTTTGCCGAATCTCCAGAAACCATTCGAGCTAGAAACCGATGCCTCAGGTTACGCGATGGGCGCAGTGCTCATGCAAGAAGGTCGACCAGTGGCATATCACTCCGAGTTATTCCAGGGAGCTCAGAGGAACTACCCGACGTATGATAAGGAGTTATGCGCACTGCATCAGGCCGTGAAACATTAGCGGTGCTACCTCTTGGGTAAAGAGACGGTTGTCCACACCGACCATCAACCATTGCAATATTTGCAAACTCAGTCCAAGCTACAGCAAATTCGGCACATGAAGTGAATGTCGTATCTGCAGCAGTTCAATCTGGTGATTAAGTACAAGAAGGGCGTACACAACAAATTGGCAGACATGTTGTCGCGACCACCAGTTACGGCCCTCTGTTTATCAGCGTTCATGCAGATCGAGCCCTCATGTCATGATGACTATGCCACTATGTACAGTGAAGACCCTAATTTTCAAACAGTACTGACTGAACTCGAAACAAGGAAACCTACGGAGTTCGTTCGTCGAGAAGGACTCTTGTACAAGGGCAATTTACTTTGCATACCTCGTGGAGCACCTCGAATTCAATGGATGCGAGAAGCGCACACATCGAAGGTAGCTGGTCACTTTGGGGTTACAAAAACGTTGCAAAATCTTCACCGACATGTGTTCTGGCCGCGTATGCAGCAAGATGTGGCTAGTTTTGTTCGAGGCTGTGGTCTCTGCAGCATCTCGAAACCGGCAAACCGAAAATTAGGTTTGTACACTCCTTTGCCAGTTCCATCACGACCATGGGAGAGCATATCCATGGATTTCTTGGGAGGATTGCCTAAGACCCGACGTGGCAACGACTATCTATTCGTGGTCGTTGATCGGTTCTCCAAAATGATTGTTCTTATACCTTGTCGGAAGATTATCACGGGAGAAGAGGCAGCTCGGGTATTCTTTCAACACGTTTGGACACACTTCGGACTGCCGACTTCTATTGTGTCTGATCGCGATACCCGGTTCCTTAGTCACTTCTGGCGATCGCTCTGGACGATGATGGACACCAAGTTGAAGAGGAGTACTGCTTTTCATCCGCAAACTGATGGTCAAACCGAGGTGGTTAATCGCACAGTTGTTCATCTTTTGAGAGGATATAACTCGAAGCACCCGAAGACCTGGGATGAAAGCATACCGTACCTGCAATTTGCTTTTAATCGAGCAGTGCATGGTTCGACTGGAAAGTCACCGTTTGAGGTCTGTTTAGGATTTCTACCACAGAGTCCATTCGATATGGAGTTTGTGATCCCTACCTCAGCACAGAACAGCAAGGAAGCATCAGATCAGGATCGAGCACAAAAGTTCCTGGAAGGTATTCAACGACTTCATCGTGAGGTTGAACAGAACTTGCTGAAAGCTCAACTCAAGTACAAGGCGCGACATGATCGGTACCGAGTTGATGCGCAATTTCAAGAAGGTGATATGGTATGGTTACATTTGAGTAAGGAGAGACTTAAAGGTGAAGGTAAGAAGCTCAAACCCATTCGTTATGGTCCTTTTCGGATTTTGCGGAAAGTGGGTAATAATGCTTGTCAGCTTGAGTTACCTCCATACATGGATATTTACTCGGTTGTCAATGTTGAGCACCTCAAACTCTTTGAGCCTTCAATGCTGGATGATGAGCCAGATACCATAGTACCATCTGTTGAAGACTTGGTCTATCAACGAGACGAACCTCTACGTGAAGATGTGATTCTGGAGAAGAAGGTGACTACCACCCGCAGTGGCACCAAGGAGACTTTTCGAATCGGTCGGAAAGATCAACGAGCACGTGCGGCAAAGTGGTACACCAAAGAAGATGGACAAGCCCAATTTCCACATCTCCGGTTCGATCGAGAGGTCGCAACAGGGGTTGGCTCCTTCTCAACAAGGGAGTCATGATTCGGGAGGATCTCCAAGTCCTAATCGCATACGGCTTCGCGACCAAGTCCTAATCGCATACGGCTCCGCGACCATGGATTGGTCCGCGACCAGGAAAAAGAATTCGTTCCCTGTTCGGAATTGTAATCCGATCCGAATGTGTATAACTAAGCTTATCTGTTTAGGATTAGTTATATGAGTCTAATACGTTTAGGTCTCTAAGTCTGATACGTACTCATACGATTGGACTATAAATACCTTGTAATAGGTCTAGTTTAGATCATGGAATTCAATCGAAGAGTCATAGAACTTATTTGAGTTTTAGACACTTATAGTTCCTTCGACGTAGGCAAGTGTGCCTAATGTTCGACGTGTAAAGCCCTCTTTGAAATAAAGAGTTGTGCAATTACTTTGGGTTTCGGTATTTCCGAGTAAGATCCCGTTATTCCGCATATTAGAATCTGGGTGAGCCTAGTGCGAAAACCAAGGCTAGGTCTCAAACGGATCAAGTTGGTATCAGAGCAACTTTCCTATCCTGTGGATGGTGAAGACTCGCCAGGGTTACAAAACATCCGGCGAAATTCCAGGCGATCAACTGACGGTTCCTACAGCCGCGTCTCCGACAATGTCTGACGATACCTCCGTGCAAGCTAACCTAGCCGAACAAGTGGCTAAACTCTCCACCGATATGGAAACCGTGCTTGCTTGGATTAAGCAGCAGGCCATGATTGTACCTCCTGAAGTAGGGAAGGTTATGGGTGAGAAGACTGGTGAAGACTTGCGCAGGGCAGACGAAGATGAAGACGAAGGCGACCACAAGACCGACGACCTCGCCAACACCTCCTTAGCTGTCGGATCTTTTAAAGTTGACGCTAAGATTGATATACCCATATATGATGGGGTGATCGATGCCGAGAAGCTGGATTCTTGGATCGACCAACTTGAGACCTACTTTGACCTTAAAGGGTTCAGTAGCGCTCAAAAGGTCAAATTTGCACCTTTGAAGATGAAGGACCACGCCAAGACATGGTGGAAGGCCCTTGTCGCCAGTGGTGAAGCTGACGACCTTGCGTGGGGTCAATTCAAACGACTTCTGCGACAAGAATTCTATCCGATGGGTTACCTTGAGGAGAGATGGGAGCGTTGGCACAGATTGTACCAACGGCGCGACCAGACTGTCCAAGACTATACGACAGAGTTTCGGCGACAAGCAATGGTCATTGGCATCTCACTATCCGACCCTCAGGTATTTCGGAAGTACACATCTGGACTTCAGAAATCGATCAGTACTGAGCTAAGTCTGTTCGGTGTCCAAGACATTGCGACCGCGAGCACAACTGCTATGGCGATCGAGAAGAAGAATAAATCCCGCAGCGACAAAAGCACGAAGGAAAATGCGACATCGACAAAGAAAAAGCCGAGTCCGAAGAAGAACGCTTCAAAATCGGGCACGGGTGCCTTTTGCGAAAATTGTCAAGTCGCGGGGCATACCAAGGACAAATGTTACAAGCTTCATCCTGAACTTCGGCCAAAGAAAAACGGACCAGGGAAAAGAACAGCCACGGCTACTGCGACTTCACCCGACGAAGAAGTTGTCCGAGTGAATTCGGTTAATGAGGCGGATACGACCTTGTCTCTGATGGCAATGCCGAAGGAGAAGGGTTCCGATCCACCGAACGACCATCACCCAACGGAGGACTTGTTCACCATCAACATCCAGGTGAAACACGAAGTGGTCGCAACGATATTCGATCCAGGAAGTCAGAAGAATCTGGTCTCCGCTGGATTGGTTCGGCGACTTGGTTTGAAGACAACTACACACCCGCGACCATATCCGCTGGGTTGGTTTACATCCGACGTGAACCAACAGATTACGAGTCAGTGTGTGTTGAAGTTTGCGATCTCTGCACGGTACATCGATGAGGTGCAATGCGATGTTGTCCCTATCGATATCTGTCAAGTGATATTTGGGAGTCCGTATCTGTATGATCGAGATGCTCACTTCCATCGGCGAGCGCAAGAGTACGACCTCACCAAAGACAGAGTTAAGTTCGTGATTAGTAGAGACATCCACGTCAACACTTCGAACTTGATTACCGTAAATCAAGCCAAATGGATTGTTAATGCATGCCACAATTATGTGCTTGTCATGATTCAACCCATTGGACAAAGTGAGGGTACTCGACCAGTGTTGTCGTTGGCGTGCCGAGAAGATTCTGGTCGTTTGTCGAGACTACTGGAGAAATACAGTGATTTGTTCGAGACTACCCAGGGTCGTCCACCGAAACGTCCAGTCGAGCACGAAATTCAGCTTGTGTCTGATGCGACACTGCCCAATCTGAGTATGTATCGCAACTCAGTATTGGAGAATGAAGAGATCAAAAGACAACTTGGTGAGTTGCTGAACGATGGTGTCATTCAACCAAGTAGTTCACCTTGTGGATCTCCTGTGATGTTAGTACCAAAGAAAGATGGGACTTGGCGTATGTGCATCGACTATCGAGCACTGAACAAGATCACCATCAAGAACCGGTACCCCCTTCCTCGTATTGATGACCTGCTAGACCAATTGAAGCATGCTGTTATCTTCTCCAAATTGGATCTTAAGTCAGGATATCATCAAGTTAGCATCCGAGAGGAGGATACGTGGAAGACCGCATTCAAAACACGACAAGGTCTGTTCGAATGGCTGGTCATGCCGTTTGGTCTCTGCAACGCCCCGCCAACTTTCATGCGTCTTATGAATGACGTATTGAGACAGTTCATCGACGACTTTGTGATCGTTTACCTCGACGACATATTGGTTTATAGTTGTTCGTGGGATGAGCACCTCATTCATGTCGAAAAGGTGTTCGATCAGCTTCGGCAACATCGACTTCGCCTCAACCGTAAGAAGTGCGAGTTCGGCCAGCAAACTCTACTTTACCTTGGATTCCTGGTCGGCAACGGTACGTTGCAAATCGACCCAGATAAGGTAAAAGTGATTCGCGAGTGGCCGCAACCACGAACAGTTACGGATGTGCGTAGTTTTGTGGGAGCATGCCAATATCTTCGGAAGTTCATCCGACACTTCTCGATTGTGGCTTCTCCATTGCATGCATTAACCAGGATCGATCAGAAGTTTGAGTGGACAGGGAAACATGAGGACACGTTTCTCTTGCTGAAAAGGAAGATCAGCGAGGCGCCTGTGTTAGCTTTGCCGAATCTCCAGAAACCATTCGAGCTAGAAACCGATGCCTCAGGTTACGCGATGGGCGCAGTGCTCATGCAAGAAGGTCGACCAGTGGCATATCACTCCGAGTTATTCCAGGGAGCTCAGAGGAACTACCCGACGTATGATAAGGAGTTATGCGCACTGCATCAGGCCGTGAAACATTAGCGGTGCTACCTCTTGGGTAAAGAGACGGTTGTCCACACCGACCATCAACCATTGCAATATTTGCAAACTCAGTCCAAGCTACAGCAAATTCGGCACATGAAGTGAATGTCGTATCTGCAGCAGTTCAATCTGGTGATTAAGTACAAGAAGGGCGTACACAACAAATTGGCAGACATGTTGTCGCGACCACCAGTTACGGCCCTCTGTTTATCAGCGTTCATGCAGATCGAGCCCTCATGTCATGATGACTATGCCACTATGTACAGTGAAGACCCTAATTTTCAAACAGTACTGACTGAACTCGAAACAAGGAAACCTACGGAGTTCGTTCGTCGAGAAGGACTCTTGTACAAGGGCAATTTACTTTGCATACCTCGTGGAGCACCTCGAATTCAATGGATGCGAGAAGCGCACACATCGAAGGTAGCTGGTCACTTTGGGGTTACAAAAACGTTGCAAAATCTTCACCGACATGTGTTCTGGCCGCGTATGCAGCAAGATGTGGCTAGTTTTGTTCGAGGCTGTGGTCTCTGCAGCATCTCGAAACCGGCAAACCGAAAATTAGGTTTGTACACTCCTTTGCCAGTTCCATCACGACCATGGGAGAGCATATCCATGGATTTCTTGGGAGGATTGCCTAAGACCCGACGTGGCAACGACTATCTATTCGTGGTCGTTGATCGGTTCTCCAAAATGATTGTTCTTATACCTTGTCGGAAGATTATCACGGGAGAAGAGGCAGCTCGGGTATTCTTTCAACACGTTTGGACACACTTCGGACTGCCGACTTCTATTGTGTCTGATCGCGATACCCGGTTCCTTAGTCACTTCTGGCGATCGCTCTGGACGATGATGGACACCAAGTTGAAGAGGAGTACTGCTTTTCATCCGCAAACTGATGGTCAAACCGAGGTGGTTAATCGCACAGTTGTTCATCTTTTGAGAGGATATAACTCGAAGCACCCGAAGACCTGGGATGAAAGCATACCGTACCTGCAATTTGCTTTTAATCGAGCAGTGCATGGTTCGACTGGAAAGTCACCGTTTGAGGTCTGTTTAGGATTTCTACCACAGAGTCCATTCGATATGGAGTTTGTGATCCCTACCTCAGCACAGAACAGCAAGGAAGCATCAGATCAGGATCGAGCACAAAAGTTCCTGGAAGGTATTCAACGACTTCATCGTGAGGTTGAACAGAACTTGCTGAAAGCTCAACTCAAGTACAAGGCGCGACATGATCGGTACCGAGTTGATGCGCAATTTCAAGAAGGTGATATGGTATGGTTACATTTGAGTAAGGAGAGACTTAAAGGTGAAGGTAAGAAGCTCAAACCCATTCGTTATGGTCCTTTTCGGATTTTGCGGAAAGTGGGTAATAATGCTTGTCAGCTTGAGTTACCTCCATACATGGATATTTACTCGGTTGTCAATGTTGAGCACCTCAAACTCTTTGAGCCTTCAATGCTGGATGATGAGCCAGATACCATAGTACCATCTGTTGAAGACTTGGTCTATCAACGAGACGAACCTCTACGTGAAGATGTGATTCTGGAGAAGAAGGTGACTACCACCCGCAGTGGCACCAAGGAGACTTTTCGAATCGGTCGGAAAGATCAACGAGCACGTGCGGCAAAGTGGTACACCAAAGAAGATGGACAAGCCCAATTTCCACATCTCCGGTTCGATCGAGAGGTCGCAACAGGGGTTGGCTCCTTCTCAACAAGGGAGTCATGATTCGGGAGGATCTCCAAGTCCTAATCGCATACGGCTTCGCGACCAAGTCCTAATCGCATACGGCTCCGCGACCATGGATTGGTCCGCGACCAGGAAAAAGAATTCGTTCCCTGTTCGGAATTGTAATCCGATCCGAATGTGTATAACTAAGCTTATCTGTTTAGGATTAGTTATATGAGTCTAATACGTTTAGGTCTCTAAGTCTGATACGTACTCATACGATTGGACTATAAATACCTTGTAATAGGTCTAGTTTAGATCATGGAATTCAATCGAAGAGTCATAGAACTTATTTGAGTTTTAGACACTTATAGTTCCTTCGACGTAGGCAAGTGTGCCTAACGTTCGACGTGTAAAGCCCTCTTTGAAATAAAGAGTTGTGCAATTACTTTGGGTTTCGGTATTTCCGAGTAAGATCCCGTTATTCCGCATATTAGAATCTGGGTGAGCCTAGTGCGAAAACCAAGGCTAGGTCTCAAACGGATCACCAAGAGTTAGAAAACATTCCAAAGGGGGGCACCGAAGGAAAACCCCACCGGCTCGGGGACGTACCTGGATATGGAGAGATTGAAGCTCCCCAAAACGCTCGCGGATCGTCCCCTCTGAGACGTAGGCCTGGACCTTCCGGGTCTGCAAGCCCTCCGCGTAGCGGTCGACCTCCCTCGCGGAAAACAGGGGTGTCTCCCTCCCGGTGCCAGTCCCGTCGCGGCCGATGACAGGCACCCGGACTTGAGTGCCCGGGGTAATGTGGGCCGGGGTGGCGGTGGCTGGCGTCTTCGTCGCCGAGGAGGTGGCCTCCAATGAGGTGGCCGAGGAGCACTCGGAGCGGGTCCCTCCCCGGCGGGGGATTAGGAGCCCTTTTCCCTTCACGGGCCACGGGGCCCCCGGGACCTCCGTCTCCGGAGGGGCCTCATAGACCGAGGGGCTCCCCCCCCATCTACCAGCCACTCCACTTGCGGGGGCGAGGCCTCCGCGAACCTAACCTCTGGCCTCTCCGGCTCCAAAGGCGCCGGGGCCACCGGGAGGGCTGTCGCCGAAGGTGGCAAGAGGGCGTAGTCCGCCGAATTGGACGCCCCCCCGTCCGCGGCCGGTCCCTTCCCCCGAGCCTCGGCGAGGCTCTCCGGGGGAGGGGGCGTTGCTTCTTTCCGGGCCGACGCCCGCGCGCGCCCGGTTCCGGGGATCACGTCCCGGGCCTTCACCTGCGTGGAGCCCGGTGTCGTTGACGGACCGGGGGCTTTCTGAGCCCTGGCCTTCTTCAGCTCAGAGCCCCCGGCAACCTCCCTCCCCCTCTTGTGGGAACCGGGGGTAGGGAGGGGCTTCCTTTCCGGTAGCCTTAGCCTGAAGGCCTCGGCTACCAGGTTCCGAGGAGGGCCCTCCCCCACGACACGCACGATGCGCTCGTGCTCATCGGCGAAGTACCTCCCGAGGAGGTTCTCCGCCCTCTCCCGGGCCGTCGGGTACGGCCGGACTGCGAAAGGTAAGAGTTAGAAAAAATTTGCGAATCAAATGAACTAAGTCATCGGGAACTTACCTCGGGTCACCGGCCTCTGCGGGGGCCGTTGGGCCGGGCACATCCCGATCCCCCTCCTCCCGTGCGAGAAGGGGGAGATCTTCAGGAGCGCCAGCTCCTCGGCTGCGTCCCGCATAGAGCAGACGCCCCGGGAAGTGACGACCTTGCCGAGGAGCCTCAGCTCCTCCTCTGTCCACACCGGGGGCTTCGGGGCGGACGACTAGCTGTAGGTAGGGGCCTCCGGGGAGTACACCACGTCATCATCCCGGACCCGGAGGTAGAACCACTTCAGGATCCAGTCGCCCCAGTGGTCCCGGGAGGCTGCCACCGGGTACTCGGCTACCCAGGGCGATAGTAGCTGGATCATCACCGAGCCGAAGGGGGACTTGGGCCCTCCCTTGACCAGGTGGGAGCTCCTCGCCGCTGGCTCGTAGAAGTACCGGAAGGCCCGGAGCGTGGGCTCCCGTCCGGTTGCCGTCTCGAAGAGCCAGATGAACAGGCCCATTCGGATGATCGCATTCGGAGTGAGGTGGTTCAAAGCCACCCCGTACTCCTTCAAGAACTCCCGGAGCAATGGATGCACCGGGAGCCAGAGCCCCGCCTCGAGGAAGGCCTTGAAGGCCAGGACCTCTCCGGGCCTTGGGCGGGGGGCTCCGTCTTTCTTCAGGGGGATCCGAACGTCCCCGTCCGCGACAACCCCCCGGTCGACCAGGGACTCCAAGTCCCCGGTCGTAAACTCGGAGGCCCAGAGGAAGTCCGCGGTGACTTCCTCCTGGGGTACCTCCGCGGCCTTGGCTCGGCCCTTGGGTCCCATCAGGTTTTTTCCGGTGGCTAAGGCTTCCAAAACTGGGGGGACCTAAGGGTTCCGGAGGCTAAGCTTCCAAGAACTTACTACCGGGAGAGGGCTACCGGGAGAGCTAAAAGCGCTGGAGTTTTGAAAGTTTGGAGTGAGCTCTCTGGACCCCCCAAGGCCCTATTTATAGAGGTGAAACGTGGCCCCGATGGGCGCCACGTGGCACCTTGTGGTACATCCGTACCGTTGGAATTCAAACAGCGCGCGGGAAACAAGGGGACGGGCGCACGAAACGAGGCGACGATTCGAACCGCGAGTGGTTATTATGGCCGAACGGCGCAGTCATAAGCGCGTGGTACGGAAATCAAAGCGTCACGGTCCCGGTAGCTTGTCCCGGAGATTTTCCCGGTGACATGAACCATACCCCCCGGGGACAAGCTTCGTCCCCGGAGGGCATGGGGGGCTGCTGTTGGGGGAAATCTCCGCGAGACTAAGTCCAGGTAAGAAATTGCCTTTTGCCTGGGTACAAGGCCCCCGGTGGCTGTCCCGGGCGCCGCTATTGCGTCATCATCCTTCCGGGGATAGGAGCCCTCGGCCCCGAGTCACGTGCAGGTCACGCGAGGAGTGCCTCGGGAATCAACGGACACCTGTCAAGCATCCGAGGGGCCCGGCCGGGAGAAGGACGTTGCTACCCTTCGATCCAACGGTAGCAGGTGGGGTAGTTTAGTCTTTTTGCTTCTTTTGGGGCTATAAAATCCCTTGTACACCTCTTGTAAACGACAACTAGCTCATTATTGCTAGAATAGACAATATCACATGTGTGCTCCAGAGCCTCTCCCCCCGGGAGAGCTTCCCTAGCCGACTCCGGTCGGGAGCACGCTGACAGGACTAAGGCCCCCACCAGGACCCGAACATGTATAAACCCTCGTGTCATTTGTTGTGCTTGTCCGGCGAGGGAGGATCGGTCACCCGATCAGCCAGCGTCGTATTTTTTTCGCTAGGATCATCCACAAAACCTGTCGGGGTATTTGCAATACCACAACAAGTCCGAAGAATACTCAGAAGTCCAGTATGAGTATATTTTGCGATCATTGTCATGTTGCCGGGCATACAAAGGATAAGTGCTATAAACTCCATCCTGAACTTTGACCAAAGAGAAACAGACCAAGAAAAAAAACAGTTACAACTACTACGGCTACACCCGAAGGAGTTGTCCTAGTGAATTCGGTTGAGGAGGCAGATACTGTAAGGACCACGAAGTTGGTTGGCTAGCTGGAGGCCACGAAGCTGGCTATGAGTCACGATGCTAATAGGGCAGAAACTTAAATCTACGCGCGGGGTTTTTGTGTTAGAAAAATTGCTGTCAGACTGTGCAATATCTGTCAGGGGTTCCTTGCAGCCACCTCTCAGCCTGAGTGAGTGCCGCTGCTCGCCCCTGTATTTGCTTGTCATCATTCAGCATTTAGAAATCGGGGTCCAATTTTGGGTCGTTCGTTTTCATTTCGGGACAGTTTCGAGCTTTAGGAGGCATAAAACAAAATAAAAGAAAAAGAGTTTTTCTTTTAGAAATCCAGCCCAAAACTAGGCCTTGGGCCCAAAGGCCCAATTAGCCCTCAGTTTGCATTTCAGCCCCTGAAGCATTCCCATTTGCAGCCACACTGAAAATTTTGCAGAAAACCCCTCAAGTCCACTGATTTTACAAATCAGTCCATTGTACACCCAGCTTGCCCTGGGAACTACCACCTGCTCACTGGAACAGTGATCACAGCCACCTCAGCTCAGGGTAAGTCGGTTGCATGTTCATTTCATCAAATAGCTCAACCCTGCAGCACACAGTTGCATACACAGCAGCACAATTCACACACAGATAGATAATAGAGGTTTCACAGTTGCATACACAGCAGCACAATTCACACACAGATAGATAATAGAGGTTAGAGTAGAGCAGTAAGAGGGGTAAAAGCAAAGGAGTAGCAGCCACAGGAGCAACTCAGGAACCAGAACAAATCCAGAGCTCACAACAAGGTGAATTAAGCCCTAATTCCCAGTTTCAGCATTTCATTTAGTGCTCTGTTAAGAAATTGTGTAGAAGCCAGTAAAAACTATGCATCAGAGCCACCCCCAAACCACCCAGGAACTTCAGATCAATATTTCCACATGAGTGTACATCTTCATCACACATACATAAACATTAGAGCATATTCGTCCATCAATCACACAGCCACACAGCCAGGAACACGATCCTCACAACACAAAGGGCAAGAACAGAACCAAGCCCAAACAGAGCACACCAGCACACAAGAACAGACACAACAATCGCAGAACAAGACCAAAGAGCACAATCCAAACCCTAATGCTTCAGCCCAAAACCCAAGTATAGAAGGAACTCACCTGAGGCGTAGGCGACAAGGACCAGGCAGCCAACGAGCCGACCGGCAGCGCGTCCACGCGCGCGGCGGGCTACCAGCGCGGCCACGCTGCTAAGGCGCGGCCAAGCGCGGCCGCGAGCCGCGAGAGAGAGGCGCCGACGGCGCGGCCCGGGCTACGACCGGCCGTGATGCTAGTGCCGTTGAGGTCGCGAGCCGCCAGTGAGGGTTAGTGGCGGTGGGGTTAGGGTTTTGGCTATGGGATTCTAATGAGTGCTTGAAGAATGAGGCAGCTGAGCTGGGAGCGGAAAGGTCCGCCGGAGGAGCCACGGCGACCGGCGCCGGAGCCGAAGACGGCGACCCCGACGGTTAGGGTTTTCGTGACACGGCAGTGAGGTGTGTGGTGTGTGGTGTGTGTTTGTGTGCGTTGGGTGTGTGCGTGTGAGTTTTGTGCGTGTGCGCGGGTGGGCCGAGCCAAGTGCGTGCATGCGAGTTGGGCCGGTTTGGGCCCAGCCAAGATTTTTATTCTTTTTGTTATTATTTATTTATTTTCTTTTCTTTTTCTTATTTCCAATTCTATTACCAATTCCTAATTAAAACCTAAATTGCCACTACTTAATTATTCGATTTAAAAGAATTATTTTAACATTAATAATTTCTTTAACTATGCTTAGCTTAATAAGAATTTAATCAAACTAATTATATGTATACACACAGATATTCTTACTCAATTAATAGACCAATTTGAATTGTTTTCATTATTTTCGTATAATCTTTTATTCAGGCAAAATAATTGTGAAATTTTAACTTACTTTTATTTCAATAATTTATAAAAAAATGTAAATAAAATTATTATATTGTGGGAGCTACACAACCAGAGGTTTTTATATATGCAATTTCATTATACAGTTCAATTAAACTAATTTCATATAATATATTTCTTAGAACAAAATTTTCTCTGCCCTTGGAGTGTCGGTTGGTCGTGTTTGACCACGGGTCCGGAAAAATGAAAGCATAGATGCATTCATCCTTACATTCTATAATTCCTATTATAGCAATATTCTATATATATATATATATATATATATATATATATATATATATATATATATATATATATATATATATATATATATATGTGTGTGTGTGTGTGTGTGTGTGTATGTATTATTGTGTTTCGCAGGAACTGACGGTAGCGAGGAACATCGGGGTAAATTGCCGAACTCTGATTTCAATTCCGTCTACACAGGCAAGTTCCTTCTTGATCATGTTGAAATTGCTCGAACTAATTTCTTATATTATAATTTCATATCTAGTCAAAATGTATCATTTGCATGAAAAAAATATTTTTCAAAGACTGACTAGAAAGATTTATGGAGATCATATCACTGCCATAGAAACAAACATCCAGGACGGCACATCACAGACGGTTATGAACTTTTCAATGGAACACTGTCTACGAAGGCCTATCGGGAGAATATGTTAAGTTATCACAGTCGGTTCTGATGTCAAAACCAACTGTGATAGTCAACCAGACAGTTCTGAACACAAAATCATCTGTAATAGTCTACTTATCAAAGACGGTTTTAAACTAAAACCGGACTGTGATAGATACAATCGGTTCTCAACTGAGAACCGTCTGTGATAACTAGAATATCACAGACGGTTCCGTTATCAAAACCGACTGTGATATATACAATTGGTTCTAAACTAAGAACCGACTGTGATAGTGTAGTATTAGAGACGGTACTAATATCAGAACTGATTGTTCTAAACAGTGCCGGCGCTTCGAATTCTCAACTATGTTCATTTCGGTCTCCGATCTTCGTGCGGCGCCTAGGCGAACACGAAGCATCGCCTTAGAAATTCTATAAATAGCTTGACAGTGGAATAATTGCCATTTACTTTACAAGTTTTTATAATTCTCAAACTGTTTGACTCCTTAGCTTCTTTGCGCCAATGACATCCTCAATGGCATCGTCAGCCTCGCCCTCCCCGGTAAGAACTCTCAATCTTTTGGACTTACCCATTTATTGTTAATCCCTGTTCAGTACATTCTTGACCTGTTGATTTGTACAGGGAAGGGGAGCCGTGGAAGACTCGGGCAAGTTGAAAGCCAAGCTGAGGGCCCTCTAGGAGGAGCACAAGCTCCTTACAGAGAAGCACACTCAGCTACGGCTTGACTTGGATGATCTCTTCCAGCGCATGAAGACGGATGGTGACAATGCTAGGGCGAGGGCGAGGTGTCTTCGCGAGGAGAAGCAAGCCGCGGATATGACCATCGCTAGCTGCGGTTTGACTATGAAGGATACCATCGCGAAGCTGAGGGAGGTCGCAAGCCTTCTCGACGCCGTAGTAGTTGATCTTAACAAGGACAACTTGTCGCTGGAGGAGTCCTGCGTCCTGACTGCAAGTCAAACTGACTTTATTCTAGATGCAGCTAGGGCTAAGACCACTCTTTGACCTAGCATTTTGTATTTTTATTTTTTTTTGTAAGTGATGAAAAAAATTAATGAAAAATTTGTTCTTATGTCAATTTTTCAATTTTCCAGTACGTTCTTGGACTCCATATTATCTTCCCTCTTTCTTTATCTTTCTTTAGCTTTTGGCGAACATTCGACCTTACAAAGGTATGTGCAGTGTGTGCGATCAAGAAACGACTATCGCGATCATATACATAGAAGCGGCAATCTTTGGCGCGTGAGGGTAGTCCTTCGGAGCCCTGCAAATAATATAGAAACAATATAGAAGTCGCAGGTCCCATGCAAATAATATAGAAAGAATATAGAAGTTGGGCTTATTTGGCTGGATGGGATTGTGGCATGCCAAACGCGAGTGTGGTGCAACATATTTTTATGGCGAACAAAAAACATTTAGAAACAATATAGAAGTTGGGCCTATTTGGTTGGATAGTCCCAAAAGTGTCTGACGCTTCGAGTTCTCAACGTGCTTTGAATATCACAGACGGTTCTGAGGTACAAAAACGTTTGTGATAGTCACATTACAGATGGTTTTTATGTAAGGACCGACTGTGATAGTCCCAACAGTGACCGACGCTTCGAATTCTCAACATTCTTTCAATATCACAGACGGTTTTTAACTCAAAACCGTCTATGATAGTCACATTACAAACAGTTTTTATGTAAGGACCGACTGTGATAGTCCCAACAGTGGTCGACGCTTCAAATTCTCAACAGTGTATTGTGTCATTTCAGGTTCTGATGTTCGCGCGGTGCACTTGCCTGAGAACATGAAGTGTAGCCTTGGAAATTCTATAAATAGCTTGTTTTCATTAATGATGAAAAAATTAATTAAAAATTTGTTCTTATGTCAATTTTTCAATTTTCCAGCACGTTCTTGGAATATCACAGACGGTTCTGATTTAAAAACCGTCTGTGATAGTTATATCACAGACGGTTTTGAGGTAAAAACCATCTGTTATATCACCGTTTGAAGTCAGATAGTTCTAATTTAAAAACCGTCTGTGATAGTTCTATCACAGGCGGTTTTCACTACAAAACCGTCTGTAATAGTGTTGTATTACACACGGTTCTAATATGATAACTGTCTGTGATATTTTTATGATAGTTCTACACAAATACGCCAGTTCACACATTGAAGTATATGTCTGAAACAGTAATACAAATACACAAATATACACCAATACAAATATACAAATACACCAATTCACACATTCAAGTACATGTTCCAAATAGCAATACAAATACACAAATATACACCAATACAAATACACTAATTCACACATTCGATGTATATTACAAAAGTCACATCTGAAAGAGAACCTTTGCAATCAAACAACAAATATAACTACCGACTACAAGTTAGACCTGATACATCACAAATCCATTCATCTGAAACAGCAAATGTAAGAATCACGTTTGACTTAACCATAGGAGTTTAGTTCAGAGACGCCCGAGGAGCTGGAACTGGACTTGAGTTACATTTGTTTTGGTGATCTCTTCTGGCTCAAACTCAACTTATCAATGCAAATCAACTCAACTCAGTTGAGTTGAGTTGAGTTGGAGCCTGAGGAAATCACTAATACAAATGTAAGATGCTTTCCATAGGTCCTGATTTGAGAAACACGCCGGGCTTGAGGATCTTCTCGACCAAGCCAACTAAGATCTCGCCCTTCACTAACTTCCAGCTCTCGACGGTGATCTTCACCCTTTCTTTCGCCAACAAGCCAACGTACGTAGCGTACTGCGACGAATAACCATGAACTACGTTGCCCCTCGTGAACATCGTCCAAGGACCTGCACAAAATCATGTTGAAAAGAAGACATATAAAAATGGAAGATACAGGAATCGCAGGATAATTGCCATCATAGGATTAGGATAATCTAACAATGCCGAAATTTTACTTGCCTTACTTGCAATGCCGAAATCTAGCCGAGGGAGTTGAAGCTACGATTTATTTTGAACTTGATTCACCAGAGAAACTAGTGGCTGTCGATGGAGGTGCGGCGGCCATCAATGGAGGTTACGGGTTAGGGCTTGTCGTGCCCAAGGAGAAAAAGAAGTGGAACGGTTCGACTCGAAGCAAAACACCAGGGAGGGAACAAGTGTTTGTAGAAGTGGAACGGTTCGACTTCAAACAAAATTCCAGGCATATTATAGACGGTTCGGACATCAAAACCGTCTGTAATAATAAAGCAGACGGTTTTGATCTCCCAACCGTCTGTGATAGTCCCAACACTGTCTGACGCTTAGAATTCTCAACATGCAATCGTGGATAACCGCATATGATAACTACGCAAATGAAGAGACTTAATTATTCACTTCAAATTTAATTTGCATCGAATTATGTAATCTGACGCTTCAACTTCTTAAGTGGGCACTATTCCGCCGTGTGGCAGTTTATCTCCCGAGAAATAATCATGAATTTATTGACCTCGAAAACCAGTAGTGCGTTTTTTAAAACCCGAGGCACCCGCGCATATGAACCGTCACCTTATGGTTCTATAAATAGCGAGGCTCTTCAATCCTTAAGACTTACAAATTCTTGGCTAAGTCTTTTAAGAATTTTGCTCCTAAATCCCTGTCTTTATTCTCTCCTCAACTCCCCACCTTGATGGCGAGCCGAGATTCCAATGAGGTTATTGAAATTGAGAGTGATGAGGAAGAGATAAGGAATGAACTCGATCAGGATCTTCAGAAAGTAAGTCCTCTCTGAACTCTAATGTAGATCTTTCTTTTATAACTTGATTACCTCCAAACAAATGCATTTCGAAATCCGCAGGTGCTTGAGGAAATGCTCCCTCCAAAGAAGAGACTCAGAAATGATGAAAGATCCTCCAGTGGAGCTGCAGCGAAGACTCTAGAGGGTGCTGAGGCCTGTGTTGCCACATTGCCCCTTGCAACCCCTCCAGTTGCATCAACTCCACCTTTGGAAATCCACAACAATCCTTCCAATATCCCCTCTTCAACACCTTTGGATCATCAGCTTTTCTTGGATGATCAACTTTCTGGAGTAAGTCACACACTTCCACGTCCAAATCCACTCCGAAGCTTGGCAATCATCTTCACCCTCTCTGTTGGCCGTTATGTCTTTCAAAACTAACCCATGCATGTGCAGGAGGAGAAAGCTGCCTTGTGCAGAACTCTCCAAGAAGAAAAAGATGCGATAGAGAAGCGTTCTGAGGAGATGTCTTCTGCCATTTTGCACTTGGCAGAGTGCTATGAGGGTTCTCACGAAGAAGCGCGCAGGTTCCGGTCGGAGAGAGATTACGCTTGGCAGCAGCGAGAACTCTCCGATACAATAAGGAACAGTTGCACTCCTTTGCTGAGAGATGATGTAGATTGGCTTAGAGCTATTACCAGTTCTCTTGGGGCAGCTAGTGTAGATCCTACTGATGCCAATACGTCCCTAGGAGAACTTTGTAAATTACTTTCGGATCAGGTCGACGTTTTGGTCGCTTGTATCCCTTATGTATGCAAAGATTGTAAGAAATATTCTTTTCCTTATATATCTGGCTTTTCGAATGATTATGTATAACTGATAATCACCAAATGATGTTCTCTGTGTGAAAATGTTAACAAGAAAATACTTCTGCGATCAAGACGGTTTTTAACTCAAAACCATCTCTGATAGTAACATTACAGATGGTTTTAATATCAGGACCGACTGTAATAGTCTCAACATTCTTTGAACATCCACAGACATATATATACACCATAACACCATAATATATCATTTTTTAAATACTAACATTGAAAATAAGATAAATCAAATATGAAAAACATTTTATTCAATCATTTTATCACGTTTCTAATATTATTGCTACCCGTCCGATTGGTATTGGTGGCTCTTACATGCAGATTCATCATCATATACTAATTCACCAGAGAAACTAGTGACCGTCGATGGAGTTGTGGCGGCCATCAATGGAGGTTACAGGTTAGGGCTTGTCGTGCCCAAGGAGAAAAATAAGTGGAACACATCAACTAGTCGAATGGTTCGACTGCAAGCAATCCAGGATATTATAGACGGTTCGGACCTTATCACCGTCTGTGATAGTAGAGCAGACTGTTGATTTTATAATTATCACAGACAGTTATGAAGTAAACATCGACTGTGATAGTAAAGCGGACAGTTTTGAGCTCGGAACCGTCTGTGATATTCTAATTATCACCGACGGTTCAGATGTCAAAACCGTCTGTGATAAATCTATCATAGTTCTACACAAATGCACCGATATTATCGACGGTTTAAAGTGAAACCCGTCAGTGATAGTTTCTGTGATATTCCGTTCTACCACAATGCACCGATATTACCGACGGTATTATATAGAACCGTCTGTATTGAACCTGGTATAAAGGTCTTTTGGCGGATGTTTTGAGCTAGTCGTACACTCGTGCTCGACATACTGTCCAGTTGGAAGAGATCTGGGGCAAGGAAGAGCAATATCTCAAAAGGAGAGCATTTGAGGGCAACGAATTTGAAGATCCATGGTTGGTACTTGCTCCTAAGGCATATACATTATATGATTTCATCATCAATATCGATCTCCATTAGAGGGAGAGGGAGGGGAAGCTACAGTAGCAAACACTACTATAGAAATGCTTTTCACTATCGGTTAAAAATCCACTATACTATCGGTTCTCTTACCGATAGTGATCGGCACGATAGTAGAAATGTAGCACACTTCTATCGGTTGAAAACCATTAGTAAAACATCTACATTCCCAACGTTCACTAATCGCTAATGACTATTTCTTCTATCGGCTCGGATATAAACCGATAGTATTGTGTAGGTTTTTTCTATCGGCTCGGATATAAACCGATAGTATTGTGTAGGTTTTTTCTATCAGCTAGGATCTAAACCAATAGTATTGTGTAGGTTTTTTCTATCGGCTGGGATCTAAACTGATAGTATTGTGTAGACACAGTTAGTACTGAAAACTTTATTCTATCGGTTGTTGTATATGAACCGATAGTACTGGAATATTTATTCTATCGGTTGTAGTATATAACCGATAGTACTGTGTAGTTTTTCCTATCGGTTATGTACTTGACACGGTTAGTACTGGAATCTTTCACATATACATACAGCAATACAGAGATACATTGGATCATTCACAAATACACCAATATTCACATATTGAATTTGTTCACAAATACACTAATACAGTAATATACACATGCATTGGACAGATTGAATTTATTCACATATTGATCGAGTTTATTCACAAATACATTAATGAATCTATTCACATATTGAGTTTATTCACAAATACAGCAATCAACACATTCAATATATATTACACAAGTCAGTTACTATCGATCGTTGATAGCTACTTCTTCCATGACATATTGAGCGCAAATTGTTCGCAGCTCCTTCAATTGAGGCAACTCATATTGCTCTTTCAACATGGCGCTCTGCATATATGCGTGTATGAAGTTAGGATCGTACGTCACATCCAATTAAAGTTCGACTTTGAGTCAGGAAAAATGGTTACCTTAGGGAATTGGGCAAAGTTTCTCCTGAACAGGTCATACATGAATCTCATGACATATAAGCCACATTCCCACAATTGTGGCTGCTGATGGCACTGGGAAAATTGCATATGCAAAGACATAAACCCACATTAACTCAAAAGAACTAATTAAGCTTAAATTAAAAGACTCATCATGAGTACTTCCATCCGTATTAATTACCTCATATTCTTTCCAAGAAATTGTTGTGCCCTTCGACGCGTCATGCCTCCCTCCTGCACTAGCATAATTTTTGAAAGCCCTGTATTTAATTTAGCATTGCCGGTTAATATGTTATCATTAATTAGCTAGTCAGAGAAAAATTTAAAACAACTATGTTACTTACGCGTCTATGTGCCATGTGAGGGTGAAAACATGCGCCACCTTGTCGTTCATCGAATTGAGGTAATAGACCTCATTCATCCATGGGCAAATGACGGCGAGGACCCAGTGGCCCCTACATTGCATATATAAGTGAACCGTTTCATACATATGTTAGGCGTAACATACAAGAATGAGTTAAATTAGTAGGAAATACACTAACCTTTGGTAGTACGGCGCAAGGATGAACTCTCGGTCTTGGTGCGCTAGTAGTGCCCTTGATATGTATTCCTCCGCATGTGCTTGGTCGTGTTCTAGCATCATGAGGCTTATTTTCTCTGGGTCGAGGAAACCCACCTTGTCACATGCCCTCATCGACGCCAGCCTATACATGCACCTGGATGCAAAGTAGACATTAGTAAGTAGTGCATACAAAGTGATTAGATTTGTGAAACAAACTGTGATAACTTCAGACAACAGCAAACTCACAGGACTCCAGTCCATATGATGGACATATCAAGCTCCCGCCAGTTGAGGAGGTCGAACAAATCCTCGTGGGCCACCGATATGCTCCCGGCCTCACGGTGAAAATGACCTAGCCTGAAGTGAACTAAGAAGTTGATGTGGCACCTAGACCGGGTCAGGTACCACTCGTGGAGACTTTTGGTTATTTGATCCATATTGCGCAGAAGGTACTCCGACACGAGTGGGGACCCGTTCTTGAACGTACCCGGCTGGCTTTGTTTAGCCTTGCCTTTGGCCTTGCCCTTGCCTTTGGGCGGGGAGCGAGTGTATACCTTTGAAGGTTGGGGTGTGGTGCCGCCGGCCTCATTTGATGGCGACGGGTTTGAGGCCGTCGGAGGAGGCATGGGGGCCGAAGGAGCTCGGTCATGCGTTGTGGCGGGGGTGGTGTCCTCAGGAAGTGAGCTGGTATCCATCGTCTACCTTAAGTACAAACGCATAAGTTAGATTTTGCAAATTGAGTATATTAACTGAGTTGTAAGCTAGAATGGCTAGGGTTTACCTCCTGTAGTCTAACACCCTTCTTGGGCCACTGTATGTACGAGCCCAATGCCTTGCCAATTTTTCGCATTTCGCCCGTTGGGACGGGCAACGAAAAAGAGCTGTAGCCCGGGAGGGCCATGTCCACCTGTACCTTTGCGAATCCAGGCTCCAGAGGTACGCAGTGGATCCGGACATCCTCCCAAGACTGGTATACGACCCCGTTTGCAACTACTACAGGTTTGTCGCCTATGTTGATCAATAGGCTACAGCTCTCCGGCTTTTGCAATTTGCAACAATTATAACAGGTTAGCGAAACAATTCTAACGTAACGGGAGTGGCATCAACCGAACTGCATATATAGCTCAAGAGTTGCAATACCTCGATCAGGTCCACCGGATCCACGTGAACCTTCGAGCCGCAACTACTCGGCCTGGCAGCGTCGACCTCGGCAGCTGGATCTAAACCCTTGGACTGCACAACTCGGCTGAGGAGTTCATACTTCTCGTTCATTTGAGCGAACATGTCCGCGAATTGTGCAGTCACATCTGCCCGTATCTTCTGAGATAGCTCCACTTCCCTTTCCTTCCAGCTGCCAGCCTTCTTCGCCTTTTGCCCGGGCTCCGAGAAGCCTTCCTTCCATGGCACCACACCCCCCAAGGTTCGCGTCCGCCCTGGATGCTCCTTGTTCCCTAGAGCCCGGGTAAGGATGTCGTTCTCCCTATGGGGAGTGAACAATCCCTCGGTCGCCTCCTTCGAGCAAGAGATCTGTTACATTCAAAGCTCTCCATTGTGAGGAAGAAAATATACAAACTTATGCGCACACTAGTGATCATAGTTTTTTCTACCACACTCTATGATTCCAACCAGGAAGTTGGCCAACTTACGAGTCGCTGCACGACCTCGACGTCCCTGGGGTTTGGGAACTCCACAGTCCCCGTGGCCGACACGGTCCCTCTGGCCAGCCACCAGCGCTTGCATCGCGGATCGCAGATCTCGGAGAGTGATAGGTCAGGGGAGTCGACGAAATTCGACGCCTTGTCTTCAGCCTTCTTCCACTGCTCCTCCTTCCCCGCATAGCCGCGAGAGCCGAGCCGGTGTGGGTGGTCGTTCCTCCTCTGGATTGCCTTGTTCTTCTCGCTGAGGGCCTTCGTACCAGAAACAAGAAAATTAGTGCACCGCAGCTTACTGCATACAATGGAGTAACCAAGCAAAGGAACCATACATACCTTGAACTCAGGAGTCCCCTTCTGTTGGGTGAATTGCTCCCATACCTCCTCCGTTATGAAGGGGTACTTCTCGCATGGAGATTTGCCTTTAGTGAGGAAGGTGCTGACGAGGACGCTCTTGAAGGTTTTCCACGTGTTGTTCATGTCCTTCAAGCAAGCTATCTTGGGACCATCATCGGGGATGTTCCACTTGGCCTGTTTCAAATGGTGCATATAAGCAGGACTTACCTAATCTCTGGGATAAACCAAGGGAATGTGATTACTGAAGAGTTTAGTGATTTTGATTAATTTTACCTTCACTTCCGCCCACAGCCTATCCCTCTCGTCGACCTTAACGTCCTTCTAGCTCTGGACGGTGATCTTCATCCTTTCCTTCGCCAACAAGCCAACATAGGCAGCATAGTGGCCGGCGTTCTTCCCGATCTGTCTCCTGAACTGGTTGAACTCACATGAAAGATCCGCGCGTTTGGTCAAACGGCCCAACATCGTCGCGCCTCGCGCTGGGACGAGGCAGCGCCATCTACGTTCGCCCTCGCCGAATCACTACTATCAGCCGAGGAAGATGCCGACATGGCTTTACCTAAAATTAAATGAACAGACCATCAATTGATATGAAGAAAGGTACATGACAAAGTTCATAACTAAAATGAAATGGCAATGATGAACCACCTCTTTTTGTTAAAATGTCAAATTTTTATTCAAAAGGCCAAAATCATAAATTCCTATCAACATGGTCTTCAAAGTAGATTTAAAGTTGATTTGTAAACTCAATTTGCAAAGGGTTGTCGAACTGATACCTTCTTGCTTAACATAAAGGTCATTTGATAACTCTTGATTGTAAAATTAATCCTATTTGAAAATTTTCATCAGAAAAATATATTTCTTGCAATGAAAATCATTTCTTTAAATTTTCATTTCAAATGTATTTGATTTGAGCAATAGTTCATTCTTTTCACAAATGAAATATGAACTCTGCAAAATTTAAACTTTTCAATGTACTATCGGTTGACAATAACAAACCGATATGACATACTCTATTTCCTATCGGTTTTCCAAGTAAAACCGATAGTACTCAAGTTTGTATTAAGGAAAATATATAAGATTAGCAGTGCAAACTATGCTAGTCTCTCTGCAGGAACATAAAGTCTGTTAAAATTTAAATGAACCAAAATTTCAGATGAAAATTAGAAAATGGGAAATAATTAACAGAAAATTCAGATTAGCAGTGCAGACTATGACATACTATATTTCCTATTGGTTTTCCAAGTAAAACCGATAGTACTGAAGTTTGTATTCAGGAAAATTTATAAGATTAGCAGTGCAAACTATGCTAGTCTCTCTGCAGGAACATAAAGTCTGTTAAAATTTAAATGAACCAAAATTTCAGATGAAAATTAGAAAATGGGAAGTAATTAACAGAAAATTCAGATTAGCAGTGCAAACTATGACATACTCTATTTCCTATCGGTTTTCCAAGTAAAACCGATAGTACTCAAGTTTGTATTCAGGAAAATATATAAGATTAGTAGTGCAAACTATGCTAGTCTCTCTGCAGGAACATAAAGTCTGTTAAAATTTAAATGAACCAAAATTTTAGATGAAAATTAGAAAATGAGAAATAATTAACAGAAAATTCAGTTTATGGTATTTACTATCGGTTCTAAATAAGAAACCGATAGTGGACTACACTGTATGACAAATTGCTAGTGATTTTCATCAAGTCTGTAATTCTCATAGCTATCAAGTTTGTAGTTCATGAATTTTACTCTATTTTTATATTTGTAATCCATTGAACCACATATGAACCATTTCATATGAATTTAAGCAATTGACGCGAGCGGTTTGGTCAAGAACACTTACAGTCGTTCGTGGAGTGGCCGGAGGCGGTGGCACGATGCAGTGGCCGGAGGCGGTGGAGAACCCGATTGCGATCGGCAATGGTGGCGCAGAGGAGCGAAGAAGCGAACGTCGGGGAAGCTAGGGTTTTCCGCGCGTGAGTATTTGGAATGTGATCAGTTGCACTGGAGGGAAAATCGTGCGAGTTTATAACCTAATATATGAGTATTTACTATCGATTCAGAACCACCAAACCGATAGTAAATACAATGTAAGTTAGGGTTTGGAGTGTTGGCATTGTTCACTATCGGTTTTATTATTACTAACCGATAGTAAATTAAGAACAGGGGCTTATAACACAATATAAATCACTATCGGTTATGAACAATAAACCGATAGTAGAGTTTAATTTCATATCGGTTTGGCAGTTGAAACCGATAGTAAAATACAATGTTATTGACCCTAAAAGATTTCCCTTAGAATAATTACAGATGATCTCAGTACATCATTTTGCATTGTATTTCACTATCGGTTTTATGATTATTAATCGATAGTAAATTAATCCACTGTACAAGAGCAAACCAAAATGTAGAACAGGGTCTCATAACACAAAATGAAATACTATCGGTTATGAACAATAAACCGATAGTAGATATTAATTTCATATCGATTTGGAAGTTAAAATCGATAGTAGAATACAGTGTTATTGACCTAAAGGGATTTCCTGAGAACAATTACAGATGGGTCTCAGTACATCATTTTGCACTTGTAAAGACACCTGAAACCCCATGCAAATGACTTCCAATAATTTTGAAATAAATTAACAGTAAAGACCAATCATGGAATGAAAATTTGCAGTTTTCATATTGATTTGTGAAAATAATCAATTATTGCTCAAATCAAGTATATACTCCAATTCAAATGAAAATTTGCATAAATGATCCTCAATGCATCACGTATGTTTTCCCAAAGAATTTTTGAAAAATGATTTGAAGAATTCTTCAATTAAAGATCCAAGTAATATACGTTACTTACATATTGTAAATTAGTCAAGAATGGTTGTCCATCCATAATCCTTCTTCATGGTCGTCTCGCAGGTAACTTGTTTCGTCAATATCTTCAGTAGGAACAGATTGAAGAATTCCATCTAAAAATGGAGGTAGTTCGTCGAACTGATCATACTCTTCTTCATCCACAACGTCTTCGACCCCAACAATACGTCTCTTACTGTGAAGGACAACGTGCAACTTTGGGTTGGCCGGGTCAACGATGTAGAACACCTGTGTGGCTTGCTCAACAAGTATAAATGGATCATCTTGGTGTGCGACTCTACTGAGATCGACGAGAGTAAACCCTTAATTGTCGACTCTAACACCTCGAGGGATTTCGACCCATTGGCATCAAAACAGAGGAATCTTAAGTAATACATAATCGAGCTCCCATATTTCCTCAATAACACCGTAATATGAGTCGAGTGCCCTTACTGCCCTAGCATCCTCCGAAATAGCAAGTAGTGTCACTCCACTACATTGCATAGTACTCTTCTCGTCCTGAGTTCTTGTGTAAAATGAATAGCCGTTGATGTCATACCCCTGCCAAGTCCCTACAGTAAATCTAGGCCCTCTGGCCAACCATGTAACAACTTCATCTACGTCGCCCTCAGAAGCTTGCAGGACTCTATTTTTGATCCACCCAGCAAACTTCCTATTATGTTCTCTAGTGACCCAAATCTCTGGCTTCGAGGGATTCTGTTTCCGTAACATTTCCTTGTGCTCGTGTATGTATGGCTCCACCCCCGTCATGTGCTGTAAGACCCAAAAATGGGCTTTTGCATACAGATCACTAGAGGGGACGACTGCTTTAAATCCAATCGTTCCAATGCCCTGAAGCCTGCCCTCATGCCGGGACGTAGGAACGCCAATTGGGTCAACCCCGACTATATAGTTGGTGCAAAATTTGATCACCTCCTCGGCGGCATAACCTTCAATGATACTGTCCTCAGGCCGATGTCGATTCCTTACATATCCCTTCAAGATACCATAAATCTCTCAAATGGATACATGTAGCGCGAAACACGGCTCCACAAAACTTAATTTCTCTGACAAGGTGAACAATTAGATGGACCATAACATCAAAAAAAGATGGAGGGAAATACATCTCCAGCTGACAAAGAGTTGTAGTCACATCGCGTTGCAAATCGTCCAGTCCATCCAGATCAATTAGCTGCAAGGACACAGTTGCAGCAAATATTCAGATCCAAAAAATCTGACAAGTTCCACGAATGGAGCTAATTAACTTGCTAGGAGTACACCCTTACGTACCTTGCTAGATATTGTGTTGAAGAAATAACATAGCTTTGTAATTGTCTCTCTGACTTTGACTGGGAGAATGCCTCTGATAGCAATGGGAAGCATTTGTGACATCAGTACATGACAATCATGGGACTTCATACCAACCAGTTTCAAGTCTTTCATGGACACAAGTTTTTTCAAGTTCGCAGAATACAAGCATGGAACTTTGACACCATGTAGGCACTGACAGAGTTCTGTTTTTTCTCTTTTTGACAAAGTATAGCAGGCCGGGGGGAGGTATGTCCGCTTTCCCTTCTCCAACGGTGCAAGCTCAGTCCTTATGCCCATGTCGAGCATGTCACGGCAAACGTTGATGCCATCTTTCGTCTTTCTTGGAATATTCAACAACAAACCAATCAAACTGTCACAAACATTTTTCTCTACGTGCATGACATCAATGCAATGTCGAACTTGTAAATGCTCCCAATATGGCAGATCCCAAAGAATCGATCTCTTCTTCCAAACATTTTTTCCTGGAGGTTTAGAACATTTACCGAACTCAACTTTGATGTCCTTCACGCGCAAGTAAAGCTCCTTACCAGTCACAAACACTGGGCCTGATCCTTTCTCAGGCTTCCCATTGAATGACTTCCTCTTCTTACGGTAGGCGTGATGCATCAAAAGGAATCTGCGGTGACCCATGTACACTGTTTTTCTGCAGTTCGATAACCACATGCTTTCAGTTTCATCCAGGCAAATAGGACAAGCCGATGAATCGCTCCCGAAAAGGAATCTATTGATTCTCTCTTGCCTCCTTTCGTACTATACCCTGACAAATTTCCATAGGCTGGAAAATCATTTATGGTGCAAAATATCATGGCCCGCAACATGAAATTCTCTCGCTTATGTGCATCCCACACCCGCACCCCTTCGCTCAACAATTTATGTAAGTCCTCGACTAACGGTGATAGAAACACGTCAATATCATTCCCGGGTTGTCTGGGTCCTGAAATTAGTAATGATATCATGATGTACTTGCGCTTCATACATAACCAAGGAGGAAGATTGTAGATGCATAAAAGAACCGGCCAAGTGCTATGTCGACTGCTCATATTTCCGTGTGGATTCATACCATCCGTACTTAGCCCAAACCTTAGATTCCTCACTTCGCCGCCAAACTCACCGAATGTTCTGTTAATGTTTCTCCATGAATGGAATCAGCTAGATGTCTTAGTTTTCCGTCTTGTTTCCGACCTTCAACATGCCAACGCAAGTACTTCGCATCTTTCGGATTTGCAAATAGCCGTTTCAATCTAGGAATCACAGGCAAATACCATACAGTTTTGGCCGAAGGCCCTTTCTTTACCTCATCACATCCATTGTGATAAATTCTGTCCCCATGCTTATACCGCGGTGCACCGCATCTTGGACAAACATGCAAATCCTCGTACTCGTTACGGTACAGAACACAATCATTTGGGCATGCATGTATTCTTTCGATTTTCATTCCCAACGGACACAATAGTTTTTTGGCCTGGTAAACCGATCTAGGCAACTCATTTCCCTCTGGAAGCATGTCCGCTAACAGATCCAATAGTGCCGTGAAACTCTTATCGCTCCAACCGTTGCTTGCCTTCAAGTTATATAATGTTAACACAGAAGACAACTTTGTAAATTTTGCACATCTGGGGAACAAAGGCTTCTCAGAATCAACAATAAATTTCTCAAATTTAGCTAAATCGTTTTCGCTGTAATCTTCTTCTACATCACGTAACATTTCATCTAAATTGTCTTCATCTACATGGACTTCCGAATGAACATTACCAATGTTCTGATCATGATCATCATTACTGCAATCCACTTCCGGGTGCTGCTGAGTGGTAGCGGTGCTCGTTTCCTCAAGATCTTCACCATGCCATATCCAACGGGTATAGCGTGCGTTAAAACCACGACAAATCAAATGACTCCTAATCTGATCAGAGTTGCCGAACCTTTTTAAGTTCATACAATCTATACAAGGACAATGCATATCTTTCTCTCCCTTCTTCGCCTTTTCTTGCTCAGCAAATTTAATAAACCCATTCACACCCTCCAAATACTCAACAGTAGTACATTTTATTCCATACATCCAATATTCTCGGTCCATCTACAATTATTTCACAAAATTGACAAATTGAAATAAATAATTAATGACTCAGGGCATGCATATATGCATGAAACATAATTAGCTAGGCCATAGGTGTGTACAGCTACTTAATTACATTAAATGGGTTTGTATATATGAAACCCTAATTAACTTGATGCATTAATTGGAAGAGGCAGCTAGTTAGCTGCTTAACTTCAGCAAGCTATAGCTAGCTAGCCAACCTAGCCTTCTAGCTAGTTTGGAGCTACATGTATCTAGTTTAATGAATTGCAAGTAGAGAGAGAGAGGGAGAGTCTAAAAGAGTGATTGAGAGAGAGAGAGAGGTGATGAGAAGATGATAATACCGAGGGGATGGAATTATGATCAACCTCTCAGCTAGCTTCTCTAGATCACTCTAGCTTGGAGCGTGGATGGACGTGTGGTAGAAATGATTCCAACATGCAGAGCGCAGAGCAGGGGTCGACCTAATTAAGTTGTACAATTTTACTATCGGTTCAAAAACACAAACCGATAGTAAAATAAGGTCCCCACTGTCATAACAATTAGTTTATATGATGTCATTTTACTATCGGTTTGTTTTATATAACAGATAGTAAACTTTACTCTATTATATCGGTTAGTACAGTAAGAATCGATAGTAAAAAGTCAGTAATTTCACTATCAGTTACACGAGAAAAACCGATAGTACTATTTAATATATTATATCGGTTGGTACAGTATGAACCGATAGTATAAAGTGCGTAATTTTACTATCAGTTACGAATGAAAAACCAATAGTACTATTTCATATATTATATCGGTTGGTACAGTACTAATCGATAGTATAAAATGCGTAATTTTACTATCAGTTACGAATGGAAAACCGATAGTACTATTTCATATATTATATCGGTTTGTACAGTAATGACCGATAGTAAAAATGTTTGCATTTCACTAACATTGTACCATTGTCTAACCGATAGTAAAAAGCCTCTTCTCCGCCGCTGTCGTCCTATTCTATCGGATTTTTCCCAGATTGCTTATAACCGTTAGAAGATATGGGTTAGTGGAATGCATTTCTGTAGTAGTGAAATCCTGGTTGTAACTCATTTTCGACCTGTGGCTGTTTAATTGCTTTATGATGTGTGTTATCCACGCCCCCAACTAATTGGTTGCAGTTCAAGTAGTAGTTAACTAGTTATAACGCAAACTCCACATCAAACACTAGCTAGCTAGATTTATAATTTATTGCGTGTCGACCGTACGTAGAGTATTACTAATTAACATGTGTATGAATTTAATTAATTGCAGATGGTCCATCGAGACTGGATGTATAATGACAACCGAGTGAGTGAGGAATACATGAAAGGTGTTTTAGATTTCCAAAAAGTTGCTGAGCAAGACATGGCGAAGAAGGGTTTACCATATATGTATTGTTCTTGCGTAGACTGCCAGAATCTTAAGATGTTCACCAACTCATCTCAAATTGTCGCCCACTTGATCCGACGTGGTTTCAAAAAGGGGTACACGTGTTGGGTCCACCATGGAGAAGAGCCAACTGCAGAAACAAGTGCCACTTAGGTTGAGGAACAGGACATGTCGGATCCCAACAACGACTTCGATGAGGATATGCTAGAGGATGAAAATTTAGATAACATGTTGCGTGATGTGGAAGGAAATTACAGTGAAAGGGAGTTTGGCAAATTCAAGAGCTTAATTAAGGACTCAGAAAAGCCATTGTTCCCTGGTTGCAAGTCGAAGTACACAAAGTTTGCCTCCATGCTTGAACTGTTAAAATTGAAAGCAAGTAACAGCTGGACTGACAAGAGTTTCACGGCACTGTTAGATCTTTTGGCGGACATGCTTCCGAAAGAAAACGAGTTGCCAAAAAACACCTACCAAGAGAAAAAGCTGTTGTGTCCTTTGGGAATGGAAGTAGAAAGGAGACACGCATGCCCTAATGATTTCATCCTTTACCGTAACGACTACAAGGATATGCATGTTTGTTCGGTGTGCGGCGCACCCCGCTATAAGCATAAGGACTGAACCAACGACGGCGACTGCGCTGAGATAAAGCAAGGACCTTCTGCTAAGGTGTTGTGGTATTTGCCCATCATTCCTCGCTTGTAGCGTTTGTTTGCAAATCGTAAAGAGGCAAAATTATTGCGTTGGCACTCGGAAGACCGGAAGAAGGATGGAAAGCTAAGACACCACTACTACAGAATTCATTATCACAGTCGGGTCAAAACAGTCATCACAGACGGTTCTTACCCGTCAGTGATATTCGAGTCAGTGATAATCATGTACTATCACAGACGGTTTTAAACCGTCTGTGATCTCTCCCTTCACAGACTGTTATAAGGTCAAAACCGTCTGTGATACTCATACTACACAGACTGTTATGACATCAGAACCGTCTGTGATACTCATACTACACAGACTGTTATGACATCAGAACCGTCTGTGATACTCCTAATACACAGACTGTTATAACATCAAAGCCGTCTGAGATACTCATACTACCACAGACGGTTCTGATCTCAGAACCGTCAGTAATAATATGAGTATCGCAGACGGTTCTGATACTCAAATTATTCTTGACGGTTATGACATCAGAACCGTCTGTGATACTCATATTATCAGAGACGGTTATAACCTCAGAACCGTCTGTGGTACTCATAATACACAGACTGTTATAACATCAAAGCCGTCTGAGATACTCATACTAACACAGACGGTTTTGATCTCAGAACCGTCAGTAATAATATGAGTATCGCAGACGGTTCTGATGTCAAAACCGTCTGGGATTCTCACATTATTAGAGACGGTTATGACCTCAGGTCCGTTTGCGATAGCTTCCTTATCACAGACGGTTATAACCTCAGAACCGTCTGTGGTACTCATAATACACAGACTGTTATAACATCAAAGCCGTCTGAGATACTCATACTAACACAGACGGTTTTGATCTCAGAACTGTCAGTAATAATATGAGTATCGCAGACGGTTCTGATGTCAAAACCGTCTGGGATTCTCACATTATTAGAGATGGTTATGACCTCAGGTCCGTCTGCGATAGCGTCCTTATCACAGACGGTTGTTTCAGAACCGTATGTCAAAACCATCTGCGATATTGTCATTATCAACGACGGTGGTAATCTTGAAACCGTCTGTGATTGTTTCCTTATCACAGACGGTTTATACTCTCAGAACCGTCTGTAATAGTGAATATCACAGACGGTTTTTAGGTCAAAGCCATCTGTGATAGTGTTATAATCTCAGAACCGTCTGTGATAGTGTGATATCACAGACAGTTCTGAGGTCAAAACCATCTGATATAGTGATTGTGTGATATCACAGACGGTTTTTAGGTCAAAACCATCTGTGATAGTTTCATTATCGGTGACTGTTATAATCTCAGACGGTTTGTAAGATCAAAACCGTCTGTGCATATATATGAAATGCTATTTGTACAGAGGACATCGGTGACTGTTATAATCTCAGACGGTTTGTAAGATCAAAACCGTCTGTGCATATGCACAGTACTCAAATATATATAGTCTCATATATACATGCACACAACTTAGAAACATGTACAAGCATTTCATATATACAGCACAGAACTCAGAAATATGTACAATTGAGATTGAACCAATAAATGTAATCGACAATTAACGTCTCTTTGATCATTTATCTTTTAAAAAATAATAGGTTTTGAGACCCCTCTATTGGACGGCTTTTGGATTATAGGGGAAGACTTTATTGGAAATGGCTTTATTGCTATCCACTTTCCTAAGCTTTAAGTCAGTGTGTTAGATGTACAAATAAATGTAAGGCCGCACTAATACGAACCTTGCGGGTCCCTAAACTTCCCCTTGGTTGATATGACCTCCGCAAGAAAAAACTCAGCGAGCATCCCTCAGAGAATACCAATCTCCCGAGGGTCAAAGCTTTCCGAAGGGAAATCGAGCCCCTACAGCAAGAGTTGGTACAGAAAAAATTAGTTCAATGCAGTTGTAAATTCTGCCAAATCGATACAAAGGGGAGCAGTTGTATACGTCGGGGAAATCTGGGTGGTGAGAGGTGATGATCAGGTCATACATGTGGCGCATCACGTAGAACCCACATGTAGTGTTAGCTGGCTGCTGATGGCATTGCCAATTTACAGACCGAGAGTTAGCTGGGGACACGTTATAAAGTAAAACAGATGCGAGTTGAAATTTGTACCAAAAATTGTAACCACTGAAACTTATCGGCTCGCCGCTCATGTTGTCGCCCTCCCTCGGCAAAGTAGTTCGTGAAAGCCTTGTGGATAGTCAAAATTGACAGTTTGAGGATAGTCGAAATTGACAGTTTGAGGACAATAAATCTAGATGCATGCAAGACAGGTCCACATGAATATCATCACCTTTCGAATACATCTCGTGCGCCGCAATACGAGTACCCTTTCCTCTGCAATGAATCAAGGTAGAACACCTTGTTCCTTTTCGGAATAAGTAGCAGTAGGATCCAGTGGTAGCTACATGTTACACGTAAATAATTAAAAATTTAATCTAAGTTTGGGGGTGTGCACATGGAGACACTAAGATTACAGGTGAAGTACTGATGAAAGCACTCACCTCTGGTTGTAGGGTACAAGTATGTACTCCTTGTCGACCTGAGCAAGCAACCCTCTTTTGATGTAGTCAACAACGTAGTCTGTGTCGGTCCTAAACATCACCTCGGCGACCATCTGAGGGTCCAAGAAACCAACAGGTATGCCCTTAGATTTGGCATAGCTAGTCATGCAGCTGCACGGAAGTAACCAATTAATAAATGACATATATCCGTATATGCACGAACAGGTGTAGGATAGTAGGATACTTACAGCACCCAAGACCGTAGGATTGACAAGTCGAACGCATCTTTGTTCAGTAAATTGTGCAGGTCTTCGAAAGTCACCGAGTAGGTCCCAACGTCGTTATGGAACTCTGCCACAATGTACTTGACCATGATGTGCGTCGGATGCTGTGTCTTGGTCTGGTTTGTCCTCCTCATGTACCATGCATGCAGGCTCTGGCATGCTAACCCCATGCTCGAAATTGCGGTATCGGAGGCCATGGGCATCCCCAGAGCGAACGGCATGAGAGCTGGCGCACTCTTCTCGCTCTCCTTCGCCAGGCTCTTCTTTGCTTTTCCCCTACTAGACAGCTTCTTGAATGGTTGCCTCCTCGTCGGAGTCAGCTTCGTCATCGGAGGGGTCGGCTGGCTAGTAGGCCGTGTGTCGGCCTGTGATGTCTGTGATGTAAGAACCTATGTATTAGGACACTAACTCTGAGGGCTATTATTACAGTATGAATTATGAAACTGGTGGGGGAATTATCTCATCCAGGACGATGTCTTTCTTGGGCCATTGCACGAACGTGTCACCGCATCCCCGAGAGTGGTAATCTCGTCGTTCGGCGGCTTCTCCAACGGAAAACCCTTGCAATGGTCAAAGACACTGTCCACCTGGACCCGTGCAAAACCCTCACATAGAGGGGCACCGTGGATTGTGGCCTCCGTCGTGCATGGTTGCGCCATCCCACAGACAGCCTCGATCGGGAAGAGACCGGCCAGCACCATAAGCTTGCAGGAGGCGGGTTCCTACAAACAGTGCACATTGACATATTGAATTTCACCACTTTTCACTTTCGAATGAATTAACATAGACAAACGGTCATTACGTGCAGAAAGTCCACCGGATACTTTGGAGAGGGCTCCATCTGCGAAGACCCCGGCGCAGACGCGCAGCTACTACGGTGGCCAAGAATGGGGGTCGGTACTTCCGCTGCTAGAAGGGGGGTGCCCTGGGTCGCCTTTCTTAGCTCTTCATACATGGACCGCATCTCTGACAACTGCTGCAGGAGTGCTTTGTCCCGAACAGCGAACTCCGATCGCATCTCCTCCTTGAGCCGTTCATCGCGGGCTTGGTGGGATCTCTTTCTTCTCTTAGCCGCCTCCTCATCATCAGGGAAACCATGCCTCCAAGGCACAGTGGAACCAAGGCGGCGCACGCGGCCTGGATGCTCCTTGTTTCCTAGCGCCGCTGTGAGGATATCCCTGTCCCTCCTCGGGTTGAACTCTCCGAATGCCGCCTGCGCACTCAGCGTCACCTGCATCAGGAGAACTTAGCAATACAACCCATTGCATGCGTGTTACGAGGATAGTACGTGATCGGACAATCTTACCAGCCGGTCGATCACTTCCCTGTCCACAAGGTTAGTCACAGAGACGCTTCCGGAGGAGGTCATCGTCGATCTTGCTCGGCACCAATTGCGGGCGCACACGTCCGTTATGCCCGTATAAGGACTGCCGGTCGAAGACTGGGAAGCCTCCTCGTCCTGCTTCCTCCACAACGCCTTCTTCCCCACATACCCACCACTGCCTAGTCTGTGTGGGTGGGTATTCTTGGCCTGGTTAGCCTGGCCCTTCGCACTAAGCTCCTGGAACTCTGGCTTGGCCTTCATCTCGACGAACTGCTGCCATGCCTCGAGAGTCACGAAAGGGAAGTCATCGAAGGGGGTCTTCGACTCCTTCACATAGAGCCTGACAAGGTGGCTCTTGAAGTTCCTCCACGCCTTGTTTATTGACATCTGTGTCCTTCGGCGGATGGTGAAGTGGCGATCCTCGGGAATGTGAAACGCCGCCTGCATGTCTTCCCACAGCGCATCCTTGCACTCTGGGGGCACTTGACCCCAGTCGGAGGTGGTGATGGGCACCCTCTCCCTTGCCACTTTGCCGCATAGTGAGCGGTACTGACCGACAAGTTTGTCCGAAGCTTCCGGCACACCATTGTCGTCGAACTAGATGTGCTGCTTTTCCCGCTTGTCCAGACGCGCGCATGTCGTCCGGCCTCGCTCCTTTCTCTTCTGCTGCGGGGCCACGGCGGACGAGGCGACCTCCGGCCCAGGCGTCTCATCGCCAGCGAGGTCACTCTGACTCCCCGAGTGGTGCATTTCGTCACCAGACATAGTTCCTAACATAAGTGAAAGAGAGAACAGTTTAAGTAAATCTGCAACTAATAATTCTATAACAAAACCCATACACTTATAATTAACCAAGAATGACAGAAACGGTGGGGAGGCGATGGAGGTGATTGCGTCGGAGGCGGGAGGGAGATGGAGGTGATCGCGCCTGACGGTGGAAAGGCGATGCAAGTGATCGCGACGGATGGAGAGGAGGAGAAGGTGGGAGGCGATGAAGGTGATCGCGACGGACGGTGCGAGGGCGGAGAGAGCTAGGGCAAGCAGTTGCGAAGTCTGGATATGAGTGGGACAAAGCCCGCCTTGAACTATGTACCGCGTCGAGATTATCACAGTTGGTCCAACATTCACAACCGTCTGTGATAATATTATCACAGTCAGTTCTCACATCAGAACCGTCTGTAATAATCGACATAGTGATAATCACCAGAGAGATTATTACAGACAGTTTTGAGTTGAGAGCCGACTGTGACTGTGATTATCACAGACGGTTTGGAATTGAGAATCGACGGTGTATGTCAAGAACTCAAAGCGTCGGACATTGTTGAAAATATCACAGTCAGTTCTATATTTATAACCGTCTGTGATAATATTATCACAGTCGGTTCTCAAATAAAAACTGTCTGTGATAATATTATCACAGTCGGTTCTCAAATAAAAACCGTCTGTGATAATCTACATAGTGAGAGATTATCACAGACGGTTGTGAGTTGAGAACTGACTGTTACTGAGATTATCACAGACGGTTTCGACTTGAGAACCGACCGTGCACGTGTACACTTGAAGCGTCGGAGACGCTGTTGGGAATATCATAGTCGGTTCTATATTCATACCCGTCTGTGATAATTCAACTGTCCGTGATAATCTCTCTATTAAACGTTAGTTTTACAACTTGAAACTGATCTGTAGCTTTCAACTCTGAATGCTCAAAAACATGTTTTAAATGAACACTCAGATATTTCAAATGTAGTCCAAATGCTCTGTAAATTGGTTACGGTGTACGTAGATCAAAAAATTGGTTACAATGTGGAGCATGCTCAAATAAATTTAACATACAATGCGGAGCATGCTCAAGTTAATGTTACATACAAATGGGGACTTTCACCGACAATTTCCACATACACAGCCATGTTATCCTCAACTTTCCACTTGCCGTGGCCCTGCAAAGACGAGAATTACAGGAGATATAAGCTATACCGATGGAAACAGAGAGATAGGGACGTACGGTTGATTACCTTTAAAGTATAACCCTTCCTGGTGATCCATATGCACGTAACTGGTTTCGTCGGTGTCTTCAGTATCGACCTGTACACCATCTCCAAATGGAGGAATCTCATCAAATTGATTGTATTCCTCCTTGTCTACGATATTTTCAACTCCAACAATCCTTCTCTTGCCATGAAGGACGACGTGCCACTTCTTATTGGCCGGGTCAGTGACATAAATGACCTGATTGGCTTGATTTGCAAGTATGAATGGCTTATCTCTATAAGCAACTCGATCGAGATCCACAGAAGTGAAACCGTAACTGTCAACCTTCACACCTTGTGGGATTTGGACCCATCGGCATCGAAACAGGGGAATCTTGAACAGTACGTAATCAAGCTCCCAAATTTCTTCAATGAACCCGTAGTACGAGTTCAATCCACGTACTACCCTTGTTGGGCCTGTCTCGGTGAATCCCTCATGGAAAGCTTCTACGCTCACTCCACTATTTTGCACAGTGCTCTTTCGATCTTGAGCTTTCGTGTAAAATGTGTACCCATTGATGTCGTATCCCTGCCATGTCTGTACAGTAAACGTGGGCCCTTTTGCCAACCAATTAAGGTTCTTACTTGCGGACTCTCCGGTAATTCGCACTTTCATCCACGCGTTGAATTGACTGTTATATTGTCCCGTGATCCAAACCTCGGATCGGCGAGGATTGTCTTGTCGTAGCATCTCCTTGTACTCGTCGATGTACGGAGACACCTCCGTCATGTGTTGCAAGACCCAAAAATGAGCTTTCGAGTACATATCGAAATCAGGAGTGATGGCTCTCCGTCCAATAGTGCCAACACCATCAAGCCTCCCCTCGTGACGAGACATAGGAACTCCTATTGCTTCTACCTCGGCCATGTAATTGACGCAGAACTCAACAACCTCTTCCACTACATAACCTTCGACAATGCTACCCTCGGGCCGGGACCGATTCCTCACGTAGGCCTTAAGTACACCCATGTACCTCTCGAATGGATACATATAACGTAGGAACACGGGTTCACATATCTTGATTTCTCTGACAAGGTGGACGGTGAGATGGACCATGATATCAAAAAACGATGGAGGAAAATACATCTCAAGCTGACAGAGAGTTCGAACCACCTCGCTCTGCAGAGAATCTAGTCCATCGAGATCAATGACCTTGCAAGAAATTTCATTGAAAAAAAACACAGCCTCGTGATCGTCTCTCTGACCTTATGCGGCAGAATACTCCGGATGGAAATAGGAAGCATTTGTGTCATCAACACGTGACAATCCTGAGACTTCATACCCAGCAATTTCAAATCGCCCATGGACACAAGCTTTTTCATATTTGCGGAGTAACCCGATGGAATTTTAACACCATAGAGACACTTACATAGTTCTGTCCTGTCAGCCTTGCACAAAGTGTAACATGCAGGAGGGAGGTATATGCGGCCTTTATCGTCCTCTCTCGGTGCTAGCTCGGGCCTGATTCTCATTTCGATCATGTCACGCCGCACATTGACGCCATTCTTTGTCTTCCCTGGAATGTTCAGCAATAGGCTGATTAAACTGTCGCAAACATTCTTCTCTACATGAATGACATCAATGCAATGACGAACCTCTAAATGCTCCCAATACGGTAAGTCCCAAAATATCGATCTCTTCTTCCAAGAGTTCTTCGTGCGGGGTTTCAATTTACGACCCTTTCACTGTAATTTCCTTCCACATCACGCAACATGTCATCTAAATTGTCATCCTCTGGCATATCCTCGTCGCAGTCGTTGTTCGGATCCGACATGTCCTGTTCCTCAACCTGAGTGGCACTTGTTTCTGCAGTTGGCTCTTCTCCATGGTGGACCCAACACGTGTACCCCTTTTTGAAACCACGTCGGATCAAGTGGGCGACAATTTGAGATGAGTTGGTGAACATCTTAATATTCTGGCAGTCTACACAAGGACAGTACATATATGGTAAACCCTTCTTCGCCATGTCTTGCTCAGCAACCTTTTCGAAATAAAAAACACCTTTCATGTATTCCTCACCCACTCGGTTGTCATTATACATCCAGTCTCTGACCATCTGCAATTAATCAAATTCATACACATGCTAATTAGTAATACTACTGTATGTACGGTCGACATGCAATAAATTATATAATTCTTGCTAGCTAGTGTTTGATGCGGAGTTTGCAATATAAATAGTTAACTACTACTTGAACTGCAAGCAATTAGTTGGGGGCGTGGATAACACACATCATAAAGCAATTAAATAGCTATAGTACAGGTCGAAAATGAGTTACAACCAGGATTTGCTACTGTAGCTTCCCCTCCCTCTCACTCTAATTTGATCAATCAATGGAGATCGATATTGATGATGAAATCAAGTAATGTGTATGCCTTGGGAGCAAGTACCAACCTTGGATCGATCCTCAAATTTTTGCCCCCAAATGCTCCCCCGGCCTTTCGAGATTTCGCTCTTCCTTGCCCCAAATCTCTTCGAACTGGACAGTGTAGGTCGAGCAAGAGTGTACGACTAGCTCAAAATATCCGCCAAAAGACCTTTTATACCAGGTTCAATACAGACGGTTCTATATAATACCGTCGGTAATATCAGTGCATTTTTTAAGAATAGAATTGACGAGGATTGACACCCGAGTCAGTTCAAATAAATGCGCTGTTGGCTCAAGACAGATTCGAGTCAAACACGTGCCCGGCGGTGTGAACTCAAGTCATTTTGGGAAGCATCTGCCTAAGGTCGCAGGCTTTGCGCGATCAGGTCGCAAGCCTCGCGCGATCAGACCACAGGCTTTGCGCGGTCGGAAGTTCGTATGTTATGCGCGAACAGAAGGTCAAAGATGTCGTGCGGTCAGCCAACAACCCACGGTCAGAATGTTCTCGACCAAGATATTTGGAATTTATCTGACCGGTTATCCCTATGGTGAGAATATTCCAAGTATCCCGAAGATTCCTCCACGTAGAAAACTAACCGCCAGGAGGTTAATACAAGCAGTTATTTCACGAATAACACGTGCTTAATCTACTTGAAAGTTAATAGCGGTTTGATAAACCGCATCCAACCGTCCAAAACAACTGTTTGATGCAGTTACGACATGACATCCTTTCGTCCAGTATAAAAGGGTGGCAAAATACATCAAACGGGGGATATCCAATCCATTTGGAAGAACAAGACTCCTGATACAAGTGAGACATAACGCATCTCAACCACTAAAAACAGCCAAGTCTACGGCCCAAGTTAGATAGTTCCTACAAGCCTCCCTGGCTTTACTCTGTACGTTTACATAGGAAAAATCCTTCGCCTGTGAAGGAGTTTTTCTGCTATTTCTGTAACCTTTTATCACCTATAGTGAAATCCTAACAGGACGTAGGGCTATTACTCCCACCATCGAGGGCCCGAACCTGTATAAATCTCCCTGTGCTCCTGTTCACCATTTTTCTACATACCTTCCCGGAGGGTCATCTTGAAAGGTCTCACCATTACAAATTTTGCATAAGTTCGGCTGAGGACTCCGAGTCCGAATCGTCGACAGCTGGCGCCCACCGTGGGGCCTTTCTCAAGGCGTCCTAATTGAAATCCGGAGGTTCGCTGAAACATGGCTGGAGCATATGATTCTGAGAACGATTTCGATCTCGAGGATTATGCCCATATACCAATGCCTTCTCCAAGCGATCCTGTCCCGATGGAGGAGGTCGAAGGTCAGAATCTTCCACAAGTTGAATCGTCTCTCCAGGTCATGTCGATCGACCAGGAAGCAACTGGCGCAAGGTCAGAACCCACAGAGGTTCTTAATGCGCTAGGCGGTGAATCCGGCCCGTCATACGACCCCGCTGAGGGAAAGTACGATGATGACCCAGAAATTAGCCCTGGAAGGTTCGACTCTGATAACCTTCACCGTCTCTTTGATTTCGAGTCCGACTCGGAACAAACTGAGATGTTTTCCCCATCGGCAACCTCTCTGCCTAGGCAGTTTGCTGCGCTGTCGGAAGAAACTCCTGATCAACAGGCTGCCAGAGAAGAACAAGATCGCAAACAGAAGGAGGATCAAGATCTCGAGCAACAAAACAACAAATTGCGCAGAACTGCCCTAGAGGTTCTTCAAGATGCGCAGGCTCGTTACGATGTTGCTCCGAGTTCTTCTCGACGGTCGCGTGGTTGAAAACGTGACCAGACCCCTTCTTTGCCACCGGAGCGTTTCCCGGTGGACGAAGAAACAATAACACCTGGTGCCCCTAGGAGAAGTACCCATGGTCGACTGCGATCCATCGCGGAAGTCATGCGTAACTTTCCTCCTACGGTCACGGATGCGCAGAAACCGGCCTTTTTTAGGATCCTGGCGGAGAGACTGGATGAGGTTGCGTCCGAGGCGACCCCAACGGCCTCCTCCCGCTCGGTAACACATTCCCGCGAGCGAGATGGTCCTCATTCTGGTTCCGGCCGACGGAGTTACCCGCCGCCCGTACTGTCCCGACAGGACAAATACCGGCGAATGCAGGATTCTCGTAGTAGGGATCGAATTCCTGTTCACTCTCATTTGGGACCACGAGTAACCTCGCCATTGCGTGAGGTCGCCCGAGATCCAACCGACAGTCACAGGGCGATTCACGGTCCTTACGTTGGTTGTAAAGCTTTTTCGCCTGGCCTGCGAGCAGTCGCTTGGCCCGATAAGTTTCGACCAGGGGCCATTGAGAGGTTTGACGGAACTCAAAACCCATCCGAGTTCCTTCAAATCTATATCACTGCCATCCAAGCGGCGGGAGGCGATGACAAGGTCATGGCCAATTACCTGCCTACAGTCCTCGCAGGACCGGCTAGAACCTGGCTGTTTAATCAGCCCGAGGGTTCCATCTACAATTGGGAAATGCTATGCGATGCTATCCTCAGCAATTTCCAAAATTGTTACCAAAAGCCGGGTAAAGAGGACGACCTTCATCGCCTACGGCAAACTTCAACCGAAACACTTCGGCAGTTTGTCAAGAGGTTTGTCGGGGTGAGGAATACCATCCCGAACATATCTGATGGCTCCGTAATCAGGGCATTTAAACATGCCGTTCGATACCGGAGATTCACTGAAGACTTGCTTATCCACCCTCCTCGATCAGTGGCCGATCTGTTCGACATGGCCGATCGATATTCCGATGCAGCCGAAGCAGTCGAATGGAACCGAATGGTCGACAAGGGGGACCTACCACCCCAACCAGGCTTCAAGGTTGCCAGGAAAGAAGATTCAAGCAAGAAGCCGGAATCTTCATCGGGTGGGAAGTCAAAGAAGTCGAAGAGGAACCGCTCTGGACAGTACCGCGAGGTCGCAGTCGCAGAGAAGCCACCTTCGACCAAAGCTAATAAGTCTTCATTCAAAAATAAAACTGCCTCTAGTGGTCAAAATGTCGACCAGCCAGAAAAGTCAACTAATCCGTAGGAGGGCAAAAGGTTGTGTCCACTCCACAACTCCGCAGGCCACGATCTCAAGAATTGCAGGAGTTGGTTGAAGCAACTGGATGACTTCTACCAGGGAGTTGGGCCAATGCCAACCTTACCACCTAAAGAACAGGCGTGCGGACTTAGGGACGCCGACGGAGACGAGGAAATGTCCTACCAGGTACCTCAAAATCATGTTAACGTTATTTTTGGAGGTTCTTCTTCTTTCGTTTCCAAAAGGCAGTTTAAGGCCTTTTACCGAGAGGTTAACCAAACGGAGACATCCCTTGGCGAACCTCAGTACCCCCGTTGGTCGGATACACCTTTAACATTTGATCGCACTGATTGTCCGGCGGGGTTAACACGACCATTGAGGCTCCCTCTGGTCATTACCCCGATCATCAGTAACGCGAGAGTTGAAAGGGTCCTGATTGACGGAGGAAGCTCCCTTGACATTTTGTTGGTCAAGGCACTCGACGAGATGCAAATTCCTCGTTCGAAGATTAAACCCATAATCCATCCGTTTTATGGGATAATCCCAGGCCCCTCCATGATGCCATTGGGACAGTGGTCCTCCCGGTTACACTGGGAGAATCAGACAATTTTCAGACAGAATTGGTTACTTTTGATGTAATCGATTGTGACTCAGCTTATAATGCAATCTTTGGCAGGCCAACTCTTGCTAAGTTCATGATGGCAACGCACTATACTTATCAGTGCGGGAAATTGCCTGGCCCCAAAGGTGTCATCTCGGTCTGAGGCAGTCGCAACGTGGCACTCACGTGCGACCGGCTATCTTTGGAGATGGTCGATCAACTTCCCCTCTGGGACGCTCAGGTCACCACTGTTACCACCGACGCGATCAAGGCTGCTCCTCGATCAGCTTTGGATGACAAATAGGAACTCGACCTCGTTGCTTTCCTCCGGGCTAACGCAGACGTGTTTGCGTGGAAACCGTCCGACATGCCCGGTGTCCCAAGGGAAGTAATTGAGCACAGGTTAGCAATTCGACCTGGACAACTACCAATAAAGCAAAAGCTCAGGCGTTTTGCTGCTGACCGACAGGAAGCCATCCGAGAGGAGTTGGACAAACTCCTACAGGCCGGGTTTATCCGTGAAGTGGATCACCCGGAATGGCTCGCCAATCCGGTCATGGTCCGCAAGTCAAATGGCAAGTGGCGCATGTGCGTCGACTACACTAGCCTCAACGCTGCCTGTCCGAAGGATGACTTTCCCCTTCCCCGCATCGACCAGCTGGTCGACTCGACTGCGGGTTGCGAACTGATGAGTTTTCTGGACGCTTACTCAGGATATCATCAAATTAGCATGGCAGAAGACGATGAAGAGAAGACTGCCTTCATCACCCCGTTCGGCACATACTGCTACGTCAGAATGCCGTTCGGTCTCAAGAACGCAGGTTCCACGTACCAGCGCTTGATGCAAAAGACCTTTCTTTCCCAGATAGGGCGTAATCTCGAAGCATATGTAGACGATTTAGTTGTAAAAAGTACCAAGAGATTGTCTCATTTGGACGATCTCGCTGAAACCTTCTGTAATTTGAATCGCTTTGGAATAAAATTAAACCCGGAGAAATGTTCTTTCGGGGTTTCTTCAGGAAAACTCCTTGGTTTTCTTGTGTGTTCTAGGGGCATTGAAGTTAATCCTGAGAAAATCAGGGCTATTGAACAAATGAGATCGCCCTCAACCATGAAGGATGTTCAACGCCTGGCTAGTCGCATGGCGGCTTTAAGTCGTTTTATATCACGACTAGGCGAAAGGGGATTGCCTTTCTTCAAAGCCTTGCGGAAGCATCATAATTTTACATGGTCAGATGAGGCCGAAAAAGCATTTCAGGAGGTAAAAACATATCTATCCAGTCCGCCAGTATTGGTGTCTCCCGACAAAGGAGAACCATTGCTTCTTTACCTGGCGGCCACACCGCACGCGGTCAGCGCCGTTCTGATCGCAGATAGGGAAGGAATACATAGACCCGTCTACTATGTGAGCGAGGTACTTCATGGTCCTAAGGAGTACTACCCTGAGGTCCAGAAGATACTTTACGCGCTACTGATGGCTTCCCGTAAGCTACGACATTACTTTCAAGCGCACAAGATCACAGTACCATCCTCTTTTCCTTTGGGGATATTGTCCGAAACCCAGAGAAATCTGGTTGAATCACCAAATGGGCGGTCGAACTCGGTGCCTTCGAGATCCATTTCACGCCCCGTACGGCGGTTAAGTCTCAGGTTTTGGCCAACTTTGTGGTCGAATGGACCAACCCTGAGCCACCCGTACAGTTGGCAGAGGAACTGGAGTGCCCCGATTACTGGACAATGTACTTTGACGGCTCCCGTAGTTTTCAACACTCGGGGGCTGGAGTAGTCTTAGTTACGCCCCAGGGCGAACAGCTCAAGTATGTCATTCAACTACACTTTGTTGCGACTAACAATGCAGCAGAGTATGAAGGTCTTCTTGCAGGGCTCCGGGCAGCAAAATTCCTCGGAGTCCATCGATTAGTGGTGAGGGGAGACTCACAGCTGGTCGTAAACCAGGTAAACAAGGAGTACAGCACCTCCGATGAGACAATGGCTCATTACCTGGGGGAAGTGAGGAGATTGGAAAAACACTTCAGTCATTTCGAAGTCCAATATATCCCGCGAAAGGACAACATTCTAGCAGACCAATTATCCAAAATTGGGTCCTCACGCACATCCGCTCCAGCAGGAGTGTTCATTGAACACTTGGACCATCCTTCAATCATGACTTCGGTTGAGGATGATCCGGTAATAGCCTCCATTACCAACCTCGGTCAGGAACAGGATTGGACTCATCCATTGAGAGTCTATCTTGAACATGGGACCCTACCCGAGGACGAAACCGAAAGCAATCGGTTAATTCGAAAAGCACGACTGTACAAACTCATAGATGGGGTTTTGTACAGAAAGGGTACTCAAGGAGTATTCATGCGTTGCGTATCTCAGGAGGAAGGAAAATCCCTTTTGAAAGAAATACATGACGGTGTATGTGGTGCACACTCGTCCTATCGAACACTGGTCGGAAAAGCTTTTCGACAAGGATTCTATTGGCCTTCGGCACTCGATGATGCCAAGCGTATGGTCAAGACGTGTCCTCAGTGCCAGTTCCATGCCAGACAAGTTCATCAACCTGCCTATGCGTTACAAACTATTCCCCTCGCATGGCCTTTCGTGGTCTGGGGGATGGATATTGTAGGTCCTATGCCACAAGCGGTCAATGGGTACAAGTTCCTGTTCGTAGCCATTGACACGTTTACAAAGTGGATCGAGGCCGAACCGGTACGCAATATTACCGCATCAGCAGCACAAAAGTTCTTTCACAAGAACATTGTTGCTCGATTTGGTGTTCCAAACCGCCTTATCACTGATAACGGTTCCCAATTCGCTAGTGGTCTCTTCTTAGACTACTGCGACCAGATTGGGACTAAGGTGTGCTTTGCTTCTGTGGCGCATCTACAGAGCAATGGCGCTGTAGAACGGGCCAATGGGCAGATTCTACAAGGCATTAAAAAACGTGTTTTTGATCGCCTGAAGACTCGCTCGGGGGCTTGGGCGGACGAGCTTTATACTGTTCTATGGGCACTACGAACTACTTCTAGTCGAGCCACCGGTGAGACGCCCTTCCATCTGGTCTATGGGGCCGAGGCTGTATTGCCTATCGAAGTTAGTATTAGGTCTGTTCGGACAAGACAATTCGAACAGATTAATCAGTCCGAACAGCGCTCACAAGATCTTATCCTCTTAGAAGAAAGGCGTGATCGCACTTTGGTCAAGTCTGCGGCATACTTGCAAGCTTTGCGCAAGTATCACAGTAAAAGGGTGCGACCACGTGATCTTCACGTGGGCGACCTGGTCTTACGAAGAATCCAAGATCAGTCTAATCGCAATAAATTCGCCCCGAAGTGGGAAGGCCCTTACACTGTGGTCTCGGTGCCGCGACCAGGATCCGCGCGGTTAGCCATGGGGGATGGTCGAATTTTGTCCAATACTTGGAACATCGATCAACTTCGCAAGTTCTACGTGTAAGTACTCAACCCCATTTTTCCTGTTCAATTAGCATTCTTTCATAAAATTAAAAATGTTTTGCGTTTATATGAGGAATATTTCCCTTTATGCCCATCCACTGTGAATTCGGCTCGGGGGCTAGTCGTACGCGGTTAGATCATTATAACATCCTGGTCGGATTCGCTGGCCGATCTCATAACCACTTTCAGATAAGTCACTCCTAAATAAGCCGTTTCTTAATGCACACGGGGCTTTCTGACAAGTCCTTGGTTATCCGAGTGGCTGCTGGTTAGCAAACAAGTCTAGGTGTTATAATTGTTGATTTGTTCATACACCCCTGGTCGTTATATTCATTTTTCCCCTGCGTTTGTAATACTAAGCCTTCAGTATCTACAATCACAGGCGGGGGCTAAGGGGATATGTCTATAATATAAACCAACATAAAACAAAAATATATTCATTTTCAAAAGTGAATTTTCATGTGCATTGCATCGTATACAACTGTTTTTGTACAGGTATAGGGATCATTCGATCCCGAGCTCAGTCAGGAGTTTATCTACAAGGGGATTAATCTCCTCCATGACGGCCTCTAGTTGCTCTTCACTCTCGATCTCAACCGGTCCCACCAGTGGATTCAGATCTGCATCTGGGCCATAGTGGAGTCGAATCCGGCTTAGGATAGCAGAAGCGGCTGACCGAACTCCGGTTCTGATCACCTCTTCTCTTCGCTGTGTATCCTCAGGGAGATACTCGAGAAGTGACTCTGCTTGAGCTATAACTAGGGCAGCCCAGTCCTCTTGGCTGAGATCGTCTCGAGTGGTTTCGACCACATCAGCCTTCAGAAGATGAGCCACCGCCTTCAGCTTTTCGAAGACTGAACGGCTCAGCTTTCTAATCGCCTTTGTGGAGGCTTCGATAGAATCCTGGAGGAGTTTATTATCCACACTGAGCTGCTTTATTTGACCTGCTTGTGCTGCAACAAGGGAAAAGGTTACTCGCATATTGTTAAGACAAGTCTTCCTAGCTCAGGAGGTGACTTACCAGCAAGTTGCGACCGTAGTCTATTATTTTCAATCTCTTGGTTCCTAATCATTGAGATCGAATGGAGCTTCATTGTGGCCATTTCCTTGTCCTGCAATGCTACCTTCCTGTAGTAAAACAGAAGGAATGGTCGTAAACAATTTATACCTCTATAAATTGAAGAATGATGATCCTTACTTGCGCAAGCTGTCTCGTTCTCTTTGGATGGCCACCATGCTCGCCGCCGTGGCACGTGACTGGGCCATCATCCGGGATAATTCCTGTGATGCCAAAAAGGGAGTGAAAAGTGTCCTATGTGTAATTCAGGACATCCAGAAAGGGATTCATCATACCTTCATGAATTTCTGCAGAGAGGCATCTTCCGGACTAATTGGAAGATTTGTCGAAGGCCCGGAAGTGCTTACAGCAGGGACAGTAGGAGGAAGTGCCTGCTGAGTACTGCTTCCAGTCGCCGGCGACTGCGACTGGTTCCTCGTATCTGTTTCTCCCCCCGTGACTCGGACAACTTCCTGGGCCGAGGGGGTGGAGCGTTCCCCACTGGGGGCTCCTGCACCAGCAGTGACTTCAACCCTTCCCGAAGCAGTTGGAGGACTGGGTGCTATTTCTTTCCGTCTGATGGAGGAAAAGAAAAATCAAATGGTAACGATTCATGACCATCATTTCTAATACAACCAGGATGAAGGTTCTTACCTTAATTGAAATCCCATTAACTTTTGGGATTTCTGAGAAGGTTCTCCTTGAGCGCGGGGCCAAGTATCGTCCGCCCTGATCTTCCTCTTGGAAAACAAGGACCCCCTTCCCTGTATGTCTTCCCCTATGAACATTTTTTCAAGGGAAAGATAAAGGCTAACAAGAAGGATCTTTACCTGGGCAGTTGATCCCATTGGCGACGTCCCATCCAAGGACCTCGCTGTCTCCTGGGATCCTGTAGCCGGTACCTCATGGGTAACCGCCGCAGGATCTTGAACAGCCACCTCCGCTCCAGTCTGCGGAGGAGAAGTATTTTCTTCCCTGGGGCTAGTAGGAGTCGCAGGGGGAAGCTCTTCTCCCTCCATAAGCATTAGCTCATCAAGTACGCAGGGGGAATTGAAGAAAACGGACTGTTGGAAAATCTTACCACGGTCGTCCCTTCGACAGGGAAGGTAGAGGCAACCGGCTCTGAAGCCTCAAGAACTTCAGGGGGTAAAGGATCATCTGCGACCACAAGGCTTTCAGTGGTCGTAGGTCTGTTACAGCTGCCTCTGCAGTAGCAGTCATCCCTTCGGAATGGGTTGGAGCATCACCGGATGGAGAGCCCACGATCCTCCTCCTCCGGTGAACTAGAGGGACATCATCGTCCTCCTCCTCCTCTCTCCCCTCTCCCTGTATGACGAAGAAGTAATTCGAGTTCGCATTTGGGAAGAGCGGTGGGATCTGATATCTTACCGCAGTTCTTCGGGCCGTAGGGGGAATGCTTCATGAAGACCCTTCCCCAAGATTTAGCCTGACTTTCTTGGGGGCGGAATTCCTCGTCCTGGGTCTCGAGGAAATCTTCTTCACGTTCTTGGACATCGGCTTTCCCAGGGAACCGACGTTCTCCCTGGGAAATGTCACCTCAGCGAACCTCCCAAGAAGCTGTTCACACGGGATTAGTACTGGACCGACATAAAACCTGCAAAACAGAGGCCAAGTGGAGAATGTACCTTTCGGCGCTTTTGCCTGAGGTCGTCGCCAGCGTGAATCAGGCTCTGGGGGCGAGGCGACCCCTTAGCACCCTCTACCTCGGCGTTATATGCCCGGAGGAGGTGATTAGTCCGCCTCTCAATTTCAGCAGAGGACAGGACTGTTACCAAATGCAAGTTAGAATGAATGGCAAGAAAGACATGAAAGTTTTTCGGTGTCAGAAACAAATACCTTCGTTATAGTCCAGGGTGCCATCCGCCATGGACCTAATCTCCCAAGCCGGATGAGCCCTTTCACGCAGGGGGCTCACCCGGTTCTTCATAAAGTCTCGGATGATGTCCCGAGCCGTCAATCCTTCTTCGACCAAGTGAAGAATTACCTCGGCGTGTTTCATGAACTCCGAGTTCATCGCCGGGAGAGTGTCCAATTCGCTCGGCTTCTCTGGCCGCGAGTTTTCAAACCATAGCCCGCTCTCCTTCGGTGGGGTACAGTAAAACCACTTCTGATGCCACCCATGCACTGAGTCTCGCAGGGGTGGAAAGGGATACTCCTTCTTATCCCTCAGCCGGAAGTAGATACATCCGGCGGCGTTGGCGCTCTTCGACCACGCTGAGAAATAGAATCGTCGGAAGAGGTCCACGCTGGGATACACTCCGACGAACGCCTCGCAAAGATGCTGGAACACCGCCAGGATCAGTACAGCATTTGGGTGGAGGTTGATCAGCTCCAACCCATAATGCTCAAGGACGTCTTTGAGGAACTGACTCTCAGGGAATCGGAACCCACAGCGCAAGTACTCCTCAAAAACCACCAACTCGCCCTCTTGGATGGTTGGGGTTTCTTGGTCCTTTTCCGCGGGCCGCCAGTTGATGAGCAACCGCGGAGGAAGGATCTCCTCCTTCTCCAACGCCACTAGGCTCTCCTCGGAGTGGTGAATGGATCGGCTCCAGGACGCCATTTTTGGTGGAGAATCAAAGGAAAAGTTGGCGATTTTGGGAAGACGAAGGCTGAAGAAAATGAGGATTTTGTGCGGCGGGAACGATGAGGGTTTTTGGCTGTGTGGCTTCTTTGAGAAGACATCTGCTCTTTTTATAGACCTAAGGCGGCGCATTAATGTGAGTAACGTTTCATTTCAAACGTTCCATTGAATGCTTTATTCATTTTCCATAATGGATACTGCCTCTGGCGGACCCGATAAAGTGTTCAGGAATCGGATCTGAAACAAAAAGACTTCTTTGTTTCGGAAACTGAAAGTGCAAAAGGACTGAAAACTTTTCAGTACTTTTCAGAAGACGTTTTTCCTTTGTATGCTTTGAATATTTTTTACGAAAAAATCATGCAGCTCAATTTTTGGACGTACGGATGTATTTCTAATCGGGTTGTGGTTTGATTGAAACTATGCTTTGGATTAAGCTCCGATTCTAATCGAAGTAACGGTCCGACCAAGCCTCAATCTTGGTCGAAATTCAGTTCTAACAGCTGCCTTAGGTCTAATCGCAGTATCAGATCTGGTCGCGGTGCTTTTTTAAAAGCGTGATTCTGATCGCAGAACTGAAATTTCCCTGTGTATGAATGGTCGCGAAAGCGTTACTCATGGCCATGTATTCACACAGAAGATGTAAAAAATAACTATTTGAAGGAAGAAATTTTTATTTCTTGCATTCTTTACATACAAAAGGGATACAGTCGATCAAAACGTCGACTTGATCCGAAAGGAGTTTACAAAGTTCCCCAAGGGACATGTTGTTGTCAGTAGGATCTACACTGACAACCCCTAGGGAACTAGCAACTAACCTAAGTCTATCTACATCATCCCTAAAAAGAGACGCACTATTGTCCCTAATCAAGTCAGAGAGTTCTCGCTGTCGCTGAGCGTGATCCCTCTCTCGACGGAACTGGCGCGCCTCTTCACGGGACCTTTCGAAACATTCTGCTAAATGCAGAATCTTCGAAGACATCTCTTCGGTCTTCTTCTCCAGGGCATTCTTCTCCTCCAGAAGAATCTCTCTGGAAGGAAAAGATGGAGCAACAGAAGGCTGATTGCTGGAGCCTCCAACCTCCTACATTTGCGAAAATTAGTTATGCTGACCATAACTATCAGCAAAAGGAGAAGAATTATTACCTGTCCTAGCTCATGGCATGTTGATATATTCGTCCTGGGAAGAGGATCATCAGATGGTGGAAGTGCAACCTTCCCACCATATGATTGCTTCGCCAACACAATTTGGGAATCATCTGGTCAAGGGATAGTCACCGCTTGCCGACCAGAAGGTTGATCACCCAAATAAAGGTTGGAGGTATTATGATGAAATGGAGAAAGGTTTCTTTCCAAAGTCAAAGGCCTAATTTGCCGAGAAGCATGAACAGGAAGAGTTATAGGAACTGAAGGAAGAAAGAGACTTGCTACATTTTTCACCTTCGTTCTGCTGGAAGATTCCTCGTCAACCTTGGGTTTCTTCCTTGAAGGAGACAAATCTTCATATATCTGAGGCCCCCGTTCGATAACTTTCTCTTCATCACTCTTAATTTTGATGATGTTGTGATCTGCCATCAGGAAGTGTATGAAGAAAAGAATCAAGGTTGTCTAGGGAGGGCCTTAGTCGTGGGAAGAAATTGTGAAGCTTTACAGAACCAAGAACCCGGTATTTATAGCCGCCAAGGTGACGGTTCGCATTCCAGGTGCCTTGGGTTTCTACAAAGCATTTATAATTTTACCTCGAGTTAAAAAACATTTTTACGGTGTTATCATGACCTGTCACATAATACCCAGAGCATGTCTCGGGGAACCAACCGACCTACTTAGTGCGCCACTAAGCGGGAGATTTGAAGAATCGGGTTAATAATCCGATGCATTTCTTTAAATTTAAAGTAAACACGTCCCTTCGTTTTCTTTAAATTTGGGGGCTAGCTGATGAGGATTGACACCCGAGTCAGTTCAAATAAATGCGCTGTTGGCTCAAGACAGATTCGAGTCAAACACGTGCCCGGCGGTGTAAACTCAAGTCATTTTGGGAAGCATCTGCCTAAGGTCGCAGGCTTTGCGTGATCAGGTCGCAAGCCTCGCGCGATCAGACCACAGGCTTTGCGCGGTCGGAAGTTCGTATGTTATGCGCGAACAGAAGGTCGAAGATGTCGCGCGGTCAGCCAACAACCCGCGGTCAGAATGTTCTCGACCAAGGTATTTGGAATTTATCTGACCGGTTATCCCTATGGTGAGAATATTCCAAGTATCCCGAAGATTCCTCCACGTAGAAAACTAACCGCCAGGAGGTTAATACAAGCAGTTATTTCACGAATAACACGTGCTTAATCTACTTGGAAGTTAATAGATGTTTGATAAACCGCATCCAACCGTCCAAAACAACTGTTTGATGCAGTTACGACATGGCATCCTTTCGTCCAGTATAAAAGGGTGGCAAAATACATCAAACGGGGGATATCCAATCCATTTGGAAGAACAAGACTCCTGATACAAGTGAGACATAACGCATCTCAACCACTAAAAACAGCCAAGTCTACGGCCCAAGTTAGATAGTTCCTACAAGCCTCCCTGGCTTTACTCTGTACGTTTACATAGGAAAAATCCTTCGCCTGTGAAGGAGTTTTTCTGCTATTTCTGTAAACTTTTATCACCTATAGTGAAATCCTAACAGGACGTAGGGCTATTACTCCCACCATCGAGGGCCCGAACCTGTATAAATCTCCCTGTGCTCCTGTTCACCATTTTTCTACATACCTTCCCGGAGGGTCATCTTGAAAGGTCTCATCATTACAAATTTTGCATAAGTTCGGCTGAGGACTCCGAGTTCGAATCGTCGACAAGAATATCACTGACGGGTTTCACTTTATTAAACCGTCGGTAATATCGGTGCATTTTGTGTAGAACTATGACAGAAATATCACAGACGGTTATGAGCTCCAAACCGTCCGTGATAATTACAATATCACAGACGGTTCCTAGCTCAAAACCGTCCGCTTTACTATCACAGTCGGTTTTTACTTCAGAACCGTCTGTGATTATCACTGTCGGATTTTACATTAGAACCGTACGTGATTATCACAGTCGGTTTTTACCTCAGAACCGTCTGTGTTAATTATAAAATCAACACTCTGCGAGATTATCACAGACGGTTTTAAGGTCCGAACCGTCTATAATATCCTGGATTGTTTGTTTGCATTCGACTAGTGGTCATCAGTTTTTCCACTTGTTTTTCATATTTGGTTCTATCTTATTTCAATGTTAGTATTTAAAAAAATTAATGTTGAGACTATTTGGTTTTATCTTATTTTTCATATTTGTGTATATATGTCTGTGGATCTTCAAAGAATTTTGAGACTATTACAATCGGTCCTGAAATTAAAACCGTCTGTAATGTTACAATCAGAGACAGTTTTGAGTTAAAAACCGTCTTGATTGCAGCAGTATTTTCTTGTTAACATTTTCACACAGAACATCATTTGGTGATTATCAGTTACATAATCAATCGAAAAGCTAGATATATAAGGAAAAGAAATTTCTTATTTCTTACAATCTTTGCATACATAAGAGATACAATTAAGCGACCAATTAATTAGTGTCAACCTGTTCCGAAAGTAATTTACAAAGTTCTCCTAGGGACGTATTGGCATCAGTAGGATCTACACTGGCCGCCCCATGAGAACTACCAATGGCTCTAAGACTATCAACATCATCTCTCAGCAAAGGAGTGGATTTGGCATCAGTAGGATCATCCAAGAAATTAAAGTTGATACAACAAAGGTGGAGATGAAGCTGCAACTCAAAGTACTCTGCCAAGTGCAGAATGGTAAAAGACATCCCCTCAGAATGCTTCTCCAGCACCTCCTTTTTTTTTTGGAGAGTTCTGCACAAGGCAGCTTTCTCCTCCTGCACATATGCTTCTCCAGCTTCTCCTAGGGACGTATGCTGGGAGGGTGAAGATGATTGCCAAGCTTCAGAGTGGATTTGGATGTGGAAGTGTGAGCCTTACCCCAGAAAGTTGATCATCCAAGAAAAGCTGATGATACAAAGGTGTTGAAGAGGGGATATTGGAAGGATTGTTGTGGATCTTCAAAGGTGGAGTCGATGCAACTGGAGGGGTTGCAAGGGGCAATGTGGCAACACAGGCCTCAGCACCCTATAGAGTCTTCGCTGCAGCTCCACTGGAGGATCTTTCATCATTTCTAAGTCTCTTCTTTGGAGGGAGCATTTCCTCAGGCACCTGTGGATTTCGAAATGCATTTGTTTCGAGGTAATCAAGTCATAAAAGAAAGATCTGCATTAGAGTTTCAGAGAGGACTTCTGAAGATCCTGATCGAGTTCATTCCTTATCTCTTCCTCATCACTCTCAATTTCAATAACCTCATTGGAATCTCGGCTCGCCATCAAGGTGGGAGTTGAGGAGGGAATAAAGACAGGGATTTAGGAGCCTCGCTATTTATAGAAATAGAAGGTGACGATTCATATGCGCGGGTGCCTCGAGTTTTAAAAAGCGCACTACTGGTTTTCAAGGACAATAAATTCATGATAACTTCTCGGGAGATAAACTGCAACACGGCAAAGGAAGTTGAAGAGTCAGATTACATAATTCGATGCAAATTAATTTTGAAGTAAATAATTAAGTCTCTTCATCTGCTTAGTTATTATGTGCGCTTATCAACAATTGCATGTAGAGAATTCGATGCGTGGGCACTGTTGGGACTATCACAGACGGTTGGGATATCAAACCGTCTGCTTTAATATTACAGACGGTTCTCATGTCCAAACCGTCTGTAATATGACTATTATAGACGGTTCTGATGTCCGAACCGTCTTTACTATGCCTGGAATATTGAACTGTTCGACTTCTACAAATACTTGTTCCCTCCCTGGAGTTTTGCTTCCAGTCGAACCGCTCCACTTCTCTTTCTCCAAGAACGTGCTGGAAAATTGTAAAATTTACATAAGAACAAATTTTTAGTTAATTTTTTCATCATTAATGAAAAACAATTTTCAAGTCGACGCTTCGTGTTCCCAGGTTAGTGCGCCGCGCAAACATCAGAAATGGAAAAGACACAACACACTGTTGAGAATTTGAAGTGGAGCGCACTACTTTGTTTTCAAGATCAATACCGACATGATAAATATTCTCAGGAGATAAACTGGAACATGGAAAAATAGTAGTGCCCACTTAGGAAGTTGAAGCGTCACATTACATAATTCGATGCAAATTATATTTGAAATAAATAAATAAGTCTCTTCATCTGCGCAGTTATTATGTGTGGTTATCAACAATTGCATGTAGAGAATTGCACTGCTGGGACTATCACAGACCATTGGGAGATCAAAACCGTCTGCTTTAATATTACAGACGGTTCTGATGTCCGAACCGTCTTTAATATGCCTGTGGAATATTGAACTGTTCGACTTCTACAAATACTTGTTCCAGTTGAATCGTCTGCTTTAATATTGCTTCCAGTTGAACCGCTGAGAATTTCAAAGAAGTTGAGAATTTGAAGCGTCGATCACCCTTGGGACTATCATAGTCAGTCCTTACATAAAAACCGTCTGTAATATTACTATCACAGACGGTTTGGAGTTAAAAACCGTCTGTGATATTGAAAGAAGTTGAGAATTCGAAGCGTCGGACACTGTTGGGACTATCACAGTCGGGCCTTACATAAAAACCGTCTGTAATGTGACTATCACAGACGTTTTTTTACCTCAGAGCTGTTTGTGATATTCAAAGCACATTGATATATAACTTCTATATTCTTTTTATATTATTTGCATGGGACCTGCGACTTCTATATATTGTTTCTATATTATTTGAAGGGCTTCGATGGACTGCCCTCACAAGCCAAAGATCACGATTGTCGTTCCTTGATCGCACACAGTGCACATACCTTTGTATGGTCGAATGTTCGACAAAAGCTAAAGAAAGATAAAGAAAGAGGGAAGATTGCATACAGTCCAAGAATGTGCTGGAAAATTAGAAAGTTGACATAAGAACAAAGTTTTCAATAATTTTTTTCATCACTTACAAAAAAAGTAAAAATACAAAATGCTAGGTGAAGGAGTGGTCTTAGCCCTGGCTGTATCTAGAATAAAGTCAGTTTGACTTGCAGCCAGGACGCAGGACTCCTCCAGCGGCAAGTTGTCCTTCTTAGGATCAACTACTACCGCGTCGAGAAGGCCTGCGACCTCCCTCAGCTTCGCGATGGTATCCTTCATAGTCAAACCGCAGCCAGCGATGGTCATATCCGCGGCTTTCTTCTCCTTGCGAAGACGCCTCGTCCTCGCCCTAGCATTGTCACCATCCGTCTTCATGCGCTGAATGCGCTGGAAGAGATCGTCAAGGTCAAGCCGTAGCCGAGTGTGCTTCTCCGTGAGGTGCTTGTGCTCCTCCTGGAGGGCCCTTAGCTCGGCCTTGACTTTGGCAGTGTCTTCCACGGCTCCCCTTCCCTGTGCAAATCAACAGGTCAAGAATGTATTGAAGAGGGATTAACAATACAGGGGTAAGTCCAAAAGATTGAGAGTTCTTACCGGGGAGGGCCAGGCTGACGATGCCATCGAGGATGCCATTGGCGCAGAGAAGCTAAGGAGTCAAACAGTCTGAGAATTATAAAAACTTGTAAAGTAAATGAAATTTTTCCCACTGTCAATTTATAGAACTTCCAAAGCGATGCTTCGTGTTCTCCTAGGCGCCGCGCGCGAAGATCGGAGACAAAAATGATCACCGTTGAGAATTTGAAGCGCCGGCACTTTTTCAGTCGGTTCAGACCTCAGACCCGTCTGTGATAACTACACTATCACAGCCGCTTCTTAGTTAACAACCGACTGTATATAGCACAGTCGGTTCTGAGTTCCGAACCGTCTGTGATATTCTAGTTATCACAGACGGTTCTCAGCTGGGAACCGATTGTATCTATCACAGTCGGGTTTTAGGTTAGAACCGTCTGTGATAAGTAGACTATTACAGACGGTTCTTAGCTGGGAACCAATTGTATCTATCACAGTCGGGTTTTAAGTTAGACCCGTCTGTGATAAGTAGACTATCACAGACGGTTTTGTGTTCAGAACCGTCTGGTTTACTGTCATAGTTGTTTTTGACATCAGAACTGTCTGTGATATCTGAACATATTCTCTCGACAGGCCTTCTGCGACGGTTTTCCATTGAACAGTTCATAACCGTCTGTGATGTGCCGTCCTGGATGTCTATTTCTGTGGTAGTGCACCCCGTTGATTCTTCGCAGTGGAGAAACATCGACAGGGAATTTGTTAACTTCAGAGCGGAATTGAGGAATATAAGGTTCGGGTTGAGTATCGATGGAATTAATCCTTTTGGTAACATGAGCAGTCGGCCTAGCACTTGGCCGGTTCTTTTGTGTATCTACAACCTTCCTCCTTGGTTGTGTATGAAGCGCAAGTACATCATGATGTCTCTACTTATCTCAGGACCAAAACAACCCAGAAACAATATTGATGTGTACCTAGCACCATTGATAGAGGATCTCCTAACAATGTGGAACGAAGGGGTGCAGATATGGGACGCATACAAACGAGAGACCTTCATCCTATGTGCTATGATATTTTGCACCATCAACGATTTCCATGCCCTTGGAAATTTGTCGGGCCATAGTACGAAAGGAGCCAAAGCCTGTCCCCACTGCGAAGATGAGACTGAGAGCATGTGGCTGAAGAATTGTAGGAAAATAGTGTACATGCGTCACTGTAGGTTTCTTCCGAAGAATGACGCGTATCGTAAGAGGAAGAGGGAATTTGACGGCCACAAGGAAGATGGTTCAGCCCCGAAGCCTATCCGCGGGAAAGAAGTTTACTCACGGGTGAAGGACATAGACGTTGTGTTTGGAAAGGGTAGTAAATTGAAACCCCGCACGAAGAACACTTGGAAGATCGATATTTTGGGACTTACCGTATTGGGAGCATTTAGAGGTTCGTCATTGCATTGATGTCATGCATGTAGAGAAGAATGTTTGCGACAGTTTAATTAGCCTATTGCTGAACATTCTGGGGAAGACAAAGGATGGCGTCAATGTGCGGCGTGACATGATCGAAATGAAAATTAGGCCCGAGCTAGCACCGAGAGAGGACGATAAAGGCCGTATATACCTCCCCCCTGCATGCTACACTTTGTGCAAGGCTGAGAGGACAAAACTCTGTATGTGTCTCTATGGTGTTAAAGTTCCATCGGGTTACTCCGCAAATAAGAAAAAGCTTGTGTCCATGGGCGATTTGAAATTGCTGGGTATGAAGTCTCATGATTGTCACGTGTTGATGACACAAATGTTTCCTGTTGCCATCTGGAATATTCTGCCGCATAAGGTCAGAGAGACGATCACGAGGCTGTGTTATTTCTTCAATGCAATTTCTTGCAAGGTCATTGATCCCGAGGGACTAGATTCTCTGCAGAGCGAGGTGGTTCGAACTCTTTGTCAGCTTGAGATGTATTTTCCTCCGTCGTTTTTTGATATCGTGGTCCATCTCACCGTCCACCTTGACAGAGAAATCAAGATATGTGGACCCGAGTTCCTACGTTATATGTATGCATTCGAGAGGTACATGGGTGTACTTAAGGCCTACGTGAGGAATCGGTCTGGGCCCGACGGTAGCATTGTCGAAGGTTATGCAGCGGAAGAGGTTGTTGAGTTTTGCGTTGATTACATTGCCGAGGTAGAAGCAATAGGAGTTCCTGTGTCTTGTCACAAGGGGAGGCTTGATGGTGTTGGCACTATAGGACGGAGAGCCATCACTCCTGATTTTGATATGTACTCAAAAGCTCATTTTTGGGTCTTGCAACACATGACGGAGGTGTCTCCGTACATCGACGAGTACAAGGAGATGCTACGACAAGACAATCCTCGCCGATCCGAGGTTTGGATCACGGGAGAACATAACAGTCAATTCAACGCATGGATGAAAGTGCGAATCACCGGAGAGTCCGCAAGTGAGAACCTTAAATGGTTGGAAAAAGGGCCCACATTTACTGTACAGACATGGCAGGGATACGACATCAATGGGTACACATTTTACACGAAAGCTCAAGATCGAAAGTGCACTGTGCAAAATAGTGGAGTGAGCGTAGAAGCTTTTCATGAGGAAGTTCAGTGAGGTAGGCCCAACAAGGGTAGTACATGGATTGAACTCGTACTATGGGTTCATTGAAGAAATTTGGGAGCTCGATTATGTACTGTTCAAGATTCCCCTGTTTTGATGCCGATGGGTCCAAATCCCACAGGGTGTGAAGGTTGACAGTTACGGTTTCACTTCTGTGGATCTCGATCGAGTTGCTTATAAAGATGAGCCATTCATACTTGCAAAGCAAGCCATTCAGGTCATTTATGTCACTGACCTGGCCAATAAGAAGTGGCACGTTGTCCTTCATGGCAAGAGAAGGATTGTTGGAGTTGAAAATGTCGTAGATGAGGAGGAATACAATCAATTTGATGAGATGCCTCCATTTGGAGATGGCGTACAGGTCGATACTGAAGGCACCGACGAAACCAGTTACGTGTGTATCGATCACCAAGAAGGGTTATACTTTAATGGTAATCAACTGTCCTTATCTCTGTTTCCATCGGTATAGCTTATATATCTCCTCTAATTCTCGTCTTTGCAGGGCCGCGGCAAGTGGAAAGTTGAGGATAACATGGCTGTGTATGTGGAAATTGTCGGTCAAAGTCCCCATTTGTATGTAACATTTATTTGAGCATGCTCCACATTGTATGTTAAATTTATTTGAGCATGCTCCACATTGTAACCAATTTTTGGATCTACATTGTAACCAATTTATGGAGCATTTAGACTCCATTTGAAATATCTGAGTGTTCATTTAAAACAAATTTTCTAGCATTCAGAGTTGCAGAGCTACAGAGTTTCTAGTTGTAAAACTCTACATATTGCGTAGAGGACGTCCAGAGTTAAGGTTCTAAAGTTACGTGCATTTGTGTAGTCACAGTCGGTTCTGAAGTCAAAACCTTCTGTGATAATCTCTCTAGAGATTATCACTAGAGAGATTATCATAGACGGTTATGAAGTTAGAACCGACTGTGATATTCCCAACAGTGTCCGACGCTTTGAGTTCTTAATGCGCATTCGTGCAGTCACAGTCGGTTCTCAAGTCAAAACCGTCTGTGATAATCTCTCTAGAGATTATCACTAGAGAGATTGTCACAGATGGTTTTGACTTTAGAACCGACTGTGATAATATTATCACTGACGGTTATGAAGTTAGGACCAACTGTGATAATCTCTCTACATGGTACATAGTTCAAGGCGGGCTTTGTCCCGCTCATTTCCAGACTTCGCGACTATTTTCCCTAGCTCTCTCCGCCCTCGCACCATCCGGCGTGATCACCTCCATCGCCTCCCCACAGTCCGGCACGATCACCTCCATCTCCTCCCCACCGCCCGTCGTGAACACCTCCATCGCCTTTCCATCGTCAGGCGCGATCACCTCCATGGCCCTCCCACCTTTCGGCGTGATCACCTCCGTCGCCTCCCCACCGTTTCTGCCATTCTTGGTTAATTATAAGTATATGGGTTTTGTTATAGAATTATTAGTTTCAAATTTACTTAAACTATTCTCTCTTTCACTTATGTTAGGAACTGATATGTCTGGTGACGAAATGAACCACTCGGGGAGTCAGAGTGACCTCATTGGCGATGAGACGCCTGGGCCGGAGGTCGCTGTGTTCACCGTGACCCAGTCGCAGAAGACAAAGGGGAGAGGCAGGATGACATGCGCGCGTCTCGACAAGCGGGAAAAGCAGCACGTACAGTTCGACGACAATGGTGTGCCGGAAGCTCTGGACAAACTTGTCGGTCAATACCGCTCACTATGCTGCAAAGTGTCAAGGGAGAGGGTGCCCATCACCACCTCCGACTGGGGTCAAGTGCCCCCAGAGTGCAACGATGCACTGTGGGAAGAAGTGCAGGCGGTGTTTCACATTCCCGAGAATCGCTAGTTCACCGTCCGCCGGATGACACTGATGTCAATAAACAAGGCGCGAAGGAACTTCAAGAGCCACCTTGTCAGGCACTATGTGAAGGAGTCGAAGACCCCCCTTCAATGACTACCCTTTCGTGACTCCCGAGGCATGGCAGTAGTTCGTGGAGATGAAGGGCAAGCCTGAGTTCCAGGAGCTTAGTGCGAAGGGCTAGGCTAACCAGGCCAAGAATACCCACCCACACAGACTAGGCACCGGTGGGTATGTGGGGAAGAAGGGGTTGTGGAGGAAGCAGGACGAGGAGGCTTCCTAGTCTTCGGGCGACGCTCCTTATGCGGGCATAACGGACGTGCGCACCCGCAATTGGTGCTGAACAAGATCGACGATGACCTCCTTCGGAAGTGTCTCTATGAATAACCCTGCCAATAGGGAAGTGATCGACCGGCTGGTAAGATTGTACGATCATGTACTATTCTCGTAACACACATGCAATGGGTTGTATTTCTAAGTTCTATTGCAGGTGACGTTGAGTGCGCAGGCGACATCCGGAGAGTTCAACCCGAGGAGGGACAGGGATATCCTCACGGCGGCGCTAGGAAACAAGGAGCATCTAGGCCGCGTGCGCGGCCTCGGTGCCACTGTGCCTTGGAGGGATGGTCTCCCTGATGATGAGGAGGCGGTTAAGAGGAGAAAGAGATCCCACAAAGACTGCGATGAACCTCTCAAGGAGGAGATGCGATCGGAGTTCGCTGCTCAGGACAAAGCACTCTTGCAGTAGTTGTCGGAGATGCGGGCCATGTATGACGAGCTAAAACAGGAGACCCAAGGCACCCTCCTTGTAGTAGCGGAATTACCGACCCCCAATCTTGGCCACCGTAGTAGCTGCGCGTCCGCGCCGGGGTCTTCGCAGACGAAGCCCTCTCCAAAGTATCCGGTGGACTTTCTGCAGGTAATGATCATTTTTTTATGTTAATTCATTCGAAAGTGAAAAGCGGTGAAATTCAATATGTCAATGCGCACTGTTTGTAGGAACCCGCCTCCTGCAAGCTTATGGTGCTGGCCGGTCTCTTCCCGATCGAGGCTGGCCGTGGGATGGCGCAACCATGCACGGCGGGGGCCACAATCCACGGTATCCCTCTATCTGAGAGTTTTGCACGGGTCCAGGTGGACAGTGTCTCCGACCATTGGAAGGGTTTTCCATTGGACAAGCCGCCGAACGATGAGATTACCACTCTCGGGGATGCGGTGCACACGTTCGTGCAATGGCCCAAGAAAAACATCGTCCTGGATGAGGTAATTCCCCCACCAGTTTCATAATTCGTACTGTAATAATAGCCCCCGGAGTTAGTGTCCATTATTATACGTAGGTTCTTACATCACAGATGGACACCGACACTCGGCCTAGTATCCAGCCGACCCCTCCGAGAAGCCAACCAACGGGTCCGATGATGAAGCTGACTTCGACTAGGAGGCAACCATTCAAGAAGCTAGCTAGTAGGGGAAAAGCAAAGAAGAGCTCGGCGAAGGAGAGTGAGAAGAGTGCGCTAGCTCTCATGCCGTTCGCTCTGGGGATGCCCATGGCCTCCGATGCCGCAATTTCTAGCATGGGGTTAGCATGCTAGAGCCTACATGGATGGTACATGAAGAGGACAAACAAGACCAGGATGCAGCGTCCGACGCACATCATGGTCAAGTACACCGTGGCAGAGTTCCATAACGACGTCAGGACCTACTCGGTGACCTTTGAAGACTTGCACAATTTAGTCAACAAAGATGTGCTCGACTTGTCAATCCTACGGTCTTGGGTGCTGTAAGTATCCTACTATCCTACACCTGTTCGTGCATATACGGATATATGTCATTTATTAATTGGTTACTTCTGTGCAGCTGCATGACCAGATATGCCAAAGCTAAGGGCGAACCTGTCGGTTTCTTGGATCCCCAGATGGTCGCCGAGGTGATGTTTAGGACCGACGCGAACTTCGTTGTCGACTACATCAAAAGAGGGTTGCTTGCTCAGGTCGACAAGGAGTACATACTTGTACCCTACACCAGAGGTGAGTGCTTTCATCAGTACTTCACCAGTAGATTAGTGTCTCCATATGCACACCCCCAAACTTAGATAAATTATTAATTCTTTACGTGTAACATGTAGCTACCATTGGATCCTGCTAGTACTTATTCCAAAAAGGAACAAGGTGTTCTACCTTGATTCATTGCAGAGGAAAGGGTACGAGTATTGCGGCGCACGAGATGTATTCGAAAGGTTATGATATTCATGTGGACCTGTCTTGCATCTAGATTTACTGTCCTCAAATTGTCAATTTCGACTATCCTCAAGTTGTCAATTTTGACTATCTGCAGGGCTTTCACGTACTACTTTGCCGAGGGAGGGCGACAACACAAGCAGCGAGCCGATAAGTTTCAGTGGTTACAATTTTCGGTACAAATTTCAACTGGCATCTGTTTTACTTTATAACGTGTCCCCAGCTAACTCTTGGTCTGTAAATTGGCAGTGCCATCAGCAGCCGGACCAATACATGTGGGTTTTACGGGATGCGCCACATGTATGACCTGATCATCACCCCTCACCAGCCAGATTTCCCCGAGGTATACAACTGCTCCCGTTTATATCGATTTGGCAGAATTTACAACTATATTGAGCTAATTTTTTCTGTACCAACTCTTGCTGCAGGGGGTCGACTTCACTTCAGAAAGCTTTGACCCTCAGCAGATTGGTATGGTCCGAGGGATGCTCGCTGAGTTTTTCCTTGTGGAGGTCACATCAACCAAGGGGAAGTTTAGGGACCCGCAAGGTTCGTATTAGTGCGGCCTTACTTATTGAGATTATCTGAAGGGCATCTAACTGAGAAATAGGTACATATAGTATAGTACATCTAACATATTGACTTTAATTGTAGATTACATTTATTTGTTCAATCTCAATTGTACATATTTCTAAGTTCTGTGCTGTATATATGAAATTCATGCTATTGTACATGTTTCTAAGTTGTGTGCATGTATGAGATGAACTGTATATATTTGAGTACTATGCATGTATGAAATGAACTGTATATATGAAATGCTATTGTACAGAGGGCATGGCTAGCATGATTCCTAAGGCTAGCCACAAAAAAAAGAAATTTATTAAAAAAATATTAATATGCACAGAAGGTTTTGATCTTATAAACCGTCTGTGATAGATCAAACTATGTAGTATCACAGAGTATCACAGACTGTTCTGAGCTAATAACCGTCTTCGATAATGAAACTATTCTAGATGGTTTTGACCTAGTATCACAGACGGTTTTCAGGTCAAAACCATCTGTGATACTCATACTAGCACAGACGGTTTTGAGATTATAACCGTCTCCGATAATGATGCTATCCCAGATGGTTTTGACCTCAAAACCGTCTGCGATACTCATACTATCACAGACAGTTCCAAGATTATAACCGTCATCGATAATGACAATATTATTACTGACGGTTCTGAGATTATAACCGTCTGTGGTAATATGAGTATCACATACGGCTTTGATCTTATAATAGTCTGTGTAGTAAGAGTATCACATAAGGCTTTGATCTTACAACATCTGTGATACTCATACCATCACAGACGGTTCTGATATTATAACCATCGCTGATAATGACACTATCCTAGATGGTTTTGACCTCAAAACCGTCTGCGATACTCATACTATCATTGACGGTTCTGAGATTATAACCGTCGCTGATAATGACACTATCCCAGATGGTTTTGACCTCAAAACCGTCTGCGATACTCATACTATTACTGACAGTTCTGATATTATAACCGTCTGTGATAGTATGAGTATCATAGACGGCTTTGATCTTATAACAGTCTATGTAGTAAGAGTATCATAGACGGTTTTGATGTTATAACAGTCTGTAAAGGGAAAAATCACAGACGGTTCAAAACCGTCAGTGATAGTACTTGATTATCACTGACTCGAATATCCCTGACGGGTCAAAACCGCCTGTGATGACTGTTTTGACCCAACTTTGATAATGAATTCTGTAGTAGTGTATGAATATGATATGACAGACACGGGATGTGAGTATGATAGAGGAAGTCTATGAATTTGAGATTGCGACAGAAGGACTTCCATATCTATACTATGGATGGAAATTAATAAGGATTGTAACTAGGTGACTCTTTCATCCAGCGCCGTAACACCCGTATCAACCACAGACCTAATATGGGACGGGTCTAGTCTAGTATCTTATCTAGAAGCTAAGTTCATCTCCACGGGAACGTATTATTATATGTATAAGCGCCATGGGTCACTCAGAATAACCTAGGGGGCATCACGGATCACTCAAAATAATCCAGATGGGTTCCGTGGGTGATGAGGACATCACTCCTATGCATACGCCCGAGACTCCTCCAGTTGTGATGCAAGGACCCATCACAAGAGCACGAGCACGGCAATTGAATCAACAGGTGAGCTCGTTCCTAAGTGCCCGTGCATATACTTGTGAGGATGGTATGCTACCTAATGATATCATTGATTATATTGTACTTAGGAACTTTGGAGAGGATCATGAAGGCCTTGGGAACCAGCAAGGGCCAGGAGGGAGGCAAGGAGGGCGTCCAAGTCAAGTTGGAGGCCAATTCATCTCGGAGTCGACTACCTCGGCCACCAGGAGCAGTGTTCACTAAAATCGTCGTCCAGGCCAAAAACGGGCTCAGATTTCGATGATCCACATATTCCTGGAAAGCTAAGGAGATAACCTTTCCAATGGCACCGGTTTCAGGTCATTTGGACTTCGGAGTCGACGGGAATTCACGTTGCAAGTTGGTGGACAGAATCTGTCCCAGGGTGCTGCATCACCAAGTTGGGCCGTTGGCCCATGTATCGTGTTGGAGCCCATCACGGACGCATCTAGGGTCTCTAGGACGTCCCTTAGACCTTATATTCAGTAGCCGCCGCTAGGGTTGAGGCGGGTTTTGCTTAGATCAATTCTGTCTTTGAACAGTGTCGCCGTTCATCGGTTTGTGAGACCCCAACTCGTGAGCTTCATCCTCAATTGCAAATTCAGTTGCATCTTTCTTGTTCTTGCTTGTGTTCTCGATTCACTGGCAGGGATTAGCCTTCGTGGCGAGGTCAACCGGGCAGCGCACGGTTGATAACCAGAGGACGCGTGGTGCTGCGATTGCAGGGGTTTTGATCGTTCCGATCAAGAAGCCGGATCGTGTGTGTCTCGCGCCGCCTAATCGACTTATCCTCCACCTGACGGAAGTTCGGGCATCCCCGTTCCCATTAAGTGGTATCAGAGCAAGGTTACTGTCAGGTTTGCCTTTTCCCTTAGTTTGATTTAGTTTTGCGTTCGCCCTATAGTCCACGAAAAAGCCAAAAAAAAAAAATTGCAGTTCATAGTCTACCATACCTAGAACCGCGCCTAGCCTTTGCACAATTTCGGTTTCAGAGTCCGTAGTACTGAGTTTGTGTCCATAGTCGAGTCGTGTTGCTGGTTTAGATCGTGGTCTTAATTTAGTTGTGTTTCATCTCCGCTGCATCCCATATCCTACACCGATCCAGTCACCAATCGCCGTTTGTGTCCTTGTTGGAATCGGTTTGCTTTGTGGTTTTCATCATTTTCGGAGTCCTGGTTGTGTTAGGGTTTCCCCTTCATAAACCCTAATCCCCCACCTCCTGTTAGCCATACCGCCACCCCTCATCACAGAGCCTTCCACCATAGATCATCGCCTTCCATATCCACTCCAAACACCCTTGAGTTCGGAGAGGTGCCGCCTAGAAAACCCTAATTCGGAGTCCTTCCGTAAAATGGCCATAACTTTCGCATACGGACTCGAAATTAGGAAAATTTTATATCCGCGGACATCTACAGAAAATTTTACATCCGATTCTCCCCAGCTTTTCTGGGTTTGCCGAATTTATTTTTGCGAAATTCCCTCGGGAAGATTGAGTTTCCGGCCGCCGAAGTTTGAGCACGCTTTTCAGAGAACACTTCTTATTTCATATCGGTTTCATCTTACATCTGTTCAGGCTGAAAATTTGTGTATTGTCTACCTTTGTGCTCCTGATCCTAGGAAAAATATCAGAAAAATCAAAAAAAAAAATTGTGAAAGAAGCGTAGAGCAAAAAAAAAAAAAAAAAGGAGGACAGGAGCAAAGGTAGGTGCTTTTACCGTGCCTGCTAGAAGTGTTTTGCTGCTGTGCTGATATTTGTTCATATATTCTAACGCCTTGTTGCTTGTCTCTATATATTCCTTGCTTTCTGCCGCAGCTAGAATAAGGACACGTTTAGACCAGCAACTAGGGCAAGTGCTTTTGGACATTTATTTAGCATTACTATCTGTTACTGAATTGTGTGCCACTCCCTACATATAACCTTCCTACAGCTCCACAAATACATCCTTCTGATCAGCACAGGTTATTGACCCTTGCAATCGCTTCATCACGCCCTCACGGTGTCACGAACCAGCCACCGGTTGCACCGTCCCTCGCTGTGTTGGTAAGAACCGGGTAAGAACTTGGTAAGATTGCTTGAGAGCGTGACATCCCACCTAGTAGTTCATAGGGCTCATAATACTTGTGCTTGTTTTCCTTCTGTCCTTTTTCTGTGCTAACCATGGCAGGTGGCAAGAAGGGCAGGAACGAGGATGATGTTACCATCGAAGACTGTGTCCTTCATTCAGAGTTGTCGACCATGCTGGATGAGATAAAAACGATGTTCAAGGAGCATGCCACGACGACGAACAAGACCCTTGAGAGCATCGATCGACGAGTTTCCACCCTCACCGAGAGGATGGATGCCGTCGAAAAACACCCTCCCGCGACCATTGATGGAGATGCCTCCGTCAACAGCGGCGCCAACCACGGCAACAACGACCACGATGAGGATGGTGATTTTGAGGAAGATGAAGATGAGCAGCAACGTGCCGCCAGGGAACGTGCTGCTCAACGAGACGGCCGTCTGCATGACTGTCTTCACCGCAACCAGCACGGTATGGGAGGTAATAACCAGAACCGCAATGATGATCCTTTCGCTAAGGTAAAATTCACCATCCCTTCCTTTTCTGGAGCTTATGATGCTGATTCTTACTTAGATTGGGAGATGACGGTCGAGCAGAAATTTAATTCCCATCTAGTTCCCGAGATTCATAGAGTTAGACAAGCCACTAGTGAATTTAAAGATTTTGCTATAATCTGGTGGAATGAACTAGTAAATGCCCGCTTACAACCTGATTCTTGGGCGAGATTAAAAGATGCTATGCGTAATAGATTTGTTCCTCCTTCCTACCAACGTGATATGCGCAAGAGATTGCAACGATTAGATCAAGGTAGTATGACTGTTCAGGAATATTACCAAGAGCTTCAAAAGGGTATGTTACGTTGTGGGGTAGTAGAGGAACCTGAGGATAAAATTGCTCGTTTTTACGGTGGTTTGCGTCCAGAAATTCAGGATATTGTTGATTATAAAGAATATACAACTGTCAATCACTTGTTTCAACTTGCTATGTTAGCAGAGAAGGAGTTGCAGGGACGCCATTCTAAGAGCAGGAGCAACACCGGCAGCACCTTCACGCCCCGAATGACTACGAGACAAGCGAAGACAGTGCCTTCTTCCACCTTCCGACCAGCTGCACCGCCACCTTCGACGAGCACACGACCGGCATCGACGGCACCGCCCGCCCGTGCCGCGGACAGCAGCAAGTCGACCCCGCCAACACCGGCCAAGAGCTCCTCCTCCGTCGCTTCCACGGGCAGTACATCGACGGGAATTCGCTGTCACAAGTGCCAAGGGATTGGCCACGTCAAGAAAGAGTGCCCCAGCCAGCGGGCATACATCGCCACAGACGACGGAGGTTACATCAGCGCCTCCGATGTTGAGGATGAGATCGACGACACCAGGGTGGACGACGACGAGGTTGATGATGATGCCACCTTTGGCGCCGAGGATACCACTGCGTACAGGTCCATCATTGTCCAGCGTGTCCTTAGCGCACAAATGGAGCAAGCCGAGCAGCAGCAGCGCCACAACTTGTTCCAGATTTTCTTCGTCATCAACAACCGACAAGCGCGCGTGATCACTGACTCCGGCAGCTGCAACAACTTGGTGAGTACAGATTTGGTCAAGAAGCTTGGCTTGACCACACGCCCGCACCCACATCCATACCACATTCAGTGGCTGAATGATTCCGGCAGAGCTAAGGTAACACAAACAGTTCGGGTTCATTTTTCCATTGGTTCCTATTCTGATTTTGCTGATTGTGATGTGGTGCCGATGCAAGCTTGCTCTCTTTTATTGGGTCGCCCATGGGAATATGACACTGATGCACTTCACCATGGTAGAAGTAATAAATACACTTTTATGCATAAGGGAAAGAAAATTACACTTCTACCTTTGACCCCCACTGAAATTGTTAAATCCGATAGGGAGTGGCTTGCTAATGACAAGAAAACCATTGATGAAAAATCTGAAATTCAGCATGTAGCCAACCAAATTAAATTGAGGAATCCCGTCTTGCTTGCTACAAAATCTGACCTTGCTGCAATTAATGATGATGCTTTGTGCTATGCTTTGATATGCAAAGATGCTTTGTTTTCATTGGATGATATGCCCAGTACTTTGCCTCCTGCTGTCACTAACCTTTTGCAGGAGTATGCGGATGTTTTTCCTGCCGAGATACCTCCAGGACTCCCACCCATACGAGGGATTGAGCACCAAATTGATTTGATACTTGGAGCGAGTTTGCCAAACCGAGCTGCTTATAGGACCAACCCCGAGGAGACTAAGGAGATTCAGTGCCAAGTCCAAGATCTTTTGGACCGCGGGTATGTACGTGAGAGCCTTAGTCCTTGTGCTGTTCCTGTTATTTTGGTTCCTAAGAAAGATGGCAGTTGGCGCATGTGCGTAGATTGTAGAGCCATTAACAATATCACAATAAGGTACCGTCATCCTATTCCTAGGTTAGACGACATGCTTGATGAGTTAAGTGGTTCTATAATTTTTTCTAAGGTTGAGTTGCGTAGTGGATACCACCAAATAAGAATGAAATTGGGAGATGAATGGAAACAGCCTTTAAAACCAAGTTTGGATTGTATGAGTGGTTAGTCATGCCTTTTGGTTTAACTAATGCACCTAGCACTTTCATGCGCTTAATGAACGAGGTTTTACGAGCTTTCATTGGGAAATTTGTTGTGGTTTATTTTGATGATATATTGATTTACAGCACGTCGTTACATGAACATCTTGATCATCTACGTGCTGTTTTTGATGCTTTGCGTGCTGCACGTTTATTTGGTAACCTCGAGAAGTGCACTTTTTGCACCGAACGAGTATCGTTTCTTGGCTATGTTGTGACTCCGCAGGGAATTGAGGTGGATGAAGCCAAGGTGCACGCGATTAAGAGTTGGCCAACGCCCACGACGATTTCACAAGTGCGGAGCTTCCATGGACTTGCCGGGTTTTACCGCCGCTTTGTGAAGGATTTCAGCACCATTGCAGCCCCATTGAATGAGTTGACGAAGAAGGGAGTTGTGTTCCATTGGGGGCAAGCACAGGAGAATGCCTTCAACCTTTTGAAAGATAAGCTTACTAATGCACCTTTACTCCAACTTCTTGATTTTAATAAGACCTTTGAGCTTGAATGTGATGCTAGTGGGGTTGGAATTGGTGGTGTTTTGATGCAAGATAGTAAACCTATTGCTTACTTTAGCGAAAAATTGAGTGGTGCTGTTTTGAATTATTCCACGTATGATAAAGTATTGTATGCTCTTGTGCGATCTTTAGAAACGTGGCAACATTATCTTTGGCCCAAAGAATTTGTTATTCATTCCAGTTCTATGGTAGCTTTTAGAACTGGCTCATTTTGCTAGTAAGATGTATAGTTTTTGTAAAATTGATGTTTTGTAACATGGGTTGTTTCTAATAACAAACACCCTTTAAGTTATAATCTGTTTAACTTGAAATCCATGCTTCTGTTTCGCTACTCTGAATTAGACATTGTTCGGGAAAACATGCTTTTGTCGGACAATGCTCACAGACCAGGCATGCTACCACGTGGGTGGGATGCCGGGTCGCGTTAGATACAACATTGTATCTGATGGAAATGCCGAAGGAGAAAGGATCGGATTCACCTGACAACCGTCACTCAATGGAAGACTTGTTCACTATCAATATCCAAGCGAAGCATGAAGTGGTCATAGCCATATTCGATCCTAGAAGTTAGAAGAATTTGGTTTCCGCTGGACTGGTTCGATGACTTGGTTTGAATACGACCACACATCGCCGACCGTATCCGCTGGGTTGGTTTACATCCGACGTGAACCAACAGATTACAAGTCAGTGTGTGTTGAAATTTGCGATCTCTGCTTGATATATCGATGAGTTTCAATGCGACATTATTCCTATCGATATTTGTCAGGTGATCTTTGAGAGTCCGTATATATATGATCGAGACGCCCACTTCCATCGACGAGCGCAAGAGTATGAGCTCACTAAAGACGGAGTTAAGTTTGTGATTGGTACAGACGTCCACGTCAACACCTCGAACTTGATTACCGCAAATCAGGCCAAGAGAATCATCAATGCATGTCATAAATACGTGCTTGCTATGATTCGACCAGTTGGTCAAAGTGATAGTACATGAGCAGCGCTGTCGTTGGCGTGCCGAGAAGATTCTGGTCGTTTGCCAGGACTGCTGGAGAAATTTAGTGATCTGTTCAAAAATACCCAGGGTCGTCCATCGAAACGTCCAGTCGAGCAAGAAATTCAGCTCGTGTTCAATGTGACACTTCCCAATCTGAGTATGTATCGCAACTCGGTATTGGAGAATTGAGAGATCAAAAGACAGTTTGGTGAGTCGTTGACTGATGGTGTTATTCAACCAAGTAGTTCACCTTGTGGATCTCCTGTGGTGTTAGTGCCAAAGAAAGATGGGACTTGGCGTATGTGCATGACTATCGAGAACTGAACAAGATCAACATCAAGAACTGGTACCCCCTTCCTCGTATTGACGACCTACTAGACCAATTGAAGTATGCTGCTGTCTTCTCGAACTTGGATCTTAAGTCAGGATAACATCAAGTCAGCATCCGAGAGGAGGATACTTGGAAAACCACATTCAAAATGTGACAAGGTCTTTTCGAATGGCTGGTCATGCCGTTTGGCCTCTGCAACACCCCGGCTACTTTCATGCGTCTTATGAATGGCGTATTGCGACAATTCATTCACAACTTTGTGATCGTGCACCTCGACGACATACTGGTCTATAGTCATTCGTGGGATGAGCACCTAATTCATATCGAAAAGGTGTTCGAACAGCTTCGGCAACATCAACTTCACCTCAACCGTAAGAAGTGTGAGTTCGGCCAACAAACTCTACTCTACCTGGTACTCGTGGTTGGCAATGATACGTTGAAATCAACTCGAATAAGTTAAAAGTGATTCAAGAGTGGCCGCAACCGTGAACAGTTATGGAAGTGTGTGGGAGAATGCCAATATCTTCAAAACTTCATACGATACTTCTTGATTGTGACTTCTCCGTTGCATGCATTAACTAGGATCGGCCAAAAGTTTGAGTGCACAGGGAAACATGAGGACACATTTCTTTTGCTAAAGAGGAAGATCGGTGAAGCTCCTATTCTAGTTTTGCCGAATCTACAAAAAACATTCGAGCTAGAAATTGATATCTCAGGTTATGCAATGGGCGTTATGCTCATGCAAGAAGGTCAACCAATAGCATATCACTCCGAGTTATTCCAGGGAGCTCAGAAGAACTACCCGACTTACGACAAGGAGTTGTGTGCACTACATCAGGCCATAAAACTTGGCGATGTTACCTTTTGGGTAAAGAGACTGTTGTCCACACCGACCACCAACCTTTGCAATATTTGCAAACTCAATCGAAGCTACAGCAAACTCGACATATGAAGTGGATGTTGTATCTGTAGCAATTCAATCTGGTGATTAAGTACAAGAAGGGCGTACACAATAAATTGGCTGACATGTTGTCACGACCACCAGTTACGACCCTCTGCTTATCAGCGTTTATGCAGATCGAGTCCTCATGTCATGATGACTATGCCAAAATGTACCATGAAGATCCTGATTTTTTATCAGCACTGGCTAAGCTCGAAACAGGGAAGCATACAGAGTTTGTTTGGCGAGAAGGACTCTTGTATAAGGGCAATTTACTTTGTATACCTCATGGAGCACCTCAAATTCAATGGTTGCAAGAAGGTTTCTGGTCACTTTGGGGTTACGAAGACTTTACAAAATATTCATCTACATATGTTTTGGTCATGAATGTAGTAGGATGTGGCTAGTTTTATTCGAGGTTGTGATCTTTGCAGCATCTCGAAACCCACAAATCGAAAGTTATGTTTGTACACTCCTTTGCCAGTTCCATCACGACCATGAGAAAGCATATCCTTGGATTTCTTGGGAGGATTGGCTAAGATCCGACGTGGTAACGACCATCTCTTTATGGTCGTTGATCGGTTCTCCAAAATGATAATTCGCATACCTTGTCGAAATACTATCACGGGAGAAGAGGCAGCTCGGGTATTCTTTCAGTACGTTTGGACACATTTCGGATTGCCAACTACTATTGTGTCTGATTGTAATACCCGGTTCCTTAGTCACTTTTGGCAATCACATTGGACGATGATGGATACAAAGCTAAAGAGGAGTACTGCTTTTTGTCCTCAAATTGATGGTCAAACCGAGGTGGTCAATCGACCAGTATTTCATCTCTTGAGGGGCTTTAAGCATCCAAAGACCTGGGATGAAAGCGTATCGTACCTGCAGTTTCCTTTTAATCGAGCAGTGCATGGTTTGACTGGGAAGTCGCTTTTTCAGGTCTGTTTGGGATTTCTACCACAGAATCCATTTGACATGGAGTTTATGTCCCCTACCTCAGCACAGAACAGCAAAGAAGTATCTGATCAAGACCGAGCACAAAAGTTCTTGGAAGGTATTGAACGGCTCCATAGCGAGGTTGAACATTATTTGCTGAAAGCTCAACTCAAGTACAAGGCGTGACATGATCGGTATTGAGTTGATGCTTAATTCCATGAAGGTGATATGGTATGGTTACATATGAGTAAGGAGAGGCTTAAAACTGATGGTAAAAAGCTTAAACCCATCTGTTATGGTCATTTTCGGATTTTACAGAAAGTTGGTACTAATGTTTGTCAGCTCAAGTTATCTCCGTACATAGATATTTACTCGGTTGTCAATGTTGAGCACCTCAAACTCTTCGAGGCTTCTATGCTGGATGATGAGTCTGATACCATAGTACCATCTATTGAAGACTTGGTCTATCAACGAGAGGAACCTCTACCTGACTACCACCGACAGTGGCACATGAGAGTCTTTTCGAATTGGACGAAAAGATCAGCGAGCACGTGCGGTAAAGTGGTACACCCGAGAAGATGGTCATGCTCAATTTTGATTACATGGTCGCCAACGGGGGTTGGCTCCTCCTTAACAGGGGAGTCATGATCTGGGAGGATCTTCGAGTCTTTCAGGATGGGTTCGCAAGGGTTTCGTGATCTTAGATGGGTTCACGACCTCTATTCGATCTCTGGTCAGAATTGTAGTCCAATCAATATACATATAACTAAGTCTTACATATTCGGGTTTAGTTAGTTGTCTGAGTCTAATACGTTTAAGTTATTGAGTCTGATATGTACTCATATGATTGGACTATAAATACCTTATAATAGGATAGATAGATTATCTACCTAAGTATTTACTTTTGCATAGATTAGATCGAGTAGTTCATCGACGTAGGCGAGTGTGTCCTAACATTCGACGTGTACAAGATCCCTCTTTGAAATAAAGAGTTGTGCTATCTTTGAAATAAAGATAACATTGTATATAAACTTGAGGGGACCATTCATACTAATTAGGTTAACCCTTTTAAATGAAGTGAGAATAAAAATCTAAATGTTGGTATAGACTGGATGTACCCAAGGTGTTACAGCCATAGCAAACTCCGTTCTCTTAGAAAGACCAACTCAAATTTGTGCTCAAAATTTCAGTTTCACAAAACTCCAATATACTGAAAAAAAAAACTTTTACGAATCCAACTCAATATGCTTCTAGCCTACTACTTTCTTGCATTAGACAACTTATATCAAAGATTAATGGCATATATCGCTCATAGTTTAACAAATTTGTCCGCATTTCAATCATCCAAGCTACTTTATTTTTAAACAAATGTGAAAATTTTGTATATGGCACTGAAAAATATACTTATTGTGGATCTAAAAACAAACTTTTGAGACTTTAATATATGCTACCCTATATTGTGTTTTCAACTCTTATATGTCATTATGTGGTCATCTTTTTCATAATGACCACGATACCCCTCTCATATTTGAAATTTTAAGTTTTGATTCAAAATTTGAATTTGGTATTAAAATAGTTTGATTTTTTAATTGCAAGGTTGAATTCATGAAATTCAAAAGTTGAAAGAGATTTGAATTTTGAAATTTTAATCAGTAAAATACCAATGTTTAAGTTTATGGAATTTCAAATTTACAAAATTCAAAATAAGCAATTCAAACATTAGTTTGCAAATTTTCATAATCATAAATCTTAAATTTTGAATTTCAGATTTTAAATTTAGAGTTTAAAGTATAAAATTTCAAAGTTTTGATTTTTCAAGATTTTGAATACTCCTTAACCATTCAAATAAGTAAAATTTTAAACTTTTAAGATTTTATAGGGTTAATTTGGTTATTATGTAAAAATATAACATGATTAACTGTCAATAATGGCATATAAGAGTTTAAAACACAATTTAGAGTGTATATATAAAAGTGTGAAATTTTGATGATAAATTCAAAATAAACATATTTTTCAATGACATATATAAAATTCTCCCTTAATAAATATATCATACAATGTTATCCTTAAAAACCATTGGAACAAACCAAGGTATTATTAGTTAGTACTAGAAGATAATGGAGCTTACCTCCAACATTATCTATTCATGTGTTGTAAGTAAATACAATTTGTACAACAAAATTCTATTTTTTCAAAAGCGCCAACAGAGCTTACCTCCAAAGTGATCACTTTGTATGTCCAAACAAACTCAATTTGTATCGTAGCAAATTCTGTTTTCTCAAAAAGGCCAACTCAAATCTAATTGTTCACAAAATTTCAATTTCACTAAAAGGCAACTTTTGTGAATCCAATTTAGTGTGATTCATGTCTCGACCTAACTCTTTTTTGCATAAGACAACTTAAATTATTAGAGACCGATAGTTCATACCTCTCCTACTTAAACAAATTTGTCCACGTCTCAACTATATCCCATGACGTAATTGTCATGCAAAACCTGTGTGACTCTAACTCATGTTTCTTATCTTAGACAACTTAAATTGTTAAAGGCTAATGACTTATATCTCTCCTATTTTTAAAAACTTGTTCACATATCAATCATATCCCACGATATTGCCATGCAAAACCTATATGAATCCAAATTCTGTTTTGCAAAAGCTTCAACATTCTTCATCTATTTCTGCAAATTTCAGTTCCTTGCAATGCAAAGCCAAAGCTAATACATGCATTATGCACTTCACAACTAGCACTTAACCAACACGACATCTAATTAAGAAAGTTAACATCTCTTCTCGCCTTCTCTAGCTGGCGTATATTTTATATAACCCCAGTACTCCAGTACTACTTCCATACATATCTCCTCTAGTAGATAGAACAAGAGACGACCAAATCAATGACATCTAAGCTTCTCATCTTGGCCGTCCTGCTCCCGGCCCTCGCCGCCATCGCCACGGCGATGTACGAGGAGTGCCGGGTTGGGAAGTCCATCCCCTACAACCCACTCCCGGAATGCCAGGAATACGTGCGGCGCCGGTGCGCCAATGACGACGCGCCAGCGGTGAAGGGGCGGTGCTGCCAGCAGCTCCGGAACCTCCCGAAGAGCTGCCGGTGCGACGCACTGAGCATCATGGTGAAGGGCGTGATCACAGAGGAGGGTAGGAGGGTCGGCCGCATGGAGGTTCCCGCCGGATGCTCGAGGGAGAGGATGGCTAACATCGCGTCTGGGATTCCCGATTACCGTATCTGCAACCTGCAGACGGAGATAGGGTATTGCATCATATGGGGTGGCGGGATGGATTAAGTTGGTTCACATATTAGGGTGTTAATTAAGGAATAAATCAATGCATCATCACATCACATGATATGGTGAGATGCTTGCATTCATGATAATTAAGGAATAAAGTGGATGGATTAGTGTTCTTGCATTTCTGATCGTAATATTGGTGTGGTTAATTTCCTAGTCTGTGTTTTAAGTGAGAATTCTCTTTAAGATGAGAAAAATTTGTTAATTCACGATCAGCGTAGAAATAAATCCTAATCGTTTATTCTGCATCTTAAGCGATAGTGAAACTAGCAATGAGTTCTGTGATTGAACAAATAATAATTCTTCTTACAATGATCAAATGGCTTAAACTATAAGTTTGCTCATTTTAACTATGGTTCTCACATGATATACCCCTTAATTTCCTATAAATGATAACATGAATGGTGCCAGAAGCAAGCTTTTTTTATCTTTGCAAGAATTATTAATTTTATTGTTGAATTATACAGAGATTATTACCGTGTAAGAAGATCTAATGGAGGAAGTTATACTCTATTTTATTAAGCAGAATGAAGCTTAAATTGTTAAAAGAACAATAGAATATATCGCTTCCACTTTAATAATTTTATCTAAATCTTAACCATGTCGCGTGATGTTTTCATGCAAAATTTTCATGAATCCAACTCAACATACTTGTGGCCTCGCTCTATATCATGCATATCACCTCTTCTTGGACAAAGACAAATCAAACGAAACTCAAGCAAGACACTAGTATACTTTTACATGTTGCTTGTAAGAGCTCAAGCACTCAAGAAGTACTTGTTCTTCTTTCTTTAATCCAAATTTGTGTATCGAAATATTAAAAAAAAGAGTGAATTAATTGGCACTACTACTAGTCTGGCAGCTATTTGTCTTACTCCTACTAAGACTGAGTCTAATGCAAAGGCGCTTCACAAAGCGTTTTAACAGAATATTCTCCAAACTCCAACTGCCTCATTGCGTTTAGCAACCAACTCTCGGAAAGGAAATAGTGCTCGGCCTAGCCAAAGAAGACGTGATCGTGTTCAAACCACACTGACTCGTCATAGCCATGACAAGATCTAGAGAATTGGTCGTTCTTGTGACCGTGATCGTTAGCCAATACATTCATGTTTGGGGCCACATCATGGTGCTCCACCTGCATGCTTTTCTTGTGACCAGGAGGATGGTCATGATGATCGACAACTGCATACTGCATACGTTTTTTTGAAAAGATACAGTACAGAAAACCTACTACAAAAGATATATTATCAAGAAGATAATAAAAGAGTTACAAGGAAAACCAGAAAAAGAAAATTACAAAAGATCAATTCACCTATATAAACCAGCTTTGAAAACTGGTTTAATTCTGCACAAAATAATCTCTAAATTGGAGATGAAAATCTTCAACTAATCTTCCAAAGTTCCTAAAAGATTTTGGAAAATAACCTTGTTTCTGAATTTCCATAAAGACCATAAAACTGATATGATCACTTCCTAATATAACTCCTTAATTTCGGAAAAAAGTATTGTTGCCCCCTAATAACATATCTCAAATATTATCCTCAAAAGTCCAAGAAATACCGATGCGCCTCCAACAAGTGATAGCAAAAGGGCAATGAAAGAAAAAATGAAGTTGAGTTTCCAACACATTATCCAAGCAACAAACACAATCTTGGTCGTTCACATTGAAATGTTTCCTCAGAAGAAAGTCTCTAGTATTCAATCTACCATGCAAGAAAATCCAGAAAAAAATCTTCTTCTTGAGGAGACAACTATTGCTTCCACACTTGGAAAAAATTGAATGCTCAACCCATTGACCCATCAATGACTTATAAATTTTATTTGTTATATAATTCCTCTGTTGCGTTCCAAATAAAAACCATTCATCTTTATTATGACCAACCTACTGTAGATCTTGATGAAGATTAGATAAAAGTAAGAATTTTTTATGCGTAGTAGGAGACAAAGGGAGTGAAAAAGACTCCAACTCATCCAAAGCCACAAAATTACCAACATAAATCTCCTGATTAGCAAAAGAATATAACTCAGCCCATTCATGAGATAGGATATTGTCGACGATTCGGACTAGGGGGCCTTAGTTGATCTCACGTAAATTTGTGAGTTGGATGTGAGACCTTTCAGGGTGTTTATCAGGTAAGTTAAAATAAGCACGAGTCAGGGACACAGAATTATACAGGTTTGAGCCCTCAAAAGATTGAGTAATAACCCTACGTCATGTAGTAGTTCTACTATGTATGATAGAATTTACAGGGGGAAAAGGAGATTGTTCTAAGGATTGACAATCTCTCTTTGTACTGTTTTCTATTGTCTATTGCTTGTTCAAGTCTTTGATATCTCAATCAATCCTCTATATCCTTCCCCGTACAATTGTCATCCTTTTATACTGTACGAAAGGATGCCAATATGAAGTAGTTTTAGACGGTTGCCACCATGCAGTTGTATAACTGCACCAACCTCCTCGTCGGTTAATATACATAGTTATAGATAATCGCGCATCTTAAATCTTTGACGGTTGTCTTCATACGTGGGAGAAGAAGTTATCTTTATCCTTGAACGTGCCTAGTAAAGCTCAAACACACAAAGGTCATCTTGGTCATGCATAGCCTACGACCTTATGGTCGCGCAAGATCTGCAACCATAGACTGGTTCTGTTGCCAGCGACCTTCTGGTTTACAGGAAGCTGTCTCTATGACCATAATGGCTGCTAGGGCACAGGTTTACACATCATATTCAAATTATCTTGAATATGATGTATTAAATAAATAACTAGATCGGCTGATAATCCTCGTCAGCTAGCCCCCAAATTTGTAGTGATAAAATTATTATAACTTCAAATTTAAACTTTATTGGATATAGAACCCGATGCGTCACCTTCTTCTGATGTACTGTACACCGTGTGGTGGTTCACTTCCCAAGAAAATCTCTGGGTTCATCTTGACAGATAATCACGAAGTCTTTTACCACATAATCGATGCAAAATGTAAGTGCGTTTAGGAGCTCGAGCCCTCCACGAATGCGAACCGTCGCCTCTAGGTTCTATAAATAGTGAAGTTCTTCAGTTCTAAGAATCACAAGTTTTCCTTGGCTATGTCTTTTCAGAACCCCTTCTCATCTTCTTACTTCATATTTCTTTTTCCACTCTCATCTTTAATGGCGAACCTAGACTCCAAAAAGAATGTTGAGAGTGATGAGGAAGAAATAGAGACAGAAGACAAGATTGAACAAGCTCTTCGGAAGGTAATTCTCTTCTGAAACATCTGTGTAAATCTTTTTGCAGTTTGAGTATTTTTAATGTAATGCATTTTGGAACTCACAGCTGTTCGAGGAGCGAACTTCTTTGAAGAAATGGTCCGAATGTGACGCAGAATCCTCCAGTGGAGCTTCATCCAAAAGGCTAATTGGGTGGAGATCTGGGCTGCTACATTACCCTCATCTCTTTCTTTGCATCCAACTTCTGTTCTAAATTCAACACCTTCTTTGGATCCTTCTTTTGGGGGATTAGGTATCACTGCACCTGCAATGCCTTTGTCACCAAGTCCCCTTCCCTGCTCAGCTTTTTCCTCTCAGCCTGTGACCCAGGTTATTACCTTCATCCTCTCTGCTTGTTACATATTTTAGGAACTAACCCATGTATGTACAGGAGGAGAAGGCTCTCTGGGTTTTCAGCGAATAGCTTGTTGAGATCCAAGTTCTTCTAAGGGAGAAGTCTGCTTTTTGCAAAAACTCTCAAAGAAGAAAAAGATGTGCTGCAGGGGTGCCTTGTGAAGACTCTCAAGGTCACGAAGAGTCTGGCAGAGTGCTATGATGGAGTTTGCAAAGAGAGACGCATGTTCTTCCTGGAGAGGGATCATGCCCAAGAGCAGAGAGACCTCTCTAATGCAATTAGGGACAACTGCTTCTTCGTAATAAAAGACAACGTCGATAGGCTGAGGGACATCACGAGTTCTATTGGGGCAGCGAGTGTTGATCCTACTAATGTCAACCTGTCCCTCGGAGAACTTTGTAAATTACTTTCGGATCAAGTCGACGCTTTGGTCGCCTGCATCCCTTTTTTATGTAAAGAATGCAATAACTAAAAATTTGTCTTCTTTACATATTGACTCCTTTAAGGATTACGTACAATCTATAATCATCAATTGGGGTTCTTTAAATTCTCTGTGTGAAAAATGGTTACTGGTAAATGTTTATGTGACCAAAACATACACAGGTAATAAATTCTTTGTCCATGCTCAACACATGATAGTACTAAGGTCACAGAACAGCATTGAGACCATATGGAACACTGAGGTCACAGAATAACATTGAGACCATACATAATACTGAGATCATGCATAGTACTGAGTTCACAAAATTTACTTTGAGACGATGACAGTACTGGAATTACTTGATTACCCTAAAATCATAGGGTATATATTTTTCTTTAAAAACCATAAACAGTTTCCATATTTTCACTCGTATCGTAGCCCCCGAGTTTGAAATAACATGATCTTTTGACTTTCAAAAAGGTGCATTTTGTTTCAAATTCTATCAGGGTAACGTCATGGTTTCGGGATTAATTCGTGACTAGACTCGTTACGAGGAAATATTAAAATAATAAACATGGCAAGTAGTGGCCTTGGGCAGATAAAAAGGAAGGTACCTTTCTTGAGAAGCCTCAGAAAACTCTCTTCGCCTTAGCCACTCCGTCGCAAAAAACCCTCTTGGTGCATCTTTGCTTTCATCGCCACCAAAGCCTTCATCTTTCCAACGATCCTCACAACAATGGCATCCTGGAACCGATCCATCCACTACAATGGTGAGAGTTTGATGGCGCTAGAGAAAGAAGAAATCCTCCCCCCACGGCTGCTGATCAACTGGCGGCCGGCGGAGAAATAAGAAGAAACCCCCAATGTTCAAGAAAGTGAATTGGTGGTTTTTGAAGATTTCTTGCGATGCGGGTTCCGCTTGCCAGAAAGCGAATTTCTGCAATACGTGTTGACGCACTTCGACTTGGGGCTGGTAAATCTCCACCCCAACACTGTCCTCATCCTGGCTGTCTTCCAGCATCTGTGCGAGGTGTTTGTGGGAGTATTGCCATGCGTAGACTTGTTTTGACTGTTTTACTTCTCAGCATGGTCAAAAAGTCCCAGTGCGGCTGGGTGTGTGTACTTTCTCCTACAGGAGAGAAAGGATACCCCTCCTTCATATTGCATGATTCAGTACACGGATGGAGCCAGAAATGGTTCTACTGCTCTACACCGACGGAAAGCAATATGTGGTTCAAGAACCGACGACCTGTGAAATGCAGCGAAATGGATACCGTCTCAGTGTTAGATGCTGACTTGCAAAAACAAGCGCAAGTGATTCTTCACTTAGTGCGCTAGGGATTGACCGTGCAAGACATCATCCGCGACTTTTTGAAAAATTGGATAAGCCCTCTAAAGAAGAGGGAGCATCCGGCCTGGGAGGTGCAGTCCATGGCAGATTGTACCTTGGACTATAATAATGGTAAGTTTCACTTGCTCACAAACTACACATTACTATTGAAAAGCAACGTCAGATTGAGCAATTGCGTTTTGTGAAACAGTTTGTCCATATCAGAGATTGATAGGAGGACAAACAACCTTCTGAAGCCATATAATGCTACAACAGAAGGAGCTCTAGGATCACCCCGCCCTCAGAGCTTGATCAATAGCGGCGACGATCTAAGACAAGAATGTCAAAAGGTGAGACTTCCTTCGAGGAACTTGTCCTTAAACGTCTGTTGATCTTAATCATCAAATCGCAAATTCTGAAATGATGCAGCTGCTGAAGGGGCAAATTATCAGGACAAAACATCCTGGTGATAACGCTGAACCTTCTGAGAGGCCAGCATCGAAGAGAATAACGGTTATCTCTTCTAAAACCAAAAAAGATGAAGGAGCTAACCCCTGGAATGTGCAAAACGAAGACCATAGGAGGGGCTTCTTCAAAGGCAAAGAAAACGACAGCGAAAATTGCTGCGGTAAGGTTTTCTCTTCCTCCTGTTATACCTAGTACGAATAGGAATCATTTCTTAATCGTACAGAGTTAGGGGAGCGAGGATGAGGAAGACGACGTTCACTAGTATAAAAAACCTTTCTTCTAATTGTTCAAAACACACTTCTACTAACGGTTTTTGTACTGTTAGTGATAGGCACGGAACACGACAAGAAGTATTCTAACGGTAAATAACCGTTAGAATAAATGCCATGTTCTAACAATTCATTACTAAAAAACCGTTAGAAAAAGTGATCTTTTCTAATGGTTCTTCAGTAAGGAACCGTTAGAAAAGAGCAACCATTAGAAAAAGTGATCTTTTCTAACAGTTCTTTAGTAAGGAACCATTAGAAAAGATCACTTTTTCTAACGGATCATTGAACCGTTAGAGTAGCTACAATATGGCAATTCTCCGAGCTGAATTGATATTGGTGATTTCATGGATAACCAATGTAACAAAATGCAAGTACATTGCTACTGTGTCAAAAAAAAATCAAATTAGTGAGATGAAACATAGGTGATATAAAATTCATTTCCGCAAAGAACTACATCTCAATTTGGATGCTGCAACACAATTATACAAGAAAATACATAGGCATTTTCTGCCAATCCATTAGATATTTCCCAAAACTCCTTTTGACAAACATCTCAAGAATAGATGCTCTAGAGTAGATACAACAAACTATCTGAAAAGGTTTGAAATCTATTGTTTGCACTTCCAAAGTCACAGAGCTTGACTTGATGAGTGAGAGGATCAACCTATATACGCAAGCAAGAGAGACCAATTCAGAACCAACTACTGGAGCTTAGATGGAGTGCATGGCTTTTGCTTGTGCTCTGGGGTTCTTCTCCTGTAGTGCATGGCTTTTGCTTGTGCCCGCTAGTTGGGCCTGTCTTATTCTTGAATGGTTCTACAAAACTACAAGTGATGAAATGTGGTTACACTGATAGCAAAAGAAAAAAGGAGTTAAAGTCATAAGTAGGTGAGCTGAACCAAAATTGAACAAAATATGAAAAGCAAAGCTGCAATGGGCTAACTTTTTGCCAGTAATTGCAACAAGCTCCCACTCTTTCAGTATAAGGGGGTGAGCCAAACTAGCATGGTATCTGGTAATAAAACTAGCCAACCTTCAAACATTAATTAGATCATGGTGCAACAATACTGCACAGAGATAGTGCAGCCTATCCTTCATTAACCAAATATCAACCATAACATCTAGTTTTCAAATGTGTTGCATACAACAAATGAAAGTCTAGCGAGAACCAAGTTAGAGCAGTAATTATTTCTCAATGATTGAAACATCATCAATTCCATATTCCATTATAGAGCCCTCTCTACCAACATTATCAACATCAATCATTGATCAAAAATAGAGAAAAGGAAATTATACAGTCATTTCATAGATTGAATGATGAAAGACAATAAAGTCAGCATTTAAGATCCAATAAAGTTGTCACAATACAAATTTGTCCAAAAGAATAAAAAGGTAAAAAGGGTTCACACATGAGTAGAGAATGAGTTAGAAGGAGACGAGAAGTGCAATTGTTGAAAATAAAATGGGTGGTCTACTTTGATCAATTTCACAAGAGAAACGTCTTGTAACACTACAAGATATCCCAAACGATGTTGTGATTTAAGTGATAATTATACAAATATAATAAATTTGCTAAACAAAGAAAATGAGCTTGCTGTATAGACAATCAAGAAATACAGTCAGATTCCAACATCAAAATTGAAAAGAAAGAATAAAATGAATACAACAAATGCATGATATAATATTATCATATTATCAAATGCAACATATGATTAGAGGATAATGCAGCACCTTGAGCAGAGCATATGATGTTCCCTTGAACACATCCCCAAAATAAACATCTTTCATGATCCTAATATCTTGACCAGCTAGCTGAGTTGTCAGATCAGTTTTTGAAATTGAAAAGAAAAACTTTTGAATTCATCAATATACACTGAGATTCTGATGTCCTCCCACCTTACAACACTAGCATGGACACATTGTTAGTATGCATTTTTTTGAATAAAATTGTACACATAATGCAACTTAGAAAATGTTGCCCCAAATCATAAAATTAGATGATATTCTCCATGAATTTCATGACAAAATAAAATAAATATCTTCCAGACAAGCCATCAAATAAAAAGGATCTTTCCTCATCGGTACAAGTCATACGTTATGCAAGGACAAAAGAAAACCAACAATAAACAACAAAGCTAAACTAGACTTAGATATTTTCATAAGAACATTTTAAAGTCATGCTTAATGAAGTAGACCAGTACATGGGCATCCCATTCATAGAAAGTCTGTTCATGCAGTTACTTACCATCCTGAGGATTTTCATAAGATGAGGTCAACACAACTGATTGCTCAAACTCACTCACTTGAGAATGTAAAGTTCTAATTGATTTAGTTGAGTTGGAGCATGCATCAAACTCATTCCCAAGATCATCATCACTAAATTTTCTCTTCATCCTCAGTGCTGGCATATTGATGAATGTTTTGGTACAAAGCAATGCCGATCTCTGAGCATCTGCTGGAGAAAACAGACATTCATCAGAAAGCAGCAGAACATTAAAGAAGCATTAATATTTGAAAACAAAACCAAAATGAATGAATGAATGACATGATGTAAAAAGCCTTTCCAAAAATTGCAAGAGGCATTACTATTGTTGTGGATTAAATATTCATGATAATACACCATATAATTACAACAAATAGGCCAGTGCAACTTTCCTGTGATAGTAATAATATGGCATGGCCAAGTCAGCTGGTACATTGGATTAGTGAACAAAACCCTACATAGTATGCAACTTTATACTTGAAGATTTATACTTGAAGGTGGGCAACATAGCAAAGATTTATACTTGAAGGTAGGCAACCACTTAAAATCATATCATCACTAGATATATTCAAACAATTACATTTAGGTACTGCAGAATCTAATGCAAATTTTGGTACTTTTGACAACACAAGCAAAGTGATCAAATATTATTCGCCTTTTAGTTTCTCAAAGGTAAAGTTATCCAAAACTTGACAATCATTTCATCGATGTCCTTTTACAGAGAATAACATATTGGAAAATGACATGCAAACATGAAACATGATGTATAATTAGTTTTATATCTCAGCCTAGATAATGTTAACAGGTTCAAGCTTACTGAAGTATAGTAAGAAAGCAAAATTAATCTGTCTAATCAAGCAATATCATGAAAATCCAATTATGTTCTATCAAATGAAAAAAACCAAGCAATCCATCACCACCAATCAATAACAGTAACAGAGCTACAAATATCTTCACAAAATCTCATTAGTCAAATTTGTGTGCATAATAATATCCATAATTTAGCTAATGTTATGAATCAGAAGGGACATCATCTATCATCTGTCAGCTAATCTTATGTTAAGCTTAGCGCAAAAAAAAAGGCATACCAAACACTTCTTTCAAAATCAATGCATTAAACCTTCAATGGAAGTAAGAAGACCATTAAGAATAACAGCAATCCAAAAAAACACCAAGACATAACAGCAACATTCTTTAGAGAAATTGTATAGAGAATGCCTGATATATTTGACTCGAGAGAAAGCCAAAGCACCTGAAACATTTTTAAGCAAACGAAGTCGATAGCAGGGATAAATCATACATGCTTGATTCTACATTAAATCTAATGTAACATACAACAAATTAACCTACAAATCCTCAAAACTTATTGTCTAGATGCTAGTTTGAACCCATCAGTGACACTGACTATAGTTAGACCAATAATTACGCTACACAAAATGCAACAACCACCTACAACTATTTTCACATCAATCCCACTAGAGAAGTACATAGTACACTCAAACTCATGCTATAAACAAGGGTAAAGACTGATAGATTAACGCCAATTCATGGGGGAAAAATGAGAACAATTCTAGCTAGGGTTTAGGTGCAACAACTAAAAAAAATTGTGAGATCAATGCTTGCTTCCATACCTGGGCACCACCAGAGCGGGCAGAGTGGGACACGTGGGCCTTCTTCTTGTCTTTGTTGCCCTTCGCCGTCTTCTCGGCCATCTCCCCGGCTTCCGCCTCAAACCCTAGAGCCAAATCAAAACCCGCAATGAATCAAGCAAGCAAATGATCTGGGCAAAATTGCCTCCCCTCAGATCTGATCTACTAGAGAGAGAGATCGATCTAGGTGAGTGGCGGGGGGCTCGGCTCTAGTGATGGCCGCAAGTAACGAAGGAGAGGCGGCGGCCTTGGAGGAGAGGCAGCAAGGTGGCTCGGGGTGTAGCGTGGGCGCAGTGGAGAGAGTAGCAACAGAGGGAGTAGCAAAAAAAAAAGAAAAAAATGGAGGAAGAAATAGGAAGAAGATTAAGAAAAAGAGAGGAAGAAAAAGACAAAGGAGGAAGAAAACGGAGGGGGAGAACGCCGGCAGTGAGGACGAACGGGGAAGGAGGAGCGAAATGTGGTGAGAGGGAGGCGGCGAATCAATGAGGGAGGCAGCGAAGTGGGGAGAGGGAGAAGAGGAAACAGAGATGGCTAAGTGTGATTGTAGCTCTAGGTTTTGGAGGCAATTTAATTACGTGGTTTCTTCTAATGGTTCCAAACAAAAAAACCGTTAGTATAAGTAATTTCTTCTAATGGTACATATATGCAGTACCGTTAGAATAAATTATATGGTTTATTCTAACGGTACCCAAAATATTAGTAATTGTCTATTTATTCTAACAGTTAACATTTTCTTTACCGTTAGAAGAAACCATCTATTTTTTTCTAATGGTGACTTGTACATAAACCATTAGAAAAAATACCTACAACATGTCTGTTTCGGCTGCACAACACTTTTCTAATGGTTTTCTTCTAAATCGCGAATAACCATTAGAAGATAGGGGTTAGTAGATTGTATTTTTGTACTAGTGGTTCCTCTCCTCCACCGAAAGAGAAAAGCGGTGAAATCTCTTGAGATTGACATTCCAGAGAGGCCATCCTCCCCTGCCATTGCCAACATACTGTCCTCTATGGCGGAGGCAACTGTTGAGGCAGGGGATCACGTGGTCGCAGGAGAACTTGCTATCACGGAAGAAATTCCTAGTCTTGAGGCCAATATTTCAGCAACCATGGTCACAGAAAACTTTGAGCCATAGTTTCAACTACTTCAGGACTGGTGACACCTCCTTCGAACACCGAAGGAGTTGCTGTGGTAAGAACTTCAAATTTCACGAGCTTTTACTCCATTGCATATCCCAATCATCTTTTGAACATGTAGGAAGAGGAAGCTATCGTCCTGTTCAAGAAAATAAGAACAAGGACAGGTGTTGACGACACTTCAACAGGGGCACACAGTGTGCTTCTTTCTCCCCAGAGCGCATCACCGAAACCCAAAACTTGGATTGGGTTTCGAATCAAGTAAGGATATCACATCTTTGCCAAATCATGTTTGTTTGAAAACAGAAATGTTACAAGTCATGATTTTTCCAAGAACCCTGTGTCTAGTGCCCTGCCGACCTCCCTGAAAACCGGCACAATATCTACCGTAGAAGTCACAAGGGACACAGGTGCAGGTACAGTGGCTGAGGTAGCCCCTCGGGCCATTGTAAAAGAAATAATTAGGGATCTCCAATCCGATCAGATGGAGATCGCAACATCAGTCTCAACAACAGGAGTAAATCAGCAAGAAACCACATTTGCCACTCCTGTTGTCAAGGAAAAGACTGATCTAATGGTTGGCTCCTCAACTGAACCCGAGGGCTCACTAAAGACCACAATCAACGAACTTTTAGAGGCAAGTGAAAAACTTGTTTAACTTCACTGGAATCAAAGATCTTAGGAATACTCTGGTTTAAACAACAGGACTTACTGTGTTTCAGGATCTAACCCAAGTGGTGACCAGGTCAAAAACTCTAGTAGAACACATTGAGGTCAAGCAAAGGGAGATCAGCCAGTTACAACAGTAAGCACCCCTATACTTGTTTATCCTGAACTTCATTTATCTATAACGATTGACTTTCTTGTCGCAGGGAAAATTCTTCCTTGACAAAGAGCATGGCTGATCGGCAAGATCAGGAGGAAGCTGTAGCCACGAGACTTTCTTCCATGGAGAAAGAACTCAACGAGGTGCAGTTAAAGCTTTCCTGTAAGTTTACTTCCGACCAAAGGGAATTATTTCTTTACATGAACTGCTATAAATTCAATTACTTTGCTCATGTAGTACAAGAGGAATAGATACGCACTCTTTCAAAAGAGAAAGATGACTTCCATAAGAAGTATGCCCAAGCTGAAGCTCAGAACGGGCAACTTCGTCCAACCATCGAATCATTCGAAAAGACCACCGACACTATCTGCGAGGAGAGGGAAACCCTAAAGGCAGCAATCTCATCCTGCAGTAGCATTCAGTCGAAAGTTTTTGAAAAACTGAAGATGGTTGTAGATTTGCTGAAGGCTGACATCATCGATCATCAAAAGGAGAACTTAAGCCTCATCAAATCAAGCAAACTGGTTGCGGCTCAAGCTGAACCACTTCTCAAGTATCTTCCTTAAGATACAAAATGGCAAGAAGAGGCATTGAAGACCAACGCAAGATCTGTAGCCTCTGCCATTTTGTGCAAATTAAGGCATCACCACGGCTCGAATTTAGATTTGAATCCGGTTCTGGGAGATGCAGAATTTGAGATTGAAGAACAGCTTGAGGCCATAATGGAAGAAGTCAAGCCATTGATTGAAGATCTCTTGAAAGAACTTGGCTTACTGTGATTCATTGTAATGAACAGTGATCCTCCATTTAAATTGTACCTACACATATACAATTACAGTAAAAAATATGCAAATGCATGCCTTCCATTTTTGAAAAAGATGTACTTGATTTCGTCTTATATTATAGCCATATTCCCCTAGCCCCCTCCTGAGATCATACATACAGAAGACATTGTATTATAATCCCAGGAAAAATATGGGTTAATGGTGATTAGGGAATATCTAGCAAGTTTCTTATACATTAAGAAACGGCTTATAAGGGAATGTCTCAACTAAATATGATCATCTGGCAGCACCAATACTGATCTTAATATAATACTGAAGTTTATTATGAACTAGCAGCCCCTCGAATGATCAGAAACATACTAGTAAGTCCCGTATACATTGAGGAACGGCTTATTTAGGGATGTCTTATCTAGATACGATCATTAGATCGGCCAGCGAATCCAACTTGGTTACCATATAAGATGATCATCAGGGACCAGCCCCCGAGCATAGCTCGGAAAGGATGGGGCAATGGAATTCAACCATAACACAATGCGAGGAAAAGTACATGTTATTTCTAATGAAATCATGCTAATTGAAAAGGAAGAAAGAAATGGGAAAAACTTACACGTAAAACTTGCATAAATGATCTATGTTCCAAGCATTGGATAAGATCCTTCCATCTTCCATTGCTAATAAGGCTGATCCTGGTTGCGGTACTGAGACCACAGTATAAGGGCCTTCCCACTGAGGGGAGAATTTGTTGCGATTAGACTAGTTTTGTATTTTTCATAAAACCAAGTCGCCCACGTGAAGACTACGAGTCGCACCCGTTTACTCTGGTATTTATGCAAATCTTTTAAATATACTACAGACTTAATCAACGCCCGATCGTGTTTCTCCTCAAGGGGGGTAATATCTTGGGCACGCTGTTCATGTTGATCAGAATGATCAAATTGATTTACACGAATAGAACCGATACTAATTTCCATAGGTAAGACAGCCTCGGCACCATATACCAGCTGATAAGGCGTCTCGCCCGTAGCTCGACTACAAGTGGTGTATAGTGCCCATAGAACGGAGTAGAGTTAATCTACTCAAGCCCCTGAGCGCATTTTAAGGCGATCAAAAACACGCTTCTTGATGCCTTGTAATATCTTCCTGTTGACACGTTCGATGGCTCCATTGCTGTGTGGATGAGACACAGATGCAAAGCACACTTTCGTCCCGATGTCGTCGCAATAGTCCAAAAAGAGACTACTAACGAACAGAGAACCATTGTCGGTAATAGGATGACTTGGAACACCAAATCGTGTGACAATATTCTTATGAAAGAATTTCTTTGCCACAGCAGCGGTAATGTTGTGGACTGGTTCAGCTTCAATCCACTTAATAAACGTGTCAATGGCTACGAATAAGAACTTGTACCCATTAACCGTTTGGGGCATAGGACCCACTATATCTATTCCCCAGACCACAAAAGGCCAGGTTAGAGGAATAGTCTGTAAAGCGTATGCAGGCTGATGAACTTGCCTTGCATGAAATTAACACTGTGGGCATGTTTTGACCAAATGCTTGGCATCATCAAGTGCCGAAGTCCAGTAAAATCCCTGTCGAAAAGCTTTTCCAACCAGCATCCGATAAGAGGCATGTGCACCACACACACCATCATGAATTTCTTTCAAGAGAGATTTCCCTTCCTCTTGAGATATACAGCGCATGAATACTCCTTGAGTACCCTTCCTATATAAAATTCCATCAATGATTTTATATAGACGCGCATTTCAAACTAGCCGATCACTTTTGGTTTCATCCTTGGGCAAGGTCCCATGTTCAAGATAGATCTACAATGGTCGGGTCCAATCTTCTTCATGTCCAAGGTTAGCGACGTGAACTGTCACCAAATCATCCTCGACCAAAGCCATGATCGAAGGGTGTTTTAAGTGTTCAATGAACAATCCTGCTGTAGCGGATGTGCGTGAGGACCCAATTTTTGATAATTGGTCTGCGAGTATGTTATCCTTTCGCGGGACATATTGGACTTCAAAATGACTAAAGTGTTTTTCCAATTTCCTCACTTCCCCCAGGTAATGAGTCATTGTCTCATCGGAGTTCCTGTACTCCTTGTTTAACTAGTTTACGACTAGCTGTGAGTCTCCCCTCACCACTAATCGATGGACTCCAAGAAATTTTGCTACTCGAAGCCCTGCAATAAGACCTTCATACTTTGCTGCGTTGTTGGTCACAACAAAGTGTAATTAAATGAAATACTTGAGTTGGTCGCCCTGAGGTGTAATTAATACCACTCCAGCCCCCGAGTGTTGAAAACTACGAGAGTCGTCAAAATACATCGTCCAATGGTCGGTGCATTGTAAATCTTTAGATTCTTACACAGGAGGGTCGGGATTAGTCCATTCAACCACAAAATCTGCAAGAATTTGAGATTTAACTGTGATGCAAGGGGTGAAATGGATGTCAAATGCTCCAAGTTCCACTGCCCACTTCGCAATGCAACCAGATTTCTCTGGATTTCAGATAATATCTCCCAATGGAAAGGACGAAGGCACAGTAATTTTATGTGCTTGAAAGTAATGTCGTAGCTTACGGGAAGCCATCAGAAGTGCGTAAAGTAACTTCTGGACTTCAGGGTAACGCTCCTTTGGTCCATGAAGTACTTCACTTATGTAGTAGATTGGTTGTTGTACACCTTCTCTCTCCGTGACTAGAACTGCGTTGACCGCGTGAGGGGTGGCCGCCAGATAGAGGAGTAATGGTTCCCCAAGTTTGGAGAGACCAGTACTGGCAGACTAGATAAATATGCTTTGACTTCTTGAAAGGCTTTTTTGGCTTCATCCGACCAGGTAAAACCATTGTGCTTGCGAAGAACCTTAAAGAAAGGCAAACCACATTCACCTAGTCGTGATATGAAATGGCTTAAAGCCGCCATGCGACCTGTTAGGCTCTTGACATCCTTCATGGTCAAAGGATATCTCATTTGCTCAATGGCCCTGATTTTTTTAGGATTAACCTCAATTCTTCTTGAACAAACAAAGAAACCTAAAAGTTTACAAAAGAAACCCCGAAGGAACATTTTTCAGGATTCAACTTTAATACATGCTTGTTCAAATTACAGAAGGTTTCAGCAAGATCATCTTTGTGGGTTGCGAACTATTGGCAAGTAATTTGAGGTTCTTAGTCGATCTTATGCAAATTTGTGAGTTGGATGTGAGACCTTTTAGGGTGTTTATCAGGTAAGTTAAAATAAGCACAAGTCAGGGACACACAGAATTATATAGGTTCGAGCCCTCACAAGATTGAGTAATAACCCTATGTCCTGTGGTAGTTCTACTATGTATGAGAGAATTTACAGGGGGAAAGGAGATTGTTCTAAGGATTGACGATCTCTCTTTGTATTGTTGTCTACTGTCTATTGCTTGTTCAAGTCTTTGATCTCTCGATCAATCCTCTATATCCTTCCCCGTACAATTTTCATCCTTTTATACTGTACAAAAGGATGCCAATATGAAGCAGTTTTAGACGGTTGCCACCATGCAGTTGTATAACTGTACCAACCTCCTCGTCGGTTAATATAGGCAGTTATAGATAACCGTGCATCTTAACTCCTTGATGGTTATCTTCATACGTGGGAGAAGAAGTTATCTTTATCCTGGAATGTGCCTAGTAAAGCTCAAACACACAAAGGTCATCTTGGTCGTGCATATATAGCCTATGACCTTATGGTTGCACAAGACCTGCGACCATAGACTGGTTATATTGCCCGTGACCTTCTGGTTTATAGGAAGCTGTCTCTGTGACCATAATGGCTGCTAGGGCACAGGTTTACACATCATATTCGAATTATCTTGAATATGATGTATTAAATAAATAACTAGCTTGGGTGATAATCCTCATTAGCTAGCCCCCAAATTTGAAACGATAAAATTATTATAACTTCAAATTTAAAATTTATTGGATATAGAATCCAGCGCTTCACCTTCTTCTGATGTACTGTACACCGTGTGGTGGTTCACTTCCCAAGAAAATCTCTTGGGTCGTCTTGACAGGTAATCACGAAGTCTTTTACCACATAATCGAGGCAAAATGTAAGTAGCTTGAGGCCTCCACGAATGCGAATCATCGCCTCCAGGCTCTATAAATAGCGAAGTTCTTAAGTTCGCAGACTCACAAGTTTTCCTTGGCTAAGTCTTTTTAGAACCTTTCTCATCTTCTTACTTCATATTTCTTTTTCCACTCTCATCTTTAATGGCGAACTGAGACTCCAAAAAGATTGTTGAGAGTGATAGAAAGAAATAGAGATAGAAGACAAGATTGAACAGGCTCTTCAGAAGGTAATTCTCTTCTGAAACATCTGTGTAAATATTTTTGCAATTTGAGTATTTCCAAAGTAATGCCTTTTGGAACTCACAGTTGTTCGAGGAACCAACTTCTTTGAAGAAATGGTCCGGATATGATGCAGAATCCTCTAGTGGAGCTTCATCCAAAAGGCTAATGGGTGCGAAGATCTGGGTTGCTGCATTGCCCTCATCTCTTTGTTTGCATCCAACTTCTGTTCTAACTTCAACACCTTCTTTGGATCCTTCTTCTGGGGGATTAGGTATCACTGCACTTGCAATGCCTTTGTCAACAAGTCCCTTTCCATGCTCAACTTTTTCCTCTTACCCTGCGACCCAGGTTATTACCTTCATCCCCTTTGCTTGTTACATATTTTAGGAACTAACCCATGTATGTACAGGAGGAGAAGGCTCTCTGGGTTCCCAGCGAAAAGCTTGCTGAGATCTAGGTTCTTCCTAGGGAGAAGTCTGCTTTATGTAGAACTCTCGAAGAAGAAAAAGAGGTGCTGCGGGGGCACCTTGTGAAGACTCTCAAGGTCATGAAGAGTCTGGCAGAGTGCTATGATGGAGTTTTCAAAGAGGGATGCACGTTCCGCCTGGAGAGGGATCATGCCCGAGAGCAGAGAGACCTCTCTAATGCAATTAGGGACAACTGTTTCATCGTAATAAAAGACGACGTTGATAGGCTGAGGGATATCATGAGTTCTCTTGGGACAGCCAGTTTTGATCCCACTAAATTCAACCTGTCCCTCGGAGAACTTTGTAAATTACTTTCGGATCAGGTCGACGCTTTGGTCGCCTGCATCCCATTTTTATTCAAAGAATGAAATAAATAAAAATTCCTCTTCTTTACATATTGACTCCTTTAATGATTATGTACAATCTATAATCATTAATTGGGGTTCTTTAAATTCTCTATGTGAAAAATGGTTACAGGTAAATGTTTATGTGATGAAAACATACACAGGTAATGAATTCTTTGTCCATGATCAACACAGGACAATACTAAGGTCACAGAACAGAATTGAGACCATATGGAACACTGAGGTCACAGAATAATATTGAGGCCATACATAATACTGAGATCATGCATAGTACTGAGCTCACAAAATTTACTTTGAGACCATGACAGTATTGGAATTACTTGATTACCCTAAAATCATAGGGTACATATTTTTCTATAAAAACCATAAACAATTTCCATATTTTCACTCATACCGTAGCCCCTGAGTTTGAAATAAAATGATCTTTTGACTTTCAAAAAGATGCATTTTGTTTCAAATTCTATCAGGGTATCGTCGTGGTTTCGGGTTTAATCCGTGACTAGAGCCGTTACGAGGAAATATTAAAATAATGAACATGGCAAGTAGTGGTCTTAGGCAGATAAAAGGGAAGGTACCTTGCTTGAGAAGCCTCATAAACCCTCTTTTCCATAGCCACTCCGGCGCAAAAAACCCTCTTGGTGCATCTTTGCTCTCATCGCCACCAAAGCCTTCATCTTTCCAACTATCCACACAACAATGGTATCCTGGTGCCGAGCAATCCACCACAATGGTGAGAGTTCGATGGCGCTGGAGAAAGAAGAAATCCTCCCCTTGCGGCTGTTGATCAATTGGCGGCCGACGAAGAAACAAGAAGAAACCACCAATTTTCAAGAAAGTGAATTAGTGGTTTTTGAAGATTTCTTGTGCTGCGGGGTCCGCTTGCCAGAAAGCGAATTTCTGCAAGGCTGGTAAATCTCCACCCCAACACTGACTCCATCATTACCACGATCAATGACCTTTTAGAAGCAAGTGAAAAACTTGTTTAACTTCTCTGGGATCGAAGATCTTAGGAATGTTCAGGTTTAAACAACAGGTCTTATTGTGTTTCAGGATCTGACTCAAGTGGCGATAAGTCAAAAGCTCTAGTAGAGCATATTGTGGTCACGCAAAGGGAGATCAACCAATTACAACCTGTAAGCACCCCTATACTTGTTTATCTTGAACTTTATTTAAGTATAACGATTGCCTTTCTTGTCACAGGGAAAATTCTTCCTTGACAAAGAACATGGCTGATCGGCGAGATCAGGAGGAAGCTGTAGCCACGAGAGTTTCTCCCATGGAGAAAGAACTCAACGAGGTGTAGTTAAAGTTTTCCTGTAAGTTTACTTTCGACAAAGGGTTATTTGTGTACATGAACTGCTGTAAATTCAATTACGTTACTCATGCAGTACAAGAGGAACAGATAAGCACTCTTTCAAAAGAGAAAGATGAATTCCATAAGAAGTATGCCCAAGCTGAAGCTCAGAACGGGCAACTTCATGCAACCATCAAATCATTCGAAAAGACGACCGACACTATCTGCGAGGAGAGGGAAACCCTGAAGGCAGCAATCTCATCCTGCAGTAGCATTCAGTCGGAAGTTTTTGAAAAACTGAAGATGGTTGCAGATTTGCTGAAGGCTGACATCATCGATCCTCAAAAGGAGAACTTAAGCCTCATCGAATCATGCAAACTGGTTGCGGCTCAAGCTGAATCACTTCTCGAGTATCTTCCTGAAGATACAAAACGGCAAGAAGAGGCATTGAAGACCAACGCAAGCTCTATAGCCTCTACCATTTTGTGCAAATTAAGGCATCACCATGGCTCAAATTTAGATTTGAATCCGGTAGTGGGAGATGCAGAATTTGAGAGTGAAGAACAGCTTGAGGCCATAATGGAAGAAGTCAAGCCATTGATTGAAGACCTATTGAAAGAACTTGGCTTACTGTGATTTCATTGTAATGAACAATGATCCTCCATTTAAATTGTACCTACACATATACAATTACAGTAGAAAATATGCAAATGAATGCCTTCCATTTTTGGAAAAGATATACTTGATTTGATCTTATATTATGGTCATATTCCCCTAGCCCCCTCCTGAGATCATACATATAGAAGGCATTGTATTATAATCCCAGGAAAAATATGGGTTAATGATGATCAGGGAATATCTAGCGAGTTGCTTCTATATTAAGAAACGGTTTATAAAGGAATGTCTGAACTAAATATGATCATCTAGGTGCACCAATACTGATCTTAATATAATACTGAAGTTTATTATGAACTAGGAGCCCCTCGAATGATCAGAAACATACTAATAAGTCCCGTATGCATTGAGGAACGGCTTATTCAGGGATGTCTGATCTAGATATGATCATGAGATCGGCCAGCGAATCAAAGTTGGTTACTATAATAAGATGATCATCGAGGACCAGCCCCCAAGCATAGCTTAGAAAGGATGGGGCAAAGGAATTCAACCATAACACAATGCAAGGAAAAGTACTTGTTATTTCTAATGAAATCATGCTAATTGAAAAGGAAAAAAGAAATTGGAAAAACTAATACGTAAAACTTGCGTAACTGATCTATGTTCGAAGCATTTGATAAGATCCTTCCATCTTCCATTGCTAATTGGGCTGATCCTGGTCGCAGTACTGAGACCACAGCATAAGGGCCTTCCCATTGAGGGAAGAATTTGTTGCGATTAGACTGGTTTTGTATTTTTCATAAAACCAGGTTGCCCACATGAAGACTACGAGGTCGCACCCATTTACTGTGGTATTTACGCAAAACTTGTAAGTATACTGCAAACTTAATCAACACCCGATCGCGTTTCTCTTCAAGGAGGGTAATATCTTGGGCACATTGTTCATGTTGATCAGAATGATCAAATTGATTTACATGAACAGAACTGATATGAATTTCCATAGGTAAGACAGCCACCCCATGGTTGGCGCCAGCTATCGACAATTCTAACTCGGGGTCCTTAGTCGATCTTACGCAAATTTCTGAGTTCGATGTGAGACCTTTTAGGGTGTTTATCAGGTAAGTTAAAATAAGCACAAGTCAAGGACACACAGAATTATACAAGTTCGGGTCCTCAAAAGATTGAGTAATAACCCTACGTTCTATGGTAGTTCTACTATGTATGATAGAATTTACAGGGGGAAAAGGAGATTGTTCTAAGGATTGACAATTTCTCTTTGTATTGTTGTCTAGTGTTTATGGGCCTTTCTCAAGGTGTTTCAAATATTAGTATGCCATAAATCCGTCCAAAGACTTCAAGTAGAACCATTACCAACTAAGCAATTGAATAAACCTTGGGAAAATGAAAGATTATAAAGCACATCTTTGCACCAAAAAGGTCCAGTAGCCGAAGACCATTGAGGTAAGCTACAAGTATAATAATATTCCCAAAGCAGATTTGACCAAGGGGTGTCCTTTTGGTTAAAGAATTTAAAAAGGAATTTAATCAATAGAGCCAAATTTTGCACTCTAAGATTCAAAACCCCTAAACTACCATCTCTTTTAGGTCTACAGATCTTAGACCACGCAACTAAATAATTACCTCCAACACAAGAAATATTTCCTTTCCATAAAAAAGCTCTTCTAATTCTATCAATCTTGGCAATTGATTTCTCTGGAGTCTTTAAAGTGCACATAAAAAACATTGGCAAAGAAGATAAAACCGAATTAAGCAAATTTAATCTCTCTCCTATCAAAAGAAAAGAGAGATGCCAACCCATAAATATGTAAAGGGAAAAGTTCCCAATTTGCAGCCAAGAATTCCAGTGAAATTGACCAATGTGTCCTGATCACAACACACTGGGACTAAGAAAGATTTATCAAAATTAACTTCAACCCAGTTGAAGAAGAAAAAGATTGCAACAAAGCTTTTATCAAAAAGATTTCTCTAGAAGTTCTTAAGATAATAAGAGTATCATCAGCATATTGTATAATGGGAAAGCCTTGGGAGCGAAGATTAGGAATTGGTAATTCTAGAAGCCCTTTACTATTGGCCAAATTCAAAATACTTTGAAGAAGAGCTGCCAGCAAGACAAAAAGAAGAGGAGATAGAGGATCTCCTTGTCTAACTCCTCTTGAACAATGAAAAATTTTCCCAAGAACATTATTAAGAAAAATATTAGAACATCCCATTTGCAGAATTGACAAAACCCAACTTAACCATCTGTTACCAAATCCTCTAGCTTTCATAACTACCAAGATTGAATTATGTTCAATTGTGTCAGAAGCTATCTCAAAATCTAGCTTGAGCAACACAGTAGGGTATTTCTTGACTTTGCAAATATGTAAATATTCAAAAGTCCAAGCTAAACAATCTTGAATTGATCTGTTTTGAATAAACTTATATTTATTCTTATGAATTGTATCCATAATAACTTTTTGAAGTTTGGAAGCTAAAGTCTTAGTAATCAACTTGACGACACTATTAACCAGAGAAATAGGTCGAAAATCATTAATCATCATAGCCTCTTCCTTTTTGGGAAAAGAATGATTAAAGAAGAATTAAGTCTACTCAAATCTAATGAATTTGCATAAAAATTCTGAAAGAGTTTATAAAAATCATTTTTAATAATCTCCCAACAAACTTTATAAAATTGTCCATTAAAACCATCAGGACCTGGGCTCTTATTGATGGGTAATTGCAAAATACAATTATCAATCTCCTCTTGAGAAAAAGGAACTTCCACAGAAGAAAAATCACCCTTTAAGTCAAGAAGCAACTCATCCAGATTAAAATCAATATTGGGGAAGTTAGTGGTACCAAGCTTGTTTTTGAAAGAAAGCCACAAGTGATTCGCCATTTCATGATGAGAATTAATAATACTACCAGAATCCTTCTTCAAAGAAGAGATAAAATTATTTCTGAAATTTTTTGAAGCTACAACATGAAAAATTTTTGGCATTCTCATCACCAAATTTAGCCCATCTGAATTTACCTCTTTGCTTACAGTACTCATTATCAGCTTTCAGAAAATGCTTCAAATGTGCTTTTAGAATGATCCTGAATTTGAATTCCAAGATACTTAGGATTCTTTGTTCCTCCAAACCATCTAATAAAGCTAATATCAAATTGGAATTGTCAATCCAAACTTTCAGCAGATAAGATTTCTTACACCAAATCTTTAATGCCTTGCGAAGCAATTTGAATTTAATGACAATTGAATTTGCAATATTATCCTCAAAAGAGACTGAATCCCAAACCCAAGAGACAGTTTCTTTAAAACCTGCCCAGTTCACCCAATGATTCTCAAATCTAAAAATATGGCCCATTGGTAACTTGGAATTAATATTCAAGACACAAGGCGCATGATCCAAAGTATTTTTACTAAGAACATAAGCAAAAGAATTGGGAAAGGCCTCAATCCAGGCACCATTAGCAAAAAAAAGAATCCTGTTTTTCCAATAAAGGATTAACCTGCATGTTAGACCAAGTAAATCTTCTCCCTTTAAAGGGAATCTCTTCAAGTTGCAGATGGTAATGGTAGAGTTAAACCCATAAATCTCTACCATATTAGTCTGACCTCTACTTCTGTCAAAGACTGATCTAACAAGATTAAAATCCCCCATGACTAACCAATTAAAATGAACCGGCATTGAAATACCTTTGAACCACTGTATAAATTCAAGTTTACCATGAGTAGAACTAGGAGCATAGATATTGGAAATCACCCAAGTTAATCCAAGAAACTTGTGATACAATTCCACAGTCAAAGAGAACTTTGACGAGGATTGACACCCGAGTCAGCTCAAAATAAGAGCATGATTGGTTCAAGATAGATTCGAGCCAGACACGTGCCTGGCGGTGCGAACTCAAGACATTTCGAGAAGTACCAGTCCAAGGTCGCAGGCTATGCGCGATCAGATCGCAGTCTTTACGCGATCAGACCGTAGCTAGTGCACGGTCAGAAGTTCGTATGCTGTGCGTGGACAGAAGGCTGAAGGTGTTGCGCGGTCAGTCAACATCTCGCGGTCAGAATTCTTTCGACCAGGGAACGTGGGATTAATCTATTTCTGCTACAGGAATATCCCAAGTATCCCGAAGATTCTTCCACATAGAGGAGCAACCGTCAGGTGGTTAATACGTGCAGTTATCCACGAATAACACGTGTTAAACCTGCGTGGGAGTTAAGAGCGGTTCTCTGAACCGCATCCAAGCAACCGTTTGATGCCGTTACAACTTGGCGCCCTTTCGACCAGTATAAAAGGGCGGCATGGTGTATCAAACGGGGGATCGATCGAGAGATCAAAACACAACATATCTCACTTGAAGAATCAAACAGCCAAGGCTACAGCTTAGATTAGATAGCTTCCATAAGCCTTCTAGACTTCATTTTGTACACTCGTACCGGGAAAACCTTCGCTTGTGAAGGTCTTTTCCTGTCACTTTGTAACTCTTTACTACACATAGTGCAATCCCAACAGGACGTAGGGCTATTACTCCCACCATCGAGGGCCCAAACCTGTATAAACTTCTTTGTGCTCCAGTTCTCCATAATTCTACATACCTTCCCGGAGGGTCACCCTGAAAGGTCTCACTATTTACAAATTCTGCATAAGTTCGGCTAAGAACCCCGAGTCCGAATCGTCGACAGCTGGCGCCCACCGTGGGGCTTTTCTCAAGGCGTCCTAATTCTCATCCGGAGGTTCGTTGAATCATGGCTGGAGTATATGATTCCGAGAACGATTTTGATCTCAAGGATTATGCTCACATTCTAATGCCTTCTCCAAGCGATCCTGTTCCGACGGAGGAGGTTGGAGGCGAAAATCTCCCAGAAGTTGAATCGTCTCTCCAGGTCATGTCCATCAACCAGGGAGCGACTAGCACAAGGTCAGAACCCACTGAGGTTCTTATTGTGCTAAAGGGTGAGTCCGGTCCATCATACGACCCCGCTGAGGGGAAGGATGATATCAACTTGGAAATCAGCCCGGGGAGATTCGACCCTGATAACCTCCACCGTCTCTTTGATTTCGAGTCCGACTCGGAACAAACTGAGATGTTTTCCCCATTGGCGACCTCTCTCCCTAGACAGTTTGCTGCCTTATCGGAGGGAACTCCTGATCAACAGGCTGCTAGGGAAGAACAGGAACACAAACAGAAGGAGGATCAAGATCTCGAGCGACAAAACAACGAACTACGCAGAACTGCCCTCGAGGCTCTTCAAGATGCGCAGGCTCGTTACGATGCTGCTCCGAGTTTGTCCCGACGATCGCGTGGTCATAGACGTGACCATACCCCTTCTTTGCCTCCGGAGCGCTTCCCGGTGGACGAAGAAACGATAACACCTGGTGCCCCTAGGAGAAGTACGCATGGTCGACTGCGATCTATCGCGGAAGTCATGCATAATTTCCCTCCTACGGTCTCGGATGCGCAGAAACCAGCCTTCACCAGAATCCTTGCGGAAAGGTTGGACGAGGTCGCATCTGAAGCGACCCCAATGGCCTCTCCCCGGTCGGTAACACGTTCCCGCGAATGAGAGTGTTCTCGCTCAGGTTCTGGTCGACGAAGTTACCTGCCGCCTGTACCATCCCGTCAGGACAAATACAGGCGGGCACAGGATTCTCGTGGTAGGGATTGAGTCCCTGTCCACTCTCGTCTGGGACCGCGGATAACTTCACCATTGCGTGAAGTCGCCCGTGATCCAGTCGAAAGTCACAGGACAGTCCACGGTCCCTACGTTGGTTGTAAAGCTTTCTCGCCCGGCCTTCGTGCGGTCGTTTGGCCTGATAAGTTTTGACCAGGGGCCATTGAAAGGTTCGACGGAACTCAGAACCCATCCGAGTTCCTTCAAATTTATATCACTGCCATCCAAGCGGCAGGAGGCGATGACCGGGTCATGGCCAACTACCTGCATACAGTCCTTGAAGGACCGGCTAGAACTTGGCTGTTTAATCAGCCCGAGGGTTCTATCTACAATTGGGAAATGCTGTACGACGCTATCCTCAGCAATTTCCAAAATTGTTATCAAAAGCCGGGTAAAGAGGACGACCTCCATCGACTACGACAAACTTCGACCGAAACCCTTCGTCAGTTTGTCAAGAGATTTGTCGGGGTGAGATATACCATCCCAAACATATCTGACAGCTCCGTTATCAGGGCATTTAAACATGCCGTTCGATATCGGAGATTCACCGAAGACTTGCTCATCCATCCTCCTCGATCGATGGCCGACCTCTTTGATATGGACGATCGATACTCCGACGCGGCCGAAGCGGTCGAATGGAACCAGATGGTCGATAAGGGTGACCTGCCGCCTCAACCAGGTTTCAAAGACGCCAGGAAAGAAGATTCAAGCAAGAAGCCAGAATCTTCGTCGGGCGGGAAGTCGAAGAAGTCGAAGAGGAACCGCTCTGGACAATACCGCGAGGTCGTAGTTGCAGAGAAGCCTCCTTCGACTAAAGGTAACAAGCCTTCATTTAAGAATAAAACTGCTTCTGGTGGTCATGGTGCCGACCAGCCAGAAAAGTCGACTAATCCGCAGGAAGGCAAGAAGTGGTGTCCACTCCACAACTCCGCAGGCCACGACCTCAAGAACTGCAGGAGTTGGTTGAAGCAGTTAGATGACTTCTACCAGGGAGTTGGACCAATGCCGACCTTACCGGCTAAAGAACAAGCATGTGGACTTAGAGACCCTGACGGAGATGAAGAGATGTCCTACTAGGTACCTCATAATCACATTAATGTTATTTTCGGGGGTTCCTCCTCTTTTGTTTCCAAAAGGCAGTTTAAAGCCTTTTACCGAGAGGTTAACCAAACGGAGACATCCCTTGGTGAATCTCAGTACCCCCGTTGGTCGGATACACCTTTGACGTTTGATCGCACTGATTGTCCTGTGGGGCTTACTCGACCATTGAGGCTCCCTCTGGTCATTACCCCGATCATCAGTAATGCGAGAGTCGAAAGGGTTCTGATCGATGGAGGGAGCTCCCTTGACATTTTATTGGTCAAGGCACTCAACGAGATGCAAATTCCTCGTTTGAAGATTAAGCCCATAATCCATCCGTTTTATGGGATAATCCCTGGTCCCTCCGTGATGCCGTTGGGACAGGTGGTCCTCCCGGATACACTTAGAGAACTGGATAACTTCTGAACAGAATTGGTTACTTTTGACGTAATTGATTGTGATTCGGCTTACAATGCAATCTTTGGCAGGCCAACTCTTGCTAAGTTCATGATGGCAATGCACTATGCTTATCAGTGCGGCAAATTGCCTGGCCCCAAAGGTGTCATCTCGGTCCGAGGCAGTGGCAAAGTGGCACTAACGTGCGACCAGCTATCTCTGGAGATGGTCGACCAACTTCCCCTCCGGGACGCTCAGGTCGCCACTGTCGCCACCGACGTGATCAAGGCTGCTCCTTGACCAGATGAGAAACTCAAACTAGTTCCATTGTACCCAGATGATCCATCCAAGACAATTCGGGTCGGATCAGGCCTAGATGACAAATAAGAACTTGAGCTCATTACTTTCCTCTGGGCTAACGCAGATGTGTTTGCGTGGAAACCGTCCGACATGCCCGGTGTCCCAAGGGAAGTAATCGAGCACAAGTTAGCAATTCGACCTGGACAGCGGCCTATAAAGCAAAAGCTCAGGCATTTTGCTGTTGAATGACAGGAAGACATTCGAGAGGAGTTGGACAAACTCCTAAAAGCCGAGTTTATTCGCGAGGTCGATCACCCAGAATGGCTCGCCAATCCGGTCATAGTCCGCAAGTCAAATGGCAAGTGGCGCATGTGCGTCGACTACACTAGCCTCAACAGTGCCTGTCCGAAGGATGACTTTCCCCTTCCCCGCATAGACCAGCTGGTCGACTCAACCGCGGGTTGCGAACTGATGAGCTTCCTGGATGCTTACTCAGGATATCATCAAATTAGCATGGCAGAAGAAGATGAAGAGAAAACTGCCTTCATCACCCCGTTCGGCACCTACTGCTACATCAGAATGCCGTTCGGTCTCAAGAACGCAGGTTCCACGTACTAGCGCTTGATGCAAAAGATCTTTCTTTCCCAGATAGGGCGTAATCTCGAAGCATATGTAGACAACTTGGTTGTAAAAAGTATCAAGAGATTGTTTCATTTGGACAATCTTGCTGAAACCTTCTGTAATTTTAATAGCTTTGGAATAAAGTTGAATTCAGAGAAATGCTCTTTCGGGGTTTCTTCAGGAAAACTTCTTGGTTTCCTTGTTTGTTCCAGAGGCATTGAAGTCAATCCTGAGAAAATCAGGGCCATCGAACAAATGAGGTCGCCCTCGACTATGAAAGATGTTCAACGCCTGGCTGGTCGCATGGCGGCCTTAAGTTGTTTCATATCGCGACTAGGTGAAAGGGGATTACCTTTCTTCAAAGCCTTGCGGAAGCATCACAATTTCACATAGTCCGATGAGGCCGAGAAAGCGTTTCAGGAGGTAAAGACATATCTATCCAGTCCGCCAGTGTTGGTGTCTCCCGACAAAGGAGAACCATTGCTTCTTTATCTGGCGGCCACACCGCACGCGGTCAGCGCTGTCCTGGTCGCGGATAGGGAAGGAATACACAGACCCATCTACTATGTGAGCGAGGTACTTCATGTTCCTAAGGAGCGTTACCCTGAGGTCCAGAAGATACTTTACGCGTTACTGATGGCTTCCCATAAGCTATGACATTACTTCCAAGCTCACAAGATCACTGTACTCTCCTTCTTTCCTCTGGGGGATATTGTCCGAAATCCAGAGAAATCTGGTCGAATCGCCAAATGGGTGGTCAAACTCGGTGTTTTTGATGTCCATTTCACGCTCCGCACGGCGGTTAAGTCTCAGGTTTTGGCCGACTTTGTGGTTGAATGGACCAACCCTGAGCCACCCGTGCAGGTGCCCGAGGAATTGGAATGCCCCGATCACTGGACAATGTACGTTGATGGCTCTTATAGTTTTCAACACTCAGGGGCTGGAGTGGTCTTAGTTACGCCTCAGGGTGAACAGCTTAAGTATGTCATCCAATTACACTTTGTTGCGACCAACAACGCAGCGGAGTATGAAGGTCTTCTTGCAGGGCTCCGGGCAGCAAAATTCCTCGGAGCCCGTCGATTAGTGGTGAGGGGAGACTCACAGCTGGTCGTAAACCAGGTAAACAAGGAGTACAGCACCTCCGATGAGACAATGGCTCATTACCTGGGGGAAGTGAGGAGATTGGAAAAACACTTCAGTCATTTCGAAGTCCAATACATCCCGCGAAAGGACAATATTCTCACAGACCAATTATCCAAAATTGGGTCCTCGCGCACATCCGCTCCGGCAGGAGTGTTCATTGAACACTTGGACCATCCTTCGATCATGACTTCTGTCGAGGATGATCCGATAACGGCCTGCGTTACCAACCTCGATCAGGAACAGGATTGGACTCATCCATTGAGAGTCTATCTTGAACATGGGACCCTACCCGAGGATGAAACCGAAAGCGATCTGTTGATTCGAAAAGCGCGTCTGTACAAGCTCATAGAGGGAGTTTTGTATAGAAAGGGTACTCAAGGAGTATTCATGCGCTGCATATCTCAGGAGGAAGGTAAATCCCTCTTGAAAGAGATACATAACGGTGTATGAGGTGCGCACGCGTCATATCGGACACTAGTCGGAAAAGCTTTTCGACAAGGATTCTACTAGCCTTCGGCACTCGATGATACTAAGCACATGGTCAAGATGTGTCCTCAGTGTCAATTCCACACGAGACAGGTTCATCAACCTGCCTACGCGTTACAAACCATTCCCCTCGCATGGCCTTTTGCGGTTTGGGGGATGGATATTGTCGGTCCTATGCCACAAGCGGTCAATAGGTACAAGTTTCTGTTCGTAGCCATTGACACGTTTACAAAGTGGATTGAGGCCGAACCGGTACGAAATATTACCGCATCAACAGCACAAAAGTTCTTCCATAAGAACATTGTTGCTCAATTTGGTGTTCCAAACCGTCTCATCACAGACAATGGTTCTCAGTTCGCCAGTGGTCTTTTTCTGGACTATTGCGATCAGATTGGGACCAAGGTGGGCTTTGCTTCTATGGCACATCCACAGAGCAATGGTGTCGTGGAATGGGCCAACGGGCAGATATTGCAAGGCATCAAAAAACGTGTTTTTGATCGCCTTAAGACTCGCTCGGGGGCTTGGGCAGACGAGCTCTATACCGTTCTATGGGCACTACGAACTACCTCTAGTCAAGCCACCTGTGAGACGCCTTTCCATCTGGTCTTTGGGGCCGAGGCTGTACTGCCTATGGAAGTTAGTATTGGATCTGTTCGGACAGAACAATTCGATCGAATTGATCAGGCCGAACAGCGATCACAGGATCTCATCCTCTTAGAAGAAAGGCGTGATCGCGCTTTGATCAAGTCCGCGGCATACTTGCAGGTTTTGCGCAAGTACCATAACAAAAGGGTGCGACCACGTAGTCTTCACGTGGGCGACCTGGTTTTACGAAAAATTCAAGACCAGTCTAATCGCAACAAATTCTCCCCAAAATGGGAAGGCTCTTACACTGTTGTCTCAATGCCGCGACCAGGATCAGCGCGATTAGCCATGGAGGATGGCCGAATTCTGTCCAATACATGGAACATCGATCAACTACGCAAGTTCTACGTGTAAGTACTCAATCCCTTTTCCTGTTCGATTAGCATTGTTTAATAAAACAAAAAGTATTTTGGTTTCATACGATAAACAGTTCCCTTCATGCCCATGTCTTACGAACTCGACTCGGGGGCTGGTCGCCGGCGGTTAGATCACTACAACATTCTAATCGGATTCGCTGGCCGATCTCATGACCACTTCCAGATAGGTCACTCCTAAATAAGCCGTTTCTCAACGCATACGGGGTTTTCTAGTAAGTCCTTGGTCATCTGAGTGGCTGCCGGTTTGCAATAAGATTAGGCGTTACATTGATCATAATCGCTGGTCCGATCGCACACCCCTGGTCATTACACTTGTATTTCTCCTGTGTTTATAATACTAAGCCTTCAGTATCTATAATCACAGGCGGGGGCTAGGGGATTATGCTTATAATATGAAACGACAAAAAACAAGAATATATTTACTTTCTTTCAAAAATCAATTTGTACATGCATTGCATTCTATATATCTGTACAGTTGTAGGGACTATACAATCCCAAGCTCGGTCAGAAGCTTGTCTACAAGGGGGGTGATCACCTCCAGCTGTTCTTCACTCTCGATCTCTACCGGTCCCACCAGTGGATTTAGATCCGTATCTGGGCCATGGTGGAGACAGAACCGGCAAAGAATGGCGGAGGCTGCTGATCGAACCCTAGTTCTGATCGCCTCTTCCCGTTGCCGTGTATCTTCAGGAAGATACTCGAGAAGTGACTCCGCTTGGGCCATGACTAGTGAAGACCAGTCGTTCGAACTTAGGTCGTCCTTTGTGGTCTCAACCACATCAGCCCTCAGGAGATGGGCCACCATCTTTAGCTTTTCAAAGACGGATTGGCTCAGCTCCCTGTTCGCCTTTTGGGTGGAGCTAATGAGCACTGAAGGACCGCCTTGTCCTGACCAAGTCATTTTATTTGACTTGCTTGCGCTGCAGTAAGAAGAGTGTTACTCACAAATTATGAATTCAAGTTTTCCTAGTCGGGAATCAACTTACCAGAAAGTTCTGACCGCAACTTATTAAGTTCGACCTCTTACTGCGAAGCAAAAGAGATCGACTTGAGCTTGGTCGTGGCCAGCTCCCTCTTCAGAGACACAACCTCCCTGTGACAGAAGAAATGGATGTCATAACAAATTCGCATCTATGCAAATTGGAGGATATTGATCCTTACCTGCGTAAGCTGTCTCTTTCTTTCTGTATGGCCTCGACGCTCGCTACCATAGCGATCGATCTGGCCGTTGTAACACCCCGATTTTTCCCAAATCCTGGCCTGCCTCGTCCCTCTCTATTTCAGAATGAGATCCCAGTTGTGCCAGCAGCTTACCCCGAAAAGTTGGCAATCAAACTCTTGTCATTCATACCTTTTCACAAATCAGCCCAAGTGTATCACAAATCAGCCCTTTTCAGAATTGTCAGAAGCCCAAAAAGACTAAAAGTCTCAGACCATCTCCAAACTTTGATCTGATTCAGTGAACACCTTCCTTTCACTATTCTGAACATTTTTCCCTTCTGGAAGAATTTCCAAATCTTACCCTAAACCTGAGTTTCGACCTTTCCCGTTTTTGAAACCCTAATTACCCTGTCTTACCCTAATTACTCTGTTTTCAGATTTTTGTCGAAACCCTCAAATCTTGTTCAATTTCACCAAATTTCCTGCCAGATGAGTCCCAGCATTTTAGTGTCACTCAGCTGCGAAATCAAAGTTCAATTTGGACCCCAAATCTCCAGAATTGCAATCAGGTCCAAACTCCAAAGAAAGATCATCGCAAATCAGTCCTTTTATTGAATTTAGGCCCCTGGCCGTGTCTCAGCAGAACCCGCCGCAGTGCATCGCCGTGTTCTTCGCCGCCGGTGAACCTCCTGCCGTGCCAACACCTCAGCCACGTAGCTGACACCCGTGCGCACTCGTGGCACCGCCGTGGATGCCACCTCGGCCGCGCCAGCACAACCAATTTCTTCCCCGCGCGCGAGCCTGCGAACCAGCAAGTCCAGCTTCGCCCGTTCGACACGTCTCGGCCACGCGTCGATGGAGCTTTCACTTCACCGTTCCCTCGCCGCTTGCGCCTGTGCCATCCACTGCCAAAAGCCTGCACCGCTGCACGCCAGTGCCTCGCCATCATCGCCGGCACAAGTCCCCGCCGTGTCCGGTCGCTTCGCGGTCAAATTCATCGCCGCTGTTCCCCAATTTGTCGACCAGAGGATTGCTCCAGCATCTATAAATACCCCTCAGTGTATTGCTTCAGTTCCCAGCAACAGAAACCGACTAATTTCTCACTGCCACCGAGTTCGCTTTCTTCTCCGGCGAGCAATTTCTGGAGCTCACGGTGCCAGCCCAATTCGCTACACCATTCTTTAAACCGAAGCCACCGGTGAGTTCCCCTCTTCTCCCTCTCTGTGTCATAGCAGCCAATTGCATCCCGGCGATCCCTAACGCCGGCGATCATCGGAAAAGCCCATTTGCCCTGTTTCCCCAATGCTGTTCGATTCATCCCAAATTGGCCTTCGTGTTAGTAGAGAAAAGGGATCAGTGAGCTTAGTAGAGCAAGCCTGTGGAATCAAAACCTTCAATTGTGCCCAAATCGAAGAAATCCCAATCTGGAAGTTCATCAGTTTGCTGGACCTCGTCGCCGAGCTTCTCCGGCCATCCTCCAGCAAAATTAACCCGTCCAGTAGCCTTGTTGTGCCCTAGAGATCATCCTCAAGCTTGGAATTGAGCTCATTCGCCTTGTATCAAAAATCCCCAATTTCAAAGTCGTCGTCTCCGGCACAGTTCACCGGAATTTGCTTCCCGGCCGATTCAGCCGACACCACTTTGTTCCTTAGCTTTGCCTCACCTCCCTGAGCATTTTCTTCCACTAGCTCGACATCTGGATCTGCCTAGATTGTGAGATATGCCCTTGCCAAGATCACTGTCCAGAAGCCCAGTTCTTGTCCAGATTACAGCAGTTCATCACTGAATTCCATCACCCTCCGGCCACTTTCAGCTCTTGTCCCTGTTGAGTATTTTATTCCTGTTAGTAATGCCTACCTCCCAGACAAAGTGTTGCATCAATTGGAGCCCTGGATCAAAAGTTAAGCCATGCCCTAGTTTCTGGCCATGTCCAGCACTATGTCAGTGCATGTCAGCCACTGGCATTAGCCTTGTTTGACCCCTCTGGTTGAGCAATGGAAATGTCACTTTGTCCCCTAGATTCCTGGAGTTGTGTTCTACATCTTTCCCTTCTATCACTTCTCCAGAAAACCATCCTAAGATCAGTTTGAAGCTATGCCAAAGCCATGAACCGAATGTCGACCCTTCGACGTTCAATCCTTTTTAGCCGTTTCTTCGACCAGAGCCCTTGTGACCTTGCCCTAACCTTTTCCCCTGCATGCATGACTTAATTACTTAATAATTTCTATGGAAACTATTTTCTGTATGCTTATGGTATGTGTTTGTGTGTTGGTTGATTGCCGCAGAGTCAGAAGCTGAAGGAGCGGAAGAAGTCTTTGAAGATCCGTCTGAGTACTTAGACCCAGCATTGCAAGGCAAGCCTCATTCCTTTGATCATGTCTCGCCCAATATTTTCATATGAAGTATATTCACTGTTTCTTACTATGCATGCTTATTTGAGATACAAGTTATGTTTGAATGACATGAGTAGATATTACCTAAAGAATCATGAAACCCCTTTTGTTATTGAACCTTCATATATATGCTTTTGTCACCCTAGGACTCATATACCGAATATCCACATTAAACTTGAAATGGTCAAATACATGAGAAGTTGTAATGAAAACCGTTTTGTCAAGAAAACTGATAAAAGGGATCAGTAGTGAGGATTGGATTGTATGGAGAGGGTGCGGTGCGCACCAGGGAATGTGAATGTTCCTCACTATTGGTTCATAAGGACAAGAACCTTGTGCTGTGTCTCTATGCGAATTGTAAACGTACCAACCACTTGCCTGGTATGGGACAGGCACAACTTAGTAGCTTTTTGGTATTAGCAGTTCCCTGCATGGTTTGTCGATCTGGTTTCTCGCGTGGAAACTGGTAGGCCAAGGTTCGGCCACGAGTGATGTGAGTTCAGAAAAATGATGAGAGGAAAAGGCGTAAAAGAAGGAAGGCGCCCTAGACCTGATTAAGCCGTGAGCGGTTGTAATCTTAAATGGTCGTATGTCTCGCGTGGACATAGACCAAGGCTATGTGTCCTGCGGGAACATAGACCAGAGAGGCTAGGAAGTAAGGCAGTGGGGAAAACCCACAACGGTACTTGAGACTTAACTGTCTATTTACCGGGCGGGGATACTGTTAATACTGAACTGCAAAAGCGTTGTGTGATCTCAGCCTTGTCACATGTGTATAAGTCACATGGAGTTGGCCCGACTTGAAAGCCGAGTGAACCAGTGGATTTAAAAGTGGTACACCTTTGCAAAGTGTAAAAGAAGTATCAGATACTCTGTACTCCCAGGTTCAGGAGTCTTTTCGTAGTGGATGTTATCCATGGGTTATAGCACAAGTAATGATTTGGAATGTTTTCATAATATGGGTTAATAAAAATGATGACTCATGGGAGACCATCACATAACGATTTCTAAAGTATAAATTAAGATTTTAAAGTATTACTCTTGGAAACTAAAAGCCTTTCTTTATGATTTTAGAGTGAAAATCTACTCTATTCATATATATATATATATATATATATATATATATATATAAAACCAAAACCCCTTTTCTTGATCACTCCTCATCTATATACCTACATTTTTGTAATGAGACTTGCTGAGCATTGTGTAAAAACATGCTCACCCTTGCCTTTGCAAACAAATTCAGAAGAAGGCTTTGAGAATCCCGATTCCCCTGGCCTTGAGCACCAAGAAGAGGAAAGAGCCTTTCCAGACGATTCGAGCTTCTAGGAGGGTCATGAGCCAAGTTGAGTCCGATGTGGAGGAAGCCCTTCCAGAGCCGCTGCAGAAGGAAGTGAAGACCCTTGTGGTTGCTTTTTGTGTTGTTTTTCTGTGTTCGGTACTTCAATACCGATTCTTGATTTTGAAAAACTCTCTACTTTTGTATCAACTTTAATTAGTGCCACCCTTGGCATTATGATATTGTAATAGTGGTCCTCGTGACCTTGTACTTGCTTTATCTACCAGCTTTATTATTTAAAGTGAATCCTGTTGTTGTGAGCTTGTGATGTACCTTTCTGTGCGCAATCTACCTGGGCGGTTGCCAAGGTGACCCTCAAATGGGGGTCTCACAGCCGTCATCCGGGATAACTCCTGTGAAACAAAGAGAAGTCAAATGTGTCCTATGCACAGTTCAGGTACCAAAAGAGAAGTTCATCATACCTCTGTGTACTCCCAGAATGAGACTTCCTCCAGGATGGCGGGAGGTTTGGTCGGGGGACCCGTCGCAGCCTCGACAAGAGCAGCAGGAGGATGTGCCTGCCGACCCTCAGTCATAGGTTCTGTGGTTTGCTGCTGGGTCTCCGCGCCTGATTCGTCCCTCATGGTCCAGACGCCTTCTTGGACCGAAGGGACAGAGCGCTCCTCACTGGAGGCTCCGACGCCAGTAGCAACTTCAACCCTCCCCGGGGCGGCTGAAGGGCTCGGTGCTACCTCTTTTCGCCTGCCAAGAAAAGAGAAACTGATGATTACATTGATGATCGTCACAATCCAATCTAGTATAACCAGAATAGGGTTCTTACCTTATTTGAAATCCCATCAGCCTTTGGGATTTTAGGGGAGGCTCTCCCTGAGAAAGGGGACAGTCACTGTCTGTCCTGGTCTTCCTCTTTATAAACAGGCCTTTTTCCCCCATATGTGTCTTCCTGTAAGTACATTCATAAGGGATGATAAAGACTTGTGGTAAGAACTCATACCTGTGCAACCTGTCCGGTTGGCAGGGTTATGTCCGAAGGCCTGGGTGACTCCTGGACCTCTGGAGCCAGTACTCCATCCGCGACTCCCACTGGGTCAGGTTCGGACACCACCTCTCCTGTCCTCAAGAGTGGAGGATTTTCCTCCCTGGGACTCACAGGAGTTGCAAGGGGAAGCTCTTCGCTCTGTAAAAGTGTTAATTCGATAAACACGTGTACAGAGGATGTTGAGAAGATAAAACCATGAGGAAATTTTTACCGTGGTCACCCCTTCGGTTAGGGAAGCAGAAACAACTGACCCTGAATCCTCGGGGGCTTCGGGAGCAGGGATCTCACCCGCGACCACAGGACTTTCGTTGGTTGCGGAGTCCGCTGCAGTTACTTCTGTTTCTGCCGAACGAGATGGAGTGTCGCCGGATGGAGAGTCCGCTGTCTTCCTCCTCCGGCGGATCAGGGGGATATCATCTTCCTCCTCCTCCTCGCTCCTCTCGCCCTGTACGACGAAGAAGTGATTCCAGTTTGTACCTGGAAGAATGTGAGGTACGTGATATCTTACCGCAGTCTTCCTTGCGGTAGGAGGAACGCTCCGTGAAGACCCTTCCCCAAGAGCTTGCTTGGGTCTCTTGGGGGCAGGATTCCTCGTCCTGGGCTTCGAGGAGATCTTCTTCACGTTTTTCATCGTCGGCTTTCCCAGGGAACCGACATTCTCGCTCGAGAATGTCGCCTCGGCAAATCTCCCCAAGAGCTGTTTCGTTCCGACGAAGTTGTCAGCGCTGGGCATATATAAGACCTACGAATAAGAGCCAAGTGGAAGATGACATACCTTTCGGCGCTCCTATTTGAGGTCGTCGCCGGCGTGAACCAAGCTCTGGGGGCGAGGCGATCCCTTGGGGCCCTCTACATCAGTGTTGTAGGCCCTGAGGAGATAGTTTGTCCGCCTCTCGACCTCGGAGGAGGGCAGGACTGTTCCCAGAATACAAATTAGACAATACATCACAGAAGTGTGAGGTTTCGGAGCCGAAGTCACATACCTTCATTGTAGTCCAAGGTATTGTCTGCCATGGACTTAATCTCCCAAGCCAGATGAGCCCTTTCACGCAGGGGGCTCACCCGGTTCTTCACAAAGTCACAGATGACGTCGCGAGCTGTTAGTCCCTGTTGGACTAGGTGAAGAATTACCTCGGCGTGCTTCATGAACTCAGCGTTCATCGCCGGGGGGAGTCTAACTCGCTTGGCTTCTTTGGCCACGAATTCTCGAACCACAACCCGCTCTCAGACAGAGGGGTGCAGTAGAACCACTTCTGGTGCCACCCGTGCACCGAATCCCGCAAGGCTGGGAAGGGATACTCCTTCTTCTCCCTTAGCCGGAAGTAGATACATCCGGCGGCGTTGGCGCTCTTCGACCACGCCGAGTAGTAGAAGCGCCAGAAGAGATCTGTCGACGATTCGGACTCGGAGTCCTCAGCCGAACTTATGTAGAATTTGTAATAGTGAGACCTTTCAAGATGACCCTTCGGGAAGGTATGCTGAACAATGGTGAACAGGAGCACAGAGAATTTAGACAGGTTCGGGCCCTCGATGGTGGGAGTAAAAGCCCTACGTCCTGTTGAGATTTCACTAAGTGTGGTAAAATGTTTACAAATGGAAGGAAAAGTCCTCACAGGCAAGGATTTTTCCTGTAAAAGTGTACAAAGATAAGCTAAAGAAGACTTAAAAATGCTATATGAGGTGTGCCGTAGACTTGGCTAACTTGGATTCCTCCTTGATTGATGCTTCATGCCATCCTTTTATACTGCTTGAAAGGGTGCCATGTGAAGGAAACTGCATCAATCGGTTGCACGGACGGTTGGATACGGTTTTTGAAACTGCTCTTAACCTCCACGTAGGTTAAACACGTGTTATTCATGGATAACTGTACGTGTTAACCTCCTGACGGTTGATTTTCCACGTGTAGGAATCTTCGGGATACTTAGAATATCCTGTCGTATGGGCAACCGAATAGATAGATCCCAGGTATCCTGATCGGCAGATGCTCTGACCGCGGGATTCGGCTGACCGCGTAATATCCCGAATGTGTAGTTCACGTATAGCCCACGAACTTCTGACCGCGCAAGGCTTACGGTCTGACCGCGTAAAGCTGCGACTTGATCGCGTAAAGCTTGCGACCTCGTGGTGATGCCTCTCAGAATAGCTTGAGTTCGCATCTCCAGACACATGTCTGGTTCGAACCTGTCTTGAACCAGAAGTTTATTAGAAGTGACCCGGGTGTCAATCCTCGTCAGCTAGCCCCCAAATTCGAAGAAAACGGAGAGACGTGTTTATTTCGAATTTAAAAACCGTGCATTGAATTTTTAACCCGGCCCTTTAACTTCTCCACTTAGTGGCGCACTAAGTGAAAACGGTTGGTTTTTCAAGACGGGTTCTGACATTACGTGACGGGCAATGATGGCGCCGTAGAGATTTTTATCTCGAGGTAAAATTGTAAATGTCTTAACGAAACTCGAGGTGTCTGGGAGGCGAACCGTCGACCTGGCGGCTATAAATACCAGACCCCTGGACATGTAAAGATTTACAATTTCCCTCTCACGCCTAAGTCTTTTTCTTGTTACCTGGCCTCCTTCCTTTTCACTTACTCTTCCCAATGGCAGATCACGAAATCATCGAGATTGAGAGCGATGAAGGGGAAATTGTCGAACAAGGGTCTCAAACGAATGAAGTCCTGTCTCCCTTAAGGAAGAAACCCAAGGTTGACGAAGGATCTTCCAGTGGAACAAAGGTGAAGAATGTAGCGAGTTTCTTTCTTCCTTCAGTTCCTTTGACCCTCCCCGTTCATGCCTTTAGGCCTTTATCCTTAGAGAAAGATCCCTTCACGTCCAATTCCCCCATCCTTTTGGGTGATCAACATCCTGGTCGGCAAGCGGTGACTATCCCTCGATCATATGATTGCCATATTGGGTTAGCGAAGCAATCTTCTTCTGGGAAGGTTGCTCTTCCACCATATGATGATCTTCCTCCCAAGATGGGTGTATCAACGGGTTATGCACCGGGACAGGTAACAATTCTTCTCCCTTTTTGCTGATAATTTTAGTTAATATGACTAACTTTTGCAAAATGCAGGAGGTAGGAGGCCCCAGCGATCAGCCTTCTGCTGCTCCATCTCTTCCTTCCGGACAGACTCTTCTGGAAGAGAAGAATGCCCTGGAGAAGAAGACCGAGGAGATGGCCTCGAAGATTCTGCATTTAGCAGAATGTCTTGATCGATCCCGAGAGGAGGCGCACCATTTCCGTCGAGAGAGAGACTTCGCTCAGCAACAGCGAGAACTCTCTGACTTGATTAGGGACAATAGTGCGTCTGTTGTTAGGGACGATATAGATAGACTTAGAGTAGTCGCTAGTTCCTTGGGGGTTGTCAGTGTAGATCCTACTGACAACAATATGTCCCTTGGGGAACTTTGTAAACTTCTTTCGGAACAAGTCGATGCTTTTATCGACCGTATCCCTTTTGTATGTAAAGAATGTAATAAATAAAGTTTCTTTTATCCATATGAACATTCTTCATACCTTCTGTGCGAAATTAAGGCTAAAAGTTTAGTCCGCGACCATTCATACACAGGAAATTTCAGTTCTGCGATTAGAATCGCGCTTTAAAAGATCACCATGACCTGCCCTGATGCCGCGATCAGACTTAAGGCCGCGGTTAGAACTGAATTGCGACCAGAGTTGAACATCCGGTTAGACTATTACTTCGATTAGAGACGAAGTTTTAGCCTAGAACACGATTTCGATAAAACCATAACCCAATTAGAAACACTTCAGTACGTTAAAAATTGGGTTACGTGATTTTTTCGAACAAAATGTTCAAAGTATAAAAAGGAAAAACTTCCTCTGAAAAGTACTGGAATTTTTCAGTCCTTTTACACTTTCAGTTTCCAAAACAAAGAAGTCTTTTTGTTTCAGATCCGACGCCTGAGTACTTTATTGGGTCCATCAGAGACAGTATCCATTATGGGAAATGAATAAAGCATTTAATGGAACGTTTGAAACGAGCCGTTTACTCATTAATGCGTCGCCTTGGGTCTATAAAAAGCAGTAGGTAGCTTCTTGAGGAAGCCACTCAGCCGCGAAAAAACCCTTAGAATTCCCGCCGCTCAAAACCCTCACTTTCTTCAGCCTTCATCTTCCCCAAATCGCCAGCTTCCCCTTTGATTCTACACCATAGATGGCGTCCTGGAGCAGATCCATTCATCATTCTGAGGAGAGCCTGATGGCGCTTGAGAAGGAGGAGATCCTTTCTCCGCGGCTGCTCATTAACTGGCGACCTGCGGAGAAGGACCAAGAAACCCCAACTGTCCAAGAAGGCGAGTTGGTGGTTTTTGAGGAGTATTTTCGTTGCGGGTTCCGATTCCCTGAGAGTCGGTTCCTTAAGGATATCTTTGAACATTACGGGTGGGAACTGATCAACCTCCACCCCAACGCGATGCTGATTCTTGCAGTATTCCAGCATCTCTGTGAAGCCTTCGTCGGAGTATATCCCGGCGTGGATCTTTTCCGACGATTTTACTTTTCGGCGTGGTCGAAGAGCACCAACGCCGCTGGATGCATCTACTTCCGGCTGAGGGATAAAAAGGAGTATCCCTCCCCACCCCTGCGAGACTCAGTGCACGGGTGGCACCAGAAATGGTTTTACTGCACCCCGCCGACCGAGAGCGGGCTGTGGTTTGAGAACTCGCGGCCGGAGAAAACGAGCGAGTTGGATACTCTCCCGGCGATGAACGCGGAGTTCATGAAGCATGCCGAGGTGATCCTTCACTTAGTTGAACAAGGGCTGACGGCACGTGACGTCATCCGAGACTTTGTGAAGAATCGGGTGAGCCCCCTACGTGAAAGGGCTCATCCGGCTTGGGAGATCAAGTCCATGGCGGACACTACCCTGGACTATAACGAAGGTACTCATTTCTGACATTGAAATCCTTTTGTCATTTTTGAAATGTATCAATTTAACTCGTATCTGGGAATAGTCCTGCCCTCAGCTGAGATTGAGAGGCGGACTAACTACCTCCTCAGGGCGTACAACGCCGAGGTAGAGGGCCCCAAGGGATCGCCTCGCCCCCAAAGCTTGATTCATGCTGGCGACGACCTTAAACAGGAGCGCCGAAAGGTAAACTTTCCACTTGGCCTCTGTTTTGCAGGTTTCATGTATGTCCAGCACTAATCAATCCCATTGGAATGAGAATAGCTCCTAGGGAGGTTTGCGGATGCAACATTCCCAAGTGAAAATGTCGGCTCTCTGAAGAAGCCGACGGCGAGGAACGTGAAGAAGGTCTCTCAGAGACCCAGGACAAAGAGTCCTGCCTCTAAGAAGACCAAGCTGAACCCTGGAGAGGGGTCTTCACGAAGCATTCCTCGTCTCGCAAGAAAGACTGCGGTAAGATATCGCATTCCTGCTACTTTTTCAGGCGCGACATGGAATCACTTCTTCGTCGTACAGGGAGAGGGGAGCGAGGAGAAAGAGGATGACGTTCCTCTGATCCTTCGAAGGAGGAAGATCGCGGATCTTCCATCCAGTGATGCCCCAGGCTGCCCCGCAGAGACCACAGCTGCCGAAGAAGTGGCCGTGGTTGACCCTGCGACCACTGAAGATCTTGTGGTCGCAGGTGACCTTCCAATTCCTGAAGCCCCCGAGGTTTCAGGGTCAATCATCTCTGCTTCCCTGGTCGAAGGGACGACTAAGGTAAAGGATCTTTTCGATCATTCCCTCCATGGCTCTTTCTGCGCATTTGACAAGTTAATGTACATACAGGAAGGAGAGCTTCCCCCTGGGTCCACTGGGGATTCCAGGGAGGAAAATCCTCCTCCTCCGCGGACAGAGGAGGAGGTAGACGAACAAAGGCCGGCTGTGACGGTTCCAGCAACTCAGGAATCGCCAAGGCCTTCGGATGCAGCCCCACCAGTTAGTCCGGTGGTCCAGGTAAAGATCTTTCTATGTGTTTTTACCCGTTCCCTAAGAATATGCCTATAACATGATATTTCCAGGGGGTGCTGTCTTATTTACCATAAGGAAGGCAAGAACCGAAGACGGCTCTCCTTCACAAGGGGAATTTTCCCAGAAGTCCCAGGAACGAATGGGATTTCGAATAAGGTAAGAACTCTTACTTGACAGTAATCTTAGATAAAAGCTGTCTGACCCACTCTTCCTGTTAGGCAAAAGAAGACAGCGCCTATACCTTCAACCGCCACTGGGGAGGTTGAAGCTAGGGCTGATGAGGGAGCCTCTAATGAAGAGCGCTCTACTCCCGTGGTTCAGGAAGTCGTCCGGACCGCGGGAGGTGAAACAAGTACAGGGACTAGGTCACCACCAGTGGCCTCTGGGGGTGGCGTCCGGCCGGCACTCCCATCAACTGTCCCCGTCGCAGGCACTTCAGGCGCGCTAGCAAGGATTCCTGCTAGCATGGATGATGCCGCTTTAAATAAGTTTATGAAGGTATGATGACCCATGTTTCGGCGTTTGAAACGCCTTTAGAGTATATTTAACTCTCTTGCTTCATGTCACAGGGCTTGTCATGGGTGACGAGCCAGTCGCATGCTGCAATGGCTAGCATGGCGGCTGTTCAAAAAGATCGTGACGGCTTGCGCAAGTGAGGATCGTCATTCTTCTGTTAATATAAGTAGGCTTTAATTGTGACTAACCTGATTTTGCTGTAGAGAGGTTACGTTCTTGAAGAAAGAGTTAGCCAAGATAAAGCTGAACTCAGTTACAGAGTTCCAGAAACTACGGACTGAAATCAATAAACTTCAGTCTGAGAAGGCTGGTAAGTCGATTCTCAATTTGAGAAAACTTAAAGCCGTTTCTTGTTTAATAACCTCTTTTCTCTGTACAGCGCAAGCAGGTCACATTACACAGCTTGTCAAGGACAAGATGCTTCTCGAGTCCTCGCTCAACCATACTGATCAAGTGGTCAAAGAGTTGAGCCTACTGGTCTTCGAAAAACTGAAGGCCATAGCCAGCCTTTTGAATACCAACGTGGTAGAGTTGAGGAAGGACGACCCAAATGTCAGCGATTGGGCATCACTGCTCACAACTCAAGCAGAATCACTGCTCGAATATCTCCCTGGAGATTTACGGCGACGTGAAGAGACAATCAGGACGAGAGTCCGATCAGCCGCTTCTGCCGTACTCAGCCGGGTTCGACTTCACCATGGCCCAGATGCGAATCTGAGCGCGCTGGTGGGACCGGTTGAGGTCGAGAGTGAAGAACTGCTTGACGCTGTTATTGAAGAAGTTAAGCCCTTCGTTGACAAACTCTTGGCTGAGCTGAGGATCGAATGATCCTTACATTTTGTAACCAAACAATTGTAATTACAATGCTATGTATGTAAAACTATTTTTTCAAAAGAAAGTGCATATTCACATCATAAGTTTCATACTATAAGTATATTCCTCTAGCCCCCGCCTCTGTTTTGTGAATACTGAAGCCTTAGTATTTTAAGCAGAGGGGAAAACATAAGTATGATGACCAGGGATATGCGCTTCAAGCCAATGATCAAGATTAAAATAACATTTTAACCTTATTGCAAACTGATAGCCACCTGGATGACCGAAGACTAGCCAGATAGTCCCATGTGCGTTGAGAAACGGCTTATTTAGGAGTAACTTATCTGGAAGTGATCATGAGATTGACCAGCGAATCCGGTTGAAAAATGCTGTAATAACCTAACCGCCAGCGATCAGCCCCCAGGTCGAATTTGTATAATTTGGGCTTAAAGAAAAACACTCATTGTATGAAAACAAGACATGCTTTTTATGAAAAGATGCTAATTGAACAGGAAAAAAGTGATTGGAATACTTACACGTAAAACTTGCGAAGTTGATCGATGTTCCAAGTATTGGACAAAATCCGACCATCCTCCATGGCTAACCGCGCAGATCCTGGCCGCGGCACTGAGACGACAGTGTATGGTCCCTCCCACTTTGGGGAGAATTTATTGCGGTTAGACTGGTCTTGAATTTTTCGTAAAACCAAGTCGCCCACGTTGAGATCACGTGGTCGCACCTTTTTACTGTGATACTTGCGTAGAGCCTGCAAGTATACCGCGGACTTAATCAGGGCGCGATCACGCCGTTCTTCCAGGAGGATGAGATCTCGCGATCGCTGTTCGGATTGGTTGACCTGTTCGAATTGATTCGTGCGAACAGATCCAATACTTACTTCCATAGGCAACACAGCCTCGGCTCCATAGACCAAATGGAAGGGTGTCTCACCGGTGGCTCGACTAGAGGTAGTACGTAGTGCCCATAGAACAGTATAGAGCTCGTCTGCCCAAGCCCCCGAGCGGGTCTTGAGGCGATCAAAAACACGTTTTTTGATACCTTGCACTACTTGCCCATTGGCCCGTTCTACGGCACCATTGCTTTGTGGATGTGCCACGAAAGCAAAGCACACCTTGGTCCCAATCTGATCGCAGTAGTCTAGGAAAAGACCGCTAGCGAACTGAGAACCGTTGTCTGTGATGAGACGGTTTGGAACACCAAATCGTGCCACAATGTTCTTGTGAAAGAACTTTTGTGCGGCTGATGCAGTAATATTTCGTACTGGTTCGGCCTCAATCCACTTTGTGAATGTGTCAATGGCTACGAACAAAAACTTGTATCCATTGACCGCTTGTGGCATAGGACCGACGATGTCCATTCCCCAGATCGCGAAAGGCCATGCGAGAGGAATAGTTTGCAATGCATAAGCAGGTTGATGAACCTGTCTTGCATGAAACTGACACTGTGGACACATCTTGACCATAAGCTTGGCATCATCGAGTGCCGAAGGCCAGTAGAATCCCTGTCGAAAAACTTTTCCGACCAGTGTTCGGTATGACGCGTGTGCACCGCATACACCGTCATGTATTTCTTTCAAGAGGGATTTTCCTTCCTCCTGAGATATGCAGCGCATGAATACTCCTTGAGTACCCTTTCTGTACATAACCCCATCTATGAGTTTGTACAGACGCGCCTTTCGAATTAACCGATCGCTTTTGGTTTCGTCCTCGGGTAGGGTCCCATGTTCAAGATAGACCCTCAATGGATGAGTCCAATCTTGTTCCTGACCGAGGTTGGCAACGAAGGCTATTGCCGGATCATCCTCGACCGAAGTCATGATCGAAGGATGGTCCAAGTGTTCAATGAACACTCCTGCCGGAGCGGATGAGCGTGAGGATCCAATTTTGGATAATTGGTCTGCGAGAATGTTGTCCTTTCGCGGGATGTATTGGACTTCGAAGTGACTGAAGTGTTTTTCCAATTTCCTCACTTCCCCCAGGTAATGAGCCATTGTCTCATCGGAGGTGCTGTACTCCTTGTTTACCTGGTTTACGACCAGCTGTGAGTCCCCCCTCACCACTAATCGACGGACTCCGAGGAATTTTGCTGCCCGGAGCCCTGCAAGAAGACCTTCATACTCTGCTGCATTGTTGGTTGCAACAAAGTGTAGTTGAATGACATACTTAAGCTGTTCGCCCTGAGGCGGAACTAAGACCACTCCAGCCCCCGAGTGTTGAAAACTACGGGAGCCGTCAAAGTACATTGTCCAATAATCGGGGCACTCCAGTTCCTTTGCCAACTGCACGGGTGGCTCAGGGTTGGTCCATTCGACCACAAAGTCGGCCAAAACCTGAGACTTAACCGCCGTGCGAGGGGTGAAATGGATCTCAAAGGCACCGAATTCGACCGCCCATTTGGCGATTCGACCAGATTTTTCTGGATTTCGGACAATATCCCCTAAAGGAAAAGAGGAGGGTACTGTGATCTTGTGTGCTTGAAAGTAATGTCGTAGCTTACGGGAAGCCATCAGTAGTGCGTAAAGTATCTTCTGGACCTCAGGGTAGCGCTCCTTAGGACCATGAAGTACTTCGCTCACATAGTAGACGGGTCTGTGTACTCCTTCCCTTTCCGCGATCAGAACTGCGCTGACCGCGTGCGGGGTGGCCGCCAAATACAGAAGTAATGGTTCTTCCTTTTCAGGAGACACCAATACCGGCGGACTGGAAAGGTATGTTTTTACCTCCTGAAACGCTTTTTCGGCTTCGTCGGACCACGTGAAGTTATGATGTTTACGCAAGGCTTTAAAGAAAGGTAGTCCCCTTTCGCCTAATCGCGATATGAAGCGACTTAAAGCCGCCATGCGACCAGCCAGGCGTTGAACATCCTTCATGGTCGAGGGCGACCTCATTTGTTCAATAGCTCTGATTTTCTCAGGATTAACCTCAATGCCCCTGGAACACACAAGGAAACCAAGAAGCTTTCCTGAAGAAACCCCGAAAGAACATTTCTCCGGGTTCAATTTTATTCCAAAGCGATTCAAGTTACAGAAGGTTTCAGCAAGATCGTCCAAATGAGACAATCTTTTGGTGCTCTTTACAACCAAGTCGTCTACATATGCTTCGAGATTACGCCCTATCTGGGAAAGAAAGGTCTTTTGCATCAAGCGCTGGTACGTGGAACCAGCGTTCTTGAGACCGAACGGCATTCTGACGTAGCAGTATGTGCCGAACGGGGTGATGAAGGCAGTTTTCTCTTCATCGTCTTCTGCCATGCTAATTTGATGATATCCCGAGTAGGCATCCAGAAAACTCATCAGTTCGCAACCCGCAGTGGAGTCAACCAGCTGGTCGATGCGGGGAAGGGGAAAGTCGTCCTTCGGACAGGCACTGTTGAGGCTAGTATAGTCGACGCACATGCGCCACTTGCCATTTGACTTGCGGACCATGACCGGATTGGCGAGCCAGTCCGGGTGATTCACCTCGCGGATAAACCCGGCTTGTAAGAGTTTGTCTAACTCTTCTCGGATGGCTTCCTGTCGGTCGGTGGCAAAACGCCTGAGCTTTTGCTTTATTGGTCGTTGTCTAGGTCGAATTGCTAACCTGTGCTCAATTACTTCCCTTGGGACACCGGGCATGTCGGACGGTTTCCACGCAAACACGTCTGCGTTAGCTCGGAGGAAAGCAACGAGGTCGAGTTCCTATTTGTCATCCAGGGCTGACCCAACCCGAATTGTCCTGGATGGGTCATCTGGGTACAAAGGAACTTGTTTGAGTTTCTCATCTGGTCGAGGAGCAGCCCTGATCGCATCGATGGCGACAGTGGCGACCTGAGCGTCCCAGAGGGGAAGTTGATCGACCATCTCCAAAGATAGCCGGTCGCACGTGAGTGCCACGTTGCGACTACCTCGGACCGAAATGACACCTTTGGGGCCAGGCAATTTCCCGCACTGATAAGCATAGTGCGTTGCCATCATGAACTTAGCGAGAGTAGGCCTGCCAAAGATTGCATTATAAGCTGAATCACAATCGATTACATCGAAAGTAACCAATTCTGTTCGGAAGTTATCTGGTTCTCCCAGAGTGACCGGGAGGACCACTTGTCCCAATGGCATCATGGAGGGGCCTGGGATTATCCCATAAAACGGATGGATTATGGGCTTGATCTTCGAACGAGGAATTTGCATCTCGTCGAGTGTCTTGACCAATAAAAGATCAAGGGAACTTCCCCCGTCGATCAGGACCCTTTCGACTCTCGCGTTACTGATGATTGGGGTAATAACCAGAGGTAACCTCAATGGTCGAGTTAGCCCCGCAGGACAGTCAGCGCGGTCGAACGTCAAAGGCATATCCGACCAACGGGGATATTGAGGTTCACCAAGGGATGTCTCCGTTTGGTTAACCTCTCGGCAAAAAGTTTTAAACTGCCTTTTGGAAACGAAAGAGGAGGAACCTCCGAAAATGACATTAACATGATTTTGAGGTACCTGGTAAGCCATTTCTTCGTCTCCATTGACGTCTCTAACCCCGCACGTCTGCTCTTTGGGCGGTAAGGTTGGCATTGGCCCAGCTCCTTGGTAGAAATCATCCAGCTGTTTCAACCAACTCCTGCAGTTTTTGAGATCGTGGCCTGCGGAATTGTGGAGTGGACACTACCTTTTGCCCTCCTGCGGATTAGTTGATTTTTCTGGCTGGTCGGAATCCCGGCCACCAGAAGCAGTTTTACTTTTAAAAGAAGACTTATTACCTTTGGTCGAAGGTGGTTTCTCCGCGACCGCGACCTCACGGTACTGTCCAGAGTGGTTCCTCTTCGACTTTTTTGACTTCCCACCCGGTGAAGACTCCGGCTTTTTGCTCGAATCTTCTTTCTTGGCGTCCTTGAAGCCTGGTTGGGGCGGTAGGTCCCCCTTGTCAACCATTCGGTTCCATTCGACTGCCTCGGCTGCATCGGAGTATCGATCAGCCATATCGAACAGATCGGCCACCGATCGAGGAGGGTGGATGAGCAAGTCTTCAGTGAATCTCCGGTATCGAATGGCATGCTTAAATGCCCTGATTACGGAGCCATCAGATATGTTCGGGATGGTATTTCTTACCCCGACAAACCTCTTGACAAACTGCCGAAGCGTTTCGGTCGAAGTTTGCCGCAATCTATGCAAGTCGTCCTCCTTACCCGGCTTTTGGTAACAGTTTTGGAAATTGCTGAGGATGGCATCGCATAGCATTTCCCAATTATAGATAGAACCCTCAGGCTGATTGAACAACCAGGTTCTAGCCGGTCCTACGAGGACTGTTGGCAGGTAGTTGGCCATGACCTTGTCATCGCCTCCTACTGCTTGGATGGCAGTAATATAGATCTGAAGAAACTCGGATGGGTTCTGAGTTCCATCAAACCTCTCAATGGCCCCTGGTCGAAACTTATCGGGCCAAACGACTGCTCGTAGGCCAGGCGAGAAAGCTTTGCAACCAACGTAAGGACCGTGAACCGTCCTGCGACTTTCGGTCGGGTTTCGAGCAAACTCACTTAATGGAGGGGTTACTCGGGGTCCCAAACGAGAATGAACGGGAACTCGATCCCTACTGCGAGAGTCCTGCATTCGCCGATATTTGTCCTGTCGGGACGGTATAGGCGGCGGGTAACTCCGTCGGCCAGAGCCAAAATGAGGACCATCTCGATCACGGGAATGTGTCACTGAGCGGGAAGAGGCTGTTGGGGTCGCCTCGGATGCGACCTCGTCCAATCTTTCCGCCAGGATCCTGTAAAAGGCCGGTCTCTGCGCATCCGTGACCGTAGGAGGAAAATTGCGCATGACTTCCGCGATAGATCGCAGTCGACCATGGGTACTTCTCCTAGGGGCACCAGGTGTTATTGTTTCCTCGTCCACTGGGAAGTGCTCCGGTGGTAAGGAAGGAGTCTGGTCACGTCTATGACCACGCGACCATCGAGAAGAACTCGGGGCAGCATCGTAACGAGCCTGCGCATCTTGAAGAGCCTCTAGGGCAGTTCTGCGTAGTTCGTTGTTTTGTTGCTCGAGATCTTGCTCCTCCTTCTGTTTGCGATCTTGTTCTTCCCTGGCAGCCTGTTGATTGGGAGTTTCCTCCGACAACGCAGCAAACTGCCTAGGGAGAGAAGTTGTCGATGGGGAGAACATCTCGGTCTGTTCCGAGTCAGACTCGAAATCAAAGAGACGGTGGAGGTTATCAGGGTCGAACCTCCCTGGGCTAACCTGGGGGTCACCATCATACTTTCCCTCAGTGGGATCGCATGACGGGCCGGATTCATCACCTAACACATTAAGAACCTCTGCGGGTTCTGACCTTGTGCCAGTTACCTCCTGGTCGATTATCATGACTTGGGGAGATGATTCATCCTGTGGAAGATTCTGGCCTTCGACCTCTTCCATCGGAACGGGATCACTTGGAGAAGGCATTGGGATATGAGCATAATCCTCGAGATCGAAATCATTCTCGGAATCATATGCTCCAGCCATGTTTCGGCAAACCTCCGAATTTTAATTAAGACGCCTTGAGAAAGGCCCCACGGTGGGCGCCAGTTGTCGACGATTCGGACTCGGAGTCCTCAGCCGAACTTATGCAGAATTTGTAATAGTGAGACCTTTCAAGATGACCCTTCGGGAAGGTATGCTGAACAATGGTGAACAGGAGCACAGAGAATTTAGACAGGTTCGGGCCCTCGATGGTGGGAGTAAAAGCCCTACGTCCTGTTGAGATTTCACTAAGTGTGGTAAAATGTTTACAAATGGAAGGAAAAGTCCTCACAGGCAAGGATTTTTCCTGTAAAAGTGTACAAAGATAAGCAAAAGAAGACTTAAAAATGCTATATGAGGTGTGCCGTAGACTTGGCTAACTTGGATTCCTCCTTGATTGATGCTTCATGCCATCCTTTTATACTGCTTGAAAGGGTGCCATGTGAAGGAAACTGCATCAATCGGTTGCACGGACGGTTGGATACGGTTTTTGAAACTGCTCTTAACCTCCACGTAGGTTAAACACGTGTTATTCATGGATAACTGTACGTGTTAACCTCCTGACGGTTGATTTTCCACGTGTAGGAATCTTCGGGATACTTAGAATATCCTGTCGTATGGGCAACCGAATAGATAGATCCCAGGTATCCTGATCGGCAGATGCTCTGACCGCGGGATTCGGCTGACCGCGTAATATCCCGAATGTGTAGTTCGCGTATAGCCCACGAACTTCTGACCGCGCAAGGCTTACGGTCTGACCGCGTAAAGCTGCGACTTGATCGCGTAAAGCTTGCGACCTCGTGGTGATGCCTCTCAGAATAGCTTGAGTTCGCATCTCCAGACACATGTCTGGTTCGAACCTGTCTTGAACCAGAAGTTTATTAGAAGTGACCCGGGTGTCAATCCTCGTCAAGATCCACGCTGGGATACACTCTGACGTACGCTTCGCATAGATGCTAAAACACCGCCAGAATCAGGACAGCATTTGGGTGGAGATTGATCAGCTCCAACCCATAATGCTCGAGGACGCCTTTGAGGAATCGACTCTCGGGGAATCGGAACCCGCAGCGCATGTATTCCTCGAACACCACCAGTTCGCCATCTCCGACGACTGGGGTTTCTTGGTCCTTCTCTGCGGGCCGCCAGTTGATTAGCAGCCACAGAGGAAGGATTTCCTCCTTCTCCAGTGCCAGTAGACTCTCCTCGGAATGGTGGATCGATCTGCTCCAAGATGCTATTTCTTGTGAGAAATCGGAAGAAAAGTTGGCGACTTTGGGGAAGATGGAGGCTAAGGGGAATGAGGGTTTTGTGCGGCGGAAGTATTGAGGAAGGGTTTTTGGCTGTGTGGCTTCCTCAAGAAGCTAGTTGTTCCTTTTATATACCCGAGGAGGCGCACTAATGTGAGTAACGTTCCACTCAAACGTTCCGCTTAATATTTTATTCATTTCGCATAATGGATACTATCTCTGGCGGACTTGTTAAAGTGTTTCTGGTATCGGATCTGAAACGAAAGGACTTCTTTGTTTCAAGGTTTGAAGATACAAAATCATGAGAAGTTTTCAAGGGTTTTCGAAGGACATTTTCCTTCATGCGCCTTGTAAATTTTCATGAAAATATCCTATGACCAAGTTTTTGGACGTACGGATATGTTTGATCAGATTGCGGTATGGTCAGAACCATGTCCTCGACTAAGCTCCGATTCTAATCGAAGTGATGGTCTGATCGAGTTTCGGTTCTGATCGCAATAATCTTTCAGATTGAACTTCGGTTCTAACCGCGACTTTAAGTCTGTTCGCGATATCAGTACTGGTCGCGGTACTACTATAAAAACGCGATTCTGATCGCAGAGCTGAAGTTTACCTGTGTATAAATGGTTGTAAAGACATTTCTTATGGCCCTGATTTCGCACAGAAGATGTAAAGAATATTCATGTAAAGAAAGAGATTTTATTTCTTGCATTCTTTACATACGAAAGGGATACCGGCGATTAAAGCATTGACCTGATCTGAAAGAAGTTTGCAAAGTTCTCCTAGGGACATGTTGTTGTTAGTAGGATCTACACTGACAACCCCCCAGAGAACTAGCAACTAACCTAAGTCTATCTACATCATCCCTAACAAGAGATGCACTATTGTTCCTAATCAAATCAGAGAGTTCTCGCTGTTGCTGAGCGTGATCCCTCTCTCGATGGAACTGGTGCGCCTCTTCACGGGATCTTTCAAAACATTCTGCCAGATGCAGAATCGCCGAAGACATCTCTTCGGTCTTCTTCTCCAGGGCCTCTTTTTCCCTTTGGAGAGTTTGTCAAAGGGAAGGAGGTGGAATCTCAGCAGGCTTGTCGCTGGGGGCTCCAACAATTTTCGTCTCCTACATTTGCAAATATTAGTTTTCTTAAACTATGACAGACAAGCAAAGGGAGACAGAAGTAATTACCAATCCTAGCAAGCGACATGTTGGTATATGCATCCTGGAAGGTAGATCATCCGACAAAAGCAGATGATCACTAGATGGTGGAAGTGCAACCTTCCCACCATAAGATTGCTTCCCCAACACAAGTTGAGGATCATCCGGTCCGGTAGTCACCACTTGCCGACCAGAAAATCGATCATCCAAACAAAAATGGGGAGCATTGGGATGAAATGGAAAAGACTGAGGAGAATGTCCCTCCAAAGGTGGGGATGAAAGTTCAATCTGCCTAGGTGCATGAGGAACAGAAGGAAGAAAGAACGACGTTGCGTCTTCTACCTTTGCTCTGCTGGAGGATCCCTCGTCAACCTTGGGTTTCTTCCTTGAAGGAGATGGATCTTCAGGCATCTGAGGCCCTTGTTCGAAAACTTCCTCTTCATCGCACTCAATCTCGATGATGTTGTGATCTGCCATCGGGGAGTGGATGAAGAGAAGGATGAAGGTAGCTTTGGAAGAAACTTACCCGTGAGAAGCAGTTGTGGAGCTTTGTAATTCGAAGGCTTCGGTATTTATAGCCGCCAAGGTGACGGTTCGCCTTCCGAACGCTTCGGGTTTTTGAAAGCATTTACAATTTCACCTCGGGTTAAAAAATGTTTCAACAGTGCCATCACTACCCGTCACATAATACCTAGAGCCCGTCTCGGGGAACCAATAGTCACACTTAGTGCGCCACTAAGTGGAAGATTTGAAGCGTCGGGTTAAAAATCCGATGCATGTCTTGAAATTCGAAATAAACACGTCCCTTCGTTTTCTTCGAATTTGGGGGCTAGCTGATGAGGATTGACACCCGAGTCAGTTCAAAATAAGTGCACGATTGGTTCAAGATAGATTCGAGCCAGACACGTGCTTGGCGATGCGAACTCAAGACATTTTGAGAAGTACCAGCCCAAAGTCGCAGGCTGTGCGCAATCAGATCACAGTCTTTACGCGATCAGACCGTAGCTAGTGCGCGGTCAGAAGTTCGTATGCTGTGCGCGGACAGAAGGCTGAAGGTGTTGCGTGGTCAGCCAACATCTCGCGGTCAGAATTCTTTTGACCAGGGAACGTGGGATTAATCTATTTCTGCTACAGGAATATCCCAAGTATCCTGAAGATTCTTCCACGTAGAGGAGCAACCGTCAGGAGGTTAAGACGTGCAGTTATCCACGAATAACACGTGTTAAACCTGCGTGGGAGTTAAGAGCGGTTCTCCAAACCGCATCCAAGCAACCGTTTGATGCCGTTACGACTTGGCGCCCTTTCGACTAGTATAAAAGGGCGGCATGGTGTATCAAACGGGGGATCGATTGAGAGATCAAAACACAACATATCTCACTTGAAAAATCAAACAGCCAAGGCTACGGCTTAGATTAGATAGCTTCCATAAGCCTTCTAGACTTCATTTTGTACACTCGTACAGGGAAAACTTTCGCCTGTGAAGGTCTTTTCCTGTAACTTTGTAACTCTTTACTACACATAGTGCAATCCCAACAGGACGTAGGGCTATTACTCCTACCATCGAGGGCCCGAACCTGTATAAACTTCTCTGTGCTCCAGTTCTCCATAATTCTACATACCTTCCTGGAGGGTCACCCTGAAAGGTCTCACTATTTACAAATTCTGCATAAGTTCGGCTAAGGACCCCGAGTCCGAATCGTCGACAAACTTGCTTTTGAAAACACCTTTTCCTTGAAATAATTTAGAATTCCACATCGTTAAAATACCTCCCGAAGCACCAACAGACGGAAGGAAATCAAAGTCTAGGAAATTCTTGGGGCAGCAGCTTTTAACTAAAAACAAGTCAACTACTTCCATTTTAGTTTCTTGAAGGCAAATAATGCAACTCCTAGCTTCTTTTGCTTTATTATACACCGCTTGTTTCTTAGCAAGAGAATTTAAACCTTTGATATTCCAATTAAGGACAGAAAAGGCTTTGCTATTAACCACAAGAAGATACTAAAACTCGTAAATTCTATTACATACAATGCAATAGACAAGCACAAATACGACTAGAGCCAACCCCATAACATTAAAGTAAAATAGAGAAAAAAATCCTCCCATGACCACCAAATAGTAAACAAAATGACATCCACGACTAGCACTAGGCTCCAAAAAAGACCAAGCAAGGCCGAAAAGAACCTCCACAACCATCTAATATCCAGCAAAGAAAGCCAAAAACTAACATCAGTCGCTATCATCAAAATAGGATCAATAATCAAGCTCTTCTATTATATCACCTTGTAAGTGACCAGCTGATAACAACTCAGCTGACAACCCACAATTCGCACCAAGGACTTGAATCATTTCCAGAGGAAGAGAAGGCATCACCGAAGGTTTGAAATCATGGAATTTGGCCACAATCTCGGGCTTCTTCTAAGAGTCACTAAAGAAATAGGTGTCGATCGCTTCTTCAAAGTAATGCATACGTTGGTTGCAACGCTTTCTTGCTAGGATTAAAGGCAGTAACCTGGCCTGATAAATTCAAGACAGGCACAATTGAGTGATTCAATGGAACACAAAATCCATCTAAATTTCTCCAAATCTATGTTACTGTTATCCAAATGGCAAGTGGAAAAGAGAAAGTAATGGCAAATTATTTGCCAATGGTCCTTGAAGGTCCGGCATGGACTTGGCTATTTAACTAGCCAGAAGGATCCATTTACAATTTGGAAATGTTATGTGATGCTATCCTTAGCAATTTACAAAATTGCTACGAGAAACTTGGCAAGGAAGATGACCTCCAATGTTTACACCAGACCTCGAGTGAAACTCTCCGGCAGTTTGTGAAGAGATTTGTGCGGGTAAGAAATACTATTCCCAACATCGACAATTTGGTGATCAGAGCCTTTAAACACGGCATTCGATACCAGAGATTCACGGAGGATCTTAGCATTCTCAGCCAATATCGGTGTCAGAGCTTTTCGACATGGCTGATCATTATTCCAACGCTGCTGAGGTAGTGGAATGGAATAGGATGGTAGATAAAGGTGATTTACCCCGACAGTTTGGTCTGGATTTTGAAGGAAAGGATCTCTAACAAGAAATCTAGGCCATCTTTGAGCGGGAAGTTCAAGAAATCAAAAAAGGATGGAGTGAAGCAATCCCGAGAGTTTGCGAACTTGGAGAAGTGACCACAGGATAAAGGTAATAAAGTTTCATTCAAAAGTAATAAATCTTCTTCTGGTGGGTGCAATAGCGACCACACGGAAAAGCAAGCTAATGTCCAAGGAAGTAAGAAGTGGTGTCCACTGTATGAAGTTCCAAGACACAACCTCAAGAACTATCAAAATTGGTTGAAGCGCATGGAGGAGTTTTACCAAGGTAAAGCCCCTATGCCTACAATACCAGAGAAAGGACAGCCCGGTGGAAATAAAGATGCTGATGGAGATGAGGACATGCCATACCAGGTACCAAATAATCATGTTAATGTTATTTTCAGTGGTTCTTCATCCTACTTTTCCAAACAACATTTTAAATCTGTTAGCCGCGAGGTAAATAATGCTGAGGCTCCCCTAGGAAAACCTCAGTATCCCTGCTGGTCAGAGACATCCCTGACCTTTAGCTGGGAAGATTGTCCCAAGGGACTATCGCGACCACGGAAACTTCCTTTGGTTATAACTCCCACAATTAGCAATGCTAAAGTGCGTAGAGTCCTAATCGATGGAGGTAGTCCCTCAATTTGCTCTTTGCCAAAACCCTTGATGAAATGCAAATACCTCGTTCAAGGATAAAGCCTGTGGTCCACCCAATTTTTGGGATTATATCTACTCATTCGTACACTCCTATCGGTCAGATCATACTGCCAGTAACGCTCAAAGAACCAGAGAACTTCCGATCCAAATTAGCTACCTTTTGATGTAATTGATTTTGATTCGGCATAAAATGCAATTCTTCATAGGCGATCACTCGCTAAATTCATGGAGGCAATGCACTATGCTTACCGGTGCGTAAAGGTGCCGAGACCAAAAGGCGTGATCACGGTGAGGCGCAGCCAAAATTTGGCCCTCACATGTGATCGCATCTGTCTCATCCCGGCCGCCCGGGGCTCATGATGTGACACCCCTGGCCAACCCATGACAGAATGTCCCATAAGGGATTGCCAAGGCAATCACCCCATGGAGTACAACTCCCCAAGATATAGTTGTACATAGAGTATATATCACAACCACAGCTGATAAACATTAAATTATACAACGATACAGTACAGTCTCACAAAAGAGACCACAATGGTCACAATTTATTTATGTTACATGCGTATAACAGCCCTTCCCACAGTCGAACTCAGCTATGAACCGCGACCTTAAAAGAGCTGATCAAACTCACCCTCGAGTGGAGCTGGTTCATCCTCAGGTGGTTCTTGGTCGACTTCATACTCTTCTAATAATTTGAAACTTCAGGGGTGAGTACAGGGTACTCAGCAAGCCAATTGAGGCAAATGCACAAATATACATATTCAAGGATTCATAACATAATAGAATGTTCAAGAAGGTTGTTAAGTTCCTGTGGTGTGTGGGCCCTCCTTGGGGACCACTATTACTCCTGTGGGGACCCAACTCGCTGCAGCTGGTTCCATACATACATACCATCTGACTTCCTAGGATAAGTTATGCACAGGAGTACATTGTAGTAGATTAATTTACATAGTACTTTAGGACGTAAGGACTACTGGCCTTAATACAACATAATAGATTACAAAGCCATCACGACATAAATAAGTCTGGTTTAGGCAAAACATCTACTACTCGTTGGAAGCTAAGTGAACCCCACAGCAAGAAGTTGAAAGTAGAGCAACACACTTCAGGGCTCGGGTGCAACTGGCTCTCCTCCTTCTGGTTCCAAAAAGTTCTCCAAGCATTCATCTTGATCAAGGAGCACTCCATCTATTGGATAATAGATTGCAAGGATGAGTACTTACGTACTCAGCAAGCCATAGTATAACAGAGTATATAATAGTGATCATATGAACCTATGTAACTAAAGAAGGGTAGAAGGTTGCAAAATAATCTTTCTTTTTATAAACTCATATTAGTACTACCATTAGCATAACAACACACTGTCATTTCACAAATTGAATTATACTGTCTTTAGTCTATCCTATGTCAAGTTTTATTCTGAAAACATACTTGTGTCACATCGACGTGGATTTAATCCACCAACAGACTCCTATTAACCCGAGAGTACGGAGTATTCGAATATGTTTTGAACTCTGCAGAGGGGTACCAATTTACCCGCAAGATATCTCAACTTTAATGCCCATCCTATTAGCATGATTAGACCCTTCCTCACAGCCATGTGCGAGTGACAAGTTTGAGATAACAAGAACTTTATTTATGGTTCACACACAATTCACCCATGTCCCTGTGGCCGGACAAACCACAGTTGTGGTGGGCTATACCCCCACCCCAACTAGCCTTTTCCCATTACTGGGGAAGCGTGCATCACGTGTGTGGAGTAACACTCCGTGCCGATCGTGCACAATTCCTTCCAACTCATCATGCAAGGGTGCATGTGCATTCCGCATACTACTTGTTCAAGCCTGTCCCATACCAGGCTCGTGGTTGGTACGGTTTCATGCCACTGGAAGCACAACACAAGGTTCAAATCCTTATATGCCAGTGACCAGACTATTCCACAACCTTGCACTCAATAGTGCCACACCACCATTCCATACCATTCTGGTCACGGCTGAAGTTTTTATTTTTTGAACATACATATACATATATACACATTAGTTATGGCTCACTGCTTGATTATCCTATAACGGATCTTATCACATTTTATCAGCATACTGCCTAGTACTATCAAATTATACTTTATTCATTCCATCACATGCACTATTGCTTATAGCCAAGGCAATATCATATCAATTCATAAAATATAGGTTCAAGATGTTCAAGGATATGACTTGCCTTCCGTGTTATAAGAATCAACTACTGGTGTTGTGTTGGTGGTGATGTCCTCGAACTATGTCTCAGGATCTACTCGGCAGAAGATTTTTAGTTGTCGCAACAAGTTTGGTTTAAGGCATTAGGTGTACAACGGAACAAGGTAATTAATTGACAAACTGGTTTTTACAAAAAAGTCTAGGAAATCATGGAATTTGTAGCTAAGTCTCTGACACAATGAATCTGTATGCCAAAGTACTGTTGACTTCTAGGTTTACTGCGTCTAGGCAATCCACGCGTGCATAGCTTTGCCAACTTTGCCAATCATGTAGGCAAGGTTGAAAGGATGCTATTGGCAAGGTTAATCGAATAACGGTGGCTGGACGGTGACGAACGACGAGTTTGAACTCTTCGGCTTTGAGAACCAGAGGCGAGTTACAGTGACAAAGAACTACGGTTGAAGAAACTAGAAATTGATCGAGGGCTTTTGCTCCTGGAGCAGTGCTGATGGTTCTGGAGAGGGGAATTTGATTGCAATGGTGTTTTGGGGCTCGCTGGCGTTACGGCCGGACTTGAGAACGATGGTCCAAAAGGAGCTTTCACAATTTAGAACAATGCTGCACAATTGACGATTGCTACACCATCTATGGGATCCAAGGAACATGTGGGTGTAGTCAATTTTGTCGGAAACACGGTGGGGTGTGCCGACGGCGTGAGCCATCCACGATAGCGCGCGAAGAATGGGGAATCTTCAATTATGGGTTAAATTCAAATTGTGATTGAACAGGAATGTTCAAGGGGCTCTGGTGATCGATTTTCTCCACTAAAAGGGATGCTAATTTGGACTGGACTAAGTCTGATAGGTGGAACAGGGCAAAATCAAATTATGGCTATCGCTGGTGATACAGCTCACCGGAGACAAATTGTTTGCTAAGGAATAAGAAGATGGGCAATAGGCACACACCAGTTGAGTCAATTTGAAGATTGGTGCAGCGGCGCACCCAGTCGTCGTCTCCCACCTTGGCGGCTCGCCAGAGAAGAAGAAGACAAGCTAGACAACGGTTTAACTGGGTTCTGGATTGTATGAAGATGAAGCTTGTCGCAAGCGACCTTAAATAGCCATAGAACGAAGATTGCGAGGTTGGCAATGGTGGACCTTGTGCCGCTGAAGCAACTAGGTGGGAGCGAACTGATGTGGACAGTGTCCCGATCTTCTGATAGGTAGAGGTAAATCGATTGATGGAGAACTCGACGTTGACGATCTAGCTTCCAATCAGAACTGATTCGAACCCCTGCAATCGCTACACCACGGCTCCTTTGGTTATCAACCACGCCAAGACACGGTTGACCTCACCATGAAGGCTTGTTCCTGCTGCAAATCGAGAACACAAGCAAGAACGAAGAAGAAGCAACTGAATTGCAAATTGTATTAAGCTCATGAGTTGGGATTTCACAAACCGAGTTCGGCGAAACTGCAATGGCAGAATAATCTAAGCAAAATCCAAATCTAAATAGTGACGGCTACTGAGTATATGAAGATGCGGCGTGGCTAAGGTTTCTCACGCCCTACTAGGGAATACATGGGCCGAAGGCCCTAAACAAGGTGTCACAGCACCGACTTGGCCCAATCAGAATCTGGTTGAAACTTGTTTTATTAATTGTAAAGATCTCATTGTGGGCTTCTCCGTGGACTATAAGAACGTCCCAATTGGACTTCGTATGAGGGCGTTATGGTCGTTTGAAGGCAGGCTGCTCCTGGATGGCCGAACTGGACTCCAACTCGAATCCGTCTTGGACTCCAACTCGACTTGGGCTCCTTGTTGGTCCTCGCGTCCTTGCTGATCCTCTCCATGGTTCCTAAGTACAATATTATCACCATTAGGTAGTAAACCATTCTCAAAACCATATATATATAAACTTAGGAACGAGTTCACATGGCAAAGCAACAATCGGGCTCAGCCGCGCGTTATTTGTCCTTGTGTAACAAGCGGAGGATTATGGTTGGTGCGTGTATCCGAAGAAGTGATGTCCTCATCATCCTCCCCCTCTTGAAGTGGAGCCGTCCTCGGCTCAAGCTCGTCTTCCTCTCCCAAGTATGGCTTCAAATCTGCGGTCCAAGAGCTCTTGGACTTGTCGCTGAATTTCCTTTGTCTCCTCTAGATTTGTCCTCTAATTGGTGGCAGCCCCGGGGATATCTCAGCGGAAAAAACGTCCTCATACTCCTGCAAAAGTTTAGTAATAGGAGGGGGCAAAGTGCTAGATATATCATCAAGTGAAAACAAAGCATCTTTGCATATCAAAGCATAGCACATCACATCATGCTCTTCAATTTCAGCAAGGTCAGATTTGGTTGCAAGGAGAACTCCACTCTTCAACTTAATTTTAGAGGCCTTAGAGCTAGATGGTGCAACATTTTTCTCTATTTGTTTACTTTTAGATTTCACAGCATTCTCCTTTTTCTCATTTTCAGGTCTTTTTCTATCAAAGTGCACAATTTCTGAAGGTGTCATAGGAAGTAAAGTAATTTTCTTTCCTTTGTGCACAAAAGTATATTTGTTAATTCTACCATGATGAGTTGCATCAGTATCAGATTCCCATGGTCGGCCTAATAAAAGTTAACATGCTTGCATAGGTACTACATCAAAATCAGCAACATCATGGTATGATCCAATGAAAAAGTGTAGTCTTGCAGTTTGTGTTACCTTTACTTTACTGCTGTTGTTGAACCACTGAACATGGTATGGATGGGGATGTGCACGTGTGGTCAAGACAAGCTTCTTGACAAGATCTAAACTCACCAAATTGTTGCAGCTCCCACCATCAATTATGGTTCTAACACGTCGGTCCTTGACAATGAGGAACATCTAAAACAAACTGTGGCGTTGGGCTCTCTCTACTTGCTCCATTTGTGTGCTCAACACTCCCTGCACAATAAAGGTCCCGTAGTTATCCGTCGTCGTAGTGCCTAAAGTTTCCTCATCATCACCGTCCACATCATGTTCAAACTCATCATCACCTGCATGGTTAGCTGCAAGAACTAATTCATCTTCCACATCACTTGCACTAATGTACTCGACATCCTCAGTAGCAATGTATGCTCACTGACTTGGGCAATCCTTCATAACATGTCCCATGCCCTTGCAGCGGTGGTACACAATCCCTGTCGTACGACCCGTGGAAGCAACCGATGAAGAACTATTTACTGGCGCCTGCACATTAGAAGTTTTGTTCACCTCAGAAGTTCGTGGAGGTGGAGGTGGTGCTGTTGATCGTGTCCTATTTGTTGAAGTTGCAGCAGACCGAAAAGAAGAAGATGGGGCTGGTTTGGCTTGCCCCTGCGTCGGCCTTGATGCGGAGGTACCACCGAAATTGCTTCTTGTCCCTGGTTGTCCGTGTCGTCCCTGCAATTCTTTTTCTGCCAACATAGCAAGCTGGAACAACCTATTGATATTATTATAATCTTTGTAATCAATAATGTCCGGAATTTCACGTCGTAAACCCCCACAAAAATGAGCCATCTTTTCTTCCTGAGCCTCCACTACTCCACAACGCAACATGCCTATTTGCAGCTCTTGGTAGTATTCCTCTACAGATTTATTCCCCTGATTCAAGCGTTGTAATTTCTTAAGTAAATCACGTTTATAAGAAGGAGGAACAAAGCTATCCCAAGTATCAGGCTCTACCCCAAGGTTCACTATTTCATTCCACCAAATGATAGCAAAATCTTTAAACTCACTGGTGGCTTGCCTAACTCTATGAATTTTAGGAACCAGTGGGAATTATATTTTTGTTCAACAGTCATCTCCCAATCTAAGTAAGCGTCTGCATCATATGCACCAGAAAAGGATGGGATGGAAAATTTTACCTTAGCAAACGGATCGTCATTCCCACGAAAATAGGTACCTTCCATGCCGTGTCGATTGTGATGCACTCGTTGATGTTGGCGAATATCATGGGCAGCACGGCGCATGGTAGCCATGTTGCGGAGCTCAGTTTGTACAGCAACCTCCATGTCGACGTCTTCAACTTCAACTTCATGGGAGGCAGCTTGCTCCTCTTCTTCTTTATCTCCCTGAGGTGGACGCTGCTGCTCCATATTGTCCAACCTGGTAGCAAGGTCAGAGATGCGCCGGTCCATCCTCTCAAATGTAGTCTGGTTCTCACGGTTGGTTTGAGCCATGTCATCAATGTTCATATCGAGTTTTGCACTGATGTCGGCCAACATCTTGCGGATTTCATCTTCCTCTTCTACAGCTTGAGCTCTTGTTTGCGGTCCTACCATGATTAGTAGTAGAAAACAGAAGACAACACAAGAGTATTATCCCTATGACTACTAGGTGGTGGCAAGTGGGACTCCCACAAAGCATCTTACCACGCTCTTACAAGTATTCTTACCAAGGCAGTAGGGGTGGAACTGGTGGCTGGTTCGTGATACTGTGACGAGCGTGAGTGAGGCGATTGCAAGGTAAACCTGAAACTGAGTTGGAAGAAAGTGGAGCTTAGAAGGCTAATATATGTGTAGCAACAATTCAATATTAGTAATGCAAAGTTGAAAATTAGTCCAAAGTAATAGTCAAAGTGCTGGAACTAGCCTATGCTCAGATCTAGCTGAAGCAAGCAACTAGAATCACAAAGGACTAAAACCCAAGCTGCGCCACTGAAAATTCTCCTCTTTGCTATGCATATTTTTCTTCTATGATTTTTTTATTTCCTTTTTTTAATAAACAGTGCGGCTTTTGTTTTTTTTTTTTGCACTTGCCTCTTTCTTTTGCAACTGTACAACGAAACAAAAACGTTGTTCGGCAACTTCGTACTCCAAAAGCTCTGAATCTGAACATCTACCCAACAAAACATTGTAGAGGGTTTTTTTTATCTTTCCAACAAGTACAAGAATGTCAAAAACAGAGTTGGGAATCAAAAGATATGGTAATTTTACCGAAACTGTCTCAGATTTAACAATTTGAATCCGAATTGGGCTAGAGTTTGAAGATTACACAACTAACTTTGTCCAAATTTTAGCATTATAAAAACAGCCGAATTTGAAGATTACCCCAACTAAATTTTTGTGGGATTTCTCGCAACGATTCCAGAAAGTATATGTTTATCCGAATCTGAGCTCGGATGAAAGAATTATAATGAAAATACCGAAACAGACGTATTAGATTCAAACTTTACACTATCGACATTAATGGCCCAATATCTCATAGATGGAAGCCGAATATGACTACTACTTCAAAAGTTGTAGAGCACGATCTGGTGTTTCCAGCAAGTATAAGAATGTGAAAATCCGAGTTTGTATGAAGAAGATATGATGAAAACAACGAACTGGACAGCGGCAGATTCGAATTGGACGCAACGACCAGGAGATCGACGTGCAATTCCACTCTACAATGAGATGCAAGATTAAAACTAGAAAAAGACTAAAAATAAAAACCAGCACTCGACAACGATGGACGAAAATTCAAAGATGCAAACTGACAAGAACAATGCAGGATTAATGGCTAGGGTTTGGACAAGGTAAACAATTTTTTTTTGTAGGCCAAATTTTCTGGACTCTAGGACGAAGAACATAATCAATCTAAACAAAGAGGGGGATACAGTGTTACCTATCAGGCAACCTTCGCTCTGATACCAACTGATGTGGACAGTGTCCCGATCTTCTGATAGGTAGAGGTAAATAGATTGATAGAGAACTCGACGTTGACGATCTGGCTTCCAATCAAAACTGATTCGAACCCCTGCAATCGCTACACCATGGCTCCATTGGTTACAAACCACGCCAAGACACGGTTGACCCCACCACAAAGTCTTGTTCCTGCTGCAAATCGAGAACACAAGCAAGAACGAAGAAGAAGCAACTGAATTGCGAATTGTATTAAGATCGAGTTGGGATTTCACAAACTGAGTTCGGCGAAACTGCAATGGCAGAATAATCTAAGCAAAATCCAAATATAAACAGTGAAGGCTACTGAGTATATGAAGAGGTGGCATGACTAGGGTTTCTCACACCCTACTAGAGAATACATGGGCCGAAGGCCCGAAACAAGGTGTCGCAACACCGACTTGGCCCAATCAGAATCTGATCAAAATTTGTTTTATTATTTGCGGGCGATCCAGAAGGAATTTGGACGTTGGGCTAGATCCATTGGAAAGATCTCGTCGTGGGCTTCTCGGTGGACTATAAGAACGTCCCAATCGAACTTTGTATGAGGGAGTTATGGTCATTTGAAGGCAGGCTGCTCCTGGATGGCCGAACCGGACTCCAACTCAAATCCATCTTGGACTCCAACTCGACTTGGGCTCCTTGCTGGTCCTCACGTCCTTGCTGGTCCTCTCCATGGTTCCTAAGTACAATATTATCACCATTAGGTAGTAAACCATTCTCAAAATGATATATATATAAACTTAGGAACGAGTTCACCTGGCAAAGCAACAATCAGGCTCGGCCGCACATTATTGTTCCTTGTGTAACAAGCGGAGGATATGGTTGGTGCGTCTATCCGAAGAAGTGATGTCCTCATCACGAACAATGGCGACGATGGGACGGCATACAGGAGGCTCCTTCAGCTTTGTCAGAATGGTCGGCGTCTTGTAACTTGGTCCTGGCTGGTGCGGAGGCGGAGGTGACGAGTTGGCCCCAGCATGGCGTCGTCGTGGCACGAGGCTTTTGACAGCACCTCACTGTTGCACGTGGCGGGTCTGCTGGTCGTTGCTGCTGCATGGTGGCTTGCTTTGGCGTGTACGCATGTACAACATGTAGGTTCAAACGGTCACACATACTAGCGATGGCTGGACTTCACTAGTGGCAAGAATCGCGGCGGCGCTCAATTCAAAACGTGCCGGCTGAGTTGAATTTGTGATTTGGACAAAATGTAATTTCTAAAAATTTTCTGGACTGAATTGTAAATTCTGTCAAATATTTGATTAAAGCTGAATTTGATTTTACCAGTGTGGTTCATTTAACTCAGCAATTCATTTAGAAAGGCATTCGACAAAATTTGGAACTTTTGGTGAGATTTTGAACTAAATGAAAATAGGGTATTTAGGGTATTTAGAATCTGGGTTTTGTCGAAGTCGAATATTTGAGACCTAGGATAAGATTTTGAGATTCTCATAGAAGAAGATTTGTATTGAATAGTGTATGGGAGATATCCCCTGAATCAAATTAAGATTTGGAGTTGATTTGTGGCTTTTAGTCTTTCCAGGCTTTTGGAGCATCTGGAAAGGACTAATCTATAAAACTTCTGGTCTGATCTATGGAAATGATCGGAATGATGGAATTCTGCTGCCAACTTTTTGAATTAACATATTGGCATACCCTAGATCATAATCCTAAAATAATTTGATCTAGACTAGGTCAAGATTTGATCAAATCGACTTTCTGAATTTCAGAGTATTTAGGGTAATTAGGAATAATTTTGTTTTCGAAAACAGATTGAGATGATGATTCTAGGTATTAGAGGTCAAATTTGATCTGGCTTCTGAAGGTTTTTCTACTCAAGATGATTAATAGGTCATATCTGGATAGTCTAATCTTGATTTGAGTCCATAGTGAAGATTTTTGAGATTTTTGGGCTTAGGGAAGAGTGAATCTGAACTGATTTGCTGGTTCTTAATAAGACATATGCATGCATGACTTTTTATGAAAAAGGAAATTTTTACCCCCAAACCAGGATGTTACAAAGGTACTCATAATAAATCAGCTTATGATTTCTTATTGCAATATGGTAGTTGCAAGAATTTACTCTACTATTTACTTTAACAAGAATATAACATATCCATTTTTGATTAATTTTCCAAGATTGAACTTAACAGTTTAAAATAAAATTTGTAAACATATTTGTGCTTAACCACATGATAATTCACTGACCATGACATACCCTAATCTGAGGGTACAGAGTTTTCGAATACATTATTTACACTTTGCAGAGGTGTACTACTTTTCCCACAATTTATTTCGACTACTACTGTTAGCGCATATACATGCAACAATACTGCATGCGACTGAGTCGAAACTCACATGCTTTTCTCATTGTCTTGTATTAACTTTAGCTCTGCCCGGCTAAGGTCATATCTCTAAACCAAGGTCCCAAGCAGCTGCATGTATAAGTATTCACCTCTTCTTTTCACTGCTCAACACTTCACCACGTAACTATATTGTTTACCAAGCAGTGTTTTAAGCTTTTGTTGTGCACATGCAATCCTGAGGCTTCTCCAAACTTCTTCAGGGAGGATTTTCTTTTCCTTCTCTTTTCTTCATCCTTATCTCAAGCCTTCCTCAGATTTTCTTCCTTAGGGTTACTTTCTTCAGGCTACTATTCTCTTGTACATATATACATATACATATCTTCTTGCATATACACATATACATACCTATGCTTATACATATATGCATGTATCCATACACATACATATATATACTTTTATACAAGTAAAATTTAACTAGTATTGATTACAAAAATACCTACCACTACTCAACATTCATAAAAGTTTTTAATAAGGGTCAAAATTTTGGGATGTGACAAGTCTACCCTCCTTAAAACAAATCTCGTCCCCGAGATTTCTGGTGGTAACTCCAATTGGTATGCAACTTTGCCTTTCCTTTCTAAAATTTAGAATGGCCCAATGTATCGTGGAGCTAATAATTTCTTTCTCTTCTGGAACATGTAAACTCCTTTAAGTGGTGTTACCTTTAGATATACAAAATCTACTGATTCAAATGCTAGATCTCTTCGCCTGTTATCTGCATAACTTTTTTCCTTGATTATGTTGCTTTTAATTTCTCTCTAATAAGTTGCATATGTGCTTCAGCATCTCTTACTACCTATGGTCCTAATAACTTTCCTTCTCCCACCTCGGTCCAATTTAGAGGTGTTCTACATTTTCCACCATATAGCACCTCAAAAGGTGCCATACCTAAACTTGATTGATAACTATTGTTATAAGCAAATTCGGCATATGGTAGACATGATTCCCATGATTGTCCAAGTTCTAACACTTGAGCTCTTAACATATCTTCCAATATTTGATTCATCCATTCAATTTGTCCTCTTGTTTGAGGATGATAAGTTGTGCTAAAGCTTAGCTTCGTTCCTAGTGTTTCATGTAGACTTTTCCAAAATTTTGTAGTAAATTGGGATCCTCAATCCGAAACTATTCTCTTGGGTATTCCATGTAATGTCACTATCCTAGCAAGGTAAATTTCGGCTAACTTGGCACCATCGTATGTTATCTTAACTGGTATAAAATGTGCCACTTTTGTTAGCCTATCCACAATTACCCAAATAGAGTCATATCCATTTCTGGTTTGGGTAATCCAGTAATAAAATCCATTTTGATTTCTTCCCATTTCCATTCAGGTATTGGTAATGGCTGAAGTAGTCCTACTAGTATTTGGTGTTTAGCTTTAATTCACTGACAAGCATCGCATTTGGTAACATATTCAGCAATTTCCTTTTTCAACTTGTGCCACCAAAACTGACTTTTCAAATCATTATACATCTTTGTGCTTCCAGGATGTGAGGAATATGGAGCATCAGGTGCTTCTCGTAATATTAGCTCCTTAACATCTAGAACGCATAGTCTATTTTTATACCATAAGTTACTTTGCTCATCCTTCTTGAAGCCAATTGCTTCACCCTTCTCTAGATTCTCAATTAGTGGTAAAATTTCTTGATCTTATTTTTGTGCCTTCTTGATCTCTTCCTCTAGGGTAGGCGTAATAACGAGTGAAGTTATCATTCCCTCATCGACCCATTCAATTCTTTGTCAATCTAATTCTCTTTGCAATTCCGATATCTCTATCTCTTTGTTGTATGTCTTTCTGCTTAAGGCATCTGCAACTATATTAGCCTTCTCCGGGTGGTATTGTATATTAGCATCATAGTACTTGATTAACTCTAACCACCTTTGTTGTCGCATATTCAAATTGGGTTGAGTAAAAACATACTTCAAACTTTTATGATCCTTCTGTAAAGACATCTGAATACTTATTCACCACTGGAACATCTATAATATCCATCTTTATCATACCATGGGTAACCTGTTGACCTTTTAACAATGGTGATCTTACCGCATAATATTATATTTCCATTCCTTTTGAGCTAACCAACGCAATTGTCTTCTTTTCACATTCTAACTGGGCTTTGTGTGGTGTCAACCAGTACATCCCTAAAATTACATCTAGCCCTTGTACCTCCATTACTAAGAGATCAGCATACACTACTACAGAAATACTTTTCACTATCGGTTAAAAATCCACTCTACTATCAGTTCTCTTACTGATAGTGATCGGCACGATAGTAGAAACGTAGCACACTTCTATCGGTTGAAAACCGTTAGTAAAACATCTACATTCCCAACGTTCACTAATCGCTATCGACTATTTCTTCTATCGGCTCAGATTTAAACAGATAGTATTGTGTACGTTTTTTCTATCGGCTCATATATAAACCGATAGTATTGTGTAGGTTTTTTCTATCGGCTAGGATATAAACCGATAGTAATGTGTATGTTTTTTTCTATCGGCTGGGATCTAAACCGATAGTATTGTGTAGACACAGTTAGTACTGGAAACTTTATTCTATCGGTTGTTGTATATGAACCCGATAGTATTGTATAGACACAGTTAATACTGGAAACTTTATTCTATCGGTTGTTGTATATGAACCGATAGTACTGGAATATTTATTCTATCGGTTGTAGTATATAACCGATAGTACTGTGTAGTTTTTCCTATCGGTTATGTACTCGACACGGTTAGTACTGGAATCTTGCACATATACATACAGCAATACAGATATACATTGGATCATTCACAAATACACCAATATTTACAAATATACACCAATATTCACATATTGAATTTGTTCACAAATACACTAATACAGTAATATACACATGCATTGGACAGATTGAATTTATTCACATATTGATCGAGTTTATTCACAAATGCATCAATGAATCTATTCACATATTGAGTTTATTCACAAATACAGCAATCAACACATTCAATATATATTACACAAGTCAGTTACTATCGATCGTTGATAGCCACTTCTTCCATGACATATTGAGCCCAAATTGTTCGCAGCTCCTTCAATTGAGGCAACTCATATTGCTCTTTCAACATGGCGCTCTGCATATATGCGTGTATGAAGTTAGGATCGTACGTCACATCCAATTAAAATTCGACTTTGAGTCAGGAAAAATGATTACCTTAGGGAATTGGGTAAAGTTTCTCCTGATCAGGTCATACATGAATCTTATGACATAGAAGCCACAATCCCACGATTGTGGCTGCTGATGGCACTGGAAAAATTGCATATGCAAAGACATAAACCCACATTAACTCGAAAGAACTAATTAAGCTTAAATTAAAAGACTCATCATGAGTACTTCCATCCGTATTAATTACCTCATATTCTTTCCAAGAAATTGTTGTGCCCTTCGACGCGTCATGCCTCCCTCCAGCACTAGCATAATTTTTGAAAGCCCTGTATTTAATTTAGCATTGCCGGTTAATGTGTTATCATTAATTAGCTAGTCAGAGAAAAATTTAAAACAACTATGTTACTTACGCGTCTATGTGCCATGTGAGGGTGAAAACATGCGCCACCTTGTCGCTCATCGAATCGAGGTAATAGACCTCATTCATCCATGGGCAAATGACGGCGAGGACACAGTGGCCCCTACATTGCATATATAAGCGAACCGTTTCATACATATGTTAGGCGTAACATACAAGAATGAGTTAAATTAGTAGGAAATGCACTAACGTTTGGTGGTACGGCGCAAGGATGAACTCTCGGTCTTGCTGCGCTAGTAGTGCCCTTGATATGTATTCCTCCGCATGTGCTTGGTCGTGCTCTAGCATCATGAGGCTTATTTTCTCTGGGTCGAGGAAACCCACCTTGTCACATGCCCTCATCGACGCCAGCCTATACATGCACCTGGATGCAAAGTAGACATTAGTAAGTAGTGCATACAAAGTGATTAGATTTATGAAATGAACTGTGATAACTTCAGACAACAGCAAACTCACAAGACTCCAGTCCGTATGATGGACATATCAAGCTCCCGCCAGTTGAGGAGGTCGAACAAATCCTCGTGGGCCACCGATATGCTCCCGGCCTCACGGTGAAAATGACCTGGCCTGAAGTGAACTAAGAAGTTGATGTGGCACCTAGACCGGGTCAGGTACCACTCGTGGAGACTTGTGGTTATTTAATCCATATTGCGCAGAAGGTACTCCGACACGAGTGAGGACCCGTTCTTGAACGTATCCGGCTGGTTTTGTTTGGCCTTGCCTTTGGCCTTGCCCTTGCCTTTGGGCGGGGAGCGAGTGTATACCTTTGAAGTTTGGGGTGTGGTGCTGTCGGCCTCATTTGATGGCGAAGGGTTTGAGGCCGTCGGAGGAGGCATGGGGGCCGAAGGAGCTCGGTCATGCGTTGTGGCGGGGGTGGTGTCCTCAGGAAGTGAGCTGGTATCCATCGTCCACTTTAAGTACAAACACATAAGTTAGATTTTACAAATTGAGTATATTAACTGAGTTGTAAGCTAGAATGGCTAGGGTTTACCTCCTGTAGTATAACACCCTACTTGGGTCACTGTATGTACGAGCCCAATGCCTCGCCAATTGTTCGCATTTCATCCGTTGGGACGGGCAACGGAAAAGAGCTGTAGCCCGGGAAGGCCATGTCCACTTGTACCTTTGCGAATCCAGGCTCCAGAGGTACGCAGTGGATCCGGACATCCTCCCAAGACTGGTATACGACCCCGTTTGCAACCACTACAGGTTTGTCGCCTATGTTGATCAATAGGCTACAGCTCTCCGGCTTCTGCAATTTGCAACAATTATAACAGGTTAGCGAAACAATTCTAACGTAACAGGAGTGGCATCAACCGAACTGCATATATAGCTCAAGAGTTGCAATACCTCGATCAGGTCCACCGGATCCACGTGAACCTTCGAGCCGCAACTACTCGGCCTGGCAGCGTCGACCTCGGCAGCTGGATCTAAACCCTTGGACTGCACAACTCGGCTGAGGAGTTCATACTTCTCGTTCATTTGAGCGAACATGTCCGCGAATTGTGCAGTCACATCTGCCCGTATCTTCTGAGATAGCTCCACTTCCCTTTCCTTCCAGCTGCCAGCCTTCTTTGCCTTTTGCCCGGGCTCCGAGAAGCCTTCCTTCCATGGCACCACACTCCCCACGGTTCACGTCCGCCCTGGATGCTCCTTGCTCCCTAGAGCCCGGGTAAGGATGTCATTCTCCCTATGCGGAGTGAACAATCCCTCGGTCGCCTCCTTCGAGCAAGAGATCTGTTACATTCGAAGCTCTCCATTATGAGGAAGAAATATATACAAACTTGTGCGCACACTAGTGATCATAGTTTTTTCTACCACACTCTATGATTCCAACCAGGAAGTTGGCCAACTTACGAGTCGCTGCACGACCTCGACGTCCCTGGGGTTTGGGAACTTCACAGTCCCCGTGGCCGACACGGTCCCTCTGGCCAGCCGCCAGCGCTTGCATCGCGGATTGCGGATCTCGAAGAGTGGTAGGTCAGGGGAGTCGACGAAATTCGACGCCTCGTCTTCAGCCTTCTTCCACTGCTCCTCCTTCCCCGCATAGCCGCGAGAGCCAAGCCGGTGTGGGTGATCGTTCCTCCTCTTGATTGCCTTGTTCTTCTCGCTGAGGGCCTTCGTACCAGAAACAAGAAAATTAATGCACCACTGCTTACTGCATACAATGGAGTAACCAAGCAAAGGAACCATACATACCTTGAACTCAGGAGTCCCCTTCTGTTGGGCGAATTGCTCCCATACCTCCTCCGTTATGAAGGCGTACTTCTCGCATGGAGATTTGCCTTTAGCGAGGAAGGTACTGACGAGGACGCTCTTGAAGGTTTTCCACGTGTTGTTCATGTCCTTCAAGCAAGCTATCTTGGGACCATCGTCGGGGATGTTCCACTTGGCCTGTTTCAAATGGAACTTTTTTTTTCTTCCGGAAATGCAACAGCTATAAACAGTTCCTTGTTCCCATTAACAAAACATCCCCTTTTTCTTCGCTCTTCCGGAACCGGTTCATAGTTCCTTCTCTCACCCGTAGTTCCGTCTTTTTCAGGACTTACCTAATCTCTGGGATAAACCAAGAGAATGTGATTACTCAAGAGTTTAGTGATTTTGATTAATTTTACCTTCACTTCCGCCCACAACCTATCCCTCTCGTCGGCCTTAACGTCCTTCCAGCTCTGGACGGTGATCTTCACCCTTTCCTTCGCCAACAAGCCAACATAGGCAGCATAGTGGCCGGCGTTCTTCCCGATCGGTCTCCCGAACTGGTTGAACTCACATGAAAGATCCGCGCGTTTGGCCAAACGACCCAACATCATCGCCCCTCGCGCCTTCCTCTTGTGCTGGGACAAGGCAGCGCCATCTACGTTCGCCCTCGCCGAATCACTACTATCAGCCGAGGAAGATGCCGACATGGCTTTACCTAAAATTCCATGAACAGACCATCAATTGATATGAAGAAGGTACATGACAAAGTTCATAACTAAAATTGTTGTGCCCTACGGTAGTCTCTCTGCATGAACATAAAGTCTGTTAAAATTTAAATGAACCAAAATTTCAGATGAACATTAGAAAATGGGTAGTAATTAATAGAAAATTCAGATTAGCAGTGCAAACTATGACATACTCTATTTCCTATCGGTTTTCCAAGTAAAACCGATAGTACTCAAGTTTGTATTCAGGAAAATTTAAAAGATTAGCAGTGCAAACTATGCTAGTCTCTCTGCATGAACATAAAGTCTGTTAAAATTTAAATGAACCAAAATTTTAGATGAACATTAGAAAATGGGAAGTAATTAACAGAAAATTCAGATTAGCAGTGCAAACTATGACATACTCTATTTCATATCGGTTTTCCAAGTAAAACCGATAGTAATCAAGTTTGTAATCAGGAAAATTTAAAAGATTAGCAGTGCAAACTATGCTAGTCTCTCTGCAGGAACATAAAGTCTGTTAAAATTTAAATGAACCAAAATTTCAGATGAACATTAGAAAATGGGAAGTAATTAACAGAAAATTCAGATTAGCAGTACCAACTATGACATACTCTATTTCCTATTGGTTTTCCAAGTAAAACCGATAGTACTCAAGTTTGCATTTAGGAAAATTTAAAAGATTAGCAGTGCAAACTATGCTAATCTCTCTGCAGGAACATAAAGTCTATTAAAATTTAAATGAACAAAAATTTCAGATGAACATTAGAAAATGGGAAGTAATTAACAAAAAATTCAGATTAGCAGTGCAAACTATGACATACTCTATTTCCTATCAGTTTTCCAAGTAAAACCGATAGTAATCAAGTTTGTATTCAGTAAAATATATAAGATTAGCAGTGCAAACTATGCTAGTCTCTCTGTAGGAACATAAAGTCTGTTAAAATTTAAATGAACCAAAATTTCAGATGAAAATTAGAAAATGGGAAATAATTAACAGAAAATTCAGTTTAAGGTATTTACTATCGGTTCTAAATAAGAAACCGATAGTGGACTACACTGTATGACAAATTGCTAGTGATTTTTATCAATTATGTCATTCTCATAGCTATCAAGTTTGTAGTTCATGAATTTTACTCTAGTTTTATATTTGTAATCCATTGAACCACATATGAACCATTGCATACAAATTTAAGCAATTGACGCGAGCGATTTGGTCAAGAACACTTACATTCGTTCGTGGAGTGGCCGGAGGCGGTGGCGCAATGCAGTGGCCGGAGGCGGTGGAGAACCAGATTGCGATCGGCAATGGTGGCGCAGAGGAGCAAAGAAGCGAACGTCGGGGAAGCTAGGGTTTTCCGCGCGTGAGTATTTGGAATGTGATCAGTTGGACTGGAGGGAAAATCGTGCGAGGTTATAACATAATATATGAATCTTTACTATCGGTTCATAACCACCAAACCGATAGTAAAAACATGTAAGTTAGGGTTTGAAGTGTTGGCATTGTTCACTATCGGTTTTATTATTCCAAACCGATAGTAAACTAAGAACAGGGGCTCATAACACAGTATAAATCACTATCGGTTATGAACAATAAACCGATAGTAGAATTTAATTTCATATCGGTTTGGCAGTTGAAACCGATAGTAAAATACAACGTTATTAACCCTAAAAGATTTTCCTTAGAACAATTACAGATGATCTCAGTACATCATTTTGCATTATATTTTACTATCAGTTTTATGACAATAAACCGATAGTATATGTTAATTTCATATCGGTTTGGAAGTTGAAACCGATAGTAGAACACTGTTAAATTGATCTAAAGGGATTTTCTGAGAACAATTACAGATGGGTCTCAGTACATCATTTTGCACTTGTAAAGACACCTGAAACCCCATGCAAATGACTTCCAATAATTTTGAAATAAATTAATAGTAAAGACCAATCATGGAATGAAAATTTGCAGTTTTCATATTGATTTGTGAAAAGAATCAATTATTGCTCAAATCAAGTATATACTCCAATTTAAATGAAAATTTGCATAAATGATTCTCAATGCATCACGTATGTTTTCCCAAAGAATTTTTGAAAAATGATTTGAAGAATTCTTCGATTAAAGATCCAAGTAATATACGTCACTTACATATTGCAAATTAGTCAAGAATGGTTGCCCACCCATAATCCTTCTTCGTGGTCGTTTCGCAGGTAACTTGTTTCGTCAATATCTTCGGTAGGGACAGGTTGAAGAATTCCATCTAAAAATGGAGGTAGTTCGTCGAACTGATCATACTCTTCTTCATCCACAACGTCTTCGACCCCAACAATACGTCTCTTACTGTGAAGAACAACGTGCAACTTTAGGTTGGCCGGGTCAACGATGTAGAACACCTGTGTGGCTTGCTCAGCAAGTATAAATGGATCATCTTGGTGTGCGACTCTACTGAGATCGACGAGAGTAAACCCATAATTGTCGACTTTAACACCTCGAGAGATTTCGACCCATTGGCATCGAAACAGAGGAATCTTCAGTAATACATAATCGAGCTCCCATATTTCCTCAATAACACCGTAATATGAGTCGAGTGCCCTTACTGCCATGGCATCCTCCGAAATAGCAAGTAGTGTCACTCCACTACATTGCATAATACTCTTCTCATCCTGAGTTCTTGTGTAAAATGAATAGCCGTTGATGTCATACCCCTGCCAAGTCCCTACAGTAAATCTAGGCCCTCTGGCCAACCATGTAACAACTTCATCTACGTCGCCCTCAGAAGTTTGCAGGACTCTATTTTCGATCCACCCAGCAAACTTCCTATTATGTTCTCTGGTGACCCAAATATCTGGCTTCGAGGGATACTGTTTCCGTAACATTTCCTTGTGCTCGTGTATGTATGGCTCCACCCCCGTCATGTGCTGTAAGACCCAAAAATGGGCTTTTGCATACAGATCACTAGAGGGGACGACTGCTTTAAATCCAATCGTTCCAATGCCCTAAAGCCTGCCCTCATGCCGGGACGTAGGAACGCCAATTGGGTCAATCCCGGCCATATAGTTGGTGCAAAATTCGATCACCTCCTCGGCGGCATAACCTTCAATGATACTGCCCTCAGGCCGATGTCGATTCCTTACATATTCCTTCAAGATACCCATAAATCTCTCAAATGGATACACGTAGTGCAGGAACACGAATCCACAAAACTTAATTTCTCTGACAAGGTGAACAATTAGATGGACCATAACATCAAAAAAGGATGGAGGGAAATACATCTCCAGCTGACAAAGAGTTGTAGTCACATCGCGTTGCAAATCGTCCAGTCCATCCAGATCAATTACCTGCAAGGACATAGTTGCAGCAAATATTCAGATCCAAAAAATCTGACAAGTTCCACGAATGGAGCTAATTAACTTGCTAGGAGTACACACATATGTACCTTGCCAGATATTGTGTTGAAGAAATAACATAGCTTTGTAATTGTCTCTCTGACCTTGACTGGGAAATGCCTCTGATAGCAATGGGAAGCATTTGTGACATCAGTACATGACAATCATGGACTTCATACCAACCAGTTTCAAGTATTTTATGGACACAAGTTTTTTCAAGTTCGCAGAATACCGCATGGAACTTTTACACCATGTAGGCACTGACAGAGTTCTATTTTTTCTCTTTTTGACAAAGTATAGCAGGCCGGGGGGAGGTATGTCCGCTTTCCCTTCTCCAACGGTGCAAGCTCAGTCCTTATGCCCATGTCGAGCATGTCACGGCGAACGTTGATGCCATCTTTCGTCTTTCCTGGAATGTTCAACAAGAAACCTGTCAAACTGTCACAAACATTTTTCTCTACGTGCATGACATCAATGCAATGTCGAACTTGTAAGTGCTCCCAATATGGCAGATCCCAAAGAATCGATCTCTTCTTCCAAACATTTTTTCCTGGAGGTTTAGAACATTTACCGAACTCAACTTTGATGTCCTTCACGCGCAAGTAAAGTTCCTTACCAGTCACAAACACTGGGGCTGATCCTTTCTCAGGCTTCCCATTGAATGACTTCCTCTTCTTACGATAAGCGTGATGCATCGGAAGGAATCTGCGGTGACCCATGTACACTGTTTTTCTGCAGTTCGATAACCGCATGCTTTCAGTTTCTTCCAGGCAAACAGGACAAGCCTTGCCTCCTTTCGTACTATACCCCGACAAATTTCCATAGGCCGGGAAATCATTTATGGTGCAAAATATCATGGCCCGCAACATGAAATTCTCTCGCTTATGTGCATCCCACACCCGCACCCCTTCGCTCCACAATTTATGTAAGTCCTCAACTAACGGTGATAGAAACACGTCAATATCATTCCCGGGTTGTCTGGGTCCTGAAATTAGTAACGACATCATGATGTACTTGCGCTTCATGCAGAACCAAGGAGGAAGATTGTAGATGCATAAAAGAATCGGCCAAGTGCTATGTCGACTGCTCATATTTTCGTGTGGATTCATACCATCCGTACTCAGCCCAAACCTTATATCCCTCACTTCGCTGCCAAACTCACCGAATGTTCTGTTAATGTTTCTCCATTGAATGGAATCAGCTAGATGTCTTAGTTTTCCGTCTTGTTTCCGACCTTCAACATGCCAACGCAAGTACTTCGCATCTTTCGGATTTGCAAACAGCCGTTTCAATCTAGGAATCACAGGCAAACACCACACAGTTTTGGCCGGAGGCCCTTTCTTTACCTCATCACATCCATTGTGATAAATTATGTCCCCATGCTTATACCGCGAAGCGCAGCATCTTGGACAAACATGCAAATCCTCGTACTCGTTACGGTACAGAACACAATCATTCCGGCATGCATGTATTCTTTCAATTTCCATTCCCAACGGACACAATAGTTTTTTGGGCTGGTAAACCGATCTTGGCAACTCATTTCCCTCTGGAAGCATGTCCGCTAACAGATCCAATAGAGCCGTGAAACTCTTATCGCTCCAACCGTTGCTTGCCTTCAAGTTGTATAATCTCAACACAGAAGACAACTTTGTAAATTTTACACATCCGGGGAACAAAGACTTCTCAGAATCAACAATTAATTTCTCAAATTTAGCTAAATCGTTTTTGCTGTAGTCTTCTTCTACATCACGTAACATTTCATCTAAATTGTCGTCATCTACATGGACTTCTGAATGAACATTACCAATGTTCTGATCATGATCATCATTACTGCAATCCACTTCTGGGTGCTGCTGACTGGTAGCGGTGCTCATTTCCTCAAGATATTCACCATGCCATATCCAACGGGTATAGCGTGCGTTAAAACCACGACGAATCAAATGACTCCTAATCTGATGAGAGTTGCCGAACCTTTTTAAGTTCATACAATCTATACAAGGACAATGCATATCTTTCTCTCCCTTCTTCGCCTTTTCTTGCTCAGCAAATTTAATAAACCCATTCACACCCTCCAAATACTCAACAGTAATACGTTTTATTCCATACATCCAATATTCTCGGTCCATCTACAATTATTTCACAAAATTGACAAATTGAAATAAATAATTAATGACTCAGGGCATGCATATATGCATGAAACATAATTAGCTAGGCCATATGTGTGTACAGCTGCTTAATTACATTAAATGGATTTGTATATATGAAACCCTAATTAACTTGATGCATTAATTGGAAGAGCCAGCTAGCTAGCTGCTTAACTTCAGCAAGCTATAGCTAGCTAGCCAACCTAGCCTTCTAGCTAGTTCGGAGCTACATGTATCTAGTTTAATGAATTGCAAGTAGAGAGAGAGAGGGAGAGTCTGAAAGAGTGATCGAGAGAGAGAGAGAGGTGATGAGAAGATGGCAATACCGAGGGGATGGAATTATCAACCTCTCAGATAGCTTCTCCAGCTCACTCTAGCTTGGAGCGTGGATGCACGTACGGTAGAAATGATTCCAACATGCAAAGCGCAGAGCAGGGGTCGACCTAATTAAGTTGTACAATTTTACTATCGGTTCAAAAACACAAACCGATAGTAAAATAAGGTCCCCGCTGTCATAACAATTAGTTTATATGATGTCATTTTACTATCGGTTTGTTTTATATAACCGATAGTAAAATTTACTATATTATATCGGTTAGTACAGTAAGAACCGATAGTAAAAAGTCAGTAATTTTACTATCAGTTACGGATGAAAAACCGATAGTACTATTTAATATATTATATCGGTTGGTACAGTACTAACCGATAGTATAAAGTGCGTAATTTTACTATCAGTTACGGATGAAAAACCGATAGTACTACTTAATATATTATATCGGTTGGCACATTACTAACCGATAGTATAAAGTGAGTAATTTTACTATCAGTTACGAATGGAAAACCGATAGTACTATTTCATATATTATATCGGTTTGTACAGTAATGACCGATAGTAAAAAATATTTGCATTTCACTAACTGTGGACCAGTGTGTAACCGATAGTTAAAATCCTCTTCTCCGCCGCTGTGGTCCTATTCTATCGGATTTTTCCCAGATTGCTTATAACCGTTAGAAGATATGGGTTAGTGGAATGCATTTCTGTAGTAGTGATAGAACATTTCCCCACAAATATCAAATGGAACTTTTTGACTAATCGATGTTACTATTGTCTTGGCTCCAGCAGATTGAATTATTATCTCTCTATCTAAAGGGGTTATATATAACTTGCTCTTGTTAGCAAACTCCTTGGTCACAAAGGAATGCGTTGCGCCGGGGTCAAATAAGATGAATGCAATTTCTGAGTTGATGAGGAACCTACCTATTATCATGTCGGTAGCCTCTCCTGCCTCTTCCAACATGCCATAGTTCAGCGTTCCATGTCCAGGCATTTGTAGTCCTCGACGTCTTCCCCAATTCATCGGGGTTCTCCCCCGGTTAGCTAGTCCTGCGCCTCTAACATATGGTTGGAATGTCGTAATTAATGGCGCTTTGGTCTCTACTGCTTTATCCCTGGTAGTCTGGTAGGGTAAATGTTTCCATGGACAAAGTTTTCTACGATGTCCAGTTCGCCCATAGTGGAAATAAATCATTTTGCATCTTGGGCAATCTCGTTGATGGTGTGCTCCTTGACATATGGGGCATTTAATTGGCATTGACCCAAAAATAGGTGGTTGAGGTGGAAAATTAGGGCGATACGGTGGCGTTGTTATTATGCGCCCACGCGTCGAACTACTCTGGGAAGCTGCCTGGAATCTTACCCTCCTCTTCCTATCATCTTCCACTATATTCCTCCTTTCTTCTATTTGCAGCACACGGTTCAGTTAGACTTGAAAATCTATAAATTTGTGTGACGCAATATGTAGCTGCATGGTATGTTGTAGCCCCTCAATAAAGTGTTCAATTTTCTTCTCTTCAGTATCTACATACCCTGGTGCATATCGAGCCAGTTGACTGAATTGATGTAACTATTCTGTAATGGTTCAGTTACCTTGGCGAAGATTCCTAAACTCTCGACGCTTCGCAGCCATTACACCATTCGGGATATGGGTTTTGCGGAACTGATATGAAAATTCCACCCATGTAATAGTTTCCTTATTAGAATGAATGTTCTAGTAATTTATCCACCATGCTGCTACCAGTCCGGAAAGTTGAAATGCATACATAACTTTCTCGGTATCATTGCATCTTACTGTATCCAACTTCCATTCCACGTCTCTTAACCAATCATTTGCTACAATTGGATCTGGTGTGCTTGAAAAAGTCGGTGGTCTTGTTTTCTGAAAATCCACAAGTCTAGCACTTACCACCATTCCCTCTATAGATGCTTATTGGCTATCTCGCATCATTTGTGCGTGAGCTTCCTGATTCTCTTGTAATACTTGGGCTAACGCTTCGGCTACGCCCATTGGGGATTCTTCCGATGGGTATGCATTTGTGCCTAAGAACTTCCTCTACCCCTTAATCTACCTCTTCGGGTGGAGGTTCCTACTTCTTGCTCATCCGGTACTAAATGTCTTCCAATAATAGACATCCTATTAATAGTTATCATCATACTACAATCAAGGTCTAAAACTCATAACAAGACTTTTAAAATTATAGGCAAATAAAAATTATTACTTATGACTTTTTCAAAGTAACACCTTTCAGTAGGATTATATTCACATATGCATATCCATTCTTTTTACACTAGACTCCCTTCCCGGGCTATTAGTAGCAGTATTTTATCTTACATACATCAGCAGATTTTTACAAATTCTAGTGGGTTGGCACCGATCAAAACAAAAACAAGCAAGATCGGCTCCTCACCTCCCCTATCTGTAGCAAAGTTTTTCCTCATCTGCCTCAGTCAGTCGGCGGGGATCGCCGAGGAACCCGCTGGTCGAAACTGTCCGCCTCCTCCTCCTCGGAGTTCCTGTCATCAAATGGCTGCCTAGAAGGCCCAGCAAGGTCGTGCGAAGGTGTAACGTCCCGGTCTTGGTATATGACACGCGTGCCCCTTGGTGGAAAACTAGGATATCGTTGTCGAAGTGTCTGCCGGTGGTAGATGCTGGCATTTCCTACATGACGGTAAATGGCACCTGGCCCACGAGATTGGTCTCCTGCACATGGGACAACCTTCTCCTTCCCTCGGGACGACGGTCCTGACGATATGGTGCTAGGACCTGCATGATCATCGCTCACTTGCTGCTGTTCGCTCTTTTGACTCCCTAAAGCTTCGATCCCCAGCTGTATCGGCTGCTACTGCCCATCAGACGACGCCTGAGACCATGATACTCACACAGTAGACGGGTATAGTCAGAGTCTAACGCAGTCACCAATGCCACTATGGTGGCTAAATAGGGATCTTGGCACCCACAAGAATAGAAAACCTGCGACGCCCAGCTTCTCCTAGAGAATATGGAACAAACTTGTAAGGTGAGTTATGTAACCTCTGAGAGTAATGCTGATGGATGGTACCCAGGGCCTCTCGAGCTACATCCTAGATCCCGTCCTCATAGTGCTCGCGGTAGATAGTATGTCGAACAGGACGACTGCCCTTCTGGTCCAGGGCATAAACCAGTATAGTCACGCGATAGCCAAACATCCTATCACCAACCCTCTCGTCCTCCACTTCTGCCAGCGGACGTGTTTGCTAGCTTAAGAATTGAAGCACTAACCACAGCAACTCAGCCCATCCGCCAAATCGCTCCAAGTATGAGAAAATCTGAATCGCCATCTATAACACAAAAATAACAAAACCTTTTAAGAAACTCTTAAATAAGACTTACATCATATAGATGAATCAACAAAACATAGGAAAAGAAAAATTTTATGCACTTTTTCAGCTAAGGTATAACTTTATATATAAATTTTTAATTACATATTTTGCAAATTAACCTTACTCAATCAGTTCTCATCTATGGCCATGTCCTACGGTCAAGCCATGGGCTCTTATACCACCTTCTCTTTGTCCCGTCCCGGTCGCTTTGTCCCATCCCAACCGCCCGGGGCTCATGATGTGCCACCCCTGGCCAACCCATGACGGAATGTCCCATAAGGGATTGCCAAGGCAATCACCCCATGGAGTACAACTCCTCAGGATATAGTTGTATAGAGAGTGTATATCACAACCATAGCTGATAAACATTTAATTATACAATGATATAGTACAGTCTCACAAAAGAGACCACAATGGTCACAATTTATTTATGTTACATGCGTACAACAACCCTTCCCACAGTCGAACTCGACTGTGAACCGCAACCTTAAAAGAGCTGATCAAACTCACCCTCGAGCGGAGCTGGTTCATTCTCAGGTGGTTCTTGGTTGGCTTCATACTCTTCTAATAATTTGAAACGTCGGGGGTGAGACAGGGTACTCAACAAGCCAATTGAGGCAAATGCACAAATATACATATTCAAGGATTCATAATAGAATAGAATGTTCATGAAGGTACTCATAATAAATTAGCTTATTATTTCTTATTGCAATATGGTAGTGGCAAGAATTTACTCTACTATTTACTTTAACAAGAATATAACATATCCATTTTTGATTAATTTTCCAAGATTGAACTTAACAGTTTAAAAGAAATTTTGTAAATCTATTTGTGCTTAACCACATGATAATTCATTGACCATGACATACCCAAATCTGAGGGTACGGAATATTCGAATACATTCTTTACACTCTACAGAGGTGTACTATTTTCCCACAATTTACTTCTCCTACTACTGTCAGCGCATATACATGCAACAATATTGGATGCGACTGAGTCAAAGCTCATATGCTTTTCTCATTGTCTTATAATAACTTTAGCTCTTCCCAGCTAAGGTCTTATCATGCATCAAACAAAAACTATAGCCGTTGTAGCGGGCTATACCCCTACCCCGATCCCTCTCCAGTGCTAGTCCGTGGTAGGGAACTCCCCTTTGTTTAGCAGTTGATCAATGGAGGGATCACATCTCATAAACATATCAGCACATCACTCTCATACCTCACTATCCATGCAGAGCAGTGTTAAGTATTTGACAAAGTTACTAGGTCATGCCTATCCCATACCAAGCTTGTGGTTAGTACGGTAACATATCACTAGAAGTTAAAGCACAATGGTTTGGTCCTTAAGTGTTCGGGTAAAGAACTCATCCACAATGCCCCTGTGCCTCATGCACCATCAACATTTTAATCCATTCTACCCGAACATTTTTCCTTTATAATTAAATTCTTATATGGCACACAACCCATTTTTCTTAATAGAATAATTCTCAAATTATCATATATTTGAACTGCATAATGCAATTGCAGAAATTTCTTTTATCAATTACAATATAATATTTTAAATATAAATGGTCAAGTTCAATTGACTTGCTTTGTTCCTCTAGGATTGGTTCTCCTGGTATAGTCCCGGCGATTTGCTCCTCAGTAGTAGGTATCTCGGGACCTATTTATAGTTAAAGTACACTATTGATCAAAATATGATTAAGTATTTAATGGATAAAATAAATGCATGCCTAGGGTCTAGTATGCTTATACTTAAGTCACTGCGACGATTAATCAAATAAATCGGATTGTAAAAGGGTCTCATTATGAATCAAAAATGAAACAAAACGAAAAAAGGGTAAAATAAGAACGACATTTTCCAAAAGGATAAAAAGGTTTATTAGTAGGTCTTGGAAGCCGAATTTGACCTAGATCCTGAGGGCAATTAGATGTAAAATAGGCAAAGGGTTCTAACCATTCAAGTTAAATCAAATTCCTAGCTTTCTAAAGTGATTTGGCACTTTTTAGGATTTATATATTAATTCAATATATATACTTCAATTAGGGTTTTAACACATTTATCAATTCTGGGCTAACAGAGGACTTTTACAAAATACAAATTATTTGGTTAGACTCTAATTAATATAAAAAACAAAATGACATGGTTGGGATTTGAAATAATGCCCTAAAATTGGTCGGTTGAAGTAATGAATATTAGCGGCTGACATTTAGTATACAAAACAAATGTCTTTGGCTGACTTTGGTTGTCATTCGGAGCGCGCGGTGATCTATGGCGGTGAAGTCTTCGTCGGTGGTGATTTCGATGACTGCACCAGAGGGCTCCATCAACTTCGTTGGCGATCAGTTTGGGTGGCTTCTGTTGACCCATGACCGGGTTTCATGAACGGCACTACTGGAATGGCACAACCGGCATTAAGATCGACGGCGACGACCGGAATCTGGTCGATGACACGTCAGCAAGCTTCAACAACACCTATCGAGTGTAACTATGATAGTAATTTGGATGGGGATAGAACTTCTCTCCACGGTGCGGTCCCAGAAATAGGACAATTCCCCAACTTTGCCAGAGCTGGAGAAGACGAAGTAGTGAAATCATCAATGGGGAATTCTACGATGTTGAGGATGACCTCAATTGGGTGTACCCACTGGTAATTTGATAAAGATGCTCAATTTACCAGTCTGACGTCTTGCCGTCGCAGAAGACAGGACTTCAAAATTTGCCGGTGAGCGGCCATCAGACTTCACCAAATTTGGCAAGGAGGTTGCTGGGGTGGTAAGAAAGTTGATTGCCCAACCAATTTTAACAATTGCTAGCTAAATTGATGGATTCAGGTTCTTCCCGACCGCGGCGGTGCTTCGAGCTCCCAGAGCTCGTCACCAGCGCGATTTCCACCGCTGCAGCTTGTCAGCGCCTACGCAAAGGTTGCTATAGATTTCTAATACCTAGCCCTAGAGTCCTATGTAGCATCAACTGAATATTCGACCAATTGAAACAACCCGGCACGCTACAATACAGTAAAACTGGTAAAACTAAATATTTGTGTTGCAGCCGTGGTTCTCGTCGTCATTCTGGCTGGAATACTGGCTGGAGAAGATGAAAGATTTGTCATACAACTACTAGAGAACATGCTGATCAAATAATGCATAATATTCGAGTTGAAGTTCCTAATGTGGGGTGGCTGCTAGCTACTGCGACTGCTACTACTACTCAACACACGAACAGAGAGGGAGAGAATAATCACTGTGGCTGCTACGTATGTGTATTTTTACTGCATACATGTTTATCTCTACACCAAAGTCCCAAGCAGCTGCATGTATAAGTATTCACCTCTTCTTTTCACAGCTCAACACTTCACCACGTAACTATATTGTTTACCAAACAGTGTTTTAAGCTTTTGTTGTGCACATGCAATCCTGAAGCTTCTCCAGGCTTCTTTAGAGAGGATTTTCTTTTCCTTCTCTTTTCCTCATCCTTATCTCAAGCCTTCTTGAGATTTTCTTCCTTAGGGTTAATTTCTTCATGCTACTATTCTCTTGTACATGTATATATATTGTTGGGGAAACTCCCGATCATCTTACTAGGGAAAAAACCCCAGAGGTTCGCCGGGGGGCCGGAGAACCCCCGGAGGCAAAACCCGGAGGGTCACCGAGTCTCGGAGGGTTACCGGGCCCTAGAGGGTCCCTGGGGGCCCTGGAGGGTCATCGGGTCCCTGAGCCCCAGAGGGTCACTGGGGCCCAGGAGGGTCACTGGGCTCCAGAGGGTCCCCTGAGTTCCCAGGGGGTCACGGGGCCCTGGAGGGTCCCTGGATCTCGGAGGGTCACCGGGTCCCGAAGGGTCATTGGGCCCCGGAGGGTCCCTGAGAGCCCTCTCAGGGTCCCAGGGTCCCGAAGGGTCACTGAGGACAAGTAGGGTCACCAGGCCCCTGGAAGCCACCTGGGGACCAGAGAGCTCCCAAAGGAGTCTCCGTCGCCTTGCGTGGTCGATCTCGGGAGTGCGGGGTCACGTGCTGGTGGGGAGCCGAAGAGCCCCCGGAGGCAAAACCCGGAGGGTCACCAAGTCCCGGAGGGTCCCTGGGGTCCTAGAGGGTCACTGAGGGCCCCGGAGTGTCCCTGAGGGTCCTGGAGTGTCACCGGGCCCCAGAGGGTCACCGAGGACCCCGGAGGGTTCCTGGAAGCCCCGGAGGGTTACCGAGGACCCTGGTGGGTCATTGGGCCCCGGAGGGTCCCGAGGGCCCTCAGAGGATCACCGAGGACCCTGGAGGGTCACCAGGCCCCGGGAGGCCACCTGGGCACCAGAGAGCTCCCGGAGGAGTCCCGGCCGCCTCGCGTGGTCGATTCCGAGAGCGCGGGGTCACGTGCTGGTGGCCCAAGGGCGCCTCGGGAACTGACGAGGACACTTGTCAAGCATCCAATCCCTTCGACCGGGAAAATGACGCCAACGCCCTTTGATCCAGCGATCGTAGCTAGGCCTTTTTGGTCTTCTGCATGTTTTGGGGCCTATAAATACCTCCCTTGTATCTCAATTGTAACTAACTCTGATTCATTTGTCATACACACAAACAACAGGCTCCCTCGGAGACCTCTCTCCCCGAGAGAGCATCTCCCCAGCGGACTCGCGTTCGGAGGGCGTCGACAGGACTAGGGCCCCCACTAGGACCCGAACCTGTATAAAAATCACCGTGTCAATTTCTGTGTTGCCCGGCGGGAGGTAACCGGTCACTCGGTCAACCCGCGTTGCTATACACGTGTTGCGCACGTCCGAAGAAACCTGCCGGGGTATTCGTAATACCACGACCAGAAGAGCCAAATGCGGTCAAGGTAATTCCACGACCAGAAGAAAACCTTAAACAAGTTCTGTCATTCCCCGATGACCCATCTAGAACCATTCGGATAGGGTTAGAACTGGAAAGCAAATAGGTAATTGCGCTCATCTCTTTCCTCCGGGCTAATGCTGATGTGTTTGTGTGGAAACATCCGACATGCTTGGAGTCCCAAGGGAAGTCATTGAGCACAAGCTAGCAATATAGCCTAGACAACGACCTATAAAGCAAAAGCTCAGGCGTTTTACCCCTGACTGGAGAGAAGCTATTCGTTTAGAGTTGGATAAGCTCCAGGAAGTTGGCTTTATTCATGAAGTCGACCATTCCGAATGGCTCGCAAACCCGGTCATGGTCTTGAAGTCAAATGGTAAGTGGCGCATATGTGTCGATTACACCAGTTTCAATGCTACCTACCCGAAGGGTGATTTTCCCTTCCTCGCATCGATCAGTTATTCGATTCAACAACGGGTTGTGAACTGATGAGCTTCCTAGATGCTTACTCAGCGTACCATCAAATTAGCATGACAGAAGAAGATGAAGAGAGACTGCCTTGGTCACACCATTTGGTATATACTGCTACGTCAGAATGCCATTTGGACTCAAGAACACTGGTTCCACATATCAGCACTTGATGCAGAAGACCTATCATTCTCAATTAGGGCATAATTTAGAAGCTTATGTAGATGACTTGGTTGTAAAGAGTTTAAAAAGCTCTAGTCACATAGATGACCTGGCTAAAACTTTCTATAACCTGAATAAATATGGAGTAAAGTTGAATTTTGAAAAGTGCTCCTTTGGAGTTTCTTCTAGAAAGCTTTTGGGTTTCCTTATTTGTTCACGAGGCATTGAGGTTAATCCCAAAAAAATTCAGGCCATTGAGCAAATGAGATCTCCTGCGACCATGAAGGAGGTACAAAGCCTAACCGGCCGAATGGCGGCTTTAAATCGTTTCATCTCGAAGTTGGGAGAATGTGGATTACCTTTCTTTAAGGTTCTGCATAAGCACAATAGTTTCTACTGGTCGGACGAAGCTGAAAAAGCCTTTCAGGAAGTACAAGCATATTTAGCCAGTGCCCTGGTATTGGTTTCCCTGACCTTGGGAGAGCCATTATTCATCTATTTGGCTGCTACCCCTTGCGCGGTCAGCGCTATCCTTGTCACGGAAAGGGAGGAAGTGCAATGAACAGTTTATTCTATAAGTGAGGTATTGAATGGACCAAAGGAGAGATACCCTGAAGTCCAAAAATTACCTTATGCTCTCTTAATGGCTTCAAGGAAGCTGCGACTACTTTCAAGCGCACAAGATTATTCTGCCGTCGTCTTTTCCCTTAGGGGACATCTCCATAATCCGGAAATGACAGGTTGAGTTACGAAATGTGCCATAGAACTTGGAGCTTTTGATGTCCACTTCATAGCCCGAGTAGCAATCAAATCCCAGATTCTTGCAGATTTTGTGGTCGAATGGACTAATCCCGAACCACTTGTGCAAGAATCTGAGGATTTGGAAAATACCGGTCATAGGATGTTGTATTTCGATGGCTCTCGGAGTTTCACAAACTCAGGGGCTGGAGCAGTCTTAATTACACCTCAAGGCGACCAGTTCCAGTATGTCGTAGAATTACACTTTGTTACTACCAATAACGCAACAAAGTATGAAGGTCTTCTAGTCGGGCTTCGAGCAGCCAAATCCCTCGGAGTCCATCGATTAGTCATGAAGGGAGATTTGCAGCTTGTCATAAACTAGGTGAATAACGAATACCAATGTTCCAACAAGACAATGGCTCTATACCTAGGCGAGGTGAGGAAATTGAAAAAATACTTCAGAAATTTTGAAGTCCAATTTGTTCCACAAAGAGACAATATTCTCGCAGACCAATTGTCAAAAATTAGTTCCTCGCGTACATCCCCACCGGCAGGAGTGTTCATTGAGCACTTAAATAAGCCCTCAATCACAACCACCACAGAGGCACCTGAGGTGATGACTAACATCACCGCCCTCGAGCATGAAGCAGATTGGATCCTACCATTGAGGAACTATCTTGCGCATGGGACCTTGCCCGAAGATGAAACCGAGAATAACCAGTTAGTTAGAAAAGCACAAATGTACAGATTGGTTGAAGGAACCCTATACAGGAAAGGTGCTCAAGGAGTGCTAATGCATTATATTTCTCAAGAAGATGGAAAATCTCTTCTAAAAGAAATTCATGGAGGTATGTGCGGTGCACATGTATCCTATCGAACACTGGTCGGAAAAGCCTTCCGACAAGTTTATTACTAGCCAATGGCACTTAATGATGCCATGCTTGGTCAAGACTTGCCCACAGTGTCAATTCCATGCTCGGCAGGTTCACTAGCTAGCATATGCATTGCAAACTATTCGTTTGACAAGGCCATTTGCCATATGTGGGATAGATATTGTAGGACCTATGCCTCAAGCGGTCAATGGATATAAGTTTCTAATTGTAGCCATTGATATGTTTACCAAGTGGATTGTGGATGAACCGATTCAAAATATTACCGCCTCAGCGGTGATTCGATTGAGATATAGACGAGTTTTGACTATACTCGACCAAATGCTAAATATGCGGAATAACGGGATCTTACTCGGAATTACTGAAACACAAGATAATCAAAACACAGTTCAAAAGATGGCACAACTATTTATTGAAAAGAGGGATCTTGTACAAGTCGAACATTAGGACGCACTCGTCTACGTCGATCAATGAACTATAAAGTCTATACCTATGTGTTAGATGATCAGGTAGATAATTTATCTATCCTATTATAAGGTATTTATAGTCCTGATCAATTGAGATCATATTAGACTCAGACAACTAACGAAACCTAATCGTATTAGACTTTGCTATATAGATATTGATCTGAATACAATCCGACCAAACAGTTCGAATCCTTTACGCATTCGACCTGCGACCTATCAACAGTTGGGACCCGAGGGTTCACTACTACAGAAATGCTTTTCACTATCGGTTCAAAATCAAATCTACTATCGGTTCTCTTACTGCTAGTAATCGGCACGATAGAAGAAACGTAGCACACCCCTATCGGTTAAAAACCGATAGTAAAATACCTACACCTCAAACATTTCAGTAATCGCTAACAACAATTCTCCTATCGGCTCAATGATCTCAACCGATAGTGATGTTATATTTCTTGTAACGGTTATTCACTGGAAACCGATAGTAATGTATAGTTTTTTCTATCGGTTAGGTACTCGACACGGTTAGTACCACAACTTTCTTCTATCGGTTGTAGGATATGAACCGATAGTATTACAAAGGATCATTAACAGATACAGAAATACAGTGATACACTAATACAGTAGATTTAATTTATTCACAAATACACTAATTATTCAGAGATTTAATTTATTCACAAATACACTCATGCATTGGACAAATTGAATTTATTCACATATTGAGTCTATTCACAAATACACCAATGAATTTATTCACATATTGAGTTTATTGGCAAATACACCAATGAATTTACACACATACACCAATCAACACATTCAATATATATTACACAAGTCATTTACGATCGATCGTTGATAGCCACTTCTTCCATCACATATTGAGCCCAAATTGTTCGCAGCTCCTTCAATTGAGGCAACTCATATTACTCTTTCAACATGGCGCTCTGCATGCGTGTATGAAGTTAGGAACGTACGAGACATCTAATGTTCGACTTTGAGTCAGGAAAAATGGTTACCTTAGGGAATTGGGCAAAGTTTCTCTTGATCAGGTCATACATAAATCTCATGACATAGAAGCCACATTCCCACGATTGTGGCTGCTGATGGCACTGGGATAATTGTATATGCAAAGGCATAAACCCACATTAATTCGAAAGAACTAATTAAGCTTAAATTAAAAGACTCATCATGAGTAGTTCCATCCATATTAATTACCTCATATTCTTTCCAAAAAATTGTTGTGCCCTTCGACGCGTCATGCCTCCCTCCAGCAGTAACATAATTTTTGAAAGCCCTGTATTTAATTTAGCATTGCCGGTTAATATGTTATCATTAATTAGCTAGTTAGAGAAAAATTTAAAACATCTACGTTACTTACGCGTCTATGTGCCACGTGAGGGTGAAAACATGCGCCACCCTGTCGCTCATCGAATCAAGGTAATAGACCTCATTCATCATTGGGCAAATGACGGCGAGGATCCAGTGGCCCCTACATTGCATATATAAGCGAACCGTTTCATATATATGTTAGGCGTAACATACAAGAATGAGTTAAATTAGTAGGAAATGCACTAACCTTTGGTGGTACAGCGCAAGAATGAACACTCGGTCCTGCTGCGCTAGTAGTGCCCTTGATATGTATTCCTCCGCATGTGCTTGGTCGTGCTCTAGCATCGTGAGGCTAATTTTGTCTGGGTCGAGGAAACCCACCTTGTCACAAGCCCTCATCGACGCCAGCCTATACATGCACCTGGATGCAAAGTAGACATTAGTAAGTAGTGCATACAAAGTGATTAGATTTATGAAATGAACTGTGATAACTTCACACAACAGCAAACTCACAGGACTCCAGTCCGTATGATGGACATATCAAGCTCCCGCCAGTTGAGGAGGTCGAACAAATCCTCGTGGGCCACCGATATGCTCCCGGCCTCACGGTGAAAATGACCTAGCCTAAAGTGAACTAAGAAGTTGATGTGGCGCCTAGACCGGGTCAGGTACCACTCGTGGAGACTTCTGGTTATTTGATCTATATTGTGCAGAAGGTACTCCGACACGAGTGGGAACCCATTCTTGAACGTACCCGGCTGGCTTTGTTTCGCCTTGCCTTTGGCCTTGCCCTTGCCTTTGGGCGGGGAGCAAGTGTATACCTTCGAAGGTTGGGGCGTGGTGCCGCCGGCTTCATTTGATGGCGAAGGGTTTGAGGCCGTCGGAGGAGGCATGGGGGCCGAAGGAGCTCGGTCATGCGTTGTGCTGGGGGTGGTGTCCTCAGGAAGTGAGCTGGCATCCATCGTCCACTTTAAGTTACGAACGCGTAAGTTAAATTTTGCAAATTGAGTATATTAACTGAGTTGTAGGCTAGAATGGCTACGGTTTACCTCCTGTAGTCTAACACCCTTCTTGGGCCACTGTATGTATGAGCCCAATGCCTCACCAATTGTCCGCATTTCGTCCGTTGGGACGAGCAACAGAAAAGAGCTGTAGCCCGGGAGGGCCATGTCCACCTGTACCTTTGCGAATCCAGACTCCAGAGGTACGCAGTGGATCCGGACATCCTCCTAAGACTGATATACGACCCTGTTTGCAACCACTACAGGTTTGTCGCCTATGTTGATCAATAGGCTACAGCTCTCCAGCTTCTGTAATTTGCAACAATTATAACAGTTAGCGAAACAGTTCTAACGTAACGGGAGTAGCATCAACCGAACTGCATATATAGCTCAAGAGTTGCAATACCTCAATCAGGTCCACTGGATCCACGTGAACCTTCGAGCCGCAACTACTCGGCCTGGCAACGTCGACCTCAGCAACTGGATCTAAACCCTTGGACTGCACAACTCGGCTGAGGTGTTCATATTTATCGTTCATTTGAGCGAACATGTCCGCGAATTGTGCAATCACATCTGACCGTATCTTTTGAGACAGCTCCAATTCCCTTTCCTTCCAGCTGTGAGCCTTCTTCGCCTTTTGCCGGGGCTCCGAGAAGCCTTCCTTCCATGGCACCACACCCCCCACAGTTCGTGTCCGCCCTGGATGCTCCTTGTTCCCTAGAGCCCGGGTAAGGATGTCGTTCTCCCTATGGGGAGTGAACAATCCCTCGGTCGCCTCCTTCGAGCAAGAGATCTGTTACATTCAAAGCTCTCCATTGTGAGGAAAAAATATATACAAATTTGTGCGCACACTAGTGATCATAGTTTTTTCTACCACACTCTATGATTCCAACCAGGAAGTTAGCAAACTTACGATTCGCTGCACGACCTCGACGTCCCTGGGGTTTGGGAACTCCACAGTCCCCGTGGACGACACGGTCCCTCTGGCCAGCCACCAGCGCTTGCATCACGGATTGCGGATCTCGGAGAGCAGTAGGTCAGGGGAGTCGACAAAATTTGACACCTCGTCTTCAGCCTTCTTCCACTGCTCCTCCTACCCCGCATAGCCGCGAGAGCCGAGCCGGTGCGGGTGGTCGTTCCTCCTCTGGATTGCATTGTTCTTCTCGCTAAGGGCCTTCGTACCAGAACTAAGAAAATTAATGCACCGCTGGTTACTGAATACAACGGTGTAACCAAGCAAAGGAACCATACATACCTTGAACTCAAGGGTCCCCTTCTGTTGGGTGAATTGCTCCCATACCTCCTCCATTATGAAGGGGTACTTCTCGCATGGAGATTTGCCTTTAGCGAGGAAGGTACTGACGAGGACGCTCTTGAAGGTTTTCCACGTGTTGTTCATGTCCTTCAAGCAAGCTATCTTGAAACCATCGTCGGGGATGTTCCACTTGGCCTGTTTCAAATGGTGCATATAAACAGGACTTACTTAATCTCTGGGATAAACCAAGGGAATGTGATTACTCAAGAGTTTAGTGATTTTGAGTAATTTTACCTTCACTTCTGCCCACAGCCTATCCCTCTCGTCGGCCTTAACATCCTTCCAGCTCTGGACGGTGATCTTCACCCTTTCCTTCACCAACAAACCAACATAGGCAGTGTACTGGCCGGCGTTATTCCCGATCGGTCTGTCGAACTGGTTGAACTCACACGAAAGATCTGTGCGTTTGGCCAAACGGCACAACATCGTTGCACCTCGCGCCTTCCTCTTGCGCTACGATGAGGCAGCGTCATCTACGTTCGCCCTTGCCAAATCACTACTATCAGCCGAGGAAGATGCCGACATGGCTTTACCTAAAATTCCATGAACAGACCATCAATTGATATGAAGAAAGGTACATGACAAAGTTCATAACAAAAATGGAATGGCAATGACGAACCACCTCTTTTTGTTAAAAAGTCAAATTTTCATTCAAAAGGCCAAAAATCATCAATTCCTATCAACATGGTCTTCAAAATGGATTTAAAAGGTTTTTAGAGGCTTTCGACTATCTCACCGGAAAACTTGCTTTGACTCGAAATATCTTATACATGCAAAACATGAGCTTCGGCTGTTTCTATGGTCTTTACTCGTGACCTTCGGCTCAAAATGATATGGATAACTGATTCAAGCTCTTTCATGTCAAAAATCTCATGAAAATCAAATTTGAACTCAATTTGCAAAAGGTTGTCGAACTTCAACCTTCTTGCTTAACATAAAGATCATTTGACCATAACTCTTGATTGTAAAATCCTATTTGGAAAATTTTTTCAGAAAAATATATTTCATGCAATGAAAATCATTTCTGTAAATTTTCATTTCAAATGTATTTGATTTGAGCAATAGTTGATTCTTTTCACAAATCAAATATGAAATCTGCAAAATTCAGACTTTTCAATGTACTATCGGTTGACAATAACAAACCGATATGAGATACTCTATTTCCTATCGGTTTGACAATTAAAACCGATAGTATTCAAGTTTGTATTCAGGAAAATAGATAAGATTAGCAGTGCAAACTATGCTAGTCTCTCTGCAAGAACATAAAGAATCATGACTTTGTGATAAAAATTTAAATGAACAAAAATTTCAAATGAAAATTAGAAAATGGGAAATAATTAACAGAAAATTCAGATTATGTTCTTTTACAATCGGTTCGAAATAAGAAACCGATAGTGGACGACTATGTAACGAAAAATTCCTAGCGATTTTCATCAAGTCTGTAATTCTCATAGCTATCAAGTTTGTAATTCATGCACTTTTCATCTAGTTTTATATCTGTAATACATTGAACCACATATGAACTATTCAATATAAATTTAAGAAATTGACGCGAGCGGAAAGATCAACGATACTGTGGTTTGGTTAAGAACACTTACAGTCGTTCGTGGAGTGGCCTACGATGGCGCGATGCAGTGGCCAGAGGCAGTGGTGAACCCAATTGCGAGCGGCAATGGTGGCGCAGAGGAGCGAAAAAGGGAACGTCGAGGAGGCTAGGGTTTTCCGTGCGCGAGTATTTGGAAATGTGATCAGTTGCACTGGAGGGAAAATCGTGCGAGGTTAACCTAATATATGAATCTTTACTATCGGTTAATAATCATCAAACCGATAGTAAATACAATGGAAGTTAGGGTATGGAGTGTTGGCATTGTTCACTATCGGTTTTATGATTATTAACCGATAGTAAATTAATCCACTGTACAAGATCAAACCAAAATGTAGAACGGGGTCTTATAACACAATATGTATTACTATCGGTTATGAACAATAAACTGATAGTAGATCTTAAATTCATATCGGTTTGGAAATTGAAACTGATAGTAAAATACAATGTTATTGACCCTAAAGGGTTTTCCTGAGAACAATTACATATGGGTCTCAGTACATCATTTTGCACTTGTAAAGACATCTGAAACCCCATGCAAATGACTTCCTGATGAGACCATGTACATCATGGTTATGACCAAGACAACATCAACATGGTGGTCATCAAGATGTCATCGTCCGCCACCTTGGCCAGGACGCGAAAGCTGGCAGCACGTACGTCGTCTGGATTTTGTGCTGTCGCCGCCACAAGTTCGGCCTCCACCTTGGCCACCTCCCCAAACACAAGACGTGCTCAAGAAAGACGCATCTACACCTCTAAGGTCGCACAAGCCACGTCGCTCCAAGGCCAGCTCACAAGTGAGCTCAATTCATCCGCGAGTCCGGTTCGGCCATCTGCGCATAGTCCAACTTAAAACGGACGTACAGGCCACATACGAAGTCCGTTTTCGACGTTCTTGGACTCTACAGACAAGAGAACGATGAGAGCTTTCCAACGGATCCAGTCCCATGTCCAAATTCCTTACGAATCAACAGGAATCGTCAAAACAAGATTACGACCAGAATCTGACGTGCGCTGCGACGCTCCACTTTGGGCCCAAGGCCCATGTACCCCTAGGGTTTCCTCCTCCACCCCATGGCCGCCCCATACAGTATATATATGGCCGCCATGGCTGCCGTTTAGACTTGGGTTTTGCTTAGATCAATTCTGTCTTTGAACAGTGTCGCCATTCATCGGTTTGTGAGACCCCAACTCGTGAGCTTCATCCTCAATTGCAAATTCAGTTGCATCTTTCTTGTTCTTGCTTGTGTTCTCGATTCACTGGCAGGGATTAGCCTTCGTGGCGAGGTCAACCGGGCAGCGCACGGTTGATAACCAGAGGACGCGTGGTGCTGCGATTGCAGGGGTTTTGATCGTGCCGATCAAGAAGCTGGATCGTGTGTGTCTCGCGCCGCCTAATCGACTTATCCTCCACCTGACGGAAGTTCGGGCATCCCCGTTCCCATTAAGTGGTAATCAGAGCAAGGTTACCGTCAGGTTCGCCTTTTCCCTTAGTTTGATTTAGTTTTGCGTTCGCCCTAGAGTCCAGAAAATTGCCACACAAAAATATTTGCATCCATTGTCCAAGACTTTTGAGCCTTTGCATTGTTTCTTTACTGTTTTGCATTATTGAATTTTCGCCCATCGTCGTCGTTGCCGCTGTCCGTGTCTAGTTTCTAGATCTAGTCTCGAGTCTGCATCCGCCGTTGAATCCGCCGCTTAGGGTTTGTGTTCTTGTCAAGAAAATATCAAAAAAAAAAAACAAATAGTAGATTGGTTTTGATTGTATCCTCCATAACCTCAGGTCGAATTATACATATTCCCCATTCATCCAATCCAAAAACCACTCGTCACAAAACCGAGCCCGATTCGAGTTCGCGTCCAATCTGTGACCCCTTCAGTAAAACGGGCATAACTTTCACATACGAACTCGGATTTCGATGTTCCTGGGCTCGTTGGAAAGCTGACAAAATTTCCTAGAGGAAAAGCCATTGGTTTGAGCAATGGAACCACCCCCAAATTCGGCTTCTATCTATGAGATTTCGTGCCATCTTTGTTAGGGTTTTCAAGTTTAGATCTATTACGGTTTGGTTCTGTATTTTGGCCATAACTTCTTCATACGAACTCCGTTTTAGATGATCTTGGAAGTTCTGGAAAGCTTAAAAGATTCCCCACAACTTTACTTTTGGAACATATCACAAATTTGAAGATTGCGTGGTGCATAATTGCTGCGCAAAGTTTCTGCTCTTGCGGCATAATTTTGTTGTGTTGGTAAAAAAAAAAAGGCAAGTGCATAAAGAAAAGCCGCACAAAAAAAAAAAGAAAAGTAAAAAAAAAAAAAATTCTAGCGCACACAAAAAAAAAAAAAAAAAAAAAGGGCCGCGCTGTTTGAATGAAAAAGTGAGCAAAGGAAAAACTTCATCTTTCGTGTTGCATATTGGGGAACCACACCTTTCTTCAACCCGTTCGCTTCAGACTAATCTAGGTCTAGGCCAGTCAAGCACGTTGATAGTTTGGGCTAATCTTCAATTTTGCATTACTTATATTGAACAATTGCTATTCATTTGCTACATATTTTTGGCCACCTACAGCTCCACAAATACATCCTTCTGATCAGCACAGGTTATTGACCCTTGCAATCGCTTCATCACGCCCTCACGGTGTCACGAACCAGCCACCGGTTGCACCATCCCTCGCTGTGTTGGTAAGAACCGGGTAAGAACTTGGTAAGATTGCTTGAGAGCGTGAGATCCCACCTAGTAGTTCATAGGGCTCATAATACTTGTGCTTGTTTTCCTTCTGTCCTTTTTCTGTGCTAACCATGGCAGGTGGCAAGAAGGGCAGGAACGAGGATGATGTTACCATCGAAGACTGTGTCCTTCATTCAGAGTTGTCGACCATGCTGGATGAGATAAAAACGATGTTCAAGGAGCATGCCATGACGACGAACAAGACCCTTGAGAGCATCGATCGACGAGTTGCCACCCTCACCGAGAGGATGGATGCCGTCGAAAAACGCCCTCCCGCGACCATTGATGGAGATGCCTCCGTCAACAGCGGCGCCAACCACGGCAACAACGACCACGATGAGGATGGTGATTTTGAGGAAGATGAAGATGAGCAGCAACGTGCCGCCAGGGAACGTGCTGCTCAACGAGACGGCCGTCTGCATGACCGTCTTCGCCGCAACCAGCACGGTATGGGAGGTAATAACCAGAACCACAATGATGATCCTTTCGCTAAGGTAAAATTCACCATCCCTTCCTTTTCTGGAGCTTATGATGCTGATGCTTACTTAGATTGGGAGATGACGGTCGAGCAGAAATTTAATTCCCATGTAGTTCCCGAGATTCATAGAGTTAGACAAGCCACTAGTGAATTTAAAGATTTTGCTATAATCTGGTGGAATGAACTAGTAAATGCCCACTTACAACCTGATTCTTGGGCGAGATTAAAAGATGCTATGCGTAATAGATTTGTTCCTCCTTCCTACCAACGTGATATGCGCAAGAGATTGCAACGATTAGATCAAGGTAGTATGACTGTTCAGGAATATTACCAAGAGCTTCAAAAGGGTATGTTACGTTGTGGGGTAGTAGAGGAACCTGAGGATAAAATTGCTCGTTTTTACGGTGGTTTGCGTCCAGAAATTCAGGATATTGTTGATTATAAAGAATATACAACTGTCAATCGCTTGTTTCAACTTGCTATGTTAGTAGAGAAGGAGTTGCAGGGACGCCATTCTAAGAGCAGGAGCAACACCGGCAGCACCTTCACACCCCGAATGACTACGGAACAAGCGAAGACAGTGCCTTCTTCCACCTTCCGACCAGCTGCACCGCCACCTTCGACGAGCACACGACCGGCATCGACGGCACCGCCCGCCCGTGCCGCGGACAGCAGCAAGTCGACCCCGCCAACACCGGCCAAGAGCTCCTCCTCCGTCGCTTCCACGGGCCGTACATCGACGGGAATTCGCTGCCACAAGTGCCAAGGGATTGGCCACGTCAAGAAAGAGTGCCCCAGCCAGCGGGCATACATCGCCACAGACGACGGAGGTTACATCAGCGCCTCTGATGTTGAGGATGAGATCGACGACACCAGGGTGGACGACGACGAGGTTGATGATGATGCCACCTTTGGCGCCGAGGATACCGCTGCGTACAGGTCCATCATTGTCCAGCGTGTCCTTAGCGCACAAATGGAGCAAGCCGAGCAGCAGCAGCGCCGCAACTTGTTCCAGATTTTCTTCGTCATCAACAACCGACGAGCGCGCGTGATCATTGACTCCGGCAGCTGCAACAACTTGGTGAGTACAGATTTGGTCAAGAACCTTGGCTTGACCACACGCCCGCACCCACATCCATACCACATTTAGTGGCTGAATGATTCCGGCAGAGCTAAGGAGTATGCGGATGTTTTTCCTGCCGAGATACCTCCAGGACTCCCACCCATACGAGGGATTGAGCACCAAATTGATTTGATACCTGGAGCGAGTTTGCCATGTCCCTCTAATTCAATTTTCAAGGTATATGATAGTTTTCAAGAAAGGGAGTATATAAATGTTAATGGTTCTGTGTCTAATGATTTGATTATCAAAGATATGCATATTGTTGTGCTCTCTGTTGGTGCTAACATTTTGCAGAAAAACACAATGGAGTCGAGGACGACTCCACATCAAGAAAGGGAGAATGATGAGACCATGTACATCATGGTTATGACCAAGTCGACATCAACATGATGGTCATCAAGATGTCATCGTCCGCCACCTTGGCCAGGACGCGAAAGCTGGCAGCACGTACGTCGTCTGGATTTTGTGCTGTCGCCGCCACAAGTTCGTCCTCCACCTTGGCCACCTCCCCAAACACAAGATGTGCTCAAGAAAGGCGCCTCTACACCTCTAAGATCGCACAAGCCACGTCGCTCCAAGGCCAGCCCACAAGTGAGCTCAATTCATCCGCGAGTCCGGTTCGGCCATCTGCGCGTAGTCCAACTTCAAACGGACATACAGGCCACATACGAAGTCCGTTTTCGACGTTCTTGGACTCTACGGACAAGAGAACGACGAGAGCTTTCCAACGGATCCAGTCCCATGTCCAAATTCCTTACGGATAAACGGAAATCGTCAAAACAAGATTATGACCAGAATCTGACGTGCGCTGCGACGCTCCACTTTGGGCCCAAGGCCCATGTACCCCTAGGGTTTCCTCCTCCACCCCATGGCCGCCCCATACAGTATATATATGGCCGCCATGGCTGCCGTTTAGACTTGGGTTTTGCTTAGATCAATTCTGTCTTTGAACAGTGTCGCCGTTCATCGGTTTGTGAGACCCCAACTCGTGAGCTTCATCCTCAATTGCAAATTCAGTTGCATCTTTCTTGTTCTTGCTTGTGTTCTCGATTCACTGGCAGGGATTAGCCTTCGTGGCGAGGTCAACCGGGCAGCGCACGATTGATAACCAGAGGACGCGTGGTGCTGCGATTGCAGGGGTTTTGATCGTGCCGATCAAGAAGCCGGATCGTGTGCGTCTCGCGCCGCCTAATCGACTTATCCTCCACCTGACGGAAGTTCGGGCATCCCCGTTCCCATTACTTCCAATAATTTTGAAATAAATTAACAGTAAAGACCAATCATGGAACATAAGGAATCATGCATATAGAAATTTTCTTCGAATAGCCAATCATGATGGAGATATCAAAATGACAAACCAGCCAAAAACCACAAGGAATCTGAACTTTGCAGTTTTCATATTGATTTGTGAAAAGAATCAATTATTGCTCAAATCAACTCCAATTGAAATGAAAATTTACAGAAATGATTTTCATTGCATGAAATATATTTTTCTGAAAAAATTTTCCAAACAGGATTTTACAATCAAGAGTTATGTTCAAATGATCTTTATTGCCATTGTATTTCACTATCGATTTTATGATTATTAACCGATAGTAAATTAATCCACTGTACAAGATCAAACCAAAATGTAGAATAGGGTCTCATAACACAATATGTATTACTATCGGTTATGAACAATAAACCAATAGTAGATCTTAAATTTATATCGGTTTGGAAATTGAAACCGATAGTAAAATACAATGTTATTGACCCTAAAGGGTTTTCCTGAGAACAATTACAGATGGGTCTCAGTACATCATTTTGCACTTGTAAAGACACCTGAAACCCCATGCAAATGACTTTCAATAATTTTGAAATAAATTAACAGTAAAGACCAATATGGAACATAAGGAATCATGCATATAGAAACTTTCTTCGAATAGCCAATCAAGATGGAGATATCAAAATGACAAACCAGCCAAAAACCACGAGGAATCTGAACTTTGCAGTTTTCATATTGATTTGTGAAAAGAATCAATTATTGCTCAAATCAACTCCAATTGAAATGAAAATTTACAGAAATGATTTTCATTGCATGAAATATATTTTTTTGAAAAAATTTTCCAAATAGGATTTTACAATCAAGAGTTATGTTCAAATGATCTTTATTGCCATTGTATTTCACCATCGGTTTATGATTATTAACCGATAGTAAATTAATCCACTGTACAAGATCAAACCAAAATGTAGAACAAGGTCTCATAACACAATATGTATTACTATCGGTTATGAACAATAAACCAATAATAGATCTTAAATTCATATCGGTTTGGAAATTGAAACCGATAGTAAAATACAATGTTATTGACCCTAAAAGGTTTTCCTGAGAACAATTACAGATGGGTCTCAGTACATCATTTTGCACTTGTAAAGACACCTGAAATCCCATGCAAATGACTTCCAATAATTTTGAAATAAATTAATAGTAAAGACCAATCATGGAACATAAGGAATCATGCATATAGAAACTTTCTTCGAATAGCCAATCAAGATGGAGATATCAAAATGACAAACCAGCCAAAAACCACGAGGAATCTGAACTTTGCAGTTTTCATATTGATTTGTGAAAAAAATCAATTATTGCTCAAATCAACTCCAATTGAAATGAAAATTTGCATAAATGATTCTCAATGCATCACGTATGTTTTCCCAAAGAATTTTTGAAAAATGATTTGAAGAATTCTTCGATTAAAGATCCAAGTAATATACGTCACTTACATATTGCAAATTAGTCAAGAATGGTTGTCCACCCATAATCCTTCTTCATGGTCATTTTGCAGGTAACTTGTTTCGTCAATATCTTCGGTAGGGACAGATTGAAGAATTCCATCTAAAAATGGAGGTAGTTCGTCGAACTGATCATACTCTTCTTCATCCACAACGTCTTCGACCCCAACAATATGTCTCTTACTGTGAAGGACAATGTGCAACTTTGGATTGGCCGGGTCAACGATGTAGAACACCTGTGTGGCTTGCTCAGCAAGTATAAATGGATCATCTTGGTGTGCGACTCTACTGAGATCGATGAGAGTAAATCCATAATTGTCGACTTTAACACCTCAAGAGATTTCGACCCATTGGCATCGAAACAAAGGAATCTTAAGTAATACATAATCGAGCTCCCATATTTCCACAATAACACCGTAATATGAGTTGAGTGCCCTTACTGCCCTGGCATCCTCTGAAATAGTAAGTAGTGTCACTCCACTACATTGCATAGTACTCTTCTCGTCCTGAGTTCTTGTGTAAAATGAAGAGCCGTTGATGTCATACCCCTGCCAAGTCCCTACAGTAAATCTAGGCCCTCTGGCCAACCATGTAACAACTTCATCTATGTTGCCCTCAGAAGCTTGCAGGACTCTATTTTCGATCCACCTAGTAAACTTCCTGTTATGTTCTCTGGTGACCCAAATCTCTGGCTTCGAAGGATTCTGTTTCCGTAACATTTCCTTCTGCTCATGTATGTATGGCTCCACCCCCGTCATGTGCTGTAAGACCCAAAAATGGGCTTTTGCATACAGATCACTAGAGGGGACGACTGCTTTAAATCCAATCGTTCCAATGCCCTGAAACTTGCCCTCATGCCGGGATGTAGGAACGCCAATTGGGCAACCCCGGCCATATAGTTGGTGCAAAATTCAATCACCTCCTCGGCGGCATAACCTTCAATGATACTGCCCTCAAGCCGATGTCGATTCCTTACATATCCCTTCAAGATACCCATAAATCTCTCAAATGGATACATGTAGCGCAGGAACACGGGTCCACAAAACTTAATTTCTCTGACAAGGTGAACAATTAGATAGACCATAACATCAAAAAAAGATGAAGGGAAATACATCTCCAGCTGACAAAGATTTGTAGTCACATCGCGTTGCAAATCATCCAGTCCATCCAGATCAATTACCTACAAGGACACAGTTGCAGCAAATATTCAAATCCAAAAAATCTGACAAGTTCCACGAATGGAGCTAATTAACTTGCTAGGAGTACACGCTTACCTTGCCAGATATTGTATTGAAGAAATAACATAGCTTTGTAATTGTCTCTCTGACTTTGACTGGGAGAATGCCTCTGATAGCAATGGGAAGCATTTGTGACATCAGTACATGACAATCATGGGACATCATACCAACCAGTTTCAAGTTTTTCATGGACACAAGTTTTTTCAAGTTCACAGAATACCCGCATGGAACTTTGACACCATATAGGCACTGACAGAGTTCTATTTTTTTCTCTTTTTGACAAAGTATAGCAGGCCGGGCGGAGGTATGTACGCTTTCCCTTCTCCAATGGTGCAAGCCCAGTCCTTATGCCCATGTCGAGCATGTCACGGCGAACGTTGATGCCATCTTTCGTCTTTCCTAGAATGTTCAACAACAAACCAATCAAACTGTCACAAACATTTTTCTCTACGTGCATGACATCAATGCAATGTCGAACTTGTAAGTGCTCCCAATATGGCAGATCCCAAAGAATCGATCTCTTCTTCCAAACATTTTTTCCTGGAGGTTTAGAATATTTACCGAACTCAACTTTGATGTCCTTCACGCGCAAGTAAAGCTCCTTACCAGTCACAAATACTAGGGCTGATCCTTTCTCAGGCTTCCCATTAAATGACTTCCTCTTCTTATGGTAGGTGTGATGCATCAGAAGGAATCTGCGGTGACCCATGTACACTATTTTTCTGCAGTTCGATAACCACATGCTTTTAGTTTCATCCAGGCAAATAGAACAAGCCTTGCCTCCTTTCGTACTATACCCCGACAAATTTCCATAGGCCGGGAAATCATTTATGGTGCAAATTATCATGGCCCGCAACATGAAATTCTTTCACTTATGTGCATCCCACACTCGCACCCCTTCGCTTTACAATTTATGTAATTCCTCGACTAACGGTGATACAAACACGTCAATATCATTCCCGGGTTGTCTCGGTCCTGAAATTAGTAACAACATCATGATGTACTTATGCTTCATACATAACCAAGGAGGAATATTGAAGATGCATAAAAGAACTGGTCAAGTGCTATGCCGACTGCTCATATTTCCGTGTGGATTCATACCATCCGTACCCAGCCCAAACCTTATATTCCTCACTTTGCTGCCAAACGCAACGAATGTTCTGTTAATGTTTCTCCATTGAATAGAATCAGCTGGATGTCTTAGTGTTCCATCTTGTTTCCGACCTTCACCATGCCAACGCAAGTACTTCGCATCTTTCGGATTTGCAAACAGCCGTTTCAATCTAGGAATCACAGGCAAATACCATACAGTTTTGGCCGGAGGCCCTTTCTTTACCTCATCATATCCATTGTGATAAATTCTGTCCCCATGCTTATACCGCGATGCACCGCATCTTGGACAAACATGCAAATCCTCGTACTCGTTACGGTACAGAACACAATCATTTGGGCATGCATGTATTCTTTCGATTTCTATTCCCAACAGACACAATAGTTTTCTGGCCTGGTAAACCGATCTTGGCAACCCATTTCCCTCTAGAAGCATGTCCGCTAACAGATCTAATAGCGCCGTGAAACTCTTATCGCTCCAACCGTTGCTTGTCTTCAAGTTATCTCAACACATAAGACAACTTTATAAATTTTGCACATCCGGGGAACAAAGGCTTCTCAGAATCAACAATTAATTTCTCAAATTTAGCAAAATCGTTTTCACTGTAATCTTCTTCTACATCATGTAACATTTCATCTAAATTTTCGTCATCTACATGCACATCAGAATGAACATTATCAATGTTCTGATGATCATCATTACTGCAATCCACTTCCGAGTGCTGCTGAGTGGTAGCGGTGCTCGTTTCCTCAAGATCTTCACCATGCCATATCCGACGGGTATAGCATGCGTTAAAATCACGACGAATCAAATAACTCCTAATCTGATCAGAGTTGCCGAACCTCTTTAAGTTCATACAATCTATACAAGGACAATGCATATCTTTCTCTCCCTTCTTCGCCTTTTCTTGCTCAGCAAATTTAATAAACCCATTCACACCCTCCAAATACTCAACAGTAGTATGTTTTATTCCATACACCCAACATTCTCGGTCCATCTACAATTATTTCACAAAATTGACAAATTGAAATAAATACTTAATGACTCAGGGCATGCATGCATGAAACATCATCAATTAGCTAGGCCATATGGGTGTACAACTGCTTAATTAATTACATTAAATGGATATATATGAAACCATAATTAACTTGATGCATTAATTGGAAGAGCCAGCTAGCTAGCTGGTTAACTTCAGCCATAAATCATTCCTAGCTTAACTTCAGCAAACTATAGCTAGCTAGCCAACCTAGCCTTCTAGCTAGTTTGGAGCTACATGTATCTAGTTTAATAAATTGGAAGTAGAGAGAGAGGGAGAGTGTGAAAGAGTGATTGAGAGAGAGAGAGGTGATGAGAAGTTGACAATACCGAGGGGGATTGAATTATCAACCTCTCAGCAAGCTTCTCCAGATCACTCTAGCTTGGAGCGTGGATGCACGTACGGTAGAAATGAATCGAGGATGCAGAGCAGGGGTCAAGATAAGTTGTGCAATTTTACTATCGGTTCAAAACCACAACCGATAGTAAACTTTTCTCTCTATTAAGGTCCCCACTGTCATAACCATTAGTTTATATGACGTTATTTTACTATCGGTTTGTTTTATATAACTGATAGTAAAATTTTCTCTATTATATCAGTTGGTACAGTAGTAACCGATAGTAAAAATTCTTTAATTTCACTATCAGTTACCAAAGACAAATCGATAGTAAAATTTACTCTATTATATCGGTTGGTACAGTATGAACCGATAGTAAAAAGTCTGTAATTTCACTATCAGTTATGAAAGACAAACCGATAGTACTATTTCATCAATTATATCGGTTGGTACAGTAATGACCGACAGTAAAAAATATTTGCATTTCACTAACGGTGCACCAGAATATAACCGATAGTAAAAAGCCTCTTCTCCACCGCTGTCGTCGTACTCTATCTGATTTTTCCATGATTGCTTATAACCGTTAGAAGATATGGGTTAGTGGATTGCATTTCTATAGTAGTGGTTCCTCGTCGAACTTATGCAAAATTTGATTTGAGTTTTATAGGGAGATAATTCAAACAATCACCAGGGGAATCATGATATCTATGGATCTAATGACACGAAAAGTTATCCAGGTTTGGGCCCTCAAAGCTGAGTAATAACCCTACTCCTGTTGATTGTCATTATGAATAAGTAAAAGGATTACAAAGAGAATGTATTGTCTATTTCTCTATCGCTCTCCCCCCCACCCTTCCACTAAAGGTCTTCTTATACATGTCGAAGAGATCGTCGGTTATTCTGCCAAAGAGGAAGAGGTGGTGCTCCATGTTCGCCTATAACAGCTTCATAGCGATTGCTACAAGTCGTGGTTACATGGCGGTTGCTAACTTAATGAGGCATAAATCTGAATCTTTTGAAAAGTTCAAAGAATGTCAGAATGAAGTACAAAATCATCTTGGCAAGAAAATTAAAGTCCTACGATTAGATCGTGGAGGAGAATATTTGAGCCAATAATTTAGTTATCATTTAAAGCAATGTGGAATTGTTCCACAACTAACATCGCCAGGGATGCCTTAATGGAATGGTGTGTCCAAATGACAAAATCGAACCTTGTTGGACATGGTTCGATCAATGATGAGCCAAGTCGATCTTCCATTGTATTTCTAGGGATATGCTCTAGAAACAACTACATTCAACTTAAATAGGGCTCTGTCAAAAGTGGTAGAGAAGACACCATATGATATATGGCACGACTGGTTGTGAAAGATTTCAAACAAATTCAAGGAATTGATTATGATGAAACTTTCTCACTTGTCGCCATGCTAAAGCCAATTCAGATCATCATAGCAATTGTTGCCTACCATGATGAGATATGGCAAATAGATGTTAAAACAGCTTTCCTCAATGGAAATCTAAGTGAGGATGTGTACATGACACAGCTCGAGGTTTTAGTCAACCACAAAATGTTAGGAATGTATACAAACTTCATAAATCCATTTATGGATTGAAGCAAGCATCTTAGAGTTGGAATATTCATTTTGATGACGTAGTCAAACAATTTGTCTTCATAAAAAAATGAAGATGAACCTTATGTTTACAAGAATGTTAGTGGGAGCGCACATGCATTTCTGGTTTTGTATGTAGATGACATACTGTTGATTGGGAATGACATTCCTATGCTTGAATCTGTTAAGTCTTCTTTGAGAAATTGTTTCTCCATAAAAGACTAGGGAGAAGAAACATACATATTGGGTGTTAAGATCTATAGTGATAGATCTAAACGACTAATTGGATTAAGCCAAAGTAAATACATTGGATTAAGCCAAAGTACATACATTGACAAAGTGTTGAATTGGTTCAACATGCAAGACTCCAAGAGAGGTTTCTTACCTGTGTCACTTGGCATTAGTCTTAGCAAGAGTCAATGTCCTATGACATCTGATGAGCAAGACCTAATGAGTAAGATTTCATATGCTTTAGCTATTGGTTCTATCATGTATGCCATACTTTGTACACGTCCAGATGCTCCTTATGCTCTAAGTTCTACGAGTCGATAGCAATCAAATTCGGGTGCGAGTCACTAGATAGCTGTTAAAAACATCCTGAAGTACTCAAGAAGAACTTAGGATGTGTTCTTGGTTTATGGCGATGAGGAAGAGCTCATTGTAAATGGTTACACTGATGCTAGCTTCCAAACCAACAAGGATGATTACCGATTGTAATCTGGGTTTGTGTTTTGCCTCAATGGTGGAGCTGTGAGCTAGAAGAGTTCTAAGCAAGAGACAGCCGCTGATTCTACAACAGAAGCCGAGTACACAGCTGCTTCTCAAGCAGCAAAGGAAGCAGTTTGGATAAGAAAGTTCATCTTCGAACTTGGTGTAGTTCCTAGCATTGTTCGTCCGATGGTTCTCTATTGTGATAATAGTGGAGCCATCCCTCAAGCTAAGAAACCAAGGTCACATTAAAAGTCCAAGCGTATACTTCGGCGATATCACGTTATACAAGAGTTTATCAATAGAGGTGATGTGAAGACATGCAAAGTGAATACAGACTTAAATGTGGCAGATCCATCGGCAAAGCCTCTCTTGGCACCAAAGCATGAGGTGGGCACTAGAGCAATAGGTATTCGATACCTATATGATTGACTCTAGTGCAAGTGGGACATTGATAGAGATATACCCTAAAGGAAATCATGGAGATGGTTGTATCATGACATGTTTATGAATTCTTGTTATATTCCCTAATAAAGTATCACTTTTATTGATCAATAAATATGTGATTTGTTTATGGAACTCTTTATAATGATATATGAATTGTCTCAATTTACTTATGGAATTATCAATGATACTTATTCTAAACATCCTTGATTTTCGGCATTACATGGAATAACAATGTAAGATAAGTCAGCACGATCATTGATTGATAGTCAAATTTCACAAACCATGGATATGAGATATCAAGTCAATGTTGTGGACAAATGTTGGAGAACATGTTGGTCAGATTGAACCATCTTGAGACAATATGGAGATTATTATGTTTCATCAGTTTTTTTCTATTAGTTATTTTGGTTTATCTATAGCATACCTTGGTGTCATCAACCGCTGCTCTTAATTGAGTAGTCATAAAGGTGACATACAGATATGTTATGAACCATGTGGTTGAAAGTGAATGGTCGAGATGGAATTTTCCCCTCTCATATTTTGAGAGATATCTGTGGGCCCCTTGATGTAATTGGACTAAGAAAGTGCATGGTCGTGCATAGTTGAGAGCTTACTATGGAAAAGTGTTAGTCCATTACAAGATCGAGAAAGGATTGAGCTATTCAAGGGTGATACGTTTCTCACCTTGTGTTTGATCTGGTATCGTGAGGCAAAGAGTTAATTCATGATAAGTTATACAGGTTCGTCGGATATGTCTTTGTGTACATGCGAGTAGTCATAATGTTTTGCTAGGGACTGCTTATGACTTGTGATTCGGTAAGTTGTTTCCGGTCATGACCAAATATACACGAACCTACAATGTCACACACTTAATAGGTTGGAGCATTAATTCGGATGGGATCCGAAATAGGTCCACTATTGGTAAGGGGTTTACCATTGGGATTAGGGTTCGCATTGGAGTATGACTTATCTGCAAAGCCTTATTAAAGGAGGTGACATGGTCATGTAGTAGATATCTGATCTATTCTAGCCGTCACCACCATCCATGAGATAACCTTCAAAAAACCCTAGCCGCGTGTGTTGGTGCTGGCACACAAACACACAATGCTCCTTCCCCTGACGTGTCGACTTCTATAGAGGTGCGGCTGCTGCTGCTGCACTGCTGGTCATGATCTAGTCACGACATAAACCCTTCTTGTGTTGCTACATAGTCGCATGCACACGTTTAGTGGTAAACCTCGAATCTATGATCGCTTTCTTGCATGGTTCTTGGGTTTTCAGGTAAAAATTTTTGAAGTTGTCGCTAAACTAGCAACTCGTTATCCTTCATGAACCTTGCTTCCTTACCCCCTCTGGCAGCACTAGTAACCTGAGTCGATCTAGTGTCGAAGCTCAAATGCATTTATATCATTTTGCACTAGTGCTTAATCACCTCTTGCATTACTAGAAAATCAAGTGTAGCTTCATTCAATAAAATATAATGTTTCAAAACTACACTTAGTCGTGGTCGCCAGATAAATCAATCTGTTCAAATACTAGAGCTGGTCGTGGTCGTATTTGCACATTTAGGCCGTATCACTATTTGGAGCTGGTCGTGGTCATAGGAGTTCAAACTAGTCGCACCAGTTCAACTAGGTTACAGACTTTCGACCATATCTATTTGACCACCTGCTTTCGACCGGATATTCGACCAGTGGCGTAAAGTACTTCATTCAAAATTAGTCGTGGTCTATGCTGAGTGTCAACAGACATATTCACGAGAAAACAGACAAATTGCATTTGCAAATACCCAAAGTTGAGTTAAAGTAAAATTACCCAAGTCCTGTTTTCTGTTTGCACAGGCCGGACATTGTCTGGGGTGACCGAACATTGTCCGACCAGTACAAAACTCTCTTATCAATTGCAAAACAAAACCAGAGATAGATAGTATTGTCCGGGGCTTTTATCTGGAACATGTCGGACATTGTCTGTGATGGCCGGACAATGTCCGGCCAGTACAACACTTGTGAGGTTTGATCAAAATGAAACCAGAGATATATAAATCCGTCCGAGAGCTTTTGTTCGAGACAGGCCGGACATTGTCCGGCCTGTACAAATCGTGTGAGCTCAAAATCAAAAATGAATCAGAGACATATAAATTTGTCTGGGCACATATGTCTGGGATTGAGAGGACTTTGTCCGATGTAAGCGGACAATGTCCACCCAGTACAAATTGTTTTGAGGCAAAATAAAAGATTGAACTAGAGATGTTTACATCTGTCTGGGCTTTTTGTCCGAACGAAAGGCTTTTGTCCGGCCTTCACAAAAATAGCCCAATGGTAACTGACATGTTTGCAACGGTCATATTGACTTGCATTGGCTGGACAATGTCTGGCCTATACAAAATTTCCTCAGCTGCTTGCAAACGGCTAGTTTATTGGGCGGGCTATATCACTACTACAGAAATGCTTTTCACTATCGGTTAAAAATCCACTCTACTATCGGTTCTCTTACCGATAGTGGTCGGCAAGATAGTAGAGGGCAGCACACTTCTATCGGTTCAAAAACCGTTAGTAAAACATCTACAATCCCAACGTTCACTAATCGCTATCGACTATTTCTTCTATCGGCTCGGTTTTAAACCGATAGTATTGTATAAGTTTTTTCTATCAGCTCGTATATAAACCGATAGTATTGTTTAGGCCTTTTGTATCGGCTAGGATCTAAACCGATAGTAATCTAAACATTTTTTTCTATCGGCTCTTATATAAACCGATAGTATTGTTTAGGCCTTTTGTATCGGCTAGGATCTAAACCGATAGTAATATAAACGTTTTTTTCTATCGGCTCTTATATAAACCGATAGTATTTTGTGGACACATTTAGTACAGGAAACTTTATTCTATCGGTTGTTATATATAAACCGATAGTATTGTAGACACAGTTAGTACTGGAAACTTTATTCTATCGGTTGTAGTATATAACCGATAGTACTGAAATATTTATTCTATCGGTTATATTATATAACCGATAGTATTTTGTAGACTCGTTTAGTTAGTACAGGAAACTTTATTCTATCGGTTTCTGAATATGAACCGATAATATTGTTAGTTTTTCCTATCGGTTATGTAGTGGCACGGTTAGTACTAAATATTTACAAATATACATACAGCAATACAGAGATACATACAGCAATATACATACAGCAATACAGAGATACATTGGATCATTCACAAATACATCAATATTTACAAATATTCACCAATATTCACATATTGAATTTGTTCACAAATACACTAATACAGTAATATACACATGCATTGGACAGACTGAATTTATGCACATATTGATCGAGTTTATTCACAAATACATCAATGAATCTATTCACATATATTCACATATATTCACAAATCAATGAATCAACACATTCAATATATATTCACAAATACAACAATCAACACAAGTCAGTTACTATCGATCGTTGATAGCCACTTCTTCCATGACATATTGAGCCCAAATTGTTCGCAGCTCCTTCAATTGAGGCAACTCATATTGCTCTTTCAACATGGTGCTCTGCATATATGCGTGTATGAAGTTAGGATCGTACGTCACATCCAATTAAAGTTCGACTTTGAGTCAGGAAAAATAGTTACCTTAGGGAATTGGGCAAAGTTTCTCCTGATCAGGTCATACATGAATCTCATGACATAGAAGCCACATTCCCACGATTGTGGCTGCTGATGGCACTGGAAAAATTGCATATGCAAAGACATAAACCCACATTAACTCGAAAGAACTAATTAAGCTTAAATTAAAAGACTCATCATGAGTACTTCCATCCGTATTAATTACCTCATATTCTTTCCAAGAAATTGTTGTGCCCTTCGACGCGTCATGCCTCCCTCCAGCACTAGCATAATTTTTGAAAGCCCTGTATTTAATTTAGCATTGCCGATTAATATCTTATCATTAATTAGCTAGTCAGAGAAAAATTTAAGACAACTATGTTACTTACGCGTCTATGTGCCATGTGAGGGTGAAAACATGCGCCACCTTGTCGCTCATCGAATCGAGGTAATACACCTCATTCATCCATGGGCAAATGACGGCGAGGACCCAGTGGCCCCTACATTGCATATATAAGCGAACCGTTTCATACATATGTTAGGCGTAACATACAAGAATGAGTTAAATTAGTAGGAAATGCACTAACCTTTAGTGGTACGGCGCAAGGATGAACTCTCGGTCCTGCTGCGCTAGTAGTGCCCTTGATATGTATTCCTCCGCATGTGCTTGGTCGTGCTCTAGCATCGTGAGGCTTATTTTCTCTGGGTCGAGGAAACCCACCTTGTCACATGCCCTCATCGACGCCAGCCTATACATACACCTGGATGCAAAGTAGACATTAGTAAGTAGTGCATACAAAAAGTGATTAGATTTATGAAACGAACTGTGATAACTTCAGACAACAGCACACTCACAGGACTCTAGTCCGTATGATGGACATATCAAGCTCCCGCCAGTTGAGGAGGTCGAACAAATCCTCGTGGGCCACCGATATGCTCCCGAGCTCACGGTGAAAATGGGCTGGCCTGAAGTGAACCAAGAAGTTGATGTGGCGCCTAGACCGGGTCAGGTACCACTCGTGGAGACTTCTGGTTATTTGATCCATATTGCGCAGAAGGTACTCCGACACGAGTGGGGACCCGTTCTTGAACGTACCCGGCTGGCTTTGTTTGGCCTTGCCTTTGGCCTTGCCCTTGCCTTTGGGCGGGGAGCGAGTGTATACCTTCGAAGGTTGGGGTGTGGTGCCGTCGGCCTCATTTGATGGCGAAGGGTTTGAGGCCGTCGGAGGAGGCATGGGGGCCGAAGGAGTTCGCTCATGCGTTGTGGCGGGGGTGGTGTCCTCAGGAAGTGTGCTGGTATCCATCGTCCACTTTAAGTACAAACGCTTAAATTAGATTTTGCAAATTAAGTATATTAACTGAGTTGTAAGCTAGAATGGCTAGGGTTTACCTCCTCTAGTCTAACACCCTTCTTGGGCCACTGTATGTACGAGCCCAATGCCTCGCCAATTGTCCGCATTTCGTCCGTTGGGACGGGCAACGGAAAAGAGCTGTAGCCCGGGAGGGCCATGTCCACCTGTACCTTTGCGAATCCAGGCTCCAGAGGTACGCAGTGGATCCGGACATCCTCCCAAGACTGGTATACGACCCCGTTTGCAACCGCAACAGGTTTGTCGCCTATGTTGATCAATAGGGTACAGCTCTCCGGCTTCTGCAATTTGGAACAATTATAACAGGTTAGCGAAACAATTCTAACGTAACGGGAGTGGCATCAGCCGAACTGCATATATAGCTCAAGAGTTGCAATACCTCGATCAGGTCTACCGGATCCACGTGAACCTTCGAGCCAACACTACTCGGCCTGGCAGCGTCGACCTCGGCAGCTGGATCTAAACCCTTGGACTGCACAACTCGGCTTAGGCATTCATATTTGTCGTTCATTTGAGCGAACATGTCCGCGAATTGTGCAGTCACATCTGCCCGTATCTTCTGAGATAGCTCCACTTCCCTTTCCTTCCAGCTGCCAGGCTTCTTCGCCTTTTGCCCGGGGTCTGAGAAGCCTTCCTTCCATGGCACCACAGCCCCCACGGTTCGCGTCCGCCCTGGATGCTCCTTGTTCCCTAGAGCCCAGGTAAGGATGTCGTTCTCCCTATGGGGACTGAACAATCCCTCGGTCGCCTCCTTCAAGCAAGAGATCTGTTACATTGAAAGCTCTCCATTGTGAGGAAGAAATATATACAAACTTGTGCGCACACTAGTGATCATAGTTAGCCAACTTATGAGTCGCTGCACGACCTCGACGTCCCTGCGGTTTGGGAACGCCACAGTCCCCGTGGCCGACACGGTCCCTCTGGCCAGCCACCAGCGCTTGCATCGCTGATCGCGGATCTCGGAGAGTGGTAGGTCAGGGGAGTCGACGAAATGCGACGCCTCATCTTCACCCTTCTTCCACTGCTCCTCCTTCCCCGCATAGCCGCGAGAGCCGAGCCGGTGTGGGTGGTCGTTCCTCCTCTGGATTGCCCTGTCCTTCTCGCTGAGGGCCTTCGTACCAGAAACAAGAAAATTAATGCACCACTGCTTACTGCATACAATGGTGTAACCAAGCAAAGGAACCATTCATACCTTGAACTCAGGAGTCCCCTTCTGTTGGGCGAATTGCTCCCATACCTCCTCCATTATGAAGGGGTACTTCTCGCATGGAGATTCGCCTTTAGCGAGGAAGGTACTGACGAGGACGCTCTTGAAGGTTTTCCACGTGTTGTTCATGTCCTTCAAGCAAGCTATCTTGGGACCATCGTCCGGGATGTTCCACTTGGCCTGTTTCAAATGGTGCATATAAGTAGGACTTACCTAATCTCTAGGATAAACCAAGGGAATGTGATTACTCAAGAGTTCAGTGATTTTGATTAATTTTACCTTCACTTCCGCCCACAGCCTATCCCTCTCGTCGGCCTTGACGTCCTTCCAGCTCTGGACGGTGATCTTCACCCTTTCCTTAGCCAACAAGCCAACATAGGCAGCATAGTGCCCGGCGTTCTTCCCGATCGGTTTCCCGAACTGGTTGAACTCACAGGAAAGATCCGCGCGTTTGGCCAAACGACCCAACATCGTCGTGCCTCGCGCCTTCCTCTTGCGCTGGGACGAGGCAGCGCCATCTACATTCACCCTCGCCGTATCACTAGTATCAGCCGAGCAAGATGCCGACATGGCTTTACCTAAAATACCATGAACAAACCATCCAATTGATATGAAGAAAGGTACATGACAAAGTAATTCACAGAATATTCAGATGAGTAGTGCAAACTAACAAATACTATATTTCCTATCGGTTTTGAAAGGAAAACCGATAGTACTAAGGTCTATATTCAGGAAAATTTAAAAGATTAGCAGTGCAAACTATGCTAATCTCTCTGCTGGAACATAAGGTATGTTAAAAAATAAATGAACCTAAATTTGAGATGAAAATTAGAAAATGGGAAGTAATTCACAGAAAATTCAATTTAGCTGTGCAAAATATGATGGCACTACTATTTACTATCGGTTTTCCAAGTCAAACCGATAGTAATCAAGTCTGAATTAGGAAAAATTTCCAAAATTGCTCAGCAGGAACATAAAGTAATTGCTCAGCAGGAACATAAGGTATGTTAAAAAATAAATGAACTTAATTTGAGATGAAAATTAGAAAATGGGAAGTAATTCACAGAAAATTCAAATTAGCTGTGCAAACTATGATGGCACTACTATTTACTATCGGTTTTCCAAGTCAAACCGATAGTAATCAAGTCTGAATTAGGAAAAATTTCCAAAATTGCTCAGCAGGAACATAAGGTATGTTAAAATATAAATGAACCAAAATTTCAGATGAAAATTAGAAATGGGATATAATTAACAGAAAATTCAGTTTTAGGGTATTTACTATCGGTTCTGAGTAAGAAACCGATAGTGAACTACACTGTATGACAAATTGCTATGATTTTCATCAATTCTGTCATTCTCATAGCTATCAAGTTTGTAGTTCATGAATTTTACTCTAGGTTTCTATTTGTAATCCATGGAACGGGATATGAACCATTGCATACAAAATTAAGCAATACACGCCAGCGATTTGGTCAAGAACACTTACAGTGGATCGTGGAGTGGCCGGAGGCGGTGGCGCAATGCAATGCCGGAGGCGGTGGCACAATGCAATGCCGGAGGCGGTGGAGAACCAGTGGCGCAGAGGAGCGAAGAAGCGAACGTCGGCGATTCTAGGGTTTTCCGCGTGAGTATTTTTCGATTTGGAATGTGATCAGTTGCACTGGAGGGAAAATCGTGCAGGTTATAACCTAATAAATGAATCTTTACTATCGGTTCATCACCACAAAACCGATAGTAAAAACATGTAAGTTAGGGTTTTCGTAACACAGTGTAAATCACTATCGGTTGTGAACACTAAACCGATAGTAAACTAAGAACAGGGGATCATAACACAGTGTAAATCACTATCGGTTGTGAACACTAAACCGATAGTAAACTAAGAACAGGGATCATAACACAGTGTAAATCACTATCGGTTGTGAACGATAAACCGATAGTATAGTTTAATTTCATATCGGTTTCACAGTTATAACCGAAAGTAAAATACAATGCTATTGACCCTGAAGGATTTCCCTTAGAAGAATTACAGAGGATCTCAGTACATCATTTTGTATTGTATTTACTATCGGTTATTACAATAAACCGATAGTATATGTTAATTTCATATCGGTTTGGAGGTTGAAACCGATAGTATAATACTGTTAAATTGATCTAAAGGTATTTCCTGAGAACAAATACAGATGGGTCTCAGTACATCATTTTGCACTTGTAAAGACACCTGAAACCCCATGCAAATGGCTTGCAATAATTTTGAAATAAAATAACAGTAAAGACCAATCATGGAATGAAAATTTGCAGTTTTCATATATATTTGTGAAAAGAATCAATTATTGCTCAAATCAAGTATATACTCCAATTGAAATGAAAATTTGCAGAAATGATTCTCAATGCATCACGTATGTTTTCCCAAAGAATTTTTGAAAAATGATTTGAACATTCTTCGATCCAAGTAATATACGTCACTTACATATTGCAAATTAGTCAAGAATGGTTGTCCACCCATAATCCTTCTTCGTGGTCGTCTCGCAGGTAACTTGTTTCGTCAATATCTTCGGTAGGGACAGATTGAAGGATTCCATCTAAAAATGGAGGTAGTTCGTCGAACTGATCGTACTCTTCTTCATCCACAACGTCTTCGACCCCAACAATACGTCTCATACTGTGAAGGACAACGTGCAACTTTGGGTTGGCCGGGTCAACGATGTAGAACACCTGTGTGACTTGCTCAGCAAGTATAAATGGATCATCTTTGTGTGCGACTCTACTGAGATCGACTAGAGTAAACCCATAATTGTCGACTTTAACACCTCGAGGGATTTCGACCCATTGGCATCGAAACAGAGGAATCTTAAGTAATACATAATCGAGCTCCCATATTTCCTCAATAACACCGTAATATGAGTCGAGTGCTCTTACTGCCCTGGCATCCTCCGAAATAGCAAGTAGTGTCACTCCACTACATTGCATAGCACTCTTCTCGTCCTGAGTTTTTGTGTAAAATGAATAGCCGTTGATGTCATACCCCTGCCAAGTCCCTACAGTAAATCTAGGCCCTCTGGCCAACCATGTAACATCTTCATCTACATCGCCCTCAGAAGCTTGCAGGACACTATTTTCGATCCACCCAGCAAACTTCCTATTATGTTCTCTGGTGACCCAAATCTTTGGCTTCGAGGGATTTTGTTTCCGTAACATTTCCTTGTGCTCGTGTATGTATGGCTCCACCCCCGTCATGTGCTGTAAGACCCAAAAATGGGCTTTTGCATACAGATCACTAGAGGGGACGACTGCTTTAAATCCAATCGTTCCAATGCCCTGAAGCCTGCCCTCATGCCGAGACGTAGGAACGCCAATTGGGTCAACCCCGGCCATATAGTTGGTGCAAAATTCGATCACCTCCTCGGCGGCATAACCTTCAATGATACTGCCCTCAGGCCGATGTCGATTCCTTACATATCCCTTCAAGATACCCATAAATCTCTCAAATGGATACATGTAGCGCAGGAACACGGGTCCACAAAACTTAATTTCTCTGACAAGGTGAACAATTAGATGGACCATAACATCAAAAAAGGATGGAGGGAAATACATCTCCAGCTGACAAAGAGTGGTAGTCACATCGCGTTGCAAATCGTCCAGTCCATCCATATCAATTACCTACAAGGACACAGTTGCAGCAAATATTCAGATCCAAAAAATCTGACAAGTTCCACGAATGGAGCTAATTAACTTGCTAGGAGTACACGCTTACGTACCTTGCCAGATATTGTGTTGAAGAAATAACATAGCTTTGTAATTGTCTCTCTGACTTTGACTGGGAGAATGCCTCTGATAGCAATGGGAAGCATTTGTGACATCAGTACATGACAATCATGGGACTTCATACCAACCAGTTTCAAGTCTTTCATGGACACAAGTTTTTTCAAGTTCGCAGAATACCCGCATGGAACTTTGACACCATGTAGGCACTGACAGAGTTCTGTTTTTTCTCTTTTTGACAAAGTATAGCAAGCCGGGGGGAGGTATGTCCGCTTTCCCTTCTCCAACGGTGCAAGCTCAGTCCTTATGCCCATGTCGAGCATGTCACGGTGAACGTTGATGCCATCTTTCGTCTTTCCTGGAATGTTCAACAACAAACCAATCAAACTGTCACAAACATTTTTCTCTACGTGCATGACATCAATGCAATGTCGAACTTGTAAGTGCTCCCAATATGGCAGATCCCAAAGAATCGATCTCTTCTTCCAAACATTTTTTCCTGGAGGTTTAGAACATTTACCGAACTCAACTTTGATGTCCTTCACGCGCAAGTAAAGCTCCTTACCAGTCACAAACACTGGGGCTGATCCTTTCTCAGGCTTCCCATTGAATGACTTCCTCTTCTTACGGTAGGCGTGATGCATCGGAAGGAATCTGCGGTGACCCATGTACACTATTTTTCTGCAGTTCGATAACCACATGCTTTCAGTTTCATCCAGGCAAATAGGACAAGCCTTGACTCCTTTCGTACTATACCCCGACAAATTTCCATAGGCCGGGAAATCATTTATGGTATAAAATATCATGGCCCGCAACATGAAATTCTCTCGCTTATGTGCATCCCACACCCGCACCCCTTCGCTCCACAATTTTTGTAAGTCCTCGACTAACGGTGATAGAAACACGTCAATATCATTCCCGGGTTGTCTGGGTCCTGAAATTAGTTACGACATCATGATGTACTTACGCTTCATACATAACCAAGGAGGAAGATTGTAGATGCATAAAAGAACCGGCCAAGTGCTATGTCGACTGCTCATATTTCCGTGTGGATTCATACCATCCGTACTCAGCCCAAACCTTATATTCCTCACTTCGCCGCCAAACTCACCGAATGTTCTGTTAATGTTCTCCATTGAATGGAATCAGCTGGATGTCTTAGTTTTCCGTCTTGTTTCCGACCTTCAACATGCCAACGCAAGTACTTCGCATCTTTCGGATTTGCAAACAGCCGTTTCAATCTGGGAATCACAGGCAAATACCACACAGTTTTGGCCGGAGGCCCTTTCTTTACCTCATCACATCCATTGTGATAAATTCTGTCCCCATGCTTATACCGCGATGCACCGCATCTTGGACAAACATGCAAATCCTCGTACTCGTTACGGTACAGAACACAATCATTTGGGCATGCATGTATTCTTTCGATTTCCATTCCCAACGGACACAATAGTTTTTTGGCCTGGTAAACCGATCTTGGCAACTCATTTCCCTCTGGAAGCATGTCCGCTAACAGATCCAATAGCGCCGTGAAACTCTTATCGCTCCAACCGTTGCTTGCCTTCAAGTTATATAATCTCAACACAGAAGACAACTTTGTAAATGTTTCACATCCGGGGAACAAAGGCTTCTCAGAATCAACAATTAATTTCTGAAATTTAGCTAAATCGTTTTCGCTGTAGTCCTCTTCTACATCACGTAACATTTCATCTAAATTGTCGTCATCTACATGGACTTCCGAATGAACATTATCAATGTTTTGATCATGATCATCATTACTGCAATCCACTTCCGGGTGCTGCTGAGTGGTAGCGGTAGTGCTCGTTTCCTCAAGATCTTCACCATGCCATATCCAACGGGTATAGCGTGCGTTAAAACCACGACGAATCAAATGACTCCTAATCTGATCAGAGTTGCCGAACCTTTTTAAGTTCATACAATCTATACAAGGACAATGCATATCTTTCTCTCCCTTCTTCGCCTTCTCTTGCTCAGCAAATTTAATAAATCCATTCACACCCTCCAAATACTCAACAGTAGTACGTTTTATTCCATACATCCAATATTCTCGGTCCATCTACAATTATTTCACAAAATTGACAAATTCAAATAAATAATTAATGACTCAGGGCATGCATATATGAATGAAACATAATTAGCTAGGCCATATGTGTGTACATGAGCTGTTTAATTACATTAAATGGATTTGTATATATGAAACCCTAATTAACTTGATGCATGCATTAATTGGAAGAGGCAGCTAGCTAGCTGCTTAAATTCAGCAAGCTATAGCTAGCTAGCCAACCCAGCCTTCTAGCTAGCTTTTAGATACATGTATCTAGTTTAATGAATTGCAAGTAGAGAGAGAGAGGGAGAGTGTGAAAGGGTGATCGAGAGAGAGAGAGAGGTGATGAGAAGATGACAATACCGAGGGGGATGGAAATATGATCAACCTCTCAGCTAGCTTCTCCAGATCACTCTAGCTTGGAGTTGTGCGCGGCTGAAATGATTCCAACATGTAGAGCGCAGAGCAGGGGTCGACCTAATTAAGTTGTCCAATTTTACTATCGGTTCAACAACACTAACCGATAGTAAAATAAGGTCCCCACTGTCATAACCATTAGTGTATATGAAGTCATTTTACTATCGGTTTGTGTTGTTGAACCGATAGTAATATTTCATATATTGTATCGGTTAGTACAGTAATAACCGATAGTAAAAAGTCAGTAATTTCACTATCAGTTACCCGAGAAAAATCGAGAATACTATTCAATATATTATATCAGTTAATACAGTATGAACCGATAGTATAAAGTGAGTAATTTTACTATCTGTTACGAACGAAAAACCGATAGTACTATTGTAATATATTATATAGGTTGGTACAGTAATAACCGATAGTAAAAAGTCAGTTATTTCACTATCAGTTAAAAATGGAAAACCGATAGTACTATTGAATATATTATATCGGTTTGTACAGTAATAACCGATAGTATAAAGTTCGCAATTTTACTATCAGTTACAAAAGGAAAACCGATAGTACTATTTAATATATTATATCGGTTTGTACAGTAATGACCGATAGTAAAAAGTATTTGCATTTCACTAACGTTGGATTAGTGTGTAACCGATAGTAAAATGATGGTTTTCCGCCGCTGTCGTCCTATTCTATCGATTTTTCCTAGATTGCTTACAACCGTTAGAAAATATGGGTTAGTGGAATGCACTTCTGTAGTAGTGTATATACTTCGACCTTGGTAGCATTTGAGGGCACTCAACAACTCAAAAAACCTGTGCAAAAGCTAGCCAAATACTTTGTATTCAATCTCTTGCAAATAGAGAGCCAACATTTGAGCCAAATCTTTGAGAACAAATTGAGACGAGAAGCTTTGGTGAGAGGCTAAGAGTGCTTAGTCCACTTCATCCATCATTTGCAAGCTAATGCTAGAGTGTGGGCATTCATTTGCAGCTTATGAGCTTCTAGAATTTGATTCATTCAAACGAAAGCATCATACTTGTTACTCTTGGCGATCGCCATCGCCTAGATGGTCGGTGAAGGAGAGTCACGATCGCTCTGTTGAAGTTTGTCGGAGAGGCCGGCAAGAGCTTGTGAAAGGTATTGGTGCTCACCTATCCGGAGTGGAGAAGGAGCAACCCGAGTGGAGATATCCTTCGTGGATATAGAAACGAGGCTCACGTGTGAGTGCTTCAACGAGGAGTAGGGGAGACCGGGCAAGTCTTTGAGACCTCGGTAAAAATTATTGTGTCAATTGTTTCTCTCTTATCATTTCGTATTTACCTTGACACAATCATTTCCAATTGCTCTTGTTGCATGTTGTATTGAATATTCCATGTTGTTGAATGCAACTAGATGTTAGATAGTTTTTGAACCTCTTGCGAAAACTAAGTTTTCCTAAACATCTTGCAAAAATTGTTTAGTTGAAAAGAATTTTTAAAAGCCTCCTATTCACCCCCCCAGTCGGCATCTTCGATCCTACAAGGGAGACTCCTAGCTCGTGGTGTGTCAAATGGACAAGTCATACTTGTGCTACGATGCAAATCTGGGTCTCTACCTTGAGGAGGTCCGAAATATGGAAAAGAATTTTGAAGTCCTTGAAGCGTGACACATACCCTGAAGAGACAACGACCGCGCCGATAGCCTCGCGCAGGCAACGAGCACCTGAGGTCCTCATTCCGAATAGGTCATCCCGAAACCTTCGGTGGTCGCTCCCAACCCAGATGCAGGGCCCAACGACCTAGAGATTTCCAAAATCGTCAGGGTCATGTCATGGATGGATCCCCCTAGTCTCCTTTATCAAGGGGGAGGAAGAGCCCCCAAATGAAGCTAAAGAGAAACACTTACGCGCCAAGGCGCGGCCAAACCTCCTACTCAATGGAGCGCTCTACAAGCAGGGGACTTTCACCCTACTTCACTACCTCCCGCGGGCGGAGGGAATCCAACTCCTCAAAGACATCCATTTGGGGAGCTGCGGCTCGCATTTAGCCCTGTGCACCATCACCATGAAGGCCATCCGGCAAGGCTTGTATTGGCCTACCATGGCCCACGATGCCAAAGACCTCATCTTGGCGTGCAAGGCCTACCAAAGGATGGCTAAAGGCTCCAACTTGCCATCCGCCACGCTCCAACCCATCCCGATTACTTGACCCTTTGCATGTTGGGGGATCGACCTCCTTAGTCCCTTCCCCTTGGCGCTAGGGGGCTACAAGTATGCGGTTGTCACGATGGATTACTTCTCCAAGTAGGTGGAAGAGAAGCCCCTAGCAAATATCACCTCTCAAGCTATGCAAAAGTTCTTCTGGAAGAACATCGTGTGCCACTTCGGGGTCCCATGGGAGGTCACTGTTGACAATAGGATCCAATTTGACCCAGCGATCTTTCGGGAATTCTTCCAGAGCTTGGGCACTACCCCTCACTTCGCGTTGGTGGCCCATCCCAAAAGCAATGGGGTTGTCGAATGACTCAATGGGTTATCCTCCAAGGATTGCTCTGTCAACTCGAGCAGAGCACCTCCAAATGCGAGGATTAGGCAAAGGAGCTCCATAGCATCCTCTGCTCTGTACACATGACCCCAAGACGAGCGACGAGACGCATCCCATTCTCGCTCATCTACGGGGCAGAGGAGGTGCTTCCCTCAGAAGTTCACTTCCGATCACTGTGAGTCAAACTCCTCGAGGGAGCTTCAATCACAACGTACCAAGCAATCGAAGAAAACGAGAGGTTGGAAGTGAAACTCATTGAAGAAGAGTGAGACAAGGCGCTCCTCCACAACGCTATCTACGAACGCGAGATGGCATGTGCCTACAACAAGCATGTTTGCGAAAGGACCTTCCACTCAGGGGACCTCAGTTTTAAATGCATCACCAACCCCCAGACTCAGGGGAAGCTTAGCCCAAAATGGGAGGGACCGTACAAAATCACTATGGTCCTTGGCTCGGGGGCTTATAAGCTTTCCACCCTCGAAGACCAGGAGCTAAACCACACATGGAATACGGACTTGCTTCACAAGTTCTAGATTAAGCCTTCGGGCTTTTTCTCCCTCCCGCACCTTCGTGGGGGAAGGCATTGTATCATGTGTTTCCGTTAATTTCGAAAATATCCCTCTCCCTACGCAACTTAGTGGGGGAGGTATTATATCAACCTATCTATTCAATGAAGGTGAAATCTTTCAAAACTGTCACTGGAATTTCTTCTGTAGGACACTCTCCTACAACCTCTTGTGCAATACCCTCACAACGGAGATGTCCTCGCTCCGAGGATGTAACGGGCCCTTACATAGCCCTCAAAAGTCATGATGGCGGTAGCCTCGCTCCCCTAGGGCAACTTATGATAACCCCGTGTGGACTGAGGGGGTAAGAGGCAAACCGGTTCACACGAACTGTGGTAATGTGTCACTTTGAGGGATTAGTCCCCCCCTCCAATACTCTAGAGCCTATTGCTCAACTCGTTCGACAGACACTATGCCGGGTTCTCACCCGAGGCCTCATTTCGAGTGCTCTTCCACTGAAAAGAGGGCTCACTTCCCCCGGCGACGTTATGTCCCAGTACTGAATTTTACACCCGGAGACCCCCAGTCTCCCGGGCGAGGGTATCCTATACCCTGAAGATGTTATGTCCCGGGAGAGGATTTTTTCTGTCCAGGGGCTTCAAGTCCCCTGTGCATGATTTTCTCTTCCCCTGATGACGTTATGTCCCCGGAGTGAATTTTAGCCCAAAGACCCCCCCCTCTCGGGCGTGAGTATCCTCTCCCCCGGAGACATTATGTCCCAGTAGAGGATTTTTTCCGTCCAGGTGCTCCAAGTCCCCTAGACGTGGTTCTCTCCCCCTAGTGACATTATAACCCTGGAGTGAATTTTACATCCGGAGATCCCCACCATCCCGGGTGCAGTATCCTCTCTCCCAAAGGATTTTTTCCGTTTGGGGGTTCCATGGCCCCCGGGTGTAGTTCTCTCCCCCTAGTGACATTATGTCCTAGCAGCGAATTTACGCTCAGAGACCCCCGGTCTCCCGGGCTCGGGTATCCTCTCCCCAAGAGATTTATGTCTCAGGAGAGGATTTGACACCCGGAGACCCCTGGCGACATGACCCAGTCATTTTCTAAACCTCCAGCATGGGACACATTCCCTGTCCTGCGCTGGCGGGGGGCCGGGTATACAACCCGGACCACCCCTCACCGGCAAGGTATTCAAGCTCCCTTCGTTGGGGTGCAAAGAATCCGGGAAACTCCAGGGGAGGAGGCCCCTAATGACCCAGGTGCCAACCCCTCGGTGCTCAACCAAAGTGGCCATGTTAGCAATCACTGGCTCAGCGAGGCCCCAGGCCTGGAGGTCCACCACCTCTGGGATCACGGATACCTACTGGGCAAGGAAGCGGCTCACCTTCACCACCGAGACCAGCGGGCTTTGGGGATTGTCCTCTGAGCTGATGTTGAGCCCGAGTCTATCCAACGTGGCCTGGATCCTGTTCCCAGCGAACACCAAAACCATGGTGTCAAACTCCCTCTAGAGCTGGGAGTTGGCGTCCTCCGAGGCCAACATCTGCTCCCAGACATGATCCAAGTCTTGAATAGCCATGTCCCTCTCAGATTTGGCGGGGGCCAGTTGCTCCGTCTGAACACACTCCAACTACTAGAAGGTTGTGTCCCACTCCCAGACGGCTACTCTGGGAGGCCATCGCCGAGTTGGCGCTCTTGTTCTGTCAAGCAAGCAACACTCAGACAGCACATGCCATGGCTGTGGACTATCACCAAAAACTTGGGGTTAAAATGATTCCAAGCGAATAAAATGAGACTTTGGGTAAGATCTCTTACCTCGAGGGAGAGAGAGATGATCTCCTCATACTGGTCCTCGATCACCCCTCCCGAATGTAGGCCCAAACCTTTGCGATGACAAGGCCTAAGGAGAGACACCGTGTCTCTTTAGAGAAGGGCGGTGTCTCCCTCATGGATGCACCAGCGTCGTCCCCCACCGGCTGGATCTCTCTGGCATCATATTCCTCTGAAGGGTCGCCCTCTATTGAAGGTCAGCTGTACCTCTGGGACATACCCTTTGGAAGGAAGAAAAGACCCTTACCTTTCACCAACCCTGGAGGGGTTGTTCCCCCCGGGGGCAGCGTTACCGGGGGATCGGCTTAGGGAGCTAGGAGAGCGTCGAGCCGGGGGAGAGTGCTAGCCCCCCAAAAACACACAATTGGGCAGCTCCACGTGCACAAGAACTCCTCCTGAGGCGCCTGCATAGAGGAAGGTCGTAGCGTAATCCGCTGAGTAGGACTCCTCCCCTACCCCGATCCCTACCTCGAGTGCTCCCGATGTAGCCAAAGCATCGAGTTGTACAACCAGCGTGGCCGTGTCAGTTGGCCTCCCCAGAGATATTGCTATAGGGGAAGGCACCTCTGCTCCCATGGGGGTCACCCTCGTCGGGGGAGATTTTTCCTTCATTGGAGCCAATGGAGTCCTCACCGGCCTCGGAGCCAACACCGGGGACTTGGCTCGAGCCATCCCCAAGCCTCCCTGAGAGGACCCACCACTTTGGCATGCTTCACCTCTAGAGGGTTGGGTGTCTCCCTCTACTTCTGTGAGCCCAGAGTGGGGAGCGGCACCTGGGTAGGTAAGGTTAGCCCGAAGGCCTCCACCACTAGGTTCTCAGGAGAGCCCTCCCCGAGGATCGCACAACACCAGGCGTGCTCGTCTTCAAAGTACTTCCCGAGGAGGTTCTCCACCTTCGGTCGGGAAGAGTTGTACGATCGGACTACAAGAAGAAAATGAAGTTGGAGAGAGAAAAGCCTCCTAAGCCCCTCCGAGCCAGACCTAAAGGGCTGAGCTGGAGGAGAAACAACTCCTCCGCCATCTTGGCGATGAGGATCATCTCATTGATGGTCCACTTCAGAACCGTGGACCTAGAGGACCGGGTTAGGGTGGGAGGTTCTGGAGAGTAAACCACCTCCAGGTCCCCCCGGAGATAGAACCATCTCTGGACCCAATCCTCCTAATGGTCCTGGGAAGACGCTATCGGGTACTCGTGTGCTCGGGTAGGGGAGGAGCTTCACCACGATGGTGCTGAAGGTGAACTTCGGCCCATTCCTCACCATCGGTGAACTTCTCACGGTGGACTTGTAGAAGTACCATAAGAGGCAGGGATTGCCCTCCATCTCGGTTGTGGTCTCACACAACAAGATGAACAGCCCCATTCGGATGAGGGCATTCAGGTCAGGTGGTTGAGAGACACCTGGTACTACTGAAGGAACTCCCGGAGCATGGGGTGCACTAGAAGCTGGAGGCTCACCTCCACGAAGGCCTCGAAAGTGATGACCTCCTCGTCCGAAGGGCTAGGGGTCACCTCCTCCTCGCCCGAGATCCGGACGTCCCCTTCCATAAAGACCCCCTATGACACGAGGGACTCCAGGTCCTTGGAGGTGAACACGGTGGCCCCGAGAAAGTTAGAAGTGACCATCTCAAAGCCATGGGATTTTCATGTCATCTCGTATCCAAAAAGGGCTCTCATTGGGAAGCGCATCAACCCGAGGCTATTTCCGAGAGGACACTAACACTACCAGGTGGAACGTTGGAGTTGGATGTTTGGAGTAAATTTGTTGGGGGAAAATAGTAGCCATAGCTGATATCCCTCCTCCAGGATAGGGGCCTCCCTCCTCTGGTCCTCCGGGAGAGGAGGTAGGAGCCTCCCTTCCCTGGTCCTCTGGGCTCGGAATAGCAGCCTCGCTCCTCTGGTCCACCGGTCCTCCGGGCTCGGAATAGGAACCTCGCTCCTCTGGTCCACCGGTCCTCCGGGCTCGGAATAGGAGCCTCCCTCCTCCGGTCCTTCAGGAGAGGACATAGGAGCCTCCCTCCTCCGGTCCTCCTGCTCTGGGATAGGGGCCTCCCTCCTTCGGTCCTCCGGGATAGGGGCCTTCCTCCTCTGGTCCTTCGGTCCTCCAGGAGAGGAGATAGGAACCTCCTTCCTCCAGTCTTATGGGATAGGAGCCTCCCTCCTTCAGCCCTGGGATTGGGGGCACTAAAGTCGAGGGCGGCCTCATGTCTGAGATCAGTGCCCTGTGCCCTGCCAAAAGACCACAACACCCTCAATCCGATGGTCGCAGCTAAGGTAGTTTAGTAATATGCATCTTTTGTGGTCTATATATACCCTTGTACCCCTCTCTTGTAAGCTAAGACATTCATTTGTACGTAATAGACGTGCTTAGGAGCCCTCTCCCCAGGAGAGAGCCTCCCCAGCTGACTCATGTCGAGAGCACGTCGATAGGACTAGGGTCTCCACTGAGGCTTGAACCTGTATAAATCCTCGTGTCAATCTCTGTGATTGCACAACAAGGGGTGACCCGTCACACTGTCAGCTCGTGTTGTAGGACACGTATTACACACGTCATTGAACCCGCCGAGGTGTTTTTAATACAACGACAGTTGGTGCCATCCATGGGGGCTCTTGACAAATTGTCACAGCTCCTCCAAGAAGAACGAGGCACTTGGCCTCCCTCTCCAACGATGCCGGCGCTAGCAAACCTGCGCCATCAATGCAAGGGGCTGTCGTAGCAGCTCCCCTTCCTGGGGACTCTCGGGGGGAGGCGGTGCTTCCTTCTCCCACTGCCCCCAGTGGAAGCATGGCTCCTTTGAGCCAACCTGACGCAACCATGTTGGCAAGACCAAGTGTCCCCTAGGTGATACCTTCAGCCACTGGAGACCCGTTACTCGAGGCGCTTGTAGAGGGCTAGCTTCGTACGCAACGTATTCTTGATGAGTTGTTGCGTGCCATAGTGTGGCCTCCGGACCCTGCGAACCCACCTCTATTCCCGTTTATGGGACCATTACTACCGTTCATGATGGGGCACCCGAGTGCCTTCTTCGCACTAGGGACTTACCCCTTCCTGGGAGGCACTTCCAACTCCGAGGGACACCCCTTCCTGGGAAGCACTCCCATCTCCGTGAGACACCCCTTCCTGGGAGGGGCTCCTGTCTTTGAGGGACACCCCATCCCGGGAGGCACCCCCCGACTCAAGGGCTTTCCCCATCCTAGGAGGCACCCCCACCTCCGGGGGCTGTGTCTTCTCATGAGATGCTCCCGTTCTCTGGACACTTCCCATACCCGGCATGGTCCCCGTGGTGCAAGCCGTCCCCTCGATGGGAACCTTTCCCATGCCAAGGGCCATCTTTGTCGCGGGAACCTCCCCGGCACACGAGGTTTCCCCCCCACCAGCCATCAACACGCATCAGCTCCCTCCCCCAGGGCCCCCTCCCCGGGTTCACCTGGTGGGTCAAACCTGATTCACCCTGGAGGAGGTCGAGCGACAGTCGGGGGAGACCATACGAAGTTTCTTCAAGTGCTTTTCCCAAATCAAGAGCAAGGTGGATCATGTCCCTGACTCTATAGTGATCAAGGTGTGCAAGAGTGGAATCCTACTAGGAGAACTCCACCGGAGGCTCTCCTGGAGTTATCTCTCCTCCACGGACGAGCTCTTCAATGTTCTCAAGAAGTACGCAAGAGTGGAGGAAGAGGGATTCCAGGACCTCTCCCACAAGCACACCAAGAGGGGACCCCATAACGAGCCTAGGCCTCGGGACACTTTCGTCCTCAAAGGTAGAGGTGGCTCTCGAGATCATATCTGGGGGCAATGATCCTTCTCCAAGCTGAAAAGCAGCAGGGGAGGCCAATCTTCCCGTGCACGAGAGGCTCCTAAGCCAAGGGCAAGGAGGACAGAGCCACCCTGTGATGCACCGTCCATAAGTCCACCTCCCACGCTGCTCGAGAGTGCCATGCACTTCTTCAACACTTTTCCGCATTTCTCGAGCAACATGGGCTGGGGGGAGGGGGCCCTGCCTCCTACCCCCTCCGGCGTCGACCCTGGTGGCACTCCCCAATCCCTTGGGGGGGCATCAAAAGCAAGGCCAGGAAAGGGGCTCGAGTGGTGAGCTCCCTTTCAAACCTACCAGAGACATATTAATATCATCTTGGGAGGATCTGCCTCTGAGCGAGGCTCCAAACACCAGCACAAGGAGTATGCGTGCGAAGTAAAGGCAAGAGGGGTCCTCAACACATCTCAGCCACCGAAATGGTCAAATGTCTCCCTCACCATCACTGCAGAAGACGCACACGGGGTTCACTTCCACCACGATAACGCATTTATCGTCTCTATCACCGTGTTTAACTGTTGTCTCACCCAAATCCTCATTGACGGCAGAAACGCAGCGGACGTCCTTTACCTAAAGGCATTCAAGGAAATGCAAGTGGATGACAAGCTCCTTCAACCCACAGCCGAGCCTTTGCAAGGCTTTGTCCCGAGAAAACCATATATCCCTTGGGGAAGGTCGACCTCCCAATGACGTTCAGCGCCCTAGAAATTACCAGACAGAGATGGTCTCGTTTGACATGGTGGATCTCCCCTCCTCCTACAATGCCATAATGGGGAGAACCACGATCAACCGCCTAGGAGCTGCTGTTCCCCAGAGCTACCTATGCATGAATATCCCCAGGCCGAGCGGGGTGATCACCGCTCAGTGTGACCAAGACATAGCCTGCTCCCTTTATGAGCGCACCGTCGCTGTGATTGGGGACATCAATCTGATCAAGGCCCTGGGGGAGGGGAGCTCCTCCCCAACCCCGGACGTGCTGATAGCGGTCCCCGGGAAGTTCCTCCCCAAGCCGCGTCCCAAAGGGAACCTCCACGAGGTCCGCCTCTCCTGGGAAAGCGAGGGGAGGACCGTCAAGATCGGGGTAGATCTTCCCGAGGAGCACACAACACAGCTCATTGCCTTCCTCCATGAGAACACTGATGTTTTTACTGGGAAGCCTACAGACATGGGGGGTTTATCAAGAGATATTATTGAGCACAAGCTCGTAGTAATGGCTGGTCGTCCCCCGGTGAAGCAGAAGCTAAGGAAGCTCTCTCTTGAGCACCAGAAAGCTATCAAAGTGGAAATTGAGAAGCTCCAAGAAGCGAGGTTCATTCAGGAGGTCCTCCACCCTGAATGGTTAGCAAACACCATCCTCGTCAAAAAGGCAAGTGGCAGGTGGAGGATGTGTGTTGACTTCATCGACCTCAGCAAAGCTTGTCCAAAAGACAACTTCCCGTTCCCGCGGATCGACCAATTGGTAGACTCCACCACAGGATGCGAATTGATGAGCCTCTTGGACGCCTATCGAGCTATCACTAAGTCCGGATGGCCATGGAGGACGAGGAAAAGACGAGTTTCATAACTCCCCTCGGCACCTTCTGCTATGTCCATATACCCTTCGGGCTAAAAAACGTTGGGCCGACCTTCCAACACCTCATGTGTTTGGTCCTAAAGGACAAAATCGACTGCAACGTGGAGGTCTATGTTGACGACATGGTCGTCATGAGCCTACGCTCGGCCGCTCACCTCGAAGACCTAGCGAAAATGATCTGGGAGGATCTTTGGGTTTTTCGGGTTGTGTTCGCACAGGCTTCGCAACCTTAATCGAGTTTGGAAAGGCTTCACAACCAATTCAAGTTCGGAAAGACTTCACGGCCTTAGAAGGGTTCGCGACCTTGGAAAGGGTTTGCGACATGGATTCGATCTCTGGTCGGATTGTATTCCGATCAATATATATAACTAAGTCTTATTTGTTAGGTTTAGTTGTCGAAGTCTAATACGTTTACTCGGTTATTGAGTGTGATATGTATTCATATAATTGGACTATAAATATTTTGTAATAGTCTTAATTTAGATCATTCAAGAGTCATTGAACTTATTTAAGTCTTAGACAAATAGTTCATCGATGTAGGCGAGTGAGTCCTATTGTTTGACGTGTACAAGATCCCTCCTTTCAATAAAGAGTTTTGCTATCTTTTGAACTGTGTTTTCAATCAGCTTGGGTTTTGGTAATTCTGAGTAAGATCCCGTTATTCTGCATATTAGCATCTGATCGAGTATAGTTGAAACCCGTCTATACTTCAATCAGAGGAAACAGTATCCGATCGAGGCTAGATCAAAACTTGGTCTAGGCTTGAATCAGATTAAGTTGGTATCAAAGCAACTATCCTGTCCTGTGGATGGTGAAGACTCACCAGGGTTACAAAACCTCCGGCGAAACTCCAGGAGATAATTTGCTTATTCCTACAATCGTGTGTCCGAAGATGTCTGACGATACCTTCATTCAAGCTAACCTTGCCGAACAAGTGGCTAAGCTCTCCACCAACATGGATACTGTGCTTGCTTGGATTAAGCAGTAGGGCATGGCTGTACCGTCTGAAGTTGATGCTTCAAAATGCAAGGTTAAGGGTGTGAAGATTGGTGAACACTTGCGCAGGACAGATGAAGATCAAGACGAAGGCGACCATAAGGCCAACAACCTTGCGAACACCTCCTTAGCTGTTGGATCTTTCAAGGTCGAAGCTAAGGTTGACATACCCATATATGATGGGGTGATTGATGCCGAGAAGCTAGATTCTTGGATCGACCAGCTTAAAACCTACTTTGACCTACGAGGGTTTAGTAGCGCTCAAAAGATGAAGTTGGCACCTTTGAAGATCAAGGACCACGCCAAGACATTGTGGAAGGCCCTCGTCGCTAGTGGTGAAGCTGACGACCTTGTGTGGGGTCAACTCAAATGACTCATATGACAAGAATTTTATCCGATGGGCTATCTTGAGGAGAGATGGGATTATTGGCACTGATTGTATCAGTGCCGCAACCAATCCATCTAGGATTATGTGAAGAAATTTCAGAGACAAGCAATTGTCATTAGCATCTCGCTCTTTGATCCTTAGGTGTTATAAAAATAAACGTCTAGACTTCAGAAATCGATCAGTGTGGAGCTAAGCATGTTCGGCGTCCAAGATATCATGACCGCAAGAACGACTACTATGGCGATCGAGAAGAACAATAAATCCCGCAATGACAAGAAATAGAATTCAACCTCGTCAAAAGGAAAGCTAAGTCCGAAGAAAAGTAGTCTGAAGTCTAGTATGAGCACCTCTTGTGACCATTGTCATGTTGCTGGGCATACAAAGGATAAATGTTATAAGCTCCACCCTGAGCTTCGACTAAAGAGAAACGGACCAGGAAAAAGAACAGCTACAGCTACTACGGCTCCACCTAAAGAAGGAGTTGTTCAAGTGAATTTGGTCGATGAGGTGGATACAACCTTGTCTCTGATGGCAATGCCGAAGGAGAAAGGTATGGATTCATCTAACAACCATCACTCAGTGGAGCACTTGTTCACTATCAACATCCAAGTGAAGCACGAAGTGGTCGCAACAATATTCGATCCCGGAAGTCAGAAGATTTTGGTTTTCGCTGGACTGGTTCGACGACTTGGTTTGAAGACGACCACACACCCGCGACCGTATCCGCTGGGTTGGTTTACATCCGACGTGAACCAATAGATTACGAGTTAGTGTGTGTTGAAATTTGCGACGAGTGCAAGAGTATGAGCTCACTAAAGACGGAGTTAAGTCCGTGATCGATAGAGACATCCACATCAACACAAACCAGGCCAAAAGAATCGTCAATGCATCTCCCACGTGCTTGTTGTGATTCGACCAATTGGTCCAGGTGGTAGTACTCACTACCACAGAAACAGACATCCAGGACGGCACATCACAGACGGTTATGAACTTTTCAATGGAACACCATTTGCGAAGGCCTGTCGGGAGAATATGTTAAGTTATCACAATCGGTTCTGATGTCAAAACAAACTGTGATAGTCAACCAGATGATTTTGAACACAAAACCGTCTGTAATAGTCTACTTATCACAGACGGTTTTAAACTAAAATCCGACTGTGATAGATACAATCGGTTCTGAACTGAGAAACGTCTGTGATAACTAGAATATCACATACGGTTCCGTTATCAAAACCGACTGTGATATATACAATCGGTTCTGAACTCAAAACCGACTGTGATAGTATAGTATTAGAGACGGTACTAATATTAGAACCGACTATTCTAAACAGTGCCGGCGCTTCAAATTCTCAACTGTGTTCATTTCGGTCTCCGATCTTCGCGCGGCGCCTAGGCGAACATGAAGCGTCGCCTTGGAAATTTTATAAATAGCTTGATAGTGGAATAATTGCCATTTACTTTACAAGTTTTTATAATTCTCAAACTGTTTGACTCCTTAGCTTCTCTGCGCCAATGGCATCCTCAATGGCATCGTCAGCCTCGCCCTCCCCGGTAAGAACTCTCAATCTTTTGGACTTACCCCTGTATTGTTAATCCCTGTTCAGCACATTCTTGACCTGTTGATTTGCACAGGGAAGGGGAGCCGTGGAAGACTTGGGCAAGGTGAAAGCCAAGCTGAGGGCCCTCCAAGAGGAGCACAAGCTCCTTACGGAGAAGCATACTCAGCTACGGCTTGACCTGGACGATCTCTTCCAGCGCATGAAGACGGATGGTGACAATGCTAGGGCGAGGCGAGGCGTCTTCGCGACGAGAAGCAAGCCGCGGATATGACCATCGCTAGTTGCAGTTTTACTATGAAGGATACCATTGCGAAGCTGAGGGAGGTCGCAGGCTATCGCACCCTGAAACTGGAGACTACGACTACTCCCGTGGAGACCTAGCTCGCTGCAGCTAGTCCCATATATACATACCTTTGACTTCCCAGGATAAGTCAAGCACAGGAGTATATTACATTGCAATAGAGTAACTTACAAAATATTTAAGCAGTGTGGCCTGCTGGCCTTAATATTACATAAAGAGATTACAATGCCTTCACGGCATTCAAGGTTTAGCAAAATAATAACTACACAGCAGAAGATAGGTAACCCTCCCAAAAAGAAGTTGACGGCAGAACAATACACATCAGGGTTCTGGCGGAACTGGCTCTCCTTCATCTGGATCCACAAAGTTCTCCACGCCTTCATCTGGATTATTGAACGCTCCTTCTAATGGATTGAAGGTTGCAAGAGTGAGTACTTACGTACTCAGCAAGTCATAGGTAAGAGTAGATACATATAGTAGTGATGATATGAACCTAGACTAGTCAAGAATTATGGATGCTTGTAAAATAACCTTTTCTTTCATATCTCATCTCATCTCATCTTATGGCAGCACTTTTCATAACATAGCATTGCTATTCATGTTCACTAGACTATAGCACTACCGCGACACGTCGACACACGACAGCCCATGGCAGCACTCCTTATCATGACAACACATGTCATTTGGGTAATCTTGATTTAACAAATTTTATTTAGAAAATATACTTGTGTCACACCCCGTGGATTTAATCCACCGCAGTAGACTCCTATAAACCTGGGAGCTTGGAGTATTCGAATACGTTTTTAACTCTGCAGAGAGGTACCAATTTACCTGCAAGATATTCCACTTTCATGCCTTTCCTATCAAAATGATTGGACCCCTGACTCACTTCATACTGTGAGTGGCAAGGTGGAGATAACAAGAACTTTTGTTATGTTTCACTTACAATTCACCCCTGACCCTGTGGAGCTCTCGCGAACCACAGTTGTGGTGGGTTGTACCCAAACCCCCACCCCTATTGCATATTCCCATTACTGGGTCAGCGTGCATGATCACTTTCAGTGATATGTGTAGGAGCCGCACTCTGTGCAAATCGTGCATCACATCACATCTCATGCAGGGGTTTCATGTACGATCCACATAAGTACTTGTTCAGGCCTGTCCCATACCAGGCTTGCGGTCGGCATGTTAATCATGCCACTAGACACACAACACAAGGTTCTAGGTCCTTATATGACAGTGACCAGATCATACCACAAACCATGCACCTTCAGTGCCTGCACATCCTTTGCAGTTGAGCACCTCCAGTGCTACCACCATTCCAAACCAAACTTCTGGTCACGGCTAGGGGTTTTATTTCATGAATATAAATAAATACATAAATATATATTAGTTCATGGCTCAATACTTATTCATTTCACATTTCACAGATATCCAGTCTAGTACTGCCAATTCATAATTCAACCATTCTCAATCTTTCACATGCAATATTATTTATATTCAAGGTTATATTATAGCAACTCTTAAAATATAGGTTCAAGATGTCCAAGAATATGACTTGCCTTCCGCGTCGTAAGAGACAGCAGTTGATGTTGGGTCGACAACGAAGTCCTCGAACTCAACTTCTGGATCTGCTCGGTGACAAACAACAAACAATGATTACTAGCTATATTAAAATGTTTTATGACTTATATGTAGATATGATTAACAGAATAACTAAATAATGCTGAGATTAGTTGAGATTACAGACTGGACTGAGTCAAGATTCTAAGGTTTCAAGGAATTTGGGCTAAGGATAGGTGTTAGATGTTCTTAGGGTTTCAAGGTTGCAATAAGGACATCAATTTTGTGGCTGGTTTGATCAAAATTAACGAATGTCAATAGATCGACATTTGGTTCAAGGCTCTGACATAGCTTTAAGAAAAGCTAGAGTGCTTATCTCAAGTTGTGGTAGTAGAAGAAAATGTAGATTATAGCTCTACAATTTCAGTAGACAAAGTTATTTTTAAAATGCACAGCCAGAAGAAAGTGAACAAGGCCAATGCCACTAGCTGACAAGCTCTGGCATAGGGCTGACAATGTCAAAATCTAGGGCTAAGCATAAAATGCTGTTCAAGGGCTCAACTAGTGTGCTAACGTTGTCTAGGAGGTAGGCTTGAGTAACAGGAACAAAAGACATAACAGGATCCACGGCTGAAGATGGCCGGACGGCAAGAAATCCGGTGATGAACTACGGTGATCTCACTGCACTGAAATAGTTCTGGACACAGATCTTGGCAAGGCTATAACTTTCAATCTAGACCGATCTAGGTGTCGAGCTAGAAGAAAAAAGTACTCAGGAGATTGAGGCACATCTAGAGGACAAAGTGGTTGAAGCTGTATCGGCTGTAATCATTTTTCCGGTGAACGGCGCCGGAGAAGATGACACGGGAATTGGGCATTTTTGATACAGGTCGATTGAACTCAATTCCTTGCTCTAGGAGTATCTAAGAGGTATAAGGAAGCTGTTGGTGAAGTCAATTTGACTGGAGGATTACCGGAGAAGCCTGGCGATGTGAGCCAGTTTCTGGTAAAATTCCAATTTGAGAACAGCTTCAATTCGAGTTAAATTTTAAAATCTTGATGCACTGGCTTGCGAAGAATATTCACTGATCAATTTAATCTACAGATTCAAAGGCTAATTTGGGATAAATCAAGCTGCATTGACGGAACAGGGCAAATTGAGAATTTCGGTGATCACCGGCATTAAAGGTCACTGGTGAGCAATTGGATGCTATCACACAGATAAAATGATAAGGGAAACTCACTAGTGGCTTCAATTTGAAGGTTGATGCAGTGATTGGAGCTGGCACCGTGAGCCTCCTCGACGGTTCGCCGGAGAAGAAAACGAAGGTGGGAAAATCTGGGACTTAGCTGATTTCTGGTGAAGTGTGAAGAAGTTACTAGGTATAGGGGTGCTTAAATAGGCACGGCGAAGCTTGCAAAGAGGGAACAGCAAGGAAATTGGCGCCGGTGACGAGACTGGTTGGGCGCAGAAGCAACAGCGGTGAACGGTGATGCGACGGCGCGCAGGCGGTGCAACAGCTTTGCCAGCAGCTGTCGGGGCGCATTGGAATTTGATTTGGGATGGCGTAGATGCGGAGGCAGTGACACAGCTCCGGCAACGACACGTAAGAACATGCAAAATGTGTCTTCACGGGCGCGCGCGAAAACGCAACTGGGGCACGGGCGAAAATCCTTCGGTCGCAGCACTGCTACGGCGAAGTTCTGGCTGAGGTCACGTGCGCACAAGGTGGCACGATTGCTCACAAACACAGGCGACAAGAATTTCTGGCCGGCAGCGAGGCAACACAGCGCCGAAGCACAGCGCAGCTCCAGTCGAACAGGGCAAAATCTGGCACATTTGAATAGTTTTTGATATAAACTGAAAATAGGGTATTTTAGGGTAATTGAAATCTGAGTTTTGGTCGATTTCAAATTCTGGCATTTAGGATGAGATTTTGAAATCTAGACAGAAGGGGAAATTGTTTCAAATAGCATTTGGAACAGGTTTGCTGAAGAAATTCTAAATTTGGTGTTGATTTGCAACATTTAGCCTTTTTAGGCTTATGGAAAATCTGGAAAAGGACTGATCTGCGATACCTCTTGGACTGATTTATGAAAAGAGTCTAGATGATGAAATCTGGCTGCCAACTTTCTGGTTTAAGGTATTGGCATACCCATGATCATAATCTAAGAATAATCTACTCTGAATTAGGTCAAGATTTGGCTAAATCTGAGTTCAGAGTATTTAGGGTAATTAACTTAATTCCGTTTTCGAAAACAGAAGTTTTGACAAATCTGGGATTTAGAGATGGAATTGAATCTGGCTTCTGAAGACTTTTAGGTTCAGAGTAACTAATAGATCACATCTGAACAATCTGATCTTGATTTGGGTCTATGGAATAAATTTGAAAATGATCTGGCTACTACTACAGCTATATGCATGCATGGTGTTCATGAAAAAGGAAGTTTTCACCCCTAAACTCAGGGTGTTACACATGCCTTCTCGACGCGGTAGTAGTTGATCCTAAGAAGGACAACTTATCGCTGGAGGAGTCCTGCGTCCTGGCTGCAAGTCAAACTGACTTTATTCTAGATGCAGCCAGGGCTAAGACCACTCCTTGACCTAGCATTTTGTATTTTTACTTTTTTTTGTAAGTGATAAAAAAATTAATGAAAAATTTGTTCTTATGTCAATTTTCCAATTTTTCAGCACGTTCTTGGGCTGCATGCTATCTTCCCTCTTTCTTTATCTATCTTTAGCTTTTGGCGAACATTCAACCATACAAAGGTATGTGCACTGTGTGCGATCAAGGAATGACTATCGTGATCATATACATAGAAGCGGCAATCTTTGGCATGTGAAGGTAGTCCTTCGGAGCCCTACAAATAATATAGAAACAATATAGAAGTCGTAGGTCCCATGCAAATAATATAGAAAGAATATAAAAGTTGGACTTATTTGGCTGGATGGCATTGTGGCATGCCTAACGCGAGTGTGGTGCAACATATTTTTTATGGCGAACAAAAAAAATTCAGAAACAATATAGAAGTTGGGCCTATTTGGTTGGATAGTCCCAAAAGTGTCCGACGATTTGAGTTCTCAATGTGCTTTGAATATCACAGATGGTTCTGAGGTAAAAAAGGTCTGTGATAGTCACATTACAGACGGTTTTTATGTAAGGACCGACAGTGATAGTCTCAACAGTGATTGACGCTTTGAATTCTCAACGTTCTTTCAATATCACAGATGGTTTTTAACTCAAAACAGTCTATGATAGTCACATTACAGACAGTTTTTATGTAAGGATCGACTGTGATAGTCCCAACAGTGTCCGACGCTTCGAATTCTCAAAGTTCTTTCAATATCACAGATGGTTTTTAACTCAAAACTGTCTGTGATAGTAACATTAGAGACGGGTTTTATGTCAGGACTGACTGTGATAGTCCCAACAGTGTCCGACGCTTCAAATTCTCAACATGCAATCGTGGATAACCTCACATGATAACTGCGCAGATGAAGAGACTTAATTATTTACTTCAAATTTAATTTGCATAGAATTATGTAATCTGACGCTTCAACTTCTTAAGTGGGCACTATTCTGCCATGTGGCAGTTTATCTCCCCAGAAATAATCATGAATTTATTGACATTGAAAACCAGTAGTGCGCTTTTTAAAACTCGAGGCACCCGCGCATATGAACCGTCACCTTCTGGTTTTATAAATAGCTAGGCTTTTCAATCCTTAAGACTTACAAATTCTTGGCTAAGTCTTTTAGGAATTCTGCTCCTAAATCCCTATCTTTATTCCCTCCTCAACTCCCACCTTGATGGTGAGCCGAGATTCCAATGAGGTTATTGAAATTGAGAGTGATGAGGAAGAGATAAGGAATGAACTCGATCAGGATCTTCAGAAAGTAAGTCCTCTCTGAAACTCTAATGCAGATCTTTCTTCAAAATCCACAGGTGCCTGAGGAAATGCTCCCTCCAAAGAAGAGACTCAGAAATGATGAAAGATCCTCTAGTGGAGCTGCAGCGAAGACTCTAGAGGGTGCTGAGGCCTGTGTTGCCACATTGCCCCTAGCAACCCCTCCAGTTGCAGCTTCATCTCCACCTTTGGAGATCCACAACAATCCTTCCAATATCCCCTCTTCAACACCTTTGGATCATCAGCTTTTCTTGGATGATCAACTTTCTATGGTAAGTCGCACACTTCCATGTCCAAATCCACTCTGAAACTTGGCAATCATCTTCACCCTCTCTGTTGGTTGTTATGTCTTTCAAAACTAACTCATGCATGTGCCAGAGGAGAAAGCTGCCTTGTGCAGAACTCTCCAAGAAGAAAAAGAGGCGCTGGAGAAGCGTTCTGAGGAGATGTCTTCTGCCATTCTACACTTGACAGAGTGCTATGAGGGTTCTCGCGAAGAAGTGCGCAGGTTCCGGTCGGAGAGAGATTACGCTCGGCAGCAGCGAGAACTCTCCGATACAATAAGGAACAGCTGCACTCCTTTGCTGAGAGATGATGTAGATAGGCTTAGAGCTATTGCTAGTTCTCTTGGGGCGGCCAGTGTAGATCCTACTGATGCCAATACGTCCCTAGGAGAACTATGTAAATTACTTTCGGATCAGGTCGACGCTTTGGTCTCTTGTATCCCTTATGTATGCAAAGATTGTAAGAAATAAGAAATTTCTTTTCCTTATATATTTGGCTTTTTGAATGGTTATGTATAACTGATAATCACCAAATGATGTTCTCTGTGTGAAAATGTTAACAAGAAAATACTTCTGCAATCAAGACGATTTTTAACTCAAAACCGTCTTTGATAGTAAATTACAGACGGTTTTGATGTCAGGACCGACTGTAATAGTCTCAACGTTCTTTGAACATCCACAGACATATATATACACCATAACACCATAATATATCATTTTTTTAACACTAACATTGAAAATAAGATAAAACCAAATATGAAAAACATTTTATGCAATCATTTGGTCACGTTTCTAATATTATTGCTACCCATCTGATTGGTATTGGTGGCTCTTACATGCAGATTCATCATCATATACTTGGACTTGATTCACCAGAGAAACTAGTGGCCGTCGATGGAGTTGCGGCGGCCATCAATGGAGGTTACGGGTTAGGGCTTGTCGTGCCCAAGGGGAAAAATAAGTGGAACAATTCAACTAGTCGAACGGTTCGACTGCAAGCAAAATTCCAAGATATTATAGACGGTTCGGACCTTATCACCGTCTGTGATAGTAGAGCAGACTGTTGATTTTATAATTATCATAGACGGTTATGAAGTAAACACCAACTGTGATAGTAAAGCGGATGGTTTTGAGCTCGGAACCGTCTGTAATATTCTAATTATCACCGACGGTTCAGATGTCAAAACTGTCTGTGATATTTCTGTCATAGTTCTACACAAATGCACCGATATTACCGACGGTTTAAAGTGAAACTCGCCAGTGATAGTTTCTGTGATATTCTGTTCTACAAAAATGCACCGATATTACCAACAGTATTATATAGAACCGTCTGTATTGAACTTGGTATAAAAGGTCTTTCGGCGGATGTTTTGAGCTAGTCGTACACTCTTGCTCGACATACTGTCCAGTTGGAAGAGATCTGGGGCAAGGAAGAGCAATATCTAGAAAAGAGAGCATTTGGGGGCAACAAATTTGAAGTCCAAGGTTGGTACTTGCTCCTAAGGCATACACATTACTGGATTTCATCATCAATATCGATCTCCATTGATTGATCAAATTAGAGGGAGAGGGAGGGGAAGCTACAATAGCAAATTCTGGTTGTAACTCATTTTCGATCTGTAGCTATTTAATTGCTTGTGATGTGTGTTATCCACGCCCCCAATTAGTTATACTAACTAAATTCTTGCAGTTCAAGTAGTAGTTAACTAGTTATACCGCAAACTCCACATCAAACACTAGCTAGCTAGATTTATAATTTATTGCGTGTCGATCGTACGTAGAGTATTACTAATTAGCATGTGTATGAATTTAATTAATTGCAGATGGTCCATCGAGACTGGATGTATAATGACAACCGAGTGAGTGAGGAATACATGAAAGGTGTTTTAGATTTCTAAAAAGTTGCTTAGCAAGACATGGCGAAGAAGGGTTTACCATATATGTACTGTCCTTGCGTAGACTGCCAGAATCTTAAGATGTTCACCAACTCATCTCAAATTGTCGCCCACTTAATCCAACGTGGTTTCAAAAAGGGGTACACGTGTTGGGTCCACCATGGAGAAGAGCCAATTGCAGAAACAAGTGCCACTCAGGTTGAGGAACATGACATGTCAGATCCCAACAACGACTTCGATGAGGATATGCTAGAGGATGACAATTTAGATGACATGTTGCGTGATGTGGAAGGAAATTACAGTGAAAGGGAGTTTGGCAAATTCAAGCGCTTGATCGAGGACTCAGAAAAGCCATTGTTCCCTGGTTGCAAGTTGACGTACACAAAGTTGGCCTCCGTACTTGAACTGTTAAAATTGAAGGCAAGTAATAGTTGGACCGACAAGAGTTTCACGGCATTGTTAGATCTTTTGGCGGGCATGCTTCCGGAAGGAAACGAGTTGCCAAAAAACACCTACCAAGAGAAAAAGCTGTTGTGTCCTTTGGGAATGGAAGTAGAAAGGATACACGCATGCCCAAATGATTGCATCCTTTACCATAACGACTACAAGGATATGCATATTTGTCTAGTGTTTGGCGCATCCCGCTATAAGCGTAAGGACCGAACCGATGACGGCGATTGCGCTGAGATAAAGCAAGGACCTCCTGCTAATGTGTTGTGGTATTTGCCCGTCATTCCCCACTTGCAGCGTTTGTTTGCAAACCGTAAAGAGGCAAAATTATTGTGTTGGCACTCGGAAGACCGGAAGAAGGATGGAAAGCTGAGACACCCCTCTGATTCTTCACGGTGGAGAAACATCGACAGGGAATTTGTTAACTTCGGAGCGGAATTGAGGAATATAAGGTTCGGGTTGAGTACCGATAGAATTAATCCTTTTGGTAACATGAGCAGTTGGCATAGCACTTGGCCGGTTCTTTTGTGTATCTACAACCTTCCTCCTTGGTTGTGTATGAAGCGCAAGTACATCATGATGTCTCTACTTATCTTAGGACCAAAACAACCCGGAAAAGATATTGATGTGTACCTAGCACCATTGATAGAGGATCTCCTAACAATGTGGAACGAAGGGGTGCAGGTATGGGACGCATACAAACGAGAGACCTTCGTCCTATGTGCTATGATATTCTGCACCATCAATGATTTCCCTGCCCTTGGAAATTTGTCGGGCCGTTGTACGAAAGGAGCCAAAGCCTGTCCCCACTGCGAAGATGAGACTGAGAGCGTGTGGCTGAAGAATTGCAGGAAAACAGTGCACATGCGTCACCGTATGTTTCTTCCGAAGAATGACGCGTATCGTAAGAGGAAGAGGGAATTTGATGGCCACAAGGAAGATGGTTCAGCCCCGAAGCCTACACGCGAGAAAGAAGTTTGCTCACTGGTGAAGGACATAGATGTTGTGTTTGGAAAGGGTCGTAAATTGAAACCCTGCACGAAGAACACTTGGAAGAAGAGATCGATATTTTGGGACTTACCGTATTGGGAGCATTTATAGGTTCGTCATTGCATTGATGTCGTGCATGTAGACAAGAATGTCTGCTGCAGTTTAATCGGCCTATTGCTAAACATTCCGGGGAAGACAAAGGATGGCGTCAATGTGCGGCGTGACATGATCAAAATGAAAATCAGGCCCGAGCTAGCACCAAGAGAGGACGATAAAGGCCGTATATACCTCCCCCTGCATGCTACACTTTGTGCAAGGATGAGAGGACAGAACTCTGTAAGAGTCTCTATGGTGTTAAAGTTCCATCGGGTTACTCCACAAATATGAAAAAGCTTGTGTCCATGGGCGATTTGAAATTGCTGGGTATGAAGTTTCATGATTGTCACGTGTTGATGACACAAATGCTTCCTATTGCCATCTGGAGTATTCTGCCGCATAAGGTCAGAGAGACGATCACGAGGCTGTGTTATTTCTTCAATGCAATTTCTTGCAAGGTCATTGATCCCGAGCGACTAGATTCTCTGCAGAGCAAGGTGGTTCAAACTCTCTGTCAGCTTGAGATGTATTTTCCTCCGTCATTTTTTGATATCATGGTCCATCTCACCGTCGACCTTATCAGAGAAATCAAGATATGTGGACCCGTGTTCCTACGTTATATGTATCCATTCGAGAGGTACATGGGTGTACTTAAGGCCTACGTGAGGAACCGGACTCGGCCCGAGGGTAGCATTGTCGAAGGTTATGCAGCAGAAGAGGTTGTTGAGTTCTGCGTCGATTACATGGCCGAGCTAGAAGCAATAGGAGTTCCTGTGTCTCGTCACGAGGGGAGGCTTGATGGTGTTGCCACTATTGGATGGAGAGCCATCACTCCTGATTTCGATATGTACTCGAAAGCTCATTTTTGGGTCTTGCAACACATGCGGGAGGTGTCTCCGTACATCGACGAGCACAAGGAGATGCTACGACAAGACAATCCTCGCCTATCTGAGGTTTGGATCATGGGAGAACATAACAGTCAATTCAACGCGTGGATGAAAGTGCGAATCACCAGAGAGTCCGCAAGTGAGAACATTAAATGGTTGGCAAAAGGGCCCACGTTTACTGTACAGACATGGCAAGGATACGACATCAATGGGTACACATTTTACACGAAAGCTCAAGATCGAAAGAGCACTATGCAAAATAGTGGAGTGAGCGTAGAAGCTTTTATGAGGAGTTCAGCAAGACAGGCCCAACAAGGGTAGTACGTGGATTGAACTCGTACTACGGGTTCATAGAAGAAATTTGGGAGCTCAATTAGGTGCTCTTCAAGATTCCTCTGTTTCTATGCCGATGGTGTTTCGCCGGGAAGATCTCTCTTCCGGGAAATTGGCCCCCTTTTTCGTAGTTCGGGCGTGCCAGTATACATAAGTATACACATAAGAGAACATACAATGTACAATCTTAGGAGACAATGCACTTTATTAATTCTGAAAAGAATTTACAAATTACAAGTCCGTTTGGGATTTACAAGCTCTCATTGCGCCAAGGAAAATACATCTTGACTTCAGGAGACTGTATGGTTCATGGTTCCTTAGGGCTTTTGAAAATCTCCTGGTTAATTACATCTGCAGAACGAGTCCACAGAAAACCTCTGATTAAGCTGTGCTAATGGTCATCGTCTTCAAGTTTCAAAATAACTTTTGCCCTTGATAAATGAATGCAATGTGTATGGCCATGCATGCAAATATGCAAGTCCATAGCCTTGTCAGTCTATGGTGCTATCACAAAGATGGCTTTCGCCTCGTCGGTGTCCAGCCAGGGGGTTGTTCGGCCTCGTCGGTCGCGAACAAATAGATGCCTTCGCCTCATCAGTACCCGGCATGAATGGTGTCCAGCTTCGTTAGTCACGGACAAAAAGCATGTTGCTTTTGCTTCATCAGTACCCAGCAACATGTAAATTATGGATGGAATGACTTGTGATAACACTTTTCACTTCTTTAGCTATAGGAAAAGCAAGTTGCATGGTAGACAGCCTATTGGAATATCCATCAAGGACTTAGTATGATTTCGACTTGTCTTGACAGCTTCAGACATGATAATCATTGCACTAGCTTCTCTTAGACTAGTTGTTTGAGAGCCCTTTCTAGACTCCGATTAGCTTGAAACTTGGAGGAATAGTTTCTAGACAGATCCTCGATTGTTCGTCAAAATTTGAGATCAATCAGACCGTCGGATTAGAAACTATCTTCATTACATCACTCGTACGTCAAGCTGAAATTCAGCGAGATAGAGTGGTTTGCAATGGTCTTGGTGGTCCTCTTGTACTCTGATCATCTTGAAACTTGGAGGAATAGTTTCTAGACAGATTCTTCATTGTTCATCAAAATTTGAGATCAATCAGACTGTCGTATTAGAAACTATCTTCATTACATTGCTCGTGCGTCAAGCTGGAATTCAGCGAGATAAAACTATTTGCAATGGTCTTGATGGTCTCCTGGTTCTTTGATTGAGGTGAAACTCAGTGGACATATTGCACATTGGATCTTTTTCTTGCCATGCAAATTTGGGGTCAATCAGACTTCTGGATGAGAAGTAATCATCGATTTCCTCCCATAAGACAGAATGTGGTCGAATTAGACCCTCTGATCGAACGCTATTTGATCAGGCCCAGAAGGAATGATCGAAATGCAACTTCGAACATAAAGTGGTTGAATTCTTCCCCTGATCGAATGCTATTTGATCAAGCCCAGAAGGAATGATTGAAATGCAAAGTCGATTTGGTTGTCGAATAGAACGTGGTCGAATTAGACCCTCTGATCGAACGCTATTTGATCAAGCCCAGAAGGAATGATCGAAATGCAATTTCGAACAGAAAGTTGTTGAATTCTTCCCCTGATCGATTGCTATTTGATCAAGCCCAGAAGGAATGATCGAAATGCAAAGTCGATCAGGTTGTCGAACAGAACATGGTCGAATTAGACCCTCTAATCGAACGCTATTTGATCAAGCCCAGAAGGAATGATTGAAATGCAACTTCGAACAAAAAGTGGTCAAATTCTTCCCTTGATCGAATGCTATTTGATCAAGCCCAAAAGGAATGATCGAAATGCAAAGTCGATCTGGTTGTCGAACAGAATGTGGTCAAATTAGACCCTCTGATTGAACGCTATTTGATCAAGCCCCAAAAGAATGATCGAAATGCAACTTCGAACAGAAAGTGGTCGAATTCTTCCCCTGATCGAATGTTATTTGATCAAGCCCAGAAGGAATGATCGAAATGCAAAGTCGATCTGGTTGTCGGATAGAACGTGGTCGAATTAGACCCTCTGATCGAACGCTATTTGATCAAGCCCAGAAGAAATGATCGAAATGCAACTTCGAACAGAAAGTGGTCAAATTCTTCCCCTGATCGAATGCTATTTGATCAAGCCAAGAAGGAATGATCGAAATGCAAAGTCAATCTGGTTGTCGAATAGAACGTGGTCGAATTAGACCTTTTGATCGAACGCTATTTGATCAAGCCCAAAAGGAATGATCGAAATGCACCTTCGAACAGAAAGTGGTCGAATTCTTCCCCTGATCGAATGCTATTTGATCAAGCCCAGAAGGAATGATCGAAATGCAAAATCGATCTAGTTGTCCTATGAAGAAATCAATAGGGCTCTCTTCTGATTGAGGCTCCCTTTGCTCCATATTCTTCTTTTTTTCAGGAATGGACGGCCATGGGCACCAATGAACAGGCCTGCTTCTTAATGCAATGCTTAATGAAGCAATTAGATCAATGCTTACCCATGGAAACCTTCACGGACTTGAGTAGATCTGCAAAAAGGGAAGAAGATGGCTCCCTGGTTGAACAGAGAGACTCTATTCTTCTTCTTGGCCTGACGTCGGTCTCTCGTCAGCTTTCGTGCCCTTCCTTCCTGCTCTGCAACTGCTTCTGTGTTTTGTGCCTGTCGTGCTTACGAAAAAAGGTTAGCACCCCCTCTCTATTTATAGAGGCTCCAAGTTGGTTACAACCTTCCAACAACTAGAGATTTTTAGGGGATTTGAATTCGAATAGGAAATATACTTTGTTGTCGTGGTACTAAGAATACCCCGGCAGGTTTTGAAGACGATTCTAGCGGAGATTACGCAGCGCGGGTTGACCGGGTGACCGGTCCTCCCCCGCCGCACAAACACAAGAAAAGACACGTGGATTTATACAGGTTCGGGTCCCGGTGGGGGCCCTAGTCCTGTCGACGTGCTCCCGACCGGAGTTGGCTGGGGAGGCTCTCTCCGGGGGAGAGGCTTCCGGAGCACGTCTGTGAGTTTAGCTATTCCAAATAATAATGAGCTGATCCCTTACAACAGAGGGGTACAAGGGCTATTTATAGCCTCAAAAAGAAGCAAAAAGCCTAAACTACCCCGGAAGCCACCGTCGGATTGAAGGGTAGGACCGTCCTTCTTCCGGTCAAACGTCTTGGATGCTTGACAGGTGGTCGCTGATTCCCGAGGCGTCCCTCGCGTGACCTGCACGTGATGAACAAACAGGGATTTTACCTTTTAGGAGGGCGATGACGTCCGGGACCCCTTCCGGAGAGGAGGGTCCCGGGAGCCTGAAGGCGGCGCCCGGGGCAGGCACCGGGGGCCACTGTCCCCGGGCGAATGGCGGCTCCCGGGACTCGCCCGGGGGGCAAGGTCCCGGGAGCCAAAAGGCGTCGCCCGAGACGTACCCCGGAGGCACGGTCCCGGGAGCCTAAAAGGCGGCGCCCGGGGCAGGCACCGGAGGCCACTGTCCCCGGCGAATGGCGGCGCCCGGGACTCACCCGGGGGGCAAGGTCCCGGGAGCCAAAAGGCGGCGCCTGGGACATCCCCGGGGGCACGGTCCCGGGAGCCTAAAAGGCGGCGCCCGGGGCAGGCACCGGAGGCCACTGTCCCCGGCGAATGGCGGCGCCCGGGACTCGCCCGGGGGGCAAGGTCCCGGGAGCCAAAAGGCGGCGCCCGGGACATCCCCGGGGGCAAGGTCCCGGGAGCCTAAAAGGCGGCGCCCGGGGCAGGCACCGGAGGCCACTGTCCCCGGCGAATGGCGGCGCCCGGGACTCGCCCGGGGGGCAAGGTCCCGGGAGCCAAAAGGCGGCGCCCGGGACATCCCCGGGGCCACGGTCCCGGGAGCCTAAAAGGCGGCGCCCGGGGCAGGCACCGGAGGCCACTGTCCCCGAGCAAATGGCGGCGCCCGGGACCCGCCCGGGGGGCACGGTCCCGGGGGCCTAAAAGGCGGCGCCCGGGGCAGGCACCGGAGGCCCCTGTCCTCGGGCGAATGGCGGCGCCCGGGACTCGCCCGGGGGGCAAGGTCCCGGGGGCCTAAAAGGCGGCGCCCGGGGCTCGCCCGGGGGGCAAGGTCCCGGGAGCCAAAAGGCGGCGCCCCGGACATACCCCGGAGGGGCGGTCCCGGGAGCCTAAAAGGCGGCGCCCGGGGCAGGCACCGGAGGCCACTGTCCCCGGGCAATCATGAACTTACCTGGACTTGACCGCGTGGAGATTTCCCCCAACAGCAGCCCCGCATGCCCTCCGGGGACGAAGCTTGAGCCCCCGGAGGGAATGGTTACGATACCGGGAAAATCTCCGGGTGAAACCTCCGGACGAAAATCACCGGAAACCCGGCGACGCGTCGGTTTCTGTGCCGGGCGCTTTATGGCCGCGCCGTTTTCGCAATAAATGCACGCGCGGTTCGAACCGGTGTCTCGATTTACGCGCCTGTCCCTTCGTTTCCCGCGCACGGTTTGAATTTCAGTGGTCCAGATTGCTCCGAGGGGGCCACGTGGCGCGCATCTTGATCACGGCCAGCCTCTATAAATAGGGCCTTAGGGGGCCCCGGTAGCTCATTCCAAATTTTCCAACTCCAGCTTCAGCTCTCCCGGTAGCGCTCTCCCGGTAGCATTTCCGGTAGCTTCCTCCGGTAGCGAGCGTCCGGGAGCTTTAGTCAACCTCCTGAAAAGTTAGCCACCGAAAAAAGAAAGAACTGATCTAATGGCGCCCAAAGGTCGAGTGAAGACCACGGAGGTGCCCCCGGAGGAAATCCCCGTGGATTTCCTCTGGGCCTCCGAGTTCTCGGCCTCGGACGCGGAGTCCCTGGTCGAGAAGGGCGTCGTTGGAGAGGGGGACATCCGGGTCCCCCTGAAGAAGGACGGAGCCCCCCGCCCCAGGCCCGGAGAGGTCGTGGCCTTCGAGGCCTTCCTCGAGGCGGGGCTCCGGCTCCCGGTGCATCCGACGCTCCGGGAGTTTCTCAAAGAGTACGGGGTGGCTCTCAACCACCTCACCCCGAACGCGCTCGTTCGTATGGGCCTTTTTATATGGCTCTATTGAGACAGCGACCGGGCGGGAGCCTACCCTCCGCGCCTTCCGGTACTTCTATGAACCGGCAGTGCGGAGCTCCCACCTGGTGAAGGGAGGACCGAAGTCCCCCTTTGGCTCGGTGATGGTCCAAATGCTACCCTCCCGGGTGGCGGACTACCTGGCGGCGGCCTCCCGGGATCACATGGGGGACTGGCTCCGGAGGTGGTTCTACCTCCGGGTCAGGGACGAGGCTGTGGTCTACGCCCCGGACCCTCCCACCTACAGCCGGTCATCCGCACCGAAGCCGCCGGTGTGGACGGACGAGGAGTTCGAGCTCCTCGGGAAGGTGGTGCTGGCGAAGAAGGCCCGCTCGATGCGGGACGCCGCGGAGGAGCTGGCGCTCCTGCGGCTTTCCCCCTTCTCACGTGGGGGAAGGGGGATCGGCATGGGCCCGGAGCAGCGGCCCCCGGTCAAGCCGGTGACGCGGCGTAAGTCCCCTGCATTTTTGTACTTGCAGTTTTTTATGAGAAATTGACTAACTTTTTACCTCTTGCAGTGCGCCCGTACCCGGCGGCGAGGGACAAGGCGGAGCACCTCCTGGGGAGGTACTTCGCCGACGAACACGAGCGCATCGTGCACCTCGTGGGGGAGGGCCCCCCCCGGAACCTGGTGGCCGAGGCCTTCGGGCTTAAGCTTCCGGAGAGGAAGCCCCTCCCCACCCCCGGGAGCAGGAGGCTCCGAGGGCCCTCCGGCCTGGGGCGGGGAAAGGCCCGATGATCCCCCCCCGGGCGGAGATCCCCGCCCAATCCTCGTCTTCATCGTCCTCAGAGGAAACTTCGTCGACGAAGACGCCGGCGACGACGGCCGTGCTCCCGGACTCCGAGGTCCGGGGGCCCTCTCCCGGCCGCAACAGCGGCGCCGGGCAAGATACCTCTCTGCTTCCCGCCGGGGAGGTGGCCCGCTGCGCGGAGGGCCTGCACAGCCGGAAGGTGCAGGCCTTCGTAGCGGGGGGAACGCTCCACGAGCGTTTTGAGGGACTCGAGTCCCTCGGAGCCCAGGTAGCCCGAGCTCTTAATACTTCGCCTTTTTTCCTGCACTTAAGATTTTTCTAACTCTTTATGTATTTTGTAGGTAGCGACTGTTACCTGGGGCCTTGAGCAGCGGGTCACCCGGCTGCTCAAGGAGGCGGAGAGCCGGGCCGCGGCTTGCGTGGAGCAGCGGGAGGCGGCCCTCCGGGAGCGGGACGAAGCTCTTGATGAGCTGTCCTGGGCCCGGGCGCAGGTTCACCTTTCGGAGGGCGCCTACATCCGCCTCCGAGAGGAGGCCAAGGTGCGGGAGAAGGCGCTCAGGGAGCTCGAGAGTTCCAGCGTCCGGGCGCTGTCGGACGCGGGCCGCTCCGTCCGCTCGGCCTTGGAAAGCCTTGGCGTTAGCCTGGGCTCCGGGAGCGGCCCGGAGGTGCCCCCGGCGACCCTCGCGGAGGCTGTGCGTTTTCTCAACGCACAAGTCTCCGCCATCCCGGAGGTTGCGGACGTCCGGGCACGGGGCCGGGCGATCCCCGTCATCGCGGCCGCCGCGGGGCTCGTTGACTACCAGGGGGTCGGCGCCCGGGCGATCGGGGGGCGCATCCCCCGGAGCTTCCCGGAGGCCTTCGAGCCAACGCACCGGGAGGTGGAGCTGCTGGCGGAGGGATTCTACGACCGGATCATCCGGACGAGGTTCCCGACACCGGCGCCTCCGGCCGCGGATGCCCCTGCCCCGGCCACGGAGGAAGCTCCCCGGGGGGAGGACCCCAATGCTAAAGTATGAGCCTCCCCCGGGTCTTTAGCTAGGACCCCTTTTTATTTTTGTTAGACATTTTGATTCCGGTAGCTTCTTAGGAGAAGCCCCGGGCACTTGTACAAAAATATTTTGCAATGAAATATATTTAAATTTTTCTAAGTCTTTGCAATGAAATGTTACCAGGGTTCCCGGGGGGTTGCTCCCGGGCGAAGGTCCGGGAGGGGCTCCCCGGGGGACGCCCAAGCGGCTTTAATTTTGTTAAGCCTTCTCTCCGGGAATCGCGGCGAGGATAGTGTCCGGGAGCCGATCCGGTTGAGGTGGCGTCAGGAGTGGCACTTGGACAACTTCGATAATCACCGCGCCGAATTGTCCCCTCCGCGACCGGTGCTCCGGATGATCCCTCCTCTCCGGATACTTCCACCGGCGGGATACGAGTTTTGGCCTGAAGATGTGCTTCGGGACTCACAGCGTCGCGTGCGGGCCCTGTACCGGGACTTGGCCCGGGAGCTGAGGGGGCGCCTCCGGGAGCTTTAGGGGCAGGAGCCTTAGGCTTGTGAGAAATCCCCGGGTTAGGACCCGGGTTGTATCTTTCCTGAAGCCCACCGGAGGGGGAGCGTGTCCTCCGGGTTTCTCGATAAATAAAGCTCCTTTCTGTTGATTGCTTTGTCTTATTTTTTCTTCTTGTATGGTCTGTGGGGCTCATCTTCAAAAGAATGAGCTATGTTTGTTCATGGGTGACCCGGGGGCCCCCTGTCCCCCCCCCCCCCCCCCCCCGCCCACAGCGGGCCGGAGGAGGCCTCCGCGAGCTGTGGGGGTAACAGGGTCCCCGGGGGGAGCATAACCTGTAGGAGAAATATTTTCTAAGAAAATTGTAAAAACAGGGTTTCCGAGGGAGGGACCTTCCGGGGTGCCTGGGGGCACCGGGAGAGGTTCATCCGGCCGCCGGGAGATAATCATCCGGTCGCTGTGAGAACGGGGAGCCGGGAATAAGGCCTTAGGCGGAAGGAATATCCAAGAGAACCCGATGGGATTTCCAGAGGCGAGCTTCCTGGGAGACTCGTCCGGTCGCCGTAAGAACGGGGAGCCGGGAATAGGGTCTTCGGGGAAGGAAACGCCCGAGAAATCCGACTTCTCCGAGACAATCGTCCGGTCGCCGTGAGAACGGGGAGCCGGGAATAGGGTCTCCGGGAGGCATTCATCCGGTCGCCGTGAGAACGGGGAGCCGGGAATAAGGTCTCCGAGAGATAATCATCCGGTCGCCGTGAGAACGGGGAGCCGGGAATAAGGTCTCCTGAGAAATCCCTTGGACGTCCCGCTGGGGAGAGCGTCCACTCTCGGAGGAGGAAGAAAATCCAGAAAGCCATTAGACGTCCCGCTGAGGAGAGCGTCTACTCCCGGAGGAGGAAGTGCCCGAAGACGGGTCTTGAGTGTTTGGGTAGGGGACTAGTCTCCCAAAGTGACTCGTTACCGCGGCCGTTGGGACCGGGTTGCCGCTTACACCCTCAGTCCACGAGGGTTGTTCGTAAGCCGCCCTACAGGAGGGACTTGCTGGGTCAGGGCCCACTTCCTCACGGGGAGGGCATCCTCGCGGGGAGGGCTTCCTCTCGGGGAGGGCATCTTCACAGGGAAGGCATCCTCGCGGGGAGGGCATCGCCGCTAGGGGCGGTAAACAAGAACCTGCAGTGAGACAGTTGAAGAACAAAGGCTATGCATTGATTATCAAAATATACAAAGCCCCCCCCCCCCCCCCCCCCCCGCGAAGCCGCGAAGGGGGAAAAAGGAAGCTACAGTGTCCCTCCTCCCCCTCCGGCGTGACCGCTCCGGGGGAGGGGACAGGCCCGTAAGGCTAGACGTAGAACTTGCGAAGTAAACGCAAGTTCCAGGTGTGCTTCAGCTCCTGCTCTTGAAGGTTGGAGAGCTTGTAGGCCCCCGAGCCTAGGACAGCGGAGATCCTGTAGGGGCCCTCCCACTTGGGGGAGAGCTTACCCTGGGCTTGGGGGTCTGTGACGCGCTTGAGGACAAGGTCCCCAAGGCGGAAAGCTCTCTCGCGCACGCGCTGGTTGTATGCGCGCGACATCTCGCGCTCGTAGATGGCGTGGCGGAGGAGCGCTCGGTCGCGTTCCTCCTCCACGAGGTCGATTTCCGACCGCCGGTTGTCTTCGTTGGCCCGGTAGGCTGCGGTCGTGGCTCCATTCAGGAGCTCGACCCGCAGCGACCGGAGGCCGATCTCCGGGGGGAGGACTGCCTCCGCCCCGTAGACCAGGGAGAAGGGAGCACGCCCTGTGGCCCGGGACGGGGTCGTGCGCATCGAGCAGAGGATGCTAGGAAGCTCCTCTGCCCACGCGCCCCGTTTGGAAGCGGTTTGCTCGAGTCTCCGGCGTAACCCCTGTAGGATTACGCCATTGACCCTCTCGACGGCCCCGTTGCTTTGAGGATGGGCCATTGAGGCGAAGTGGATGACGATCCCCAGGCCTTCGCAGAATTCCCGGAAATAAGCCGAGTCGAATTGGGTCCCGTTGTCCACGGTGATTTCCCGGGGGACACCAAAACGACAAACGACGTTTTTCCAGAAAAACCGCTGAACGGCCCAGGAGGTGATGCTAGCCAAGGGCTCCGCCTCGACCCACTTTGTAAAGTAGTCGACCACGACTACCGCATACTTGTATCCTCCGGGCGCTGGGGGGAAGGGCCCTAAGAGGTCCATCCCCCAGCGCACGAAGGGCCAAGTGATGGGGATAGTCCGCAGCGCTACAGGGGGGAGATTCGAGCCCTTGGCCATTTTCTGGCATGCTTTGCACGCGGAGACAAGGTCTCGCGCGTCGCGCTTGACTGTAGGCCAGTAGAAGCCCTGCCGAAGGGCCTTGGCGGCGATGGCACGCGGGGCTAGGTGAGAACCACAGCTCCCCGCGTGAATGTCTTCCAGGAGTTGAAGTCCCTCCAACCGGGGGAGGCAGCGCAGGAGGGCCGAAGCCCCCCGCTTGTAGAGCCTTCCCTCCAGCAGGAGATATGCCCGGGCTTTGGCCCGGAGGCGCTTAGCCTCAGTCTCATTGGGAGGGTCCCCCTCTCCCTTGATGAAGGAGATGAGGGGGTCCATCCAAGATGAAGGCCGGACGATCTCGGCGACCTCCGGGACCGGAGGCTCGGGGCCTGCATCCGGGGAGGCCACCGAGGGCTTCATGATGATTTCCAAGAAGGCCCCCCTGGGGAGCGTTTCCCGGGCGCTTGCTGCCCGTGCCAAGGCATCGGCCCGGTCATTTTCCCTCCTCGGGATATGCCGGGCCTCAAGGCCGTCGAAGTGCTTCTCCATCTTCCGTACTTCCTGCAAGTAAAGACTTAGATTTGCGTCATGGCACAGGTAAGACTTGTCCATTTGGCAAACAACGAGCTGAGAGTCTCCCTTCACTAGGAGGCGCCGGATCCCCAGGGAGCGCGCGAGGCGCATCCTGAGGAGCAGAGCCTCGTACTCGGCGACGTTGTTGGTTGCGGGGAACTCGAGCCGCGCGGCGTACTCGAGCTCCTTTCCCTCGGGGCTCCGGAGGACTACCCCCGCGCCAGCCCCGGCGAGACACAGCGACCCATCGAACAGCAGCGTCCAATGGTCACTGCGTCGGGGCGGCACAGGGAGATCTTCGTCCCCGGACCCAGAGGCGGGAGTCCATTCAGCGACGAAATCGGCGAGGACCTGCGACTTGATTGCGGAGCGGCCGGTAAGGGACAGGGAGAAGGGGGCAAGCTCGGCCCCCCACTTCCCAATCCGGCCGGTGGCTTCTTTATTCCGCAGTACCTCCCCCAGGGGGAGGGACGACGGGACGGTGATGGGGTGCCCCAGGAAGTAGTGCCGGAGCTTCCGGGACGCCATGAGGAGAGCGTAGCAAATCTTCTCCATCTCCGTGTACCGAGTCTTGGCCCCTTGGAGGGCCTCACTCACGTAGTACACGGGACGTTGCTGCCCCCCTTGCTCCTTCACCAAAACCGCGCTGACGGCGACGGGGGTCGCGGCGAGGTAGAGGAGCAAGGGCTCTTCCGGAGACGGACTCACGAGCATTGGAGGGCTCGAGAGGTACTTCTTGAGGTCGTTGAAGGCTTCCTGGGCCTCGGGGGTCCAGCGGAACCCCTCGAGCCCTCGGAGGATCTTGAAGAACTGGAGGCCCCGCTCCCCTGAACGAGAGACGAAGCGACTGAGCGCGGCCAGGCGGCCGGAGAGCCACTGGACATCCTTGACGGAGCGCGGCGGGGGCATGTCTAGGAAGGCCCGGATCTTCTCGGGGTTTGGCTCAATACCCCGCTGGGACACGAGGAAACCCAGGAGCTTCCCCCCGCGCACCCCGAAGGCGCACTTCTCCGGGTTGAGCTTGAGCCCGAATGCGCGGAGGTTGCGGAAGGTCTCTGCGAGGTCGTCGATGTGGGAGGCTGCACGGGGACTCTTGACGACCGCGTCGTCTACGTAGACTTCGACGTTGCGGCTGACTTGATCTTTGAAGACCAGCGTCATCAAGCGCTGGAAGGTGGCTCCCGCATTCTTGAGCCCGAAGGGCATGTGGCGGTAGCAGAAAGTTCCGAGGGGAGTTATGAAACTCGTCTTTTCCTCGTCCCCCTCCGCCATCCGGACTTGGTGGTATCCCGAGTAGGCGTCTAGGAAGCTCATCAGCTCGCACCCCGCGGTGGAGTCAACGAGCTGGTCGATCCGCGGGAGCGGGAAGTTGTCTTTGGGGCAGGCGCGGTTAAGGTCGGTGAAGTCCACGCACATGCGCCACTTGCCACTTGATTTCTTGACGAGGACGGGGTTTGCGAGCCACTCAGGGTGCAAGACTTCCCGGATGAACCCCGCCTCTTGGAGCCGAGCTATCTCCGTCTTGATGGCTTCTTGACGTTCGAGGGAGAGCTTTCTCAACTTCTGCTTGATAGGGGGGTGACCGGGGGTTACCGCGAGCCTGTGTTCAATAACCTCCCGGGCGACACCCCGCATGTCCGAAGGCTTCCACGCAAAAACATCGGAGTTTTCGCGCAGAAAGGCTGCGAGTTGCGCTGCATGGTCTTGGGGGAGCTCTGCCCCGATTTGGACAGTTTTTTCCTTGCTGCCTGGGGACAGCAGGACCTTCCGGAGGCCCCCTTCCGGACGTGGCTTGAGAAGGGGCCTCCCAGGGGACGGCGCAACGATGCCTACGTCCGGGGGGGGAGCCTCCCCCCCGGGCGCCTTGATCAGGTTGACGCTTCCTATTGTGGCAGCAGCTAGCTCGTATAGAGCACGGGCCATGTCTTGGTCCCCCCGGACATTGATCACGCCATGCGGCCCGGGGATCTTCATGCACAGGTAGTTTTGGTGGGTGGCAGCCCCCAGCCGATTGATCGTAGTCCTCCCCATAATCACATTGTAGGAGGAGGGGAGGTCCACTACGTCGAAGCGGACTAGCTCGGTCTGGTAGTTCTCCGGGGTGCCGAAGGTGATCAGGAGATCTACCTTGCCCACGGGGTGGATCACCTTCCCCGGGACAAACCCTTGCAGAGGCCCTGCCGCTGGTTGCAGGAGCTTCTCATCCACCTGCATTTCCTTGAAGGTTTTGAGGAACAGGACGTCGGCGGAGCTTCCGCCGTCCACAAGGATGCGGGCCAAGTGGCAGTTGTAGATTGTCGCGGAGACAATGAGCGCGTCGTCGTGGGGGAAGCAGACCCCACGCGCGTCTTCTGCCGTAAAGGTGAGGGGGACGTCTGACCACTTGGGCGGCACGGATGCGTGTAGCACCCCCACTACCTTAACTTCTCGCGCGTACTCCTTGCGCTGGCGCTTGGAGTCCCGCCCGGAGGCGGACCCCCCTACGATGACGTTGATGCGGCGCTGAGAAGTTTGAAAGGGGAGAGCGTCTGAAGGCTCCCCCTCCTGCACCTGCTGCCCCCCCGCAGGAGCGGGAAGGGCCAGAACAGCTGGCCGAGGGGGCAAGGAGGCCGGAGTCCCCCCCCCCCTGCCCGCGCTGGTCGAGGAACGCCGCGAAGTGCTGCAGCAGCTGGTGGCAATCTCGGGTGGCGTGGGTACTGGACCCGTGGAAGCTGCACCACGGTCCTTCCCGGCTTCTCCCCACGGGGCCTTCGCGGCCGCGCGAAGACTGTCCTCCCCCGTGGCCTCTCGGCTTGGGAAAGGGGCGGTTGCCCTTCGGGGGGTCGCGCGAGCCGCCTCCACCCTCGAGGACAAAAGTGTCCCGAGGTCGTGGTTCGCTACGGCCCCCCTGCCTGGGGCGCTTGGGGGGATCCCGGGCCCCCCGCTCGGCGGGGGCAGGAGCCCCCTGGGTCTTCTTCCAGATGTCGTCTTCCTCCGCGCGAGCGTACTTTTCGAGTACGTTGAAGAGCTCATCGGCGGAGGAGGGGCAGCTTCGAGAGAGTCTTCGGTGGAGTTCCCCCGGGAGGATTCCGCTTTTGCAGGCTTCAATCACTGTGGAGTCCGGGACGTGGGCCACTTTGCTTTTTACTTGGGCAAAGCGCTTGAAGAAGCTTCTGATGGTCTCCCCGATTCTCTGGCGCACTGTGTATAGCTGTGAAGAATCCAGGGGACGTACGTAATTTCCCTGAAAGTTGGCGCAGAACTCCCGCTTCAGCTGCGAGAAAGACTTGATGGAGCCCGCCTTCAGATTGTAAAACCAGGAGCGGGCAATGCCGGTGAGGTAGAGGGGGAAGACGTTGCATTGGACGCTCTCGTCCCCCCCCCCCCCCGCCGCGGAGATGGCTGTGGAGTAGATCTGCACGAACTCGTAAGGGTCCGCCTCGCCATTATAATGCTCGATGTGCGGGGGACTGTAGGGCCGCGGCCATCGGATGCTGCGGAGTCTTCGACACAGAGGCTGGTTCGCCCCCTGCACTTCCCGGGGGGAGCCCCAGTCACTGTCTTCTTTAACGGGGGACGCCCCCTCGTTATCCGAGTCAGGTAGCGGCCCCAGAGGGCCTCCAGAGTGGTGGTGACGACGCTTCTCTTCCGGGCCGGGACTGATTTCCCGGACGTCCGGGCTTCCCTCCGGGGAGGATGGTTCTTCGGCTGGTCTCTTCCCCCGACCGGTGCGAGAGCGAGGCTCCCTGCGACAACGACCGGGGGGAAGCTCTTCCCCGCGGCTGGGAGAATGCATTCGCTCGACCTCCCCCCGGGAGAAGCGGACCTGCTTCGCCGGGGGAGGGAGCTCCTGCACTGTAGCAGCCGGCCCGGAAGCTACCGGGGCCTGCTGGGGGGAGCCCCCTGCGACGGCCCCCGGGACCGGAAAGGGGGGAGCCCCTGCACCATCCGGAACCGGGGAGGGGGCGCCCGGGGCGGCGTTTGGATCCGAAGAGGGGGCCCCTGCGGCAACGACCGGGACCGGAAAGGGGGAAACCCCTGCGACATCCGGAACCAGTGGGGGGTGAGCCCCCTCGGCGACGTCCGGGGTTGGGGAGCCAATGCGGAGGGAAATTCGCTGAGGCACGGGAGCTGCTCTGTCGACCGGCCCCGGTGCGGTAAACGCAACGCGAGGGGCGGGACTGGCTCCCGGCGTAGGAATAACCCCCGGCATGAAATGACCCCCCAGCCCCGGAAGCGGGCCGAGGACGGGGTACTCCCCTGGTGCTACGAAGGGCCCGGGCATGAAATAGCCTCCCGGCACCGGGACAGGCCCGGGTGCCGAGAAGTGTCCGGAAGTATATCCCGCGGGGGGAGGGAACCCCCCAGCAGGATCGTACGGGGTAGACAGCCCCCCTGACGCCGGAGGGGCCGCTGGGTATCCCATAAACGGGGGCATGATCCCCGGATACGGGTACGACGAAAATGTGGGGGCCGAGGGCCGCGCCAACACACTAAGGAGCTCGTCCATAGAGCGCTGGGCGCAGAGCTGGCCCTCCACGAGAGCCTCCAGCAGGGCATCCCGGGGAGCCGGGGGAGCCGTCGGGGGGAAACTCGTCCCGGCCGAGGTCCCCGCGGCCGCCGGGAGCGACCCGGAGGTGGAGGCACCTAGATTGAGAGGAAAGGTGGGAGGCGGTACCTGGGAATGGTCGCCTCCGGACAGAAGCGCCGGAACAGCAGCGACCCGGACGGGTGGCGCCAGGTCACCGGGACCGGCGTCACCGGGTAGGGCGCGGGCCCTTGTTCTCGGAGGAGCCATGGCGATTTGTCACGGGTCCCCACGGACGGCGCCAACTGTCGTGGTATTAAGAATACCCCGGCAGGTTTTGAAGACGATTCTAGCGGAGATTACGCAGCGCGGGTTGATCGGGTGACCGGTCCTCCCCCGCCGGACAAACACAAGAAAAGACACGTGGATTTATACAGGTTCGGGTCCCGGTGGGGGCCCTAGTCCTGTCGACGCGCTCCCGACCGGAGTCGGCTGGGGAGGCTCTCTCCGGGGGAGAGGCTTCCGGAGCACGTCTGTGAGTTTAGCTATTCCAAATAATAATGAGCTGATCCCTTACAACAGAGGGGTACAAGGGCTATTTATAGCCTCAAAAAGAAGCAAAAAGCCTAAACTACCCCGGAAGCCACCGTCGGATTGAAGGGTAGGACTGTCCTTCTTCCGGTCAAACGTCTTGGATGCTTGACAGGTGGTCGCTGATTCCCGAGGCGTCCCTCGCGTGACCTGCACGTGATGAACAAACAGGGATTTTACCTTTTAGGAGGGCGATGACGTCCGGGACCCCTTCCGGAGAGCAGGGTCCCGGGAGCCTGAAGGCGGCGCCCGGGGCAGGCACCGGGGGCCATTGTCCCCGGGTGAATGGCGGCGCCCGGGACTCGCCCGGGGGGCAAGGTCCCGGGAGCCAAAAGGCGGCGCCCGGGACGTACCCCGGAGGCACGGTCCTGGGAGCCTAAAAGGCGGCGCCCGGGGCAGGCACCGGAGGCCACTGTCCCCGGCGAATGGCGGCGCCCGGGACTCGCCCGGGGGGCAAGGTCCCGGGAGCCAAAAGGCGGCGCCCGGGACATCCCCGGGGGCACGGTCCCGGGAGCCTAAAAGGCGGCGCCCGGGGCAGGCACCGGAGGCCACTGTCCCCGGCGAATGGCGGCGCCCGGGACTCGCCCGGGGGGCAAGGTCCCGGGAGCCAAAAGGCGGCGCCCGGGACATCCCCGGGGGCACGGTCCCGGGAGCCTAAAAGGCGGCGCCCGGGGCAGGCACCGGAGGCCACTGTCCCCGGCGAATGGCGGCGCCCGGGACTCGCCCGGGGGGCAAGGTCCCGGGAGCCAAAAGGCGGCGCCCGGGACATCCCCGGGGGCACGGTCCCGGGAGCCTAAAAGGCGGCGCCCGGGGCAGGCACCGGAGGCCACTGTCCCCGGCGAATGGCGGCGCCCGGGACTCGCCCGGGGGGCAAGGTCCCGGGAGCCAAAAGGCGGCGCCCGGGACATCCCCGGGGGCACGGTCCCGGGAGCCTAAAAGGCGGCGCCCGGGGCAGGCACCGGAGGCCACTGTCCCCGGGCAAATGGCGGCGCCCGGGACCCGCCCGGGGGGCACGGTCCCGGGGGCCTAAAAGGCGGCGCCCGGGGCAGGCACCGGAGGCCCCTGTCCCCGGGCGAATGGCGGCGCCCGGGACTTGCCCGGGGGGCAAGGTCCCGGGGGCCTAAAAGGCGGCGCCCGGGGCAGGCACCGGAGGCCACTGTCCCCGGGCGAAATGGCGGCGCCCGGGACTCGCCCGGGGGGCAAGGTCCCGGGAGCCAAAAGGCGGCGCCCCGGACATACCCCGGAGGCGCGGTCCCGGGAGCCTAAAAGGCGGCGCCCGGGGCAGGCACCGGAGGCCACTGTCCCCGGGCAATCATGAACTTACCTGGACTTGACCGCGTGGAGATTTCCCCCAACATTTGTTATTTAAATAACCAAAAGGATAAAGAGAGAGATTATCTCCTTTTTTAATTTGAATAGGAGATATACTTTGTTAGAAAAGGATAAAGAGATAGATTATCTCTTTTTTTATTTTGAATAGGAGATATACTTTTATTATTTAAATTGGAGATAAATCCAGTTGGAACTCGGGCTGCATTGTTGGTTTTGACCGGGTTTGACCAGATTTGACCACGTTTGACCAGGTTGTGGACCAGATTTGACCAGTCCAATTTTGACCAATTTGTTGACCAGGTTTGACCAGGTCAGTTTTGACCTTTTTTGACCAGTGGAGTTTTTGTCCGGGTTTTTTCATCATTTTTTATAGCCAAAATATACATGTATTTTTATTGTAGCCCTTTTGGTCATATGGGACTTTTCTAATGAATTTTTATTACAACAATTCATCAAACAAATGCCCCTCGTCGAGTTGAGTTTGTGCGTGAAACAGCTCGAACTGAACTTGGAGAAACTGACTATTATTTCTGAGTTGCGACGCTTGAAACTAGCGTCAAGCAACGAAATTTACATGTAATTAACTCACAGATGCTTTGATCAAAGATGAGGCGATCGAGGAAACCGTGGTCGATGATGCTGCTCGATGTGACCAAAAGTGAAAAAAAAGTTGTGGTCAACACTTAGTTCATCTTTAATCATCGGCGAAGTCAGACATACAACTTTGCTGCGTCCGTCTAGTTGCCACGGAACCAATCAGCGAGGGGAATTGACAGTTTCATCAAAAATGATCCACTGTCATTAGTCTTCCTAAGTCATGGCGAAGGATCATGCCACAACCTAAGGCATTTTATCAACTTTACTGCGTCCGTCTGGCAACCACGGAGCCAACCAGTAAAATTGAAGGGTTTCACAGATCCACGTGAACCGCACTAGCACGCTTCACTGTTCCCATCTTCCTAAGTTATGGCGAAGAACCATGCCACAACCTAAGGCCTTTTATCAACTTCACTGCGTTTGTCTTGCCACCACGAAGCCAACCAGTGGAGTTGAAGGGTTTCACAGATCCACATAGACCGCACTGGCATGCTTCACTGCTCCCATCAATGGTGATGTTGCAAACTTTGTTTAGTCACTTCAGACCTAACTTTGGCAATGTTAACCTACATATCAAAGAAAGGAAAACAACATCTTTCTTTAAAGTGTTGGGGTAAAATCTTCCCATAGAAAGGGTTAAAGAAAGGAATAACGCATCTTTCTTTAGAATATTGGGGTAAAACTTTCTCATTAAAAGAACATCAAAGAAAGGAAAGATATATCTTTCTTTGAATATTGGGGTAACACCTTCCCATTAAAAGAACATCAAAGAAAGGAAAGAAACATCTTTCTTTGGAATATTGGGGTAACACCTTCCCATTAAAAGAACATCAAAGAAAAGAAATAAAACATCTTTCTTTGGAATATTGGGGTAACACCTTCCCATTAAAAGAACAACAAAGAAAGGAAATAAAACATCTTTCTTTGGAATATTGGGGTAACACCTTCCCATTAAAAGAACATCAAAGAAAGAAAATAAACATCTTTCTTTGGAATATTGGGGTAACACCTTCCCATTAAAAGAACATCAAAGAAAGAAAATAAATATCTTTCTTTAGAATATTGGGGCAACACCTTCCCATTAAAAGAACATCAAATAAAGAAAATAAACATTTTTCTTTGGAATAGTGGGGTAACAACTTCCCATCAAAGAAAGAAAATAAAAATCTTTCTTTCACGCGTTGGGGTAAAACCCTCCCATAATGAAGAGTATCAACGAAAGGAAAGAAACATCTTTCTTTGAAATATTGGGATAACACCTTCCCATTAAAAGAATATCAAAGAAAGGAAAGAAACATCTTTCTTTGGAACATCGGGGCAAAACCTTCCCAAAAAGAATCAACAAAGAAAGGAAAAAAATCATCTTTCTTTGGAAATTTAGGCTAAAACCTTCCCTCAATAAAGAAAATAAAGAAAGGGAAAAACTATCTTTTTTTTTAAACATGGGGTAAAAACCCTCCCAGAATAAAGAACAAAGAAAGAAAAAATCATTTTTTTAAAACTTTGGGGAAAACCCTCCCACAATAAACAATTTTGATTTTGAAATAAAATATTAAAGAAAGGAAAAGAGTCATCTTTCTTTAAAATATTGGGGCAAAACCTTCCCAAAAGAGATTTTATTTTGAAATATCAATTTTTCTTTAAACATCAAGCCATGAATATCATCTCGAGATGGAGCCTCTGAAGGATTCATTGTTCTGAAGACATCGAATGTCCATGATGAGTTTCATTTACAACTTCATTCACTTGTGATGATGTGTATGTAGCATAATGCTTCAATAAAAGTCACCAAAGGCTGTAGGAACCTCTTCAAGTCTTTCTCTTCTGCTAGAGATCACCAAGACTTCACACACCTTGCACTAACGTCATCGAATCGGGAGTCATAGGTATGGCTGGTTTGACTTAGCTGGAAGGTTTGTAGGGTGAAAGGATTCTTGGAATTTTGCCTTACTTTTGCTGAGGATGGTGGATGGCTTTCTTCATTGCTTTATTGGAGGATTTCTTGAAGGTACTCCTTGAGATTTTCTTGGAAGCTTCTTTAAGGATTGCCCATTGAGGGTTGCTTCATTACTTTGAAACTTTGCTTGGTGCTTCTCTGCTTTGAAACTTCAAAAGGTAACCAATCCAAATCTTGCAATGACTAAATAATTCCAGCAGGCTTCATTTTTTTCAAAAAGGACCCTTGTTTACGCCTCACAGGAGTGGCAAGTGGCTGCACATTGAACTACGACTTGTGCCGAGTCAAGTAGCCCTTTCCTGCTCTTTATCTTATAGTTTCTCCAAGGGCTTGATGTCTCCATGGATCTGAAGAGAGGCATTGGATAGCAAAATACATAGTGAACTGGTTGCTTCAGATAGAACGAGAATTAGCATCCTACTGCCCTTAGTTACACATACTTTACACCTGCTATGTGCTTCGTGTGGAGGTCATTCCATTGCAAATAAAGTCAAATTGATTCATTCTTTGCTCAGTACATGAATCTTTCAGCCTCAAAACCAGGGGTGATTGACTTGACGAAAGCTAAGAAAACCTTTCATTGTTAGGTATTGCCACCCATAAAAGAAAATATATATTTTTTTTTTGAAAAAGAGAAAAAAATTAACACGAAAAGAACTTAATCAAAAGCAAAAGGGGTGAAAGAAAGAGGAGGGGTGAAAGAAAGAGCAGAGGGGTGTGGAGATCATGCCAAAGACACAATCATGCAAAGTTCTTCTTCAAGAATCTGCCATTGATGGGAGGCATTGAGCAATTCCCTTGTTGGTCAATGAGTTGGTACGCACCACCATCATATGTCTGCTTGATAACGTACGGCCCTTCCCATTTAGGTTCAAACTTGCTTTTAACTTGCTTGTGACCATAATGGGGTGTCGAAGAACAAGTACAAGTTCGCCTTTCCTGAAGACACGCGGCTTGACAAGCTTGTCATATGCCCGTACCATGTTTTGACGGTACAACTCGATGTCTTGAAGTGCATGAAGACGATTTTCATTCAAGGTATCCAGCTCTTGTAAACGAAGCCGAATCTGTTCATCATGGGTGAGTTCTTCTTGAAGAGCGATTCTTAATAAGGGAATCTCAACCTCTAATGGCAACACGGCTTCACTCCCAAACACTAAGAAATAGGGCGTTGCCTGTGTTGGAGTGCGCACTATGACACGATAAGCCCATAATGCCTCGAAAAGACGATCATGCCAGTCTCTTCGGTATCTTCCAACTATCTTCTTCAAGATCTTGCCCAATATTTTGTTGAATGCTTCAATCAATCCATTGGCTTGAGGATAATATCTTGTAGAATAATTCCACTTGATCTTGTATTTTGCTGCAAAATTATAGATCTTTTGTGACTTGAAGGCTTTTCCATTGTCGGAGATGATGCGGTGAGGTACACCAAAGTGGTAAAGGATGTTGCGCTCCAAAAAGTTGATAACGTTCTCAGACTTCACTTCCCGTAATGGGTTTGGTTCAGCCCACCTAGAGAAGTAATCAGTTGCCGCCAAAATGAAACGATGTCCCCTGGATGAAGGAGGCTCGATGGGACCAATAACGTCAATGCCCCAGGCGTCGAATGGCCATGAAGGGATAGTGGGATGAAGAGGAACTGGTGGTCGATGTTTGATATCACCATGTATTTGACAATCATGGCAAGACTAGGCCACCTTAAGACAATCAACCATAATACTAGGCCAATAGTAATCAGCCAGCTTAATGCTGTGATACATTTTTGGTCCACTTTGATGGCCACCACAAACTCCGTGGTGAACTTCCTGTAGCACTTTGTCAACCTCTCTTCGGGAAAGACATCGAAGGAGTATTTGATTAAAAGACCGTCGATATAGAACCCCCACTTTGTACGTGTATGTTGGGAGTCGTCGTTGCAGCCGACGTCTTTTCACAGGGTCATCTGATAGAGTACCATGATTGAAATAATCAAGGAAAGGTTTACGCCAGTCTTCCTCTTCAACATCAGAAGTGACAACAATATCAACTTCAACCTCTTCTGAGATGAGCTCCAAAACTGTAGGAAGCAACCACCTTTCTTCAATGATGACTTGTGTGGATTCCCCATCTGGAAGAGCAAGTGCTGCAGCAAGCTTTGCCAAAGCATCTGCTGATGCATTTTGACTTCGCGGCACATGAGTAATCTCAATATGCTCGAATTTCTTTATAAGTCTTTGGGCTGCTTCATGGTATGGCATTAGTTCAGGCTTCCGTACTTCATATATGCCATTGACTTGGTGCACAATAAGCTGGGAATCACCGAATGCATGGAGGCAACGAATATCCATAGAAAGTGCCAATAAAAGACCAAAGATAAGTGCTTCATACTTAGCTTCATTATTTGAACATTCTTCTTTTAGGAGAGAAAAAGAGTGATGTATCGTCCCGCCTTCTGGTGTCTTGAACACGAGACCTACTCCGGCTCGCCTTCTTGGCATACCATCAGGGTCTAATTCATTTCGGGAGGCACCATCAAAGTACAACTCCCATTCCTTCGTGCTGGAGGTGAAGACTTCTTTGTCAGGCAAGTCAATGACCAACGGAGAATCATCCGGCACAGGATGTGCTGAGAGAAAATCAGCTAAGGCTTGACCTTTAACTGTATTCTGCGGGACATAGGTGATATCATACTCCATCATAAGTAAAGCCCATGTACCGAGTCGGCCCATGAGAACCGGCTGGCTCAATATGTATTTCACTGGATCCGCTCTTGCAATGAGCTGGATTTGAAGTGATAACATATAATGTCGTAGCTTCTTCAAAGCAAAAATAAGGGCTAAACACAACTTTTCAATGGGTGCATAATTGTGTTCAACACCCGCCATGGTGCGGCTTGAATAATAGCACGCCACCTCCTTTCCTTCATTATCATGCTGGGCAAGAAGTGCGCCTAATGAGTTAGGCTGCGCTGCTACATAGAGGATGAGAGGCCGCCCTTTAATTGGTGCCAATAGAACAGGCGGGTTGAGCAAGTATTCTTTAATGCTGTTGAAAGCTTCTTCACACATCTCGTCCCACTCTAATTCCACTCCTTTCTTCATCAACCTGGTGAAAGGTTGGATGCGACCTGAAAGGTTAGAAATAAAACATCATATATAAGCAAGCTGGCCTTGAAGTGACTTCAACTCCTTCAGGTTCTACGAAGGAGGCATCTGTAGAATTGCCTTAATCTTCTTTGGGTCAATCTCGATGCCATGGTTGCACACAATAAATCCCAGAAAAACACCAGATTGGACAGCAAATGCACATTTGAGGGGATTCATCTTGAGTTGATGCTTACGCAGCCTTTTAATGACAATGCGGAGGTCCTCTTGATGATGTTCATGCTTTTGAGTTTTCACCACTAAGTCATCAACATAACATTCTATCGAATGATGAATTAATTCATCAAAGATAAACGTCATGGCTCGCTGATAAGTAGCACCAGCATTCTTCAATCCAAAGGGCATGACTGTATAATAGAAATTCCCTTTAGGCGTACGAAAGGCGGTGTCGATGGCATCATGTTCGTCCATCTTGATCTGGTTGTAGCCTGATGATCCGTCCATGAAAGAGAGAGCACCATAGCCCATAGTAGCATCAATGATGATCTCCGTGATAGGCAAGGGGAAGTCATCTTTTGGACAAGCTCGATTCAAATCCCTGAAATCAACACAAACACATACCTTCCCATTCTTCTTTCGTACTGGGACAATATTGGCCAGCCAACGCAGGTATTGCACTTCCTTGATGAAGCCAGCTATGATTAGCTTATCCACCTCAACAACAATTTGCTCTTGTAACTTTGGGCAGAAACGTCGCGGATGTTGCTTCACAGGGCAAAATTATGGATCAATCGCCAACTTATGAGTGGCGACACGAGGGTCAAGCCCCGGCATTTCTTTATAAGACCAAGCGAAGCAATCCTTGTACTTAATTAAGAAGTTTGGGTAACTTTCACGCTCTTCAAGCGTGAGGGTTGCGCTAATAAAGGTGGGGTGCAGATCCTCCTCACTTCCCAAGTTGATCTTCACAAGCTCGTCAACAGTGAGTTGTCCACCATCTTCAAGTTGTTGAGGTGCAGGTGTAGCATCTAGCACTTCTCCATGTTCAGAAGGCATTGCTTCATGCATCCTGGCTAAGAGATGTTGCTCACCTCCATCCCAATGACTTTGACTTGCAGCAACTCCAAAGGACCGAGGTTGATGAAGAGTCCAATCATCCTCATTGGAACTTGAAAATTCAAATTCATTATACCTTTGTGGGCTAACGCCAGTCACTATGGTATGACATGTGACTCTTTGTGCATCATCAGCTTCATCATCTTCATCGTCAGGGCTGGCATATCCCAAGCCATACTTCGGGCGAAGGTCACGAGACTTGTGCCCCTTCTGGATGAGCTTTTCTGATTGCTCCCACCATTCTTCACAAATTGCCGGCGGAGGTGGCAACTTTTGATTTCTTTCTAGCCTGTGCTCAATTACCTCCCTTGGGACACCGGGCATGTCGAATGGTTTGCACGCGAACACATCTGTGTTAGCTCAGAGGAAAGTAACAAGCTCGAGTTCCTATTTGTCATCCAGGCCTGACCCAACCCGAATTGTCTTGGATGGATCATCTGGGTACAATGGAACCAGCTTTAATGTCTCATCTGGTCGAGGAGCGGCTTTGATCGTATCAGGGGACATTGTGGCGATCTAGGCTTCTCGGAGGGGAAGCTGATCTACCATCTCCAGGGACAACCAATCACATGTCAATGCCACGTTGTGACTGCCTCGGACCGAAATAATGCCCTTGGGGCCAGGCAACTTGCCGCACTGGTAAGCATAGTACGTAGCCATCATGAACTTAGCAAGAGTTGGCTTGCCAAAGATCACGTTGTAAGCTGAATCACAATCAATTACATCAAAAGTAACTAATTCTGTTCGGAAGTTATCTGGTTCACCCAACGTAACCGGGAGCACCACCTGTCCCAATGGCATCATAGAGGGACCAGGAATTATCCCATAAAATGGATGAATTATGGGTTTGATTTTCGAACGAGGGATTTGCATCTCGTCGAGTGCCTTGACCAATAAAATGTCCACGAAACTACCTCTGTCGATCAAGACCCATTCGACTCTCGCATTGCTGATTATTGGGGTTATGACCAAAGGTAGCCTCAATGGTCGAGTAAGCCCCACGGGACAATCAGAGCGATCAAACGTCAAAGGTGTATCCGACCAACGGGGGTACTGTGGTTCACCAACGGGAGTCTCCGTTTGGTTCACCTCTTCATAAAAGGCTTTAAATTGCTGTTTAGAAACAAAAGAGGAGGAACCTCCGAAAATAACATTGACGTGATTATGAGGTACCTGGTAGGACATCTCTTCGTCCCCACTGGCGTCTCTTAGCCCGCAAGTTTGTTCTTTTGATGGCAAGGTCGGCATAGGTCCGATCCCTTGGTAGAAGTCATCCAACTGTTTCAACCAGCTCTGGCAATTCTTAAGGTCGTGACCTGCAGAGTTGTGGAGCGGACACCATCTCTTGCCTTTCTACGAGTTAGTCGACTTCTCTGGCTGGTCAACATTGTGACCACCAGAAGTAGTTTTATTTTTAAACGAAGGTTTGTTACCTTTGGTCGATGGAGGCTTCTCTGCGACTGCAACCTCTCGGTACTGTATCGACTTCTTTTTTATTTCTTCGACTTCCCGCCTCACAAAGATTCCGGCTTTTTGTTCGAATCCTCCCTCTTCACGTCCTTGAGACCTGGTTGAGGCGGTAAGTTACCCTTATCCACCATCCGATTCCACTCAACGGCCTCGGCCTCGTCGGAATACCGATCAGCCATATCAAAGAGATCGGCTACTGATCGAGGAGGATGGATGAGCAAATCTTCAGTAAACCTCCGATATCGGCGTTTTTAAACGCCCTGATAATGGAGTTATCAGATATGTTCGGGATGGTATTTCTCACCCCGACAAATCTCTTGACAAACGGACGAAGAGTTTCGGTTGAAGTTTGTCGTAGTCGATGGAGGTCGTCCTCTTTACTCGGCTTCTGATAACAATTTTGGAAATTGTTGAGGATGGCATCGCACAACATTTCCCAGTTATAAATGGAGCCCTCGGCCTGATTAAACAACCAGGTTCTTGCCGGTCCCTCGAGGACTGTTGGCAAATAGTTGGCCATGACCCGGTCATCGCCACCAGCTGCCTGAATGGCAGTGATGTAAATTTGAAGGAACTCAGATGGATTCTGAGCTCTGTCAAATCTCTCTATGGCCCCTGGTTTGAACTTGTTTGGCCAAACGACCGCACGAAGGCCGGGCGAGAAATCTTTACAACAGACATAAGGACCATGAATAGACCTGCGACTTTCGACCTGATCTCGGGCGACCTCACGCGAAGGAGAGGTCATGCGTGGTCCCAGGCGAGAGTGGATAGGAATCCGTTCTCGGTCACAAGAATTCCCCGCCCGTCCAGCTTTGTCATGTCGAGACGGTGCTAGTGGTGGACGATTACATCTACCAGAACTAGAGTTAGAGTATTCTCGATCATGAGAGAGTATCGCCAACTGGGAAGAGGCTGTTGGGGTCACCTCGGATTCGACCTCGTCCAACCTCTCCACCAAGATTCTGGCGAAAGCCGGTTTCTGTGCATCTGTGACCGTAGGAGGAAAATTACGTAGGACCTCTGCGATGGATCGAAGCCGGCCATGCGCACACCTCCTGGTCGCGCCAGGTGTCACCATCTCTTCATCCGCCGGCAAATGTTCCGGGGGTAAAGATGGTGTATGGCCGCGTCTGCAACCACGTGATCGACGAGAGGAACTCGGAGCAGCATCGTAATGAGCTTGCGCATTTTGAAGAGCCTCTAGGGCTGTTCTGCAAAGTTCGTTATCTTGTTGCTCATGATCTTGATCTTCCTTTTGTTTACATTCCTGTTCCTCCCTAGCAACCCGCTAATCGGGAGTTTCTTTCGATAAGGCAGCGAATTGCCTAGGGAGCGAGGTCGCTAATGGAGAAAACATCTCCATTTTTTCCGAGTCGGACTCAAAATCAAAGAGACGGTGGAGGTTATCAAGATCAAACCTCCCTGGGCTAAATTCCTGATCGACATCGCCTTTACTCTTAGTAGGGTCGTGCACTGGACCGGATTCAACCTCTAACGTAGTAAGAACCACAGTTGATCCGTTTGAGACCTAGCCTTGGTATTCGCACTAGGTTCTCCCAAATTCTAATATGCGGAATAACGGGATCTTATTCGGAAATACCGAAACCCAAAGTAATTGCACAAATCTTTATTTCAAAGAGGGCTTACACGTCGAACGTTAGGCACACTTGCCTACGTTGAAGGAACTATAAGTGTTTAAAACTCAAATAAGTTCTATGACTTTTTCCAATGATCTAAACTAGACCTATTACAAGGTATTTATAGTCCAATCGTATGAGTACGTATCAGACTTAATAACATATACGTATTAGACTCATATAACTAACTAACTAATCCTAAATAGATAAGCTTAGTTATATATATTTGGATCGGATTACAATTCCGAACAGAGAACAAATTTCTTTTCATGGTCGCGAACCAATCCATGGTCACGAAACCTTTCCAAACACGGTTAAGGTCGCGAAGCCGTATGCGATTAGGACTTGGTCGCAAATTCGTATGCGGTCAGGACTTGGTCGCGAATCCGTATGCGATCAGGACATGGTCACAAATCCGTATGCGATCAGGACTTGGTCGCGAATCCGTATGCGACCAGGACTTGGTTGTGAATCCGTATGCGATCAGGACTTGAAGATCCTCCTGGATCATGACTCCCTTGTTGAGAAGGAGCCAACCCCTTTTGCGACCTCTCAATCAAACTGGAGATGTGGAAATTGGGCTTGTCCATGTTCTTTGGTGTCCCACTTTGCCGCACGTACTCGTTGACCTTTCTGACCAATTCGAAAAGTCTCCTTTGTGTCACTGCGGGTGGTAGTCACCTTCTTCTCTAGAATCACATCTTCGCGTAGAGGTTCGTCTTGTTGATACACCAAGTCTTCAACAGATGGTACTATAGTATCTGGCTCATCATCCAGCATTGAAGGCTCGAAGAGTTTGAATCCTTCCCAAGGTCGCAAACCTTTCCAAAGTCGCAAACCTTTTTGTGGTCGCAATCCATTGCAAACTCGACCTGAAATCCTCCCGGATCATGACTCCCCTGTTGAGAAGGAGCCAACACCCATTGGTGACCAACTGTGAAGATGTAGAGAACGACTGGGAGTTTTGGAACGAACACACGATGTGCAATGCTACAATCATCGGATCGAATGTATGGATAGGCGCTCATGGAGCTTGGCAACTCCGTCATGGATTGTGGCCTTGGCCACTCGCGGATAGCCTTTCTCTTGTCGAGGTTGATACCATCACCGATCCCAAAGCTAGGATTGTAAAGTTTGAAGTGGCGCCGTAGAGACAAGTTGCATGTCATTTTCGACTAGTCGTTGTGGTGATCGACTATATACCTCTGCGTATAGCGCGTTGTTTTCTTCCGACAAGCTTGCTAAACAACCACCACTTTCCATACTTGATGCAGCACAATCCTCTTGGCTAATTGGACGCATCACACTCAGCACACACTTTGAGCATGCATTGACAATCCGTTTTGCCTGATTTGCTATCATCAAGTTCTTGGTGTCGACGTGGTCATTTTTGCTGATGATAAATTTCGTCCCATCCTTTGTGAGGTCGTATTCTTGAGCTCTTCGGTGGTAATGGGCGTCACGATCGTACAAGAACGAACTTCCAAAAATCACTTGGAAAATATCGATGGGATGACATCGCATTGAACCTCGTCGATGTAACGAGCAGATATTGCAAACTTTAGAGTACACTGACTCTTGATTTGCTGATTCATGTTGGAAGTGAACCATCCCAAAGGATATGGTCGAGGATGATGAGTCGTCTGCAAAACCAAGTCGTCGAACCAGCCCAGAGGAGACCAAATTCTTTTGGCTTCCGGGGTCGAAGATGGCTGCGACCACCTCGTGCTTCACCTGTATGTTAACAGTGAACAATTCCTCTGTCGGGTTGTGGTCAATTGATGAACCCGAACCATTCTCCTTTGGCATTGCCATTAGAGACAAGGTCGTGTCCGCCTTTTCAACCGAATCCAACTGGATAATTTCCTCTGCGAGCGGAATAGAAGTAACCATAGCTGTTCGTGTGCTTGGTTCACCCTCCATTTTCTTTCTGGTCGTAGTTCAGGATGAAGTTTATAACACTTCTCTTTTGTGTGCCCGGCAACATGACAATGCTCACAAGTGTTACCCGTATCATGGGTACCCTCTCCGAAGCTCATCGTTGTTGCAATCTCCCTCAAGTTCTTGTCGCTGCGGGTCTTATTCTTCTTCTCAATTGCCAAAGCAGTCATGCTCGCAGTCGAGATGTCTTGAACTCTGAACAGACTTAGCTCAGTACTGATTGATTTCTGAAGTCCAGATGTGTACTTCTGAAATACCTGAGGATCGGACAGTAAGATGCCGATGACCACTGCTTGTCGTCGAAACTCTGTCGTATAGTCTTGAATGGTCTGGTCGCACCATTGGTACAATATGTGCCAACGCTCCCATCTCTCCTCAAGGTAACCCATCGGATAGAATTCTTGTTGCAGAAGTCGTTTAAATTGACCCCACGCAAGGTCGTCACCTTCACCACTAGTGACAAGGGCCTTCCACCATATCTTGGCGTGGTCCTTCATCTTCAAAGATGCAAATTTGACCTTTTGAGCGCTACTGAACCCTTTCAGGTCAAAGTAGGTCTCAAGCTGGTCAATCCAAGAATCCAGCTTCTCGGCATCAATCACCCCATCATATATGGGTGTATCAATCTTAGCGTCGACCTTAAAAGATCCGACAGCTAAGGAGGTGTTGGCGAGGTCGTCGGTCTTGTGGTCGCCTTCGTCTTCATCTTCGTCTGCCCTGCGCAAGTCTTCACCAGTCTTCTCACCCATAACCTTCCCTACTTCAGGAGGTACAATCATGGCCTGCTGCTTAATCCAAGCAAGCACGGTTTTCATGTCAGTGGAGAGCTTAGCCACTTGTTCAGCTAGGTTAGCTTGAACGGAGGTATCGTCAGACATTGTAGGAGACGCGGCTGTAGGAACCGTCAACTCATCGCCTGGAGTTTCGCTGAAAGTTTTGTAACCCTAGCGAGTCTTCACCATCCACAGGATAGGAAAGTTGCTCTGATACCAACTTGATCTGTTTGAGACCTAGCCTTGGTATTCGTACTAGACTCGCCCAGATTCTAATATGCGGAATAACGGGATCTTATTCGGAAATATCGAAACCCAAAGTAATTGCACAACTCTTTATTTCAAAGAGGGCTTACACGTCGAACGTTAGGCACACTTGCCTACGTCGAAGGAACTATAAGTGTTTAAAACTCAAATAAGTTCTATGACTTTTCCGATGATCTAAATTAGGCCTATTACAAGGTATTTATAGTCCAATCGTATGAGTACGTATCAGACTTAATAACCTAAACGTATTAGACTCATATAACTAACTAACTAATCCTAAACAAATAAGCTTAGTTATATATATTCGGATCGGATTACAATTCCGAACAAAGAACAAATTCCTTTTCATGGTCGCGAACCAATCCATGGTCGTGAAACCTTTCCGAACACGATTAAGGTCACGAAGCCGTATGCGATCAGGACTTGGTCGCGAATCCGTATGCGATCAGGACTTGATCGCGAATCCGTATGCGATCAGGACTTGGTCGCGAATCCGTATGCGATCAGGGCTTGAAGATCCTCCCGGATCAACAGTGGGCTCTGGTTCTACGTCAGTCGCCTCCTAGTCGATAGACATGACCTGGGTGGTCGAGTCAACCTCCGGGATGTCTTCGCCTCCAGTTTCCTCCATTGGAACAGGATCACTAGGTGAAGGCATCTGGACGTGGGCATAATCCTTGAGATCAAAGTCGTTCTCGGAATCATATGCTCCAGACATGGCTCACCGAACCTCCGGATAGAAATAAGAACGCCTTGAGAAAGGCCCCACGGTGGGCGCCAGCTGTCGACGATTCGGACTCAGGGTTCTTAGTCGAACTTATGCAGAATTTGTGAGTTATGATGTCTTTCAGGGTGTCCCTCTGGGAAGGGATGATGAGCAATATCAGTTGGAACACAGAAGAATTTTATGCAGGTTCGGGCCCTCGATGGTGGGAGTAATAGCCCTACATCCTGTTGGGATTTCACTATGTATGGAAAAAGGTTACAAAGTTGTGGAAAAGATCGTCACAGGCGAAGATCTTTTCCATGTAATTGTCTAGAAAATGACTAAACTAGCCTATGGAAACTGGTTGTCAAAGTTGTTCGAGATCATGTCCATTTTTGGGATCTGTTGAATCTGTTCCAGTTTTCCGTCTGGTGCATTTGCTCACCCTTTTATACTGGTGGAAAGGGCGCCAAGGCATAACGGCTCCAAACGGTTGCTCGGGTGCAGTTTTTGATAACCGCACTTAACTCCTACGCAGGCTTAGCACGTGCAATTAAGGGATAACCGCACATATTAACCGCCTGGCAGTTGTCCTCATACATGGAAGAATCTTCGGGATACTCGGGATATGCTTGTAATAAAGCTTAAGCAAACCCGAGTCGTCCTAGTCGAAAGTAGTCAACGACCTTCTGACTGCGCCCCGTCTGCGGCCTCCTGACCGCGCACTATCTGCGGTCTCCTGACTACGTACTATATGCGGTCTCCTGACCGCGCACTATCTACGGCCTCATGATCCCGAAAAACCTGCGACCATGTGTCCGCGCCACTCAAGTTGTCTGAGATCATAGCAACGGACCTCTGGACACTTGTCTGGTTCGAATTTGTCTTGAACCAAATATGCATTTATTCCAAACTAGCTGGGGTAACAATCCTCGTCAGGGATCCGGACATCCCCGTCCGCAACAACCCCCTGGTCCACGAGGGACTCTAAGTCCCCCGACGTGAACTTGGAGACCTCGGCAGCCTTTGCGCGACCTTGGGACCCATTGACTTCTCCTGTGACTTGGGCTCTAAGGGGGACGAGCTTGAGTTTCCTGGGACTGAGCTTCTGGGAGAGAGCTACCGGGAGAGCTAAGGGCGCCGGTGGTGTTTGAGGATTGAGGGTTCGAGTGACTCCTCCGGGTCCCTCGAGGCCCTATTTATAGGGCTCGAGTGTGGCCCCGATGGGCGCCACGTGGCTCCTCGCGGCGCATCCACACCGTTCAATTCAAACAGTGCGCGGGAATTGAAGGGACGGGTGTGCGAAACGAAGAGTCACCGGTTCAAACCGCGAGCGGCCATTATGGTCGAACGGCGCGCTCCAATCGAGACGGGCCTTAATGGACAGCGGCGCCGCCATAAACGCTTGACACAAAGATCAAAGCATCAAGGCGCCGGAATCCACCCTGGAGGAGATGTTCCCGGTAACATGAACCATCCCCTCTAGGGACTTGAACAGCGTCCCCGGAGGGCATGGGGGGCTGCTGTTGGGGGGAAATCTCCGCGGGATCAAGTCCAGGTAAAAGGCAAGGCCCCCGGTGGCTAGTCCTGGCCGCCATTTGCCCGGGGACAAGGCCCCCCAGTGGCTTTTCCCGAGCGCCGCCCTTTGCCCGGGGACAAGGACAAACCCCCTGGTGGCTTGTCTCGGCTTGTCCCGGGCGCCGCCATTTGCCCGGAGACAAGTGCCCCCGGTTCCGAGTCACGTGAGGATCACGCGAGAAGCGCCTCGGGAATTGGCGGGGACACCTGTCAAGCATCTAAGCCTCCTGACCGGTAGAAGGACGCTAGTGCCCCTCGATCCAACGGTTGCGAACGGGGCAGTTTAGTCTTTTTGCATCTTTTGGGCCTCTATAAGCCCTTGTAACCCCTCATGTAAAGGGGACAACTCATCTTCTACTCTAATAGACAATCAAATAGGCGTGCTTTGGAGCCACCTCTCCACGAGAGAGCTCCCCTAGCCAACTCCAGTTGGGAGCACGTCGACAGGACTAGAGCCTCCACTGAGGCCTGAACCTGTATAAACCTTCGTGTCATTTGCTACAGTTGCCTGACGGGAGAGGACCGGACACACGGTCAGCTCAGGTCGTCTTTTCTTCTCTAGGGACTTCAACAAAACCTGCCGGGGTATTCGTAATTGTCGACGATTCGGACTCGGGGTCCTTAGTCAAACTTATGCAGAATTTGTGAGTTATGAGGCCTTTCAGGGTGTCCCTCCGGGAAGGGATGATGAGCCAAAGTCGGTTGGAATACAAAGAGATTTATACAGGTTTGGGCCCTCGATGGTGGGAGTAATAGCCCTACGTCCTATTGGGATTTCACTATATGTAGGAAAAAAGGTTACAAAGTTGTGGAAAAGATCATCACAGGCGAAGATCTTTTCCGTATGATTATGTAAAACTCGACTAAACTAGCCTATGGAAGCTTGTCGATGTTGATCTGTTCCCGATGTGTCACATATCTTCGTCTGGTGCATTTGCTCACCCTTTTATACTGGTCGAAAGGGCGCCAATGCACAACGGCTTCGAACGGTTGCTCGGATGCAGTTTTGGCAACTGCACTTAACTTCCACGCAGGTTTAACACGTGCAATTAAGGAATAACCGCACATATTAACCACCTGGCAGTTGTCTCCGTGTGTGGAGGAATCTTCGGGATACTCGGGATATGCTTGTTGTAGGGTCTGAGTAACCCCGAGTCCCCCTGGTCGAGAGTAGTCCATGACCTTCTGACCGCGCATTGTCTGCAATCACCTGACCGCGCACTGTCTGCGACCTCTTGTCCGCGCATCACCTACGGGCTTCTAACCGTGCATTGTCTGCGGCCTTATGATCGCGCAAAGCCTGCGACCATGTGTCCGCGCTTCTCAAGCTATATGAGATCGCATCAACAAACACCTACCTGGTTCGAATTTGTCTTGAACCAGATGCTCATTTATTCTGAACTAGCTCGGGAAACAATCCTCGTTAGCTAGCCCCCAAATTTGAAGAAAATGAAGGGACATATTTACTTCAAATTTAAACCTTACATCGGATAAGTGACCCAACGCTTCAACTCCTCCACTTAGTGGCGCACTAAGTGTGGCGGTTTATTTCCTGAGACGGACTCTGGCTTATATTTGACAGGTAATGATGGCGCCGTGGAATTGTCTTTTAACCTGAGATAAAGCTGTAATTATTTTAAGAGCTCGAAGCATTCGAAAAACAAACCGTCAGCCCTGGGGGCTATAAATGCCGAAGCCTCTTAGCCTAAAACTTCACAAGTTTTTTCCCGGCTAAGTCTTTTCCAAAGCTACCTTTCTCTCTCTTTAGTATACATCTCAATGGCAGATCAAGACATCATTGAGATTGAAAGTGATGAAGAGGAAATGGCGCTTGAATTCGACCAGAATTTCCAGAAGGTAAGTCTTTTCCAGATGCCCTGGTTCAAATTGCTATCTTATGCTCTCATCGTTTCCAAAATGCTTTTCGGAAATTCACAGATGACCGAAGATCTGGTTCCTCCAGGGAAAAAACCCAAGGTTGACGAGGGAACTTCCAGCGGCACAAGGGTTAGGGATGCATCATTGCTCTCTCTTCCTTTGGCCCCTCTAATCCTCCCTGTTCATGCAACTCAGCAGGTCGAACCTTCATCTCCATCGCAATTAAACGATCCCCATCTTTTGACGGGTCATCAATTTTCTGGTTGGAAGGCTGCACTTCCACGACCAGATGATCCTCAGCTTTTGTTGGGAAAGCAATCTTCTCGTGGGAAAGTTACACTCCCATGACCTGATAATTCTCGACTTTTGTCGGATGATCTACTTTCTGGGGGAAATACTTCATCCTCTCACTTGTGAGGATTGGTAATTATTTTCATCTCTCCTGCTGGTCGTTTTAACTTGTAAAACTAACACATTTGTGTACAGGAGATGAAAATTGTTGGAGCCCCCAGCGACCAGCCTGCTGAGATTCAACCTCCTTCACTCGAACAGACTCTCCAAAAGGAGAAAGAGGTTTTGGAGAAGAAGACCGAGGAGATGTCTTCGGCTATTCTGCACCTGGCAGAATGTTTTGATAGATTCCACGAAGAGGCGCACCAATTCCGCTTGGAGAGGGACTATGCTCGACAGCAGCAAAAACTCTCTGATTCGATCAGGAATGGTAGTGCTTCTCTGATTTGGGATGATGTAGATAGGCTTAGAGTTGTAGCCAGTTCTCTAGGAGTAGCCAGTGTTGATCCCACTGATGCTAATATGTCCCTAGAAGAACTTTGTAAACTTCTCTCGGATCAGGTCAATGCTCTGGTCGCCTGTATCCCTTTGTATGCAAGGATTGTCAGAAATAAAGATTTCTTTTACCTTACACAGCTTGCCATAAGAGTTAATTTGAATTAAAACTCTTCATAATCTCTGTGCAAAAATATGGTCATAAGTAATGTCTTTACGACCACACATACACAGGTAAATCTGAGGTAACAGGTCTTTCGATCAGAAATGAATATGTCATACCGCGACCAGTACTGGTATTGCGATCAGAACCAAAGCCGCGATCAGAACTGAAATCCGATCAAAACTAACATCGCGATCAGAACTGAAGTCGTGATAACATAATGTTCTGACCGGATGATAACCATCTGTACTACGATTATCCACTTGCAGCGATCACAGAATAGCATTGTGATCAACACATGAAAAATTAACTTGCAAAAAACATGAAGGATAAGTTCTTCCGAAAATTTTTGCAACATTTTCACGTTCTTATGTGCACCCTAGCCCCCAAATTCGAAACAAAGATTATAAAAGTATATTTCATTTCGGATTTACTGTGGGGACTGCATAACGGGTTTACCAAGAGAAGGCACCTATTATGGGAAATGAATAAAGTATTCAATGGACCGTTGCCTCGGGCATATAAAAGGAGAAGGTAGCTTCCGGAGGAAGCCACACAACCAAAAACCCTTCCTTAGAACCTCCGCCGCACAAAACCCTCATTCCTCATTCTCCATCGCCTCCAAAGTCACCACCTTTCCTTCTGATCCTTTGTAAGAAATGGCGTCCTGGAGCCGATCTGTTCATCACACAGAGGAGAGTCTGGTGGCTCTAGAGAAAGAAGAGATTCTCCCTTCGCGGCTGCTGATCAACTAGCGGCCAGCGGAAAAAGACCAAGAAACCCCAATCGTCCAAGAGGGCGAGTTGGTGGTTTTTGAGGGATACCTGCGTTGCGGGTTCTGATTCCCTGAAAGCCAATTCTTGAAGGGAATCTTGGAGCACTACGGGTTGGAGTTGGTGAACCTCCACCCAAATGCTATCCTCATCCTGGTGATTTTCAGCATTTGTGCGAAGTCTTCGTTGGAGTGCTCCCAAGCGTGGAGATCTTCCGACGCTTCTACTACTCGGCATGGTGAAGAGCACCAATGCCACCAGATGTATTTACTTCCGGATAAGGGAGAAGAAAGAGTATCCCTTCCCACCCCTCTTAGATTCCGTTCATGGGTTGTACCAGAAGTGGTTCTACTGCACCCCTCCGTCGGAGAGCGGGTTGTGGTTTGAGAACTCTCGCCCGGAGAAATCCAACGAGTTGGACTCTCTTCCTGCTCTGAGTGCGGAGTAGAAGAAGCAGGCCCAAGTGATTCTTCACCTAGTCCAGCAAGGACTAACTACTCGTGACATCATTTGTGACTTTGTGAAGAATCGAGTGAGCCCCCTGCGAGAAAGGGCTCATCCAGCTTGGGAAATCCAGTCCATGGCGGACAACACCTTGGACTATAATAACGGTACGTCTTCCAGTCAACAAAACATGCATTTCTTCTGAAAAAATGTCATATTTGCTAACTTGCTTGCTTGTGACACAGCTCTGCCTTTGTCTGAAATCGAAAAGCGGACAAATTAGCTCCTCAAGGCGTACAGTGTCGATGTGGAGGGAACCAGGGGATCGCCTCGCCCCCAAAGCTTAATCAACGCCAGTGACGACCTCAAACAGGAGCTCCGAAAGGTATGGACTTTCCCAACAAGCCCTGTTTATAGATCATTTGCGCGTCTTGTATTAACCAAGACATTGAAATGACATAGCTCCTAGGGAAGTTTGCCGAGACGACGCGTCCAAGCGAGGACGTTGGTCTCCTGGGGAAACCGGCTCCGAAGAGGGTGAAGAAGATCTCTTCGAAGCGCATGGTGAAGGAAACTGCCCCCAAGAAGTCCAAGAAGACTCTGGGAGAGGCCTCCTCGCCCAAGAAACCCCTTATCGTGAAAAAGACTGTGGTAAGATATTCTGTACCTCCTGTCACCCTAGGTACGAACTGGAATTATTTCTTCGTCGTACAGGGTGAAGGGAGCGAGGATGAGGAGGATGACGTCCCTCTGATTCATCGCAAGAGGAAGACAATCGCTCCCTCGTCCAGTGAGGTCCTGTCTCTGCCCACAAGGACAGAGACGACTACAATGGGACCTGCGACCACCGACACTCCTGTGGTTGCGGGTGAAGCCCCAATCCCTGAAGTCCAAGAAGCTTCAGGATCTGCAACATCCCCCTTCTTACAGAAGGGGTGACTGTGGTAAGAGTTCTCACAGTCCTGAATGCTGTTGTTCATTTGTACACATTCATTAAGTTATGCTCATACAGGAAGAAGAAAACATCCGCCTTGTCCGCCACGAAGCGACTCCTGCCAGTCCTGGGGCGGCAAGCACTCCACTCCTGCCGACAGGAGTCGGAATAACAGAGCAGGACACCGCGACCACTGCCAACCTCACGGTCGCGGACGAAGTCCCAATGCCGGTGGTCCAGGAGATGTCTGGTCCAGTGGCCTCATCCCTACCGACCGAAATGGTTACCCCGGTAAGGACTCTTACAGCTTTGGTCTTCACCATTCCTCATGTATGTTCTTATAGGCTTGTACACACAGGGAGAAAAAGACAAGGTCTTGTTCACGAAGAGGAAGAACAGGACAGATGACGATTGTCCTCTTTTCCTCGGGGAACCATCCTCGAAATCCTAGAAGCTGGTACGATTTCGAGTAAGGTAAGAATCTCACCTGTTTGGACAGGGTCGGATCGTAGTGATCGACTGAAAAGATTCTAACCGATTGTGTTTCTATTTGCTTAGGCGCAGAGATGCCGCGCCAAGCCCCCCAGTGGCTTCGGCATGTGTTGAAGCTTCCCCCGCTACCAAGGTCTCTGGGGAGAAAAGTTCCATCCCCTCCCCCAGGGATGTTCTTCAGGCCGTTATACATGGGCTGGTCATAGAAGTCCAATCGCAGTTATCAAAATCTGCGACCCCAGCAACAAATGAGGCTCAACAGGAAAACTCACCGCTGCTCCTGCTGGGGATAAGGCGAGTCCAGCGACTCAGCCTTTAGCCGGACCAGAAGGTGGCTCATTCCGGGAGTATGTTGAGGTATGCCGAACATCCCTCGTGATTTTTTTAAGTTCGCATTTGGATAAGAATATTCAGGTTTTGAAACTGATCCCCTTCCATGTCATAGGAACTGACCCGCATGGCGACCAGGTCAATGGCTATGGCAAATAGCATCGAGGTCGCACAAGAGGAAACAGTTCACACAAGAGGAAACAGGTCGCCTACAGCGGTAAGGAAGACGTTTCTTCATTTGCCTGAATGTTAGCCCCATCTTGACAATTGTTTCTCTTGTTCACAGAGAAACTGCCTATCTGATGAAGAGCCTCACTGATCGGGAAGACCAGGAGTTCAGGGCGGCTACCAAGATTTCATTCCTGGAGACCGAACTCCAAAAACTGCAATCATAGCTCTCCTGTAAGTATACTCCAGACCAGAGTAAATTAATTTTGTCATGTGAACTATTTGTAATGGCCTCTTATCACAGCACGAGACGACCAAATAAGCTAGCTCAGCCAAGAGAAAAGAGACCTCCAAGCGACCATCGAGTTGCAAAACTCGAGGGTTGATTCTGTCTGCAGGGAGAACGAAGACTTGAGTGCGTCACTCTCCGTCTACAGCAGCGCTCAACAAAACATCTTCGAAAAGCTGAAGATGGTGGCCGGTCTGCTAAGGGCTAATGTGGTCGAAACCGCGGTGGATGACCTTAGGCTTAGCGACTGGACCACGCTAGTCGCGACCCAAGTGGAGTCACTTCTCGAGTATCTTCCTGAAGATACAAGGCGGCAAAAAGAGGCGATCAAGACCAGGTACAATCAGCAGCCTCCGCCATCCTCTGCTGACTTCGTCTTCACCATGGCCCAGATCTTGATCTGAATCCAGTGGTGGGAGAGGCAGAGGTCGAGAGTGAAGACCAGCTTGAAGTTATCATGGAAGAGGTCAAACCCCTTGTAGAAAAACTCTTGAATGAGCTCGGCATAATGTAAACCTTTGTACCTGTACAAATACAATTCATACAATGCAAATGTATGCCTTATTTTTTGAAAGAAAGCACTTCTTTTTGTTTCATGTTGTGACCATATTCCCCTAGCCCCCGCCTATGATCATATATACTGAAGACTTAGTATTATAAGTACAGGAACAATACGAGTGCAACAACGACCAGGAACATTCGACCAGGCCGATAATCATGTTTAATACAACATCCGATCTTATTGCAAACTGGCAGCCACTCTGATGACCAAGGACATGCCAGCAAGCCCCGTGTGCGTTGAGAAACGGCTTATTGAGGGGTGTCTTGTCTGGAAGTGATCAAGAGCTCAGCCAGCGAATCCGATCAAAGTATTTAGTAATACGACTATTGGCGACCAGCCTCCGAGTCAGACTCGTAACGTACGGGCAAAAAGGAATAATTAACACATGAAACAACTAGAAGTACTGGTTTTGTTAAATCATGCTAATTGAAAAGGGAAAGGGATTGGGAACTTACATGTAGAACTTGCGTAGTTGATCGATGTTCCATGTATTGGATAAGATTCTACCATCCTCCATCGCTAACCGAGCTGATCCTGGTCACGGCACCGAGACAACAGTATAGGGACATTCCCACTGTGGGGAGAACTTGTTGCGACTAGATTGGTTTTGTATTTTACGTAAAACCAGATCGCCCACATGAAGACTACGTGGTCACACCCCTTTGTTATGGTATTTGTGCAAAGCTTGCAAATATACCGCAGACTTGACCAGAGCTCGATCACATTTTTCTTCTAGGAGGATGAGATATTATAACCGTTGCCCATCTTGATCAACTTGTTCGAATTGATCTGTTCGGACAGAACCAATACTAATTTCCATGGGTAACACAGCCTCAGCCCCGTATACCAGATGGAAAGGTGTCTCACCGGTGGCTCGACTAGAAGTAGTGCGTAGTGCCCATAGAACAGCATAGAGCTCGTCTACCCAAGCCTCCGAGCGTGTTTTAAGGCGATCAAAAACACGTTTTTTGATGCCCTGTAATATTTTCCCGTTGGCACATTCGACGGCACCATTTCTCTGCGGATGAGCTACAGAGGCAAAGCACACCTTGGTCCCGACCTGATCGCAATAGTCCAGAAAAAGACCACTAGCAAATTGGGAACCATTATCAGTGATGAGACGATCTGGAACATCGAATCGTGGAACATTGAATCGAGTCACAATGTTCTTATGAAAGAACTTTTGTACAGCAGCAGCAGAAATGTTGCGTACTGATTCGGCCTCAATACACTTCGTAAACGTGTCAATAGCTACGAACAAGAACTTGTATCCAATGACCGCTTGTGGCATAGGAACAATGTTATCCATCCCCCAGACCGCGAATGGCCATGATAGAGGAATGGTTTGTAGAGCGTAGGTAGGCTGATGGACCTGTCTCGCATGGAATTGACACTGAGGACACGTCTTAACCATGTTCTTGGCATCATCAAGTGCCGAAGGCCAGTAAAATCCTTGTCGAAAAGCCTTTCCGGCCAGTGTACGATATGACGCGTGCGCACTGCATACACCGTCATGGATTTCTTTCAAGAGGGATTTACCTTCCTCTTGGGACACACAGCACATGAATACTCCTTGAGTACCTTTTCTATACAAAACTCCTTCTATAAGTTTGTCCTCGGGCAAGGTCCTTGAGTACCTTTTCGAACTAACCGATCACTTTCGGTTTCGTCCTCGGGCAAGGTCCCGTGTTCGAGATAGACCCTCAATGGATGAGTCCAATCTCCTTCTTGTTCGAGGCTGGTAACGCAGACTGTTACTGGATCATTCTCGACCGTAGTCATGATCGAGGGATGTTCCAAGTGTTCAACGAACACTCCTGCCGGAGCGGATGTGCGTGAGGACTCAATTTTGGATAATTGGTCTGCGAGAATGTTGTCCTTTCGCGGGATGTATTGGACTTCGAAATGACTGAAGTGTTTTTCCAATCTCCTCACTTCCCCCAGGTAATGAGCAATTGTCTCATTGGAGGTGTTGTACTCCTTGTTTACCTGGTTTATGACCAGCTGTGAGTCTCCCCTCACCACTAATTGACGGACTCCGAGGAATTTTGCTGCCCGAAGCCCTGCAATAAGACCTTCATACTCAACTGCATTGTTGGTCACAACAAAGTATAGTTGAATGAAAAACTTCAGCTGTTCGCCCTGAGGCGTGACTAAGTGATGCGCACGGTGGCCCAATCTTCCGACAGGTAGAGGTAAGTCGATTGGTGGAGACTCGACGTTGACGATCCGGCTTCCGATCAGAACCGATCCGAACCCAGCAATCGCTACACCACGGCTCCGTTGGTTATCAACCATGCACAAACACGATTGACCTCGCCAAGAAGGCTTATCCCTGCATGCGAATCGAGAACACAAGCAAGAACGAGAAAGAAGCAATCTGAAATATTGCAAATATAAATTGAATCTCACAAGTTGGGGTTCCACAAACCGATACACGGCGAAACTGTTCTTTGACAGATTAATCTAAGCAAAACCCAAACCAAACCCTAGCGGCGGCTACTGAATATAAGGGCTAAGGGACGTCCTAGAAACCCTAGACGTGTCCGTGATGGACTCCAACACGATACATGGGCCAACGGCCCAAATTGGTGACGCAGCACCCTGGGACAGATTCTGTCCGCCAACTTGCAACGCGAATTCCCGTCGACTCAGCAGTCCAATTGACCTGAAACCGGTGCCATTGGAAAGGTTATCTCCTTAGCTTTCGATACATATGTGGATCATTGAAATCGGAGTCCGTTTGTGGCCTGGGCGATGATTTTAGTGAATACTGCTCCTGGTGGCCGAGGTAGTCGACTCCGAGATGAATTGGGACTCCGACTCCGAGATGAATTGGGACTCCAACTTGACTTGGACGCCCTCCTGGCCTCCCTCCTGGCCCTTGCTGGTTCCCAAGGCCTTCATGATCCTCTCCAAAGTTCCTGTTGATTCAATTGCCGTGCTCGTGCTCTTGTGATGGGTCCTTGCATCACAACTGGAGGAGTCTCGGGCGTATGCATAGGAGTGATGTCCTCATCATCCTCCCCCTCTTGAAGTGGAGTCGTCCTCGACTCAAGCTCATCTTCTTCTCCCATGAACGGTTTCAAATCTGCAATGTTAAATGTGGGACTAACCCCAAATTCGGGCGGCAACTCAAGTTTATATGCATTATCATTTATTTTCTCAAGTATCTTGAAAGGACCATCAGCTCTAGGCATTAATTTAGACTTTCGCAATTCTGGAAAACGATCCTTTCTCAAGTGTAACCATACTAAATCACCCGGTTCAAGTTTTACTTCCTTTCTACCTTTACTTCCCACAGTCCTATACCTTTCATTCATCATTTCAATATTTTCTTTAGTCTTTTCATGCAATTTCAGAATAAATTCAGCACGTTCCTTAGCATCATGATTAACTCGTTCACTAGTAGGTAAAGGTAATAGATCAATAGGAGCACGGGGATTGAAGCCATACACTACCTGAAAAGGACTTACCTTGGTGGTGGAGTGTACCGCCCTATTATAAGCGAACTCAACATGCGGCAAACACTCTTCCCACATCTTCAAATTCTTCTTCAAAACAGCCCTCAACATAGTAGATAATGTACGATTTACTACCTCGGTTTGGCCGTCGGTTTGGGGATGACATGTTGTTGAAAACAGCAGCTTGGTCCCCAATTTATTCCATAGAGTTCTCCAAAAGTGGCTCAAAAACTTGGCATCACGATCTGACACAATAGTAGAAGGCATACCATGCAAGCGAACGATTTCTTGAAAGAAAAGGTTAGCAATATTAACAGCATCGTCGCTCTTATGACAAGGAATAAAGTGAGCCATCTTAGAAAATCTATCAACCACCACAAAAATACTATCCCTCCCCCTCTTGGTCCTAGGCAGTCCTAAAACAAAGTCCATAGATATATCCTCCCATGGAGTGCTAGGAACAGGAAGAGGCATATATAGACCATGTGGATTCAATCGTGACTTAGCCTTTTGACATGTAGTGCAGCGGGATACAAACCTCTCAATGTCTCGCCTCATCTTCGGCCAAAAGAAGTGAGCGGACAGAACGGCCTCCGTCTTCTTGGCACCAAAATGACCCATCAAACCTCCTCCATGAGCTTCCTGTATCAAAAGAAAACGAACGGATCCAACTGGAACGCATAGGCGGTTAGCTCTAAACACAAATCCATCATTTATCACATATTTGTCCCATGTTCTTCCCTCTTTGCAATGCAGCAAGACATCCTTAAAATCATCATCATTAGCATATTGTTCTTTAATTGATTCCAATCCAAATATACGACAATCAGGTTGGGACAACATGGTATATCTCCTAGACAAGGCATCAGCAATCACATTATCCTTCCCTTTCTTGTGTTTGATAACATAAGGAAAAGATTCAACAAATTCAACCCATTTAGCATGTCTACGATTCAGTTTCACTTGACTGCGAATATGTTTTAGCGACTCATGATCGGAATGAATAACAAATTCTTTGGGCCAAAGATAATGTTGCCACGTTTCTAAAGATCGCACAAGAGCATACAATTCTTTATCATACGTGGAATAATGCAAAACAGGACCACTCAAATTTTCGCTAAAGTAAGCAACAGGTTTACTATCTTGCATCAAAACACCACCAAGTCCAACCCCACTAGCATCACATTCAAGCTCAAAGGTCTTATTAAAATCAGGAAGTTGGAGTAAAGGTGCATTAGTAAGCTTATCTTTCAAAAGGTTGAAGGCATTCTCCTGTGCTTGCCCCCAATGGAACACAACTCCCTTCTTCGTCAACTCGTTCAATGGGGCTGCAATGGTGCTGAAATCCTTCACAAAGCGGCGGTAAAATCCGGCAAGTCCATGGAAGCTCCGCACTTGTGAAATCGTCGTGGGCGTTGGCCAACTCTTAATCGCGTGCACCTTGGCTTCATCCACCTCAATTCCCTGTGTAGTCACAACATAGCCAAGAAACGATACTCGTTCGGTGCAAAAAGTGCACTTCTCGAGGTTACCAAATAAACGTGCAGCACGCAAAGCATCAAAAACAGCACGTAGATGATCAAGATGTTCATGTAACGACTTGCTGTAAATCAATATATCATCAAAATAAACCACCACAAATTTCCCAATGAAAGCTCGTAAAACCTCGTTCATTAAGCGCATGAAAGTGCTAGGTGCATTAGTTAAACCAAAAGGCATGACTAACCACTCATACAATCCAAACTTGGTTTTAAAGGCTGTTTTCAATTCATCTCCCAATTTCATTCTTATTTGGTGGTATCCACTACGCAAGTCAACCTTAGAAAAAATTATAGAACCACTTAACTCATCAAGCATGTCGTCTAACCTAGGAATAGGATGACGGTACCTTATTGTGATATTGTTAATGGCTCTCCAATCTTTGGTCGTTATCTTGGCCGATCCTTGCGATGTTTGCGTTGATGTCATTGAGCGCGTTGTTAAGCTCGTTCCGTGTAACACACTCATCTTCCTCATTACCTGCCATTGTTAGTTGAAAGAAAGACAAAAGAAACAAAAACAACCGGTGGTATAATCCCTATCAACTACTTTGGCGGCAGAAGGTGGTTTCACTCACTCTCAAGCGTCTTACCACGCTCTTACAAGTGTTCTTACCAATGCAACAGGTGGTACAACCGGCGGCTGGTTCGTGATACCGTGACAAGCTTGAGTGTAGCGATTGCCGAATTGAACCTGAACTGATCAGAAGAAAGGTGGAGCTTGGAAGGCAAAGTATAGTAGCAAGGATTAGCAAATTTCGAAAACAGTTAGCAAAGCTGAATAAAGATTCAAAGTTCTTGTCACAGTTGCTGGCCTAAGCGTGCTCCTATAACTAGTTCAACCTAGCAAGGGATATATCACAGCACAAAGGACTCAAAGGATGCAAGCAATTCTGATTTTCTACTTCTCTTTCTCTTCTCTCTGTTTTTTTTTTTTTTTGCTGGTTTGGCTCTTTCTCTCCTCTTATTATTTTTTTTTTCACTTCTCTTTTTTTTTTTTTTCTAACACAAATATATACCTCTTAACTCAGAGGAGAAACAAAAATCTCACAATTTGAAGCAACAAACGACAGGAAACCGATGCCCGAAAGAATTGACAAAACAGGACAGCAAACTTCCGGGCGTCGAAACTCGGTCTTAGAAGCTTTTTTTGAGGGTCAAAAAAAATGCACAGGTCTAAAGACTTGTGGAATTTTCAGATGCGCGTCGTCGTCCCCTTCGAAACAAAAAAAAGTAGACCCAAATCGGAGTTCGTATGCAAAAGTTATGCCAGTTTTAGTGAACACTGCACAATCTGGAATTGCTCGCGAATTCAGATCTTTCTCCCGGTCAGGCTAGAATAGGATTAGGTTTGCGGGTGAAAAAGGATGGCCAGCGGTGCAGGGCAATTGACACAAGGCGGCTTGCGACCTCAAACCAGCAACAAGACGATGACTATGGATCAATACTCAACAATACGATACTGAAAACGAAATTGCAAAGCTCAAAGGGTTGTAGGACAGCGGAATTGATGATGAACTTTTTTGTGGGGCAAATTTTCTGGACTCTAGGACGATGGCAAAACAAAACTAAAGGGGATACAATGATACCTGACGGGAAACCGAGGCTCTGATACCACTTGATGCGCACGGTGGCCCGATCTTCCGACAGGTAGAGGTAAGTCGATTGGTGGAGACTCGACGTTGACGATCCGGCTTCCGATCAGAACCGATCTGAACCCAGCAATCGCTACACCACGGCTCCGTTGGTTATCAACCATGCACAAACACGATTGACCTCGCCAAGAAGGCTTATCCCTGCATGCGAATCAAGAACACAAGCAAGAACGAGAAAGAAGCAATCTGAAATATTGCAAATATAAATTGAATCTCACGAGTTGGGGTTCCACAAACCGATACACGGCGAAACTGTTCTTTGACAGATTAATCTAAGCAAAACCCAAACCAAACCCTAGCGGCGGCTACTGAATATAAGGGCTAAGGGACGTCCTAGAAACCCTAGACGTATCCGTGATGGACTCCAACACGATACATGGGCCAACGGCCCAAATGGGTGACGCAGCACCCTGGGACAGATTCTGTCCGCCAACTTGCAACGCTAATTCCCGTCGACTCAGCAGTCCAATTGACCTGAAACCGGTTCCATTGGAAAGATTATCTCCTTAGCTTTCGATACATATGTGGATCATTGAAATCAGAGTCCGTTTGTGGCCTGGGCGACGATTTTAGTGAATACTGCTCCTGGTGGCCGAGGTAGTCGACTCCGAGATGAATTGGGACTCCGACTCCGAGATGAATTGGGACTCCAACTTGACTTGGACGCCCTCCTGGCCTCCCTCTTGGCCCTTGCTGGTTCCCAAGGCCTTCATGATCCTCTCCAAAGTTCCTGTTGATTCAATTGCCGTGCTCGTGCTCTTGTGATGGGTCCTTGCATCACAACTGGAGGAGTCTCGGGCGTATGCATAGGAGTGATGTCCTCATCACTAAGACCACTCCAGCCCCCGAGTGTTTAAAACTACAAGCGCCATCAAAATACATTGTCCAGTGATCAAGGCATTCCAAATCTTCGGACGCCTGCACGGGTGGCTCAGGATTAGTCCATTAGACTACGAAGTCGGCCAGGACCTGAGACTTGACCGCGGTGTGGGGCGTGATATGGATGTCGAACGCTCCGAGTTCGACGGCCCATTTGGCGATCCGACCAGATTTCTCCGGATTATGGACAATGTCCCCCAATGGAAAAGATGAGGGCACTGTGATCTTATGTGCTTGGAAGTAATGTCGTATCTTCTGGACCTCAGGGTATCGCTCCTTAGGACCATGAAGTACTTCGCTCACGTAGTAGCGGGTTTGTGCACACCCTCTCTTTCAGCGATCAGGACAGCGCTGACAGCGTGAGGTGTTGCCGCCAAGTAGAGGAGTAATGGTTCCTCTTTGTCGGGGAAACCAAGACCGGCGAACTGGACAAATATGCTTTTACCTCCTGAAATGCCTTTTCGGCCTCATCAGACCATGTAAAATTGTGATGTTTGCGCAGGGCTTCAAAGAAAGGTAGTCCCCTTTCGCCCAGTCGCGATATGAACCGGCTCAATGCTGCCATGTGACCTGCTAGGTGCTGAACATCCTTGATGGTCGAGGGATACCTCATCTGTTCAATAGCCCTGATTTTTTTAGGATTGACTTCGATTCCTCTGGAACAAACAAGAAAACCAAAAAGTTTTCCAGATGAAACCCCGAAAGAACATTTCTCTGGGTTTAACTTTATTCCATATCGATTCAAGTTACAGAAGGTTTCAGCAAGGTCGTCTAAATGAGACGAACTCTTTAAACTTTTTACAACCAGGTCGTCTACATAAGCTTCAAGATTACACCCATTTGGGAAAGAAAGGTCTTTTGCATCAAGCGCTGGTACGTGGAACCTGCATTCTTGAGACCAAACAGCATTCTGACGTAGCAGTAGGTGCCGAATGGTGTGATGAAGGCAGTGTTCTCTTCATCTTCTTCTGCCATGCTAATTTGATGATATCCTGAGTAAGTGTCTAGGAAGCTTATCAGTTCGCAATCCGCAGTAGAATCGACCAGCTGGTCGATGCTGGGAAGGGGAAAGTCGTCCTTCGGACAGGCACTATTTAGGCTGGTGTAGTCGACGCACATGCGCCACTTGCCATTTGACTTGCAGACCATGACCGGATTTGCAAGCCATTTTGGGTGATCGACTTCGTGAATAAACCCGGCCTTCTGGAGTTTATCCAACTCCTCTTGGATGGCTTCCTGCCGATCAACAGCAAAACGCCTGAGCTTCTGCTTTATTGGTCACTGTCCAGGTCGAATTGCTAACCTGTGCTCGATTACCTCCCTTGGGACACCAGGCATGTCGGATGGCTTCCACGCAAACACATCTGCATTAGCCCGAAGGAAAGCAATGAGCTCGAGTTCCTATTTGTCATCCAGGCCTGATCCAACCCGAATCGTCTTGGACGGATCATCTGGGTACAATGGAACCAGTTTTAGTGTTTCATCTGCTCGAGGAGCAGCTTTGATCGTATCAGTGGATACTGTGACGATCTGGGCTTCTCAAAGGGGAAGTTGGTCCACCATCTCTAGGGATAACCGATCACACGTCAATGCCACATTGTGGCTACCTCAGACCAAAATAACACCCTTGGGGCCAGGCAACTTGCCGCACTGGTAAGCATAGTGCGTAGCCATCATGAACTTAGCAAGAATTGAACTGCCAAAGATCGCGTTATAAGCCGAATCACAATCAATTACATCAAAAGTAACTAATTCTGTTCGGAAGTTATCTGGTTCTCCCAGCGTGATCGGGAGCACCACCTGTCCCAATGGCATCATAGAGGAACCAGGAATTATCCCATAAAACGGATGAATTATGGGTTTGATTTTCGAACGAGGAATTTGCATCTCGTCGAGTGCCTTGACCAATGAAATGTCCAAGGAACTGCCTCCGTCGATCAGGACCCTTTCGACCCTCGCATTGCTGATAATCGGGGTAATGACCAGAGGCAACCTCAATGGTCGAGTAAGCCCCACAGGACAATCAGAGCGATCAAACGTCAAAGGTGTATCCGACCAACGAGGGTACTGAGGTTCACCAAGGGGAGTCTCCATTTGGTTCACCTCTCGATAAAAGGCTTTAAATTTCCTCTTAGAAACAAAAGAGAAGGAACCTCCGAAAATAACATTAACATGATTATGAGGTACCTGGTAGGACATCTCTTCGTCTCCGCTGGCGTCCCTTAGCCCGCAAGTCTGTTCTTTCGGTGGCAAGGTCGGCATAGGTCCGATCCCTTGGTAGAAGTCATCCAACTGCTTCAACCAGCTCCTGCAATTCTTGAGGTCGTGCCCTGCAGAGTTGTGGAGCAGACACCATCTCTTGCCTTCCTGCGGGTTAGTCGACTTCTCTGGCTGGTCGGCACTACGACCACCTGAACCAGTTTTATTTTTAAATGGAGGTTTGTTACCTTTGGTCGATGGAGGCTTCTCTGTGACTGCGACCTCTCGGTACTATCCAGATCGACTCCATTTTGATTTCTTCGACTTCTCGCCTGATGAAGATTCCGGTTTCTTGTTCGAATCCTCCCTCTTCACATCCTTGAGACCTGGTTGAGGCGGTAAGTTTCCCTTATCCACCATCCGATTCCACTCGACAGCCTCAGCCGCGTCAGAATATGGATCAGCCATATCAAAGAGATCGGCTACTGATCGAGGAGGATGGATGAGCAAATCTTCGGTGAACCTCCGATATCGAACGGCGTGTTTGAACGCCCTAATAACGGAGTTATCAGATATGTTCGAGATGGTATTTCTCACCCCGACAAATCTCTTGACAAACTGATGAAGAGTTTCGGTCGAAGTTTGTCGTAGTCGATGGAGGTCGTCCTCTTTACCCGGCTTCTGATAACAATTTTGGAAATTGTTGAGGATGGCATCGCACAACATTTCCCAGTTATAGATTGGACCCTCAAGTTGATTGAACAACCAGGTTCTTGCCGGTCCTTCGAGGACTGTTAGCAGATAGTTGGCCATGACCCGGTCATCGCCACCTGCTGCCTAAATAGTAGTGATGTAGATTTGAAGGAACTCGGACGGATTCTGAATCCCATCAAATCTTTCTATGGCCCCTGGTTTAAACTTGTCTGGCCAAACGACCGCACGAAGGCCGGGCACGAAAGCTTTACAACCAACATAAGGACCATGGATAGACCTGCAACTTTCGACCTGATCTCGGGCGATCTCACGCGAGGGAGAGGTCACTCGTGGTCCCAGGCGAGAGTGGACAGGAACGCGTTCTCGACCACGAGAATTCCCCGCCCGTCCGGCTTTGTCATGCCAAGACTGTACTGGTGGTGGACGATTCCGTCTACCAGAACCAGAATTAGAGTATTCTCGGTCATGGGAACGTGTCATTGACCGGGAGGAGGCTGTTGGGGTCGCCTCGGATGTGACCTCGTCCAACCTCTTCTCCAGGATTCTGGCGAAAGCCGGTTTCTGCACGTCTGTGATCGTAGGAGAAAAATTACGCAGGACCTCTGCGATAGATCGAAGCCGGCCATGCGTACTCCTCCTGGGCGCGCCAGGTATCACCGTCTCTTCGTCCGCCGGCAAACGTTTTGGGGGTAAAGATGGTGTCTGGTCACGTCTACGACCACGTGATCGACGGGAAGAACTCGGAGCAGCATCGTAACGAGCTTGCGCATTTTGAAGAGCCTCTAGGGCTGTTCTGCGAAGTTTGTTATCTTGTTGCTCACGATCTTGATACTCCTTTTGTTTGCGTTCCTGTTCTTCCCTAGCAGCTCATTGATTGGAAGTCTCTTCCGATAAGGCAGCGAATTGTCTAGGGAGCGAGGTTGCCGACAGAGAAAATATTTCCGTCTGTCCCGAGTCGGACTCAAAATCAAAGAGGTGATGGAGGTTATCAGAATCAAACCTCCCCGGGCTAAATTCCTAGTCGACCTCGCCCTTACCCTCAGCAGGGTCATACGAGGGACCGGATTCGACCTCTAACACAGCAAGAACCACAGTGGGCTCTGGTTCTGCGTCAGTCGCCTCCTAGTCGATAGACATGACCTGAGTATTCGAATCGACCTCTCGGACGTCTTCGCCTCCGGTTTCCTCCATTGGAACAGGATCACTAGGTGAAGGCATCTAGATGTGGGCATAATCCTCGAGATCGAAGTCGTTCTCGGAATCATGTACTCTAGACATGGCTCACTGAACCTCCAGATGGAAATAAGAACGCCTTGAGAAAGGCCCCACGGTGGGCGCCAGCTGTCGACGATTCGGACTCGGGGTCCTTAGTCAAACTTATGCAGAATTTGTGAGTTATGAGGCCTTTCAGGGTGTCCCTCTGGGAAGGGATGATGAGCCAAAGTCGGTTGGAACACAGAGAAATTTATACAGGTTCCCAATCAGCTTTTGCTAGGATCCTCCCGGTCTACGATACGTTCCCATGAAAAAGAGTGTTCCCATTCTAGTCATGGTAGACGTAATCAATTACCATCCGGATCACTTCGGCATGACAAATCCAGGCGCGTGGGAAGTTCTCGTGATCGAGATCGAATTCCCGTGCATTCTCGTCTGGGACCACATGGCGCATCTCCATCACGTGAAATCACTCGTGGTTATGCTGGAAACCACGAAACTCTCCACAGTCCCTATGTGGGTTGTAAGGCTTTTTCACCAGGCCTCCGTGAGGTCGTCTGGCTGGATAGGTTCAAGCCAGGGGCTATTGAGAGGTTTGATGTGACCCAGAATCCGTCGGAGTTCCTTCAAATTTATATCACCGCTATCCAAGCGGCTGGTGGGGATGATCATGTCATGGCCAATTACTTGCCGACGGTCCTTAAGGGACCGGCAAGGACCTGGCTGTTCAATCAGCCCGAGGGTTCGATATATAACTGGGAAATGTTGTGCGATGCTATCCTCAACAATTTCCAGAATTGTTATCAAAAACCCGGGAAGGAAGACAATCTTCATCGTCTACAGCAAACCTCTACGGAGACTCTTCGACAATTTGTCAAAAGCCGATCTCTTTGATATGGCTGATCGCTACTCGAACACGGCCGAGGCCGTTGAATGGAATAGGATGGTGGATAAAGGGAATTTACCGCCCCAACCAGGTCTCAAGGACACGAAAAAAGAAGATGCAGGCAAGAAGCCGGAGTCTTCATCGGGCGGGAAGTCAAAGAAGTCCAAAAAGAATCGAACCGGACAGTACAGGGAGGTCGCAGTCGCGGAAAAGCCTCCACTGGCCAAAGGTAATAAGTGTTCGTTTAAAAATAAAACTGCCTCTAGTGGTCGCAATGCCGACCAGCCAGAAAAACCGACTAACTCGCAGGAAGGCAAGAAGTGGTGCCCAATCCACAACTCTCTGGGACACGATCTCAAGAATTGCCGGAGCTGGTTGAAGCAACTAGATGACTTCTACCAGGGAATTGGGAAAATGCCAACTTCGCCATTAAAAGAGTAGACTTGCGGGCTTAGAGACGCCGACGGGGACGAAGAAATGTCCTACCAGGTACCTCGTAAATATATTAATGTCATTTTCGGAGGTTCCTCCTCTTTTGCTTCTAAACGTCAGTTTAAAGCGTTTCATCGAAACAGTTAACCAAGCGGAAGCTCCCCTTGGCGAACCTCAATACCCCCATTGGTCGGACACCCCCTTGACATTTGATCACTCTGATTGTCCCGTTGGGCTTACTCGACCATTGAGATTACCGCTGGTCATTACCCCAATTATCAGTAATGCAAGAGTCGAAAGGGTCCTGATCGATGGAGGTAGTTCCTTGGACATTTTACTGGTTAAGGCATTGGACGAGATGCAAATCTCTCGTTCGAAAATCAAACCCATAATCCATCCATTTTATGGGATAATTCCTTGTCCCTCGATGATGCCAATGGGACAGGTGGTGCTCCCAGTCACACTGGGTGAACCGGATAATTTCCGAATAGAGTTAGTTACTTTCGACGTAATTGATTGTGATTCGGCTTATAAAGCAATTTTTGCCAGGCCAACTCTCACTAAATTTATGATGGCGACGCACTATGCTTATCAGTGCAGCAAGTTACCTGGCCCCAAAGGCGTTATCTCGGTTCGAGGCAGCCGCAATGTGGCATTGACTTGCGATCGATTATCACTGGAGCTCATGGATCAACTTCCCCTTTGGGATGTCAACATCACCACCACAGCCGTGGATACGATCAAAGTCGCCCCTCGACCAGAGGAAAAGCTAAAACTGGTTCCGTTATGCCTAGATGATCCATCTAGAACAATTCGGATTGGATCAGGCCTGGATGACAAATAGGAACTCAAACTCATTACTTTCCTCTGAGCTAATGCAGATGTGTTTGCGTGGAAACCATCCGACATGTCCGGTGTCCCAAGGGAGGTAATTGAGTACAAGTTAACAATTCGACCTGGACAGCGACCAATAAAGCAGAAGCTCAAACGCTTTGCTGTTGATCGGCAAGAAGCTATCCGCACGGAGTTAGACAAACTCCAAGCGGCCGGGTTTATTCGAGAAGTCAATTATCCGGAATGTCTTGCAAATCCAGTCATGGTCCGAAAGTCAAATGGTAAGTGACGCATGTGTGTCGATTACACCAGCCTAAACGTTGCCTGCCTGAAGGATGACTTCCCCTTCCCCGCATCGATCAGTTGGTCGACTCTACTGCGAGTTGTGAACTGATGAGTTTCCTGGATGCTTACTCAGGATATCATCAAATTAGCATGGCAGAAGAAGATGAAGAGAAGACTACCTTCATCACACCATTTGGCACCTACTGCTACGTCAGAATGCCATTTGGTCTCAAGAATGCCGGTTCCACATACTAGCGCTTGATACAAAAGACCTTTCTTTCCCAGATGGGGCGTAATCTTGAAGCTTACGTAGATGACTTGGTTGTAAAAAGCTTGAAAATCTTGACTCATTTAGATTATCTTGCTGAAACCTTCTGTAATTTGAATCGATTTGGAATAAAATTAAACCCAGAAAAGTGTTCTTTCAGGGTTTCATTTGGTAAACTTTTAGGCTTTCTCGTCTATTCTAGAGGAATCGAGGTTAATCCCGAAAAAATCAGGGCCATCGAGCAAATGAGGTTTCCCTCGACCATGAAGGATGTCCAGTGCTTGACAGGTCGCATGGCTGCTTTAAGTCAATTCATATCGCGACTAGGCGAGAGGAGATTACCTTTTTCAAAGCTCTTTGAAAACACCATGGTTTTACCTGGTCGAATGAAGCCGAGAAAGCATTCCAGGAGGTTAAAGCGTACTTATCCAGTCCGCCGGTGTTGGTTTCTCTGATCGCAGGGGAACCACTACTTCTTTACTTGGCGGCCACACCTCATGCGGTCAGCCCGGTTCTGATCGCAGAAAGAGAAGGTGTGCAACAGCCCGTTTATTACGTAAGCGAGGTACTTCATGGTCCTAAGGAGCATTACCCTGAGGTCCAGAAGATACTCTACGCGCTACTGATGGCTTCCCGCAAGCTACGACATTACTTTCAGGCACATAAAATTACAGTGCCCTCGTCCTTCCCTTTGGGAGATATTATCCGAAACCCGGAGAAATCTGGTCGAATCGCGAAGTGGACTGTGGAACTTGGAGCATTTGACATCCATTTCACCCCTCGCATTGCGGTCAAATCTCAGATCCTTGCAGACTTTGTGGTTGAATGGACCAACCCAGATCCACCAATGCAAGAATCTAAAGACTTATCATGCACCGACCACTGGACGATGTATTTTGATGGTTCTCGCAGTTTTCAACACTCGGGGGCTGGAGCTGTCTTAGTTACGCTCCAAGGCGACCAACTCAAGTATTTCATTCAATTACATTTTGTTGCGACTAACAACGCAGCAGAATATGAAGGTCTTATTGCAGGGCTCTGGGCAGCAAAATTCCTCGAAAGTTCATCGATTAGTGGTGAGGGGAGACTCACAGCTGGTCGTAAACCAGGTAAACAAGGAGTACAGCACCTCCGATGAGACAATGGCTAATTACTTGGGGGAAGTGAGGAGATTGGAAAAACACTTCAGTCATTTCGAAGTCCAATACATCCCGTGAAAGGACAATATTCTCGCAGACCAATTATCTAAAATTGGATCCTCACGTACATCTGCTCTGGCAGGAGTGTTCTTCGAACACTTAGAACATCCTTCGATCATGACTACAGTCGAAGATGACCAGGTGACAGTCTTCGTTACCAACATTGGACAAGAAGGAGATTGGACCCATCCATTGAGGGTCTATCTCGAACATGGGAGCTTGCCCAAGGATGAAACCGAAAGCGATCAATTGATTCGAAAAGAGCGCCTATACAAACTTATAGAAGGGGTTTTGTATAGGAAGGGTACTCAAGGAGTATCATGCGTTGTATTTCTCAAGAGGAAGGTAAATCCCTCTTGAAAGAAATCCATGATAGTGTGTGTGGTGCGCACGCGTCATTTCACATACTAGTTGGGAAAGCTTTTCGACAGGATTTTTACTGGCCTTCGACACTCGATGATGCCAAATACTTGGTCAAGACTTGCCCTCAGTGTCAATTTCATGCAAGACAGGTTCACCAGCCCGCATATGCCTTGCAAACTATCCCTTTAACGTGGCCCTTTGTGGTCTGGGGGATAGATATTGTGGGACCTATGCCACAGGTGGTTAATGGTTACAAATTCCTGTTCATAGCCATTGACACGTTTACAAAGTGGATCGAGACTGAACCAGTCCGCAATATCACCGCTGCTACGGCACAGAAGTTCTTTCATAAGAACATCGTCATTCGATTTGGTGTTCCAAGTCATCTCATCAACAACAACGGTTCCCAGTTCGCTAGCGGTCTCTTCCTGGACTATTGCGATAATATTGGAACCAATGTGTGCTTTGCTTCTGTAGCTCATCCATAGAGCAATGGTGTCGTCGAACGTGCCAACGGGCAGATATTACAAGGCATCAAGAAACGTGTTTTCGATTGCCTTAAGATGCGCTCGGGGGCTTAGGTGGATGAGCTCTACTCCATTCTATGGACATTACGTACCACCTGTAGTCGAGCCACCGGTGAGACACATTTCCAATTGGTATACGGCACCGAGGCTATGTTACCTATGAAAATTCGTATTGGTTCTGTCCGAACAGATCAATTCGACCAGATTGATCAGATCAAACAACGAGCTCAGGATTTAACCTTCCTCGAGAAAAAACGTGATCGAGCGTTGATAAGGTCAGCAGTATATTTGCAAGCTTTGCGAAAATATCACAACAAGAGGGTGCGACTGCGTAGTCTTCACGTGGGTGACCTGGTTTTACGAAAAATACAAAACCAATCTAACTGCAATAAGTTCTCTCCTCAGTGGGAAGGCCCTTACATTGTTATTTCAATACCGCGACCAGGGTCGGCTCGGTTAGCGATGGAGGACGGTAGAATCTTGTCCAATACTTGGAACATCGATCAACTGCACAAGTTTTACGTGTAAGTTTCCCAATCTTTTTTCATGTTCAATTAGTACGGTTTAACAAAAACTTCATGAGTACTTTTCTTCGGCTCTTGTTATGCTCGTTTCTTTATTTACCATACCTATACCGAGCCCGGCTCGGGAGTTGATTGCCGATAATCATCTTGCTATAATATCCTAACCGGATTCGCTGGCCGATCTCATGATCGCATCCAGCTAAGACATCTCTCAATAAGCCGTTTCTCAATGCACACGGGACTTACTGGCATGTTCTTGATCATTCGAGTGGCTGCCAGTTCGTAACAAGGGCGTATTTTGAATTAAGGTCAGTATCGGTTTGATCGGATGATCATATCTAAGTTAAAGCATTTCTTAGATATTCATAATGCCCATATTTTTCCAGAGATTATAATACTAGGTCTTCAGTACTTATGATCTCAGGAGGGGGCTAAGAGGATATGGTCATAATGTGAAATGAAGAAAAGTATCACTCTTTTCCAAAAATTTAAGGCACGCATTTGCATGTTATAAATATAATTTCACAGGTACAATGACTAAGAGAGATCATTACAAGGAGTCAATTAAGGCCTAGCTCTTTCAACAGATCTTCGACTAGAGGCTTAACTTCTTCAGAGATGGCCTCAAGTTGATCACTCTCAATCTCTGCATCTTCTACCACCGGCTTCAGATTCAGATCTGGGCCATGGTGAAATCATAATCTGCAGAGAATGGCAGAGGTTATAGATCTTACATTTGACTTCAGTGCCTCTTCCTGCCGTTTTGTATCTCCAAGAAGATACTCGAGGAGTGATTCGGCTTGGGCCACAACCAATGTGGCTAACTCGCTAAGGCTTGGATGGTCCTTTTGCGACTCGATCACATCTACTTTCAACAAAGTAGCCACCATCTTTAGCTTTTCGAAGATGTTCAATTGAGTACTGCTGCAGGAGGAAATTGTTTTGTTTAAACCTTCATTCTCCATGCTGACAGTATCAATCTTCGAGCTTTGTAACTCGATGGTCACCTGAAGTTTTTTCTTCTCTTCTAAAAGACGGCTTATTTGATCCTCTTGTGCTGCATGAACACGGCAGATGATTCTTACAGCAATTCATGTAATGAAATGACGCTTTCTGGTCGAAGGTATACTTACAAGAAAGTTTGGACTGCGCTTCGTGAAGTTCCTTCTCTAGAGAAGAATATCTCGTGGCGATAGTTTCTTCTTGATTCTCTCGATTAGCCATGCTTTTATTCAAACAAGCATTTTCACTGTAATAAGAAGGACGATCAGCAACACTTAAATTCAGATTCAAGTTAACACGAATAAAGAGCACCACACTTACTGTTGCAGCCGGCTGATCTCCCGTTGCACGACCTCGAGATTCTTTGCTATAGCTGTCGACTTGGTCGCCACCCGGGTCAAATCCTGGAACACGATAAGGAATTGCTCTTAAAACTTGAATGTTCCTGAATTTTTGCGAGCTCGAAAATAATAAAAAGAGTTGTTCGTACCTCTATGTAATTGCTAAATGAGCCGCTCTCAACATCAGCGTGAGGTCGAGCCTCAAGACTCGCTGTGTCCGCGGCAGGGGCAGTAGATGATTTTTCCCGTTGACCCCCCTCTATGGCCGGGACTGCGGTTTCTATCCCTTGGGATTGGATCTCCACTGCCATTCCCTCCACAATGGCCTGAAGAACTTCTTCGGCCATGGGAGTAGGACTTGGCTCTCCCGCGACCCCTACTGTAGGTGTAGTACCATGGCTTGTCAAGTTCGCCGGAGTACTGGGCGCAGCATCCCTGCGCCTAAAGACAAACAAACAAATTGTAAGGTGAAATGCCTCCTGCCAGTCATATTTAGATGGCGATAGAAGTTCTTACTTTATTTGAAACCCCACCCATGGTTTGGGTTTGATGATGAGCTCCCAAGAGAAAGAATCCCACTGGGTGCCCCTGGGAAAGAGTCCTCTTCTGTCCTTGTCTTCCTTCTCTTAAAAAGGACAGTATCCTCTTCTCCATGTATGTGCACAATTCAATGAGTAGGTGCAGAGGAACGACAACATACAAGATTGTAAGGATTCTTACCACAGTCTCTCCCTCGATCAGTAAGGGAGGTATTATTTGTCCTAGGGCCTCATGAGCCTCAGGCGCCGGGTTCCACCCGTAACCACAGGATTGTCAGTGGTCACAGGGCCCATTATAGCCGTTTCTGTCCCTGTGGTCAGGGACAAGATTTCGTCGACCTGAAGGGAAGTCGACCTCTCTGGGATGCTTGTTCCCAAGAGGTCAGTTGCTTTTCTCTTGCGATGAACTAGAGGAATGTCGTCTTTCTCATCCTCGCTCCCTTCACCCTGTAAGACGAAGAAGTAATTTTCACTCGTATTTGGGGTTACAGGGGGTACCGAAAATCTTACCGCAGTCTTTTTTGCGGTAATAGTTTTCTTTCATAAAGAAGCCCATCCCAGGATCTTCTCAGGTTTTTCGGGAGCAGACTCCTTCACGTTGTGCTTCGAAGGGGTCTTCCTTGCCCTCTTCGCAATCGGTCTCCCTGAAGGACCAGCGTCCTAGCTTGGACACATCGTCCCAGCAAATTTTCCCAAAAGCTGTATCATTTAAAATGCTTTTGGTAGTACAAGACAAGTAGATGATTTACAACAGAGCTTATTGCGAAAGATCATACCTTTCGGTGCCCTTGCTTAAGATCGTCGCCAGCATTAACTAAGCTCTGGGGGCAAGGTTATACGCCCGAAGGAGGTAATTTGTCTGTTTCTCGATCTCGGACAAGGATAGCACTGTGTCACAGACAAGCATGCTAATAAATATGACATCTTTCATTAGTAAAAATGCGTATTTTGTTGACTAGAGGACATACCATTATTATAGTCCAGGGTGCTGTCCGCCATGGACTCCACCGCCCAAGCCGGATGTGCCCTTTCACGCAGGGGGCTCATCCTGTTCTTCACAAAGTCGCGTATGATATCACGCGCGGTCAAGCCTTGCTGGACTAGGTGAAGCATGGCTTGAGATTGTTTTTTCAGTTCTACGCTCAGAGTGGGAAGGGAGTCTAACTCATTGTCTTTCTCCGGTCTGGTGTTCGCGAACCATAGTCCGCTCTCCGACAGAGGGGTGCAGTAGAACTACTTATGGTACCACCCGTGTACAAAATCCCATAGAGGCGGGAATGGGTACTCTTTCTTCTCCCGTATGCGGAAGTAGATGCACCTAGCGGCATTGGCACTCTTTGACCATGCCGAAAAGTAGAAGCACCGGAAAAGCTCCACGCTTGGAAGCACTCCGACGAAGGCTTCACATAGATGTTGGAAAATCACCAGGATAAGGATTGCATTTGGGTGGAGATTCACTAACTCCAACCCGTAATGGTCCAAGATTCCCAATAGAAACTCGCTTTCTGGGAATCGGAACTCGCAGCGCAAGTACTCCTCGAAGATCACCAATTCGCCCTCTTGGACGATTGGGGTTTCTTGATCTTTCTCCGCTGGCCGCCAGTTGATCAGCAGTCGTAGGGTAAGAATCTCTTCTTTCTCTAGTGCCACCAGGCTCTCCTCTCTGTGGTGGACAGATCGGCTCCAGGACGCCATTACTATGGAGGATTGAGGAAAAAGGTGACGGTTTTGGAGACGACGAAGACGAGGTGTGCAAGAGAGGGTTTTGTGCGGCAGGAAAGTCTAAGGCAACGAAGGGTTTTTGGCTTCTCTAGTAAGCTACTTCTTCCTTTTATATGCCCGAGACACACTAGTACAGAAAAGCTTTCTTCTATCGGTAAAAAAAACCCTTCTACTATCGGTTTTCGTACCGATAGAGATAGACACGATAGAACAAGACAGAACATTTTCTATCGGTAAATAACCGACAGAAGAAATTAACAATTCTATCGGCATCTTAGGAGTGTACCGATAGCAAACCCGTCGTAGTCTGACGATTAACGGTGGGAAAAGTACCACTATTCTAACCATTAATTACATGATTACCGACAGGAAAATATTACTATTCTATCGGCACCTTATGATTGTACCGATAGAAAACCCGTCGTCGTCTAACGTTTAGCGTTGGGAAAAATACCCATATTCTAACGGTTAATTATAAGTTTACTGACAGAAAAAAGTGTAGCACTCTCTCGGTTGGAAATGACATTATCGATAGAAAAAATCACAGTAGTCTCTCGGTTGTGGATGAGTTCACCGGCAGGAAAAGTCACTCTATTCTGACGGTTAATTTCAAGTTTACCGATAGAAAAATGGGTAGTAGTCTCTCGGTTGTGGATGAGTTTACCGATAGAAAAAACCACAGTAGTCTCTCGGTTGTGGATGAGTTCACCGGTAGGAAAAGTCACTCTATTCTGACGGTTAATTTTAAGTTTACCGATAGAAAAAACTACAGTAGTCTCTCGGTTGTGGATGAGTTTACCGACAGAAAATTTGTAGTGGTCTGTCGGCTGTGAATGAATTTGCCGATAGAACATTCACATGTACAGTACATTATTTGCATTCACAATACAGTACATTCACATATACAGTACATATGCAATACATTATAGATTGGATACACAATACAGTACAGATGCAAAGAAGGGTAAATTCACAGAACAGATTGACACATTAGACAGTTATTCACATTTATTCACATATATATGGACAAATACAAATTGCAATCCAATGTGGACATTTATTGACATATATATTTATTCACATGTATATAAACAGTCTATGCACAGAGTACACGAAAAAGAGAAAATTATCATGGCGGATGGTTGGGCGCAACTTCCTCCATGACATATTGAGCCCAGATTTGTCGAAGATCTCTAATCTTTGCATTTTCGTATGAGTCTTTCGACATGGCGATCTGCAAGCATGTGTGAATACTTAGTAACTAACTTCCTAATTTAGAACGTGACACCCAATTTTCAAATTTGAGTTAGCTATCGATGCTTACCTGGGGGAATTGGGCAAAGTTTGTCTGCACTAGGTCGTACATGTAGCGCAACACATAAAACCCGCATTCCCACGATTGCGGCTGCTGATGGCACTGAGATAATTGCATATGCGAAGACATGTTAGCTATTGTTTCCATAAACTAATTAAGCATAAACAAAAAGTCTCGTGAGTACCTCATATTCTTTCCAAGCTAGTATGGAGCCCTGCGGTGCGGCATGCCTCCCTCCAGCGGACGCATATTTATCAAAAGCCCTGCATTTCAGTTAGTATTGCCCGTTAATGTATTATCATGAGCTAGTGAGGTGAAAATTTAAATCAAACATATAAGTTACTTACGCCTCCATATTCCCCTTGACCACATATTCCATCGATAATTTGTCACGCATCGAATCGAGGTAGTACACCTCGTTCCTCGGCGGACAGATCACGATGAGGATCCAATGGCCCCTGCATTGTACGTAAAAGAGGACCGCATGCTCAAAGTATATCTCAGGTGTAACATACAAGATCGAGTTAAATTAGTACGAAATGCACTAACCTTTGGTGGTACGGCACAAGAATGAACTCCCTGTCCTGCTGCGCCATCAGCGCCTTGGATATGTACTGCTCAGCGTGCGCGGCGTCGTGCTCTAGCATTGTGAGGCTTATTTTCTCTGGGTCGAGGAAACCCACCTTGTCACACGCAGCCTCCGATGCTAGCCTGTACATGCACCTGCATGCAAAGGACGACATTAGTATTGCACAGAAAGTTACTACATTTCAAATGAACTACAACAATGCAGAGTTAGCAAACAGAGTTAGAAAATAGCAATACATAGCATCAGCAAACTCACAGGACTCCAGTCCGTATGATGGACATATCGAGCTCCCGCCAGTTGTAGAGGTCGAACAGATCCTCGTGTGCCACGGATATACTCCCGGGCTCATGGTGGAACTGCCCAGGCCTGTAGGGAACTAAGAAGTTCAGATTGCGCCGAGCTCGGTGTAGGTACCACGCGTGGAGGTCTCTGGTTGATCGATCCAATTTGCGCAAAGCTGCCTCCGACATGAGTGGGAACCCGTTCGTGAACCTCTCCGACTGTCCCTGTCGCCCTTTTCCCTTGCCTTTGCCCTTGCCTTTTGCCTGGGACTGAGCGCGTACCTTCGAAGGCAAGGGCGAGGTGATGGCAGCTTTCTTCCGAGGTGAAGGCGTGGATGCGCTGGGTGGGGTGGAGGCCGTCTTTGATGTGTCCAGGGTCGCACGAGATCAGGCCTCATGCCCCGAGCTGGGGGCGCAGTCCCCTGGTAGCCCAGCGGAAGGCCACTTCAATTAATGAGTACGTATGTTAGATTATGCAAGTTGAGTGTACTGAGTAGGATGTAATCTAAAATGTGTAGGATTTACCGGTTGTATTACAAGACACTTCTTGGGCCACTGTACGTAGGAGCCCACTGCCTCAGCAAGTGTCTGCAGTTCCTCTGTTGGGACTGGCAACGGAGAATCGTTGTAGCCCGGCATGGCCATGTCCACCTGTACCTTTGCGAAACCCAACCGCAGAGGTACACAGTGGACCCGGACATCCGGCCCAGACGGATATACGAAGCCGTGTCCAACCACTTCCTGCCCGGCGCCTACGTGATTCTGTAGGATGCAGCCCTCCGGCGGGGTACCTTCGAAGCGCAACTGCTTATCCGACCCCGCGGGGTACCGTCGTCCAGGGGATCCGCATCTGCACTCTTGGCCAGCAATGCTTCTCTCAACCGTGCAAACTCTTCCCTCATTTGTGCGACCTCGGTCTGCACCTCAGCCCGTATCTCAGCCCGCATCTCCGCCCGTATCTCCTCCCGTACCTCAGCCCGTATCTTATCGGAGAGGTCAGCTTCCTTTTCCTTCCAGGAGCGGGCCTTCTTCCTCGGTGGAGCCGGATCTACGAAACCAGCCTTCCACGACACAATGGATCCCACGGCCCGTGTCCGCCCGGGATGCTCCTTATTTCCTAGAGCCCGAGTGAGGATATCGTTCTCCCTCTGCGGGGTAAACAATCCCTCCGCTGCCTCCTTCTCAAAAGAGATCTGTTACATTTAAAGGTACCTTGTGAGACAAATTGCCTTATATACACTTGTGCGCACACAGTTTACGAGGTTAGCCAACTTACCATTCGCCTCACAACGTCGGCGTCCCCAGGGGTTGCGAACTGCACAGACCCCGTGGACGACACGGACCCCCTCCCCCTCCACCATCGCTTGCACCTCTCATCCCGGATCTCGGAGAGCGGCAACTCAGGGGTGTCGATGACAGGATTTTGCTCGTCTTCCTTCTTCCACTGCTCCTCCTTCCCCGCATAGCCCCAGGATCCGAGCCGATGCGGGTGGTCGTTCCTCTTCTGGATCGCCCTATTCTTCTCGCTAAGGGCCTTGAACTCCTCAGTCCCCTTCTGCTTGGTGAATTCCTCCCATACCTCCTCCGATATGAAGGGGTACTTCTCGCAAGGAGATTTCCCCACAGCGAGGAAGTTACTGACAAGCCAGCTCTTAAAGGTTTTCCATGTTCCGTTCATGTCCTTCAAGCAGGCAGTCCTAGGTGTATCCTCGGGGATGTTCCACTTAGCCTGTTTCCGAAAAATGCATACAATTAATCACGAGTTAGTTAAACTTTAGTATAAGCCAAGAGAACGTGATTACGAAAGAGTTCAGCGATTTCAGTTCATTTAACCTTCACTTCCGCCCACAACCTATCCCTCTCGTCCGCCGTCACGTCCTTCCAGCTCTGGACGGTGATCTTCACCCTTTCTTTCGCCAACAGCCCAACGTAGGCCGCGTACCTCCCAGCATTCTTTCCAATCGGCCTCCCAAATTGGTTGAACTCACAAGAAAGATCCGTGCGTTTGGCCAAACGCCCCAACATCGTCGCGCCTCGCCCCACCCTCTTGCGCTGGGATGTAACAGCTGCATCTTCAGTAGTTACGATGGGGTTGGCCCTAGTCGAACCACTAGTACCATCCGATGAAGACGACGACATGTCTTCCCCTACAAAACCTTCAACAAACCATATATATGGCAATTAATTCGCCTTGGAGTTCCATAACTCAGCCCAGGACTGGAGACTAACTAGGGCGGCAAAAGGGAAAATAATACAAAAAGAAAGACATGCATAAATTACTTCCTGAACTGTTCAGAAATATTTTCTATCGGTAAACACATGAGCTGCCGATAGACCATAACAATTACCTCCACAGAAGACAATTTTTCTATCGGCAAACCAGTGAGATACCGATAGAACATAACAATGTTCTCTACATATGGAATTTTGTTGACAAGCCACCATTCACTGTCATCACATAATATTCTCGATTATTTGCTATACTAATATTCATGGGCCAGCATTATTATTTCACACGTAAATATGCACACAAACATCTAAGTGCCACTGTGCATAATCTTTAGCCTAGCCTGTATGTGAGTCATCAGGACTTCACATCTATTAGGTTGGGAAAAGTCATGTATAGGCATTTGAAACATATACATCGAAGACCCATCCACATTGCCATATATTCATACAAAATGAGTAAAAATTCCCAACCAAACTAGTACATTGCATGGCTCATGTCCTTCCAGATCCAAATTAAGTTTTACTACTTGTGCAGAAATATTTTCTATGGGTAAACACATGAGCTGCCGATAGAATATGTGTATATAATCTGTATTACATGGCAGTTGGATACAATTGATCACACATACAGCAGTATAGATAAGTTAAAATCTCAAAACAGGTTCATTACAGCACTGGAACATATTATGTAAACCCTAATTTAAATCAACATTGCCTGCGGAATGTACATAAGCCAACACAATAGGGAACCCTAGTGTAATTGCAAAACTCGAAGAATTAGTACGTGCAAAACACTAGGATCAAATAAAGAAGATGCTGGAAATAGAACGACGAATTAGGGTATTTACGGCGGCGATCAGTTCTGGTGATGGAGAGGCGGTGTAGAACGCAACGGCGGCCGGCGAAGGACGAAAATAAGAACCGGTGGCAGTGGCGAACCAGTGTCCAGCCGGCGATCGTCGTATGGGAGAGAGGAAGTGAGTGGTCACGGCGGAGGTTGTGGTTTTCTTCGCTCTCGAAGAGAAGCAGTGCTCTAAGGTGGAACTGTTCGAGTGGAGGGAAACTAAAAGGGCCGTGTATGAGTAATAAAGTAGTGGAGGAACTTTTCTATCGGTATAACAAAATGATACCGATAGACTTATGTAATTTTCTATCGGTACAACAAAATAATACCGATAGAACAAGTAAATTTCCCGGAAAAATATTTGAAGTAGTGGATGCCTTTTTCTATCGGTATAAACAATAAAATCCCGTGAGACCAATTTTCCCCAGAAAAATTTTTTAATTAAGTGCTTGAGATTATAGTATTGGGTGCCATTTTTCTATCGGTAAAAACAACAAAATACCGTCAGAGTAATGAAAAGGTGCCTTTTTCTATCGGTATAAACAATAAAATCCCGTGAGACCAATTTTCCCCAGAAAATTTTTTTAAAGTGCTTGAGATTATAGTTTCTATCGGTAAAAACAACAAAATACCGTCAGAGTAATGAAAAGGTGCCTTTTTCTATCGGTATAAACAATAAAATCCTGTGAGACCAATTTTCCCAGAAAAATTTTTGATTAAGTGCTTGAGATTACAGTATTGTGTGCCCTTTTTCTATCGGTAAAAACAACAAAATACCGTCAGAGTAATGAAAAGGTACACACAATTTAACATCAAACAGACCGTGGTTGAAAGCTGCAAAATGATAAAGAAAGAGGGAAGATTGCCGGAAAATTGGAAAATTGACATAAAAAGAAATTGTTCATTCATTGTTGTTTTATCACTTACAAAAAAAAAAATAAAACCCAAAATGCTAGGCCAAGGGGTGGTCTTAGCCCTGGCTGCATGTAGAATAGAGTCAGTTAGACTTGCAGCCAGGACGCAGGACTCCTCTAGCGACAAGTTGTCCCTAGGATCAACTATTACCGCGTCGAGAAGGCCTGCGACCTCCCTCAGCTTCGCTATGGTATCCTTCATAGTCAAACCGCAGCCAGCGCTGGTCATATCCGCGGCTTTCTTCTCCTCTCGAAGACGCCTCGTCCTCGCCCTAGCATTGTCACCATCCGTCTTCATGCGCTTAATGCGCTGGAAGAGATCGTCAAGGTCAAGCCGTAGCTGAGTGTGCTTGTCTGTAAGGAGCTTGTGCTCCTCCTGGAGGGCCCTCAGGTCGGCCTTCACTTTGGCAGTGTCTTCCACGGCTACCATTCCCTGTGCAAATCAACAGATCAAGAATGAACTGAACATGGATTAACAATACAGGGGTAAACCGAGGAGATTTAGAGTTCTTACCGGGGAGAGCGTGGCTGACGATCCCATGGAGGTTGCCATTGTAAAAGAGAAGATGAGGAGTCGAACCATTCGAGAATTAGAAAAACAACAAAATACCGCGACGCATGGTGAGGTACTTATAGAGTTTCCAAGGCGACGCATGGCGACACGGTTGAGAATTCAAAGCGGCAGAGTATTCTTCTATCGGTAAAAACAGGAAAAAACCGTCAGACAACAAATACCGTGAGACTAACGAATTTATTCTAACGGTAAAATAGAACAATACCGATAGAAAACGTTTTGAAGTGCCTGAGAGAAGTGTGAAAGTAGCAGATGTCCTTTTCTATCGGTATAAATAACAAAATACTGTCAGAAAAAAGGGATTTTTGCAGAACTTAATTTGAAGAAGCAAGAGGCTGCGAAGAGATTTTTGCAAGTGCTATTTGAAGGGAAGAATTAAGTATTTACAGGATAAAGGTACTGTACATGTTAGAACTCATGCTGTGGAGTAAAATTGAGATGTATTAATGCTGTGAACTAGCTTATCATTAAATTCTAAAGAAAAATGTACTGCCTGATGTATTAACGATAAGTTCCTCACCTTGCTGCAGAACTTGTGGGCTGTTTGCTTGGCATTTATCCCTGAAATAGAAATTAATCATCAATGGTTCTCAACCCATAATCCTTCTTCGTGGTCATCTCGCAGATACGTTGTTTCGTCGATATCTTCAGTACGGATAGATTGAATGTCCTCTAAAAATGGAGGTATTTCATCGAATTGGTTATACTCCTCTTCGTCGACAACATCTTCGACCCCAATAATACGTCTCTTGCTGTGGAGGACAACATGCAAGTTTGGATTGGCCAGGTCAACGATGTAGAATACCTGTGTGGCTTGCTTTGCAAGTATGAATGGATCGTCTTGGTGTCCGACTCTACCAAGATCGACGAGAGTAAACCCGTAACTGTCAACTTGAACACCTCGAGGGATTTCAACCCATTGGCATCGAAACAGGGGAATCTTAAGTAATCCGTAATCGAGCTCCCATATTTCGTCAATAACACCGTAATATGAGTTCAGCGCCCTTACTGACCTGGCATCCTCGGAAATAGCAAACAGTGTCACTCCGCTACATTGCGTGCTACTCTTGGTGTCTTGAGCTCTTGTGTAAAATGAATACCCATTGATGTCGTATCCTGCCAAGTCCCTACAGTGAATCTTGGGCCTCTAGCCAACCATGTCACAGTTTCACTTACGGAGCCCTCGGCAGCTCGCGTGACTCTTTCTTGGATCCACTCAGCAAATTTCCTGTTATGTTCTCTGCTGACCCAAACGTCTGACTTCGAAGGATTCTGTGATCGTAATATTACCTTGTGCTCGTGTATGTATGGCTCGACCTCCGTCATGTGTTGTAAGACCCAAAAATGTGATTTTGCGTACACATCACGAGCGGGGACGATAGCTTTGAATCCAATCGTTCCGATTCCCTCAAGCCTACCCTCGTGTCGGGACCTAGGAACGCCAATTGGGTCAACCCCGGCCATATAATCTGTGCAAAATTCAATCACCTCCTCGACGGCATAACCTTCCATGATACTCCCCTCGGGTCGACGACGAGTCCTTACGTATCCCTTCAATACACCCATAAATCTCTCAAATGGATACATGTAGCGCAGGCACACGGGTCCACAAAACATAATTTCTCTGATAAGGTGAACAATCAGATGGACCATAACATCAAAAAAGGATGGAGGGAAATACATCTCGAGCTGACAAAGAGTTGTAACCACGTCGTGTTGCAAAGCGTCCAGTCCATCGGGATCAATTACCTACGAGGGCACAGTTGCGCCAAATATTCATATCAGAAAAATCTTCTAATTAAGCTCCACAAATGGAGGTAGTGAACTTATAGTACGAGTGCACGTACTTACCTTGCAAGATATTGCGTTGAAGAAATAACATAGGTTTGTGATTGTCTCTCTGACTTTAACTGGGAGAATGCCTCTGATAGCAATGGGAAGCATCTGTGACATCAAGACATGACAGTCGTGGGACTTCATGCCAACCAGTCTTAGGTCCTTCATAGACACAAGTTTTTTCAAGTTCGCGGAGTACCCACATGGAACTTTAACACCGTGCAGGCACCGACAGAGTTCTGTTTTTTCGCTCTTGGACAACGTATAGCAGGCCATGGGGAGGTATGTACGCTTTCCATTCTCTAAAGGTGCAAGCTCAGTCCTTATCCCCATTTCCACCATGTCACGACGAGCTTTCACACCATCCTTTGTCTTTCCCGGAATGTTCAACAACAAACCAATCAAACTGTCACAGACATTTTTCTCTACATGCATGACGTCAATGCAATGTCGAACTTGTAAGTGCTCCCAGTACGGTAGATCCCAGAGAATCGATCTCTTCTTCCAAACATTTTTTTCTCGAGGTTTAGAATGCTTACCGAACTCAACTTTGATGTCATTCACGCGTGAGTAAATCTCCTTACCGGTCAGAAACACTGGAGCTGATCCCTTCTCAGGCTTCCCGTTAAATGATTTCCTCTTCTTACGGTATGTGTGATGCACCGGAAGAAACCTGCGGTGACCCATGTACACTGTTTTCCGGCAGTTTCGCAGCCACATGCTCTCAGTTTCATCTAGGCAAATAGGGCAAGCCTTGGCTCCTTTCGTACTATACCCCGACAAATTTCCGTAGGTCGGAAAATCATTTATGGTGCAAAATATCAGGGCCCGCAAGATGAAATTCTCTTTCTTGTATGCATCCCACACCTGCACACCCTCGCTCCACAATTTCTGTAAGTCCTCGATTAAAGGGGCTAAAAACACGTCAATATCATTTCCGGGTTGTCTGGGTCCTGAGATTAGTAACGCCATCATGATGTACTTGCGCTTCATGCATAACCAAGGAGGAAGATTGTAGATGCATAAAAGAACCGGCCAAGTGCTGTGCCGGCTGCTCATATTACCATGTGGGTTCATACCATCTGTACTCAGCCCGAACCTTACATTCCTAAGTTCGCCGCCGAACTCAGCAAATGTTCTGTTGATGTTTCTCCATTGAATAGAATCAGCTGGGTGTCTCAGTTTTCCGTCTTATTTCCGGGCTTCAGCATGCCAACGCAAGTGCTTCGCGACTTTCGGATTTGCAAACAGCCGCTTCAATCTAGGTATCACAGGCAAGTACCACACAGTTTTTGCCGGGGGCCCTTTCCTTACCTCGTGACGTTCACTGTCAATCCGGTCCCTACGCGTATACCTCGATGCGCCGCATCTTGGACAAACATGCAAACTGGAGTACTCGTTACGGTACAACACACAATCATTTGGGCATGCGTGTATTCTTTCGATTTCCATTCCCAACGGACACAACAGTTTTTTGGCTTGGTAAGTAGATCTTGGCAACTCATTTCCCTCTGGAAGCATGTCCGCTAGAAGATCTAATAGTGCCGTGAAACTCTTATCACTCCAACCGTTTCCTGCCTTCAAGTTATATAATCTCAGCACAGAAGACAGTTTTGTAAATGTTGCACATCCAGGGAACAGAGGCTTCTCAGAGTCAGCAATCAGTTTCTCAAATTCACAGAAGTCATTTTCGTTGTAATCTTCCTCTACATCACGTAACATCTCATCTAGATTGTCATCATCATCATCTACGTGCACATCGGAATTAACATTACCAAAATTGGGATGATCATCGATATTATTGCAATCCACATCCGAGTCGTGCTGATTGGTAGTAGTGGTGCTTGTTTCCTCAAGATCTTCGCCATGCCATATCCAACGGGTGTATCGCGCGTTAAAACCACGACCAATCAAATGACTCTTAATTTGATCAGAGTTGCTAAACCTCTTCAAGTTCATACAATCTGTACAAGGACAGAGCATATTTTTCTCTCCCTTCCTCTCCTTTTGTTGCTCAGCAAATTTAATAAACTCATTCACACCATCCAAATATTCAAGAGTAATACGTTTTATTCCATACATCCAATATTTCCTGTCCATCTACAATTAACAAAATTTAACGAGTAAGCCATGCATGAAACCTGCCCGATTAAGTTATGTATATGTACATGTACAGCCTCTTACAACAGATACATGTGTTGAACCCTAGCCTGACGAAATTAACACTAATTAACCTAGCTAACTACACAATACAAGCTAGTTAGCTCCTAAAACATGACGCATTTCCAGCTACCAAGCTCCCAAACTTAGAGCTACAAACTTGGAACTACACAATACAGCTAGCTTGCAAGTAGAGAGGAAGGGAGATCTAGAGGGAGAGAGAGATAAGTGTCGACGATTAAGCGTACCTTAAAGAGAGGGGCGCAATCAACTTCCCTCCAGCCTGCGCTGATCACCCTAGCAGTGTAGCTGGAACTTTCGTCACAAACAGAGGGACACAGAGTGCAACAGAACAAATTAAAGAGCAGCTCAACAATGGTCGAGTGGGGTTTTCCTTATAATGGATATTTTTCTATCGGTAAAAACACACACATACCGTTAGAGAATGTGCATTCAAGTACAGGACTTCTTCTTTCGGTAAATATGTGTATTGACCGTTAGATCATGCATGACACAACACGCACATGAGTTTTTCTATCGGTAAATATGTGTATTTACCGTTAGAATATGCATGACTGAGCAAATATATGTCTTTTCCTATCGGTAAATATGTGTATTTACCGTTAGAATATGCATGACTAGCAAATATATGTGTTTTCCTATCGGTAAATATGTGTACTTACCGTTAGATCATGCATGACACAGCACGCACATGAGTTTTTCTATCGGTAGATATGTGTATGAACCGTTAGATGATGACACTCGAGCATGATTTTTCTATCGGTAAATATGTGTATTTACCGTTAGAATATGCATGACTGAGCAAATATATGTGTTTTCCTATCGGTAAATATGTGTATTTACCGTTAGAATATGCATGACTGAGCAAATATATGTGTTTTCCTATCGGTAAATATGTGTACTTACCATTAGAGGAGGTACTGGTACCAAACTGGGACAAACATGCACATGCCATTTCTCACATTCAAGGAATCATATCAATGTAACATCAAATAGATCTTACATCAAACGGATCTTAACTAGAAGATAAAGCAATATATTTCAAGAAATGCTAATTTGTGGATTAACTAGGAGACACAAAAATACTTTTCGTAGATACTTGGGACTTCATCTTGCCAAAGAAATTACACATGCCAGTTCACAAATTCAGGTACAAACATACACATGCCAGTTCACAAATTCAAGTGCATGTCTGAAACAGCAGTACAAATACACACCTACCTACCAATACAATTAAATACACAAATACTCCCTGCACATTCAAGTTCATGTCCCAATTAGCAATACATGATACACAAATATACAACAATATACAAATACAACAATTCACACATTCGATGTATATTAGAAAAGCCACGTCTGAAATTAACAACAGATCACGACGAGGACCCAGTGGCCCATACATGCATTTTACATAAAAGGGAACCTTTGCAGGTTGCCACAATGCAACTACCGACTACAAGTTAGACCTGATACATCACAAATCCATTCATCCAAAACAGCAAATGTCTGAACCACATTGGACTTAACCATAGGACTTCAGTTCGAAGACGCCCGAGGAGCTGGAACTGCCGTCGACATACATTTGTACGTATTGGTGATTTCCTCGGACTCAAACTCGATCAACTCAACTCAACTCCATTAACAAAAAGAACCTACCTTCCAAGATGTTGTTCTGTGTAGTGATGGTGTAGAATGGCTGTGCAAATAACAACAATTCTTCTTCTCCAAGCAAGTAAGCATCTGGCCACAAGCTGGTGCATGCAAAAAAATGTAAGATGCTTTCTATAGGTCCTGATTTGAGAAACACGCCGGGCTTAAGCATCTTCTCGACCGAGCCAACCAAGATCTCGCCCTTCACGTCCTTCCAGCTCTCGACGGTGATCTTCACCATTTCTTTCGCCAACAAGCCAACGTAGGCAGCGTACTGCGATGAAGAACCGTGAAATACGTTGCCCCTCACAAGCATCATCCAAGGACCTGAACAGATCATAATCATATTGAAAAGAAGACACATCAAAATGAAGGATACAAAAAAAGCAGAATTATTGCCATAATCGGATTAGAATAATCTAACAATATTGCAGAAATTTTGCGTACCTTCCTTGGGATGCCGACGTCTAGAGGGCGTCGATGGAGGTGCGGAGGTGCAGCGGTCCCCTGTAGAGGTGCGCCGGCCGTCCATGGAGCTTACGGGTTAGGACTACGAGCCCCAGATGAACTGTGAGAATGAAAGAGACATACCCGTGTATTTATACAACTATATATTTTCTATCGGTACGAAAAAAGAATACCGTTAGTAATAAAAACATCTGCAGAAGGCGAATGGTTCTATCGGCACAATAAATATTACCGATAGGAATTTTTGTACATACTCTATCGGTGTGTACGTACATTGCCGATAAAATATTACTAGTTGTAGAAGGCCAACAGTTCTAAGATATTTTTTGCAATATTCTACCGGTATAAACATTCATTACCGATAGAATAAAACTATTTGAAGACGAACAATTCTAAGCAATTTTCTATATATTCTAACGGTAAAAGAATCCATTACCGATAGAATAAAAATATTTGTAGAAGGCCAACTATTCTATCGGCGCGCTACATTTTGCCGATAGGAATTTTTAATATACTCTGTCGGTATATTCATACAGTACCGATAGAATAAGTCTAGTTGTTGAAGTCGACCAGTCCTATCGGCGCACAACATTTTTCCGTCAGTACTTATGCATCTCTTCTAACGGCAAATATGTTCATCACCGCTAGAGTAAATCATACTATTTATTCTATCGGTAAGTTTCTTATAAACCGATAGGGAAAATACATTCGTCGGGCTTTTATGACCGCGAGGCACATTTTCTATCGGTTTTCTACTGTTTCGCTAAGAACCGATAGAAGATAGGGGTTAGTAGACTGCATTTCTGTACTAGTGACAACTCTTTGCTGAATATTTTATTAATTTCCCATAATGGGTGTCTTTTCTCTTGGAATCCGCTATCCATACCCAATAATGAATCCGAAATAAAATGTATCATTTTATTTCACATTCGGGGGCTATGGTACAGATAAAAATATTGGAAATTCTAAAAGTTTATTAAGGAAGTAATCCCTTATGGCTTTGGAATAAATTTATGACCTCTATACTGATCGCAACGTAATCCTGTGATTGCTGCGGATATGTGTGATCATAACAGCTGTGGTCGCCGTATGGTCAAGATATTGTTCTGTGATCGTTATTCAAGTTCTGATCGCAGTCTACGGTCTCAATGCTATTCTGAGACCAAAGAACTGTTTTGTGATCGTTACTCTAGTTCTGATCGTAGTCTACGGTCTTAATGCTATTCTGAGACTGAAGAACTGTATTGAGCCAGTTTCGGACAGAAACCTACCTGAGTATTTTTGGTCACAGAAACATTCTTGTGTAATCATTTTTCACAGAATATAAAGAACCTTAATCTGGATTATAAGTTTTACAAAATCCATTTAAGAGATCAAGTATGTAAGAAAAAGAAATTCTTTATTTCTGACAATCTTTACATACAAAAGGTACACAGGCGACAAAATGTCAACCTGGTCTGATAGCCTTTTACAAAGTTCTCCCAGGGACATGTTAACATCAGTGGGATCAACACTGGCTGCCCCCATAGAACTGGCTATGGCTCTAAGCCTATCTACATCATCCTGAATCAAAGAAGCGCTATTATTCCTTATCGTATCGGAGAGTTCTCGCTGTTGCTGAGCACAGTCCCTCTCCAAGCGGAATTGGTGCGCCTCTTCGCCGGAGTTGTCATAACATTCTACCAGATGCAGAATGGTCGAAGACATCTCATCTGTCTTCTTCTCCAGGGTCTCTTTTTCTTTTTGGAGAGTTCGCTCGAGGAATACACTCTCACCAAAAAGAGGCTGGACTTCAATAGGCTTATCGCTGGGGGCTCCAGAGATTTTCATCTCCTGCACATGTATGCGTTAGTTTTTAAAAGATAAAAAGACCAGCAGAGAGAATGAAGATAACTACCAATCCTCACAGTAAAGTTGGATAGGAGGATGAGGTACTTCCCCTGGGAAGTAGATCACCCGACAAAAGTCGAGGACCATCTGGTCGTGGGAGTGCAACCTTCCCACGAGAAAATTGATCACCCAACAAAAGCTGAGGATTGTCTGATTGCAGAAATGTGGGACTTTCCCCAGAAGCAGATGAGAGCTTTGAATGATTATTATGAATCTCCAAAGGTGGAGATGAGGGTTCAACTTGCCGAGTTGCATGGACAGGGATAACTACATGGGACAAGGAAAGAGAATGCAATGATGCATCCCAACCTTTACACCCATGAATGAAACTCCACTAGAGGATCCCTCATCAACCTTTGACTTCTTCCTTGGAGGGAGTAGCTCCTCAGTCACCTGCAAGTTCCCAAAATGCATTTGGAAACGATCAGGATGTAAAACGACAACCTGAACCAAAGTTCCAAAAAAGACTTACCTTCTGGAAGTCCTAGTCAAGTTCAGGTATCACTTCTTTCTCATCACTCTCAATCTCAATGATGTTGTTGGGGTCTTGATCTGCCATCGAAATAAGAACTGAGGTTTAAAGGGAGTAATTAGAAAGGAGAAGTAGCTCTGAAAAAGACTTAGTCATAGTGAAAAACTTGTGAGTTCAAAGAACCCAAAAAGCTCTTCTATTTATAGAGCCAGAAAGTGTCGGTTCGTTTCCACACACGTCTCGAGTTCTTAAAATGCACTTACGGTTGCCTGCATGGTGGGTCAATTCAGTCATTATTATCCGTCGAGAAAAACTCAGGGTTTCTCTCGGGATATGAACCGTCACACAGCGGAACAGTTTCGTTGAAGTTGAAAAGTCGGGTTCATAATTCGATGCAGGATAAAAATTTGAAGTAAATATGTCCTTTCATTTTCTTCAAATTTGGAGGCTAGCTGACGAGGATTATCACCCGAGCTAGTTCAAAGTAATACACGTCTGGTTTAAGACAGAATCAGATTAGACGTGTGTCTATAAGTCCGTCATTTTGGTCTCAGACAGCCTAAAGGGTGCGGACACAAAGATAATTCATGATCGCAGCCCTTGCGCGATCATGAGACCGCATACAATGAACGGTCAGAAGACTGCAGACAGTGCGCGGTCAGAGGGTTGTTGACTATGTGTGACCAGAATAATTCAAGAAGGCCTAACCCTTTGAACAGGTATATCCCGAGAATCACGAGGATCTTTCCACGTATGAAGACAACTGCCAGGAGGTTAACATGTACGGTTATCCCTTGATTGCACGTGTTAAGCCTGCGTGGAAGTTAAGCGCGGTTAATAAAACTGCATCCCAGTAATCGTTCAAGGTCCTTTCACGTTGGTGCCCTTATGGTCGATATAAAAAGGTGGTCAATGCACGTTCTAAAGGCAGTTAAGTGTACAAACACTACCAGACATCTAACAAACCTGAAGATTTAGACATAGTTAGATAGACACTAACTAGAAGAGATCTTCGCCTGTGATCATCTCTTCCTCCCTCTTGTAAACATTTATCTCATATAGTGAAATCACAATAGGATGTAGAGCTATTATTCCCACCATCGAGGGCTCGAACCTGTATAAATTCTCTTGTGCCCATATAGACATTACTCATCCTACCTTTCTGGAGGAGTGTAACACCCTGAGTTTAGGGGTGAAAATTTCTTTCTTAAAAAGTCATGCATGCATATGTCTCTTCTAGATCAGCAGAATCAAATTCAACCCTAACCATCTAAATCTCTAGATTTACAGATTAGTCCAAAGTTAAGATTTATAAATCACAAATCAGGCCCCTGATTCGACCACGGGCTGCTGTTCACGACCAGAATCGTGTTCATTTGATTTTGCCGTTTTCGACCGCAATCAGCTTCGCCGCGCCACCGCGTTCTTCGTCGCCGGTGAAGCTTCGCCTGCACTTGTGGCCGTGCATGTTTGTGTGTACGTGTCCTCGCTTCAGCCATCGCCGTGGCAGCGCCGTTGAACAGCTAACGCCCCCGTGCGTGACCAGCAGCAGCAACGGCAGCCTTTTGTCAACAACTCCACACCACGTTGCCTTGCCTTGCCTTGCCATTGTCGCCACTGCTTTGCACCGCCCAACATCGTTGAGTCCCGATGAAGCGACAATTTGATCAGCAGTTGCACCGCCTGTGCGCCATCGCATCACCGTTCACCGTTGTCGTACCTGCACCTGGCCAGTCAAGTCACCGGCGCCAATTTCTTTGCTACTACCTCCTTGCTAACTCCATCCCTGGTCTATTTAAGCAGCCAACACTCTGTATCATCTTCTCTTCACCAGAAGTTAGCCAATTCGAAATCTTCTCCACCTTCATCATCTTCTCCGGCGAGTCCAGCTCAGAGGCTCACGGTGACAGCCTCAACCGCAATCTCAACCTCCAAATTGACAGCATCAGTGAGTTTCTCTCATCACACTTATTGTGCTGTAGCTTTTAATTGGACTTCCATGCATCTCATCGCCGGTGATCGCCGGAAATGCCAAAATGCCCTGTTCTAGCTTTGCAATTCAAATTAATCTGAATTAGCCTTCGATTTAGTAGAGTAAACTGATCAGTGAGCTATTTTAATCAAGCTTGTGCATCCAAATTTCCAAATTGAACTCGAATCGAAGCATTTCCCCAAATTTGAATTTCACCAGAAACCGGCGATCGTCGCCAGGCTTTTCCAATGATCCTCCGGACAATCTAATCATGCCAATAGTTTCCTTATACCTCTTAGATACTCCTTGAGCAAGGAATTGAGTTCAATTTACCTGTATCGAAAATCCCCAATTGCAGTGCCATCTTCTCCGGCGCCGGCCACCGGAAATCTATTCCCGGCCAATCTAGCTTCAGCCACCTTGTCCACCAGATGTGCCTTGAACTCCTGAGCATTTTTGTCTTCTAGCCCAATCTCTGAAACTGTCCAGATTGCAAGATATAGATATGCCAAAGATCTTGTCCAGTGGCTTCACTGTGCCGTGTCGCCACCACACTTCTTCACTGATTTTCATCACCATCCAGCCATCTTCAACCCTGGAACCTATTGAATCATTTGTTCCTGTTATCAAGGCCTACCTCCCAGACAAAGTGGTGCATCAATTGGAGCCCTAGATTAAAAGTTATAGCAAGCCCTAGTTTCTGGCCATGTCAGTTCAATGCCAGGCTATGCCAGCCAGTGGCATTAGCCCTTTTCACTTCTTTCCAGATGTGTATTTTGAGCATAACTTTGTCCCTTAGATTCCTGAGGTTGTGATCTACAATTTCTTCTTCTATCACAACTTGATTTGAGCCCTTGAACTGTATTTTATGCTTAACCCTAGATTTTGACATTATCAGCCCTATGCCAGAGCATGTCAGCCAGTGGCATTAGCTCTTTTCACCTCTTTCTAGTTGTGCAAATTGAAAATAACCTTGTCCTTTAGACTTGTGGAATTGTAACCTACATTTTATTCTACTGCCACAAGTTGAGATAATCCTTTTATCATCCATCGAACCTATGTCGATGCCTTGAACCGAATGTCGACCTAAAGACGTTCGCTGTTTTTGAGCGAACCAGTCGCAACCTTGATATCATTCTGATACTTTGAGACATTTGGAACCTTGTAAACCTTTGACAACTAATCTTAACCTTGGTTTCCATAACTTAACCCTAATCAGCTTCTAAACCCAATCATTTCAGAATCATCGAGACATTCATCTTTGCATTATTGCATATAGTATAATAATGTATTGAAAAGATTGTGATTCTTGGTTGCTTGTTTGATTGGAGAGTAGATCAAGAGCCCGAGTTCGAGGACTTCACTGCTGATCCGACATCAACTGCTGTATTTTACGACGCGGAAGGCAAGTCATATCCTTGGTCATCTTGAACCTATATTTTAAGAGTTTCTATAACATAATCTTGAATATATATAATATTGCATGTGAAAGATTGAGAATGGTTGATTTATGAATTGGCAGTACTAGACTGGTTATCTGTGAAATGTGAAATAAACAAGTTTTGAGCCATGAACTAATATATATATATATATATATATATATATATATATATATATATATATATTTATGTATATACTTATATTCATGAAATAAAACCTCTAGCCGTGACCAGTATTTTGGTATGGAATGGTGGTAGCACTGGAGGTGCTTAACTGCAAAGGATGTGCAGGCACTGAAGGTGCAGGGTTGTGGTTGGTCTGGTCACTGGCATATAAGGACTAGAACCTTGTGTTGTGCGTCTAGTGGCATGAACCACGTACTAACCGCAAGCCTGGTATGGGATAGGCCTGAACAAGTACTTATATGGATCGCACATGAAACCCCTGCATGAGATGGAAACAATACACTAATTTCACGGGGTTCAGCTCCTCCACGTATTATAATCATGCACGTTGACCCAGTAATGGGAAGAGGCTTGGGGTGTGGGGGTATATCCCGCCACAACTGTAGTTTGTGTGAAGAAAACTGCAGGGTCAGGGATGAATTGTAAGTGATACATAACAAAAGTTATTGTTATCTCCACCTTGTCACTCACACATGGTTGTGAGGAAAGGTCTAATCATATTGATAGGATGGGCTTGAAAGTGGAATATCTTACAGGTAATTTGATACCTCTCTGCACAGTTAAGAACGTATTCAAATACTCCGAGCTCCCGGGTTTATAGGAGTCTGCTGCGGTGGATTAAATCCACGGGGTGTGACACAAGTATATGTTTTCTAAATAATATTTGTTAAATCAAGATTACCCAAATGACATGTGTTGTCATGATAAGGAGTGCTACCGTGGGCTGTCGTGTGTCGACGTGTCGCGGTAGTACTATAATCTAGTGAACATGAATAGCAATGCTATGTTATGAAAAGTGCTGCCATAAGATGAGATGAGATGAGGTATGAAAGAAAAAGGTTATTTTACAAACATCTATAATTCTTGACTAGTCTAGATTCATATCATCACTACTATATGTATCTACTCTTACCTATGACTTGCTGAGTACGTAAGTGTTCACCCTTGCAACATACAAATCAGTAGATGGAGCATTCAATAATCAAGATGAAGGTGTGGAGAATTTTTTGGATCCAGAAGGAGGAGTGTCAGTTCCGCCAGAGCTTTGATGTGTGTTGTTCTGCCGTCCACTTCTCATTGTGGGAGGGTCACCTATCTTCTGCTGTGTAGTTAATATTTTGCTAAACCTTGAATGCCGTGAAGGCATTGTAATCTCTTTATGTAATATTAAGGCCAGCAGGCCACACTGTTTAAATATTTTATAAGTTACTCTGTTGCAATGTAATATACTCCTGTACTTGACTTATCCTGGGAAGTCAAGGGTATCATATATGGGACTAGCTGCAGCGAGCTAGGTCTCTACAGGAGTAGTCGTAGTCCCAGTTTTGGGGCGCGACAAGGAGCGCCCTGAAAAGTCCCGCAACTCACAAATTTGTATAAGATCAACCAAGGACCCCGAGTCCAAATCATCGACAGAAAGATATTCTAACGATTCACTAATACGAACCGTTAGAATATAGTAAGCTATTCTAACGGTTTCGAACCGTTAAAGTAGTGCTAGGCTTGTTCTATCATGGCCATGACTAACGGTTGGAGAACCGTTAGTACAGACTTTTTCAAACTGTTAGTACTCAACATTTTTGTAGTAGTGTATGAGTCTCTCTTCACTGACAAGATAACTGTTTAGAAGGATGAACGTGCAGTTATCTATAACTGTCACATCATAACTAGAGGACAACAACCGCTTGCAACCGCTAAGCGTCCCTCTGATGAAGCAACCGACGCCTTTTGACGAGTATGAAAAGGGCTTATAGCTTGTATAGGGGCCTAAGAGATCAAGTTAGAAAAGATGAGTTAGATAATACAGAGATTGTCAAACTCTTATATATGCACTTTGTAATCCATCATTCTGATAGTGAAAATCTAACAGGAGTAGAGCTATTACTCAGATTACGAGGGGCTAAACCTGTATAAACACAGCGTGTTTGATGTCATGTCTATGGCGATGTTCTTTGGTGATTGACAGATACTGTCCCCTTCTAAATAACACAATTTTTTTTGTAAGTTTGGTTTGGGACATTGTCCCAATCGTCGACAGCTGGTGCCGACCGTGAGTACAAAAGACAGAACATTTTCTTTACGAAGGCTCACTGTATCTATGGATCTTATGACCTATGCATACGACTCGGAGAATGACTTCGATCTCGCCAACTACGCCCATATCATGGATAAAGTCGCCGTTCCAAGGAAAAGATCGATGCCGCCCTCGAGCCCTATGCCAAGGATAACTCTTCTCCGGCTCCGGTCATGTCCATCGACTGAGAACCTGAAAGAGCAGTTCACTCGCCCTCTGTAACTCTTTTCACATCCGAAGGCGAGTATGAGCTACAACTCATTGCCTTGACAATCTTTTGATCTATAATTCTGATTGACAATCTTGCTTAAACCAGTGGAATTGTGAGATCTATATCAAAGCCTAAGTATATTTGTACACAATTCGAATGGTTGGATGGTGGGGTACTGACACTTCTTGCCATAGGCTTGTCGCCGCTCTGGGTTATGACTAGCTGGTGTGGCAGGTCATTTTTTTTAAAATGAAATATAGATTAGTTTTGCAATTATTTTTTGTAGAATGACTAAGAAAAAATATTTTTTTTATCAATTTGCACTTTTGGTATCAACCAATAAATTTTCATTTAATAGCTACAGCTTGATCCAATAGATTTTAGGTGTCATATTTGTTTAGATCGTCCCAATTTCTTATATTAAGTTGCTGTATTTTTTTGAGGTGTCGCATTTTTCTATTTTATATTGTTGGTTTTTTTAGATTTATTATATATTCTTGTTTTATGTTGTCATATTTTTTCTAAGTTGTTGTATTTTTTATTTTAAATTATCATATTTTTTAAATTGTTATATTTGTTTAAATTATCATATTTTTTTATTTTAGATTGTTAATTTTTTGATTTATCACTTTTTTTTTTAGAAAAATTTTTAATGTAAAAAGGGTAAGTACCGTGGCTATACCTTATTTTTAAAGTAAAATCTATATTTTACTCTTTTATCATGTGATTTGACTTGAAACCTGAAAGCGCACGTCTTCTGATGAGAAACGTCAAAAAATCTGACGAGAGGAGCTCAGAATTCAGACTTCTCTCTCCAGTCAAATCCCGCGTCTCCAACAAATCCCTCCCTTCCAAGTTCCAACTTCCCACCCCAAAATTTCCCAACCAAATGAACCCAAGCTAAAATGCTGGTAATAACAACCCACGCGCCTAGGGTTCGGGTGGATTCTATTTGTTAGGATGCCGTGGTGGGCGGCAGCCGCATGCACTGCTGCGGCGCTGGCCTGCGCGGCGGCAGCGACGGCCGTGGCCCTCGGGCTCATATACCGCCACCTCCTCAACTACGCCGTGCCCACCTACCAGCGCTTCATCGTCCGCATCATCTTCATGGTCCCGGTATAACTATCCATCTCCATCAGCTCCGTATTAATTAGCTTCCGCTCTCTACATATGTGTGATTTTTTGGCGAATTTTTGCGATTTTTTCTCATTTTTTTAGGTGAATTTGAGGTTGGGGTGGTTACTATGGATTCGCGAGCGATTCGCCGCTTCAGCGAGAAGAGAGGGTTGTAAAAATTAATGGCTTCTAGGTGGAATTGTACCAGGCGAGGCATTGGGAGTTGGGGTGTTAGTGGTTTTGTATGAACTTACGGGAATTTGCCGAGGCTAATGAGGTGGTGATCAGAAATACTAAAATGCGTGTGGGTTTTATGGTATAAGGTTTTGATTGGGATAAAAAGTGATTTTGTGTGGATTTTGAGGTGAATTTGCTGCGGCATTGAGGGTGTGTTAGAGTGGGAGTGCTTTCTTTGATGAATTTGTTGAAACAGTTCAGTTGTCGTGAGTATGCAGTTGGTCAATATGATTTCTGGGTGGTTTTGATGTGGTTTTGTTGGGAATTTGCATGTGAGTTCATTGAAATGTGCAGTGCTGATTGGATTGTATTGGATTGGATTGCAAGTGTTGTATATGGATATATAGGTGATTTTGGTCATTGTTTGGAGGTTTCTGAGATGGATGAAATGGATTTTCACGTGAATCTTGTGCTTATGTTTCAAGTGATTTGGTATTCATTTCTAAGTGAATTTCCGCTGCTGTAAGAATTTGGAGGTTGTATGGATTTTTAGGTAAATGTACTGCAGGCTGTACTATTGCGATTTGCTCTAAAAGGAATGTAAATGTGGCTGTTTTGTAATGATGACACCATTGTTTTGAGTCGTAAGTTTGTATTTGGATTTTGTTGTTGTGGGCTTCTAGGTGGGTTGCAGTGATGCTTATTAACTGTTGCCACTGTCAGATCAAGCTGAATTATGTGTGGCTATAAAGTATGTTTGCTTAGGTTTGGAGCTGGACAATGAATCTTGGGATTACATTGTCTTACAACTTTGATAGTTTCTAATTAAGATACTATGCTGAGCACATGCCCTATCTTGTCTAGGTGTCATCCTGGCTTAATATAACTCATTTGTCATCTTAAAGAATGCATTTTGCTTGTAATGGAGCTGTAGAAGTTTGTTACAGTGGCCATGAGACACATGACCTGTCTCTTGTGCTACTCGTGCAGTGCTGATACTATATGGTTCTTCTGCGATATGCTTGCTGCAATGCAGTAGTTTGGGATTGAATAGGTTGCTTGGGTTGTATGCTGGTTTTCTCTTTGGATTCACTAAATTCATAGGAATCAAGTGCTAACTAGATCAAGAGAATATTAAGTTGGTTTAGGCTAGAAAATGTTGTCGATAGGTTATTATGCTATGTGGATTGTGTTCAATATGTTAATTTAGCATAATCAAACTATTGCACATTTGTATATTGCCAACATTTCAGCATACTAACAACCATGGATACATACACTATTTTGCAGGTGTATGCTGTGATGTCATTTCTTTCCCTTGCTCTTCCCAACAGTTCAATCTACTTCGATTCTATTCGGGAAATGTAAGTTGACTTCTTAATTCAACTTCTTCTATCTCATTCTGTAAGTTGATTGACTCAATTCGAAAGTTTTTCTAGCTTTTGCACATCTCTTGAAACTTGTAAACCTTAAACCCAATATCTCTATGGATGACAAACACCTCATGGCAAGTAAAAAGTAAGAAAAAAATACTATTGTAGGGATTTTTTGTTAGGTGACAATTTTGCACTCCATGACACACCCTAGTAGGAGGGTGTTTTGTTAAAACTGCAAGCTAGGGCTTATTGTTGTGCATTTGAGGGTTAATTCCATAAGGAACAAACATGTAATTCTTTTGGATTAGAATTACTAATCTAAACCGGCGAATTTTGGATGTTTTTGAAAGCTACTTAAAACTACTATAACTACGGAAATTAGTTTATAGAAATCAAATAAAAAACTCCTATGTAGAATCAAGGATAACGATCTAGAGGGGATGAATAGATTGTTTAAAATCTTTTGGCTAAAAATCGATTTTTGTATTTATAAAAATAAAATTCTTTTTGTAATCACCCTAAATGAAAGCTAGTGATTCAAGTCATCAAATAAGTTTTGCAAAGCTAGAGTGATATAATAATAATGACAAATATGCAAACTAAAGCAAGTGCAATAAATAAAAGAGAGTAAAAAATAAACCAAGTGGACACGTGAATTTTTCAGTGGTGTCGGAGACTCACCGGGTCTCCCATGTTCCTTGTTGAAGCACTCATTTGAGTCGCTTCGATATCCGCTTCGATATCCACTAAGGTTTCTATTTTTTCGCTTTGGATATGTGAGCACCAAACTTGTCACAACACTACCGGGCCTCTTTGACAATCTTCCTTGGTGGAGAGATCTCCGACCTCCCTCGACTGTCTAAGTAATGGCAATCATCTATAATAATAAGCTCAAACTCTTCACTTGACACTAATCAAGTGCTAGGAAGTTTAAACACGTGAGGAAAAACTCACACAAGACTCTCAACTCACTAAATGCTATTAATGCAAATGAGAGTTGAATACTTTAGAGTGTGTTGGGGCTATATGTCGATGAATCTTATTGCAAAAGCTTACAAATGAAAGCAACAAGCTATCTCTTTATAGCCTCAACAAATTCTAGTCGTTGCAAAAGCAACAGGTTGAAAGCAGCTATACTAGACAATCCAGGATCACTACCGGACAGTTTGGAGCAGTTGTAACAGCTAATGACAAACTCTAAAACTAGTTGTTGAGGGTAGTTGAGACTGCTATCGGACAATCCGGAACACTAGCAGGGGTGCATGCAAAAACTTTTGAGACCAGAAAAAGCACCTATTAGAGAAATGTCCCAATCAAACTTCTGGACAGTTTGGTGCATCGGACATTCTATCGGATATTCTATTAGACAATTTGGGTGAGTTTGTGTAGCTTTCAGTAAAACGGTGTAACTTTTGATCTAGACATCAAATTTTAGATGCTTGGCTCATTGGAAAGCTGACTTAAAGGACTACAACTTTCTCAATATGAGCAAGACCAAGCTTAGCCTAGATTACTCTGGGAAATATAAAACATTCACTGTAGCTACTTCAAAGCCTTCACTCGAATTGAATTTTGCAAATTTAAACACTGAAGCCTTCACTAACCATTCAAATCAATTCAAAAACAATTTAATAATTTAGTGAATGCATGATGCACACATTTGAGCTTCCCACACGAGATATCAAGTTATTAATCCTGAACCCCTCTTCACAATATGGCCAAAACTAAGAAATAAGAATCTAGTAATCAGTCGTCCAAAATATCAGACCGGTAAAATCTTAGAAAATAGTTTTTTTTGAGTAGGGAACAAAGGAAGGGTAAGATCTTCAATCTTACTTTTGGTGGAGCTCGTTCATACTTGAGCAAGCTCAATCACGCATCCTCTCTGAGATGATCTTTGTCATCATCTTGCAATCCAAATAAGACTAAGAGATAAACTAATCAAACACATTAGTCTCACAATTAAGTTTGTCATTAATCACCAAAATAATCAACATAATGGAGGTTGTCTCAACATCCTAGGGTTTTGGGAATTCCGTCACCGTTAGACACGATTTTGTAGCAAAGTTGATCCGTTTGAGACCTAACCTTGGTTTTCGCATTAGGCTCGCCCAGATTCTAATATGCGGAATAATGGGATCTTACTTGGAAATACCGAAACCCAAAGGTTGATCGAAAACAAAACCCAAAGTAATTGCACAACTCTTTATTTCAAAGAGAGCTTTACACGTCGAACGTTAGTCACACTTGCCTACGTCGAAGGAACTATAAGTGTCTAAAATTCAAATAAGTTCTATGACTCTTCGATGATCTAAACTAGACCTATTACAAGGTATTTATAGTCCAATCGTATGAGTACGTATTAGACTTAGTAATCCTAAACGTATTAGACTCATATAACTAACTTAACTAATCCTAAACAGATAAGCTTAGTTATATATATAGAATTACAATTCCGAACAGGGAGCAAATTCCTTTTCCTGGTTGCGAAACCTTTCCGAACACGGTTAAGGTCGCGAAGCCGTATGCGATCAGGACTTGTTTGCGAATCCGTATGCGATCAGGACTTGAAGATCCTCCCGGATCAAAAGTAGATCGATGAATTAATTACTGGAATTTCAACTAAACGAATTAAGTTGATGGCTTGAAAACCAAACAATAGTCTTAGGGGATCATGCCTCAGCTAGGCACAAAAACCCCTTTCAAACTGTAGATTAATTGCTGGAGCATAGCATTTGTGTGTTGCCCTAATGTACGAATATTGATCATCTCGGAGAGTACGAACAATACTGCAGATGAATCACGAATATAGGGTTTAGAGTATAAAAATTCAAGTAAATAAAACATCAAAATTTAGAACAGACCTGTGCCAAAATCGTACTCTTTGGATTAAGTCTTCTCTAAGCCTAGAGAGAAATTAGAGAAATTACTCATGCAAAGTCATCGAGAAAACCATCAAATAATAGAGAAATAATAAAAACGTACTAAATTTTATCAATGATGAAGAATTGTTGTCCAGATCGCTATTACAAATTGACTCGAAACTAAAACTAGACTAAACTAAATCCTAAACTTGAGAGAAGGAATGAAACCTATAGTTTCTGGATGATCTAAATGAGCAAAAACCCTCTATTTATATCCTAAGAGTTCAGGAATAATGCATAACTTCATCTTCTTGAACTTTGCAACAAAAATTAGTTTAAAATTGACATAAAATCTTCTCGAACGACGTGCAAATTTGGAGCAACAAGAGCCATTTGAGCCGTGTCGCGAGCAGTGCCAGGCATTGTTATCAAGTCGACTAGTTCGACTAGTCGTCTAGTCGGCCGGCCGCCACCGACTTGCACTGTCGACTCGACTGGAAGAAGCAAGTCGGGCGACTTGGCCGTCTTGTCGATGACTGGTCGTCGACTAGTCGTCGACTAGTCGTCGAGGGCCTACGGTCAGTGAGAGTTGAGAGAGATAAGATAGGGAGAGGAAGCGCAAAAGAAACAGATCTCAGTTAAATCCGAGACCGAGAGAGACCGCGAGAGAGATAGAGCATACCCATCGCCGTCACTGTCGTTGCCCTCGAGCTGTCCGTCGCCGTCGCAAGTGATCCGCCGTCGCCGCCTCTGATCCTCCAGCCGTTCGCCGTTGTCGCAAGCCCTTCGCCGTCGTCGCCTTTAACCCTCGAGCTGTCCGCCGCCGTCACAAGCCTTCCGCCGTCGCCGCCTCTGTTTCCGTCAAGTCGTCCGTCGCCTCTATCCCGGATTGAGCTTGGCTAGCACTTCTCATTGCCGTCGCCGCCTTTGATCGCCACCTCTGACCGCCGCCTGGAGCTGGTCGCCTTTGATTGCCTCCTGGAGCCAGCCGCGGCAACGCGTCGACGCACCTGAATCGGATAAGAGGACTGGACTGGACTGGACTGTTGAGGGCCTGAGGGGGGCTGAGGTTGAGGTTTTGTTGTAGCTGAGCACAACACAGTTGTGGTGCGACTGGCTGTTGCTGTTGGTTTGGTACTATTGACTCAGCCTTTTTGACTGCTGTTTTCTTGCTGCCTTAACATCCAATGGCAAATCAAGGTTCAACCGGTTCACCTCCGAATGAAGTTGAGGGTAGAGAGCAATATGATCCATCTAAGGACTCTAAGAGGAGGGGTTCATTCGGGGGGTCCGGCACCCCGAATGACTGGTCAACCCCGTCCTCATCAAAAGGCCAACGACATGTGGAGGATGTGTGAACTCCACCGACCTTAACAAAACTTGCCCGAAGGACAACTTCCCGCTCCTGCAAATCGACCAGTTGGTGGATTTGACCGCGGGGTGCGAATTAATGAGCTTCCTGGATGCTTATTCGGGTTACCACCTAGTCTGAATGTCTAGAGAAAACGAGTTTCATAACTCTCCTCGGCACCTTTTGCTACCTTCACATGCCTTTAGGCTCAAGAATGCAGGGGCGATCTTCCAGCGCCTCGTGTGCCTGATCCTGAAGGATTAGATCGATCGCAACGTCGATGACGCGGTCGTCAAGAGCCTCTGTGCGACTGCCCATCTCGAAGACCTAGCAGAGACCTTTTGCAGCTGTCGCAAGTACGGGTTAAAACTTAACCCGGAAAAATGCGCCTTCGGCTTTCGTGGTGGGAAGCTGCTGGGCTTCCTTGTGCCCTAGTGGGGCACCGAAACTAACCCCAAAAGATTCGGGCCCTCTTGGACATGCCCCCACCGCACTCCCTCAAAGACATTTAGTGGCTCACTGGTCGTCTGGCCACGTTGAGTCGCTTCTTCTCGCGGTCCGGGGACACGGCCTCCACTTCAAGATCCTCCGCGGTCTCGGACTTTAGTGGACCCTCGAAGCCCAAGGGGCGTACGACGATTTGAAGATGTTCCTCGCGAACCCTCCTATGCTTGTGAGCTCATGCTAGGGAGAGCCGTTGCTCCTATACCTCAAGGCCACCCCGGTTGCCGTTAGTGCGGTCCTTGTCAGGGAAGAGGACGGGCGACAGCGCCCCGTCTAATATGTGAGAGAACTACAAGGTGCCAAAACAAGGTACATCGAGATGGAGAAAGTCTGCTACGCCCTTTTGATGGCATCAAGGAAGTTTCGCCACTACTTCCTGGGCCACCGAATCATAGTTCCTTCCTCCCTTTCCTTGGGAGGTACTGCAGAACAAGGAGGCTACCGGTCGAATTGGGAAATGAGGAGTTGAGTGGGCCCCATCTCCCTCTCCCTGACAGGGCACTCCGTCGTGAAGTCGTAGGTCCTCGCGGACTTTGTTGTGGAGTGGACTCCCATCCCTGGGTCGGGAGAGGACGCCCCTATCGTGCCGCCTCGGCGAGATGACCACTGGACTCTTATTTGATGGCCCCTTGTGCCTCGCTGGAGCCGGTGCAGGGGTGGTCCTCTGAAGTCCCGAGAGAACCCTTGAATACGCTGCGAGACTTGAGTTCCACGCAACAAACAGCGTTGCTGAATACGAGGCCCTTCTCAGGCTACGCCTTGCACACTCTCTGGGGATCTGACGCCTCCTTGTGCCACAACGCAAACCTAACATCTGTCCGGGTGCTCTACGGGTAAAGACTTAGGTTTGTGTCGTGGCACAAGTATGACTTGTCCATTTGACACCACAAGTTGGGAGTCCACCTTACATCTGCCCGGATCCCGAAGGCCCTCACTAGAAACCAGTCAGAGACTTGGGGCCTGGAGGCGCGAGGCTTCTAGGGATCCATGGCCCGGAACTCTGGGTCCCTCACCTAGGAACTGGGGCTTACAACCCTGAGGCCCTCATTGGAAACCATTCGGAGACTTGGGGCCTGGAGGCGTGGGATTTTTTAGGACCTAGGGCCCGGAGTCCTTGGGCCCTCACTGGGGCCCAATCTTGGAGCCCTGAGGCTCTTACAAGGAACCACTAGGAGAATGTGGCCTTCCCTAGGACTCAAGGCCCGGAACCCTGGGTCCCTCATCGGGAACCACTCGGAGACTTCGGGCCCAGAGGTGCGGGACTTTTTTGGGGACTTGGGGCTCAGGGTCTGGAGCCCTGAGGCCCTCACTGAGAACCACTTTAAGCCTTGGGGCTCGGAGGTGCGGGGCCTTTGCAGGGACCCACGGTCCGAAGCCCCGAGACCCTCATCGGGAACCATTCAGAGACTTGGGGCTTGGAGGCGCGGGACTTTTCCAGAGCCTCGGGGCCCTTACCGGGAGGTCGTGATATGGAGGAGCAGGAGATTTCCTCTGCAGGGTCTATATATACTCTTGTACTCCTCTCATGTAACAACATTTTCATTACGCATAATTACACTCAAAGTAATAGGCAAGTCTAGGAGCCCTCCCCCGACGAGAGCCTCCCCAGCTGACTTATGTCGGGGTCGTGTTGACAGGACTAAGGTTCCCACTGGGACCTAAACTTGTATAAACCCTCTGTGTCATTCTCTGTGATTGCTCAACACGGGGTGACTCGTTGCACGGTTAGCTTGTGTTGACATATGCGTGTTCCATGTAACTAAACATGCCGTGGGGTTTGTAACACCACGACAAATATAATTTTAATATTAGTACGGCGTATTACAGTTGGCCCACTGGTTTGACTAGAGACAAAGTGGTCCAGAGCACTGGCCATGTCAATGATTGTGCTAGTTTTTATAGCTATGCCTACTTACTTTAGAATGATGCTAATATCTCCACGAACTTAACATGGATAGCCAACCATACGGTTCCTTTGGCATTACGAGCTCATTTTGACTTCTATGGTTCTATATACTATATAAAACATTAGATAGTTTTGTGTTAATCGCCTCTTATCATTGTGACCTTAGACTCTTGGAGAATGTACATATGTTGCTTGTCACCGCACCAACAAACTAGTACTTTGGTGTAGGGTAATCATCCGTACTAAGCACTGCTTCAAATCTTCACTGCAGCTAGATCACAAGTACTCAACACCTGTTGTTGAGATCTTATTTTTGGCATCTTTGGGCATTGTGTTTTGTGCACACCATCTTAAAATTAATAATGCGGTACACAATTTCACTTATGACTTGTAGGAAGGTTTACTTGAGGATAAAGAGCATTTTCGAATATCAACTGATTGGTTTCCACTTTTCTCACTATGGAGTTTATCATATGCTACTGTCATAATGATCTTGTCTTTTGTCTCACTTATTTCTGGTAGTCATGCTGATATTTGTATATCAACAGGAGTCCCAAAAAAGTTTCATGGTTGTTCCTTTTCTTGTTTTGTTTTGATTTTTTTTTTTGCTGTTGCTGATCTTGCATTGGATTAGTTTTGTTATTCACTAACTTGACTAGGGTGAGACCAGCTGGATTCACTTGTTTGCATGCGTTTTTTATGCAAATATCTCGATGGCACTGTAACTAGGAAGTTAATTCACTGGGTGAAAATCATTATTCAACAGGGCCCTGTTAGTTGTGTGGAGAATATTTGTGTTCTTGTTTGTCAATCAGTACTGCAGGTTCTTTTGGTGATCCATAGTATGGCATTGACAATTTATGACAGAGATCTTAGGATGCTTAGTTGCTTCATATCCTTAATGACCTCATCATTGCTATGTGGGCCATGGGCCTTGTAGCATTTGCTAAGCACCCTTCTTATGTTTAGAATTATGTAGTATCAATTTCGTTCTCTCCTGCCTGTTCATCCTATATTCAATCAATCGAGAGTGTGTTTAGCTGGTGTCTTGACTTGGCGTTAATCCTTTAGTAAATAAATGATCCACCATGTGTTGTGAATATGTGTTTGGAGACCCTGGACATTGTTCAAGGCCCAAGGGCATAAGAACCATGTACCCTCCATTAACTAGAGTGGATTCATGCTCCAGATGGGTCTTCAGCGTCTTACCAGCAACAACAGAAGTGCAAAAAGAAAAAAAAAAAAGAAAAAAGAACAAAGAAAACCAAGAGAAAGAGCACAGCACATGTTCGCATCTTTTGCACAGAAGTTAGAATCATATTACATGTGCATTTTGCCAATGTTAGGGTTTCATAAAGTTGTGAGCAGTTACAACATAAGTACCCTGTTGATTTGGGCTTGGCACCAGTGTTATCACAACTTCGTCTAGGTGTCCAGTCAACTAGCTGCCAACACTAGGGGGCCTCACCTTGCCTCGCCGTGCAAAGATTAGGTGGTTGCTTGGGTGTTCTGAGCGTCACGCGTGGACGTCTAGGTGTCACTTGGTTTGCCGGGACGGCCACCTAGGCCGTCATTGTCGAGGTCTGCCACCCCAACCATTGCCATCTTGATCCGCCATCGTGCAACCAGCCACCGCGATCTGCCATCATGCAGCCAGCCGTCGTCTTCTCGCCATTGTGCAGCCTGCTGTTGAGTTGGGAGGAGAGGAAGGAAGAAGAGAGAGAGAGTGAAGCAACTGGTCTAGAAAGAGGAGAGGCAGAGGGAAGGAAGACGAGTAAAGAAGGGCATGAGATGAAAAGGTATGAGGACGAAGAAGAAAAGGCAAGGAAATGAAGGATTTTTTAGTCGCTATCTCTATATTTGGTTTACTTGTAACCTTTACTCTATAAGAAATACATACATGAATAAAAAAGGAACGGTTTGAGTAGCATCTACAATTATTACCAAAATCATTGTTAAAATACTTCTATGAGAGGGTTTTATTGAAAGTGTTCTGAAACATCAGGAAACACGAGGTGGTGATGAGTTGTGTTTTCCTTGGACTTGGTGAGAATGGTTTATCAGACTCCATCTAGAACATATATGACACTTTACAATATATAGTATACATAATTTTGTATATATGTAACATATAGGAATTTGTTGTCTAATTGTCACCTAGGTGGGCACCTAGACATCTAGGCGGTACCAAAGCACCATGTCTTGCCGGGACTTTGTGGTAATCATGCTTGGCACTTTAGAATTTGATGGATGATAATATGATAACAAGTGCTTTTAGTCAGACATGAATACGACTTGGATTGTCATTGAATGACTCGATATAATCCTTTCCATCACTCATGATCAACATGTTCTGAATTCTAAGGGGATAACGTCACTTTTGGTTCCTCTATTTTGTAAGAAAGTTCATTTTGGCCAAATTAGTTTCTCTATTTTTAACTGGAAAAGTATTGGAAAATGGTGAATGAAATAATGATTTGAAATGATCCATATTGTTTATATATGGTGGTTGCATTAGGGAAGGATTGTGAAAGTACTGGAAATAATTGTAAAAAGTAAATGTTAACAACAATAGGACCATTTTGAATATGTTCAAAAAATAGAGAGACCAATTTGACCTTTTGAAGATAGAAACATTAAAATGAGTCTTTGTGCAAAATAGAAGAATCAAAAGTGCTCTTATCCCAATTCTGATCAAAGGTGTACTTCCATGCAATTTCTGGCGAATGAAAAACATACTCATGCTGTCATGCACACTTAATTATTTTGTGCTGTTATGTTTATTTACTTGTGCTTTCTGAGGTACTTTAAATGGTTGTCCCAAATTCTGTTTCTACTGTTGGTGTTTTACGGGAGATGGTCTGTGTGTTATCCCTCCTGTTAGTGTTTCACTGTAGCTGTAGTTCTCAGAGAACTTTAACATGAATTCGAGTAGTGTCATGACTAGGCCATGCTAAAATTTTACTTTCTGATTGTGTTTCAGCTATGATGCTTGGGTCATCTACAATTTCTTCTCACTGTGCTTGGCATGGGTAGGAGGCCCTGGTGCCGTGGTGGTAAGTTTGAGTGGACGAACTCTGAAACCGTCATGGTTTCTCATGACTTGCTGTTTTCCAGCTATTCCTCTAGATGGGTGCGTATTATACTTTGGGCTGAAGTGATTGTCAGAATAATTCTATAATTCAACATGCAATTGCTTGGGTCATGAGTTGAAAACCATGTCATGATTATGCAAATGCTGAATAATTGACTTTTTTGTGTGATTGAATAGGCGTTTTATACGGAGATGCAAACAAGGCTGTCTGCAGTTTGTGATTCTCAAGCCAATATTGGTAGTTATTACCTTCATACTTTATGCAAAGGGAAAATATGAAGATGGAAACTTCAGTGTCAACAAATCCTATCTATACATAACTATCATCTATACAATCTCATACTCAACAGCATTGTATGCTCTTGCATTGTTCTATGCGGCATGCAGAGATCTGCTTCAGCCATACAACCCTGTCCCAAAATTCATCATGATCAAATCAGTTGTGTTTCTCACATATTGGCAGGTAATTTACTGCCTAATTCAAATCTCTGCATTAAATTGCATTTGCAGTACCAAGTCCAAGTTGGTCCATTCAAAGGATTCTTTAGAAAATAGAAAGCTTTCTTGTGATAACTTGAAGCTTTTCTTACAGGGCGTCCTGGTTTTCCTTGCTGCAAAATCTGGATTCATAAAAAATGCCGAAAAAGCTGGTGATCTCCAAAACTTTGTGCTATGTGTGGAGATGCTCATAGCAGCCATTGGGCACCTATTTGCGTTCCCCTACAAGGAGTATGCTGGTGCTAATGCCCGCCCTACCAGTGGTTTCAGGGGAAGCCTTCTTCACGCTCTGAAATTCAATGATTTCTACCATGACACTGTTCACCAGGTAAACAGATTTGACATGCCCCCTATGAGATCTTCACACCCACTGGTTTCTCAAGTTTCATGGAGGGCGTTCTAGCTCTGCCTGTTGCATAGTCTAATTGGTTTAATTGTTGGTGCAGTTTGCACCTACGTATCATGAGTATGTGCTCTACAATAACAGCGAGGGAGAAAATGGCTCAACAAAGTATAGTTCGGGCAGTGTCGTGCCAATTGGACAGGATATAGAGTTGTCCAGTGTCTCTGTTGTGGCTTCAAACGGTTCGGTGACATCAAGCATGTTCCCCAATGAGGCAGGTCCGGCAGAAACAATGTCATCTCCAACCAAGGACAAACCTCATGTTTCCGCAAAGCCTTATGACCTCTATTTACTCGATGTAGAGTTATATAATTACCCTGCTGAGGTTCCTGCCATTGCTGATGTAAGAAAACAATAATCTGGTGGTGTGATGAATTTGATGGACTCTTTGTACGGCCTCAACGAGGATAGCATGCTTCTTTCGTTGATCCTAGATAATGTAGTAATGTAAAAATGTATCATGTATTACTTTTTGTTCCAATTTTCCCCATTGAAGGGGTATATCCATGCTGTTAAGTGTTAGTTAACTCAAGGTGAACTGAAGTAACATAAACTATAGATGTAAAGTTAAACTAAGGTGAACTGCACTGACAAATGAAGGCACCACATTGCTCAAATTTGTGGTTGCTGATAGGAAAGTTGTATGTTCATGTGTCATGAACTTGTTTGCCAACAAAACAGCTCTGTGCATTGATCTTCCCATACAATCTGTTGCAGATTAGCCACACTAATCCTGTGTAGTTCTGGATAATGTTAGTTCATCTGTAGCAGGCCAACTTCACTTCATTCACCGTGAGTTCTGAAGGTTTAATTCCAGCAGCTTTCATCTGATACATCACTCGGGTGGCCTCTGTATACTGCCCCTGTCGGGCGTACGCCATAATCATGGCGTTCCAGCACACTGCATCTGGCATGCCCCTAATTGCCTGGAATGCTCTGGTGGCATGCAGCAACTGCTCATGCTTTGCGTACATGTGCACCAACCCGCATACTACAAACTGGTCGGAGTTGATGCCATGCTTAATGGCATCGGCGTGCACTTGCTGTCCACGGTACCCTCTGCTGTCTGAGTCTGCACACACTGCAAGGATGCTCGACAGTGAGAAACTAGTCCTGGCAACGCCGGACGATGCCATGTCCCTGAAGACATCGACGGCCTCTTGAAGTAGGCCATCTCGGTGGCATGCTGTGATCAAGCTTGTCCAAGCTGCCTCAGGTACCGGTTCTTGGCAAGAGCCCTTCATCATCTCAAGCACTTGCCGTGCGCTATTGTGGCACCCGCTCTCGCAATAGAGCTGCAGCAGAGAGCTACCAACATCACCACAAACCCCCTTTTGCTTGACAATAAGTGCATGTATTTGCTTGCCAAGCCCCAGCTCACTTGCCCGAGTGCATGATCGCAGCACCGCCACGATAACATGGGTGTAGCAACTGCTGGCAAGCTCCGATGCTTCATGACACATGCGCACAAACAGCCGCACTGCTTCGTGGTGAAAACATTTATTCGAGGAGGCTGAAACCACGGTGGCCCATGAGATGCCGTTCTTGACTGGCATTTCGTCAAACACCTTGCGGGCGGCCTCGATGTCGCCGCACGCTGCATAAGCCAGCAGCAGCCGGTTAGCTAGCGGCAGAGGGAGGCCGGCGGCGCCACAGAAACCGGCGATGTGGGCGTGCACGGCGGCGACCTCGGCGGCGTCAGTGCAGTCCCTAAGGAGGGAGATGTACAGGTCCTCGTCCGGCGAGAGGCGCAGCGCGTCCATGAGGCGGAGCACGTCGCTGGCAGCGGCCAAAGATGCGGTGGTTTCTGCGTCTGTTTGAGTCTTCTTGGTGTCATCGTCGTTGATGGTGGTGGTGGGAGGAGGGAGTTTTGGACGCGGGAGGAGAGGTGGTGGTGGTAGTTGTGGTTTCTTTTGGACAGGCCGTCGTAATGTTACTGGTGCGGTGGCTGAAGAAATGGTGGTGCGGGTGGCGGCTGTCCGCCGGCGGCGGCGAGACCGGTGGGAAGCCAGCGCGGCGGTGCAGAACGGTATCGCCAGGGAGCACCGCGCCATGTGCGGCTGCGGCTGCTTTACACGAAGGCAGCAGAGGAAGAGGCTAGGTGGAGCATGCCCTGCTTTGTAAGAGTCAAAGACATGCTTCTCTCTACTCGTAAGCGGGTGTACAATCTTCACACGTCTAAAAAACATTACCATTACCCCTGTTATTTGGCTAACTCATACTAAACATGTAATATGTTAATGAGGTCAGAGATTTGTAACTTTTTTTTCTTACGATCATATATGTACATCTTGATGGTTTCATGAAAGTAACAAACAACAACAACATATGGTCAAGAGATAGATAGAAAACAAACCAAATGATTGTTGAATAGCAATCTACACACTAAAACATTTTTGGAATTGAATTTGAAGTTGTGATGCATTCTACCTTGCCTACTCCAAAACTAAATCCATTATACATGTAAAGTGAAAAAAACAGACTCAATAGAGGTTTTGACTAATACATTATAAAATGTAAATTCTTTCATGGCCACTAAATTAAGATTGTATGCTGCATTGGATATTAACATGTTAGTCAATTTAGTCATTGAAACTTGTTCAGTGCAAAGTGGGAAGTGAAATTTAGTAATCAAGTCTCACAAAATTATATGGGTAAATATTTTGGTCAAAAATTACGATAATATCCCACGCATAGGTATTACAATGAGATCAAAACAATAGAAATTAGTGCTCTATTTTATGAACTTTATTTTGCACTTTCTACTCCCAAGATCATATATAAATTAAAGCACCTCCAACAAAACACAAGGAGTTTCCCTTGTGATGATCCACCTCAACAAAAAAAATTGGCCTAAGCCTCAAAAGCGAAGAGGAACATTATATTCCCAACACTAAAAAAAAAAAAAAACTACCATCCTTTTGCAAAGTGCACAAATACAAATGAGAAAACACAAAGGAATTGATCTAGCATGTGAGAAAATGGCGACGGCATAGCATGACAGAATATTGTCGCAAATACCAACGTAGTTTGGCTTCACTTATGTGTAGAGCATCCCATGTCTAATAATCGACACGTATGTGTAGCACTGTATCCCTACACAACAAACAATAAAAAATTTAAATTCAACAAATAGAAATTATAACAAAAAACACTACTCATTTTTTTACTATCCTTAATGATGCAAATCCAAATTTTTCACCAATATTTCAACTTTATAATAGGTTATAGTATTTCTCTATGAGAAAAATCAAGACATCAATTACCATTAGAAAATCATATGCTTAGATCAAAAAAATAGTCATAAAAGACAAATTAAACATATTTAGAAAACCAAACACAAGAGTGATTGAATAGCATAGTACCACATCCTTGCCGAAGGGCACTAAAATTTATAATTTCAAGAAATAGGAATTAGAATGAAATTTCTACTAATTTTTTACTATTGAAAAGGACAACAAACCCACATTTCACAAAAATTTCAATTCTCTAATAGATTATAGTATTTCTCTGGGAGCAAAGTAGTGATATAGATTACTATTAGAAAATCACATGCATGGATTAAAATAATTTCCATACCGGATAAAGAGTACATATGTAAATCACTAAAGATAGATTACCTTGGTTTTTTTTTATTGAAGCTTCACCTCTCAACTTCTTGAATTATCTTGCAGAAGAAGCAAGCCCGAATAGATAAGCTGAAATAGAATAGAATCCATGATTTGTTCATAAACCACATATATTTCTGGAAGGAGTGCCAAGGACCGTATCCAGGCGATTGTAGAGGCAATTCGCAATCCATCTCCTGGTATCACTCACGATGATGGGGCTATATTCGTAAAGGTGCTTGCGGATACCCTCGATGAAGTTGCCTTGGACATAACTCCAACAGCGTCGTCACGATCGACCAATAAAGAGCGAGAAGATTCCCATCAATCACAAAACAGACGTACTCCTGCGCATACCCGACATGACAAAACCAGGTGAACTGGCGCTTCTTGCGATCGCAATCGCGCACCAGTGCACTCGTGTCTGGGACAACGTCATGAGCTTCCCGAGGTCGACAACTTCCGCGACCACAGCGATAGTCGTGATGATCTACGACCACGCAGTACGTACGTGGGTTGCAAAGCTTTTTCACCCAGACTACGGAACATGGTCTGGCCTGATAAGTTCAAACCCGGTACGATTGATATGTTCGATGGGACTCAAAATCCGACCGAATTTCTTCAGATCTACGTCACTGCTATCCAAGCGGCTGGGGGAAACAAATGGGTTATGGCAAATTATTTGCCAATGGTCCTTGAAGGTCTGGCATGGACCTGATTGTTCAATCAACTAGAAAGATCGATCTACAACTGGGAGATGTTGTGTGATGCTATCCTCAACAACTTCCAAAACTGCTACGAGAAGCTGGGCAAAGAAGATGATCTTCATTGTCTACGCCAGACTTCGACCGAGACTCTCCAGCAGTTCATCAAGAGATTCGTAGGAGTGCTGAATACCATTCTTAATATATCTGATTCTTCGGTTATTAGGGCCTTCAAACATGGTGTTCGAAGGTTCACGGAGGACTTAAGTATCCATCCTCTACGACCAGTGTCAGACCTCTTCGACATGGCCAATCGATATTCTGACGCAGCTGAGGCTGTAGAATGGAATAGAATGGTGAACAAGAGTAATCTACCTCCTCAACTAGGCCTGAAAACCGAAAAGAAGGAGGATTCGAGCAAGAAATCTGAGTTATCTGCATGTGGCAAGTCTAAGAAGCCTAATAGGAATGGAGCGAGCTGGTTCCACGAGGTCGCAATCTTGGACAAGCAACCACAAGAGAAAGGTAAAAAAGTTCCATTCAAATCTAATCAGCTTCCCTCCGGTGGTTGAACTGATGATTGCACGAAAAAACAGACTAACCCGTAGGGAAACAAGAAATGTTGTCCATTACATAACACTTCTGGACATGACCTCAAGAATTGCCTCGCTTGGTTGCTGTGCATGGACGATTTCTATAAAGGAACTATGCCTATGCCATCCATACCAGAGAACGGTCAATCCCGAGGAACTAAAGACACCGATGGAGATGAGGTAATGCCATACAGGTACCTAGCAATCACATTAATGTAATTTTTGGTGGATCTTCATCTTATTTTTCTAAGCGTCAATTTAAAGTTGTTTGCCGTGAGGTAAATAGTGTTGAAGCTCCCCTCGTAGAGCTTCACTTTCCCCGTTGGTCAGAAACCTCCTTGACCTTTAACCAGGAAGATTGTCCCAAAGGATTGTCGCATCCTCAACGACTCCCTTTGGTGATATCCCCCATTATTAGCAACGCTAAAGTGGGACGGGTGTTGGTTGATGGAGGAAGTTCTCTCGACCTACTCTTCGCCAAAGCTCTTGACGAGATGCAAATACCTTGTTCAAAGATTAAACCAGTGGTGCACCAGTTTTTCGGGATCATACCTGGCTCGTTGTGTTAGTGATATGTCTTAGAGAAAATCACAGAGATGTATTTATCTTTGTTATATTCATGAAAATTTGAATAATATGTTCTTTTTGAATAAATTATCATCTTGGTTCGATCAACAAGTGTGTGACTTATTCGTGAGACTCTAAATTTATTTGATGATATTATTCTAATAAAGTCCCTGATCCATTATCTTTAAATAAAACATTATTGATTAATGGATCAGTGCATATATTGACTGATGGTTATGTTTCACAGACCATGAATATAAGATATCAAATCAATAATGTGGACATATATTGGAGAATATAATGTTGGATAGACCCATTTTGAGACACTGTTTGGATTTGTTATTTAAGTGTCACTGGTTGGTCTCAAATAATGTTTATGATTGATCCTTAGACCTGAGACCATCATATTTTCCTACATGTGTAGTAGTATACTTTGATACTACCAAACGCTACTTTTAATTAGGTGGTAATAAAGGTAGTATTCGGGTATGCTATGAGTTATGCGGAGGAATGTGAATGGTTAAGATGGAATTTGCATATCTCATATAATGAGAGAGATATATCTAGGCCCCCTCGATATAGATGAATTGAGAAGTGCATGGCTATGCCATTTGTGGTTGAGTGTCAACTACGGGAAGATCAATTTATCATGAGATCGAGAAATGATTGAACTGTGCAATGGTGGCATATTCCTACTTTGAATTTAATCTAGTATCGTATGGCAAGAGGATCAACATGAAGACATTATATAGGTTTGCTGATTATGGTCTTGTGTGTATTTGGATAGTCGTTATGTTCTGCTAGGGGCCATTACCGACTTACAATTCGGGCAAGTATTCCTTGGTCGTGACTAAATATACATGAATCTACAGGGTCACACACTTAATGGGTTAGAACAATGCAATTCTGATTAAGTCTATTATGTGTTCGGTATTAGATTCGGAGACTTAATATTAGACTCCTTATGCATTCGGATTGGGTTTGTTATGGGTTTCCGTATCAGATTCTAAGCCTTAATATTAGACTCCTTATGCATTCGGATTGGGTTTGTTATCAGTTTCTATATCAGATTCGGAGACTTAATATAGACTCCTTATGCATTCAGATTGGGTTTGTTATGGGTTTCTGTATCAGATTCGGAGAGTTAATATTAGATTTCTTATGCATTCGGATTGGGTTTGTTATGAGTTTTTGTATCAGATCCAGATTGGGTCTGTTATGGAGTTTTCGTTTCAGATATGAAGATTTAATGTTAGACTCATCCTGCAGTTTGGATAAGATTCGTATCACATCAGGAAACCTAATCTGTTAGGATTTCTTCTGTATGGTTCTATATAAAGAGAGGTATGATGGGCCCCTAAACCCTTATCGTGCGCGTTGGTGCTAGCACACCATCGTACGACATTTCATCCCGGTACGTGTGGATACCGGTAGAGGCGCTGCTGTAATTGTTGTGCTGATTAGGACGATCCGTGAGCGGTCGTTGTCATCTACATCCGCTGATCAGGACGATCTGCAAACAGTTGCTGTGAACATTTGATTGCTTCACCAAATCTGCTTCCATTGTTAGTAACAATCTAATCTATGATCTATTACTTGCAGCCTTCGAGTAAAAATATTTGAAATTCTGCTAGTGTAGCTTCCTCGGTTTCCTTCACCTTGATGACACCCAGCGGGTAAATAGTGTTACCCATAACACTCACAAGACCAGAGAACTTTCGGACAAAATTAATTACTTTTGATGTGATTGATTTTGATTCTGCTTACAACGCCATGTTCGGTAGGCCATCATTCGCCAAGTTCATGCCGGCCACACACTACACTTACCAATGTGTCAAGATACCAGGGCCAAAAGGCGTCATCACGGTCAGAGGCAGCCAGAATACGGCTCTCACCTATGATCACATTTCTTTGGAGCTGGTTGATCAATTACCCCTACGGGATGTCAAGTTGGCGACCAAAGAACCTGATGCGGTCAAGAACACTCTGTGACCAGATGATAAACTCAAGCAAGTTCCTCTGTTCCCAGATGACTCATCTAAGACCGTCCGGATCAGGTTGACACTGGATGCCAAATAGGAACTCGAGCTCATTACTTTCCTCTGAGCTAACGCAGATGTGTTTGCGTGGGAACCATCCGACATGCCCGGAGTCCCAAGGGAAGTGACCGAGCCTAGGCTAGCAATTTGGCCTGGACAACGACCAATAAAGCAAAGGCTCGGACACTTTGCTCCTGATCATCAAGAAGCCATTCATTCAGAGTTAAATAAACTCTAGGAAGCTAGTTTCATTCACTAGGTTAACCATCCTGAATGGCTCGCGAATCCAGTCATGGTCTTCAAGTCCAATGGTAAGTGGCACATGTGCATCCATTACACCAGTCTTCACAATGCTTGCCTGAAGGATGATTTTTCCCTTCCTTGCATCGATCAGTTGGTCGATTTCACAGCGGGTTGCAAACTGATGAGCTTCCTGGATTCTTACTTAGGCTACCATCAAATTAGCATGACATAAGTAGATGAAGGAAAAATGCCTTCATTTGACCCTTTGGCGCCTACTGCTATGTCAGAATCCATTCGAGCTCAAGAATGCTGGTTCCACGTACCAGCGCTTGATGCAGAAGACCTTTCTATCTCAATTAGGGCATAATTTAGAAACTTATGTAGATGATCTGGTTGTAAAGAGTTTTAAAAGCTCTACTCATGTAAATGATCTCACTGAGACTTTCTGTAATTTGAATAAACATGGAATCAAGTTGAATCCTGAAAAGTGCTCTTTTGGAGTTTCTTCTGGTAAACTTTTAGGTTTTCTTGTTTGTTCATGAGGTATTGAGGTTAATCTCGACAAAATATGGGCCATTGAGCAAATGAGATCTCTTTCGTCCACGAAGGACGTTCAAAGTCTAACCGTTCGCATGGCGGCTCTGAGCCGTTTCATCTCTCGATTAGGCGGACGTGGCTTACCTTTCTTTGAGGTGCTACACAAGCACAATGGTTTCCAGTGGTCGGACAAGGCTGAAAAAGTCTTTCAGGAAGTCAAAGCATATTTATCAAGTACTCCAGTGTTGGTCTCTCCACAAGTGGGAGAACCATTATTCATTTACTTAGCTGCAACCCCATGCGCAGTCAGTCCAGTATTGGTCGCAGAGTGGGAAGGCGTGTAACAACTAGTATATTACATAAGCGAAGTACTAAATGGACCAAAGGAGCGCAACCCTGAGGTCCAAAAATTACTTTATGCCCTCTTAATGGCTTCCTGAAAGCTGCGACATTACTTTCAAGCGCACCAGATCTCCGTGCCATCGTCCTTCCCCTTAGGGGACATACCCCGTAATCCGAAAGCAACTGGTCGAGTTGTGAAATGGGCAGTAGAACTGGGAGCGTTCGATCTCCACTTCACTGCTCGCGTCGCAATCAAATCTCAAATTCTTGCCGATTTTGTGGTTGAGTGGACTAATCCCGAACCACTTCCGCAAGAGTTGACAGATTTGTCTACAAACGACCTCTAGACGATGTACTTCAATGGTTCTCGTGGTTTTTCAAACTCAGGGGTTGGAGTGGTGTTAATCACACCTCAAGGCGACCAACTCCAGTACATCATACAATTCCACTGTTGTGACTAACAACGTAGTAGAGTATGAAGGTTTTCTAGCTGGGCTTCGAGCAGCCAAATCCCTTGGAGTCCATCGGCTAGTGGTGAGGGGAGACTCATAGCTGGTCGTAAACCAGGTAAACAAGGAGTACAACACCTTCGACGATACAATGGCTCGTTATCTGGGAAAGGTGAGAAAATTGGAAAATTACTTAAGAAATTTTGAAGTCCAATTCGTTCTGAGAAGAGATAATACTCTCGCCAACCAGTTATCAAAATTTGGGTCCTTACGCACATCCGCTCTGGTAGGAGTGTTCATCGAACACTTAAAATATCCCTCGATCACTGAGACGACCAAGGTGATGACTAACGTCGCCACCCTCGAGTAGGAAGCAGATTGGATCAAACCATTGAGAATCTATCTTGCGCATGGGACCTTGCCCGAGGACGAAACCGACGCTGATCGATTAGTTAGAAAAGCACACATGTACAAATTGGTTGAAGGAACCTTATACAAAAAGAGTACGCAAGGTATAGTCATGCGTTGCATACCTCAGCAAGATGGAAAATCCCTTCTGACAGAAATTCACGAAGGCATGTGCGGCGCACATGCATCCTATCGAACACTGGTCAAAAAGGCTTTTCGACAAAGGGTATTACTAGCCTACGGCACTGAATGATGCCAGACACTTGGTCAAAAAATGTCCCCAGTGTCAATTTCATACTCGGCAAACTCATCAGCCGGCGTATGCATTACAGACTATCCCATTAACATGGCCATTTGCTGTATGGGGGAAAGATATTATGGGACCAATGCCCCAAGCCGTCAATGGATACAAGTTCCTGTTTGTAGCTATTGACACGTTCACCAAATGGGTCGAGGCTAAACCAGTCCACACCATTACCACCACTGCGGCGCAAAAGTTCTTTCACAAGAACATTGTGACACAATTTGGTGTCCCAAATCACCTCATAATAGACAATAGTTCCCAATTTGTTAGTGGTCTCTTCCTCGACTATTGCGATGATATCAGTACCAAAGTTTGTTTTGCCTCCATTTCCATCTGCAAAGCAACGGAGCAGTTGAACGTGCCAATGGGCAAATAATTCAAGGGGTTAAGAAATGCGTGTTCGACCATCTTAAGATATGCTCGGGGGCTTGGGTAACGAACTCTACTCCGTTCTATGGGCAATTTGTACCACACCCAGTAGAGCAACGGGTGACACACCCTTCCAATTGGTTTTCGGTGCTGAAGCCATGTTGCCAAGTGAAATACAACTTGGCTATCCTTGCGTGATCAACTTTGATACCACAAATTCAACCGAAACACGCGGAGACGAACTCGCCCTTCTGGAAGAAAAGCGTAATCAAGCATTATTTTGGTCGGCAGCGTATTTACATGCCCTGCGTAAATATCACAGCAAAAGGGTGCGACCATGTAGCCTCCACGTCAGAGATTTGGTTTTGAGAAAGATCCAAAATCAATCTAATTACAATAAATTCTCCCCCCAATGGGAAGGTCTCTATACTGTGGTCTCATTGCCACGACCTGGATTGGCTCGATTGGCTATGGAAGATGGCAGAGTTGTGTCCAATACTTGGAACATCGACCACTTGCGCAAGTTTTACGTGTAAGTTTCCCTTTCCCTTTTTCCATTGTTAATAACTTTTCACTTTATGTTGGGTTACATTCCCATTTTACCTTCTCTTGGTCACGCCCGGGGGCTGATCGCCCGAGCACCTTACTATAATGATTAAGCGGATTTGCTAGCCGATCTCATGGTCACATCTAGATAAGACATTTCTTTGTAAGCTGTTTCTCAACACCTTAGAAACTTAATAGCATGTTTCTGATCATTCGGGTGACTGTCAGTTAGCAATAACCTAATGACTTTATATTGACGTGCTCTGTAAGTCGATCATTCGATGACTCTCATTCAAACATTCTGTCGTTAGACATTTAGTAGTTTGTCAACACTCATTTCATCCATTAAAATCCTGATCCTGCGATCATAATACTATGTCTCTAGTATCATCGATCGTAGGAGGGGGTTAGGGGAATATAATTGTAACATTAAGTTTTAAGTTCAAACGTTTTACATAGTTTTTGTTAATTCTACTGATCATGTGTATTTGCAAGGTACAATAGCGAAAGTAAAATAATTATATTTTTGTATCCATTGTCAACCTCACAGAAGGTACAAAAGCAACAATACATCAAGGAAGGCCGATGTGATGTAATAGTTTTTCTACAAGAACCTTGATCTCGGCCCTGGTCACATCTAGTTGATCCTCGCTGTCAAAAACAATATTTTCCACCGTTGGCCCCAAGTCCAAATCTGGACCATGGTGGTGTCTGAGTTTGCAGAGTATAGTAAAGGTCACTTCACTGACGTCAGTCTTCAGTGCCTCCTTGCACTTCCTCACAAACTCTGGAATATTGGCGACAAGAGAATCAGACTGTGCTGCCACTAGGCTACAAGACTCAGCAAGAGATAACTCATCCTTCTCAGGAATGACAACTTCTGTGTCAAATGAGTCTACAACTTCCTTCAATTTGGCCAAAGTATTCTTCTCAATGAAATTGCAGTTTCTGACAATCTCAAAATTCTCCTTCTCATTGAGATCTAACTTTGTCTTCTCTTTGGACTTATCATTGGCCGACCGGAGGTGGTTAATGCTATTATGAAGTTTCTCAAGGTCATGTCCTCGCCAGATAAACTTCTCTTCGAATAAGTCCCTCTCCTCGGTCAACTTGCGACTTATTTCTCTTTGACCTAATCGAAGAAGGAAACATATTCAGTATCATATATTCTTAAATTCAATTAAGAAATGATGACTTCTGCTGAGATGAACTTACAATAAATGTTGACTCGCAATTTACTGCACACCGATGCGAGGTTCTCTTTTTCCCCTGGAGAGAATCATATGATCGTGTTTTCTCCTCCAGGGATGCAAGGGCATCCAAGAGTTTTTTTTGTTGTTTTCCCTCAAAGCTTCAACCCTGCGACAACAACCAAAGATTGTCACTCCGGTCTGTCTCAAGGACTAAAGGTAAAGCAAGACACTTACTGCTTTACACGGTTGCGCGCTACTTGAGCGACCTTAAATTGCTCTATCAGCAGACCGACCACGGTCGCACTGCGAGCAAAATACTGCCAAAGGACGATAAACATACCTTAAGAAAAATTTAAATCAACACTGAACGACCTAGTGTAAGAATTTTTCTTACCTCCAAAAGATTCTTCAAGAATTTTTTCAGATCCAACCCCTTGGCTGGATGAAGCCAAGCCATCGTGCGCCTCCCTGGAGCTCTGCGTTTCAGGGATCATCTCCGGCGCGGGGCGCTGAGGATCAGTGGGTCGTGTCGCTTCTTCGACCATCGGGATGGTGGATGCATTTACCTGTACAACCATCTCCGTGGTCGTGATCGTCGCTGCGACCTCAGCTTCATTGTCATTGACGGGTTTGATACACAATGTATCTGCAACCACCTTGTCAACGACAACTTACAAAGGTACATCTCCAGTTGTCGCAGTGGCTTCCATTGTAGCCATTTGTTCTACCGCGATCCCACTCATGGTAGGTACAACTACCATAGTAGTCTCTTCCCTTTCGACCATGGCTGGCTCCATTTTGTTCGTTGGGATAGATATGGCCACGGTCGAGGGAGTCCTGTACATTCAATTCATAATTGACGAGGATTGACACCCGAGTCAGTTCAAATAAATGCGCGACTGGTTTAGGATAGGTTCGAGCCAGATAAGTGCCTGGTGGTGCGAACTCAAGTCGTTCTGAGGAGCACAAGCCCGAGGTCGCAGGCTTTAAGCGATCAAACCGTAGCTAGTGCGCGGTCAAGGGTTCGTATGCTATGCGCGAACAGAAGGCTGAAGATGTTGCGCGGTCAGCCAACATCGCGCGGTCAGAGCACTCTCGACCAGAGAACATGGGATTAATCTGTCCCTGTAACAGGGATATCCCGAGTATCCCGAAGATTCTTCCACGCAGAGAAACAACCGTCAGGAGGTTAATACGTGCGGTTATCCACGAATAACACGTGTTAAACCTGCGTGGGAGTTAAGAGCGGTTGACGAAACCGCATCCAAACAACTGTTTGATGCCGTTACGACTTGGCACCCTTTTGACCAGTATAAAGGAGCAGCCCGATGCATCAAACAGGAGGAAATCGAAGGATCGAGAGATCGAAGCACTAAGCCATCCAGTGATCGATTGATTGAACTTGACCAGACAAAAACAACCCGAAGACAGTAGTCTAAGTTAGATAGTTCTCACAAAGCCCTTCAGGCTTTGACTTGTACAAACATATAGGGAAAATCTTCGCCTGTGAAGATCTTTTCTGTCACTTTGTAAATCCTTTTACTATACATAGTGAAATCCCAACAAGATGTAGGGCTATTACTCCCACCATCGAGGGCCCGAACCTGTATAAATCTCTCTGTGCTCTAGTTCTCCATAATTCAACATACTTTCCCGGAGGGACACCCTGAAAGATCTCACAACCTACAAATTTTGCATAAGTTCGGCTAAGGACCCGAGTCCGAATCGTCGACAGCTGGCGCCCACCGTGGGGCCTTTCTCAAGGCATCCTAATTTTCATTCGGAGGTTCGCTGAACTATGGCTGGGTAGGTTGTGAGATCTTTCAGCTGGCGCCCACCGTGGGGCCTTTCTCAAGGCGTCCTAATTTTCATCCAGAGGTTCGCTGAACTATGGCTGGGGCATATGATTCCGAGAATGATTTTGATCTCAAGGATTATGCTCACATTCTGATGCCTTCTCCTAGCGATCCTGTTCTGATGGAAGAAGTTGGAGGCGAAAATCTCCTAGAGGTCGAATCGACTCTCCAGGACATGTCCATCGACCAGGGGGCGACTAGCGCAAGGTCAGAGCCCACTGAGGTTCTTAATGCGTTAGAGGGTGAGTCCGGTCCATCATACGACCCCGCTGGGGGGGAGGATGATATCGACTAGGAAATCAGCCCAGAGAGGTTCGACCCTGATAACCTCCATCGTCTCTTTGATTTCGAGTCTGACTCGGAACAAACCGAGATGTTTTCTCCCTCGGCGACCTCTCTCCCTAGATAGTTTGCTGCTTTATCGGAGGAAACTTCTGATCAGCGGGCTGCTAGGGAAGAACAGGAATGCAAACAAAAGGAGGATCAAGATCTCGAGCAACAAGACAACGAACTACGCAGAACTGCCCTAGAGGATCTTCAAGATGCGCAGGCTCGTTACGATGCTACTCCGAGTTCTTCCCGACGATCACGTGGTCGCAGACGCGACCAGACCCCTTCTTTGCCTTCGGAGCGTTTCCCGGTGGACAAAGAAACAGTGACACCTGGTGCACCTAGGAGAAGTACGCATGGTCGGCTCCGGTCTATTGCGGAGGTCATGCGTAATTTTCCTCCTATGGTCATGGATGCGCAGAAACCGGCCTTCACCAGGATCCTGGCAGAGAGGTTGGATGAGGTCGCATATGAAGCGACCCCTACGGCCTCTTCCCGGTCGGTAACACGTTCCCACAACCAAGAGCGTTCTAACTCTGGTTCTAATCGACGGAGTTACCCGCCGCCTGTACCGTCCCACCAGGACAAGTCTAGGCGGGCATAAGATTCTTGTGATAGGGATCGAGTCCCTATCCACGCTCGCTTAGGACCACGAGTGACTTCTCCAGTGCGTGAGGTCGCTCGCGATCCGGTCGAAAGTCACAGGATAGTTCACGGTCCCTACGTTGGTTTAAAGCTTTCTCGCCCGGCCTTCGTGTGGTCGTTTGGCCGGACAAGTTTCGACCAGGGGCCATAGAAAGGTTCGACGGAACTCAGAACCCATCTGAGTTCCTTCAAATCTACATTACTGCCATCCAAGCGGCAGGAGGCGATGACCGGGTCATGGCCAACTACCTGCCTATAGTCCTTGAAGGGCCGGTAAGAACCTGGTTGTTTAATTAGCCCGAAGGTTCTATTTACAACTGGGAAATGCTGTGCGACGCTATCCTCAGTAATTTCCAAAACTGTTATCAAAAGTCGGGTAAAGAGGACGACTTCCATCGGCTACGGCAAACTTCGACCGAAACCCTTCGTCAGTTTGTCAAGAGGTTCGTCGGCGTGAGAAATACCATCCCGAACATATCTGATAGCTCCGTTATTAGGGCATTTAAACATGCCGTTCGATATCGGAGATTCACCGAAGACTTGCTCATCCATCCTCCTCGATCAGTAGCCAATCTCTTTGATATGGCTGATCGATACTCCGACGAGGCCGAAGCAGTCGAATGGAACCGGATGGTCGATAAAGGTAACCTACCGCCTCAACCAGGTCTCAAGGACGCTAGGAAAGAAGATTCAAGCAAGAAGCCGGAATCTTCGTCGGGCGGGAAGTTGAAGAAGTCGAAAAGGAATCGCTCTGGACAGTACCGTGAAGTCGCAATTGCAGAGAAGCCTCCTTCGACCAAAGGTAACAAGTCTTCGTTCAAAAATAAAACTACTTCTGGTGGTCGTGGTGCCGACCAGCCAGAAAAGTCGACTAACCCGCAGGAGGGCAAGAAATGGTGTCCGCTCCACAACTCCGCAGGCCACGACCTCAAGAACTGCAGGAGTTGGCTGAAGCAGCTAGATGACTTCTACCAGGGGGTTGGACCGATGCCGACCTTGCCGGCTAAGGAACAAGCATGCGGGCTTAGAGACGCTGACGGGACGAAGAGATGTCTTACCAGGTACCTCATAATCATGTTAATGTTATTTTCGGGGGTTCCTCCTCTTTTGTTTCCAAATGGCAGTTTATGGCCTTTTATCGAGAGGTTAACCAAACAGAGACATCCCTTGGTGAACCTCAGTACCCCCGTTGGTCGGATATACCTTTGACGTTTGATCGCACTGATTGTCCTGCGGGGCTTACTCGACCACTGAGGCTCCCTCTGGTCATTTCCCCGATCATCAGTAATGCGAGAGTCGAAAGGGTCCTGATCGATGGAGGAAACTCCTTGGACATTTTGTTGGTCAAGGCGCTCGACGAGATGCAAATTTCTCGTTCCAAAATTAAACCCATAATCCATCCGTTTTATGGGATAATCCCTGGTCCCTCCATGATGCCGTTGGGACAGGTGGTCCTCCCTGTCACGCTGGGAGAACCAGATAACTTCCGAACAGAATTGGTTACTTTTGATGTAATTGATTGTGATTCGGCTTACAATGCAATCTTTGGCAGGCCAACTCTTGCTAAGTTCATGATGGCAACGCACTATGCTTATCAGTGCGGCAAGTTGCCTGGCCCCAAAGGTGTCATCTCGATCCGTGGCAGTCGCAACGTGGCACTAACGTGTGACCGGCTATCTCTGGAGATGGTCGACCAAATTCCCCTCCGGGACGCTCAGGTCGCCACAGTCGCCGCTGACGCGATCAAAGCTGCTCCTCGACCAGATGAGAAACTCAAACTGGTTCCTTTGTACCCAGATGATCCATCCAAGACAATTCGGGTCGGATCAGGCCTGGATGACAAATAGGAACTCGAGCTCATTACTTTCCTCCGGGCTAACGCAGATGTGTTTGCGTGGAAACCGTCCGACATGCCCGGTGTCCCAAGGGAAGTAATCGAGCACAGGTTAGCAATTTGACCTGGACAGCGACCAATAAAGCAAAAGCTCAGGCGTTTTGCTGTTGACCGACAAGAAGCCATCTGAGAGGAGTTGGACAAACTCCTAAAAGCCAGGATTATTTGCGAGGTCGATCACCCGGAATGGCTTGCAAATCTGGTCATGGTCTGCAAGTCAAATGGTAAGTGGCGCATGTGCGTCGACTACACCAGCCTCAACAGTGCCTGTCCGAAGGACGACTTTCCCCTTCCCCGCATCGACCAGCTGGTCGAATCAACCGCGGGTTGCGAACTGATGAGCTTCCTGGACGCCTACTCAGGATACCATCAAATTAGCATGGCACAAGAAGATGAAGAGAAGACTGCCTTCATCACGCCGTTCGGCACCTACTGCTACGTCAGAATGCTGTTCGGTCTCAAGAACGCAGGTTCCACATACCAGCGCTTGATGCAAAAGACCTTTCTTTCCCAGATAGGGCGTAATCTCGAAGCATATGTAGACGACTTGGTTGTAAAAAGTACTAAGAGATTGTCTCATTTGGACGACCTCACTGAAATCTTCTGTAATTTAAATCGCTTTGGAATAAAATTGAACCCGGAGAAATGTTCTTTCGGGGTTTCTTCAGGAAAGCTCCTCGGTTTCCTTGTTTGTTCCAGAGGCATTGAAGTCAATCCTGAAAAAATCAGGACCATCGAACAAATGAGGTCTCCCTCGACCATGAAAGATGTTCAACGCCTGGCTGGTCGCATGGCGGCCTTAAGTCGGTTCATATCGCGACTAGGCGAAAGGGGACTACCTTTCTTCAAGGCCCTGCGGAAACATCACAATTTCACATGGTCCGATGAGGCCGAAAAAGCATTTCAGGAGGTAAAGACATATTTGTCTAGTCCACCAGTTTTGGTATCTCCCGACAAAGGAGAACCATTACTTCTGTATTTGGCGGCCACCCCGCACGCGGTCAGCGCTGTCCTGATCGCGGATAGGGAAGGAATACACAGACCCGTCTACTATGTTAGCGAGGTACTTCATGGTCCAAAGGAGCGATACCCTGAGGTCCAGAAGATACTTTACGCACTACTGATGGCTTCCCGTAAGCTACAATATTACTTCCAGGCTCACAAGATCACAGTACCCTCCTCTTTTCCTTTGGGGGATATTCACTAGTACAGAAATGCAGTCTTCTATCGGTAAAAAACACCCTTCTACTATCGGTTTTTGTACCGATAGAGATAGACACGATAGAACAAGACTGGACATTTTCTATCGGTAAATAACCGACAGAAGAAGTTCACTATTCTATCGGCATATTATGAATCTACCGATAGAAAACCCGTCGTAGTCTTACGTCCAGCGGCAGGGAAAGTACCATTATTCTAACGGTTAATTAGAAGATTACCGACAGAAAAAATCATAATATTCTATCGGCATATTAGGAGTGTACCGATAGAAAACTCGTCGTTAGCGGTTGGAAAAGTACCACTATTCTAACGGTTAATTACAAGTTTACCGACAGAAAAAAGCATAATATTCTATCGGTATATTTGGAGTGTACCGATAGAAAACTCGTCGTCAGCGGTTGGAAAAGTACCACTATTCTAACGGCTAATTATAAGTTTACCGATAGGAAAAATCATACTATTCTATCGGCATCTTACAAGTTTACCGATAGAAAACTCGTCGCTAGCGGTTTGAAAAGTACCACTATTCTAACGGTTAACTACAAGATTACCGACAGAAAAAATCATACTATTCTATCGGCATATTAGGAGTGTACCGATAGAAAACTCGTCGTCAGCGGTTGGAAAAGTACCACTATTCTAACGGTTAATTACAATATTACCGACAGAAAAAAGCTTAGTACTCTATCGGATATGTATGAGTTCACCGGCAGGAAAGGTCACACTCTTCTAACGGTTAATTTTGATTGTACCGATAGAAAAAAGTACAGTAGTCTCTCGGTTGTTGATGAATTTACCGATAGAGCATTCACATATACAGTACTTTATTTGCATTCACAATACAGTACATTCACATATACAGTACAGATGCAATATAGTATAGATTGGATACACAATACAGTACAGATGCAAGGTAAATTCACAGAACAAATTGACACATTAGGCAGTTATTCACATTTATTCACATATGTATGGACAAATACAGATTGCAATCCAATGTGGACATTTATTCACATATATATATTTATTCACATGTATATGAACAGTCTATGCAGAGTACACGAAAAGGAGAAAATTGTCATGCTGGATGGTTGGGCGCTACTTCCTCCATGACATATTGTGCCCAGATTTGTCGAAGATATATAATCTTTGCATTTTCATATTGGTCTTTCGACATGGCGATCTGCAAGCATGTGTGCATACTGAGTAACTAACTTCGATCCTAATTTAGAACGTGACACCCATTTTTGAAATTTGAGTTAGCTATCGATGCTTACCTGGGGGAATCGGGAAAAGTTTGTCCGCACTAGGTCGTACATGTAGCGCAGCACATAAAACCCGCATTCCCACGATTGCGGCTGCTGATGTCACTGAGATAATTGCATATGCGAAGACATGTTAGCTATATATTGTTTCCATAAACTAATTAAGCATAAACAAAAAGTCTCGTGGGTACCTCATATTCTTTCCAAGCTAGTACGGAGCCCTGCGGTGCGGCATGCCTCCCTCCAACGGACACATATTTATCAAAAGCCCTGCATTTCAGTTAGTATTGCCAGTTAATGTATTATCATTAGCTAGTGAAGTCAAAATATAAATCAAACATATAAGTTACTTACGCCTCCATATTCCCCTTGAGCACATATTCCATCGATAATCTGTCACGCATCGAATCGAGGTAGTACACCTCGTTCCTCGGCGGACAGATCACGATGAGGATCCAGTGGCCCCTGCATTGTACGTAAAAGAGGACCGCTAGCTCAAAGTACATCTCAGGTGTAACATACAAGATTGAGTTAAATTAGTACGAAATGCACTAACCTTTGGTGGTACGGCACCAGAATGAAGTCCCTGTCCTGCTGCGCCATCAGCGCGCTGGATATGTACTGCTCAGCGTGCGCGGCGTCCTGCTCTAGCATCGTGAGGCTTATTTTCTCTGGGTCGAGGAAACCCACCTTGTCACACGCAGCCTCCGATGCTAGCCTGTACATGCACCTGCATGAGAAGGACGAGATTAATATTAATTTCACAGAAAGTTACTCAGTATTCAAATGAACTGCAACATTAATGCAGAGTTAGCAAACAGAGTTAGAAAACAGCAATACATAGCATCAGCAAACTCACAGGACTCCAGTCCGTATGATGGACATATCGAGCTCCCGCCAGTTGTAGAGGTCGAATAGATCCTCGTGTGCCACGGATATAGTCCCGGGCTCACGGTGGAACTGCCCAGGCCTGTAGGGAACTAAGAAGTTCAGGCTGCGCCGAGCTCGATGTAGGTACCAGTCGTGGAGGTCTCTGGTTGATCGATCCAATTTCCGCAAAGATGCCTCCGACAGGAGTGGGAGTGCGTTCGTGAACGTCCGCGGTAGTCCCTGTCGCCCTTTGCCCTTGCCTTTGCCGCCCTTGCCTTTTGCCGGGGACTGAGCGCGTACCTTCGAAGGCAAGGGCGAGGTGATGGCGGCTTTCTTCCGAGGTGGAGGCGTGGATGCGCTGGGTGGGGTCGAGGCCGTCTTTGATGTGTCCAGGTTCGCATGAGATCGGCCCTCATGCCCCGAGCTGGGGGCGCAGTCCCCTGGTAGCCCCGCGGCAGGCCACTTCAATTAATGAGCACGTATGTTAGATTATGCAAGTTGAGTGTACTGAGTAGGATGTAATCTAAAATGTGTAGGATTTACCGGTTGTATTACAAGACACTTCTTGGGCCACTGTACGTAGGAGCCCACTGCCTCAGCAAGTGTCTGCAGTTCCTCTGTTGGGACTGGCAACGGAGAATCGTTGTAGCCCGGCATGGCCATGTCCACCTGTACCTTTGCGAAACCCAACCGCAGAGGTACACAGTGGACCCGGACATCCGGCCCAGACGGATATACGAAGCCGTGTCCAACCACTTCCTGCCCGGCGCCTACGTGATTCTGTAGGATGCAGCCCTCCGGCCCCTGCAAATTTGTAACAATTAAGTGCACAGATGAAGGCTTGCATCAACTTAAGTGCACAGATGAAGGCTTGCAGTACCTCAAGTAGATCCACTGGATCCGCGAGTACCTTCGAAGCGCAACTGCTTATCCGACCCCGCGGGGTACTGTCGTCCTGGGGATCCGCATCTGCACTCTTGGCCAGCAATGCTTGTCTCAACCGTGCAAACTCTTCCCTCATTTGTGCGACCTCGGTCTGCACCTCAGACTGTACCTCAGCCCGTATCTCAGCCTGCATCTCCGCCCGTATCTCCTCCCGTACCTCAGCCCGTATCTTATCGGAGAGGTCAGCTTCCTTTTCCTTCCAGGTGCGGGCCTTCTTCCTCGGTGGAGTCGGATCTACGAAACCGGCCTTCCACGACACAATGGCTCCCACGGCCCGTGTCCGCCCGGGATGCTCCTTATTTCCTAGAGCCCGGGTGAGGATGTCGTTCTCCCTCTGCGGGGTAAACAATCCCTCCGCTGCCTCCTTCTCAAAAGAGATCTGTTACATTTGAAGGTACCTTGTGAGACAAATTTCCTTATATACACTTGTGCGCACATAGTTTACGAGGTTAGCCAACTTACCATTCGCCTCACAACGTCGGCGTCCCCAGGGGTTGCGAACTGCACAGACCCCGTGGACGACACGGACCCCCTCCCCCTCCACCATCGCTTGCACCTCTCATCCCGGATCTCGGAGAGCGGCAACTCAGGGGTGTCGATGACAGGATTTTGTTCGTCTTCCTTCTTCCACTGTTCCTCCTTCCCCGCATAGCCCCGGGATCCGAGCCGATGAGGGTGGTCGTTCCTCTTCTGGATCGCCCTATTCTTCTCGCTAAGGGCCTTGAACTCCTCAGTCCCCTTCTGCTTGGTGAATTCCTCCCATACCTCCTCCGATATGAAGGGGTACTTCTCGCAAGGAGATTTCCCCGCAGCGAGGAAGTTACTGACGAGCCAGCTCTTAAAGGTTTTCCATGTTCCGTTCATGTCCTTCAAGCAGGCAGTCCTAGGTGTATCGTCGGGGATGTTCCACTTAGCCTGTTTCCGAAAAATGCATACAATTAATCACGAGTTAGTTAAACTTTAGTATAAGCCAAGAGAACGTGATTACGAAAGAGTTCAGCGATTTCAGTTCATTTAACCTTCACTTCCGCCCACAACCTATCCCTCTCGTCCGCCGTCACGTCCTTCCAGCTCTGGACGGTGATCTTCACCCTTTCTTTCGCCAACAGCCCAACGTAGGCCGCGTACCTCCCAGCATTCTTTCCAATCGGCCTCCCAAATTGGTTGAACTCACAAGAAAGATCCGTGCGTTTGGCCAAACGCCCCAACGTCGTCGCGCCTCGCCCCACCCTCTTGCGCTGGGATGTAACAGCCCCATCTTCAGTAGTTACGATGGGGTTGGCCTAGTCGAACCACTAGTACCATCCGATGAAGACGACGACATGTCTTCCCCTACAAAACCTTCAACAAACCATATATATGGCAATTAATTCGCCTTGGAGTTCCATAACTCAGCCCAGGACTGGAGACTAACTAGGGCGGCAAAAGGGAAAATAATACAAAAAGAAAGACATGCATAAATTACTTACTGAACTCTTCAGAAATATTTTCTATCGGTAAACACATGAGCTGCCGATAGACCATAACAATTACCTCCACACAAGACAATTTTTCTATCGGCAAACACGTGAGATACCGATAGAACATAACAATGTTCTCTACATATGGAATTTTGTTGGCAAGCCACCATTCACTGTCATCACATAACATTCTCGATGATTTGCTACACTAATATTCATGGGCCAGCATTATTATTTCACACGTAAATATGCACACAAGCATCGAAGTGCCACTGTGCATAATCTTTAGCCTAGCCTGTATGTGAGTCATCAGGACTTCACAGCTATTAGGTTGGGAAAAGTCATGTATATAGGCATTTGAAACATATACATCGAAGACCCATCCACATTGCCATATATTCATACGAAGTGAGTAAAAATTCCCAACCAAACTAGTACATTGCATGGCTCATGTCCTTCCAGATCCAAATTAAGTTTTACTACTTGTGCAGAAAAATTTTCTATCGGTAAACACATGAGCTGCCGATAGAATATGTGTAAGAACACCTCCAACATATAATCTGCATTACATGGCAGTTGGATACAATTGATCACACATACAGCAGTATAGAGAAGTTAAAATCTCAAAACAGGTTCATTACAGCACTGGAACATATTATGTAAACCCTAATTAAAATCAACATTGCCTGCGGAATGTACATAAGCCAACACAATAGGGAACCCTAGTGTAATTGCAAAACTCGAAGAATTAGTACGTGCAAAACACTAGGATCAAATAAAGAAGATGCTGGAAATAGAACGACGAATTAGGGTATTTACGGCGGCGATCAGTTCTGGTGATGGAGAGGCGGTGTAGAACGCAGCAGCGGTGGGCGAAGGACGAAAATAAGAACCGGTGGCAGTGACGAACCAGTGTCCAGCCGGCGATCGTCGTGTGGGAGAGAGGAAGTAAGTGCTCACGGCGGAGGTTGGGGTTTTCTTCGCTCTCGAAGAGACGCAGTGCTCTAAGTTGGAACTGTTCGAGTGGAGGGAAACTAAAGGGCCGTGTACGAGTAATAAAGTAGCGGAGGAACTTTTCTATCGGTATAACAAAATGATACCGATAGACTTATGTAATTTTCTATCGAAACAACAAAATAATACCGATAGAAAAAGTAAATTTCCCGGAAAAATATTTGAATTAGTGGATGCATTTTTCTATCGGTATAAACAATAAAATCCCGTGAGACCAATTTTCCACAGAAAATTTTTTTAAAGTGCTTGAGATTGGGTGCCATTTTTCTATCGGTAAAAACAACAAAATACCGTGAGAGTAATGAAAAGGTGCCCTTTTCTATCGGTATAAACAAAAAAATCCCGTGAGCCCAATTTTTCCCAGAAAATTTTTTTGATTAAGTGCTTGAGATTTGTGTGCCCTTTTTCTATCGGTAAAAACAACAAAATACCGTCAGAGTAATGAAAAGGTACACAATTTAACATCAAACAGACCGTTGTTGAAAGCTGCAGAATGTTAAAGAAAGAGGGAAGATAGCCGGAAAATTGGAAAATTGACATAAAAAGAAATTGTTCATTCATTGTTGTTTTATCACTTACAAAAAAATAAAACCCAAAATGCTAGGTCAAGGGGTGGTCTTAGCCCTGGCTGCATGTAGAATAGAGTCAGTTAGACTTGCAGCCAGGACGCAGGACTCCTCTAGCGACAAGTTGTCCCTAGGATCAACTACTACCGCATCGAGAAGGCCTGCGACCTCCCTCAGCTTCGCTATGGTATCTTTCATAGTCAAACCGCAGCCAGCGATGGTCATATCCACGGCTTTCTTCTCCTCGCGAAGACGCCTCGTCCTCGCCCTAGCATTGTCACCATTCGTCTTCATGCGCTTAATGCGCTGGAAGAGATCGTCAAGGTCAAGCCGTAGCTGAGTATGCTTGTCTGTAAGGAGCTTGTGCTCCTCCTGGAGGGCCCTCAGGTCAGCCTTCACTTTGGCAGTGTCTTCCACAGCTACCATTCCCTGTGCAAATCAACAGGTCAAGAATGAACTGAACATGGATTAACAATACAGGGGTAAACCGAGGAGATTTAGAGTTCTTACCGGGGAGGGCGTGGATGACGATCCCATGGAGGTTGCCATTGTGAAAGAGAAGATGAGGAGTCGAACCGTTCGAGAATTAGAAAAACAACAAAATACCGCGACGCATGGCGAGGTACTTATAGAGTTTCCAAGGCGACGCATGGCGACACGTTTGAGAATTCAAAGCGGCAGAGTCTTCTTCTATCGGTAAAAACAGGAAAAAACCGTCAGACAACAAATACCGTGAGACAAACGAATTTATTCTAACAGTAAAATAGAACAATACCGATAGAAAACGTTTTGAAGTTCCTGAGAGATGTCCTTCTCTATCGGTATAAATAACAAAATACCGTCAGAAAAAAGGGATTTTTGCAGAACTTAATTTGAAGAGGTTGCGATGAGATTTTTGCAAGTGCTATTTGAAGGGAAGAATTAAATATTTACAGGATAAAGGTACTGTACATGTTAGAACTCATGCTGTGGAGTAAAATTGAGATGTATTAATGCTGTGAACTAGCTTATCATTAAATTCTAAAGAAAAATGTACTGCCTGATGTATTAATGATAAGTTCCTCACCTTGCTGCAGAACTTGTGGGCTATTTGCTTGGCATTTATCCCTGAAATAGAAATTAATCATCAATGGTTCTCAACCCATAATCCTTCTTCGTGGTCATCTCGCAGATACGTTGTTTCGTCGATATCTTCAGTACGGATAGATTGAATGTCCTCTAAAAATGGAGGTATTTCATCAAATTGGTTATACTCCTCTTCGTCGACAACATCTTCGACCCCAACAATACGTCTCTTGCTGTGGAGGACAACATGCAAGTTTGGATTGGCCGGGTCAACGATGTAGAATACCTGTGTGGCTTGCTTTGCAAGTATGAATGGATCGTCTTGGTGTCCGACTCTAGCAAGATCGACGAGAGTAAACTCGTAACTGTCAACTTGAACACCTCGAGGGATTTCGACCCATTGGCATCGAAACAGGGGAATCTTAAGTAATCCGTAATCGAGCTCCCATATTTCGTCAATAACACCGTAATATGAGTTCAGCGCCCTTACTGACCTGGCATCCTCGGAAATAGCAAACAGTGTCACTCCACTACATTGCGTGCTACTCTTGGCGTCTTGAGCTCTTGTGTAAAATGAATACCCATTGATGTCGTACCCCTGCCAAGTCCCTACAGTGAATCTTGGGCCTCTAGCCAACCATGTCACAGTTTCACTTACGGAGCCCTCGGCAGCTCGCGTGACTCTTTCTTGGATCCACTCAGCAAATTTCCTGTTATGTTCTTTGCTTACCCAAACGTCTGACTTCGAAGGATTCTGTGACCGTAACATTACCTTGTGCTCGTGTATGTATGGCTCGACCTCCGTCATGTGTTGTAAGACCCAAAAATGTGATTTTGCGTACACATCACGAGCGGGGACGATAGCTTTGAATCCAATCGTTCCAATTCCCTCAAGCCTACCCTCGTGTCGGGACCTAGGAACACCAATTGGGTCAACCCCGGCCATATAATATGTGCAAAATTCAATCACCTCCTCGGCGGCATAACCTTCCATGATACTCCCCTCGGGTCGACGACGAGTCCTTACGTATCCCTTCAATACACCCATAAATCTCTCAAATGGATACATGTAGCGCAGGCACACAGGTCCACAAAACTTAATTTCTCTGATAAGGTGAACAATCAGATGGACCATAACATCAAAAAAGGATGGAGGGAAATACATCTCGAGCTGACAAAGAGTTGTAACCACGTCGCGTTGCAAAGCGTCCAGTCCATCGGGATCAATTACCTACGAGGACACAGTTGTGCCAAATATTCATATCAGAAAAATCTTCTAATTAAGCTCCACAAATGGAGGTAGTGAACTTATAGTACGAGTGCACGTACTTACCTTGCAAGATATTGCGTTGAAGAAATAACATAGGTTTGTGATTGTCTCTTTGACTTTAACTGGGAGAATGCCTCTGATAGCAATGGGAAGCATCAGTGACATCAAGACATGACAGTCGTGGGACTTCATGCCAACCAGTCTTAGGTCCTTCATAGACACAAGTTTTTTCAAGTTCGCGGAGTACCCACATGGAACTTTAACACCGTGCAGGCACCGACAGAGTTCTGTTTTTTCGCTCTTGGACAACGTGTAGCAGGCCGGGGGGAGGTATGTACGCTTTCCATTCTCTAAAGGTGCAAGCTCAGTCCTTATCCCCATTTCCACCATGTCACGACGAGCTTTCACACCATCCTTTGTCTTTCCCGGAATGTTCAACAACAAACCAATCAAACTGTCACAGACATTTTTCTCTACATGCATGACGTCAATGCAATGTCGAACTTGTAAGTGCTCCCAGTACGGTAGATCCCAGAGAATCGATCTCTTCTTCCAAACATTTTTTTCTCGAGGTTTAGAATGCTTACCGAACTCAACTTTGATGTCGTTCACGCGTGAGTAAATCTCCTTACCGGTCAGAAACACTGGAGCTGATCCCTTCTCAGGCTTCCCGTTAAATGATTTCCTCTTCTTACGGTACGTGTGATGCACCGGAAGAAACCTGCGGTGACCCATGTACACTGTTTTTCGGCAGTTTCGCAGCCACATGCTCTCAGTTTCATCTAGGCAAATAGGGCAAGCCTTGGCTCCTTTCGTACTATACCCCGACAAATTGCCGTAGGCAGGAAAATCATTTATGGTGCAAAATATCAGGGCCCGCAAGATGAAATTCTCTTTCTTGTATGCATCCCACACCTGCACACCCTCGCTCCACAATTTCTGTAAGTCCTCGATTAAAGGCGCTAGAAACACGTCAATATCATTTCCGGGTTGTCTGGGTCCTGAGATTAGTAACGCCATCATGATGTACTTGCGCTTCATGCATAACCAAGGAGGAAGATTGTAGATGCATAAAAGAACCGGCCAAGTGCTGTGCCGGCTGCTCATATTACCATGTGGGTTCATACCATCTGTACTCAGCCCGAACCTTACATTCCTAAGTTCGCCGCCGAACTCAACAAATGTTCTGTTGATGTTTCTCCATTGAATAGAATCAGCTGGGTGTCTCAGTTTTCCGTCTTGTTTCCGGGCTTCAGCATGCCAACGCAAGTGCTTCGCGACTTTCGGATTTGCAAACAGCCGCTTCAATCTAGGTATCACAGGCAAGTACCACACAGTTTTTGCCGGGGGCCCTTTCCTTACCTCGTGACGTTCACTGTCAATCCGGTCCCTACGCGTATACCTCGATGCGCCGCATCTTGGACAAACATGCAAACTGGAGTACTCGTTACGGTACAACACACAATCATTTGGGCATGCGTGTATTCTTTCGATTTCCATTCCCAACGGACACAACAGTTTTTTGGCTTGGTAAGTAGATCTTGGCAACTCATTTCCCTCTGGAAGCATGTCCGCTAGAAGATATAATAGTGCCGTGAAACTCTTATCACTCCAACCGTTTCCTGCCTTCAAGTTATATAATCTCAGCACAGAAGACAGTTTTGTAAATGTTGCACATCTAGGGAACAGAGGCTTCTCAGAGTCAGCAATCAGTTTCTCAAATTCACAGAAGTCATTTTTGTTGTAATCTTCCTCTACATCACGTAACATCTCATCTAGATTGTCATCATCATCATCTACGTGCACATCGGAATTAACATTACCAAAATTGGGATGATCATCGATATTATTGCAATCCACATCCGAGTCGTGCTGATTGGTAGTAGTGGTGCTTGTTTCCTCAAGATCTTCGCCATGCCATATCCAACGGGTGTATCGCGCGTTAAAACCACGACGAATCAAATGACTCTTAATTTGATCAGAGTTGCTAAACCTCTTCAAGTTCATACAATCTGTACAAGGACAGAGCATATTTTTCTCTCCCTTCCTCTCCTTTTGTTGCTCAGCAAATTTAATAAACTCATTCACACCATCCAAATATTCAAGAGTAGTACGTTTTATTCCATACATCCAATATTTCCTGTCCATCTACAATTAACAAAATTTAACGAGTAAGCCATGCATGAAACCTGCCCGATTAAGTTATGTATATGTACATGTACAGCCTCTTACAACAGATACATGTGTTGAACCCTAGCCTGACGAAATTAACACTAATTAACCTAGCTAACTACACAATACAAGCTAGTTAGCTCCTAAAACATGACGCATTTCCAGCTACCAAGCTCCCAAGCTTAGAGCTACAAACTTGGAACTACACAATACAGCTAGCTTGCAAGTAGAGAGGAAGGGAGATCTAGAGGGAGAGAGAGATAAGTGTCGACGATTAAGCGTACCTTAAAGAGAGGGGCGCAATCAACTTCCCTCCAGCCTGCGCTGATCACCCTAGCAGTGTAGCTGGAACTTTCGTCACAAACAGAGGGACACAAAGTGCAACAGAACAAATTAAAGAGCAGCTCAGCAATGGTCGAGTGGGGTTTTCCTTATAATGGACATTTTTCTAACGGTAAATACATGAAATAACCGTCAGACTAACTTAGGTAATTTGCCGCTCACATATTCTATCGGTAAAAACACACACATACCGTTAGAGAATATACATTACTGAGCAAATATATGTGTTTTCCTATCGGTAAATATGTGTACTTACCGTTAGATCATGCATGACACAGCACGCACATGAGTTTTTCTATCGGTATATACGTGTACTTACCGTTAGATGATGCATGACACTCGACCATTAGTTTTTGTATCGGTAAATATGTGCATTTACCGTTAGACTATGCATGACTGAGCAAATATATGTATTTTTCTATCGGTAAAAACACATATTTACCGTTAGAATATGCATGACTGAACAAATATATGTGCTTCCTATCGGTAAATATGTGTATTTACCGTTAGAATATGCATGACTGAACAAATATATGTGTTTTCCTATCGGTAAATATGTGTACTTACCGTTAGAGGAGGTACTGTTACCAAACTGGGACAAACATGCACATGCCATTTCTCACATTCAAGGAATCATATCAATGTAACATCAAACAGATCTTACATCAAACAGATCTTAACTAGAAGATAAAGCAATATATTTCAAGAAATGTTAATTTGTGGATTAACTAGGAGACACAAAAATACTTTTCGTAGGTAGTTGGGACTTCATCTTGCCAAAGAAATTACAGATGCCAGTTCACAAATTCAGGTACAAACATACACATGCCAGTTCACCAATACAAATTCAGGTACAAACATACACATGCCAGTTCACAAATTGAAGTGCATGTCTGAAACAGCAGTACAAATACACACCTACCTACCAATACAATTAAATACACAAATGCTCCCTGCACATTCAAGTTCATGTCCCAATTAGCAATACATGATACACAAATATACAACAATATACAAATACAACAATTCACACATTCGATGTATATTACAAAAGCCACGTCTGAAATTAACAACAGATCACGACGAGGACCCAGTGACCCATACATGCATTTTACATAAAAGGGAACCTTTGCAGGTTGCCACAATGCAACTACCGACTACAAGTTAGACCTGATACATCACAAATCCATTCATCCAAAACAGCAAATGTCTGAACCACATTGGACTTAACCATAGGAGTTCAGTTCGAAGACGCCCGAGGAGCTGGAACTGCCGTCGACATACATTTGTACGTATTGGTGATTTCCTCGGACTCAAACTCGATCAACTCAACTCAACTCAACTCAACTCCATTAACAAAAAGAACCTACCTTCCAAGATGTTGTTCTGTGTAGTGATGGTGTAGAATGGCTGTGCAAATAACAACAATTCTTCTTCTCCAAGCAGGTAAGCATCTGGCTACAAGCTGGTGCATGCAAAAAAATGTAAGATGCTTTCTATAGGTCCTGATTTGAGAAACACGCCGGGCTTAAGCATCTTCTCGACCGAGCCAACCAAGATCTCGCCCTTCACGTCCTTCCAGCTCTCGACGGTGATGTTCACCATTTCTTTCGCCAACAAGCCAACGTAGGCAGCGTACTGCGATGAAGAACCGTGAAATACGTTGCCCCTCACGAGCATCATCCAAGGACCTGAACAGATCATAATCATATTGAAAAGAAGACACATCAAAATGAAGGATACAAAAAAAGCAGAATTATTGCCATAATCGGATTAGAATAATCTAACAATATTGCAGAAATTTTACGTACCTTCCTTGGGATGCCGACGTCTAGAGGGCGTCGATGGAGGTGCGGAGGTGCAGCGGTCCCCTGTAGAGGTGCGCCGGCCGTCCATGGAGCTTACGGGTTAGGACTACGAGCCCCAGATGAACTGTGAGAATGAAAGAGACATACCCGTGTATTTATACAATTATATATTTTCTATCGGTAAGAAAACAGAATACTGTTAGTAATAAAAACATCTGTAGAAGCCGAATGGTTCTATTGGCACAATAAATATTACCGATAGGAATTTTTGTACATACTCTATCGGTGTGTACGTACATTACCGATAGAATATTACTAGTTGTAGAAGGCCAACAGTTCTAAGATATTTTTTGCAATATTCTACCGGTATAAACATTCATTACCGATAGAATAAAACTATTAGAAGACGAACAGTTCTAAGCAATTTTTTATATATTCTAACGGTAAAAGAATCCATTACCGATAGAATAAAAATATTTGTAGAAGGTCAACTATTCTATCGACGAACTACATATTGCCGATAGGAATTTTTAATATACTCTGTCGGTACATTCATACAGTAGCGATAGAATAAGTCTATTTGTTGAAGTCGACCAATCCTATCGGCGCACAACATTCTTCTGTCAGTACTTATGCATCTCTTCTAACGGCAAATATGTTCATCACCGCTAGAGTAAATCATACTATTTATTCTATCGGTAAGTTTCTTAGAAACCGATAGGGAAAATACATCCGTCGGGCTTTTATGACCGCGAGGCACATTTTCTATCGGTTTTGTGCTGTTTCGCTAATAACCGATAGAAGATAGGGGTTAGTAGACTGCATTTCTGTACTAGTGATTGTCCGAAATCCGGAGAAATCTGGTCGAATCGCCAAATGGGCGGTCGAACTCGGTGCTTTCGATATCCATTTCACGCCCCGCACAGCAGTTAAGTCTCAGGTCTTGGCCGACTTTGTGGTCGAATGGACCAACCCTGAGCCACCCGTGCAGGTGCCTGAGGAATTGGAATGCCCCGATCACTGGACAATGTATTTCGACGGCTCCCGTAGTTTTCAACACTTGGGGGCTGGAGTGGTCTTAGTTACGCCTCAGGGCGAACAACTTAAGTATGTCATTCAACTACACTTTGTTGCGACCAATAACGCAGCAGAGTATGAAGGTCTTCTTGCAGGGCTTCGGGCAGCAAAATTCCTCAGAGTCCGTCGATTAGTGGTGAGGGGAGACTCACAACTGGTCGTAAACCAGGTAAACAAGGAGTACAGCACCTCCGATGAGACAATGGCTCATTACCTGGGGGAAGTGAGGAGATTGGAAAAACACTTCAGTCATTTCAAAGTCCAATACATCCCGCGAAAGGACAACATTCTCGTAGACCAATTATCCAAAATTGGGTCCTCACGCACATCCGCTCCGGCAGGAGTGTTCGTTGAACACTTGGAATATCCTTCGATTATGACTTCGGTCGAGGATGATCCGGTAATAGTCTGCGTTACCAACCTCGATCAGGAATAGGATTGGACTCATCCATTGAGAGTCTATCTTGAACATGGGACCCTACCCGAGGATGAAACCGAAAGCGATCGGTTGATTCGAAAAGCGCGTCTATACAAGCTCATAGAAGGTGTTTTGTATAGAAAGGGTACTCAAGGAGTATTCATGCACTGCGTATCTCAGGAGGAAGGCAAATCCCTCTTGAAAGAAATACATGACGGTGTATGCGGTGCGCACGTGTCATATCGGACACTGGTCGGAAAAGCTTTTCGACAAGGATTCTATTGGCCTTCGGCACTCGATGATGCCAAGCACATGGTCAAGATGTGTCCTCAGTGTTAGTTTCACGCGAGACAGGTTCATCAACCTGCCTATGCGTTACAGACCATTCCCCTTGCATGGCCTTTTGCAGTCTGGGGGATGGATATTGTCGGTCCTATGCCACAAGCGGTCAATGGATACAAGTTTCTGTTCGTAGCTATTGACACGTTTACGAAGTGGATTGAGGCCGAACCGGTACGAAATATTACCGCATCAGCAGCACAAAAGTTCTTCCATAAGAACATCGTCGCTCGATTTGGTGTTCCAAACCGTCTCATCACGGACAATGGCTCTCAGTTCGCCAATGGTCTTTTTCTGGATTACTGCGATCAAATTGGGACCAAGGTGTGCCTTGCTTCTATGGCTCATCCACAGAGCAATGGTGCCGTGGAACGGGCCAACGGGCAGATACTGCAAGGCATCAAGAAACATATTTTTGATCGCCTTAAGACCGCTCGGGGGCTTGGGCAGACGAGCTCTACACCGTTCTATGGGCACTACGAACTACTTCTAGTCGAGCCACCGGTGAGACGCCCTTCCATCTGGTCTATGGGGCCGAGGCCGTACTGCCTATGGAAGTTAGTATTGGATCTGTTCGGACAGAACAATTCGAACGAGTTGATCAGACCGAACAACGATCACAGGATCTCATCCTCTTGGAAGAAAAACGTGATTGCGCTTTGATCAAGTCCGCGGTATACTTGCAAGCTTTGCGCAAGTACCATAACAAAAAGGTGCGACTATGTAGTCTCCATGTGGGCGATCTGGTTTTACAAAAAATTCAAGACCAGTCCAATCGCAACAAATTCTCCCTGAAGTGGGAAGGCCCTTACACTGTTGTTTCGGTGCCGTGACCAGGATCAGTTCGATTAGCTATGGAGGATGGTCGAATCCTGTCCAATACTTGGAACATCGATCAACTATGCAAGTTTTACGTGTAAGTATTCAATCCCTTTTCCTTTTCAATTAGCATTATTTAATAAAACAAGAAGTCTTTTGGTTTCATACGATGAACATCTCCTTTCATGCCTGTGTGTTACGAATTTAACTCGGGGGCTGGTCGCCGGCGGTTATATCACTACAACGTTCTAATCGGATTCACTGGCCGATCTCATGACCACATCCAGACAAGCCACTCCTAAATAAGCCGTTTCTCAACGCATACGGGGCTTGCTGGTATGTCCTTGGTCACCTGAGTGGCTGTGCAACAAGGCTAGGTGTTATATTGATCATAATTGCTGGCCTGATCGCACACCCCTGGTCGTTGCACTCGTATTTCTCCTGTGTTTGTAATACTAAGCCTTCAGTATCTATAATCACAGGCGGGGGCTAGGGGGATATGCTTATAATATGAAACAACAAAAAAGTGCTTTCTTTCAAAATACAAAAATACATGCATTGCATAATTTATGTCTGTACAGTTAGAGGGGTTACATAATCCCAAGCTTGGTCAGGAGTTTATCTATGAGAGGACTGACTTCCTCCATGATGGCCTCGAGTTGCTCTTCACTCTCGATCTCTACCGTTCCCACCAGTGGATTCAGGCCCATATCTGGGCCATGGTGGAGACGAAACCGGTAGAGAAAGGCGGAGGCTGCTGATCGAACCCTTGTTCTGATCACCTCTTGTTGTCGCCGTGTATCTTCAAGAAGATACTCGAGTAGTGACTCCGCTTGGGCTACGACCAGAGTAGACCAGTCGCTCGAGCTGAGGTCATCTTTTGTGGTTTCGACCACATCAGCCCTTAGGAGACGGGCCACCATCTTTAGCTTTTCGAAGATGGATTGGCTCAGGTCTCTATTCGCCCTCTGGATAGAGTCGATGGTAAACTGGAGGATTGTCTTGTCCTGGACTATTGGAGCAGGCGCCTCATCCGTGACCCTGAGGTTGGTCATGGAGTCTTGTTCTGTCACTTCTGCTCCTGTCCCCAGGAGTGGAGGATTCACCTCCCTGGGAGTCACAGGAGTCACAGGGGGAAGTTCTTCTCCCTGTATGAGTGTAGATCTGATAAACACAAGTATAGATGAAATTGAGAAATCAAGATCATGAGGAAGTCATACCGTGGTCGTCCCTTCGACCAGGTAGGGAGAAGTGACTGACCCTAAAGCCTCTAGGGTTTCGGGAGCAGGGATCTCACCTGCGACCACAGGACTCCCAGTGGCCGCGGGGTTCGATGCGGTTGCCTCTGTTTCGGCAGGACGAGGTAGTGTCTCGCCGGATTGAGAGTCTGCTACTTTCCTCTTCCGGTGGACTAGGGGAATGTCATCCTCCTCCTCCTCCTCGCTCCTCTCGCCCTGTACGACGAAGAAGTGATTCCAGTTTGTACCTGGAGGAACAGGAGGTATGTGATATCTTACTACAGCTTTCCTTGCGGTAGGGGGAGTTTTGCGCGAAGACCCTTCCCCGAGGATCTTCTTGGATTTCTTGGGGACAGGATCTCTTGTCCTGGGCCTCGAAGAGACCTTCTTCACTTTCTTCACTGTCGGTTTTCCCAGGAAACTGACGTTTTCGCTCGGGAACGTCGCCTCGGCGAATCTCCCCAAAAGCTATGACATTTCGGTGTTCTTATTAGAACTGGATGTACATAAGACTTATGAATGAGAACTGGATGAAAGGTGACATACCTTTCGGCGTTCCTGTTTGAGGTCGTCGCCGGCGTGAATTAAGCTTTATGGGCGAGGCGATCCCTTGGGGCCCTCCACTTCGGCACTATAGGCCCTGAGAAGGTAATTTGTCCGCCTCTCGATCTCGGATGAAGGCAGGACTGTTCCCGGAAGACCAGTTAGAAAGCACAGAGCAGAGGTGTAAGGTTTCGGTGTCGAAATCACGTACCATTGTTATAGTCCAGGGTGTTGTCCGCCATGGACTTTATCTCCCAAGCCGGATGAGCCCTTTCACGCAGGGGGCTCACCCGATTCTTCACGAAGTCGCGTATACTGTCGCGAGCCGTTAGTCCTTGTTGGACCAAGTGAAGAATAACTTCGGTGTGCTTCATGTATTTTGCATTCATGGCTGGGAGAGAATCCAACTCGCTTGGCTTCTCCGGCCGCGAGTTCTCGAACCACAGTCCACTCTCGGATGGAGGGGTGCAGTAGAACCACTTCTGGTGCCACCCGTGCACAGAGTTTCACAGGGGTGGAAAGGGATACTCTTTCTTCTCCCTTATCCGGAAGTATATACATCCGGCGGCATTGGAGCTCTTCGACCACGCCGAGTAGTAAAAACGCCGGAAGAGATCCACGCTGGGATACACTCCGACGTAAGCTTCACACCGATGCTGGAACACCGCCAAGATCAAGATCGCATTCGGGTGGAGATTTATCAATTCCAACCCGTAATGCTCCAAAATACCCTTTAGGAACCGACTCTCGGGGAATCGGAACCCGCATCGCAGGTATTCTTCAAAGACCACCAGTTCGCCCTCTCGGACGACTGGGGTTTCTTGGTCCTTCTCCGTGGGCCGCCAGTTGATTAGCAGCCATGGAGGAAGGATCTCTTCCTTCTCCAATGCCATGAGGCTCTCCTCGGTGTGGTGGACCGACAGGCTCCAGGACGCCATTTCTTGCGAAAGATTGCGAGGAAAGGTGGCGACTTTGAGGAAGATGAAGGCTGTGGAGAATGAGGGTTTTGTGTGGCGGAAGTTCTAAGACAGGGTTTCTGGCTGTGTGTCTTCTTCAAGAAGCTATCTACTCCTTTTATAGGCCCGAGGAGGCGCACTGCTGTGAGTAACGTTCCATTTAATATTCTATTCATTTCCCATAATGGATACCTTCTCTGGCAGACCCGTTAGGCATTCCTGGTATCGGATCCAAACAAAAGGACTTCTTTGTTTCAGATTTGAGGATACAAAAATGTGAAGAGTTTTTACAAAGGTTTTCGGAGGACTTTTTTCCTTCTTGTTTCTTGTAAACCTTCATGAATTGATCATGAATATATCTTATGACCCAGTTATTGGACGTACAGATATTTTTTGATCGGGTTACTGAGTAATCAGAATTATGTCTTGGACTGAGCTTCGATTCTAATCGAAGTAATGGTCTGATCGAGTTTCGGTTCTGATCGCAGTAATCTTTCAAATCAAACCTCGGTTCTAACCGCGGTTTCAATTCTGATCGAAGTATCAGTGCTGGTCGTGGTACAATGTTAAAATGTGATTCTAGTCGCAAAACTGAAGTTTGCCTGTGCATGAGTGGTCGTAAAGACATTGCTTATGGCCATGTTTTCGCACAGAAGTTGTAAAGAGTATTCATATGATATGAAGAAAAAGAAAACTTTATTTCTGACATTCTTTACATACAAAAGGGATACTGGCGACCAGAGCGTCGACCTGATTCGAAAGTAGTTTGCAAAGTTCTCCTAGGGACATGTTGTCGTCCGTAGGGTCTACATTGGTGACCCCCAGGGAACTAGCAACTAATCTAAGCCTATCTACATCATCCCTAACAAGAGATGCGCTATTATTCCTAATCAAGTCGGAGAGTTCTCGCTGTTGCTGAGCGTGATCCCTCTCCCGACGGAACTGGCGCGCCTCTTCACGGGATCTTTCAAAACATTCTGCCAGGTGCAGAATCACCGAAGACATCTCTTCGGTCTTCTTCTCCAGAGCCTCTTTTCCCCTTGGAGAGTCTGTCCGAAGGGGGGAGGCGGGATCTCAGCAGGCTGGTCGCTGGGGCCTCCAATCTTCTATATTTGCAAAAGTTAGTCACACTAACTATAACAATAAGCAAAAGGAGATAGGGATTATTACCTGTCCCTGTACGTGACAGGTTGATATAGGCATCTGGAAAGTAGATCACCCGATAAAATTCGAGGATCATCATATGGTGGGAGTGTGGCTTTCCCACTATAAGATTGCTTCCCCAACACAAGTTGAGGATCATCTGGTCATGAGAGAGCAGCTTGCCTACCAGAAAATTGATCACCCGAACAAAAACGGGGAGTATTGGGATGAAATGGAGAAAGCTGAGAAGAATGTCTCTCCAAAGGTGGAGATGAAAGTTTGACGTGCCGAGGTGCATGGATAGGAAGAACTAGAGGAACAGAAGGAAGAAAGAATGATGATGCGTCTTTCACCTTTGTTCTGCTGGAGGATCCCTCGTCAACCTTGGGCTTCTTCCTTGAAGGAGATGGATCTTCGGGTATCTGTGGTTCTTGCTCGAAAACTTCTTCTTCATCACTTTCAATCTCGATGATGTTGTGGTCTGCCATCGAGAGGTGTATGAGAAGAAATGTGAAGGTGGCTTTGAAAGAGACTTAGCCGGAAAAAGGAATTGTGAAGCTTTGAAATCCGAAAGCTTCGGTATTTATAGCCGCTAGGGTGACGGTTCGCCTTCCGAACGCCTCGAGTTTTTAAAGCATTTAGAATTTCACCTCGGGTTAAAAAAAAATGTTTTCAACAACACCATCATTACCCGTCACGTATTACCCAGAGCCCATCTCGGGGAACCAACCGCCACACTTAGTGCGCCACTAAGTGGGAGATTTGAAGCGTCGGGTTAAAAATCCGATGTATGTCTTAAAATTCGAAGTAAACACGTCCCTTCATTCTCTTCGAATTTGGGGGCTAGCTGATGAGGATTGACACCCGAGTCAGTTCAAATAAATGCGTGACTGGTTCAGGATAGGTTCGAGCCAGATAAGTGCCTGGTGGTGCGAACTCAAGTCGTTCTGAGGAGCACAAGCCCGAGGTCGCAGGCTTTACGCGATCAAACCGTAGCTAGTGCGCGGTTAAGGGTTCGTATGCTATGCGCGAACAGAAGGCTGAAGATGTTGCGCGGTCAGCCAACATCGCGCGGTCAGAGCACTCTCGACCAGAGAACGTGGGATTAATCTGTCCCTGTAACAGGGATATCCCGAGTATCCCGAAGATTCTTCCACATAGAGAAACAACCATCAGGAGGTTAATACGTGCGGTTATCCACGAATAACATGTGTTAAACCTGCGTGGGAGTTAAGAGCGGTTGATGAAACCGCATCCAAGCAACTGTTTGATGCCGTTACGACTTGGTGCCCTTTCGACTAGTATAAAGGAGTAGCCCGATGCATCAAACAGGAGGAGATCGAAGGATCGAGAGATCGAAGCACTAAGCCATCCAGTGATCGATTGATCGAACCTGACCAGACAAAAACAACCTGAAGACAGTAGTCTAAGTTAGATAGTTCTCACAAATCCCTTCAGGCTTTGACTTGTACAAACATATAGGAAAAATCTTCGCCTGTGAAGATCTTTTCTGTCACTTTATAAATCCTTTTACTATACATAGTGAAATCCCAACAGGACGTAGGGCTATTACTCCCACCATCGAGGGCCCGAACCTGTATAAACCTCTCTGTGCTCTAGTTCTCCATAATTCAACATACCTTCCCAGAGGGACACCCTGAAAGGTCTCACAACCTACAAATTTTGCATAAGTTCGGCTAAGGACACCGAGTCCGAATCGTCGACAATAATTGAATAAAATTGTTCATAACTAAGCAATATGACTTAGCTAGAGAAGAACTATTTACCTGATGGTGCGTCCCAACAGATTTCGGGAACTTGACACCCTGTTCTGGGGAGACAGAAGCGAGGGGATGAGGTTTTCTTTGGAGGCTCTACCAACCTTCTCCTCCAAAGGATCAGGGGAGTTTCGTCTTCCTCCTCTTCACTTCCTTCCCCTTGTACAAGCAAGAAATAATTCCCAATCGTGCTTGTCGGGGAATGAGGGGTAGGGATGTTTACCGCAGCCGCCTTCGAACTGGTCGCAATTGCTTGGGTTGAAGCCGCTCCAGTAGTCGCCAAAACATTGGCCTTGCTGGGGGTTGGCGTTTTAGGCTTTTTGGTTTTCAACGTCGTCGGTCCTTTGGACATTGGAGTCCTCTTCAACCTCTTTGAGGAATCACCAGAAAGACCTTCGTCACCTGTGGGCCTTTTCATCCCCACCATTTGTCTTTGAGCAGCTACATATATCAAATGATTTTCATTGGTTATCGTTGTTCGATCATAAGATAGGTACTAGTTTTTGAAAGGAGGCATACCTCTTGTCGCGCCCGTCCAATTTCGTCAATGCTCCCGACAAGACTCTCTGGTCTCGGCGCATTTGCCTCACCTTCCTCGGTCAGAGCGAAAGATTTTAGAAGGTAACTAGTCCTCACTTCAACGTCAGAAGGGGACAACTTTGAAAGATAAACAACATCAAACCAACATTCCCACAGAAAAACAAATTGAGGCACACTATATCAATTTGACTAAAACTCAGACATCAAACACTTACCTGGGCTCCAATCCCTTGTTGCATCCTCCATCGTCCTGATCTCCCACGCCGGGTGATCCCTCTTCTTCAGAGGACTAATCTGATTCTTTACAATATCCTGGATCACGTCTCGAGCGGTCAAGCCCTTGTCTATCAAGAATTTCAACACCTGGGCTTGCCTCCTCCACTCGTCGTCGAGGGGAGGGGAGATATCCTTCTCTCTACTCTTCTCTGGCCGTCAATCGGTGAACCATAGATGACTTTCTTTTGGTGTAGTGCAGTAGAGCCACTGCTGGTACCACTTGTGCATTGAGTTGCGCAGTGGAAGGGGAGAAAGTCCTTCTTCTCCCACAACCGGAAGTAGACACAGCCTGGAGTGGCTGTGCCCTTCGAACTCGCCAAGAAGTAGTATTGGCGGAATAAACCTACACTGAGCAAAACCCCAATGTAGGCCTCGCACAGATGTTGAAATGTGGCAAGGATCAACATTGAGTTGGCGTTTAGATTCACCAACTCCAAATCAAAGTGGGCGAGGACCTCTTGCAAGAAGTCGCTTTCCGGTAGACGGAAACCGCAGTGCAAGAAGTCCTCAAACACCACCAATTCGCCCTCTTGCACCTTCGGGCTTTCCTCATTCTCCCCCACAGGCCTCCATGGAATTAGTGACCTAGAGGAAAGATACCAGTTAGCCTCTAAAGTCAACAGGTCCTCCTCTGTTCGGTGACTCGATCGCGTCCATCAAGCCATTAGATTATATGTCTGGTGTGAACTGGAAACTACGAAATAGAAGCGAATGCAGAACACTCAACAAAGAGCTTGAGAAATTTTGATGAAGTTTGTATGCACAAGCAGGTCTCAGGATGAAGGGTTTAAAAAACTACTTCCCTCAGGTCCTTCACCGTTGTTCACACTGTGTGACAAAAGGTGTTTTTGCATTAAATGCTCGTCAAAACAAGCATGACACGCGCACTGAAAAGCCTTCGAGGGTTCGGCGGGAAGTCGAACCAAAAAGACGCCTTTTTAGAAACTGAAACGCCTTTTCAAAGAAAAAATGCCTTTTTCAGTCAGAAGGAAGCCTTTTCACTTTGACTTTGGGGGCTAGCAGAAAAAGATTACTGCTCTCATGATCACAGGTGACCGCCGAGCGATAATTGTTCCATGATCGCGATAGTTATTCCATGATCACACGCAGCGCATAGCAGCGCGCATATCTTTCTGTGGTCGCGAAAAGCCAAGGAAGGAGATAAGACAACGGTCCAAGAGTGTGCTGGACATAGTTCACCAACAGAAATTAAAAAATTGACATGAGAAAAACAAATTTTTCTATAATATTTTTCATTATTTACAAGAACAAAAAGTAAATATACACAAGAACCAGGTCAAGGATTGGCCTTAGCCCTGGCTGCATCTAAAATAAAGTCAGTCTGACTTGCAACCAGGATGCAGGACTCCTCCAGCGACAAGTTGTCCTTCTTAGGATCAACTACGTACGCCTCGAGAAAGCCCACGACCTCCCTCAGCTTTGCGAGGGTATCCTTCATAGTGAGACCGCAGCTAGCGATGGTTATATCTACGGCATGCTTCTCCTGGCGAATAATCTGCTCCTTTTGTCGAGCCAGCCTCACGATCTCCCTAACCTGATCAAAACTTGCCTTCAAATGCTCAACGCACTTGAAGAAATCCTCTAGGTCGAGCCCCTGCTGAATGTACTTCCCCTCAAGGTTCTTGTGCTCCTCTTGGAGGGCCCTCAGCTTAGCCTTCACCTTCCCAACTCTTCCCTGGCTCCGCTTCCCTATACCAAATCATCAACTTACTCCAGGTTAAAGATCTACTGACCAGGGAATGACACTACGAGGATAAGCCCAGAAGAGTTGAGAATTCTTACTAGGGAGGGCAAGGTCGATGTGGCCGCAGCAGGGCCTAGAGCTTCCTCATCCTCTGTCGATGGGGGAGAATGAGAAGAAGACATCTTGAAAAATCATTAAAAAACCATGCTTAATGCATCCCTAACTAAGTGATTCAATTCAGTTAGAGAAAAAGACAACTTTACCTCAAGCCATGAGGAGAAGTTTGTGTGGCCATGGGCAGCACCTGAGCCACAGTTGTAGAGGATGGCTGGGATGAAGTTGGATATGCAGCCAGCTCATCAAGCTACTTCAGCCTTTTCAATGAAGATCCACCTGATGATCCAAGATCATCTCCACCTCGCTTTCTTGAAACAGTTAAACACTCAAGCAGTTGCAAAAGCCCATTTGTCTTAGGAAAAGACCACATTCGAAATGAAACTTGCATCTATCTACCAAGAGAGGATTACCTCTTGAGACGAAGGTGTAACGCTGGTTCCTTGCGCTCCCAGAGCCTCAACATTCTCTTCTCTGACTAAATCTTCTTCCTCATCGAATCGTTCTTGATTTGGGGATGCCATTGGCACAGAAGGTTAAGGAGACGAAAGGCTTGAGACTTAGAGAGATTTGTGAAGAAGTTGAAAATTCCATAGCAAAGGAATAGCTATTTATAGACTTACCCATGTGACACTTCAAGTTCCTAGCCTAGGCCACGGTGCGAAAATCTCGAGATCCTCCCTAGTGCCTGCATCTCATTCCCCGAGATGTATCGAAGCTCTCACCAACATGATATGGTGTGGGAATTCAAAGCGACGAAGCACTATTAAGAATTTGAAGCGACACACCACTAAATTGGGCTTTTGTCACTTCAAATTCGGGGGCTAGCTGATGAGGATTGTTAGCTGTTTTTGAGCCTCCATGGTCGCTCCAACATTCATGGTCACATAAAGTACGACTTGTCCACGGGTACATTCCTATGGTCGCAAAGGGCCAGGGGAAGAAACATCGGGTAATCCAAGGGTGTTTTGGATATAACCTAAGATTCATATTTTTCGCGCGAACTATTAGAACACATTCATGCTGTGTCCGAGAACGCTATGGTCGCAGAGATACCTCCCTACGACCAGACTCTCTCACTGATACAAGGCCTGATCTCATTACCGTGGTCGCAGCAGTACGCGATCATCCTTTATCACAACTTTACCATGATCCTTCTGACTAATCCCGAATCAATCATAAGTCCCTAACAAGGTAACCGTCGAAGGAGGTTAGAATGGTAAGGCAGTTCCACGATGACCAAGTCAAGGTTGCCTAATTGCCACATACCCATGATCTACAGCAACCACCACGTACCCACGATCCGCAGCTACCATCTCAAAGCAGTTAAGAGCAATCGTGGGATGTGCCTTTAGGAGGATAACTGACGAACTCTTCGACAAGTTTAAGAAGGCCTTCAAGGGAAGGATCAGGGGAGGACGATCGACTACAGAGAAGACCAGGCTTAGCAAAGATAGCATTAGCTAGCTCACACACATTGTAACAATCTCTTTGTAATATTTTTTCCACATAGTCAAATACACAGGACGTAGGGTCGTTACTCTTCTAAGAGGGCCCGAACCTGGATAACTCTCTCCCATATCTTAGATTCATAGATACTTTGAACACCTTGAGAATTTGTCTGATTGGCGCCATTCTTCATCACTCTTCTTTGAATAAGATCAACTGAAGGACCCCCGAGTTCCAATCGTTGACAAGGGCCCTTTTGTTGTCCAGTTTAGGTTTCTTAGTCGAATTTGGCCCAAACGAAGTTCAAATCTTCTCAAATTTAGTAGGTTTGGTCCCTAAAACATGGAAAACACAACTGTGAAAGCAATTTGTAAAAATAATATAAAATTATGCAAAAATGTCACATCAATGGAGTTTTAAGAATGATTTTGCACATTTTCAGTAGCAAACTTAGGGTAAAAATGTTACCAATTTAACACTTATCAGTAGTCGCTATACATCTACCGAATGGTACCTACGACACAACGGGTAGCATCTAGAATGGCATCCTCCTCCTCTGCTCTGCGGGCTTCATGTATCACAGAACTCTTCCCATGCTCAGAGATGTCATAAACTAGTACTGAAGCACGGTAGCCTTATGGTCATCCATCAACCTCATCCTGTCGAACGCAATAAACTGGCCTTTGGCTATTTGGTGCTCCAAGGAACTGAAGCATCATCCAAAGGAGTAGTGCCCACGAATCAAGCTCATCACCGTGAATGAACTTCTTGCCGAAAGCCATCTAGGAAGACAGAATGCAAAAGCATCTAAAAGTTAAAATGAGATTTAAAACTTTTTCAAATAAGAAAAAAAGAATAACTTATACAATATACTTTTCTTAGCCAAATTAGATTTTTGCAGCTAAACTTAGTCAAATTAACTAGCAATTTTTCTGTTTCTAGGGACGCCAAGATCTATCTAAGGGTCACAACCTATAGTCGAGTTGTTGCTCTGTTACCATGTCTGTGGGGACCCTCATATGAGTAATCCAGCGGCAACTGCCCATGTTAGGTTGCACACAGAATGATACACCATAAGCTCACAACACAACACATTATACTGCTGCACAGGTAATTAAAACGAGTACATGGTAACAAGGACCAATATTACAATACTATAGCGTCAAGAATGGCACAATTTAAAGTTGATACAAATTAAGAAGTTTCATCGACACAAGGTTGGCACAAAAGAACAGAACAAATAGAGTGATAAGCAAAACAACTACGACAGCCTTCAACATCTTCAATTGCAGCAGTACAACATGGGCTCTAACCACATCGGGCTCCACTAGGTGAATGACCCTCTTGTAAGCTAGATTGTCGAGGATGGTTCCTTCTTCATCAATGGGTTCGAAACGACGAGCGTGATGCGATGTACTAAACCGCAAGTGGATGGTTGAACCTTGAGCACTTGAGGGTCGAATTTCACGAGGAACAAGCGTATTCGTCTTTCTTGCTTAATGGATCACTGATTAAGTCTACATGAATTGGGGGTTTGTGTTTCTACAACTAATTCTACTACTAAAGCTATCAATCTAGGGTTTTAAAGTAGTAAAGAACAAGTATCAAATCTAGGGTTTGTAAGCTGGAATGAAAATATAGGGTTTTGGGAGTTCCATAACCATCGGCGTAGTTCTATCCAAGGTTTGAGGATTGTAAGTTAATTTCAATCATTTTTGAAGACAGATTCAGTTGCCAGTATGGGTGTTGGTAAAACGGTCAAAGGATCGCTTCCACTGTTATGTTTGGCGAGAGCCTCTCTCCTATTTAGGATCCCACGTCAAAGTGCTAAGGACACGAGAACTCCCCTAAATTCTTGCTAAGGCTCAACTGTTACATCTGTTGCCGAAATGAGAATTTAGGGTTTAGAGGAGGAAAACATCAGGAAATAATTCTAAAACTTAAGATAAAGATCATGGAAGAATCACGCCTTTCGGATTAGATCATCACTAACCCTAGAAGGGATCTACTCACTAAAATCCATAATAATGCTGAAATAAGAATAAGAATTAAATAAAAACTCACTTGATTGCTTGAAAATTGAAGTTGCTGTCCTTGTCGGCTTACAAAAGCAATAAAAATAGAGTAGGGGGCTCTATTAAGAAAACTGGACTAAAAACTACTACTAAAGCAGTTGTAAAACCTAGGAGAACATCTTAATTGAGCCAAAAGCTTCTCTATTTATAGTACATGGGTTAACGTGCCCAAAAGCAACACCTTGATGTGTAGGCGACAAAGTTTGGCTTCAAACTGCGTGAGAACGGATAAATTTTAGTCAAAACCGACTAGATTCGACCAGTTCTAATCAAACCTGGCTAAAAGAGACTAGTTTTGATCAAATACGACTAAAACCGACCAAATTCGACTAGTTCCGATCAAATCCAACCAAAACCGACCAGTAAAAGCCGAATAAACGGAGTCGAACATGACCAGGACACTTGGCGCAATCGAGGCCGCACACGTGTTGTGACCAAAATCAATTTGAACAGTACCAGGACACGTGGCATGTTCGCGGGCACACACGTGTCGTAACCGGAACCGAGTAGGACTTTTTTTGGCCATTTTGTATCAATTGGGAATCTTTTTCGAGCAGGTGTCTTTGAGTGCCACTCTTTTTTGTCATGACGTGTTCAAATAAGTCTCTTTTTCGCCCAACCGTGTACGGATAAGGATTTTTTCCCACCAAAACATGTTCGACCAGGTGTGTTGTCCGTAGAGTACTCGACGAGGATCTTTTTGCTTCTAGTTTTGGTTTTCTTCGTCGAATTAGGTCCAATTATGGTCAAAATTCTCTCAAATTTGGCATGTTTGATCCCTGAAACATGACGAACACAACTGTAAAAGAAATTTGTAAAAATAATCAAATTTTATGCATAAAATGTTGCATCAGAGGAGTTTTAAGCATGATTTTGCACGTTTTCAATACTAAACCTAGGGTAAAAATGCTACCAAGTTAGCACTTATCAAATCCCCCAAGCTAGCATTTTGCTTGTCCTCAAGCAAAGAATGTGAATGATTTTTCCAAAAATTGAGATGCATTGGTTTATCTGATTTTCAATAAACAATCTTCCAAAAATTCACATCACATCTATGCATATGAGGAAATTGATCTAAGCAAATTTAAACTTTCCAAATACAAATATTAAGATTATCAAATTTCAACCTTAAAAAGGAGAGAGCTTAATCAATTAAATCGTCTTGACAATCTTCTTTCATATATGATTTAGAATAAACTATACAAAGAAAACACTCGTTATGCTACAATTTATACAAAGTTGCTAGATTTCCCTTTTTTGAAAAAAATTAAAACACTTATATTTCTTTTTTTATTTTTATTTATATACTTTTTATTTATTTTTCTTCTTCCACTTTTTCGTGCTCTTGGCCAGAATGTTTTTACTGGATCATTCCGTTGTGGCTAGAGGAGACACAACTGAAGACGCTTACTTAAATGCACTTACAGAAATGTAGCTTTGTTGGTTTCCCGAGCCCCTGTAAGCAATCTCAATGCTCTATATACCTTCCCCTCACTAGCTGGTTGACGATTCACCACCACCTCCCCCCAACGGGTCGCATATACGTTACACGAGACTAGACAAAGCCGCATCTTAAGCAACTGTTTTATTAAAAATATTTTTTGTGTGCATAAGTTAAGTAAATCTTCCCTTCCCCAGCTGGTCGATGATTCACCACCGCCTCCCCCCAGTGGGTTGATTATACTTTACTCTTACACATTTTTTTATTTTTAAAGAGACGGGAAATTAGCAATCTAGGCATAAAAAGTGACATAAGAGAGTTAATTCCAAAAAATGGTTTATTAGAAATCTTCAATTTGGAAGAAGTTAAGTACAATTTAATAGACAAGTTCAAGCTTTAATGGTCAATTTAAGATAAAAACTGAATATAAGCAATGAAAATTTTTAAGAGAGCTAAGTTCAATGGATCATATGCAAAGATGTGATAGAATAGTCATTTAATTGATTAAAGATCATCTTCAAACACTACTACAGAATATATTATCACAGTCAGTTCAAAACAGTCATCACAAACGATTCTAAACCGTAAGTGATATTCGAATCACTGATATTCAAGTACTATCACTGACGGCTCTGAACCATCTGTGATTTTCTATCACAGATGGTTTTGATGTCAAAACCTTCTGGGATAGTCTCCTTATCATAGACGGTTTTCAGCTCAAAACCGTCTGTGCATATTAATTTTTTTAAATATTTTTCTTTATTTTGTGGCTAGCCTCAGGAATCATGCTAGCCATGCCCTCTGTACAATAGCATTTCATATATACAACTCAGCAGTTCATTTCATACATACACAGAAGTCAGCTTTTAAGGCATACATACATAGAACTCAGCAGTTCATTTCTGTACAAGAGCATTTCGATCAAATTGTAAGTTTCATGCAACATTTCAGAAATATGTACAATTGAGATTGAACAAATAAATGTAATCAACAATTAAAGTCAGTATGTTAGATATGTATGGCTGTACTAGTCTCAGTTAGTAAGACTGCACTAAAAGGAACCGAACGGGTCCCTAAACTGCCCCTTGGGTGATATGACATCCTCCATGAAAAATGAAGCAAGAATCCCTCGGACTAAACCAATCTGCACAATGTCCAAGCTTTTCGAAGGGAAGTCAACCCCCTGCAACAAGAGTTGCTATTGAAAAATTAGCTCAATGCAACTGTAAATTTTGCCAAATCGATACAAAGGGCGGCAGTTGTATACCTCGGAGAAATTCGGCCGGTGAGGGGTGATGAGGTCGTACATGTGGTGCATCATGTAGAACCCACATATATTGTCGTCTGGCTACTGATGGCACTGCCAACGTATAGATCAAGAGTTAGCTGGGGAGATGTTAGAAAGTAAAATAGATGCCGGTTGAAATTTGTACCAGAAATTGTATCCACTGAAACTTATCGGCTTGTCGCTTGTGCTGTTGCTCTCTATCGGCAAAATAGTTCGTGAAAGCCCTGCAGATTGTCAAAATTGACAATTTGAGAATTGTAAATCTAGATGCAACATGGGTCCACATGAATATCATAAAACATGTTAACCTTTTGATTACATCTAGCGCACCACCATACTCGTACCCTTTCCTCTGCAATGAATCAAGGTAGAATACCTTGTTCTATTTCAGAATAAGCACCAGCAGAATCCAACGGTACATACATGTTACGCGTAAAGAATTTATAATTTAATCTAAGTCTGGGGTGTGCATATGGAGACACTAATCTATGGGTAAAGTACTGATGAAAGCACTCACCTCTGGTTGTAGGGTACAAGTATGTACTTCTTGTCGACTTGAGCAAGCAACCCTCTTTTGATATAGTCGACAATGAAGTCTGCGTCGCTATGGCTAGTTTGAAGAGAGCGGGCGATCCTGGAGGTGATTCGGGTGGAGTTTGAAGTTTTGATGGATTTCTTTTGTGAGGTTTGTTTGGTTCCTTTTCATCTCCTTTTGCTGATTTCCTTCTTGCGTTCTGGCCTTTTCCTGTTGTTTGTTAGTATTTTGTGTTCGGTTGTGAGTTGGACAAACTGGGGTTCATGGCGTTTGATTCTTCATCCTTGGACTGGTTCATTGGTCGTGGCTTTCTTAAGTCCATGTGGAATTTGTTTCATTCTCATGTTACTAAAAGTGCTAAGTTTTCTTCCAATGATTTTTTCCTGGTTGCGTCTTTTGGTAGAAGAAAATTTTGCCCTTCGGAATCTTCGTTGAGTTAATTTGATTCTGGCTGCTTATCTTGGAGGACAAGTTAAGGATTTTAGAGTTCTTGGATTAACTGATTTTAGCTTTAGATTCTCGGTTTGTGACAAAAGAATTGGTTTTACCATTCTTAAGATGAATCAGTTAATTCATAAAGATTTTTCCATATTTTTTTTCTCTTTGGAGATATGAAGGTCCTAACTAGAGAAGAGAATTCAACTTCTGGCTTTTAGAGCAAGAACAAGAATTGTCTATGGTCCGTCATAAGAAAAATTCTCATCATTCTGGTGTTTCGGTTTTTGACCAGATTCAATTTCCTGGTCATCTTCATCGAAGGCCTTTCTCTTTGTCTCGTCCTCATGGTGTTTCGGTGTTTGAACATCTTCAGTTTTTGAACAATCATCCTTCTCAATGGTCTCCTGATTTGGTTTCTCAGAATTCTCTTCGTTGTTTTAATTGTCTTGCTTTGTGCCATTTCAAAAGGGAGTGTCATTCTTTGGCTCACTGTTTGAATTGTTTTAATTATGGGCACTTAAGGCATTCTTGTTTGAAACGTCCCTTGGTTTGGAAGAGGAAGAGTTCTTCTGTGCCCCAGGCATCTTGTGTTAGTGGAATTGGTGCAATTGCCTCTCCTTTCGCGCCTCTTTATGGGGGATCTTCCTCGGATCGAACGGTTAGATGTTGTCCTATGTTTGGAACTGATTTGGATCCAGCGGCCAAGATGGCTTTGAGCAAGGGTAAACGTGTTCTCTGTCACTTTGAAAATTTCTGAGTTTTTTGGGTGTCGTGAAAACACCTCTGTCAATCACTATGTCGCTCAATCTTCCTCCACTTCTCCTTCCACTTTTGATCATTTTGTGCTGGTGTCTTATTTAGCCACTGTTATTCTTGTTAATTCCATCAAAAATATGGCAAACTATTGGGTAAATCTTGCTCCGTTCCTGAGGGATGGTTTGGAGGAAATTGTGGTTCAAGGTCGGCCTATTCGAGCCAAGTGTGTTTCTACTAGAAGTGAGACTAATGAGAACACTGCAATTGTTAGCCTTGCTCCAGATGCTGTGGCTCCAATTCAAGTGATTAGAAATTATTTTCAGAACACGAGAGAGATTGTAGCTCACGTTTATCCTTCAAGTTTGGGTGATGCCTCTGTTCATTTTCAATCAACTCTTCAAAGAGACATTCTTCTGGAGGAAGGGCTTCATGTGGAGGCTGATTTCTTGCTTTTTCTTAACCGCCATAATGAGGGTTTTAATGCTTGAAGAGTTAGCTTTAATCATGAAGTTTGGTTATTGCTTTTAAACTTCCCTCTTGACTTCTGGTCTATGCAAACTCTTAGCAAGGCAGTTTCTTCCTTTGGCTATCTTAAAGAATGGGATAGTGACTATCAAAGATCTGGTGATAGATCTCATGCTTTGGTGAAATGCTTAGTGACTTTGTTAACTGATATTCTCCGATACCTGGTGATAGATCTCATGTTGGGGATCCTGTTTGGGATGCTTTGGTCCCTCAACAACCAGAAGCCTGGGATGCTTGGAGAGTGAATGACAATTCTTTAGTTTCTTCTGGATCTCCCTCTGGCATTGTGATTGATTTTGAAGATGGTTCCCTTCGCTCACTCAAGTTTGATTTGCCAATGGGGAATTTCATTAGGAAGTTAAATTTGCTGCTATGTTTTCAATGTTCTTGGAGTTTTCTTAATTCCTCTGCTCCAAGGAATTTTTCTTCTTCTGGTCTTTCTCTTTGGATAGAGAATCAGCTTCCCTCCATTCAATCCAAGAAAAGGAAGATGAAGGTTCCTTTGGAAGCATCGGGGCTACGTCGTAGTCCAAGATTGGTGGCTAAATTCAGAGGTTTCAAACCTGGTGCCTCTACCTTCTGTTCCAGATCTTTCATTGGAGATGTTGTAGGCGTTTGGAACTTTCTGTGGAATTCCTTTAGAGTTAATCTCTAAGGAAAATTTACAAGCTCCGAGGATTATGGAAATCGATGATTAGCTTATTCTTCAATACTTTTTTGTTGAATCATTTTATTTTGATGAAAGACTTGGTTTGTCTTTTGCTTTTCGGATGGCTGGGCTATATGTATAGTTTCATTGTAACCTAGTTTGTTACAATGTTTTGTTGCTTGACTTTCTATTTGATCTATGAATAATTTAAGAAAGTTTAATATTCTTAATTGGAATATTAGAGGGTTAAACTCTTGGGATAAAAGGATTGCTATCTGCAGCAAAATTATGGATGAAAATTGCTCTATTGTTTGTTTGCAAGAAACCAAAGTTGAGACTGTGGATATTTTTATAATTAAGCCCTTTTGCCCCAGATTTTGGAATGAATTTGAATTCTGAAAGACCAGAATGGCGAACCGAGAGGGGGGGTGAATCGGTTTTCCAAAATAAAACTTAAGAGACAAGTACAAGAAAACAAGAGAGGGTATAAAGATGCTAGGGGTGCTCGGATATCTCAAATATAGCTATCCCCAATCATAGCACCATCTCTCTTGATATTCAAAAATCTCCATAACACAAAAAAAAGGAGAAATAAAAAGAAAACAAGAACTAATCAATTGCAAGTAATTAAACAATCAATTGCGAGTATTTAAATTGCGAGTATTTAAACAATCAATTGCAAGTATTTAAATTGCGAGTATTTAAACAAACAATTGCGAGTATTTAAACAAACAATTGCGAGTATTTAAACTGCAAGTATTTAAACAAACAATTGCGAGTATTTAAACAAGCAAAAAAGAGAGAGAAGTTTCAACAACTTAAAAATATTCAAGAAACAAGAAAAGGATCAAGAATACAAAGTTTCAAAGGCTTAAACACAAAAGCCTAAAACTCTCTCTCAAAGGGGCAACTCTTCTCCCTAGCACTCCCCTTCTTATATAGAGCTAAAACCCTCTTAGTGTAGTCTCCACAACCAATGTGGGACTAAACTAACAGCTGGTAGAGGTTGGGCCCGAATCCCAATTCAGCCCAACTCTCATCAATCATTTTTACAATTTTCGGATTTACAATTTCAGAATTACAGCATTTTCTGAACAGCAGACACTAAAACTGTCATAACTTCATCATCTGAACTCTAATTTTGATGTTCTTGGATCCGTTGGAAAGCTAACTTCTAGCTCTACAACTTTTCTGTTGAAACCTTTCTGAGAACAAGTCTATATCAGTGCAGAATTAGCTCTCCAACAGAACCTTTCGCATAAGCTTCAACTCGGAGTTCATAAACCATCTTGATGATTCCTCGGGTATCATGAGCACCACTTGTGCTCGCCATAATGTCATCACATGACCACCTCAATGTTGAATAGCTCGCCACATGCCGAGAAGTCTCTCCCGTTCCGGACCCCGACCGGCAACCTCCACACTTCGATCGGCTCGAGCTACTTCAACAATCTTGGTGCAACGCCATATCCAGGTGTTGGATTAGTCATGTAGAGCGTTCCCTCAAGTCTCTAGCACCTTCGGCATCTCTTGGACCAGTCAAGTCTCCGGCTCCTCCCTGAGCACTACTCCGATGGCCCAACCTTGCCGCAAGCGTACTATAACTCCGGTATACCTGCAACATGCACCAAAACCAAACAAACCCATCACATAGCACTGTTCACACATAATGACAATATAAACGAATACAAACAATTCAAAACATTGTCAAAACATACATCACTCAAGAGACAATCACTTGGGGTTTACAATCTCCCCCTTGATGAGTGATTTGACAATTTTTGAATTTAATTAATTTGAATTTTGAATATAGAAAATGAAGCTAAAAAAAAAACATGGTCCAAAATATAGAAGAATGATAAATACACATGACTGTGAAGATGATGCACAAGGGAGAGGAATTAAATAGATACAAGTAAAACTCCCCCTCAACCCAAAATGCATTCTTTTTCTCCCCCTTTGTCAAATTAATCATCAAGGAAGCGCGCCCTCCCCCTTTGATGATGCACGAAGATTGAAAAGGTACCAAGCATTGTTTTTGGATTTTTGAAAGTTTCTTTGGTGAAAACGGAAAACAGTAGTTTTAGAAAATATGCCCTTAAACCATGAAATGAAGCGTCAATAAACTTAAATCCATGCAAAGTGATCATAAATAGAGATAGCAAGATAGTAGATGAGTGAAATGAACTAAAACATTCTTGCAAAAATCACAAAATAGCTAGAATAAGCAAAATCGGGGCAATCCAAGCAATCACATGGGAAATACACACTTTGAGGTTCAAAATTGCTAATTTTCCACAAAGACACATACAAAGACCATGTTGAGAGAGAAATGCATTACTTACGCTAAGAATCAATGCAAACATGTGTCCTATGCTCCAAGTCCAAAGTGGAACCAAAATCTTTGACTCAATTTTATTAAAATGCACATTTGAGCGATTATTTCAGCTCATTGCGGATTCGATGCCGCTTATTGAGTTTGTATGTGGTTGAGACCACTTATTTGCAAGAAAATACTATTTTTGAGCTTTCCAAACGTGAGTAGCTTTCATCGACGCGAGCACCATAGATTTGCGGTCCAGGTGCCCGGTTTAATCAACTAACTCAAGGGCTCAAAATTGGACTAGAGAGCACAAGACTACATGAGAGCATAGGAATCAAAACAAAAGTTGCATATTTCAATTACATGGTGCAAGGCATGTGCAAAGAGAAGTTTCAGCTTAAATGAAACAAGAAAATGCATATGTCCAGAAATTATTGCACAAATGCCCCTTATTGCTATAATTTAGCTAGAAGAGATAAATAACAAGTATGTGAAGCTCAAAACATTCCTAAACTATCAAGCAATCCTAGAAATGATAACTATGCATAAAAGTGGCATATCGAACACTCAAATCACAATCTAATAGGCATATAGAGCAAAACTACTCAAAAATTCAGAAAATTGTAGAATTGGGAAACATGCAAATGCAGGAATTTTACAAATGCAGAAATGTACACATGCAACAACCTCCCCCTCAACTCAACCCAAATGGATGAATGATACCAAGTTCAGATCTAAGGTGAGCGAATCTAGAAGCATCAAGAGGTTTAGTAAATATATCAGCTAACTGGTGTTCAGAATTGACAAAGTGTAATGCAATGTCACCCTTCTCTACATGATCTCTAAGGAAATGATACCTCACATCTATGTGCTTAGTGCGACTGTGCTGGACAGGATTTTTAGCAATATTTATGGCACTAGTGTTATCACAAAATAGAGGTACATTCTCAATTTTTAGACCATAATCATGCAGAGTAGACACTAGTACAGAAATGCAGTCTACTAACCCCTATCTTCTATCGGTTATTAGCGAAACAGCACAAAACCGATAGAAAATGTGCCTCGCGGTCAAAAAAGCCCGACGGATGTATTTTCCCTATCGGTTTCTAAGAAACTTACCGATAGAATAAATAGTATGATTTACTCTAGCGGTGATGAACATATTTGCCGTTAGAAGAGATGCATAAGTACTGACGGAAGAATGTTGTGCGCCGATAGGACTGGTCGACTTCAACAACTAGACTTATTCTATCGCTACTGTATGAATATACCGACAGAATATATTAAAAATTCCTATCGGCAATATGTAGTTCGCCGATAGAATAGTTGACCTTCTACCAATATTTTTATTCTATCGGTAATGGATTCTTTTACCGTTAGAATATATAGAAAATTGCTTAGAACTGTTCGTCTTCTAATAGTTTTATTCTATCGGTAATGCATGTTTATACCGGTAGAATATTGCACAAAATATCTTAGAACTGTTGGCCTTCTACAACTAGTAATATTCTATCGGTAGTGTACGTACAGACCGATAGAGTATGTACAAAAATTCCTATCGGTAATATTTATTGTGCCGATAGAACCATTCGGCTTCTACAGATGTTTTTATTACTAACGGTATTCTGTTTTCTTACCGATAGAAAATATATAATTGTATAAATACACGGGTATGTCTCTTTCATTCTCACAGTTCATCTGGGCTCGTAGTCCTAACCCGTAAGCTCCATGGACGGCCGGCGCACCTCTACAGGGGACCGCTGCACCTCTGCACCTCCATCGACGCCCTCTAGACGTCGGCATCCCAAGGAAGGTACGTAAAATTTCTGCAATATTGTTAGATTATTCTAATCCGATTATGGCAATAATTCTGCTTTTTTTGTATCCTTCATTTTGATGTGTCTTCTTTTCAATATGATTATGATCTGTTTAGGTCCTTGGATGATGCTCGTGAGGGGCAACGTATTTCACGGTTCTTCATCGCAGTACGCTGCCTACGTTGGCTTGTTGGCGAAAGAAATGGTGAAGATCACCGTCGAGAGCTGGAAGGACGTGAAGGGCGAGATCTTGGTTGGCTCGGTCGAGAAGATGCTTAAGCCCGGCGTGTTTCTCAAATCAGGACCTATAGAAAGCATCTTACATGTTTTTGCATGCACCAGCTTGTGGCCAGATGCTTACCTGCTTGGAGAAGAAGAATTGTTGTTATTTGCACAGCCATTCTACACCATCACTACACAGAACAACATCTTGGAAGGTAGGTTCTTTTTGTTAATGGAGTTGAGTTGAGTTGAGTTGAGTTGATCGAGTTTGAGTCCGAGGAAATCACCATTACGTACAAATGTATGTCGACGGCAGTTCCAGCTCCTCGGGCGTCTTCGAACTGAACTCCTATGGTTAAGTCCAATGTGGTTCAGACATTTGCTGTTTTGGATGAATGGATTTGTGATGTATCAGGTCTAACTTGTAGTCGGTAGTTGCATTGTGGCAACCTGCAAAGGTTCCCTTTTATGTAAAATGCATGTATGGGCCACTGGGTCCTCGTCGTGATCTGTTGTTAATTTCAGACGTGGCTTTTGTAATATACATCGAATGTGTGAATTGTTGTATTTGTATATTGTTGTATATTTGTGTATCATGTATTGCTAATTGGGACATGAACTTGAATGTGCAGGGAGCATTTGTGTATTTAATTGTATTGGTAGGTAGGTGTGTATTTGTACTGCTGTTTCAGACATGCACTTCAATTTGTGAACTGGCATGTGTATGTTTGTACCTGAATTTGTATTGGTGAACTGGCATGTGTATGTTTGTACCTGAATTTGTGAACTGGCATCTGTAATTTCTTTGGCAAGATGAAGTCCCAACTACCTACGAAAAGTATTTTTGTGTCTCCTAGTTAATCCACAAATTAGCATTTCTTGAACTATATTGCTTTATCTTCTAGTTAAGATCCGTTTGATGTAAGATCTGTTTGATGTTACATTGATATGATTCCTTGAATGTGAGAAATGGCATGTGCATGTTTGTCCCAGTTTGGTAACAGTACCTCCTCTAACGGTAAGTACACATATTTACCGATAGGAAAACATATATATTTGTTCAGTCATGCATATTCTAACGGTAAATACACATATTTACCGATAGGAAGCACATATATTTGTTCAGTCACGCATATTCTAACGGAAATGCACATATTTACCGATAGAAAAATACATATATTTGTTCAGTCATGCATATTCTAACGGTAAATACACATATTTACCGATAGGAAACACATATATTTGTTTAGTCATGCATATTCTAACGGTAAATGCACATATTTACCGATAGAAAAATACATATATTTGTTCAGTCATGCATATTCTAACGGTAAATACACATATTTACCGATAGGAAGCACATATATTTGTTTAGTCATGCATATTCTAACGGTAAATGCACATATTTACCGATAGAAAAATACATATATTTGTTCAGTCATGCATATTCTAACGGTAAGTACACATATTTACCGATAGAAAAACTCATGTGCGTGCTGTGTCACGCATGTCTAACGGTAAGTATACATATTTACTGATAGGAAAACACATATATTTGCTCAGTAATGTATATTCTCTAACGGTATGTGTGTGTTTTTACCGATAGAATATGTGAGCGGCAAATTACCTAAGTTAGTCTGACGGTTATTTCATGTATTTACCGTTAGAAAAATGTCCATTATAAGGAAAACCCCAGTCGACCATTGCTGAGCTGCTCTTTAATTTGTTCTGTTGCACTCTGTGTCCCTCTGTTTGTGACGAAAGTTCCAGCTACACTGCTAGGGTGATCAGGGTAGGCTGGAGGGAAGTTGATTGCGCCCCTCTCTTTAAGGTATGCTTAATCGTCGACACTTATCTCTCTCTCCCTCTAGATCTCCCTTCCTCTCTATTTGCAAGCTAGCTGTATTGTGTAGTTCCAAGTTTGTAGCTCTAAGCTTGGGAGCTTGGTAGCTGGAAATGCGTCATGTTTTAGGAGCTAACTAGCTTGTATTGTGTAGTTAGCTAGGTTAATTAGTGTTAATTTCGTCAGGCTAGGGTTCAACACATGTATCTGTTATAAGAGGCTGTACATGTACATATACATAACTTAATCGGGCAGGTTTCATGCATGGCTTACTCGTTAAATTTTGTTAATTGTAGATGGACAGGAAATATTGGATGTATGGAATAAAACGTACTACTCTTGAATATTTGGATGGTGTGAATGAGTTTATTAAATTTGCTGAGCAACAAAAGGAGAGGAAGGGAGAGAAAAATATGCTCTGTCCTTGTACAGATTGTATGAACTTGAAGAGGTTTAGCAACTCTGATCAAATTAAGAGTCATTTGATTCGTCGTGGTTTTAACGCGCGGTACACCCGTTGGATATGGCATGGCGAAGATCTTGAGGAAACAAGCACCACTACTACCAATCAGCACGACTCGGATGTGGATTGCAATAATATCGATGATCATCCCAATTTTGGTAATGTTAATTCCGATGTGCACGTAGATGATGATGATGACAATCTAGATGAGATGTTACGTGATGTAGAGGAAGATTACAACGAAAATGACTTCTGTGAATTTGAGAAACTGATTGCTGACTCTGAGAAGCCTCTGTTCCCTGGATGTGCAACATTTACAAAACTGTCTTCTGTGCTGAGATTATATAACTTGAAGGCAGGAAACGGTTGGAGTGATAAGAGTTTCACGGCACTATTAGATCTTCTAGCGGACATGCTTCCAGAGGGAAATGAGTTGCCAAGATCTACTTACCAAGCCAAAAAACTGTTGTGTCCGTTGGGAATGGAAATCGAAAGAATACACGCATGCCCAAATGATTGTGTGTTGTACCGTAACGAGTACTCCAGTTTGCATGTTTGTCCAAGATGCGGCGCATCGAGGTATACGCGTAGGGACCGGATTGACAGTGAACGTCACGAGGTAAGGAAAGGGCCCCCGGCAAAAACTGTGTGGTACTTGCCTGTGATACCTAGATTGAAGCGGCTGTTTGCAAATCCGAAAGTCGCGAAGCACTTGCGTTGGCATGCTGAAGCCCGGAAATAAGACGGAAAACTGAGACACCCAGCTGATTCTATTCAATGGAGAAACATCAACAGAACATTTGCTGAGTTCGGCGGCGAACTTAGGAATGTAAGGTTCGGGTTGAGTACAGATGGTATGAACCCACATGGTAATATGAGCAGCCGGCACAGCACTTGGCCGGTTCTTTTATGCATCTACAATCTTCCTCCTTGGTTATGCATGAAGCGCAAGTACATCATGATGGCGTTACTAATCTCAGGACCCAGACAACCCGGAAATGATATTGACGTGTTTCTAGCACCTTTAATCGAGGACTTACAGAAATTGTGGAGCGAGGGTGTGCAGGTGTGGGATGCATACAAGAAAGAGAATTTCATCTTGCAGGCCCTGATATTTTGCACCATAAATGATTTTCCTGCCTACGGCAATTTGTCGGGGTATAGTACGAAAGGAGCCAAGGCTTGCCCTATTTGCCTAGATGAAACTGAGAGCATCTGGCTGCGAAACTGCCGGAAAACAGTGTACATGGGTCACCGCAGGTTTCTTCCGGTGCATCACACGTACCGTAAGAAGAGGAAATCATTTAACGGGAAGCCTGAGAAGGGATCAGCTCCAGTGTTTCTGACCGGTAAGGAGATTTACTCACGCGTGAACGACATCAAAGTTGAGTTCGGTAAGCATTCTAAACCTCGAGAAAAAAATGTTTGGAAGAAGAGATCGATTCTCTGGGATCTACCGTACTGGGAGCACTTACAAGTTCGACATTGCATTGACGTCATGCATGTAGAGAAAAATGTCTGTGACAGTTTGATTGGTTTGTTGTTGAACATTCCGGGAAAGACAAAGGATGGTGTGAAAGCTCGTCGTGACATGGTGGAAATGGGGATAAGGACTGAGCTTGCACCTTTAGAGAATGGAAAGCGTACATACCTCCCCCCGGCCTGCTACACGTTGTCCAAGAGCGAAAAAACAGAACTCTGTCGGTGCCTGCACGGTGTTAAAGTTCCATGTGGGTACTCCGCGAACTTGAAAAAAGTTGTGTCTATGAAGGACCTAAGACTGGTTGGAATGAAGTCCCACGACTGTCATGTCTTGATGTCACAGATGCTTCCCATTGCTATCAGAGGCATTCTCCCAGTTAAAGTCAGAGAGACAATCACAAACCTATGTTATTTCTTCAACGCAATATCTTGCAAGGTAAGTACGTGCACTCGTACTATAAGTTCACTACCTCCATTTGTGGAGCTTAATTAGAAGATTTTTCTGATATGAATATTTTGCGCAACTGTGTCCTCGTAGGTAATTGATCCCGATGGACTGGACGCTTTGCAACGCGACGTGGTTACAACTCTTTGTCAGCTCGAAATGTATTTCCCTCCATCCTTTTTTGATGTTATGGTCCATCTGATTATTCACCTTATTAGAGAAATTAAGTTTTGTGGACCTGTGTGCCTGCGCTACATGTATCCATTTGAGAGATTTATGGGTGTATTGAAGGGATACGTAAGGACTCGTCGTCGACCCGAGGGGAGTATCATGGAAGGTTATGCCGCCGAGGAGGTGATTGAATTTTGCACAGATTATATGGCCGGGGTTGACCCAATTGGTGTTCCTAGGTCCCGACACGAGGGTAGGCTTGAGGGAATTGGAACGATTGGATTCAAAGCTATCGTCCCCGCTCGTGATGTGTACGCAAAATCACATTTTTGGGTCTTACAACACATGACGGAGGTCGAGCGATACATACACGAGCACAAGGTAATGTTACGGTCACAAAATCCTTCGAAGTCAGACGTTTGGGTAAGCAGAGAACATAACAGGAAATTTGCTGAGTGGATCCAAGAAAGAGTCACGCGAGCTGCCGAGGGCTCCGTAAGTGAAACTGTGACATGGTTGGCTAGAGGCCCAAGATTCACTGTAGGGACTTGGCAGGGGTACGACATCAATGGGTATTCATTTTACACAAGAGCTCAAGACGCCAAGAGTAGCACGCAATGTAGCGGAGTGACACTGTTTGCTATTTCCGAGGATGCCAGGTCAGTAAGGGCGCTGAACTCATATTACGGTGTTATTGACGAAATCTGGGAGCTCGATTACGGATTACTTAAGATTCCCCTGTTTCGATGCCAATGGGTCGAAATCCCTCGAGGTGTTCAAGTTGACAGTTACGGGTTTACTCTCATCGATCTTGGTAGAGTCGGACACCAAGACGATCCATTCATACTTGCAAAGCAAGCCACACAGGTATTCTACATCGTTGACCCGGCCAATCCAAACTTGCATGTTGTCCTCCACAGCAAGAGACGTATTGTTGGGGTCGAAGATGTTGTCGACGAAGAGGAGTATAACCAATTCGATGAAATACCTCCATTTTTAGAGGACATTCAATCTATCCATACTGAAGATATCGACGAAACAACATATCTGCGAGATGACCACGAAGAAGGATTATGGGTTGAGAACCATTGATGATTAATTTCTATTTCAGGGATAAATGCCAAGCAAACAGCCCACAAGTTCTGCAGCAAGGTGAGGAACTTATCATTAATACATCAGGCAGTACATTTTTCTTTAGAATTTAATGATAAGCTAGTTCACAGCATTAATACATCTCAATTTTACTCCACAGCATGAGTTCTAACATGTACAGTACCTTTATCCCGTAAATATTTAATTCTTCCCTTCAAATAGCACTTGCAAAAATCTCATCGCAGCCTCTTCAAATTAAGTTCAGCAAAAATCCCTTTTTTCTGACGGTATTTTGTTATTTATACCGATAGAGAAGGACATCTTCTCTCAGGCACTTCAAAACGTTTTCTATCGGTATCATTCTATTTTACCGTTAGAATAAATTCGTTTGTCTCACGGTATTTGTTGTCTGACGGTTTTTTCCTGTTTTTACCGATAGAAGAAGACTCTGCCGCTTTGAATTCTCAAACGTGTCGCCATGCGTCGCCTTGGAAACTCTATAAGTACCTCGCCATGCGTCGCGGTATTTTGTTGTTTTTCTAATTCTCGAACGGTTGGACTCCTCATCTTCTCTTTCACAATGGCAACCTCCATGGGATCGTCATCCACGGCCTCCCCGGTAAGAACTCTAAATCTCCTCGGTTTACCCCTGTATTGTTAATCCATGTTCAGTTCATTCTTGACCTGTTGATTTGCACAGGGAATGGTAGCCGTGGAAGACACTGCCAAAGTGAAGGCTGACCTGAGGGCCCTCCAGGAGGAGCACAAGCTCCTTACAGACAAGCACACTCAGCTACGGCTTGACCTTGACGATCTCTTCCAGCGCATTAAGCGCATGAAGACGGATGGTGACAATGCTAGGGCGAGGACGAGGCGTCTTCGCGAGGAGAAGAAAGCCGCGGATATGACCATCGCTGGCTGCGGTTTGACTATGAAGGATACCATAGCGAAACTGAGGGAGGTCGCAGGCCTTCTTGATGCGGTAGTAGTTGATCCTAGGGACAACTTGTCGCTAGAGGAGTCCTGCGTCCTGGCTGCAAGTCTAACTGACTCTATTCTACATGCAGCCAGGGCTAAGACCACCCCTTGACCTAGCATTTTGGGTTTTATTTTTTTTTGTAAGTGATAAAACAACAATGAATGAACAATTTCTTTTTATGTCAATTTTCCAATTTTCCGGCTATCTTCCCTCTTTCTTTAACATTCTGCAGCTTTCAACCACGGTCTGTTTGATGTTAAATTGTGTACCTTTTCATTACTCTGACGGTATTTTGTTGTTTTTACCGATAGAAAAAGGGCACACAAATCTCAAGCACGTAATCAAAAAAATTATCTGGGGAAAATTGGGCTCACGGGATTTTTTTGTTTATACCGATAGAAAAGGGCGCCTTTTCATTACTCTCACGGTATTTTGTTGTTTTTACCGATAGAAAATGGCCCAATCTCAAGCACTTTAAAAAAATTTTCTGTGGAAAATTGGTCTCACGGGATTTTATTGTTTATACCGATAGAAAAATGCATCCACTAATTCGAATATTTTTCCGGGAAATTTACTTTTTCTATCGGTATTATTTTGTTGTTTCGATAGAAAATTACATAAGTCTATCGGTATCATTTTGTTATACCGATAGAAAAGTTCGTCCGCTACTTTATTACTCGTACACGGCCCTTTAGTTTCCCTCCACTCGAACAGTTCCACCTTAGAGCACTGCGTCTCTTCGAGAGCGAAGAAAACCCCAACCTCCGCCGTGAGCACTCACTTCCTCTCTCCCACACGACGATCGCCGGCTGGACACTGGTTCGTCACTGCCACCGGTTCTTATTTTCGTCCTTCGCCCACCGTTGCTGCGTTCTACACCGCCTCTCCATCACCAGAATTGATCGCCGCCGTAAATACCCTAATTCGTCGTTCTATTTCCAGCATCTTCTTTATTTGATCCTAGTGTTTTGCACGTACTAATTCTTCAAGTTTTGCAATTACACTAGGGTTCCCTATTGTGTTGGCTTATGTACATTCCGCAGGCAATGTTGATTTTAATTAGGGTTTACATAATATGTTCCAGTGCTGTAATGAACCTGTTTTGAGATTTTAACTTCTCTATACTGCTGTATGTGTGATCAATTGTATCCAACTGCCATGTAATGCAGATTATATGTTGGAGGTGTTCTTACACATATTCTATCGGCAGCTCATGTGTTTACCGATAGAAAATTTTTCTGCACAAGTAGTAAAACTTAATTTGGATCTGGAAGGACATGAGCCATGCAATGTACTAGTTTGGTTGGGAATTTTTACTCACTTCGTATGAATATATGGCAATGTGGATGGGTCTTCGATGTATATGTTTCAAATGCCTATATACATGACTTTTCCCAACCTAATAGCTGTGAAGTCCTGATGACTCACATACAGGCTAGGCTAAAGATTATGCACAGTGGCACTTAGATGCTTGTGTGCATATTTACGTGTGAAATAATAATGCTGGCCCATGAATATTAGTGTAGCAAATCATCGAGAATGTTATGTGATGACAGTGAATGGTGGCTTGTCAACAAAATTCCATATGTAGAGAACATTGTTATGTTCTATCGGTATCTCACGTGTTTGCCGATAGAAAAATTGTCTTGTGTGGAGGTAATTGTTATGGTCTATCGGCAGCTCATGTGTTTACCGATAGAAAATATTTCTGAAGAGTTCAGTAAGTAATTTATGCATGTCTTTCTTTTTGTATTATTTTCCCTTTTGCCGCCCTAGTTAGTCTCCAGTCCTGGGCTGAGTTATGGAACTCCAAGGCGAATTAATTGCCATATATATGGTTTGTTGAAGGTTTTGTAGGGGAAGACATGTCGTCGTCTTCATCGGATGGTACTAGTGGTTCGACTAGGGCCAACCCCATCGTAACTACTGAAGATGGGGCTGTTACATCCCAGCGCAAGAGGGTGGGGCGAGGCGCGACGACGTTGGGGCGTTTGGCCAAACGCACTGATCTTTCTTGTGAGTTCAACCAATTTGGGAGGCCGATTGGAAAGAATGCTGGGAGGTACGCGGCCTACGTTGGGCTGTTGGCGAAAGAAAGGGTGAAGATCACCGTCCAGAGCTGGAAGGATGTGACGGCGGACGAGAGGGATAGGTTGTGGGCGGAAGTGAAGGTTAAATGAACTGAAATCGCTGAACTCTTTCGTAATCACGTTCTCTTGGCTTATACTAAAGTTTAACTAACTCGTGATTAATTGTATGCATTTTTCGGAAACAGGCTAAGTGGAACATCCCCGACGATACACCTAGGACTGCCTGCTTGAAGGACATGAACGGAATATGGAAAACCTTTAAGAGCTGGCTCGTCAGTAACTTCCTAGCTGCGGGGAAATCTCCTTGCGAGAAGTACCCCTTCATATCGGAGGAGGTATGGGAGGAATTCACCAAGCAGAAGGGGACTGAGGAGTTCAAGGCCCTTAGCGAGAAGAATAGGGCGATCCAGAAGAGGAACGACCACCCGCATCGGCTTGGATCCCGGGGCTATGCGGGGAAGGAGGAACAGTGGAAGAAGGAAGACGAACTAAATCCTGTCATCGACACCCCTGAGTTGCCGCTCTCCGAGATCCGGGATGAGAGGTGCAAGCGATGGTGGAGGGGGAGGGGGTCCGTGTCGTCCACGGGGTCTGTGCAGTTCACAACCCCTGGGGACGCCGACGTTGTGAGGCGAATGGTAAGTTGGCTAACCTCGTAAACTGTGTGCGCACAAGTGTATATAAGGCAATTTGTCTCACAAGGTACCTTCAAATGTAACAGATCTCTTTTGAGAAGGAGGCAGCGGAGGGATTGTTTACCCCGCAGAGGGAGAACGACATCCTCACCCGGGCTCTAGGAAATAAGGAGCATCCCGGGCGGACACGGGCCGTGGGAGCCATTGTGTCGTGGAAGGCCGGTTTCGTAGATCCGGCTCCACCGAGGAAGAAGGCCCGCACCTAGAAGGAAAAGGAAGCTGACCTCTCCGATAAGATACGGGCTGAGGTACGGGAGGAGATACGGGCGGAGATGCGGGCTGAGATACGGGCTGAGGTACAGTCTGAGGTGCAGACCGAGGTCGCACAAATGAGGGAAGGGTTTGCACGGTTGAGACAAGCATTGCTGGCCAAGAGTGCAGATGCGGATCCCCAGGACGACGGTACCCCGCGGGGTCGGATAAGCAGTTGCGCTTCGAAGGTACTCGCGGATCCAGTGGATCTACTTGAGGTACTGCAAGCCTTCATCTGTGCACTTAATTGTTACAAATTTGCAGGGGCCGGAGGGCTGCATCCTACAGAATCACGTAGGCGCCGGGCAGGAAGTGGTTGGACACGGCTTCGTATATCCGTCTGGGCCGGATGTCCGGGTCCACTGTGTACCTCTGCGGTTGGGTTTTGCAAAGGTACAGGTGGACATGGCCATGCCGGGCTACAACGATTCTCCATTGCCAGTCCCAACAGAGGAACTGCAGACACTTGCTGAGGCAGTGGGCTCCTACGTACAGTGGCCCAAGAAGTGTCTTGTAATACAACCGGTAAATCCTACACATTTTAGATTACATCCTACTCAGTACACTCAACTTGCATAATCTAACATACGTGCTCATTAATTGAAGTGGCCTGCCGCGGGGCTACCAGGGGACTGCGCCCCCAGCTCGGGGCATGAGGGCCGATCTCGTGCGAACCTGGACACATCAAAGACGGCCTCGACCCCACCCAGCGCATCCACGCCTCCACCTCGGAAGAAAGCCGCCATCACCTCGCCCTTGCCTTCGAAGGTACGCGCTCAGTCCCCGGCAAAAGGCAAGGGCGGCAAAGGCAAGGGCAAAGGGCGACAGGGACTGCCGTGGACGTTCACGAACGCGCTCCCACTCCTGTCGGAGGCATCTTTGCGGAAATTGGATCGATCAACTAGAGACCTCCACGACTGGTACCTACATCGAGCTCGACGCAGCCTGAACTTCTTAGTTCCCTACAGGCCTGGGCAGTTCCACCGTGAGCCCGGGACTATATCCGTGGCACACGAGGATCTGTTCGACCTCTACAACTGGCGGGAGCTCGATATGTCCATCATACGGACTGGAGTCCCGTGAGTTTGCTGATGCTATGTATTGCTGTTTTCTAACTCTGTTTGCTAACTCTGCATTAATGTTGCAGTTCATTTGAATACTGAGTAACTTTCTGTGAAATTAATATTAATCTCGTCCTTCGCATGCAGGTGCATGTACAGACTAGCATCGGAGGCTGCGTGTGACAAGGTGGGTTTCCTCGACCCAGAGAAAATAAGCCTCACGATGCTAGAGCAGGACGCCGCGCACGCTGAGCAGTACATATCCAGCGCGCTGATGGCGCAGCAGGACAGGGACTTCATTCTGGTGCCGTACCACCAAAGGTTAGTGCATTTCGTACTAATTTAACTCAATCTTGTATGTTACACCTGAGATGTACTTTGAGCTAGCGGTCCTCTTTTACGTACAATGCAGGGGCCACTGGATCCTCATCGTGATCTGTCCGCCGAGGAACGAGGTGTACTACCTCGATTCGATGCGTGACAGATTATCGATGGAATATGTGCTCAAGGGGAATATGGAGGCGTAAGTAACTTATATGTTTGATTTATATTTTGACCTCACTAGCTAATGATAATACATTAACTGGCAATACTAACTGAAATGCAGGGCTTTTGATAAATATGTGTCCGCTGGAGGGAGGCATGCCGCACCGCAGGGCTCCGTACTAGCTTGGAAAGAATATGAGGTACTCACGAGACTTTTTGTTTATGCTTAATTAGTTTATGGAAACAATATATAGCTAACATGTATTCGCATATGCAATTATCTCAGTGCCATCAGCAGCCGCAATCGTGGGAATGCGGGTTTTATGTGCTGCGCTACATGTACGACCTAGTGCAGACAAACTTTTCCCGATTCCCCCAGGTAAGCATCGATAGATAACTCAAATTTCAAAAATGGGTGTCACGTTCTAAATTAGGATTGAAGTTAGTTACTCAGTATGCACACATGCTTGCAGATCGCCATGTCGAAAGACCAATATGAAAATGCAAAGATTATATATCTTCGACAAATCTGGGCACAATATGTCATGGAGGAAGTAGCGCCCAACCATCCAGCATGACAATTTTCTCCTTTTTGTGTACTCTGCATAGACTGTTCATATACATGTGAATAAATATATATATGTGAATAAATTTCCACATTGGATTGCAATCTGTATTTGTCCATACATATGTGAATAAATGTGAATAACTGCCTAATGTGTCAATTTGTTCTGTGAATTTACCTTGCATCTGTACTGTATTGTGTATCCAATCTATACTGTATTGCATCTGTACTGTATATGTGAATGTACTGTATTGTGAATGCAAATAAAGTACTGTATATGTGAATGCTCTATCGGTAAATTCATCAACAACCGAGAGACTACTGTCCTTTTTTCTATCGGTACAATCAAAATTAACCGTTAGAAGAGTGTGACCTTTCCTGCCGGTGAACTCATACATATCCGATAGAGTACTAAGCTTTTTTCTGTCGGTAATCTTGTAGTTAACCGTTAGAATAGTGGTACTTTCCAATCGCTATTGACGAGTTTTCTATCGGTAAACTTGTAAGATGCCGATAGAATAGTATGAGTTTTCCTATCGGTAAACTTATAATTAGCCGTTAGAATAGTGGTACTTTTCCAGCCGCTGACGACGAGTTTTCTATCGGTACACTCCTAATATGCCGATAGAATAGTATGATTTTTTCTGTCGGTAATCTTGTAGTTAACCGTTAGAATAGTGGTACTTTTCAATCCGCTAGCGACGAGTTTTCTATCGGTACACTCCTAATATGCCGATAGAGTACTAAGCTTTTTTCTGTCGGTAATCTTGTAGTTAACCGTTAGAATAGTGGTACTTTTCCAACTGCTGGACGTAAGAATACGACGGGTTTTCTATCGGTAGATTCATAATATGCCGATAGAATAGTGAACTTCTTCTGTCGGTTATTTACCGATAGAAAATGTGCAGTCTTGTTCTATCATGTCTATCTCTATCGGTACAAAAACCGATAGTAGAAGGGTTTTTTTTACCGATAGAAGACTGCATTTCTGTACTAGTGAGAGATCATCCAAAGTGAATGTGCACAACAACTACCAGCTGCTATATATTCAGCCTCTGCTGTGGACTGCGCTACACAATTTTGCTTCCTAGATGACCATGAGACAAGAGAAGTGCCGAGGAAGTGACAAGTGCCCGAAGTACTCTTTCTATCAACCCGGCACCCAGCAAAATCAGAATCAGAGAAACCCCTAACATCTAGTTTAGAGGAACAGGAATACCAAAGACCAAAGTCAAGAGTGTGGTGCAGGTACCTGAAGATCCTCTTTACTGCTTGGCGATGAGATGCACGAGGGGATGCCTGAAAACGTGCACACAAGCACACGGCAAACTGAATGTCTGGGCGTGAAGCCGTAAGATAGAGAAGGGAGCCAATCATGCTTCGGTACTCTCGATCATCTACGGGTTCTCCATCTGAATCAGGATCAAGCACAACTGTTGTACCCATTGGGGTTGCAATCGGCTTGCAATCCTCCATTTTGAAGCGCTTGAGGAGGTCCCGAGTGTACTTCGCCTGGTGCACAAAAGTTCCTTGCTTCGTTTGCTTGATTTGAAGCCCAAGGAAGTAGTTAAGCTCGCCCATCATGCTCATCTCAAACTCCCTACTCATAATCTCAGAAAAACTTGAAACAAGAGAGTGAGATGAACCCCCAAAAATGATATCATCCACATAAACTTGTACGAGAAGAAAATCATTACCATGCCGGAGGATGAAAAGGGTTTTATCAATTTTGCCCATTTGAAATCCTTTTTCCAACAAAAATGACTTCAAACGATCATACCAAGCACGGGGAGCTTGCTTGAGACCGTATAAAGCCTTTGAAAGTTTGAACACATGATTTGGAAAGTTTGGATTTTCAAAGCCAGGTGGTTGCTTTACATAGACTTCTTCATTAATAAAACCATTTAAAAATGCACTTTTGACATCCATTTGAAAAAGTTTAAGATGTTTAGAAGCAGCAAATGCCAATAAAATGCGAATCGACTCAAGTCTAGCAACCGGAGCAAAAGTTTCATCAAAATCAAGACCCTCAACTTGAGAAAACCCTTGAGCGACTAAGCGAGCCTTGTTACGAACCACATGACCATGCTCATCCTGCTTGTTTTTGAACACCCACTTGGTCCCAATGACATTATGACCAACCGGGGGTTCAACAAGCATCCAAACTTTGTTGCGCTCAAAATTATGCAACTCCTCATGCATGGCATTAATCCAACTCGTGTCTGTGAGTGCATGGGTGACATCATGAGGTTCAAAAGAGGCAACAAATGCAGAAAATGCGACATGAGAGCTAGAAGCAGCAAACCGTGATCGTGTAGTCCTCTCATGTATGTCCCCAATCATTTGTTCTGGAGGATGCCTCTGAATGATGTGTCGTGGAACTGAAGGACCTGGATCAACGACAATAGGTGAAGTCACCTCAGGCTCAGGAGTGGAAGGAGCAAATCCAATGGGTAAAGTAGGTGATGCTGGCTCGTCTGGCTGAAGAAGTGGAGGAGGAAGCTCTGGATAGATACTCTCGTCGTCATCGTCATCCTCCACAAATATGCTATCAGATGTACCTGTGGGACCTGAAATGTCTGATCTAGCACTAGGGCTAGTCTCATCAAAAGTAACATCACAGGATTCTACAATTGTACTAGTATCAACATTTAGCACTCGAAATCCCTTGGAAGAAGCAGGATAGCCAAGAAAAATGCCATCAGAAGTGCGAGACTCAAATTTGTCCAAAAGACCCCTTTTCAAGATGAAACATTTGCAGCCAAAAACATGAAAATATGAAACACTCGGCTTGCGATCAAAAAGGAGTTCATATGGAGAATGCTTCAAAACAGGTCTCAAAAACACTCTATTTGAGATATAGCATGCCGTGTTCATTGCCTCAGCCCAATACTTACGAGGTGTGCTATACTCATCAAGCATTGTCCTAGCCATCTCAACCAAGGTGCGGTTCTTTCTCTCCACAACGCCATTCTGTTGAGGGACGTATGGGGAGGAGAACTGGTGCTCAATACCAAACTCAGCACAAAAATCCGAGAAATGTGAATTTTTGAACTCAGTGCCATTGTCAGTGCGTATAGCTCGAATGGCACCTGATAGTCCATTAAGAAGCTTCTTTGCAAAATCCCGAAAAAGGCCAAACACCTCATCTTTGGAAGCCATAAAGAACACCCAAGAGTAGCGAGAGAAATCATCAACAATGACCAAACAATACCACTTTCCACCAGCAGACATGACACGGGCTGGACAAACAGTGTCCATATGAATTAGTTCGCCCGGTCCCTCAGTCCTCACCTCAATGATGGGACGATGTGGAATGGCAACTTGTTTGCCATGCCGACATGGGGCACACACGTTATCTGTGACTCGTTTGAGTTTAGGCAGACCTCTCACAATGTCAAGGCCGCTAACTCGAGTCAAATGATCAAAACCAATATGTCCAAGGCGGCGATGCCAAAGCCAACTCTCCAAAGCGCCAGTGAAAGCAACCAAACATCGAGGGGCAAAAGAATAAGAATTAGAAAAATCAGCGGTGAAAATTTTGCCCGTCCGATCAATCCCAAAAACCAACTCCTCAGAAGAATCAAGAACCTTAGAACCCTCTTTCTTAAACCGAACCTCAAAATCATCATCCAAAAGGGAGGAAACTGATAGAAGGTTGTATTGCAAAGAAGAAACCAATGCAACATCTTTGAGAAGAAAGTTGTCATTGACTCGAATTGTACCTTTTGCAAGTACTTTGCCCTTAGAGTCATCTCCGAAGGTTATGAAACCACCATCAGAGAGCCTGTTGAGGGAGGAGAACCATTTTGCATCTCCGGTCATATGGCGCGAGCAGCCGGAGTCCACGATCCATTTGTTCTCCATCCCTCTCCCTCGCATCTACACATGAGAAGATAAGTTGGGCATCCAAGTCTTGGAGCCCGGTAAGCTGGCAAGAACATACTTAGGGATCCAAAGCTTGGACACTCGTGAAGAAGCAAAATATGAAGACTTAAGACTCGAAGAAGAATCACGAATGTGTCTAGAGCCATTGCTAGGCCTTATGAAATGACGTGAGCGAGTACCTCGATCAAAACGAGGAAGGCCAGCATGAGAACGGCGAGAGACAAAATCACCATGCCGTGGATCATATGTGAAACCAAGACCTCTATGTCCATGATCATGACCAACACCACTCGAGAAAGAATCAAAGAAATTATCAACAAATCTCGGCCTCATGGGTATTTCTCGCGCATACGTGTCACGGGGTTGACGACGCATGTGGGAAGAATCATGAGCAAACTCTCGATGCAAGTCTCTTGTCTTCCTAAAACAAAAGCCCACAAGATGTCCATCTCTCCCACAATATGAACAATGATATACCGGTCTGACAGAGACATTGGTACGAGAGGAAGATGCAACATGTGATTTAGGAGCAGACTTGCCCTCAGAAGAACCAATTTTGGAAGAATTTTTGAGACCTAACTTGCCTTTGAAAGAAACCCGAGAAGAAGTATGAACTTTAGGCACTTGGGGTTTTTCGACCATACTAGGCATGTACCCGATCCCCTCCTTGTTAAAGGAACACTTCGATGTGTCCAAAATGAGATCAAGGTTCTTTTCCCCATCAGAAAACTTCTTCAAAACAGATTTAAGATATTCAATTTCAGTTATCAAAAGAAGACAGTCAGGGCAAGAAACGAGCGAATCTTCCAAAACTTTTTCTTTGAGTTTGAGGTTCTCACATGACGGACATGTTTTAGTCCTCATGTTCTTGAGTTCCTTCTCAAGACGATCGGCAAATGACTCCGTCAAGGATTCCAATTCCTTTTCAAGTTCAGCACACTTGGTGCATGGAGTGGCCCTTAAGACATCAAGGTCATGTTGCAAAGAAATACAAGAAGCACAACAACTCGACTTGGAAGACTCAAGCTCGAAACGTGCAGAATCAAGCTCAGAATGCAAAGACCCAAGTGAAAGCCTCAAAGAATTAATCTCAGAATGCAAAGAAAGACAAAGCTCACAAGAATCAGAATCAGAGCCGCTCGAGCTCTTGCTCAAAAGATCATCGCGCTCCTTTTTCAAAGACCAAACCTTACTTCTCAAAGCATCAATATGAGAATCTTGTGCGAGAAGAGCTTCTAAGAGCTGATCTTTACTCACCTTGCTCATGTCGGAGTCAAGATCATCCTCATTGGTGTCATCATCTCCAAGGGCCATGAAGCATAAGCCGGTGAAGTCATCATCACTATCATGAGAAGAAGTAGTAGCCTTGTTGTCTTTATCATGACTATCATCACTCAGCTCATCAAGAGCGGACATGAAGGCTTTGTGGATGGCCTTCTTAACAGTTCCAAAATTCTTCTTCTTCATATCAGAACTGAAGGTCTTCTTTTTCTCTGGCTCTTTAGTGGCGCCCTTGAGGGTAGGGCAAAGAGCACGGATGTGGCCAGGTTTGCCACACTCAAAGCATATGATCTCTCCTCTCTTTCCTCTCTTCTCTCTTCTTGCTTTCAAAACCCTCACAAATTTCTTAGTAATCAATGCAAGCTCATCATCAGAAAGCACATCTAGAGCCTCATCCTCAAGAGAAGTAAGAGCAGAAAGTGAAAAACCAAATGAGGACCCTGAAGACCCAGATGAGCTAGGATGTGTGGCGTGTAATGCCAATGGCTTAGATTCAGGAGGAGACATCGCCGCTCTAGTCATCTCATAGGTCTTGAGAGAAGAATATAAATACTTGGTCGTCAAGACATCTAGGTCCTTAGCCTCCATAATGGCAGTGGTTTTGACATGCCAAACAGCTGGAGTCAAGGAACGCAAGATCTTGCGACATCTCTCAGACTCAGAAAGATCTTTGCCTACAGAGCTCAGCTTGTTGACAAGAGTATCAAAACGAGTGAAAAATCCATCAATAGACTCACCCGACTGCATCGTGAACTGCTCATACTCAGATGTCAAAAGCTCATGCTTCACGCTCTTAACTTGAGTGGTACCCTCATGGAAAGCTCCGAGGGCCACCCAAATATCATGAGCAGTGGAAAGCCGTGATATGCGATTGTACTCAATCCGTCCTAGGGTTCCATAGAGATAGTTCATCGCCCTCTGGTTGAGTAAGGCCTGTGCTTTGTTAGACTCATTAATTTCAGCAGGCTCCACATATGCATCTTCAATGATTTTCCATAGGTCGAAGCCTTGAGACTTGATGTATGTCTCCATGCGCTTCTTCCAATATGGAAAGTCATCTCCATCGAAGATGGGTGGCTTGCTCGTGTACTTTTCGGTCGCCATGGCTCAAGAGACGGTGAAGTCTAGAAACGAGAGCAACACCGGGCTCTGATACCAATTGAAAGACCAGGATGGCGAACCGAGAGGGGGGGTGAATCGGTTTTCCAAAATAAAACTTAAGAGACAAGTACAAGAAAACAAGAGAGGGTATAAAGATGCTAGGGGTGCTCGGATATCTCAAATATAGCTATCCCCAATCATAGCACCATCTCTCTTGATATTCAAAAATCTCCATAACACAAAAAAAAGGAGAAATAAAAAGAAAACAAGAACTAATCAATTGCAAGTAATTAAACAATCAATTGCGAGTATTTAAATTGCGAGTATTTAAACAATCAATTGCAAGTATTTAAATTGCGAGTATTTAAACAAACAATTGCGAGTATTTAAACAAACAATTGCGAGTATTTAAACTGCAAGTATTTAAACAAACAATTGCGAGTATTTAAACAAGCAAAAAAGAGAGAGAAGTTTCAACAACTTAAAAATATTCAAGAAACAAGAAAAGGATCAAGAATACAAAGTTTCAAAGGCTTAAACACAAAAGCCTAAAACTCTCTCTCAAAGGGGCAACTCTTCTCCCTAGCACTCCCCTTCTTATATAGAGCTAAAACCCTCTTAGTGTAGTCTCCACAACCAATGTGGGACTAACAGCTGGTAGAGGTTGGGCCCGAATCCCAATTCAGCCCAACTCTCATCAATCATTTTTACAATTTTCGGATTTACAATTTCAGAATTACAGCATTTTCTGAACAGCAGACACTAAAACTGTCATAACTTCATCATCTGAACTCTAATTTTGATGTTCTTGGATACGTTGGAAAGCTAACTTCTAGCTCTACAACTTTTCTGTTGAAACCTTTCTGAGAACAAGTCTATATCAGTGCAGAATTAGCTCTCCAACAGAACCTTTCGCATAAGCTTCAACTCGGAGTTCATAAACCATCTTGATGATTCCTCGGGTATCATGAGCACCACTTGTGCTCGCCATAATGTCATCACATGACCACCTCGATGTTGAATAGCTCGCCACATGCCGAGAAGTCTCTCCCATTCCGGACCCCGACCGGCAACCTCCACACTTCGATCGGCTCGAGCTACTTCAACAATCTTGGTGCAACGCCATATCCAGGTGTTGGATTAGTCATGTAGAGCGTTCCCTCAAGTCTCTAGCACCTTCGGCATCTCTTGGACCAGTCAAGTCTCCGGCTCCTCCCTGAGCACTACTCCGATGGCCCAACCTTGCCGCAAGCGTACTATAACTCCGGTATACCTGCAACATGCACCAAAACCAAACAAACCCATCACATAGCACTGTTCACACATAATGACAATATAAACGAACACAAACAATTCAAAACATTGTCAAAACATACATCACTCAAGAGACAATCACCTGGGGTTTACAAATTCATTCCTTCAAGAGGCAATTCAGGTGGGATTTTAACTGCTTGGAATAGCATTTTTTTCCTGTAAGGAAGATATGGTGTTTAATGATTTCTGCCTAACGGTTATTTTGAAACACAAACTCTCTGGTGAGCTTTGGATGATATCAAATGTTTATGGTCCCTGTTGTCCTTAGAGAAAGTTGGAGTTCCTTGATTGGTTTACAAACATTTCGGTTCCTTCTAATATTCTGTGGATTATTATGGGGGACTTCAATATCTTAAGGTTTCCTTCTAATAAGAACAAGGGAGTTTTTAACTTTGGAGAAGCTGATCTTTTCAATGCATCTATTAATCATCTTAATCTGGAGGAGTTGATTATCAAAGGAAAGGAGTTTACCTGGTGTAATATGCAAGTTCAACCTACTCTGGTTAAACTTGACTGGATTTTTGTGAATGAAGAATGGTTGAGGGCCTTTCCTAACAGTTTTGTTAGAACCTCTATTAGACCTTTGTCGGATCATTTCCCTTGTATCATTCGTATTTCACTCTTTCCTCATGCCAAGCTTTTGAGATTTGAAAACTTTTGGACGCATTGTCATGGTTTTCTGGATATTGTTGCTGGAACTTGGAATGTTGTTAGATTTGATGCTAATCTTACAAGGAGAATCAATTCTAAATTTAAGATTTTGAGAAGAATTTTGAGTTGTTGGAGTAAGCAATTCAAGATTTCTCAAATCTATAAGCAAAACTGTAATTTTATTTTGAACTTTCTGGATGGCTTGGAAGAACAGAGGGATCTTTCTAGGATGGAATTCAATTTCAAAAATATTTTGAAGTCTCATTTGAAAGATCTTTTAAGAAATAGACATGAGTATTGGAGACAAAGAGGAAGGCTCCGATGGGCTAAATTGGGTGATGAAAATACCAGATTTTTCATTCAGTGGCCTCTAATAATTTAAGAGTTAACCTTATTGTCACTATAAAGAATGATCTGGACATTGAGCTTTTCAACCATTCATATATTGTGCAACATCTTTGGCTTTGTTTTAAGGATAGAATTGGCTCCTCAGACTTCCAAGGCATGTTATTCAATCTCTCAGAGTTCTATCTTCCTTCTCAGATTGAGCTTTCTGGTTTGGATGCAAACTTCTCTATTTAGGAGATTGACTGTTATTTTGAATTTGCCTAAAGACAAGAGTCTTGGACCGGATGGGCTTAATGGGGCCTTCTTTTGGGCTTGTTGGATCATTATTAGACAAGATTTTTATGATCTCTTCCAATAGTTTTTTGAGGGACAAGCTGAGCTTTCTAGAATTAACTCTTCCCTTATTACTTTCATCCCTAAGAAAGATGGTGCTAACAAAGTTTCTGATTATGGACCAATCTCTTTACTCAACAGTTCTTTAAAGATTATCCCCAAGCATCTTGCTAATCGTTTGCAACAAGTGATCATCTCTATTATTCATCGCAATCAGTATGGCTTTATTAAATCCAGAACTATTCAAGACTGTGTTGCTTAGGCTTATGAGTACATCAATATTTGTAAGGCCAGTCATAATAGAACTATTCTTTTGAAATTGGATTTTGAGAAAGCCTTTGATATGATAGAACATGTTGCTATTATTGATGTTCTTAAGGCTAAAGGATTTGGTGTTAAATGGCTAAGTTGTATTAAGCTGATTTTGGATTCAGGATCTTCAAAAATCCTCTTAAATGGGATTCCTGGTAATCAAATCTGGTGTAAGCGAGGAGTTAGACAAGGTGATCCTTTGTCACCTTTACTTTTTGTGCTTGTGGCTGACTTGCTGCAATCAATTTTAAACTCGGCAAAGGATAAGGGTCTGCTTAATCTTCTTGCATTAAATGTGGGAAATGAGGATTTTCCTATTGTTCAATATGCTGATGATACTCTTATCATTATGAAATCAGATGCGAAAGAAGTTTTTCTCCTTAAAGCTCTTCTTCATTCATTTGCTATCTCCACAGGATTAAGAGTTAATTTTCATAAATCCTTCATGGTTCCTATTAATTGTTCAGATGATCTTGTTCTAAATCTTGCTAGGATTGTTCGCTGTCAAGTGGGCTCTTTTCCTTTTAATTATTTGGGACTCCCACTTTGTCTTTCTAAGCCTAAGGTGGAATGTTATGATATGTTGATTGAAAGAATTGAAAGAAGATTTTCTGTATGGCAATTCTCTTTTCTCTCTATGGGAGGAAGATTAACATTAATCAATTCAATTCTTTCTTCTCTTCCTATGTTTATTATGTGCACGCTTAAAATTCCCTTAGCTGTTATTAATAGAATGGACAAAATTAGAAGAGCATTCTTTTGGAGGGGACAATCGACTTGCTTTGGTAATCATTGTTTGATTGCTTAGGACAAAGTTTGTAGACCTAAATCAAATGCTGGGCTTGGAGTTATCAATTTAAGAACTCAGAACTTGGCTCTTCTTTTGAAATTCTTGTTTAAGTTCTTTAACAAGAATTCATTTCCATGGGTTCAGTTAATTTGGTCTCGTTATTATTATCATAATCTTCCATCGGATACTCAGTTGGTTGGTTCCTTTTGGTGGAAGGACATTTTGCATCTTTTAACTTATTTCAAAGGCATTTCTAAATGCAAGATTGGGTTGGGAGATACTTGTGAATTGTGGAATGATGTTTGGTCATCTGAAATTCTAGCTCATAAATGGGCTGAATTGTTCTTATTTTCAGGAACTCTAACTACACATCAATTTTGGAGCCTGAACAGCTTGGAAACTATTTTTCATTTGCATTTATCGGAGCCGGCTTATAGACAATACCAGAGTCTTTTGTTGCTTCATCATGATACTAGGGGTCTCTCATCTCTGAATGATTGTTGGATTATTTTTGGAAGCAATTTGCATATATATAAAACCAATAAGGTCTATAAGAGGTTAATGGGTATTGCTTTCTCTCATCCCATTTTCAATCACTGTTGGAAGACAAAGTGTATGCTTAAAAATAAGATTTTTGTTTGGATTCTTCTTTGGAAAAGCCTTAATACTAGAGAGAGATTAGGAAGAAGAAACTTGCTGATCTCTTCTTATGAGTGTGAGGTTTTCACTGATGGTATTCTTGAATCGCACTTTCATCTCTTCTTTGAATGTGTTTTTGCTATTCAATGCTGGAATCTCGTGGGCATCAGCTGGAATGGAAATTTGGCCAATTCTTCTATGATTGATTTAATTTGGAAACTTAAAGAATACAACCCGAGATTCAAAGACTTTCTCATGGAAATCATTATGTTGACTTTGTGGAATATTTGGAAAATCAGAAATTCCAGAATTTTTAACCATCAGCCTGGGAATCTCATCAAGTGGAAAAAAGCTTTTATATTGGAGTTAAAACTTGTTGCTATTCATTCCCCTGAAGAAATTAGAGAAAAAATACTTAGATGGGTTGATCTTTTGTTGTTTCTTGTTTTTTCTTTTTCTCTTGTAACTTGGGTTCTCTTTATATTATATTATTAATAGCAGTAGGCGGCTTGCCTACTGTCTTCCCTTCAAAAAAAAAAAAGTCCGCGTCGCTCTTAAACATCACCTTGGCGACTAGCAGGGGGTCCAGGAAACTGACAGGTTCCCATTTAGTTTTGGCATATTTGGTCATGTAGTTGCACGGAACTAACCAATTAATAGATGACATATATCCATATATGCACGAACAGGTGTAGGATAGTAGATACTTACAGCATTCAAGACCTTAGGATGGACACATCGAGCGCGTCTTTGTTGAATAAATTGTGTAGGTCTTCGAAGGTCACCGGATAGGTCCCGACGTCCTGGTGGAACTCTGCCACGGTGTGCTTGACCATGAAGTACGTCAGACGTTGCTTCCTGGTCTTGTTTGTCTTCTGCATGTACTATCCATGCAGGCTCTAGCATGCGAGACCCATGCTCCGAATTGCGGTATCGGGGGCCATGGGCATCCCCAGAACGATCGGTGTGGGAGACGGTGTGCTCTTCTCACTCTCCTTCGTCATGCTCTTCTTTGCTTTTTCCTTGGAAGCCAGCTTCTTGATGCCTTGCCTCCTAGTCGGTGTCAGCTTCATCGTCGGACCCGTCGTCTGGCTTGTTGGAGGAGGGGTCGGCTGGCTAGTAGGCTGAGTGTCAGTGTCCGTAGGGGTAAGAACCTACATATAGTAATTGTCACTAACTCTGTGGGCTATTATTACAGTACGAAATTATGAAACCGGTGGGGGAATTACCTCATCCAGGACGATGTCCTTCTTGGGCCATTGCACGAATGTGTGCACCGCAGCCCCGAGAGTGGGAATCTCGTCATTTGGCGGCTCGTCCAATGGAAACCCCTTCCAATGCTCGAAGACAATGTCCACCTGGACTCGTGCAAAACCCTCAGATAGAGGGATACCGTGGATCGTCGCCCCACCGTGCATGGTTACACCATCCCACGGCCAGCCTCGATCTGGAAGAGACTGGCCTGCACCATAAGCTTGCATGAGGCGGGTTCCTACAAACAGTGCGCATTGAATTTCACTTTTGAATGAATTAACAAAGAAAAGTGGTCATTACCTGTAGAAAGTCCACTGGATACTGTCGAGGGGGCTCCGGATGCAAAGACTCTGGAAGCGAAGCCCCTGGCGCGGACGCGTAGTTGCTATGGCGGCCAAGAACGGCGCTCTGTAAATGCGCTGTTGTAGGGGGGATGCCCTGGGGCTGTCTTAGCTCATGATACATTGCCCGCATCTCCGCCAACTCCTAGCTGAGTTATGCGTCCCGCTGGTAAAACTTCGATCGGATCTCCTCCTTGATCCACTCGTCATAGGCTTTGTAGGATCTCTTTCTCCTCTTAGCCGCCTCCTCATCATCGGCAAAACCTACCTTCCAAGGCACAGTGGCACCTAGGCCGCGCACACGGCCTGGATGCTCCTTATTTCCCAATGTCGTCGTTAGGATATCCCTCTCCTTGCTAGGGTTGAAAGATCTGGATGACGCCTGTGCACTCAACACCTCTTGCAACAGGAGAACTTAGCAATACAACCCATTGCATGTGTGTAACGAGGTTAGTAAGTTAGAGATCTTACCAGCCGATTGGTCACTTCCCTGTCTGCAGGGTTATTTACAGAGATGCTTCCGGAGGAGGTCATCTTCGATCTTGCTCGGCACCAATTGCGGGCGCGCACGTCCGTTATCTCCGCATAGGGAGCGGAGGCCGAAGACTGGGAAGCCTCCTTGTCCTACTTTCTCCACAGCACCTTCTTCCCCACATACCCACCGGTGTCTAGTCTTTGTGGGTGGGTATTCTTGGCCTGGTTAGCCTTGCCCTTCTCACTGAGAGCCTGGAACTTGGGTGTGTCCTTCATCTCCATGAACTGCTGCCATGCCTCATGAGTCACGAAAGGATAGTCATTGAAGGGGGTCTTTGACTCCTTCATATAGTGGTTGACAAGATGGCTCTTGAAGGTCTTCCACGCCTATTTATTGCCATCAGTGCCGTCCGGCTGATGGTGAGCTAGCGATCCTCGGGAATGTGAAACACCACCTGCACTTCTTTCCACAGCTCGTCCTTGCACTCTTGGGGTACTTCACGCCACTCGGAGGTGGTGATGGGCACCCGCTCCCTTGCCACTTTGCCGCATAGGGAGCAGTACTGACCGACTAGTTTCTTCGGAGCTTCCGGCACCCTGTTGTCGTCGAACTGTATGTGCTGCTTTTTCCTCTTGTTGAGACGCGCGCATGTCGTTCGACCTTGGCCCTTTCTCTTCTGCGGCTTGGCCACGGTGGACGAGGTGACGTCTGGCCCAGGTGTCTCATCGCTAGAGAGGTCGCTCTGACTCCACGACCGATTCATTTCGTCACCGAACATATCAGTTGCTAACATAAGTGAAAGAGAGAAGATTGAATTCATGTAGGGGTTTTTATCCGGAAGTTAAAATCCTCTATTAAAGAGAAACTAATGTTCTTTTTTCTTCTTGAGGTAATTTTTAAAAACACATCAGACAATGATGTAGTGGATATTCCCACAAAACATCACCAGAAAAGCACATTCATTTGTAGGGCAGAAAAAGAGGGTGGTAGTAGGGCAGAAAGTTGTCTCATGTACAATTATAAAAGGAGCACGCAAATTACTCTTATTTGTAATAGAAGCACAATATCTACTATTCAAATACTACAATATGATTAAGCTTGCAGAATTCAAAACATCAAAAAGACCATAATAGCAGAAGAATTGTGAATGATCAACACTCAAATCTTCTTTCTATATTAGAGTTGGTGTGTGTGTGTATAATCCAAAATTAGAGTTGTTTACAAAAGAAATAATACAAAACAAAATGAGAGGTGGACAACCTCTCACATAGATGAAGTGCGTGCATTTCTTTCCATATTAATATGGTGATCTTGACTTTTTTGGGGAATTAGCAATGAAGTAACTCTAGAGATCAATATGGGAATTCTACAACAACCTAGAATCTCATTCGATGGGAAAAGACTATATATAACTAAAGCCCTTATAATTAAGTATTTAACCAATAATTCTCGTATGATTATATTAGTCTTATGTGGACATTGTGCAAGCCATGTCAATTGTGGTTTCTGCTAGTGGCATGTAATTATGCGGAGTTGGTTAAAACATTTAATTTAAGAATTGTACAAATATAATTTAACTTGTTTTTTTCTTTCACAAATGAGTTAGTTCAATCAATCAAGCAACTATGTCCCCAGATCTCACAAAAGCTTGGGATTCTCAGCACATCTCTAGGCAAAATTTAGTGCAGACCTTTTATAAATAAGATCTAGTTAATAATTATTGGATTGTAATCCTGATTACAAATATATTATAAAAGAATGATTTTTGGCTAGTCTCATATGAGAGGCTCTCACATGGATTAATCTCAGTACATCTCTTAGCTACACTCATATGTTCATATGGATTTCTGATCATGTGTTCAAAAGTATACAAAGATCAATCTGCTAACATAATCTAGGAGGAACAACCATTTTTAGACTAAAGCACTTAGTTAGGTATAGCATGATGAAGGAGACCGAGAGGGAGGAGGGGCACCTGAGATTTTGGAGGAGGAGACGGTCAGAGGTCTGGAGGAGTAGCTAGAGGTGCTTGCGCCGGATGGTGGAGGCCAGAGAGAGGCATTGCGCGAAGCCACTGGAGAGCTAGGGCAACTGAACTGAAAAGTCGCAAAGTGTGGAAATGAGTAGGACAAAGCCGCCTTAAATTATGTAGGGAGATTATCACAAATGATTATGAGCACAGAGCTGTCTCAAATGAGCGTGGTTTAGATTGTAAAGCACTATCACAAACGGTTCTGAGGTAAGTACCATCTGATAGATAACTATAACAGACGGTTATGAGTTCAGAACCGTCTGTGATAGTGCTTTACAATCTAAAACTCTGCAACCCTGAATACTAAAATTTCAATATCTGAAAAGCTTCAAATCTTTGCAAATGATGTCCAAATATTCCAAAACTTAGTGGAAACCTCAAGAGACATATTTGGAGCATAGCGCAATCAAGTTTTAAAGATTTTGGTGAAGAAATTTGAAGTTGGAAGCAATTTTGTGCTGTAGGTTTCATAATATCGGGAGAGAGGCACTCGAACACTTAGATATTGCAAATGAAGTCCAATGTTCTGAAACTAGGTTACAACCTTAAGAGTCCCATGTGGAGCATGTTCAATTACATTTTTAATAAATACACAAATTTTCCTAAGGTTGCAAAAACTTTACATACAAATGGGGACTTTGACCGACAATTTGCACCTACATACGTACACACCCATATTATCCTCAACTTTCCACTTGCCGTAGCCCTACAAAGGTGATAATTAGAAGATACGCTATACCGATGGAAATAGAGAGATAAGGATGGTTGATTACCTTTAAAGTATAACCCTTCCTGGTGATCCATACACATGTAACTGGTTTTATCGGTGTCTTCAGGATCGACCTGTACGCCATCTCCAAATGGAGGCATATAATCAAATTGATTGTATTCTTCCTTGTCTACGACATTTTCAATTCCAACAAGCCTTCTCTTGCCATGAAGAACGACGTGCCACTTCTTATTGGCTGGGTTAGTGACATAAATGACATGAATGGCTCATCTTTATAAGCAACTCGATCGAAATCAACAGAAGTAAAATCGTAACTATCAACCTTCACACCCTATGAGATTTGGACCCATTGGCATCAAATAGGGGAATCTTGAACTGTACGTAATCGAGCTCCCAAATTTCTTCTATGAACCCGTAGTACGAGTTCAATCCACATACTACCCTTGTTGGGCCTGTCTTGCTAAACTCCTTATGAAAAGCTTCTATGCTCACTCCACTATTTTGCTAGTGCTCTTTTGATCTTGAGTTTTCATGTAGAATGTGTACCCATTCATGTCGTATCCTGCCATGTTTGTACAGTAAATGTTGGCCCTTTTGCCAACCATTTCAGATTCTCACTTGCGGACTCCTCGGTGAATCGCACTTTCATCCACGCGTTGAATCGACTATTATGTTCTCTCGTGATCCAAACCTCAGATCGGCTAGGATTGTCTTGTCGTAGCATCTCCTTGTGCTCGTCGATATACGGTGACACCTCCGTCATGTGTTGCAAGACCCAAAAATGTGCTTTTGAGTACATATCAAAATCAGGACTGATTGCTTTCAGTCCAATAGTTCCAATGTCATCAAGCCTCCCCTCGTGACGAGACACAAGAACTTCTATTGCTTCTACCTTGGCCATGTAATTGACGCAGAACTCAACAATCTCTTCAGCTGCATAACCTTTGATAATGCTGCCCTCGGGCTGAGAGTGATTCCTCACGTAGGCCTTAAGTACACCCATGTACCTCTCGAATGAATACATATAACGTAGGAACACAGGTCCATATATCTTGATTTCTCTGACAAGGTGGACAATGAGATGGACCATGATATCAAAAAACAACAGAGGAAAATACATCTCAAGCTGACAGAGAGTTCAAAGCACCTCGCTCTGTAGAGAATCTAGTCCATCGGGATCAATGACCTTGCAAGAAATTGCACTGAAGAAATAACACAACCTCGTGATCGTCGCTCTAACCTTATGCGGCAGAATACTCCAGATGGCAATAGGAAGCATTTGTGTCATTAACACGTGACAATCGTGAGACTTCATACCAAGCAGTTTCAAATCGCCCATGGGTACAAGCTTTTTTATATTTGCGGACTAACCCGATGGAACTTTAACACCATAGAGACACTTACAAAGTTCTGTCCTCTCAGCCTTGCACAAAGTATAGTAGGTAGGGGGAAGGCATATACGGCCTTTCTCGTCCTCTCTCGGTGCTAGCTCGGGCTTGATTTTTATTTCGATCATGTCGCGTTGCACATTGACGCCATCCTTTGTCTTCTCCGGAATGTTCAGCAATAGGCCGATTAAACTGTCGCAAACATTCTTCTCTACGTGCATGACATCAATGCAATGCCGAACCTCTAAATGCTCCCAATACTGTAAGTCCCAAAATATCGATCTCTTCTTCCAAATGTTCTTCGTGCGGGGCTTCAATTTATGACCTTTTCCAAACACAACGTCTATGTCCTTCACCTGTGAGTAAACTTCTTTCCCGCTCATAGGCTTCGGGGCTGAACCATCTTCCTTGTGGCCATCAAATTCCCTTTTCCTCTTACGATATGCGTCATTCTTCGGAAGAAACCTACGGTGATGCATGTACACCATTTTCTGCAATTCTTCAGCCACACACTCTTAGTCTCATCTTTGCAGTGGGGACAAGCTTTGGCTCCTTTCGTACTAAGACCTGACAAATTTCCAAGGGCAGGGAAATCGTTGATGGTGCAGAATATCATAGCACATAGGATGAAGTTCTCTGGTTTGTATGCGTCCCATACTTGCACCCCTTCGTTCTAGATTGTTAGCAAATCCTCTATCAATGGTGCTAGTTACACATTAATATCGATTCCTGGTTGTTTTGGTCCTGAGATAAGTAGCGACATCATGATGTACTTGCGCTTCATACACAACCAAGGAGGAAGGTTGTAGATACACAAAAGAACCGGCCAAGTGCTATGCTGACTACTCATGTTACCAAACGGATTCATTCCATAGGTACTCAACCTGAATCTTATATTCCTCAATTCCGCTCTGAAGTTAACAAATTCCCTATCAATATTTCTCCACTACGTAGAATTAGCGGGGTGTCTCAGCTTTCCATCCTTCTTCCAGTCTTCCAAATGTCAACGCAATAATTTTGCCTCTTTATGGTTTGCAAACAAACGCTTCAAGTGGGGAATGACGGGCAAATATCACAACACCTTAGTAGGAGGTCCTTGAATTTTCTTAGTGCTGTCGCCATCGTCAGTTCAGTCCTTACACTTATAGCAGGATGCGCCGCACACCGGACAAACATGCATATCGTTGTAGTAGTTATGGTAAAGGATGCAATCATTAGGGCATGCGTGTATCCTTTCTACTTCCATTCCCAAGGGACACAACAGCTTTTTTCCTTGGTAGGTGTTTTTTGGCAACTCGTTTCCCTCCGGAAGCATGTCCGCTAAAAAATCTAATAGTGTCATGAAACTCTTGTCGGTCCAGCTGTTACTTGCCTTCAATTTTAACAATTCAAGCACGGAGGCCACCTTTGTGTATTTCGGCTTGCAACCAGGGAACAACGGCTTTTCTAAGTCCTCAATTAAGCTCTTGAATTTACCAAACTCCCTTTCACTATAATTTCCTTCTACATCACGCAACATGTCATCTAAATTGTCATCCTCTAGCATACCCTCATCGAAATTGTCGTTGCGATTCGACATGTCTTGTTCCTCAACTTGAGTGGCACTTGTTTCTACAGTTTGCTCTTCACCGTGGTGGATCCAACAAGTGTACCCCTTTTTGAAACCACATCGGATCAAGTGGGCCACAATTTGAGATGAGTTGGTGAACATTTTAAGGTTATCGCAGTCTATGCAAGTACGGTACATATATCGTAAACCCTTCTTCGCCATGTCTTGCTCAGCAACTTTTTTGAAATCTAAAAACCTTTCATGTATTCTTCACTCACTCGGTTGTCATTATGCATTCAGTCTCCATGGACCATCTGCAATTAATTAAATTCATACACATTCTAAGTAATAATCTACGGTCGATATGCAATTAAAATGCTAATCTAGCTAGCTCGTGTTTGTGGCTGTAATTAATCTATGGGTTTGCGGGTATAATTAACTTCAACTGCAAGCAATTAATTAGTAACTAATTGGACGCATGGATAACACACATCATGAAGTGGATAGCTAGAGGTAGGACAAATGAGAGTTACAACTAGGATTTGCTACTCTAGCTTGCCCTCCCTCTCCCTCTTTGATCAATCAATGGAGATGATGATGAAATTAAGTAATGTGTATGCCTTAGGAGAAAATACCAACCTTGGATCTTCAAATTTTTGTGCCCTTGCTCTTCCTTGCCCCAGATTTCTTCCAACTGGAAAGTATGTGGAGCAAGATTGTACGACTAGCTCGAAACAATAGCTAAAACATCTTTTTGTAGCCTACGGGCTCAATACAGACGGTTCTAGCATCATCACCGTCTGAAATAACAAACTATCACTGACAGTTTTTATGTAAAAACCGTTTGTAATAACACTACCATTTTCCCTCGGAACCGTCTGTGATATTCTAATTATCACATACGGTTCTGAGATCAAAACCATCTGTGATAGTCCAGAACTATCACAGACGGTTTTTACCTCAAAAGCATCTGTGATAGTGTTGTATTACAAACGATTCTGAGCTTCCAACAGTTAGTTGTGGAAGATGGTTTTGATCTCAGAACCATATGTGATAATTAGAATATCACAGACGGTTCCGAGGGAAAATCCATCTATCGTGCTATCACATTTGGGTCTTAGGTGAGAACCGACCTGAATAACTTTACATGTTCTCCTGACAGGCCTTCACAGACGCTTTTCCATTGAAAAGTTCATAACTGTCTATGATGTGCCATCCTGGATGTCTGTTTCTATGGTAGTGAAAACCAGGAATTCCAAGTGATAAATCTCTTTTTTTTATTTTTCATTTTATGATGAATGTGGTGGAATGATGATTCGATGAAGACTAAGCAAACGGTTAAGTGAACACCCCCCGAGCTAAATCAGAAATTGTCCTCAATGTATGGAGAGAGATACAGATTACCGTTTGCGGTGTGATTTTTGGAGGTAGATGTTGTGGAAGATGCCGTGGTGAAAGAGGATGTTGTGGTCCACACAACTCCAATGGTGCAATCCAAGGCATCGCAAGTGAAAACCTAAAAAGAAAAACAAAAAGAAACAAAAAAGAAAAGGAAAATAAAAAGAAATACTTGCGTACCTTGGAAATCACTTGTCGAAAGCCGGTTGAGGAAAATGGTAGAAATGTGGTAATGTATAGGATGGAAAGGTAGGTGGTGGATAGGGTTGTGGTATGTCGCGCCTCGAAACTGGGACTACGACTACTCCCGTGGAGATCTAGCTCGCTGCAGCTAGTCCCATATGTACATACCTTTGACTTCCCAGGATAAGTCAAGTACAGGATATATTACATTGCAACAGAGTAACTTACAAAATATTTAAGCAGTGTGCCCTGCTGGCCTTAATATTACATAAAAAGATTACAATGCCTTCACGGCATTCAAGGTTTAGCAAAATAATAACTACACAGCAGAAGATAGGTGACCCTCCCACAAAAGAAGTTGACGGCAGAACAACACACATCAGGGCTCTGGCGGAACTGACTCTCCTCCATATGGATCCACAAAGTTCTCCACGCCTTCATCTTGATCAGGGTACGCTCCATCTACTGAGTTGTATGTTGCAAGGGTGAGTACTTACGTACTCAGCAAGTCATAGGTAAGAGTAGATACATATAGTAGTAATGATATGAACCTAGACTAGTCAAGAATTATGGATGTTTATAAAATAACTTTTTTCTTTCATAACTCATTTCATCTCATGGCAGCACTTTTCATAACATAGCATTACTATTCATGTTCACTAGATTATAGCACTACCGCGACACATCGACACACGACAGCCCACGGCAGCACTCCTTATCATGATAACACATGTCATTTGGGTAATCTTGACTTATCAAATTTTATTTAGAAAACATACTTGTGTCACACCCCGTGGATTTAATCCACCACAGCAGACTCCTATAAACCCGGGAGCTCGGAGTATTTGAATACGTTTTTAACTCTGCAGAGAGGTACCAATTTACCCGCAAGATATTCCACTTTCATGCCCATCCTATCAATATGATTAGACCCTTCCTCACAACCATGTGTGAGTGGCAAGGTGGAGATAACAAGAACTTTTGTCATGTTTCACACACAATTCACCCCAGACCCTGCAGTTTTCTTCACACAAACCACTGTTGTGGCGGGATATACCCCCACCCCCAAGCCTCTTCCCATTACTGGGTCAGCGTGCATGATTATATTACGTGGAGGAGTCGTATTCCGTGAAATTAGTGTATTGTTTTCATCCCATGCAGGGGTTTCATGTGCGATCCACATAAGTACTTGTTCAGGCCTGTCCCATACCAGGCTTGCGGTTAGCACGTGTTTCATGCCACTAGACGCACAACACAAGGTTCTAGTCCTTATATGCCAGTGACCAGACCATCCACAACCTTGCACCTTCTGTGCCTGCTATCCTTTGCAGTTAAGCACCTCCAGTGCTACAGCCATCCATACCAAAATTCTGGTCATGGCTAGGGGTTTTATTTCATGAATATATATAAATACATAAATATATATTAGTTCATGGCTCAAACTTGTTCATTTCACATTTCACAGATAACCAGTCTAGTACTGCCAATTCATAATTCAACCATTCTCAATCTTTCACATGCAATATTATCTATATTCAAGGTTATATTATAGCAACTCTTAAAATATAGGTTCAAGATGTCCAAGAATATGACTTGCCTTCCGCGTCGTAAAATACAGCAGTTGATGACGGGTCAACAGCAAAATCCTCAAAGTCAGCTTTTGGATCTGCTCGACGACAAACAAACACACAATGATTACTTATTATATTAAAATGTTTTATGACTTATATGCAGAAATGCTTAACAAGAATAACTGAATGATATTGGAGATAATTTGGATTGCAAGCTGAACTGAGTCGAGATTCTAGGGTTTCAAGGAATCTGGGCTAAGGATGGGTGTTAGATGCTCTTAGGGTCTCAAGGCTACAATAAGGACATCAATTTTGTGGATGGTTTGTTCAAAAACAGCGAATATCAGCAGATTGACATTCTGATCAAGGCTCTGACATAGCTTTAAGAAAAGCTAGAGTGCTTATCTCAAGTTGTGGTAGAAGAAGAAAATGTAGATTGTAGCTCTACAATTTCAGTGGACAAAGTTATTTTTAAAATGCACAGCCAGAAGAAAGTGAACAAGGCCAATGCCACTGGCTGACAAGCTCTGGCATAGGGCTGACAATGTCAAAATCTAGGGCTAAGCATAAAATGCTGTTCAAGGGCTCAACTGGTGTGCTAACTTTGTCTAGGAGGTAGGCTTGAGTAACAGGAACAAAAGACATAACAGGATCCACGGCTGAAGATGGCCGGATGGCAAGAAATCCGGTGATGAACTGCGGTGATCTCACTGCACTGAAATAGTTCTGGACACAGATCTTGGAAAAGCTATAACTTTCAATCTAGACCGATCTAGGTGTCAAGCTAGAAGACAAAAATGCTCAGGAGTTCAAGGCACACACACTGGACAAAGTGGTTAGGGCTGAAACGGCTGGGAAAAACTTTTCGGTGGCCGGCGCTGGAGAAGAAGGCACTGGAATTGGGCATTTTTGATATAGGTCGATTGAACTCAATTCTTTGCTTGGAGAGTGATAGAGGGGTACGAGGAAGCTACTGGTGACGTCAATTTGACCGGAAAATCGCCGGCGTAGCCTAGTGATGAGAGCCGGCGACTGGTGAAGTTCAAAATCGGGAAAAGCTTCAATTGAAGTTCAATTGAGGATTCTGAGCTTACAGGCTTGCTACACTCAGTTCACTGATCAATTTAGTCTACAGGTTCGAAAGCTAATTTGGGATAAATCAAGCTACATTGCCGGAACAGGGCAATTTGAGAATTCTGGTGATCGTCGGCGTTAGAGGTCACCGGTGAGCAATTAAATGCTATCACACAGATAAAAGGATAAGAGGAACTCACTGGTGGCTTCAATTTGAAGATTGGTGCAGTGGGGCGTGCTGGCACCGTGAGCCTCCTCGATGGTTCGCCGGAGAAGAAAACGAAAACAGGAAAATCTGGGACTTAGCTGATTTCCGGTGAAGTGTGAAGAAGCTATTGAGTACAGGGGTGAATAAATAGGCATGGTGAAGCTTGCGAAGAGGGAACAGCGAAGAGATTGGCGCCAAGGATTTGACTGGCTAGGCACAGGCACAACAACGGTGAAGATACAGTGGCAAAGATGGGATGGTGAACAGACGGCTCTGCGCTGCTGACAAAATTGTAGCTTCATCGGGACTTAGCGCTAGCTGGTGCAAGCGGTGGCGACAACAACTGGCACGGCAAGACAAGTTACTGACAAGGCTGTCGTCGGTCGGGCACGGGGGCGGTGGCTGTTCATTGACGTTGCCACGGTGACGGCTGAAGCGAGGACACGTACACACAAGCATGCACGGGCACAAGCGCAGGCAAAGCTTGGCCGGTGACGAGCAAACACTGCGCACAAGCACGGCGAGGCTCTGGTCAAAAATCAGCTGGGAGCTCTGGTCGAATTTGGACTAATTTGCAATTTCATGTTTTGAGTTTTGGACTGATCTGTAAATCTGGAGATTTGGAAGATTTAAACTGAAATTGATTGCACTGATCTGGCAAATTATATTCAACAAAATATTTGGTAAAGATATTTGATAAAATCTGGCACATTTGAATAGTTTTTGATATAAACTGAAAATAGGGTATTTTAGGGTAATTAAAATCTGAGTTTCGATCGATTTCGAATTCTGGTCTTTAGGATGTGATTTTGTAATCTGGACAGAAGGGAAAATTGTATCAAATAGCATTTAGAAGAGATTTGCTGAAGAAATTCTAAATTTGGAGTTAATCTGAAGATTTTAGCCTTTTTGGGTTTCCAGATATCAGATAAAGGACTAATTTGCGATATCTCTTTGACTGATTTGTGAAAGGAGTCTAGATGATGAAATCTGGCTACCAACTTTCTAGTTTAAGGTATTGGCATACCCTTGATCATAATTTAAGAATAATCTTCTCTGAATTAGGTCAAGATTTGGCTAAATCTGAGTTCAGAGTATTTAGGGTAATTAGGATAGTAATTAGAATTTCTGTTTTCGAAAACAGAAAAGAATCGCAAGATCTGAAAGTTAGAGATGGAATTGAATCTGGCTTCTGAAGGTTTTTATGTTCAGGGTAACTGATGGATCATATCTGAGTAATCTGATCTTGATTTGAGTTCACAGGTTAGATTTGGAGATTTTAGGGTTTGAGATAGATACTGATCTGGCTACTACTACAGATATATGCATGCATGCTGTTCATGAAAAAGGAGTTTTTCACCCCTAAACTCAGGGTGTTACATGGTAAAAGTCTATGGGTATCGATATGGTCCCCATAGTGGGTACGTGTGCCTGGAAATGTGCCGTTTGGGAGAATGTGGCTTGCATGTACATGATAGTCGTAGAGGCAATCTATGCAGCCTATGAGGTGATCCATCCTGGAATCCATCGTAGCCTTGTATTCTGCAAATTCCAACCTAAAGTCGGAGAGACTAGTGCACAAGGACTCTATGGAAGCATGCAAAGCGGCAAAATCAGTCGCTGCCAGTTTGCTAGACTCAGCAGCGCATGAGGAACTAGGATTGAATGAGCTAGATGGAAGCATTCTCCAATTTTGCTCATTAGATAAGCAAGTCTGAGAAATATCGGGCAAAAGGATAGAGGGAATTCCATTAATAATCCAATAGAATGAATTCTCTTCCCTCCTACAAAACCCCATTGAAAACAATGCTTGCAAGTCTAAGGTGGCTGTGGGCACAGATAGTTGATAATTAGTAGAATTAAACCCTAAGGTGGATGCTATGTGAGTGATTAAGCCACCTAAGACTATGGGTGGGGTTTTGCGTAAATCCTTGCCAATACTTTCAAGGCGACGGGAAAAATAGGCTGATGATGAAATATGAATTTTGCCTAACATTGCCCACAAAAATTCGACCTCGGTTTCTAAAACTTTATCCTTATTACTATCACGGCCAAAATTGTCCCGGCCATGAGATGCTATAAATAGCAAAAGGCGGGATTGCAAATTTTGGCAGTCTTTGATTTATCGGGTTGAAAAAGATGTTGCCCTTCCTCGGCTATATTACTCCAAATTTTACCGAGGGTGCAAATAATAGAAGCATGAAAATATCCCCTGGATTTTAACCCTAATAGATTTGCAAATTCATGTATTGAATAATCATAATCCACATTTGCAAACCTAAATCTTACATCTTCATTTTGTTCGGGAGGAACATGCATAGTGTTTTGTTCGAAGGAGGCTAGAATCTCCCAAACGACTTCGCAAAAAGTCAGAATTGGAATCCCTACAAGTGTCTCCCAACTGACATTACTAAGCAGGAGTAGAATATCATCTTCTATTCCTAGAGATCTAATGGCATGAGTATCCAAAAATCTAGTAGGCCATAAGGGTCTCTTCTTTAAGTGCATGAAATGAGAAAGATGATCAGGGTTTGTAAAATAAATATGTGGAAAATCAGGATCAGAGAAGTTTGAGGAGACATACTGCGTTTACGCTTTGTAACCTTCTTGATGTTGTGTCGGGGAGTCATCATTGCCGTAGAAAAGTTCAGATTCGGGGGGGTGGAGGCGCGAGGAGCCGAAATCCGCAGTCGGATCGGAGTTTGAACGGTTGGATTTTGAGTTCTAGGGCTAGGTATGTGGAGATTTTTTAGAGGAACTTGGGCTAAACAATGGTGGTTTGCTGTTTGGAGAAGATAGGTAGGCTTATATAGGGTGGTAGGTGAGAGTTGGAAAAGGTTTGGATGAGAAAAGTACAAAAAGAACACAAAAACTACACTTTTGGCTGAAAAACAGGGGGAAACCGAGCCTGGAACGACCACCGGCACGGGGCGTGCTCCGGATCATGCTCGGTTTGGGTTTGCCCGGATTTGACCAGGTGGTCGCACCGATAGTAGCACGACCATGAGCATGTGTCGTGCTAGACTAGGGCACGAGACGTGCCATTGGTCATGGTTGTTTCGGTCGAAAAAGACAAAGGTTTTTTGTTGTTTTGAAAATTTGAGCCCGAGATGCTACTGGTCATGCCACTGGTCATGGTCATTTCGGGAGGTTTTGAAAATACTTAAAAATTTATTTGAAAATCGACTTGAGACCTGCACTGGTCGTGCTCGTCTCGGGAAGTTTTTGAAAAACTTTATTTCTTTTCAAAAATTCTACCCGAAGCTGGCACTCGTCGTGCTCAAGGTCGTGCCAGTCTCAGGAAGGTTTTTAAAAAACTTAATATTTTGGAAAATTTTCACCCGAACGAGGCATTGGTCATTCCTATGGTCGTGCCCGGCTCGGGTAAAAAGACAAACAAGAGTTTTTTGAAAAATTACCAAACCGATGCTACCACTAGACGTGCCTGTGTTCGTGGTAGATTCGAGTGACAAGAAAAACATGAATTTTTGAAAATTTAACCAAATCAAGCTCAGCACTGGTCGTGCTTGTGGTCGAGTTTGAAAATTTTTATTTTTTTGTTTTTTCGAAAAGAGTCACCCCTAGTATACTAAAAACAAGTTTTGGGTGGTCAAACGGTGTCCAAATTGAGTGATTTTTGCGCCACTGTGTTCATAAAAGAGAGAACTACATGTTAGTATACTGGGTTGCCTCCCAGCTATTGATCGAAGGGTGCCAACTAGAGGGGGGGTGAATAGGCGATTTTACAAATTTTAACTTTGATGAATAGCTTATATCCTAGATTGTGTTAACAACTCACAAATAATCTAGATGATGACACAAATTAAGTTTTGCAATCCTAGGGTGACAAAACACAATATCGTAATTTTTAGAAATATGTAGCAAGCAATAGAAATGACCGAACGAGATCAAGTTTATCCCGAGGTATCAGAAATTTGCCGATTTCCACTAATCCTCGTTGAAGCACTCTACACAAGAGCTTTTGCTTCGATTTCACTAGAGGTAGGCCTTCTCCTCTCCGGATAGGCGAGCTTCGAGCCTTTACAACCAACCGCCGGGCCTCTCCGACACACACCTTCGATGGAGAGTTTGCCGGACCTTCCGGGTCGTCTAGGTGACGGCAATCACCAAGAGTAATAAGCCTAGCACTTCACTTGATCAAACACAAAGCTTGAAAAACAAGGATGCAAGTGCAAATGGCTCAAATGCAATCTTTACTCAATTTCCTCTCAACAACTTTGCTAAAAAATTTGCTTCAAATGCAAGAGAGTATGTGTGAGAGGTTTGGTAAGCATTAGCACAAAGTTTTGGAGATGAATACCTAGCTGCCAAAGTCGAAAGAGTATATATAGCTTCAAAAAAATAGCCGTTTGCAAGAACCAGGGAGAAAGTTGTATAGGCCAGACATTGTCCTGCCATTTTGGACAATGTCCGGTTAGTACAACTTAATAGTGACCGTTACTCACACTGCACGACGTGTCAGTTACCATTTTAATATTTTTGTGAAGGTCAGACAGATACTATTTGGCCGAACAAAAACCTCAGATGAAAGAACTTGTCTCTGTTTGCAAGTTTAATTTTAATGCTCACAAGATTTACACAGGCCGGACAGATACTATTCGTCCAGACAAAAACCCCGGACAGTTTCAAATGTCTCTGGTGTTTGCATTAAAACTTCACAGGAAATGTACTGGCCAGACATTGTACGGCCTGCAGTGGACAGATGCACCGGACAGATTTATTTGTCTCTGGTTTCGTTTTGAAAAAGCTGAGAAGATTTTGTATTAGCCGGACATTGTCCGGCCATCACAGACATTGTCTGGCCAGTTCAAAACGAAAAACAGAACTTCACAAATTTGCTCAAATTTGATTTTTGGGTAGATGCAAATGCAATTTTGTTTTCAAAACACTAAGTTTGATGAAGTGACTTGTGCTGAGACCTCTCTTAATAGTACAACTATCTAAACTAGAGAATTTTCAAAAGTAAAAACGCGAATTACTTGATATTTGTACTTTTGCCGAGTTTTGTCATCATCCACACTTTGTGAGGTCTTGACAATCTTGATTTTGCGCTTTTATTTCGCTTCCACCTCTCCTTAACCTGAGTCTCAAATACAAAGGTTAGTTACATGTATTTCGTATGTCATTAATCACCAAAAACCCTAATTAGGGCTCAAGATTCAACAATCTCCCCCTTTTTGGTGATTGATGACAACCGATATACATAAAACACAGGGATATCAAAAATAATACAGTGCTCCCCCTAAATCATGTGCATATATGCAGTAAGACACCATTCAAGCATATGTGAATCAACTAAACACACACACACACACACACATATATATATATATATATATATATATATATATATATATATATATATATGAGACCATGTAGCAAACATCCAAACATATAACAACAACACAATCATATATATATATATATATATATATATATATATATATATATATATATATATATATATATATATATATATGAGACCATGTAGCAATCATCCAAACATATAACAACAACACAATCATATATATATATATATATATATGAGAACAATCATATATATACATGAGATAACCATGTAGATAACTTAGATAACTCTCCCCCTTTGTCATCAAACAACCACAAAAGGAGAAAAGCATACAAAAGTAGCTGAGATCAAATCATGCAAACATACAACCATCATATCCATATACACATAGAAAAGTCTATCAACCACTCTAAGATTGCGGAGGATGATCGGAGGAAGAATCACTGTGACGGCGACGTTGATACTGTCTTGCATCAAAACGCCCGCGCAGCTCGGATATGTCTTGGCTCATGGAGTCTAGACGAGGCTCGATGACGTTTAGTCGATGATCGATAGAGTTGACCCGGGAGTCAACCTCATCAAAACGGGTCTCGAAGTGCATGGACATCTAATCGAGACGCTCCATGATCATCACATAGGGGGTAGAGATATTTGGGCTAGGAGAAAAAGAATAGGACTGAAGTGGAGAGTGAGCGCCCGCCGCGGCTGAAATGTCTGCCATCTGCTCATCATCATCAACTGGTTGCCCTACTTGAGCCTCATAACGAATGAGAATCCCTAGACTCTTCATCCGGTAGTATTCCACCGAAGTAGATGAGATGCACGGTGCAGACCAAAGTAAGATAAGGTGTGAGCAATAAAAGGCATGAAAGGCAAAAGCCTCTTCGGATCCATCTGGACTTCCTGCATCTCATGGAACATAAATTCGACGATATCAAATGGGGTCTCATCAATCTGAGCCTTCAGGAGGCGTAGCATGGTAGAGGTGACGGCCCCACGATCTCCAGTTTTTGGCAATATGGTCATCCGGTTGAGCTTCTCAAGTATTGCAACCAGAGGAATCAGCTGAGAGACTTTGCCGATGTTTGGGTTTGGATTATCAAAGAGATGGACGACATCTTCAACTCGCACCTCATCGTAAGCAAAGAGGCTATGATCATCATGCTCAATCTGTAGAGCTTCCTCGAATTGCGCCTTGGTGAGTGTCTTCTTCGAATTGTTGTTCATGAAGATGACATGTGTTGGGGGAAATCTCCGTGAAACTAAGTCCAGGTAAGAAGCTGTGCCATGTGCTTGGGGACAAGGCCCCCCGGTGGCTTGCACCGGGCGCCGCCATTTGCCCGGGGACAAGGCCCCCCGGTGGCTTGCCCCAGGCCCCGCAATTTGCCCGGGGACGAAGCCCCCGGTGGCTGTCCCGGGCGCCGCCATTTGCCCGGGGATGAAGCCCCCGGTAGCTTGTCCCGGGCGCCGCCATTGGCCCGGGGACAAGGTCCCCGGTGGCTTGTCCCGGGCACCGTCGTCCTTCCGGAGAAAGGGATCTCTGGTCCCGAGTCACGTGAAGGTCACGCGAGGAGCGCCTCGGGAATCAGCGGACACCTGTCAAGCATCCGAGGGCCTTGGCCGGAAGAAGGACGTTGCTGCCCCTCGATCCAGCGGTGGTAGGCGGGGTAGTTTAGTCTTTTTGCTTCTTTTGGGGCTATATAAGCCCTTGTACACCTCATGTAAAGGGGGATATCTCATTATTACTTGGAATAGACAATCTCACAGGTGTGCTCCGGAGCCATCTCTCCCCCGAGAGAGCTCCCCTAGCCAATTCCGGTTGGGAGCACGCCGACAGGACTAGGGCCTCCACTGAGGCCCGAACCTGTATAAACCCTCGTGTCATTTGTTGTGCTTGCCCGACGGGAGAGGACCGGTCACTCGGTTAGCTCGCGTCGTATTTTCTTCGCTAGGATCGTCCACAAAACCTGTCGGGGTATTCGTAATACCACGACAGTTGGCGCCGACCGTGGGGACTCGTGACAAGACGTCATGGCTCTCCCAAGAACGAGGGCCCGCGCCCTTCCCGGTGACGCCGGTCCCAGTGACCCGGCGCTGCCCGTCCGGGACACGACCGTCCCGGTGCTTCCGCCTGGAGGTGGCCAGACTCAGGTACCGCCTCCCACCTTCCCTATTAATTTTGGTGGTTCGACCTCCGGGTTAGTCCCGGTGACTGCGGTCGCCTCGGCCGGGACGAGCCTCCCCCTGACGGCTTCCCCGGTCCCCCGAGACGCCTTGCTTGAGGCCTTAGTGGAGGGCTAGCTCCGCGCCCAGCTCTCTATGGACGAGTTGCTCTGCGTCTTGGCGCGACCACCGGCCCCCACATACCCGCAGTACCCATTCCTGGGGGCTATGCCCCCGTTTATGGGTCACCTGGTGGCCCCTCCGGTCTCCGAAGGCCCGGCCGCTCCGTATGACCCCGCCGAAGGGTACCCTCCCCCGGTGGGCCATCCGCCCAGATCCTTCCCGATGCCAGGGGGTTACTTCATGCCCGGGGCCTTCGCGGTACCGGGGGGACACCCTGTTCCGAGCCCATTCCCGAGGCCGGGGGCCCACTACATGCCGGGTGTTTTCCCTGTGCCGGGGGCCAGTCCCGCCCCGCAGGTCGTGTTTACCGCACTAGGGGCGGTTGACAGAGCAGCTCTTGTGCCGCAGCGGGCCTCCCCCCGCAGCGGCGCTCCGGTTCCGGACGTCGCCACGGGGGTTCCCCCCTCCCCGGTTCTGGATAATACAGGGGTTTCCCCTTTCTGGTTCCGGGCGTCGCCGCAGGGGTACCCTCCCCGGTTCTAGATAATACAGGGGTTTCCCCCTTTCCGGTTCCTGGCGTCGCCGCGGAGGTTCTCTCCCCGGTTCCGGATAATACAGGGGTTTCCCCCTTTCCGGTTCCGAGGCGTCCCCACAGGGGGCTCCCCCTCACCGGCCCCGGTAGCACCTGGGCTGGTGGCTACAGCGCACGATCTCCCTCCTCCCCCAAGGTCGCCCCCAAGGGTGCCTCCGGTGGATCAAGTTCGCTTCGCACGGGAGGAGGTTGAGCGAATGCGTGCAACTAAGTCCGGGGAGGAACCTTCCCCGGGTCGCGGACGCGGAGAGCTTCGCTCCCGCTCCTGCCGGGGGAAGAGACCCGCCGAAGAACCAACCTCTCCAGGGGAGCGCCCGGACGTCTTGGAGATCAGCTCCACCAACCCGGAAGAAAAGCGCCGTTACCGCCACGCCGGCGGACCTCTTGGGCCCCTTCCTGACTCTGACAATGTGCGTGCGTCCCCTGTCAAAGGGGACAGCGACCGGGACTCTCCCCGAGAAGTGGAGGGGGCTAACTAGCCGCTGTGCCGCAGACTACGGAGCATTCGATGGCCGTGGCCTTACCGCCCGCCGCACATCGAACACTATAACGGTGTGGCTGATCCTTACGAATTTGTGCAAGTATATTCCACAGCCATCTCAACGGCTGGGGGGACGAGACAGTGCAATGCAACGTCTTCCCCCTCTACCTCACTGGGATCGCCCGCTCGTGGTTCTACAACCTGAAGGCTGGCTCCATCAAGTCCTTCGCGCAGCTCAAGCGCAAAATCTGCGCAAACTTCCAGGGGAACTACATGCATCCCCTGGATTCCTCGCAACTCTACACCGTCCGACAGAGGACGGGGGAGACCATCCACAGCTTCTTCAAGCGCTTCACTTAGGTTAAGAGCAAAGTGGCTCACGTCCCCGACTCCACAGTCATTGAGGCGTGCAAGAGCGGGATCCTCCCCGGGGAGCTCCATCGGAGGCTCTCCCGGGGCTGCCCCTCCTCCGCCAACGAGCTCTTCAACATACTTGAGAAGTACGCCCGGGCGGAGGAGGACGACCTCTGGAAGAAGAACCAGGGGGCTCCCGCCCCCGCTAACCGGGGGGCCAGGGACCCCCTCAAAGGCCCCAAGTAGAACCAGGGTGACCTGGGGGCCAGGGACCCCCTCAAACGCCCCAAGCAGGGGGGTCGTAACGAGCCACGGCCTTGGGACACTTTTGTCCTCGCGGGCGGAGGCGGCTCGCGCGACGCCTCAAAGGGCAATCGCCCCTTCCCCAAGCTGAAAGGCCGTGGGGGAGGGCAGTCGTCCCGCGGTCGGGAAGGCCCCGCCGTGGAAAACAGGGAAGGCCCGGGAAACAGGGAAGGTGTCACCCGGGATGTCATTGAGCACAAGCTTGCGGTGAGCCCCGGTCACCCCCCAATCAAGCAGAAGCTGAGGAAACTCTCCCTTGAACGCCAAGAGGTGATCAAGGTATAGATTGCCCGACTCAGAGAGGCGGGGTTCATTCGGGAGGTCTTGCACCCCGAGTGGCTTGTGAACCCCGTCCTCGTGAAGAAGTCAAACGGCAAGTGGCGAATGTGAGTGGACTTCACCAACCTCAACCACGCCTTCCCCAATGACAACTTCCTGCTCCCGCAAATTGACCAGTTGGTCGACTCTACCGTGGGGTACGAGTTGATGAGCTTCCTGGACGTGTACTCGGGCTATCACCAAGTCCGGATGGCGGAAGGGGACGAGGAAAAGACGAGTTTCATAACTCCCCTCGGAACCTTCTGCTACGTTCATATGCCCTTTGGGCTGAAGAATGCTGGAGCAACCTTCCAGTGGCTCATGACGCTGGTCTTCAAGGACCAGATCAGTCGCAACGTCGAAGTATACGTTGACGATGCGGTCGTCAAAAGCCCCGGCGCGGCGGCTCACGTCGGCGATTTGGCGAAGACCTTCCACAACCTCCGCGCATTCGGGTTGAAGCTGAACCCGGAGAATGCGCCTTCGGCGTGCGCGAGGGGAAGCTCTTGGGCTTCCTTGTGTCCGAGCGGGCGCACAGTCAAAGACGTTCAGCGACTCACCGGCCGTCTGGCCGCGCTGAGTCGCTTCGTCTCGCGGTCGGGGGAACGCGACCTCCAATTCTTCAAAATTCTTCGGGGGCTCGATGGATTCCGGTGGACACCTGAGGCCCAGGAGGCTTTCGACGACCTGAAGAAGTACCTCATGAGCCCCCAGTGCTCGTGAGCCCATCTCTTGAAGTACCCTTGCTCCTCTACCTTTCCACGACCCCAGTCGCCGTAAGCGCAGTATTGGTAAAGGAGCAAGACTGGCAGCAGCGTCCCGTGTACTACGCGAGTGAAGCCCTCCAAGGGGCCAAAACTCGGTACACGGAGATGGAGAAGATCTGCTACGCCCTACTGATGGCGTCCCGGATGCTTCATCATTACTTCCTGGGGCACCCCATCACCGTCCCGTCATCCCTCCCCCTGGGGGAGGTGCTCCGTAACAAAGAAGCCACCGGCCGGATTGGGAAGTGGGGGGCAGAGCTCGCCCCTTTTTCCCTTTCCCTCACGGGGCGCTCCGCCATCAAGTCACAGGTCCTCGCCGATTTCGTGGTGGAGTGGACTCCTGCCTCCGGGCCCGGGGACGAAGCCCTCCCTGCGTTGCCCCGACGCAGCGACCATTGGACACTCATGTTCGACGGCTCCCTGTGTCTTGCCGGGGCTGGTGCGGGAGTAGTCCTCTGGAGCCCCGAGGGGAGGGAACATGAGTGCGCGGCACAGCGCGAGTTCCCCGCCACAAACAACGTCGCCGAATACGAGGCTTTGCTCCTCGGATTGCGCCTTGCGCGCTCCCTGGGGATTCGACGCCTCCTAGTGAAAGGAGACTCCTAGCTCGTAGTTTGCCAAATGGACAAGTCCTACTTGTGCCATGACGCAAACTTGAGCCTCTACTTGCAGGAAGTGCGCAAGATGGAGAAGCACTTCGACGGCCTAGAGGCCCGGCACGTCCCACGAAGGGACAACGACCGGGCCGACGCACTAGCTCGGGCAGCCAGTGCCCGGGAACCGCTACCCAAAGGGGCCTTCTTGGAGATTATTGCGAAGCCCTCGGTGACCTCCCCGGACACGGGCGATGAGCCCCGCCTCCCAGAAGTCACCGAGATCACTCGGACTTCGTCTTGGATGGACCCCCTTATCTCCTTCATCAAGGGGGAGGGGGACCCTTCCAACGAGACCGAGGCTTAGCGCCTCTGGGCCAAAGCTCGGGCATACCTCCTGTTGGAGGGGAAGCTCTACAAGCAGGGGGCTTCCGCCCTGCTTCGACGCCTCCCACAGCCGGAAGGACTCTGGCTTCTCGCAGACATCCACTCGGGAAGCTGCGGGTCTCATCTAGCCCCGCGCACCATCGCGGCCAAGGCTCTTTGCCAGGGCTTTTACTGGCCCACGGTGATGCGTGACGTGCGAGACCTTGTCTCCACGTGCGAGGCTTGCTAGAAGATGGCCAAGGGTTCGAACCTCCCTCCCGTAGCACTGCAGACTATCCCCATCACTTGGCCCTTCGCGCACTGGGGGATGGACCTCCTAGGCCCCTTCCCCCCAGCGCCCGGGGCTACAAGTATGCGGTGGTCGCGGTTGATTACTTTACTAAGTGGGTAGAGGCTGAGCCTTTGGCCAGCATCACGTCCCGGGCGGTACAACGGTTTTTCTTGAAAAATGTCGTTTGTCATTTTGGCGTCCCCCGAGAGATCACTGTCGATAACGGGACCCAATTCAACTCGGCTTATTTCCGGGAATTCTGCGAAGACTTGGGGCTCACCATCCACTTTGCTTCAGTGGCCCATCCCCAGAGCAACGGGGCCGTTGAAAGGGTCAACAGCATAATCCTACAAGGGTTACGTCGGCGGCTCGAGCAAGCCGCTTCCAAGCGGGGTGCATGGGCAGAGGAGCTCCCTAGCATCCTCTACTCCATGTGCACGACTCTGAGCCGGGCGACGAGACGTACTCCCTTCTACCTGGTATACGGGGCTGAGGCAGTCCTCCCCCCGGAGATTGGCTTTCGGTCGCTGCGAGTCGAGCTCCTAGACGGAGCTACGACTGCGGCGTACCAAGCCAACGAGGCGAATCAATGACTGGAGGTCGATCTCGTGGAGGAGGAACGCGACCGATTGCTCCTCTGCCACGCCATCTATGAGCGCGAAATGGCGCGCGCATACAACCGGCGCGTGCGCGAGAAGGCTTTTCGACTTGGGGACCTTGTTCTCAACCGCGTCACAGACCCCCAAGCCCAGGGCAAGTTCTCCCCCAAGTGGGCAGGCCCCTACAGGATCTCGGTAGTCCTGGGCTCGGGGGCTTACAAGCTCTCCAACCTTCAAGAGTAGGAGCTGAAGCACACGTGGAACGTGCGTTTACTTCGCAAGTTCTACATCTAGCCTACGGGCTCGTTCCCTCCCCCAGAGCAATTACGCGGAGGGGGAGGGGGGACATTGTAATCACCGTTCCCTCCCCTGTCGCGATTTCGCGGGGGGAGGCGTTGTACTTCGGTTTATTATCAATACAACTGGTTTTTCTTCAACTCTGTCTCAATGCAGGTTTTTACATTACCGTCTCTCACGGCGATGCCCTCCCCGTGAGGATGCCCTCCCCGTGAGGAAGTGGGCTATCACGACCCAACAAGTCCCTACAACGGGAGTCCCACTCCCGTAGGGCGGCTTACGATCACCCCTCGTGGACTGAGGGTGTAAGCGGCAACCCGGTCCTCAAGGACCGTGGTAATGAGTCAATTTGGGAGACTAGTCCCCTACCCAAACTCAGACCCGTCATCGGACGCATCCTCCTTCGGGAGTCGATTGTCTCCTCAATGAGACGGAATTCTCGGATATTCTTTCTTGGAGACCACGGCGACCGGAGGGCTGTCTCCAGGAAAAATTATCCCCGGAAATTTCGCCTTGGATTTTCTTGGATGTTTTTCCCCAGTGATCTCGTTCTCGGCTCTCCGTTGTCACGGTGACCAGAAGGTTCTCTCCTGGGAAAATTCCCGGAGACATTGAGCCTTCCGGAAAACTCACCTGGTTCCCGGTTCTCACGGTGACCGGAAAGTTTTACCCCAGGGAGAATTTCTTGGAATTTCGGCTGATATTTTTCTCGGAGACCTCGTTCCCGGCTCCCCGTCTTCATGGCGACCGGAGAGTTCTCCCAGAGAAATTATCCCCGAAAATTCTTATAACCTTGGGGAAACTTGAAGGATTTTCCTTAAGCAATGGGTCTTTACCCCGGGAGCTTTGTCACCCCCACAGAGCGCGGAGCTACCCTCCGGCCCGCTGTGGAGGGGGGGGATAAGGAGCACCCGGGAATCACACCGAACCGAACCGTCTAAGATAAACACGAGCAAAACTTAGCTCTATCAAGCAAACTCAGCTTTATTGAAGATCATTTAACCGGAGGACATCTCCCCCCTCCGGTGGGCATAATTACATTGGATACAATACAACCTGGGATACAACCCGGAAAGATCCTACGTCTAATAATCCCGGAGACCCTCCGATATCTCCCGGGCCAAGTCCCGGTACAAGCTTTGTATACGACGCTAGGCCTCCCGGAGCACTTCTTCGGGCCAATACTCGTAGCCCGCCGGTGGAAGTATTCAAAGCGGGAGAACCCTCCGGGACCCTGGTCGCGGAGGAGACAGCTCAGCGTGATGATTATCGAAGTTGTCCAGGTGCCACTCCGGATGCCACCGCAACAGGATAGGGTCCCAGGAAACACCCCCGCTGCGTCCCCCGGAGAAGAGACTTAGCAAAATAAAGGCGGCCTGAGCATCCCCCGGGTTACACCCACCGGGGCTCAAAGGCCTCGCCCCCGGAGGGTTTCCCCGGGACCTTCTCCCAGGAGTTGCCTCCCGGGTAACCTGGTAACATTTCATTCATTTAGACTTAGAAAAAATTTCAATTTTTATTGCATCAAAATGTCTTTGTACAAGCGTCTGGGGCTTCCTCTAAGAAGCTACTGGGAGCAAAAAACCTAAAAAGCAAAAAGGGTCCTATCTAGACCCGGGGGGAGGCTCATACTTTGTCATTGGCGTCCTCCCCCCGGGGGGCTCCCACTGGAGCCGGAGCGTCCGCTCCCGGAGGCGCCGGTGCCGGGAATCGTACCCGGACGATATGGTCGTAGAAGCCGTCGGCGAGCTGCTCCACTTCTCGCCTTGATGGCTTGAAGAACTCCGGGAAGCTGCGGGGGATCCGGCCCCCAATTGCCAGGGAGCCAACGCCCCGGTGCTCCACGAGCCCGGCCTCGGCAGTGATGACCGGGATCGCCCGGCCTCGGGCCCGAGTGTCGGCAGCCTCCAGAATCACGGAGACTTGTGCATTGAGAAAACGCACAGCCTCCGTGAGCGTCGCCGAGGCTGCCTCGGAGCTGCTCCCCGAGCCTAGGCTCACTCCAAGCCCCTCGAGGGCTGAGCGCACGGAGCGGCCCGCGTCCATCACGGCCCCAACGCTGGAGCCCTCGAGCTCCCGGAGAGCATCCTCCTTCGCCTTGACGGTCTCGGAGGCGTGGAGCTGGGCCCGGACCCGGGCCAACTCCTGGAGGGCACCATCCCACTCCTCCAAGTAGGCGGCGGCCTTCCCCTCTGCATCTTGCAGCGCCCGGCTGAAGCGCGCTTCAATCCCCTAGGTGATGGCGACCCCTACAAGCGCAAGAGTTAAAAAAAATTCGAGTTGAGAGCGCCGGAGGAAGCCTCCTACCGGTTCGAGAAAGTACCTGGATCTGGAGACCGCGTACGGACGACCTCCCTTGCGGACAGCAGGGGGGTCTCCCTCCCGGCGCCGGACCCGTCACGCCCGACGACAGGCCCTCGTGCATGAGTTGCCGGGGTGATGTGGACCGGGGTGGCGGTGGTTGGCGTCTTCGTCGCCGAAGAGGTTGCCGCCGAAGAGGAGGAGGGCGAGGAGCTTCCGGAGGGGTTCCCCCCCGGGGAGGGATCAGGAGTCCCTTCTTCTTTCCGGGCCGTGGGGCCCCCGGGACCTCCGTCACCGACGGAGCCTCGTAGACCGAGGGGCTCCCTCCCTCGTCTACCGGCCATTCGACGCACGGAGGAGAAGCCTCCGCTAATCGAACCTCCGGCTTCTCCGGCTCCGGTAGTGCCGGAGCCGCCGGGAGAGCTATCACCGAAGGTGGCGAGGGGGCGTAGTCCGCAGAATCGGACGTCCCCTGTCGTTAGCTGGTCCCTTCCCCCGAGCCTCTCCGGGGGCGGGGGCGTCGCTTCCTTCAGGGTCGGCGCCCGCGCGCGCCCTGACCCGGGGGCTGCGTCCCGGGCCTTCACGGGCATGGAGCCCGGTGTCGTCGATGGACCGAGGGCTTTCTGAGCCTTGACCCGCTTTGGCTCAGAGCCCCCGGTGGCCCCCGTCCCACTCTTGTGGGAACCGGGGGTGGGGAGGGGCGTTCTCGCCGGTAGCCTCAGCCCGAAGGCCTCGGCCAAAGGTTCCAGGGAGGGCCCTGCCCGATGACGCGCACGATGCGCTCGTGCTCGTCGGCGTAGTACCTCCCGAGGAGGTTCTCCGCCTTCTCCCGGGAGGCCGGGTACGGCCGGACTACAAAAGGTAAGAGTTAGAAATATTCACAAAAAATATGAGCAAAGCGACCCGGGAGCTTACGTCGGGTCACCGGCTTTTGCGGGGGCCGCTGGGCCGGGCACATCCCAATCCCCCTCTCCCGTGCGAGAAGGGGGAGATCTTCAGCGGCATCAGCTCCTCGGCGGTGTCCCTCATGCAGCGGACGCCCTGGGAGTCCACGACCTTGCTGAGGAGCTTCAGCTCCTCCTCGATCCACACCGGGGGCTTGGGGGCGGATGACCGGCTGTAGGAGGGGGCGTCCGGAGAGTACACCACCTCATCGTCCCAGACCCGGAGGTGGAACCACCTCCAGATCCAGTCCCCCCAGTGATCCTGGGAGGCCGCCACCGGGTACTCCACCACCCGGGACGGTAGCAACTGGATCATCACCGAGCCAAAGGTTGACTTCGGTCCTCCCTTCACCAGGTGGGAGCTCCTCTGTAACACCCTGGTTTTGGGAGTGAAAATTCCTTTTCATGAAAATCATGCATGCATGTATCTCTTTAGAAGTAGCAAGATCAGTTCAATTCTAATCTATCGTAAGCCCCAAAAATCCCAAAATCTATCCTGAAGATCCAATTCAAGATCAGATTATCCAGAAATAATCTACTATCTATCCTGAGTATAAAAGCCTTCAGAAGCCAGATCAAATTCAATCTCTAACTCCCAGATTTATCAATCTCTTTCTGTTTTCGAAAACAAGAATTAATTGAATATTCTAATTACCCTAAATACCCTGAGTTTCAGAATTCAGATCTTAACCTAATCTAGACCAAATTATTCTTGCATTGTAATCATGGGCATGCCAATATCTTAATCCAAAAAGTTGGCAGCCAGATTCCATCATTTAAACCCTTTTTGCAAATCAGTCCAAATTATATCGCAGATTAGTCCTTTCCTAATTTCCAAGAGCCCAAAAAGGGCTAAAGCCACAAATCAACTCCAGATCTCAATTTGATTCAAGGAATACCTCCTAAATGCTATTCAATACAAAATCGCCTTTTGTCAGAACATCAAAATCCCACCCTAAGTCTCAGATTTCCAGATCTCGACAAAACCCAGATTCAAGGTACCCTAATTACCCTGTTTTCACTTTAGTTCAAATTTGATCAAGAGTTCCCAGATTTTATCAGGTATTCACTCAAATCATCCGTTGAATAAAGTTCTTCAAATCTGTGAAGTCGAAATCAGCCATAATCTTCAATATCTCAGATTTTACAGATTAGTACAAATCAGAAAACTGAAATTGCAATCGAGTCCAGCCTCTTGTTTCGACCAGCAGCATCACCTTCGACCAGGGAAGCCACGACCAGGGGCTGAGCCATTTTTGACCTCGGGCCCAGCTGCGACCAGGAGCACCAGTGCACTGCGAACCTCACCGCCGGTGGAGCTTCGCCGTTGCCAGCTTCGCCACAACCCCGTCGCCACATGCGCGCACCAGATTGGCCGTAGCAGCGCTGCAGCAGCACCAGCATCGCCCGAATCCTTCCTTCGCACGCGCGCGCTTGCCTGCAGCAATGTCAGAAGCTTTGTGCCACATTGCTTCCATGCCGGAGCTGCCAGACACTTTACCACTGCACCTGCCAGAGCACGTGATGACCGTGTTGAAAAGCCGTTGAGACCGCTGAACACCGCCACCGTAGCCAATCAGTTGGATATCCTCCCGATTGCTCCAAGTCTCAAGAGCCCCATCCTCCACTATTTAAGCCCCCCCGTAGCTCGCAGCAGCTTCACTCCTCACCAGAACCAGCAAGTCTCGCTTCCTCCCGTTTCTTCTCGTCTTCTTCTTCGTCTCCGGCAAGCCGCCGATGGGGAGAACGACGACAGGGAGCTTCATTGCATCAACCTCCGATCCAACTTCGCCAGTGAGTGTCTCTACCTCACCTCTCTATGCTGTACCAATTAATTGAACTCCGGTGGTTCCTGTCGCCGGTGATCGCCGTTATTTGCTTTTGCCCTGTTCCAGCTTTGTAACCCGATTTAGCCAAAATTAGTACTCCTTTTAGTAGAAGCAATTGATCAGTAGATCCTTCCTTGCAAGCCCTTGCTGTTGGATTTCAAATTGAAGCTCGGATGGAGCCTTTCCCCTGTTTTCGCGCGCCACCGTGAGCTCTTCACGTCGTCGGCCAGTATAGCTTCACCTCCGACCAAATTGACTGTAGCATTGTGATCCCTGAACTCCGTAGATGGTGTAGCCAAACCAAATTGACCGGAGATACCTTGTATCAGCGGCGCCCCAGTGGCCGTCTTCTTTGAGTCCGGCATCAACGCCGGCGAGCTCCAGTATTTGATTGCAACCCAATTCCTCCCTGGAGAATGATCAGCAACACCCCAGAAGCGTTAATCCTCAACCAATTTCGAGTTTCATTGTCTGTAGCTCGTGGCCACCGTAGCTCATGGCCACCGTAGCTCACCTTAGTTCCTGAAAACCAACGAGTTCAACCTCACCGTTCGCCGTCGTTTCATCGCCGTTGTTCAATCTACTTTGTCCTGTAGATTTGCCTCAACCTTCTGAGCATATCACTCCACTGCATCGCCCTTCGATGCTGTGCCAAATCACAAGATATAGCCGTGCCAAGATCTGTCCAGTACCTGTGTCTTGCCGTGTCGGCACCGTGGTTTCTCATCGCCGTTCATCACCGTCCGACCACCTTAGTTCCTGAAACCTCCACCACTGGATTCCTGTTGTCTTCGCCTACCTCCTAGACATAGTTGGTGAAGCAAAGCTCAAGAGGATCGATCAAACACTCAAGCCCTAGAATCTGGCCGTGCACTAACATTCAATTCTCTGTGTCCAGGGGCCTCTTTGCAAATTACCTAAATTCTGGACTTTCCTGTGAAAACCACCTTGTCAAATAGCTACCTTATTACATTTTGCATCTAATGCTTTGATCAAATCACATTCTTCCCACTGGAAATTATCCAAACCACATCAATGCCATTCCTTGATAATGCCAGCCCTTGTCAGTTCATGTTAGCCAATGGCATTGGGCAAGTTTAACCACTTCTGGTTGTGCAACCTGAAAACCACCTTGTCCATTGAACTTGTAGAGCTATGTTCTACATTTCATTCAACTACCACACCTTGAGATAAACTCTCTAGCATTCTCTGAAGCTATGTCAGAGCCCTGAACCGAATGTCGACCTTTTGACGTTCGTCGTTTTTGAGCAAAATAGCCGCGAACTTGATGTCCATATTGCAGCCTTGAAACCCTAAGAGTCTCTAGCATTCGTCCTCAACCCTAATTCCATAAATCTCCAAGATTAACTCAAATCCAGCTTTCAAGCTTACCTGTTCCAGTATCGCCGAGAGTATTTCTCCTTTGCATGTTGCATATAGATTATTAATGGATTGTGATTCCTGTTTTCTTGTTTGATCTTTGATTAGAACAAGAGCTTGAGTACAGAGATTTTGTCAGACCCGACATCGACTGCTGTACCTTACGACGCGGAAGGCAAGTCATATTCTTGGACATCTTGAACCTATATTTTATGAATTGTTAAGACATTGCCTTGACTATAAGCAGTATTGCATTTGATGAAATGACAAAAGTATGATATGCCAGTACTAGGCTGTATGCCGACAAAAGATGAGGAGATTCCTTATAAAATGATCAAATCGTGAGCCATAACTAATATATATGTATATATGTATATTCATGAAATAAAACCCTTGCCGTGGCCAGAGTTTGGTATGGAATGGTGGTGGCACTGATGAGTGCAGGGTTTGTGGAATGCACTGGTCATGGGCATGTAAGGACTAGAACCTTGTGTTGTACTTCCATGCGGCATGAAAAACGTACCAACCACTTGCCCGGTTATGGGACGGGCGCAACTTAGTAGCTTTCTTTAGTATTAGCTTTTCCCTGCAATGGTTGTTGATCTGGTTTCTTGCGAGAGCTGGTGGGCCGCTGAAGGCCATGAGTGATGTGAGTTAAGAAAAATTATGAGAGGAAAAGGTGGAAAGAAGGAAGACGCCCTATGCCAGATTAAGTTGTGCGCGGCTGTAATCAAGAGAGGCTATGTGTCTTGCGAGAACATAGACCCAGGCTAGGAAGTAAGGCAGTGGGGAGGACTCACAACGGTACTTGAGACTTAACTGTCTATTTACCGGGCAGGGAATTGTTAATGCTAGGATTGTAAACTGTTGTGTCATCTCGGCCTTGTCACATGCGTAAAAGTCGCATGGAGAGGTACCGACTTGAAAGCCGAATGATCGGTGGATTAAAGTGGTACACCTTTGCAAAGTTTAAAAACGTATTCGAATACTCCGAGCTCCCGGGTCTATAGGAGCCGGCGTGCGGTGGATCCTATCCACGTCGATGTGACACAAGTATGTTTTCTGAATAAAATATTGCTAGACTTAGCTCATGTGTGCTTGACATGTGTTGTCATGAAATGAGGTGCTAACATGGGCAAACATGTGTTGTCGTGCTATGGTAGTACTTCTAAGAGTTTATAAAAGATATTAATGATATGTCATGATGAGCACTGCCATAGATTTGGAAAGAGAAAAAGTATTTTGCAACCTTCCCTCCTTCCCTAATAGCATAGGTTCATATCATTCTACTATATGTATCTACTCTTATCTATGACTTGCTGAGTACGTAAGTGCTCATCCTTGCAATTCACTATCCAATAGATGGAATGTCCCTGATCAAGACGAAGGCCTGGAGAACTTCTTGGATCCCTGAAGGAAGAGAGTCAGTTCTACCCAAGTCCTGAAAAGTGTTGCTCTGCTTTCAACTTCTTGCTGTGGGGGTTCACTTAGCTTCTGCCGAGTAGTTGTTCTTCTGCAACCAAACTTATTTACGCCGTGATGGCTTGTAATTTATTATGTTGTAATGAGGCCAGTTGGCCATACTGCTCAATGTAATGCAAGTTAAACTGATGCAATATACTCCTATGTTTGGCTCATCCTGGGAAGTCAAAAGGTGAGGGATCAGCTGCAGTAAGCTGGGTCCCCATGGGAGTAGTCTTGTTCCCTTGTGAGGGCGGGATGCGGCATCCGCGCCGCCGGTTCGTAGAAGTACCGAAACTGCCGGAGTGTGGGCTCTCATCTGGTGGTTGTCTCGAAGAGCCAAATGAATAGGCCCATCCGGATGACAGCGTTCGGCATGAGGTGGTTCAATGCCACCCCATACTCCTTCAGAAACTCCTGGAGCAATGGATGCACCAGGAGCCGGAGCCCGGCCTCGAGGAAGGCCTCGCAGGCCAGTACTTCCCCGGGCCAGGGGTGGGGGGCTCCGTCCTTCTTCGTGGGGATCTGGACGTCCCCGTCCGCAACAACCCCCCGGTCCACCAGGGACTCCAGGTCTCCGGTTGTGAACTCAGAGGCCCAGAGGAAGTCCGCGGTGACTTCCTCCGGGGGCACCTCCGCGGCTTTGGCACGGCCCTTGGGTCCCATCTGGTTTTTCCGGTGGCTTAGGCTTTGGAAAAAGGGGGGACGAAGTTTCCGGTGGCTGAGCTTTCAGGGGTAGGCTTCCGGGAGAGATCTACCGGGAGAGCTAAGGGCGCTAAGAGAGTTTGAAGGTTTGAAGGATTGGAATGAGCTCTCTGTGCCCCCCGAGGCCCTATTTATAGAGGCCAAACGCGGCCCCGATGGGTGCCACGTCGCCCTTCGTGGTACATCTGCGCCGCTCAATTCAAACAGGGCGAGGGAAACAAAGGGACGGGCGCGCGAAATGAGGCATTCCCGGTTCGAACCGCGGGAGGCCATTATGGCCGAATGGCGCGCTCCCATCGAGACAAGGCATTAATGAACAACGGCGCGGTAATAAACGCGCGGTGCGGGAATCGAAGCGTCACGGCTCCGGTGGCTTGTCCCGGAGATTTTCCCGGTAACATGAACCATCCCCTCCGGGGACTCGAGCATCGTCCCCAGAGGGCATGGGGGGCTGCTATTGGGGGAAATCTCCGCCAAACTAAGTCCAGGTAAGAAGCTGTGCCATGTGCCTGGGGACAAGGCCCCCCGGTGGCTGTCCCGGGCGCCGCCATTTGCCCGAGGACGAAGCCCCCCGGTGGCTGTCCCGGGCACTGCCATTTGCCCGGGGACGAGGCCCCCCGGTGGCTTGTCCTGGGCGCTGCCATTGGCCCGGGGACAAGGTCCCCGGTGGCTTCTCCCGGGCATCGCCGTCCATCCGGAGACAGGGGTCTCCGGTCCCGAGTCACGTGAAGGTCACGCGAGGAGTGCCTCGGGAATCAGCGGACACCTGTCAAGCATCCGAGGGCCCTGGCCGGAAGAAGGACGTTACTGCCCCTCGATCCAGCGGTGGCAGGCGGGGTAGTATAGTCTTTTTGCTTCTTTTGGGGCTATATAAGCCCTTGTACACCTCATGTAAAGGGGGATATCTCATTATTACTTGGAACAGACAATCTCACAAGTGTGCTCCGGAGCCATCTCTCCCCCGAGAGAGCTCCCCTAGCCAATTCCGGTTGGGAGCACGCCGACAGGACTAGGGCCTCCACTGAGGCCTGAACCTGTATAAACCCTCGTGTCATTTGTTGTGCTTGCCCGACGGGAGAGGACCGGTCACTCAGTCAGCTCACGTCGTATTTTCTTCGCTAGGATCGTCCACAAAAGATGCTGGGGTATTCGTAATACCACGACAATATGAGATCGGTCCGAGGCAATGTGAAGGGATGCAAAGAAAGATCGAATGATATCCTCGTTCCATTTCCATTCTTCCTGCATCTCAGTGAACGAACACATATTGATTGCCAGGAACTTGCCCTTCAGAGGATAGGAGACTATGCTCTCAATCAGGTTCCAATCAACTGCCTGATGTCGGAAAAACTTGGCGGAGGAGAATCGAGTGTAATACTGAGACATCTGGAAGGTATTCCAGAAGTTTCATTCTGTGCATGTCTGTGGGTGATCATACGAGTTCTTTCAGTGAAGCCGTCGAACCACGCTAGTTGGTCTGAGCGCCCCTAGGCCTCTGATCACCGCCACTACTGCTATCATCTGAATCTGAGCTAGCAACTGGGGACCTCATTGGAGGAACTTGAGAAGCGTCATCCTCGTCTACCGCCAACGCATCCCAATCGATGGGTTGAGCCGGTTGGGAAGACCCAGAGCCACGGCGACGGCTAGTCTATTTGACTCGTCCCGACATGCCTGACTATGAGGAGAGAAAGATTGATATAGAGTTTGATACGAAGATGATCCAATAAGATAAGATAATGCAATGAAATGCATGATCCTCAAATGCACTTTTAAGTGATCTTTTAAGAATTTTGGAAAAATCTAAATGTATCATTTTTATACAAGTGGGTCAGCATCATCATAAGAATGTGGTGATTTTAGATTTTTCTTACAGAATTTGTTATTTTCCAAAGGATAGCATTGTGCATGTCATCGAAATCTCAATTCTTTACAAGGTGTGATATGGCTACATGTGTTCAAAATCTAATCCAAGGTGCTTATCACATTTGTACAAGAACTACACAATTTTTCTTCATATAGATTGTCCCTAGACAAGACATTTTAACATTCATGACATGCATGTCTACAAGGTGATTCAACTTAGTGAGATAAAATAAGATTAGAACATATTTGGAGCCAATTTCATGGAAATCATATCAATTTTGACATGCAAAAACAAAAACATAATTCCAAAACCCTAGAATGAAATGAGATGAAATGCAAGAATCAGGAGATCGAGAAGAGAAGAAAACTAACCAAAGCAAAGGAAGGAGGAGAGGTATAGGAGCCAAAATCTGAAGCCGGATGAGAGGAGGTCGGACGGATCCTTTCGTCCGGTGTGAGGGGAGAGCTCATGAGAGAGAGGAGCAGAAAAGAAATTTGCCTAATACGGTTTGGGAAGAAGAAGAGATCGAGAGTTTTATTAACTACCCAAACATGCACATGCCGGACAGAGTCCGCTCGGGCCAGACAGTGTCCGATATGGGCAGACAGAGTCCGGACAATTCAGATAAGCTAGTGAATCTGCTGAAAATTTAAGATTTTTGCAAATTTGCTTCAAAAAGGAATTAAGTTTTAGAAAGGCCTCGAAAATCATGTTAGGAGTAGATATGGATAGCATTGAGATCGATAAGATTCAAAGAAGATCTTGATTTGAGCCTCCAAAAGAGATTTTCGGGTAAAATGGGTAAAACAACTGGATTTTCACCAAATCTTCAATTCTCAATGAAACTTCAATTTTTCTGAAAAGTTTGGACTTGTATGAATTTGAAATACTATTTTAAGCCAAAACATGGAAGAAGATTTGGCTCAAATAGCTAAATTCACAAAATGCACATTTTGAACGTTTTCGGGTCAAGAGTCATTTTCGGGTGACCTAGGAAATGTGATAACATGAAAATCGTAGGTCTTTTGAGAAAAAGTTCAACACGAACTATCTTTGGGTGGTTGAGTTCTAAGTGTTTTATGTAGAAAGTTTTTGTCAAAACTCAACCAATCTTGTTTTATGAAAATAAGTCATTTTGGGCCAAAACAAGATCCCGAAGTCTTCAATTTTGTCAAAATTTAACATCTTAGCTCGAAATCCTTTTGTTTCACTTTCAAAACCTTTGAAAACATATTTGAAACATATTTTGAAGATTTTGTGGTAATTTTGTACATTTTGAAAGTTTTGAGCACTTTTTCACCCTTTTGATTTGGAAATGACTCTTTTAACAAAAATATGCATCATTTTCATTTATGTACACAATTTGGGGTATACAAATATTCAATGAGCTTGAAGTTTCTCCCCCTTAATGTGTCATCCAAGTTTTATTGAAAAGAGATGAAGAGGTGATCTTTTGGTCTTTTTCTTCAAAATAGGAAGTGTTTGGCATAGATGCCTACATTACTTGTATATATATACATATGTATAAGTATAAGTATATATATATATATATATATATATATATATATACTAGATAAGAGCACAACAAAGGACCATTCTAAGCAAGCAAGAATTCAAATAACATTTGTGTTGACGATTCGGACTCGGGGTCCTTAGCCGAACTTATGCAGAATTTGTAAGTAGTGAGACCTTTCAGGGTGACCCTCCGGGAAGGTATGTAGAATTATGGAGAACTGGAGCATAGAGAAGTTTATACAGGTTCAGGCCCTCGATGGTGGGAGTAATAGCCCTACGTCCTGTTGGGATTTCACTATGTGTAGTAAAAAGTTACAAAGTGACGGGAAAAGATCTTCACAGGCGAAGATTTTCCCTGTATGATTGTACAAAGTGAAGCCTGGAAGGCTTATGGAAGCTATCTAGTCTAGGCCATTGTCTTGTTTGTTTGATTCTTTGGATGAGATGTGTTGTATCTCGTGATCCTTCGATCTCTGTCCTGTTTGATGCACCATGCCGCCCTTTTATACTGGTCGAAAGGGCGCCAAGTCGTAACGGCATCAAACGGTTGCTTAGATGCGGTTTAGAGAACCGCTCTTAACCTCCACACAGGTTTAACACGTGTTATTCATAGATAACTGCATGTATTAACCTCCTGACGGTTGTTCCTCTACGTGGAAGAATCTTTGGGATACTTGGGATATTCCTGCTACAGGAATAGATTAATCCCACGTTCCCTGGTCGAAAGTGTTCTGACCGCGCGATGTTGGTTGACCGCGTGATGTTGGCTAACCGCGCAACATCTTTAGCCTTCTGTCCGCGCATAGCACACGGACTCCTGACCGCGCAATAGCCGCAGTCTGATCGCGTAAGAACTGCAATCTTGGGCTGGTGCTTCTCGGAATGACTTGAGTTCGCACCGCCGGGCACATGTCTGGCTCGAATCTGTCTTGAACCAGTCGTGCATTTATTTGAACTGACTCGTGAAATTGTAAATGCCTTTTAGAAACTCGAGGCGTTCGGAAGGCGAACAGTCACCTTGGCGGCTATAAATACCGAAGCCTTCGAATTATAAAGCTCCACAACTTCTCCTCACGGCTAAGTTTCTTCCAAAGCTACCTTCATCCCTCTCCTCATACACTCCCCGATGGCAGACCACAACATCATCGAGATTGAGAGTGATGAAGAGGAAGTTTTCGAACAAGGGGCTCAGGTGCCCGAAGATCCATCTCCTTCAAGGAAGAAACCCAAGATTGACGAGGGATCCTCCAGCAGAGCAAAGGTAGAAGACGCAACATCGTTCTTTCTTCCTTCTGTTCCTCTAGTTCTTCCTATCCATGCACCTGGGTAGGTAGAACTTTCATCTCTACCTTTGGAGGGATGTTCTTCTCAGTTTTCTCCATTTCATCCCAATACTCCCCATTTTTGTTTGGGTGATCAATTTTATGGTCGGCAAGCGGTGACTACCTGACCAGAAGACCTCAACTTGGGTTGGAGAAGCAATCTTATGGTGGGAAGGTTGCACTTCCACCATCCAGTGATCATCCGCTTTTGTCGGATGATCAACCTTCCAGGATGCATATACCAACCTGTCATTTGCGAGGATTGGTAATTACTTCTGTCTCCCTTTGCTTGTTTGTCATAGTTTAGTAAAACTAACATTTGCAAATGTAGGAGACGAAAATTGTTGGAGCCCCCAGCGACCAGCCTGCTGAGACTCCACCTCCCTTCCTCGGACAGATTCTCCAAGGGGAAAGAGAGGTCCTGGAGAAGAAGACCGAAGAAATGTCTTCGGCGATTCTGCACCTGGCAGAATGTTTTGAAAGATCCCGTGAAGAGGTGCACCAGTTCCGTCGAGAGAGGGACCACGCTCAGCAACAGCGAGAACTCTCCGATTTGATTAGGAACAATAGTGCATCTCTTGTTAGGGATGATGTAGATAGGCTTAGGTTAGTTGCTAGTTCTCTGGGGGTTGTCATTGTAGATCCTACTGACAACAACATGTCCCTAAGAGAACTTTGCAAACTTCTTTCGGATCGGGTCGACGCTTTGGTCGCCGGTATCCCTTTTGTATGCAAAGAATGTAAGAAATAAAATTTTCTTTTCCTTCATATGAATATTCTTTACATCTTCTGTGCGAAAATATGGCCATAAGCAATGTCTTTACGACCACTCATACACAGGCAAACTTCAATTCTGCGACTAGAATCGCGTTTTTATAGTAGTACCGTGACCATCACTGATACCGCGATCAGACTTAAAGCTGCGGTTAGAACCGAAGTTCAATTTGGAAGATCACTGCGATCAGAACCGAAACTCGATCAGACTATCACTTCAATTAGAATCGGAGCCTAGTCGATGACATGGTTCCGACTATACCGCAATCTGATCAAAACATATCCGTACGTCCGAAAACTTGGTCATAGGATATTTTCATGAAAGTTTACAGCATACATGAAGGAAAATGTCCTCCGAAAGCCCTTGAAAAAGTTTTCATGTTTTTGTATCTTCAAATCTTGAAACAAAGAAGTCCTTTTGTTTCAGATCCAATACCAGGAACACTTAACGGGTCTGCCAGAAATAGTATCCATTATAGGAAATGAATAAAATATTAAGTGGAACGTTTGAGTGGAACGTTACTCACATTAGTGCGCCTCCTCAGGTCTATAAAAGGAGCAGTTAGCTTCTTGAGGAAGCCACACAGCCAAAAACCCTTCCTCAACACTTCCGCCGCACAAAACCCTCATTCTTCTCAGCCTCCATCTTCCCCAAAGTTGCCAACTTTCCTCCCGATTTCTCACAAGAAATGGCATCCTGGAGCAGATCGATCCACCACTCCGAGGAGAGTCTGCTGGCATTGGAGAAGGAGGAGATCCTTCCTCCGTGGCTGCTAATCAACTGGCGGCCCGCGGAGAAGGACCAAGAAACCCCAGTCGTTGGAGAGGGCGAACTGGTGGTCTTCGAGGAGTACATGCGTTGCCGGTTCCGATTCCACGAGAGTCAGTTCCTGAAGGACATCCTCGAGCATTACGGGTTGGAGTTGATAAATCTCCACCCGAATGCTGTCCTGATCTTGGCGGTGTTCCAACACCTGTGTGAAGCCTACGTCGGAGTGTATCCCAGCAAGGATCTCTTTCGGCGTTTCTACTATTCGGTGTGGTCGAAGAGCGCCAACGCCGCGGGATGTATTTACTTCCGGATAAGGGAGAAGAAGGAGTATCCCTTCCCACCCCTGCGGGATTCGGTGCACGGGTGGCACCAGAAGTGGTTTTACTGCACCCCTCCGTCCGAGAGCGGGTTGTGGTTCGAGAACTCGCGGCCAGAAAAGCCGAGCGAGTTGGACTCCCCCCCGGCAATGAACTCTGAGTTCATGAAGCACGCCGAGGTGATTCTTCACTTGGTCCAACAGGGACTGACAGCTCGCGACATCATTCACTACTTTGTGAAGAATCGGGTGAGCCCCCTGCATGAAAGGGCTCATCCAGCTTGGGAGATCAAGTCCATGGCAGACAATACCCTGGACTACAATGAAGGTATGTGATTTCGACACCGGAACCTCATACTCTTGTTATATGCCTTCTGATTGGTATTCTGGGAACAGTCCTGCCTTTCTTCGAGGTCGACAGACGGACAAATTACCTCCTCAGGGCCTACAACGCTGAAGTAGAGGGCCCCAAAGGATCGCCTCGCCCACAGAGCTTGGTTCACGTCGGCGACGACCTCAAACAGGAGCGCCGAAAGGTGTGTCATCTGTCACTCAGCTCCTATTCGCAGGTCTCACATATACCCAGCGTTGACAAATTTGTCAGGATAAAACAGCTCTTGGGGAGATTTGTAGAGGCGACATTCCCAAGTGAAAACGTCGGTTCCCTGGGAAAGCCGACGGTGAAGAACGTGAAGAAGATCTCCTCGAAGCCCAGGACGAGGAATCCTGCCCCCAAGAAATCCAAGCAAACTCTTGGGGAGGGGTCTTCACGGAGCATCCCTCCTACCACAAGGAAGACTGCGGTAAGATATCACGTACCTCCTGTTCTTCCAGGTACAAATTGGAATCATATCTTCGTCGTGCAGGGCGAGAGGAGCGAGGAAGAGGAGGAAGATGACATTCCCCTGATCCGCCGGAGGAGGAAAATAGCGGACTCTCCATCCGGCGAGACTCCACCTCGTCCCATAGAAACAGAAGCAACCACAGCAGACCCCGCAGCCACCGGGAGTCCCGCGGTCGCGGGCGAGATCCCTGCTCCTGAAGCCCCAGAGGCTTCAGGGTCGTTGCTTCTCCCTCCCTGGTCAAAGGGATGACCACGGTAAGATTTCCTCATGGTCTTATCTTCTCAATTTTCTTTGTACATGTGTTTTATCGGATTTACACTTATACAGGGAGAAGAACTTCCCCTGCGACTCCTGTGAGTCCCAGGGAGGCACATCCTCCACTCCTGCGGACAGGAGAGGAGGTGACAGAACAAGACCCCGCGACCACCGCGAGGGTCGCGGATGAAGTGCCGGTTCCGTCAGTCTAGGAGCCACCCAGGCCTTCAGACGTATCCCTGCCAACCGGACAGGTTACCCAGGTACGAATTCTTACCTCTTAAGTCTTTATCATCCCTTATGAATATGCTTATAAGAGAACATTCATAGGGAGAAAAAGCCCTGTTTACAAAGAGGAAGACTAGGACAAACAGCGACTGTCCTCTTTTTTGCAAGGAGAGCCTTCCCTGAAATCCCAGAAGCTGATGGGATTTTAAATAAGGTAAGATCCCCTGGTTGGTTCTGCTCTGAGTTGGATTGTGGCGACCATTAACGTAATCGTCGACTCCTTTTTTCTTTGTAGGTGCAAAGAGGTAGCACCGAGCCCTTCAGCCGCCCCGGGGAGGGTTGAAGTTGCTACTGGTACCACAGCCTCCAGTGAGGAGCGCTCTGTCCCTCTGGTCCAGGAAATCGTCCAGACCGTCGGGGATGAGTCGGGCGCGGATACCCAGTTGCCGGCAACAGCAACTGCGACTGATGCTCAGCAGGCACATCCACCTGCCGCTCCTGTCGAGGTCATGACGGGTCCCTCGACCAAACCTCCCGTCATCCCGGAGGACATTTCATTTCGGGAGTATACAAAGGTATGATGAGCATCTCTTTTGGTACCTGAATTGTGCATAGGACACCAGTGATTTCTCTTTGTATTACAGGAACTATCCCACGTAACGGCCAGATCAATCGCTATGGCGGCGAGCGTCGAGGCCATACAAAAAGAAAGAGACTGCTTGCGCAGGTAAGGATAAATGCCCTCCAATTTGTATAGATACAAATTCATTATGACAATGGTCTTTTATGTCACAGGGAGGTTGCTTCTCTAAAGAGGGAGCTGGCCGCTCAGAAGCTCATGTCGATCTCCACGTTTTCGAAGCAAGAGGTCGAGCTTAATGATCTGCGGTCACGGCTCTCTGGTAAGTCGATTCCCGCCTAGGAAGACTTAACTTCAAAGCATAGATTGTTGATAACAATTTTTTTACTGCAGCGCAAGCAAGTCAAATAAAACGGCTTGATCAGGACAAGGCGATCCTCCAGCTCTCCATCAACTCTACCCGCAAGGCGAACAGAGACCTGAGCCAATCCATCTTCGAAAAGCTAAAGATGGTGGCCCGTCTCCTGAGGGCTGATGTGGTCGAGACCACAAAGGACGACCTCAGTTTGAGCGACTGGTCCACACTAGTCATGGCCCAAGCAGAGTCACTTCTCGAGTATCTTCCTGAAGATACACAGCGGCGGCAAGAGGCAATCAGAACTAGGGTTCGATCAGCAACCTCCGCCATTCTCTGCCGGTTTCGTCTTCACCACGGCCCAGATATGGATTTGAATCCACTAGTGGGACCGGTAGAGATCGAGAGTGAAGAGCAACTGGAGGCGATCATGGAGGAAGTCAATCCCCTTGTAGATAGACTCCTGACCGAGCTCGGGATTGTGTAATCCCTACACTTGTACAGATATAACATGTAGAATGCAATGCATGTACTAATTGATTTTTGAAAGAAAGTATATATATATTTTTTGTTGTTTCATATTATAAGCATATTCCCCTAGCCCCCGCCTGTGATTATAGATACTGAAGGCTTAGTATTATAAACACAGGAGAAATACGAGTGTAACGACCTGGGGTGTGCGATCGGGCCAGCAATTATGATCAATGTAATGCCTAACCTTGTTGCAAACCGGCAGCCACTCAGGTGACCAAGGACTTACCAGAAAGCCCCATATGCGTTGAGAAACGGCTTATTTAGGAGTGACTTGTTTGGAAGTGGTCATGAGATCGGCCAGCGAATCCGACTAGAACGTTGTAGTGATCTAACCGCCGGTGACCAGCCCCCGAGTCAAGTTCGTAACACATGGGCATGAAGGGAGGTGTTCATCGTATGAAACCAAAAGACATTTTGTTTTATGAAAAAATGCTAATTGAACAGGAAAAGGGATTGAATACTTACACGTAAAACTTGCGTAGTTGATCGATGTTCCAAGTATTGGATAAGGTTCGGCCATCCTCCATGGCTAACCGCGCGGATCCTGGTCGCGGCACTGAAACAACAGTGTAAGGGCCTTCCCACTTTGGGGAGAATTTGTTGCGATTAGACTGATCTTGAATTTTACGTAAAACCAGATCACCCACATGAAGACTACGTGGTCTCACCCTTTTGTTATGGTACTTGCGCAAAGCTTGCAAGTATACCGCGGACTTGATCAAAGCGCGATCACGCCTTTCTTCTAAGAGGATGAGATCCTGTAATCGCTGTTCGGCCTGATCAACTCGTTCGAATTGCTCTGTCCGAACAGATCCAATACTAACTTCCATAGGCAGTACGGTCTCGGCCCCATAGACCAAATGGAAGGGCGTCTCACCGGTGGCTCGACTAGAGGTAGTTCGCAGTGCCCATAGAACGGTGTAGAGCTCGTCTGCCCAAGCCCCCGAGCGATTCTTAAGGCGATCAAAAACACGTTTTTTGATGCCTTGTAGTATCTGCCCGTTGGCACGTTCTACGGCACCATTGCTCTGTGGATGTGCCACAGAAGCAAAGCACACCTTGGTCCCAATCTGATCGCAGTAGTCCAAAAAAAGACCACTGGCGAACTGAGAACCATTGTGTGTGATGAGACAGTTTGGAACACCGAATCGAGCAACAATGTTCTTATGGAAGAACTTTTGTGCTGCTGATGCGGTAATATTTCGTACCGGTTTGGCCTCAATCCACTTCGTAAACATGTCAATGGCTATGAACAGAAACTTGTACCCATTGACCGCTTGTGGCATAGGACCAACAATATCCATCCCCCAGACCGCAAAAGGCCATGCGAGGGGAATGGTTTGTAACGCATAGGCAGGTTGATGAACTTGTCTTGCGTGAAACTGACACTGAGGACACATCTTGACCATATGCTTGGCATCATCGAGTGCCGAAGGCCAGTAGAATCCTTGTCGAAAAGCTTTTCCGACCAGTGTGCGATATGACGCGTGCGCACCGCATACACCATCATGAATTTCTTTCAAGAGGGATTTACCTTCCTCCTGAGATATGCAGCGCATGAATACTCCTTGAGTACCCTTTCTGTACAAAACTCCTTCAATGAGTTTGTACAGACGCGCTTTTCGAATCAACCGATCGCTTTCGGTTTCATCCTCAGGTAGGGTCCCATGTTCAAGATAGACTCTCAATGGATGAGTCCAATCCTGTTCCTGACCGAGGTTGGTAACGCAGGCTGTTACCGGATCATCCTCGACTGAAGTCATTGTAACACCCCTGTTTTGCCAAACCCTAAAATAGCCAAAAACCCACATCTTGACCCCAAACCCTAATCTGCTTTAGCCATTCCCTTCTAAATGTTGTTCAGAACATTTTTCCCTTCGGGATCATCTCCAAAATCCCATCCTAAGGTTGAGTTTCAGCCCTCGCCATTTTAAAACCCTAATTACCCTATTTTACCCTAAACTGTTTTCCCTAACTTTGTCGAAACCCTTCAGATCTTGCCTGATCTTACCAAACTTTGGCCAGATAAGTTCTAATAATTTTACGCAACTTATCTGCGAAATCAGATTTCAGATCAGCCCTCCAGATCTCCAGATTTGCAGATCAGTCCCTGGAAGCAAAGTTCTGAAAATTGCAAATCAGCCCCTCTAATCTTTTCGGCTGTTTTCGACCAGTCCCTGGTCGTTGCCCACGACCAGCGCGTGTCGCCGTTGCCGCGCCGCGTTCTCGCCGTGTTTGCTCGCCGCCGGTCACCGCTTCTTGTCGCTTGTGCCCGTGAGCTGCTGTGCCACCCCGTGCGCACGTGCCAGCGCCGTTGCTTCGCCATGTCCAGCAGTTAAACGGCCGCGCTCCAGCAGCGTTTTCGCGCGCGCGTGCCCGTTGCCGTGGCAATTGCATGCGTGTACGTGTCATTGCCGGAGCTACGTTGTCGCCTCCGCATCTGCGCCGTCCCGGACGAAGTCCCAATGCAACTGGCAAAGCTGCAGCACCGCCTGAGCGCGATCACATCGCCGGTCACCGCTGTCGCAGCTACACCCGGCCGGTCTCGTCCCCGGCACAAGTTTCGCGCCGTTTCCCCCTCGCAAGCTCCGCCCTTGGACCTATTTAAACCCTCCAGTGCTGTGCTTAAGCCTCATCTCAGGACTTAGCCATTTTTCCAGAGCTCTCGCCGTTTTCACCTTCTTCTCCGGCGAGCCAGTGAGTGAGCTCACGGTGCCAGCCCAATTCACTGCACCATTCTTCAAACCAAAGCCACCAGTGAGTTCCCCTCTTCCCCCTGTTCGTGTCATAGCACCCAATTGCACCCCGGCGAACCTTAACGCCGGTGATCACCGGAAAAGCTCAAAACCCCTGACCCTGCAATGCTACCTGATTTAATCCAAATTAGCTCTCGTCCCAGTAGTAGAAATTGATCCTCAGCCATTTCTTAGCAAGCCTGTTGAATCAGGATCCCCAATTGCGCTCAAATCGAAGAAATCCCAAACTGGAACCTCAGCCGTTCGCCGGACCTCGTCGCCGAGCCCCTCCGGCCGATCTCCAATGAAATTAACCCCTCCAGTAGCCTTTTTGTGCCATAGAGATCATCCCCAAGCTTGGAATTGAGCTCATTCGCCCTGTATCAAAAATCCCCGAGCTCCAGTGTCGTCTTCTCCAGCGCCGGTCGCCGGAATTATTTCCCGGCCGATCCAGCACCTGAAACCTTGTCCCTTAGATAGATTCCAGTACCCTGAGCAATATTGTCCACTAGCTCGATCCCTGAATCGACCTGAATCAAAAGTTATTCCAATGCCAAGATCACTGTCCAGTAGCTCAGTTCATGTCCAGGCCACCGTGTTTTCTCACCAGATTTGGCCACCCTCCAGTCACTTTGAGCTCTTGTCCCTGTTGAGTATTTTGTTCCTGTTAGTAATGCCTACCTCCCAGACAAAGTGTTGCATCAATTGGAGCCCTGGATCAAAAGTTAAGCCATGCCCTAGTTTCTGGCCATGTCCAGCACTATGTCAGTGCATGTCAGCCACTGGCATTAGCCTGGTTTCACCCCTTCTAGTTGAGCAATTGAAATGCCACCTTGTCCCCTAGATTCCTGGAGTTGTGTTCTACATCTTTCCCTTCTATCACTTCTCCAGAAAACCATCCTAAGATCAGTTTGAGGCTATGCCCAAGCCATGAACTGAATGTCGACCCTTCGACGTTCAATCCTTTTTAGCCGTTTCTTTGACCAGAGCCCTTGTGACCTTGCCCTAACCTTTTCCCCTGCATACATGACTTATTTACTTAATAATTTCTATGGAAACTATTTTCTGTATGCTTATGGTATGTGTTTGTGTGTTGGTTGATTGCCGCAGAGTCAGAAGTTGAAGGAGCGGAAGAAGTCTTTGAAGATCCGTCTGAGTATTTAGACCCAACATCGCAAGGCAAGCCTCATTCCTTTGATCATGTCTCGCCCAATATTTTCATATGAAGTATATTCACTGTTTCTTACTATGCACGCTTATTTGAGATACAAGTTATATTTGAATGACATGAGTAGATATGACCCAATGAATTATGAAACCCCTTTTGTTATTGAACCTTCATATATATGCTTTTGTCACCCTAGGACTCATATACTGAATATCCACATTAAACTTGAAACGGTCAAATACATGAGAAGTTGTAATGAAAACCGTTTTGTCAAGAAAACTGATAAAAGGGATCAGTAGTGAGGATTGGATTGTATGGAGAGGGTGCGGTGCGCACCAGGGAATGTGAATGCTCCTCACTATTGGTTCATAAGGACAAGAACCTTGTGCTGTGTCTCTATGCGAATTGTAAACGTACCAACCACTTGCCTAGTATGGGACAGGCACAACTTAGTAGCTTTTTGGTATTAGCAGTTCCCTGCATGGTTTGACGATCTGGTTTCTCGCGTGGAAACTGGAAGGCCAAGGTTCAGCCATGAGTGATGTGAGTTCAGAAAAATGATGAGAGGAAAAGGCGTAAAAGAAGGAAGGCGCCCTAGACCTGATTAAGCCGTGAGCGGTTGTAATCTTAAATGGTCGTATGTCTCGCGTGGACATAGACCAAGGCTATGTGTCCTGAGGGAACATAGACCAGAGACGCTAGGAAGTAAGGCAGTGGGGAAGACCCACAACGGTACTTGAGACTTAACTGTCTATTTACCGGGCAGGGATACTGTTAATACTGAACTGTAAAAGCGTTGTGTGATCTCGGCCTTGTCACATGTGTATAAGTCACATGAAGCTGATCCGATTTGAAAGCCGAGTGAACCAGTGGATTTAAAAAGAGGTACACCTTTGCAAAGTGTAAAAGAAGTATCAGATACTCTGTACTCCCAGGTTCAGGAGTCTTTTCGTAGTGGATGTTATCCATGGGTTATAGCACAAGTAATGTTTTGGAATGTTTTCATAATGCGGTAAACAAAGTAGTAACTCATGGGAGACTACTACATCTAATGTTTTATTGAAAACCTGTTTAATGTTTAAAGCATCATTTTCATGACAAAAGTACTGTTTTATCGAACAAATGACTTGGAAATCTATATATCTCTATCCATATGAAACTAAAACCCCGGAATCATATGTTTCACCCTCATATAAGTACAATTGCATTAATCCCCGGAATGAGTGTTGCTGAGCACCAAGTGCTCACCCTTGCATTTATATCCAACTGTAGAAGAGGGATTCGAGGATCCCGATTCCTTCAGTTATGAGTACTCACCTGAAGATGGAAGCACCCCGGGCGAGCCCACGTTCTAGAAGGATTGCGCACCAAGTCAAGTCAGATGTGGGAGAAGCCCCTCCAACCCCGCTGCGGATGGAAATCAAGCTATTTGTCGTTGCTTTGTGCTTTATGTTGTGTGTTCGGTACTTGGACACCGATTCTGGTTCTGATAAACTAGTTATTTTCTTAGCAACTCTACTTAGCGCCATTTTCGGTGCTTTGGCTATGTAATATTGGCCATGTTGGCCTGATACTTGTTTAATGATATTACTATGCTTGTGTGATTTGGAGCTCATGGGACATCCTGCTGTGTGTAACCTACCTGGGCGGTTACCAAGGTGATCCTCAAATGGGGGTCTCACAGTCATGATCGAAGGACGGTCCAAGTGTTCAATGAACACTCCTGCCGGAGCGGATGTGCGTCAGGACCCAATTTTGGATAATTGGTCTGCGAGAATGTTGTCCTTTCGCGGGATGTATTGGACTTCGAAATGACTGAAGTGTTTTTCCAACCTCCTCACTTCCCCCAGGTAATGAGCCATTGTCTCATCGGAGGTGCTGTACTCCTTGTTTACCTGGTTTACGACCAGCTGTGAGTCTCCCCTCACCACTAATCGACGGACTCCGAGGAATTTTGCTGCCCGGAGCCCTACAAGAAGACCTTCATACTTTGCTGCGTTGTTGGTCGCAACAAAGTGTAGTTGGATGACATACTTAAGCTGTTCGCCCTGGGGCGTAACTAAGACCACTCCAGCCCCTGAGTGTTGAAAACTACGGGAGCCGTCAAAGTACATTGTCCAGTGATCGGGGCATTCCAATTCCTCCGTCACCTGCACAGGTGCCTCAGGGTTGGTCCATTCGACCACAAAGTCGACCAAGACCTGAGACTTAACCGCCAAGGTTCAAGATAGACTCTCAATGGATGAGTCCAATCCTGTTCCTGACCGAGGTTGGTAACGCAGGCTGTTACCGGATCATCCTCGACCGAAGTCATGATCGAAGGACGGTCCAAGTGTTCAATGAACACTCCTGCCGGAGCGGATGTGCGTCAGGACCCAATTTTGGATAATTGGTCTGCGAGAATGTTGTCCTTTCGCGGGATGTATTGGACTTCAAAATGACTGAAGTGTTTTTCCAACCTCCTCACTTCCCCCAGGTAATGAGCCATTGTCTCATCGGAGGTGCTGTACTCCTTGTTTACCTGGTTTACAACCAGCTGTGAGTCTCCCCTCACCACTAATTGACGGACTCCGAGGAATTTTGCTGCCCGGAGCCCTACAAGAAGACCTTCATACTTTGCTGCGTTGTTGGTCGCAACAAAGTGTAGTTGGATGACATACTTAAGCTGTTCGCCCTGGGGCGTAACTAAGACCACTCCAGCCCCCGAGTGTTGAAAACTATGGGAGCCGTCAAAGTACATTGTCCAGTGATCGGGGCATTCCAATTCCTCCGTCACCTGCACGGGTGGCTCAGGGTTGGTCCATTCGACCACAAAGTCGACCAAGACCTGAGACTTAACCGTCGTGCGGGGGGTGAAATGGACATCAAAAGCACCGAGTTCGACCGCCCATTTGGCGATTCGACCAGATTTCTCTGGATTTCGGACAATATCCCCCAGAGAAAAGGAGGAGGGTACTGTGATCTTGTGAGCTTGGAAGTAATGTCGTAACTTACGGGAAGCCATCAGTAGCGCGTAAAGCATCTTCTGGACCTCAGGGTATCGCTCCTTAGGACCATGAAGCACCTCGCTTACATAGTATACGAGTCTGTGTATTCCTTCCCTATCCGCGATCAGAACAACGTTGACCTCGTGTGGGGTGGCCGCCAAATAGAGAAGCAATGGTTCTCCTTTGTCGGGAGATACCAAAACTGGCGGACTGGATAAGTATGTTTTTACCTCCTGAAATGCTTTTTCAGCCTCATCGGACCATGTGAAATTGTGATGCTTCTGCAAGGCTTTGAAGAAAGGTAATCCCCTTTCACCCAGTTGCGATATGAAATGACTAAAGGCCGCCATGCGACCAGCCAGGCGTTGAACATCTTTCATGGTCGAGGGCGACCTCCTCTGTTCGATGGCCCTGATTTTCTCAGGATTGACTTCAATGCCTCTGGAACAAACAAGGAAACCAAGAAGTTTTCCTGAAGAAACCCCGAAAGAACATTTCTCCGGGTTTAATTTTATTCCAAAGCGATTCAAGTTACAGAAGGTTTCAGCGAGATCGTCCAAATGAGACAATCTCTTGGTGCTTTTTACAACCAAATCGTCTACATATGCTTCGAGGTTACGCCCTATCTGGGAAAGAAAGGTCTTTTGCATCAAGCGCTGGTACGTGGAACCTGCGTTCTTGAGACCGAACGGCATTCTGACGTAGCAGTAGGTGCCGAATGGGGTGATGAAGGCAGTTTTCTCTTCATCTTCTTCTGCCATGCTAATTTGATGGTATCCTGAGTAAGCGTCCAGGAAACTCATCAGTTCGCAACCCGCAGTTGAGTCGACCAGCTGGTCGATGCGGGGAAGGGGAAGTCATCCTTCGGACAGGCACTGTTGAGGCTAGTGTAGTCGACGCACATGCGCCACTTGCCATTTGACTTGTGGACCATGACTGGATTGGCAAGCCATTCTGGGTGATCGACCTCGCGAATAAACCCGGCTTTTAGGAGTTTGTCTAACTCCTCTCGGATGGCTTCCTGTCGGTCAACAGCAAAACGCCTGAGCTTTTGCTTTATTGGTCGCTGTGCAGGTCGAATTACTAACCTGTGCTCAATTACTTCCCTTGGGACACCGGGCATGTCGGACGGTTTCCACGCAAACACATTTGCATTAGCCCAGAGGAAAGTAATGAGCTCGAGTTCCTATTTGTCATCCAGGCCTGATCCGACCCGAATTGTCTTGGATGGATCAGCTGGGTACAATGGAACTACTTTGAGTTTCTCATCTAGTCGAGGAGCAGCCTTGATCGCGTCAGTGGCGACAGTGGCGACCTGAGCGTCCCAGAGGGGAAGCTGGTCGACCATCTCTAGAGATAGTCGATCGCATGTTAGTGCCACGTTGCGACTGCCTCGAACCGAGATGACACCTTTGGGGCCAGGCAATTTGCTGCACTAATAAGCATAGTGCGTTGCCATCATGAACTTAGCAAGAGTTGGCCTGCCAAAGATTACATTGTAAACCGAATCACAATCAATTACATCAAAAGTAACCAATTCTGTTCGGAAATTATCCGATTCTCCTAGTGTGACCGGAAGGACCACCTGTCCCAACGGCATCATGGAGGGACCAGGGATTATCTCATAAAACGGATGGATTATGGGCTTAATCTTAGAACGAGGAATTTGCATCTTGTCGAGTGCTTTGACCAATAAAATGTCAAGGGAGCTTCCTCCGTTGATCAGGACCCTTTCGACTCTCGCATTACTGATGATCGGGGTAATGACCAAAGGGAGCCTCAATGGTCGAGTAAGCCCCACAGGACAATCAGTGCGATCAAATGTCAAAGGTGTATCCGACCAACGGGGGTACTGAGGTTCACCAAGGGATGTCTCCGTTTGGTTAACCTCCTGATAAAAGGCCTTAAACTGCCTTTTGGAAACAAAAGAGGAGGAACCTCCGAAAATAACATTAACGTGATTATGAAGTACCTGGTAAGACATCTCTTCGTCCCCGTCAGCGTCTCTAAGTCCGCATGCTTCCTCCTTAGCCGATAAGGTCAGCATCGGTCCAATCCCTTGGTAGAAGTCATCCAACTGCTTCAACCAACTCCTGCAGTTCTTGAGGTCGTGGCCCGCGGAGTTGTGGAGTGGACACCACTTCTTGCCTTCCTGCGGATTAGTCGACTTTTTTGGCTGGTCGGTACTACGACCACCAGAGGCAGTTTTATTTTTAAATGAAGGCTTGTTACCTTTGGTCGAAGGAGGCTTCTCTGCAACTGCAACCTCGCGGTACTGTCCAGAGCGGTTTCTCTTCAACTTCTTCGACTTCCCGTCCGACAAAGATTCCGGTTTCTTGCTTGAATCTTCTCTCCTAGCGTCCTTGAAACCTGGTTGAGGCGGTAGGTTACCTTTATCGACCATCCGGTTCCATTCGACTGCTTCGGCCGCGTCAGAGTATCGATCGGCCATATCAAAGAGATCGGCTACTGATCGAGGAGGGTGTATGAGCAAGTCTTCGGTGAATCTCCGGTATCGAACGGCATGTTTAAATGCCCTAATGACGGAGCTGTCAGATATGTTTGGGATGGTATTTCTCACCCCGACAAATCTCTTGACAAATTGGCGAAGGGTCTCTGCCGAAGTTTGTTGTAGTCGATGAAGGTCATCCTCTTTACCCGGCTTTTGATAACAATTCTGGAAATTGCTGAGGATAGCGTCGCACAGCATTTCCCAATTGTAGATAGAACCTTCGGGCTGATTAAACAACCAGGTTCTCGCCGGTCCTTCAAGGACTGTAGGCAGGTAATTGGCCATGACCCGGTCATCGCCTCCTGCTGCTTGGATGGCAGTGATATAGATTTGAAGGAACTCGAAGGGGTTCTGAGTTCCGTCGAACCTTTCTATGGCCCCTGGTCGAAACTTGTCAGGCCAAACGACCGCACGGAGGCCGGGCGAGAAAGCTTTACAACCAACGTAGGGACCGTGAACTGTCCTGTGACTTTTGACCAGATCACGAGCGACCTCACGCAATGGTGAAGTTATTCGCGGTCCTAAACGAGAGTGGACAGGGACTCGATCCCTACCACGAGAATCCTGTGCCGGCCTGGACTTGTCCTGGCGGGATGGTACAGGCGGTGGGTAACTTCGTCGACCAGAACCAGAGTGAGAACACTCTTGTTCGCGGGAACGTGTTACCGACCGGGAAGAGGCCGTAGGGGTCGCCTCTGACGCGACCTCATCCAACCTTTCCGCCAGGATTCTGGTGAAGGCCGGTTTCTGCGCATCCTTGACCATAGGAGGGAAATTACGCATGACTTCCGTGATAGATCGCAGTCGACCATATGTACTTCTCCTAGGGGCACTAGGTGTTACCGTTTCTTTGTCCACCGGGAAACGCTCCAGAGGCAAAGAAGGGGTCTGGTCGCGTCTACGACCACGTGATCGTCGGGAAGAACTCGGAGCAGCATCGTAACGAGCCTGGACATCTTGAAGAGCCTCTAGGGCAATTCTGCGCAATTCGTTGTTTTGTCGCTCGAGATCTTGATCCTCCTTCTGTTTGCGTTCCTGTTCTTCCCTAGTAGCCTGTTGATCAGGAGTTTCCTTCGACAAGGCAGCAAACTGTCTAGAGAGAGAGGTCGCCGATGGAGAAAACATCTTAGTTTGTTCCGAGTCAGACTGGAAATCAAAGAGACGATGGAGGTTATCAAGGTCGAATCTCCCTGGCTGATTTCCTGGTCGATATCATCCTTCCCCTCAGCGGGGTCGTATGACGGACCGGACTCACCCTCTAGCGCATTAAGAACCTCTGTGGGTTCCAACCTTGCGCTAGTCGCTCCCTAGTTGATGGACATGACCTGGAGGGACGATTCGACCTTTGGAAGATTTTCGCCTCCAACTTCCTCCATCGGAACAGGATCGCTCGGAGAAGGCATTGGGATGTGAGCATAATCCTCAAGATCGAAATCGTTCTCGGAATCATATACTCCAGCCATAGTTCAGCGAACCTCCGGATGAAAATTAGGACGCCTTGAGAAAGGCCCCACGGTGGGTGCCAGCTGTCGACGATTCGGACTCGGGGTCCTTAGCCGAACTTATGCAGAATTTATAAGTAGTGAAACCTTTCAAGGTGACCCTTCTGGAAGGTATGTAGAATTATGGAGAACTGGAGCACAGAGAAGTTTATATAGGTTCAGGCCCTCGATGGTGGGAGTAATAACCCTACATCCTGTTGGGATTTCACTATGTGTAGTAAAAAGTTACAAAGTGACGGGAAAAGATCTTCACAGGCGAAGATTTTCCCTGTATGATTGTACAAAGTGAAGCCTGGAAGGCTTATGGAAGCTATCTAGTCTAGGCTATTGTCTTGTTTGTTTGATTCTTTGGATGAGATGTGCTGTATCTCGTGATCCTTCGATCTCTGTCCTGTTTGATGCACCATGCCGCCCTTTTATACTGGTCGAAAGGGCGCCAAGTCGTAACAGCATAAAACGGTTGCTTAGATGCGGTTTAGAGAACCGCTCTTAACCTCCACGCAGGTTTAACATGTGTTATTCATAGATAACTGCATGTATTAACCTCCTAACGGTTGTTCCTCTACGTGGAAGAATCTTCGGGATACTTGGGATATTCCTGCTACAGGAATAGATTAATCCCACGTTCCCTGGTCGAAAGTGTTCTGACGGCGCGATGTTGGCTGACCGCGTGATGTTGGCTGACCGTGCAACATCTTTAGCCTTCTGTCCGCGCATAGCACACGAACTCCTGACCGCGCAATAGCTGCGGTCTGATCGCGTAAGAACTGCAATCTTGGGCTGGTGCTTCTCGGAATGACTTGAGTTCGCACTGCCGGGCACATGTCTGGCTCGAATCTGTCTTGAACCAGTCGTGCATTTATTTGAACTGATTTGGGTGTCAATCCTCGTCAATTTGAAATGTCAATAACATTCAATTCATTTCTTAACTTGCTAAATCTTGACTCATCTAAGGGTTTAGTGAATATGTCAGCTAATTGATTTTCGATTGAAACATGACTAATCACTATGTCCCTTTTTGATACATGATCCCTTAAGAAGTGATGTCTAATGTCAATGTGCTTAGTTCGAGAGTGTTGAATGGGATTGTTAGCAATTTTAACGGCACTCTCATTATCACATAAAAGTGGAACACAATTGACTTTTATGCCATAATCTAGCAAAGTTTGCTCATCCATAATAGTTGTGCACAACAACTACCGGCCGAAACAAATTCCGCCTCGGCAGTTGAGAGTGCAACCGAATTTTGTTTCTTAGAAGTCCATGAGACTAATGATCTTCCTAGAAGTTGACATCCGCCGGAAGTACTTTTTCTATCAATTTTACAACCGGCATAATCTCAATCCGAATATCCAAGAAGATCAAAGCTAGCATATTTAGGATACCAAAGACCTATGTTTGGTGTATGTTTTAAGTACCTAAATACTCTTTTTACCACAATTAAGTGACATTCTCTAGGGGCGGCTTGAAACCTAGCACACATGCATACACTAAACATAATGTCCGGTCTAGAAGCAGTGGGGTATAATTAACTACCAATCATAGACCGATATAATTTGAGTTCCACCGGTTTACCTCCCTCGTTTATGTCCAAATGACCATTTGTAGCCATGGGAGTCTTGATTGGCTTTGCGTCCTCCATTCCAAATCTCTTGAGAAAATCCTTTATGTATTTGCTTTGGCTCACAAATATTCCTTCCTTGATTTGCTTGATTTGAAGCCCGAGGAAAAAGCTCAACTCACCGATCATGGACATCTCAAATTCCTTTGACATGGTTTCACCAAAAGCTCGACAAAGGGATTGGTTAGTAGAACAAAAAATTATATCATCAACATAGATTTGACATACAAAGAAATCATTATCTATAATTTTAGTAAAGAGCGTTGTATCAATTTTTCCAACTTTAAATCCTTGTGAAATTAGAAAATTTTGCAACCATTCATACCAAGCCCTAGGAGCTTGCTTAAACCATAGAGGGCTTTTGAAAGTTTATAGACATGATTAGGATATTTTGGATCTTCAAAGCCCGGCGGTTGCTTTACAAATACAAATTTTGAAAATTCACCATTTAGGAAGGCACTTTTAACATCCATTTGAAATAGTTTGATTTCAAAACTTGATGCAAATGCAAGTAAGATATGAATGGCTTCTAGTCGAGCCACGGAGCAAAGGTTTCATCAAAATCTAATCCTTCAATTTGAGAATAACCTTGTGCTACAAATCTAGCTTTATTCCTTACAACTATGCCATTTTCATCTTGCTTATTCCTAAAGACCCATTTTGTACCAATTATATTGTGATCAAGAGGTTTTTCTACAAGTTTCCATACATTATTTCTAGTAAAGTTGTTCAATTCCTCATGCATGGCATTTACCCAATCCGGGTCCTCTAGAGCTTCATCAATGCATTTGGGCTCAAGACTAGAAATGAATGATGCGTGCTCACAAAAAGATGCGATTTTAGAGCGAGTTTGAAGACCTTTACCAACATCACCGATTATTTGGTTGACGGGGTGATCCCTAGTGATGGTTTGATGAAGTCTTGGATTTTGCGATGCTTGATCTTTATTTTCCTTCATCTCCGGATCAAGATCAACTTGGGTAGTGGTCTCCGGAACCATAGGAGCTACTTCATTTTCTTGACTGGGTGACTTTGAATCTTCATTTTTAGGCTTGATGTCCCCAACCTTCATGTTCTTCATTGCTTCTTGTAGTTCCTCATTTCCTACATTCTCAAGATTTTCATGCTCTTCTTGAGAGCCGTTAGTTTCATCAAATTCAACATTACAAGTTTCCTCAATGCATTCGGTTATAGTGTTAAAAACACGACAAGCCTTACTAGTTGATGAATATCCAACTAGATAGCCCTCGTCAACACGTCTTTGAAACTTTCCAAGATGCATGCGCTTTTTAAGAATGTAACATTTGCAACCAAAAACTCGAAAATATGAAATATTTGGTTTTCTTCCAACAATTAGCTCGTAAGGAGTTTTGTTTAAAAGTGGATGAGTGTAAAACCGGTTTATAGCATAACAAGCAGTATTGACTGCCTCGGCCGAAAATCTAGTGGGGGTTTTATACTCATCTAACAAAGTTCGAGCCATTTCGGTTAATGTTCGATTTTCCTTTCCACAACACCGTTTTGTTGAGGAGTGTATGGCACGAAAAATTCGTGTTTAATCCCAGATTCATCACAAAGCTCAATAAATTCTGAATTTTGAAACTCTCCACCATGATCACTTCGAAGTATCTTAATGAAGAATTCAAATTCATTTTCAACGCGTTTTGCAAATCTTTTAAAAACACTTGGAGCTTCTGACTTATGATTTAAAAAAAATCCAAGTAAATCGGGAGAAATCATCAACAAAGACAAAGAAATAATTGCTACCACCAATACTTTGAGTTTCGGATGGACCAAACAAGTCCATATGCAAAAGCTCAAGTGGTCTAGATGTTGATAAAACATTTTTAGCGGGGTGAGCACTAGCAACTTGTTTTCTTGCTTGACAAGAACTACAAAGTTTATTCTTTTCAAACTTTATATCTTTCATCCCTAAAACCAAATCTCTTTTTAAAAGCTTGTTCAATTTGATGCATTCCAACATGAGCCAAACGACGATGCCAAAGCCATCCCAAAGAATTTTTGGCAACCAAGCAAGTTGAAATGCAAGAATCTTTTGAACCAAAATCCACCAAATACAAATCTCCATATCGAAAACCTTTGAACACTAGAGATTTGTCTTCTAAGCTTTCAATAGTAACTCCATTTGGTTCAAAAATGCATCGAAGACCCAAATCACAAATTTTTGCAACTGAAAGCAAATTGAAATTCAAGGATTCAACAAGTAATACCTTTGAGATGGAAAGGTTGTTAGTGATCACAACTTTACCTAATCCAATTACCTTTCCTTTGCTATTATCACCAAACGTGATTTTGTCTATGTCATTGCAACCATTCTAAAAAGAGGAGAAATGATTTCCATCACCGGTCATGTGTTGAGTGCACCTGCTATCAAGCACCCAATGCCTCCCACCGGTCTTGTAGTTCACCTAAAAGAAAGGGTGGACGCTTTTAGGTACCCAAACTTGTTTGGGTCCTTGGAAGTTAGCGACAAGGGTTTTTGGAACCCAAATCCTCTTTTTATGTTTATTTAGGTGGGGTATACCAACAAATTTAGCGATCACTTTTCCAAACTTATTTTTCTTGAGCATGTAGTGGGAGTGAGACACATTTTCCTTAGCTTTAGAAGTTGAGGGACAAGCATTTGGTAAATGATCTATATCATGGCATTTGTGACAAAACATATTAGTAGCCTTAACAAAAGTTACTTTAGTACACAACTTCTTTCTTTTATTCGGTTCATATCCTAAACCTTCTTTCTAAATGAGCATCATTGATCACTAATGTGAGACCCCCATTTGAGGATCACCTTGGTAACCGCCCAGGTAGGTTACACACAGCAGGATGTCACATGAGCTCCAAATCACACAAGCATAGTAATAACATTAAACAAGTATCAGGCCAACATGGCCAATATTACATAGCCCAAGCACCGAAAATGGCGCTAAGTAGAGTTGCTAAGAAAATAACTAGTTTATCAGAACCAGAATCGGTATCCAAGTACCGAACACACAACATAAAGCACAAAGCAACGACAAATAGCTTGATTTCCATCCGCAGCGGGGTTGGAGGGGCTTCTCCCACATCTGACTTGACTTGGTGCACAATCCTTCTAGAACGTGGGCTCGCCCGGGGTGCTTCCATCTTCAGGTGAGTACTCATAACTGAAGGAATCGGGATCCTCGAATCCCTCTTCTACAGTTGGATATAAATGCAAGGGTGAGCACTTGGTGCTCAGCAACACTCATTCCGGGGATTAATGCAATTGTACTTATATGAGGGTGAAACATATGATTCCGGGGTTTAGTTTCATATGGATAGAGGTATATAGATTTCCAAGTCATTTATTCAGTAAAACAGTACTTTTGTCATGAAAATGATACTTTAAACATTAAACAGGTTTTCAATAAAACATTAGATGTAGTGGTCTCCCATGAGTCACTACTTTGTTAACCGCATTATGAAAACATTCCAAAACATTACTTGTGCTATAACCCATGGATAACATCCACTACGAACTGACTCCTGAACCTGGGAGTACAGAGTATCTGATACTTCTTTTACACTTTGCAAAGGTGTACCTCTTTTTAAATCCACTGGTTCACTCGGCTTTCAAGTCGGATCAGCTCCATGTGACTTATACACATGTGACAAGGCCGAGATCACACAACGCTTTTACAGTTCAGTATTAACAGTATCCCTGCCCGGTAAATAGACAGTTAAGTCTCAAGTACCGTTGTGGGTTTTCCCCACTGCCTTACTTCCTAGCCTCTCTGGTCTATGTTCCCTCAGGACACATAGCCTTGGTCTATGTCCACGCGAGACATACGACCATTTAAGATTACAACCGCTCACGGCTTAATCAGGTCTAGGGCGCCTTCCTTCTTTTACGCCTTTTCCTCTCATCATTTTTCTGAACTCACATCACTCATGGCCGAACCTTGGCCTTCCAGTTTCCACGCGAGAAACCAGATCGTCAAACCATGCAGGGAACTGCTAATACCAAAAAGCTACTAAGTTGTGCCTGTCCCATACCAGGCAAGTGGTTGGTACGTTTACAATTCGCATAGTGACACAGCACAAGGTTCTCGTCCTTATGAACCAATAGTGAGGAACATTCACATTCCCTGGTGCGCACCGCACCCTCTCCATACAATCCAATCCTCACCACTGATCCCTTTTATCAGTTTTCTTGACAAAACGGTTTTCATTATAACTTCTCATGTATTTGACCATTTCAAGTTTAATATGGATATTCAGTATATGAATCCTAGGGTGACAAAAGCATATATAAGAAGGTTCAATAACAAAAAGGGGTTTCATGATTCATTAGGGAATATCTACTCATGTCATTCAAACATAACTTGTATTTCAACTAAGCATGCATAGTAAGAAACAGTGAATATACTTCATATGAAAATATTGGGTGAGACATGATCAAAGGAATGAGGCTTGCCTTGCGATGTTGGGTCTAAATACTCAGACGGATCTTCAAAGACTTCTTCCGCTCCTTCAACTTCTGACTCTGCGGCAATCAACCAACACACAAACACATACCATAAGCATACAGAAAATAGTTTCCATAAAAATTATTAAGTAAATAAGTCATGTATGCAGGGGAAAAGGTTAGGGCAAGGTCACAAGGGCTCTGGTCGAAGAAACGGCTAAAAAGGATTGAACGTCGAAGGGTCGACATTCAGTTCATGGCTTTGGCATAACTTCAAACTAATCTTAGGATGGTTTTCTGGAGAAGTGATAGAAGGGAAAGATGTAGAACACAACTCCAGGAACCTAGGGGACAAAGTGACATTTCCATTGCTCAACCAGAAGGGGTCAAACAAGGCTAATGCCAGTGGCTGACATGCACTGACATAGTGCTCGACATGGCCAGAAACTAGGGCATGGCTTAACTTTTGATCCAGGGCTCCAATTGATGCAACACTTTGTCTGGGAGGTAGGCATTACTAACAGGAACAAAATACTCAACAGGGACAAGAGCTGAAAGTGGCCGGAGGGTGGCCAAATCCGGCGATGAACTACGGTGGCCTGGACATGAACTGAGCTACTGGACAGTGATCTTGGCATTGGAATAACTTTTGATTCAGGTCGATTCAGGGATCGAGCTAGTCGACAATATTGCTCAGAGTACTGGAATCTATCTAAGGGACAAGGTTTCAAGTGCTGGATCGGCCGGGAAATAATTCCGGTGACCGGCGCTGGAGAAGACGACACTGGAGCTCGGGGATTTTTGATACAGGGCGAATGAGCTCAATTCCAAGCTTGGGGATGATCTCTAGGGCACAAAAAGGCTACTGGAGGGGTTAATTTCATTGGAGATCGGCCGGAGGGGCTCGGCGACGAGGTCCGGCGAACGGCTGAGGTTCCAGTTTGGGATTTCTTCGATTTGAGCGCAATTGGGGATCCTGATTCAACAGGCTTGCTAAGAAATGGCTGAGGATCAATTTCTACTACTGGGACGAGAGCTAATTTGGATTAAATCAGGTAGCATTGCAGGAACAGGGGTTTTGAGCTTTTCCGGTGATCACCGGCGTTAAGGTTCGCCGGGGTGCAATTGGGTGCTATGACACGAACAGGGGGAAGAGGGGAACTCACTGGTGGCTTTGGTTTGAAGAATGGTGCAGTGAATTGGGCTGGCACCGTGAGCTCACTCACTGGCTCGCCGGAGAAGAAGGTGAAAACGGCGAGAGCTCTGGAAAAATGGCTAAGTCCTGAGATGAGGCTTAAGCACAGCACTGGAGGGTTTAAATAGGTCCAAGGGCGGAGCTTGCGAGGGGGAAACGGCGCGAAACTTGTGCCGGGGACGAGACCGGCCGGGTGTAGCTGTGACAGCGGTGACCGGCGATGTGATCGCGCTCAGGCGGTGCTGCAGCTTTGCCAGTTGCATTGGGACTTCGTCCGGGACGGCGCAGATGCGGAGGCGACAACGTAGCTCCGGCAACGACACGTACACGCATGCAATTGCCACGGCAACGGGCACGCGCGCGCGAAAACGCTGCTGGAGCGCGGCCGTTTAACTGCTGGACATGGCGAAGCAACGGCGCTGGCACGTGCGCACGGGGTGGCACAGCAGCTCACGGGCACAAGCGACAAGAAGCGGTGACCGGCGGCGAGCAAACACGGCGAGAACGCGGCGTGGCAACGGCGACACGCGCTGGTCGTGGGCAACGACCAGGGCTGGTCGAAAACAGCCCAAAAGATTAGAGGGGCTGATTTGCAATTTTCAGAACTTTGCTTCCAGGGACTGATCTGCAAATCTGGAGATCTGGAGGGCTGATCTAAAATCTGATTTCGCAGATAAGTTGCGTAAAATTATTAGAACTTATCTGGCCAAAGTTTGGTAAGATCAGGCAAGATCTGAAGGGTTTCGACAAAATTAGGGAAAACAGTTTAGGCTAAAATAGGGTAATTAGGGTTTTAAAAATGGCAAAGGTTGAAACTCAACCTTAGGATGGGATTTTGGAGATGATCCCGAAGGAAAAAATGTTCTGAACAACATTTAGAAGGGAAAGGCTGAAGCAGATTAGGGTTTGGGGTCAAGATGTGGATTTTGGCTATTTTAGGGTTTGGCAAAACAGGGGTGTTACAACTAAGAAGTTTATCTAGGACTTCTTTACCTTTAAAACATTTTGCTAATCCTAGATTTAATTTTTCCACTTGTGCCTTAAGTTCTAGATTTTCTAGAATTAATTTTGAATCATTATTAACGACCGAATCACAAGCATTTTCAAGATTAATTCTTAGATCGTCACAAGTAGTCGATATTGATTGGGAGACAATATGAGATGATTCATTTAGAATATCACAAGTAATTCCTATATCACTAGTTTGTTTGGAATCAACAAATTCCTTAACTAGTAGGGCCTCATGTGAGTCATTTAGCTCAACATACAAATTACTAAGAGTTGAATATTCCTTTTTAAGCACTTTGTTTTCCTTAGTTAACTTACCTAGTGCCTCATTTAATTCCATAACCATATCTACAAGTTCATCATAAGAAGGTTCGGGATCCGATACCTTTGCGTTGTCACTTGCCATAAGACAAAGTGATGACTCATCTTTGAAGTGAGAGGCATTTCCAATGGCAATTCCCGCCATCTTCTTGGGAGTTGATGAAGCTTCATCATCCGAGTCGGACTCCTCCGATCCGGAGTACCATTCTCCTATGCAAGCTTGGTCCTTACCTCTATTATTGTAGAGCTTCTTGAAAAGCTTCTTTTTGCCTTTTGAGCCTTCACTGTCATCTTTCCTTTCTTGTGATCTTTGATGATCACTCTTCTTGTTTGGACATCTCAAAGCAAAATGTCCCTTCTCATGGCACTCATAGCATGCAATGTTCTTAAATCCGGTTTTCTTGTGCGGTTCTCTCCTCTTTTCAAAATCAAACCCTTTCTTGTTGATTTTATTTAGGAGTTTTCGGGTTTTTCTCACAAGGAGGGCTAGATCACCATCGGATCCATCATCCGAGCTATCCTCCTTGGCCTCCTCGACTTTGGCCTTAAAAGCCAAATTTTTCTTCTTTGATCTGGAAGCTTCCACAATTCCTTTCTTCTCCACCTTTTGCATTTCATGGGTAATGAGAGTACCCAAAAGCTCGGTTGGAGTTGTAGATGTGGGATCACCATTTATAAGCACAGTCACAATTGTGTCGAAGCTTGTTGGTAGAATCATAAGCATCTTGCGCACAATGTCGATGTCTTCGAATTTTGTACCTAATCGTTTAAGATCATTGATTAAAAGGTTAAGTCGAGTGAACATGTCACTCACATTTTCATTTTCAACCATAATGAAAGAATTGTATTCTCTAGTTAATTTAATTAACTTAGCTTCCTTAACCTTAGAGGTACCTTCATGAATTACTTCTAAGGTTTTCCACATTTCATATGATGTTTCAAGATTAGTAATGCGGTTGAACTCATTTAAATCTAGTCCATTGAATATAGCATTTTTTGCTTGAGCATTTGCTTGAAGATTTTTTGTTTCTAGAGGTGTAAGATTTTCTAAATCAACAGGAGCTCTAAATCCGTCTCTAGTGACCCTCCAAACATCAAGATTAATGGACTCAAGATAAACCGCCATCCTAATTTTCCAATAGCAATAATTTTCGCTCTTAAAGAAGGGGACCTTTCCATTATAGTTTTCCTTGATCGACGACATCCTCTCTCTAGATGGTTAAGTCCTTAAAGGAGAGACCTATGCTCTGATACCACGTGTTGATCGAAGGATGCTGACTAGAGGGGGGTGAATAGGTGGTTTTACAAATTTTAACTTTGATGAATAACTTATATCCTAGATTGCGTTAACAACTTACAAATAATCTAGATGATGACACAAATTAAGTTTTGCAATCCTAGGGTGACAAAACACAATATCGCAATTTTTAGAAATATGAAGAAAGCAATAGAAATGACCGAACGAGATCGAGTTTATCTCGAGGTATCAGAAATTTGCCGATTTCCACTAATCCTCGTTGAAGCACTCTACACAAGAGCTTTTTCTTCGATTTCACAAGAGGTAGCCCTTCTCCTCTCCGGATAGGCGAGCTCCAAGCCTTTACAACTAACCGCTGGGCCTCTCCGACACACACCGTTGATGGAAAGTTCGCCGGACCTTCCGGGTCGTCTAGGTGACAGCAATCACCAAGAATAATAAGCCTAGCACTTCACTTGATCAAACGCAAAGCTTGAAAAACAAGGATGCAAGTGCAAATGGCTCAAATGCAATCTTTACTCAATTTCCTCTCAACAACTTTGCTCAAAAATTTGCTTCAAATGCAAGAGAGTATGTGTGAGAGGTTTGGCAAGCTTTAGCACAGAGTTTTGGAGATGAATAATTTGCTACCTAGCTACCAAAGTCGAAAGAGTATATATAGCTTCAGAAAAATAGCTGTTTGCAAGAACTAGAGCGAAAGTTGTACAGGCCGGACATTGTCTGGCCATTTTGGACAATGTTCGGTTAGTACAACTTAATAGTGACCGTTACTCACACTGCACGACGTGTCAGTTACCGTTTTAATATTTTTGTGAAGGCCGGACAGATACTATTTGTCCGGACAAAAACCCTAGACACAAGAACTTGTCTCTGTTTGCAAGTTTAATTTTAATGCTCACGAGACTTACACAGGCCGGACAGATACTATTTGTCCAGACAAAAACCCCAGACAGTTTCAAATGTCTCTGGTGTTTGCATTAAAACTTCACAGGAAATGTACTAGCCGGACATTGTCCGGCCATCACGGACAATGTCTGGCTTGCAACGGACAGATGCACCGGACAGATTTATTTGTCTCTGGTTTCATTTTGAAAAAGATGAGAAGATTTTGTATTGACCGGACATTGTCTGGCCATCACAAACAATGTCTGGCCAGTTCAAAACGAAAAACAGAACTTCACAAGTTTGCTCAAATTTGATTTTTGGGTAGATGCAAATGCAATTTTGTTTTCAAACACTAAGTTTGATCAAGTGACTTGTGCTGAGACCCCTCTTAATAGTACAACCATCTAAACTAGAGAATTTTCAAAAGTAAAAACGCGAATTACTCGATATTTGTACTTTTGTCGAGTTTCGTCGTCATCCACGCTTTGTCAGGTCTTGACAATCTTGATTTTGTGCTTTTATGTCTCTTCCACCTCTCCTTAACCTGAGTCTCAAATACAAAGGTTAGTTACATGTATTTCGGATGTCATTAATCACCAAAACCCTAATTAGGGCTCAAGATTCAACACCAGCTAGCACCGGTTTAATGTCCCGCTCAATGGAACGTCCTTGGCCATTCAAAAATATATAGAATTGAAAGAATCGACTGAGTTCAACATACTTACCTGGTCTCCTGCATTGTATAACTTGATACAGTGCATGTTTACCTTGAAAGTGGTGCCTTCTTGTGCTCAAAGCTCTACAGCACCATACGGGAAGACTTTTTCTATCGCGTATGGCCCAGTCCATCGTGATTTCAATTTCCCTGGGAACAATTTCAACCGAGTATTGAATAGTAAAATCAAATCACCTGGTTTGAACTCATGGTTGAGGATCTATTTGTCGTGCCACTTCTTCGTGTTGTCTTTGTAAATCAAGGCACTTTCGTAGGAGTTGTTCCAAAACTCTTCTAGTTTGTGTAATTCAAGGATTCGCCTTCGCCCCGCTTTGTCGAAGCCCCAATTGAGTTCTTTTAATGCCCATAAAGCCCTGTGTGATAGTTTAACAAGCAAATGGAAATTCTTATCAAATACAATTTTGTAAGGCATCATACCTAGTGGAGTCTTGAATGTAGTGCGATATGTCCAATGAACATCGGGAAGTTTGAGCGCCCAATCCGTACGAGATGGTGCTACCACATTATGCAATATCATCTTGATTTCTCTATTTGAGACTTCAACCTGTCCACTTGTTTGAGGGTGATATGCAAAAACAACTTTATGAATAACCCCATATTTCATCAACAATTTTTGAAATTGTTAATTAGTGAAAAATGCGCACCACCATCACTAATTATTGCTCGTGGTATACCAAATCGGGGAAAGATGTTTTGAAAAGCTTGATCACATGTTTTGATTCATTTGTTAGTGTATTAACAGCCTCTACCCATTTTGAAACATAATCAACCGCAACTAAGATGTAGGAGTTGCCCATAGAAGATGGAAAAGGTCCCATATAATCTACTCCCCATACATCAAAAAGCTCAATTTCAAGAAGATTTGTTAAGGGCATTTCATGTATTTTACTCAAATTTCCAGAACGTTGGCAAGGATCGCATTTTTGCACAAGGTCATAAGAATCTTTAAATAAGGAAGGCCAAAACAAACTTGATTGCAATACCTTAGCCACTGTTTCTGAAGCTTCGGTGTGTCCACCACATGGAGATGAATGACAATGTTTAAGAACACTTTGAATCTCGTGGTCGGGCACGCATTGTCAAAAGATGTTGTCAACTCCCTTTTTGAAAAGGTTCGGATCGTCCCAGTAGTAGTGTCAGATGTCATGGAGGAAGCGCTTTTGTTGTGTACTCGTCAACCCTGGAGGAAGTTCATGGTTAAATAAATAATTTGCATAATCAACATACCATGGTTCTTGTTGAATCAAGTAAAGGTGGTCGTCAGGTAAAGCGTCATTGATGTGAATGTCGGTGGTGTCGGTTAAGAGTCATGAAAGATGATCAGCTATGACGTTCTCAGCACCTTTCTTATCTTTCATCCCCAAATCAAATTCCTATAGTAGTAAGATCCATCGTGCAAGTCGTGCCTTGGTTTCTGTCTTAGTCAAAAGATACTTAAGAGTAGCATGATTAATATGCACAATAACTTTTGAACCAATTAAATGTGGATGAAATTTATATAGGGCATACACTACAGCAAGCAATTCTTTTTCAGTCGTAGTGTAATAATTTTGAGCATCATCCAAAGTTTTGCTTACATAGTATATAGAATGTAAAACCTTATTTGTTCTTTGCCCTAGAACAACACCAATTGAATAATCACTAGCATCACACATCAATTCAAATGGTTCATTGCAATTTGGAGGTTGTTTGATGGGAGTAGTAGTAAATGCAAGTTTCAATCGATTAAAGGCATTAAGACATTTTTCATCAAAATCAAAAGGTGAATCTGTACCTAGCAAATGAGTGAGAGGTTTAGCAGTTTTGGAAAAATCCTTAATGAAATGATGGTAAAAACCTGCATGTCCCAAGAAACTGCATATGCCCTTCACGTTCGTTGGTGGTGGAAGACTTGCTATGACAACGATTTTTGCCTTGTCGACTTCAATCCCTCGTTCAGAAATCATTTGGCCAAGTACCACACCTTCTTGAATCATGAATTGACACTTTTCCCAATTTAGCACAAGGTTAACTTCTTCACACCTGCGTAGGACTCAAGAAAGATTTTGTAGACAAGCATCGAAAGAGGAACCATAAACGCTAAAATCATCCATGAAGACTTCCATTATTTTTTTGATTAAATCTGAAAAGATGGCCATCATACAATTTTGAAAGGTTGCAGACGCGTTACATAGCCCGAACGGCATTTGCCGTTAGGCAAAAGTATCGAAAGGACATGCAAACGTTGTCTTATCTTGATCATTGGGGTGAATTGGGATTTGAAAAGAACCCTGAATACCCGTCATGAAAATAAAAATATGCATGTTTGGCCAATCTTTCCAACATTTGATCAATGAAAGGTAATGGAAAGTGATCCTTCCTAGTGCCGCTATTTAATTTATGATAATCAATGAACATGCGCCAACCAGTAGCAAGTCTAGTAGGGATCAATTCATTGTTAGCATTCTTAACCACAGTCATACCTCCTTTCTTTGGAACCACATGAACAGGACTAACCCAATTACTATCAGATCAAAATAGGATAAATGATACCCGCATCTAATAGTTTAGAAATTTCAGCTTTTATAGTTTCCTTTAAGTTTGGGTTTAGTCTACATTGACAGTCAACAGAGGTTTTAGTTCCATCAACTAGAGAGATTCTATGTGATTGCAATTGAAAGGGTTGTGATTGTGTAATAACCGCAAGTCAACGGTTGAATGTTGAGCACTTGAGGGTCGAATTCCATGAGGAATAAGCGTATTCATCTTTCTAGCTTAATGGGTCACTAATTAAGTCTAAACCAGTTGTGTGTGTGTGTTTTTCTACAACTAAGCTATCAATCTAGGGTTTGCAAGATGGAATGAAAATCTAGGGTTTCGGGAATTCCACAACCATCTGGCGTAATTCTATCCAAGATCAGAGAATTGTAAGTTAATTTCAATTGTTTTCCAAGACAAATTAAGTTTCCAGTTTGGGATGCTGGGTCAACAATCAGAGAATCTCTTCCACTGTCACATTTGGTGAGAGCCTCTCTCCTGTTCAGGATCCCCCCTCAAAGCGCTAAGGACTCAAGAATTCCCCTAAATTCTTGCTAAGGCTCACCTATTATGTTTGTTGCCGAAACAAAAATTTAGGATTTGGAGGAAGAAAACATCATGAAATTACTTCAAAACTTGAAATAAAGACTGAGGAAGAATCACACCTTTAGGATTAGGTCATCCCTAACCCTAGAGGGGATCTACTCGCTAAAAGCCATAATAATGTAGAAATAACAATAAAAAATAAATAAAAACTTACTTGATTTCTTGGAAATTGAAGTTGCCGTCCTTGCCAGCTTACAAAAGTAATAAAAATAGAGAAGGGGGCTCTTCTAAACTAAAACTAAACTAAAAAGTAGCTAAAAACTACTACTAAGCATAAAGAAAGCATGTCTAATTGAGTCAAAAGTTTCTCTATTTATAGTACATAAGTTCTAGAATTAACCAATTACAACTCAAGACTTGTTTAGGAGAAAACTGACTCAGATTCGGACTTCGGAATGCCTTAAACCGACTAACGGGTCTGGGCACACGTCAAATGGACTAACGAGTCTGTGGAATGCCCTAAACCGACTAACGGGTTTGGGCACGCGTCGAATGGACTAACGGGTCTGTTTTGGATTCAGGATTTGGGTTTCGGGTTTCAAATTTTGGATTCGGATCCCTGTTTTTCATATTTTCATCACTTTCTTTCTCCACTTTGTTTCCTATCCAAACGATGTCGAAATATCTCCAAATTTGGTACGTTTGTTCCCTGAAACATGTTGAACACACGCATGAAAGACGATTGTAGAAATGTTATAAAAAGTCATATAAAATGGCATATCAAAGGAATTTTAAGCATCATTTTTGCACATTTTCAATACTAAACCTAGGATAAAATTCTACCAAATTAAGACTTATCACTACACATGCAAATTTCAGGGCTAATCCCTTTGACATCGTCAATTGAATAACTGAGAGTATTGCGATGCACATGAAGTAAAGAAATCAATTTTTCTAGTTGCGAATTGGTCAAGTTTGCATTAACAATGACAGGTTCCATCTCACCATCATCCAAGAACACATATTTCAGCAAGGAAGAGTTTTGAATGTAGGTTTATTTACCTTTTCCTTACCTATGACATCGGAATTCGAGATGTCTTCTTTGGATAGTTCTTTTGTTGGTTTGTCTTTTTTTTTACCAAAAGCAGTAGGCAAGAAGCCTGCTGCTAATAATATATTAATAAATATAGAAGAGAAGGTACTAACAATCAAAATACAAGAAACAGAAAAGAAAAAGGACATTACAGAAGATTACAAAAGATCAAGCCATCTAACAATTTGAGGTCTAATTCACTCTTGTAAATGAAAAACTACCAGATTTAAGTCAAAAATGAAAGCCCTTTTCCAATCTTGAGCATTAGGCTCTTTGGATTGGAAAATCTTCTTATTACGAATCTTCCAAATGTTCCAAATTGCTACCATGATGATCTCCATGACAAAAACCTTAAGAGTAGCATGATCACCCTTTGCCAACCAAATCATATCCAGAAAAGAAGTATTGAGGGGCGAATTAAAACCAATAAGATTCCAACAGCTTTTAGCAAAGGGGCATTCAAAGAAGATGTACTCCAGCTTGGTAGTTTCCACTGCCTATCAAGGGTTGAGCCCTGGAGTTGGGTGTCAAGTGTCCCATGCACACATAATTCACAAGAATTAGATTGGATCGTAAACTTTCGCTTTTCCAACATGGCTCTGGTATTCAATTTCTCCCAAAGAAAAATCCAAAAGAAGACTTTGATCTTGATAAGACAGTGATTTCTCCAACAGAGATTGAAAATGGGATGAATAGGAAGTCCTCCCATCAAAGATTTATAAACCTTATTTGTCTCATACCTCAGGAGATTGCTGTTAATCAGCATCCAACAATCATTCAAACTTGAGTCTCCAGGCAGATCAAATTGCAAAGAGAGAAAGCTTTGATATTGTCCAAAGGCCAAGTCCGATAAAGGCAGCTGAAAATAAACCTCTCGATCTCCCATATTTTGGAATTGCTGAACAGAGAAACTCTGATTTGAAAAGGAGAATAACTCAGCCCATTTGTGAGCAAGAATTTCCAAATACCAGAGGTCTTTCCAAAACTCACAAGTATCACCCCCTCCAATCAGACATTTAGAAATGCCTTTGAAGAAAGTTAAGAGGCGCAAAATGTCCCTCCACCAGAAGCAACCCATTAAATGAAGATCTGAAGGAAGTTTGTTTGAGTAATAAAAGGACCACATGAGTTAAACCCAAGGAGACGGGGACTTGTCGAAGAACTTAAACAGGAATTTTAAGAGAAGTGCTAAATATTGAGTTCTCAAGTTAATAACCCCAAGGCCACCATTTCTCTTAGGTCTACAAACTTTTTCCCAAGCAACTAAGCAATGACCACCATGACAACTTGAGAGACCCCTCCACAGGAAAGCTCTTCGAATTCTATCAATCCTTCAAATGATGCTAACAGGAATTTTAAGCACAGACATCAGAAACATCTGTAATGAAGAGAGGACTGAATTAATCAAAGTTAGTCTCCCACCCAACGAAAGGAAGGAGAATTGCCAGCAAGATAATCTTTTCTCAATCCTTTCAACCATCTTATTGTAATTATCACTCTTAGCCTTAGAAAGGCTGAGAGGAAGGCCAAGATAAGTGAATGGAAAGGATCCAATTTGACATCCCAGAATACCAGCTAAGTTGGAAGCTTGCTCCCCTGAGAAATTAATAGGAATCAAAGAGGATTTAACAAAATTCACCTTCAATCCAGTCGAAGAAGCAAAGAGTGTAATAGGGCCTTTAAGAGGACAACTTCAGAGGCAATAGCTTTGGTAATGATGAGTGTATCATCTGCATATTGGATAATGGGAAAATCAACATTTCCTTCCACCTGAACAGGAAGACTAAGAAAACCCTTTTCCTTAGCAGAATTCAAAATAGATTGCAGTAAGTCCGCTACCAACACAAAGAGCAAAGGGGAAAGCGGATCACCTTGTCTAACACCCCTTTTACAAATAATTTGTTTCCCAGGGATACCATTTAACAGAATATTGGAACTACCAGAGTCCAGCAACATTTTAATCCAAGCGAGCCATTTATCTCCAAACCCTTTTGCCTTTAATACTTCCAAAATGGCTCCATGTTCAATGAGATCAAAGGCTTTCTCAAAATATAATTTCAGCAACACCAAGGGCTCCTGAGAAGATTTGCAAATGTGCAAGTATTCAAAAGCCCAAGCAACACAGTCCTGAATCGATCTAGATTTAATAAATCCATATTGATTGTTATGAACCAAAGAGGTAATCACCTTCTGAAGACGATCAGCAAGAAGTTTAGTGATTAGTTTCAAAGAGTTATTAAGTAGAGAAATAGGCCTGAAGTCAGAGACTTTTTTCGCACCATCTTTTTTCGGAACTAAGACCACAAAAGAGGAATTGAGCCTAGCAATGTCCGCTTGACCCTCGAAGAACTGATGAATGAGATCATAAAAATCCTCCCTAATAATGTGACAGCAAGAACGAAAGAAAGAGCCATTAAATCCATCCGGGCTCGGACTTTTGCACCTGGGCAAGTTTGAAATGACAGAGTCAATCTCCTGAAAAGAAAAGTTAGCTTCCAAGCTGGATAAATCATCCTGAAGAGGAGTAATCAGTTCATCCAGGTTAAATTGCATTCCTTGGTAATCCAGAAAACCAATTCTCTCCTGGAAAGAAAGCCAAAGATGTTCCTCCATATCAGAATGATCAAACAATATCTTATCAGAGTCATCTTGCAAAGAGACAAGAAAATTTACTCGAAAGTTGTTAGAAGCAACTAAATGGAAGTATCTAGTATTTTCATCTCCCAATTTAGCCCAGCGAATACGACCTCTTTGCTTCCAGTAATCATTTCTTATTCTAAGTAACACAGATAAATGTCTCTTAAGAATGGTTCTGAAGTTGAATTTTGATCTTAAAAGACTTCTCTGCTCTTCCAAACTATCCAGAAGAGAAAGAATGCAACTGTAGTTATTCACCTGATAACGAGAGATCTTAAATTGTTTAGACCAGAACTTTAGAGATCTTCTCAGGAGCTTGAATTTAGCATTAATGCTTTTGGCCAAGATGTCATCCTTTGGACAAGAATTCCAAGTTCTCTCGACTAAGTCCAGAAAACCAGGACAGTCTACCCAAAAGTTTTCAAATCTGAACAATTTAGCATGAGGAATAACAGACGAGACCAAAACAATGCAGGGGGAGTGATCAGACAAAATTCTTGAAGAGGTTCTAACAAAAGTATTAGGAAAAGCATTCAACCAACCCTCATTCACAAAAAACCAATCTAGCTTCTCCAATGTAGGAATGGCTTGCATGTTAGACCAAGTGAAATCTTTTCCTTTAAGAACAAGTTCCTCAAGATGTAAATGATCAATCGCATCATTAACAAATCAGCTTCACCATGATTAAAGTAACCTCTATTCTTATTTGAGGGAAACTTAAAAGATTAAAATCTCCCATAATCAGCCAAGGAATATGATCTGGCACCAAAATGTTAAGGAACCAAGATAAAAAAACCAACTTATCCTGAGAGCAGCATGGTCCATAAACGTTAGAAATCATCCAACATTTCCCAGAAAATCTATGTTTAAGAATTACCGTGAAATAAAAATCATTATAGACAACATTATCCTTTTGAAAAATCTTGTTGTTCCAAGCAGTAAGAATTCCACAAGAACTACCACTAGAAGGGATGAACTCGAAACCATTCCAGAATCTAGGGCAAAAAGACTTAATCAGGAAGAGGTTAAACTCTTCAATTTTGGTTTCTTGGAGACAGATGATGGAACAGTTCTTATCCAAAATTTTGCTACGCACAGCAATCTTCTTATCAAGAGCATTGAGACGTCTAATATTCCAGTTGAGAATACAAAAGTTCTTAATATGATTCATGACAAAACCGACAGATAACTAAGCAAGGATCATGACAATACCAAGTCATGACCAAAAAAGCATAACTAAAAAGGATGTTCCAAAAACCATTACAAAGCGACACGTTAACTGCTCTAGCTAAACTAATCATCAATGTCTAAGATTAAAGGAGCCAGCAGTTTTTCCTTGGAGATCAACTCCAGAGGAATACCACCGAAGGAGCCAAATTCTTGAAGCAGTTCAATCGAAAGCTCTGGGGCAGTCAGAGTAGAAGCTTTGATCGGAGACGTCCCAGGCTTGAAACCATTGAATTTTGCCACCAACCTAGGACTGCGACGGAGGCTAGAGCAAACTAGAGGAGCCCTTCCCTTGTATCTCTTGAAGGCGACTGAATTTTGAATCTTGAGCGGCTTTAGAGAGAAACAATTAGTGGAGTCCTTCCTAGGGGCAGCAACATTGAGTAAACACCAGGAACGACTTAGGCAGAGAAGGGATTTCATCCCACAAATAAGCCTTCCAAAGCTGGGGACTAAGCATCCCCAAGAAAACTGGTAATTCCCCAACACAATCCGCAGAGAGGGAGCTATATTTGAGGAAGAAGAGGAGTCATCAATCATACTCCACGCATCCCAAACCTCCAACAGTTGAGGCACCAGAGCGTCCCAAACTGGATTACCTACCTCATCATTACATTTTAGATTGGCATCCACTTGATCATTCATAACTTCATCATTGAGGTTTCCAAAATCATCATCATTATCTTGATTATTGAAACCATCCTCAGGGGGGTGAGGGTCTTCAGGATCATCTTCATTGCCATCAAAGGCACCCGTAGAACGAGAGTGGCAGATAATGACCTGTACCATCCAGCTTTTTCCAAGTGTTTCATTAGATTCAGTAATGATCAGATAGTGGGGGATGTCAACCATAGTAGTCACTAAACATTTTACCAAGGCATGAGACCTGTCCCATGTTCTCTGATACTCATTATCCCATTCACGCAGAAAGCCAAAGGAATAGACCGCTCTACTCAGGTTATTCAACGACCAAAAGTCCAAAGGAAAGTTTAAAAGAAGCAACCAAACCTCTTTGTTAAAACTAACTCTCCTGAAATTTAAGCCTTCATCATGACTGTTGGGGGAACTCCCAAGGGCTCCACGAAGTCCTGAAAAACCCCCCGGTGAGACCCGGAGCATCACCGGGCCCGCGGTAAGAACCGGAGCATCACCGGGCTGCCGGTGAGTCCCGAAGGGTCATCGGGCCCCCGGTGAGACCCGGAGGGTCACCGGGCCCCCGGTAAGATCCGGAGCATCACCGGGCCCCTGGTGAGTCCCGAAGAGACCGGGCCCCCAGTGACACCCGAAGAGACCGGGCCCCCGGTGAGACCCGGAGCATCACCGGACACCCGGTGAGACCCAGAGCATCACCGGGCCCCCGGTGAGATCCGGAGGGTCACTGGGCCTCCGGTGAGACCCGGAGCATCACCGGACACCCGGTGAGACCCGGAGCATAACCTGGCCCCCGGTGAGTCCCGAAGAGTCACCGGACCCCCGGTGGCGCCCGGAGCCTTGGAGGGATGGCTGCTGACCAGGGACGCCTCTGGGGAGCTGACGGGGACACGTGTCAAGCATCCAAGCCATTCCCCTAGCCAATTGACATCAGCGCCCTTTGATCCAGCGGTCGTAGCTAGGGCCTTTTGGTCTTTTGGGTTTCTTAGGGGCTATATATACCTCTCCTGTACCTCATTTAATTTGATTCGAACTCATTTGAATTAACACAAAATATCAGGCTCTCTTGGAGACCTCTCCCCGAGAGTATACCTCCCCAGCGGACTCGCGTCCGGAGAGAGCCAACAAGACTAGGGCCCCCACTGGGACCCGAACCTGTATAAAAACCATTGTGTCAATTTCTGTGTTGCCCGGCGGGAGAAGACCGGTAACTCGGTCAGCTCGCGCCGCTGTACACGTGCTGCGCACGTCCGAACGAATCTGCCGGGGTATCCGTAATACCACGACAATGACAATTAAGGAAGAGCATGAAGTCAGCATCAACATGTAACCCCTCATCCAACAAGATGTCCCTCTGGAGAGTCGAAGGGAAGCGCACCAAAGCATCACCTAGACCAGATGGAGACACATGCACCGGAACTCCTCTAGCATTTTGGAAGTAATTTCTCACCACTTGTCTCGGAGCCACCGCTTCAGGAGCAATGCTAACAATAGCAAAATTCTCATTAACCTCAGAACGAGTAGAGACACATCTAGAGCGAAGGGGTCTTCCAGGCACAATTCTCTCTTCTAATCCTTCTCTTAGAAAAGGAGTAGGGTCTACCCAACAATTAGCCATCGCTTTGAGAGAATTCACAAGTATGGCAGTAGCGAGAAAAGAAGCCAGCACAAATTGATCAGTAGTGCCACTGGAGGAAGAAGAAGACCTAGTAGTACTACGATTGACAGGAGGGTCATCACGGAACCCAAAAAACTCGGTGAAAGAATCAAAGCAACGCATGACCTGCTTGCCCTTGCAAAATCCAATCCTGGCCGAAGGAGATAAGTTGGTTCCAAATAAAGGGCAAATCAGAGCCGTGGGATCTGAAGAGACTCCTCCAGAAAAGGGCGCGAAAGGAGAGGCAAGTGCACCACCACCATTAACATGAAATGCTTTGGGTACCGACAGACCCTTCCTTTTCCAACCCAGCGTGCGCTTCAAACACGATCGCCTTAAATGACCATAATTGAAGCATTCTAGACATCTAACTGAGGAGCCACACTCATTTTTGAAATCACCTGGAGCCAGACAATTATGATAGGTGATATGAGCTCTAGAACTCCAGGAAGAAGGCCGATTAGGAAAACCACTACTAGGCTTCTGCAAAGGAAGAGGCCTAAGGGAGTTCTGCAAATGATTAAAAACCAAAGAGACCAAAGGGATCGCTAGAGAATCAAGATTCTCAAACTGAAGTCTATCAAAAACAGAAACCCTGTAGCTAGAAGATCTCTTCTTAGACTGCACAAATTTCCAATCTTGATTTTGCTCCAGAAGCCAAAGATTATATTCTTTCCACCAACTAGGACCCCCATCTCTCCAAAGAGAGAAGAAAATAGTAAAATCATTATGAAGCAGATTGTTCAACTTAAGAATCGCAAAACCAACTCTTCTATCACAAACAGAGAATCTAAAACTCAGAGAAGTTAAAGAACAGACTCTAAAATCAAGAGCCTGCGCACCCAAATAGGCAGCAAGAATAACACCAAGTGAATCCTCAAAAGGATGAAATTTTCTTCTTCCAAAGGTAGCCACAAGGAAGAAATCCTTGGAAGCAAACTTATCACCCTTAGTGACTGGGGAATGAAACGAGTTCCACATAAGGTTGGCAAAATCTTTACCAGCAGACCAATTCAATGACGAAGAGTCGAATGCCATGATCCACAGAACCACCACCAAACAAAAAATGAGAAAACCACAAGAACCAAAGAGGAAAGTAGCAAACAGGAGAAGAGGGACACCAGAAACAGACAAGGAGAAGCCAGGAAAAAATCACTGAGAAGCTCCATCGAAGGACTCCTCAGTACCAAGATCGCCTCCAAAATTGCCCCCAGAATCGCCTCCTCGTATTGTTCATCTTCTTTGCTACTATTCGTTTTTTCGTTTTCGAATATCTCATCTGTTCCTTCTCCAAAAGTGAGTCGAAGTGGCAACTCCTCTTTTAGGACTTCTTCAAGATCATCCATGCTGCAAATTTTCTCTTCATACATAGGGCAGTCAACAAGTTTAAAAATTTTAAATAAAATTTTCTCCTCCCCTATGCGGATAGTAATTCGTCCCTCATGAACATCAATGAGGGCACTTGCTGTCCGGAGCATTGGTCGTCCCAATATAATAGGTATAGCAACATCTTCATCCATATCGAGAATGACAAAATCAACTGGAAGATAAAATTTACCGACTTGAAGAGGCACATCTTCCAGGATTCCTTCTGGATGCTTCACTGAACGATCAGCGAGTTGCAGAACCATGCGGGTAGGTTTGATTGCACCCATGCTCAAATGTTGTGCAATGGTAATAGGCATCACACTAATTCTTGTGGCTAGGTTGCAAAGAGCTCGATTTATGTGTACCGTACCTATGTTACAAGGGATGGAGAAGCTCCCTCGATCCCGAGCTTTGCTAGCATCCTGTTTTGAATCAAAGCACTACAATTCTCAGTCAAAGCAACAGTTTGAAATTCACTCAAATCGCTCTTTTTAGTAACAATGTCTTTCAAGAATTTTCCATAAGAAGGCATTTGAGTTACTAAATCAGTAAAAGACACAATCACATTAAGCTTTCTCAAGATTTCCACAAATTTCTCAAATTGATTATCGAGTTTTGCTTTTACGTACCTTCTCGGAAAAGGTGGAGTTGGATTATAAATATGTGTTACTTCATTTTCTCCACTTTCCATTTCTTTTGGTTCGGCTTCCTTGTCATCATCCTTTGCTGGTGGTAATGTTATTTTCTCGATTTCGCTTGCCGGCAAAGGTTCGGTTGGTGGTGTTCGTTCTGGTAGCTTTGTTCCACTCCTTAAGATCACTGCATTAGAAACAAGAGGGCTAGAACAAGATATGGAATTAATTTGTTCAGAATTGCGAGGATTGGTAGGCCAAGAAGGAAGAGAGTTATTTTTTTTGGTGCAAGATTTATCAATTGTGCGATTTGAGTCTCGAGTATGCGAACGTGAGTTGATATAAAGTCTATCTTTTGGTTCATGGACGTCTTCTCTTTCTCTTGATTTGCTAGAAAGTTCTCTAATATGCGCTCCATGTTTGATTTTTTGGGTTGTCGTTGGTTTGGCGGTCGATAAGGTTGCTGATTTTGTGGGTGGAACGGTGGCCTTTGAGCATGATATGGGGGATTTTGTTGATGTAGTTGTTGCTATCCAAAATTTGGTTGTTGGCATTGAAGTTGCTGATTTTGTACTGACCATGCAAGATGTTGATTGTTGCACCATCCAGAGTTATATGAGTTAGGAAAAGTATTACTTTACCATTGTTGCATACCCTAAAAAGCGTTTTCTGCTCCATGGATGGGTTAAATTGGCATTCATGGCCATAGTGGCCTTGTATGCCACATAGTTCACATATAGGTGTAATCGCATTAATATATGAAGTAGCAATTGATCCAAGAATAGCAAGTTTATTGGTTAGAAGTGCTACCTGTTTGGCCAATTGCGACATTACACTTACATCCATGTTGTTGGTCAGAGTTTGTTGAGTAGCTCGTTTGGTTCCCCATTGACTGTAGTTTTGAGTGATACCTTTGATGAGATTGTATACTTTGTCTACACTTTTGTTCATTAGTGCAACGCCGATTGCGGTATCTACGGCCATTCGTGCGTTGTAGTTCAATCCGCTATAAAATGTTTGAACTATAAGCCACTTCTATAGTCCATGACGCGGACATTTGATCAAAAAGTCCTTGTACTGTTCCTAAGCGTCGTAAAGTGATTCACCTACCTGTTGAGAAAAAGATGCAATCTGATTGCGAATATGAACAGTTTTAGCAGGAGGGAAATACTTACCAAGAAAAACTCGTGAGAGTTCGCCCCAAGTAGTGATCGACACAGGAGGAAGAGTATATAGCCATGCCCTCGCCTTCTTGTGAAGCGAGAAAAGAAAGAGTCTCAAACAAAGTGCATCCTATGTTACTCCATGAATCTTGAAAGTATCACAATGGTCAAGAAACATGTCCAAATGTAAAGATGGATCTTCAGCGAGAAGACCATTGAACTGATTTTGTTGAACCAAATTTAAAAGTGCAAGTTTTATTTCAAAATTATTTGATTCAATCGGTGGTCTAAGAACACCTGACTGCAACCCCATGCTGAGCGGGATTGCATAATCCTTGAGTCTCTTCTGGTCCTCCATAGTTGGTTGTTATTTGATGTCTTCAAAAGTTTGCGAGTTTTCCTCCAATATTACTTGCCTTGCCTTGTACCGAAGTCGGTGTGCGGTTTTGACAAGTTTGTTCGAGCTATCCAGATTTGCACTACTTCCCTGAAAGGTTAGTGGTGCAAAGAAAAGAAGAAAAATAAAAATAAAAAAATAGAAGCAAGATTGAGAAGTGAGACTTGACTTATATCAGCAAAAATTAATCTAGAAAGATGAATTACCGTTGTCCCCCGGCAACAGCGCCAAAAACTTGATCGCGCTCGAAACAGTGAGCGAGATGCGATGTAATAAACCACAAGTGGACGGTTGAACATTGAGTACTTGAGGGTCGAATTCCATGAGGAACAAGCGTATTCATCTTTCTAGCTTATTGAATCACTGATTAAGTCTAAACCAGTTGGGGGTTTGTGTTTCTACAACTAATTCCACTACTAAAGCTATCAATATAGGGTTTTAAAGTAGTAAAGAACAAGTATGAAATCTAGGGTTTGTAAGCTGGAATGAAATATAGGGTTTCAAGAGTTCGATAACCGTCCGACGTAATTCTATCCAAGGTCCGAGGATTGCAAGTTAGTTTCAATTGTTTTCCAAGACAGATTAAGTTGCCAGGACAGTCGTTGGTACAATGGTCAGAGGATTGTTTCCACTGTTACGTTTGGCAAGAGCCTCTCTTCTGTTTAGTATCCCACGTCAAAGCGCTAAGGACTCAAGAACTCCCCTAAATTCTTGCTAAGGCTCAACTATTACGTCTATTGTCGAAACGAGAATTTAGGGTTTAGAGGAAGAAAACATTAGGAAATAACTCCAAAACTTGAGATTACGACCGAGGAAAATCACGCCCTCCAGATTAGGTTATCCCTAACCCTAGAAGGGATATACCCACTAAAAGCCATAATAATGCAGAAATAAGAATAAGAATTAAATAAAAACTCACTTGATTGCTTGAAAATTGAAGTTACCATCCTTACCGGCTTATAAAAGCAATAAAAATAGAGAAGGGGGCTCTACTAAGAAAACTAGACTAAAAACTACTACTAAAGCAGTTCTAAAATCTAAGAGAACATCTTTAATTGGGCCAAAAGTTTCTCTGTTTATAGCACATGGGTTAATGTGCCCAAAAACAGCTCCTTGACATGCAGGCGACGAAGTCTAGCTTCAAACAGCGCAAGAATGGATAAATCTGAGTCCAAACTGACCAGATTCAGCCAGTTCTGATTGAACCAGCTAAAACCAACCAAAACCAACTAGTTCTGATCAAATACGACTAAAACCGACCAAATCTAGTTAAAACTGACCAAATTCGACCAGTTCTGATCAAATCCGACCAAAAAATGACTAGTAAAAGTCGAAGAAACTAAGCCAAACATGACCAAGACACGTGGTGCAATCGAGGCCACATACGTGTTGTGACCGAAACCAATTCGAGCATGACTAGGACATGTGGCGTGTTCGCGGCCACACACGTGTCGTAACTGAAACCGAGCAGGACTCTTTTCGGCCGTATTGTATTCGACCGGGAATCTTTTTCGAGCAGGTGTCTTTGAGTACCGCTCATTTTTGTCGTGACGTGTTCGAATAGGTCTCTTTTCCGCCCAGCCGTGTATGGATAAGGATTTTTCCTGCCAAAACGTGTTTGACCAGGTGTGTTGTCCGTAGAGTATTCGACCATGACCTTTTTGCTTCCAGTTTTGGTTTTCTTTGTCGAATTAGGTCCAATTGTGATCGAAATTCTCTCAAATTTGAAGGTTTGATCCCTGAAACATGATGAACACAACCGTGAAAGCAATTTGTGAAAATAATAAAATTTTACGCATAAAATGTCGCATCAGAGGAGTTTTAAGCATGATTGTGCTTGTTTTCAATACTAAACCTTGGGTAAAAATACTATCAAGTTAGCACTTATCAGCCATAGGAGTCTGGATCAACAAGTTCTTTCTCTAAATTTTATGTGCAAAGGCAAGGGTGATCATGCTGTCCTCACGATGCTCGACAAGTTTCAATTAATGAATGCTGGTATATAAATGATGTGAAATTCCAAGAAACAGGCTCTTTGGTTTATAGGTAAGAATAGAATTGATTTTCACTCTAAAGTTATAAGGAAAGATTTTAATTCCAAAGGTGAGACTTTAAAATCCTAAACTAGGTTTTAGCAAAATGTTATGAGTGGCGGTCTTCCATGAGTCACCACTTTTATCCAATATTACGAAAAACCTCCAAGTCCTACTTGTGCTGCATCGACGTGGATAGAATCCACCACGTGCAGACTCCAAAACCTGGGAGCTCAGAGTATCTGATACTTCTTGTAACTTTGCAAAGGTTGACCACTTTAATCCACTTGATCACTCCACTTTCATGTCGGTACCTCTTCATGCGATTTTTACGCATGCTACAAGGCTGAGATCAGACGACAGTTCATAATCCTAGCATTAATAATTCCCTGCCCGGTAAATAAATGACTCAGTCCATATTACTGTTGTGTGCTCCACCCCACAGCCAAATCTATCTAGCCTTGGTCCATGATCTCGTGAGATTCATAACCTGTGGATCTGGTCACGCACGACTCGGTATCCAGGTCTAGGGCGCCTTCCTTCCAAACTCTTGATTCACTCACTCACTCTCACAACTCACGGCCTTCTATGGCCCACCAGTTTCCCTCGAGAAACTGGACTGACAACCATTTCATGGAAGAGCCAATACCTAGAGAACTATTTTTCCGCGCCCATCCCATACCAGGAAAATGGTTAGTATGTTGTTCATGCCGCTTGGAAGTACAACACAAGGGTCTCGTCCTTAGGTACCGTTAGTGAGGAGCGAACCACATTCCCATTGCAGACACTGCACCAACCACACAAACCATCCTCACTATTGATTCTAACTTACACTTTTACAAACAAGGTTTTAAACATACTTTTCATATATATGACCATTTAGCATTTAGCACATATATGCAAGCATAAGCATAAATTAAGTACAACATCCTAGTGACGAGGATTATAACCCGAGTTAGTCACCTTTACTATTCTATAGTCGCAAGGCTTACAGAATGAGATCTAAATTATTAACATACCTCTCTGTGGTCTCAGAGACCTAAGAGGAAGACAATAGAACAGTCCAAGGTATTTTGGACATAGCCTATTCTATGGTCACGGCCTGTGTTATCGCGGGGTCCGTAGTCTCGAGATACCCGCAAAACTAAGGTCGAGGAGTTCATGGTCTCACATACCCACGAATACCTTGGTCAAGGAGACATCTTCCCAAGGTTGCCCAAGTCGTGGAGAGTGAGTGAATAATTATACCTGGTCGTAAGTCAGTACATGACCTAAGCGATTGAGGAGTTAAAACATCCAATGGTGATATGGTTAGACTTATTCGACCATACCCGATGGTTAAGCCTGTTCAACCACTACTGTCGCCTTGGATATCTTCAGCCTCCTTAATTAACTTCTAATAACTGTCAAAGAAGATAAAGGCGCAATTACAAACAGGCATAATTGCATATTATGGCTAGCACACGTTTGCCTCCCAGCAACCCTTCAATCCCATAACCGGCGACCGGCGATATGAGCAATAAAAAGGGGATCATCAGGAGAGAAGGGGGATCGGATCTTACCTTAGCAAGGACACAAGACCTATGAAATAGAAACAGCAGACTGTGTAATCAAGAATAGGAGATTGTTCTTACTTTATCCAAAAAGTCCTCTTAGTCTCCCCTTGTAACCCTTAATATTTTTAGTGAAATATCAATAGGAGTAGGGCTATTACTCATCATTAGAGGGTCTGAGCCTGTATAAATTCTTTTCTTCCTTAGACATAGATACGTTGATTTACTTGAGTTTCACCTTAGATTGGTTTCACACTTCATCATCTAAATTTACGTAAGATCGACTAAGGATCAGAGTCCCAATCGTCAACAGTTGGCGCCCACCGTGGGGCACATTTCAAGGTGTTATTCTTCATCAAGAATCTAGGTAAGCAATGTCAGGAGTTTACGATTCCGAAAATGATTTTGATCTTGCAGATTATGCTGCTCTTAACATGGAGGATGAAACTCTTTACATGGAATAAAATGAAGTTCCCTCAGAGCCTCCTGCTGAGGAGTATTCTCAAGACCTGGTCCATGGCCAGGAGCCTGAACCGACAATTTGTTCACCTCCGGTGAGTCCTGCCACCTCGGGAGGTGAATACATGCCAGAACCCATCATCCTAGATGATACGGGAGATGAGGATCCTGAATTCAGTTTGGAAACATTTACTCCAGATAACTTGAATTCCATCTTTGATTTTGAGTCTGATCAAGATGAAGAGATGCTCTCCCCATCAGCGAACTCAGCTCCCCGGGAAGTTGCTGTAATTTCCAAGGAAACCTCTGAGCAGCGCGTTGCCAGAGAAGAGGAGGAATGCAAACGAGAAGAAGATGTAGCTCGGGAGCGGCGAGAAGCCGAGGTTCTAAAGTCACAGAGCAAGCTCTGCAACTTGCACAATCTCGCCATGATACCGCAGCTCGTGACCTTGCCCCTGGAACTTCTCGTCCGTGACATCACCATGGTCGTAGGCGAGACTAAACTCCGCTATCAGCCCCGGCCTATGCTCTGATGGATGAGGTGATAGTAAGTCCCATGGCACCCAGAAGGAGCACACAGGAGCGCATTCATGTGATTGCAGATACTCTTTGCAATTCTCCATCTGATTTGGCGAATGATGACAGAGTGTTGTTCGCAAGGATTCTGGCGGATAACCTTGATGAGGTAGCAACTGTTGCAACTCCAACATCATCCTCATGATCATTAACTCGTTCACGAGAATGCGACAGTTATCATTCGAGCCAGGGACAGCATGGATACACATCATCAGCTCGATAATGTAAAACCAAGCGAACAGGTAATCCCAATGACCTTCATCATGAACCGGTGCATTCGCGTTTGTGGCCACGAGTAGATTCTTCTCACAACTGTAATTGCAGACCAATGCGATCACGCTTGGAGCCACCAGTTGACTCTTTCCATGACCTTGATGGAGATCGTGACGATCAACAACCACGTCCCTCATACGTAGGTTGTAAGGCTTTCTCGCCAGGACTATGTGCAGTAGTATGGCCAGATAAGTTTAAACCCAGAACAATCGAACGATTCGATGGAACCAAGAATCCTTCCGAATTTCTCCAAATTTATATTATTGACATCCAAGCGGTTGGTGGTGATGACAGGGTTATGGCAAACTATTTATCGACTGTCTTGGAAGGTCCAGCATGAACATGGCTGTTCAATCAGCCTAAAGGATCAATCTATAATTGAGAAATATTGTGTGATGCGATCCTCAACAATTCCCAAAATTTTTACCAGAAGCCTGGCAAAAAGGATGATCTTCATCGCTTGCGCCAAACTTCCACAGAAACTCTTCGGCATTTGTCAAATGATTTGTGGGGGTGAGAAATACCATACCCAATATCTCTGACAGCTCCGTTATCTAGGGATTGAGTTTGGCAGGTTGTCTGGGGAGAAATTCTCCAAACGGATGTCGAGATCATCCTCTTCCAAGTTGTCTAAGGCAACTGGTTGTGGCACATACTCATCCTCTATTGAGGGTAAATGAACTGCATGATCCGATTCTTGTCCGGTAGACGTGGTTGGGATCGAGGATGATGTTTCCCCAAGGCAAACTGTGAGAGTAACATCGTCACCATTGGTGGGGACGGTATCTTCATCCATTGCATCTACGTGATCCTTGAGATCGAATTCGTTCTCAGAATCGTGTAAGCAAGGGAAATGATCCATGAATACAATGAATCCTGATGAAAATGTCTTCAGGGCCCCACGGTGGGTGCTAACTGTCGGAAGATTGGAACTATGGGTCCCTCTGTCGAGCTTATGCAAGAAAGGGAGTTAGAAGGTATGAGGCCAATTAGACAGATTCTCAAGACGTTCAAGGTATCAATGAATCAAAGGACATGAAGAGCCAGAATTATCTAGATTCGGGACCCCTTTAAGCTGGGTAATAGCCCTACGTCCTGTGTAATTGACTATGTGGAAAAAAGTTACAGAGAAGTGGTTACAAAGTGTAGCTAGCTAATCCTAACTTTGCTAAGCCTAGTCTTCTCTCTGCTGTCATTCTCCCTTGATCCTTCCCTTGAAGGTCTTCTTATACTTGCCGAAGAGGTCATCAGTTGTTCTCCTGGAAATACGCCCCACGATCTCTCCTAACCGCCCCGAAGTAGTGGTTGTGAGGTCGTGGGTGTGGTAGTTGCCGTAGATCATGGGTACATGGCGGTTTGGCAGGCTTGACTCGGTGATAGGGTAATGTTAGGAGAGATTGCGTAATACTGTGACCACAGTGCTGAGGTTGGTTCTTGTATTTGTGAGAGAGGATGGTTGCAGGGACTATCTCCGCGACCACGCCGCCCTTGGATACAGCATAAAACACAAGTTAAAGTTAACGAATGTCTTGATTTTGTGTAAAATGAATATGGTTTTTGAGTTATATCCAGAATGCTCTTGGATCACCCAATGTTCCTCCTTCTGGTCTTCAGCGACCATAGGGAGGGCCGTAGCCATAGTCATGTGCGACCGTGTGGTACTATTGCAACCATGGGGGGTCTAAAAACAACAAACAATCCTCGTCACCTAGCCCCCGAATTTGAAGTGATAAAGGCCCACTTTAATGGAGTGTCGCTTCGAATTCCCACGTTGTGTTACACCAGTGATAGCTTTGATGCGTCTTGGGGAATGAGCTACAGGCACTACGGAGGATCTCGATGTTTCCGCATCGTGCACAAGGCCGGGAAGTTGACACGTCTCCTGGGTGAGTCTATAAATAGCCGTTCCCATGCTATGTAATCTTCAACATCTCCACAAATTTTTCTAAGTCTCAAAACCTCTTGCCTTCAAACCTTCCACATCCATGGCATCTCTAATCCGGGTCAGTGAGGAAGTTGGGGAGGAGAATGTTGAATCTTTGGGAGTGCAAGGAACCGGCGTTGCGCCTTCGTCTCAAGAGGTAATCTACTCTTGGTAGATTGGCGCAAGCTTTGTGGAAATCTAATTTTTCTAATGCCTTTTGCCTAATTGACGAAGATTATCACCCGTGCTAGTTTATTTAACATATATCGTGTTCAAGTCAAGTTTGGATGTGATATATGTCTATGAGTCCTAGCAGCCACTATGGTCGCAGACGGACAGCCTCCTGTGCACCAGAAGGTTGTGGACACAGAGTCAATCTGTGATCTCAGGTTATGTGTGATCAAAAGGTAGCTGGCTATGCGCGATCAGAGGGTCGCTGCCTATGCGTGATCAGAGGGTCGCTGGCTATGCGCGACCAAGACAACCTGGGGGTATTCAAGTCTTTACTGGGCACGTTCTCAGGGTCGAGATATCTTCTTCCACGTAGGGAGAAAACCGCCAGGAGGTTAGCATGTGCGGTTATCTATAATTGCACATGCTTAACCAACGAAGAAGATTAGTGCGGTTATACGAACTGCACTATGGAAACCGTCTGGAACTACCTTGCATTGGCATCCTTTCATTTAGTATAAAAGGATTGCTGATGAACAACACACAGACACAGAGATGAACAACGTTTGAAGGCTTAGATATAGTTAATAGGCAGAAGTGTAAAAGGAGGTTATCGCCTGTGATAATCTCTCTTTCCTGTAAACCCCTTCTTTCATACATAGTGAAATCACAATAGGACGTAGGGCTATTACTCCCATCATCGAGGGCTTGAACTTGTATAAATCTTCACATCTCTATTTCATTGCTTGTCTTAACTTACATGTTAGCACTTTGAAAGATCTCACATACAACTCACAAATCTGCGTAAGATCGACAGAGGACCCTGAGTCCAAATCGTCGACAACTGGCGCCCACCATGGGGCTTTTCTCAAGCTGTTTTCTATTTATCGGGAATTCTGACAAGTTATGTCTGGGGTGCATGATTCCGAGAATGATTTTGATCTCGATGACTATGCCCATATTCGGATTCCCTCACCTAGCGATCCCGTTCCTATGGAAGAGGTTGATCACGAGGATGCGTCTTCTCCGACTCAGGTCATGTCCATCGACCAGGAGACAGAGAAGATAGACTAGTGCCCCATGTGAGTTCTACAACATTGGAAGCTGAATACGTACCTCAACACGTTTCTATTGAGGAGGTGGATGATGGTAACCTAGAGCTTAGTCCTAGGAGGTTTGACCCTGACAACCTTCAATCTCTCTTTGATTTCGAATCTGATTTGGAACAAACAGAGATGTTTTCTCCTTCTGCAACCGCGCTCCCCCAAGAATTTGCTACTTTATCGGAGGAAACTCCTGAGCAGCGAATTGCTAGGGAGGAACAGGAACGCCGGTAAAAGGAGGAACAGGAATGAAAATAAAAGAAGGATCAAGATCACGAGCAGCGAGAAAACGAGGGTTGCAGGGCTGCAAAGGAAGCTTTGCAACTTGCGCAAGCTCATTATGATGCTGCTCCTAGTTCCTCCCATCGTCCGCATGGTCGCAGGCGCGACCAGACACCTTCTTTAGCCCCGGTTTATCCATCGGCGATTGAAGAAATGATGACACCTAGAGCGCCTAGGAGTACACATGATCAACTTCGTGTTATCGCTGATGCTCTGGGCAATCCCCTCCTAATGTTGAAGATGCATTGACTTTTGCCAGAGTCCTGGCGGATACGCTTGATGAAGTTGCATTTGATGCAACTCCAACAACGTCATCCCGGTCTACGATTCGCTCCCATGAGAGCGATTATTCTCACTCCAGTCATGGTAGGCGTAATCGATTACCACCAGGATCAATTCGGCATGACAAGGCCAGGTGAGTTGGAAATTCCCGTGATTGAGATCGCATGCCTGTTCATTCTCGCCTAGGACCACGAGGTGTATCTCCTCAGGGTGAGGTTGCCCGCGACCAAGTCGAAAGTCGCAGATTCCTCCGTAGTTCCTATGTTGGCTGTAAAGTTTTCTCGCCAAGCCTCCGTGTGGTGGTCTGGCCGGACAAGTTTAAACCGGGAATGATTGAGAGATTTGATGGAACTCAGAACCCGTCCGAGTTTCTTCAGATCTACATTACCACTATTCAAGCGGCAGGCGGAGATGACCGCGTCATGGCAAATTACCTGCCAACAGTCCTCGAGGGACCAACGAGAATTTGGTTGTTCAATCAGCCAGAGGGTTCGATTTACAATTGGGAAATGTTGCGTGACGCCATACTCAACAATTTCCAGAATTGTTACCAAAAGCCTGGCAAGGAGGATGATCTTCATTGTCTACGCTAAACCTCTACTGAGACTCTTTGGTAGTTTGTCAAGAGATTCGTCAGAGTGACGAATACCATTTCGAACATATCTAACAACTCCGTTATTAGGGCATTTAAACATGCCATGCGATATCAGAGGTTTACCGAAGATCTACTTATCCACCCCCTTGGTCAGTAGCCAATCTCTTCGACATGGCTGACCGCTATTTTGATGCGGCTGAAGCCGTAGAATGGAACAGGATGGTGGATAAAGGAAATTTACTGCCTCAGCCAGGTCTTAAGGATGATAAGAAGGAGGATTCTAGCAAGAAACCGGAATCATCACCAGGCGAAAAATCAAAGAAGTCCAAGAAAAACTGGACTGGACAATACCGGGAAGTCGCCGTTGCAGAGAAACCACCACCAAGAAAAGGTAACAAGTTTCCATTTAAGAATAAAACCTCTTCTGGTGGCCGCGATAGCGACCAGTCAGGAAAACAAACAAACCTGCAGGGAAACAAGAAGTGGTGTTCGTTCCACAATTCTTCGGGACATGATCTCAAGAACTGCCGGAATTGGTTGAAGCAATTGGACGACTTCTACCAAGGGATTGGACCGATGCCGACCCTGCCGCAAAAAGATCAGGCCTGCGGGATTAGAGATGTCGACGGAGACGAAGAGATGTCCTACCAGGTACCCCAAAACCATGTTAATGTTATTTTTGAAGGTTCCTCTTTGTTTACTTCTAAGCTTCAATTTAAAATGTTTTACAGCGAGGTAAATCAAGTAGAGGCTCCCCTTGGTGAGCCTCAATATCCCCGTTGGTCAGAAACTCCTTTGACTTTTGATCGAGCTGATTGTCCTATTGGACTTACACGACCTTTGAGACTACCCTTGGTTATCACCCCAATAATTAGCAATGCTCGAGTTGAAAGAGTTCTAATCGACAGGGGGCAGTTCCTTGAACATTTTACTGGTCAAGACACTGGACGAGATGTAAATTCCTCGTTCAAAAATTAAGCCCACTAGTAAAAAAAGTTTTCTTCTAACGGTTCAAAATACACTTCTACTAACGATTTTTGTACTGTTAGTGATAGGCACGATAGAACAAGATAAGAACTATTCTAACAGTAAATAATCGTTAAAAATGATCTTTTCTAACGGTTTGTTACTAAAAAACCGTTAGAAAAAATGATCTTTTCTAACAGTTCCCGCTAGAAAATATCACTTTTTCTAACGGTTCATTACTAAAAGAACCATTAGAAAAGATAACCGTCAGAAAAAAAAAATCTTTTCTAACAGTTTCTTACTAAGAACTGTTAGAAAAAAGCACTCTTTTCTAACGGTTCTTAGTAAGAAACCGTTAGAAGACAACATTTTTGTAGCAGTTTATCGATCTAATCATTCACAGAACAAGGCACAAAATTGAAAAAAAAGAAGTTCCTCTAGAGTCTCAACACAACATTTAAGGATATAGGAATACAAATATTTGAATTCATCCAACTTCAAGGTATAGTCTGTCGACAAAATTTCATCTAGAAAACAAAGTCTGAAGTATTCAAAAACACTAGAAAAATAATCACTGAATTTTGCACATAAATCCTGAAAACAGACCCAAATTGTCGGAGAGGTCCCTCCACATGAGAACGTCTGGAGCTGCCTTGTTTACATTTAGAAGCCTTCTACTGATGTCCTGTTCAAATAAATGACAGTTAGCCAAATATACAATTTCTACAGTCTTCTACTCTTCTTTAACAGGTGCAGAATATTAATAATCACACCACTAAAGAATCAACCAGAAGTATTCTAATAAGGAAAATTGAATAGAAAACTAGCCCAAATACCTACCCCATACACAACTTTTGCTAAAAATTTAGCAAGAATCAAGTCAAATCTTGCAAAATTATGGCGACAAACCAAATTATTTAAGTGTCATAATTTATGTAAGTGTCATGACATTCTGATATTGTGTTAATGTTCACCACCTAGTTATATTAATCAAGTGAGTACTAAAAGAAACACATTTTGAAGCAGAGGCTCAGAAATTATTGAGACTTAAAATTTAATACACAAACTTAAAGAACAAAAAAATGATTTAAAACTTATCCCTACAACTAAATCCCAATAGTAACTGAATATAGAATCCTTCCGGGCAATGATATTGCAAAACATGGACCACATGAGATTTTTCTAGTAATAGCTGCTAAGTTTCATCCGCATGGTGCAATATGATTTACCATTATACATATATTGATATTGAATGGCAAATGTAAGTGAAAATTAGGAATCATGAGGAAGGACTTAATCACTGAGTTATCAATGCTTCTGTAGCCTTACCTTTCCCCATAAGTCAAAATCTGCCTTCCAATGTCTTCAGACGCTACAACCTGACGCGGGGGGAAAAATATGTCAAGGATATAGCAGGAAAACAAAAGTTTGATGGATTTGGTAGGAAAAGCATAGTCTTGATTCCAAGTTCATCAAAATTGCAGACTTGGTAGCCTCCTTGGCTCGATCAAGCTGTTCTTGTGTAACTAAACAAGTAAAACAAAGGCAAGAGGAAATACAAATGAGAATGGTCAATCCATTCCATAGATTCATTTGGAGATATCACGATATCAAACAAGGAACAGACCTATCCTAGGAGTTGCAACTTCAAGAAGCTCTCCCACTGCCAAATCCAAAGCCTTTGACACAAAATCTGGGGTCTGCTTGCAAGATAGTATGTCATGTCAAAGCCTAGTAGATGACAAGAATTAAAAGCAAAAAAATCGCAGCATCCCTTATAAATTAGAGAAGGCTATGTTTAGCATTCCACTTCACCACTACCAAAGGTATCTCAACCTGTGACTGTTCATAAGAGGCCAATCTGCAGAGTGTATTAGCTAGAACGGCCGAGAGCAACTCAGCCCATTTGTGTCCTTTGTTAACAACTTTTCTGTATTGTGCTATTGCATTCTTCCATGCTTAAGATTGATTATAGCTAGGCCATTTAATTCACTAAGCAGAAAGTATAAAAGAGAGGAAAATGGATGTGCATTAACTATTGGAGCTAAAAAGTATGAGGATTATACAAGAAACAACAGAAAAAAGAAACACTAAACAGAGTGGAATATTTACAAGCGTTATGAGACAAACAGCAAGCCTTGTTCACTTCATAAATTTTAGGACAAACACGGCGTAAATTATGCTTCATGAGAGGCTTACAGTGGTTGCATGAATTCCGAAAAGACCAGAATGATTGTAGATAATTTTGAACGCAGCAAAGGACTCAATCTGTTGGTAATTGTTCAAGATACGGAGATCTGTAAGTGCAGGTTCACAGCTAATGTTAAAAGTTGAGAAGGCATAGTTCATATTAGCCTTGATTTCAAGAACGTATGCAATGAACAATATTCAAAAAGGAGTGCATACACAATCGAGAATGCATTCCCTTCCCAGGACCAGGTTCTAATCATTGGCAAGTGAAGCCAATTGACAAGTGGTCCCTCCTATCAATAACTCAAAGACTTAATTGATTGGTAGATTTATTAAAAAAATGCTTGATTAGAACCTGGTCCCAAAATTGAGGGTTAGAAAAGTGCCACCGGGGCTTCAGTCGCCAACCACGTTAAGGACATAAAATGGACCAAATCCAAAGTTAAGGAGAAAAACTCTTCCCATTATACTACAAAGTGTGTGCTAATTATTTGGTTGGAGATGTGGCTATCATCTATAATGAAAAAAAAAAACAAACTGGCAAACCGCAAAAAATCTATCTACCAATAGATTGAACTGGATAATGCTATAGAAGATGAATTTCTATTGACCCCATTTAGCAAACAACATTCATAATTTTTTATTGCATTGCTATTGAGCCAAGAAAAAAAAAAAGAAATTTTCAATTATGAGCTCAACATGATCAACTAGAAATCAATTTCAGTAAGTTTTGTTCAACACTGATTCAGAATGAACAGAGACTATAGGAATGGGCACCAAAGATCTTCAGCTATCTTTTCAAGTACCCCATGGTTTTACCCATTAGAGAAACCAAAATAGAGTTTTACCTAAAAATCTTCAGCTATTCACATTGCTTGCCAAATTGTCAATCTTCAAATGCTATAGAATTTTTAGACAAAAAATAGTACGCTATTTATCAAGAAATTCAAGTCATAAACAATTTCTCATGGTCCAGATTATACTGAGCTGATCAGTCTAAATCTCAACCACACCTCATGTTGGTAGTGTGTATATATTATGTACCTAGATTAGGAAGGAGAACCTTTGCATTAGAAACATTACATAATGGGTATAATAGCTTGGTTCATCAAAATCATTATAGGACTCTAACTATGATTGATTGAACTTTTATGGTATAACACGCGTGACATTATCAATCAACAAGTTCTGAATAACATAAGTTGGTTTCAGTACTGTAAATTGTTTGATGTTTGTGTTCCCTTCAGACCAATTATAATATTTAAATGGAAAAGATTCAAAAAGTTGCCTGTGGCTTTCTCCAAGAATATAACAAATAACTATAGCATGTTGTCACTCAAGCACTCATGCAATGCAGTGATGAAATGAACCATTTAGAAAGATCTACATTTCTAGGGTAGCTAAACTATCAGAGCTTTGTGGAGTAGTAGTCAGTTATGCACTCCTCTTTGTATAATTGCCCAAGTCTACGAAAGCATCAAAATGGTAATCGAACTGTAGAAGGAATAATTAGCTCTTTTCCGCTGCAAAAATGACAAATTAGCAAAATACCACTGACTATGAGTACGACATGTAGAGTCTAGATCTATATGTCAATAAGACACCCAGTGGTTTTTCGTGACATTCACAAATTTAACACCAATATGGAGCTAATTGTCCCAATGTAGGAAGGTCATTAACCACCTTGGAAGATATTGAGTGCTTCAAGCTATTCACCCCAACAATCAAATTCTTCAGTATGCTTGTAATAGATATTGACATACTTGCGCTTGAAGATGACTTCTTACGAATTAGAAGAGGTTCACATATCGGGGAGGGCACTTATTATACACTCAAGTTAATGAACTTCGAGATATGTTGTGATACAGAATTGAATGCAACATTCTTCTACAATAAAAACACACATTTTTATGCAAATACAAATACAGGCATCGTACTTTTAACAGAGAACGAAAACTAGTGAGCAAATGTACCTTGCCCCTTCTGTGTTAAGAGTCCAGTTTGAATCTGAATCTATTGGTCTAATTTTTTGGTCGTCGAGCTGTTAAACAGTTCACCAATCTTTCCTTTTGTATCACTAATAAAGATACTTCATGAAGCAGCTCAAACTTGGCAAACTAGAACTCTTCTCAGGACACTTTGCCTAAGTAAGCGAAAGATTGGGTGTACAATCGAGGAAACTACAACAGTCATGCATCACCAATGTTCAAGCTCCCATCTTGAGACTGAAAACAATCATCATTAGGAAAGCAAATGCAATCACAGCTTCTCTGTTAACCGAACCATGATAGAACCGACGGCAACAGTATCCAGAATGATCCACAATGACTCAAATAGCTCATGGAAATAATCCGCACTTATGTCCTCAGCTACAGATCTAAAGGTGTTACCGAATGCATTACCCTGAACCGCCCCAAGCCTTGGCTTCCCACAGACTCCAACAACTAGCACCTTCTCTGTCTCCTTCCCCAAGCAGGCGCAGATCAGAGGCTTCATCCTCGCGCCCCTCTCCTTCAGTGCATCCATCAGGAAGAAGCAGAACTTGGTAAGCGCCTGTGGGTGGCACAGTTTCTCTGTGTCCACCGGGTCATCAACCTTTATCTTCTGCAGCTGTAGAAACAACAAAAATCATTAGTACATGGTGGGGGAGAAAATCCTGAAATGTTTGCTTTTAATTGATGAAATACCTGTTCCTTAACCTCCCAATCAAAAAATGCTGGGTTCCTCACACTGTCAATGAGCACTTCAACCATCTCAGGTGCATAGGTCTTCAAGGCATCAAAGTATAGCTCATTTGTTCACGAGAGGCTGATGCAGAGACATTCCCTCCAATGGCTTCTACCTCACGTACTAGTCGCAAATGACTCCTGTTTGTTGAGCTTGCTGCTGCCGTCGGACGCAAGCCCGACGTGCATCTCGACGACCATGGCGTCCACGAACTGCCGCAGGCGCGCGGGCGGCGTGGCGCACCCATCCTCAAACTCGTGCAGCAGCTCCACCGCCCGCCACCACAGCTCCACTCGCGCAGCAATCAAGGATGAAGAAGAAGAAGAAGAAGAAGAAGGAAGGAGGAGGAAAAAAGGAGAGCGGCGGCCGGTGTAGATCTGGGTGGCGGGTGGCGAGGGAGGTGGCGGATCGGCGAGAGCGAGAAGAGGAAAGAGAGGGTGAAGTGTGATGGTATATCTAGGATTTTTGAAGACTATTTATTAAATCACGCGAATTCTTCTAACGGTTACAAACAAAAAACCATTGGAAAAAATCATGTCGATGTTTCTAACGGTTCTCATAATACAACCGTTAGACAAAATATGTTTCCTCTAACGGTTAATATATTTTGAACAGTTAAAAAAAATCATGCCGATTTTTCTAACGGTAATTTACTTCGAAACCGTTAGTAGAAATGCCTACAAATGTCTTTCTCCACTCCACATTATATACACTAACGATTTTTTTCTAAATCACGAATAACCGTTAGAAAATAAGGATTAGAAGCCTACATTTCTATACTAGTGCCCATAATTTATCTATTTTATAGGATAATTCCTGGTCCCTCAATGATGTCATGGGATAGGTTGTGCTACTGGTGACACTGAAAGAATCAGATAATTTCTAAACAGATTGATTACCTTTGACGTAATTGATTGTGATTCGGCCTATAAGGCTATCTTTGGCAGGCCAACTCTCGCTAAATTTATGGCGGTGACGCATGATACTTATTAGTGTGTCAAGTTGCCGGGCTCCAAAGGCGTTATCTTAGTCCAAGGCAACCGGAACATGGCACTAACTTGTGATCGGTTATCCCTGGAGTTGGTGGACCAACTTCCCCTTCGGGACGTTAAGATTGTGACCACGGCTTCTGATACGATCAAAGTTGCCCCGTGACCAGATGAAAAGTTAAAGCTAGTTCCATTATATTCAGATGATCCATCTAGAACCATAAGGATTGGATCATGCCTGGATGACAAATAGGAACTCGAGCTCGTTACTTTCCCCTCGGCTAATGCATATGTGTTTGCGTGGAAACCATCCGACATGCCTGGAGTCCCAAGGGAGATAATTGAGCACAGATTAGCAATTTGACCTAGACAGCGACCAATAAAGCAGAAGCTCAGATGCTTTGCTGTTTATCGGCAAGAAGCCATTCGTTCGGAGTTAGACAAACTCCAGAAAGCAGGATTTATTCACGAAATCGATCATCCTGAATGGCTTGCAAACCCGATCATGGTCCAAAAGTCAAATGGTAAGTGGCGCATGTGCATTGATTACACCAGTTTAAACAGTGCCTGTCCGAAGGATGACTTTCCCCTTCCCCACATCGATCAATTGGTTGATTCTACAGTGGTTTGTGAACTGATGAGCTTCCTAGATGCTTACTTAGGGTACCATCAAATTAGCATGGCAGAAGAAGATGAAGAGAAAACTGCCTTCATCACACCATTTGGCACCTGCTGCTATGTCAGAATGCCATTTGGTCTCAAGAATGCCGGTTCCACGTACCAGTACTTGATGCGAAAGACCTTTCTTTCCTAAATAGGGCATAATCTTGAAGCTTACGTCGATGATTTATTTGTAAAAAACTTGAAAAGTTCGAATCGTTTAGATGATCTTGTTGAAACCTTCTGTAATCTAAACAAACATGGGATAAAATTAAACCCAGAAAAATGTTCCTTCAGGGTTTCTTCTGGCAAACTCTTGAGTTTCCTTGTTTGTTCGAGAGGAATTGAGGTTAATCCTGAAAAGATCAGGGCCATTGAGCAAATAAGATTTCCTTAGACCATGAAGGACATCCAAAGCCTAACAGGTGGCATGGCGGCTTTAAGCCGTTTCATATTGCGACTAGGCGAACGAGGACTGCCTTTCTTTAAGGCTCTTCGTAAACACAATGGTTTTGCCTGGTCTCATGAGGCCGAAAAAGCTTTTTAAGAGGTTAAAGCATATTTGTCTAGTACGCCAGTATTGGTCTCTCCGAATTTAGGGGAGTGTTGGGGGAAATCTCCGCGGGATCAAGTCCAGGCAAGAGATCGTCCCTTTGGTCCGGGGACAAGGCCCCCCGGTGGCTTGTCCCAGGCACCGCCATTGGCCATTCGCCCGGGAACAAGGCCCCCCGGTAGCTTGTCCCAGGCGCCACCATTTTCCTGGGGACAAGGCCCCCCGGTGGCTTGTCCCGGGCGCCGCCATTCTTCTGAAGACAAGGGTCGCCGGTCCTAGGTCACGTGAGGATTACGCGAGAAACGCCTCAGGAAATGGTAGACACCTGTCAAGCATCCAAGGCTCCTGACCGGAAGAAGGATGCTGCTGCCCCTCGATCCAATGGTGGCAAGCGGGGTAGTTTAGTCTTTTTGCATATTTTAGGCCTATATATAAGCCCTTGTAACCCCTAATGTGGGGAGGACAATTCATTTTTACTCTAATAGACAATCAAATAGGTGTGCTCCGGAGCCATCTCTCCCCCGAGAGAGCTCCCCCAGCCAACTCCGGTTGGGAGCACGCCGATAGGACTAGAGCCTCTACTGAGGCCCGAACCTGTATAAACCTTCGTGTCACTTGTTGTGTTTGTACGATGGGAGAGGACCGGTAACGCGGTCAGCTCGCGTCATCTTTTCTTCGCTAGGAACCTCCACAAAACCTGTTGGGTATTCACAATACCACGACAGTTGGCGCCGTCTGTGGGGACTCGTGACGAATCGCTATGGCTCCCCCAAGAACGAGGGCTCGCACCCTTCCGGGTGACGCCGATCCCAGTGACCCGGTGTCACCCGTCCGAAGCATGGCCGTCCCGGCACCGACGTCCAGACACGGCCAAACCCAGGTACCACCTTTAACTCTCCCAGTAATTCCCGGTGGACAGGGCTTCGGGTCCAACCCGACGACCTCGGATGTCCCCAGGGGGACTGGCTTTCCCCCGGCGGCTCCGCCGACTTCCCGAGATGCACTGCTCAAAACTCTAGTGGAGGGCCAACTCCGCGCCCAACGCTCGATGGATGAGCTCCTCAACGTTCTGGCACGGCCGCCGGGCCCCATCTACCCACAGTTCCCGTTCATGGGGGCGATGCCCCCGTTTATGGGACACCCAGTGGCCCCTCCGATCCTCCGAGGCCAGGTCGCTCCCGGGGCCTGTGGCTCCAACGGGGGCTACGCTCCAGCAGGACCACCATCCGGAGCCTTCCCGACCTTGGGAGCGTTCCTGGGGCCGGGGTCTTCCCCGTGCCAATGGTTCACTCCGCGCCTGGGGCAGTCCCGGGACTGGACACCGGCTTCTCCCCGCCGGTCGTGCCCGTCGTTCCGGAGGTAGCCCGCCGGGCGACTCCCGCGCCGTCACCGGACCTTCCCCGGTAGGGCCCCTACTCTCCGGTTTCGAACAGTACTACCAGGGGCCGCCCGGTAATGGACTCCACCCATGCCCCGGTTGCGCCTCCCACACCCGCAGTCGACATGCAAGAGCTCCCTCCTCCCCCGGGGCCGCCCCTGAGGGCTCCCCTGGTTGATCAAGTTCGTTTCACCCGGGAGGAGGTTGAGCAAATGCATACCGCCAAGTCTGGGGAAGAGCCTCCCCCAGGTTGTGGACGCGGGGAGCCCCGCTCCTACTCTGGCCGGGGGAAGAGACCCGCCGAAGAACCAACTACCCCCGGGGGGTGCCCGGACGTCCTGGAGGTCAGCTCCACCAACCCGGAGGAGAAGCGGCGCTACCGCCATGACGGCGGACCTCTTGGCCCCCTCCCCGATTCCGACAACGAGCACGCGTCCCCTGTAAAAGGGGACAGTGACCGGGACTCCCCCCGAGAGGTGGAGGGGGCCAACCAGCCATTGTGCCGCAGACTTCGATGCATTCGATGGCCTTGGCCTTACCATCCGCCGCACCTTGAGCACTACAATGGTGAAGCCAACCCTTATGAATTTGTGCAGGTGTATTCTACAGCCATTTCGGCGGCTGGGGGGGACGAGACAGTTCAATGCAACGTCTTTCCCCTCTACCTGACCTGGATCGCCCGCTCATGGTTCTACAACTTGAAGGCCAGCTCCATCAAGTCCTTCGCATAGCTCAAACGCGAGTTCTGCGCAAACTTTTAGGGGAACTATGTGTGTCCCCTGGATTCCTCGTAGCTGTACACCATCCGACAGAGGACCGGGGAGACCATCCGCAGCTTCTTTAAACGCTTTGCTCAGGTCAAGAGCAAAGTAGCTCACGTCCCTGACTCCACAGTCATTGAGGCATGTAAGAGCGGGATCCTCCCGGGAGAGCTTCACCGTATGGCCTCTAGAAGAAGAACCAGGGGGCCCCCGCCCCCGTCGACCGGGGGGCCAAGGACCCCCTCAAACGCCCCAAGGGAGGCAATCATAGTGAGCCAAGGCCTCGGGACACTTTTGTCCTCGAGGGCGGAGGTGGCTCGCGCGATGCCTCCAAGGTTAACCGCCCCTTCCCCAAGCCGAAAGGTCGTGGGGGAGGGCAGCCATCTCGCGGTCGCGAAAGCCCCGCAGCAGGAGGCAGGGAAGGCCTATGGTGTACCTTTCACAAGTCCAATACCCATGCCACCTGGGAATGCCATCAACTGCTCTAACAATTCACCGCATTCCTCGACCAGCATGGGCAGGGGGGGGACTCCTGCCTCCTTGCCCCCTCAGCCGGCCTTACCGGCCCTTCCTGCCCCTGCGGAGGACAGCAGGGACAAGCGTGGGAGGGGGAGCCGTCAGAGAATCTCCCCTTCCAAACTTCCCAAAGGCGTGTCAACGTCATCACGGGAGGGTCCGCCTCCGGGGGGGACTCCAAGCGTCAGCGCAAGGAATACGCGCGTGAAGTAAAGGTGGTGGGGGTGCTGCATACGTCCCGGCCACCCAAGTAGTCGGACGTCCCCCTCACTTTTACGATAGAAGACGTGCGGGGGGTTCGTTTCCCCCATGATGACACGCTCATCGTCTCCGCTACCGTCTACAACTGTCATCTGGCCCGCATCCTAGTGGATGGCGGGAGCTCCGTCGACGTCCTCTACCTGAAGGCGTTTAAGGAGATGCAGGTGGATGAGAAGCTACTGCAGCCTGCAGCAAGGCTCTTGCAGGGATTCGTTCCGGGGAAGACGATCCACCCCATGGGGAAGACGATCCACCCCATGGGGAAGGTGGATTTCCCCATGACCTTCGGCACCCCGGACAACTACCGGACAGAGATGGTCCGGTTCAATGTCGTGGACCTCCCCTCTTCGTACAACGCGATCATGGGGAGGACCACGATCAACTGTTTGGGGGCCGCAATCCACCAGAGCTACCTCTGTGTGAAGATCCCCGGGCCTCATGATGTGATCACCGCCTGGGGAGACCAAGACGTGGCCTGCGCTTTATACGAGCGCGCCGTCATAATGATCGGGAGTGTCAACATAATCAAAACTCCGGGGGGGGGGGAGGCCTCTCCCCCGGAGTCAGACTCTGCTGTGATACCTTCCGGGATGTCCCTCCCCAAGCCGCGTCCGGAAGGGGACCTCCAGAAGATCTCACTGTCCCCAGATGACGGGAACAAGACCGACAGGATCGGGGCGGATCTCCATGAGGAACACGCGGAACAACTCACAGCTTTCCTGCGTAAAAACTCTGACGTTTTTGCCTGGAAGCCTTCCGACATGCGGGGCGTCGCCCGGGACGTCATCGAGCACAAGCTTGCGGTGACCCCCGACCACCCCCCGGTCAAGTATAAACTGAGGAAACTCTCTCTTGAACGCCAAGAGGTGATCAAGGTCGAGATTGCCAGGATCCGAGAGGCGGGGTTTATTCGGGAGGTCTTGCACCCCGAGTGTCTTGCGAACCCCGTCCTCGTGAAGAAGTCAAACGGTAAGTGGCGGATGTGTGTGGACTTCACCGACCTCAACCGCGCTAGTCGACTCGACCGCGGGGTGCGAGTTGATGAGCTTCCTGGACGTGTATTCGGGCTATCACCAAGTCCGGATGGCAGAAGGGGACGAGGAAAAGACGAGTTTTAAACTCCCCTCGGGACCTTTTGCTACGTCCACATGCCCTTCGGGCTAAAGAATGCTGGGGCGACCTTCCAGCGACTCATGATGCTGGTCCTCAAGGACCAGATCGGTCGCAACGTCGAAGTCTACATCGACGACGCAGTCGTTAAGAGTCCCTGCGCGACTGCTCACATCGACGATTTAGTGGAGACCTTCCGCAACCTCCGCGCATACGGGTTGAAACTCAACCCGGAGAAATGCGCCTTCGGCGTGTGTGGGGGGCAGCTCCTGAGTTTCCTCGTGTCTTAGCGGGGCATAGAGGCCAACCCCGAAAAAATCCGGGCACTCCTGGATATGCCCCCGCCGCGCTCGGTCGAAGACGTTCAGTGACTCACCGGCCGCTTGGCCGCGCTGAGTCGCTTCGTCTCGCGATCGGGGGAACGAGGCCTCCAATTCTTCAAAATCCTCCGGGAGCTCGAAGGGTTCCGGTTGACCCTTGAGGCCCAGGAGGCTTTCGACGATTTGAAGAAGTATCTCACGAGCCCCCCAATGCTCGTGAGCCCGACCCCGGAACAGCCTCTGCTCCTTTACCTCGCCGCGACCCCGGTCACTGTGAGTGCGGTATTGGTAAAGGAGCAAGACGGGCAACAACGTCCCGTGTACTATGTGAGTGAGGCCCTCTAAGGGGCCAACGGTACACGGAGATGGAGAAGATCTGCTACGCCCTTCTAATGGCATCCCGGAAACTTTGTCATTACTTCCTGGGGCACTCCATCACTGTCCCGTCGTCCCTCCCTTTGGGGGAGGTACTCCGGAACAAGGAAGCCACTGGGCGGATAGGAAAGTGGGGGGCCGAGCTTGCCCCCTTTCCCTTTCCCTCACGAGGTGCTCCGCCATCAAGTCACAAGTCCTCGCCCACTTTATGGCGGAGTGGACTCCTGCCTCCGGGCCTGAGGACAAAAACCTCCCTGCACCGCCCCGACGTAGCGACCCTTGGACACTCATGTTTGATGGCTCCCTGTGTCTCGCCGGAGCCGGCGCGGGAGTAATCCTCCAGAGCCCCGAGGGGAGGGAACTGGAGTACGTGGCGCGGCTCGAGTTCCCTGCCACAAACAATGTCGCCGAATACGAGGCCTTGCTCCTTGGGTTGTGCCTCGCGCGCTCCCTGGGGATTCGACGCCTCCTAGTGAGAGGAGACTCCCAGCGCGTAGTCTGCCAAATGGACAAGTCCTACTTGTGCCATGACGCAAACTTGAGCCTCTACTTGTAGGAAGTGCGCAAGATGGAGAAGCACTTTGTTGGCCTAGAGGCCTGGCACATCCCGCGGAGGGACAATGACCGGGCTGACGCCCTAGCTTGGGCAGCTAGCGCCCAGGAACCGCTCCCCAAAGGGGCTTTCTTGGAGATCATCGCAAAGCCCTCGGTGACCTCCCAGGACGCGGGCGACGAGCCCTGTGTCCCGGAAGTCACCGAAATTATCAGGACTTCATCCTGGATAGATCCCCTCTCTCCTTCATCAAGGGGGAGGGAGACCCTCCCAAGGAGACCGAGGCCAAGCGCATCCGGGCTAAGGCTCGGGCATACCTCCTGTGTGAGGGGAAGCTTTACAAGTGGGGGGTTTCTGCCTTCACTAGTACAGAAATGCAGTCTACTAACCCCTATCTTCTATCGGTTATTAGCGATTTAGTAGAAAACCGATAGAAAATGTGCCTCGCGGTCATAAAAAGCCAACGGTGTATTTTTCCTATTGGTTTGTAAGAAACTTACCGATAGAAGAAGCAGTATGATTTACTCTAGCGGTGATGAACATATTTGCCGTTAGAAGAGATGCATAAGTACTGATGGGAGAATGTTGTACGCCGATAGGACTGATCGACTTCTACAACTAGTCTTATTCTATTGGTACTGTATGCGTATACCGACAGAGTATGTACAAAAATTCCTATCGGCAATATGTAGTGTGCCGATAGAACCGTTCGCCTTGTACAAATATTTTTATTATATCGGTAATGGATTCTTGTACCGTTAGAATATATCAAAAATTGCTTAGAAATGTTCGTCTTCAAATAGTTTTATTCTATCGCTAATGAATGTTTATACCGTTAGAATATAACAAAAATATTTTAGAACTGTTCGCCTTTTACAACTAGTATTATTCTATCGGCAATGTACGTATATACCGACAGAGTATGTACAAAAATTCCTATCGGTAATATGTATTGTGCCGATAGAACTATTCACCTTCTACAGATGTTTTTATTCTATCGGTAATTTATTTGTATACCGTTAGAAGATATATAAAATTATTAACGGTATGAGATTTTTGTACCGATAGAAGTTATCTAGTACTATAAATACACGGGTATGTCTTTTTCATTCTCACAGTTCATCTGGCGCTCGTAGTCCTAACCCGTAAGCTCCATGGACGGCCGGCGCACCTCTATAGGCGACCGCTGCACCTCCGCACCTCCATCGACGCCCTCTAGACTTTGGCATCCCAAGCAAGGTACATAAAATTTCGGCAATATTGTTAGATTATTCTAATCCGATTATGGCAATTATTCTGCAATTTTTGTATCCTTCATTTTGATGTGTCTTCTTTTCAATATGATTATGATCTGTGCAGGTCCTTGGATGATGCTTATGAGGGGCAACGTATTTCACGGTTCTTCATCGCAGTACGCTGCCTATGTTGGCTTGTTGGCGAAAGAAACGGTGAAGATCACCGTCAAGAGCTGGAAGGACGTGAAGGGCGAGATCTTGGTTGGTTCGGTCGAGAAGATCCTTAAGCCCGGCGTGTTTCTCAAATCAGGACCTATAGAAAGCATCTTACATTTTTTTGCATGCACCAGCTTGTGGCCAGATGCTTACCTGCTTGGAGAAGAAGAATTGTTGTCATTTGCACAACCATTCTACACCATCACTACACAGAACAATATCTTGGAAAGTAGGTTTTTTTTGTTAATGGAGTTGAGTTGAGTTGATCGAGTTTGAGTCCGAGGAAATCACCAATACAAATGTAACTCGACGATAGTTCCAGCTCCTCGGGCGTTTTCGAACTGAACTGCTATGGTTAAGTCCAATGTGGTTCAGACATTTACTGTTTTGGATGAATGGATTTGTGATGTATCAGGTCTAACTTGTAGTCGGTAGTTGCATTGTCGCAACCTGCAAAGGTTCTCTTTTATGTAAAATGTATGGGCCACTGGGTCCTCGTCATGATCTGTTGTTAATTTCAGACGTGGCTTTTCTAATATACATCGAATGTGTGAATTGTTATATTTGTATATTGTTGTATATTTGTGTATCATGTATTGCTATTTGGGACATGAACTTGAATGTGTAGGGAGTATTTGTGTATTTAATTGTATTGGTAGGTAGGTGTGTATTTGTACTGCTGTTTCAGACATGCACTTGAATTTGTGAACTGGCATGTGTATGTTTGTACCTGAATTTGTATTGGTGAACTGGCATGTGTAATTTCTTTGGCAAGATGAAGTCCCAAGTACCTAAGAAAAGTATTTTTGTGTCTCCTAGTTAATCCACAAATTAGTATTTCTTGAAATATTGCTTTATCTTCTAGTTAGTATCTGTTTGATGTAAGATTTGTTTGATGTTACATTGATATGATTCCTTGGATGTGAGCATTGGTGTCATGTGTGTCATACAATACCCAGTTTGGTACAAGTACCTCCTCTAACGGTAAATACACATATTTACCGATAGAAAACACATATATTTGCTCAGTCATGCATCATCTAACGGTAAATACACATATTTACCGATAGAAAACACATATATTTGCTCAATCATGCATCATCTAACGGTAAATACACATATTTACCGATAGAAAAACTCATGTTCGTGTGTCATGCATCATCTAACGGTCAATACACATATTTACCGATAGAACAAGACCTGTACTTGCTCAGCAATGTACATTCTCTAACGGTATATGTGTGTTTTTACTGGTAGAATATGTGAGCGGCAAATTACCTTACTTAGTCTAACGGTTATTTCATGTATTTACCGTTAGAAAAAGGTCTATTATAAGAAAAACCCCACCTGTGTCATGCATCATCTAACGGTCAATACACATATTTACCGATAGAACAAGACCTGTACTTGCTCAGCAATGTACCTCCTCTAATGGTATATGTGTGTTTTTACCGATAGAATATGTGAGCGGCAAATTACCTTACTTAGTCTAACGGTTATTTCATGTATTTACCGTTAGAAAAAGGTCTATTATAAGGAAAACCCCACTCGACTATTGCTGAGCTGCTCTTTTGTTCTGTTGCACACTGTGTCCCTCTGTTTGTGATGAAAGTTCCACGCTCGTAGCTACACTGCTAGGGTGATCAGGGCAAGCTGGAGGGAAGTTGATTGCACCCCTCTATTTAAGGTATGCTTAATTGTCGACACTTATGTCTCTCTCTCCCTCTAGATCTTCCTCCCTCTCTACTTGCAAGATAGCTGTATTGTGTAGTTCGAAGTTTGTAGCTCTAAGCTTGGGAGCTAGCTAGCTGGAAATGCGTCATGTTTCAGGAGCTAACTAGCTTGTATTGTGTAGTTAGCTAGGTTAATTAGTGTTAATTTCGTCAGGCTAGGGTTTAACACATCTGTTGTAAGAGGCTGTACATGTACATATACATAACTTAATCGGGCAGGTTTCATGCATTGCTGAGTCGTTAAATTTTGTTAATTGTAGATGGACAGGAAATATTGGATGTATGGAATAAAACGTACTACTCTTGAATATTTGGATGGTGTGAATGAGTTTATTAAATTTGCTGAGCAACAAAAGGAGAGGAAGGGAGAGAAAAATATGCTTTGTCCTTGTACAGATTGTATGAACTTGAAGAGGTTTAGCAACTCTGATCAAATTAAGAGTCATTTGATTTGTCGTGGTTTTAACGCGCGATACACCCGTTGGATATGGCATGGCGAAGATCTTGAGGAAACAAGCACCACTACTACCAATCAGCAGGACTTGGATGTGGATTGCAATAATATCGATGATCATCCGAATTTTCATAATGTTCATTCTGATGTGCACGTAGATAATGATGATGACAATCTAGATGAGATGTTACGTTATGTAGAGGAAGATTACAACGAAAACGACTTCTGTGAATTTGAGAAATTGATTGCTGACTCTGAGAAGCCTCTGTTCCCTGGATGTACAACATTTACAAAACTGTCTTCTGTGCTGAGATTATATAACTTGAAGGCAGGCAACGGTTGGAGTGATAAGAGTTTCACGGCACTATTAGATCTTCTAGCGGACATGCTTCCAGAGGGAAATGAGTTGCCAAGATCTACTTACCAAGCCAAAAAACTGTTGTGTCCGTTGCGAATGGAAATCGAAAGAATACACACATGCCCAAATGATTGTGTGTTGTACCGTAACGAGTACTCCAATTTGCATGTTTGTCCAAGATGCGGCGCATCGAGGTATACGCGTAGGGACCGGATTGACAGTGAACGTCACGAGGTAAAGAAAGGACCTCCGACGAAAACTGTGCTGTACTTGCCTGTGATACCTAGATTGAAGTGGCTGTTTGCAAATCCGGAAGTCGCGAAGCACTTGCGTTGGCATGCTAAAGCCCGGAAACAAGACGAAAAACTGAGACACCCAGCTGATTCTATTCAATGGAGAAATATCAACAGAACATTTGCTGAGTTCGATGGCGAACTTAGGAATATAAGGTTCGGGCTGAGTACAGATGGTATGAACCCACATGGTAATATGAGCAGTCGGCATAGTACTTGGCCGGTTCTTTTATGCATCTACAATCTTCCTCCTTGGTTATGCATGAAGCGCAAGTACATCATGATGGCGTTACTAATCTCAGGACCCAGACAACCCGGAAATGATATTGACTTGTTTCTAGCGCCTTTAATCGAGGACTTACAGAAATTGTGGAGCGAGGGGGTGCAGGTGTGGGATGCATACAAGAAAGAGAATTTCATCTTGCAGGCCCTGATATTTTGCACCATAAATGATTTTTCGGCCTACGGCAATTTTTCGGGGTATAGTACGAAAGGAGCCAAGGCTTGCCCTATTTGCCTAGATGAAACTGAGAGCATGTGGCTGCGAAACTGCCGAAAAACAGTGTACATGGGTCACCGCAGGTTTCTTCCGGTGCATCACACGTACCGTAAGAAGAGGAAATCATTTAACGGGAAGCCTGAGAAGGGATCGGCTCCAGTGTTTCTGACCGGTAAGGAGATTTACTCGCGCGTGAAGGACATCAAAGCTGAGTTCGGTAAGTATTCTAAACCTCGAGAAAAAAATGTTTGGAAGAAGAGATCGATTCTCTGGGATCTACCGTATTGGGAGCACTTACAAGTTCGACATTGCATTGACGTCATGCATGTAGAGAAAAATGTCTGTGACAGTTTGATTGGTTTGTTGTTGAACATTCCGGGAAAGACAAAGGATGGTGTGAAAGTTCGTCGTGACATGGTGGAAATGGGGATAAGGACTGAGCTTGCACCTTTAGAGAATGGAAAGCGTACATACCTCCCCCCGGCCTGCTATACGTTGTCCAAGAGCGAAAAAACAGAACTCTGTCGGTGCCTGCACGGTGTTAAAGTTCCATGTGGGTACTCTGCGAACCTGAAAAAACTTGTGTCCATGAAGGACCTAAGACTGGTTGGCACGAAGTCCCACGACTGTCATGTCTTGATGTCACAAATGCTTCCCATTGCTATCAGAGGCATTCTCCCAGTTAAAGTCAGAGCGACAATCACAAACTTATGTTATTTCTTCAACGCAATATCTTGCAAGGTAAGTACGTGCACTGATGAGACCATGTACATCATGGTTATGACCAAGACGACATCAACATGGTGGTCATCAAGATGTCATCGTCCGCCACCTTGGCCAGGACGCGAAAGCTGGCAGCACGTACGTCGTCTGGATTTTGTGCTGTCGCCGCCACAAGTTCGGCCTCCACCTTGGCCACCTCCCCAAACACAAGACGTGCTCAAGAAAGGCGCCTCTACACCTCTAAGGTCGCACAAGCCACGTCGCTCCAAGGCCAGCCCACAAGTGAGCTCAATTCATCCGCGAGTCCGGTTCGGCCATCTGCGCGTAGTCCAACTTCAAACGGACGTACAGGCCACATACGAAGTCCGTTTTCGACGTTCTTGGACTCTACGGACAAGAGAACGACGAGAGCTTTCCAACGGATCCAGTCCCATGTCCAAATTCCTTACGGATCAACAGGAATCGTCAAAACAAGATTACGACCAGAATCTGACGTGCGCTGCGACGCTCCACTTTGGGCCCAAGGCCCATGTACCCCTAGGGTTTCCTCCTCCACCCCATGGCCGCCCCATACAGTATATATATGGCCGCCATGGCTGCCGTTTAGACTTGGGTTTTGCTTAGATTAATCTGTCAAAGAACAGTTTCGCCGTGTATCGGTTTGTGGAACCCCAACTCGTGGGATTCAATTTATATTTGCAATATTTCAGATTGCTTCTTTCTCGTTCTTGCTTGTGTTCTCGATTCGCATGCAGGGATAAGCCTTCTTGGCGAGGTCAATCGTGTTTGTGCATGGTTGATAACCAACGGAGCCGTGGTGTAGCGATTGCTGGGTTCGGATCGGTTCTGATCGGAAGCCGGATCGTCAACGTCGAGTCTCCACCAATCGACTTACCTCTACCTGTCGGAAGATCGGGCCACCGTGTGCATCAAGTGATATCAGAGCCTCGGTTGCCCGTCAGGTATACTTGTATCCCCTTTGTTCATTATTCATCTTTCACCTAGAGTCCAGAAAATTGCCCCACAAAAATATTTGAGTTCGCCGTCATATCCATCGTCCAAGCCACTTTGTGCCCTTCGCGATTTTGTTTTCAGTTTCGCGTTGTTGAATTTGTATCCATCGTCATCGTCTTGTTGCTGGTTTAGAGTAAGTTCTTGATCTAGTTTGAGTCTTGCATCTTGACGTCGAGTCTAACGCCATCACGTCGTCGTCGCCGCCGCGTCCAAATCGGGTGTCAATCTGTCAAGTTCGGTATTTTGCTTTTATCTCCTTCGTCTGAACACCAAATTGGACAAATTCAGAATCTAAATTGTAGCTCAGAAAATTCTCTACAACTTTGTCCATTGTGAGAAGTTCTAGAAACGCCGTTTTCAAGTCCAAAATCGCGTTGGAAGTGAATCTATTTGATTTCGGATTTCCTACACAGACTGTATTGCGGGGCCCATATCGCCTAGATCCGTTATCCAAAATTGGTGTTCCATATATGCAAATTGATCAACACGAAACGATCTACAACTTTTCTGTTATACGTTTTAGCGTTTGAGGCCTCCAAAAATCCGAAAACAGCAGAGGAAGTTTCTGCATAGTAGATCTGTTTTTTCCAGCGAGAGAAAATTGAGTGTTTGTGTATATATCTTGTAATCTCTCATATGCGGCACTATTGATATTTAAAAAAAAAAAAGGTGAAAAAGGCAAGTGCTAAAAAAGAAGAAGCCGCACAAAGATAAAAAAAAAAATAAATAAATAAAAAAGCAAGGAAAAAAAAATCAAAAGTGCTTGTATCCTTTGTATCGACAGTGTTACGTCATTTGTTTTGCTTGTTTGAGCTAGGTCTGAGAACAAGTTTAGGCCAGCAACTTTGACAAGTACTTTGGATATTTATTCAGCTTTGCTATTCTGATTTCGATGATTGCATATTCCTTGCTACTAAATATTGCATATCCAAGCTCCACAAATAGATCCTTCTGATCAGCACAGGTTATTGACCCTTGCAATCGCTTCATCACGCCCTTACGGTGTCACGAACCAGCCACCGGTTGCACCGTCCCTCGCTGTGTTGGTAAGAACCGGGTAAGAACTTGGTAAGATTGCTTGAGAGCGTGAGATCTAACCTAGTAGTTGATAGGGATAATACTTTTGTGTTATCTTTTGTTTTCTACTGACAATGGCAGGTTCATGGATCATTGGGGAAAATGTACAACTATATCAACGCTGGAATCAAGATCGGAAAGATAATGGAGGTGACAATGCCAATGGTAAAATAGCCTTACCTTCTTTTTATGGTGCATATGATGGTGAAATTTACTTTGATTGGGAGATGATAGTCGAGCAGAAATTTAATTCCCATCTAGTTCCCGAGATTCATAGAGTTAGACAAGCCACTAGTGAATTTAAAGATTTTGCTATAATCTGGTGGAATGAACTAGTAAATGCCTGTTTACAACCTGATTCTTGGGCGAGATTAAAAGATGCTATGCGTAATAGATTTGTTCCTCCTTCCTACCAACGTGATATGCGCAAGAGATTGCAACGATTAGATCAAGGTAGTATGACTGTTCAGGAATATTACCAAGAGCTTCAAAAGGGTATGTTACGTTGTGGGGTAGTAGAGGAACCTGAGGATAAAATTGCTCGTTTATACGGTGGTTTGCGTCTAGAAATTCAGGATATTGTTGATTATAAAGAATATACAACTGTCAATCGCTTGTTTCAACTTGCTATGTTAGCAGAGAAGGAGTTGCAGGGACGCCATTCTAAGAGCAGGAGCAACACCGGCAGCACCTTCACGCCCCGAATGACTACGGGACAAGCGAAGACAGTGCCTTCTTCCACCTTCCGACCAGCTGCACCGCCACCTTCGACGAGCACACGACCGGCATCGACGGCACCGCCCGCCCGTGCCGCGGACAGCAGCAAGTCGACCCCGCCAACACCGGTCAAGAGCTCCTCCTCCGTCGCTTCCACGGGCCGTACATCGGCGGGAATTCGCTGCCACAAGTGCCAAGGGATTGGCCACGTCAAGAAAGAGTGCCCCGGCCAGCGGGCATACATCGCCACAGACGACGGAGGTTACATCAGCGCCTCCGATGTTGAGGATGAGATTGACGACACCAGGGTGGACGACGACGAGGTTGATGCTGATGCCACCTTTGGCGCCGAGGATACCGCTGCGTACAGGTCCATCATTGTCCAGCGTGTCCTTAGCGCACAAATGGAGCAAGCCGAGCAGCAGCAGCGCCACCACTTGTTCCAGATTTTCTTCGTCATCAACAACCGACGAGCGCGCGTGATCATTGACTCCGGCAGCTGCAACAACTTGGTGAGTACCGATTTGGTCAAGAAGCTTGGCTTGACCACACGCCCGCACCCACATCCATACCACATTCAGTGGCTGAATGATTCCGGCAGAGCTAAGGTAACACAAACAGTTCGGGTTCATTTTTCCATTGGTTCCGATTCTGATTTTGCTGATTGTGATGTGGTGCCGATGCAAGCTTGCTCTCTTTTATTGGGTCGCCCATGGGAATATGACACTGATGCACTTCACCACGATAGAAGTAATAAATACACTTTTATGCATAAGGGAAAGAAAATTACACTTCTACCTTTGACCCCCGCTGAAATTGTTAAATCCGATAGGGAGCGGCTTGCTAATGACAAGAAAACCATTGATGAAAAATTTGAAATTCAGCATGTAGCCAACCAAATTAAATTGAGGAATCCCGTCTTGCTTGCTACAAAATCTGAACTTGCTGCAATTAATGAAAATGCCACTAATCATGTCTTGCCATGTCACACTAATTCAATTTTCAAGGTATATGATAGTTTTCAAGAAAGGGAGTATATAAATGTTAATGGTTCTGTGTCTAATGATTTGATTATCAAAGATATGCATATTGTTGTGCTCTCTGTTGGTGCTAACATTTTGCAGAAAAACACAATAGAGTCGAGGACGACTCCACATCAAGAAAGGGAGAATGATGAGACCATGTACATCATGGTTATGACCAAGACGACATCAACATGGTGGTCATCAAGATGTCATCGTCCGCCACCTTGGCCAGGACGCGAAAGCTGGCAGCACGTACGTCGTCTGGATTTTGTGCTGTCGCCGCCACAAGTTCGGCCTCCACCTTGGCCACCTCCCCAAACACAAGACGTGCTCAAGAAAGGCGCCTCTACACCTCTAAGGTCGCACAAGCCACGTCGCTCTAAGGCCAGCCCACAAGTGAGCTCAATTCATCCGCGAGTCCGGTTCGGCCATCTGCGCGTAGTCCAACTTCAAACGGACGTACAGGCCACATACGAAGTCCGTTTTCGACGTTCTTGGACTCTACGGACAAGAGAACGACGAGAGCTTTCCAACGGATCCAGTCCCATGTCCAAATTCCTTACGGATCAACAGGAATCGTCAAAACAAGATTACGACCAGAATCTGACGTGCGCTGCGACGCTCCACTTTGGGCCCAAGGCCCATGTACCCCTAGGGTTTCCTCCTCCACCCCATGGCCGCCCCATACAGTATATATATGGCCGCCATGGCTGCCGTTTAGACTTGGGTTTTGCTTAGATTAATCTGTCAAAGAACAGTTTCGCCGTGTATCGGTTTGTGGAACCCCAACTCGTGGGATTCAATTTATATTTGCAATATTTCAGATTGCTTCTTTCTCGTTCTTGCTTGTGTTCTCGATTCGCATGCAGGGATAAGCCTTCTTGGCGAGGTCAATCGTGTTTGTGCATGGTTGATAACCAACGGAGCCGTGGTGTAGCGATTGCTGGGTTCGGATCGGTTCTGATCGGAAGCCGGATCGTCAACGTCGAGTCTCCACCAATCGACTTACCTCTACCTGTCGGAAGATCGGGCCACCGTGCGCATCATGCACTCGTACTATAAGTTCATTACCTCCATTTGTGGAGCTTAATTAGAAGATTTTTCTGATATGAATATTTGGCGCAACCGTGTCCTCGTAGGTAATTGATCCGGATGGACTGGACGCTTTGTAACACGACGTGGTTACAACTCTTTGTCAGCTCGAGATGTATTTCCCTCCATCCTTTTTTGATGTTATGGTCCATCTGATTGTTCACCTTATCAGAGAAATTAAGTTTTGTGGACCCGTGTGCCTGTGCTACATGTATCCATTTGAGAGATTTATGGGTGTATTGAAGGGATACGTAAGGACTCGTCGTCGACCCGAGGGAGTATCATGGAAGGTTATGCCGCCGAGGAGGTGATTGAATTTTGCACAGATTATATGGCCGGGGTTGACCCAATTGGCGTTCCTAGGTCCCGACACGAGGGTAGGCTTCAGGGCATCGGAACGATTGGATTCAAATTGTCCCCGTTCGTGATGTGTACGCAAAATCACATTTTTGGGTCTTACAACACATGACGGAGGTCGAGCCAAACATACACGAGCACAAGATAATGTTACGGTCACAGAATCCTTCGAAGTCAGATGTTTGGGTCACCAGAGAGCATAACAGGAAATTTGCTGGGTGGATCCAAGAAAGTGTCACGCGAGCTACCGAGGGCTCCGTAAGTGAAACTGTGACATGGTTTGCTAGAGGCCCAAGATTCATTGTAGGGACTTGGCAAGGGTACGACATCAATGGGTATTCATTTTACACAAGAGCTCAAGACGCTAAGAGTAGCACGCAATATAGCGGAGTGACATTGTTTGCTATTTCCGAGGATGCCAGGTCAGTAAGGGCGCTGAACTCATATTACGGTGCTATTGACGAAATATGGGAGCTCGATTACGGATTACTTAAGATTCCCCTGTTTCGATGCCAATGGGTCGAAATCCCTCGAGGTGTTCAAGTTGACAGTTACGGGTTTACTCTCGTCGATCTTGGTAGAGTCGGACACCAAGATGATTCATTCGTACTTGCAAAGCAAGCCACACAGGTATTCTACATCGTTGACCCGGCCAATCCAAACTTGCATGTTGTCCTCCACAGCAAGAGACGTATTGTTGGGGTCGAAGACGTTGTCGACGAAGAGGAGTATAACCAATTCGATGAAATACCTCCATTTTTAGAGGACATTCAATCTATCCTTACTGAAGATATCGATGAAACAACGTATCTGTGAGATGATCACGAAGAAGGATTATGGGTTGAGAACCATTGATGATTATTTTCTATTTCAGGGATAAATGCCAAGCAAACAGCCCACAAGTTCTGCAGCAAGGTGAGGAACTTATCATTAATACATCAGGCAGTACATTTTTCTTTAGAACTTAATGATAAGCTAGTTCACAGCATTAATATATCTCAATTTTACTCCACAGCACGAGTTCTAACATGTACAGTACCTTTATCCTATAAGTACTTAATTCTTCCCTTCAAATAGCACTTGCAAAAATTTCATTGCAGCCTCTTGCTTCTTCAAATTAAGCTCTCCAAAAATCAATTTTTCTGATGGTATTTTGTTATTTATACCGATAGAAAAGGACATCCACTACTTTAATGTGTCTCAGGCACTTCAAAAGTTTCGCTGCGAAAAATTTACTTATTCTATCGGTATTATTATGTTTTACCGTTAGAATAAATTCGTTAGTCTCATGGTATTTTGTTGTCTGACGGTTTTTTTTTGTTTGTACGAATAGAACAATACTTTGGCGCTTTGAATTCTCAACTGTGTCGCCATGCATCGTCTTGGAAATTCTATAAGTACCTCGCCATGCGTCGCGGTATTTTGTTGTTTTTCTAATTCTCGAACGCTTCGACTCCTTATCTTCTCTTTCACAATGGCAACCTCAATTGGATCGTCAGCCACGCCCTCCCCGGTAAGAACTCTAAATCTCCTGGGTTTACTCCTGTATTGTTAATCCATGTTCAGTACATTCTTGACATGTTGATTTGCACAGGGAATGGGAGCCGTGGAAGACACTGGCAAAGTCAAGGCCGAGCTAAGGGCCCTCTAGGAGGAGCACAAGCTCCTTACGGACAAGCACACTCAGCTACCGCTTGAACTGGATGATCTCCTCCGGCGCATTCAGCGCATGAAGATGGCTGGTGACAATTCCAGGGTGAGGACGAGGCGTCTTCGCGAGGAGAAGCAAGCCGTAGATATTACCATCGCTGGCTGCGGTTTGACTATGAAGGATACCATAGCGAAGCTGAGGGAGGTCGCAGGCCTTCTCGATGCGGTAGTAGTTGATCCTAGGGACAACTTGTCGCTAGAGGAGTCCTACGTCCTGGCTGCGAGTCAAACTGACTCTATTCTACATGCAGCCAGGGCTAAGACCACCCCTTGACCTAGCATTTTTGGTTTTATTTTTTTTATAAGTGATAAAACAACAATGAATGAACAATTTCTTTTTATGTCAATTTTCTAATTTTCCGGCTATCTTCCCTCTTTCTTTATCATTCTGCAGCTTTCAAGCACGGTCTGTTTGATGTTAAATTGTGTGTACCTTTTCATTACTCTGACGGTATTTTGTTGTTTTTATCGATAGAAAAAGGGCACCCAATACTATAATCTCAAGCACTTAATTAAAAAAATTTTCTGGGGAAAATTGGTCTCACGAGATTTTATTGTTTATACCGATAGAAAAAGGCATCCACTACTTCAAATATTTTTCCGGGAAATTTAATTGTTCTATCGGTATTATTTTGTTGTACCGATAGAAAAGTACATAATTCTATCGGTATTATTTGGTTGTACCGATAGAAAAGGTCATCCACTACTTTATTACTCATACACGGCCCTTGAGTTTCCCTCCAGTCGAACAATTCCAACTTATAGCACTGCGTCTCTTCGAGAGCGAAGAAAACCACAACCTCCGCAGTGACCACTCACTTCCTCTCTCCCACACGATGATCGCCGGCTGGATACTGGTTCGCCACTGCCACCGGTTCTTATTTTCGTCCTTCGCCGGCCATCGATGCGTTCTACACCGCCTCTCCATCACCACAACTGATCGCCGTAAATACCCTAATTCGTCGTTCTTTTTCCAGCATCTTCCTTATTTGATCCTAGTGTTTTGTACGTACTAATTCTTCGAGTTTTGCAATTACACTAGGGTTCCCTATTGTGTTGGATTATGTACATTCCGCAGGCAATGTTGATTTAAATTAGGGTTTACATAATATGTTCCAGTGCTGTAATGAACCTATTTTGAGATTTTAACTTATATATACTGCTGTATGTGTGATCAATTGTATCCAACTGCCATGTAATACACATTGTATGTTGGAGGTGTTCTTACACATATTCTATCGGTATCTCCTATATTTGCCGATAGAAAAAATTGGTCTGCTCTATCGGCAGCTCATGTGTTTACCGATAGAAAATATTTCTGAACAAGTATTAAAACTTTGGATCTGGAAGGACATGAGCCATGCAATGTACTAGTTTGGTTGGGAATTTTTACTCACTTGGTATGAATATATGGCAATGTGGATGGGTCTTCGATGTATATGTTTCAAATGCCTATACATGCTTTTCCCAACCTAATAGATGTGAAGTCCTGATGACTTGCATACAGGTAATGCTAAAGATAACCAAGAGAGAGTGCTATAAACCATATTATTCCTTTTTTGGTTGTGACCTACTTTCTGTGCTACTTCAATATCTTTATATTTCATTAGCATTAGGTTTGTCAGATTATGCACAGTGGCACTTAGATGCTTGTGTGCATATTTACGTGTGAAATAATAATGCTGGCCCATGAATATTAGTATAGCAAATCATGGAGAATGTTATGTGATGACAGTGAATGGTGGCTTATCAACAAAATTCCATATATAGAGAACATTGTTATGTTCTATCGGTATCTCACGTGTTTGCCGATAGAAAAATTGTTATGTTCTATCGGCAGCTCATGTGTTTACCGATAGAAAATATTTCTGAACAGTTCAGGAAGTAATTTATGCATGTATTTCTTTTAGTATTATTTTCTTCGGACATCCCTTTTGCAGCTCTAATTAGTCTCCAGTCCTGGGCTGAGTTATGGAACTCCAAGAAGAATTAATTGCCATATGTTGCCTGCTTCTTATATGAAAATGTGTAGACGAAAATGCTGAGAAATAGAATCTTATCTTCTATTGGTAGCTTCTGTGTTTACCGATGGAAAAAATATTTAAAATAGGTTCTTTTGCTTTGTAAAATGATTTGGTTTGTGTTTCCATTAAATTTTTGATGGTTTTGTAGGGAAAGACATGTCGTCGTCTTCATCGGATGGTACTAGTGGTTCGACTAGGGCCAACCCCAACATAACTGAAGATGCAGCTGTTACATCCCAGCGCAAGAGGGTGGGGCGAGGCGCGACGACGTTGGGCCGTTTGGCCAAACGCACGGATCTTTCTTGTGAGTTCAACCAATTTGGGAGGCCGATTGCAAAGAATACTGGGAAGTACGCGGCCTACGTTGGGCAGTTGGCAAAATAAAGGGTGAAGATCACCGTCCAGAGCTGGAAGGACGTGACGGCGAACGAGAGGGATAGGTTGTGGGCGGAAGTGAAGGTTAAATTAACTGAAATTGCTGAACTCTTTCGTAATCACGTTCTCTTAGCTTATACTAAAGTTTAACTAACTCGTGATTAATTGTATGCATTTTTTGAAAACAGGCTAAGTGGAACATTCCCGACGATACACCTAGGACGGCCTGCTTGAAGGACATGAACAAAACATGGAAAACCTTTAAGAGCTGGCTCGTCAGTAACTTCCTCGCTGCGGGGAAATCTCCTTGCGAGAAGTACCCCTTCATATTGGAGGAGGTATGGGAGGAATTCACCAAGCAGAAGGGGACTGAGGAGTTCAAGGCCCTTAGCGAGAAGAATAGAGCGATCCAGAAGAGGAACGACCACTCACATCGGCTCAGATCCCGGGGCTATGCGGGGAAGGAGGAGCAGTGGAAGAAGGAAGACGAGCAAAATCCTATCATCGACACCCCTGAGTTGGCGCTCTCTGAGATCCGGGATGAGAGGTGCAAGCGATGGTGGAGGGGGAGGGGGTCCTTGTCGTCCACGGGGTCTGTGCAGTTCGCAACCCCTGGGGACGCCGACGTTGTGAGGTGAATGGTAAGTTGGCTAACCTCATAAACTGTATGCGCACAAGTGTATATAAGGCAATTTGTCTCACAAGGTAGCTTTAAATGTAACAGATCTCTTTTGAGAAGGAGGCAGTGGAGGGATTGTTTACCCCGCAGAGGGAGAATGACATCCTCACCCAGGCTCTAGGAAATAAGGAGCAACCCGGGCGGACACGGGCCGTGGGAGCCATTGTGTCGTGGAAGGCCGGTTTCGCAGATCCGGCTCCACCGAGGAAGAAGGCCCATTCCTGGAAGAAAAAGGAAGCGGAGCTCTCCGATAAGATATGGGCTGAGGTACGGGCAGAGATACGGGCTAAGGTACAGTCTGAGGTCGCACAAATGAGGGAAGAGTTTGCACGGTTGAGAGATGCATTGCTGGCCAAGAGTGCAGATGCGGATCACCAGGGCAACGGTACCCTGCGGGGTCGGATAAGCAGTTGAGCTTCGAAGGTCCTCGCGGATCCAGTGGATTTACTTGAGGTACTGCAAGCCTTCATCTGTGCACTTAAGTTGATGCCACTCCCATTCTGTTAGAGTTGTTTCGCTAACCTGTTTTAATATTGTCGTGGTATAAAAAAAATACCTCGACAGGTTTGATGACGTGCGCAACACGTGTTCCTCAACGCGAGCTGACCGTGCGACGGGTCACCCCGCGTTGGACAATCCCAGAGATTGACATAGGGGTTTATACAGGTTCGGGCCTCAGTGGAGGCCCTAGTCCTGTCGGCGTGCTCCCGACGAGCGTCGGCTAGGGGGCTCTCTCCTGGAGAGAGGGCTCCAGAACACGCCTTTTTGTCTTTTTGGATTGAGTACAAATGAATGTCTTAGGTTACAAAAGAGGGTTACAAGGGTATATATAGACCCTAAAAGAAGCAAATTACTGAACTGCCCCTACTGCCACCGTAGGATCGGGGGCAAAACGGTCTTCTGACGAGGTCCAGGGCACTGATTTCTGACACGTGGCGGCCCTTGAAATCGGTGCCCACCAGAGGAGCACCGGGGGAAAACTCTCCCGAGCCCAGAGAAGGGACTCCGGGAGAGGGGCTCTCCCTATCCCTGAGGAGGTGCGCCGGGGGAGGTCTCTCCCGAGCCCGGGGGAGGGCTTCGGGAGACGTCTTCCCCGGTCCGGAGAAGGGGCTCCGGGAGAGGAGCTCTCCCTAGCCCTGAGGAGGTGCGCCGGGGTTGGTCTCTCCCGAGCCCGGGGGAGGGCTCCGGGAGACATATTCCCCGGCCCGGAGAAGGGGCTCCGGGAGAGGAGCTCTCCCTAGCCCTGAGGAGGTGCGCCGGGGGAAGTCCCTCCCGAGCCCGGGGGAGGGCTCCGGGAGACACATTCCCCGGCCCGGAGAAGGGGCTCCGGGAGAGGAGCTCTCCCTAGCCCGGAGGAGGTGCGCCGGGGGAAGTTTCTCCCGAGCCCGGGGGAGGGCTCCGGGAGACGTCTTCCCCGGTCCGGAGAAGTGGCTCCGGGAGAGGAGCTCTCCCTAGCCCTGAGGAGGTGCGCCGGGGGAGGTCTCTCCCGAGCCCGGGGGAGGGCTCCGGGAGACGTATTCCCCGGCCCGGAGAAGGGGCTCCAGGAGAGGAGCTCTCCCTAGCCCGGAGGAGGTGCGCCGGGGGAAGTTTCTCTCAACCCCGGAGAAAGAACTCCCATGGTGACGTTTCTGGCGTTGGCTAGTATTTTCCCCCAACAGAAGCCCCCCGCACCCCCGGGGACACTTTGATGTCGCCGGGGGGTGCGATTCGTTACCTTAGAAGCATGGCTCTCTCCCGGGGAGCGAATATAACATCCATAACTCACCCTCGTCCGGGAGAGGAGCACTATTTAAGTTAGCCATATATTGCCTCGATGTTTGTGCGACCTTTCGTATTCACGGTGTAGATCCCTCGAGCTGACACGTGGCAGCCATCGAGGGCACCTCAGCTGCCTATATAAGGAGGGGCCCACCTCAAGGGAGGCACGCTTTCTTTCTCCTTAATCCTCATAATCCACCCAATTCTTCGGGAGTAACCTCTTCCCCGGTCGTTCTCCGGAACTAACTTCTCCCCCGGTTTCACAAAACCCTGCGGGAGACGAAATGGCGTCGAAGGGACGCGGAAAGACTTCGGGCGTCCCGGAGGACGCAACCTCCGATTATCTCGGGACAACCGAGTTTTCGGCGGGTGACCGGGATACCCTCATCTCCCGGAGGATTCTTGCGGAGAGGGACATTCGCGTCCCGGCTGCGGGGGAGATGACCCCAAACCCCCGGGAAGGAGAAATTGTGGCCTACATGGCCTTCATCCAGGCGGGCCTGCGGCTCCCAATCCACCCGCTTCTCCGGGACTTCCTCCGGGAGCACGGGATCGCCTTGAACCACCTAACACCCAACGTTCTCGTGAGAATGGGGCTGTTTCTGTGGTTAAGCGAGACAGTCGCCGGAGTGGAGGGGACCCTCCGCCTTTTCCAATACTTCTACCGGGTGCAAGCGAAGAGCTCCCCGGTGGTGAAGCACGGGCCCAAGTCTACTTGCGGCTCCGTGATGCTGAAATTCGCTCCCTCCCGGGCGGAAGAGTACCCGGTGGCCGCCTCCCAAGAGCACTGGGAGGGATGGAGCCGGAGATGGTTTTATCTCCGGGCGGGCGACCCGGAGATGATTTACTCCGCGAGGCCGGCGACGTTAGGTCGTTCCCCCGGCCCTCCGGTGCTGACGATGGAGGAGCTAACCTCTGTCGCCAAAATGAAGGAGGCTCGCTCCCGGAGGAGCATGCGAGACTTAGCGGAGGAGCTGCTCCTCCTCCGGCTTAGTCCCTTCAGCTGGAGTAGGAAGGGTCCGGGACTGGGCCCGGAGCTTCGTCCCCCGCGATTCCCGGTGGCGCGGCGTAAGTTTCTTCTCTCCGGGAGTTCACACATCGCGGGGATTTGTTTCTAAAACTTTGCTTTTTGCAGTTAGGTCCTACAAGTCCACCCGGGAGAAGGCGGAGCACCTCCTCGGGAGGTACTACGAGGACGAGCACTCCCGGTGTCTTGCTGCCATCGGGGAGGGTCCTCCCCGGAACATCGTCTCCGAGGCCTTCGGGATGACCCTCCCGGAAAGGGTTCCACTTCCAACCCCGGGCTCCCACAGGCGGCGGGAGACGGGGGCGCTCCCGGCGGCCAAACGCGCTAAGACCGCGCAGGTACCGGGAGAGGGCTCCAATCAAGACCACCCCCCTTCACCAGCGCCGGCACAGAGGCCGGCGGGGACGCCCGATGCGCCGGGAAAGACAAGACCCTCGGGGCAGGTGAGGTCCTCCCCGGCCCAGGCGACCCCGGGGACGCGTCGAACGCCGGGGGAGGTGAGGCCATCTCCGGTCCAAAGTACGATGGCCCCCCGGCGACCGGGGGAGACTACTCCTCCGGCTCAAGTCACCCCCCAGCAGGGGTCGCAGCCCCCGGAGCCGGGGCATGAAGAGAGCCCCACGGACACGGCCACGCTGGTCGCGCAACTTGATGCCCTGGGGGCATCAGGCGTGTTCGACCACGTGGTCGTGGAGGAGGATGAGTCCACCTCCGGGGACTACGACGCCACTCCTTCCCCGGAGCAAGCTCTCCGGGAGGATCCCCCCGGGGTGTACTTCCGGGGTGATGGCGCCTTCGCGCGCCTGGACGCGCTCTTTGCCCCCAACGTCGCATCTCTCCCGACGCCGCCTCCCGGGGGAACGAGCCATCACGTCCCTCCAGGGAGTGGACCTTCGGCTATACCACGCTCAGGAGGGGGAGCCCACCGGACGCTACAGCGCTCCCCTCGCGCCGGGGACGGGAGGTCCCCCGCCCCTCCCCCGGGAGACCTTCCCCAAGGCTCTGGGAGTGGGGTCGGTGACGGGGGCCTACCCATGGGAGGCGACCCCCGTTCCCCGGCGAGGGGGGCGTGTCTCTTCTCCACAGAGGAGACGCGCAAGCTCTCCTTGAGCCTTGTCACCCCCAAGGTGCGGGCTCATGTCCGGGAGGGCGGCATCGACGAGCGCTACGGAGAGGTCGTCTCCTTGGCTCTACAGGTAAGGACCTTTAACTCCGCACCTCATTGCTTGCATTTGCTGATCCTTTTCTTCTCTTAGACCACCGCTGTAGCCCGCGCCGTCCGGACTCGCCTCGCCCGGGAGAGCGAGGATATGAGGGCGGCCTTGGCCTCCGCGGAAGCAGAGCGCGACGCCGCCGTTCGGGAGAGGGACGCAGCCGTCCAAGCCCGGGAGAGGTTCGTCCGGGAGAGGGACGAGACCACCCGGGAGTTGGAGCGCGTCCGGGCGGAGTTGGCCCCCGCGGAGGCCGCCCGGGACACCGCCCTCCGGGAGCTGGAGGGAGTGCGGGAGCAACTCGCGTCCTCCGAGGGTGCTCACTCCCGGGCACTCCAAGGAGTGGAGTCCGCAGGAGCTCGAGCCCTCGTCTCGGCGGGGAATAGACTCCGGGCCACGCTGATTGGGCTCGGGGTCGAGTTCCGGGAGGAGGAGAATCCCCGCAACCCGCTGACTTCGTTGGCGGAGGCTCGCCGTTTCCTCACTCGGCATATTGCGGCGATCCCGGCGGCCGCGGATGCCCGAGCCCGAGCCCTTGCAACCACCACCACCGCGCTCGCGGCCTCTTTGGTGGAGTATCAGGGGGTCGGGGCCCAAGCCATCGGGCACCTCGTCCCCCGGAGCTTCCGGGAGTTCTATGAGCCCCGCCGAGTGGTGCTGGAGGGATTGGCGGGGGCTCTCTACGATCGGGTGATCGAGCCCCCGCGAGCGAGGCGTCCCCAAGCAACAGAAGGGGAAGTTTCGGGCGACGCCTCCTCCGGGGGGGACGACGCCGGGCAAGTATGAGCCTCTTGTCCCCCCTGGGTAGATTAGGGGATTTTTTTTTTGTGCATAGGATTTTTGCTCCCGATAGTTCCGTAGGGGGAACCCCGGACTTGTAAATCATTTGTCATGAAATGAAAATTTTTGCTAAGTCGCGTCTTGTCATGGTCAGGTGTCCGGGGCGGGAGTCCCGGAGAAGGACGTGGAAATCACTCCCGTCTCCGGGAGTCTCGCCCCCGGTGTCCCCCGGGGGGGACAAGCTTTGCTCCGGTGGTTGCCCGATTGGCACTTGGCGAATTTTGACAATCACCGCGCGGAGTTGCCAGAACCTCCCCCGGGAGTGTGGGAGGCAATCCCCTTGCGCATCGAACCTCCCGAAGGGTATGAATACTGGCCGGAGGACATGTTCAACGCAGCGAGGCGACGAGTTCGAAGCTTGTACCGGGACATGGCGAGGACTTGACGATGGGCCTAGGAGATGCTGGTTCTCCGCATTAAACGTAGGTAGCCTCCCATACGCCCACCGGGAGTAATCAACTCCCGGTTGTGCCCTGTAAGCCTGCCGGGAGAGGCTATCTCCCGGCTTATTTTTCATGGAATAAAAAAGATCGCACTTTTCGTTTATTTTGTGCTTCTAAATCACCGGGAGAGAGTATTTGGGGTATAAACTCCGGGGGAGCGAGGCTCCAGCGAGGCTCCACTTCCGGAGACGATGTTTCGGCGGAGGTTCCTCCTCCGGAGACAACGACTCCGGGGGACGGAGGTCCGGGCAGCAAGGCTCCTCCTCCGGACAAAGGTCTGGGGGAGAGGCTCCTCCGGAGAAAACTCCTCCGGGGGACGAAAATCCGGGGAGCAAGGCTCCATCTCTGGAGGACGTCTTGCGGAGGAGAGGCTCCTCGGGAGACAACTCCTCCGGGGAACGAGAATCCGGGGAGCAAGGCTCCACCTCCGGAGGACGTCTTTCGGAGGAGATGCTCCTCGGGAGACAACTCCTCCGGGGGACGAGAATCCGGGGAGCAAGGCTCCACCTCCGGAGGACGAGGTTCCGGAGGAGAGGCTCCTCGGGAGACAGCTCCTCTGGGGGACGAGAATCCGGGGAGCAAGGCTCCACCCCCGGACAGAGGTCCGGGGGAGAGGCTCCTCCGGGGGACGAAAGTCCGGGGAGTAAGGGCTCCTTCTCCGGAGGATTCTAGATGTCTTATATGCTCCCCGAAGGGAATTTAGCTAGGTATTTCATCTCCCCCTGCAGCGGGGGGTGACCTGAACAGGCGGCCCGCGCTGAAATCATAAGAAAATATCGCGGTTGTTCCCATGAGGGGTGGCACCCTCGAAGGGTTATCCTCGTGCAGGCGAGTGTGGGGATAGATGATCTATCGGTCGCGCGACCTTGATCGCTCCCGGAGGAGGAAGAGCATAAAAGCAAGCTCTAGAGTGTATGGGGGGGGACTGGTCCCCCAAAGTGACTCGTTACCTCGGTTCCTTGGGAACCAGGTTGCCGCTTACGCCCTCAGTCCACGAGGGGATATTGTAAGCCGCCCAAGGGGGAACGGGGCTCCCGCCATCGGGACTTAAGGCTGAGCTGGAGCCTGTAGCTTCCTCGTGATGAGGGCATCCCCAGGGGGCATCCTCACGGGGAGGGCATCCTCGTGATGAGGGTATTGCCTCAGGGGCGATTAAAGAAGTCTGCACAAAAACACATGGAGAAAAGACCATTTGCATTGATTAAAACAAGCTGGTACAATGCCCCCACCCCCTGCGGGATCGCAAGAAAAGGGGCGGAGGGAAAAAGGCCTTTGAGGCCATTGCTACAACTCATCGCGCCTTCCCCTCGCGAAGTCCAAAGAGACGGGGGGAGGCTCAGAGTCTTAAGTGTAAAATTTGCGGAGCAGGTCCGCGTTCCATGTGTGCTTCAGCTCTTGGTCTTCGAGAGTAGAGAGCTTGTAAGCCCCCGAGCCAAGGATTGTGGAAATCCTGTATGGCCCTTCCCACTTTGGGCTGAGTTTCCCTTGGACTTGAGGGTTGGTGACGCGCTTGAGGACAAGGTCTCCCAAGCGGAAGGCCCTCCCCCGAACGCGCTTGTTGTAGGCGCGCGCCATCTCGCGTTCGTAAATGGCGTTGCGGAGGAGGGCTCTGTCCCGCTTTTCTTCGACGAGGTCCACGTCCAGCCTCTGGTTGTCTTCGTTGGCTTGAAACGCGGCTGCTGAGACTCCCTCGAGGAGTTCGACTCGCAGCGATCGGAAATTGATCTCCGAGGGTAGCACTGCCTCAGCCCCGTATACGAGCGAGAAGGGGGCACGCCCTGTTGCTCAGCTTGGGGTCGTTCGCATGGAGCAAAGAACACTCGGGAGCTCATCTGCCCATGCCCCACGCCTGGAAGCGCTTTGTTCCAGGCGGCGACGGAGCCCTTGGAGGATAACTCCGTTGACACGCTCGACCGCCCCATTGCTCTTGGGGTGAGCCACCGAGGCGAAGTGAATGGTCGTACCCAAGTCCTGGCAGAACTCGCGAAAGATCGCTGAGTCGAACTAGGTTCCGTTATCCACGGTAATCTCGCGGGGGACCCCGAATCGGCATACTATGTTCTTCCAAAAGAACCTTTGCACCGCACGAGATGTGATGGCCGCGAGGGGCTCGGCCTCCACCCATTTGGAGAAGTAATCCACGGCCACAACCGTGTACTTGTATCCCCCCGATGCCGGGGGGAAAGGGCCTAAGAGGTCCATTCCCCACCGCGCGAAGGGCCACGTGAGGGGGATCGCCTGTAGAGTCGCGGAGGGTAGGTTGGAGCTCTTTGCCATTTTTTGGCAAGCCCCGCAAGCAGAGACGAGGTCTCTCGCGTCGCGGGCGACGGTTGGCCAGTAGAAACCCTGGCGGATGGCTTTTGACGCGACGGCCTGGGGGCCGAGGTGAGAACCACAACACCCGAGGTGAATATCTTCAAGGAGCTGAACTCCCTCCTCCCGCGGGAGGCAGCGAAGCAGCGTAGAGGCCCCTCGCTTGTACAATGTCCCCTCTATCAGCACGTACGCTCGCGCCTTAGCGCGAAGGCGCTTGGCTTCGGCTTCATCGGAGGGCTCCCCCTCTCCCTTGATGCAAGAGATAAGGGGGGCCATCCAGGATGTGGCCCGGACGATTTCCGCGACGACTGGGTCGCGGGACTCAGAGTCCCGGTCGGGAGCCATCGCGGAAGGTGTCGAGATGACCTCCAAGAAGGCCCCTTCGGGGAGAGGCCCTCGGGCACTCGCTGCCCTGGCGAGGGCGAGGGTGTCGGCTCGATCGTTGTCCCTACGCGGGATTCGGTGCGCCTCGAGGCCGTCGAAGTAGTTTTCCATCTTCCGGACCTCGTCAAGGTAGAGGCTCAAATTCGTGTCATGGCACAAGTAAGACTTGTCCATTTGACATACCACGAGTTGAGAATCCCCCTTGACGAGGAGGCGTCGGATACCCAATGAGCGGGCAAGACGTAGCCCTAGGAGAAGGGCCTCATATTCCGCGACATTGTTCGTCGCGGGGAACTCGAGCCTGGCCGCATATTCGAGGGTTCTCCCCTCGGGGCTTCTCAGGACTACTCCCGCGCCAGCCCCCGCCAGGCAGAGGGAGCCGTCAAAGAAGAGGGTCCAGTGGTCGTCGCGCGGCGGGGCGGCACGCGCTTCTTCTTCCAGCCCAGGGACCGGAGCCCACTCGGCCACAAAGTCCGCAAGAACCTGCAATTTGATCGCGGTTCGTCCGGTGAGGGACAGCGAAAAGGGGGCTAGCTCGGCCCCCCATTTCCCTATTCGCCCGGTGGCTTCCTTGTTCCGAAGCACCTCCCCCAAAGGGAGAGAGGAAGGCACCGTGATAGGGTGGCCTAGGAAGTAGTGGCGGAGCTTCCGCGAGGCCATTAGAAGGGCGTAACACACCTTCTCCATCTTCGTGTATCTCGTTTTAGCGCCTTGGAGAGCCTCGCTCACATAGTAAACGGGGCGTTGGTGCCCGTCTTCTTCCTTGACGAGAACTGCGCTGACGGCGACCGGAGTAGCCGCGAGGTAGAGGAGCAGGGGCTCCCCCTGACGCGGGCTCACGAGCATTGGAGGGCTCGCGAGGTATTTCTTCAAGTCCTCGAATGCAGCCTGTGCCTCGGGAGTCCAATGGAACCCCTCAAGGCCGCGGAGGATCTTGAAAAATTGGAGGCCGCGCTCCCCCGAGCGCGAGACGAAGCGACTTAACGCGGCCAAGCGGCCGGTAAGTCGTTGTATGTCCTTGACAGAACGCGGTGGAGGCATGTCAAGGAGGGCCCGAATTTTTTCTGGATTGGCTTCGATGCCCCTTTGGGACACAAGGAAGCCGAGGAGTTTTCCTCCGCGAACGCCGAATGCGCATTTTTCCGGGTTAAGCCTTAACCCGTACTTACGGAGATTGCGGAAGGTTTCTCCCAAGTCTTCGATATGAGCGGCCGAGTGCGTGCTCTTGATGACTGCATCGTCAACATATACTTCCATGTTGCGGCCAATTTGATCCCTCAGGACCAAGCACATCAGGCGCTGGAAAGTTGCCCCGGCGTTTTTCAACCCGAAAGGCATGTGGACATAACAGAAGGTGCCGAGGGGAGTTATAAAACTCGTCTTTTCCTCGTCCTCCTCCGCCATTCGGACTTGATGATAGCCCGAGTAGGCGTCCAAGAAGCTCATCAGCTCGCATCCCGCAGTGGAATCCACCAGTTGGTCGATCCGCGGGAGCGGGAAGTCATCTTTGGGGCAAGCTTTGTTGAGGTCGGTGAAGTCGACACACATTCTCCACTTGCCGCTTGCCTTCTTTACGAGAACGGGGTTCGCCAGCCATTCGGGGTGTAGGACCTCCCGAACAAACCCCGCCTCCCGGAGTTTAGCGATCTCCACCTTGATGGCCTCCTGCCTCTCGAGGGAGAGCTTCCTCATCTTCTGTTTCACCGGGGGGCGACCGGGTATCATTGCGAGCTTGTGCTCGATAACATCCCTGGGCACACCCCCCATATCCGCGGGTTTCCATGCAAAGACGTCCGCGTTTTCGCGAAGAAATTCGGCGAGTCGCGTCGCATGTTCCTCGGGGAGATCAGCCCCAATCTTGATGGTCTTCCCCTCGTCTTGGAAGAGAGAGATTTCCCGGAGGTCTCCTTCAGGGCGAGGCTTGGGAAGGAACTTCCCGGGGAGCGTGATTGGCACGTTTGGGGTTGAGGAGGAGCTCCCTCCCCCCGGGGCCTTGACCAGGTTAACGTCCCCGATTACTGCGGAGGCGCGCTCGTAGAGGGAGCGAGCCACGCCTTGGTCACCATGCACAGAGATCACCCCACTTGGCCCGGGGATCTTCATGCAAAGGTAGTTGTGGTGGACCGCTGCTCCTAAGCGGTTGATGATGGTTCTCCCCATTATAGCGTTGTAGGAGGAGGGGAGATCCACCACGTCGAACCGAACCATTTCGGTCCGGTAATTATCTGGGGTGCCGAATGTCATTGGGAGGTCGACCTTCCCCACAGGATGTATGGTTTTCCCCGGGACGAATCCTTGCAGGGGCCCCACCGCGGGTTGCAGGAGCTTCTCATCCACCTGCATTTCTTTGAACACCTTTAGGTAGAGGACGTCCGCGGAGCTCCCGCCGTCCACCAAGATTCGGGCAAGGCGGCAGTTGAACACGGTGGCTGAGACGATCAGCGCGTCATTGTGGGGGAAGCGCACCCCACTCGCGTCTTCGATGGTGAACGTCAATGGGACGTCCGACCATTTGGACGGCCGGGACGTGTTAACGGCCCCTATTACCTTCACCTCCCGCGCATACTCTTTGCGCTGGCGTTTGGAATCTCGCCCGGAGGCAGATCCTCCCACAATGACATTGATGTGCCTGTCGGAGGCTTGGAAGGGGAGCTCGTTGCTCGAACCCTTTTCCTGGCCTTGCCTCTGACGTCCCCCTGGCGGAGCGGGGAGTGCCGCCAAGGCTGGTGATGAAAGGGGTAAGGAGGTAGAGCCTCCTCCTCCTCCCCCCGGCCCATGTTGCTCGAGGAATGTCGCGAAATGGTTGAGGAGCGCGTGGCATTCTCGGGTTGCATGGGAGTTGGACTTGTGGTAAGCGCACCACAAAGTGGCTCCAGACTCCTTGCCTTCTTGCGGACGGGAGGATCGGCTTCCTCCACCGCCTTTGGGCTTGGAAAAGGGGCGCTGTCCCCGGTTAGGCTCCCGAGAGCCGCCTCCGCCTTCGAGGACAAAAGTGTCCCGAGGCCTTGGCTCGTTGCGGGGCCCCCTCCGGGGAAATTTGTTGGAGGGGTCCTTCGCGTCCCTCTCCCCGGGGACGGAGGTCCCCTGGTGCTTTTTCCAGAGATCGTCTTCTTCGGCTCTCGCGTACTTCTCGAGTACGTTGAAGAGCTCGTCGGCGGAGGACGGGCAACTCCGGGAGAGTCTTCGGTGGAGCTCTCCCGGGAGAATGCCACTCTTGCACGCTTCGATCACCGTCGAGTCGGGGACGTGAGCCACCTTGCTCTTGATCTACGCGAAGCGTTTGAAGAAACTTCGTATTGTCTCCCCCGACCGTTGGCGAACGGTGTACAACTGCGACGAATCCAGGGGACGGATGTAATTCCCCTGGAAATTTGCGCAGAATTCGCGCTTCAGCTGCGCGAATGACTTGATGGACCCGCTCTTTAGGTTATAGAACCATGAACGAGCTATTCCCGAGAGGTAGAGGGGGAAGACGTTGCATTGGACGCTTTCGTCCCCCCCAACCGCCGAGATGGCCGTGGAGTACACTTGCACGAACTCGTAGGGTTCGGCCTCCCCGTTGTAGTGCTCGATATGGGGCGGCCGATATGGTTTCGGCCACCGAACACGCCGGAGGCGGCGGCAAAGGGGTTGGTTAGCCCCTTCCACTTCCTTTGGGGAGCTTGCATCGATATCCCCCTTCACGGGGGAAGCGCGTTCATTGTTCGAATCGGAGAGGGGTCCCAACGGACCGCCGGCCTTCCGGTATCGCCTTCGCTCTTCGGGGTTGGTGGAGCTCACCTCTTGTATCTCGGGGGGACCTCCAGAAGTGACGGAGGCCTCTTGCATGGGTCTTTTACCCTTGTCTGTAGGGACAAGGGGGGCGCGCTTGCGCGTGAGTGATTCCCGGCCGTACCGGGACGGGGCGCCTTCGGACCTTGCCGCGCGCATGCGCTCCACCTCCTCCCGAGTGAACCGCGTTTGGTTCACCGGGGGAGCCCGAGGAGGGGGACCCGGGGGAGGAGGCAGAGATGCGCCCGTCACCGGCGCGGGAGAGGAATCGCGGGCCGGACGAGTCCCGGCCACGGAGACGGCCCGCGGCGTGGGAAGACTTCCCCATGGGGGAACGGCCTGTAATGTAGGAATCACCCCGGGGATACCCGTTGGGATAGGCGTAGTCCCAGGGGGGAGAATTCCTTCCGGGGCAAGGGATGGTTCGGGAACGGGAGAACCCCCGGGGAACGAAAGCCCTCCCGGCGGGGAGTAGCCCCCGGAGACGGGCTGACCCCCCGGGAGTGAAGGACCTCCGGAGGTGGGAACACCTCCCGGGAAAGGGTAGCCCCCGGAGACGGGCTGACCCCCCGGGAGTGGAGGACCTCCGGAGGTGGGAACACCTCCCGGGAAAGGGTAGCCCCCGGAGACGGGCTGACCCCCCGGGAGTGGACCTCCGGAGGTGGGGACGCCTCCCGGGAAAGGGTAGCCCCCGGAGACGGGCTGACCCCCCGGGAGTGACGGACCTCCGGAGGTGGGGACACCTATCGGGGAGCCCCCGGAGACGGGCTGACCCCCCGGTAGTGGACCTCCGGAGGTGAAGGACCTCCGGAGGTGGGGGTGCTTCCCGGGAAGGGGAAAGCCCCCGGAGCGAAGAAGGTTCCTGGGTGTCCCATCATGAACGGAGGTGCCATCCCTCCGAACTGGAAAGGGTGCGGGTACGCGGGGGCCGGAGGCCGCGCTATGGCGCGTAACAACTCTTCCAGAGTACGTTGTGCGCGAAGCTGTCCCTCCACCAGCGCCCCGAGTAGCGGGTCACCTGAAGTTGAAGGCATTACCTGGGGTACGCTTGGTCCTCCCAAACCGGAACCTTCGGGCAGGCTCGCAGGAGGTTTTCCCCCGCCAAGGATGACGGGAGAGTTGAGTGTTGCCTCCCCCCGAGTGTCCCCGGGAGGGGGTGTCGCGACGACGGCCCCTTGCGCGGGTGGTGCAGGGTTGCTAGGGCCGGCATCGTTGGAGACGGAGGTTAAGTGCCTCATCCTTCTTGGAGCCATGACTATTTGTCACGAGTCCCCATGGACGGCGCCAACTGTCGTGGTATAAAAAAAATACCTCGACAGGTTTGATGACGTGCGCAACACGTGTTCCTCAACGCGAGCTGACCGTGCGACGGGTCACCCCGCGTTGGACAATCCCAGAGATTGACACAGGGGTTTATACAGGTTCGGGCCTCAGTGGAGGCCCTAGTCCTATCGGCGTGCTCCCGACGAGCGTCGGCTAGGGGGCTCTCTCCCGGAGAGAGGGCTCCAGAACACGCCTTTTTGTCTTTTTGGATTGAGTACAAATGAATGTCTTAGGTTACAAAAGAGGGTTACAAGGGTATATATAGACCCCAAAAGAAGCAAATTACTGAATTGCCCCTGCTGCCACCGTAGGATCGGGGGCAAAACGGTCTTCTGACGAGGTCCAGGGCACCGATTTCTGACACGTGGCGGCCCTTGAAATCGGTGCCCACCAGAGGAGCACCGGGGGAAAACTCTCCCGAGCCCGGAGAAGGGACTTCGGGAGAGGGGCTCTCCCTATCCCTGAGGAGGTGCGCCGGGGGAGGTCTCTCCCGAGCCCGGGGGAGGGCTCTGGGAGACGTCTTCCCCGGTCCGGAGAAGGGGCTCCGGGAGAGGAGCTCTCCCTAGCCCTGAGGAGGTGCGCCGGGGGAGGTCTCTCCCGAGCCCGGGGGAGGGCTCCGGGAGACGTCTTCCCCGGTCCGGAGAAGGGGCTCCGGGAGAGGAGCTCTCCCTAGCCCTGAGGAGGTGCGCCGGGGGAGGTCTCTCCCAAGCCCGGGGGAGGGCTCCGGGAGACATATTCCCCGGCCCGGAGAAGGGGCTCCGGGAGAGGAGCTCTCCCTAGCCCTGAGGAGGTGCGCCGGGGGAAGTCCCTCCCGAGCCCGGGGGAGGGCTCCGGGAGACACATTCCCCGGCCCGGAGAAGGGGCTCCGGGAGAGGAGCTCTCCCTAGCCCGGAGGAGGTGCGCCGGGGGAAGTTTCTTCCGAGCCCGGGGGAGGGCTCCGGGAGACGTCTTCCCCGGTCCGGAGAAGTGGCTCTGGGAGAGGAGCTCTCCCTAGCCCTGAGGAGGTGCGCTGGGGGAGGTCTCTCCCGAGCCCGGGGGAGGGCTCCGGGAGACGTATTCCCCGGCCCGGAGAAGGGGCTTCGGGAGAGGAGCTCTCCCTAGCCCGGAGGAGGTGCGCCGGGGGAAGTTTCTCTCAACCCCGGAGAAAGAACTCCCATGGTGACGTTTCTGGCGTTGGCTAGTATTTTCCCCCAACAAATATTTACAAATTTGCAGAAGCCGGAGGGCTGCATCCTACTGAATCACCTAGGCGACAGGCAGGAAGTGGTTGGACATGACTTCGTATATCCGTCTGGGCCGGATGTCCGGGTCCACTGTGTACCTCTGCGGTTGGGGTTTGCAAAGGTACAGGTGGACATGGCCATGCCAGGCTACAACGATTCTCTGTTGCCAATCCTAACAGAGGAACTACAGACACTTGCTGAGGCAGTGGGCTCCTATGTACAGTGGCCCAAGAAGTGTCTTCTAATACAACCGGTAAATCCTACACATTTTAGATTACATCCTACTCAGTACACTCAACTTGCAAAATCTAACATATGTGCTCATTAATTGAAGTAGCCTACCGTCGGGCTACCAGGGGACTGCGCCCCCAGCTCGGGGCATGAGGCCTGATCTCATGCGAACCTGGACACATCAAAGACGGCCTCGACCCCACCCAGCGCATCCACGCCTTCACCTTGGAAGAAAGCCGCTATCACCTCGCCCTTGCCTTCGAAGGTACGCGCTCAGTCCCCGGCAAAAGGCAAGGGCAAAGGCAAGGGAAAAGGGTGATAGGGACAGCCGGAGAGGTTCAGGAATGGGTTCCCACTCGTGTCAGAGGTAGCTTTGCCCAATTTGGATCGATCAACCAGAGACCTCCACGAGTGGTACCTACACCAAGCTCGGCGCAATCTGAACTTCTTAGTTCCCTACAGGCTTGGGCAGTTCCACCGTGAGCTTGGGAGTATATCCGTAGCACACGAGGATCTGTTCGACCTCTACAACTGGCAGGAGCTCGATATGTCCATCATACGGACTGGAGTCCTGTGAGTTTGCTGATGCTATGTATTGTTGTTTTCTAACTCTGTTTGCTAACTCTGCATTGTTGTAGTTCATTTGAAATGTAGTAACTTTCTGTGCAATACTAATGTCGTCCTTTGCATGCAGGTGCATGTACAGGCTAGCATCGGAGGCTGTGTGTGACAAGGTGGGTTTCCTCAACCCAGAGAAAATAAGCCTCACGATGCTAGAGCACGACGCCGCGCACGTTGAGCAGTACATATCCAAGGCACTGATGGCGCAGCAGGACAGGGAGTTCATTCTGGTGCCGTACCACCAAAGGTTAGTGCATTTCGTACTAATTTAACTCAATCTTGTATGTTACACCTGAGATATTCTTTGAGCTAGCGGTCCTCTTTTACGTACAATGCAGGGGCCACTAGATCTTCATCGTGATCTGTCCGCCGAGGAACGAGGTGTACTACCTCGATTCGATGCGTGACAGATTATCGATCGAATATGTGGTCAAGGGGAATATGGAGGCGTAAGTAACTTATATGTTTGATTTAAATTTTGACCTCACTAGCTAATGATAATATATTAACCAGCAATACTAACTGAAATGCAGGGCTTTTGATAAATATGTGTCCACTGGAGGGAGGCATGCCGCACCGCAAGGCTCCCTACTAGCGTGGAAAGAATATGAGGTACTCACGAGACATTTTGTTTATGCTTAATTAGTTTATGGAAACAATATCTAACATGTCTTCGCATATGCAATTATCTCAGTGTCATCAGCAGCCGCAATCGTGGGAATGCGGGTTTTATATGCTGCGCTACATGTACGACCTAGTGCAGACAAACTTTGCCCAATTCCCCCAAGTAAGCATCGATAGCTAACTCAAATTTGAAAATTGGGTGTCACGTTCAAAATTAGGAAGTTAGTTACTCAGTATTCACACATGCTTGCAGATCGCCATGTCGAAAGACCAATACGAAAATGCAAAGATTAGAGATCTTCGACAAATCTGGGCTCAATATGGCATGGAGGAAGTTGCGCCCAACCATCCGCCATGACAATTTTCTCTTTTTTGTGTACTCTGTGCATAGACTGTTTATATACATGTGAATAAATATATATGTGAATAAATGTCCACATTGGATTGCAATTTGTATTTGTCCATATATATGTGAATAAATGTGAATAACTGTCTAATGTGTCAATCTGTTCTGTGAATTTACCCTTCTTTGCATTTGTACTGTATTGTGTATCCAATCTATACTGTATTGCATCTGTACTGTATATGTGAATGTACTATATTGTGAATGTAAATAACGTACTGTATATGTGAATGTTCTATCGGTAAATTCATTCACAACCAAGAGACTACTACCACTTTTCTATCGGTAAACTTATCCACAACCGAGAGACTACTGTCGTTTTTTCTATCGGTACACTCGAAATTAACCGTTAAAAGAGTGTGACTTTTCCTGCCAGTGAACTCACACACAACCGAGAGACTACTACCACTTTTTCTATCGGTAAACTTATCCACAACCGAGAGACTACTGTCGTTTTTTCTATCGGTACACTCGAAATTAACTGTTACAAGAGTGTGACTTTTCCTGCCGGTGAACTCACACACAACCGAGAGACTACTACCACTTTTTCTATCGGTAAACTCATCCACAACTGAGAGACTACTGTCGTTTTTTCTATCGGTACACTCGAAATTAACCGTTTGAAGAGTGTGACTTTTCCTGCCGGTGAACTCATACACAACCGAGAGAGTACAATCATTTTTTCTATCGGTAAACTCATTTCCAACCGAGAGAGTACTAAGCTTTGTTCTGTCGGTAGACTTGTAATTAACCGTTAGATTGGTGGTACTTTTCCTGCCGTTAAACTCATTCACAACCGAGAGAGTACTATATTTTTTCTATCGGTAAACTCTTTAACAAACGTCAGACTACGACGGGTTTTCTATCGGTACACTCCTAAGATGCCGATAGAATAGTGAAGTTCTTCTATCGGTTATTTACCGATAGAAAATATTCTGTCTTGTTCTATCATGTCTATCTCTATCGGTACAAAAACCGATAGTAGAAGGGTATTTTTTACCGATAGAAGAAGGTTTTTCTGTACTAGTGCTTGCTCCGTTGCCTTCCACGGTCAGAAGGGCTCCGGCTTCTCAAGGATATTCACTCAGGAAGCTGCAGGTCTCATCTGGCCCCACGTGCCATCGCTGTCAAGGCCCTTCGCCATGGTTTCTATTGGCCCACGGTGATTCGCGACACGCGAGACCTTGTCTCCGCGTGCGAGGCCTGCCAGAAGATGGCCAAGGGTTCGAACCTCCCCCCGCAGCGCTGCAGACTATCCCCATCACTTGGCCCTTCGCGCGCTGGGGGATGGACCTCCTGGAGGCTCCACCTCCGGAGAGGCTCCCCGCAATGATGGGACGCCCCTGAGGTTGCGCCCCAACCTCGGGGGCCTTTGTCAGGGAGTAACCTCCCGGGAGACCTGGTAAATTTAATTCGAAGACTTAGCAAAAAACTTCATTTCTATTGCATCAAAATATTTTTGTACAAGTGTCCGGGGCTTCTTCTAAGAAGCTACCGGGAGCAAAAACCCTAAGACAAAAAAGAAAGGTCCTATCTAAAGGCCCGGGGGGAGGCTCATACTTGTTCATTTGTGTCGTCCCCCCGGGAGGCTCCCGCCGGAGCCGTATCGTCCGCCCGCAGAGGCGCCGGCGCCGGGAATCGCACCCGGACTATCCAGTCGTAGAAGCCGTTGGTGAGCTACTCCACTTCTCGCCGAGATGGCTCGAAGAACTCCGGGAAGCTCCGGGAGATCCGGCCCCCGATCGCCCGGGCACCAACCCCCCGGTGCTCCACAAGCCCGGCTGCAGCAGCCACCACCGGCATCGCCCAACCCCGTGCCCGAGCATCGGCGGCCTCCGGGATCATGGAGACTTGTGCGTTGAGAAAACGCACAGCCTCCGTGAGCGTCGCCGGCGCTGCCTCAGAGCTGCCTCCCGGGCCAAGGCTCACTCCGAGCCCCTCTAGGGCTGAGCGGACTGAGTGGCCTGCATTCGTCACCGCCCGGACGCTGGAGACCTCGAGCTCCCAGAGGGCATCCTCCTTGACCTTCGCCTCCCTCCGGAGCCGGTCGTTGGCGTTCTCGGAGGCGTGGAGCTGGGCCCGGACTCGGGCCAACTCCCGAAGCGCGCCATCGCGCTCCTCCAGGTAGTTGGCGGCCTTCCCTTCGCCTCCTTCAGCGCCTGTCGAAGCGCGCCTCGATGCCCCAAGCAATGGCCGCCCCCTGCGAACACGAGAGTTAGTCGAAATTTGAGTTGGAATCCTGAAGAAAACAAGCCACCGGTTCGAGGACGAGCCTGATATGGAGAGATTGAAGCTCCCCGCAGCGTTCGTGGAGCGTCCCTTACGAGACGTAGTCCTGGACCTTTTGGGTCTGGAGCCCCTCTGTGAACCGGAAGACCTCCCCCGCAGATAGCAGGGTGATGAGGACCGGAGTTGCGGTGGCCGGAGTCCTCGCCGCCGAAGAAGTGTTTGAGGAGGAGGCCGACGAGCTCTCCGAGGGGGTACCTCCCTAGTGGGAATAAGGAGCCCTTCCCCTTTTCGGGCCGCAGGCCCCCGGGACCTCCGTTGCTGGGGAGACCTCGTAGACCGAGGGGATCCCACCCTCATCTACCGGCCACTTGACGCACGGAGGGGAAGCCTCCACGAATCGAACTTCCGGCCTCTCCAGCTCCGGCGGCGCCAGGGCCGCTGGGAGAGCAATCGCTGAAGGGGGCGAGGGGGCATAATCCGGCGAATGGATGCCCCCCCGTCATCGGTTGGCTCCTTTCCCCGAGCCTCTCCAAAAGCCTCGAGGAGGCGTGCGAGCTCCCGCACCTCTATCGGCCCCCCGGAGTTCTCTGAAAGGGCCGGCGTCACTTCGCGTTGGGGCGCCCGCACGTGTCCCGACTCGGGGGCGGCGTCCCGGGCCTTCACGGGCATTGAGCGCGGCGTCGTCACCGGACCGGGGGCCTTCTGAGCCTTGGCCCGCTTTGGCTCAAAAGCCCCGGCGACCTCCTTCCCCCTCTTGTGGGAACCGGGGGTAGGGAGAGGTGTCCTCGCCGGTAGCCTCAGCCCGAAGGCCTCAGCTACCAAATTCCGGGGAGGACCCTCCCCGATGACGCGCACGATGCGCTCGTGCTCGTCGGCGTAGTACCTTCCGAGGAGGTTCTCCGCCTTCTCCCCGGTGGCCGGATACGGCTGGACTGCAAAAACCAGAGTTAGAAAAATCAACGGAGAAGTGAGCAAAGTAATAGGGGACTTACGTCGGGTCACCGACTTTTGCGGGGGCCGCTGTGCCGGGCACATCCCAATCCCCCTCCTCTTGTGCGAGAGGGGGGAGATCTTCAGTAGCGTCAGCTCATCGGCGGCGTCCCTCATAGAACGGACGCCCCGGGAGCCCACCACTTTGCTAAGGAGCTTCAGCTCCTCTTCGGTCCACACCGAGGGTTTGAGGGCAGACGACCAGCTATAGGAGGGGGGCTCCGGTGAGTACATCACCTCGTCGTCCCGGACCCGGAGGTAGAACCACCTCCGGACCCAATCCCCCCAGTGGTCCTGGGAGGCTGCCACCGGGTACTCCGCTACCCGGGATGGCAGGAGCTGGATCATCACGGAGCCGAACAGGGACTTCGGCCCTCCCTTCACCAGGTGGGAGCTCCTCGCCGCCGGCTCGTAAAAGTACCGGAACAACCGGAGCGTCAGCTCTCGTCCGGTGGCTGTCTCGAACATCCATATACAGAGGCCTATCCGAACGAAGGTGTTCGGCGTCAGGTGGTTCGGTGCCACCCCATATTCCCGGAAGAACTCTCGGAGCAACCGGTGAACCAGGAGCCGGAGTCCGGCCTTGAGGAAAGCCTCGAAGACCACCACTTCCCCAGGCCTAGGGCGGGGGGCACCATCCTTCTTGGAGGGGATCCAGATGTCCCCGTCCGCAACAACCCCCCGGTCCACGAGGGACTCCAAGTCCCCTGACGTGAACTCGGAGGCCCAGAGGAAGTCCGCGGTGACTTCCTCCGGAGGCACCTCAGCAGCCTTAGCACGGCCCTTGGGTCCCATGGATCTCTCTGGTGGCTTAGGCTCTAAAGAAAAGGGCTTGGGTTTCTGGTGACTGAGCTTCCGGGATCGAGCTTTCGGGACTGAGCTTCCGGGAGGGGGCTATCGGGAGAGCTAAGACGGGCACGCGAAACGATGCATCACCGATTAGAACCGCAAGCGGCCATTATGGTTGAACGGCGCACTCCCATCGAGACGAGGCCTTAATGAACGACAGAGTGGCCATAAACACTCGGCACGAGGATCGAAGGGTCATGGCTCCGAAGATCCGTCCTGGAGGAGATGTCCCCGGCAACATGAACCATCCCCTCCAGGGACTCGAGCATCGTCTCCGGAGCGCATGGGGGGCTGCTGTTCGGGGAAATCTCCGCGGGATCAAGTCCAAGCAAGAGATCGTCCCTTTTGTCCCCGGAGGGCATGGGTAGCGCCCGGGACAAGCCACCAGGGGACCTTGTCCCCGGGCAAATGGCGGTGCCATTCGCTCAGGGACAAGGCCCCCTGGTGGCTTGTCCCGGGCGCCGCCTTTTGCCCGGGGACAAGGCCCCCCGGTGGCTTGTCCTAGGCGCTGCCATTCTTCCAAAGACAAGGGTCCCAGGTCCTGGGTCACGTGAGGATCATGCGAGAAACGCCTCGGGAAATGGTGGACACCTGTCAAGCATCCATGGCTCTTGACCGGAAGAAGGACGCCGCTGCCCCTCGATCCAACGGTGGCAAGCGGGGTAGTTTAGTCTTTTTGCATCTTTTGGGCCTATATATAAGCCCTTGTAACCCCTCATGTGGGGAGGACAATTCATTTTTATTCTAATAGACAATTAAATAGGTGTGCTCCGGAGCCATCTCTCCCCCGAGAGAGCTCACCCAGCCAACTCCTGTTGGGAGCACGCCGACAGGACTAGGGCCTCCATTGAGGCCCGAACCTGTATAAACCTTCGTGTCACTTGCTGTGTTTGCACGACGGGAGAGGACCGGTAACGCGTTCAGCTCGCATCGTCTTTTCTTCGCTAGGAACCTCCACAAAACCTGCCGGGGTATTCGCAATACCACGACAGGGAGGCACTACTCCTTTATTTGGCGGCCACCCCTCACGCTGTCAGCGTAGTTCTGGTCATTGAAAGAGAGGGTGTACACAAACCAATCTATTACGTAAGCGAGGTACTTCACGGTCCAAAGGAACGTTACCTTGAGGTCTAGAAGATACTTTATGCACTTCTGATGGCTTCCCATAAGCTACAACACTACTTTCAAGCGCACAAAATTACTGTGACTTCGTCCTTCCCATTGGGAGATATTATCCATAACCCAGAGAAATCTGGTCGCATCGTGAAGTGGACAGTGCAACTTGGAGCGTTTGACATCCATTTCACCCTCGCATAGCAATTAAATCTCAAATTCTCGCAGACTTTGTGGTTGAATGGACTAATCCCAACCCTCCTGTGCAGGAATCCAAAGATTTACAATACACCGACCATTGGACGATGTATTTTGACGTTCCCACAGTTTTCGACACTCAGGGGCTGGAGTGGTCTTAATCACACCTCAGGGCGACCAACTCAAGTATGTCATTCAATTACACTTTGTTGTGACTAACAACGCAGCAGTGTATGAAGATCTTATTGCAGGGCTCTGGGCAGTTAGATTCCTCGGAGTCCATCGACTAGTGGTGAGGGGAGACTCACATCTAGTCATAAACCAGGTAAACAAGTAGCACAACACCTCCAATGAGACAATGGCTCATTACCTGGGGGAAGTAAGGAAATTGAAAAAACACTTCAATCATTTCGAAATCCAATATATCCCACTAAAGGACAATATACTCGCAGACCAATTATCTAAAATTGGGTCCTCACGCACATTCGCTCTGGCAGGAGTGTTCGTCAAGCACTTAAAACATCCCTCGATCATGACTTCGATCGAAGATGAACCGGTGGCAGTTTGCGTCACCAACCTTGGACATGAAGGAGATTGGACTCGTCCATTGCGGATCTATCTCGAACATGGGACCTTGCCCAAGAACGAAACCGAAAGTGATCAGTTAATTCGAAAAGTGTGCCTATATAAACTCATAGATGGAGTTTTATACAGATAGGGTACTCAAGGAGCATTCATGCGTTGTATATCTCAAGAGGAAGGTAAATCCCTATTGAAAGAAATTCATGATGGTGTATGTGGTGCACACGCGTCATATCGCACACTGGTCGGAAAAGCATTCCGACAGGGTTTTTACTAGCCTTCAGCACTTGATGATGCCAAGCATTTGGTCAAGACATGCCCATAGTGTCAATTTCATGCGAGAAAAGTTCATCAACCTGCATATGCTTTGCAAACTATTCCTCTAACATGGCCTTTTGTGGTATGGGGAATAGACATTGTGGGTCATATGCCCCAAGTGGTCAATGGGTACACGTTCTTGTTCATAGCCATTGACACGTTTACGAAGTGGATTGAGGCTGAACCAGTCCACAACGTCACTGCCACTGCGACAAAGAAATTCTTTCATAAGAATATAGTCACACGATTTGGTATCCCAAGTTGTCTCATTACCGACAATGGCTCCCAGTTTGTTAGTGGTCTCTTTTTGGATTATTGCTATGATATTGGGACCAAAGTGTGCTTTGCATCTGTAGCTCATCCACAGAGCAATGGAGCTGTTGAACGTGTCAACGGGAAAATATTGCAAGGCATCAAGAAACGTGTTTTTGATCGCCTTAAAATGCGTTCGGAGGCTTGGGTAGATGAACTCTACTTCGTTCTATGGGCACTACGCACTACTTGTAGTCGGGCTATGGGTGAGACACCTTTTCAACTAATATGGTGCCAAGGCTGTCTTACCTATGGAAATTATCATTGGTTCTGTTCGGGTAGATCAATTCGATCAGACTAATCAACTTGAACAACATAGATATTACCCTCCTTGAAGAGAAACACGATCGGGCGCTGATCAAGTCTGCAGTATGCTTACAAGCTTTGCATAAATATCACAGTAAAAGGGTGCGGCCTCGTAGTCTCCACGTGGGTGACTTGGTTTTATGAAAGATACAAAACCAGTCTAACCGCAATAAATTCTCCCCTCAATGGGAAGGCCCTTATACTGTAGTTTCCGTACCGCAACCAGGATCGGCTCGATTAGCAATGGAGGATGGGAGGATCTTATCCAATACTTGGAACATAGATCAACTATGCAAGTTCTACGTGTAAGTTTCCCATTTCTTTTGTCCTTTTCGATTAGCATGATTTCTGTTAAAAAATTATGTGTACTTTCCTTCGTATTATCTTATGGTTTCCTTTCTTTTGTCACACCCATACCGAGCCATGCTCCGGGGCTGGTCGCCGATGACCATCTTATTATGATGTACGGGTTGGATTCGCTGGCCGATCTCATGGTCACATCTACATAAGACATCCCTAAATAAGCCATTTCTAAACACATACATGACTTACTAGCATGTTTTTGATCATCTGAGGGGCTGTCGGTTCGAAATAAAACTTGGTATTGTATTAAGATCAATATTGATGCAGCCAGATGATCGTATCTAGGTTGAGACATTCCTTTCTAAACCGTTTCTAAAGGTATAAGGAACTCACTAGGTATTTTCTGATCGCCAATAACCCATATCTCTCCTAAGATTATTATATCTGCCTTCAATATGTCTGATCTCAGGAGGGGGGCTAGAGGAATATGGCCATAATCTAAAACAAAATTGGGTACATCTTTTCAAAAACTTAAGGCATGCATTTGCATATTATAACTGTATATTTGCAGGTACAGTAAAAAACATAGGGTCATTGTTCACTACAGTGTATTACGATAAGCCAAGTTCTTTCAGAAGATCTTCGATCAAGGGCTTCACTTCTCTCATGATATCCTCAAGCTGATTCTCACTCTCAAACTCTACGTCTGCCACCACTGGTTTCAAGTCTAAATTCGGGCTGTGGTGACGTCTGAGTTTGCATAAGATGGCGGGGGCGAAAGATCTTGTGCTATCCTTCACTGCCTCTTCTTGCCGCTTGGTATCTTCAGGAAGATACTCAAGGAGCGATTCAGCTTGAGCTGCCACTAATTTGTACGATTCGCCGAGGCTTAATTCTTCCTTTTGAGGGTCGACAATATCAGCCTTCAGCAAATTCGCAGCCATCTTCAGTTTTCCAAAAGCTGGCGATAGAATGTCACTGCAGGAGGAAATTGTCACCTTCAGGGTTTCTTTCTCCTCGTAGATAACATCGGTCGTTTTCTTGAGAGACTCTATGGTTGCACTTTGGTGCTCGATGGTAGTGTGAAGTCCCCCAGTTTCGATACAGCCCGGGTACACTTCTCCTGGAAGTCATCCCTCTCTTGTGAAAGAAGGCTTATCTGTTCCTCTTGTACTACACAGGAAAAGTAATTAATTTTAGAGAAATTCATGTAAAGAAATAATTTCATTTGGTTGGAAGAAAAACTTATAGGAAAGTTTTAGGTGCGTCTCCTGAAATTCTTTCTCCATGGAAGAAAATCTCAAGGCCATAGCCTTTTCCTGGCTTTCCCGATCAGCTATACTTTTTGTCAAGGAGGCGTTTTCCCTGTGATAAGGAAGATAACCGTTATACTTAGACGAAGTTCAAGTTGATGTAAGCAAGTTACTAATACTTACTGTTGTAACAGGCTGATCTCCCGTTGCGCGACCTCAATATGCGTTGCCAAAGCTTTTGACTTGGTCGCCATTTGGGGATCCTGAAACATAGCAAAACTTGTTACTCAAACCTGAACATTCCTAAGCTTTTCGAATCTAAGGGGGTAAAAGAATCTTTTCTTGCCTCTACAAAATTGCTGAAAGAAGTTTTCAGCATACTCTCGGGTTCATCTAAAGGTTGAACCTCGAGGCTCGCTTTTTCCTTGACGCCAGGGTCAGCAAATGGTTGCTCTTGCTGATCCACCCCTGCGGTCAAGATTGCGGTTTCCATCCCCTGAGATTGGATGTCCATGATTATTTCCTCTACAATGGCCTGAGGGGATACCTTAGCCATTGGAGTCACACTTGTGTCCCCAACGACCTCCATGGTAGTCGGTTCACCGATGTTCGGTGAGGTCGATGGGACGCTAAGCACAGAATCCCTGCAGATATCATAACTTAAAACATCTTTGGTTTAAATAATAAAGAATTGATGAGTTGTGATATCCTTACTTTATACGAAACCCCATCCAAGATTTGGGTTTCGAAGATGAGCTCTGGGGAGACAGAAGCCCACTGGATGCCCCTGTTGAAGCATCATCAATTGTCCTTGTTCTTCTTTTCTTGAATAGAACAATGTCTTCTTCCCCCTGCATGTTCGCAATGCGATTGGTATATGCAGGGAAGTAAGAACTTAAAAACTGTGAAGTTCTTACCACAGTAGTCCTTTCGGTAATTGAAGGAGGGATTACCAGTCCTTAGGCGGTGCATGCCTCAGGAATGGGAGTCTCCTCTATGACTACTAGACCTTATGTGTCCACGCAATCCTCTGCCACCGTTTTTGTCTCCACCAAGGAGGACAAGACTTTGGCAATGGTAGGAGAGGTTTGCCTCTCTGGAATGCTAATCTCTGGAATGCTAATCTCGATGTCTTCCTCTTGCGACGGATGAGAGGAACTTCGTCTTTCTCATCCTCGCTCCCCTCACCCTGTATGACTAAGAAGTAACTCCTACTCGTACTTGGCATAACCAGGGGAAAAGAAAATCTTACCTCAGTATCTTTCGCGGTTATTTTCTTCTTCTTCGATGAAGCCCCTCCTATGATCTTCTTGATAGATTCAGGGGCTGGATCCTTTGTCGTCTTCAACTTGGAAGAGGATTTCTTCACCCTCTTCGACGCTGACCTCCTAGAAGGCCCAGCGTCATCACTAGGATGCTTTGTCCCGGCAGTTTGCCCCTTTAATAGTTGCATCATGTCAAGAATTTCGATTCAATGATCAAAGTCAACAAGCGATCTCGGACATGTTCCACGAAAGAAGTCATACCTTTTGACGTTCTTGCCTCAGGTTGTCGCTGCCGTTGATTAAGCTTTGAGGACAGGGTGATCCTTGAGCTCGTTTTGTTGCGGCATTATATGGCCGCAGAAGGTTATTTGTTCGTTTCTCAATTTCGGACAAAGATAGAACTGTGTCACAAAAGGTAAATTACTTGGTATGGTATTTTTTCACCAGTAAAATTGCATATCTTGTAGACTAGAAAACATACCTATATTATAATCTAGGGTGCTGTCCGCCATGGATTCTACCTCCCAAGCAGGATGTTCTCTCTTCCGCAAGGGGCTCATCCTGTTCTTTACAAAGTCGCGGATAATATCTCGCGCTGTTAATCCTTGCTGGACTAGGTGAAGAATCGCTTGGGCCTGCTTCTTCAACTCTTGGTTTAAAGGAGGAACGGTGTCCATTTCACTGCACTTCTCTGGTCGATGATTCTCGAACTAGAGACCGCTCTCCGATGGAGGGGTGCAGTAGAACCATTTTTGGTGCCACCCGTGCATAGAATCCCACAAAGGAAGAAAGAGATAATCTTTCTTCTCCCTTATGCGAAAGTATATACATCTTGCGGCACTGGCGCTCTTCGACCATGCCGAGAAGTAGAAACGTTGGAAGAGATCCACGCTGGGTAGCACTCCGACAAAAGCCTTGCACAAATGTTGGAAGATTGCCAAGATCAAAATGGCATTAGGATGAAGATTCACCAGCTCCAACCCATAGTGCACCAGAACTTCTTGCAGGAACTTACTTAGTTGGAATCGAACGCAAGAATTCTTCAAAAATCACCAGCTCATTCTCATGAACGACTGGGGTTTCTTCATTTTTCTCCGCCGACCGACAGTTGATCTGCAGCCATGGGGGAAGAATCTCCTCTTTCTCAAGCGCCTTTAAGCTCTCTTCACTGTGATGGATTGAGCGGCTCCAAGACGCCATTGCAGATGAGATCTGTGGAAAGGCGACGGCTTTGGAGGCAATGAGGGCAGGATGCATGAAGAGGGTTTTGTGCGGCGGAAATGGCTAACGCAAAAGAGGGTTTCTCAAGCAAGCTACTGCTTCGTTTTATATGCCTGAGACCACTACTCGCCTGGTTCATTATTTTAATAGTTTCTCATAACAGGTGCCTTCTTAGTTGGAACCTGCTATAATATCATTTACCCTGTTTGAATCTGAAACAAAATGTATCTGTTGGAAATTAATAAAGATCATTTTATTTCACATTCGGGAGCTATGGTATAAATAATTATATGAGAATTTTTTGAGGAAATTAACACCTTATGTTTCTATGGTAATCTTATATCTTCAGCACTGTCACAATCTTAAAAGCAAAAATTCTTTCGTGATCGCAGTACCATGCATGATCGCAATGCTATTCTATGATCTTGGTATTATTTGTGACCTCAGTGCTAAGTGTGGTCTCAAGGCTGTTCTGTGACCACAATATTCTTTATGGCCTCAATACTAGGGGTGTAATCGGATTCGGATGTAATCGGAAAATCCGAATACCGAATCCGAAAAAATAGGATTCGGATGTCTTTTCGAATATCCGACTATATTATCAGATTCGGATATATATTAGATTATTTTCTCGGATTCGGATTTGGATCTGGCATGGAATATTGGATTTGGATTCGGATTCGGATTCGGATAATATCCATATCCGTTTAGATTTTAGGTTTTCATTTTAGCCCAAATCTCCTCCTCTCCCTCCCGTTCGTCAACGCCGCCACCTCTTCCCCGTCCCCGACCGGTCCCCACCGCCGCCTCCCCTGTCCCCCATTCACCCTATCCCTGCCGCTGCCTCATCCCCGCCCCATCCCCGCCGTCGCAGCCTCCTCCTCCTCCCTTAGACAGAAGATATACTACTTGAGTATGTTTTGATCTTAGAAGTATTTTTCTGTCACAATTTTTCACAGAGAATGCTAGTTGGTGATTATAAGTTATACACAATCATTCAAGGAGTAAAGTGTGTAAGGAAAAGAAATTCTTTATTTCTTACAGTCTTTACATACAAAAGGGATACAGGTGAATAAAACATCGACCTAATCCGAAAGTAATTTACAAAGTTCTCCTAGGAACATATTGGCTTCAGTGGAATCAACACTGGGCGCCCCAAGAGAACTGGAAACATCTCTAGGCCTATCGATGTCATCCCTTATTAAGGGAGTGCAACTATTCCTTATTGTATTGGAGAGGTCTCGCTGCTCTTGCGCATGATTTTTGTCCAGATGGAGCTTGCGCGCCTCTTCGCGGGCTCCATCATAGCATTTTGCGAGGCGCATAATGATCGAGGAAATCTCCTCAGAACGCTTCTCCAGTGCCTCTTTTTCTTCTTTGAGGGTTCTGACCAAGTCAGATTTCTCCCTGAAAAGAGTCTGGATCTCAGCAAGCTGATCGCTAGGGGCTCCAGGGGCCTTCACCTCCTGAACATGTATGGATTAGTTTCTAAAAACATGAGACCAACAGAGAGGATGAAGATGATTACCCAAGAAGCAGAGGAGAAAGCCAAGCGGGGTGTGAGACTTTCTCCAGAAGAAAGATAGTTAGAAGGATTGTTGTGGTGATCCAAAGGAGGTGATGAAGATGCAACTGAATGGGTTGCAAGGGCTGAAGAAAGGGGCAATGTGGCAGCCCAGATGTCAGCACCCTTTAGTATTTTTGATGCGGCTCCACTCGAGGATCCTTCGCCATTTCTGGATCTCTTCTTAAGAGGAATCAGTTCCTCGAGCGCCTGTAAGTTCCAAAATGCATTACTTTGGAAATGAACAAACTATAAAGGAAAGATTGGTATCAGGGTTTTTAGAAAAGATCTACCTTCTGGAGATTCTAGTCGATTCCTATCTCTACTTCTTCCCCACCACTCTCAACAATCTTCTTGGAGTCTCGGTCCGCCATTAAGATGAGAGTCGAAGAAGAAATGTGAAGTAAGGAGTGAAAACAGGTTCTAAAAGAGTTACCCAAAAGGTAGCTTGTGAGTCTTAGAACTAAAAGGCTTCACTATTTATAGAGCTTGGAGGCGACGGTTTGCATTCGTGGGTGCCTCGAGTTCTTGAAATGTACTTACGGCTCTTCCCTTGTTAAATAGTTTATAACTTCATGATTACCTGTCAAGAAAAACCCAGAGCTTTTCTCGGGAGATAAACCGCCTCACGGCGTATGGTTCCAACTGAAGAAGTTGAAGCATCGGGTTATATATTAGATGCAGATTAAATTTGAAGTTATAATCATTTTATCTCTTCAAATTTTGGGGCTAGCTGACGAGAATTATCACCCGTGCTAGTTTACTTAACATATATCGTGTTCAAGTCAAGTTCAGATGTGATATATGTCTATGACTCCTAGCAGCCACTACGGTCGCAGACGGATAGCCTCCTGTGCACCAGAAAGTTGTGGACAAAGAGTCAGTCTATGATCACAGGTTATGTACGATCAAAAGGTCACTGGCTATGCGCGATCAGAGGGTCACTGGCTCTGCGCGACCAAGACAACCTGGGGGTATTCAAGCCTTTACTGGACACGTTCTCAGGGTCGAGAAATCTTCTTCCACATAGGGAGAAAACCGTCAGGAGGTTAGCATGTGCGGTTATCTATAATTGCACGTGCTTAACCGGCGAAGAAGATTGGTGCAGTTATACGAACTGCACTATGGCAACCGTCTGGAACTACCTTGCATTGGCATCCTTTCATTTAGTATAAAAGGATTGCTGATGAACAACACACAGACACAGAGATGAACAACGTTTGAAGGCTTAGATATAGTTAATAGACATAAGTGTAAAAGGAGATTATCACTTGTGATAATCTCTCTTTCCTGTAAACCCCTTCTTTCATACGTAGTGAAATCACAACAGGACGTAGGGCTATTACTCCCACCATCGAGGGCCTGAACTTGTATAAATCTTCGCGTCTCTATTTCGTTGCTTGTCTTAACTTACCTGATAGCACTTTGAAAGTTCTCACATACAACTCACAAATTTGCATAAGATCGACAGAGGACCCCGAGTCCAAATCATTGACACTCATGCAGCCAGTTGACAACTCGACTTCCTCTAGAAAATGTGGTGGCGATGATCTTGAATCATCTAGGGGATCTTCATCGAAGAGGCTGATGCAGCTTGATGGGCTCACTGCATACCAGGCTTCATCCCGAGAATCACCTGGAAAGGTTGCTCCAGTGAAGCCTATGGCCAGGCAAGCTTCGCCTCATTCCCCCTTCTTGACGGAGGATGAGGATGCCTTCGTCTTCACCGCAGCTGCTTCGCCCTTGTCCTCCTCGGTATGATCTCTTGAGTCTTGGGCTTATCTCATTTAGTTGATCCTAACCTTGAAGTGAGTTTGATCATTTTGTGTAGAGTCATGAATCTCGGGAAGAGCTGGACAAGGTGAAGGCCGAGCTACTGACCCTCCAGGTGGAGCACACACTCCTTGAGAACTATGCTCGGTGGGAGTTCGACTTTGATGACTTCTTCAAGCGCGTTGAGTGTTTGAAGGCAAGTTTTGACTGGGCCAGGGAGACCGCAAGGCTTGCTTGACAAAAAGAGCAGCTTGTGCGTGAGGAGAAGCACGTCGTGGATATAACCATCGCCGACTGTGGTCTCACCACGAAGGATACCCTCGCAAGACTGAGGGAGGTCGCCGGGCTTCTTGAAGGGTATGTGGTTGACGCTAAGAAGGACAACTTGTCGCTGGAGGAGCCCTGTGTCCTAGCCGCAAGCCAAACTGACTTCATTTTAGATGTAGTTAGGGCTAAGGTCGATCCTTAGTATAACTTTTTGTATTTTTTGTTTTTTCTAAATAATGGAAAAATTAATAAAGAATAAATTTTCTCATGTTGATTTTTCACTTTTTATTTATGAGTGGTGTCTAGTATTTTCTTAGACCGCTCTATTATCTCTTTCCTTTGTTTTTGGCTACCATAGGTAGGTATGCGCAATCACAAAAATGACTATTGCGATCATGGAAAGGTATGTGTGCTGCGTGCGACCACGGAATGACTCACGATCATGAGATGATTGTTGCAGCGTGGTTACATGCGATCATGAGAGCGGCAATCTTTATCTGTGTCGTGGTATAAAATATACCACCAACAGATTTTTCGGACGTGTGTGACACGCGTACGATGGCGCAAGCTGACCAAGTGACTGGTCACCTCTCACCGGGCAACACAGAGATCAACTCGGGGATTTTATACAGGTTCGGGTCTCGGTGGGGGGCTCTAGTCCTGTCAACACCCTCTAGACGTGAGTCCGCTGGGGAGGTGCTCTCTCAGGGAGAGTGGTCTGCAAAGGATGGTTGTTGTTTTGTGTGTGTAAAATGAAATTCGGATCTGTTATAAGTGGGATACAAGGGGTTATATATAGGCTCCAAGAGAAGCAAAAAGACCAAAGAGCCCTAGCTACGGCCATTGGATCAGGGGCATTGGAGCCATTCCATCGGCTGAAGCGCTTGGATGCTTGACAAGTGTCCTCGCTAGTTCCCGAGGCACTCCTCATGCCACCCGCACGTGACCTTGCATGGGAGCCCTCCATGGCTTTTCCCGGGAGGCCTCCGTGACATTTCATGGGACGCGTTCGGGGTTTGCCACGGGAGCCCTTTGGGACTTTCCACGAGAGGCATCTGGGACTTTCCTCGGTAGCCCTCCAGGATTTTCCCCGGGAGGTGTCCGGGATTTTTCCCATCAACGGGATACGTTCGGGGTTTGCCACGGGAGGCATTCGGGGCTCAGAGAAATGCCCGTGGTCTTCTATGGGAGCTCTCCGTGGCTTTTCCCGGGAAGCCTCTGTGACATTTCACGAGAGGCGTCTGGGGTTTGCCCCGGGAGGCATTCGGGGCTCGGAGAAATGCCCGTGGTCTTCTACGGGAGCCCTTTGTGCTTTTCCCGGGAGGCCTCCGTGATATTTCACGGGAGGCATCCGGGATTTTCCTCGGTAGCCCTCCGGGATTTTCCCCGGGAGGCATCAGGTATTTTCCCCAACAGCAGCCCCCCAGACCCCCGGGGACACGGAGTGGCCCCCGAGGGTATGCGTAGGACTTGGCTCCGGACGGCGCTTTGCCTTCTGGGACAGGCTCCAGACCGTGCGCGATGCTTCAGATCCCGAGCCATTTTCCTATGCGATCCCTTGATTCACGCGCGTGTGCCGTATGGCATCTCGATCTTCGTGCAACCCTTCGATATCCGTGCGACGGTTCAAACCAATAGCTCAGATTATGTTGACAACGCGTGGCACCCATCCGGCCCCTCCCCCATCATTTATAAATAGGTGGGAGGGGGGCCCTCCGGTCTGGTACACTTCACTCCAGCCTCCAAACTTTGCTCCTCCTGTAGTTTTGTTTCCCAGTGGTTTGCTCTTCTGGTAGCATGATTTCCCAGTTGATACTTTCAACTTGCCGACCTCTTTCACCCTTATGGGACCAAAGAGCCGCACCAAAGCGTCCGAGCTGTCCCCGGAGGAGGTGACCTCCGACTTTCTCGGGGCCATGGAGTTCACCTCCGGGGACCTCGAAGGCTTCTTTGACTGGAAGTACTTCGTGGCCAGGGACATCAGGGTCCCCGGGCCGGAGGAGCTGGTGCCGAGCCCCTAGGATGGGTAGGTGGTGGCTTTCGAGGCCTTCGTGGAGGCAGGCCTCAAGCTCCTGGTGCATCCATTGCTTCGGGAGTTTCTACAAGTATACCAGCTCATGCTCAACCACCTCACCCTGAACACCCTTGTCCAGATGGGGTTGTTCGTGTGGCTGTGCGAGACAGCCACTGGGGAGGAGCCCACCCTCCGGCTCCTCCACTACTTCTATGAGCCCTTGGTGAGGGGCCCGCTGGTCATGAAGGGAGGGCCCAAGTCGGCCTTTGGGTCAATCATGATCCAGCTCATGCCCGGCCGCACTGTCAAGTACCCGGTGCAAGCCTCCCGGGGAAAATCCCGAACTTGCTTCTTTTGAGGGGGGTCATTTAACCTTTTCTTTTTGCAGTACGGTCCTACGACTAGTCCCAGGAGATCGCGGTGATCCTCCTCGGGTGATACTACGGAGATGAGCACGAATGGATCATGCGCGTCATCGGGGAGGGCCCTCCTCGGAACATCGTGGCGGAGGCGTTCGGGTTGAGGCTTCCTGCTCGGGTGCCTCTCCCCACCCCCACTTTGCACAAGTGGGGAAGGAGGCAGCCAGGGGGCCTTCGAAGCGCCACTAGGCGCAAAAAAGCCCAGCGAAGGCTCGGGCATCAAAGAGCCTCGTGATGGCCTGGGCGAATCCCCTGGCTTCACCATTGGAGACCCCCGTAGCGCTGCCTGTGGGTGCACTAGCTATTGCCCCAGAGAGGTCGCATCACTGTCCCCACGGACGGCGCCAACTGTCGTGGTATAAAATATACCACCAGCAGATTTTTCGGACGTGTGACACACATACAACGGCGCGAGCTGACTGAGTGACCAGTCACCTCCCGCCGGGCAACATAGAGATCGACTTGGGGATTTTTATACAGGTTTGGGTCCCAGTGGGGGCCCTAGTCCTGTCGGCACCCTCCGGACGTGAGTCCGCTGGGGAGGTGCTCTCTCGGGGAGAGAGGTCTCCATAGGATGCCTGTTGTTTTGTGTGTGTAAAATGAAATTCGGATCTGTTACAAGTGGGATACAAGGGGGTATATATAGGCCCCAAAAGAAGAAAAAAGGCCAAAGAGCCCTAGCTACGGCCGTCAGATCGGGGGGCGTTGGCGCCATTCCACCGGCCAAAGGGCTTGGATTCTTGACAAGTGTCGTCACTAGTTCCTGAGGCGCTCCTCACACCACCCGCACGTGACCTTGCACGGGAGCCCTCCATGGCTTTTCCCGGGAGACCTCTGTGATATTTCACGGGAGCATTCAGGGTTTGCCACGGGAGCCCTTCGGGACTTTCCACAGGAGTCGTCCGGGACTTTCCTCGGTAGCCCTCCGGGATTTTCCTTGGGAGGCGTCCGGGATTTTTCCCAACAATCTGCCAGCCCTTGAAGTTGAGGCGAAAAGGCTTTCTTTTCACTAGAAAAGGTGTTTTGCACTATGAAAAAGGTGTTTCAGCTTCTGAAAAGGAGCCTTGTCAGTTTGGCTTCCCATTGAACGCATGCAGAATTGTGGGTGTGCATGCCAGGTTTGTTTTGACGTGCATTTAATGCGAAAAACACCTTTTTCTGTGTGACGTTAATCGTGGTGAAGGAACTGAGGGAGTGGGTTTTTAAACCTTCCGTTTCAAGCCCTAGCGTTTCACAGAAGTTTCATCAAAAATCTTTAAGCCTTTGCAAAGTATTGCTTGAGCCTTAGGTCGTAGCCAGGGATGTTGCTCCACCCAAAGACCCACCGCGATGGCATATTGGACAAGATCGAGCCACCGATCGGAGGAGAGTTTGCTAGCATTGGAGGTAGATGGTTATCTACCCTCCAGGTCGATGATACCATGGCTGCTTGCTAGGGAGAACGAGGAGAGCCCTACAGTGCGGGAGGGCGAACTGGTGATGTTCAAGGACTTTTTGCGCTGTGGCTTTCGCCTGCCGGAGATTGACTTTTTGCGGGAGGTTCTTACTCATTTTGATCTGGAGCTGGTGAACCTGAAGGCAAACTCATTGTTGATCCTCGCCACTTTCCAACATTTGTGCGAGGCGTTTCTGGGTGTCCTGCCCAGTGTGGCATTGTTCCGCCAGTACTATTTCTTGGCAATGTCTATGGGCACGGCAGCACCAGGTTGCATGTACTTTCACCTGCGGGAGAAGGACTTTCTCCCCTTTCCTTTGCACGATTCGGTGCACAAGTGGTACCAAAGGTTGTTTTTAGTGCCGCGCTGAAGGAAAGTCACATATGGTTTGCCGATCGGTGGCCAGAGAAGAGCAAGGAGAGGGATGTGGCCCCTGCCCTTAATGAAGAGCAGACGAAACAAGCCCAGGCGCTAAGGTGCCTCATAGATGTGGGCTTGACTGCTCAGGACGTGATCCTTGATTTTGTAAAAAATCGGATCAGTTCTTTGAAGAAGAGGGATCACCCTGCGTGGGAGATCAAGACCAAGGAGGACACTACGAGGGATGGCAGCCCAAGTACGTTGACAAGTGTTTTGTTTTTAATTTTGTTGGTTTGGACATATTGGTGAACATGCAATGTTGTCCAGGGTTGTCCTATTCCGAGGTCACGATGAGGGCCAGTTATTTGTTGAAGGCCTTTAACCCGATCGAGGAAGGTGACCAAAACGCGTCAAGGCCGGAGAGCCTTGTCGGGAGCGCCGATGGAATGTTGCAGGCGCGGCTTGCATGTTGAATAGATAACTGGCCCTCACCGCATTGTCCGACGTCATTGATGAGGTGGTTGTGGATACATCATGTATCGCACTTGCTGACGATGAAGGGGCTGAGGTCGCAACTGCGATCGCTACTGCGGACATGGACATGGCTGTCCTGTCGCTGGTTGATGAGGCCACACTTTGCCTTGTGCCGGAGATAATAACCAAAGCTCAAGGCTCCGGGCCGGTGCGAGGTGATGCCCCTTCTCTGAGCCAAGGCATTGGATCGGGGAGGTTTTTAGAGGATCTTTTGGAGGTAAGGGAAGTTCTTACCATTGGTGTTTCGACATGAGTTTGAGTTTTGCATAAGGTCTGTTGAATGTTTGTCTGTAGAACTCTACTCGTAGCGCGACCATGGTCATTCTACTGATAGAGCGTTTCAAGGTCATGCAAGCAGAGCATGACCTTGTAAAGCAGTAAGTGTCTTGCTTTACTTTTAATCCTTGTGTGGATCAGAACGTTAATCTCTTTGTTTGTCGCAGGGAAAACTTTGCTTTAATAGAAGAGATTGCCACCGTACGTGAAAATAAAGGGGTTGTGATGGCCGAGGCTCTGAGGGAGAAGGACAAGGAGCTCTCCGATGCCCTCGTGTCCTTGGAGGAAAAGACACGCTCCCATGACGTCCTCCAAGGGGAGAAAGATAGCCTTGCATCGGCGTGCAGTAAACTGCAAGCCAATGTCGACTGTAAGCTCTTCCCAGTAGAAGTTGTCGTTGCTGAGTCAACCTTACGATTGCTTGATCTTGAATATATTTCTTTCATTGATCAGGTCAAAGGGAAAGAAATCATAAGCTATCGGAAGAGAAGGATGAATTATAAGAGAAGTTTATCAGACATGGACACGACCTGGAGAAGCTTCACAGCATCATCAACCAACTTTGGTCGGCCAGTGACAAAGCCAAGGAGAAAACAAAAAATGTTCTCAATGAGCAGGGTTTGGAATGATCATCGAAAACTTCCACCTCACTGAGAAAAATACTTTGGCCAAGCTGAAGGAAGTTGCAGATTCGTTTGACGCGGAAGTTGTCACTCCAACGGGGGATGACATGTCACTGGCTGAGTCTTGCAACCTGGTCGCTGCCTAGTCCAACTTGCTTGTCTCAAACATTCTAGAGTTTGTGAAGAGGTGCAGGGAGACACTGAAGACTGATGTTAGTGATGTGGCCTTTGCGTTACTCTGCAAGCTTAGACATCACCATGGCTCGAATTTGGACCTGAGGCCAGTGGTGGAAAACAGAGCTTTCGACAGTGAGGATCAGTTGGACGCTATCAGGGCCGAGGTCAATGTTCTTGTAGATAAATTGTTGGATTACCTGGGCCTTCCTTGATGTACCTATGCTTATTGAACTTTTTTGACAATGAGATAACTTTTGTTTAGTTATTGTATCTTGCAAACACACATGATTAGTAGGAGTAACAAAAATCTAAGGAAAACGCTTGACCTTAAAATTCAATATTACAGTTAATATCCCCTAGCCCCCTCTTGCGACTGACAATACTGGAGACTTAGTATGTTGGTCACAGGATTGGAATACGGACAAACCCAAACATGAGTAACGAACTGATTGACTTGAGAGTACATTATTGCGAAGTCATAAGGTTATTGCTCATTGGCAGCCACTCGAATGGTCAGGACATGCTAGAAGTTTCTAAAGCATGGAGAAACAACTTACGAATAAATGTCTTATCTAGATGCGACCATGAGATCGGTCAGCGAATCCGCTTAATCATCATAATGTAGTGCCAAGTGCGATCAGCACCCGAGCGTGGTCCGATGGAGGTAGAATGGGTTTTAACTATAATTATAACTGTAATGAAAAAGGTATTGACAATTGAAAATGGAAAGAGAAAGAATACTAACACGTAGAACTTGCGTAATTGGTCGATTTCCATGTATTGGATAAAACTCTGCCATTCTACATAGCTAATCTAGCCGATCCAGGTCGCGGCATTGAAACCACAGTATAAGGGCCTTCCCATATTAGGGAAAATTTGGTGCGATTAGGCTGATTTTGGATTTTTCTTAAAACTAAGTCACCCACGTGAAGACTATGTGGTCGCACCCTTTTACTGTGATATGTATGCAAGGCTTGTAAATATGTTGCGGATCAAAACAATGGTTGATTGTGCTTTTCTTCTAGGAGGGGAGTTCATCGTCGCGTGTGGCAGGTGAATTTGCAATATAAATGTTTATCACGCGAGGGGAGCCAAGTTGTATTTCACTTGGCAGCATGGCTTCGGCACCAAAAACCAATTGGAAAGGCATGTCGCCTGTGGCTCGACTAGGTGTGGTACGAAGTGCCCATAGAATAGAGTAGAGCTCGTCTACCCAAGCCCCCAAGCGTATCTTAAGGCGGTCGAAAACGCTTTTCTTAACCCCTTGAATGATTTGCCTGTTGGCACGTTCAATTGGCCCGTTGCGTTGTGGATGGGCAACGGAGGTGAAACAAACCTTGGTACCAATATCATTTCAATAGTCGAGGAAAAGACCGTTGACGAATTGGGAATTGTCAATGATTGGGACTAGGGCCCTTAGTCGAACTTATGCAGATTAATGATGTATGAAGTGGGGACAATTCAAAACGCCCACTAGGTAAGTAAAGATAGCTATGTACTAGAGACATGAAAGATTATACAGGTTCAGGCCCTCACTAATCTGAGTAATAGCCCTACGTCCTGTGGTGTTTTCACTATATATATAAATGATTACAGAGAGGGAGAGATTGTCATAAACGTTAACAATCTCTCTATATACTTGTACTTATGAAACTAATGTTGCTTGTATTTCTGCTTCTCCCCTGTCCCTCTCCTCCTTATTGTCTTTTATATTAATCGAAAGGGTGCCAACGTGAGGTAGTTTTAGGAAGTTCGACGGTTGCTAAAACTGCAGCTTTATCTTCATCTCCTTGCTAGTTACTATATGCGGTTTTAGATAATGACATATCTTAACTCCTCGACGGTTGTCTTCAAAGGTGGGGAGGGAAGTTATTTTATCCTAGAACCGTGTTTGGAAGACTCAAACACTACTCAGGGTAAATACAACTTTCAAGATACTATGGACGTGCACATTCTATGACCATAGGTCAGTATTAATCGTGTGACCTTCTGGTTCACAGGAAACTACCTCTGCGACCATTACGTCTGCTAGTGTATGGAACCATATATCATATCCGAAATATGTTAAGCATGATATATTCAATGAATAGATGACTAGCTCGGGTAATAATCATCGTCAGCTAGCCCCCAAATTTGAAGTGATAAAAGTTTATAACTTTGAATTTTAAAATTCAAGAATATAGTATCCGACATTTCTTCTCTTGTTGCAATGAAGATGTTGTTTTTTCTCACCGTGTGCTGGTTCATTTCCCCAGAAGAAGTTTGGGATTAATTTGACAGGTAATTATGAAGCCTTTTAAGAACTCGAGGCTGTGGATATGAATCGTCACCTCTGGGTTCTATAAATACTTAACCTACTTTGTTCTAGGACCTACAAGCTTTCACTTGTTTAAGTCTTTAGATCTCATTCTCATCTTCTAACTTCATTCTATTCTTATCTTGATGGTGAATAACTCTAAACAAATTGTTGAGAGTAATGAAGAGGATTTGGCAGTAGAAGATGATATTGCACAGTCACTTCAAAAGGTAATTTTCTTTTGAAGAATCTATATGAATCAGTTCCTGAGATTTTTCCAAAGTGACACATTTTGGAAATATTTAGGTTTTTGAGAATCCAATACCTTCAAAGAGGCGACCTAGGGATGATGTAGGATCGTCTATGACGAGGATTGATACCCGAGCTAGATCAAATAAATGCATGGTTGGTTCAGGACAGATTCGAACCAGACAAGCGCCTCGTGATGCGAACTCAAGTTACTCTGAGCAGCACAATCATGTGGTCGCAGGCTTTACGCGATTAGACCGCAGCCAGTGCGCGGTCAGGAGTTCGTATGCCATACGCGAATAGAAGATCGCAGATAGTGCGCGGTCAGGTAACAACGTGCGGTCAGAACACCTTCGACCAGAGAACGCGGGATTATTTTGTCCCTACAACAGGAATATCTCGTGTATCCCAAAGATTCTTCCACGTATGGAGACAACCGTCAGGAGGTTAATACGTGCGGTTATCCATGAATAACACGTGTTAAACCTGCGTGGAGGTTCAAGGCAGTTACCAAAATTGCTCACAAGTAACTGTTCGATGCCGTTACGACTTGGCACCCTTTCAACCAGTATAAAGGGGTAGCCCAAGGCATCAAACAGGACGGAGGAAGGGATCGAATCGGATTGAATCAGAAGACAGTAGTCTAAGTTAGATAGCTTTCACAAGCCTTCCAGGCATTGTCTTGTATAAACACATAGAAAAAATCTTCGCCTGTGAAGATCTTTTCCATAACTTTGTAACTCTTTTGGCCACACATAGTGAAATCCCAACAGGACGTAGGGTTATTACTCCCACCATCGAGGGCCCGAACCTGTATAAACTTCTCTGTGCTCTAGTTATCTTTGATTCATCATACCTTCCCAGAGGGACACCCTGAAAGGTCTCACAACCTACAAATTCTGCATAAGTTCAACTAAGGACCCCGAGTCCGAATCGTCGACAGTCTAGTGGAACTTCATCGAAAAAATTGATGAAGACTGAAGTCTAGGTTGCCACTGAAGCCCAAGCTTCTGTTTTGCATCCAACTTCTATTTTACCTTCAGCTTTTGTCACCCAGCCAGCATCCTAGGTTATAATATCTCATTTTTTAACCTTGTTGCATGGTTCTGGAATTAACTCATGTACGCACAGGAGGAAAAAGCCTAGTGGGTCCTCAGCAAGCAGCTTGCAGAGATGCAAGTTCTTTTGAAGGAACGGACTGCAATATGCAACTCTTTGTTGGAAGAAAATGAAGATCTGCAAGAGAGATCCAACAGGCGAAATCGAGACTTTGAGTTTCTTTTTAGGACTATTGATCGTCTACGGGGGAATTATAATAGGGCGTGTGAGGCTACAAGAGAGGCTCACATGGAGAGGGACCTTTCCCGAGAGCAGAAGGAACTCTCTGATGCTATTAGGGCCAACTGTAGCCTCGCAATAAAAGACGACGTCGAAAGATTAAGGAACATCGCTGATGCTCTAGGGACAGCTGCTGTTAATCCTATAGATGACAATTTGTCCCTTGGAGAACTTTGTACTTTCCTTTCAGATCAGGTTGACGCTTTGGTCGCCTGCATCCCTTTTTTGTGTAAAGATTGCAAGAAATAAAGTTTTCTTTTTTCGCAAAAAAGGTTTTGATTAATGATTACGCATAATCTTTAATCATTTCTCAATATGACTTTGAGTAAATATCTCTGCGTGAAGAATGGTTCTAGGTAAATGTCTCTACGACCATAACATCTACAGGTAATTGGTATTATATCCATGGTTACCGCGGCAACAAATCGAGGTCATAGAAAACCAGGACAAAAATCTCTGTTTGAATAAAATGATTGTAGGTAAATATCTCTGTGACCATAATATTCACAGGTAAGATATTATAACTATGGTCTTTGTGACAATAAAGTACTGAAGTCACAGGATTACATTGAGACCATAGGCAACACTGAGTTCACTGGATTACATTTCTTTGAGGCCACAAGTAGCACTAAGACCACATAATTCCATTATACTATAATTATTTGTTATGTAGCCCCCGAATTTGAAATAAAATGACTCTTCCGTTCCAAAAAGATTCATTTTGTTTCAAATTCTATTAGGGTCAAAGATATGATTTCAGGCATAACTCTAAAAAACTTGTTATGAAAAATATTAAAACAATGGATTCAACAGGTAGTGGTCTAGGACCTATAAAAGGAGTTACCTTGCTTGAGAAGCTTTCCGAAAAACTCTCTTTTACATATGCTACTCCGCCGCAAAAAACCCTTATTCCTCACCGTTGCGAACATCGCCACCAAAAAAACCCCCATCTTTCCAAAGATTTCATCATTGCGATGGCATTCTGGAGCCGATCAAGCCATTGTAACAGTGAGAGCTTGGTAGCATTAGAGAAAGAAGAGATTCTCCCCTCTCAGTTGCTAATCAACTGGCGGCCTACGGGGAAACAAGAAGTTGTTTTTAGAAAATGAAATGGTGATCTTTGAAGACTTCCTGCGATGCGGATTCCGTCTTCTAGAGAGCAAATTTCTCGAAGATGTTCTTGCATATTATGATCTAGAGTTGGTAAACCTTCATCCCAACTCTGTTTTGATTTTAGCTATTTTCCAGCACCTATGCGAGGCATTCGTTGGGGTTTTGCCTTGCGTAGACCTTTTCCGGCGGTTTTACTTTTCCGCATGGTCGAAGAGCGCCAGTGCGGTAGGGTGTGTGTATTTTCATTTAAGGGAGAAAAAAGATTACCCCTTTTTCCCTCTATGTGATTCGGTGCACGGATGGAACCAAAGATGGTTCTATTGTGCCACGCCGATGGAAAGCAGCCTCTGGTTGGAGAACCGGTGATATTTACTTGATTTGCTTGATTTTTCTATATATTTTTCCCCATTCTTTTGCACATATTAGTCATATAGCTCGTCATATACCTAGATTATTCCAGATTTGTTGCTAAATCGACCGGATTACTTGTTTTGCAATTTTTATCGTAGGTTGGCGTGAATCGGATGGATTTTGGCTAATAGACGCGCCTCATTGACTAATCCCGACCCTTGGTCGATTCCAGATAGAAGTGCATGTTTCTGAGGATGCGTAGGAACCGACCGCGCTGAAATCGGAGTCTCTGGGGGCTTGGAACACCTAAACCTAGCAGACAAGGACCTAGTTGTCATTTCCTATTTTGTCGAGGACCTTTCTGCAAAAATGCCAAAATTCAGCCTTAACCCTAGCCGGCCGCCACTGTGCAGGAGTTGAGCCCGGTTTTTGTTTTTCTTACCTTCTCTTCTTTCTCCCCCAAATCTTCCTCCACACCTCTGTCCACCTTGCCGCCGGTGGCCGGGCCGTACGCCGGTGGCGCACCACCACCACTTCACCCGATCCATCGGATCCGCTTTGCGCCGCCACCATAGAACAACCCGCGCGGCCACATCCGCTGCCGCCGAGCCGGTCCCGATCCCGTGTCGCGCCGCACAGCTCCCGCCGCCGAACCACCTCCCGCTGTCTTCCACCGCCGCCGCCTAGATCCAACCGTCGCTCCACCTCTCCAGCAAGCGCCACCGCCGATCCAGCACTTCCCGCGACAGTCTCACACCGGATCTGGCCATCCCGCCGTAGATCCGCGCTTCGGCGCCGCCTCCTCCGCGCGTGCCGATCTCCCGCCGTCACCTCCCACCTCACGGTCTCCACCACCAAAATCCTAACACCGCCGCTGTCAAAAGCACCGGCGACATCGGTTTTCCCTCCAGCAACACGACGATTTCGTCATTGACTTCCTCGACGCCGGCCTCGTGTTGTTCATCGACGGCTGTTGTTGTGCATCATTGAGCCTACTTTGGCCAACGCCGACGTCAACAGTGATCAGCTTCGGCCAAGGCCTAGATGACGAGGATCGTTACCCAAGCTAGTTCAGAATAAATGCATGACTGGTTTAAGACTGATTTGAGCCAGATGACTATCCGCTAATATGGACTCAAGCCATCTTCACATGGTCGCAGGTTCTACTTGATCAGACCACAAATAATGCATAGTCAGAGGTCTGTATGCAATACGCAGATAGAGGGCTGCAGATAGTGCGCGGTCAGATAATCGCGCACAATGTGCGGTCAGATCATCCTCGACCAGAGAATGTGGGATTGCTTAGACCTTGCAACAGGTATATCCCGAGTATCTCGAGGATTCTACCACGTGCCGAGACAACCTGCAAGAGGTTAATACGTGCAGTTATTCTTTAATTACATGTGTTAAGCCTATGTGGAGGTTTAGTGCAGTCACCAAAACTGCACCTGAGCAACTATTCGAAGCCGTTATGCCTTGGCGCCCTTTCAACCAGTATAAAAGGGTAAGCCAATGCATTAAAACGGGGGATGAGAGGACACATCGACAAGTCTTCATAGGCTAGTTTAATAGTGTTTTTTCTTAACCATACGGAAAAGATCCTCGCCTGTGATGATCTTTTCCCCCACTTTGTAACCCTTTGTTCTATACATAGTGAAATACTAACAGGACATAGGGCTATTACTCCCACCATCGAGGGCCCGAACCTATCTAAATCTCTATGTGTTTCAGTTAACTTTGATTCATCATCCCTTCCTGGAGGGACACCCTGAAAGGTCTCACAACCTATAAATTTTGCATAAGTTCGACTAAGGACCTCGAGTCGGAATCGTCAATAGCTGGCGCCCACCGTGGGGCCTTTCTCAAGGCGTCCTAATTTTCATCTGGAGGTTCGCTGAATCAATGGCTGGAGCATATGACTCAGAGAACGATTTCGATCTCGAGGATTATGCCCACATTCGTATGCCTTCACCTAGTGATCCTGTTCCGATGGAGGAAACCAGAGGCGAAGATGTCCCGGGGGCCGATTCGGCCACTCAGGCCATGTCTATCGACCAGGGGATGACCAACACAGAGCCTGAACCTACTGAGGTTCTCAATGCGTTAGAGGTTGAGACCGGTCCATCGTATGGCCCTGCTGAGGGTAAGAACAATGTCGACCAGGAAATCAGCCCGGGGAGATTTGACCCTGACAACCTCCATCGTCTCTTTGATTTCGAGTTTGACTCGGAACAAATGGAGATGTTTTCTCCGTCGGTGACCTCCCTCCCTAGACAATTCGCTGCCTTGTCGGAAGAGATTCCCGATCAATGGGCTGCTAGGGAAGAACAGGAATGCAAACAGAAGGAAGACCAAGATCACGAGCAAAAAGACAATGACCTTCGCAGAACAGCCTTGGAGGCTCTTCAAAATGCGCACGCTCGTTACGATGCTGCTCCTGGTTCTTCCCAACGATCACGTGGTTGCAGACGCGACCAGACACCATCTTTGCCCCCGGAGCGTTCCCCAGTGGATGAATAGACGGTAATGCCTGGTGCCCCTAGGAGAAGTACGCATGGCCGACTTCGATCTATCGCGGAGGTCTTGCGTAATTTTCCTCCTACGGTCATAGATGCGCAAAAGCCGGCCTTCACCAGAATCCTGGCGGAGAGGTTGGATGAGGTCGCATCTGAGGCGACCCCAACGGCTTCTTCCCGGTCGGTGACACGTTCCCACATCCGAGAGTACTCTCACTCTGGTTCAGGTAGACGTAATCGTCCACCACCTGTCCCATCTCGGCACGACAAAGATAGACAGGTGGAGGATTCTCGAGATAGGGAACGAATTCCTGTCCATTCTCGCCTAGGACCGTGAGTGACTTCTCCATTGTGTGAGATCGCGCATGATCAGGTCGAGAGTCGCAGGTCAATTCACGGTCCCTATGTTGGTTGTAAAGCTTTCTCATCCGGCCTTCATGCGGTCGTTTGGCCAGACAAGTTTAAATCAGGGGCCATAGAGAGGTTTGATGGAACTCAGAACCCATCTGAGTTTCTCCAAATTTACATTACTGCCATCCAGGCAGCAGGTGGCGATGACCGGGTCATGGCCAACTATCTACCCACAGTCCTCGAAGGACTGGCAAGAACCTGGTTGTTCAATCAGCCTGAGGGTTCGATCTATAATTGGGAAATGTTGTGCGATGCCATCCTCAACAATTTCCAGAATTGTTATCAGAAGCCGGGCAAAGAGGACGACCTTCATTGACTACGGCAAACTTCGACTGAAACCCTTCGCCAGTTTGTCAAGAGATTTGTCAAGGTGAGAAATACCATCCCGAACATATCTGATAGTTCCGTTATCAGGGCATTTAAACATGTCGTTTGGTATCAGAGATTCACCGAAGACTTGCTCATTCATCCTCCTCGATCAGTAGCCGATCTCTTTGATATGGCTGATCGATATTCCGACGTAGCTGAGGCTGTTGAATGGAATCGGATAGTGGATAAAGGTAACCTACCGCCCCAACCAGGTCTCAGGGACGCTAGAAGGGAGGATTCAAGCAAGAAGCCAGAATCTTCATCAGGCGGGAAGTCGAAGAAGTCAAAAAGGAGTTGGTCTGGACAATACCGAGAGGTCGCGGTCGCAGAGAAGCCTCCTTCGACCAAAGGTAACAAGCCATCGTTTAAAAATAAAACTGCTTCTGGTGGTCGTAGTGCCGACCAGCCAGAGAAGTCGACTAACCCGCAGGAAGGCAAGAGATGGTGTCCGCTCCACAACTCCGCAGGCCACGACCTCAAGAACTGCAGGAGTTGGTTGAAGCAGTTGGATGACTTCTACCAGGGCATAGGACCTATGCCGACCTTACCAACTAAGGAGCAAGCTTGCGGGCTAAGAGACGCCGACGGGGATGAAGAGATGTCTTACCAGGTACCTCGTAATCATGTTAATGTTATTTTCGGAGGTTCCTCCTCTTTTGCTTCTAAGAGGCAATTTAAGGCCTTTTATCGAGAGGTTAACCAAACGGAGACTTCTCTTGGTGAACCTCAGTACCCCCGTTGGTCAGATACACCTTTGACGTTTGATCGCTCTGATTGTCTTGCGGGGCTTACTCGACCATTGAGGCTGCCTCTAGTCATTACCCCAATCATCAGCAATGCGAGAGTCGAGAGGGTTCTGATCAACGGAGGTAGCTCCTTGGACATTTTATTAGTCAAGGCGCTCGACGAGATGCAAATTCCTCGTTCGAAAATCAAGCCCATAATCCATCCATTTTATGAGATAATTTCTGGTCCCTCTATGATACCATTGGGACAGGTGGTGCTCCCAGTCACGCTGGGAGAACCGGATAACTTCCGAACGGAATTAGTTACTTTTGATGTAATTGATTGTGATTCAGCTTATAACGCAATTTTTGGCAGGCCAACTCTTGCTAAGTTCATGATGGCTACGCACTATGCCTATCAGTGCGGCAAGTTGCCTGGCCCCAAGGGTGTCATTTCTATTCGAGGTAGTCGCAATGCGGCGCTGACGTGTGATCGGCTATCCTTGGAGATGGTGGACCAACTTCCCCTCCGAGACGCTTAGATCGCCACAGTGTCCACTGATACGATCAAGACTGCTCCTCGACCAGACGAAACACTCAAGTTGGTTCCATTGTACCCAAATGATCCGTCCAAGACAATTCGGGTTGGATCAGGCCTGGATGACAAATAGGAACTCAAGCTCATTGCTTTCCTCCGGGCTAACGCAGATGTGTTTGCGTGGAAACTATTCGACATGCCCGGTGTCCCAAGGGAAGTAATCGAGCACAGGTTAGCTATTCGACTTGGACAGCGACCGATAAAGCAGAAGCTCAGGCGTTTTGCTGTTGATTGACAGGAAGACATTCGAGAGGAGTTGGACAAACTCCTAAAAGCTGGGTTTATTCATGAGGTCGATCACCCGAAATGGCTTGCAAATCCGGTCATGGTCCGCAAGTCAAATGGTAAGTGGCGCATGTGCGTCGACTACACTAGCCTCAACAGTGCCTGTCCGAAGGATAACTTCCCCTTCCCCGCATCGACCAGCTAGCCGATTCTACTGCGGGCTGCGAACTGATGAGTTTCCTGGACGCTTACTCGGGATATCATCAAATTAGCATGGCAGAAGAAGATGAAGAGAAGACTGTCTTCATCACCCCTTTCGGCACCTACTGCTACGTCAGAATGCCGTTCGGTCTCAAAAACGCAGGTTCCACGTACCAGCGCTTGATGCAAAAGAACTTTCTTTCCCAGATGGGGCGTAATCTTGAAGCTTATGTAGACGACCTGGTTGTAAAAAGTTCGAAGAGATTGTCGCATTTAGACGATCTTGCTGAAACCTTCTGTAACTTGAATCGATATGGAATAAAATTAAACCCGAAAAAATGTTCTTCCGGGGTTTCATTAGGAAAGTTTCTTGGTTTTCTTGTTTGTTCCAGAGGAATCGAAGTCCATCCTGAGAAAATCAGGGCTATTGAACAGATGAGGTCTCCCTCGACCATCAAGGATGTTCAGTGCCTAGCAGGTCTCATGGCGGCCTTAAGCCGGTTCATATCGTGACTAGGCGAAAGGGGGCTACCTTTCTTCAAAGCCCTGCGCAAACATCATAATTTTACATGGTCCGATGAGGCCGAAAAGGCATTTCAGAAGGTGAAAGCATATCTATCTAGTCCGCTGGTCTTGGTGTCTCCCAACAAATGAGAGCTATTACTTCTCTACTTGGCGGCCACACCTCACGCGGTCAGCGTCGTTCTGATCGCGGACAGAGAGGATGTGCACAAGCCCGTCTACTATGTAAGCGAAGTACTTCATGGTCCCAAGGAGCGTACCCTGAGGTCCAGAAGATACTTTATGCACTTCTGATGGTTTCCCGAAAGCTGCGACATTACTTTCAAGCACATAAGATCACAGTACCCTCATGTTTTTCATTGGGGGACATTGTCCGTAATCCAGAGAAATCTGGTCAGATCGCCAAATGGGCTGTCGAACTTGGAGCGTTCGACATCTATTTCATGCCTCACACCACAGTCAAATCTCAGGTCTTGGCCGACTTTGTAGTTGAATGGACTAACCCTGAGACACCCGTGCAGGTATCCAAAGAATTGGAATGCCCTGATCACTGGATAATGTACTTTGACGGCTCTCATAGTTTTCAACACTCGGGGGCTAGAGTGGTCTTAGTTACGCCTCAGGGCGAACAGTTGAAGTTTGTCTTTCAACTACACTTTGTTGCGACCAACAACGCGGCAGAGTATGAAGGTCTTCTTGCGGGGCTCCGGGTAGCTAAGTTCCTCGGAGTCCGTCGATTAGTGGTGAGGGGGGACTCACAGCTGGTCGTAAACCAGGTAAACAAGGAGTACAGCACCTCCGATGAGACAATGGCTCATTACCAGGGGGAAGTGAGGAGGTTGGAAAAACACTTCAGTCATTTCGAGGTCCAATACATCCCGCGAAACGACAACATTCTCGCAGACCAATTATCCAAAATTGGGACCTCAAGCACATCCGCTCCGGCAGGAGTGTTCGTAGAACACTTGGAACATCCATCGATCATGACTACGGTCGAGGATGATCCGGTAACAGTCTGCGTTACCAACCTCGAACAGGAACGAGATTGGACTCATCCATTGAGGGTCTATCTCGAACATGGGACCCTGCCCGAGGATGAAACCGAAAGCAATCGGTTGGTTCGAAAGGTGCGTCTATACAAGCTCATAGAAGGAGTTTTGTATAGAAAAGGTACTCAAGGAGTATTTATGCGCTGTGTGAGCCAAGAGGAAGGCAAATCCCTCTTGAGAGAAATACATGACGGTTATGCGATGCGCACATGTCATATCGTACACTGGTCGGTAAAGCTTTCCGACAAGGGTTTTATTGGCCTTCGGCACTTGACGATGCCAAGAATATGATCAAGACATGTCCTCAGTGTCAGTTTCATGCGAGACAGGCTCATCAACCTGCCTATGCCCTACAAACCATTCCCCTTTCATGGCCTTTTGCGGTCTAGGGGATGGACATTGTTGGTCCTATGCCACAAGCGGTCAATGGATACAAGTTCTTGTTCGTAGCTATTGACACGTTTACAAAGTGGATTGAGGCCGAACCAGTACGCAACATTACTGCTACGGCTGTGCAAAAGTTTTTTCATATGAACATTATGGCTCGGTTCGGTGTTCCAAATTGTCTCATCACCGATAATGGTTCCCAATTCGCTAGTGGTCTTTTTCTGGATTACTGCGATCAGGTTGGAACCAAGGTATGCTTTGCCTCTGTAGCCCATCCGCAGAGCAATGGTGCCGTTGAACGCGCCAACGGGCAGATATTGCAAGGTATGAAGAAACGTGTTTTTGATCACCTTAAGACACACTCGGGGGCTTGGGTAGACGAGCTTTATACCGTCTTATGGGTACTACGTACTACTTCTAGTCAAGCCACCGGTGAGATGCCATTCCATTTGGTATATGGGGCTAAGGCCGTGTTGCCTATGGAAATCAGTATTGGTTCTGTCCGAACAGATCAATTTGAACAAATTGATCAGAACGGGCAACGATTAAAAGATCTCATCCTCCTAGAAGAAAAACGTGATCGAGTTTTGATCAAGTCTACGGTATACTTGCAAGCTTTACGCAAGTACCATAACAAAAAGGTGCGACCACGTAGTCTTCACGTAGGCGATTTGGTTTTACGTAGGATTCAAAACCAATCAAGTCGCAACAAGTTCTCCCTACAATGGGAAGGCCCCTACACTATTGTTTCGGTGCCGCGACCAGGATCGGCTCGGTTAGCGATGGAGGATGGTCGGATTTTGTCTAATACATGGAACATCGATCAACTACGCAAATTTTATGTCTAAGTACCCAATTCATTTTTCCTGTTCAATTAGCATGATTTAACAAAATAGGCTTTTTAATTTCATGTGTAGATTATCCCTCTTTTGCCCGTATGTATAACGAGTCTAGCTCGGGGGCTAGTCGCTGATGGTTATATTGTAACAATATCCTGATCGGATTCGCGGGCCGATCTCATGATCACTTCCAGACAAGACACCCCTCAATAAGCCATTCCTCAACGCACACGGGGCTTGCTGGTATGTCCTTGGTCATCCGAGTGGCTGCCTGTTTGCAATAAGATTGGGTATGGTGTTCAGTATAATTGTTAGTCTGGTCGGGTATCCCTTGTCATCGCTCACATATATATATCCTGTGCTCATAATACTAAGTTTTCAGTATATATAATCACAGGCGGGGGCTAGGGGAATATGGTCGCAACATGAAACAGAGAAAAGTCTTTTCTTTTTTCTTTGTAAAAAAAAATGCATGCATTCGCATTATATACATTGTACAGATACAAGAGTCTATAGTATGCCGAGATCATTTAGGAGTTTCTCGACAAGAGGTCTAACTTCCTCCAAATAGACCCAAGCTGGTCTTCACTCTCGACCTCTGCTTCTTCCGCCACTGCGTTCAGGTCCAGATTTGGGCCATGGCGAAGACGAAGTCGGCAAACGATGGCGGAGGTAGTTGATCGAACTCTGGATTTGATCGCCTCTTTTTGCCGCCTAGTATCTTCAGGAAGATACTCGAGGAGTGACTCCGCTTGAGTCGCGACCAACGTGGTCCAGTCGCTAAGGCTAAGGTCGTCCACCGCGGTTTCGACCACATCAGCCCTTAATAGACCGGCCAGCATCTTCAGTTTTTCGAAGATGTTTTCTTGAGTACTGCTGCAGGCAGAGATTGACGTGCTCAAATCTTTGTTTTCCCTGCGAACAGAATCAAGGGTCGCCTGGAGTGTAGCCTTCTCCTGATCGAGCCGGCTTATCTGGTCATCTCGCGCTGCGACAAGAGGCCATTACGAACAATTCATACAAAGAAGTCAATTTACTCTGGACAGAGATATGCTTACAAGAGAGTTCTGATCGCAATTTCTTGAGTTCACTCTCCAGAAACGAGATGTGGGTAGCCGCCCAGAATTCTTGATTTTCTCGGTCAGCAAGGCTCTTCACTAGATAAGCATTTTCTCTGTGACAGAATGGATGATTATCAAAATAAGGGCCTGCATTCGAATGAGTAAAGAAAAATCTTCCTTACTGCTGCAGGCGACTTTTTTTCCTCTTCTGTGGCTTTGATGCTATCTATCATAGCCATCGACATGGTCGCCACGCGGGTCATTTCCTATGACAAGGGGATCAATCTCGAAATACATATGTTCTTATGCAAGCATAAAATCCATAAGGAATGGCTGGTATACCTCGGCATACTCTCTGAACGAGAGTCTCCTTGGTTCAACTGCTGGGTTCATCTTATCCCCAGCAGGGACAGCGGATGTCCCTCCCCGCTGACCTTTATTCTTGGCCAAGGTTGCAAATTCCAACACACCTGACTGGACTTCTGCAAAAACCCTGTCCACCAGAGACCTCGGTCGCAGGGGAAGCCCCAACACTGGCCGAGGCCGCTGAAGGGCTTGGCACTGGACTCCTGTGCCTGAGTAATAGAAAACGATATCAGTTGGGTTTCTTATAAGAAACCATTGAAATTTAACCTTGTCCATACAAGGGCAATTTCTTACCTTATTCGAACTCCCTCTAGTTTTTGGGATTTTGAAGAAGGTTCCCCAAGGAAAAGGGGACAGTCGTCATCTATCCTGGTCTTCCTCTTCGTGAAGAGGATCCAGTCCTTTTCTCCCTGTGTATACAAGATCATGAACACACACATGAGGATCGACAAGGATTGAAGCAAGGATGATCCTTACCTGGGTAACCACTTCGGTTGGTAGGGATACAGCCTTGGGACCAGGTATTTCCTGGACCATAAGCGTCAGGACTTCATCCGCGACTGCGGGAGTGCTGGCAGTTGCGGTGTCCTGTTCTGTTGTTTCCACCCCAAGCATTAGGAGCGGAGTGCTCGCCACCCCAAGGCTGGCCGCAACCGTCTCAGGGCGGATGGAGGGAATGTTTTCTTCCTCCTGTATGAGTACTACTCAGTTGACATCCATAAATGGATAACGACCATCAAAGCTGTGAAGAATCTTACCACAGTTATCCCCTCTGTCGGAGGGAGAGGTGTAGCAAGCCCTGAAGCTTCTTGGGCTTCAGGCACTGAAACTTCACCCACAACCACAGGGTCATCAGTGGTCGCGGGGCCCACTTTGGTCGTTCCAGGTCTCGCGAGCGAAGGCAAGACGTCGCTGGACAGGGAGGCACTCGTTTTCCTCTTACGGCGGATCAGAGGAACTTCATCTTCTTCCTCCTCGCTCCCTTCACCCCGTACGACGGAGAAGTGATTCCGGTTTGTACCTGGGATAACAGAGGGCATTGAGTATCTTACCGGGGTTCTTTTTGCGGTAGAAGGAGTCTTCGGTGAAGAAGTTTCTCCTAGAAGTCCCTTAGACTTCTTGGGAACGCCTTCCCTTGTCCCGTGCTTCGAAGAAACTTTCTTTATTCTCTTCGGAACTGGCTTTCCCAGGAAGCCGATGTCAAAGGTCGTCGTCGGTATTGATCAGACTCTGCGGGTGAGGCGACCCTCTAGCTCCCTCCACATCGGCGCTGTATGCCTTGAGGAGGTAGTTCGTCCTTTTCTTGATTTCGGACGAACCCATAGCTATGTCACAAATATGCAAGTTAACAAATATGATATTTTGTAAGAAACTTGTGTCTTTGTTGACCAAAAGGCGTACCATTATTATAGTCCAAGGTGCTATCCACCATGGACTGTATCTCCCAAGCCGGATGAGCCCTTTCACACAGGGGGCTCACCCGATTCTTTACAAAGTCGCGAATGATGTAGCGAGCCATTAGTCCCTCTTGGACTAAGTGAAGAATCACTTGGACCTGTTTCTTCTGCTCCGCGCTTAGGGCAGGAAGAGAGTCCAATTCGTTGGACTTCTCGGGCCGAGAGTTCTCGAACCATAACCCGCTCTCGGAAGGAGGGGTGCAGTAAAACCACTTCTGGTACCACCTGTGCACGGAGTCTCGTAGGGGTGGGAAGGGATACTCTTTCTTCTCTCTTATCAGGAAGTAAATGCATCCGGCGGCGTTGGCACTCTTTGACCACGCCGAATAGTAGAAACGCCAGAAGAGCTTCGCGCTTGGGAGCACTCCGACGAAAGCCTCGCACAAGTGCTGGAAGATCGCTAGGATCAGGACAGCATTCCAGTGGAGATTCACCAACTCCAACATGTAATGCTCCAAAATATTCTTCAGGAATCTGCTTTCGGGGAATCGAAACCCACATCGTAGGTATTCCTCGAATACCACCAACTCGCCCTCTTGGACGGTTGGGGTTTCTTGGTCCTTCTCCGCGGGTCGCCAGTTGATTAGTAACCACGAAGGGAGGATCTCCTCTTTCTCCAGCGCCATTAAACTCTCCTCTGTGTAGTGGATTGATCGACTCCAAGCCATCATTTTTCACAAGAGATTGTGGGGAAAAGCTGATGACCTTGGAGGCGATGGAAGATGAAGGATGAGGGTTTTGTGCGGCGGAAGCTCTAAGGCCGAAGGCTGGTTGTGTGGCTTCCTCAAGAAGCTACTTGCTCCTTTTATAGGCCCGAGACAACGTTCCACTGAGGGAAACGCTCCATTGAATACTTTATTTATTTCCCATAAAGGATGTTTTTTCTTGGAAACCCGTTATGTGTTCCCCTTACCGAATCCGAAACGAAAAGCATTTTTTGTTTCGAATTTGGGGATTAAAGTTGGTGTAAGCATATGAAAACTCTACAAAGATTTTCGGAGGGCATTACCCTTCATGTTTTTTGTAAATTTTCACGTGTTGGTCACAATGCGTTTCTGTGACATCTTGATCATAAAGATGTTCTATGATCATTACAACTAAATAACTGTTGTGTATGCAGTTGTCATTCGGTCAAGTTGTTGTGTTATCAAAACTATGATTCTGATCGGACTTCAACTCTAATTGCAGTGGTAGTTTTGATCGGATTTAGGTTCTGATCGCGATAAAACAAACCGATAGTAAAATGACGTCATATAAACTAATGGTTATGACAGTGGGGACCTTATTTTACTATTGGTTGTGTTTTTGAACCGATAGTAAAATTGTGCAACTTATCTCGACCCCTGCTCTGCGCTCTGCATCCTCGATTCATTTCTACCTTACGTGCATCCACGCTCCAAGCTAGAGTGATCTGGAGAAGCTAACTGAGAGGTTGATAATTCGATCCCCCTCGGTATTGTCATCTTCTCATCACCTCTCTCTCTCGATCACTCTTTCACACTCTACCACTCTCTACTTGCAATTCATTAAACTAGATACATGTAGCTCCAAACTAACTAGAAGGCTAGGTTAGCTAGCTAGCTATAGCTTGATGAAGTTAAGCAGCTAACTAGCTGGCTCTTCCAATTAATGCATCAAGTTAATTAGGGTTTCATACATATCCATTTAATGTAATTAAGCAGCTGTACACACATATGGCCTAGCTAATTGATGATGTTTCATGCATGCATGCCCTGAGTCATTAATTATTTATTTCAATTTGTCAATTTTGTGAAATAATTGTAGATGGACCGAGAATATTGGATGTATGGAATAAAACGTACTACTGTTGAGTATTTGGAGGGTGTGAATGGGTTTATTAAATTTGCTGAGCAAGACAAGGCGAAGAAGGGAGAGAAAGATATGCATTGTCCTTGTATAGATTGTACGAACTTAAAAAGATTCGGCAACTCTGATCAGATTAGGAGTCATTTGATTCGTCGTAGTTTTAACGTACGCTATACCCGTTGGATATGGCATGGTGAAGATCTTGAGGAAACGGGCACCGCTACCACTCAGCAACACCCGGAAGTAGATTGTAGTAATGATGATCATGATCAGAATATTGGTAATGTTCATTCGGAAATCCATGTAGATGAAGACAATTTAGATGAAATGTTACGTGATGTAGAAGAAGATTACAGCGAAAACGATTTAGCTAAATTTGAGAAATTAATTGTTGATTCTGAGAAGCCTTTGTTCCCCGGATGTGCAAAATTTACAAAGTTGTCTTCTGTGATGATGATCCGTTTGAAACGTACCCTTGGTTTTCGTACTAGCCTCGCCCAGATTCTAATATGCGGAATAACGGGATCTTACTCGGAAATACCGAAACCCAAAGGTTGATCGAAAACACAGTTCAAAGTAATTGCACAACTCTTTATTTCAAAGAGGGCTTTACAAGTCGAACGTTAGACACACTTGCCTACATCGAATGAATTATAAGTGTCTAAAACTCAAATAAGTTCGATGACTCTTCGATGATCTAAACTAGACCTATTACAAGGTATTTATAGTCCAATCGTATGAGTATGTATCAGACTCAATAACCTAAACGTATTAGACTCATATAACTAACTAAGCCTAAACAGATAAGCTTAGTTATACATATTTGGATCGGATTACAATTCCGAACAGGAAACGAATTCCTTTTCCTGATCGCGAACCAATCCACGATCGCGAATCCTTTCCGAACACAGTTAAGGTCGCGAAGCCGTATGCGATCATGACTTGGTCGCGAAGCCATATGCGATCAGGACTTGAAGATCCTCCCGGATCATGACTCCCTTGTTAAGAAGGAGCCAACCCCTGTTGCGACCTCTCGATCAAACTGGAGATGTGGAATGTAATGACCATGAAACTGGTTGACTAATCAGAGGCCACGTGGCTGGCTAGCAGAGAAGCCACGATGCTGGCAATGCTGAAACCTAAGTCTACGCGTTGGATTTAGTTTTGTTTTAGAAAAATTTGCTGTCAGACCTGTGCAGTATCCGTCAGGGGTTTCTTGCAGCCACCCCTCAGCCTGAGCGAGTGCCGCTGCTCGCCCCTGTATGTGCTTGTCATCATCCAGCATTTTAGGGTTGGGTCTATCTTTCGGGTCGATCGTTTTCATATTGGGTCATTTTCCGGGTCGATATCGAGCCCCAGAGGGCATAGAATAAAATAGAAGCGGGAGAATAAGAATAAATAGATAATAAATAAGAAAAGAAAAGAGTTTTCTTTTAGAAAATCCAGGCCCAAAGGCCCAAGTTGTCTCAATTTTGCACAAAGCCCCTCTAGATTTCTCAAATTTGCAAATCAGCCCAATGGACACTGATCCGTTTGAGACCTAGCCTTGGTTTTCGCACTAGGCTCGCCCAGATTCTAATATGCGGAATAACGGGTTCTTATTCAGAAATACCGAAACCCAAAGTAATTGCACAACTCTTTATTTCAAAGAGGGCTTACACGTCGAACATTAGGCACACTTGCCTACGTCGAAGGAACTATAAGTGTCTAAAACTCAAATAAGTTCTATGACTCTTCGATGATCTAAACTAGACCTATTACAAGGTATTTATAGTCCAATCGTATGAGTACGTATCAGACTTAGTAATCCTAAACGTATTAGACTCATATAACTAACTTAACTAATCCTAAACAGATAAGCTTAGTTATATATATAGGATTACAATTCCGAACAGGGAACGAATTCCTTTTCCTGGTCGCGAACCAATCCATGGTCGCAAAACCTTTTCGAACACGGTTAAGGTCGCAAAGCCGTATGCGATCAGGACTTGGTCGCGAATCCGTATGCGATCAGGACTTGGTCGCGAATCCGTATGCGATCAGGACTTGGAGATCCTCCTGGATCAGACACCCAGCTTAACCAGGGCACTGCCATCTGTTCAACAAAACAGTGCAAATAGCCACCTCAGCCCACAGAAGGTCAGTTACATGTTATACACCAGACGAAGTAACTGCACCGTACAATATAACCTCATACCCATGATATTTACTCGATTTGCCTTATTATTCTGTACATTCTCCTCATGCTTTCGCACATATTAGTCATTTTCTTTGGTATATGCCTAGACTATTCCAGATTAATTGCCAAATCGACCGGATTATTCGTTTTTCCAATTTTTATCGCAGGTCGGCGACGATTGGATGGATTTTTGGCTAGCGGACGTGCGTCCTCGACTTAATCTAGCCATCGGACAATTCCTGATGGAAGTGTGCGTTCCCGCGGTCGCGTAGGAATTGACCGCACTGAAATCGGAGTCTCCGGGTGCCCGGAATCCCAAACCCTAGCCACGAGGCCACATTTCTAAATTTCCAAAACCTCGAGGGCTTTTCTGCAAAAGTGCCAAATTGCCCTCTTACACTGCCGCCGGCCATCTGAGGCATTTGTGCCCGGCTTTTATTTTTTTTCTTCCCTTCTTCTTCCCCAAACCACTCTTCCACACCTCCCTCCACCTCGCCGCCGATGGCCAGGCCATATGCCAGCGGTGCTCCATTCCCTCGCCACTCCGCCACTCCCCCCGATCCGGTTTCCGCTTCCATCCCGACACCGCAACCTCCACAGATCCAGCCGGATCCGAGCTGCCACCACGATCTCGGCCTTCTTTGCGCCACGCTGTGGCCTCCCTCCGCGCCGCCTTTGCTCCACCAAGTGCTACCACAGCCACGCGCCGCCGATCCGCCCTTCCATCGCCGATCTGCTCCGGGGCAGTGCCGGCGCCACCACTCCAAACCGACGCCTCCCACAGCCGGCGCCGCCTCTTCTTCACGCCACATCGCCGCCGGATCTGTGCCACGCCGTCCACGGCGCCACCGGATCCACACTTCGCCGATCCGTCACGCTGCACCTCCACGGAGCCACACGCCGCCACCACTGGACTCACCTCCCGCCGCCGGCACCTCCATCGACCCCGATCTGACGCTGGAGCCGCCGCCTAGCCGCCCTTGCTTCGGATCTGCGCCCCTTCACGAGCCGCGCCGCCGTCTCCACCTCGGCCACAGCTTCACCAACACCGTCTCCGGCCCTTTTCGACAACCCAACTCCAGGCTCGGCCATCTTCATCGACTCCGGCTTCATCTTCTTCCTCTTCTCCAGCAACAGCTCCAGCGACCTTCTCCAGTGACCAAAACTTCTCCAGGTCTTCGACGACTACGGCCACGGCTCAGCTCCCACAACCTTGGCAACAAGCAACAATGGTGATTCAATTCCCCCTTCCTTTCATTCTATCTTTTTGAATAAAAATGCATATTCTAGATGAGATGAATTGTTCTTGTAATGTTGATGAACTGAGACTCTGATGGATCAATTATTAGTTTCTGGTTGAATGGAAAGGCCTTGGTATTGGTACTTGTTGTTCTCTTTATCCTAATAGATGGATCACTGTTGTATGTGTTGATGCTTCAATTCCTTTGTTTGGGTTTTATGGGATGAGCAGCATTTGTATTTGATGATCAGCAATTCAAAAGCTTTGAGTTTTACTTGATGTGTGCTGTGACTTGCTCTCTGTTTATCTATTCTAAAATGATCTTGCTATCGAAATGAGTGGTTTGAACTTTTGTCTTGTGATGGTTGATTTGACTCTAGAATTCAATCTGGATTGGCAATTGTCTCACTTGTACTATTCTTAAATCTGACACGCAAAGAATAAGTGATCTGTTCTGCCAGGTTGATCTCTGTCCAATTTTCTTAGACTTGTTTTACTATGCTATGCATGTTTTTCTAATCAAACCCCAGTCTGAAAACTGAGATGATTGATTTCAATTCTGAATCCGCTGAGTTGTTTGTGCTTTGTGTTAATTCACTGTTGGGAGTGGTCTGTGTTATTTCTCTACGTGTTCGCTTGTTGATACCGTCGATAAGTGTGTTCGTTTAGTTGTTTTCGCCTCTTCTCGCGAGATCACTGAATGTTAATGATGCTATCGCTTGTACTCACGACGACATGTATAGACCTAACACTATGGTCGCAATGTGTTCATCTGTCTCTCTCTTTCTATTTATTCCTTCTGACATTTAGCTCTTTCTTCTATTTTATTTTTACCCGATTTTGATTTAGTTTAGTTACGCGATTCGTCTTCTCTAGTCCCTGTGGAAAGAACGACTAGAATACTCGCCTGTATTGCACCGATCTCGTTCTATTACGAGACGGTCTAGGCCGGTATCAACCCAGTAGCATCACAGCATATAATTTCACATACACAGCAGCACAATTCACACACAGACATTAGAGGCTAAAGTAAACCAACAAGGCTCAGAGTGAAGCAACCATAGGAGCAACAGCAAGAACCAAGGAATAGCAGCCACAGGAACCAGAAGAGATCCAGAGCCAGCATCAAGGTTAAAACTGAACCTAACTTCAGATTTCAGCATGTTTTAAACTTCAGACTTTAGCATGTTTTAGTCACTGAATTATCATAATTTGTTTAGTTCTAAGCTGTTTAACTAGAGTGAAGTGTAAGCCATAGTAGTTGCACAAGGACCATCCCAAATACCCCCCTGGAACTTGCAGATTATTGCTGCCACATGATCTGCACACATCCAGCATCATCACACAGCTACACAATATAAAACATAGAATCACCATCATCACAATCACATATGCATAGGCACAATCACACATCACACACAGGAACAAAGCAACTAGACCCCAAAATCCCACAGAACAAGTAGAACGCAGTACCAGAATCAAAGAAATCAAAACCCTACGCGAATTGAAACCTGGTGCCACAGCCACGATTGTGATTAGGGAGCTTATCTGGGGCGCCGACGTAGAGGACCAGGTAACCGGCGGGTCGGTGGCGGCGCATCCGCACAAGCGCGACAAGCCACCGCGCGGCCACGCCGCTAGGGCGCGGCCAAGCGCGGCCACGAGCCACGGGAGAGGAGGCGCAGCAGCGCGGCCCGGGCTACGGCCGGCCGCGACGCCAACGCGGGCGAGGCCAAAAACGAAAGCTAGGGTTAGGGTTTAATTTGGCCGTGGGCTGGAGGGCGCGTGTGGGGAGGAAACGGTGACGAATTAGAGAGAGGAGAGCGCGAGGAGGAGCCGCAGTGGCGGCGCCGGAACCGGAGCCGAGGACGACGACCGCAGGGTTTAGGCGCACGGCTGTGTGTGTGTGTGGTGTAGTGTGCGTGAGTGTGTGTTTTGTGTGTGTGTGCGCGTGCACATGCACGGGTGGGCTGAGCCGAGTACAGGTGGGCCGAGCTGAGGGCGTGCGCGGGTTGGGCCAATTTGGGCCCAACCAAACCTTCATATTTCTTTTTATTTTCATTTCTTTTCCAATTTTGATTTCTAATTTAAATACTAATTTAAACCCAATTGAATACTGCTTTATATCTGAATAAAATATGTTTAATGCAGAAATTTCACTAACTCAATATTTCTAATTAATTAGTATTTATAACCCCTTAAAATATATAAATATATATTTACCCCTAAAGTAATAAAAGCTTAGTTAAATAAAACATGTGTATATATATACACAAACATATTTTCATCCTTTTAACAAATCGAAGTATTTCCCTTTCGTTTATACGACCTACTATTCAGGAAAAATTTTTACCAAGCTATGTATTATCTTTACTTCAAAATAACTCATCAATCTGATTTTCACATTAAACAATCTTTACACTAAATTAATATCTTGACTCAAATTATTTTAGATTTATATTTCAATAAATGTAAAATTACAACTTACTTTTATTTCAATAATTTATAAACAAATGCAAATAGTATTATTTGATTTGGGAATTACTCAACTCGAAGTTTTTATTCCATCATGCAGTTCAAATATATTTCTTATAACTAAAATTTCTTAACTTCAGAGTGTCGACTGGTCGTGTTCGACCACGGGTCCGGGGAACGAACGCATAGATGCATTCATTCTTGCATTTTGTATGTCCTGTTATAGTAATATTCTAAATATATATGTATATATAATTATATTTCTCAGGAACTGACGGTAGCGAGGGACATCGGGGTAAATTGCCGAACTCCGATTTCAATCCCGTCTACACAGGCAAGTTCCTTCTTGATCATGTTGAAATTGCTCGAACTAATTTCTTATGATATAGTTCCATATCTAGTTAAAAGTTATCACTTGCATGAAAAGAGTATTTTCAAAGATTGACTAGAAGGCTTACGGAGATCATAAGTATATGATATGACATTCGTGGGATATTGAGTATGATAGAGGAAGTCTCTGCATGAGATCGCGACAGAAGGACTTCCTTATCGATACTATGGTGGATGAAAATTAATAAGGACTGTAACCAGCTGACTCTTTCATCCAGCGCCGTAACACCCGTATCAACCACAGACCTGGTATGAGACGGGTCTAGTCAAGTATCTTATCTGAAAACTAAGGTCATCTCCACAGGAACGTATTATATATGTATAAGTGCCACGAGTCGCTCAGAATAACCTAGAGGGCGTCATGGATCGCTCAAAATAATCCAGATGGGTTCCGCGGGTCGCCCAATAAGTACCCAGGACGTTATATGCTCAACTGGTGGAGTGGAGATGCTTAGTGGATGGATTTGAAAAAGACTTTGCTCTCTTGACGGTGTCACGCATTATAAGAAATGCGGAGTACTGTTGACGAACACTGACACGGAAGTCAAGAGATTCTGTGGGTAAAGTGGTACACCTCTGCAGAGTAAAACGTGGATATTCACTCCTTGTTCTCAGGTCGAGAACTACGTCGCGGTAGGAAAGGAGGCCTACAGGTGGCCTCAGCCCTGTGGTGTAAAGTGCTCAGTAGAATTGTTCTAAATGACCAAATGGAGTTTGTTTTCAACAAATGTTTTAAAAGCAAAACTTATACTCCTTGACTTATTATATGCTTAAACATATTATCCTTGAATCTAGTTAACCTAGATCATCCTGCATTATGATTGATGCTTGCTGAGTACTTTTGTACTCACCCTTGCTATGTAAATCCTTATTAGACTTAGAATTTTCAGCTGAGGAAGAATCTACTGAAGAAGGCAACGGAGGAGCAGAGCTCACCCAAGACCCCGAGGATCTAGAGATGGACATCTACAGCTACGACCACACTTTGGATCTGGAGACGAAGACTTCTGAAAGCTTCCGCAGGACTAGTCCTTTTGCTAGTAAGATGTATAGTTTTTGGTAAAAACTGATGTTTTGTAGCATGGGTTGTTTCTAATAACAAACCCTTTATGTTATAATATGTTTAACCTGAAATCCATGCTTCTGTTTCACTACTCTAAATTGGACATTGTTCGGGAAAACATGCTTTTGTCGGGAAATATTCATAGACCAGGCATGCTACCACGTGGGTGGGATGCCGGGTCGGCACATGGAAATTGGGCTTGTCCATGTTCTTTGGTGTACCACTTTGCTGCATGTGCTCGTTGATCTTTCCGACCGATTCGAAAAGTCTCCTTTGTGTCACTGCGGGTGGTAGTCACCTTCTTCTCCAGAATTACATCTTCGCGTAGAGGTTCGTTTCGTTGATAGACCAAGTCTTCAATAGATGGTACTATGGTATTTGGCTCATCATCCAGCATTGAAGGCTCAAAGAGTTTGAATCCTTCCCAAGGTCGCAAACCTTTTCGTGGTCGCAAATCCGTTGCGAACTCGACCTGAGATCCTCCCGAATCAGTTGAGATTATATAACTTGAAGGCAAGCAACAGTTGGAGCGATAAGAGTTTCACGTCGCTATTAGATCTGTTAGCGGACATGCTTCCAGAGGGAAATGAGTTGCCAAGATCGGTTTACTAGGTCAAAAAACTATTGTGTCCGTTGGGAATGGAAATCGAAAGAATACATGCATGCCCAAATGATTGTGTTCTGTACCGTAATGAGTACGAGGATTTGCATGTTTGTCCAAGATGCGGTGCATCGCGGTATAAGCATGGGGACAGAATTTATCACAATGGATGTGATGAGGTAAAGAAAGGGCCTCCGGCCAAAACTGTGTGGTATTTGCCTGTGATTCTTAGATTGAAACGGCTGTTTGCAAATCCGAAAGATGCGAAGCACTTGCGTTGGCATGTTGAAGGTCAGAAACAAGACAGAAAACTAAGACATCCAGCTGATTCTATTCAATGGAGAAACATTAACAGAACATTCGGTGAGTTTGGCGGTGAAGTGAGGAATATAAAGTTTGGGTTGAGTACAGATGGTATGAATCCACACGGAAATATGAGCAGTCGACATAGCACTTGGTGTGGGACCCTCATTTGAGGAATCCGATGACAACCGCCCAGGTGGGTTGCACTCAGAAATGGTACATTGCAGCTCACAACAACAAGATGCATTATATAACAATGCGAGTAATTAAAAACAAGTGCTTATCACAGGGACCAACATTACAATAACTTAGTGCCAAAATGACGCACTTAAATGTTGATACAAAATTAAGGAGTTTTTGACACAAAGGTCGGCACAAAATAAAACAACAATAATAAGCAAAAGGACTTCATCAGTCTTGATCTTCAACTGCAGTGGTGTTGCACAGGCCTTCTCCACATCGAACTCCACTTGGTACGTAACCCTCTAACAGGCTGGGTCTTCAGTTTCTTCTTCTTGTTCCATATTGGGTTCAAGTCCATAGGACTTAGGGTCAATGAATCCTTCTTCTAAATTTGTTTGTAAAAGCAAGGGTGAGCACATTGTCCACATGGTGCTCAACAAGTCCCAAATAAGAATGTGGTATATATAGATGAGGGGAAGTTATCAAAGAATGGCTCTTTGGCTTTATATATAAATAGAATAGATTTTCACACTTGGTTTTGAAGAAAAGGTCTTTGCTTTCAAAAGCGAGGCTTTTAAAACCCTAAGCTAGATTTTCAGAAAATGTTATGTGTGGCGGTCTTTCATGAGTCACCACTTTACTCAGATTTTGTGAAAAACTTTCCAAAAGCTACTTGTGCAGCATCGACGTAGATAGAATCCACCACGCGCAGACTCCATAACCTGGGAGCTCAGAGTATCCGATACTTTCTATACTTTGCAAAGGTGTACCACCTTAATCCACCAATCATTCGGCTTTCAAGTCGGTACCTCTCCATGCGACTTTTATGCATATGACAAGGCCAAGATGACACAACAGTTTACAGTTCTAGCATTAACAATTCCCTACCCGATAAATAGACAGTTAAGTCTCAAGTACCGTTGTGGGTCCTCCCCACTGCCTTACTTCCTAGCCTGGGTCTATGTTCTCACAAGACACATAGCCTCTCTTGATTACAGCCGCGCACGACTTAATCTGGCATAGGGCGTCTTCCTTCTTTCCACCTTTTCCTCTCATAATTTTTCTGAACTCACATCACTCACGGCCTTTACTGGACCACCAGTTTCTCGCAAGAAACCGGACCGACAACCATTGCAGGGAAAAGTTAATACTGAGAAAGCTACTAAGTTGCACCCATCCCATAATCGGGCAAATGGTTGGTACGTTTTTCATGCCGCATAGAAGTACAACATAAGGTTCTAGTCCTTATGAATCTTTAGTGAGGAGTCTTTCACATTCCCAGTGCGCACACAGCACCATCCAATCAAACCATCCTCACTATCGATTCCAATCACATTTTCTTTCACAAAAAGGGGTTTTGAATATGTTTTGCTCATATGTGACCATTCAACATTTAACATATAATTTTGAGCATAGCATAGCCTAAGCATGATATTCTAGGGTGACAAGGGTGCATGGATATTCAATCACAAAAGGGGCTTTACAGTTATTTAGGTCATATCTAATCTCTTTATTCGAATATAACTCTTATTTGAATCTAAGGCATGCATATACTTGAAAACAGTTAACATACTTCATTTCAAAGTATTAGGCTAGACATGATTAAGGGTTTGAGACTTGCCTTGCAGTGATGGGTCTAGCTGCTCAGATGATTCCTCGAAGATCTCTTCCGCTCCTTCAACTTCTGGTTCCACGGCGGACACAAACAACATATACACACTAGATAAGCACACAAGTACTAGAAAATAATAAATAAATATATCATGTATGCAGGGGAAAAGGTTTGGGCAAGGTCACTTGGTGTTGATTGAAGAGATAGGTTCAAAAAGACTTGAATGTCGAAGGGCTGACATTCGGTTCATGGCTAGACATAGCCCTAAGTTGGTTCTAGGTCTATTTTTTGGAGATGTGACAGTAGAGAATATTGTAGAACATGGCTTTAAAGGCTTAGTGGACAAAGTGGCATTTCAATTGCTCAAGTGTAACAGATCTAAATCATTCAATGCCACGGGTGGACATGCACTGACATAGTGCTGGACATGGCCAGAAAGTAGGGCATGGCATAACTTTTGATCCAGGGCTTCAATTGATGCACAACTTTGTCTGGGAGTTAGGCCTTGATAACAGGAACAAGTTTCTCAACAGGCTCAAGGGCAGAAAGTGGCCGGACGGCGATGAATGGCGTCGATGAACTACGGTGGCGACACGGCACAGACAGGGTTCTGGACAAAACTTGGCAAGATCATAACTTTTGATCTAGGCTGATTCAGGATTCGGGCTACTGAAGTAAAATACTCAGGGGGTTGAGGCCTAGCTAGATGACAAGGTGGCATCAGCTGGATCGGCCGGAAAACAAACTCCGGTGAACGGATACCCCGGCAGGTTCGGACGTGCGTAGCACAAGTACAGCGGCGCGAGCAGACCGAGTTACTGGTCTCCTCCCGCCGGGCAACACAGAAAGTGACACAGTGGTTTATACAGGTTCGGGTCCCAGTGGGGGCCCTAGTCCTATTGGCTCTCTCCGGACGCGAGTCCGCTGGGGAGGTGAGCTCTCGGGGAGAGGTCTCCGAGAGAACCGAATGTTGAGTTAATATAAATGAATTGGAATCCCTGAAAAAGGGTACAAGAGGGGTATATATAGCCCCCAAGAAATGCAAAAGACGAAAATGCCCTCGCTGCGACCGTTGGATGGAAGGGTGAAGACGTCCTTTGGCCTAACGGACGGCCTGGATGCTCGACACGTGGCGCCACGGGCTTCCTAGAGGCCCCACGGTCGGCAACAGCTCTCCATGAGCCCGGAGGCTCTCCGGACCTCACCGGGGTCCCGGAGACCCTCCAAATCTCACTGGATTCCCGGAGACCCTCCGGATCTCACCTGGCGCCCGGTGACCCTCCGGATCTCACCGGGGCTCCGGTGACTCTCCGGGTCTCACCGGGTCTCACCGGGTTCCACCGGGGTCCCGGAGACCCTCCGGATCTCACCGGGTGTCACCGGGGCCTCAGAGACCCTCCGGATCTCACCGGGTGTCACTGGGGTCCCGGAGACCCTCCGGATCTCACCGGATTCCCGGAGAGACTCCGGATCTCACCGGGTGTCACCGGGGTCCCGGAGACCCTCCGGATCTCACCGGATTCCCGGAGACCCTCCGGATCTCACCGGGTGTCATCGGGGTCCCGGAGACCCTCCGGATCTCATCGGGGCTCCGGTGACTCTCCGGGTCTCAACGGGTCTCACCGGGTTCTACCGGGGTTCCGGAGACCCTCCGGATCTCACCGGGTGTCACCGGGGTCCCGGAGACCCTCCGGATCTCACCGGGCGCCCGGTGACCCTCCGGATCTCACCGGGGGACCCGGTGACTCTCCGGGTTTCACCGGGGACTCCTTGGGACTTCGTGGGACCGCTGGGGATTCCCCCAACAGCAGCCCCCCAGGCCCTCGGGGGCTCTTGGTGCCTCCGATGGGTATGTGAATCTCCAAACTGTGACGCTTCGTATTCCATGAAGTCCTTTACGCTCCCGGCGGCGCTTCGGCTTCCTAACCGCTCCTCCGCGGGACGCGTCTATCCGCGAACCGACGCATCGTTTCGATGCGCCCGCGCCCGCGTCGGTTCGCTTTTCTCGTGATGGTGCAGCTCCGCGGTTCTGATGGCTTTGTGGACACGTGTTGGGCATCCGGGCCCTCCCCATCGCCTATAAATAGGGGGGAGGGGCCCTCAATTTGAGCACGCCCACAAGCCCTCGAAATCCCACAAACTCCAGTCGTCTCCCGGTGATTTCCGGTGGTTTCCGGTGACCTTGTCCGGAAGCGCCCGGTAGTTTCCGATGATTGCCCGGAAACGCCCGGTAGTTTCCGGTGACTTTTGTCCGGAAGCGCCCGGTGGTTCCCGGTAATTTCCGGTGATTTCCGGTAATTTCTTCAAAGTTCGTCCCTGATGGCGCCGAAGAGTCGCGCCAAGGTCTCCGAGCTGCCCGTTGAGGAGGTGACCTCTGATTTCCTCGGGGCCACCGAGTTTTCCTCGGGGGCCCTTGAGGCCTTCTTGGAGCGCGGCTACTTCCAGGCGGGGGACATCAGGATCCCTGCCCCGACGGAGCAGGTGCCGAGCCTCCGGGACGGGGAGGTGGTGGCTTTCGAGGCCTTCGTGGAGGCCGGCCTTCGGCTTCCAGTGCACCGGTGCTACGTGACTTCCTACAGGTATACGGCCTCGCGCTCAACCACCTCACCCCGAACACCCTTGTTCGGATAGGTTTGTTCATATGGTTGTGCGAGACGACCGCCGTGACGCACACCATGCGGCTCCTCCGGTACTTCTACTAGCCGGCGGCGAGGGGCCCGGTGGTGAGGAGGGGCGGCCCTAGGTCGGCCTTCGGCTCCATCATGATCCAGCTGACTCTGGGCCGCGTCGACGAGTACCTGGTGCTGACCTCCCGGGACCACTGGGGGGACTGGCTCCGGCATTGGTTCTACCTCCGGGTAGGAGACCCGGGGGTGACCTACTCTCGGGAGCCATCGACGTACTCGCTATCCAGTGCCCCGGTGGCTCCCGAGTGGACTGTGGCGGAGATGAGTCTCCTTTCCGCGATGGCGGAGGCTCGATCCCGGCGGTCTATGCGGGATCTCGCGGAGGAGATGGCCCTCCTCCGAGTGGCACCGTTCCACACCCGTAGAGGGAGGGGGATGTCGCCGGCGCATAGACCACCCCGGATGGCGGTTGCGGACCGTAAGTAGTCGGACTCTCTCTCCCCGCCGGGGAATTTTTTCTAACATTTGCCTCATTTTTTGCCCTTGCAGTCAGGTCCTATGGTCGGGCCAAGGAGGTTGCGGCGACCCTCGTTGGCCGGTATTACGAGGACGAGCATGAGAGGGTGCTGCGCGTCATCGGGGAAGGCCCTCCCCGAAACGTCGTCGCGGAGGCGTTCGGGTTGAGGCTCCCAGCCCGGACCCCACTGCCTACCCCTGCTTCACGCAAGCGGGGGAAGGAGGTCGCCGGCGGGCCCTCGAAGCGGTCTCGTCCATCTGGCAGCCCCGTGGGGTCCCGAGCCCGGAGTCCCGCGAGGCCCCGGTCTTCTCCTCCACCTTCTCCCCCGAAGGGGACTGCGGCGGCGGTTGCCGGGCCATCTGGCGCCGCTCCCGACACCCCGGGTGGGCCGGATCCCTTGGGCGGCGTCCCGGCCGGAGAGGGTCAGGGCTCGGAGTCGGAGATGTACGCCTCGAGTCCTTCGCCGCCTCCGGCCCCCGCGGGGGCCCGGCCGCAGCCCTCATCTAGTGAGGTCTCCGTCCGGTTTCGGATGCCGGGCGGCCAGCCGATGGCCTCGATTTTGGCCCTGGAGACAGGTTCGTCGGCGGTCCGGCCTGCGACGGCGGCGCTTCCTATACTCGGGAGGGGTAAGGGCCTGTTCGTCCGCCCCGGGGTTCCGGCGCCGCCAGATCAGGCTTCCGGCTCCTCCGACGGTGGGACTTCGGAGGGTGCTCCGCCCGGTGGGGAGGCCTCCCGAGGGAGCGACCCGGGGGGCGACGAGGGTGACGTCAATGCGGTCATCGCCTCCGGGCTTCGGGTAAGTTACTTGAGTCTCCTGCTCCTTCGTTAGTTGCGTTCTGATTACGGTTTCTATGTTGACGGTTGCCTTAGCCCGGGGCTTCAGGGCCTGGCTCACCACACGCCTCCGGGCCGCCGAGGACATAGCGGCCTTCGAGCGCGCCGGGAAGGAGAAGGCGCTCAGGGATGCGGCTTCGGAGCGCTCCGAGAAGGAGCGGGCGCTCGGGGAGCTTGCCGCGGTGCAGGCTCGACTCTCGGCTACGGAGGGAGCTGCAGGTGGAGCGAGAGGCCGCGGCCTCGGGCATCCAGGCCATGGTCACGGGGGGTAGGGCGATCCGCACTACCCTCGAGGAGCTCGGGATTGAGCTCGGTCGGGGGGCAGGCCTTGACCCGGCTCCGACGTTGGTCGGGGAGGCTGCGCACTTTCATGGTGCGCAGGTCGCCTTGATCCCGGTCGCTGCGGAGGCGCGGGCGCGAGGCCTCGCCGTCCCGGTGATCTCCTTGGTGGCGGCCCTCGTTGAGCATCGCGGGGAGGGCGCCTGAGTCATCGGGGAGCTTGTCCCCCGGAGCTTTCCCGCCTTCTTCGACCCTCGGCGGGCTGAGCTGGAGCGGTCCACCGAGGTCCTCTTCGACCGGATCACCGGCGCCATGGAGACGGGCGGGCGGCGCTCAGGTCAGGGCGCGTCGGACAGCACGGACGTCCCCCCGGGGGGGGACAAGGACGGGCAAGTATGAGCTCCTCCCCCCCCCGGTTAGATTAGGCTTCTACTTTTTTAAGTCTCTTTTGCTCCAGACGGCTTCCTTAGAGAGGGCCCCGGGAACTTGTAAATATCTTTCAACTGGAATAAAGTAGTTCTTTCATTAAATGTGTTAAACTTGTCGGCAGGTATCTTTAGACGTCGCCTTTCCAGGGCTTTCTTGCCCTGAAGACCATCTTTTGGAGAGCGATCGAGGGTCGCCCGGGGGGTCTAGCCCAGGTAGTGCCCGGGCGGCCTCGATTTTACTAAGTCTGGCGGCCGGGGGAGCATCCTTCGGGCTAGACTCCGAGCCCGTTCTTGCCGACTTCGCGAGGGAAGGTGCCTCCGGTGAGCCGGCCCTTCTGCGTTGGCTCCCGGAGTGGCACTTGGGAAACTTCGACGATTGTCGCGCCGAGTTGTCTCCACCGAGGTCGGGGGCTCTAAAAGTCCCCCCGCTCAGGATACTCCCCCCGGCCGGCTACGAATGTTGGCCGGAGGATCTCCTTCGGTGGGCTCTTCGGCGTATGAGGAGTTTGTACAAGGATCTCTCCCGGGAGATCTCAGAAGGTCTCCGGGATTACTAGCTGTAGTTGCTTGTTGGGAATCGTTCGAGGCATTTTCCTGCTGGAGCCTAACTCCCCGGGCCATACTTGCGCGCCCGGGTTTCACTCGGGGGGCGCTTTCGTCCTACTGGGGGGGGGGGGGGTTGTTCCCTAGTGTGATGTATCAATTAAGACGTAGATTTGTTTATTCGTCGTGCCTTTGCTTCAGAAACTTCGAAGCCTTTTGCGTAGAGCCGTTGTTTTTCTGTTGGGGTCCAGGGTTTTCCTCCTCCCCCCCACAGCGGGGTGCAGCTCAGCTCCGCGCGCTGTGGGTAAGGAGTGAAGGGGCCTGGACTGCACCGGGTGCTTAGTTTGCGTAGTCCCTTGTCGGGTCCCGGGGGTTGGCGGGGGTGTCTATCGGAAACCTTCGCGGTTCCCCGGCGGGAGTCCTGGGGGCTTATGGATGGTGCGCGACCGAGGAGGGACTATGCTTTGAGAGAGCAAACTCCGAGAGCCGAGTTCTCCGTCTGCCACGGAAGGCAACGTATATTCCCTTAGGAGGGTTTCGTAACCCGGTAGTGGGTGTAGAGTGTTCGAGGGGGGACTAATCTCTCGAAGTGACTCATTACCGCAGTTTGTGAAAACTGGGTTGCCGCTTACCCCCTCAGTCCACGAGGGGTTACTGTAAGCCGCCCAATGGGAGCTGTGCTCCCGTCGTAGGGACTTTAGGCTATGGTAGCCCACTTCCTCACGGAGAGGACATCCTCACGGAGAGGGGATTTTTGTAGAGAAGAAAAGCTCCTGTAAAAGAATTCCAGTGGTGAAGTAGAAAAAAGCCATTCAATTTAATGAAGACGTAAAAATTCCAGAGTTGAGCACAAAATCCACTTGTATTAACATGCGATGAGATACAATGCCTTCCCCCGCGAAAGCGCGGCCGGGGAGGGAAATAAGTACATAAACCTCCCTCCGCGGAAGCGCGGCGGAGGAGGTGGCGAGCCCGGAGGCTAAACATAAAACTTGCGGAGCAAGGTTATGTTCCAAGTGTGCGTCAGCTCTTGGTCCTCAAGTGTGGAGAGCTTGTAGGCTCCCGAGCCCAGGACCGCGGAGATCCTGTATGGGCCCTCCCACTTGGGGGATAGTTTGCCCTGGGCTTGGGGGTCTGTCACGCTCTTGAGGACCAGATCCCCAAGGCGGAAGGCCCTTTCGCGCACGCGCTGGTTGTACGTGCGTGCCATCTGGCGCTCGTAGATGGCGTGGTGGAGAAGCGCTCTGTCGCGTTCTTCTTCGACGAGGTCGACCTCCAACTGTTGATTATCCTCGTTGGTTTGATGCGCCGCGGTCGGAGCTCCGTCGAGGAGCTCGACCCGCAGTGATCGAAAACCAATCTCCGAGGGGAGAACTGCTTCAGCCCCGTAGACGAGCGAAAAAGGCGTGCGCCCTGTCGCTCGGCTAGGGGTCGTGCGCATGGAGCAGAGGATGCTTGGAAGCTCTTCTGCCCACGCGCCTCGCCTGGAGGCTGTCTGTTCGAGCTGTCGGCGCAGGCCTTGCAGGATGATGCCGTTGACTCTTTCGACGGCCCCGTTGCTTTGGGGATGGGCCACGGAGGCAAAATGGAGGGTAGTGCCTAAGCCTTCGCAGAATTCCCGAAAATATGCCGAGTCGAACTGGGTCCCATTGTCGATGGTGATTTCTTGGGGGACTCCGAAGCGACATACAACATTTTTCCAGAAAAAATGTTGCACCGCCCGGGAAGTGGTGCCGGCCAAGGGTTCAGCCTCCACCCACTTGGAGAAGTAATCCACGGCGACCACCGCGTACTTGTAGCCCCCAGGTGCCGGGGGGAAGGGACCAAGGAGATCCATCCCCCAGCGCGCGAAGGGCCAAGTAACAGGGATGGTTTGCAATATCGCGGAGGGGAGCCTGGTGCCCTTTGCCATCTTTTGGCAGGCCTCGCACGCGGAGATTAGATCCCGCGCGTCGCGGACCAACGTGGGCCAGTAAAATCCTTGGCGAAGGGCCTTCGCCGCGATCGCCCGCGGAGCCAAGTGGGATCCGCAGCTCCCCGAGTGTATGTCCTCGAGGAGCTGGAGTCCGTCGGCCCGCGGGAGGCAGCGAAGAAGGGCGGAAGCCCCCTGCTTGTAAAGCTTCCCGTCCAGCAGAACGTACGCCCTGGCTTTAGCGCGGAGACGCTTCGCCTCAACGTCATCGGAAGGTTCCCCCTCGTCCCTTATGCAGGAGATGAGGGGATCCATCCACGAGGCAGCCCGAATGATCTCGGAAACCTCCGGGACGCGAACCTCAGGGTTCGCGTCCGGAGGGGTTATCGAGGGTCTTGTGATGATTTCCAGAAAGGCGCCCTTGGGAAGAGGTTCCCGGGCGCTGGCCGCCCGGGCCAACGCGTCGGACCGGTTGTTATCCCGTCGGGGGATGTACCGAGCCTCCAAGCCTTCGAAGTGTCTCTCCATCTTCCGCACTTTGCCCAAGTATAGACTCAGGTTCGTATCGTGGCACAAGTAGGACTTGTCCATTTGGTTGACCACCAGCTAGGAGTCTCCTTTCACCAGAAGGCGGCGGATTCCCAGGGAACGCGCGAGGCACAATCCAGCATCTCCCCTTCGGGGCTCCGGAGAACCACCCCCGCGTCGGCCCCGGCGAGGCACAAGGAGCCATCGAACATGAGCGTCCAATGGTCCTGGCACCGGGGAGGGGCGAGGGTAGTCCCTTCGTCCGCTTCGGCGGTCGGAGTCCATTCCGCCACGAAGTCAGCGAGGGCTTGCGACTTGATGGCAGAGCGGCCCGTGAAGGTGAGGGAGAAAGGAGCGTGCTCGGTCCCCCACTTGCCAATCTGGCCGGTGGCCTCCTTGTTTCTCACCACTTCCCCCAGCGGGAGAGATGACGGGACCGTGATTGGGTGCCCGAGGAAGTAGTGGCGGAGCTTCCACGATGCCATGAGGAGGGCGTAGCACAGCTTCTCCGCCTTAGTGTACCGCATCTTAGCCCCTTGAAGGGCCTCGCTGACGTAGTACACAGGACGTTGTTGCCCATCCTGTTCTCTCACGAGCACCGCGCTCACTGTGACGGGGGTCGCAGCAAGGTATAGTAGCAGAGGTTCCCCCAGGGATGAGCTCACGAGCATCGGAGGGCTCGGGGATGAGCTCACGAGCATCGGAGGGCTCGCGAGGTACTTCTTTAGCGCGTCGAACGCCGTCTGGGCCTCGGGAGTCCACCTGAACCCCTCGAGATCCCGAAGGATTTTGAAGAACTGGAGTCTGTGTTCTCCTGACCGCGAGACGAAACGACCCAACGTGGCCAGGCGGCCTGCAAGCCTCTGCACATCTTTGACGGAACGCGGGGGAGGCATGTCCAGCAGGGCCCGAATTTTTTCGGGATTCGCCTCAATGCCCCACTGGGACACCAAGAAGCCAAGCAGCCTCCCGCCGCGTACGCCGAAAGCGCATTTTTCCAGGTTGAGCTTCAACCCGTACTTGCGGAGGCTGCAGAAGGTCTCCGCCAAGTCGTCGATGTGTGCGGCGGTGCGAAGGCTTTTGACGACCGCATCGTCAACGTAGACCTCGACGTTGTGGCCGATTTGGTCCTTCAGGACCAGCGTCATAAGACACTAGAAGGTTGCCCCGGCGTTTTTCAACCCGAAGGGCATGTGAAGATAGCAGAAGGTGCCGAGGGGAGTTATAAAACTCGTCTTTTCCTCGTCCTCTGCCGCCATCCGAACCTGATGGTACCCCGAATATGCATCGTGGAAACTCATCAGTTCGCACCCTGCGGTCGAATCGACCAGTTGGTCGATCCGCGGGAGTGGGTAGTTATCTTTTGGGCAAGCGCGGTTGAGATCGGTGAAGTCCACGCACATCCTCCACTTGCCACTTGACTTTTTTACGAGGACAGGGTTTGCCAACCATTCGGGGTGGAGGACTTCTCGCACGAACCCCGCCTCTAGAAGCTTGGAGACCTCTACCTTGATGGCGTCTTGGCGCTCGAGGGATAACTTCCTCAACTTCTACTTGACCGGGGAGCGGCCGGGGATCACAGCGAGCTTATGCTCAATGATGTCCCGGGCGACGCCCTGCATGTCTGAGGGTTCCCACACGAAAACGTCTGAGTTTTCGCGAAGGAAAACCGCGAGCTGCTCGGCGTGTTCCTCGGTGAGGTCTGTTCCGATCCTGACGGTTCTCTCTTCATCTCCCGTGGACAGTTGGACTTTCCGAAGGTCTCCCTCAGGGCGTGGCCTCGGAAACGGCCACCCGAGGGGAACAGCCGGGGCAGCATGAGGTTCAGGGGGGCGTTCCCCCCGGGGTCTTGATCACGTTGATGTTCCCGATGGCGGCGGTGGCGTGTTCATAAAGAGCGCGGGCCACGTTCTGGTCGCCTCGAACGGTGATCGCACCGTGAGGCCCAGGGATTTTCACGCAGAGATAGTTCTGGTGAATCGCCGCCCCCAGGTGGTTGATCGTGGTCCTCCCCATAATAGCGTTGTATGAAGAGGGGAGGTCCACCACATCGAATCGGACCATCTCCGTCCGGTAGTTTTCCGGGGTGCCAAAAGTCATTGGTAGATCGACCTTCCCCACCGGGTGGATGGTCTTCCTGGGAACGAAGCCTTGTAACGGCCCGAGTGCGGGCTGCAGTAGCTTCTCATTGACTTGCATTTCCCTGAACGCCTTCAGGTATAAGACGTCGGCGGAGCTCCCACCGTCGACGAGGATGCGTGCCAGTCGGCAGTTGTAGACTGTAGCCGAGATGATGAGCGCGTCGTTGTGCGGGAAGCGAACCCCACGCGCATCTTCCGCCGTAAAGGTGAGGGGGACGTCCGACCACTTTGGTGGCGGAGACGCATGTAGCACCCCGACTACCTTCACCTCTCGTGCATACTCCTTGCGCTGGCGCTTGGAGTCCCGTCTCGCGGCAGATCCCCCCGTAATGACGTTTATGAGTCTTTGGGAGGTTTCGAAGGGGAGCTCTTGAGCTGGGCTCCCTTCTTGCGTTTGTCTTTGCTGCTCACCCGCGGGAGCGGGGAGCGCGGGCAAAGCTGTCGGGGGAGGCAAGGAGGTAGGGCCCCCTCCCCCCTGGCCGCGCCGGTCGAGGAAGGCCGCGAAGTGTTGTAGAAGCTGATGGCATTCTCGAGTAGCGTGGGTATTCGACCTGTGGAAGGTGCACCACACGTTGGCTGTGCCCTCCTTGCTCTCCTTGGCGCGGCTTTCGCGCCCGTAGGAGGATTGTCCTCCCGCATAACCCTTTGACTTAGGAGGGGCGCGACTGCCTTTGGCGCTGTCACGCGAGCCGCCTTCGCCCTCGAGGGCGAAAGCGTCCCGAGGCCGTGGCTCACGACGATCACTTCTTCGGGGACGTTTGCTGGAGGGGTCCCTGGGCTCCCGGTCGGCGGGGGCAGGAGCCCCCTGATTCTTTTTCCAAAGATCGTCCTCCTCCGCGCGGGCGTACTTCTCAAGTACGGTAAAGAGTTCATCGGCGGAGGTGGGGCAGCTCCGAGAGAGCCTCCGGTGGAGCTCCCCGGGGAGTATCCCGCTCTTGCATGCTTCGATGACCGTGCAGTCAGGGACATGCGCCACTTTGCTCTTCACCTGAGCGAAGCGCTTAAAGAAGCTGCGGATAGTCTCCCCCGTCCTCTGCCGGACGGTGTAGAGCTGGGACGAGTCCAAGGGCCGCACATAGTTGCCTTGGAAGTTCGCCAAAATTCGCGCTTCAGCTGCACGAAGGACTTGATGGATCCAGCTTTCAGGTTGTAGAACCATGAGCGTGCGATGCCCGTGAGGTAGAGGGGGAAGACGTTGCATTGCACTGTCTCGTCCCCCCCGGCCGCCGAGATGGCCGTTGAGTACACCTGCACAAACTCGTAAGGATCGACCTCACCATTGTAATGCTCGATGTGCGGCGGGCGGTAAGGCCGCGGCCAGTGTATGCAGCGGAGATGACTGCACAGCGGTTGGTTGGTCCCCTCAACTTCCTTGGGGGATCCATGGTCGCCATCATCACTTGCCGGGGACGCATGCTCATTGTCGGAGTCTGGAAGGGGTGGCAGCGGTCCGCCGGTTTGGCGGTGTTGTCTCTTTTCTTCCGGGTTGGTTGAGCTGACCTCTTGGGCGTCAAGGTATTCCTCAGGAGTGGTAGCAGCTTCTTTGAATGGTCTTTTCCCCCGGGCGATTTGGGAGCGCGTCTCCGCGCGCCCGCGGGTTCGGGGGAGTCCTGACCGATGCCGGGAGGAGGTTTCTCCAGACCTGGCAGTACGCATTCGCTCGACCTCCTCCCTTGTGAAGCGGGTCTGATCCGCTGGGGGCGCCCGCGGGGGTGGCCCCGGAGGGGGAGGGAGCTGATGTGCATTTGCCGCAGTCCCAGTGGACGCTGCCGGCGCGCGGACCGGGCCATGTGCCGAGTCCGCGCTCGGTGCGGCGGCGGGAGTGGTCGCAGTCCGAGTCCCCGGGGCGTCCGCGGGGCGGGCGTTGCACCGATCCCGGGCGTTGGCCCGCGGAGGCTGCCGGGCTCGGGCGCCAGGGTTGTCCCCGGCGCGGCGGTAGCCACTCGTGGGGGTTCTGGACCCGGGGCCGGGCGACTCCCAGAGGCAGGGGAGGGCTCGGAGACGAGTTGACTCCCCAGCGCAGGAAGTGTCCCCGGGATCGGATACGGCCCGGGTGCGCCTCCGGCAGCGGGAAACATCCCCGGCCTGGGAAAGGCGGGGTTCCCCATGAAGAATTGAGGTGGTGCCCCCATGAACGGATATGGAGGCGGGTAGACGGGAGCCGGGGGCCGCACCAGGACGCGCAGCAGCTCCTCCAGGGTGTATTGGGTACGAAGCTGGCCCTGGATCAAAGCCCCCAGCATAGAATCTCCGGAGACCGGAACGGAGAGTTGGGGCGCACCAGGCCCCGGAAGCTCGGTTGTGGTCGCTGGGTCGGAAACGAGGGCCCTTCGCCCGGAGGCCGCGAGTAGAGGAAGCGAGTCCTCCGCCCGTACGCCCCCGGGCGGCGGGGCCGCAGAAGCCTCATCTCGCGGATGCGGAGCCGGGTTGCTAGGACCAACGCCCTCTGGAGATGAGAGGGCTTGAGCTCTGGTGGTTGCGGGAGCCATGGCGATTCGTCGCGAAGTCCCCACAGACGGCGCCAACTGTCGTGGTATTACGGATACCTCGGCAGGTTCGGACGTGCGTAGCACAAGTACAGCGGCGCGAGCAGACCGAGTTACTGGTCTCCTCCCGCCGGGCAACACAGAAAGTGACACAGTGGTTTATACAGGTTCGGGTCCCAGTGGGGGCCCTAGTCCTGTTGGCTCTCTCCGGACGCGAGTCCGCTGGGGAGGTGAGCTCTCGGGGAGAGGTCTCTGAGAGAACCGAATGTTGAGTTAATATAAATGAATTGGAATCCCTGAAAAAGGGTACAAGAGGGGTATATATAGCCCCCAAGAAATGCAAAAGAAGAAAATGCCCTCGCTGCGACCGTTGGATGGAAGGGTGAAGACGTCCTTTGGCCTGACGGACGGCCTGGATGCTCGACACGTGGCGCCACGGGCTTCCTAGAGGCCCCACGGTCGGCAACAGCTCTCCATGAGCCCGGAGGCTCTCCGGACCTCACCGGGGTCCCGGAGACCCTCCAGATCTCACCGGATTACCGGAGACCCTCCGGATCTCACCGGGCACCCGGTGACCCTCCGGATCTCACTGGGGCTCCGGTGACTCTCCGGGTCTCACCGGGTTCCACCGGGGTCCCGGAGACCCTCCGGATCTCACCGGATTCCCGGAGACCCTCTGGATCTCACCGGATGTCACCGGGGTCTTGGAGACCCTCCGGATCTCACCGGGTGTCACCGGGGTCCCGGAGACCCTCCGGATCTCACCGGATTCCCGGAGACCCTCCGGATATCACCGGGTGTCACCGGGGTCCCGTAGACCCTCCGGATCTCATCGGGGCTCCGGTGACTCTCCGGGTCTCACCGGGTCTCACCGGGTTCTACCGGGGTTCCAGAGACCCTCCGGATCTCACCGGATTCCCGGAGACCCTCCGGATCTCACCGGGTGTCACCGGGGTCCCGGAGACCCTCCGGATCTCACTGGGTGCCACCGGTCCCGGAGACCCTCTGGATCTCACCGGGCGCCCGGTGACCCTCCGGATCTCACCGGGGGCCCGGTGACTCTCCGGGTTTCACCGGGGACTCCTTGGGACTTCGTGGGACCGCTGGGAATTCCCCCAACAACGTGTTTCTATCACCGTTAGTCGAGAACTTACATAAATTGTGGAGCGAAGGGGTGCGGGTGTGGGATGTACATAAGTGAGAGAATTTCATGTTGCGGGCCATGATATTTTGCACCATAAATAATTTCCCGGCCTATGGAAATTTGTTGGGGCATAGTACGAAAGGTGGCAAGGCTTTTCCTATTTGCCTGGATGAAACTGAAAGCATGTGGTTATCGAACTGCAAAAAAAAGTGTACATGGGTCACCGCAGATTCCTTCCGATGCATCACGCCTACCGTAAGAAGAGGAAGTCATTTGGGAAGCCTGAGAAAGGATCAGCCCCAGTGTTTGTGACTGGTAAGGAGCTTTACTTGCACGTGAAGGACATCAAAGTTGAGTTCGGTAAATGTTCTAAACCTCCAGGAAAAAATGTTTGGAAGAAGAGATCGATTCTTTGGGATCTGCCATATTGGGAGCACTTACAAGTTCAACATTGCATTGATGTCATGCACGTAGAGAAAAATGTTTGTGACAGTTTGATTGGTTTGTTGTTGAACATTCCAGGAAAGACGAAAGATGGCATCAACGTTCGCCGTGACATGCTCGACATGGGCATAAGGACTGAGCTTGCACCATTGGAGAAGGGAAAGCGGACATACCTCCCCCCGGCCTGCTATACTTTGTCAAAAAGAGAAAAAACAGAACTCTGTCAGTGCCTATATGGTGTCAAAGTTCCATGCGGGTATTCTGCGAACTTGCAAAAACTTGTGTCCATGAAAGACTTGAAACTGGTTGGTATGAAGTCCCATGATTGTCATGTACTGATGTCACAAATGCTTCCTATTGCTATCAGAGGCATTCTCCCAGTCAAAGTCAGAGAGACAATTACAAAGCTATGTTATTTCTTCAACATAATATCTGGCAAGGTAAGCGTGTACTCCTAGCAAGTTAATTAGCTCCATTCGTGGAACTTGTCAGATTTTTTGGATCTGAATATTTGCTGCAACTGTGTCCTTGCAGGTAATTGATCTGGATGGACTAGACGATTTGCAACGCGATGTGACTACAACTCTTTGTCAGCTGGAGATGTAGTTCCTTCCATCTTTTTTTGAAGTTATGGTCCATCTAATTGTTCACCTTGTCAGAGAAATTAAGTTTTGTAGACCCGTGTTCCTGTGCAACATGTATCCATTTAAGAGATTTATGGGTATCTTGAAGGGATATGTAAGGAATCGACATCGGCCTGAGGGCAGTATCATTGAAGGTTATGCCGCCGAGGAGGTGATCGAATTTTGCACCAACTATATGGCCGGGGTTGACCCAATTGGCGTTCCTACGTCCCGGCATGAGGACAGGCTTTAGGGCATTGGAACGATTGGATTTAAAGTAGTCGTCCCCTCTAGTGATCTGTATGCAAAAGCCCATTTTTGGGTCTTACAGCACATGACGGGGGTGGAGCCATACATACACGAGCACAAGGAAATGTTACGGAAACAGAATCCTTCAAAGCCAGAGATTTGGGTCACCAGAGAACATAACAGGAAGTTTGCTGGGTAGATCGAAAATAGAGTCCTGCAAGCTTCTGAGGGCGACGTAGATGAAGTTGTTACATGGTTGGCCAGAGGGCCTAGATTTACTGTAGGGACTTGGCAGGGGTATGACATCAACGGCTATTTATTTTACACAAGAACTCAGGACGAGAAGAGTACTATGCAATGTAGTGGAGTGACACTACTTGCTATTTCGGAGGATGCCAGGGCAGTAAGGGCACTCGACTCATATTACGGTGTTATTGAGGAAATATGGGAGATCGATTATGTATTACTTAAGATTCCTCTGTTTCGATGCCAATGGGTCGAAATCCCTCGAGGTGTTAAAGTCGACAATTATGGGTTTACTCTCGTCGATCTCAGTAGAGTAGCACACCAAGATGATCCATTTATACTTGATGAGCAAGCCACACAGGTGTTCTACATCGTTGACCCGGCCAACCCAAAGTTGCACGTTGTCCTTCACAGTAAGAGACGTATTGTTGGGGTCAAAGACGTTATGGATGAAGAAGAGTATGATCAGTTCGACGAACTACCTCCATTTTTAGATGGAATTCTTCAATCTATCCCTACCGAAGATATTGACGAAACAAGTTACCTGCGAGACGACCACGAAGAAGGATTATGGGTGGACAACCATTCTTGAATAATTTGCAATATGTAAGTGATGTATATTACTTGGATCTTTAATCGAAGAATTCTTCAAATCATTTTTCAAAAATTCTTTGGGAAAACATACGTGATGCATTGAGAATCATTTATGCAAATTTTCATTTCAATTGGAGTACTTGATTCGAGCAATAATTGATTCTTTTCACAAATCAATATGAAAACTGCAAATTTTCATTCCATGATTGGTCTTTACTGTTAATTTATTTAAAATTTATTGGAAGTCATTTGCATGTGGTTTCATGTGTCTTTACAAGTGCAAAATGATACTGAGACCCATCTGTAATTGTTCTCAGGAAAACCCTTTAGGGTCAATAACACTGTATTCTACTATCGGTTTCAATTTCCAAACCGATATGAAATTAATCTCTACTGTCGGTTTATTGTTCATAACCGATAGTATTTCATTTTGTGTTATGAGACCCTGTTCTACATTTTGGTTTGCTCTTGTATAGTGGATTAATTTACTATCGGTTAATAATCATAAAACCGATAGTGAAATACAATGCAAAATGATGTACTGAGATCATCTGTAATTGTTCTCAGGGAAAACCTTTAGGGTCAATAACACTGTATTGTACTATCGGTTTCAATTTTCAAACCGATATGAAATTAAACTCTACTCTTGGTTTATTGTTCATAACCGATAGTGATTTATATTGTGTTATGAGACCCTGTTCTTAATTTACTATCGGTTAGTAATAATAAAACCGATAGTGAACAATGTCAACACTCAAACCCTAACTTATATTGTATTTACTATCGGTTTGGTGGTTATGAACCGATAGTAAAGATTCATATATTAGGTTAACCTCACACGATTTTCCCTCCAGTGCAATTGATCACATTCCAAATACTCGCGTGCGGAAAACCCTAGCCTCCCCGACGTTCGCTTTTTCTCTCCTCTGTGCCACCATTGCCGATCGCAATTGGGTTCTCCACCGCCTCCGGCCACTGCATCACGCCACCGCCTCCAGCCACTCCACGAACAACTGTAAGTGTTCTTGACCAAACCGCTCGCGTCAATTGCTTAAATTTATATGCAATAGTTCATATGTGGTTCAATGGATTACAAATATAAAACTAGATGAAAATTCATGAACTATAAACTTGATAGCTATGAGAATTACAGACTTGATGAAAATCACTAGCAATTTGTCGTACAGTGTAGTCCACTATCGGTTTCTTATTTAGAACCGATAGTAAAGACCATAATCTGAATTAAGACTAGCATAGTTAATTACTATCGGTTTTAATTGTCAAACCGATAGGAAATAGAGTATGTCATATCGGTTTGTTATTGTCAACCGATAGTACATTGAAAAGTCTGAATTTTGCAGAGTTCATACTTCATTTGTGAAAAGAATCAACTATTGCTCAAATCAAATACATTTGAAATGAAAATTTAAAGAAATGATTTTCATTGCATGAAATATATTTTTCTGATGAAATTTTCCAAATAGGATTAATTTTACAATCAAGAGTTATCAAATGATCTTTATGTTAAGCAAGAAGGTATCAGTTCGACAACCCTTTGCAAATTGAGTTTACAAATTCATTTTAAATCTATTTTGAGGACCATGTTGATAGGAATTGATGATTTTTGGCCTTTTGAATGAAAATTTGACATTTTAACAAAAAGAGGTGGTTCATCATTGCCATTCCATTTTAGTTATGAACTTTGTCATGTACCTTTCTTCATATCAATTGATGGTCTGTTCATGGAATTTTAGGTAAAGCTATGTCGGCATCTTCCTCGGCTGATAGTAGTGATTCAGCAAGGGCGAACGTAGATGATGCTGCCTCGTGCCAGTGCAAGAGGAAGGCACGAGGCACGACGATGTTGTGCCGTTTGGGCAAACGCGCGGATCTTTCATGTGAGTTCAACCAGTTCGGGGGACCGATCGGGAAGAACGCCGGCCAGTACGCTACCTATGTTGGTTTGTTGGCGAAGAAAAGGGTGAAGATCACCGTCCAGAGCTGGAAGGATGTTAAGGCCGACAAGAGGGATAGGCTATGGGCAGAAGTGAAGGTAAAATTAATCAAAATCACTGAACGCTTGAGTGATCACATTCCCTTGGTTTATCCCAGAGATTAGGTAAGTCCTGCTTATATGCACCATTTGCAACAGGCCAAGTGGAACATCCCCGACGATGGTCCCAAGATAGCTTGCTTGAAAGACATGAACAACACGTGGAAAACCTTCAAGAGCGTCCTCGTCAGTACCTTCCTCGCTAAAGGCAAATCTCCATGCGAGAAGTACCCCTTCATAACGGAGGAGGTATGGGAGCAATTCACCCAACAGAAGGGGACCCCTGAGTTCAAGGTATGTATGGTTCCTTTGCTTGGTTACACCATTGTATGCAGTAACTAGCGGTGCATTAATTTTCTTGTTTCTGGTACGAAGGCCCGCAGCGAGAAGAACAAGGCAATCCAGAGGAGGAACGACCACCCGCACCGGCTCAGCTCTCGCGGCTATGCGGGGAAGGAGGAGCAGTGGAAGAAGGCTGAAGACGAGGCGTCGAATTTCGTCGACTCCCCTGACCTACAACTCTCTGAGATCCGTGTGACGAGGATTGACACCCAGACCACTTCTATTGGACTTCTGGTTAAAGGCAGGTTCGAGTCAGAAGTGTATCTGGCGATACGAGCTCAAGTTGTTCTGAGGGACGTCGCTATGTGATCGCCAGCTTTACGCGGTCAGACCGTAAGCCTTGCGCGGTCAGAAGTTCGTATGCTATACGCGAACTACATATTCGGGATATTGCGCGGTCAGCCAATATCCCGCGGTCAGAACATCTGCCGATCAGGATACTTGGGATCCTATTCGGTTGCCCATACAACGGGATATTCTAAGTATCCCGAAGATTCCTACACGTGGAGAATCGACCGTCAGAAGGTTAACACATACAGTTATCCATGAATAACACGTGTTTAACCTGCGTGGAGGTTAAGAGCAGTTCCAAAAAACCGCATCCAACCGTCCGTGCAACCGTTTGATGCAGTTTCCTCCACATGGCACCCTTTCAAACAGTACAAAAGGATGGCATGGAGCATAAATCAGAAGGGGGATCGATCAAAACATCAACTGAAAGATCGAAGAGATTTTTGGAAGAACTAGACCCAAAAAGATAATCAAGATATAAGATATCTCGATCATTCAAACAGCCAAGTCTACGGCTTAGATTAGACAACACTTACGAGTCTCCTATAGCTTCTTTTTGTACACTCTTACAGGAAAAATCCTCGCCTGTGAGGACTTTTTCCTCCATTTGTAAACCTTTTACCACACTTAGTGAAATCTCAACAGGACGTAGGGCTATTACTCCCACCATCGACGGCCCGAACCTGTCTAAACTCTCTGTGCTCCTGTTCACCATTGTTCAGCATACCTTCCCGGAGGGTCATCTTGAAAGGTCTCACAATTACAAATTCTGTATAAGTTCGGCTGAGGACCCTGAGTCCGAATCGTCGACAGCTGGCGCCCACCGTGGGGCCTTTCTCAAGGCGTCCTAATTGAAATTCGGAGGTTCGCCGAAACATGGCTGGAGCATATGATTCCGAGAACGATTTCGATCTCGAGGATTATGCCCATATACCAATGCCTTCTCCTAGCGATCCTGTTCCGATGGAAGAGGTCGAAGGCCAGAATCTCCCACAGGTTGAATCATCTCTCCAAGTCATGTCAATCGACCAGGAGGTAACTGGCACAAGGTCAGAACCCACAGAGGTTCTTAATGTGCTAGGTGATGAATCCGGCCCATCATACGACCCCGCTGAGGGAAAATATGATGGTGACCCGGAAATTAGCCCAGGGAGGTTCGACCCTGATAACCTCCACCGTCTCTTTGATTTCGAGTCCGACTCGGAACAAACCGAGATGTTTTCCCCATCGGCGACCTCTCTCCCTAGGCAGTTTGCTGCGCTGTCGGAGGAAACTCCCGATCAACAGGCTGCCAGGGAAGAACAAGATCGCAAACAGAAGGAGGATCAAGATCTCGAGCAACAGAACAACGATCTACGCAGAACTGCCCTAGAGGCTCTTCAAGATGCGCAGGCTCGTTACGATGCTGCCCCGAGTTCTTCTCGACGGTCGCGTGGTCGTAGACGTGACCACCGGAGCATTTCCCAGTGGACGAAGAAACAATAACACCTGGTGCCCCTAGGAGAAGTACCCATGGTCGACTGCGATCTATCGCGGAAGTCATGCGCAATTTTCCTCCTACGGTCGCGGATGCGCAGAGACCGGCCTTTTTCAGGATCCTGGCGGAAAGACTGGACGAGGTCGCATCCGAGGCGACCCCAACAGCCTCTTCCCGCTCAGTGACACATTCCCGTGAACGGGATGGTCCTCATTTTGGCTCTGGCCGGCGTAGTTACCCGCCGCCTGTACCGTCCCGACAGGACAAATACCAGCGAATGCAGGACTCTCGTAGTAGGGATCGAGTTCCCGTTCACTCTCATTTGGGACCATGAGTAACCTCGCCATTACGTGAGTTTGCTCGAAACCCAACCGAAAGTCACAGGACGGTTCACGGTCCTTACGTTGGTTGCAAAGCTTTCTCGCCTGGCCTACGAGCAGTCGTTTGGCCCGATAAGTTTCGACCAGGGGCCATTGAGAGGTTTGATGGAACTCAGAACCCATCCGAGTTCCTTCAGATCTATATTACTGCCATCCAAGCAGCAGGAGGCGATGACAAGGTCATGACCAACTACCTGCCAACAGTCCTCACAGGACCGGCTAGAACCTGGTTGTTTAATCAGCCTGAGGGTTCCATCTACAATTGGGAAATGCTATGCGATGCCATCCTCAGCAATTTCCAAAACTGTTACCAAAAGCCGGGTAAGGAGGACGACCTGCATAGACTGCGGCAAACTTCGACCGAAACACTTCGGCAGTTTGTCAAGAGGTTTGTCGGGGTAAGAAATACCATCCCGAACATATCTGATGGCTCCGTAATCAGGGCATTTAAGCATGCCGTTCGATACCGGAGATTCACTGAAGACGTGCTTATCCACCCTCCTCGATCAGTGGCCGATCTGTTCGATATGGCTGATCGATACTCCGATGCAGCCGAGGCAGTCGAATGGAACCGAATGGTTGACAAGGGGGACCTACCGCCCCAACCAGGCTTCAAGGACGCCAGGAAAGAAGATTCAAGCAAAAAGCCGGAGTCTTCACCGTGTGGGAAGTCAAAAAAGTCGAAGAGGAACCGCTCTGGACAGTACCGTGAGGTCGCAGTCGCGGAGAAACCACCTTCGACCAAAGGTAATAAGTCTTCTTTTAAAAGTAAAACTGCCTCTGGTGGCCGGGATTCCGACTAGCCAGAAAAATCAACTAATCCGCAGGAGGACAAGAGGTGGTGTCCACTCCACAACTCCGCAGGCCACGACCTCAAAAACTGCAGGAGTTGGTTGAAACAGCTGGATGATTTCTACCAAGGAGCTGGGCCAATGCCAACCTTACCGCCTAAGGAGCAGGCGTGCGGGATTAGAGACGTCGACGGAGACGAAGAAATGGCTTACCAGGTACCTCAAAATCATGTTAATGTCATTTTCGGAGGTTCCTCCTCTTTCGCTTCCAAAAGGCAGTTTAAAACCTTTTGCCGAGAGGTTAACCAAACGGAGACATCCCTTGGCGAACCTCAATATCCCCGTTGGTCGGATATGCCTTTGACGTTCGATCGCGCTGACTGTCCTGTGGGGCTAACTCGACCATTGAGGCTATCTCTGGTTATTACCCCAATCATCAGTAACGCGAGAGTCGAAAGGGTCCTGATTGATGGGGGAAGTTCCCTTGATCTTTTATTGGTCAAGACACTCGACGAGATGCAAATTCCTCGTTCGAAGATCAAGCCCATAATCCATCCGTTTTATGGGATAATCCCAGGCCCCTCCATGATGCCATTGGGACAAGTGGTCCTCCCGGTCACTCTGGGAGAACCAGACAACTTCCGAACAGAATTGGTTACTTTCGATGTAATCGATTGTGATTCAGCTTATAATGCAATCTTTGGCAGGCCGACTCTTGCTAAGTTCATGATGGCAACGCACTATGCTTATCAGTGCGGGAAATTGCCTGGCCCCAAAGGTGTCATTTCGGTCCGAGGTAGTCGCAACGTGGCGCTCACGTGCGACCGGCTATCTTTGGAGATGGTCGATCAACTTCCCCTCCGGGACGCTCAGGTCGCCACCGTTGCCACCGATGCGATCAGGGCTGCTCCTCGACCAGATGAGAAACTAAAACAAGTTCCTTTGTACCCAGATGACCCATCCAAGACAATTCGGGTTGGGTCAGCCCTGGATGACAAATAGGAACTCGACCTCGTTGCTTTCCTCCGGGCTAACGCAGACGTGTTTGCGTGGAAACCGTCCGACATGCCCGGTGTCCCAAGGGAAGTAATTGAGCACAGGTTAGCAATTCGACCTGGACAACAACCAATAAAGCAAAAGCTCAGGCGTTTTTCCACCGACCGACAGGAAGCCATCCGAGAAGAGTTAGACAAACTCTTACAAGCCGGGTTTATCCGCGAAGTGAATCACCCGGACTGGCTCGCCAATCCGGTCATGGTCCGCAAGTCAGATGGCAAGTGGCGCATGTGCGTCGACTACACTAGCCTCAACAGTGCCTGTCCGAAGGATGACTTTCCCCTTCCCCGCATCGACCAACTGGTCGACTCCACTGCGGGTTGCGAACTGATGAGTTTTCTGGATGCCTACTCAGGATATCATCAAATTAGCATGGCAGAAGACAATGAAGAGAAAACTGCCTTCATCACCCCGTTCGGCACATACTGCTACGTCAGAATGCCGTTCGGTCTCAAGAACGCAGGTTCCACGTACCAGCGCTTGATGCAAAAGACCTTTCTTTCCCAGATAGGGCGTAATCTCGAAGCATATGTAGACGACTTGGTTGTAAAGAGCACCAAAAGATTGTCTCATTTGGACGATCTTGCTGAAACCTTCTGTAACTTGAATCGCTTTGGAATAAAATTGAACCCGGAGAAATGTTCTTTCGGGGTTTCTTCAGGAAAGCTTCTTGGTTTCCTTGTGTGTTCCAAGGGCATTGAGGTTAATCCTGAGAAAATCAGAGCTATTGAACAAATGAGGTCGCCCTCGACCATGAAGGATGTTCAACGCCTGGCTGGTCGCATGGCGGCTTTAAGTCGCTTTATATCGCGATTAGGCGAAAGGGGATTACCTTTGTTCAAAGCCTTGCGGAAGCATCATAACTTTACATGGTCGGATGAGGCCGAAAAAGCATTCCAGGAGGTAAAAACATATCTATCCAGTCCGCCAGTATTGGTGTCTCCTGACAAAGGAGAACCGTTGCTTCTTTACCTGGCGGCCACACCACACGCGGTCAGCGCCGTTCTGATCGCGGATAGAGGAGGAATACATAGACCCGTCTACTATGTGAGCGAAGTACTTCATGGCCCTAAGGAGCGCTACCCTGAGGTCCAGAAGATACTTTACGCGCTACTGATGGCTTCCCGTAAGCTACGACATTACTTTCAAGCACACAAGATCACAGTACCCTCCTCTTTTCCTTTAGGGGATATTGTCCAAAATCTAGAAAAATCTGGTCGAATCGCCAAATGGGCGGTCGAATTCAGTGCCTTCGAGATCCATTTCACCCCTCGCACGGCGGTTAAGTCTCAGGTTTTGGCCGACTTTGTGGTCGAATGGACCAACCCTGAGCCACCCGTGCAGTTGGCAGAGGAACTGGAGTGCCCCGATTATTGGACAATGTACTTTGACGGCTCCCGTAGTTTTCAACACTCGGGGGCTGGAATAGTCTTAGTTACGCCGCAGGGCGAACAGCTTAAGTATGTCATTCAACTACACTTTGTTGCAACCAACAACGCAGCAGAGTATGAAGGTCTTCTTGCAGGGCTCCGGGCAGCAAAATTCCTCGGAGTCCGTCGATTAGTGGTGAGGGGGGACTCACAGCTAGTCGTAAACCAGGTAAACAAGGAGTACAGCACCTCCGATGAGACAATGGCTCATTACCTGGGGGAAGTGAGGAGATTGGAAAAACACTTCAGTCATTTCGAAGTCCAATACATCCCGCGAAAGGACAACATTCTCGCAGACCAATTATCCAAAATTGGGTCCTCATGCTCATCCGCTCCGGCAGGAGTGTTCATTGAACACTTGGACCATCCTTCGATCATGACTTCGGTCGAGGATGATCCGGTAATAGCCTTCGCTACCAACCTCGGTCAGGAACAAGATTGGACTCATCCATTGAGGGTCTATCTTGAACATGGGACCCTACCCGATGACGAAACCAAAAGCGATCGGTTAATTCGAAAGGCGTGTCTGTACAAACTCATAGATGGGGTTATGTACAGAAAGGGTACTCAAGGAGTATTCATGCGCTGCATCTCTCAGGAGGAAGGAAAATCCCTCTTGAAAGAAATACATGACGGTGTATGCGGTGCACACGCGTCATACCAAACACTGGTCGGAAAAGTTTTTTGACAGGAATTCTATTGGCCTTCGGCACTCGATGATGCCAAGCTTATGGTCAAGATGTGTCCACAGTGTCAATTTCATGCAAGACAGGTTCATCAACCTGCTTATGCATTGCAAACTATTCCTCTCGCATGGCCCTTCGCGATCTGGGGAATGGACATCGTCGGTCCTATGCCACAAGCGGTCAATGGGTACAAGTTTCTATTCGTAGCCATTGACACGTTCACAAAGTGGATTGAGGCCGAACCAGTACGAAATATTACTGCATCAGCCACACAAAAGTTCTTTCACAAGAACATTGTGGCACGATTTGGTGTTCCAAACCGTCTCATCACAGACAACGGTTCTCAGTTCGCTAGCGGTCTCTTCCTAGACTACTGCGATCAGATTGGGACCAAGGTGTGCTTTGCTTCTGTGGCACATCCACAAAGCAATGGTGCCGTAGAACGGGCCAATGGGCAAGTATTGCAAGGCATCAAAAAACGTGTTTTTGATCGCCTCAAGACCCGCTCGGGGGCTTGGGCAGACGAGCTTTATACTGTTCTATGGGCACTACGGACTACCTCTAGTCGAGCCACCGGTGAGACACCCTTCCATTTGGTCTATGGGGCCGAGGCTGTGTTGCCTATGGAAGTTAGTATTGGATCTGTTCGCACGAATCAATTCGAACAGGTCAACCAATCCGAACAGCGATCGCAAGATCTCATCCTCCTGGAAGAACGGCGTGATCGCGCCCTGATCAAGTCCGCAGTATACTTGCAGGCTCTACGCAAGTACCACAGTAAAAAGGTGCGACCACGTGATCTCAACGTGGGCGACTTGGTTTTACAAAAAATTCAAGACCAGTCTAACCGCAATAAATTCTCCCCAAAGTGGGAAGGACCATACACTGTCGTCTCAGTGCCGCGGCCAGGATCTGCCCGGTTAGCCATGGAGGATGGTCGGATTTTGTCCAATACTTGGAACATCGATCAACTTCGCAAGTTTTACGTGTAAGTACCACAACCCTTTTCCTGTTCAATTAGCATCTTTTCATAAAAAGCATGTCTTGTTTTCATACAATGAGTGTTTTTCTTTAAGCCCAAATTATACAAATTCGACCTGGGGGCTGATCGCCGGCGGTTAGGTTATTACAGCATTTTTCAACCGGATTCGCTGGTCGATCTCATGATCACTTCCAGATAAGTCACTCCTAAATAAGCCGTTTCTCAACGCACACGGGACTATCTGGCTAGTCCTCGGTCATCTAGGTGGCTACCAGTTTGCAATAAGGTTAAAATGTTACTTTAATCTTGACCATCGGCTTGAAGCACATATCCCTGGTCATCATACTTATGTTTTCCCCTCTGCTTAAAATACTAAGGCTTCAGTATTCACAAAACAGAGGCGGGGGCTAGGGGGATATACTTATAGTATGAAACTTATGATGTGAATATGCACTTTCTTTTAAAAAATAGTTTTACATACATGGCATTGTAATTACAATTGTTTGGATACAAAATATAAGGATCATTCGATCCTCAGCTCAGCCAAGAGTTTGTCAACGAAGGGCTTGACTTCTTCTATAACGGCGTCAAGCAGTTCTTCACTCTCGACCTCAACCGGTCCCACCAGCGCGCTCAGATTCGCATCTGGGCCATGGTGAAGTCGAACCCGGCTGAGTACGGCAGAAGCGGCTGATCGGACTCTCGTCCTGATTATCTCTTCACGTCACCGTATATCTCCAGGGAGATATTCAAGCAGTGATTCTGCTTGAGTTGTGAGCAGTGATGACCAATCGCTGACACTTGGGTCGTCCTTCTTCAACTCTACTACGTTGGTATTCAAAAGATTGGCCATGGCCTTCAGTTTTTCGAAGACCAGTAGGCTCAACTCTTTGACCGCTCGGTCGGTGTGGTTGATCGAGGACTCGAGAAGCGTCTTGTCCTGGCCGAGCTGTATAATGCGACCTGCTTGCGCTGTACAGAGAAAAGAGGTTATTAACAAGGCATGGCTTTAAGTCTTCTCAAGTTGAGAATCGACTTACCAGCATTCTCAGACTGAAGTTTATTGATTTCAGTCCGTAGTTTCTTGAACTCTGCAACTGAGTTCAGCCTCATCTTGGCTAACTCTTTCTTCAAGAATGTAACCTCTCTGCAGCAAAATCAAGTCAGTTACAGATAAAGCCTACTTATATTAATAGAAGAGTGACGATCCTCACTTGCGCAAGCCGTCACGATCTCTTTGAACAGCCGCCATGCTAGCCATTGCAGCATGCGACTGGCTCGTCACCCATGACAAGCCCTGTGATACAAAGCAAGAGAGTTAAATATACTCTAAAGGCGGTTCAAGCGCCGAAACAGGGGTGATCATACCTTCATAAACTTGTTTAAAGCGGCATCATCCATGCTAGCAGGAATCCTTGCTAGCGCACCGGAAGTGCCTGCGACAGGGATAGTTGGGGGAAGTGCCGTCTGAACACCACCCCCAGAGGCCACTGGTTGTGACCCGGTCCCTGTACTTGTTTCTCCTCCCGCGGTCCGGACGACTTCCTGAACCACGGGAGCGGAGCGCTCTTCATTAGAGGCTCCCTCATCAGCCCTAATTTCAACCTCCCCAGTGGCGGTTGAAGGGTTAGGCGCTGTCTTCTTTTGCCTAACAAGAAGAATGGGTCAGGCAGCTTTCATCTAAGATTACTGTCAAGTAAGAGTTCTTACCTTATTTGAAATCCCATTCGTTCCTGGGACTTCTGGGAAAATTCCCCTTGCCAAGGAGAGCCGTCTCCGGTTCTCGCCTTCCTTATAGTAAACAAGGCAGCACCTCCCTGGAAATGTTCTGTTACGAGCACATTCCTAGGAAAAAAGATGAAAACACATAGAAAGGTTTTTACCTGAGCCACCGGGCTAACTGGTGGGGCTGTATCCGAAGGCCTTGGCAATTCCAGAGTTGCTAGAACCGTCACAGCCGGCCTTTGTTCATCTACCTCCTCCTCTGTCCGCGGAGGAGGAGGATTTTCCTCCCTGGAACCCCCAGTGGTCCCAGGGGGAAGCTCTCCTCCCTGTATGTACATTAACTTGTCAAATGTGCAGAAAGAGTCATAGAAGGAACGGTCGAAAAGATTCCTTACCTTGGTCATCCCTTCGACCAGGGAAGCAGAGATAATTGACCCTGAAACCTCGGGGGCTTCAGGAATTGGAAGGTCACCTGCAGGGGACTCTTCGGTGGTCGCAGGGTCAGCCACGGCCACCTCTTCGGTAGCTGTGGTCCCTACGGGGCAGCTTGAGGCGTCACCAGCAGGGGACTCCCCGGTCCTCCTCCTGTTGATGACTAGAGGCACATCATCGTCCTGTTCCTCCTCGCTCCCCTCTCCCTGTACGACGAAGAAGTGATTCCATGTCGCGCCTGAAAAGGTAGAAGGAATGCGATATCTTACCGCAGTCTTTCTTGCGGGACGAGGAATGCTTCGTGAAGATCCCTCCCCAGGGTTCAGCTTGGTCTTCTTGGGGGCAGGACTCTTTGTCCTGGGTCTCTGAGAGACCTTCTTCACATTCTTCGCCGTTGGCTTCCCCAGAGAGCCGACATTTTCGCTTGGGAATGTCGCATCAGCAAACTTCCCTAGGAGCTGGTTCACAGTCCATTACAATGGATTAGCGCTGGACACACACAAGACCTGCAGAACCGAAGCCGGACAAGGAAATTACCTTTCGGCACTCCTGTCTGAGATCATCGCCGGCATGAATCAAACTCTGCGGGCGAGGTGATCCCTTAGGGCCCTCTACATCGGCATTGTAGGCCCTAAGGAGGGAATTAGTTCGCCTCTCAATTTCGGCTGAAGACAGAACTGTTCCCAAATTCAAGTCAGAAAACATAAATTTCAGAAATGACAAAGCACAGTGCTAAAGGCTTGAGTACCTTCATTGTAGTCCAGGGTTCCATCCGCCATGGACTTGATTTCCCAAGCAGGATGAGCCCTTTCGCGCAGGGGGCTCACTCGGTTCTTCACAAAGTCTCGGATGACATCCCTCGCTGTCAATCTTTGACCCACCAAGTGAAGAATCACCTCGGCGTGCTTCAGGTGCTCCACGCCCAGCGTCGGGGGAGCATCCAACTCGCTTGACTTCTCTGGTCGCGAGTTCTCAAACCATAAACTACTCTCGGACGGCGGAGAGCAGTACAACCACCTCTGGTGCCACCCGTGCACCGAATCCCGCAGAGGTGGGGAGGGATATTCCTTCTTGTCCCTCAGCCGGAAGTAGATGCATCCGGCGGCATTGGTGCTCTTCGACCATGCCGAGAAGTAGAACCGTCGGAAGAGGTCCACACTAGGATATACTCCGACGAAGGCCTCGCAAAGATGCTGAAACACCGCCAGGATCAGCATCGCATTTGGGTGGAGGTTGATCAGTTCCCACCCATAATGTTCGAGGATGTCCTTTAGGAACCGACTCTCAGGGAATCGGAACCCGCAGCGCAGATACTCCTCGAAGATTACCAACTCACCCTCTCAGACGGTTGGAGTTTCTTGGTCCTTCTCCGCAGGCCGCCAATTGATCAGCAGCCGCGATGGAAGGATCTCCTCCTTCTCCAACGCCACCAGAGTCTCCTCAGAATGGTGGTTGGATCTACTCCAAGATGCCATTTTTTGAGGAAGATTGGTCAAAAAAGTCGATGATTTTGTGGAAGATGAAGGCAAGAAGATGAGGGTTTTGTGCGGCGGGAACTCTAAGGGTTTTTTACGGCTGAATAGCTTCCTCAAGAAGCTACCTACTGCTTTTATAGACTCGAGGAGTCACGCCTCTGTGAGTAACGTTCCACTCAAACGTCCTCTTAAATATTTTATTCATTTCCCCTAATGGATACTCTCTGATAAACCCTTTAAAGCGTTTCGGGTATCGGATCTGAAATAAAAAGACTTCTTTATTTCGGAAGCTGAAAGGGCTAAAACTCGAGAAGTCTGCTGAGGCTTTTTGAGGGGTATTTACCTTTCTTTTTACTTGAACATTTTTGTAAAAAATATCATGTAACTAAAATTTTGACGTACGGGTATATTCTAACTGGGTTATGGTTTGGTTAAAACCATGTTATTTAACTTCGTTTCTGATCGAAGTAATGGTCTAACCGAACGTTCGACTCTAGTCGCAATTCAGTTCTAACCGCGGCCTTAAGTCTGATCGCGGCATCAGGGCAGGTCACGGTGATCTTTTAAAGCGCGATTCTAATCGCAGAACTGAAATTTCCTGTGTATGAATGGTCGCAAACTAAGCTTTTGGCCATAATTTCACACAGAAGGTATGAAGAATGTTCATATGAATAAAAGAAACTTTATTTATTACATTCTTTACATACAAAAGGGATACGGTCGATAAAAGCATCGACCTGTTCCGAAAGAAGTTTACAAAGTTCCCCAAGGGACATGTTGTTGTCAGTAGAATTTACACTGGCAACCCCCAGGGAACTAGCAACTACCCTAAGTCTATCTATATCGTCCCTAACAACAGACGCACTATTGTCCCTAATCAAGTCAGAGAGTTCTCGCTGTTGCTGAACGAAGTCCCTCTCTCGACGGAAATGGTGCGCCTCTTCTCGGTATCGATCAAGACATTCTGCTAAACGCAGAATCTTCGAGGCCATCTCCTCGGTCTTCTTCTCCAGGGCATTCTTCTCTTCTAGAAGAGTCTGTCCAGAAGGAAGAGATGGAGCAGCAGAAGGCTGATAGCTGGAGCCTCCTACCTCCTGCATTTTGCAAAAGTTAGTCATACTAACTAAAATTATCAGCAAAAAGGGAGAAGAATTGTTACCTGTCCCGGTGCATAACCCGTTAATACACCCATCTTGGGAGGAAGATCATTATATGGTGGAAGAGCAACCTTCCCATCAGAAGATTGCTTCGCCAACCCAATATGGCGATCATTTGATCGAGGGATAGTCACCGCTTGCCGACCAGGATGTTGATCACCCAAAAGAATGGGAGAATTGAATGTGATGGGATCTTTCTCTAAGGATAAAGGCCTAACTTGCCGAGAGGCATGAATGGGGAGGGTCAAAGGAACTGAAGGAAGAAAGAAACTTGCTACATTCTTCACCTTTGTTCCACTAGAAGATCCTTCGTCAACCTTGGGTTTCTTCCTTAAGGGGGACAAGACTTCAATCGTTTGAGGCCTTTGTTCAACAATTTCCCCTTCATCGCTCTCAATCTCGATGATTTCATGATCTGCCATTGGGAGGAGTATGTGAAAAGGAAGGAGGCAGGATAACAAGAAAAGGAATTTAGGCGTGGAGGGAAATTGTGAAGCTTTACAAATCCAAGAACCTGGTATTTATAGCCGCCTAGATGGCGGTTTGCATTCCAGGCGCCTCGGGTTTCGTCAAAACATTTACAATTTTACCTCGAGATAAAAACATTTCTACGGCGCCATCATTGCCCTTCACGTAATGTCAGAACCCGTCTTGAAAAACCAACCGTTTTGACTTAGTGCGCTACTAAGTGGAGAAGCTAAAGGGCCGGGTTAAAAATCCGATGCATGGTCTTAAAATTCGAAATAAACACGTCACTTCGTTTCTTTCGAATTTGGGGGCTAGCTGACGAGGATTGACACCCGGACCACTTCTATTGGACTTCTGGTTAAAGGCAGGTTCGAGTCAGAAGTGTATCTGGCGATACGAGCTCAAGTTGTTCTGAGGGACGTCGCTATGTGATCGCCAGCTTTACGCGGTCAGACCGTAAGCCTTGCGCGGTCAGAAGTTCGTATGCTATACGCGAACTACATATTCGGGATATTGCGCGGTCAGCCAATATCCCGCGGTCAGAACATCTGCCGATCAGGATACTTGGGATCCTATTCGGTTGCCCATACAACGGGATATTCTAAGTATCCCGAAGATTCCTACACGTGGAGAATCGACCGTCAGAAGGTTAACACATACAGTTATCCATGAATAACACGTGTTTAACCTGCGTGGAGGTTAAGAGCAGTTCCAAAAAACCGCATCCAACCGTCCGTGCAACCGTTTGATGCAGTTTCCTCCACGTGGCACCCTTTCAAACAGTACAAAAGGATGGCATGGAGCATCAATCAGGAGGTGGATCGATCAAAACATCAATTGAAAGATCGAAGAGATTTTTGGAAGAACTAGACCCAAAAAGATAATCAAGATATAAGATATCTCGATCATTCAAACAGCCAAGTCTACGGCTTAGATTAGACAACACTTACGAGTCTCCTATAGCTTCTTTTTGTACACTCTTACAGGAAAAATCCTCGCCTGTGAGGACTTTTTCCTCCATTTGTAAACCTTTTACCACACTTAGTGAAATCTCAACAGGACGTAGGGCTATTACTCCCACCATCGACGGCCCGAACCTGTCTAAACTCTCTGTGCTCCTGTTCACCATTGTTCAGCATACCTTCCCGGAGGGTCATCTTGAAAGGTCTCACAATTACAAATTCTGCATAAGTTCGGCTGAGGACCCTGAGTCCGAATCGTCGACACAGTGATCCATGATGCAAGCGCTGGTGGTTGGCCAGAGGGACCGTGTCGACTACAGGGACTGTGGAGTTCCCAAACCCCAGGGACGTCGAGGTCGTGCAGTGACTCGTAAGTTGGCTAACTTCCTGGTTGGAATCATAGAGTGTGGTAGAAAAAACTATGATCACTAGTGTGCGCACAAGTTTGTATATATTTTTTTCTCACAATGGAGAGCTTTGAATGTAACAGATCTCTTGCTCGAAGGAGGCGACCGAGGGATTGTTCACTCCCCATAGGGAGAACGACATCCTTACCCGGGCTCGAGGGAACAAGGAGCATCCAGGGCGGACGCGAACCGTGGGGGGTGTGGTGCCATGGAAGGAAGGCTTCTCGGAGCCCGGGCAAAAGGCGAAGAAGGCTCGCAGCTGGAAGGAAAGGGAATTGGAGCTGTCTCAGAAGATACGGTCAGATGTGACTGCACAATTCGCGGACATGTTCGCTCAAATGAACGAGAAGTATGAATGCCTCAGCCGAGTTGTGCAGTCCAAGGGTTTAGATCCAGCTGCCGAGGTCGACGCTGCCAGGCTGAGTAGTTGCAGCTCGAAGGTTCACGTGGATCCGGTGGACCTGATTGAGGTATTGAAACTACTCGGCCTGGCATCATAAGTAACACAGTTGTTTCAAATTTTTCTCTAACTAGCTAATTAATGATAACATATTAACCGGCAATGCTAAATTAAATACAGGACTTTCAAAAATTATGTTACTGCTGGAGGGAGGCATGACGCGTCGAAGGGCACAACAATTTCTTGGAAAGAATATGAGGTAATTAATACGGATGGAAGTACTCATTATGAGTCTTTTAATTTAAGCTTAATTAGTTCTTTCGAGTTAATGTGGGTTTATGTCTTTGCATATGCAATTATCCCAGTGCCATCAGTAGCCACAATCGTGGGAATGTGGCTTCTATGTCATGAGATTTATGTATGACCTGATCAGGAGAAATTTTGCCCAATTCCCTATGGTAACCATTTGTCCTGACTCAAAGTCGAACATTAATTGGATGTGACGTACGTTCCTAACTTCATACATACATAAATGCAGAGTGCCATGTTGAAAGACCAATATGAGTTGCCTCAATTGATGGAGCTGCGAACAATTTGGGCTCAATATGTCATGGAAGAAGTGACTATCAACAATCGATTGTAACTGACTTGTGTAATATATATTGAATGTGTTGATTGCTGTATTTGTGAATAAACTCAATATGTGAATAGATTCATTGGTGTATTTTTGAATAAACTCGATCAATATGTGAATAAATTCAATCTGTCCAATGCGTGTGTATATTACTGTATTAGTGTATTTGTGAACAAATTCAATCTCTGAATAATTAGATTCAATCTGTCCAATGTATTAATTGGTGTATGTGTGTACTTGTATTGGTGTATTTGTGAATATACTCAATATGTGAATATTGGTGTATTTGTAAATGATCCAATGTATCTCTGTATTGCTGTATTTGTGAAAGATTCCAGTACTAACCGTGTCGAGTACATAACCGATAGGAAAAACTACACAGTACTATCAGTTGTATACTACAACCGATAGAATAAATATTCCATTACTATCGGTTCATATACTACAACCAATAGAATAAAGTTTCTAGTACTAACTGCGTCGAGTACCTAACCAATAGAAAATACCTACACAATACTATCGGTTTAGATCCGAGCCGATAGAAGAAATAGTCGTTAGCGATTAGTGAACGTTGGGAATGTAGATTTTTACTAACGGTTTTCAACCGATAGAAGTGTGCTACGTTTCTTCTATCGTGCCGATCACTAGCGGTAAGAGAACCGATAGTAGAGTGGATTTTAAACCGATAGTGAAAAGTATTTCTGTAGTAGTGTGGTATCAACTGGCAACCAGAGAGAACCAACGGAATGGACTCTGCTCCCACCATAGGCCAAGACTTACAGAAGCAAGCCCAGGTGATTCTCCACTTAGTCCATCAGGGACTGACCGCACGATACATAATCCATGACTTTGTGAAGAATAGGATGAGCCCTCTAAAGAAGATGGAACATCCAGCCTGGGAGGTGTGTTCCATGGCGGATAACACCTTGGATTACAACCATGGTAAGTCGCTTACTTACAAAATATGTGATATTGTTGATAATCTGATGTCATATTAAATGATTGCTATGACAAATAGCACTGTCCTCATCTGAGATCGATAGGAGGACTAACAATCTTCTGAAGCTGCACAACGTAGCGACAGAAGGAGTACTAGGCTCACCCCGACCACAAAGCCTAGTCAACAACAATGACAACATAAGACAAGAACGTCAAAAGAATAAATTGTTTGAATGATACAGCTGCTTGAGGGGCAAATTATTAGGACAAAGCATCCTATTGATGATGTTGGACCTTCTGGCAAGGAGAGTAAGAATTCTCTCTTCCAAAGCCAAGACCCGCAACCCCATCAACAAAAGCCAAGAAAATGAAGACTCCAGCTCTTGGCGCAACCAAAGCGAAGATCAAAGGAGGGGCTCTGTCGAGAGCAAAGAAAACCAAAGGGAAGACTACTATGGTAAGGTTTTCTCTTCCTCCTGTTATACCGAGTACGAGTAGGAGTAACTTCTTAATCATACAGGGTGATGGGAGTGAGGATGAGGAAGATGAAGTTCCTCTACTCCTTCGAAGGAAAAGAGCAGTAAACCCTCTAGAGATTGCTATTCCAGAGGTGTCATCATCCCCCAATATTCCCAACATACTGACCACAATAGCAGAGCCAACTATTGCGGTAGTGGATTCTGTGGTCGCGGAAGAGCTCGCGGCCACTAGGGAAGTTACCAGCACTGAGGCCATAACACCAACAACTATGGTTGCGGAGGATCCTGTGGCCATAACTTCAACAAACCCAGGCCTGGTGACACCCCCTACAAACTTGGAAGAAGCTACTGCGGTAAGAATATCATACTTCACATAATCTACAACATTGCAAATATGAATTGTCTTTCAAATATGCAGGAAGAGGAGAACACTATCTTGTTTAAGAGGAGAAAAACAAGGACAACCTCAGATGATGTCGCAACAAATTCTCTGGCTTCACTTTTGCCTCCTAGAAGCACATCATCGAACCCCCAAAGTCTAATGGGGCTTCGAATCAGGTAAAGACATCTTTTCCTTCCAATTTTTGATTTCCACAAGATTTGATTCATCATTTTTGCAAGTTGCAATTTTTCAGAAACCCTGTGCCTGTTGCTTTGTTGACTCCATCTGCACCAAGCAAATTACCTACGATGGAGGTCACAGAAGCTATAGACACGAACATAATGGCTGAGGAGAATCCTCAGACCATTGTAGAAGAGATAGTCGCAAATGTTCAATCCGAAAGGATTGAAGCTACATCTGCCGACTCGACCGTGGGAGTACCCCTGCAAGGAACAACATCCACCTTCCCCTCAATCGAGGAAAGAATTTCTCCCGTGTTTCAGCCTGCTGATGAACCCGAACGTCTAGAGAGAACACTCAAAAAATTTTTAGAGGTTAGAAAAAAATCTTTATCTTATCTTCGACGTAAATCCTTAAGAAATTTCAAGTTTAAACAATAAACTTTGCTTTGTTTCAGGGCCTGACTCAAGTGATGACCACATCCAAGATTTTAGTAGATAAAGTAAAGGTTGCACAAGGGGAGATCAGCCATCTCAAACAATAAGTATTCAAACATTGTTTGTACTAACCTGAGTTCCTTCGAAGGATCATATTTACATTTATGGTCGCAGGAAAAACTCTTCATTAACGAAGACCATGGCTGATCAAAAGAGTCAGAAAGATGCTGCGGCCATAGAGCTTTCTTCACTGAAGAAAGAACTCAATGAGGCTCGGAAAAAATTTGCCTATAAGTTCACTTATAAGCAGAAAGTGCCATTTCTTTACATGAATTTTCGTAACTGTGTTACTTTGTTCATGTAGCACAAGAGAAGCAAATCAAGAGCCTTCTCAAGGAGAAAGATGACTTCGAGCAGAAATGTGTCCAGAAAGAAACTCATATCAGACAACTTCGTGCGACCATTAAGAGCCAGCATGCAACCAATGAAGAAATCAAGAGGACTGCTGAAATTACCTATGAAAAAAAGAAAGTTCTGGAAGAAACAATCTCATGCTGTAGCAATATTCAGTCAGAATCCTTCAAGAAATTGAAGATGGTTGCGGATTTACTGAAAGCTGACATTGTTGATCCCCAAACGGAGGATTTGAGCCTCAATGAATCCTGTAAGCTGGTCGCGGCTCAAGCTGAATTACTTCTCGAATACCTCCCTGAAGACACAAATAGGCATAAGGAGGCATAGAAGACCAACGTTGGATCCGTAGCTTCTGCTATTTTGTGCAAATTAAGGCATCATCATGGTCTAGATTTAAATCTAAATCCAGTGGTGGAAGATGCTATGTTCGAGAGTGAAGATCAGCTTAAGGCTATAATGGACGAAGTCAAGCCTTTGATTGGGAGTCTCTTGAAAGAACTCCAGTTATCATGATGTTACCCCTTCTTTTCTCCTTGTAATGAACAATGAGAAAGGTATTCTTGTTGATTTGTTCAACTTGTATACCTACATATTAAAAACTAACAAAAAGTATGCAGATGCATGCCCTACAATTATGCTATAGCTATATTCCCTAGCCCCCTTCTGAGATCGTACCACCTTGGGAACAACGACTTCTCCTGTGGGGACCCAGCTCACAGTAGCTGATCCCATACATGCATACCATTGACTTTCCAGGATAAGTCAACCGCAGGAGTATATTTACATTACAGCAGAGTAACTTACAAAATATTTAAGCAGTGTGGCCTGCTGGCCTTAATAGAACATAAAGGAATTACAATGCCTTCGCGGCACAGAAGTTTTCTCAAAAAGACAACTACATAGCGGAAGTTAGGTGAACCCCCACAGCAAGAAGTTGACGGTAGAACAACACACATCAGGGTTCTGGCGGAACTGGCTCTCATCCTTCTAGATCCACGAAGTTCTCCACGCCTTCATATTGATTATTGAACACTCCATCTATTGGATTGTAGGTTGCAAGGGTGAATACTTATGTACTCAGCAAGTCATATGTAAGAGTAGATACATATAGTAGTGATGATATGAAACTATGCGAGTAAAGAAGTGTGGATGGTTGTAAAAATAGTCTTTTTCTTTGTAACTCATCTCATGGCAGTATTTCTCATAGCATAACATTGCTATTCATGTTCACTATTTATAGCACTACACCGACACGTCGACACACGACAGCCCACAGTAGCACCCCTTATCATGACAACACATGTCATTTGGGTAATCTTGACTTATCAAATTTTATTTATAAAACATACTTGTGTCACACCCCATGGACTTAATCCACCGCAGTAGACTCCTATAAACCCGGGAGCTCGGAGTATTCAAATACGTTTTTAACTCTGCAGAGAGGTACCAATTTACCCGCAAGATATTCCACTTTCATGCCCATCCTATCAATATGATTAGACCCTTTCTCACTGCATAGTGTGAGTGGCAAGGTGGAAATAACAAGAACTTTTGTTATGTTTCACTCACAATTCACCCCTGACCCTGTGGTTTTCACACAAACCACAGTTGTGGCGGGCTATACCCCCACCCCATATTGCATCTTCCCATTACTGGGTCAGCGTGCATCATCACATCCAGTGATATGTGTAGGAGCCGCACTCCGTGCCAATCATGCACAACTTTCCATCTCATGCAGGGGTTTCATGTGTGATCCACATACTTACTTGTTCAGGCCTGTCCCATACCAGGCTTGCGGTTAGCACATTTTTCATGCCACTAGACGCACATCACAAGGTTCTAGTCCTTATATGCTAGTGACTAGACCATCTACAACCACACACATCCAGTGCCACCACCATTCCATACCAAATTATGGTCACGGCTAGGGTTTTATTTCATGAATATACATAAATACACATATAATAGTTCATGGCTCATTACGTGATCATTTCACATTTCACAGGCATCCAGCCTATTACTGCCATTTCATATCTCAATCATTCTTTCTCATGCAATACTACTTATATTCAAGGTTATATTATAGCAACTCTTAAAATATAGGATCAAGATGTTCAAGAATATGACTTGCCTTCTGCGTCGTAAAAATCAGCAGTTGGTGTTGGGTCGACAGTGAAGTCCTTGAACTTAGCTTCTGGATCTGCTCAGCGACAAACAAACACACAAAGATTACTAACTATATTAAAATGTTTTATGATCTATATGCAGATATGTTTCAAAAGAATAACTGAACAATACTGAAAATGATTGAGACTGCAAGCTGAACTGAGTCGAGATTCTAGGGTTTCAAGGAATTTGGGCTAATAAGATTAAGTATTGGAGGTTACTAGAGTTTCAAGACATCAAAATTGACATAGGGTTCACGGCTGGTTTGATCAAAAACGACGAACGTCGATAGGTCGACATTCGGTTCACGGCTCAGACATGGCTTTAGAGAACTCTAGAGGGCTTATTTCAAGTTGTGGTAGTTGAAGAAAATGTAGAACATAGTTCTATAAACTTGGTAGACAAAGTGGATTTCAATTTGTACAACCAGGAATGATCAAACTGAGCTGATACCACTGGCTGACATAGATTGACAAGGGCTGACAATATCCAAGAATGGCATTGACATGATTTAGGATATTTCCAGTGAACAAAACAGATTTGGATAAAGGAATTAGGTGCAAAATTGATCAAGGTATCTATTTGACAATAAGGTTTTCACAGGAAAGTCCAGAAGTTCAAATAATTAGCAAAAATACCCCTGGACACAGTGAACTGAATGCCAGCGCACTGCCAAGAACTAGGATTCAAGCAATTAATCGATTTACTCATGCGCTGCTTCGCCAACTATGTCAAATGGGTAGGCGAGGTCAAGGTGAAGTTGCTGGAGAAGTGAATTGAACAACAGAGGAAAAACGAAGGAGAACGACAAGGTCAAAGTCGTCGGTTTTGAAGAATAGAAGTGGGCTACGGTGACAGCGAGCTACAAATGATGAAACCTGAAATTGATCGAGGGCTTTTGCTCCTGAGGTAGTGCTGATGGTGCTGGAGCGAGGAATCTGGTTACAATTGAGGTTTGGAGCTCGCCAGCGTTGGCACCGGAGTTGAAAATGATGGCAAACGAGGCGAAGATGATCTAGGGCAATGCAGATCAAATGCGCTCGGCTACACCATCTATAGGATACAAGAAATGATTTGGTAAAGTTGGTTTGGTCGGAGGTGATGTGGAACTCGCCGGCGACGTGAGGAGTTCACGGCGGAGTGCGCAGAACAGGAAAGCTCCAATTCGAGCTCAAATTTAAATTCTAAATTAACAAGCTTGTTAAGAACAATCTGGTGATCAATTTATTCTACTACAAAGAAGGCTAATTTGGGATAAAACAAATGGCATTGCCGGAACAGGCAAATTAGAATCCTGGCGATCACCAGTGTTAGGGTTCACCGGAGCTCAATCTAAAGCTGCAGCTGAAAAGGATCTAGGATATCTACTAGAGGGGGGGGGGTGAATAGGCGATTTTAGCAATTTAACAACTAATCAAGCAATTACCAATAATTAAGAGCAAATAGCTAAAACAAGATGAATATCAAGCAATTTAACACAAGGATATATCCCGTGGTCTCGGTGATTTGCCGATCACCCCTAATCCACGTTGAGGCAAACTCGAATCTCTAACCGCTCCTCTATCTAGTCGACTTCCTCTCAAGAACTGACCTAGATCTCGAGCCGAATTAGTATGATGAGTTATCCAAACCTTGATTCCACTAGTGATGCACTTTACCGCTCCGGCAAGGCGTGCTCAACCCCTTCACAAGTTGTTTTGACGCTTCTTCACAATCTTCCTTGAAGAGCTCTCCAAAACCTTTCTCTGAGCCGTCTAGGAACCAGCAAGCTCCAAGAGAACAAGCCGATGATGATCACTTAATGCTCTTCTAGTGCCACAAGATTGATTTAGTGAACTAAATGCAATGCACTAGAAGATCTCAATTGCACACTCTCTCAAATTCAAGAAATTGAACACTAGAGTGTATGAAATGTGTTTAAGCTCTTAAGAATGAAGTCAATGTTCACAAATATGCCAAAAGTATCAAACAGGACCATGCATGGGAGTATATATACCCCTCTCAATAAATATAGCCGTTAGAAGCCGTTGGAGGAAAAAGATCACTTGGCGGTCAGACCGCAGGTATACGCCCGGTCAGACCGCCACAATTACAACTGCATTAAACAGACGCAATAAATGCTCACCTGCCCTTGTCGAGCACTCTCACGGTCAGACCGAAGCCAACGGCGGTCAGACCGTGAAACCATCCAGAGACAACATCGTTTCTGGACACGATTTACGGTTAGGCCGAAAACTTTGGACTGACCGGCTACACGGTTAGACCGCAGTACAAAATCTCGGTCAGACCGTTTTAGCAGTCAGACCGGACCAACTTTCGGTCAGACCGACTAGCACACTAAGTTCCATAAAAATATGATCATGAAGCTCCAAGAGTCTGACTCAAGGTTTAACCACGAACAGACCGACCTTTTTAGGAAGATAAAAACACTTCACTATAACTGTCGGTCAGTCTGAAACAACTCTCGGTCAGACCGGCTAACACGGTCAGACCGACATAGACTGAACTTGGCTGTTTTGAATGGATAAAAGTATTTTCAAAAGATATGACCTTCTAGTATGCAATGCAAGTTGTTTTTATGACTTGTGGCACACAGATGAACTATTTAGTGATACACCACATGCTCCTCTTAATAGTACGGCGACTATCCTATAATCCGGTCAAAATCCTTCTCTAATCACCTTAGACCGGTAAGAAGAAAAGAGTCCTATTTCGTACCTTTGCCTCTTTGCTCAATATCCTTTCTTCATCATTTAGCTCTTTCTTTGCCTTTCATTATCCTGTCTTTTAATTTTGTTCTTGACACAACTTAACTGGTATCGTTAATTCAACATTTGTAATTTTCATTAATTACCAAAACACTCTTTAGGGGCCTAGAAGCTACAATCTCCCCCTTTTTGGTAATTGATGACAACATTAAGAGTAGATGATTGAATTTTGAGCATTAAAAAGATTTTTCAATAAGCATAGTAGAGAAAAAACGCTCCCCCTAAATAGATGAATATGAGAATTTTGGCCTTTTGGTGGAGTTCAAGCATGTATATAAGAGCATACCACGCATTGCATAGTTATTAAAGCTTTGTTAATTCATTCAACAAACAATATCAGAGTTAAACATAAAGCACATCTCATATAACATGAAGTATCACAAAAGTCATAAGGCATCTCATATAACATGAAGTATCCCAAAAGTCATAAGGCATTCAACATCATAAAGTCATTCACTCATACAGCAAAAATCATTCATCTAAAGTTCTTCTCCCCCTTTGGCATCAATTGCCAGAAAAGCTAAGAAATGGTGGGAGCATCATCATCTTGAGACGGAGGGTTGAAAGGAGGAGTCTAGGGGAATCAAGAGTAGAAGTGAGCGGAGAAGGCGTCGAAGCGCTGCTCAAACTGATCTTGGCGCGACGAAAAAGTCTAGAATTGATCGTTGAGAGCTGCCAAGTCAGATCGTGTGAGCTCAAGCCCCTGGAGAAGTGTAGCAACCTGATCCATCATCGGTTGATGGAACTGTTGCTGGAACTGAGCAAACCAGGCGGGGGCTTGGCTCTGCTGTGATGGCTACTGAGCCTACGGCTGAGGTGGAGGATGCATGTCCTGAGCTTGCTGCTACTGCTGCTGATGTGGCTGTGCTCCATGGCCTCGAGCCAAGATGCGCGGATTGACACTGAACGGCTTATAGCCAAGAAGCCTGATATCGCAAGATCCGTGAGGAAACTTTGTCTTCTGGAGCAGCAAAGTTATAATGTATGGAGCAAAATACAGATTTGGAAGAGTGGTTACCGAGACATCCTCAATTGTTTTCAAGATAAATGTCACAATGTTGATCCAATGTCGCTTGAGGATGTGGTCGATGAAATTCCAGTAATAGTCTCGGACAGCTTCTCGATTTCCACTATTTGGATAGATCGTGGCTCTTACAATCTTGTCGACCACAGCTGGGAGGACTTTAAGGCCTGTAACCGTGCCAGGTACGATCCTCTGGGCACCTCCCGACTGTTCATAGAACTGGAGCTAGTCATCCTCGTGCAGATAGTCTTCATCTTCCATATTGATGCCTTCCTTCATTTCTTCATAATTTATCTTATTAGCCACAGCAAATTCCTCGAATGTAGCCTCATATCTCCTAATGCCAGTCATCCAAACTATCCTCTGTTACGCCCAAATGATCTCGATGGTAGCATAGAACTGACGGATGGCAGTGGCATTCCATGGGCACTTATGCTCCACAAAGTCATAAAGCCAATATCTTTGAAGATCTGGACGACAGGAGCCATGATGGGCTGATTCACGACATAAGCCCATTCAATCCACTTGTGCTCGAAGATGTTCTTGTGAACCAGATGTCCATAGAACGCATCCTGCTGGATCATCGTGAGGAAGTGAGGAGTAGTGGCGTCGTTCTCATGGTTATAGGCGTAGGTGGTCCTAGCCTTTGTGTAGTCATTGGACGTCCAGTTCTTCTTGGGTCCTTGATACGCGTGGACATTTATCTCATCGTCCTCACTCTCAATGTCCATAGCCACGTGTCCAGAGCCGCCATGGTGAGAGGATTGTTCTGTTTCTGAATCTCTTGGTGAGGGTACCCAATCTGTATCTTGAGTGTCGCTACTACTCGATGTTTGAGCTCTTTTTGGCCGCTTCTCCAATTTCTTCTTATGAGTTCGGACGAGGACATTCCCTTGAAAGCCTCGACCGCTAGAAGATGGGCAAGATATAAAATAGATAAGATACTAAGAGAATTGAAGGCATGAATTGAATCAAGATGTCAACAGATCAGCAAGCCCTAGCTCTGCTGTTGCTGTCGATTAGACCGGAACTGGGGTCGGTCAGACCGGCGCAGCCGTAGAGTTAGGGTTTGAGGAAATTTCTGGGATTCAGTTGATTCTAGGGCGCAATGTGAATTGATAATCAAGGGTAAACATTAAGTGTATCAAGAAAAGGCATCAACTTAAGGTTTTGAACAGATTCATACTAGATTCACCAAATTTGCCCGGAATCCCAAAATAAAGAGGAAACTTTTTGATAAAAAGGAGAAGAATCAGAGAAGGATACCTAGAAGACATGATTTGGAGGAGATCTTGACCGTCGGTTTGTCCGTGCTTCGCTTTGGTTTGACCGGAGAAGAAAGCTCCAAGGAGTTTAGGGCACACGTGAAAGAGACAAAAGTGAGGTGAGAGAGTGAAAGTGACAGAGATTTGGGATTTAAGTTCTCTGGTCGAGTATATGCGGTCAGACCGTAGGCAAGAGACCGGTCAGACCGCTGGAAGAAGGGATTTTGAAACGCTCTCTGGATATAAATTCGGTCAGACAGCAAATGTTTTTCGGTCAGACCGCTGGAAGGACTGAAAATTGAGAAGTTTATTTTATTGATGCTCATATGAGATTCTGATATAAGGTAAGAGAGATACATAGGATAAGTATAAGTAAAATATAGACAATATTGCCAAGGGGAAGTATCCATATTATAAATCAACATGTATTTAGCTAATTTCACTCAATTGCCGATAAAAGAGCCTAAAATGCCCTAAAATGAGAAGTTCATGCAATCAAGTGACAATTTAAGCACAACCAATATGAGTTCAACATTTCAAGCCACATTTGATATATCAATGACGTTAAGCTCATTTCGAAGTTTACAAAAGCGGTTTTCATCTAAGGGCTTAGTGAATATATCCGCTAATTGATCTTCGGTCCTTACATTATCCACCAACACATCACCTTTACTAACATGATCTCTAAGGAAGTGGTGTCGGATATCTATATGCTTGGCCCGAGAGTGTTGAACTGGATTTGTGGCTATTTTCACCGCACTCTCATTATCACACAAAAGAGGCACTTTTTCAAATTTGATTCCATAATCCAACAAGGTTTGCCTCATCCAAAGCAATTGTGCACAACAACTACCCGCGGAAACATATTCCGCTTCGGCGGTTGATAGAGCTACTGAGTTTTGTTTCTTGGAGGACCAAGAGACTAAAGATCTTCCTAATAGTTGACAACTGCCTGAGATGCTTTTTCTATCCACTTTACAACCCGTATAGTTTGAATCAGGATATCCAATTAATTCAAATTTTGCACCTTTTGGATACCACAACCCTATACTAGATGAATATTTTAGATACCTCAAAATGCGCTTAACGGCCATTAAATGACTTTCTTTAGGAGAGGCTTGAAATCTTGCACACATACACTAAACATGATGTCGGGCCTAGAAGCAGTAAGATACAGTAGACTACCAATCATAGATCTGTAAAGCTTTGAGTCTACCGGTTTACCTCTTTCGTCAGAATCAAGGTGACCGTTTGTGGCCATTGGTGTCTTGATTGGCTTTGCTTCTTCAAGTTCGAATTTCTTGAGCAAGTCCTTCACATATTTGCTTTGACTGATGAAAGTTCCTTCCTTGAGTTGTTTAACTTGTAGTTCGAGGAAGAAACTTAGTTTACCTAACAAGGACATCTCAAATTCTCTGGACATCATGTTACCAAATTCCTCGCAAAAGTCTTGGTTAGTAGATCCAAATATGATGTCATCAACATAAATTTGACATACAAAGAAATCATTTCCAATTTTCTTAGTAAATAAGGTAGTATCAAATTTTCCAATTTTAAAGCCTTTTGAAATTAAGAAGTCTCTAAGTCCTTCATACCAAGCACGAGGTGCTTGTTAAAGACCATAAAGTGCCTTGGAGAGTTTATAAACATGGTTTGGTTTTGTAGGATCTTCAAAACCAGGCGGTTGTTTGACAAATACTAATTCATTAATTTTACCATTTAAAAATGCACTTTTGACATCCATTTGATAAAGTCTAATATTATGAGATGAAGCAAAAGCAAGAAAAATTCTAATAGCATCAAGTCTAGCTACAGGAGCAAAGGTTTCACCGAAGTCCAAACCTTCGACTTGAGTATATCCTTGAGCGACCAATCTTGCTTTGTTCCTTACTACTACTCCGTTTTCATCTTGTTTGTTTTTAAAAATCCATTTGGTTCTGATGACGTTGTGTTCATCCGAATTTGGTTCTTCGACCAATTCCCAAACATTGTTGCGGGTGAAGTTGTTTAATTCTTCATGCATAGCAATCACCCAATCCGGATCTTTCAGAGCTTCATCTACATGTGTGGGCTCAAAAGAGGAAACAAAAGAGAAATTTTCGCAAAATGAAGCAAGACGGGAGCGAGTTTGAACACCCTTACGCAAGTCCCCAACAATTTGATCGACAGGGTGATCCTTAGAAATTGAGTGATGAATTCTTGGATGATCAACCGGGACTTGTGAAGTAGAGGTAGACGTTGCTTCCGGTTGTTGTTGAGGCGAATCTTCCACATTAACCACTTCAACTATTTGATCTTCATGTTGAGGTGTTGAAGAGGAGGAGATAGCTTGAGTGGATGGATCTTCATCTTGATCACTATCTTCTTTTGGCTTGATATCCCCAATGGTCATGTTCTTCATCGCCACCCTTAAACCTTCATTACCTACATCATCCAAGTTGTCTTGCTCCTCTTGAGAGCCGTTAGTCTCATCAAATTCTACGTCATGCGTCTCTTCAACCAAGCCGGAGTTTTGGTTGTAGACACGATATGCTTTGCTATTTGATGAGTATCCTAATAAAAATCCTACATCACATTTACTTTGAAATTTAGATAAAAGTGTACCTTTTCGTAAAATGTAGCACTTACATCCAAACACTCGGAAGTAGGAAATGTTTGGTTTCCTTCCAATGAGAAGCTCGTATGGAGTTTTCTTTAATAGCCGATGACAATAGAGTCGATTCGATGCACGGCAAGCGGTGTTGATTGCTTCAGCCCAAAAAGTGTCCGAAACATTGTACTCCGAAAGCATGGATCTTGCCATATCTATCAATGTCCGGTTCTTTCGTTCGACTACCCCATTTTGCTCCGGTGTATACTTGGCCGAAAACTCGTGTCTGATGCCCTTATCATCACACCAGTTTTCAACCTTGGTATTCTTGAATTCAGAGCCATTGTCACTTCTCACTTTCTTGATCTTGAAATCAAATTCATTTTCGGCCCTTTGTGAAAACTTTTGAAAGTGTTAAATACAATTGACTTGTCATGTAAAAAGAATATCCATGTGTATCTAGAAAAATCATCTACAATGACAAAACAATAACTATTGCCACCAATGCTAACATAAGTAGTTGGACCAATTAAATCCATGTGCAATAACTCGAGTGGACTAAAAGTTGACATTGTGCTTTTGGTTGGATGTGAATTTGCAACTTGTTTTCCGGCTTGGCAAGCACTACATAATTTATCTTTTTCAAACTTTACATCTTTTAAGCCAACAACTAAATCATGTTTAACTAATCTATTTAGTTGTTTCATTCCAACATGTCTAAGCCTTATATGCCATATCCAACCTTTAGATGATTTAGAGAACAAACATGTACCAAGATTTGCATCATTTGAATTGAAATCAACTAAATAGAGGTTGCCATGTCAAAAACCTTTGAAGATCAACCTATTTTCATCTATACTAGTGATAATCACATCTTTTGGAGAAAATGCACATATAAATCCTAGATCACAAAGTTGAGCTATGGATAAGAGATTGAAATTAAGAGATTCAACAAGCAATACATTAGAGATGGAGAGGTCGTTTGAGATGGCAATTTTACCTAAACCTTTTACCTTTCCTTTGCTATTATCTCCAAATGTGATCTTGTCATATTCTGCACCTTCGTTATTGAGAGAGAACATATTGTGATTACCGGTCATATGTTGAGTGCATCCACTATCGAGCACCCAATGTTGTCCTCTGGCCTTGTAATTTATCTACAAAACAAAGCTAGGTCCTTTTAGGTACCCAAATATTTTTTGGTCCTTGGAGGTTAGTTACCAAGGATTTTGGAACCCAAATGGCTTTCTTTTTGGCACCAATTATAGGGGTTCCAACAAATTTGGCTTTAACATCACCATTATTCATTTTCTTCAAAATATAGCAAGAGTTGAATATAAGAGATGAGTTAGTTTTGCTAGCATGACAATTTTTCTCAATATGACCTAAACTTTTGCATTTGTTGCAATACCCCTTTTCTTTTACAGATATGGTTTTAGTTGGAAGAAATGCATGTTTGCCCTTTTTAGGTATATGACCTAGTCCTTCTTTCCTTAAAGAGAACCTTTGACTATCTAGTAGATGTCTTAATTTTGATTCCCCTACATAGCATTTAGCTAGATCATTTGTTAGTTTTTCAATTTTGTCCCTAAGTTCATTGTTTTCAAGACTAAGCACATGATCATCAACCTTTGGACTAGATTGTAATTCAAATAAATCCTCGCAAGATGTAGATATACTAGAAGTAGATATCATAGGCAAGTCATATAAAATATTGCAAGTAATGCCTATGTTATTACCCGTTTTGTTGGCTTTATGAGCAATTAATGAGTCATGAGCTTCCTTAAGCATCTCATGAGTTTCTTTGAGACTCTCATGAGATGTTTTTAGCTCCTCATGGGAATTTTGAAGAGTTTTGTATCTCTTCTTCAATTCCTTAAATTTCTCCTTTTCTTTGCTCATATAGTCATCAAAACCGGTGATCATCTCAACTAAGTCATCATAAGAGTATTTATCTTCGTCACATGATACCTTAGATTCTCCTTTAGCCATGAGGCAATGAGGAGTGGAGAATAGAGATAGAGCTTCCTTAATAGCTACTCCGGCGAGTCCTTTAGGAGATGCTTTATCTTCATCTTCGGAATCGGAACTTGAAGCATCCAAATCCCATTTAATGAAACAAGCTTGTCTGTCCTTCTTCTTCTTGTAGTATTTCTTGAAAACTTTCTTCTTGCTTTCTCCTTCCTTTTCGTACTTCTTCTTTTTCACGGATTTTTCTTCTTCCTTGTTTTTGCATTGTGCGGAGATATGCCCCTTTTCACCGCAATCAAAACATCTTCTTTCTTCAAATGGGTTCTGACGAGGATTGACACCTGGGTCACTTCTAATAAACTTTTGGTTCAAGACAGGTTTGAACCAGACATGTATCTGGTGATGCGAACTCAAGCTATTATGAGGGGCATCACCATGAGGTCGCAAGCTTTACGCGATCAGGTCGCAGCTTTACGCGGTCAGACCGTAAGCCTTGCGCGGTCAGAAGTTCGTAGGCTATACGCGAACTATACATTCGGGATATTGCGCGGTCAGCCAATATCCCGCGGTCAGAACATCTGCCGATCAAGATACTTGGGATCTATCTATTCGGTTGCCCATACAACAAGATATTCTAAGTATCCCGAAGATTCCTACACGTGAAGAATCAACCGTCAGAAGGTTAACACATACAGTTATCCCTGAATGACACATGTTTAACCTGCGTGGAGGTTAAGAGCAGTTCCAAAAAACCGCATCCAACCGTCCGTGCAACCGATTGATGCAGTTTCCTCCACATGGCACCCTTTCAAGCAGTACAAAAGGATGGTATGGAGCATCAATCAAGGGCGGATCATTCGAAACATCAATAGAGAGATCGGAAGATCAAGAAATCCAAAATCATTTAAGTTAGCCAAGTCTACGGCCCACCTCATAGAGCATTTTAGTAAGCCTTCTTTGGCTTATCCTTGTACACTTTTACAGGGAAAATCCTCGTCTGTGAGGACTTTTCCCTCCATCTGTAAACCTTTTACCACACTTAGTGAAATCTCAACAGGACGTAGGGCTATTACTCCCACCATCGAGGGCCCGAACCTGTCTAAACTCTCTGTGCTCCTGTTCACCATTGTTCAGCATACCTTCCCGGAGGGTCATCTTGAAAGGACTCACAATTACAAATTCTGCATAAGTTCGGCTGAGGACCCCGAGTCCGAATCGTCGACAGCTGGCGCCCACCGTGGGGCCTTTCTCAAGGCGTCCTAATTGAAATTCGGAGGTTCGCCGAAACATGGCTGGAGCATATGATTCCGAGAATGATTTCGATCTCGAGGATTTTGCCCATATACCAATGCCTTCTCCAAGCGATCCTGTTCCGATGGAAGAGGTCGAAGGCCAGAATCTTCCACAGGTTGAATCATCCCCCCAAGTCATGTTAATCGACCAGGAGGTAACTGGCACAAGGTCAGAACCCGCAGAGGTTCTTAATGTGCTAGGTGATGAATCCGGCCCGTCATACGATCCCGCTGAGGGAAAATATGATGGTGACCCTGAAGTTAGCCCAGGAAGGTTCGACCCTGATAACCTCCACCGTCTCTTTGATTTCGAGTCCGACTCGGAACAAACCGAGATGTTCTCCCCATCGGCGACCTCACTCCCTAGGCAGTTTGCTGCGTTGTCGGAAGAAACTCCCGATCAACAGGCTGCCAGGGAAGAACAAGATCGCAAACAGAAGGAGGATCAAGATCTCGAGCAACAGAACAACGAACTACGCAGAACTGCCCTAGAGGCTCTTCAAGATGCGCAGGCTCGTTACGATGCTGCCCCGAGTTCTTCTCGACGGTCGCGTGGTCGTAGACGTGACCAGACTCCTTCCTCACCACCGGAGTATTTCCCAGTGGACGAAGAAACAATAACACCTGGTGCCCCTAGGAGAAGTACCCATGGTCGACTGCGATCTATCGCGGAAGTCATGCGCAATTTTCCTCCTACGGTCACGGATGCGCAGAGACCGGCCTTTTTCAGGATCCTGGCGGAAAGACTGGACGAGGTCGCATCCGAGGCGACCCCAACAGCCTCTTCCCGCTCAGTGACACATTCCCGTGAACGAGATAGTCCTCATTTTGGCTCTGGCCGGCGGAGTTACCCGCCGCCTGTACCGTCCCGATAGGACAAATACCGGCGAATGCAGGACTCTCGTAGTTGGGATCGAGTTCCCGTTCGCTCTCGTTTGGGACCACGAGTAACCTCGCCATTACGTGAGTTTGCTCGAAACCCAACCCATAGTCGCAGGACGGTTCACGGTCCTTACGTTGGTTGCAAAGCTTTCTCGCCTGGCCTACGAGCAGTCGTTTGGCCCGATAAGTTTCGACCAGGGGCCATTGAGAGGTTTGATGGAACTCAGAACCCATCCGAATTCCTTCAGATCTATATTACTGCCATCCAAGCAGCAGGAGGCGATGACAAGGTCATGGCCAACTACCTGCCAACAGTCCTCGCAGGACCGGCTAGAACCTGGTTGTTTAATCAGCCTGAGGGTTCCATCTACAATTGGGAAATGCTATGCGATGCCATCCTCAGCAATTTCCAAAACTGTTACCAAAAGCCGGGTAAGGAGGACGACCTGCATAGACTGCAGCAAACTTCGACCGAAACACTTCGGCAGTTTGTCAAGAGGTTTGTCGGGGTAAGAAATACCATCCCGAACATATCTGATGGCTCCGTAATCAGGGCATTTAAGCATGCCGTTCGATACCGGAGATTCACTGAAGATTTGCTTATCCACCCTCCTCGATCAGTGGCCGATCTGTTTGATATGGCTGATCGATACTCCGATGCAGCCGAGGCAGTCGAATGGAACCGAATGGTTGACAAGGGGGACCTACCGCCCCAACCAGGCTTCAAGGACGCCAGGAAAGAAGATTCAAGCAAAAAGCCGGAGTCTTCACCGGGTGGGAAGTCAAAAAAGTCGAAGAGGAACTGCTCTGGACAGTACCGTGAGGTCGCAGTCGCGGAGAAACCACCTTCGACCAAAGGTAATAAGTCTTCTTTTAAAAGTAAAACTGCTTCTGGTGGCCGGGATTCCGACCAGCCAGAAAAATCAACTAATCCGCAGGAGGGCAAGAGGTGGTGTCCACTCCACAACTCCGCAGGCCACGACCTCAAAAACTGCAGGAGTTGGTTGAAACAGCTGGATGATTTCTACCAGGGAGCTGGGCCAATGCCAACCTTACCGCCTAAAGAGCAGGCGTGCGGGATCAGAGACGTCGACGGAGACAAAGCAATGGCTTACCAGGTACCTCAAAATCATGTTAATGTCATTTTCGGAGGTTCCTCCTCTTTCGTTTCCAAAAGGCAGTTTAAAACCTTTTGCCGAGAGGTTAACCAAACGGAGACATCCCTTGGCGAACCTCAATATCCCCGTTGGTCGGATATGCCTTTGACGTTCGATCGCGCTGACTGTCCTGTGGGGCTAACTCGACCATTGAGGCTACCTCTGGTTATTACCCCAATCATCAGTAACGCGAGAGTCGAAAGGGTCCTGATTGATGGGGGAAGTTCCCTTGATCTTTTATTGGTCAAGACACTCGACGAGATGCAAATTCCTCGTTCGAAGATCAAGCCCATAATCCATCCGTTTTATGGGATAATCCCAGGCCCCTCCATGATGCCATTGGGACAAGTGGTCCTCCCGGTCACTCTGGGAGAACCTGATAACTTCCGAACAGAATTGGTTACTTTCGATGTAATCTTTGGCAGGCCGACTCTTGCTAAGTTCATGATGGCAACGCACTATGCTTATCAGTGCGGGAAATTGCCTGGCCCCAAAGGTGTCATTTCGGTCCGAGGTAGTCGCAACGTGGCGCTCACGTGCGACCGGCTATGTTTGGAGATGGTCGATCAACTTCCCCACCGATGCGATCAGGGCTGCTCCTCGACCAGATGAGAAACTCAAACAAGTTCCTTTGTACCCAGATGACCCATCCAACACAATTCGGGTTGGGTCAGTCCTGGATGACAAATAGGAACTCGACCTCGTTGCTTTCCTCCGGGCTAACGCAGACGTGTTTGCGTGGAAACCGTCCGACATGCCCGGTGTCCCAAGGGAAGTAATTGAGCACAGGTTAGCAATTCGACCTGGACAACGACCAATAAAGCAAAAGCTCAGGCGTTTTGCCACCGACCGACAGGAAGCCATCCGAGAAGAGTTAGACAAACTCTTACAAGCCGGGTTTATCCGCGAAGTGAATCACCCGGACTGGCTCGCCAATCCGGTCATGGTCCACAAGTCAAATGGCAAGTGGCGCATGTGCGTCGACTACACTAGCCTCAACAGTGTCTGTCCGAAGGATGACTTTCCCCTTCCCCGCATCGACCAGCTGGTTGACTCCACTGCGGGTTGCGAACTGATGAGTTTTCTGGATGCCTACTCAGGATATCATCAAATTAGCATGGCAGAAGACGATGAAGAGAAAACTGCCTTCATCACCCCGTTCGGCACATACTGCTACGTCAGAATGCCGTTCGGTCTCAAGAACGCAGGTTCCACGTACCAGCGCTTGATGCAAAAGACCTTTCTTTCCCAGATAGGGCGTAATCTCGAAGCATATGTAGACGACTTGGTTGTAAAGAGCACCAAAAGATTGTCTCATTTGGACGATCTTGCTGAAACCTTCTGTAACTTGAATCGCTTTGGAATAAAATTGAACCCGGAGAAATGTTCTTTCGGGGTTTCTTCAGGGAAGCTTCTTGGTTTCCTTGTGTGTTCCAGGGGCATTGAGGTTAATCCTGAGAAAATCAGAGCTATTGAACAAATGAGGTCGCCCTTGACCATGAAGGATGTTCAACGCCTGGCTGGTCGTATGGCGGCTTTAAGTCAATTTATATCGCGATTAGGCGAAATGGGACTACCTTTCTTTAAAGCCTTGCGGAAACATCATAACTTCACGTGGTCCGACGAGGCCGAAAAAGCGTTTCAGGAGGTGAAAACATATTTGTCCAGTCCGCCAGTATTGGTGTCTCCTGAAAAGGAAGAACCATTACTTCTGTATTTGGCGGCCACCCCACACGCGGTCAGCGCAGTTCTGATCGCGGAAAGGGAAGGAGTACACAGACCCGTCTACTATGTGAGCGAAGTACTTCATGGTCCTAAGGAGCGCTACCCTGAGGTCCAGAAGATACTTTACGCCCTACTGATGGCTTCCCGTAAGCTACGACATTACTTTCAAGCACACAAGATCACAGTACCCTCCTCTTTTCCTTTAGGGGATATTGTCCGAAATCCAGAAAAATCTGGTCGAATCGCCAAATGGGCGGTCGAATTCGGTGCCTTCGAGATCCATTTCACCCCTCGCACGGCGGTTAAGTCTCAGGTTTTGGCTGACTTTTTGGTCGAATGGACCAACCCTGAGCCACCAGTGCAGTTGGCAAAGGAACTGGAGTGCCCCGATTATTGGACAATGTACTTTGACGGCTCCCGTAGTTTTCAACACTCGGGGGCTGGAGTAGTCTTAGTTACGCCCCAGGGCGAACAGCTTAAGTATGTCATTCAACTACACTTTGTTGCAACCAACAACGCAGCAGAGTATGAAGGTCTTCTTGCAGGGCTCCGGGCAGCAAAATTCCTCGGAGTCCGTCGATTAGTGGTGAGGGGGGACTCACAGCTAGTCGTAAACCAGGTAAACAAGGAGTATAGCACCTCCGATGAGACAATGGCTCATTACCTGGGGGAAGTGAGGAGATTGGAAAAACACTTCAGTCACTTCGAAGTCCAATACATCCCGCGAAAGGACAATATTCTCGCAGACCAATTATCCAAAATTGGATCCTCACGCTCATCCGCTCCGGCAGGAGTGTTCATTGAACACTTGGACCATCCTTCGATCATGACTTCGGTCGAGGATGATCCGGCAATAGCCTTCGTTGTCAACCTCGGTCAGGAACAAGATTGGACTCATCCATTGAGGGTCTATCTTGAACATGGGACCCTACCCGAGGACGAAACCAAAAGCGATCGGTTAATTCGAAAGGCGCGTCTGTACAAACTCATAGATGGGGTTATGTACAGAAAGGGTACTCAAGGAGTATTCATGCGCTGCATATCTCAGGAGGAAGGAAAATCCCTCTTGAAAGAAATACATGACGGTGTATGCGGTGCACACGCGTCATACCGAACACTGGTCGGAAAAGTTTTTCGACAGGGATTCTACTGGCCTTCGGCACTCGATGATGCCAAGCTTATAGTCAAGATGTGTCCACAGTGTCAATTTCATGCAAGACAGGTTCATCAACCTGCTTATGCATTGCAAACTATTCCTCTCGCATGGCCCTTCGCGATCTGGGGAATGGACATCGTAGGTCCTATGCCACAAGCGGTCAATGGGTACAAGTTTCTGTTCGTAGCCATTGACACGTTCACAAAGTGGATTGAGGCCGAACCAGTACGAAATATTACTGCATCAGCCGCACAAAAGTTCTTTCACAAGAACATTGTGGCACGATTTGGTGTTCCAAACCGTCTCATCACAGACAACGGCTCTCAGTTCGCTAGCGGTCTCTTCCTAGACTACTGCGATCAGATTGGGACCAAGGTGTGCTTTGCTTCTGTGGCACATCCACAAAGCAATGGTGCCGTAGAACGGGCCAATGGGCAAGTATTGCAAGGCATCAAAAAACGTGTTTTTGATCGCCTTAAGACCCGCTCGGGGGCTTGGGCAGACGAGCTTTATACTGTTCTATGGGCACTACGGACTACCTCTAGTTGAGCCACCGGTGAGACACCCTTCCATTTGGTCTATGGGGCCGAGGCTGTGTTGCCTATGGAAGTTAGTATTGGATCTGTTCGCACGAATCAATTCGAACAGGTCAACCAATCCGAACAGCGATCGCAAGATCTCATCCTCCTGGAAGAACGGCGTGATCGCGCCCTGATCAAGTCCGCGGTATACTTGCAGGCTCTACGCAAGTATCACAGTAAAAAGGTGCGACCACGTGATCTCAACGTTGGCGACTTGGTTTTACGAAAAATTCAAGACCAGTCTAATCGCAACAAATTTTCCCCAAAATGGGAAGGTCCTTATACTGTTGTCTCAGTGCCGCGGACAGGATCGGCGCGGTTAGCTATGGAGGATGGTCGGATTTTGTCCAATACTTGGAACATCGATCAACTTCGCAAGTTTTACGTGTAAGTATTCCAATCACTTTTTTCCTGTTCAATTAGCATCTTTTGCCGAAACAAAAAATGTTTTGCTTTCATATATTGAGTTTTTCTCTTTAAGCCCGTATCATATGCATTCGACCTGGGGGCTGATCGCCAACGGTCAGGTCGTTACAACAATCTAATCGGATTCGCTGGTCGATCTCATGATCACTTACAGATAAGTCATTCCTAAATAAGCCGTTTCTCAACGCATACGGAATTATCTGATAAGTCCTTGGTCATCCGAGTGGCTACCAGTTCGCAATAAGATTAGATGTTCTATTGATCCTGTTCGTTGGTTTAATATGCATATCTCTGGTCATTACGCTTATATTTTCTCCTCTGCTTATAACACCAAGGCTTTAGTGTTCATAATCAGAGGCGGGGGCTGGGGGGGATATGCTCATAATATGGAATTCATATATATTTTCTTGTCAAAAATAATTTTTCACATACATTTGCATTATACACAAGTTTCTAAGTACAAAAATAAGGATCATTCGATCCCCAGCTCAGTCAGGAGTCTATCTACTAGGGGCTTGACTTCCTCTATGACTGCATTGAGCAGCTCTTCACTCTCGACCTCAACCGGACCCACCAATGCGTTCAGATCTGCATCTGGGCCATGGCGAAGTCAAACCCGGCTGAGTACGGCTGCTGCGGCTGATCGAACCCTGGTTCTGATCGCCTCTTCGCGTCGCCGTGTATCTCCAGGGAGATACTCAAGCAGTGAATCCGCCTGGGCAGTAAGCAGCGATGTCCAGTCACTTATGCTGAGGTTGTCTTGCCTCAGTTCTACCACATCGGTCTTCAAAAGATCAGCCACGGCCTTTAGTTTCTCGAAGATCCGGAGGCTCAGTTCTTTGATTGCCTGATCGGTGTGGCGAATCGAGGATTCAAGAATCTCCTTGTCTCGACTGAGCTGTGTAATTCGACCTGCTTGCGCTGTACAGAGAGAGGAGATTATTTTCATATTATGGATTCAAGTCTTCCTAATCAGGAATCGGCTTACCAGCATTCTCTGATCGAAGTTTGTTGAGTTCAGTTTCTTGTTTCTTAAACATTGAGACTGAACCGACCACCTCTTTCTTCAAAAATGTAACCTCTCTGCAGCAAAATCAAGGCAGTCACAACCAAGATGCACCTATGCTAACCAAAGGGTAATGGTACTCACCTGCGCAAGCTGTCGCGTTCTTTTTGAATGGCTTCTGTACTGGCCATCACAACGTGCGAATGGCTTATTAGCCAGGATAATCCCTGTGATGCCAAAGAAGAAGATCAAAGGTGTCCTAAGTACAATTCAGGCACGAAAGCAGAGTTTTATCATACCTTCATAAAATTTTGTAAAACAGCATCATTCAGTTCAGCGGGGATTCTCGCTAGAGCCCCTGACGCGCTCACTACAGGGACAGTTGGTGGGAGTGCCGGCTGGACGCCACCCCCAGTAGTCATCGGTGGTGACTGGGTCCCTACATTTATTCTTTCCCCTGCGGTCTGGACGACTTCCTGGACCACAGGGGTGGAGCGTTCTTCGTTGGAAGCTCCTGCACCAGCTGCGACTTCAACCTCTCCGGAGGCGGTTGAAGAGCTGGACGCCGTCTTTCTTTGCCTAACATGAAGGACAATTTGAGCAGTTTTTATTTAAGATTATTGCTAAATTTAAGGTTCTTACCTTATTTGAAATCCCATTCGCTCCTGGGATTTCTGGGAAGGTTCCCCTTGGGAAGAAGAACCATCATCGGTTCTTGCCTTCCTTATGGTAAATAAGGCAGTACCCCCCTGGAAATGTCATGTTATAAGCATATTCTTAGGGAACAGGTAAAAACACATAGAAAGGTCTTTACCTGAACCACCGGACTAATTGGTGGGGCTACATCCGAAGGCCTTGACGATTCCAGAGTTGTTGGAACCGTCACAGCCGGCCTTTGTTCATCTACCTCCTCCTCTGTCCGCAGAGGAGGAGGATTTTCCTCCCTGGAACCCCCAGTGGTCCCAGGGGGAAGCTCTCCTCCCTGTATGTACATTAACTTGTCAAATGTGCAGAAAGAGTCATAGAAGGAACGGTCGAAAAAATTCCTTACCTTAGTCGTCCCTTCAACCAGGGAAGCAGAGATAATTGACCCTGAAACCTCGGGGGCTTCAGGAATTGGAAGGTCACCTGCGACCACAAGATCTTCGGTGGTCGCAGGTCAGCCATGGCCACCTCTTCGGTAACTGTGGTCCCTACGGGACAGCTTGAGGCGTCACCAGCAGGGGACTCCCCGGTCCTCTTCCTTTTGATGACTAGAGGCACATCATCGTCCTCTTCCTCCTCGCTCCCCTCTCCCTGTACGACGAAGAAGTGATTCCATGTCGCGCCTGAAAAAGAAGAAGGAATGCGATATCTTACCGCAGTCTTTCTTGCGGGACGAGGAATGCTTCGTGAAGACCCCTCCCCAGGGTTCAGCTTGGTCTTCTTGGGTGCAGGACTCTTTGTCCTGGGTCTCTGAGAGACCTTCTTCACATTCTTCGCCGTCGACTTCCGCAGAGAGCCGACATTTTCGCTTGGGAACGTCGCATCAGCAAACTTCCCTAGGAGCTGGTTCACAGTCCATTACAATGGATTAGCGCTGGACACACACAAGCCCTGTAGAACCAAAGCCGGACAAGGAAATTACCTTTCGGCGCTCCTGTCTGAGGTCATCACCGGCATGAATCAAGCTCTGCGGGCGAGGTGATCCCTTAGGGCCCTCTACATCAGCATTGTAGGCCCTAAGGAGGGAATTAGTTCGCCTCTCAATTTCGGCTGAGGGCAGAACTGTTCCCAAATTCAAGTCAGAAAACATAAATTTCAGAAATGACAAAGCACAGTGCTAAAAGGTCGAATACCTACATCGTAGTCTAGGGTTCCATCCGCCATGGACTTGATTTCCCAAGCAGGATGAGCCCTTTCGCGCAGGGGGCTCACTCGGTTCTTCACGAAGTCTCGGATGACATCCCTCGCTGTCAACCCTTGACCCACCAAGTGAAGAATCACCTCGGCGTGCTTCAGGTGCTCCACGCTCAGCGTCGGGGGAGCATCCAACTCGCTTGACTTCTCTGGCCGCGAGTTCTCAAACCATAAACTACTCTCGGACGGCGGAGAGCAGTAAAACCACCTTTGGTGCCACCCGTGCACTGAATCCCACAGAGGTGGGGAGGGATATTCCTTCTTGTCCCTCAGCCGGAAGTAGATGCATCCGGCGGCATTGGTGCTCTTCGACCATGCCGAGAAGTAGAACCGTCGGAAGAGGTCCACGCTAGGATATACTCCGACGAAGGCCTCGCAAAGATGCTGAAACACCGCCAGGATCAGCATCGCATTTGGGTGGAGGTTGGTCAGTTCCCACCCATAATGTTCGAGGATGTCCTTTAGGAACCGACTCTCAGGGAATCGGAACCCGCAACGCAGATACTCCTCGAAGATCACCAACTCGCCCTCTCGGACGGTTGGGGTTTCTTGGTCCTTCTCCGCAGGCCGCCAATTGATCAGCAGCCGCGATGGAAGGATCTCCTCTTTCTCCAACGCCACCAGAGTCTCCTCAGAATGGTGGTTGGATCTGCTCCAAGATGCCATTTTTTGAGGAAGATCGGTCGAAAAAGTCAATGATTTTGTGGGAGATGAAGGCAAGAAGATGAGGGTTTTGTGCGGCGGGAACTCTAAGGGTTTTTCGTGGCTGAATAGCTTCCTCAAGAAGCTACCTACTGCTTTTATAGACTCGAGGAGTCACGCCTCTGTGAGTAACGTTCCACTCAAGCGTCCTCTTAAATATTTTATTCATTTCCCATAATGGATATTCTATGATAAACCCTTTAAAGCGTTTCGGGTATCGGATCTGAAATAAAAAGACTTCTTTATTTCAGAAGCTGAAAGGGCTAAAACTCGAGAAGTCTGCTAAGGCTTTTTGAGGGTTGTTTACCTTTCTTTTTACTTAAACATTTTTGTGAAAAATATCATGTAACTAAAATTTTGACGTACGGATATATTCTAACTGGGTTATGGTTTGGTTAAAGCCATGTTATTTAACTTCGTTTTTTGTCGAAGTAATGGTCTAACCGAACGATCGACTCTAGTCGCAATTCAGTTCTAACCGCGGCCTTAAGTCTGATCGCGGCATCAGAGCAGGTCATGGTGATCCTTTAAAGCGCGATTCTAATCGCAGAACTGAAATTTCCTGTGTATGAATGGTCGCGGACTAAGCTTTTGGCCATAATTTCACACAGAAGGTATGAAGAATGTTCATATGAATAAAAGAAACTTTATTTATTACATTCTTTACATACAAAAGGGATACGGTCGATAAAAGCATCGACCTGTTCCGAAAGACGTTTACAAAGTTCCCCTAGGGACATGTTGTTGTCAGTAGGATCTACACTGACAACCCCCAGGGAACTAGCAACTACCCTAAGTCTATCTATATCGTCCCTAACAACAGACGCACTATTGTCCCTAATCAAGTCAGAGAGTTCTCGCTGTTGCTGAGCGAAGTCCTTCTCTCGACGGAAATGGTGCGCCTCTTCTCGGGATCGATCAAGGCATTCTGCTAAACGCAGAATCTTCGAGGCCATCTCCTCGGTCTTCTTCTCCAGGGCATTCTTCTCTTCCAGAAGGGTCTGTCCGGAAGGAAGAGATGGAGCAGCAGAAGGCTGATCGCTGGAGCCTCCTACCTCCTGCATTTTGTAAAAGTTAGTCATACTAACTAAAATTATCAGCAAAAAGGGAGAAGAATTGTTACCTGTCCCGGTGCATAACCCGTTGATACACCCTTCTTGGGAGGAAGATCATCATATGGTGGAAGAGCAACCTTCCCATCAGAAGATTGCTTCGCCAACCCAATATGGCAATCATCTGATTGAGGGATAGTCACCGCTTGCCGACCAGGATGTTGATCACCCAAAAGGATGGGAGAATTGGATGTGATGGGGTCTTTCTCTAAGGATAAAGGCCTAACTTGCCGAGAGGCATGAACGGGGAGGGTCAAAGGAACTGAAGGAAGAAAGAAACTCGCTACGTTCTTCACCTTTGTTCCACTGGAAGATCCTTCGTCAGCCTTGGGTTTCTTCCTTAAGGGAGACAGGACTTCATTCGTTTGAGACCCTTGTTCGACAACTTCCTCTTCATCACTCTCAATCTCGATGATATCGTGATCTGCCATTGGGAGGAGTATGTGAAAAGGAAGAAGACAGGATAACAAAAAAAGGACTTAGGCGTGGAGGGAAATTGTGAAGCTTTACAAATCCAAGAACCTGGTATTTATAGCCGCCTGGGTGACGGTTTGCATTCCAGGCGCCTTGGGTTTCGTCAAAGCATTTACAATTTTACCTCGAGATAAAAACAATTCTACAGCGCTATCATTGCCCGTCACGTAATGTCAGAACCCGTCTTGAAAAACCAACCGTTTTCACTTAGTGCGCCACTAAGTGGAGAAGTTAAAGGGCCGGGTTAAAAATCCAATGCACGGTTTTTTAAATTCGAAATAAACACGTCTCTTCGTTTTCTTCGAATTTGGGGGCTAGCTGACGAGGATTGACACCCGGGTCACTTCTAATAAACTTTTGGTTCAAGACAGGTTCGAACCAGACATGTATCTGGTGATGCGAACTCAAGCTATTATGAGGGGCATCACCATGAGGTCGCAAGCTTTACGCGATCAGGTCGCAGCTTTACGCGGTCAGACCGTAAGCCTTGCGCGGTCAGAAGTTCGTAGGCTATACGCGAACTATACATTCGGGATATTGCGCGGTCAGCCAATATCCCGCGGTCAGAACATCTGCCGATCAAGATACTTGGGATCTATCTATTCGGTTGCCCATACAACAGGATATTCTAAGTATCCCGAAGATTCCTACACGTGAAGAATCAACCGTCAGAAGGTTAACACATACAGTTATCCCTGAATGACACATGTTTAACCTGCGTGGAGGTTAAGAGCAGTTCCAAAAAACCGCATCCAACCGTCCGTGCAACCGATTGATGCAGTTTCCTCCACATGGCACCCTTTCAAGCAGTACAAAAGGATGGTATAGAGCATCAATCAAGGGCGGATCATTCGAAACATCTATAGAGAGATCGGAAGATCAAGAAATCCAAAATCATTTAAGTTAGCCAAGTCTACGGCCCACCTCATAGAGCATTTTAGTAAGCCTTCTTTGGCTTATCCTTGTACACTTTTACAGGGAAAATCCTCGTCTGTGAGGACTTTTCCCTCCATCTGTAAACCTTTTACCACACTTAGTGAAATCTCAACAGGACGTAGGGCTATTACTTCCACCATCGAGGGCCTGAACCTGTCTAAACTCTCTGTGCTCCTGTTCACCATTGTTCAGCATACCTTCCCGGAGGGTCATCTTGAAAGGTCTCACAATTACAAATTCTGCATAAGTTCGGCTGAGGACCCCGAGTCCGAATCGTCGACAGCCCTTTTTGATGATTGTCCTTTCTTGAAGGATTTTCCTTGATATCTCTTTTTCATGAACTGCTTGAACCTTCTCACGAAGAGAGCCATTTCCTCATCGGTGTCTCTCTCATCACTTTCTTCTTCATTATCTTCCCTCTTGGAGGCTTGAGCTTTGAGTGCTATATTCTTCTTCTTGGAGTCGGAAGCCTCATCTTGCACTTCTTCTTGTGATTTCTTAAATATGTCATGAGTGAGAATTTCACTCAAGACCTCCAAAGGAGTCACACTCTTCAAATTAGATAGCAAATTTTTCAAATTGTCCCTTATGGATGAATAATTTAGCATCCTTGACCATTGAGGTTCCTTCATGAATATCCATAAGGTTTCTCCAAATGTCATGAGCCGTTTCAAGGTTACAAATTCTGTTAAATTCACCTAGATTTAGAGCACTATAAAGAACATTCATGGCTTGAGCATTTGCTAGAGCATTTTCTCTATCTAGGTTAGTCATGTCTTCATCATCTAGAATTGTGAAGCCCTCATCCACCACTTTCCAAAATTTTCCACCCATGGCTTTAAGATAGACCATCATTCTAGTTTTCCAATAGGTATAGTTTGATCCATCAAAGAGTTGTGGTTTGCCAATATTAATCCGACCCTCACTAGCAATCTTTATCCTACTCCGGGATGTTAAATCCTCTAAATATGGAGTCCTAGCTCTGGTACCAATTGAAAAGGATCTAGGATATCGACTAGAGGGGGGTGAATAGGCGATTTTAGCAATTTAACAACTAATCAAGAAATTACCAATAATTAAGAGCAAATAGCTAAAACAAGATGAATATCAAGCAATTTAGCACAAGGATATATCCCGTGGTGTCAGTGATTTGCTGATCACCCCTAATCCGCGTTGAGGCAAACTCAAATCTCTAACCGCTCCTCTATCTAGTCGACTTCCTCTCAAGAAGTGACTAGATCTCGAGCCGGATTAGTATGATGAGTTATCCAAACCTCGATTCCACTAGTGATGCACTTTACCGCTCCGGCAAGGCGTGCTCAACCCCTTCACAAGTTGTTTTGAGGCTTCTTCACAATCTTCCTTGAAGAGCTCTCCAAAACCTTTCTCCTAGCCGTCTAGGAACCGGCAAGCTCCAAGAGTAACAAGTCGGTGATGATCACTTAATGCTCTTCTAGTGCCACAATATTGATTTAGTGAACTAAATGCAATGCACTAGAAGATCTCAATTGCACACTCCCACAAATTCAAGAAATTGAACACTAGAGTGTATGAAATGTGTTTAAGCTCTTAAGAATGAAGTCAATGTTCACAAATATGCCAAAAGTATCAAACAGGACCATGCATGGGAGTATATATACCGCTCTCAATAAATATAGCCGTTACAACCCGTTGGAGGAAAAAGATCACTTGGCGGTCAGACCGCAGGTATACACCTGGTCAGACCGCCGTAATTACAACGGCATTAAACAGGCGCAATAAATGCTCACCTGCCCTTGTCGGGCACTCTCACGGTCAGACCGAAGCCAACGGCGGTCAGACCGTGAAACCATCCAGAGACAACATCGTTTCTGGACACGATTTACGGTCAGGCCGAAAACTTGGGACAGACCGGTTACACGGTCAGACCGCAGTACAAAATCTCAGTCAGACCGGACCAACTTTCGGTCAGACCGACTAGCACACTAAGTTCCATAAAAATATGATCATGAAGATCCAGGAGTCTGACTCAAGGTTTAACCACGGACAGACCGACCTTTTTAGGAAGATAAAAACACTTCACTATAACTGTCGGGCAGTCCGAAACAACTCTCGGTCAGACCGTTTCTGCGGTCAGACTGACTAACACGGTCAGACCGACAAAGACTGAACTTGGCTATTTGAATGGATAAAGGCATTTTCAAAAGATATGACCTTCTAGTATGCAATGCAAGTTGTTTTTATGACTTGTGGCACGCAGATGAACTATTTAGTGATACACCACATGCTCCTCTTAATAGTACGACGGCTATCCTATAATCCGGTCAAAATCCTTCTCTAATCACCTTAGACCGGTAAGAAGAAAAGAGTCCTATTCGGTACCTTTGCCTCTTTGCTCAATATCCTTTCTTCATCATTTAGCTCTTTCTTTGCCTTTCATTATCCTGTCTTTTGATTTTGTTCTTGACACAACTTAACAGGTATCGTTAGTTCAAATTTGTAATTGTCATTAATTACCAAAACACTCTTTAGGGGCCTAGAAGCTATAGCAGCACAGAGAGGTGATCGAGAGGAACATACTGGTCGAGGAAATTTGGAGATTGGTGCTGTAGATTGAGCTGGCACCGTGCTCCTCCTCGGCGGCTCGCCAAAGAAGAAGATGAAAACAAAGAAGTTTGGGATTTAGCAAACTTTCTGGTGGAGTGAAGCTTGAACAGAGCGAAGGGATGCTTAAATAGCAGAAGGTGGGAGTTCTCAAGACTTGGAGCGACAAGGAGAGATGTTGAATTGACCGGCGAGGTGGTGACAGCAGCGAAGAAACAGCGGCAGCGACGGGATGGCAACAGCGGCTCTGCTATTGTTCACATTGTCAGCTCATTGGGACTTGGCGCAGGCTGGCGCAAAGCAAACTCAAAGGAGACAATGTTGGCACAGCGTGGCGACGTGGCGCAAAGCTCCTGACAACGTGCTGCTGCAGTTGCTGTTGGTTGCTATTGATCGCGTGTGCGATTGCTGGTGGTCGCTGGTGCTGCCACGGCGACGCTCCTAACGCGCACACGTGCGTACATGCAGGTGCAAACGAGCATGAGCACAAGTGAAGGCAAAGCTGGCCGGCGGTGAGGAGACACAGCGAAGTGGCGCACTGGTCGTTGCTGCGGGGAGCTCTAGTCGAAACAAGCATTACGACTCAATTGCAATTTCTGAACTTTGGCTTTGGACTGTTCTATAAATTCTGAGATTTAGAGGATTAGGGCTGATTTTGACTTCAAAAATCTGGCAAACTTTGTTAAGAAAATAATTTGGCAAAGATACGAGATAAGATTTGGAACATTTGAGTAGTTTTTGAACGAAAATGACAATAGGGTAATTTAGGGTGTTTGAAATCTGAATTTTGTTGAAATTGAATTCTGGGATTTAGGATTAGTTTTTGATATCCTCACAGAAGAATATTTTGTATTGAATAGCATTTGAGAAGTGTTCCCTAAAATAGATTTGAATTTGGAACTGATTTGTGACTTTTAGCCTTTTCAGACTTCTAGAAAATCAGGAAAAGGACTGATCTGTGATACTTGTTGGACTGATTTGTGAAAATGGTCTAGATGATGGAATCTGACTGCCAAATTTTTGGATTAAGGTATTGGCATACCCTTGATCATAATCCAAGAATAATCTGGTCTGGATTAGGTCAAGATTTGATTAAAATAGAGTTCAGAGTATTTAGGGTAATTAGGATAATTAACTTAATTCTATTTTCGAAAACAAAAAGGAGTTGATAATTATGGGAGTTAGAAACCGAATTGAATCTGGCTTTTGAAGACTTTTATACTCAGGATAAATAGTAGATCAAATCTGGAAAGTCAGATCTTGATTTGGATTTACAGGGAAGATTTTGAGATTTTAGGGCTTAGGATAAAATAAATCTGGGCTGATTTTGCTGATCTTGAAGAGATATATGCATGCATGACTTTTTATGAAAAGAAATTTCACCCCAAACCTAGGGTGTTACATATAATATAATATGGCTGACACATGATCAAAAATATATAGTGAGTTTCTTATACGTTGAGAAAATGGTTTGGAAGAAATGTCTCAACTAGATATGACCATGTAATCGCACAAATACACGTCTTAATATTAATGCCAAAGTTTATTATGAACTGACAGCCACCCGAATGATCAAAGACATACTAGTAAATCTTGTATGCGTTGAGAAACGGTTTATTTAGAGATGTTTTATCTAGATGTGACCATGAGATCGGCTAGTGAATCCACCTTGAACACTATATTAAAATGGTTATTTGGCAACCAGCCTCCGAGCTTAGCTCGACCAAGGTCGAGAATATAACCATAACTTAAAGAAAAAGAAGTATGTTTATTTTCTGAATAAAACATGCTAATTGAAGGGGGAAAATGGAATGAAAGAAACTTACACATAGAACTTGCGTAATTGATCTATATTCCAAGTATTGGATAAGATCCTGCCGTCTTCCATTGCTAATCGAGCTGATCCTGGTTACGGCACAGAGACCACAGTATAAGGGCCTTCCCACTGAGGGGAAAATTTGTTGCGATTGGACTGGTTTTGGATTTTTCGTAAAACCAAGTCGCCCACGTGAAGAATATGAGGTCGCACCCTTTTACTATGGTATTTACGCAAAGCTTGTAGATATGCTGCTGACTTAATCAATGCCTAATCACGTTTCTCTTCAAGGAGAGTAATTTCTTGTACACGTTGTTCATATTGATTGGAATTATCAAATTGATCCACACGAACAGATCCAATACGAATTTCGATGGGTAAGACTGCCTCAGCACCATATACCAATGAAAAAGGCATCTCACTCATAGCTCGACTGCACGTCATGTGTAATGCCCATAAAATGGAGTAGAGTTTATCTACCCAAGCCCCCGAGCACAACTTAAGGCGATCAAAAACTCGTTTTTTAATGCCTTGCAATATTTTCCTGTTGGCACGTTCAACAGCGCTATTGCTCTGTGGATGAGCAACGGATGCAAAACACACTTTGGTTCCAATATCGTCGCAATAGTCCAGGAAAAGACCAATAACGAATTGGGACCCGTTGTCGGTAATGAGACGACTTGGAACACCAAATCGTATCACAATATACTTATGAAAGAATTTCTTCACCACAGCGGTGGTTATAGTGCGGACTGGTTCAGTTTCAATCCATTTAGTAAACGTGTCAATGGCTACGAATAAGAACTTGTACCCATTAACTGCTTGGGGCATAAGACCCACTATATCTATTCCCCACATGGCAAATGACCAAGTTAAAGGAATAGTTTGTAAGGCATATGCAGGCTGATGAACTTGCCGTGCATGAAATTGACACTGCGGGCATGTTTTGACTAATTGCATGGTATCATTAAGTGCCGAAGGCCAATAATAACCCTGTCGGAAAGCTTTTCCAACCAACATTCGGTAAGATGCATGTGCTCCACACACCACCAAGAATTTCTTTCAAGAGAGATTTACCTTCCTCTTGAGGTATAAAGCGCATTAATACTCCTTGAGTACTTTTTGTATACAAGACTCCTTCAATTAATCTGTATAGACGCGCCTTTCGTATCAACCGATCACTTTCGGTTTCATCCTCGAGTAAGGTCCCATGTTCAAGATAGATCCGCAATGGACGGGTCCAATCTCCTTCATGCTCGAGGTCAGTGACATGAACTATCACCTCATCATCCTTAAAGAAAGTCATGATGATGAGGACATCACCAACACAGACATGAACATGGCGCCTCTCACTTCTTGCACTACATTCGCTACCTTGACTACATCGTCGGAAGATCAAGGAGGACGACGATTAGGCATGAATCCATGTGCTGAACCATTCAAACTGTCTACACCAGAGGGTGAGTGAGCCACACCAAATACAAAGCAACCCACGAGGCATCAAGTAAAGCCCAAGTTCAAGCCCAATTCGTCAACAAATCCGGTTCGGCCATCCAACAGTAGTCCAACTTCAAACGGATGTCCAGGCCACGTACGGAGTCCGTTTAGGGCAAATGAGTACTTCACGGAGAAGCCCACAACGACACCTTTCCAATGGGCTTGGGCCTACGACCAAATTTCTTCTGGATCGTCTGCAATCAATGAAACAATCCACAGACAGAACCTGCCGGGTGTTGTGCCACCTCTACTTTGGGCCCAAGACCCCTGTATCTCTAGGGTTACGTGGGGATAGGTTCTCTGGCCGGTGGCCTACCTCTGGCCTCTATACTCCTGCTACATATGGCCACCACCACCTATCTTTTTCAGTTAGTTTATTTGCTACGTTGTTCCCCCATTGTGTGAGAGACAAGTGTTCATCGGAGTAGTGTCCCTGGACCTGGTTTGATGAAAGATAACCTCATTTTGTCATTCTGAAATTCAGATTGCTTTGCATCTTGTTCTTGCTCGTTTCTTCTACTGCGTGCACCCCTCGTGGTAAGGTCATCCGGGCATGAGCACGGTTGATAACGACAGGTGCGTGGGTGTAGTGATTGCAAGGACTCAATCCCCGCTGATTGGAAGCCTTGAAACGCAAACATCTCCGTTCCGCAAAGTAGAACCTATCGGAAGATCGGGCCGCTGTCGTATCAGTTGGTATCAGAGCCACAGTTGCTCGTTAGGTATCACCACTTTTTCCCTTTGTTTTGTTTCTATTTTCCATCACCTAGAGTCCAAAAAAAAACAAGGTTCACAAAAATATTTGTTTTTCCCCTTCCAAACCAGTTTGTGCCTTTTGATCAGTTAATTTTGGTTTGTTAAATTGAGTTTGCGTCTGTTCTAGCGTTTTGTAGTTGCTGGTCATAGCTTTGATCCTTTAAAAAAAATCCCACACCAACAAACCATCCAACAACCCCAACAACCTATCCAACAACCCAAACCCTAATTTCCAATCTCAACCAGAAAAATCCCTTTTCTGTAGCTACCACCAAAAAGTGCCATAACTTTTGATCCCTTGATCCTTTTTGAGTGAAAAAAAACCAGTAGATTCATAACTCAATTTCCTATCTTCCTGTAAATTTTGATGTTGATCCATCAAGGCAGTAAAAAGTGTTGTGGTCGGGAGTATGACCTAGTTTCTGTTCGAAAATCTACAACAGTGCACACTTGTGATTTTTATGCTAATTTTTCTGTTAGTTTTCAGAAAGTGGGCCCAAAAAAAAATTTGTAGAAAAAGCCATCAGGAAACAGTGAAAAAAATCATTGCAAAAGAAGCACCTGACAAAAAGATACAGTCAAAATACCGTCTTGATGTCACATGGACAGAAATCAGCAGTTTCCAAATTAGGTCTACTCTTTATGCTTTCAGGTTCCAAATTTCATATCATTGAGCTATCTTGTCTCTACCACTCGTATCCTACTACTACAGAATTGCTTTTCACTATCGGTTTAAAATCACCTCTACTATCGTTTTCTTACCGCTAGTGATCGACACGATAGAAGAAACGTAGCACAACTCTATCGGTTGCAAACCGATAGTAAAGTACCTACATTACAACGTTCACTAATGGCAAATGATAATTTCTTCTATTGGCTCAGTGAACTCAACTGATAGTGATGTTAGATTTCTTGTAACGGTTATACACTGGAAACCGATAGTATTGTATAGTTTTTTTATATCAGTTAGGTACTCGACATGGTTAGTACTAGAAACTTTCTTCTATCAGTTGTAGGATATGAACCGATAGTATTACGAAGCATCATTAACAGATATAGCAATACAGAGATACACACATTGGACAGATTGAATCTAATTATTCAGAGATTGAATTTATTCACAAATACACTAATACAAATACACACACATGCATTGAATAGATTGAATCTAATTATTCACATATTGAGTTTATTCATAAATACACCAATACAAATACACACGTACACCAATTAACACATTCAATGTATATTACATGTACAAGTCATTTACGATCGATCGTTGATAGCCACTTCATCCATCACATATTGAGCCCAAATTTGTCGTAGCTCCTTTAACTGAGGCAACTCGTATTAGTCTTTCAACATGGCGCTGTGCATGCGTGTGTGAAGTTAGGAACGTACGTCACATCCAATGTTCGACTTTGAGTCAGGAAAAATGCTTACCTTAGGGAATTGGGCAAAGTTTATCCTGATCAGGTCATACATAAATCTCATGACATAGAACCCACATTCCCACGATTGTGGTTGCTGATGGCACTGGGATGATTGCATATGCAAAGACATAAACCCACTCAAAAGAACTAATTAAGCATAAACTAAAAGACTCATCATGAGTAGTTCCATCCGTATAATTAATTATCTCAATTCTTTCCAAGAAATTGTTGTGCCTTTCGACCCGTCATGCCTCCCTCCAGTAGTAACATAACTTTTGAAAGTCCTGTATTTAATTTAGCATTGCCAGTTAATATGTTATCATTAATTAGCTAGTCAGAGCAAAATTTAAATCAGCTGTGTTACTTACGCATCTATGTGCCACATGAGGGTGAAAACATGTGCTACCCTGTCGCTCATCGAATCGAGGTAATATACCTCATTCGTCCATGGGCAAATGATGACGAGGACCCAGTGGCCCCTACATTGTATATAAAAGTGAACCGTTTCAAGTATATGTTAGGCGTAACATACAAGAATGAGTTAAATTCGTACGAAATGCACTAACCTTTGGTGGTACAGCGCAAGAATGAACTCCCGGTCCTGCTACGCCAGTAGTGCCCATGATATGTATTCCTCTGCATGTGCTTGGTCGTGCTCTAGCATCGTGAGGCTTATTTTGTCTAGGTCGAGGAAACCCACCCTGTCACATGCCCTCATCGACGCCAGCCTATACATGCACCTGGATGCAAAGTAGACATTAGTAAGTAGTGCATACAAAGTGATTAGATTTATGAAATGAACTGCGACAACATATATATAGGATCAACAAACTCACAGGACTCCAGTTCGTATGATGGACATATCAAGCTCCTGCCAGTTGAAGAGGTCGAACAAATCCTCGTGGGCCACCGATATGCTCCCAGCCTCACGGTGAAAATGACCTGGCCTGAAGTGAACTAAGAAGTTGATGTGGTGCCTAGACCGGGTCAGATACCATTTGTGGAGACTTCTGGTTGCCTGATCCATATTGCGTAGAAGGTACTCCGACACGAGTGGGAACCCATTCTTGAACGTACCCTGCTGGCTTTGTTTCACCTTGCCTTTAGCCTTGCCTTTGGCCGGGGAGCGAGTGTATACCTTCGAAGGTTGGGCGCGGTGTCGCCAGCCTCATTTGATGGCGAAGGGGCTTTCCGATGAGGCGTGCATCCTTTGGGTGGGTTCGAGGCCGTCGGAGGAGCCATGGGGGCTGAAGGAGCTCGTTCATGCGTTGTGCTGGGGCTGGGATCCTCAGGAAGTGCGCTGGCATCCATCGTCCACTTTAAGTTACGAAAGAGTAAGTTAGATTTTGCAAATTGAGTATATTAACTGAGTTGTATGCTAGAATGGGTAGAGTTTACCTCCTGTAGTCTAACACCCTTCTTGAGCCACTGTATGTACAAGCCCAATGCCTCGTGAATTGTCCGCATTTCGTCCATTTGGACGGGCAACAGAAAAGCGCTATAGCCCGGGAGGGCCATGTCCGCCTGTACCTTTGCAAACCCAGGCTTCAGAGGTACGTAGTGGATCTGGACATCCTCCCAAGACTGATATACGACCCCGTGTGGAACCACTACAGGGTCATCGCTTATGTTGATCAATAGGCTACAGCTCTCTGGCTTCTGCAATTTGCAACAATTATAACATGTTAGCGAAACAGTTCTAACGTAACGGGAGTGGCATCAACTGAACTGCATATATATATAGCTCAAGAGTTGCAATACCTCAATCAGGTCCACAGGATCCACATGAACCTTCGAGCCGCAACTACTCGGCCTACCAGCGTCGACATCGGCAGCTGGATCTAAAACCTTGGACTGCACAATTCGGTTGAGGCGTTCATACTTCTCGTTCAGTTGAGCGAACATGTCCGTGAATTGTGCAGTCACATCTGACCGTATCTTCTCAAACAGCTCTGATTCCCTTTCCTTCCAACTGCGAGCCTTCTTCGCCTTTTGCCCGGGCTCCGAGAAGCCTTCCTTCCATGGCACCACACCCCCCAGAGTTCGCGTTCGCCCTGGATGCTCCTTGTTTCCTAGAGCCCGGGTTAGGATGTCGTTCTCCCTATGGGGAGTGAACAATCCCTGGATCGCCTCCTTCGAGCAAGAGATCTGTTACATTCAAAGCTCTACGTTGTGAGGGAAAAATATATACAAACTTGTGCACACACGAGTGATCATAGTTTTTAATTTCTACCACACTCTATGATTCCAACCAGGAAGTTAGCCAACTTACGATTCGCTGCACGACCTCGACGTCCCTGGGGTTTGGGAACTCCACAGTCCCCGTGGACGACACGGTCCCTCTGGCCAGCCACCAGTGCTTGCATCGTGGATCGAGGATCTCAGAGAGCGGCAAGTCAGGGGAGTCGATGAAATTCGACGCCTCGTCTTCAGCCTTCTTCCACTAATCCTCCTTCCCCGCATAGCCGCGAGAGCTGAGCCAGTGCGGGTGGTCATTCCTCCTCTGGATTGCCTTGTTCTTCTCGCTAAGGGCCTTCGTACTAGAAACAAGAAAATTAATACACCGTTGGTTACTCCATACAACGGTGTAACCAATCAAAGGAAGCATACATACCTTGAACTCAGGGGTCCCCTTCTGTTGGGTGAATTGCTCCCATACCTCCTCCGTTATGAAGAGGTACTTCTCGCATGGAGATTTACCTTTAGCGAGGAAGGTACTGACGAGGATGCTCTTGAAGGTTTTCCACATGTTGTTCATGTCCTTCAAGCAAGCTATCTTGGGACCATCGTCGGGGATGTTCCACTTGGCCTGTTTCAAATGGTGCATATAAGCAGGACTTACTTAATCTCTGGGATAAATCAAGGAAATGTGATTACTCAAGAGTTTAGGGATTTTGATTAATTTTACCTTCACTTCCACCCACAACCTATCCCTCTGGTCGGCCTTAACGTCCTTCCAGCTCAAGACGGTGATCTTCACCCTTTCCTTCGCCAACAAACCAACATAGGCAGTATACTGGCCAGCGTTCTTCCCGATCGGTCTCCCGAACTGGTTGAACTCACATGAAAGGTCCGCGCGTTTGGCCAAACGACACAATATCGTCGCGCCTCGCGCCTTCCTCTTGCGCTGGGACAAAGCAGCGTCATCTACGTTGGCCCTCCTCGAATCACTACTATCAGATGAGGAATATGCCGACATGGCTTTACCTAAAATTCCATGAACAAACCATCAATTGATATGAAGAAAGGTACATGACAAAGTTCATAACTAAAATGGAATGGCAATGATGAACCACCTCTTTTTGTTAAAATGTCAAATTTTCATTCAAAAGGCCAAAAATCATCAATTCCTATCAACATGGTCTTCAAAATGTATTTAAAAGGTTTTCAGAGGCTTTCGACTATCTTGTTTTTTAACCAAATCAGCTTCGAGTGCTAATCAAAATCTATTTGAATTGTGCCAAAACTTGTTTTACAAAAGTCCTAGATATTATTACCCCGAAGAAGTTCGAAATTGAAAACTTTCTCAAAAGAGTTTCAATTTGAAACTTATGGGTGTTTGAATCTCACCGGAAAACTTCCTTTGACCCGAAAAACATTTGGCTCTTTCACAAAGCCATACTTGCACAGATTGGATAATAGAAATTTTTTTAGAGCATGCTGTAGAACTGCATATTTTCATTGAAAGAAAAGGGGGTATACTGGGTTAAAGTTCATACAACAAAAACTCCCAGCATGCTACAGAGTACCTAAGAAAAATAAGAAAGAGCCACTACTTTTTACACAAAATTGGATAATAGATAAGATTAGCAGTGCAAACTATGCTAGTCTCTCTGCAGGAGGGGTGCCCATGAATGCACCACTGTAATGAGCAACACTGTGCATAAATTTTTCTTTATGCAAAACCCATACAATCGATGGTGCAATTCAAAAGTAGATAGGTTTTAGATCAAGCATCAATGGTAGGATTGAGCCTGGGGAATTACTGATCATTGTTTTGCAAGTTTTTTATAAGTTTTTATAAGCATCAATGTCTTATTAGCTCATCACAAACTAAACAAGTCAATCTTTAACATTCAGGCAAATCTCTTAAGACTCTAAGCAAATCTAATGTCATAGCCAAGAAAAATAAAGAATTTTTTAGGAAATTTAAATGAACCAAAATTTCAGATGACAATTAGAAAATGGGAAATAATTAATAGAAAATTCAGACTTCTCATGGTTTTGTGGCTGATAGGGTCTTGTACTATCGGTTCAAAATAAGCAACCGATATAGGGATCGTGCACTCAAAGATATGATTTTCCTATCGGTTCGACAATTAAAACCGATAGTGGACAACTATGTAACGAAATATTCTTAGTGATGTTCATCAACTCTGTAATTCTCATATCTATCAAGTTTGTAATTCATGCACTTTTCATCTAGTTATATATTTGTTATATATTGAATCACATATGAACAATTCGATATCAATTTAAGAAATTGACGCGAGCGGCAAGATCAATTCTAATCGGGTTGGTCAAGAACACTTATAGTTCGTGGAGTGGCCTACGATGGCGCGATGCAGTGTCCGGCGGCGGTGGAGAACCCAAATGCGAGCGGCAATGGTGGTGCAGGAGCGAAAAAGGGAACGTCGGGGAGGCTAGGGTTTTCCGCGCGCGAGTACAAACTTATTTGGAAATGTGTTCGGTTGGACTGGAGGGAAAATCCCGTGGGTTTAACCTATTATAGAGGTATATACTATCAGTTAAAAATAAGAAACCAATATAAGACACTAAGGTTCCTATCGGTTTGCAACTAAAACCGATAGTAAAGTAACCGATATCAGAGTATTGATATTCCTATCGGTTAAAATTAAGTAACCGATATCAGATATTAAAATTCCTATCGGATTGTTAATATAAACCGATAGTAAATTAACAGTAATGACTAGTCATGAAAGATAAAGAATTATGCATAAACAACACAATGGCAGTCTAGTACTATCGGTTGGAAAAAAGAAACCGATATAAGTTATCAATTACCTATCGGTTTGGCAATTAAAACCGATAGTAAAATACAATAGCACTAGTACTTAGGGTTTTTCCTAAGAACAGTTACAGGTGTGTTTCAGTAAATCATTTTGCACTTGTAAAGACACCTGAAAATCCATGCAATTGACTTCCAATAATTTTGAAATAAATTAACAGTAAAGACTAATCATGGACCATAAAGAATCATGCATATAGAAACTTTCTTCGAATAGCCAATAAAGATGGAGATATGAAAATGACAAATCAGCAAAAAACCACAAGGAATCTGAACTTTGCAGTTTTCATATTGATTTGTGAAAAGAATCAATTATTGCTCAAATCAAGTCCAATTGAAATGAAAATTTACAGAAATGATTCTCAATGCCTCATGTATGTTTTCCCAAAGAATTTTTGAAAAATGATTTGACAATGAACAAGCACATGACTGGTTGCATAACCACAGTAATCACAATTTTCACAATATGATCAGTATTTATATTAATTCTTCAATTAAAGCTCCAAGTAATATACGTCACTTACATATTACAAATTAGTCAAGAATGGTTGTCCACCCATAATCCTTCTTCGTGGTCGTCTCGTAGGTAACTTGTTTCGTCAATATCTTCGGTAGGGACGATTGAAGAATTCCATCTAAAAATGGAGGTAGTTCATCAAACTGATTATACTCTTCTTCGTCCACAATGTCTTCGACCCCAACAATACGTCTCTTACTGTGAAGGACAACGTGCAACTTTGGATTGGCTAGGTCAACAATGTAGAACACCTGTGTGGCTTGCTTAGCAAGTATAAATGGATCGTCTTGGTATGTGACTCTACTGAGATCGACGAGAGTAAACCCATGATTGTCAACTTTAATACCTCGAGGGATTTCGACCCATTGGTATCGAAATAAAGGAATCTTAAGTAATACGTAATCGAGCTCCCATATTTCCTCAATAACACCGCAATATGAGTCGAATGCCCTTATTGCTCTGGCATCCTCTGAAATAGCAAGTAGTGTCACTCCACTACATTGCATAGTACTCTTCTCATCCTGAGTTCTTGTGTAAAATGAATAGCCATTGATGTCATACCCTTGCCAAGTCCTTACAGTAAATCTAGGCTCTCTAGCCAACCATGTAACAACTTCATCTATGATGCCCTCAGAAGCTCGTAGGACTCTATTTTCGATCCACCTAGCAAACTTCATGTTATGTTCTCTGGTGACCCAAATCTGTGGCGACCCAAATCTCTGGCTGCGAAGGATTCTGTTTTCATAACATTTCCTTGTGCTCGTGTATGTATGGCTCCACCTCCTTCATGTGCTGTAAGACCCAAAAATGGGCTTTTGCATACAGATCACTAGAGGGGATGATTGCTTTAAATCCAATCATTCCAATGCCCTGAAGCCTGCCCTCATGCTGGGACGTAGGAACGCCAATTGGGTCAACCCCGGCCATATAGTTGGTGCAAAATTCAATCACCTCCTCGGCGGCATAACCTTCAATGATACTGCCCTTAGGCCGATGTCGATTCCTTACATATCCCTTCAAGATACCCATAAATCTCTCAAATGGATACATATAGCACAGGAACACGGGTCCACAAAACTTAATTTCTCTGATAAGGTGAACAATTAGATGGACCATAACATCAAAAAAAGATGGAGGGAAATACATCTCCAGCTAACAAAGAGTTATAGTCACATCGCTTTGCAAATCATCCAGTCCATCCAGATCAATTACCTGCAAGGACACAGTTGCAGCAAATATTCAGATCCAAAAAATCTGGCAAGTTCCATGAATGGAGCTAATTAACTTGCTAGGAGTACACACTTACCTTGCAAGATATTGTGTTGAAGAAATAACATAGCTTTATAATTGTCTCTCTGACTTTGACTGAGAGAATGCCTCTGAAAGCAATGGGAAGCATTTGTGACATCAGTACATGACAATCATGGGACTTCATACCAACTAGTTCAAGTCTTTCATGGACACAAGTTTTTTCAAGTTCGCAGAATACCCGCATGGAACTTTGACACCATATAGGCACTGATAGAGTTCTATTTTTTCTCTTTTTGACAAGGTATAGCAGGCCGGGGGGAGGTATGTACGCTTTCCCTTCTCCAATGGAGCAAGCTCAGTCCTTATGCCCATTTCGAGCATGTCACGATGAACGTTGATGCCATTTTTTGTCTTTCCCGAAATGTTCAACAACAAACCAATCAAACTGTCACAAACATTTTTCTCTACGTGCATGACATCAATGCAATGTCGAACTTGTAAGTGCTCCCAATATGGCAGATCCCAAAGAATCGATCTCTTCTTCCAAACATTTTTTCCTGGAGGTTTAGAACATTTACCGAACTCAACTTTGATGTCCTTCACATGCAACTAAAGCTCCTTACCAGTCACAAACACTGGGGCTGATCTTTTCTCAGGCTTCCCATTAAATGACTTCCTCTTCTTACAGTAGGCGTGATGCATCAGAAGGAATCTGCGGTGACCCATGTACACTGTTTTTCTGTAGTTCGGTAACCACATGCTTTCAGTTTCATCCAAGAAAATAGGACAAGCCTTGCCTCCTTTCATACTATACCCCGACAAATTTCCGTAGGCCGGGAAATCATTTATGGTGCAAAATATCATGGCCCGCAACATGAAATTGTGTCGGTATAGACATACATTACCGATAGAATAAGATTAGTTGTAGAAGACGAATAGTTCTAAGATATTTGTGCTATCTTCTAACGGTATAAAGATACATTACTGATAGAATAAAACTATTTGAAGACGAACAGTTCTAAGGAATTTGTGATATATTCTAACGGTATAAACATACAGTACCGATAGAATAAAACTATTTGTAGCAGACGAACTATTCTATCGGTTCACAACAGGCTACCGATAGGAATTTGTGATATATTCTAACGGTATATAAATACTTTACCGATAGAATAAAACTATTTGTAGAAGTTGACCAGTTCTAACGATACACAACATCCTCCCGTCAGTACTTATACATCTCTTCTAACGGTAAATATGTTCATCACCGCTAGAGTAAATTATTCTGCTTCTTCTAACGGTAAGTTTCTTACAAACCGATAGGAAAAATACCTCCCTTATGTCTTTTATGACCGCGAGGCGCCTTTTCTAACGATTTTCTACTAAATCGCTAATAACCGATAGAAGATAGGGGTTTATATACTGCATTCCTGTACTAGTGGTGGCGTATGTGAATCGACTATCGAGCACTGAACAAGATCACCATCAAGAACCAGTATCCTCTTCCTCGTATTGACGACCTGCTAGACCAATTGAAGCATGCTATTGTCTTCTCTAAATTGGATTTTAAGTCTGGATATCATCAAGTCAGCATTCGAGAGGAGGATACGTGGAAAACCACGTTCAAGATGCAACAAGGTCTGTTCAAATGGCTGGTCATGCCGTTTGGTCTCTACAATGCTCCGGCAACTTTTATGCGTCTTATGAATGACGTATTACGATAGTTCATCGATGACTTTCTGATTGTTTACCTCGATGACATACTGGTTTATAGTCGTTCGTGGGATGAGCACCTCATTCATGTCGAAAAGGTGTTTGAACAGCTTCGGCAACATTGACTTCGCCTCAACCGTAAGAAGTGTGAGTTCGGCCAGCAAACTCTACTTTACCTAGGATTCATAGTCGGCAACGATACGTTGCAAATCGACCCGGATAAGGTAAAAGTGATTCGCGAGTGGCCGCGACCGCGAATAGTTATGGACGTGCGTAGTTTTGTGGGAGCATGCCAATACCTTTGGAAGTTCACACAACACTTCTGGATTGTTGCTTCTCCGTTGCATGCATTAACGAGGATCGATCAGAAGTTCGAGTAGACAGGGAAACATGAGGACACGTTTCTCTTGCTGAAGAGGAAGATCAGTGAGGCGCCTGTGTTAGCTTTGCCGAATCTCCAGAAACAATTCAAGCTAGAAACCGATGCCTCAGGTTATGCCATGGCACTACAACACGGTAGGCCAGCACAAGTTGTAAAACTGCTGGGAAAAACTTTTTTCTCAGCAGTCCTGCAGATGAAAATATAATTTTGATTTTTCACCGATGTGTCAACTGGGAAAAGTTATTATTTTTAGTAGATCTACTGCTAGGAATAAGTAATATATAGCAAGCTGTAGATCAGTTTGGAAAAAAATATATAGGATCTGTGAAACAGTTGGCAATGTTTTTTATGCTGGAAAAATCTTTTTTTTACCAGCAGTCGTACAGGTGAAAATAAAATTTTGATTTTTCACCGATGTGTCAGTTGGGAAAAATTATCATTTTTAACAGATCTACCGCTAGGAATAAATAATATATTTTTTTGGCAAAACTGAAAATTTTCAGCACAACAAAAACAGATATATTATTTTGAGATTGAAAATTTTTAGCACAAAAATAGCAGATATATTATTTTGAGAGAGAAAATTTCCAAACGAAAAAATAACAGAAAATATTTCGGGAGATTTTTTTCAGCCAAATATAAACCCTCGCGCTAAATTCACCTATCCCTCCTCACGGCCGGCCGACACCCCACCTAAATCCCTCCGCTGCACCTCTCCCCCACAGCCGCCGACACCCCCACCTCTCCACCACTAATCCTCCACCAATTCTGCACCCCCACCAATCCCCACCGCACCTCCACCTCAATTTCCTAGCGGCAGCAGCCTGCAGCGGAGGGAGGAGGCGGAGCGACAGCAGCCTGCGGCGAAGGGAGGTGGCTTGTGGCGGAGGGAGGAGGTGGTGCGGTAGATCTGCAGATCGGGCACGACGCGACAGATTGGCTTGGTGAGGTGTCGAGGCCGGCGGCCAAGCGCCGCAGAGGGGCCAGTGAGGTCCAATGCGGTAGAGGGGCAGAGGGGGTGAGGGCTGGCGCCACGGCAACTCGCGGGCAGTGGTGGACCTGTTCTACAGCCGCGTCACGCCCGACGGCTACTTCTGGCAAGCAAAGGTGTGTGATCCTCTTCCGCTTTCTCCACTGGTTAAATTTCTCAGTGAATTCTCTTCGATAACCTTATTGTCCTCACGTTTTACCAAGATTACTCCACCCCGCAATTTCTTCAGCTTTTCTTCCATTTCTTGGACCTTCATGAACATGAGATCCACCATCAACATTGGTTAAAAAGAACACATTTATAAATAAATGATTGGCCTTGGAACACACTTCGCTTTGCAATTTAGCCTCCTTAGAATTAATTTCTTCCAGAGTCAAGTTTGACTGCAGAGCTCGTACCTATGCAAAATTGGATTTGTACTTAGATATTTCTAAGCTCCAATCAAATTGCCAACACTCAAAGATAATAGGACCATATACTACAGAGTACAGAGTACAGAAAACTTACCAGCTTCAACCTCACTAATTGCCTTCTTTTGAGCTGCGAGTTCTTCCTGTGGCATGCTATTTTCATTCTTCATCTCCTCAAGTTCTGAGCCATTTGGTATCTTGAATTGATCTTGCTGAGCAAGGTAAATTTTCTGCTTGCCATACTCCTTGAAGGAAACCTGTTCACTGTCAGCTAATGCATCCAGTGCTTTCTGCATTGCAGTTTTCTTAAGATTAAACTTCTGTAGTGCATCAGCTACATTCTGAGAATTCAAGGGCCTATTTTGCTGCAGAGTCATGATAATAGTCAACACAACCAAATGACAATGCTCAAGTTGAGCCTACAAGAAATCATCTTCTAGTAAGGTAAAGATCAAAGATATGTGAACAAACTATCGATAAAGTGAGAACCTGACATCCATCTAAAGTAACTAAAGTAGTCACTGAAGTGAAAGAACTCACCATTCAATGGAACAAACAATCTAGCTTCAGGAAACTGAACACACAACTTAAGGGACTTGGATTCTGAATTTAATTACTGAACTGAAAAATTTACCAGTGAATTGAAAAACTTACCTACCATCCAAAATGATAGGGATGCCTCAAATTAAATACACACTCATAAGACTATAACGCCATGGCCCGATGCCCGAAATGTGTAATAGATATCTATGAGAAAATCAAAAAAATACAACACATAACTTTACTACACATAGCTATCAGCACTTCAATAGTATAAGCCATTCAAAGGCATGCTCTGGCCATTTTTCATTATTAAACTCATGGTGTCATCCAGCACAGTTTTTTATTCTAATTTTATCATCTTATGAGATTGGTTATATCAACTGCATATGTTTGTGTTCTAAGTAGAAATCCGTGAAAGCCCAATGATTGAATTTCTACCCATCACAAATCCGTGAAAGCACTAATTGATCCTTCTTTGTCTGAGTGTTGTCTCAGGAGCATAGAAATATATTGGCATTTTTCATGGAAGCATTATTTACAGCTAGTTTCTTTCCAACCACATTCTACCAAGATTGCTCGGCGGTGCCATCACTTGCATTGCTGAAAATGTGACAAGCTTGTAGAGAAGAATTTTAGCAAAATTTTGCTAGATGATACCTTTTCCTCTTGTTTTTTCAGTAGAGGATGAGGAAGGATTGCTGTGCTAGTTGCGTTTACGCTGGTTGATTTACCAATTGTTGATTTGTTTTAGCTGTAACCCTGTTTCCTACACTAGTCGAGCCTTGTCTTCTTGAATGAGTTAGGGAAGAACTACTCATGAGCAACAGCATCCAAATACCATAAGTAGAGATTATCATGGCATCAATATGTTATCACATACAGTAGGGTATGGCCATTTAGAATGAGCTTGCCACCAAGATTTCAAAGTGGATGCAGTATCTCCTGGGAGTTTACTAGCTCTTCGCTTGCGTATTATCTCCTCCCTAATATCGACAAGTTTCTCTCTGTAACCCTGCAAGTTGGGAGCATTGTTTAGCCAACAACATGATAATTAATTAACATTTTAGAAGGTTTTCATGCTTGTATGGAAGGATATCTTATCATAGCACTTTAATATCAACATATAGTGGTATGTGTTCAAGGCATCCTACCTATTGATCAGTCTTTCAGCACTCTCTTTTTGCCTATTTGCCATCAATAGCTCTCTTGTTGCAATGTACAACTAAGGACAAGTCAAAAGAACTATTCAACATATGCTGAGATCCTAGGAAGCCCACAAGTTGCATACTATGCAATATTTAGCATCACAATCTCTTATTCTTAGCATAGCCAAAAAAAAGAATAAGAATCAGCTTGCTTAGTACCTTCTTTAGAACATTCTCATAGCTTGCCCTACTAACCAGAGAGAAGGACAATATGAATACATCAGCTCCCCTATAGCTAAGAGGTATCAATCTGTTGTAATCCTCCTGACCTGCAAAAAAATTTCACATCAAAATGGACACAAAAAAAACATTCCAAAGCACAAACCAAACAAGAAATACTTTTAAAAAAAATTTGCGTTTCTGTAATCTAAGCTCCCCACCTGCTGTGTCCTAGAGTCCCAAGTTCACAATGCTCCCATCCACAAAAACATTGGCACTGAAGTTGTCAAACACAGTGGGGATGTAATCCTGTCAAAACCCAACAAACAAAGTAAAACAAGAAAATCAAGATTGGCATCAAAGAATCTTCAGAAGAAAAAAAAGGGGGAAGAGATGAGTCAAGATTCAAGAACCAAATCATATGAGGTCAGATCATAATGAAGCAAGCAACCATTGATTGAGCAAGAAAAGAAGATTTGAAGAAATGATTAGCTGAAATACTTATAGTGGGGAACTTGTTGCAGGTGTAGCAGATGAGCATGCATGTCTTGCCCACAGCACCATCCCACACAGCATCGAAATGGAGAGTTATTTTTTGTAAAAAATAATTAATGTGGACTATTTTTGTAATTCTTTTTTATGGGTTATTTCCGAAGAAAATTCTTCTAAAAAAGAAATTTTGGTTTGCAACCATTTATTGTTTTACACCTTCTAGGTAACACTACCTCCGAAATATATAAAGTACTGAAAGACTATGAGTATGAAAGGTTTACTGTGAAATATCTGTTAAGGATGCTTATGAAATAAAATTACTTGCTTTAAATTTGAAGTTATAAGTGGTTCATGACTTGCTTCTCTTCCATGTTACACTTCCTAATTACACATGTTAAACTTACCAAAAGTACCAAGAATCTATTATTGTAACAAAACAGTTTGTTGAAAAACACAAGTATTGAGCACATGCCAATGATTTTTTTAAAAGAATAGTGGAATAATTGGTAGATTTACAATGTTTGATTATATGATGTATACCAACAAAACAAAACTATTTTGTAACAACGGAGACAAGTTAGTGAAACATTTTGAAAAAAAAATAAACATTAGAGTAGAGCAAATCAAATTCAGCAAACATGTTAGAACTTCTCTTCAAGCAGGTTTTGTCACTCATCATAGGCAAACAAACAGCAACAAACACCTCCACATGGTGGTCGTGGTATGACTAAATAGTGCTTGATGTAACCATCTAAGTTGCGAAACCTTTAAATCTTTGGTGTTATTGACACAATACTTAGCATCAATAAGGATGGCCATGTAGAGAGAGTTGAAGTAAGGAAGTCATCAAACATAGGTAGGCAACTTACCAAATAGTATGATATTAAACCAATGGAGAAATAAGGAAACAAAAAGTGACGCAATCGAGATACATGGTGACTAGGATTTTGAACTGAATAGTGTAGATGAATGGCATGAACTAGATCAATATAAGGATTAGGGATGAAGTACCCAAAGAAAGCTGATACAATTTTTTATTGTAGTTGTAACAATGCAAGGCAACAAACTCAACAAGCAATAGCAAAGTTGTCATGTGGCTAGAAAATGGTCTTATATTGTCCATCTAGATTGTTATGACAAAAAATCCCATGAATAATCCCATATAAAATTGCATTTGTATTTTTTTGCCTTAAAAGTTGTTTCTTCAATCTATTTTCTGTTTGCATAATTTCAGATTTCATAGATTGGACTTCCAACTTGGAGATTGTTCCTGTCAGGTTTCATCTTGGAAAAATTAGTTGCAATCAGGTAATATTATTATTATTTTTGCTGCTATATGATTCTTGTTTGTGCTATTTGTATATGAACAAGGAGTTTGTGTGCTATAGATTCTTTGAAAAGTATGTCAAAGAGAGGAACTAACTAGTGACTATTGTGCAAATTTTTAGTTCATTTGGAGTAATATAGCATTGGCATGAGCTAGTGATTTAGATATGATATTTAGAGATTCAAATTGTAACTCCAAATTTTTGTAACTGGTTATTGTATAAAGATTTTAGTTTATTTGGAGTAATATAGTATCAACAAAAGCTAGTGATTTAGATATGATATTTACAAATTCAAATTGTAACACCAAATTTCTGTACTTTCTAGTCTTATATTGATCAAATTCTTGTTAATAGGCTCTTCTATTCCCATGTTGCATAGGTGGATGAATGTTCAGGACTATTTTGACCAAAATAATAAAGTGCAAGGACTCAAGGATCAATGATCAACAACAAAGTGGATTCTATATTAGTTGGTGCACATGGTCCTAAAGAACAAGGGATTTGAGCATGGATAATGTGCAAACTAATAATGCTATATTTTGAGTAGTTTCCATCACTGATCACCCTTAAAAAGTTCTATATATCAAGAAGGCTGGACAGAGTCAATCATTGTGTTCTAAAAGGCATGCATGCCCTTTAATTTATAGGTGTTACACAATGCATCCACTAAACAGAAAAAAATAGTAGTCTTATGTTATATAGTCATAACTATTTAACAATTCTGTATCTATCTCTTTAGATAGACATTAGTAAATTTTTTATAATTTTGGTGTACATATGTGAAATGTATGGAAATACTCCTAGTTATGTAATTGTGTTTGTGCATATATATGCTCCTACAGAATCCGCAAGTTAGATCCATTGTGGTGTTGGTGCTTCTGCATGAAGCTGAAACCACTTTTACACTAAAGAATTTGATGTGCTTGAACAGCTCTAACTTCAAGTTTACAAATACTCATAAAGTTAGAATTATTTATATGGCTATGTCATTGATTACAACTACAATTACCTTCTATTATAAGATGTAAATTTTATTTAAAACAACAAAATAATAGTCTTTTGTCAAACACTATCAGAACTCTAGTCTTTAGTATATGTCGCAGTAGAGTTATATCATATATGACTTTAGTTTCTCTATGATAGAAGTTGAATCCAAAACTTGACCAAACTAAGTCTTGAACATCAATTCTTTAAAACTAACATTTACTTTTTTTTTGAAATATTATTTAACTTGGAAATCAATGATTTAGAGGGACCAATAGTATATTTTTTTTTGGTATACAATGTTAATCATATAAGTCTTTAGACTCTTAATTGGAGAAGTTAAATATCAAATGGGTTTCTATTTTCACTTTGGTGAGAAAAATTGGACAAGTAGGAAGAAAGTCTCACCAATTGTGTGCCTTAATTTGAATTTTTTATGGTTTTTGGAAAAGTAATTTTTACCCCTAATCCCATATTTTTCAATTTTCCTGGTAGATCTATATTTTTTCATTTAAGTACTTATCTTTGTTTGCAGGTTGTAATTATGCCTTTGTGTAATTATGCCTTTGTGTCATACACTTTCCTTTTCACAATTTAAGACTATTTTTATTTTTCTATATTTCACAATATAAACCTTACTATAATTCCAATATATTATTTAGTATATGTTTGACTTCTTTATCCTCTATGGTATCCTCTCACGCCTCCATTTACATTTTTTCCTCACACATCCAAACTTTATATAATAGAGGCATCATTAATTTATTATGATTATTTTCTCTCATTCAATACTCTTAATTCGCATGTGAATAAGAAGTAAACTTATATTATAAATCAAAAGAAGTATTTCAACAATGAATGAATGACTATATAGAATGATGTTATTGCTTGCTTACATGAACAATAACATGGTGTGATGGGCCAATACTTACCTTATCAAATTGTATTTTGCTAGCCAATTTTTGTAGTTAGCTGAGATTATTATTAAAATTAACCTAGTAATTTCAAATCACTTTGGAGAGAGAAATTTTTGCAGTAAGCTATTACTTCTTTCTAAATAGGAAGTATTTGTTAACCTTCCCTCCCCCGTTTATTTGTGTTCTTGTTTATAAACTCATTTCAGACTAAAATCCGTATTAAACTAGTAATGATACTAGCTAATTTTATTAATGATACTAGCTGATTCTTACAGTAAGCCATATAATAAAGAAAGACTACGAGGATTTTAAGGTCTTTGGCATTTATTATGGACAAGCGTTGGATGAGTGCGGCTAGGTAGAAAACAAACACTCAGTCACTAAATCAAATACAATGCTACTTTATGTGATTCTTTTGATTGAAACTAATGATAATTAAATGTAGGTACTCAACTGAATATAACCAAGGCATAAAGGACTTCATAGAGTTTTCTTTTTCAAATTCTGCAAAAGCAAATGAAATTCTCTGCCCTTGTAGAAAATGTGTGAACTGTGTTTGGAGAGAAGCTGAAGTTGTTTATGAACACCTGATTTGTGATGGGTTTTTAGAAGGATACACCAAGTGGATATTTCATGGTGAACAAACATCATTGCACAGGACAAACAAGAAATCTAATATAGAAAATGTTCCTAATATGGATAGTGAGCCGCAGCTAGATGAGATCACTGAAATGATCCATGACATAGGATGTGGATACCAAGAAGTTGGTGATATAGGTGGTGATGGTTCCGATTCGGAGGATCAAGATGTAGATGTTGAGACATTCTATAGGTTAGCAAGTGATGCTAGTCAAGAGCTCTACCCTAGGTGCAAACTCACAAAGCTACAATTTATTGTGAGGCTCCTTCACATAAAATTCCTCGGTGGATGGAGTAACAGTAGCTTTGATTTGTTATTAGACTTACTGAAGGAAGCATTTCCAAAGAATGCCACAATGCCAAAAAACTTCCATGATGCAAAGAAGATGGTGAGAAGTCTCGGGTTGGGTTATCAGAATATTGATGCATGTGAACATGACTGTATACTATTTTGGAAAGAGCATGCAAATATAGACTCATGCCCAAAATGTGGAACTTCCAGATGGAAGATAGAAAAGAAGAGCCCGGATGGGAAGCGAACACACAAAATTCCTAGAAAGGTTCTTCGATATTTTCCACTTAAAAAGAGGCTCCAGAGACTGTATATGTCATCAAAGATAGCAGCTGATATGAGATGGCATAGTGAAGGGCGCACTAGAGATGGGTTGATACGCCATCCAGCTGATTCTCCCGCTTGGAAGGATTTCGACCACAGGTACCCAGACTTCAGTTCTGACTGTCGCAATATTAGGCTGTGTTTGGCAACAGATGGTTTTAATCCTTTCCGAAGCCTAAGTTCATTACATAGCATATGGCCTGTTGTCTTGATTCCCTACAACCTTCCACCATGGATTTGTATGAAGCAACCAAATTTTATCCTCTCTCTGCTTATTCCTGGTCCTAAAGCTCCTGGAAATGATATTGACGTCTACCTTCAACCTTTGATCGATGATTTGTTAGAGATGTGGCATGGTGTCAAAACTCGTGATGCATCATCTGGTCAATGGTTTCAATTGCGTGCCGCCTTGTTCTGGACTATTACTGATTATCCAGGATATGGATATGTATCTGGACAAGTTACTTCTGGTGAGGTTGGATGTGTTGTTTGCCATGCAAATACTTGCTCACTTCGTCTTAAAAATGGTAAAAAACATTGCTTCATGGGACATCGTCGATTCTTGCATTCTTGTCATGAATTTAGAAATGATAGTGAGTCATTTGATGGTACCAAAGAGTATAGGGAAGCCCCAGTTTCTCTTTCTGGATATGATGTTATAGAACAAACAAAAGATATAAAAAATGATTTTGGGAAGGATCCAATAGGGAAAAGACCATCCCGAAAGTGTAAGGGTAAGGATGGTGAACCAAAAAGTATTTGGAAAAAACAACCAATATGGGTGCAATTGCCCTATTGGAAGGATATTTTGTTGCGGCATAATCTTGATGTGATGCATATCGAGAAAAATGTTTGTGATAATATAATTAACACACTTTTGGATATTGATGGCAAATCAAAAGACAATTTGAACACTCGGTTGGACCTCCAACTGTTAGGTATCAAGAAGGATCTGCATCCTATCTCAGTAGGGGACAAGTTCTATTTACCTCCTGCATCTTACTCATTGAGTTCTGCAGAAAAAAGAATGTTTTGTGAAGTATTAAAAGGAGTTAAATTTCCAGATGGATATGCAGCTGATATACAAAGTCATGTAAATGTTCATGATAAGAAGATAATTGGGTTAAAAAGCCATGACAGTCATATTCTTTTAGAACACTTGCTTCCATTGGCTGTTAGAAGGATACTACCAGAAAATGTTAGTATTGCATTGATTCGTGTAAGCAACTTCTTCAAGAAAATATTTTCTCCTGTAATCAATGTAATTGATATGGAGAGATTAGAGTCTGAAATTTCTGAAACCTTGTGCCTTCTTGAAAAAATATTTCCGCCATCATTTTTTGATGTTATGGTGCATTTAATGGTCCATCTTCCTACTGAGGCAAGGATTGCTGGCACTGTCCAGTACCGCAATATGTATCCCATAGAAAGGTATATTAATTCCATAGTAGAAGGCTCAATTTCATTAGACTGTTATTAATATTTTCATTAATTAATTATTTCAAAACTTTTATAGATTTTTGATGAGGTTGAAGAGCTATGTTCGAACTAGAAGTCACCCAGAAGGATCAATTGCGGAAGGTTATATATTTGATGAGAGTATGACATTTTACTCTCGTTATTTGCATGGTTGTGAGACTAGATTTAATCGGCCGAGTCGAAATGATGATGCACAATTCAATACCTTGTCAACTGGTACCACATACTTGAACAACATAGGTCGCGGTTTGACTGGCAAGTGCACTATTACGTTGGACCATAAAACATGGATTCAAGCTCACAGATATGTCTTATTTAATTATGAGCATATTGAGCCATATTTGATGTATGTTCTCTAGCTAATTTTTTATTAAATGTTATTAAATTAGTTCAAATATATATTTTATAATATCTTACATTCAAAAAATATTTGCAGAAAACATTTGGGGTATCTTTCATCTATTGGTCATCAAAGGATTCATGAGAGAGAGCGTATACATCATGCAACATTTCATGAGTGGTTTAGATTGCATGTAAGTTCATAAACAACAATTTTAGCTAAATACATATTTCAATGTTTTTGTATTAATCGTATAAATAAATTTTTCTAGGTGAATGAGTTACTATCAACTGGGGAAGATGTAGGAGAAGAGATTCAGATACTAGCAAGTGAGCCTTTTATGGTCGCGACAAAATATAACAGTTATTCAATAAATGGATACAATTTTCATACAATATCTTATGATGAGGGCAGATCAGTTCAGAGTAGTGGGGTAGCTATTGTTGCAAAAACTTGTAGTTTTTCTAGTTCAAAGGATCAAAATCCACAAATAGGAGATATAACATACTATGGTGTCATAATTGAGATACTTGAGTTAGATTATCATCGAAAGGGTAATGTTGTTCTCTTCAAATGTGAAATAAAGACAGTGAACTTCAAGCATTTAATTAATACGGGGGAAAAATTGAGTATATTAACTGAGTTGTAAGCTAGAATGGCTAGGGTTTACCTCCTGTAGTCTAACACCCTTCTTGGGCCACTGTATGTACGAGCCCAATGCCTCGCCAATTGTCTGCATTTCGTCCGTTGGGACGGGCAAAGGAAAAGAGCTGTAGCCCGGGAGGGCCATGTCCACCTGTACCTTTGCGAATCCAGGCTCCAGAGGTACGCAGTGGATTTGGACATCCTCCCAAGACTGGTATACGACCCCGTTTTCAACCGCAACAGGTTTATCGCCTATGTTGATCAATAGGCTACAGCTCTCCGGCTTCTGCAATTTGCAACAATTATAACAGGTTAGCGAAACAATTCTAACGTAACGGGAGTGGCATCAGCCGAACTGCATATATAGCTCAAGAGTTGCAATACCTCGATCAGGTCCACTGGATCCACGTGAACCTTCGAGCCAACACTACTCGGCCTGGCAGCGTCGACCTCGGCAGCTGGATCTAAACCCTTGGACTGCACAACTCGGCTGAGGCGTTCATACTTCTCGTTCATTTGAGTGAACATGTCCGCGAATTGTGCAGTCACATCTGCCCGTATCTTCTGAGATAGCTCCACTTCCCTTTCCTTCCAGCTGCCAGCCTTCTTCGCCTTTTGCCCGGGCTCCAAGAAGCCTTCCTTCCATGGCACCACAGCCCCCACGGTTCGCGTCCGCCCTGGATGCTCCTTGTTCCCTAGAGCCCGGGTAAGGATGTCGTTCTCCCTATGGGGACTGAACAATCCCTCGGTCGCCTCCTTCGAGCAAGAGATCTGTTACATTGAAAGCTCTCCATTGTGAGGAAGAAATATATACAAACTTGTGCGCACACTAGTGATCATAGTTAGCCAACTTACGAGTCGCTGCACGACCTCGATGTCCCTGGGGTTTGGGAACGCCACAGTCCCCGTGGCCGACACGGTCCCTCTGGCCAGCCACCAGCGCTTGCATCGCTGATCACGAATCTCGGAGAGTGGTAGGTCAGGGGAGTCGACGAAATGCGACGCCTCGTCTTCAGCCTTATTCCACTGCTCCTCCTTCCCCGCATAGCCGCGAGTGCCGAGCCGGTGTGGGTGGTCGTTCCTCCTCTGGATTGCCTTGTTCTTCACGCTAAGGGCCTTCGTACCAGAAACAAGAAAATTAATGCACCACTGCTTATTGCATACAATGGTGTAACCAAGCAAAGGAACCATTCATACCTTGAACTCAGGAGTCCCCTTCTGTTGGGCGAATTGCTCCCATATCTCCTCCGTTATGAAGGGGTACTTCTCGCATGGAGATTCGCCTTTAGCGAGGAAGGTACTGACGAGGACGCTCTTGAAGGTTTTCCACGTGTTGTTCATGTCCTTCAAGCAAGCTATCTTGGGACCATCGTCCGGGATGTTCCACTTGGCCTGTTTCAAATGGTGCATATAAGTAGGACTTACCTAATCTCTAGGATGAACCAAGGGAATGTGATTACTCAAGAGTTCAGTAATTTTGATTAATTTTACCTTCACTTCCGCCCACAGCCTATCCCTCTCGTCGGCCTTGACGTCCTTCCAGCTCTGGACGGTGATCTTCACCCTTTCCTTCGCCAACAAGCCAACATAGGCAGCATAGTGCCTGGCGTTCTTCCCGATCGGTCTCCCGAACTGGTTGAACTCACAGGAAAGATCCGCGCGTTTGGCCAAATGACCCAACATCGTCGCGCCTCGCGCCTTCCTCTTGCGCTGGGACGAGGCAGCGCTATCTACGTTCGCCCTCGCCGAATCACTAGTATCAGCCGAGGAAGATGCCGACATGGCTTTACCTAAAATACCATGAACAAACCATCAATTGATATGAAGAAAGGTACATGACAAAGTTCATAACTAAAATTGTTGTGCTAATCTCTCTGCATGAAAATAAAGTCTGTTAAAATTTAAATGAACCTAAATTTGAGATGAACATTAGAAAATGGGAAGTAATTCACAGAAAATTCAGATGAGCAATGCAAACTAACACATACTCTATTTCCTATCGGTTTTGAAAGGAAAACCAATAGTACTAAGGTTTGTATTCAGGAAAATTTAAAAGATTAGCAGTGCAAACTATGCTAATCTCTCTGTAGGAAAATAAAGTCTGTTAAAATTTAAATGAACCTAAATTTGAGATGAACATTAGAAAATGGGAAGTAATTCACAGAAAATTCAGATAAGCAGTGCAAACTAACACATACTCTATTGCCTATCGGTTCTGAAAGGAAAACCGATAGTACTAAGGTTTGTATTCAGGAAAATTTAAAAGATTAGCAGTGCAAACTATGCTAATCTCTCTGCTGGAAAATAAAGTCTGTTAAAATTTAAATGAACCTAAATTTGAGATGAACATTAGAAAATGGGAAGTAATTCACAGAAAATTCAAATTAGCAGTGCAAACTATGATGGCACTACTATTTCCTATCGGTTTTCCAAGTCAAACCGATAGTAATCAAGTTTGAATTCAGCAAAATTTCCAAAATTGCTCAGGAGGAACATAAAGTAATTGCTCAGCAGAAACATAAAGTATGTTAAAATGTAAATGAACCAAAATTACAGATGAAAATTAGAAAATGGGAAATAATTAACAGAAAATTCAGTTTAAGGTATTTACTATCGGTTCTGAATAAGAAACCAATAGTGAACTACACTGTATGTCAAATTGCTAGTGATTTTCATCAATTCTGTCATTCTCATAGCTATCAAGTTTGTAGTTCATGAATTTTACTCTAGGTTTATATTTGTAATCCATTGAACGGGATATGAACCATTGCATACAAAATTAAGCAATACACGCGAGCGATTTGGTCAAGAACACTTACAGTCGATCGTGGAGTGGCCGGAGGCGGTGGCGCAATGCAATGCCGGAGGCGGTGGAGAACCAGTGGCGCAGAGGAGCGAAGAAGCGAACGTCGGCGAATCTAGGGTTTTCCGCGCGAGTATTTGGAAATTGGAATGTGATCAGTTGCACTGGATGGAAAATCGTGCAAGGTTATAACCTAATAAATGAATCTTTACTATCGGTTCATCACCACAAAACCGATAGTAAAAACATGGAAGTTAGGGTTTTCAGTGTGGGAACTTTTCACTATCGGTTTTATTACACAAAACCGATAGTAAACTAAGAAACATGGCTCATAACACAGTGTAAATCACTATCGGTTGTAAACACTAAACCGATGGTAAACTAAGAACAGGGGCTCAAAACACAGTGTAAATCACTATCGGTTATGAACGATAAACCGATAGCATATTTTAATTTCATATCGGTTTCACAGTTATAACCGATAGTGATTTACAATGTTATTGACCCTAAAGGATTTCCCTTAGAAGAATTACAGAGGATCTCAGTACATCATTTTGCATTGTATTTTACTATCGGTTTTATGACAAGAAACCGATAGTATATGTTAATTTCATATTGGTTTGGAGGTTGAAACCGATAGTATAATACTGTTAAATTGATCTAAAGGTATTTCCTGAGAACAATTATAGATGGGTCTCAGTACATCATTTTGCACTTGTAAAGACACCTGAAACCCCATGCAAATGACTTCCAATAATTTTGAAACAAATTAACAGTAAAGACCAATCATGGAATGAAAATTTACAGTTTTCATATATATTTGTGAAAAGAATCAATTATTGCTCAAATCAAGTATATACTCCAATTGAAATGAAAATTTGCAGAAATGATTCTCAATGCATCACGTATGTTTTCCCAAAGAATTTTTGAAAAATGATTTGAAGAATTCTTCGATTAAAGATCCAAGTAATATACGTCACTTACATATTGCAAATTAGTCAAGAATGGTTGTCCACCCATAATCCTTCTTCGTGGTCGTCTCGCAGGTAACTTGTTTCGTCAATATCTTCGGTAGGGACAGATTGAAGGATTCCATCTAAAAATGGAGGTAGTTCGTCGAACTGATCGTACTCTTCTTCATGCACAACGTCTTCAACCCCAACAATACGTCTCTTACTGTGAAGGACAACGTGCAACTTTGGGTTGGCCGGGTCAACGATGTAGAACACTTGTGTGGCTTGCTCAGCAAGTATAAATGGATCATCTTTGTGTGCGACTCTACTGAGATCGACGAGAGTAAACCCATAATTGTCGACTTTAACACCTCGAGGGATTTCGACCCATTGGCATCGAAACAGAGGAATCTTAAGTAATACATAATCGAGCTTCCATATTTCCTCAATAACACCGTAATATGAGTCGAGTGCCCTTACTGCCCTGGCATCCTCCGAAATAGCAAGTAGTGTCACTCCACTACATTGCATAGTACTCTTCTCGTCCTGAGTTCTTGTGTAAAATGAATAGCCGTTGATGTCATACCCCTGCCAAGTCCCTACAGTAAATCTAGGCCCTCTGGCCAACCATGTAACATCTTCATCTACGTCGCCCTCAGAAGCTTGCAGGACTCTATTTTCAATCCACCCAGCAAACTTCCTATTATGTTCTCTGGTGACCCAAATCTCTGGCTTCGAGGGATTTTGTTTCCGTAACATTTCCTTGTGCTCGTGTATGTATGGCTCCACCCCTATCATGTGCTGTAAGACCCAAAAATGGGATTTTGCATACAGATCACTAGAGGGGACGACTGCTTTAAATCCAATCGTTCCAATGCCCTGAAGCCTGCCCTCATGCCGGGACGTAGGAACGCCAATTGGGTCAACCCCGACCATATAGTTGGTGCAAAATTCGATCACCTCCTCGGCGGCATAACCTTCAATGATACTGCCCTCAGGCCGATGTCGATTCCTTACATATCCCTTCAAGATACCCATAAATCTCTCAAATGGATACATGTAGCGCAAGAACACGGGTCCACAAAACTTAATTTCTCTGACAAGGTGAACAATTAGATGGACCATAACATCAAAAAAGGATGGAGGAAAATACATCTCCAGCTGACAAAGAGTGGTAGTCACATCGCGTTGCAAATCGTCCAGTCCATCCATATCAATTACCTGCAAGGACACAGTTGCAGCAAATATTCAGATCCAAAAAATCTGACAAGTTCCACGAATGGAGCTAATTAACTTGCTAGGAGTACACGCTTACGTACCTTGCCAGATATTGTGTTGAAGAAATAACATAGCTTTGTAATTGTCTCTCTGACTTTGACTGGGAGAATGCCTCTGATAGCAATGGGAAGCATTTGTGACATCAGTACATGACAATCATGGGACTTCATACCAACCAGTTTCAAGTTTTTCATGGACACAAGTTTTTTCAAGTTCGCAGAATACACGCATGGAACTTTGACACCATGTAGGCACTAACAGAGTTCTGTTTTTTCTCTTTTTGACAAAGTATAGCAGGCCGGGGGGAGGTATGTCCGCTTTCCCTTCTCCAACGGTGCAAGCTCAGTCCTTATGCCCATGTCGAGCATGTCACGGCGAACGTTGATGCCATCTTTCATCTTTCCTGGAATGTTCAACAACAAACCAATCAAACTGTCACAAACATTTTTCTCTACGTGCATGACATCAATGCAATGTCGAACTTGTAAGTGCTCCTAATATGGCAGATCCCAAAGAATCGATCACTTCTTCCAAACATTTTTTCCTGGAGGTTTAGAACATTTACCGAACTCAACTTTGATGTCCTTCACGCGCAAGTAAAGCTCTTTACCAATCACAAACACTGGGGCTGATCCTTTCTCAGGCTTCCCATTGAATGACTTCCTCTTCTTACGGTAGGCGTGATGCATCGGAAGGAATCTGCGGTGACCCATGTACACTGTTTTTCTGTAGTTCGATAACCACATGCTTTCAGTTTCATCCAGGCAAATAGGACAAGCCTTGCCTCCTTTCGTACTATACCCCGACAAATTTCCATAGGCCGGGAAATCATTTATGGTGCAAAATATCATGGCCCGCAACATGAAATTCTCTCGCTTATGTGTATCCCACACCCGCACCCCTTCGCTCCACAATTTATGTAAGTCCTCGACTAACGGTGATAGAAACACGTCAATATCATTCCCGGGTTGTCTGGGTCCTGAAATTAGTAACGACATCATGATGTACTTGCGCTTCATACATAACCAAGGAGGAAGATTGTAGATGCATAAAAGAACCGGCCAAGTGCTATGTCGACTGCTCATATTTCCGTGTGGATTCATACCATCCGTACTCAGCCCAAACCTTATATTCCTCACTTCGCCGCCAAACTCACCGAATGTTCTGTTAATGTTTCTCCATTGAATGGAATCAGCTGGATGTCTTAGTTTTCCGTCTTGTTTCCGACCTTCAACATGCCAACGCAAGTACTTCTCATCTTTCGGATTTGCAAACAGCCGTTTCAATCTGGGAATCACAGGCAAATACCACACAGTTTTGGCCGGAAGCCCTTTCTTTACCTCATCACATCCATTGTGATAAATTCTGTCCCCATGCTTATACCGCGATGCACCGCATCTTGGACAAACATGCAAATCCTCGTACTCGTTACGGTACAGAACACAATCATTTGGGCATGCATGTATTCTTTCGATTTCCATTCCCAACGGACACAATAGTTTTTTGGCCTGGTAAATCGATCTTGGCAACTCATTTCCCTCTGGAAGCATGTCCACTAACAGATCCAATAGCGCCGTGAAACTCTTATCGCTCCAACCGTTGCTTGCCTTCAAGTTATATAATCTCAACACAGAAGAAAACTTTGTAAATGTTTCACATCCGGGGAACAAAGGCTTCTCAGAATCAACAATTAATTTCTGAAATTTAGCTAAATCGTTTTCACTGTAGTCTTCTTCTACATCACGTAACATTTCATCTAAATTGTCGTCATCTACATGGACTTCCGAATGAACATTATCAATGTTTTGATCATGATCATCATTACTGCAATCCACTTCCGGGTGCTGCTGAGTGGTAGCGGTAGTGCTCGTTTCCTCAAGATCTTCACCATGCCATATCCAACGGGTATAGCGTGCGTTAAAACCACGACGAATCAAATGACTCCTAATCTGATCAGTGTTGCCGAACCTTTTTAAGTTCATACAATCTATACAAGGACAATGCATATCTTTCTCTCCCTTCTTCGCCTTTTCTTGCTCAGCAAATTTAATAAATCCATTCACACCCTCCAAATACTCAACAGTAGTGCGTTTTATTCCATACATCCAATATTCTCGGTCCATCTACAATTATTTCACAAAATTGACAAATTCAAATAAATAATTAATGACTCAGGGCATGCATATATGCATGAAACATAATTAGCTAGGCCATATGTGTGTACATGAGCTGCTTAATTACATTAAATGGATTTGTATATATGAAACCCTAATTAACTTGATGCATGCATTAATTGGAAGAGCCAGCTAGCTAGCTGCTTAAATTCAGCAAGCTATAGCTAGCTAGCCAACCCAGCCTTCTAGCTAGTTTGGAGATACATGTATCTAGTTTAATGAATTGCAAGTAGAGAGAGAGGGAGAGTGTGAAAGAGTGATCGAGAGAGAGAGAGAGGTGATGAGAAGATGACAATACCGAGGGGGATGGAAATATCATCAACCTCTCAGCTAGCTTCTCCAGATCACTCTAGCTTGGAGTCGTGCGGGGCTGAAATGATTCCAACATGTAGAGCGCAGAGCAGGGGTCGACCTAATTAAGTTGTCCAATTTTACTATCGGTTCAAAAACACAAACCGATAGTAAAATAAGGTCCCCACTGTCGAAGTCATTTTACTATCGGTTTGTTTTATATAACCGATAGTACTATTTCATATATTGTATCGGTTAGTACAGTAATAACCGATAGTAAAAAGTCAGTAATTTCACTATCAGTTACTCGAGAAAAACCGATAGTACTCTTCAATATATTATATCGGTTAATACAGTAAGAACCGATAGTATAAAGTGAGTAATTTTACTATCTGTTACGAACAAAAAACCGATAGTACTATGTAATATATTATATCGGTTGGTACAGTAATAACCGAGAGTATAAAGTGCGCAATTTTACTATCAGTTAAAAATGGAAAACCGATAGTACTATTTAATATATTATATCGGTTTATACAGTAATGACCGATAGTAAAAAGTATTTGCATTTCACTAACGTTGGACTAGTGTGTAACCGATAGTAAAATGATGGTTTTCCGCCGCTATCGTCCTATTCTATCGGATTTTTCCTAGATTGCTTATAACCGTTAGAAAATAAGGGTTAGTGAAATGCACTTCTGTAGTAGTGAAGTTGTACCTAACCTAACAATATTTAGACTATCAACTTATCCTTAATTTTTGTATAGATAATGCAAAGGAGAGTTGGTAAGACACATGATGTACCACGCTATAGGAATGAGGAGGTAATAGTTGCCAGTTAATTATACTCTATTGAATTTGGATGCTCATTATTGAGGTAACCATTGAGCTTATATGCAATTCTATTTGATCTTTAGGGAGGAAAGGAAGTTATTTTGATTTTTTTTATGAGGCCATATATTCCTGTTGCTAAGGGTACGCTTCAAAGGGCATCTCGAAGTGTAATTGTTGGTGACACACCTCTTGGGTCCGAGTGTTGTGAGGTGGTTGTGAACTATGTGTTGAAAAGAGATGCTCCATTGTTATGTCCATATGGGAATGTTAGAAAAATGTCTGATGCGCTTGGACGATCAATTGCATGGCCACATGAAAAAGTAATCTATTCTATCTAGTATAATCACTCTTATTTACTTACTAATACCATCTAAGTAAACAAACTATGAACTTTTACTTGTAGATCCAAGATGATATTACAATAGGTGGTGGTCCATCTCGTGTTCTAGGTATATATAATTCTAACCTGTTATTTACCTGATTAGTTACTATTTTTCCATTTGTCTTGTTTTGTTATTAATAAAATAATGCTTACAGGTGAAAGGGACAAGAGAATTAGTTGAAACTAAGTGGAAATACTTAATAATTTTATAAAGGTGAGGTGTTATCAACACAATCCACATGTTATTCATTTTTTAAATTTTAAGTGTATGTTAATTGTGCTTTGAACTAGTAGCTCACTTTCATATGATTAATTTATTTTATCAAGTGTATGCAAGTCATGTCAACCAACACAATTTTCTCATTCGCATAAGCAACAGCTTGTACTTGTTCTATAACAATCGACCAACCATCTTTTATTATAATTGTCATATGTTTTATATGTTACTTAAAGCAAAAGTTATTGATTTGTATATATTTATCTCAAGGCTATTGTAATCAATATGTTTTCTTATGCAGGTGGTTAACAGTAAGGTGTTAAAATCATATGAAGTGATGAAGATATTTTACGTCATAAGAGCAGTTTGAAAGTGGAATATTTTACTTTGGATAGTTATAGTTGGAACAAAATATATAAAGTTAGGAATATTATATATGGGCATACATTTGGTGTAAAGAATTCTTAAGTGATATTTTTATCGCAATTATTTCAGAGATTCTATATCTATTTTGTTTGGTTTTGTCAATTGAATAATTTGTTACCATTACGAATCTTGTCAATGGCTATATAAAGCAAAGAATTCAATAAAATATGGTGTGATTTCTGTTAGGATAGTGCATATTATAATTTTAGTTGTAATATTGTTGCTTAATTACTAAAAAAATATATATTTAAAATTAACTATTGACACAATTCCTAGCGGTAAATTTACTACAAATAATTCACATATTTAAATTTGATAGTCTAAATTCTCAATAACAGATCAGCTGATAATAATTTATTTCAAGTAGTTGTACAGCTTGGAATAATGTATTACAAGTGGACATACAAGTGGGAAAAGTTCAAACTTTCCAAACGACCTACAGTTGGGAATACTCTTTGCAACCGGATCTACAGCTAGGAAAAATATTCCAAAGAGTTATACAGCTTGGAATAATGTATTACAAGTGGACATATAGGTGAGAAAAGTTCAAACTTTCCAAGAGACCTACAGCTGGGAATACTCTCTACCACCGAAAAATATTCCAAATAGTTATACAGTTTGGAATAATATATTACAAGTGGACATACAGGTGGGAAAAGTTCAAACTTTCCAAACAACCTACAGTTGGGAATACTCTCTACCACCAGACCTATACTTTTTACCACCAGATCTACAGCTGGGAAAAATATTCCAAATAGTTATACAGCTTGGAATAATATATTACAAGTGGACAACCTACCGCTGAGAATACTCTGCCACCAGACCTACAGCTGGGAAAAAATATTCCAAATAGTTATACAGCTTGGAATAATATAGTACAAGTGGACATACAGGTGGGAAAAGTTCAAACTTTCCAAGTGGTCTACAGCTGGGAATACTCTTTGCCATTGGACCTACAGCTGGGAAAAAATTACAGCTGGGAAAAACTTTCGCAACACCTTTTCGCCCAGCTGTAGCAAACCTTATTCCCAGCAGCTAAAGTGCTGGGAATACTGGCTTTTGCCAGCTGCTCAACTGCTAGCATTGAAGTGCTATCTTATAGTGTGGGCGCTGTGCTCATGCAAGAAGGTTGACCAGAGGCATATCCTCTGAGTTATTCCAGGGAACTCGGAAGAACTACCTGACTTATGACAAAGAGTTGTGTGCACAGCATCAGGCTGTAAAGCATTGGCGGAGTTATCTCTTGGGTAAAGAGACTGCTGTCCACACCGATCATTAATCGTTGCAATATTTGCAAACTCAGTCCAAGCTACAGCAAGCTCGGCACATGAAGTGGATGTCGTATCTGCAGCAGTTTAATCTGGTAATTAAGTACAAGAAGGGCGTACACAACAAATTGGTGGACTTCTTGTCACTGTTGGATCTAGGTTGATCTAAGATATCTAGGTTTTGATGATTAATGATGATTTGGATAAATCCATAATGATTAATATTGATCTGGATAATGACAACATGTATAAATCCTAGTTTAGCACAAGTATATTAAATTGTTAATGTTAAACCCTAGAAGTCGATGACTCCCGGTTATGGTTTAACAATTGATGCATATGTTGAGGGGGAGCTCTGTGGTTGCATCAATCTTGTGCTAAGTGTAAATTGGAATGTCATGTGATAAATCTGGAAGTTTGATTGCTCCTTCATTTGTGGTATTGAGATCGATGCATGTGTTGAGAGAGAGCTCGGTGGTTGCATCATGCTTATCTTAATCATGACATGAATAGTATGGATCATGTGCGTATGTCTTTGTCATATATGATTCTATATGATTGTGTATTTCATCTATTACTATCTATTGAATATGCTTTGTCATTTCACCGGAAAGAGAAATTGTTGAGCTAACTCCTGTGTGGAGTAATTTCTCTGGTGGTAATTAATGACGACCTATATATGAGATTAATGTTGTGCGTTGAGTGTATGTGTTGTAGTCTCAGAATGGTCGTGAGATGAAAGCAAGCAAGAGCATGAAGAGGATGATGCCGACATGAGTCATCTCGAGCGAGGTCAAGCTTAGCAAGGTCGAGCTTTGCGAGGACAAACGTCGAGCGGTCAAGCTTCACGAGGTCGAACTTCACCAAAGGTAAAATCCAAGATTAAGGATTGTTTTCTTAGGATTTTACCGGTCTAGGTGTTTGGAGATAGACCAGGTCGATAGGATTCTTTTTGCTAGTTTAACCGTATTATTAAGAGGGGTCAAAAACTAGTAGCTTGAATCTATCTAGTGTGGAAGCTCAAATGCATTCATGTCATCTTGCACTAGTGTTTCATCGCCTCTTGCATTGCAAGAGAGTCTAAGTGTAGTTTGTGGTGCATTAGAGAAAATGTTTTGAAAACTACACTTAGTCTTGATCACCAGCTATATAAATTGGTTTATATTCTAGAGCTGGTTGTGATTGTACTTGCACATTCTGATCGTATCCTTGTTTGATATGTGGTCGTGGTCGTGTCGCCGGTTTGACGATTTTCTGTTTAGGGTTTGGTCGTGGTCGTAGGAGTTCAAACTGGTCGTACCAGTCTTCAACTTGCTTGCGTACACTTGACCAAATACACTCGACCACCTATTTTCGACTGGATGTTTGACCTATGTGGTGGTGGTCGCTACTGAGTGTCAGCAGACATATCCGCGAGAAAACAGACAAATTGCATTTAGAAATGATTTTTGTGTTGGACATTTTGGCAGCAGAAAGGTTTTTGAATTTTCTAGAATAATCTAGGCCTTTCTAAGTCTTGTTCCTATAGACCAAATTGTAGTCCTTTGAGTTATCTTTCCAACAAGCCAAAAATAACCTCAATCGGATCTCTAGATCAAATGTTATGCTTGTTTTACTGTCAATATGTTTTGGTCGGACTTTGTCCGGCCTGTACAAATTTCTTTGACATGTAACCAGAGACGTTTGCATCCGTCTGGGGGCTTTTGTCTGGGGTAGGCCGGACTTTGTCCGATATGGCCGAACATTGTTCGGCCTGTACAATTTGTTTGAGCCGAGAGTGAAACGGAGATAGATATATATGTCTGGGGCTTTTGTCCGACATGGCCAGACTTTGTCCGACATGACCGGACTATGTCCGACCTTTACAAAAAACTCCCCAACGGTAACTGACGTTTTGCAACGGTCAAAATTTGTTGTACTGGCAGGACAATGTCCGGCATGGCCGGCCAATGTCCGGCCTGTACAAAATTTCGCCTGTTCGTGGCAAACGGCTAGTTTTCTTTGAGGGCTATATATATCTTGTGTTTGCCTTCATTTGGGGTTGCTCAAGAAGTTGATTTCTCTGTTGAAAAGTGAGCCAAGTTCATTGCATATGAGATATTGCATCTAGAGGCTAGAATTTGAGCCCAAATCTTGAGTGGATTTGAGAGAGAAGCATTTGGTGAAGTTAATAGTGCTTAGTGCACTTCAATCACCTTTTGCAAGCTAGTGCTAGAGTGTTGAGCATTCATTTGCATCTTTGAGCTTCTAGGACGTGATTTGGCTCAAGTGAGCGCATCCGGCTTGTTACTCTTGGCGATCGCCTTCGCCTAGATGGTGTCGGAGGAGAGTCACGATCACTCTGGTTGAAGTTTGTCGGAGAGGCCAGCAAGAACTTGTGAAAGGTGTGGTGCTCACCTATCCGGTGTGGAGAAGGAGCAACCCTAGTGAGATATCCTTCATGGATATAGAAGCGAGGCTCACACGTGAGCACTTCAACGAGGAGTAGGGGAGACCGGCGAGTTTCCGAGACCTCGGTAAAAATCATTGTGTCAATTGTCTCTCTTTTGTATGATTCATATTGATCTTGAAACAATTGCTTAATTTACTATTGTTGCATGTGTTGTCAAATATTTCATATGGTCGAATGCAACTAGTTGATTAGATTGTTTTAAACCTCTTTGTTTATTCTAGGATTCATAATTATCTTGCAAAAATTGTTTAATTGAAAAGAAGTTTAAAAGCCTCCTATTCACCCCCTCTAGTTGGCATCCTGGATCCTACAATTGGTATGAGAGCAAGGTCCCTCTTTTATCAGCTTTACCGCTAGAGAGAAAAGATGAATTCACTAGAGAATTTTGGATTGATTGCTCCTCACTTTGATGGCTCAAATTATTCACGTTGGAAAATTATGATGAGTACTCATCTTGAGGCATTAAATTTAAAATTGTGGAGGTTAGTGCAAAAGGGTATAACTAATTCATCATCTTTGGATAAGCACATTCACCTCTTAAACTCAAAAGCTAAAGACATGCTTCTTAATTCACTTAGCCATGATGTGCTCGAACTAGTGAGTGATTGTTCGACCGCTCATGATGTTTGGATGACTCTTGAGTCTTTATTTGTAGGCACATCTAGTTTTGAGCATGTTAAGATGCACTTGCTATGGTGGGATTATGAGGCATTTGTGATGTTGGAGTATGACGCACTCTCCACCATATATGATCACTTGATCAGCATCACAAATGAGCTCAAAAAGCCCTTGGTGCTAATATTTCCGATCTAGACATTTGTAGGAAATTGCTGCAAGTGTTGCCAGAGGGTTGCTATGGAGACTTCATCACCAATCTTGAAAATGGTGACCTTTCCAACACTTCACCGAGCGAGCTCATTGACATGCTTATGTCAAATGAGGCAATGTCCAAAGAAAAGGACATGTGTTCCACCTCCGAGCATATCGAGGACGATGATTTAAATGTGGAGGATCGGAAGCTTTCTAGCGAGCTCAAAGACATCAACGACTTAGTTTGCCTAAGCAAGACAAAGGCAAAACCGTGCAAGAAGAGCTCAAGAAAAGCTAGAAAGAAAGCATCGAAGTCAAAGTCTTCATCTCAAGAAAATTCGATATGTCCTACGGCATGCAACTCAACGGTATCAAATTCTAACCTCTCGAATAATGAGCTAATGGATATAATTGTGGAGTTAAAAGATTTGCTTGGCAATATGACTAAAATCTTCAGCACTTTAAAGAATAATTACTCATTCTTAAAAGTGCAACATCAAGAATTGAAAAATTCTTATGATTCTTTGCTTGCCAAAAATGTCATTAGCTCCACATGTGTATTAGATGTTAGAGTTGCTTGTGACTCCCCTATTGATCCATCTCTAGAGTCACACACTTCTATTTCACATGCTAGCAATAATTCATTGGTTAATTCATGGTTAAATTCAAATGCTAGTTTTGTGGACACTAGTACTTCATGTGATAATATGTCTAGTGATTCATTTAATAATTCACATGATTGTACGGTTGATACTAGTAACTCACACCATGTTTCATCTAGTGATTCATCTTTATGCCTTGGTGTTAGTTCTAGTCGCTCCTCATGGGATATGCCGAGCTCATCTAGAGATTTTAATGCTATGCCTTCTAGTTCATCTACTTGTGATGGTATGCCGTCTTGTTCTTATTTATGTACTAATACGGAATCATCTCAAACACCTAAAATTGAAAATGATGAACTTAGGGGTAAAATAAATAGATTGAGAAAAAATCTTACTAGATGTCATGTGGGTAGTGCTATGCTTGTTAAACCCCCCTTTAGAACATAAATATTCATTTAAAAAAGGAAAATTAAATCACGCTCACCCATCTAGTAGGAGGCATAATATAATTCATCACACTCATACAAATTCATTAAAAAAGCCCTCAGATACCTCATGTCATTTAAAAGGGCAACATTTGTATGAGTATGCATCTAACTCTTTTAGAAATGTCTCTTTTGGCTCTTATTTGATTTCTTTCTTTAGAAAGGGTTTAATTGCAAAACCAATTAATTGCCATTTTCAAAAACTTAAAGATAAAGCAATTTGGGTAACAAAAGATTTATGCGACAAGACTAGATGGCCTCGTATGGTTTGGGTACCAAAAAGGGATTAACTCCTTTTGAAGTTGTCATAAAAAGAAATCCTATTTTAAAAAGAGGAAATTGCATTGGATTTTCGTCTTTCATTCTTTATTGTTTTAAATAATTTTAGCAAATTTTGCAAAAGACTGAAATTTAAATCTTATGTTGTTGCATTTTTAGGGGTAATAGTTTTCAAATGCTTCCGTTGTCAATTGCACCCCTATATGTGAGATATTTCAAAATTATAATTATAAGTTTTTAAATTGAGCTCATTTGGTCAAAAAGTCAAATTTCCATCCAAAAGGTCAAAAATCATCAATTCTTATCAAAATGGTCTTCAAAATGTATTTAAAAGGTTTTTAGAGGTTTTAAATAAAAAACAATGTCAAAAAGTTCTTATCAAAAACTATCCTCAAAATGATCTTCGGGTATCTTGTTTTTTAACAAAATCGTTTTCAAAGCAAATCAAAATCCATTTGGAATTTGCAAAAACTTGCTTTACAAAACACTTAGATATTATTATGCTGAAGAAGTTTGAAATTGAAAATTTTCTCAAAAGAGTTCTTATTTGAAAGTTATGGGTATTTGAATCTCATCGAAAAACTTGCATTGACCCGAAATACCCTAAACATGCAAAACATGAGTTTAGCTATTTTTATAGTCTTTATTTGTGAGTCTCAGCTCAAAATGATTTGAATAACTCATGTAAGCCCTTTCATGTCAAAAATCTCATGAAAATCAAATTTGAACTCAATTTACAAAAGTTTGTCAAAATTCAACCTCTTTGCTAAATACAAAGAGCATTTGGCCATACTTTTGATTAAAAAATCCTTTTCGAAAAATTCTTTTTGGAAAATGTATTTGATGCATTGAAAATCATTTCTGCAAATTTTTATTTGAATTGGATTTGATTTGAGCAAAATTGACTCTTTTCACAAATCAAATATGAAACTTGCAAAATTCAGTTTTCTCATGGTTTTGGGCTGAATTGTCATTTTCATATCTCTATATTGGTTGGCTATTTGAAGAAAGTTTCTATATGAAATTTTATCCTCTATGATTGGTATTTTTGATAATTTATTTCAAAATTATTGGAAGTTATATGCATAGATTTTCAGGTGCTTTTAAAAGTGTAGAATGATTTTCTCAAACTTGAAATCTGAAACTTTAAATCTGACCAACATTTGTCTTTTTCATATCTTATTGTTGGATCATATCTTGGCTTCACTATAAAAGGTAATCTAGTTCCTCATTGCATCATCTATCCCCAAATTTTATTTTGAAATTTTTGGAACTTGTTTGCATATGTTTTGATGATTATAAAGAAGCCAATATATTTAAGAAAATTTTAGTCAATTTGGATGTTAATCTCTCAATTCTTTCGAATGACTAAAATATTTGAATCTTGGATCTTCATGGAAAGTGTTTGTGTTGATGTGTTCTATCTCTATGAAACTTTCCATGAGTTTTGGTATTTATTTGGATGTTTTCTCAATTTGAGTTCCTTCGGATTCTTGTTGAGCTCTTGATTTTCAAATAGATCATGTTCATCTCTTGCACATTTTTCATGACCAAACTTGGATGACACATTTAGAGGGAGCAACATTAAAGTCATTGAATCCTTGTATATCCTAATTGTGCACATGTATCAAATTATGCACTTGTTTGGTAAAAAGAGTTATTTTCGAGCAAAAAGGTAAAAAGAGCTCAAAATTTTCAAAATGTTTAAAATTACCACAAAAACTTCATAAATACATTTCAAATATGGTTTCAAAGGTTTTGAAAGTGAAACAAAAGAGTTTCGAGCTAACGTGCAAAATTTTAACAAAATTGAAGTCTTTGAGATCCTGTTTTGGCCCAAAACGTTTCATTTCCATAAAACAAGATGGGTTGAGATTTGATCAAAACTTTCTACATGAAACATTTAGAACTCACTCACCTGAAGATAGTTCGTATTGAACTTATTCTCAAAGGGCCTATGGTTTTCAAATTATCACATATCCTAGGTCGCCCGAAAATGACTATCGACCCGAAAATACCCAAAAGTGCATTTTTGCGAATTTGGCTATTTGGACTGGACCTTCTCCCATGTCTTGGTTTGGAATAGTGTTTCAAAATCATACATGTCCAAACATTTCAAAAAAATCCAAGTTTCATCGAAAATTGAAGTTTTCGGGAAAATCATTTTTGTTTTACCCGTTTTACCCCAAATCACTTTTGAGGAATCAAATTCAAGATCTTTTTCTAATCAAATCTAGCTAAAAGCTATCCATCTAAGTTCCTATCTTGATATTCAAATCTATTATGGAACTTGAATCAATTTTTGAAGCGAAATTGCAAAAATCACAAAATTTCAGAAGTTTGATGCGCATTTCTGAACCGTCCGGACGTTGTTCGCCCAGAGCCAGACTCTGTCCGCCCCTACCGGACTTTGTCCGGGCCTAACAGACACTGTCCGGCCTGTGTGCAAACTGGATGGTTGTTTAACTTTTCAGCTACTTCTTGTTACTCCTTGTTTTGTGAGATCCTTGCTTCCATTTCTCTCAATATTTTGCATTTCCCCATGATTCATTTGCTGATGTTTGAAATGCTTTTTGATTATGTTTTTGCATATCAATTAAAAATATTTTTCATGAATTTGGAGCATGATTCACATGAATTTGAAATTTGAGTATTCTTTTGGAAATTTTAACATCTCATTAGGTCATATATGTTTGTCTCAACCTTGCGACCAAAAAATGTTTCGACAAACCTCTTTTTGGTATATTCCTCATTTGTATGTTCTTTTTGTGTTTAATGCCAAAAGATGTGAAATCTTTGAGGATTGAAATTCTTGTTTCCAATTGAGTTTGGTTTAAAATATTGAGATCTTTACTTATATCAAATTATTTTCAAAATTGCAAAGTTGACACTGTCATCATCACAAGATTAATCGAGACATTATTCCCTTGTGTGTCAATACATATTGATGACATGACTCTCGTTTCTACTAATGAATCCTTCCATCAAGATTTTTGTGAGATGATGTTTAGGGAAAGCGAGATGATTCAAGAGCAAAGTTACTTCTGTGCACGACAAAACAAGCAACTCAAGAACATAATGTTCAAGAGTGAATTCAAGCATGTTCAAGAGCCTCGAGATGCACGATGATGAAGTTATTACAACTCTTAAGGCTACATATGGACATCTCGACATAGACGAACACGACAAAGCGGTCAATTCTAAACTCTATCGATCTTTGATTGATAGTTTTTCTTTCTTTTACCGCATTTAGACTTGTCATCATATTAGTGATTGAAAATATGCTAGAATTCAATTATTTCCTAAAGAATGTCGTATGATTGCCATTAAATGCATTATTAGGTAATTGAAATGCAATCCTAGATAGATCTTTGATATCCGAAAAGTACAAATCTTGAATTAGTTGATTATTTGGATTCGGATTACATGACTTGCAAGATCAATCGAAAGAATATATCCGGTGGTTGTTGTGTTTGATCTTTATGGATGAAACAAAATTGTTGGATTCTAGAATTGATTTCAAATATAAGCCACTCTTATGAAATATTGAAAGTGTCATAAAGATGATGAATAATTTGATTCAAAACTCTTGATTAGAGTATATTGATATACGACATCATTATACAAGAGACTTTGTGGCATGAAGAGAATATTGAGATCAATCATGACAAACATGCATCTAGCGGATATTTTCACATCAAACTATTAAATACATTAATATTTTGGATGATTGAGAATGGATTAAATGTCATTGATATGCTCATTATGTGTTGATTGTTTTGATACCTGCTCCATACCTTGAAAATATTTTCAAAAATACTTGCAACAAACTTTCTTGTGATCTTGTTTTTGAATGAAAATCATTTCAAATAGAAATCAGTTTTTCTTGGAAATCTCTTACAATTTGTCTTAGCAAACTTGAAAATGAGTCAATGCCCCCCAAAATTTTGTGTCTCAAAATTTGAGTTCTCAATCCTTCCTTTTTGTGCTTGATGACAAAGGGGGAGAGAAATAGTGTTTTAGAGAAAAGCATTTTGAGATCTTTAGAGGGAGAGTGTTTTAGAGATAAGCTTTAGGGAAAGCTTTAGGGGGAGAGATTTTGAGAGAGTTTAGGAGAATCTGAGAAACATAATTGAGTTAGTTGAAAAAGGGGGAGAAATAGATATTATTTGATATCATTGACATTGATATTTGGGAGAGATAATTGAGTTAGAGAAAATTGAGATAAGTTGATATTTTGGAAGATGACTTGATTGAACTTGTGCTCAATTGTCATTTATATCTCTAAATTTAAATGATTAAATGCTTTGCTCAATTCTGATATATTATTGCATATATTGAGGGGGAGCTAAAGAATCTATTTTGGATTTATTGAGATTATAAAGGTTATTGTCATCAATCATCAAAAAGGGCGAGATTGTTGGATCTAGGTTGGTCTAAGATATCTGGGTTTTGATGATTAATGAAGATTTGGATAAATCCATAATGATTAATACTGATCTGGATAATGACAACTTGTATAAATCCTAGTTTAGCACAAGTACATTAAATTGCTAATATTAAACCCTAGAAATCGATGACTTCCGGTTATGGTTTAACAATTGATGCATATGTTGAGGGGGAGCTCTGTGGTTGCATCAATTTTGTGCTAAGTGTAAATTGGAATGTCATGTGATAAATTCAGAAGTTTGATTACTCCTTCATTTGTGGTATCGAGATCGATGCATGTGTTGAGAGGGAGCTCGGTGGTTGCATCATGCTTATCTTTATCATGACATGAGTAGTATGCATCGTGTGCGTATGTCTTTGTCATATATGATTCTACATGATTGTATATTTCATCTCTTACTATCTGTTGAATATGGTTTGTCATTTCACCGGAAAGAGAAATTGTTGAGCTAACTCTTGTGTGGAATAATTTCTCTGGCGGTAATTAATGACAACCTATATATGAGACTAATGTTGTGCGTTGAGTGTATGTGTTGTAGTCTCAGAATGGTCGCGAGATGAAAGCAAGAACGAGCGTGAAGAGGATGATGCCGACATGAGTCATCTCGAGCGAGGTCAAGCTTAGCAAGGTCAAGCTTTGCGAGGACAAGCGTAGGGCGGTCGAGCTTCACGAGGTCGAACTTCACCACAGGTAAAATCCAAGATTAAGGATTGTTTTCTTAAGATTTTACCGGTCTCGGTGTTTGGAGATAGACCGGGTTGATAGGATTCTTTTTTCTAGTTTAACCGTACTATTAAGAGGGGTCAGAAATTAGTAGCTTGAATCTATCTAGTGTGGAAGCTCAAATGCATTCATGTCATTTTGCACTAGTGTTTCATCGCCTCTTACATTGCTAGAGAGTCTAAGTGTAGTTTGTGGTGCATTAGAGAAAATATTTTGAAAACTACACTTAGTCTTGATCGCCAGCTATTTAAATTGGTTTATATTCTAGAGCTAGTCGTGATCGTACTTACACATTCTGATCGTATCCTTGTTTGATACGTGGTCGTGGTCGTGTCATCGGTTTGGCGGTTTTCTGTTTAGGGTTTGGTCGTGGTCGTAGGAGTTTGAGCTAGTCGTACCAGTCTTCGACTCGCTTGCGTACACTCGACCAAATCCACTCGACCACCTGTTTTCGACCAGATATTCGACCTGTGTGGTCGTGGTCACTACTGAGTGTCAGCAGACATATCCGCGAGAAAACAGACAAATTGCATTTAGAAATGATTTTTGTGTTGGACATTTTGGCAGGAGGAAGGTTTTGAATTTTCTAGAATTATTTATGCCTTTCTAGGTCTTGCTTTTGTTGACCAAATTGTAGCCCTTTGAGTTATCTTTCCAACAAGCTAAAAATCACCTCAATCGGATCTCTAGATCAAAAGTTATGCTTGTTTTACTATCAATGTGTTTTGGTCAGATTTTGTCTGGTCTGTACAAATTTCTTTGACATGTAACCAGAGATGTTTGCATCCGTCCGGGGGCTTTTGTCCGGGGTAGGCCGGACTTTGTCCGATATGGCTGGACATTGTCCAGCCTGTACAATTTGTTTGAGCCGAGAGTGAAAAAGAGACAGATATATAGGTCCGGGGCTTTTGTCCGACATGGCCGGACTTTGTCCGGCCTTTACAAAAAAACTCCTCAACGGTAACTGACGTTTTGCAACGGTTGAAATTTGTTGTACTGGCCGGACAATGTCCAGCATGGCCGAACAATGTCCGGCCTGTACAAAATTTCTCCTGTTCGTGGCAAACGGCTAGTTTTCTTTGAGGGATATATATATCTTGTGTTTGCCTTCATTTGGGGTTGCTCAAGAAGTTGATTTCTCTGTTGAAAAGCCAGCCAAGTTCGTTGCATATGAGATATTGCATCTAGAGGCTAGAATTTGAGCCCAAATCTTGAGTGGATTTGAGAGAGAAGCATTTGGGTCAAGTTAATAGTGCTTAGTGCACTTCAATCACCTTTTGCAAGCTAGTGCTAGAGTGTTGAGCATTCATTTGCATCTTTGAGCTTCTAGCATGTGATTTGGTTCAAGTGAGCGCATCCGGCTTGTTACTCTTGGCGATCGCCTTCACCTAGACGGTGTCGGAGGAGAGTCACGATCACTCTGGTTGAAGTTTGTCGGAGAGGCCGGCAAGAACTTGTGGAGGTGTGGTGCTCGCCTATCCTGTGTGGAGAAGGAGCAACCCAAGTGAGATATCCTTCGTGGATATAGAAGCGAGGCTCACACGTGAGCACTTCAATGAGGAGTAGGGGAGACCGGGCGAGTCTCCGAGACCTCGGTAAAAATCATTGTGTCAATTGTCTCTCTTTTGTATGATTCATATTGATCTTGACACAATTGCTTAATTTAATATTGTTGCATGTGTTGTCAAATATTTCATATGGTCGAATGCAACTAGTTGATTAGATTGTTTTAAACCTCTTTGTTTCTTTTAGGATTCATATTTATCTTGCAAAAATTATTTAATTGAAAAGAAGTTTAAAAGCCTCTTATTCACCCCTGTCTAGTCGGCATTCTTGATCCTACAGTCACGACCACCAATTATGAGCCTCTGCTTATCAGCATTCATGCAGACCAAGTCCTCATTTCATGATGACTATGCCACAATGTATAGTGAAGACCTTGATTTTCAAACAGCATTGACTGAGCTCGAAACAGGGAAACCTACAGAGTTCGTTCGTCGAGAAGGACTCTTGTGCAAGGGCAATTTACTTTGCATACCTTGTGGTGCACCTCGAATTCAATGGTTGCGAGAAGCGCACACATCGAAGGTAACTGGTCACTTTGGGGTTACAAAGAAGTTGCAAAATCTTCACCGATATGTGTTCTGGCCGCGTATGCAGTAGGATGTGGCTAGTTTTGTTCGAGGCTGTGGTCTATGCAGCATCTTGAAACCAGCAAACCGAAAATTAGTTTTGTACACTCCTTTGCCAGTTCCATCACGACCATGGGAGAGCATATCCATGAATTTCTTGGGAGGATTGCCCAAGACCCGACGTGGCAACGATTATCTCTATGTAGTCGTTGATCGGTTCTCCAAGATGGTAGCTCTGATTCTTTGTAAGAAGACTATAGTTTGGACACACTTCGGACTGCCCACTTCTATTGTGTCTGATCGCGATACCCGGTTCCTTAGTCACTTTTGACGATCGCTCTAGACGATGATGGACACCAACTAACAAGGAGTACGACTTTTCATCCTCAAACTGATGGTCAAACCGAGGTGGTAAATCGCACAGTTGTTCATCTCTTCAGGGGCTTTAACTCTAAGCATCTGAAGACCTGGGATGAAAGCATACCATACCTACAGTTTGCTTTTAATCGAGCAGTGCATGGTTCAACTGGAAAGTGGCCGTTTAAGGTCTGTTTGGGATTTCTACCACAAAGTCCATTCGACATGGAGTTTGTGATCCCTACCTCAGCACAGAACAGCAAGGAAGCATCTGATCAAGATTGAGCACAAAAGTTTCTGGAAGGTATTCAATGGCTCCATCGTGAGGTTGAACAGAACTTGCTGCAAGCTCAACTCAAGTACAAGGCGCGACATGATCGGCACCGAGTTGATGCTCAATTTGAAGAAGGTGATATGGTATGGTTATATCTGAGTAAGGAGAGACTTAAAGGTGAAGGTAAGAAACTCAAACCCATTCGTTATGGTCCTTTTTGGATTTTGCGGAAAGTGGGTAATAATGCTTGTCAGCTCGACTTACCTCCATACATGGATATTTACTCAGTTGTTAATGTTGAGCACCTCAAACTCTTTGAGCCTTCAATGCTGGAATATGAGCCAGATACTATAGTACCATATGTTGAAGACTTGGTCTATCAATGAGACAAATCTCTACACAAAGATGTGATTCTGGAGAAGAAGGTGACTACCACCCGCAGTGGCACAGAGGAGACTTTTCGAATCGGTCGGAAAGGTCAATGAGTACGTGCGGTAAAGTGGTACATCAGAGAAGATGGACAAGCCTAATTTCCACATCTCCAGTTTGATCAAGAGGTCGCAACAGGGGTTAGCTCCTTCTCAACAAAGGAGTCATGATCCGGGAGGATCTTCAAGTCGAGTCGCATACGGCTTCGCAACCATAACAGAGTTCGGAAAGGTTTCGCGACCATGGTTTGGTTCGCAACCTTGAAAAGGAATTCGTTCTCTATTCGGAATTGTAATTCGATCCGAATAGATATAACTAAGCTTATCTATTTAGGGTTAGTTAGTTATAAGAGTCTAATACATTTAGGTTATTGAGTCTAATATGTACTCATACGATTGTACTATAAATACCTTGTAATAGGTCTAGTTTAAAGCATCGAATATTATTACAGCCTTGGATCGTATATCCAGGTCATAGTTCCTTCGACGTAGGCAAGGGTGTCTAACATTCGACGTGTAGAGCCTTCTTTGAAATAAAGAGTTGCGCAACTAACTTGAGCTGTGTTTTTGATCAATATTTAGGTTTCGGTACTTCCGAGTAAGATCCCGTTATTCCGTATATTAGTATCTGGGTGAGCCTAGTGCGAAAATCAAGACTAGGTCTCAAACAGATCATTAGATAGGCCCCTTTTTATTTTATTAGGATTTTGCTCCCGGTAGCTTCTTAGAAGAGGCCTCGGAGAATTGTAATTATCAGTAATGAAATGAAAAGGGATCTTTGTTCTAAGCCGTATGGTTGCAAAATAGGTGTCTGAAGGACGCGCCGCCGAAGGGGAGACGTTCTCGGGACCCGATGGGTCCGGGGAACGCAGCCCAGATCGTGCTAAGGCTACTCTTGCATTGTTGAGTCCAACCTTCAGAGAGGCAGCCGGTAATACCGTTCTAGTGAACGTCGGGGAAGTTTTTCCTTCCGTGGAGTCCAGGGCACCGACGACCCCCCAGGGAGCTCTTTTGTTGAGATGGCTCCTTGAGTGGCACTTAGCCAATTTTGACGACCCTCGAACCGAGTTAGCTTCACCGAAGCTGGAAGCCCAATGCGTTCTCCCTCTATAGGTGTTTCTCCCCGCCAGGTATGAGTATTGGTCAGAGGCTACGCTTAAGGAAGCCTTCCGGAGGGTGAGAAGCTTGTATAAGGACATCTCTCGTGAGTTCAGGGAGGGGCTACGGAAGTACTAGTTTTTTCCACCGGAGGGGGTTGTCCTCTGGGACAATTTTTCGTAGGAGTTTATCCGTCGGTCATGTATAACTTTCGGGTATTGTCACCCGGGGTGGCGATCTCGCCTATGAGGGGAGGCTGTCCCCCGGATCGTTCTCATCAATAAAGATGGCAGGTCAATTTAATCAGCGCTTTTTAATTACTTTCCCAGTATGCGGTGGCATGAACCATCCCCTCCCCCCCCCAGCGGGGAGGAGACACAGTGGCTGTAGGGACTTTGTGTAAGGTGATGCCTGGGTGTCTAATTTGCTCTTGGAACCGAGGGTGACCGGGGGAAGGGTCGTGTTCGGGAGATAGAGCCCCTGGGGGGGACAAACCATCCCTCGGGACATTGTGTTGCCTGGGGAGAGGGTTCCCGCGCCTGGGAGACTAGGGGTCCCCGGGCACATAATTCGCCCTCGGGACCGGGGGTCATCGGGGGGGGGGGGGAGCCATGTCCGGGGGGCTGAGAGCCCCCGTGTAGAGCAAACCATCTCCCGGGACATTGCATCACCTGGGGAGGTGTTCTTCCCCAGGACATCAAGTCGCGGGGGGAACGGGCAGTGTTTGGGAGATCGAGGGTCTCTGGACAGCCGAGAGTGTATGACGGTGGGACTAATCCCTCAAATTGACTCGTTACCACAGCTAGTGTGCGCTAGGTTGCCACTTACCCCCTCGGTCCATGAGGGGTTATCGTAAGCCGCCCTAGGGGGGACGGGGCCCCCGCCATCGGGACTTGAGGATTAGTAGGAAGCCATAACGTCCTTGTTAAGAGGGCATCCTCGGAAGGGCATCCTCGTGAGAGGGCATCCTTTGAGGGTTTTGCCTCGGAGGCAGTGAGGGAGTTGAGGGAAGACATAAAATTTCATTTGTATTAATAAAAGGAGTGATACAACGCCTCCCCTTGCGAGATCGCAAAGAAGGGGAGGGTAGGGGCCCGAAGACCAGATGCGAGACTTTGTGTGATGTTCTCATCCAGAGCGTGCTTCGTCCCTGAGGTGGTGTCCTTGAGGACGATGTCAATAAGTTTTCCTTTTAGTGGTTTGGAAGGGGAGCTCTTTGTCAGGGCCCCTTTCCTGTGTGCGTCCCGACGGCTCCTTTGTCGGAGCAGGGAGTGCGACGAGTGTCGCTACAGGGCCTAAGGAGGCGGCATCTCCCCCCCCCCACTCCCTTACTGCTCAAGATAGGCTGTAAAGTGATGCAAGAGTGTCTTGCACTCTCGAGTAGAATGGGAGGTGGATTTGTGGAAGGCACACCACGGGGTGGCCTCGGTTTCCTTGCCCCCCCCCTCGTGCGGAGCCTCCTCCAGAACCTCGCCCACTGCCTTTCAGCCTGGGGAGAGAGCGGTTGCCTCGGTTGGTGTCGCGTGAGCAGCCTCTGCCTTCGAGGACAAAAGTGTCCCAAGGCCTGGGCTTCTCGTAGTGCTCCCTCCTAGGAAGCTTGTTAGGTAGGTTTCCAGAGTCTCGCCCCACGCGGGGGACGTTTCCTGGTTCTTTTTCCACAGATCGTCCTCTTCTGCCCGAGCGTACTTTTTGAGTATGTTGAAAAGCTCATCGGTGGAGGTGGGACAACTGCGGGAGAGTCTTCAGTGGAGCTCCCCAGGGAGGATTCCACTCTTGCACGCCTCAATGACTATAGAGTCGGGGACATGAGCTACTTTGCTCTTGACTTGTGTGAAGTGTTTGAAAAAGCTTCGAATGGTCTCCCATGTCTTCTGCTTGACGATGTAGAGCTGTGATGAATCCAGAGGGCGGACGTAGTTCCCTTGGAAGTTCATGCAGAACTCAGGTTTGAGTTGCGCGAACGATCTGATGGATCCCCGTTTTAGGTTGTAAAACCATGAACAGGCGATCCCTGGAGGGAAGACGCTGCATTGAACGCTTTCGTCCCCCCTACCGCTAAAATGGCCATGGAGTACACCTACACAAATTCATAGGGGTCAGTTTCCCCATTATAGTGCTCGATGTGCGGTGGGCGGTACGGCTGCGGCCACCGGATGTGCCGGAGGTGGCGACACAGGGGCTGGTTGGCCCCTCCACCTCCCTGAGTGACTCCCGATCGCTGTCCCCCTTTACTGGGGAGGCGCGCTCATCATCGGAGTTAGGGAGTGGTCCAAGAGGGCCGCTAGCCCGACGATAGCGTCGCTTTTCTTCTGTGTTGGTTGAGCTGGTTTCCTAAACTTCATCGGCCGTCTTCTTTCGATTGTCCACAACATGGCATTGAGGGGGCATTCCCCCAGGCTTCGTAGTGTGCATATGCTCTACGTCCTCCTGGGTGAAACGTGTCTGGCTCACAGGCGGGGCCCGAGCAGGCGCCCCGGAGGAGGGAGCTGGCACACATCGGTTGTAGGATCAAGGATGCTAACTAAAGGGGAGTGAATAGGAGGCTTTTAAAATTTATTTTCAATTAAGCAATTTTAAAAGATGTTTTGGATAACCTAGATTTTTCAAAGAGGTTTAAAACTATTTAATCAATTTAGTTGCATTCAACCATATGGAATAAGCAATTTAATATGCAACAACAATCTAACATCTAGTTGCAATTGATCGATATGAAAATACAATACAACAAGCAACTAGATTGATTCAAACAATCGTATCAAGATAAATATGAATTGAATATGAGACAAGCAATTGACATAATATTTTTACCGAGGTCTCGGAGACTCGCCCGGTCTCCCCTACTCCTCGTTGAAGCGCTCATGCTTGAGCCTCGCTTCTATATCCACGAAGGATATCTCACTAGGGTTTCTCCTTCTCCACACCGGATAGGCGAGCACCAATACCTTTCACAATTCTTGCCGGCCTCTCTGACAAACTTCAATGGAGAGATCGCAACTCTCCTCTGACACCGTCTAGGCGAAGGCAATCGCCAAGAGTAACAAGTTGGATGCACTTTCTATTGAACGAATCACGTGCTAGAAGGTCAATGATGCAAATGAGATGCTCAACACTCTAGCACTAGCTTGCAAATGGAGATGAAGTGCACTAAACACTCACAACCTCTCCCAAATGCTCTCTCTATCAAATCCACTAAGGACTTTGGCTCAAATTCTAGCCTCTAATTGCAATTAATCAAAAGCAAAGACTTAGCTAGCTTATACACTGAGATTTTCACTTCTTGAGTAGCCTCAAATGAAGGCAAACCCGAGATATATATAGCCCCTCAAAAAACCAGCCGTTTGCAACCTGCTGACACATTTTTGTACAGACCGGACATTGTCCGGCCAGTACACCAAAATGCGACCGTTGCAAACGTGGCAGTGACCGTTGAGAGGCTTTTTGTAAAGGCTGGACAATGTCTGGCCATGCCACACAAAGTCCGGCCCGTCCCGGACAAAAGCCCCCGGACAAATATCTGTCTCTGTTAACACCTCACAATTTTTCTACAGGCCGGACATAGTCCGGCCACAGTGGACAATGTCCGACCTACCCCATACTAAAGCCCCTGGACGGGTTACACGTCCAATTCAGCTCAAAGAAATTTGTACATGTCGGACAAAGTCCGGCCATGCCCAGACAATGTCCGGCCAATGCAAGTTGACAGAAAAATAAGCATAACTTTTGATCTAGAGATCCGATTGAGCTAATTTTTGGCTTGTTAGAAAGATAACTCAAAGGGCTACAATTTTTTCAACACAAGAAAGACCTAGAAAGGCTTCAAAACTTCTAGGAAATTCAAAAACCTTCCTACTACCAAAATGTCCAACACAAATGTCATTTCTAATGCAATTTGTCTGTTTTCTCGCGGATATGTCTACTGACACTCAGCATAGACCACGACCAAATTGATCTAAGAATTTTACAACCACAGGTCGAATATCCAGTCGAAAACAGGTGGTCGAGCGTACACAATCGAGCTGAAAACTGGTATGACCAGTTTGAACTCTTACGACCACGACCAAACTCCAAATAAAGATACAGCCAATCCGGCGAACACGACCACGACCAGCTCTATAAATAAAATAGATTGCTCTAGCTGGTGACCATGACAAAGTGCAGTTTTCAAAACTTTTCTCTAATGCAACACAAACTACACTTAGACTTTCTAGCAATGCAAGAGATGATAAATCACTAGTGCAAGATTATATGAATGCATTTGAGCTTCCACACTAGATAGATTCAAGCTACTAGTTTTCGACCACCCTTAATAGTACAGTCAAACAAGCAAAAAGAATCCTATCAACCCGATCTACCTCCAAACACCGAGATCAGTAAAATCCTAAGAAAATAGTCCTTAATTGATTCGTTTGAGACCTAGCCTTGGTTTTCGCACTAGGCTCGCCCAGATTCTAATATGCGGAATAACGGGATCTTATTCAGAAATACCGAAACCCAAAGTAATTGCAAAACTGTTTATTTCAAAGAGGGCTTTACACGTCGAACATTAGACATACTTGCCTACGTCGAAGGAATTATAAGTGTCTAAAACTCAAATAAGTTCTACGACTCTTCGATGATCTAAACTAGACCTATTACAAGGTATTTATAGTTGTCGTGGTATTGCGAATACCCCGGCAGGTTTTGAGAGTGATCCTAGCGAAGATTACGCGGCGCGGGTTGACCGGATGACCGGTCCTCCCCCGCCGGACAAGCACAAAAAATGACACACGGGTTTATACAGGTTCGGGTCCCAGTGGGGGCCCTAGTCCTGTCGACGCGCTCCCGATCGGAATCGGCTGGGGAGGCTCTCTCCGGGGGAGAGGCTTCCGGAGCACGTCTGTGAGTTTGGCTATTCCAACAAAAGAACCGATCCTTTACAACAGAGGGGTACAAGGGCTATTTATAGCCCCAAAAAGCAGCAAAAAACCTAAACTACCCCGGAAGCCACCGTCGGATTGAAGGGCAGGACCGTCCTTCTCCCGGTCAAAGGCCTTGGATGCTTGACAGGTGGCCGCTAGTTCCCGAGGCGCTCCTCGCGTGACCTGCACGTGATAAACAGTTCGAGACTTTTACCTTTAGGAGGGTGATGAGGCCCGGGACGGCGCCGGGGGCCAGGTCCCCGGGCCAAAGGCGGCGCCCGGGACACCACCGGAGGCCACGTCCCGGGAGCCAAAAGGCGGCGCCCGGGGAGGCCCCGGAGGCCAAGTCCCCGGGCAAAAGGCGGCGCCCGGGAGGGCACCGGAGGCCTCGTCCCAGGAGCCAAAAGGCGGCGCCCGGGGAGGCCCCGGAGGCCCCGTCCCAGGAGCCAAAAGGCGGCGCCCGGGGAGGCCCCGGAGGCCAAGTCCCCGGGCAAAAGGCGGCGCCCGGGAGGGCACCGGAGGCCTCGCCCCGGGAGCCAAAAGGCGGCGCCCGGGGAGGCCCCGGAGGCCAAGTCCCCGGGCAAAAGGCGGCGCCCGGGAGTGCACCGGAGGCCCCGTCCCGGGAGCCAAAAGGCGGCGCCCGGGGAGGCCCCGGAGGCCAAGTCCCCGGGCAAAAGGCGGCGCCCGGGAGGGCACCGGAGGCCCCGTCCCGGGAGCCAAAAGGCGGCGCCCGGGGAGGCCCCGGAGGCCACGTCCCCGGGCAAAAGGCGGCGCCCGGGGCGGCCCCGGAGGCTACGTCCCCGGGCCAATGTCACATCTTACCTGGACTTAGTCCCGCGGAGATTTCCCCCGACAGCAGCCCCCCATGCCCGCCGGGGGCGATGCTCGAGTCCCCGGTGGGTATGGTTCAGGTCACCGGGAAGATCTCCGGGCCAGGTTACCGGAGCCGCAACGCTTTGGCTTCCGTGCCCCATACTTAAAGCCGCGCCGTTTCGCCATAAATGCGCGCGCGGTTCGAACCGGCGCCTCGATTCACGCGCCCGTCCCTTCGTTTCCCGCGCACGGTTTGAACTTCTACGGTCCAAATTGATCCGCGGGTGCCACGTGGCGTGCATCCAGATCACGGCCCGCCCCTATAAATAGGGCCTTGGGGGGGCCCGGAAGCTCATTCCAAATTCTCAGCCCCGACGATTTTTGCTCTCCCGGTAGTCCTCTCTCGGTAGCTTTCTCCGGTAGCTTTCCCGGTAGCTCTTTCCGGTAGCAGGCGTCCGGGAGTTTCTAGTAGTAGCCTCCTGCAAAGTTAGCCACCAAAAAGAAAACTAACCTCATGGCACCCAAGGGTCGAGCGAAGACCACGGAGGTGCCCCCGGAGGAAATTCCCTCGGATTCCTCTGGGCGTCCGAGTTCACGGCCGAGGACGCCGAGTCCTTGGCCGAAAGGGGCGTCGTTCCGGCCGGGGACATCCGAGTCCCGGTGAAGAAGGACGGAGCCCCCCGCCCCAGGCCTGGGGAGATCGTGGCCTTCGAGGCCTTCATCGAGGCGGGGCTCCGGCTCCCGGTGCATCCCATGCTCCGGGAGTTTCTCAAGGAGTATGGGGTGGCTCTCAACCACCTCACCCCGAACGCGCTTGTCCGGATGGGCCTCTTTATTTGGCTCTTCGAGACAGCGACCGGGCGGGAGCCCGACCTTCGCGCCTTCCGGTACTTCTATGAACCGGCGGCGCGGACCTCCCACTTGGTGAAGGGGGGCCCCAAGTCCCCCTTTGGTTCTGTCATGGTCCAGATGCTGCCGGCCCGGGTAATCGACTACCCGGCGGCGGCCTCCCCGGACCACTGGGGGGATTGGGTCCGGAGGTGGTTCTACCTCCGAGTCCGTGACGACGCGGTGGTGTACGCCCCGGAGGCCCCCACCTACAGCCGGTCGTCCGCACCAAAGCCACCGGTGTGGACGGACGAGGAGTACGAGCTCCTCGGCAAGGTGATCCTCTCCAAAAAGACCCGCTCGATGCGGGACGCGGCTGAGGAGATGGCTCTCCTCCGGATCTCCCCCTTCTCCGGCGGGAAGAGGGGGATCGGCATGGGCCCCGAGCAGCGGCCCCCGGTGAAGCCGGTGACGCGACGTAAGCCCCGGGAACCCGCTGCATTGTTCTTACAAAATTTTAAGAAATTGACTAAATCTTTACCTCTTGCAGTCCGGCCGTACCCGGCGGCGCGGGAGAAGGCGGAGAACCTCTTGGGGAGGTACTTCGCGGATGAGCACGAGCGCGTCGTGCGCGCCGTCGGCGAGGGCCCCCCCAAGACCCTGGTAGCGGCGGCCTTCGGGCTAAAGCTGCCGGAGAGGAAGCCTCTCCCCACCCCCGGGTCGCACAAACGGGGGAAGGAGGCGACCGGGGGCTCGGAGCCCAAGAAGGCCCGGGTTCAAAAGACCCCCGGCCCGTCGACGACGCCGGCGGCGACACCGGCGAAGCCCCGGGACGAGACCCCCGGGGGCGAGCGTGTCCGGGCACCGTCCCGGAAGGAGGCAACGCCTCCTCCCCCGAAGGGCCCCGTCGAGGCGCGGGGGAAAGAGGCGACCGCGGGCGGGGCGGCGTCCGACTCGGCGAACTACGCCCCATCGCCGCTCGCGGTGGAGCTCCTCCCGCCCCTTCCGGCCTCTTTGGAGTCGGAGAGGCTGGAGGTGAGATTCGCGGGGGCCTCGCCCCCGCGGGTCTGGCCGGTGGACGAGGGGGGGAGCCCCTCGGTTTACGAGGTTCCTCCGGAGGAGGGGGCCCCGAGAACCTTCCGGCCCGGGGCAGGGAAAGGCTTGATGGTTCCCCCCAGGGCAGAGGCTCCCGCCGAGAGCTCCTCGGCCACGTCTTCGGGGGGAAGTACCTCATCGACGAAGACGCCGGCCGCGTTACCGGACCTCGAGGTCCGGGGACCCCCCGCCGGTCGCGCCGGTGGCTCCGGACGGGAGACCCCTTTACTCCCAGCGGGGGAGGTCGCCCGCTACTCGGAGGCCTGCATACCCGGAAGGTGCAGGCCTTCGTCGCGGGAGGGACGCTCCACGAGCGTTTCGAGGGGCTTCAGTCCCTCGGGGCCCAGGTAACCCGAGTTGATAACACCTTCGCTCATCCCCCTGCACTTTGAAATTTTTCTAACTCTTAAGTATTTTGTAGGTGGCAGCTGTTACCTGGGGCCTTGAGCAGCGGGTCGCCCGGCTGCTTAAGGAGACGGAGGGCCGGGCCGCAGCCTCCGTAGGGCAGCGCGAGGAGGCCCTCCGGGAACGTGACGAGGCGCTCGCGGAATTGACCCGGGTCCGGGCCCAGGTTCACATTTCCGAGGCCATCAACGCCCGCCTCCGGGAGGAGGCCAAGGCGAGGGAGGAGGCGCTTCGTGAGCTCGAGAGCTCAAGCGTCCGGGCGGTGGCGGACGCGGGCCGCTCCGTCCGGACGGCCCTCGAGGGCCTTGGCGTAAGCCTCGGCTCCGGGAGCAGAGAGGTGCCGCCGGCGACCCTCGCGGAGGCTGTGCGTTTCCTTAACGCACAGGTCTCCGCCATCCCGGAGGCTGCCGATGTTCGGGCGCGGGGTCGGGCGATCCCCGTCGTCGCGGCCGCTGCGGGGCTCATCGAGTTCCGGGGGGTCGGCGCCCGGGCGATAGGGGGCCGCATCCCCCGAAGCTTCCCGAACTCCTTCGAGCCTTCGCGCCGGGAGGTCGAGCAGCTCGCCGGAGGGTTCTACGACCGGATCATCCGGGCGTGGTTCCCGGCTCCGGCGCCTCCGGCCGGAGACGCCCCAGCCCCGGCCTCGGAGGAAGCCCCCCGGGGGGAGGACGCCAATGAACATGTATGAGCCTCCCCCCGGGTCTTAGCTAGACCCTTTTTTGTTTTAAGATTTTTTGATTCCGGTAGCTTCTTAGAAGAAGCCCCGGGCACTTGTACATAAAAAATTTTTAATGCAATGAAGTTAGGATTTTCTCTAAGTCTTTGAATTGAACTTACTGTTACCAGGGTTCCCGGGGGGTTGCTTCCGGGCGAAGGTCCGGGAGGGGCTCCCCGGGGGACGCCCAAGCGGCTCTGATTTTGTTAAGCCTTCTCTCCGGGAATCGCGGCGAGGATAGTGTCCAGGAGCCGATCCGGTTGAGGTGGCGTCCGGAGTGGCACTTGGACAACTTCGATAATCACCGTGCCGAATTGTCCCCTCCGCGACCGGGGCTCCGGATGATCCCTCCTCTCCGGATACTTCCAACGGCGGGATACGAGTTTTGGCTTGAAGATGCGCTCCGGGACACTCGGCGCCGCATACGGGCGCTGTACCGGGACTTAACCCGGGAGCTAGCGGAGAGCCTCCGGGAGTATTAGGCGTAGGAGCCTTAGGGCTTAGATAATCCAAGGACAAAATTCTCTACGATGTCCACAGCCGGCACAGTGTTCGTGTTGCTTCGACCTCGACCTCAGCCACTGTTCACGACCTCATCGCTGTGTTTCACCGTCGAGCAGCGCCGCTTTAGCCGTGATTTCGCAACCGCCCTAGCACGCACACGTGTTAGCGTCTCAGACATCACCGTGGCAGCTCCATCCAGCTCACCAGCAGCTTGCACAGCTCCGTGCTTCGTTGCTCGCCGTTGCTTCAACCTGAAGCTCCTTCTTTACCGGCGCAAGCATCTTAGCTCCAAGCCGTGAGCTCGAGCTTTGCTTCACTTCGCTTTGCCTATAAATAGCAACCCAGAGAAGCTTTTCCACCTTTAGCTGTGCTCTCCAAGCTCTTAAGTAATTAAACATAAACACTCCTTGCTGCAGTCGTCTTCTTCGGCGAGTCACCGAGGAGGTCAACGACGACAGCTTCACTCACTGCTTTAATCCCAAAATTGACACCACCAGTGAGTTCCCCGTATCTTACTCTCTGTTCTGTACCATTTAATTGAACTCTTATGCACTTCATCGCCGGTGATCGCCGGAAATTGCTGAAATCAGTGAAATGCCCTGTTCCAGTTGCACAAGTCAAATTAGCCCGAATTAGCTTTCGATTCAATAGACAAAAATGGTCAGTAAGCTATTTTAAGCAAGCCTGTGAAGTTGAATTGTGAAATTGACCAAGAACTGGAGTTTTTCGCTAGCCCGAGCTTCACCAGCCGCCGGCGAACGTCGCCAGCCTTCTCCGGTGATTCTCCGGCCAATTCAATCGTGCCAGAAGCTTTCTTATACCTTCTAGATGCTCTCCAAGCAAGGAATCAAGTTCAAACATCGTGTAGCCAAAACCCCCAATATCAGTGTCTTCTTCTCCGGCGCCGGCCACCGGAAAACCATTCCCGGCCGATCCAGCTCCAGAGACCTTGTCCTCCAGATGCGCCTTGATCTCCTAAGAAACTTTGCCTACTAGCTCGACTTCCAACTCGGCCTAAATCAGAAGATATAGCTATGCCCTAATTCCTGTCCAGTGCTGTGATTTGAAACTTCAGCCACTGAGTTCATCGCCGATTTTCATCACTTTCCGGCCATCTCCTGCCCTAGGTCCAGTTGAGTGAATTGTTCCTGTTACTGAGGCCTACCTCCTAGACAAAGTGGTGCATCAATTGGAGCCCTAGATCAAAAGTTATGGCAAGCCCTAGTTTCTGGCCATGCCAGTTCAATGCCAGACTATGTCAGCCAGTGGCATTAGCTCATTTCACCTCCTTCCAGTTATGTAAATTGAAAATAACTTTGTCCATTAGACTTGTGGAGTTGTAATCTACATTTCATTCTACTGCCACAAGTAGAGATAATCCTTCTACCATTCATTAACCCTATGTCGATGCCTTGAACCGAATGTCGACCTAAAGACATTCATCGATTTTGGGCAAACCAGCCGCGGACTTAATGTCAATTCCTATATCCTGGAACCCTAGAAGTCCCTAGCACTCATCTTCAGCCCTAACTCTATGGGTTAGCCTTAATCAGCTTCTATGGTATCCAAACCCAATCATTTCAAAATCATCAAGACATTCATCTTTGCATTATTGCATGTAGTAAAATAATGTATTGAAAAGGTTGTGATTCTTGGTTGCTTGTTTGATCTTTGCTCAGAGTTGGAGCCAGAGTTCGAGGACTTCACTGCTGACCCGACATCAACTGCTGTCTTTTACGACGCGGAAGGCAAGTCATAGTCTTGATCATCTTGAACCTATATTTTATGAATTGTTATGATATGACCTTGAATATAAGTAGTATTGCATGAGAATGGATGAATTGTGAATTGGCAGTACTAAGCTGGATGCTTGTAAAATGTGAATTGATCAAATAGTGAGCCATAAACTATTATAAGTGTATTTATATATATTCATGAAATAGAACCCTTAGCCGTGACCAGGGTTTTGGTATGGAATGGTGGTATTAGCACTGGTTGTGCTTGGTTGCACTGGATGTGCAGGCACTGTAGGTGCATGGTGTGTGGTATGATCTGGTCACTGGCATATAAGGACTAGAACCTTGTGTTGTGCGTCTAGTGGCATGAAACACGTGCTAACCGCAAGCCTGGTATGGGACAGGCCTGAACAAGTACTTATGCGGATCGCACATGAAACCCCTGCATGAGATGGAAAACAATACACTGATTTCACGGAGTGTGGCTCCTCCACGTATCACTGAATGTGATTTGATTATGCACGCTGACCCAGTAATGGGAAGAGGCTTGGGGGTGGGGGTATATTCCGCCACAAACTGTGGTTCGCGAGAGATCCACAGGGTCAGGGGTGAATTGTAAGTGAAACATAACAAAAGTTCTTGTTATCTCCACCTTGCCACTCACACATGGTTGTGAGGAAGGGTCTAATCATTTTGATAGGATGGGCTTGAAAGTGGAATATCTTGCGGGTAAATTGGTACCTCTCTGCAGAGTTAAAAACGTATTCGAATACTCCGAGCTCCCGGGTTTATAGGAGTCTGCTGCGGTGGATTAAATCCACGGGGTGTGACACAAGTATTATTTTCTAAATAAAATTTGATAAGTCAAGATTACCCAAATGACATGTGTTGTCATGATAAGGGGTGCTACCGTGGGCTGTCGTGTGTCGACGTGTCGCGGTAGTGCTATAATTTAGTGAACATAAATAGTGATGATATGTTATGAAAAGTGCTGCCATGAGATGAGGTATGAATGTAAAGACTACTTTATAAACATCCATAATTCTTGACTAGTCTAGGTTCATAACAACATTACTATAAGTATTTACTCTTTCCTATGACTTGCTGAGTACGTAAGTACTCACCCTTGCAACTTACAACCCAGAAGATGGAGCGTACCAAGATCAAGAGGAAGGCGTGGAGAACTTCTTGGATCCAGAAGAAGGAGATCCAGATTCGTCAAATCCCTGATGTGTTGTTCTGCCGTCAACTTCTTGCTGTGGAAGGGACACCCATCATCCGCTGTGTAGAAGTTTTTATTTTGCTTAAACTAAACCTTGATGCCGCGAAGGTATTGTAATCTTTTATGTAATATTAAGGCCAGCAGGCCACACTGCTTAATACTTTGTAAGTTTTTCTGCTGCAATGTGAATATACTCCTGTGCTTGACTTATCCTGGGAAGTCAAAGGTATGCTTGTATGGGACTAGCTATAATAAGCTAGGTCTCCACGGGAGTAGTCGTAGTCCCAGTTTCGGGGCGCGACAAAAAATTTGGTATCAGAGCAGCATGAGAACTTGACTGTAGGACGACACCTTTAGAAATTGGTTACGCCAGGAAGACGTAATTTATTTAGAAACTATTTGTTGAAAACTTTATTTTGAGAAAAACAATGAGCTTAGTAGTTCCTAAAAACTTTTATTTCAACATCTTATTTGGGTTTTCTAAAATTCGGTAAGATTATGAGAGTGTGTTCTGTCATTTCAGAGTGTCTTAGGGGGGGGTGGTATAGATAGAGCTGGTGGATGCTCTTGATAGTCTTGTGATTCGCTGTTGCTTATGCACTGGTTAACTTGTGTATTATGGCTAGTAGCCTAAGTATTTTATGCATTAAAGTAGTTTACATTATTTTGCACTGTTGTCTCAGTTAACCCTAGTTGGTTAGATTGGTCTGGATCCTTTCTTTTTCAGAGCCACCATGGTTGATACAAGAAGGAGATCCCGAAGTGGTAGAGAAGACAGGGAGCAAACTCCGCAGGAAGAAGATACCATGACGAGAGACCCTTTGTTTCAGCCAGGATCTCAAAGCTCCAATCCTCCCCAGAGTGAACAACCCAGTATCCAGGAAATTCTCCTATCCATGGAGAGAAATCGTCAAGAAGCCCAAGCAGCCCATACTCAACTGTTGGCTCAGATAGTTCAGAGAATGCCTACTGGAGCCACAGAAGGAACTACTGTAGGTGCCAGACTAACGGATTTCCAAAAGACCCGTCCACCAACATTCTCTAGTGCGACCGATCCCATGGTTGCCGATGATTGGTTAAGGGACATTGAGAGGAAACTGGACACGGTCCGATGCAGCGACCGAGAGAAGGTTTTGTTTGGATCTCACCAATTAACAGGAGCTGCAGCCGCATGGTGGATGAACTACCAGGAGGCTCATCTTGACAAGGATAATATCTCTTGGACGGAATTCAAGGAACAATTTCAGAAATTCCACGTACCTACCGGCGTCATAGCTGCAAAACGTCGGGAATTCCGTAATCTAATTCAGGGAAGCAAGACGGTCACCGAGTATCTGCACCAGTTTACTCACCTAGCCCGGTATGCGCCTGAAGATGTTAGTACTGAAGAGAAGAAAATAGAACGTTTTGCAGAAGGACTTCAACACTACCTGCAGTACCAAATCTCCTCCCATGAGTTCACGGAGTTTCAAACACTAGTGAACAGGGTTTTAAAGGTAGAAGAGAAGAGGAATATGGGAGAAGAAAGCCGGAAGCGCAAGATGCTCCAGCAAGCGCGGCCACAAACAATCCCAACCAGAGGAAGAGCTCCCATCACTTCCAGCTTTCGACCACCATATCAGATTCCCAGACCAACAATGGCGTTGTGCCCAAACTGCAGAGGAAATCATCTTCAAAAGGACTGCCCTCACATGAACATCCACTGTTTCCACTGCGGACAGCGTGGACATCGTAGAGAATTTTGTCCTTGGATTCGACTTCCATCACCTATTGCCAGGTCACAGGCTGGAACACAGCCAGAAGCACCCAGAGTACCGGTGTCACAACCACAGAAGTTTAGAGGAACTCCACCAGGAAGAGGAGGAAGCATGGCTAATCGAGGAAGAGGAAGATGTAGAACACCAATGGCAACTCCAGGAGGAAAGCTAAACTACACTTCCATCCAAGAAGCGGGAAACGCCACCGACATTCTTCTAGGTAGATTTCTGATCCAGTCTGCATCTGCCTTAATATTGTTTGATCCTGGTGCTACAAATTCCTTTATGTCAAAAGCATTTGCATCTGAGGTTGAAATGCATATAGCACCATTAGAGTACCCTATGATTATACAAACTCCAGGGGCTAGACTAGTTGTCTATTCAATCTGCCCGAATATAACCTTCAGTATAGAAGGGGTAGAATTCGAGGCAAAACTGCTAGTTTTAGAACTGCAAGGTCTAGACATTATATTGGGCATGGATTGGTTGTCCCAACATAAAGGTCTAGTAAACTGTGAAGAGAAGACCCTAAGCCTTGTCAGTAGTCAAGGGGAGAAAGTTCTATTCTATGCGGAAAGATCATCAACCAAGGAACCGCTAGGATCTATTCAAGCACTGCAGAAGATATGCCTGGAACAAGTACCTATAGTGCAGCTATATTCTGATGTATTTCCAGGGGAACTTCCAGGAATGCCACCTGACAGAGACATAGAGTTCTCTATTGAGCTTAAACCAGGAGCAGCGCCTATAGCAAAACGACCATACCGGATGTCAGTTTCTGAATTAGAAGAGCTCAAGAGTCAATTGGAAGACTTGGAAGATAAAGGATTCATTAAACCCAGTACTTCGCCATGGGGAGCCCCGGTATTATTCGTAAGGAAGAAGGATGGAACCTTACGAATGTGTGTGGATTATCGGGCTCTAAATGAAGTTACCATAAAGAACAAGTATCCATTGCCAAGAATTGATGACTTGTTCGATCAACTTCGAGGAGCTAAAGTATTCTCCAAGATAGACTTGAAGTCTGGATATCATCAGCTGAAGATTAAGAAAGAAGATATATCAAAGACTGCTTTCACTACCAGATATGGACTGTATGAATTTACAGTAGTACCGTTTGGTTTAACTAATGCCCCAGCAACCTTCATGAATGTCATGAATAGCACATTTATGGATTTCCTTGACAAGTTTGTCATAGTGTTCATAGATGACATTCTGATATATTCCAGGAATACAGAAGAGCATGAGCAACATCTACATTTAGTCTTAGAAAGACTACGAGAAAGGCAATTCTATGCCAAGTTTGATAAATGCGAGTTTTGGATGTCAAAGATTGCATTTCTTGGACATGTGTTGACAGCAGAAGGAATTTCAGTGGATCCAGCTAAAATGTCAGCTATCAATGAATGGAAGCGACCCACCTCGGTTCCAGAAATGAGAAGTTTCTTGGGATTGGCGGGTTACTATAGGAGATTCATCGAAGGATTCTCCCAAATTGCTAAGTCTCTTACTAACCTGCTAAAGAAGGATGTTGCATTTGAATGGACCACTAAGTGTGAAGAAAGTTTTCAGAAGTTGAAACAAAAATTGACAACAACACCAGTTCTTACCTTGCCAGATAGCAAAGAAGATTTTGTAGTTTATTGTGATGCTTCGAAACAAGGGATAGGTTGTGTGCTAATGCAACAAGGTCGGGTAGTAGCCTATGCTTCACGCCAGTTGAGGCCACATGAGGAAAACTACCCTACCCATGATTTGGAATTAGCAGCAGTAGTACATGCCTTGAAGATATGGCGACACTACCTTATTGGAAATAAATGTGAGATTTTTACAGATCATAAGAGCCTCAAGTATATCTTCACTCAGACGGAGCTCAACATGCGTCAACGACGATGGCTGGAGTTGATCAAAGATTATGACCTTAGTATCCAGTACCATCCAGGAAAGGCTAATGTAGTAGTAGATGCCTTAAGCAGGAAGGTTTACAACCTGCAAGAAACAGTTATGCTAAGGAACTCTTACCTACAACGAGAGTTGCAGAATCATCAAATAGAATTAGTACCACGAGGGACGGTAGCTACTTTAATAGTGAAGCCTCAACTTGAAGAACGAATAGGGAATGCCCAAAAGGAAGATGAAGAAATTTGCAAGATCAAAAGCCGAATCAAGTTAGGAAAGGCTCAAGGTTTTACTGAAGACGACCAAGGAATTGTGTGGTATCGAGGAAGGATTTGTGTACCTCAAAGTGCAAACCTTAAGGAATTAAATCTCCATGAAGCACATAACACTCCATACTCGATACACCCCGGTAATACAAAAATGTATCAAGACCTGAAAACTCGATTCTGGTGGGACAATATGAAGAGAGAGATCGCAGAATACATTGCAAACTGCGACACATGTCAGCGAGTTAAAGCAGAGCACCAGAAGATAGTTGGAAAGCTACAACCGCTACCAATACCATTATGGAAATGGGAAGAAATTGGTATGGATTTCATTACAGGACTACCTAAAACGCGAGGAGGATATGATTCTATATGGGTTATTGTGGATAGGCTCACCAAGGTAGCTCACTTTATACCAGTCAAAAAGGTCTATGATGGCAGTACATTAGCAGAGTTATACATGCAAAGAATAGTGGCATTACATGGAATTCCAAAGAAGATTGTCTCAGATCGCGGAGCACAGTTTACATCCAAGTTTTGGAATAGATTGCATGAAACCCTAGGGACTCAATTGGATTTCAGTACTGCATATCACCCACAAACAGGGGGACAAACAGAAAGAGTAAACCAAATTCTAGAAGATCTCCTAAGAGCTTGTATACTAGATTATGGAACATCATGGGACAAATGTTTACCATTTGCAGAGTTTACATATAATAATAGTTATCAAGCTAGTATACAAATGGCACCATTTGAAGCTTTATATGGACGCAAATGCAGAACTCCATTGCATTGGAACGAGCCAGGAGAACGAAGAGTCATAGGACCAGATATAGTAGAAGAGGCAGAGGCTCATGTCAAACTCATTAGAGAGAAGCTGAAGACAGCACAATCACGACAAAAGAGTTATGCGGACAATCGACGAAGGGAATTATCATTTGAACCAGGAGATCTTGTGTATCTCAAAGTCACGCCATTTAAGAGATTGCAGAGATTCCAAGTGAAGGGAAAGCTATCTCCTAGGTATGTTGGACCATTTAAGATAATCAAAAGGAAAGGAGAAGTATCATATAAACTGGAATTACCCTCCGGATTAGCAGGAGTACATGATGTGTTTCATGTCTCTCAGCTCCGGAAATGTTTAAAGGAGCCTACTGACCAGATAGATGTACAATATATATCATTACAGAAGAATCTCACTTACCTTGAGTATCCAATCAGAATCTTGGCCACTGATGAACGTCAGCTCAGAAGGAAGAAGATTAAGTTGTGTAAAGTCCAATGGGGAAACCATTCAGAACACGAAGCCACTTGGGAGAAAGAAGAAGATCTTCAGCAAGCCTATCCTTATCTTTTCTTGTCTTAGGTAAATCTCGGGGCGAGATTTCTTTAAGGAGGGTAGATCTGTAACACCCTGAGTTTAGGGGTAAAAACTTCTTTTCATGAACACCATGCATGCATGATACCATGTACCTATAATAGTAGCCAGATCAGTATCTATCTCAAACCCTAAAATCTCAAAATCTTCCCTGTGAATCCAAATCAAGATCAGATAACTCAGATATGATCTATCAGTTACTCTGATCATAAAAGTCTTCAGAAGTCAGATTCAACTCCATCTCTAACTTCCAGATCTATCAATTCTTTCCTGTTTTCGAAAACAGGATTCTAATTACTATTTTAATTACCCTAAATATTCTGAACTCAGATTTAGTCAAGTCTTGACCTAATTCAGATCAGATTACTCTTGGACCATAATCATGGGTATGCCAATACCTTAATCCAGAAAGTTGGCAGCCAAATTATATCATCTAAGTCTTTTTCACATATCAGTCCAAATTATATTGCAAATTAGTCCTTTATCTGATATCTAGAAAATCCAAAAAGGCTAAAATCTTCAGATCAATTCCAAATTCAAGATTTCTTCAGTAAATCATTTCTAAATGCTATTTGATACAATTTACCCATCTGTCCAGATTACAAAATCTCATCCTAGATGTCAGAATTCGAAATTGATAAAACTCAGATTCTATTGTACCCTAAAGTACCCTATTTTCGATTTATGTCGAAAATCATCAAATCATACCAAATTTCATCAAATCTCTTGCTAGATGAGTACAAGGTATAAGTTTATACTCAGCTGTGAAATCAGATTGCAAATCAACTATCTCTAAGTCAGAAATTACAATTCAGTCCAAAGCAAATTTCCAGATTTTACAATTTAGTCCAAATGGCTGTTTTCGACCTCACCTGCTGTACACGACCAGGGAAGCTACACTTCACGTCCAGCAGTGCACGGCGACTTCGACCACAGCCGGCACAGTGTTCGTGTTGCTTCGACCTCGACCTCAGCCACTGTTCACGACCTCATCGCTGTGTTTCACCGTCGAGCAGCGCCGCTTTAGCCGTGATTTCGCAACCGCCCTAGCACGCACACGTGTTAGCGTCTCAGACATCACCGTGGCAGCTCCATCCAGCTCACCAGCAGCTTGCACAGCTCCGTGCTTCGTTGCTCGCCGTTGCTTCAACCTGAAGCTCCTTCTTTACCGGCGCAAGCATCTTAGCTCCAAGCCGTGAGCTCGAGCTTTGCTTCACTTCGCTTTGCCTATAAATAGCAACCCAGAGAAGCTTTTCCACCTTTAGCTGTGCTCTCCAAGCTCTTAAGTAATTAAACATAAACACTCCTTGCTGCAGTCGTCTTCTTCGGCGAGTCACCGAGGAGGTCAACGACGACAGCTTCACTCACTGCTTTAATCCCAAAATTGACACCACCAGTGAGTTCCCCGTATCTTACTCTCTGTTCTGTACCATTTAATTGAACTCTTATGCACTTCATCGCCGGTGATCGCCGGAAATTGCTGAAATCAGTGAAATGCCCTGTTCCAGTTGCACAAGTCAAATTAGCCCGAATTAGCTTTCGATTCAATAGACAAAAATGGTCAGTAAGCTATTTTAAGCAAGCCTGTGAAGTTGAATTGTGAAATTGACCAAGAACTGGAGTTTTTCGCTAGCCCGAGCTTCACCAGCCGCCGGCGAACGTCGCCAGCCTTCTCCGGTGATTCTCCGGCCAATTCAATCGTGCCAGAAGCTTTCTTATACCTTCTAGATGCTCTCCAAGCAAGGAATCAAGTTCAAACATCGTGTAGCCAAAACCCCCAATATCAGTGTCTTCTTCTCCGGCGCCGGCCACCGGAAAACCATTCCCGGCCGATCCAGCTCCAGAGACCTTGTCCTCCAGATGCGCCTTGATCTCCTAAGAAACTTTGCCTACTAGCTCGACTTCCAACTCGGCCTAAATCAGAAGATATAGCTATGCCCTAATTCCTGTCCAGTGCTGTGATTTGAAACTTCAGCCACTGAGTTCATCGCCGATTTTCATCACTTTCCGGCCATCTCCTGCCCTAGGTCCAGTTGAGTGAATTGTTCCTGTTACTGAGGCCTACCTCCTAGACAAAGTGGTGCATCAATTGGAGCCCTAGATCAAAAGTTATGGCAAGCCCTAGTTTCTGGCCATGCCAGTTCAATGCCAGACTATGTCAGCCAGTGGCATTAGCTCATTTCACCTCCTTCCAGTTATGTAAATTGAAAATAACTTTGTCCATTAGACTTGTGGAGTTGTAATCTACATTTCATTCTACTGCCACAAGTAGAGATAATCCTTCTACCATTCATTAACCCTATGTCGATGCCTTGAACCGAATGTCGACCTAAAGACATTCATCGATTTTGGGCAAACCAGCCGCGGACTTAATGTCAATTCCTATATCCTGGAACCCTAGAAGTCCCTAGCACTCATCTTCAGCCCTAACTCTATGGGTTAGCCTTAATCAGCTTCTATGGTATCCAAACCCAATCATTTCAAAATCATCAAGACATTCATCTTTGCATTATTGCATGTAGTAAAATAATGTATTGAAAAGGTTGTGATTCTTGGTTGCTTGTTTGATCTTTGCTCAGAGTTGGAGCCAGAGTTCGAGGACTTCACTGCTGACCCGACATCAACTGCTGTCTTTTACGACGCGGAAGGCAAGTCATAGTCTTGATCATCTTGAACCTATATTTTATGAATTGTTATGATATGACCTTGAATATAAGTAGTATTGCATGAGAATGGATGAATTGTGAATTGGCAGTACTAAGCTGGATGCTTGTAAAATGTGAATTGATCAAATAGTGAGCCATAAACTATTATAAGTGTATTTATATATATTCATGAAATAGAACCCTTAGCCGTGACCAGGGTTTTGGTATGGAATGGTGGTATTAGCACTGGTTGTGCTTGGTTGCACTGGATGTGCAGGCACTGTAGGTGCATGGTGTGTGGTATGATCTGGTCACTGGCATATAAGGACTAGAACCTTGTGTTGTGCGTCTAGTGGCATGAAACACGTGCTAACCGCAAGCCTGGTATGGGACAGGCCTGAACAAGTACTTATGCGGATCGCACATGAAACCCCTGCATGAGATGGAAAACAATACACTGATTTCACGGAGTGTGGCTCCTCCACGTATCACTGAATGTGATTTGATTATGCACGCTGACCCAGTAATGGGAAGAGGCTTGGGGGTGGGGGTATATTCCGCCACAAACTGTGGTTCGCGAGAGATCCACAGGGTCAGGGGTGAATTGTAAGTGAAACATAACAAAAGTTCTTGTTATCTCCACCTTGCCACTCACACATGGTTGTGAGGAAGGGTCTAATCATTTTGATAGGATGGGCTTGAAAGTGGAATATCTTGCGGGTAAATTGGTACCTCTCTGCAGAGTTAAAAACGTATTCGAATACTCCGAGCTCCCGGGTTTATAGGAGTCTGCTGCGGTGGATTAAATCCACGGGGTGTGACACAAGTATTATTTTCTAAATAAAATTTGATAAGTCAAGATTACCCAAATGACATGTGTTGTCATGATAAGGGGTGCTACCGTGGGCTGTCGTGTGTCGACGTGTCGCGGTAGTGCTATAATTTAGTGAACATAAATAGTGATGATATGTTATGAAAAGTGCTGCCATGAGATGAGGTATGAATGTAAAGACTACTTTATAAACATCCATAATTCTTGACTAGTCTAGGTTCATAACAACATTACTATAAGTATTTACTCTTTCCTATGACTTGCTGAGTACGTAAGTACTCACCCTTGCAACTTACAACCCAGAAGATGGAGCGTACCAAGATCAAGAGGAAGGCGTGGAGAACTTCTTGGATCCAGAAGAAGGAGAGCCAGATTCGTCAAATCCCTGATGTGTTGTTCTGCCGTCAACTTCTTGCTGTGGAAGGGACACCCATCATCCGCTGTGTAGAAGTTTTTATTTTGCTTAAACTAAACCTTGATGCCGCGAAGGTATTGTAATCTTTTATGTAATATTAAGGCCAGCAGGCCACACTGCTTAATACTTTGTAAGTTTTTCTGCTGCAATGTGAATATACTCCTGTGCTTGAATTATCCTGGGAAGTCAAAGGTATGCTTGTATGGGACTAGCTATAATAAGCTAGGTCTCCACGGGAGTAGTCGTAGTCCCAGTTTCGGGGCGCGACAGGGTCTTCGGGAGGCATTCATCCGGTCGATCTCCAGACGCTGGTTGGCCTTGTTGGCCTGGTATGCTAAGGGAGTGGCTCCCTCCAGGAGCTCCACCCGCAGTGACCGGAAGCCAATCTCCGGGGGGAGGACTGCCTCCGCCCCGTAGACCAGGGAGAAGGGAGTACGCCCCGTTGCCCGGGACGGGGTCGTGCGCATGGAGCAGAGGATGCTAGGGAGCTCCTCTGCCCATGCACCCCGCTTAGAAGCGGTTTGCTCGAGTCTCCGGCGCAATCCCTGTAGGATCACGCCGTTAACCCTCTCGACAGCCCCATTGCTCCGGGGATGGGCTACGGAGGCGAAGTGGATGACGAGCCCCAGGCCTTCGCAGAATTCCCGAAAATAAGCCGAGTCGAATTGGGTCCCGTTGTCCACGGTGATTTCCCGGGGGACACCAAAACGACATACGACGTTTTTCCAGAAAAACCGCTGAACGGCCCGGGACGTGATGTTGGCCAAAGGCTCCGCCTCAACCCACTTTGTAAAATAGTAGACTGCGACTACCGCATACTTGTATCCTCCGGGCGCTGCGGGGAAGGGCCCTAAGAGGTCCATCCCCCAGCGCACAAAGGGCCAAGTGATGGGGATCGTCTGCAGCGCTATAGGGGGGAGGTTCGAGCCCTTGGCCATCTTCTGGCATGCCTCGCACGCGGAGACGAGGTCTCCCGCGTCGCGCATGACCGTGGGCCAGTAGAAGCCCTGCCGGAGGGCCTTGGCTGCGATGGCACGCGGGGCTAGGTGAGAACCGCAGCTCCCCGCGTGGATGTCTTCGAGAAGTTGAAGTCCCTCCGGCCGGGGGAGGCAGCGCAGGAGGGCGGAAGCCCCCCGCTTGTAGAGCCTCCCCTCCAGGAGGAGATATGCCCGGACTTTAGCCCGGAGACGTTTAGCCTCAGTCTCACTAGGAGGGTCCCCCTCTCCCCTGATGAAGGAGATGAGGGGGTCCATCCAGGACGGAGTCCGGGCGATCTCGGCGACCTCCGGGACATGAGTCTCGTCGCCCGTGTCCGGGGAGGCCACTGAGGGCTTCGTGATGATCTCCAGGAAAGCCCCCTTGGGGAGCGATTCCCGGGCGCTGGCCGCCCGGGCCAAGGCGTCGGCCCGGTCATTGTCCCTATGTGGGATATGCCGGGCCTCGAGGCCGTCGAAATGCCTCTCCATCTTTCGCACTTCCTGCAAATAAAGACTTAAGTTTGCGTCATGGCACAGGTAAGACTTGTCCATTTGGCAAACTACGAGCTGAGAATCTCCCTTGACTAGGAGGCGCCGGATCCCCAGGGAGCGCGCAAGGCGCATCCCGAGGAGCAAAGCCTCGTATTCGGCGACGTTGTTGGTTGCGGAGAACTCGAGCCGCGCGGCGTACTCGAGTTCCTTCCCCTCGGGGCTCTGGAGGACTACTCCCACGCCAGCCCCGGCGAGACACAGCGACCCATCGAACATAAGGGTCCAATGATCACTGCGTCGGGGCGGCACAGGGAGATCTTCGTCCCCGGACCCAGAGGCGGGAGTCCACTCTGCGACGAAGTCGGCGAGAACTTGTGACTTGATGGCGGAGCAGCCGGTAAGGGACAGGGAGAAGGGGGCGAGCTCAGCCCCCCACTTCCCGATCCGGCCGGTGGCTTCTTTGTTCCGCAGTACCTCCCCAAGGGGGAGGGACGACGGGACGGTGATGGGGTGCCCCAGGAAGTAATGCCGAAGCTTCCGGGACGCCATGAGGAGGGCGTAGCAGATTTTCTCCATTTCCGTGTACCGAGTTTTGGCCCCTTGAAGGGCCTCACTCACGTAGTACACCGGACGCTGCTGCCCCCCTTGCTCCTTCACCAGGACCGCGCTGACGGCGACGGGGGTCGCGGCGAGGTAGAGGAGCAAGGGCTCTTCCAGGGACGGACTCACAAGCATTGGAGGGCTCGTGAGGTACTTCTTGAGGTCGTCGAACGCCTCCTGGGCCTCGGGGGTCCAGCCGAACCCCTCGAACCCTCGGAGGATCTTGAAGAACTGGAGGCCCCGCTCCCCCGACCGGGAGACAAAGCGGCTGAGTGCGGCTAGGCGGCCGGAGAGCCGTTGGATATCCTTGACAGAGCGCGGTGGGGGCATATCTAGGAATGCCCGGATCTTCTCGGGGTTTGCCTCAATGCCCCGCTGGGACACGAGGAAACCTAGGAGCTTCCCCCTGCGCACCCCGAAGGCGCACTTCTCCGGGTTCAGCTTGAGCCCGAATGCACGGAGGTTCCGAAAGGTTTCGGCCAGGTCGCCGATGTGGGAGGCTGCGCGGGGACTCTTGACAACCGCGTCGTCTACGTAGACTTCAACGTTGCGGCCGACTTGCTCTTTGAAAACCAGTGTCATCAGGCGCTGGAAGGTCGCCCCCGCGTTCTTGAGCCCAAAGGGCATATGGATGTAACAGAAGGTTCCGAGGGGAGTAATAAAACTCGTCTTTTCCTCGTCCCCTTCCGCCATCCGGACTTGATGATAGCCCGAGTAGGCGTCTAGGAAGCTCATGAGCTCGCACCCCGCAGTGGAGTCGACGAGCTGATCAATCCGCGGGAGCGGGAAGTTGTCTTTGGGGCAGGCGCGGTTAAGGTCGGTGAAGTCCACGCACATCCGCCACCTGCCGGATGATTTTTTGACGAGGACGGGGTTCGCGAGCCACTCGGGGTGCAGGACCTCCCGAATGAACCCCGCCTCTCGGAGCCGGGTGATCTCCGCCTTGATCGCCTCTTGGCGCCCGAGGGAGAGTTTCCGCAGCTTCTGTTTGACCGTGGGGTGACCGGGGGCTACTGCAAGCTTGTGCTCAATGACCCCTCGGGCGACGCCCCGCATGTCTGACGGCTTCCACGCAAAAACATCAGAGTTTTCGCGCAGAAAAGCCGCAAGTTGCGCTGCGTGCTCCTCGGGGAGCTCTGCCCCGATCCGGACGGTTTTGTCTTCGTTGCCCGGGGACAGCAGGACCTTCCGGAGGCCTCCTTCCGGACGCGGCTTGAGGAGGGGCCTTCCGGGCGGTGGCGCAGCAGCATCTAGTTCCGAGGGAGGAGCCTCCCCCCCGGGCGTCTTTATGAGGTTGACGCTTCCGATCGTAGCCGCAGCGCGCTCGTATAGAGCACGGGCCACGTCTTGGTTTCCCCGGACGTTGATCACGCCATGCGGCCCGGGGATTTTCATGCAGAGATAGTTTTGATGAGTGGCAGCCCCCAGCCGATTGATGGTCGTCCTCCCCATAATCGCGTTGTAGGAGGAGGGGAGGTCTACTACGTCGAAGCGGACCAGCTCGGTCCGGTAGTTTTCCGGGGTGCCGAAGGTCATTGGAAGATCTACCTTGCCCACGGGGTGGATCGCCTTCCCCGGGACAAAGCCTTGCAGGGGCCCGGCAGCGGGCTGCAGGAGTTTCTCATCCACCTGCATTTCTTTGAAGACCTTCAGGAATAAGACATCGGCGGAGCTCCCGCCGTCCACCAGGATTCGTGCCAGACGGCAGTTGTAGATGGTCGCGGAGACAATGAGCGCGTCGTTGTGGGGGAAGCGAACCCCCCGCGCGTCTTCTGCCGTGAAGGTGAGGGGGACGTCCGACCACTTCGGTGGCGGGGACGCGTGTAGCACCCCCACAACCTTGACCTCGCGCGCGTACTCCTTACGCTGGCGCTTAGAGTCCCACCCAGAGGCAGATCCTCCCACGATGACGTTGATGTGCCGCTGCGAAGTTTGAAAGGGGAGAGCTTCTGAAGGCTCCCCTTCCTGCGTCTGCTGACCCCCCGTGGGAGCGGGAAGGGCCGGAACAGCTGGCCGAGGGAGCAAAGAGGCCGGAGTCCCCCCCTGCTCACGCTGGTCGAGGAAGTCCGCAAAGTGCTGCAGCAGCTGGCTACAGTCTCGGGTAGCGTGGGTATTGGACCTGTGGAGGCTGCACCACGGTCCTTCCCGCCTTCTCCCCGCAGGGCCTTCCCGGCTGCGCGAAGACTGTCCTCCCCCTTGGCCCTTCGGTTTGGGGAAGGGGCGGTTGGTCCTCGGGGGGTCGCGCGAGCCGCCTCCGCCCTCGAGGACAAAGGTGTCCCAAGGCCGTGGCTCGCTGCGCCCCCCTTGCCTGGAGCGTTTGGGGGGATCCCTGGCCCCCGGTCAACAGAGGCGGGAGCCCCCTGGGTCTTCTTCCAGATATCGTCTTCCTCCGCCCGAGCGTACTTTTCAAGCACGTTGAAGAGCTCGTCGGCGGAACAGGGGCAGCTCCGGGAGAGCCTTCGGTGGAGCTCCCCCGGGAGGATGCCGCTTTTGCAGGCTTCGATGACCGTAGAGTCGGGGACGTGGGCCACTTTGCTCTTCACCTGGGCAAAGCGCTTGAAAAGCTTCTGATGGTCTCCCCAGTCCTCTGCCGGACAGTATACAGCTGCGAGGAGTCCAGGGGACGCACGTAGTTCCCCTGGAAGTTGGCGCAGAACTCCCGCTTGAGCTGCGAGAAAGACTTGATGGAGCCGGCCTTCAGGTTGTAGAACCAGGAGCGGGCGACGCCGGAGAGGTAAAGGGGGAAGATGTTGCACTGTACTGACTCGTCCCCCCCGGCCGCGGAGATAGCAGTGGAGTAGACCTGCACAAACTCGTAAGGGTCTGCCTCACCGTTATAATGTTCGATGTGTGGCGGGCGGTAGGGCCGCGGCCACCGGATGCTGCGAAGTCTTCGGCACAGGGGCTGGTTGGCCCCCTGCACTTCCCGGGGGAGAGCCCCGGTCGCTATCTTTTTTCACGGGACCTTCGTTGTTTGAGTCTGGGAGCGGTCCGAGAGGTCCGCCAGAATGGCGGTGGCGACGCTTTTCCTCCGGACCAGGGCTGAATTCCCGGACATCTGGGCTCTCCGCGGGAGAGGTTGGCTCCTCAGCGGGTCTCTTCTCCCTGCCGGTGCGAGAGCGAGGCTCCCCGCGCCCGCGGCCGGGGGGAAGTTCTTCCCCGCGCTCTGGTGAACGCATTCGCTCGACCTCCCCCGGGACGAAACGGACCTGTCCCGCCGAGGGAGGGAGCTCATGCGCTGTAGTTTCGGGAGCCGGTTGGGGTGAGCCCCCTGCGACGACCCCCGGGACCATAAAGGGGGAAACCCCCGTATCATCCGGAACCGGGGAGGGGGCGCCCGCGGCGACGCCTGGAATCGAAGTGGAGGGGGCCCCAGTGGCCACAACCGGAACCGGGAAGGGGGCAGGCCCTGTAACACCCGGGACCGGCGAGGGGGGAGCCCTGGTGGCGGCGTCCGGAACCGGGGAGCCCATGCGAGGGGAAGCCCGCTGCGGCACGGGGGCTGCTCTGTCGACCGCCCCTGGTGCGGTAAACGCAACGCGGGGGGCGGGACTGGCTCCCGGCGCAGGGTAAACCCCCGGCAAGAAGTGGGCTCCCGGCCCCGGGATCAGGCCGGGGACGGGGTACCCCCCTGGTGCCACGAAAGGCCCTGGCATGAAATAGCCTCCCGGCACCGGGACGGGCCCGGGTGCCGGGAAGGGTCCGGGCGTGTATCCCGCAGGGGGAGGGAGCCCCCCGGCAGGATCATACGGGGCGGACAACCCCCCCGAGGCCGGAGGGGCCACCGGGTAACCCATAAACGGGGGCATGTTCCCCGGATATGGGTGCGACGCAAATGTGGGAGCCGGAGGCAGCGCCAACACGGTAAGGAGCTCGTCCATAGAGCGCTGGGCGCGGAGCTGGCCTTCCACGAGAGCTTCGAGCAGGGCGTCCCGGGGAGCTGGGGGAGCCATCGGGGGGACGCTCGTCCCGGCCGAGTTCCCCGCGGTCACCGGGAACGACCTGGAGGTGGAACCACCTAAGTTAAGGGGAAAGGAGGGAGGCGGTACCTGGGCCAGGTCGCCTCCGGAAGGGATCGCCGGGACAGCAGTGTCCCGGGTGGACGGCGCCGGGTCTACGAGACCCGGATCACCGTGAAGGGTGCGAGCCCTTGTTCTTGGGGGAGCCATGGCGTCTTGTCACGGATCCCCACGGACGGCGCCAACTGTCATGGTATTGCGAATACCCCGGCAGGTTTTGAGAGTGATCCTAGCGAAGATTACGCGGCGCGGGTTGACTGGATGACCGGTCCTCCCCCGCCGGACAAGCACAAAAAATGACACACGGGTTTATACAGGTTCGGGTCCCGGTGGGGGCCCTAGTCCTGTCGACGCGCTCCCGACCGGAATCGGCTGGGGAGGCTCTCTCCGGGGGAGAGGCTTCCGGAGCACGTCTGTGAGTTTGGCTATTCCAACAAAAGAACCGATCCTTTACAACAGAGGGGTACAAGGGCTATTTATAGCCCCAAAAAGCAGCAAAAAACCTAAACTACCCCGGAAGCCACCGTCGGATTGAAGGGCAGGACCGTCCTTCTCCTGGTCAAAGGCCTTGGATTCTTGACAGGTGGCCGCTAGTTCCCGAGGCGCTCCGCGCGTGACCTGCACGTGATAAACAGTTCGAGACTTTTACCTTTAGGAGGGTGATGAGGCCCGGGACGGCGCCGGGGGCTAGGTCCCCGGGCCAAAGGCGGCGCCCAGGACACCACCGGAGGCCACGTCCCGGGAGCCAAAAGGCGGCGCCCGGGGAGGCCCCGGAGGCCAAGTCCCCGGGCAAAAGGCGGCACCCGGGAGGGCACCGGAGGCCCCGTCCCGGGAGCCAAAAGGCGGCGCCCGGGGAGGCCCCGGAGGCCAAGTCCCCGGGCAAAAGGCGGCGCCCGGGAGGGCACCGGAGGCCCCGTCCCGGGATCCAAAAGGCGGCGCCCGGGGAGGCCCCGGAAGCCAAGTCCCCGGGCAAAAGGCGGCGCCCGGGAGTGCACCGGAGGCCCCGTCCCGGGAACCAAAAGGCGGCGCCCGGGGAGGCCCCGTAGGCCAAGTCCCCGGGCAAAAGGCGGCGCCCGGGAGGGCACCACCAGAGGCCCCGTCCCGGGAGCCAAAAGGCGGCGCCCGGGGAGGCCCCGGAGGCCACGTCCCCAGGCAAAAGGCGGCGCCCAGGGCGGCCCCGGAGGCTACGTCCCCGGGCCAATGTCACATCTTACCTAGACTTAGTCCCGCGGAGATTTCCCCCGACAGCAGCCCCCCATGCCCGCCGGGGGCGATGCTCGAGTCCCCGGTGGGTATGGTTCAGGTCACCGGGAAGATCTCCGGGCCAGGTTACCGGAGCCGCAACGCTTCGGCTTCCGTGCCCCATAATTAAAGCCGCGCCGTTTCGCCATAAATGTGCGCGCGGTTCGAACCGGCGCCTCGATTCACGCGCCCGTCCCTTCGTTTCCCGCGCACAGTTTGAACTTCTACGGTCCAGATTGATCCGCGGGTGCCACGTGGCGTGCATCCAGATCACGGCCCGCCCCTATAAATAGGGCCTTGGGGGGGCCCGGAAGCTCATTCCAAATTCTCAGCCCCGACGATTTTTGCTCTCCCGGTAGTCCTCTCCCGGTAGCTTTCTCCGGTAGCTTTCCCGGTAGCTCTTTCCGGTAGCAGGCGTCCGGGAGTTTCTAGTAGTAGCCTCCTGCAATGTTAGCCACCAAAAAGAAAACTAACCTCATGGCACCCGAGGGTCGAGCGAAGACCACGGAGGTGCCCCCGGAGGAAATTCCCTCGGATTTCCTCTGGGCGTCCGAGTTCACGGCCGAGGACGCCGAGTCCTTGGCCGAAAGGGGCGTTGTTCCGGCCGGGGACATCCGAGTCCCGGTGAAGAAGGACGGATCCCCCCGCCCCAGGCCTGGGGAGATTGTGGCCTTCGAGGCCTTCATCGAGGCGGGGCTCCGGCTCCCGGTGCATCCCATGCTCCGGGAGTTTCTCAAGGAGTATGGGGTGGCTCTCAACCACCTCACCCCGAACGCGCTTGTCCGGATGGGCCTCTTTATTTGGCTCTTCGAGACAGCGACCGGGCGGGAGCCCGACCTTCACGCCTTCCGGTACTTCTATGAACCGGCGGCGCGGACCTCCCACCTGGTGAAGGGGGGCCCCAAGTCCCCCTTTGGTTCTGTCATGGTCCAGATGCTGCAGGCCTGGGTAATTGACTACCCGGCGGCGGCCTCCCAGGAACACTGGGGGGAATGGGTCCGGAGGTGGTTCTACCTCCGAGTCCGTGACGACGCGGTGGTGTACGCCCCGGAGGCCCCCACCTACAGCCGGTCGTCCGCACCAAAGCCACCGGTGTGGACGGACGAGGAGTACGAGCTCCTCGGCAAGGTGATCCTCTCCAAAAAGACCCGCTCGATGCGGGACGCGGCTGAGGAGATGGCTCTCCTCCGGATCTCCCCCTTCTCCGGCGGGAAGAGGGGGATCGGCATGGGCCCCGAGCAGCGGCCCCCGGTGAAGCCGGTGACGCGACGTAAGCCCCGGGAACCCGCTGCATTGTTCTTACAAAATTTTAAGAAATTGACTAAATCTTTACCTCTTGCAGTCCGGCCGTACCCGGCGGCGCGTGAGAAGGCGGAGAACCTCTTGGGGAGGTACTTCGCGGATGAGCACGAGCGCGTAGTGCGCGCCGTCGGCGAGGGCCCCCGCAAGACCCTGGTAGCGGCGGCCTTCGGGCTAAAGCTGCCGGAGAGGAAGCCTCTCCCCACCCCCGGGTCGCACAAACGGGGGTGAGGTGGTTGAGAGCCTTCGGGCCAAGTCCCCGGGCAAAAGGCGGCGCCCGGGAGTGCACCGGAGGCCCCGTCCCGGGAGCCAAAAGGCGGCGCTCGGGGAGGCCCCGGAGGCCAAGTCCCCGGGCAAAAGGCGGCGCCCGGGAGGGCACCGGAGGCCCCGTCCCGGGAGCCAAAAGAACGCGCCCGGGGAGGCCCCGGAGGCCTCGTCCCCGGGCAAAAGGCGGCGCCCGGGGCGGCCCCAGAGGCTACGTCCCCGGGCGAATGTCACATCTTACCTGGACTTAGTCCCGCGGAGATTTCCCCCGACAATAGTCCAATCGTATGAGTACGTATCAGACTCAATAACCTAAACGTATTAGACTCATATAACTAACTAATCCTAGACAGATAAGCTTAGTTATACATATTTGAATCGGATTACAATTCCGAACAGGGAACGAATTCCTTTTCCTGGTCGCGAACCAATCCATGGTCGTGAAACCTTTCCGAACATAGTTAAGGTCGCGAAGCCGTATGCGATCAGGACTTGGTCGCGAATCCGTATGCGATCAGGACTTGGTCGCGAATCCGTATGCGATCAGGACTTGAAGATCCTCCCGGATCATGACTCCCTTGTTGAGAAGGAGCCAACCCCTGTTGCGACCTCTCGATCAAACTGGAGATGTGGAAATTGGACTTGTCCATGTTCTTTGGTGTACCACTTTGCCGCACGTGCTCGTTGATCTTTCCGACCGATTCGAAAAGTCTCCTTGGTGCCACTGCCGGTGGTAGTCACCTTCTTCTCCAGAATCACATCTTCCCGTAGAGGTTCGTCTCGTTGATAGACCAAGTCTTCAACAGATGGTACTATGGTATCTGGCTCATCATCCAGCATTGAAGGCTCGAAGAGTTTGAGGTGCTCAACATTTACAACCGAGTAAATATCCATGTATAGAGGTAACTCGAGCTGACAAGCATTATTACCCACTTTCCGCAAAATCCGAAAAGGACCATAACGAATGGGTTTGAGTTTCTTACCTTCACCTTTAAGTCTCTCCTTACTCGGATGTAACCATACCATATCACCTTCTTGAAATTGCGCATCAACTCGGTACCGATCATGTCGCGCCTTGTACTTGAATTGAGCTTTCAGCAAGTTCTGTTCAACCTCACGATGGAGTCGTTGAATACCTTCCAGGAATTTTTGTGCTTGATCCTGCTCAAATGCTTCCTTGCTGTTCTGTGCTGAGGTAGGGATCACAAACTCCATGTCAAATGGACTCTGTGGTAGAAACCCTAAACAGACCTCAAACGGCGACTTTCCAGTTGAACCATGCACTGCTCGATTAAAAGCAAACTGCAGGTACGGTATGCTTTCATCCCAGGTCTTCGGGTGCTTCAAGTTATATCCTCTCAAAAGATGAATGACTGTGCGATTTACCACCTCGGTTTGACCATCAGTTTGCGGATGAAAAGCAGTACTCCTCTTTAGCTTGGTGTCCATCATCATCCAGAGCAATCGCCAAAAGTGACTAAGGAATCGGGTATCGCGATCAGACACAATAGAAGTCGGCAGTCCGAATTGTGTCCAAACGTGTTGAAAGAATACCTGAGCTGCTTCTTCTCCCGTGATAGTCTTTCGACAAGGTATAAGAAAAATCATTTTGGAGAACTGGTCAACAACCACGAATAGATAGTCGTTGCCACGTCGAGTCTTAGGCAATCCTCCTAAGAAATCCATGGATATGCTCTCCCATGGTCGCGATGGAACTGGCAAAGGAGTATACAAACCTAATTTTCGGTTTGCCGGTTTTGAGATGCTGTAGAGACCACAGCCTCGAACAAAACTAGCCACATCTTGCAGCATACGCGGCCAGAACACATGTCGGTGAAGATTTTGCAATGTCTTTGTAACCCCAAAGTGACCAGCTACCTTCGATGTGTGCGCTTCTCGCATCCATTGAATTCGAGGTGCTCCACGAGGTATGCAAAGTAAATTGCCCTTGTACAAGAGTCCTTCTCGACGAACAAACTCTGTAGGGTTCCCTGTTTCGACCTCAGTCAGTGCTGTTTGAAAATCAGGGTCTTCACTGTACATAGTGGCATAGTCATCATGACATGAGGGCTCGATCTGCATGAACGCTGATAAATAGAGGGTCGTAACTGGTGGTTGCGACAACATGTCCGCCAATTTATTGTGTACGCCCTTCTTGTACTCAATCACCAAATTAAATTGATGCAGATACGACATCCACTTCATGTGCCGAGCTTGCTGCAGCTTGGACTGAGTTTGCAAATATTGCAATGGTTGATGGTCGGTGTGGACAACAGTCTCTTTACCCAAGAGATAACACCGCCAATGTTTCACGGCCTGATGCAGTGCGCATAACTCCTTATCATAAGTCGGGTAGTTTTTCTGAGCTCCATGGAATAACTCGGAGTGATATGCCACTGGTCGACCTTCTTGCATGAGCACTGCGCCCATCGCATAACCTGAGGCATAGGTTTCTAGCTGGAACGGTTTCTGGAGATTCGACAAAGCTAACATAGGCGCCTCACTGATCTTCCTTTTCAGCAAGAGAAACGTGTCCTCATGTTTCCCTGTCCACTCGAACTTCTGATCGATCCTGGTTAATGCATGCAATGGAGAAGCCATAATCGAGAAGTGTCGGATGAACTTCCGAAGGTATTGGCATGCTCCCACAAAACTACGCACATCCTTAACTGTTCGCGGTTGCGGCCATTCGCGAATCACTTTTACCTTGTCCGGGTCGATTTGCAACGTACCGTTGCTGTCCATGAATCCGAGGTAAAGTAGTGTCGTGGTATAAAAAATACCTCGACAGGTTTGATGACGTGCGCAACACGTGTTCCTCAACGCGAGCTGACCGTGCGACGGGTCACCACGCGTTGGACAATCTCAGAGATTGACACAAGGGTTTATACAGGTTCAGGCCTCAGTGGAGGCCCTAGTCCTGTCGACGTACTCCCGACGAGCGTCGGCTAGGGGGCTCTCTCCCGGAGAGAGGGCTCCAGAGCACACCTATTCGTTTTTTGGATTGAGTACAAATGAGTGTCTTAGGTTACAAAAGAGGATTACAAGGGTATTTATAGACCCCAAAAGATGCAAATTACTAAACTACCCCTGCTACAACGACTGGATCGAGGGCAGGATGGTCTTTTGGTGAGGTCCAGGGCACCGATTTCGGACACGTGGCGACCCTCGAAATCAGTGCCTCCCGGAAAAGAGGCTCCGGGGGAAATCTCTCCCTAGCCCGGAGAAGGGGCTCCGGGAGAGGTCTCCCCCGGCTCGAAAAAGATGCATCGGGGGAGGTCTCCCCCGACCCGGAGAAGGTGCGCCGGGGGAAGTCTCCCCCGAGCCCGGAGAAGGGGCTCCGGGGGAGGTCTCCCCCGGCCCGGAGAAGGTGCGCCGGGGGAAGTCTCCCCCGAGCCCGAAGATGGGGCTCCGGGGGAGGTCTCCCCCAAGCCCGGAGAAGATGCTTCAGATGTTGCTAGTATTTTCCCCCAACAGAAGCCCCCCGCACCCCCAGGGACATTTGATGTCGCCGGGGGGTGCGATTCGTTATCTTAGGAGAGAACGACCCTCTCCCGGAGAGCCACTCCGGACGCAACTCGTCCACTTCCGAGAGAGGAGCGCTATTTAAGTCAGCCATGTGGTCTCGATATTCGTGCGACCTTTCGTATTCACGGTGGAGATCCCTCGAGCTGACACGTGGCAGCCATCGGGGGCACCTCAATCGCCTATATAAGGAGGGGCCCGCCTCAAGGGAGGCACACTTCCTTCTCCTTAGGCCTCATAGTCCACCACATTCCCCGGAAGTAACTTCTTCCCCGGCTTCAAAAAACCTCTCTGGGAGAGACGAAGAGATGGCATCGAAGGGGCGCGGGAAGGCTGCAAGTGTCTCGGAGGACGCAACTTCGGATTATCTCGGGACGACAGAGTTCTCCGAGGGGGACCGAGATACCCTCGTCTCCCGGAGGATATTTGCAGAGGGGGACATTCGTGTCCCAGCTGCGGGGGAGACGACCCCAAGCCCCCGGGACGGAGAGGTGGTGGCCTTCATGGCCTTCATCCAGGCAGGCCTGCGGCTCCCGATCCACCCTCTTGTCTGGGACTTTCTCCGGGAGCACGGGATCGCCTTAAACCACTTAACACCCAACGTTCTCGTAAGAATGGGGTTGTTCTTGTGGCTATACGAGACCGCTGCCGGAGTGGAGGGGACACTCCGCCTCTTCTCCTACTTCCACCGGGTGGCAGCGAAGAGTTCCCCGGTGATGAAGCACGGGCCGAAGGCTACTTGCGGCTCAGTGATGCTGAAGTATGCCCCTTCCCAGGCGGAAGAGTACCCGGTGACGGCCTCCCAAGAGAATTGGGAGGGATGGAGCCAGAGATGGTTCTATCTCCGGGCGGGTGACCCGGAGATGGTTTACTCCTCGAGGCCGGCGACACTCGGTCGTTCCCCCGGTCCCCCGGTCTTGACGATGGAGGAGCTAACCTCCGTCGCGAAGATGAAGGAGGCCCGCTCCTGGAGGAGCATGCGGGACTTAGCGGAGGAGTTGCTGCTCCTCCGGCTTAGTCCCTTCAGCCGGAGTCGGAGGGGTCCGGGACTTGGCCCGGAGCTTCGTCCTCCGAGGTTCCTGGTGTCGTGACGTAAGTTCCCAATTCCCGGTATTTCACGTCTCGTAGGGATTGGTTTCGCTAATTGTTTGCCTTTTGCAGTTAGGTCCTACAAGTCCACCTGGGAGAAGGCAGAGCACCTCCTCGAGAGGTATTATGAAGACGAGCACTCCCGGTGCCTCGCCGTCATTGGGGAGGGTCCTCCCCGGAACATTGTTGCCGAGGCCTTTGGGATGACCCTCCCGGAAAGGGTTCCACTCCCGACCCCGAGCTCCCACAGGCGGCGGGAGGCGGGGACGCTCCCGGCGGCAAAACGCGCTAAGACCGCGCAGGCACCAGGCGAGGGCTCTAATCAGGCCCACCCCCCATCACCAGCACCAGTGCGGAGGCCGGCGGGGATGCCCGGTGCCCCAGGAAAGACAAGACCTCCGGGCCAAGTGAGGTCCTCCCCAGTCAAGGCGACTTCGGAGACGCCCCGGACGCCGGGGGAGATGAGGCCGTTGCCGGCCCAAACTACGGTGGCACCCCGGAGGCAGGGGGAGGCTGCACCTCCGGCACAAATGACTCCCCCGGGGGGATCGCAGCCCTCGAGCCAGGGCACGAAGAGAGCCCCACGGACACGGCCACGCTGGTCGCGCAACTTGATGCCTTGGGGGCATCAGGCGTGTACGACCACGTGGTCATGGAGGAGGATGAGCCCACCTCCGGGGATTACGACGCCACTCCTTCCCCGGAGCAAGCTTTCTGGGAGGATCCCCCGGGGGTGTACTTCCGGGGTAATGGCGCCTTTGCACGCCTGGACGCGCTCTTCGCTCCCGATGTCGCATCTTCCCCGACGCCGCCTCCCGGGGGAGCGAGCCATCACGTCCCCCCCCGGGGGTGACACCTTGGCGCCACCACACCCGGGGAGGGGAGCCCCCCAGACGCTACAGTGCTCCCCTTGCGCGGGGGACGGGAGGTCCCCCGCCCCTCCTCCGGGAGACTTTCCCCAAGGCTCCGGTAGTGGGGTCGGTGACGGGGGCCTGCCGATGGGAGGTGACCCCCGTTCCCCGGCGAGGGGGGCATCTCTCTTCTCCTCGGAGGAGACACGCAAGCTCTCCTTGAGCCTCGTCACCCCTAAGGTGCGGGCTCATGTCCGGGAGGGAGGCATCGACGAGCGCTACGGGGAGGTCATCTCCTTGGCTCTACAGGGAAAAAACTTGAACTCCTCACCTCTTCCCTTGCATTTACTAATCAATCTTTTTTTTTCTTAGACCACCGCCGTAGCCCGCACTGTCCGGACTCGCCTCGCCCGGGAGAACGAGGACATGCGGTCGGCCTTGGCCTCCGCGGAAGCGGAGCACGACGCTGCTGTTCGGGAGAGGGACGCGGCAGTCCAGGTCCGAGAGAGGTTCGTCCAGGAGAGGGACGCGACCGCCCGGGAGTTGGAGCGCGTCCGGGCGGAAGTGCTGGCCCCCGCGGAGGTTGCCCGAGACACCGCCATCCGGGAGCTGGAGGGCGTCCGGGAGCAGCTTGCGTCCTCTGAGTAGGCTCACTCCCGGGCACTTCAGGAGACGGCGGCCACGGGGGAGCAAGCCCTTGTATCGGCGGGGAATCGACTCCGGGCCACGTTGATTGGGCTCGGGGTCGAGTTCCGGGAGGAGGGGAATCCCCGCAACCCGCTGATATCTTTGGCGAAGGCTCGTCGATTCCTCACCCGGCACATCGCGACAATCCCGGAGGCCGCGGACGTTCGAGCCCGGGCCTTGGCGTCTACCACCACCGCGCTCGCAGCCTCCTTGGTGGAGTACCAGGGGGTCGGGGCCCAAGCTATAGGGCGCCTCATCCCCCGGAGCTTCCAGGAGTTCTACGAGCCCCGCCGGGCGGCGCTGGTGGAGTTGGCGGGGGCTTTCTATGACCGAGTGATTGAGCCCCCGCGAACGAGGCGTCCTCAAGCGGCCGGAGAGGAAGTTCCGGGTGATGCCTCCTCCGGGGGGGACGACGCCGGGCAAGTATGAGCCTCCTGTCCCCCCCTGGGTAGATTAGGGGATTCTTTTTTTTTTTGTGTATAGGATTTTTGTTCCCGGTAGTTCCGTAGGGGGAACTCCGGACTTGTAAATCATTTGACAATGAAATGAAAAATTTTTTGCTAAGTTATCTTGTTATGGTCAGGTGCCCGGGGCGGGGGTCCCGGGAGAGGACGTGGAACTCCTTCCGATCACCGGAAGTCCCGCCCCCAGTGTCCCCCGGGGGGGACAAGCCCTGCTCCGGTGGTGGCCCGATTGGCACTTGGCGAATTTTGACAACCACCGCGCGGAGTTTCCTGAGCCTCCCCCGGGAGTGTGGGAGGCAATGCCCTTGCGAATCGAACCTCCCACAGGGTATGAATACTGGCCAGAGGACGTGTTCAACGCAGCGAGGCGACGAGTTTGGAGCTTGTACTGGGACATGGAGAGGGCTTGACGATGGGCTTAGGAGGCGCTAGTTCGTACTAGATGTAGGTAGCCCCCCCATATTAGTCCTCCGGGACTACTCAACTCCCGGTTGCACCCTGTAAGCCTACCGGGAGAGGCTGTCTCCCGGCTTGTTTTCCATGGAATAAAGAGATGGCACTTGGTGCCTTCTCGCTTGTTTCGCGCTTTTAAATCACCGGACGAGAACACTTGTGGGATGAACTCCGGGGGAGCGAGGCTCCACCTCCGGAGATAACTCCTGCTCCGGAGGACAAAATCTGGGGAGCGAGGCTCCACCTACGGAGGAGATGACTTACGCCGGGGAACGAAGTCCGGGGGAGCGGAGATCAACCACTGGAGGAGGTGACCTACTCCGGGGAACGAAGTCCGGGGGAGCGGAGCTCAACCTCCAGAGGAGGTGACCTACTCCGGGGAAGGAAGTCCGGGGGAGCAGGGCACCATCTCCGGAGGAGTTGACCTACTCCGGGGAAGCGGAGCTCACCTCAGCAGAGCACAACCTCCGGAGGAAGTGACCTACTCCGGGGAACGAAGGCCGGGGGAGCAGGGAGCCCCCACTCCGGAGAAGTCCTGCTCCGGGGAACGAAATCCGGGGAGCAAGGTCCACCTCCGGAGGAGATGACATACGCTGGGGAGCGAAGTCCGGAGGAGCGGAGCTCAACCACCGGAGGAGGTGATCTACTCCGGGGAATGAAGTCCGGGGGAGCGGAGCTCAACCTCCGGAGGAGGTGACCTACTCCGGGGAAGGAAGTCCGGGGGAGCAGGGAGCCCCCACTCCGGAGAAGTCCTGCTCCGGGGAACGAAATCCAGGGAGCAAAGTCCACCTCCGGAGGAGATGACTTACGCCGGGAAGCGAAGTCCGGGGGAGCGGAGCTCAACCACCGGAGGAGGTGATCTACTCCGGGGAATGAAGTCCGGGGGAGTGGAGCTCAACCACCGGAGGAGGTGATCTACTCCGGGGAGCTGTCCTCCGAGAGAGAGAAAACGACCGTGTTAGGTCAAAGTCCCATTCCTATTTCTCGGATTTAGCCAACCTCTTTCCTCCTGCTGCAGGGTATTTTATCTCCTCCCCCCGTAGTGGGGGGTGACTAGACATAGGCGGCCCCTGCTAGTGTTGTAAGAAAAAATCCCGGCCGTTCCGTCTGAGGGGGGCATCCGCAAAGGGTTATTCTCATGCAGGCGAGCGCAGGGATAAGAGATCTATCGGTCGCGCGACCCAGATCTCTCCCGGAGGAGGAAGAGCATAAAAACAAGCTCTAGAGTGTATGGGGGGGGACTAGTCCCCCAAAGTGACTCGTTACCTCGATTCCTCGGGAACCAGGTTGCCGCTTACGCCCTCAGTCTACGAGGGGATATTGTAAGCCGCCCAAGGGAGAACGGGGCTCCCGCCGTCGGGACTTTTAAGGCTGAGCTGGAGCCTATAGCCTCCTCACGATGAAGGCATCCTCAAGGGGCATCCTCATGGGGAGGGCATCCTCGCGGGGAGGGCATCCTCGTGATGAGGGCGTTGCCTCAGGGGCGCTTAAAGAAGTCTGCACAAAACCACATAACAGGGAGAAAAAACTATTCGCATTGATTAAAACAAGCTGGTACAACGCCTCCACCCTTTGCGGAATCGCAAAGAGGGGAGGAAAAGGCCTTGAAGCCATTGTTACAACTCGCCGCGCCTAACCCTTGTGACGGTGTCCAAAAGGGGAAGGGGGGAGGCTTGGAGGCTAAGTGTAGAATCTGCGGAGCAGGTCTGCGTTCCATGTGTGCTTCAGCTCTCGGTCTTCGAGGGTAGAAAGCTTGTAAGCCCCCGAGCCAAGGATCGCAGAGATCCTGTATGGCCCCTCCCACTTGGGGCTGAGTTTCCCTTGAGCTTGAGGGTCGGTGACGCGCTTGAGGACAAGGTCTCCCAAACGAAAGGCTCTCCCCCGAACACGCTTGTTGTAAGCGCGCGCCATCTCACGTTCGTAAATGGCGTTGCGGAGGAGGGCTCTGTCCCGCTCTTCTTCGACGAGGTCCACCTCCAGCCTCTGGTTGTCTTCATTAGCCTGAAACGCAGCGGCCGAAACTCCCTCGAGGGGTTCGACCCGCAGCGATCGGAAATTGATTTCCGAGGGAAGTACTGCCTCAGCCCCGTATACGAGCGAGAAGGGGGTACGCCCCGTTGCTCGACTCGGGGTCGTCCGAATGGAGCAGAGGATGCTCGGAAGCTCGTCTGCCCATGCCCCTCGCCTGGAGGCGCTTTGCTCCAGGCGGCGACGGAGTCCTTGGAGAATAACTCCATTGACGCGCTCGATCGCCCCGTTGCTCTTGGTGTGAGCCACTGAGGCAAAGTGGGGGGTCATGCCCAAGTTCTGACAGAACTCGCGAAAGATCGCGGAGTCGAACTAGGTTCCGTTGTCAACGGTGATCTCCCGGGGGACCCCGAAGCGACACACAATGTTCTTCCAGAAGAACCTCTGCACCGCGCGAGATGTGATGGTGGCCAAGGGCTCGGCCTCCACCCACTTGGAGAAGTAGTCCACGGCTACCACCGCGTACTTGTACCCCCTCGACACTGGGGGGAACGGGCCTAGGAGGTCCATTCCCCACCGCGTGAAGGGCCAAGTGATCAGGATGGCCTGTAGGGCGGTGGAGGGTAGGTTGGAGCCCTTTGCCATTTTTTGGCAAGCTCCGCAGGCAGATACGAGGTCTCTCGCGTCGCGAGCAACCGTTGGCCAATAGAACCCCTGGCGAATGGCTTTTGTCGCGACGGCCCGTGGGCCGAGGTGAGAGCCACAACACTTGAGGTGGATGTCCTCAAGGAGTTGAACGTGAGATGAGAGCCACAACACCCGAGGTGAGAGCCACAACACCCGAGGGTACCGACGCGGTCGTTGTCCCTATGTGGGATACGACGCGCCTCGAGGCCTTCGAAATGACTTTCCATTTTTCTGACCTCGCCAAGGTAGAGGCTCAGATTCGGGTCATGGCACAAGTATGACTTGTCCATCTGACAAACCACAAGCTGAGAGTCCCCCTTGACGAGGAGGCGTCGAATGCCCAAAGAGCGGGTGAGGCGCAGTCCTAAAAGAAGGGCCTCATATTCCGCGATGTTGTTTGTCGCGGGAAACTCGAGCCTAGTGGCGTATTCGAGGGTTCTCCCCTCGGGGCTTTGGAGGACTACTCCCGCGCCGGCCCCTGCCAAGCACAGGGAACCGTCGAAGAAGAGGGTCCAATGGTCTTGGCGTGGTGGTGGTGTAGTATGCATCTCTTCCTCGGGTCCCGGGACCGGAGCCCACTCAGCCACGAAGTCAGCCAGGGCCTGCGACTTGATGGCGGAGCGGCCCGTGAGGGATAGGGAGAAGGGGGCGAGCTCGGCCCCCCACTTCCCAATCCGGCCAGTGGCTTCCTTGTTTCGAAGCACTTCTCCCAAGGGGAGAGAGGAGGGCACCGTAATAGGGTGGCCCAAGAAGTAGTGGCGAAGCTTTCTGGATGCCATCAGGAGGCCATAACAAACCTTCTCCATCTTCATGTATCTTGTCTTGGCACCCTGGAGAGCCTCACTCAAGTAATAGACGGGACGTTGATGCCCATCTTCTTCCTTGACAAGGATCACGCTAACGGCGACCGGAGTGGCCGCGAGGTAAAGGAGCAGGGGTTCCCCCTGACGCGGGCTCACGAGCATTGGAGGGCTTGCAAGATATTCGTTCAGGTCCTCGAACGCAGCCTGTGCCTCGGGGGTCCAATGGAACCCCTCAAAGCCGCGGAGGATCTTGAAGAATTGGAGACCGCGCTCCCCCGAGCGCGAGACGAAGCGACTCAATGCGGCCAAGAGGCCGGTAAGTCGCTGTACATCCTTGACAGAACGCGGCGGAGTAATGTCGAGGAGGGCCCAAATTTTTTCGGGATTGGCTTCGATGCCCCTTTGGGATACAAGGAAGCCGAGGAGTTTTCCTCCGCGAACGCCGAACGCACACTTTTTTGGGTTAAGCCTTAACCCATACTTGCGGAGGTTGCGGAAGGTTTCTCCCAGGTCTTCGAGGTGTGTGGCCGAGAGCGAGCTCTTGACGACCGCGTCGTCAACATACACTTCCACGTTGCGGCTGATTTGCTCCCTCAGGACTAAGCTCATAAGGCGCTGGAAGGTTGCCCCCGCGTTTTTCAACCCGAAAGGCATGTGGACATAACAGAAGGTGCCGAGGGAAGTTAAGAAACTCGTCTTTTACTCGTCCTCCACCACCATTCGGACTTGGTGATAGCCCGAATAGGCGTCCAAGAAACTCATCAGCTCGCATCCCGCGGTGGAACCCACCAATTGGTCGATCCACGGGAGCGGGAAATCATCTTTTGGGCAAGCTTTATTGAGGTCGGTGAAGTCGACGCACATTCTCCACTTGCCGCTTGCCTTCTTTACGAGGATGGGGTTTGCTAACCACTCGGGGTGTAGGACCTCCCGAATGAACCCCGCCTCCCGGAGCTTAGCGATCTCAGCCTTGATGGCCTCCTGCCGCTCGAGGGAGAGCTTTCTCATCTTCTGTTTTACCGGGGGGCGACCGGACATTACTGCGAGCTTGTGCTCGATAACATCCCTGGGCACACCCCCCATGTCCGCGGGCTTCCATGCGAAGACATCCGAGTTTTCACGAAGGAAGTCGATGAGTCGCGCCGCGTGTTCCTAGGAGAGATCAGCCCCAATCTTGATAGTCTTCCCCTCGTCCTGGAAGAGAGAGACTTCCCGGAGGTCGCCCTCAGGGCGAGGCTTGGGAAGGAACTTCCCGGGGAGCGTGACTGGCGCGCCTAGGGCCGGGGAGGAGCTCCCTCCCCCCGGGGCCTTAACCAGGTTAACGTCACCGATCACAGCGGAGGCGCGCTCGTAGAGGGAGCGAGCCACATCCTGGTCACCATGCACGGAGATCACCCCGCTCGGCCCGGGGATCTTCATGCAAAGATAGTTGTGGTGGACCGCTGCTCCTAAGCGGTTGATGATGGTTCTCCCCATTATGGTGTTGTAGGAGGAGGGGAGATCCACCACGTCCAACCGAACCATTTCGGTTCGGTAATTATCTGGGGTGCCGAATGTCATCGGGAGGTCGAAATTCCCCACGGGATGTATAGTTTTCCCCAGGACGAATCCTTGTAGAGGTCCCGCCGCGAGTTGTAGGAGCTTCTCGTCCACCTGCATTTCTTTAAACGCCTTTAGATAGAGCACGTCCGCGGCACTCCTGCCGTTGACCAAGATTCGGGCGAGACGGCAATTGAACACGGTGGCGGAGACGATTAGTGCGTCGTTGTGGGGGAAGCGCACCCCGCGCGCGTCTTTCGCGGTGAATGTCAACGGGACGTCTGACCATTTTGGTGGCCAGGACGTGTTGACGACCCCTATTGCCTTTACTTCTCGTGCATATTCTTTGCGTTGGCGTTTGGAGTCTCGCCCGGAGGCAGATCCTCCCACGATGACATTAATATGTCTCTGGGAAGTTTGGAAGGGGAGCTCACCGCTGGAGCCCCTTTCCTAGTCTTGCTTCTGACCTCCCCTCGGCGGAGCGGGGAGTGCCGCCAAGGCTGGCGACGGAAGGGGTAAGGAGGTAGGACCTCCTCCCCCCGGTCCATGTTGCTCGAGAAATGCCGTGAAATGTTGGAGGAGCGCATGACATTCTCGGGTTGCATGGGAGTTGGACTTGTGGAAACCGCACCATAGGGTGGCTCGAGCTTCCTTGTCCCCTGGCCTAGGAGCCCCTCGCGCACGGGAGGATTGGCTTCCCCCGCCGCCTTTGGGCTTGGAGAAGGGTCGTTGTCCCCGGTTAGGATCCCGGGAGCCGCCTCCGCCTTCGAGGACGAAAGCGTCCCGAGGCCTTGGCTCGTTGCGGGATCCTTTCCGGGGACGTTTGTGGGAGGGGTCCCTCGAGTCCCTCTCACCAGGACCGGAGGTCCCCTGATTTTTCTTCCAAAGGTCATCCTCTTCGGCTCTCGCGTACTTCTCAAGTACGTTGAAGAGCTCATCGGCAGAGGACGGGCAACTCCGGGAGAGCCTCCGGTGGAGCTCTCCCGGGAGAATGCCACTCTTGCACGCTTCAATCACCGTCGAGTCGGGGACGTGAGCCACCTTGCTCTTGATCTGGGCGAAACGTTTGAAGAAACTTCGTATCGTCTCCCCCGACCGTTGTCGAATGGTGTACAATTGCGACGAATCCAGGGGACGAATGTAGTTCCCCTGGAAATTCGCGCAAAACTCGCGCTTCAGCTGCGCGAATGACTTGATGGACCCGGCCTTGAGGTTATAGAACCACGACCGAGCTATCCCCGAGAGGTAGAGGGGGAAGACGTTGCACTGGACGCTTTCGTCCCCCCCAACCGCCAAAATGGCCGTGGAGTATACCTGCACAAATTCATAGGGGTCGGCCTCCCCATTGTAGTGTTCGATATGGGACGGCCGATACGGCCTCGGCCACCGAACGCGCCGGAGGCGGCTGCAAAGGGGTTGGTTGGCCCCTTCCACTTCCTTTGGGGAGTCCGTATCGCTATCCCCCTTCATAGGGGAAGCGCGTTCATTGTCCGAATCGGGGAGGGGTCCCAACGGACCGCCTGCCATCCAGTATCGCCTTCGTTCTTCGGGGTTGGTGGAGCTCACCTCTTGCATGGGTCTTTTGCCCTTGTCAGTTGGGACGAGAGGACCATGCCTGCGTGCAAGTGATTCCTGGCCGCGCTGGGACGGGGCGCCTTCGGATCTTACCGCGCGCATGCGCTCCACCTCCTCCCGGGTGAACCGCATTGGGTTCACTAGGGGAGCCCGAGGAGGGGGACCCGGGGGAGGAGGCTGATGCGCACCCGTTACTGGAGCGGGAGAGGAATCACGGGCCGGAAGGGTTCCGGCCATGGAGACGGCCTGCGGAGTGGGAAAACTTCCCATCGGGGGAACGGCCTGTATCGCGGGGGTCACCCCGGAGGCACCTCTTGGTACAGGCACAGTCCCAGGGAGGGGAATCCCTTCCGGGGCAAGGGACGACTAGGGGACGGGAACACCCCCGGGGAACGAGAGCCCTCCGGGGGCTGCAGCACCCCCTGGAGGAGGTCCACCGGAGGAGGGAGCTCCTCCCGGGGGAGGGTGTTCACCGGGAGTGGGGATAGCCCCCGGGAGGGGAAGTCCTCCGGAGGTGGGAAGCATTTCCCGGGATGGGGAAAACTCCCGACGCGAAGAAACCTCCTGGGTGTCCCATCATGAACAGGGGTGGTACCCCCCGAACTGGAACAGGTGCGGGTACGCGGGGGCCGGAGGCCGTGATATGGCGCGCAACAACTCCTCGAGAGTGTGTTGCACGCGAAGTTGTCCCTCCACGAGCGCCCCGAGTAGCGGATCTCCTGAAGTCGAAGGTACCGCCCGGGGGACGATTGTTCCCCCCAAAACGGGATCCTCAGGTTGACTCGCAGGAGCCATTCCCCCGCCAAGGGTGACGGGAGAGATGAGTGTTGCCTCCCCCCGGGTGTCCCCGGGAGGCGGTGACGCGACGACAACCCCTTGCGTCAGCGGTGCAGGGTTGCTAGGGCCGGCGTCGTTGGAGATGGAGGTCAAGTGCCTCGTTCTCCTTGGAGCCATGACTATTTGTCACGAGTTCGCACGGACGGCACCAACTGTCGTGGTAAAAAAAATACCTCGGCAGGTTTGATGACGTGCGCAACACGTGTTCCTCAACGCGAGCTGACCGTGCGACGGGTCACCACGCGTTGGACAATCTCAGAGATTGACACAAGGGTTTATACAGGTTCAGGCCTCAGTGGAGGCCCTAGTCCTGTCGACGTACTCCTGACGAGCGTCGGCTAGGGGGCTCTCTCCCGGAGAGAGGGCTCCAGAGCATGCCTATTCGTTTTTTGGATTGAGTACAAATGAGTGTCTTAGGTTACAAAAGAGGATTACAAGGGTATTTATAGACCCTAAAAGACGCAAATTACTAAACTACCCCTGCTACAACCGCTGGATCAAGGGCAGGATGGTCTTTTGGTGAGGTCCAGGGCACCGATTTCGGACACGTGGCGACCCTCGAAATCAGTGCCTCCCGGAAAAGAGGCTCTGGGGGAAATCTCTCCCTAGCCAGGAGAAGGGGCTCCGGGGGAGGCACTAGTACAGAAATGCAGTCTACTAACCACTATCTTCTATCGGTTATTAGCGATTTAGTTGAAAACTGATAGAAAATGTGCCTCGCGGTCATAAAAGGGCGACGGGTGTATTTTTCCTATCGGTTTATAAGAAACTTACCGATAGAATAAATAGTATGATTTACTCTAGCGGTGATGAACATATTTACCGTTAGAAGAGATGCATAAGTACTGACAGGAGAATGTTGTGCGCCGATAGGACTGATCGACTTCTACAACTAGACTTATTCTATCGGTACTGTATGAATATACCGACAGAGTATATTAAAAATTCCTATCGGCAATATGTAGTGCGCCGATAGAATCGTTGGCCTTCTACAAATATTTTTATTCTATCGGTAATGGATTCTTTTACCATTAGAATATATAGAAAATTGCTTAGAACTGTTCGTCTTCAAATAGTTTTATTCTATCGGTAATGAATGTTTATACCGGTAGAATATTGCAAAATTATCTTAGAACTGTTGGCCTTCTACAACTAGTAATATTCTATCGGCAATGTACGTACACACCGATAGAGTATGTACAAAAATTCCTATCGGTAATATTTATTGTGCCGATAGAACCATTCGCCTTCTACAGATGTTTTTAGTACTGACGGTATTCTGTTTTCGTACCGATAGAAAATATATATTTGTATAAATACACGGGTATGTCTCTTTCATTCTCACAGTTCATCTGGGGCTCGTAGTCCTAACCCGTAAGCTCCATGGACGGCCGGCGCACCTCTACAGGGGACCGCTGCACCTCTGCACCTCCATCGACGCCCTCTAGACGTCGGCATCCCAAGGAAGGTACGTAAAATTTCTGCAATATTGTTAGATTATTCTAATCCGATTATAGCAATAATTCTGCTCTTTTTGTATCCTTCATTTTGATGTGTCTTCTTTTCAATATGATTATGATTTGTTCAGGTCCTTGGATGATGCTCATGAGGGGCAACGTATTTCACGGTTCTTCATCGCAGTACGCTGCCTACGTTGGCTTGTTGGCGAAAGAAATGGTGAAGATCACCATCGAGAGCTGGAAGGACGTGAAGGGCGAGATCTTGGTTGGCTTGGTCGAGAAGATGCTTATGCCCGGTGTGTTTCTCAAATCAGGACCTATAGAAAGCATCTTACATTTTTTTGCATGCACCAGCTTGTGGCCAGATGCTTACCTGCTTGGAGAAGAAGAATTGTTGTTATTTGCACAGCCATTCTACACCATCACTACACAGAACAACATCTTGGAAGGTAGGTTCTTTTTGTTAATGGAGTTGAGTTGAGTTGAGTTGAGTTGATCGAGTTTGAGTCCGAGGAAATCACCAATACGTACAAATGTATGTTGATGGCAGTTCCAGCTCCTCGGGCGTCTTCGAACTGAACTCCTATGGTTAAGTCCAATGTGGTTCAGACATTTGCTGTTTTGGATGAATGGATTTGTGATGTATCAGGTCTAACTTGTAGTCGGTAGTTGCATTGTGGCAACCTGCAAAGGTTCTCTTTTATGTAAAATGTATGGGCCACTGGGTCCTCGTCGTGATCTGTTGTTAATTTCAGACGTGGCTTTTCTAATATACATCGAATGTGTGAATTGTTGTATTTGTATATTGTTGTATATTTGTGTATCATGTATTGCTAATTGGGACATGAACTTGAATGTGTAGGGAGTATTTGTGTATTTAATTGTATTGGTAGGTAGGTGTGTATTTGTACTGCTGTTTCAGACATGCACTTGAATTTGTGAACTGGCATGTGTATGTTTGTACCTGAATTTGTGAACTGGCATGTGTATGTTTGTACCTGAATTTGTGAACTGGCATGTGTACCTAAGAAAAGTATTTTTGTGTCTCCTAGTTAATCCACAAATTAGCATTTCTTGAAATATATTGCTTTATCTTCTAGTTAAGATCCGTTTGATATAAGATCTGTTTGATGTAAGATCTGTTTGATGTTACATTGATATGATTCCTTGAATGTGAGAAATGGCATGTGCATGTTTGTCCCAGTTTGGTACCAGTACCTCCTCTAACGGTAAGTACACATATTTACCGATAGGAAAACACATATATTTGCTCAGTCATGCATATTCTAACGGTAAATACACATATTTACCGATGGTAAATACACATATTTACCGATAGAAAAACTCTTGCTCGTGTGTCATGCATCTTCTAACGGTTCATACACATATCTACCGATAGAAAAACTCATGTGCGTGCTGTGTCATGCATGATCTAACGGTCAATACACATATTTACCGAAAGAAGAAGTCCTGTACTTGCTCGGTAATGCACATTCTCTAACGGTATGTGTGTGTTTTTACCGTAGAATATGTGAGCGGCAAATTAACTAAGTTAGTCTGACGGTTATTTCATGTATTTACCGTTAGAAAAATGTCCATTATAAGGAAAACCCCACTCGTGCATTGCTGTGCTGCTCTTTAATTTGTTCTGTTGCACTCTGTGTCCCTCTGTTTGTGACGAAAGTTCCAGCTACACTGCTAGGGTGATCAGCGCAGGCTGGAGGGAAGTTGATTGCGCCCCTCTCTTTAAGGTACGCTTAATCGTCGACACTTATCTCTCTCTCCCTCTAGATCTCCCTTCCTCTCTACTTGCAAGCTAGCTGTATTGTGTAGTTCCAAGTTTGTAGCTCTAAGCTTGGGAGCTTGGTAGCTGGAAATGCGTCATGTTTTAGGAGCTAACTAGCTTGTATTGTGTAGTTAGCTAGGTTAATTAGTGTTAATTTCGTCAGGCTAGGGTTCAACACATGTATCTGTTGTAAGAGGCTGTACATGTACATATACATAACTTAATCGGGCAGGTTTCATGCATGGCTTACTCGTTAAATTTTGTTAATTGTAGATGGACAGGAAATATTGGATGTATGGAATAAAATGTACTACTCTTGAATATTTGGATGGTGTGAATGAGTTTATTAAATTTGCTGAGCAACAAAAGGAGAGGAAGGGAGAGAAAAATATGCTCTGTCCTTGTACAGATTGTATGAACTTGAAGAGGTTTAGCAACTCTGATCAAATTAAGAGTCATTTGATTCGTCGTGGTTTTAACGCGCGATACACCCGTTGGATATGGCATGGTGAAGATCTTGAGAAAACAAGCACCACTACTGCCAATCAGCACGACTCGGATGTGGATTGCAATAATATCGATGATCATCCCAATTTTGGTAATGTTCATTCCGATGTGCACGTAGATGATGATGATGATGACAATCTAGATGAGATGTTACGTGATGTAGAGGAAGATTACAACGAAAATGATTTCTGTGAATTTGAGAAACTGATTGCTGACTCTGAGAAGCCTCTGTTCCCTAGATATGCAACATTTACAAAACTGTCTTCTGTGCTGAGATTATATAACTTGAAGGCAGGAAACGGTTGGAGTGATAAGAGTTTCACGGCACTATTAGATCTTCTAGCGGACATGCTTCCAGAGGGAAATGAGTTGCCAAGATCTACTTACCAAGCCAAAAAACTGTTGTGTCCGTTGGCAATGGAAATCGAAAGAATACATGCATGCCCAAATGATTGTGTGTTGTACCGTAACGAGTACTCCAGTTTGCATGTTTGTCCAAGATGCGGTGCATCGAGGTATACGCGTAGGGACCGGATTGACAGTGAACGTCACGAGGTAAGGAAAGGGCCCCCGGCAAAAACTGTGTGGTACTTGCCTGTGATACCTAGATTGAAGCGGCTGTTTGCAAATCCGAAAGTCGCGAAGCACTTGCATTGGCATGCTGAAGCCCGGAAACAAGACGGAAAACTGAGACACCCAGCTGATTCTATTCAATGGAGAAACATCAACAGAACATTTGCTGAGTTCGGCGGCGAACATAGGAATGTAAGGTTCGGGCTGAGTACAGATGGTATGAACCCACATGGTAATATGAGCAGCCGGCACAGCACTTGGCCGGTTCTTTTATGCATCTACAATCTTCCTCCTTGGTTATGCATGAAGCGCAAGTACATCATGATGGCGTTACTAATCTCAGGACCCAGACAACCCGGAAATGATATTGACGTGTTTCTAGCGCCTTTAATCGAGGACTTACAGAAATTGTGGAGCGAGGGTGTGCAGGTGTGGGATGCATACAAGAAAGAGAATGTCATCTTGCGGGCCCTGATATTTTGCACCATAAATGATTTTTCGGCCTACGGCAATCTGTCGGGGTATAGTACGAAAGGAGCCAAGGCTTGCCCTAATTGCCTAGATGAAACTGAGAGCATGTGGCTGCGAAACTGCCGGAAAACAGTGTACATGGGTCACCGCAGGTTTCTTCCGGTGCATCACACGTCCGTAAGAAGAGGAAATCATTTAACGGGAAGCCTGAGAAGTGATCAGCTCCAGTGTTTCTGACCGGTAAGGAGATTTACTCGCGCGTGAACGACATCAAAGTTGAGTTCGGTAAGCATTCTAAACCTCGAGAAAAAAAATGTTTGGAAGAAGAGATCGATTCTCTGGGATCTACCGTACTGGGAGCACTTACAAGTTCGACATTGCATTGACGTCATGCATGTAGAGAAAAATGTCTGTGACAGTTTGATTGGTTTGTTGTTGAACATTCCAGGAAAGACAAAGGATGGTGTGAAAGCTCGTCGTGACATGGTGGAAATGGGGATAAGGACTGAGCTTGCACCTATAGAGAATGGAAAGCGTACATACCTCCCCCCGGCCTGCTATACGTTGTCCAAGAGCGAAAAAACAGAACTCTGTCAGTGCCTGCACGGTGTTAAAGTTCCATGTGGGTACTCTGCGAACTTGAAAAAACTTGTGTCTATGAAGGACCTAAGACTGGTTGACATGAAGTCCCACGACTGTCATGTCTTGATGTCACAGATGCTTCCCATTGCTATCAGAGGCATTCTCCCAGTTAAAGTCAGAGAGACAATCACAAACCTATGTTATTTCTTCAACGCAATATCTTACAAGGTAAGTACGTGCACTCGTACTATAAGTTCATTACCTCCATTTGTGGAGCTTAATTAGAAGATTTTTCTGATATGAATATTTGGCGCAACTGTGTCCTCGTAGGTAATTGATCCCAATGGACTGGACGCTTTGCAACGCGACGTGGTTACAACTCTTTGTCAGCTCGAGATGTATTTCCCTCCATCCTTTTTTGATGTTATGGTCCATTTGATTGTTCACCTTATCAGAGAAATTAAGTTTTGTGGACCCGTGTGCCTGCGCTACATGTATCCATTTGAGAGATTTATGGGTGTATTGAAGGGATACGTAAGGACTCGTCGTCGACCCGAGGGGAGTATCATGGAAGGTTATGCCGCCGAAGAGGTGATTGAATTTTGCAAAGATTATATGGCCGGGGTTGACCCAATTGGCGTTCCTAGGTCCCGACACGGGGGTAGGCTTCAGGGAATCGGAACGATTGGATTCAAAGCTATCGTCCCCGCTCGTGATGTGTACGCAAAATCACATTTTTGGGTCTTACAACACATGATGAAGGTCGAGCCATACATACACGAGCACAAGGTAATGTTACGGTCACAGAATCCTTCGAAGTCAGACGTTTGGGTCAGCAGAGAACATAACAGGAAATTTGCTGAGTGGATCCAAGAAAGAGTCACGCGAGCTGCCGAGGGCTCCGTAAGTGAAACTGTGACATGGTTGGCTAGAGGCCCAAGATTCACTGTAGGGACTTGGCAGGGATACGACATCAATGGGTATTCATTTTACACAAGAGCTCAAGACGCCAAGAGTAGCACGCAATGTAGCGGAGTGACACTGTTTGCTATTTCCGAGGATGCCAGGTCAGTAAGGGCGCTGAACCCATATTACGGTGCTATTGACGAAATATGGGAGCTTGATTACGGATTACTTAAGATTCCCCTGTTTCGATGCCAATGGGTCGAAATCCCTCGAGGTGTTCAAGTTGACAGTTACGGGTTTACTCTCGTCGATCTTGGTAGAGTCGGACACCAAGACGATCCATTCATACTTGCAAAGCAAGCCACACAGGTATTCTACATCGTTGACCCAGCCAATCCAAACTTACATGTTGTCCTCCACAGCAAGAGACGTATTGTTGGAGTCGAAGATGTTGTCGACGAAGAGGAGTATAACCAATTCGATGAAATACCTCCATTTTTAGAGAACATTCAATCTATCCGTACTGAAGATATCGACGAAACAACGTATCTGCGAGATGACCACGAAGAAGGATTATGGGTTGAGAACCATTGATGATTAATTTCTATTTCAGGGATAAATGCCAAGCAAACAGCCCACAAGTTCTGCAGCAAGGTGAGGAACTTATCATTAATACATCAGGCAGTACATTTTTCTTTACAACTTAATGATAAGCTAGTTCACAGCATTAATACATCTCAATTTTACTCCACAGCATGAGTTCTAACATGTACAGTACCTTTATCCTATAAATACTTAATTCTTCCCTTCAAATAGCACTTGCAAAAATCTCATCGCATCCTCTTGCTTCTTCAAATTAAGTTCTGCAAAAATCCCTTTTTTCTGACGGTATTTTGTTATTTATACCGATAGAAAAGGACATCCGCTACTTTCATGTGTCTCAGGCACTTCTCTCAGGCACTTCAAAACGTTTTCTATCGGTATTGTTCTATTTTACCGTTAGAATAAATTCTTTAGTCTCACGGTATTTGTTGTCTGACGGTTTTTTCCTGTTTTTACCGATAGAAGAATACTCTGCCGCTTTGAATTCTCAACCGTGTCGCCATGCGTCGCCTTGGAAACTCTATAAGTACCTCGCCATGCGTCGCGGTATTTTGTTGTTTTTCTAATTCTCGAACGGTTCGACTCCTCATCTTCTCTTTCACAATGGCAACCTCCATGGGATCGTCAGCCACACCCTCCCCGGTAAGAACTCTAAATCTCCTCGGTTTACCCCTGTATTGTTAATCCATGTTCAGTTCATTCTTGACCTGTTGATTTGCACAGGGAATGGTAGCCGTGGAAGACACTTCCAAAGTGAAAGTCGACCTGAGGGCCCTCCAGGAGGAGCACAAGCTCCTTACAGACAAGCACACTCAGCTACGGCTTGACCTTGAAGATCTCTTCCAGCGCATTAAGCGCATGAAGACGGATGGTGACAATGCTAGGGAGAGGACAAGGCGTCTTCGCGAGGAGAAGAAAGCCGCAGATATGACCATCGCTGGCTGCGGTTTGACTATGAAGGATACCATAGCTAAGCTGAGGGAGGTCGCAGGCCTTCTCGACGCGGTAGTAGTTGATCCTAGGGACAACTTGTCGCTAGAGGAGTCCTGCGTCCTGGCTGCAAGTCTAACTGACTCTATTCTACATGCAGCCAGGACTAAGACCACCCCTTGACCTAGGATTTTGGGTTTTATTTTTTTTTGTAAGTGATAAAACAACAATGAATGAACAATTTCTTTTTATGTCAATTTTCCAATTTTCCGGCTATCTTCCCTCTTTCTTTATCATTCTACAGCTTTCAACCACGGTATGTTTGATGTTAAATTGTGTGTACCTTTTCATTACTCTAACGGTATTTTGTTGTTTTTACCGATAGAAAAAGGCACACAATACTATAATCTCAAGCACTTAATTAAAAAAATTTTCTGGGGAAAATTGGTCTCACGGGATTTTATTGTTTATACCGACAGAAAAAAGCATCCACTACTTTAAATATTTTTCTGGGAAAATTTACTTTTTCTATCGGTACTATTGTGTTGTGCCGATAGAAAAGTACATAATTCTATCGGTATCATATTTTTGTACCGATAGAAAAGTTCCTCCACTGCTTTATTTCTCATACACGGCCCTTGGGTTTCCCTCCACTCGAACAGTTCCACCTTAGAGCACTACGTCTCTTCGAGAGCGAAGAAAACCACAACCTCCGCCGTGACCACTCAATTCCTCTCTCCCACACGACGATCGCCGGCTGGACACTGGTTCGCCACTGCCACCGGTTCTTATTTTCGTCCTTTGCCGACCGCCGCTGCGTTCTACACCGCCTCTCCATCACCAGAACTGATCGCCGCCGTAAATACCCTAATTTGTCGTTCTATTTCCAGCATCTTCCTTATTTGATCCTAGTGTTTTGCACGTACTAATTCTTCGACTTTTGCAATTACACTAGGGTTCCCTATTGTGTTGGATTATGTACATTCCGCACGCAATGTTGATTTAAATTAGGGTTTACATAATATGTTTCAGTGCTGTAATGAACCTGTTTTGAGATTTTAACTTATCTATACTGCTGTATGTGTGATCAATTGTATCCAACTGCCATGTAATGCACATTATATGTTGGAGGTGTTCTTACACATATTCTATCGGCAGCTCATGTGTTTACCGATAGAAAATGTTTCTGCACAAGTAGTAAAACTTAATTTGGATCTGGAAGGACATGAGCCATGAAATGTACTAGTTTGGTTGGGAATTTTTACTCACTTGGTATGAATATATGGCAATGTGGATGGGTCTTCGATGTATATGTTTCAAATGCCTATACATGACTTTTCCCAACCTAATAGAAGTGAAGTCCTGATGACTCACAGACAGGCTAGGCTAAAGATTATGCACAGTGGCACTTAGATGCTTGTGTGCATATTTACGTGTGAAATAATAATGCTGGCCCATGAATATTAGTATAGCAAATCATCGAGAATGTTATGTGATGACAGTGAATGGTGGCTTGTCAACAAAATTTCATATGTAGAGAACATTGTTATGTTCTATCGGTATCTCACGGGTTTGCCGATAGAAAAATTGTCTTCTGTGGAGGTAATTGTTATGGTCTATCGGCAGCTCATGTGTTTACTGATAGAAAATATTTCTGAAGAGTTCAGGAAGTAATTTGTGCATGTCTTTCTTTTTGTATTATTTTCCCTTTTGCCGCCCTAGTTAGTCTCCAGTCCTGGGCTGAGTTATGGAACTCCAAGGCGAATTAATTGCCATATATATGGTTTGTTGAAGGTTTTGTAGGGGAAGAAATGTCGTCATCTTCATTGGATGGTACTAGTGGTTCGACTAGGGCCAACCCCATCGTAACTACTGAAGATGCAGCTGGTACATCCCAGCGCAAGAGGGTGGGGCGAGGCGTGACGACGTTGGGGCGTTTGGCCAAACGCACGGATCTTTCTTGTGAGTTCAACCAATTTGGGAGGCCGATTGGAAAGAATGCTGGGAGGTACGCGGCCTACGTTGGGCTGTTGGCCAAAGAAAGGGTGAAGATCACCGTCCAGAGCTGGAAGGACGTGACGGCGGACGAGAGGGATAGGTATTGGGCGGAAGTGAAGGTTAAATTAACTGAAATCGCTGAATTCTTTCGTAATCATGTTCTCTCACTAGTACAGAAATGCAGTCTTCTATCGGTAAAAAATACCCTTCTACTATCGGTTTTTGTACCGATAGAGATAGACACGATAGAACAAGACTGGACATTTTCTATCGGTAAATAACCGACAGAAGAAGTTCACTATTCTATCGGCATATTATGAATCTACCGATAGAAAACCCGTCGTAGTCTTACGTCCAGCGGCAGGGAAAGTACCATTATTCTAACGGTTAATTACAAGATTACCGACAGAAAAAATCATACTATTCTATCGGCATCTTACAAGTTTACCGATAGAAAACTCGTCGCTAGCGGTTTGAAAAGTACCACTATTCTAACGGTTAACTACAAGATTACCGACAGAAAAAATCATACTATTCTATCGGCATATTAGGAGTGTACCGATAGAAAACTCGTCGTCAGTGGTTCGAAAAGTACCACTATTCTAACGGTTAATTACAATATTACCGACAGAAAAAAGCTTAGTACTCTATCGGATATGTATGAGTTCACCGGCAGGAAAGGTCACACTCTTCTAACGGTTAATTTTGATTGTACCGATAGAAAAAAGTACAGTAGTCTCTCGGTTGTTGATGAATTTACCGATAGAGCATTCACATATACAGTACTTTATTTGCATTCACAATACAGTACATTCACATATACAGTACAGATGCAATACAGTATAGATTGGATACACAATACAGTACAGATGCAAGGTAAATTCACAGAACAAATTGACACATTAGGCAGTTATTCACATTTATTCACATATGTATGGACAAATACAGATTGCAATCCAATGTGGACATTTATTCACATATATATATTTATTCACATGTATATGAACAGTCTATGCAGAGTACACGAAAAGGAGAAAATTGTCATGCTGGATGGTTGGGCGCTACTTCCTCCATGACATATTGTGCCCAGATTTGTCGAAGATATATAATCTTTGCATTTTCATATTAGTCTTTCGACATGGCGATCTGCAAGCATGTGTGCATACTGAGTAACTAACTTCGATCCTAATTTAGAACGTGACACCCATTTTTGAAATTTGAGTTAGCTATCGATGCTTACCTGGGGGAATCGGGAAAAGTTTGTCCGCACTAGGTCGTACATGTAGCGCAGCACATAAAACCCGCATTCCCACGATTGCGGCTGCTGATGGCACTGAGATAATTGCATATGCGAAGACATGTTAGCTATATATTGTTTCCATTAACTAATTAAGCATAAACAAAAAGTCTCGTAAGTACCTCATATTCTTTCCAAGCTAGTACGGAGCCCTGCGGTGCGGCATGCCTCCCTCCAGCGGACACATATTTATCAAAAGCCCTGCATTTCAGTTAGTATTGCCAGTTAATGTATTATCATTAGCTAGTGAGGTCAAAATATAAATCAAACATATAAGTTACTTACGCCTCCATATTCCCCTTGAGCACATATTCCATCGATAATCTGTCACGCATCGAATCGAGGTAGTACACCTCATTCCTCGGCGGACAGATCACGATGAGGATCCAGTGGCCCCTGCATTGTACGTAAAAGAGGACCGCTAGCTCAAAGTACATCTCAGGTGTAACATACAAGATTGAGTTAAATTAGTACGAAATGCACTAACCTTTGGTGGTACGGCACCAGAATGAAGTCCCTGTCCTGCTGCGCCATCAGCGCGCTGGATATGTACTGCTCAGCGTGCGCGGCGTCCTGCTCTAGCATCGTGAGGGTTATTTTCTCTGGGTCGAGGAAACCCACCTTGTCACACGCAGCCTCCGATGCTAGCCTGTACATGCACCTGCATGCGAAGGACGAGATTAATATTAATTTCACAGAAAGTTACTCAGTATTCAAATGAACTGCAACATTAATGCAGAGTTAGCAAACAGAGTTAGAAAACAGCAATACATAGCATCAGCAAACTCACAGGACTCCAGTCCGTATGATGGACATATCGAGCTCCCGCCAGTTGTAGAGGTCGAACAGATCCTCGTGTGCCACGGATATAGTCCCGGGCTCACGATGGAACTGCCCAGGCCTGTAGGGAACTAAGAAGTTCAGGCTGCGTCGAGCTCGATGTAGGTACCAGTCGTGGAGGTCTCTGGTTGATCGATCCAATTTCCGCAAAGATGCCTCCGACAGGAGTGGGAGCGCGTTCGTGAGCATCCGCGGCAGTCCCTGTCGCCCTTTGCCCTTGCCTTTGCCGCCCTTCCCTTTTGCCGGGGACTGAGCGCGTACCTTCGAAGGCAAGGGCGAGGTGATGGCGGCTTTCTTCCGAGGTGGAGGCGTGGATGCGCTGGGTGGGGTCGAGGCCGTCTTTGATGTGTCCAGGTTCGCACGAGATCGGCCCTCATGCCCCGAGCTGGGGGCGCAGTCCCCTGGTAGCCCCGCGGCAGGCCACTTCAAGTAATGAGCACGTATGTTAGATTATGCAAGTTGAGTGTACTGAGTAGGATGTAATCTAAAATGTGTAGGATTTACCGGTTGTATTACAAGACACTTCTTGGGCCACTGTACGTAGGAGCCCACTGCCTCAGCAAGTGTCTGCAGTTCCTCTGTTGGGACTGGCAACGGAGAATCGTTGTAGCCCGGCATGGCCATGTCCACCTGTACCTTTGCGAAACCCAACCGCAGAGGTACACAGTGGACCCGGACATCCGGCCCAGACGGATATACGAAGCCGTGTCCAACCACTTCTTGCCCGGCGCCTACGTGATTCTGTAGGATGCAGCCCTCCGGCCCCTGCAAATTTGTAACAATTAAGTGCACAGATGAAGGCTTGCATCAACTTAAGTGCACAGATGAAGGCTTGCAGTACCTCAAGTAGATCCACTGGATCCGCGAGTACCTTCGAAGCGCAACTGCTTATCCGACCCCGTGGGGTACCGTCGTCCTGGGGATCCGCATCTGCACTCTTGGCCAGCAATGCTTGTCTCAACCGTGCAAACTCTTCCCTCATTTGTGCGACCTCGGTCTGCACCTCAGACTGTACCTCAGCCCGTATCTCAGCCCGCATCTCCGCCCGTATCTCCTCCCGTACCTCAGCCCGTATCTTATCGGAGAGGTCAGCTTCCTTTTCCTTCCAAGTGCGGGCCTTCTTCCTCGGTGGAGCCGGATCTACGAAACCGGCCTTCCACGACACAATGGCTCCCACGGCCCGTGTCCGCCCGGGATGCTCCTTATTTCCTAGAGCCCGGGTGAGGATGTCGTTCTCCCTCTGCGGGGTAAACACTCCCTCCGCTGCCTCCTTCTCGAAAGAGATCTGTTACATTTGAAGGTACCTTGTGAGACAAATTGCCTTATATACACTTGTGCGCACACAGTTTACGAGGTTAGCCAACTTACCATTCGCCTCACAACGTCGGCGTCCCCAGGGGTTGCGAACTGCACAGACCCCGTGGACGACACGGACCCCCTCCCCCTCCACCATCGCTTGCACCTCTCATCCCGGATCTCGGAGAGCGGCAACTCAGGGGTGTCGATGACAGGATTTTGTTCGTCTTCCTTCTTCCACTGTTCCTCCTTCCCCGCATAGCCCCGGGATCTGAGCCGATGCGGGTGGTCGTTCCTCTTCTGGATCGCCCTATTCTTCTCGCTAAGGGCCTTGAACTCCTCAGTCCCCTTCTGCTTGGTGAATTCCTCCCATACCTCCTTCGATATGAAGGGGTACTTCTCGCAAGGAGATTTCCCCACAGCGAGGAAGTTACTGACGAGCCAGCTCTTAAAGGTTTTCTATGTTCCGTTCATGTCCTTCAAGCAGGCAGTCCTAGGTGTATCGTCGGGGATGTTCCACTTAGCCTGTTTCCGAAAAATGCATACAATTAATCACGAGTTAGTTAAACTTTAGTATAAGCCAAGAGAACGTGATTACGAAAGAGTTCAGCGATTTCAGTTCATTTAACCTTCACTTCCGCCCACAACCTATCCCTCTCGTCCGCCGTCACGTCCTTCCAGCTCTGGACGGTGATCTTCACCCTTTCTTTCACCAACAGCCCAACGTAGGCCGCGTACCTCCCAGCATTATTTCCAATCGGCCTCCCAAATTGGTTGAACTCACAAGAAAGATCCGTGCGTTTGGCCAAACGCCCCAACGTCGTCGCGCCTCGCCCCACCCTCTTGCGCTGGGATGTAACAGCCCCATCTTCAGTAGTTACGATGGGTTGGCCCTAGTCGAACCACTAGTACCATCCGATGAAGACGACGACATGTCTTCCCCTACAAAACCTTCAACAAACCATATATATGGCAATTAATTCGCCTTGGAGTTCCATAACTCAGCCCAGGACTGGAGACTAACTAGGGCGGCAAAAGGGAAAATAATACAAAAAGAAAGACATGCATAAATTACTTACTGAACTCTTCAGAAATATTTTCTATCGGTAAACACATGAGCTGCCGATAGACCATAACAATTACCTCCACACAAGACAATTTTTCTATCGGCAAACCCGTGAGATACCGATAGAACATAACAATGTTCTCTACATATGGAATTTTGTTGACAAGCCACCATTCACTGTCATCACATAACATTCTCGATGATTTGCTACACTAATATTCATGGGCCAGCATTATTATTTCACACGTAAATATGCACACAAGCATCTAAGTGCCACTGTGCATAATCTTTAGCCTAGCCTGTATGTGAGTCATCAGGACTTCACAGCTATTAGGTTGGGAAAAGTCATGTATAGAGGCATTTGAAACATATACATCGAAGACCCATCCACATTGCCATATATTCATACGAAGTGAGTAAAAATTCCCAACCAAACTAGTACATTGCATGGCTCATGTCCTTCCAGATCCAAATTAAGTTTTACTACTTGTGCAGAAAAATTTTCTATCGGTAAACACATGAGCTGCCGATAGAATATGTGTAAGAACACCTCCAACATATAATCTGCATTACATGGCAGTTGGATACAATTGATCACACATACAGCAGTATAGAGAAGTTAAAATCTCAAAACAGGTTCATTACAGCACTGGAACATATTATGTAAACCCTAATTAAAATCAACATTGCCTGCCGAATGTACATAAGCCAACACAATAGGGAACCCTAGTGTAATTGCAAAACTCGAAGAATTAGTACGTACAAAACACTAGGATCAAATAAAGAAGATGCTGGAAATAGAACGACGAATTAGGGTATTTATGGCGGCGATCAGTTCTGGTGATGGAGAGGCGGTGTAGAACGCAGCAGCGGCGGGCGAAGGACGAAAATAAGAACCGGTGGCAGTGACGAACCAGTGTCCAGCCGGCGATCGTCGTGTGGGAGAGAGGAAGTGAGTGCTCACGGCGGAGGTTGGGGTTTTCTTCGCTCTCGAAGAGACGCAGTGCTCTAAGGTGGAACTGTTCGAGTTGAGGGAAACTAAAGGGCCGTGTACGAGTAATAAAGTAGCGGAGGAACTTTTCTATCGGTATAACAAAATGATACCGATAGACTTATGTAATTTTCTATCGAAACAACAAAATAATACCGATAGAAAAAGTAAATTTCCCGGAAAAATATTTGAATTAGTGGATGCATTTTTCTATCGGTATAAACAATAAAATCCTGTGAGACCAATTTTCCACAGAAAAATTTTTTAAAGTGCTTGAGATTGGGTGCCATTTTTCTATCGATAAAAACAACAAAATATCGTGAGAGTAATGAAAAGGTGCCCTTTTCTATCGGTATAAACAAAAAAATCCCGTGAGCCCAATTTTCCCCAGAAAATTTTTTTGATTAAGTGCTTGAGATTTGTGTGCCCTTTTTCTATCGGTAAAAACAACAAAATACCGTCAGAGTAATGAAAAGGTACACAATTTAACATCAAACAGACCGTGGTTGAAAGCTGCAGAATGTTAAAGAAAGAGGGAAGATAGCCGGAAAATTGGAAAATTGACATAAAAAGAAATTGTTCATTCATTGTTGTTTTATCACTTACAAAAAAAAATAAAACCCAAAATGCTAGGTCAAGGGGTGGTCTTAGCCCTGGCTGCATGTAGAATAGAGTCAGTTAGACTTGCAGCCAGGACGCAGGACTCCTCTAGCGACAAGTTGTCCCTAGGATCAACTACTACCGCGTCGAGAAGGCCTACGACCTCCCTCAGCTTCGCTATGGTATCCTTCATAGTCAAACCGCAGCCAGCGATGGTCATATCCGCGGCTTTCTTCTCCTCGCGAAGACGCCTCGTCCTCGCCCTAGCATTGTCACCATCCGTCTTCATGCGCTTAATGCGCTGGAAGAGATCGTCAAGGTCAAGCGGTAGCTGAGTGTGCTTGTCTGTAAGGAGCTTGTGCTCCTCCTGGAGGGCCCTCAGGTCAGCCTTCACTTTGGCAGTGTCTTGCACGGCTACCATTCCCTGTGCAAATCAACAGGTCAAGAATGAACTGAACATGGATTAATAATACAGGGGTAAACCGAGGAGATTTAGAGTTCTTACCGGGGAGGGCGTGGATGACGATCCCATGGAGGTTGCCATTGTGAAAGAGAAGATGAGGAGTCGAACCGTTCGAGAATTAGAAAAACAACAAAATACCGCGACGCATGGCGAGGTACTTATAGAGTTTCCAAGGCGACGCATGGCGACACATTTGAGAATTCAAAGCAGCAGAGTCTTCTTCTATCGGTAAAAACAGGAAAAAACCATCAGACAACAAATACCGTGAGACAAACGAATTTATTCTAATGGTAAAATAGAACAATACCGATAGAAAATGTTTTGAAGTGCCTGAGAGAAGATGTCCTTCTCTATCGGTATAAATAACAAAATACCGTCAGAAAAAAGGGATTTTTGCAGAACTTAATTTGAAGAGGCTGCGATGAGATTTTTGCAAGTGCTATTTGAAGGGAAGAATTAAATATTTACAGGATAAAGGTACTGTACATGTTAGAACTCATGCTGTGGAGTAAAATTGAGATGTATTAATGCTGTGAACTAGCTTATCATTAAATTCTAAAGAAAAATGTACTGCCTGATGTATTAATGATAAGTTCCTCACCTTGCTGCAGAACTTGTGGGCTGTTTGCTTGGCATTTATCCCTGAAATAGAAATTAATCATCAATGGTTCTCAACCCATAATCCTTCTTCGTGGTCATCTCGCAGATACGTTGTTTCGTCGATATCTTCAGTACGTATAGATTGAATGTCCTCTAAAAATGGAGGTATTTCATCGAATTGGTTATACTCCTCTTCGTCGACAACATCTTCGACCCCAACAATACGTCTCTTGCTGTGGAAGACAACATGCAAGTTTGGATTGGCCGGGTCAACGATGTAGAATACCTGTGTGGCTTGCTTTGCAAGTATGAATGGATCGTCTTGGCGTCCGACTCTACCAAGATCGACGAGAGTAAACCCGTAATTGTCAACTTGAACACCTCGAGGGATTTCGACCCATTGGCATCGAAACAGGGGAATCTTAAGTAATCCGTAATCGAGCTCCCATATCTCGTCAATAACACCGTAATATGAGTTCAGCGCCCTTACTGACCTGGCATCCTCGGAAATAGCAAACAATGTCACTCCGCTACATTGCGTGCTACTCTTGGCGTCTTGAGCTCTTGTGTAAATTGAATACCCATCGATGTCGTACCCCTGCCAAGTCCCTACAGTGAATCTTGGGCCTCTAGCCAACCATGTCACAGTTTCACTTACGGAGCCCTCGGCAGCTCGCGTGACTCTTTCTTGGATCCACTCAGCAAATTTCCTGTTATGTTCTCTGCTTACCCAAACGTCTGACTTCGAAAGATTCTATGACCGTAACATTACCTTGTGCTCGTGTATGTATGGCTCGACCTCCGTCATGTGTTGTAAGACCCAAAAATGTGATTTTGCGTACACATCACGAGCGGGGACGATAGCTTTGAATCCAATCGTTCCAATTCCCTCAAGCCTACCCTCGTGTCGGGACCTACGAACACCAATTGGGTCAACCCCGGCCATATAATCTGTGCAAAATTCAATCACCTCCTCGGCGGCATAACCTTCCATGATACTCCCCTCGGGTCGACGACGAGTCCTTACGTATCCCTTCAATACACCCATAAATCTCTCAAATGGATACATGTAGCGCAGGCACACAGGTCCACAAAACTTAATTTCTCTGATAAGGTGAACAATCAAATGGACCATAACATCAAAAAAGGATGGAGGGAAATACATCTCGAGCTGACAAAGAGTTGTAACCACGTCGCGTTGCAAAGCGTCCAGTCCATCGGGATCAATTACCTATGAGGACACAGTTGCGCCAAATATTCATATCAGAAAAATCTTCTAATTAAGCTCCACAAATGGAGGTACTGAACTTATAGTACGAGTGCACGTACTTACCTTGCAAGATATTGCGTTGAAGAAATAACATAGGTTTGTGATTGTCTCTCTGACTTTAACTGGGAGAATGCCTCTGATAGCAATGGGAAGCATCTGTGACATCAAGACATGACAGTCGTGGGACTTCATGCCAACCAGTCTTAGGTCCTTCATAGACACAAGTTTTTTCAAGTTCGCGGAGTACCCACATGGAACTTTAACACCGTGCAGGCACCGACAGAGTTCTGTTTTTTCGCTCTTGGACAACGTGTAGCAGGCCGGGGGGAGGTATGTACGCTTTCCATTCTCTAAAGGTGCAAGCTCAGTCCTTATCCCCATTTCCACCATGTCACGACGAGCTTTCACACCATCCTTTGTCTTTCCCGGAATGTTCAACAACAAACCAATCAAACTGTCACAGACATTTTTCTCTACATGCATGACGTCAATGCAATGTCGAACTTGTAAGTGCTCCCAGTACGGTAGATCCCAGAGAATCGATCTCTTCTTCCAAACATTTTTTTCTCGAGGTTTAGAATGCTTACCGAACTCAACTTTGATGTCGTTCACGCGTGAGTAAATCTCCTTACCGGTCAGAAACACTGGAGCTGATCCCTTCTCAGGCTTCCCGTTAAATGATTTCCTCTTCTTACGGTATGTGTGATGCACCGGAAGAAACCTGCGGTGACCCATGTACACTGTTTTCCGGAAGTTTCGCAGCCACATGCTCTCAGTTTATCTAGGCAAATAGGGCAAGCCTTGGCTCCTTTCGTACTATACCCCGACAAATTGCCGTAGGCAGGAAAATCATTTATGGTGCAAAATATCAGGGCCCGCAAGATGAAATTCTCTTTCTTGTATGCATCCCACACCTGCACACCCTCGCTCCACAATTTCTGTAAGTCCTCGATTAAAGGCGCTAGAAACACGTCAATATCATTTCCGGGTTGTCTGGGTCCTGAGATTAGTAACGCCATCATGATGTACTTGCGCTTCATGCATAACCAAGGAGGAAGATTGTAGATGCATAAAAGAACCGGCCAAGTGCTGTGCCGGCTGCTCATATTACCATGTGGGTTCATACCATCTGTACTCAGCCCGAACCTTACATTCCTAAGTTCGCCGCCGAACTCAGCAAATGTTCTGTTGATGTTTCTCCATTGAATAGAATCAGCTGGGTGTCTCAGTTTTCCGTCTTGTTTCCGGGCTTCAGCATGCCAACGCAAGTGCTTCGCGACTTTCGGATTTGCAAACAGCCGCTTCAATCTAGGTATCACAGGCAAGTACCACACAGTTTTTGCCGGGGGCCCTTTCCTTACCTCGTGACGTTCACTGTCAATCCGGTCCCTACGCGTATACCTCGATGCGCCGCATCTTGGACAAACATGCAAACTGGAGTACTCGTTACGGTATAACACACAATCATTTGGGCATGCATGTATTCTTTCGATTTCCATTCCCAACGGACACAACAGTTTTTTGGCTTGGTAAGTAGATCTTGGCAACTCATTTCCCTCTGGAAGCATGTCCGCTAGAAGATCTAATAGTGCCGTGAAACTCTTATCACTCCAACCGTTTCCGGCCTTCAAGTTATATAATCTCAGCACAGAAGACAGTTTTGTAAATGTTGCACATCCAGGGAACAGAGGCTTCTCAGAGTCAGCAATCAGTTTCTCAAATTCACAGAAGTCATTTTCGTTGTAATCTTCCTCTACATCACGTAACATCTCATCTAGATTGTCATCATCATCATCTACGTGCACATCGGAATGAACATTACCAAAATTGGGATGATCATCGATATTATTGCAATCCACATCCGAGTCGTGTTGATTGGTAGTAGTGGTGCTTGTTTCCTCAAGATCTTCGCCATGCCATATCCAACGGGTGTATCGCGCGTTAAAACCACGACGAATCAAATGACTCTTAATTTGATCAGAGTTGCTAGACCTCTTCAAGTTCATACAATCTGTACAAGGACAGAGCATATTTTTCTCTCCCTTCCTCTCCTTTTGTTGCTCAGCAAATTTAATAAACTCATTCACACCATCCAAATATTCAAGAGTAGTACGTTTTATTCCATACATCCAATATTTCCTGTCCATCTACAATTAACAAAATTTAACGAGTAAGCCATGCATGAAACCTGCCCGATTAAGTTATGTATATGTACATGTACAGCCTCTTACAACAGATACATGTGTTGAACCCTAGCCTGACGAAATTAACACTAATTAACCTAGCTAACTACACAATACAAGCTAGTTAGCTCCTAAAACATGACGCATTTCCAGCTACCAAGCTCCCAAGCTTAGAGCTACAAACTTGGAACTACACAATACAGCTAGCTTGCAAGTAGAGAGGAAGGGAGATCTAGAGGGAGAGAGAGATAAGTGTCGACGATTAAGCTTACCTTAAAGAGAGGGGCGCAATCAACTTCCCTCCAGCCTGCGCTGATCACCCTAGCAGTGTAGCTGGAACTTTCGTCACAAACAGAGGGACACAGAGTGCAACAGAACAAATTAAAGAGCAGCTCAGCAATGGTCGAGTGGGGTTTTCCTTATAATGGACATTTTTCTAACGGTAAATACATGAAATAACCGTCAGACTAACTTAGGTAATTTGCCGCTCACATATTCTATCGATAAAAACACACACATACCGTTAGAGAATATACATTACTGAGCAAATATATGTGTTTTCCTATCGATAAATATGTGTACTTACCGTTAGATCATGCATGACACAGCACACACATGAGTTTTTCTATCGGTATATATGTGTACTTACCGTTAGATGATGCATGACACTCGAGCATTAGTTTTTGTATCGGTAAATATGTGCATTTACCGTTAGACTATGCATGACTGAGCAAATATATGTATTTTTCTATCGGTAAAAACACATATTTACCGTTAGAATATGCATGACTGAACAAATATATGTGCTTCCTATCGGTAAATATGTGTATTTACCGTTAGAATATGCATGACTGAACAAATATATGTGTTTTCCTATCGGTAAATATGTGTACTTACCGTTAGAGGAGGTACTGTTACCAAACTGGGACAAACATGCACATGCCATTTCTCACATTCAAGGAATCATATCAATGTAACATCAAACAGATCTTACATCAAACGGATCTTAACTAGAAGATAAAGCAATATATTTCAAGAAATGCTAATTTGTGGATTAACTAGGAGACACAAAAATACTTTTCGTAGGTAGTTGGGACTTCATCTTGCCAAAGAAATTACAGATGCCAGTTCACAAATTCAGGTACAAACATACACATGCCAGTTCACCAATACAAATTCAGGTACAAACATACACATGCCAGTTCACAAATTGAAGTGCATGTCTGAAACAGCAGTACAAATACACACCTACCTACCAATACAATTAAATACACAAATGCTCCCTGCACATTCAAGTTCATGTCCCAATTAGCAATACATGATACACAAATATACAACAATATACAAATACAACAATTCACACATTCGATGTATATTACAAAAGCCACGTCTGAAATTAACAACAGATCACGACGAGGACCCAGTGGCCCATACATGCATTTTACATAAAAGGGAACCTTTGCAGGTTGCCACAATGCAACTACCGACTACAAGTTAGACCTGATACATCACAAATCCATTCATCCAAAACAGCAAATGTCTGAACCACATTGGACTTAACCATAGGAGTTCAGTTCGAAGATGCCCGAGGAGCTAGAACTGCCGTCGACATACATTTGTATGTATTGGTGATTTCCTCGGACTCAAACTCGATCAACTCAACTCAACTCAACTCAACTCCATTAACAAAAAGAACCTACCTTCCAAGATGTTGTTCTGTGTAGTGATGGTGTAGAATGGCTGTGCAAATAACAACAATTCTTCTTCTCCAAGCAGGTAAGCATCTGGCCACAAGCTGGTGCATGCAAAAAAATGTAAGATGCTTTCTATAGGTCCTGATTTGAGAAACACGCCGGGCTTAAGCATCTTCTCGACCGAGCCAACCAAGATCTCGCCCTTCACGTCCTTCCAGCTCTCGACGGTGATCTTCACCATTTCTTTCGCCAACAAGCCAACGTAGGCAGCGTACTGTGATGAAGAACCGTGAAATACGTTGCCCCTCACGAGCATCATCCAAGGACCTGAACAGATCATAATCATATTGAAAAGAAGACACATCAAAATGAAGGATACAAAAAAAGCAGAATTATTGCCATAATCGGATTAGAATAATCTAACAATATTGCAGAAATTTTACGTACCTTCCTTGGGATGCCGACGTCTAGAGGGCGTCGATGGAGGTGCGGAGGTGCAGCGGTCCCCTGTAGAGGTGCGCCGGCCGTCCATGGAGCTTACGGGTTAGGACTATGAGCCCCAGATGAACTGTGAGAATGAAAGAGACATACCCGTGTATTTATACAATTATATATTTTCTATCGGTAAGAAAACAGAATACCGTTAGTAATAAAAACATCTGTAGAAGCCGAATGGTTCTATCGGCACAATAAATATTACCGATAGGAATTTTTGTACATACTTTATCGGTGTGTACGTACATTACCGATAGAATATTACTAGTTGTAGAAGGCCAACAGTTCTAAGATATTTTTTGCAATATTCTACCGGTATAAACATTCATTACCGATAGAATAAAACTATTAGAAGACGAACAGTTCTAAGCAATTTTCTATATATTCTAACGGTAAAAGAATCCATTACCGATAGAATAAAAATATTTGTAGAAGGTCAACTATTCTATCGGCGAACTACATATTGCCGATAGGAATTTTTAATATACTCTGTCGGTATATTCATACAGTACCGATAGAATAAGTCTAGTTGTTGAAGTCGACCAGTCCTATCGGCGCACAACATTCTTCCGTCAGTACTTATGCATCTCTTCTAACTGCAAATATGTTCATCACCGCTAGAGTAAATCATACTATTTATTCTATCGGTAAGTTTCTTAGAAACCGATAGGGAAAATACATCCGTCGGGCTTTTATGACCGCGAGGCACATTTTCTATCGGTTTTGTGCTGTTTCGCTAATAACCGATAGAAGATAGGGGTTAGTAGACTGCATTTCTGTACTAGTGTCTTGGCTTATACTAAAGTTTAACTAACTCGTGATTAATTGTATGCATTTTTCAGAAACAGGCTAAGTGGAACATCCCCGACGATACACCTAGGACTGCCTGCTTGAAGGACATGAACGGAACATGGAAAACCTTTAAGAGCTGGCTCGTCAGTACCTTCCTCGCTGCGGGGAAATCTCCTTGCGAGAAGTACCCCTTCATATCGGAGGAGGTATGGGAGGAATTCACCAAGCAGAAGGGGACTGAGGAGTTCAAGGCCCTTAGCGAGAAGAATAGGGCGATCCAGAAGAGGAACGACCACCCGCATCGGCTCGGATCCTGGGGCTATGCGGGGAAGGAGGAGCAGTGGAAGAAGGAAGACGAGCAAAATCCTGTCATCGACACCCCTGAGTTGCCGCTCTCCGAGATCCGGGATGAGAGGTGCAAGCGATGGTGGAGGGGGAGGGGGTACGTGTCGTCCACGGGGTCTGTGCAGTTCGCAACCCCTGGGGACGCCGACGTTGTGAGGCGAATGGTAAGTTGGCTAACCTCGTAAACTGTGTGCGCACAAGTGTATATAAGGCAATTTGTCTCACAAGGTACCTTTAAATGTAACAGATCTCTATTGAGAAGGAGGCAGCGGAGGGATTGTTTACCCCGCAGAGGGAGAACGACATCCTCACCCGGGCTCTAGGAAATAAGGAGCATCTCGGGCGGACACGGGCCGTGGGAGCCATTGTGTCGTGGAAGGCCGGTTTCGTAGATCCGGCTCCACCGAGGAAGAATGTTAGAGTACGGGAGGAGATACGGGCTGAGGTACGGGAGGAGATACGGGCGGAGATGCGGGCTGAGATACGGGCTGAGGTACAGTCTGAGGTGCAGTCCGAGGTCACACAAATGAGGGAAGAGTTTGCACGGTTGAGAGAAGCATTGCTGGCCAAGAGTGCAGATGCGGATCCCCAGGACGACGGTACCCCGCGGGGTCGGATAAGCAGTTGCGCTTCGAAGGTACTCGCGGATCCAGTGGATCTACTTGAGGTACTGCAAGCCTTCATCTGTGAACTTAAGTTGATGCCACTCCCATTCTGTTAGAGTTGTTTCGCTAACCTATTTTAATTGTTACAAATTTGCAGAGGCCGGAGGGCTGCATCCTACAGAATCACGTAGGCGCCGGGCAGGAAGTGGTTGGAGACGGCTTCGTATATCCGTCTGCGCCGGATGTCCGGGTCCACTGTGTACCTCTGCGGTTGGGTTTCGCAAAGGTACAGGTGGACATGGCCATGCCGGGCTACAACGATTCTCCGTTGCCAGTCCCAACAGAGGAACTGCAGACACTTGTTGAGGCAGTGGGCTCCTACGTACAGTGGCCCAAGAAGTGTCTTGTAATACAACCGGTAAATCCTACACATTTTAGATTACATCTTACTCAGTACACTCAACTTGCATAATCTAACATACGTGCTCATTAATTGAAGTGGCCTACCGCTGGCCTACCAGGGGACTGTGCCCCCAGCTTGGGGCATGAGGGCCGATCTCGTGCGACCCTGGACACATCAAAGACGGCCTCGACCCCACCCAGCGCATCCACGCCTTCACCTCGGAAGAAAGCTGTCATCACCTCGCCCTTGCCTTCGAAGGTACGCGCTCAGTCCCCGGCAAAAGGCAAGGGCAAAGGCAAGGGAAAAGGGCGACAGGGACAGCCGGAGAGGTTCAAGAACGGGTTCCCACTCATGTCGGAGGCAGCTTTGCGCAAATTGGATCGATCAACCAGAGACCTCCACGAGTGGTACCTACACCGAGCTCGGCGCAATCTGAACTTCTTAGTTCCCTACAGGCCTGGGCAGTTCCACCGTGAGCCCGGGAGTATATCCGTGGCACACGAGGATCTGTTCGACCTCTACAACTGGCGGGAGCTCGATATGTCCATCATACGGACTGGAGTCCTGTGAGTTTGCTGATGCTATGTATTGCTGCTTTCTAACTCTGTTTGCTAACTCTGCATTGTTGTAGTTCATTTGAAATGTAGTAACTTTCTGTGCAATACTAATGTCGTCCTTTGCATGTAGGTGCATGTACAGGCTAGCATCGGAGGCTGCGTGTGACAAGGTGGGTTTCCTCGACCCAGAGAAAATAAGCCTCACGATGCTAGAGCACGACGCCGCGCACACTGAGCTGTACATATCCAAGGCGCTGATGGCGCAGCAGGACAGGGAGTTCATTCTGGTGCCATACCACCAAAGGTTAGTGCATTTCGTACTAATTTAACTCGATCTTGTATGTTACACCTGAGATATACTTTGAGCTAGCGGTCCTCTTTTACGTACAATGCAGGGGCCACTGGATCCTCATCGTGATCTGTCCGCCGAGGAACGAGGTGTACTACCTCGATTCGATGCGTGACAGATTATCGATCGAATATGTGGTCAAGGGGAATATGGAGGCGTAAGTAACTTATATGTTTGATTTAAATTTTCACCTCACTAGCTAATGATAATACATTAACGAGCAATACTAACTGAAATGCAGGGCTTTTGATAAATATGCGTCCGCTGGAGGGAGGCATGCCGCACCGCAGGGCTACCTACTAGCTTGGAAAGAATATGAGGTACTCACGAGACTTTTTGTTTATGCTTAATTAGTTTATGGAAACAATAGCTAACATGTCTTCGCATATGCAATTATCTTAGTGCCATCAGCAGCCGCAATCGTGGGAATGCGGGTTTTATGTGTTGCGCTACATGTACGACCTAGTGCAGACAAACTTTGCCCAATTCCCCCAGGTAAGCATCGATAGCTAACTCAAATTTGAAAATTGGGTGTCACGTTCTAAATTAGGAAGTTAATTACTAAGTATTCACACATGCTTGCAGATCACCATGTCGAAAGACTCATACGAAAATGCAAAGATTAGAGATCTTCGACAAATCTGGGCTCAATATGTCATGGAGGAAGTTGCGCCCAACCATCTGCCATGATAATTTTCTCTTTTTCGTGTACTCTGTGCATAGACTGTTTATATACATGTGAATAAATATATATGTCAATACATGTCCACATTGGATTGAAATTTGTATTTGTCCATATATATGTGAATAAATGTGAATAACTGTCTAATGTGTCAATCTGTTCTGTGAATTTACCCTTCTTTGCATCTGTACTGTATTGTGTATCCAATCTATAATGTATTGCATCTGTACTGTATATGTGAATGTACTGTATTGTAAATGTAAACGTACTGTATATGTGAATGTTCTATCGGTAAATTCATTCATAGCCGACAGACCACTACAAATTTTCTATCGGTAAACTCATCCACAACCGAGAGACTACTACCCATTTTTCTATCGGTAAACTTGAAATTAACCGTCAGAATAGTGTGACTTTTCCTGCCGGTGAACTCATCCACAACCGAGAGACTATTGTGGTTTTTTCTATCGGTAAACCTACAATTAACCGTTAGAAGAGTGTGATTTTTCCTGCCGGTGAACTCATACACAACCAAGAGAGTACTAAGATTTTTTCTATCGATAATGTCATTTCCAACCGACAGAGTGCTACACTTTTTTTCTGTCGGTAAACTTATAATTAACCGTTAGAATATGGGTATTTTCCCAACGCTAAACGTCAGACGACGACGGGTTTTCTATCGGTATAATCATAAGGTGCCGATAGAAAAGTAATATTTTCCTGTCGGTAATCATGTAATTAACCGTTAGAATATGGGTATTTTTCCCACCGTTAATCGTCAGACCACGACGGGTTTTCTATCGGTACACTCCCAATATGCCGATAGAATTTTTAATTTTTTCTGTCGGTTATTTACCGATAGAAAATGTTCTGTCTTGTTCTATCGTGTCTATCTCTATCGGTACGAAAACCGATAGTAGAAGGGTTTTTTTTACCGATAGAAGAAAGCCTTTCTGTACTAGTGAGGTCTCCCCCGGCCCGGGGAAGGGGCTCCGGGAGAGGTCTCCCCCGGCTCGAAAAAGATGCGTCGGGGGAAGTCTCCCCCGAGCCCAGAGAAGGGGCTCTGGGGGAGGTCTCCCCCGGCCCGGAAAAGATGCGCGGGGGGAAGTCTCCCCTGAGCCCGGAGAAGGTGCGCCGGGGGAAGTCACCCCCGAGCCCGGAGAAGATGCTTCAGATGTTGCTAGTATTTTCCCCCAACAAGTAGAGTTTGTTGGCCGAACTCGCACTTCTTACGGTTGAGGCGAAGTCGATGTTGCCGAAGCTGTTCGAACACCTTTTCGACATGAATGAGGTGCTCATCCCACAAACGACTATAAACCAATATGTCGTCGAGGTATACGATCACAAAGTCGTCGATGAACTGTCTCAATACGTCATTCATAAGACGCATGAAAGTTGCCGGGGCGTTGCAGAGACCAAACGGCATGACCAGCCATTCGAACAGACGTTGTCGTGTTTTGAACGCGGTCTTCCACGTATCCTCCTCTCGAATGCTGACTTGATGATATCCTGACCTAAGATCCAATTTGGAGAAGACAACAACATGATTCAATTGGTCTAGCAGGTCATCAATACGCGGAAGGGGGTACCGGTTCTTGATGGCGATCGTGTTCAGTGCTCGATAGTCGATGCAATACGCCAAGTCCCATCTTTCTTTGGTACTAACACCACAGGAGATCCACAAGGTGAACTACTCGGTTGAATGACACCATCGTTCAGCAACTCACCAAGTTGTCTCTTAATCTCTTCATTCTCCAATACTGAGTTGCGATACATACTCGATTGGGCAGTGTCGCATCGAACACAAGCTGAATTTCGTGCTCGACTGGACGTTTTGGTGGACGACCCTGGGTAGTCTCGAACAGATCACTGTATTTCTCCAGCAGTCCCAACAAACGACCAGAATCCTCTCGGCACGCCAACGACAATGCTGGTCGAGTACCCTCACCTTGACTAATGGATCGAATCATGACAAGCACATACTTGTGACATGCATTAACAATTCGTTTGGCTTGATTTGCGGTAATCAAGTTCAAAGTGTTGACGTGGATGTCTCTACTAATCACGAACTTAACTCCGTTTTTTCTGAGGTCGTACTCTTGCACTCGCCGATGGAAGTGAGCGTCTCGATCATATAGATACGGACTCCCAAAGATCACCTGATAGATATCGATAGGGACAACATCGCATTGCACCTCATCGATATATCGTGCAGAGATCGCAAACTTCAACACACACTGACTCGTAATCTGTTGGTTCACGTCGGATGTAAACCAACCCAGCGGATATGGTCGTGGGTGTGTGGTTGTCTTCAAACCAAGTCGCCGAACCAGTCCAGCGGAGACCAGATTCTTTTGACTTCCTGGATCAAATATCGCTGCGACCACTTCGTGCTTCACCTGGATGTTGATGGTGAACAAGTCCTCTGTTGGGTGATGGTCGTTTGGTGGATCGGAACCCTTCTCCTTCGGCATTGCCATCAGAGACAAGGTCGTTTCCGCCTCATTAACCGAATTCACTCGGACAACTTCTTCGTCTGGTGAAGTCGTAGTAGCCGTGGCTGTTCTTTTCCCTGGTCCATTTTTCTTTGGTCGAAGTTCAGGATGAAGCTTGTAGCATTTGTCCTTGGTATGTCTCGTGACTTGACAATGTTCGCAAAAGGCACCCGTGCCCGATTTTGAAGCGTTCTTCTTCGGACTTGGCTTTTTCTTTGTCGAGGTCGCATTTTCCTTCGTTCTTTTGTCGCTGCGGGATTTGTTCTTCTTCTCGATCGCCATAGCAGTTGTGCTCGCGGTCGCAATGTCTTGGATGCCGAACAGACTTAGCTCAGTACTGATCGATTTCTAAAGTCCAGATGTGTACTTCCGAAATACCTGAGGGTCGGATAGTGAGATGCCAATGACCATTGCTTGTCGCTGAAACTCTGTCGTATAGTCTTGGACGGTCTGGTCGCGCCGTTGATACAATCTGTGCCAACGTTCCCATCTCTCCTCAAGGTAACCCATCGGATAGAATTCTTGTCGCAGAAGTCGTTTGAATTGACCCCACGCAAGGTCGTCAGCTTCACCACTGGCGACAAGCGCCTTCTACCAAGTCTTGGCGTGGTCCTCCATCTTCAAAGGTGCGAACTTCACCTTTTGAGCGCTATTGAACCCTTTCAGGTCAAAGTAGGTCTCAAGTTGATCGATCCAAGAATCTAGCTTCTCGGCATCGATCACCCCATCATATATGGGTATATCAATTTTAGCGTCGACCTTAAAAGATCCGACAGCTAAGGAGGTGTTGGCGAGGTCGTCGGTCTTGTGGTCGCCTTCGTCTTCATCTTTGTCTGCCCTGCGCAAGTCTTCACCAGTCTTCTCACCCATAACCTTCCCTAATTCAGGAGGTACAATCATGGCTGCTGCTTAATCCAAGTAAGCACGGTTTCCATGTCGGTGGAGAGCTTAGGCACTTGTTTGGCTAAGTTAGCTTGAACAATTAAGGGTATCGTCAGACATTGTCGGGGACGCGGCTGTAGGAACTGTCAATTGATCGCCTGGAGTTTCGCCGGAAGTTTTGTAACCCTGGCGAGTCTTCACCATCCACAGGATAGGAAAGTTGCTCTGATACCAACTTGATCCATTTGAGACCTAGCCTTGGTTTTCGTACTAGGCTCGCCCAGATTCTAATATGCGGAATAACGGGATCTTATTCGGAAATACCGAAACCCAAAGTAATTGCACAACTCTTTATTTCAAAAAGGGCTTTACACGTTGAACGTTAGACACACTTGCCTACGTCGAAGGAATTATAAGTCTCTAAAACCCAAATAAGTTCTATGAATCTTCAATGATCTAAACTAGACCTATTACAAGGTATTTATAGTCCAATCGTATGAGTACGTATCAGACTCAATAACCTAAACGTATTAGACTCATATAACTAACTAATCCTAGACAGATAAGCTTAGTTATACATATTTGAATCGGATTACAATTCGGAACAGGGAACAAATTCCTTTTCTTGATCGCGAACTAATCCATGGTCGCGAAACCTTTCCGAACACGGTTAAGGTCGCGAATCCGTATGCGATCAGGACTTGGTCGCAAATCCGTATGCGATCAGGACTTGAAGATCCTCCCGGATCATTAATCTTAGATTTTACCTTCGGTGAAGTTCGACCTCATGAAGCTCGACCACTCGATACTTGTCCTCACAAAGCTCAACCTCGCTAAGCTTGACCTCGCTTGAGATGACTCATGTCGGCATCATCCTCTTCACGCCCTTGCTTGCTTTCATCTCGCGACCAATCTGAGACTACAACACATACACTCAATGCACAACGTTAGTCTCATAATGAGTTTGTCATTCATCACCAGAGAAATTACTCCACACAGGAGTTAGCTCAATAATTTCTCTTTCCAGTGAAATGACAAAACCACATTCAACAGATAGTAAAAGATGAATCATACAATCATATAGATCCATATATTATTAAGACATACGCACTTGATCTATACTACTTACGTCATGATAGCAATCAACACAGATGACTAAGATGATGAGCTCCCCCTCAACATGTGTATCGATATCAAAACCACAATAAGGAGTCATCAAACTTCAGGTTTTAACAAATCACAATTCAATGTACTTGTGCTAAACTAGGATTTATTCAATTTGTCATTTAATCATCAAAGCTATCATTCTCCATATTAACTTTAATCATCAAGAGTTTATCCAAAACATCATTAATCATCAAAACCCTAGATACCTAGATCAACCTTGATCCATCATCGGTCGCAAGGAGCGGAATGGCCCCTGTTGGGGGAGAGCCTCTGGAGCGGAGAGAGCACCCGGTGTGGGGGTGACACCTAGTGGGGGGAAGGCTCCTGCCGTGGGGACAACCCCCGGGGAGGGGAAAACTCCAGGCGCGGCGAACACCACCAGCGTGACGGCAGTGGGGATGGGCACCGAGAAGCCATCCGACGGGGGAACCTCTGGCGAAGGGAAGGTCCTTGACAGGGGATCAACCCCCTGTGCGGGGAATGCCCCCAACGCTGGGACAGTTCCCGACACAGGGGGGACTACAGTCACAGGGGCACCCCCCCTCCCCGGGCAGAGGAAGCCACGGGCGCAGGAGGAAAAGCCCCCAGTGCGGGGAACGGGGACGTAGGTGGATAGGTAGGAGCTGGGGGACGTGTTAGGACGCTGAGCAGCTCCTGGAGGGTGCGGTAGGTGTGGAGTTGACCTTCCACCAGTGCCCTGAGCACGGAGTCCCCGGAGCTCGATAGAGCCATCTGGGAGGCGCTCGGCCCTGCAAATTCAGTAAAAGTTACCTGGTTTGGGGGAGCTACCGCGTCAGCAGGGGCTCCCTACAAGCTTGGTGATGCGACATTCCCCCTGGAATAGTGGGTCAAGGAAGCGCTACTTCCCCCCGGAGGTCCGGGGGGGGCGCAATGGTGACGGCCTCCTGCACAGGCAGAGTCTGATCGCTGGGACCGGCATTATTGGAGAGGGAGGTAAGGTTTCTCGTTCTTCTTTGGGGAGCCATGGAAAATCGTCACGAAGTCCCAACGGTCGGCACCAACTATCATGGTATTAAAAATACCCCGGCAGGTTTGATGACGTGTTTGACACGTGTTCGACAACGTGAGCTGACCGTGTGTCGACGATTTGGACTTGGGGTTCTTAGTCGATCTTATGCAAATTTGTGAGTTGCGGGACCTTTCAGGGTGCTCCTCCATCGCTAACCGAGCCAATCCTGGTCGCGGTACTGAAACAACAATGTAAGGGCCTTCCCACTAAGGAGAGAACTTACTGCGGTTAGACTGGTTTTGTATTTTTCGTAAAATCAGATCACCCACGTGAAGACTACGCGGCCGCACCCTTCTGCTGTGATATTTTCTCAAAGCCTACAAATATACTGCTGACCATATCAATGCTTGATCACGCTTTTCTTCGAGGATGGTTAAATCCTAAGTACGTTGTTCAATCTGATCAATCTGGTTGAATTCATCTGTTCGGACAGAACCAATACAGATTTCCATAGGTAACACCGCCTCGACGTCGTATACCAACTGGAAAGGTGTCTCACCAGTGGCTCGACTACAGGTAGTGCGTAGTGCCCCATAGAACGGAGTAGAGTTCATCTACCCAAGCCCCCGAGCGCAGCTTAAGGAGATCAAAAACACGTTTCTTGATGCCTTGTAATATCTGCCGATTGGCACGTTCGATAGCACCATTGCTCTATGGATGAGCTACAGAAGCAAAGCACACCTTGGTTCCAATATTATCGTAATAGTTCAGGAAGAGTCCACTAGTGAACTGGGAACCGTTGTCAGTGATGAGACGACTTGGAACACCAAATCGAATGACGATGTTCTTATGAAAGAACTTCTGTGACGCAGCAGCGGTGACATTACAGACTGGCTCAGCCTCAATCCACTTTGTAAACGTGTCAATGGCTACGAACAGAAATTTGTAACCATTAATGGCCTGTGGCATAGGTCCCACAATATCCATCCCCCAGACTGCGAAGGGCCACGTTAATGGGATGGTTTGCAAGGCATATGCGGCTGATGAACATTTCTGGCATGAAATTGACACTGGGGGCATGTCTTGACCAAATTTTTGGCATCATCGAGTGCCGAAGGCCAGAAAAAACCTTGTCAGAAAGCTTTCCTGACCAGTGTGCGAAATGACGCGTGAGCACCACACACACCGTCATGGATTTCTTTCAAGAGGGATTTACCTTCCTCTTGAGAAATACAACACATGAATACCCCTTGAGTACCCTTCCTATACAAAACTCCTTCTATAAGCTTGTATAGGTGCGCTTTTTGAATCAACCGATCACTTTCGGTCTCGTCCTTGGGCAAGGTCCCATGTTCGAGATAGACTCTCAATGGATGGGTCCAATGCCCTTCTTGTCCAAGGTTGGTAACGAAGACTGTTACCTGGTCATCTTCGACTGTAGTCATGATCGAAGGATGCTCTAAGTGTTCGACAAACACTCATGCCGGAGCAGATGTACGTGAGGACCCAATTTTAGATAATTGGTCTGCGAGAATATTGTCCTTTCGCGGGATATATTGGACTTCGAAATGACTAAAGTGTTTTTCCAATCTCCTCACCTCCCCGAGGTAATGAGCCATTGTCTCATCAGAGGTGTTGTACTCCTTGTTTACCTAGTTTACGACTAGCTGTGAGTCTCCCCTCACCACTAATCGACCGACTCGGATGAATTTCACTGCCCGGAGCCCTGCAATAAGACCTTCATACTCTGCAGCGTTGTTAGTCGCAACAAAATATAATTGAATGACATACTTGAGTTGGTCGCCTTGAGGCGTTACTAAGACAATTCCAGCCCCCGAGTGTTGGAAACTTCGAGAGCCATCAAAATACATCGTCCAATGGTCGGTATAGATAAGTCTTCGGATTCTTGCCTTGGAGGGTCAGGGTTAGTCCATTCGACCACAAAATCTGCAAGGATCTGAGACTTGACCGCAGTGCGAGGGGTGAAATGGATGTCAAATGCTCCAAGTTCCACAGTCCACTTCACAATTCGACCAGATTTCTCTGGGTTTCGGATAATATCTCCCAATGGGAAGAACGAGGGCACTGTAATTTTATGCGTTTGAAAGTAATGTCGTAACTTGCGGGAAGCCATCAGTAGCACGTAAAGTATCTTCTGGACCTCAGGGTAATGCTCCTTAGGACCATGAAGTACCTCGCTCATATAATAGATGGGTCGTTGCACACCTTCTCTTTCTGCGATCAGAACAGTGCTGACTGCATGAGGTGTGGCCGCCAAATAAAGAACTAGTGGTTCCCCTGCGACCGGGGAAACCAATACCGGCGGACTAGATAAGTATGCTTTAAACTCCTAGAATGCTTTCTCAGCTTTGTTCGACCAGGTAAAATCATGGTGCTTTTGAAGAGCTTTGAAGAAGAGTAATCCCCTATCACCTAGTCGCGATATAAATCGACTTAAAGCCACCATGCGACCTACTGGGCACTGGACGTCCTTCATGGTCGAAGGAGACCTCATTTGCTCGATGGCTCTGATTTTCTCGGGATTAACTTTGATTCCTCTAGAATAGATGATTTTTTAGCCTAAAAGTTCACCAGATGAAACCCCAAAAGAACACTTTATTGGGTTTAATTTTATTCCAAATTAGTTTAAATTACAGAAGATTTCAGCAAGATCATCTAAATGAGTCAAGCTTTTCAAACTTTTACAACCAAATCATCTACGTAAGCTTCAAGATTACGCCCCGTCTGAGAAAGAAAGGTCTTCTGCATCAAGCGCTGGTACGTGGAACCGGCATTCTTGAGATCAAATGGCATTCTGAAGTAGTAGTAGGTGCCGAATGGTGTGATGAAGGCAGTCTTCTCTTCATCTTCTTCTGCCATGCTAATTTGATGATATCCTGAGTAAGCATCCAGAAAACTCATCAGTTCGCAACCCGCAGTAGAATCGACCAACTCATCGATGCGGGGAAGGGGAAGTCATCCTTCGGGCAGGCACTGTTTAGGCTGGTGTAATCGACGCACATACGCCACTTACCATTTGACTTATGGACCATGACTGGATTTGCAAGCCATTCTGGATGTTCGACCTCTCGAATAAACCCGGCTGCTTGGAGTTTGTTTAATTCCGTGTGGATATCTTCTTGCCGATCAACAGCAAAGCGTCTAGGCTTCTGCTTTATTGGTTGCTGTCCAGGTCAAATTTCTAACCTATGCTCGATTACCTCCCTAGGGACACCGGGCATGTCGGATGGTTTCCACGCAAACACATCTGCATTAGCCCGGAGGAAAGTAATGAGTTCGAGTTCCTATTTGTCGTCCAGGCGTGACCCAATCCAAACTTTTCTAGATGGATCATCTGGGCATAATGGAACCAGTTTTAGCTTTTTCTCTGGTCGAGGGGCGACTTTGATCGTATCCGCAGCCGTGGTGGTGATCTTGACATCCCGAAGGGGAAGTTGATCCACGAGCTCCAGTGATAACCGATCGCAAGTCAATGCCACATTGCGGCTACCTCAGACCGAGATAACGACTTTGAGGCCAGGTAACTTCCTGCACTGATAGGCATAGTGCGTTGCCATCATAAATTTAGCGAGAGTTAGCCTGCCAAAAATCATGTTATAAGCCGAATCACAATCAATTACATCGAAAGTAACTAACTCTGTTAAAAAATTATCCGGTTCACCCAGCGTGACTGGGAGCACCACCTGTCCCATCGGCATCATCAAGGGGCCAGGAATTATCCCATAAAACGGATGGATTATGGGTTTGATTTTTGAACGAGGGATTTGCATCTCGTCCAATGCCTTGACTAGTAAAATGTCCAAGGAATTGCCTTCGTCGATTAGGACCCTTTCGACTCTCGTGTTACTGATTATTGGGGTAATGACCAGAGGTAATCTCAATGATCGAGTAAGCCCAACTGGACAATCAAAGCGATCAAACGTCAAAGGAGTGTCCGACCAACGAGGGTATTTAGGTTCGCCAAGGGGAGCTTCTACTTGGTTAACTTCTCGATGAAATGCTTTAAACTGTCATTTAGAAACAAAAGAGGAGGAACCTCCAAAAATGACATTAACATAATTATGAGGTACCTAGTAGGACATTTCTTCGTCTCCGTCGGCATCTCTAAGCCCGCAAGTCTGCTCTTTCGATGGCAAAGTTGGCATCGGCCCAATTCCCTGGTAGAAGTCATCTAGTTGCTTCAACCAGCTCCGGCAATTCTTGAGGTTGTGTCCCGGAGAGTTGTGGATCGGACACCACTACTTGCCTTCCTGCAAGTTAGTTGGTTTTTCTGGCTGGTCGGAATTGCGACCACCAGAGACAGTTTTATTTTTAAACAAAAACTTATTACCTTTCGCCGGTGGCGGCTTTTCCGCAACTGTGACCTCCTGGTACTGTCTAGTTCGATTCTTTTTGGTCTTCTTTGACTTCCCGCTCGATGAAGACTCCGGCTTCTTGCTTGTATCCTCTTATTTCATGTCCTTGAGACCTGGCTGGGGCGGTAAATTTCCTTTATCAACCATCCTATTCCATTCAACGGCTTCAGCCGCATCTGAATAGCGATCAGCCATATCGAAGAGATCAGCGACTGATCGAGGAGGTTTGATAAGTAAATCTTTCGTAAATCTCCAATATCGAACAGCATGCTTAAACGCCCTGATAACAGAGTTGTCAGAAATGTTTGGGATGGTATTTCTCACCCCGACAAACCTTTTGACAAACTGTCGGAGAGTCTCCGGAGAGGTTTGTCGTAGACGATGAAGATTGTCTTCTTTCCCGGGTTTTTGATAACAATTTTGGAATAGCATCGCACAACATTTCCCAGTTATATATCGAACCCTCTGGCTGATTGAACAGCCAGGTCCTTGGCGGTCCCTCCAGAACCGTCGGCAAGTAGTTGGCCATGAAGCGATCAGCCCCACCAACCGCTTGGATAGCGGTAATGTAAATTTGAAGGAACTCTGACGGATTCTGGGTCCCATCAGACCTCTCAATAGCCCCTGGCTTGAACTTATACGGCCAGACGACCGCACGGAGGCCTGGCGAGAAAGCCTTACAACCTACATAGGGACTATGGAGAGTTCCGCGGTTTCCAGCATATCCATGAGCGATTTCAAGTGATGGAGATGCGCCACGTGGTCCTAGACGAGAATTCATAGGAATTCGATCTCAATCACGAGAAATTCCCACGCGCCTGGATTTGTCATGCTGAAGTGATCCAGATGGTAATCGATTACACCTACCATGACTAGAGTAAGAATACTCCTTTTCATGGGAACGTATCGTAGACCGGGAGGAAGCCGTAGGGGTTGCATCAGATGCAACCTCATCCAGTTTCTCCGCCAGGATCCTAGCAAAAGCCGATTTGTCTGCGTTAGTGAGGGTAGGAGAAAAATTACACAAGAACTCCGTGATAGATCGAAGTTGGCCATGCGTACTCCTCTTTGGTGCGCCAAGTGTAATCGCTTCTTCATCCGCTGATAAATGTTCCCGTGGTAAAGAAGGCGTCTAGTCGCGCCTAAGACTGTGTGGGCGACGGGAGGAACTAGGGGTGGCGTCATAACAAGCCTACACATTTTGCAGAGCCTCTAGGGCTGTCCTGTGGAGTTCGTTCTCTCGTCGCTCGCGGTGTTGATCCTCCTTCTGCTTGCGTTCTTGTTCCTCCTTTTGACTGCACTCCTGTTCTTCCCTAGCAATCTGCTAATCGGGACTTTCTTCTGACAAGGCAGCAAATTCTCTGGGGAGCGAAGCTACAGAAGGAGTGAACATCTCTGTTTGCTCCGAGTCAAATTCGAAATCAAAGAGAGAGTGGAGGTTGTCAGGATCAAACCTCCCTGGACTAAGTTCCTGGTCATTGCCATCCTGGTCCCCGACGGGAACACATGGAGACCGAGACTCGATTTTTCATATGGTGGAACTGACATCAAGTTCCGGACCTGTCTCTTCCATCCCCTGGTCGATGGACATGACCCGGGTAGGGGAAGATGTGTCCTCTTGACGTTCCTTCGGAATGTCTTCACAACTGACCTCTTCCATTGGAACGGGATCACTAGGCGAAGGCATTTGTATATGGGCATAATTGATAAGGACATCACTTCTTCGGATACACGCAACAACCATAATCCTCCGCTTGTTACACAAGGACCAATAACGCGCAGCAATGCCCGATTGTTGCATTGCCAGGTGAACTCGTTCATAAGTTTATATATATATATGGTTTTGACAATGGTTTACTACCTAATAGTGATAATATTGTGCTTAGGAACCATGGAGAGGACTAGCAAGGACGCAAGGACCAGCAAGGAGCCCAAGTCGAGTTGGGGTCCGGGATGGATTCGAGTTGGAGTCCGGTTCGGCCATCCAGGAACAACCTGCCTTCAAACGACCATAACTCCATCATACGAAGTCCGATTGGGACGTTCTTATAGTCCATAGAGAAGCCCACAACGAGATCTTTCTAATGGATCTAGCTCCACATCCAGATTCCTTCTGGATCGCCGGAAATTGACAAAATAAGTTTCGACCAGATTCTGATTGGGCCTAGTCGGTCCTGCGTCACCTTTTTGGTTGGGTCAAGGCCCATGTATCGAGTTAGAGTCTGAGAAGGGAAAGAGTCCATGTCGATTTCAAGTTTCCTTACCTGGCCACCGACCTCTTTTACCTCCTCTATATAATCTGGCCGAACCACTAGGGTTCTGCTGGTTTTGTTTAGTCATAGTCTTTCCTTCGTGAAGCTATTGAGATATATTCTTGGTCGACTAGATCAACATCAATATCTGTATTCGGAACCCCAGCTCTTTTTCGTGATTCAATCTATATTTACAATTTTAGATTGCTTGTTTATCTTGTTCTTGCTTGTTCTTCGATTGCTTGCAGGAATAGATTTTCGTGATAAGGTCAATCGTGCTTCTAGTTCAGTCGATAACAATCCAAAGTTGGTTCAGCAATTGCCAAGGCCTATCAATCGTATATGGTTGGCAGCCGGATCGTGAGAGTTGTCTTCACAAATCGATAGTTGTTGTTCTCATCGAAAGATCGGACCGCCCGCATCACATCATTTGGTATCAGAGCATGGTTGATCGGTGAGAATATCCTACTTTTTTTCTTGAGTGCTGTCTTATTCCGAAAAGTCCACAAAAAAAATTAGGGTTAGATCATCCTTGTCCAAACCAATTTGCGCCTACAATATCTTTTTGGTTTTTGCTTGGTCGAATCTTTGCTGCATCGTCGTGTCGAGTTGCTGGTCTTAGCGTGTAACCTTTAGAGTTTCGAGTTGACATCACGCCTTCGCTTCGCCGCTACAACATCTGGCCACCTGCCGCTGCATCCATCTACCTTGCATCTGTGTGTGCCAGTAAAAAAAGGGGAATCCGATTCCTAGTGGTTTCGGATTGGTAAAAGGAAGGTAGTCAATCTCGTATCTGTCTCGGAAAACCGGTCACCGTTTTCTTGTCGGTTTCAAAAAAAAAAAAGGGGTTGTTGACTCGGAAAAAAAATATATATATATAAAAGAAAAGAATCAAAATAAAAAAAATCCGAGAAGGATCAAATTTTGCAATTGTGACCGAAGTGTTGAGAGAGAGAGAGAGAGATTTACCCTGCAATTTTAATTACCGATTTACCCTTGCAATTTTTCCACTTTTTCGACCATGGTGCCATATCGTCACCACAGCCTCCCCACAGCCATTCGTGAACTTTGCTAACTTACGGCTGCTGACGTCAATAAGAAAAATCTGAGCTTTTTACCTTTGTGCCCTCACTCGCGTCTCTAGTTTGGTTTAGCCTAGGCCAGCATACTAGTGACTAGAACTTTGAGCAACTTTTCAACTTTGCATTCTCTAAACTGATCATTGCTAACCTTTGCTACATACTTGAGCCTGTCCAAGCAACACTTTCTACCGACGTACAGGTACCGATCGCTTGCAATCGCTTTAACCAATCTTTGGAGCATTTGAGACTGTTACTAGCAGCTGATCACCACCTGCTACTTGGTAAGAATCGGTAAGAGCTTGATAAGAAGCTTGATTGTGAGAGAGTTTGAGCCACCTACACCTAGTAGTTGATAGGGATATATCACTGTGATTTTGTTTCCTTGTTTGTTACTAACCATGTCAGGTTCGGGTCATCAAAGCAAGGAGGATGACGACCCACTTACACCTAGTACGAAGGGCATCATACAACACTTCAACCACTTGCTGAATACGCACACTGAGCATATCGAAGGTATTCTAGACCACAATAACGAAGCGCTTGCTGCACTCGCCACTCGAGTGGAGCAATTGGAGCAGAAAGAAGCACCGGTTGCCCCTGTTGCTGCCCTTGTTGCTGCTACTGCCAATAATGTACCTCGACGCCAAGTATGGGCTGATGAGGTCGAAAATGATTTCAATGCCGAAGGAAATCAATATGCTGCTGATACAGAGTCCGATGGAGGATTCAATATCAACAATGATCGTGACCATCGGCGTCTTCGTTTCAATCGCAACGGTATGAAAAGAATTCCACCACGAGAGGTACATGGTCGTGATGACTCATTTGGTAAGCTTAAATTGACTATACCTTCATTCACTGGAAAGTATGACCCTAATGCCTATCTCACTTGGGAATTAGCTATAGAACAAAAATTTGCTTGCTTTGAAGTTTCTGAAGATAAGAAAGTTAGGGCTGCTACTAGTGAGTTTACTGAATTTGCATCTGTTTGGTGGAGTGAACATTGTAGCAATAGCCAGAACATACCTAGAACTTGGAATGCTTTCAAGAGAGTCATGAGACATAGATTTGTGCCTTCATATTATGCTCGTGATTTGCTGAATAAATTGCAACGTCTGAACCAAGGTAGTAATTCGGTAGGGGATTATTATCAAAAGCTGCAAAATGGTATGTTACGTTGTGGTTTAGAAGAAACCGATGAAGCTAAAATGGCTAGATTTTTGGGAGGCTTAAATCGAGACATTCAGGACATTCTTGACTATAAAGAATACAACTCTATCACTCATCTGCTTCATCTTGCTTGTAAGGCAGAGAGAGAAGTACAGGGACGGAAGTTGAGGCCGAGAGGGAGTTTCAGAGGTGCCCAACCGAAAGCTCCATACAACACATCGAGCCGAGCACTTGCACCGAGTTTCTCCAGCAACAACCGACGTCCTAGTGCTTCCACAATACTCTCACGAGTGACTGAGATGAGTAAGAGTACAATCCAAGCCCCTGCACAAAGTTCATCATCGGTTGCTTCTACTGGTAGAGCACGAGAAACACAATGCCACCGTTGTAAGGGATTCGGTCATATCATGCATGACTGTCCTAGCCAGTGAGCCCTACTCATAAAGGATGATGGTGAGTACACTTCAACTAGTGATATTGAAGAGGAATATACTATGCTTGAAACTGACCATGCAGGTGAAGGGCAACAAGCTGAACATGAACAATATGGTGCTGAAATTAATGATCGATATTTGAGCATCATTGTGAAGCATGTGCTTAGTGCACAAATGGAGCGTGCTGAACAGAATCAACATCACAACTTGTTCCAAATAAAGTTCATTGTCAACGACCGATCATGCCGTACGATCATTGATGGAGGAAGTTGCAACAACTTAGCGAGCATGGACATGGTCGAGAAGCTTGGCTTGACCACGAATCAGCACCCTCGCCCTTACTACATTCAATGGTTCAACAACTGTGGTAAGCTGAAGGTAACTCGCATTGTGAGAATACACTTTTCTATTGCTTCCTATCATGATTATGTTGATTGCGATGTCGTACCTATGCAAGCCTGTTCCTTATTGTTAGGTAGACCGTGGTAATATGATAGAGATGTTTTGCATCATGGTAGAACTAATCAATATACTCTCATGTTTAAACAAAAAAAGATCACTTTGCTACCCATGTCTCCTGAAGCAATTTTAAAGGATGAATTGGAGAGAGCTAATAGAGGAAAGGAGAATAACAAAGGTGAAAATCATATCATAGCTAAATCACTTGTTCAACCGAAAAAGAACGAACCTAGTTCTAACCATGCTAAAATTAAGTTGAAAGGTTCTGTTTTGCTTGCTACCAAATCTAAAATAACTGAGATAGACCCTAATGCATCTGATTGCTATGCTTTAGTTTGCAAAGAAGTTTTGTTTTCACTTGAGGACATGCCTTCTTCTTTGCCTCCTGCTGTTGCTAACGTTTTGCAGGAATTTGCTGATGTATTTCCGAAGGACGTACCACCAGGGCTGCCTCCAATTCGAGGGATTGAGCATCAAATCAATCTAATTCCAGGAGCCTCGTTGCTCAACCGTGCGCCGTATAGAACTAATCCACAAGAGATTGAAGAGATTCAGCGTCAAGTGCAAGACTTACTTGACAAAGGGTACGTACGTGAAAGCCTTAGTCGTTCCTGTTCTTTTGGTTCTAAAGAAAGATGGATCATGGCGTATGTGTGTTGATTGTAGAGTTGTTAATAACATAACAATTCGATATCGTCATCCTATTTCTAGGTTAGATGTATGCTTGATGAATTGAGTGGCTTTGTTGTGTTCTCTAAAATTGATTTGCATAGTGGATATCACCAAATTCACATGAAATTAGGAGATGAATGGAAAACAGCGTTTAAAACTAAATTCGTATTATATAAGTGGTTAGTGATGCCTTTCGGTTTAACTAATGCACCAAGCACTTTCATGAGATTAATGAATGAGGTTTTGCGTCCTTTCATCAACAAATTTTTGGTGGTATATTTTGATGATATTTTGATCTATAGTAAATCCTTGGATGAACATCTTGAACATTTGCATGCTGTTTTTAAGGTTTTACGTGATGCACATTTGTTCGGTAACCTTGAGAAGTGCACCTTTTGCACCGATGAGTTTCGTTTCTTGGTTATGTTGTTACTTCACAGGGCATTGAAGTTGATGAAGCCAAGATCGAAGCTATTCAAAGTTGGCCAATTCCAACAACGGTCACCCAAGTGCGAAGCTTTCTTGGACTTGTTGTGTTCTATAGACGTTTTGTCAAGAATTTTAGTACCATTGCTGCACCGTTGCATGAGCTCACGAAGAAAGGAGTTCCGTTTGTTTGGGGACATGCACAAGAACAATCATTCAACATCTTGAAAGAGAAGCTTACGAATGCACCATTGCTCCAACTTCCTGATTTTGGTAAGACTTTTGAACTTGAATGTGATGCCAGTGGAATTGGACTTGGAGGTGTGTTAATTCAAGAAGGTAAACATGTTGCTTATTTCAGTGAAAAGTTAAGTGGACCTAGTCTGAATTATTCAACTTGTGATAAAGAATTATATGCTTTAGTTCGGACTTTGGAGACATGGCAACATTACCTTTGGCTGAAAGAGTTTGTTATCTATTCTGATCATGAATCTTTGAAGCATATTAGAAGGCAAAGCAAATTGAATCGTAGACATGCAAAATAGGTAGAATTCATTGAATCTTTTCCTTATGTTATTAAACACAAGAAAGGGAAGGAGAATGTTATTGCTGATGCTTTGTCTAGACGTCACACTATGTTATCTCAACTTGACTTCAAGATTTTTGGATTAGAAACCATCAAACAGCAATATGTGTATGATGCTGCTTTTAAAGATGTACTGCTGAATTGTAAAGAAGGAAGAAACTGGAATAAATTTGTGATAAATGATGGCTTTGTTTATCGAGCTAACAAGCTATGCATTCCTACTAGCTCTGTTCATCTTTTGTTGTTACAGGAGGTGCATGGAGGAGGTCTAATGGGACACTTTGGTGTTAAGAAGACGGAAGACATCTTGGCCGTTCACTTTTTGGCCGAAGATGAGGTGACGTCGAGCGCTATGTTGCACACTGCACTACATGTCAAAAAGCTAAGTCATGACTTAATCCACATGGTTTGTATATGCCTCTGCCTGTTCCTAGCACACTTTGGGAGGATATTTCTATGGACTTTGTTTTAGGACTGCCTAGAACAAAGAAGGGGAGGGATAGTATATTTGTTGTCGTGGAAAGATTTTCTAAAATGGCACATTTTATACCTTGTCAAAAGAGCGATTATGCTACAAATGTTGCTGATTTGTTTTTCAGGGAAATCGTTCGACTACATGGAGTGCCGAATACAATTGTTTCAGATTGTGACGTGAAGTTCTTAAGTCATTTTTGGAGATCTCTATGGATGAAATTGAGGACTAAGCTGCTGTTTTTTACTACATGTCATCCCCAAACCGATGGCCAAACCGAAATTGTCAACCGCACATTATCCACCATGTTGCGGGCTGTTTTGAAGAAGAACTTGAAGATGTGGGAAGAATGCTTGCCTCACATAGAGTTTTCTTACAACCGACCGCTGCATTCAACCACAAAGATGTGTCCCTTTCAGGTAGTATATGGGTTTGTTCCTCGCACTCCTATTGATTTATTACCTTTACCATCTTCGGAAAGGGTGAACATTGATGCTAAATGACGTGCTGAACTGATTCTTAAACTGCATGAAATAACTAATGAGAATATAGAGCGTATGAATGAAAAGTACAAGATTGCTGCTAATCAAGGTAGAAAAGAAATAATTTTTCACCTGAGCGATCTTGTTTGGTTACACTTGCGAGAAGAAAAGTTTCCAGACTTAAGAAAATCAAAGTTGCTGCCTAGAGCTGATGGTCTTTTTCAAGTGTTAGAGAGGATTAACAATAATGCATACAAGCTTGACTTGCCTGCAAATTTCAGGGTTAGTCCCACCTTTAAAATTGCAGATTTGAAGCCATATTTGGGTGAGGAAGATGAGCTTGAGTCGGGGACGACTCAAATGCAAGCAGGGGAGGATGATGAGGACATCACTTCTTCGGATACACGCAACAACCATAATCCTCCACTTGTTATACAAGGACCAATAACGTGCAGCAAAACCCGATTGTTGCATTGCTAGGTGAACTCATTCCTAAGTTTATATATATGTGGTTTTGAGAATGGTTTACTATCTAATAGTGATAATATTGTGCTTAGCAACCATGGAGAGGACCAACAAGGGACGCAAGGACCAGCAAGGGACGCAAGGACCAGCAAGGAGCCCAAGTCGAGTTGGAGTCCAGGATGGATTCGAGTTGGAGTCCGGTTCCGCCATCCAGGAGCAGCCTGCCTTCAAACGACCATAACTCTCTCATACGAAGTCTGATTGGGACGTTCTTATAGTCCACGGAGAAGCCTACGACGAGATCTTTCCAATGGATCTAGCTCCATATCCAAATTCCTTCTGGATCGCCAAAAATTGACAAAATAAGTTTCGACCAGATTCTGATTGGGCCTAGTCGGTGCTGCGTCACATTTTTGGTGGGGTCAAGGCCCATGTATCGAGTTAGAGTCCGAGTAGGGAAAGAGTCCATGTCGGTTTCAGGTTTCCTTACCTGGCCACCGACCTCTTTTACCTCCTCTATATAATCTGGCCGAACCATTAGGGTTCTGCGGGTTATGTTTAGTCATAGTCTTTCCTTCGTGAAGCTATTGAGATATTTTTCTTGGTCGGCTAGATCAACATCAATATGTGTATTCGGAACCCCAGCTCTTTTTCGTGATTCAATCTATATTTGCAATTTCAGATTGCTTGTTTATCTTGTTCTTGCTTGTTCTTCGATTGCTTGCAGGAATAGATCTTCGTGCTCAGGTCGATCGTGCTTCTAGTTCGGTTGATAACAATCTGAAGTTGATTCAGCGATTGCCAGGGCGTATCAGTCGTGTATGGTTGGTAGCCGGATCGTGAGAGTCGTCTTTACAAATTGATAGTTGTTGTTCTCATCGAAAGATCGGACCGCCCGCATCACATCAATAATCGTCGAGATCGAAGTCGTTCTAGGAATCATATGCTCCGACATTGCTCACCAAACCTCCGGATGAAGGGAAAACACCTTGAGAAAGGCCCTACGGTGGGCACCAGCTGTCGACGATTTGGACTCAGGGTGCTTAGTCAATCTTATGCAAATTTGTGAGTTGCGGGACCTTTTAGGGCGCTCCTCCGGGAAGATAGGATGAATCAAGTCTGTAGAGACACAAAAGATTTTATACAGGTTTGGGCACTCGATGATGGGAGTAATAGCCCTACGTCCTGTTGTGATTTCACTATATGAAATAAGATGTTTACAAGAAGGAAGAAGTGATGATCACAGGCGATGATCTCTTCAGTGTTAATGTCTATCTAACTATATCTAAGTCTTCAGGTTTGTTGAACGCTTGGTAGTGCTTGTATGCTTGACTGAATTCTCAACCGTCCTTAGAACGTGCATTGACTACCTTTTTATACTGCACAAAAGGGCGCCAATGCGAAACGGCCTTGGACAGTTGTTAGGAGGCAGTTTTGTTAACCGCACTTAACTTGCGTGCAGACTTAACACGTGAAATCAAGGGATAATCGCACATATTAACCTCTTAGCAGTTGTCTTCATACGTGGAAATATCTTCGTGATTCTCGGGATATGCCATTCAAAGAGTTAGGCCTTCCCGAATTATCCTGGTCACAGATAATCAACAACCCTCTGACCGTGCACTATCTGCAGTCTCCTGATCACGCACTGTCTGCGGCCTTATGATCGCGCTGGGGTTGCCATCATGAAATATCTCTGTGTTTGCGCCCTATAGGTCGTTTGAGACCATAGCGACGGACTTATAAACACACGTCTAATCTGATTCTATCTTAAACCAGACGTGTATTACTTTGAACTAGCTCGGGTGATAATCCTCGTCACCGTGTGACGGGTCACCTCCCATCGAGCAATCACAGAGATTGACACCAGAATTTATACAGGTTTGGGCCTTAGTGGGGACCCTAGTCCTGTCGACGTGCTCCCGACGTGAGTCGACTGGGGAGGCTCTCTTTTGGGGAGAGGCCTCCTAAGCACGCCTATTACTTTTAGTGTATGGAGTGGGAAAATGAATCACCTCCTTTACAAAAGTGCGTACATGGGTATATATAGACCCGAAAAGAAACAAATTACTAAAGTACCCTTGCTGCAGCTGTCCGATCGAGGGCGCAGCGGTCTTTTCATCGGTCAGCGCTCCTGGATGGCTGACATGTGTATGCTTCAATTTTTGAGGACATTCCCGGGACGGGGGAGGCCCCCTTACCCAGGGGCCGTGTTCGAGACAGGTCAGGCCCCGTGTCCAGTGGCGGCGCCCGAGACGGGGGAGGCCTCCTTACCCGGGGGTAGCGTCCAGGACAGGGGAGGCCCCGTGTCCAGTGGCGACACTCGGGAACTGGGAGGCCCCCTTACCCAGGGTAGTGTCCGGGACAGAGGAGGCCCCAAGTCTGGGTGCGGCGCCCGGGACAGGGGAGGCACCCTTACCCGGGGGCAGCGTCCGGGATAGGGGAGGCCCCGTATCCAGTGGCGGCGCCCGGGAAGGGAGAGCCCCCGGGTAAGGGGGCAGCGTCTGAGACAGGGGAGGCCCCTTACCCAGGTAGCATCCAGGACAGGGGAGACCCTGTGTCCGGTGACGGTGCTCGGGATGGGGGAGACCCCTTACCCGGGGACAACACGAGGGGAGGGAGAGGCCTCTTACCCGGGAAAACCTCCCCGGGACCGAGAGGTTACGGGGACTAAATAGGATGGGGATTTCCCCCAACACCCTTAATTAATTATAGTAGTTACTGCATGCCATAGTAAATCCATTTTCAAAATATAATATGTCAGTAGAAATATTTGGCGACAAAGTAATGGCTAAACACATGGACATGTTCCCTAATATGGTTATAGTTTCTAATGCCAAGGGTTTTGGTCGCTGAAAGTATTATTCGCATGATGGTATGCATATATGCTAACTAGTCGTCCAACAAATCAAGAATCCCAGACAGGCGCGAACGCCGGGATGCCGGCTTTCCGGCAGCCTCTAACGACGTCCCTGCTCCCCTCCGGATTGCTCGTCACCACCACTACCTCCGCGCACCACCGCCGCGCCGCGTCGATGGTCAGCCTGGCGATGTCCGGCCGCCCCATGATCGCCGTATCGTGCACGACCACCCGGCCTTGCAGGTACTCGCTGTTCGCCACCGTGTCCATCATGTCCTCACCGTAGTTCTCGGCAATCCCCTTGGCCACCCACACCAGAGACACCTCCGCTGGGCTTGGCTGCATCAAGAATGACATAAAGACGCACACGCCGGACCCCGTCGCGACCATTGTCACCCTCCGGTACATGTTGATGAGGTAGGGGAGTCCCGGGAAGTGGAGGCGCCGCGTCCAGAGGTGGCTCGGCGGGTCGGTGATGAGGCCGCGGGTGAAGTCTCCGACGGCGCCAGCGAGCATCGAGTGCGTGCGCTTGCCGTCGGAGATGATGCCGAAGGCGTGCCACTCGGAGAGCGGCGAGCGGCTGATGCGGCCGAGCAGGCCGGCCTTGACGCCGCTTTGGAAGGTTATGATCGACGCGTGGCCGGAGTGCACCGTGACGGTGACCGGCACGCGGCGGACGGTGAACCACGGCACAATGGAGAAGAAGGTGATGGCGGCCGTGAGCCAGAGGCCCTCGCACTTTACGAGGGTTGCGCCGGTGAGCCGGGAGTAGGACTTGGTCGCCGGTTCGTAGCCGGCGGTGAGCACGACGAAGGCCCAGAGCAGCGCCAGGGAGGCCCATCCGGCGAGACGGTGCGTGTTCTCGAACACGTTGTGGTGGAGGTGGCGCACCAGCGGGACGGCGGCCATGGACGACATCCCGAGCAAGGCGAGGATGGCCGACGAAAGCCCAACGACCTCGGGGCGCGTGGCGTCGAGGTGCTCGAGCGCGTGCACGAGCCCGTAGACCAGCCACACGAGCGTCGACACACCGCACCCGCTGTGGATGCCGCCAAGGGACTGCATCACCGCCATCACGGCGGTCTTGACGGCGACCGGCACCGAGGGCGGGCCGAAGAGCCGGAGGACGACCCAGAAGACGACGCGGAGCACCGCCTCGGACCGACACAGCGTGAGCGCCAAGACGTTCCACATGGACAGCACGTCGGCCCGCCGCCTGCCGTACTGGAACCGGCCGGTGGCCGCGAGGCAAAGCGCTACCGTGTTTAGCGCCAGAGACAGCAGAAAGAGGCGCTTGTACACGGTGAACAAGCCCTGGTCGAGCAGTATAATGCTCAGTCTCGAGCGCCGCGGCGACGGCGGCACTGCCACGACATTCTCCTTCGCCGCAGAAGCGGTCGTCGTCTTGCACGCCACCCCCTCCTCGTCGTCGTCACCGTCGACGTCGACGTCGATGTCGCAGAAGTGGCTGCTTGGGCGACTAACTGACCTACCGAGGCGAGGCGGCATAGTGGCGAGCGAAGGGAGCCAGACCCATCGGCCGGTGCTCGGGACGTCCGGCGCGACGGCCGGAGGAGCGGCGATGACGGTGAACGGGCCGCCCGTCGACCGCTTCGGCTCGAACGAGACGAAACGGCAGCTCGAGAACATGGGCTTGCCTGCATCTTGCTGCTCCATGTTGCTCACTAGGGTTTGAAAGAAGAAAGTACTATATAAGGTGTGTGTGTTGGTGTGCAACAGTGTAAGTGTATAACATGCAAAAAGAAAGCTGTCTGCATACGGGAGGCATGTTTATATCCATGGATAATTTTGCCCTGTAATGTTGCTGCATACAAACTGCCTTGTATGTAGGATTGGAACAAAACATCGAAACTATTGAATAATTTAAAGAAAAATTTGGTTCTGTGTCATCGGTGAAAGTGAAAATTTAAAATATGTCAAAAAAAAAGACTAAGACCCTGTTTGAAAACACATTATTTAAAAATCAAAGTATTTTAAAATTTTGGTTTTGTAATTATCATGCAATCAAAATCATACTATTTCATAGTATTATAAAAACACAGTTTTTATAAATGTTTGGATACACAGTTTTTTTTTCAAAATTTTTAATTTGGTGTTTAAATGAACTAGCTGTTATGATAATTTAAAAAAATAACCATTGGACAATTTTTACTGGTTTTTGGGTATATAATATTTTATTCGAATAATTATATGTTAGATAAATTATATTCAACAATTTTATACAATACCCTTTTGCAAATTATATTCAACAGTTTTAGTATAATATTTTATTCAACAAATTATATATGTTAGACAAATTACTATAGCAAAAACAGGGGGAACGGCAGGTTCACTGTCACTAGATCTGCCTAGCGGGGCTCACCGGCGAAGAACAAGTCTGGTCGACGCTTTAGAGTCCCAATTCGGCGTAATCCTGATTAATTTTATTTTGGTGCTCAAATTTGTCCTCAATTCTTGGGTGAAAACTGAAGGAGGGGCGCGATGAACTCCGGCGAGGTTTCGTCGGAGCGGCGGAGCTTGGTGGGGAGCAAGAAGGGGTGCAGAGGGTCTAACAGGTCAATTAATTTGAACTACGACACACCGTGTGGGGTTGGCAATGAAAGCTCATTTTTGGGCGGTGTGGGGACTCACTGGCAATGATGATCACGGTAAGGGCTTCATGATCCGTCTGAGCAAAAAAGTTTCTGAGGCCAGGAGGTGTCGATTAGGAAGAAAATTTCGTAATTTTTTGGCTATTTTGGTGGTTCGATGGGTGGCTCAGGGGTCACGGTTGCCGCCAAGGAAAATGGCGGTCCGGCAACAAATTTTCGCCGAAATTGGGTCGATGAGGTGGTCACCAGTTGGAGGAACTTAGTAGGAGTAGTGGGAGGCTCGATCGTGGCTTTGTTATCATTTGCCGGCGTTAGAACGGCGGCCAACAACGAGGCAGAGGTGAGGAGGTGGTAGAGTGACATCCCGACGTCACGGCTCGCGCGCACGAGGTATGGGCGGCAGAGGTGAGGAGGTTGAGGAGAGGGGGCATGGCACCGAGCACTCCGATGGCGGCATGGTTGTTCTCGCAAGGGCTAGGCCGAAGAGGGCACCAGCGGCATGTTTGCACGCCTCTCGTGTAGTGATGCCTGAGCGAAGCACGTCGATGAGCGGCGGCACAACGCCAGTGCGGACGATGGGCACCTTGTTCGCTGGCTCGAGGGAGAGGTTGACCAGCGCTGCAGCTGCATCGGGGCACGCGGTGGCGTGGTGGGGGAGCAGAAGCACACGGTGGAGGGCCGCGAGCAGCCGCAGCGTCCAGAGCACACCTGTGGTCAAAGTTTTGTGCCAAAACTTTGTACCGAACCAAAGTTTACAAAACTGAGAAAAAATCATGGTTTTGAAGAAACTATAGATTCAAAACTATAAAATACTTTAGAATCAAACCCCTCCTTGGTTTTTAATACCACAGTTTCTTTTAAAACCATAGTATTAGACAAAAACTCAAAAAAAAACTTCGTAACCAAACAGGGCCTAATTGGTCTTATGCCACTGGAATCCCAAAACCTACGAAAAATGTCATTCTTAACTTAAGTTTTTTAAAAATGGCAAGAATACTCCTACCCATTTCTTCTTTATACATGTTTGGCACTAATTTTTTTAAGGCATTTCATCAAACATGAATAAGGCATTGTTTATATAGATGAGTAGTTGTGCCGGCTATTGCTGTTGTCACCACGCATGCTGTGCAAGCCGTCGTTGTTTTTTGAGCTTGTGGGTAAAAGAGTTATTTTAACCCAAATCAACTGCTTTGACCTTGTCAGAATGGTATTTTCTAAAAGTTTTCAGGATTATAGTCACATGATACCAATTAGTCTTTTTTCGATGGCATATTTCGAATTTCCACTTTTACCAGTGGCATAGACCGAAATCCTCTTAATTTAAAGTCAGCTTGGAGTGGGTAATGAGTCGAGTCCAACTACTTTTTCATGATACTTAACAAGCTAAACCAAGTCAGCACTAGCTTTGTTGTGCTTGACTCATTTAGAGTCGTTTGCAATTAAGATATAATTTCTTTTAAAAATACCACTATAAGATTAGGCCTCAAAGTCATTAGATAGTGGCGGATCAAAAAATTTAAAGATTGGGTGTGAACTGTTGCATATAGGCCCTTAATCTTGATTTTGATGATAAATGACAAAAGTGTCTTCGACTAATCTATTTGCATTGAATATCATCAATAAGATCAGGTGAAAAGATGAAACGCCAAACGGGAGTCGCAAAACGGAAGTTGAAAAGCCTAAGGTAAATATTTTGGATTTTATCGGTCTCGGTGTTAGGAGTATTGACCAGATTTATAGAAATTCTTTTTAGTTTAATCGTTCTATTGTTCTGAAATCTCTTTTAGTTCCAGCAAAAACTGAGAAACTCTTAGATCATATGTTGCATTCACATTCATTCATAATCTTGGTAAAGTCTGAGAAAAATAAAGATTTCAAAAAGGGACTGAAACTGGACTTTATATCTGTATTTTTAAAGTTGTCAATAAGGCTGACAGTCAGCCTTTCGTGCTGCCATTCGACTACTTGGCAAATGGAGCACCAATTATTTGAACTCTGGTCTTTTGAAAATCAAGCATTCGAGCACTATTCATTCGACCAGAGATCATTCGAACACTATTCATTCGACCAGAGGCCATACGAGCACTGTTCATTCAACCAGAGATCTTTCGAACACTATTTATTCAACCAGAGGCCATGCGAACATTGTTATTCGACAACTGGGCTTTCAATTACTATTCATTCAACCAAAATGGTATTTAAACCAGTTTTTTTTTATAAAGGTTAAATTTATTCATACAAAACTGGTCTTGGTTGATGCTGATAGTCAGCATTGAATGTTAATTTCAATGTTGACATTTGTCCAGAGAGACATGTTTTTTATCCACAATAGATTTACACTATGCTAACAATCAGCATGGTGATGCTGACAATTAGGATCAATGTCAGCGTGCGTGTGGACGTTTCTCCAGAGACGTATGTTTTTGAGCCAAAATGTTTTTGACCTATGCTAATTGTCAACACATGTAGAGACAAAAATTTCAACGGCTACTGACTATGCCATAACTAGCTGTTTGAGGTCAATGCTGACTGTCTATATTTGAGGTTGACTATTAACATGCACTATTTTTTTCCTGCACGACCATAACGGCTAGTTGAGAGGCTTGGACTATATATATGTGTTGTGAGCACAAAATGACCATCTCTTTGAGCTATATTCTGATATTCTGATATACACTTGAGCCCAAGTCCTCTAGTGCTAGAATCTTGATCTTTTGATCAAAATCATTCATTGTGATTGTAAGAGATCCTCCGAGAACATTCATTCGTATTATTTGCATCTTTAGAGTTTCTCGGTGATTGTTGGAGGTCAAAAGAAGATCTCACAACTTGTTTCTCTTGGTGATCTCCTTCACATAGACGGTTCGGAGGCGTGGCTATTGATCTCTCCATAAATAAAGCTTGTCGGAGAGGCTCGACATGTTTGTGAGAGGTTTGTGCTCACCTTTCCGGAGAGGAGAAGGAGCAACCATAGTGGACATCGGAGCAAGACTCATTCATTTGAGTGCTTCAACGAGGAGTAGTGGAGACCGGGCGAGTATCCGAGACCTCAAGATACATCATTGTGTTTGATTCTCTATCTCTCATTTTGCATGTACTATCTTTTGTTTGATTTGATTCAGTCTTTTTATTTGCTCTTGTTTAGACTTTAAATTGTGAACACGTTTATATTCATAAAAGTTTTAAAAGCCACCTATTCACCCCCCATAGTCGGCATTCTTGATCCTACACGTGCTATCAGAGCGTGGTCTCTCTTTTGAGTAGGCTTCACCGCCTAGAGAGAGGATGGCTTCCGATGAAGGGTTTTCATCTTGGTCACACCGGATATGCGCCCATCTTTGACAGGACTAACTATCCCTATCGGAAGGTGCACATGTTAGTTTTTCTAGAGGCCATGGGACTTGATGTTTGGGACATTGTTAAGATCGGGTTTACTCCTCCAGTTGATCTGGCAAGTCATTCCGATGACGATAAGAGAAAAATCCACTTAAATGCCCATGCCAAAAATACGCTCGTTGCCGGTTTGTCCCTAAATAAGTTCAACCGTGTGAGCAACCTTACCATCACTCATAAGGTTTGGACCACCCTCAAGGAAATCTATGAGGGCACCACTAGGGTCAAGGAGGCAAAATTGCTCATGGTTAGGCAAAGATATGAGACATTCGCCATGTTACCAACCAAGTCTGTGGATTCCATGTTTACTCGGTTGAACAACATTGTGAATGAGCTCAAAGGCCTCAGAGTTGTTTTTACTATCATGAGATTGTGAGTAAAATGCTTAGGGCTCTTTCAGAGAATTTTAACACTCTCGTGATTGTCCTCACCAACTTGGACTTATCATCTACCACCCCTACCGATCCTTATGAGAACCTCATCACCCATGAGATGCATCGGAAGGAGAAGAAGGAGGCAACCGAATCATCAGAGACGAAAAAGAAGAACTTGGCATTCAAAGCCGGCTCCAAGAGTGATTCAAGTGATGGCTCCTCTGATGAGGATCTAGTCCTTCTTGTAAAGAACACTCAAAAACTTCATCGTAAATTGCACAAGAAGGGAGTTAACATCGATACGAGACTAAAGGGGTCAAAGGAATCAAATTTCAAGGACATGATATGCTATGACTGTCATGAAGAGGGACATATAGCTTCAAGATGTCCAAATGAGAACAAAACTTGGGATAAGAAGAAGAAAGATCCCAAGAAGAACAAAATCTTCAAGAAAATCAATGGCGGAAACAACGAAGAAAGTTTTGGAGAATGGATGTCCAGAGGAGAGAGGTCCATTCTGACTCCGACGATGAGGGAGGTTGTTCGAAGAAGCTAGCCGGATTAGCTCTTGGCAACAACAACACATCATCAAGTTCATCCTTTTGCCTTATGACTAAAAGTGATGAGAAGGTATATTCTCTTGACCCCTCATATGATGATCTAGTTGAAATGATTAGTGAATCATAAATAGGAAGTATAGAGAACTTAAAGAAGAGCACTCTTCTTTATTTGCTCTTTACTCTGATTTAAAAGACTCATATGAAGGTCTATTCATCAAGAATCTTACTAACTCACCAACTAAAAGGGATATTGCTATATCTTGTGACTTAGTTGATGATATACCAAATGTAGTCACTAAAAATGATATGCCAATTGTAGGATCAAGGATGCCGACTAAAGGGGGGGTGAATAGGAGGCTTTTAAAAACTTTAAATTAAATACAAAATCAAGTAACAATAGAACATTAAAGAGGAGAAGACAAACACAATCGATTTTTACCGAGGTATCGGAGACTCGCCCAGTCTCCACTAATCCTCATTGAAGCACTCAAGTCACTTGAGTTTTGCCTTAATACCCACGAAGGATATTATCCACTATTGGTTGCTCCTTATCCACTCTAGAAAGGCGAGCACTGACGCCTTGTACACCTTTGCCGAGCCTCTCCAACAATCTCCAAACTGGAGAGGTCAGCGGCCACGCCTCCGAACCGTCTAGGTGAGGGCGCTCACCAAGAGTAATAGGCAGCGAGGTCTTCTCTAGACCTCCAAACACGCACTGAGAAAACTACAAGTATGCAAATGCAATGAATTGGAATGCTCGGTGGATCAGAAAACACTCGACTTGATCAAAAGATCAAGATTTTGTATAAAACACTAAAGCTCAAAAGTGAATATGACTAGAAGGCTGCTTGTTGTACAAAACAAATGCTCAAACCCTCTATTTATAGCCTCAAGTCTCAAAAGAGATGTTGGAGCTCGAGCTGAAAATCAGCAGCTCAAGCTGACAGTCAGTTTACCAAACTGACAGTCAATTTAGGTCACGACCGGAGGGAAGAAAAATCCGGAGAAAACAGTGCTAGCCGTTTGCGGTCGAAAAAGGAAACAAATCAGTACAAACTGACAGTCAGTATGAGGAACTGACAGTCAATTCCAAAACCAACGGCTGACAAAATTTGCGGATAAAAAATAGCTAGCCGTTTGTGGTCGTATATGGAAACTTGAAACCCCCAACTGACAGTCAATCTCACAAACTGACAGTCAGTTCGACCACAAAGAGACCAGATCAAATAGGAACTCAAATAAAATCAACTGAGGTCAAAGATCAAACTGACAATCAGTTATACCAAACTGACAGTCAGTTTAGTTCAAAAGTTTTCAGCCCAAAATACACACTCTCTGGACAATTGTCAGTTTAACTGAACTGACATTCAAACTGACAATCAGTTAGGCAAACTGACAGTTAGCCTGAACAAAAATAGCTATAACTTTAAATCCAGAAATCCAAAAGAGGTGTTTAATAACTCGTTTAAAATATAATTTTAAGGGATACATTTTTATCAACAGAAGCAAAAACCAGATCTACCTAGATCTTTTTAGAAGTTTGAAAAACTCTTCTGCTGTCAAAAGCTCAACTGAAAATCCAAATCTTTCAAACCAAATACAAATCAAATCCAACCAAAAGAATACAATGCAATCACCTAAATTTCTCGGTTTATGTTGGAAATGTAGAGAGGACTTTTGCAGCCCCTCTTTATAGTACGATTAAAGCTAAAAACAATTTTCCTAAACCGGTCAACTCCAAACACCGGGATCGGCAAAAAAAATAAAATCACGGATTACCTTAGGTCCTTTCCATTTCTGCGACTTGCGTCTCGTTTATATTCCTTGCGACTTGTGCTTTTACTTCTTTTGCGTTGGGTTCGTCTTGTTCATCTCGCATATCATCCGAATGGTACTCTGTATCGAACAATCTCAAAAACACAGTCAGTCTGAAACACTTAGTTTTCATTAATCATCAAAATTAGGGTTAGGCATAAAGACCTAGATGCAACATCAACTAGTTGCAATAATTTAATTGATACACCATGTTCATCTAGCTCTAGCGATAAAGAATTGCAATGACATGTATCACCCTCTAACTCTAATGAAATAATCTTAAATGAAAATAATGAACCAAAGGCTCAAATCAAGAAACTTAGTAAAGGTTTACAAATTGTTACAAAGGGAAAGCATCTCTTGATCTTCTTCTTAGTGAGCAAAAATGCTCAGTTAGAAAAGAAGGACTTGGATATTTTCCAAAGAAAGGGAAGAAACCAAATACAAGAACTATTTTTCTAAAAGCATGCAACAAGTTTTGTTTTAGGTGTCATGAAGTCGGTCATTCACATGATGCATGTCCCTTAATGACTTCTATTCACTTTGATGCATGCTACATACTTAAGAGGTCAAAGAAAGGATATGTAATAGCAAAGTTTGTTGGAGGACCCATGCTAAACAAAAAGAAAAAATCTATTTGGGTGCCCAAAACTTTGACTGCTAACATTGAAGGACCCAAAATGCTTTGTACCTAAACAAACTTGATTATTTGTTTTTGTAGGTGAACTACAAGACCAGTGGAAAACATTAGGTGCTAGATAGTGGATGCACTAAACATATAATCGGCAACAAAAAGTTGTTCACCTTATTGGAAGACAACTCAAGTGAAGACCAAAAGATCACCTTTGGCGACAATCGCCAACGAAATGTTGTAGGCTTGGGTAAAATTGCTATATCTTATGATCTTTCAATTTCAAATATTTTACTTGTTGAATCATTGAATTTTAATTTGTTATCCATTGCATAAATTTGTGATCTTGGATTTCGTTGCATATTTTCTCCTAAAGATATTTTAGTTGAAATTTAAAAGGCAACTTTTTGAGCTTCAAAGGTTTTCATTTTGGAAATCTTTATCTAGTTGATTTCAACTGAAAAGATGTATCTCTTTCAACGTTTCTTGTTTGTCAAACTTCAAAAGGTTGGCTTTGGCATAGAAGACTTGCACATGTTGGAATGTATCAACTTAAAAAACTTTTAAAACGTGATTTAGTAGTTGGCTTGAAGAATGTGAATTTTGAGAAGGACAAACCTTGTAGCACTTGTCAAGTGGGCAAACAAGTAGCTACTTCACATCCGACCAAGCGTATTCTTTCAACTTGCAAACCTTTGGATCTATTGCATATGGACTTATTTGGACCTTCCGAGTTCCAAAGTATGGGGGAAACAACTATGGTTTTGTCATTGTTGATGATTTTACACGCTATACTTGGGTCTTCATTCTTTCTCAAAAATCTGAAACCCCCGATGTTTTTAAAAGTTTTGCAAAATGCGTTTCCACAAAATTTGAACTTTCCATCAAGAAAATCCGTAGTGATCATGGTGGAGAGTTTGTAAATTCGACCTTATTTGATTTTTGTGACTCTTTGGGCATTAAACACAAATTTTTAACTTCCTACACTCCACAACAAAATGGAGTTGTAGAAAGGAAAACTTGAACATTAATAGAAATGGCAAGAACAATGCTAAGTGAGTATAACACTCCTACGCTTGCTACTCTATAAATCGACTTTACTTACATCATCTTCTAAATTTAACTCCCTATGAGTTTCTTGTTGGGCACAAGCCAGATGTCTTTTATTTCCAAGTGTTTGGATGTAAATGCTATATCCTTAGAAAAAGAACATTTGGAGGAAAATTTCAAAGAAGAGTTGATGAAGGTTTTCTAGTGGGATACTCCACCACTAGCAAAGCCAATAGAGTTTTCAACAAAAATACAAATTGCGTTGAAAAATCTTGTGATTTAGAATTTGATGAATCTAATGGCTCTCAAAAGGAGTAAGTGTCTTGTGATGTTGTAGGTGAAGATCTCCAAGAAATGATGAAGAATATTACTATTGGAGACATCAAACCTAGAGATGATGATCAAGAGGATGATGACAATATAGAGTGTGATGAACAACATACATCATCACCTCTTATTATTGATCCACCGGAGTCAAATCAAGTGGAAGCATCACAAGTTGAAGCACCAAGACAACATCAAGCCATTATCAAAGATCACCCTTTAGATCAAGTATTGGGTGATGTTAGTAAGGGTGTTCAAACTCGCTCTCGTATTGCTTCTTTTTGTGAACATCACTCTTTCATTTCTTCCTTAGAACCTAAACTTGTAAATGAAGCACTTAGTGATCCGGATTGGGTAAATGCCATGCATGAAGAGCTAAACAACTTCTCTAGAAATAAAGTATGGACATTAGTAGAAAGACCAAAAGATCATAACGTAATTGGAACAAAATGAGTTTTTAGAAATAAACAAGATGAGAATGGAGTAGTAGTAAGAAACAAAGCCTGTTTTGTTGCACAAGGATATTCTCAAGTAGAAGGTTTGGATTTTGGTGAAACTTTTGCACCTATAGCGAGATTAGAAGCTATTCGCATACTTCTTGCATTTGCATCAAATTTCAACATTAAATTATTTCAAATGGATATGAAAAGTGCATTTCTAAATGGATAAATATCCAAATTAGTCTTTGTGGAACAACCTCCCAGTTTTGAAGATTCAAATTTTCCAAATCATGTGTATAAACTCTCTAAGGCTCTTTATGGACTTAAACATGCTCCCCGAGCTTGGTATGAACGACTTAGAAACTTTCTTATATCAAAAGGATTTAAAATTGGGAAGGTGGACACAACGCTATTTACAAAAGTGGTTGAAAATATTTCTTTGTATGCCAAATATATGTTGATAATATCATATGTGGTTCCACTAACGAATCTTTTTGCCATGAGTTTGGAGAAATGATGTCTAGAGAATTTGAGATGTCAATGATTGGAGAGCTAAGCTTTTTCCTTGGTCTTCAAATCAAGTAACGCAAGAACGGAACGTTCGTGAGTCAAACCAAGTACGTGAAGGACTTGCTCAAGTGCTTTGGGATGGAAGATGCTAAAGCCATCAAAACTTCCATCGCCACTAATGGACATCTCGATATGGACAACAACGTAAAAGCGGTTGATTCTAAACTCTATCGATCTATGATTGATAGTTTACTTTATCTTACCACATCTAGGCCAGACATCATCTTTAGTGTATGCTTGTTGGGGCAAATCCTGTACCTCCGGGTAGTCTTCGAAGTGAGCTCCCGAGTGCCCTCAGTCCTTCGTGCGGAGAAGGTCCCTGGCGGGTCCTGGGCGTCTGGGCCCTGGGTCCCGCAGGGTCTTTGGAGCGCCTCGGTCCTTCGTGCGGAGAAGATCCCTGGTGGGTCCCTGGGCCTCCAGGCCCCTGGTTTCGTGGGGTCTCCAGAGCGCCTCGGGCCTACGTGCGGAGAAAGTCCCCGGTGGTTCCCCGGGCCTTCGGGCCATGGGTCCCAGGGGACCTCCCGCACGCCCTCGGTCCTTTGTGCGGAGAAGGTCCCCAGCGGGTCCTGGGTCCTGCGGGGTCTCCGGACCGCCTCGGCCCTTCGTGCGGAGATGGTCCCTGATGGGTCCCGGGGGCTAGGCCCTGGGTCCCAGGATCATCGGGCTCTTGGTCCTGGGGAGTCACCGGGTCCCGGAGAGTCCCAGAGAGTCACCGGGCCCCCGATGAGACCCGGAGCATCACCGGGTCCCGGAGAGTCCCGGAGGGTCACTGGGTCCACGGAGGGTCTTCGGGCCCCCGGACAGTCCCGGAGAGTCACCGGGCCCCCGGTGAGACCCGCAGCATCACTGGGTCCCGGAGAGTCCCGAAGGGTCACTGGGTCCCTGGAGGGTCTTCGGGCCCCTGGAGAATCCCGGAGGGTCACTGGGTCCCTGGAGGGTGCCTGGGCCCCGTAGGTTCACTGGGGTCCCAGTGGGTCCCGGAGGGTCTTCGGGCCCCAGAGGTTCACTAGGGTCCCGGTGGGTCCCTGGGCCCCGGAGGTTCACTTGGGTCCCGAAGGGTCCCCGGGCCCTGGAGGGTCACCGGGTCTCGGAGAATCCCGGAGGGCCACCAGGCCTCGGAGGTTCACCAGGGGACCAGAGGGTCCCGGTGGGCCACCGGGAGCCCCAGGGTTCACCGTGCCCCAGAGGGTCGCCGGGTCCCGGGAAGCCACCAGAGGATTGGAGAGCTCCCCGAGGAATCCCGGTCGCCCCACGCGGTCGATCCCGACGACACGAAGGGTCACGTGCTGGTGGCATGAGGGGTGCTTTGGGAACTGACAAGGACACTTGTCAAGCATCCAAGCCCTTCGGTCGACGAAATGACGCCCGCGCCCCTTGATCCAACGGCCGTAGCTAGGGCTTTATGGTCTTTTGCATGTTTTGGGGACTATATATACCCCCCTTTATCTCATTTGTAACTAACTCTAATTCATTTACAACACACTCAAACAACAGGCTCCCTTGGAGACCTCTCTCCCCGAGAGAGCACCTCCCCAGCGGACTAGCGTCCAGAGGGTGCCGACAGGACTAGGGCCCCCACCGGGACCCGAACCTGTATAAAAATCGCTATGTCAATTGCTGCGTTGCCCGGTGGGAGGTGACCGGTAACTCGGTCAGCTCGCGCCGTTGTATACGTGCTTTGCACATCCGAGGAAACCTGCCGGGGTATCCGTAATACCACGACAATGCTTATGTGCTAGATTTCAATCATCTCCTAAGGAATGTCATTTGATTTCTATTAAAAGGATCCTTATATATTTGAGATGCTACCCAAATATAGGACTTTGATATCCAAAAAATACAAACTTTGAATTAATTGGTTATTCTGATTCAGATTATGCGGGTTGCAAAATTGATAGAAAAAACACATCGGTAGCTGTCAACTATTGGGGAGATCTCTAGTCTCTCGGTCATCTAAGAAAGAAAACTCTGTAGCTCTCTCCACCGCTAAAGCAAAATATGTTTCGGCGGGTAGTTGTTGGGCTCAAATATTATGGATAAAACAAACCCTTTTGGATTATGGAATTTTCCTTGAAAAAGTGCCACTCTTGTGTGATAATGAAAGTGCCATAAAAATTGCAACCAATCCAGTTCAACACTCTAGAACAAAACATATTGATATTAGGCACCATGTTATAAGAGATTATATGGCAAAAGGGGATATAGATGTAAATTATGTAAAAACTGACATGCAATTAGCGGACATATTCACCAAACCTTTGGATGAGACTAGATTTTTCTTTCTTATATATATATATATGTATATATATGTATATATGTGTATATATGTATATATATGTATGTATATATGTATGTATATGTATATGTATAACTGATCAAGGTCGAGATTTGTGATCTGGTCATGGTCATGACCAACAGTCCACATCTCACGCTGATTGTCAGCACCAAATCTTGGTTTTTCATGCTAACTATCCACTTTTTACGTTGACTGTCCGCATGATTAATTTGCTCTCAACCCTAGATTTGTCCATTTTGCTTCACTTCTCTCACCCCCTCGGTTTATATTCGTCGTGAATCTCCTCATCGACACTCAGATGAAGACACATATGTACTAGTGTCGACGATTGGAACTCTGGGTTCCTCTGCCGATCTTATGCGAGAAAGTGAGTTGGAAGGTATGAGGCAATCAGATAGATTCTCAAGATGTTCAAGGTATCAATGAATCTAAAATCACGGGGAGCAAGAACTATCTAGGTTCGGGCCTCCTTTAAGCTGGGTAATAGCCCTACGTCATGTGTGATTGACTATGTGGAAGAATGGGTTATAGAGAGGTGGTTACAAAGTGTAGCTAGCTAATCCTATTTTTACTAAGTCTAGTCTTCTCTCTGTCGTTGATTCGTCTATCCTGTGATCCTTCCCTTGAAGACCTTCCTATACTTGCCGAAGAGGTCGTCAGTTGTTCCCCTGGAGGCATGCCCCACGATCTCTCCTAACCACCCAAAGTAGTAGCTGTGAGGTATGGGTGTGGTAGTTGCTGTAGATCATGGGTATGTGGCGGTTTGGCTGGCTTGGCTTGGTCGTCATGGAACCACCTTACCATCTTAACCTCTTTCGACGGTTACCTTGTCAAGGACTTATGATTATCTTGTGAATAACCATAAGGATCATGATAGGGTAATGTTCAAGGAATGATCGCATAATACTGCGACCACAGTGCTATGGTTGGTTCTTGTATCCGTGAGAGAGGATGGTCGTGGGGATCATCTCTACGACCATACCGCCCTTGGATACAGCATAAAACATAGGTTTTAAGATAACGAATGCCTTTATTTCACGTGAAATGGATAAGATTTTGAGTTATATCAAGAATGCCCTTGGATTACCCAACATTCCTCTTTCTGGCCTTTGGTGACCATAGGGAGGGTCGCGGCCATAGTCATGTGTTACCATGTGGCGCTATCGCGACCATGGAGGCCTAAAAACAGCTAACAATCGTCGTCAGCTGGCCCCTGAATTTGAAGTGACAAAGGCCCACTTTAATGGTGTGTCACTTCGAATTCTCAATAGTGTTTCATGGCTTTGAATTCCCACATTGTGTTACACTGGTGACATCTTCAATACGTCTCAGAGAATGTGCTACAGGCACTAGGGAGGATCTTGAGGTTTCCGCATCGTGCCCAAGGCTGGGAAGTTGAAGCGTCGCTTGAGTGAGTCTATAAATAGCCGTTCCCCTGGTATGTAACCTTCAACTTCTTGGCAAATTTCTCTAAGTCTCAAGATCTCTTGCCTTCAAACCTTCTGAGCTAATGGCATCTCCAAACCGGGTCGGCGAGGAAGATGGACAGGAGAATGTTGAAGCTTTGGGAGTGCGAGTAACCAGCGTTGTGCCTTGGTCTCAAGAGGTAATCCTCTCTTGGTGGATTGGCGCAAGCTTTTCCTTGAGATGTGGTTTTCTCAAAGGCTTTTTGTTTTATGCAGCCGCTCGACAGCTCGACAGTCTTTAGGAAACGCGGTGGTGATGATCTTGGATCCTCTGGGGGATCTTCATCGAAGAGGCCGATGTAGCTTGATGAGCTTGCTGCATACCAGGCTTCATCCCAAGCATCCCCTGGAAAGGTGGCTTCGGTGCAGCCCATGGCCAGACAAGCTTCACCTCATTCTCCCTTCTCGACAGAGGATGAGGAAGCCTTTGGCTCCGCTGCCGATGCTTCACCCTTGTCCTCCTCGGTAAGCACTCTTGACTCTTGGGCTCGTTCTTAGTTAATCCATTCTTACCTTGAAGCAAGTTTGATCATTTTGTGTAGAGTCATGAATCCCAGGAAGAGCTGGATAAGGTGAAGGCCAAGCTGCGGGCCCTCCAGGAGGAGCACAAACTCCTTGGGGAGATCTACGCCGGGTGGGGGCTCGACTTGGATGACTTCTTCAAGCGCGTTGAGCATTTGAAGGAAAGTTTTGACCGGGCCAGGGAGACTGCATGGCTTGCTTGACAAAAAGAGCAGCTTGTGCGCGAGGAGAAGCACGTCGCGGATGTAACCATCGCCGGCTGTGGTCTCACCATGAAGGATACCCTCGCAAGACTGAGGGAGGTCGCGGGGCTCCTTGAAGCATACGTTGTTGACCCTAAGAAGGACAACTTGTCGCTGGAGGAGTCCTATGTCTTGGCTGCAAGTCAAACTGACTTCATCTTAGATGTAGTTAGGGCTAAGGCCGATCCTTAGTATGGCCCTTTTTTTTTGTTTTTGTAAATAATGGAAAAAATTAATTTTTCTCATGTTGATTTTTCACTTTCTGTTGATAAGTAACGTCTAGTATTTTCTTAGACTGTTGTATTATTGTCGACGATTCGGACTCGGAGTCCTCGGCCGAACTTATACAAAATTTGTAATGGTGAGACCTTTCAAGATGACCCTCCGGGAAGGTATGTAGAACAATGGTGAACAGGAGCACAGAGAGATTTATACAGGTTCGGGCCCTCGATGGTGGGAGTAATAGCCCTACGTCCTGTTAGGATTTCACTATAGGTGATAAAAGGTTACAAAATGGCAGAAAAATCTCTTCACAAGCGAAAGGTTTTTCCTATGTAGATGTACAGAGTAAAGCCAGGAAGGCTTGTAAGAACTATCTAATTTAGGCCGTAGACTTGGCTGTTTTTAGTGGTTGAGATGCGTTGAGTCTCCATTGCATCAGAAGTCTTGTTCTTCCAAATGGATCGGATCCTCCCGTTTGATGTATTTCGCCACCCTTTTATACTGGACGAAAGGGTGCCATGTCGTAACTGCATCAAACAGTTATTTGGACAGTTGGATGTGGTTTATTGAACCGCTCTTAACTTCCAAGAGGATCAAGCACGTGTTATTCGTGAAATAACTGCTTGTATTAACCTCCTGGCGGTTAATCTTCTACATGGAGGAATCTTCGGGATACTTGGAATATTCCCACTATAGGGATAACCGGTCAGATAAATTCCAAGTACCTTGGTTGAGAATGTTCTGACCACGGGATGTTGGCTGACCGCGCAACATCTTCGACATTCTGTTCGCGTATAACATACGAACTTCTGACCGCGCAAAGCCTGTGGTCTGATCGCACGAGGTTTGCGACCTGATCGCGCAAAGCCTGCGACCTTAGGCAGATGCTTCTCAGAATGACTTAAGTTCACACCGCCGGGCACGTGTCTGACTCGAATCTGTCTTGAGCCAATAGTGTATTTATTTGAACTGACTCGGGTGTCAATCCTCGTCAGCTAGCCCCCAAATTTAAAGAAAACGAAGGGACGTGTTCACTTTAAATTTAAAGAAATGCATCGGATTATTAACCCGACTCTTCAAATCCCCCGCTTAGTGGCGCACTAAGTAGGACGGTTGGTTCCCCGAGACATGCCCTGGGTATTATGTGACGGGTAATGATAGCGCCGTAAAAGTGTTTTTTAACTCGAGGTAAAATTATAAATGCTTTGTAGAAACCCGAGGCACCTGGAATGCGAACCGTCACCTTGGCGGCTATAAATACCGGGTCCTTGGTTATGTAAAGCTTCACAATTTCTTCTCACGGCTAAGTCCCTCCCTAGACAACCTTGATTCTTTTCTTCATACACTTCCTGATGGCAGATCACAACATCATCGAGATTGAGAGTGATGAAGAGAAAGTTGTCGAACAGGGGCCTCAGATGCATGAAGATTTGTCTCCTTCAAGGAAGAAACCCAAGGTTGACAAGGGATCTTCCAGCAGAACGAAGGTGAAGAATGTAGCAAGTCTCTTTCTTCCTTCAGTTCCTATAACTCTTCCTGTTCATGCTTCTCGGCAAATTAGGCCATTGACTTTGGAGAAAAACCTTTCTCCATTTCATCCCAATATCTCCAACTTTTATTTGGGTGATCAATATTCTGGTCGGCAAGCGGTAACTATCCCTCGACCAGATGATTCCCATATTGTGTTGGCGAAGCAAGCATATGGTGGGAAGGTTACTCTTCCATCATCTGATGATCCTCTTCCTAGGATGGCTATATCAACATGCCATGAACTGGGACAGGTAATAATTCTTCTCTCCTTTTGCTGATTGTTATAGTCAGTACAACTAATTTTTGCAAATGTAGGAGGTTGGAGGCTCCAGCGATCAGCCTTCTGCTGCTCCATCTTTTGCTTCCAGAGAGATTCTTCTGGAGGAGAAGAATGCCCTGGAGAAGAAGACCGAAGAGATGTCTTCGAAGATTCTGCATTTAGCATAATGTTTTGAACGATCCCGTGAAGAGACATGCCAGTTCCGTCGAGAGAGGGATCACGCTCAGCGACAGTGAGAACTCTCTGACTTGATTAGGGACAACAGTGCGTCTCTTGTTAGGGATGATGTAGATAGACTTAGGTTAGTTGCTAGTTCCCTGGGGGTTGTCAGTGTAGATCCTACTGACAACAACATGTCCCTTGGGGAACTTTGTAAACTCCTTTCGGATCAAGTCGACGCTTTGGTCGACTGTATCCCTTTTGTATGTATGAAAAGTTTTCACATCTTCTGTGCGAAAACATGGCCATAGACTTTACGTTTGCGACCATTCATACACAGGGAATCTCAGTCCTGCGATCAGAATCATGCTTTCATAAAAGCACCGCGGCCAGATTTGATACCTCGATCAGGCGTAAGGCAACTGTTAGAACTGAGTTGCGATCAGGATTGAGGCTTGGTCGGAACGTCACTTCGATTAGAATCGGAGCTTAATCCAAAGCATAATTTCAACCAAACCGCAACCCGATTAGAAATACATCCGTACGTCCAAAAATTGAATCATAGGATTTTTTCGTAAAAAATGTTCAAAACATATAAAGGGAAAACGTCTTCTGAAAAGTACTGAAAATTTTTCAGCCCTTTTGCACTTTCAGTTTCCGAAAGAAAGAAGTCTTTTCGTTTCAGATCCGGTACCTGAACACTTTATCGGGTCCGCCAGAGACAGTATCCATTATGGGAAATGAATACACTCAGTGGAACGTTTCGAATGAAACGTTACTCACATTAATGCGCCGCCTTGGGTCTATAAAAAGAGTATATGTCTTCTCAAAGAAGCCACATAGCCAAAAACCCTCATCGTTTCCGCCGCACAAAACCCTCATTCTTCTCAGCTTCCATCTTCCCCAAAAATCTCTAACTTTTCCTTTGATTCTCCACCAAAAATGGCGTCCTGGAGCCGATCCATTCACCACTCTGAGGAGAGCCTAGTGGCGTTGCAGAAGGAGGAGATCCTTCCTCCGCGGTTGCTCATCAACTGGCGGCCTGCGGAGAAGGACCAAGAAACCCCAACCGTCCAAGAGGGCGAGTTGGTGGTTTTTGAGGAGTACTTGCGGTGCGGGTTCCGATTCCCCGAGAGTCGGTTCCTCAAGGATGTCCTCGAGCATTATGGGTTGGAGCTGATCAACCTCCACCCAAATGCTGTACTGATCCTGGCGGTGTTCCAGCATCTTTGCGAGGCGTTCGTCGGAGTGTATCCCAGCGTGGACCTCTTCCGACGATTCTATTTCTCGGCCTGGTCGAAGAGTGCCAACGCTGCCGAATGTATCTACTTCCGGCTGAGGGATAAGAAGGAGTATCCCTTTCCACCCCTGCGAGACTCAGTGCACGGGTGGCATCAGAAGTGGTTCTACTGTACCCCGCCGAAGGAGAGCGGGTTGTGGTTCGAAAACTCGCGGCCAGAGAAGCCAAGTGAGTTAGACACTCTCCCGGCGATGAACTCGGAGTTCATGAAACATGCCGAGGTAATTCTTCACTTGGTCGAAGAAGGGTTGACGGCTCGGGACATCATCCGAGACTTTGTGAAGAACCGGGTGAGCCCCCTGCATGAAAGGGCTCATCCGGCTTGGGAGATTATGTCGCGTCTGCCACGACTGTGACATCACCTGTGAGGGGCCCAGCTCGATGCAGCTGGTCCCATAAACCACTTGACTTCCCAGGATGAGTCAATCACAGGATTACATTGCAGCAGCAAAATAGTACAATAGTCATAATTGTATGGCCATCAGGCCTTAGTACAAAACGAGGTACAGTGCCGTACAAGGCACAAGGGTCTAACAAAATAACACATCTAGTCGGTGAAAGCTAGGCCCAAAAGCAATCCACAGGAAACAGAGGTTGACAGCAAGACAGCACCACATCAGGGCTCCGAAGGAAACTACTCATCATCTCCTGGGTCCGCAGCATCTTCAGGGTATCCTCCAAGGTCGTAGAACGCTCCATCTATTGATGAGTTGTTGCAAGGGTGAGTACTTACATACTCAGCAAGTCATAGGGAAGGTAGAGATACATATATATATATATTTAACATGAACCTATGCTATTGGGGAAAGAGTGAAAGGTTTTTCAAAATACATTTCTTTCTCTTTTCTTATTCAAATCCCGATCATACCCATGGCAGTAAATAAATCATATTGATGGTGATACATATATCCCATATCCAAGGCGATACATCCTCATCTCACATTATTGTTATTCAAGCCTTTCAATCTTATACTCATAACAGTATTTCATAACTTAGGGCATAAACCACATGCCTCTTAATTATTATATGATCTCTATATTATGGTATTACCGCGACACGTCAACACATGACAGCCCACGGTAACGCCCCTTATCGTGACAACATATGCCACTTGGGTAATCTTGAACTAACAAATTTTAGTTTATAAAACAGTACTTGTGTCACACCCCATGGATTTAATCCACCGTGGCATACTCCTAAAACTCGGGAGCACGAAGTATTCGAATACATTTTTAAACTCTGCAGAGATGTACCTCTTTTTAAATCCACTTTTTCACTCGACTTCCAAGTCGGGCCAACTCCATGCGACTTATACGCATGTGACAAGGCCGAGATCACACAACGTTTTTGCAGTCTAGTATTAACAGTATCCCTGCCCGGTAAATGGACAATACCGTCCCAAGTACCGTTGTGGGTCCTCCCCACTAACTTACTTCCTAGCCTGGGTCTATGTTCCCGCAGGACACATAACCTCTTTTGATTACAGTCGCGCACGACTTAATCTGGCGTAGGGCGTCTTCCTTCTTTACACCTTATCCTCTCATAATTTTTCTGATCTCACATCACTCATGGACGAACTGCGTCCCACCAGTCTCCACGCGAGAAACCGGATCGACAAGCCATGCAGGGAACTGATAATACTAAGAAAGCTACTAGGTTGCGCCTGTCCCATACCAGGTAAGTGGTTGGTACGTTTTTCATGCCACTAGACGCATAACACAAGGTTCTAGTCCTTACATGCCAGTGACCAGATCATGCCACAAACCATGCAGCTTCAGTGCCTACACATTCTGTGCAGCCAAGCACCTCCAGTGCTACCACCATTCCATACCAAAATACTGGTCACGGCTAGGGGTTCTATTTCATGAATATAAATGTACATGTTTATACTTTTATTAGTTCGTGGCTTACTATCTTATCAAGTTCACATTCCTCAAGTATTCAATCTATCACTGCCATAATATTATTGATCTCCACACATGCAATATTAATGAGATATCTACTCATGGAATAGCATAGCAATTCATAAAATATGGGTTTCAAATGATCAAAGTATGACTTGCCTTCCGCGTCGTAAGTATCAGCAGTCGATGACGGTTCAGCGACAAGATCTTCAACCCCGGACTCTTGCTCTGAACAAAATCAAACAAGCAAACAGGCATACAATCAATCCTATCCTTACTAATCCATTACATGCAAAGATGCAAGGAGAAAATACTCTAGTGATACAAGGTTTTGAAAGCGATTTGAGTTTAACTACGGTAACTAGGGTTAAGATTAGTTGTTAAGGTTTACAAGGTTCCAAAATATCAGGGTGATATCAAGGTGGTGACTGGTTCGCCCAAAAACAGCGAATGTCTTTAGGTTGGCATTCGGTTCAAGGCATCGACATAAGGTCAATGGGTGATAGAGGGCTCAACTCAAGTTGTGACAGTAGAGAAAAGTGTAGATCACAACATCAGGAGTCTAAGGGACAAGGTTATTTCCAAAGTTCATGGCTGGAAGTGGGTGAAAAGGCTCAATGCCACTGGCTGACATAGGCTGACAGTGCTCTAGAATGGCATTGACATGGTTTGAACAGTTTCCAGTGGCCAAAGTAGGTTTTGATTCAAGCATATGGTGCACAAGGTAGTGAGGCAGCTATTTGACAAAGAAATTTCTGTTTTACATGACCAGAGGTGGGTGAACAGGGCTAATGCCACTGGCTGACATAGCCTGGCATAGGCTTGACACGGCCAGAACTAGGGTTAGCCATATCTTTTGACTCAGGGCTCCAAATGATGCACCACTTTGTCTGGTGGTTAGGCATTTGCAACAGGAACAAATGTCTCAACAGGACCTAGGGTAGGAGATGGCCGGAAAGTGATGAAATCCGGCGAAGAACACGGTGGCCGAGCTGTTCTCAATAGTTTCTGGACAAAACTTTGGCATGGCGATACCTCTTCATCTGGGCCGATCCAGGTGTCGAGCTAGAAGGCAAAAATGCTCATGGGGTCGAGGCACATCTACTAGACAAGGTGGTTGGGGTTGAAACGGCCGGGAACAAAATCCGGCGACCGGAGCTAGGGAAGAAGACACCAAAATTGGGCATTTCTGTTCTAGGGCAAATAAACTTAATTCCTTGCTTGAGGATGGTCTCTGGGGCATAAGTAAGCTAGGTGTGAAGCTAGATTGGCTGGGGAAACACCAGAGAAGCTTAACAGCGAGCCCCAGTTCACATGCAAGGTGCAAAGTTGGGGATTTTCATATTTTAGCAAATTCTTCGATTCTGGTTGCTTAGATGTGTTCTAATCAGTCCACTGATCATGTTTGATTACAGGCTCGAGAGCTAATTTGACTTGGTTAAGGATTAATTGCTCGCCGGAGTTGCTGGAGAGAAAAGGAAATTGCCGGCGACTGGAGAGGTTTGAAGTCAATTACATGCTCGAGTATGATGAGGGAGGTAAGAGGAGCTTACTGAAGTAGCTGGAATCGAGGAGGAAGCAGTGTAGAGGCTTGGCACCGTGAGCCTCTTCTCGAGCTCGCCGAAGAAGACGAAGAGGATGACAAGGTTAGAGACTTGTGTGGTTCTGGCGTGTGTGTGGTGGAAGGAGATGGCCAGAGCAAGCTTAAATAGGCGAAGTGAGCAGCAACAGTTGAAAGTGCCTGGAGACTTGGAGCTGTGAATCGACGGCGAATTGACTGGCCGGGCGGGACAGCAGCGAAGTGACGCGCTCCAGCGGCCGTGCCGGCTTTGCAGGCTGGCGTGCGCTGTCCCGGGTGATGCAACGGCGAACTGACGGGCTCCTCCGGCATGCTTGCAACGTGGCACAGAGCTTCTGCAGTGGCTGCAGCGATGGCGTGCGTGCGCGGGCAAAATTGGAGATGCTGGTGCGGCCGCGGTGGCTCCACGGTGGCGAACGACGTGCGCACACGTGGCAGGAACGCGGTGGCAGGGGTGGCGACCACGGGGCTTCACCGGCGACGAAGCTCCTGGCGTGGTAGCGCGGTGGTCGCGGTCGTGCACAGCTGCTGGTCGTGCACAGTGTCTCCGGTCGAACCAGGGACCAATTTGCAAGGATTCTTATTTGAAATCTGGACTGATTTGCAATTTCTGTCTTAGAGATGGTTAATTTGAGGATTGATTTCATGGCTGAGTATAACATTTCTATTAGTACTCATTTAGCTCAAATTTGGAGAAAGTTTGATAAGATTTGAGGGATTTCACCTATTTTCGATAATAGGGTAAAATTAGGGTAAACTAAATCTAGATTTTGTCGATCTCGAATTCTGGTGATTGGAGAGAGATTTTGAAGTCTGATCAAAAGGGAGATCTGTATCAAATAGTATTTGGAAGGTGTTTCCTGAAGAAATTCTGGAGTTGGAATTGATTCGTGGATTGCCTTTTCAGGCTTCCAGGTAAACAGAAAAGGACTTATTCGCAGTAAAATTTGGACTAAACTGCGAAAAGTGTTGAGATGAATTAATCTGGCTCCCAACTTTTTGGAGTGAGTTGAGGATGAACCTAGGAACATATTCCAGGGGTTACTTGAGTCTGAATAGGGTTAAATCAAGATAACTCAATCATCTGGAAACTGGGGTACTTAGGGTAAATCTGAATTTTCCTGTTTTCGAAAACAGAGAGAGACTTAGGTACTGGGAGTTAGGGTCAGAATTTGATCTGGCTAGCTCCTGAAGGCTTTTATCCTCAGGGTAATTGGTAGGTTAAATCTGGATGGTCAGATCTTGATATGGATAGATTTGGAGATTTTTAGGGTTTGGGAGATATTAGAGTTCAGCTGATCTGGCTACTACTACAGAGATACATGCATGCAGGGTTTTTATGCAAAACTTTTCACCCCCAAAACTAGGGTGTTACAGATTAAGTCCATGGCGGACGGCACCCTGGACTATAACGAAGGTATTTGTTTCTGACACCGAAAACCTTCATGTTTTTCTTGGAATACATTCATTTTAACTTGCATTTGGTAACAGTCCTGTCCTCTACTGAAATTGAGAGGCGGACTAACCACCTCCTCCGGGCGTACAACGCCGAGGTAGAGGGTGCTAAGGGGTCGCCTCGCCCCCAGAGCTTAATTCACGCTGGTGACGACCTCAGGCAAGAGCGCCGAAGGGCACATTCTCCACTTGGGCTCTGTTTTGCAAGTTTTATGTCTGTCTAGTACTAATCCCATGTGAACAGCTTCTTGGGAGGTTTGCTGAGGCGACATTTCCCAGCGAGAACGTTGGTTCCCTGGGAAAGCCGACGACCAAGAACGTGAAGAAGATTTCCTCGAGACCCAGGACGAGGAATCCCGCCCTCAAGAAAGTCAGGCTAAACCTTGGGGAAGGGTCTTCGCGAAGCACTCCTCCTACAGCCCGAAGAACTGCGGTAAGATATCAGATCCCACCACTACTACAGAATTCATCATCACAGTCGGGTCAAAACATTCATCACAGACGGTTCTTACCCGTCAGTGATATTCGAGTCAGTGATAATCATGTACTATCACAGACGGTTTTTGATGTTTTCAACTGTCTGTGATCTATCCATTCACAGACTGTTATAAGGTCATAACCGTCTGTGATAAGGTCAGAACCGTCTGTGATACTCATATTTCACAGTCTGTTATAAGGTCAGAACCGTCTGTGATAGTCATACTACCACAGACGGTTCTTACCCGTCAGTGATATTCGAGTCAGTGATAATCTTGTACTATCACAGACGGTTTTTGATGTTTTCAACCGTCTGTGATCTATCCATTCACAGACTGTTATAAGGTCAGAACCGTCTGTGATAAGGTCAGAACCGTCTGTGATACTCATATTTCACAGACTGTAATAAGGTCAGAACCGTCTGTGATAAGGTCAGAACCGTCTGTGATAGTCATACTACACAGACGGTTCTATTTTCGGAACCGTTTGTGATAATTAGAATATCACAAACGGTTTTGAGAACAGAACCGTCTGTGATACTTTAGTATACACAGACGATTTTGACATCAGAACCGTCTGTGTTAGTATGAGTATCACAGACGCCTTTGATGTCATAACAGACTGTGATACTCAGATTACCAGAGACGGTTTGGATATCAGAACCGTCTGTGGTACTCAGGATGACCAGAGACGGTTTGGATATCAACACAGACGTTTTTGATCTCAGAACCGTCTGTGATACTCTTAACACAGACGGTTCCGAGATCAAAACCGTCTGTGATACTCTTAACACAGACGGTTCTGAGATCAAAACCGTCTGTGATACTCATATTAAACCAATCTGCAATATTAGCGACGGTGTTAATCTTGAAACCGTCTGTGATAGTGTGATATCACAGACGGATCTGAGGTCCAAACCATCTGCGATGGGTTATTATCGGTGACTGTTATAATCTCAGACGGTTTATAAGATCAAAACCGTCTGTGCATGCACAGACGGTTTTGATCTTACAAACCGTCTGAGATTATAACAGTCACAGATGTCCTCTATACAAATTGCATTTTCATATATAGAGTTCGTGAATTTCATACATGCATAGTACTCAAATATATACAGTCTCATATATATTTGTACAATTGAACTCAGAATTATATTTGTACAGTACTCAAATATATACAGTTTCATATGCACAGTACTCAAATATATTTGTATAGCATTTCATATATACAGCACAGAACTCAGAAATATGTACAATTGAACAAATAAATGTAATCGACAATTAAAGTGTGTTAGATGTACAAATAAATGTAAGGCCGCACTAATACGAACCTTGCGGGTCCCTAAACTTCCCCTTGGGTGATATGACCTCCGCAAGGAAAAACTCAGCGAGCATCCCTCGGACATTACCAATCTGCCGAGGGTCAAGGCTTTCTGAAGGGAAGTCGACCCCCTGCAGCAAGAGTTGGTACATAAAAAATTAGCTGAAGTTGTAAATTATGTCAAATCGAGACAAATTAAGGGGAGCAGTTGTATATACCTCGGGGAAATCTGGCCGGTGAGGGGTGATGATCAGGTCATACATGTGGCGCATCACGTAGAACCCACATGTATTGTCGTCCGGTTGCTGATGGCACTGCCAATTTACAGACCGAGAGTTAGGTGGGGACAAGTTATAAAGTAAAACAGATGCCAGTTGAAATTTGTACCGAAAATTATAACCACTGAAACTTATCGGCTCGCCGCTCGTGTTGTCTCCCTACCTCGGCAAAGTACTTCGTGAAAGCCCTGTAGATAGTCAAAATTGACAGTTTGAGGATAGCCGAAATTGACAATTTGAGGACAGTAAATCTAGATGCATGCAAGACAGGTCCACATCACCTTCCGAATACATCTCGTGCGCCGCAATACGAGTACCCTTTCCTCTGCAATGAGTCAAGGTAGAACACCTTGTTGCTTTTCGGAATAAGTAGCAGCAGGATCCAGTGGTAGCTACATATTACACGTAGAGAATTAAAAATTTAATCTAAATTTGGGGGTGTGCACATGGAGACACTAATCTATGGGTGAAGTACTGATGAAAGCACTCACCTCTGGTTGTAGGGTACAAGTATATACTCCTTGTCAACCTGAGCAAGCAACCCTCTTTTGATGTAGTCGACAACGAAGTCTGTGTCGGACCTAAACATCACCTCGGCGACCATCTGGGGGGTCCAAGAAACCAACAGGTATGCCCTTGGATTTGGCATAGTTGGCCATGCAGCTGCACGGAAGTAACCAATTAATAAATGACATATATCCGTATATGCACGGATAGTAGGATACTTACAGCACCCAAGACCGTAGGATTGACAAGTCGAGCGCATCTTTGTTCAGTAAATTGTGCAGGTCTTCGAAGGTCACCGAGTAGGTCCCAACGTCGTTATGGAACTCTGCCACGGTGTACTTGACCATGATGTGCGTCGGACGTTGCGTCCTGGTCTGGTTTGTCCTCCTCATGTACCATGCATGCAGACTCTGGCATGCTAACCCCATGCTCGAAATTGCGGTATCGGAGGCCATGGGCATCCCCAGAGAGAACGGCATGAGAGCTGGCGCACTCTTCTCGCTCTCCTTCGCCGGGCTCTTCTTTGCTTTTCCCCTCATAGCCAGCTTCTTGAATGGTTGCCTCTTAATCGGAGTCAGCTTCGTCATCGGAGGGGTATGCTGGCTAGTAGGCCGCGTGTCGGTCTGTGATGTCTGTGATGTAAGAACCTATGTATTAGGACACTAACTCTGAAGGCTATTATTACAGTACAAATTATGAAACTGGTGGGGGAATTACCTCATACAGGACGATGTCTTTCTTGGGCCATTGCACGAACGTGTGCACCGCATCCCCGAGAGTGGTAATCTCGTTGTTCGGCGGCTTCTCCAACGGAAAATCCTTGCAATGGTCAAAGACACTGTCCACCTGGACCCGTGCAAAACCCTCACATAGAGGGGCACCATGGATTGTGGGCCCCGCCGTGCATGGTTGCGCCATCCCACGGGCAGCCTCGATTGGGAAGACACCGGCCAGCACCATAAGCTTGCAGGAGGCGGGTTCCTACAAACAGTGCGCATTAACATGTTGAATTTCACCGCTTCTCACTTTCGAATGAATTAACATAGACAAATAGTGCGCATTAACGGTCATTACCTGCAGAGAGTCCACTGGATACTTTGGAGAGGGCTCCGTCTGCGAAGACCCCGGCGCAGACGCGCAGCTACTACGGTGGCCAAGAATGGGGGTCGGTACTTCCGCTTCTAGAACGGGGGTGCCCTGGGTCGCCTTTCTTAGCTCTTCATACGTGGACCGCATCTCCGACAACTGCTGCAAGAGTGCTTTGTCCCGAACAGCGAACTCCGATCGCATCTCCTCCTTGAGCCGTTCATCGCGGGCTTGGTGGGATCTCTTTCTCCTCTTAGCCGCCTCCTCATCATCAAGGAAACCATACCTCCAAGGCACAGTGGCGCCGAGGCCGCGCACGTGGCCTGGATGCTCCTTGTTTCCTAGCGCCGCTGTGAGGATATCCCTGTCCCTCCTCGGGTTGAACTCTCCGGATGCCGCCTGCGCACTCAGCGTCACCTGCAACAGGAGAACTTAGCAATACAGCCCATTGCATGCGTGTTATGAGGATAGTACGTGATCGGACAATCTTACCAGCCAGTCGATCACTTCCTTGTCCGCAGGGTTACTCACGGAGACGCTTCCGGAGGAGTTCATCGTCGATCTTGCTCGGCACCAATTGCAGGCGCGCACGTCCGTTATGCCCGCATAAGGACTGCCGGTCGAAGACTGGGAAGCCTCCTCGTCCTGCTTCCTCCACAGCGCCTTCTTCCCCACATACCCACCGGTGCCTAGTCTGTGTGGGTGGGTGTTCTTGGCCTGGTTAGCCTGGCCCTTCGCACTAAGCTCCTGGAACTCTGGCTTGGCCTTCATCTCGACGAACTGCTGCATGCCTCGGGAGTCACGAAAGGGAAGTCATCGAAGGGGGTCTTCGACTCCTTCACATAGAGCCTGACAAGGTGGCTCTTGAAGTTCCTCCACGCCTTGTTTATTGACATCAGTGTCCTCCGGCGGATGGTGAACTGGCGATCCTCCGGAATGTGAAACGCCGCCTGCACTTCTTCCCACAGTGCATCCTTGCACTCTGGGGGCACTTGACCCCAGTCGGAGGTGGTGATGGGCACCCGCTCCCTTGCCACTTTGCCGCATAGTGAGCGGTACTGACCGACAAGTTTGTCCGGAGCTTCCGGCACACCATTGTCGTCGAACTGGACGTGTTGCTTTTCCCACTTGTTCAGACGCGCGCATGTCGTCCGGCCTCGCCCCTTTCTCTTCTTCTGCGGGGTCACGGCGGATGAGGCGACCTCCGGCCCAGGGGTCTCATCGCCAGCGAGGTCACCTTGACTCCCCGAGTGGTGCATTTTGTCACCAGACATAGTTCCTAACATAAGTGAAAGAGATAACAGTTTAAGTAAATCTGCAACTAATAATTCTATACCAAAACTCATATACTTATAATTAACCAAGAATGACAGAAACGGTGGGGAGGCGATGGAGGTGATCGCGTCGGAGGCGGGAGGGCGATGGAGGTGATCGCGCCTGACGGTGGAAAGGCGATGGAGGTGATCGCGACGGACGGAGAGGAGGAGAAGGTGGGAGGCGATGGAGGTGATCACGGTGGACTGTGCGAGGGCGGAGAGAGCTAGGGCAACAGTTGCGAACTGGAATGAGCGGGACAATCCCCGCCTTGAACTATTAACCGCGACGATATTATTACAGTCGGTTCTCGCATCAGAATCGTCTGTAATAATCGACATAGTGATAGTCACTAGAGAGATTATCACAGACGGTTTTGAGTTGAGAGCCGACTGTGCTCTGATTATCACAGACGGTTTGGAATTGAAAACCGACGGTGCACGTCAAGAACTCGAAGAGTCGGACACTGTTGAAAACATCACAGTCGGTTATATATACATAACCGTCTGTGATAGTAATATTATCACAGTCGGTTCTCAAATAAAAACCGTCTGTGGTAATCTACTAGAGGAGAGATTATCACAGACGGTTGTGAGTTGAGAACCGACTGTGACTGAGATTATCACAGTCGGTTATAGAATCATACCCATCTGTGCTAGGTCAAAACCATCCTTGATAATCTCTCTATTGAGCGTTAGTTTTACAACTTGAAACTGATCTGTAGCTTTCAACTCTGAATGCTCGAAAACTTGTTTTAAATGAACACTCAGATATTTCAAATGTAGTCCAAATGCTCTGTAAATTGGTTACTGTGTACGTAGATCCAATAATTGGTTACAATGTGGAGCATGCTCAAATAAATTTAACATACAATGTACGTGGAGCATGCTCAAGTTAATGTTACATACAAATGGGAACTTTCACCGACAATTTCCACGTACACAGCCATGTTATCCTCAACTTTCCACTTGCCGCGGCCCTGCAAAGACGAGAATTACAGGAGATATAAGCTATACCGATGGAAACAGAGAGATAAGACGTACAGTTCATTACCTTTAAAGTATAACCCTTCCTGGTGATCCATACGCACGTAACTGGTTTCGTCGGTGTCTTCAGTATCGACCTGTACGCCATCTCCAAATGGAGGAATCTCATCAAATTGATTGTATTCCTCCTCGTCTACGACATTTTCAACTCCAACAATCCTTCTCTTGCCATGAAGGACGATGTGCCACTTCTTATTGGCCGGGTCAGAGACATAAATGACCTGAATGGCTTGATTTGCAAGTATGAATGGCTCATCTTTATAAGCAACGCGATCCAGATCCACAGAAGTGAAACCGTAACTGTCAACCTTCACACCCTGTGGGATTTGGACCCATCGGCATCGAAACAGGGGAATCTTGAACAGTACGTAATCGAGCTCCCAAATTTCTTCAATGAACCCGTAGTACGAGTTCAATCCACGTACTACCCTTGTTGGGCCTGTCTTGATGAACCCCTCATGGAAAGCTTCTACGCTCACTCCACTATTTTGCACAGTGCTCTTTCGATCTTGAGCTTTCGTGTAAAATGTGTACCCATTGATGTCGTATCCCTGCCATGTCTGTACAGTAAACGTGGGCCCTTTTGGCAACCATTTAAGGTTCTCACTTGCGGACTCTCCGGTGATTCGCACCTTCATCCACGCGTTGAATCGACTGTTATGTTGTCCCGTGATCCAAACCTCGGATCGGCGAGGATTGTCTTGTCGTAGCATCTCCTTGTGCTCGTCAATGTATGGAGACACCTCCGTCATGTGTTGCAAGACCCAAAAATGAGCTTTCGAGTACATATCGAAATCAGGAGTGATGGCTCTCCGTCCAATAGTGCCAACACCATCAAGCCTCCCCTCGTGACGAGACACAGGAACTCCTATTGCTTCTACCTCGGCCATGTAATCGACGCAGAACTCAACAACCTCTTCCGCTGCATAACCTTCGACAATGCTACCATCGGGCCGGGACCGATTCCTCAATTAGGCCTTAAGTACACCCATGTACCTCTCGAATGGATACATATAACGTAGGAACACGGGTCCACATATCTTGATTTCTCTGACAAGGTGGACGGTGAGATGGACCATGATATCAAAAAACGATGGAGGAAAATACATCTCAAGCTGACAGAGAGTTCGAACCACCTCGCTCTGCAAAGAATCCAGTCCATCGGGATCAATGACCTTCGAAGAAATTGCATTGAAGAAAAAACATAGCCTCGTGATCGTCTCTCTGACCTTATGCGGCAGAATACTCCGGATGGCAACAGGAAGCATTTGTGTCATCAACACGTGACAATCATGAGACTTCATACCCAGCAATTTCAAATCGCCCATGGACACAAGCTTTTTCATATTTGCGGAGTAACCCGATGGAACTTTAACACCATAGAGACACTTACAGAGTTCTGTCCTCTCAGCCTTGCACAAAGTGTAGCATGCGGGGGGGAGGTATATACGGCCTTTATCGTCCTCTCTCGGTGCTAGCTCGGGCCTGATTCTCATTTCGATCATGTCACGCCACACATTGACGCCATCCTTTGTCTTCCCTGGAATGTTCAGCAATAGGCCGATTAAACTGTCACAAACATTCTTCTCTACATGCATGACATCAATGCAATGACGAACCTCTAAATGCTCCCAATACGGTAAGTCCCATAATATCGATCTCTTCTTCCAAGTGTTCTTCGTGCGGGGTTTCAATTTATTACCACCCTTTCCAAACACAACGTCTATGTCCTTCACCCGTGAGTAAACATCTTTCCCGCGCGTAGGCTTCGGGGCTGAACCATCTTCCTTGTGGCCGTCAAATTCCCTCTTCCTCTTACGGTACGCGTCATTCTTCGGAAGAAACCTACGGTGACGCATGTACACTGTTTTCCTGCAATTCTTCAGCCACACGCTCTCAGTCTCATCTTCGCAGTGGGGGCAGGCTTTGTCTCCTTTCGTAGTACGGCCCGACAAATTTTCAAGGGCAGGGAAATCGTTGATGGTGCAGAATATCATAGCACGTAGGATGAAGTTCTCTCGTTTGTATGCGTCCCATACTTGCACCCCTTCGTTCCACATTGTTAGGAGATCCTCTATCAATGGTGCTAGGTACACATCAATATCGTTTCCGGGTTGTTTTGGTCCTGAGATAAGTAGAGACATCATGATGTACTTGCGCTTCATACACAACCAAGAAGGAAGGTTGTAGATACACAAAAGAACCGGCCAAGTGCTATGCCGACTGCTCATGTTACCAAAAGGATTAATTCCATCGGTACTCAACCCGAACCTTATATTCCTCAATTCTGCTCCGAAGTTAACAAATTCCCTGTCGATGTTTCTCCACTGCGAAGAATCAGCGGGGTGTCTCAACTTTCCATCCTTCTTCCGGTCTTCCGAGTGCCAACGCAGTAATTTTGCCTCTTTATGGTTTGCAAACAAACGCTGCAAGCGGGGAATGATTGGCAAATACCACAATACCTTAGCAGGAGGTCCTTGCTTTATCTCCGCGTAGTCGCCGTCGTCTGTTCGGTCCTTAGTACGCTTATAATGGGATGCGCCGCACACCGGACAAACATGCATATTCTTGTAGTCATTACGGTAAAGGATGAAATCATTAGGGCATGCGTGTATCCTTTCTACTTCCATTCCCAAAGGACACAACAGCTTTTTCGCTTGGTAGGTGTTTTTTGGCAACTCGTTTCCTTCCGGGAGCATGTCCGCCAAAAGATCTAACAGTGCTGTGAAACTCTTGTCGGTCCAGCTGTTGCTTGCCTTCAATTTTAACAGTTCAAGCACAGAGGCCAACTTTGTGTACTTCGACTTGCAACCAGGGAACAACGGCTTTTCTGAGTCCTCAATCAAGCGCTTGAATTTGCCAAACTCCCTTTCACTGTAATTTCCTTCCACATCACGCAACATGTCATCTAAATGGTCATCCTCTGGCATTTCCTCGTCGAAGTCGTTGTTCGGATCCGACATGTCCTGTTCCTCAACCTGAGTGGCAGTTGTTTCTGCAGTTGGCTCTCTCCATGGTGGACCCAACACGTGTACCCCTTTTTGAAACCACGTCTTATCAAGTGGGCGACAATTTGAGATGAGTTGGTGAACATCTTAATATTCTGGCAGTCTACACAAGGACAGTACATATATGGTAAACCCTTCTTCGCCATGTCTTGCTCAGCAACCTTTTGGAAATCAAAAATACCTTTCATGTATTCCTCACCCACTCGGTTGTCATTATACATCCAGTCTCGGACCATCTGCAATTAATCAAATTCATACACATGCTAATTAGTAAATCAATGGAGATCGATATTGATGATGAAATCAAGTAATGTGTATGCCTTGGGAGCAAGTACCAACCTTGGTTCGATCCCCAAATTTTTGCCCCCAAATGCTCCCCCGGCCTTTCGAGATTTCGCTCTTCCTTGCCCCAAATCTCTTCGAACTGGATAGTGTAGGTCGAGGAAGAGAGTACGACTACCTCAAAACATCCGCCAAAAGACCTTGTATGCTAGGTTCAATACAGACGGTTCTATATAATACCGTCGGTAATATCAGTGCATTATTGAAGAGCAGAATATTACTGACGGGTTTCACTCTATTGACCGTCGGTAATATCGGTGCAATTTGTGTAACTATGAAAGAAATATCACAGACGGTTATGACCTCCAAACCGTCCGCTTTACTATCACAGTCGGTTTTTACCTCAGAACCGTCTGTGTATTTGATTATCACAGACGGTTTTAAGGTCCGAACCGTCTGATTATCACAGTTGGTTTTTACCTAAGAACCGTCTGTGTATGTGATTATCACAGTCGGTTTTTATCTCAGAACCGTCTGTGTATGTGGTAATCACAGTCGGTTTTTACCTCAGAACCGTCTGTGTTATCACAAACGGTTTTAATGTCCGAACCGTCTATAATATCCCAGATTGTTTGTTTGCATTCGACTACTGGTCATCAGTTGTTCCACTTGTTTTTCATATTTGGTTCTATCTTGTTTCAATGTTAGTATTTAAAAAAATGAACGTTCAGACTATTTGGTTTTATCTTGTTTTTCATATTTGTTTTATATATATGTCTGAAATTAAAACCGTCTGTAATCTTTCAAGCAGAGACGGTTTTGAGTTAAAAACCGTCTTGATCGCAGCAGTATTTTCTTGTTAACATTTTTACACAGAACATCGTTTGGGGATTATCAGTTACATAATCAATCGAAAGCCAGATATATAAGGAAAAGAAATTTCTTATTTCTTACAATCTTTCCATACATAAGAGATACTATTAATTAAGCGACCAATTGATTAGTGTCGACCTGTTCCGAAAGTAATTTACAAAGTTCTCCTAGGGACGTATTGGCATCAGTAGGATCTACACTGGCCGCCCCAGGAGAACTACCAATGGCTCTAAGACTATCAACATCATCTCTCACCAAAGGAGTGAATTTGGCATCAGTAGGATCATCCAAGAAATTAAAGTTGATACAACAAAGGTGGAGATGAAGCTGCAACTCAAAGCATGCACTCTGCCAAGTGCAGAATGGCAAAAGACATCCCCTCAGAATGCTTCTCCAGCGCCTCTTTTTTTTTTTGGAGAGTTCTGCACAAGGCAGCTTTCTCCTCCTGCACATATACTTCTCCAGCTTCTCCTAGGGGCGTATGCTGGGAGGGTGAAGATGATTGCCAAGCTTCGGAGTGGATTTGGACGTGGAAGTGTGAGCCTTACCCCAGAAAAGCTGATGATACAAAGGTGTTGGAGAGGGGATATTGGAAGGATTATTGTGGATCTCCAAAGGTGGAGTCGATGCAACTGGAGGGGTTGCAAGGGGCAATGTGGCAACACAGGCCTCAGCATCCTCTAGAGTCTTCGCTGCAGCTCCACTGTACGATCTTTCATCATTTCTAAGTCTCTTCTTTGGAGGGAGCATTTCCTCAAGCACCTGTGGATTTCGAAATGCATTTGTTTCGAGGTAATCAAGTCATAAAAGAAAGATCTGCATTAGAGTTTCAGAGAGGACTTACTTTCTGAAGATCCTGATCGAGTTCATTCCTTATCTCTTCCTCATCACTCTGATCCATTTCAATAACCTCACTGGAATCTCGGCTCGCCATCAAGGTGGGAGTTGAGGAGGGAATAAAGACATGGATTTAGGAGCCTCGCTATTTATAGAAACAGAAGGTGACGGTTCATATGCGCGGGTGCCTCGAGTTCTAAAAAGCGCACTACTGGTTTTCAAGGTCAATAAATTCATGATATATAACTTCTCGGGAGATAAACTGCAACACGGCAAAGGAAGTTGAAGAGTCAGATTATATAATTCGATGCAAATTAAATTTGAAGTAAATAATTAAGTCTCTTCATCTGCTCAGTTATTATGTGCGGTTATCAACAATTGCATGTAGAGAATTGCACTGTTAGGACTATCACAGACGGTTGGGAGATCAAAACCGTCTGCGTTAATATTACAGACGGTTCTGATGTTCGAACCGTCTTTAATATGTCTGTTGAATATTGAACTGTTCGACTTCTACAAATACTTGTTCCCTCCCTAGAGTTTTGCTTCCAGTTGAACCGCTGAGAATTTGAAGCGTCGATAACTGTTCGACAATCACAGTCGGTCCTTACATAAAATCCGTCTGTAATTTTACTATCACAGACGGTTTGGAGTTAACAACCGTCTGTGATATTGATAGAAGTTGAGAATTCGAGGCGGCGGACACTGTTGGGACTATCACAGTCGGGCCTTACATAAAAACCGTCTCTAATGTGACTATCACAGATGTTTTTACCTCAGAGCCGTTTGTGATATTCAAAGCACGTTGATATATAACTTCTATATTCTTTTTATATTATTTGCATGGGACCTGCGACTTCTATATTGTTTCTATATTATTTCAAGGGCTCCGATCACAAGCCAAAGATCGCAATAGTCGTTCCTTGATCGCACACAGTGTACATACCTTTGTACGGTCGAATGTTCGACAAAAGCTAAAGAAAGATAAAGAAAGAGGGAAGATTGCATGCCGTCCAAGAATGTGCTGGAAAATGAGAAAGTTGACATAAGAACAAAGTTTTCAATAATTTGTTTCATCACTTACAAAAAAAAGTAAAAATACAGAATGCTAGGTCAAGGAATGGTCTTAGCCCTGGCTGCATCTAGAATAAAGTCAGTTTGACTTGCAGCCAGGACGCAGGACTCCTCCAGCGACAAGTTGTCCTTCTCAGGATCAACTACTTCAGCGTCGAGAAGGCCTGCGACCTCCCTCAGCTTCGCGATGGTATCCTTCATTGTCAAACCGCAGCCAGCGATGGTCATATCCGCGGCTTTCTTCTCCTCGCGAAGACGCCTCGTCCTTGGCCTAGCATTGTCACCATTCGTCTTCATGCGCTGAATGCGCTGGAAGAGATCGTCAAGGTCAAGCCATAGCCGAGTGTGCTTCTCCGTGAGGAGCTTGTGCTCCTCCTGGAGGGCCCTCAGCTCGGCCTTGACTTTGGCAGTGTCTTCCACGGCTCCCCTTCCCTGTGCAAATCAACAGGTCAAGAATGTATTGAACATGGATTAACAATACAGGGGTAAGTCAAAAAGATTGAGCGTTCATACCGGGGAGGGCAAGGCTGACGATGCCATCGAGGATGCCATTGGCGCAGACAAGCTAAGGAGTCAAACAGTCTGAGAACTATAAAAACTTGTAAAGTAAATGACAATTTTTCCACTGTCAATTTATAGAACTTCCAAAGCGATGCTTCGTGTTCTCCTAGGCGCCGCGCGCGAAGATCGGAGACAGAAATGATCACAGTTGAGAATTCGAAGCACCGGTACTTTTCCAGTTGGTTCATACATCAGAACCGTCTGTCATAACTACACTATCACAGACGCTTCGTTGTTTACAACCGACTGTATAAATCACAGTCGGCTCTGAGTTCCGAACCGTCTGTGATGGTATAATTATCACAGACGGTTTTGAGTTCCGAACCGTCTGTATATATCACAGTCGGGTTTTAGTTTAGAACTGTCTGTGATAAGTAGACTATCACAGACGGTTCTTAGCTGGGAACCGATTGTATATATCACAGTCGGTTTTTAGGTTAGAGCCGTCTGTGATAAGTATACTATCACAGACGGTTTTGTGTTCATACCCGTCTGGTTTACTGTCATAGTTGTTTTTGACGTCAGAACCGTCTGTGATATCTGAACATATTCTCCCGACAGGCCTTCACAGACGGTTTTCCATTGAACAGTTCATACCCGTCTGTGATGTGCCGTCCTGGATGTCTGTTTCTGTGGTAGTGCACCGCTCTTTCCAGGTGCGAACTCGAATTACTTCTTCGTCGTATAGGGAGAGGGGAGCGAGGAGGAGGAGGATGATGATGTCCCTCTAGTTCACTGGAGGAGAAAGATCGCGGGCTCTCCATTCGGTGACGCTCCAACCCCTTCCGCAGGGATGACTGTTACTGCAAAGGCAGTCGTAGCAGACCCTACGACCACTGAAAGCCATGTGGTCGTGGACGAGCCCCTAGCCCCTGAAGCTCCTGAGGCTTCAGAGCCAGTTGCCTCTACCTTCCCGGTCGAAGGGACGACCGTGGTAAGATTTTCCCACAGTCCGTTTTCTTCACTTCCCCCTGTGTACTTGATGAGCTAATGCTTATGCAGGGTGAAGAGCTTCCCCCTGCGACTCCTGCTAGCCCCAGGGAGGAAAACACTTCTCCTCCGCAGACAGGAGCGGAGGTGGTTGTGCGAGATCCTGTGGCGGTTGCACACGAGGTGCCGGCCACAGGATCCCAGGAGACAGTGAGGTTCTTGGATGGGACGTCGCCAATGGGATCGAAGGGAAGAGGGCCCTTGTTTTCCAAGAGGAAGATCAGGGCGGACGATAATTGTGCCCGTGCTCAAGGAGAACCCTCTCTGAAATCCCAAAAGCTAATGGGATTTCAATTAAGGTTAGAACCTTTATCCTGGTTGTATTAGAAATGATGGTCACAAATTGTTACCATTTAATTTTCCTTTTCCTTTACCAGACGAAAAGAAATAGTGCCCAATAATCCAACCGCTTCGGGAAGGGTTGAAGTCACTGCTGGTGTAGGAGCCTCCCGTGATGAGCGCTCCACCCCCTCGGCCCAGGAAGTTGTCCGAGTCGCGGGGGGAGAAACAGATACGAGGACCCAGTCGCAGTCACCGGCGACTGGAAGCAGTACCCAGCAGGCACTTCCTCCTACTGTCCCTACTATAGGCACTTCCGGGCCTTCGACAAATCTTCCCATTAGTCCGGAAGATGCCTCTCTGCAGAAGTTCATGAAGGTATGTTGAATCCCTCTCTGGGTGTTCTGAATTGTTCATAGGACACCTTTGACCCTTTTTTGTATCATAGGAACTATCCCGGATGATGGCCCAATAGCGTGCTACGGCGGCGAGCATCGAGGCCATACAAAGGGAACGAGACAGCTTGCGCAAGTAAGGATCATTACTCTTCAATTTGTTAAGGTACAAATTGGTTATGACCATTCCTTCTGTTTTACTACAGAAAGGTGGCATTGCAAGACAAAGAAGCGGCCACAATGAAGCTCCATTCGATCTCAGTGATTAGGAACCAAGAGATCGAAAATAACAGACTACGGTCACAACTTGCTGGTAAGTCGACTCCTGATTTAGTAAGACTTGTCTTAGAAATATGCGAGTAACCTTTTCCCTTGTTGCAGCGCAAGCGGGTCAAATAAAGCAGCTCAGTGTGGATAATAAACTCCTCCAGGATTCTATCGAAGCCTCCTCAAGGGCGATTGGAAAGCTGAGCCGTTCAGTCTTCGAAAAACTGAAGGCGGTGGCTCATCTTCTGAAGGCTGATGTGGTCGAAACCACACGAGACGATCTCAGCCAAGAGGACTGGGCTGCCCTAGTTATGGCTCAAGCAGACTCACTTCTCGAGTATCTCCCTGAGGATACACAGTGACGAGAAGAGGTGATCAGAACCAGAGTTCGGTCAGCCGCTTCCGCTATCCTTAGCCGGGTTCGACTCCACTATGGCCCAGATGCAGATCTGAATCCACTAGTGGGACCGGTTGAGATCGAGAGTGAAGAGCAACTAGAGGCCGTCATGGAGGAGATTAGTCCCTTTGTAGATAAGCTCCTGACTGAGCTCGGGATCGAATGATCCCTATACCTGTACAGAAACAGTTGTATACGATGCAATGCACATGAAAATTCATTTTTGAAAATGAATATATTTTTGTTTCATGTTAGTTTATATTATAAACATATCTCCCTAGCCCCCGCCTGTGATTGTAGATACTGAAGTCTTAGTATTACAAACTTAGGGAAAAAGTGAATATAACGACCAGGGGTGTATGATCGAATCAACAAGTATAATTATTATAACACCTAGCCTTGTTTGCTAACCAGCAGCCACTCGAATAACCAAGGACTTGTCAGGAAGCCCCGTGTGCGTTGAGAAACGGCTTACTTAGGAGTGACTTATCTGAAAGTGGTTATGAGATCGGCCAGCGAATCCGACCAGGATGTTATAATGATCTAACCGCGTGTGACCAACCCCCAAGCCGAATTCACAGTGGATGGTCATAAAGGGAAATATTCCTCATATAAACGCAAAACATATTTAATTTTATGAAAAAATGCTAATTGAACGGGAAAAATGGGGTTAAGTACTTACACGTAGAACTTGCGAACTTGATCGATGTTCCAAGTATTGGACAAAATTCGACCATCCCCCATGGCTAACCGCGCGGATCCTGGTCGCGACACCGAGACCACAGTGTAAGGGCCTTCCCACCTCGGGGAGAATTTGTTGCGATTAGACTGATCTTGGATTTTTCGTAAGACCAGGTCACCCACGTGAAGACTACGTGGTCTCACCCTTTTACTGTGATACTTGCGCAAAGCTTGCAAGTATGCCGCGGACTTGACCAAAGCGCGATCACGCCTTTCTTCTAAGAGGATGAGATCTTGTGACCGCTGTTTGGACTGATTAATTTGTTCGAATTGTTTTGTCCGAACAGACCCAATACTAACTTCAATAGGCAATACAGCCTCGGCCCCATAGACCAGATGGAAAGGTGTAACATCCTGAGTTTTGGGGTGAAAAGTTTCTTTCTTAAAAGTCATGCATGCATATGTCTCTTCTAGATCAACCAAATCAGCCTCAGCTTTATTCTGTTCTAGCCATAAATCTCCAAAATCTATCCTGTGACCCCAAGTCAAGATCTGACTTGCCAGATTTGATCTATCAGTTATCCTAAACCTAAAAGTATTCAGGAGCCAGATTGAATTCTAACCCTAACTCCCAGTATCTAAGTCTCTTTCTGTTTTCGAAAACAGGAAATCTAGATTTACCCTAAGTACCCCAGTTTCCAGATAATTGAGTTATTTTGATTTAACCCTATCCAGACTCAAGTATCCACTGGAATATGTTCCTAGGTATATCCTCAACTAACTCCAAAAAGTTGGGAACCAGATTAATTCATCTGAACACTATTCGCGGGAAGGTCCAAATTTTACTGCGAATAGGTCCTTTTCTGTTTACCTGGAAGCCTGAAAAGGCTAAAATCTACAAATCAACTCCAACTCCAGAATTTCTTCAGGGAACACCTGCCAGATGCTATTTTATACAGATCTCTCTTTTGATCAGACTTCAAAATCTCTCTCCAATCACCAGAACTCGAGATCGACAAAATCCAGATCTCTTTTACCCTAATTTTACCCTATTTTCGAAAATAGGTGAAATCCCTCAAATCTAATCAAACTTTCTCCAAATTTGAGCTAAATGAGTATTAATAGAAATATTATACTCAGCCATGGAATCAAATTCCAAATTGAACCTCTCAAAGACCAGATTTGCAGTTTAGTCCAAAGCCAAACCAACAATCATCGCAAATCAGTCCCTGGTTCGACCACGGGCTACTGTGCACGACCAGGCTGTTGCAATCGACCACGAGCGCCGGAGTTTGGTCGTCGCCGTTGCCGCTGCCGCAATTTCGTCGCCGGCGACCTCCAACGTTGCCACCTCCGCCACTGTTTCCCTACCGCGTGTGCGCATTGTGTTCGCCACCGTGGAATCACCTCGCCCGCCAGCAGCGCCTTCGTTCTCCCGCGCGCGCGCCCGACAACGGCAGCCCAGCTGCGCCACGTTGCAAACATTCCTGGGGGAAACATCAACTCGCCGTTGCATCAACCAGGACTGCGCGCCAGGCTGCAAAAGCCGGCACGGCCGCTGGAGCGCGTCGCTTCGCTGCTGTCCCGCCCGGCCGGTCAATTCGCCGTCGATTCGAGCTTCAATTCTCCAGGCAATTCCAGCCGTTGCTAGCTTCTAGCTGTGCCTATAAAAGCCACCCCAGCCCAGCTCGAAGACACTCACACCAGAACCACTCAAGTTCCTAACCCCGCTCTCTTCTTCGTCTTCTTCGGCGAGCTCGAAGAGAGGCTCACGGTGCCAAGCCAATCCACTGCACCGAGCTCCAAATTGAAGCTACCAGTAAGTCTCTCTCATCCACTTACCTGTGTAGTAGCAGCCAATTGAACTCTAGCGCACCTCATCGCCGGGAATTGCTGATTTTCCCCGACAACTCCGGCGAGCAATTAATCCCTAACTAAACCAAATTAGCTCTCGAGCCTATGATCAAACATGATCAGTGGACTGTGTGGAACACATCTAAGCAACCAGAATCACCAATTTTGCTAAAACTTGAAAAACCCCAAATTTACACCTTGCATGCAAACTGGGACTCGCCGTTAAGCTTCTGTGGTGATTTTCCAGTTAAATTGACTTCACACCTAGCTTTGTTATGCCCCAGAGACCCTCCTCAAGCAAGGACTCGAGTTCAATTGCCCTAGAACAGAAATACCCAAATCAGGATTGAGTTCATCCTTCCTCCAGCCAATATCTTCTAAATTCAGCCACTCCAGCTCAAACCACCTTGCCATCTAGATGTTTTGGACCATTTTGAGCAACTTTGTCTTCTATCACGACCCCTAATTCGGCCTAGAACAGGAGTTATGGCTATGCCCTAGTTGCTGCACTGTTTGTGCTGCAGGTACTCCAGGCCAGTCAACTTCTTCGCTGGTTTTCATCATTTTCCAGCCATTTTCAGCCTTGGATCCTGTTGAATGATTTGTTCTTGTTATCAATGCCTACCTCCCAGACAAAGTAGTGCATCATTTGGAGCTCTAGGTCAAAAGATATGGCTAACCCTAGTTTCTGGCCATGTCAGCCCTATGCCAGAGCATGTCAGCCAGTGGCATTAGCTCTTTTCACCTCTTTTCAGTTGCGCAAACTGGAAATAACCTTGTCCCTTAGACTTGTGGAGTTGTGCTCTACATTTTATTCTACTGCCACAAGTTGAGATAACCCCTCTATCATCCATCGACCCTATGTCGATGCCTTGAACCGAATGTCGACCTAAAGACGTTCGTTGTTTTTGAGCGAACCAGTCGCAACCTTGATACCATTCTGATATTTTGAGACATTTGGAACCTTGTAAACCTTCAACAACTAACCTAATCCTAATCAATTTCTAACCTAATCATCTCAGAATCATCAAGACTTCATCTTTGCATCAATGCATATAGTATAATAATGTATTGAAAAGATTGTGATTATTGGTTATTTGTTGGTTTGGAGAGCAGATCAAGAGCCCGAGTTCGAGGACTTCACTGCAGATCCGACGTCAACTGCTGTATTTTATGACGCGGAAGGCAAGTCATATCCTTGGTCATCTTGAACCTATATTTTAAATGTTGCTAAAACATAACTTTGAATATAGATAATATTGCATGAGAAAGATTGAGAATGGTTGATTTATGAATTGGCAGTACTAGACTGGTTATCTGTGAAATGTGAAATAAACAAGTTTTGAGCCATGAACTATTATATGTATTATTATACTTATATTCATGAAATAAAACCCCTAGCCGTGACCAGAAAAATGGTGTGGAATGGTGGTAGCACTGGAGGTGCTAGACTGCAAAGGATGTGCAGGCACTGAAGGTGCAGGGTTGTGGATGGTCTGGTCACTGGCATATAAGGACTAGAACCTTGTGTTGTGCGTCTAGTGGCATGAACAAACGTACTAACCGCAAGCCTGGTATGGGACAGGCCTGAACAAGTACTTATGTGAATCGTATATGAAACCCCTGCATGAGATGGAAAGTAATACACTAAACTCACGGGGTTCGGCTCCTCCACGTATCATTGAATGTGATTTGATCAAGCACGTTGACCCAGTAATGGGAAGAGGCTTATGGGTGGGGGTATAGCCCGCCACAACTGCGGTTTGTGTGAAGAAAACTGCAGGGTCAGGGGTGAATTGTAAGTGAAATATAACAAAAGTTCCTGTTATCTCCACCTTGCCGCTCACAGTATGAAGTGAGTCAGGGGTCCAATCATTCTGATAGGATGGGCTTGAAAGTGGAATATCTTGCGGGTAAATTGGTACCTCTCTGCAGAGTTAAAAATGTATTCGAATACTTCGTGCTCCCGAGTTTTAGGAGTCTGCTGCGGTGGATTAAATCCACGGGGTGTGACACAAGTATTATTTTCTAAATAAAATATATTAAATCAAGATTACCCAAATGACATGTGTTGTCATGATAAGGAGTGCTGCCGTGGGCTGTCATGTGTTGACGTGTCGCGGTAGTGCTATAATTTAGTGAACATGAATGATGATGTTATATTATAGAAAGGTGCTGCCATGAGTTGAGCCAGGAAAGGAAAAGATTATTTTACAAACATCCATAATTCTTGACTATTCTAGGTTCATATCATCTCTACTATATGTATCTACTCTTACTTATGACTTGCTGAGTACGTAAGTGCTCACTCTTGCAACCCACAATTCAGTAGATGGAGCATTCTACAACCAAGACGAAGGCATGGAGGACTTCTTGGATCCAGAAGGAGGAGCGTCAGTTCCGCCAGAGTCCTGATGTGTGTTGTTCTGCCGTCCACTTCTCTTTGTGGGTGGGTCACCTACCTTCTGCTGTGTAGATGTTATTTTGCTAAACCATGTATGCCGCGAAGGCATTGTAACCTCCTTATGTAATATTAAGGCTAGCAGGCCACACTGCTTAAATATTTTGTAAGTGACTCTGTTGCAATGTGATATACTCCTGTGCTTGACTTATCCTGGGAAGTCAAGGGTATGTGTATGCTATGCATATATGGGACTAGCTGCAGCGAGCTAGGTCCCCACAGGAGTAGTCGTAGTCCCAGTTTCGGGGCGCGACAAAAGGCATCTCACCGATGGCTCGACTAGAAGTAGTTCGTAGTGCCCATAGAACAGTATAAAGCTCGTCTGCCCAAGCCCCCGAGCGAGTCTTAAGGTGATCAAAAACACGTTTTTTAATGCCTTGTAATATCTGCCCATTGGCCCGTTCTACAGTGCCATTGCTTTGTGGATGCGCCACAGAAGCAAAGCACACCTTAGTTCCAATCTGGTCGCAGTAGTCTAGGAAGAGACCACTAGCGAACTGAGAACCGTTGTCGGTGATAAGGCGGTTTGGAACACCAAATCGAGCAACAATGTTCTTATGAAAGAACTTTTGTGCTGCTGATGTGGTAATATTGCGTACCGGTTCGGCCTCGATCCACTTTGTAAACGTGTCAATGGCTACGAACAGAAACTTGTACCCATTGACCGCTTGTGGCATAGGACCTACAATATCCATTCCCCAGATCGCGAAAGGCCATGCGAGGGGAATGGTTTGTAACGCATAGGCAGGTTGGTGAACCTGTCTGGCGTGAAACTGACACTGAGGACACATCTTGACCATATGCTTGGCATCATCGAGTGCCGAAGGCCAGTAGAATCCTTGTCGAAAAGCTTTTCCGACCAGTGTTCGATATGACGCGTGTGCACCACATACACCGTCATGTATTTCTTTCAAGAGGGATTTTCCTTCCTCCTGAGATACGCAACGCATGAATACTCCTTGAGTACCCTTTCTGTACAAAACCCCGTCTATGAGTTTGTACAGTCGCGCTTTTCGAATTAACCGATTGCTCTCGGTTTCGTCCTCAGGTAGGGTCCCATGTTCAAGATAGACTCTCAATGGATGAGTCCAATCCTGTTCCTGACCGAGGTTGGTAACGGAGGCTATTACCGGATCATCCTCAACCGAAGTCATGATTGAAGGACGGTCCAAGTGTTCAATGAACACTCCTGCCGGAGCGGATGTTCGTGAGGACCCAATTTTAGATAATTGGTCTGCGAGAATGTTGTCCTTTCGCGGGATGTATTGGACTTCGAAATGACTGAAGTGTTTTTCCAATCTCCTCACTTCCCCCAGGTAATGAGCCATTGTCTCATCGGAGGTGCTGTACTCCTTGTTTACCTGGTTTACGACCAGCTGTGAGTCTCCCCTCACCACTAATCGACGGACTCCTAGGAATTTTGCTGCCCGGAGCCCTGCAAGAAGACCTTCATACTCTGCTGCATTGTTGGTCGCAACAAAGTGTAGTTGGATGACATACTTAAGCTGCTCGCCCTGGGGCGTAACTAAGACCACTCCAGCCCCCGAGTGTTGAAAACTACGGGAGCCGTCAAAGTACATTGTCCAGTAATCGGGGCACTCCAGTTCCTCTACCAACCGCATGGGTGGCTCAGGGTTGGTCCATTCGACCACAAAGTCGGCCAAAACCTGAGACTTAACCGCCGTGCGGGGCGTGAAATGGATCTCGAAGGCACCGAGTTCGACCGCCCATTTGGCGATTCGACCAGATATCTCTGGGTTTCGGACAATATCCCCCAAAGGAAAAGAAGAGGGTACTGTGATCTTTTGCGCTTGAAAGTAATGTCGTAGCTTACAGGAAGCCATCAGTAGCGCGTAAAGTATCTTCTGGACCTCAGGGTAGCGCTCCTTAGGACCATGAAGTACCTCGCTCACATAGTAGACGGGTCTATGTATTCCTTCCCTATCCGCGATCAGAACGGCGCTGACCGCGTGCGGTGTGACCGCCAGATAAAGAAGCAATGGTTCTCCTTTGTCGGGAGACACCAATACTGGCGGACTGGACAGATATGTCTTTACCTCTTGAAATGCTTTTTCGGCCTCATCCGACCATGTAAAATTATGATGCTTTCGCAAGGCTTTGAAGAAAGGCAATCCCCTCTCGCCTAGTGGCGATATGAAACGACTTAAAGCCGCCATGTGACCAGCCAGGCGTTGAACGTCCTTCATGGTCGAGGGCGATCTCATTTGTTCAATGGCCCTGATTTTCTCAGGATTAACTTCAATGCCCCTGGAACACACAAGGAAACCAAGGAGTTTTCCTGAAGAAACCCCAAAAGAACATTTCTCCGGGTTTAATTTTATTCCAAAGCGATTCAAATTACGGAAGGTTTCAGCGAGATCGTCCAAATGAGACAATCTCTTGGTACTTTTTACAACTAAGTCGTCTACATATGCTTCGAGATTACGCCCTATCTGGGAAAGAAAGGTCTTTTGCATCAAGCGCTGGTACGTGGAACCTACGTTCTTGAGACCGAACGGCATTCTGACGTAACAGTATGTGCCGAACGGGGTGATGAAGGCAGTCTTCTCTTCATCGTCTTATGCCATGCTAATTTGATGATATCCTGAGTAAGCGTCCAGAAAACTCATCAGTTCGCAACCCGCAGTTGAGTCGACCAGCTGGTCGATACGGGGAAGGGGAAAGTCATCCTTCGGACAGGCAGCGTTGAGGCTAGTGTAGTCGACGCACATGCGCCACTTGCCATTTGACTTGCGGACCATGACCGGATTGGCGAGCCATTCTGGGTGATCTACTTCACGGATAAACCCGGCCTATAGGAGTTTGTCCAACTCCTCTCGAATGGCTTCCTGTCGGTCAGCAGTAAAACGCCTGAGCTTTTGCCTTATTGGTTGTTGTCCAGGTCGAATTGCTAACCTGTGCTCAATTACTTCCCTTGGGACACCGGGCATGTTGGACGGTTTCCACGCAAACACATCTGCGTTAGCCCGGAGGAAAGCAACGAGGTCGAGTTCCTATTTGTCATCCAGAGCTGATCCGACCCGAATTGTCTTGGATGGATCATCTGGGTACAAAGGAACCAATTTGCGTTTTTCATCTGGTCGAGGAGCAGCCTTGATTGCGTCGGTGGTAACAGTGGCGACCTGAGCGTCCCGGAGGGGAAGTTGATCGACCATCTCCAAAGATAGCCGGTCGCACGTGAGTGCCACGTTACGACTGCCTCGGACCGAGATAACACCTTTGGGGCCAGGCAGTTTCCCGCACTGATAAGCAAGGTGCGTTGCCATCATGAACTTAGCTAGAGTTGGCCTGCCAAAGATTGCATTATAAGCTGAGTCACAATCGATTACGTCAAAAGTAACCAATTCTGTCCGGAAGTTGTCTGGTTCTCCCAGTGTGACCGGGAGGACCACTTGTCCTAATGGCATCATGGAGGGGCCTGGGATTATCCCATAAAACGGATGGATTATGGGCTTAATCTTCGAACGAGGAATTTGCATCTCGTCGAGTGCCTTGACCAACAAAATGTCAAGGGAGCTTCCTCCGTCGATCAGGACCCTTTCAACTCTCGCGTTACTGATGATCGGGGTAATGACCAGAGGAAGCCTCAATGGTCGTGTTAACCCCGCCGGACAATCAGTGCGATCAAATGTTAAAGGTGTATCCGACCAACGGGGGTACTGAGGTTCGCCAAGGGATGTCTCCGTTTGGTTAACCTCTCGGTAAAAGGCCTTAAACTGCCTTTTGGAAACGAAAGAAGAAGAACCTCCAAAAATAAAGTTAACATGATTTTGAGGTACCTGGTAGGACATTTCCTCGTCTCCGTCGACGTCTCTAAGCCCGCACGCCTGTTCTTTGGGCGGTAAGGTTGGCATTGGGCCAACTCCCTGGTAGAAGTCATCCAATTGCTTCAACCAACTCCTGCAATTCTTGAGGTCGTGGCCTGCGGAGTTGTGGAGTGGACACCACTTCTTGCCCTCCTGCGGATTAGTTGACTTTTCTGACTGGTCGACATTGTGACCACCAGAGGCAGTTTTATTTTTGAATGAAGACTTATTACCTTTGGTCGAAGGCGGCTTCTTTGCGACTGCGACCTCGCGGTACTGTCCAGAGTGGTTCCTCTTCGACTTTTTTGACTTCCCACCCGATGAAGATTTTGGCTTCTTGCTTGAATCTTCTTTCCTGGCGTCCTTGAAGCCTGGTTGAGGTGGTAGGTCCCCCTTGTCGACCATTCGATTCCATTCGACCGCTTCGGCTGCATCGGAATATCGATCGGCCATGTCGAACAGATCGGCCACTGATCAAGGAGGGTGGATAAGCAAGTCTTCAGTGAATCTCCGGTATCGAACGGCTTGTTTAAATGCTCTGATAACGGAGCCATTAGATATGTTCGGGATGGTATTCCTCACCCCTACAAACCTCTTGACAAACTGCCAAAGTGTTTCGGTTGAAGTTTGCCGTAGCCGATGAAGGTCGTCCTCTTTACCCGGCTTTTGGTAACAATTTTGGAAATTGCTGAGGATGGCATCGCATAGCATTTCCCAATTGTAGATGGAACCCTCGGGCTGATTAAACAGCCAAGTTCTAGCCGGTCCTGTGAGGACTGTAGGCAGGTAGTTGGCCATGACCTTGTCATCGCCTCCTGCCGCTTGGATGGCAGTGATATAGATTTGAAGGAACTCGGATGGGTTCTGAGTTCCGTCAAACCTCTCAATGGCCCCTGGTCGAAACTTATCGGGCCAAACGGTTGCTCGTAGGCCAGGCGAAAAGGCTTTACAACCAACGTAGGGACCGTGAATCGCCCTGTCACTCTCGGCTGGGTCTCGGGCGACCTCACGCAATGGCGAAGTTACTCGTGGTCCCAAACGAGAGTGGACAAGAACTCGATCCCTACTGCGAGAATCCTGCATTCGCCGGTATCTGTCCTGTCGGGACGGTACGGGCGGCGGGTAACTTCGTCGGCCAGAACCAGAATGAAGACAATCTCGTTCGCGGGAACGTGTTACCGAGCGGGAAGAGGCCGTTGGGGTCGCCTCAGACGCGACCTCGTCCAGTCTCTCCGCTAGGATCCTAAAAAAGGCCGGTTTCTGCGCATCCGTGACCGTAGGAGGAAAGTTACGCATTACTTCCGTGATAGATCGCAGTCGACCATGGGTACTTCTCCTAGGGGCACCAGGTGTTATCGTTTCTTCGTCCACCGGGAAACGCTCCGGTGGTAAAGAAGAGGTCTGGTCACGTTTGCGACCACGCGACCGTCGAGAAGAACCCGGAGCAGCATCATAACGAGCCTGCGCATCTTGAAGAGCCTCTAGGGCAGTTCTGCGTAGTTCGTTGTTTTGTTGCTCGAGATCTTGATCCTCCTTATGTTTGCGATCTTGTTCTTCCCTAGCAGCCTGTTGATCGGGAGTTTCTTCCGACAACGCAGCAAACTACCTAGGGAGTGAGGTTGCCGATGGGGAAAACATCTCAGTTTGTTCTGAGTCGGACTCGAAATCAAAGAGACGGTGAAGGTTATCAGGGTCGAACCTTCCAGGGCTAATTTCCGGGTCATCATCATCCTTTCCCTCAGCGGGGTCGTATGACGGGCCGGATTCATCGCCTAGCGCATTAAGAACCTCTGTAGGTTCTGACCTTGCGCTAGTTGCTCCCTGGTCGATTGACATGACCTGGAGAGACGATTCAACCTGTGGAAGATTCTGGCTTTCGACCTCCTCCATCGGGACAGGATCGCTTGGAGAAGGCATTGGGATATGGGCATAATCCTCGAGATCGAAATCGTTCTCGGAATCATATGCTCCAGCCATGTTTCAGCGAACCTCCAGATTTAAACTAGGACGCCTTGAGAAAGGCCCCACGGTGGGCGCCAGCTGTCGACGATTCGGACTCGGAGTCCTCGGCCGAACTTATGCAAAATTTGTAATGGTGAGACCTTTCAAGATGACCCTCCGGGAAGGTATGTAGAACAATGGTGAACAGGAGCACAGAGAGATTTATACAGGTTCCGGCCCTCGATGGTGGGAGTAATAGCCCTACGTCCTGTTAGGATTTCACTATTGGTGATAAAAGGTTACAAAATGGCAGAAAAACCTCTTCACAAGCGAAAGGTTTTTCCTATGTAGATGTACAGAGTAAAGCCAGGAAGGCTTGTAAGAACTATCTAATTTAGGCCGTAGACTTGGCTGTTTTTAGTGGTTGAGATGCGTTGAGTCTCCATTGCATCAGCAGTCTTGTTCTTCCAAATGGATCGGATCCTCCCGTTTGATGTATTTCGCCACCCTTTTATACTGGACGAAAGGGTGCCATGTCGTAACTGCATCAAACAGTTAATTGGACAGTTGGATGTGGTTTATTGAACCACTCTTAACTTCCAAGAGGATCAAGCACGTGTTATTCGTGAAATAACTGCTTGTATTAACCTCCTGGCGGTTAATCTTCTACGTGGAGGAATCTTCAGGATACTTGAAATATTCCCACTATAGGGATAACCGGTCAGATAAATTCCAAGTACCTTGGTTGAGAATGTTCTGACCGCGGGATGTTGGCTGACCGCGCAACATCTTCGACATTCTGTTTGCGTATAACATACGAACTTCTGACCGTGCAAAGCCTGTGGTCTGATCGCACGAGGTTTGCGACCTGATCGCGCAAAGCCTGCGACCTTAGGCAGATGCTTCTCAGAATGACTTAAGTTCACACCGCCGGGCACGTGTCTGACTCGAATCTATCTTGAGCCAACAGTGTATTTATTTGAACTGACTCAGGTGTCAATCCTCGTCAATTATCTCTTTCCTTAGCTTTTGGCTGCCATCAAAAAGTATGCGCATCGCGTGCGATCATGGAGTGACTATCGCGATCATAGAAAAGTATGTGTGCCGCGTGTGATCACAAAATGACTTGCGACCATGAGATGATTGTCGCAGCATGCGATTGGAGAGTGGCAATCTTTATCTGCTAGCCCCCGAAGTCGAGAGATAAGGCTTCTTTTTATTGGAAATGATGTTTTCTTTTGAAAAAAGGTGTTTCAGCTTCTAAAAAGGCGACTTGCCAGTTCGACATCCCATTGAACGCTCAAGACTGTGAGTGCACGTGTCAGGTTTGTTTTGACGTGCATTTAATGCGAAAGACACCTTTTGCCACACGGCATGAATCATGGTGAAGGAACTGAGGGAAGTGGGTTTTGAAACCCTTAGTCTCAAGCCCTAGCTTCTGACAGAAGCTTCGTCGAAATATCCAAGCGTTAGCAAAATTCCTGTTTGAGCAGTAGGTCACAACTGTCACCATTTCTCCACCAAAAACCCATCCTGATGGCATGTTGGACAAGATCCAGTCATCGATCGGAGGAGAGTTTGCTAGCATTGGAGGCTGATGGTTATCTTCCTTCTAGGTCACTGATACCATGGCGGCCTGCTGGGGAGAACGAAGAGAGCCCTGTAGTGCAGGAGGGTGACCTGGTGATGTTCTAGGACTTCTTACACTGCGGCTTTTGTCTGCCGGAGAGTGACTTCTTGCGAGAGGTTCTCGCCTATTTCGATTTGGAGCTGGTGAACCTGAACGCCAACTTTGTGTTGATCCTCGCCACCTTCCAGCACTTGTGCGAGGCGTTTCTGGGGGACTTTGCCCAATGTGGCACTGTTTCGCCAATACTACTTCTTGGCCATCTCTAAGGGCACGGCGGTGCCAGGTTGCGTGTACTTTCGATTGCAGGAGAAGAACGATTTTCTCTCCTTTCCTCTGCACGATTCGATGCACAAGTGATACCAGAGGTGGTTCTATTGTGCTGCGCTGGAGGAAAGTTACCTCCGGTTCACCGACCGGCAGCCAGAGAAGAGTAAGGAGAAGGATGTTGCCCCGGCCCTTGATGAGGGGCAGAGAAACAGGCCCAGGTGCTGAGGTGCCTCATAGATGTGGGCTTGACTGCTCGGGATGTGATTCTTGATTTTGTAAAAAATTGGATCAGTCCTTTAAAAAAGAGAGATCACCTCGCATGGGAGATTAAGGCCAAGGAGGACACTACGAGGGATGGCAGCCCTAGTACGTTGGCAGGTTACTTGCTTGTTGATTTTGTTTGGTTTTGATGTATTGGTGAACATGTAATGTTGTCCAGAGTTGTCCTCTTACGATGTCGTGGTTAGAGCTAGTTATCTGTTGAGGCTTTTAACCCAATTGAGGAAGACGACCCAAGTGTGTCAAGGCTGGAGAGCCTTGTTGGGAGCATCGACGAAGTGTTACAGGCGCGCAAAAAAGGTACACTTTGTTCAACAACTGGGACAAGTCATGCTGTTGACGTAAGTTCAACCAATGAACACCTTGTTTTGTGTAATTGGCTGAGGGCCAAGTTGTTGGGATGAAGAGGCCCCTGGGCAATGAAGGTCTTTCTGGTGGTTCCTCAAAGAAGGCGAAGGGGACCCTGAAGTCCAAACAACCCAAGGCTCCATCTTCCAGCAGAGCAAAAGTGCTAACTACTGGGGCAGCTCTATTCAAGGTGACCGCGACCGGTGCAAAGACGGCCGCGATAATCATTTCTACCTCTTTCACCCCAACAGGAAGGATGGGGAATTATGTTTTGCTTGTACAGGGGGAAGGAAGCGAGGAGGAGGACGATGAGACTCCCCTAATCCTTCGAAGCCGAGGAAACCTACACTCAAGGCGTTGTCTTTGCTGTTGTCTCCCCAAAGCGGGGGGTTAAGCTCCCAAAATCTTCTGGGGCTTGGCATCAGGTAAATAGTGCTCTTTAGCTAAGTCGTAATGCATGGTTAGGAGTAGTTTTACCAATTGTGTTTGAAATGGATAGGACTCCTTTGACCGTGGTCGCAGCTACCCCGGCGAGTGAATCAGAGATCGCCATGCTCAAAGGGGAAGAAACTACCGTGGCAGGTGTGCTTGCCATGAGTGGTACCGCAATAGAACCAGCGGTCACAATGGAGCCTACTACGACTACTTATGTTGTACCCTTGCTTAACGTCGTTGACGAGATGGTTGCAGATACGCTATGTATCGAACCCGTTGATGACGAAGGGGCTGAGGTCACAACAATGACAACGACCACAGAAATGGAGGTAGCTGCCATGCCACTGGTTGATGAGGGTATGCAGTGCCTCGCGCTGGGGATAATTGCCGAAGCTCAAAGCTCCAAGGCGGTGCGTGGTGATGCACCTTCTACGAGCCAAGGAGTTGGATCGGAGAAATTTTTAGAAGATCTTTCGGAGGTAAGGGAAGTTCTTACTCCATGTTTTTCAATATGTGTTTGAGTTTTGCGTAAGGTCTGCTGAATGTTTGTCTGCAGAACTTTGCTCGCAGCGCGACCATGGTTAGTCTGCTAATAGAGCATTTCAAGGTCGTGCAAGCAAAGTACGACCTCGTAAGTAGTAAGTGTCTTGGCAGCGCGACCATGGTCAGTTTGCTGATAGAGCATTTCAAGGTCGTGCAAGCAGAGTGTGACCTCGTAAAGTAGTAAGTGTCTTGCTTTACCTTTAATCCTTGTATGGACTAGAACGTTAATCTCTATTCTGTTGCAAGGAAAACTCTGCTTTACTGGAAGAGATTGCCACTGTACGTGACAATGAAGGGGTTGCGGTGGCCGAGGCTCTTAAGGAGAAGAATGAAAAACTCTCAGACACCCTCGTGTCCTTGGAGGAAAAGACACGATTATATAATACTCTCCAAGGGGAAAAAGATTGCCTCACATTGACGTGTAGTAAATTGCAAGCCGATGTCGATTGTAAGCTCTTCTCAGCAGAAATTATCATCGCTAAGCCGATGTCACAGACACTTGATCTCGAATTTTGTTCTTTCTTTGAGCAGGTCAAAGAGAAATAAGTCGCAAGTTGACCGAGGAGAAGGATGAACTAGAAGAGAAGTTTATCAGGCGTCGACACAACCTGGAGAAGCTTCACAACATCATTAAGCAACTTTGGTTGGCCAACGACAAGGCCAAAGAGAAGACAGTGAAAGTTCTCTTCATTTACTTCTGCCATGCTAATTTGATGGTAGTTTGAGTAAGCATCCAGGAAACTCATCAGTTCGCAACCCGCTGTGGAATCGATCATCTGATCGATGCGGGGAAGGAGAAAGTCATCCTTCGTGCAGGTATTGTCGAGACTGGTGTAATCGACGCACATGTGCCACTTACCATTGGACTTAAGGACCATGATAGGGTTTGCGAACCATTCGAGATGGTTAACCTCGGGAATAAAACCAGCGTCCTGGAGTTTAGTCAGCTCCACACGGATGGCTTCTTGTCGAGTAGGAGCAAAGCGTCGAAGCTTTTGCTTTATTGGTCGCTGTCTAGGCTGAATTGCTAGCCTATGCTCGATCACTTCTTTTGGGACTCCGGGCATGTTGGATGGTTTACACGCAAACACATCTGTGTTAGCTCAGAGGAAAGTAATGAGCACGAGTTCCTATTTAGTATCCAGTGATGATCCAATCCGAACAATCTTGGTCAGGTCGTCTAGGAATGAAGGAACTTGCTTTAGTTTCTCATCTGGTCACGGAGTTGTCTTGACCGCATCAGGTTCTTTGGTTGCCAACTTGACATCCCGTAGGGGTAATTGGTTGACCAACTCCAAAGAAATGCGATCACAGGTTAGAGTCGTATGTTGACTGCCTCTAACTGTGATAATGCATTTTGGGCCTGGTAGCTTGACACACTGGTAGGCGTAGTGTGTCGCCGCCATGAACTTGGCGAGTGATGGCCTGCCAAAGATGGCATTGTAAGCTGAATCAATATCAACCACATCAAAGGTAATTAATTCTGTTCGGAAGTTTTCTGGCTCTCTGAGTGTCACGGGTAACACTATTTTCCCAATGGGCATCATCGTGAAGCCAAGTATAATCCCAAAAAATGGGTGGGCCACTGGTTTAATCTTGGAACTAGGTATTTGCATCTCGTCAATAGCTTTGGTGAACAAGAGGTCGAGCGAGCTTCCTTCATCAACCAGTATGCGTCCTACATTAACGTTGCTAATAATGCGGGTAATTACCAAAGGAAGTTGTCGAGGGTTGGGCATTCCTTTGGGACAATATTCCTGTTGAATGTCAGAAAGGTTTCCAACCAACGAGGGAACTAGGGCTCGCCTAATGGAGCTTCAACAATATTCACCTCTCGATGAACAGCTTTAAATTGACACTTAGAATAATAAGATGAAGAACCACCAAAAATGACATTAACATGATTGCTAGGTACCTGGTATGGAATTGCCTCATCTCTATCGGTGTCTTTTGTGCCTTGAGATTGTCCATTTTCTGGTATAGTAGGCATGGGTCTGGTTCCTTGATAGAAATCGTCCAGGCTCTTTAAACAGGCGCGGCAATTCTTGAGGTCGTGTCTAGAAGCATTGTGTAATGGACACCATTTCTTGTTTCCCTGCGTGTTAGTCTGTTTTTTCCAGCGGTCGTGAGTTCGACCTCCGGTGATCCGGGAGGATCTTCAAGTCCTGATCGCATACGAATTCGCGACCAAGTCCTGATCGCATACGGATTCGCGACCATGTCTTGATCGCATACGGATTCGCGACCAAGTCCTGACCGCATACGGATTTGCGACCAAATCCTGATCGCATACGGCTTCGCGACCATGTCCTGATCGCATACGGATTTGTGACCAAGTCCTGATCGCATACGGCTTTGCGACCTTAACCGTGTTCGGAAAGGTTTCGCGATCATGGATTGGTTCGGGACCATGAAAAGGAATTTATTTTCTGTTCGGAATTATAATCCAATCCGAATATATATAACTAAGCTTATCTGTTTAGGATTAGTTAGTTAGTTATATGAGTCTAATACGTTTAGGTTACTAAGTCTGATACTTACTCATACGATTGGACTATAAATACCTTGTAATAGGTCTAGTTTAGATCATCGAAGAGTCATCGAACTTATTTGAGTTTTAGACACTTATAGTTCCTTCGACGTAGGCAAGTGTGCCTAATGTTCGACGTGTAAAGCCCTCTTTGAAATAAAGAGTTGTGCAATTATTTTGAGCTGTGTTTTCGATCAACCTTTGGGCTTCGGTATTTCCTAGTAAGATCCCGTTATTCCGCATATTAGAATCTGGGTGAGTCTAGTGGGAAAACCAAGGCTAGGTCTCAAACGGTGATCAAGTTGGTATCAGAGCAACTTTCCTATCCTATGGATGGTGAAGACTCGCCAGGGTTATAAAACCTCCAGTGAAAATCCAGGCGATCAATCGACAGTTCCAATAGCCGTGTCTTCGACAATGTCTGATGATACCTCCGTTCAAGCTAACCTAGCCGAACAAGTGGCTAAGCTCTCCACCAACATGGAAACCGTGCTTGCTTGGATTAAGCAGCAGGTCATGATTGTACCTCCTGAAGTAGGGAAGATTATGGGTGTGAAGACTGGTGAAGACTTGCGCAGGGCAGACGAAGATGAAAACGAAGGCGACCACAAAACCGATGACCTCGCCAACACCTCCTTAGCTGTTGGATCTTTTATTGTCGACGCTAAGGTTGATATACCCATATATGATGGGGTCATGGATGCCGAGAAACTGGATTCTTGGATCGACCAGCTTGAGACCTACTTTGACCTGAAAGGGTTCAGCAGCGCTCAAAAGGTGAAGTTCGCACCTTTGCAGATGAAGGACCACGCCAAGACTTGGTGGAAGGCCCTTGTCACCAGTGGTGAAGCTGACGACCTTGCATGGGGTCAATTCAAATGACTTCTGCGACAAGAATTCTATGCGATGGGTTACCTTGAGGAGAGATGGGAACGTTGGCATAGATTGTACCAATGGCGCGTCCAGACCATCCAAGACTATACTACGGAATTCTGGAGACAAGCAATGGTCATCAGCATCTCACTGTCCGATCCTCAGGTATTTCGGAAATACACATCTGGACTTCAAAAATTGATCAGTACTGAGCTAAGTTTGTTCGGCATCCAAGATATCGCGACCGCAAGCACGACTGCTTTGGCGATTGAGAAGAAGAATAAGACCCACAACGACAAGAACTTGAGGGAGATTTCAACCACGACGAGCTCTGGAGAGGGTACCCACGATAGGGGTAACACTTGTGAGCATTGTCATGTTGCTAGGCACACAAACGAGAAGTGTTATAAACTTCATCCTGAACTGCGACCAGAAAGAAAAAGGAGGGATGAACCAAGCACACGAACAGCTATGGTTACTTCTATTCCGCTCGCAGAGGAAATTATCCAGTTGGATTCGGTTGAAAAGGCGAACATGACCTTGTCTCTAATGGCAATGCCGAAGGAGAAAGGTTCGGGTTCATCAATTGACCACAACCCGACAGAGGAATTGTTCACTGTTAACATACAGGTGAAGCACGAGGTGGTCGCAGCCATCTTCGACCCCGAAAGCCAAAAGAATTTGGTCTCCTCTGGGCTGGTTCGACGACTTGGTTTGCAGAAGACTCATCATCCTCGACCATATTCTCTGGGATGGTTCACTTTTGACGTGAATCAGCAAATCAAGAGTCAGTGTACTCTAAAATTTGCAATATCTGCTCGTAACATCGACGGAATTCAATGCGATGTCATCCCCATTGATATTTGCCAAGTGATTTTTGGAAGTCTGTTCTTGTATGATCATGACGCCCATTACCACCAAAGAGCTCAAGAATACGACCTCAAAAAGGATGCGACGAAATTTATCATCAGCAAAAATGACCATGTCGACACCAAGAACTTGATGATAGCAAATCAGGCGAAACGGATTGTCAATGCATGCTCAAAGTGTGTGCTGAGCGTGATGCGTCCAATTAGCCAAGAGGATTGTGCTGCATCGAGTATGGAAAGTGGTGGTTGTTTAGCAAGCTTGCCAGAAGAAAACAACGCGCTATTCACAGAGGTATATAGTTGATCACCACAACGACTAGTCGAAAACGACATGCAACTTGTCTCTACGGTGCCACTATTCAAACTTTGCAATCCTAGCTTTGGGATCGATGATGGTATCAACCTCGATAAGGGGAAGGCTATCCATGAGTGGCCAAGGCCACAATCCATGATAGAGGTGCCAAGCTCCATGAGCACCTATCCATATATTCGATCCGACGATTGTAGCATTGCTTATCGTGTGTTCATTCCAAAACTCCCAGTCGTTCTCTACATCTTCACAGTTGGTCACCAACGGGTGTTGGCTCCTTCTCAACAGAGGAGTCATGATCCGGGAGGATCTCAGGTCGAGTTCGCAACGGATTTGCGACCACGAAAAGGTTTGCGACTTTGGAAAGGTTTGCGACCTTGGGAAAGATTCAAACTCTTCGAGCCTTCAATGCTGGATGATGAGTCAGATACTATAGTACCATATGTTGAAGACTTGGTCTATCAACGAGACGAACCTCTACGCGAAGATGTGATTCTGGAGAAGAAGGTGACTACCACCCACAGTGACACAAAGGAGACTTTTCGAATCGGTCGAAAAGGTCAACGAGTACGTGCAGCAAAGTGGTACACCAAAGAATATGGACAAGCCCAATTTCCACATCTCCAGTTTGATCGAGAGGCCGCAACAGGGGTTGGCTCCTTCTCAACAAGGGAGTCATGATCTGGGAGGATCTTCAAGTCCTGATCGCATACGGATTCGCGACCAAGTCCTGATCGCATACGGATTCGCGACCAAGTCCTGATCGCATACGGCTTCGCGACCTTAACCATGTTTGGAAAGGTTTCGTGGCCATGGATTGGTTCGCGACCATGAAAAGGAATTTGTTCTCTGTTTAGAATTGTAATCCGATCCGAATATATATAACTAAGCTTATCTGTTTAGAATTAGTTAGTTAGTTATATGAGTCTAATACGTTTAGGTTACTAAGTCTGATACATACTCATACAATTGGACTATAAATACCTTGTAATAGGTCTAGTTTAGATAATCGAAGAGTCATAGAACTTATTTGAGTTTTAGACACTTATAGTTCCTTCGATGTAGGCAAGTGTGCCTAACGTTCGATGTGTAAAGCCCTCTTTGAAATAAAGAGTTGTGCAATTACTTTGAGCTGTGTTTTCGATCAATCTTTGGGTTTCGGTATTTTCGAGTAAGATCCCGTTATTCCACATATTAAAATCTGGGCGAGCCTAGTGCAAAAACCAAGACTAGGTCTCAAACGGATCATCCGGAGGGAAGCTTAGGAGATTTGAATGAAACTTTTTTTACCTTTCTCTTGTGGTTGCTTGTCCAAGACTACAACCTCGTGGAATCGGCTGGCTCCATTCCTGTTTGGCTTCTTAGATCGTCCACCTGCAGAGAACTCGGATTTCTTTGAGGATTCTTCCTTATTTTTTATTTTTAGGCCCAATTGAGGAGGTAAGTTACCCTTGTCTGCCATTCTATTCCATTCTACAGCTTCTGTTACATTGGAAGAGCGAGCTGCCATGTGGAATAGGTCTAATATTGATCGTGGGGGATGGATACTTAGGTCCTCTGTGAACAGTCGGTATCTAACACCATGCTTGAAAGCCCTTATAACCAAAAAATCAAAGATGTTAGGAATGGTATTCCTCACTCCTATGAATCTCTTGATGAACTGCCGAAGTGTTTCCGTCGAAGTTTGGCATAAGCGATGAAGGTCATCCTCTTTGCCAGGCTTCTCATAGCAGTTTTGGAAGTTGTTGAGGATAGTGTCGCACAACATCTCTCAGTTATAGATCGATCCTTCCGATTGGTTGAACAACCAAGTCCGCGCCGGACCTTCTAGGACCGTGGGCAAATAATTTGTCATGACCCGTTCATCTCCCCCAGCAGCTTGGATGGCCGTAACATAGATCTGGAGAAATTCGGTTGGATTTTGAGTCCCATCAAATCTCTTGATTGTACCGGGTTTAAACTTATCAGGCCAGGCTACATTCCGTAATCCAGGTAAAAAAGCTTTGCAACCCACGTACATACTGCGTGGTTGTTGTTCATTGCGACTAACTCCTTGGTTGTGGAAGTAGTCGACCTAGGGAGGCTCACGACATGGTCCCAAACGCGAGTGTACTGTTATGCGGTTATGGTCGCGAGAAATACCTATACGTTTGGTCTTGACGTATCAGGACTGTGTAGGGTTACGTCTCTTGTGACCTTGGAGTGAACCGACCTGTCCTCTAGTCGTCGAATGTGAGGATGCCTCTAGAGTAAACCCAAGGGCTACCTCATCAAGATTATCTATTAGCACTCTTGCGAATATAATCTTGTCATCGTTCGTGAGGCTAGAGGGCGGATTACGAAGTGCATAAGCAATCCTCCAGAGACAATCTTTCAGATTTCGCCCGGGTGCCAGTGGAGTTCTAGGTGAGGTCGCCTCTGTCGGTGGCAAATAGTTTAGAGAGGGAATGGGCATGTAATTATGCCCACGACCTCCTGGAGAGGGTTGTCGAGACGTTCCAGGATCAGGGCCGTGGAAAACGGTACCTCGGCGAGTTGTCGCTGGTCGTAGAAGATATTCCGCGACCTTGCGAACCTCAGCCTCTCACTGTTTGCATTCTTGATCCTCCTGTTTGTGTTCTTATTCCTGCCTAGCATCACGTTGCTCTGGAGTTTCCTCCGAAAGTGTAGTGATTTCTCTAGGGATCGAGTTCACAAACGGAGAAAGCATCTCATCTTTGTCTGAGTCTGACTCGAAATCAAAGAGAAATTTCAGGTTGTTTGGGGAGAAATTCTCCAAGCGGATGTCGAGATCATCCTCTTTCAAGTTGTCTAAAGCAACCAGTTGCAGCAAGTGAATAGCCTGATCTGATTCCTGTTCAGCAGACACGGTTGGGATCGAGGATGACGCTTCCCCAAGACAAACTGTGAGAGTAGTGTCTTCACCATTGATGGGGGCGGCATCTTCATCCATTGCATCTACGTGATCTCAAATTCATTCTTCCAATCGTGCAAGCAAGGGAAATGATCCATGAATACAATGAATCTTGATGAAAATATCTTCCGGGCCCCATGGTGGGCGCCAGCTGTCGACGATTGGAACTCTGGATTCCTCTGCTGATCTTATGCGAGAAAGTGTTTTAGAAGGTATGAGGTGAATTAGATAGATTCTCAAGACATTCAAGGTATCAATGAATCTAAAGACACGGGGAGCAAGAATTATCCAAGTTCGGGCCCCCTTTAAGCTGGGTAATAGCCCTACGTCTTGAGTTATTGACTATGTGGAAGAATGGGTTACAAAGAGGTGGTTACAAAGTGTAGCTAGCTAATCCTATCTTTGCTAAGCCTAGTCTTCTCTCTGTCATTGATCCGTCTGTCCCGTGATCCTTCCCTTGAAGACCTTCTTATACTTGCCAAAGTGGTCGTTGGTTGTACTCCTGGAGGCACGCCACATGATCTCTCCTAACCGCCTCGGAGTAGTAGCTGTGAGGTCGTGGGTGTGGTAGTTGCTGTAGATCATGGGTACGTGGTGGTTTGGCTGGCTTGACTCGGTCGTCATGGAACCACTTTACCATCTTAATTTATTCAACGGTTACCTTGTTAGGGACTTATGATTATCTCATGAATAACCATAAGGATCATGATAGGGTAATGTTCTAGGAATAATCGCGTAATATTGCGACCACGGTGCTAAGGTTGGTTCTTGTATCCGCGAGAGAGGATGGTCGTAGGGATCATCTCTGCAACCATGCCACCCTTGGATACAGCACAAAATATAGGTTTTAAGGTAATGAATGCCTTGGTTTTGCAAGAAATGGATAAGATTTTGAGTTATCCAATGTTCCTCTTTCTGGCCTTTGGCAACCATAGGGAGGGCTGCGGCCATAGTCATCATTGAATGTCAGTTTCAATGCTGACATTTGTCCAGAGAAGCATGTTTTTTGATCCAAAATAGATTTACACTATGTTGACAGTAAGCATCAATGTCAGCGTGCGTGTGGATGTTTCCCCAAAGATGCATGTTTTTGAGTAAAAATGTTTTTGACCTATGCTGACTATCAGCACATGTAGAGACACAAATTTCAACGGCTACTGACTGTGTCATAACTAGCTGTTTGAGGTCGATGCTGATTGTCTGTATTTGAGGCTGAGTATCAACATGCACTATTTTTTTCCTGCACGACCATAACGGCTAGTTGAGAGACTGGGACTACATATATGTGTTGTGAGCACAAAATGACCATCTCTTTGAGCTATATTCTGATATACAGTTGAGCCCAAGTCCTCTAGAGTTAGAGTCTTGATCTTTTGATCAAAATCATTCATTGTGATTGTAAGAGATCCTCCGAGAACATTCATTCACATCAGTTGCATCTTTAGAGTTTCTCGGTGAATGTTGGAGGTCAAAAAGAGATCTCACAACTTATTACTCTTGGTGATCGCCTTCACCTAGATGGTTCGGAGGCGTGGCTATTGATCTCTCCATTGACAAAGCCTGTCGGAGAGGCTCGATGCGTTTGTGAGGTTTGGTGCTCACCTTTCCGAGGAGGAGAAGGAGCAACCATAGTGGACATCGGAGCAAGACTCATTCATTTGAGTGTTTCAACGAGGAGTAGTGGAGACAAGGCGAGTATCCGAGACCTCGGGATACATCATTGTGTTTGATTCTCTGTCTCTCATTTTTCTTGTGCTATCTTTTATTTGCTTTGATTCAGTCTTTTTATTTGCTCTTAGCTTGTTTAGACTTTAAATTGTGAAAAAGTTCATATTCATAAAAGTTTTAAAAGCCTCCTATTTACCCCCCTCTAGAAGGCATCCTTGATCCTATACGTGGTATGAGAGCGTGGTCTCTCTTTTGAGTACACTTCACCACCTAGAGTGAGGATGGCTTCCGACGAGGGTTTCAATACAAGAGCCAAATTTTGTGTTCTCAGGTTAATAATCCCAAGACCACTATTGACATTAGGTCTACATACTTTATCCCAAGCAATCAAACAATGACCTCCATGACAGCTAGAATGACATCTCCAAAGAAAAACTCTTCTTAGTTCATCAATTCTTCCAATAACTGTAGAGGGAATTTTTACAGTGGACATAAGGAACATCAGCAAGAAAGAAAGCACCAAGTTAATAAGAGTTAATCTCCCTCCCATTGAAAGAAAAGTGAACTGCTAGCCTGACAATCTTTTCTCAATTAACTCAATCAGCATCTCAAAATTCTCCACCCTTGTTTAAGCTAAACTGAGAGGAAGTTCAAGATAAGTAAAAGAGAAAGAGCCAATTTTACAACCAAGGATACAAGCTAAATCCATAACTAGGTCTTCAAAACAATTAATAGGAATTAAGAAATATTTTAGAAAATTAACTCTTAATCCCGTAGAGATAGCAAAAGAAAGAATAAGTGCTTTTAAAAGGAAATTTTCCTTTGCATCCGCTTTGCAATTATGAGAGTATCATCAGCATATTGGACAATAGGAAAATCTTCGTTACCCATATCTAAAACAGGAAGACTAATAAGCCCCTTATCCTTTGCAGATGAAGGCTTGGAGATTGAGGGTGATGGGAAATAGGGGATTTTATGCTGGCCACATTAATGGCATTGGTGGAAGGGGTAATGGCTGATGTCGAGGAGGTGTTCATTGTGCTGCTTGGTGAGAAGGGATGAGCTAGCAAAAGAAGGTGACAGCCTGCTCTGATACCATGTTTGTTTGTAAAACAAAAAATATTACACTAGTTCTGTTGTATTCCAAGTAATTTAAAAGGATACAAGTGCTAGGCAACATGCCATACTGTTAGCTACAAGTAAGGATAGCACTAACACGTGCATAGGAAGTTGTTGATTAAGATAAGCTCAGTTAGGTGCTCCAGATCCTGAGAATGTGGGGAGAGAACCCCACGTGAACAGTGGCATGCAATGCATGCATGCATACGTTCATTTCTCATCGATAGAATATGGCTAGCACTACCAACCAATCAAGCCATACAAACCAACCAAGCCAACACTGTGTGTGTAAACTCTTATAGGAATTTGAAAAATTTTGGGGATGCAACTGCACCCCATCAGCATAATTGGATCCATTCCCCGCCAAGCCGTTGCCCACTAGCCAACTAGCCCAACCACATAAGCACATATTTGTCTCCACTCCCACTATCTTCAATGTGCTCATCCCCACTTCATATAATTCCACTTGTTAGGGTTTTCATGGCTTTGATACCACTTGTTAGGAGCCAGTGGAATTTTCTAGATTGGATTTGTTGCGACAATCGGTAAGTATTGTGGAGGCACAAAATCAAGAATGATGTCTAGTGGGTGGAGTTATCTAGTACAAAAATTTGACGATGCAAGGAGGTGGATGATTCAGTTATACTTGTTGTTCATGAATCAAATATCTTGGATATTACACTCTGGTTGTTGTTTTAACATATGTTTGGTGAGGGAGATATGTTGACAATTGGGACTCGAGTATTTAGTCGATCTTACGCAGATTTGTAAGTTGGGAGTGATACCTTTTAGGGTGTGTATCAGGTAAGTTAAGGTAAGCATGAGTTCGAGACACACAGAGTTATATAGGCTCGGGCCCTCAACGGATTGAGTAATAACCCTACATCCTGTAGTGTTTTTACTATGTATAAGAATATTTACAGGGAAGGAGAGATTATTACAGAGATTGACAATCTCTCTCTCAGTGCTTCTATCTATTATCTATTTCTTGAGTTGTTCAAGTCTTCTTCTATATTGAATATTGAATAATCTATCTTATCTTGTCCTTCCTTCCCTCCTTTTATACTGAACGAAAGGATGCCAATCGTGAAGTAGTTCGGGAGTTTGGACGGTTACTAACATGCAGTTGCATAACTATACTTTAATCTTTATCTCTTCATCGGTTAGCATGTGCATTTATGGATAACCGCACATCTTAACTCCTCGACAGTTATCTTCATACGTGGAAGAAGAAATTATCTTTATCCTGGAAATGTGTCTAGTAAGCTCAAACACTACTCAGGTTAAATGTAACCCTTATATCACCTTGGTCGCGCATATCCTGCGACTTTTTGGTCGCGCAAGTTCTGCGACCATAGGTTGGTTCTGCACCCGCAACCTTCTGGTACACAGGAAATCACTTATGTGACCATAATGGCTGCTAATGCACAAATTCACATATCGTACCTCAAATATCTTGAATATGATACATTCAATAAATAACTAACTAGCTCGGATAATAATCCTCATCAAGATATTCGATGAAGAATCTCTATGTCTAGTTGAGTGGTATAATGGAGCACATTGCACATTGTTAGGGGTATGGTATGTCCCTAACTTAAGAAGGTTAATATCCGTGAGAGTGTATGGTAGCAAGTTATGGTTGTAAGGTAGAGATATGCAGATTACTCCCAGAGGGCAGTGGTCATGAAGAATATATGGAGAATTAGAGCATACTGAATAGTTGGTGGTGCAGCTGAAGAGAGATCAAGATATCTTGATCTGGTAGATCAACTGAGTCATCGATAGTGGGTATTCAAATCTCATATGCAGTTAGGTGTGAATATGCATATAATATGGTTGCAAAATCTAATGATTACAAAGGTGAAAATGCATGCTATTGACTGTGGGAAGTTGCAGTAGGACTAGCCGTGTAATCCCAACGAGGAGATGGAACTCAAAGGTGGTACAACCATATGATATGGAGGGTCATGGACATGGGTGATATAATGAATCAAGTTTCACAACTGAGAAGCTCTCATGTGGTGTCTAAGTGGTCAAGTTCGAACACACATATCACATAGATATGCATAAACCCTCTATGGTGGAGGCACTCGTACAGAGGTGGGAGGGTGAGGAAGAGTCATGAGCAAATTCTTGAAGGGGCACTATAACTTTAGTGGATAAGAGTGATCCGATTGAGTACTTGACCCAATTAGATATAAAACTGGTTTTTACTCATAAGACAAAAACCCAGGTGGTCGTGCTCAAAACATAAGAAAAACGACTCTTTAATAAAAAGAGGAACTCATACAAGTTGAGTTGACTTGACAATTGATCGCTCTCGATCTCTGCCTATCAATTCAATTATATTATAGGGTATTTATAGACAACTGCTAATACTTGATAATTCAATATTGTATCTGACTCGACTAGATATCGTATCGCACTAGACTACATATCGTATCGGATTCAACAACCGACAACCGACCAAGTCTAATGATCAACCTGAGATTGTCCCGGATCATTACTCCCTTGTTGAAAGAAAAGCGCCAACTCTCATTGGTGATCAAAATTGAAGATGCGGGAACTGAGATTGGCTATTCTCACGAGCGTAGTATTTTGCTACATTTGTACATTGATTCTTCCGTCCAATCCGAAAAGTCTCTCGTGTGCCGCTACGAGTAATTTTCACCATCTTCTCTCAAATCACGTCTTCAGTAAGGGGTGCCTCCTGTTGATAGACCAAGTCTTCAATAGACGATACTGTTGTATCGGGCTCATCATCCAGCATCGAGGGCTCATCATCCAGCATCGAAGGCTCAAAGAGTTTAAGGTGCTCGACATTGAACACTGAGTAAATATCCATATACGGAGGTAATTCGAGCTAACAAGCATTATTACCAATTTTTCACAATATTCTAAATGGACCATAATGGATTGGTTTAAGCTTTTTACCTTCACCTTTTAGCCTATCTTTGCTCAAACGCAGCTAGACCATATCACCTCGTGGAAATGGGCTTCAACCCAGTGTCGATCATGTCGTTACTTGTACTTGAGTTGAGCCTTTTGCAGGCTCTGTTCGACCTCACTATGAAGTCGTTGAATGCCTTCCAAGAATCGTTGTGCTCAATCTTGATTAGACTCCTCTTTGATGTTTTGTGCTGAGGTAGGGATTACGAATTCTAGGTCGAATGGACTTTGTCGCAAAAATCCCAAACATACCTCAAAAGGGGACTTTTCGGTCAACCCATGCACCGTTTGATTGAATGCAAAAATGTAGATACAGTATGCTTTCGACCCAAGTTTTTGGATGCCTCGAGTTATAACCCCTCAATAAATGAACAACTGTATAGTTCATCACTTCGGTTTGACTGTCAGTTTGAGGATGAAAAGTGGTATTTTTTTTAGCTTGGTGTCCATGATCGACCAAAATGACCGCCAAAAGTGGCTAAGGAATCGGGTATCACGATTAAACACAATAGAGTTTGGGAGCCCAAAATGTGTCCAAACGTGCTGAAAGAATACCTGAGCTGCTTCTTCTCCCATAATCATATTTTTACAAGGTATATATGAGTACCACCATCTTAGAGAATCGATAAACGACCACAAAAAGATAGTCGTTGCCACGCCGGGTCTTGTGTAATCCTCCCAAGAAATCCATGAAAATACTTTTCGATGGTCGTGAAGGAATCGGTAAGGGAGTATATAAACCCAACTTCCGATTTGCCAATTTGGAGATGCTACAGAGATCATAACCTTTGACAAAATGAGCCACATCCTGATGCATACGCGGCTAGAACACATATCGATGAAGGTTTTGGAGAGTCTTTGTTACACCAAAATGTCCAGCAACCTTCGATGTGTGCACCTCACGTAGCCACTGTACCCAAGGCGCTGCACATGGTACACAAAGTAAATTTCCCTTGTAGAGGAGCCCTCCTCGATAGGCAAACTCTATGGTCCCGTTGTTTCAAGCTCAGCTAATACCGGTCAAAAATCAAAATCCTCCCCATACATTGTAGTGTAATCCTCATGGCATGAAGGTTCGACCTACATGAACACTGACAAGCAAAGAGCAACAACTGGTCGTGACAACATGTCAGCCAACTTGTTATGTACGCCCTTTTTGTACTTAATTACCAAATTGAACTGTTGCAGGTAGGACATCCACTTCTTGTGACGGGCTTGTTGCCACTTGGACTGAGTTTACAGATTCTGGAGTGGCTGGTGGTCGGTGTGTACAATGGTCTCCTTGCCCAGAAGGTAACATCGCCAATGTTTCACGGCTTGCTGTAGTGAACATAACTCCTTGTCGTATGTTGGATAGTTCTTTTGAGCTCCCTGGAATAACTTTGAATGATATGTCATTGGTTGACCATCTTGCATGAGCACCGCACCCATTGCATACCCTGATGCATCTGCTTCTAACTCAAAAGGTCTCTGTAAATTTGGTAAATCGAGAACAGGATCCTCATTGGTCTTCTTTTTCAACAAGAGGAATGTGTCCTCATATTTTTCAATCCATTCGAATTTCTGGTTGGTCTTGGTTAATGCATGTAGCGGAGAAGCCAACATAGAGAAGTGTGGAATGAACTTACGAAGGTACTGGCATTCTCCAATGAAGCTTCGCACCACCGTCAATGTTCATGTTCAAAGCCACTCACAGATAGCCTTTACCTTGTCAGGGTCGATCTACAATGTACCATCACTGACCACAAATCCAAGATAAAGTAGAGTTTTCTTCCCAAACTCACACTTTTTTCTGTTGAAGAGGAGTTGACGCTGTCGTAGCTGATCGAACACCTGTTTCACATGGATTAGGTGTTCTTCCCACGAATGACTATACAGAAGTATGTCATCGAAGTAAATGATCACGAAATCATCGATGAACAATCATAGAACATCATTAATGAGATGCATGAATAAAGTGGCTGGGGCATTGCATAGTCCAAAAGACATGACCAACTATTCGAACAAACCTTTTCGTGTCTTGAAAGTGGTCTTCCACATGTCCTCCTCACGGATGCGTACCTGGTTATATCCAAACTTTAGGTCTAATTTCGAGAAGATTGCGACACGCTTCAACTGGTCCAACAAGTTGTCAATATGAGGAAGAGGGTATCGATTCTTGATGGTGATTTTGTTCAGTACTCAATAGTCGATACACATTCGACAAGATCCATCCTTCTTCGATACTAGTACCACTGGGGATCCACAAGGCGAATAACTTAGTTGGATCACACCATCATTCAACAATTCTCTGAGTACCCTTTTGATCTCTTCATTCTCCAATACTGAGTTGTGATACATACTTAGATTGGGAAGTGGTGCAACCGAAACATGCTGAATGGTATGTTCAATTGGTTGTTTTGGTGGTTGACCATGAACGTCTTCGAATAGATTGTTAATTCTTCGAGCAGACCCGACAAACAACCACTATCCTCCTTGCAAGCTAATGACAATGTAGCATGAGTACTACCACCTTGGCTTATTGGGCGAATCATAATCAACACATTTTTGGCAAGCGTTGATAATTCTTTTTGCCTAATTTGCAGTGATCAAGTTTGTGGTATCGACATGATCATCTCTACTGATGACGTACATGGCCCCATTCTTGGTGAGCTCATACTCTTGAGCCCTCCAGTGGAAATGAGCATCACGATCATATAAGAACAGACTCACAAAGATCACATAGAAAATATCGATGGGAACAACATCGCATTGTACCTCATCGATATAACGAGCAGAGATAGCAAATTTTAGCGTACACTGACTTGTGATTTGCTGGCTCACATCGGATTTGAACCATCCCAAAGGATACGGTCGTGGATGCTTGGTCGTCTTTAGACCAAGTCGTCATACCAGTCTGGCGGAGACCAAATTCTTCTAGCTTCTGGGGTCGAATATGGCTGCGACCACCTCGTACTTCATTTGTATGTTAATAGTAAACAATTTCTCCGTTGAGTGATGGTCTAAAGATGAACCCATGCCTGTCTCCTTCGGCATTGCCATTAGAGACAAGGTTATGTCTGTCTTCTCGACCGAATTCACCCAAATGACTTCTTCTGGTGGAGTTGTGGTAACCGTGGCTGTTCTTTTTCCTAGTCCATTCTTCCTTGGTCTCTGAGGTCGAAGCTCAAGATGGAGCTTATAACACTTCTCTTTTGTTTGCCCTACAACTTGACAATACTCACAAGAGATACCCATGCTAGACTTGGGAGTACCTTTTCTAGGGCGTCTTTCCTTTCGATGGGGTCAAACTCGCCCTCACATTCTTGTCGTTGCGAGACTTATTCTTTTTCTCGATCGCCATAATATTCATGCTCGTGGTCGAGATGTCATGGGTGCCGAACAGACTTAACTCAGTACTGATCATTTTATGTAGCCCAGATGTGTATTTCTGGAACACTTGGTGTCGGAAAGCGAGATGCCAATGACCATTGCTTGTCTCTAGAATTCCGTCGTATAGTTCTGGACGGTTTGTTGTGTCATTGATATAACTGGTGCCACTAATCCCATCTCTCTTCAGGATACCCCATTGGGTAAAACTCTTGTCGTAGGAGTAGCTTGAATTGACCCCATGTGAGGTCGTCTGCTTCCCCGTTGGCAATAAGTTCCTTCCACCACATCTTGGCCTTGTCATTCATCTTCAATGATACGAACTTTACCTTTTGAACACTATTGAAACCTCATAGGTCGAAGTAGGTCTCAAGCTGGTCGATCCATAAATCCAGTTTCTTGACATCGATCGCCCAATCATACATGGGTATGTCGACGTTAGGTTCGACCTTAAAATATCCGTTAGCTAGGGACGATGTGTGGTCGTCAGCGTTGAGATCGTCCACGTTGTCGTCTATTGGCAGACGAGAGCTATTCTTAATCCTCATCCTAGGCGTCGTCTTCTCCTTTGAAGCATTAACTTCTGGAAGTGAGGTGATGGCCTGCTGCTTAATCCGAGCGAGCACGGTATCCATACTAGAGGAGAGTTTGGCTACTTGTTTAGCCAAATCAGCTTGAGAGGAGGTTTCTTCAGACATGGTTGGAGACGTGACTGTCGGTGCCGTCGAACGTTTGCCTTTGGTAGTGGAAAGTTCTTGCAGAATCTTGTTGGATTTTTCAAAGTCAAAGCAAGTTTTCACCATCCATAGGATAGGACAATACTCTGATACCAACTTGATCCGATTGAGTACTTGATCCAATTAGATATAAAACTGGTTTTTACTCATAAGACAAAAACCTAGGTGGTCATGCTCAAAACATAGGAAAACGACTCTTTAATAAAAAGAGGAACTGTACAAGTTGAGTCAACCTGACAATTGATCGCTCTAGATCTCCACCTATCAGTTCGATCCTATTACAGGGTATTTATAGATAGTTGCTAATACATGATCATTCGATATAGTATCGGACTTGACTAGATATCGTATTGAACTCAACTACATATTGTATTGGATTCGACAACCGACAACCGACCAATTCTAATTATCAACCCGAGATCGTCCTGGATCAAAGAGTCAAGGTGGAGATTGTTGGGATGTTTTTTACTCTAATTGTATTAGGTTTGAAAAGGTACCAAGAGTCCTAGTCATATTGAATTATATGTTTTTTTTTGTAAGTTGAGGCTGGAGCTGGAATTGGAATCTATATTAACTCAGAGGAGATGGGCTTATGGGATCAATAAGCAAGTAAGGCTTAGAAAAAGATTAATCCAGACTAAAAGCAAGAAGAGCATAGAGAGAACAAGAGACTAGGGGTTTTCTTAAGTCGTTGACTTTGACAGAATGTGAGAGTTGAAGAGTACAAAAAGTATAAGAGTTGGTTAAGAGTGTCAATTTTTTATACTCTTTCGAAGTTGTGTTTAAGAATTTGTGGATTGCTTCACTAGTTTTTTCTCTCTTAAATTGTTGTTGCTTCTCTGTTATTATTGTGGTATGTTATATTAAATTTTCTGATTCTCGTTTTTGTTATTGTGTATGTTAGATCGTATCTCGTACAATGAGATCTGATTTGTGGTGGGATTTCAACTATTCTTAACTGACTGTGAGTATTATGTCCCCATCCACCACTCCGCTTTCCGATCTCAACCCTTCCTCATCCTCGCTCTATCCCTAGCAGCATTTGCCTTGCTATCATCCCCTCCCAGTCGATCACTTTGCAGCCATCCATTCCTTGAAGCAAAGTAATATACATCATGATTTGTTCTTTCATTTAATTTTTTATTTGTTTGTAGGGCGAGCAATAATTCATTAGCTTGTGAGCAGTTCAGTTGTTCAAATAAATCAAGTCGAGTCTCTTCTCCAATTCGTGACTCTTATCAAACCAAATTAATTTGACTTATTATAATTAAGACAACCGAGTCGAGTCGAGTTAACACTAACTTACTCAAACTCTCTTTTCCATACCTAGAGTTGTCGAAGCCGGTAGTACTACACATTTTTGAATCAGGACTCGATGTACAAAAAATGATTATAAAAATTGATCCGTCTTCTTAATTACTCCTCATATTTATATTTATTCTTGATCTACACTCACCTACCTCTGATCTATAGCCTGCATTGCGGTCTTGTAAACATTTGGTAAGACCTTCTTAGTAAGTGACATTGTTAGGTAATATTGTGCATGGAGGTTTTAATGTAAAATGAAACCGCCGGCGGCACTTCCGCTGGGAGCTAAGATTGAGGGTTTGATGTTAAGCCGTAAGAGTGTTGTGTAGTCAGCGGTGAGTCGAGAGGGAGGAGTGAAGCTCGCTGGCGGCTATGTTGAAGTATTGGACTGGGATTCTTTGCCTGAGAGGAAGAAGAAGATATATCATGTCTTTTTTGAAATTTCAATCACCAAATAAGAATTTGACTAATGCAAATTGAGATGGCGAAGAAATTGAGATGATTAATCATCTTACAAGAAATTCTAAATTTATCTATTTATATTGATCTGAACTATTAATTTTTAATCTAACAATCAAAATAAAGAAAAAGAAATATATTTTTCTTTATGACAGAGGATATGAATCCCAAAGTATTACACCTCAACGCTACGAATTAAACCTTGGATGGTGATGGAACTTTGCTTTTTAAGTCGAGTAATTACCATCTTGTTTATCTGAACGAAAGCCCACACAAGTTTAGAAATAGTGGTAAAGGGGCATTTGTTTTGTAATATTTGAAAAGTTTTGGATTTTGTAAAAGGTATTGTTGTTTAAATGACATATGAATTCTGAATCTACATGATAATTTCATTATCTTATAATGATATCTTAAGTGATATCTCGTTTTGACAATGTTCTCTAGATAATTTTCCCAATGGCAAAAATCTACATTGCTAGATTTCTTTGATCAAACGAGCTCCTAGCTATGCAACTGATTCTGAAAATTTACACAGCTCTGCATCTAACTGAATCAGCTGGTAGAAACTAATCAAGAAAGCTAAGATGAACAAGCCAAGACATGCTTAATAGATGTCCAAGAATTTGAGTTCAAGATGGTCACGCCAATTGTACCTGCATCCATGGCCAAACAAATGTAATTGGATAGAGAATTATAACTCTGGTTTTATTTTCCGTTCGTCGATTGCTTCTTTCTTCTCTGTATGTTCATCTATATTTCTTTCTTTATACAAATCAGAGCTGTATGAGTTGTAGAGAAGAGAACCCACAAAAAATGTGTGTATGTGAGCAAAACCAAAATATGGTTACCGTTGCGCTGGTATATGCATCCGAATAGTTAGAACATATATCTTCATAAAAATAGAATGTAGATATGATTTCTAATATTTTTATGTGTATATTTAATTAAAATATTATATTAATATGTACATGAAGATAGACATAAGAATTGAGATGGAGTGGAATCTGTGTTGCATATAGATGAATAAACATAAAAGTGTCCCCCAAAATTCTCCCACCCATTGAATGACAGTTTAATGCTTGTTTGAGAGAGAATTTGATAAAAGGAAAAATTAAGTCTAGAAATCGATAAAATAGCAATTTTCCAATTAAATTTTTTTATTTAACAGATCTTGGTACACACAGGCAGTACAACAAGACAGGCCGTATTTTTCACCGTGACATTATTTCTTACCAAGAGACAACAATACCCCTCTTGATCTATTGCAAAAGACTACAGGCTCAGAAGAATTTGTACATATGAGCTGTTTACGTCTCTAAATTTAAAATTTAATATGTGGTGTCTTTAAAGTTGTCTTTTTAGTCAATTTGATCTCTAAATTTATTTGTTTAGTCAATTTAGTGTCTAAACTTGTCTTTATTAATCAATTTGATCCATAAACATTTCTCCATTAATCAGTTTGGTTGTTAAACTTGTTCTTGTTAGTGAAACAATTTAGTTAATTTGGTCCTTAAATTTGTCTTCATTAGTCAATTGATCGCTAAACTTATCATTGTTGGTCAATTTGGCTCTTGAACTTATCTCTGTTGGTCAATTTCGTACTTAAAACTTGTTTCTCTTAGTCCATTTAATTTTGTAGTGTCTCCATTAGCGAAAAAAGTTAGTCAATTTGATCCCTTAACTTGTCTCACTTAGTTAATTTGGTACCTAAATTGTCTTCGTTGGCCAATTAGGACCCCAAACTTGTCTTTGTAAGTCAATTTGGCAATAAGTGTTGTAAAACCAAATATGAATTTTGCATTTTAGCACCCATATTTTTTATTATTAACTTTACATCATATTTTTAAATAAGAATAGTAGAAATTTTTTAAATAATTGACAAAAAATAATTGCAGAAATAACTTACAACAAAAAGTTTTTTTTAAATTGTTGGGGGGAAATATCCGGCAGCTTTAGGAAGTCCGGACCGGGAGAGGTCCCCAGAGAGCTGCCCTGGTCGCCCCACAACTGGTCGCTCTGGTCCCTGTTGAGTCCGGGTCGGGATCGGAGCCGTCCCTGAAGGACCAGGGAAACTCCCTATTGAGAGCCAGGGGCCCCTTGGCCCCGGGTGGTCGGGGATGCTGGGGCGTCCAGTCCGCTCGGCCCCGTGACATTACACGGTGGCCCTCAAAGCCCTCTGTGGCCATCCATGGTGACCCCGAAGGCTCCCCGTTGGGAGCCACCGGCCCATTGGTCCTGGGCCACTAGGGGCGCCGGAACGCCCGGGCCACTCGGCCCCATGACATTACATGATGGCCCTCACCCCCCTCCGTGGCTGTCCATGGTGACCCTGAAGGCTCCTTGTTGAGAGCCATAGGCCCATTGGCCCTGGGCTGCTGGGAGCACCGAAACGCCCGGGCCGCTCGGACCTGTGAAATTACACGGTGGCCTTCACGGTCCTCCGTGGTCATCCACAGTGACCTTGAAGGCTCCCAGTTGGAAGCCATGGGCCCCTTGGCCCCGGATCGGCAGGGTCGTCAGAATGTCCGGGCCACTTGGCCCCGTGACATTAGATGGTGGCCCTAACGGCCCTTTGTGGCCCTCCACGGTGACCCCCCGACTCCCTAGTTGCGGGACTAAGAAACCGCCCAGTCGGGCTTGGACGTCCTGATGAGGACATAACAACCTTGGATACACGCACGACTACTTTTCTAGATGAAGCTGAACCGGAACAATTACTTGGACCTATAACTAGAGCTCGGGCACGACAACTAAACTATCAGGGTGACTCTTTCGTCCGGTTTAATACTTTGGATTTTCAAAATGGATTACTACCTAACTCTTGTGATCTACTTGTGATCAGGAACATAGGAGTAGGAGAAGAGAGGAACTCGACAAGCCTCAAGACATCACCTTTTGGTTGATCAAGGAGGGATGCATGGCGCCACATGTGAAGCCGGACATGGGCTTAGACCTACAACCACCTGCCCCATATTTTCATCAACATTTCCACAAGATCCCCGTGTCACTTTGGGCCCAAGGGAAGCTAGAGTTTAAGTTGGGTTCGCGCTGGATTCGGATTCGGACTGCTGCAACAGCACTGAATTCAAATGGACGTAACTTCCTCACACGGACTCCGTTTAGGACGTTCTTGGACTTCATGGAAAGCTTATCAAGTCTAATTTTTAACAGATCTAGCGTCATCTTCAAATTCAACCTGAGCCGGCCGCAATCGTCGAAGGAGTCATCGTTCCTTCTTGGAAATGGTGCTACTTTGTCTCAAGTAGAGCCCATTAGGGGCGCATCCCTAGGGTTGTGTACCCCTCAAATACTCCTCTTAGCCATCACAAACAGGCGGGTTTTTCTTAGATATCATCTACATGACACTTTGTAGATTCTTTTCACCTCTGCACCGAACCGACTAGGCCGCTGCGTTGGTTTGTGGAACCCCAAGTGCTTCATCTTTATTTGCAATTCCAGATTGCTTCTTCCTTGTTCTTGTGAATTTCTCGATTGTTGCAGGAACAATTACATTCGTGGTAAGGTCGGCCATGTATGAGCGTGGTTGATAACGATGAGACGCGCGGGTGTACCGATTGTGAGGTGATGATCCGCTGATCGGAAGCCTCAAAACGCCAACATCCACATGTCGATTGTGGGGAACCCCGTCTCGTACCGAACACCACGGTACGGAGTAGCACTCCCCTGTCGCAACTTCCCAGGAGTCAGTTGCGAACCAGAAATGAATATCACAACAACCAGCATTATACATAAATAATCCACAAAATATTACAGGGTCCACAGTTGACAGCACTAGGCCTTACAATAATAGCACAACAGGGTACCAAAATAACATTTCAGTTTTTACCAAAACGCGGAAGGAGCGGAACACTAATCTTCGCCCACAGTCGCTCGACGGGGGTACGCGACGCCTAGAAGTCTGGGTCAAACTCGGAGAAATCTTCGAAAGGCTCAGGCTCAGGCTCACACTCGTATGAACCCAAGTCGCTTGGCTCTTCAGCTTCTGACGGAGTAATTCAGTCACGGGTGAGTACAGGGTACTCAGCAAATCACCACATAACAAATGCAATTATGTATATCACATGTCATGGAATTCAAGAGAAGTATTCGAGGTTCTTTTTCAAAAATATCTCACAACCTAGCAGTTGGTAACCATAAAAAGCATTTAAAACCTTCTTTGAAAGTTTACACTATATACATATGTAGTTCAAGAGTAAAGAGTTTAAAGCAATTGATAAAATGATTCATGAAAACTACTTGTGCCTTGCAGCATGGATAAATCCAATGACCATAACACACTCCAATTCCGGGAGCACAGAGTATTTAAATACATTTTAAACTCTGCAGAGGGGTACCGCTTTACCCACAAGACTTCTCAACTACCACTATTGACCACGAGCATAGGCTTTTTGCCCAACATGCTACTTTAAGCATATGAGTCTCCTATGCCAGGTTCGATCACGCTGCTTTAAGCGCGCCACTGAGTTGAGAATAACACGCTTTTCACCCTGCCTTGCCATTATACTAGCTCTGCCCCATAAAAGGTTCACCACCGGTCAATGATCCGGAACTCTCACCTCCGGTTGGGGTTCCTAATACAGTTGTGAAGCATTGTAGGGATCTTCCCTCTCATACCTTCACCCTACCCCTCACCCAGTATTGGACCGCGATGGAGACCCTCTCCTCCAATAGTGAGTGGACACACGAGGGGTTTTGTGTTGGGGACCACGCCATCCAACACTCGTGCCCTGGAATCACATCAGTTGCACGATCTTTCTCTCAGACGATGCGGCTGGGCTCACCCATATCCGCCCGTGTAAGTGGGCCAAGAGGGATTTTCCCTCCCTGACCAGTGACAATTTGGTGCATCTTTATTATTCTATGCAGAGCTAGGGCAATAGTTCGGCAAGGATACTTGGTCGTGCCCGTCCAATACCAGGCTTGTGGAGGTATGATAACATGTTACTAGATGTTCAACACAAGGTTGTTAGTCCTTAACTAGTCCAGAGAGGAGTTTTCCTATTTGACTTTATGCACAGGTTTCAACATTAGCTTGTTAACAATCTTACCGGTTAACAATTTTACCAGTTAACAACGTTATCATGTTTCCAACATCCTCATAATTTCAATATTCAGACTGACATACCTCTCCTCCCTAGGATAGACATTTTAAAAGCATCTTTGACTTTGGAAAACCATTTTTCTTACTCATACAGATAATTTGTATCACTGCTACTATGCCTTAACATTAACCTAGGGCATCAAGAACATTATACAGGCTTGAGAATCAAGAATGGTCTTTCAATTTGGGATAATAACTAAACAAGCATATTCAAACATACTTAGTCTACTCAATTAATATGCACAATATTTGTGAAACAAAATACTTAGCTAACTTGAAAACATAGGTTCAATATGATCAAGGTGGTGGTGACTTGCCTTGATTTCCCGCGATAAGATTTTCGGCGACTTCCTCGATTGGCTACTCCTCGGCTTCCGGATGAGCGGGTTCTAAAAACGAAAAGAGCACCGATCAACCAAAATGCATAAGTATGGGACTAATAAATGCAAATCTAAATCCTAGTAGGTTCAGGTAAAACAGCCCCGGAGTCGGATCTGAAAAATACTGGAAAATGGAAGTTTTTGAAAACAGCGGTATTTTTGGGTAAAACCGAAAAGATCTTTTTTCGAAAATAGGCGAAAACGACGGAACAGGATTTTAGGATCAAAATCTGAAGAGGTGGCTGAAGGAGAATATGTGGCAGGAAGAATTTGTGGCGAGGTGGTTTAGACAGATCTGGATTTGGAGGTCGGACGGAGAAAAACCACTTTTGGCGAGATTTTAGGGTAAAATCGGATCCGGAAAAAGGGCAAAACAAGATCCGGGACTCGGATCTGAAGAAAAATTTCAGATCTGAAAGTTTTGGATTGAGACAAATCTGATGGATCAGACGGATCTTCGATCGGAGATCTCTAGAGCATTGAACAATTAAAAGAATCACTCACAAATGATGAAATACTGTAGCAGCCGAGTACTGTAGTAGCAGAATTTCAACACGGGTAACCACGGTTTGAGCTCCGGTGGGGCTCACCGGAGAGTTTGGGAGGTGGTGGAGGGTACAAGGGGAAATGCTGGGGGCCAACAATGGCAGCAAGAGGCGGCCGGAATCGGAAGAAAATCACGGCGGCTGGAGGTTGAAGAAAGAGATCAACGCCGGCGACGGGAAGAAGGTAACACGCCGATGGAGGGAGCTACGGTGGTCAAAACGAAAAGCTCCAGAAGAGACAAATGGAGAGGGCTAAGATGCACACCTGAATGACATAGCTCGGACAAGCAAACGACGGCCGGAGGGAGACAAACGGTGACGCGCGGCCAAACCAGCAGCAGGACGACCAGATTCACCGTCTTTTCTGTTTCGTGTGGATTTTTTTTTTTCTGTTTTATCAAAAAGCAGTGTCTTCCTACTGAAGCATCTAAATAAATACTCTTTCTTATCTTTTTTTTTTCCAGAAACTTCTTTATATTATTTTAATTTAATTCAACACCTTTATGCAATTTTCAAATAGACATTCGTTTAATGCATAAAATTATGATGCCATGAATTTATAAATGTGTGCATGATAAAATATTGCGGGGTGATTTAGGGTTGAACAGGTAAAAGAATTTCGCTGATCAGAATAAGAAGATAATTAATCAGAATTTCGGAAGATTAGACCGGAAGGAAAAATCTGAGAAGGGGAGGGTTTAAGAATGTAATTTTGGGGCTGTTACATCAATTAATCGGACCTATCGGAAAATTGGGCCGCTGTCTCATCACGTCCGAGTCCAACCATCTGGGCCCGACCGTCTGGGAATGGATGACGTCAAGGATGCCTCGGGAACTAGCAACAACAAGTCGATTAATTGAACCTATCAGAAGATCGGGCCGCTATCTCATCACGTCCGAGTCCGACCATCGGGGTCCGTCTGTCCGGGAACGGATGACGTCAAGGATGCCTCGGGAACTAGCGACAACACATGTCAAGCATCTGAGCCACTCACCCTATGAAAGGGCGATGGTACCCTTTGATCCAACGGTCGCAGTTAGGGCACTTTAGTCTTTTTACCTCTTTTGGGGCCTATATATTCCCCCTTGTATCCGTCTTGTAAACCAACTCAATTCATTTTACACACACTCAAAGCAATAGGCACTCCCTTGGAGATCTTTCCCCATGAGAGAATCTCCCCCGGGACTTACATCTGGGGCGTGCTGACAAGACTAGGGTTCCCACTGGGATCCGAACCTATATAAACTCTCTGTGTCAATCTCTGTGGTTGCTCGATGGGAGGTGACCGATCGAACGGCCAGCTCGCGTCGCTGTACACGTGTTTCACACGTTCAAAAACTTTTCATGGGGATCCGTAATACCACGACAGTTGGCGCTGTCAGTGGGAATCCATGACGACTTGCCATGGCTCCTGTAAGAAGAACGAGGAATCTCTCCTCACTGTCCAACGATGTCGGTCTGAGCGACCCTATGCAAGAAACCGTCGTCACAGTGTTGCTCCCTGGGGACACCCGGGGAACTTCCTTGCACCGGGAATCCCTCCCGTGCCGACGGCCACTGACGCACTAGAAGCCTCACCCACACCATTGCCGGGCTCAGCCCTAGAGACTCTCCCCGCACATGTGACCGCTGTCGTGCCGGACACTTGCCCCACGCCGGGACCGAGTCGCGCCCCAGTGGTCACCCCCGGTCCACGGCCAACTCACATCAGCTCGCTCCTCCCCAGGGACCACCCCTGTGGGCTCCCCCAGTAGACCAGACCTGCTTCACGCGGGAGGAGGTGGAGCGCATGCGCACCGTGAAGCCCAGGGGGGGGCTTCCCCTCAACATTGCTCAGAACCGCTCCTGAAGCAAGACCTGCGCCCGGGTCACGGTCACAGGGAGCCATGCCCCCTCATCGAGCAAAGGGAAGAGGCCGGTCGAAGAGGCCATTGTCACCTCCGGGGCCTACCCTGACATTCATGAAGTTAGTTCGACTAACCTTGAGGAGAAAAGGCGTTATCGCCGCACAGGTGGACTGCTAGGACCCCTCCCTGACTCGGACAACAAGCGTACCTCCCTGGGCAAAGGGGACAGTGACCGTGACTCACCCCGGGAGGTTGAGGGTGCTAACCAACCGCTATGCTGCCGCCTTCGATGTATCCGATGGCTGTGACCGTATCATCCGCCACACCTAGAGCACTACAACGAGGCTGACCCCTATGAGTTTGTGCAGGTGTACTGTACTGCCATCTCGGCGGCTGGGGGGATGAGACGGTGCAATGCAACGTCTTCCCCCTCTATCTCTCTGGAATCACCCGATCATGGTTTTATAACCTGAAGGCGGGTTCCATAAAATCCTTCGCGCAACTCAAGCGGGAGTTCTGTGAAAACTTCCAGGGGAACAATGTATGTCCCCTAGACTCATCACAGCTCTACATCGTAAGGTAGAGGACGGGGGAGACAATCCGGAGCTTCTTCAGGCGCTTCGCTCAAGTTAAGAGAAAAGTGGCTCACGTCCCTGACTCCGCAATCATCGAGGTGTGCAAGAGCAGAATCCTTCCCGGGGAGCTGCATCGAAGGCTCTCTCGGAGCTGTCCCACCTCAGCTAACGAGCTCTTCAATGTCCTGGAAAAGTACACTCGGGTGGAGGAGGACGACCTCTGGAAGAAAAACGAGGGAGCACCTGGCCCCGCTGAGAGGGAAGCCAGAGACTTCTCCAGCAAGTGCCCCAAGAGGGGTAACTGCAACGAGCCATGGCCTCGGGGCACTTTTGTCCTCGAAGGCAGAGGCGGCTCACACAAAGGCAATAGGGGCAACTGCTCCTTCCCCAAGCCGAAAGGCAATCGGGGGGGGGGGGGTGGGGGGACAGTCCTCCCGAGGCTGGGAGGGTCCCAAGCTGGGAGGCAAATAGGGTGCAACCACAAGGTTGTGTGCCTTCCACAAGTCGACTTCCCATTCTACACGAGAATGCAATGCTCTCCTGCAGCACTTTGCTGCATTTCTTGACCAGCATGGGCAGGGGGGGAGTCCTGCCTCCTTGCCCTCTATGCCAGCCGTACTGGCTCTCCCTGCTCCTGGGGGGCAGCAGAAGCAAACTCAGGAGAGGGACTCGGCCGAGGATCTCCCTTTCCAGACCTCCCAAAGACACATAAATGTCATCACGGGAGGATCCGTCTCAGGGTGAGACTCCAAGCACCAACGTAAGGAGTATGCATGTGAAGTGAAGGTCGTGGGGGTGTTGAACACGTCCTAGCCACCAAAGTGGTCGGACGTCCCCCTCACCTTCACGGCGGAAGAGTCCTGCCTCCTTCCTCGTGTCCCAGTGGGGCATAAAAGTCAACCCCAAAAAAATTCGGGCTCTGCTAGACATGCCCCCGCCACGGTTACGTACAATGGCTAACCAGCCACCTAGCCGCACTGAGCCATTTTGTCTCACGGTTAGGCAAACGTGGACACCAATTCTACAAGATCCTCTGGGTCTCGAAGGGTTCCAATGGACCCCCAAGGCCCAAGTGGCGTTTGACGACCTAAGGAAGTACCCCACAAGCCCCCAAATACTCGTGAGCCTGTCTCTAGAGGAACCTTTTGCGGCGACCTGACATACCACCCACGTGGCAGCACGTCCAGTCTTTGAACATTTCCGAATAAAACCATCTTATTCGAGAATGTTCGTTACAGAGTAGCGAGCAGAAACATGATGAAATTAAACATGGTCCAATATAACGATGAGTCTAGTTACATACAAAAGCATAAGCATACTTATTGAAAACAAAATACAGCAGTTAGAGTGTTTTTATGGCGGTCATTCTTCGTCTTCGATGTTGAAGTAGACCCCATCAAGCTCACCATAGGATTCTCCGGGATAGGCTTCTTGATCTGGTCGTCCGGTTGGCGTGGCATCACCCAAGGAGTATTCAAAGTCTAACAAGGAATTATAATAGCAAGGGTGAGTGCCGAGGCACTCAGCAAGCAATTGAGAGGTATAATGCATCATGCCAACCTTAACTAGTCAAAGAGTTATTAGAGTATGGTGCTACTGCTGTGAATTTTGGTTTATCCCAGTTGCTAGGTTAGGGTTTTGTGGATTGGCTGCTGTTCTAAATTAATGGCTTACTGTTTTGTGCTATGATCCTTGCTTAATCTGGTGCCATGCTCTGCCCTGTTCTGTGGAATTGGTGTGCCTTGGTTTGAGGTGGTGCTGAGTACTGTGATGTCTGTGTTTATGCATATGTGTGTGATCTTGTGCTGGCTGGTGATGCTGGATGATAATGGAGGCATGTGGGTTTGGTGATGGCTGGAGGTGCTGATTTGGGAAATAACCTATTGTGGCTATTTATAACATTTATGCTGAAGGTGCAGGCATCATGTGAAGGCAATGGTCTATAGATTCCAGGTGGTTCTAGGGCAATTGTTGTTGTTTCCTGCTAACTCCCAACTAAACTTAACTCCTGACTAAACAATCAGGCCTAACTAAATTGGATCACTGGTTTGGGGTTTCAATTGCTACTTTAAGTAATTCTAGCGAGCTACTCTCTAGCCAAGCATCTAAATGATACACCTTAATATAATCCATGGTTAAACATGCTAAAATCTAGAATTACTTTCAGCTCTAACCTTGATGTTGATCCTGAGTCTCTTCTCCCTGCTCCTGGAGTGCTCCTGATGCTTCACCTGTGAATCACAAGGTACAGGAAAGGATAAATATGCATGCTCGATTTAGCTACCATTCTCTTCTCTGCTCTAAAGCACTATTGAGATACCTGAACCTAGAGCTTTGCCCTACTTTCTGCTGCTCTGTGTGAAATGGTGCTACTGCTATGAATTTTGGGGGAGGAAAAACTTACTTATCTGGTAACCTTTTGCATGCAACCGACTTAGGTGGGGTTGATGTGGCTGGTTTCACTGTTTCGCCGAACAGGTGGCTGATGCCTAAGCTGTATTAGTGTAAACTGGACTGATTTGCAAAATCAGAGAAATTGGAGGGGTTTTGTGCAAAGTTTCACAATAGCTGAGAATTTTGGCAAAATTCAGGGGCTAAACTGATAAATGGCTGTTGGGCCTTGGGCCTTGCTGCTGTTGGATATGTTCTCCTCTTTTCTTTTCTTTTTTTTTCTTTTTCCTTTTCTTTGCTGTTTCTTTGTTGGTTTTGTTTTCGTGCCCATCTGGGCTCAGACTGTCCTGTGAACGACCTGCGATGACCCGATAATGACCCGTGATCGAAAACTGGATGATGACAAGCATACACAGGGGTGAGCAGCGGCACTCGCTCAAGCTGAGAGGTGGTTGCGAAGAACCCCAGACAGATACTGCACAGTCTGATAGCATTCCTTTAAAAACTAAACTCGCACATAAGTTTAGAGGTCAGCAGCGCGACCACTCTAATAGCCAGCCACATGGCCTTTGACCCGCTGACCAGTTGACCAGCTTCGGGGCCCTTACACCTTTGCTCCTGTACCTCGCGGCCACCCCGGTCGCTGTAAATGCAGTACTGGCCAAAGAGCAGGACGGGCAGCAACGGCTTGACTACTACGTGAGCTAAGCCCTCCAAGTGTTGAGACACTGTACACGGAGATGGAAAAGATCTACTACGCCCTCCTGATGGCGTCTAGGAAACTTCGTCACTACTTGGGACACCCCATCATAGTCCCGTCCTCCCTTCCCTTGGGGGAGGTATTGCAGAACAAGGAGTCCACCAGCCGCATTGGGAAGTGGGGGGTTGAGCTGGCTCCCTTCTCCCTCTCCCTCACGAGCCGTTCCACCACAAAATCACAAGTCCTTCCAGACTTCATGGCGTAATGGACCCCTGCCCCCTGGACAGAGGGGGACTCTCCCGTTGTACCACCCTGGCACGATGGCTGTTGGACACTCCTATTCGACCGCTCCCTTTGTCTCGTTGGGCCGGTGCAGGGGTAGTCCTCTGAAGTCCCAAGGGCAGAACCCTAGAGTACGTTGCAAGGCTTGAGTTCCTAGAGACCAACAACGTTGCTGAATATGAAGCCCTGCTCCTCAGCCTGCGCCTCACGCGCTCCCTAGAGACTTGTCGCCTCCTACTGAAAGGAGACTCCCAGTGAAGGGACACTCCCAGCTGGTGGTTTGCCAAATGGACTAGTCTTACTTGTGCCATGACGCGAATCTGAGCCTCTACCTGGAGGAAGTGCAAAAGATGGAAAAGCACTTCAAGGGTTTGGAGGCACAACACATCCCCCGAAGGGACAATGACCGTGTCGACGCCCTGGCATGGGTAGCAAGCGCCCGGGGACCCCTCCCCAAGGGTGCCTTCCTGGAGGTCATCACGAAGCCTTCAGCATTTGCCCTTGGCTCGGACACAGAGCCTCGTGACCCAGAGGTCTCCGAGATCATCCGAACCGCATCTTGGATGGACCCCCTTGTCTCCTTCATCAAGGGGGAAGGGGAGCCTCCTGATGAGGTAGAGGCGAAATGCCTCCGTGCCAAGGCAGGCGCATACCTCCTAGTGGAAGGGAGACTCTACAAGTGAGGGGCCTCCGCCATGCTCCGCTACTTCCCGTGAGCGGAGGGGGCCCAGCTCCTCGAAGACATACACTCAGGGAGCTATGGCTCTCAGTTGGCCACATGCGCCGTCACAGTGTAAGTCATTCGCCAGGGTTTTTACTGGCCTACTGTGGTACACGACGCGAGAGATCTCATGTCCACATGCGAGGCCTACCAGAACATGGCAAAGGGCGCGAACCTACCCTCCACCGCGCTACAGACCATCCCCACCACTTGGCCTTTCGCACGCTGGGGGATGGACCTCCTCGGTCCTTTCCCCCCGAGCTGAGAGGTTATAAGTATGCGATCGTCGCGGTGGATTATTTCTCCAAGTGGGTGGAGGATGAGCCCTTGGCCAGTGTCACCTGCTGAGCAGTGTAGAGGTTATTTTGAAAGAACATCGTATGCCACTTTGGGGTTCCTCAAGAGATCACAGTCAACAGTGAAACCCAATTCTACTCAACGATCTTCCGGGAGTTCTGCCATAACTTGGGCACCACCCCTCACTTCACCTCTGTAGCTAACCCCAAGAGCAACGGGGCGGTTGAGAGGGTTAATGGAGTCATCTTGCAAGGGTTGCACCAACGACACGAGCAGGCCGCCTCCAAGCGCGGAGCATGGGCAGAGGAGCTTCCCAGCATCCTCTGCTCCATGCGCACGACCCCGTTTTGGGCCGCAGGGTGCACCCCTTTCTCACTTGTATATGGGGCTGAGGCGGTCCTCCCCTCGGAGATTTGCTTCCGCTTGCTACGAGTCGAGCTCCTTGAGGGAGCTACGGCCACAGCATGCCATGCTAATGAAGAAAACCAACAGGTCAAAGTTGACCTCGTTGAAGAAGAGTGGGACAAGGCGCTTCTCCGCAACGCCATCTACGAGCACAAAATAGTGCGCATTTACAGTAAGCGCGTTCGGGTGAAAGCTTTTCATCTCGGGGACCTTGTCTTCAAATGCGTCATTGACCCCCAAGCACATGGGAAGCTCAGCCCTAAGTGAGAGAGCCCGTACAGGATTGCTACGGTCTTAGGCTTAGGGGCTTATAAGCTCTCCACCCTAGAAGACCAAGAGTTGAAGCACACATGAAATGCAGACTTGCTACGCAAGTTCTACATATAGCCTCCGCTATTTCCCTCCCCTGTCGCGACTTCGCAGGGGGATGTGTTGTACTCACACGTCTTATTAATACAAATGGCTTCTTTTGCCTGCAAGTGTGATTGGAATTTGTCATAATAGGTCTTCGGCTTATTGCCTCTGGGGCAATACCCTCACTTAGAGGATGCCCTCCCTGCGAGGACACCCTCGTTGTGAGGATGATACGGGCCGCCAAGCCGCCCTAGAAAGTCCTGACACCCTGCTCCCCTTGGGTGACTTACGATAACCCCTTGTGGACTGCGGGGGTAAGCAGCAACCCGGCTCCTACGAACCGTGGTAATGAGTCACCTTCAGAGACTAGTCCCCCCCTCAGAAACTCCAAAGCCCACTACCGGGCAGCAACCTTCCCCTCCTATGGGTATGGGTCGTCTTAACCGGCCCTGAGTTATTCCAACTAACCCTGGATCATGGCCAAGTAACTCACGGTCGTGGGGACTTTCGACTGTGAAAATTTTCGATCGCGTCATTCTCAACCTTGAAAATTTCCGATCAAGTCACCTTGGACCGTGAAAGTCTCCAGCTAGGATATTTTCGATCGGCCAAATTCATGGCCAAGGAAGTTCTCAACAGTGAAAATTTTAGTCGCGTCATTCTCGACCGTGAAAATTCCCAATCAGGTCACCTTTGACTGTGAAAATCTCCGGCTATAATGTTTTCGACTGGCCAAATTCGCAGCCTGGGAAGTTTTCGACCGTGAAAATTCTCGGTTGCGTCATTCTCGACCGTGGAAATCTCCAACCGGAATATTTTTGACCAACTGACTTCACAGCCAAGGAAGTTCTCGACAACAAAAATTCTGTCACGTCATGCTGAACCGGGAAAATTCATGATAGTGGGAATTTTTTACTGCAACAATTCTCGGCCAAGTCATCTTTGACTGTGAAAATTCTCGGCCGGGTCACCTTCGACCGCAAAAATTCTCGGCCAGGTCACCTTCAACTGGACAAATTCACGGCCAGGGAGACTTTCGACCGTGGAAATTCCCGGTCAGGACTTTTTCGACTACCGAAATCCCCGGTCAGATCTTTTTCGACCGTGGAAATCCTCGGTTAGGTCTTATTCGACCGAGAAAATTCTCGGCCAAGTTATCTTTGACCGGGAAGATTCACGGTCGTGGGAATTTTTGACCAAGAAAATTTACAGTCATGGAAATTTTCAACCGTGAAAATTCTTGGCCACGTCACTGTCAACCGGACAAATTCATGGCCAGGGAGATTTCGAACCATAGATATCCCTGATCAGACCTTGTTCGATTGTGGAAATCCCAGGTCAGGACTTTTTTGACCATGAAAATTCTCAGCCTGGTCATCTTCGGCTGGGAAAATTCATGGTCGTGGGAATTTTTGATTGGGAAAATTCCCGGCCAGGTCATTTTCAACTGGGAAATTTACCAGGAAAACGTACCAAAAAAACTCAACGTGGCAACAAGAAAAACTTGCTTTATTGATTCAACATTAAGCCAGGGGGACAACCCCCCCCCCCCCCGGTAGGCCAAGAGGTTCTCGGGACGATAGCACTCGGGAACAAATGCAGTAAAATATGAGCGAGTTAAATCTCCCCCGAAATGCTACCCTGGAGGACAACCCCCTCTAGTGGGCAATAAGGCCTAATACTCGCGGAGGCCTTCAGCGAGCTCCTGGGAGATGTCCTTGTACAAACTTCTCACCCGCCAAAATGCTACCTGTAGGGTGCCTTCGGACCAATACTCATACCCAGCTGGCGGCAGAATTCGGAGAGGTGGAACCCTTATGAACCCGGGTCTCGAGGGAGTCAGCTCAGCTCGATAGTTATCAAATTTGGCTAAGTGCCACTCTGGGCGCCATCGCAACATGGGTACTGTTGATGATTGGGACTTTCGTCTTTAGTTGAACTTACATAAATATTAAAGAAGAATATGGAGCCAACCTAAAGTGAATATCAGGTAAATTATGGCATCTATGTCAGAGGAAGAAAGGAATTTATACAGGTTCGGGCCCTCTGATGATGAGTAATAGCCCTATATCCTGTTGGGATTTCACTATGTAAAATGTGGATTATAAGAAGAGAATCAAAGGTGTTCTTAGATAAATTGAGAACAGTCTTGTACTCTTTAGCTTACAGTCAATGGAAATCTACTGTGGCTAATACCTAAGTGTTGTGTCTTGAATCTCGTGCCCTGTCTTGACCATTCCCAGCGATCCTCCTTTTATAGCTCGTCACCAATTGTCGGTTACAGAATCCAAAGGGTCACCAAGAGGTAAACATGCACCGGCTATAATGTGTAATTATACCCGTTTATGATTACGCCTCCATCTTCTTGACGGTAACTATGGACTTAAAGAGTTAAAACATCTAAGATGGCGGTAGTGATAAAATAGATTCAACCACTATTCATGATTGAATGAGTCTAATCATATAGCCGTTAAATGTTTTATCCCTTTAGTAAGCCATGGTTGCATATTAACTATGATAATGCACAATCTTCAACACTTTTGCATCAAGCGCTGATACGTGGAACCAGCATTCTTGAGCCCAAATGGCATTTTGACATAGCAGTAAGTACCAAATGGGGTGATGAAGGTAGTCTTCTCTTCATCTTCTTCTGCCATGCTAATCTTATGGTAGCCTGAGTAAGCATCCAGGAAACTCATCATTTCACATCCCATTATGGAATCAATCAACTGATCGATGCGGGGAAGAGGAAAATCACCCTTCGGATAGGCATTGTTCAAACTGGTGTAATCGACACACATGCGCTACTTACCGTTTGATTTCAGGACCAAGACCGGATTCACGAGCCATTCAGGATGGTCGACCTCACGAATGAAACCAACCTGCTAGAGTTTATCTAACTCTGAAAGAATAGCTTCTTGTCGATCAGGAGCAAAACGTCTGAGTTTTTTCTTTATTGGTCGCTGTCCAGACCGAATGGCTAGCCTGTGCTCAATTACTCCCCTTGGGACTCCAGGGATGTCTCAAGATGGTTAGCCTAGAGGAAAGCAATGAGTTCTAGTTCATATTTGGCATCCAGGTTTGACCCAATCCGAACAGTTCAAGATGGATCATTTGGGAATAAAGGAACCATTTTGAGTTTTTCTTCTGGTCGCACGAATCTTTTGACCGCATCTGGTTTTGACGTCACAACTTGGACATCCCGTAAGGGAAATTGATCGATTAGCTCTAGGGAAATTCGATCACAAGTCAAGTCTATATGCTGACTGCCCCTAACTATGATCACACCATGAGGACCTGGGACCTTGACGCATTGATAGATGTAATGCGTCGCCGCCATGAACTTAGCGTGAGAAGGCCTGCCAAAAATGGCGTGATAAGCAGAATCAAAATCAATTATATCAAAAGTAATTAATTCCGTTTGAAAATTCACTGGTTCCCCAAGTGTTACCAGCAGCACAATATGGCCAATTGGTAACATAGATGAACCTGGAATTATGCCAAAAAATGGTTGTGCCACTGGCTTTATCTTCGAGAGAGGAATTTGCATCTCGTCGAAAGCCTTGGTGAACAGTAGATCGAGCGAACTCCCTCCATCAACCAGCACACATCCTACCTTAACATTGCTAATGTTAGGAGATATTACCAAAGGGAGACGCCGAGGTCGCGTCAACCCCTTAGGGCAATCTCCTGGCTAAAGGTCAGGGAAACCTCCGACCATCGAGGAAACGGAGGCTCTCCCAAAGGAACCTCAGTACTGTTTATCTGATAGCAAACATTTTTATATTGATGCTTAGAAATGTAAGAAGAAGAACCACCAAAAATAACATTAACGTGATTGTTAGGTACCTGATATGGCATGTCTTCATCCGCATTAGCGCCTTTGTTCCAGCTAGTTTGTCCTTGACCTGGTACTATAGGCATAGGAGTTTTACCTTGATAAAAATCTTCTAGCTTCCTTAACCAAGTCTGACAATTTTGGAGATCGTGCGACGAAACGTTGTGGAAAGGACACCATTTCTTCGATCCCTGCAGTTTAGCTTGTTTTTCTACTTGGTCGTCGTGACTAGTAGGAGAAACCTTTTTAGCTTTAAACGGAACCTTCTTACCTTTCCCTTGAGGCTGCTTGTCGATGATGGTGACCCCTCGGAATTGGTTGGTTCTGGCTTTCTTCACCTTCTTTGATTTCCCGCTTGCAGATGTCTTAGGTTTCTGAATTGACTTGTCCTTCGTGTCAGCTTCGAGACCTAGCTAAGGTGGCAGATTTCCCTTATCCACCATTTTATTACACTCAACGGCCTCAACCGCGTCGGAATAACGATCAGCCATGTCGAAGAGATATGCGACTAATCGTGGTGAGTGAATGAGCAAATATTCGGTAAATCGCTGATATCGAACGACATGTTTAAATGCCCTGATAACGGAGCTGTCAAAAATGTTGGGAATAGTATTTCGTACTCCCACAAATCTTTTGACAAATTAGCGAAGAGTCTCAGTTGAGGTCTGCCACAAGCAATGAAGATCATCCTCCTTACCAGGCTTCTGATAACAATTTTGGAAATTGTTGAGGATTGCATCACACAACATTTCACAATCGTAAATGGATCCTTCAGGCTGATTAAACAGCCAGGTCCGTGCTAAACCTTTCATAACAATTGGCAAATAATTTTGCATAACCCGTTCATCACCTCCAGCAGCTTGGATGGCAGCGATGTAAATCTGAAGAAATTCGGAAGGATTTTTAGTCCCATCAAATCGTTCGATTGTGCCAGGTTTAAGTTTATCTGGCCAGATTACCGCACGTAATCTTGGCAAGAAAGCCTTGCAACCTACATATGAAGGACGTGGCTACTGTCCCTCGCAACCTCCATCAAGGTCTTGGAATGAACTCACCTGTGGCCCCAAGCATGAACGCACCGGTTCATGATTACAATCACGAGTAGAATCTACTTGCGGTCCTACTTGCGAATGTACTAGCTCACGATAGAGGTCACTAGAGTTACCTGTGCGCATGGTTTTATGATACCGGGCCGATGGAGTGTGTCCACGGGAACGCTCTTGGCTCGAATGATAACTGTCCCTCTCACGAGAATGTGTCACTGATCGCGAGGACGATGTCGGAGTGACAACAGTTGCCACCTCGTCCAGGTTATCCGCCAAGATCCTTGCAAACAAAACTCTATCATCATGTGCCAAATCCAAAGGAGGATTGCAAAGAGTATCTGCAATCACATGAATCCACTCCTGTGTGCTCCTTCGAGGTGCCATGGGAGTTATCGTAGCTTCATCCATCGGTGGACAGGCTGGAGCTGATGAGGGAGTTTTATCCCACCTACGACAATGATGTCGTGGATGAGAAGTACCAGGGCCAGGTCGTGAGCTACGGCATCATGGCGAGATTGCGCAAGTTGCAGAGCTTGCTCCGTGACCTTACGAACCTCGGCCTCTCGCTACTGACGAGCTGCATCTTCCTCCTGTTTGCGCTCTTCTTCCTCCTTGGTAGCACGTTGATCAGGGGTTTCCTCAAAAAGCACAACGATTTCCCGGGGAATCGAAATCGCAGACAAGGAGAGCATCTCCTCATCTGAGTCAGACTCAAAATCAAAGATAGAATTCAAGTTCTCTGGAGCTAAACCTTCTAGACTGAACTCGAGGTCCTCATCTCCCTCATTATCTGGGATGATGGGTTCTGGCACATTGATGTGGTAGGACTCACAGGCGGTGAACGTACTACCTGTTCAGGTTCATGACCATGGACCAAGTCCTGAGGATTCTGCTCAGCAGCAGGCTCTGAGGGAACTTCATTTTCTTCCACATAGAGTCTCATCCTCCATGTTTAGATTAGCATAATCTACAAGATCAAAATCATTTTTGGAATCGTAAACTCCTGACATGGCTTACCAAAAATCATGATGAAGAAAGACACCTTGAAAGAAGGCCCCACGGTGGGCGCCAGCTGTCGACGGTTGGGATTTTCATCTTTAGTCAAACTTACGTAAATATTAAAGAAGAATATGGAGCCAACCTAAGGTGAATCTAGGTAAATTATGGTATATATGTCTGAGAAGAAAGGAATTTATACAGGTTCGGGCCCTCTGTTGATGAGTAATAGCCGTATATCCTGTTGGGATTTCACTATGTATAAGGTGGATTACAAAAAGAGAATCAAAGGTGTTCTTAGATAAATTGAGAACAGTCTTGTACTCTTTAGCTTACAGTCAATGTAAATCTACTGTGGCTAATACCTAAGTGTTGTGTCTTTAATCTCTTGCCCTATCTTGATCTTTCCCAGCCATCCTCCTTTTATAGCTCATCGCCGATTGTCGATTACGGAATCCAAAGGGTCACAGAGAAGTAAACGTGCGCCAGCTATAATGTGTAATTATGCCTGTTTATGATTACGCCTCCATCTTCTTGACGGTTACTATGGACATAAAGAGTTAAAACGTCTAAGATGGCGGTAGTGATAAAACAGGTTCAACCACTATTCATGATTGAATGAGTCTAATCATATAGCCGTTAAATGTTTTATCCCTTTAGTAAGCCATGGTCGCGTATTAACTATGATAATGCACAATCTTCACGACTTGGGCAACAATGGGAAAATATCTCCATGTCCGCAGTATCCGTGAGACCAAAGTCTCTTGCGACTTCAGGGTTTGTGGATATCTAAAGACTACAATGCCCGCTACATCACAAGTCGAGACCAAGGAATGGGTGGTGTCTAGTGCATCTTGGACTATTCTATTGTCTCTCTCTTAGGTGCCTAATATCGCAGAGAGGTAATAATCCTGTTCTGTTGCCCTGGCGACTATAGAACAGCAAAGGTTACTAACTCGGGTTATAATCTTTGTCAGGTAGCTCCCGAATTTCAAATAACAAGTGATATACTTTATTATTTTAAATTCAATCACTTTGTAAATTCAGTTACACATATTCCGACATTTCACCTTCTCCTGTAACAAAAAGGCATTACCTTTTTTTTCACCGTGTGTCACTTCATTTCCTAAGAAGATCTTTGGGTGCAACTTTGATAGGTCATGATGAAGTCTTTTGCTACAACTTGAGACAAAACTTAATGCATATTTTAAGAACTCGAGGCTTGAGAACACGAACCGTCGCATCTGGGTTTTATAAATACTTAGGTTTTACGTTCTAAGATTTTCAAACTTTCACTCGTTAAGTCTTAGAACTCCCTTTGTCTTTTCCCATCTGTTCTTGTTCTAATGGTGGGCCAAAGTTCTAAACAAGTTGTTGAGAGTGATGAAAAGGAAATAGAGATTTAAGATAGTCTTATGCAGGCTTTTCAAGAGGTAACTCTTCTTTTGAAGAATCTGCATTGATCTTTCTTCTAATATGGAGTTTTTCAAAATAACGATTTTTGTAATTCTTTAGGATCTTCAAGGTGCAACTACCTTAAAGAAGAGAACTAGTGATGATATTGGATCATCTAGTGGGCCCTCATCGAAGAAACTAATGAGCTATAAGGAGTTAGCTGCCACCGCTTCTCAAAACATGGTGTCAGCCCCTTCTGCTCAAAGTGATTACGACAGAAGGAAAGAGGCTGACAACCTACAGTCTTTGACTATTGGCTTATATCCTTCTAAGTCAAAGTTGAGGTATTGATTATTTCAATAACTAAGGTATTTAATCAAGAAATAACTCAGACTTTAATTGAATATGCAGCACGGATGGTACTGTTCTTGTACCACTCCCTTCGGTGGTCCAACTAGCATCTGCCTCTAAGGTAAGTACTTTTTGTTCCTCAATTCTTCTTGTATGCGACCTGGATTTAACCTTTTGTCTGTAGGAGGACAAGGCATTGTGGGTTCTCAACGAGCAACTTGCTGACATCTAGGTTGATGAAGACACGTATGCCTGATCTTCTGGTGAGATTGATAACTTCGATTTGATGGAGGGTGACCTTAGCGATTCGACTACCAACCAAACAAGACTGGACGCCCTAGCAATCGCTAAACCACACTCACGAGTCATTATCAACCGTGCCAAGATGCGGCTGACCGGATCACGGGGATCGATTCCTGCAAGCAATCGAAGAACAAGCAAGAACAAGATAAAAGCAATCTGAAATTGCAGAATGACAAATAGAGATTATCTCTCATTAAACTAGGTCCAGGGACACTACTCCGATGAACACTTGTCTCTCACACAATGGGGGAACAACGTAGCAAATAACCTAAACAAAAAGGATAGGGGGTGGCTGCCATATGTAGTAGGAGTGTGGCGGCTAGAGGTAGGGTACCGGCCAGAGAACCCACCCCCACGTAACCCTAGGGATACATGGGCCTTGGGCTCAAAGTAGAGATGGTCCAGCACTCGACAGAATCTGTCCACAAATTGTTTCGTCGATTGTGGGAGATCCATATGGAATTTGGTAGTGGGACTAATCCCATTGGAAAGGTGTCATCGTGGGCTTCTCCGTGAAGTACTCATTTGCCCCAAATAGAATCCGTACATGGCTTGGGCATCTGTTTGAATTTGGACTACTGCTGGATGGCCGAGCTGGACTCTCACACGAGTTGGGCTTGATCTTGGGCTGGGCTTGATGCGTCGTGGGTTGCTCCACCTTTGCTGTAGCTCGCTGATCCTCCGGTGTGGGCATAGTGAATGGCTCGGCACATGGATTCATGTCGACTCGCCGTTCTCCTTGATCTTCTCGTGGCGGCGAGGAAGTCGTGGAAGTAGTGGAAGGAGTGGATGGAGCCTTGTTCATATCCGAGCTAGTGATGTCCTCATCACAGGTTCTTCTGAGGGAGAAGACTACTTTATGCAGAACTCTTGAAGAAGAAAAAGAGGAGCTCAAGGAGTGCTTTATCAGGCGAGGACTGAACCTCGACACTGCCTTCAAGGTCATTGAGTGCCTGTGAGAGAGTCATAATAGGGCTCGTGAGGATGCAAGATTGGCTTGCGAAGAGAGACATCTCATGCGAGATCAGAGGGATCTCTCTAAAATTATAAGAGCCCAATGTTTTCTCATAATAAAAGACGACTTTGAAAGATTAAGGAACATTGCTAATTCTCTTGGGGCAGCTAGTGTTAATCCTACTAGTGATAACTTGTCCCTTGGAGAACTTTGTACTTTGCTTTCGGATTAGGTTGACTCATTGGTCTCCAGTATCCCTTTCTTGTACAAACATTGTAAGAAATAAAGTTATTTTCCTTATACTAAAAGGTTTAGTTGATGATTACGTATGATCTATAATCATTTGTTATTATCCAATTTATATCTCTGCCATCATAAACGATGGTAGGCAAAAAAATTTCTGTGAGAAAAAATAACCACATGCAAATATATCTCTCCGATCATGTCGCGCCCTGACCTGGGGACTACGACTACTCTCATGGGGACCCAGCTTGCTACAGCTGATCCCATACATGCATACCATTGACTTCCCAGGATAAGTCAAGCACAGGAGTATATTTATAACACAGCAGAGTAACTTACAAAATATTTAAGCAGTGTGGCCTGCTGGCCTTAATACAACATAAAGAGATTACAATGCCTTCGCGGCATACATGGTCTAGCTAAAGCAAAATAAAAACTACTACACAGCAGAAGATAGGTGACCCTCCCACAGTAAGAAGTTGATAGCAGAACAACACACATTAGGACTCTAGCGGAACTGGCTCTCCTCCTTCTGGATCCAAGAAGTTCTCCACGCCTTCATCTTGATCATGGGACGCTCCATCTATTGGGTTGTAGGTTGCAAGGGTGAGTACTTACGTACTCAGCAAGTCATAGGTAAGAGTAAATACATATAGTAGGGATGATATGACCTATGCTAGTGAAGAAGAGTGGATGGTTGTAAAATAGTCTTTTCCTTCATATCTCATCTCATGGCACACTTTTCATAACATAGCATCGCTATTAATGTTATCACTATTTATAGTACTATCGCGACAAGTTGACACATGACAGCCCACGACAGCACCCCTTATCATGACAACACATGTCATTTGGGTAACCTTGACTTATCAAATTTTATTTAGAAAACATACTTGTGCCACACCCCGTGGATTTAATCCACCACAGCAGACTCCTGTAAACTCGGGAGCTCGGAGTATTCGAATACTTTTTTAACTCTGCAGAGAGGTACCAATTTACTCGCAAGATATTCCACTTTCATGTCCATCCTATCAATATGATTAGACCCTTCCTCACAACCATGTGCAAGTGGCAAGGTGGAGATAACAAGAACTTTTGTTATGTTTCACTCACAATTCACCCCTGACCCTGTGGTTTTATGCAAACCACAGTTGTGGCGGGTACTCCCCACCACCCCATACTGCATCTTCCCATTACTGGGTCAGCACGCATCATCACATTCAGTGATAAGTGTAGGAGCCGCACTCCGTGCAAATCGTGCATCACATTCCATCTCATGCAGGGGTTTCATGTGCAATCCTCATACTTACTTGTTCAGGCTTGTCCCATACCAGACTTGCAGTTAGCACATTTTTCATGCCACTAGACGCACAACAAAAGGTTCTAGTCCTTATATGCCAGTGACCAGACTATCCACAACCCATGCACATCCAGTGCCTCTAAGCACATCCAGTGCTAGTACCACCATTCCATACCAAAATCCTGGCCATGGCTAGGGTTTTATTTCATAAATATATATAAGTACATATATAATAGTTTATGGCTCACTATTTGATCATTTCACATTTCACAGGCATCCAGCCTAGTACTGCCAATTCATAATTTAACCATTCTTTCACATGCAACACTATTTATATTCAAGGTCATATCATAGCAACTCATAAAATATAGGTTCAAGAAGTTCAAGACTATGACTTGCCTTCCACGTCATAAGAAAAAAACAATCGATGTCGGGTCAGCAACGAAGTCTTCGAACTTGGGCTCTTGATCTACTCTCCAACAAACAAGCACACAAAGATCACAAACTATTTTAAATGCTTTAAAATCTATATGCAACATGCTCTTAAGAGAAAAGATCTTGGCGATGATGAAACGAACTAAGATTGCAAGTTGATCTGGGTCAAAATTCTAGAATTTATAGAATCTGGGCTAAGGATGGGTGTTAGAGACTCTTAGGGCTTCAAAGCTGCAATATGGACATCAAGTCCGCCGCTGGTTTACTCAAAAATAGCGAATGTCAACAAATCGACATTCAGTTCATGGCCTGACATAGCTTCAGAGAAAGCTAGAGGGCTTATCTTTAGTTATGATAGTTGAAATAAATGTAGAACATGGCTCTACAAACTTGGTAGACAAAGTTGATTTCAATTTGAACAGACAGAAGTGATCAAATTGGCCCAATGCCACTGGCTGACATAGACTAACAAGGGCTGACAATGTCAAAGAATGACATTGGCATGGTTCTGGAGATTCTCAGTAGGCAAAATGGGTTCTATTTCAAGCAGTGAATAATGCTATGAGGTAGCTATTTGACAAGGTGGTTTTCACAGAAAAGGTCTAGAAGTCAAGGATTTTGCAAAGACACCCCTGGACACAGTGAACTGGATGTCAGTGCATTGTCAAAACTAGAGCTTTGATGCTTTGTTTGATTTAGGGCTTGATTGCTTCGCCAATTATGTCTAAGAGGTAGGCGAAAGCAACAGGAGCTTATTGGTGGTGGTTTCAGGGGCTGAGGTGGCCAGACGGCAATGAACGGCGATGATGAACTATGGTGGCGACACGACACAGTGAAGCCATTGGACAAGATCTTGGCATGGTTATGTCTGGCAATTATGTGCAGAACTAGCAATTGGGGTAGTAGAGGATTATACTCAGGAGATCAAAGCAAAGGCACTGGACAAGGTGTCGACGACGGCGGTGACCGGTGGCGACTTGGCGGCACACTGGCGGCACAGTAGTGAAGGGTAAAACACTTAAGTTGCAATCTGGTGCTACGCTGCTGAAACCTGGTGCTGCTGGAGCTAGTTAGGGCCAAAAGACACTATTTGATGCACTGGAATTGGCTGGAGATTGCACGACAGTGATCGGCGACGAGCTACGCCGGAGAGGGAGACGGCTTCAACGGCGACAAGGCTATGGGGTGGATTAAACTCAAAATTGATGGCACGTGTGAGTTTCTAGGTTGCTGTAGATGGTGTGGCTGAAGGGAATCAGCCTGAGGCAGCGCCGACGAGAAATTCAACGCCGTGGCCAGAGAAGAAGGGCTAAATTGGGCGAAATCGATACACAGCCTTAAAGCTCAATTACTCGCTGTGAGAGCAGTAGGGAGGTGAAGTGAAGCTTTTGACAAGGTCAATTCAGCTGGAGGAACGGCGATGCGGCCTGGCGACGCGAGCCGGTCGTCGGTGGTGCACGAGAAGGGAGAAACTCCAATTCGAGCTTAATTTCGAAATCTTGATGCACAGGCTTGTTGGGAATACTTCACTAATCAATTTCTTCCACTACAGGGAAAGCTCATTTGAACTGGAGTAGATGCAATTGTTGGAATAGGGCGTTTGCTAATTACGGCGATCGCCGGCGATAGAATTCACTGGGCCTCGATTAAATGCTGTAATATGATAAGGTAAACAGGAGACACGTACTGGTCACTTCAATTTGGAGGTTGGTACAGTGAATCAATCTGGCGTCGAGCTCCTCCTCAGCGGCTCGCCGAAGAAGAAGGAGAAGACGAAGAAAAGGTGGATTTAACGGCTAAAGTAGCTCTGAAGTGCAATGGTGAAGACGAAGTCGGTTTTGGCAGCTATTTATAGGCGCGGAATGAAGCTTGCTACACTGGAGGCCATGGAACTTGTGCCGGGTGAAGCTTTAGTTTGAAGCAACAGCGGCGACGGCGAGATGGTTATGGCAGCTCTGGAACGGCGTTGGAACTTGGTGCCTAGCGGTCCAGGGCAGGGTTGACGAAGCTTAGCCCGGCAATGACACGTGCACACGAGCGGATTTGAACTTCTCCCACTGGCGCGTGCCGCTGTTGAGCTGGTCACCAGTGCTGCCACAGCGATGATCCTGGCGTGGACACGTGCGCGCATGCAAGCACAACCGTGTACAAGCACAGGCGAGGCTGGTGCTGACCGGCGGCGAGGAGCACGATGAAGAAGCGCGGCACAGTTGTGGTCGAAGCACTGTGCCGGTGGCTGTTGGTCGAAAAGGCTGAGCCCTGGTCGAAATAGCAGGCTGGGCTGATTTGCAATTCTGATTTTTGGCTTGGGCTAAACTGTAAAATCTGGGATTTGGAGGATTAGGGCTAATTTGAACTTCAAGATTCTGGAAAATTTTATTCATCAAAGTATTTTGGCAAGGGTACTTGATGAAATTCAGATCATTTGAATGGTTTTCGGATAAAACGAAAACAAGATAATTAGGGTACTAATAATCTGGATTTTGTCAAAACTGGAATTCGGAGACTTAGGGTGAGATTTTGATGCTCCGACAAAAGGAGATTTTATATTGAATAGCATTTGGGAGGTGTTCCCTAAAACAAATTTTAATTTAGAGTTAATTTGCAACTTTTAGCCTTTTCAGGCTTCTGGAAAATCAGAAAAGGACTGATCTGCGATACTTCTTAGATTGATTTTTGAAAAGGGCTTAGATGATAGAATTTGGCTACCAACTTTTTGGATTAAGGTATTGGCATACCCATGATCATAATCCAAGAAAAATCTGGTCTGGATTAGGTCAAGATTTGGCTAAATCTGAGTTCAGAGTATTTAGGGTAATTAGGATATTTAATTAATTTTCTGTTTTTGAAAACAGAAAGGATTGATAAATCTGGGAGTTAGAGATGGAATTGAATCTGGCTTCTGAAGGCTTTTATTCTCAGGATAGGCGGTAGGTCATATCTGGAAAGTTAGATCTTGATTTGGGTTCACAGGGAAGATTTTGAGATTTTTGGGGCTTAGGATAGATTAGGGTTGAACTAATCTTGCTACTACTATAGAGATACATGCATACATGATTTTCATGGAAAGGAAATTTTCACCCCAAAACCAGGGTGTTACAGATCATAACATTCACAGGTAGTATAGCTATAACCAAGGTTGCGGCGATAAGAAATCGAGACCATAGAATTCCTGGCTATAGTATGAGTGACTAACAGCTAGCTCTTGAATTCGAAACAAAATGACTTTTTCAGATTTCAAAAATATTCATCTTCGTTTTGGATTCCAACAGGTCCCAAGAAGGACTTTGGGTGCACCTGTCAGATCCATCATGGGAGACATTTAATGCCAGAGACAGGTGTAAGGCAACCTACAGTGCCCAAAGTCTCAAAAACCTTGCCTTTACAATCTTCGCCTCCTTACGCCGCCAAAAACCCTCACCTTCCAAAACCCCTTCTTCGTCAATTCTGATCAAATGGCCTCCTGGAGCCGATCCACCTTTTGTGACAATGAGAGCCTGGAGATCTTGGAGAAGGAAGACATTTTACCTTTGAGGCAACTGATTGCGTGTCGCCCGACCGAGAAAGAAGAAACACCAGTTGTTCAAGAAAATGAACTGGTGCTGTTCGAACATTTCTTACGCTGTGGATTCCGTCTGCCAGAAAGAAATTTCTTGCTTAGCGTCCTCAACCACTTTGGGCTAGAGCTAGTAAATCTTCACCCCAATTCTATATTTAGTTTGTCCATATTCTAGCATTTGTGCGAGGCTTTTGTTGGGGTTTTGCCAAACATCAATCTTTTCCGCTGTTTCTACTTCTTGGTGTGGTCCAAGAGTGCAAATGCTACTGGATGTGTATACTTCTGTTTCAGGGAGAAAAAACATTACCCTGTTATTCCTTTGAGGGATTCTATCCATGTCTGGAATCAGCGATGGTTCTACTTCACTGCTCCTGAAGAAAGCAGTCTCTGTTTCAAAAATCATCAACCAGAGAAAAGCAATGAAAAAGACTCCGCACCTGATCTTAATGAAGAGCTGCAGAAACAAGTCTACGCTATCCAAAGTCTAGCACAGGAAGGCTTGACAACTCGTGATGTGATTCAGGAATTCATCAAGAACCGAATTAGTCCGTTGAAGAAAAGGGTGCACCCTGCTCGGGAAGTGCGTTCTATGCAAGATGGGACCTTGGACTATGAACAAGGTTCTTTTCTTGTAGATTAGAAATTTATCTTCAATCTAGCTGTGCTTAGTGCATTTTCAAAACAGGTCTACCTTCTTCTGAGGTCGAGAGGAGAACAAACGCTTTGTTGAAGCTGTTTAATCCGACCATGGAAGGTGACGAGAACACCTCAAGGCCGCAGAGCCTAGTCTATGGCGGTGACGAATTACTACAAGAATGACGAAAGGTAAAATCTCTTCCGAAAAACCTGCATACATATATTTTAAACAATAGTAATCGAAGAAATGAATTTCGAAGTAAATAGTTGCGTTTGGGCCAATCAATTGGAACGAAGAGGAGCATTGATGATGCTGGGACTTCTGAGGGTTCTTTAGCCAAGAAGTTGAAAAGAACTCCTTCCAAAGGGAAGGGTCAATCTTCAATGGGGAAATCTGTAGGCCCCAGCAAATCTAAAAAGGCCATAAAGGAAACTTTGTCCAAAGCCATTAAACCTAGTTTAGCGGCCAAAATGGTAAAATTATTTTGTCCTCACCTTTCTCCAGGTACACTTGGAAATTATCCCTTAATCGTATAGGGAGAAGGAAGCGAGGAAGAAGATGATGAAATCCCCCTATCCTGCGGAGAGAAAGGTCTGCTGAACCTTTGAAGAGAACATCTAAGAAGATGTTCACCTCACTGTTATCTCCTAGGAGTGTGGCAATGAGTTCCATTGGACTCAATTTCAGGTAATAGATAATTACCTCATTAGTTGTGTGTGAATACAGTCTAAGTTATTCATAACCTATGCAATCATAATGTATGTTCAGGGCAAGCCCCACCTCCATACAATCGACTTCAATTCCTGAATTGAAGCAAGTATGGTTGAGGAAACTACGACTACTATGGCGGAAACTCTTGCCATAGGGTGCATTGCGGGTACATTCGCAGTACACGATGTGACTATATCCACTGAGGTTCCCATCATTGACAAGGTCGTGCAAGAAGTTGAGACCTTAGCACTTGTTAATGATGAAAGTACTGATGTCGCGGCTGGTCCTATGACCTTGGGGATGGGAAACCATCCTAGGACTACATCTATTCCCATGGTCGCAGAAGCCCACCTTCCCCCTGAGAAGGAAATAATGTGGAAACTACAAATCAGCCTACTGACGCTCTGTGTTCTATGCTGGAAGTAAGTCTTCCAGTTGCTGAGCAGTCGCAAGATGAATTGAGATCTGAGATTTGCTCAAAGATCTTGTAGAGGTGAGTAAATTTTTACTCTGTACATCTTATTATTATCTCTGGAAAATATCTTCAGAGGTTTTATTTTGCCTGTAGAACTCTGCTCAGCATTCAACCTTGGTGAATTGGCTAGTGGAGCAATTTAAGGTCACACAAGAAAAATGCAACCAACTAGAACAGCAAGTTTCTTGTTTTAATTTCATTCCCATATGAATTAGAATAAAACTTCCTTGTCGTTGTAGGAAAAACTCTACTTTATCAAAAGAGGTTGCTAAAGAACGCTCCGAGAAGGAGGCAGCAAGACCGACATTGGTATTACTGCTTCTTCTATCTTGTGCAAGCTCAGACATCATCATGGGCCGAATTTGAATCTTAACTCAGCAGCAGAAGATGTCACCTTTGAGAATGAAGAGCAGATGAAGGCGACCAGAGCTGAGGTCAAGCCCATAGTTGAAAACTATAAAAGAACCTCAAGCTCGCTTAAAGTTTCCCTCCTCATTGTAAATATTTATTTTGGCAAAGGAAATAGGAATTTTTTGTAGTATTAAATTACTTGCATACAAAATGGAGAATGCAAATGCATGCTTTCACGAAGTTTAAAACTATGATCAACTTTAAACTTTATGTTATAGTTATATTCTCCTAGCCCCCTCCTGTGATTATTGATGCTGAGAATACAGTATAGTAATGTCGGTATAGAAAACATTGCTAGCGAGTTTCTTATGCGTTGAGAAACAACTGAAAAAGAAAGGGCTCGACTAGAGTTTATTATGAGATCTCTAGAACAACCAACTCAAAATAAATGTCACAGCTTGTTACGAACTGATAGCCACCCGAATGATCAAAACATACTAGTAAGTCTCGTATGCGTTCAATAACGACTTATTTAGAGATGTCTTATCTAGATGCGACCATGAGATCGATCAGTGAATCCACTTTAAACACTGTAATGAGTTGATTATGTAAGATCAACTCCAAGATTAGCTTGAAGAGAAACAAAGAACAAGAAATGAGAATACAATTATAACATAGAGTAAAAGAAAGCATTTTATTATTAAAGGGAACATGCTAATTGAACAGGAAAATGGTAATGTGAAAAAACTTACAGATAAAATTTACGCAATTGATCTATATTCTATGAATTGGATAAGATCTTCCATCTTCCATAGCTAATCGAGCCGATCCTGGTCGCAGAATGGAAACCACAATATAAGGACCTTCCCACTGAGGAGAGAACTTGTTGTGATTGGATTGGTTTTGGATTTTCCTTAAAACCAGATCACCCACATGAAGAGTATGTGGTCGCACCTTCTTACTGCGATACTTGCGCAAAGCTTGTAAATATGCAGCGGACCTAATCAAGGCTCGATCACGCTTTTCTTTGAGAAGAGAAAGTTCATCTTCTCGAGCATTACTTTGATTATCAATATCAAAGTGACTTAGGTGAGCTGAACCAAGTTGAATTTCAATTAGTAAAACAGCTTCTGCATCAAAAATGAGTTGGAAAGGTGTTTCACCCGCAGCTCGACTGGATGTGGTACATAATGCCCATAAAACTGAGTAGAGCTCATCTACCCAAGCCCTCGAGCGTAACTTAAGGTAGTCGAAAACTCATTTCTTGACACCCTGTATTATCTGCCCATTGGCACATTCTACTGCACCATTGCTCTGTGGATGAGCCACTGATGCAAAATAGACCTTGGTCCCAATGTCGTCGCAATAGTCTAGGAAAAGACCGCTAACAAATTGTAAACCACTGTCGGTAATGAGACGACTTGGGACTCCAAATCGTGTCACTATATTCTTATGAAAGAACTTCTTTGCAGCAGCAGCAGTAATATTGCGAACTCGCTCAGCTTCAATCCACTTAGTAAATGTATCAATGGTTACGAATAAAAACTTATACCCATTAACAGCTTGAGGAATTGGCCCTACAATATCCATTCCCCAAACAGCAAATGGCCAAGTTAAATGAATGGCTTGCAAAGCATATGCTGGCTGATGAACTTGCTGAGCATGAAATTGACACTGTGGGCATATCTTGACCAACTGCATGGCATCATTGAGTGCCGTAGGCCAGTAATAACCCTATCAAAAAGCTTTTCCGACCAGTGTGCGATAAGAAGCATGTGTTCCACATATGCCTCCATGTATTTCCTTTAGAAGGGATTTACCATCTTCATGAAAATACATTGCATGAGGACTCCTTGAGTTCCCTTTCTATATAAAGTTTCCTCAACGAGTCGATACATGTGTGCTTTTCTAACTAACTAATCACTGTTGATTTCATCCTTAGGCAAGGTCCCATGCGCCAGATAGATTCTCAATGGATGAATCCAATCTACTTCTTGCTCTAAGGTCGCGACGTCAGTTATCGCTTCTGACCCTTCTTAGATAGAAGGGGATTTTAAGTGCTCAACGAACACTCCTGCCGAAGCAGATGTACGTGAGGACCCAATTTTTGACAATTGGTCTACAAGAATATTGTCTCTTCGCAGAACGAATTGGACTTCGAAATTACTAAAATATTTTTTTAATTTCCTCACCTAGTCCAGGTAATGACCCATTGTCTCATCAGAGATGCCATACACCTTGTGTTGGGGGAAATCTCCACGCGGTCAAGTCCAGGTAAGTTCATGACTGCCCGGGGACAGTGGCCTCCGGTGCCTGCCCCGGGCGCCGCCTTTTAGGCGCCCGGGACCGTGCCTCCGGGGCATGTCCCGGGCGCCGCCATTTGGCCCCCGGGACCGTGCCCCCCGGGCATGTCCCGGGCGCCGCCATTCGCCCGGGGATAGTGGCCTCCGGTGCCGGCCCCGGGCGCCGCCATTTGACCCCCGGGACCGTGCCCCCCGGGCATGTCCCGGGCGCCGCCATTTGGCCCCCGGGACCGTGCCCCCCGGGCATGTCCCGGGCGCCGCCATTTGGCCCCCGGGGCCGTGTCCCCCGGGCATGTCCCGGGCGCCGCCATTCGCCCGGGGATAGTGGCCTCCGGTGCCGGCCCCGGGCGCCGCCATTTGGCCCCCGGGACCGTGCCCCCCGGGCATGGCCCGGGCGCCGCCATTTGACCCCCGAGACCGTGCCCCCCGGGCATGTCCCGGGTGCCGCCATTTGGCCCCCGAAACCGTGCCCCCCGGGCATGGCCCGGGCACCGCCATTTGACCCCCGGGACCGTGCCCCCCGGGCATGTCCCGGGTGCCGCCATTTGGCCCCCGAAACCGTGTCCCCCGGGCATGTCCCGGGCGCCGCCGTTCGCCCGGGGATAGTGGCCTCCGGCGCCTGCCCCGGGCGCCGCCATTTGGCCCCCGGGACCGTGCCCCCCGGGCATGTCCCGGGCGCCGCCATTTGCCCGGGGAGAGTGGCCTCCGGTGCCTGCCCCGGGCGCCGCCTTTTGGGCTCCCGGGACCCTGCTCTCCGGAAGAGGTCCCGGACGTCACCGCCCTCCTAAAAGGTAAAATCCCTGTTTGTTTATCACGTGCAGGTCACGCGAGGGACGCCTCGGGAATCAGCGACCACCTGTCAAGCATCCAAGACGTTTGACCGGGAGAAGGACGGTCCTACCCTTCAATCCGACGGTGGCTCCCGGGGTAGTTTAGGTTTTTTGCTTCTTTTTGGGGCTATAAATAGCCCTTGTACCCTTCTGTTGTAAAGGATCACTTCATTATTATTTGGAATAGCTAATCTCACAGACGTGCTCCGGAAGCCTCTCCCCCGGAGAGAGCTCCCCCAGCCGACTCCGGTCGGGAGCGCGTCGACAGGACTAGGGCCCCCACTGGGACCCGAACCTGTATAAATCCTCGTGTCTTTTCTTGTGTTTGTCCGGCGGGGGAGGACCGGTCGCCCGGTCAACCCGCGCTGTGTAATCTCCGCTAGGATCGTCTTCAAAACCTGCCGGGGAATTCTTAATACCACGACAGTTGGCGCCGTCCGTGGGGACCCGTGACGAATCGCCATGGCTCCCCCGAGAACAAGGGTCCGCGCCCTTCCCGGTGACGCCGGTCCCGGTGACCTGGCGCCACCCGTCCGGGACGCTGCTGTTCCGGCGCCTCCGTCCGGAGGCGACCATTCCCAGGTACCGCCTCCCACCTTTCCTCCCAATCTAGGAGCCTCCACCTCCGGGTCGCTCCCGGCGGCCGCGGGGACCTCGGCCGGGACGAGTTTCCCCCCGACGGCTCCCCCGGCTCCCCGGGATGCCCTGCTGGAGGCTCTCGTGGAGGGCCAGCTCCGCGCCCAGCGCTCTATGGACGAGCTCCTTAGTGTGTTGGCGCGGCCCTCGGCTCCCACATTCTCGCCGCACCCGTATCCGGGGATCATGCCCCCGTTTACGGGATACCCAGCGGCCCCTCCGGCGTCAGGGGGGCTGTCTACCCCGTATAATCCCGCTGGGGGGTTCCCTCCCCCCGCGGGATATACTTCCGGACACTTCTCGGCACCCGGGCCTGTCCGGTGCCGGGAGGCTATTTCATGCCCGGGCCCTTCGTGGCACCAGGGGGGTACCCCGTCCCCGGCTCGCTTCCGGGGCTGGGGGGTCATTTCATGACGGGGGCTATTCCTACGCCGGGAGCCAATCCCGCCCCCCGCGTTGCGTTTACTGCACCGGGGCAGGTCGACAGAGCAGCTCCCGTGCCTCAGCGAATTTCCCCCCGCATTGGCTCCCCAACCCAGGACGTCGCCGAGGGGGCTCACCCCCCACTGGTTCCGGATGTCACAGGGGTTTCCCCCTTCCCGGTCCCGGTCGTTGCCACGGGGGCCCCCTCTTCGGATCCTAACGCCGCTCCGGGCGCCCCCTCCCCGGTTCCGGATGGTGCAGGGGCTCCCCCCTTTCCGGTCCCGGGGGCCGTCCCAGGGGGCTCCCCCCAGCAGGCCCCGGTAGCTTCCGGGCCGGCTGCTACAGTGCAGGAGCTCCCTCCCCCGGCGAAGCAGGTCCGCCTCTCCCGGGGGGAGGTTGAGCGAATGTATTCTCCCAGCCACGGGGAAGAGCTTCCCCCCGGTCGTTGTCACAGGGAGCCTCGCTCTCGCACCGGTCGGGGGAAGAGACCCGCCGAAGAACCATCCTCCCCGGAGGGAAGCCCGGACGTCCGGGAAATCAGTCCCAGCCCGGAAGAGAAGCGTCGTCACCACCACTCTGGCGGCCCTCTTGGGCCGCTACCTGACTCAGATAACGAGGGGGCGTCCCCCGTTAAAGAAGACAGTGACTGGGGCTTCCCCCGGGAAGTGCAGGGGGCGAACCAGCCTCTATGTCGAAGACTCCGCAGCATCCGATGGCCGCGGCCCTACCGTCCCCCGCACATCGAGCATTATAATGGCGAGGCGGATCCCTACGAGTTCGTGCAGATTTACTCCACAGCCATCTCCGCGGCGGGGGGGGACGAGAGCGTCCAATGCAACGTCTTCCCCCTCTACCTCACCGGCGTTGCCCGCTCCTGGTTTTACAATCTGAAGGCGGGCTCCATCAAGTCTTTCTCGCAGCTGAAGCGGGAGTTCTGCGCCAACTTTCAGGGGAATTACGTACGTCCCCTGGATTCTTCACAGCTATACACAGTGCGCCAGAGGACCGGGGAGACCATCAGAAGCTTCTGCAAGCGCTTTGCCCAAGTGAAAAGCAAAGTGGCCCACGTCCCGGACTCCACAGTCATCGAAGCCTGCAAAAGCGGCATCCTCCCGGGGGAGCTCCACCGAAGGCTCTCCCGGAGCTGCCCCTCTTCCGCCGACGAGCTCTTCAACGTGCTCGAAAAGTACGCTCGGGCGGAGGAAGATGACATCTGGAAGAAGACCCAGGGGGCTCCTGCCCCCGCCGAGCGGGGGGCCCGGGATCCCCCCAGACGCCCCAGGCACGGGGGCCGTAGCGAACCACGGCCTCGGGACACCTTTGTCCTCGAGGGCGGAGGCGGCTCGCGCGACCCCCCAAAGGGCAACCGCCCCTTTCCCAAGCCGAGAGGCCACGGGGGAGGACAGTCTTCGCGCGGCCGCGAAGGCCCCGCGGGGAGAAGCCGGGAAGGACCGTGGTGCAGCTTCCACGGGTCCAGTACCCACGCCACCCGAGATTGCCACCAGCTGCTGCAGCACTTCGCGGCGTTCCTCGACCAGCGCGGGCAGGGGGGGGGACTCCGGCCTCCTTGCCCCCTCGGCCAGCTGTCCCGGCCCTTCCTGCTCCCACGGGGGGGCAACAGGTGCAGGAGGGGGAGCCTTCAGACGCTCTCCCCTTTCAAACTTCTCAGCGCCGCATCAATGTCATCGTAGGGGGCTCCGCCTCCGGGCGGGACTCCAAGCGCCAGCGCAAGGAGTACGCGCGAGAAGTTAAGGTAGTGGGGGTGCTACACGCGTCCGTGCCGCCCAAGTGGTCGGACGTCCCCCTCACCTTTACGGCGGAAGACGCGCGAGGGGTTCGCTTCCCCCATGACGACGCGCTTATTGTCTCCGCGACAATCTACAACTGCCACTTAGCCCGCATCCTCGTGGACGGCGGAAGCTCCGCCGACGTCCTGTTCCTCAAAACAATCAAGGAAATGCAGGTGGATGAGAGGCTCCTGCAACCAGCGGCAGGGCCTCTGCAAGGGTTTGTCCCGGGGAAGGCGATCCACCCCGTGGGCAAGGTAGATCTCCCGATCACCTTCGGCACCCCGGAGAACTACCGGACCGAGCTAGTACGCTTCGACGTAGTGGAGCTCCCCTCCTCCTACAATGTAATTATGGGGAGGACTACGATCAATCGGCTGGGGGCTGCCACCCACCAAAACTATTTGTGCATGAAGATCCCCGGGCCGCATGGTGTGATCAACGTCCGGGGGGACCAAGACATGGCCCGTGCCCTATACGAGCGGGCTGCTGCCACAATAGGAAGCGTCAACCTGATCAAGGTACCCGGGGGGGAGGCTCCCCCCCCGAACGTAGACGTCGCTGCGCCATCCCCTGGGAGGCCCCTCCTCAAGCCGCGTCCGGAAGGGGGCCTCCGGAAGGTCCCGCTGTCCCCGGGCAGCGGAGACAAAACCGTCCAAATCGGGGCAGAGCTCCCCCAAGACCACGCAGCGCAACTCGCAGCCTTTCTGCGCGAAAACTCCGATGTTTTTGCGTGGAAACCTTCGGACATGCGGGGCGTCGCCCGGGAGGTTATTGAGCACAAGCTCGCGGTAACCCCCGGTCACCCCCCTATCAAGCAGAAGTTGCGGAAGCTCTCCCTCGAACGTCAAGAAGCCATCAAGACGGAGATAGCCCGGCTCCGAGAGGCGGGGTTCATCCGGGAAGTGTTGCACCCCGAGTGGCTCGCAAACCCCGTCCTCGTCAAGAAATCAACTGGCAAGTGGCGCATGTGCGTGGACTTCACCGACCTTAACCGCGCTTGCCCCAAAGACAACTTCCCGCTCCCGCGGATCGACCAGCTCGTTGACTCCACCGCGGGGTGCGAGCTGATGAGCTTCTTAGACGCCTACTCGGGATACCATCAAGTCCGGATGGCGGAGGGGGACGAGGAAAAGACGAGTTTCATAACTCCCCTCGGAACCTTCTGCTACCGCCACATGCCCTTCGGGCTCAAGAATGCGGGAGCCACCTTCCAGCGCCTGATGACGCTGGTCTTCAAAGATCAAGTCGGCCGCAACGTCGAAGTCTACGTAGACGACGCGGTCGTCAAGAGTCCCCGTGCAGCCTCCCACATCGATGACCTCACAGAGACCTTCCGCAACCTCCGGGCGTTCGGGCTTAAGCTCAACCCGGAGAAGTGCGCCTTCGGGGTGCGCGGGGGAAAGCTCCTGGGTTTCCTCGTGTCCCAGCGGGGCATTGAGGCAAACCCCGAGAAGATCCGGGCCTTCCTAGACATGCCCCCGCCGCGCTCCGTCAAAGATGTCCAGCGCCTCTCCGGCCGCCTGGCCGCACTCAGTCGCTTCGTCTCCCGTTCGGGGGAGCGGGGCCTCCAGTTCTTCAAGATCCTTCGAGGGCTTGAGGGGTTCCGCTGGACCCCCGAGGCCCAGGAAGCCTTCAACGACCTCAAGAAGTACCTCTCGAGCCCTCCAATGCTCGTGAGCTCGTCTCCGGAAGAGCCCTTGCTCCTCTACCTCGACGCGACCCCCGTCGCCGTCAGCGCGGTTTTGGTGAAGGAGCAAGGGGGGCAGCAACACCCCGTGTACTACGTCAGTGAAGCCCTCCAGGGGGGCAAGACTCGGTACACAGAGATGGAGAAGATTTGCTACGCTCTCCTCATGGCGTCCCGGAAGCTCCGGCACTACTTCCTAGGGCACCCCATCACCGTTCCGTCGTCCCTCCCCCTGGGAGAGGTACTGCGGAATAAAGAAGCCACCGGCCGGATTGGGAAGTGGGGGGCCGAGCTTGCCCCCTTCTCCCTGTCCCTTACCGGCCGCTCCGCAATCAAGTCGCAGGTCCTCGCCGACTTCGTCGCGGAGTGGACTCCCGCCTCTGGGTCCGGGGACGAAGATCTCCCTGTGCCGCCCCGACGCAGTGACCATTGGACCCTGCTGTTTGATGGGTCGCTGTGTCTCGCCGGGGCTGGCGCGGGGGTAGTCCTCCGGAGCCCCGAGGGGAAGGAGCTCGAGTACGCCGCGCGGCTCGAGTTCCCCGCCACCAACAACGTCGCCGAATATGAGGCTCTGCTCCTCGGGATGCGCCTCGCGCGCTCCCTGGGGATCCGGCGCCTCCTAGTAAAGGGAGACTCTCAGCTCGTTGTCTGCCAAATGGACAAATCTTACCTGTGCCATGACGCAAATTTAAGTCTTTACTTGCAGGAAGTACGAAAAATGGAGAAACACTTCGACGGCCTTGAGGCCCTGCATATCCCGCGAAGGGAAAATGACCGGGCTGATGCTTTGGCCCGGGCGGCAAGCGCCCGGGAAACGCTCCCCAAGGGGGCCTTCTTGGAAACAATCACGAAGCCCTCGGTGGCCTCCCCGGACGCAGGCCCCGAGCCTCCGGTCCCGGAGGTCGCCGAGATCGTCCGGCCGTCGTCATGGATGGATCCCCTCATCTCCTTCATCAAGGGGGAGGGGGACCCTCCCAGCAAGACCGAGGTTAAGCACCTCCGGGCCAAAGCCCGGGCATATCTCCTGCTCGAGGGAAGGCTCTACAAGCGGGGGGCTTCAGCCCTCCTGCGCTGCCTCCCCCGGTCGGAGGGACTTCAACTCCTGGAAGACATTCACGCGGGGAGCTGTGGTTCTCACCTAGCCCCGCGTGCCATCGCCGCCAAGGCCCTTCGGCAGGGCTTTTACTGGCCTACAGTCATGCGCGACGCGCGAGACCTTGTCTCCACGTGCGAAGCATGCCAGAAGATGGCCAAGGGCTCGAATCTCCCCCCTGTAGCGCTGCGGACTATCCCCATCACTTGGCCCTTCGTGCGCTGGGGGATGGACCTCTTAGGACCTTTCCCCCCAGCGCCCGGAGGATACAAGTATGCGGTGGTCGCGGTCGACTACTTTACAAAGTGGGTCGAGGCGGAGCCCTTGGCTAGCATCACCTCCCGGGCCGTTCAGCGGTTTTTCTGGAAAAACGTCGTTTGTCGTTTTGGTGTCCCCCGGGAAATCACCGTGGACAACGGGACCCAATTCGACTCGGCATATTTCCGGGAATTCTGCGAAGGTCTGGGGGTCGTCATCCACTTCGCCTCAGTGGCCCATCCCCAAAGCAACGGGGCCGTCGAGAGGGTCAACGGCGTAATCCTACAGGGGTTACGCCGGAGACTCGAACAAACCGCTTCCAAGCGGGGCGCGTGGGCAGAGGAGCTCCCTAGCATCCTCTGCTCCATGCGCACGACCCCGTCCCGGGCCACAGGGCGTGCTCCCTTCTCCCTAGTCTACGGGGCGGAGGCAGTCCTCCCCCCGGAGATTGGCTTCCGGTCGCTGCGGGTCGAGCTCCTGAACGGAGCCACGACCGCGGCCTACCGGGCCAACGAAGACAACCGGCGGCTGGAAATCGACCTCGTGGAGGAGGACGCGACCGAGCGCTCCTCCGCCACGCCATCTACGAGCGCGAGATGTCGCGCGCATACAACCAGCACGTGCGCGAGAGAGCTTTCCGCCTTGGGGACCTTGTCCTCAAGCGCGTCACAGACCCCCAAGCCCAGGGTAAGCTCTCCCCCAAGTGGGAGGGCCCCTACAGGATCTCCGCTGTCCTAGGCTCGGGGGCCTACAAGCTCTCCAACCTTGAAGAGCAGGAGCTGAAGCACACCTGGAACTTGCGTTTACTTCGCAAGTTCTACGTTTAGCCTTACGGGCCTGTCCCCTCCCCCGGGGAGGTCACGCCGGAGGGGGAGGGGGGACACTGTAGCTTCCCTTTTTCCCCCTTCGCGGCATCGCAGGGGGGCTTTGTATATTTCGTTAATAAATGCATAGCCTTTGTTCTTTAACTGTCTCACTGCAGGTTGTTTTTGTTTACCGCCCCTAGTGGTGATGCCCTCCCCGCGAGGATGCCTTCCCCGTGAAGATGCCCTCCCCGCGAGGATGCCCTCCCCGCGAGGAAGTGGGCCAGTCCCAACAAGTCCCTACAACGGAGCCTGCACTCCCGTAGGGCGGCTTACGATCAGCCCTCGTGGACTGAGGGTGTAAGCGGCAACCCGGTCCCCAGCGGCCGTGGTAACGAGTCACTTTGGGAGACTAGTCCCCTGCCCAAACACTCAAGTCCCGTCTTCGGGCACTTCCTCCTCCGGGAGTAGACGCTCTCCTCAGCGAGACGTCTAATGGCTTTCTGGATTATCTCCTTCCTCCGGGAGTCGACGATATTCCCGGCTCCCCGTTCTCACGGCGACCGGAAGATCGGCCCCTTGCGGCTTGATTGGATCTATCTTCCTCCTCCGGGAGTCGACGTTATTCCCGGCTCTCTGTTCTCACGGCGACCGGATGATTATCTCTCGAAGACATTATTCCCGGTTCCCCGTTCTCACGGCGACCGGACGAACCCTCCCGGGAAGCTCCCCTCCGGAGGTCATTGGCTTTTCATGAGCCCCTTCCGCGCCTTGTTCCCGGTTCCCCGCTCCCCCGGCGGCCGGATGAATCTCTCCCAGTGGCCCCGGCCACCCCGGAAGGTCCCTCCCTCGGAAATCCTGTTTTCACAATTTTCTAACTTAGAAAATATTTCTACAGGTTATGCTCCCCCCGGGGACCCTGTTTCCCCCACAGCACGCGGAGGCTTCCTCCCGCCCGCTGTGGGCGGGGGGGGGACAGGGGGTCCCCGGGTCACCCACGAAGGAACTTAGCTCATCCTTGTTAAGATGAGTCGTCCAGACCATCCAAGAAGAAGAAAATAAAGAGGCAGTAAAAAGTTTAACAATGCTTTATTGATCGACAAACCCGGAGGACATCTTCCCCCTCCGGTGGGTTTCGGAAATGATACAACCCGGGTCCTAACCCGGGGGATTTTCTACGAGCCTAAGGCCCCTACGCCTAAAGCTCCCGGAGGCGCTCCCTTAGCTCCCGGGCCAGGTGCCGGTACAGCGCCCGGACGCGACGCTGAGAATCCCGAAGTACGTCTTCGGGCCAAAACTCGTACCCAGCCGGCGGAAGTATCCGGAGTGGAGGTATCATCTGGGCCCTCGGGCGCGGGGGAGTTAATTCAGCACGGCTGTTGTCAAAATTATCCAAGTGCCATTCCGGGCGCCACCTCAACCGGACGGGCTCCCGGGCAGTACCGCCGTCGCGCCTCCCGGAGACAAGGCTCAGCAAAATCAAAGCCGCTTGGGCGTCCCCCGGAGAGTTTCTCCCGGACCGTTGCTCGGGAGCAACCCCCCGGGAAACCTGGTAACATTTTATTGCAAAGACTTAGAAAAATTTCTAATATATTTCATTGCAAAATGTTTGTGTACAAGTGCCCGGGGCTTCTCCTAAGAAGCTACCGGAATCAAAATGCCTAACAAAATAAAAAGGGGTCCTAGCTAAAGACCCGGGGGAGGCTCATACTTTGGCATTGGGGTCCTCCCCCCGGGAAGCTTCCTCCGTGGCCGGGGCAGGGACATCCGCGGCCGGAGGCGCCGGTGTCGGGAACCACGTCCGGATGATCCGGTCGTAGAACCCCTCCGCCAGCAGCTCTACCTCCCGGCGCGTTGGCTCGAAGGCCTCCGGGAAGCCCCGGGGGATGCGCCCCCCGATCGCCCGGGCGCCGACCCCACGGTAGTCAACGAGCCCCGCGGCGGCCGCGATGACGGGGATCGCTTGGCCCCGTGCCCGGACGTCCGCAGCCTCCGGGATGGCGGAGACTTGTGCGTTAAGAAAACGCACAGCCTCCGCGAGGGTCGCCGGGGGCACCTCCGGGCCGCTCCCGGAGCCCAGGCTAACGCCGAGGCTTTCCAAGGCCGAGCGGACGGAGCGGCCCGCGTCCGACAGTGCCCGGACGCTGGAGCTCTCGAGCTCCCGGAGCGCCTTCTCCCGCACCTTGGCCTCCTCGCGGAGACGGATGTAGGCGCCCTCCGAAAGGTGCACCTGCGCCCGGGCCCGGGACAGCTCGTCAAGAGCTTCGTCCCGCTCCCGGATGGCCGCCTCCCGCTGCTCGACGCAGGCCGAGGCCCGGCTCTCCGCCTCCTTGAGCAGCCGGGTGACCCGCTGCTCAAGGCCCCAGGTAACAGTCGCTACCTACAAAATGCATAAAGAGTTAGAAAAATCTTAAGTGCAGAAAAAAAACCGAAGTGTGGAGAGCTCGAGTTACCTGGGCTCCGAGGGACTCGAGCCCCTCAAAACGCTCGTGGAGCGTCCCTCCTGCCACGAGGGCCTGCACCTTCCGGTTGTGCAGGCCCTCCGCGTAGCGGGCCACCTCCCCCGCTGGAAATAGGGAGGTGTCTTGCCCGGCCCTCCTATCGCGGCCGGGAGAGGGCCCCCGGACCTCTGAATCCGGGAGCACGGCCGGCGTCGCCGGCGTCTTCGTCGACGAAGTTTCCTCCGAAGACGAAGACGAAGGTTGGACGGGGATCTCCGCCCGGGGGGGGATCATTGGGCCTTTCCCCGCCCCAGGCCGGAGGGCCCTCGGAGCCTCCTGCTCCGGGGGGACCTCGAAGACTGAGGGGCTCCCCCCCTCCTCATCCACCGGCCAGAGGCGCGGGGGCGCCGCCCCCGAAAACCGCACTTCTAGCCTCTCCGGCGCCAATGCCGCCGGGAGAGGCGAGAGGAGCGTCACGCGAACTGGCGACGGGGCGTAGACCGCCGAATCAGACCCCGCCCCATCGACAACCACCTCCTTCCCCCGGGCCTCGACGGGGGCCTCCGGGGGCGGAGGCGTTGCATCTGCCCGGGGCGCCGCCCGGGCATGTTCGGCTCCGGGAGCTGCGTCCCGGGCCCTCACCGGCGTCGTCGCCGGCGCCGTCGCCGGAGCCGGGGTCTTCTGGACCCGGGGCTTTTTGGGCTCCGAGCCCCCGGCCGCGTCCTTCCCCCGTTTATGAGACCCGGGGGTGGGAAGGGGCTTCCTCTCCGGAAGCCTGAGCCCGTAGGCCTCGGCCACCAAGTTCCGGGGAGGCCCCTCCCCCACGAGGCGCACGATGCGCTCGTGTTCGTCGGCGAAGTACCTCCCCAGGAGGTGCTCCGCCTTGTCCCTCGCCGCCGGGTACGGGCGCACTGCAAGAGGTAAAAAGTTAGTCGATTTTTCATAAAAAACCGCAAGTACAAAAATGCAGGGGACTTACGCCGCGTCACCGGCTTGACCGGAGGCCGCTGCTCCGGGCCCATGCCGATCCCCCTTCCCCCGCGTGAGAAGGGGGAAAGCCGCAGGAGCGCCAGCTCCTCCGCGGCGTCCCGCATTGAGCGGGCTTTCTTCGCCAGCACCACCTTCCCGAGGAGCTCGAACTCCTCGTCCGTCCACACCGGCGGCTTCGGTGCGGATGATCGGCTGTAGGTGGGAGGCTCCGGGGCATAGACCACCGCCTCGTCCCGGACCCGGAGGTAGAACCACCTCCGGAGCCAGTCCCCCCAGTGGTCCCGGGAGGCCGCCGCCGGGTAGTCCGCCACCCGGGAGGGCAGCATTTGGACCATCACCGAGCCGCAGGGGGACTTCGGTCCTCCCTTCACCAGGTGGGAGCTCCGCGCCGCCGGTTCATAGAAGTACCGGAAGGCGCGGAGGGTGGGCTCCCGCCCGGTCGCTGTCTCGTAGAGCCATATAAAGAGGCCCATACGGACGAGCGCGTTCGGGGTGAGGTGGTTGAGAGCCACCCCGTACTCTTTGAGAAACTCCCGGAGCATCGGATGCACCGGGAGCCGGAGCCCCGCCTCGAGGAAGGCCTCGAAGGCCACGACCTCTCCGGGCCTGGGGCGGGGGGCTCCGTCCTTCTTTAGGGGGACCCGGATGTCCCCCTCTTCGACGACGCCCTTCTTGACCAAGGACTCCGCGTCCGAGGCCGAGAACTCGGAGGCCCAAAGGAAATCCACGGGGATTTCCTCCGGGGCCACCTCCGTGGTCTTTGCTCGACCTTTGGGCGCCATTAGGTGAGTTCTTTGTTTTTCGGTGGCTAAGTTTTCAGGTGGCTATCAACGACTCCCGGACGCTCGCTACCGGAGGAGGCTACCGGAGAAACTACCGGAAGAGCGCTACCGGGAGAGCTGAAGCTGGAGTTGAAGATTTGGAATGAGCTTCCGGGGCCCCCTAAGGCCCTATTTATAGAGGCTGGCCGTGATCTAGATGCGCGCCACGTGGCCCCCTCGGATCAATCTGGACCACTGATTCAAACCGTGCGCGGGAAACGAAGGGACAGGCGCGTAAATCGAGACGCCGGTTCAAACCGCGCGTGCATTTATTGCGAAAACGGCGCGGCCATAAAGTGCCCGGCACAGAAACCGAAGCGTCGTCGGGGCTCCGGTGATTTTCGTCCGGAGTTTGCGTCCGGAGATTTTCCCGATACCGTAACCATTCCCCTCCGGGGGCTCAGGCTTCGTCCCCGGAGGGCATGGGGGGCTGCTGTTGGGGGAAATCTCCACGCGGTCAAGTCCAGGTAAGTTCATGACTGCCCGGGGACAGTGGCCTCCGGTGCCTGCCCCGGGCGCCGCCTTTTAGGCGCCCGGGACCGTGCCTCCGGGGCATGTCCCGGGCGCCGCCATTTGGCCCCCGGGACCGTGCCCCCCGGGCATGTCCCGGGCGCCGCCATTCGCCCGGGGATAGTGGCCTCCGGTGCCGGCCCCGGGCGCCGCCATTTGACCCCCGGGACCGTGCCCCCCGGGCATGTCCCGGGCGCCGCCATTTGGCCCCCGGGACCGTGCCCCCCGGGCATGTCCCGGGCGCCGCCATTTGGCCCCCGGGGCCGTGTCCCCCGGGCATGTCCCGGGCGCCGCCATTCGCCCGGGGATAGTGGCCTCCGGTGCCGGCCCCGGGCGCCGCCATTTGGCCCCCGGGACCGTGCCCCCCGGGCATGGCCCGGGCGCCGCCATTTGACCCCCGGGACCGTGCCCCCCGGGCATGTCCCGGGTGCCGCCATTTGGCCCCCGAAACCGTGCCCCCCGGGCATGGCCCGGGCGCCGCCATTTGACCCCCGGGACCGTGCCCCCCGGGCATGTCCCGGGTGCCGCCATTTGGCCCCCGAAACCGTGTCCCCCGGGCATGTCCCGGGCGCCGCCGTTCGCCCGGGGATAGTGGCCTCCGGCGCCTGCCCCGGGCGCCGCCATTTGGCCCCCGGGACCGTGCCCCCCGGGCATGTCCCGGGCGCCGCCATTTGCCCGGGGAGAGTGGCCTCCGGTGCCTGCCCCGGGCGCCGCCTTTTGGGCTCCCGGGACCCTGCTCTCCGGAAGAGGTCCCGGACGTCACCGCCCTCCTAAAAGGTAAAATCCCTGTTTGTTTATCACGTGCAGGTCACGCGAGGGACGCCTCGGGAATCAGCGACCACCTGTCAAGCATCCAAGACGTTTGACCGGGAGAAGGACGGTCCTACCCTTCAATCCGACGGTGGCTCCCGGGGTAGTTTAGGTTTTTTGCTTCTTTTTGGGGCTATAAATAGCCCTTGTACCCTTCTGTTGTAAAGGATCACTTCATTATTATTTGGAATAGCTAATCTCACAGACGTGCTCCGGAAGCCTCTCCCCCGGAGAGAGCTCCCCCAGCCGACTCCGGTCGGGAGCGCGTCGACAGGACTAGGGCCCCCACTGGGACCCGAACCTGTATAAATCCTCGTGTCTTTTCTTGTGTTTGTCCGGCGGGGGAGGACCGGTCGCCCGGTCAACCCGCGCTGTGTAATCTCCGCTAGGATCGTCTTCAAAACCTGCCGGGGTATTCTTAATACCACGACACCTTGTTTACCTGGTTTAGGACTAGCTGTGAATCCCCCCTCACCACTAATCGACGGACTCCAAGGGATTTGGCTGCTTGAAGCCCAGCAAGAAGACCTTCATACTCTACTGCGTTATTAGTAGCAGCAAAGTGTAATTGTATGACATACCAAAGCTTATCACCCTAAGGTGTGATTAAAATGACTCTAGCTCCCAAGTGTTGATAACTGCAAGAACCATCAAAATACATCGTCCAACAGTCAGAAGCATCCAAATCCACTTTGTCTTGTTCCTGTGGTGCAGGATTAGACCCTTCGACCACAAAATCTGCAAGAACTTGGGATTTGATTGCTACTCAAGCAGCGAAACGGAGGTGGAATGCTCCAAGTTCAACCGCCCACTTCGCAATTCAACCAAACACTTCCGGATTGCGGAGAATGTCTCCTAAAGGAAAAGATGATGGCATAGAAATCGTATGTGCTTGAAAGTAATGTCAAAACTTTCTAGAAGCCATTAACACAGCATAAAGGAGTTTTTGGACTTCAGGGTAATGCTCCTTCGGTCCATTAAGCACTTAACTTACGTAATAAACTGATCTTTGTAGTCTATCTCTTTCTACAACCATAAGTGCACTAACTGCATGGGGATTAGTAGCCAAATAGATGATCAATGTTTCGCCCTTAATAGGGGAAACCAATACCAAAGCACTAGTGAGGTATGCTTTAACTTCCTGAAAGGCCTTTTCGGCTTCATCCGACCATCAAAAACCATTGCGCTTATGTAGAACCTTAAAGAAAGGTAAACCACGTTCTCCTAGCCATGAAATGAAACGACTCAAAGCCGCCATTCGACCGATTAGACTTTGCACTTCCTTTGTAGTCGAAGGGGATTGCATTTGCTCAATGGCCCAATTTTTTTGGGATTAACCTCAATGCCTCTTGAATAAACAAGGAAAGCTAAAAGTTTACCTGAAGAAAACCCAAAAGCGCACTTTTCAAGATTCAACTTTATTTGATGTTTATTCAAATTATAAAAAATTACAGCAAGATGATCTATATGACTAGAGCTCTTAAGACTCTTTACAACCAAATCGTCAACATAAGCTTCTACATTACACCCTATTTGAGAAACAAAGGTCTTTTGCATCAAGCGCTGATACGTGGAACCAGCATTCTTGAGCCCAAATGGTATTTTGATGTAGCAGTAAGTACCAAATGGGGTGATGAAGGCAATCCTCTATTCATCTTCTTCTGCCATGCTAATCTGATGGTAGCCTGAGTAAGCATCCAGGAAGCTCATCATTTCACATCCCACTGTGGAATCAATCAACTGATCAATGCGGGGAAGAGGAAAATCATCCTTCGGATAGGCATTGTTCAAACTGGTGTAATCGACACACATACGCTACTTACCGTTTGATTTCAGGACCATGACTAGATTCGCGAGCCATTCAGGATGGTCGACCTCACGAATGAAACCAGCCTGCTGGAGTTTATCTAACTCTGAAAGAATAGCTTCTTGTCGATCAGGAGCAAAACGTCTGAGTTTTTTCTTTATTGGTCGCTGTCTAGGCCAAATGGCTAGCCTGTGCTCAATTACTCCCCTTGGGACTCCAGGCATGTCTCAGGATGGTTATCCTAGAGGAAAGCAATGAGCTCTAGTTCCTATTTGGCATCCAGGTTTGACCCAATCCGAACAGCTCTAGATGGATCATTTGGGAATAAAGGAACCATTTTGAGTTTTTCTTCTAGTCGTAGGGATCCTTTGACTGCATCTGGTTTTGAGGTCACAACTTGGACATCCCGTAAGGGAAATTGATCGACCATCTTTAGGAAAATTAGATCACAAGTCAAGTCTGTATGCTGACTGCCCCTAACTATGATCACGCCATGAGGACCTGGGACATTGACGCATTGATAGGCGTAATGCGTCGCTGCCATGAACTTAGTGAGAGAAGGCCTGCCAAAAATGGCGTGATAAGCACAATCAAAATCAATTACATCAAAAGTAATTAATTCCGTTCGAAAATTCACTAGTTCCCCAAGTGTTACCAGCAGCATAATCTGGCCAATTGGTATCATAGAGGAACCTGGAATTATGCCAAAAAATGATTGTGCCACTGGCTTTATCTTCGAGCAAGGAATTTGCATCTTGTCGAGAGCCTTGGTGAATAGCAGATCGTGCGAACTCTCTCCATCAACCAACACGCGTCCTACCTTAGCATTGCTAATGTTAGGAGATATTACCAAAGGGAGACGCCGAGGTCGCAACAACCCCTTAGGGCAATCTCCCAGCTAAAGGTAAGGGAAACTTCTGACCATCGAGGAAATTGAAGCTCTCCCAAAGGAACCTCAGTACTGTTTACCTCACAGCAAACATTTTTATATTGACGCTTAGAAATGTAAGAAGAAGAACCACCAAAAATAACATTAACGTGATTGTTAGGTACCTGATATGGCATGTCTTCATCCGCATTAGCTCCTTTGTTCCCGCTAGTTTGTCCTTGACCTGGTACTGTAGGCATAGCAGTTTTACCTTGATAAAAATCTTCTAGCTTCCTTAACCAAGTTCGACAATTTTGGAGATCGTGCGATGAAAAGTTGTGGAAAGGACACCATTTCTTCGATCCCTACAGTTTAGCTTTTTTTTTGCTTGGTCATCGTGACTAGCAGGGGAAACCTTGTTAGCTTTAAACAAATCCTTCTTAACTTTCCCTTGAGGCTGCTTGTCGATGATGGTGACCCCTCGGAATTGGTTGGTCCTGGTTTTCTTAACCTTCTTTGATTTCCCGCTCATAGATATATCAGGTTTCTGACTTGACTTGTCCTTCTTGTCAGCTTCAAGACCTGGCTGATGATATGCCCATGAGAACCATCCATGGTAAATCAGAATACAACAAGCATGTCGCCATAGAGATATGGTTTGTGTGAGAAAATATAAGGATATCGATCTTGGAGCGATGGCATTCAACCAAGGTTCGAACAACCAAAGGTTGATCGTTCAAAGAGCAATCAAAGGATGAGAAATCCATGTCTCATTGCTAATGTTCAGAGGTATTTTAGTGCTACAGAAGAATGGAATCACGGTGTAGCACAACAAAGGAGGTGGACATCATATTGGCGCCCAAAGAAAAGGGGATCATGTGACTATGATTCATCCAATTCTGTCTGTCCTTTTGCAGGACATTTCAGGCCCGATTCTGGCGTTCCACCTAGGCATAGGCCACATGGTTGGAAAGCTAGTGAAGTCTAGTTTCCAACGCATCAAACCATGCATCATTTCGACTTCCGAGTCAAAAGTTATGGTCATTTTAGTGGAAGCTGCACAACCAGTCCAACCTGCACGAGAATTGAAGCAACTCTTTTCCAAACGAATTGGTCTATTGGATATCCAAGGAAACTCTTCATCTAATGGGTGCCTTCACACCTTAATTAGGAGGGTTGGTTGTTCAAGAAAAATTTTCATCTAATGGTTGCTTTCACACCTAAACTAGGAGGGTTGTTCCTAGTATAAATACATATGTAATCCTCTCATTCCAGAGGACTTTTAATCATGAGATGAATAGAAATTCAGAAAAAGGCTCTTCAAGCACTATAGCTTTGGCTATGTTGAAGTTGTGAGTTATCATGAGAGTTCAAAATCATATGATCTCTGTGTAAACTGAGAATACCCAAGTCTTAGGTTATACGAGACACTATCTACTTGCAATTCGATCAACTCCGATCGGTTTGCAAGTCCCCATTCGAGGTACCATGAAAGATCGGGCAACCCACGTGCCATTCGGTGTTAGTCGCTGGTTGGTGCTTATCAGCTGAGGTGGCAGATTTCCCTTATCCACCATTTTATTCCACTCAACGGCCTCAGCTACGTCGAAATAACGACCAGCCATGTCGAAGAGATATGTGACTAATCATGGTGGGTGAATGAGCAAATCTTCGGTAAATCGCTGATATCGAACGACATGTTTAAATGCTCTGATGATGGAGCTGTCAGATATGTTGGGAATAGTATTTCGTACTCCCATGAATCTTTTGACAAATTGGTGAAGAGTCTCAGTTGATGTTTGGCACAAGCGATGAAGATCATCCTCCTTGCCAGGCTTCTGATAACAATTTTGGAAATTATTGAGGATTGCATCACACAACATTTCCCAATTGTAAATGGATCCTTCAGGCTGATTAAACAGCTAGGTCCATGCCAAACCTTCCATAACAGTTGGCAAATAATTCGCCATAACCCGTTCATCACCTCCAATAGCTTGGATGGCAGTGATGTAAATCTAAAGAAATTCGGAAGGATTTTTAGTCCCATCAAATCGTTCGATTGTGCCAGGTTTAAACTTATATGGCCAGATTATTGCACGTAATCCTGGCGAGAAAGCCTTGCAACCTACGTACGAAGGATGTGGCGGCTGTTTCTCGCAACCTCCATCAAGGTCGTGGAATGAACTCACCTGTGGCCCCAACCGTGAACGTACTGGTTCACGATGATGATCACGAGAAGAATCTACTTGTGGTCCTAATCGCGAATGTACTGGCTCACGATAGAGGTCACTAGAGTTACCTGTGCGCATGGTTTTATGATACCGGGCCGATGGAGTATGTCCACGGGAACGCTCTTGGGTCGAATGATAACTGTCCCTCTCACGAGAATGTGTCGCTGATCGCGAGGACGATGTCGGAGTGACAACAGTTGCCTCCCGCCGAGGTTATCCGCCAAGATCCTTGCCAACAAAACTCTGTCATCATTCGTCAAATCCGAAGGAGGATTGCAAAGAGTATATGCAATCACATGAATCCGCTCCTGTGTGCTCCTTCGAGGTGCCATGGGAGTTATCATTGCTTCATCCATCGGTGGACAGGCTGGAGCTGATGAGGGAGTTTGATCCCACCTGCGACCATGATGTCGTGGACGAGAAGTACCATGGCCAGGTCGCGAGCTGCGGCATCATGGCGAGATTGCACAAGTTGTAGAGCTTGCTCTGTGACCTTACGAACCTCGGCCTCTCGCTGCTCACGAGCTGCATCTTCCTCCTTTTTGCGCTCTTCTTCCTCTTTGGCAGCACGTTGATCAGGGGTTTCCTCAGAAAGCACAGCGACTTCCCGGGGAATCGAAATCGCAGACAGGGAGAGCATCTCGTTATCTGAGTCAGACTCAAAATCAAAGATAGTATTCAAGTTCTCTGGAGCAAAACCTTCTAGACTGAACTCGAGGTCCTCATCTCCCGCATTATCTGGGATGATGGGTTCTGGCACATTGATGTGGTAGGACTCACAGGGGGTGAACGTACTACCTGTTCAGGTTCTTGACCATGGACCAAGTCCTGAGGATTCTCCTCAGCAGCAGGCTTTGAGGGAACTTCATTCTCTTCCACGTAGAGAGTCTCATCCTCCATGTTAAGATCAGCATAATCTGCAAGATCAAAATCATTTTTTGGAATCGTAAACTCCTGACATGGCTTACCAAAAATCCTGATGAAGAAAGACACCTTGAAAGAAGGCCCCACGGTGGGCTCCAGCTGTCGACGATTGGAACTTTCATCTTTAGTCGAACTTACGTAAATATTAAATAACAATATGGAGCCAACCTACGGTGAACCTAGGTAAATTATGGTATCTATGTAAGAGGATGAAAGGATTTATACAGGTTCAGGCCCTCTGATGATGAGTAATAGCCATACATTCTGTTGGGATTTCACTATGTAAAATGTGGATTACAAGAAGAGAATCATAGGTGTTCTTAGATAAACTAAGAACAGTCTTGTACTCTTTAGCTTACAGTCAATGTAAATCTACTATGGTTAATACCTAAGTGTTGTCTTGAATCTCTTGCCCTGTCTTGATCTTTCCCAGCGATCCTCCTTTTATAGCTCATCATCGATTGTCGATTACGGAATCCAAAGGGTCACCGAGAAGTAAACGTGCGCCGGCTATAATTTGTAATTATACCTGTTTATGATTACGCCTCCATCTTCTTGACGGTTACTATGGACTTAAAGAGTTAAAACAACTGAGACGGCAGTAGTGATAAAATAGGTTCAACCACTATTCATGATTGAATGAGTCTAATCATATAGTCGTTAAATGTTTTATCCCTTTAGTAAACCATGGTCGCGTATCAACTACGATAATGCACAATCTTCACGACTTGGGTGACAACGGGAAAATATCTCCACGTCCGCAGTATCTGTGAGACCATAGTCTCTTGCGACTTGGGGGTGTGCGGATATCTAAAGACTACAACACCCGTAACATCATAAGTCGAGACTATGGAATGAGTGGTGTCCAGTGTATCTTGGACTATTCTATTGTCTCTCTCTTAGGTTCCTGATATCATAGAGAGGTAATAATCCCATTCTGTAGCCCTAGTGACTATAGAATGGCAGAGGTAATAACTTTTTGTAAGCTTTCCAACGGGCCAAAGAATGCCCTGATCGGAGATCGTATGCAAAAGTTATGGCCGTTTTACTGCAGGATAGTGGAATTCTGCTGTGGGATGGCAAATCGGCTAGGAAACTCGATGACAAGACCTAAACCAGCAACACGATGACACAGCGAGGGACCAAATTTCAGAAAAGCAAAACTGAAACGAAAATTGCAACAGGTTCAAAGGGTTTGGGCAGCGGAGAACGAAATTTTTTTTTGTAGGGAAAATTTTCTTGACTCTAGGACGAAGACATAATTGATCTAAACAAGGAGGGGATACAGTGTTACCTATCGGGCAACCTTCAGTCTGATACCAATTGATGCGACAGTGGCTCGATCTTCCGATAAGTTCTACTTTGCGGAACGGAGGCGTTCGCGTTTCAACGCTTCCAATCAGCGGGGATTGAGTCCTTGCAATCGCTACACCCACGCACCTGTCGTTATCAACCGTGCTCATGTCCGGATGACCTTACCACGAAGGTTAATTCCTACACATAGTAGAAGAAACGAGCAAGAACAAGATGCAAAGCACTCTGAATTTCAGAATGAACAAATTGAGGTTATCTTTCATCAAACCAGGTCTAGGGACACTACTCCGCTGAACAACTGTCTCTCACACAACAGGGGAACAACATAGCAAATAGCCTAAGGAAGAACTTGAAGAGTTCAGCCATATAAAGGAGAGAGGGGTGTCAACTAGGGTTGGCTCGCAACCCTTGGCAGAGTACATGGGTCGTGGCCCAAAAGAGAGGTGATCCAGCACCAGAGATCCAAGTTCTATACAGTCCAGGTTATGTACATCAACTTGTTTTGATTATTTTGGCTGACTCAGAAGGAGTCTTGTAACACCCTGGGTTTAGGGGTGAAAACTTCCTTTTTCATAAAAGTCATGCATGCATGTATCTCTGTAGTAGTAGCAAGATCAATTCAACCCTAATCTATTCTAAGCCCCAAATATCTCAAAATCTTCCCTGTGAATCCAAATTAAGATCAGATTACTCAGATATGATCAATCAGTTACTTTAAGCATAAAAGTTTCCAGAAGCCAAATTCAATTCTATCTCTAACTCTCAGATCCTACAATTCTTTTCTATTTTCGAAAACAGAAAATTATTTAAATATCCTAATTACTCTAAATGCTCTGAACTCAGATTTATCCAAATCTTGATCTAATTCAGACCAGATTATTCTTGGATTATGATCATGGGTATGCCAATGACTTAATCCAGAAAGTTGGCAGCCAGATTTCATCAATCAAGCCTTTTTCATAGATTAGTCCAAATTGTATCGCAAATCAGTCCTTTTTCTGATATCTGGAAACCCAAAAAGGCTGAAATCTTCAGACTAACTCCAAATTCAGAATTTCTTCAGTAAATCTCTTCTAAATGCTATTTGATACAATTTTCCCTTCTGTCCAGATTCCAAAACCTCATCCTAGATGCCAGAATTCGAAATTGATCGAGACCCAGATCTTAATTACCCTAAATACCCTATTTTTGATTTATATCGAAAACCATCAAATCATGCCAGATTATACCAAATTTCTTGTTGGATGAGTATAAGGTATAAGTTTATACCCATCCGTGAAATCAGACTGCAAATTAACTATCTCTAGACCAGAAATTACAATTCAATCCAAGTTGCAAACAAAGATTCTTGCAATCAGGTCCCTGGTTTGACCAGAGCCACTGTTCACGACCGGAGCAGCAGCAGTTTGCGACTAGAGCTCGTATCCCCTTCGACCGCGACCACAGCTTGCAGTGCATAGCTCACGACCGCTTTGATCAGTGCTGCCGCGACCGCGACCAGTGCGCCGTGTCACCGCGCCTGTTGCCGCTGATCAATACCAACACTCGCCAGTGCTCATTCACGGCCGTCTTTGCACACGCACACGTGTTTTCACCTCAGTCATTGCCGTGGCAGTCTTTGTCCAGCACAACAGCAGCTTGCACGCCAGAGAGAAGCTTCATTTGCTCGCCGTTGCTTCAGCCCGAAGGTACACCGGCGCAAGTACCTTAGCTTCCAAGCAGTGAGCATTGTTTCACTTTGCGTTGTCTTTAAATAGCAGCTCCAGATTAACTCAACCTTCACCATCTTCACCAGAGCTCCCTTAGCCTTTTTAAACCCAAATTTCACCGTTTTCGTTTTCTTCTCCGGCGAGCCGCTGAGGAGGTCGACGACGCCAGCTCGCCTCGCTTCACCAAAATACAAATTGACACCACCAGTGAGTATCTCTCATCGTCCTCATTGTTCTGTAGCATTTAATTGAACTCCCGTGCACCTCATCACCGATGATCGCCAAGAAATGCCAGAACCCCTGTTCCAGCTTTGCAATTCGATTCAATCCAAATTAGCCTTCGATCCAATGGAGTAAAATGATCAGTGAGCTTTATTTAGCAAGCCAGTGAATCCAGATTTTGAAATTAAGTCTGAATTGAAGCTATCTCCAAGTTCGAGCTTCACCAGTCGCCGGCGCTCGTCGCCAGACTTCTCCGTTGATGCTCCAGCCAAATTAACTGTGCCAATAACTTCCCTGTGCTTCCCTCTTAGTCTTCGAGCAAAGAATTGAGTTCAAATCCTGTATAATGAAAATCCCCAAATCCAATGTCATCTTCTCCGGCACCGGTCATCGGAAATTTGTTCCCGGCCGATCCAGCTCCAGAAGCCTTGTCCACTAGATGCGCCTCAATCTCTTGAACAATTTTGTCTACTAGCTCGACATCTAACTCGGCCTAAATTGAAAGTTATAGCTATGCCCTAATATTTGTCCAGTGCTATGATTTGAAACTTCAGCCACCGTGTTCTTCTCCGGTTTTCACCACTTTCCGGCCATCTCCTATCCTAGATCCTGTTGAGTAAATTGTTCCTGTTATCAAAGCCTACCTCCCAGACAAAGTGGTGCATCAATTGGAGCCCTAGATCAAAAGTTATGGCAAGCCCTAGTTTCTGGCCAAGTCAGTCCAATGCCAGTCTATGCCAGCCAGTGGCATTAGCCCTTTTCACTTCCTTCTAGATGTGCATTTTGAGCATGAATTTGTCCCTTAGACTCCTGAGGTTGTGATCTACAATTTCTTCTTCGGTCACAACTTGAGTTGAGCCCTCTATCAACCATTAATCCTTTGTCGATGCCTTGAACCGAATATCAACCTAAAGACGTTCGTCGATTTTGGGCAAACCAACCACGGACTTAATGTCATTTCCTTACCCTGAAACCCTAAAAGTCCCTAGCACCCATCTTCAGCCCTAATTCTGTGAGTTAGCCCTAATCAGCTTCTGAACCCAATCATTTCAGAATCATCGAGACATTTCATCTTTTCATTATTGCATGTAGTATAATAATGTATTGAAAAGGTTGTGATTCTTGGTTGCTTGTTTGATCTTTGCTCAAAGCCAGAGTTTGAGGACTTCACTGCTGACCCGACCTCAACTGCTATTTCTTACGACGCGGAAGGCAAGTCATAGTCTGGATCATCTGGAACCTATATTTTATGAGTTGCTATGATCTGACCTTGAATATAAATAGTATTGCATGTAAGAATGGATGAATTGTGAATTGGCAGTACTAGGCTGGATGCCTGTGAAATGTGAGATAATCAATTAGTAAGCCATGAACTATTACATGTGCTTATATATATATATATAAATATTCATGAAATAAAACCCTAGCCGTGACTAGAATTTTGGTATGGATGGCTATAGCACTGGAGGTGCATAACTGCAAAGGATAGCAGGCACGGAAGGTGCATGGTTGTGGATAGTCTGGTCACTGGCATATAAGGACTAGAACCTTGTGTTGTGCATCTAGTGGCATGAAACACGTGCTAACCGCAAGCCTAGTATGGGATAGGCCTGAACAAGTACTTATGCGGACCGCACATGAAACCCCTGCATGAGATGTGATGTGATGCACGATTGGCACGGAGTACGGCTCCCACACATATCACTGAAGGTGATCTTGCACGCTGACCCAGTAATGGGAATATGCATAGGGGTGGAGGGAGTACCTGCCACAACTGTGGTTCGCGAGAGATCCATAGGGTCAGGGGTGAATTGTGAGCAAAACATAACAAAAGTTCTTGTTATCTCCATCTTGCCACTCACACATGGTTGTGAGGAGGGGCCTAATCATCTTGATAGGATGGGCATGAAAGTGGAATATCTTGTGAGTAAATTGGTACCTCTCTGTAGAGTTAAAACGTATTTGAATACTCCGAGCTCCCGGGTTTATAGGAGTCTGCTGCGGTGGATTAAATCCACGGGGTGTGGCACAAGTATGTTTTCTAAATAAAATTTGATAAGTCAAGATTACCCAAATGACATGTGTTGTCATGATAAGGGGTGCTGCCGTGGGCTGTCGTGTGTCGACGTGTCGCGGTAGTGCTATAATTTAGTGAACATGAATAGCGATACTATGTTATGAAAAGTGCTGCCATGAGATGAGATATGAAAGAAAAGATTATTTTACAAACATCCATAATTCTTGACTAGTCTAGGTTCATACCAATACTACTATATGTATCTACTCTTACCTATGACTTGCTGAGTACGTAAGTACTCATCCTTGCCAACTTCAACCTAGTAGATATAGCGTATCATGATCAAGAAGGCGTGGAGAACTTCTTGGACCAAGATGAAGGAGAGCCAGTTCCGCCAGATACTTGATGTGTTGTTCTGCCGTCAACTTCTTACTGTGAAGGGGACACCCATCATCCACTGTGTAGAAGTTTTTATTTTGCTTTAACTAAACCTTGAATGCCGAAAAGGTATTGTAATCTCTTAATGTAATATTAAGGCCAGCAAGCCACACTGCTTAAATATTTTGTAAGTTTTTCTGTTGCAAGGTGAATATACTCCTGTGCTTGACTTATCCTGGGAAGTCAATGGTATGCTTATATGGGACTAGCTACAGCAAGCTAGGTCTCCACGGGAGTAGTCGTAGTCCCAGTTTCGGGGCGCGACAAATCTGAAGGTAGGGCTGGATCCGTTGGAAAGGTCTTGGAATAAGCATTCCATCAAGTACTCATACACCCCAATCAAACTCCGGATGAAAGAATTACGGCCACTGGAAGCTGGTACTGTCAGGCTGTCTCCGAACTGACTTCTGGGCTAGCGTGGACTTGTACTCTGAATTGTGTGTTGTGCTGCTGCAGATGACGTGGCGCCAAGAGGATGAGGTGGTAACCAACTGGAGGTGGCGCATTTTGAAAGTATGTCTTCATGTAAATAAATTGGGGACGCCATCTTGAGCTAAACAGCCAACATGCAATAGGTCCCATGACTTGAAGTGTCTTCTCCAATGTTCCTAAGTATCAGAACATCACAAGAATTCAGTAGCATCCCATCCTTAATAATATAATTATGAACAGCGAGGAATGAGCTCACCCCAAAATTTAATTGACGTGCACGAGCTCGTGCTATTGGACCTTCAATTGTTGAAACATGAGGATCAGCAGGTGTAGTGCGCGTATCTGTAGAAGTGATGTCCTCATCACACAAGATTTGCGACCATAGACTGGTTCTGCACCCACGACCTTCTAGTATACTAGAAGTTGCTCCTGCGACCATAGTGTCTACTAAGGCACAGGTTTATGTATCATATCCGAAATATCTTGAATATGATATATTAATAAATAACTAGCTCGGGTGATAATCTTCATCAACTAGCCCCTAAATTTGAAGCGATAAAAAGATTATAACTTCAAATTTAAAATTCATTGGATATAGTACCTGATGCTTCACCTTTTTCTGATGTACTGTACACCGTGTGGCGGTTTATTTCCCAAGGAAATCTCTGGGTTTAACTTGACAGGAAATCATGAAGTCATTTAGCTCATACTCGAGGCAAAACATAAGTGCGCTTAGGAGCTCGAGGCCTCTGCTAATGCGAACCATCGCCTCCGGGCTCTATAAATAGTGAAGCTCTTCAGTTCTAAGACTCACAAGTTTTCCTTGGTTAAGTCTTTTAGAACTTCTTTTCATCTTCTTTCTTCACTTTTCCTTCTCTACTCTCATCTTAATGGCGAACTCAGACTCCAAAAAGATTGTTGAGAGCGATGACGAAGAAATAGAGATAGAAGACAAGATTGAATAGACTCATCATAAGGTAATTATCTTCTGAAACATCTGTATGAATCTTTTGTTTGCAGTTTGAGTATTTCCAAAGCAATATATTTTGGAACTCTCAGATGTTCGAGGACTCGACACCTTCGAAGAAATGGTTTGGAGATGACGCAGAATCCTCAAGTGGAGCTTCATCCAAAAGGCTAATGGGTGCAAAGATCTGGGCTGCTACATTACCCTCAGCTCTTTCTTTGCATCCAACTTCTGTTCTAACTTCAACACCTTCTTTGGATTCATCTTCTGGGGTGTTAGGTATCACTACACCTGTAGTGCCTTTGCCACCATGTTCCCTTCCATGCTCAGCTTTTTCCACTCAGCCTGCGACTCAGGTTATCATCTTTATCCTCTCTGCTTGTTACATACTTTTGGAACTGACTCATGTATGTGCAGGAGGAGAAGGCTCTCTGGGTCCTCAGTGAACAGCTTGCTGAGATTCAGGTTCTTATTTGATTATACTTGACTATAGAGTATTAGAATACCTTATAACTATAAGGTATTCTTCCATCTTTATAACTCTAAGGTATTAGTCTTGTCAACTAGTTGACAAATAAGTATTGTATTGACAAGTGAAGTATCCATTTAATATGGATTAAATGGGTACTTAACTCTATGGTATTAGGGGCTACCTCTAGTATTATACTACCTCCCCCCTCCGGGCAAGGGTTGTCCTTAAGCTCTACTTCACCTCCCAGGTAGGTATGGAATTATAAAGTTGTTATTACCAAATTTGACATCCCTAACTGGGAGGGGAAGTGGATTCCTTACCCCGATCGAAGGGAGGGTTTTGCCCTCCCCCAAAGACTGGGGGAGTCTCGAGGGGGTTTGAAGATAGGGTGTGTTTTACCCGCAGCTCAGAAACGTAGGGTAAAAGGCACAAAGTGCATAGCTGCCCGAAAAGGGGGGGAATGAGGATGAGATGATGATTAGCCACCGAACCTCATCGGGGGGGGGACCTATCCCCCCTTATCAGCTTATCTGAAGCATAAACAAAGACGGGGTAATCTTTTGAAAAAAGAACTTTACTTTTCTGAGGGAGAAGTCTGCTTTGTGCAGAACTCTCCAAAAAGAAAAAGAGGTTTTGCAGGGACGCCTTGAGACTACTCTCACGGTTATGGAGCGTCTGGTAGAGTGCTATGATGGAGTTCATGAAGAGGCACGCATGGCCCGCATAGAGAGGGATCTTGCTCGAGAGCAGAGGATCCTCTCTAATGCAATTAGGTACAATTGCTTCTTCGCAATAAAAGATGACATCGATTCGCTAAGGGACCTCGCGGGTTCTCTTGGGGCAGCTAGTGTTGATCCCACTAATATCAACCTGTCCCTTGGAGAACTTTGTAAATTACTTTCGGATCAGGTTGATATTTTGGTCACCTGCATCCCTTTTCTATGTAAAGAATGCAAGAAATAAAATTTCTTTTCTTTACATCTTGACTCCTTTAATGATTACGTATAATCTATAATCATCAATTGGAGTTCTTTAAATTCTCTGTGTGAAAAATGGTTATAGGTAAATACTTCTGTGACCAAAACATACACAGACAATAAGTATTTTGTCTATGATCAAACCAAGACAATACTAAGGTCATAAAACAGTGTTGAGACCATAAGGAGCACTGAGGTCACAGAATAGCATTGTGATCACAGATTGCCCTCAGACCATGCATAGTACTGAGGTCACAGAATTTACTCTGAAATCATAACAGTACTGAAAACACAAGATTACCCTAAAATCATAGGGTATTTTAAAAACCACAAAAAATATCCATGTAATTACTTTCACCGTAGCCCCCGAGTTTCAAATAAAATGACCTTTTAACTTCCAAAAGATGCATTTTGTTTCAAATTCCACCAGGGTAACGACGTAGTTTTGGGTTCAATCCGTGAATAGACCCATTAGGAGGAAATATTAAAATAATAGATGCAGCAGATAGTGGCCTTGGGCCGATAAAAGGAAATGTACCTTGCTTGAGAAGCTTCAGAAAACCCTCTTTTGCACTAGCCACTCTGCCGCAAAAAACCCTCTTTGTGCACCTTTGCTCTCATCGCCATCAACACCTTCATCTTTCCAAAGACTCTCACAGCAATGGCATCTTGGAGCCGATCAATCCACTACAATGCTGAGAGCTTGATGGCGCTGGAAAAAGAGGAAATCCTCCCTCTGCGACTACTAATCAATTGGCGGCTGGCGGAGAAATAAGAAGAAACCCCCAACGTTCAAGAAAGTGAACTGGTGATTTTTGAAGACTTCCTGTGATGTGGATTCTGCTTTCCAGAAAGCAAATTTCTGCCACACGTGCTGACGCACTTCGACTTGGGGCTGGTAAATCTTCATCCCAACGCTATCCTCATTCTGGTTGTCTTCCAGCATTTGTGTGAGGCGTTTGTGGGAGTATTACCATGTGTACATCTGTTTCGACGGTTCTATTTCTCAGTATGGTCAAAAAGTCCCAGTGCAGCTGGGCGTGTGTACTTTCACTTGCGGGAGAAAAAGGATTACCCCTCCTTCCCACTGCGTGATTCAGGACATGGATAGAGCCAAAGACAGTTCTACTGCTCTACACTGGCGGAAAGCAACCTGTGGTTTGAGAACTGGCTGCCGGTGAAAAGGAGCGAAATGGACACCGTCCCAGTGCTAGGTGCTGACTTGCAACAACAAGCGCAAGTAATTCTTCAGTTATTCTGCCGGGGATGGACTGCGCAAGACATCATTCGCGACTTTGTGAAGAATCGGATAAGCCCTCTAAAGAAGAGGAGCACCCTGCCTAGGAGGTGCAGTCCATGACAGATAATACCTTGGACTATAATAATGGTAAGTTTTTTTTGTTCACAAAATACACATTACCATTGATGAGCAATGTCATACTGAGAAATTGTAATTGTGAAACAGTCTTGTCCTTATCAGAAATTGATAAGAGGACAAATAGCCTTCTGAAGCCATATAATGCGGTGATAGAAGGAGCTCTAGGATCATCCCATCCTTAGAGCTTGATCAACAGCGGTGATGATTTGAGACAAGAACATCAAAAGGTAAGACTTCTTTTGAAAAACTCATCCATAAGTGTCTGTTGATCCCACTCATCAAATCGCAAATCATGAAAATGATGTAGCTGCTGAAGGGGCAAGTTATCAGGATAAAACATCCTGGGGATGATGCTGGATCTTCTGGGAGGTCAACATCGAAGAGAATAAAAGTCATCTCTTCCAAAGCCAAAAAGATGAAGGGGCCAACCCCTGGAGCATCCAAAGCAAAGACTGTAGGAGGGGCTTCATCAAAGGCAAAGAAGGCTACTACGAAAACTGCTATGGTAAGGTTTTATTTTCCCCTTGTTATACCATGTACGAATAGGAGTCACTTCTTAATTGTACAGGGTGAGGGGAGCGAGGATGAGGATGATAATGTTCCTCTCATTCGCCGAAACATCTAGGTCGCCGGCGGTGCCGGAACGTTCAAGTTGCCGGGGGCGCCGGAACTTCTGGGCCGCTTGGCCCCGTAATAGTACACTTTGGCCCTCACGGCCGTCTGTGGCCATCCACGGTGACCCCGAAAGCTCCACATTGGGAGCCACGGGTCCATTGGCCCTAGGCCACCGAAGGTGTCGGAACACCCAAGTCGCTGGGCACCGTGACATTACACTGTGGCCATCATGGCTCTCCGTGGCCATCCACGGTGACCCCTAAGGATCATCATCAGGAGCCACGAGTCCATTGGCCCCGGACCGCCAGGGTTGCCGGAACGCCCGGGTCGCTCGGCCCTGTGACATTACACGGTGGTCCTCCGTGGCCACCAAGTTGACCCTGAAGGCTCCCCGTTGGGAGCCACGGGCCCCTTGGTCCTAGGTCACTGGGGGCGTGGAATGTCCGAGCTGTCTAGCCCCGTGACATTACAAGGTAGCCCTCACCGTCCTCCGTGGCCATGCACTGTGACCCCGAAGGTTCCCCGTTGGGAGCCACAAGTCGCTTGGCCTCGGGTTGTCAGGGGCGCCAGAATGTCCAGGCCTCTCGGCCCCATGACAATACACGGTGGCCCTCACTGCCCTCCATGCCCATCCACGATGACCCCGAAGGCTCCCAATTGTGAGCCACGAGCTCATTGGCACCAGGCCACCGGGGGTGCCGGAACGCCCGGGCCGCTCGGCCCTGTGACATTACATGGTGGCCCTCACGGCTCTCCGTGGCCATCCACGGTGACCACGAGGCTCCCCGTTGGGAGCCACGGGCACATTGGCCCCGAGCCGCCGGGGGCGCCGAAATGCCCAGGCCGCTCGGCCCCGTGACATTACACGATGGCCCTCACAGCTCTCCGTGGCCGTCCACGGTGACCCCAAAAGCTCCCCATTGGGAGCCACGGGCTGCTTGGTCCCGGGTCGCTGGGGACTTTGGAATTCTAGGCCGCCAGGCCCCGTGACATTACACGGTGGCCCTCATGGACCTCCATCGCCGTCGACGGTGATCTCAAAGGCTCCCTGTTGGGAGCCACGGGCCCCTTAGCTCCGGTTCACCAGGGGCGCCAGAACGTTCGGGCCACTTGGCCCTCTGACATTACACGGTGGTCCTAACGGCCTTCCGTGGCCCTCCACGGTGACCCTTGAGCTCCCTGATAGAGGGACTAGGAAACTGCCTGGTCGGGCCCTAGGCGCAACTTGGACGTCCGAGTTCGACCATTCAGGCCGAGCTTCTGGGAATTGGTGACGTCAAGGATGCCTCGGGAACTAGTGATGACACATGTCAAGCATCTGAGCCACTTGCCCTATGAAAGGGCGATGGTACCCTTCGATCCAACGGTCGCAACTAAGGTACTTTAGTCTTTTTGCGTCTTTTGGGGTCTATATATACCACTTGTATCCCTCTTGTAAACCAGCTCAATCCATTTTACACACACTCAAAATAATAGGCACTCCCTTGAGATCTTTCCCCATAAGAGAATCTCCCCTGGGACTTACGTTCGAGGCGTGTCGACAGGCCTAGGGTTCCCACCGGGACCCAAATTTGTATAAACTCTCTGTGTCAATCTCTGTGGTTGCCTGACAGGAGGTGACCTATCATACGGTCAACTCGCGTCGTTGTGCACGTGTTACGCATGTCCAAAAACCTGTCGTGGGGATTCGTAATACCACGACAAACGTCGGTCGCTAGGTTGAAAGGCAACCGGAACTTTTTCCGGCCCTAGTGCCATCAACTTGGTGATTGAGATTGTTTTGTTGGTCTAGTCGCCAAATTGAATGGCGATAGGGCGGATAGTGCAAAATCATCCCTATCACCATTTAACTTGGCGACAAAGTCGTCAAAATGAGAAAAATTCAGTCCAGTTACTATATTGAATGGTGATTGGACTGACAAAACAATACCATATTCATTCTAGTGGAATATTGCATGCCCTAGTGTGTTGCAGAAATCGAATGTGGCGGACCCTAGTGTGTTGTTGCCCAGATGTAAACCCTACTCGCTATGTTTGTGATGTTGACAATTTTTTTTAGCTATTTTTAAGTAACCACAAAACAGAAAAGGAATAGTGGACTTTAAACCCTAATATAGATAATAGTAGACATTAAGTCCCACAAGTATGATTAAACTATAAATAATAGAAATTATAGATAATAGAATTACATAATAGGGATTGTTACACAATACTGTGGCATGGGTATGAGCAGTTGAGACCATTTTGACAATAGCAAAAATTTATCTGTTGTTGGAGACTTGTCATGTCCGACTGGTGGCTATTTATTTTGCATTACTCGTTTAGCATGTGGATGACTATCGTTTGTTGGATCATAGATTGAAGCTAGTGTTACTAGTTTTTTTTTTTTGGGACACTAGTGTTTACAAATATGATTTGTATTTGCATTGATTAGATAGTTCGGACTATGAACTCATATGTTTTTATTTTTAAGAAGAATTTTGACTTGACACATTCTTATTTGTGAAAGACCCTCTCCCATTGTTGATGATCTTGTTGAGAAGACAAGACAGATGTTGATGGAAAATTTTGACGTAACAGGAAGATGGACTCGAATCCTCCCGAGTGCGATGGTTCCAATTTTTAATTTTGCCGGCTGTTCCTTTCAGGAAAATATCGTGTTTCATAATTTCTAATTAGCACGTGGAATCCCAGTCTTGTGCTTAAGAATGTGAGTTCAGAGATGCATGAGAAGCAAAACAACAAGGCGTGTACTCTGTGGCTATTTGGTTAGTAATCCTGTATGATCTCATATAGAATAGCAAGATAATTAAGTATTTGGTTGGGTTTTGACCGTTTGATACCCAATAAAGCAAATCTTAGTTTTCGTTTTCCTTGTGGTAGGCCTGGTCGATAAGAGGATGAAGGGCAAGTGGATATTGAGTCCCAGGATATTCTCTTGCCCGCACGAGCTCGTGCACAAATTCGTCGCACAACGTCATTTCACATGGACTAATCATAGATTATTATCAGTGATTAGTTCTTAATAATGATGATTAGTGAAGTAGTACTAGTGGTGATTGGTGAAGCTTAGTGCTCATTAGTGACGATTAATAACAACATATCTAGATTGGTGCCAATTTTTTTAGCAATTATTGGAGAGTAGTGATAATTAGTAGTGATTAGTACTTAACAATAACTTGTAGTTATAATGACGATTAATGACAATTTTAAGTGATCATTTATATTAAAAATTAATTTTCATACAACCGTAACGCAATTAATCTAGTGAAGCAGACACCATCTCAGCCGATACAGCATCAGCTTGTCTCGTACCATTGAGAATATATCATCCCATATAGGATGCCCAACTAAACGGCCCTTGCTTCACTGTCCTTAAAAAGGGTGCATCCTAGCCTAGCTAGCCGAAAGCTCTGTACGTGCATCGCATCACAGAAACTTATTAAGCTCAGAGAATCATAGATGCACCTTAATTATAGCCCCTCAAGTCTCAACGGGCACAGCTCTTGCTGAGGCAAGCTAACGCTGCTCACCGACGAGCTCGTCTCGTTGGTTTGTTAACGTGAATCAGAGTTTTGGCGATGAATGAATTCACATCAGCTTGCACAAAATCCGAAGTTTGTTTGTGCCCCCATCTGCCGCAATATTTGAAAACAGGTTCAGAAGGTCAAGTGCTATAGAACCCAAATATGAGATAAGCACAAACCCAAATTTGTTCAAATTTATCTCTTATTTCAACAATTTATCTCTAAAGTTCTTATAAGTAGAGGGCGCGGCTTGCCTGTGCCATTGCATGTGACCATCCGTGTTTCCCACCATGTCTTTCCACCGGCTGAGATATTGTGGTGTGCCCCACTTCTCGTCAGTTAGCTAACATAGGAATTTCAATACTTAATTCTTTTGCAGTTAAGTCATGTTTCCTAATAAAACAGTTTTTAGATAGATAAAAAAACTCAAAGAGTCGAAGAAATTTTATCTTTTTATGCGCCAAAGAAAAAAAAACACAAACCACCGCTATTGTCTAGAGAAGAACAATACAAGCAGTCACATTATATTCATGAAATATCCAGCAATAGTTGCAAACACATGCATGAAATATAATCTTTCACAATGACTTCTATCGAGTCAAACGGTTCACTTGATCCTGCGGGAGCAACATTGCTACAACAAAATGTAAGTCATCAACTCCTATCATATCTTTCCAATTGCTTCTTTGCTACAGATTTAATTGTAAAATGTAGCTTTGCTTTCTAAAGTAATCTGGCAGTTTAACTTCCTTGTCTCATTATTCAGTATATTTGATGATGTGATAGGGTACAATAGTATTTCTTGGTTTGATAATTTTTTGTTTATCAACATATTCATTATCTTTTATATTTCTCATGGTAAAATTCCATTGCCAATCAATTAGGATGTTAGAAAAATTGAAGTTAGCCACACAATGAACTCTCTTGAAGAATGGATACCAAAACTTGGCATGCAATTTTACTCTGAACAAGAAAATATGACATTTAAAATGAGGCGAGCTCTGGGTTTAGTTTGGCTCCAAAAGCGAGCAGGTCTCCAGCTCCAAGAATCAATTGAGTTCATATCTTCTAATTGTTTTAACTGATGTTTACCCCAATTTAACTGACATTTGAATTGAGGTTTGGCCAAAAACTACTTTTAATTAGTAGAAATCAAAAAAAATTCTTGAACTTTAAATCCTCTTAAAATAATAATAATAGTAATAGTAATAATAAAAAGAAACTGATTCTTAATCCAATTTAACTGAGATTTAAACTAAAATCTGATTTAGAAATTTGATTTTAAGTGTTGTGTTGATAGTTTGACTCAATTACAATTCTGATTCACAAAGTCCCACTATAGCTGAGCCAAAGTTCAAATTGATCCTAAGCCAAAGCTGAACTCCGTCTAATCCAAATCGTAATTGAAATTAAAAACTTGACGCAATGTAATTTGAATCAAGATTAACTTTGATCAACAAAATGAAAATATTTTCATGTACATCAAAATAAAAATATATATTTCTTATCCTGGCACATAGGTTTGGCGAGATCAAACTCTAATTTTCTTTGATCAAACCAAAAAGAACCTATCCAATTTAAACCAATACAGAGATTAATTCTTTTTCAAAATAACAAGCAAACTAGATTTCTTCTTTTGTCATAATATGGTTTTTGAATATTTAAATTTAGAAACCTCAACAGACATAACAAAATAGCCAGCTAGATCAACCCCAAATCGATTTAGATGATTTTACTGAATTAAGTTAATTCTTTGTTCCTGAAATAAAAGTATGTATTTGCAAATGACAATCTCACTCAAATGCTGGTTTATTTTAACCTGCCCTGAGTTAAAAAAAAACCAATACAATTTAAATCAATTCAAATTCCTTTTGACATTACAACTTTACTTAATTCTCTTTTTATCATAAAATAATTTCTAAATTTCTCTAAACTTGAAGTAATAACACTAGTGGAGTACGTCAACCTAATTTAACTAAATGGTTTTGCTAAGTTAGACTAACTGCCAAATTTTCAAACTTATTCCTAAAATGGGAAAAAGGGTTCATTTTGTCATGAAACTGAATGATTAAACCTTTATATTTTAAATAAAGTAAAAATATATTTATTCAGATATTTTGGTTAATTAGCTCATAAGGTAGCTCAGTCGATTCCGGAATTACTGTAGCCAGATGAAGAGTAATCTGATTAAACGCTTAGAATCTTAGTCACAGTCGTCCTCATTCAATTCGCATTTCCACTGAACCAATAAGTTAATTAGGTTTAAGTTAACGTTCCTTGATCTATAAATCTCGCCGCAACCTATACTCTTTAATGTATAAACTCTAACTATAATCCTCAACTCTTCTCCAGATTATATTCATAAAATCAAGTTCATCTCATCCATCCGACCTAGTCACCTACCCAAATTCGACTCATCTCATCCATTTGGATCCATCACATAATAAAATTTGATCCATCTGACCATCCAAACTCATTTCTCGATTAGATCGCATGCAATTATGTATAATTATATAAATGACTATTTGTCATTACATCATATATGATCATAGAACTAAAAGGAGAATCATCAAAGGACATGTATATCAATTGCCAACAAAGACATCACACTTCTTTGATCATATTGATTCCAATATTTTTAGACGTTATTTATTTTGATTGCTTCAAGTATTATGCACTGAATTTGATTTACAAATCGATTAGAGATCTAGATACAATCCTATGATTGAATGGTTAATCCTGATTTTAGTTGTGATCCTATGACTAATGGTTCATCCTGACTTCTGAGATAGTTAATATGTAGATATCACCTGATATGCATATGAATGTACCTGGAAGATAAATATTAGGAGTATTATAGGGTGATATAATTGTAAATTGTGAAATGATGGGAAAGGTAACTAGACGAATGATGCTGGAAGTGGAAAGAACCATATATAGTTTCGCAGGACTAAGGACTCAACCTTGGGCCAAACTTTTAATGGCATGATTATCCGTACAATCACAAGTCTGTATGCACAGTTTGACCAATTGCGCTGCCAAGTTTCAATTAATTTATCCCTTGTATGGAATGGTATTAATGGGCATCCTGACTGGGTGGCTTATATATGCATATATTTTATCCTGTGTGCGGATGAAATTTATATCCTGTGATGGGTAATTCTTGGGATTCAGGGGGAGATCACTTGGGAAGCCCATTTTTTGTTGGGGAGATAGCCCTCACGATGGTACAAGGAAAGTTATATCGTCTGATTATTGGGCAAGGGATTAAATTGTTAGGAGGCAGGTAAAAAGTCTTATTTATTCAACTTAATTAGTCTCATGTTACCTGAAACATGTATACAGCTTGACTGGTTGGAATTTGAATAATCTTGTGGATAAAACAATACACCTCTGCAGAGTTAAAAGAAGTATTCGAATACTCTATGCCCCAAGTCCTTGGAGTGTGCTGCAGTCATTGAGTCTAAATCATGATCTGTGGTATAAGTAGTGTTGTGAAGTTTTGAGTAAATTATGATGTGTTAAATTACTATTCAACAATCTGGAATTTAATCAACCATCTCACAAGATTAGTTACTCAAAGATTTAATTTGAGAAATTTCCAAAAGCTTCATCTATATGTATATGCATACTTTTGCATCTCTTAACTGTCAGTAAAACTTACATATTTGCTTCATTGATCAACGCTTCATGTATACACATATATATATATATATATATATGCAATTGTTATATTGTGACTTGTTGAATATTCTATACTCACCCTTGTTGACTACCTCACCGGCGAAGAAGATTTTGTAGAAGCTCCACAAGACTAAGCTATCTTGAGGATCGTGTACCTGAGAACAACATGTGGAGAGCACTATCTTGCGTATATGTTTGGTGAAAGACTTTAACAAAACTCCTATTTTGGCCCTGTCAGCCCCCTGTAAAGCAATCACGGGTCTATATCTTTAAGTGGAAAACATTGTTGTTTTCTTTTGTTGCTATTATTATTGTATTTATATGTAGGAATTGATGTTTACATCTATGGGGGCAACCGCATCCTGGGTGGTTGTGATGATGAGTACCCCACAAGTACATTGTATAGCTTAGCCAGAAATGGGACGTGTTCGACTATCTTGCCTGCATGGAAAGGCCACTTTATCTTAGGTGCTAGAGAAAGGTTTTTTGGTTGTCTTGACTTGATATAAGTTGAAAGGCCGGTGAGTTCTTTGTTGGACTTGGTGTAAGTCAAAAACTGTGTTGGGTTCTCAGTAATCCTACATTTTGTGTAAGTCAAAAACCGTGAATTGTAAAGGATCTACGACGAGCCATGATGGTGTATTCGAAAACAGGTGATAGTGGAATTCTTATGGGGCTATCAGGTACAGATGTGGGATGCATGGGGGCGTCCCAAACTCGGTAAAATCTGTGTTTTTGTATGTATTTTTATTTTCTGCTACAGTATCATCCTCTCGGTGAGACATATGATCCTCCTAATTAAATAGTAAGAACTCACCAATAGAGCATTAGAATGAAAAGACCATTAACCGTAAACCTAGGGTTCTAGCTCATTTCACTTCTAAATCAATAATTCACAGTGTTTTTTCCTTCTTGCATACACCCAATGCACCAATTGCTAGTTATATGTTTAGGAGGGCCTTTTTCGCTAGGTGTTGGTACTGCTTTGGATTACATCAATCTACATTCTTTTCAATTTGAAAGAAAAAAAGGGAATTTTTCAGTCTGAATAAAAGAGAATTTTTTTCTTCTTTGTCATTGGCCTGTCGTCGGCCTCTCTACCGTCATCGGCCAGTCGCCAGCCAGGATCGGTCCTGCCATTACCGACCCGTAGCCACGATCCATAGCGTGCTGCCTTTGTGACCCAAAGCCACCGCCGTAACCCAACACATGCATGCCGTAGTCTGTAGCTCCAGTTGGCCAACAGTCACCGATCGACATTGTCGGCCACACAGATGCGCGATGGCACAGCATGCCTGAAGCACGCCTCCTGATGAACACCGACGCGCCATGGCACTGCATGCCTGAAGCTGTTATCGTCCCTGCCATCATTGGCCCACTGCCATTGCTACGTCGTTGGGTCATACCACTAGAAGATTTTTGATCTACATTTTAAAAAGAAGGTGGTGGGGGGGGGGGGGGGGGGGGGGGGGGGATGGGGGGGTGAACGATGCGTGGCAACATGCGCCAAAATCATGCGCTGCCAGCAATGGCCGCACCATTGACGCATGTTGATACCGTGTGCCTGAAGCACACTGCCCGATGCATGCCACCGTGCCTGCACGTGCATACCACAGTTCGCAGTTGTCCATTGAAAAATCTAGCCACCACAGCTGGTGCCACGGCCTGTGTCACATGCCACAACACCTTCGCGGCCCGTAGCTGCCGCGGGCATGCACGCACTGCCACCGTCGATCCACCTGCAAAATTGTGTGCCTGAAGTGCCACCTCCACTACCACGGCCCATCGAGATCACCCTTTTTCCTACTGTTGCCTGGCACATGAAGCGTCACTGTCACGACCCGCTAAGTCGCCTGAGGCAACGTTGCTGAGCCACTCCGGTCGCCTTGCCCATCGAGTGTCACTGCTGTGCTGGCAGATCTGCAGTCGCTTCACTGCGTGTCGCCCATCGCGTGATACAAACTTGATCCTCGGCTGTTGCGCTATGCGTGCTCATGCACTGCCATCTAGTGGCGGTAATAAGTACTTATTTGGTATTAATTTTGCCCTAAGTTTGCGTCTTAAAATGTGATGAAAATAATTTCAATGTGACATTTTATGTGACGTTTTCTATCATTTTAACAATCTACTTCACGGATGTGTTCGTTATGCTTTGGAGTTCACACCTATAAAATTTGGGAGTGTTTCGAGCTCATTTGTACAAGATACGAAAAAAAATACGAAAATCAGACGGAAAAAGAGCCCCAGAGACCCAAACCCTAAACCTAGCTAGGCCTAGCACTGGCATGAGCACAACTTGTGCCTAGCTGATACCAGCCTAGACCGTCTCACAAGAGAATGAGGATGAGGCAGTGGGTGGGTATTCAGTCGTTCTTTCCACAGGGACTAGAGAAGCGAAGCGCGTAAAACTAAACTAAATCGATGACTAATGAAACTAAAACAGACGAGAGAAAGAGAGATGTAAGAAGAAATATGAAGAGAGAAAGAGGTGAAAACTCGCGACCTAATTATTGTTTGATCTGGACTAGCATTTCATTAATATGAGAGATAGAGAGGAATCGTGTAGTGATCGCGCTCAAGGCAGTGCAGACGACTATAAACGATCGCAATCTACGACGAGTATCAACGATCGACGAGTACAAATCAAACACCAATCATCTATAGTTCCCCAACTCCCCTCAATCCAGCAACAACAAGCAGAGTTCACAAAATATAACATGTCGAATCATGCAGGTTTACCACAGAATTGAGCCATCCAACATGTCAAAGAAAACAACACAACTGAATCAGACATGCAACTTCATCCACAAATGGAACAATTCGTCTCAATAGTAGCACATTGCATCACAGATAGATGAAAATGAAATGCATTTTTATTCAATTTAAAACCAGTTGTTTACCCAGGAGACAATTCAATTCATCAAATTAGAAGAGCAGTTCCTCTCAAACATACATGGATAATAACATTTCAATTCTTTATACGCTTTCATCATTTCATACATGAATTATTCATCTTTATCAACTCATAGCAATCACATAACAGAGGAGAGGGAGAGAATAATCACTAATCTGTGCTGTTGGATAGGTTGCTGGGTCACTGGAGCTGTTGGAGGTGATGCTCTAGCATTGGCAAGGAGGATGTAGAGCCAGCGGACATGCCCGATGGAGAAGACAACCTCTGAAGCTAGTCCTGGCCGTCGAGGAAGATGCAGAAGGAGCAAATGCTGAGATCACCGAAGGTTGTTGGAAGCCAAGTCGTGGAAGTTGCCGGCGAGATGAGAAAGGATGAAGAATTAGGGGAGAGCAAAGAGTAAAGAGAGAGAAGAAGTGCCGGCGCTCAGGTGCACTAAATCGGCGAATCTGGCGACTGCCGGTGGCGGCAGAGGACGGTGACGGCATGTGTGATGCGGCATATGTGGAGGCAGCGCGACAAGATCTACGCAATGCAGTGCGAGATGACGGTGCAGCGCGCGCTGGATCGGGCAGATCTGGCAGTGGTGTTGACGTGGAGTCTCAAGGGGCGGTGGCGGCGCGACTGGAGCGTGAGGCGGCACAGCGTGAGGGGGGCGGCGTTCACGTGGGGTGGGGGCGGCGTTCACGTAGGGTGGAGGCGCGATGGTTGCGGCTCTTCACAGTGGACCGATGGCGAGGCAGCAAAGGGGGCTGAGGAGATAAATCATGGGGCTAGGAGTCAGAACTCGCCACGGATTGCCGATCGGGAGCTTGTCACCGGCGATGGAGAAGAAATGGGGAAGAAGGGAGGAAGAAGAAGGAGGGAGAAGTAGAATAAAAGAGAGAGGAAGGAGGAGGGAAAGAAAAGGGAGCTCACCGACAGTGAGGACGAATGGGATAGAAGAGGACGAAATTAAATGTGGTGAGAGAGGATCGATGAAGGGGGAGAAAATCGACGGCTCACCGGAGAGGGAGAAGAGGAAGAAAAGGGGAGGTAGAAATGAGGAAGGAGACCAGCGGCAAGCTCATCGGGGTTGGGAGAGAAGAACAGTAGGGTTTTGGGGGATAAGCTAGGCCCAAGAAACAACAGTGGCGACTAGGGAGCTTTTAGTGTTTTGGCTGTTTTACAAAAAGGCCCTCGAAGTTTTTAGAAATAGCAATCGAGTCTCTCCAAGTTAGGGTTTAAGTTTCTGTGTCTTGGCTTTTATGCAATTTGGTGCTCGGGTTTTTTAAGGAATTGCAATTGGCTCCTAGGCTGTTAGGTTTAGCTGTTCTAAACTCCCAGAGACTCTGATTTCGACGTGGTAAGCTCCTACGCGTCCGTAGTGATGCGTACTTCTATATGGAATCATCCGTTGGCTAGATCCAGTCGATGAAGGACGTCCATTCAGCCATAAAAACAAAACATACAATCGAGGTCGAATGACAGCCAATAAAGCTATACTTGAGTATTTGATGATATTATGACTAAAATGAGCATGAATGAGGGGACAATATCTAGAAAATAAGCACATATACGAGAGTTGTCATCCCCCCAAGCTTGAATTTTTGCTTGTTCTCAAGCAAAATAAAATCAATGAAAGAGCAAGTACAGTAAGTAATGTATAAATGCAGCAATCTAATGTATTATAACTTTTTATTCCGCAAGCACAAGAAAACTCAAAGGGAGGTTGCAAATCATTATGAATTATGTAAAATCACGCATGACCAACCATATTTGAATTTGGCAAAAGTGAGTGAAAAATATGCAAACAAATCACCAATGCATATACATGTATATGAATATCGAAAGAGGAGTTTAAAAATCAGATAATTGCAATGATTACATGTTTCAGCCTCGCTAGACATCACACTAATCACTTTCTAACCTTATTGAATTTTTTCGAAATTTGGTGCTTAAGCTAGCTCCTTCCCGTTCGACTTATTAATTGCGGATCTCTTTGTACTCTACCTTAGTTCCATCGCACTACGCGATGTGTTCCATAGAGTGATCAACACGCTCATGAGCTCAATTTGATGATTAATGAACAAGCTAACATTTTAATAATGCAAAAACAAGTGAAACATCGACTAGTTCAGAGAAGCGGAGAGTAGAGGAGTTTTTATTAAGCGGCGAAATGGAAGTTGCGTACTAGGAATAGAGCAACATTTGCAACCTTATTTTGCAAAAATTTGTAAAAACATGGTTTAAGTAACTAGAAGTGATATCCAGGAGGCTATGTACATAAATCACGCGACTAAATGTTCTAAACTAATCTTTTTAATGTCACATATACAAGATAAACATGGTAACAAGGATGCCGAGATTTACACTCAAATTTGCACAAGATTCACAATGTGGCTAGTGTGAGCAATTTAAACAAAATTCAAGAAAATTTTAGCATGACCTCTCTTGTAATTAGCTTGTCGGACAAACAGTTCAATACAAGAGATATATCACAAACATACAATACATAAGCCCATACGGCTAGATAATCAACAATGGCACACACAAGTACAAGCATGCACAAATAGTTATAAATCACAACATTTACACAAATATAGAGAATTGTAGCTCATATATGCACAATTGCCCGATTTTAGTCTAAAATCATCCAAATTTTTTTAAAAATTTAACCCAAATTTCTGATTTGAATGTCACTGCCATGCTAGCAGATCTACGATCGCTTCACTGCGTGTCGCCCATCGCGTGACACAAACTTGATCCTCGGCTGTTGCGCCATGCATGCTCATGCACTGCCATCCAGTGGCAATAATAAGTACTTATTTGGTACTAATTTTGCCTTAAGTTTGTGTCTTAAAACGTGCTGAAAACAATTTTGATGTGACATTTTATGTGACGCTTTGTATCCTTTTTACAATCTACTTACACGAATGTGTTCATTATTCTTTGGGGATCACACCTATAAAATTTGGGAGTGTTTTGAGCTCGTTTGGACAAGATACGAAGAAAAATATGAAAAACAGACGGAAAAGGAGCCCCGGGGACCCAACCCTAAACCTAGCTAGGCCTAGCACTAGCACGGGCACAACTTGTGCTCGGCCGTGGGCACGGCCCATGCCAAAGCCTTTGCCCAGCTTGGTTCCTGTTGGTTTTTGGTTGTTTTATACCTATCTCGTCTGTTTCGCGCGCCATTCGAATTCGGATTCCATCGCATGCTTGTCAAGAGTTGTATTTGGTCACATTCACTTATTGTATCATAAATAGAGAAACTTTTGTCTCAATTTAGTGTGCTTTTTCAGAGTTTTATTCAGGTTTAGAAGTTAGGTTTAGACGAGCCCACTAGTATAGAAATGCAGTCTACTAACCCCATCTTCTAACGGTTTTTAGCGATTTAGAAGAAAACCGTTAGAAAAGGTGCCTCGCGGACATAAAAGCCATAAGGGAGGTATTTTTACTATCGGTTTGTAAGAAAATTAACGTTAGAAGAAGCAGAATGATTTACTCTAGCGGTGATGAACATATTTACCGTTAGAAGATATGCATAAATACTGACTGGAGGATGTTGTGTACCGTCAGAACTGATCGACTTCTACAAATAGTTTTATTCTATCGGTACAATATTTATATACCGTTAGAACATATCACAAATTCCTGTCGGTAGCCTGTTGTGTGCCGATAGAAACGTTCGTCTGCTACAAATAGTTTTATTCTATCGGTACTGTATGTTTATACCGTTAGAATATATCACAAATTCCTTAGAACTGTTCGCTTTCGAAATAGTTTTATTCTATCAGTAATGTATGTCTATTCCATTAGAAGATAGCACAAATATCTTAGAACTGTTCACCTTCTACAAATTGCTTTATTCTATCAGTATTGTATGTTTATACCGATAGAATATTGCCAAAAATTCCTATCGATAGGATGTAGTGTGCCGATAGAACCGTTCGCCTGCTACAAAATAGTTTTATTCTATCGGTAAGGTCTGTTTATACCGTTAGAAGAGATCTCAAATTACTAACGGCAGGCGGTTGTGTACCGATAGAACTGATCTAGTACTATAAATACCCGGGTGTGTCTCTTTCATTCGTACAATTCATCGGGCGCTCGTAGCTCTAACCCGTAAGCTCCATGGACGGCCGGTGCACCTCCACCAGTGGCCACTGCACCTCCGCACCTCCATCGACGCCCACTAGATTTCGGCATGGCAAGCAAGGCATGTAAAATTTCGGCAATATTGTTAGATTATTCTAATCCGATTATGACAATTATCCTGTAATTTTTGTATCCTTCATTTTGATGTGTCTTCTTTTCAATATGATTATGTACGGTGTCTTGTTCTTGTTTTTTATTAAAACAACTAAACAATATCACTGTGGGACAGATAATGTTCAATTGCTTGCTGATCCTATCAAATGAAGAAAATTATCAGGATATATTTGCAAGACAAATGCTAGCTAACATAGTCAAATGCCAATAAGAGTATAAATGTAATATCTTCATCTCTCAGTAGGTTGCTCAATGCCAACTTGGACTTAGTAACAATTGAAATTGAAAGATCATGAAATTGAAATTGAAATTGAAAGATCATGAAATTGAAATTGAAATTGAAAGATATTTGTAATTGAAATTAAAATTTAAGTTGAAATTGAAAGAGCCTGAAATTGAAAGATCATTAATATCAAGATATTTACAAATATCATGAGATACACAAATATCTTGATCTCCAATTGCAAGTTGATGTTACTATGATGAAGCACAACCTAACCTTCAGTTGGTAGTCTTTCTCAGATAGGGAGTCATGTAGGAAATAGTAAACAATTTAATTTGCTCTAGAATGCCTATTTATGATCTATGCAGGTCCTTGGATGATGCTCATGAGGGGCAACGTATTTCACGGTTCTTCATCATAGTACGCTGTCTACGTTGGCTTGTTGGCGAAAGAAACGGTGAAGATCACCATCGAGAGCTGAAAAGAAACGGTGAAGATCACCGTCGAGAGCTGGAAGGACGTGAAGGGCGAGATCTTGGTTGGCTCGGTCGAGAAGATCTTTAAGCCCGGCGTGTTTCTCAAATCAAGATCTGTAGAAAGCATCTTACATTTGTATCGGTGTTTCAGCCATTTTTTGCATGCACCAGCTTGTGGCCAGATGCTTACCTGCTTGGAGAAGAAGAATTGTTGTCGTTTGCGCAGCCATTCTACACCATCATTACACAGAACAACATCTTGCAAGGTAGGTTCTTTTTCTTAATGGAGTTGAGTTGAGTTGATCGAGTTTGAGTCCGAGGAAATCACCAATACAAATGTAACTCGACGGCAGTTCCAGCTCCTCGGGCATCTTTAAACTGAACTCCTATAGTTAAGTCCAATGTGGTTCAGACATTTGCTGTTTTGGATGAATGGATTTGTGATGTATCAGGTCTAACTTGTAGTCGGTAGTTGCATTGTCGCAATTTGCAAAGGTTCTCTTTTATGTAAAATATATGTGCCACTAGGTCCTCGTGATGTTATGTTGTTAATTTTAGATGTGACTTTTCTAATATACATCGAATGTGTGAATTGTTGTATTTGTATATTGTTGTATATTTGTGTATCATGTATTGCTATTTGGGACATGAACTTGAATGTGTACATGGGAGTATTTGTGTATTTAATTGTATTGGTAGATAGGTGTGTATTTGTACTGCTGTTTCTTGATCTTCTAGTTAAGATATATTTGATGTTACATTGTGTTTAGATATGATTCTTTGAATGTGAGAACTGGTGTCATGTGTGTCATGCATTACTCAGCTTGCTTTTGTTTCAGCCATGTACCAGTACCTATTCTAACGGTAAATACACATATTTACCGATAGAACAACACCTGTATTTGCTTATGTGCCAGTACCTATTCTAACGGTAAATACACATACTTACCGATAGAAAAACACCTGTATTTGCTTATGTGCCTCAAGCATGCACTTGAATGTGAGAACTGGTGTGCATGTGTGCACTTAAGATTGCTGTGTCATGCATTACCCAGCTTGCTTTTGTTTCAGCAATGTGCCAGTACCTGTTCTAACGGTAAATACACATATTTACCGATAGAAAAACACCTGTATTCGCTTAATTATGTGCCTAAGGCATGCACTTTAATGTGAGAACTGGTGTGCATGTGTGCACTTAAGATTGCTGTGTCATGCATTACCCAGCTTGCTTTTGTTTCAGCCATGTGCCAGTACCTGTTCTAACGGTAAATACACATATTTACCGATAGAAAAACACCTGTATTCGCTTAATTATGTGCCTAAGGCATGCACTTTAATGTGAGAACTGGTGTGCATGTGTGCACTTAAGATTGCTGTGTCATGCATTACCCAACTTACCAGTACCTGTTCTAACGGTATATGTGTGTTTGTACCAATAGAAGATGTGTACCCGCACTTAGTCTAATGGGCATTTCGTGTATTTACTGTTAGAAATAGGTCCAGTATAAGTAAAACCCCACTCGACCATTGCTGAGCTGCTGTTTTGTACTGTTGCACTATGTGTCCCTCTATTTGTGATGAGAGTTCCATGCTCGCAGCTACACTGCTAGGATGATCAGGGCAAGCTGGAAGGAAGTTGATTGGGCCCCTCTCTTTAAGGTAAGCTTAATTGTCATCACTTATCTCTCTCTCCCTCTCTACTTGCAAGCTAGCTTTATTGTGTAGTTCCAAGCTTGTAGCTCCAAGCTTGGGAGCTAGCTGGAAATGCCTCATGTTTTAGGAGCTCACTAGCTTGTATTGTGTAGTTAGCTAGGTTAATTAGTGTTAATTTCGTCAGGCTAGGGTTTAACACATCAGTTGTAAGAGGCTGTACATGTACATATACATAACTTAATCGGGCAGGTTTCATGCATGGTTGACTCGTTAAATTTTGTTAATTGTAGATGGACAAGAAATATTGGATGTATGGAATAAAACGTACTACTCTTGAATATTTGGATGGTGTGAATGAGTTTATTAAATTTCCTGAGAAACAAAAGGCGAGGAAGGGCAAGAAAGATATGCTTTGTCCTTGTACAGATTGTATGAACTTGAAGAGGTTTAGCAACTCTGATCAAATTAAGAGTCATTTGATTCATCGTGGTTTTAATGCGTGATACACCCGTTGGATATGGCATGGCGAAGATCTTGAGGAAACAAGCACCACTACTACCAATCAGCAGGACTTGGATGTGGATTGCAATAATATCGATGATCATCCGAATTTTGATAATGTTCATTCCGATGTGCACATAGATGATGATGACAATCTAGATGAGATGTTACGTGATGTAGAGGAAGATTACAACGAAAACGACTTCTGTGAATTTGAGAAACTGATTGCTGACTCTGAGAAGCCTCTGTTCCCTGGATGTACAAAATTTACAAAACTGTCTTCTGTGCTGAGATTATATAACTTGAAGGCAGGCAACGGTTGGAGCGATACGAGTTTCACGGCACTATTAGATCTTCTAGCGGACATGCTTCCAGAGGGAAATAAGTTGCCAAGATCTACTTACCAAGCCAAAAAACTGTTGTGTTCATTGGGAATGGGAATCGAAAGAATACACGCATGCCCAAATGATTGTGTGTTGTACCGTAACGAGTACTCCAGTTTGCATGTTTGTCCAAGATGCGGCGCATCGAGGTATACGCGTAGGGACCAGATTGACAGTGAACGTCACAAGGTAAAGAAAGGACCTCCGGCGAAAATTGTGTGGTACTTGCCTGTGATACCTAGATTGAAGCGGCTGTTGCAAATCCGAAAGTCACGAAGTACTTGCGTTGGCATGCTGAAGGCCAGAAACAAGACGGAAAACTGAGACACCTAGTTGATTCTATTCAATGGAGAAACATCAACAGAACATTTGCTGAGTTCGGCGGCGAAGTTAGGAATATAAGGTTCGGGCTGAGTACAGATGGTATGAACCTGCATGGTAATATGAGCAGTCGGCATAGCACTTGGCCGGTTCTTTTATGCATCTACAATCTTCCTCCTTGGTTATGCATGAAGCGCAAGTACATCATGATGGCGTTACCAATCTCAGGACCCAGATAACCCAGAAATGATATTGACGTGTTTCTATCGCCTTTAATCGAGGACTTACAGAAATTGTGGAGCGAGGGGGTGCAGGTGTGGGATGCATACAAGAAAGAGAATTTCATCTTGCGGGCCTTGATATTTTGCACAATAAATGATTTGCCGGCCTACGACAATTTGTCGGGGTATAGTACGAAAGGAGCCAAGGCTTGCCCTATTTACCTAGATGAAACTGAGAGCATGTGGTTGCGAAACTGCCGGAAAACAGTGTACATGGGTCACCGCAGGTTTCTTCCGGTGCATCACACGTACCGTAAGAAGAGGAAATCATTTAACGGGAAGCTTGAGAAGGGATCAGCTCTAGTGTTTCTGACCGGTAAGGAGATTTACTCGCGCGTGAAGGACATCAAAGCTGAGTTCGGTAAGTATTCTAAACCTCAAGAAAAAAATGTTTGGAAGAAGAGATCGATTCTTTGGGATTTACCATACTGGGAGCACTTACAAGTTCGACATTACATTGACGTCATGCATGTAGAGAAAAATATCTGTGACAGTTTGATTAGTTTGTTGTTGAATATTCCGGGAAAGACAAAGGATAGTGTGAAAGCTCGTCGTGACATGGTGGAAATGGGGATAAGGACTGAGCTTACACCTTTGGAGAAGGGAAAGCGTACATACCTCCCCCCGGCCTGCTATATGTTGTCCAAAAGCGAAAAAAACAGAACTCTGTCAGTGCCTACACGGCGTTAAAGTTCCATGTTGGTATTCTGCAAACTTGAAAAAACTTGTGTCCATGAAGGACCTAAAACTTGTTGGCACGAAGTCCCACGACTGTCATGTGCTGATGTCACAAATACTTCCCATTGCTATCAGAGATATTCTCCCAGTTAAAGTCAGAGAAACAATCACAAACCTATGTTATTTTTTCAACGCAATATCTTGCAAGGTAAGTACGTGCACTCGTACTATAAGTTAATTAGCTCCATTTGTGGAGCTTAATTAGAAGATTTTTTGATATGAATATTTGGCACAACTGTGTCCTCGTAGGTAATTGATCCGGATGGACTGGACGCTTTGCAACGCGACGTGGTTACAATTTTTTGTCAGCTCGAGATATATTTCCCTCCATCCTTTTTTGATGTTATGGTCCATCTGATTGTTCACCTTATCAGAGAAATTAAGTTTTGTGGACCCGTATGCCTGCGCTACATGTATCCATTTGAGAGATTTATGGGTGTATTGAAGGGATACGTAAGGACTCGTCGTCGACTCGAGGGGAGTATCATGGAAGGTTATGCCGCCAAGGAGGTGATTGAATTTTGCACAGATTATATGGCCGGGGTTGACCCAATTGGCGTTCCTAGGTCCCGACACGATGGTAGGCTTCAGGGCATCGGAACGATTGAATTCAAAACTATCGTCCCAGCCCGTGATGTGTACGCAAAATCACATTTTTGGGTCTTACAACACATGATGGAGGTCGAGCCATACATACACGAGCACATGGTAATGTTACGGTCACAGAATCCTTTGAAGTTAGAGATTTGGGTCACCAGAGAACATAACAGGAAATTTACTGGGTGGATCCAAGAAAGAGTCACGCGAGCTGCCGAGGGCTCCATAAGTGAAATTGTGACATGGTTGGCTAGAGGCCCAAGATTCACTGAAGGGACTTGGCAGGGGTACGACATCAATGGGTATTCATTTTACACAAGAGCTCAAGACGCCAAGAGTAGCACGCAATATAGCGGAGTCACACTGTTTGCTATTTTCGAGGATGCCAGGTCAGTAAGGGCGCTGAACTCATATTACGGTGCTATTAGAAATGTGGGAGCTCGATTACGGATTAGTTAAGATTCCCTTGTTTCGATGCCAATGAGTCGAAATCCCTCGAGGTGTTAAAGTTGACAGTTACGGGTTTACTCTCGTCGATCTTGATAGAGCCAGACATCAAGACGATCCATTCATACTTGCAAAGCAAGCCATACAGGTATTCTAGATCGTTGACACAGCCAATCCAAACTTGCACGTTGTCCTCCACAGCAAGAGACGTATTGTTGGGGTCGAAGACGTTGTCGACAAAGAGGAGTATAACCAATTCGACGAAATACCTCCGTTTTTAGAGGACATTCAATCTATCCCTACTGAAGATATCAATGAAACAACGTATCTGCGAGATGATCATGAAGAAGGATTATGGGTTGAAAACCATTGATGATTATTTTCTATTTCAGGGAAAAATACCAAGCAAACAACCCACAAGTTGTGCATGAAGGTGAGAAACTTATCATTAATACATCAGGCAATACATTTTTCTTTAGAACTTAATGATAAGCTAGTTCACAGCATTAATATATCTCAATTTTACTCCACAGCATGAGTTCTGACATGTACAGTACCTTTATCCTGTAAGAACTTAATTCTTCCCTTCAAATTTTCTTGCCAAAATCTTATTGCAGCCTCTTGCTTCTTCAAAAATTAAGCTCTTCAAAAATCCCATTCCCTGAAACATCATTTTCCAATGCTCTGCCCACTTCAAAAATTACTTTGAGAAAAATTTACTTATTCTATCGGTATTATTTTGTTGTACCGTTAGAATAAAACCATTAGTCTGATGGTATTTTGTTGTTTGTACCGATAGAAAAGAGCATCCACTACTTTATTAAACATGGCCCTTGAGTTTCCCTCCAGTCGGACCGTTCCAACTTATAGCACTGCGTCTCTTCGAGCACGAAATACATCAGGCAATACATTTTTCTTTAGAACTTAATGATAAGCTAGTTCACAGCATTAATATATCGCAATTTTACTCCACAGCATAAGTTCTAACATGTACAGTATTTTTATCCTGTAAGAACTTAATTCTTCCCTTCAAATTTTCTTGCCAAAATCTCATTGCAGCCTCTTGCTTCTTCAAAAATTAAGCTCTCCAAAAATCCCATTCCCTGAAACATCATTTTCCAATGCCCTGCCCACTTCAAAAATTACTCTGGGAAAAATTTACTTGTTCTATCGGTATTATTTTGTTGTATTGTTAGAATAAAACCATTAGTCTGATGGTATTTTGTTGTTTGTACTGATAGAAAAGGGCATCCACTACTTTATTAAACATGGCCCTTGAGTTTCCCTCCAGTCGGACCGTTCCAACTTATAGCACTGCATCTCTTCGAGCACGAAAACCACAACCACCGCAGTGACCACTTATTTCCTCACTCCCACACGACGATCGCCGCCTGGATACTAGTTCTCCACTGCTACCAGTCCATATTTTCGTCCTTCGCCGGCCGCCATTGTGTTCTACACCGCCTCTCCATCACCACAATTGATTGCCGTAAAATACCCTAATTCGTCGTTCTTTTTCCAGCATCTTCCTTATTTGATCTTAGTGTTTTGTACGTACTAATTCTTCAAGTTTTGGAATTAAACTAGGGTTCCCTATTGTGTTGGATTATGTAAATTCCGCAGGCAATGTTGATTTAAATTACGGTTGACATAATATGTTCCAGTGCTGTAATGAACCTATTTTGAGATTTTAAATTATCTATACTGCTGTATGTGTGATCAATTGTATCCAACTGCCATGTAATGCACTTTATATGTTAGAGGTGTTCTTACACATCTTCTATCGATATCTCCTGCATTTGCCAATAGAAAAAATTGTTATATTCTATCGGCAGCTCATATGTTTACTGATAGAAAATATTTATTAACAAGTATTAAAACTTTGGATCTGGAAGGACATGAGCCATGCAATGTACTAGTTTGGTTGGGAATTTTGACTCACTTGGTATGAATATATGGCAATGTGGATGGGTCTTCGATGTATATGTTTCAAATGCTTATACATGACTTTTCCCAACCTAATAGATGTGAAGTCCTAGTGATTTGCATACAGGTAATGCTAAAGATAACCAAGAGAGGGTGCTATAAACCATGTTGTTCCTTTTTTGGTTGTGACCTACTTTCTGTGCTACTTCAATATCTTTATATTCCATTAGCATTAGGTTTGTCAGATTATGCACAGTGGCACTTATATGCTTGTGTGCATATTTATGTGTGAAATAATAATGCTGGCCCATGAATATTAGTATAGCAAATCATGGAGAATGAATATGTAATGCCAATGAATGGCGGCTTATCAACAATATTCCATATATACATAGAGAACATTGTTATGTTCTATCGGTATCTTATAACTTTGCCGATAGAAAGCATTGTTATGTTCTATCGATATCTTATGTTTTTACCGATAGAAAACATTGTTATGTTCTATCGGTATCTCATGTGTTTACTGATAGAAAAAATTGCTGAACACTTCAGCAATTAATTTTTGCATGTCTTTTAGTACTGTTTTCTTTGGACATCCCTTTAGCAGACCTAATTAGTCTCCAATCCTGAACTGAGTTATGGAACTCCAAGAAGAATTAATTGCCATATGTTGCCTACTTCTTATATGAAAATGTGTAGATGAAAATGCTCAGAAATAGAATCTTATCTTCTATTGGTAGTTTCTGTGTTTACCGATAGAAAAAATATTTAAAATAGGTCCTTTTGCTTTGTAAAATGATTTGGTTTGTGTTTCCATTAAATTTTTGATGGTTTGTTGATGGTTTTGTAGGGAAAGACATGTCGTCGTCTTCATCGGATGGTAGTAATGGTTCGACTAGGGCCAACGTAACTGAAGATGCAGCTGGTTCATCCCAACGCAAGAGGGTGGGGCGAGACGGGATGACGTTGGGCCGTTTGGCCAAACGCACAGATCTTTCTTGTGAGTTCAACCAATTTGGGAGGCCGATCGGAAAGAATGCTGGGAAGTACGCGGCCTACGTTGGGCTGTTGGCGAAAGAAAGGGTGAAGATCACCGTCCAGAGCTGGAAGGACGTGACGGCGGACGAGAGGGATAGGTTGTGGGCGGAGGTGAAGGTTAAATTAACTGAAATTGCTGAACTCTTTCGTAATCACGTTCTCTTGGCTTATACTAAAGTTTAACTAACTCGTGATTAATTGTATGCATTGTTTGAAAACATGCTAAGTGGAACATCCCCGACGATAAACCTAGGACGGCCTACTTGAAGGACATAAACGGAACATGAAAAATCTTTAAGAGCTGGCTCGTCAGTAACAGAAAATGCAAATGCATGCTTTAACAAAATTTAAAACCATAAAAACATAATAAACTTTAAACTTTATGTTATTGTTATATTCCCCTAGCCTCCTCCTGAAATTACTAATACTGAGAACACAATATAGTAATTTCAGGATAAAAAAACATGCCTAACGAGTCTCTTATGCGTTGGGAAACGGCTTAAAAAGAGAACTCAACTAGAGTTGATTATGAGATCTCAAGAATAAACAACTCACAATAAATGTCAAAGATTTTTAAGAACTAACAGCCACCCGAATGATCAGAAACATGCTAGTAAGGATCGTATGCGTTAGGAAACGGCTTATTTAGAGATGTATTATCTAGATGCGACCATGAGATCGGTCAGTGAATCCACTTGGAACACTGTAATGAGATGATTATTTGAGATCAACCCCAAGCTCAACTTGAAGAAAAACAAAGGACAGAAAATGAGAACATAGCCATAACATAGAGTGAAAGAAGCATTTTATTATTAAAGAAAACATGCTAATTGAACAGGGAAATGGTAATGAGAAAAATTTACACATAAAATTTGCACAATTGATCTATATTCCATGATTTGGATAAGATCCTTCCATCTTCCATAGCTAATGGAGCTGATCTTAGTCGCAGAATTGAGACAACAGTATAAGGACCTTCCTACTAAGGACAAAACTTATTGCGATTGGACTGGTTTTGGAATTTTCTTAAAACCAGGTTGCCCACATGAAGACTAACATGGTCGCACCTTTTTACTGTGATACACAAAACTTGTAAATATGCAGCAGACCTAATCAATGCTCGATCACACTTTTCTTTGAGAAGAGAAAGTTCATCTTCTTGAGCACCACTTTGATTATCAATATCTAAGTGACTTAGACAAGCTAAACCAACTTGAACTTCAACTGGTAAGACAGATTCTGCACCAAAAACCAGTTGGAAAGGTGTTTCACATGTGGCTCGATTGGATGTGGTACGTAGTGCCCATAAAAATGAGTAGAGCTCATCTACCCAAGCCCTCGAGCGTAACTTAAGGCTGTCAAAAACACGTTTCTTGACACCCTGTATTATCTACCCTTTGGCATGTTCTACTGCACCATTGCTTTGTGGATGAGCTACAGATGCGAAATAGACCTTGGTCCCAATGTCGTCGCAATAGTCTAAGAAAAGACCGCTAAAAAATTGTGAACCATTATCAGTAATGAGATAACTTGGGACTCCAAATCGTGTCACAATGTTCTTATGAAAGAATTTCTTTGCAGCAGCAGCAGTAATATTGAAAACTAGCTTAGCCTCAATCCACTTAGTAAATGTATCAATGGCTACGAATATAAACTTGTATCCATTGACAGCTTGAGGTATTGGTCTTACAATATCTATTCCCCAAATAGCAAACGGCCAAGTTAAGGGAATGACTTGTAAAGCATATGCTGGCTGATGAACTTGCCGAGCATGGAATTGGCATTGTGGGAATGTCTTGACCAATTGCATAGTATCATGAAGTGCCTTAGGCCAATAATAACCCCGTCGAAACACTTTTCCAACCAGTGTTCGATAAGAAGCATGTGTTCCACATATGCCTCCATGTATTTCTCTCAGAAGGGGCTTTCCAGCTTCTTGAGAAATACACAGCATAAATATTCCTTGAGTGCCCTTTCTATATAAAGTTCTCTCAATGAGTCTATACATGCGTGCCTTTCTAACTAACCGATCACTGTCGGTTTCATCCTCAGGCAAGGTCCCATGCGCAAGATAGATTCTCAATAGATGAATCCAATCCGCTTCTTGCTCTAAGGTCGCAACGTCAGTCATCACTTTTAACCCTTCTTTGATAGAAGGGGATTTTAAGTGCTCAATGAACACTCCTACTGGAGCGGATGTACGTGAGGATTCAATTTGTGATAATTGGTCTACGAGAATATTGTCTCTTCGTGGAATGAATTGGACTTCAAAATTACTGAAGTATTTCTTCAATTTCCTCACCTCGTCCAGGTAATGACCCATTGTCTCATCGGAGATGTTGTACTCCTTGTTTACCTCGTTTACGACTAGCTGTGAGTCCCCCCTTACCACTAATCGACGGGCTCCAAGGGATTTGGCTGCTAGAAGCCCACTAAGAAGACCTTCATACTCTGCTGCATTATTGGTAGCAACAAAGTGTAATTGTATGACATACCAGAGTTTATCACCCTACGAGAACCCTCAAAATACATCGTCCAACAATCAGAATTATCCAAATCCAGCATGTCTTGTTCTTGTGGTTCGGGATTAGACCATTCGACCAAGAAATCTACAAGAACATGGGATTTGATTGCTACTTGAGTAGTAAAATGGAGATCGAATGTGCCAAGTTCAACTGCCCACTTCACAATTCGACCAGAAACTTCCGGATTACAGAGAATATCCCCTAAAGGAAAAGACAATGGCACAAAAATTGTGTGTGCTTGAAAGTAATGTCGAAGCTTTCTATAAGCCATTAAAAGAGCATAAAGGAGCTTTTGGACTTCAGGGTAACGCTCCTTCGGTCCATTAAGCACTTCACTTACATAATAAACTGGTCATTGCACTCCCTCTCGTTCTGCGACCAACACTGCACTGATCGCATGAGGGGTAGCAGCCAAATAGATGATCAATGATTCTCCCTTAATAGGGGAAACCAACACCGAAGCGCTAGTGAGGTATGCTTTCATTTCTTGAAAGGCCTTTTCGGCTTCATCCGACCATCGAAAGCCATTGTGCTTACGTAGAACCTTAAAGAAAGGTAAACCACGTTCACCTAACCTCGAGATGAAACGACTCAAAGCTACCATTCAACTAGTTAGACTTTCAACTTCCTTCATGGTCGAAGGGGATCGCATTTTCTCAATGGCCCGAATTTTTTTGGGATTAACCTGAATGCCTATTGAACAAACAAGGAAACCCAAAAGCTTACCCGAAGAAACCCCAAAAGAGCACTTTTCAAGATTCAACTTTATTCCATGTTAATTCAAATTACAAGAAGTTTCCTTAAGATCATCTATATGACTAGAGCTCTTAAGGCTCTTTACAACCAAATCATCAACATAAGCTTCTAAATTACGCCCTATCTGAGAAAGAAAGGTCTTTTGCATCAAGCGATGGTATGTGAAACCAACATTCTTGAGCCCAAATGGCATTCTGATGTAGCAGTAAGTGCCAAATGGGGTGATGAAGGCAGTCTTCTCTTCATCTGCTTCTGCCATGCTAATTTGATGGTAGCTTGAGTAAGCATCTAGGAAGCTCATCATTTCACAATCCGCTGTGGAATCAATCAATTGATTGATACGGGATAGAGAAAAATCATCCTTCGGGCAGGCATTGTTCAAACTGGTGTAATCGACACACATGCGCCACTTACCGTTTAATTTCAGGACCATGACCAGATTTGCAAGTCATTCCGGAGGGTCGACCTCATGAATGAAACCAGTATTCTGAAGTTTATCTAACTTCACACGTATAGGTTCTTGTCGATCTGGAGCAAAACGTCGGAGTTTTTGCTTTATTGGTCGCTGTTCAGGCCAAATGCCTAGCCTGTGCTCAATTACTTCCCTTGGGACTCTAGGCATGTTTGAGGTTTTTCGCGCAAACACATTCACATTAGCCTGGAGGAAAGCAATGAGCTCTAGTTCCTATTTATCATCCAAATTTGATCCAATCCGAACAGTTCTAGATGGATCACCCAGGAATAAAGGAACCCGCTTGAGTTTTTCTTCTGGTCGTGGGCATCCCTTGACTGCATCCGATGCTGAGGTCGCAACCCTGACATCTCGTAAAGGAAGTTGATCAACCAGTTCCTGGGAAATTCAATCACAAGTTAAGGCCGTATGCTGACTGCCCCTAACTGTGATCACGCCATGAGGACCTGGGACCTTGACGCATTGATAAGCATAATAAGTCGCCACCGTGAACTTACCTGTCAAAACTGATGTTATAAGCTGAATTAAAATCAATTACATCAAAAGTAATTAATTCTGTTCGAAAATTCGCTGGCTCCCCAAGTGTTACCGGCGGCACAATCTGTCCAATTGGTAACATAGAGGAACCTATAATTATCCCAAAAAATGGTTGAGCCACTGGCTTTATCTTCGAACGAGGAATTTGCATATCGTCGAGAGCCTTGGCAAACAGGAGATCGAGCGAATTTCCTCCATCAACGAATACTTACCCTACCTTTGCATTGCTAATGGTAGGGGATATTACCAAAGGGAGGCGCCAAGGTCGCACCAACCCCTTAGGACAATCTTCTCGGCTAAAGGTCAGGGAACCTTCTGACCATCAGGGAAACTGAGGCTCTCTGAAAGGAACCTCAATACTATTTACTTCACGGCAAACATTTTTATACTGACACATAGAAAAATAAGATGAGGAACCACCAAAAATAATATTAACGTGATTTTAGGTACCTGATATGGTATCTCATCCACATTAGCACCTTTGTCTCCGCTGGTTTTTCCTTGACTTGGTACTGTAGGCATAGGAGTTTTACCTTGATAAAAATCATCTAGCTTCTTTAACCAAGTCTGGTAATTTTGAAGATCGTGTGGTGAAACATTGTGGAACGGACACCAATTCTTCGATCCCTTCAGTTTAAATTGCTTTTCTTCTTTGTCGCTACGACTAGCAGGAGAAACCTTGTTAGTTTTAAATGGAACCTTCTTACCTTTCCCTTGAGGCTGTTTGTCGATGACAGTAACCCCTTGGAATTGGATGGTTCTGGCTTTCTTCACCCACTAATACAGAAAAGCTTTCTTCTATCGGTAAAAAACACCCTTGTACTATCGGTTTTTGTACCGATAGAGATAGACACGATAGAACAAGACAGAATATTTTCTATCGGTAAATAACCGATAGAAGAACTTCACTATTCTATCAGCATATTAGAAGTGTACCGATAGAAAACCCGTCATAGTCTGACGTTTAGCGACAGGGAAAGTACCACTATTCTAACGGTTAATTACAAGTTTACCGACAGAAAAAAGCTTAGTACTCTCTCGGTTGGAAATGAGTTTACCGATAGGAAAAACTATTGTACTCTCTCGGTTGTGTATGAGTTCACCGGCAGGAAAAATCACACTATTCTAACGGTTAATTTCTAGTGTACCGATAGAAAAAACGACAGTAGTCTCTCTGTTGTGGATGAGTTCACCGGCAGGAAAAGTCACACTCTTCTAACGGTTAATTTCGAGTTTACCGATAGAAAAACAACAGTAGTCTCTCGGTTGTAGATGAGTTTACCGATAGAAAAAGTGGTAGTAGTCTCTCGGTTGTGTGTGAGTTCACCGGCAGGAAATGTCACACTCTTCTCACGGTTAATTTGGAGTATACCGATAGAAAAAAGACAGTAGTCTCTCGGTTGTGGATGAGTTTACCGATAGAAAAGTGGTAGTAGTCTCTCGGTTGTGAATGAATTTACCGATAGAACATTCACATACATTCACATATACAGTACAGATGCAATACAGTATAGATTGGATACACAATACAGTACAGATGCAAAGAAGGGTAAATTCACAGAACAGATTGACACATTAGACAGTTATTCACATTTATTCACATATATATGGACAAATACAAATTGCAATCCAATGTAGACATTTATTCACATATATATTTATTCACATGTATATTGTCGTGGTATTGCAAATAGCCCGGCAGGTTTTGTGAACGATCCTAGCGAAGATTACGCGGCGCGGGTTGACCAGATGACCGGTCCTCCCCCGCCGGACAAACACGAGAAATGACATGAGAATTTATACAGGTTCGAGTCCCGGTGGGGGCCCTAGTCCTGTCGGTGCGCTCCCGACCGGAGTCGGTTGGGGAGGCTCTCTCCGGGGGAGAGGCTTCCAGAGCACACCTGTTAGTTTTTAGCTATTCCAACAAATGAATCACTTGCTTACAACTGAGGGGTACAAAGGCTATTTATAGCCCCAAAAAGAAGCAGAAAGACCTATCTACCCCGGAAGCCACCGTCGGATGGAGGGGTAGCGACGTCCTTCTCCCGGTCAAACATCTTGGATGCTTGACAGGTGGTCGCTGATTCCCGAGGCGCTCCTCGCATGACCTGCACGTGATAAACAACTCGAGACTTTACCTTTGGAAGGGCGATGAGGCCCGGGACATGCGCCGGAGGCCAGGTCCCGGGAGGCAAAAGGCGGCACCCGGGGAGGGGCCGGAGGCCAGGTCCCCGGGCAAACGGCGGGGCCCGGGACGGCGCCGGAGGCTAGGTCCCGGGAGCCAAAAGGCGGCGCCCGGGGAGGCCCCGGAGGCCAGGTCCTCGGGCAAATGGCGGCGCCGGGACGGTGCCGGAGGCCAGGTCCCGGGAGCCAAATGGCAGCGCCCGGGGAGGGGCCGAAGGCCACGTTCCTTGGCAAAAGGCGGCGCCCGGGACGGCGCCGAAGGCCAGGTCTCGGGAGCCAAAAGGCAGCGCCCGGGGAGGGGCCGGAGGCCACGTCCTCGGGCAAACGGCGGCGCCCGAGACGGCGCCGGATGCCAGGTCCCGAGAGCCAAAAGGTGGCGCCCGGGGAGGCCCCAGAGGCCACGTCCCCGGGCAAAAGGCGGCGCCCGGGACGGCCCCGGAGGCCAGGTCCCGGGAGCCAAATGGCGGGGAGGGGCCGGAGGCCACGTCCCCGGGCAAAAGGCGGCGCCCGGGATGGCGCTGGAGGGATTTCGACCCATTGGCAAGTATGAATGGATCGTCTTGGTGTCCGACTCTACCAAGATCGATGAGAGTAAACCCGTAACTGTCAACTTGAACACCTCGAGGGATTTCGACCCATTGGCATCGAAACAGGGGAATCTTAAGTAATCTGTAATCGAGCTCCCATATTTCGTCAATAGCACCGTAATATGAGTTCAGCGCCCTTACTAACCTGGCATCCTCGGAAATAGCAAACAGTGTCACTCCGCTACATTGCGTGCTACTCTTGGCGTCTTGAGCTCTTGTGTAAAATGAATACCCATTGATGTCGTACCCCTGCCAAGTCTCTACAGTGAATCTTGGACCTCTAGCCAACCATGTCACAGTTTCACTTACGGAGCCCTCGGCAGCTCGCGTGACTCTTTCTTGGATCCACCCAGCAAATTTCCTGTTATGTCCTCTGGTGACCCAAACGTCTGACTTCGAAGGATTATGTGACCGTAACGTTACCTTATGCTCGTGTATGTATGGCTCGACCTCCGTCATGTGTTGTAAGACCCAAAAATGTGATTTTGCGTACACATCACGAGCGGGGACGATAGCTTTGAATCCAATCGTTCCGATGCCCTGAAGCCTACCCTCGTGTCGGGACCTAGGAACGCCAATTGGGTCAACCCTGGTCATATAATCTATGCAAAATTCAATCACCTCCTCGACGGCATAACCTTCCATGATACTCCCCTCGGGTCGATGACGAGTCCTTACGTATCCCTTCAATACACCCATAAATCTCTCAAATGGATACATGTAGCACAGGCACACGGGTCCACAAAACTTAATTTCTCTGATAAGGTGAACAATCAGATGGACCATAACATCAAAAAAGGATGGAGGGAAATACATCTCGAGCTGACAAAGAGTTGTAACCACGTCGCGTTGCAAAGCATCCAGTGCATCCGGATCAATTACCTACGAGGACACAGTTGCGCCAAATATTCATATCAGAAAAATCTTCTAATTAAGCTCCACAAATGGAGGTAATGAACTTATAGTACGAGTGCACGTACTTACCTTGCAGGATATTGCGTTGAAGAAATAACATAGGTTTGTGATTGTCTCTCTGACTTTAACTGGGAGAATGCCTCTGATAGCAATGGGAAGCATTTGTGACATCAAGACATGATAGTCGTGGGACTTCGTGCCAACCAGTCTTAGGTCCTTCATGGACACAAATTTTTTCAAGTTCGCGGAGTACCCACATGGAACTTTAACACCGTGCAGGCACCGACAGAGTTCTGTTTTTTCGCTCTTGGACAACGTATAGCAGGCCGGGGGGAGGTATGTACGCTTTCCATTCTCTAAAGGTGCAAGCTCAGTTCTTATCCCCATTTCCACCATGTCACGACGAGCTTTCACACCATCCTTTGTCTTTCCCGGAATGTTCAACAACAAACCAATCAAACTATCACAGACATTTTTCTCTACATGCATGATGTCAATGCAATGTCGAACTTGTAAGTGCTCCCAGTACGGTAAATCCCAGAGAATCGATCTCTTCTTCCAAACATTTTTTTCTCAAGGTTTAGAATGCTTACCGAACTCAGCTTTGATGTCCTTCACGCGCGAGTAAATCTCCTTACCGGTCAGAAACACTGGAGCTGATCCCTTCTCAGGCTTCCCGTTAAATGATTTCCTTTTCTTACGGTACGCGTGATGCACCGGAAGAAACCTGCGGTGACACATGCTCTCAGTTTCATCTAGAAAAATAGGGCAAGCCTTGGCTCCTTTCGTACTATACCCCGACAAATTGCCGTAGGCCGGAAAATCATTTATGGTGCAAAATATCAGGGCCCGCAAGATGAAATTCTCTTTCTTGTATGCATCCCACACCTGCACCCCCTCGCTCCACAATTTATGTAAGTCCTCGATTAAAGGCGCTAGAAACACGTCAATATCATTTCTGGATTGTCTGGGTCCTGAGATTAGTAACGCCATCATGATGTATTTGCGCTTCATGCATAACCAAGGAGGAAGATTGTAGATGCATAAAAGAACCGGCCAAGTGCTGTGCCGACTGCTCATATTACCATGTGGGTTCATACCATCTGTACTCAGCCCGAACCTTATATTCCTAAGTTCGTCGCCGAACTCAGCAAATGTTCTGTTGATGTTTCTCCATTGAATAGAATCAACTGGGTGTCTCAGTTTTTCGTATTGTTTCCAGGCTTCAGCATGCCAACGCAAGTGCTTCGCGACTTTCGAATTTACAAACAGCCGCTTCAATCTAGGTATCACAGGCAAGTACCACACAGTTTTCGCCAGAGGTCCTTTCTTTACCTCGTGACGTTCACTGTCAATCCGGTCCCTACGCGTATACCTCGATGCGCCGTATCTTGGACAAACATGCAAACTGGAGTACTCGTTACGGTACAACACACAATCATTTGGGCATTCGTGTATTCTTTCGATTTCCATTCCCAACGGACACAACAGTTTTTTGGCTTGATAAGTAGATCTTGGCAACTCATTTCCCTCTGGAAGCATGTCCGCTAGAAGATCTAATAGTGCCGTGAAACTCTTATCACTCCAACCGTTGCCTGCCTTCAAGTTATATAATCTCAGCACAGAAGACAGTTTTGTAAATGTTGCACATCCAGGGAACAAAGGCTTCTCAGAGTCAGCAATCAGTTTCTCAAATTCACAGAAGTCGTTTTCGTTGTAATCTTCCTCTACATCACGTAACGTCTCATCTAGATTGTCATCGTCATCATCATCTACGTGCACATCGGAATGAACATTATCACAATTCAGATGATCATTGATGTTATTGCAATCCACATCCGAGTCTTGCTGATTGCTAGTAGTGGTACTTGTTTCCTCAAGATCTTCGCCATGCCATATCCAACGGGTGTATCACGCGTTAAAACCACGACGAATCAAATAACTCTTAATTTGATCAGAGTTGCTAAACCTCTTCAAGTTCATACAATCTGTACAAGGATAGAGCATATTTTTCTCTCCCTTCCTCTCCTTTTGTTGCTCAGCAAATTTAATAAACTCATTCACACCATCCAAATATTCAAGAGTAGTATGTTTTATTCCATACATCCAATATTTTCTGTCCATCTACAATTAACAAAATTTAACGAGTCAGCCATGCATGAAACCTGCCCAATTAAGTTATGTATATGTACATGTACAGCCTCTTACAACAGATGTGTTGAACCCTAGCCTGACGAAATTAACACTAATTAACCTAGCTAACTACACAATACAAGCTAGTTAGCTCCTAAAACATGACACATTTCCAGCTACCTAGCTCCCAAGCTTAGAGCTACAAACTTGGAACTACACAATACAGCTAGCTTGCAAGTAGAGAGGGAGGGAGATCAAGAGGGAGAGAGAGATAACTGTCGACAATTAAGCATACCTTAAAGAGAGGGGCGCAATCAACTTCCCTCCAGCTTGCGCTGATCACCCTAGCAGTGTAGCTGCGAGCGTGGAACTTTCATCACAAACAGAGGGACACAGAGTGCAACAGAACAAATTAAAGAGTAGCTCAGCAATGGTCGAGTGTGGTTTTCCTTATAATGGAGCTTTTTTAACGGTAAATACATGAAATAACCGTTAGACTAAGGTAATTTGCCTCTCACATATTCTATCGGTAAAAACACACATATACCGTTAGAGAATGTACATTACTGAGCAAGTACAGGCCTTGTTCTACGGTAAATATGTATATTTACCGTTAGATGATGCATAACTGAGCAAATATATGTGTTTTCTATCGGTAAATATGTGCATTGACCGTTCGATGATGCATGACACAGCACGTACATGAGTTTTTCTATCAGTAAATATGTGTATTAACCGTTAGATGATGCATGACACACGAACATGAGTTTTTCTATCGGTAGATATGTGTATTTACCATTAGATGATGCATGATTGAACAAATATTTGTGTTTTCTATTGGTAAATATGTGTATTTACCGTTAGAGGAGGTACTTGTACCAAACACACATGACACCAGTTCTCACATCCAAGGAATCATATCAATGTAACATCAAACAGATCTTACATCAAACAGATCTTAACTAGAAGATAAAGCAATATTTCAAGAAATACTAATTTGTGGATTAACTAGGAGACACAAAAATATTTTTCTTAGGTACTTGGGACTTCATCTTGCCAAAGAAATTACACATGCCAGTTCACAAATTCAGGTACAAACATACACATGCCAGTTCACCAATACAAATTCAGGTACATGTCTGAAACAGTAGTACAAATACACACCTACCTACCAATACAATTAAAAACACAAATACTCCCTCCACATTCAAGTTCATGTCCCAATTAGCAATACATGATACACAAATATACAACAATTCACACATTCGATGTATATAAGAAAAGCCACGTCTGAAATTAACAACAGATCACGACGAGGACCCAGTGGCCCGTACATTTTACATAAAAGAGAACCTTTGCAAGTTGCGACAATGCAACTACAGACTACAAGTTAGACCTGATACATCACAAATCCATTCATCCAAAACAGAAAATATTTGAACCACATTGGACTTAACCATAGGAGTTCAGTTCGAAGACGCCCGAGGAGCTAGAACTGCCGTCGACTTACATTTGTATTGGTGATTTCCTTGGACTCAAACTCGATCAACTCAACTCAACTCCATTAACAAAAAGAACCTACCTTCCAAGATGTTGTTCTGTGTAGTGATGGTGTAGAATGGCTGTGCAAATAACAACAATTCTTCTTCTCCAAGCAGGTAAGCATCTGGCCACAAGCTGGTGCATGCAAAAAAAGTAAGATGCTTTCTATAGGTCCTGATTTGAGAAACATGCCGGGCTTAAGGATCTTCTCGACCGAGCCAACCAAGATCTCGCCCTTCACGTCCTTCCAGCTCTCGACGGTGATCTTCACCGTTTCTTTCGCCAACAAGCCAATGTAGGCAGCGTACTGCTATGAAGAACCATGAAATACGTTGCCCCTCATGAGCATCATCCAAGGACCTGCACAGATCATAATCATATTGAAAAGAAGACACATCAAAATAAAGGATACAAAAAAAGCAGAATAATTGCCATAATCGGATTAGAATAATCTAACAATATTGACGAAATTTTACGTACCTTGCTTGGGATGCCGAAGTCTAGAGGGCGTCGATGGAGGTGCGGAGGTGTAGCGGTCGCCTGTAGAGGTGCGCCGGCCGTCCATGGAGCTAACGGGTTAGGACTATGAGCCCCAGATGAACTGTGAGAATGAAAGAGACATACCCGTGTATTTATAGTACTAGATAAGTTCTATCGGTACAAAAACCTCATACCGTTAGTCATTTTATATATCTTCTAACGGTATACAAATAAATTACCGATAGAATAAAAACATCTATAGAAGGCGAATGGTTCTATCGGCACAATACATATTACCGATAGGAATTTTTGTACATACTCTGTCGGTATGTACGTACATTGCCGATAGAATAATACTAGTTGTAGAAGGCAAACAGTGCTAAAATATTTTTGCTATATTCTAACGGTATAAACATTCATTACCGATAGAATAAAACTATTTGAAGACGAACAGTTCTAAGTAATTTTTGATATATTCTAACGGTACAAGAATCAATTACCGATAGAATAAAAATATTTGTAGAAGGCAAACGATTCTATCGGCACACTACATATTGCCGATAGGAATTTTTGAGATATTCTGTCGGTAGACACATATAGTACCGATAGAATAAGTCTAGTTGTAGAAGTCGACCAGTCCTATCGGCGCACAACATTCTCCCGTCAGTACTTATGCATCTCTTCTAACGGCAAATATGTTCATCACCGCTAGAGTAAATCATACTGCTTCTTCTATCGGTAAGTTTCTTACAAACCGATAGGAAAAATACACCCGTTGGCCTTTTATGACCCCGAGGCATATTTTCTATCGGTTTTCTACTAAATTGCTAATAACCGATAGAATATAGGGGTTAGTAGACTGCATTTCTGTACTAGTGACCTTTTTTGATTTCCCGCCCATGGATGACTCATCCTTTTTGTTGGCCTCAAGACCTGGTTGAGGCTGCAAATTTCCCTTATCCACAATCTTATTCCATTCAACGGACTCAGCCGCGTCGGAATAATGATCAGCCATGTCGAAAAGTTCCGCGACTGATCGTGGCGGATGAATGAGCAAATCTTCGGTAAACCTTCGATACCGAACGGCTTGTTTAAATGCCCTAATAAAGTCTGGTGAAAGCGATGGAGATCATCTTCCTTGCCAGGCTTTTGATAACAAGTTTGGAAATTGTTGAGGATTTAATCACACAATATTTCACAATTGTAAATGGATCTTTCAAGCTGATTAAACAGCCAAGTCCATGCCAGACCTTCCATGACAGTTGGAAAATAATTCGCCATAACCTGTTCATCACCACCAGCCGCTTGGATGGCAGTAATGTAAATATGTAGAAATTCAGAAGGATTTTTGGTCCCATCGAATTGCTCGATTGTTGCAGGTTTAAACTTATCTAGCCAGATTACCGCACGTAATCCTGACGAGAAAGCCTTGCAACCTACGTATGAAGGATGTGGCTGCCATTCCTCACGATCTCCATCAAGGTCACGAAATGAATTAATCTATGGCCCCAAGCGTGAACGCACCGGTTCACGATTACGATCACGAGAAGAATCTACTCACGGCCCTAATCGTGAATGTACTAGCTCACAACGAAGGTCACTAGAATTACCTGTACGCCTGGTTTTACGATACCAGGCCGATGGTGTGTGTCCCTGAGAATGCTCTTGGCTCGAGTGATAACTATCCCATTCACGAGAACAAGTTGTTGATCGCGAGGATGATGTTGGAGTTACAACAGTTGCTACCTCATCAAGGTTGTCCGCAAAATCCTTGCAAACAGAAATATATCATCATTCGCCAAATCAGAAGCAGGATTGCCAAGTGTATCTGCAATCACACGAATACGCTCTTGTGTGCTCCTTCGGGGTGCCATGGCAATTATCGTGACTTCATCCATCGGAGAACAGGCTGGAGCTGATGAAGGAGTTTGGTCCCGCCTGCGACCATGATGATGTCACAAACGAGAGGTTCCAGGGCTCAGGTCGCAAGCTGCAGTATCATGGTGAGATTGTGCAAGTTGCAGAACTTGCTCTGTGACCTTACGAACCTCTGCCTCTCGCTGCTCCTGAGCTGCATCTTCTTCCCACTTGTGTTCTTCTTCATCCTTGGCAGCACGTTGCTTAAGGGTCTCTGCAAAAAGTACCAAGACCTCCCAGGGGACCGAGTTTGCAGACGGGGAGAGCATCTCCTCATCGGATTCAGGCTCAAAGTCGAAGATAGAGTTTAAGTTCTCTGGAGCAAAACCTTCCAGACTGAATTCAAGGTCCTCGTCCCCCGCATCAACTGGGATGATGGGTTCTGGCACGTATTCACCATTTGATGTGGTAGGACTCAGAGAAGGTGAACGTATTGCCTGCTCATATAACCGTTAAATCATCCAACTACTATATACGATTGAATGAGGCTAATCATATAACCGTTGGATGATTTAACTCCTTAGTATGCCAAGGTCGCGTATTAGCTACAACAATAGATGGCTACCTTTATGTCCTCGATGACCTCGGCGACCACGGGAAAATATCTCCACGTGCACAGTATTCGTGGGTATGTAAGACCATGATCTCTGTGACTTTGGTATTGTGGATATCTAGAGACCACAAAGCCCGCGACATCACAGAGTGAGACCGTGGAATAGGTTATGTCTAGAATATCTTGGACTAGTCTATTGTCGCCCTCTTGGGCTCTTGAAACCATAGAGAGGTAAACATCTCTTTCTGTAGCCCTTGCTACTATAGAACGGCAAATGTGACTAACTTGGGTTTTAATCCTCGTTAGACATTTAGGATAGCACATCACAGACGGTTATGAACTTTTCAATGGAAAAGCATCTGTGAAGGCATGTCGGGAGAGCATTTAAAGTTATCACAACTGGTTCTCACCCCATAACTGACTGTGATAGTCCAACAGACGGTTTTGCCCTCGGAATCACAGACAGTTCTGATCTCAAAACCGTCTATGATAGTGCTGGACTATTACAGTCGGTTCTGACATTAAAACCATCTATGATAGTATTGTATTACAGATGGTTTTGATCTTCCAACAGTTAGTGTTGGTAGCTTCCATGGTAGTGTTATTACAGATGGTTTTGACATGAAAACCATCAATGATAGTTTGTTATTATAGACGGTTATTATGCTAGAACCGTCTATATTGAGCCTGCATGCTACAAAAAGATCTTTTAGCGGTTGTTTCAAGTTAGCCATACAATCTTGCTCCACATACTGTCCAGTTGGAAGAGATATGGGGCATGGAAGAGCAATATCTCAAAAGGGGAGCATTAGGGATAAAAAATCGAAGATCCAAGGTTGGTATTTGCTCCTAAGGCATACACATTACTTAATTTCATCATCATCTCCATTCATTGATCAAAGAGGGAGAGGGAGGGGAAGCTAGAGTAGCAAATCCTAGTTGTAAATCTCATTTGTCCCACCTCCAACTATTCGCTTCATGATGTGTATTATCCATGCGTCCAATTAGTTACTAATTAATTGCTTGTAGTTAAAGTTATACCCGCAAACCCATAGATTAATTACCGCCACAAACAATAGCTAGCTAGATTAGCATTTTAATTGCGTGTCGACCGTAGATTATTACTTAGCATGTGTATGAATTTAATTGTAGATGGTCCATCGAGACTAGATATATAATGACAACTGAGTGAGTGAAGAATACATGAAAGGTGTTTTAGATTTCCAAAAAGTTGCTAAGCAAGACATGGCGAAGAAGGGTTTACAATATATGTACTGTCCTTGCATAGACTGCGACAATCTTAAGATGTTCACCAACTCATATCAAATTGTGGCCCACTTGATTCAACGTGGTTTCAAAAAGGAGTACACGTGTTGGATCCACCATGGCAAAGAGCAAACTGCAGAAACAAGTGCCACTCAGGTTGAGGAACAGGACATGTCGGATTGCAACGACGATTTTGATGAGGGTATGCCAGAGGATGACAATTTAGATGACATGTTGTCCGCTGTGGAAGGAAATTACAGTGAAAGGGAGTTTGGTAAATTCAAGAGCTTGATTGAGGATTCAGAAAAGCCGTTGTTCCTTGGTTGCAAGTTGAAATACACAAAGTTGGCTTCCATACTTGAACTGTTAAAATTGAAGGCAAGTAACTGCTGGACCGACAAGAGTTTCACGGCACTATTAGATCTTTTAGCGGACATGCTTCCGGAAGGAAACAAGTTGCAAAAAACACCTACCAAGAGAAAAAGTTGTTGTATCCCTTGGGAATGGAAGTAGAAAGGATATAGGCAGGCCCTAATGATTGCACCCTTTACCGTAACGACTACAAGGATATGCATGTTTGTTCAGTGTGAGGCACATCCCTCTATGAGCATAAGAACCAAACTGACAACGGCGACTGCGCTGAGATAAAGCAAGGACCTCCTGCTTAGGTGTTGTGGTATTTGCCCGTCATTCCCCACTTGAAGCGTTTGTTTGCAAACTGTAAAGTGGCAAAATTATTGCATTGGCATTAGGAAGAAGGATGGAAAGCTGAGATACCCCGCTAATTCTGCACAGTGGAGAACCATCGACAAGGAATTTGTGAACTTCAGAGTGGAATTGAGGAATATAAGGTTCAGGTTGAGTACCGATGGAATGAATCCTTTTATAACATGAGCAGTCGGCATAGCACTTGGTCAGTTCTGTCAATGATTGGGACTCTCGTCCTTAGTCGAACTTATGTAAATGTTAGAGAAAAATGTGAAGCTTATCTAAGGTGAATCTCAGGTAAATTATGTGACGAGGATTATCACTCAAGCTAGTTCATTTATTTATCACGTTCAAGTTAAATCCGGATATGATATATGACTCTGCACCCTAGCAGCCACTGTGGTCGCAGAGGACAGCTTCCTGCATGCCAGAAGGTCGCGGGCGGACAGAGTAAATCTATGGTCGCAGTACCTGTGCAATCATAAGGTCGTAGGCTATGCGCGACCAAGACGACTTGAGTGTGTTTGAGCTTTACCAGACACGTTCCCAAGTCCAAAGATAACTTCCTCTACCACGTTTGAAGACAACCACCAGGAGATTAGCATATGCGGTTATCTATAACTACACGTGTTAACCGGCGAAGAGGTTGGTGTGGTTATTCAAACTACACTACGGCAACCGTCCAGGACTCCTTGCATTGGCATCCTTTCGTTCAATATAAAAAGATTACAGATGTACAAAAGCAAGGGGAGATCAGATGATCAGATGATCAAGAGATAACCAATATTAGACTTAGATAAAAGTACCAAGAGAGATTGTTCAGTCTCTACAACAATCTCTCTACCCTGTAAGTTCTCTCATACATAGTGAAAACCACGACAGGATGTAAGGCTATTACTCAATCCTATTGGGGGCCTGAACCTGTATAATTCCTCACGTCTATGGCTTATACTTGTCTCAACTTACCTGAGGGCATTCTGGAAGGTCTCACACTTGACTCACAAATCTGCATAATATCGACTATGGACTCCAAGTCTGAATCGTCAATAGCTGGTGCCCACTGTGGGGCCTTTCTCAAGGTGTTTTCTGTTATCAGGAGTTTCGATAAGTCATGTCTGGGGCGTATGATTTCAAGAACGATTTTGATCTCAATGATTATGCTCATATTCAAATGCCCTTACCCGATGATCCCGTTCCTATGGAAGTGGTTGTTCGTGAGGATGAACATCCTGAGGATGTTCTCGAGGAACATCCTGAGGATGCATCTTCTCCGACCTTGGTCATGTCAATCGACCAAGAGACAGAGGAGATAGAACAAATGCCTCATGTGAGTTCTACCACATTGGAGGCTGGATATGTACCACAACACATCGCTTTAGAGGATGTCGATGATGGTAACCTAGAGTTTAGTCCTGGGAGGTTCGACCCAGACAACCTCCAGTCTCTCTTTGATTTCGACTCCGATTCGGAACAGACAGAGATGTTTTCTCCCTCTGCGACCTCAGTCCCCTGAGAATTTGCTGCATTATAGAAGGAAACTCCTGATCTGCGAGTTGCTAGGGAAGAACAGGAACGCAGGAAAAGGGAGGAACATGAACGAAAACAAAAGGAGGATCAGGATCGCGAATAACGAGAAAACGAGATTCGCAGGGCTACTAAGGAAGCCCTGCACCTCGCACAATCTTGTTATGATGCCGCTCCTAGCACCTCCTGTCATCCGCATGGTCGCAGGCGCGACCAGACACCTTCTTTACCCCGGATTATCCTCCGGTGGTTGAGGAAATGGTAACGCCTACGACGCTTAGGAGGATTACACAAATCGAATTTGTGCTATCGCAGATATTCTGCATAACCCACCTCCTAATGTTGAGAATGCGGATAGGCCAACCTTTGCTAGAATCCTGGTGGACACGCTCGATGAAGTCGCATCTGATGCAACTCCAACGGCATCGTCCCGCTCTATGATTCGCTCCCATGAGAGAGATCACTCTCACTCTAGTCATGGTAGGCGTAATCGATTGCCATCAAGATCACTTCGGCATGATAAGGCCAGGCAAGTTGGAAGTTCCCATGATCGAGATCGCGTACTAGTCCATTCTCACCTGGGTCCGCGAGGTAATCTCCTCAAGGTGATGTCACCCGCGATCATGTCCAAGGTCGCGGATTCCTCCGCAGTTCTTATGTCGGTTGTAAAGCTTTTTTTACCAGGCCTCCATGCTGTGGTCTGGCCAGAAAAGTTTAAACCAGGAATGATCAAGAGATTTGATGGAACTCAGAACCCATCCGAGTTCCTCCAAATCTACATCACTGCCATTCAAGCGGCAGGTGGAGATGACCGCATAATGGCAAATTATTTGCCAACGGTTCTTGAAGGACCAGCATGGACCTTGTTGTTTAATCAACCAGAGGGATCGATTTACAATTGTGAAATGTTGTATGATGCAATACTCAACAATTTCTAGAATTGTTATGATAAGCCTGGCAAGGAGGATGATCTTCATCGTCTATGCCAGACCTCTACAGAAACTCTTCGGCAGTTTGTCAAGAGATTTGTTGGGGTGAGAAATACAATTCCAAACATCTCTGAAAACTCCATTATCAAAGCATTCAAACATGTCGTGTGATATCGAAGGTTCACCGAAGATTTACTTATCCACCCACCCCGCTCAGTGGCTGACCTTTTTGACATGGCTGACCACTATTCCAATGCGGCCGAGGCCGTGGAATGAAATAGGATGGTGGGTAAGGGGAATTTGCTGCCTCAACTAGGTCTCAAGGATGACAAAAAGGATGAATCTAGCAAGAAACCTGAATCATTAGGCAGGAAATCCAAGAAGTCCAAGAAGAATTGAACTGGACAATACCGAGACGTTGCCGTCGCTGAGAAACCGCCACCATGGAAAGGTAACAAGTTTTCGTTTAAAAGTAAACCTCCTTCTGGTGGTCGCGATAGTGACCATTCGGGAAAACAAGCTAACCCACAGGGAAACAAGAAGTGGTGCCTGTTCCACAATTCTTCAAGACACGATCTCAAGAATTGTCGCAATTGGTTGAAGCAACTGGACGATTTCTATTAAGGAATTGGACCTATGCCGACCATACCACAAAAGGATCAAGCCTACGGGGTTAGAGACACTGACAGAGACAAAGAAATGTCTTACCAGGTACCTCAAAATCATGTCAATATTATTTTTGGTGGTTCCTCTTCTTTTGTATCTAAGCTTCAATTCAAAACTTTTTACCGCGAGGTAAATAAAGTTGAGGCTCCCCTTGAAGAGCCTCAATATCCTCGTTGGTCAGAGAATCCTTTGACCTTTGATCGAGCTAATTGTCCCATTGGGCTCATGCGACCATTGAGGCTGCCTTTGGTCATTACCCTGATCATTAGCAATGCTCGGGTCGAAAAAGTTCTGATCGATGGGGGTAGTTCGTTGGACCTATTATTGGTCAAGGCGCTGGACGAGATGCAAATTCCTCGTTCAAAGATCAAACCCATAATTCACCCATTTTATGGGATCATCCCTGGTCCCTCAATGATGTCAATAGGACAAATTGTGTTACCGGTAACATTGGCAGAACCAGACAACTTTCGAACAAAATTGATTACCTTTGATGTAATTGATTGTGATTCAGCATATAACGCTATTTTTGGTAGGCCAGCTCTTGCTAAGTTCATGGCAGTAATACATTATGCTTATCAATGTGCCATGTTGCCAGGCCCCAAAGGCGTTATTTCGGTCCGAGGCAGCCGGAACACAGCGCTTACTTGTGATCGGCTATCTCTGGAGTTGGTGGATCAGCTTCCCCTTAGGGATGTTAAGATTGTGACCACAACCTCAGATACGACCAAATGAGAAGTTAAAGCTAGTTCCATTGTACACAGATGATCCATTTAGAACCATTCGGATTGGATCAGGCCTGGACAACAAATAGGAACTCGAGCTCGTTACTTTCCTCGGGACTAACGCAGATGTGTTTGCATGGAAACCATCCAACATGCCTGGAGTCCCAAGGGAGTTAATTTAGAACAGGTTAGCGATTCGGCCTAAACAGCGACCAATAAAGAAAAAGCTCAGACGCTTTGCTGTTGATCGGCAAGAAGCCATACGTTCGGAGTTGGACAAACTCTGGAAGGCAGGATTTATTCGCGAAGTCAAACATCCTGAATGGCTTGCAAACCCAGTCATGTTCCTAAAGTCAAATGGTAAGTGGCGCATGTGTGTCGATTACACCAGCCTAAACAGTGCTTGCCCGAAGGATGATTTTCCCATCCTCGAATTCATCAGTTGGTCGATTCTACAGCGGGTTGCGAACTAATGAGCTTCTTGGATGCTTACTTAGGGTACCAACAAGTTAGCATCACAGAAGAAGATGAAGAGAAAACTGCCTTCATCACACCATTTGGCACCTACTACTACGTCAGAATGCCATTTGGTCTCAAGAACGCCGGTTCCACGTACCAGCACTTGATGCAAAAGACCTTTCTTTCCCAGTTGGGGCGTAATCTAGAAGCTTACGTCGATGACTTGGTTGTAAAGAGCTTAAAAAGCTCTAATCACTTAGATGATCTTGCTGAAACCTTTGTAATTTGAATAAGCATGGAATAAAGTTAAACCCTAAAAAGTGCTCTTTCGGAGTTTTTTCTGGTAAACTTTTAGGTTTCCTTGTTTGTTCATGAGGCATTGAGGTTAATCCTGAAAAATTAGGATCATTGAACAAATGAGATCTCCTTCGACTGTGAAGGACATCCAAAGCCTAACATGTCGCATGGCGGCTCTAAGCCATTTCATATCGCGACTAGGAGAAAGAGGACTGCCTTTCTTTAAGGCTCTTCGCAAACCAATGGTTTTACCTGGTCGGATGAAGCTGAAAAAGCCTTTCAAGAGGTCAAAGCATATTTGTCTAGTCTGCCTGTATTGGTCTCTCCGAACATGGGGGAGCCACTACTCCTTTACTTGGCGGCCACCCCTCACGCTGTCAGCACAGTTCTGGTTGCAGAGGAAGGTGTACAACAACCAATATATTATGTAAGCGAAGTACTTCATGGACCAAAGAAGTGTTACCCTGAGGTCCAAAAATTACTTTACGCACTTTTGATGGCTTCCATAAGCTACGACATTACTTTCAAGCGTACAAAATTACTGTGCCTTCATCCTTCCCATTATGAGATATTATCCGAAATCCGGAGAAATTTGGTCACATTGCGAAGTGGACAGTGGAACTTGGAGCATTTGACATCCATTTCACCCCTCGCATAGCAGTTAAATCTCATATTCTTGCAGACTTCGTGGTGGAATGGACTAATCCCAACCCTCCTGCGCAAGAATCCAAAGATTTACAATGCACCGACCATTGGACAATGTATTTTGACGGTTCTCGCAGTTTTCAAGACTTGGGAGCTGGAGTGGTCTTAATCACGCCTCAGGGAGACCAACTCAAGTATGTCATTCAATTACACTTTGTTGCGACCAACAGCACAGCAGAGTATGAAGGTCTTATCGCATGGCGTCGGGCAGCTAGATTCCTCAGAGTTCGTCGGCTAGTGGTGAGGGGAGACTCACAACTAGTCGTAAACCAGGTAAACAAGGAGTACAACATCTCCGATGAGACAATGGCTCATTACTTGGGGGAAGTGAGGAAATTGGAAAAACACTTCAGTCATTTCGAAGTGCAATATATCCCGCGAAAGGACAATATACTCGCAGACCAATTATCAAAAATTGGGTCCTCACGCACATCCGCTCCGACAGGAGTGTTCGTCGAACACTTAAAACACCCCTCGATCATGGCTTCAGTCGAGGATGACTCAGTGACAATTTTTTTGCCATCCTTGGATATGAAGAAGATTGGACTCGACCATTGCGAATCTATCTCGAACATGGGACCTTGCCCAAGGACGAAACCGAAAGTGATCGATTAATTTGAAAGGCGCGTCTGTATAAAATCATTGATGGAGTTTTATACAAAAAGGGTACTCGAGGAGTATTCATGCATTGTATATCTCAAGAGGAAGTTAAACCCTCTTGAAAGAAATTCATGACAGTGTATGTGGTGCACATGCGTCATACCGGACACTGGTCGGAAAAGCATTCTGGCAGGGATTTTACTGGCCTTCGGCACTTGATGATGCCAAACATTTGGTCAAGACATGCCCACAGTGTCAATTTCATGCAAGGAAAGTTCATCAGCCTACATACGCCTTACAAATTATTCCTCTAATATGGCCTTTTGCGGTCTGGGGAATAGACATCGTGGGCCCTATGCCCCAAGCGGTCAATGGATACAGGTTCTTGTTTGTAGCCATTGACACGTTTACCAAGTGGATTGAAGCTGAACCAGTCTACAGCGTTACCACCACTGCGGTGAAGAAATTCTTTCATAAGAATATTGTCACACAATTTGGTGTTCCAAGTTGTCTAATTACCGACAATGGTTCCCAGTTCGTTAGTGGTCTCTTTTTGGACTATTGTGACGATATTGGGACCAAAGTGTGCTTTGCCTCTGTAGCTCATCCGCAGAGCAATGGTGTCGTTAAACGTGCCAACAGGAAGATATTACAAGGCATCAAGAAACGTGTTTTCGATCACCTTAAGATGCGCTCGGGGGCTTGGAAAGATGAACTCTACTCCGTTCTATGGGCACTACACACTACTTATAGTCGAGCTATGGGTGAAATACCTTTTCAACTAGTATACGGTGCTGAGGTTGTCTTACCCACGGAAAATTGCATTGGTTCTGTTCGTGGGGATCAATTTGTTCATTCTGATCAACATGAACAACGTTCCCAAGATATTACCCTCCTTGAGGAGAAACGCGATCGGGCGTTGATCAAGTCTACAGTATATTTACAAGCTTTATGTAAATACAACAGTAAACGGGTGCGACCTCGTAGGCTATGCTCAGGAGCTGGACGCTGATGATCATCTTACTATAATAACCAAGTTGGATTCACTGGCCGATCTCATGGTCGCATCTAGATAAGACATCCCTAAATAAGCCGTTTCTCAACACATACGGGACTTACTAGAATGTTTCTAATCATTCGAGGGGCTACCAGTTTGTAATAAACTTTGGTATTATATTAAGATCAGTATTGGTGTGACAAATGATCGTATCTAGGCCGAGACATTCATTTATAAACCGTTTCTAAACGTATAAGGAACTCACCAGATATCTCCTGATCATCAATAACCCATATTTTCTCCTAAGATTATAATACAATGCCTTCAGTATGTATGATCTCAGGAGGGGGCTAGAGGAATATGGCCATAATATAAAACAAAATTGAGTACATTTTTCCAAAAATATAAGGCATGCATTTGCACATTATCTGCTATAATTGTATATGTACAGGTACAATTAAAATAGAGGATTGTTGTTTATTACAATGAATCACAGTAAGCCTAATTCTTTCAAAAGACCTTCAATGAGAGGGTTGACTTCTTCTAGGATGGCTTCAAACTGATCTTCACTCTCAATTTCTACATCTCCCACCACCGGATACAAATTCAAATTTGGGCTATGGTGATGTCTTAATTTGCAGAGAATGGCAGAGGCTACAGATCTTGCATTGGTCTTCATTGCCTCTTCTTGCCGTTTTGTATCTTCAGGAAGATACTCGAGAAGTAACTCAACTTGTGCCGTGACCAGTTTGCATGATTCGCTGAGGCTTAATTGGTCGTTTTGAAGCTCGATAATATCATCTTTCAGCAAATTTGCAACCATTTTCAATTTCTCGAAGATTTCAAATTGAACGCTGGTGCAGGATGAGATTGTTGCCTTTAAGGTCCTATTCTCTTCACAAACAGTGTCAACTGTATTCTTTAATGACTTTGTGGTCGCACGAAGTTGCCTATTCTTCTCCTGGAAGTCGTTTTTCTCTTTTGAGAGAATGCTTATCTGATCGTCTTGTACTGCATGAACAAAGTAATCAAATTTACGGCAGTTCATGTAAAGAAATAACTACTTTTGGTCGGAAGCAAACTTACAGGAATGTTCATTCGACCAGTAAGACTGTTCATTCGACCAGTGGTCACACGAGTACTATTTATTTGACCAGATACTGTTCATTCGACCAGTAACACTGTTCATTCGACCAGTAACACTGTTCATTCGACCAGACATTCCAATGGCTATTTACTATCCATTAGAGGTCATAGCTGGCTGTTAGCTGTATTGATTGCTTTCCTTTTTGACCACAACGGCTAGCTGAGAGGTTGGGCTATAAATACAGGTGTTTTGAGCAATATTTTCACACATCTCAAACTACATTCTCATACACATTGTTGAGCAGTCTCTGTACACACCTTTGAACATCTTTTTTATACATTTTGAGCAGTTTTTAGAAGAAGCTTTTGAGCAGTTTTAGAAGATGTTTTGAGCATTTTTAGAGGTTGTTGAGCAGTTTCTGTTCATTTTTTCAATAGTTTTTAAACAGTTTTTTGAACAGATTTTTGATCAGTTTTTACAAGAATTTTTTAATAGTTTTATAAACAGTTTTTGAGCAGATTTTTGAGCAGTTTCTGTTCACAATTTCTAGCAGTTTTTAAATAGTTTTTTGAGCAGATTTTTTAGAAGCTTCTATTCACATTTTTTATCAGTTTTATAAACACTTTTGGGAAGATTGTGATCAGTGTTATAAACATTTTTTGAGCAGTTTTTCTAAAGAACCAAGAGTTAAATTTTTTGATATACACTTGAGCCCAAGTGCTAAAATCTTGATTTTTTTATCAAGTATCATTCATTGTGATTCAGAGAGATTTTCTCAGAGCATTCATTTGCATCATTTGCATCTGTAGAAGTTTCTCAGTATTTGTTGGGGGTCAAGAGAAGATCTTGCAACTTGTTACTCTTGGTGAACGCTCTCACCTAGATGGTTTGGAGGCATGGCCATTGGCCTCTCCATTAACGGAGGTTGTCGGAGAGGCTCAGCATATTTGTGAAAGGCATCGGTGCTTGCCTATCCATAGTGGAGAAGGAGCAACCTTAGTGAAAAATATCTTTCGTGGATTTTGAAGCAAGACTCATTCATTTGAATGCTTCAACGAGGAGTAGGGGAGACCGGGCGAGTCTCCGAGACCTCGGGAAAAATCACCGTATTTGATTTTCTTACTCTTTCTTTGTGCAAAATATTATTAAATTGTTTCGGTTTATTTTCTCTTAGTCTTTTTCTTGCAAAAATTGTTTATAGTTGAAAATTGTTTCTAGTCGGCATCCTCGATCCTACACGTGGCATCAGAGCATGGTCTTTCATTTATTGGCTTTACCTCCTAGAGAGTAAGGATGGACTCAATAGAGAATTTTGGTTTGATTGCCCCTCACTTTGATGGCTCACATTATTTTCATTGGAAGATTATTATGAGCACTTATTTTGAGGCATTGAATTTGGATTTATGGAGTTTAGTGGAGAAGGGTGTGACTTATCCGTTGATTTCGGATAAGGATATTCTCCTCTTAAATACAAAGGCTAAAGATGTGCTTCTTAGATCCCTTAGCCATGATGTGTTCAAACTAGTGAGTGATCGTTCGACTGCTCATGATGTTTTGACAACCCTTGAGTCTATCTTTGAGGGCACATCTAGCTTTGAGCATGCTAAGGTGCGCTTCTTGATGCGATATTATGAGGCATTTGTGATGTTGGAGCATGATACACTCTCCGCCATATATGATCACTTGATCAACATCACAAATGAGCTCAAAGCCCATGGCGCTAATATTTCTAATCTAGACATTTGTAGGAAATTGCTTAAGGTGTTACTGGAGGATTGCTACGGAGACTTCATTACCACTCTTGCAAACGGTGACCTCTCTGACACTTCACCAAGCGATCTCATTTACATGCTTATGTCAAATGAGTCTATGTCCAAGGAGAAGGACATACATTCCACCTCCGAGAATATTAAGAATGATGATTTCATTGCGGAGGATCGGGAGATTTCTAGAAAGATTAAAGATGTCATCGACTTAGTTCTCCTAAGAAAGACAAAGGCGAACTCTTGCAAGAAGAGCTCAAAGAAAGCAAGACAAAAAGTGTCAAGATCAAAGTTTTCATCTCACGACAAATCTATATGCCTTATGGCATGTGACTCGATGGTATCAAATACTAACTTCTCCAATGATGAGCTTATGGATATGATTGTAGAGTTAAATGAGTTGCTTAGCAATATGAATAAAAGTTTTTGCACTTTAAAGAATAACTTCTCATCCTTGAAAGTGCAATTTCAAGAGTTGAAAAGCTCTTATGATTCTTTGCTTGTCAAGGAAGCTATTAGCTCCACAATTACCTTAGATGATAGAGTTGCTTGTGAATTGCTTATTGATCCATCCTTAGAGTCACATACTTCCACTTCACATGCTAGCACCTCTTGTAATGACTTAAGTGTTAATTCATGTTTAGACTCAAATGCTAGCTTTGTGGACACTAGTACTTCATGTGATAATTTGTCTATTGATTCATTTATTGATTCACATGCTTGTACGGTTGATACTAGTAACTCACACCATGATTTATCTAGGGACTCATCTTTATGCCATGGTGTTAGTACTAGTTACTCCTCATTTGATATGTCTAGAACATCTAGTGATTCTATTATTATGCCTTCTAGTTCATCTACTTGTCATGATATGCCGTCATGTTTTCATTCACATCATGTTTCATATGTTAACACGGTATCATCTCATGAACATAAAATTGAAAATGATAAACTTAAGACTAAAATAAATAGATTGAGCCATGACCTTACTAGATATCATATGAATAGCACTATGCGTGTTAAACCCTGTTTAGATCATAGATATTCATTTAAAAAGGGAAATTAAATCATGCTCACTCATCTAGTAAGAGGCATCACATATTTCACCGCACTCATACCATTTCATTTGTAAAGCCCTCTCGAACTTCATGTTCCGCATGTCACTTAATAGGCTAACATTCGCATGAGTGTGTATCTAACCCTTTCAGAGTTGGTTCTTTTGACTCTTGTTTGATTTCTTGTTCTAGAAGGGGTTTAATTGCAAAATTCGTTGATTTCCGTTTTCAAAAATCTAAAGATAGAGCCATTTAGGTACCAAAAGACTTATGCAACAAGGCTAGAGGGCCTCGTATGGTTTGGGTACCTAAAAAGACTTGACTCTTGATTGGAAAATCCTTTTGAAAAATTCTTTTTGCAAAATATGTGTCATGCATTGAAAATATTTTCTGCAAATTTTCATTTCAATTGAATTTTATTTGAGCAACATTTGATTTTTCACAAATCAAATCTGAAATCTTACAACTTTAGACTTCTTGTGGTTTTTGACTGATTTTTCATATCTCTAAATTGGTTGGCTATTTGAAGAAAGTTTCTACATGATATTTGTCGTGGTATTGCGAATACCCCGGCAGGTTTTGAAAACGATCCTAGCGAAGATTACGCGGCGCGGGTTGACCGGATGACCGGTCCTCCCCTGCCGGACAAACACAAGAAATGACACGAGGATTTATACAGGTTCGGGTCCCGGTGGGGGCCCTAGTCCTGTCGACACGCTCCCGACCGGAGTCGGCCGGGGAAGCTCTCTCTGGGGGAGAGGCTTCCAGAGCACGCCTGTGAGTTTAGCTATTCCAATCAAAGTGATTCGATCCCTTACAACAGAGGGGTACAAGGGCTATTTATAGCCCCGAAAAGAAGCAAAAAGTCTAAACTACCCCAGACGCTACCGTCGGATCGAGGGGTAGCAACGTCCTTCTCCCGGTCGAGTGCCTTTGATGCTTGACAGGTGGTCGCTGATTCCCGAGGCGCCCCTCGCGTGACCTGCACGTGATGAATAAACAGGGAATTTACCTTTTAGGAGGGCGATGATGTCCGGGACATGCCCCGGAGGCAAGGTCCCGGGAGCCAAATGGCGGCGCCCGGGACGCACCCGGAGGCAAGGTCCCGGGGGCCAAAAGGCGGCGCCCGGGGCAGGCACTGGAGGCCACAGTCGCGGGGGCCAAATCGCGGTGCCCAGGATGTAATGGCGAAGCTTCCGGGACGCCATCAGGAGGGCGTAGCAGATCTTCTCCATCTCCGTGTACCGAGCTTTGGCCCCTTGGAGGGCCTCACTCACGTAGTACACGGGACGCTGCTGCCCCCTTACTCCTTCACCAAGACTGCGCTGACTGTGACGGGGGTCACGGCGAGGTAGAGGAGCAAGGGCTCTTCTGGAGACGGACTCACGAGCATTGGAGGGCTCGTGAGGTACTTCTTGAGGTCGTCGAATGCCTCCTGGGCCTCGGGGGTCCAGCGGAACCCCTCGAGCCCTCGGAGGATCTTGAAGAACTGGAGGCCCCGCTCTCCCGACCGGGAGACGAAGCGGCTTAGCGCGGCTAGGCGGTCGGAGAGCCGCTGGACATCCTTGACGGAGCGCGGCGGGGGCATATCTAAGAATGCCCGGATATTCTCGGGGTTTGCCTCGATGCCCCGCTGAGATACGAGGAAACCTAGGAGCTTCCCCCCGCGCACCCCGAAGGCGCACTTCTCCGGGTTGAGTTCCGAGGGGAGTTATGAAACTCGTCTTTTCCTCGTCCCCTTCCGCCATCCGGACCTGATGGTAGCCCGAGTAGGCGTCTAGGAAGCTCATGAGCTCGCACCCTGCAGTGGAGTCGACGAGCTGATCAATCCGCAGGAGCGGGAAGTTGTTTTTGGGGCAGGCGCGGTTAAGGTCGGTGAAGTCCACGCACATCCGCCACCTGCCGGTTGATTTCTTGACGAGGACGGGGTTTGCGAGCCACTCGGGGTGCAGGACCTCCCGAATGAACTCCGCCTCTCGGAGCCGGGTGATTTCCACCTTGATTGCCTCTTGGCGCTCGAGGGAGAGTTTCCGCAGCTTCTGTTTGACCGGGGGGTGACCGGGGGCCACTGCGAGCTTGTGCTCAATGAGCTCCCGGGCGACGCCCCGCATGTCCGAAGGCTTCCACGCAAAAACATCGGAGTTTTCGCGCAAAAAAGCCGCAAGTTGCGCTGCATGCTCCTCAGGGAGCTCTGCCCCGATCCGGACGGTTTTGTCTTCGTCGCCCGGGGACAGCAGGATCTTCCGGAGGCCCCCTTCCGGACGCGGCTTGAGGAGGGGCCTCCTGGGCGGTGGCGCAGCGGTGTCTAGTTCCGGGGGGAAAGCCTCCCCCCTGGGCGTCTTTATGAGATTGACGCTTCCGATTGTGGCTGCAGCGCGCTCGTATAGAGCACGGGCCATGTCTTGGTCTCCCCGGACGTTGATCACACCATGCGGCCCGGGGATCTTCATGCAGAGGTAGTTTTGATGGGTGCCAGCCCCCAGCCGATTGATTGTGGTCCTCCCCATTATCGCGTTGTAGGAGGAGGGGAGGTCCACTACGTCAAAGCGGACCAACTCAGTCCGGTAGTTCTCCGGGGTGCCGAACGTCATAGGAAGATCTACCTTGCCCACGGGGTGGATTGCCTTCCCTAGGACAAAACCTTGCAGGGGCCCTGCCGCGGGCTGCAGGAGCTTCTCATCGACCTGCATTTCTTTGAAGGCTTTAAGGAATAGGACGTCGGCGGAGCTTCCGCCGTCCACGAGAATGCGGGCCAGGTGGCAGTTGTAGATAGTCACGGAGACAATGAGCGCGTCGTCGTGGGGGAAGCGAACCCCTCGCGCGTCTTCCGCCGTAAAGGTGAGGGGGACGTCCGACCACTTGGGTGGCGGGGACATGTGCATCACCCCCACAACCTTAACTTCACGCGCGTACTCCTTACACTGGCGCTTGGAGTCCCGCCCGGAGGCGGACCCTCCCACGATGACGTTGATGCGGTGCTGAGAAGTCTGGAAGGGGAGAGCTTCTGAAGGCTCCCCCTCCTGCGTTTGCTGCCCCCCAGCGGGAGCGGGAAGGGCCGGAACAGCTGGCCGAGGGGGCAAGGAGGCCAGGGTCCCCCCCTGCCCGCGCTGGTCGAGGAACGCCGCGAAGTGTTGCAGCAGCTGGTGGCAATCTCGGGTAGCGTGGGTACTGGACCCGTGGAAGCTGCACCACGGTCCTTCCCGGCTCCTCCCCGCGGGGCCTTCCCGGCCGCGCGAAGACTGTCCTCCCCTATGGCCTTGCGGCCTAGGAAAGGGGCGGCTGGCCCTCAGGGGGTCGCGCGAGCCGCCTCCGCCCTCGAGAACAAAAGTTTCCCGAGGCCGTGGCTCGCTGCGCCCCCCCTGTCTGGGGCGTTTGGGGGGATCCCTGGCCCCCCGGTCGACGGGGGCGGGAGCCCCCTGGGTCTTCTTCCAGATGTCGTCTTCTTCCCCCCGAGCGTACTTTTCGAGTACGTTGAAGAGCTCGTCGGCGGAAGAAGGGCAGCTACGGGAGAGTCTTCGGTGGAGTTCCCCCGGGAGGATGCCGCTTTTGCAGGCTTCGATGACCGTAGAGTCGGGGACGTGGGCCACTTTGCTCTTCACCTGAGCAAAGCGCTTGAAGAAGCTTCTGATGGTTTCCCCAGTCCTCTGCCGGACAGTGTACAGCTGCGAGGAGTCCAGGGGGCGCACATAGTTCCCCTGGAAGTTCGCGCAGATCTCCGCTTGAGCTGCGTGAAAGACTTGATGGAGCCGGCCTTCAGGTTGTAGAACCAGGAGCGGGCAATGCCGGAGAGGTAGAGGGGGAAGACGTTGCACTGTACCGTCTCGTCCCCCCCGGCCGCGGAGATAGCTGTGGAGTAGACCTGCACAAATTCGTAAGGATCTGTCTCACCGTTATAGTGCTCGATGTGCGGAGGGCGGTAGGGCCGCGGCCATCGGATGCTGCGAAGTCTTCGGCATAGGGGCTGGTTAGCCCCCTGCACTTCCCGGGGGGAGTCCCAGTCGCTGTCCTCTCTGACAGGGCCCTCGTTGTCGGAGTCAGGGAGCGGCCCAAGAGGTCCGCCGGAGTAGCGGTGGCGACGCTTCTCTTCTGGACCGGGGCTGAGTTCCCGGACGTCCGGGCTCTCCCCCGGGGAGGCTGGGTCTTCCGCGGGTCTCTTCCCCCGACCGGTGCGAGAGCGAGGCTCCCCTTGCCCGCGGCCGGGGGGAAGTTCTTCCCCGCGCTCGGGTGAATGCATTCGCTCGACCTCCCCCGGGGCGAAACAGACGTGTTCCGCCGAGGGAGGGAGCTTATGCACTGTAGCTACCGGCCCGGAGGCTTCCGGAGCCGGCTAGGGGGAGCCCCCTGCGAAGACCCCCGAGACCAGAAAGGGGGAAGCCCCTGTAACATCCGGCACCGGGGAGGGGGCACCGTAGCGACGTTTGGAACCGAAGTTGAGGGGGCCCCAGTGGCAACGACAGGAACCGGAAAGGGGGAAGCCCCTGTAACATCCGAAACCGGCGAGGAGGGAGCCCCCGCGGCGACGTCCGGAACCGGGGAGCCCACACGGGGGGAAGTCCGCTGAGGCACGAGAGCTGCTCTGTCGACCGCCCCCGGTGCGGTAAACGCGACGCGAGGGGCTTGACTGGCTCCCAGCGTAGGGAAAACCCCCGGCATGAAATGGGCCCCCGGCCCCGGGAATAGGCCCGGGACGGGGTACCCCCCTGGTGCCACGAAGGGCCCTGGCATGAAGTAACCTCCCGGCACCGGGACGGGCCCGGGTGCCGAGAAGGGTCCAGACGTATATCCAGCAGGGGGAGGGAACCCCCCGGTAGGATCACACGGGGCGGACAGACCCCCGGAGGCCGGAGGGGCCGCCGGGTAACCCATAAACGGGGGCATAGTCCCCGAGTACGGGTGCGACGTAAATGTGGGGGCCGGAGGCCGCGCCAACACGCTGAGCAGCTCATCCATTGAGCACTGGGCGCGGAGCTGGCCCTCCACTAGAGCCTCAAGCAGGGCGTCCCGGGGAGCCGGGGGAGCCGTCGGGGGGAGGCTGGTCCCAGTCGAGGCCCCCGCGGTCACCGGGAGCGACCTGGAGGTGGAAGCACCTAAGTTAAGAGGGAAGGAGGGAGGCGGTACCTGGGCCTGACCGCCTCCGGGCGGAAGCGCCGGGACAGCAGTGTCCCGGACGGGCGGCACCGGGTCTCCAAGACCGGCGTCACCGGGAAGGGTGCGAGCCCTTGTTCTTGGGGGAGCCATGGCGTCTTGTCACGGGTCCCCACGGACGGCGCCAACTGTCGTGGTATTGCGAATACCCTAGCAGGTTTTGAAAACGATCCTAGCGAAGATTACGTGGCGCGGGTTGACCGGATGACCGGTCGTCCCCTGCCGGACAAACACAAGAAATGACACGAGGATTTATACAGGTTCGGGTCCCAATGGGGGCCCTAGTCCTGTCGACGCACTCCCGACCGGAGTCGGCCGGGGAGGCTCTCTCCGGGGGAGAGGCTTCCGGAGCACGCCTGTGAGTTTAGCTATTCCAATAAAAGTGATTCGATCCCTTACAACAGAGGGGTACAAGGGCTATTTATAGCCCCAAAAAGAAGCAAAAAGTCTAAACTACCCCGGACGCTACCGTCGGATCGAGGGGTAGCAACGTCCTTCTCCCGGTCGAGTGCCTTTGATGCTTGACAGGTGGTCGCTGATTTCCGAGGCACCCCTCGCGTGACCTGCACGTGATGAATAAACAGGGAATTTACCTTTTAGGAGGGCGATGATGTCCGGGACATGCCCCGGAGGCAAGGTCCCAGGAGCCAAATGGCGGCGCCCGAGACGCACCCGGAGGCAAGGTCCCGGGGGCCAAAAGGCGGCGCCCAGGGCAGGCACTGGAGGCCACAGTCCCGGGGGCCAAATGGCGGCGCCCAGGACGTACCCGGAGGAAACAGTCCCCGGGCGAATGGCGGCGCCCGGGACGCACCCGGAGGCAAGGTCCCGGGGGCCAAAAGACGGCGCCCGAGACGTACCCGGAGGCAGGGTCCCAGGGGCCAAATGGCGGCGCCCGGGACATATCCGGAGGCAAGGCCCCAGGGGCCAAATGGCGGCGCCCGGGACGTACCCGGAGGCAAAGGTCCCGGGGGCCAAATGGCGGCGCCCGGGACGTACCCGGAGGCAGGGTCCCGGGGGCCAAATGGCGGCGCCCGGGGCAGGCACCGAAGGCCACAATCCCCGGGCAAGTGTGAACTTACCTGGACTTAGTCCTGCAGAGATTTCCCCCAACAATATTTTATCTTCTTTGATTGGTATTTACTGTTCATTTATTTCAAAATTGTTGGAAATCATTTGCATGTTTTTCAGGTGCCTTTACATGTGTAAAATAATTTACTCAAAACCTGAAATATGAAACTTTCAATCTGGTCAATATTTGTCTTTTTCATATCTTGTTGTTGGCTCTGATTTTGGCTTCACTGTAAAAGGCTAACTGGTTCCTCATTATCTCATTTATCTCCAGAATTTATTTTGGAATTTTTGGAACTTGTGTATGTATATTTCTATGATTATAAAGAAGCCAAAGTGTTTGTGAAAATTTTCAGTCAAATTGGATGTCAATCTCTCATTCCTTTCAAATAACTAAAAATTTGAATCTTGGATCTTCATGGAAAATGTTTGTATTGATGTTATTTATCTCTATGCAACTTTCCATGATTTTTTATGCTTCTTTGGATGGTTTCTCGATCCTTCTTGATTTTCTTTATTTTAGGCCATAAAGAGGAGAGTTCATGACCTTTATTTTGTTTTTGATTCTTGTTGAACTCTCTTTATTCACCAATAGGTCAATTCTATCTCTTGCACATAATTTATGACCTAACTTGGATGATTATTCCTCTCATAGTCCTTGTTTCGTCAAATCTCCATTTTGGCGGAATTGATGGATTTTGATTTATGCAAAAAATTTTGAAATTGGAGCACATGTTTGAATGGGCTATCCATTTTAGTACTCTTTGTGGAGATTTGAGCTCTTCCTTAGGTCATATACTTTTCTCCAATTTTTTTGTGACCTAAAATTGTTTTGTCAAGCCTTTTTTTTGGCATACCTTTCATTTGTATGTTTTTGGTGATTGTTATTTCCTATTGATCATTGCAAATTGAGCTTGGTATGAACGTATTAGAGACTTTATTATATCAAAAGAATTTAAAATTGGGAAGGTAGACTGTAACACCCTGGTTTTGGGGTAAAAACATCATTTTTCATGGAAAATCATGCATGCATATGTCTCTTTAGAAGTAGCAAGATCATCTCAAATCTATTCTTTTCTGAAGCTCAAAAATCTCAAAATCATTGCCTTAGACCCAAAACAAGATCAGATCATCCAGATATGGCCTACTAATTACCTTGAGTAGAAAAGCCTTCAAAAGTCAGATCAGATTCGATCTCTAACTCTCAGAATTATGAGTCCCAATTTGTTTTCGAAAATGGAATTAATTATTTAATATCCTAATTACCCTAAGTACTCTGAAATTCAAAATGCCGATCTTACCAAATCTTGACCCAGTCTATATCAAATTATCTTTGAATTATGATCAAGGGTATGCCACTACCTTAATCCAAAAAGTTGGCAGCAAAACTCTATCATCTAGACCATTTTCGCAAATCCGTCCAAGAAGTATCGCAAATTGATCCTTTTCAGATTTCCCAAAAGCCTGGCTAAAAGCCACAAACCAACTCCAAATCTTAATTTGATTCTGGGAATACGTTGCAAATACTATTCAATAAAAAATCTTCTTTAGTAAGGATCTCAGAATCTTATTCAAAGTCTCAGAATTTCAGTTTCGACAAAATCCAGATTCAAATACCCTAATTACTCTATTTTCGTTTTCAATCAAAATCGAGCAGAAACCCTAAATCCTATCTTATGTCTTTACCAAATTACTTGTTGAATTTATTAAGCCACAGCAGTATGATCAATCTCAGTTTAATCTAAGTCTTTTGCCAGAATTACAAATCAGTCCAAACCAATTTTCTATAATTGCGATCTGGTCCAACCTCCTGCTTCGACGTACCACACCCGCTGGCATGCTTTCGACCAGCACCAGCAACCAGCTACAACTGCACGCGAGCAGTACCAACAGCGACCACACACCGCTAGCAGCAACCTTGTCAGTAGCTTAATGCCACGTTGCCACGCCGAGCTAACTTCGTTGCCTCCGCTTTGCACTGGCTAGCGCCAAGTCCCAAAGTACCGACCAAAATGTCAATTGCAGCACTGCCTGTCACCGTCGCGTCATTGTCGCCATTGCTTCAACCAGCCGCTTCGTGAGTTCAAGCAATAACGCCGTAAACGTTCAGTGATCTCGCGAGAGGGGGCAAAACAACTAAAATGAATACACCTATCGACGGTATCTACGAACGAGCGTGTAAAGGAATAACACAGATCGTTCCCCGAGTCCTTTCAACCATGACCACAACAACAAGCACAAGGCCAATTCAGAGCTTGGCTCACAACTTCATATAATGCAAAAAATTAAGAGCAATTTCAATAGATTCTATACCAGATAAAGCAGAGGCACAACACCAACTCAATTTACAAATAACATATAGAATGAGAATAGAGTTGCAACCTAATACAAGTTCACTCATCAAAAACTAAAAGTTTCAGAGTCAGAATTAACTCCTCCAGTATCTATATTACCCAGCTTTTAGAGGTTGAGATCTCAAGAATAATGAATGCAAGGTGACTCAAAACCACAGGATTCTCCAACATGCATTGATATTTGATACAACAACAAGGTCTACTGGCACCAATGCAACAATCAAATTCAAATTATGGAATACTCAGGAATGGGAGTTCATCTCAAATCAGTTTAAAAGAAAACAAGAACAAGAACACCGGAGTTGAATTCACCATGGTCTCAGCATCAACAGCACACAATTGAAGTTGACAATTTAAACATTCCAGCGATTTAGAAAGTGAGTTCCAATTCATTGCGATCACAAATATTCATTGAGTTTCATACATCACAGGCAGTTCATGTCAAAATTGAAGAACAAAGTATGGGAAGAGTTTCATACATCACAGGTAGTCGAAGAAGCTGGCAGCAGTCAAATCGCCGTTGAAGCCGAAGTCGAAGTGGTCGATCGAAGAAGACGGCCGTGGAGAGCTTCGGGACCCGGCGGTGGCGTCGAGGTACTGGGGTAGTGTATCTGACGGCACGGCGTGGAGCGGGATCGGCTGCGGCGCGTACTGGAGATCCGGTGAGGGAGACGCGGATTGCCGGTGCAAGCGGCGGGAGGAGGCGGTGCCGTGGCGGCGGCCCAGCGGATTGTCAAGGCGGAGGTGCGGCGCTATAACGGCAGCGGCTCGGGATGTGGCATGTGCGCGGGAGGCACGGCGAAGAGGCGGCACGAGGCGAGATCGGCGGCATCTCGGTGTCGGCGGTGCGGCATTGGAGAGAGGCGGATCCAGCGGCGCGCGGAGGGTCGTAGCCTCGGGCGCGGGATCGGCGGCAGCTCAGTGGCGGTGGTGCAGCGAGATCTGTGCAGGAGGCGGAAATGGGAAGTGGCAGTGGCGCCTAGACAGTGGCGCTAGTGCACGGCATAGATCTAAAAGAGGGGAAAGAGAGAAGAGAGAGGGAGGAAACAGAGAGGAAGAAGAGAAGAGAGGAAAAAGAAAGAGGAAGGAGGAAGGAGATGGGAGAGGAGGAAAAAGAGAGGAGAAGCTCGGGAGCACGCCGACGGTGAGGACGAACGGGGATAGAAGAGTTGGAAATGTGGTGAGAGAGGATGAAGGGGGAGAATATCGATAGCTCCCCGGAGAGGGAGGAGAGATAGAAAAGGGGAGATAATAATGGGGAAGAAGACCAGCGCTTACCGCCGGCGTGGATCTGGTCATCGGCGTCCAGTTTGCCGGGGTTGGGAGAGAAGTGAGGTTTTTTTTGGGTACGTGTCAGGCCAAAGAACAACAATGGCAGTTAGGGTATTGTAGTGTTTTGGCTGTTTTACAAAAAGGTCCTTAGATTTTGAAGAAATTACAATAGCATCCTTCCCACTAGGGTTTGGAGTTTTTGTGTCTTGGCCTATTTAAATTAGTGGCTTGGGTTTTTAGGGTATTGCAATTAGGCCTTAGGCTGTTAGATTTAGCTGCTCTAGGCTCTCGAAGACTCTGATTTTGACGCGGTCAGCTCCTACGCATCTATAACAACGCGTACTTCTGTACGGAATCGTCCGTTCGCTAGATCCAGTCAATGAAGCTCACCCATTCAGCCATAAATTGACCGAATTGCGTTGACCTGCGATTAAAATAAACAAAACACACAGTCAAAGTCGAGCGACATCCAATACAAATATATTTGAGTATTTGATGATTTTTATGACCAAAATGAGCATGAATGAGGGAAAATTATCTAGAAAATAAGCACAAATACGAGAGTTATCATCCTCCAAACTTGAACTTTTGCTGGTCCTCAAGCAAAATAAAATCAATGAAAGAGCAAGGATAGCAAGTAATGTATAAATGTGGCAATCTAATGTATTATAACTGTTTATTCCGCAAGCACAAGAAAACTCAAAGGGATGTTGCAAATGATTATGAATTATGTACAAATCACGCACGACCAACCATATTCGAATATGGCAAAAGTGAGTGAAAAATATGCAAACGAGTCACCGATGCATATACATGTATATGAATATCAAAAGGGGAGTTTAAAATTAGATAATTACAATGATTATATGTTTCAATCTCGCTAGACATCACACTAATCACTTTCTAACCTTATTGAAATATTTTTGAAATTTGGTGCTTAAGCTAGCTCCTTCCCGTTCGATTAATTGCGGGTCTCTCCTTATTCTACCCTAGGTCCATCGCACTAGGCGATGTGTTCCATAGAGTGATCAACACACTCATGAGCTCAATTTGATGATTGATGACCAAGTTAACATTTTAATAATGCAAAAACAAGGCAAACATCAACTAGCTCAAAGGAGCGGAGAGTAGAGGAGTTTTTATTAAGCGGTGAAATGGAAGTTGCCTACTAGGTAGAGAGCAGCATTTGCAACCTTATTTTGCAAAAGTTTGTAAAAATATGGTTTAAGTAACTAGAAGTGATATCCAGGAGGCTATGTACATGAATCACGCGACTAAATGATCTAAACTAATCTTTTTAATATCACATATACAAGATAGACATGGTAACAAGGATGCCAAAATTTATACTCAAATTTGCACAAGATTCATAATATGACTAGTGTAAGCAATTTAAACAAAATTCAAGGAAATTTCAGCATGACCTCTCTTGTAATTAGCTTGTCAGACAAACAGTTCAATACAAGAGATATATCACAGACATACAATACACAAGCCCACACGGCTAGATAATCAACAATCGCATACACAAGTACAAGCATGCACAAATAGTTATAAATCACAATATTTACAAAAATATAGAGAATTGAAGCTCATACATGCACAATTGCTCAACTTTAGTATAAAATCATCCGAATTTTTGAAAAATTTAACCCAAATTTCAGATTTGAATGCACTCCCCCCAAGCTTAAAGCATGCATAGTCTCAATGCATACATGAATACAAAACAGGTTGGGTGGATGCAAGAAAGGAAGTTTTTGCACAATTGGGTAACATGAGGTCCAAGACAGCTCACCAGGTATATGATGAAGACAATATCGTGACGACGAGCCATTTAGAAGGTCTCATGCACATGTACGGATGATAGTAGGTTCTAAAAAGAGAAAAAGAAAGAAAAATGAACTACAATTTACAAAATAAAATGAAAAGAAATAAAGAAAAGAATGGTTTTGGTTGCCTCCCGAGAAGCACTTCTTTTAGGTCGGAAACTCGACCCTCAAAGGATATGGAATTGAAGCACATGAGGAGGGGCTAGTGAGGGACGTAGTAGAAGCTCCATGTCCACCCTCCGGTCAGAATCAACATGCCTGGGAATCCACCTGGATCCCAAGGAATATCGACTCGGAGCAAGTTCGCTTGCGGTCGATGAGTCACACGTGCTAACCTGCAAATAAGATCGAGAAAGAACAAGCACATGTGTATGGTAGGGACAAGGCCCTCCATAAGGTCAGCTGATGAAAGTCCTATCATGTAGATCGAATGATAATACATATCATGAGGATGGCATATGTCGATGCAGGGTGAATGACAACTTGAAGGGATATGAATAAATAGCTCAGAATGATACGAGAGGGATTTCAAGTCTACCTGAATAGTGGATGGCATGAAGTCTGGGGTAGGAAGAACCTCCACGGTGGTCGTGTCTGGTAGATCAGGATGAACGGAGTCCCCTACATCAAAAGGAAGTCCCTCGTCAGCAAATATGAACGTCTCCCTCTCAATCTTGTGGCTCAAGGAATCGTCCAGGAAGTCTGTAAGATCAAAAGTGAAGCTCTCCAATTCAGACTCCTGAAGCAGCGAATCATCAGCAAAATCATGAATATCCTCAGTATCAGATGTCTCAATATCAAGCAGAGGGATAACAGGATCATCAACCAAATAGCTCAAATCCGCATCATCAAACAAAACTGTCTTGAGCTCAGTGTCATCAGTAAGAGGATCATAGGTGTGACACGGGGGGTTTGAGACCTCAAAACTGACGCTCTCCATCTCTGGTCCGTCTAGTCCCCGGCAATGGCGCCAAAAAATTGATAGAAGCCTAAGGAGAGTTCCGCAAGAGAACGGAGACGCGGCATTGGGCGAGTATGTCGTTCTTCCACAGGGACTAGGTCAGAAACAAAACGTATAAAACTAAAACTAAATCGACAAACAACAAACAACACAATGCCCAAGTCGAAAGAAAGAGAAACGTCTAAACGAATGAGGATAACGATTGTTGTGCTTTGACAAGTCGCACCAACTAGAATGCAACTAACAGAAATCAGTTTTGTAATCGCGTCCCAGGCCAGCAATGACACTCGAGATCAAAAAGAACAATGTTTCTCAAAGCAGAATTTGATTGCAGGAAAAGCACAACTCAACTCAATTTCAACAGTTAAAGCAATGTAGAATCTCTATAGCTCTTTGCTGATCAACATGCTGAACAAACACACAACAATGGATATGATCATGATCATTTGTGTGCTAACTAAACAATTCAAGCTCAGGTTAACAACTTCAGCAATTGGGACAACAACCAATAGTGAATCAGCAGTTCACACAAAAACCAACAATCTGGGAAAATTCATACAACAGCAAATGATCACATTGACAGCTCTCAGATAGAGGTATAGCTCAACTTAAGTGACAAAACAGATCTAAAGCAGAGTTTCTAACAAATCCAATCACAAGAATTCTACCAGATTCAATAAACTCCTGAAATCAGTTCACATATCATTGATTCATCACAATCCACGTTTTGATTCTATACATGCATCCCAGGAATACAATTTGGGGGTGAGGAGAGAATGAGGTTTGGAGAGAGAAATCATTGCCCAAGTCGGATGTAGATTCCGTGAAGAACGCCGTCGATGAAGACAGTGATGAGCAGCAGATTGGTCGTGGTCAGTGGAGTAGAAGCCGTAGAGGAGGTCATGGTAGAGGATGCTCGAGGTCGTCGTGATTGAAGAGGCACAACGGCGCTGTGAAGGTGGCAGATTCGGTGCTGGCGCAGGCTGTGGATGCATGGCGGTGTCGGGTGGCGTGGAGGCGGAGGCGCACAATCGGCGGTTGCTCGGTGTAGATGGCGCGCGCTGGAGATCGGATGGTTCCGGCGACGGCGCAGGCGGGATCGGTGGTGAGGGCGGCACGCACGCGGGATCGAGGGCAGCTCCGACACGGGTGGTGTGGAGACGGAGGCACGTGTGGTGTGGTGGTGCAGCGCGGCGGTGTGGTCGGATGGCGGCAGGTGCGGATCAGCGGCGTCTCGGCGGCGGATCGGTGACGTGGTTGGCGGATCGGTGGCGGGAGGCACGATCGGCGGCGCGGGCGCGGCTCCGGTGGTAGAAAGGCAGATCTGATGGTGGCGGATCCGAGATCGGCGCGGGGAAGTGGAGAAGTGGAGAGAGGGAGGAAGCAGAGGTGAGGAAGAAGAAGGGAGGAAGAAGGAGGGAGAAGGAGAAGGAGGAGAGAGGAAGAAGACTTGCGGAAGGAAAAGAGAAGGGAGTTTGAGGGGCTTGCAGGAGAGGAAAAACGGGAGGACTGCCGGTCAAAACTGAGATGAGGAAGATGAATTGTGGTGAGAAGGGAAAAAAGAGTGGGGGTTGGACCGATTGAGGAAAAATCAGGGGTCAGATCTAGTTTTGTGAATTATTTGGTAGTTTTGCATAAAAGTCTTTTAGGTTTTGGGTAACTGCGACGACCTCTTAGCTGCCAGGGTTTTAGTTTCATGAGTCTTGATCCTTATGTATTTTGATACGTGGATTTCCGAGAATTTGTAGATAGGTCCAAGTCTGTTCAACCTGCACTAGAGATAAACAGAACAGAACGAGTAGTCGAGTTGAACGACAACAGATGCAACTGTATTTGAATATACAGCGATTTTTATGACTAATTCTAGTGTAAATAGGGGACAAAATAATTGGAAAATATGCGTATTTATGAGAATTATCACCCCCATACTATTTCATTTGCTTGTCCTCAAGCAAATGAAATAGGTAAATGAAGATGGACAGCAATTTATGTATGAATGCAGCAATCTAATGTATTAAAACTATTTATTCCGCAAACACGAGAAGGCTCAAAGAAAAGGTCGCAAATGATTATGATCATATATAAATTACACAAAGCCAATCATATCTCGAATTTAGCAAGAATGAGTGAAAAAACATACAAGTTATGTATATACTAGCATATGAATATCAAATGAAGAGTTTAGAAGTCAGATAATTGCAGTGATTATATGATTTAGCCTCTCTTGACATCATGCTAATCACTTTTTAACCTTATTGAAAACTTTTTTCAAAATCTGGTGCTTTAGTTAGCTCCTTCCCGTTCAACTTATTAATTGCGTGTCTCTTCATACCCTACAATGGGCCTATCGCACTAGGTGATGTATTACATAGTGATCCCAAAATGCTCATGAGCCCAATTTGATGATTAATGAACAAGCCAACATTTGAAAAATGCATAGACAGGTCCAATATCAACTTAGCTCAGAGGAGCAAAGAGTAGAGGAGTTTTTATTAAATGGTGAAACATGGAAGTTGCCTACTAGATAGAGAGTAGCAATTGCAACCTTATTTTGCAAAGTTTTGTAAAAGCATGGTTTAAGTAACTAGAAGTGATATCTAGGAGGCCAAGTACACAAACCAAACAATTAAATAATCTAAACTAGTCTCTTGAATATTACATACACACGATATTCATGGTAACAAGATGCAAAAATTAGCACTCAAATTTGCAAAAACATTCGAAACACGGTTAGTGTGGGCAATTTAAACATAATTCAAGGAAAATTTCTGCATGACTTCTCTTGTAATTAGTTTGTCGGTCAAATAGTTCAATATAGAAGATACATCACATGCACACAATATATGAGCCCACATGGCTGGATAGTCAACAATCACATACATGAACAAGCATACAGTCATATAACTCACAACTACATGGATATAAGGAATTTAAGATCAATCAACATCAGATTTCAGATTTTTAAGTGCACTCCCCCGATGCTTAAATGATGCATAGTCCGCGATGCATAGAAACAGGAAGTATGGTTTTCATGCATGAAGGGAAATGGGAGGTCTGCAATAGCTCACCGGGTAGGGGATGAAGATGATCTCATCACGGTGAGCAATCTTGAGGTCCCATGAACATGCCAGGATAATCAATAAGCACCGGCCGACCCCTGAAATGAGAGAAAAAAAGAAAAACTAGAAAATCCTAGGAAAAAGTGGTAAATACAAAACGAAGGGAAGAAAAGAGAAAAGGTAAAACTCGGGTTGCCTCCCGAGAAGCGCTTGTTTTAGGTCTTTAGCTCGACCCTCTCAAAAGTGTGTCAGTGAGGCTCAAAACCGCGAGGTGGGGCTAGAGTCGAACTCGAATGTGCTTCAAGTCCGCCCTCCTGAATGTCTAGAGACGGTAAGGGCGCTCCTGCGGTGTAGTGCTTTAAGCACTGCCCATTCACCATAAAAGCTTGTCCTCCCGGGTTCTCTACCTGAATGGCACCACTCGGATGTACCTGCTTGACAACACATGGGCCATACCAACGTGACTTGAATTTTCCCGGGAATACATGAAAGCGTGAATCAAGGACTAGAACGAGCTCACTCGGATGAAAGTTGCGACGGAGTATATGCTAATCGTGCCAACGCTTCGTCCGTTCCTTGTAGATGCGCAAGCTCTCATATATGTCGTCGTAGCTCATCCAGCTCACATAATTGAAGCTTACGGTGCTCTCCCGTGGCTCCCAAATCCATATTGAGCTTCCGAATTGCCCAATGCACCCTGTGCTCAAGCTCAACAGGCAAGTGGCAATCTTTGTCATAAACTAAGCGAAAGGGTGTCATAACTAGTGGTGTCTTGTACGCTGTCCGATAGGCCCACAAAGTGTTTGGAAGCTTGTGTGACTAGTCAGCTCGCGCACTCGACACGGTCTTCCGTAGAATGCTCTTGATCTCCCTGTTCAAGACCTCGTGTCGACGATTCGGACTCGGGGTCCTTAGTCGAGCTTATGCAGAATTTGTGGGTTATGAGGCCTTTCAGGGTGTCCCTCCGGGTAGGGATGATGAACCAAAGTCGGTTGGAACACAGGAGAATTTATACATGTTCGGGCCCTCAATGGTGGGAGTAATAGCCCTACGTCCTATTGGGATTTCACTATGTGTAGGAAAAAGGTTACAGAGTTGTGGATATTTTCTGTGTGATTATGTAAAGCATGACTAAACTATCCTATGAAGCTTGTCGAAGTTGATCTGTTCCCGATGTATGGGATGTGTCGTATATTTTCGTCAGGTGTATTTGTTCACCCTTTTATACTGGTCGAAAGGGCGCCAATGCACAATGGCTTCAAACGGTTGCTCGGATGCAGTTTCAGCAACTACACTTAACTTCCACGCAGGCTTAACACATGCAATTAAGGAATAGCCGCACATATTAACCTCCTGGCAGTTGTCTCCGTGCGTGGAGAAATCTTCGGGATACTCAGGATATGCTTGTTGATCAATCCCGAGTTGTCGTGGTCGAGAGTAGTCCATGACCTTCTGACCGTGCATTGTCTGCAATCACCTGACCGTGCACTATCTGCGACCTCCTGTCCGGGCATCGCCTACGGGCTTCTGACCGCGCACTGTCTGCGGCCTTATGATCGCGCAAAGCCTGCGACTGTGTGTCCGCGCTTCTCAATCTATATGAGATCATTTCAACGAACACATACCTGGTTCAAATCTATCTTGAACTAGACGTGCATTTATTCTGAACTAGCTCGGGTGACAATCCTCGTCAGCTAGCCCCCAAATTTGAAGAAAACGAAGGGACATATTTACTTCAAATTTAAACCTTACATCGGATAAGTGACCCGACGCTTCAACTCCTCCACTTAGTGGCGCACTAAGTGTGGCGGTTTATTTCTCGAGACGGACTTTGGCTTGTATTTGATAGGTAATGATGGCGCCGTGAAATTGTCTTTTAACCTGAGATAAAACTGTAAATATTTTAAGAGCTCGAGGCATTCGAAAGACGAACCGTCACTCCTGAGGGCTATAAATACCGAAGCCTCTCAGCCTAAAACTTCACAAGCTTTTTCCCGACTAAGTCTTTTCCAAAAATACCTTTCCCTCTCTTCTATTTCCACCTCAATGACAGATCAAAACATCATTGAGATTGAAAGTGATGAAGAGGAAGTGGCACCTGAACTCGACCAGGATTTCCAGAAGGTAAGTTTTTTCCAGACGCCCTAGTTCAAGTTTCCATCTTATGTTCTGATCATTTCCCAAATGCCGTTGGAAACTTCATAGACGACCGAATATCTGGTTCCTCCAAGGAAGAAACCCAAGGTTGACGAGGGATCTTCCAGCGGCACAAGGGTTAGGGATGCTACATTGCTCTCTCTTCCTTTGGCCCCTGTAGTCCTCCATGTCCATGCAACTCAGCAGGTCAAACCTTCATCTCCACCTTTGGAGGTCCATAATAATCCTTCAAAGCCTTCTTCTCAGTTTTCTCCATCGCGATCAAACGATCCCCATCTTTTGACGGGTTATCAATTTTCTGGTGGGAAGGCTGCACTTCCGCGACCAGATAGTTCCCGACTTTTGTTGGATCATCTACTTTCTAGGGGAAATACTTCATCCTCTCACTTGCGAGGATTGGTAATTATTTTCATCACTCCTGCTGGTCGTTTTAACTTGTAAAACTAACACATTTATGTATAGGAGATGAAAATTGTTGGAGCCCCTAGCGACCAACCTGTTGATGAGGTTCAACCTCCTTCCCTCGAACAGACTCTCCAAAAGGAAAAAGAGGTTTTGGAGAAGAAGACTGAAAAGATGTCTTCGGCCATTCTGCACCTGGCAGAATGTTTTGACAGATCCCGTGAAGAGGCGCACCAATTCCGATTGGAGAGGGACTATGCTCGACAACAGCAAGAACTCTCTGATTCGAGACGATGTAGATAGGCTTAGAGTAGTTGCCAGTTCTCTTGGGCGGTCAGTGTAGATCCTACTGACACCAATATGTCCCTAGGAGAACTTTGTAAACTCCTCTCGGATCAGGTCGATGCTCTAGTCGCCTGTACCCCTTTTGTACACAAGGATTGTCAGAAATAAAGATTTCTTTTACCTTACATGACTTGCCATAAGAGTCAACTTTGAATTAAAACTCTTCATAATCTCTGTGCGAATATATGGTCATAAGTAATGTCTTCATGACCACTCATACACAGGCAAACCTGAGGTAACAAGTCCTTTCGAACAGAAATGCATTAATAAATCATACCGCGACCAATACTGGTACTGCAATCAGAACCAAAGCCGCGATCAGAACTGAAGTCATGATAACATAATGCTTTGACCAGATGATAACCATCCATATTGCGATTACCCATTTGCAATAATCACAGAATATCATTGTGATCAAAATGCAAACTTTAAAGTGATCACAAGAACGCATTGTGATCAATAATTTAACTTACAAAAAACATGAAGGATAACTTCCTCCGAAAATTTTTGCAACATTTTCACGTTCTTATGTACACCCTAGCCCCCGAATTTGAAACAAGGATTATGAAAAAACCTTTTGTTTCAGATTCACTGTGGGGAGTGCATAACGGGTCTCCCGAGAGAAAGCATCCATTATGGGAAATGAATAAAGTATTCAATGGAGCGTTGCCCTCAATGGAACGTTGTCTCGGGCCTATAAAAGGAGCAGGTAGCATCCTGAGGAAGCCACACAACTAGAAACTTGCCTTAGAACTTCTGCCGCACAAAACCCTCATTCCTCATTCTCCATTGCCTCCAAAGTCGCCACCTTTGCCTCCGATCCTTTGCAAGAAATGGCGTCCTGGAGCCGATCTGTTCATCACACAGAGGAAAGACTAGTGGCTCTAGAGAAAGAAGAGATCCTTCCTCCATGGCTGCTAATCAACTGGCGGCCTGCGGAGAAGGATCAAGAAACCCCAATCGTCCAAGAGGGTGAGTTGGTGGTTTTTGAGGAATACCTGCGATGCGGGTTCGATTCCCTGAGAGCCGATTCTTGAAGGGCATCTTGGAGCACCACAGGTTGGAGTTGATGAATCTCCACCCAAATGTTGTCCTGATCCTGGCGATTTTCCAGCATTTGTGTGAAGCCTTCGTCGGAGTGCTCCCAAGTGTGGAGCTCTTCCGACGCTTCTACTACTCGGCATGGTCGAAGAGCGCCAATGCCGCCGGATGTATTTACTTCCGGATAAGGGAGAAGAAAGAGTATCCCTTTGCACCCCTCCGAGATTCCGTTCATGGGTGGTACCAGAAGTGGTTCTACTGCACCCCGCCATCAGAGAGCGGGTTCTGGTTTGAGAACTCTCGGCCAGAGAAATCCAACGAGTTGGATTCTCTTCCTGCTCTGAGCGCAGAGCAGAAAAAGTAGGCCCAAGTGATTCTTCACTTAGTCCAGCAGGGACTAACTGCTCACGACATCATCCGCGACTTTGTGAAGAATCGGGTGAGCCCCCTGCGCACAAGGGCTCATCCGGCTTGGGAAATCCAGTCCATGGTGGATAACACCTTGGACTATAATAATGGTACGTCTTCCAGTCAACACAAACGTACATTTATTTTCAAAAATGTCACATTTGCTAATCTGTTTGCTGGTGACACAGCTCTATCTTTGTCCGAAATCGAAAAGCGGACAAATTACCTCCTCAAAGCGTATAGTGCCGATGTGGAGGGAACCAGGGGATCGCCTCGCCCCCAGAGCTTAATCAATGCCAGCGACGATCTCAAACAGGAGCACCGAAAGGTATGGACTTTCTCAACAGGCTCCGTTTGTAGATCATTCACTCATCTTGTATTAACAAGAACATTTTGAATGACATAGCTCCTGGGAAAATTTGCCGAGGCGACGCGTCCAACCGAGGACGTTGGTCTCCTGGGGAAACCGGCTCCGAAGAGGGTGAAGAAGATCTCTTCGAAGCGTGGGGCAAAGGAATCTGCTCCCAAGAAGTTGAAGAAGATTCTGGGAGAGGCCTCCTCGCAAAAGACTCCCCTTACCACAAAGAGAGCTGCGGTAAGATACTCAATGCCCTCTGTTACCCCAGGTACGAACTGGAATTACTTTTTCATCGTACAGGGTGAAGGGAGCGAGGACGAGGAGGATGACGTCCCTCTGATCTGTCGCAAGAGGAAGACGATCATTCTCTCGTGCAGCGAGGCCTTGTCTCTGCCCGTAGGGACAGAGACGACTGCAGCGGGCCCCGTGACCACTGATGACCCTGTGGTTGCGGGGGAAACCCCAGTACCTGAAGCCCAGGAAGCTTCAGGATTTGAAACACCACTCCTCCTAGCAGAAGGGGTGACTGCGGTAAGATTTCTCATAGTCCTGGATGTTGTTATTCGTCTATGAACATCCACTAAGTTATGCTCGTATAGGAAGAAGAAGACATCCCCCCTGTCTGCCGCGAAATGACTCCTGCCAGTCCTGGGGCGGCGAGCACTCCACTCCTGCCGGCATGAGTGGAAATAACTGATCAGGACACCGCGACCACTGCCAACTCCGTGGTCGAGGATGAAGTCCTAGCGCCTGTGGTCCAGGAGACATCTGGACCAATGGCCGTATCCCTACCGACTGAGAAGGTTACCCCAGTAAGGATTCTTACAGCTTCGGTCTTCACCATTCCTCATGTATGTGCTTATAGGCTTGTACACACAGGGAGAAAAGGACAAGGTCTTATTCACGAAGAGGAAGACCAAGACAGATGACGACTGTCCTCTTTTCCTTGGGGAACCGTCTTCGAAATCCCAAAAGTTGGTGGGATTTCGAGTAAGGTAAGAATCTCCCTTGTCTGGACAGGGTCGGATTACAGTGACCGATTGTAATGATTCTAACCGATGGTCTTTCTATTTGCTTAAGCGCAGAGACCCCACGCCTAGCCCTCCAATGGCCTCGGCTAGTGTTGAAGCTTCCCCTGCTACCGAGGTCTCTGGAGAGCAAAGCTACATCCCTTCGGCCAGGGAAGTTTTTCGGGCCGTTATAGATGGGTTGGCTGCAGAAGTCCAATCAGAGTTATTGGAATTTGCGGCCCTAGCAAAGAATAAGGCTCAGCAGGAAGACTCATCCACTGCTCCTGTTGGGGATAAGGCGAGTCCAGCGACTCGGCCTTCAGTAGAATCGTCAAGAGGCTCATTCTCGGAGTATGCCGGAGTATGTCGAACTCCCCTTGCAACTTTTTAAGTTTGCATCTGGATAAGAATACCCGGGCTTTGAAACTGATCCCCTTCTATATCATAGGAACTGACTCGTCTGGCGACCAGGTCGATGGCTATGGAAGATAGCATCGAGGTCACGGAAGAGGGAACGGGTCGCCTGCAACGGTGAGGAAGACGTTTCTTCATTCGCCCAAGTGTGAATCTTATCATGAAAATTGTCTCTTTTGTCACAGAGAAAACGCCTATTTGATGAAGAGCCTCGCTGATTGGGAAGACCAGGAGTTCCGGGCAGCTTCCAAGATCTCATTTTTGGAGGCCGAACTCCGAAAACTGCGGTCACAGCTCTCCTGTAAGCATACCTCTGACTAGAGTAAATTAACTTCGTCATGTGAACTATTTGTAATGGCCTTTTATCACAGCGCGAGACGACCAAATAAGACAGCTTGGCCAAGAGAAAAAAGACCTCTAGACGACCATTGATTCTGTCCGCAGGGAGAACCAAGACCTCAGTACGTCCCTCTGAACCTGCAGCAGTGCTCAACAAAACATCTTTGAAAAACTGAAGATGGTGGCCGGTCTGCTAAGGGCTGATGTGGTCGAAACTGAGGTGGACGACCTTAACCTTAGCGACTGGACAACGCTGGTCGCGACCCAAGCGGAGTCACTTCTCAAGTATCTTCCTGAAGATACAAGGCGGCAAAAAAAGGCGATAAAGACCAGAGTACAATCAGCAGCCTCCGCCATCCTCTGCCGACTTCGTCTTCACCATGGCCCAGATTTTGATCTGAATCCAGTGGTGGGAGAGGCAGAAGTCGAGAGTGAAGACCAGCTTAAGGTCATTATGGAAGAGGTCAAACCCCTTGTAGAGAAACTCTTGAATGAGCTCGGCATAATGTAAACCTTTGTACCTGTACAGATATAATTCATACAATGCAAATGTATGCCTTATTTTTTGAAAGAAAGCACTTCTTTTTTATTCGTGTTGCAACCATATTCCCTTGCCCCCACCTGTGATCATATATACTGAAGACTTAGTATTATAAGCACAGGAACAATACAGGTGCAACAACGACGAGGAACATTCGACCAGACCGATTATCATGTTTAATACAACATCCGATCTTATTGCAAACCGGCAGCCACTCTAATGACCAAGGACATGCCAGCAAGCCCCGTGTGCGTTGAGAAACGGCTTATTGAGGGGTGTCTTGTCTGGAAGTGATCAAGAGCTCAGCCAGCGAATCTGATCAAAGTACTGTAGAATTATGGGCTTGATTTTTGAACGAGGAATTTGCATCTCATCGAGTGCCTTGACCAATAAAATGTCCAAGGAACTGCCCCCGTCGATCAGGACCCTTTTGACTCTCGCATTGCTGATTATTGGGGTAATGACCAGAGGAAGCCTCAATGGTCGAGTAAGCCCCGTAGGACAATTAGTGCTATCAAACGTCAAAGGTGTATCCGACCAACGGGGGTATTGAGGTTCACCAAGGGGGTCTCCGTTTGGTTCACCTCTCGATAAAAGGCTTTAAATTGCCTCTTAGAAACAAAAGAGGAGGAACCTCCGAAAATAACATTAACATGATTACGAGGTACCTGGTAAGACATGTCTTCATCCTCGTCGGCGTCTCTTAGCTTGCAAGTCTGTTCTTTCGGCGGCAAGGTTGGCATAGGTCCGATCCCCTGGTAGAAGTCATCCAACTGCTTCAACCAGCTCCTGCAATTCTTGAGATCATGGCCTGCAGAGTTGTGGAGCGGACACCATCTCTTGCCTTCCTGTGGGTTAGTCGACTTCTCTGGCTGGTCGGCACTGCGACCACCAGAACCAGTTTTATTTTTAAATGGAGGTTTGTTACCTTTGGTCAATGGAGGCTTCTCTGCGACTATGACCTCTCGGTACTGTCCAGATCAACTCCTTTTTTATTTCTCCGACTTCCCGCCTGATGAAGATTCTGGCTTCTTGTTCGAATCCTCCCTCTTCACGTCCTTGAGACCTGGTTGAGGCGGTAAGTTTCCCTTATCCACCGTCCGATTCCACTCAACGGCCTCGGCCGTGTCGGAATATCGATCAGCCATATCAAAGAGATTGGCTACTGATCGAGGAGGATGGATGAGCAAATTATCGAATGGCGTGTTTGAACGCCCTGATAACGGAGTTATCAGATATGTTCGGGATGGTATTCCTCACCCTGACAAATCTCTTGACAAACTGACGAAGAGTTTCAGTTGAAGTTTGTCGTAGTCGATGGAGGTCGTCCTCTTTACCCGGCTTCTGATAACAATTTTGGAAATTGTTGAGGATGGCATCGCACAACATTTCCCAGCTATAGATTGAACCCTCGGGTTGATTGAACAACTAGGTTCTTGCCGGTCCTTCGAGGACTGTTGGCAGATAGTTGGCCATGACCCGGTCATCGCCGCCTGCTACCTGAATAGCAGTGATGTAGATCTGAAGGAACTCGGACTGATTCTGAGTCCCATCAAATCTTTCTATGGCCCCTAGTTTAAACTTGTCTCGCCAAACGACCGCACGAAGGCCGGGCGAGAAAGGTTTACAACCAACATAAGGACCATGGATAGACCTGTGACTTTCGACCTGATCTCGGGCGATCTCACGCGAGGGAGAGGTCACTCGTGGTCCCAGGCGAGAGTGGACAGGAATTCGTTCCCTATCACGAGAGTTCTTTGCCTGTCTGGCTTTGTCATGCTGGGACGGCACTGGTGGTGGACGATTCCGTCTACCAGGACCAGAGTTAGAGTACTCTCGATCATGGGAATGTGTCGCTGACCGGGAAGAGGCTGTCGGGGTCACCTCGGATGCGACCTCGTCCAACCTCTCCACCAGGATTCTGGCAAAAGCCGGTTTCTGCGCATCTGTGATCGTAGGAGGAAAATTACGCAGGACCTCTGTGATGGATCGAAGCCGGCCATGCGTACTTCTCCTGGGTGCGCCAGGTGTCACCGTCTCTTCGTCCGCCGGCAAATGTTTCAGGGGTAAAAATGGTGTCTGGTCACGTCTACGACCACGTGATCGATGGGAAGAACTCGGAGCAGCGTCGTAACGAGCTTGCGCATTTTGAAGAGCCTCTAGGGCTGTTCTGTGAAGTTCGTTATCTTGTTGCTCACGATCTTGATCCTCCTTTTGTTTGCGTTCCTGTTCTTCCCTAGTAGCTCGTTGATCAGGAGTCTCTTCCGATAAGGCAGCGAATTGTCTAGGGAGCGAGGTCACCGACGGAGAAAACATTTCCGTGTATTCCGAGTCGGACTCGAAATCAAAGAGGCGGTGGAGGTTATCAGGATCAAACCTCCCCGGGCTAAATTCCTGGTCAACATCGCCCCTACCCTCAGCAGGGCCGTGCGATGGACCGGATTCAATCTCTAATGCAGTAAGAACCACAGTGGGATCTGGTTCTGCATCAGTCGCCTCCTGGTCGATAGACATGACCTGAGTGGTCGAATCGACCTCTGGGACGTCTTCGCCTCCGGTTTCCTCCATTGGAACAGGATCACTAGGTGAAGGCATCTGGATGTGGGCATAATCCTCGAGATCGAAGTCGTTCTCGGAATCATAAGCTCCAGACATGGCTCACCGAACCACCGGATAGAAATAAGAACGCCTTGAGAAAGGCCCCACGGTGGGTGCCAGTTGTCGACGATTCAGACTCGAGGTGTTTAGTCGAACTTATGCAGAATTTGTGAGTTATGAGGCCTTTCAGGGTGTCCCTCTGGGAAGGGATGATGAACCAAAGTCGGTTGGAACACAGGAGAATTTATACAGGTTCGGGCCCTCAATGGTAGGAGTAATAGCCCTACGTCCTATTGGAATTTCACTATGTGTAGGAAAAAGGTTACAGAGTTGTGGAAAAAATCATTACAAGCGAAGATCTTTTCCGTGTGATTATGTAAAGCACGACTAAACTATCCTATGAAGCTTGTCGATGTTGATCTGTTCCCGATGTATGGGATGTGTCGTATATTTTCGTGGAGGAATCTTTGGGATACTCGGGATATGCTTGTTGATCAACCCCGAGTCGTCGTGGTCAAGTGTAGTCCATGACCTTCTGACCGCGCATTGTCTGCAATCACCTGACCGCGCACTATCTGCGACCTCCTGTCCACGCATCGCCTACGGGCTTCTGATCATGCACTGTCTGCGGCCTTATGATCACGCAAAGTCTGCGACCGTGTGTCCGCGCTTCTCAAGCTATATGAGATCGTATCAACGAACACATACCTGGTTCGAATCTGTCTTGAACCAGACGTGCATTTATTCTGAACTAGCTCGGGTGACAATCCTCGTCACCTCGGCCTGTCCATTCGCTTGTGGATGATATGGGGTGGTCACATGATGGCGATGGACTCCATATTTAGCAAGGAGAGCCTCAAACTGGTAGTTCGTGAAGTGTGTACTGCCATCGCAAATCACAATGCAAGGGACTCCAAACCTAGGGAAGATAATCTGTCGAAATAGCTTACAAACAGATTTGGAGTCAGCACAAATAGTGGGGATTGCCTCCACCCACTTAGAAACATAATCGACTAAAAGAAGTATAAACTTAAATCCCTGGGATGGAGGCAATGGTCCTATATAGTCAATACCCCAAACATCAAATAATTCCACCTCAAGGATGCCGCGCTGGGGCATATCATGACGTCGAGAAATGTTTCCCGAGTGCTGGCATGCATCACAAGACCGCACGTACCTGTGAATATCCCTGAACATGGTGGGCCAATAGAAACCTGCTTGGAGCACCTTCGCTTGTGTCTTGGTAGTACTCACATGTCCACCATAAGCCAAAGAGTGGTAGTGGAAGATGACGTCCTCAACCTCCTCCGGAGGCAGACAGTGACAGATGATCCTATCAGAACAATGATGGTACAGATATGGGTCATCCCATGAGTACTGGCGTGCGTCGTGATGGAACTTCTTTCGCTACTGTAGGGAAAGACCAGGAGGGGTAACATGGCAAACTAAATAGTTTACAATATCTGCGTACCATGGTGATTTGGAGACGTGCAAGATCATCATCAACTGATCACCCGGAAGCAAATCGTCAATGGGGAGAGGGGTGATTGCGGAGTCTTGTAGAGGTAATCGAGATAGATGCTCAGCAACTAAATTTTTCGTACCCTTCTTGTCGCGAATCTCCACATCAAACTCTTGAAGCAATAAGATCCATCGGATAAGTCTCGGCTTCACGTCTTTTTTGCTAAGCAGGTACTTGATGGCTGCATGGTCAGTGTAAACAATAGAACGAGAGCCAACTAGGTAGGAGCGAAACTTATCGAATGCGAAGACTATGGCTAACAGCTCCTTCTCGGTGGTGGTGTAGTTGATCTGCGCATCGTCGAGAGTCCTGCTAGCATAGTAGATGACATGGAGCTTGGCATCCTTCCTCTTCCCAAAACAGCTCCGATAGAATGGTCACTCACGTTGCACATGAGCTCGAAGGGTAGGGACCAATCGGGTGGTCGTACGATAGGTACGGAGGTCAAAGCAGCCTTCAACCTGTGGAACGCGTCAATACACGACTCATCGAATATGAAAGGTACCTCAGAGCTAAGAAGCTTGGTCAGCGGCTTCGCGATCTTTGAGAAGTCCTTGATGAATCGACGGTAGAAGCCTACATGTCCAAGGAAGCTCCGAATATCCTTCACGTTCGATTGCGGAGGAAGGCGTTCGATGACTTCGACCATTGCTCGATCAACCTCGATTCCTCGCAAGGAGACCAAGTGTCCGAGTACAATGCCCTCATGAACTAGGAAGTGACATTTCTCCCAGTTAAGCACGAGATTCACGGACGAATAGTGTTTAACACCTGCTCAAGATTTGCTAGACAATCCTCAAATGTCAGTCCATAAACCGTAAAGTCATCCATAAATACCTCCATAATGTGCTCGATGAGGTCAGAGAAAATGGACATGATGCAACGCTGAAAGTCCCTGGGGCATTGCACAGTCCAAATGGCATTCGTCGATAGGCGAAGGTACCATATGGGCAAGTGAATTTCGTCTTCTCCTGATCCTCCAGATGAATCGGAATCTGTAGAAATCCTAAATAGCCATCGAGATAGCAATAATAAGAATGTCTTTCTAACCTCTCGAGCATTTGGTCGATGAAGGGCAGAGGAAAATGATCCTTGCGGGTGGCCTTGTTCAATTTCCAGAAGTGGATACACATGCACCATCCCGTCATTGTCCTCTTAGGGATCATCTTGCCCTCATCGTTCGGCACCACCGTCATGCCCCCTTTCTTGGGCACGACCTGAACAGGACTAACCCACTTGCTGCTAGAGATGGGGTAGATGACTCCAGCATCAAGTAGCTTCAGCACCAAGTAGCTTCAGCACCTCCTGCTTGACAACTTCTTGCATGTGTTGGTTGAGTCTCCACTGGTGCTCACGTGTATGCCTGCAACCATCCTCAAGAAATATACGGTGCATGCATATAGATGGGTCGATACCGACAATATCATCAAGAGAATAACCAATAATAGAACGATATCGACGCAAGATCTCTAATAAATGACTCACCTCATCAGTATTTAAATGAGAACTAACAATCAAAGGATAAGTATCATCAGGGCCAAGAAATGCATACCGGAGGTGGTCGGGAAGTGGCTTTAGCTAAACCTTTGGAGCCGTGGAGGGTGCAGGATCAGGCATGGAAGAAACCTCCGACTGAGGGTTAGGATCAACCATGATTTCAGCATCAGTCACGATGGAATCTGTCTGTGAAAGCTCCTGCAATGTGTTTGATGTAGCGTCATCAATAACATCGATCGTGAAACAATGATCTAAGCAAGGTGGGAGATGAGTAGCATGTCGCATGTCAAAGGTAACTATCTCCTCACCAAACTCGAGTGTCAAACTGGCATTCTTCGCATCGATGACTGCTCCTATTGTGGATAGGAACGGTCTACCAAGTATGACGAAGGGGTGCTCATCCTCTGTCTGTAAGACCACGAAGTTGACTAGATAGGCAAATGTAGCAACTCCAACCAGGACATCATCAACAATGCCTATAGTACTTCTCGCAAGGAGATTTTCCCGCAGCGAGGAAGTTACTGATGAGCCAGCTCTTAAAGGTTTTCCATGTTCCGTTCATGTCCTTCAAGCAGGCTGTCCTAGGTTTATCGTCGGGGATGTTCCACTTAGCCTGTTTTCAAACAATGCATACAATTAATCACGAGTTAGTTAAACTTTAGTATAAGCCAAGAGAACGTGATTACGAATGAGTTCAACGATTTCAGTTAATTTAACCTTCACTTCCGCCCACAACCTATCCCTCTCGTCCGCCGTCACATCCTTCCAGCTCTAGACGGTGGTCTTCACCCTTTCTTTCGCCAACAGCCCAATGTAGGCCGCGTACTTCCCAGCATTCTTTTCGATCGGCCTCCCAAATTGGTTGAACTCACAAGAAATATCCGTGCGTTTGGCCAAACGGCCCAACGTCGTCGCGCCTCGCCCCACCCTCTTGCGCTGGGATGAACCAGCTGCATCTTCAGTTACATTGGGGTTGTCCCTAGTCGAACCAATAGTACCATCTGATGAAGACGACGACATGTCTTTCCCTACAAAACCATCAACAAACCATCAAAAATTTAATGGAAATACAAACCAAATCATTTTAAATATTTTTTCTATCAGTAAACACAGAAACTACCAATAGAAGATAAGATTCTATTTCTGAGCATTTTCATCTACACATTTTTATATAGGAAGTAGGCAACATATGGCAATTAATTCTTCTCGGAGTTCCATAACTCAGTTCAGGATTGGAGACTAATTAGGGCTGCTAAAGGGATGTCCGAAGAAAATAGTACTAAAAGACATGCAAAAATTAATTGCTGAAGGTTCAGCAATGTTTTCTATCGGCAAAGATATGAGATACCGATAGAACATAACAATGTTCTCTGTGTTCTGGAATATTGTTGATAAGCCGCCATTCACTGGCATCACATAATCTTGGTTTAAGTCAACAATCTCCATGATTTTCTATACTAATATTCATGGGCCAGCATTATTATTTCACACATAACAATCTTTTCTATCGATAAACACATAAGCTGCCGATAGAACATAACAATATTTTCTATCGGCAAATATAGGAGATGCCGATAGAAGATGTGTAAGAACACCTCCAACATATAAAGTGCATTACATGGCAGTTGGATACAATTGATCACACATACAGCAGTATAGATAAGTTAAAATCTCAAAATAGGTTCATTACAGCACTGGAACATATTATGTCAACCCTAATTTAAATCAACATTGCCTGCGGAATTTACATAATCCAACACAATAGGGAACCCTAGTTTAATTCAAAAACTTGAAGAATTAGTATGTACAAAACACTAAGATCAAATAAGGAAGGTGCTGGAAAAAGAACGAGGAATTAGGGTATTTTACAGCGATCAGTTGTGGTGATGGAGAGGCGGTGTAGAACGCAGTGGCGGCTGGCGAAGCACGAAAATATGGACCAGTGGCAGTGGCGAACCAGTATCCAGGCGGCGATTGTCGTGTGGGAGTGAGGAAGTAAGTGGTCACTACGGAGGTTGTGGTTTTCGTGCTCGAAGAGACGCAGTGCTATAAGTTGGAACGGTTCGACTGGACAGAAACTCAAGGGCCATGTGTAATAAAGTAGTGGATGCCCTTTTTTATCGGTACAAACAACAAAATACCGTCAGACTAATGGTTTTATTCTAACAGTACAACAAAATAATACCGATAGAACAAGTAAATTTTTCCCAGAGTAATATTTGAAGTGGGTAGGGCATTGAAAAATGATGTTTCAGGGAATAGGATTTTTGAAGAGCTTAATTTTTGAAGAAGCAAGAGGCTGCAATGAGATTTTGGCAAGAAAATTTGAAGGGAAGAATTAAGTTCTTACAGGACAAAGGTACTGTACATGTTAGAACTCATGCTGTGGAGTAAAATTGAGATATACTATTGTTGTGAACTAGCTTATCATTAAGTTCTAAAGAAAAATGTATTGCCTGATGTATTAATGATAAGTTCCACACCTTGATGCACAACTTGTGGGCTGTTTGCTTGGCATTTTTCCCTGAAATAGAAAATAATCATCAATGGTTCTCAACCCATAATCCTTCTTCGTGATCATCTTGCAGATACGTTGTTTCGTCGATATCTTCAGTAGGGATAGATTGAATGTCCTCTAAAAACAGAGGTATTTCGTCAAATTGGTTATACTCCTCTTCGTCGATAACGTCTTCGACCCCAACAATATGTCTCTTGCTGTGGAAGACAACGTGCAAGTTTGGATTGGCCGGATCAACGATGTGAAATACCTATGTGGCTTGCTTTGCAAGTATGAATGGATCGTCTTGGTGTCCGACTCTATCAAGATCGACTAGAGTAAATCTGTAACTGTCAACTTTAACACCTCGAGGGATTTCGACCCATTGGCATCGAAACAAGGGAATCTTAAATAATCCATAATCGAGCTCCCAAATTTCGTCAAGAACACCGTAATATGAGTTCAGCGCCCTTACTGACCTGGCATCCTCGAAAATAGCAAACAGTGTAACTCCGCTACATTGCGTGCTACTCTTGGCGTCTTGAGCTTTTGTGTAAAATGAATAACCATTGATGTCGTACCCCTGCCAAGTCCCTACAGTGAATCTTGGGCCTCTAGCCAACCATGTCACAGTTTCACTTATGGAGCCCTCGGCAGCTCGCGTGACTCTTTCTTGGATCCACCCGGCAAATTTCCTGTTATGTTCTCTGGTGACCCAAATCTCTGACTTCGAAGGATTCTGTGACCGTAACATTACTTGTGCTTGTGTATGTATGGCTCGACCTCCATCATGTGTTGTAAGACCCAAATATGTGATTTTGTGTACACATCACGGGCGGGGACGATAGCTTTGAATCCAATCGTTCCAATGCCCTGAAGCCTACCCTCGTGTTGGGACCTAGGAACACCAATTGGGTCAACCCCGGCCATATAATATGTGCAAAATTCAATCACCTCCTCGGCGGCATAACCTTCCATGATACTCCCCTCGGGTCGACGACAAGTCCTTATGTATCCCTTCAATACACCCATAAATCTCTCAAATGGATACATGTAGCGCAGGCACACGGGTCCACAAAACTTAATTTCTCTGATAAGGTGAACAATCAGATGGACCATAACATCAAAAAGGATGGAGGGAAATACATCTCGAGCTGACAAAGAGTTGTAACCATGTCGCATTGCAAAGCGTTCAGTCCATCCAGATCAATTACCTACGAGGACACAGTTGCGCTAAATATTCATATCAGAAAAATCTTCTAATTAAGCTCCACAAATCGAGCTAATTAACTTATAGTACGAGTGCACGTACTTACCTTGCAAGATATTGCGTTGAAGAAATAACATAGGTTTGTGATTGTCTCTCTGACTTTAATTGAGAGAATACCTCTGATAGCAATGGGAAGTATTTGTGACATCAGCACATGATAGTCGTAGGGCTTCGTGCCAACCAGTTTTAGGTCCTTCATGGACACAAGTTTTTTCAAGTTCGCGGAATACCCACATGGAACTTTAATGCCGTGAAGGCACCGACAAAGTTCTATTTTTTCGCTTTTGGACAACGTATAGCAGGCCGGGGGGAGGTATGTACGCTTTCCCTTCTCCAAAGGTGCAAGCTCAGCCCTTATCCCCATTTCCACCATGTCACGACGAGCTTTCACACCATCCTTTGTCTTTCCCGGAATGTTCAACAACAAACCAATTAAACTGTCACAGATATTTTTCTCCACATGCATGACGTCAATGCAATGTCAAACTTGTAAGTGCTCCCAGTACGGTAGATCCCAAAGAATCGATCTCTTCTTCCAAACATTTTTTTTCTCGAGGTTTAGAAGACTTACCGAAGTCAGCTTTGATGTCCTTCACGCGAGAGTAAATCTCCTTACCGGTCAGAAACACTGGAGTTGATCTCTTCTCAGGCTTCCCGTTAAATGATTTCCTCTTCTTACGGTATGTGTAATGCACAGGAAGAAACCTGCGGTGACCCATGTACACTGTTTTCCGGCAGTTTCGCAACCACATGCTCTCAGTTTCATTTAGGCAAATAGGGCAAGCCTTGGCTCCTTTCGTACTATACCTCGACAAATTGCCGTAGGCCGGAAAATCATTTATGGTGCAAAATATCGAGGCCCGTAAGATGAAATTCTCTTTCTTGTATGCATCCCACACCTGCACCCCCTCGCTCCACAATTTTTGTAAGTCCTCGATTAAAGGCGCTAGAAACACGTCAATATCATTTCCGGGTGTCTGGGTCCTGAGATTAGTAACGCCATCATGATGTACTTGCGCTTCATGCATAACCAAGGAGGAACATTGTAGATGCATAAAAGAACCGGCCAAGTGCTCATATTACCATGTGGGTTTATACCATCTGTACTTAGCCCGAACCTTATATTCCTAACTTCACCGCCGAACTCAGCAAATGTTCTGTTGATGTTTCTCCATTGAATAGAATCAGCTGGGTGTCTCAGTTTTCCATCTTGTATCCGGCCTTCAGCATGCCAACGCAAGTGCTTCACGACTTTCGGATTTGCAAATAGCCGCTTCAATCTAGGTATCACAAGTAAGTACCACACAGTTTTTGCCGGAGGTCCTCCCTTGATGAGGACATCACCCCTAACGATGCGTCCATTCTTCCAACACCCGTTGTGCAAGGACCAATAACAAGGGCACGTGCACGTCAACTAAATCACTAGGTGAGCTCGTTTCTTAGTACACGAGAGAATATTGACAAGAGCGAGTTACTACCTAATAATATTGTGCTTGTGCTCAGGAATCATGGTGTTGATCAGTGAGGGTGTCACTTTGCGCCAAGACGGGTCGGGAATCAAGTCTACCGCGAGCTGGAGTCCGGGTCGGCCACGGCGGAGCAGCCTGTCTTCAAATGGGCATGGAAGATGCATACAAACTCCGTTTGGGGTGTTCAAGTACATTACAGAGAAGCCCTCGATGAGACCTTTCCAACGGATCTGGTCCCACGTCCAAACTCCATCTGAGTCAATCCGAATCGTCAAAACAAGTGGAGACCAGATTCTGTTGGGCCGTGTGGTGCTGCGTCACCTGTCTATTGGGCCTTGGCCCGTGTATCCCGCGTGGGGGGGTGCGCCCCAAACCCTAGAGGCCACCCCTCTCGCATATTAAAACCTCGTAGCCGTCATTGTTAGACTTTGGTTTTGCTTAGAATTTTTCTGCTGTCGCAGTTCGCCGTCTTTCGGTTTGTGGAACCCAACACTTCGTGATCTTAATACAAACTTGCAATTCGAGATTGCTTCTTCTGTGTTCTTGCACGTGTTCTTCGATTCGCTTGCAGGAACAGGCCTTCGTGGCTAGGTCAACCGCGCCTCGGTACGGTTGATAACGAACGGAGCAGTGGTGTAACGATTGCAGGCCTTGATCGGTTCTGGTCGAAAGTCAGATCGTCAACGTCGAGTCTCCACCAATCGAACTATCCCCTACCTGTCGGAAGATCAGGACCCCATTCCTCATCAAGTGGTATCAGAGCTCCGGTTACCCGTCAGGTATCCTCTCTGTTCGTCATTCATCTTCTACCTAGAGTCCAGAAAAAGCCAAAACAAAAAAAAATTGTGATGATAGTCTTCCGCTGTCCAAACCACTTTGATCCTTTTGCAATTTTCGTTTTCAGTTTTGCATTGTTGAATTTGTGTCCGTGGTCATCGTCGTATTGCTGGTCAATTCGTGTTCTTGGTCTAGGTCGAGTATCAAATCCCAATTCTAAACCGAAACCAAATTCGAGTCTCAATCGGTTCGGATTTCTCTTTTGCGTTGCTGTTTTTATAAAGACAATATCTTTGTCTTATGAACACCAATTTGGGCCATTAAATAGTCTAAATTGTATCTCTCGAAGAGATCTACAACTATGTTCATTGTACCAAATTCCAGAAACGCCATATTCGTGGCGAAAATCGTGTTGGAAGTTAATCTGTTCCATCTCTGAGTAATCTATACAGCCTGTATTTCGGGGGCCATATCTCCTAGTTCCAAACCCCAAATTGGGTGTTCCATATATTCAAATTGATGAGAAAGAAAAGAGCTACAACTTCCCAGTTATAAGTTTTTGCGTTTGAGGTCTCTAAGAGCCCAAATTATTATTGGAAGTTTCTGCAGAGCATCTTTACTAAACTGCCGAGAGTATTGTGATAGGATTTGTGCGTAATTCTTAAATTTTGAGTTGTAATCCATCCTTTGCAACACTCTTGTAAAAAAAAATAAAGGCAAGTGCATAAAAAAGAGCCGCACGAAAAGAAAGATTAGCCAAAAAAACAAAAAAAAAGAGATCAGAAGTGCTTGCATCCTTTCATGTCCATCGCCTGTGCCAATCACTTTGCTTACTTGAACTAGTTTTAGGAACGCGTTAAGGCCAGCAACTGTAACACGTACTTTGGACACTTATTCAACTTAGTATTCTGATTTCAATTATTGTTAACCTTTGCTACCATAACTGCCTTCCAAGCTCCACATACTTTCTATCAGAACATGATTCAACCTTGCAATCGTTACACTTAAGCTCGCCACGATATCACGAACCAGCCACCGGTTGTACCTTCTGCAGCGTTGGTAAGAACCTTGCAAGAGCGTGGTAAGACGCTTGAGAGGGTGTGAATCCACTTGTCTGAACCTGGTAGTTTGTAGGGATAATACTTCTTGTGTTTTTTTCTACTTTCTACTAATCATGGCAGGATCTGATAAAGAGGACAACGAGTGTGTCCTTCATGCTGAGCTGAAAACCATGATGGAAGAGATAACCAAAGGTATTGAAAGATTGGAAAGACGTGTTGCCCAGCTTGATGACAGGGTTCAGGTGATCGAGAACTGCCCAAGTCAGCGAGCTTACATTGCGACAGACGATGGTGGGTACGTTAGTGCTTCTGATGTTGAAGATGAATATGCTCTTGCAGCTAACCTTGCAGGTAATGTTGATGACGAATCCGAACATGATGATGATGGGGAAGCTTTGGGTACGGTAGCCACACAAGAATACTGGACCATCATTGTCCAGCGGGTCCTTAGTACTCAAATGAAGCAAGCCGAGCGAGCCCAACGCCATAACTTGTTTCAAATGTTCCTCGTCGTCAATGACCGGCGCGTCCGAACAATCATTGATGGTGGGAGCTGCAACAACTTGGTGAGTTCTGATCTGGTCAAGAAGTTTGGCTTGACCACACAACCACATCCCCAACCATATCATGTTCAATGGTTCAACAACAGCGGTAAGGTTAAGGTAACGCAAACCGCAAGAGTACCATTTTTCATTGGTTCATTCCATGATGTTGCTGATTTTGATGTAGTGCCTATGCAAGCATGTTCACTTTTATTAGGCTGACCTTGGGAATATGACACTAATGCAACTCATCATGGTAGAAATAATTGGTACACTTTCATGCACAAAGGAAAGAAAATAACCTTGCTTCCCATGACTCCATCTGAAATTGTACATTTTGATAGGGAAAGACTTGCAAATGAGAAGAAAGAGAACACCATAGAATCTGAAAATCAGCAAGTAGCTAAAACTGTTTTTCCGCATAAGAAAGATAAGAATGTACCTGCTTCTAAGACTGAGAGAATTAAATTGAAGGGTGGTGTTTTGCTTGTTACAAAATATGATCTTGCTGAACCGTCATGCTTTGCTTTGATATGTAAAGAGACCTTGTTTTCATTTGATGATATGCCTGTCTCTTTTCCACCTGCTGTTACTAACCTTTTGCAGGAGTATGACGATGTGTTCCCCGCTGAGGTGCCCCCGGGACTATCACCTATTCGAGGTATTGAGCATCAAATTGACTTGATCCCGGGAGCGACGTTACCAAACCATAATGCATATAGGACCAATCCAGAGGAGACTAAGGAAATTCAACGACAAGTCCAAGAGCTTTTGGACCGTGGGTACGTGCGACAAAGTCTTAGTCCTTGTGCTGTTCCTGTTCTTTTGGTTCCTAAGAAAGACGGTAGTTTGCGCATGTGTGTGGATTGTAGAGCCATTAACAATATCACAATAAGGTATCATCATCCTATTCCTAGGTTAGACGACATGCTTGATGAGTTAAGTGGTTCTATTATCTTCTCAACGTAGTGGGTACCACCAAATTCGAATGAAATTGGGAGACGAATGGAAAACTGCTTTTAAGACCAAGTTCGGTTTATATGAGTGGTTAGTTATGCCTTTTGGATTGACTAATGCACCTAGTACTTTCATGCGCTTGATGAACGAGGTCTTACGTCCTTTCATTGGTAAATTTGTGGTGGTCTATTTTAATGATATCTTGATATATAGCAAGTCACTTTCTGAACATCTCGAACATTTACGTGCTGTTTTTAATGCTTTGAGAGAGGCACGTTTGTTTGGTAACCTCGCGAAGTGCACTTTTTGCACTGATTGAGTCTCGTTTCTTGGCTATATTGTGACTCCGCAGGGAATTGAGGTTGATGAAGCCAAGATCGAAGCTATCAAGAGTTGGCCGACTCCTAAAACGGTCACACAGGTGAGAAGCTTTCATGGACTTGCTGGTTTCTACCGCCGTTTCGTGAAGGACTTCAACACCATTACTGCACCATTGAATGAATTGACAAAGAAGGGCGTTGCATTCCATTGGGGACAACCACAAGAGGATGCCTTCCACCTTTTGAAAGAAAAGCTAACAAATGCACCATTGCTCCAACTTCAAGATTTTGGTAAGACTTTCGAACTTGAATGTGATGCTAGTGGAGTTGGAATTGGTGGTGTGCTCATGCAAGAAGATAAGCCTGTTGCATATTTCAGCGAGAAATTAAGTGGGCCTGCTTTAAATTACTCCACGTATGATAAAGAGTTGTACGCTCTTGTTCGAACTTTAGAAACGTGGCAACATTATTTATGGCCTAAGGAATTTGTTATTCACTCTGATCATGAGTCGCTGAAACATATTCGCAGTCAAAATAAATTGAACCGTAGACATGGGTAGAATTTATTGAATCTTTTCCTTACATCATTAAACACAAGAAAGGGAAAGATAATGTAATTGCTGATGCTTTGTCTCGGAGATATGCTATGTTGTCTCAACTTGACTGTCGAATTTTTGGACTTGAAACTATTAAAGAACAATATGCTCAAGATGCCGATTTCAAAGATGCTTTGATTAATTGCAAGGATGGGAGGGCTTGGAATAAATTTGTACTCAATGATGGGTTCTTGTTTAGAGCTAACCGCCTATGCATTACAGTTGGATCCGTTCGTCTTTTGTTGTTGCAGGAAGCTCATGGAGGAGGCCTGATGAGACATTTTGGTGTCAAAAAGACGGAGGATATTTTGGCCACGCACTTCTATTGGCCAAAGATGAGGCATGATGTTGAGCGCTTCGTGGCACGCTGCACCACGTGTCAAAGGGCAAAGTCACGGTTAAATCCACACGGTTTGTATATGCCTCTTCCTACTCCTAGTGTCCCGTGGGAGAATATCTCGATGGATTTTGTTCTAGGTTTGCCTAGGACAAAGAGGGGGAGGGATAGTATATTTGTTGTTGTGGATCGATTCTCCAAGATGGCACATTTTATTCCTTGCCACAAAAGTGATGATGCCACTCACATTGCCGACTTATTTTTCAAAGAAATTGTTCGTTTGCATGGTATGCCTTCCACTATTGTTTCAGATCGCGACACAAAATTTTTGGGTCATTTCTGGAGGACATTATGGAATAAATTGGGGACAAAGTTACTATTTTCTACTACTTGTCATCCCCAAACTGATGGCCAAACGGAGGTGGTAAATCGCACCTTGTCCACAATGTTGCGAGCTGTTTTGAAGAAGAACTTAAAGATGTGGGAGGAGTGCCTTCCTCATGTGGAGTTTGCCTACAACCGTGTGCTACACTCGACACCAAGATAAGTCCTTTCCAGGTAGTGTATGGTTTCAACCCTCATGCTCCTATTGACCTATTGCCTCTTCCATCATCTGAAAAGGTCAATCTTGATGCTAAGAAACGTGCTGAGTTTATTTTAAAACTATATGAAACAACAAAAGAAAATATTGAGCGAATGAATGAAAAATATCGCATTGCTGGTAGTCATCGTAGAAAGGAATTGATATTTACTCTTGGAGATCTTGTATGGCTACAATTACGTAAAGAGCGTTTTTCTGAGTTAAGAAAGTCAAAATTAATGCCTCGTGCGGATGGTCCATTTAAGGTGTTAGAGCGAATAAACGATAATGCCTACAAACTTGAGTTGCCTGAAGATTTCGGGGTTAGCCCCACTTTTAACATTTCAGATTTGCGGCCATATTTGGGAGAATACGATGAGCTTGAGTCGAGGACGACTCCAATTCAAGAGGGGGAGGATGATGAGGACATCACCCCTAATGATGCGTCCATTCTTCCAACACCTGTTGTGCAAGGACCAATAACAAGGGCACGTGCACGTCAACTAAATCACCAGGTGAGCTCGTTTCTTAGTACACGAGAGAATATTGACAAGAGCGAGTTACTACCTAATAATAGTGTGCTTGTGCTCAGGAATCATGGTGTTGATCAGCGAGGGTGTCACTTTGCGCCAAGACGGGTCGGGAATCAAGTCTACCGCGAGCTGGAGTCCGGGTCGGCCACGGCGGAGCAGCCTATCTTCAAACGGGCGTAGCAGATGCATACGAACTCCGTTTGGGGTGTTCAAGTACATTACGGAGAAGCCCTCGACGAGACCTTTCCAACGGATCTGGTCCCACATCCAAACTCTATCTGACTCAATCACAATCATCGAAACAAGTAGAGACCAGATTCTGTTGGGCCGTGCGGTGCTGCGTCACCTGTCTATTGGGCCTCGGCCTGTGTATACCGCGTGGGGGGGTGCGCCCCAAACCCTAGACGCCACCCCTCTCGCATATTAAAACCTCGTAGCCGTCATTGTTAGACTTGGGTTTTGCTTAGAATTTTTCTGCTGTCGCAGTTCGCCGTCTTTCGGTTTATGGAATCCCAACACTTCGTGATCTTAATACATACTTGCAATTCGAGATTGCTTCTTCTGTGTTCTTGCACGTGTTCTTCGATTCGCTTGCAGGAACAGGCCTTCGTGGCTAGGTCAACCGTGCCTCAGTACGGTTGATAACGAATGGAGAAGTGGTGTAACGATTGCAGGCCTAGATCGGTTCTGGTCGAAAGTCGGATCGTCAACGTCGAGTCTCCACCAATCGAACTATCCCCTACCTGTCGGAAGATCGGGACCCCGTTCCTTATCATTTCTTTACCTTGTGACGTTCACTGTCAATCCGGTCCCTATGCGTATACCTCGATGCTCCGCATATTGGACAAACATGCAAACTGGAGTACTCGTTACAGTACAACACACAATCATTTGGGCATGCGTGTATTCTTTCGATTTCAATTCCCAACGGACACAATAGTTTTTTGGCTTGGTAAGTAGATCTTGGCAACTCATTTCTCTCTGGAAGCAGGTCCGCTAGAAGATCTAATAGTGCCGTGAAATTCTTATCGCTCCAACCGTTGCCTGCCTTCAAGTTTTATAATCTCAGCACAGAAGACAGTTTTGTAAATTTTGCACATCCAGGGAACAGAGGCTTCTCAGAGTCAGCAATCAGTTTCTCAAATTCACAGAAGTCATTTTCGTTGTAATCTTCCTCTACATCACGTAACATCTCATCTAGATTGTCATCATCATCTACGTGCACATTGGAATGAACATTATCAAACTTCGGATGATCATCGATATTATTGCAATCCACATCCGAGTCTTGCTGATTGGTAGTAGTGGTGCTTGTTTCCTCAAGATCTTCACCATGCCATATCCAACGGGTGTATCGCGCGTTAAAACCATGACGAATCAAATGACTCTTAATTTGATCAGAGTTGCTAAATCTCTTCAAGTTCATACAATCTGTACAAGGACAAAGCATATCTTTCTCTCCCTTACTCGCCTTTTGTTGCTCAGCAAATTTAATAAACTCATTCACACCATCCAAATATTCAAGAGTAGTACGTTTTATTCCATACATCCAATATTTCCTGCCTATCTATAATTAACAAAATTTAACGAGTCAGCCATGCATGAAACCTGCCCGATTAAGTTATATTTTTGTACATGTACAGCCTCTTACAACTGATGTGTTAAACCCTAGCCTGATGAAATTAACACTAATTAACCTAGCTAACTACACAATACAAGCTAGTGAGCTCCTAAAACATGAGGCATTTCCAGCTAGCTAGCTCCCAAGCTTGGAGCTACAAGCTTGGAACTCACAATACAGCTAGCTTGCAAGTAGAGAGGGAGGGAGATCTAGAGGGAGAGAGAGATAAGTGATGACAATTAAGCTTACCTTAAAGAGAGGGGTGCAATCAACTTCCTTCCAGCTTGCCCTGATCACCCTAGCAGTGTAGCTACGAGCGTGGAACTTAATTCAAAAACAGAGGGACACAGAGTGCAACAGAACAAAAAGTAGCTCAGCAATGGTCGAGTGGGGTTTTACTTATACTGGACATATTTCTAACGGTAAATACATGAAATTCCCATTAGACTAAGTGCGGGTAATTTTGTACTCACATCTTCTATCGGTACAAACACACATATACCGTTAGAAAAGGTACTGGTGCATTGCTGAACAGGTACAGGTGTTGTTCTATCAATAAATATGTGTACTTACCATTAGAAGAGGTACTGTACATGGCTGAAACAAAGCCAAACTGGGTAATGCATGACACAGCAATCTAAGTGCAAAGATGCACACCAGTCCTCACATTCAAGTGCATGCCTGAGGCACATAAGCAAATACATGTGTTGTTCTATCGGTAAATATGTGTATTTACCGTTAGAAGAGGTACTGGTACATGGCTGAAACAAAACCAAACTGGGTAATGCATGACACAGCAATCTAAGTGCACAGATGCACACTAGTCCTCACATTCAAGTGCATGCCTAAGGCACTAGTTCTCACATTCAAGTGTTTTCTATCGGTAAATATGTGTATTTACCGTTAGAAGAGGTATTGTTGCATGGCTGAAACAAAACCAAACTGGGTAATGCATGACACACATGACACCAGTTCTCACATTCAAAGAATCATATCTAAACACAATGTAACATCAAACAGATCTTAACTAGAAGATAAAGAAATATTTCAAGATATGCTAATTTGTAGATTAACAAGGAGACACAAAAATACTTTTCTTAGGTACTTGGTACTTCATCTTGCCAAAGAAATTAAAAATCTCTACTTTCATGAGATCTTGGTTTGCCCCATTCCTTTAAGAAAATGCAAGAGGAAACATAAAAAATGAGTACTATTTAAACTCATTCTAGTTAATGGCTGAAAACAAAAGCAAGCTAATTCATGTATGACACAGCAATTTAGGTACAAACATACTCATGCCAGTTCACAAATTCAAGTGCATGTCTGAAACAGCAGTACAAATACACACCTACTTACCAATACAATTAAATACACAAATACTCCCATGTACACATTCAAGTTCATGTCCCAAATAGCAATACATGATACACAAATATACAACAATATACAAATATAATAATTCACACATTCGATGTATACTAGAAAAGTCACGTCTGAAATTAACAACATATCGTCACGAGGACCCAGTGGCCCATACATTTTACATAAAAGAGAACCTTCGCAAGTTGCGACAATGCGACTACCAACTACAAGTTAGACCTGATACATCACAAATCCATTCATCCAAAACAGCAAATGTCTGAACCACATTGGACTTAACCATAGGAGTTCAGTTCAAAGACGCCCGAGGAGCTGGAACTGCCATTGAGTTACATTTGTATTGGTGATTTCTCGGACTCAGACTCGATCAACTCAACTCAACTCCATTAACAAAAAGAACCTACCTTGCAAGATGTTGTTCTGTGTAATGATGGTGTAGAATGGCTGTGCAAATGACAATAATTCTTCTTCTCCAAGCAGGTAAGCATCTGGCCACAAGCTGGTGTATGCAAAAAAATGGCTGAAACACCGATACAAATGTAAGATGCTTTCTATAGGTTCTGATTTGACAAACACGCCGGTCTTAAGGATCTTCTCGACCGCGCCAACCAAGATCTCGCCCTTCACGTCCTTCCAGCTCTCGACGGTGATCTTCACCGTTTCTTTCCAGCTCTCGACGGTGATCTTCACTGTTTCTTTCGCCAACAAGCCAACGTAGGCAGTGTACTGCGATAAAGAACCATGAAATACGTTGCCCCTCATGAGCATCATCCAAGGACCTGCACAGATCATAAATAGGCATTTTATAGCAAATTAAGATTGTTTACTGTTTCCTACATGACTCCCTATCTAAGAAAGACTACCAACTGAAGGTTAGGTTGTGCTTCGTCATAGTAACATCAACTTGCAACTGGACATCAAGATATTATATTTTTACTCTATTTCATCAGAATAAATTACCTTGCCAATATACATATATTAATTATTTAATGAACTTTTTACATGCACTTGATCATTGAGCAAGCTAGTTGGCATTTGACTATGTTATTGGCATTGAACAACCTATAGAGAAGATCAAGATATTTGTGTATCTCATGATATTTGTAAATATCTTGACATTAATGATCTTTCAATTTCATGATCTTTCAATTTCAATTACAAATATCTTTCAATTTCATGATCTTTCAATTTCATTTTCAATTTCATGATATTTCAATTTCAATTATTACTAAGTCCAAGTTGGCATTGAGCAACCTATTGAGAGATGAAGATATTACATTTATACTCTTATTGGCATTTCACTATGTTAGATAGCGTTTGTATTGCAAATATATCCTGATAATTTTCTTCATTTGATAGGATCAGCAAGCAATTGAACATTATCTGTCCCACAGTGATATTATTTAGTTGTTTTAATAAAAAATAGGAACAAGACACCGTACATAATCATATTGAAAAAAAGACACATCAAAATGAAGGATACAAAAATTACAGAATAATTGCCATAATCGGATTAGAATAATCTAACAATATTGCCGAAATTTTACGTACCTTGCTTCCCATGCCAAAATCTAGTGGGCGTCGATGGAGGTGCGGAGGTGCAGCGGTCGCCGGTAGAGGTGCGCCGGCCGTCCATGGAGCTTACGGGTTAGGGCTATGAGCACCCGATGAACTGTACAAATGAAAGAGACACACTCGGGTATTTATAGTACTAGATCAGTTCTATCGGTATACAACCTCCTACCGTTAGTAATTTTAGATCTCTTCTAACGGTATAAACATACATTACCGATAGAATAAAACTATTTGTAGAAGGCGAATGGTTCTATCGGCACAGTACATCCTACCGATAGGAATTTTTGGAGATATTCTGTTAGTATAAACATACATTACTGATAGAATAAAACTATTTGTAGAAGGAGAACAGTTCTATCGGCACACTACATCCCACCGATAGGAATTTTAGTAGATATTCTGTCGGTATAGACATACATTACCGATAGAATAAGACTAGTTGTAGAAGGCGAACAGTTCTAAGATATTTGTGCTATCTTCTAACGGTATAAACATACATTACCGATAGAATAAAACTATTTGAAGGCGAACAGTTCTAAGGAATTTGTGATATATTCTAACGGTATAAACATACAGTACCAATAGAATAAAACTATTTATAGCAGACGAACTATTCTATTGGTTCACAACAGGCTACCGATAGGAATTTGTGATATATTCTAACGGTATATAAATACTTTACCGATAGAATAAAACTATTTGTAGAAGTCAACCAGTTCTAATAGTACACAACATCCTCCCGTTAGTACTTATGCATCTCTTCTAACGGTAAATATGTTCATCACCGCTAGAGTAAATTATTCTGCTTCTTCTATCGGTAAGTTTCTTACAAACCGATAAGAAAAATACCTCCCTTATGCCTTTTATGACCGCGAGGCACCTTTTCTAACGGTTTTCTACTAAATCGCTAATAACCGATAGAAGATAGGGGTTAGTATACTGCATTTCTGTACTAGTGCTACTGGATATCGAGTGGTACAATTGTCAAGCTGAAGAGTCATCCTTGTAGGTTTCAATGGTCCTGGGGAAAGGGCCTTATAGACAGAGTGTGGTATGGCGCTGACGCTCGACCCCAAGTCACATAGAGCCCTGAACTTGTAGGAACCGATCGAACATGGCACACAGAAGCTTCCAAGATCAGCTAGCTTCGCAGGAAACTTGTTCTGAATCAGTGCACTACACCCTTTCGTGAGATGGACAATCTCGGGCTCCTCAATGCGCCTCTTCTTCGTCAGCATCTCCTTGAAGAACTTCGAGTAGGATGGTACGTCCAAGACTGCATCGAGTAGAGGCATGGTGATCTGAACAGACTTCATCATGTCAAGGAACTTGGTGAACTGTTCGTCCTCATCAGTCTTGGCAAACCGATCTGGAAATGGCAACTGAGGTAGCTGAACTGACGTCGATGTAGACAAACTAGGGTCTCCAGGTGAACGCGTAGACTGCTCCTCTGAGGCGCTGGCTGGATAGGAATGGGGAACTGGGAGGAGAGTGGGAAGTAGTGGATCTGTGGTAGACTTCCCGCTCCTGGTGGTAATAGCTCTACAGTGTCCTCGAGGGTTTTTGGGTTGAGCAGGAAGCTTCCCCGATGAGCTGCTCGACGATGATATAAATGCACTGAGGGTATCTACTCTATCTCGGAGCTCAGAATAATCCTTCTTCAGCTACTGCAGCTCTTGCACATCACTCCTTAATGATTTTTGGTCTGTCCAGAGTGCAAGCATGTCGTCTGAATACTTTGCCATGAAGGACTCTTGGTTGGCCATGAGAGACTCAAACATGGCCTCAATATTGGATGAAGACAGAGTATGGTCCTGGGGCTACTGATATCCTGGGTTCGGGGACTGCTGACGCTGTCCATACCTAGAAGTCTAAAAAGGGACACTAGCAAGGGCTGATGAGATATTGAGGTTGTTCTTATATGACAAATTGAGTGATTGCGCCATCCGGAATTGTAAGTGTTGGGAGGTGGCCCGCTTGTCTGAGCGAAGCTCACCTCACCACACTCAGGAGTGGATGTCTTTCCCAACTGACAATCAGCGGGTGAATGGCCCTCAATCCCACAAATTTCACATACAAGTGCAACCAGAGGAGTAATACGCATCGAACTAGCTAGTTGTGCAATGGATTGGCTGAAGGCTTGAGGAATTTGATTAACAGAATTAGAGAGAGCATCTATGCTAGCATTCATGAAATCAAAGGACTTGATCTCATGCATACCCGACCGGGATAAATCTCTACCACCTGACCATTGAGAATGGTGGGATGCCATGCTCTCAATAAGTGCAAAAGCCTCATCCAGAGTCTTGTTCATGATCCCACCACCTGCAGCGGCATCAATAGATGCCCGAGTAGCAAAAGAAAGCCCTTTGTAAAAGAATTCTAGTACTAACCAGCGCTCCAAGCCGTGGTGCGGGCATGATCGGAGAAGCTTTTGGTACCGCTCCCATGCATGATAGAGGCTCTCACCATCCTGCTGAGAAAATCTAGTGATCTGTGTTCATATCTCCTCCGATTCCGATGGTGGGAAGAATCGCTCCACAAAAGCCTTCAGCAGTTGCTCCCATGCCATCTCTACACCTGAAGGTAAAGAATGATACCACACACACACATCATCACGTAAAGAGAATGGAAATAAACGTGTGCGAATGGCATCGTTAGAAACACCATGATATTTCAATGTGTTACAATACTCAAGAAAGGTCCGGATGTGCTTGTTTGCGTCCTCCATGAGTGATCCTCCAAAGCGGGACTACTGTACCATCGTAATTAGAGCAGGCTTGATCTCGAAGTTGTTAGCCTAAATGGCCGGTTGCATAACGCTTGGCATGGCCCCTTGATCAACGGGGGCCCATAGATCGTGGAGAAGTTGAGGAGGGGGATCTTGCTGGGCCATATCTGCTCCTCTGAGTCACTGTCTCTCTCTCAGTAGACATCTAAATGTGCGCTCGATCGTAGGATCAAATGGGGCTATGGATGAGTCACTTCTAGATCGGCGCATACATCAAACGACTCCTGGAAGAAACAGAGATTAATAAAGCAGTGTACAGCAACGCAGGCAAAAAGGGTTAGTAGCTAAATGTCAGTCAATCAGAAGAAAGGAGAAAAGGGAAAAGAAAGGAGAATCAAAAGAAGTCAAAAAAAGAAAAGAAAACAATTTAGTCATCCTTGAATGCGTCTCAATCCGCAATAATTCCACGGCCTCTGAATGCTGGGTCATTAGGCACTCGGATTGCTTAATCAAGCCCTCCATTAGTGCCTCAAGTTTGAGTGTATCACCAACTTCGGGAGGCGACTGTGGGGACTGCTGTAGTAGTAGATGTTTGTTCAGCTTTTTCGAATATGCCTCTAAAATCGCCTCAAATCTAGAAGTATCCTCGTATGCAAAAGGCTGCTGTGAATACTGCTGATGTGACAAGTATGGAGGCTGATATGATGTACATGGGAGCTGCTCTCCATACCTAAAACCCTGCGAAAGATAACTAGGAGAAGATGATAAGATAACAAGGTGGTTGTTCCTATACGGTGAATTTGGGTATGCAGGCCATCCAGGATGATATATAGTGGATGCTCGACCACACTGACAAGCGGTGGGCAAATGACCTCGAATACCGCAAAAAGAACATGTAAGAGCAACACTAACACGAGCAAATAATCCACGAAGAGCTATATCAATCTGACGAGGCAAATCATCTAATTTAGCACTAAGATAGTCACATGCATCACAAGAAAAGGACAAGAAGTGCGAGAAATAAAAGGGCGAGGAGGGAAAACGGGGTGAAAAAAGATGCAAACAAAAACCAAAAATAAACAAAAATAAAAGATCTAGTCAGTTGAACACGCTCGCATTCAACCTAGCCCCAGCAACGGCGCCAAAAATTGATACCGGCCTAGACTGTCTCGCAAGAGAACGAGGACGACGCAGTAAGACGAGTATTCTATATCGTTCTTTCCACAGGGACTAGAGAAGCAAAACATGAAGAACTAAACTAAATCGAATGACAAAAGAAAATAAACTAGATGAAAGAAAGAGGAAGAAAATGTCGGAAGAAATGAGAGAGATGGTCATTGAGCGACAGTCGAGTCAGTGTTAAGTCTGTACACATCATCGTGAGTACAAGCAATAACACCGTAAACGTTCAGTGATCTCGCGAGAGGGGGCGAAAACAACTAAAACGAATACGCTTATCGACGGTATCAACGAACAAGCGTGTAAAGGAATAACACAGATCGTTCCCCGAGTCCTTTCAACCACGACCGCAACAACAAGCACAAGGCCAATTCAAGGCCAATTCAGAGCTTGGCTCACAACATCACAAAATGCAAACTATAAAGAGCAATTTTAATAGATTCTATACCAGATAAAACAGAGGGACAACACCAACTCAATTTACAAACAACATCTAAAATGAGAATAGAGCTGCAACCTAATACAAGTTCATTCATCAAAACTAAAAGTTGCAGAGTCAGAATTAACTCCTCTAGTATCTATATTACCCAGCTTTTAGAGGTTGAGATCTCAAGAATAATGAATGCAAGGTGATTGAAAACCACAGGATTCTCCAACATGCATTGATATTTGATACAACAAGGTCTACTGGCACCAATGCAACAATCAAATTCAAATTATGGAATACTCAGGAATGGGAGTTCATCTCATATTAGTTTAAAAGAAAACAAGAACAAGAACACTTGAGTTGAATTCACCATGGTCTCAGCATCAACAGCACACAATTGAAGTTGATAATTTAAACATTCCAGCGATTTAGAAAGTGAGTTCCCATTCTTTGTGATCATAAATATTCATTGAATTTCATACATCACAGGCAGTTCATGTCAAAATTGAAGAACAAAGTATAGGAAGAGATTTGATCACCAATGCTTGCTGTCAAGTTGCTGGAGGAGCTCACAGGAGAACTGAAGTCGTGACAATGGAAGTGGAAGGAGTGCTGGAGTTGCCGAGGTTGAGGAAGCAGTTGTCGAGGTCGTCGAGCTCTATGTAGTAGTCGAAGAAGATGGCTGCGGTTGAAATCGCCGTCAAAGCTGGAGTCGAAGTGGTCGATCGAAGAAGACGGCCGTGGAGAGCTTCGGGACCCGGCGGCGGCGTCGAGGTACTGGGGTAGTGGATCCGACAGCATGGCGTGGAGCAGGATCAGCAGCAGCTTGGTGGCGGAGGCGCGTGCTGGATATCCGGCGAGGGAGACGCGGATCGGCGGTGCAAGCGGCGGAAGGCGGTGCCGTGGCAGCGGCCTGGCGGATTGGCGAGCCGGAGGCGCGGCGCTGTACCGGCGGCGACTCGGGATGTGGCGCGTGCGCGGGAGGTGCGAGGCGAGATCGGTGGCGTCTCGGTGTTGGCGGCGCGGCACTGGAGACAGGTGGATCCAGCGGCAGCTCGGTGGCGGCGGGCGCGGGATCGGCGGCAGCTCGGTGGCGGCGGCACAGCGAGATCCGCGCAAGAGGCAGAAATGGGAAGCGGCGGCGGCACCTAGGCAGTGGCGCTAGTGCACGGCATAGATCTTAAAGAGGGGAGAGAGAGAGAGAAGAGAGAGGGAGGAAACAGAGAGGAAGAAGAGAAGAGAGGAAAAAGAAAGAGGAAGAAGGGAAAGGAGGAAAAAAGAGAGGAGAAGCTCGGGAGCACGCCGACGGTGAGGACGAACAGGATAGAAGAGGAGGAAATGTAGTAGAGAGGATGAAGGGGGTGAATATAGATGGCTCGCGAGAGAGGGAGGAGAGGTAGAAAGGGGAGATAGAAATGGGGAAGAAGACCGGTGCTTACAACCGGTGGCAAGTTCGCCGGGGTTGGGAGAGAAGTCGGATTTTTTTGGGTATATGCCAGGCCAAGGAACTACAATGGCGGGTAGGGCATTTTAGTGCTTTCGCTGTGTTGCAAAAAGGCCCTTAGATTTTCAAGAAATTACAATAGCATCCTTCCGAGCTAGGGTTTGGAGTTTTTGTGTCTTGACCGATTTGCAATTAGGGGCTTGGGTTTTTAGGGTATTGCAATTAGGCCCTAGGCTGTTAGGTTTAGCTGCTCTAGACTCCCGGAGACTCCGATTTTGATGTGGTTAGCTCCTACTCGTCTGTAACGACGCGTACTTCTGTACGGAATTGTCCGTTCGCTAGATCCAGTCGATGAAGCTCATCCATTCAGTCATAAATTGCCCAAATTGCGTTGACCTGCGATTTAAATAAACAAAACACACAGTCGAGGTCGAGCGGCAGCCAATACAAATATATTTGAGTATATGGTGATTTTTATGACCAAAATGAGCACGAATGAGTGGAAAATATTTAGAAAATAAGCACAAATACGAGAGTTATCAACCCACAATGGTATTTTAGACTTAACTGTCCATTTATCGGATGGGGATACTGTTAATACTAGACTGCAAAACCATTGTGTGATCTCGGCCTTGTCACATGCGTAAAAGTCACATGGAGATGGCCCGACTTGAAAGCCGAGTGAAGAAGTGGATTTGAAAAGAGGTACACATTTGCAAAGTTATAAAAATGTATTTGAATTCTCTGAGCTCTCAGGTTCTGGAGTCTGCACGCGGTGGATTCATACAAGTATGTTTTCTAAATAAAATTTGTTAGACCTAGCTCATCTGTGCTTCTAAGAGTTTACAAAAGATATTGATATTATGTTATGCTAAGTGCTGCCATGAATATGAATTATGAAGAGAAAATGTATTTTGTAACCTTTCCCCTTTTTCTACTAGCATAGGTTCATATAATCACTATTATAAGTATACACTCTTAGTATGACTTGCTGAGTACGTAAGTACTCACCCTTGCAATTCACCATCCAATAGAAAAAGTGTTCCATGACCAAGGCGAATGCTTGAAGAACTTTTGGATCCACAAGGAGGAGAGTTAGTTGTTCTGCCTGAGCCTTGAAGAGTGTTTCTTTGCTTTCAACTTCTTACTGTGGGGGTCACTTAGCTTCTGATGAGTAGTTGTTTTACTACAACTAGATTTATTTATGCCATGATGGCTTGTAATTTATTATGTTGTAATAAGGCTAACAGGCTATACTGCTCAATGTAATGAAGGTTAAACTGATGCAATATACTCCTGTGTTGGACTCATCCTGGGAAGTCAAATGGTTTGGGATCAGCTGCAATGAGCTGGGTCCTCATGGGAGTAGTCATGTTCCCCTATGAAGGAGGGCGCGACAAAAATGGTATCAGAGCAGCACAAGAACTTGCCGGTAGTGCGACACCATTAGGAATTGGCTGCACCAGGATGGCGTAATTTATCTAAAAATTATTTCCTTGTAGCTTCTAAAAAATCTTGATTTCAAAGTCATATCTGATTTTTCTAAAAATTCGGTAAGGTGTCGAGAGCGCGTTCTGCTTTTGCATCGAGAGCCTTTAGGGTTGGGCTATGTTGCTTTGGCACATAGTTCAGTTCTGGGATTAGAGCTCTGTTCGAGTAGCTGATCGACCTTTAAGAGGGTTTAGTCGGAGGATAGTGTAGTTAGATCTGGTGAGTGCTTTTGGTAGCTTTTGTGCTTTGCCATTGCTTTTGTAATAGTAAATCTGTGATGTATTATGGCTAGAAGCCTAAGTATTTTATGCATTAATGTAGCTTTCATTAATTTATGCACTAGTGTCTTAGTTATTCCTAGAAAACCTTGATCTGTCTGGAATTGTCTTCAGAGCCATCAGGGTTAACGCAAGAAGAAGATCCCGAAATGGCAGAGAGGACAAAAAGCGAACTCCGCGGGAGGAAGATCCTACAGTAAGAAGACCCTTGTTTCGGCAGGAAGCCCAAAGTTCCAACCTTCCCCAAAATAAGCAACCTAGTATTCAGGAAATTCTTATACCCATGGATGATACACAGCTGTTAGCCCAAATAGTTCAGAGACTACTTACCGAATGCCAACCGCTAATTAGGAGGAACTCAAGAGCCAACTGGAAGATTTGGAGGACAAAGGATTCATCAGACCCAATGCTTCACCATGAAAAGCCCCAATATTGTTCAAAAGGAAGAAGGATAGAGCTCTGTGGATGTGTGTGGAATTACTGAACTTTATATGAGGTTACCATAAAGAATAAGTATCCATTGTCAAGGAATAACGATTTTTCAATCAACTTCAAGGAACTAAGACATTTTCCAAGATAAACCTGAAGTCTGGATACCATCAATTGAAGATTAAGAAGGAGAACATACTAAAGACAGCCTTCACCACCAGATATAGGATCTTCAGGTGGAAAGGATATCGCAAGAGACATTAGCCATTTTGGTACAGATAAGGAATGCCTAGAAAGAGAATGAAGAGGTTTGCAAGATTAAGAGCCGAATTAAGTTGGGAAAGATTCAGGATTTTACTAAAGATGAACAAAGAATTGTACAGTATCAGGGAAGGATCTGTGTTCCCCAAAGCACAGACATTAAGGAATTAATTCTTCATGAGGCGCGTAAAACCTTGTACTCCATTCAACCAGGTAGCACTTAAATGTACGGGGACTTGAAAAATCAATTTTGGCAGGATAGTCTGAAAAAAAAGAGATTGCAGAGTACGTTGTAAACTGTGACACCTATCAGTGAGTTAAAGCAGGATATCAGAAGAAAGAAGATTAAGTTATGCAAGGTTCAGTAAGGAAATTATTCAGAATGAGAAACCACTTGGGAAAAAGGACAAGATCTTCAACAAGTGTACTTTCCCCTTATCTTTTCTTGTCTTAGGTAAATCTCAGGGACGAGATATCTTTAAGGAGGGTAGATTTGTAACTCCCTGGTTTTGGGGTGAAAACGTCGTTTTTCATGGAAAATCATGCATGCATATGTCTCTTTAGAAGTAGCAAGATCATCTCAAATCTATTCTTCTCTGAAGCTCAAAAATCTCAAAATCATTGCCTTAGACCCAAAACAAGATCAGATCATCTAGATATGGCCTACTAATTACCTTGAGTAGAAAAGCCTTCAGAAGCCAGATCAGATTCAATCTCTAACTCTCAGAATTATCAGTCCCAATTTGTTTTCAAAAACGGAATTAATTATTTAATATCCTAATTACCCTAAGTACTCTAAAATTCAGAATACCGATCTGACCAAATCTTGACCCAGTCTATATCAAATTATCTTTGGATTATGATCAAGGGTATGCCACTACCTTAATCCAGAAAGTTGGCAGCAAAAATCCATCATTTAGACCATTTTCGCAAATCAGTCCAAGAAGTATCGCAAATTGATCCTTTTTAGATTTCCCAGAAGCTTGACAAGGCTAAAAGCCACAAACCAGCCCCAAATCTTAATCTGATTCCAGGAATACCTCCCAAATACTATTCAATACAAAATCTCCTTTTGTAAGGATCTCAGAATCTTATCCAAAGTCTCAGAATTTCAGTTTCAACAAAATCTAGATTCAAATACCCTAATTACACTATTTTCGTTTTCAATCAAATTCAAGCAAAAACCCTAAATCCTATATTATGTCTTTACCAAATTACTTATTGAATTTTTTAAGCCACAGCAGTATGATCAATCTCAGTTTAATCTAAGTCTTTTGCCATAATTACAAATCGATCCAAACCAATTTTCTGTAATTGTGATCTGGTCCAAACTCCTGCTTCGACCACACCTGCTGGCATGCTTTCAACCAGCGCCAAACCTCGCCGTGTTTCTTCACCACTGACCAAGTTCTGGTGTCGTCTGTGTTCGTGTTATTTTGTCCTAGCACGCGTGCACATGACTGCAACAGAGCCGTCGCCATGGCAGCACCAACAACCATCTACAACCGCACACGCGCAGTACCAGTAGCGACAATGCACCGCCAGCAGCAACCTTGTGAGTAGCTTCACGCCACGTTGCCACGCCGAGCTAACTTTTGCTTTGCACTAGCCAGCGCCAAGTCCCAAAGTACAAACCAAAATGTCAATTACAGCATCGCCTATCACTGTCGCGTCATTGTCGCCGTTGCTTCGACCAGCCGCTTCGCCAGCACAAGTTCCACGATTACCTCCCTTGAAATCTTCATCCCGTGGCTATTTAAGATCACCTACGACCAGCTGCATCTCCATCACAATCAAAACTCAGCTAAGTCTTAGTTCATCTCGCCTTTTTCTCGTTTCTTCTTCTTCTCCGGTGAGACGCCGAGGAGGAGCACGACGCTAGATCAACTCACAGCACCAATTTCCAATTCAATTCAACCAGTAAGTGTCTTATGCTCATCTCATCATGCTATAGCTCCCAATTGAACTCCAGTGGACCTCAACGTCGGTGATCGCTGTGAGTTGCATTTGCCCTGTTCCTCTCATCGCACCCATTTGCAGCCCGAATTAACCTCCCTTTCTGTAGAATTAAATGATCATTAGAGCCCCTTGAACAATCCTGTTCAATCCAATTATGAAATTAACCTGTGTTTACTGATTTCTTAATCTCCGTGCGCTGCCGTGACCGTCGCACGTTGCCAGCAAGCCTCACCATGTCCTTGGCCAAACCAGCTGCACCAACTTGTTCCTTGTATCTTGTACATGGTGTAGCTGAGCCCATTTAACCTGCATTGCCCTAAACTAGCACTGCCACATTTTCCGTCTTCTTCGATTCCAGTGTCAACGCCGATGAGCTCCAGTACTTGATTGCAACCCAATTCCTCATTGGAGAACGATCAGCACCAGTCCAGGATCATAAACCCTCAATCAATTTCTTGATTCATCCACCCTAGCTCGCTGTCACCGTAGCTCGCCCTTGTTTCTAAAAGCCGACGAGTTCAACCTCGCCGTTTGCCATCGTCTCACCACCACTATCCAATTAACTTGGCTAGTAGCTTCACCTTGATCTCACCTAACCATTTGACAAAGTTGGCGAAGCATTGCACGAGAAAATTGATCAAACACCGAAACCCTTGCTCTTGACAGTGCACGGACACTTAGTTCAATGTGCACAGGGACCTTTTTGCTATTTCCTATAATTCTTGGACTTTGCTGTAAAAGCCAGTTTGTCAATTAGTTATCTTGTTTCATTGTGCACCCAATGCCTTAAGCCAAACCTATTTTGTCAATTGGAAATCCTTCAAACCATACCTATGCCATTCTTTGATAATGTCAGGCAGCAAACCGAATGTTGTCCTATTGACATTCATTGTATTTGAGCAAACTAGCTGTGAACCAAATGTCAAGACTTATGCCTTGAAACCCTCAGAGTCTTTACCATCCAATCTTAGTCCAAATCCTCCTGATTCCATCATTTCAACTTAGCCTCGGCATATAGATGCATTCGATCCCTAAATCGCCAATCCTTTTCCTTCTCTAAAGCAAGCATATCTGCATATAGATCATAAAATATTTTAATATAGTTAATAATCATTGTATGTTTGATTTGTTGCTGAGTAGATCCAAAAGCTAAGTTCGAGGACTTCACTGTCGACCCGATGCCAACTACAGATATTTATGTCACAAGAGACAAGTCATATTCTTGAACATCTTGAACCTATATTTTATGAATTGTTAAGATATTGCCTTGACTATAAATAGTATTGCATGTGATGAAATGAGAAAAGTATGACATGGCAGTGCCAGGATGTATGCCGATGAAATATGAGGAGATTATTTACAAAATGATAAAGTTGTGAGCCATAACTAATATATATGTATATATGTATATTCATGAAATAAAATCCTAGCCGTGACTAGAGTTTGGTATGGAACGGTGGTAGCACTGACGAGTGCAGGGATTGTGGAATGAACCGGTCATTGGCATATAAGGACTAGAACCTTGTGTTGTCCTTCAATGCGGCATGAAAACGTACCAACCACTTGCCTGGTATGGGACAGGCACGACTTAGTAGCTTTCTTGGTATTAGAGTTCCCTGCATGGTATGTCGGTCCGATTTCTTGCGTGGAAACTGGTGGGCCACAAACGGCCGTGAGTGGTGTGAGATCAGAAAAATAATGAGAGGATAAGGTGTAAAGAAGGAAGTCACACTATGCCTGGATTGAGTCGTGCGCGGCTGCATCCATAAGGGTCATGTGTCTTGCGAGGACATAGACCAAGGCTAGGTAGTCGGGTAGTGGGGAGGACCCACAACGGTATTTTAGACTTAACTGTGTATTTACCGGGTGGGGATACTGTTAATATTAGACTGCAAAGCTGTTGTGTGATCTCGGCCTTGTCACATGCGTAAAAGTCGCATGGAGATGGCCCGACTTGAAAGCCGAGTGAAGAAGTGGATTTAAAAAGAGGTACACCTTTGCAAAGTTATAAAATGTATTTGAATACTCTGAGCTCCCAGGTTCTGGAGTCTACACGCGGTGGATTCACACAAGTATGTTTTCTAAATAAAATTTGTTAGACCTAGCTCATATGTGCTTCTAATAGTTTACAAAAGAGATTGATATTATGTTATGATAAGTGCTGCCATGAATATGAATTATGACAAGAAAAGGTATTTTGTAACCTTTCCCGTTTCTCTACTAGCATAGGTTCATATCATCACTATTATAAGTATACACTCTTAGTATGACTTGCTGAGTACGTAAGTACTCACCCTTGCAATTCACCATCCAATAGAAAAAGTGTTCCATGACCAAGGCGAATGCTTGAAGAACTTTTGGATCCACAAGGAGGAGAGTTAGTTGTTCTGCCTGAGCCCTGAAGAGTGTTGCTCTGCTTTCAACTTCTTGCTGTGGGGGTTCACTTAGCTTCTGACGAGTAGTTGTTTTACTGCAACCAGATTTATTTATGCCATGATGCCTTGTAATTTATTATGTTGTAATATGGCCAATAGGCCATGCTGCTCAATGTAATGAAGGTTAAACTAATGCAATATACTCTGTGTTTGACTCATCCTGGGAACTCAAATGGTTTGGGATCAGCTGCAGTGAGCTGGGTCCTCACGGGAGTAGTCGTGTTCTCCTATGAAGGCGGGGCGCAACATAGACACAACCCTATTTACAAAAGTGGTTGAGAAAGATCTTTTTGTATGTCAAATATACGTTGATGATATCATATTTGGGTCTACTAATGAATTCTTTTGTCATGAGGTTGAAAAAATGATGTCTAGAGAATTTGAGATGTCGATGATTGGAGAGCTAAGTTTCTTTCTTGGACTTCAAATCAAGAAACTCAAGAATGGAACGTTCGTGAGTCAAACCAAGTATGTGAAGAACTTGCTCAAGCACTTTGGGATGGAAGATGCTAAAGCCATCAAAACTCCCATGGCCACTAATGGATATCTTGATATGAACAGCGACGGAAAAGTAGTTGACTCTAAACTTTATCGATTAATGATTCGTAGCTTGCTTTATCTTACCACATCTAGGTCCGACATCATGTTTAGTGTTTGCTCATGTGCTATATTTCAATCGTCTCCTAAAGAATGTCATTTGATTTCTCTTAAAAGAATCCTTAGGTACTTGAAATGCTATCCAAATATAGGAATTTGGTACTCTAAAGATGCAAATTTTGAATTAATTGGCTACTCAGATTCGGATTATGCGGGTTGCAAAATTGACAGAAAAAGCACATCTGGTAGTTATCAACTTTTGGGGAGATCACGAGTCCCGTGATCATCTAAGAAACAAAATTCTGTAGCTCTCTCCACCACCGAAGTAGAATATGTTTCAGTAGGTAGTTGTTGTGCTCAAATTTTATGGATGAAGCAAACCCTTTTGGATTATGGAATTTCTTTTTGACAAAGTGCCACTCTTGTATGATAATGAAAGTGCCATAAAGATTGCAAACAATCCAGTTCAACATTCTAGAACAAAGAGAATTGATGTTAGGCACTATTTTATAAGAGATCATGTGGCAAAAGGGGACATAGATGTGAATTATGTAAGAACTGACTTGCAGCTAGCAGATATCTTCACTAAACCTTTAGATGAGACCAGATTTTGCTTTCTTAAAAATGAATTGAATATTATTGATATATCAAATGCAAGTTAAATGTCTGCTTTGTTGTCGTCCTACCTTTTTGTGCTTGATGTCAAAGGGGGAGAGATTACGGAGAGCTTAGGGAGAGATTAGAGAGAGATTGGAAAGAGATTCTTGTATGACATTATTGATAGTTTATATGCTCATTGTTTATTCATTGTGGACTCTCAAATGACTCATATGTGTATTTATATATGCATGCATTCAGGAGGAGTTCTTGTATATCTAATGTTCATGCATACACTTAGGGGGAGTCATTAATTTTTATTCGTTTTCAATACTTGTTGTCATTAATCATCAAAAAGGGGGACATTGTTGCATCTAGGTCCTTTTTTGGTTGATTTTGATTATTGATGACATTAAGTGTCTTCGACTAATCATGTCCTTGAGCTATTTGTACGCAGTGTCATCCGAGGTCGCAGTCCAAGGACGCGAGCCAAGGTTACAAGTGCAAGGTCGCAATGTTGCCCAAGGTCGCAGTCCGAGGACACGAGCCAAAGTCGCAAGTGCAATGTCGCTAAGAAGAAAGCTGCAAAGATCTAAGGTAAGTGCTTGTTTATTGTGCTGGTCTTGGAGTTTGGAGTTATACCAGTTTTCATTCTTTTTTTAGTTTAAACCATACTATTAAGAGGGGTTGCAAAATCTCCTTTAGTTCCGGCAAAAACTGAGAAACTCTCAGGTCATATGTTGCATTCATATTCATTCACAATCTTGGTCAAGAATCTCAAAGAGGAACTGAAACTGGTCATCCGAGTACTGTTTACTTGACCAGGTACTGTTCATTCGACCAGTGGTCACACGAGTACTGTTCATTTGACCAGACACTATTCATACGACCAGACATTGTTCATTCGACTAGTAACACTATTCATTTGACCAGACATTCCAACGGCTATTTACTAGCCGTTAGAGGTTGTAGTTGGCTGTTAGTTGTATTGATTTCTTTCCTTTTCGACCACAACGGCTAGCTGAGAGGTTGGGCTATAAATAAAGGTGTTTTGAACAGTATTTTCACACATCTCAAGCTACATTCTCATACACATTTTTTAGCAATCTCTATACATACCTTTGAGCATCTTTTCTATACATTTTGAGCACTTTTTAGAAGTTTTTGAACAGTTTTAGAAGAAGTTTTGAGCAGTTTTGGAAGAAGTTGATGAGAAGTTTCTATTCATTCGACCAGTGGTCACACAGGTACTGTTCATTTGACCAGACATTCCAACGGCTATTTACTAGCCATTAGAGGTCGTAGCTGGCTGTTAGCTGTATTAATTTCTTTCCTTTTCGATCACAACAGCTGTGAGGGACCCACCCGTTGCAGTGGGCCCCAGGTGTGCACTTACCCCGACTGCCCAGGATGCAGTCGTGCACAGAGTAATAAATAGACAGTCAGCTCAATTTGGTTCATATACAAAAACAGTATATAGCCATTAGGCCCTAATACACATCGATATACAAAGGCCAGCAAGGCCATCTACTAGATTTTATGAAAGTAGTTTTATCTGGTCTCTGAGACCATCCCACAGGCAAAAACTCGAGTGCAGCACGTAAACCTTCTAAACTCCGGGTGATCCTCCTTTACTCATCTCTAGCTTCTCTTCAACTGTATTTTCGTTATTAAGCAAGGGTGAGTACAAAGTACTCAGCAAGTCTCTATATAAGAATTTATCCAATGCATGACAAGCTATGTCTACTTTAACAGTTTATGTGGTACAGAATAGTAAATTTCACAAACACATTTCCAAAGCGAATTGAAATACAATTTGTTAGCAAAATGATGGTAGAAAACATTTATGATCCAAGAGTTAAATCTGGGCAAAACCTCTCAGTTTGCCCCTTTTTATCTAATACTTTCTTACTATTGTGCTATCCAGTTACTACCCATGGCATACCCCTGTCCGGGAGTACGGAGTACTCGAATACTTTTTAACACTCTGCAGAGGGGCACCGCTTTACCCACATGAGTCCATCAATCTTCCCAGTCAGGCCAATTACACGCACATTATTGCATGCGACTAGATTGAGGAGACAAGGCTCTCAAAAACATTGTATTAATTATATTCCTGCCCGACAATTCGACCGCATTGGTCATCCTTGTCGTTGTGAGGTACCTCAGCGAGAAGTACCCACACCCAATATTCACGAGTTACTCAAGGTCAGAGTAACCGCACGAACTCTCCCCTCACATCTCACCCTCACCCATTCAGGTCTTAAGTTTAGACAACTAAACTTAGAAAGATCCACCCCAAACATCTCAGTTTGGAGCCTGAATGAGAACGACCACCTTGCAGGGATAAAATCGATATGTAGTAGTCTACTGGCCGAGTTCAATCACTTGATCATGTGGTTGGCACGTTAATATGCCCATGGTCGTTTAGCACAATTGGTTATATCCTTATTTATTAGGGTGAGGTACTCAGCCACTGTCCCACTTAGGTAAAAGTTGCCCACCAATCATACAATCCTCACCACCAATATTCATTGGTTTTCAAATAAGCATCATGATTATTCAAAATACTTTTAAGACCCAGTAAGGATGTTCCACCCAAGGTGGCCTCGGATCCTTATTGCCTCAACCAATCAGCAAGGATATTCCACTCACGGTGGCCCGAATCCTTGCTATCTAACCGATCAATTTCATTTGTAAAAATCCTACCATCAACTGCTTGTGATTAATCATTTACATGCATTTGCTTATACTTTATCAGAAACAACATACATAGCCATTGCAATATATGTGTTCAATATGATCAAGAAATAGGGACTTGCCTTGCTTTTCATGGGATTCAGCTGAGAGAACTACCAAAGCACTGACGTCTTGGAGCTCGCTTCACTTGGTATCTATTTCGACGTCAAACAATAAGCAAGAAAAAATAATAGTGAGTATATTTTTTATAAATACATATGTTTATAACTGATAGGGTTCAAGTGGTCGAATGCTGAAATAGGATTAAAAGAATGGTCAAAAGGTGATTGATAAGCTTGGTCTTGGCTAGATTAATTTAGAAAATAGGGAAACTTTATCTAGTATTTGGATGGATGATCAGATTATATATGTACAAGGTTAGAGATAAGGCGGACAAGGTGACACGAATAGATTTTCGATCTGAGGTTCATAGGATTGCAAACGACATAAGCATGTCGACCAGAGCGACATTGGACATAGGCTGACAAAGCTTAGGTTGGCCTTTTAGGGTTTTCATCGAGGCTCGAATACATAACTAGGGCTTTGGTTGAATGGTCAAAGATTAGTGCTTTCGTTGAGAGACACAATTACTAGGGTGAAGACAAATTCTAGGTCGAACACGAACGCGGCGACACGGCGAAGTGCAGTGCCGCTGGACAAATTTTGGTTATTGGATGATCCTCACCGGCTAAATCCGGCTCTCGGTCGATCCCAGATAGAAGTGCACGATTCTACAGCCGCGTAAGAACCGACCGCGCTGAAATCGGAGTTCTCGGGGCTTAGAATGGAATTATAACTCAGAAAGACTTGGTCGATATTTCTTACCTCTTCGGGGGCTTTTCCGCAAAGTCGCCAAAATCGCTAAAATCCTACCAGCCGCCATCTCTCTGCTGTGTTCTTTTTCCTTTTCTTTTTCTTTTTCTCTTCTTCTTTCTTCTTCTTCTTTCCTGTTTTTTCTTCTCTTTTTCCCCCAAATCTTCTCTACCCCTCTGGCCCCTTCACCGCCGGTGGCCGGAGCACACCCCGGCGGCACACCACCGCCACCCGGTCGGCCTCCGTGCCCGATCCGGTCGCTGCCTCCTGCGCGCGACGCGACGCCGCCACCGCCGCTGATCCCGCGCGCGCCGCCGCCGGTCCGGCCTTCGCCCCGCGCTACAGCCACCGCGCCGCGCCGACCTGACCTCGTGCTCACCGCCGCCCGATCCAAGCCATCGCCTCCTTCTCGCGGCTCGCGGCCGCGCTTGGCTGCGCCTTAGCGGCATGGCTGTGTTGGTAGTCCGCCGCGCGCGTGGACGCGCCGCCTCCGGCTCGCTGGCAGCCTGGTTCTCGACGCCGGCGCCTCAGGTAAGTCTCTCTAATATCAAATGTGGCCGTGGCGCCAGGTCTCAACTTCTCCCGGGGGTTTTGATTTGGTCTGCTCCTGTCTTGGTCCTACGCTTGTGTGTATGATTTGGGATGGCCAGAGGTGCAAGATGGTGAGGTGTTCTATTGTTGCTATATATGAGATTTATGATTTTGTGACGTCTATGACTGAGATTGTGCTGCTGGAGGTATGCATCTCATGTGGCAGTGATGGTCTGAAGGTTTCAGGTGTTTAAGGGATGATTCCTGATCTCTGATGCATAGGCTACTAATGCTGTTACTATCTTCTAATCAGTTCTTGTATGAATGAACATAATCCCTAATAAATGGGAGTTTGGGGTCCAATGGTTACCTTGCTGTAGCCCTGGTTTCTTTCTCCTTGCTCCTGTGGTTGCTGCCCCCTGGTTTTCACTAACTGTGTTGCTATGAATTATGCTGCTGTTTCTTTCTTTAGCATTGCTACCTCAAGACACTGCTGTGTTTGCTGGAGGAGCTACTAGAGGAAGAAGGTGGAGATTAGGAAGGAGACGATGATCTTGGCTGCTACTGGATTTCTTGCTGGTTACTGGAAGCAAAGTGTAGAGGAAGAAATGGAGTGCATGGAGGAGAAGATGATGCTGCTACTGCTGCATATACACATATACACTATTAGGCAAGCAGCTACGTATATGTGTGGTTACTGTTGAGTTGAAGAGAAGCAAACACCCAAGCTGCTGCGTGTAGAGGAAGGGAACAGATGGCTGTGCTGCCGTGTGCATTTTGCTGTTTTGGATGGCTTCTGAGTTAAGTAACGGTGGTGTGTGTATATGTGTACATTTAGGTATAGATAGATATATGAGTGGTTGTGTATATATGTGATCTGAATGTATCTGTGGAGTTAAAAGAATTTGGATATGTGTTTCTTCCTATATTTATATGTGTATGCTGATTGGTCTATATATGGGTGTGTGTATAGATTGTTGTGCACATGTATTACGTCTCTGTATGTATATGACTGTATGTGGGTGTATGAATTTGCAATATATATATATATATATATATATATGTGCACATTTGTGTATATGTGGTTGAATATGGTCCTGGCAGATGTATGAGGGTGTTGAGGTGTAATTCTGGACAGAATTGTGGTTCGATGTTTGTGTGTGTAAAGTATGTTGATGTATGCACTGAAGTAAATGTGTGTAACTTGAGTGAGGAGTTGTTGTATGTATTCAAGTCTATGATGTGAGTGTGAACTAGCAAGTTGGACTAATTGCAGATAGTCATGTTCTGGAGGCTAATTCGGACTTAAGTCTCGTACATAAGTTCTGGCCGGGTAATCAAATTAGGGGTGAATTGGATTAAGATGAAAATGAAATGAAAACGAAAACGGAAATGGAATTAGGGTAAAAATGAATAGTATTTTTACCGAAAACGAGTGAAAATGCGAATAACTAGGTTTCGGGGCCGAATCTGAACTTGGTACAATTGGGAAACTTGTGTTGAATAACTGAAGAAACATAATGGTTCAATCAGATTGGTATTCAGAGATGAATTGGAGAATTTAGCCATTTTAGGCTTTTGAAAACAGGAAAAGGACTGATTCGTAATGAAGTATGGACTGAAACGCGAAAAGTGGCCAAATGAATTTATTTGGATGAGAAGTTTTAGGTCTGGTATGCAAAGGTATTAAGATTTAGGGTTCCAAGGAAATCCAGGAGAAATCTACTCCGGAATCAATCAAATTGAAGACTAAAGGGTCAAGCAGGGTTATTAGAGTAATTAAGTATTCTGGTTTTCGAAAACAGAACTGGGTTGAGTTTCTGGGGTTGAGATAAAAGGAAATTATTTAGGAGTAGATTGTTTTCTTTTTTTAAAAAAAAAATTTATGCTCTATTTTTGGGATATTACAACGGCTAGCTGAGAGGTTGGGCTATAAATACAGGTGTTTTGAGCATTATTTTCACACATCTCAAGCTACATTCTCATACACATTTTTGAGCAATCTCTGTATACACCTTTGAGCATCTTTTTTATACATTTTGAGTAGTTTTTAGAAGAAGTTTTTGAGTAGTTTTAGAAGAAGTTTTGAGCAGTTTTTAAATAGTTTTTTGAGCAGATTTTTTAGAAGCTTCTATTCACATTTTTGATCAGTTTTATGAACACTTTTGGGTAGATTTTGATCAGTGTTTATAAACATTTTTTGAGAAATTTTTCTAAAGAACCAAGAGATAAATTTTTTGATATACACTTGTGCCCAAGTGCCAAAATCTTGATCTTTTGATCAAGTATCATTCATTGTGATTGAGAGAGATGTTCTGAGAGTATTCATTTGCATCATTTGCATCCATAGAAGTTTCTTGGTATTTGTTGGAGGTCAAGAGAAGATCTTGCAACTTGTTACTCTTGGTGAACTCTCTCACCTAGACAGTTTGGAGGTGTGGCCGTTGACCTCTCCATTAACGGAGGTTGTCAGAGAGGCTCGGCATATTTGTGAAAGTCATCGGTGCTCTCCTATCCGGAGTGGAGAAGGAGCAACCTTAGTGAAAAATATCCTTTATGGAAATTGAAGCAAGACTCATTCATTTGAGTACTTCAATGAGGAGTAGGGGAGACCGAATGAGTCTCCGAGACCTCTGGAAAAATCACCGTATTTGATTTTCTTACTCTTTCTTAGTGCAAAATATTATTAAATTATTTTAGTTTATTTGCTCTCAGTCTTTTCCTTGAAAAAATTGTTTTTAGTTGAAAAGTTTTAAATCCTCCTATTCACCTCCCTCTAGTCGGCATCCTCGATCCTACAGTTTTTTCTCCATAGAAGAAAGTTTCGTAGCTACAGCTTCTTCCTGGTTTCGCCGATCAGCCATGCTCTTTGTTAAGGAGGCATTTTTTTTGAAGAAAATACAGTAGGCAAGAAACCTACTATATATAGTAATAATATATATGAAAGAAACTTCAGGTTACAAAAGAGAAAAACAAACAAACATTACAAAAGATCAACCCATCTAAGAATTTTTTCTCTAGTATCAACAGAGGAACGAGCAGCGATTAGTTTTAAATCTGAAATGAAGGCTTTCTTCCACTTGAAGAGACTCCTCGTCTGTTGATTGAAAATTTTGGAATTTCTATCTTCCAAATATTCCATAATGAAGACATGATTACTTCCATGAGAAAATCTTTGAATGTCAGGTTGTCTTCCTTGAGTTTCCAAATCAAATTCGTCAGGCATTTTCCCTGTGACAAGGAAGACAGTTGTTATACATAGATGAAGTTCAAGTTGGTATAAACAAAGGTATGGATACTTACTGTTGTAGCCGGCTGGTCTCCCTTTGTGTGACCTCAATATGTTCTGCTAGAGCTTTTGACTTGGTCACCACGCGGGTTAGATCCTAAAACACAGTCATACCTGCTGTTTAAATTTGAACATTCCTAAGGTCTTCAATTTCAGAGAAGGTAAAAGATTTTTACTTACCTCTATGAAATTGCTGAAAGAAGTATTCTCATGTTCATTCGAAGGTTGAACCTCGAGGCCAGTTCTTTCCTTGACAACAGGAGCAGCAAATGATTGTTCTTGCGGGCTCACTCCTGCGGTCAAGGTTGCAGTTTCCATCCCATGAGATTGGAAATCCGCAATTATTTCCTCCACAATGGCCTAAGGGGCTACCTCAGCCATTGTGCTTGCACCTGTGTCTTCCTTGACCTCCACGGTAGGAGTTGTGCCGATTTTTGAAGAGGTTGACAAGGCATCAGACACAAGGTTCCTGAAAATATCATGACTTGTAACATCCTTGTTTTTAAATAAATGTGATGTAGCAAGATGCGATATTCATACTTGAGTCGAAACCCCCTCACAGCTTTGGGTTTCGATGATGCGCTCTGGGTGCCCCTCTTGAAGTGTCATCTACATCTGTCCTTGTTCTCCTCTTCTTGAACAGGACAGTGGCTTCCTCTCCCTACATATTCAAAAAATGATTGGGATATGCAATGGAGTAGAAGCTCATGAAATGTGAAGTTCTTACCACATCAACCCCTTCCGCATTCGAATGAGGCGGTATCGGCCCTATTGCAGTAGCAACCACGGTTTCAGAATCCTCTACAACCATGGCTGCTAAGGTAATGGCCTCAGGGTTGGGAATTTCCTCTGTGGCCACAAGTTCCTCCGTGACCATGCGATCCCCTGCCTCATCAATTGCCCCCGACATGGAGGACAATATGTTGGCAATAGTGGGGGAGGATGGCTCCTCTGAAATGTCATTCTCCAGAGAGCTCGCCCTTTTTCTCATCCTCGCTCCCCTCACCCTGTACGACTAAGAAGTGACTCCTATTCGTACTTGGTATAACAGGGGGAAGAGAAAATCTTACCACAGCAGTTTTCGCGGTATTCTTCTTCGCTTTAGATGAAGGCCCTCCTATGGTCTTTGATTTGGACATTCAAGGAGTGGTTTCCTTCATCTTCTTGGCTTTGGAAGAGATTACTTTCACTCTCTTTGACACTGACCTCCTAGAAGGCCCAACATTATCCCCAAGACGTTTTGTCCCGACGATTCACCCCTTCAGCAGCTGCATCATTTCAAGAAAATGCGATTTGATGATTAAAGATCAACAAGCTTTCTTGGACACATTCCTAGAAAGAAGATTTACCTTTTGATGTTCTTGTCTAAGATCATCACCGCTGTTGATCCTCGAGCTCCTTCTGTAGCCGCATTGTATGGCTTTAGAAGATTATTTTTCCTTTTCTCGATTTCAGACAAGGACAAAACTGCATCACAAAAGGCAAATTACTTGATATGGAATTCTTCGTCAGTTAAATTGTGCATTTTGTGGATCAGAGAACTTACCAGTATTATAATGCAAGGTGCTATCTGTCATGGATTCCACCTCCCAAGCAGGCTGTTCCCTCTTTCTTAGGGGGGCTTATTCTGTTTTTCACGAAGTCACGGATGATATCCTGTGCAGTTAACCCCTGGTGAACTAAGTGAAGAATTTCTTGGGCCTGCTTCTTCAATTCTTGGCTCAAAGTAGGGACGGTATCCATCTCGCTGCTCTTCTCCGGACGATGATTCTTGAACCAGAGACTACTCTCCGATGGAGGGGTGTAGTAGAACCATTTTTGGCTCCACCCATGCACAGAATCACGCAGAGGAAGAAAGGGATAATCTTTCTTCCCCTTTATGCGGAAGTATATGCATCTAGCAGCACTGGCACTCTTTGACCATGCCGAGAAGTAGAACCGTCGGAATAGATCTACACTAGGTAGCACTCCAACGAAGGCCTCGCAAAGGTGCTGGAAAATCACCAGAATCAGGATGGCGTTGGGGTGCAGATTCACCAATTCCAACCCAAAATGTGCCAGGATATCTTGAAGGAACTTGCCTTCTGGGAGTCGAAATACACATCGCAAGAACTCTTCGAAGATTACTAGTTTGTTCTCATGAACAACTGGAGTTTCTTCATTCTTCTCACCGACCGCCAGTTGATTTGCAGCCACAGGGGAAGGATCTCCTCTCTCTCTAGCACCATCAGGCTCTCAGCATTGTGGTGGATTGATCGGCTCCAAGACGCCATTGCCTCGAAAGATCAGTGGAAAAACGACGGCTTTGGTGGTGATGAGAGTAAAGGTGCACAAAGAGGGTTTCTTGCGGCAGATCTAGTACAGAAAAGCTTTCTTCTATCGGTAAAAAACACACTTCTACTATCGGTTTCTGTACCATTAGAGATAGACACGATAGAATAAGACAGGTCATTTTCTAACGATAAATAACCGTTAGAGGAAGTGCACTATTCTAACGGCATTTTCGGAGACAACCAGTAGAAAAACCGTTCTAGTCTGACGGTTGTGAATGAGTTTACCAATAGAAATACTTACACTCTTCTAACGGTCAAATGAGAGTGTACCGTGAGAAAAAAAAGATAGTACTCTCACGGTTGTGTATGAGTTTACCGGCAGGAAAAGTTACACTCTTCTAACGGTTAATTAAGAGTGTACCGTGAGAACAAAAGATAGTATTCTCACGGTTTTTGAATGAGTTTACCGATAGAAATACTTACATTCTTCTAATGGGTAATTAAGAGTTTACCGTGAGACAAAATCATAGTACTCTCACGATTGTGTACGAGTTTACCGACAGGAAATGTTACATTCTTCTAACGGTTAAGTGAGTGTGTACCGATAGAAAAAATGTTGTTGTTTTCTAACTCTGTTTGCTATTTAGCCGTTAGAAGAGTACATTCACAATATAGTACATTCACATATACAGTACAGATTGGATACACAATACAGTACAGATGAAAAGAAAGGTACATTCACATATACAATTTATTCACATATATACGAACCAATACAAATTGCATGCAATCCAATATGGACAAATCTATGCACAGAATATAAACAAATACTAACCAATAAGACTATATATAAACAATCTAGGCACAGAGTACACGAAAAAGAGAAAATTGACAACAAGTGAGTGAAAAGCTTGTCATGGCGGTTGGTTGGGTGCAACTTCCTTCATAACATATTTAGCCTAGATTTGTCGGAGATCTCTAATCTTTGCATTGTCATATTGATCTTTGGATATGGCGATCAGCAAGCATGTGTCAATACTGAGTAACTAACTTCCTAATTTTGAATGTGCGGTGACCTGGCATACCACCCATGTGGTAGTACGCCTGATCTTTGAACATTTCCCGAATAAAGTTATATTATCCGACAAATGTTTGTTACAGAGTAGCGAAGCAGAAACATGGTTTCATATAACAAGGTGCTTAATTACATACATATGCTTATTCCTTAAAGGAATAGTTCCGAGATGGTCACAACAGTCACTCTCCATCACCAATGCTGAAGTAGGTGGGATCGAAATATAGTTGCCTTCCTCTGGATAAACCTCCTCAGTTGCACTGGTCGGCATCACATCATCGAAGGAGTACTTAAGGTCTAACAAGGATATACATATAGCAAGGATGAGTGCCGAGTCACTCAGCAAGTAATTTGAGAATATAAATGCGTCATGCATACCTAAACTATTCTAAAGATATTGTTATGTTATATCACATTAACCCGAATAAGTTTTCCATTCCAAATTCATTTGTGATTGCAAAAGACTCCATTTTAAGCAAACTCTACTGAACACTTATACCATAGGGTGAGACCACCTGTAGGTCTCCTTTCCTGCCGTGACGCAACTTCCAACCTGGAAGTAAGGAGTGAATATTCACATTTTACTCTACAGAGGGGTATCACTTTACCCACAGAATCTCTGGATTACCATGTCGGTGTTCGTCAACAGTGCTCCGCATTTCTGATAATGTGTGACATCATCAAGAGAACAAAGCCTTTTTCCAATCCTTTCACTAGTTCCCTCCACTGGTATGGTACCGCCATACCTGTGTAGTCGGACGCATCCACTACACCCACCAGTTGAGCCTATAGCTCCAAGCTCGCCTTAGGTCATTCTTTCATTATAATACATAAACATATACGTTCCCATTGTGGAGGTGTATTAACTTCTGGATAAGATACTTGACTAGGCCCGTCCCATACCAGGTCTGTGGTTGATACGGGTATTACGGCGCTGGGTAGAAATGACAGTTGGTTGTGTCCTTAACTTTATAAATATACTTTAATACAAGATTCGAGCCCTCCTTCGGCTCTCCTCAAGATTACTCATTTTCATCTATCACATTTTCATCAAGTTATTTAACTTCCATTCTCAACACTTTCATCAGGGTTACCCAAATCCATTTACAATATCTTCATCAAGACCAACCTTTATCTTTTTATTAAATATTCTTTTTGATGCAAAATGGTAAAACTATATAGATTATCAAATAGAGGATAACAACATAAAATTAACCAAGCATGTCTTATATGGTCAAGAATAAGACTTGCCTTGCTTTTCGTAAAATCCAGTTGAAGATGTTACCAGGGTATTGACGTTCTTGTGCTCGCTTCGCTTGGTATCTAGTTCGACGTCAATCAATAAGCAAGCAAAAATAATAATTAGTATATTTGTTTATATAAATATATAGTTAGGTTTGATAGGGTTCAAGTGGTCGAACACTGGGATAAGATTAAAAGAATGGTCAAAAGGGGATTGATAAGTTTGGTCTAAGCTGGATTGACTTAGAGAACAAGGAAAACTTTATCTGGGTTTGGATGGACGATCAAATTATATATATGTGAGGTTGAAGACAAGGTGGACAAAGTGACGCGAACGGATTTTTGATTTGAAGTCCCTAAGGTTGCAAATGACACAGGCATGTCGATGAGAATGGCATTGAACATGAACTGATAAGGTATAGAATGGCCTGCTAGGGTTTCCTTCGAGGCTGGGGTCGAATGCTGGGATAGGGTGATGATTTGGATGAATAGGTTGAGTGAAAGGTGTTAGATAGGATTAAGAAGGATAGTCGAGAGGTATTGATATGTTTAGTTTAAATCCTAATTGTGGGTCAAGTTTAGGAGACACGACCAGGGAAAGTCTAGGTACGGTCGATAGTGTGATTAGTGTAAGAATTGGCATAGAAAATAGGAAAAACTCTATCTGGTGTTTGGATTATTGATCATATATAAACTTCTAGAAGTGCAATGGTGACCTCTGCGCTGAAATGGAACGCTTAGATGCTAATCGTTTCCGTCTCTAACGTAATGACTACCCTCCCAAACAAAATGAGAAATCAAGTTTAGTTTAATTGATCTGCATAATGGAATTACATAACTATTTTTGAGTTGGGTAGTTTCCAAAAATAATAATAATATTAATGGTGTTTTCTTTATAGCGTTTAATATAATTAAGCCAAGATATTGTTTTAAAGTCAAAATTATTTAAGTTGATAACTAATTAATTGGTTACTTGGAAATAGAAATAAAATAATTTATAACCTTAGAATTCTTTTACCTGGATTGAGGTCTACATGAAATACTGAAATTACTTTAGATGTATTTGTTAAAATAGTAAAGATGTATTTGCTGTTTTGAAATAATAAAATAAGACAAAGATGATGTATAGCTTTAAAATTCCTTTTGCCTAGATAAAAGATTATATTAATTTAAATTAATTTATCAAAAGAGTGAAGGTAAATTTGTGTGCATGTATAAATATCTAATTTGATTAAACTCTAATTGAACTTGGTGTAATTTAAGAAATTGCAAATGCAAATTAGTTAAGAATATTTAGCTAAGTAAGGATTGAAAATAATTTAAGTTAGTTTACTCTAAAAAGGGGTGAGGAATAAATTTATGTACATATGCAGGTCTCATTTCTGTTGAAATTAGGAGCATAGATATATGTATATACATATATATATAGGTTTATCTGCGTACTTATGAATGAGTTTGTATATATGTACATATATTTATTAGGAAATTCACAAATGCTAATAGATCAGAAATATTTGGTTAAAAAGTTTCTGAGTTTAATCAGATTTAAATCAGATGTTAAACAGTACTTAATCAAGCCCTTAAATAGGTTTTGGAATTAGAATTAAAATTACAGAAAATGAAAAAGGATTAAAAAATGGAAATAAATGAAAAACCACAAAATCCCGAGTTGGGCCGGCCCAGCCCAACTCCCTTCTCCTAATCGTCCTCACCACCACATCCATCTACACCACACACACACCACGCACTCAACACACACTACACTACCCTCAGCCACCCCATGCCTTAGCTGCCTCCACCCCTGGCTCCGGCGCCGCAGCCGCCGCATTCCCGTGGCTCTCTCTCTCTCTCGGCTACACGCGCCGCCCTTTTCTCCCTCTCTTGCACCGGATGGCTCCTATCACCCTAACCCTATCCCTAGCTCGGCCGCCGCGAAGCCCGACGGCGACCCGACGATTTCTTCGGCGCAAGCGTCGCGGTCGGCCGTAGCCCGGGCCGCACCGCCTCGCCTCCCCTCTCGCGGCTCGCGGCCGTGCCTTAACAGCGTGGCCGCGCGGTAGCCCGGCGCGCGCGTGGACACGCCGCCGGCCGGCTCATCGGCTGCCTGGTCCCCGCCGCTTGCGCCTCAGGTAAGGTCTTCTAATTCTGGTGTGGCCTTGGTGCTAGGTTTGAGTTGTGCTCTGTTCTGTTTTGTGGCATTTGTGTGCTGTGATGCTTGTATTCATGTATGTGTGATCTGTGATGACTAGAGATGCTAGATGAAGTGTCCTACTGCAGCTAACTGTGTGATTTTGTGAATTTGTGATGATTGTGACTGAGATGATGTTGCTGGAGGTATGCACCTCATGTGGCAGCAATTATCTATAGGTGTTCTGGTGGTTTTGGGTGATTCTGGAGCAAATGCTATGGCTTACACTTTACTCTCTAGTTAAACAACTAAGAGCTAGACAAATTATGACAATTCAGTGGCTAAAATATGCTAAAATCTAAAGTTAGGTTCAGTTATAACCTTGCTGTTGGCTTTGGATCCCTTCTGTTTCCTGTGTGGCTCCTGTGGCTGCTACTCCTTGAGTTGGTGGTTTTGCCTTAATCTCCACTGCTCTTACTGGTTTACTTTAGCTCCTAGTGATCTGTGTTGCTGTGTGTGAATTGTGTTGTAAAGCCTGATTTATTTGGTGTGCTACGCATGCAACTGACTCAAAGAGGGTTGAGGTGGCTGTGATCACTGTTCCGGCAAATAGGTGTCTCTGCCCCAGGCTGTATTAGTGTACTTTGGACTAATCTGTGAAATCAGAAAAGCTGGAGGGGATTTGTGCAAAAATTCATAATGAGGCTGTGAAAAGCTTCGGGGCTAAAATGCAAAGCTGTGGTCTATTGGGCCTCTGGGCTCACGGCCTTGTGTTTGGGCAGATTCTAAAAGAAAATTCTCTCTTTTGTTTCTCTTATTTTGTTTAATGCCTTTGAGACTCAGAAACGACCCGAAATAACCCGAATTCGAATGCTGGATGATGACAGGTGGATATTGCATGATGCTGACGTGGAGGGCTACTGTTCACACATGTGTATATGTATACTTGAAATTATGCATGCATCGGTATGTATCTAAGTATATGCATGGTGGTGGGTGTATGTTTTGTTGTGTACATGTATATATATGTGTATATGTATGACTGTGTACATGGGCACATATATTTGCAGTATATGTGTTTATTTGTGTATGTGTATATGTATATGCAGTGTATTCTCAGTTGTACTTGAGGGGTGTGTGCAAGTGATGATGAGGTGTTGGTGCTGTAGCAGGAGGAAATAAGTGTATAATTGTAGGCGTGCTTGGTCCTACACATTCATGTGCGTGTACATATAACTATGTATCTAAATGTGTGTGTATATGTATGAGCCTGGTGTGGTCTGAAGGTATATACACATTTGTGGAGTTAAGAAAGTTTGTGCATTTATTTTCATATGCATTTGTACATGTGTGTGTTGTATTATGTGTATATATATGGCTGGGTGTGTGCACACCTACATATATGCAAGTGTGTAATGCAAGGCCTAGAAAAGAAATGGATTCAGAAGTCTGAGTTTTAAACTCGACTGAATAAAGAATCTGCAAAGAGAATTTAATTGTAAATATGAAGGTTGATTGGACTAAATTGCAATATTCACAATCTGGGAACAAATTTGAATTTAGTCCAATAGGAATTGTTCACACAAGAGGAACTTTAAGGAAGTTGAGAGTAAAAATTGAGATTGAATCGAAGATGAAAATGAAAATAGAATTAGGGTAAAAATGAAGTCTTTTTACTTAAAACGGCTGAAAACATGAATAGCTGAGTCTCGGGGCTGAATCTAAACTTGTTGCAGAAGGGAAACTTGTATAAAATAGTAGAAAGAATATAGTCGTTCAGTTGGATTGGAATTTGGAGATGATTCAAAATTTTTAGCCAGTTTTGATTCTTCGAGAACTAGAAAGGACTGATGTGCTATGGAATTTGGACTGATTCGTGAAAAGTTGTCAAATGATCTTGTTTGGCTTGGAAGTTTTAGGACTGCTATGCAAGCTTACTAAGATTTAGGATTCTAGAGAAATCTAGAAGAAATCACTTTGGAATCAATCGAACTGAAGGCTGAAAGGTTAAGAAGGGTAATTAGGGTGATTAGGAATTCTAGTTTTCTAAAACAGAACTGGGTTTAGTTTATGCGCTTTAGGGTCTGAGTTTGATCTGGCAGCTGAATACAAATCAGTATAAGATAGGTAAGAGGTCCTATCTGTTCAGTCTGATTACCATTCTGGGTTGTCTGGGGAATTTGGCTGATTCTGTGATTAAGAGAATCAGGAGATTGGACTAGTTTGTAATTATTTTAAAATAACTTAATAATCTAGCTTTTTGATAAAGTATGTTTAAAGTAAAGAAGTATTGTAGACTATTTTACAAGTTAGGGCTTAGTTTATAACTAATTAGAGTTTTTGAATCATAGTCGAACTATTACTTAAAAGAAATAGTCTTACACTTAGATTTCATAAATAATTATCATTAGATGATAAATGGCATTTTACAAGAAACAGAAAATAGTGTTTTTAGTGAAATAGGTACACATGCATACATACACTTGATTGTGCACATATGCATGAGTACATTTAAGGAAAATATCTTTAACTAGTTGCGAATTCATTTATATTTTAGTTAAAACTTCTGAGAGAGTACTCTTAAAAGTAGCTTTGCAGTCAAAACAAAAATGAAATTTTCAGGTTCAGGTTTTTGTAAAGCAAAATTTCCAAGCCCTATTTTCGGGGTGTTACAGAACGTGACACCTAATTTTCAAATTTGAGTTAGCTATCGATGCTTACTTAGAGGAATTGGGCAAAGTTTGTCCGCACTAGGTCATACATGTAGCGCAGCACATAAAACCCGCATTCCCACGATTGCGGCTGATGATGGCACTGAGATAATTGCATATGCGAAGACATGTTAGCTATTGTTTCCGTAAATTAATTAAGCATAAACAAAAAGTTTCGTGAATACCTCATATTCTTTCCAAGCGATTAGGGAGCCCTGCAGTGCGGCATGTCTCCCTCCAGCTGACACATATTTCTCAAAAGCCCTGCATTTCAATTAGCATTGTTGGTTAATGTATTATCATTAGCTAGTGAGGTCAAAATTTAAATCAAACATGTTACCTGAGATATTCCCCTTGACCACATATTCGTTCGATAATCTGTCGCGCATCGAATCGAGGTAATACACCTCGTTCCTCCGCGGACAGATCACGATGAGGATCCAATGGCCCCTACATTGTATGTAAAAGAGGACTGCTAGCTCAAAATATATCTCAGGTGTAACATATAAGATTGAATTAAATTAGTACGAAATGCACTAACCTTTGGTGGTACGGCACCAGAATGAACTCCTTGTCCAGCTGCGCCATCAGCGCCTTCGATATGTAGTGTTTAGCGTGCGTGGCGTCGTGCTCTAGCATCGTGAGGCTTATTTTCTCTGGGTCGAGGAAACCCACCTTGTCACACGCAGCCTCTGATGCTAGCCTGTACATCCACCTGCATGCAAAGGATGACATTAGTATTGCACAGAAAGTTACTACATTTCAAATGAACTACACCAATACATAGTTAGCAAACAGAGTTAGAAAACAGCAATATATAGGATCAGCAAACTCACAGGACTCCAGTCTGTATGATGGACATATCGAGCTCCCGCCAGTTGTAGAGGTCGAACAGATCCTCGTGTGCCACGGATATACTCCTGGGCTCACGGTGGAACTGCCCAGGCCTGTAGGGAACTAAGAAGTTCAGGTTGTGCCAAGCTCGGTGTAGGTACCACTCGTGGAGGTCTCTGGTTGATCGATCCAATTTGCGCAAAACTGCCTCCGACACGAGTGGGAACCCATTCTTGAACCTCTCCAGTTGTCCCTTTGCCCTTGCCTTTGCCCTTGCCTTTTGCTGGGGACTGAGCGCGTACCTTCAAAGGAAAAGGTGAGGTGATGGCGGCTTTCTTCCGAGGTGAAGGTATGGATGCGCTGGCTGGGGTCGAGGCCGTCTTTGTTGTGTTCAGGTCCACACGAGATCCCTTGTGCCCCGAGTTGGGGGCGCAGTCCCCTGGTAGTACGCCGGCAGGCCACTTCAATTAATGAACACGTATGTTAGATTTTGCAAGTTGAGTGTACTGAGTAGGATGTAATCTAAAATGTGTAAGATTTACCTGCTGTATTAGAACACACTTCTTGGGCCAGTATACGTAGGAGCCCACTGCCTCAGTAAGTGTCTGCATTTCCTCTGTTGGGACTGACAACGGAGAATCGTTGTAGCCCGGCATGGCCATGTCCACCTGTACCTTTGCGAATCCCAACTGCAGAGGTACGCAGTGGATCCGGACATCCTCCCCAGACAGATATACGAACCCGTGTGCAACCACTGCCTGTCGGTCTCCTAGGTGAGTTAGTAGGCTTCTACAAATTTGTAACAATTAAAATAGGTTAGCGAAACAACTCTAACAGAACGGGAGTGGCATCAACTTAAGTGCACAGTTGAAGGCTTGCAATACCTCAAGTAGATCCACTAGATCCGCGAGGACCTTTGAAGAGCGACTGCTCATCCGACCCCGCAGGGTACCGTCGCCCTGGTTATCTGCATCTGCACTCTTGGCCAACAATGCTTGTTTCAGTTATGCAAACTCTTCCCTCATTTGTGCGACCTCAGACTGCACCTTAGACCGTACCTCAGTCTGTATCTTCTCGGAGAGGTCCGCTTCCTTCTCCTTCCAGGTGCGGGCCTTCTTCGTCGATGGAGCCGAATCTGCGAAACTGGTCTTCCACGGCATAATGGCTAACATGGTCTGTGTCTGCCCGGGATGCTCCTTATTTCATAGAGCCCGCGTGAGGATGTTGTTCTCCCTCTGGGGGGTAAACAATCCCTCCATTGCCTCCTCAAAAGAGATCTGTTACATTTAAAGCTACCTTTTGAGACAAATACATATATACACTTGTCGGCACACAGTTTACGAGGTTAGTCAACTTACCATTTGCTTCACAACCTCAGTGTCCCTAGGGTTTGCGAACTCCATAGACCTCGTGGATGACACGGACCCTCTCCCCATCCACCATCGCTTGCACCTCGCATCCCGGATCATGTCCTAGGTTTTCCATGTTCCGTTCATGTCCTTTAAGCAAGCCGCCCTAGGTTTATCATCGGGGATGTTCCACTTACCCTGTTTTCAAACAATGCATACAATTAATCACGAGTTAGTTAAACTTTAGGATAAGCCAAGAGAATGTGATTACGAAAGAGTTCAACGATTTCAGTTAATTTAACCTTTACTTCTGCCCACAACCTATCCCTCTCGTCCGCCGTCACGTCCTTTCAGCTCTGGATGGTGATCTTCATCCTTTCTTTCGCCAACAGCCCAAAGTAGGCCGAGTACTTCCCAGCATTCTTTTTGATCGGCCTCCCAAATTGGTTGAACTCACAAGAAAGGTCGGTGTGTTTGGCCAAACGGCCCAACGTCATCACGCCTCGCCCCACCCTCTTGCGCTGGGACGAACCAACATCTTCAGTTACGTTGGCCTTAGTCGAACCACTACTATCATCCGATAAAGACGATGACATGTCCTTCCCTACAAAACTATAAACAAACCATCAAAAATTTAATGGAAACACAAACCAAATCATTTTACAAAGCAAAAGGACGCTGGAAAAAGAACAACGAATTAGGGTATTTTACGGCAATCAGTTGTGGTGATGGAGAGGCGGTGTAGAACGCAGCGGTGGTCGGCGAAGGACGAAAATAAGGACTGGCGGCAGTGGCAAACTAGGATCCAGGCGGCAATCGTCGTGCGGCAGTGAGGAAGTGGTCACCGGCAAGGGTTGGGGTTTTCGCGTTCGAAGAGACATTGTACTATAAGTCGGAACGGTTCGATTGGAGGGAAACTCTTGGGCGATGTTTAATAAAGTAGTGAGGGCCTTTTCTATCGGTACAAACAAGAAATACCGTCAGACTAATGGTTTTGTTCTAACAGTACAACAAAATAATACTGTCTTAACATGTACGTGCACTTTTCTCACGGTAGTTTGAGAAAATTCCGTCAGAGTGGCCAACATTGTCTAATGGTACTAACACAAAATACCGTTAGAACAAGTAAATTTTTCCAGAGCTTAATTTTTGTAGTGGGCAGCGCATTGGAAAATGATGTTTCAGGCCTTTTGAAGAATCAAGAGGCTGCAATGGGATTTTGGCAAGAAAATTTGTAGGGAAGAATTAAGTTCTTACAGTATAAAGGGACTGTACATGTTAGAACTCATGTTGTGGAGTAAAATTAAGATATATTAATGTTGTGAACTAGCTTATCATTAAGTTCTAAAGAAAAATGTATTGCCTGATGTATTAATGATAAGTTCCTCACCTTGATGCACAACTTGTGGGCTGTTTGTCTGGCATTTTTCCTTCAAAAAGAAAATAGTCATCAATGGTTCTCAACCCATAATCCTTCTACGTGATCATCTCGCCATTTGGGAATGCGTGCATTCTTCCAATTTCCATTCCCAACGGACACAACAGTTTTTTGGCTTGGTAAGTAGATCTTGGCAACTCATTTTCCTCTGGAAGCATGTCCGCTAGAAGATCTAATAGTGCCATGAAACTCTTATCGCTCCAACCGTTGCGTGCCTTCAAATTATATAATCTCAGCACAGAAGACAGTTTTGTAAATTTTGCACATGCAGGGAACAGAGGCTTCTCAAAGTCAGCAACCAGTTTCTCAAATTCACAGAAGTCGTTTTCATTGTAATCTTCCTCTACATCACGTAACATCTCATCTAGATTGTCATCATCATCTACGTGCACATCGGAATGAACATTATCAAAATTTTGATGATCATCGATATTATTGCAATCCACATCTGGGTCCTGCTAATTGGTAGTAGTGGTGCATGTTTCCTCAAGATCTTCGCCATGCCATATCTAACGGGTGTATCGCACGTTAAAATCACGACGAATCAAATGACTCTTAATTTGATCAGAGTTGCTAAACCTCTTCAAATTCATACATTCTGTACAAGGACAGAGCATATCTTTCTCCCCCTTCCTCGCCTTTTGTTGCTCAGCAAATTTAATAAACCCATTCACACCAACCAAATATTCAAGAGTAGTACGTTTTATTTCATACATCCAATATTTCCTATCCATCTATAATTAACAAAATTTAACGAGTCAGGCATGCATGAAACCTATCCGATTAAGTTATGTATATGTACATGTACAGTTTCTTACAACTGATGTGTTAAGCCCTAGCCTAGCGAAATTAACACTAATTAACCTAACTACACAATACAAGCTAGTGAGCTCCTAAAACATGAGGCATTTCCAGCTAGCTCCCAAGCTTGGAGCTACAAGCTTGGAATTACACAATAAAGCTAGTGAGCTCCTAAAACATGGGGCATTTCCAGCTAGCTCCTAAGCTTGGAGCTACAAGCTTGGAATTACACAATAAAGTTAGCTTGCAAGTAGAGAGGGAGGGAGATCTAGAGGGAGACAGAGATAAGTGATGACAATTAAGCTTACATTAAAGAGGGGTTCAATCAACTTCCTTCCAGCTTGCCCTGATCACCCTAGCAGTGTAACTTCGAGCGTGGAACTCTCATCGCAATAAGAGGGAGACAGAGTGCAACAGAACAAGGCAGCAACTCAGCAATGGTCGACTGGGATTTTACTTATATTGAACCCATTTCTAACGGTAACTACACGAAATTCCCATTAGACTATGTGCGGGGAATTTTGTACACACATCTTCTATCGGTAAAAAACACACATATACCGTTAGAACAGGTACTAGTGCATGGTTGAAACAAAAGGAAGCTGGGTAATGCATGACACAACAATCTAAGTACACACATGCACACCAGTTCTCACATTAAAGTGCATGCCTGAGGCACATATGCAAATACATGTGTTTGTTCTATCGGTAAATATGTGTATTTATCGTTAGAACAAGTACTGCTACATGGCTGAAACAAAAACAAGCTGGGTAATGCATGACACAGCAATCTAAGTACACACATGTACACCAATTCTCACATTAAAGTGCATGCCTGAGGCACATATACAAATACATGTGTTTGTTCTATCGGTAAATATGTGTATTTACTATTAGAACAGGTGCTGGTGCATAGTTGAAACAAAAGCAAGCTGGGTAATGCATGACACAGTAATTTAAGTACACACATGCACACCAGTTCTCACATTAAAGTGCATGCCTGAAGCACATATAAAAATACATGTGTTTGTTCTATCGGTAAATATGTCTATTTACTGGTAGAACAGGTAATGGTGCATGGCTGAATAAAAGGAAGCTGGGTAATGCATGACACAACAATCTAAGTACACAATGCACACCAGTTCTCACATTAAAGTGCATGCCTGAGGCACATATGCAAATACATGTCTTTGTTCTATCGGTAAATATGTGCACTTACCGTTAGAACAAGTATTGCTACATGGCTGAAACAAAAGCAATCTAGGTAATGCATGACACATCAATCTAAGTACACACATGCACACCAGTTCTCACATTAAAGTGCATGCCTGAGGCACATATGGAAATATATGTGTTTTTTCATCGATAAGTATGTGTGTTTATCGTTAGAATAGTACTGCTACATGGCTGAAACAAAAGAAAGCTGGGTAATGCAGGACACAGCAATCTAAGTACACACATGGATACCAGTTCTCACATTAAAGTGCATGCCTGAGGCACATATGCAAATATATGTTTTTTCTATCGGTAAATATGTGTATTTACCGTTAGAACAGATACTGCTACATGACTGAAACAAAAGCAAGCTGGGTAATGCATGACACAGCAATCTAAGTATACACATGCGCACCAGTTCAAGCATTTAAATAATCATATCTAAACACAATGTAACATTAAACAAATCTTAACTAGAAGATAAAGAAATATTTCAAGAGATGCTAATTTGTAGATTAACTAGGAGACACAAAAATACTTTTCTTAAGTACTTGGTACTTCATCTTGCCAAAGAAATTAAAAATCTCTACTTACATGAGATCTTGGTTTGCCTCCATTCCTTCAAGAAAATGCAAGAGGAAACATAAAAAATGAGTACTATTTAAACTCATTCTAGTTAATGGCTGAAACAGAAGCAAGCAGTTGATTCGCCTTGCTGGGGATAAGGCGAACCCAGCGATTCAACCTTCAGTTGAACCTAAAAAGCGCTCATTCCGGGAATATGTTGAGGTATATCGAACGCCTCACATAAATTTTGCATTTGCATAGGAACATCCAGGTTTTGAAGCTGATCGCCTCCCATGTTGTAGGAAATGACCTGTATGGCGACCATGTCGATGGCTATGGCAGATAGCATCGAAGCCGTGGAAGAAGAAACGGGCTGCCTGCAGCGGTGAGGAAAATGTTTCTTCACTTGTCTGAATGTAAACCCCATCTTGACAATTACCTCTTTTGTCACAGAGAAAATGCTTATCTGATGAAGAGCCTCGCTGATCGGGAAGACCAGGAGTTCCGGGCGGCTACCAAGATTTCATTTCTGGAGGCCGAACTCCAGAAACTGAGATCACAGCTCTCCTGTAAGCATACTCCCGACTAGAGCAAATTTTTTTTGTCATACGAACAATTTATAACGGCCTTTTGTCGCAACGCGAGACGACCAAATAAGCCAGCTTGGTCAAGAGAAAATAGATCTCCGGGCGACCCTTGATTCTGTCCGCAGGGAGAACAGGGACTTGAGCACATCACTCTCGAATTGCAGCAGTGCTCAAGAAAACATCTTCGAAAAGCTGAAGATGGTGGCCGGTCTGCTGAAGGCTGATGTGGTCGAAACTGAAGTGGATGACCTTAGCCTTAGCAACTGGACCACGCTGGTTGCGACCCAAGCGGAGTCACTTCTCGAGTATCTTCCTGAAGATACAAGGTGGCAAAAAGAGGCGATCAAATCAAGAGTTCGATCAGCAGCCTCTGCCATCCTCTGCCGACTTCGTCTTCACCATGGCCCAGATCTTGATCTGAATCCAGTGGTGGGAGAGGCAGAGGTCGAGAGTGAAGACCAACTTGAGGTCATCATGGAGGAAGTTAATCCTCTTGTAGAAAAACTCTTGAATGAGCTTGGCATTATGTAAAGCTTTATACCTATACAGATACAGTTTATACAATGCGAATGTATGCATTTTTTGTTTTAAAAGGAAGCACTTCTTTTTGTTTTATGTTGCAACCATATTCCCCTAGCCCCCGCCTGTGATTATGTATACTGAAGGCTTGGTATTATAAGCACAGGAAAAGATATGGGTGTAACGACGACCAGGGATACTCGACCAGGCCGATAATCACATTCGATACAATACCCAACTTTATTGCAAACCAGCAGCCACTCTGATGACCAAGGACATGCCAGCAAGCCCCGTGTGCATTGAGAAACGGCTTATTGAGAGGTGTTTTGTCTGGAAGTGATCACGAGGTCGACCAGCGAATCCGATTAGAGTATTGTGACAACATAACCATCGGCGACCAGCCCCCAAGCCAGACTCGTACCATACGGGCAAAAAGGAATAATTAACATGAAACAACTAAGAGTACTGATTTTTATTAAATCATGCTAATTGAAAAGGAAAAGGGTTTAGGCACTTACACGTAGAACTTGCGCAGCTGGTCAATGTTCCATGTATTTGATAAGATCCGACCATCCTCCATCGCTAACCGAGCTGATCCTGGTCGCGGTACCGAGACAACAGTGTAGGGGCCTTCCCACTGTGGGGAGAACTTGTTGCGACTAGATTGGTTTTGTATTTTACGTAAAACCAGATCACCTACGTGAAGACGACGTGGTCGCACCCTTTTGTTATGATATTTGCGTAAGGCCTACAAATATACTGCAGACTTGATCAGAGCTCGATCACGTTTTTCTTCTAGGAGGATGAGATCTTGTAACCGTTGCCCGTTCTGATCAATTTGTTCGAATTGATCTATTCAGACAGAACCAATACTAATTTCCATGGGTAACACAGCCTCAGCCCCGTACACCAGATGGAAAGGAGTCTCACCGGTGGCTCGACTAGAAGTAGTGTGTAGTGCCCATAGAACAGTGTAGAGCTCATCTACCCAAGTCCCCGAGCGTGTCTTAAGGCGATCAAAAACACATTTTTTGATGCCCTGCAATATTTGCCCGTTGGCACGTTCAACGGCACCATTGCTCTGCGGATGAGCTACAGAGGCAAAGCACACCTTTGTTCCGACTTGATCGCAGTAATCCAGGAAAAGACCACTAGCGAACTGGGAACCGTTGTCAGTGATGAGACGATTTGGAACACTGAATCGAGTCACAATGTTCTTATGAAAGAACTTTTGTGCGGCGGCAGCGGTAATGTTGCGTCTCAGTTCGGCCTCAATCCACTTTGTAAACGTGTCAATGGCTACGAATAGAAACTTGTATCCATTGACCGCTTGTGGCATAGGACCAACAATATCCATCCCCTAGACCGTGAAGGGCCAGGACAGGGGGATGGTTTGTAGGGTGTAGGCATGTTGATGAACCTGTCTCGCATGGAACTGACACTGAGGACATGTCTTGACCATATTCTTGGTATCATCAAGTGCCGAAGGCCAGTAAAATCCTTGTTGAAAAGCCTTTCCGACCAGTGTACGATATGACGCGTGCACACCACATACACCGTCATGAAATTCTCTCTAGAGGGATTTACCTTCCTCTTGGGATATACAGCACATGAATACTCCTTGAGTACCTTTTCTATACAAAACTCCTTCTACAAACTTGTATAGACGCACCTTTCGAACTAACTGATCGCTTTCGGTTTCGTCCTCGGGCAGGGTCCCGTGTTCGAGATAGACCCTCAATGGATGGGTCCAATCTCGTTCCTGTCCGAGGTCGGTAACGCAGACTGTTACCGGATCATCCTTGACCGTAGTCATGATCGAGGGATGTTCCAAGTGTTCGACGAACACTCCTGCCGGAGCAGATACGCGTGAGGACCCAATTTTGGATAATTGGTCTGCGAAAATGTTGTCCTTTCGCTGGATGTATTGGACTTCGAAGTGACTGAAGTGTTTTTCTAATCTCCTCACTTCCCCCAGGTAATGAGCCATTGTCTCATCGGAGGTGCTGTACTCGTTGTTTACCTGGTTTACGACCAGCTGTGAGTATCCTCTCACCACTAATCGACGGACTCTGAGGAATTTTGCTGACCGGAGCCCTGCAATAAGACCTTCATACTCTGCTGCATTGTTGGTCGCAACAAAGTATAGTTGAAAGACAAACTTCAGCTGTTCACCCTGAGGCGTGACTAAGACCACTCCAGCCCCCGAGTGTTGGAAACTACGAGAGCCGTCAAAGTATATTGTCCAGTGATCAGGGCATTCCAAATCTTCGGACACCTGCACGGGTGGCCTGGGATTAGTCCATTCGACCACGAAGTCGGCCAGGACCTGAGCCCTGACCGCGGTGCGGGGTGTGAAATGGATGTCGAATGCTCCGAGTTCAACGGCCCATTTGGCGATCCGACCGGATTTATCCGGATTACGGACAATGTCTCCTAATGGAAAAGACGAGGGCACTGTGATCTTATGTGCTTGGAAGTAATGCCGTAGCTTACGGGAAGCCATCAGTAGTGCGTAAAATATCTTCTGGACCTCAGGGTATCGCTCCTTAGGACCATGAAGTACTTCGCTTACGTAGTCGACGGGTTTGTGCACACCCTCTCTTTCCGCGGTCAGGACACTGCTGACTGCGTGAGGTGTGGCCGCCAAGTAGAGGAGTAATGGTTCCTCTTTGTCGGGGGAAACCAAGATAGGCGGACTGGATAGGTATGTTTTTACCTCCTGAAATGCTTTTTTGGCCTCATCAGACCATGTAAAATTGCGATGTTTGCATAGGGCTTTGAAGAAAGGTAGTCCCCTTTCGCCTAGTCGCGATATGAACCGGTTCAATGCCGCCATGCGACCTGCTAGGCGCTGTACATTCTTGATGGTCGAGGGAGACCTCATCTGTTCGATAGCCCTGATTTTTTCAGGATTTACTTCGATTCCTCTGGAACAAACTAGAAAGCCAAGAAGTTTTCCAGATGAAACCCCGAAAGAACATTTCTCTGGGTTTAACTTTATTCCATATCGATTTAAATTATAGAAGGTTTCAGCAAGATCGTCTAAATGAGACGAACTTTTTAAACTTTTTACAACCAGGTCGTCTACATAAGCTTCAAGATTACGCCCCATCTGGGAAAGAAAGGTGTTTTGCATCAAGCGTTGGTACGTGGAACCTGCGTTCTTGAGACCAAACGGCATTCTGACGTAGCAGTAGGTGCCAAATGGGGTGATGAAGGCAGTCTTCTCTTCATCTTCTTCTGCCATGCTAATTTGATAATATCCCGAGTAAGCATCCAGAAAACTCGTCAGTTCGCAACCCGCAGTAGAATCGACCAGTTGGTCGATGCGGGGAAGGGGAAAGTCGTTCGTCGGACAGGCACTATTTAGGCTGGTGTAGTCGACGCACATGCGCCACTTGCCATTTGACTTGCGGACCATGACCGGATTTGCAAGCCATTCCGGGTTATCGACTTCGCGAATAAACCAGGCCTTCTGGAGTTTATCCAACTCCTCTCGGATGGCTTCCTGCCAATCAACAGCAAAACGCCTGAGCTTCTGCTTTATTGGCCGCTGTCTAGGTCGAATTGCTAACCTGTACTCGATTACCTCCCTTGGGACATTGGGCATGTCGGATGGCTTGCACACAAACACATCTGCATTAGCCCAGAGGAAAGCAATGAGCTCGAGTTCCTATTTGTCATCCAGGCCTGATCCAACCCGAATCGTCTTGGATGGATCATCTGGGTACAACGGAACCAGTTTTAGTGTTTCGTCTGGTCGAGGAGCAGCTTTGATCGTATCATTGGACATTGTGGCGATATGGGCTTCTCGGAGGGGAAGTTGGTCCACCATCTCCAGGGATAACCAATCACACATCAATGCCACGTTATGGCTGTCTGGGACCGAAATAACACCCTTCGGGCCAGGCAACTTGCCGCACTGGTAAGCATAGTGTGTAGCCATCATGAACTTAGCAAGAGTTGGCCTGCTAAAGATTGCGTTGTAAGCCGAATCACAATCAATTACATCAAAAGTAACTAACTCTGTTCGGAAGTTATCTGGTTCTCCCAGCGTGACCAGGAGCACCACCTGTCCCAATGGCATCATAGAGGGACCGAATTATCCCATAAAATGGATGGATTATGGGCTTGATTTTTGAACAAGGAATTTGCATCTCGTCGAGTGCCTTGACCAATAAGATGTCCAAGGAGCTACCTCCGTCTATCAAGACCCTTTCGACTCTCGTATTGCATATCTTTCTCTCCCTTCCTCACCTTTTGTTGCTCAGCAAATTTAATAAACTCATTCACACAATCCAAATATTCAAGAGTAGTACGTTTTATTCCATACATCCAATATTTCCTGTCCATCTACAATTAACAAAATTTAACGAGTTAGCCATGTATGATATCTGCCCGATTAAGTTATGTATATGTACATGTACAGCCTCTTACAACTGATGTGTTAAACCCTAGCCTGACGAAATTAACACTAATTAACCTAGCTAACTACACAATACAAGCTAGTGAGCTCCTAAAACATGAGGCATTTCCAGCTAGCTCCCAAGCTTGGAGCTACAAGCATGGAATTACACAATAAAGCTAGCTTGCAAGTAGAGAGGGAGGGAGATCTAGAGGGAGAGAGAGATAAGTGATGACAATTAAGCTTACATTAAAGAGAGGGGTCCAATCAACTTCCTTCCAGCTTGCCCTGATCACCCTAGCAGTGTAACTTCGAGCGTGGAACTCTCATCGCAAACAGAGGGAGACAGAGTGCAATAGAACAAGGCAGCAACTCAGCAATGGTCGAGTGGGGTTTTACTTATACTAGACCTATTTCTAACGGTAAATACACGAAATCCCCGTTAGACTAATTGCGGGTACACATCTTCTATCGGTACAAACACACATATACCGTTAGAACAGGTACTGGTAAGCTAGGTAATGCATGACACAGCAATCTTAAGTGCACACATGCACACCAGTTCTCACATTCAAGTGCATGCCTGAGGCACATAATTAAGCGAATACAGGTGTTTTTCTATCGGTAAATATGTGTATTTACCATTACAACAGGTACTGGCACATGGCTGAAACAAAAGCAAGCTGGGTAATGCATGACACAGCAATCTTAAGTGCACACATGCACGCCAGTTCTCACATTCAAGTGCATGCCTGAGGCACATAAGCAAATACAGGTGTTTTTCTATCGGTAAGTATGTGTATTTACCGTTAGAACAGGTACTGGCACATAAGCAAATACAGGTGTTGTTCTATCGGTAAATATGTGTATTTACCGTTAGAACAGGTACTGGTACATGGCTGAAACAAAAGCAAGCTGGGTAATGCATGACACACATGACACCAGTTCTCACATTCAAAGAATCATATCTAAATACAATGTAACATCAAACAGATCTTAACTAGAAGATCAAGAAACAACAGTACAAATACACACCTACCTACCAATACAATTAAATACACAAATACTCCCATGTACACATTCAAGTTCATGTCCCAAATAGCAATACATGATACACAAATATACAACAATATACAAATACAACAATTCACACATTCAATGTATATTAGAAAAGTCACGTCTGAAATTAACAACATATCGTCACCAGGACCCAGTGGCCCATACATTTTACATAAAAGAGAACCTTTGCAAGTTGCAGCAATGCAACTACCGACTACAAGTTAGACCTGATACATCACAAATCCATTCATCCAAAACAGCAAATGTCTGAACCACATTGGACTTAACCATAGGAGTTCAGTTCAAAGACACCTGAGGAGCTGGAACTGCTGTTGAGTTACATTTGTATTGGTGATTTCCTCGATTCAGACTCGATCAACTCAACTCAACTCCATTAACAAAAAGAACCTACCTTGCAAGATGTTGTTTTGTGTAATGATGGTGTAGAATGGCTGTGCAAATGACAACAATTCTTCTTCTCCAAGCGGGTAAGCATCTGGCCACAAGATGGTGTATGCAAAAAAATGGTTGAAACACCGATACAAATGTAAGATGCTTTCTATAGGTCCTGATTTGAGAAACACGCCGGGCTTAAGGATCTTCTCGACCGAGCCAACCAAGATCTCGCCCTTCACGTCCTTCCAGCTCTCGATGGTGATCTTCACCATTTCTTTCCAGCTCTCGACGGTGATCTTCACCATTTCTTTCCAGCTCTCGATGGTGATCTTCACTGTTTCTTTCGCCAACAAGCCAACATAGGCAGCGTACTGCGATGAAGAACCGTGAAATACGTTGCCCCTCATGAGCATCATCCAAGGACCTGCACAGATCATAAATAGGCATTCTAGAGCAAATTAAGATTGTTTACTGTTTCCTACATGACTCCCTATCTGAGCAAGACTACCAACTGAAGGTTAGGTTGTGTTTCGTCATAGTAACATCAACTTGCAACTGGAGATCAAGATATTTGTGTTTCTCATGATATTTGTAAATATCTTGATATTAATGATCTTTCAATTTCAACTTAAATTTCAATTTCAATTTCATGATCTTTCAATTTCAATTTCAATTACAAATATCTTTCAATTTCAATTTCAATTTCATGATCTTTCAATTTCAATTGTTACTAAGTCCAAGTTGGCATTGAGAAATCTACTGAGAGATGAAGATATTACATTTATACTCTTATTGGCATTTGACTATGTTAGCTAGCGTTTGTCTTGCAAATATATCCTGATAATTTTCTTCATTTGATAGGATCAGCAAGCAATTGAACATTATCTGTCCCACAGTGATATTATTTAGTTTTTTTAATAAAAAACAGGAACAAAACACCGTACATAATCATATTGAAAAGAATACACATCAAAATAAAGGATACAAAAATTGCAGGATAATTGCCATAATCGGATTAGAATAATCTAATAATATTGCCGAAATTTTACATGCCTTGCTTGCCATGCTGAAATCTAGTGGGCGTCGATGGAGGTGCGGAGGTGTAGCGGTCGCTGGTGGAGGTGCGCCGGCCGTCCATGGAGCTTACGGGTTAGGGCTACGAGCGCCCGATGAACTGTACGAATGAAAGAGACACACCCGGGTATTTATAGTACTAGATCAGTTCTATCGGTACACAACCGCCTACCATTAGTAATTTGAGATCTCTTCTAACGGTATAAACATACCTTACCGATAGAATTAAACTATTTTGTAGCAGGCGAAGGTTCTATCGGCACACTACATCCTACCGATAGGAATTTTTGGCAATATTCTGTCGGTATAAACATACAGTACCGATAGAATAAAGCAATTTGTAGAAGGTGAACAGTTCTAAGATATTTGTGCTATTTTCTAACGGTATAGACATACATTACCGATAGAATAAAACTATTTCGAAAGCGAACAGTTCTAAGGAATTTGTGATATATTCTAACGGTATAAACATACAATATTGATAGAATAAAACTATTTGTAGCAGACGAACGTTTCTATTGGCATACAACAGGCTATTGACAGGAATTTGTGATATGTTCTAACGGTATATAAATGCTGTACCAATAGAATAAAACTATTTGTAGAAGTCGATCAGTTCTAACGGTACACAACATCCTCCCGTCAGTATTTATGCATATCTTCTAACGGTAAATATGTTCATCACCGCTAGAGTAAATTATTTTGCTTCTTTTAACGGTAAGTTTCTTACAAACCAATAATAAAAATACCTCCCTTATGCCTTTTATGGCCGCGAGGCACCTTTTCTAACGGTTTTCTTCTAAATCACTAAAAACGGTTTGAAGATGGGGGTTAGTAGACTGTATTTCTGTACTAGTGGCTATTACTCAATCCTATTGGGGGCATGCCTATATAATTCCTTATGTCTCTAGCTTGTAATTGTCTCAACTTACCTGAGGGCACCCTCAAAGGTCTCACACTTGATTCACAACTCTGCATGTGTAAGATTGACTAAAGACCCCGAGTCCAAATCGTCGACATTATGGTATCTATGTCAAAGAAAGAAAGGAATTTATACACGTTTGGGCTCTCTGATGATGAGTAATAGCCCTACGTCCTGTTAGGATTTCACTATGTAAAATGTGGATTACAAGAAGAGAATCAAGGATGTTCTTAGGTAGACTAAGAACAATCTTGTACTCTTTAGCTTACAGTCAATGCAAATCTACTGTGGCTAATTCTAAAGTGTTGTATCTTGAATCTCCTCCTCTTGTTCCGTGTTGATCTCTCCCAACGATCCTCCTTTTATAACTCGTCACTGGTCATCGGTTATGGAATCCAAAGGGTCACCGAGAGGTAGACGTGTGCCGTCTATAATGTGTAATTATATCCGTTTATGATTACGCCTCCATCTTCTTGATGGTTACTATAGACTTAAAGAGTTAAAATGTGTAAAACGGCGGTAGTGATAACACAAGTTCAACCACTATTCATGATTGAATGAGTCTAACCATATAGCCATTAAATGTTTTATCCCTTTAGTAAGCCATGGTCGCATATTAACTACGATAATGCACAATCTTCATGACTTGGGCGACAATGGGAAAATATCTCCATGTCCGCAGTATCCGTGAGACCATGGTCTCTCTCGACTTCGGGGTTTGTGGATATCTATAGACTACAACGCCCGTGACATCACAAGTCGAGACCATGGAATGGGTGGTGTCCAGTACATCTTGGACTATTCTATTGTCTCTCTTAGGTGCCTGAGACCATAGAGAGGTAATAATCTCATTCTGTAGCCCTGGCGACTATAGAATGGCAAAGGTGACTAACTCAGGTTATAATCTTCGTTAGTTAGCCCCTGAATTTAAAATAACAAGATATATACTTTGTTATTTTAAATTCATTCATTTTGTAAATTTAATTATAAATATTCTGACGTTTCACCTTCTCCTATAACAAAAAGACGTTACCTTTTTTCACTGTGTGTCGCTTCGTTTCCCAAGAAGATCTTTGGGTGCAACTTTGACAGGTCATGATGAAGTCTTTTGCTACAACTTGAGACAAAACTTAATGCATATTTTAAGAACTCGAGGCTTGAGAACACGAACCGTCGCCTCTGGGTTCTATAAATACTTAGGTTTTACGTTCTAAGATTTTCAAACTTTCATTCATTAAGTCTTAGAACTCCCTTTGTATTTTCCCTCTATTCTTGTTCTAATGGCGGGCCAAAGTTCTAAACAAGCTGTTAAGTGTGACGAAAAGGAAATAGAGATAGACGATAGTCTTATACAGGCATTTCAAGAGGTAACTCTTCTTTTGAAGAATCTGCATTGATATTTCTTCTAATATGGAGTTTTTCAAAATAACGCTTTTGGACTTCTTTAGGATCTTCAAGGTGCAACTACCTTAAAGAAGTGAACTAGTGATGATATTGGATCATCTAGTGGATTCTCATCAAAGAAACTAATGAGGTACAAGGAGTTAGTTGCCACTGCCTCTCAAACAATGGCGTCAGCCCCTTCTGCTCAAAGCGATTATGATAGAAGAAAAGAGGCTGACAACCTACAGTCTTTGACTATTAGCTCATATCCTTCTGAGTCATAGTTGAGGTATTGATTATTTCACTAACTAAGTTGTTTAATCAAGAAATAAATCAGACTTTAATCGAATATGAAGAACGGATGGTACTGTTCTTGTACCAATCCCTTCGGTGGTCCAGCCAGCATCTTCCTCTAAGGTAAGTACTTTTTTCTTCCTCAATTCTTCTTGTATGTGACTTGGATTAAACCTTTTTGTCTATACGAGGACAAGGCATTATGGGCGTCGTGGTATTGCAAATACCCCAACAGGTTTTGTGGAAGATCCTAGCTAACGAACAACGATGCGAGCTAATCGCTTTACCGGTCACCTCCCGTCAGGCAAGCACAGAGAGTGACCCAAGGATTTATACAGGTTCAGGTCTCACTGGAGACCCTAGTCCTGTTGATGTGCTCCCGACTTGAGTTGGCTGGGGGACATCGCTCGCGGGGAGAGTGCTCCAAAGCATGCCTATTTGTTTTTTGTGTATTGATGCAAATGAATTGTCCTTGGTTACAAGAGGGGTACAAGGGCATATATAAGCCCAAAAGACGCAAATTACAAGACTACCCTGGCTGCAGCCGTCGGATCGGAGGGCATCAATGTCCTTTCGCTGGCCAGGGGGCTCGGATGTTTGACAAGTGTCCTTTCTAGTTCCCGAGGTCCTCCTCACATGACCCCCACACGGGGGGCCTCCGCGGCCTTCCCCGGGATGGAGCCACCGGGGGCCTTTGCCGTCGGGCGAATGGTGGCGCCTGTGCCATTGGGAAAATGGCGGCGCCCGGGACCGGGCCACCAGGGGCCTTTGCCGCCGGGCGAATGGTGGCACCCAGGACCGGGCCACCGGGCAAACGGCGGCGCCCTAGACGGGGCCACCGGGGGCCTGTGCCACCGGGAAAATGGCGGCACTCGGGACAAGACCACCGAGGGCCTTTGCCATCGGGCAAATGGCGGCGCCCGGGACCGGGCCACTGGGGGCCATTTTCCAGCGGGCCACCGGGGCCATTTGCCACCAGGAATTACCACCGGGGGCCTTTGTCACCGGCCTCGTGGTAGCCCCCGGAACCGGATCACCGGGACCGATCGGGCGGAGATTTCCCCCAACAGTGGGTTCTCAGGAAAAAACTTGCTGAGATCCAGGTTCTTCTGAGGGAGAAGACTACTTTATGCAAAACTCTCGAAGAATAAAAAGAGGAGATCGAGGAGCACTTCATCAGGCAAGGACTCAACCTTGATACTGCCTTCAAGGTGGTTGAGCACTTGAGGGAAAATTATAATAGGGCTCATGAGGATGCAAAATTGGCTCACTACTACATAATACATTATCACAGTCGGGTCAAAATAGCCATCACAGACGGTTCTGAATCGTGAGTGATATTCGAGTCACTGATATTCGAGTACTATCACTGACGGTTCTGAACCGTCTGTGATTTTTCCTATCAATGACGGTTTTGAGATCAAAACCGTCTGTGATACTCACACTAACACATATTGTTTTAAGGTCAAAACCGTCTATGATACTAATACTATCCCAAACAGTGTTGATCCTATAACTGTCTATGATAATTAGAACATCACAGATGGTTTTGTTGTCAAGACCATCTGGGATAGTGTCCTTATCATAGACGGTTGTAAGATACGAACCGTCTGTGATAGTCTCCTCATCACGAACAGTTTTGACGTCAAAACACTCTGTGATAGTGTTATTATTGGAGACAGTTATAAACTCAGAACCATCAGTGATACTCAAAACCATCTGGGATACACTACCATAGAAACAGACATCCAGGACGGCACATCACAGACGGTTATGAACAAAACTGTCTGTGAAGGCCTGTCAGGAGAAAATGTTAAGTTATCACAGACGGTTCCAAGCTCAAAACCGACTGTGACGTCAAAATCGACTGTGATATTCTAATTATCACTGAAGGTTCCAAGGTCAAAACTATCTATGATAATCCAGTACTTTCATAGTAGGTTCTCACCTCGAAACCGTCTGTGATATTCTAATTATCACACACGGTTCTCAGCTCAAAACCATCTGTGATAATCCAGCACTATCACAGTAGGTTCTGACCTCGACACCGTCTGTGATAGTAATTATCAAAGACGATTTTGAGCTGAGAACCGTCTGTGATAATTACTATCACAGACGGTTCTAAGGTCAGAACTTACTGTGATAGTGCTGGATTATCACAGACGGTTTTGAGCTCAAAACTGACTGTGATAGTTTACAATCTGAACCATGCTCTATAAAATTTTAGGCGGGTTTCGTCCCGCTCATTTCCATACTTTGCGACTTTTCACTTCACTTGCCCTAGCTCTCCCCACCTTCGACTCCTCCTCCTCCAGCTACTCCTCCCGACCTCCGGCGCCTCCTCCTGGCCACCTCTGACCCAACCTCCCTACCTCCAACGTCTTAGGTGCCCCTCCTCCCTCTCCCTCTCCTCCTCCTCTTGTATGTTAGCAACTAATACAATTCTCTATGCTAGGTTTGTGTACTACAATGCATGTGGTGGAGACTTTGAGCAAATTAGAGTTGAAAGTTTCAGGATTTGGGATGCTGATGACTCGGACGACAAAATGAACCAGTCGGGGACTCAGAGCGACGTATCTGGCGATGAGACTCATGTCTTGTTTTCTAAGTGCATCTTGCAATATGTTATCTTGTCATAGATTTGTAAATTCTTCCCATAATATTGAAATGTATATATATACTAAAATTCTTGAAATGTATATGTGCAAGTGCTGGTTGTGTGTGTATATATATATGAAATGCTAATGTACAAAGGGCATGGCTAGCTTGATTCCTGAGGCTAGCCAAGAGAACAAAGCAATCATAAAAAAATATAAACATCACAGACGGTTCTGAGGTTAGAACCGTCTATGAAAATAAGTTATAGTACTCGGATTATCACTAACTCGAATATCACTGACGGTTCAGAACTGTCTGTGATGACTATTTTGAACCGACTGTGATATTGTATTATGTAGTAGTGTTAGTGTCCTCATCGGAGACAGTTATAAGATCAGAATTGTATGTGATACTCATACTATCACAGACAGTTCTGAGATTATAACCATCTGTGGTAGTAAGAGTATCATAGAGGGTGTTGAGCTTATAACCATCTGTGATACTCTGTGATACATAAATAGATCGATTTATCACAGACGATTTTTATCTCAAAACCGTCTATGCATATTAATTTTTTTAAAAACAATTTTCATTTTTTGTGGCTAGCCTCAGGAATCATGCTAGCCATGTCCTCTGTGCAATAGCATTTCATTTATACAGTTCATTTCATACATGCACAAAACTCAGAAATATATACAGTTCATTTCATACATGCACAGAACTTAGAAACATGTACAATAGCATGCATTTCATATATACAGCTCAAAATCGGTCAAATTGTAAGTTTCATGCAATTAACATTTTAGAAATATGTACAATTGAGATTGAAAAAATAAATGTAATCGACAATTAAAGTCAGTATGTTAGATGTTTATTACTATACTAGTCTCAGTTAGTAAGGTCGCACTAATACGAACCTTGTGGGTCCCTAAACTTCCCCTTGGTTGATATGACCTCCGTAATGAAAAATTCAGCGAGCATCCCTCGGACTAAACCAATCTGCAAAGGGTCAAAGCTTTCCAAAGGGAAGTCGACCCCCTGCAACAAGAGTTGGTACAGAAAAATTAGCTCAATGTAGCTATAAATTTTTCCAAATCGATACAAAGGGAAGCAATTGTATACCTCGGGCAAATCTGGCCAGTGAGGGGTGATGAGGTCGTACATATGGTGCATCATGTAGAACCTACATGTGTTGTCGTCCAGCTGCTGATGGCACTGCCAATGTACAGACCGAGAGTTAGTTGGGGACGTTATAAAGTAAAACAGATGCTGATTGAAATTTTTACCAAAAATTGTATCCACTGAAACTTATCGGCTCGTCACTCGTGCTGTCGCCCTCCCTCGGCAAAGTAGTTCGTGAAAACCCTACAGATAGTCGAAATTGACAATTTGAGGACAATAAATCTATATGCAAGATAGGTCCACATGAATATCATAAAACATGTTAACCTTTCGAATACATCTCGTGCACCACAATACTTATACCCTTTCCTTTGCAATGAATCAAGGTAGAACACCTTGTTCCTTTCGGAATATGCACTAGTAGGATCCAGTGGGAGCTACATGTTACGCGTAAAGAATTAATAATTTAATCTAAGTCTAGGGTGTGCATATGGAGACACTAATCTACAGGTGAAGTATTGATGAAAGCACTCACCTTTGGTTGTAGGGTACAAGTATGTACTCCTTGTCGACCTGAGCAAGCAACCCTTTTTTGATGTAGTCGACAACGAAGTCCGCGTCGGTCCTAAACATCACATTGGCGACCATCTGGGGGTCCAGGAAACCGACAGGTTCCCAGTTAGCTTTGGCATGCCTGATCATGCAGCTGCACGGAACTAACCAATTAATAAATGACATATATCTGTATATGCACGAATAGGTGTAGGATAGTAGATACTTAGAGCACCCAAGACCGTAGGATTGACATGTCGAGCGCCTCTTTGTTGAGTAAATTGTGACGGTCTTCGAAGGTCACCGGATAGGTCCCGTCGTGTTGGAACTCTGCCACGGTGTACTTGACCATGAAGTGCGTCAGATGTTGCGTCCTGGTCTTGTTTGTCTTCTTCATGTACCATCCATGCTACAAATTGCGGCATCAGAGGCCATGGGCATCCCCAGAGCGAACGACATGGGAGCTAACGATGCACTCTTCTCAATCTCCTTCGTCATGCTCTTCTTTGCTTTTCCTCTACTAGCTAGCTTCTTGATTGGTTGCCTCCTAGTCGGCATCATGATGTGCGTCAGACCTGTTGGCTGGCTTATCGGAGGGGTCGGCTGGCTAGTAGGCCGAGTGTTGATGTCCGTAGGGGTAAGAACCTATGTATAGTACTGGTCACTAACTTCGAGAACTATTATTATAGTACGAATTATGAAACTGGTGGGGGAATTACCTCATCCAAGACGATGTCCTTCTTGGGCCATTACACGTACATGTGCACTGCATCCCCGAGAGTAGTAATCTCGTCGTTCGGCGGCTTGTCCAACGGAAATCCCTTGCAATGGTCGGAGACACTATCCATCTGGACCCATGCAAAACACTCAGATAGAGGGACACCGTGAATTGTCACCCCCGTCGTGCATGGTTGCGCCATCCCACGAGAAGAGACTGACCAGTACCATAAGCTTGCAGGAGGTGGATTCCTATAAATAGTGCGCAATAAGATGACATCAGGGTACGTTCTGAATTTCACTTTCGAATGAATTAACAAAGAAAAGCAGTCCTTACCTGCAGAAAGTCCACCAGATACTGTCGAGAGGGCTCCGGCTATAAATGTTGAATCTTGAGCCTTGATTACGGTTTTGGTGATTAATGACATCCGTTAGATTTGCGACTAATCTCTGTATGTGAGACACAGGTAAATCAAAGGAGAAAGCATCAAGAAAAGACAAAGCAAGGTGATCAAGACTCCATAAAGCGAAAACGACGAAAATCTCGACAAAAGTACAAATACCTAAACCTAGCGTCTTCTCGTTTTGAAATTTTCTAGGTTAGATGATCGTACTATTAAGAGGGGTCTTAGCACAATTATCTTGATCAACCTTGAAGTTTTTAGAAGCATATTTGCATTTGCGTTTGCCCCAAATCAAAAGTTGAGTAAAAATTCAGAAGTCTGTTTTCGTTTTGTACTGGCCGGACAGTGTCTGAAGTGACCAGACAATGTCCGGCCAATACAAACAATTTCAGTACTTTGCAAACACGCGCAACTGAGACAAATACATTTGTCCGGGACATCTGTCCGGTGAAGGCCGGACATTGTCCGAAGTGACCGGACAATGTCCGGGCAGTACAAATGTTAACAGCATATTGAATTGAGACAAATACACTTGTCCGGAGGATTTGTCCGAAGTGACCGGACATTGTCCGAAGTGACCGCACAATGTCCGGCCAATACAAAATCTGGGCTATTGTTAGGGCTGTGTTAACAGAGACAAATCTATTTGTCCGGACATTTTGTTCGGACAAATCCCTTATGTCCGGCCCATACAAAAATCTGGAGTATATTAGGTTAAGTGTTAACAGAGACAGATACATCTGTCCGGACATTTTGTCCGGACAAATGTATCTGTCCGGCGTGTACACTTCATTTTAAACAAGGGTGTCAACAGAGACAAATGCATCTGTCCGGACATTTTGTCCGGACAAATACATTTGTCCGGCCTTCACATTTTGATCCAAACGGCTACTGACACTCGCAATTCACGTGAATAACGGTCAAAATTTTTGTACTGACCGGACATTGTCCGAAGTGGCCGGACAATGTCCGGCCAGTACAATTTTCGCCCAATCTTCTTGATTTCGACCGTTTTTGTTGAGAGTATAAATAGATCACTGTTGTAGATGTCTTTGATACATGAAATACATCTCATAAACCCTGAGCAACAGTGTGCAAGCTCTCTCACATCCATTCTCTAGCAATTAGAGTCAAAACTTGAGAATTCTTGAGTGCTAGTTGAGTGAATTTGGTTCCAAGCCTTCTTGCATTTGCATTGTGTTCATCAAGCTTTGAGGTTGATCAAGCAAGGTGCTAGGCTTATTACTCTTGGTGATTGCCGTCACCTAGATGACCCGGGAGGTCCGGCGATCTCTCCATCGACGGTGTGTCGGAGAGGCCCGGCGAGTGGTTGTAAAGGCTTGGAGCTCGCCTATCCGGAGTGGAGAAGGGCTACCCCTAGTGGAATCGAAGCTTAAGCTCAAGCAAAGAGCGCTTCAATGAGGATTAATGGAAATCGGCAAATTTCCGAGACCTCGGGAAAAACTTGATCTCTTCGGTTACCTCTACTACTGGCTTAAGTTTTCATTGTGATTGAATTGTTGCTAGTAGTATTATAGAAACTGCTAAATCTGAATTGAATTGGTTTTTCATTCCCTTAGAATATTTGTTATTGCAATCTTAGGTTGTTAAACCCTAATTTAGAAGAAAATTTTAAAACCGCCTATTCACCCCCCCTCTAGTCGGCATCCTTCGATCAACACGTGGTATCAGAGCGCTAGGTCTCTCTTTTTAGGCTTAACCGTCTAGGGAGAGGATGTCGTCGATCAAAGAAAACTATAATGGAAAGGTTCCCTTCTTCAAGGGTGACAATTATTGCTATTGGAAAATTAGGATGGCGGTTTATCTAGAATCCATTAGTCTTGATGTTTGGAGGGTCACTAGAGATGGTTTTAGGACTCCAATTGACTTAGAAAATCTCACACCTCTAGAATCGAAAAACCTTCAAGCAAATGCTCAAGCAAAAAATGCCATATTTAATGGTCTTGACTTAAGTGAATTCAATCGCATTAGCAATCTTGATACATCCTATGAAATGTGGAAAACCTTAGAGGTAATTCATGAAGGAACATCAAAAGTCAAAGAAGCTAAGCTAATTAAATTAACTAGAGAATACAACTCCTTTTTCATGCTTGAATCTGAAAATGTTAGTGACATGTATACTAGACTAAATCTAGTAATCAATGATCTCAAAGGTTTAGGTACAAAATTTGAAGATATTGACATTGTGCGTAAAATGCTTATGATTTTACCATCGAGTTTTGATACAATTGTGACAGTGCTTATCAATGGTGATCTCTCTTCCACAACTCCTACCGAACTCTTGGGTACTCTTATCACCCATGAAATGCAAAAAGAAGAAAAGAAAGGGATCGTGGAAGCATCTGGATCAAAGAAGAAAAACTTGGCATTTAAGGCAAAAGTCGAGGAAGCCAAGGAGGATAGTTCGGATGAAAGCTCCGATGGTGATCTAGCTCTTCTTGTGAGAAAAACCCGCAAGCTCCTAAACAAGATCAACAAAAGAGGATTTGAGTTTGACAAAAGGCGAGGACCTCACAAGAAGACCGGATTCAAGAACATTATATGTTATGAATGTAATGAGAAGGGACACTTTGCCTCAAGATGTCCAAATAAAAAGGGTGATCATCAAAGATTTCATGAGAGGAAAGATGACGGTGAAGGGACAAAAGGCAAAAAGAAGCTTTTCAAGAAGTTCTACAACAATAAAAGCAAGGGCCAAGCCTATATTGGTGAATGGTATTCCGGATCGGAGGAATCCGAATCGGAGGATGAAGTACCATCATCTTCTAAGAAAATGGCGGGAATTGCTAGCGGAGAAGCCACTTCGTTTGAAGACAAGTCATCATTATGTCTTATGGCAAGTGATGATGCTAAGGTATCGGATCTTGAACCTTCTTATGAGGACCTTGTTGATATGGTTATGGAACTAAATGAGGCATTAGGAAGAGTAACTAAGGAGAACAAAATGCTTAAGAAAAAATATTCAACACTTAGTGAATTATATGCAGAACTAAATGACTCGCATGAGGCACTTCTAATAAATGAAATTATTGATTCTAAACAAACAAATGAAATAGGCATTACGTGTGATATTCTAGACGAATCAACTCATAATGTCTCTCTTTCAAAATCATTCACTTGTAATGCTTTAGAAATTAATCATGAAAATGTTTGTGATGAAATTGTTGATAACAACTCGAACTTGATTTTAGAAAATTTAGAACTCAAGGCACAAGTAGAAAAACTAAATCTAGGACTAGCAAAATGCTTTAAAGGAAAAGAAATTTTGGACAAACTTCTTAGTGAACAACGATGTTCATTTAGAAAGGAAGGCTTAGGATATGAACCGAACAAGAGAAAGAAATTGAGTACTAAAATGACTTTTGTAAAGGCCACTAATATGTTTTGTCACAAATGTCATAATGTAGATCATTTGCCGAAAAATTGTCCCTCAACTTCTAGAGCTAAAGAAAATAAGTATCACTCCCATTACATGCTAAAGAAAACAAAGCACGGAAGAGTAATTGCAAAATTCATTGGTTCACCTCATCAAAATAAACATAAGAAGAAAATTTGGGTTCCAAAAACTCTTGTTGCTAACTTTCAAGGACCCAAACAAGTTTGGGTACCTAAAAGCATCTAACCCTTCTTTTAGGTAAACTACAAAACCGGTGGGAGGCATTGGGTGCTTGATAGTGGATGCACCCAACACATGACCGGTGATGGAAGTCGGTTCTCTTCATTTGATAATGGTTGCAATGACATTGATAAAATCACGTTTGGTGATAATAGCAAAGGAAAGGTAATTGGGTTAGGTAAAGTCGCAATCACAAACAACCTTTCCATCTCAAATGTATTACTTGTTGAATCTTTGAACTTCAATTTGCTTTCGGTTGCAAAAATTTGTGATTTGGGTCTTAGATGCATTTTTGAACCAAATGGTGTTATCATTGAAAGTCTAGAAGACAAGTCTTTAATTTTCAAAGGTTTTCGATATGGAGATTTGTATTTGGTTGATTTCGGTTCAAAAGACTCTTGCATTTCAACATGTTTGGTTGCTAAAAATTCTTTGGGATGGCTTTGGCATCGTCGTTTGGCTCATGTTGGGATGCATCAATTAAACAAACTTTTAAAAAGAGATTTAATCCTAGGTATGAAAAATGTAAAGTTTGAAAAGAATAAACTTTGTAGTGCATGTCAAGCGGGAAGACAAGTTGCTAGCACTCATCCCGCTAAAAATATTTTGTCAACATCTAGACCACTTGAGCTTTTGCATATGGACTTGTTTGGTCCATCGGAAACTCAAAGTATTGGTGGTAGTAACTATTGCTTTGTCATTGTTGATGATTTCTCTCGATTTACTTGGATTTTCTTTTTAAATCATAAATCCGATGCTCCAAGTGTGTTTAAAAGATTTGCAAAACGAGTTGAAAATGAATTTGAATTCTCCATCAAGAAACTTCGAAGTGATCACGGTGGAGAGTTTCAAAATTCTGATTTTGTTGAGCTTTGTGATGAATCTGGAATTAAACACGAATTTTCCGTACCATATACTCCTCAACAAAACGGTGTTGTGGAAAGGAAAAATCGAACATTAATTGAAATGGCTCGAACCTTGTTAGATGAATATAAAACCCCCACTAGGTCTTGGGCCGAGGCCGTAAATACAGCTTGTTATGCCATAAATCGGCTTTATACTCATCCTTTATTAAACAAAACCCCTTATGAGCTAATTATTGGAAGAAAACCAAACATCTCATATTTTCGAGTTTTTGGTTGCAAATGTTACATCCTTAAAAAACGCATGCATCTTGGAAAATTTCAAAGACGTGTTGACGAGGGCTTTCTTGTTGGATATTCGTCAACTAGTAAGGCTTATCGTGTTTTTAACATCATAACCGAATGCATTGAAGAAACATGCAATGTTGAGTTTGATGAATCTAATGGCTCTCAAGAAGAGTATGAAGATGTTGAGAATGTAGGAAATGAAGAATTATGAGAAGCTATGAAGAATATGACGATTGGAGATATCAAGCCCAAAGATGAAGATTCAAAGTCACCCGATCAAGAAAATGAAATAGCTTCTATGATTCCGGAGGCCCCTACTCAAGTTGATCTTGATTTAGAAATAAAGGAAAATGAAGATCAAACATTGCAAAATCCAAGACTTCATCAAACCATCACTAAGGATCATCCCGTCAACCAAATAATAGGTGATGTTGGTAAAGGTGTTCAAACTCGCTCTAGAATTGCATCCTTTTGTGAACATGCATCTTTCATTTCTAGTATTGAGCCTAAAGGCATTGATGAAGCTTTAGCGGACCCAGATTGGGTAAATGCTATGCATGATGAGTTAAACAACTTTACTAGAAATAATGTTTGGGAACTTGTAGAACAACTTCTTGATCACAATATAATTGGTACAAAATGGGTCTTTCGAAATAAGCAAGATGAAAATGGCATAGTTGTAAGAAATAAAGCTCGATTGGTAGCACAAGGTTATTCTCAAATTGAGGGATTAGATTTTGATGAAACTTTTGCTCCCGTAGCTAGACTAGAGGCCATTCGCATCTTACTTGCATTTGCATCATGTTTTGAAATCAAACTTTTTCAAATGGATGTTAAAAGTGCTTTCTTAAATGGTGAAATCTCGGAACTTGTATTCGTAAAGCAACCACCGGGTTTTGAAGATCCAAAATATCCAAATCATGTCTATAAACTCTCAAAAGCCCTTTATGGTCTTAAACAAGCCCCTAGGGCTTGGTATGAAAGGTTGGGAAATTTCTTGATTTCACAAGGTTTTAAAGTTGGAAAAATTGATACAACTCTCTTTACCAAAATCATAGACGATGACTTCTTTGTTTGCCAAATCTATGTCGATGATATAATTTTTGGTTCCACTAACGAGTCTCTTTGCCAAGCTTTTGGTGAAACCATGTCCAAAGAATTTGAGAGGTGTATGATAGGAGAATTGAGCTTTTTCCTCGGACTTCAAATTAAGCAAATCAAAGAAGGCATATTTGTGAGTCAAAGCAAATACGTGAAGGATTTGCTCAAAAGATTCGGTATGGATGATTCAAAACCAATAAAGACTCCTATGGCTACAAATGGGCATTTGGACCTGGATGAGGGAGGTAAACTGGTAGAACTCAAATTATATCGTTCTATGATTGGTAGCTTATTATATCTTACTGCTTCTAGACCTGATATTATGTTTAGTGTATGCATGTGTGCTAGGTTTCAAGCTGCTCCTAGAGAGTGTGACCTAATTGCAGTAAAAAGAATCTTCAGATATCTAAAACATACACCAAACATAGGACTTTGGTATCCTAAGAATGCTAGTTTTGATCTCCTAGGATATTCGGATTCTGATTATGCCGGTTGTAAAATTGATAGAAAAAGTACTTCCGGTGGTTGTCAACTTCTAGGAAGATCATTAGTCTCTTGGACTTCAAAGAAACAAAATTCAGTTGCACTCTCAACCGCCGAGGCGGAATATGTTTCGGCCGGTAGTTGTTGTGCACAACTTCTTTGGATGAAGCAAACCTGGTTAGATTATGGCATAAAAGTCAATTGTGTTCCACTTTTATGTGATAATGAGAGTGCCGTTAAAATTGCCAACAATCCTGTTCAACACTCTCGAACAAAGCACATTGACATTAGACATCACTTTCTAAGGGATCATGTATCAAAAAGGGATATAGTGATTAGTCATGTTTCAACCGAAAATCAATTAGCAGACCTATTCACTAAACCCTTGGATGAGTCAAGATTTAGTAAGTTAAGAAATGAATTGAATGTTATTGATATTTCAAATGTTATTTGATCTCTTGCTTATCTTGAATTGATTGTTAGTTTGATTGTGTCTAGCATATATACTCTTGGCTATAAATTTATATATCAATGTAGGCATCTATGCCCATCACTTCCTATTTTGAAGAAAAAGTCCAAGAATTCACCACTTTGTCGCTTTTCAACAAAACTCAGAGAACACATTAAGGGGGAGCAACTTCAAGATCATTGAATGCTTGTATACTCCAAAATTGTGTACAAAAGGGAAAAATATGCATGTTGTTTATAAAAAGGGTCAATTTTAAAATCAAAAGGGCTAAAAATGCTAAAATGTTCAAAATGTGTTAAAATAAAACAAAATCTTCAAAAATATCTTTCAAATATGTTTTCAAAGGTTTTGAAAGTGAAAATAAAGGGTTTCGAGCTAAAATGTTGAATTTTGACAAAATTGAACATCTAAGGATCTTGTTTTGGCCTAAAATGACTTATTTCTATAAATCAAAATCGGTTGAGTTTTGACAAAAAGTTTCTACATGAAACACTTAGAGATCAGTCATTCGAAGACATTTCATGTTAAACTTTTTCTCAAAAGACCTATGGTTTGAAAATTATCACATTTTGCAAATCGCCCGAAAACGAGCTTTGACACGAAAATACCCAAAATGTGCATTTTGTGAATTTCACTATTTGAGCCAAGATCTCTTCCATGTTTTGGCTTGAAATAGTATTTAGAATTCATACAAGGCCAAACATCTCAGAAAAATTCGAGTTTCATGAAAATTTGACAAATTGGTGAAAAACCGTTCTGTTTTACCCTTTTGCCCTAAAATGCGATTCGGAGGCTCATTCTAAAGTCGATTTCTCTCAAATTTCTTCTCAAAGCTAGCTGGATATATTCCAAACATGATACTTGAGCTTATCCAAAATTCAAATCTCTATTTGAGTCAAATCTGAAAAATTTGCAAAAATTCAGAAGTTTCAGAAGCAAATCTGAACTGACCGGACAGTGTCCGGCCAGATCGGACTTTGTCCGCCCATATCGGACAGTGTCCGGTCAGATCGGACATTGTCCGGCCTGTGCACGTTGGTTCAGTTATTAAAACCACCCGTGATTCCTTTCTTCCCCAAATCGATTAAAGTTTCTTTGCTGCTGCTCTCCACCACCACATCCACTGTTCATCCCCTCTTCTCCGGACAAGAGGATCAGTCCGGCCATCTCCCGTCCGGCCTCAAAGTTGATCTCTTGTGCATCTCCTCTTTCCTTGGATTAGGTCAGTTTTGTGTCTCCTCCTCCTCTGGTTCATGCATTACATCTCATGCCATACTAGGGTTTGATATTGTTCAAATGTGTTTGCATGTCAAATCTAGATATGGATTCATGAAATTAACATCTAGGAGTGATCATATTTGAGATGATTTGTACAGAATAGAATTTTATCATTGACATGCATGATATAAGTAGATCAAATTGCCATTTAGAGTTAGATTTTGGAACAAAATCAAATATGCTTTGTATGGAAATATGATGGTCTAATAGAATCAAATCTATAGAGTTAAATGACGTATTTATATCGGATTTGTTCAGATTATTTACCATGCACAAGATGAGTGGTTAAGATGAGCATATCGTAGATGATTTCTTTAGATTGCCCTAGATCCTTGATTTTGATCAAAGCAATTTGAGTAGAACAAAATTGAATCAAAGAGCAGAAAAGGATGATATGGAGTAAAAATTAACATCTATTAGCAAATGCATGAGTAAGAATTGTTTCATATAAGAACTAGGTCATGCATCCACATCCTTCGGAAGATTAGTTCACTCTTCCCTTATCACCTCTTTCGAGTCATATCACGAACAAATTATCTATCTTTTCTTTCCAGAGTCACTATGACTGGAAGAATGAAGCAAACTAGCCGTTGTCATGGGCCTGGATCTTCTCAACAGGCTCAACCTATCGACTGGGACTCTTTGGCTATTGATGAGGATGATGCAGCTCCAGCATCTCCCGTTGGATCTCCAGTTGATGATTCTGACTCAGTCGACAGTAGCAGCAGTAGTGGTGATGAGCAACCCAGAGGCCATCCAACCTTCACCGCTAGTGCTATTCGACGACTTCGTCAAAAGAACCCATACGAGCATCCGAGGACATGTACTGAGAGAAATTTCTGGAACGCCTTCCAGATGTCTCAGTATCACACCAGATTCTCCTCTGCTAAAGTGTTTGGGCATCAGGCCATTGACTGGAACTTGATCGAGAGCAAAGTTCACTATCCTCTCCGGGGCAAGTTCATAGCTGTTAGATTGCACTCCTTCACCGAGATGAGGGAAGACTGGAAGTGGAATGTGGACATTATCCGCTCGTTCTTCGCGACTCTTCATGTTGCCTCGGATCGATCCCATGTCGTCTTCATGAACAACAACTCCAGAAGAACTCTCACCAAGGCACAGTTTGAAGAGGCTCTACAGATCGAGCATGTTGACAACAGCCTCTTCGCCTTTGATGAAGTTCGATTTGAAGACGTGGCTCATCTCTTCGACAATCCAGATCCAAATATTGGTAAAGTCTCTCAACTGATCCCTCCGGTGGCAATACTAGAAAAGTTGAACCGCATGACTATCTTGCCAAAAACCGGAGATCGCGGGGCTGTCACCTCCACCATGCTGCGACTTCTGAGAGCCCAAGTTGACGAGACACCTTTCGATTTTGTGGAGTTCATGTTCCACGAGATGCAGGAAGTTCAGATGGACCCGAAGGGGCTTTGGCCCTTCGCACCTTTCATCGCTCACACCCTGACCTACTTTGGACTGCATCGAGCTTCTCGTCCTTCTTCTATGGAGTACTACCGGTTGAAGAGCCTGGGGATCCTTGTTCGTTATGAAAATCAAGTTGGATCACCGGTTCATGGAGACGCGCCTATGTCTCCGGTCGCAGGAGCTCCCTCTCCACTTCAGTCCTACTCCATCTCCCAGAGCCTTGATGTCTCAGCTCCATACATGATGATCATGGAGCAGCTGGATCAGATGTCCATGCGATTCGAGACTCGCTTCGATGAGGTCGACACCAGATTGAGCTCCATCGACCATCGCCTCAACGTCATCGAGCCTCGCATCGATTCTATGAGTCAGGATATCTCTGAGCTGCGGGGACGTTTCGACGCAGGCCAGTATCAGCGTCGTCGTCGCGGCGATTCTTCTTCCGATCATCCTCCGCAGTCCTAGATTATCCGTCTCCTGTATCTATGATCGTTTGTATCTATGTCTTCTCTCCTTTTATGGATGTTTGATGACAAAGGGGGAGAGTTATGTATGGATATATGTTGATATATGTGATGTTGTTATGTTTATGTCGTCGTCTTATCGTCTTATCGTTTATGAATGTATGAACATGAACATGGAAATAGATTTGCTATAAAAATGCTGCTTTGATATCTCTCTTGTGTATGTATGTAAGTATGTATGTGTTGATACGTATGGATATCTCGTTATACCTTGTCATGAATATGTTTATGAACTTGAATGCAAGATTAAGGGGGAGCATCTCTTGCTTATACTCATATTTGTTATATCCATATGTTTTATGCATAACGGTTGTCATCAATCACCAAAAAGGGGGAGATTGTTGAATCTTGAGCCCTGATTAGGGTTTTGGTGATTAATGACATCCGTTAGATTTGCGACTAATCTCTGTATGTGAGACACAGGTAAATCAAAGGAGAAAGCATCAAGAAAAGACAAAGCAAGGTTATCAAGACTCCATAAAGCGAAAACGACGAAAATCTCGACAAAAGTACAAATACCTAAACCTAGCGTCTTCTCGTTTTGAAATTTTCTAGGTTAGATGGTCGTACTATTAAGAGGGGTCTTAGCACAAGTATCTTGATCAACCTTGAAGTTTTTAGAAGCATATTTGCATTTGCGTTTGCCCCAAATCAAAAGTTGAGTAAGAATTCAGAAGTCTGTTTTCGTTTTGTACTGGCCGGACAGTGTCTGAAGTGACCGGACAATGTCCGGCCAATACAAACAATTTCAGTACTTTGCAAACACGCGCAACAGAGACAAATACATTTGTCCGGGACATCTGTCCGGTGAAGGCCGGACATTGTCCGAAGTGACCGGACAATGTCCGGGCAGTACAAATGTTAACAGCATATTGAATTGAGACAAATACACTTGTCCGGAGGATTTGTCTGAAGTGACCGGACATTGTCCGAAGTGACCGGACAATGTCCGACCAATACAAAATCTGGGCTATTGTTAGGGCTGTGTTAACAGAGACAAATCTATTTGTCCGGACATTTTGTCCGGACAAATCCCATATGTCCGGCCCATACAAAAATCTGGAGTATATTAGGTTAAGTGTTAACAGAGACAGATACATCTGTCCGGACATTTTGTCTGGACAAATGTATCTGTCCGGCGTGTACACTTCATTTTAAACAAGGGTGTCAACAGAGACAAATGCATCTGTCCGGACATTTTGTCCGGACAAATACATTTGTCCGGCCTTCACATTTTGATCCAAACGGCTACTGACACTCGCAATTCACGTGAATAACGGTCAAAATTTTTGTACTGACCGGACATTGTCCGAAGTGGCCGGACAATGTCCGGCCAGTACAATTTTCGCCCAATCTTCTTGATTTCGACCGTTTTTGTTGAGAGTATAAATAGATCACTGTTGTAGATGTCTTTGATACATGAAATACATCTCATAAACCCTGAGCAACAGTGTGCAAGCTCTCTCACATCCATTCTCTAGCAATTAGAGTCAAAACTTGAGAATTCTTGAGTGCTAGTTGAGTGAATTTGGTTCCAAGTCTTCTTGCATTTGCATTGTGTTCATCAAGCTTTGAGATTGATCAAGCAAGGTGCTAGACTTATACTCTTGGTGATTGCCGTCACCTAGACGACCCGGGAGGTCCGGCGATCTCTCCATCGACGGTGTGTCGGAGAGGCCCGGCGAGTGGTTGTAAAGGCTTGGAGCTCGCCTATCCGGAGTGGAGAAGGGCTACCCCTAGTGGAATCGAAGCTTAAGCTCAAGCGAAGAGCGCTTCAACGAGGATTAGTGGAAATCGGCAAATTTCCGAGACCTCGGGAAAAACTTGATCTCTTCGGTTACCTCTACTACTTGCTTAATTTTTCATTGTGATTGAATTGTTGCTAGTAGTATTATAGAAACTGCTAAATCTGAATTGAATTGGTTTTCCATTCCCTTAGAATATTTGTTATTGCAATCTTAGGTTGTTAAACCCTAATTTAGAAGAAAATTTTAAAACCGCCTATTCACCCCCCCTCTAGTCGGCATCCTTCGATCAACAATAAACACCCTAGTGCAAACGCACAGCTGCTACGACGGCCAAGAATGGGGCTCGGTAACTCCGCTATTGCAGGTGGTATGCCCTAGGCGGCTTATCTTAGCTCTTGACACATTGCCCGCATCTCCGCCAACTCCTGGCTGAGTGCTGTGTCCCGATGGAAAAACTCCAATCGCATCTCCTCCTTGAGCCGTTCGTCGCGGGCAATCTGGGATCTCTTTCTTCTCTTAGCCGCCTCCTCATCATCAGGGAAACCATCCCTCCAAGGAATAGTGGCACTAAGGCCGCGCACAAGGCCCGGATGCTCCTTATTTCCCAGCGCCGTCGTTAGGATATCCTTGTCCCTGCTAGGGTTGAATTCTCCGGATGCCGCTTGCACACTCAGCGTCGCCTACAATTGGAGAACTTAGCAATACAACCCATTGCATGTGTGTTACGAGGATAGTAAGTGATCCTACAAAGTTAGAGATCTTACCAGCCGGTCGATCACTTCCCTGTCTGCAGGGTTGTTCACAGAGACACTTCCGGAGGAGGTCATCTTTGATCTTGCTCGACACCAATTGTGGGCGCACACGTCCGTTATGCCCGCATAAGGAGCGGCAGCCGAAGACTGGGAAGCCTCCTCGCCCTGCTTCCTCCACAACACCTTCTTCCCCACATACCCACCGGTGCCTAGTCTGTGTGGGTGGCTATTCTTGGCCTGGTTAGCCTTGCCCTTCTCACTAAGTGCCTAGAACTCAGGCATGCCCTTCATCTCCACAAGCTGCTGCCATGCCTTGGGAGTCATGAAAGGGTAGTCATTGAAGGGGGTCTTCGACTCCTTCACATAGTGCTTGACAAGATGGCTATTGAAAGTTCCTCTACGCCTTGTTCATTGACATCATTGTCGTCCAGCGGATGGTGAACTGGCGATCCCGGGGAATGTGAAATGCCACCTGCACTTCTTCCCACAGCGCATCCTTGCACTCTTGGAGCACTTGACCCCACTCGGAGGTGGTGATGGGCACCCGCTCCCTTGACACTTTGCCGCATAGTGAGCGGTATTGACCGAGTAGTTTCTCCGGAGCTTCCAGCACATCATTGTCGTCAAACTGTACATGCTGCTTTTCCCTCTTGTCGAGACACGCGCATGTCGTCCGGCCTCGACCCTTTCTCTTCTTTGATTGGGTCACGGTGGACGGGGTGACATCCGGCTCAGGTGTCTCATCACCAGAGAGGTCACTCTAACTCCTCGACTGGTTCATTTCGTCACTGGACATATCAGTTCCTAACATAAGTGAAAGAGAGAGCAGTGTAAGTAAATCTGAAACTTAAAATTGACCAAGAATGGCAAAAACGGTGGGGAGGCGACAGAGGTGATCGCGCCTGTTGGTGGGGAGGCGATGGAGGTGATCGCGACGGACTATGGGGAGGTGATAGAGGTGATCACGCCGGATGGTGGGGAGGCGATGGAGGTGATCGCGCCGGATGGTGGGAGGGCGGAGAGAGCTAGGGCAAGGGAGGTGAAGAGTCGCGAAGTGTGGAAATGAGCGGGACAAAGCCCCCCTTAAACTATGTACCATGCAGAGATTTTATCACAGATGATTTTGAGTTCACAACCGTGTGTGACTTATTACTGTCACATACGGTTGTGAACTCAGAACCGTCTGTGATAAACTCTCAGACGGTTCTGAGATCAGAACAGTCTGTGATAATCTTTCTACATTTGTCACAGACGGTTGTGAACACAGAACCGTCTGTGATAGACTCTCAGACAGTTCACAGTTGTGAACGCAGAACCGTATGTGATAGTTGACCTCTCTTCTATGCAATGATTTAGTGCTTTACAATCAGAAACTCTGTAACTCTGAATACTGAAATTTCAATATCCAAAAAGCCTCAAATCTATGCAAATGATGTCCAAATGACCAAAAAATTGTTTTAAATGAAACCTCAAGAGACACTCAGGAAAATGGAGTCCAAATGCTCCAAAAATAGGTTACAATGTGCAGCATGCTCAAATAAATTTTACATACAATGTGGAGCATGATCAAATAAATTTTACATACAAATGGGGACTTTGACCGAGAATTTGCACATACGTACGTACACACCCATGTTATCCTCAACTTTCCACTTGCCGCAGCCCTACAAAGGCGAGAATTAGAAGGTAAGCTATATCGATGAAAACAGAGAGATACAGATGGTTGATTACCTTTAAAGTATAAACCTTCCTGGTGATCTATAGGCACGTAACTGGTTTTGTCAGTGTCTTCAATATCTACCTATACGCCATCTTCAAATGGAGGCATCTCATCAAATTGATTGTATTCTTCCTCGTCTATGACATTTTCAACTCCAACAATCCTTCTCTTTCCATGAAGGATGACGTGCCACTTCTTATTGGCCGGGTCAGTGACATAAATGACTTGAGTGGCTTGGTTTGCAAGTATGAATGGCTCATCTTTATAAGCAACTCGATCGAGATCCATAGAATTGAAACCGTAACTGTCAACCTTCACACCCTGTGGGATTTGGACTCATCGGCATCGAAACAAGGGAATCTTGAACAGTACGTAATTGAGCTCCCAAATTTCTTCTATGAAGCCGTAGTATGAGTTCAATCCACGTACTACCCTTGTTGGGCCTGTCGCGCTGAACTCCTCATAAAAAGTTTCTACGCTCACTCCACTATTTTGCACAGTGCTCTTTCGATATTGAGCTTTTGTTGTGTACCCATTTATATCGTATGCCTGCTATGTCTGTACAGTAAATGTTGGCCCTTTTTGCCAACCATTAAAGATTCTCTCTTGCGAACTCCCCGTGTAACACTCCTATTTTTCCCAACCCTAGCCTGCCTTGTCTAACTACATTTCAGGATGAGATCTTGGTTATGCCAGAGTGTTACCCTGAAAAGTTGGCAGCCAAACTCCTTCATTTTGGTCATTTTCGCAGATCAGTCCAAAAGTTTCACAAATTAGTCCTTTCAGATTTCTGAGAAGCCCAAAAAGGCTAAAAGTCACAGACCATCTCCAAATTCTAATTTGATTCAGTGAACATCTCCCCTTCACTTTTCTGAACATTTTTTCCTTCTGGAGGAATTTCCAAATCTCGCTCGAAACCCTAGTTTCAGCCTTATCAAAATTTCAAATTTCTAATTACCCAGATTACCCTGTTTTCAGTTCATATCAAAACTTGTCTAAATCTCCAAATTCTATCATCCCTAGCTGCTAATCAATCTCTTGGACTTTGTGGATTAATTTGGCAAAGTCAAAACCCTTTTCATCTAAGCCATTCACCAAATTCACAGATTAGTCCCTGGAATCAAATTCTGTATTTACAAATCGGCCCTTCTATTCCTTTCAACCCATTTTTGACCAGGGCTGGTCGTTGCTTCGACCAGTGTTGTTTCACTGTTCGACCGGAGCCGCGCCGTGCCTTCTCGCCGCGTTTCCTCGCTGCCGGCCATCGCCTCTTGTCTCCTGTGCTAGTGATCAACTGAGCCACCCCGCACGCACGTGCCAGCAACCAGAGCCCCATTGAAACCAGCGGATAAACGCCCACGCTCTAGCACCGTTTTCGCGCGCGCACGCCCGTGGCCGTGGCACTTGCATGCGGTTACGTGTCATCGCCGGAGCTGCGTTGTTGCCTCTGCATCTGCGCCGTCCCAAGAATAGTCCCAATTTACCCGACAAAGCTGGCAAAGCTACTGCACCGCCTGTGCACCATCACATCGCCGTTCGTCGCTGTTGCGCCTGAGCCCGACCGGTCTCGTCCCCGGCGCAAATTCCCTCGCTGTTTTCCCTTGTTGGCTCCATCGCTGTGCCTATTTAAACCCTCCAGCACTGTGAAGAAACAACAACTCCAGGACTTAGCCAAATTTTGAGTTTCTCGCCGTTTCTTCTTCTTCCCCGGCGAGCCGATTTTGAGGCCACCGTTGCCAGAGCAAACCGTAGCTCCTCTCTCCAATCCAAGTTCACCAGTAAGCTCCCCACACCCATCTTCCCGTGTCCAAGCAATCAATTGCATTCAGGTGATCTCCATCGTCGATGATCGCCGGAAAACCAAAAATCTCTATTTCTGAAATTAAACCCACTCCAGTCCTTTTCACCACCCCTTTCTGTAGAATGAAATGATCCTTAGCCACTTCTTAGCAAGCCTGTTCAGCCATTTTTCAAATTGGTGCAGCACCACGTGATTTCCGAATTTTCGCGCGCCACCGTGGACGTCACACGTCGCCGGCGTGCCTCGCTACAGATCTCCCCAAATTGAAGCCACCTACACCTTCCCTGTAATCCCTAGATGGTGTAGTACAGAGCTTTTAACCTGCATTGTTGTGTAGCCCCAGTTCATCGTTCACCATCTTCTCCAAGTCCAGCGACAACGCCGACGAGCTCGCTCACTTAACCTCTGTTCAATTCCCTTCTCCAGAACGATCAGCACCACCCCAGGAGTATTTCCCCTCAATCAATTTCGATTTCAGCTAACCCCAGTTCTCTGTCACCGTGGCTCGTCCATGTCTCAGGCGGCCGAAGAATTCGACCTCGTTGTTCGTCGCCGATGAGCCACCTCAGTCAAATTCCTTTCACCAGAAGCATTTTTCTGATCCTGCCTGCATGTTTGACAAACATAGACAAGCAACGCATGCGTGGTTCGTCCAGACGCATGTGCCCCAGCTCACTGCTGTACAGTGGCATTCGATTTCCTGTGTCTTGAGCCTTGCTGTGATTTTCTGTTAATTCTAGGGCCTTTTTGAAAAATCCTCTTTGTCATTTAGGTCCCTCATAGCATTTGGCACACAATGCCACCTCTTGCACCAGTTTTGATCATCCAGAAGCCCCAAATCATTCTTGTGTCCTTTTCGGACATCGTCTGTTCGTGAACCGAATGCCAAGCCTTTGACTTTCGTCGCATTCGAGTCTTGTCCAGTGAACCTAACCCTAATATCCTTTTCTCCACTGTTCTGTCTCTGACCAAATCCCCTCGTTTGCATACATGTTTATATTTTACATATATTTTTGTATAAAGCCTATTTTCTCGATGCTTATGTCTTGTATGTGTTGTGTGTGCTTTCGTGCTAATGTAGAACAAGGAGCGGAAGATTTGGAAGGAACATTCGAAGACCCAGAAGATTTCTTAGACCCAGCTTGGCAAGGCAAGTCGCCACCCTTGATCATGTCTCACCTAGTATTTTGATATAAAGTAGATTAACTATTTTTAAGATATATGCATGCTGAGTATTTGATAAGAACTATGTTTAGAAACATGTGAATAGATATGACCCAAGTCTCATGTGGAAACCCCTTTTTGAGATTGAATCATTATGCAACCTTGTCACCCTAGGATGCTATGCTTAAACTCTACTCTTATTTAAATGTACATGTTGGGTGTGAAATGGCTAATATGTGAGAAATGAATTTGAAACCCCTTTTATGAAAGAAAATGTGAAATTAAGGATTGATAGTGAGGATGGTTTGACTGGTTGGCTGCTGTGTGCACATTGGGTATGTGAATGTCTCCTCACTATTAATTCATAAGGACAAGAACCTTGTGTTGTGTCTCTATGCGGCATGAAAAATGTACCAATCACTTGCCTGGTATGGGACAGGCACAACTTAGTAGCTTTCTTGGTATTAACAGTTCCCTACATGGTATGTCGGTCCGGTTTCTCACGTGGAAACTGGTGGGGCGCAGTTCGTCCATGAGTGATGTGAGATCAGAAAAATTATGAGAGGAAAAGGTGGAAAGAAGGAGGTCGCCCTACGCCTGATTAAGTCGTGCGCGGCTGTAATCAAGAGGTCATATGTCTTGCGAGGACACAGACCAAGGCTAGGAAGTAAGGCAGTGGGGAGGACCCACAACGGTACTTGAGACTTAATTGTCTATTTACCGGGCGGGGATACTGTTAATACTAGACTGCAAAAGCGTTGTGTGATCTCGGCCTTGTCACATGCGTAAAAATCGCATGGAGTTGGCCCGACTTGAAAGTCGAGTGAAGAAGTGGATTTAAAAAGAGGTACACCTTTGCAAAGTATAAGAAAAGTATCAGATACTCTGTACTCCCAGGTCATGGAGTATGTTCGCGGTGGATTTATCCATGTGGTTCAACACAAGTAAGATTTGGGAAAAGCTTTCATAATATGGTTAATTCAAAATGGTGGATCATGGAGGATTGCCATCCACAATGTTTTCTTAAAGTCTATCATAAGATTTCCAAAACCCCGCTGTTGAAAATAAAATCCTTATTTAAGAGATCAAAGAATTGAAATATACACTATTTATGATTATAAGACTTAACCCCTTTTCTTGATCACTCCTCATCTATATAATTGCATTTCTAAGTAAAAGACTTGGTGAGCATTGTGTAAAAGCATGCTCACCCTTGCCTTTGCAAACAATTCAGAAGAGGGATTCGTCGATCCCAATTCGTTTGGTTATGAGTATGAAGCAGAAGATGGGAACGCCCCAGATGATTCGGAGTTCTAGGAGGGTCTCGCGCCAAGTTGAGTCCGATGTGGAGAAAGCCCTACCAGAACCGTTGCCGCCAGAAGTGAAGATCTTCGTTGTTGCTATCTGCTTTGTTTTGTGTGTTCGGTATCTCGATACCGACTCTTGTATGAATAAAATTTTTATTTTCATAGCAACTCTAAATAGTGTCATTCTGGGCACTATGTTAATGTAATATTGGTCCCTGTGACCTCGTGCCTGTTTATTTATATTTTATGCAATTACTGCTTTCCTCTTGTTGTGAGCTTGTGATGAACCTATCTGTGCGCAATCCACCTGGGTGGTTGCCACGGGATTCCTCAAATGAGGGTCCCACACCCCGGTGATTCGCACTTTCATCCACGCGTTGAATCGATTGTTATGTTCTGTTGTGATCCAAACCTCAGATCGGCAAGGATTGTCTTGTCCTACCATCTCCTTGTGCTCGTCGATGTACGGAGACACCTCCGTCATGTGTTGCAACACCCAAAAATGTGCTTTTGAGTACATATCAAAATCAGGAGTGATTGCTCTCCATCCAATAGTTCCAATGCCATCAAGCCTCCCCTCGTGACGAGACACAGGAACTCCTATTGCTTCTACCTCGGCCATGTAATCAACGCAGAACTCAACAACCTCTTCCACTGCATAACCTTCAACAATGTTACCCTCGGGCCGAGAGTGATTCCTCACGTAGGCCTTAAGTACACCCATGTACCGCTCGAATGGATACATATAACATAGGAACACGAGTCCACATATCTTGATTTCTCTAACAAGGTGGACAGTGAGATGGACCATGATATAAAAAAAAACAAAGGAAAATACATCTCAAACTGACAGAGAGTTCGAACCACCTCGCTTTGCAAAGAATCTAGTCCCTTGGGATCAATGACCTTGCAAGAAATTGCATTGAAGAAATAACACAGCCTCGTGATTGTCTCTCTGATCTTATGCGGCAGAATACTATGGATGGCAACACAAAGCATTTGTGTGATCAACACATGACAATCGTGAGGCTTCATCCAAGCAATTTCAAATCACCCATGGACAAAAGCTTTTTCATATTTGTGGAGTAACTCGATGGAACTTTAACACCATAGAGACACTTACAAAGTTCTATCCTCTCAGCCTTGCACAAAGTGTAGCATGCAGGGGGGAAGTATATATGGCCTTTCTCATCCTCTCTCGGTGCTAGCTCAGGCTTGATTTTCATTTCGATCATGTCACGCCACACATTGACGCCATTCTTTGTCTTCGCCGGAATGTTCAGCAATAGGCCGATTAAACTGTCGCAAACATTCTTCTCTACATGCATGACATCAATGCAATGCCCAACATCTAAATACTCCCAATACGGTAAGTCCCAAAATATCGATCTCTTTGTCCAAGTATTCTTCGTGTGGGGTTTCAATTTACGACCCTTTCCAAACATAATGTCTATGTCCTTCACCCATGAGCAAACTTCTTTCCCGCTCATAGGCTTCGGGGTTGAACCTGTTGGATCTAGGTAGATCTTAGTATCTAGCTTTTTGATCCGTTTGAGACCTAGTCTTGGTTTTCGCACTAGGTTCACCCAGATTCTAATATGCGGAATAACGGGATCTTACTCGGAAATACCGAAACCCAAAGTAATTGCACAACTCTTTATTTCAAAGAGGGCTTTACACGTCGAACGTTAGACACACTTGCCTACGTCGAAGGAACTATAAGTGTCTAAAACTCAAATAAGTTCTATGACTCTTCGATGATCTAAACTAGACCTATTACAAGGTATTTATAGTCCAATCGTATGAGTACGTATCAGACTCAATAACCTAAACGTATTAGACTCATATAACTAATCCTAAACAGATAAGCTTAGTTATACACATTCGGATCGGATTACAATTCCGAACAGGGAACGAATTCCTTTTCCTGGTCGCGAACCAATCCAGGGTCGCGAAACCTTTCCGAACATGGTTAAGGTCGCAAAGCCGTATGCGATCAGGACTTGATCGCGAATCCGTATGCGATCAGGACTTGGAGATCCTCTCGGATCATGACTCCCTTGTTGAGAAGGAGCCAACCCCCGTTGCGACCTCTCGATCAAAATGGAGATGTGGAAATTGGGCTTGTCCATCTTCTTTTGTGTACCACTTTGCCGCACGTGCTCGTTGATCTTTCCGACCGATTCGAAAAGTCTCCTTTGTGCCACTGCGGGTGGTAGTCACCTTCCTCTCCAGAATCACATCTTCACGTAAAGGTTCGCCTCGTTGATAGACCAAGTCTTCAACAGATGGTACTATGGTATCTGGCTCATCATCCAACATTGAAGGCTCGAAGAGCTTGAGGTGCTCAACATTGACAACCGAGTAAATATCCATGTATGGAGGTAACTCAAGCTGACAAGCATTATTACCCACTTTCCGCAAAATCCGAAAAGGACCATAACGAATGGGTTTGAGCTTCTTACCTTCACCTTTAAATCTCTCCTTACTCAAATGTAACCATACCATATCACCTTCTTGAAATTGCGCATCAACTCGGTGCCGATCATGTCGCGCCTTGTACTTGAGTTGAGCTTTCAGCAAGTTCTGTTCAACCTCACGATGGAGTCGTTGAATACCTTCCAGGAACTTTTGTGCTCGATCCTGATCAGATGCTTCCTTGCTGTTCTGTGCTGAGGTAGGGATCACAAACTCCAGGTCAAATGGACTCTGTGGTAGAAATCCTAAACAGACCTCAAACGGCGACTTTCCAGTCGAACCATGCACTGCTCAATTAAAAGCAAACTGTAGATACGGTATGCTTTCATCCCAGGTCTTCGGGTGCTTCGAGTTATATCCTCTCAAGAGATGAACGACTGTGCGATTAACCACTTCGGTTTGACCATCAGTTTACGGATGAAAAGCAGTACTCCTCTTTAGCTTGGTGTCCATCATCGTCCAGAGCGATCGCCAAAAGTGACTAAGGAACCGGGTATCGCGATCAAACAAAATAGAAGTCGGCAGTCCGAAGTGTGTCCAAACGTGTTGAAAGAATACCCGAGCTGCTTCTTCTCCCATGATAGTCTTTCGACAAGGTATAAGAACAATCATTTTGGAGAACCGATCAACGACCACGAATAGATAGTCGTTGCCACGTCGGGTCTTAGGCAATCCTCCCAAGAAATCCATGGATATGCTCTCCCATGGTCGTGATGGAACTGGCAAAGGAGTGTACAAACCTAATTTTCGGTTTGCCGGTTTCGAGATGCTGCAGAGACCGCAGCCTCGAACAAACCTAGCCACATCTTGCTGCATACGCGGCCAGAACACATGTCGGTGAAGATTTTGCAACGTCTTTGTAACCCCAAAGTGACCAGCTACCTTCGATGTGTGCGCTTCTCGCATCCATTGAGTTCGAGGTGCTCCACGAGGTATGCAAAGTAAGTTGCCTTTGTACAAGAGTCCTTCTCGACGAACGAACTCCGTAGGTTTCCCTGTTTTGAGCTCAGTCAGTACTGTTTGAAAAACAGGATCTTCACTGTACATAGTGGCGTAGTCATCATGACATGAGGGCTCGATCTGCATGAATGCTGATAAACAGAGGGCCGTAACTGGTGGTCGCGACAACATGTCCGCCAATTTGTTGTGTAAGCCCTTCTTGTACTTAATCACCAGATTGAACTGCTGCAGATACGACATCCACTTCATGTGCCGAGCTTGCTGTAGCTTGGACTGAGTTTGCAAATATTGCAATGGTTGATGGTCGGTGTGGACAACCGTCTCTTTACCCAAAAGATAACACCGCCAATGTTTCACGGCCTGATGCAGTGCGCATAACTCCTTATCATAAGTCGGATAGTTCTTCTGAGCTCCCTGGAATAACTCGGAGTGATATGCCACTGGTCGACTTTCTTGCATAAGCACTGCGCCCATCGCATAACCTGAGGCATCGGTTTCCAGCTCGAACGGTTTCTGGAGATTCGGCAAAGCTAACACAGGCGCCTCGCTGATCTTCCTTTTCAGCAAGAGAAACGTGTCCTCATGTTTCCCTGTCCACTCGAACTTCTGATCGATCCTGGTTAATGCATGCAATTGAGAAGCCACAATCGAGAAGTGTTGGATGAACTTCCGAAGATATTGGCATGCTCCCACAAAACTACGCACATCCATAACTGTTCGTGGTCGCGGCCATTCGCGAATCACTTTTACTTTATCTGGGTCGATTTGCAACGTACCGTTGCCGACCAGGAATCCAAGGTAAAGTAGAGTTTGCTGGCCGAACTCGCACTTCTTACGGTTGAGGCGAAGTCGATGTTGCCGAAGCTGATCGAACACCTTTTCGACATGAATGAGGTGCTCATCCCACGAACGACTATAAACTAGAATGTCGTCGAGGTAAACGATCACAAAGTCGTCGATGAACTGTCTCAAAACATCATTCATAAGACGCATGAAAGTTGCCGGGGCGTTGCAGAGACCAAATGGCATGACCAGCCATTCGAATAGACCTTGTCGTGTTTTGAACGCGGTCTTCCACGTATCCTCCTCTCGGATGCTGACTTGATGATATCCTGACTTAAGATCCAATTTGGAGAAGACAACAACATGCTTCAATTGGTCTAGCAGGTCATCAATACGAGGAAGGGGGTACCGGTTCTTGATGGTGATCTTGTTCAGTGCTCGATAGTCGATGCACATACGCCAAGTCCCATCTTTCTTTGGTACTAACACCACAGGAGATCCACAAGGTGAACTACTCGGTTGAATGACACCATTGTTCAGCAACTCACCAAGTTGTCTCTTGATCTCTTCATTCTCCAATACTGAGTTGCGATACATACTCAGATTGGGCAGTGTCGCATCGGACACAAGCTGAATTTCGTGCTCGATTGGACGTTTCGGCGGACGACCCTGGGTAGTCTCGAACAGATCACTGTATTTCTCCAGCAGTCCCGACAAACGACCAGAATCCTCTCGGCACGCCAGCGACAATGCTGGTCGAGTACCCTCACCTTGAGCAATGGGTCGAATCATGACAAGCACATACTTGTGACATGCATTAACAATTTGTTTGGATTGATTTGCGGTAATCAAGTTCGAAGTGTTGACGTGGATGTCTCTACTGATCACGAACTTAACTCCGTCTTTGGTGAGGTCGTACTCTTGCGCTCGCCGATGGAAGTGAGCGTCTCGATCATACAGATACGGACTCCCAAAGATCACCTGACAGATATCGATAGGGACAACATCGCATTGCACCTCATCGATATATCGTGCAGAGATCGCAAACTTCAACACACACTGACTCGTAATCTGTTGGTTCACGTCGGATGTAAACCAACCCAGCGGATATGGTCGCGGGTGTGTGGTTGTCTTCAAACCAAGTCGCCAAACCAGTCCAGCGGGGACCAGATTCTTCTGACTTCCTGGATCGAATATCGCTGCGACCACTTCGTGCTTCACCTGGATGTTGATGGTGAACAAGTCCTCCGTTGGGTGATGGTCGTTCGGTGGATAGGAACCCTTCTCCTTCGGCATTGCCATCAGAGACAAGGTCGTATCCGCCTCATTAACCGAATTCACTCGGACAACTTCTTCGTCGGGTGAAGTCGCAGTAGCCGTGGCTGTTCCTTTCCCTGGTCCGTTTTTCTTTGGTCGAAGTTCAGGATGAAGCTTGTAACATTTGTCCTTGGTATGCCCCGCGACTTGACAATGTTCGCAAAAGGCACCCGTGCCCGATTTTGAAGCGTTCTTCTTCGGACTCGGCTTTTTCTTTGTCGAGGTCGCATTTTCCTTCGTGCTTTTGTCGCTGCGGGATTTATTCTTCTTCTCGATCGCCATAGCAGTTGTGCTCGCAGTCGCAATGTCTTGGACACCGAACAGACTTAGCTCAGTACTGATTGATTTCTGAAGTCCAGATGTGTACTTCCGAAATACCTGAGGGTCGGATAGTGAGATGCCAATGACCATTCCTTGTCGCCGAAACTCTGTCGTATAGTCTTGGACGGTCTGGTCGCGCCGTTGGTACAATCTGTGCCAACGCTCCCATCTCTCCTCAAGGTAACCCATCGGATAGAATTCTTGTCGCAGAAGTCGTTTGAATTGACCCCACGCAAGGTCGTCAGCTTCACCACTGGCGACAAGGGCCTTCCACCATGTCTTGGCGTGGTCCTTCATCTTCAAAGGTGCAAATTTGACCTTTTGAGCGCTACTGAACCCTTTAAGGTCAAAGTAGGTCTCAAGTTAGTCGATCCAAGAATCCAGCTTCTCAGCATCGATCACCCCATCATATATGGGTATATCAATCTTAGCGTCGACTTTAAAAGATCCGACAGCTAAGGAGGTGTTGGCGAGGTCGTCGGTCTTGTGGTCGCCTTCGTCTTCATCTTCGTCTGCCCTGCGCAAGTCTTCACCAGTCTTCTCACCCATAACCTTCCCTACTTCAAGAGGTACAATCATGGCCTGCTGCTTAATCCAAGCAAGCACGGTTTCCATGTCGGTGGAGAGTTTAGCCACTTGTTCGGCTAGGTTAGCTTGAACGGAGGTATCGTCAGACATTGTCAGAGACGCGGCTGTAGGAACTGTCAATTGATCGCCTGGAATTTCGCCGGAAGTTTTGTAACCCTGGCGAGTCTTCACCATCCACAGGATAGGAAAGTTGCTCTGATACCAACTTGATCCGTTTCAGACCTAGTCTTGGTTTTCGCACTAGGCTCGCCCAGATTCTAATATGCGGAATAACGGGATCTTACTCGGAAATACCGAAACCCAAAGTAATTGCACAACTCTTTATTTCAAAGAGGGCTTTACACGTCGAACGTTAGGCACACTTGCCTACGTCGAAGGAACTATAAGTGTCTAAAAATCAAATAAGTTCTATGACTCTTTGATGATCTAAACTAGACCTATTACAAGGTATTTATAGTCCAATCGTATGAGTACGTATCAGACTCAATAACCTAAACGTATTAGACTCATATAACTAATCCTAAACAGATAAGCTTAGTTATACACATTCGGATCGGATTACAATTCCGAACAGGGAACGAATTCCTTTTCCTGGTCGCGAACCAATCCAGGGTCGCGAAACCTTTCCGAACACGGTTAAGGTCGCAAAGCCGTATGCGATCAGGACTTGGTCGCGAATCCGTATGCGATCAGGACTTGGAGATCCTCCGGGATCACTTTTGATGATTAATGACGATTTGGATAAATCCATTGTGATTAAAGTTAATCTGAAGATGTCAGTTTTGATGATCAAATGACAAATTAGATAAATCTTGATTTAGCACAAGTGAATTGAATTGATTATCGGTATACCCTAATGGATGTTTCCTCGGTTGTGGGTTTGATATTGATGCTATGTAGAGGAGGAGCTCGGTGGTTGCATCAAGCTTGTGCTGATTGATTGATTAAGATGTAATATGTTAAATCTTGAGATTGATGACTCCAGTTGTGGACTTGATATTGATACATATGTTGAGGGGGAGTCATCACCTTGATTAGATTGATATCATGACATGAGTAGTATAGATCGTGTGCGTATGTGTTTATCATCTACGATCTATATGATTGTATTCTACCTCATACTCATTTACTACTCGTTGAATATGGTTGCGTCATTTCACTGGAAAGAGAAACTGTCGAGCAAACTCCTGTGTGGAGTAGTTTTTCTGGTGGTGATTAATGACGACCTATATTTGAGACTAATATTGTGCATTAAGTGTATGTGTTGTAGTCTCAGTTTGATTGCAGGATAAAAGCGAGTAAGGGCGTGAAGAGGATGAAGTAGATATGAGACAAGCGTCGAGCGATCGAGCTTCGCATGGTCAAACTTAACGAGATCGAGCTTTGAGATGACGAGCGTCGAGCGATCGAGCTTCATGAGGTCAAACTCCACCTAAGGTAAAATTCAAGATTAAGGATTGTTTTCTTAGGGTTTTACCGGTCTAGGTGTTTGGAGACAGACCGGATTGATAGGATTCTTTTTACTAGTTTGACCGTACTATTAAGAGGGGTCGGAAACTAGTAGCTTGAATCAATCTAGTGCGGAAGCTCAGATGCATTCATATCATCTTGCACTAGCATTTCATCATCTCTTGCATTGTTAGAGAGTCTAAGTGTAGTTTGTGGTGCATTAGAGAAAATGTTTTGAAAATTGTACTTAGTCGTGATCATCAGCTGTTTAAATTGGTTTATTTATCTAGAGCTGGTCGTGGTCGTATTTACATATTCTGATCGTATCAGTGTTGATACGTGGTTGTGGTCGTGTCACTTGTTTGGCGGCTTTCTGTTTAGGGTTTGGGCATGGTGTAGGAGTTCAGACTGGTCGTACTAGTCTTCGGCTTGCTTGCGTACGCTCGACCAAACCCTATCGATCACCTATTTTTGATCGGATGTCAGACCTGTGTGGTTGTGGTCGTTGCTGAGTGACAGAAATCACATCCACGAGAAAACAGCAAATCTGTATGTGCAAATACTCTAAATTGCATTTGAGATGATTTTTGGATTGGATATTTTGATAGCAGGAAAGTTTCTGAGTTTTCTAGAAGTTTCTAGACCTTTCTAGGTATTGCTACTGTTGACAAAATTGTAGAACTCTGAGTTATCTTTCCAAAGCCAAAAATCACCTCAATCGGATATCTGGATCAAAAGTTATGCTTATTTTACTGTCAGTATGTAGTGGCCAAACATTGTCCGGCCTGTACAAATTTTTTTGAGCCAAGAAATGAAACAGAGACAAATGCATCTGTCCGAGGCTATCTGTCCGAAGTGGCCAGACATTGTCCGATATGGCCGGATAATGTCCGGCCTTCACAAAAAATGCCCCCAACGGTCTCTGACATGTTGTGCAATGGGCGTATTTTTTTTATATACTGGCCGGACAGTGTTCGAAGTGGGCGGACATTGTCCGGCCTGTACAAAAATGACGCATCTGGTTGCAAACGGCTAGTTTTCTTTGAGGGCTATAAATACTTCGTGTTTGCCTTCATTTGTGGGTGCTCAAGAAGTTCATACAACAGCTGAAAACCTAGCCAATTGATTTGCATTTGAGTTATTGCATTTAGAGGCTAGAATTGACCCCAAATCTTGAGTAGATTTGAGAGAGAGCTTGAGGGAGATTGTGTGAGTGTTTTAGTGCACTTCATCTCCATTAGATTGCTAGTGCTAGAGTGTTGAGAATCTCATTTGCATCATTGAGCTTCTAGCACGTGGTTGGTTCAAGTGAAAGCGCATCCGGCTTGTTACTCTTGGCGACCGCCTTCGCCTAGACGGTGCCGAAGGAGAGCCGAGATCTCTCTAATTGAAGTTTGTCGGAGAGGCAGGGAAAAGATTGTGAAAGGTGTGGTGCTCGCCTATCCGGTGTGGAGAAGGAGCAACCCTAGTGAGATATCCTTCGTGGATATAGAAGCGAGGCTCCGAGCAAGCGCTTCAACGAGGAGTAGGGGAGACCAGGCGAGTCTCCGAGACCTCGGTAAAAATATTGTGTCAATTGCGTAATTCTTATTTGCTTTATATTCATCTTGACACAATTTCTTATATCACTATTGTTGCATGTATTGTTAAATATTTCACATGGTTGAATGCAATTAGTTGATTAAATTGTTTTAAGTCTCATTGTATAATCTAGTTCAATCGATTATCTTGTTGAAATTACTTAGTGGGGGAGAAAATTTAAAAGCCTCCTAATCACCCCCCTCTAGTTAGTATCCTTGATCTTACAGAACCATCTTCTTTGTGGCTGTCGAATTCCCTCTTCCTCTTACAATACGCGTCATTCTTTGGAAGAAACCTACGGTGACACATGTACACTATTTTCCTGCAATTCCTCAGCCACACGCTCTCAATCTCATCGTCGCAGTGGGGACAAGCTTTGGCTCCTTTCGTACTACAACCCGACAAATTTCCAAGGGCAGGGAAATCGTTAATGGTGTAGAATATCATAGCACGTAGGATGAAATTCTCTCGTTTGTATACGTCCCATACCTGTACCCCTTCGTTCCACATTGTTAGCAGATCCTTTATCAATGGTGCTAGGTACACATCAAATATCATTTCTGGGTTGTTTTGGTCCTGAGATAAGTAGAGACATCATGATGTACTTGCGCTTTATACACAACCAAGGAGGAAGGTTGTAGATACACAAAAGAACCGGCCAAGTGCTATGCCGACTGCTCATGTTACCAAAACGATTAATTCCATCGGTACTCAACCGGAACCTTATATTCCTCAATTCCGCTCCGAAGTTAACAAATTCCCTGTCGATGTTTCTCTACTGTGAAGAATCAACGGGGTGTCTCAACTTTCCATCCTTCTTCCGGTCTTCCGAGTGCCAACGCAATAATTTTGCCTCTTTACGGTTTGCAAACAAATGCTTCAAGCGGGGAATGACGGGCAAATACCACAACACCTTAGCAGGAGGTACTTGCTTTATCTCAGCGCAGTCGCCGTTATCGGTTCGGTCCTTACGCTTATAGCGAGATGCACCGCACACCGGACAAACATGCATATCGGTGTAGTTGTTATGGTAAAGGATGCAATCATTAGGGCATCGTATATACTTTTTACTTCCATTCTGATAGGACACAACAGCTTTTTCTCTTGGTAGGTGTTTTTTGGCAAGTTATTTCCTTCCGGAAGCATGTCCGCTAAAAGATCTAATAGTGTCATGAAACTCTTGTCAGTCCAGCTGTTACTTGCCTTCAATTTTAACAGTTCAAGCACAGAGGCTAACTTTGTGTACTTTGACTTGCAACCAGGGAATAATGGCTTTTCTGAGTCCTCAATCAAGCTCTTGAATTACCAAACTCCCTTTCACTGTAATTTCCTTCCATATCACGCAACATGTCATCTAAATTGTCATCCTTTGCAATATCCTCATCGAAATCGTTGTTGGGATCCGACATGTCCTGTTCCTCAACTTGAGTGGCACTTGTTTCTGCAGTTTGCTCTTCGCTATGGTGGACCCAACATGTGTACCCGTTTTTGAAACCACATCAGATAAAGTGGGCGACAATTTGAGATGAGTTGGTGAACATCTTAAGATTATGGCAGTTTATGTAAGGACAATACATATATTGTAAACCCTTCTTTGCCATGTCTTGCTCAACAACTTTTTGGAAATCTAAAACACCTTTCATGTATTCTTCACTTACTCGGTTGTCATTATATATCCAGTCTCGATGGACCATCGGCAATTAAATTCATACACATGCTAAGTAATACTCTATGTACGGTCGACACGTAATAAATTATAAATCTAGCTAGCTAGTGTTTGCGGTATAACTAGTTATCTACTACTTGAACTGCAAGTAATTAGTTAGTAACTAATTGGGGGCGTGGATAACACACATCATAAAGCAATTAAATAGCTATAGGTCAAAAAATGAGAGTTACAACTAGGATTTGCTACTCTAGCTTCCCCTCCCTCTCCCACTAATTTGATCAATCAATGGAGATCGATATTGATGATGAAATTAAGTAATGTGTATGCCTTAGGAGCAAGTACCAACCTTGGATCTTCAAATTGTTGTCCCTGAATGATCCCCTTTTGAGATATTGCTCTTCCTTGCCCCAGATCTCTTCCAACTGGATAGTATGTCAAGCAAGAGTGTACGACTAGCTCAAAACATCCGCTAAAAGATCTTTTATACAAGGTTCAATACAGACGGTTCTAGCATCATACCGTCTATAATAACAAACTATCACTGACGGTTTTCACTTTAAGACCGTCGGTAATATCGGTGCATTTGTGTAGAACTATGACAAAAATATCACAGACAGTTTTGAGATATGAACTGTCATTGATAATTAGAATATCACAGTCGATTTTGACTTCGGAACCGTCTGTGATAACTTGGTGTACTTGTGTTGGTGTATATTTACGTATTTGTATTGCTATTTGGGACATGTACTTGAATGTGTGAATTGGTGTATTTGTGTATTTGTATTGGTCAATATTTTTGCATTTGTATTCAGTATCACAGATGGTTTTTAAATCAGAACTGTCTATGATAATTAGAATATCAACTGTCTACTCTACTATCACAGACGGTTGTGAGGTCCGAATCATTTGTAATATGCCTGGAATTTTGTGTAGTCAAAACGTTCGACTTCTACAAATACTTGTTCCCTCCCTGGAGTTTTTCTTCCAATCAAATTGTTGCACTTCTTTTTGTGGGACCCTCATTTGAGGAATCCGGTGGCAACCCCCCAGGTGGGTTGCACTCAGAATGATACATCGCAAGCTCACAACAACCAGATGCATTATATTGCAATGCAATAATTAAAACAAGTACCGGTCACAAGGACCAATGTTACAATATCATAGCGCCAAAATGACGCAACTTAAAGTTGATACAAAATTAAGGAGTTTTATTTGACACAAAGGTCGATACAAAAAAAGAACAACAACAAGCGATATGACTATGACGATCTTCATCTTCATTGGCAGCGGTGTTGCATGGGCTTCCTCCACATCGGACTCCACTTGGTGAGTGACCCTCTAGTAAGCTGAATCTTCGGGGATGGTTCCTTTCTCCTCATTGGGTTCAAGACCATAGGAGTAAGGATCAACGAATCCTTCCTCTAAATTTGTTTGCAAAAGCACGGAGTGCGGCTCCTATACATATCACTGAAGGTGATCATGCACGCTGACCCAGTAATGGGAATATGCATAGGGGTGGGGGTTTGGGTACAACCCCCCACAACTGTGGTTCGTGAGAGATCCACAGGGTCAGGGGTGAATTGTAAGTGAAAATAACAAAAGTTCTTGTTATCTCCACCTTGCCACTCACAGTATGAAGTGAGTCAAGGGTCCAGTCATTTTGATAGGAAAGGCATGAAAGTGGAATATCTTGCTGGTAAATTGGTACCTCTCTGCAGAGTTAAAAACGTATTCAAATACTCTGAGCTCCCGGGTTTATAGGAGTCTGCTGCGGTGGATTAAATCCACGGGGTGTGACACAAGTATATTTCTAAATAAAATTTGTTAAGTCAAGATTACCCAAATGACATGTGTTGTCATGATAAGGAGTGCTACCGTGGGCTGTCGTGTGTCGACGTGTCGCGGTAGTGCTATAATCTAGTGAACATGAATAGCAATGCTATGTTATGAAAAGTGCTGCCATAAGATGAGATGAGATGAGATGTGAAAGAAAAGGTTATTTTACAAACATCCATAATTCTTGACTAGTCTAGGTTCATATCATCACTACTATATGTATCTAGATGTGTGTTGTTCTGCCGTCAACTTCTTTTGTGGGAGGGTCACCTATCTTCTGCTGTGTAGTTATTATTTTGCTAAACCATGTATGCCGCGAAGGCATTGTAATCTCTTAATGTAATACTAAGGCCAGCAGGCCACACTGCCTAAGTATTTTGTAAGTTACCTTGTTGCAATGTAATATACTCCTGTGCTTGACTTATCCTGGGAAGTCAAAGGTATGTATATATGGGGCTAGCTGCAGCGAGCTAGGTCTCCACGGGAGTAGTCGTAGTCCCAGTTTCGGGGTGCGACAACAAAAAGTTGGTATCAGAGCAACATGAGAACTTGACTGTAGGATGACACCTTTAGGAATTGGCTGCGCCAGGAAGACGTAATTTGTCTAAAAACTAATTGCTGAAAACTTTATTTTGATAAAAATAATTAGCTTTGTAGCTCCTAAAACTTTTATTATTGGATTTTCTAAAATTCGGTAAGATTGTGAGAGTACGTTGTGTTGTCTCAGAGTGTCTTAGGGGATGGTATAAATAGAGCTGGTGATGCTCTTGATAGCCTTGTGATTCGCTGTTGCTTTTGCAATGGTTAATTTGTGTATTATGGCTAATAGCCCAAGTATTTCATTCATTAAAGTAGTTTGCATTAATTTTTTCATTGCTGTCTTAGTTGGCCCTAGTTAGTTAGATCAGTCTGAACCCTTTTCAGAGCCACCATGGTTGATACAAGAAGAAGATCCCGAAGCAGTGGAGAAGACAGAGAACAGACTCCGCATGAGGAAGATCCTGTGACAAGAAGACCTTTATTTCAACAAGGATCTCAGAGTTCCAATCCTCCCCAGAATGAACAACTCAGTCTGTAGGAAATTCTTCTGTCAATGGAGAAGAATCGACAAGAAGCTCAGACAGCCCATACCCAATTGTTGGCTCAGATAATTTAGAAATTGCCTACTGGAACAATAGAAGGAACTACTGTAGGAACAAGATTAACAGATTTCCAAAAGACCCGTCCACCAACTTTTTCTAGTGCGACCGATCCCATGGTTGCCGATGATTGGTTGAGGGATATAGAAAGGAAATTAGACACAGTTCAATGTGGTGATAGAGAAAAAGTTTTGTTCGGATCTCATCAATTAGCAGGAGCTGCAGCAGCATGGTGGATGAACTACCAAGAAGCTCATTTGGACAAAAACAATATTTCTTGGAAGGTATTTAAAGAACAATTTCGGAAATTTCATATACCTACCGGTATCATGGTAGCTAAGCATCGAGAATTCTGAAACTTGATCCAGGGAAACAAGTCAGTTACTGAGTATTTGCATCAATTTACTCATTTGGCTCGATATGCACCTAGAGATGTGGATACCGAAGAGAAGAAGATAGAACTCTTCACAGAAGGACTTCAACACTATTTGCAGTATCAAATTGCTTCTCATGAATTTACAGAATTCCAAACACTAGTGAACAGAGCTTTAAAGGTGGAAGAGAAGAGGAATATGGGGGAAGAAAGCCGGAAGCAGAGAATGCTCCAACAAGCACGACCACAGACAAACCCGATCAGAGGAAGTATTCCTATTACTCCCAGTTTCCGATCATCTTACCAGACTCCCAAACGAGCAATGACATTGTGCCCTAACTGCAGAGGAAACCATCTTCAGAAGGATTGTCCTCATCCCCGCGTTGAGTGCTATCATTGTGGACAGCGTGGGCATCGCAAAGAATTCTGTCCTTGGATACAACTCCCGATGTCCATTGCCAGATCTCAGGCAGGAACACAGCCAGTAGTACCCCGAGCATCATCATCACAGAATTTTAGAGGAATTCCATCAGGAAGAGGAGGAAACATGGCTAATCGAGGAAGAGGAAGAGGTAGAGCACCAACTGCAACCCAAGGAGGAAGATTAAACTATACTTCAATCCAAGAAGCAGGCAACGCCACCGACATTCTTCTAGGTAGTTTTCTGATCCAATCTACATCTGCCTTAATATTGTTTGATCCTGGTGCTACAAATTCATTTATGTCAAAAGCATTTGCATCTGAAGTTGAAATGCATATAGAGCAAGTACCATTAGAGTACTCCATGATTATACAAACTCCAGGGGCTGGATTATCTATCTACTCAATCTGCCCAAATGTAACCTCAGTATAAAAGGGGTAGAATTTGCGGCAAATCTGCTAGTACTAGAACTACAAGGTCTAGATATTATATTGGGCATGGATTGGTTGTCCCAACATAAAGGTCTAGTAGATTGTGAAGAGAAAACCTTAAGCCTTATCAGTAGCCAAGGGGAGAAAGTTCTATTCTATGCAGAAAGATCGTCAGTCAAGAAACTGCTAAGATCTGTTCAAGCATTGCAAAAGTTATGCCTGGAACAAGTGCCTGTAGTGCAACAATATCCTGATGTGTTTCTAGAAGAACTTCCAGGAATGCTGCCTGACAGAGAAATAGAATTCACTATTGAGCTTAAACCAAGAGCAGCACCTATAGCAAAACGTCCCTATAGGATGCCAGTTACAGATTTGGAGGAGCTCAAGAATCAACTCGAAGACTTGGAAAACAAAGGATTTATCAAACCCAGTGCTTCGCCATGGGGAGCCCCAGTTTTGTTTGTGAGGAAGAAAGACGGAACTCTACGAATGTGTGTAGATTATCGAGCTTTGAATGAAGTCACTATTAAGAACAAGTATCCATTACCAAGAATTGATGACTTGTTCGATCAACTTTGAGGAGCCAGAGTATTTTCCAAGATAGATTTGAAGTCTGGATATCATCAGTTGAAGATCAAGAAAGAAGATATACCGAAGACTGTCTTTACTACCAGATATGGTTTATATGAGTTCACAGTAGTACCTTTTGGCTTGACCAATGCTCCGGCAGCTTTCATGAATGTCATGAACATTACATTTATGGATTTCCTTGACAAGTTTGTCATAGTGTTCATAGATGACATTCTAATATATTCTAGGAGTGCTGAAGAACATGAGCAACATTTACATCTCGTCTTGGAAAGGCTACAAGAGAGGCAATTCTATGCTAAATTTGATAAATGTGAGTTTTGGATGTCAAGAATTGCATTTCTTGGACATATATTGACAGCAGAAGGAATTTCAGTGGATTCAGCTAAGATTTCTGCGATCAAGGAGTGGAAACAACCCACCTCAGTTTCAGAGATTAGAAGTTTCGTGGGATTAGCAGGCTATTATAGGAGATTCATCGAAGGATTTTCCCAGATTGCCAAACCTCTTACAAACCTGCTAAAGAAGGATGTGGCATTTGAATGGACCACCAAGTGCGAGGAAAGTTTTTAGAAGCTAAAGCAGAAATTAACAACGACACCAGTCCTTACTTTACCAGACAGCAAAGAAGACTTCGTAGTTTACTGTGCTGCTTCGAAGCAAGGAATAGGCTGTGTGTTAATGCAGCAAGGTCGAGTAGTAGCCTATGCTTCACGCCAACGGAGACCACATGAGGAAAATTATCCGACCCATGATTAGGAGTTAGCAGCAGTGATACATGCTTTAAAGATATGGTGACATTATCTCATTGCAAATAAGTGTGAGATTTTTACAGATCACAAAAGCCTCAAATATATTTTCACACAGACGGAGCTCAACATGCGTCAACGACTATGGCTAGAATTGATCAAAGATTATGATCTTAGTATCCAGTACCATCCAGGAAAAGCTAATGTAGTGGCCGATGCCCTAAGCAGAAAAGTCTATAACCTACAAGAAATGGTTATATTGAAGAACCCTTATTTACAACAAGAGTTGCAGAATCATCAAGTGGAAATAGTACCGCAGGAAATGGTAGCTACTTTAACAGGAAAACCTCAACTTGAAGAACAAATAGGGAGTGCCCAGAAGGAAGATGAGGAGATTTGCAAGATCAAGAGCCGAATCAAGTTAGGAAAGGCTCCAGGTTTTACTGAAGACGACCAAGGGATTGTGTGGTATTAGGGAAGGATCTGTGTACCTCAAAGCACAGACCTTAAAGAAATAATTATCCATGAAGCGCATAAAACTCCATACTCAATACACCCTAGTAACACAAAGATGTATCAGGACTTGAAGACCCGATTCTGGTGGGATAATATGAAGAGAGAGATTGCAGAATACATTGCAAACTGTGATACATGTTAGCGAGTTAAAGCAGAACACCAGAAAATAGCCGAAAAGCTACAACCTCTACCAATACCATTAAGGAAATGGGAAGAAATTAGTATGGATTTCATTACAGGATTACCTAAAACTCAAGGAGGATATGACTCCATATGGGTTATTGTGGCAGACTTACTAAAGTAGCTCACTTCATACCAGTCAAAAAGATTTATGATGGCAGTAAACTAGCAGAGTTATACATGCAAAGAATAGTGGCATTGCATGGTATTCCTAAGAAGATAGTCTCAGATCGCGGAGCATAGTTTACCTCCAAATTTTGGAATAGACTGCATGAAACCCTAGGAACTCAGCTGAATTTTAGTACTACATATCACCCGCAGACAGGAGGACAGATAGAAAGAGTTAACCAAATCCTAGAAGATCTTCTAAGAGCTTGTATACTAGATTATGGAACATCATGGGACAAATGTTTACCATTTGCAGAGTTTACATATAATAACAGTTATCAAGCTAGTATACAAATGGCACCATTTGAAACTTTATATGGACGCAAATGCAGAACCCCATTGCATTGGAATGAGCCAGGAGAACAAAAGGTCATAGGACTAGAGATAGTAGAAGAGGCAGAAGCTCATATCAAACTCATCAGAGAAAGGTTGAAAACAGCACAATCATGACAAAAGAGTTATGCAGACAATCGACGGAGAGAATTATCATTTGAACCAGGAGATTTTATTTATATTAAGGTCATACCATTCAAAGGATTACAAAGATTCCAAGTGAAGGGAAAGTTATCTCCTAGATACATTGGACCATTTAAGATAATCAAGAGGAAAGGAGAAGTATCATATAAACTGGAATAACCCTCAGGATTAGCAGGAGTACATGATGTGTTTCATGTTTCTCAGCTCCGAAAATGTTTGAAGGAACCTACTGACTAGATAGATGTACAAGATGCACTAGTACAGAAAAGCTTTCTTCTATCGGTAAAAAACACCCTTCTACTATCGATTTTCGTACCGATAGAGATAGACACGATAGAACAAGACATGTCATTTTCTATCGTAAATAACCGACAGAAGAACTTCACAATTTTATCGGCATATTAGGAGTGTACCGATAGAAAACCCGTCGTAGTCTGACGTTTAGCAGTGAGAAAAGTACCACTATTCTAACGGTTAATTACAAGATTACCGACAGCAAAAATCTTACTATTCTATCGGCACCTTATGAGTGTACCGATAGAAAACCCATCGTAGTCTGACGTGTAGCGGTGGGAAAAATACCACTATTCTAACGGTTAATTACAAGTTTACCAACAGAAAAAAGCTTAGTACTCTCTCAGTTGTGTATGAATTCACCGGCAGGAAAAATCATACTCTTCTAACGGTTAATTTCAAGTTTACCGATAGAAAAAACTACAGTAGTCTCTCGGTTGTGGATGAGTTCACCGGCAGGAAAAGTCACACTATTCTGACGGTTAATTTCTAGTTTACCGATAGAAAAAGTGGTAGTAGTCTCTCGGTTGTGGATGAGTTTACCGATAGAAAAGTGGTGGTAGTCTGTCGGTTGTGAATGAATTTACCGATAGAACATTCACATATACAGTACGTTATTTACATTCACATATGTACAGTACAGATGCAATACATTATAGATTGGATACACAATACAGTACAGATGCAAAGAAGGGTAAATTCACAAAACAGATTGACACATTAGACAGTTATTCACATTTATTCACATATATATGGACAAATACAAATTGCAATCCAATGTGGACATTTATTCACATATATATTTATTCACATGTATATAAACAGTCTATGCACACAATACACGAAAAAGAGAAAATTATCATGGCGGATGGTTGGGCGCAACTTCCTCGATGACATATTGAGCCCAGATTTGTCGAAGATCTCTAATCTTTGCATTTTCGTATGAGTCTTTCGACATGGCGATATGCAAGCATGTGTGAATACTTAGTAACTAACTTCCTAATTTAGAACATGACACCCAATTTTCAAATTTGAGTTAGCTATCGATGCTTACCTGGGGGAATTGGGCAAAGTTTGTCTGCACTAGGTCGTACATGTAGCGCAACACATAAAACCCGCATTCCCACGATTGCGGCTGCTGATGGCACTGAGATAATTGCATATGCGAAGACATGTTAGCTATTGTTTCCATAAACTAATTAAGCATAAACAAAAAGTGTCGTGAGTACCTCATATTCTTTCCAAGCTAGTAGGGAGCCCTGCGGTGCGGCATGCCTCCCTCTAGTGGACACATATTTATCAAAAGCCCTGCATTTCAGTTAGTATTGCCGGTTAATGTATTATCATTAGCTAGTGAGGTGAAAATTTAAATCAAACATATAAGTTACTTACGCCTCCATATTCCCCTTGACCACATATTCGATCGATAATCTGTCACGCATCGAATCGAGGTAGTACACCTCGTTCCTCGGCGGACAGATCACGATGAGGATCCAGTGGCCCCTGCATTGTACGTAAAAGAGGACCGCTAGCTCAAAGTGTATCTCAGGTGTAACATACAAGATCGAGTTAAATTAGTACGAAATGCACTAACCATTGGTGGTACGGCACCAGAATGAACTCCCTGTCCTGCTGCGCCATCAGCGCCTTGGATATGTACTGCTCAGCGTGCGCGGCGTCGTGCTCTAGCATCGTGAGGCTTATTTTCTCTGGGTCAAGGAAACCCACCTTGTCACACACAGCCTCCGATGCTAGCCTGTACATGCACCTGCATGCAAAAGACGACATTAGTATTGCACAGAAAGTTACTACATTTCAAATGAACTACAACAATGCAGAGTTAGCAAACAGAGTTAGAAAACAGCAATACATAGCATCAGCAAACTCACAGGACTCCAGTCCGTATGATGGACATATCGAGCTCCCGCCAGTTGTAGAGGTCGAACAGATCCTCGTGTGCCACGGATATACTCCTGGGCTCACGGTGGAATTGCCCAGGCCTGTAGGGAACTAAGAAGTTCAGATTGCGCCGAGCTCGGTGTAGGTACCACTCGTGGAGGTCTCTGGTTGATCGATCCAATTTGCGCAAAGCTGCCTCCGACATGAGTGGGAACCCGTTCCTGAACCTCTCCGGCTGTCCCTGTCGCCCTTTTCCCTTGCCTTTGCCCTTGCCTTTTGCCGGGGACTGAGCGCGTACCTTCGAAGGCAAGGGCGAGGTGATGGCGGCTTTTTTCCGAGGTGAAGGCGTGGATGCGCTGGGTGGGGTCGAGGCCGTCTTTGATGTGTCCAGGGTCGCACGAGATCGAGCCTCATGCCCCGAGCTGGGGGCGCAGTCCCCTGGTAGCCCAACGGCAGGCCACTTCAATTAATGAGCACGTATGTTAGATTATGCAAGTTGAGTGTACTGAGTAGGATGTAATCTAAAATGCGTAGGATTTACCGGTTGTATTAGAAGACACTTCTTGGGCCACTGTACGTAGGAGCCCACTGCCTCAGCAAGTGTCTGCAGTTCCTCTGTTGGGACTGCCAACGGAGAATCGTTGTAGCCTGGCATGGCCATGTCCACCTGTACCTTTGCAAACCCCAACCGCAGAGGTACGCAATGGACCCGGACATCCAGCCCAGACGGATATACGAAGCCGTGTCCAACCACTTCCTGCCTGTCGCCTAGGTGATTCAGTAGGATGCAACCCTCCGGCTTCTGCAAATTTGTAAATATTAAAACAGGTTAGCGAAACAACTCTAACAGAATGGGAGTGGCATCAACTTAAGTGCACAGTTGAAGGCTTGCAGTACCTCAAGTAGATCCACTGGATCCACGAGGACCTTCGAAGCGCAGCTGCTTATCCGACCCCGCGGGGTACCGTCGCCCTGGGGTTCCGCATCTGCACTCTTGCTCAGCAATGCATCTCTCAACCGTGCAAACTCTTCCCTCATTTGTGCGACCTCAGACTGCACCTCAGCCCGTATCTTCTCGGAGAGCTCCACCTGTACCTCAGCCCGTATCTTATCGGAGGGCTCCGCTTCCTTTTCCTTCCAGGAGCGGGCTTTCTTCCTCGGTGGAGCCGGATTTGCGAAACCGGCCTTCCACGACACAATGGCTCCCACGGCCCGTGTCCGCCCGGGATGCTCCTTATTTCCTAGAGCCCGGGTGAGGATGTCGTTCTCCCTCTGTGGGGTAAACAATCCCTCCACTACCTCTTTCTCAAAAGAGATCTGTTACATTTAAAGGTACCTTGTGAGACAAATTGCCTTATATACACTTGTGCGCACATAGTTTACGAGGTTAGCCAACTTACCATTCGTCTCACAACGTCGACGTCCCCATGGGTTGCGAACTGCACAGACCCCGTGGATGACACGGACCCCCTCCCCCTCCACCATCGCTTGCACCTCTCATCCCGGATCTCGGAGAGCGGCAACTCAGGGGTGTCGATGACAGGATTTTGCTCGTCTTCCTTCTTCCACTGCTCCTCCTTCCCCGCATAGCCCCGGGATCCGAGCCGATGCGGGTGGTCGTTCCTCTTCTGGATCGCCCTATTCTTCTCGCTAAGGGCCTTGAACTCCTCAGTCCCCTTCTGCTTGGTGAATTCCTCCCATACCTCCTCCGATATGAAGGGGTACTTCTCGCAAGGAGATTTTCCCGCAGCGAGGAAGTTACTGACGAGCCAGCTCTTAAAGGTTTTCCATGTTCCGTTCATGTCCTTCAAGCAGGCCGTCCTAGGTGTATCGTCGGGGATGTTCCACTTAGCCTGTTTTCAAAAAATGCATACAATTAATCACGAGTTAGTTAAACTTTAGTATAAGCCAAGAGAACATGATTACGAAAGAGTTCAGCGATTTCAGTTAATTTAACCTTCACTTCCGCCCACAACCTATCCCTCTCGTCCGCCGTCACGTCCTTCCAGCTCTGCACGGTGATCTTCACCCTTTCTTTCGCCAACAGCCCAACGTAGGCCGCGTACTTCCCAGCATTCTTTCCAATCGGCCTCCCAAATTGGTTGAACTCACAAGAAAGATCCATGCGTTTGGCCAAATGGCCCAACGTCGTCGCGCCTCGTCCCACCCTCTTGCGCCGGGATGTAACAGCTGCATCTTCAGTTAGTTGGGGTTGGCCCTAGTCGAACCACTGGTACCATCCGATGAAGACGACGACTTGTCTTTCCCTACAAAACCAACAACAAACCATCAAAAATTTAATGGAAACACAAACCAAATCATTTTACAAAGAAAAAGGACCTATTTTAAATATTTTTTCCATCGGTAAACACAAAAGCTACCATGCAATTAATACAAGATAAGATTCTATTTCTCAGCGTTTTCGTCTACACATTTTCATATAGGAAGCAGGTAACATATGGCAATTAATTCTTCTTGGAGTTCCATAACTCAGCCCAGGACTGGAATCTAATTAGGGCTGCAAAAGGGATGTCCGAACAAAATAATACTAAAAGAAATACATGAATAAATTACTTCTTGAACTGTTCAGAAATATTTTCTATCGGTAAACACATGATCTGCCGATAGAACATAACAATTTTTCTATCGGCAAACACGTGAGATACCGATAGAAAATAACAATGTTTTCTATATATGGAATTTTGTTGATAAGCCACTACTCACTGTCATCACATAACATTCTCAATGATTTTCTATACTAATATTCATGGGCCAGCATTATTATTTCACACGTAAATATGCACACAAGCATCTAAGTGCCACTGTGTATAATCTGACAAACCTAATGCTAATGGAATATAAAGATATCGAGGTAGCACAGAAAGTAGGTCACAACCAAAAAAGGAATAATATGGTCTATAGCACCCTCTCTTGGTTATCTTTTGCATTACCTGTATGCAAGTCATCAGGACTTCATCACATCTATTAGTTTGAGAAAAGTCATATATATATGTATATGCATTTGAAACATATACTTCGAAGACCCATCCACATTTCCATATATTCATACCAAGTGAGTAAAAATTCCCAACCAAACTAGTACATTGCATGCCTCATGTCCTTCCAGATCCAAAGTTTTAATACTTGTTCAGAAATATTTTCTATCGGCAAATACAGGAGATACCGATAGAATATGTGTACGAACAACTCCAACATATAATGTGCATTACATGGCAGTTGCATACAATTGATCACACATACAGCAGTATAGATAAGTTAAAATCTCAAAATAGGTTCATTACAGCAGTGGAACATATTATGTCAACCCTAATTTAAATCAACATTGGCTACGGAATGTACATAATCCAACACAATAGGGAACCCTAGTGTAATTGCAAAACTCGAAGAATTAGTACGTACAAAACACTAGGATCAAATAAGGAAGATGCTGGAAATAGAACGATGAATTAGGGTATTTACGGCAATCAGTGCTGGTGATGGAGAGGCGGTGTAGAACACAGCAGCGGCCGGCGAAGGACGAAAATAAGAACCGGTGGCAGTGGCGAACCAGTGTCCAGCCGGCGATCGTCGTGTGGGAGAGAGGAAGTGAGTGGTCACGGCGGAGGTTGTGGTTTTCTTCGCTCTCGAAGAGACGCAGTGCTCTAAGTTGGAACTGTTCGACTGGAGGGAAACTCAAGGGCCGTGTACGAGTAATAAAGTAGTGGATGACCTTTTCTATCGGTAAAACAAATTAATACCGATAGAATTATTTCTGTTTCTATCGGTACAACAAAATGATACCGATAGAAAAAGTAAATTTCCCGGAAAAATATTTGAAGTAGTGGATGCCTTTTTCTATCAGTATAAACAATAAAATCCCGTGAAACCAATTTTCCCCAGAAATTTTTTTTAATTAAGTGCCTGAGATTATATTATTGGGTGCCATTTTTCTATCGGTAAAAACAACAAAATACCGTCAGAAAATGAAAAGGTACACACAATTTAACATCAAACAGACCATGCTTGAAAACTGCAGAATGATAAAGAAAGAGGGAAGATAGCCGAAAAATTGGAAAATTGACATAAAAAGAAATTGTTCATTCATTGTTGTTTTATCACTTATAAAAAAAATAAAACCCAAAATGCTAGGTCAAGGGGTGGTCTTAGCCTTGGCTGAATGTAGAATAGAGTCAGTTTGACTTGCAGCCAGGACGCAGGACTCTTCTAGCGACAAGTTGTCCCTAGGATCAACTACTACCGCGTCGAGAAGGCCTGCAACCTCCCTCAGCTTTGCTATGGTATCCTTCATAGTCAAACCGCAGCCAGTGATGGTCATATCCGCGGCTTTCTTCTCCTCGCGAAGATGCCTCGTCCTCGCCCTAGCATGTCACCATCCGTCTTCATGCGCTGAATGCGCTGGAAGAGATCATCAAGGTCAAGCCGTAGCTGAGTGTGCTTGTCCGTAAGGAGCTTGTGCTCCTCCTGGAGGGCCCTCAGGTCGGCCTTCACTTTGCCAGTGTCTTCCACGGCTCCCATTCCCTGTGCAAATCAACAGGTCAAGAATGTAGTGAACATGGATTAACAATACAGGGGTAACCCAGGAGATTTAGAGTTCTTACCGGGGAGGGTGTGGCTGACGATCCCATGGAGGTTGCCATTGTGAAAGAGAAGATGAGGAGTCGGAGCGTTCAAGAATTAGAAAAACAACAAAATACCGCGATGCATGGCGAGGTACTTATAGAATTTCCAAGGCGACGCATGGCGACACGGTTGAGAATTCAAAGCGCCAGAGTATTTTTCTATTGGTACAAACAGCAAAAAACCGTCAGACAACAAATACCATGAGACTAACGAATTTATTCTAACGGTAAAATATAATAATACCGATAGAATAAGTAAACTTTCCCCAGCGAAACATTTTAAGTGCCTGAGACACATTAAAGTAGCTGATGTCCTTTTCTATCGGTAGAAATAACAAAATACCGTCAGAAAAATTGATTTTTGGAGAGCTTAATTTGAAGAAGCAAGAGGCTGCGATGAGATTTTTGCAAGTACTATTTGAAGGGAAGAATTAAGTATTTATAGGATAAAGGTACTGTATATGTTAGAACTCATGCTGTGGAGTAAAATTGAGATATATTAATGCTGTGAACTAGCTTATCATTAAGTTCTAAAGAAAAATGTACTGCCTGATGTATTAATGATAAGTTCCTCACCTTGCTGCAGAACTTGTGGGCTGTTTGCTTGGCATTTATCCCTGAAATAGAAATTAATCATCAATGGTTCTCAACCCATAATCCTTCTTCATGGTCATCTTGCAGATAAGTTGTTTCGTCGATATCTTCAGTACGGATAGATTGAATGTCCTCTAAAAATTGAGGTATTTCATCGAATTGGTTATACTCCTCTTCGTCGACAACATCTTCGACCACAACAATACGTCTCTTGCTGTGGAGGACAACATGCAAGTTTGGATTGGCCGGGTCAACGATGTAGAATACCTGTGTGGCTTGCTTTGCAAGTATGAATGGATCGTCTTGGTGTCCGACTCTACCAAGATCGACGAGAGTAAACCCGTAACTGTCAACTTGAACACCTCGAGGGATTTCGACCCATTGGCATCGAAACAGGGGAATCTTAAGTAATCCGTAATTGAGCTCCCATATTTCGTCAATAGCACCGTAATATGAGTTCAGCGCCCTTACTGACCTGGCATCCTCGGAAATAGCAAACAGTGTCACTCCGCTACATTGTGTGCTACTCTTGGTGTCTTGAGCTCTTGTGTAAAATGAATACCCATTGATGTCGTACCCCTGCCAAGTCCCTACAGTGAATCTTGGGCCTCTAGCCAACCATGTCACAGTTTCACTTACGGAGCCCTTGGCAGCTCGCGTGACTCTTTCTTGGATCCACTCAGCAAATTTCCTGTTATGTTCTCTGCTGACCCAAACGTCTGACTTCGAAGGATTCTGTGACCGTAACATTACCTTGTGCTCGTGTATGTATGGCTCGACCTCCGTCATGTGTTGTAAGACCCAAAAATGTGATTTTGCGTACACATCACGAGCGGGGACGATAGCTTTGAATCCAATCGTTCCGATTCCCTGAAGCCTACCCTCGTGTCGGGACCTAGGAACGCCAATTGGGTCAACCCCGGCCATATAATCTGTGCAAAATTCAATCACCTCCTCGGCGGCATAACCTTCCATGATACTCCCCTCAGGTCGATGACGAGTCCTTACGTATCCCTTCAATACACCCATAAATCTCTCAAATGGATACATGTAGCGCAGGCGCACGGGTCCACAAAACTTAATTTCTCTGATAAGGTGAACAATCAGATGGACCATAACATCAAAAAAGGATGGAGGGAAATACATCTCGAGCTGACAAAGAGTTGTAACCACGTCGTGTTGCAAAGCGTCCAATCCATCCGGATCAATTACCTACGAGGACACAGTTGCGCCAAATATTCATATCAGAAAAATCTTCTAATTAAGCTCCACAGATGGAGGTAATGAACTTAGAGTACGAGTGCACGTACTTACCTTGCAAGATATTGCGTTGAAGAAATAACATAGGTTTGTGATTGTCTCTCTGACTTTAACTGGGAGAATGCCTCTGATAACAATGGGAAGCATTTGTGACATCAGGACATGACAGTCGTGGGACTTCGTGCCAACTAGTCTTAGGTCCTTCATGGACACAAGTTTTTTCAAGTTCGCGGAGTACCCACATGGAACTTTAACACCGTGCAGGCAGCGACAGAGTTCTGTTTTTTCGCTCTTGGACAACGTATAGCAGGCCGGAGGGAGGTATGTACGCTTTCCATTATCTAAAGGTGCAAGCTCAGTCCTTATCCCCATTTCCACCATGTCACGACGAGCTTTCACACCATCCTTTGTCTTTCCTGGAATGTTCAACAACAAACCAATCAAACTGTCACAGACATTTTTCTCCACATGCATGACGTCAATGCAGTGTCGAACTTGTAAGTGCTCCCAGTACGGTAGATCCCAGAGAATCGATCTCTTCTTCCAAACATTTTTTTCTCGAGGTTTAGAATGCTTACCGAACTCAGCTTTGATGTCCTTCACGCGCGAGTAAATCTCCTTACCGGTCAGAAACACTGGAGCTGATCCCTTCTCAGGCTTCCCGTTAAATGATTTTCTCTTCTTACGGTACGTGTGATGCACCGGAAGAAACCTGCGGTGACCCATGTACACTGTTTTCTGGCAGTTTCGCATCCACATGCTCTCAGTTTCATCTAGGCAAATAGGGCAAGCCTTGGCTCCTTTCGTACTATACCCCGACAAATTGCCGTAGGACAAAAAATCATTTATGGTGCAAAATATCAGGGCCCGCAAGATGAAATTCTCTTTCTTGTATGCATCCCACACCTGCACCCCCTCGCTCCACAATTTCTATAAGTCCTCGATTAAAGGCGCTAGAAACACGTCAATATCATTTCCGGGTTGTCTGGGTCCTGAGATTAGTAACGCCATCATGATGTACTTGCGCTTCATGCATAACCAAGGAGGAAGATTGTAGATGCATAAAAGAACCGGCCAAGTGCTGTACCGACTGCTCATATTACCATGTGGGTTCATACCATCTGTACTCAGCCCGAACCATATATTCCTAAGTTCACCGCCGAACTCAGCAAATGTTCTGTTGATGTTTCTCCATTGAATAGAATCAGCTGGGTGTCTCAGTTTTCCGTCTTGTTTCCGGGCTTCAGCATGCCAACGCAAGTGCTTCGCGACTTTCAGATTTGCAAACAGCCACTTGAATCTGGGTATCACAGGCAAGAACCACACAGTTTTTGCCGGAGGTCCTTTCTTTACCTCGTGACGTTCACTGTCAATCCGGTCCCTACGCGTATATCTCGATGTGCCGCATCTTGGACAAACATGCAAACTGGAGTACTCGTTACGGTACAACACACAATCATTTGGGCATGCGTGTATTCTTTCGATTTCCATTTCCAACGGACACAACAGTTTTTTGGCTTGGTAAGTAGATCTTGGCAACTCATTTCCCTCTGGAAGCATGTCCGCTAGAAGATCTAATAGTGCCGTGAAACTCTTATCACTCCAACCGTTGCCTGCCTTCAAGTTATATAATCTCAGCACAGAAGACAGTTTTGTAAATGTTGCACATCCAGGGAACAGAGGCTTCTCAGAGTCAGCAATCAGTTTCTCAAATTCACAGAAGTCGTTTTCGTTGTAATCTTCCTCTACATCACGTAACATCTCATCTAGATTGTCATCATCATCATCATCTACGTGCACATCGGAATGAACATTGTCACAATTCGGATGATCATCGATATTATTGCAATCCACATCCGAGTCCTGCTGATTGGTAGTAGTGGTGCTTGTTTCCTCAAGATCTTCGCCATGCCATATCCAACGGGTGTATCGCGCGTTAAAACCACGACGAATCAAATGACTCTTAAATTGATCAGAGTTGCTAAACCTCTTCAAGTTCATACAATCTGTACAAGGACAGAGCATAATTTTCTCTCCCTTCCTCTCCTTTTGTTGCTCAGCAAATTTAATAAACTCATTCACACCATCCAAATATTCAAAAGTAGCACGTTTTATTCCATACATCCAATATTTCCTGTCCATCTACAATTAACAAAATTTAACGAGTCAGCCATGCATGCATGAAACCTACCCGATTCTGTTATGTATATGTACATGTACAGCCTCTTACAACAGATGTGTTGAACCCTAGCCTGACGAAATTAACACTAATTAACCTAGCTAACTACACAATACAAGCTAGTTAGCTCCTAAAACATGACGCATTTCCAGCTACCTAGCTCCCAAGCTTACAGCTACAAACTTAATTGGAACTACACAATACAGCTAGCTTGCAAGTAGAGAGGGAGGGAGATCTAGAGGGAGAGAGAGATAACTGTCGACAATTAATCATACCTTAAAGAGAGGGGCGCAATCAACTTCTCTCCAGCTTGCGCTGATCACCCTAGCAGTGTAGCTGCGAGCGTGGAAATTTCATCACAAACAGAGGGACAAAGAGTGCAACAGAACAAATTACAGCGCAGCTCAGCAATGGTCGAGTGGGGTTTTCCTTATAATGGAGCTTTTTCTAACGGTAAATACATAAAATAACCGTTAGACTAACTAAGGTAATTTGCCTCTCACATATTCTATCGGTAAAAATACACATATGCCGTTAGAGAATGTACATTACTGAACAAGTACAGTTAGATGATGCATGACACAGCACGTACATGAGTTTTTCTATCGGTAAATATGTGTATTAACCGTTAGATGATGCATGACACACGAACATGAGTTTTTCTATCAGTAGATTTGTGTATTTACCGTTAGATGATGCATGACTGAGCAAATATATGTGTTTTCTATCAGTAAATATGTGTATTTACCGTTAGAGGAGGTACTTGTAACTCACATGACACCAGTTCTCACATCCAAGGAATCATACCAATGTAACATCAAACAGATCTTAACTACAAGATAAAGCAATATTTCAAGAAATGCTAATTTGTGGATTAACTTGGAGACACAAAAATACTTTTCTTAGGTACTCGGGACTTCATCTTGCCAAAGAAATTACACATGCCAGTTCACAAATTCAGGTACAAACATACACATGCCAGTTCACCAATACAAATTCAGGTACATGTCTGAAACAGCAGTACAAATACACACCTACCAACCAATACAATTAAATACACAAATACTCCCTACACATTCAAGTTCATGTCCCAATTAGCAATACATGATACACAAATATACAACAATATACAAATACAACAATTCACACATTCGATGTATATTAGAAAAGCCACGTCTGAAATTAACAACAGATCACGATGAGGACCCAGTGGCCCGTACATTTTACATAAAAGAGAACCTTTGCAGGTTGCGACAATGCAACTAGCGACTACAAGTTAGACCTGATACATAACAAATCCATTCATCCAAAACAACAAATGTCTGAACCACATTGGATTTAACTATAGGAGTTCAGTTCGAAGATGCCCGAGGAGCTGGAACTGCCATCGACTTACATTTGTACATATTGGTGATTTCCTCGGACTCAAACTCAATCAACTCAACTCAACTCAACTCCATTAACAAAAAGAACCGACCTTCCAAGATGTTGTTCTGTGTACTGATGGTGTAGAATGGCTGTGCAAATAACAACAATTCTTCTTCTCCAAGCAGGTAAGCATCTGGCCACCAGTTGGTGCATGCAAAAAAATGTAAGATGCTTTCTATAGGTCCTGATTTGAGAAACACGCAGGGCTTAAGGATCTTCTCGACCGAGCCAACCAAGATCTCGCATTTCACGTCCTTCCAGCTCTCGACGGTGATCTTCACCGTTTCTTTCGCCAACAAGCCAACGTAGGTAGCATACTACGATGAAGAACCGTGAAATACGTTGCCCCTCATGAGCATCATCCAAGGACCTGCAAAGATCATAATCATATTGAAAAGAAGACACATCAAAATGAAGGATACAAAAAAAGCAGATAATTGCCATAATCGGATTAGAATGATTTACGTACCTTGCTTGGGATGCGGAAGTCTAGAGGGCCTCGATGGAGGTGCGGAGGTGCAGCGGTCGCCTGTAGAGGTGCGCCGGCCGTCCATGGAGCTTACGGGTTAGGACTACGAGCCCCAGATGAACTGTGAGAATGAAGAGACATACCCCTGTATTTATAGTACTAGATAAATTCTATCGGTACAAACACCGCATACCGTTAGTCATTTTATATATATTCTAACGGTAAAAAATCAATTACCGATAGAACAAAAACATCTGTAGAAGTCGAATGGCTCTATCGGCACAATACAAATTACCGATAGGAATTTTTGTCCACACTCTGTCGGTATATACGTACATTGCCGATAGAATCATACTAGCTGTAGAAGGCGAACAGTTCTAAAATAATTTTTCTATATTCTAACGGTATAAACATTCATTACCGATAGAATAAAACTATTTGAAGACGAACAGTTCTAAGCAATTTTCGATATATTCTAATGGTAAAAGAATACATTACCGACATAATAAAAATATTTGTAGAAGGCGAACGGTTCTATCGACACACTACATATTGCCGATAGGAATTTTTGAGATATTCTGTCGGTATACTAATAAATTTTCGATAGAATAAGTCTAGTTGAAGAAGTTGACCAGTCCTATCGGCGCACAACATTCTCCCGTCAGTACTTATGCATCTCTTCTAACGGTAAATATGTTCATCACCGCTAGAGTAAATCATAGTATTTATTCTATCGGTGAGTTTCTTACAAACCGATAGGAAAAATATACCCGTTGGCCTTTTTTGGCCGCGAGGCACATTTTCTATCGGTTTTCTACTAAAGCGCTAATAACCGATAGAATATAGGGATTAGTAGACTGCATTTCTGTACTAGTGATGTATCATTACGGAAGAATCTTACTTACCTTGAGCACCCAATCAGAATCCTAGCCACTGATGAACGTTAGCTCAGAAGAAAGAAAATCAAATTGTGTAAAGTTCAATGGAAAAATCATTCAAAGCAAGAGGCTACTTGGGAGAAGGAAGAAGATCTTAAGCAAGCCTATCCTTATCTTTTCCTGTCATAGGTAAATCTCGGGGTGAGAATTCTTTAAGGAGGGTAGATCTGTAACACCCTGAGTTTAGGGGTGAAAACATCCTTTTTCATGAATAGCATGCATGCATATATCTGTAGTAGTAGCCAGATCATTACTTTTATCAAGCCCTAAAATTTCCAAATTTATTCTATAGACCCAAATCAAGATCAGATTGTTCAGATGTGATCTATTAGTTACTCTGAACCTAAAAGTTTTCAGAAGCCAGATTCAATTCCATCTCTAAATCCCAGCTTTGTCAAAACTTCTGTTTTCGAAAACAGAATTAAGTTAATTACCCTAAATACTCTAAACTCAGATTTAGCCAAATCTTGACCTAATTCAAAGCAGATTATTCTTAGATTATGATCATGGGTATACCAATACCTTAAACCAGAAAGTTGGCATCCAGATTTCATCATCTAGACTCTTTTCACAAATCAGTCCAAGAGGTATCGCAGATCAGTCCTTTTCAAGATTTTCCATAAGCCTAAAAAGGCTAAATGTTGCAAATCAACACCAAATTTAGAATTTCTTCAACAAACCTCTTCCAAATGCTATTTGAAAGAATTTCCCCTTCTGTCCAGATTTCAAAATCTCATCCTAAATGCTAGAATTCAAAATCGACCAAAACTCATATTTCAATTACCCTAAAATACCCTACTTTCAGTTTATATCAAAAACTATTCAAATGTGCCAGATTTTATCAAATATCTTTACCAAATATTTTGTTGAATATAGTTTGCCAGATCAGTGCAATCGAATTCAGTTTTAACCTTCTAAAATCTCCAGATTTGCAAATCAGTCCAAAACCCAAAATTAGAAATTTCAAATCAATCCTTCTCTTCTTTTTCAGCCTTTTTCGACCAACTCTGGTCGTTCCTTTCAACCAGTCTTCAGAGGCCGTTCGACTGGAGCTTCGCTGTGCTTTCGTGTCGTGTTGCCTCGCCGGCGGCCAGAAATTCTTGCCTCCTGTGTTTGTGAGCAATCGTGCCACCTTGTGCGCACGTGACCTCATCCAGAACTTCGCCGTAGCAGTGCTGCGACCTGAGGATTTTCGCCCGTGCCCCAGCTGTGTTTTCGCGTGCGCCCATGAAGACACATTTTGCATGTTCTTACGTGTCATTGCCGGAGCTGTGTCACTGCCTCCGCATCTACGCCATCCCAAATCAAATTCCAATGCACCCCGACCGCTGCTGGCAAAGCTGTTGCATCGCCTACGCGCCGTCGCATCACCGTTCACTGCTGTTGCTTCTGCGCCCAACCAGTCTCGTCACCGGTGCCAATTTCCTTGCTGTTCCCTCTTTGCAAGCTTCGCCGTGCCTATTTAAGCATCCCTGTACCCAGTAGCTTCTTCACACTTCACCAGAAATCAGCTAAGTCCCAGATTTTCCCACCTTCGTTTTCTTCTCCGGCGAGCCGTCGAGGAGGATCATGGTGCCAGCTCCAATCTCTGCATCAACCTTCAAATTGAAGCCACTAGTGAGTTTCCCTTATCCTTCTCTATGTGTGATAGCATCCAATTGCTCACCGGTGACCTTTAACGCCGGCGATCACCAGAATTCTCGATTTGCCCTGTTCCGGCAATGCAGCTTGATTTATCCCAAATTAGCCTTCAAATCTATAGATTAAATTGATCAGTGAACTATCCTTAGCAAGTCAGTGCATCAAGATTTTAAAATTTAACTCTAATCGAAGCTGTTCCCAAATTGGAATTTCACCAGAAACCGGCTCACGTTGCCAGGCTTCTCCGGTAATCCTCCAGTCAAATTGACTTTACCAAAAGCTTCCTAGTACCTCTTAGATACTCCTCGAGCAAAGAATTGAGTTCAATCGACCTGTATCAAAAATGCCCAATTCCCGTGTCATCTTCTCCGGCGCCGTTCACCGGAAAAATGATTATGGCCGATCCAGCTTCAACCACTTTGTGCTCTAGATGTGCCTCAATCTCCTGAGTACTTTTGTCTTCTAGCTCGACACCTAGATCGGTTTAGATTGAAAGTTATAGCCTTGCCAAGATCTGTGTCCAGAACTATTTCAATGCAGTGAGATCACCGCAGTTCATCATCGGATTTCTTGCCGTCCGGCCATCTTCAGCCGTGGAGCCTGTTATGTCTTTTGTTCCTATTACTCAAGCCTACCTCCTAGACAACGTTAGCACACCAGTTGAGCCCTTGAACAGCATTTTATGCTTAGCCTTAGATTTTGACAATGTTAGCCCTATGTCAGAGCTTGTCAGCCAGTGGCATTGGCCTTGTTCACTTTCTTCTGGCTGTGCATTTTAAAATTAACTTGTCCACTGAATTTGTAGAGTTGTAATCTACATTTTCTTCTTCTACCACAACTTGAGATAAACTCTCTAGCTTTCTTTGAATCTATGTCAGAGCCTTGAATAGAATGTCAATAAGTCGACATTCGCTGTTTTGATCAAACCAGCTGCAAATTTGATGTCCTTATTGCAACCTTGAAACCCTAAGAACATCTAACACCTATCCTTAGCCCAAATTCCTTGAAAACCTAGAATCTTGACTGAGTTCAGCCTATAGTCTCAACTAATCTCAGCATTATTCAGTTACTCTGTTAAGCATATCAGCATATAAGTCATAAAACATTTTAATATAATTAGTAATCATTGTGTGTTTGTTTGTCGCCAAGCAGATCCAGAAGCTGAGTTTGAGGACTTCGCTGTTGACCCGTCGTCAACTGTTGTATCTTACGACGCGGAAGGCAAGTCATATTCTTGGACATCTTGAACCTATATTTTAAGAGTTGCTATAATATAACCTTGAATATAAATAGTATTGCATGTGAAAGATTGAGAATGGTTGAATTATGAATTGGCAGTACTAGACTGGATGTCTGTGAAATGTGAAATGAACCAAGTTCTGAGCCACGAACTAATATATATTTATGTATATACCTATATTCATGAAATGAAACCCTTAGCCGTGACCAGAATTTTCGTGTGGAATGGTGGTAGCACTGGAGGTGCTTAACTGCAATGGATGTGCAGGCACTAAAGGTGCATGGGTTGTGGTATGATCTGGTCAGTGGCATATAAGGACTAGAACCTTGTGTTGTGCGTCTAGTGGCATAAACAACGTACTAACCGCAAGCCTAGTATGGGATAGGCCTGAACAAGTACTTATGTGGATCGCACATGAAACCCCTGCATGAGATGTGAAGTGATGCACGATTTGCATGGAGTGCGGCTCCTACACATATCACTGAAGGTGATCATGCACACTGACCCAGTAATGGGAATATGCATAGGGGTGGGGGTTTGGGTACAACCCGCCACAACTGTGGTTTGCGAGAGATCCACAGGGTCAGGGGTGAATTGTAAGTAAAACATAACAAAAGTTCTTGTTATCTCCACCTTGCCACTCACAGTATGAAGTGAGTCAGGGGTCCAATCATTTTGATAGGAAAGGCATGAAAGTGAAATATCTTGCGGGTAAATTGGTACCTCTCTGCAGAGTTAAAAACGTATTCGAATACTCCGAGCTCCCGAGTTTATAGGAGTCTGCTGCGGTGGATTAAATCCACCGGGTGTGACACAAGTATGTTTTCTAAATAAAATTTGTTAAGTCAAGATTACCCAAATGACATGTGTTGTCATGATAAGGAGTGCTACCGTGGGCTGTCGTGTGTCGACGTGTCGCGGTAGTGCTATAATCTAGTGAACATGAATAGCAATGCTATGTTATGAAAAGTGCTGTCATAAGATGAGATGAGATGAGATATGAAAGAAAAGGTTATTTTACAAACATCCATAATTCTTGACTAGTCTAGGTTCATATCATCACTACTATATGTATCTACTCTTACCTATGACTTGCTGAGTACGTAAGTACTCACTCTTGCAACCTTCAATCCATTAGAAGGAGTGTTCAATAATCCATATGAAGGCGTGGAGAACTTTGCGGATCCAGAAGGAAGAGAGCCAGTTCCGCCAGAACCCTGATGTGTGTTGTTCTGCCGTTAACTTCTTTTGTGGGAGGGTCACCTATCTTCTGCTGTGTAGTTATTATTTTGCTAAACCATGTATGCCGCGAAGGCATTGTAATCTCTTAACGTAATACTAAGGCCGGCAGGCCACACTGCCTAAGTATTTTGTAAGTTACCTTGTTGCAATGTAATATACTCCTGTGCTTGACTTATCCTGGGAAGTCAAAGGTATGTATATATGGGACTAGCTGCAGCGAGCTAGGTCTCCACGGGAGTAGTCATAGTCCCAGTTTTGGGGCGCGACATTTGATATCATGGTCCATCTCACCGTCCACCTTGTTAGAGAAATCAAGATATGTGGACCCGTGTTCCTATGTTATATGTATCCATTCTAGAGGTACATGGGTGTACTTAAGGCCTACGTGAGGAATCGGTGTCGGCCCGAGGGTAGCATTGTCGAAGGTTATGCAGCGGAAGAGGTTGTTGAGTTCTGCATCGATTACATGGCCGAGGTAGAAGCAATAGGAGTTCCTGTGTCTCGTCACGAGGGGAGGCTTGATGGTGTTGGCACTATTGGATGGAGAGCCATCAGTCCTGATTTCGATATGTACTCGAAAGCTCATTTTTGGGTCTTGCAACACATGACGGAGGTGTCTCCGTACATCGACGAGCACAAGGAGATGCTACGACAAGACAATCCTCGCCGATCCGAGGTTTGGATCATGGGACAACATAACAGTCAATTCAACGCGTGGATGAAAGTGCGAATCACCGGAGAGTCCGCAAGTGAGAACCTTAAATGGTTAGCAAAAGGGCCCACGTTTACTGTATATCCATGGCAGGGATACGACATCAATGGGTACACATTTTACACGAAATCTCAAGATCGAAAGAGCACTGTGCAAAATAGTGGAGTGAGCGTAGAAGCTTTCCATGAGGAGTTCACTGAGACAGGCCCAACAAGGGTAGTACGTGGATTGAACTCGTACTACGGGTTCATTGAAGAAATTTGGGAGCTCGATTACGTACTGTTCAAGATTCCCCTGTTTCGATGCCGATGGGTCCAAATCCCACAGGGTGTGAAGGTTGACAGTTACGGTTTCACTTCTATGGATCTCGATCGAGTTGCTTATAAAGATGACCATTCATACTTGCGAAGCAAGCCATTCAGGTCATTTATGTCACTGACCCAGCCAATAAGAAGTGGCACGTCGTCCTTCATGGCAAGAGAAGGATTGTTGGAGTTGAAAATGTCGTAGACCAGGAGGAATACAATCAATTTGATGAGATGCCTCCATTTGGAGATGGCGTACAGGTCGATACTGAAGACACCGACGAAACCAATTACGTGCATATGGATCACCAGGAAGGGTTATACTTTAAAGGTAATCAACCGTACGTCCTTATCTCTCTGTTTCCATCGGTATAGCTTATATATCTCCTCTAATTCTCGTCTTTGCAGGGCCGCGGCAAGTGGAAAGTTGAGGATAACATGGCTATGTATGTGGAAATTGTCGGTCAAAGTCCCCATTTGTATGTAACATTTATTTGAGCATGCTCCACATTGTATGTTAAATTTATTTGAGCATGCTCCACATTGTAACCAATTTTTGGATCTACACTGTAACCAATATACAGAGCATTTGGACTCCATTTGAAATATCTGAGTGTTCATTTAAAACAAGTTGTCGAGCATTAAGAGTTGCAGGGCTACAGAGTTACTGGAGATATTATCACAGACGGTTATGAATTATCACAGACGGGTATGAATCTAGAACCGACTGTGATATTCCCAACAATGTCTGACGCTTCGAGTTCTTAACGTGCATTCGTGCAGTCACAGTCGGTTCTCAAGTCAAAACCGTCTGTGATAAATGAGTATCACAGACGGTTCTCAACTAAACCGTCTGTGATAACCTCTCTAGAGATTATCACTATGGAGATTATCACACACGGTTTTGAGTTGAGAACTGACTGTGATAATATTATCAAAGACGGTTGTGAATATAGGACCGACTGTGATAATCTCTACTCGGTACATCGTTGAAGGCGGGCTTTGTCCCGCTCATTTCCAGCCACTATTTGCCCTAGCTCTCTCCACCCTCGCACCGTCCGTCGCGATCACCTCCATCGCTTCCCCACAGTCTGGCGTGATCACCTCCATCTCCTCCCCACCGTCCGTCGCGATCACCTCCATCGCCTTTCCACCGTCAAGCGCGATCACCTCCATCGCCTTTCCACCGTCAAGCGCGATCACCTCCGTCGCCTCCCCACCGTTTCTGTCATTCTTGGTTAATTATAAGTATATGAGTTTTGTTATAGAAGTATTAGTTTCAGATTTACTTAAATTGTTCTCTCTTTCACTTATGTTAGGAACTGATATGTCTGGTGACAAAATGTACCACTCGGGGAGTCAGAGTGACCTCGCTGGCAATGAGACGCCTGGGCCGAAGGTCGCCGCGTCCAACGTGACCTAGTCGTAGAAGAGAAAGGGGTGAGGCCGGATGACATGCGCGCGTCTCGACAAGCGGGAAAAGCAGCACGTACAGTTCGATGACAATGGAGTGCCGGAAGCTCCGAACAAACTTGTTGGTCAGTACCGCTCACTATGCGGCAAAGTGGCAAGGGAGCGGGTGCCCATCACCACCTCCGACTGGGGTCAAGTGCTCCCAGAGTGCAAGGATGCGCTGTGGGAAGAAGTGCAGGCGGCGTTTCACATTCCCGAGGATCGCCAGTTCACCGTCCGCCGGAGGACACTTATGTCAATAAACAAGGCGTGGAGGAACTTCAAGAGCCAACTTGTTAGGCACTATGTGAAGGAGTCAAAGACCCCCTTCAATGACTACCCATTTGTGACTCCCGAGGCATGGCAGCAGTCCGTGGAGATGAAGGGCAAGCCTGAGTTCTAGGAGCTTAGTGTGAAGGGCCAGGCTAACCAGGCCAAGAATACCCACCCACACAAACTAGGCACCGGTGGGTATGTGGGGAAGAAGGGGTTGTGGAGGAAGCAGGACGAGGAGGCTTCGCAGTCTTCGGCCGACGGTCCTTATGCGGGCATAACGGACATGCGCGCTCGCAATTGGTGCTGAGCAAGATCGACGATGACCTCCTCCCAAAGCGTCTCTGTGAATAACCCTGCAGACAGGGAAGTGATCGACCGGCTGGTAAGATTGTATGATCACTTACTATTCTCGTAACACGCATGCAATTGGTTGTATTGCTAAGTTCTCCTCTTGCAGGTGACGCTGAGTGCCTAGGCGGCATCCGGAGAGTTCGACCCGAGGAGGGACAGGGATATCCTCACAGCGGTGCTTGGAAACAAGGAGCATCCAGGCCGCGTGCGCAGCCTCGGTGCCACTGTGCCTTGGAGGAATGGTTTCCTTGATGATGAGGAGGCAGCTAAGAGGAGAAAGAGATCCTACAAAGCCCGCGATGAACGTCTCAAGGAGGAGATGCGATCGAAGTTCGCTGCTCGGGACAAAGCACTCCTACAGCAGTTGGCGGAGATGCGGTCCATCCACTACTCAAGAAATGCTTTTCACTATCGGTTAAAAATCCACTCTACTATCGGTTAAAAATCCACTCTACTATCGGTTCTCTTACCGATAGTGATCGGCATGATAGTAGAAACGTAGCACACTTCTATCGATTGAAAACCGTTAGTAAAACATCTACATTCCCAACGTTCACTAATCTCTAACGACTATTTCTTCTATCGGCTCGGATCTAAACCGATAGTATTGTGTAGGTTTTTTCTATCGGCTGGGATCTAAACCGATAGTATTGTGTAGACACAGTTAGTACTGGAAAATTTATTCTATCGGTTGTAGTATATGTGTAACATCCTGAGTTTTGGGGTGAAAAGTTTCTTTCTTAAAAATCATGCATGCATATGTCTCTTCTAGATCAGCCAAATCAGCCTCAGCTTTATTCAGTTCTAGCCCTAAAATCTCCAAATTTTTCCTGTGACCCCAAATCAAGATCAGATTGTTCAGATATGATCTATCAGTTATCCTAAACCTAAAAGCCTTCAGAACCCAGATTCAATTCTATCCCTAACTTCCAGATTTATCAACTCCTTTCTGTTTTCGAAACAGAATATCTTTTACCCTAAGTTTCAGAAATTCAGATTTAATCAAAATCTTAGCCAAGATCAGGCCAGATTATTCTTGGATTATGATCAAGGGTACGCCAATACCTTAATCCAAAAAGTTGGCAGTCAGATTTTACCATCTAAACCTTGTTCGCAAATCAGTCCAAGAGTATCGCAGATTAGTCCTTTTTCAGATTTTTCCAAAAGCCTGAAAAGGCAAAATGTTGCAAATCATCTCCAAATTCAAATCTGATTCAGGGAACACCTCCCAAATGCTTTTCAACACAAATTCTTCTTATATGAGTATTTCAAAATCAAACCCTAAATCCCAGAATTCGAGATTAATAAGATTCAGACTTATTTTACCCTAATCTACTCTGTTTTCAATTTATACCAAAAATCATTCAAACACCTCAAATTTTATCTTCTATTTGTGCCAAGTCATCTGTTGAACCAAGCCTACCAATTAATGCAATCAATTTCAGATTTAACCTTCCAAATCTTTAGATTTACAATTCAGTCCAAATCAAGAATTTGAAATCACAAATGAATCCAGATTCGACCAGGGTAGCAGCTGCTGTGCGCACGACCAGAGCTCACCGTGGTTTCCTTGCGCCGTGTTTGCTCGCCGCCGGTGAAGCTTCGCCGCACTCGTGACCGTGCATGCTTGTGTGTACGTGTCCTTGCTTCAGCCGTGCCGTGGCAATGCCGTGGCAGCCCCGACGACCAACGTTGCTCCTGTGCGCGACCAGCAGCAGAAACAACAGGCTTTTGTCCGTAACATCGCGCCACGTTGCTTACTTTTCCAGCCCTTGTCGCCACCGCCATGCACCGCCTGACATTGTTGAGTCCCGATGAAGTAACAGTGAACAGCTTTGCAACGCCTGTGCGCCGTCGCGTCACCGCTCGCCGTTGTTGCACCCGCGCCCGGCAAATCATGTCACCAGCGCCGATTTCATTGCTGCCACTTCATTGCAAGCTTCGCCCTCTGGTCTATATAAGCAGCCATACCTTGTATCATCTCCTCATCACCAGAACTTAACCAAATTTCCAAATCTCTCCGCTGCAGTCATCTTCTCCGGCGAGTCCAGATTGAGGCTTCACGGTGCCAGCTTCACCCATTGCACCTCTCACCAAATTGAAGCCATCAGTGAGTTCCCCTACTCATCCTCTCTGTGTAGTATCACTTAATTGATCTTCGGTGGACCCTAACGCCGGTGATCCCCGGAAATTCCCGATTGCCCTATTCCGGCAATGCAGGCCAAATTACTTCGAATCAGCTCTCGATTCTGTGGAAGAAATTGATCAGTGATCTCTAATAAACAAGCCTGTGCTTCCAGATCTCCAGATTGAGCTTCAATCGAAGCTTTTCCCAATTTTGAGTTTCTCTAGTCGCCGGTGATCGTCACCAGGCCACACCGGCCATCCTCCGACCAAATTGATCATCCCAGTAGCATCCCTATGCTTCCCTCATACTCCCTGAGCTTGGAATTAAGTTCATTTGACCTGTAGCAAAAAGCCCCAATATCAGTATCTTCTTCTCCGGCACCGTTCACCGGAAACCTATTCCTGGCCGTTTCAGCTTCATCCACCTTGTCTTTCAGGTGTGCTTCAACCTCCTGAGCATATTTTTCTTCTAGCCCGATCTCTGAAACTGTCCAGAATTCAAGTTATAGCCATGCCAAAAACCTTGCCCAGTGGCTTCACTGTGCCGTGTCGCCACCACACTTCCTTACTGATTTTCATCACTTTCCAGCCATTTTCAGCTTTGGATCCTGTTGAATGATTTGTTCCTATTATCAATGTCTACCTCCCAGACAAAGTGGTGCATCATTTGGAGCCCTAGATAAAAAGTTATGCCAAGCCCTATTTTCTGGCCATGTTAGATTCAATGCCAGACTATGTCCGTCAGTGGCATTAACTCTTTTCACTCCTTTCCAGATGTGCATTTTGGGCAGAACTTTGTCCCTTAGATTCCTGAGGTTGTGATCTACAATTTCTTCTTCTATCACAACTTGATTTGAGCCCTTGAATTATATTTGTTGCTAAACCCTAATTTTTGACACTGTCCCAGTGCATGCCAGCCAATGGCATTGCCTTGTTTACCCACTTCTGATTGTGCACTTTGAAAGCCACTTTGTCCACTGAATTTGTAGAGTTATGATCTACACTTTCTTCTACTGTCATAACTTGAGATAAGCTCTCTAGTTTTCCTTAAAGCTATGTCAGAACCTTGATCTGAATGTCAATCTACTGACATTCGCTGTTTTTCATCAAACCAACCACAAAACTGATGTTCTTATTGCAACCTTGAGATCCTAAGAGCATCTAACACCCATTCTTAGCCAATTCCTTGAAACCCTAGAATCTTGACTCAGTTCAGATTGCAATCTCAATTATCTCCAGTATCGTTCAATCATCCTTGTTAAGCATATATGCATATAGATCATAAATCATTTTAATATAATAAGTAATTATTGTGTGTTTGTTTGTCGCCGAGCAGATCCAGAAATTAAGTTCGAGGACTTCGCTGTTGACCCGTCATCAACTACTGTATTTTACGATGCGGAAGGCAAGTCATATCCTTGGTCATCTTGAACCTATATTTTAAATGTTGCTAAAACATAATCTTGAATATCGATAATATCGCATGTGAAAGATTGAGAAAGATTGATTTATGAATTGGCAGTACTAGACTGGTTATCTGTGAAATGTGAAATAAACAAGTTTTGAGCCATGAACTATATATATATGTATTCATATACTTATATTCATAAAATAAAACCCCTAGCTGTGACCAGAAAATGGTATGGATGGTGGTAGCACTGGAGGTGCTAAACTGCGAAGGAATGCAGGCACTGAAGGTGCAGGGTTGTGGATGGTCTGGTCACTGGCATATAAGGACTAGAACCTTGTGTTGTGCGTCTAGTGGCATGAAACACGTGCTAACCGCAAGCCTGGTATGGGACAGGCCTGAACAAGTACTTATGTGGATCGCACATGAAACCCCTGCATGAGATGGAAAACAATACACTAAACTCATGGGGTTCAGCTCCTCCACATATCACTGAATGTGATTTGATCAAGCACGTTGACCCAGTAATGGGAAGAGGCATCCGGGTGTGGGGGTAATCCCGCCACAACTGCGGTTTGTGTGAAGAAAACTGCAGGATCAGGGGTGAATTGTGAGTGAGACATAACAAAAGTTCTTGTTATCTCCACCTTGCCACTCACACATGGTTGTGAGGAAGGGTCTAATCATTATGTTATGATAGAATGGGCTTGAAAGTGGAATATCTTGCGGGTAAATTGGTACTTCTCTGTAGAGTTAAAAACGTATTCGAATACTCCGAGCTCCCGGGTTTATAGGAGTCTGCTGCGGTGGATTAAATCCACGGGGTGTGACACAAGTATATTTTATAAATAAAATGTGTTAAATCAAGATTACCCAAAGACATGTGTTGTCATGATAAGGAGTGCTGCCGTGGGCTGTCGTGTGTCGACGTGTCGCGGTAGTGCTATAATCTAGTGAACATAAGTAATGATGTTATGTTATGAAAAGTGCTGCCATGAGATAAGATGAGATGAGGTATGAAAGAAAAAGATTATTTTACAAACATCTATAATTCTTGACTAGTCTAGGTTCATATCATCACTACTATATGTATCTACTCTTACCTATGACTTGCTGAGTACGTAAGTGCTCACCCTTGCAACCTACAAATCAGTAGATGGAGCGTTCAATGATCAAGATGAAGGCATGGAGAACTTCTTGGATCCAGAAGGAGAAGAGTCAGTCCCGTCATTGCCCTGATGTGTTGTTCTGCCATCCACTTCTCTTTGTGGGTGGGTCACCTATCTTCTGCTGTGTAGATGTTATTTTGCTAAACCATGTATGCCGTGAAGGCATTGTAATCTTCTTATGTAATATTAAGGCCAGCAGGCCACACTGCTTAAATATTTTGTAAGTTACTCTGTTGCAATGTGAATATACTCCTGTGCTTGACTTATCCTGGGAAGTCAAGGGTATGTGTATGCTATGCATATATGGGATTAGCTGCAGCGAGCTAGGTCTCTACAGGAGTAGTCGTAGTCCCAGTTTCGGGGCGCGACAATATGAACCGATAGTACTGGAATATTTATTCTATCGGTTGTAGTATATAACCGATAGTACTGTGTAGTTTTTCCTATCGGTTATGTACTCGACACGGTTAGTACTGGAATCTTTCACATATACATACAGCAATACAGAGATACATTGAATCATTCACAAATACACCAATATTCACATATTGAATTTGTTCACAAATACACTAATACAGTATTATACACATGCATTGGACAGATTGAATTTATTCACATATTGATCGAGTTTATTCACAAATACATCAATGAATCTATTCACATATTGAGTTTATTCACAAATACAGCAATCAACACATTCAATATATATTACATAAGTCAGTTACAATCGATCGTTGATAGCCACTTCTTCCATGACATATTGAGCCCAAATTGTTCGCAGCTCCTTCAATTGAGGCAACTCATATTGCTCTTTCAACATGGCGCTCTGCATATATGCGTGTATGAAGTTAGGAACGTACGTCACATCCAGTTAATTTTCGACTTTGAGTCAGGAAAAATGGTTACGTTAGGGAATAGGGCAAAGTTTCTCCTGATCAGGTCATACATGAATCTCATGACATAGAAGCCACATTCCCACAATTTTGGCTGCTGATGGTACTGGGATAATTTCATATGCAAAGACATAAACCCACATTAACTCGAAAGAACTAATTAAGCTTAAATTAAAAGACTCATCATGAGTACTTCCATCCGTATTAATTACCTCATATTCTTTCCAAGAAATTGCTGTGCCCTTCGACGCGTCATGCCTCCCTCCAGCACTAACATAATTTTTGAAAGCCCTGTATTTAATTTAGCATTGTCGGTTAATATGTTATCATTAATTAGCTAGTCAGAGAAAAATTTAAAACAACTATGTTACTTACACGTCTATGTGCCATGTGAGGGTGAAAACATGCGCCACCTTGTCGCTCATCGAATCGAGGTAATAGACCTCATTCATCCATGGGCAAATGACGGCGAGGACCCAGTGGCCCCTACATTGCATATATAAGCGAACCGTTTCATACATATGTTAGGTGTAACATACAAGAATGAGTTAAATTAGTAGGAAATGCACTAACCTTTGGTGGTACGGCCCAAGGATGAACTCTCGGTCCTGCTGCGCTAGTAGTGCCCTTAATATGTATTCCTCCGCATGTGCTTGGTCGTGCTCTAGCATTGTGAGGCTTATTTTCTCTAGGTCGAGGAAACCCACCTTGTCACAGGCCCTCATCGACGCCAGCCTATACATGCACCTGGATGCAAAGTAGACATTAGTAAGTAGTGCATACAAAGTGATTAGATTTATGAAATGAACTGTGATAACTTCAGACAACAGCAAACTCACATGACTCCAGTCCGTATGATGGACATATCAAGATCCCGCCAGTTGAGGAGGTCGAACAAATCCTCGTGGGCCACCGATATGCCTGGCCTCACGGTGAAAATGACCTGGCCTGAAGTGAACCAAGAAGTTGATGTGGTGCTTAGACCGGGTCAGGTACCACTCGTGGAGACTTCTGGTTATTTGATCCATATTGCGTAGAAGGTACTCCGACATGAGTAGGGACCCGTTCTTGAACGTACCCGGCTGGCTTTGTTTGGCCTTGCCTTTGACCTTGCCCTTCCCTTTGGGCGGGGAGCGAGTGTATACCTTCGAAGGTTGGGGTGCGGTGCCGCCGGCCTCATTTGATGGTGAAGGGTTTGAGGCCGTCGGAGGAGGCATGGGGGCCGAAGGAGCTCGGTCATGCGTTGTGGTGGGGGTGGTGTTCTCAGGAAGTGAACTGGTATCCATCGTCCACTTTAAGTATGAACGCATAAGTTAGATTTTGCAAATTGAGTATATTAACTGAGTTGTAAGCAAGAATGGCTAGGGTTTACCTCCTGTAGTCTAACACCCTTCTTGGGCCACTGTATGTACGAGCCCAATGTCTCACCAATTGTCTGCATTTTGTCCGTTGGGACGGGCAACGGAAAAGAGCTGTAGCCCGGGAGGGCCATGTCCACCTGTACCTTTGCGAATCCAGGCTCCAGAGGTACGCAGTGGATCCGGACAACCTCCCAAGACTATTATACGACCCCGTTTGCAACCACTACAGGTTTTTCACCTATGTTGATCAATAGGCTACAGCTCTTCGGATTCTGTAATTTGCAACAATTATAACAGGTTAGCGAAACAGTTCTAACATAACGGGAGTGGCATCAACAGAACTGCATATATAGCTCAAGAGTTGCAATACCTCAATCAGGTCCACCGGATCCACGTGAACCTTCGAGCCGCAACTACTCGGCCTGGCAGCGTCGACCTCAGCAGCTGGATCTAAACCCTTGGACTGCACAACTCGATTGAGGCGTTCATACTTCTCGTTCATTTGAGCGAACATGTCTGCGAATTGTGCAGTCACATCTGCCCATATCTTCTTAGATAGCTCCACTTCCCTTTCCTTCCAGTTGTGAGCCTTCTTCACCTTTTGCCCGGGCTCCGAGAAGCCTTCCTTCCATGGCACCACACCCCCCATGGTTCGCGTCCGCCCTGGATGCTCCTTGTTCCCTAGAGACGGGTAAGGATGTCGTTCTCCCTATTTTGAGTGAACAATCCCTCGGTCGCCTCCTTCGAGCAAGAGATCTGTTACATTCAAAGCTCTTCATTGTGAGGAAAAAATATATACAAACTTGTGCGCACACTAGTGATCATAGTTTTTTCTACCACACTCTATGATTCCAACCAGGAAGTTAGCCAACTTACGAGTCGCTGCACGACCTCGACGTCCCTGGGGTTTGGGAACTCCACAGTCCCTGTGGTCGACACAGTCCCTCTGGCCAGGCACCAGCGCTTGTATCACGGATCACGGATCTCGGAGAGTGGTAGGTCAAGGGAGTCGACGAAATTCGACGCCTCGTCTTCAGCCTTCTTCCACTGCTCCTCCTTCCCCGCATAGCCACGAGAGCCGAGCCGGTGTGGGTGGTCGTTCCTCCTCTGGATTGCCTTGTTCTTCTTGCTGAGGGCCTTTGTACCGAAACAAGAAAATTAATGCACCGCTGGTTACTGCATACAATGGTGTAACCAAGCAAAGGAACCATATACATACCTTGAACTCAGGGGTCCCCTTCTGTTGGGTGAATTGCTCCCATACCTCCTCCGTTATGAAGGGGTACTTCTCGCATGGAGATTTTCCACTAGTGAGGAAGGTACTGACGAGGACGCTCTTGAAGGTTTTCCACGTGTTGTTCATGTCCTTCAAGCAAGCTATCTTGGGACCATCGTCGGGGATGTTCCACTTGGCCTGTTTCAAATGGTGCATATAAGCAGGACTTACCTAATCTCTGGGATAAACCAAGGGAATGTGATTACTCAAGAGTTCAGTGATTTTGATTAATTTTACCGTCACTTCCGCCCACAGCCTATCCCTCTCGTCGGCCTTAACGTCCTTCCAGCTCTGGACGGTGATCTTCACCCTTTCCTTCGCCAACAAACCAACATAGGTAGCATAGTGGCCGGCGTTCTTCCCGATCGGTCTCCGGAACTGGTTGAACTCACATAAAAGATCCGCGCGTTTGGCCAAACGGCCCAACATCGTCGTGCCTCGCGCCTTCCTCTTGCGCTGGGACGAGGCAGCATCATTTACGTTCGCCCTTGCCGAATCACTACTATCAGCCAAGGAAGATGCCGACATGGCTTTACCTAAAATTCCATGAACAGACCATCAATTGATATGAAGAAAGGTACATGACGAAGTTCATAACTAAAATGGAATGGCAATGATGAACCACCTCTTTTGTTAAAATGTCAAATTTTCATTCAAAAGCCCAAAAATCATCAATTCCTATCAACATGGTCTTCAAAATAGATTTAAAGTGGATTTGTAAACTCAATTTGCAAAGGGTTGTCGAACTGATACCTTCTTGCTTAACATAAAGGTCATTTGATAACTCTTGATTGTAAAATTAATCCTATTTGGAAAATTTCATCAGAAAAATATATTTCATGCAATGAAAATCATTTCTTTAAATATTCATTTCAAACGTATTTGATTTGAGCAATAGTTGATTCTTTTCACAAATGAAATATGAACTCTGCAAAATTCAGACTTTTCAATGTACTATCGGTTGACAATAACAAACCGATATGACATACTCTATTTCCTATCGGTTTGACAATTGAAACTGATAGTAATTAACTATGTTAGTCTTAATTCAGATTATGGTCTTTACTATCGGTTCTAAATAAGAAACCGATAGTGGACTACACTGTACGACAAATTGCTAGTGATTTTCATCAAGTCTGTAATTCTCATAGCTATCAAGTTTGTAGTTCATGTATTTTCATCTAGTTTTATATTTCTAATCGATTGAACCACATATGAAATATTGCATATAAATTTAAGCAATTGACGCGAGCGGTTTGGTCAAGAACACTTACAGTCGTTCGTGGAGTGGCCGGAGGTGGTGGCGCGATGCAGTGGCCGGAGGCGGTGGAGAACCCAACTGCGATCGGCAATGGTGGCACAGAGGAGCAAAAAAGCGAACGTCGGGGAGGCTAGGGTTTCCGTGCGTGAGTATTTGGATGTGATCAGTTGCACTGGAGGGAAAATGGTGCGAGTTTATAACCTAATATATGAATATTTACTATCGGTTCATAACCACAAAACCGATAGTAAATACAATGTAAGTTAGGGTTTGGAGTGTTGGCATTGTTTACTATCGGTTTTATTATTACTAACCGATAGTAAATTAAGAACAGGGACTCATAACACAGTATAAATCACTATCGGTTATGAACAATAAATCGATAGTAGAGATTAATTTCATATCGGTTTGGAAATTGAAACCAATAGTACAATACAATGTTATTGACCCTAAAGGATTTCCCTTAGAACAATTACAGATGATCTCAGTACAACATTTTGCATTGTATTTCACTATCGGTTTAATGATTATTAACCGATAGTAAATTAATCCAATGTACAAGAGCAAACCAAAATGTAGAATAGGGTCTCATAACACAAAATGAAATACTATCGGTTATGAACGATAAACCGATAGTAGAGATTAATTTCATATCGGTTTGGAAATTGAAACCGATAGTACAATACAATGTTATTGACCCTAAAGGATTTCCCTTAGATCAATTACAGACGATCTCAGTACATCATTTTGCATTGTATTTCACTATCGGTTTAATGATTATTAACCGATAGTAAATTAATCCAATGTACAAGAGCAAACCAAAATGTAGAACAGGATCTCATTACACAAAATGAAATACTATTGGTTATGAACGGTAAACCGATAGTAGAGATTTATTTCATATCGGTTTGGAAATTGAAACCGATAGTAGAATACAGTGTTATTGACTTCCTGAGAACAATTACAGATGGGTCTCAGTACATCATTTTGCACTTGTAAAGACACCTGAAACCCCATGCAAATGACTTCCAATAATTTTGAAATAAATTAACAGTAAAGACCAATCATGGAATGAAAATTTGCAGTTTTCATATTGATTTGTGAAAAGAATCAATTATTGCTCAAATCAAGATATACTCCAATTGAAATGAAAATTTGTATAAATGATTCTCAATGCATCACGAATGTTTTCCCAAAGAATTTTTGAAAAATGATTTGAAGAATTCTTCGATTAAAGATCCAAGTAATATACGTCACTTACATATTGCAAATTAGTCAAGAATGGTTGTCTACCCATAATCCTTCTTCGTGGTCGTCTCGCAGGTAACTTGTTTCGTCAATATCTTCGGTAGGGACAGATTGAAGAATTCCATCTAAAAATGAAGGTAGTTCGTCGAACTGATCATACTCTTCTTCATCCACAACGTCTTCGACCCCAATAATACGTCTCTTACTGTGAAGGATAACATGCAACTTTGGGTTGGCCGGGTCAACGATGTAGAACACCTGTGTGGCTTGCTCAGCAAGTATAAATGGATCATCTTGGTGTGCGACTCTACTGAGATCGACGAGAGTTAACCCATAATTGTCGACTTTAACACCTCGAGGGATTTCGACACATTGGCATCGAAACAGAGGAATCTTAAGTAATACATAATCGAGCTCCTATATTTCCTCAATAACACCGTAATATGAGTCGAGTGCCCTTACTGCCCTGGCATCCTTCGAAATAGCAAGTAGTGTCACTCCACTACATTGCATAGTACTCTTCTCGTCCTGAGTTATTGTGTAAAATGAATAGCCGTTGATGTCATACCCCTGCCAAGTCCCTACAGTAAATCTTGGCCCTCTGGCCAACCATATAACAACTTCATCTACGTCGCCCTCAGAAGCTTGCAGGACTCTATTTTCAATCCACCCAGCAAACTTCCTGTTATGTTCTCTGGTGACCCAAATCTCTGGCTTCGAAGGATTCTGTTTCCGTAACATTTCCTCGTGCTGGTGTATGTATGGCTCCACCCCCGTCATGTGCTGTAAGACCCAAAAATGGGCTTTTGCAAACAGATCACTAGAGGGGACGACTGCTTCAAATCCAATCGTTCCAATGCCCTGAAGCCTGCCCTCATACCGGGACGTAGGAACGCCAATTGGGTCAATCCCGGCCATATAGTTGGTGCAAAATTCGATCACCTCCTCGGTGGCATAACCTTCAATGATACTGCCCTCAGGCCGATGTCGATTCCTTATATATCCCTTCAAGATACCCATAAATCTCTCAAATGGATACATGTAGCGCAGGAACACGGGTCCACAAAACTTAATTTCTCTGACAAGGTGAACAATTAGATGGACCATAACATCAAAAAAAGATGGAGGGAAATACATCTCCAGCTGACAAAGAGTTGTAGTCACATCGCGTTGCAAATCGTCCAGTCCATCCAGATCAATTACCTGCAAGGACACAGTTGCAGCAAATATTCAGATCCAAAAATCTGACAAGTTCCACGAATGGAGCTAATTAACTTGCTAGGAGTACACGCTTACGTACCTTGCCAGATATTGTGTTGAAGAAATAACATAGCTTTGTAATTGTCTCTCTGACTTTGACTGGGAGAATGCCTCTGATAGCAATGGGAAGCATTTGTGACATCAGTACATGACAATCATGGGACTTCATACCAACCAGTTTCAGGTCTTTCATGGACACAAGTTTTTTCAAGTTCACAGAATACCCGCATGGAACTTTGACACCATGTAGGCACTGACAGAGTTCTGTTTTTTTCTCGTTTTGACAAAGTATAGCAGGCCGGGGGGAGGTATGTCTGCTTTCCCTTCTCCAACAGTGCAAGCTCAGTCCTTATGCCCATGTCGAGCATGTCACGGCGAACGTTGATGCCATCTTTTGTCTTTCGTGGAATGTTCAACAACAAACCAATCAAACTGTCACAAACATTTTTCTCTACGTGCATGACATCAATGTAATGTCGAACTTGTAAGTGCTCCCAATATGGCAGATCCCAAAGAATCGATCTCTTCTTCCAAACATTTTTTCCTGGAGGTTTAGAACATTTACCGAACTCAACTTTGATGTCCTTCACGCGCAAGTAAAGCTCCTTACCAATCACAAACACTGGGGCTGATCCTTTCTCAGGCTTCCCATTGAATGACTTCCTCTTCTTACGGTAGGCGTGATGCATCGGAAGGAATCTGCGGTGACCCATGTATACTGTTTTTCTGCAGTTCGATAACCTCATGCTTTCAGTTTCATCCAGGCAAATAGGACAAGCCTTGCCTCCTTTCGTACTATACCCTGACAAATTTCCATAGGCCGGGAAATCATTTATGGTGCAAAATATCATGGCCCGCAACATGATATTCTCTCGCTTATGTGCATCCCACACCTGCACCCCTTCGCTCCACAATTTATGTAAGTCCTCGACTAACGGTGATAGAAACACGTCAATATCAATCCCGGGTTGTCTGGGTCCTGAAATTAGTAACGACATCATGATGTACTTGCGCTTCATACATAACCAAGGAAGAAGATGGTAGATGCATAAAAGAACCGGCCAAGTGCTATGTCGACTGCTCATAGTTCCGTGTGGATTCATACCATCCGTACTCATCCCAAAACCTTATATTCCTCACTTCGCCGCCAAACTCACCGAATGTTCTGTTAATGTTTCTCCATTGAATAGAATCAGCTGGATGTCTTAGTTTTCCGTCTTGTTTCCGACCTTCAACATGCCAACGCAAGTACTTCGCATCTTTCGGATTTGCAAACAGCCGTTTCAATCTAAGAATCACAGGGAAATACCACACAGTTTTGGCTGGAGGCCCTTTCTTTACCTCATCACATCCATTGTGATAAATTCTGTCCCCATGCTTATACCGCGATGCACCGTATCTTGGACAAACATGCAAATCCTCGTACTCGTTATGGTACAGAACACAATCATTTGGGCATGCATGTATTCTTTCGATTTCCATTCCCAACAGACACAATAGTTTTTTGGCCTGGTAAACCGATCTTGACAACTCATTTTCCTCTGGAAGCATGTCCGCTAACAGATCCAATAGCGCCATGAAACTCTTATCGCTCCAACCGTTGCTTGCCTTCAAGTTATATAATCTCAACACAGAAGACAACTTTTTAAATTTTGCACATCCGGGGAACAAAGGCTTCTCAGAATCAACAATTAATTTCTCAAATTTAGCTAAATCGTTTTCGCTATATCTTCTTCTACATCACGTAACATTTCATCTAAATTATCGTCATCTACATGGACTTCCGAATGAACATTACCAATGTTCTGATCATGATCACCATTACTGCAATCCACTTCCGGGTGCTGCTGAGTGGTAGCGGTGCTCGTTTCCTCAAGATCTTCACCATGCCATATCCAACGGGTATAGCGTGCGTTAAAACCACGACGAATCAAATGACTCCTAATCTGATCAGAGTTGCTGAACCTTTTTAAGTTCATACAATCTATACAAGGACAATGCATATCTTTCCTCCCTTCTTCGCCTTTTTTTGCTCAGCAAATTTAATAAACCCATTCACACCCTCCAAATACTCAACAGTAGTACGTTTTATTCCATACATCCAATATTCTCGATCCATCTACAATTATTTCACAAAATTGACAAATTGAAATAAATAATTAATGACTCAGGGCATGCATATATGCATGAAACATCATCAATTAGCTAGGCCATATGTGTGTACAGCTGCTTAATTACATTAAATGGATATGAATGAAACCCTAATTAACTTGATGCATTAATTGGAAGAGCCAGCTAGCTAGCTGCTTAACTTCAACAAGCTATAGCTAGCTAGCCAACCTAGCCTTCTAGCTAGTTTGGAGCTACATGTATCTAGTTTAATGAATTGCAAGTAGAGAGAGAGGGAGATCTGTCTGAAAGAGTGATCGAGAGAGAGAGAGAGGTGATGAGAAGATGACAATACCGAGGGGGATGGAATTATCAACCTCTCAGCTAGCTTCTCCATATCACTCTAGCATGGAGCGTGGATGCACGTACGGTAGAAATGATTCTAATATGCAGAGCGCAGAGCAGAGGTCGACCTAATTAAGTTGTACAATTTTACTATCGGTTCAAAAACACAAACCGATAGTAAAATAAGGTCTCCACTGTCATAACAATTAGTTTATATGACGTCATTTTACTATCGGTTTGTTTTATATAACCGATAGTAAACTGTACTCTATTATATCGGTTTGTACAGTAGTAACCGATAGTAAAAAGTCCGTAATTTCACTATCAGTTACGAAAGAAAAACCGATAGTACTATTTCATATATTATATCGGTTGGTACAGTACGAACCGATAGTATAAAGTCCGTAATTTTACTATCAGTTACGAATGAAAAACCGATAGTACTATTTCATCTATTATATCGGTTGGTACAGTAATGACCGATAGTAAAAAATGTTTGCATTTTACTAACAGTGTACCAGTGTCCAATCGATAGTAAAAAGCCTCTTCTCCGCCGCTGTCGTCCTATTCTATCGGATTTTTCCCAGGTTGCTTATAACCGTTAGAAGATATGGGTTAATGGATTGCATTTCTGTAGTAGTGATGTATGACGAGCTAAGAAAGGCGACCCAGGGCACCCCCCTTGTAGCAGTAGAACTACCGAGCCCCATACTTGTCCACCGTAGTAGCTGCGCGTCTGTGCCGGGGTCTTCGCAGATGGAGCCCTCTCCAAAGTATCCAGTGGACTTTCTACAGGTAATGACCGTTTTTCTATGTTAATTCATTCGAAAGTGAAAAGCGGTGAAATTCAATATGTTAATGCGCACTGTTTGTAGGAACCCGCCTCCTACAAGCTTATGGTGCTGGCCGGTCTCTTCCCAATCGAGCCTGCTAGTGGGATGGCGCAACCATGCACGGCGGTGGCCACAATCCACGGTGTCCCTCTATCTGAGGGTTTTGCACGGGTCCAGGTGGACAGTGTCTCTGACCATTGCAAGAGTTTTCCGTTGGAGAAGCCGCCGAACGACGAGATTACCACTCTCGGGGATGCGGTGCACACGTTCATGCAATGGCCCAAGAAAGACATAATCCTAGATGAGGTAATTCCCCCACCAGTTTCATAATTCGTACTATAATAATAGCCCTCGGAGTTAGTGTCCTAATACGTAGGTTCTTTCATCACAGACCAACACTCAGCCTACTAGCCAGCCGACCCCTCCGAGAAGACAACCAACAGGTTCGATGACGAAGCTGACTCCGACTAGGAGGCAGCCATTCAAGAAGCTAGCTAGTAGGGGCAAAGCAAAGAAGAGCCCGGCGAAGGAGAGTGAGAAGAGTGCGCCAGCTCTCATGCCGTTCGCTCTGGGGATGCCCATGGCCTCCGATGCCGCAATTTCTAGCATGGGGTTAGCATGCCAGAGCCTGCATGCATGGTACATGAAGAGGACAAACCAGACCAGGACGCAGCGTCCGACGCACATCATGGTCAAGTACACCGTGGCAAAGTTCCATAACGATGTCGGGACCTACCTGGTGATCTTCGAAGACCTGCACAATTTACTGAACAAAGATGCGTTCGACTTGTCAATCTTACGGTCTTGGGTGCTGTAAGTATCCTACTATCCTACGCCAGTTTGTGCATATATGGATATATGTCATTTATTAATTAGTTACTTCCGTGCAGCTGCATGACCAGCTATGCCAAATCTAAGGGCAAACCTGTTGGTTTCTTGGACCCCCAGATGGTCGCCGAGGTGATGTTTAGGACCGACGTAGACTTCGTTGTCGACTACATCAAAAGAGGGTTGCTTGCTCAGGTCGACAAGGAGTACATACTTGTACCCTACAACCAGAGGTGAGTGCTTTCATCAGTACTTCACCCATAGATTAGTGTCTCCATATGCACACCCCCAAACTTAGATTAAATTATTAATTCTTTACGTGTAACATGTAGCTACCACTGGATCCTACTAGTACTTATTCCGAAAAGGAACAAGGTGTTCTACCTTGCTTCATTGCAGAGGAAAGGGTACGAGTATTGCGGAACACGAGATGTATTCAAAAGGTTATGATATTCATGTGGACCTGTCTTGCATCTAGATTTACTGTCCTCAAATTGTCAATTTCGAATATCCTCAAACTGTCAATTTTGACTATCTGCAGGGCTTTCACGAACTACTTTGCCGAGGGAGGGCAACAACACTAGCGGCGAGCCGATAAGTTTCAGTGGTTACAATTTTTGGTACAAATTTCAACTGGCATTTGTTTTACTTTATAACGTGTCCCTAGCTAACTCTCGGTCTGTAAATTGGCAGTGCCATCAGCAGCCGGACGACAATACATGTGGGTTCTACGTGATGCGCCACATGTATGACTTGATCATCACCCCTCACCGCCCAGATTTCCCCGAGGTATACAACTGCTCCCCTATGTATCGATTTGGCAGAATTTACAACTGCATTGAGCTAATTTTTTATATACCAACTCTTGCTGCAGGGGATTGACTTCCCTTCGGAAAGCTTTGACCCTCGGCAGATTGGTATGGTCCGAGGGATGCTTGCTGAGTTTTTCCTTGCGGAGGTCATATCAACCAAGGGGAAGTTTAGGGACCCGCAAGGTTCGTATTAGTGCGGCCTTACATTTATTTGTACATCTAACATACTGACTTTAATTGTCGATTACATTTATTTGTTCAATCTCACTTGCACATATTTCTGAGTTATGTGCTGTATATATGAAATGCTATTGTACATGTTTCTAAGTTGTGTGCATGTATGAGGCTGTATATATTTGAGTACTGTGCATGTATGAAATGAACTGTATATATTTGAGTACTGTGCATGTATGAAATGAACTATATATATGAAATGCTATTTGTATAGAGGACATGTCTAGCATGATTCCTGAGGCTAGCCACAAAAAAAAGAAATTTATTAAAAATAATATTAATATGCACAGACGGTTTTGATCTTACAAACCGTCTGAGATTATAACCATCGCCGATAATGACACTATCACAGATGGTTTTGACTTCAAAGCCGTTTGTGATACTCTTACTACACAGACGGTTATGAGATTACAACCGTCTGTCACAAGGGCACTATCACAGACGGCTCCGAGATTATAACCGTCCTCGCAGATGGTTTTGACCTTAAACCCATCTGTGATAATTGATCACAGACGGTTCTGATGTCATAACCGTCTGTGATAAATAAGTATCACAGACGGTTCTGAGGTCATAACCGTCTCTGATAATGTGAGTATCCCAGATGGTTTTGACCTCAAAGCCGTCTTTGATACTCTTACTACACAGACGGTTCCGACATTACAACCGTCTGTGATAAGGACACTATCACAGACGGCTCCGAGATTATAACCGTCGCCGATAATGACAATATCGCAGATGGTTTTGACCTCAAAGCCGTCGCTGATAATGTGAGTATCACAGGTGGTTCTGATGTCATAACCGTCTGTGATAATTGAGTATCACAGACGGTTCTAAGATCATAACAGTCTCTGATAATGTGAGTATCCCATATGATTTTGACCTCAAAGCCATCTGTGATACTCTTACTACACAGACGGTTCTGACATTACAACCGTCTGTGATAAGGACACTATCACAGACGGCTCCGAGATTATAACCATCGCCGATAATGACAATATCGCAGATGGTTTTGACCTCAAAGTCGTTGCTGATAATGTGAGTATCACAGACGGTTTTGATGTCATAACTGTATGTGATAATTGAGTATAACAGACGGTTCTGAGGTCAGAACCGTCTGCGATACTCACATTATTACTGACGGTTCTGAGATCAAAACCGTCTGTGGTAGTATGAGTATCTCAGACGGTTTTGATGTTATAACAGTCTGTGTATTAAGAGTATCACAGACTGTTCTGATGTTATAACAGTCTGTATATTATAATTATCACAGACGGTTTTGATCTTATAACAGTCTGTGAAGGAAAAAATCACAGACAGTTCAAAACCGTCAGTGATAGTACTCGATTATAATTGACTCGAATATCACTGACGGGTCAGAACCATCTGTGATGACTGTGTTGACCCGACTGTGATAATGAATTCTGTAGTAGTGTTAACTTTCCCGCTGGCGCGCGCGCCACTGTTGCGCTGGATATTAGTGCTGCCACGGCGATGATCCTGGCTTGGACACGTGAGTGCATGCAAGCACAACCGTGTACGAGCACAGGCGAGGGCGGTGCTGATTGGCGGCGAGGAGCACGGCAAAGAAGCACGGCTCACCTGGTTGCGGTCGCAGCGGCGCTGGTCGAAGCGGGCACGGGTTCTAGTCGTGGTTGAACACTATGCCGGCTGTGGTCGAAAGAGCTGAGAGCTCTGGTCGAAACAGAGATTTGGACTGATTGCGAAATCTGAATTTGGCTTTGGACTGATTTGTAAATCTTGAGATTTGGAGGATTAGGGCCGATTTTGAATTCAAGATTCTGGTAAACTTTATCCAACAGATAATTTGGCAAAGGTAGAAGATAAGATTTGGAACATTTAAACAGATTTGAGACAAATCGAAAACAGGGTAAATTAGGGTACTAATAATATGGATTTTGTCGAAATTGGAATTCTGAGACTTAGGGTGAGATTTTGATGTTCCGACAAAAGGAGATTTTGTATTAAATAACATTTGGGAGGTGTTCCCTTAAACAGATTTAAATTTTGAGTTGATTGGCAACTTTTAACCTTTTCAGGCTTCTGGAAAATCAGAAAAGGACTGATCTGTGATACTTCTTGGACTGATTTGTGAAAAGGGCTTAAATGAAGAAATTTGGCTGCCAACTTTCTGGATTAAGGTATTGGCATACCCTTGATCATAATCCAAGTATAATCTGGTCTGGATTAGGCCAAGATTTGGCTAAATCTGAGTTCAGAGTATTTAGGGTAATTAGGATATTAATTAAATTCCTGTTTTTGAAAACAGAAAAGGATTGAAAGATCTGAGAGTTAGAGATGGAATTGAATCTAGCTTCTGAAGGCTTTTATTTTCAGAATAGATAGTGGGTCATATCTGGAAAGTCAGATCTCGATTTGGGTTCACAGGGAAGATTTTTGGGGCTTAGGATAGATTAGGGTTGAACTGATCTTGCTACTACTACAGAGGTACATGCATGTATGATTTTCATGGAAAGAAAATTTTTACCCCCAAAACCAGGGTGTTACATGTATTCTATTGTAGTGATATTCGACCAGATGAAAAATTTGTTGCGATGTGTTTGACATTTAAAAATCCAAAATTATTTCAAATTATGGTACGAGCAATTGGGTCATTCTAGGCAAGAATATAATGTGCCGAACTATGAATAATTTTATTGCTCACAATATGCAGATTAAAGAACTTCGCTATTCCTAAAAAGTTTATTTGTGATGCTTGTGCAAAAGGCAAATTAATTACATGATTTTCTCCATCAAAAATAATAGAAGAATTACTCATTTTGTTAGGCCTTTATTGCATAATTTAAAATTACCCACCAGTAGTTAGGGTCATACAGTTATACATGCCACTGCAATAGCACAATCCAGGCCTACTGCATATAATGATAATTCCCCCTTACAACTAGTGTGTAGGAAAGAAACAAGTATTTCCCATCTGCGAGTTTTTTTGCTATGTTGTATACGTGCCAATATCACCACCCCAGAGTACCTCTATGGCCTCTACTGGAAGTGAGGATATATGTTGGATATGAAACTCCGTCAATTATTAAATATCTTGAGCCCATGATAGGAGATCTTCTTACAACTCGGTACATGATTGAATATTTAATGAAGATCAATTCTCAGCATTAGGGGGAGAAAAAAGCTCAAATTTGAAATGTCATGAAATGTCATGGGATGAAAAAGATATTCAATATTTAGACCCACACACAGTAGTCAACTTGAACTGGAAGTTCAAAAAATAATTAATTTGCAAAGTTTAGCAAATAATATGCAAGATGTTTTCACTGATTATAAAGGAGTGACTAAATCACATATAACATCAGTAAATGCACCTGAAAGAGTGGAGAATACCCGGTGATAATAGTAAATTCACTAATACTCCCTTACATTGGGAGCGATGGAGGTCTATTGGTGCAAAAGATTATAATCCGTGGAGACGTCCTCAGAGACAAAGGCTTGATAAAAATAGTCAATCACTTCATAAATCTTCTGAAAAGACTTACCCTAAAAGTGAGACATTTCTTAAAGAGATTCATCCTAAAGATGAGAATTCTAGCAACTTCGCATGTGCACAACATAATGTTGGGGTTGCGGAACAATCAAACTCTATCATTTTGGGAAATCACGAGCTAGCCGATATTAACAATATCCACAAATTATGTGAACACAGGAGAGACATAATAAAAACACTACAGTTGTCGACAACTATTTTGCCTCCGTAATTTCTCAAACTATCTCAAATTAGGATCCAGAACCAAAGTCTATAGTAGAGTGCCGGAAGCGCTCATATTGGGTCAAATGAAAAGATGCAATTGAGGCTGAGCTACAATCGCTACTATATATTATCCCGGTATGATACAAATGGGTCTTAATAAGAAAAAAAATAACAAAATGAAGTGATAAAATATAAAGCAAGATTGGTAGCTTAACGGTTCACTCAAAGACCCGGTATTGATTATGAGGAAATTTATTCTCGTTATGGACGAAATTACATTCTCCTACTTAATATCTCTAGCAGCATACATGAATTTAAATATGCAGTTAATGGATGTTGTGACCGCATATCTATATGGGTCACTAGATTCTAACATCTATATGAAAATCGTTGAAGGACTCAAAGTCCCCAACTTAGAAGAGAGAGAAAATCGCAACATATATAGAACTCAAATTGCAAAGGTCATTGTATAGCCTGAAATAGTCAAGTAGAATGTGGTACAATTGACTAAGTGAATTTCTCCTGAAGAAAGGATATATTAATAATAATACTTGTCATTGTGTGTTCATAAAGAAGTCCCTGAATTGCTTCCATATTATTTCAGTATATTTCGATGATCTAAATATTATTAGGACTACAAAGGAAATTGAGGAAGAAAACTTACACCTAAAGACGGAGTTCGAAATAAGAGATTGGGATAAAACCAAATATTGTCTCGGCCTGTAGATCGAACATCTCCCTGAAAGAATTTTTATTCACCAGTCAACCTACCTAAAGAAGGTTCTAGAGAGATTTAATATGAATAATTCTCATCCTCTTAGCACTTCAATAGTTGTAAGATCTCTGGAAGTGGATATATAGAGCCATTCAGACCCAAAGAGAGTAATGATGAAATATTGAGACCACAAGTTTCTTATTTGAGCATTATAGGAGCATTGTTGTATCTTGTGAATTGTACTAGGTCTAATATTACGTTCATGGTAAGTTTGTTGGCAAAACGCAGTGCATACCCAACTAGAAGATATTAGAATGACATTAAATATATTCTCAGGTACCTTCAAGGTACAAAAATCTTGGTTTATATGATCAAAAAAGCAAAACATGACTTTGGTGGGCTATACGGACATTGGTTATTTATCTAATCCCCACAATGTCAGATTCCAGACTGGTTTTGTGTTTCTCTATGGTGGTACAACTATTTCTTAGAGGTATATTAAATAGACACTAGTGGCAACTTTTACAAAACACTCAAAGAAAATCACACTGTATGAAGCCTCATGTGAATGTGTATGGCTAAAGAATTGATAGGCCACATCCAATAGTCATGTGATGTTGCAACTAAAAATATCTCCACTATCCTATATGAGAATAATGTTATTTGTGTTGCACAAATAAATAGTAAATATATTAAAGGTAGTATGACAAAACAAATTGCTATCAAATTCTTCTATCCTAATGATCTCGATCCAAAAAAGTGAGGAGACAAGTATTCAGAAAATTAGATCTAGTAACAATCTGATAGATTTGTTCACTAAATCATTTGCCTGCGTCTACTTTTGAAAAATGTGTCCATGGCATCAGAATGCGTAGTCTGGAAAGGCTGTTGTCTTCAGTGGAGCAATAATTAGGCTCTGAAGGTACTCACATAAGTTTTTACTACTCAATATATTTTAAAATTATTGAGATCTTGAAGATCAAGACAATTAGATCCTGAAGATCGATTCTGTACTCTTTTTCCCTTAATCAAATTCTTTTCCAATTTGGTTTTTTTGATTGAAAATTTTTAATGAGGCAACATGTTCAACGCAAATAATATGTGTGCTATGTTCTTTTTTCTCTAACAGTTTTTTCTCATTGAGTTTTTTAGTGGAGTTTCTAACGAGGTATATGTATGTCGTGATAATGTTCAAGGGGGAGTTTTGTAAACGGATCCGTGTGGACATTACTGAAACTACCGCTAGGACTACCCTAGCTACTTATAGACATGTACCTTGTAAAGAGAGATGAATTCACTAAAGAGTTCCATCTACTATTCTCTCTATATTTGTGTCTCTATTTCTATGATTGCTTTAAGTGAATTGATTATGTCATATCGGCATCACAACGACGTTTTTAATTTACAACATTCCTAACTTAATTGTGGCTTTTGGACAAAGCCATTTTTTTTGTTATATAACTAATATATGAACCCAAGAGACAATTGAGCAGGTTGAGAATTTAGCAAAATATTATTGAGTGTCTTATTGATGTATGGATTTGGATCTTACATATCTACGTATGACTAATGATATTTTACTAAAATATTATTTTTGCAATAATATAAAACTAATTATTCTTATTTGTGATGTTTGAGCCTGTGACACATCATTTTTCATTATATAATTGGAGTGAGAACACAATTGAGTGGGTTCATAAACTTGTTAAGTTAAAATTCAAGTTTAAGAACCTAATATGCATACTGAAACATATTTGAAAACCTACTTAATGCAAAAAATGCAGCCCTCCTGCATGTTACAACAAAAGAAGCACAAACGTTTTGCATGAAGAAACTAACAGAGATTAGCACACACGAAATCATGTGAAACACCACCAAGAACAAGAAACATGCCGGTGCATGGCACGCAAAATAAACACTCCAATAGCTTAATTACCAGCTCTTAAATTGAGTACGTCGACGACCTAGCTATATGGTTGCAAGCTAGAGACGACCTCACCGGCCGGGGCAAAGCACCGGCGATGGCGTCGCAGCTGTTTAACGTCGCCGCCTCCGTCTTCACCGCCTCCGTGCTTTTCATGGTCGGCGGCTACGTTCTCCTCTCGCCTGTAGGACAGGAGCATCATGCAGTTTTGAATTTGTGGCCTCATAGTGTTACAGAAGTATGTATATATTTTTATACAATTTTTATAAATTATCAATGTTGCACCACAAATACCTAACCTTTTTTTTTCCTCCAAAATGCCACAATTGATTAGAGGCTGGCTACAGGAATAGAAGACAATCTAGAGGCGGCATTGCGGGAGACGGCAGTGACGGAGAACAAGACGCTTATCGTAAGCATATTGAACGCGGCATATGCGGAGCCTGAGGGGCTCCTAGATCTTTTCCTCCGGAGCATGAGGGAGGGCGAGGGAACCAACCAGCTCTTAAAACACACACTCCTCGTTGCGACCGACCGGATCGCCTATGACCGGTGTATCAACAAAGGGATCACCAAATGCTATCATCTCCACACAGCCGCAGCGATGAACCTATCGTTGGAGCAATTCTTCATGTCGCGGGGATTCATCGAGATGATGTGGCAGCGAATCCGCCTTCTCCGCAACATCCTCAAGCACGGATATAGTTTTATTTTCACCGTAAGTTGTGCATAATACTTACTATATGTACTTCCAATTAATTTTTCATCCTAATCTATATAATATTATTATATAATAAAAATATGTAATATTAGAGATAGCATATTTGTTCAGCAACCACATTCATTGTGAGAACTAGAAATTCTCATATTAACTGAAAATTTAGAAAAAAAAAGATTTGTTTGTCATTATTTAGTGAAATCATGTCATATTAATATAGATTAATTTTATAAATTTCTCAAATATGGATAAAATATAATTTCAAATATGTTCAAACTACATACAATTATACAATTCTTTTTAGAAAACTTGAGTACATAATAGATAGTGACGGAGCTACTAACATGCCACAGTTGGCTGCCCCCCACCCCCTAACCATGAGAGATTAAATAAAGTATTGGTACAGAAAATACACTAGTGCTCTGGCTACATCCCGTTCTTTACTAACAGAACAAAATAGAATGCCTCCCGATCCTTCAAAATAAACACAATTTGTAACAAACTCGTGTACTATGTAATCATAATTATATAACATATCTTATTATTGAATCAACCATATTAAATCATATTAAGACATGTCAACTAATATACATAATTTTGATATGTATAATACAATTTTTTTTCTATTATAATTTAGAATACTTAAGCGGACGTTGTTTGGACAGAATTTTATTATTTAATCGTCCAGAATGCTTTCTATTTCGACATGCCGTGCTTAAATGGTGATGGATTGTATATACTATTATTCTGTTATTTCAGCACCGCTTATGCTAATATAAGTTAGACTGTATTCTATTTTAATTTTAACTCTCTATATATTAATATTAATTTATATTTATAAATTTATTTTTTTTACATCATCATACAATTACACAAGTTTATTGACTAGTTAATCTAATTTATTCATGTGATGTAAGGATTTGGATGTGATGTGGCTGAGGAATCCGTTTGATAAGTTGGAGAACCCAGAAGAGGCGGACTTCTTGATAAGCTGCGACAGGTTCAATTCCAACCGCTCCGGTGATCTCTCCGACGAGCTGAACACCGGCTTTTTCTTCGCCTCGGCGAACGGCCGGACGGTGGCCCTGTTCGACGAGTGGTATGCGCGGCGGGGCGGCTCGGAGGGGAAGAAGGAGCAGGACGTGCTGAACGACATGAAGAGCGAGGGCGCGTTCCGGAGGCTCGGCGTGGCGGTGCGCGTCCTGGACACGAGGCGGTTCAACGGGTTCTGCGACGATGGCCGCGTCGACTTCGCGGAGATGGCGACTGTGCACGCCAACTGCTGCCGGTCGATGCGTGCCAAGGTCACCGATTTGACGGCCGTCGTGGAGCTCCGAGTAGCCGAGCGGTTTAACAGGACGGTCTTGCAGTGGCCTGCACATACTGAATGCGTGAACTCATGGAGGCCATGAACCATTTGGTGTTGTCAGATACTTGGCCGAATCGAAATAACTTATTTGCAATGTTGTAAAGGGTTTTGTTCGGCAATCGCTGATGGTGACTGAAACTTGGCGAGGAATAAGGTGGAAATGTAGGCGGCATGAAAGTAGGCCAAACTCTGTAAAAATCTATGTGTAATTTCTACTGAATTTTTTCTACTGTATGTTTCTAGTCTCTTAACGAACCATTCATCTAGCGTCCAGCTTGTAGTTGCATGTGTTTAGCTTATATTTTTTTGAGGGGAAGCCGAGAGCTCGACATTTAAGTTTCCGAAACAGGAATACAATCATCCTAGAGGGATTGAACCAGAAAAGGTAAACGAAAAACTAGAAAAAACAAAAAAAAAAACTCTCGAACTTCAGCAAATATATACACAATGATTGAATAGTTGTGAGGACCACGAAGCTGGTTGACTAGTTGGAGGCCACGTGGCTGACTAAGAGAGAGATCACGATGCTGACGCCTAAATCTACGTGCTGAATTTTTTTGTTTTTGGAAAGATGGCTATTAGACTGTGTATTATCTGTCAGGGGTTCCTTGCAGCCACCTCTAAATCTGAGCGAGTGACGCTGATCACCCCTATTTGCTTGTCATTATCCAGCATTCGAATTCGGGTCATTCGGGTCATTTCTGGGTCAGTTCCAAGCACCAGAGGGCATAAAACAAAATAAGAGAGAAACAGAAAAAGAAAGGGAGATTTTATTTAGAAATCAGCCACAGATCTGGGCACAAAGGCCCAAACAAACTCTCAGTTTTGCATTTTGGCCCTTGAAACTTTATCAAATCACAGCCACATGGTAATTTTTGCACAAAACCCCCTTGGGTTATCTGATTTTGCAAATCAGTCCAGATTACACTAATCTAGCCTGGGCAATGCCACCTGTTCACCGGAACAGTGATCACAGCCACCTCAACCCTCTTTGAGTCGGTTGCATGCGTAGCACACCAAATAAATCAGGCTTTACAGCACAATTCACACAAAGCAACACAGATCACTAGGAGCTAAGGTAAACCTGTAAAAGCAGCAGAGATTAAGGCAAAACCACCAGACTCAGGGTAAGCCAGTAAAACTGTAGAGTAGAGAAAGAGAATAGCAAGCAATTTAGTCAACTATTCATTCTTTTTGGCCTTATGATCACAGATGAAGCAGTAGAGGTTAACCAGGAGCGAGGAGGAGGAGTCCTAGAACAGCATCAAGGTGATAGTTGAACCTAACCTCAAGTTTTATCATGTCTTAGCTATTAAGTTATGTAATTCTATTAGCCCTTTGTCGTGGTATTGCGGATACTTCAGCAGGTTTTGTTGAAGTCCCAAACGAATAAAAGGCGATGCGAGCTGACCGCATGACCGGTCCTCTCCCGTCGGGCAAACACAGCAAATGACACGAAAGTTTATACAGGTTCAGGCCTCAGTGGAGGTCCTGTCGACGTGCTCCCAAATGGAGTTGGCTAAGGGAGCTCTCTCGGGGGAGAGATGGCTCCAAAGCACACCTGTTTGATTGTCTATTAGAGTAAAAATGAATTGTCCTCCTCACATGAGGGGTTACAAGGGCTTATATAGGCCCAAAAGATGCAAAAAGACTAAACTACCCCGCTTGCCACCGTTGGATCGAGGGGCACTGGCGTCCTTCTTCTAGTCAGGAGCCTTGGATGCTTGACAGGTGTCCGCCACTTCCCGAGGCGCTTCTCGCGTGATCCTCACGTGACCCGGAACCGGAGGCCCTTGCCTTCGGGAGAATGGTGACGACCGGGACAAGCCACTGGGGGGCCTTGTCCCCGGGCAAAAAGCGGCGCCCGGGACAAGCCACCGGGGGGCCTTGTCCCCGGGCAAAAGGCGGCGCCCAGGACGGGGGTCACCGGGGGGCCTTGTCCCTGGGCAAAAGGCGACGCCCGGGAGTCTTGCCTCTCACCTGGACCTGATCCCGCGAAGATTTCCCCCAACAGCAGCACCCCATGCCCTCCGGAGATGTTGCTCGAGTCCCCGGAGGGGATGGTTCATGTTACCGGGAACATCTCCTCCGGGGTGGATTCCCGGCGCCTTGACGCTTCGATCATCATGTCAAGTGTTTATGGCGGCGCCTTTGTTCATTAAGACCCCGTCTCGATTGGAGCGCGCCGTTCAACCATAATGGCCGCTCGCGGTTCGAACCGGTGACGCATCGTTTGACGAGCCCGTATCTTCAATTCCCATGCGCTGTTTGAATTGGACGGCTCGGATGCATCGCGAGGAGCCATGTGGCGCCCATCGGGGCCACGTTCGAGCCCTATAAATAGGGCCTCGAGGGACTTAGAGAAGTCACTCGAACCTTCAATCCTTAAACACCACTGGCGCTCTTAGCTCTCCCAGTAGCTCTCTCCTAGAAGCTCAGTCCCCGGAGACTCAAACCCGTCCCCTTAGAGCCCCAAGCCACCAAGGAAGTCAATGGGTCCCAAGGGTCGCGGCAAGGCCGCCGAGGTGCCTTCGGAGGAAGTCACCACAGACTTCCTCTGGGCCTCCGAGTTCACGTCGGGGGACTTAGAGTCCCTCATGGACCGGGGGATTGTTGCAGACAGGGACGTCCGGATCCCCTCCAAGAAAGACGGTGCCCCCCGCCCTAGGCCCGGGGAAGTGGTAGTCTTTGAGGCTTTCCTCGAGGCTTGGCTCCCGCTCCCGGTGCACCCGTTGCTCCGGGAGTTCCACCAGGAGTACGGGGTGGCGATTAACCACCTGACGCCTAGCGCCTTCGTTCGGATGGGCATCTTCATTTGGTTGTTCGAGACAGCCACCGGACGGGAGCAGACGCTTCGGCTGTTCCGGTACTTCTACGAGCCGGCGGCGAGGAGCTCCCACCTGGTGAAGGGAGGGCCGAAGTCCCCGTTTGGCTCCGTCATGATCCAGCTCCTGCCATCCCGGGTAGCGGAATACCCGGTGGCACCTTCCCGGGACCATTGGGGGGACTGGGTTCGGAGGTGGTTCTACCTTCGGGTCCGGGATGACGAGGTGACCTACTCACAGGAGACCCCCTCCTACAGTCAGTCGTCCCCCCCCAAGCCCCCGGTGTGGACCGAGGAGGAGCTGAAGCTCCTCAGCAAAGTGGTGGGCTCTAGGGGCGTCCGTTCCATGAGGGACGCCGCCGAGGAGCTGACACTGCTGAAGATCTCCCCCTTCTAGCACAGGAGAAGGGGGATCGGGATGTGCCCGACACAGCGGCCCTACAAAAGCCGGTGACTCGACGTAAGTTCCCGGTTACTTTGTCCGCTTTTTTGTTGATTTCTCTAACTCTTTGCTTTTACAGTCCAGCCGTATTCGGCTGCCCGGGCGAAGGCAGAGAACCTCCTCGGGAGGTACTACGCTGATGAGCACGAGCGCATCGTGCACGTTATCGAGATGGTCCTCCCCGGAACTTGGTAGTTGAGGCCTTCGGGCTGAGGCTACCGGAGAGGACGCCTCTTCCCACCCTCGGCTCTTACAAGAGGGGGAAGGAGGTCGCCGGGGGTTCTGAGCCGAAGCGGGCCAAGGCTCAGAAGGCCCCCGGTCCGGCAACGACGCCGGGCTCTACGCCCGTGAAGGCCCAAGACGCCGCCCCCGGGTCAGGACGCGTGCGGGCGCCTCCTCGGCGCGAGGTGACGCCGCCCCTCCCAGAGAACTCCGGGGGGGGGCGGTGGAGGCGCGGGAACTTGCGCACCTTCCCAAGGCCTCCGGAGAGGCTCAGGGAAAAGAGCCGGCCGACGACGGGGGGCATCCGACTCGGCAAATTACGCCCCCTCGCCGCCTTTGGCGATCACTCTCCCAGCAGCCCCGGTGCCACCAGAGCCGGAGAGACCGGAGGTTCGATTCGTGGAGGCTTCCACTCCGTGCGTCAAATGGCCGGTAGACGAGGGGGGAGCCCCTCGGTCTACAAGGTCCCCACGGCGATGGGGGTCCCGGGGGCCCCGCAGCCTGGAAAGGGAAGGCCTCCTCATCCCCTCCTGGGGGGGAACCCCCTCAGAGAGCTCGTCGGCCTCTTCCTCAGACACCTCTTCGGCGGCAAGGACTCCGGCCACCGCCACTCCGGTCCTCATCACCCCCGCGACCTTCGTGAGGGGGCCCACCGCCGGCGCTGATGGGTCCGGAGTCGTCGGGAGGGAGACCCCTTGCTATCCGCAGGGGAGGTCTTCCTGTTCGCGGAGGGGCTCCAGACCCAGAAGGTCCAGGACTATGTCTCGCAAGGGAAGCTCCGCGAACGCTATGGGGACCTGCAGTCGCTCCACATCCAAGTTCGTTCTCTAACCGGTGGTTCGCTTTCTTTTCAGGATTCCAAGTTTCGCGTTTTGACTAACTCTTGCGTTCGTAGGGGGCGGCCATCACCTGGGAGATTGAGGCGCGCTTTGACAAAGCGCTGAAGGAGGCGGAGGGGAAGGCCGCTGCCTTTTTGGAGGAGCGAGATGGCGCGCTCCGGGAGTTAGCCTGAGTCCGGGCCCAACTCCACCCCTTCGAGAACGCCAATGACCGGCTTCGGAGGGAGGCGAGGGCCAAGGAGGAAGCCCTCCGAGAGCTCGAGGGCTCCAACATTCGGGCGGTGACGGATGCGGGCCGCTCCGTCCGCTCGGCCCTCGAGGGGCTCGGGGAGAGCCTTGGCCCGGGAGGTGGCTCCGAGGCGGCGCCGGCGACGCTCGCGGAGGCTGTGTATTTCCTTAACACACAAGTCTCCGTGATCCCGGAGGCCGCCGATGCCCGAGCATGGGGCCGGGCCATCTCGGTGTGGCTGCCGCGGCGGGGCTTGTGGAGCACCGAGGGGTCGGTGCCTGGGCGATCGGGGGCCGGATCCCCCGGATCTTCCTAGAGTTCTTCGAGCCATCCCGGCGAGAAGTGGAGCAGCTCGCCGGTGGCTTCTACGACTGGATCGTTTGGGTGCAATTCCCGGCGCCGACGCCTCCGGGGGCGGACGGTACGGCTCCGGCGGGAGCCTCCCGGGGGGAGGACACCAATGAACAAGTATGAGCCTCCCCCCTGAGCCTTTAGATGGGACCCCTCTTTTTTGTTTTAGGGTTTTTGCTCCCGGTAGCTTCTTAGAAGAAGCCCCGGACATTTGTACAAAAATATTTTGATGCAATAGAAATGAAATTTTTTGCTAAGTCTTTTGAATTGGATTTACCAGGCACCCCCGGAGGTTACTCCCGGGCAAAGACCCCCAAGGTTTGAGCGCAGCCACTGGGATGCCCCAATGTTGCGGGGAGCCTCTCCGGAGGTGGATCCCCCGGGCTCCGGCGGGTGTCACCCAGGGGATGCCCAGGCCGCCTTCATCTTGTTAAGTCTCTTCTCCGGGGGACATGGCAAAGTTGTTTCTCAGGAGCCAATCCGGTTGCGATGGCTTCCGGAGTGGCACCTGGACAACTTCGACAACCACCGTGCTGAACTATCCCTTCCACGACCGGGGTCCTGGAGGGTTCCTCTGCTTAGAATACTTCCACCGGCGGGCTATGAATATTGGCCCAAAGACTTGCTCCGGGAGGCCCAGCGTCATATACGAAGCTTGTATCGAGACCTAGCCCGGGAGCTATCAGAGGGCCTCCAGGATTATTAGGCGTAAGAGCCTTGCGGGTTGTATCTTACGTTTAATGTATCGATGCCCACCAGAGGAGGAAGATGTCCTCCGGTTAAATATTTTAATAAAGCTAAATTTGCTTCTGTACTTTTGTGAATTCTCAAATGGTCCGGAACAGGGTGATCCCCGGGTACAAGTTTACCCCCCCCCCTCCATAGCGGGCTGGAGGGTGACTCCGCGTGCTGTGGAGGTGACAAAGCCCCAGGGTAAGAATTCCCAAAAAAATTTTCCAAAGATTCCGGTGAGAAATTTCCCGGTCACCGTGAGAACGGGGAGTTGGGAATGAGTTTTCCGGGAGATAGTGTCCGAGATTTCCGGGAATTTTTTTGGGAGAAAATCTCTGAAATTCCCGGGGATGATTTTTCTGGGAGAAAGCCCTCCAGTCGCTGTGAAAACGGGGAGCTGGGAATGAGATCTCCGAGAAAGAATATCCGAGAATTCCGTCTCGCTAAGGAGACAATCGACTCCCGGGGAGGATGTGCCCGATGATGGGTCTGAGTGTTTGAGGAGGGGACTAGTCTCTCAAATTGACTCGTTACCACGATCCTTGAGGACCGGGTTGCCGCTTACACCCTCAGTCCACGAGGGGTGATCGTAAGCCACCCTACGGGAGTGGGAGTCCCGTTGTAGGGACTTCTTGGGTCATGATAGCCCACTTCCTCACGGGGAGGGCATCGTCATGAGACGGTAATGTAAAGACTTGCAGTGAGCTAAAGCTGAGAAAAAACCAGTTGTATTGATAATTGAGTTGAGATACAACACCTCCCCCGCAAGATCGTAATGGGGGAGGGAACGGTGAGTACAATGTCCCCCTCCTCTCCGGCGTAACCTCTCCGGGGGAGGGGACAAGCCTGTAGGCTAGACGTAGAACTTGCGAAGCAAGCGTACGTTCCACGTGTGCTTCAGCTCCTGCTCTTGAAGGTTGGAGAGCTTGTAAGCCCCCCCCGAGCCCAGGATTGCTGAGATCCTGTAGGGGCCCTCCCACTTGGGGGAGAGCTTCCCCTGGGCTTGGGGGCCGGTTACGCGCTTGAGGACGAGGTCCCCGAGGCGGAAAGCTTTTTCACGGACGCGCTGGTTGTATGTGCGCGCCATTTTGTGCTCGTAGATGGCATGGCGGAGGAGCGCTCGGTGGCGTTCCTCTTCCACGAGGTCGACCTCCAGTCGCGGATTTGCTTTGTTGGCTTGGTATGTCGCAGTCGTAGCTCCGTCTCCGAGCTTGACCCGCAGTGACTGGAAGCCAATCTCCGGGGGAAGAACCGCCTTAGCCCCGTATACAAGCGAGAAGGGGGTGCGTCCCATCGCCCGGCTCGGGGTCGTGCACATGGAACAGAGGATGCTAGGGAGCTCCTCCGCCCACACACCCCTTTTGGAGGCGGCTTGTTCAAGCCGTCGGCGTAACCCCTGTAGGATTACACCATTGACCCTTTCCACGGCCCCGTTGCTTTGGGGGTGAGCTATCGAGGCGAAGTGGATGGTGAGACCCAATCCTTCGCAGAATTCTCGAAAATATACCGAGTCGAATTGGGTCCCGTTATCGACAGTGATTTCTCAGGGGACCCCGAAACGACATACGATATTTTTCCAGAAAAACTGTTGCACCGCTCAGGACGTGACACCTCTACCCACTTTGTAAAGTAGTCGACCGCGACCACCGCATACTTGTAGCCTCCGGGCGTTGGGGGGAAGGGACCTAGGAGCTCCATCCCCCAGCGCGCGAAGGGCCAAGTGATGGGGATAGTCTGCAGCGCTATAGAGGGGAGGTTAGAACCCTTGGCCATCTTCTGGTAGGCCTTGCACGCAGAGACAAGGTCTCGTGCGTCACGAACCACCGTTGGCCAATAGAAACCCTGGCGAAGGGCCTTGGCTGAGATGGCACATAGAGCCAGATGAGACCCGCAACTTCCCGAGTGAATGTCCTCGAGAAGCCGGAGCCCTTCCGGCCGTGGAAGGCAGCAGAGCAAGGCGGAAGCCCCTTGCTTGTAAAGCTTCCCCTCCAGCAGGAGGTATGCCTGAGCCTTGGCTCGGAGGCGCTTGGCCTCGGTCTCGTTGGGAGGGTCTCCCTCCCCCTTGATGAAGGAGATAAGGGGATCCATCCAAGATGAAGCCCGGGTGATCTCGGAGACTTTCGGGACGTGGGGCCCATCGTCCGCATCTGGGGAGGCTACCGAGGGCTTCGCGATGATCTCCAAGAAAGCCCCTTTGGGGAGCGGTTCTCGGGCATTGGTTGCCCGAGTTAGGGCATCGTCCAGGTCATTGTCCCTCCACGGGATGTGTCGGTCCTCTATGCCGTTGAAGTGCTTCTCCATCTTGCGCACTTCCTGCAAGTAGAGGCTCAAGTTTGCGTCATGTCACAAGTAGGACTTGTCCATTTGGCAAACTATGAGCTGGTAGTCTCTTTTCACAAGGAGGCGTCGACTCCTCAAGGAGCACGCGAGGCGCAACCCAAGGAGCAAGGCCTCGTATTCGGCGACACTGTTCGTAGCGGGGAACTCGAGCCGCGCCGCGTACTCCAGTTCCCTCCCCTCGGGGCTCCGGAGGACCACTCCCGCGCCGGCCCCGGCGAGACACAGGGAGCCATCGAACATGAGCGTCCAATGGTAGCTGCGTCGGGGCGGTGCGGGGAGGTTTTCGTCCCCGGGCCCGGAGGCAGGAGTCCACTCCGCCACGAAGTCGGCGAGGACTTGTGACTTGATGGCGGAGAGCCCCGTGAGGGAAAGGGAAAAGGGAGCAAGCTCGGTCCCCCACTTTCCTATCCTGCCGGTGGCTTCCTTGTTCCGAAGCATCTCCCCCAAAGAGAGGGATGACGGGATAGTAATCGGATGTCCCAGGAAGTAATGACGAAGCTTCCAGGACGCCATTAGAAGTGCGTAGTAGATCTTCTCCATCTCCATGTACCGAGCTTTGGCTCCTTGGAGGGCCTCACGTAGTACACAGGACGCTGTCGCCCATCTTGCTCCTTTACCAATACTACACTTACTGCGACCGGGGTCGCGGCGACGTAAAGGAGCAAGGGGTCTTCCGAAGACGGGCTCACGAGCATTGGGGGACTCATGAGATACTTCTTTAGGTCGTCGAAGGCCTCTTGGGCCTTGGGGGTCCACCGGAACCCTTCGAGGCCCCGAAGGATTTTGAAGAATTGGAGGCCACGTTCCCCCGACCGCGAGACGAAGCGACACAGCGCCGCCAAGCGGCCGGTGAGTCGTTGAACATATTTGACCAAGCGCGGTGGGGGCATGTCCAGGAGTGCCCAGATCTTTTCGGGGTTGGCCTCTATGCCCCGCTGGGACACGAGGAAGCCCAGGAGCTTCCCCCCACGCACGCCGAAGGCGCATTTCTTCGGGTTGAGCTTCAACCCGTATGCACGGAGGTTGCGGAAGGTCTCCGCTAAATCGTCGATGTGAGCGGTCACGCGGGGACGTTTGACGACCGCGTCGTCGGCGTAGACTTCGACGTTGCGACCGATCTGGTCCTTGAGGACCAGCGTCATGAGTTGCTGGAAGGTTGCTCCAGCGTTTTTCAGCCCGAAGGGCATGTGGACGTAGTAGAAGGTCCCGAGGGGAGTTATGAAACTCGTGTTTTCCTCGTCCCCTTCTGCCATCCAGACTTGGTGATAGCCCGAATACGCGTCTAGGAAGCTCATTAACTCGCACCCCACGGTCGAGTCGACCAGCTGGTCAATTCGTGGGAGTGGGAAGTTGTCTTTGGGGCAAGCGCGGTTGAGGTCGGTGAAGTCCACGCACATTCGCTACTTACCATTCGACTTCTTCACAAGGACGGGGTTCGCAAGTTACTCGAGGTGTAAGACCTCCCGAATGAACCCCGCCTCTCTAAGCCTGGTGATCTTGCCCTTGATCGCCTCTTGGCGTTCAAGGGAGAGTTTTCTCAGTTTCTGCTTGACCGGGGCGTGACCGGGGGTCACCGCGAGCTTATGCTGGATGACGTCCCGGGCGACGCCTCGCATGTCGGAAGGCTTCCAGGCAAAAACATCGGAGTTTTTGCACAGGAAAGCCGCGAGTTGCTCCGTGTGCTCCTTATGGAGGTCTGCTCCGATCCTGACGGTCCTGTCCACGTCGTATGGGGACAGTGGGACCTTTCAGAGGTCCCCTTCCGGACGCGGCTTGGGGAGAGATCTCCCGGAGGGTGCCACGGTGCCGTCTGGCTCCGGGGAAGAGGTTCCCCTCCCCCGGGGTCTTCATCATGATGACGCTCCCAATCATTGCGGCGACGTGCTCGTATAGAGCGTGGGCCACATCTTGGTCTCCTCGGGCGGTGATTACACCGTGAGGCCCGGGGATCTTGACACAGAGGTAGCTCTGATGGATTGCAGCCCCGAAGCGATTGATCGTGGTCCTCCCCATGATTGCGTTGTATGAAGAGGGGAGGTCCACCACATCGAACCGGACCATCTCTGTCCGGTAGTTGTCCGGGGTGCCAAAGGTTTTGGGGAGATCCACCTTCCCCACGGGGTGGATCATCTTCCCCGGGATGAATCCCTGCAAGGGCCCTGCCGCGGGCTGCAGTATCTTCTCGTCCACCTGCATCTCCCTAAACGCCTTTAGGTTCAGGACGTCGGTGGAGCTTCTACCATCCACGAGGATGCGGGCCAGGTGGCAGTTGTAGACGGTAGCGGAGACGATGAGCGCATCATCATGGGGGAAGCGAACCCCATGCGCGTCTTCTGCCGTAAAAGTGAGAGGGACGTCTGACCACTTGGGTGGCCGAGGCGTATGTAGCACCCCCACTACCTTTACTTCGCGCCCATACTCCTTACGCTGGCTCTTGGAGTCCCACCCGGAGGCGGACCCTCCCATGATGACGTTGACACGCCTTTGGAAAGTTTGGAAGGGGAGCATCTCTGACCGATCCCCTTCCCACGCTTGTCCCTGCTGTCCCCCCGCGGGGGCAGGAAGGGCCAGTAAGGCTGGCTGAGGGGGTAAGGAGGCAGGAGTCCCCGCCTGCCCATGCTGGTCTAGGAATGCGGCGAAGTGTTGGAGTAGTTGGTGACATTCCCGGGTGGCATGGGTATTAGACTTGTGGAAGGTACACCATAGGCCTTCCCTGCCTCCTACCGCGGGGCTTTCACGGCCGCGGGACGACTGCCCCCCCCCCCCCCCCCACGACCCTTCGGCCTGGGGAAGGGGCGGTTACCCTTGGAGGCATCGCGCGAGCCGCCTCCGCCCTTGAGGACAAAGGTGTCCCGAGGCTGTGGCTCGCTACGATTGCCCCTCTTGGGGCTTTTGAGGGGGTCCCTGGCCTCCCGGTCGATGGGGGCGGGGACTCCCTAGTTCTTCTTCCAGAGGTCATCCTCCTTCGCCCTAGCGTACTTCTCGAGTACGGTGAAGAGCTCGTTGGCGGAGGAAGGGCAGCTTCGGGAGAGTCTCCGGTGGAGCTCCCCGGGGAGGATCCCGCTCTTACACGCCTCAATGACTGTAGAGTCAGGGACGTGAGCTACTTTTCTATTGACCTGAGCAAAGCGCTTGACGAAGCTGCGGATGGTCTCCTCCGTCCTTTGTCGGACAGTGTACAGCTGCGAGGAATGCAGGGGCGCACATAGTTCCCCTGGAAGTTTGCGCAGAATTCACGTTTGAGCTGCCTTCAGGTTGTAGAACCACGAGCGGCTGATCCCGGTTAGTTAGAGGGGGAAGACGTTGCACTGAACTGTCTCGTCCCCCCCAGCCGCCGAAATGGCTGTGGAATACACCTGCACAAATTCGTATGGGTCGGCCTCACCGTTGTAGTGCTCGATGTGGGGCAGACGGTAGGGCCGCGGCCATTGAATGCACCGGAGTCCGTGGCACAGGGGGTGGTTAGCCCCTTCTACCTCTCGGGGAGAGTCCCGGTCGCCACCTCCTTTGCCAGGGGACGCGCCCTTATTGTCGGAGTTGGGGAGGGGCCCAAGAGGTCCGCCGTCATGGCGGTAGCGCCGCTTTTCCTCCGGGTTGGTGGAGCTGACCTCCAGGACGTCCGGGCAACCCCTGGGGCGGTTAGTTCTTCGGCGGGTCTCTTCCCCTGGCCAGAGCGAGAGCGGGGCTCCCTGCATCCACGACCCGGGGGAGGCTCCTCCCCAGATTTGGTGGTATGCATTTGCTCGACCTCCTCCCGGGTGAAGCGGACTTGATCCGCCGGGGGAGCCCTCGAGGGCGGCCCCGGGGGAGGAGGGAGCTCATGCGCGTTGACTGTGGGCGGAATCTATTACTGGGCGGTCCTCGGGAGTACCGTCCAACCGGAGAGTGGGGGCCCGGACGGAGAAGGTCCGGCGACGGCACGGGAGTCGTCCGGTGGGCCACCTCTGGAGCAACGGGCATTACCAGCGGAAAGAGGCCGGCGTCCGGTGTCGGGAAGGCCCCTGGCGTAGAGTGAATCATTGGCATGGGGAAGACCCCAGGGACGGGGTAAGTCCCTGGCACCGGGAACGCCCCCGAGGTCGGAAAGGCTTCAGATGACGGGCCTGTCGGAGCATAACCCCCGTTGGAACCACAAGCCCGTGGAGCGACCTGACCTCCGAGGACCGAAGGGGCCACCAGATGTCCCATAAATGGGGGCATTGCCCCCCATGAATGGGAACTGTGGGTAGATGGGGGCCGACGGCTGCACCAGAATGCGGAGGAGCTCGTCCATCGAGTGCTGGGTGCGGAGCTGGCCCTCCACAAGAGCTTTGAGCAGCGTGTCCCGAGAAGCCGGCGGGCCACCGGGGGAAAGCCAGTCCCCCGGGAGCGTCCGAGGTCTCTGGGTTGGACCCGGAGTCCTGTCTGCCGGAAACTACCGGGAGAGTTAGGGGTGGTACCTGGGTGTGGCCATGTTCGGGCGGCAGTGCCGGGACGGCCGCTCTTTGGAGGGGTGGCGCCGGGTCGCTAGGACCGGCGTCACCGGGGAGGGTGCGAGCCCTCGTTATTGGGGGAGCCATGGCCATTCGTCACGCTTCCCCACGGACGACACCAACTGTCATGGTATTGCAGATACTCCAGCAGGTTTTGTTGAAGTCCCTAGCGAAGAAAAGGTGACGCGAGCTGACCGCTTGACCGGTCCTCTCCCGTTAGGCAAATGCAGCAAATGACACGAAGGTTTATACAGGTTCAGGCCTCAGTGGAGGCCCTAGTCCTATCGACGTGCTCCCAAATGGAGTTGGCTAAGGGAGCTCTCTCGGGGGAGAGATGGCTCCAAAGCACGCCTGTTTGATTGTCTATTAGAGTAAAAATGAATTGTCCTCACATGAGGGGTTACAAGGGCTTATATAGGCCCAAAAGATGCAAAAAGACTAAACTACCCCGCTTGCTACCGTTGGATCGAGGGGCACTGGCGTCCTTCTTCTGGTCAGGAGCCTTGGATGCTTGACAGGTGTCCGCCACTTCCCGAGGCGCTTCTCGATTGATCCTCACGTCACTCGGACCAGGACAAACCACCGGGGGGCCTTGCCCCCGGGCAAAAGGCGGCACCCGGGACAAGCCACCGGAGGGCGTTGCCCCTGGGCAAAAGACGACGCCCGGAATAAGCCACCGGGGGGCCTTGTCCCCAGGCAAAAGGCGGCGCCCGGGACAAGCCACCGGGGGGCCTTGTCCCCGGGCAAAAGGCGGCACCCGGGAGTCTTGCCTCTCACCTCGACCTGATCCCGCAGAGATTTCCCCCAACATCCTTAATTACTTAGTTAGAGAATAGTTAGAAAACGGTAGCAGTTGCACCAGAATCACCCAAAACCACCAGAAGACTGCAGATCATTGTTTCCACATGAGTCACATGCATCCAACAACATCACACAACCACACAACAAGAAACACAGAATCACAATCATCACAGTTCATAGCACCACACAGAACACGGCACCAGATTAAGCAAGCACCACGACCCAAAACCCTAGCACCCATCCCAAATCCAAGATGGTGGAAACTCACCTGAGGCACCAACGGCGGGGACCAGGCAGCCGACGAGCCAGCCGGCGGCGCGTCCACGCGTGCGGCGGGCTACCGCCCGGCCACGCTGTTAGGGCGTGGCCAGGCGCGGCCGCGAGCCGCGAGAGGGGAGGCGAGGCGGTGCGGCCCGGGCTACGACTGGCCGCGACGCTGGCACCGCTATCATCGGCAAATCGCCGGCGAGAGTGAGGGTTAGGGCTTCTGCCATAGGTTCCATCGGGTGCGAGTGAGGGAAAATGGGCGGCGCGCGAGATAAGGATGGAACGAGAAGCTCACTGGAGGAGCTACGACGGCCAGTGCCGAAGCCGAGGGCGGCAACGGCTAGGGTTGGGGTGCAGTGTGTGAGTGAGTTGTGAGTGTGTATGTGTGTGTGTGCAGGCCGAGATGGGGAGGTTGGGCCTGGGCCGGCCCAACCCGAACTGGGGGAAGTTGGGCCAGTTCAGGCCCAACCAAAATTTTCTTAATTTCTTTCTTTTCTAATTTTATTTCTATTTTTAAATTCTAAATAAAACTTAATTAACCACTGTTTAATGTGCAATCAAAATTGGTTTAATGCAGGGATTTAACTAACTAAATATTTTTTTGACTAATTAGCATTTACAATTCCCTAGTTTGCACGTGGCTTAATAAGAGTTTAATCAATTAGATATTTGCATATGCACACAAATGTACTTTCACTCTTTTAATAAATCAATTTAAATTAATTTCATAAAATCTTCTATCCAGACAAAAGATTTTCAAAACTATGAATTGCTTTTATTTCAAATAGCCAATCAGTTAGTTTATCAACTTAAATAGCTTTAGCATCAAATCAATATCTTGACTTAATTATTTTAAATCCATAAACAAATGCCAACGATATTATTCTTTTCGGAGCTACCAACTCAAAGTGGTTATATAATTCCATTATGCAGTTCAATTAAACTAAATTAGATTTCTCAATTTTGTCGGGGAGGGTAGTCATTACGTTAGAAGCAGGATGCGATCAGCATATACGTGTTGTATCTCTGCATAGTGATCACCAATGTTTTTCTAGGAATTTATATACGCAATTATTTTAATTCTAGGAGCGGAGCTGAGCGAAGAGCCCTAGAGCAACATTCATATTCTGGATTCTGAATTTGCTATTTCATGCAAGTTTTTATTCTTGATCATATTGATCATGTTTGATTGATTTTATTTTGTTATCCTATATTTAATAATCTATGTAGCCATAACATCTTGCATCAAAAGAATATTTTATAAAAAAGTAAAAGTTGGTCATGATGAAGTGTTGTGAATGGAAATGAGTAATCTTGAGGAGAGCCGAAGGAGGGCTCGAACACTAGTGTAGAAATGCAGTCTACTAACCCCTATCTTCTCTCGGTTATTAGCGATTTAGTAGAAAACCGTTAGAAAATGTGCCTCGCGGTCATAAAAGACATATGGGATGTATTTTTCTATCGGTAACTTACCGTTACAAGAAGCAGTATGATTTACTCTAGCGGTAATGAACATATTTACCATTAGAAGAGATGCATAAGTACTGACGGGAGAATGTTGTGCGCCGATAGGACTGGTTGACTTCTACAACTTGATGAGGACATCACCCCTAACGATTCGTCCATTCTTCCAACACCCGTTGTGCAAGGACCAATAACAAGGGCACGTGCACGTCAACTAAATCACCAGGTGAGCTCGTTTCTTAGTACACGAGAGAATATTGACAAGAGCGAGTTACTACCTAATAATATTGTGCTTGTGCTCAGGAATCATGGTGTTGATCAGCGAGGGTGTCACTTTGCGCCAAGACGGGTCGGGAATCAAGTCTACCGAGAGCTGGAGTCCGGGTCGGCCACGGCGGAGCAGCCTGTGTTCAAACGGGCATAGCAGATGCATATGAACTTCGTTTGGGGTGTTCAAGTATATTACGGAGAAGCCCTCGACGGGACCTTTCCAATGGATCTGGTCCCACGTCTAAAATCCTTCTGAGTCAATCACAATAGTTGAAACAAGTGAAAACCAGATTCTGTTGGGCCGTGCAGTGCTGCGTCACCTGTCTATTGGGCCTCGGCCCGTGTATCCCGCGTGGGGGGGGGGGGGGGTGCGCCCCAAACCCTAGACGCCACCCCTCTCGCATATTAAAACCTCGTAGCCGTCATTGTTAGACTCGGGTTTTGCTTAGAATTTTCTGCTGTCGCAGTTCACCGTCTTTCGGTTTGTGGAACCCCAACACTTCGTGATCTTAATACATACTTGCAATTCGAGATTGCTTCTTCTGTGTTCTTGCACGTGTTCTTCGATTCGCTTGTAGGAACAGGCCTTCGTGGCTAGGTCAACCGCACCTCGGTACGGTTGATAACGAACGGAGCAGTGGTGTAGCGATTGCAGGCCTAGATCGGTTCTGGTCGAAAGTCAGATCGTCAACGTCGAGTCTCCACCAATCGAACTATCCCCTACCTGTCAGAAGATCTAGACCCCGTTCCTCATCACAACTAGTCTTATTCTATCGGTAATGTATGTCTCTACCGATAGAATTTGTACAAAAATTCCTATCGGTAGTATGTAGTGTGCCGATAGAACTATTCTCCTTGTACAAATAGTTTTATTCTATCGGTGAAGTATATTTATACAGACAGAATATCCCAAAAATTCCTATCGGCAATATGTAGTGTGCCGATAGAACCGTTCGCTTTCTACAAATATTTTTATTCTATCGGTAATGGATGTTTGTACCGTTAGAAGATATCAAAAATTGCTTAGAACTATTCATCTTCAAATAGTTTTATTCTATCGGTAATGTATGTTTATACCGTTAGAAGATAGTGCAAATATCTTAGAACTGTTCGCGTTCTACAACTACTCTTATTCTATCGGTAATGTATGTCTATACCGAAATAACATGTATGAAAATGCCTATCGGTAGGATGTAGTGTTCCGATAGAATTGTTCTCCTTCTACAAATAAATTTATTCTATCAGTAATTTATGTTTATACTGTTAGAATAGATCTCAAATTACTAACGGTATGAGGTTGTGTACCGATAGAACTTATCTAGTACTATAAATACCCGGTTGTTTCTCTTTCATTTTCACAGTTCATCGGGCGCTCGTAGTCCTAACCCGTAAGCTCCATGGACAGCCGGCGCACCTTTACCGGCGACCACTGCACCTCCGCACCTCCATCGACGCCCACTAGATTTCGGTATCGCAAGCAAGGTATGTAAAATTTCGGCAATGTTGTTAGATTATTCTAATCCGATTATGGCAATTATTCTGCAATTTTTGTATCCTTCATTTTGATGTGTCTTCTTTTCAATATGATTATGTACGGTGTCTTGTTCCTGTTTTTTATTCAGACAACTACATAATATTACTGTGGGACAGATAATGTTCAATTGCTTGCTGATCCTATCAAATGAAGAAAATTATCAGGATATATTTGCAATACAAACTCTATCTAACATAGTGAAATGCCAATAAGAGTATAAATGTAATATCTTCATCTCTTAGTAGGTTGTTGCTCAATGACAACTTGGACTTAGTAATAATTGAAATTGAAAGATCATGAAATTGAAATTAAAATTGAAATTGAAAGATATTTGTGATTGAAATTGAAATTGAAAGATCATGAAATTGAAATTGAAATTGAAATTGAAGTTGAAATTGAAAGATCATGAAATTGAAAGATCCTTAATGTCAAGATATTTACAAATATCATGAGATACACAAATATCTTGATCTTTTCTGTAGGTTGTTCAATGCCAATAACATAGTCAAATGCCAACTAGCTTGCTCAATGATCAAGTGCATGTAAAAAGTTCATTAATTAATTAATATATGTATATTGGCAAGGTAATTTCTTCTGATGAAATAGAGTAGAAATGAAATATCTTGATCTCCAGTTGCAAGTTGATGTTACTATGACGAAGCACAACCTAACCTTCAGTTGGTAGTCTATCTCGGATAGGGAGTCATGTAGGAAACAGTAAACAATCTTAATTTTCTCTAGAATGCCTATTTATGACCTGTGCAGGTCCTTGGATGATGCTCATGAGGGGTAACGTATTTCACGGTTCTTCATCACAGTACGCTGCCTACGTTAGCTTGTTGGTGAAAGAAACGGTGAAGATCACCATTGAGAGATGGAAAGAAACAGTGAAGATCACCGTCGAGAGTTGGAAAGAAACGGTGAAGATCACCGTCGAGAAGGACGTGAAGGGTGAGATCTTGGTTGGCTCGGTCGAGAAGATCCTTAAGCCTGGCGTGTTTCTCAAATCAGGACCTATAGAAAGCATCTTACATTTGTATCGGTGTTTCAGCCATTTTTTTGCATGCACCAGCTTGTGGCCAGATGCTTACCTGCTTGGAGAAGAAGAATTGTTGTCATTTGCACATCCATTCTACACCATCATTACACAGAACAACATCTTGGAAGGTAGGTTCTTTTTGTTAATGGAGTTGAGTTGAGTTGAGTTGATCGAGATTGAGTCCGAGGAAATCACCAATACAAATGTAACTCGACAACAGTTCCAGCTCCTCGGACGTCTTCGAACTGAACTCCTATGGTTAAGTCCAATGTGGTTCAGACATTTGCTATTTTGGATGAATGGATTTGTGATGTATCTGGTCTAACTTGTAGTCGGTAGTTGCATTGTCGCAACTTGCAAAGGTTCTCTTTTATGTAAAATGTATGGGCCACTGGGTCCTCGTCATGATCTGTTGTTAATTTCAGACGTGTCTTTTCTAATATACATCGAATGTGTGAATTGTTGTATTTGTATATTGTTGTATATTTGTGTATCATGTATTGCTATTTGGGACATGAACTTGAATGTATAGGGAGTATTTGTGTATTTAATTGTATTGGTAGGTAGGTGTGTATTTGTACTGCTATTTCAGACATGCACTTGAATTTGTGAGCTGGCATGTGTATGTTTGTACCTGAATTGCTGTGTCATACATGACTCGATCATCTTGCTTTTGTTTTCAGCTATTAACTAGAATGAGTTTAAATAGTACTCATTTTTTATGTTTCCTCTTGCATTTTCTTAAAGGAACGGAGGCAAACCAAGATCTCATGTAAGTAGAGATTTTTAATTTCTTTAGAAAGATGAAGTACTAAGTACCTAAGAAAAGTATTTTTTGTGTCTCCTAGTTAATCTACAAATTAGCATTTCTTAAAATATTTCTTTATCTTCTAGTTAAGATCTGTTTGATGTAAGATATGTTTGATGTTACATTGTGTTTAGATATGATTCTTTCGATGTGAGAACTAGTGTCATGTGTGTCATGCATTACCCAGTTTGGTGCCAGTACCTCCTCTAACGGTAAATACACATATTTACCGATAGAACAACACATGTATTTGCTGTGTCATGCATCATCTAACGGTAAATACACATATTTACCGATAGAACAACACAATTATTTGCTGTGTCATGCATTACCTAGATTGCTGTGTCATGCATTACCCAGTTTGATTTTGTTTAATCCATGTACCAGTACCTTTTCTAATGGTAAATACACATATTTACCGATAGAACAACACAATTATTTGCTGTGTCATGCATTACCCAGATTGTTGTGCCATGCATTACCCAGTTTGGTTTTATTTCAGCCATGTACTAGTACCTTTTCTAACGGTAAATACACATATTTCCGATAGAACAACATATGTATTTGCTGTGTCATGCATCATCTAACGGTAAATACACATATTTACCGATAGAACAACACAATTATTTGTTGTATCATGTATTACCCAGATTGCTGTGTCATGCATTGCCCAGTTTGGTTTTGTTTCAGAAATGTACAGTACCTTTTCTAACGGTAAATACACATATTTCCGATAGAATAACACATGTATTTGCTGTGTCACGCATCATCCAACAGTAAATACACACATTTACCGATAGAACAACACAATATTTGCTATGTGATGCATTACCCAGATTGTTGTGTCATGCATTACCCAGTTTGGTTTTGTTTCAGCCATGTACCAGTACCTCTTCTAACGGTAAATACACATATTTCCGATAGAACAACACATGTATTTTCTGTGTCATGCATCATCTAACGGTAAATACAGATATTTACCTATAGAACAACACAATATTTGCTGTGTCATGCATTACCCAGATTGCTGTGTCATGCATTAGCCAGTTTGGTTTTGTTTCAGCCATGTACTAGTACCTCTTCTAACGGTAAATACACATATTTCCGATAGAATAACTCCAGTACCAGTTTAGCAATGCACATATACCTGTTCTAACGGTATATGTGTGTTTTTACCATAGAATATGTGAGTACAAAATTACCCGCACTTAGTCTAACGGGCATTTCATGTATTTACCGTTAGAAACAGGTCCAGTATAAGTAAAACCCCACCCGACCATTGCTGAGCTGCTGTTTTGTTCTGTTGCACTCTGTGTCCCTCTGTTTGCGATGAGAGTTCCACGCTCGCAGCTACACTACTAGGGTGATCAGGGCAAGCTGGAAGGAAGTTGATTGCACCCCTCTCTTTAAGGTAAGCTTAATTGTCATCACTTATCTCTCTCTCCCTCTAGATCTCCCTCCCTCTCTACTTGCAAGCTAGCTGTATTGTGTAGTTCCAAGCTTGTAGCTCCAAGCTTGGAAGCTAGCTAGCTGGAAATGCCTCATGGTTTAGGAGCTCACTAGCTTGTATTGTGTAGTTAGCTAGGTTAATTAGTGTTAATTTCGTCAGGCTAGAGTTTAACACATCAGTTGTAAGAGGTTGTACACGTACATATACATAACTTAATCGGACAGGTTTCATGCATAGCTGACTCGTTAAATTTTGTTAATTGTAGATGGACAGGAAATATTGGATGTATGGAATAAAACGTACTACTCTTGAATATTTGGATGGTGTGAATGAGTTTATTAAATTTGCTAAGCAACAAAAGGAGAGGAAGGGAGAGAAAAATATGCTTTGTCCTTGTATAGATTGTATGAACTTGAAGATGTTTAGCAACTCTGATCATATTAAGAGTCATTTGATTCGTCGTGGTTTTAATGCGCGATACACGCGTTGGATATGGCATGGCGAAGATCTTGAGGAAACAAGCACCACTACTACCAATCAGCAGGACTCGGATGTGGATTGCAATAATATTGATGATCATTCGAATTTTGATAATGTTCATTCCGATGTGCACGTAGATGATGATGATGACAATCTAGATGAGATGTCAATCTAGATGAGATGTTACGTGATGTAGAGGAAGATTACAACGAAAATGACTTCTGTGAATTTGAAAAACTGATTGCTGACTCTGAAAAGCCTCTGTTCCCTGGATGTACAACATTTACAAAATTGTCTTCTGTGCTGAGATTATATAACTTGAAGGCAGGCAACGGTTAGAGCGATAAGAGTTTCACGGCACTATTAGATCTTCTAGTGGACATGCTTTCAGAGAGAAATGAGTTGCCAAGATCTACTTACCAAGCCGAAAAACTGTTGTGTCCGTTGGGAATGGAAATCGAAAGAATACACGCATGCCCAAATGATTGTGTGTTGTACTGTAACGAGTACTCCAGTTTGCACGTTTGTCCAAGATGTGGCGCATCGAGGTATACGCGTAGGGACTGGATTGACAGTGAACGTCACGAGGTAAAGAAAGGACCTCCGGCGAAAACTGTGTGGTACTTGCCTGTGATACTTAGATTGAAGCTGCTGTTTGCAAATCCGAAAGTCGCGAAGCACTTGCGTTGGCATGCTGAAGCCTGGAAACAAGAAGGAAAACTGAGACACCCAGCTGATTCTATTCAATGGAGAAACATCAACAGAACATTTGCTGAGTTCGGCGGTGAACTTAGGAATATAAGGTTCGGGCTGAGTACAGATGGTATGAACCCACATGGTAATATAAGCAGTCGGCATAGCACTTGGCCGGTTCTTTTATGCATCTACAATCTTCCTCCTTAGTTATGCATGAAGCGCAAGTACATCATGATGGCGTTACTAATCTCAGGATCAAGACAACCCGGAAATGATATTGACGTGTTTCTAGCGCCTTTAATCGAGGACTTACAGAAATTGTGGAGCGAGGGGGTGCAGGTGTAGGATGCATACAAGAAAGAGAATTTCATCTTGCGGGCCCTGATATTTTGCACCATAAATGATTTTTCGGCCTACGGCAATTTGTCGGGTATAGTACGAAAGGAGCCAAGGCTTGCCCTATTTCCCTAGATGAAACTGAGAGCATGTGGCTGCGAAACTGCCAGAAAACAGTGTACATGGGTCACCGCAGGTTTCTTCTGGTGCATCACACGTACTGTAAGAAGAGGAAATCATTTAACGGGAAGCCTGAGAAGGGATCAGCTCCAGTGTTTCTGACCGGTAAGGAGATTTACTCGCGCGTGAAGGACATCAAAGCTGAGTTCGGTAAGTATTCTAAACCTCGAGAAAAAAATGTTTGGAAGAAGAGATCGATTTTTTATGATCTACCGTAGTGGGAGCACTTACAAGTTCGACATTGCATTGATGTCATGCATGTAGAGAAAAATGTCTGTGACAGTTTGATTGGTTTGTTGTTGAACATTCCGGGAAAGACAAAGGATGGTGTGAAAGCTCGTCGTGACATGGTGGAAATGGGGATAAGGACTGAGCTTGCACCTTTGGAGAAGGTAAAGCGTATATACCTCCCCCCGGCCTGCTATACGTTGTCCAAGATCGAAAAAACAGAACTCTGTCGGTGCCTGCACGGTGTTAAAGTTCCATGTGGGTATTCCGCGAACTTGAAAAAACTTGTGTCCATGAAGGACCTAAGACTGGTTGGCATGAAGTCCCATGACTGTCATGTGCTGATGTCACAAATGCTTCCCATTGCTATCAGAGGCATTCTCCCAGTTAAAGTTAGAGAGACAATCACAAACCTTTGTTATTTCTTCAACACAATATCTTGCAAGGTAAGTACGTGCACTTGTACTATAAGTTCATTACCTCCATTTGTGGAGCGTAATTAGAAGATTTTTCTGATATGAATATTTGGCGCAACTGTGTCCTCGTAGGTAATTGACCCGGATGGACTGGACGCTTTGCAACGTGACGTGGTTACAATTCTTTGTCAGCTCGAGATGTATTTCCCTCCATCCTTTTTTGATGTTATGGTCCATCTGATTGTTCACCTTATCAGAGAAATTAAGTTTTGTGGACCCGTGTGCCTGCGCTACATGTATCCATTTGAGATATTTATGGGTGTATTGAAGGGATACGTAAGGACTCGTTGTCGACCCGAGGGGAGTATCATGGAAGGTTATGCCGCCGAGGAGGTGATTGAATTTTTCACAAATTATATGGTCGGGGTTGACCCAATTGGCGTTCCTAGGTCCCGACACGAGGGTAGGCTTCATAGCATCGGAACGATTGGATTCAAAGCTATCGTCCCCACTCGTGATGTGTACGCAAAATCACAATTTTGGGTCTTACAACACATGACGGAGGTCGAGCCATACATACACGAGCACAAGGTAAGGTTACAGTCACAGAATCTTTTGAAGACAGAGATTTGGGTCACCAGAGAACATAACAGGAAATTTGCTGGGTGGATCCAAGAAAGAGTCACGCGAGCTGCCGAGGGCACCATAAGTGAAACTGTGACATGGTTGGCTAGAGGCCCAAGATTCACTGTAGGGACTTGGCAGGGATACGACAACAATGGGTATTCATTTTACACAAGAGCTCAAGACGCCAAGAGTAGCACACAATGTAGCGGAGTGACACTGTTTGCTATTTTCGAGGATGTCTGGTCAGTAAGGGCGCTGAACTCATATTACGGTGCTATTGACAAAATATGGGAGCTCAATTACAGATTACTTAAGATTCCCCCATTTCGATGCCAATGGGTCAAAATCCCTCGAGGTGTTCAAGTTGACAGTTACGGGTTTACTCTCGTCGATCTTGATAGAGTCGGACACCAAGACGATCCATTCATACTTGCAAAGCAAGCCACACAGGTATTCTACAACGTTGACCCGGCCAATCCAAACTTGCACGTTGTCCTCCACAGCAAGAGATGTATTGTTGGGGTCGAAAGACGTTCTCGACGAAGAGGAGTATAACCAATTCGACGAAATACCTCCATTTTTAGAAGACATTCAATCTATCCCTACTGAAGATATCGACGAAACAACATATCTGCGAGATGATCATGAAGAAGGATTATGGGTTGCGAACCATTGATGATTATTTTCTATTTCAGGGAAAAATGCCAAGCAAACAGCCCACAAGTTGTGCATCAAGGTGAGGAACTTATCATTAATACATCAGGCAATACATTTTTCTTTAGAACTTAATGATAAGCTAGTTCACAGCATTAATATGTCGTGCCCCGAAACTGGGACTACGACTACCCCCGTAGAGACCTAGCTCGCTGCAGCTAGTCTCATATATGTATACCCTTGACTTCCAGGATAAGTCAAGCACAGGAGTATATTTACTTTGCAACAGAGTAACTTACAAAATATTTAAGCAGTGTGGCCTCCTGGCCTTAATATTACATAAAGAGATTATAATGCCTTCGCGGCATACATAGTTTAGCAAAATAACATCTATACAGCAGAAGATAGGTGACCCTCCCACAATGAGAAGTTGACGGCAGAACAACACACATCAGGGCTCTGGCGGAACTAACTCTCCTCCTTCTGGATCCAAGAAGTTCTCCACGCCTTCATCTTGATTATTGAACGCTCCATCTACTGATTTGTAGGTTGCAAGAGTGAGCACTTACGTACTCAGCAAGTCATAGGTAAGAGTAGATACATATAGTAGTGATGATATGAACCTAGACTAGTGAAGAATTATGGATGTTTGTAAAAAAATCTTTTCTTTCATATCTCATCTCATCTTATGGCAGCACTTTTCATAACATAGCATCACTATTTATGTTCACTAAATTATAGCACTACCACGACACATCGAATCACGATAGCCCATGGTAGCTCTCCTTATCATGACAACACATGTCATTTGGGTAATCTTGATTTAACAAATTTTATTTAGAAAATATACTTATGTCACACCCTGTGGATTTAATCCACCGTAGCAAACTCCTATAAACCCGGGAGCTCGGAGTATTCGAATACGTTTTTAACTCTGCAGAGAGGTATCAATTTACCCGCAAGATATTCCACTTTCAAGCCCATCCTATCAATATGATTGGACCCTTCCTCAACCATGTGTGAGTGGCAAGGTGGAGATAACAAGAACTTTTGTTATGTTTTACTCACAATTCATCCCTGACCCTGTGGATCTCTCGCGAACCACAGTTGTGGCAGGTTGTACCCAAAACCTCCACCCCTTTTTATATTCCCATTACTGGGTCAGCATGCAAGATCACTTTTAGTGATATGTGTGGGAGCCGTACTCCGTGTAAATCGTGCATCACAGCGCATCTCATGCAGGGGTTTCATGTGTGTCGACGATTCGGACTCGGGGTCCTTAGCCGAACTTATGCAAAATTTATATGTTGTGAGACCTTTCAGGGTGTCCCTCCGGGAAGGTATGTAGAATTATGGAGAACTGGAGCACAGAGAAGTTTATACAGGTTCAGGCCCTCGATGGTGGGATTAATAGCCCTACGTCCTGTTGGGATTTCACTATGTATAGTAAAAGGATTTACAAAGTGACGGAAAAGATCTTCACAGGCGAAGATTTTCCCTATGTGTTTGTACAAGATGAAGCCTGGAAGGCTTATGGAAGCTATCTAATCTAGGCTATTGTCTTCGAGTTGATTGTTCGATCAGTTGATCTCTGGATGAGATGTCTTATCTCCTTCCTCTCTTTTTATTTGATGCATCAGGCTACCCCTTTATACAGGTCGAAAGGGCGCCAAGTCGTAACGTCATCAAACAGTTGCTTGGATGCGGTTTCGTCAACCGCTCTCAACTCCCACGCAGGTTTAACATGTGTTATTCGTGGATAACCACACGTATTAACCTCCTGACGGTTGTTCCTCTACGTGAAAGAATCTTCGGGATACTCGGGATATCCCTGTTACGGGGACAGATTAATCCCACGTTCTCTGGTCGAGAGTGCTGACCGCGCGATGTTGGCTGACCGCGCAACATCCACAGCCTTCTGTTCATGTATAGCATACGAACTCCTGACCGCACACTAGCTCCGGTTTGATTGCATAAAGCCTGTGATCTCGGACTTGTGCTTCTCAGAATGACTTGTGTTCGCTCTGCCAGGCGCGTGTCTGGCTCGAATCTATCTTGAACCAGTAGTAGATTCATTTGAACTGACTCGGGTGTCAATCCTCGTCAGCTAGCCCCCAAATTTGAAGAGAACGAAGGAACGTGTTTACTTCGAATTTTAAGACATACATCGGATGTTTAACCCGACGCTTCAAATCTCCCACTTAGTGGCGCACTAAGTGTGGCGGTTGGTTCCCCGAGACGGGCTCTGGGTAATATGTGATGGGTAATGATGGCGTTGTTGAAACGTTTTTAACCCGAGGTGAGATTGTAAACGCTTTAAAAACTCGAGGCGTTCGGAAGGCGAACCGTCACCCTGCCGGCTATAAATACCGAAGCCTTCGAATTTCAAAGCTTCACAACTTCTCTTCTCGGCTAAGTTTCCTTTGAAGCTGTCTTCACTTTTCTTCTCATACACCTCCCGATGGCAGACCACAACATCATCAAGATTGAGAGTGATGAAGAGGAAGTTTTCGAGCAAGAACCGCAGATGCCGGAAGATCCATCCCCTTCTAGGAAGAAGCCCAAGGTTGACAAGGGATCCTCCAGCAGAACAAAGGTGAAAGACGCATCACCGTTCTTTCTTCCTTCTGTTCCTCTAGTTCTTCCCATCATGCACCTCGGCAGGTCGAACTTTCATCTCCACCTTTGGAGGGACGTTCTTCTCAGTTTTCTCCATTTCATCCCAATACTCCCCGTTTTTGTTCGGATGATCAATTTTATGGTAGGCAAGCTGCTCTCTCACGACCAGATGAGAAGGTCGCACTTCCACCATATGATGATCCTCGAATTTTATCGGGTGATCTACTTTCCAGGATGCCTATATCAACCTGTCACGTACAGGGACAGGTAATAATCCCTATCTCCTTTTGCTTGTTGTTATAGTTAGTGTGACTAACTTTTGCAAATGTAGGAGATTGGAGGCCCCAGTGACCAGCCTGCTGAGATCTCGCCTCCCCCCTTCGGACAGACTCTCCAAGGGGAAAAGAGGCCCTGGAGAAGAAGACCGAAGAGATGTCTTCGGCGATTCTGCATCTAGCAGAATATTTTGAAAGGTCCCGCAACGAGGCGTGCCAATTCCGTCGGGAGAGAGACCACGCTCAGCAACAGCGCGAACTCTCCGACTTGATTAGGGATAGTAGTGCGTCTCTCGTCAGGGACGATGTAGATAGGCTTAGATTAGTTGCTAGTTCTCTGGGGGTTGTCAGTGTAGATCCTACTGACAGCAACATGTCCCTAGGAGAACTTTGCAAACTACTTTCGGATCAGGTCGACGCTCTGGTCGCCAGTATCCCTTTTGTATGTAAAAAATGTCAAAAATAAACCTTTCTTTTTCTTCATATCATATGAATATTCTTTACAACTTATGTGCGAAAACATGGCCATAAGCAATGCCTTTACGACCACTCATACACAGGAAACTTCAGTTTTGTGACTAGAATCGCATTTTAACGTTGTATTGGGACCAGCACTGATACTTCAATCAGACTTGAAACCGCAGTTAGAACCGAAGTTCGATTTGAAAGATTACTGCGATCAGAACCGAAACTCGATCAGACCATCACTTCGATTAGAATTGGAGCTTAGTCAAAGACATGGTTCCAACCATACAGCAATCTGATCAAAACATATCCGTACGTCCAAAAACTGGGTCATGGGATATTTTCATGATCAATTTGTGAGAATTCACAAGAAACATGAAGGAAAAAATCCTCCGAAAATCCTTGTAGAACTTTTCACGTTTTTTGCACCCTCAAATCTGAAACAAAGCAGTCTTTTCGTTTCAGATCCGATACAAGGAATGCTTAACGGGTCCACCAGAGAGAGCATCCATTATGGGAAATGAATAGAATATTAAATGGAATGTTACTCACAGCAGTGCGCCTCCTCGGGTTTATAAAAGGAGAAGTTAGCTTCTTGAGGAAGCCACACAGCCGAAAACCCTGCCTTTAGAACTTCTGCCGCACAAAACCCTCTTTGTTCTCTGCCTCCGTCTTCCCCAAAGTCGCCACCTTTCCTTGCAATCCTTCGCAAGAAATGGTGTCCTGGAGCCGATCGGTCCACCACACCGAAGAGAGCCTTCTGGCATTGGAGAAGGAAGAGATCCTTCCTCCGCGGCTGCTAATCAACTAGCGGCCCGCGGAGAAGGACCAAGAATCCCCAGTCGTCGGAGAGGGCGAACTGGTAGTTTTTGAAGAGTACCTGCGATGCGGGTTCTGATTCCACGAGAGTCGGTTCTTGAAGGGTATCCTTGAGCATTACAGGTTGGAATTGATAAATCTCCACCCGAATGCGATTTTGATTTTGGCGGTGTTCCAGCATCTATGCGAAGCTTACGTCGGAGTGTATCCCAGCGTGGATCTCTTCCGGCGTTTTTACTACTCGGCGTGGTCGAAGAGCTCCAACGCCGCCGGATGTATATACTTCCGGATAAGGGAGAAGAAAGAGTATCCCTTCCCACCCCTGTGAGACTCTGTGTACGGGTGGCACCAAAAGTGGTTCTACTGCACCCCTCCGTCTGAGAGCGGGTTGTGGTTCGAGAACTCGCGGCCGGAGAAGCCGAGCGAGTTGGATTCCCTCCCGGCGATGAATGCCGAGTTCATGAAGCACACCGAAGTGATTCTTCACTTGGTCCAACAAGGACTAACGGCTCGCGACATTATACGTGACTTCGTGAAGAATTGGGTGAGCCCCCTGCGTGAAAGGGCTCATCCGGCTTGGGAGATAAAGTCCATGGCGGACAACACCCTAGACTATAACAATGGTACATGATTTCGACACCAAAACCTTATACCTCTGGTCTGTGCTTTCTAACTGGTCTTCTGGGAGCAGTCCTGCCCTCATCCGAGATCGAGAGGCGGACAAATTACCTCCTCAGGGCCTATAGTGCCGAAGTGGAGGGCCCCAAGGGATCGCCTCGCCCACAGAGCTTAGTTCACACCGGCGATGACCTCAAACAGGAATGCCGAAAGGTATGTCACCTTTCATTCAGTTCCCATTTGTAGGTCTTATGTACATTTAGTACTGACAAATACGTCGGGATGACACAGCTCTTGGGGAGATTCGCCGAGGCGACATTCCCAAGTGAAAACGTCGGTCTCCTGGGAAAGCCGACGGTGAAGAATGTGAAGAAGATCTCCTCGAAGCCCAGGACGAGGAATCTTGCCCCCAAGAAACCCAAGAAGATCCTTGGGGAAGAGTCTTCGCGCAGGACTCCCCTTACCACAAGGAAAACTGCGGTAAGATATCACATACCTCCTGTTCCTCCAGGTACAAACTGGAATCACTTCTTCGTCGTACAGGGCAAAGAGCGATGAGGAGGAGGAGGATGACGTTTCCCTGGTCCGCTGGAAGAGGAAAATAGCAGACTCTCAATCCGGCGAGACACCACCTCGTCCTGTGGAAATAGAAGCGACCGCAGCGGACCCCGCGGCCACCGGGAGTCCCGTGGCCGCGGGCGAGATCCCCGCTCCCGAAGCCCCAGAGGCTTTAGGGTCAATCACTTCTCCCTACCTGGTCGAAGGGACGACCACGGTAAGACTTTCTCGTGATCTTGATTTCTCAATTTCATCTGTATGTGTGTTTATCGGATCTACACTCATACAGGGAGAAGAACTTCCCCCTGTAACTCCTGTGAGTCCCAAGGAGGCCAATCCTCCACTCCTGGGGATAGGAGCGGAGGTGACAGAACAAGACTCCGCGACCAACCTCAGGGTCGCGGATGAGGCGCCTGCTACAACAGTCCAGGAGTCCTCCAGACCTTCGGGCGTATCCCTGTCGCTAGAACAAGTCACCCCGGTACGAATTCTTACCACTTAGGTCTTCATCATTCCTTATGCATATGCTTACAGGAGAATGTACATAGTGAGAAAAGGCCCTGTTCACGAAGAGGAAAACCAGGGTGGACAACGGTTGTCCTTTTTCTCTCGGGGAGCCACCTTCAAAATCCCAGAAGCTAATGGGATTCCAGTTGAGGTAAGAATTCTGGTTGGTTTATTCTGAATCTCATCGTGGAGACCATCAACGTGATCGACGACTCCTTTTTTCTTTGCAGGCGTAAAGACGTAGCACCGAGCCCTCCAACCGCTCCGGGGAGGGTCGAAGTTTCTGCCGGTGCTGAGGCCTCCGGTGAAGAGTGCTCTGTCCCTTCGGTCCAGGAAGTCATCCGGGGCGTTAGGGACGAGTCGAGCGTGGAGACCCGGTTGCAGGCATCGGAACCTGCGACCGAGGCTCAGCAGGCGCATCCACCTGCTGTTCCTGTCGAGGATGAGGCGAGTCCCTCGACTAGGCCTCCCGCCATCCCGAAGGATAGTTCATTTCGGGAGTATACAGAGGTATAATGAACATCTCTTGTGGTACCTGTATTGTGCACAGGAGACCACTGATTTCTCTGTATCATAGGAATTATCCTGTATAACGGCCAGATCGATTGCTATGGTGGAAAGCATCGAGGCCATACAAAAGGAGAGAGACTTCTTGCGAGAGTAAGAATAAACGCCCTTTAATTTGTATAGATACAAATTTGTTATGAAGATTGTCCTTTTTATCGCAGGGAGGTTGCTTCTCTGAAGAAGAACCTGGCCGATGAGAAGCTCAGGGCAGCCACCACAATTTCGAACCAAGAGGCCGAGCTCAATGAACTGCGGTCACAGCTCTCTGGTAAGTCAATTCCCGACCAGAACAACTAAACCTTGTCATTCGAACAGTTTGTAACAATCTTCTTACCGCAGCGCAAGCAAGTGAAATAAAGCGGCTCGGGCTGGATAAAACATTCCTCCAAATGACCATCAACTCTACCTGGAGGGCGAACAGAGACTTGAGCCAATGCGTCTTCGAAAAGCTGAAGATGGTGGCCCGTCTCCTGAGGGCTGATGTGGTCCAGACCACAAAAGACGACCTCAGTTCGAGCGACTGGTTTACACTGGTCGTAGCCAAAGCGGAATCACTGCTTGAGTATCTTCCTGAAGATACACGGTGACGACAGGAGGCGATCAGAACCAGAGTTCGATCAGCAGCCTCCGCCATTCTCTGCCTGTTTTGTCTCCACCATGGCCCAGATATGGACCTGAATCCACTGGTGGGAACGGTAGAGATCGAGAGTGAAGAGCAACTCGAGGCCATCATGGAGGAAGTCAATCCCCTTGTAGATAAACTCCTGACCGATCTCGGGATCATGTAACCCCTGTACAGACATAACTTATAGAATGCAATGCATGTATTTTTTGATTTTGAAAGAAATCACTCTTTTGTTGTTTTATATTATAAGCATATCCCCCTAGCCCCCGCCTGTGATTATAGATACTGAAGGCTTAGTATTATAAACACAGGATAAATACGAGTGAAGTGACCAGGGGTGTGCGATCAGACCAGCAATTATGATCAATGCCACGCCTAGCCTTGTTGCAAACTGGCAGCCACTCAGGTGACCAAGGGCATACCAGCAAGCCCCGTATGCGTTGAGAAACGGCTTATTTAGGAGTGACTTGTCTGGATGTGGTCATGAGATCGGCCAGTGAATCCGATTAGGACGTTGTAGTGATATAACCGCCGGCGACTAGCCCCCGAGTCAAGTTCGTAACATACGGGCATGAAAGGAGATGTTCATCGTATGAAACCAAAAGACTTCTTGTTTTATTAAACAATGCTAATTGAAAAGGAAAAGGGATTGAATACTTACACATAAAAGTTGCGTAGTTGATCGATGTTCCAAGTATTGGACAAAATTCGACCATCCTCCATGGCTAATCGAGCTGATCCTGGTCGCGGCACCAAAACAACAGTGTAAGGGCCTTCCCACTTCGGAGAGAATTTATTGCGATTAGACTGGTCTTGAATTTTTTGTAAAACCAGATCGCCCACGTGGAAACTACGTGGTCGCACCCTTTTGTTATGGTACTTGCGCAAAGCTTGCAAGTATACTGCGGACTTGATCAAAGCGCGATCACGCCATTCTTCTAAGAGGATGAGATCCCGTGATCGCTGTTCGGCCTGATCAACTCGTTCGAATTGCTCTGTCTGAACAGATCCAATACTAACTTCCATAGGCAATACGGCTTCAGCCCCGTAGACCAGATGGAAGGGCGTCTCACCGGTGGCTCGACTAGAAGTAGTTCGTAGTGCCCATAGAACGGTGTAGAGCTCGTCTGCCCAAGCCCCCGAGCGCGTCTTAAGGCTATCAAAAACACATTTCTTGATGCCTTGCAATATTTGCCTTTGGCCCATTCCACAGCACCATTGCTCTGTGTATGTGCCACAGAAGCAAAGCACACCTTGGTCCCAATCTGATCGCAGTAATCCAGGAAAAGACCACTGGTGAACTGGGAACCATTATCTGTAATGAGACGATTCGGAACACCAAATCGAGCGACAATGTTCTTATGGAAAAACTTTTGTGCTGCTGATGCGGTAATATTGCATACCAGTTCGGCCTTAATCCACTTCGTAAACGTGTCAATAGCTACGAACAAAAACTTGTATCCATTGACCGCTTGTGGCATAGGACCGACAATATCCATCCCCAGACCGCAAAAGGCCATGAAAGGGGAATGGTTTGAACCGTATAGGCAGGTTGATGAATCTGTCTCGCGTGAAACTGACACTGAGGACACATCTTGACCATATGCTTGGCATCGTCGAGTGCCGAAGGCCAGTAGAATCCTTGTTGAAAAGCTTTTCCGACCAGTGTCCGATATGACGCGTGCGCACCGCATACACCGTCATGTATTTCTTTTAGGAGGGATTTGCCTTCCTCCTGAGATATGCAGCGCACGAATACTCTTTGAGTACCCTTTCTATACAAAACTCCTTCTATGAGCTTGTATAGACGCGCTTTTCGAATCAACCGATCGCTCTCGGTTTCATCCTCGGGTAGGGTCCCATGTTCAAGATAGACTCTCAATGGATGAGTCCAATCCTGTTCCTGACCGAGGTTGGTAACGCAGACTGTTACCGGATCATCGTCGACCGAAGTCATGATCGAAGGATGTTCCAAGTGTTCAACGAACACTCCTGCCGGAGCGGATGTGCGTGAGGACCCAATTTTGGATAATTGGTCTGCGAGAATGTTGTCCTTTCGCGGGATATATTGCACATCGAAATGACTGAAGTGTTTTTCCAATCTCCTCACTTCCCCCAGGTAATGAGCCATTGTCTCATCGGAGGTGCTGTACTCCTTGTTTACCAGGTTTACGACCAGCTGTGAGTCTCCCCTCACCACTAATCGACGGACTCCGAGGAATTTTGCTGCCCGGAGCCCTGCAAGAAGACCTTTATACTCTGTTGCGTTATTGGTCGCAACAAAGTGTAGTTGAATGACATACTTAAGCTGTTCGCCCTGAGGCGTAACTAAGACCACTCCAGCCCCCGAGTGTTGAAAACTACGGGAACCGTCGAAGTACATTGTCCAATGATCGGGGCATTCCAATTCCTCGGGCACCTGCACATGTGGCTCAAGATTGGTCCATTCGACCACAAAGTCGGCCAAGACCTGAGACTTAACCGTCGTGCGGGGCGTAAAATGGATATCGAAAGCACCGAGTTCGCCCGCCCACTTGGCGATTTGACCAGATTTCTCCGGATTTCGGACAATATCCCCCAAAGGAAAAGAGGAGGGTACTGTGATCTTGTGAGCTTGGAAGTAAAGTCGTAGCTTACGGGAAGCCATCAGAAGTGCGTAAAGTATCTTCTGGACCTCAGGGTATCGCTCCTTAGGACCATGAAGTACCTCGCTTATATAGTAGACGGGTCTGTGTATTCCTTCCCTATCCGCAATCAGGACAGCGCTGACCGCGTGCGGGGTAGCTGCCAAATAAAGGAGTAATGGTTCTCCCTTGTCGGGAGACACCAAGACTGGCGGACTAGATAGATATGCCTTTACCTCCTGAAATGCTTTTTCGGCCTGATCGGACCATGTGAAATTGTGATGTTTCTGCAGGGCCTTGAAGAAAAGTAGTCCCCTTTCGCCTAGTCGCGATATGAACCGACTTAAGGCCGCCATGCGACCAGCCAGGCGTTGAACATCTTTCATGGTCGAGGGAGACCTCATCTGTTCGATGGCCCTGATTTTCTCAGGATTGGCCTCAATGCCTCTGGAACAAACAAGGAAACCAAGGAGCTTTCCTGAAGAAACCCCGAAAGAACATTTCTCCGGGTTCAATTTTATTCCAAAGCAATTTAAATTACAGAAGGTTTCAGCGAGATCGTCCAAATGAGACGATCTCTTAGTGCTTTTTACAACCAAGTCGTCTACATATGCTTTGAGATTACGCCCTATCTGGGAAAGAAAGGTCTTTTGCATCAAGCGCCGGTACGTGGAACCTGCGTTCTTGAGGCCGAACGGCATTCTGACGTAGCAGTAGGTGCCGAACGGGGTGATGAAGGCAGTCTTCTCTTCATCTTCTTCTGCCATGCTAATTTGATGGTACCCTGAGTAAGCGTCCAGGAAGCTCATCAGTTCGCAACCCGCGGTTGAGTCGACTAGCTGGTCGATGCGGGGAAGGGGAAAGTCATCCTTCGGACAGGCACTATTGAGGCTAGTGTAGTCGACGCACATGCGCCACTTGCCATTTGACTTGCTGACCATGACCGGATTTGCAAGCCACTCCGGGTGATCGACCTCGCAAATAAACCCGGCTTTTAGGAGTTTGTCCAACTCCTCCCGGATGGCTTCTTGTCGGTCGATAGCAAAATGCCTGAGCTTTTGCTTTATCGGTCACTGTCCAGGTCGAATTGCTAACCTGTGCTCGATTACTTCCCTTGGGACACCGGGCATGTCGGACGGTTTCCGCGCAAACACATCTGCGTTATCCCAGAGGAAAGTAATAAGCTCGAGTTCCTATTTGTCATCCAGGCCTGATTCGACCCGAATTGTCTTGGATGGATCATCTGGGTACAAACGAACTAGTTTGAGTTTGTCATTTGGTCGAGGAGCAGCTTTGATCGCGTCAGCGGCCACTGTTGTGACCTGAGTGTCCCGGACGGGAAGTTGGTGGACCATCTCCAGAGATAGCCGGTCAAACGTTAGTGCCACGTTGCGACTGCCTCGGATCGAGATGACACCTTTGGGGCCGGGCAACTTGCCGCACTGATAAGCATAGTGCGTTGCCATCATGAGCTTAGCAAGAGTTGACCTGCCAAAGATTGCATTGTAAGCCGAATCACAATCAATTACATCAAAAGTAATCAATTCTGTTCATAAGTTATCTGGTTCTCCTAGTGTGACCGGGAGGACCACCTGTCCCAATGGCATCATGGAGGGACCAGGGATTATCCCATAAAACAGATGGATTATGGGCTTAATCTTGGAACTCTCGTCGAGCGCCTTGACCAATAAGATGTCCAAGGAGCTTCCTCCGTCGATCAGAACCCTTTCGACTCTCGCATTACTGATGATCGGGGTAATGACCAGAGGAGCCTCAATGGTCAAGTAAGCCCCACAGGACAATCAGTGCGATCAAACGTCAAAGGTGTATCCGACCAGCGGGGATATTGAGGTTCACCAAGGGATGTCTCCGTTTGGTAAACCTCTCGATAAAAGGCCTTAAACTGCCTTTTGGAAAAAAAAGAGGAGGAACCTCCGAAAATAATATTAACGTGATTATGAGGTACCTGGTAAGACATCTCTTCGTCCCCGTCGGCGTCTCTTAGCCCACATGCTTGTTCCTTAGTCGGTAAGGTCGGCATCGGTCCAATCCCTTGGTAAAAGTCATCTAACTGCTTCAACCAACTCCTGCAGTTCTTGAGCTCGTGACCTGTGGAGTTGTGGAGTGGACACCATTTCTTGCCTTCCTGCGGGTTAGTCAACTTTTCTGGCTGGTCAGTACTACGACCACCAAAGGAAGTTTTATTTTTGAATGAAGACTTGTTACCTTTGGTCGAAGGAGGCTTCTCTGCAACTGCGACCTCACGGTACTGTCCAGAGCGATTCCTTTTCGACTTCTTCAACTTCCCGCCCGACGAAGATTCTGGTTTCTTGTTTGAATCTTCTTTCGTAGCGTCCTTGAGACCTGGTTGAGGCGGTAGGTTACCTTTATCGACCATTCGGTTCCATTCGACCGCTTCGGCCGCGTCGGAGTATCGGTCAGCCATATCAAATAGATCGACTACTGATCGAGGAGGATGGATGAGCAAGTCTTCGGTGAATCTCCGATATCGAATGGCATGTTTAAATGCCCTAATAACAGAGCTATCAGATATGTTCGGGATGGTATTCCTCACCCCGATAAACCGCTTGACAAACTGACGAAGAGTTTCGGTCGAAGTTTGCCGTAGTGGATGAAGGTCGTCCTCTTTACCCGGCTTTTGATAACAATTTTGGAAATTACTGAGGATAGCGTCACACAGCATTTCCCAATTATAGATAGAACCTTCGGGTTGATTAAACAACCAGGTTCTAGCCAGTCCTTCAAGCACTGTTGGCAGGTAGTTGGCTATGACCCGGTCATCGCCTCCTGCCGCTTGGATGACAGTAATGTAGATTTGGAGGAACTCGGATGGGTTCTGAGTTCCGTCGAACCTTTCTATGGCCCCTGGTCAAAACTTGTCCGGCCAAACGACCGCGCGAAGGGCAGGCGAGAAAGCTTTACAACCCACATAGGGACCGTGAACTGTCCTGTGACTTTCGACTGGATCGCGAGTGACCTAACGCAATGGAGAAGTCACTCGTGGTCCTAAGCGAGAGTGGACAGGGACTCGATCCCTATCACGAGAATCCTGTGCTCGTCTGGACTTGTCCTGCCGGGACGGTACAGGCGGCGGGTAACTCCATTGACCAGAACCAGAGTTAGAACGCTCTCAGTTGTGGGAACGCGTTACTGACCAGGAAGAGGCCGTGGGGGTCGCCTCAGATGCGACCTCATCCAACCTCTCCGCCAGGATTCTGGTGAAGGCCGGTTTTTGCGCATCCGTGACCGTAGGAGGAAAATTATGCATGACCTCCGCGATAGACTGGAGCTGACCATGCGTACTTCTCCTAGGTGCACCAGGTGTCACTGTTTCTTCGTCCACCGGGAAACGTTCCGGAGGCAAAGAAGGGGTCTGGTCGAGTCTGCGACCACGTGATCGTCGGGAAGAACTCGGAGCAGCATCGTAACGAGCCTGGGCATCTTGAAGAGCCTCTAGGGCAGTTCTGCGTAGTTTGTTGTCTTGTTGCTCGAGATCTTGATCCTCCTTCTGTTTGCGTTCCTGTTCTTCCCTAGCAGCCCGTTGATCAGGAGTTTCCTCCGATAAGGCAGCAAGCTGTCTAGGGAGAGAGGTCGCCGAGAGAGAAAACATCTCGGTTTGTTCCGAGTCAGATTCGAAATCTGTCGTCGTATTGCGAATACCCCGGCAGGTTTTGAAAACGATCCTAGTGAAGATTACGCGGCGCGGGTTGACCGGATGACCGGTCCTCCCCGCCTGACAAGCACAAGAAATGACACACGGATTTATACAGGTTTGGGTCCCGGTGGGGGCCCTAATCCTGTCGATGCGCTCCCGACCGGAGTCGGCTGGGGAGGCTCTCTCCGGGGGAGAGGCTTCAAGAGCACACCTGTTAGTTTTTAGCTATTCCAAAAAATGAATCACTTGCTTACAACTGAGGGGTACAAGGGCTATTTATAGCCCCAAAAAGAAGCAAAAAGCCTAAACTACCCCGGAAGCCACCGTCGGATTGAGGGGTAGGAACGTCCTTCTCCCGGTCAAACGTCTTGGATGCTTGACAGGTGGTCGCTGATTCCCGAGGCTCTCCTCGCGTGACCTGCACGTGACAAATCAACTCGAGACTTTACTGACGAGGATTGTCACCCGGGTCACTTCTAATAAACTTTTGGTTCAAGACAGATTCGAACCAGACATGTATCTTGCAATTCGAACTCAAGCTATTCTGAGGAGCATCGCCATGAGGTCGCAAGCTTTACGCGATCAGGTCGCGGGCTTCGTGCGATCAGGCCGACAGCTTTGCGCGGTCAGAAGTTCGTATGCTATACACGAACTGAATATCCGGTATGTTGCGCGGTCAGCCCACATTCCGCGGTTAGGACATTCTCGACCTGGGTGCTTGGAGTTCATTCGGTTATCCATATAACAGGATATTCCAAGCATCCCGAGGATTCCTCCACGTTGAAGACCAACCATCAGAGGTTAATATATGCGGTTATTCATGATTAACACGTGTTAATAACCTCTGTGGAAGTTAACAGTAGTTCTCCAGAAACTGCATCCAACCGTTTGATGCAGTTTTCTTCATATGGCACCCTTTCGACCAGTATAAAAGGGTGGCATAGAGGTCTGAGAAGGGGATCATCCAATCCATTTGGAAGAACAAGACCCCTGATATAGTTGAGACATCTCAACTACGAAAAACAGCCAAGTCTACGGCCCAAATTAGATAGTTTCTACAAGCCTCCCTGGCTTTATTCTGTATGTTTACATAGGAAAAATCCTTCGCCTGTGAAGGAGTTTTTCTGCTATTTCTGTAATCTTTTATCACCTATAGTGAAATCCGAACAGGACGTAGGGCTATTACTCCCACCATCGAGGGCCCGAACCTGTATAAATCTCTCTTTGCTCCTGTTCACCATTGTTCTACATACCTTCCCGGAGGGTCATCTTGAAAGGTCTCACCATTACAAATTTTGCATAAGTTCGGCTGAGGACTCCGAGTCTGAATCGTCGATAGCTAGCGCCCACCGTGGGGCCTTTCTCAAGGCGTCCTAATTGAAATCCGGAGGTTCGCTGAAACATGGCTGGAGCATATGCTTCCGAGAACGATTTCGATCTCGAGGATTATGCCCATATACCAATGCCTTCTCCAAGCGATCCTGTCCCGATGGAGGAGGTCGAAGGCCAGAATCTTCCACAGGTTGAATCGTCTCTCCAGGTCATGTCAATCGACCAGGGAGCAACTGGCGCAAGGTCAGAACCCACGGAGGTTCTTAATGTGCTAGGCGATGAATCTGGCCCGTCATACGACCCCGCTGAGGGAAAATATGATGATGACCCAGAAATTAGCCCTGGAAGGTTCGACCCTGATAACCTTCACCGTCTCTTTGATTTCGAGTCCGACTCGGAACAAACCGAGATGTTTTCCCCATCGGCAACCTCTTTCCCTAGGCAGTTTGCTGCGTTGTCGGAAGAAACTCCCGATCAACAGGCTGCCAGGGAAGAACAAGATCGCAAACAGAAGGAGGATCAAGATCTCGAGCAACAAAACAACGAACTACGCAGAACTGCCCTAGAGGCTCTTCAAGATGCGCAGGCTCGTTACGATGCTGCTCCGAGTTCTTCTCGATGGTCGCGTGGTCGAAAACGTGACCAGACCCCTTCTTTGCCACCGGAGCGTTTCCCAGTGGACGAAGAAACAATAACACCTGGTGCACCTAGGAGAAGTACCCATGGTCGACTGCGATCCATCGCGGAAGTCATGCGTAACTTTCCTCCTACGGTCACGGATGCGCAGAAACCGGCCTTTTTTAGGATCCTCGCAGAGATACTGGATGTGGTCACGTCCGAGGCGACCCCAACGGCCTCCTCCCGCTCGGTAACTCATTCCCGTGAGCGAGATGGTCCTCATTCTGGTTCCGGCCGGCGGAGTTACCCGCCGCCCGTACCGTCCCGACAGGACAAATACCGGCGAATGCAGGATTCTCGTAGTAGGGATCGAGTTCCTGTTCACTCTCGTTTGGGACCACGAGTAACCTCGCCATTGCGTGAGGTAGCTCGAGACCCAACCGAGAGTCACAGGGCGATTCACGGTCCTTACGTTGGTTGTAAAGCCTTTTCGCCTGGCCTACGAGCAGTCGTTTGGCCCGATAAGTTTTGACCAGGGGCCATTGAGAGGTTTGATGGAACTCAGAACCCATCCGAGTTCCTTCAGATCTACATTACTGCCATCCAAGCGGCAGGAGGTGATGACAAGGTCATGGCCAACTACCTGCCTACAGTCCTCGCAGGACCGGCTAGAACCTAGTTGTTCAATCAGCCAGAGGGTTCCATCTACAATTGGGAAATGCTATGCGATGCCATCCTCAGCAATTTCCAAAATTGTTACCAAAAGCCGGGTAAGGAGGACGACCTGCATCGGCTGTGGCAAACTTCAACCGAAACACTTCGACAGTTTGTCAAGAGGTTTGTCGGGGTGAGGAATACCATCCCGAACATATCTGATGGCTCCGTAATCAGGGCATTTAAACATGTCGTTCGATACCGGAGATTCACTGAAGACTTGCTTATCCACCCTCGTCGATCAGTTGCCGATCTGTTCGACATGGCCGATCGATATTCCGATGCAGCCGAAGCGGTCGAATGGAACCGAATGGTCGACAAGGAGGGCAAGAAGTGGTGTCCACTCCACAACTCCGCAGGCCATGACCTCAAAAACTGCAGGAGTTGGTTGAAACAATTGGACGATTTCTACCAAGGAGTTGGGCCAATGCCAACCTTACCGCCTAAAGAGCAGGCGTGCGGGATTAGAGACGTCGACGGAGACGAAGAAATGGCTTACCAGGTACCTCAAAATCATGTTAATGTCATTTTCGGGGGTTCTTCCTCTTTCGTTTCCAAAAGGCAGTTTAAAGCCTTCTACCGAGAAGTTAACCAAACGGAGACATCCCTTGGTGAACCTCAATACCCCCGTTGATCGGATATGCCTTTGACGTTCGATCGCGCTGACTGTCCTGTGGGGCTAACCCGACCATTGAGACTACCTCTGGTCATTACCCCAATCATCAATAACGCGAGAGTCGAAAGGGTCCTGATTGACGGGGGAAGTTCCCTTGATCTTTTATTGGTCAAGGCACTCGACGAGATGCAAATTCTTCGTTCGAAGATCAAGCCCATAATCCATCCGTTTTATGGGATAATCCCAGGCCCCTCCATGATGCCATTGGGACAAGTGGTCCTCCCGGTCACTCTGGGAGAACCAGACAACTTCCGGACAGAATTGGTTACTTTTGATGTAATCGATTGTGACTCAGCTTATAATGCAATCTTTGGCAGGCCGACTCTTGCTAAGTTCATGATGGCAACGCACTATGCTTATCAGTGCGGGAAATTGCCTGGCCCCAAAGGTGTCATCTCGGTCCGAGGCAGTCGCAACGTGGCACTCACGTGCGACTGGCTATCTTTGGAGATGGTCGATCAACTTCCCCTCCGGGACGCTCAGGTCGCCACCGTCGCCACCGATGCGATCAAGGCTGCTCCTCGACCGGATGAAAAACTCAAACAAGTTCCTTTGTACCCAGATGATCCATTCAAAACAATTCGGGTCGGATCAACCCTGGATGACAAATAGGAACTCGACCTCGTTGCTTTCCTCCGGGCTAACGCAGACGTGTTTGCGTGGAAACCGTCCGACATGCCCGGTGTCCCAAGGAAAGTAATTGAGCACAGGTTAGCAATTCGACCTGGACAACGACCAATAAAGCAAAAGCTCAGGCGTTTTGCTGCTGACCGACAGGAAGCCATCCGAGAGGAGTTGGACAAACTCCTACAGGCCGGGTTTATCCGCGAAGTGGATCATCCGGAATGGCTCGCCAATCCGGTCATGGTCTGCAAGTCAAATGGCAAGTGGCGCATGTGCGTCGACTACACTAGCCTCAACGCTGCCTGTCCGAAGGATGACTTTCCCCTTCCCCGCATCGACCAGCTGGTCGACTCGACTGCGGGTTGCGAACTGATGAGTTTTCTGGATGCTTATTCAGGATATCATCAAATTAGCATGGCAGAAGACGATGAAGAGAAGACTGCCTTCATCACCCCGTTCGGCACATACTGCTACGTCAGAATGCCGTTCGGTCTCAAGAACGCAGGTTCCACGTACCGCGCTTGATGCAAAAGACCTTTCTTTCCCAGATAGGGCGTAATCTCGAAGCATATGTAGACGATTTGGTTGTAAAAAGTACCAAGAGATTGTCTCATTTGGACGATCTCGCTGAAACCTTCTGTAATTTGAATCGCTTTGGAATAAAATTAAACCCGGAGAAATGTTCTTTCGGGGTTTCATCAGGAAAACTCCTCGGTTTTCTTGTGTGTTCCAGGGGCATTGAAGTTAATCCTGAGAAAATCAGAGCTATTGAACAAATGAGGTCGCCCTCAACCATGAAGGATGTTCAACGCCTGGCTGGTCGCATGGCGGCTTTAAGTCGTTTTATATCACGACTAGGCGAAAGGGGATTGCCTTTCTTCAAAGCCTTGCGGAAGCATCATAATTTTACATGGTCAGATGAGGCCGAAAAAGCATTTCAGGAGGTAAAAACATATCTATCCAGTCCGCCAGTATTGGTGTCTCCCGACAAAGGAGAACCATTGCTTCTTTACCTGGCGGCCACACCGCACGCGGTCAGTGCCGTTCTGATCGCAGATAGGGAAGGAATACATAGACCCGTCTATTATGTGAGCGAGGTACTTCATGGTCCTAAGGAGCGCTACCCTGAGGTCCAGAAGATACTTTACGCACTACTGATGGCTTCCCGTAAGCTACGACATTACTTTCAAGCGCACAAGATCACAGTACCCTCCTCTTTTCCTTTGGGGGATATTGTCCGAAACCCAGAGAAATCTGGTCGAATCGCCAAATGGGCGGTCGAACTCGGTGCCTTCGAGATCCATTTCACACCCCGCACGGTGGTTAAGTCTCAGGTTTTGGCCGACTTTGTGGCCGAATGGACCAACCCTGAGCCACCCGTGCAGTTGGCAGAGGAACTGGAGTGCCCCGATTACTGGACAATGTACTTTGACGGCTCCCGTAGTTTTCAACACTCGGGGACTGGAGTAGTCTTAGTTACGCCCCAGGGCGAACAGCTTAAGTATGTCATTCAACTACACTTTTTTGCGACTAACAATGCAGCAGAGTATGAAGGTCTTCTTGCAGGGCTCCGGGCAGCAAAATTCCTCGGAGTCCGTCGATTAGTGGTGAGGGGAGACTCACAGCTGGTCGTAAACCAGGTAAACAAGGAGTACAGCACCTCCGATGAGACAATGGCTCATTACCTGGGGGAAGTGAGGAGATTGGAAAAACACTTCAGTCATTTCGAAGTCCAATACATCCCGCGAAAAGACAATATTCTCGCAGACCAATTATCCAAAATTGGGTCCTCACGCTCATCCGCTCTGGCAGGAGTGTTCATTGAACACTTGGACCGTCCTTCGATCATGACTTCGGTCGAGGATGATCCGGTAATAGCCTTTGTTACCAACCTCGGTCAGGAACAAGATTGGACTCATCCATTGAGGGTCTATCTTGAACATGGGACCCTACCCGAGGACGAAACCGAAAGTGATCAGTTAATTCGAAAAGCGCGTCTGTACAAACTCATAGATGGGATTCTGTACAGAAAAGGTACTCAAGGAGTATTCATGCGCTGTATATCTCAGGAGGAAGGAAAATACCTCTTGAAAGAAATACACGACGGTGTATGCGGTGCGCACGCGTCATATCGGACACTGGTCGGAAAGGCTTTTCGACAAGGATTCTACTGGCCTTCGGCACTTGATGATGCCAAACATATGGTCAAGACGTGTCCCCGTGTCAGTTCCACGCAAGACAAGTTCATCAACCTGCCTATGCGTTGCAAACCATTCCTCTCGCATGGCCATTCGCGGTCTGGGGGATGGATATCATCGGTCCTATGCCACAAGCGGTCAATGGGTACAAGTTTCTGTTCGTAGCCACTGACACATTTACAAAGTGGATTGAGACCGAACCAGTACGAAACATTACCGCATCAGCCGCACAAAAGTTCTTCCATAAGAACATTGTGGCACGATTTGGTGTTCCAAACCGTCTCATCACAGACAATGGTTCTCAGTTCGCCAGCGGTCTTTTCCTGGACTACTGCGATCAGGTTGGGACCAAGGTGTGCTTTGCTTCTGTGGCACATCCACAAAGCAATGGTGCCGTAGAACGAGCCAATGGGCAAATACTGCAAGGCATTAAAAAGCGCGTCTTTGATGGCCTTAAGACCCACTCGGGGGCTTGGGCAGATGAGCTCTATACCGTTCTATGGGCATTACGGACTACTTCTAGTCGAGCCACCGTGAGACGCCCTTCCATTTGGTCTATGGGGCCGAGGCTGTATTGCCTATGGAAGTAAGTATTGGTTCTGTTCGGACAGATCAATTCGAACAGGTTAATCAGTCCGAACAACGGGCGCGAGATCTCATCCTCTTAGAAGAACGGCATGACCACACCCTGGTTAAATCTGCGGCATACTTGCAGGCTTTACGCAGGTATCACAGTAAAAAGGTGCGACCACGTGATCTCAACGTGGGCGACTTGGTTTTACGAAAAATTCAAGACCAGTCTAATCGCAACAAATTCTCCCCAAAATGGGAAGGCCCTTATACTGTTGTCTCAGTGCTGCGAACAGGATCGGCGCGGTTAGCTATGGAGGACGGTCGGATTTTGTCCAATACTTGGAACATCGATCAACTTCGCAAGTTTTACGTGTAAGTATTCCAATCACTTTTTTCCTGTTCAATTAGCATCTTTTCATAAAATAAAAATATGTTTTGCTTTCATACAATGAGTTTCTCTCTTTAAGCCCATATCATATGCATTCGACCTGGGGGCTGGTCGCCGGCGGACAGATCATTACAACATTCTAATCGGATTCGCTGGTCGATCTCATGACCACTTCCAGATAAGTCACTCCTAAATAAGCCGTTTCTCAGCGCATACGGGGCTATCTGGCAAGTCCTTGGTCATCTGAGTGGCTACTAGTTCGCAATAAGATTAGACGTTACATTCATCCTGATCGTTGGTTAAAAACGCACACCCCTGGTCATTATGCTTATGTTTTCTCCTCTGCTTATAACACTAAGACTTTAGTATTCATAAGCAGAGGCGGGGGCTAGGGGGGATGTGCTTATAGTATGGAACTCATAATATAAAAATTGCAAAATATGTACTTTCTGTCAAAAATGGTTTTTTACATACATTGCATTATACACAATTGTTTTGATACAAAAATAAGGATCATTCGATCCCCAGCTCAGTCAGGAGCTTGTCTACGAAGGGCTTAACCTCCTCCATGACGGCATCGAGCAGCTCTTCACTCTCGATCTCAACCCGTCCCACCAGTGGATTCAGATCTGCATCTGGGCCATAGTGGAGTTGAATCCGGCTTAGGATAGCAGAAACGGCTGACCAAACTCTAGTTCTGATCACTTCTTCTCTTCGTTGTGTATCCTCAGGGAGATACTCGAGAAGTGACTCTGCTTGAGCTATAACTAGGGCAGTCCAGTCTTCTTGGCTGAGATCGTCTCGAGTGGTTTCGACCACATCAGCCTTCAGAAGATGAGCCACCGCCTTCAGCTTTTCGAAGACTAAACGGCTCAGCTTCCCAATTGCCCTTGTGGAGGCTTCGATAGAATCCTGGAGGAGTTTATTATCCGCACTAAGCTATTTTATTTGATCTGCTTGCGCTGCAACAAGGGAAAAGGTTACTCGCATATTGCTAAGACAAGTCTTCCTAGCTCAGGAGGTGACTTACCAGCAATTTGCGACCGTAGTCTGTTATTTTCGATCTCTTGGTTCCTCACCACTGAGACCGAATGGAGCTTCATTGTGGCCATTTCCTTGTCCTGCAATGCCACCTTCCTGCAATAAAACAGAAGGAATGGTCGTAACCAATTTATACATCTATAAATTGACGAATGATGATCCTTACTTGCGCAAGCTGTCTCGTTCTCTTTGTATGGTCACCATGCTCGCCGCCGTGGCACGTGATTGGACCATCATCCGGGATAATTCCTGTGATGCAAAAAAGGGAGTGAAAAGTGTCCTATGTGTAATTCAGGACATCCAGAAAGGGATTCATCATACCTTCATGAATTTCTGCAGAGAGGCATCTTCCGGACTAATTGGAAGATTTGTTGAAGGCCCGGAAGTGCTTACGGCAGGGACAGTAGGAGGAAGTGCCTGCTGAGTATTGCTTCCAGTCGCCGGCGACTGCGACTGGGTCCTCGTATTTATTTCTCCCCCCGTGACTCAGACGACTGCCTGGGCTGAGGGGGTGGAGCGTTCCTCACTGGGGGCTCCTGCACCAGCAGTGACTTCAACCCTTCCCAAAGCGGTTGGAGGACTGGGTGCTATTTCTTTCCGACTGATGGTGGAAAAGAACAATCAAATGGTAACGATTCGTGACCATCATTTCTAATACAACCAGGATGAAGGTTCTTACCTTAATTGAAATCCCATTAGCTTTTGGGATCTCTGGGAAGGTTCTTCTTGAGCGCGGGGACGAGTATCGTCCGCCCTGATCTTACGCTTGGAAAACAAGGGCCCCCTTCCCTGTATGTCTTTCCCTATGAACATTTTTTCAAGGGAAAGATAAAGGCTGACAAGAAGGATCGTTACCTGGGCAGTTGATCCCATTGGCGACGACCCATCCAAGGATCTCGCTGTCTCCTGTGATCCTGTAGCCGGTACCTCATGTGTAACCGCCGCAGGATCTTGAACAATCACCTCCCCTCCTGTCTGTGGAGGAGGAGCATTTTCCTCCCTAGGACTCGCGGTAGTCGCGGGGAGAAGCTCTTCTCCCTGTATAAACATTGACTCATCAAAATATACAGGGGGAATTGAAGAAAACGGACTGTGGAAAAATCTTACCACGATCGTCCTTTCGACTAGGGAAGCGGAGATAATCAACCCTGAAGCCTCGGGGGCTTCAGGAACTGGGAGGTCATCCACGATCCCAAGATTTTCCGCGGTGCCAGGATCTGCCACGGCCACCTCTTCGGTAGCAGTGGTCTCTGCGGGGCAGCTTGGAGCATCGCCGGATGGGAGGTCCGCGATCTTCCACCTCCGAAGGACCAGAGGAACATCATCCTCTTCCTCCTCGCTCCCCTCTCCCTGTACGACGAAGAAGTGATTCCAATCTGCGCCTGGTAAAACAGAAGGGATGTGATATCTTACCGCCGTCTTTCTTGCGGTAGGAGGAATGCTCCGTGAAGACCCCTCCCCGGGATTTGGCCTGGCCTTCTTGGGGGCAGGACTCTTTGTCCTGGGTCTTTGGGAGACCTTCTTCACATTCTTCACCGTTGGCTTCCCAAGAGAGCCGACGTTCTCACTCGGGAAAATCGTCTCAACGAACCTTCCTAGGAGCTGATTCACATTACCGATGGAATTGTTTAGCACTGGACATGCATAAGACCTGAAAAACGGAGGCCAGATAGAGAATGTACCTTTCGGCGCTCCTGTTTAAGGTCGTCGTCGGCGTGAATCAGACTCTGTGGACGAGGCGATCCCTTAGGGCCCTCTACATCGGCATTGTAGGCCCTAAGGAGGGAGTTGGTCCGCCTCTCAATTTCGGATGAAGGCAGGACTGTTCCCAAGTTCGAGTCAGAATTTGTGCAATTCAAGAATGGCAAAGCTCAGCGCCAAAGAAATAAATACCTTTACTGTAGTCCAAGGTGCTGTCCGCCATGGACCTAATCTCCCATGCCGGATGAGCCCTTTCGCGCAGAGGACTCACCCGATTCTTCACAAAGTCTCGGATGACATCTCGAGCTGTCAACCCTTGATTGACCAAGTAAAGGATCACCTCGGCATGCTTCAAGAGCTCCGAATTCATCGACGGGGGAGCATCCAACTCGCTCGACTTCTCTGGTCGCGAGTTTTCAAACCACAGGCTGCTCTCAGACGGTGGAGAGCAGTAGAACCACCTTTGGTGCCACCCGTGCACAGAGTCTCGCAGGGGTGGGGAGGGATACTCCTTTTTATCCCTCAGCCGGAAGTAGATGCATCCGGCGGTGTTGGTGCTCTTCGACCACGCCGAGAAATAGAATCGCCGGAAAAGATCCACGCTGGGATACACTCCGACGAACACCTCACAGAGATGCTGGAACACCGCGAGGATCAGCATCGCGTTAGGGTGGAGGTTAATCAATTCCCACCCATAATGCTCAAGGACATCTTTGAGGAACCGACTCTCAGGGAATCGGAACCCACAGCGCAAGTACTCCTCAAAAACCACCAACTCGCCCTCTTGGACGGTTAGGGTTTCTTGGTTGAGCAACCGCGGAGGAAGGATCTCCTCCTCCTCCAACGCCACTAGGCTCTCCTCAGAGTGGTGAATGGATCGGCTCCAGGATGCCATTTTTGGTGGAGAATCAAAGGAAAAGTTGGCGATTTTGGGAAGACGAAGGCTGAAGAAAATGAGGGTTTTGTGCGGCGGGAACGATGAGGGTTTTCGGCTGTGTGGCTTCTTTGAGAAGACATCTGCTCTTTTTATAGACCCAAGGCAGCGCATTAATGTGAGTAAACGTTTCATTTCAAACGTTCCATTGAATGCTTTATTCATTTCCCATAATGGATACTGCCTCTGGCGGACCCGATAAAGTGTTCAGGAATCGGATCTGAAACAAAAAGACTTCTTTGTTTCGGAAACTGAAAGTGCAAAAGGACTGAAAAATTTTCAGTACTTTTCGGAGATGTTTCTTCTTTGTATGCTTCGAACATTTTTTACGAAAAAATCATGCAACTCAATTTTTGACGTACTGGAATGTTTCTAATTGGGTTATGGTTTGATCGAAACCGTGTTTTAGACTAAACTTCGATTCTAATCGGAGTGACAGTCTGACCGAGTTCCAACTCTGGTCGCAGTTCAGTTCTGACCGCGGCCCTGGAACTGATCGCGGTATCAGGGCAGGTCGCGATGCTTTTGGAAGCATGATTCTGATCGCAGAACTAAAGTTTCCTGTGTATAAGTGGTCGCGAACATAAAGTTTATGGCCATATTTTCGCACAGAAGATGTGAAGAATATTCATAAGAAATAAGAAACTTTTATTTCTTGCATTCTTTACATACAAACGGGATACAGTCGATCAAAACGTCGACTTGCTCCGAAAGAAGTTTACAAAGTTCCCCAAGGGACATGTTGTTGTCAGTAGGATCTACACTGGCAACTCCCAGCGAACTAGCAACTACCCTAAGTCTATCTACATCATCCCTAACAACAGACGCACTATTGTCCCTAATCAAGTCAGAGAGTTCTCGCTGTTGCTGAGCGTGGTCCCTCTCTCGACGGAAATGGTGCGCTTCTTCCCGGGATCGATCAAGACATTCTGCTAGACGCAGAATCTTCGAGGCCATCTCCTCGGTCTTCTTCTCCAGGGCATTCTTCTCCTCCAGAAGATTCTGTTCGGAAGGAAGAGATGGAGCAGCAGAAGACTGATCGCTGGAGCCTCCAACCTCCTGCATTTTGCAAAAGTTAGTCGTACTAAATATAATTATCAGCAAAAGGGGAGAAGAATTGTTACCTGTCCCAGTGCATAACCCGTTGATATACCCATCTTGGGAGGAGGATCATCAGATGGTGGAAGTGCAACCTTCCCATCAGAAGATTGCTTCGCCAAACCAATATAGCGATCATCTGATCGAGGGATAGTCACCGCTTGTCGACCAGAATGTCGATCATCCAAAAGGATGGGAGAATTGGAGGGAAAAGGAGAGAGTTGAGAAGAATTCTTCTCTAAGGTTAAAGGCCTGATTTGCCGAGAGGCATGAATGGGGAGAGTCAAAGGAACTGAAGGAAGAAAGAAACTTGCTACATTCTTCACCTTTGTTCCACTCGAAGATCCTTCGTCAACCTTGGGTTTTTTCCTTAATGGAGACAGGTCTTCAATCGTTTGAGGCCCTTGTTCGACAACTTCCTCTTCATCACTCTCAATATCGATGATGTCGTGATCTGCCATCAGGAGGAGTATGTGAAAAGGAAGAAGACAGGATGACGAGAAAAGGACTTAGGCGTGGGGGGAAATTGTGAAGTTTTACAAATCCAGGAGCCTGGTATTTATAGCCGCCAGGGTGACGGTTTGCATTCCAGACGCCTCGGGTTTCGTCAAAGCATTTACAATTTTACCTCGAGATAAAAACAGTTCTACGGCGTTATCATTGCCCGTCACATAATGTCAGAACCAGTCTTGGGAAACCAACCGTTTTTCACTTAGTGCGCCACTAAGTGGAAAAATTGAAGAGTCGGGTTAAAAATCCAATGCATGGTCTTAAAATTCGAAATAAACACGTCTCTTCGTTTTCTTCGAATTTGGGGGCTAGCTGACGAGGATTGTCACCCGGGTCACTTCTAATAAACTTTTGGTTCAAGACAGATTCGAACTAGACATGTATCTGGCAATTCGAACTCAAGCTATTCCGAGGAGCATCGCCATGAGGTCGCAAGCTTTACGCGATCAGGTCGCGGGCTTCGTGCGATCAGGCCGACAGCTTTGCGCGGTCAGAAGTTCGTATGCTATACGCGAACTGAATATCCGGGATGTTGCGCGGTCAGCCCACATTCCGCGGTTAGGACATTCTCGACCTGGGTGCTTGGAGTTCATTCGGTTATCCATATAACAGGATATTCCAAGCATCCCGAGGATTCCTCCACGTTGAAGACCAACCGTCAGAGGTTAATATATGCGGTTATTCATGATTAACACGTGTTAATAACCTCCGTGGAAGTTAACAGCAGTTCTCCAGAAACTGCATCCAACCGTTTGATGCAGTTTTCTTCATATGGCATCTTTTCGACCAGTATAAAAGGGTGGCATAGAGGTCTGAGAAGGGGATCATCCAATCCATTTGGAAGAACAAGACCCCTGATATAGTTGAGACATCTCAACTACGAAAAACAGCCAAGTCTACGGCCCAAATTAGATAGTTTCTACAAGCCTCCCTGGCTTTATTCTGTATGTTTACATAGGAAAAATCCTTCGCCTGTGAAGGAGTTTTTCTGCTATTTCTGTAATCTTTTATCACCTATAGTGAAATCCTAACAGGACGTAGGGCTATTACTCCCACCATCGAGGGCCCGAACATGTATAAATCTCTCTTTGCTCCTGTTCACCATTGTTCTACATACCTTCCAGGAGGGTCATATTGAAAGGTCTCACCATTACAAATTTTGCATAAGTTCGGCTGAGGGCTCCGAGTCCGAATCGTCGACATTTACCTTCAGAAGGGCGATGAGGCCCTGGACATGCGCCGGAGGCCAGGTCCCGGGGGCCAAAAAGGCGGCGCCCGGGGAGGCGCCGAAGGCTACGTCCCCGGGCGAATGGCGGCGCCCAGGACGGCACCGGAGGCCAGGTCTCGGGGGCCAAGAAGGCGGCGCCCGGGACGGCACCAGAGGCCAGGTCCCGGGGGCCAAAAAGGCGGCACCCGGGGCGGCACCGGAAGCCACGTCCCCGGGCGAATGGCGGCGCCCGGGACGGCACCGGAGGCCAGGCCCCGGGGGCCAAAAAGGCAGCGCCCGGGGAGGCGCCGAAGGCCACGTCCCCGGGCGAATGGCGGCCCCCAGGACGGCACCGGAGGCCAGGTCCCGGGGGCCAAAAAGGCGGCGCCCGGGGAGGCGCCGAAAGCCACGTCCCCGGGCGAATGGCGGCGCCCGGGACGGCACCGGAGGCCAGGTCCCGGGGGCCAAAAAGGTGGCGCCCGGGACGGCACCGGAGGCTACGTCCCCGGGCGATTGTGACGCAACTTACCTGGACTTAGTCCCGCGGAGATTTCACCCAACAAAATCAAAGAGACGATGGAGGTTATCAGGGTCGAACCTCCCCGGGCTGATTTCCTGGTCGATATCATCCTTCCCCTCAGCAGGGTCATATGACGGACCGGACTCACCCTTTAGCGCATTGAGAACCTCGGTGGGTTCCGACCTTGCGCTAGTCGCCCCCTGGTCGATGGACATGACCTGGAGAGTCGATTCGACCTCTGGAAGATTTTCGCCTCCAATTTCCTCCATCGGTACAGGATCGCTCGGAGAAGGCATTGGAATGTGAGCATAATCCTCGAGATCGAAATCGTTCTCAGAATCATATGCTCCAGCCATGATTCAGCGAACCTCCGAATGAAAATTATGACGCCTTGAGAAAGGCCCCACGGTGGGCGCCAGTTGTCGACGATTCGGATTCGGGTTCCTTAGCCGAACTTATGCAAAATTTGTAGGTTGTGAGACCTTTTAGGGTGTCCCTCCGGGAAGGTATGTAGAATTATGGAGAACTGGAGCACAGAGAAGTTTATACAGGTTCGGGCCCTCGATGGTGGGATTAATAGCCCTACGTCCTGTTGGGATTTCACTATGTGTAGTAAAAGGATTTACAAAGTGACGGAAAAGATCTTCACAGGCGAAGATTTTCCCTATGTGTTTGTACAAGATGAAGCCTGGAAGGCTTATGGAAGCTATCTAATCTAAGGCTATTGTCTTCGAGTTGATTGTTCGATCAGTTGATCTCTGGATGAGATGTCTTATCTCCTTCCTCTCTTTTTATTTGATGCATCAGGCTACCCCTTTATACTGGTCGAAAGGGCACCAAGTCGTAACGGCATCAAACAGTTGCTTTGATGCGGTTTCGTCAACCGCTCTCAACTCCCACGCAGGTTTAACATGTGTTATTCGTGGATAACCGCACGTATTAACCTCCTGACGGTTGTTCCTCTACGTGGAAGAATCTTCGGGATACTCGAGAAATCCCTGTTACGGGGACAGATTCATCCCACGTTCTCTGGTCGAGAGTGCTCTGACCGCGCAACATCTACAGCCTTCTGTTCATGTATAGCATACGAACTCCTAACCGCGCACTAGCTGCAGTCTGATCGCGTAAAGCCTACGATCTCAGACTTGTGCTTCTCAGAATGACTTTAGTTCGCTCCGCCACGCGCGTGTCTGGCTCGAATCTATCTTGAACCAGTCGTAGATTCATTTGAACTGACTCGGGTGTCAATCCTCGTCGATGTGCAATCCACATAAGTACTTGTTTAGCTAGGCTTGCGTTAGCATGTGTTTTATGCCACTAGACGCACAACACAAGGTTCTAGTCCTTATATGCCACTGACCAGACCATCCACAACCTTGCACCTTCAGTGCCTGCACATCCTTTGCAGTTAAGCACCTCCAGTGCTACAGCCATCCATACCAAAATTCTGGTCACGGCTAGGGGTTTTATTTTATGAATATAAGTATATAAATACATATATAATAGTTCATGGCTCAAAACTTGTTCATTTCACATTTCACAGATAACCAGTCTAGTACTGCCAATTCATAATTCAACCATTTTCAATCTTTCACATGCAATATTATCTATATTCAAGGTTATATTATAGCAACTCTTAAAATATAGGTTCAAGATGTCCAAGAATATCACTTGCCTTCCGCGTCGTAAAATACAGCAGTTGATGTCGGGTCGGCAGTGAAGTCCTCGAACTTTGGCTCTGGCTCTGATACCATAATTTTGTCGTGCCCCAAAACTGAGACTACGAATACTCCCGTGGAGACCTAGCTTGCTGCATCTAGTCTCATATATGTATACCCTTGACTTCACCAGTAGCTTCCTCGTATCCCTCTATCACTCTCCAAGCAAGGAATTAAGTTCAAACCTCCTGTATCAAAAACCCCCAATTCTAGTGCCTTCTTCTCCGGCACCGGCCACCGGAATGTTATTCCCAGCCATTTCAATGCAGTGAGATCACCGCAGTTCATCACTGGATTTCTTGCCGTCCGGCCATCTTCATCCGTGGATCCTGTTATGTCTTTTGTTCCTGTTACTCAAGCCTACCTCCTAGACAAAGTTAGCATACCAGTTGAGCCCTTGAACAACATTTTATGCTTAGCCCTAGCTTTTGACATTGTCAGCCTTATGCCAGAGCTTGTCAGCCAGTGGCATTAGCTCTTTTCACTTCTTTCTAGTTGTGCAAATTGAAAATAACCTTGTCCCTTGGACTTGTGGAGTTGTGATCAATATTTTATTCTACTGCCACAAGTTCAGAAAATCCCTCTGTCATCCATCGACCCAATGTCGATACCTTGAACCGAATGTCGACCTAAAGACGTTTGCTGTTTTTGAGCGAACCAGTCGCAACCTTGATATCATTCTGATATTTTGAGACATTTGGAACCTTGTAAACTTTTGGCAATTAATCTTAACCTTGGTTTCCATAACTTAACTCTAATCGCTTTCCAGAACTCTCGAATCTTGTATCGCCTAAATGTTCTCATTGCATTATTGCATTATTGCATGTAGTGAATTAGTAAGAGTAGGATTGATTGTAATGCCTGTTTGCTTTCTTGATCTTTGCTCAGAGCCAGAGCCAGAGTTCGAGGACTTCACTACCGACCAGACATCAACTGCTGTATTTTACGACGCGGAAGGCAAGTCATATTTTTGGACATCTTGAATCTATATTTTAAGAGTTGCTATAATATAACCTTGAATATAGATAATATTGCATGTGAAAGATTGAAAATGGTTGAATTATGAATTGGCAGTACTAGACTGGTTATCTGTGAAATGTGAAATGAACAAGTTTTGAGCCATGAACTATTATATATGTATTTATATACTTATATTCATAAAATAAAACCCCTAGCCGTGACCAGAATTTTGGTATGGATGGCTGTAGCACTGGAGGTGCTTAACTACAAAGGATGTGCAAGCACTGAAGGTGCAAGGGGGTGGATGGTCTGGTCACTGGCATATAAGGACTAGAACCTTGTGTTGTGCGTCTAGTGGCATGAAACACGTGCTAACCGCAAACCTGGTATGGGACAGGCCTTTACAAGTACTTATGTGGATCGCACATGAAACCCCTGCATGAGATGCGCTGTGATGCACGATTTACACGGAGTACGGCTCCCACACATATCACTGAAAGTGATCTTGCACGCTGACCCAGTAATGGGAATATGCAAAGGGGTGGAGGTTTTGGGTACAACCTGCCACAACTGTGGTTCGCGAGAGATCCACAGGGCCAGGGGTGAATTGTGAGTAAAACATAACAAAAGTTCTTGTTATCTCCACCTTGCCACTCACACATGGTTGTGAGGAAGGGTCTAATCATATTGTAGGATAGGCTTGAAAGTGGAATATCTTGCGGCTGAATTGGTACCTCTCTGCAGAGTTAAAAACATATTCGAATACTCTGAGCTCCCGGGTTTATAGGAGTCTGCTGCGGTGGATTAAATCCATGGGGTGTGACACAAGTATATTTTCTAAATAAAATTTGTTAAATCAAGATTACCCAAATGACATGTGTTGTCATGGTAAGGAGAGCTACCGTGGGCTGTCGTGTGTCGACGTGTCGTGGTAGTGCTATAATTTAGTGAACATAAATAGCGATGCTATGTTATGAAAAGTGCTGCTATAAGATGAGATGAGATGAGATATGAAAGAAAAGATTATTTTACAAATATCCATAATTCTTGACTAGTCTGGGTTCATATCATCACTACTATATGTATCTACTCTTACATATGACTTGCTGAGTACATAAGTGCTCGCCATTGCAACCTACAAATCAGTAGATGGAGCGTTCAATAATCAAGATGGAGGCGTGGAGAACTTCTTGGATCCAGAAGGAGGAGAGTCAGTTCCGCCAAAGCCCTGATGTATGTTGTTCTGCCGTCAACTTCTCATTGTGGGAGGGTCACCTATCTTCTGCTGTGTAGATGTTATTTTGCTAAACCATGTATGCCACGAAGGCATTGTAATCTTTTTATGTAATATTAAGGCCAGTAGGCCACACTGCTTAAATATTTTGTAAGTTACTCTGTTGTAAAGTAAATATACTCCTGTGCTTGACTTATCCTGGGAAGTCAAGGGTATACATATAGGAGACTAGCTGCAGCGAGCTAGGTCTCCACGAGAGTAGTCATAGTCCCAGTTTCGGAGCACGACATAATATATCTCAATTTTACTCTACAGCATGAGTTCTAACATATACAGTACTTTTATCCTGTAAGTACTTAATTCTTCCCTTCAAATTTTCTTGCCAAAATCTCATTGCAGCCTCTTGCTTCTTCAAAAATTAAGCTCTCCAAAAATCCCATTCCCTGAAACATCATTTTCCAATGCCCTGCAACACTTCAAAAATTACTCTGGTAGTCTGACGGTATTTTGTTGTTTGTACCGATAGCAAAAGGGCATCCACTACTTTAATGTGTCTCAGGCACTTCAAAAAATACTCTGGGAAAAATTACTTTTTCTATTGGTATTATTTTGTTTTACCGTTAGAATAAATTCATTAGTTTGACGGTATTTTGTTGTTTGTACCGATAGAAAAGGGCATTCACTACTTTAATGTGTCTCAGGCACTTCAAAAATTTCTCTGCGAAAAATTTACTTATTCTATCGGTATTATTATGTTCTACCGTTAGAATAAATTTATTAGTCTGACGGTATTTTGTTGTTTGCACCGATAGCGAAAGGGCATCCACTACTTTAATATCAGGAACTTCAAAAATCACTCTGGGGAAAATTGGTCTCCTGGTATTTTGTTGTTTGTACCAATAGAAAAGGGCATCCACTACTTTATTACACGTACATGGCCCTTGAGTTTCCCTCCAGTCGAATAGTTCCAACTTATAGCACTGTGTCTCTTCGAGAGCGAAGAAAACCACAACCTCCGCAGTGACCACTCACTTCCTCTCTCCCACACGACGATCGCCGGCTGGATACTGGTTCGCCACTGCCACCGGTTCATATTTTCGTCCTTCGCCGGCCGCCGCTGCGTTCTACACCGCCTCTCCATCACCACAACTGATCGCTGTAAATACCCTAATTCGTCATTCTTTTTCCAGCATCTTCCTTATTTGGTCTTAGTGTTTTGTACGTACTAATTCTTCGAGTTTTGCAATTACACTAGGGTTCCCTATTGTGTTGGATTATGTACATTCCGCAGGCAATGTTGATTTAAATTAGGGTTGACATAATAGGTTCTAGTGCTGTAATGAACCTATTTTGAGATTTTAACTTATATATACTGTCGACGATTCGGACTCGGGGTCCTTAGTCAAACCTATGTAGAATTTGTAGGTTGTGAGACCTTTCAGGGTGTCCCTCTGGGAAGGTATGATGAATCAAAGATAACTAGAGCACAGAGAAGTTTATACAGGTTCGGGCCCTCGATGGTGGGAGTAATAGCCCTACGTCCTGTTGGGATTTCACTATGCGTGGCCAAAAGAGTTACAAAGTTATGAAAAAGATCTTCACAGGCGAAGATTTTTCCTATGTGTTTATACAAGACAATGCCTGGAAGGCTTGTGAAAGCTATCTAACTTAGACTACTGTCTTTTGATTCGATCCGGTTCGATCCCTTCCTCTCTCCTGTTTGATGCCTTGGGCTACCCCTTTATACTGGTCGAAAGGGTGCCAAGGCATAACGGCATCGAACAGTTGCTTGTGAGCAGTTTTCGTAACCGCCTTTAACCTCCACGCAGGTTTAATACGTGTTATTCATGGATAACCGCACGTATTAACCTCCTGACGGTTGTCTCCATATCTGGAAGAATCTTCGGGATACACGGGATATTCCTGTTGTAGGGACAAAATAATCCCGCGTTCTCTGGTCGAAGGTGTTCTGACCGCGCGTTGTTACCTGACCGCACACTATCTACGATCTTCTGTTCGCATATGGCATACGAACTCCTGACCACGCACTGGCTACTGTCTAATCGCGTAAAGCCTGCGACCACATGATTGTGCTTCTCAGAGTAACTTGAGTTCGCATCACCAAGTGCTAGTCTGGTTCGAATCTGTCCTGAACCAGACGTGCATTTATTTGATCTAGCTCGGGTATCAATCCTCATCAGTTAGCCCCCAAATTTGAAGAGAACGAAAGGACGTGTTTGCTTCAAATTTTAAGACTTACATTGAATACTTAACCCGACGCTTCAAATTCTCCACTTAGTGGGCACTAAGTGTGGCGGTTGGTTCCCCGAGACGGACTCTAGGTAATATGTGATGGGTAATGATGGCGCCATTGAAATGTTTTTTAACCCGAGGTAAAATTGTAAATGCTTTAAAAACTCGAGGCGTTCGAAAACTAAACCGTCACCCCGGCGGCTATAAACACTACTACAGAAATGCAATCCACTAACCCATATCTTCTAACGGTTATAAACAATCTGGGAAAAATCCGATAGAATAGGACGATAGCGGCGGAGAAGAGGCTTTTTACTATCGGTTATACACTGGTACATCGTTAGTGAAATGCAAACACTTTTTACTATCGGTCATTACTGTACCAACCGAGATAATAGATGAAATAGTACTATCGGTTTTTCATTCGTAACTGATAGTAAAATTACGGACTTTATACTATCGGTTCGTACTGTACCAACCGATATAATATATGAAATAGTACTATCGGTTTTTCATTCGTAACTGATAGTAAAATTACGGACTTTATACTATCGGTTCGTACTGTACCAACCGATATAATATATTAAATAGTACTAACGGTTGTGTTTTTGAACCGATAGTAAAAGAAACAATGGGGACCTTTAGAAGAGAGAAAATTTCACTAACGGTTGTGTTTTTGAACCGATAGTAAATTTACGTTATTTTTACTATCGGTTATTAGTGTACGAACCGATAGAAAAGATAAACTTTTATTATCGGTTTGTTTATTCAACTGATAGTAAAAGAAACAATGGAGACCTTTAGAAGAGAGGAAAGTTCACTAACGGTTGTGTTTTTGAACCAATAGTAAATTTACGTTATTTTTACTATCGGTTATTAGTGTATGAACCGATAGAAAAGATAAACTTTTACTATTGGTTTGTTTATTCAACCGATAGTAAAAGAAACAGTGGGGACATTTAGAAGAGAGGAAAGTTCACTAACGGTTGTGTTTTTGAACCGATAGTAAAATTACGTTATTTTTACTATCGGTTATTAGTGTATGAACCGATAGAAGAGATGAACTTTTACTATCGGTTTGTTTATTCAACCGATAGTAAAAGGACGTCATATATAATAATGATTATGACAGTGGGGACCTTTAGAAGAAAGGAAAGTTCACTAACGGTTGTGTTTTTGAACCGATAGTAAAATAGTACAAGACCCCTATAATGGGTTAAATGCGCAGGAGTTTTCCCTCCAGTCCAACCAAACACATTTCCAAATAAGTCTCTACTCGCGCGCGGAAAACCCTAGCCTCCCCGACGTCCCCTTTTTCGCTCCTGCACCACCATTGTCGCTCGCATTTGGGTTCTCCACCACCGCCGGTCACTGCATCGCGCCATCACAGGCCACTCCACGGACTGTAAGTGTTCTTGACCAACCCGATTAAAATTGTTCTTGCCGCTCGTGTCAGTTTCTTAAATTAATACTGAACGCGATTAAAACTGGTAGTCTTTAGGAAAGAGTAATTGAAATGAAATCAGTTTCCTAACTTCATACAAGCATGCAGAGCGCCATGTTGAAAGACCAATACGAGTTGCCTCAATTGGAGCAGATGCGACAAATTTGGGCTCAATATATGATGGATGAAGTGGCTATCAACGATCGATCGTAAATGACTTGTGTAATATACATTGAATGTGTTAATTGGTGTATGTGTGTACTTGTATTGGTGTATTTGTGAATAAACTTAATATGTGAATAATTAGATCCAATCTGTCCAATGCATGTGTATATCTTTATATTAGTGTATTTGTGAATAATTCAATCTCTTAATAATTAGATTCAATCTGTCCAATGTGTGTCTCTTTGTATTGTTGTATCTGTTAATAATCCTTTGTAATACTATCGGTTCATATCCTACAACCGATAGAAGAAAGTTTCCAGTACTAACCGTGTTGAGTAACTAACCGATAGGAAAACTATACAGTACTATCGGTTTCCAGTGTAGAACCGTTACAAGAAATCTAACATCACTATCGGTTTAGTTCACTGAGCCGATAGAAGAAATTATCATTCACGATTAGTGAACGTTAGAATATAGGTATTTTACTATCGGTTTGCAACCGATAGAGTTGTGCTACGTTTTTTCTATCGTGCTTATCACTAGCGGTAAGAGAACCGATAGTAGAGACGATTTTAAACTGATAGTGAAAAGTAATTCTGTAGTAGTGAAATACCGAAGCCTCTGGAATTCAAAACTCCACAATTTTTCTTCCCGGCTAAGTCTCTTCCAAAGCCATCTTCCCTTCCTTTCATACACTTCTCGATGGCAGACCATAACATCATCGAGATTGAGAGTGATGAAGAAGAAGTTTTCGAGCAGGATTTGCAGATGTCCAAAGATTTGTCTCCTTCAAGGAAGAAACCCAAGGTTGACGAGGGATCCTCCAGCAGAACAAAGGTGAAAGACGCGTCATTGTTCTTTCTTCCTTCAGTTCCTGCAGTTCTTCCTGTCCATTCACCTCGGCAGGTCGAACCTTCATCTCCACTTTTGGAGGGATGTTCTTCTCAGCTTTCTCCATTTCATCCCAATGATCCCTCGACTTGTGTTGGGGAAGCAATCTTCTGGTGGGAAGGTCGTACTTCCACCATATGATGATCCTAGACCTTTATCGGGTGATCTACTTTCTGGGGGAGCTATATCAACCTGTCACTTGCGAGGACAGGTAATTATTTCTATCTCCTTTTGCTCGTTATTACAATTAGTGTAACTAACATTTGCAAATGTAGGAGATTGGAGCCCCCAGCGATCATCCTGCTGAAATCCTGCCTCCCCCCCAGACAGACTCTCCAAGGGGAAAAAGAGGCTCTTGAGAAGAAGACCGAAGAGATGTCTTCGGCGATTCTGCATCTGGCAGAATGTTTTGAAAGATCCCGTGAAGAGGCACGCCAATTCCTTCGAGAGAGGGACCACGCACAGCAACAGCGAGAACTCTCTGACTTGATTAGGAATAATAGCGCATCTCTTGTTAGGGATGATGTAGATAGACTTAGAGTAATTGCTAGTTCCCTGGGGGTCGCCAATGTAGATCCTACTGACGACAACATGTCCCTAGAAGAACTTTGTAAACTCCTCTCAGATCAGGTCGACGCTCTGGTTGCTGGCATCCCTTTTGTATGTAAAGATTGTCAGAAATAAAGATTTCTTTTACCTTACATAACATATGGATATTCTTTACAACTTCTGTGTGAAAACATGGCCACAAACAATGTCTTTATGACCACTCATACACAGGTAAATTCCAGTACTGCGACCAGAAACACATTTTAAATTCCATACCGCGAGTAGCGTTAATACTACGATCAGACTCAAAGCCGCGATTAGAACCGAAGTTTGATCTGGAAGATTACCACGGTCAGAACCAAAATTCGATCAGACTATCACTTCGACTAGAATCGGAGCCCAGTCAGAGACATAGTTTTGATAACACAGCAATCTGATCAAAAAAAATCCATACGTCCAACAATTGGACCATAGAAATATCTTTATGATCGATTCGTGAAAGTTTACAAGAAACATGAAGGAGAAAGTCCTCCGAAAACCTTTGTAGAACTTTTCACGTTTTTTGTACCCAGTTTTAACCCTCAAATTCGAAACAAAGAAAGCCTTTTGTTTCGGATTTGGTGCAGGAAGCACATAACGGGTTTACCAGAGAAAACATCCATTATGGGAAATGAATAGAATATTCAATGGAACGTTACCCTCAATGGTGCGTCTCCTCGGGCCTATAAAAGGAGCAGGTAGCTTCTTGAGGAAGCCACGCACCCAGCCCCCAGTGTTAGAACTTCCACCGCTCAAAACCCTCGTTCCTTATCTTCCATCACCCCCAAAGCCGCCAGCTTTCTCCCACAATTTCTTCCAAAAATGACATCTTGGAGCCGATCAGTTCATCATTCGGAGGAGAGCCTGATGGCACTAGAGAAGGAAGAGATTCTTCTCCCAAGATTGCTAATCAACTGGCGACCCGCGGGGAAGGATCAAGAAACCCCAATCATCCAAGAGGGTGAGTAGGTGGTTTTTGAAGAATACTTGAGGTGCGGGTTCCAATTTCCTGAGAGTCGGCTCTTGAAGGGGATCTTGGAGCATTATGGGTTGGAGTTGGTGAATCTCCACCCAAATGCAGTCCTAATCCTGGCGATCTTCCAGCACCTGTGTGAAGCCTTCGTCGGAGTATACCCCAGTGTGGATCTCTTCCGACGGTTCTACTATTCGGTGTGGTCGAAGAGCGCCAACGCCGCCGGATGCATTTACTTCCGGATAAGGGAGAAGAAAGAGTATCCCTTCCCACCCCTGCGAGACTCCGTGCATGGGTGGTACCAGAAATGGTTTTACTGCACCCCTCCGTCTGAGAGCGGGTTGTGCTTTGAGAACTCGCGGCCAGAGAAGCCTAGCGAGTCGGATTCCCTCCCTGCTCTGAATGCAGAGCAGAAGAAGCAAGCCGAAGTAATTCTTCACTTAGTCCAGCAGGGACTGACAGCTCACGATGTCATTCGCCACTTCGTGAAGAATCGGGTGAGCCCCCTGCGCGAAAAGGCTCATCCGGCTTGGGAGATACAGTCCATGGTGGACAGCACCTTGGACTATAACAATGGTATGTGACTTAGCCAACAAAGTCTTACATTTTTCTATCATAACTGGCTGACTGGTCTGCTGGTGACGCAGTCTTGCCTTCGTCCGAAGTCGAAAAGCGGATGAACTACCTCCTCAGGGCATATAGTGCCGAAGTGGAGGGAATCAAAGGATCGCCTCGCCCCCAAAGCTTGATCCATGCCGGCGACGACCTTAGACAGGAACGTCGAAAGGTATGTCATCTCTCGTTATGTTCTGTCTGTTGGTCATATGTGCGTTTTGTACTAACAAGAACATTGGGATGGCCTAGCTTTTGGGGAAATTTGCCGAGGCGACATGTCCAGGTGAAAGTGTCGGTTTCCTGGGAAAACCGACAATGAAGAGAGTGAAGAAAGTCTCTTCAAGGCCTGGAGCGAGGGATCTTGCCCCCAAGAAATCCAAGAAACTTCTTGGGGAAGGTTCCTCGCATAGGAGGCCTCCTACCGCGAAGAAGACTGCGGTAAGATATCATGTGCCTCCTGTTACCCCAGGTGCGAACTGGAATTACTCCTTCATCGTGCAGGGCGAAGGAAGCGAGGAGGAGGAAGACGACATTCCTCTGGTTCGCCGAAAGAGGACGGCGATCACTCCTCAAGCCGGCGAAGAGCTGCCTCTGCCCGCAGAGACAGCTACTGCAGACCCCGCTGCCACTGAGAACCTTGTGGTCGCGGGTGAGATCTCTGCTCCTGAAGCCCAGGAGGCTTCAGGGTCTGTAACTTCTCCCTCCCTGGTCGCAGGGACGACCGCGGTAAGGTCCCTCGCAGTCTTGAATTTACAATTTTGTCTGTATACGTGTTCACCGATCCACGCTTGTACAGGGAGAAGAACTTCCTCCCACGACTCTTGTGAGTCCTAGGGGGGCGAGTACTCCGCTCCTGGCGACAGGGGCGGAAGTAATGGAGCAAGGCCCCGCGACCACTTCCAACCTCAGGGTCGCGGACGAAATGCCAGCACCAGTGGTTCAGGAGACACACAGACCATCAGGTGCATCCCTGCCAACCGAGCAGGTTACCCCGGTAAGGGTTCTTTCCATTCAGATCTTCGTCATTCCTCATGTATATGCTTACAGGCTGATATACATAGGGAGAAAAGGAGAAGGTCTTGTTCACAAAGAGAAAGACCAGAACAGACGATGATTGTCCTCTTTCTCTTGGGGAACCATCTTCGAAATCCCAGAAGCTAATGGGATTTCAATTACGGTAAGAATTCCCTTATGTTTATACCGAATCAGATCGTGGCAACCATCCATGAAATTGAGGGTTTCTTTTTCTGCTTAGGCGTAGAGATTCAGTGCCAAACCCTCCAACAGCCTTGGCGAGGGTTGAAGTTCCTGCTGGTGCCGAAGCCTCTGGTGAAGAAAGCTCTGTCCCTCCAGTCCAGGAAATCGTCCGGGCCGTTGCGGATGAGTTTGACATGGAGACCCAATCGCAGGTGTTAAAGACTGCGATTGTGGCTCAGCAGGGACATTCATCTGCTGCTCTCTTCGGGGATAAGGCGAGTCCATCGACTCAGCCTCCAACCATCCCGAAGTTCAAGTTGCTTCGGGAATACACTGAAGTATGACGAACACGCCTCACGATATCTGAGTTTAGCATAGGGCACTCAGATTTTGCAACGAACTTCCCTCTATGCCATAGGAACTGACCCGTATGACGACCAAATCGATGGCTATGGCAGATAGCATCGAGGCCATACAAGAAGAAAAGAATCGTTTGCAGGAGTAAGAAAAAAGTGCTTTAGTTTGCTTGAATACAAACTTGTCATGACAATCTTCTTTTTTGTTGCAGGGAAAACGCCTTCCTGAAGAAGAGCCTTGTCGATCGGGAAAATGACGAGCTCAGGGCGGCCACCACAATTTCTCATCTAGAGGCCGAGCTCAAAGAAGTGCGATCGCAGCTCTCATGTAAGTCAACTTCCGACTAGAAAGAATTAACTTTGCCGCTTGGACTGTTTATAACGACCTCCTTACTGCAGCGCAAGTAGATCAAATAAACCAGCTTGGTCAAGAGAAGATAGACCTCCAGATGACCATCGACTCAGTCTACAGGGAGAACAAAGACTCGAGCATATCCATCTTCGAAAAGCTAAAGATGGTAGCCAGTCTTCTAAGGGCTGATGCGGTCGAAACCACAACAGATGACCTTAGCCCTAGTGACTGGTCTAAGTTGGTCGTAGCCCAAGCGGAATCACTACTCGAGTATCTTTCTAAAGATACCAGGCGACAACAAGAGGCGATCAGAACAAGAGTCCGATCAGCAGCCTCCGCCATTCTCTCTTGGTTTCGTCTCCACCACGGCCCAGATCTGGATCTAAATCCACTGGTAGGAGAGGTAGAGATCGAGAGTGAAGACCAACTTGAGGATATCATGGAGGAAATTAGACCTCTCGTAGACAAACTCTTGATCGAGCTCGGGATTATGTAAACCTTGTACCTGTACAGACACAATTCATAGAATGCAATGCATGCATTTTTTGGTTTTGTTTTGAAAGAAAGCACTCTTTGTTGCTTCATATTATAACCATATTCCCCTAGCCCCCGCCTGTGATTATATATACTGGAGACTTAGTATTATAAGCACAGGAAAAATATGGGTGTAACGAGCAGGGACATTCGACCAGGCCATCAATTATACTCGATGCAATGCCTAACCTTATTGCAAACCAGCAGCCACTCAGATGACCAAGGACATGCCAGCAAGCCCCGTGTACGTTGAGAAATGGCTTATTGAGGAGTGTCTTGTCTGGAAGTGGTCATGAGATCAGCCAGCGAATCCGATTAGGGCATTGTGGCGATATAATCACTGGCGACCAGCCCCCGAGCCAAGTTCGTAACACATGAGCATAAAAGGAAATATTAGACATACAAAACAACAAAGACGCACTCGTTTTATTTTAAACCATGCTAATTGAAAAGGAAAAGGGATTGGATACTTACACGTAAAACTTGCGTAATTGATCAATGTTCCAAGTATTGGATAAGATTCGACCATCCTCCATCGCTAACCAAGCTGATCCTCGTCGCGGCACCGAAACAACAGTATAAGGGCCTTCCCACTTCGGGGAGAATTTGTTTTGATTGGATTGGTCTTGTATTTTTCGTAAAACCAGATCCCCCGCGTGAAGACTACGTGGTCGCACCCTTTTGTTATGGTATTTGCGCAAAGCTTGCAAATATACCGCAGACTTGATCAAAGAACGATCACGCTTTTCTTCTAGGAGGATGAGATCTTGTGATCGCTGTTCGGCCTAATCAACTCGTTCGAATTGATCTGTCCGGACAGATCCAATACTAACTTCCATAGGCAATACGGCCTCAGCCCCATAGACCAGATGGAAGGGCGTCTCACCGGTGGCTCGACTAGAAGTAGTTCGTAGTGCCCATAGAACGGTGTAGAGCTTGTCTGCCCAAGCCCCCGAGCGAGTCTTAAGGCGATCAAAAACACTTTTCTTGATGCCTTGCAGTATCTGCCCGTTGGCACGTTCCGCGGCTCCATTGCTCTGTGGATGAGCCACAGAAGCAAAGCACACCTTGGTTCCAATCTGATCGCAGTAATCAAGAAAAAGACCACTGGCGAACTGAGAACCATTATCCGTAATAAGATGATTTGGAACACCGAATCGAGCAAGAATGTTCTTATGGAAGAACTTTTGTGCTACAGCGGCGGTAATATTGCGTACTGGTTCGGCCTCAATCCACTTCGTAAACGTGTCAGTAGCTACGAACAGGAACTTGTATCCATTGACCGCTTGTGGCATAGAACCGACAATATCCATTCCCCAAACCGCACAGGGCCATGCAAGGGGAATGGTTTGCAATGCATAGGAAGGTTGGTGAACTTGTCTCGCATCAAACTGACACTGAGGACACATCTTGACCATATTCTTGGCATCATCAAGTGCTGAAGGCTAGTAGAATCCTTGTCAAAAAGCTTTTCCGACCAATGTAGGTATGACGCGTGCGCACCGCATACACCGTCATGTATTTCTTTCAAGAGAGATTTACCTTCCTCCTGAGATACGCAGCGCATGAATACTCCTTGAGTACCCTTTCTATACAAAACTCTTTCTATAAGTTTGTATAGACGCCCTTTTCTTATTAACCGATCACTTTCGGTTTCATCCTCGGGCAAGGTCCCATGTTAGACTCTCAATGGATGAGTCCAATCCTGTTCCTGACCGAGGTTGGTAACGCAGACTGTTACCAGATCATCCTCGACCGAAGTCATAATCGAAGGATGTTCCAAGTGTTCGACGAACACTCCTGCCGGAGCGGATGTGCGTGAGGACCCAATTTTGGATAATTGGTCTGCGAGAATGTTGTCTTTTCGCGGTATGTATTGGACTTCGAAATGGCTGAAGTGTTTTTCCAACCTCCTCACTTCCCCCAGGTAATGAGCCATTGTCTCATCGGAGATGTTGTACTCCTTGTTTACCTAGTTTACGACCAGCTGTGAGTCTCGCCTCACCACCAATCGACGGACTCCGAGGAATTTTACTGCCTGGAGCCCTGCAAGAAGACCTTCATACTCTGCTGCATTATTAGTCACAACAAAGTGTAGTTGAAAGACAAACTTAAGCTGTTCGCCCTGAGGCGTAACTAAGACCACTTCAGCCCCCCAGTGTTGAAAACTATGATAGTCATCGAAGTACATTGTCCAATGATCGGGGCAATCCAATTCCTCAGGTACCCGCATGGGTGGCTCAGGATTGGTCCATTCGACCACAAAGTCGGCCAAGACCTAACCGTCGTGCGGGGCGTGAAATGGATGTCGAAGGCACTGAGCTCGACAGCCCATTTTGTGATCCGACCAAATTTCTCCGGATTGCGGACAATATCCCCCAATGGAAAAGAGGAGGGTACTGTGATCTTATGTGCTTGAAAGTAATGTCGTAGCTTATGGGAAACCATCAGTAGTGCGTAAAGTATCTTCTGGACCTCAGGGTATCGCTCCTTAGGGCAATGAAGTACCTCGCTTACATAGTAGATGGGTCTATGTATTCCTTCTCTATCCACAATCAGGACAGCGCTGACCGCGTGCGGTGTGGCCGCCAAATAGAGAAGTAATGGTTCTCCTTTGTCGGGAGACACCAAGACTGGTGGACTGGTTAAATATGCCTTCACCTCCTGAAACGCTTTTTCGGCCTCATCGGATTATGTGAAATTGTGGTGTTTTCGCAGGGCTTTGAAGAAAGGTAGTCCCCTCTTGCCTAGTTGCGATATGAACCGACTTAAAGCCGCCATGCGACCTGCCAGGCGTTGAACATCTTTCATGGTAGAGGGAGACCTCATCTGTTCAATTGCCCTGATTTTTTCAGGATTAACTTCAATGCCTCTGGAACAAACAAGAAAACCCAGAAGTTTTCCTGAAGAAACCCCAAAAGAACATTTCTTCGGGTTCAATTTTATTCCAAAGTGATTCAAATTACAGAAAGTTTCAGCGAGATCATCCAAATGAGACAATCTTTTAGTGCTTTTTACAACCAAGTCGTCTACATATGCTTCGAGATTACGCCCTATCTGGGAAAGAAAGGTCTTTTGCATCAAGCGCTGGTACGTAGAACCTGCGTTCTTGAGACTGAACGGCATTCTGACGTAGCAGTAGGTGCCGAACGGGGTGATGAAGGCAGTCTTCTCTTCATCTTTTTCTGCCATGCTAATTTGATGATATCCCGAGTAAGCGTCCAGGAAACTCATCAGTTCGCAGCCCGCGGTTGAGTCGACCAGCTGGTCGATGCGGGGAAGCGGAAAGTCGTCCTTCGGATAGGCACTATTGAGGCTGGTGTAGTCGACGCACATCAGCCACTTACCATTTGACTTGCGGACCATGACCGGATTGCAAGCCATTCTGGGTGATCGACCTTGCGGATAAATCCGGCCTTTAGGAGTTTGTCCAACTCCTCTCGGATGGCTTCCTGTCAGTCAACAGCAAAACGCCTGAGCTTTTGCTTTATTACTTCCCTTGGGACACCGAGCATGTCGGATGGTTTCCACGCAAACACATATGCGTTAGCCCGGAGGAAAGTAATGAGCTCGAGTTCCTATTTGTCATTCAGGCCTGATCCGATCCGAATTGTCTTGGATGGATCATCCGGGTACAATGGAACTAGTTTGAGTTTCTCATCTGGTCGACGAGCAGCCTTGATCGCGTCAGCGGCGACTGTGGCGACCTGAGCGTCCCTGAGGGGAAGTTGGTCCACCATCTCCAAAGATAGCCGGTCACACGTCAGTGCCACATTCCGACTGCCTCAGATCGAGATGACACTTTTGGGTCCAGGCAACTTGCCGCACTTATAAGCATAGTGCGTTGCCATCATGAACTTAGCAAGAGTTGGCCTGCCAAAGATTGCATTGTAAGCCGAATCACAATGAATTACATCAAAAGTAACCAATTCTGTTAGGAAGTTATCCGGTTCTCCCAGCGTAACTGGGAGGACCACCTATCCCAACGGCATCATGGAGGGGCCAGGAATTATCCAATAAAACGGATGGATTATGGGCTTGATCTTTGAACGAGGAATTTGCATCTCGTCGAGCGCCTTGACCAATAGAATGTCCAAGGAGCTTCCTCCGTCGATCAGGACCCTTTCGACTCTCGCATTACTGATAATAGGGTTAATGACCAGAGGAAGCCTCAATGGTCGAGTAAGCCCCACAGGACAGTCAGAGCGATCAAACGTCAAAGGTGTATCCTACCAACGGGGGTACTGAGGTTCACCAAGGGATGTTTCCATTTGGTTAACCTCTCGATAAAAGGCTTTAAATTGCCTTTTGGAAACAAAAGAGGAGGAACCTCGAAAAATAACATTAACATGGTTATGAGGTACCTGGTAAGACATCTCTTCGTCCCCGTCGGCGTCTCGTAGACCGCATGCTTGTTCCTTAGTCGGTAAGGTCGGCATCGGTCCAACCCCCTGGTAGAAGTCATCTAACTGCTTCAACCAACTCCTGCAGTTCTTGAGGTCGTGGCCTGCGGAATTGTGGAGTGGACACCCTTTCTTGCCTTCCTGCGGGTTAGTAGACTTCTCTGGCTGGTCGGCACTACGACCACCAGAAGCAGTTTTATTTTTAAACGACGGCTTGTTACCTTTGGTCGAAGGAAGCTTCTCTGCAACTGCGACCTCACGATACTGTCCAGAGCGATTCCTTTTCGACTTCTTTGACTTCCCGCCTGATGAAGATTTCGGCTTCTTGTTTGGATCTACCTTCCTAGTGTCCTTGAGACCTGGTTGAGGCGGTAGGTTACCTTTATCGACCATCCGATTCCATTCAACAGCCTCGGCTGCATCGGGATATCGATCAGCCGTATCAATTAAATTGGCTACTGATCGAGGAGGATGGATGAGCAAGTCTTCGGTGAATCTCCGATATCGAACGACATATTTAAATGCCCTAATAACGGAGCTATCAGATATGTTCGGGATGGTATTCCTCACCCCAACAAATCTCTTGACAAATTGACGAAGGGTTTAAGTCGAAGTTTGCCGTAGTCGATGGAGGTCGTACTCTTTACCTGGCTTCTGATAACAATTTCGGAAATTGCTGAGGATAGGATCACACAGCATTTCCCAGTTATAGATCGAACCTTCGGGTTGGTTAAACAACCAGGTTCTTGCTGGCCCTTCGAGGACTGTTGGCAGGTAGTTAGCCATGATCCGGTCATCACCACCTGCTGCTTGGATGGCAGTAATGTAGATTTGAAGGAACTCTGAAGGGTTCTGAGTTCCATCGAACCTCTCTATGGCCCCTGGTCTAAACTTGTCTGGCCAAACGACTGCACGAAGGCCGGGCGAGAAAGCTTTACAACCAACGTAGGGACCGCGAACTGGCCTATGGCTTTCGATCCGATCGCGGGCGACCTCACGCAATGGAGAAGCCACTCGTGGTCCTAAACGAGAGTGGACAGGGAATTGATCCCTATCACGAGAATCCTGCGCCCACCGGGACTTGTCCTGGCAGGATGGTACAGGTGGCGGGTAACTCCGTCAATCAGAACCAGAGTGAGAATGCTCTCGGTTGTGGGAACGTGTCACCGACCGGGAAGAGGCCGTAGGGGTCGCCTCAGATGCGACCTCATCGAACCTCTCCGCCAGGATTCTGGTGAAGGCCGGTTTCTGCGCATCCGTGACCGTAGGAGGAAAATTACGCATGACCTCCGCGATAGATCGAAGTCGGCCATGCGTACTTCTCCTAGGAGCACCAGGTGTTACCGTTTCTTCGTCCACCGGGAAACGCTCCGGAGGCAAAGAAGGTGTTTGGTCGCGTTTGCGACCACGTGATCGTCGGGAAGAACTCGGAGCACATCGTAACGAGCCTGCGCATCTTGAAGAGCCTCTAGGGTAGTTCTGCGTAGTTTGTTGTCTTGTTGCTCGAGATCTTGATCCTCCTTTTGTTTGTGTTCCTGTTCTTCCCTAGTAGCCTATTGATCAGGAGTTTCCTCCGATAAGGCAGCGAACTGTCTAGGGAGAGAGGTCACCGAGGGAGAAAACATCTAGGTTTGTTCCGAGTCAGACTCGAAATCAAAGAGACGATGGAGGATATCAGGGTCAATCCTCCCAGGGCTGATCTCCTGGTCGACATCATCCTTCCCCTCAATGGGGTCACATGATGGACCGGATTCACCTTCTAACGCATTAAGAACCTCAGTGGGCTCTGACCTTGCGTTAGTTGCCTCCTGATCGATGGACATGACCTGGAGGGTTGATTCGACCTCTGGAAGGTCCTCACCTCCGGTTTCCTCCATCGGGATAGGATCGCTAGGAGAAGGCATCAGAATATGAGCATAATCCTCGAGATCGAAATCGTTCTCGGAATCATATGCTCCAGCCATGATTCAGTGAAACTCCAGATGAAAATTAGGACGCCTTGAGAAAGGCCCCACGGTGGGCGTCAGTTGTCGACGATTCGGACTCGGGGTCCTTAGTCGAACTTATGCAGAATTTGTAGGTTGTGAGACCTTTCAGGGTGTCCCTCCGGGAAGGTATGATGAATCAAAGATAACTAGAGCACAGAGAAGTTTATACAGGTTCGGGCCCTCGATGGTGGGAGTAATAGTCCTACGTCCTGTTGGGATTTCACTATGTGTGGCCAAAAGAGTTACAAAGTTATGAAAAAGATCTTCATAGGCGAAGATTTTTCCTATGTGTTTATACAAGACAATGCCTGGAAGGCTTGTGAAAGCTATCTAACTTAGATTACTGTCTTCTGATTCAATCCGGTTTGATCCCTTCCTCTCTCCTGTTTGATGCCTTGGGCTACCCCTTTATACTGGTCGAAAGGGTGCCAAGTCGTAACGGCATCGAACAGTTGCTTGTGAGCAGTTTTGGTAACTGCCTTTAACCTCCACGCAGGTTTAACACGTGTTATTCATGGATAACCGCACGTATTAACCTCCTGAAGGTTGTCTCCTTATGTGGAAGAATCTTTGGGATACACGGGATATTCCTGTTGTAGGGACAATAATACCGCGTTCTCTAGTCAAAGGTGTTCTGACCGCGCATTGTTACCTGACCGCGCACTATCTGTGATCTTCTGTTCGCGTATGGCATACGAACTCCTGACCGCGCACTGGCTACAGTCTAATTGCGTAAAGCCTGCGACCACATGATTGTGCTTCTCGGAGTAACTTGAGTTCACATCACCAGGCGCTTGTCTGGTTCGAATCTGTCCTGAACCAGCTGTGCATTTATTTGATCTAGCTCGGGTATCAATCCTTGTCATATACTGCTGTATGTGTGATTAATTGTATCCAACTGCCATGTAATGCACATTATATGTTGGAGGTGTTCTTACACATCTTCTATCGGTATCTCCTGTATTTGCCGATAGAAAAAATTGTTCTGTTCTATCAGCAGCTCATGTGTTTACTGATAGGAAATATTTTTGAACAAGTATTAAAACTTAGGATCTGGAAGGACATGAGCCATGCAATGTACTAGTTTGGTTGGGAATTTTTACTCACTTGGTATGAATATATGGCAATGTGGATGGGTCTTCGATGTATATGTTTCAAATGCTTATACATGACTTTTCCCAACCTAATAGATGTGAAGTCCTGATGACTTGCATACAGGTAATGCTAAAGATAACCAAGAGAGGGTGCTATAAACCATATTATTACTTTTTTGGTTGTGACCTACTTTCTGTGCTACTTCAATATCTTTATATTCCATTAGCATTAGGTTTGTCAGATTATGCACAGTAGCACTTAGATGCTTGTGTGCATATTTACATGTGAAATAATAATGCTGGCCCATGAATATTAGTATAGCAAATCATGGAGAATGTTATGTGATGACAGTGAATGGCGGCTTATCAAAAAAATTCCATATATAGAGAACATTGTTATGTTCTATCGATATCTCACGTGTTTGCCGATAGAAAAATTGTTATGTTTTATCGGTAGCTCATGTGTTTACCGATAGAAAAGATTGTTATATGTGAAATAATAATGCTGACCCATGAATATTAGTATAGCAAATCATGGAGAATGTTGACTTAAACCAAGATTATGTGATGCCAGTGAATGGCGGCTTATCAACAATATTCCATAACACAGGGAACATTGTTATGTTCTATCGGTATCTCGTATCTTTGCCTATAGAAAACATTGTTATGGTCTATCGGCAGCTCATGTGTTTACCGATATAAAATATTTCTGAACAGTTCAACAATTAATTTTTGCATGTCTTTTAGTACTATTTTGTTCGGACATCCCTTTTGTAGCCCTAATTAGTCTCCAGTCCTGAACTGAGTTATGGAACTTCAAGAAGAATTAATTGCCATATGTTGCCTGCTTCCTATATGAAAATGTGTAGATGAAAATGCTAAGAAATAGAATCTTATCTTCTATTGGTAGTTTCTGTGTTTACCGATAGAAAAAATATTTAAAATAGGTCCTTTTACTTTGTAAAATGATTTGGTTTGTGTTTCCATTAAATTTTTGATGGTTTGTTGATGGTTTTGTAGGGAAAGACATGTCATCGTCTTCATCAGATGGTACTAGCGGTTCGACTAGGGCCAACCCCAACGTAACTGAAGATCTAGCTGGTTCATCCCAGCGCAAGAGGGTGAGGCGAGGCGCGACGACGTTGGGCCGTTTGGCCAAACTCACGGATCTTTCTTGTGAGTTCAACCAATTTGGGAGGCCGATCAGAAAGAATGCTGGGAAGTACGCGGCCTACGTTGGGCTGTTGGCGAAAGAAAGGGTGAAGATCACCGTCCAGAGTTGGAAGGACGTGACGGCGGACAAGAGGGATAGGTTGTGGGCCGAAGTGAAGGTTAAATTAACTGAAATCGCTGAACTCTTTCGTAATCACGTTCTCTTGGCTTATACTAAAGTTTAACTAACTTGTGATTAATTGTATGCATTGTTTGAAAACAAGCTAAGTGGAACATCCCCGACGATACACCTAGGACGGCCTGCTTGAAGGACATGAACAGAACATGGAAAACCTTTAAGAGCTGGCTCGTCAGTAACTTCCTCGCTGCGGGGAAATCTCCTTGTGAGAAGTACCCCTTCATATCAAAAGAGGTATGGGAGGAATTCACCAAGCAGAAGGGGACTGAGGAGTTCAAGGCCCTTAGCGAGAAGAATAAGGCGATCCAGAAGAGGAACGACCACCCGCATCTGCTCGGATCCCGGGGCTATGCGGGGAAGGAGGAGCAGTGGAAGAAGGAAGACGAGCAAAATTCTGTCATCAACTCCCCTGAGTTGCCGCTCTCCGAGATCTGGGATGAGAGGTTCAAGCGATGGTGGAGGGGGAGAGGGTCCATGTCGTCCACGGGGTCTGTGCAGTTCGCAAACCCTGGGGATGCCGATGTTGTGAGGCGAATGGTAAGTTGGCTAACCTCGTAAACTGTGTGCGCACAAGTGTATATATGTGTTTGTCTCACAAGGTACCTTCAAATGTAATAGATCTCTTTTGAGAAGGAGGCAATGGAGGGATTGTTTACCCCACAGAGGAAGAACGACATCCTCAGCCGGGCTCTAGGAAATAAGGAGCATCCTGGGCAGACATGGGCCATGGGAGCCATTGTGTCGTGGAAGCCCTGTTTTGCAGATCCGGCTCCACCGAGGAAGAAGGCCCGCTCCTGGAAGGACAAGGAAGCGGAGCTCTCCGATAAGATACGGCCTGAGGTATGGGTGGAGATATGGGCTGAGGTGCAGTCTGAGGTCCCACAAATGAGGGAAGAGTTTGCACAGTTGAGAGAAGCATTGCTGGCCAAGAGTGCAGATGCAGATCCCCAGGACGACGGTACCCCGCGGCGTCGGATAAGCAGTTGCTCTTCGAAGGTCCTCGGGTATCCAGTGGATCTACTTGAGGTATTGCAAGCCTTCATCTGTGCACTTAAGTTGATGCCACTCCCATTCTGTTAGAGTTGCTTCGCTAACCTGTTTTAATTGTTACAAATTTGCAGAAGCCGGAGAGCTGCATCCTACTGACTCACCTAGGCGACGGGCAGGAAGTGGTTGCACATGGCTTCGTATATCCGTCTGGGGCGGATGTCCGGATCCACTGCGTACCTCTGCGGTTGGGCTTCGCAAAGGTACAGGTGGACATGGCCATGCCGGCCTACAACGATTCTCCATTGCCTGTCCCAACAGAGGAAATGCAGACACTTGCTGAGGCAGTGGGCTCCTACGTATAGTGGCCCAAGAAGTGTGTTCTAATACAATAGGTAAATCCTACACATTTTAGATTACATCCTACTCAGTACACTCAACTTGCAAAATCTAACATACGTGCTCATTAATTGAAGTGGCCTGCCGGTGGGCTACCAGGGGACTGCGCCCCCAGCTCGAGGCATGAGGCCGGATCTCGTGCGAACCTGAACACAGCAAAGATGGCCTCGACCCCACCCAGCGCATCCACGCCTTCACCTCGGAAGAAAGCCGCCATCACCTCGCCCTTGCCTTCGAAGGTACGCGCTCAGTCCCCGGCAAAAGGCAAGGGCAAAGGCAAGGGCAAAGGGATAGCCGAAGAGGTTCAAGAATGGGTTCCCACTCGTGTCGTAGGCAGCTTTGCGCAAAATGGATCAATCAACCAGAGACCTCCACAAGTGGTACCTACACCGAGCTCGGCGCAATCTGAACTTCTTAGTTCCCTACAGGCCTGGGCAGTTCCACCGTGAGCTCGGGAGTATATCCATGGCACACGAGGATCTGTTCGACCTCTACAACTGGCGGGAGCTCGATATGTCCATCATACGGACTGGAGTCCTGTGAATTTGCTGATGCAATGTATTGCTATTTTCTAACTCTATTTGCTAACTCTGCATTGTCGTAGTTCATTTGAAATGTAGTAACTTTCTGTGCAATACTAATGTCGTCCTTTGCGTGCAGGTGCATGTACAGGCTAGCATCAAAGGCTGCATGTGACAAGGTGGGTTTCCTCGACCTAGAGAAAATAAGCCTCACGATGCTAGAGCACGACGCCGCGCACGCTGAGCAGTAGATATCCAAGGCGCTGATGGCGCAGCAAAACAGGGAGTTCATTCTGGTGCCGTACCACCAAAGGTTAGTGCATTTCGTACTAATTTAACTCAATCTTGTATGTTAACCTGAGATATACTTTGAGCTAGCGGTCCTCTTTTACGTACAATGTAGGGGCCACTGAATCCTCATCGTGATCTGTCCATGGAGCAACGAGGTGTACTACCTCGATTCGATGCGTGACAGATTATCGAACGAATATGTGGTCAAGGGGAATATGGAGGCGTAAGTAACATATATGTTTGATTTAAATTTTGACCTCACTAGCTAATGATAATACATTAACCGGCAATACTAACTGAAATGCAGGGCTTTTGAGAAATATGTGTCCGCTGGAGGGAGGCATGCCGCACCGCAGGGCTCCCTAGCTTGGAAAGAATATGAGGTACTCACGAGACTTTTTGTTTATACTTAATTAGTTTATGGAAACAATAGCTAACATGTTTTCGCATATGCAATTATCTCAGTGCCATCAGCAGTCGTAATCGTGGGAATGCGGGTTTTATGTGCTGCGCTACATGTACGACCTAGTGCGGACAAACTTTGCTCAATTCCCCCAGGTAAGCATCGATAGCTAACTCAGATTTGAAAATTGGGTGTCACGTTAAAAAATAGGAAGTTAGTTACTCAGTATTCACACATGCTTGCAGATCGCCATGTCGAAAGACCAATACGAAAATGCAAAGATTAGAGATATTCGACAAATCTGGGCTCAATATGTCATGGAGGAAGCTGCGCCCAACCAACCGCCATGACAATTTTCTCTTTTTCGTGTACTCTGTGCATAGACTGTTTATATATATGTGAATAAATGTCCATATTGGATTGCAATTTGTATTTGTCCATATATATGTGAATAAATGTGAATAACTGTCTAATGTGTCAGTGTGTTCAATGTATATATGAATTTACCCTTCTTTGCATCTGTACTGTATTGTGTATCCAATCTATACTGTATTGCATCTGTACTGTATATGTGAATGTACTGTATTGTGAATGTAAAGAATGTACTGTATATGTGAATGTACTGTATTGTGAATGTAAAGAATGTATTGTATATGTGAATGTACTGTATTACATCTGTACTGTATTTCTATCGATAAATTCATCCACAACCGAGAGAGTACTATCATTTTTTCTATCGGTAAACTCATCTACAACTGAGAGAGTACTATCCTTTCTTCTATCGGTACACTCGTAATTAATCGTTAGAAGAGTGTGACTTTCCTGCCGGTGAACTCATACACAACCGAGAGAGTATAAAAGTTTTTTCTATCGGCACACTCGTAATTAACCGTTAGAAGAGTGTGACTTTTCCTACCGGTGAACTCATACACAACCGAGAGAGTACTATCATTTTTTCTATCGGTAATCTCTTTCACAACCGAGAGAGTACTATACTTTACTCTATCGGTACACACGTAATTCACCGTTAGAATAGTTTAACTTTTCTTGCAGGTAAACTCATACACAACTGAGAGAGTACAATCGTTTTTTCTATCGGTAAACTCATTTCCAACCGATAGAGTACTAAGGTTTTGTCTATCGGTATACTCGTAATTAACCGTTAGAAGAGTGTGACTTTTCCTGCCAGTAAACTCATTCACAACCAAGCGAGTACTATACTTGTTCTATCGGTAAACTCTTTCACAAACGTCAGACTACAACGGGTTTTCTACCGGTTGTCGCCTAAAATTCCGTTAGAATAGTGAAGTTCTTCTATCGGTTATTTACCGATAGAAAATGACCTGTCTTGTTCTATCGTGTCTATCTCTAACGGTACAAAAACTGATAGTAGAAGGGTGTTTATTACCGATAGAAGAAAGCTTTTCTGTACTAGTGGAATCTTGTATTAAAGTATGATTATAAAGTTAAGGACACAACCAACTATCATTTTTACCTAGTGCCGTAATACTCGTATCAACCACAGACCTGGTATGGGACAGGCCTAGTCAAATATCTTATCTGGAAGCTAGTATACCTCCACAATGAGAACGTATATGTTTATATATGATATGATGGTAACAGAATGAAGGGAGATTGCCCTGTTGAGGGTTCTGGAGCTATAGGCTCAACCGGTGGGTGTAGCGGATACGTCTGACTACACATGTATGGTGGTACCATACCAGTGGAGGGAACTAGTGGAAGGGTTTGAAAAAGTCTTTGTTCTCTTGATGATGTCACGCATTATCAGAAATACGGAGCACTGTTGACGAACACCGACATGGAAATCAAGAGATTCTGTGGGTAAAGTGATACTCCTCTGTAGAGTAAAATGTGGATATTCACTCCTTACTTCTAGGTTGGAAGTTACGTCGTGGCAGGAAAGGAGACCTACAGGTGGTCTCACCCTGTGGTACAAGTGTTCAGTAGAGTTTACTTAATAACTGGAGTCATTTACAATCACAAATGAATTTTTGAATCAAAACTCATCCTTGCTAATATGATATAATATCCCTTTGACTAGTTAAGGTCTGCATGGTGCATTTATACATTCCAATTGCTTGCTGAGTGCCTCGGCACTCATTCCTGCTATTGTAATTTCTTGTTAGACTTTGAATACTCTTTGGGTAACGCAATGCCATCCAGTGCATCAGAAGAAGTTTACCTAGGAGAGGACATCTGTGGGTTTGACCCAACCTACTTCAGCATCGGCAATGACGACGGACCACCATGATCAGGCCTAAACTATTTTCCCTTTTGCTATAATAATTATACTTATGCTGGTATATGTAACTAAACTCTTTGTTATGTTAAACCTTGTTTAATTAAGCCATGTTTCTGTTTTGCTACTCTGTAATGAACATCACCGGATAAGATGGTTTTTATTTGGAAATGTTCATAGACCGGACGTGCTACCACGTGGGTGGTATGTCAGGTCGCCGCAATAGTTCATGTCATGGTATTATGAACACCGTGGTAGGTTTTATGACATGGAATATGTGCACGACAACACGAGCTGATCATGTAACAGGTTATCCCGTGTTAGGCAATCACAGAGATTGACACGGAGGATTTATACAGGTTCGGGTCTCAGTGGGGACCCTAGTCGTGTCGACGTGCTCCCGACGTGAGTCGGTTGGGGAGGCTCTCTCGCAGGAGAGAGCTCCTAAGCACGTCTATTACTTTGAGTATATTGGATGTAAATGAACAGTCTATGGTTACAAAAGGGAGTACAATGGTATATATAGACCAAAAAGATGCAAATTATTAGACTACCCTAACTACGACTGTTGGATTGAGGGCGCAATAGTCTTTTTGCGGGGGTTTGAGGCACGGATCTTGGACATGTGGCCACATCAATTCCCGGAGAAGCACCCGGGATAGGAAGGTTCCCTCATCCGGAGTTACGTCCGAGGAAGAGAGGGTCCCTTACTTGAGACCAAGCCCAGAATGGAGGAACCCTTACCGAGAACCATGTCAGGGGACGAGCGGGTCCTGTACCTGGGGCCACATCTAGGGAAAAGAGGGCCCTTACTCGGGACCACGTCTGGCGAAGAGCAGGCCCCTTACCCGGAGTTACATCCGGGGACGAGCGAGTCCCTTACCTGGAACCACATATGGGGAAGAGGGGGCCCCTTACCGGGGACCACGTCCGGGGAAAAGAGGACCCCTTACGGAGTTACATCCAGGAACAATCGGGTCTTTTACTTGGAGCCACGTTTGGAGAAGAGGGGGCCCTTTACCCAAGATCAAGTTTGGGGAAGAGCAGACCCCTTACCTAGAGTTATGTCCGGAGACGAACGGGTCCCTTACTGAAAGCCACGTTTGGGGAAGAGGGGGCCCCTTATCCGGGACCACATCCAGGAAAGAGAGAGGCCCTTACCCGGAGTGATGTCCAGGGATGGGAGGGTCCTTTACCCGGGACCACATCTGGGGTAGAACGGGTTCCTTACCCAGAGTCACGTCCGAGGAAGAGAAGATCCCTTATCCGGAGCCACGTCGCTTGGCGGCACCTCATTTCCCCCAACAGTTCATAACCCGCCGCTCCCACATATTCACTAGCTCCTGACAATCTGTCTCGATAATCACAAGGGATATCCCCCGCCGCTGCGCCATAAGGATACCATGGCCGCAATCACTAAGGGTTCAGTGATCTTTGGATAGAATCCGCCATATGCTCCAGTAAAAGCACCTGTCCAGTCTCTTGCAACTACTCCCGAGCCTGCTCCTTCTGTGGTAGCTACAACGGCACCATCTATGTTCATTTTAATCATGGGAGATAAGGGTGCAGCCCATCTAACATGAGGCTGGGGACCTTTCTCCTTCACTCTCCGTTTTGGGAGTTCAAGAGTTCCCAGTGTCTTTCGTATGTACTCCGTCGACTTGGCAGGTTTGTAGCCTTCTTCACCATGCATGATGTGTCCAGCGGTTCCGAGAGGACCAGATGGCCCAGATCACCATGATAATGGCTGGAATGGTTTCCGCCGGGAGGATATCAACACATAAAATGTCAAATTTCCAAGTAGCCGGGTGCTGTCTAGGAAGTTTAACTTCCCAGAATATCTTCAGCTGCTGCCCAAAATAGCCTTGCATGGTGCCAATCAAATTGGGCATATATGTAGCAATGTTTCATCACCTGCCATGCATAATATCTCGCATAGAATCTGCTCCTTGAATGTGTTTAATTTGTGCAGCGAATTGGGTTACGAATTTGAGTGGCAAGAGAATAAGATACAAATTGGTCTATAATTTGCGGAATTCTAGTTGGGGGTTTATTTTTTTAATAATGAGACTGTTATAAAATATATGTTCTATTAATAGATGTCCATATCCCCATATATTATCATGGTTGTAATTTTTACCATCAAAATCATAACACTTTATATCATGAATGGTGTAAACTCTATACCCTCAAAACCATTACTCACTATATCATTAGTTTTGTAATTCCAAAATATCGAATTCTTAGAAATGCTTAGCACATTAGCATTCTTAGTCTCTATCCCATAATTTTCTATAAATAGGAGTTTCGTACACTTTGAAAGACATGAGAATACATGAAAAGAAATTAAAAGATTTCTCTCATTACATTTTCATTTTCTCTATACTTTCTATATTCTATATATTATAGTTGATAAGTATATTTGTTCATAACAACAACAACAACATATTATTGGGTTCACAATACGCTAAAATTGAAACCGATCCAATTTCATTGTGAACTAGCCAAACGCTGAATTTGATCATGAACCCAAATATGTGTAGTGTATTACTATAATCAATGAGTTTCATATATTAACTACTTCATTAAATAATTTAAATCGTTAAAAAAATTATGAAGATATGCAATCGACTCATAGCAATAACATTTGTGTCTAATATTCTCAAGGACAAGAAAAGTAGAAGCAAAATTTAGATCTTTTGTGAGTTGTGGCCGCCTAACTATTCTTGGAAAGTAGGAACAGTTGGTTAACATAACCATCTAAATATGCATGCAAATAACAGAGCTTGATATTTAGTATGACAATCCAGATGTCACGGGCGCCTAACTTGTGGAGGACGCAGGGCGCATTCTATCAATGCGAATGCTGAGATGCTGCATCTCCTCGGAGACTTCGTGCAGCATCTTTGGAGGCACCACCAGGAACATCTTCTCGTCACCTTCACCCTCGCCGTCCAGCGAGCTGCTGCTCAGCGGCGTGTTCGGCATCTTGCTTTTCCAGCGAGCAGTGCTTGTTCGACATCTTGCCGTGGCAGCCGGAGCATGCAATGTGTCCGGCCTCGCACTGCACAGAGAGGATCAGCCAACAGTTGGTCAGTATTAGTGTTAATAACATATGGTTTGGTCAATATTGCACAGATTAAGGCTCGGTTACCGATACGGGACACGACGCAATCCACACACGGAAATATGCCAGTTTTCAAAAGGTGGAAAAAATTTCCAATGATATATGAGTTATAGATTTATGTTTCACAATTAATTAATGTCTTATAGTAATAGTATTTCATTTTTATCGTGCCTTTCAGGTAATTTTCCTTTAAAAAAAACACTTATACTGAATTTATATGTTACAGATTTGAATCTTTTTAATTAATATTGCTTTGGAGCATGCCAATCATGTGTTAATGAGGCAAGGATAATGATTGGGAAACTAGGGATTGATATTGGATGGATTTTGGAATAAACCATGTCCTGTGGTGTGTCTTGATGTGTCCTTCATATGTCAACAACTAAAATTGAAATTTTTGGAAGGAAATGATTTGAAACACCTTAGATCGTTTCGCAAGAGAACGAGATTCATGCAGAAAATGCAAGTATTTAGTCGTTCTTTCCACAGAGAGTAGAGAAGAAAAACACGTAAACTAAACTAAATCAATGACTAGTGAAATAAACTAGATGAGAGAAAGAGAAAGAAAATGTTAGAAGAAAAATAGAAGAAAGTAGTGGTTGCCAGGTGACGATCGATCTATCTTAGGCTTGTATGCGTGTTCGTGAGTACAAATGATAGAAACATAATTGCTCAGAAGTCGCATGAGACAAAAGTGAAATCGACTAAAGCAAATAATTCCATCGATGGTATCCACGAAAATGTATGTAAAGACATAACTCGGACCATCCTCAACAGCTCCTCTGACAGATAGTCACAATTACGAGATGAGATCATTCCATACAACCATTGCTCCATGCATTACAAAACAAGTAAATTCATGACAAAAGTGCAGTTAATTCTCATCCTAATTCAATCACAAATAGAAAATTGACTTTGGCTTGTAACAGGTTTCAGTTCATCTTATACAAGGACAGTGAAATACATTGGGGTAGAACTCTTATAGACCATACAGGAGTATCATCAAGGAGCCAACAAAGGGTCAATCAACATAATTCAGACCAATCTAACTTTGCAATTTGCATTTGATTTTAAAAACTTGGTTCAACTCAATTGTTCAAACTGAGAACTAAATTTCTAATATGCCAATTTAGATATTTACATACATTGTTCCATTTCATAAAAACATTGCCCTGATCACAGTATTGTTCATAACATTCAATTCATTCATCCCAAATAGGCATCACAGGAATTTAGAGAGAGCAGGGAAAAGAGAAAAGGGGTAGGAATAATCGTCGGAATTCATTGTCAGTGGAGCTAAAGAAGTGGTCAATGCAATGGAGGGGTGGTCGAGGTAGTGATCGAAGTTGTCGTACCCCGATGATGACCAAGGACGACGTAGCTGTCCCTGTTGTGGTCGTGTCGAAGAGGGATGGAGCGGTGGTCGAAGCAGTAGTGGTCGTTAAGCTGTGTCGAGCTTGGGCTTCACCGGAGCTGCTCGTGGTCGCCGTCGTGATGGTGGGGTGAGAAATTGGAGGCGGCAGCGACATATCTGTCAGTGGAGTACAAATCTGGTGAGTGGTGGCGCCAGAAGTAGATTTAGGGAATGGGATCAGTGGCAGCGTGAGGCACGGGTGCGGTGATGTGGCGTGGTGCAGTTGGTGGTGCGGCACACATTGTGCAAGGCATGAGCTCATCAGATTTGGTGGAGGCGCATCGTATGTGGAGAGGATGAGGCGGCGCGGGATCGGTTGCAATGGTGGCTTTGGGAGAGCGACGGTGCAACGATGGGAGGTGTAGCATGCGAACGAAGAAGATCTGAGCACTTGAGGAGAGAAGCAGCGCAGCATAGCGAGGTGAGCAACGGTGTGCGATGGACAGAGGCAGCGGACGAAGGAGCAAGGAAGCAGATAGAGAGAGAGAGCAAAGAAATAGAGGAGGCGGCAGCTCACCAGATCTGAGGAAGACATGGCAGAGGAAGACAAATCTGACTCAGATCGGCAGGAGAAGAACAGAGAAGAAGAAGAAGAAGAAGAGAGGAGGAGAAGCCTGCTTTGGGTTGGAGGTGGATGGAGGTGTGGAAAATGGGGGGGCAGAAAAGAAGTTTGCACTGGTGGTCTACGACAACTTGTGAGGTGGTAGGAGGTGTGGAAACTTTGGGGAGAAGAAAAAGAAGATAAGCTAAAAAAAACCAAGCTCAAAGAGAAAAAAATGGCCGGCGTGGCCATTTTGAGAAGAAAGGTGATTATGCAAAAAGGCTCTTAAAGTTTTAGAAAATTATAGTTTGGTCCTCCTACTTAGGGTTTTGGGATTTTTGTGCCTTGGCTATTTGATCCGGGAGGATCTCAGGTCGAGTTCGCAACGGATTTGCGACTACAAAAAGGTTTGCGACTTTGGAAAGGTTTGCGACTTTGAGAAAAATTCAAACTCTGGTCAGAATTGTAATTCGATCCGAATATGTATAATTAAGCTTATCTGTTTAGGGTTAGTTTGTTATATGAGTCTAATATGTTTAGGTTATTGGGTCTGATATCTACTCATACGATTGGACTATAAATACCTTGTAATAGGTCTAGTTTAGATCATCGAATATTAATACAGCTTTGAATCATATATCCAGTTCATAGTTCCTTCGATGTAGGCAAGTGTGTCTAATGTTCGACGTGTAAATCCCTCTTTGAAATAAAGCGTTGTGCAATTGCTTTGAGCTGTGTTTTCGATCATCTTTTGGGTTTCGGTAATTCCGAGTAAGATCCCATTTTCCACATATTATAATTTGGGCGAGCCTAGTGCGAAACCAAGGCTAGGTCTCAAACAGATCAAGTTGGTATCAGAGCAACTTTCCTATCCTGTGGATGGTGAAGACTCACTAGGGTTACAAAACCTCTGGCGAAACTTCAGGCGATCAATTGACAGTTCCTACAGCCACGTTTCTGACAATGTCTGACGATACCTCAGTTCAAACTAACTTAGCCGAACAAGTGGGTAAGCTCTCCACCGACATGAAAACCGTACTTGCTTGGATTAAACAGTAGGCCATGATTGTATCTCCTGAAGTAGGGAAGGTTATGGGTGTGAAGACTAGTGAAGACTTGCGCAGGGCAAACGAAGATGAAGATGAATGTGACCACAAGACCGACGACCTCGCCAACACCTCCTTAGCTGTTGAATCTTTTAAGGTCGACGCTAAGATTGATATACCTATATATGATGGGGTGATCGATGCCGAGAAACTGGATTCTTGGATCGACTAGTTTGAGACCTACTTTGACCTGAAAGGGTTCAGTAGTACTCAAAAGGTGAAGTTTGCACCTTTGAAAATGAAGGACCATGCCAAGACTTGGTGGAAGGCCCTTGTCGCCAGTGGTGAAGCTGACGACCTTGCGTGGGGTCAATTCAAACGACTTCTGCAACAAGAATTCTATCCAATGGGTTACCTTGAGGAGAGATGAGAACGTTGGCACAGATTATACCAATGGCGCGACCAATCTGTCCAGGACTACACGACGGAGTTCCAGAGACAAGCAATGGTCCTTGGCATCTCACTTTCCGACACCCATATGTTCAGAAAATACACGTCTGGACTTTAGAAGATAATCAGTGCTGAGCTAAGTCTATTCAGAGTTCAATACATCTCGACCGCGAGCATGACTACTTTGGCGATTGAGAAGAAGAATAAGACCCGCAATGCCAAGAACGTGAGGGAGATTTCAACCACGATGAGCTCTGGAGAGGGTACGCATGATACGGGTAACACTTGTGAGCATTGTCATGTTGCTGGGCACACAAAAGAGAAGTGTCATAAACTTCATTATGAACTGTGACCAGAAAGAATAAGGAGGGATGAACCAAGCACACGAACAGCTATGGTTACTTCTATTCCACTCCCAAAGGAAATCATCCAGTTCGATTCAGTTGAAAAGGTGGACACGACCTTGTCTCTAATGGAAATGCCAAAGGAGAAACGCTCGGGTTCATCAATTGACCACAACCCGATAGAGGAATTGTTCACTGTTAACATACAGGTGAAGCACGAGGTGGTCACAGCCATCTTCGACCCCGGAAGCCAAAAGAATTTGGTCTCCTCCGGGCTGGTTCGACGACTTGGTTTCCAGAAGACTCATCATCCTTGACCATATCCTCTGGGATGGTTCACTTCCGACTTGAATCAGCAAATCAAGAGTGAGTGTACTCTAAAGTTTGCAATATCTGCTCGTTACATCGATGAGGTTCAATGCGATGTCATCCCCATCTATATTTGTCAAGTGATTTTTGGAAGTCAGTTCTTGTATGATCGTGACTCCCATTACCACCAAAGAGCTCAAGAATACGACCTCACAAAGGATGGGATGAAATTATTCATCAGCAAAAATGACTACGTCGACACCAAGAACTTGTTGACAGTAAATCAGGCGAAACGGATTGTCAATGCATGCTCAAAGTGTGTGCTAAGCGTGATGCGTCCAGTTAGCCAAGAGGATTGTGTTGCATCATGTATGGAAAGTGGTGTTTGTTTACTGAACTTGCTGAAAGAAAACAACGCACTATTCACAGAGGTACATAGTTGATCACCACAACAACTAGTCAAAAATGACATGCAACTTGTCTCTACAGCGCCACTATTCAAACTTCGCAATCCTAGCTTTGGGATCGGTGATGGTATCAACCTCGATAAGGGGAAGGCTATCCGCGAGTGGCCAAGGCCACAATCCATGATGGAGGTGCCAAGCTCTATGAGCGCCTATCCGTACATTCGATCCGACGATTGTAGCATTGCTCATCGTGTGTTCGTTCCAAGGCTCCCAATCGTTCTCTACATCTTCACAGTTGGTTACCAATGGGAGTTGGCTCCTTCTCAACAGGGGAGTCATGATCCGGGAGGATCTCAGGTCGAGTTCGCAACGAATTCGCAACCACGAAAAGGTTTGCGACCTTGGGAAGGATTCAAACTCTGGTCGGAATTGTAATTCGATCCGAATATGTATAACTAAACTTATCTGTTTAGGGTTAGTTATATGAGTCTAATATGTTTAGGCTATTGAGTCTGATACGTACTCATACGATTGGACTATAAATACATTATAATAGGTCTAGTTTAGATCATCGAATATTATTACAGCTTTGGATCATGTCGCGCCCTCGCCTTGGGGACAATGACTACTCCCGTGGGTACCCAGCTCGTTGTAGCTGATCCCATATATGCCTACCATTGACTTCCCAGGATAAGTCAAGCACATGAGTATATTTACATCACAGCAGGGTAACTTACAAAATATTTAAGCAGTGTGGCCTGCTGGCCTTAATACAACATAAAAAGATTACAATGCCTTCACGGCGTACAAGGTCTAGCAAAATAACAACTACACAAAGGAAGATTAGGTGAACCCCCACAACAAGAAGTTGACGGCAGAACAACACACATCAGGGCTTTGATGGAACTGACTCTCCACCTTCTGGATCCACGAAGTTCTCCACGCCTTCATCTTGATTGTTGAACTCTCCATCTATTGGATTTCAGGTAGCAAGGGTGAGCACTTACGTACTCAGCAAGTCATAGGTAAGAGTAGATACATATAGTAGTGATGATATAAACCTATGCTAGTAACGAATTGTGGGTGGTTGTAAAATAATCTTTTCTTTTATATCTCAACTCATGGCAGTACTTTTCATAGCATAGCATTGCTATTCATGTTCACTATTTATATGACTATCGTGACACGTCGACATGCGACAGCCCACGGTAGCACCCCTTATTATGACAACACATGTCATTTAGGTAATCTTGACTTATCAAATTTTATTTAGAAAACATACTTGTGCTACACCCCGTGGATTTAATCCACCGCAGCAGACTCCTATAAACCCCGGAGCTCGGAGTATTCAAATACGTTTTTAACTCTGCAGAGAGGTACCAATCTACCCGCAAGATATTCCACTTTCATGCCCATCCTATCAAGATGATTAAACCCTTCCTCACTGCACAGTGTGAGTGGCAAGGTGGAGATAACAAGAACTTTTGTTATGTTTCACTCACAATTCACCCTAACCCTGTGGTTTTCACGCAAACCACAGTTGTGGTGGGTTCTCCCCCCACCCCATACTGCATCTTCCCATTACTGGGTCAGCATGCATCATCATATTCAGTGATATCTGTAGGAGCCGCACTCCGTGCTAATCGTGCATCACATTCCATCTCATGCAGGGGTTTCATATGCTATCCGCATACTTACTTGTTCAGGCCTGTCCCATACTAGGCTTGCGGTTGGCACATTTTTCATGCCACTAGACGCACAACACAAGGTTCTAGTCCTTATATGCCAGTGACCAGACCATCCGCAGCCACGCACATGCAGTGCCGCCACCATTCCATACCAAATTCTGGTCATGGCTAGGGTTTTATTTCATGAATATACGTAAATACACATATAATAGTTCATGGCTCATTACTTGATTATTTCACATTTCACAAGCATCCAGCCTAATACTGCCATTTCATATCATAACTCAATCATTCTTTCACATGCAAATACTACTTATATTCAAGATTATATTATAGCAACTTGTGAAATATAGGTTCAATATGCTCAAGAATATGACTTGCCTTCCGCATCGTGAAAATCAGCAGTTTATGTTGGGTCAACAGCAAAGTCCTCAAACTCAGCTTCTAGATCTGCTCGATGACAAACAAACACACAATGATTACTAACTATATTAAAATGTGTTATGGTCTACATGCAGATATGCTTTAAGAAGAATAACTGAAGGATACTGAAACTGATTGAGATTGCAAGCTGAACTGAGTCGAGACTTTAGGGTTTCAAGGCATTTGGGCTAAGGATGGGTGTTAGAGGCTCTCAGGGTTTCAAGGTTTCAATATGGACATTAAGTCCACGGTTGGTTTGCTAAAAAACAGCGAATGTCAACAGATCGACATTCGGTTTACAGCTTGGCATAGTTTCAAGGAAAGCTAGAGAGCTTATCTCAAGGTGTGGTAGTTGAAGAAAAGATAGAACATGGTTCTACCAGCTTGGTAGACAAAGTGGTTTTCAATTTGCATAACTAGAAGTGATCAAACTGAGCTGATGCCACTGGCTGACATAGATTGACAAGGGCTGACAATGTCCAAGAATGGCATTGACAAGATTTAGAAGATTTCCAATGGATAAAACTGATTTGGATCGAGGCATTTGGTGAAAAATTGAACAAGGTATTTGATTGACTATAAGGTTTTCACAGGAAGGTCCAGAAGTTCAAAGAATTAGCAAAAATACCCCTGGACACAGTGAACTGAATGCCAGCGTACTGTCAAAAACTAGGGCTTTGGTGATTTAATCGATTTAGGGCTTGATTATTTCGCCAACTATGTCTAGGAGGTAGGTGAAGACAACAGGAATCCAATGGTGGTGGTTTCAGGGACTGAGATGGCCGGACGGCGATGAGGAAGTACGGTGGCGACATGGCAAGGTACAGGTTCTGGACAAATCTTGGCATGGCTCAAACTTGCAATTTTGTGCAGAACTAAAGATCGGGGTAGTGGAGAGATGTGCTCAAGAGATTGGGGTGAAGATGCTGGACAAGGTGGCGTCGACGGCGATGGCCGGCGGCGACCGGATGGCACACGGGTGGATGCCAGAAATGGCTCACAGTGACAGAGCACAGGAATTAATAGAACTTGAAATTGATCGAGGGCTTTTGCTCCTGGGGTGATGCTGATCATGTTGGAACAGGGAATTTGGTTGCAATTGAGGTTTTAGAGTTCGCCGGTGTTGACATCGGAGTCGAAGAAGATGGTGAAGATGATGCAACTTCTACAAAGCAGTGCTGGACAATTAAACTTGGCTACACCATCTACGGGATACAAGGAACGAGTTGGTGCAGTTGGTTTGGTCGGAGATGAGGTTGAGCTCGTCGACAACGTGAGGCGTTCACGGCGGCGCACGAAAATTGGGAGTGCCTCAATTTGAGCTCGAATTTGAAATCCAAATTCACAGTCTTGCGAGGATCACTAGTTCAGAAAAGCTTTCTTCTATCGGTAAAAACACCCTTCTACTATCGATTTTTGTACCGATAGAGATAGACACGATAGAACAAGACAGGTCATTTTCTATCGGTAAATAACTGATAGAAGAACTTCACAATTCTAACGGCATCTTAGGAGAACACTGGTAGAAAACCCGTCGTAGTCTGACGTTTGTGAAAGAGTTTACCGATAGAAAAAATATAGTACTCTCTCGGTTGTGAATGAGTTTAACGGCAGGAAAAGTACCACTTTTCTAACAGTTAATTACGAGTTTACCGACAGAAAAAACCTTAGTACTCTCTCGGGTAGAAATGAATTTACCTATAGAAAAAACGATTGTACTCTCTCGGTTGTGTATGAGTTTACCGGCAGGAAAAGTTAAACTCTTCTAACGGTGAATTACGTATGTACCGATAGAATAAAGTATAGTATTCTCTCGGTTGTGAAAGAGATTATCGATAGAAAAAATCATAGTACTCTCTCGGTTGTGTATGAGTTCACCGGCAGGAAAAGTCACACTCTTCTAACGGTTAATTACGAGTGTACCGATAGAAAAAATGATGGTAGTCTCTCGGTTGTGGATGAGTTTATCGATAGAAAAAGTGATAGTAGTCTCTCGGTTGTGAATGAATTTACCGATAGAAATATAGTACAGTTGCAATACATTCACATATATAGTACATTCTTTACATTCACAATACAGTACATTCACATATACAGTATAGATGCAATATAGTATAGATTGGATACACAATACAGTACAGATGCAAAGAAGGGTAATTCACATATACATTGAACAGATTGACACATTAGACAGTTATTCACATTTATTCACATATATATAGACAAATACAAATTGCAATCCAATGTGGACATTTATTCACATGTATATAAACAGTCTATGCATAGAGTACACGAAAAAGAGAAAATTGTCATGGTGGATGGTTGGGCGCAACTTCCTCCATGACATATTGAACCCAGATTTGTCGAAGATCTCTAATCTTTGCATTTTCGTATTGGTCTTTGACATGGCGATCTGCAAGCATGTGTGAATACTGAGTAACTAACTTCCTAATTTTTAACGTGACACCCAATTTTCAAATTTGAGTTAGCTATCGATGCTTACCTGGGGGAATTGGGCAAAGTTTGTCTGCACTAGGTCGTACATGTAGCGCAACACATAAAATCCGCATTCCCACGATTGCGGCTGCTGATGGCACTGAGATAATTGCATATGCGAAGACATGTTAGCTATTGTTTCCATAAACTAATTAAGCATAAACAAAAAGTCTCGTGAGTACCTCATATTCTTTCCAAGCTAGTAGGGAGCCCTGCGGTGCAGCATGCCTCCCTCCAGCGGACACATATTTATCAAAAGCCCTGCATTTCAGTTAGTATTGCCGGTTAATGTATTATCATTAGCTAGTGAGGTCAAAATTTAAATCAAACATATAAGTTACTTATGCCTCCATATTCCCCTTGACCACATATTCGGTCGATAATCTGTCACGCATCGAATCGAGGTAGTACACCTCGTTCCTCGACGGACAGATCACGATGAGGATCCAGTGGCCCCTGCATTGTACGTAAAAGAGGACCGCTAGCTCAAAGTATATCTCAGGTGTAACACACAAGATTGAGTTAAATTAGTACGAAATGCACTAACCTTTGGTGGTACGGCACCAGAATGAACTCCCTGTCCTGCTGCGCCATCAATGCCTTGGATATGTATTGCTCAGCGTGCACGGCGTCGTGCTCTTGCATCGTGAGGCTTATTTTCTCTGGGTCGAGGAAACCCACCTTGTCACATGCAGCCTCCGATGCTAGCTTGTACATGCACCTGCATGCAAAAGACGACATTAGTATTGCACAAAAAGTTACTACATTTCAAATGAACTACAACAACGCAGAGTTAGCAAACAGAGTTAGAAAACAGCAATACATAGCATCAGCAAACAGATCCTCGTTGTAGATGGACATATCGAGCTCCCGCCAGTTGTAGAGGTCGAACAGATCCTCGTGTGCCACGGATATACTCCCGGGCTCACGGTGGAACTGCCAAAGCCTGTAGGGAACTAAGAAGTTCAGATTGCGCCGAGCTCGGTGTAGGTACCACTCGTGGAGGTCTCTGGTTGATCGATCCAATTTGCGCAAACCTGCCTTTGACATGAGTGGGAACCCGCTCCTGAACCTCTCCGGCTGTCCCTTTCGCCCTTTGCCCTTGCCTTTTGCCGGGGACTGAGCGCGTACCTTCGAAGGCAAGGGCGAGGTGATGGCGGCTTTCTTCCGAGGTGAAGGCATGGATGCGCTGGGTAGGGTCGAGGCCGTCTTTGATGTGTCTTGGTTCGCACGAGATCCGACCTCTTGCCCCGAGTTGGGGGCGCAGTCCCCAGGTAGCCCGCCGGCAAGCCACTTCAATTAATGAGCACGTATGTTAGATTTTGCAAGTTGAGTGTACTGAGTAGGATGTAATCTAAAATGTGTAGAATTTACCGGTTGTATTAGAAGACACTTCTTGGGCCACTGTACATAGGAGCCCACTACCTCAGCAAGTGTCTGCATTTCCTCTGTTGGGACTGGCAATGGAGAATTGTTGTAGGCCGGCATGGCCATGTTCACCTGTACCTTTGCGAACCCCAACCGCAGAGGTACACAGTGGACCCGGACATCCGGCCCAGAGGGATATACGAAGCCGTGTCCAACCACTTCCTGCCCGACGCCTAGGTGATTAGTAGGATGCAGCCCTCCGGCTTCTGCAAATTTGTAACAATTAAAACAGGTTAGCGAAACAACTCTAACAGAATGGGAGTGGCATCAACTTAAGTGCACAGATGAAGGCTTGCAGTACCTCAAGTAGATCCACTGGATCCGCGAGGACCTTTGAAGCGCAACTGCTTATCCGACCCCGCGGGGTACCGTCACCCTGGGGATCCGCATCTGCATTCTTGGCCAGCAATGCTTCTCTCAACCGTGCAAACTCTTCCGTCATTTCTGCTACCTCAGACTGCACCTCAGCCCGTATCTCCGCCCGTACCTCAGCCCGTATCTTATCGGAGAGCTCTGCTTCCTTTTCCTTCCAGGAGCGGGCCTTCTTCCTCGGTGGAGCTGGATCTGCGAAACCGGCCTTCCACGACACAACGGCTCCCACGGCCTGTGTTCTCCCGGGATGCTCCTTATTTCCTAGAGCCCGGGTGAGGATGTCGTTCTCCCTCTGTGGGGTAAACAATACCTCCACTGCCTCCTTCTCAAAAGAGATCTGTTACAATTAAAGGTACCTTGTGAGACAAATTACCTTATATACACTTGTGCGCACACAGTTTACGAGGTTAGCCAACTTACCATTCGCCTCACAACGTTGGCGTCCCCAGGGGTTGCAAACTGCACAGACCCCGTGGACAACATGGACCCCCTCCCCCTCCACCATCGCTTGCACCTCATCTCCCGGATCTCAGAGAGCGCCAACTTAGGGGAGTCGATGACAGGATTTTGCTCGTCTTCCTTCTTCCACTGCTTCTCCTTCCTCGCATAGCCCCAGGATCCGAGCCGATGCGGGTGGTCGTTCCTCTTCTGGATCGCCTTATTCTTCTCGCTAAGGGCCTTGAACTCCTTGGTCCCCTTCTGCTTGGTGAATTCCTCCCATACCTCCTCCGATATGAAGGGGTACTTCTCGCAAGGAGATTTCCCCGCTGCGAGGAAGTAACTGACGAGCCAGCTCTTAAAGGTTTTCCATGTTCCGTTCATGTCCTTTAAGCAGGCCATCCTAGGTGTATCGTCGGGGATGTTCCACTTAGCCTGTTTTCAAACAATGCATACAATTAATCACGAGTTAGTTAAACTTTAGTATAAGCCAAGAGAACGTGATTATGAAAGAGTTCAGCGATTTCAGTTAATTTAACCTTCACTTCCGTCCACAACCTATCCCTCTCGTCCGCTGTCACGTCCTTCCAGCTCTGGATGGTGATCTTCACCCTTTCTTTCGCCAACAGCCCAGCGTAGGCCGCGTACTTCCCAGCATTCTTTCCGATCGGCCTCCCAAATTGGTTGAACTCACAAGAAAGATCCGTGCGTTTGGCCAAACGGCCCAACATCGTCGCTCCTCGGCCCACCCTCTTGTGCTGGGATGAACCAGCTGCATCTTCAGTTATGTTGGGGGTGGCCCTAGTCGAACCACTAGTACCATCCGATGAAGACGACGACATGTCTTTCCCTACAAAACCATCAACAAACCATCAAAAATTTAATGGAAACACAAACCAACCAAATCATTTTACAAAGCAAAAGGACCTATTTTAAATATATTTTCTATCGGTAAACACAGAAGCTACCAATAGAAGATAAGATTCTATTTCTCAGCATTTTCGTCTACACATTTTCATATAGGAAGCAGGCAACATATGGCAATTAATTCTTCTTGGAGTTCCATAACTCAGCCTAGGACTGGAGACTAATTAGGGCTGCAAAAGGGATGTCCGAAGAAAATAATACTAAAAGAAAGACATGCAAAAATTACTTCCTGAACTGTTTAGAAATATTTTCTATCGGTAAACACATGAGCTGCCGATAGACCATAACAATGTTTTGCATCGGCAAAGATACAAGATACCGATATAACATATTGTTCTGGAATATTATTGATAAGCCGCCATTCACTGGCATCACATAGTCTTGGTTTAAGTCAACATTCTCCATGATTTTCTATACTAATATTCATGGGCCAGCATTATTATTTCACACATAACAATATTTTCTATCAGTAAACACATGCCTGCCGATAGAACATAGCGATGTTTTCTATCGGTAAATACGGGAGATACCGATAGAATGTGTAAGAACACCTCCAACGTATAATGTGCATTACATGGAAGTTGGATACAATTGATCACACATACAGCAGTACATATAAGTTAAAATCTCAAAATAGGTTCATTACAGCACTGGAATATATTATGTCAACCCTAATTTAAATCAACATTGCCTATAGAATGTTCATAATCCAACACAATAGGGAATCCTAGTGTAATTACAAAACTCGAAGAATTAGTACATACAAAACACAAAGATCAAATAAGGAAGATGCTGGAAAAAGAACGACGAATTAGGGTATTTACGGCGATCAGTTGTGGTGATGGAGAGGCGGTGTAGACCGCAGCGGTGGCCGGCGAAGGACGAAAATATGAACCGGTGGCAGTGGCGAGCCAGTATCCAGCTGGTGATCGTCGTGTGGGAGAGAGAAAGTGAGTGGTCACTGCTGAGGTTGTGGTTTTCTTCGCTCTCGAAGCGACGCAGTGCTATAAGTTGGAACTGTTCGACTAGAGGGAAACTCAAGGGCCATGTACGAGTAATAAAGTAGTGGATGCCCTTTTCTATCGGTACAACAAAATAATACCGATAGAACAAGTAAATTTTTCCCAAAACAATATTTGAAGTAGTGGATGCCTTTTTCTATTGGTATAAACAATAAAATCCCGTGAGACCAATTTTCTCCAGAAAATTTTTTTAAGTGCCTGAGATTATAGTATTGGATGCTCTTTTGCTATTGGTAAAAACAACAAAATACCGTCAGAGTAATGAATTTATTCTAATGGTAGATCATAATAATACCGATAGAATAAGTAAATTCGTTTGTCTCACCTTCAAACAATCATATGTACACACAATGTAACATCAAACAGACCGTGCTTGAAAGCTGCAGAATGATAAAGAAAGAGGGAAGATAGTCGGAAAATTGGAAAATTGACATAAAAACAAATTGTTCATTCATTGTTGTTTTATCACTTATAAAAAAAATAAAAATCCAAAATGCTAGGTCAAGGGGTGGTCTTAGCCCTGGCTGCATGTAGAATAGAGTCAGTTTGACTTGCAGCCAGGACGCAGGACTCCTCTAGCGACAAGTTGTCCCTAGGATCAACTACTACCGTGTTGAGAAGGCCTGCGACCTCCCTCAGCTTCGCTATGGTATCCTTCATAGTCAAACCGCAGCCAACGATGGTAATATCTGCGGCTTGCTTCTCCTCGTGAAGACGCCTCGTCCTCACCCTGGAATTGTCACCAGCCGTCTTCATGCGCTGAATGCGCCGGAGGAGATCGTCCAGTTCAAGCAGTAGCTGAGTGTGCTTGTCCGTAAGGAGCTTGTGCTCCTCCTGGAGGGCCCTCAGCTCGGCCTTGACTTTGCCAGTGTCTTCCACGGCTCCCATTCCCTGTGCAAATCAACAGGTCAAGAATGTACTGAACATGGATTAACAATACAGGGGTAAACCCAAGAGATTTAGAGTTCTTATCGGGGAGGGCGTGGCTGACGATCCCATTGAGGTTGCCATTGTGAAAGAGAAGATAAGGAGTCGAAGAGTTTGAGAATTAGAAAAACAACAAAATACCGTGACGCATGGCGAGGTACTTATAGAATTTCCAAGGCGACGCATGGAAACAAAGTTGAGAATTCAAAGCACCAGAGTATTGTTCTATCAGTACAAACAACAAAAAACCGTCAGACAAATTAATTTTTGCTATCAGTACAAACAACAAAATACCGTGAGACTAACGAATTTATTCTAACGGTAAAACATAATAATACTGATAGAATAAGTAAATTTTTCGCAGCGAAACTTTTGAAGTGCCTGAGACACATTAAAATAGTGGATGTCCTTTTCTATCGGTACAAATAACAAAATACCGTAAGAAAAATGAATTTTTGGAGAGCTTAATTTGAAGAAGCAAGAGGCTGCAATGAGATTTTCAGGAAAATTTGAAGGGAAGAATTAAGTACTTACAGGATAAAGGTACTGTACATGTTAGAACTCATGCTATGGAGTAAAATTGAGATATATTAATGCTGTGAACTAGCTTATCATTAAGTTCTAAAGAAAAATGTACTGCTTGATGTATTAATGATAAGTTCCTCACCTTGCTGCAGAACTTGTGGGCTGTTTGCTTGGCATTTATCCCTGAAATAGAAAATAATCATCAATGGTTCTCAACCCATAATCCTTCTTCATGATCATCTCGCAGATATGTTGTTTCGTCGATATCTTCAGTAGGGATAGATTGAATTTCCTTTAAAAATGGAGGTATTTCATCGAATTAGTTATACTCCTCTTCGTCGACAATGTCTTCGACCCCAACAATATGTCTCTTGCTGTGGAGGACAACATGCTAGTTTGGATTGGTCGGGTCAACGATGTAGAATACCTGTGTGGCTTGCTTTGCAAGTATGAATGGATTGTCTTAGTGCCCGACTCTATCAAGATTGACGAGAGTAAACTCGTAACTGTCAACTTGAACACCTCGAGAGATTTCGACCCATTGGCATCGAAACAGGGGAATCTTAAGTAATCCGTAATCGAGCTCCCATATTTCGTCAATAGCACCGTAATATGAGTTCAGCGCCCTTACTGACCTGGCATCCGCGGAAATAGCAAACAGTGTCACTCCGCTACATTGCGTGCTACTCTTGGCGTCTTGAGCTCTTGTGTAAAATGAATACCCATTGATGTCATATCCCTGCCAAGTCCCTACAGTGAATCTTGGGCCTCTAGCCAACCATGTCACAGTTTCACTTACGGAGCCCTTGGCAGTCGCGTGACTCTTTCTTGGATTCACCTAGCAAATTTTCTGTTATGTTCTCTGGTGACCCAAATGTCTGACTTCGAAGGATTCTATGACCGTAACATTACCTTGTGCTCGTGTATGTATGGCTCGATCTTCGTCATGTGTTGTAAGACCCAAAAATGTGATTTTGCGTACACATCATGAGCGGGGACGATAGCTTTGAATCCAATCATTCCGATGCCCTGAAGCCTACCCTCGTGTCGGGACCTAGCAACGCCAATTGGGTCAACCCCAACCATATAATCTGTGCAAGATTCAATCACCTCCTCGGCGGAATAACCTTCCATGATACTCCCCTTGGGTCGACCACGAGTCCTTACGTATCCCTTCAATACACCCATAAATCTCTCAAAGGGATACATGTAGCGCAGGCACACGGGTCCACAAAACTTAGTTTCTCTGATAAGGTGAACAATCAGATGGACCATAACATCAAAAAAGGATGGAAGGAAATACATCTCGAGCTGACAAAGAGTTGTAACCACGTCGCGTTGCAAAGCGTCCAGTCCATCCGGATCAATTACCTACGAGGACACAATTGCTCCAAATATTCATATAAGAAAAATCTCCTAATTAAGCTCCACAAATGGAGGTAATGAACTTATAGTACGAGTGCACGTACTTACCTTGCAAAATATTGCATTGAAGAAATAACATAGGTTTGTGATTGTCTCTCTGACTTTAACTGGGAGAATGCCTCTGATAGCAATGGGAAGCATTTGTGACATCAACACATGACAGTCGTGGGACTTCGTGCCAACCAATCTTAAGTCCTTCATGGACACAAGTTTTTTCAAGTTCGCGGAGTACCCACATGGAACTTTAACACCATGCAGGCACCGACAGAGTTCTGTTTTTTCGCTCTTGGACAACGTATAGCAGGCCGGGGCGAGGTATATACGCTTTCCATTCTCTAAAGGTGAAAGCTCAGTCCTTATCCCCATTTCCACCATGTCACGATGAGCTTTCACACCATCCTTTGTCTTTTCCAGAATGTTCAACAACAAAACAATCAAACTGTCATAGACATTTTTCTCTACATGCATGATGTCAATGTAATGTCGAACTTGTAAGTGCTCTCAGTACGGTAGATCCCAAAGAATCGATATCTTCTTCCAAACATTTTTTTCTCGAGGTTTAGAATACTTACCGAACTCAGCTTTGATGTCCTTCACACGCGAGTAAATCTCCTTACCGGTCAGAAACACTGGAGCTGATCCCTTCTCAGGCTTTCCGTTAAATGATTTCCTCTTCTTACGGTACGTGTGATGCACCGGAAGAAACCTGCGGTGACCCATGTACAGTGTTTTCCGGCAGTTTCGCAGCCACATGCTCTCAGTTTCATCTAGGTAAATAGGGCAAGCCTTGGCTCCTTTCGTACTATACCCCGACAAATTGCCGTAGGCCGGCAAATCATTTATGGTGCAAAATATTAGGGCCCGCAAGATGAAATTCTCTTTCTTGTATGCATCCCACACCTGCACCCCCTTGCTCCACAATTTCTGTAAGTCCTCGATTAAAGGCGCTAGAAACACGTCAATATCATTTCCAGGTTGTCTGGGTCCTGAGATTAGTAACGCCATCATGATGTACATGCGCTTCATGCATAACCAAGGAGGAAGATTGTAGATGCATAAAAGAACTGGCCAAGTGCTATGCCGACTGCTCATATTACCATGTGGGCTCATACCATCTGTACTCAGCCCGAACCTTATATTCCTAAGTTCGCCGCCGAACTCAGCAAATGTTCTGTTGATGTTTCTCCATTGAATAGAATCAGCTGGGTGTCTCAGTTTTCCGTCTTGTTTCCGGGCTTCAGCATGCCAACGCAAGTGCTTCGCGACTTTTGGATTTGCAAACAGCCGTTTCAATCTAGGTATCACAGGCAAGTACCACACAGTTTTCGCCGAAGGTCCTTTCTTTACCTCGTGACGTTCACTGTCAATCCGGTCCCTACACGTATAACTCGATGCGCCGCATCTTGGACAAACATGCAAGCTGGAGTACTTGTTACGGTACAACACACAATCATTTGGGCATGCATGTATTCTTTTGATTTCCATTCCCAACGGACACAATAGTTTTTTGGCTTGGTAAGTAGATCTTGGCAACTCATTTCCCTCTGGAAGCATGTTTGCTAGAAGATCTAATAGTGCTGTGAAACTCTTATCACTCCAACCGTTGCCTGCCTTCAAGTTATATAATCTCAGCACAGAGGACTGTTTTGTAAATGTTGCACATCCAGAGAAGAGAGGCTTCTCAGAGTCAGCAATCAGTTTCTCAAATTCACAGAAGTCGTTTTCATTGTAATCTTCCTCTACATCATGTAACATCTCATCTAGATTTTCATCATCATCATCTACGTGCACATCGGAATGAACATTATCAAAATTCGGATGATCATCGATATTATTGCAATCCACATCCGAGTCCTGCTGATTGGTAGTAGTGGTGCTTGTTTCCTCAAGATCTTCGCCATGCCATATCCAACGGGTGTATCGCACGTTAAAACCACGACGAATCAAATGACTCTTAAATTGATCAGAGTTGCTAAACCTCTTCAAGTTCATACAATCTGTACAAGGACAAAGCATATTTTTCTCTCCCTTCCTCTCCTTTTGTTGCTCAGCAAATTTAATAAACTCATTCACACCATCCAAATATTCAAGAGTAGTACGTTTTATTCCATACATCCAATATTTTCTGTCCATCTACAATTAACAAAATTTAACGAGTCAGCCATGCATGAAACCTGCCCGATTAAGTTATGTATATGTACATGTACAGCCTCTTACAACTGATGTGTTAAACCCTAGCCTGACGAAATTAACACTAATTAACCTAGCTAACTACACAATACAAGCTAGTTAGCTCCTAAAACATGAAGCATTTCCAGCTAACTCCCAAGGTTAGAGCTACAAACTTGGAACTACACAATACAGCTAGCTTGCAAGTAGAGAGGGAGGGAGATCTAGAGGGAGAGAGAGATAAGTGTCGTCAATTAAGCATACCTTAAAGAGAGGGGTGCAATCAACTTCCCTCCAGCTTGCCCTGATCACCCTAGCAGTTTAGCTGCGAGCGTGGAACTTTCATCACAAACAGAGGGACACAGAGTGCAACAGAACAAAAGAGCAGCTCAGCAATGGTCGAGTGGGGTTTTACTTATACTAGACCTTTTTCTAACAGTAAATACATGAAATAACCGTTAGACTAAGTAAGGTAATTTTGTGCTCACATATTCTATCGGTAAAAACACACATATACTGTTAGAGAATGTACATTGCTGAGCAAGTACAGGTCTTGTTCTATCGGTAAATATGTGTATTGACCGTTAGATGATGCATGACACAGCAAATACATGAGTTTTTGTATCGGTAAATATGTGTATTTATCATTAGAAAAGGTACGGATACATGGCTGAAACACAATCAAACTGGGTAATGCATTACACAACAAATACATGTGTTTTTCTATCGGTAAATATGTGTATTTACCGTTAGATGATGCATGACTGAGCAAATACATGTGTTGTTCTATCGGTAAATATGTGTATTTACCATTAGAGGAGGTATTGGTACCAAACTGGGTATTGCATGACACACATGACACCAGTTCTCACATCCAAAGAATCATATGTAAACACAATGTAACATCAAATAGATCTTACATCAAACAGATCTTAACTGGAAGATAAAGCAATATTTCAAGAAATGCTAATTTATAGATTAACTAGGAGACGCAAAAATACTTTTCTTAGGTACTTGGTACTTCATCTTGCCAAAGAAATTACACATGCCAGTTCACAAATTCAGGTACAAACATACACATGCCAGTTCACAACTTTAGGTACAAATATACACATGCCAGTTCACCAATACAAATTCAGGTACAAACATACACATTCCAGTTCACAAATTCAAGTGCATGTCTGAAACAGTAGTACAAATACACACCTACCTACCAATACAATTAAATACACAAATACTCCCTACACATTCAAGTTCATGTCCCAAATAGCAATACATGATACGCAAATATACAACAATATACAAATACAGCAATTCACATATTCGATGTATATTAGAAAAGCCACGTCTTAAATTAACAACAGATCACAATGAGGACCCAGTGGCCCATACATTTTACATAAAAGAGAACCTTTGCAAGTTGCGACAATGCAACTACCGACTACAAGTTAGACCTGATACATCACAAATCCATTCATCCAAAACAGCAAATATCTGAACCACATTGGACTTACCATAGGAGTTCAGTTCGAAGATGCCCGAGGAGCTGGAACTGCCGTCGAGTTACATTTGTATTGGTGATTTCCTCGGACTCAAACTCGATCAACTCAACTGAACTCAACTCAACTCAACTCCATTAACAAAAATAACCTACCTTCCAAGATGTTGTTCTGTGTAGTGATGGTGTAGAATGGCTGTGCAAATGACAACAATTCTTCTTCTCCAAGCAGGTAAGCATCTGGCCACAAGCTGGTGCATGCAAAAAAATGTAAGATGCTTTCTATAGGTCCTGATTTGAGAAACACGCCAGGCTTGAGGATCTTCTCGACCGAGCCAACCAAGATCTCGCCCTTCACGTCCTTCCAGCTCTCGACGGTGATCTTCACCGTTTCTTTCCAGCTCTCGATGGTGATCTTCACCGTTTCTTTCGCCAACAAGCCAACGTAGGCAGTGTACTGCGATGAAGAACCGTGAAATACGTTGCCCTCATGAGTATCATCCAAGGACCTGCACATATCATAATCATATTGAAAAGAAGACACATCAAAATGAAGGATACAAAAATTGCAGAATAATTGCCATAATCGGATTAGAATAATTTAACAATATTGCCAAAATTTTACGTACCTTGCTTGCGATGCCGAAATCTACAGGGCATCGATGGAGGTGCGGAGGTGCAGCGGTCGCCGGTAGAGGTGCGCCGGCTGTCCATGGAGCTTACGGGTTAGGACTACTAGCGCCAGATGAACTGTGAGAATGAAAGAGACATACCCAGGTATTTATAGTACTAGATAAGTTCTATCGGTACACAACCTCATACCGTTAGTAATTTGATATATCTTCTAACGGTATAAACATAAATTACTGATAGAATAAAAATATTTGTAGAAGGCGAACGGTTCTGTCGGCACACTACATATTGCCGATAGGAATTTTTGTACATACTCTGTCGGTATATACATACATTGCCGATAGAATAAGACTAGTTGTAGAAGGCGAACAGTTCTAAGATATTTGTGCTATATTCTAACGGTATAAACATACATTACCGATAGAATAAAACTATTTGAAGAGGAACAGTTCTAAGCAATTTTCGATATATTCTAACGGTACAAGAATCCATTATCGATAGAATAAAAATATTTGTAGAAGGCGAACGGTTCTATCGGCACACTACATATTGCCAATAGGAATTTTTGTACATACTCTGTCGGTATATACATACATTGCCGATAGAATAAGACTAGTTGTAGAAGGCGAACAGTTCTAAGATATTTGCGCTATATTTTAACGGTATAAACATACATTACCGATAGAATAAAACTATTTGAAGACGAACAGTTCTAAGCAATTTTTTATATATTCTAATGGTACAAGCATCCACTACTGATAGAATAAAAATATTTGTAGAAGGCGAACGGTTCTATCGGCACACTACAAATTGCCGATAGGAATTTTTGTACATATTCTGTCGGTATATACATACAGTACCGATAGAATAAGACTAGTTGTGGAAGTCGACCAGTCCTATTGGCGCACAACATTCTCCCGTCAGTACTTATGCATCTCTTCTAATGGCAAATATGTTCATAACCGCTAGAGTAAATCATACTGCTTCTTCTAATGGTAAGTTTCTTACAAACTGATAGGAAAAATTCTTCTCATTGGCCTTTTATGACCGCGAGGCACATTTTCTAACTATTTTCTACTAAATCGCTAATAACCGACAGAACATAGGGGTTAGTAGACTGCATTTTTGTACTAGTGGATGGAGCTACTAATCAATTGATTCAACAAAAGGGAAGGCTAATGTGGGCTAAATCGAATGGCATTGCCGAAACAGGGAAAATCGAGGATTCCAGCGATCACCGGCGCTAGAGGGCGCCGGAGTGCAATTAAATGGTACAGCACAGAGAAATGGGTGAGGGGTACCCATTGGTGAGGTTGGATTGAAGGATGGTGCAGTGGTTTTAGTTGACGTCGTGCTCCTCCTCGACGGCTTGCCGGACAAGAAGACGAAAATGAAGAAGATGAGACTTAGTCGATTTTTCTGGTGAAATGAAGCTTGAACAGGGCGAAGGGATGTTTAATAGCAGAAGGTGGGAGCTCTCAAGACTTGGAGCGACAAGGAAAGACGTTGAATCGACCGGTGAGGTCGCAACAGTGGTGAAGAAATATTGGCAGCGATGGGACGGCAACAGTGGCTCTGCAGTTGTGTTTGGTCGGGGCATTGGAACTTGGCACTGGCCGGTTCAAGCGGTGGCGACAAGGCTGGCACGGCGAGGTGACGTGGCACGAAATCTCTGACAAAAGGGCGGCTGCTGCTGGGCGTGGTCTCTGTTGGGCGTGGTCGCTGTTGGTCGCATGCGCGAGCGGTTGCTGGTCATTGGTGCTGCGACGGCGACGGCGCAGGCGCGGACACGTCCGCACATGCAAGCACAGCTGAGCACGGGCACAGGCAAGGGCGAACTGGCCGGCGACAAGCAAGCACGACGAAACGCATGGCGAGGCGAGGCACTGGTCCTGGTCGAGCCGACTGGTGCTGGTTGAAACAAGGGGCTGGACCTGATTGCAAATACAGAAGTTGGGTTTTGGACTGATCTGTAAAATCTGAGATTTAGGTGATTAGGGCTGATTTTGATTTCAAGATTCTGACAAACTTTGTTCAAAAAATAATTTGGCAAAGATAGAAGACAAAATTTGGGATATTTGGATAGTTTTTGAATGAAAATGATAATAGGGTAATTTAGGGTATTTGAAATCTGAATTTTGTCGAAACCGAAATTCTGGGATTTAGGATTAGATTTTGAGACACTCATAGAAGAAGATTTTGTGTTGAATAGTATTTGGGAGGTGTTCCCTGAATCAAATTTGGATTTGGAGTTGATTTACAACATTTTCCCTTTTTGGGCTTCTGGAAAATCTGAAATAGGACTGATCTGTGATACTTCTTGGACTGATTTGTGAAAAGGGTCTAGATGATGGAATCTGCTTGCCAACTTTTTGGATTAAGGTATTGGCATACCCATGATCATAATCCAAGAATTATTTAGTCTGGATTAGGACAAGATTTGATTAAATCAGAGTTCAGAGTATTTAGGGTAATTAGAATATTATATAATTTCTATTTTCGAAAACAGAAAGGAGTTGATAATTCTGGGAGTTAGAGATGGAATTGAATCTTGCTTCTGTAGACTTTTATTCTTAGGATAAATAATAGATCATATCTGGAAAGACAGATCTTGATTTGGGTTCACAGGGAAGATTTTGAAATTTCAGGGCTTAGGATAAAATAAATCTGAGCTGATTTTGCTGATCTTGAAGAGACATATGCATGCATGACTTTTTATGCAAAAGAATTCATTAGTACAGAAATGCAGTCTACTAACCCCAATCTTCTATCGATTATTAGCGATTTAGTAGAAAACCGATAGAAAATGTGCCTCGCGGTCATAAAAGGCCAATTAGTGTATTTTTCCTATCCGTTTGTAAGAAACTTACCATTAGAAAAAGCAGTATGATTTACTCTAGAGGTGATGAACATATTTGCCGTTAGAAGAGATGCATAAGTACTGACGGGAGAATGTTGTGCGCCGATAGGACTGGTCGACTTCTACAACTAGTCTTATTCTATCGGTACTGTATGTGTATACCGACAGAATATGTACAAAAATTCTTATCAGCAATATGTAGTGTGCCGATAGAACCGTTCGCCTTCTACAAATATTTTTATTCTATCGGTAATGGATGCTTATACCTTTAGAATATATCAAAAATTGCTTAGAACTGTTCGTCTTCAAATAGTTTTATTCTATCGGTAATGTATGTTTATACCGTTAGAATATAGCGAAAATATTTTAGAACTGTTCTCCTTCTACAAATAGTTTTATTCTATCGGTGAAGTATGTTTATACTGACAGAATATCTTAAAAATTCCTATCGGCAATATGTATTGTGCCGATAGAACCGTTCGCCTTCTACAAATATTTTTATTCTATCGGTAATTTATTTTTATACCGTTAGAAGATATATCAAATTACTAACGGTATGAGGTTGTGTACCGATGGAACTTATCTAGTACTATAAATACCCGGGTATGTCTCTTTCATTCTCACAGTTCATCTGGCGCTCGTAGTCCTAACCCGTAAGCTCCATGGACGGCTGGCGCACCTCTACCGGCGACCGCTGCACCTCCGCACCTCCATCGACGCCCTCTAGATTTCGGCATCCCAAGCAAGGTACGTAAAATTTTAGCAATATTGTTAGATTATTCTAATCCGATTATGACAATTATTCTGCAATTTTTGTATCCTTCATTTTGATGTGTCTTCTTATCAATATGATTATGATCTGTGCAGGTCCTTGGATGATGCTCATGAGGGGCAACGTATTTGACGGTTCTTCATCGCAGTACGCTGCCTACGTTGGCTTGTTGGCAAAAGAAATGATGAAGATCACCGTCGAGAGCTGGAAGGACGTGAAGGGCGAGATCTTGGTTGGCTCGATCGAGAAGATCCTTAAGCCCAGCGTGTTTCTCAAATCAAGACCTATAGAAAGCATCTTACATTTTTTTGCATGCACCAGCTTGTGGCCAGATGCTTACCTGCTTGGAGAAGAAGAATTGTTGTCATTTGCACAGCCATTCTACACCATCACTACACAGAACAACATCTTGGAAGGTAGGTTCTTTTTGTTAATGGAGTTGAGTTGAGTTGAGTTGATCGAGTTTGAGTCCGAAGAAATCACCAATACAAATGTAACTCGACGGCAGTTCCAGCTCCTCGGGTGTCTTCGAACTGAACACCTATGGTTAAGTCTAATGTGGTTCAGACATTTGCTGTTTTGGATGAATGGATTTGTGATGTATCAGGTCTAACTTGTAGTCGGTAGTTGCATTGTCGCAATCTACAAAGGTTCTCTTTTATGTAAAATGTATGGGCCACTGGGTCCTCGTCGTGATCAGTTGTTAATTTCAGACGTGGCTTTTCTAATATGCATCGAATGTGTGAATTGTTGTATTTGTATATTGTTGTATATTTGTGTATCATGTATTGCTATTTGGGACATGAACTTGAATGTGTAGGGAGTATTTGTGTATTTAATTGTATTGGTAGGTAGGTGTGTATTTGTACTGGTATTTTAGACATGCACTTGAATTTGTGAACTGGCATGTGTATGTTCATACCTGAATTTGTGAACTGGCATGTGTAATTTCTTTGGCAAGATGAAGTACTAAGTACCTAAGAAAAGTATTTTTGTGTCTCCTAGTTAATCTACAAATTAGCATTTCTTGAAATATTGCTTTATCTTCTAGTTAAGATCTGTTTGATGTTACATTGTGTTTAGATATGATTCTTTGGATGTGAGAACTGGTGTCATGTGTGTCATGCAATACCCAGTTTGGTACCAGTACCTCCTCTAACGGTAAATACATATATTTACCGATAGAACAACACATGTATTTGCTCAGTCATGCATCATCTAACGGTAAATACACATATTTACAGATGGAAAAACACATGTATTTGCTGTGTCATGCATCATCTAACGGTCAATACACATATTTACCGATAGAAAAACTCATGTACTTGCTGTGTCATGCATCATCTAACAGTCAATACATATATTTACCGATAGAACAAGACCTGTACCTGCTCAGCAATGTACATTCTCTAACGGTATATGTGTGTTTTTACCGATAGAATATGTGAGCGGCAAATTACCTTACTTAGTCTAACGGTTATTTCATGTATTTACCGTTAGAGAAAGGTCCATTATAAGGAAAATCCCACTCGACCATTGCTGAGCTGCTCTTTTGTTCTATTGCACTCTGTGTCCCTCTGTTTGTGATGAAAGTTCCACGCTCGCAGCTACACTACTAGGGTGATCAGGGTAAGCTGGAGGGAAGTTGATTGCACCCCTCTCTTTAAGGTATGCTTATTTGTCGACACTTATCTCTCTCTCCCTCTAGATCTCCCTCCCTCTCTACTTGCAAGCTAGCTGTATTGTGTAGTTCCAAGTTTGTAGCTCTAAGCTTGGAAGCTAGCTGGAAATGCTTCATGTTTTAGGAGCTAACTAGCTTGTATTGTGTAGTTAGCTAGGTTAATTAGTGTTAATTTCATCAGGCTAGGGTTTAACACATCAGTTGTAAGAGGCTGTACATGTACATATACATAACTTAATTGGGCAGGTTTCATGCATGGTTGACTCGTTAAATTTTGTTAATTGTAGATGGACAGAAAATATTGGATGTATGGAATAAAACTTACTACTCTTGAATATTTGGATGGTGTAAATGAGTTTATTAAATTTGCTGAGCAACAAAAGCAGAGGAAGGGAGAGAAAAATATATTTTGTCCTTGTACAGATTGTATGAAATTGAAGAGGTTTAGCAACTCTGATCAAATTAAGAGTCATTTGATTCGTCGTGGTTTTAACGCACGATACACCCGTTGGATATGGCATGGCGATTATCTTGAGGAAACAAGCACCACTACTACCAATCAGCAGGACTCGGACGTGGATTGCAATAATATCGATGATCATCCGAATTTTGATAATGTTCATTCCGATGTGCACGTAGATGATGATGATGACAATCTAGATGAGATGTTACGTAATGTAGAGGAAGATTACAACGAAAACGACTTCTGTGAATTTGAGAAACTGATTGCTGACTCTGAGAAGCCTCTGTTCCCTGGATGTGCAACATTTACAAAACTGTCTTCTGTGCTGAGATTATATAACTTGAAGGCAGGCAACGGTTGGAGTGATAAGAGTTTCACGACACTATTAGATCTTCTAGCAGACATGCTTCCAGAGGGAAATGAGTTGCCAAGATCTACTTACCAAGCCAAAAAACTGTTGTGTCCATTGGGAATGGAAATCGAAAGAATACACGCATGCCCAAATGATTGTGTGTTGTACTGTAACAAGTACTCCAGTTTGCATGTTTGTCCAAGATGCGGCGCATCGAGGTATACGCGTAGGGACCAGATTGATAGTGAATGTCACGAGGTAAAGAAAGGACCTCCGGCGAAAACTGTGTGGTACTTGCCTGTGATACCTAGATTGAAGCGGTTGTTTGCAAATCCGAAAGTCGCAAAGGACTTGCGTTGGCATGCTGAAGCCCGGAAACAAGACGGAAAACTGAGACACCCAGCTGATTCTATTCAGTGGAGAAACATCAATAGAACATTTGCTGAGTTCGGCGGTGAACTTAGGAATATAAGGTTCGGGCTGTGTACGGATGGTATGAACCAACATGGTAATATGAGCAGTCGGCATAGCACTTGGCCGGTTCTTTGATGCATCTACAATCTTCCTCCTTGGTTATGCATGAAGCGCAAGTACATCATGATGGCGTTACTAATCTCAGGACCCAGACAACCCGGAAATGATATTGACGTGTTTCTAGCGCCTTTAATCGAGGACTTACAGAAATTGTGGAGCGAGGGGGTGCAGGTGTGGGATGCATACAAGAAAGAGAATTTCATCTTGTGGGCCCTGATATTTTGTACCATAAATGATTTTCCGGCCTACGGCAATTTGTCGGGGTATAGTACGAAAGGAGCCAAGGCTTGCCCTATTTGCCTAGATGAAACTGAGAGCATGTGGCTGCGAAACTGCTGGAAAACAGTGTACATGGGTCACCGCAGGTTTCTTCCGGTGCATCACACATACCGTAAGAAGAGGAAATCATTTAACGGGAAGCCTGAGAAGGGATCAGCTCCAGTGTTTCTGACCGATAAGGAGATTTACTCGCGCGTGAAGGACATCAAAGCTGAGTTCGGTAAGTATTCTAAACCTCGAGAAAAAAAAGTTTGGAAGAAGAGATCGATTGTTTGGGATCTACCGAACTGGGAGCACTTACAAGTTCGACATTGCATTGACGTCATGCATGTAGAGAAAAATGTCTGTGACAGTTTGATTGGTTTGTTGTTAAACATTCTGGGAAAGACAAAGGATGGTGTGAAAGCTCGTCGTGACTTGGTGGATATGGGGATAAGGACTGAGCTTGCACCTTTAGAGAATGGAAAGAGTACATACCTCCCCCCGGTCTGCTATACGTTGTCCAAGAGCGAAAAAATAGAACTCTGTCGGTGCCTGCACGGTGTTAAAGTTCCATGTGGGTACTCCGCGAACTTGAAAAAACTTGTGTCCAGGAAGGACCTAAGACTGGTTGGCACGAAGTCCCACGACTGTCATGTGTTGATGTCACAAATGCTTCCCATTGCTATCAGAGGTATTCTCCCAGTTAAAGTCAGAGAGACAATCACAAACCTATGTTATTTCTTCAACGCAATATCTTGCAAGGTAAGTACGTGCACTCGTACTATAAGTTCATTACCTCCATTTGTGGAGCTTAATTAGAAGATTTTTCTGATATGAATATTTGGCGCAACTGTGTCCTCGTAGGTAATTGATCCGGATGGACTAGACGCTTAGCAACGCGACGTGGTTACAACTCTTTGTCAGCTCGAGGTGTATTTCCCTCCATCCTTTTTTGATGTTATGGTCCATTTGATTGTTCACCTTATCAGAGAAATTAAGTTTTGTGGACCCGTGTGCCTGCGCTAGATGTATCCATTTGAGAGATTTATGGGTGTATTGAAGGGATACGTAAGGACTCATCGTCGACCCGTGGGGAGAATCATGGAAGGTTATGCCGCCAAGGAGGTGATTGAATTTTGCACAGATTATATGGCCGGGGTTGACCCAATTGGCGTTCCTAGGTCCCAACACGAGGGTAGGCTTCAGGGCATCGGAACGATTGGATTCAAAGCTATCGTCCCCGCTTGTGATGTGTACGCAAAATCACATTTTTGGGTCTTACAACACATGACGGAGGTCGAGCCATACATACACAAGCACAAGGTAATGTTACGGTCACAGAATCCTTCGAAGTCAGACATTTGGGTCACCAGAGAACATAACAGGAAATTTGCTGGGTGGATCCAAGAAAGAGTCACGCGAGCTGCCGAGGGCTCCGTAAGTGAAACTGTGACATGGTTGGCTAGAGGCCCAAGATTCACTGTAGGGACTTGGCAGGGGTACGACATCAATGGGTATTCATTTTACACAAGAGCTCAAGACGCCAAAAGTAGCACGCAATGTAGCGGAGTGACACTGTTTGCTATTTCCGAGGATGCCAGGTCAGTAAGGGCACTGAACTCATATTACGGTGCTATTGACGAAATTTGGGAGCTCGATTACGGATTACTTAAGATTCCCCTGTTTCGATGCCAATGGGTCGAAATCCCTCGAGGTGTTCAAGTTGACATTACGGGTTTACTCTCGTCAATCTTGATAGAGTTGGACACGAAGACGATCCATTCATACTTGCAATGCAAGCCACATAGGTATTCTACATCGTTGACTCGGCCAATCCAAACTTGCATGTTGTCCTCCACAGCAAGAGACATATTGTTGGGGTCGAAGACGTTGTCGACGAAGAGGAGTATAACTAATTCGATGAAATACCTCCATTTTTAGAGGACATTCAATCTATCCCTACTGAAGATATCGACGAAACAACATATCTGCGAGATGATCACGAAGAAGGATTATGGGTTGAGAACCATTGATGATTATTTTCTATTTCAGGGATAAATGCCAAGCAAACAGCCCACAAGTTCTGAAGCAAGGTGAGGAACTTATCATTAATACATCAGGCAGTACATTTTTCTTTAGAACTTAATAATAAGCTAGTTCACAACATTAATATATCTCAATTTTACTCCACAGCATGAGTTCTAACATGTACAGTACCTTTATCCTGTAAGTACTTAATTCTTCCCTTCAAATTTTCCTGAAAATCTCATTGCAGCCTCTTGCTTCTTCAAATTAAGCTCTCCAAAAATCCATTTTTCTGACGGTATTTTGTTATTTGTACCGATTGCAAAAATTAATTTGTCTGATAGTTTTTTGTTGTTTGTACTGATAGAACAATACTCTGGCGCTTTGAATTCTCAACTGTGTCTCCATGCGTCGCCTTGGAAATTCTATAAGTACCTCGCCATGCGTCACGGTATTTTGTTGTTTTTCTAATTCTCAAACTCTTTGACTCCTTATCTTCTCTTTCACAATGGCAACATCAATGGGATCATCAGCCACGCCCTCCCCGGTAAGAACTCTAAATCTCCTGGGTTTACCCCTGTATTGTTAATCCATGTTCAGTACATTCTTGACCTGTTGATTTGCACAGGGAATGGGAGACGTGGAAGACACTAGCAAAGTCAAGGCCGAGCTGAGGGCCCTCCAGGAGGAGCACAAGCTCCTTACGGACAAGCACACTCAGCTACGGCTTGAACTGGACGATCTCCTCCGGCGCATTCAGCGCATGAAGACGGCTGGTGACAATTCTAGGGCGAGGACGAGGCATCTTCACGAGGAGAAGCAAGCCATAGATATTACCATCGCTGGCTGCGGTTTGACTATGAAGGATACCATAGCGAAGCTGAGGGAGATCGCAGGCCTTCTCGACGCGGTAGTAGTTGATCCTAGGGACAACTTGTCGCTAGAGGAGTCCTGCGTCCTGGCTGCAAGTCAAACTGACTCTATTCTACATGCAGCCAGGGCTAAGACCACCCCTTGACCTAGTATTTTGGATTTTTATTTTTTTTTATAAGTGATAAAACAACAATGAATGAACAATTTGTTTTTATGTCAATTTTCCAATTTTTCGGCTATCTTCCCTCTTTCGTTATCATTCTGCAGCTTTCAAGCACGGTCTGTTTGATGTTACATTGTGTGTACATATGATTGTTTGAAGGTGAGACTAACGAATTTACTTATTCTATCGGTATTATTATGTTCTACCGTTAGAATAAATTCATTACTCTGACGGTATTTTGTTGTTTTTACCGATAGAAAAAGGGCATCCAATACTATAATCTCAGGCACTTAAAAAAATTTTTTGGGGAAAATTGGTCTCACGGGATTTTATTGTTTATACCGATAGAAAAAGGCATCCACTACTTCAAATATTGTTCTAGGAAAAATTTACTTGTTCTATCGGTATTATTTTGTTGTACCGATAGAAAAGGGCATCCACTACTTTATTACTCGTACATGGCCCTTGAGTTTCCCTCCAGTCGAACAGTTCCAACTTATAGCACTGCGTCTCTTCGAGAGCGAAGAAAACCACAACCTCCGCAGTGACCACTCACTTCCTCTCTCCCACACGATGATCGCCGGCTGGATACTGGTTCACCACTGCCACCGGTTCATATTTTCGTTCTTCGCCGGCCGCCGCTGCGTTCTACACCGCCTCTCCATCACCACAACTGATCGCCGTAAATACCCTAATTCGTCGTTCTTTTTCCAGCATCTTCCTTATTTGATCTTTGTGTTTTGTAAGTACTAATTCTTCGAGTTTTGTAATTACACTAGGGTTCCCTATTGTGTTGAATTATGAACAATTCCGCAGGCAATGTTGATTTAAATTAGGGTTGACATAATATGTTCCAGTGCTGTAATGAACCTATTTTGAGATTTAGCTTATATGTACTGCTGTATGTGTGATCAATTGTATCCAACTACCATGTAATGCACATTATACGTTGGAGGTGTTCTTACACATATTCTATCGGTATCTCCTGTATTTACCGATAGAAAACATGGCTATGTTCTATCAGCAGCGCATGTGTTTACCGATAGAAAACATTGTTATGTGTGAAATAATAATGCTGGCCCATGAATATTAGTATAGAAAATCATAGAGAATGTTGACTTAAACCAAGACTATGTGATGCCAGTGAATGGCGGCTTATCAACAATATTCCAGAACAATATGTTATATCGATATCTCGTATCTTTGCCGATGGAAAACATTGTTATGGTCTATCGGCAGCTCATGTGTTTACCAATAGAAAATATTTCTGAACAGTTCAGGAAGTAATTTTTGCATGTCTTTCTTTTAGTATTATTTTCTTCGGACACCCCTTTTGCAGCCCTAATTAGTCTCCAGTCCTGGGCTGAGTTATGGAACTCTAAGAAGAATTAATTCCCATATGTTGCCTGCTTCCTATATGAAAATGTGTAGACGAAAATGCTGAGAAATAGAATCTTATCTTCTATTGGTAGCTTCTGTGTTTACCGATAGAAAAAATATTTAAAATAGGTCCTTTTGCTTTGTAAAATGATTTGGTTTGTGTTTCCATTAAATTTTTGATGGTTTGTTGATGGTTTTGTAGGGAAAGACATGTCGTCTTCACCAGATGGTACTAGTGGTTCGACTAGGGCCAACCCCAACGTAACTGAAGATGCAGCTGGTTCATCCCAGCGCAAGAGGGTGGGGCGAGGCGCGACGACGTTGGGCCGTTTGGCCAAACGCACGGATCTTTCTTGTGAGTTCAACCAATTTGGGAGGCCGATCGGAAAGAATGCTGGGAAGTACGCGGCCTACGTTGGGCTGTTGGTGAAAGAAAAGGTGAAGATCACCGTCCAGAGCTGGAAGGACGTGACGGCGGACGAGAGGGGTAGGTTGTGGGCGGAAGTGAAGGTTAAATTAACTGAAATCGTTGAACTCTTTCGTAATCACGTTCTCTTGGCTTATACTAAAGTTTAACTAACTCGTGATTAATTGTATGCATTTTTTGAAAACAGGCTAAGTGGAACATCTCCGACGAAACACCTAGGATGGCCTGCTTGAAGGACATGAATGGAACATGGAAAACCTTTAAGAGCAGGCTCGTCAGTAACTTCCTCGCTGCGGGGAAATCTCCTTGCGAGAAGTACCCCTCATATCGGAGGAGGTATGGGAGGAATTCACCAAGCAGAAGGGGACCGAGGAGTTCAAGGCCCTTAGTAAGAAGAATAAGGCGATCCAGAAGAGGAACGACCACCTGCATCGGCTCGGATCCCGGGGCTATGCGGGGAAGGAGGAGCAGTGGAAGAAGGAAGACGAGCAAAATCCTGTCATCGACTCCCCTGAGTTGGCGCTCTCCGAGATCCGGGATGAGAGGTGCAAGCGATGGTGGAGGGGGAGGGGGTCCGTGTCATCCACGGGGTCTGTGCAGTTCGCAACCCCTGGGGACGCCGACGTTGTGAGGTGAATGGTAAGTTGGCTAACCTCGTAAACTGTGTGCACACAAGTGTATATAAGGCAATTTTTCTCACAAGGTACCTTTAAATGTAACAAATCTCTTTTGAGAAGGAGGCAGTGGAGGGATTGTTTACCCCGCAGAGGGAGAACGACATCCTCACTCGGGCTCTAGGAAATAAGGAGCATCCCGGGCTGACACGGGCCGTGGGAGCCATTGTGTCTTGGAAGGCCGGTTTCGCAGATCCGGCTCCACCGAGGAAGAAGGCTTGCTCCTGGAAGGAAAAGGAAGCGGAGCTCTCCGATAAGATACGGGCTGAGGTACGGGTGGAGATACAGGCTGAGATACGGGCTGAGGTGCAGTCTGAGGTCGCACAAATGAGGGAAGAGTTTGCACAGTTGAGAGAAGCATTGCTGGCCAAGAGTGCAAATGCAGATCCCCAGGACGACGGTACCCCGCGGGGTCGGATAAGCAGTTGCTCTTCGAAGGTCCTCGCGTATCCAGTGGATCTACTTGAGGTATTGCAAGCCTTCATCTGTCCAGTTAAGTTGCTGCCACTCCCATTCTGTTAGAGTTGCTTCGCTAACCTGTTTTAATTGTTACAAATTTGCAGAAGCCGGAGGGCTGCATCCTATAGAATCACCTAGGCACCGAGCAGGAAGTGGTTGGACACGGCTTCGTATATCCGTCTGGGCCGGATGTCTGGGTCCACTGCGTACCTCTGCGGTTGGGGTTCGCAAAGGTACAGGTGGACATGGCCATGCCGGCCTACAACGATTCTCCATTGCCAGTCCCAACAGAGGAACTGCAGACACTTGCTGAGGCAGTGGGCTCCTACGTACAGTGGCCCAAGAAGTGTCTTCTAATACAACTGATAAATCCTACGGATTTTAGATTACATCCTACTCAATACACTCAACTTGCAAAATCTAACATACGTGCTCATTAATTGAAGTGGCCAGCCGGTGGGCTACCAGGGGACTGCGCCCCTAGCTCGGGGCATGAGGCCCGATCTTGTTCGAACCTAGACACATCAAAGACGGCCTCGACCCCACCCAGCGCATCCACGCCTTCACCTCGGAAGAAAGCCGCCATCGCCTCGCCCTTGCCTTCAAAGGTACGCACTTAGTCCCCGGTAAAAGGCAAGGGCAAAGGGCGACAGGGACAGCTGGAGAGCTTCAGGAACGGGTTCCCACTCGTGTCGGAGGCAGGTTTGCGCAAATTGGATCAATCAACCAAAGACCTCCACGAGTGGTACCTACACCGAGCTCGGCGCAATCTGAACTTCTTAGTTCCTACAGGCCAGGGCAGTTCCACCGTGAGCCCGGGAGTATATCCGTGGCACACGAGGATTTATTCGACCTCTACAACTGGCGGGAGCTCGATATGTCCATTATACGGACTAGTGTCCTGTGAGTTTGCTGATGCTATGTATTGCTGTTTTCTAACTCTGTTTGCTAACTCTGCATTGTTGTAGTTCATTTGAAATGTAGTAACTTTCTGTGCAATACTAATGTCATCCTTTGCATGCAGGTGCATGTACAGGCTAGCATCGGAGGCTGTGCGTGTCAAGGTGGGTTTCCTCGACCCAGAGAAAATAAGCCTCACAATGCTAGAGCACGACGCCGCGCACGCTGAGCAGTACATATCCAGGGCGCTGATGGCGCAGCAGGACAGGGAGTTCATTCTGGTGCCGTACCACCAAAGGTTAGTGCATTTTGTACTAATTTAACTCAATCTTGTATGTTACACCTGATATATACTTTGAGCTAGCGGTCCTCTTTTACGTACAATGCAAGGGCCACTGGATCCTCATCGTGATCTATCCGCCAAGGAATGGGGTGTACTACCTCGATTCGATGCGTGACAGATTATCGAACGAATATGTGGTCAAGGGGAATATGGAGGCGTAAGTAACTTATATATTTGATTTAAATTTTGACCTCACTAGCTAATGATAATACATTAACCGGCAATACTAACTGAAATGCAGGGCTTTTGATAAATATGTATCCACTGGAGGGAGGCATGCCGCACAGCAGGGCTCCCTACTAGCTTGGAAAGAATATCAGGTACTCACGGGACTTTTTGTTTATGCTTAATTAGTTTATGGAAACAGTAGCTAACATGTCTTCGCATATGCAATTATCTCAGTGCCATCAACAGCCGCAATCGTGGGAATGCGGGTTTTATGTGCTGCGCTACATGTACGACCTAGTGCAGACAAACTTTGCCCAATTCCCCCAGGTAAGCATCGATAGCTAACTCAAATTTGAAAATTGGGTGTCACGTTCAAAATTAAGAAGTTAGTTACTCAGTATTCACACATGCTTGCAGATCGCCATGTCGAAAGACCAATACGAAAATGCAAAGATTAGAGATCTTTGACAAATCTGGGCTCAATATGTCATGAAGGAAGTTGCGCCCAACTATCCGCTATGACAATTTTCTCTTTTTCGTGTACTCTGTGCATAGACTGTTTATATACATGTGAATAAATATATATGTGAATAAATGTCCATATTGGATTGCAATTTGTATTTGTCCATATATATGTGAATAAATGTGAATAACTGTCTAATGTGTCAATCTGTTCTGTGAATTTACCCTTCTTTGCATCTGTACTGTATTGTGTATCCAATTTATACTGTATTGCATCTGTACTGTATATGTGAATGTACTGTATTGTGAATGTAAAGAATGTACTATATATGTGAATGTTCTATCGGTAAATTCATTCACAACCGAGAGACTACTATCACTTTTTTATCGGTAAACTCATCCACAACCGATAGACTACTATAGTTTTTTCTATCGGTACACTCGTAATTACCATTAGAAGAGTGTGACTTTTCCTGCCGGTGAACTCATACACAACCGAGAGACTACTATCACTTTTTCTATCGGTAAACTCATCCACAACTGAGAGACTACTATCGTTTCTTCTATCGGTACACTCGTAATTACCATTAGAAGAGTGTGACTTTTCCTGCCGGTGAACTCATACACAACCGAGACACTACTATCACTTTCGTTTTTTCTATCGGTACACTCGTAATTAACCGTTAGAAGAGTGACTTTTCCTGCCGGTGAACTCATACACAACTGAGAGAGTACTATCACTTTCATTTTTTCTATCGGTACACTCGTAATTAACCGTTAGAAGAGTGTGACTTTTCCTGCTGGTGAACTCATACACAACCGAGAGAGTACTATGATTTTTTCTATCGATAATCTCTTTCACAACCGAGAGAGTACAATCATTTTTTCTATCGATAAACTCATTTCCAACTGAGAGAGTACTAAGGTTTTTTTTGTCGGTAAACGTGTAATGAACCGTTAGAAGAGTGGTACTTTTCTTGCCGCTAAACTCATTCACAACCGAGAGAGTACTATATTTTTTCTATCAGTAAACTCTTTCACAAACGTCAGACTACGACGGGTTTTCTACCGATGTTCTCCTAAGATGCTGTTAGAATAGTGAAGTTCTTCTATCGGTTATTTACCGATAGAAAATGACATGTCTTGTCCTATCGTATCTATCTTTATCAGTACAAAAACCGATAGTAGAAGGATGTTTTTTACTGATAGAAGAAAGCTTTTCTGTGCTAGTGATTTTCACCCCAAACCCAGTGTGTTACAGATCATATATCCAGTTCATAGTTCCTTCGACATAGGCAAGTGTGTCTAACATTCGACGTATAAAGCTCTCTTTGAAATAAAGAGTTGTGCAATTGCTTTGAGCTGTGTTTTCGATCATCCTTTGGGTTTCGGTAATTCCGAGTAAGATCCCGTTATTTCGCATATTAGAATCTGGGGGAGTCTAGTACGAAAACCAAGGCTAGGTCTCAAACGGATCACTATTTTGTAGAGGGGGTTCTGAGTTTCTAGAAATTGCAAAATAGCCCTTGGCTGCTAGGTTTAGGAATTCTGGGCCCCGGAGACTCTGATTTCGGCACAGTCAGTTCCTACACGTCTTTAGAAACACATGCTTCCATCTAGAATCGACTGAGGGTTAGGTTTAGTCAATAAGGCACATCCACTCAGCCAGAAATCACTTGAATTGTGTCGACCTACGATTGAATGTGACGAAACCAGTAATCCAGTCGATTTGATGATAAACATATAAATAATTAATGTGAATGCTAGCATATATGACTAAAATGTGCATGAACATGGGGGAAATATATGGAAAAATCAAGCAAATCAGATAAATATCAATCGGACACACCATAGTTGAAGACTCCTGGTCAGACGCAGTTGGTCGCCTGATTGAACGCGTCCCAGTTGAACATGTCCCGATCGAACACGTTTGGTTTCCTGGTCATTGTTACCACTGGACTGAGCCCAGCACAATCACAGGCATGACCCGTGCTCGGCCTGGAGCATGACCTGTGCCACAGGTCGTGCTCGGCTTGGTTTCGAGGGCTATTTTGGTCGATTTTGGTTGTTTTAAGTCCGATTTATCTGTTTCTCGTGCCGTTTGAAGCTAGATTCCATCTCCTGCATGTCAAGAGTTATATTTGAGCACGTGAACCCCTTGAATCATAATAGAGAAGCTTTTGGCTCAATTAGATATGCTTTCTTACGCTTATTTTTAGTTTAGTTTCAGATTTTAGGTTAGATGACCTTCTTTATTTTTATTCTAGTTTCCATGTTTGTAAGCCGGCAAGGACGACAAACCTAATTCTTTGATGCAATTGATAAGTGTTAAATTGGAAACATTTTTACCCTAAGTTTGCTACTGAAAATGTGCACAAAAAATGCTAAAAACTCTTTTGATGCAACATTTTATGCGTAATTTTATATTATTTTTACAAATTGCTTTTACAGCTGTGTTTGACATGTTTCAGGGACCAAACCTACCAAATTTGAGAAGATTTGGACTTTGTTTGGGCCAAATTCGACTAAGAAACCTAAACCAAACAACCAAAGGGGCCTGGTCAAATATTCTTCAGACAAAACTCCTGGTCGAACACAACTACGCGAGAAGGAGATTGAATCAAACACGGCTAGACGAAAAAAAGAGACCTAATCGAACACGAGCACGTGGTCGAAAGGAGTTCTGGCCGAATACGAACACCTTGTCGAAAATGAGTCCTGATCGAATTCAGTCATGACACGTGTTTGGCCAGAAACATGCCACGTGTCCTAGTTGTGTTCGACTCAGTTTCGGTGGCTTTTACTGGTCGAATTTGATTGTTTTAATCGATTTTGGTCGGATTTGATCAGAAGTGGTTGAATCTAGTCAGTTTTGACTCAGATTTATCCGTTCTTGTGCCGTTTGAAGCCATACTTTGTCTTCTACACGTCAAGGGGTTATTTTTGGGCACATTAACCTGTGTATTATAAATAGAGAAGTTTTTGACTCAATTAATGATCTCTTTTACATGTTCTCTTAGGTTTTAGAACTACTTTCTTAGTAGTTTTTGGATAGTTTTTCTTAGTAGAGCTCCCTTCTCTATTTTTCCCGTTTTTGTAAGCTGGTAAGAACGACAACTTCAATTTTCAAGAAATCAAGTTTTTTTATTTCTTATTAGTATTTCTTCATTCTTATGGCTTTAAGTGAGTAGATCCCTTCTAGGGTTAGGGATGACCTAATCCGGAAGGCGTGATTCTTCCTCGGTCTTGATCTCAAGTTTTGGAGTTATTTCTTGATGTTTTCTTCCTCTAAACCCTAAATTCTTGTTTCGGCAACAGACGAAACAGGTGAGCCTTAGCAAGAATTTATGGGAGTTCTTGAGTCCTTAGCGCTTTGACGCGAGGTCCTAAACAAGAGAGAGACTCTCGCCAAATGTAACAGTAGAAGCGATCATCTAACTGTTGTACTAGTGACCAAACTGGCAACTTATTCTGTCTTGGAAAACAATTGAAAGTAACTTACAATCCTCTAACCTTGGATAGAATTACGTCGGATGGTTATGGAACTCCCGAAACCCTAGATTTTCATTCCTGCTTTACAAACCCTAGATTTCATACTTGCTCTTTACTTATTTTAAACCCAAGATTGATAGCTTTAGTAGTAAAATTAGTTGTGGAAAAACAAACCCCCAACTTGTTTAGACTTAATCAGTGATCTATTAAGCTAGAAAGATGAATACGCTTGTTCCTCGTGGAATTCGACCCTCAAGTGCTCAGCATTCAACCATGCACTTGCGGTTATTACATAATCACACCGTTTTAGGTGCCATCAAGTTTTTGGCGCCGTTGCCGGGGAACAACGGTAATTCATCTTTTTAGATTAATTTTCGCTGATATAAGTTAGTCCCACTTCTCAATCTTGCTTCTATTTTTATTTTTCTTTTTTCTTGTTTTCTTTGCCCCACACACCTTTCATGAAAGTAGTGCAAATTTGGATAGCTTAGAAAAACCTGTCAAAACCACGCTCCGACTTCGGTACGAGGCAAGGCAGGCAAGATTGGAGGAAAACTCACAAACTTTTGAAGACATCAAAGAACAACGAACAATGGAGGACCAAAATAAACTTAAGGATTATGCAATCCCACTCAGCATGGGGTTACAACAGTTATTCTCAGACCACCGATTAAATCAAATAATTTTGAAATAAAACCTACGTTTTTGAATTTGGTTCAACAAAATCAATTCAGTGGTCTTCCCACTGAAGATCTATCTTTACATCTACATATGTTTCTTGAGCATCGTGACACTTTCAAGATTCATGGGGTAACACAGGATGCACTTCGTTTGAGGCTCTTTTCTTTCTCGCTTTGCGAGAAGGTGAGGGCATGGCTATACACTCCTCCTTTTGTGTCAATCACTACTTGGGACAAACTCTCATGAGCTTTTCTTGGTAAGTTTCAAGGGTTTGCAAGCAAGAATAAAAATCTAGGGTTTCGGGAATTCTATAACCATCAACGTAATTTTATCTAAGGTTTGAGGATTGTAAGTTAATTTCAATTGTTTTCCAAGACAAATTAAGTTTCCAGTTCGGGGCGCTGGGTCAACAGTCAGAGGATCACTTCTACTGTCACATTTGGCGAGAGCCTCTCTCTCCTATTCAGGGTTCCGCGTCAAGGCGCTAAGAACTCGGGAACTCCCCTAAATTCTTACTAAGGCTCAGCTGTTACATCTATTACTAAAACGAGGATTTAGGGTTTGGAGGAAGAAAACTTCATGAAATTACTCCAAAACTTGAAATAAAGACGGAGGAAGAATCACACCATCAGGATTAGGTCATACCTAACCCTAGAGGAGATTTACTCGCTAAAAGCCATAATAATGCAGAAATAACAATAACAAATAAATAAAAACTAGCTTGATTCCTTGAAATTAAAGTTGTCGTGCTTGCCGGCTTACAAAAACAATAAAATAGAGAATAGGGCTCTTCTAAACTAAAACTAAACTAAAAAATAGCTTAAAAGACATCTAAAATCCTGTTTAATTCAGCAAAAGCTTCTCTATTTATAGTACACAGGAAAACATGTCCAAAAATAACTCCTTGCTGTGCAAGCAACGAAGTCTGCTTTCAGACGGTGTGAGAACGGATAAATCTGAGTCAAAACTGACCATATTCAACCAGTTCTGATCCAATACGACTTAAACCAACCAATTCTGGCTAAAACCAACCAAGTTCGACCAGTTTGGATCAAACCCGCTTCAAAACGGCCAACGTACGACCAGTCCTGGCCAACCCGGACTCAAAACGACCGGTTTGGATTAAAATCGTATCAAAATCGAGCCGATGAGTCCAATTCGAACACGACCAGGACACGTGGTGCTTTTACGGCCAGACACGTGGCATAGCTGAAACCGAGCGGGAATCTTCTTCGACCACATTGTATTCGACCAGGTCATCTTTTCAAGCAGGAGTCCTTTTCCAGTAAAAGTCCTTTTTGCGCCCGGTTTCGTACGAATAAGATCCGTTACCCGCTAATTTGACTTCGACCAGGACTCTCTTTCTTCTCCAGTTGGTTTTCTTTGTCGTTTGATGTCCAAATGTGGTCGAAATTGCTTCAAATTTGGTAGGTTTGATCCCTAAAACATTATGAACACAACTGTGGAAGAAATTTGTGAAAATAGTTAAATTTTGCACATAAAATGTCGCATCAAAAGAGTTTTAAGCATGATTTGCATGTTTTCACTACTAAACCTAGGGTAAAAGTGTTACTGATAATTACCATAGTTGTGCATAATTTCTATATGTTTAAACCCCCGATCATGCACATATTAGTCATATACCTCGGCATTTACATAGATTATTCCAGATTTGCTGCCAAATCGACTGGATTATTTGTTTTGCAATTTTTCATCGCAGGTCGGCGCGAATCGAATGGATTTCTGGCTAGCGGTCGCGCCTCATTGACTTATTCTGACCTTCGGTCGATTCTGGATGGAAGTGCGCGTTCCCGCGGTCGCGTAGGAACTAACCGCACCGAAATCGGAGTCTCCGGGGGCCCGAAATCCCAAACCCTAGCCACGAGGCCACATTTCTAATTCTCCAAAACCTCGAGGGCTTTTCTGCAAAAGTGCCAAATTGCCATTTCTTTTCCTTGCCGCCGGCCATCTGAGGATTTTTGAGCCCGGCTTTTATTTTTTTACTTCGTTCTTCTTCTTCCCCAAACTACTCTTCCACACCTCCCTCTACCTCGCCGCCGGCGGCCGGGCCATACGCCGGCGGTGCTCCATCCTCAATCCGCTCCACGTTGCCGCCACTGCTCTCACAACTCGCCATTCTTGTGTGCTGCGCCGCTGCCGGATCGACCACGCGCCGATCTACTCTAGCGCTACGGCGCACCGCCTCCACTTCCCGCCACGACATTGGAGCAGCCGCCCCCGCGACCGATCAGCCTGTACGCCGGCGGTTGTGGCCATTGATCCTGCGTCGGCGCCGCCCCTCGTGACCTCCGCCTTCAGATCCACGCCTCCCCCAGCGCACCGCGTCTCCACGTGCGATCACGGCGCACCACCCCAGCCGCCACCGCCTAGCTGGTGTCGATCCAAGCTCGCGCCGCCGAACATCCCCGCCGTCTTCGGTCTCGCGTCGCCTTCCTTGGCCACGCCGCCACCAAAGCCTCTCCATCGTCCACTGAGCCGCCACCGATCTGGCCGCGCGCCACCGCGCCGCGCCTCCATCTCCACGGTCCCGAGCCGTGGCCTCCCTCTCGGCCATCTCCACGTCGCCGCCGAGCCGCGCTTTGCTTCTCACTGCGCCATCCGCTCCGGCGCTGCGCCGCCGCGTCTCCACCGCCTAGATCCAGCAGCCACTCGCCGGATCTGCGCCTCCAAGGCTCCCACGTCGCCACGCCTCCTCCCCGGTCTCTACACCAGTGCGCGCCGCCCCCTTCTACAGGGCCACCTCCGAGCTCACCGGTCCCCTTTGCCACGGGCTTCATCCTCAACCTCGGCACCGACGACCTCTTCTCCAGCTACTCCAGCAGCCATCACACTGGTTCTATTTCTTCTCACCTTCTCAGTGCTTGAATTAAGATGAACTGGAATCACTGTATGAGATGTTGAATGAATGTATATGTTGAGAATCAAGATACAATTTCTAAATCAAATGCAAATAGCAAGGTTAGATTAAACTGAATCGAGTTCATTGTCTCTGTTGCTTCCATATTATTGCCTCAATCTTCATTGGTTCTTGTTTGATGACTTCTATTGATCAAGACCTTGATTACATTTATTTCTGAATGAACCAGTGGTCAATTCTTTACCTCCAAGTGTTGTGAATGTCTTCTGCTCACTATGTATAAGATTTGGGGTCTTGGATGGAATCTGTTTTCTGTTTCTGAGTTGAATCAAAATGAAACTGTGCTGGATTAATTTCCACCTTCTATTTGATTTGAAATGTTCTGAGTGGCTTAGTTCAGAGTTCTGTTGAATGAGCTTGACAGGTTCCTCTCTATGATGATAAATTGTGATGGTAAATTGTTGATCACCTTTTTATGTACCTTTGATTGCTGTTAGTAATTGATGTTTAATCAATGTGTCGATTCCTGCACCAGTGTGTTTTGGGCTGAGTTGAACTGAATTCTTATGATTGTCTCACTGTTGAATCTCTGTGTGATGCTTGAGTAATGATCTACATATTTGAGTTGTATTACATGTTCTTTGATCCATCTTCTGGTTAACTGTTCATTGTTGCAATTGGCATTGAGCTGTAGTTTAATTGAATTGCATTTCTGCATTGAATTGACTTGATCCTCTCCTGTGCTGAATCTATTTGCAAATTATTTTGGATTGTGTTTTTCACAAAGTTGGCTGTTTGAGGTTGAGTTGTCGAGTGGAGTTGGCTGGGCTTTAGTGTTTACTTTGTACTTGTGTTTCGTAGATACTCGCCGTAGATTGCGATCGATGATGGTAGTTTGCGCTGCCTCGCGCGCTACTACTACACGATTTCTTTTTATTGCTTGTATTGCGAACACTAGTCCAGAATAAACATTAGTCGCCTGTCGTGGCGAGATCACCTCCATTTCTTTGCATTCTTCTGACATCTCTCTCTTTCGTCCTATTTATTTTCATTTGCCATCAAATTAGTCTAGTTTTACATGATCTGTTTTCTCTAGTCCCTGTGGAAAGAACGACAGAATACTCGCCTACTGCATCGTCCTCGTTCTATTGCGAGACGGTCTAGGCCGGTATCAGTTACCAAGTTAGCACTTATCAGTCAATTCAAATGATTCTTACGATAATAGTTCTACCCGATGGGTTATCTCGAGGAGAGATGGGATCGTTCTCACTGATTGTATCAACGACATGACTAGTCTTTCCAGGACTATACGATGGAGTTCTGGAGACAAGCGATGGTCATTGGCATCTCACTATTTGATCCTCAAGTGTTTCAAAAATACACGTCAGGATTGCAGAAGATGATCAGTGTTGAGTTAAGCCTGTTCGACGTCCAAGATATCGCGACCACAAGCACAACTACTATGGCAACCAAAAAGAAAAACAAGTCCCGTAACAACAAGAACACGAAACAGAGTTCGATCTCATTAAAAGGAAAGATGAGTCCGAAGAAAAGCACTCCACAATCTGGTACAAGCATCTCTTCTGAGTATTGTCACATTGCAAGACACAAAAGATAAGTGCTATAAGCTCCATCCTAAGCTTCGACCAAAGAGAAATGGAAAGGAAAGAGAATAGCTACAGCTACTATGGCTCCACCCAAAGAAGGAGTTGTCCGCGTAAATTTAGTCGATGAGGCAGATACAACCTTGTCTCTGATGGCAATGCTAAAGAATAAAGGTTCGAATTCATCTAAGGACCATCACTCAATGGAGGACTTGTTCACTATCAACATCCAAGTGAAGCATGAAGTGGTCACAGCAATATTTGATCCCAGAAGTCAGAAGAATCTGGTCTCCGCTGGACTAGTTCGATGAATTGGGTTGAAGACGACCACACACCCACGACCATATCCTCTGGGATGGTTCACATCCGACATGAGCCAACAGATTACAAGTCAGTGTGTGTTGAAGTTAGCAATCTCTGCTCGTTATATCGATGAGGTTCAATGCGACATTGTTCCTATCAATATTTGTTTGGTGATCTTTGGGAGTCCGTTCTTGTACAATCGGGATGCTCATTTTTGACTGAAGGGTGAAAGAATACAAGCTCACCAAAAACGAGGTTAAGTTCGTTATCAATAGAGACGACCATGTCGACACTTCGAACTTGATAACTGCAAATTAGGCTAAACGAATCATCACCACATGTCAAAAATGTGTGCTTGTTATGGTTCGACCAGTTGGTCAGGATGATAGTACTCGGGCAGCAGTGTCGTTGGCTTGCCGAGAGGATTCTAGTCATTTTCCGGGACTACTAGAAAAATATAGTGATCTGTTCAAAAATATTCAGGGTCATCCACCGAAACATCTAGTGGAGCACGATATTCAACTCCTGTTGGATGCATCACTTCCCAATCTAAGTACATATCACAACTCAGTATTAGAGAACGAAGAGATCAAAAGACAACTTGGTGACTTGTTGAATGATGGGGTAATTCAACCAAGTAATTCGCCTTGTGGATCTCCTGTGGTGCTGGTACTAAAGAAAGATGGGACTTGGTGAATGTGGACCGACTAGTGAGAATTGAACAAGGTCACCATCAAGAATCGATACCCTCTTCCTTGTATCGACGACCTGTTAGACCAACTGAAGCATATTTCTATCTTCTCGAAATTGGATCTAAAATCAGAGCATCAAGTTAGTATTTGAGAGGAAGATACTTGGAAGACCGCGTGCATTGAAGATGCGACAGGGTTTGTCCAAATGGCTGGTCATGCCATTCGGGCTCTGTAATGCCCCAGCCACGTTCATGCATCTCATGAATGATGCGCTTCGACAATTCATCGATGACTTTGTGATTGTTTACCTCGACGACATACTAGTCAATAGTTGTTCATGGGATGAGCACTTAGTTCATGTAGAAAAGGTGTTCGAGCAGCTGCGGCAACATCAACTTCGCCTCAACAGTAAAAGTGTGAGTTCGGCCAGTAAACTCTACTTTACTTGGGATTCGTGGTCAGTAAAGGTACATTGCAAATCGACCCCGATAAGGTAAAAGTGATTCGAGAGTGGCCACGACCACGAACAGTAACGGAAGTGCGTAGTTTTATGAAAGCATGCTAGTGCCTTCGGAAGTTTATTAGACACTTCTCGATATTGGCTTCTCCGTTGCATGCACTAGCCAAGATCGACCAGAATTTCGAGTGGAATAGACAACACGAGGACGCATTCCTCTTGTTAAAAAGAAAGATCAGTGAAGCTCTTCTTCCAGATCTACCGAATCTAAACCATTTGAGCTAGAAGCAGATGTATACCATGAGGAGCACCTCGAGTACAATGGCTATGAGAGGCGCATATATCAAAGGTTGCTGGTCACTTCAGGGTAACGAAGACCTTGCAAAATCTTCATCAACATATGTTCTGGCCACGAATGCAGTAGGATGTGGCTATTTTTATTTGAGGTTGTGATCTCTGTAGCATCTCTAAACAGGCAAACTAAAATTGGGTTTGTACACTCCTTTGCCAGTTCTGTCATGACCATGGGAAAGTATATCCATGGATTTTCTTGGGAGGATTGCCCAAGACCTGACATGGCAACGACTATCTCTTCGTGGTAGTTGATTGATTCTCCAAAATGGTGGTGCCTATACCTTGTCGAAAGACCATCACGGGAGAAGAAGTAGCTCGGGTATTCTTTCAGTACGTTTGGACACATTTTGGGTTGCCAAATTCCATTATGTCCAACCATGATACCCAGTTCCTTAGTCATTATTGGCAATCACTTTGGTCGATGATGGATACAAAGCTGAAGAGGAGTACAGCGTTTCATCCTCAAACTGGCAGTCAAACCAAGGTGGTAAATAGAACAGTTGTTCATCTCTTGGGGAGTTATAACTCCAAGCATCCGAAGACTTGGAATAAAAGTATACCAAACCTGCAGTTCTCTATTAATAGAACAGTGCATGGTTTGACCGGAAAGTCTCCTTTTGAGGTATGTTTGAGATTTCTACCACAAAATCCATTTGACCTAGAGTTTGTGATCCCTACCTCAGCACAGAACAACAAGGAGGAATCTGATCAGGATCGAGCACAAAGGTTCCTGGAAGGTATTCGACGACTACATGGTGAGGTCGAACAAAACTTGCTTAAAGCTCATCTCAAGTATAAGGCGCGGCATGATCCACATCGAGTTGAAGCTCAATTCCAAGAAGGTGATCTAGTCTGGCTACATTTGAGCAAGGACAGGCTCAAAGGTGAAGGTAAAAACCTTAAACCAATTCATTATGGCCCATTTTGAGTTTTGCAGAAAATTGGTGATAATGCTTGTTAGCTTGAATTACCCCCATATATAGACATTTACTCTGTTGTCAATATCGATAATATTAAACTCTTCGAGCCTTTGATGCTAGATGATGAGTCTGATACCATAGTACCATCCATTGAAGACTTGGTCTATCAACGAGAAGCCCCTCTACTCGAAGATGTGATTTTGGAAAAAAAGATGACGACTATTCGTAGTGGGAGAGTCTTTTCGGGTGGGACGGAAAGATCAATGTGCACTAGTGGCTAAGTGGTATACACGAGAAGACGGTCAGTCTCAGTATCCACATCTTCAGTTTTGATCACCAACGGGAGTTGGCTCCTTTTCAACAGGGGAGTCATGATCCGAGAGGATCTCGAGTCAAAGTCCCTAGAGTGGTTTCTTATTAGTTTATAGGTTTTAGATTTGTAGATTGAGGCACAGATCTGAACTGTATATTCCAAGCAAGCCTTGAAATCTTAGATTGAAGCCTTGCATAATTTTATTGGATTATTTAGTAGTTATTTATTTGTTTTCCATCTGAAATCATCAGATCTGTCTCTGAACGCCGAAGTAGCTTTCAAGGAAGAATTTTTAGATTCGACAACTAATCAAGGCAAGCTGTGTACACCACTCATGATGCATATTTTACCTATTATGCATTATATATTTTGATTATAATCTATTATTATTTTATACATTGAAATTGTATGTTTTTGATGAAAATAATTGAAAGCATGTATAGGTTGATTTAATGGCATTTACATGAGTAGTGGTTTGGATCTGTGGTTAAGATTCGTGGTCAAATTTTTTTGTGGAGATCTGTGGTTGAGATCTGTTATTGCAATTTGATATATGGCCGTCGTTGTTGTTGTAGAAGATTATAAAATTATTTAAGTTAATAACAACTTGGTGAATGTTCAATGCTTGTTCTGTAACCGCCATAGTTCTGGGATGGGGTGGACTGAGTTTAGTAAACCTATAGGAAATATAATCCGCATGGTTCTCTAGTTGAGGTGGAAGTTAAAGTAGTGGGGCCACGACACACTACAATGGCTTGTGCGTAAGCAGTGTGTGCACACATATCCAAGCGGGCTCGATATTCCCCTATACGGCTAAAGGTTTTGTTCCTTAGTGCCAGTCATGCGTTAAAAGAAACGTAGAAAGATGCGTATGGTGTCAACTATTGTGCCTAATGGATGCTGTGTATGGAACACCTTTGCAGAGTAAACTAATTGTGAATATTGGCCAACAAGTATTGAAAGCTGGTTTTTATATTACTTTACTGTTTTACGAAATTCATGTGCATCTTCAGTGATGGAAACTTGATTCTTTGTTGCATTGACTATTCATGAGTTGTTCCGTATGCATAATTGTAAGTAAGTAAATATATCTTGTCTTGCTGAGTCTCAAAGACTCACAGCTATAATTGTATGGTGGTGTATGCAGATGCTTCAGAACCATACCAAGTGGTGGGACCAAATGACAACAATTTTCAAAACTACGAAGGAGGGGATCTATTCTCGGAGGATGCTTAGCATGAAGAATATCGACACTTAGCTTTAGAATTTTATTTCTTTAAATCTTATTTCAATAATTTTTGTAAGATGATTTTAAGTTTTGAATAAAGAGTTTCTTTATTTGTTGTACCAATGCATCTGTGTTTACACTCTGTATTAGAATGCGTACAAGCACGAGTCAAACATTTTCAGGAGATGTTCAAATCTCCCAGACCCCTAGTTCGGGGTGTTACATTTCGTTATTTTCCAGGGATCATGCCTACAAAATTTGGGAGCATTTCGAGTTAGTTTGGATCAATGTCACCGAAAAACACAAAAACCGGACGAAAAGGGGCCCCGAGGGACCCTGGACCGAGCCTAGCACAACCACGGGCACGACTCATGCTTGGACCAGGGCATGGCCCGTACCACTGGTCATGCCTAGCTCGGTTTCCAACTGGTTTTTGGTCATTTTGGCTCTGATTTAATTGTTTTGTGCGCCGTTTGAAGCCGAATTCCGTCACCTGCACATCAAGTGTTACATTTGCACACGTTAACATATTGTATTATAAATAGAGAAGCTTGTGTCTCAATTAAATAGGATTTAGATGCTATTTTTAGTTTAGTTTAGTTAGCCATTTAACGAGGAAGGTGGTTTGAATTTCTCTTGTGTATGGAAGCTTAAGGTCATTCCTTGCATTCTGTTTTTTTGGTGGAAAGCTTATTGGAATAGACTTCCATGCACTGAGACCTGACTTCTTCTTAATTTGCTTCAGTGGGGGAGGGGAAGATATTATTCATTTGAAGAGCAGGCTTGCCTACCGGCTAGGTCAGAAGAGCCCCCTTATCTATTTTTATTCTTGTTTCCGTGTTTGTAAGCCAGCAAGGTCGGCAGACCTAATTTTTTGATGCAATCACATAAGTTTTCATTTATTTCTTATTATTTCTGTAATTTTATGGTTTTTTGTGTGTAATTCACTTCTAGGGTTAGAGATGACCTAATTTGAAAGGCGTAATTCCTCCTCGGTCCCAATCTTAAGTTTTGCAGTTAGTTTCTTACGTTCTCTTCATCTAAACCCTAAATTATCGTTCTAGCAACATATGTAACAGTTGTGCCTTAACAAGAATTTAGGGGTGTTCTTAAGCCCTTTGTGTCTTGACGTGGGCCCTGAATAGGAGAGAGGCTCTCGCCAAACTTAACCATCGAAGAAATCCTCTGACCGTTATACCAACGATCGTACTGGCAACTTAATCTGTCTTTGAAAACACTTGAAACTGATTCACAATTCTCAGACCTTGGATAGAATTATGCCTGATGATTATGGAATTCCCGAAACCCTAGGTTTTCCTTCCCATTTCTAAAACCCTAGTTTCCATACTTGCTCTTTATTGCATTAAACCCTAGATTGATAGATTTAGTAGTAAGATTTAGTAGAAGAAAAACAACCCCCTCAAATCGTTCAAACTTAATCGGCAATCCATTAACCTAAAAGATGAATACGCTTGTTCCTCGTATAATTCAACCCTCAAGTTCTCAACGTTCAACTGTTTGCTCACATTATTATATCAATTGTGCCCCCTTCAGGTGCGATCAAGGTCCTGACAATTTAATGCATCGATATGTATAATGAGTCGCCATCATGAACTTGGTCAATGTGTCATGACCAAAGATGGCATTGTAGGCCACTTCAAAATCGACCATTTCAAAAGTACAAGTTTGGTGCGGAAGTTTCCTAGATCACCAAATGTTACTGGAAATGTTATTTGGCCAATCGTCTTGGTCAAAGATCCAGGAATCACACACTGAAATGGATTCCTGATTGGTTGGAGCTTAGATTGTGGGATTTTCATGGCATCGAAAACACTAGAAAATAGAACATCAAGTGCATTGCCCCCATCGACCAATGCTCTATCCACTTTACTATTTTTGATAGTGGTGTCACGATCAGAGGATACATGTGCAATCACGATAAATTCCTTGAACAATCATCTCTACAAAAGGTAAGAGAAGTCTCTGACCATTTGGGAAATTGAGGTTTCACTAGGGAACACTCGGTGGCATTTACCTCGCGCCATGCTGTTTTTAACTGGCGCTTGGAGGTATAGGACAAAGAGCCCTGACCATCAGATTAATGTGTCAATCAGAAACCTAATGTGGTAATTCTTCATTACCACTCAGAATGTTTGCCACATCGGACCCCCCTTCTTCAGGTGGAGTGGGGAAAGGTCCCTTTCCAACATAGAAGTTATCAAGCTTTCGCTGTCATAACCGGCAATGTTTTAAGTCATGTCCTAGCACTTTATGCAAGGGACACCACTTGTTCTTCTGGTCGTCATTGCCAATTTTGACCACTTTTCCCTTCTTGGGTTGGTTGTTAGAAGGTCTAGCTTTCTACTGTTATCGAGCAGTGTTCAAACGAGTAGAAGAGAATGTCTGTGATCTTTTCAGCTTTGGTCGTTGTGACTCAAGAAAACTTCTCGCAGTGATCAATCCTTGTTCTTTTTGTTCTTTAGGTTTGACTTATTCTTACTCTTCTCAGCTGATCGCGCCGCGTGAGGAGGGGCGCAATTTATGTGATACCGCAAGCGAATGGTTGAACATTGAGCACTTGAGGGTCGAATTCCACAAGGAACAAGCGTATTCGTTTTTTAGGTTAACAGATTACCAATTAAGTCTAAATAATTTAAGGGGGCTTTTTGTCTACAACTAAATCTACTACTAAATATATCAATCTAGGTTCTAAAACAGTAAAAGAGCAAGTATAAAAACTAGAGTTTTAGAAATAGGAAGAAAAACCTAGGTTTTCAAGAATTCCATAACCATCAAGCGTAATTCTATCCAAGGTTTGAGAATTTCTAGTTTCAATTGTTTTTCAAAACAGATTAAGTTGCCAATACGGTCACTGTTACAACGGTCAGAGGATCGCTTCCACCGTTAAGTTTGGCGAGAGTCCCTCTCCTGTTCAGGGTCGTGTGTCAAGGCACAAAGGACTCAAGAACTCCCCTAAATTTGTGCTAAGGCTCAACTGTTATGTCTATTGACAAAACAAAAGTTTAGGGTTTAGAGGAAGAAAACATAATAAGATCGGGACCGAGGAGGAATTACACCTTTCGGATTATGTCCTCCCTAACCCTACAAGTGAATTACTAGCAAAAAGCCATAAAAATACAGAAACAATGAGAAATAAATAAAAGCTTACTTGATTGGATCAAAGAATTAGGTCTGCCATCCTTGCCAGTTTACAAACACAGAAAATAGAGAAGGAGGCTCTCTTAAACTAAACTAATAAAAAGGCTTAAGAAACCCTATGAAGGCATAGTTTATTGAGCCAAAAGTTTCTTTATTTATAATACAATAGGTCAATGCGTCCTAATATAACTCTTGACAATAGACATAACAGTTGAGTCCTATTTATAATACAATAGGTCAATGGCACGAGAAACAGATAAATCGGAGCCAAAACAACCTAAAAATCGAGCCGTGCACGACCTGTGGCACGGGTCGTGCCTTGGGCCGAGCATGAGTCGTGCCCGTGATCGTGCCGAGTAAATCAATCGAGAGCAAGCCTGGTCATGCCAAGCAAAATGACCATGCCTGGTCATGAAAAATGACCGCAACTAGTTGTGCCCGTGGTTGTACCAAGCCTGGTTACGGGGGTGCAAAATGACTGAAACCGAGCCTGGTCATGCCATGAAAGCGGCCGAAACCAAGCTTGGTCGTGACCATACAAGCAACCAAAACTGAGCCGAGCATGGGTCGTGCCTGTGGTCGTGCTAGGCTCGGTCTAGGGTCCTTTTTCATTCGGTTTTTGTGTCTTTCATCAAAATTGGTCCAAACGAACTTGAAATGCTCCCAAATTTTGTAGGCATGATCAATGGAACATAACGAACACAATCATGAAAGAAGATTGTAAAAAAAATACAAAATGTTACATAAAATGTAGCATTAAAAGAGTTTTTAGCACATTTTCCCTAACAAACCTAGGGTAAAAACACTACCAATTTCGCACTTATCAATTTCCCCCAAGCTAGCATCTTTCTTGTCCTCAAGAAAATGATGTTAGTGAAGTTTCCAAAAATTGGGATGCCCAGTTAATCAGATTTTTGATAAACAACTTCTGACAATTGACATCACATCAAGGCATATGACACAATTGATCTAAGGAATTTTAAAATTTTTAAATACAAGTATCCGACTTATCAAATCTCAACCTTAGAAAAGAGAGAAATTAATCAACTAAATTATTTTGACAACTTCTTTCATATAGGGTTTACAACAAACAATAGCTATATAAAACAATCACTATGCTACAATTGATTTTTTATTTTATTCTTCAACTTTTTCATGCTCTTAGCCAGAATGTTTTGAAGTGGATCATTCCGTCACGATTAGAGGAGACACAGCTGAAGATGCTTATTTAAGTGCACTTATGGATAGGTAGCTTTGTTAATTTCCCAAGCCCCTATAAGAGATCTCGTTGTTTTGTATACCATCCCTTGATCTTAAACAACCGTTTATGATAACAAAGATTTTTTTGTGTGTATGAGTTAAGTAAATCTTCCCTTCCCCAGCTAGTCGACGATTCATCACTGCCTCCCCCCTAGTGGGTCGATTATGCCTCACTATTACACATTTTTATTTTGAAGAGAAGGGGAATTAGCAATCTAAGCATAAAAAGTGACATAAGAGAGTTAATTTTAGATGATAATTTATTAGAAACCATGAATTTGGAAGAAATCAATAACGATCTTGTTGTGGTATTGCGAATACCCCGGTAGGTTCTACAGAGGTTCCTAGTGAATGAAAGGCGACGCGACCTGACCGCGTGACCGGTCCTCTCCCGTCGCGCCAACACAGAGAGTGACACCAAGGTTTATACAGGTTTGGGCCTCTGTGGAGACCCTAGTCCTGTCGACGTGCTCCCAACAAGGGTTGGCTAGGGGAGCTCTCTCGTGGGGAGAGTGCTCCTAAGCACGGCTATTCGTTTTTGTGTATTGATGATAATGAATTGTCCTCCTTTACAAAAGAGGGGTACAAGGGAATATATAGGCCCAAAAGATGCAAATTACAAGACTACCCCGGCTGCGGCTGTCGGATCGAGGGGCAATAACGTCCTTCTACTGACCAGGGGACTCGGATGCTTGAGAAGTGTCCCTGCCGATTCCCGAGGTGCTTCCTCACGTGAACCCAGGAGGCCCCCGCTGCCTTTACTTGGGACAGCTCACCGGGCAAATGGCGGCGCCCGAGGTGAGTCACCAGGGGCCCTGGTCGTCGGGCAAATGGCGGCGCCTGGGATTGGTCACCGGGGGCACCGTTCACCGGGCAAAAGATGGCGCCTGGGACGGGTCACCGGGGGCGCTGGTCTCCGGGCAAATGGTGGCACCCAGGATCGGTCAACGGGGGCACCCGTCCCTGGGCAAAAGGCGGCGCCCGGGACTGATCACCGGGGGCACCGTTCACTGGGTAAAAGGCGGCGGGGAACAGTCACGGGGGACCCTGGTCTCTGGGCAAATGGTGGCGCTCGGGGCGGGTCACTGGGGGAATTAGTCACCTGGCAAATGGCGGCACCTGGGACCGGGTCACCGGGGGCATCTGTCACCAGGCAAAAGGCAGTGCCCGGGACGGGTCACCGGGGGCCCTGGTGATGAGGAAGGGGGTCCCAATCTTCCGACAAGTAGGGGATAGTTCGATTGGTGGAGACTCGACGTTGACGATCCGACTTTCGACCAGAACCGATCTAGGCCTGCAATCGCTACACCACTGCTCCGTTCGTTATCAACCGTACCAAGGCGCGGTTGACCTAGACACGAAGGCCTGTTCCTGCAAGCGAATCGAAGAACACGTGCAAGAACACAGAAGAAGCAATCTCGAATTGCAAGTATGTATTAAGATCACGAAGTGTTGGGGTTCCACAAACCGAAAGACGGTGAACTGCAACAGCAGAAAATTTCTAAGCAAAACCCGAGTCTAATAATGATGGCTATGAGGTTTTAATATGAGAGAGCGGTGGCATCTAGGATTTGGGGCGCACCCCCCCACGCGGGATACACGGGCCGAGGCCCAATAGACAGGTGACGCAGCACCGCACGGCCCAACAGAATCTAGTATCCACTTGTTTCAACGATTGTGATTGACTCAGAAGGATTTTGGATGTGGGACCAGATCCGTTGGAAAGGTCTCGTTGAGGGCTTCTCCGTAATGTACTTGAATACCCCAAACGGAGTTCGTATGTATCTGCTACGCCCGTTTGAAGACAGACTAATCCGCCGTGGCCGACCCGGACTCCAGCTCGCGGTAGACTTGATTCCCGACCCGTCTTGGCGCAAAGTGACACCCTCGCTGATCAACACCATGATTCCTGAGCACAAGCATAATATTATTAGGTAGTAACTCACTCTTGTCAATATTCTCTCGTGTACTAAGAAACGAGCTCACCTGGTGATTTAGTTGACGTGCACGTGCCCTTGTTATTGGTCCTTGCACAACGGGTGTTGGAAGAATGGACGCATCGTTAGGGGTGATGTCCTCATCATCCTCCCCCTCTTGAATTGGAGTCGTCCTCGACTCAAGCTCATCTTCTTCTCCCAAATATGGCCGCAAATCTGAAATGTTAAAAGTGGGGCTAACCCCGAAATCTGCAGGCAACTCAAGTTTGTAAGCATTATCGTTTATTCGCTCTAACACCTTAAATGGACCATCCGCACGAGGCATTAATTTTGACTTTCTTAACTCAGGAAAACGCTCTTTACGTAAGTGTAGCCATACAAGATCTCCAGGAGTAAATGTCAATTCCTTTCTACCATGACTACCAGCAATGCGATATTTTTCATTCATTCGCTCAATATTTTCTTTTGTTGTTTCATGTAGTTTTAAAATAAACTCAGCACGTTTCTTAGCATCAAGATTGACCTTTCCAGATGATGGAAGAGGCAATAGGTCAATAGGAGCACGAGGGTTGAAACCATACACTACCTGGAAAGGACTTACCTTGGTAGTCGAGTGTAGCGCATGGTTGTAGGCAAACTCCACATGAGGAAGGCACTCCTCCCACATCTTTAAGTTCTTCTTCAAAACAACTCGCAACATTGTGGACAAGGTGCGATTTACCACATCCGTTTGGCCATCAGTTTGGGGATAAAAAGTAGTAGAAAATAGTAACTTTGTCCCCAATTTATTCCATAATGTCCTCCAGAAATGACCCAAAAATTTTGTGTCACGATCTCGAATAGGTGGTAGTCCCGGGGGCACCTCAGCAGGAAACACATCGTCATACTCCGGCAAAAGGTTAGTAACAGCAGGTGGAAAAGAGACAGGCATATCATCAAATGAAAACAAGGTCTCTTTACATATCTAAGCAAAGCATTGACGGTTCAGCAAGATCATATTTTGTGGCAAGCAAAACACCTCCCTTCAATTTAATTCCCTCAGTCTTAGAAGCAGGTACATTCTTATCTTTCTTATGCGGAAAAACAGTTTTATCTACTTGCCGATTTTCAGATTCTGTGGTGTTCTCTTTCTTCTCATTTTCAAGTCTTTCCCTATCAAAATGCATAATTTCAGATGGAGTCATGGGAAGCAAGGTTATTTTCTTTCCTTTGTGCATGAAAGTGTACCAATTATTTCTACCATGATGAGTTGCATTAGTGTCATATTCCCAAGGTCGGCCTAATAAAAGTGAACATGCTTGCATAGGCACTACATCAAAATCAGCAACATCATGGTATGAACCAATGAAAAATGGTACTCTTGCGGTTTGCGTTACCTTAACCTTACCGCTGTTGTTGAACCATTGAACATGATATGGTTGGGGATGTGGTTGTGTGGTCAAGCCAAGCTTCTTGACCAGATCAGAACTCACCAAGTTGTTGCAGCTCCCACCATCAATGATTGTTCGGACGCGCCGGTCGTTGACGATGAGGAACATTTAAAACAAGTTGTGGTGTTGGGCTCGCTTGGCTTGCTTCATTTGAGTACTAAGGACCCGCTGGACAATGATGGTCTGGTATTTTTGTGTGGCTACCGTACCCAAAGCTTCCCCATCATCATCATGTTCGGATTCGTCATCAACATTACCTGCAAGGTTAGCTGTAAGAGCATATTCATCTTCAACATCAGAAGCACTAACGTACCCACCATCGTCTGTCGCAATGTAAGCTCACTGACTTGGGCAGTCCTTCATGACATGGCCCATCCCCTTGCAACAGTGGCATATGATACCTGTTGTACGTCCCGTGGAGGCAACAGATGAAGACGACTTCGCTGGTGCCTGCACACTAGAAGTTTTGCTTATCTCGGGTGTATGTGGCGGTGGTAACGGTGCTACTGAACGTGCCCTACTGGTCGAGGGGGCAGTAGACCGAACAGGAGGAGGTGGCTCTGATTTGGTTGACGCCTGTCTTGGGGTGAAGGTACTACCAAAGTTGCTCCGTGGCCGCTGTTGTCATCCCTGCAATTCTTTTTTTTCCAAAACAGCAAGTTGGAACAATCTATTGACATCATGATAGTCCTTGTAATCAATAATATTTTGTATATCATGCCCTAACCCTCCATAGAAATGAGCCATTTTATCCTCCTTGGTTTCCTCCACCTCACAACGTAACATGCCTATTTGAAGCTCTTGGTAGTACTCCTCTACCGATTTGTTACCTTGATCTAAGCGTTGCAATTTTTTACGCAAATCACGTTTAAAGGAGGCACAAATCTAGCGCGCATTTGTCTTTTCAGATCATTCCAAGTACCAGGATGTACGTTAGACTTTACTAGTTCATTCCACCAAATTATAGCAAAATCCGTGAACTCACTAGTGGCTTGTCTAACTCTATGAATTTCAAGAACAAGATGGGAGTTAAATTTTTGTTCAATCTCCATTTCCCAATCTAAATACACCTCAGCATCATATGTACCAAAAAAAGAAGGTACGGTAAACTTAACTTTAGCAAATGAATCATCATTGCGATAGTTATTATTACCATTGTTACCTCTCATACCTTGACGATTTCGGTTGAAGCGCTCTAAGTCATGTGCCACACGTCGCATAGCGGGTTCATTGCGAGGTGCCACATGTCCCTCTACATCATCATCGTGCTCCTGGGCTGCATCATTTTGCTGTTGTTGGACAGCAGGTGGGCAGTTCTAGATCACCTGAACCCTGTCATCAAGCTGGGCAACACGTCGTTCCAATCTTTCAATACCTTTGGTTATCGCTTCCATCATGGTTTTCAGCTCAGCATGAAGGACACACTCGTTGTCCTCTTTATCAGATCCTGCCATGATTAGTAGAAAGTAGAAGAAACACAAGAAGTATTATCCCTACAAACTACTAGGTTCAGACAAGTGGATTCACACCCTCTCAAGCGTCTTACCACGCTCTTGCAAGGTTCTTACCAACGCTGCAGAAGGTACAACCGGTGGCTGGTTCGTGATATCGTGACGAGCTTAAGTGTAACGATTGCAAGGTTGAATCCTGTTCTGATAGAAAGTATGTGGAGCTTGGAAGGCAGTTATGGTAGTAAAGGTTAACAATAATTGAAATCAGAATGCTAAGTTGAATAAGTGTCCAAAGTACGTGTCACAGTTGCTGGCCTAAACGCGTTCCTAAAACTAGTTCAAGTAAGCAAAGTGATCGGCACAGGCGATGGACATGAAAGGATGCAAGCACTTCTGATCTCTTTTTTTTTTTTGGCTAATCTTTCTTTTCGTGCGGCTCTTTTTTATGCACTTGCCTTTTTCTTTTTTTTTTTTACAAGAGTGCTGCAAAGGATGGATTACAACTCAAAATTTAAGAATTACGCACAAATCCTATCACAATACTCTCGGCAGTTTAGCAAAGATGCTCTACAGAAACTTTGAATAATAATTTGGGGCTCTTAGAGAGCTCAAACACAAAAACTTATAACTCAGAAGTTGTAGCTCTTTTCTTTCTCATCAATTTTAATATATGGAACACCCAATTTGGGTTTTGGAACTAGGAGATATGGCCCCCGAAATACAGGCTGTACAGATTACTCCGAGATGGAATAGATTAACTTCGAACGCGATTTTCGCCACGAATATGGCGTTTCTGGAATTTGGTGCAATAAACAAAGTTGTAGATCTCTTCGAGAGATACAATTTAGACTATTTAATCTCCCAAATTGGTGTTCAGAAGATAAAGATATTGTCTTTATAAGAACAGCAATGCAAAAGAGAAATTCGAACCGATTGTGACTCGAATTTGGTTTCGGTTTAGAATTGGAATTTGATACTCGACCTAGACCAAGAACACAAATTGACCAGCAATACGACGATGACCACGGACACAAATTCAACAATGCAAAACTGAAAACGAAAATTGCAAAAGGCTCAAAGTGGTTTGGACAGCGGAAGACTATGATCACAATTTTTTTTTTTGTTTTGGCTTTTTCTGGACTCTAGGTAGAAGATGAATGACGAACAGAGAGGATACCTGACGGGCAACTTTGGCTCTGATACCACTTGATGAGGAACGGGGTCCCGATCTTCTGACAGGTAGGGGATTGTTTGATTGGTGGAGACTCGCCGTTGACGATCCGACTTTCGACCAGAACCGATCTAGGCCTGCAATCGCTACACCACTGCTCCGTTCGTTATCAACCGTAACAAGGCGCGGTTGACCTAGCCACAAAGACTTGTTCCTGCAAACGAATCGAAGAACATGTGCAAGAACACAGAAGAAGCAATCTCGAATTGCAAGTATGTATTAAGATCACGAAGTGTTGGGGTTCCATAAACCGAAAGACGGTGAACTGCGACAGCAGAAAATTTCTAAGCAAAATCCGAGTCTAACAATGACGGCTACGAGGTTTTAATATGCGAGAGGGGTGGCGTCTAGGGTTTGGGGCGCACGCCCCCCATGCGGGATACACGGGCCGAGGCCCAATAGACAGGTGACGCAGCACCGCACGGCCCAACAGAATCTGGTCTCCACTTGTTTCGACGATTGTGATTGACTCAGAAGGATTTTGGATGTGGGACCAGATCCGTTGGAAAGGTCTCGTCGAGGGATTCTCTGTAATGTACTTGAACATCCCAAACGGAGTTATTATGCATCTGCTACACCCGTTTGAAGACAAGCTGCTCCGCCGTGGCCGACCCGGACTCCAGCTCGCGGTAGACTTGATTCCCGACCCGTCTTGACGCAAAGTGACACCCTCGCTAATCAACACCATGATTCCTGAGCACAAGCACAATATTATTAGGTAGTAACTCGCTCTTGTCAATATTCTCTCGTGTACTAAGAAACGAGCTCAGCTAGTGATTTAGTTGACGTGCACGTGCCCTTGTTATTGGTCCTTGCACAACGGTTGTTGGAAGAATGGACGCATCGTTAGGGGTGATGTCCTCATCACCTGGTCTCTGGGTGAATGGCGGCGTCCGGGACGAGTCACGGGCAAAAGGCGGTGCCCGGGACGGATCACCGGGGGCCCTAGTCCCCGGGCAAATGGCGGCGCCCGGGGCGGGTCACCGGGGGCCCTAGTCCCCAGGCAAATGGCGGTGCCCGGGACTGGTCACCAGGGGCATCTGTCACCGAGCAAAAGGCGACGCCGGGGACTGGTCACCGGGGCACCTGTCACCGGGCAAAAGGCGGCTCCCGAGACCTAGTCTCCTGGGCAGTGCTCACTGGGCTAGTGACGGTGCCCGGGACACGGTCCTTGGGGCACCACTCACCAAGTCAGTGGCGGCGCCCGAGACATGGTCTCTGGGGCACCGCTCATCAGCCCAGTTGGCACCCGGAACATGGTCTCCGGGGCACTGCTCACCGGGCCAGTGGTGCCGCCCGGAACATGGTCTTCGGGGCACTGCTCACTGGGCCAGTGGCAGCACCCGGAACATGGTCTGCAGGGCGTTATCACAGGGACTGATCGGGTGGAGATTTCCCCCGACAGCATGATCCGTTTGAGACCTAGTCTTGGTTTTCGCACTAGGCTCGCCCAGATTCTAATATGCGGAATAACGGGATCTTACTCGGAAATACCAAAACACAAAGGTTGATCGAAAACACAGCTCAAAGGAACTATAAGCTGGATATATGATCCAAGGCTGTAATAATATTCGATGATCCTAACTAGACTATTACAAGGTATTTATAGGCCAATCGTATGAGTACGTATCAGACTCAATAACCTAAATGTATTAGACTCATATAACTAACTAATCCTAAACGGATAAGCTTAGTTATATATATTCAGATCGGATTACAATTCCGAACAGGGAACGAATTCCTTTTCATGGTCGCGAACTAATCCATAGTCGCGAAACCTTTCCGAACACGGTTAAGGTCGCGAAGCCGTATGCGATCAGGACTTGAAGATCCTCCCGGATCATGACTCCCTTGTTGAGAAGGAGCCAACCCCTGTTGCGACCTCTCGATCGAACTGGAGATGTGGAAATTGGGCTTGTCTATGTTCTCTGGTGTACCACTTTGCCGCACGTGCTCGTTGATCTTTCCGACCGATTCGAAAAGTCTCATTTATGCCACTGCGGATGGTAGTCACCTTCTTCTCCAGAATCACATCTTCATGTAGAGGTTCGTCTCGTTGATAGACCAAGTCTTCAATAGATGGTACTATAGTATCTGGCTCATCATCCAGCATTGAAGGCTCAAAGAGTTTGAGGTGCTCAACATTGACAACCGAGTAAATATCCATGTATGGAGGTAACTCGAGCTGACAAGCATTATTACCTACTTTCCGCAAAATCCGAAAAGGACCATAATGAATGGGTTTGAGTTTCTTACCTTCACCTTTAAGTCTCTCCTTACTCAGATGTAACCATACCATATCACCTTCTTGAAATTGCGCATCAACTCAGTGCCGATCATGTCGCACCTTGTACTTGAGTTGAGCTTTCAGCAAGTTCTGTTCAACTTCTCGATGGAGTCGTTGAATACCTTCCAGGAACTTTTGTGCTCGATCTTGATCAGATGCTTCCTTTTTGTTCTGTGCTGAGGTAGGGATCATAAACTCCATGTCGAATGGACTCTGTAGTAGAAATCCTAAACAGACCTCAAACGGTGACTTTCCAGTCGAACCATGCACTGCTCGATTAAAAGCAAACTGCAGGTACAGTATGCTTTCATCCTAGGTCTTCGGGTGCTTCGAGTTATATCCTCTCAAGAGATGAACGACTGTGCGATTTACCACCTCTGTTTGACCATTAGTTTGAGGATGAAAGGCAGTACTCCTCTTTAGCTTGGTGTCCATCATCGTCCAGAGCGATCTCCAAAAGTGACTAAGGAACCGGGTATCACAATCAGACACAATAGAAGTCGGCAGTCCAAAGTTTGTCCAAACATTTTGAAAGAATACCTGAGCTGCTTCTTCTCTCGTGATAGTCTTTCGACAAGGTATAAGAATAATCATTTTGGAGAACCGATCAACAACCATGAATAGATAGTCGTTGCCACGTCGGGTCTTAGGCAATCCTCCCAAGAAATCCATGGATATGCTCTCCCATGGTCGCGATGGAACTGGAAAAGGAGTGTAGAAACCTAATTTTCGGTTTGCCGGTTTCAAGATGCTGTAGAGACCACAATCTCGAACAAAGCTAGCCACATCTTGCTGCATACGCGGCCAGAACACATGTCGGTGAAGATTTTGCAATGTCTTTGTAACCCCAAAGTGACCAGCTACCTTCGATGTGTGCGCTTCTCGCAACCATTGAATTCGAGGTGCTCCACGAGGTATGCAAAGTAAATTGCCCTTGTATAAGAGTCCTTCTCGACAAACGAACTCGGTAGGTTTCCCTATTTCAAGCTCAATCAGTGCTGTTTGAAAATTAGGGTCTTCATTGTACATATTGGCATAGTCATCATGACATAAGGGCTTGATCTGCATGAGCGCTGATAAATAGAGGGTCGTAACTGGTGGTCGCGACAACATGTCCGCCAATTTGTTGTGTATGCCCTTCTTATACTTAATCACCAGATTAAACTGCTGTAGATACGACATCCGCTTCATGTGCCGAGCTTGCTGTAGATTGGACTGAGTTTGCAAATATTGCAACGATTGATGGTCGGTGTGGACAACTGTCTCTTTACCCAAGAGATAACACCGCCAATGTTTCACGGCCTGATGCAGTGCACACAACTCTTTGTCATAAGTTGGGTAGTTCTTTTGAGCTCCCTGGAATAACTCGGAGTGATATGCCACTGGTCGACCTGGCATGAGCACTACGCCCATCGTATAACCTGAGGCATCGGTTTCTAGTTCAAACGGTTTCTATAGATTCAGCAAAGCTAACACAGGCGCCTCGTTGATCTTCCTTTTCAGTAAGAGAAACATGTCCTCATGTTTCCCTGTCCACTCGAACTTCTGATCGATCCTGGTTAATGTATGCAATGGAGAAGCCATAATTTAGAAGTGTCGGATTAACTTCCGAAGATATTGGCATGCTATCACAAAACTACGCACGTCCTTAATTGTTTGCGGTCGCGGCCATTCGCGAATCACTTTTACCTTATCTGGGTCGATTTGCAACGTACCGTTGCCGACCATGAATCCTAGGTAAACTAGATTTTGTTGGCCGAACTCACACTTCTTACGATTGAGGCGAAGTCGATGCTGCGGAAGCTGTTTGAACACCTTTTCAACATGAATGAGGTGCTCATCCCACGAACGACTATACACTAGTATGTCGTCGAGGTAAATGATCACAAAGTCGTCGATGAACTGTCTCAATACATCATTCATAAGACGCATGAAAGTTTCTGGGGTGCTGCAGAGACTGACGAGGATTGACACCCGGGTCAGTTCAAATAAATGCACTGTTGGTTCAAGAAAGATTCGAGCCAGACACGTGCCCGGCGGTGCGAACACAAGTCATTTTGAGAAGCATCAGCTCGAGGTCGTAGACTTTGCGCGATCAGGTCGCAGGCTTTACGCGATCAGGTTGCAGGTTTTGCGCGATCAGACCGCAGGCTTCGCGCGGTCAGGAGTTCGTATGCTATACGCGAACAGAATGTCGAGGATGTCGCGCGGTCAGTCAATATCCGCGCGGTCAGCCAACATCCCACGGTCAGAGTACTTTCGACCAAGGTACTTGAAGTTTACCTGTCCGGCTATCCTTATAGCGGGAATATCTCAAGTATCTCAAAGATTCTTCCACGTGGAGGATCAACCGTCAGGAAGTTAATACGTGCAGTTATCCATGGATAACACGTGTTTAACCTACATGGAGGTTATAAGCGGTTCTCTAAAAACCGCATCCAACCGTCCGAACAACTGTTTGATGCAGTTACGGCATGACAACCTTTCGACTAGTATAAGAGGGTGGCTAGGTGCATCAAACAGGGAAGGACGAAAAGATAGAGAGAGATCAACATCTCTGATACGAGTGAGATACAACACATCACAATCACTCAAGTAGTCAAGTCTACGGCCCAAGTTAGATAGTCTTACAAGCCTCTCTGGCTTCATTCTATACATTGACATAGGAAAAACCCTTCGCCTGTGAAGGTGTTTTCCCACCATCTTGTAAACCTTTATCACCAATAGTGAAATCCCAATAGGACGTAGGGCTATTACTCCCACCATCGAGGGCCCGAACCTGTATAAACCTCTCTGTGCTCTTGTTCTCCATTTTTCTACATACCTTCCCGGAGGGTCATCTTGAAAGGTCTCTCTATTACAAATTTTGCATAAGTTCGGCTGAGGACTCCGAGTCCGAATCGTCGACAGCTGGCGCCCACCGTGGGGTCTTTCTCAAGGCATCCTAATTTTAATCCGGAGGTTCGCTGAAACATGGCTGGAGCATATGATTCCGAGAACGATTTCGATCTTGAGGATTATGCTCACATTCCAATGCCTTCTCCAAGTGATCCTGTTCCGATGGAGGAGGTTGAAGGCCAGAATCTTCCAGAGGTGGAATCATCTCTCCAGGTCATGTCCATCGACCAGGGGGCAACTAGTGCAAGGTCAGAACCCACAGAGGTCTTTAATGCGCTAGAGGATGAATCCGGTTCGTCATACGACCCCGCTGAGGGGAAGAATGATGTCGACCTGGAAATCAGCCCGGGGAGATTCGACCCCGATAACCTTCACCGTCTCTTTGATTTCGAGTCCGACTCGGAACAAACTGAGATGTTTTCCCCGTCAGCAACCTATCTCCCTAGACAGTTCGCTGCCTTGTCGGTGGAGACTCCCGATCAACAGGCTGCTAGGGAAGAGCGAGATCACAAACGGAAGGAGGATCAAGATCTCGAGCAACAAAACAACGAACTGCGCAGAACTGCCCTAGAGGCTCTTCAAGATGCGCAGGCTCGTTACGATGCTGCTCCGAGTTCTTCTCGACGGTCGCGTGGTCGCAAACGTGACCAAACCCCTTCTTTGCCACCGGAGCGTTTCCCAGTGGACGAAGAAACAATAACACCTGGTGCCCCTAGGAGAAGCACCCATGGTCGACTGCGATCTATCGCGGAAGTCATGCGTAACTTTCCTCCTACGGTCACGGATGCGCAGAAACCAGCCATTTTCAGGATCCTGGCGGAAAGACTGGATGAGGTCGCGTCTGAGGCGACCCCAACGGCCTCTTCCCGCTCAGTAACACATTCCCGCCAACGAGAGTGTCCTCATTCTGGTTCTGGCCGACGAAGTTACCCGCCGCCCGTACCGTCCCGACAGGACAAGTACCGGCGAACACAGGATTCTCGTAGTAGGGATCGAGTTCCTGTCCACTCTCGTTTGGGACCACGAGTAACTTCACCACTGCGTGAGGTCGCACGAAACCCGGTCGAGAGTCACAGGGCAATTCATGGTACCTACGTCGGTTGTAAAGCTTTCTCGCCCGGCCTACGTGCGGTCGTTTGGCCTGATAAGTTTCGACCAGGGGCCATTGAGAGATTTGATGGAACTCAGAACCCATCCGAGTTCCTTCAAATCTATATTACTGCCATCCAAGCGGCAGGGGGCGATGACAAGGTCATGGCCAACTTCCTGCCTACAGTCCTCGCAGGACAGCTAGAACCTGGCTGTTTAATCAGCCTGAGGGTGCCATCTACAATTGGGAGATGCTATGTGATGCCATCCTCAGCAATTTCCAAAACCGTTACCAAAAGCCGGGTAAAGAGGACGATCTTCATCGGCTACGACAAACTTCAACCGAAACTCTTCGGCAGTTTGTCAAAAGGTTTGTCGGGGTGAGGAATACCATCCCGAACATATCCGATGGCTCCGTTATCAGGGCATTTAAGCATGCTGTTCGATACTGGAGATTTACCGAATACTTGCTTATCCACCCTCCTCGATCAGTGGCTGATCTGTTCGACATGGCCGATCGATACTCTGACGCAGCCGAAGCGGTCGAATGGAACCGGATGGTCGACAAGGGTGACCTGCCACCACAACCAGGTTTCAAGGACTCCAGGAAAGAAGATTCAAGCAAGAAGATGGAATCTTCGTCAGGTGGGAAGTCAAAAAAGTCGAAGAGGAACCGCTCTGGACAGTACCGCGAGGTTGCAGTCGCAGAGAAGCCGCCTTCGACCAAAGGTAACAAGCCTTCATTTAAAAATAAAACTGCCTCTGGTGGTCGGAGTGCCGACCAGCCAGAAAAGTCAACTAATCCGCAGGAAGGCAAGAAGTGGTGTCCACTCCACAACTCCGTAGGCCACGACCTTATGAACTGCAGGACTTGGTTGAAGCAACTGGATGACTTCTACCAGGGAGTTGGGCCAATGCCAACCTTACCACCTAAAGAACAGGCGTGCGGACTTAGGGACGCCGACGGAGAAGAGGAAATGTCCTACCAGGTACCTCAAAATCATATTAATATTATTTTTGGAGGTTCTTCTTCTTTCATTTCCAAAAGGCAGTTTAAGGCCTTTTACCGAGGGTTAATCAAGCGGAGACATCCCTTGGTGAACCTCAATACCCCCGTTGGTCGGATACACCTTTGACATTTGATCGCACTGATTGTCCGGCGGGGTTAACATGACCATTGAGGCTCCCTCTGGTCATTACCTCGATCATCAGTAACGCGAGAGTTGAAAGGGTCCTGATCGACGGAGGGAGCTCCCTTGACATTTTGTTGGTCAAGGCACTCGACGAGATGCAAATTCCTCGTTCGAAGATTAAGCCCATAATTCATCCGTTTTATGGGATAATCCCAGGCCCCTCCATGATGCCGTTGGGACAAGTGGTCCTCCCGGTCACACTGGGAGAACCAGATAACTTCCGAACAGAATTGGTTACTTTTGACGTAATCGATTGTGATTCGGCTTATAATGCAATCTTTGGCAGGCCAACTCTCGCTAAATTCATGATGGCAACGCACTATGCTTACCAGTACGGAAAATTGCCTGGCCCCAAAGGTGTCATCTCGGTCCGAGGCAGTCGCAACGTGGCACTCACGTGCGACCGGCTATCTGTGGAGATGGTCGATTAACTTCCCCTCGGGGACGCCCAGGTCGCCACCGTCGCCACCGACACGATCAAGGCTGCTACTCGACCAGATGAGAAACTCAAACTGATTCCTTTGTACCCAGATGATCCATCCAAGACAATTCGGGTCGGATCAGCTCTGGATGACAAATAGGAACTCGAGCTCATTGCTTTCCTCCGGGCTAATGCAGATGTGTTTGCGTGGAAACCGTCCGACATGCCCGGTGTCCCAAGGGAAGTAATCGAGCACAGGTTAGCAATTCGACCTGGACAACGACCAATAAAGCAAAAGCTCAGGTGTTTTGCTGTTTACCGACAGGAAGCCATCCGAGAGGAGTTGGACAAACTCCTACAGGCCGGGTTCATCCGTGAAGTCGATCACTCGGAATGGCTCGCCAATCCGGTCATGGTCCGCAAGTCAAATGGCAAGTGGCGCATGTGCATCGACTACACTAGCCTCAATGCTGCTTGTCCGAAGGATGACTTTCCCCTTCCCCGCATCGACCAGCTGGTCGACTCAACTGCGGGTTGCGAACTGATGAGTTTTCTGCACGCTTACTCAAGATATCATCAAATTAGCATGGCAAAAGAAGATGAAGAGAAAACTGCCTTCATCACCCCGTTCGGCACATACTGCTACGTCAGAATGCCGTTCGGTCTCAAGAATGCAGGTTCCACGTACCAGCGCTTGATGCAAAAGACCTTTCTTTCCCAGATAGGGCATAATCTCGAAGCATATGTAGACGACTTGGTTGTAAAAAGTACCAAGAGATTGTCTCATTTGGACGATCTCGCTGAAACCTTCTGTAATTTGAATCGCTTTGGAATAAAATTAAACCCGGAGAAATGTTCTTTCAGGTTTCTTCAGGAAAACTTCTTGGTTTCCTTGTGTGTTCCAGGGGCATTGAAGTTAATCCTGAGAAAATCAGGGCCATCGAACAAATGAGATCGCCCTCGACCATGAAGGATGTTCAACGCCTGGCTGGTCGCATGGCAGCTTTAAGTCATTTCATATCGCGACTAGGTGAAAGGGGATTGCCTTTCTTCAAAGTCTTGCGGAAGCATCACAATTTTACATGGTCGGATGAAGCCAAAAAAGCGTTTCAGGAGGTGAAGACATATCTATCCAGTCCGCCAGTATTGGTGTCTCCCGACAAAGGAGAACCATTGCTTCTTTATCTGGCGGCCACACCGCACGCGGTCAGCGCCATTCTGATCGCGGATAGGGAAGGAATACACAAACCCGTCTACTATGTGAGCGAGGTACTTCATGGTCCTAAGGAGCGTTACCTTGAGGTCCAGAAGATACTTTACGCGCTACTAATGGCTTCCCGTAAGCTACGACACTACTTCCAAGCACACAAGATCACAGTACCCTCCTCCTTTCCTTTGGGGGATATTGTCCGAAACCCAGAGAAATCTGGTCGAATCGCCAAATGGGCGGTCGAACTCGGTGCCTTCGAGATCCATTTCACGCCCCGCACGGCGGTTAAGTCTCAGGTTTTGGCCGACTTTGTGGTCGAATGGACCAACCCTGAGCCACCCGTGCAGGTGCCAGATGAATTGGAGTGCCCTGATTACTGGACAATGTACTTTGACGACTCCCGTAGTTTTCAACACTCGGGGGCTGGAGTGGTCTTAGTTACGCCCCAGGGCGAACAGCTTAAGTATGTCATCCAACTACACTTTGTCGCGACCAACAACGCGGCAGAGTATGAAGGTCTTCTTGCAGGGCTCCGGGCAGCAAAATTCCTTGGAGTCCGTCGATTAGTGGTGAGGGGAGACTCACAGCTGGTCGTAAACCAGTTAAACAAGGAGTACAGCACTTCCGATGAGACAATGGCTCGTTACCTGGGGGAAGTGAGGAGATTGGAAAAATACTTCAGTCATTTCGAAGTCCAATACATCCCGCGAAAGGACAACATTCTCGCAGACCAATTATCCAAAATTGGGTCCTCACGTACATCCGCTCCGGTAGGAGTGTTCATTGAACACTTGGACCGTCCTTCGATCATGACTTCGGTCGAGGATGATCCGGTAATAGCCTCCGTTACCAACCTCGGTCAGGAACAGGATTGGACTCATCCATTGAGAGTCTATCTTGAACATGGGACCCTACCCGAGGACGAAATCGAAAGCGATCGGTTAATTCGAAAAGCGCGTCTGTACAAGCTCATAGATGGGGTTCTATATAGAAAGGGTACTCAAGGAGTATTCATGCGTTGCATATCTCAGGAGGAAGGAAAATCCCTCTTGAAAGAAATACATGACGGGGTATGCGGTGCGCACGCGTCATATCGGACACTAGTCGAAAAAGCTTTTCGACAGGGATTCTACTGGCCTTCGGCACTCGATGATGCCAAGCATATGGTCAAGATGTGTCCTCAGTGTCAATTTCACACCAGACAGGTTCATCAACCTGCCTATGCGTTACAAACCATTCCCCTCGCATGGCCTTTCACAGTCTGGGGAATGGATATTGTTGGTCCTATGCCACAAGCGGTCAACGGGTACAAGTTTCTGTTCGTAGCCATTGACACGTTTACAAAGTGGATCGAGGCCGAACCAGTACGAAATATTACCGCATCAGCAGCACAAAAGTTCTTTCACAAGAACATTGTGGCTCGATTTGGTGTTCCAAACCGTCTTATCACCGACAATGGTTCCCAGTTCGCTAGTGGTCTTTTCCTAGACTATTGCGATCAGATCAGAACTAAAGTGTGCTTTGCTTCTGTGGCGCATCCACAAAGCAATGGTGCTGTAGAACGGGCCAATGGGCAGATACTACAAGGCATCAAGAAACGCGTTTTTGATCGCCTTAAGAGTCGCTCGGGGGCTTGGGCAGACGAGCTCTATACCGTCCTATGGGCACTACGAACTACCTCTAGTCGAGCCACCGGTGAGACGCCCTTCCATCTAGTCTATGGGGCCGAGGCTGTACTGCCTATGGAAGTTAGTATTGGGTCTGTTCAGACAGAACAATTCGAACAGGTTAATCAGTCCGAATAGCGATCACAAGATCTCATCTTCTTAGAAGAAAGGCGTGATCGCGCTTTGGTCAAGTCCGCGGCATACTTGCAAGCTCTACGCAAGTATCACAGCAAAAGGGTGCGACCACGTAGTCTTCACGTGAGTGAACTGGTTTTACGAAAAATCCAAGACCAGTCTAATCGCAACAAATTCTCTCCGAAGTGGGAAGGCCCTTACACTGTTGTCTCAGTGCCGCGACCAGGATCCGTGCGGTTAGCCATGGAGGATGGTCGAATTTTGCCCAATACTTGGAATATCGATCAACTTCGCAAGTTCTACGTGTAAGTACTGAAACCCTTTTCCTGGTCAATTATCATCTTTTCATAAAACAAAAAACGCTTTGGTTTCATACGATGAATATTTCCCGTTACGCCCGTATGCTACGAATTCGACTCGGGGGCTGGTCGCCTGCCGTCAGATCATTATAACGTTCTAGTCGGATTCGCTGGCCGATCTCATGACCACTTCCAGACAAGTCACTCCTAAAATAAGCCGTTTCTCAACGCACACGGGGCTTTCTGGCAAGTCCTTGGTTATCTGAGTGCCTGCTGGTTTGCAAACAAGGCTAGGCGTTATAATGATCATAATTGTTGATTCGATCACACACCCCTGGTCGTTATATTCACTTTTCTCCTGCGTTTGTAATACTAAGTCTTCAGTATCTACAATCACAGGCGGGGGCTAGGGGATATGTTTATAATATGGAACGACATAAAAAATATATTCATTTTCAAAAATGAATTTCCAAATACATTGCATTGTATACAACTGTTTCTGTACAGGTATAAGGATCATTCGATCCCAAGCTCAGTCAGGAGCTTATCTACAAGGGGCCTAATCTCCTCCATGACGGCCTCTAGCTGTTCTTCACTCTCAACCTCAACCGGTCCCACCAATGGATTCAGATCTGCATCTGGGCCATGGTGAAGACGAACCCGGCCGAGGATGGCGGAAGCGGCTGACCGAACTCTGGTTCTGATCGCCTCTTCTCGTCACTGTGTATCCTCAGGGAGATACTCGAGAAGTGACTCCGCTTGGGCCATGACTATTGCAAACCAGTCATCCTGGCTGAGATTGTCTCTTGTGGTCTTGACCACATTAGCCTTTAGAAGATGAGCCACTGTCTTCAGTTTTTCGAAGACTGAACGGCTCAGCTTTCCGATTGCCTTTTCGGAGGTATGAATAGAGTCCTGGAGGAGTTTATTGTCCTGACTGAGTTGTTTTATTTGACCCGTTTGCGCTGCAACAAGAGAAAAGATTACTCGCATGCTATAAAGACAAGTCTTACTAATCAGGAATCGACTTACCAGCAAGTTGTGACCGCAGTTTGTTGTTTTCGACCTCTTGGTTCCTAACCACTGAGATCGAATGAAGCTTGATTGTGGCCACTTCTTTGTCCAACAAAGCCACCTTTCTGTAGTAAAACAGAAGGAGTGGTTATAACCAATTTGTATCTTTACAAGTTGAGGAGTAATGATCCTTACCTGCGCAACTTGTCTCGTTCTTTTTGTATGGCTTCCATGCTTGCCGCCGTAGCACGCGATTGGGCCATCATCCGGGATAGTGCCTATGATGCAAAAAAGGGAGTTAAGGGTGTCCTATGTACAATTCAAGCACCCAGAGAGAGGTTCATCGTACCTTCATAAACTCCTGTAAGGAGGCATCTTCCGGACCAACGGGAAGACTCGTTGAAGGCCCGGAGGCGCCTACAGCAGGGACAGTTGGTGGGAGTGCCTGCTGGGCACTGCCCCCAGTCGCCATTTGTTGCAACTGGGTCCTCGCGCCTGTTTCTCCCCTCACGGCCCGGACGACTTCCTGGACCAAGGGGGCAGAGCACTCCTTACTGGAGGCTCCTGCACCAGCAACGACTTCAACCCTTCCCGAAGTGGTTGAAGGGCTGGGTGCTGTTTCTTTTCGCCTGACAAAGGGAAAGAAGAATCAAATGATCACAATTTGTGATCATCATTTCTAATACAACCAGGATAAAGGTTCTTACCTTATTTGAAATCCCATTAGCCTTTGAGATTTCAGGGAAGGTTCCCCTCCAGAAAGGGGACAATTGTCATCTGTCCTGATCTTCCTCTTGGAGAACAAGGCATCTCCCCCCTGGGTATGTTCCTCTGTGAGCACATTTCTAAGGGAAGATGAAGATGAATGAGAAGAATCTTTACCTGGGCAATCGGTCCCGTTGGCGGGGCAGCATCCGAAGGCCTCGATTGCTCCTGGACTTCTGGGGCCGGCACCTCGTGTGCAACCGCCACAGGATCTTGTGCAACCACCTCCACTCCTGTCTGCGGAGGTGGAGGATTTTCCTCCCTGGGACTCACAGGAGTCGCAGGGGGAAGCTCTTCTCCCTGCATAAGCATTAACTCGTCAAATGCACAGGGGGAATTGAAGAAAACAAGACTGTGAGAGAATCTTACCACGGTCATCCCTTCGACCAGGGAAGTAGAGGCGACTGGCCCTGAAGCTTCGGGGGCTTCAGGAGCCAGGGGATCATCTGCGACCACAAGGCTTTCGGTGGCCGCGGGGTCTGCTACAGCTGCCTCTGCGGTAGCAGTTGTCTCTGCAGAATGGGTTGGAGCGTCATCGGATGGAGAGCCCGTAATCTTCCTCCTCAGGCGAATCAAGGGGACGTCAACGTCTTCCTCCTCCTCGCTCCCCTCTCCCTGTACGACGAAGAAGTAATTCCAGTTCGCACCTGGAAAGATCGGAGGGATGTGATATATTACCGCAGTTTTTCGGGCGGTAGGAGGAGTGCTCCGTGAAGACCCTTCCCCAAGATTTAGCCTGGCTTTCTTGGGGGCGGGATTCCTCGTCCTGGGTCTCGAGGAAACCTTCTTCATGTATTTTGTCGTCGGCTTCCCCAGGGAACTGACATTTTCGCTGGGAAATGTCGCCTCGGCGAACCTCCCTAGAAGCTGATATCATTCCAATGGAGTTATTAGTGCTGGACATACATAAGACCTGCAAAACAGAGGCCAAGTGGAAAATGTACCTTTCGGCACTCCTGTTTAAGGTCGTCGCCGGCGTGAATCAAGCTTTGGGGGCGAGGCGATCCCTTGGGGCCCTCTACCTCGGCGTTGTACGCCCTGAGGAGGTAGTTAGTCCGCCTCTGGATCTCAGCTGAGGGCAGGACTGTTCCCAAACACAAGTTAAAATTGGTGCATTCCAGAAATGACATAAAAAGGTTTCGGTGCCAGAAATGAATACCTTCATTATAGTCCAGGGTGCTATCCGCCATGGACTTGATCTCCCAAGTCGGATGAGCCTTTTCACGCAGAGGGCTCACCTGGTTCTTCACAAAGTCTCGGATGACATCCGTGCTGTCAACCCTTGTGCGACTAAGTGAAGGATTACCTCGGCGTGCTTCATGAACTCCGTGTTCATCGCCGGGAGAGTGTCCAACTCGCTCGGCTTCTCCGGCCGCGAGTTTTCAAACCATAGCCCGCTCTCGGTTGGCGGGGCGCAGTAGAACCATTTCTGGTGCCACCCGTGCACCGAGTCTCACAGGGGTGGGAAGGGATACTCCTTCTTATCCCTTAGCCGGAAGTAAATGCATCCGGCGGCGTTGGCGCTCTTCGACCACGCCGAAAAGTAAAATAGCCGGAAGAGATCCACGCTGGGATACACTCCGATGAACGCCTCGCACAGGTGTTGAAATACCGCCAGTATCAACACGCATTGGGGTGGAGGTTGATTAGCTCCAACCCGTAGTGCTCGAGGACGTCCTTCAGAAACCGACGCTCAGGGAATCGGAACCCGCAGCGCAAATACTCTTCAAAAACCACCAACTCGCCCTCTTGGACAGTTGGGGTTTCTTGGTCCTTCTCCGCCGGCCGCCAGTTGATTAGCAGCCACGGAGGAAGGATCTCCTCCTTTTCCAACGCCACCAAACTCTCCTCAGAATGGTGGATCGATCGGATCCAGGACGTCATTTTTTGGTAGAGAGTCGAAAGAAAAGTTGGCGACTTTTGGGGAAGACGAAGGCTCAGAAGAATGAGGGTTTTGTGCGGCAGAAATGATGAGGGCTTTTGGCTGTGTGGCTTCCTCAAGAAGACATCAGTTCCTTTTATAGACCCAAGGAGACGCATTAATGTGAGTAACGTTCTATTCAAACGTTCTCCTGAATATTTTATTCATTTCCCATGATGGATACTGTCTTTGGCGAACCCGTTAAAGTATTCCAGGCATCAGATCTGAAACAAAAAGGCTCTTTTGTTTTTGAAATTGAAAGTGCAAAAGCCTGAAAAGTTTCTCAGAGTTTTTCAGAGGACGTTTTTCCTTTATGTACCCTGAAAACTTTTACAAAAATATCTTACGACCTAATTCTTTGGACGTACGGATATATTTTGACCGGGTTGTGGTATGATCGAAACCATTTATTCGATTAAGCTCCGGTTCGAATCGAAGTGACGGTCTGACCGAGCCCCAATTCTGGTCGCAGTATGTTTCAGTTCTAATCGCGGCTTTAAGTCTGATCGCGGTATCAGAGTTGGTCGCGGTACTTTTATAAAAGTGTGATTCTAATCGCAGAACTGAAATTTCCCTATGTATGAATGGTCGCGAAGGCATTACTCATGGCCATATATTCACACAGAAGATGTAAAGAATAATTATATGAAGAAAGAAATTTTATTTTTTGCATTCTTTACATACAAAAGGGATACCGGCGACCAGAGCGTCGACCTGATCCAAGAGAAGTTTGCAGAGTTCTCCTAGGGACATGTTGTTGTCAGTAGGATCTACACTGACAACCCCCAGAGAACTAGCAACTAATCTAAGCCTATCTACGTCATCCCTAACAAGAGGTACACTACTGTTCCTAATCAAATCGGAGAGTTCCCGCTGTTGCTGAGCGTGGTCCCTCTCTCGACAGAACTGATGTACCTCTTCACGGGATCATTCAAAACATTCTGCCAAATGCAGAATCACCGAAGACATCTCTTCGGTCTTCTTCTCCAGGGCATTCTTCTCCTCCAGAAGAATCTGTCTGAGGGGAAGAGATGGAGTAGCAGAAGGCTGATCACTGGGGCCTCCAGTCTCCTACATTTGCAAAAGATTAGTTGTATTAACCATAAACTATCAGCAAAGGGAGATAAGGATCGTTACCTGTCCCTGCTCGAGACACGTTGATGTATCCATCCTGGGAAGATGATCACCAGGTGGCGGAAGTGCAACCTTCCCACCAGAAGATTTCTTCCCCAACACAAGTTGAGGATCTTCTGGTCGTATAGTCATCGCTTGCTGACCAGAAAATTGATCACCCAAACAAAAGCAGGGGGTGTTGGAGAAGAAAGCTGTAGGAAGAAAAGATGATGGCTCATCTTTTACCTTTGCTATGCTGGAGGATCCTTCGTCAACCTTGGTTTTATTCTTTGAGGGAGATGGATCTTCAGGCATTTGGGGCTCCTGCTTAAGAACTTCCTCTTCATCACTTTCAATCTCAATGATGTTGTGATCTGCCATCAGGAAGTGTATGAAGAGAAGAATGAAGGTAACGAAAGGACTTAACCGTGAGAAGAAATTGTGGAGCTTTGCAAAATGAAAGACCCGGTATTTATAACCACCAAGCGCCATCATTACCTGTCACATAATACCCAGAGCCCGTCTCGGGGAACCAACCGACCTACATAGTGCGCCACTAAGTGGGGGATTTGAAGAGTCGGGTTAAAAATCCGATGCACGACTTTAAATTCGAAATAAACACGTCCCTTCGTTTCCTTCGAATTTTGGGGCTAGCTGACGAGGATTGACACCCGAATCAGTTCAAATAAATGCAATGTTGGTTCAAGACAGATTCGAGCCAGACACGTGCCCGGCGGTGCGAACACAAGTCATTTTGAGAAGCATCAACCCGAGGTCGCAGACTTTGCGCGATCAGGTCGCAGGCTTCGCGCGGTCAGGAGTTCGTATGCTATACGCGAACAGAATGTCGAGGATGTCGCGCGGTCAGTCAATATCCGCACGGTCAGCCAACATCCCGCGGTCAGAGTACTTTCGACCAAGGTACTTGAAGTTTACCTGTCCGGCTATCCTTATAGCGGGAATATCTCAACTATCCCGAAGATTCTTCCACGTGGAGGATCAACCGTCAGGAAGTTAATACGTGCAGTTATCCATGGATAACACGTGTTTAACCTACGTGGAGGTTATAAGCGGTTCTCTAAAAACCGCATCCAACCGTCCGAACAACTGTTTGATGCAGTTACGGCATGGCACCCTTTCGACCAGTATAAGAGGGTGGCTAGGTGCATCAAACAGGGAAGGACGAAAAGATAGAGAGAGATCAACATCTCTGATACGAGTGAGATACAACACATCACAATCACTCAAGTAGCCAAGTCTACGGCCCAAGTTAGATAGTCTTACAAGTCTTTCTGGCTTCATTCTGTACATTGACATAGGAAAAACCCTTCGCCTGTGAAGGTGTTTTCCCACCATCTTGTAAACCTTTATCACGTATAGTGAAATCCCAACAGGACATAAGGCTATTACTCCCTCCATCGAGGGCCCGAACCTGTATAAACCTCTCTGTGCTCCTGTTCTCCATTTTTCTACATACCTTCCCGGAGAGTCATCTTGAAAGGTCTCGCTATTACAAATTTTGCATAAGTTCGGCTGAGGACTCCGAGTCCGAATTGTCGACAGAGACCAAACGGCATGACCAGCTATTCGAACAGACCTTGTCTTGTTTTGAACGCGGTCTTCCACTTATCCTCCCCTCAGATGCTGACTTGATGATATCCTAACTTAAGATCCAATTTGGAGAAGACAACGGCATGCTTCAATTGGTCTAGCAGGTCGTCAATACCAGGAAGGGGGTATCAGTTCTTGATGGTGATCTTGTTCAGTGCTCGGTAGTCGATGCACATACGCCAAGTCCCATCTTTCTTTAGCACTAACACCATAGGAGATCCACAAGGTGAACTACTCGGTTGAATAACACCATCGTTCAACAACTCACCAAGTTGTCTCTTGATCTCTTCATTATCTAATATTGAGTTGCGATACATACTCAGATTGGGCAGTGTCGCATCGGACACAAGCTGAATTTCGTGCTCGATTGGACGTTACGGCAGACGACCCTGGGTAGTCTCCAACAGATCACTGTATTTCTCCAAGAGTCTCGACAAACGACCAGAATCCTCTCGACACGCCAACGACAATGCTGGTCGAGTACCCTCACCTTGACCAATGGGTCGAATCATGACAAGCACATACTTGTGACATGCATTAACAATTCGTTTGGCTTGATTTGCGGTAATCAAGTTCAAAGTGTTGATGTGGATGTCTCTACTGATCACGAACTTAACTCCGTCTTTGGTGAGGTCGTACTCTTGCGCTCGCCGATGGAAGTGAGCATCTCGATCATACAGATACGGACTCCCAAAGATCACCTGACAGATATCGATAGGGACAACATCACATTGCACCTCATCGATATATCGTGCAAAGATTGCAAACTTCAACACACACTGACTCGTAATCTGTTGGTTCACATCAGATGTAAACCAACCTAGCGGATATAGTCACGGGTGTGTGGTTGTCTTCAAACCAAGTCGCCGAACCAATCCAGCGAAGACCAGATTCTTCTGACTTCCAGGATTGAATATTGCTGCGACCACTTCGTGCTTCGCCTGGATGTTGATGGTGAACAAGTCCTCTGTTGGGTGATGGTCGTTTGGTAGATCCGAACCCTTCTCCTTCGGCATTGCCATCAGAGACAAGGTCGTATCCGCCTCATTAACTGAATTCACTCGGACAACTTCTTTGTCAGGTGAAGTCGCAGTAGCCATGGTTGTTCTTTTCCCTGGTCCATTTTTCTTTGGTCGAAGTTCAGGATGAAGCTTGTAGCATTTGTCCTTGGTATGTCCCGCGACTTGACAATGTTCACAAAAGGCACCTGTGCCCGATTTTGAAGCATTTTTATTCGGACTCGGCTTTTTCTTCGTCGAGGTCGCACTTTCCTTCGTGCTTTTGTCGCTACGGGATTTGTTCTTCTTCTCGATCGCCATAGCAGTTGTGCTTGCGGTCGCGATGTCTTAGACGCCGAACAGACTTAGCTCAGTACTGATCATTTTCTGAAGTCCAGATGTGTATTTCCAAAATACCTGAGGATCGGATAGTGAGATGCCGATGACCATTGCTTGTCGCCGAAACTCTGTTGTATAGTCTTGGACGGTCTGGTTGCGCCATTGGTACAATCTGTGCCAATGTTTCCATTTCTCCTCAAGGTAACCCATCGGATAGAGTTCTTGTCGCAGAAGCCGTTTGAATTGACCCCACGCAAGGTCGTCAGCTTCACCACTGGCAAAAAGGGCCTTCCACCAAGTCTTGGCGTGGTCCTTCATCTTCAAAGGTGCGAACTTCACCTTTTGAGCGCTACTGAACCCTTTCAGGTCAAAGTACGTCTCAAGTTGATCGATCCAAGAATCCAGCTTCTCGGCATCGATCACCCCATCATATATGGGTATATAAATCTTAGCGTCAACCTTAAAATATCCAACAGCTAAGGAGGTGTTGGCGAGGTCATCGGTCTTGTGGTCGCCTTCGTCTTCATCTTTATGTTCGTCTGCCTTGTGCAAGTCTTCACCAGTCTTCTCACCCATAACCTTCCCTACTTCAGGAGGTACAATCATGGCCTGCTGCTTAATCCAAGTAAGGACGGTTTCCATGTCGGTGGAGAGCTTAGCCACTTGTTCGGCTAGGTTAGCTTGAACGGAGGTATCGTCAGACATTGTCGAAGACGCGGCTGTAAGAACCGTCACTTGATCGCCTGGAGTTTCACCGGAAGTTTTGTAACCCTGGCGAGTCTTCACCATCCACAGGATAGGAAAGTTGCTATGATACCAACTTTATCCGTTTGAGACCTAGCCTTGTTTTTCGCACTAGGCTCGCCCAGATTCTAATATGCGGAATAACGGGATCTTACTCGGAAATACCGGAACACAAAGGTTGATCGAAAACACAGCTCAAAGTAATTGCACAATTCTTTATTTCAAAGAAGGCTTTACACGTCGAACGTTAGGTCGCACTCGCCTACGTCAAAAGAACTATAAGCTGGATATATGATCCAAGGCTGTAATAATATTCGATGATCCTAACTAGACCTATTACAAGGTATTTATAGTCCAATTGTATGAGTACGTATCAGACTCAATAACCTAAACATATTAGACTCATATAACTAACTAATCCTAAACGGATAAGCTTAGTTATATATATTCAGATCGGATTACAATTCCGAACAGGGAACGAATTCCTTTTCATGGCCATGAACTAATCCATAGTCGCGAAACCTTTCCGAACACGGTTAAGGTCGTGAAGCCATATGCGATCAGGACTTGAAGATCCTCCCGGATCACCGTAATCCCCATGCCCTACGGGGACACGCCCTAAGTCCCTGGAGGGGATGGTCTATATCACCGGGAACATCTCCCCTGGACGAGGTCCCCGACACTTAGCGACGTGTCGGTTTTTGTGCCACGCATTTATGGTGGTGCCGCCGATCATCATGACACTGTGGGCTTCGATTAGCGTGCGTTGTCGGTCATGATGGCTTCGCGCAGTTCGAATGTGGGCGCGTCGTTTCCCGTGTGTCTCTTTGGTTTGCGTGTGACATTTGAAATGGGTGGCCCCGATTGATCCCAAAACAAGCCTCAGCCTCCAATTTCTCACCGGCACTCTGAACCTCTCCCGGCGACCTAGTCTCCCAGAAACTTAGCTTCACGGCGACCTAGCCTCCGAGAATTTCGCTCCCGGAAACATAGTCACCGACAAACCACATGGTGCCAAAAGGCCGTGGTAAAGCCATCGATGTGCCCCTGGAGGAAGTCACTGCGGACTTCCTCTGGGCTTCAGAGTTCACCTCGGGGGACTTAAAGTCCCTTGTGGAGCGGGGGTTCTCGCGGACGTGGAAGTCCGAATCTCCCCAAAGAAGGAGACCAAACCTTGCCCCCAGGCCGGGGAGGTGGTTGTCTTCGAGGCCTTCGTAGAGGCCGGCCACCGGCTCCCGGTGCACCCATTGCTCCAGGAGTTCCTACGGGAATACCGGGACATGCTCAACCACTTGACACCCAACACCCTCGTCCGGATAGGCCTTTTCATTTGGCTGTGCAAGACAGCCACCGGACGGGAGTCGACGCTCTGGCTTCTCTAGTACTTCTATGAGCCCTCGGCGAGGGGCTTGCACATCATCAAAGGAGGGCCAAAGTCCGTGTTTGGCTCCATTATGATGCAGCTGCTACCGTCCCAGGTGGAGGAGTACCCGGTGGTGGCCTTCTGGGACCATTGGGGGGACTAGCTCCAGAGGTGGTTCTATTGCCGCTCGTCCGCCCCCAAGCCCCCGGTATGGACCCCCGAGGAGTTGAAGCTCCTCAACAAGATGGTGGGCGTCTAGGGTGTGAGGTCCATCAGGGACCTTGCGGAGGAGCTCGCGCTCCTCAAGCTCTCCCCCTTCTCCCACGGGAAAAGGGGGATAGGGATGTGCCCGGCTCACTGACCGCTGCAGAGGCCGCGCGACCCGATGTAAGTTTTCGGTGACCTTTACTATTAGTCCTTTCGATATTTTGGCTAACTTTTGTTCCTTGTAGTCCGGCCGTATCCGGCCGCCCGGGAGAAGGCGAAAAACCTCCTCGGGAGGTACTACGCCGACGAGCACGAGCCCGTCGTGCGCATTATTGGGGAGGGTCCTCCCCATAACTTGGTGGTGGAAGCCTTCGGGTTGAGGCTACCGGTGAGGGAGCCTCTCCCCACCCCTAGCTCTCATAAGCGGGGGAAGGAGGCCGCCGGGGGCCCCGAGCCTAAGTGCGCCAAGGCACTGAAGGCCCCCGGCCCTGTAACAGCGCCGGACGCTATGCCCGGCAGGACCCGTAAGGCAAGTCCCTGGTCGGGGCGCACGTGAGCCACCCCGAGGCCCAGGGTGACGTCGCCCCTCCCGGAAACAGAGCCTTCCCCCAGCCCGGGGGTGACGGGGGAGTTCATGCGCCTCCTCTACGCGCCCACCAAATTGGGCGAGAAGGGGAAGGCGGCGAGCGATGGGGCCTACTCCGACTCGGCGAACTACAACCCCTTGCCATCTCCGGTGGCCAGGCCTCCGACGTTCCTGGAGCCAACAAGCATGGAGCGCCCAGAGGTGCAGTTCGTGGAGGCATCTCCGCGCTTCGACTGGCCAGTGGATGAGGGGGCGAGCTCCTCGGCCTGTCCGGTCTACGAGGCTTTGGGGGCTCCGCAGCCTAGGAAGGGCAAAGGGCTTCTTGTCCCCCCCAAGGGCCACGTTCCTTCAAGGAGCTCATCATCCGACTCCTCGGAGACCGAGTCGTCGGTGCCCGGGATTGCGGTCAAAATTGGCCTGGTCCACATCACTCCCGGGGACGGTTGGAGGGGACCCGTCGGCGGAGACAGGTCTGGTGCCATCGGGAGAGAGGCCCCCATGCTATCCTCGGGTGAGGCTTAGAGGTTCGCCGCGGGCCTCCAAACCCAGAAGGTCTGGGCCTACGTCCAGCAGGGGACCATCCGGGAGTGTAGCTCCAAGTCGGTTTCGCTCCATCTCCAGGTAAGTTTTCTTTCAAGTCGCCTGGTTACTTTTTTCGGGAGGTCATCTAACCCTTGGGTTCGTAGGGGGCGGCCCTTGCTCAAGGCATCGAGGACCGCTACGAGGCAGCCTTGAAGGAGGCAGAGGACAAGGCCGCCGCCTTTTGCGCTGAGAGGGATGAAGCCCTTGGAGAGCTGGCTAGGATCCGAGCCCAGCTCCTCGCCTCGGAGGACGCCAACGCCCGTCTCCAGAGGGAGGCGAAGGCGAGGGAGAGTGCCCACTAGGAGCTCGAGGACTCCCACTCCCGGGCGATTGCGGAGGCGGGCCTCTCCGTTCGCTCGGCCCTCGAAGGGCTCAGGCTTAGCCTTGGCCCGGGGGGCCACTCCGGCGTAGCCCCGGCTACATTCACGGAGACTATGCACTTTCTCAATGCGCAAGTCTCCATGATCCTGGAGGCCGCCGACGTATGGGCCTGGGGCCAGGTGGTCCTGGTGGTGGCCGCAGCTGCAGCCCTCGTTGAGTGCAGGGAGACCGGCGCCCCGGCTGTCGGAGGCCAGCTCTCCTGAAGCTTCCCCAACTTCTTCGAGACGCAACGGCGGGAGTTGGAGGAGTTGGCGGGGGGCTTGTACGATCTAATCGTCCGGGCTCAGTTCCCGGCTTCGGCGCCCCCCGAGGGTGAACACCCTAGTGGTGGAGGAGACTCCCCAGGGTGGAGGGGGGAGGGGGGACGGCACTGGGCAAGTATGAATCTCCCCCTCCCCCCGGGCCTTTAGATGGTTCCTTTTTTGCTTTGCTAGGATTTTTGCTCCCGGTAGCTTCATAGAGGAAGCCCCGGAGACTTCTAAAAAATTTTTTGCTCAATTAATGAAACGAATATTTTTCTAAGTCTCGACTCATCATGAATAGGTCCCCCAGGAGCTTGCTCCCGGGGGAGAGTTTCTGAGGCTTGAACGCCTTAGCACGGGGGGCTCCCCGGTGGTCTGGGGGCTCGCTCCCGAGAAGGGGCTTCCGAGTCCTAGAGAAGGTAATCTGGGAGATGCCCAAGTAGCCCTGGCTTTGCTAAGCCTTGCCACCGCGGGGCGTGGTGAAAATGCTTCCCGGGAGCCGCTTCGGTTGTGATGGCTCCCGGAGTGGCACCTGGATAACTTCGACAATAGTCGCACCGAGCTATCCTCTCCGGGGCTAGGGTCCCGGAAGGTCCCCACACTTAGGATACGCCCTCTAGCCGGCTACGAGTATTGGCCCGCGGACTTGATTCAAGAAGCCCAGAGGTCCATAAGGAGATTGTACCGGGACCTTTAACAGGAACTATCACAAGGCCTCCGAGAGTACTAGGTGTCGACGATTCAGACTCAGGGTCCTTAGTCGAACTTATGCAACGTTTGTAGGTTGTGAGACCTTTCAGGGTGTCCCTCCAGGAAGGTATGTAGAATTATGGAGAACTAGAGCACAGAGAGATTTATATAGGTTCGGGGCCTCGATGGTGGGAATAATAGCCCTACGTCCTGTTGGGATTTCACTATGTGTAACAAAAGGATTTACAAAGTTACGGAAAAGATCTTCACAGGCGAAGATTTTTCATATATGTTTGTACAAGTCAAAGCCTGAAGGGCTTTGTGAGAACTATCTAACTTAGACTACTGTCTTCGGGTTGTTTTTGTCTGGTCAGGTTCAATCAACCGATCACTGGACGGCTTAGTGTTTCGATCTCTCGATCCTTCGATCCCCTTCCCCCGTTTGATGCATCGGGCTGCTCCTTTATAGTGGTCGAAAGGGCGCCAAGTCGTAACGGCATCAAACGGTTGCTTGGATGAGGTTTCGTCAACCGCTCTTAACTCCCACACAGGTTTAACACGTGTTATTCGTGGATAACCGCACGTATTAACCTCCTGACGGTTGTTTCTCTACGTGGAAGAATCTTCGGGATACTCGGGATATCCCTGTTATAGGGACAAATTAATCCCACGTTCTCTGGTCGATAGTGCTCTGACCGCGCGATGTTGGCTGACCGTGCAACATCTTCAGCCTTCTGTTCGCGCATATCATACAAACTCCTGACCACATACTGGCTGCAGTCTGATCGCGTAAAGCCTGCGACCTCGAGCTTGTGCTCCTCAGAATGACTTGAGTTCGCATCACCAAGCACTTGTCTGGCTCGAACCTATCCTGAACCAGTTGTGCATTTATTTGAACTGACACAGGTGTCAATCCTTGTCAGCTAGCCCCCAAATTCGAAGAGAACGAAGGGACGTGTTTACTTCGAATTTTAAGACATACATCGGATTTTTAACCCGACGCTTCAAATCTCCACTTAGTGGCGTACTAAGTGTGGCGGTTGGTTCCCCGAGATGGGTTCTGGGTAATACGTGACGGGTAATGATGGCGCCTGTTCAAACGTTTTTAAACCCGAGGTGAAATTGTAAATGCTTTAAAAACTCGAGTCGTTCGGAAGGCGAACCATCACCCTGGCGGCTATAAATACCGAAGCCTTCAAATTTCAAAGCTTCACAACTTCTTTTCTCGGCTAAGTTTCCTTTGAAGCCATCTTTAATATTCTTCTTCTCATACACCTCCTGATGGCAGATCATAATTAACCTCATCGAGATTGAGAGTGATGAGGAGGAAGTTTTCGAGCAAGAGCCACAGATGCCCGAAGATCTGTCTCCTTCAAGGAAGAAGCCCAAGGTTGATGAAGGATCCTCCAGCAGAACAAGGGTGAAAGACGCATCATTGTTCTTTCTTCCTTCAGTTCCTCTAGTTCTTCCTATCCATGCACCTCGGCAGGTCGAACTTTCATCTCCACCTTTGGAGGGACGTTCTTCTCAACTTTCTCCATTTCATCCCAATACACCCCGTTTTTGTTCGGGTGATCAATTTTCTGGTAGGCAAGCTACTCTCTCACGACCAGATGATCCTCAACTTGTGTTGGGGAAGCAATCTTATAGTAGGAAAGCCACACTTCCACCATATGATGATCCTCGAATTTTATCGGGTGATCTACTTTCCAGGATGCCTATATCAACCTGTCACATACAGGACAGGTAATAATCCCTATCTCCTTTTGCTTGTTGTTATAGTTAGTGTGACTAACATTTGCAAATGTAGAAGATTAGAGGCCCCAGCGACCAGCCTGCTAAGATCCTGCCTCCCCCCCCTCGGACAGACTCTCCAAGGGGAAAAAGAGGCTCTGGAGAAGAAGACCAAAGAGATGTCTTCGGCGATTCTGCATCTAGTAGAATGTTTTGAAAGATCCCGTGAAGAGGCGCGCCAATTTCGTCGGGAGAGGGACCACGCTCAGCAACAGCGAGAACTCTCCGACTTGATTAGGAATAATAGCGCATCTCTCGTTAGGGATGATGTAGATAGGCTTAGATTAGTTGCTAGTTCCCTGGGGTCGCCAATGTAGACCCTACGGACGACAACATGTCCCTGGGAGAACTTTGCAAACTACTTTCGGATCAGGTCGACGTTCTGGTCGCCGGTATCCCTTTTGTATGTGAAGAATGTCAGAAATAAAGCTTTCTTTTTCTTCATATCATATGGATATTCTTTACAACTTCTGTGCGAAAATATGGCCATAAACAATGTCTTTACGACCACTCATGCACAGGCAAGCTTTAGTTTTGCGACTAGAATGGCAATTTAATGTTGTACCGTGACCAGCACTGATACTTCGATCAGACTTGAAACCGCGGTTAGAACCAAGGTTCGATTTGAAAGATTACTGTGATCAGAACCGAAACTCGATTAGACCATCACTTCGATTAGAATCGGAGCTCAGTCAAAGACATAGTTCTGATTACACAGTAACCCGATCAAAATATATCCGCACGTCCAAAAACTGGGCCACAAGATATTTTCATGATCAATTTGTGAAAGTTTACAAGAATCATGAAGGAAAATGTCCTCCGAAAACTTTTGTAGAACTTTTCATGTTTTTGTTCCCTTAAATCTAAAACAAAGAAGTCCTTTCGTTTCGGATTCAATACAAGGAACGCTTAACAGGTCCGCCAGAGAGAGTATCCATTATGGGAAATGAATAAAATATTAAATGGAACGTTACTCACAGCAGTGCGCCCCCTCGGAGCTATAAAAGGAGTAGATAGCTTCTCGAAGAAGCCACACAGCCCGAAACCCTGCTTTAGAACTTCCGCCGCACAAAACCCTCATTCTCCACAGCCTTCATCTTCCTCAAAGTCGCCACCTTTCCTCACAATCTTTCGCAAGAAATGGCATCTTGGAGCCGATCGGTCCACCACACTGAGGAAACCCTCACGGCATTAGAGAAGGAAGAGATCCTCCCTCCACGGCTGCTAATCAACTGGCAGCCCGCGGAGAAGGACCAAGAAACCCCAGTCGTCCGAGAGGGCAAACTGGTGGTCTTCGAAGAATACCTGCGATGCGGGTTCTGATTCCCCGAGAGTCGGTTCCTGAAGGGTATTCTGGAGCATTACGGGTTGGAATTGATAAATCTCCACCCGAATGCGATCTTGATCTTGGCGGTGTTCCAGCATCTGTGCGAAGCGTACGTCGGAGTGTATCCCAGCATGGATCTCTTCCGGCGTTTTTACTACTCGGCATGGTCGAAGAGCTCCAACGCCGCCGGATGTATATACTTCCGAATAAGGGAGAAGAAAGAGTATCCCTTCCCACACATGCGAGACTCTGTGCACGGGTGGCACCAGAAGTGGTTCTACTGCACCCCTCCATCCGAGAGTGGGCTGTGGTTCGAGAACTCGCGGCCAAAGAAGCCGAGTGAGTTGGATTCTCCCCCGGCTATGAATGCCGAATACATGAAGCATGCCGAAGTGATTCCTCACTTAGTCGAACAAGGTCTGACGGCTCGCGACATTGTACGCGATTTCGTGAAGAATCGGGTGAGCCCCCTGCGTGAAAGGGCTCATCCGGCGTGGGAGATAAAGTCCATGGTGGACAGCACCCTGGACTACAACAACGGTATGTGACTCCTGTCGACGATTCGGACTCGGAGTCCTCAGCCGAACTTATGCAAAATTTATAATAATGAGACCTTTCAAGGTGATCCTCCGGGAAGGTATGTAGAACTATGGAGAACTGGAGCACTGAGAGGTTTATACAGGTTCGGGCCCTCGATGGTGAGAGTAATAGCCCTACGTCCTATTGGGATTGCAATATGTGTAGTAAATAGTTACAAAGTAGCGGGAAAAAGCCTTCATAGGCGAAGGTTTTTCCTATGTAAATGTACAAAAAGAGGCCAGGGAGGCTTATAGAAATTATATAGTCTAAACCGTAGTCTTGGCTGTTTGAGTTGTATCTTGATTTATTGATCAATCTCCCCCTGTTTGATACATCTTGCCACCCTTTTATACCGTTTGAAAGGGTGCCAAGTCGTAACTGCATCAAACAGTTGCTTGGATGCGGTTTGGAGAACCACCTTTAACTCCCACGCAGGTTTAACACGTGTTATTTATGGATAACTGCACGCATTAACCTCCTGACGGTTAATCCCCACGTGGAAGAATCTTCGGGGTACTTGGGATATTCCTGTTATAGGAAAAGAATACTCCCACGTTCACTGGTCGAAGATGCTCTGACCGCGCGATGTTGGTTGACCGCGCAACATCTTCGACCTTCTGTCCGCGCACAGCACACGAACTTATGACCGCGCACTAGCTGTGATCTGATCGCGCAAAGCCTGCGACCTCGGGCTGATGCTTCCCAAAAATGACTTGAGTTCGCACCACCGGGCACATGTCTGGCTCGAATCTGTCTTGAACCAACAGTGCATTTATTTGAACTGACTCAGGTGTCAATCCTCGTCAGCTAGCCCCCAAATTCGAAGAAAACGAAGGGACGTGTTTATTTCGAATTTAAAGACATGCATCGAATTTTTAACCCGACGCTTCAAATCCCCTACTTAGTGGCGCACTAAGTAGGACGGTTGGTTCCCCGAGACGGGCTTTGGGTATTATGTGACGGGTAATGATGGCGCTGTTGAAACGTTTTTTAACCCGAGGTGAAATTGTAAATGCTTTAAAAGCCCGAGGCGTTCGGAAAGTGAACCGTCATCTTGGCGGCTATAAATCCCGAAACCTTTGAATTGTAGAGCCCCACAATTTCTTCTCACGGTTAAGCTTTTCAAGAATTGCCTTCATCCTTCTCTTCATACACTTCCCGATGGCAGATCATAACATCATTGAGATTAAAAGTGATGAAGAGGAAGTTCTCAAGCAGGAGCCTCAAATGCCTGAAGATCTATCTCCTTCAAGGAAGAAACCCAAGGTTGATGAAGGATCTTCCAGCAGGGCAAAGGTAGAAGACGTACCATTGTTCTTTCTTCCTTCTGTTCTTTACTCCAACATTCCCTGCTTTTGTTTGGGTGATCGATTTTTTGGTCGGCAAGCGGCGACTACTCGACCTGAAGATCCTCAACTTGTGTTGGGGAAGCAATCTTCTGGTGGGAAGGTTGCACTTCCACCATCTGGTGATCATCCGCTTTTATCGGATGATCTACTTTCCAGGATGGCTATATCAACCTGTCACAAGCAGGGACAGGTAATGATCCCCATTTCCTTTTGCTGATAGTTATAGTTAGTGCAACTAACTTTTGCAAATGTAGGAGACGAAAATTGTTGGAGCCCCCAGCGACCAGCCTGCTGAGATTCCATCTCTTTCCCTCGGACCGACTCCCCAAGGGGAAAAAGAAGCCCTGGAGAAGAAGTCCGAAGAGATGTCTTCGGCGATTCTGCATCTGGCAGAATGTTTTGAAAGATCCCGTGAAGAGGTGCACCAGTTCTGTCGAGAGAGGGACCACGCTCAGTAACAGCGAGAACTCTCCGACTTGATTAGGAACAATAGTGCTTCTCTTGTTAGGGATGATGTAGATAGGCTTAGATTAATTGCTAGTTCTCTGGGGGTTGTCAGTGTAGATCCTACTGACAACAACATGTCCCTAGGAGAACTTTGCAAACTTCTTTCGGATCAGGTCGACGCTCTGGTCGCCGGTATCCCTTTTGTATGTAAAGAATGCAAGAAATAAAATTTTTCTTTTTCTTCATATGAATATTCTTTACATCTTCTGTGCGAAAACATGGCCGTAAATAATGTCTTTGTGACCACTCATACACAGGGAAACTTCAGTTCTGCAGTAAGAATCATACTTTTATAAAAGTACCGCGACCAGCCCTGATACCGCGATCAGACTTAAAGCCGCGGTTAGAACCGAATCTTACTGTGACCAGAATTGAGGCTCGGTTAGATCGTCACTTCGATTAGAATCGGAGCTTAATCGAAGGCATGGTTTCGATCATACCACAACCCGATCAGAATTTATCCATACGTCCAAAAATTGAACCATAGGATTTTTTCATGAAAATATACAAGGCACATGAAGGAAAACGTCCTCTGGAAAGCCCTGAAAAACTTTTCAGGCTTGTATACTTTCAGATTCTGAAACAAAGAAGTCATTTTGTTTCAGATCCGATGCCTGGAACACTTTAACGGGTCCGCCAGAGACAGTATGCATTATGGGAAATGAATAAAATATTCAGTGGAACGTTTGAGTGGAACGTTACTCACAGAAGTGCGCCTCCTGGGGTCTATAAAAGGAGCAGGTAGCTTCTTGAGGAAGCCACAGCCAAAAACCCTTCCTCAATACTTCCGCCGCACAAAAACCCTCCTTCTTCTCAGCCTCCGCCTTCCCCAAAGTTGCCAACTTTCCTCCCGATTCCTCACTAGAAATGGCATCCTGGAGCAGATCAATTCACCACTCCAAGGAGAGTCTGCTGGCGCTGGAGAAGGAGGAGATTCTCCCTCCGCGGCTGCTAATCAACTGGCGGCCCGCGGAGAAGGACCAAGAAACCCCAGTCATCGGAGAGCGCGAACTGGTGGTCTTCGAGGAGTACATGTGCTGCGGGTTCAGATTCCCCGAGAGTTGGTTCCTGAAGGACATCCTTGAGCATTATGGGTTGGAGTTGATCAACCTCCACTGAAATGCGGTCCTGATTCTGGCGGTGTTCCAACACCTATGTGAAGCATACGTCGGAGTGTATCCCAGTGTGGATCTCTTCCGGCGCTTCTACTATTCGGCGTGGTCGAAGAGTGCCAACGCCGCCGGATGTATTTACTTCCGGATAAGGGAGAAGAAGGAGTAACCCTTCCCACCCCTGCGGGATTCGGTGCACGGGTGGCACCAGAAGTGGTTTTACTGCACCCCTTCGTCTGAGAGTGGGTTATGGTTCGAGAACTCGCGGCCGGAGAAGCCGAGCGAGTTGGACTCCCTCCCGGCGATGAACTCGGAGTTCATGAAGCACGCCGAGGTGATCCTTCACTTAGTCAGACAGGGGTTAACAGCGCACGATGTCATCCGAGACTTTGTGAAGAACCGGGTGAGCCCCCTGCGTGAAAGGGCTTATCCGGCATGGGAGATCAAGTCCATGGCGGACAGCACCTTGGACTATAATGAAGGTACCCTTCTCTGACACTGAGATCTGTATTTTTGAAATGCATTGGTTAACCTGCATTCTGGAATAGTCCTGCCTTCATCCGAGATTGAGAGGCAGACTAACTACCTCCTCAAGGCTTATAATGCCGAGGTAGAGGGTCCCAAGGGATCACCTCGCCCGCAGAGCTTGGTTCACGTCAGCAACGACCTTAAACAGGAGCGCCGGAAGGTATGCCATCTTTCTCTTAGCTTCTGTTTGCAGGTCTTATGTGTGTCCAACACTAACAATTTTGCTGGAATGGGAACAGCTCTTAGGGAGGTTGGCCGAGGCAACGTTCCCAAGCGAAAACGTCGGTTCCCTGGGGAAGCCGACGATAAAACACGTGAAGAAGGTTTCCTCGAAACCCAGGATGAGGAATCCCGCCCCCAAGAAAGCCAGGCAAAATCTTGGAGAGGGGTCTTCACGGAGCGTCCCTCCTACCGCAAGGAAAACTGCGATAATATATCATGTTCCTCCTATCTTTCAGGGTGCGGACTGGAATCACTTCTTCGTCGTACAGGGGGAGAGGAGCGAAGAAGAGGAAGACGATGATGTCCCCCTAATCTGCCGGAGGAGGAACATTGCGGGCTCTCCATCCGGTGTCGCTCCAACTGGTTCCGCAGAAACAACTACTACCACAGAGGCGACTGTAGTAGACTCCGCGGCCACTGAAAGCCCCGTGGTCGCGGGTGACACCCCTGCTCCTGAAGCCCCCGAGGCTTCAGGGCCAGTTGCCTCTACTTCCCTGGTCAAAGGGGTGACCATGGTAAGTGACGAGGATTGACACCCGAGTCAGTTCAAATAAATGCACTGTTGGTTCAAGACAGATTCGAGCCAGACATGTGGCCGGCGGTGCAAACTCAAAGTCATTTTGAGAAGCATCAATCCGAGGTCGCAAGCTTTGCGCGGTCAGGTCGCAGGCTTTGTGCGATCAGGTTCAGGCTTTGTGCGATCAGACCGCAGGCTTCGCGCGGTCAGGAGTTCGTATGCTATACGCGAACAGAATATCAAGGATGTCGCGCGGCCAGCCAACATCCCGCGATCAGAGTATTTTTTGACCGGGGTACTTGGAGATCATTTGTCCAGCTACCCCTATGGCGAGAATATTCCAAGTATCCCGAAGATACCTCCACGTGGAAGATCAACCATCAGGAGGTTAATACGTGCAGTTATCCATGAATAACACGTGTTTAACCTGCGTGGAGGTTATGAGCAGTTCTCTAAAAACCGCATCCAACCGTCCGAACAACTGTGTGATGCAGTTATGGCATGGCACCCTTTCGACCAGTATAAAGGAGTGGCAAGATGCATCAAACGGGGGGATCGGGAGAAAAAAGGATCGAAAGATCGAACCATCTCAACCACTCAAACAGCCAAGTCTACGGCCCAGATTAGATGATATTTACAAGCCTCTTGGGGCTTCTTTTTGTACATTTGCATAGGAAAAACCTTCGCCTGTGAAGGTCTTTTCCTGCTATCTTGTAAATCTTTACCACAAATAGTGAAATCCCAACAGGACGTAGGGCTATTACTCCCACCATCGAGGGCCCGAACCTGTATAAACCTCTCTGTGCTCCTGTTCTCCATTTTTCTACATACCTTCCCGGAGGGTCATCTTGAAAAGTCTCACTAATACAAATTTTCCATAAGTTCGGCTGAGGACTCCGAGTCCGAATCGTCGACAGCTGGCGCCCACCGTGGGGCCTTTCTCAAGGCGTCCTAATTTTAATCCGGAGGTTCGCTGAAACATGGCTGGAGCATATGATTCTGAGAATGATTTCGATCTCGAGGATTATGCTCGCATTCCAATGCCTTCTCCAAGTGATCCTGTTCCAATGGAGGTGGTTGAAGGCCAGAATCTTCCAGAGGTGGAATCATCTCTCCAGGTCATGTCCATCGACCAGGGGGCGACTAGTGCAAGGTCAGAACGCACCGAGGTTCTTAATGCGCTAGAGGATGAATTCAGTCCGTCATACGACCCCGCTGAGGGGAAGGATGATGTCGACCTGGAAATCAACCCGGGGAGATTCGACCCTGATAACCTTCACCGTCTCTTTGATTTCGAGTCTAACTCGGAACAAACTGAGATGTTTTCCCCATCGGCAACTTCTCTCCCAAGACAGTTCGTTACTTTGTCGGAGGAAACTCCTGATCAGCAGGCTGCTAGGGAAGAACGGGATCGCAAACAGAAGGAGGATCAAGATCTCGAGCAACAAAACAATGAACTACGTAGAACTGCCCTAGAGGCTCTTCAAGATGCGCAGGCTCGTTACGATGCTGCTCCGAGTTCTTCTCAACGGTCGCGTGGTCGCAAACGTGACCAGACCCCTTCTTTGCCACCGGAGCGTTTCCCAGTGGACGAAGAAACACTAACACCTGGTGCCCCTCGGAGAAGCACCCATGGTCGACTGCGATCTATCGCGGAGGTCATGCGTAACTTTCCTCCTACGGTCACGGATGCGCAGAAACCTGTCTTTTACAGGATCCTGGTGGAAAGACTGGATGAGGTCGCGTCTGAGGCGACCCCAACGGCCTCCTCCCGCTTGGTAACACATTCCCGCGAACGAGAGTGTCCTCATTCTGGTTCTGGCCGACGAAGTTACCCACCGCCCGTACCGTCCCGACAGGACAAGTATCGGCGAACGCAGGATTCTCTAGTAGGGATCGGATTCCTGTTCACTCTCGTTTGGGACCGCGAGTAACTTCACCGTTGCGTGAGGCCACCCGTAACCCGGTCGAGAGTCACAGGGCAGTTCACGGTCCCTACGTCGGTTGTAAAGCTTTCTCGCCCGGCCTACGAGCGGTCGTTTGGCCTGATAAGTTTTGACCAGGGGCTATTGAAAGGTTGATGGAACTCAGAACCCATCCGAGTTCCTTCAAATCTATATTACTGCCATCCAAGCGGCGGGGGGCGATGACAAGGTCATGGCCAACTACCTGCCAACTGTCCTCGCAGGACCGGCTAGGACCTGGCTGTTTAATCAGCCTGAGGGTTCCATCTATAATTGGGAAATGCTGTGCGATGCGATCCTCAGCAATTTTCAAAACTGTTACCAAAAGCCGGGTAAAGAGGACGATCTTCATCGGCTATGACAAACTTCAACAGAAACTCTTCGGCAGTTTGTCAAAAGATTTGTCGGGCCGAAGCGGTCGAATGGAACCGGATGGTCAACAAGGGTGACCTACCACCACAACCAGGTTTCAAAGACTCCAGGAAGGAAGATTCAAGCAAGAAGCCGGAATCTTCGTCAGGTGGGAGGTCGAAAAAGTCGAAGAGGAACCGCTCTGGACAATACTGCGAGGTCGCAGTCGCAGAGAAGCCGCCTTCGACCAAAGGTAACAAGCCTTCATTTAAAAATAAAACTGCCTCTGGTGGTCGGAGTGTCGACCAGCCAGAAAAGTCAACTAATCTGCAGGAAGGCAAGAAGTGGTGTCCACTCCACAACTCCGCAGGCCACGACCTCAAGAACTGCAGGAGTTGGTTGAAGCAACTGGATGACTTCTACCAGGGAGTTGGGCCAATGCCAACCTTACCGCCTAAAGAACAGGCGTGCGGACTTAGGGATGCCGACGGAGACGAGGAAATGTCCTACCAGGTACCTCAAAATCATATTAATGTTATTTTGGAGGTTCTTCTTCTTTCGTTTCCAAAAGGCAGTTTAAGGCCTTTTACCGAGAGGTTAACCAAACGGAGACATCCCTTGGTGAACCTCAATACCCCCGTTGGTCGGATACACCTTTGACATTTGATCGCACTGATTGTCCGGCGGGTTTAACACGACCATTGAGGCTCCCTCTGGTCATTACCCCGATCATCAGTAACGCGAGAGTTGAAAGGGTCCTGATCGATGGGGGGAGCTCCCTTGACATTTTGTTGGTCAAGGCACTCGACGAGATGCAAATTCCTCGTTCGAAGATCAAGCCCATAATCCATCCGCTTTATGGGATAATCCCAGGGCCCTCCATGATGCCGTTGGGACAAGTGGTCCTCCCGGTCACACTAGGAGAACCAGATAACTTCTGAACAGAATTGGTTACTTTTGACGTAATCGATTGTGATTCGACTTATAATGCAATCTTTGGCAGGCCAACTCTTGCTAAGTTTATGATTGCAACACACTATGCTTATCAGTGCGGCAAATTGCCTTGCCCCAAAGGTGTCATCTCGGTCTGAGGCAGTCGCAACGTGGCACTCACGTGCGACCGGCTATCTTTGGAGATGGTCGATCAACTTCCCCTCCGAGACGCCCAGGTCGCCACCGACGCGATCAAGGCTGCTCCTCGACCAGATGAGAAACTCAAACTAGTTCCTTTGTACCCAGATGATCCATCCAAGACAGTTCGGGTCGGATCAGCTCTGGGTGACAAATAGGAACTCGATCTCATTGCTTTCCTCCGGGCTAATGCAGATGTGTTTGCGTGGAAACCGTCCGACATGCCCGGTGTCCCAAGGGAAGTAATTGAGCACAGGTTAGCAATTCGACCTGGACAATGACCAATAAAGCAAAAGCTCAGGCGTTTTGCTGTTGACCGACAGGAAGCCATCCGAGAGGAATTGGACAAACTCCTACAGGCCGGGTTTATCCATCAAGTTGATCACTCGGAATGGCTCGCCAATCCGGTCATGGTCTGCAAGTCAAATGGCAAGTGGCGCATGTGCGTCGACTACACTAGCCTCAACACTGCCTGTCCGAAAGATGACTTTCCCCTTCCCCGCATCGACCAGCTGGTTGACTCAACTGCGGGTTGAGAACTGATGAGTTTTCTGGACGCTTACTCAGGATATCATCAAATTAGCATGGCAGAAGACGATGAAGAGAAAACTGCATTCATCACCCCGTTCGGCACATACTGCTACATCAGAATGCCATTCGATCTCAAGAACGCAGGTTCCACGTACCAGCGCTTGATGCAAAAGACCTTTCTTTCCCAGATAGGGCTTAATCTCGAAGCATATGTAGACGACTTGGTTGTAAAAAGTGCCAAGAGATTGTCTCATTTGAACGATCTCGCTGAAACCTTCTGTAATTTGAATCGCTTTGGAATAAAATTAAACCCGGAGAAATGTTCTTTCGGGGTTTCTTCAGGAAAACTTCTTGGTTATCTTGTGTGTTCCAGGGGCATTGAAGTTAATCCTAAGAAAATCAGAGCCATTGAACAAATGAGATCGCCCTCGACCATGAAGGATGTTCAACGCCTGGCTGGTCGCATGGCGGCTTTAAGTCGTTTCATATCGCGACTAGGCGAAAGGGGATTGCCTTTCTTCAAAGCCTTGCGGAAGCATCACAATTTTACATGGTCGGATGAGGCCAAAAAAGCGTTTCAGGAGGTGAAGACATATCTATCCAGTCCGCCAGTATTGGTGTCTCCCGACAAAGGAGAACCATTGCTCCTTTATCTGGCGGCCACACCGCACGGGGTCAGCGCTGTTCTGATCGCGGATAGGGAAGGAATACACAGACCCGTCTACTATGTGAGCGAGGTACTTCATGGTCCTAAGGAGCGTTACCCTGAGGTCCAGAAGATACTTTACGCGCTACTGATGGCTTCCCGTAAGCTACGACACCACTTCCAAGCGCACAAGATCACAGTACCCTCATCTTTTCCTTTGGGGGATATTGTCCGAAACCCAGAGAAATCTGGTCGAATCACCAAATGGGCGGTCGAACTCGGTGCCTTCGAGATCCATTTCACGCCCCGCACGGCTATTAAGTCTCAGGTTTTGGCTGACTTTGTGGTCAAATGGACCAACCCTGAGCCACCCGTGCAGATGCCACAGGAATTGGAGTGCCCCGATTACTGGACAATGTACTTTGACGGCTCTCGTAGTTTTCAACACTCGGGGGCTAGAGTGGTCTTAGTTACGCCTCAGGGCGAACAGCTTAAGTATGTCATCCAACTACACTTTGTTGCGACCAACAACACAGTAGAGTATGAAGGTCTTCTTGCAGTGCTCCGGGCAACAAAATTCCTCGGAGTCCGTCGATTAGTGGTGAGGGGAGACTCACAGCTGGTCGTAAACCAGGTAAACAAGGAGTACAGCACCTCCGATGAGACAATGGCTCATTACCTGGGGGAAGTGAGGAAATTGGAAAAACACTTCAGTCATTTCGAAGTCCAATATATCCAGCGAAAGGACAACATTCTCGCAGACCAATTATCCAAAATTGGGTCCTCACGTACATCCGCTCCGGCAGGGACCGTCCTTGGATCATGACTTCGGTCGAGGATGATCCGGTAATAGCCTCCGTTACCAACCTCGGTCAGGAACAGGATTGGACTCATCCATTGAGAGTCTATCTTGAACACGAGACCCTACCCGAGGACGAAACCGAAAGCGATCGGTTAATTCGAAAAGCGCGTCTGTACAAGCTCATAGATGGGGTTTTGTACAGAAAGGGTACTCAAGGAGTATTCATGTGTTGCATATCTCAGGAGAAAGGAAAATCCCTCTTGAAATAAATACATGACAGTGCATGCGGTGCACACACGTCATATCGGACACTGGTCGGAAAAGCTTTTCGACAAGCATTCTACTGGCCTTCGGCACTCGATGATGCCAAGCACATGGTCAAAAAGTGTCCTCAGTGTCAGTTCCACGCAAGACAGGTTCATCAACCTGCCTATGCGTTACAAACCATTCCCCTCGCATGGCCTTTCGCGGTTTGGGGAATGGATATTGTCGGTCCTATGCCACAAGCTGTCAACGGGTACAAGTTTCTGTTCGTAGCCATTGACACGTTTACAAAGTGGATCGAGGCCGAACCGGGACGAAATATTACCGCATTAGCAGCACAAAAGTTCTTTCACAAGAACATTGTGGCTCGATTTGGTGTTCCAAACCGTCTTATGACCGACAATGGTTCTCAGTTCGCTAGTGGTCTTTTCCTAGACTATTGTGACCAGATTGGAACTAAAGTGTGATTTGCTTCTGTGGCGCATCCACAAAGCAATGGTGCTGTAGAACGGGCCAATGGGCAGATACTACAAGGCATTAAAAAATGTGTTTTTGATCGCCTTAAGACTCGCTCGGGGGCTTGGGCAGACGAGCTCTATACCGTTCTATGGGCACTACGAACTACTTCTAGTCGAGCCACCGGTGAGACGCCCTTCCATCTGGTCTATGGGGCCGAGGCTGTATTGCTTATGGAAGTCAATATTGGGTCTGTTCGGACAGAACAATTCGAACAGGTTAATCAGTCCGAACAGCGATCACAAGATCTCATCCTCTTAGAAGAAAGGCGTGATCGCGCTTTGATCAAGTCCGCGGCATACTTGCAAGCTTTGCGCAAGTATCACACTAAAAGGGTGCGACCACGTAGTCTTCACGTGGGCGACCTGGTCTTACGAAAAATCCAAGATCAGTCTAATCGCAACAAATTCTCTCCGAAGTGGGAAGGCCCTTACACTGTTGTCTCAGTGCCGTGACCAGGATCCGTGCGGTTAGCCATGAAGGATGGTCGAATTTTGTCCAATACTTGGAACATCGATCAACTTCGCAAGTTCTACGTGTAAGTACTCAACCTCTTTTCCTGTTCAATTAGCATATTTTCTTTCATAAAAAATGTTCTTGCTTTCATATGATGAATATTTCCTTTTATGCCCATCCACTGCGAATTCGGCTCGGGGGCTGGTCGCCCGCGGTTAGATCATTATAACATCCTGGTCGGATTCACTGACCGATCTCATGACTGCTTCCAGACAAGTCACTCCTAAATAAGCCGTTTCTCAACGCACACGAGGCTTTCTGGCAAGTCCTCGGTTATCTGAGTGGCTGTTGATTTGCAAACAAGGCTAGGTGTTACTCTGATCATAATTTTCGGTTCGATCAAATATCCCTGGTCGTTATATTCACTTTTCTCCTGTGTTCGTAATACTAATCTTCAGTATCTACAATCACAGGCGGGGGCTAGGGGGATATGTTTATAATATGAAACGACATAAAACAAAAATATATTCATTTTCAAAAATGAATTTTCATGTGCATTGCATTGTATACAACTGTTTCTGTACTGGTATAGGGATCATTCGATCCCAAGCTCAGTCAGGAGCTTATCTACAAGGGGATTAATCTCCTCCATGACAGCCTCTAGTTGCTCTTCACTCTCGACCTCAACCGGTCCCACCAATGGATTCAGATCTGCATCTGGGCCATGGTGAAGACGAACCCGGCTGAGGACAGCGGAAGCGGCTGACCGAACTCTGGTTCTGATCGCCTCTGCTCGTCACTGTGTATCCTCAGGGAGATACTCGAGAAGTGACTCCGCTTGGGCCATGACTAGCGCATACCAGCCATCTTGGCTGAGATTGTCTCTTGTGGTTTCGACCACATCAGCCTTCAGAAGATGAGCCACTGTCTTCAGTTTTTCAAAGACTGAACGGCTCAGCTTTCCGATCTCCTTTTTGGAGGTTTGGATAGAATCCTGAAGGAGTTTATTGTCCTGGCTGAGTTGCTTTATTTGACCAGCTTGCGCTGCAACGAGAGAAAATATTACTCACAAGTTATGAGGACAAGTCTTCCTAATCAGGAATCGACTTATCAGCAAGTTGTGACCGCAGTTTGTTGTTTTCGATCTCTTGGTTCCTAGCCACTGAGAGCAAATGAAGCTTGACTGTGGCCACTTCTTTGTCCAACGATGCCACCTTTCGGTAGTAAAACAGAAGGGGTGGTCATAACCAATTGATATTTTTACAAGTTGAGGAGTAGTGGTCCTTACCTGCGCAAGTTGTCTCGTTCTCTTTTTATGGCCTCCATGCCTGCCACCGTAGCACGCGATTGGGCCATCATCCGGGATAGTTCCTGCGATGCAAAAAGGGGAGTTAAAGGTGTCCTATGTACAATTCAGGCACCTATAGAGAGGTTCATCATACCTTCATAAACTCCTGTATTGAGGCATCTCCCGGACTAACGGGAAGACTTGTTGAAGGTCCGAGGGCGCCTACAGCAGGGGCGGGAGATGGGAGTGCCTGCTGGGCACTGCCTCCGGTCGCCGTCGGTTGCGACTGGGTCCTTGCGCCTGTTTCTCCTCTCATGGCCCGGACGGTTTCCTGGACCAAGGGGACGGAGCGCTCCTCACTGGAGGCTCCTGCACCAGTAACGACTTCAACCCGTCCTGAAGGGGTTGAAGGGTTAGGTGCTGTTTCTTTTCGCCTGACAAAAGGAAAGAAGAATCAAATGATCATAATTCGTGATCATCATTTTTAACACAACCAGGATAAATGTTCTTACCTTATTTGAAATCCCATTAGCCTTTGAGATTTCAGGGAAGGTTCCCCTTGAGAAAGGGGACGATTGTCAACTGTCCTGATCTTCCTCTTGGAGAACAAGGCATCTCCCCCCTGGGTATGTCCCTCTGTGAGCACGTTTTTAGGGGAAGATGAAGATGAATGAGAAGAATCCTTACCTGGGCGATCGGTCCCGTTGGCGGGGTAGCGTCCGAAGGCCTCGATGGCTCCAGGACTTCCGGGGCCGGCACCTCGTGTGCAACCGCCACAGGATCTTGTGCAACCACCTCCACTCCTGTCTGCGGAGGTGGAGGATTTTCCTCCCTGGGACTCACAGGAGTTGCAGGGGGAAGCTCTTCTCCCTGCATAAGCGTTAACTCATCAAACGCATAGGGAGAATTAGAGAAAACAAGACTGTGAGAGAATCTTACCACGGTCGTCCCTTCGACCAGGGAAGTAGAGGCGACTGGCTCTGAAGCTTCAGGAGCCAGGGGATCATCCGCGACTACAAGGCTTTCAGTGGCCGCAGGGTCTGCTACAACCGCCTCTGCAGTGGTCGTTGTTTCGGCGGAATGAATTGGAGCATCACCGGATGGAGAGCCCGCAATCTTCCTCCTCCGGTGAACTAGAGGGACTTCATCGTCTTCCTCCTCGCTCCCCTCTCCCTGTACAACGAAGAAGTAATTCCAGTTCGCACCTGGAGGATTTGAAGAGTCGGGTTAATAATCCGATGCATTTCTTTAAATTTAATGTGAACACGTCCCTTCGTTTTCTTTAAATTTGGGGGCTAGCTGACGAGGATTGACACCCGAGTCAGTTCAAATAAATGCACTGTTGGTTCAAGACAGATTCGAGCCAGACATGTGCCCTGCGGTGCAAACTCAAAGTCATTTTGAGAAGCATCAGTCCGAGGTCACAAGCTTTGCACGATCAGGTCGCAGGCTTTGTGCGATCAGGTTGCGGGCTTTGTGCAATCAGACCGCAGGCTTAGCGCGGTCAGGAGTTCGTATGCTATACGCGAACAGAATATCAAGGATGTCGCGCGGTCAGCCAACATCCCGCGATCAGAGTATTTTTTGACCGGGGTACTTGGAGATCATTTGTCCAGCTACCCCTATGGCGAGAATATTCCAAGTATCCCGAAGATACCTCCACGTGGAAGGTCAACCGTCAGGAGGTTAATACGTGTAGTTATCCATGAATAACACGTGTTTAACCTGCGTGGAGGTTATGAGCGGTTCTCTAAAAACCGCATCCAACCGTCCGAACAACTGTTTGATGCAGTTATGGCATGGCACCCTTTCGACCGGTATAAAGGAGTGGCAAGATGCACCAAACGGGGGGATCGGGAGAAAAAAGGATCGAAAGATCAAACCATCTCAACCACTCAAACAGCCAAGTCTACGGCCCAGATTAGATGATATTTACAAGCCTCTTGGGGCTTCTTTTTGTACATTTGCATAGGAAAAACTTTCGCCTGTAAAGGTCTTTTCCTGCTATCTTGTAAATCTTTACCACAAATAGTGAAATCCCAACAGGACGTAGGGCTATTACTCCCACCATCGAGGGCCCGAACCTGTATAAACCTCTCTGTGCTCCTGTTCTCCATTTTTCTACATACCTTCCCGGAGGGTCATCTTGAAAGGTCTCACTAATACAAATTTTGCATAAGTTCGGCTGAGGACTCCGAGTCCGAATCATCGACAGTAAGATTCTTTCACGGTCTTGTTTTCTTCAATTCCCCCTGTATGCTTGTTCATTAAGTTAATGCTTATCCAGGGAGAAGAGCTTCCCCCTGCAACTCCTGTGAGTCGTAGGGAGGAAAATCCTCCACCCCTTCGGACAGGAGTGGATTTCACCGAACAAAGCCCCGCGGTGTCGGCCCCAGAAGTCCAGGAGCCCTCCAGGCCTTCGGATGCACTCCGCCCACAGAACAGGCTGCCCAGGTAAGAACTCTTACCCTTTGTCTTCACCTTCCCTTAAAAATGTGCTTACAGAGGAACACACCTAGGGGGAAAAGGCCTTGTTCACCAAGAGGAAGACCAGGACAGACGACGAATGTCCCCTTTCTCGAGGAGAGCCTTCCCTAAAATCCCAAAGGCTGATGGGATTTCAGATAAGGTAAGAACCCTTATCTTGGTGGTATTAAAATAAGTTGTGATGATCACGAATTGTAATTGTTTGGTTCATCTTTCTTTGTCAGGAGAAAAGAAACAGCACCCAGCCCTTCAACCGCTCCAGAGAGGGTTGAAGTCGCTGATAGTACCGGAGCCTCTAGTGAGGAGCATTCCGCCCCCTTGGTCCAGGAAGTAGTCCGGGCCGCGAGGGGAGAAGCAGGCACGGAGACCCAGTCGCAAGCAATAGTGACTGGGGGTAGTGCCCAACAGGCACTCCCACCGGCTGCCTCTGTTGTGGCTGCAACGGGGCCTTCAACGAATTCTCCTGTCATCCCGGAAGACGTTTCCTTCCGGGAATTCACAAAGGTATGATGAACTTCTCTTTTGGTGCCTCGATTGTACATAGGACTGTCGACGATTCGGACTCGGAGTCCTCAGCCGAACTTATGCAAAATTTGTATTAGTGAGACCTTTCAAGATGACCCTCCGGGAAGGTATGTAGAAAAATGGAGAACAGGAGCACAGAGAGGTTTATACAGGTTCGGGCCCTCGATGGTGGGAGTAATAGCCCTACGTCCTGTTGGGATTTCACTATAGATGATAAAAGGTTACAAGATGGTAGAAAAACTCCTTCACAGGCGAAGGGTTTTTCCTATGTAAATGTACAGAATAAAGTCAGGAAGGCTTGTAAGAACTATCTAATCTAGGCCGTAGACTTGGCTGTTTGAGTGGTTGAGATGCGTTGTATCTCGCCCTTTTTTTTTTTGCTTGACACTCCATACCACCCTTTTATACTGTTCGAAAGGGTGCCATGCAGTAAACTGCATCAAACAGTTGCTTGGATGGTTGAATACGGTTTTTAGAAAACCGCTCTTAACCTCCACGCAGGTTAAACACGTGTTATTCATGGATAACTGCACTTATTGACCTCCTGACGGTTGATTCTCCACGTGGGGGAATCTTCGGGATACTTGGAATATTCCCGCTATAGGAATAGCCGGACAGATGAATTCCAAGCACCCTAGTTGAGAATGCTCTGACCACAGGATATTGGCTGACCGCGCAACATCTCGGTCATTCTGTTCGCGTATAGCATATGAACTCCTGAACGCGCGAAGCCTGTGACCTGATCGCGCAAAGCCTGCGACCTTGGGCTGATGCTTCTCAGAATAACTTGAGTTCGCACCGCTAGACACGTGTCTGGTTCGAATCTGTCCTGAACCAACAGTGCATTTATTTGAACTGACTCGAGTGTCAATCCTCGTCAAGGAAACCTTTAACTCTTTTTTGTATCACAGGAGCTATCCCAGATGACGGCCAGGTTGCTTGCTATGATAGCGAGCATTGAAGCCATACACAAAGAGCGAGCCAAACTTGCGCAAGTAAGGATCACTATTCTTCAACTTGTATAGATACAAATTGGTTATGACCACACCTTCTGTTCCATCACAGAGAGGTGGCATTCCTGAAAAAAGAAGTGGCCACGGTCAAGCTTCATTCGATCTGAGTGACTTCACACCAAGGGATCGAGATCAACAAGCTGCGGTCACAACTCTCTGGTAATTCGATTCCTGATTAGGAAGACTTAACTTTATAACATGTGAGTAACCCTTTCTCTTACTGCAGCACAAGCAGGTCAAATAAGACAACTCAGTCAGGACAAGGTGATCCTCCAGGGCTCTATTCAAACCTCCGAGAAGGCGAACAGAGAGCTGAGCTGGTCGATCTTCGAAAAACTGAAGACGGTGGCTTGTCTCCTGAGGGATGATGTGGTCGAAACCACAAAAGATAACCTCAGTCAAAATGACTGGTCTACACTAGTCATTGCCCAGGCGGAGTCACTTCTCGAGTATCTTCCTGAAGATACACGGCGACGAGAAGAAGCGATCAGAACCAGATTTCGGTCAGCCGCTTCCGCCATTCTCAGCCAGTTTCGACTTCACCATGGCTCAGATGCAGATCTGAATCCATTGGTGGGACCGGTTGAGGTCGAGAGTGAAGAACAATTGGAGGCTGTCATGGAGGAGGTCAGACCCCTTGTAAATAAGCTCCTGACTGAGCTTGGGATCGAGTGATCCCTATATCTGTATAGAAACAATTGTGTACAATGCAATGTATGTTAAAACTCATTTTTGAAAATGAATATATTCTTGAATATTCTTGTTTTATGTTGTCTCATATTATCAACATATCCCCCCTAGCCCCCGCCTGTGATTGTAGATACTGAAGACTTAGTATTACAAACGCAGGAGAATAGTGAATATAACGACCAGGGATGTGTGATCGAACCAGCAATTATGATCAGTGTAACGCCTAGCCTTGTTTGCAAACCAGCAGCCACTCAGGTGACCGAGGACTTGCCAGAAAGCCCCGTGTGCGCTGAGAAACGGCTTATTTAGGAGTGACTTGTCTGGAAGTGGTCATGAGATTATCCAGCGAATCCGACTAGAACATTGTAATGATCTAACCGCCGGCGACCAGCCCCCGAGTTGAATTCGCAGTATGTGGGCATGAAGGGAAATATTCATCGTATGAAAACAAAACATTTTTGTTTTATGAAAAAATACTAATTTGGACAGGAAAAGGGATTGAGTACTTACACGTAGAACTTGCGAAGTTGATCGATGTTCCAAGTATTGGACAGAATTCGGCCGTCCTCCATGGCTAACCGCGTGGATCCTGGTCGCGGCACTGAGACCACAGTGTAAGGGCCTTCCCACTTTGGGGAGAATTTGTTGCGATTAGACTGGTCTTGGATTTTTCGTAAAACCAAGTCGCCCACATTAAGACTACGTGGTCGCACCCTTTTGCTGTGATATTTGCGCAGAGCTTGCAAGTATGCCGCGGATTTGATCAAAGCGCGATCACGCCTTTCTTCTAAGAGGATGAGATCTTGTGATCGCTGTTCGGACTGATCAACTTGTTCCAATTGTTCTGTCCGAACAGACCCAATACTAACTTCCATAGGCAACATAGCCTCGGCCCCATAGACCAGATGGAAGGGCGTCTCACCGGTGGCTCGACTAGAGGTAGTTCATAGTGCCCATAGAATGGTATAAAGCTCGTCTGCCCAAGCCCCCGAGCGAGTCTTAAGGCGATCAAAAACACGTTTTTTGATGCCTTGCAGTATCTGCCCATTGGCCCGTTCTACAGCACCATTGCTTTGTGGATGTGCCACAGAAGCAAAGCACACCTTGGTTCCGATTTGATCGCAGTAGTCTAGGAAAAGGCCACTGGCTTAACTCAGAACCATTGTCGGTGATAAGACGGTTTGGAACACCAAATCGAGCAACAATGTTCTTATGAAAGAACATTCGTGCTGTTGATGCGGTAATATTTTGTACCGGCTCGGCCTCAATCCACTTTGTAAACGTGTCAATGGCTACGAACAGAAACTTGTACCCGTTGACCGCTTGTGGCATAGGACCAACAATATCCATTCCACAGACCGCGAAAGGCCATGCAAGGGGAATGGTTTGTAACGCATAGGCAGGTTGATGAACCTGTCTCACATGGAACTGACACTGAGGACACAACTTGGCCATATGCTTGGCATCATCGAGTGCTGAAGGCCAATAGAATCCTTGTCGAAAAGCTTTTCCGACCAGTGTTCGATATGACGCGTGCGCACCGCATACACCGTCATGTATTTCTTTCAAGAGGGATTTACCTTTCTCCTGAGATATGCAGCGCATGAATACTCCTTGAGTACTCTTTCTATACAAAACCCCATCTATGAGTTTGTACAGACGCGCTTTTCGAATTAACTGATCGCTTTCGGTGTCATCCTCGGGTAGGGTCCCATGTTCAAGATAGACTCTCAATGGATGAGTCCAATCCAGTTCCTGACCGAGGTTGGTAACGCAGGCTGTTACCGGATCATCGTCGACCGAAGTCATGATCGAAGGATGGTCCAAGTGTTCAATGAACACTCCTGCTGGAGCGGATGAGCGTGAGGACCCAATTTTGGATAATTGGTCTGCGAGAATGTTGTCCTTTCACGGGATATATTGGACTTCGAAATGACTGAAGTGTTTTTCCAATCTCCTCACTTCCCCCAGGTAATGAGCCATTGTCTCATCGGAGGTGCTGTACTCCTTGTTTACCTGGTTTACGACTAGCTGTGAGTCTCACCTCACCACTAATCGACGGACTTCGAGGAATTTTGCTGCCCAGAGCCCTGCAAGAAGACCTTCATACTCTGCTGCGTTGTTAGTCGCAACAAAGTGTAGTTGGATGACATACTTAAGCTGTTCGCCCTGAGGCGTGACTAAGACCACTCCAGCCCCCGAGTGTTTAAAACTACAGGAACCGTCAAAGTACATTGTCCAGTGATCGGGGCATTCCAATTCCTCGGGCATCTGCACGGGTGGCTCAGGGTTGGTCCATTCGACCACAAAGTCGGCCAAGACCTGAGACTTAACCGCCGTGCGGGGTGCGAAATGGACATCAAAAGCACTGAGTTCGACCGCCCATTTGGCAATTCAACCAGATTTCTCTGGATTTCAGACAATATCCCCCAAAGGAAAGGAGGAGGGTACTGTGATCTTGTGAGCTTGAAAGTAATGTCGTAGCTTACGGGAAGCCATCAGTAGTGCGTAAAGTATTTTCTGGACCTCAGGGTATCGCTCCTTGGGTCCATGAAGTACTTCGCTTACATAGTAGACGGGCCTGTGTACTCCTTCCCTATCCGCGATCAGAACAGCGCTGACCGCGTGTGGGGTGGCCGCCAGATAGAGAAATAATGGTTCTCCTTTGTCGGGAGAGACCAATACCGGCGGACTGGACAAATATGCCTTTACCTCCTGAAATGCGTTTTCGGCCTCATCAGACCATGTGAAATTATGATGCTTCCACAAGGCTTTGAAGAAAGGTAATCCCCTTTCACCTAGTCGCGATATGAAACCACTTAAGGCCGCCATGCGACCAGCCAGGCGTTGAACATCTTTCATGGTCGAGGGCGACCTCATTTGTTCGATAGCCCTAATTTTCTCAGGATTGACCTCAATGCCTCTGGAACAGACAAGGAAACCAAGAAGTTTTCCTGAAGAAACCCCAAAAAAACATTTCTCCGGGTTTAATTTTATTCCACAGCGATTCAAATTACAGAAGGTTTCAGCGAGATCGTCCAAATGGGATGATCTCTTAGAAATTTTTACAACCAGATTGTCCACATATGCCTTGAGATTACGCCCTATCTGGGAAAGAAAGGTCCTTTGCATCAAGCGCTGGTACGTGGAACCTGTGTTCTTGAGACCGAACGGCATTCTGACGTAGCAGTAGGTGCCGAAGGGGTGATGAAGGCAGTTTTCTCTTCATCTTCTTCTGCCATGCTAATTTGATGATATCCTGAGTAAGCGTCCAGGAAGCTCATCAGTTCATAGCCCGCGGTTGAGTCAACCAACTGGTCGATGTGGGGAAGGGGAAAGTTGTCCTTCGGACAGGCACTATTAAGGCTAGTGTAGTCGACGCACATGCGCCACTTGCCATTTGACTTTCAGACCATGACCAGATTGGCGAGCCATTCCGGGTGATCGACTTCACGAATAAACCCGGCCTTTAGGAGTTTATCCAACTCCTCTCGGATGGCCTCCAGTCGATCACCAGCAAAACACCTGAGCTTTTGCTTTATTGGTCGTTGTCCAGGTCGAATTGCTAACCTGTGCTCGATTACTTCCCTTGGGACACCGGGCATGTCGGACGGTTTCTACGCAAACACATCTGCGTTAACCCGGAGGAAAGTAATGAGCTCGAGTTCCTATTTGTCATCCAGACCTGATCCGACCCGAATTGTCTTGGATGTATCATCTGGGTACAATGGAACCAGTTTGAGTTTCTCATCTGGTCGAGGAGCAACCTTGATCGCGTCAGTGGCGACAGTGGCAACCTGGGCGTCCCGGAGGGGAAGTTGACCGACCATCTCCAAAGATAGCGGGTCGCACGTGAGTGCCACGTTGCAACTGCCTTAGACCGAGATGACACCTTTGGGGCCAGGCAATTTGCCGCACTGGTAAGCATAGTGCGTTGCCATCATGAACTTAGCAAGAGTTGGCCTACCAAAGATTGCATTATGAGCCAAATCACAATCGATTACGTCAAAAGTAACCAATTCTGTCCGGAAGTTATCCGGCTCTCCCAGTGTGACTGGGAGGACCACTTGTCCCAACGGCATCATGGAGGGGCCTGGGATTATCCCATAAAACGGATGGATTATGGGCTTAATCTTCGAATGAGGAATTTGCATCTCGTCGAGTGCCTTGTCTAATAAGATGTCAAGGGAGCTCCCTCCGTCGATCAGGACCCTTTCGACTCTTGCGTTACTGATGATCGGGTAATGACCAGAGGGAGCCTCAATGGTCGAGTAAGCCCCGCGGGACAATCAGAGCGATCGAATGTCAAAGGTGTATCCGACCAACGGGGGTATTGAGGTTCACCAAGGGATGTCTCCGTTTGGTTAACCTCTCGGTAAAAGACTTTAAACTGCCTTTTGGAAACAAAAGAGGAAGAACCCCCGAAAATAACATTAATGTGATTTTGAGGTACTTGGTAGGACATCTCCTTGTCTCCGTCGGCGTCTCTAAGTCCGCATGCCTGTTCTTTAGCCGGTAGGGTCGGCATTGGCCCAACTCCCTGGTAGAAGTCATCCAATTGCTTCAACCAACTCCTGCAGTTTTTTAGGTCGTGGCCTGCGGAGTTGTGGAGGGGACACCACTTCTTGCCTTCCTGCGGATTAGTCGACTTTTCTGGCTGGTCGGCACTACAACCACCAGAAGCAGTTTTATTTTTAAATGAAGGCTTGTTACCTTTGGTCGAAGGTGGCTTCTCTGCGACTGCGACCTCGCGGTATTGTCCAGAGCGGTTCCTCTTCGACTTTTTCGACTTCCCACCCCACAAAGATTCCGACTTCTTGCTTGAATCTTCTTTCCTGGCGTCTTTGAAACCTGGTTGAGGTGGTAGGTCACCCTTGTCGACCATCCGGTTCCATTCGACCACTTCGGCTGCGTCGGAGTATCGATCGGCCATGTCGAAAAGATCGGCCACTGATCGAGGAGGGTGGATAAGCAAGTCTTCGGTGAATCTCCGGTATCGAACGGCATGTTTAAATGCCCTAATAATGGAGCCATCAGATATGTTCGAGATGGTATTCCTCACCCCGACAAACCTCTTGACAAACTGCCGAAGAGTTTCGGTCGAAGTTTGTCGTAGCCGATGAAGATCGTCCTCTTTACCCGGCTTTTGACAACAGTTTCGAAAATTGTTGAGGATGGCGTCGCACAGCATTTCCCAAGTGTAGATGGAACCTTCGGGCTGATTAAACAGCCAGGTTCTAGCTGGTCCCTCGAGGACTGTAGGCACGTAATTGGCCATGACCCAGTCGTCGCCTCCTGCCGCTTGGATGGCAATGATATAGATTTGAAGGAACTCGGATGGGTTCTGAGTTCCATCGAACCTTTCATTTGCCCCTGGTCGAAACTTATTAGGCCAAACGACCGCATGTAGACCGGGCGAGAAAGCTTTACAACCGACGTAGGGACCGTGAACTGCCCTGTGACTCTCGACCGGGTCGCGGGCGACTTCACGCAACGGTGGAGTTATCCGTGGTCCCAAACGAGAGTGCACAGGGACTCGACCCCTACCACGAGAATCCTGTGTCCGCCTGTACTTGTCCTGGTGGGATGGTACAGGCGGCGGGTAACTTCGCTGACCAGAACCAGAATGAGAACACTCTCGTTCGCGGGAACATGTTACTGACCGGGAAGCGGCCGTTGGGGTCGCCTCAGACGCGACCTCATCCAGTCTTTCCGCTAGGATCCTGGTGAAGGATGGTTTCTGTGCATCCGTGACCGTAGGAGGGAAGTTACGCATGACTTCCGCGATAGATCGCAGTCGACCATGGGTACTTCTCCTAGGGGCACCAGCTGTTACCGTTTCTTCGTCCACCGGGAAACGCTCCGTAGGCAAAGAGGGGGTTTGGTCGCGTCTGCGACCGCATGATCGTCGAGAAGAACTTGGAGCAGCATCGTAACGAGCCTGCGCATCTTGAAGAGCCTCAAGGGCAGTTCTGCGTAGTTCGTTGTTTTGTTGCTCGAGTTCTTGATCCTCCTTCTCTTTGCGATCCCATTCTTCCCTAGCAGCCTGTTGATCAAGAGTTTCCTCCGATAAGGCAGCAAACTGTCTAGGGAGAGAGGTCGCCGGTGGGGAAAACATCTCCGTTTGTTCCGAGTCGGACTCGAAATCAAACAGACGGTGGAGGTTATCAGGGTCAAATCTCCCCGGGCTGATTTCCAGGTCGATATCATTCTTACCCTCAGCGGGGTAGTATGAAGGACCGGACTCACCCTCTAGCGCATTAAGAACCTCGGTGGGTTCTGACCTTGCGCCAGTCGCTCCCTGGTCAATGGACATGACCTGGAGAGATGATTCAACCTCAGAACATGATCGCTTGGAGAAGGCATTAGAATGTGAGCATAATCCTTGAGATCAAAATCGTTCTCGGAATCATATACTCCAGCCATATTTCAGCGAACCTCCGGATAAAAATTAGGACGCCTTGAGAAAGGCCCCACGGTGGGCGCCAGCTGTCGACGATTCGGACTCGGGGTCCTCAGCCGAACTTATTCAAAATTTATAATAATGAGACCTTTCAAGGTGACCTTCCGGGAAGGTATGTAGAACTATGGAGAACTGGAGCACTGAGAGGTTTATACAGGTTCGGGCCCTCGATGGTGAGAGTAATAGCCCTACGTCCTGTTGGGATTGCAATATGTGTAGTAAATAGTTACAAAGTAGCGGGAAAAAGCCTTCACAGGCGAAGGTTTTTTCTATGTAAATGTACAAAAAGAGACCAGGGAGGCTTATAGAAATTATATAGTCTAAACCGTAGTCTTGGCTGTTTGAGTTGTATCTTGATTTATTGATCAATCTCCCCCTGTTTGATACATCTTGCCACCCTTTTATACCGTTTGAAAGGGTGCCAAGTCGTAACTGCATCAAACAGTTGCTTGGATGCGGTTTGGAGAACCACCTTTAACTCCCACGCAGGTTTAACATGTGTTATTTATGGATAACTGCACGCATTAACCTCCTGACGGTTAATCCCCATGTGGAAGAATCTTCGGGGTACTTGGGATATTCCTGTTATAGGAAAAGAATACTCCCACGTTCACTGGTCGAAGATGCTCTGACCGCGCGATGTTGGTTGACCGCGCAACATTTTCGATCTTCTGTCCGCGCACAGCACACGAACTTCTGACCGCGCACTAGCTGTGATCTGATCGCGCAAAGCCTGCGACCTCGGGCTGATGCTTCCCAGAAACGACTTGAGTTCGCACCGCCGGGCACATGTCTGTCTCGAATCTGTCTTGAACCAACAGTGCATTTATTTGAACTGACTCAGGTGTCAATCCTCGTCAACTCCGACAGCAAAATCTTACACCTTTGCTTCGTATTTATTAACTGATGTGTTGGGGACACAGTCCTACCTTCATCCGAGATCGAGAGGCGAACAAACTACCTCCCAAAGGCATACAGTGCCGTAGTGGAGGGCCCCAAGGGATCGCCTCGCCCACAGAGCTTAATTCACGCCGGCGATGACCTCAAACAGGAACGCCGAAAGTTATGTCACCTTTCATTCAGTTCTCATTCGTAGGTCTCATGTACAGCTAGCACTGACAAGTACACTGGAATGACATAGCTCTTGGGGAGATTCGCCGAGGCGACGTTCCCGAGCGAAAACATCGGTCTCCTGGGAAAGCCGACGGTGAAGAATGTGAACAAGGTCTCTTCGAAGCCCAGGACGAGAAATCCTGCCCCCAAGAAATCCAAGAAGATCCTTGTGGAAGGGTCTTCATGTAGAACTCCTCCTACCGCAAGGAAGACTGTGGTAAGATATCACATACCTTCTGTTCCTCCAGGTACAAACTGGAATCACTTCTTCGTCGTACAGGGCGAGAGGAGCGAGGAGGAGGAGGAGGATGACATTCCCCTAGTCCGCTGGAAGAGGAAAATAGCAGACTCTCAATCCGGTGAGACACTACCTCGTCCTGCCGAAACAGAGGCAACCACAGTGAATCCCGCGGCCACTGGGAGTCCCGTGGTCGCGGGCGAGACCCCTGCTCTCGAAGCCCCAGAGGCTTCAGGGTCAGTTACCTCTCCCTCCTTGGTCGAAGGGACGACCAAGGTAAGACTTCCTCGTGATCTTGATTTCTCAATTTCATCTGTACGTGTGTTTATCGAATCTACACTCATATAGGGAGAAGAACTTCCCCCTGTGACTTCTGTGAGTCCCAGGGAGGCGAATCCTCCACTCCTGAGGACAGGAGCGGAAGCGACAGAACAAGACTCCGCGACCAACCTCAAGGTCGCGGATGACGCGCCAGCTCCAGCAGTCCAGGAGCCACCCAGGCCTTCGGCGTATCCCTGTCAATCAAACAGGTCACCCCGGTACGAATTCTTACCACTTTGGTTTTCATCATTCCTCATGCATATGCTTACAGGGAAATATACATAGGGAGAAAAGGCCCTGTTCACGAAGAGAAAAACCAGGATGGACAACGATTGTCCTTTTTCTCTCGGGGCGCCACCTTCGAAATCCCAGAAGCTAAGGGGATTTCAGTTGAGGTAAGAATCCTGGTTTGGTTTGCTCTGTATCAGATCGTGGCGATCATCAACGTGATCGAGGACATCTTTTTTCTTCGTAGGCATAAAGACGTAGCACCGAGGCCCCCAACCGCCCCGGGGAGGGTTGAAGTCCCTGCCGGTGCTGAAGCCCCCGGTGAAGAGTGCTCTGTCCCTTCGGTCCAGGAATTCGTCCGGGCCGTTAGGGACGCGTCGGGTGTGGAGGCCCAGTTGCAGGCATCGGAACCTACGACTGAGGCCCAGCAGGCGCATCCACCTGCTACTCCTGTCGAGGATGAGGCGAGTCCCTTGACTAGGCTTCCCGCCATCCCGAAGGATAGTTCATTCCGGGAGTATACAGAGGTATGTTATACATTCCTCATGATACCTGAATCTTGCATAGAATAGAGCTGATTTCCCTCTGTGTTACAGGAACTATCCCGTATAACGGGCAAATCGATTGCTATGGTAGAGAGCATCGAGGCCATACAAAAGGAGAGAAATTGCTTGCGAGAGTAAGGATAAATGCCCTTTAGTTTGTATAGATACAAATTTCTTATGACAATTATCCTCTTTGTCGCAGGGAGGTTGCTTCTTTGAAGAAGAGCCTGGCCGATGACAAGCTCAGGGCGGCCACCATGATTTCGAACCAAGAGGCCGAGCTCAATGAACTGCGGTCACAGCTCTCTGGTAAGTCAATTCCCGACTAGAACAATTAGACCTTATCGTTTAAACTGTGTGTAACAATCCTCTTGTCGCAGTGCAAGCGAAACAAATAAAACTGCTTGATCAGGACAAGACATTCCTCTAGATGACCATCGACTGTACCCGGAGGGCGAACAGAGACCTGAGCCAATCTGTCTTCAAAAAGCTGAAGATGGTGGCCCGTCTCCTGAGGGCTGATGTGGTCGAGACCACAAAAAACGACCTCAGTTCGAGCGATTGGTCTACACTGGTCGTAGCCCAAGCAGAATCACTGCTCGAGTATCTTCCTGAAGATACACGGCGATGACAGGAGGCGATCAGAACTAGAGTTCGATCAGCAACCTCCGCCATTCTCTGCCGGTTTCGTCTCCACCATGGCCCAGATATGGACCTGAATCCACTGGTGGGAACAGTAGAGATCGAGAATGAAGAGCAACTCGAGGCCATCCTGGAGGAAGTCAATCTACTTGTAGATAAACTCCTGATTGAGCTCGGGATTATGTAACCCCTGTGTAGACATAGCTTAAAGAATGCAATGCATGTATTTTTTGATTTTGAAAGAAAGCACTTTTTTGTTGTTTCATATTATAAGCATAAACCCCTAGCCCGTGCCTGTGATTATAGATACTGAAGGCTTAGTATTATAAACACAGGAGAAATACGAGTGCAACGACCAGGGGTGTGCGATCAGGCCGGAAATTATGATCAATATAACGCCTAACCTAGTTGCAAACCGGCAGCCACTCAGGTGACCAAGGACATACCAGCAAGCCCCGTATGCGTTGAGAAATGGCTTATTGATGAGTGACTTGTCTGGATGTGGTCATGAGATCAGCCAGCGAATCCGATTAGAACGTTGTAGTGATATAACTGCCGGCGACCAGCCCCCGAGTCAAGTTCGTAACACACGGGCATGAAAGGAGATGTTCATCGTATGAAACGAAAAGACTTCTTGTTTTATTAAACAATGCTAATTGAAAAGGAAAAGGGATTGAATACTTACACGTCAAACCTGCGTAGTTGATTGATGTTCCAAGTATTGGATAAAATTCGACTATCCTCCATGGCTAATGAGCTGACCCTGGTCGCGGTACCGAAACAACAGTGTAAGGGCCTTCCCACTTCGGGGAGAACTTGTTGCGATTGGATTGGTCTTGTATTTTTCGTAAAACCAGATCGCCCACATGAAGACTACGTGGTCACACCCTTTTGTTATGGTACTTGCGCAAAGCTTGCAAGTATACCGCGGACTTGATCAAAGCGCGATCACGTCTTTCTTCCAAGAGGATGAGGTCCTGTGACCGCTGTTCGGGCTGATCAATTCGTTCGAACTGCTCTGTCCGAATAGATCCAGTACTGACTTCCATAGGTAGTACGGCCTCAGCCCCGTAGACCAGATGGAAGGGTGTCTCACCGGTAGCTCGACTAGAAGTAGTTCGTAGTGCCCATAGAACGGTATAGAGCTCGTCAGCCCAAGCCCCCGAGCGAGTCTTAAGGCGATCGAAAACATGTTTCTTGATGCCTTGCAGCATCTGCTCGTTGGCATGTTATATGGCACCATTGCTCTGTGGATGAGCCACAGAAGCAAAGCACACCTTGGTCCCAATCTGATCGCAGTAATCCAGGAAAAGACCGCTGGTAAACTGGGAACCATTGTCCGTGATGAGACGGTTTGGAACACCGAATCGAGCAACGATGTTCTTATGGAAGAACATTTGTGCTGCTGATGCGGTAATATTTTGTACCGGTTCGGCCTCAATCCACTTTGTAAACGTATCAAAAGCTACGAATAGAAAGTTGTATCCATTGACCGCTTGTGGGATAGGACCGACAATATCCATGCCCCAGACCGCAAAAGGCCATGCAAGGGGAATGGTCTGTAACGCATAGGCAAGTTGATGAACCTGTCTCGTGTGAAACTGACACTGAGGACACATCTTGACCATATGCTTGGCATCATCGAGTGCCGAAGGCCAGTAGAATCCTTTTCGAAAAACTTTTCCGACCAGTGTCCGATATGACGCGTGCGCACCGCATACACCGTCATGTATTTCTTTCAAGAGGGATTTGCCTTCCTCCTGAGATATGCAGTGCATGAATACTCCTTAAGTACCTTTTCTATACAAAACTACTTCTATGAGTTTGTATAGACGCGCTTTTCGAATCAATCGATCGCTTTCGGTTTCATCCTCGGGTAGGGTCCCATGTTCAAGATAGACTCTCAATGGATGAGTCCAATCCTGTTCCTGACCGAGGTTGGTAACGCAGACTGTTACCGGATCATCCTCGACCGAAGTCATAATCGAAGGATGTTCCAAGTGTTCAACGAACACTCCTGCCAGAGCGCATGTGCGTGAGGAGCCAATTTTGGATAATTGGTCTGCGAGAATGTTGTCCTTTCGCGGGATGTATTGGACTTCGAAATGACTGAAGTGTTTTTCCAATCTCCTCACTTCCCCCAGGTAATGAGCCATTGTCTCATCAGAGGTGCTGTACTCCTTGTTTACCTGGTTTATGATCAGCTGTGAGTCTCCCCTCACCACTAATCGACGAACTCCGAGGAATTTTGCTGCCCGGAGCCCTGCAAGAAGACCTTCATACTCTGCTGCGTTATTGGTCGCAACGAAGAGTAGTTGGATGACATACTTAAGCTGTTCGCCCTGAGGCATGATTAAGACCACTCCAGCCCCCGAGTGTTTAAAACTACGGGAACCGTCGAAGTACATTGTCCAGTGATCGGGGCATTCCAATTCCTCAGGCCCCTGCACGGGTGGCTCAGGGTTGGTCCATTCGACCACAAAGTTGGCCAAGACCTGAGACTTAACCGCCGTGCAGGGCATGAAATGGATATCGAAAGCACCAAGTTCGATCACCCATTTGGCGATTCGACCAGATTTCTTTGGGTTTCAGACAATATCCCCCAAGGGAAAGGAGGAGGGTACTGTGATCTTGTGGGCTTGGAAGTAATGTCGTAGCTTACGGGAAGCCATCAGTATCGCGTAAAGTATCTTCTGGACCTCAGGGTATCGCTCCTTAGGACCATGAAGTACCTCGATTACATAGTAGACGGGTCTGTGTATTCCTTCCCTATCCACGATCAGGACAGCGCTGACCGCGTGCGGGGTGGCCACCAAATAGAGGAGTAGTGGTTCTCCTTTGTCGGGAGACACCAAGACTGGCGGACTAGATAAGTATGCCTTTACCTCCTGAAACACTTTTTCGACCTCGTCGGACCATGTGAAATTGTGATGTTTCCGCAGGACCTTGAAGAAAGGTAATCCCCTTTCGCCAAGTCGTGATATGAATCGACTTAAGGCCGCCATGCGACCAGCTAGGCGTTGAACATCTTTCATGGTCGAGGGAGACCTCATCTGTTCAATAGCGCTGATTTTTTCAGGGTTGACTTCAATGCCTCTGGAACAAACAAGGAAACCAAGGAGTTTTCCTGAAGAAACCCCGAAAGAACATTTCTCCGGGTTTAATTTTATTCCAAAGTGATTTAAATTACAAAAGGTTTCAGCGAGATCGTCCAAATGGGACAATCTCTTAGTGCTTTTTACAACCAAGTCGTCTACATATGCTTCGAGATTACGCCCTATCTGGGAAAGAAAGGTCTTTTGCATCAAGCGCTGGTACGTGGAACCTGCGTTCTTGAGACCGAACAGCATTCTGACGTAGCAGTAGGTGCCGAACGGGGTGATGAAGGCAGTCTTCTCTTCATCTTCTTCCGCCATGCTAATTTGATGATATCCTGAGTAAGCGTCCAGGAAGCTCATCAGTTCGCAACCCGCGGTTGAATCGACCAACTGATCGATGTGGGGAAGGGGAAAGTCGTTCTTCGGACAGGCACTGTTGAGGCTGGTGTAGTTGACGCACATGCGCCACTTGCCATTTGACTTGCGGACCATGACCGGATTGGCGAGCCATTCCGAGTGATCGACTTCACGAATAAACCTGGCCTTTAGGAGTTTATCCAACTCCTCTCGGATGGCCTCCTGTCGGTCACCAGCAAAACACCTGAGCTTTTGCTTTATTGGTCGTTGTCCAGGTCGAATTGCTAACCTGTGCTCGATTACTTCCCTTGGGACACCGGGCATGTTAGACGGTTTCTACGCAAACACATCTGCGTTAGCCCGGAGGAAAGTAATGAGCTCGAGTTCCTATTTGTCATCCAGGCCTGATCCGACCCGAATTGTCTTTGATGGATCATCTGGGTACAAGGGAACTAGTTTGAGTTTCTCATCTGGTCGAGGAGCAGCCTTGATCGCATCAGTGGCGACTGTGGTGACCTGAGCGTCCCGGAGGGGAAGTTGGTCGACCATCTCCAAATATAGCCGGTTGCACGTGAGTGCCACATTGCGAATGCCTCGGATTGAGATAACACCCTTGGGGCCAGGCAATTTGCCGCACTGATAAGCATAGTGCGTTGCCATTATGAACTTAGCAAGAGTTGACCCGCCAAAGATTGCATTGTAAGCTGAATCACAATCAATTACATCAAAGATAACTAATTCTATTCAGAAGTTGTCCGGTTCTCCCAGTGTGACCGGGAGGACCACCTGTCCCAACGGCATCATGGAGGGACCAGGGATTATCCCATAAAACGGATGGATTATGGGCTTAATCTTGGAACGAGGAATTTGCATCTCGTCGAGCGCCTTGACCAATAAAATGTCCAAGGAGCTTCCTCCGTCGATCAGGACCCTTTCGACTCTCGCATTACTGATGATCGGGGTAATGACCAGAGGGAGCCTCAATGGTCGAGTAAGCCCCGCAGGACAATCAGTACTATCAAACGTCAAAGGTGTATCCGACCAACGGGGTACTGAGGTTCACCAAGGGATGTCTCCGTTTGGTTAACCTCTCGATAAAAGGCCTTAAACTGCCTTTTGGAAACAAAAGAGGAGGAACCCCCGAAATTAACATTAACATGATTATGAGGTACCTGGTAAGACATCTCTTCGTCCCCGTCGGCGTCTCTAAGTCCGCACGCTTGTTCCTTAGCTGGTAAGGTCGGCATCGATCCAACCCCCTGGTAGAAGTCATCTAGCTGCTTCAACCAACTCCTGCAGTTTTGAGGTCGTGGCCTGCGGAGTTGTGGTGTGGACACCATTTCTTGCCTTCCTGCGGGTTAGTCGACTTTTCTGGCTAGTCGGCACTACGACCACCAGAGGCAGTTTTATTTTTGAACGAAGACTTGTTACCTTTGGTTGAAGGAGGCTTCTCTGCAACTGCGACCTCATCTTCTTCGACTTCCCGCCCGACGAAGATTCCGGCTTCTTGCTTGAATCTTCTTTCCTAGCGTCCTTGAGACCTGGTTGAGGCGGTAGGTTACCTTTATCGACCATTCGGTTCCATTCAACCGCTTCGGCCGCGTCAGAGTATCGATCAGCCATATCAAAGAGATCAGCTACCGATCGAGGAGGATGGATGAGCAAGTCTTCGGTGAATCTCCGATATCGAACAGCATGTTTAAATGCCCTAATAACGGAGCTGTCAGATATGTTCAGGATGGTATTTCTCACCCCGACAAACCTCTTGACAAACTGACGAAGGGTTTCGGTCGAAGTTTGCCATAATCGATGGAGGTCGTCCTCTTTACCCGGCTTTTGATAACAATTTTGGAAATTGCTGAGGATAGCGTCGCACAATATTTCCCAGTTGTAAATAGAACCTTCGGGCTGATTAAACAACCAGGTTATTGCCGGCCCTTTAAGGACAGTAGGCAGGTAGTTGGCCATGACCCGGTCATCGCCTCCTGCCGCTTGGATGGCAGTAATATAGATTTGAAGGAACTCGGATGGGTTCTGAGTTCCGTCGAACCTTTCTATGGCCCCTGGTCGAAACTTGTATGGCCAAACAACCGCACGAAGGCCGGGCGAGAAAGCTTTACAACCAATGTCGGGACCGTGGACTGTTCTGTGACTTTCGACCGGATCGCGAGCGACCTCACGCAATGGAGAAGCCACTCGCGGTCCTATGCGAGAGTGGACTGGGACTCGATCCCTATCACGAGAATCCTGTGCCCGCCTAGACTTGTCTTGCCGGGACGGTACAGGCGGCGGGTAACTTCGTCGACCAGAACCAAAGTGAGAACGCTCTCGGTTGTGGGAACGCGTTACTGACCGACAAGAGGCCGTGGGGGTCGCCTCAGATGCGACCTCATCCAACCTCTCCACCAGGATCCTAGTGAAGGCCGGTTTCTGCGCATCCGTGACCGTAGGAGGAAAATTACGCATGACCTCCGCGATAGATCGGAGTCTGCCATGTGTACTTCTCCTAGGGGCACTAGGTGTCACCATTTCTTCGTCCACCGGGAAAAGCTTTGGAGGCAAAGAAGGGGTCTGGTCGCATCTACGACCACGTGATCGTCGGGAAGAACTCGGAGTAGCATCGTAACAAGCCTGCACATCTTGAAGAGCCTCTAGGGCAGTTTTGCGTAGTTCGTTGTCCTGTTGTTCGAGATCTTTATCCTCCTTCTGTTTGTGTTCCTGTTCTTCCCTAGCAGCCCGTTGATCAGGAGTTTCCTCCGATAAGGCAGCAAATTGTCTAGGGAGAGAGGTCGCCGAGGGAGAAAACATCTCGGTTTGTTCCGAGTCAGACTCGAAATCAAAAAGACGGTGGAGGTTATCAGGGTCGAACCTCCCCGGGCTGATTTCCTAGTCGATATCATCCTTCCCCTCAGCGGGGTCGTATGACGGATCGGACTCACCCTCTAACGCATTAAGAACCTCGGTGGGTTCTGACCTTGCGCTAGTCACCCCCTGGTCGATGGACATGACCTGGAGGGTCGATTCGACCTCTGGGAGACTTTCACCTCCAATTTCCTCCATCGGAACAGGATCACTCGGAGAAGGCATCGGAATGTGAGCATAATCCTCGATATCAAAATCGTTCTCGGAATCATATGCTCCAGCCATAGTTCAACGAACCTCCGAATGAAAATAGGACGCCTTGAGAAAGGCCCCACGGTGGGCGCCAGCTGTCGACGATTCGGACTCAGGGTCCTTAGTCGAACTTATGCAAAATTTGTAGGTTGTGAGACCTTTCAGGGTGTCCCTCCGGGAAGGTATGTAGAATTATGGAGAACTAGAGCACAGAGAGATTTATACAGGTTCGGGCCCTCGATGGTGGGAGTAATAGTCCTACGTCCTGTTGGGATTTCACTATGTGTAATAAAAGAATTTACAAAGTTACGGAAAAGATCTTCACAGGAGAAGATTTTTCCTATATGTTTGTACAAGTCAAAGCCTGAAGGGCTTTGTGAGAACTATCTAACTTAGACTACTGTCTTTGGGTTGTTTTTGTCTGGTCAGGTTCGATCAACCGATCACTGGACGGCTTAGTGTTTCGATCTCTCGATCCTTCGATCCCTTTCCCCCGGTTGATGCATCGGGCTGCTCCTTTATACTGGTCGAAAGGGCGCCAAGTCGTAACGGCATCAAACGATTGCTTGGATGCGGTTTCGTCAACCGCTCTTAACTCCCACGTAGGTTTAACACGTGTTATTCGTGGATAACCGCACGTATTAACCTCCTGACGGTTGTTCTCTACGTGGAAGAATCTTCGGGATACTCGGGATATCCCTGTTACAGGGACAGATTAATCCCACGTTCTCTGGTCGATAGTGCTCTGACCGCGCGATGTTGGCTGACCGCGCAACATCTTCAGCCTTCTGTTCGCGCATATCATACGAACTCCTGACCGCGTACTAGCTGCAGTCTGATCGCGTAAAGCCTGCGACCTCGGGCTTGTGCTCCTCAAAATGACTTGAGTTCGCATCACCAAGCACTTGTCTGGCTCGAACCTATCCTGAACCAGTCGTGCATTTATTTGAACTGACTCGGGTGTCAATCGTCGTCACTAGGTGTAGCCACCTCCCGGAGCTTAACTCTCCAAATTGTATCTTGTATTTGCCTGGGGCTCGTCGTCCCTAGGACATCTTGGCCCATTGGGTGGGTTGTCCCCCCGGTTACATGTTGTATGAATAACCACTAGGGGGATGTGTCCCGGTTAAATGTATCAATAAAGCTAAGTTTGCTTGTTTTTGTCTTCAAAATTTTCCAAAAATATTCACTTGTCCCGGCACGAGTCACCCCCCCATAGCGGGGTGTAGCTTGGCTCCACACACTGTGGGTAAGGAACGAAGAGGCCTCGGTCGCCATGAAAAAATTCCAGAGACCGGTGAAAAAATTCCCATAGTAAAGAACCTCTTGGAGGAAAATTTCCAAAAACCTTGGTGAAAAAATCCCCCGATCGCCATGAGAATGGGGAGCCGGGTAAAGGGCCTTTGCGAGGAAGCTTTCCGGAGAGCCCGGTGAGAAAATCCCCGATCACCGTGAGAACGGGGAGCCGGGTAGATAATTTTTAAGAAAACGAGAATTTCGTCTCACTTAGGAGACAATTTGCTCCTGGAGGAGGATAAGCCCAATGACGGGTCTGAGTGTTTGAGGGGGGACTAGTCTCTCAAATTGACTCGTTACCACAGTCCTTGAGGACTGGGTTGCCGCTAACCCCTTAGTCCACGAGGGGTGATTGTAAGCCGCCCTATGGGAGCGGGGCTCGCGTCGTAGGGGCTTTTAGGCCGCAATAGCTTACGTCCTCACGGATAGGGCATCCTCATTCGGAGGGCATCGTCTCAGGAGACGGTAAATTGAGAACCTGCGAAAAATCCAATTGACCAAGAAAGCCCTTTGTGTTGATAGAAATTGAAATACAACGCCTCCCCCCGCAACGCTACGGTGGGGGAGGGAATAGTGAATACAACGCCTCCCCCGGCGTAATCGCGGTGGGGGAGGGAGTGATAAATGCAGCGCCTCCCCCTACGAAGTCACGACGGGGGAGGAAGTAAGTCTAGAGGCTAGATATAGAACTTGCGAAGCAAGCCTACATTCTATGTATGCTTCATTTCTTGATCTTGGAGATTGGAGAGCTTATAAACCTCCAAGCCCAGGACCGCAGAGACCTTGTAGGGGCCTACCCACTTGGGGGAAGTTTTCCTTGGGCTTAGGGGTCGGTCATGCCCTTGAGGACAAGGTCCCCGAGGTGGAAAGCTCTTTCACGGACGCGTTGGTTCTATGCGCGCGCCACTTCGCGCTCGTAGATGGCACGGCGAAGGAGCGCTTCGGTCGCGCTCCTCCTCGACGAGGTTGACTTCCAGTCGCTGGTTTGTTGGGTTGGCCTGATACACTGAGGTCGTAGCCCCATATAAGAGCTCGACCTGCAGCAACCGGAAGCCAATCTCTGAGGGGAGAACCGCTTCAACCCCGTACACAAGCAAAATGGGCGTACGCCCCGTCAACCTACTCTGGGTCATGCGCATGGAACAAAGGATGCTCAGAAGCACCTCTACCCACGCGCCCGGCCTGGAGGTGGCCTGCTCGAGCCACCGACGTAACCCCTGTAGGATCACACCGTTGACCCTTTCGACGGATCCGTTGCTCTGGGGGTGAGCCACTAAAGTGAAGTGGAGGGTAGTCCCTAGCCTTCGCGAAATTCCCGGAAGTATGCAGAGTCGAATTGGGTCCCATTATCGAAAGTGATTTCCCGGGGCACCCCAAAGCGACACACGATGTTCTTCCATAAGAACCGCTGTACTACTCGGGAGGTAATGCTGGCCAAGGGCTCAGCCTCCACCCACTTGGAGAAGTTTTCCACTGCGACCACTGCATACTTGTAGCCCACGGGCATCGGGGGGAAGGGACCCAAGAGATATATCCCCCAGTGCACAAAGGGCCAAGTATGGGGATGGTTTGCAGTGTCGTGTAGGGCAGATTGAAGCCCTTCACCATCTTTTGGCAGGCCTCACACACGGAGATGAGATCTTTCGCGTCGTGGACCACTGTGGGCCAATAGAACCCCTGGTGAATGACTTTTGCCGTGACAGCGCGTGGAGCCAGATGAGACCCACAGCTCCTCGAGTGAATGTCCTCAAGGAGTTGAAGTCCTTCTACTCATGGGACGCAGCGGAGCAGGACGGAGGCCCCCCGGTTGTAGAGTTTCCCTTCTAGTATGAGGTAAGCCCCTGCTTTAGCACAGAGGCATTTCGCCTCGGTCTCACTAGGAGGGTCCCCCTCCCCCCTTATAAAGGAGATGAGGGGATCCATCCAGAATGCTGCTCGGGCAATTTCAGAGATCTCTGGGGCACGGGACTCATGGTCCACATCTGGAGAGGTCACCGAGGGCTTCGCGATGATCTCCAGGAAGGCAACCTCGGGGAGAGGTTCCCGGGTACTAGCCACCCGGGCCAAGGCGTAGGCCCGGTTGTTGTCCCTCCGGGGGATATGCCGAGCCTCCAAACCCTTGAAGTGCTTCTCCATCTTGCGCACCTCCCTAGATACAGGCTTCGGTTGGTGTCATGGCACAAGTAAGACTTGTCCATTTGGCAAACCATGAGCTGTGAATCTCCTTTGACGAGGAGGTGACGGATTCCCAGGGAGCGCACGAGGCACAGCCCCAGGAGCAGAGCCTCGTACTCAGCGATGTTATTCGTAGCAGGGAACTCAAGCCTCACTGCGTACTCCAGTGCCCTCCCCTTGGGGCTGCGGAGGGCCACCCCCGTGCTGGCCCCCAGCGAGGCACAAGGAGCCATCGAACATGAGTGTCCACTGGTTGTCGCACCGGGGCGGCTTGGGGAGACTCTCTCTCTCCGTCCCGGAGACAGGGGTCCATTCCGCCACGAAGTCACTGAGGACCTGTGACTTGATGGCGGAACGGCCCATGACGGAGAGGGAGAAGGGAGCAAGCTCAGCTCCCCACTTTCCTATCCGGCCGATGGCTTCTTTATTCCGCAGCACCTCCCCCAAGGGGAGAGATGACGGGATCGTGATCGGGTGCCCCAGGAAGTAGTGACGGAGCTTCTTGGACATCATGAGGAGGGCATAGCAAATCTTCTCCATCTCTGTGTACCGTGTCTTAGCCCCTTGGAGGGCCTCGCTCACGTAGTACACGGGGTGCTACTGCCCGTCCCACTCCTTTACTAACACCGCGCTCATAGTGACTGGGGTCATGGTGAGGTAGAGGAGCAGAGATTCTCCCGGAGATGGGCTCACGAGCATTGGGGGGCTTGTGAGATACCTCTTCAAATCATCGAAAGCTGCTTGGGCTTGAGGGGTCCACCGAAACCCCTCGAGGCCTCAAAGGATCCTGAAGAATTGGAGGCCACGTTCCCCCGACCGCAAGACGAAGCGGCTTAGCTCGGCCATGCGGCCGATAAGACATTGTACGTCTTTGACCGAGCACGGAGGGGGCATGTCCAGCAAGGCGTGAATTTTTTCAGGGTTAGCCTCTATGCCTCGTTGGGACACGAGGAAGCCCAACAGCATCCCCGTCGTACGCTGAACACACATTTTTCCATGTTGAGCTTCAACCTGTACTCACAGAGGTTGCAGAAGGTCTCCGCTAAGTCGTCGATGTGAGTGGGTGCGCGGAGGCTTTTGACAACCACATCGTCGATGTATACTTCGACGTTGCGGCCGATTTGGTCCTTAAAGACCAAGGACATAAGTCGCTAGAATGTTGCTCCAGCGTTCTTTAGCCCGAAGGGCACATGGACGTAGCAGAAGGTACCGAGGGGAGTTATAAAACTCGTCTTTTCCTCGTCCCCTTCGGCCATCCGGACCTAGTGATAGCCCGAATACACGTCCAAGGAGCTCATTAGCTTGACCGGGGGACGGCGGGGTGATCTGGGAGGATCTTCAAATCCTGATCGCATATGTCTTTGCAACCTTAACCATGTTTGGAAAGGTTTCGCGACCATGGATGGGTCCACGACCATGGATTAGTTCGCGACCATGAAAAGGTATTCGTTCCCTGTTCGGAATTGTAATCCAATCTGAATATAAATAACTAAGCTTATGTGTTTAGGATTAGTTAGTTAGTTATATGAGTCTGATACGTACTCATACGATTGCACTATAAATACCTTGTAATAGGACTAGTTTAGATCATCAAAAAATCTATCAAATATTATTACAGCCTTGGATCATATATTGAGCTTATAGTTCCTTCGACGTAGGCGAGTGCGACCTAACGTTCGACGTGTAAAGCCCTCTTTGAAATAAAGAGTTGTTCAATTACTTTGAACTGTGTTTTCGATAAACCTTTGGGTTTCGGTATTTCCGAGTAAGATCCCGTTATTTCGCATATTAGAATTTGGGAGAGGCTAGTGTGAAAACCAAGGCTAGGTCTCAAACGGATCACCGGGCGTCACAGCGAGCTTATGCTCAATGACGTTCCGAGCTACACCTCGCATGTCGGCGGGCTTCCATGCATAGACGTCAGTGTTTTTCAGTAGGAAGGCTGCGAGTTGCTCCACGAGCCTTTTAGAGAGGTCCGCTCTGATCTTGACGGTCCTGCCTCCATCGTCTGAGGATAGCAGGACCTTTCGGAGGTCCCCCTCCGGGCGCAGTTTGGGGGGAGACCTGCCGGAGGGGACAAGGGCGTCCGACGCCGGGGGAGAACCCTCTCCCCCCGAGGCCTTGATCAGGTTGACGCTCCCGATTAATGCAGTGGCACATTCGTAAAGAGCGCGGGCTACGTTCTGGTCGCCTCAGGCGATGATCACGCCACGGGGCCCAGGGATCTTCACACAGAGGTAGCATTGATGGATTGCGGCCCCCAGACGATTGATAGTGGCCCTCCCCATGATGGTGTTGTACGAAGAGGGGATATCCACCACGTCAAACCGGACTAGCTCGATCCGGTAGTTGTCTGGGGAGCCGAAAGTCATGGGGAGATCGACCTTTCCCACCGGGTAGACAGTCTTCCCGGGGATGAAGCCTTGCAAGGGCCCAGTTGCGGGTTGCAGCAATTTTTCATCGACTTGCATTTCCCTGAATGCCTTCAGGTACAGGATGTTGGAGGAACTCCCGCTGTCGATGAGGATGCATGCCAGTTGGCAATTGTAGACGGTAGCGGAGATGATGAGTGCATCATCATGGGGGAAGCGAACCCTGCGTGCGTCTTCTGTTGTGAAGGTGAGGGGGACGTCCGACCAGTTTGGTGGCCAGGACGTGTGTAGCACCCCCACCACCTTTGCCTCTCGTGCGTATGAGCTGGTTGATTCGACCGCAGGGTGCGAGCTTATGAGCTTCTTGGACGCATATTCGGGATATCACCAGGTCCGAATGGCGGAAGGGGACGAGGGAAAGACGAGTTTTATAACTCCCCTTGGCACCTTCTGCTACGTCCATATGCCCTACGGGCTAAAGAACGCTGGAGCAACATTCCAGCGACTCATGTCACCGGTCTTTAAGGACCAAATCGGCCGCAATGTCGAAGTCTACATCGACGACGCAGTCGTCAAAAGTCTCCGTGCGCCCTCTCATATCGATGACTTAGCGGAGACTTTCCGCAACCTCCGTGAGTAATGGTTGAAGCTCAACCCGAAAAAATGCTCCTTCGGCATACGCGGGGAGCTTCCTCGTGTCCCAGCGGGGCATAGAGGCCAACCCCGAAAAAATTCGGTCCTTGCTGGATATGCCCACTCCGCGCTCTGTCAAAGACGTACAGTGGCTTACTGGCCGCCTGGCCGCGTTAAGTCGTTTCATCTCGCGGTCAGGGGAACGTGGCCTTTAGTGCTTCAAGATTCTCCGAGGCCTCAAAGGGTTTAGGTGGACTCCCGAGGCCCAGGTGGCCTTCGACGACCTGAAGAAATACCTCACGAGCCCTCCCATGCTCGTGAGCCCGTCCCCATAAGAACCCCTTCTCCTTTACCTCGCTGCGACCCTAGTCACTATAAGCGCAGTGTTGGTAAAGGAGCAGGACGGGCAGCAGCGCCCCATGTACTATGTGAGCGAAGCCCTCTGGGGGCCTAAGACTTGGTACACGGAGATGGAGAAGATTTTCTACGCCCTCCTCATGGCGTTCCGGAAGCTCTGTCACTACTTCGTGGGACACCCAATCACGGTCCCGTCATCTCTCCCCTTGGGGGAGGTGCTGCGGAACAAAGAGGCCACTCGACGGATCGGGAAGCAGGAGCCAAGCTCATTCCTTTCTCCCTCTCCCTTACACGTCGTTACACCATCAAATCACAAGTCCTTGCCGACTTCGTGGCAGAATGGACCCCCGCCTCTGGGACGGAGGGGGAGACTCCCCCTGAGCCACCCCGGTGCAACGACCATTGGACACTCATGTTCGATGGTTCCTTGTGTCTCGCTGGAGCTGGCGCGAGAGTAGTCCTCTGGAGCCCTAAGGGAAGGACACTGGAGTATGCGGTGAGGCTCGAGTTCCCCGCTACAAACAATGTCGCCGAGTACGAGGCCCTACTCCTGGGGCTGCGCCTCGCGTGCTCCTTGGGGATCCGTCGCCTCCTTGTCAAAGGGGACTCCCAACTCGTGGTTTGCCAAATGGACAAGTCTTACTTGTGCCATGACGTGAACCTGAGCCTGTATTTGGAGGAGGTGTGCAAGATGGAGAAACACTTTGAGGGCCTGGAGGCCCGACACATCCCCCAGAGGGATAACAACCGGGCCGGCGCCCTAGCCCATGCGGCTAGCACCCGGGAACCTCTCCCCGATGGTGCCTTCCTGGAGATCATCACAAAGCCCTTGGTGACCTCTCTGGACGTGGACCCTGAGTCCCACGTCCCAGAGGTCTCCGAAATCACCCGAGCAGCGTCCTGGATGTATCCCCTTGTCTCGTTCATAAGGGGGAAGGAGACCCTCCCAAAGAGACCGAGGTGAAACGCCTCCATGCCAAGGCACGGGCATACCTCTTGCTAGAGAGAAAACTCTACAAGAGGGTGGCCTTTGCCCTGCTCCACTACCTCCCGCGGGCAGAAGGACTTCAACTCCTCGAGGACATCCACTTAGGGAGCTGTGGGTCTCACCTGGCTCCACGCGCTGTAGCGGTAAAAGTTCTTTGCCAAGGCTTTTATTGGCCCACAGTGGTCCGCGATGCGCGACACCTTGTCTCCACATGCAAGACCTACTAGAAGATGGCCAAGGGCTCCAATCTGCCCTCCACAGTGCTGTAAACCATCCCCATCACTTGACCCTTCGTGCGTTGGGGGATGGACCTCCAAGGTCCTTCCCCCAGTGCCCGAGCGCTACAAGTATGCGGTGGTCGCAGTGGACTACTTTTCCAAGTGGGTGGAGGCTGAGCCCTTGGCCAGCATCACTTCCCGAGCAGTACAGCGGTTTTTTTGGAAGAACATTGTGGGTCACTTTGGGGTCCCCCGAGAGATCACCATCGACAACGGGACCCAATTCGACTCAGTGCACTTCCGGGAATTCTGCCAGGGCTTGGGACCTACCCTCCGCTTCGCCTCTGTAGCTCACCCGCAAATCAACGGAGCCGTCGAAAGGGTCAACGACGTGATTCTACAGGGGCTACTCCAAAGACTCGAGTGGGCCACCTCCAGATGAGGTGCGTGGGCAGAGGAGCTTCGGAGCATCCTCTATTTCATGCGCACGACCCCAAGCCGGGCAACAGGGTGCACGCCCTTCTCACTCAGAGATTGGTTTCCGGTCACTGCAGGTCGAGCTCTTAGACGGAGCTACGACCGCAGCGTACCAAATCAACGAAGCTACGCTGGAAGTCGACCTCATCGAGGAAGAGTGCGACCAAGCGCTCCTTCGCCACGCTATTGACAAGCGCGAAATGGCCTGCGCGTACAACCAACGCGTCCGTGTGAGGGCTTTCCGCCTTGGGGACCTTGTCCTCAAGCGCATGACCAACCCCTAAGCCCAGGGAAAACTTTCCCCCAAGTGGGAAGGCCCTTACAGGATCTCTGCGGTCCTAGGCTCGGGGGCTTATATGCTCTCCAACCTCGAAGATCAGGAGTTGAACCATACATGGAATATAGGCTTGCTTCGCAAGTTCTACATCTAGCCTCCGGGCTTACTCCCTCCCCCGTTGCGACTTCATAGGGGAGGCGCTGTATTCACCATTCCCTCCTCCACCGCGTTTACCCGGGGGGGAGGGCGTTGTACTCACTATTCCCTCCCCCAGCGCAGAGTTGCGGTGGGAGGCGTTGTATTTCAATTTCTATTAATACAAATGGCTTTTCGGTCAACTGGAATTTTTCGCAGGTTCTTGATTTACCATCTCAAAAGGCGATGCCCCCTTGCGAGGATGCCCCGTGAGGATGTAGGCTATCGCAGCCTAAAAGTCCCTACAACGGGAGCCCCACTCCCGTAGGGTGGCTTACAATCAACCCTTGTGGACTGAGGGGGTAAGCCGCAACCCAGTCCTCATGGACTGCTGTAACAAGTTAATTTGAGAGACTAGTCCCCCCTCAAACACTCAAGCCCGTCATCGGGCTCATCCTCCTCTGGAAGCTTCCCCCTCTATTGGTTATTAAGCCCGTCCTCCTCCGGGAGTGAGCTTCCCCTCCGAGGGCCTTGGAATTCTCGGTAGTCGATATCCTCGGGGGTCTCCGGAATTTTGTCGACCTGGAACTTCTTTACCGGCTCCCGGTTCTCACGGCGACCGGGGGAATTTTTCACCGATTTCTAGAGTTTTTTCGACCAGTAACTTCCTTACCGGCTCCCCATTCTCACGGAGACCGAGGGAACTTTTCACTGGTCTCTGGAATGTTCTTGACCGGGGGATTCCTCACCGGGACTTTCAGAACTTTTCCTCCTGGAGGCCCTTTACCTGGCTCTCCATTCTCGTAGTGACTGGGGGGAATTTCTTATGGAGCCTTGAAATCCCTCGACCAAGCTTTGGAATCGCTCGGGAGGATCCACGATCACAGCTCGGAAGTTTCAACCGGGGGCTTCGTAACTCCAGTGGTCTTTAACGCCCGTGCCTCCTTGTTCCTTACCCACAGCACGCAGAGCCAAGCTGCACCCTGCTGTGGGGGGGGTTAACTCGGGCCCAGACAATTGAATATTTTTGGAAAATGTTTAAGACAAGCAATCTCATGGAAGTATTAAGGAACAAGCAAGTTCTTAGCTTTATTGATACAACATTTAACCGGGGGACATCCCCCCGGTGGGCCAAGATGTCCCAAAGATGACAAGCCTCGGGCAAGTACAAGATACAACCCAGGGAGTTAAGCCCCCGCGGGAAACTACTCCGGAGGACAACCCCCTCCGGGGGGCAACTACACCTAATACTCTCAGAGGCCTTTTGATAACTCCCAGGAAAGGTCCGGGTACAAGCTCCTTATGCGCCTCTGGGCTTCTCGAAGCAATTCCTCGGGCCAATATTCGTAGCCTGCCGGAGGGCGTATCCTAAGCGGCAGGACCCTCCGGGACCCCGATCTCAGAGGGACTATTGTCGAAGTTATCTAGGTGCCACTCCAGGAGCTATCGCAGTCGGATCGGCTCCCGGGGAAGCACTCTCACCACGCCCCCCAGTGGCGAGGCCTAGCAAAGCCAAGGCCACTTGGGCATCCCCCGGGTTATGTCCCCCGAGACCCGGAAGCCCCTTCTCAGGAGCGAGCCCCTGGGCCACCGAAGAGCCCCCCGAGTTAAGGTGCTCAAGCCTCGCAAGCTCTCCCCCGGGAGCGAGCTCCCGGGGGGCCTACTCACGATATGTCAAGACTTAGAAAAACAATCTTCATTTCATTGAGCAAAAAAAGTTTTTACAAGTCTCTCGGGCTTCCTCTAGGAAGCTACCGGGAGCAAAAATCCTAGCAAAAGAAAAAGGACCTATCTAAAGGCCCGGGGGGAGATTCATACTTGCTCATTGTCATTCCACTCCCCCCCCCCCCCGGGAGGCAACTCCCGCCACCGGTACGTCGGCCCTCGGGGGCGCCAGAGTCGGGAACCAAGCCCAGACAATCCAGTCATAGAAGCCCCCCGACGACAACTCCAATCCAGTTATCTAGGTGCCACTCCAGGAGCTATCGCAGTCGAATCGGCTCCCGGGGAAGCACTCTCACCACGCCCCCCAGTGGCGAGGCCTAGCAAAGCCAAGGCCACTTGGGCATCCCCCGAGTTATGTCCCCCGAGACCCGGAAGCCCCTTCTCAGGAGCGAGCCCCTGGGCCACCGAAGAGCCCCCCGAGTTAAGGTGCTCAAGCCTCGGAAGCTCTCCCCCGGGAGCGAGCTCCCGGGGGGCCTGCTCACGATATGTCAAGACTTAGAAAAACAATCTTCATTCAATTGAGCAAAAAAAATTTTTACAAGTCTCTCGGGCTTCCTCTAGGAAGCTACCGGGAGCAAAAATCCTAGCAAAAGAAAAAGGACCTATCTAAAGGCCCGGGGGGAGATTCATACTTGCTCATTGTCATTCCACTCCCCCCCCCCCGGGAGGCAACTCCCGCCACCGGTACGTCGGCCCTCGGGGGCGCCGAAGTCGGGAACCGAGCCCAGACAATCCAGTCATAGAAGCCCCCCGACGACAACTCCAACTCCCGCCACTGTGGCTCGAAGAAGTCGGGGAACCTTCAGGGGAGCCGCCTCTAATCGCCCAGGCATCGGTCCCCCGGTGCTCCACAAGGGCCACGGACACGGCCACCACCGGGACCGCCCGGCCCAGGGCCCATGCGTCGGCGGCATCCGGGATCACGGAAACTTGCTCGTTGAGAAAGCGCATAGCCTCTGTGAACGTGGCCGGAGCCACGCGGGAACCACCTCTCGAGCCCAGGCTGATCCCAAGCCCTTCGACGGTCGAGCGGACTGAGCGGCCCGCCTCCGTGACCACCTGAGAGCTGGAGTCCTAGAGCTCCAGGTGGGTGCTCTCCTTCCCCTTCACCTCTCTCCAGAGATGGGCGTTGGCGTCCTTCGAGGCGAGGAGCTGTGCCCGGACCCTAGCCAGCTCCCTGAGGGCCTCGTCCCTCTCAGCACAAAAGGCGGCAGCCTTGTCCTCCTCCTCTTTCAACGTCGCCTCGAAGCGGTCCTCGATGCCCTGAGTGAGGGCCGCCCCCTATGAACCCAAGGATTAGACGACCCCCTAGGAAAAGTAACCGGACGACTTGAAAGCGAACTCACCTGGAGATGGAGCGAGACCAACTCGGAGCTATGCTCCCGAATGGTCCCCTACTGGACGTAGGCCTGGACCTTCCGGGTTTGGAGGCTCGCGGCAAACCTCTGAGCCTCGCTCGGGGACAGCATGGGGGTCTCCCTCCCAACCGCACCGAAACCATCCCCGCCGGCGGGCCCCCTCCAGCCATCCTTCGGGTGATGTGGACCTGTTCGGTCTCGGCCACACCCCCGGCCACCGGAGACTAGGTCTCCGAGGAGTCGGAGTACGAACTCCCGAAGGGAACATGCCCCTTGGGAGGGACAAGGAGCCCCTTGCCCCTCCCGGCCTGAGGAGCCCCCAAGGCCTCTTGGACCGCCCTAGCCGAAGGGCTCGTCCACTTGTCCACTGACCAGTCAAAGTGCGGAGGAGACATCTTCGTGAACCGCACCTCCAGGCGCTCCGCACTCACCGACTCCAGAACCGCCGGAGGCGTGGCCACCGGAGAGGGCGAGAGGTTGTAGTTCGCCGACTTAGAGTCGCCCGCGTCGTTCGTGGCCTTCCCCTTCTCGCCCGATCCGGTGGGCATGTCGAGGAGGCGCATGAACTCCCCCGTCATTCCTGGGCCGGGGGAGGGCTCTCTCTCCAGGAGGGGCGACGTCGCCCTGGGCCTCGGGGTAGCTTGCGTGAGCCCTGACCTGGGGGCCACCTCATGGGTCTAGCTGGGCGTAGTGCACGGCGTCGCTGCCGCACTGGGGGCCCTCCGCACCTTGGCACGCTTTGGCTCAGGGCCCCCAGCGGCCTCCGTCCCCCGCTTGTGAGAGCCGGGGGTGGGGAGAGGTTCTCTCGCTGGTAGCTTCAGCCCGAAGGCTTCCGCCACCAAGTTACGGGGAGAGCCCTCCACGATGATGCGCACGACGCGCTCGTGCTCGTCGGTGTAGTACCTCCTGAGGAGGTTCTCCGCCTTCTCCCGGGACGCTAGATACGGCCGGACTACAAAGAACAAGTGTTAGCCAAAATATCAAAGACTAAGGATAAGGGTCACTGATACCTACATCGGGCCAATGGTATATGTGGGGGCCGGTGCGCCGGGGACATCCCGATCCCCCTCTTCCCATGCGAGAAGGGGGAGAGCTTGAGGAGCGCCAGCTCCTCGGCGAGGTCCCTCATGGACCTCCGGCCCCGGGCGCCCACCGTCTTGCCAAGGAGCTGCAACTCCTCGGCGGTCCAGACCGGGGGCTTGGGGGTGGACGAGCGGCAGTAGGAGGGGGGCTTCGGGGAGTACGTCATCTCGGAGTCCTAGACCCAGATGTAGAACCATCTCCGGAGCCAGTCCCCCCAATGATCCCGGGAGGCCACTGTGGGATCAAGGAGGCCGACTAGAGGGGGGTGGATCAGAGGCTTTAAAAACTTCAAATAAAAACAAATTTTTGCAAAGAGCAGAACCAAATTGCAATTCAATATATTAAAAAGAAAAGATAGAGAGAACGGACACAAGATTTTTCCTGAGGTCTCGGAGAGACGCCCGGTCTACCCTAATCCTCGTTGAAGCACTCAAGTGAATTGAGTCTTGCTTCAATATCCACGAAGGATATTTCTCACTAGTGGTTACTCATTGTCCACTCCGAAAAGGCAAGCATCGATGCCTTTTACAAACACGCCGAGCCTCTTCGACAATCTCCAAATAGGAGAGGTCAACGGCCACGCCACCAAACCGTCTAGGTGAGGGTGTTCACCAAGAGTAATAGGCAGCAAGGTCTTGTCTAGACCTCCAACAATCACCGAGAACCTCTAAGTATGCAAGAACAATGCGAACATAAAACTCGATAGATCTCAGAAACACTCGACTTGATCAACAGATCAAGATTTTGTGTAAAGAACTAAAACTCAAGAGTGTATAAGAATGTGAGGCTGCTGGATGTCCAAAACAATAGCTCAAAGCCTCTATTTATAGCCTCAAGAAACAAAAGAGCCATTAGAGCTTGAGCTGAAAATCAGCAGCACAAACTAACAATTAGTTTACCATACTGACAGTCAGTTTGGGTCATGACCAGAAAGAAGTAAAATCCGGAGATAAATCAGCTAGCCGTTTGATGTAAAAAAAGGAAACAAAATAGTGCAAACTGACAGTTAGTATAGCACACTGACACTCAGTCTCAAACTCAACGGCAGACAAAATTTACGGATAAAAAATAGCTAACCGTTTGTGGTCGTAGTATATGGAAACTGATACCCCAAACTAATGGGAACGGGGATGCCCGAACTTCCGTCAGGTGGAGGATAAGTCGATTAGGTGGCGCGAGACACACACGATCCGGCTTCTTGATCGGCACGATCAAAACCCCTGCAATCGCAGCACCACGCGTCCTCTGGTTATCAACCGTGCGCTGCCCGGTTGACCTCGCCACGAAGGCTAATCCCTGCCAGTGAATCGAGAACACAAGCAAGAACAAGAAAGATGCAACTGAATTTGCAATTGAGGATGAAACTCACGAGTTGGGGTCTCACAAACCGATGAACGGCGACACTGTTCAAAGACAAAATTGATCTAAGCAAAACCCAAGTCTAAACGGCAGCCATGGCGGCCATATATATACTGTATGGGGCGGCCATGGGGTGGAGGAGGAAACCCTAGGGGTACATGGGCCTTGGGCCCAAAGTGGAGCGTCGCAGCGCACGTCAGATTCTGGTCGTAATCTTGTTTTGACGATTCCTGTTGATCCGTAAGGAATTTGGACATGGGACTGGATCCGTTGGAAAGCTCTCGTCGTTCTCTTGTCGGTAGAGTCCAAGAACGTCGAAAACGGACTTCGTATGTGGCCTGTACGTCCGTTTGAAGTTGGACTATGCGCAGATGGCCGAACCAGACTCGCGGATGAATTGCTCACTTGTGGGCTGGCCTTGGAGCGACGTGGCTTGTGCGACCTTAGAGGTGTAGAGGCGCCTTTCTTGAGCACGTCTTGTGTTTGGGGAGGTGGCCAAGGTGGAGGCCGAACTTGTGGCGGCGACAGCACAAAATCCAGACGACGTACGTGCTGCCAGCTTTCGCAACCTGGCCAAGGTGGCGGACGATGACATCTTGATGACCACCATGTTGATGTCGTCTTGGTCATAACCATGATGTACATGGTCTCATCATTCTCCCTTTCTTGATGTGGAGTCGTCCTCGACTCCATTGTGTTTTTCTGCAAAATGTTAGCACCAACAGAGAGCACAGCAATATGCATATCTTTGATAAGCAAATCATTAGACACAGAACCATTAACATTTATATACTCCCTTTCTTGAAAACTATCATATAGTCTCATCATTCTCCCTTTCTTGAATTAGAGTGACATGGCAAGACATGATTAGTGGCATGTTCATTTTCCAAATGAACGCCAGGTTTCATATCAAATGATGGTTTCAGATTAGTACAAATATAAATTCGTTGCACCATATACTCTCCACTATCAGTATGTTTTCCCATAACATGAAAAGTATTTCGTGATAACCATGGTAAATCAGCATGCGTAAAAAGTATCTCCTCTGAACTACTTAGATCACAAAAAACATCAAATTCTATGTAACCCAAAGTATTTAAAGAAGACATTAATTTAAGCTCACCTTCTTCACTGTCAATGTGAATAACATGTTTATTAGCCTTCGATGTACGGCCCGTGGAAGCGACGGAGGAGGAGCTCTTGGCCGGTGTTGGCGGGGTCGACTTGCTGCTGTCCGCGGCACGGGCGGGCGGTGCCGTCGATGCCGGTCGTGTGCTCGTCGAAGGTGGCGGTGCAGCTGGTCGGAAGGTGGCAGTGCAGCTGGTCGGAAGGTGGAAGAAGGCACTATCTTCGCTTGTCCCGTAGTCATTCGGGGCGTGAAGGTGCTGCCGGTGTTGCTCCTGCTCTTAGAATGGCGTCCCTGCAACTCCTCTGCTAACATAGCAAGTTGAAACACGCGATTGACCGTTGTATATTCTTTATAATCAACAATATCCTGAATTTCTGGACGCAAACCACCGTAAAAACAAGCAATTTTATCCTCAGGTTCCTCTACTACCCCACAACGTAACATACCCTTTTGAAGCTCTTGGTAATATTCCTGAACAGTCATACTACCTTGATCTAATCGTTGCAATCTCTTGCGCATATCACGTTGGTAGGAAGGAGGAACAAATCTATTACGCATAGCATCTTTTAATCTCGCCCAAGAATCAGGTTGTAAGCGGGCATTTACTAGTTCATTCCACCAGATTATAGCAAAATCTTTAAATTCACTAGTGGCTTGTCTAACTCTATGAATCTCGGGAACTAGATGGGAATTAAATTTCTGCTCGACTGTCATCTCCCAATCTAAGTAAGCATCAGCATCATAAGCTCCAGAAAAGGAAGGGATGGTGAATTTTACCTTAGCAAAAGGATCATCATTGCGGTTCTGGTTATTACCTCCCATACCGTGCTGGTTGCGGCGAAGACGGTCATGCAGACGGCCGTCTCGTTGAGCAGCACGTTCCCTGGCGGCACGTTGCTGCTCATCTTCATCTTCCTCAAAATCACCATCCTCATCGTGGTCGTTGTTGCCGTGGTTGGCGCCGCTGTTGACGGAGGGATCTCCATCAATGGTCGCGGGAGGGCGTTTTTCGACGGCATCCATCCTCTCGGTGAGGGTGGAAACTCGTCAATCGATGCTCTCAAGGGTCTTGTTCGTCGTCGTGGCATGCTCCTTGAACATCGTTTTTATCTCATCCAGCATGGTCGACAACTCTGAATGAAGGACACAGTCTTCGATGGTAACATCATCCTCGTTCCTGCCCTTCTTGCACCTGCCATGGTTAGCACAGAAAAAGGACAGAAGGAAAACAAGCACAAGTATTGTGAGCCCTATGAACTACTAGGTGGGATCTCACGCTCTCAAGCAATCTTACCAAGTTCTTACCCGGTTCTTACCAACACAGCGAGGGACGGTGCAACCGGTGGCTGGTTCGTGACACCGTGAGGGCGTGATGAAGTGATTGCAAGGGTCAATAACCTGTGCTGATCAGAAGGATGTATTTGTGGAGCTGTAGGTGGCCAAAAATATATAGCAAAGGAATAGCAATTGTTCAATATAAGTAATGCAAAATTGAAGATTAGCCCAAACTATCAACGTGCTTGACCGGCCTAGACCTAGACTAGTCTAAAGCGAACGGGTTGAAGAAAGGTGTGATTCCCCAATATGCAACACGAAAGATGAAGTTTTTTCCTTTGCTCACTTTTTCATTCAAACAGCGCGGCCCTTTTTTTTTTTTTTTTTACTTTTCTTTTTTTTTTTTGTGCGGCTTTTCTTTATGCACTTGCCTTTTTTTTTTTACCAACACAACAAAATTATGCCGCAAGAGCAGAAACTTTGCGCAGCAATTATGCACCATGCAATCTTCAAATTTGTGATATGTTCCAAAAGTAAAGTTGTGGGGAATCTTTTAAGCTTTCCAGAACTTCCAAGATCATCTAAAACGGAGTTCGTATGAAGAAGTTATGGCCAAAATACAGAACCAAACCGTAATAGATCTAAACTTGAAAACCCTAACAAAGATGGCACGAAATCTCATAGATAGAAGCCGAATTTGGGGGTGGTTCCATTGCGGAAAGCAGTGGTTTTTCCTCTAGGAAATTTTGTCAGCTTTCCAACTAGCCCAAGAACATCGAAATCCGAGTTCGTATGTGAAAGTTATGCCCGTTTTACTGAAGGGGTCACAGATTGGACGCGAACTCGAATCGGCCTCGGTTTTGTGACGAGTGGTTTTTGGATTGGATGAATGGGGATATGTATAATTCGACCTGAGGTTATGGAGGATACAATCAAAACCAATCTACTATTTGTTTTTTTGATATTTTCTTGACAAGAACACAAACCCTAAGCGGCGGATTCAACGGCGGATGCAGACTCGAGACTAGATCTAGAAACTAGACACGGACAGCGGCAACGACGACGATGGGCGAAAATTCAATAATGAAAAACAGTAAAGAAACAATGCAAAGGCTCAAAAGTCTTGGACAATGGATGCAAATATTTTTGTGTGGCAATTTTCTGGACTCTAGGGCGAACGCAAAACTAAATCAAACTAAGGGAAAAGGCGAACCTGACGGTAACCTTGCTCTGATACCACTTAATGGGAACGGGGATGCCCGAACTTCCTTCAGGTGGAGGATAAGTTGATTAGGCGGTGCGAGACACACACGATCCGGCTTCTTGATCGGCACGATCAAAACCCCTGCAATCACAGCACCACGCATCCTCTGGTTATCAACCGTGCGCTGCCCGGTTGACCTCGCCGCGAAGGCTAATCCCTGCCAGTGAATCGAGAACACAAGCAAGAACAAGAAAGATGCAACTGAATTTGCAATTGAGGATGAAACTCACGAGTTGGGGTCTCACAAACCGATGAACGGCGACACTGTTCAAAGACAGAATTGATCTAAGCAAAACCCAAGTCTAAACGGCAGCCATGGCGGCCATATATATACTGTATGGGGCGGCCATGGGGTGGAGGAGGAAACCCTAGGGGTACATGGGCCTTGGGCCCAAAGTGGAGCGTCGCAGCGCACGTCAGATTCTGGTCGTAATCTTGTTTTGACGATTCCTGTTGATCCGTAAGGAATTTGGACATTGGACTAGATCCGTTGGAAAGCTCTCGTCGTTCTCTTGTTGGTAGAGTCCAAGAACGTCGAAAACGGACTTCGTATGTGGCCTGTACGTCCGTTTGAAGTTGGACTACGCGCAGATGGCCGAACCGGACTCACGGATGAATTGAGCTCACTTGTGGGCTGGCCTTGGAGCGACGTGGCTTGTGCGACCTTAGAGGTGTAGAGGCGCCTTTCTTGAGCACGTCTTGTGTTTGGGGAGGTGGCCAAGGTGGAGGCCGAACTTATGGCGGCGACAGCACAAAATCCAAACGACGTACGTGCTGCCAGCTTTCGCGTCCTGGCCAAGGTGGCGGACGATGACATCTTGATGACCACCATGTTGATGTCGTCTTGGTCATAACCATGATGTACATGGTCTCATCACAAACTGACAGTCAGTTTTGACCAAACATCAACCAGTTAAAACATAAACTCAAATAAATCAGCTTGTGGTCAAAATGCAAATTGACAGTCAGTTTGGCATACTGACAGTCAGTTTAGGTCAAAAAGTTTTGGCTCAAAAAATAACTTCTCTAGACAACTGTCAGTTAACACAAACTGACATTCAAACTGACAATCAGTATAGTAAACTGACAGTCAATATAAATAAAAATAGTTATAACTTTTGATTCAGAGATCCGATTGAAAAGTTTAATAGCTTGTTTGAAACATAATTTAAAGGGCTATATTTTTGTCAACAGAAGCAAAAACCAGATCTGCATAGATCTTTCTAGAAAAAGCAAAAACTCTTCTACTATCAAAAACTCACCTGAAAATCCAAATCTTTCAAAACCAAATCCAACCGAAAAAGATGCAATACAATGACCTAGTAATTTCTCGGTTCATATTGGAAATTTAGAGAGGACTTGCAGCCCCTCTTTATAGTACGGTTAAAAACTAAGAAATAAGTTCATAAACCGATCAAACTCCATATGCCGAGATTGGTAAAAATAAAAACAATATTACCCTAGGTCTTTTGCATCTCGATTTTCTTCTCATCTTTGTGCTTTGTGACTTGTGCTTGATCCATTTTACGTCGGGTTTATCTTGATCATCTTGAATTTCTTCCCAACACAACTCTGTATCAAATATCTCAACAACACAATTAGTCTGAAACACTTTGTTTTCATTAATCATCAAAATTAGGTCAGGCATAACGGCCTAGATGCAACAGCCACCACCAGGAACTCCTCCACCCGGGCCGGGAGGAACTGCATCATGATGCAGCCCAAGGCAGACTTCGGCCCTCCCTTCACGACGTACGAGCCCCTCGCCGAGGGCTCATAGAAAGTACTGGAGCAGCCGGAGCGTCGGCACGCGTCCGATGGCTATCTCGCACAACCAGATGAAGAGGGCCATTCGGACGAGGGCGTTGGGCGTCAGGTGGTTGAGCACCACCTCGTACTCCCGGAGGAACTCCCGGAGCAACGGATGCACCGGGAGCCAGAGGCCGGCCTCTACAAAAGGCCTCGAAGATGACTACCACTCCGGCCCGGGGGCGAGGCGCCATCTCCTTCTTCGCGGGGATCCGGACGTCCCTGTCCGCAAGAATCCCCGCTCTATGAGGGACTCCAAGTCCCCCGAGGTGAACTTGGAAGCCCCGAGAAAGTCCGCGATGACTTCCTCCGGGGGCATGTCGGCGGCTTTGGTCCGGCCCTTGGGAGCCATCTATTGGAGAAAAAGTTACTGGGCGAAAGGTCACCGGAGGCTAGGTTACCAGGAGAAGCTTAAGGCACCAGTGAGAAGTCGGAGGGAAGGTTTCGATATGAACTCTCCGGTCCCCCGGAAGACCTATTTATAGAGCCCCGCGCAGCCCCGACGTGCGACACGTGGCCCCTCGAGGATCAATCCGAGCCGCCCGTTTCAAACGACGCGCGCGAATCGAAGAGGCCGCACGGGAAACGGCGTGCCTTTTTCGAACCGCGAAGCCATCATGACCAGCAACGCATGCTAATCGAGGCCCGCAGTGTCATTATTATTGGTGGCATCGCCATGAATGCGTGGAACGAGAACCGAGGCACCGCCACTAGCCCCAGGGACCCGTACCTCGGGCACCGCCACGGGCCCGGTAAGGAGCGTCCTGAGGGTCCATGTAACATCCCAAATTTTGCCATCTCTTCAGCTTGCCAGTCAGCATATCTTCATTGGATTCTCGGATGTCTCAACCTCATTTTTGATCTTTATCCCAGAATTATGATCTTAGGTGTGCCACTACCTTAACTTAAAAAGTTGGCAGTTAAACTTCATTTTCCATATCATTTTCACTTTTAGTCCAAAAGTATCGCAGATCAATTCTTTTCAGATTTGTCAGAAGCTCAAAAAGACTAAAAGTATCAGACCATCTCCACACTTTGATCTGATTCAGTGAACATCTCCCATTTACTATTCTGGACATTTTTCCCTTCTGGAAGAATTCCAAAAGCTCAACCGAAACCCTAGTTTCAGCCTCGCCAAAGTTGCAAACCCTAATTACCCTGTATTCGATTTTTGTCAAAATCACCAGATCTTATCGGATTTCACCATTTTTCTTGCTAGATGAGTCCAAGAGATTTAGTAGTTCTCATCTGCAAAACCAGAACTCAGATCAGCCCTTTAGATCTCCAGATTTGCAAATAGGCCCAAATTCCCGAACTAAATTCCTTACAGATTGGTCCAAATCCCTTGCAGTTCAGTCCAAACCTTGCAACCAGGCCCCTGTGCCATTTTCGACCACGACCAGAGCTCCAGCATCGTTCGACCAGAACCCCGCCACCTCGCCTCGCAGCAGGAACTCGCCGCCGACGAAGTTCCCCGCGCTGCCACCATCACCGCCACGTAGCACCACCTGTGCGCAACCGTGCCGCCACCGTGGAGCAACCTCAGCGCGCCCTTGCCGTGGCTTCCTCGCACGCGCGTGTGCTCCAGCAGCAGCAAAGCAACGCCACGTTGCAGCCATGCCGAAGCCAGTGATCCCGTCGCCCTGCTCCAACTGGATTTGCCGTGATTCCCCTCGCCTGGCACAGTCATTGCCGCGTCCCAATGTCGTCTTGGTCCCGCCTCCGGTGTCAGTCACGCGCATCTGGTTTGATATACTTCAACTCCCGAGAGCCCAGCCCTTCGCCTATATAAGCTCCCCTCCCTCAGCTGCATTGCTTTAGCTTCTAGCACCAGAGAGCAGCAAATTCCCCAGCACCGCCGTGAACGTCTTCTTCCCCGGCGAGCCACTTTTGGAGCTCACGGTGCTAGCCTCAACCGCAGCTCCTCTCTCCAAACCAAGGCCACCAGTAAGCTTCCCTCACCCCCCTGTATGTGTCATAGCATTTAATTGGCCCCCGGCAAACCTCTACGCCGGCGATCACCGGAAGAGCCCAAATCCCCTGTTTCCTCAATGCTGCCCGATTCAATCCAAATTAGCCCTCGTGCCAGTGGAAGAAATTGTTCAGCACACTCCCCTGAGCAAGCCTACCAATCGGGATTTCAAAATTGAGCCGAGATTGTGGCTTCCCCAATTTGCGCGCCACCAGTGAACTGGTTCTCGTCGCCGAGCTTCTCCGGCCATCCCCCGACCGAATTAACACCACCAGTAGTCTTCACACTTCACCCTCTCACTCCCTGAGCAAGCAATCGAGTTCAAACTCTCTGAATCAAAAACGCCCAATTTAGGAGTCGTCTTCTCCAGCGCCGGTCGCTGGAATCCTTCCCCGGCCGATCTAGCTCCGGTCACTTTGTCCCTTAGATAGACTCCAGTACCCTGAGCAATATTGTCTACTAGCTCGACTCCTGAATCGACCTGAATCAAGAGATACTCCAATGCCAAGATCACTGTCCAGTAGCTCAGTTTATGTCCAGACCACCGTGTTTACTCGCCTAATTTGGCCACCCTCCGGCCACTTTCTGCCCTTGAGCCTATTGAGTACTTTGTTCCTGTTATCAAGGCCTAACTCCTAGACAAAGTGGTTCATCAATTGGAGCCCTGAGTCAAAAGTTATGCCATGCCCTAGTTTCTGGCCATGTCCAGCACTATGTCAGTACATGTCCACCAGTGGCATTGAGTGATTTAGACCTGTTACACTTGAGCAATTGAAATGCCACCTTGTCCACTAGATTCTTGGAGTTGTGCTCTACAACTTTCTCTTCTCTCACTTCTCCAGAAACCCTACCTAAGACCAACTTAAGGCTATGTCTAGCCGTGGACCGAATGTCAGCCTTTCAACATTCAACTCCTTTTGAGCCCATCTCTTCAATCAGCATTCAAGCGACCTTGTCCAAACCTTTCCCCTGCATGCATGATATATTTTACGTATCATTTCCATGAAGGCTATCTTTTGTGTGCTTATGTAGTGTATGTGTGTATTATCTGTATCCGCCGTGGAACCAGAGATTGAAGGAGTGGAAGAAATCTTCGAAGAATCGTCTAAGTAACTAGACCCAACATTGCAAGGCAAGTCTCAATCCCTTGATCATGTCTCGCCTATTATTTTGAAATGAAGTATGTTAACTGTTTTCAAGTATATGCATGCCTTATATTCAAATAAAGTGATTAGATATGACCTAAATGATTGTAAAGCCCCTTTTGACATTGAATATCCCTGCACCCTTGTCACCCTAGAATATCATGCTTAGGCTATGCTATGTTCGAGATTATATGTTAAATGTTGAATGGTCACATATGAGAAAAGCATGTTCAAAACCCTTTTTTGTGAAAGAAAATGTGATTGGAATCGATAGTGAGGATAGTTTGATTGGATGGTGCTGTGTGCGCACTGGGAATGTGAAAGACTCCTCACTAAAGATTCATAAGGACTAGAACCTTGTGTTGTACTTCCATGCGGCATGAAAAACGTACCAACCACTTGCCCGGTTATGGGACGGGCGCAACTTAGTAGCTTTCTTTAGTATTAGCTTTTCCCTGCAATGGTTGCCGATCCGGTTTCTTGCGAGAACTGGTGGGCCACTGAGGGCCATGAGTGATGTGAGTTTAGAAAAATCATGAGAGGAAAAGGTGGAAAGAAGGAAGACGCCCTATGCCAGATTAAGTCGTGCGTGGCTGTAATCAAGAGAGGCTATGTGTCTTGCGAGAACATGGACCCAGGCTAGGAAGTAAGGCAGTGGGGAGGACTCACAACGGTACTTGAGACTTGACTATCTATTTACCGGGCAGGGAATTGTTAATGCTAGGACTGTAAACTGTTGTGTCACTTCAGCCTTGTCACATACGTAAAAGTCGCGTGGAGCTGGCCTGACTTGAAAGCTGAGTCATCGGTGGATTAAGGTGGTACACCTTTGCAAAGTTTAAAAAGTATCGGATACTCTGATCTCCCAAGTTATGGAGTCTGCGCGCGATGGATTCTATCCACGTCGATGCAGCACAAGTAGCTTTTGGAAGACTTTTCACAAAATCTGAATAAAGTGGTGACTCATGAAAGACCGCCACACACAACATTTTTTGAAAATCTAGCTTAGGATTTTAAAAGCCTCGCTTTTGAAAACAAAAACCTTTTCTTCAAAAATGAGTGTGAAAATCTATTCTATTTCTATATATATATATAAAACCAAGACCCCTTTCCTTGAAAACCCCTCATCTATATATCTACATTCTCATAACGAGACTTGCTGAGCATCGTGTAAAAACATGCTCACCCTTGCCTTTTCACACAAACTTAGAAGAAAGGATTCAAGGACCCTGATTCCTTTAGCCTTGAGCACCAACAAGAGGAAGGAACCTGTCCAGACGATTTGAGCTTCTAGGAGGATCATGCACCAAGTTGAGTCCGATGTGGTGAAGGCCCAAGCCAAACCGCTGCAGAAGGAAATGAAGACCTTCGTTGTTGCTTTTGTGTTATATTTCTGGGTTCGGTACTCGATACCGTTTCTTTTTGATCCTTGATTTTGAAAAACTCTCTACTTTTGTATCAACTTTAATTAATGCCATTCTTGGCTCTATGATAATGTAATAGTGGTCCTCGTGACCTTGTACTTGTTATATCTATTTGTTTTATTGTATAAAATAATCCTGTTGTTGTGAGCTTGTGATGTACCTTTCTGAGTGCAATCCACCTGGGCAGTTGCCACCAGATTCCTCAATTGAGGGTCCCATAGTTCAAGTCCCGGGCGCCGCTACAGGCCCGAGGAGAAGCGCCGTGGGGACCCCAGTCCCGAGCACCGCTACTGTCGCGACCTGAAACTGGGACTATGACTACTCCCGTGGAGACCTAGCTCGCTGCAGCTATTCCCATATATACATACCTTTGACGTCCCAGGATAAGTCAAGCACAGGAGTATATTACATTGCAATAAGGTAACTTACAAAATACTTAGGCAGTGTCGCCTGCTGGCCTTAGTATTACGTTAAGAGATTACAATGCCTTCGCGGCATACATGGTTTAGCAAAATAATAACTACATAGCAGAAGATAGGTGAACCTCCCACAAAAGAAGTTGACGGCAGAAATACACTCATCAGGGCTCTAGCGGAACTGGCTCTCCTCCATCTGGATCCACAAGTTCTCCATGCCTTCATCTTGATCAGGGTATGCTCCATCTACTGAGTTGTAAGTTGCAAGGATGAGTACTTACGTACTCAGCAAGTCATAGGTAAGAGTAGATACATATAGTCGTGATGATATGAATCTAGACTAGTCAAGAATTATGGATGTTTGTAAAATAACCTTTTTCTTTCAGATATCCTCTTATCTTATCTCATGGCAGCACTTTTCATAATATAGCATCAGTATTCATGTTCACTAAATTATAGCACTACCGCGACACTCCTTATCATGACAACACATGTCATTTGGGTAATCTTGACTTAACAAATTTTATTTAGAAAACAAACTTGTGTCACACCCCGTGGATTTACTCCACCACAGCAGACTCCTATAAACCCGGGAGTTGGGAGTATTCAAATACGTTTTTAACTCTGCAAAGAGGTACCAATTTACCCGCAAGATATTCCACTTTCATGCCTTTCCTATCAAAATGATTGGACCCCTGACTCACTTCATACTGTGAGTGGCAAGATGGAGATAACAAGAACATTTGTTATGTTTTACTTACAATTCACCCCTGACCCTGTGGATCTCTCGCGAACCACAGTTGTGGCGGGTTGTACCCAAACCCCCACCCCTATGCATATTCCCATTAATGGATCAGCGTGCATGATCACCTTTAGTGATATGTGTAGGAGCCGCACTCCGTGCAAAATCGTGCATCACTTCACATCTCGTGCAGGGGTTTCATGTGCGATCCATATAAGTACTTGTTCAGACCTGTACCATACCAGGCTTGCGGTTAGCACGTGTTTCATGCCACTAGACGCACAACACAAGGTTCTAGTCCTTATATGTCAGTGACCAGATCATACCACAAACCATGCACCTTCAGTGCCTGCACATCCTTTACAGTTAAGCACCTCCAGTGCTACCACCATTCCATACCAAAATTCTGGTCACGGCTAAGGGTTTTATTTCATGAATATAAGTATATACATAAATATATATTAGTTCATGGCTCAAAACTTGTTCATTTCACATTTCACAGATAACCAGTCTAGTACTACCAATTCATAATTCAACCATTCTCAATATTTCACATGCAATATTATCTATATTCAAGGTTATATTATAGTAACTCTTAAAATATATGTTCAAGATGTCCAAGAATATGACTTGCCTTCCGCGTCGTAAGATACAGCAGTTGACGACGGGTCAACAGCGAAGTCCTCAAACTCAGCTTCTGAATCTGCTTGGCGACAAACAAACACACAATGATTACTAATTATATTAAAATGTTTTATGACTTATATGCTGATATGCTTAACAGAATAATTGAATAATGCTGAGATTAGTTGAGACTACAGACTGGACTGAGTCAAGATTCTAGGATTTCAAGGAATTTGGGCTAAGGATAGGTGTTAGATGTTCTTAGGGTTTCAAGATTGCAATAAGGACATCAATTTTTTGGCTGTTTTGATCAAAATTAACGAATATCAACACATCGACATTCGGTTCAAGGCTCTGACATAGCTTTAAGAAAACCTAGAGTGCTTATCTCAAGTTGTGGTAGAAGAAGAAAATGTAGATTACAACTCTACAAATTCAGTGGACAAAGTTATTTTTAAAATGCACAGCCAGAAGAAAGTGAACAAGGCCAATTCCACTGGCTGACAAGCTCTGGCATAGGGTTGACAATGTCAAAATCTAGGGCTAAGCATAAAATGCTGTTCAAGGGCTCAACTGGTGTGCTAACATTGTCTAGGAGGTAGGCTTGAGTAATAGGAACAAAAGACATAACAGGCTCCACGGCTAAAGATGGCCGGACGACAAGAAATCCGATGATGAACTGCAGTGATCTCACTGCACTGAAATAGTTATGGACACAGATCTTGGCAAGGCTATAACTTTCAATCTAAACCGATCTAGTTGTCGAGCTAGAAGACAAAAGTACTCAAGATATTGAGGCACGTCTAGAGGACAAAGTGGTTGAAGCTAGATCGGCCATAATCATTTTTCGGTGAACGGCGCCGGAGAAGATGACACGGGAATTGGGCATTTTTGATACAGGTCGATTGAACTCATTTCTTTGCTCGAGGAGTATCTAAGAGGTATAACGAAGCTTTTGGTGAAGTCAATTTGACTGGAGGATTACCGGAGAAGCCTGGCGACGTGAGCCGATTTCTGGTGAAATTCCAATTTGGGAATAGCTTCGATTCGAGTTAAATTTTAAAATCTTGATGCACTGGCTTGCTAAGGATAGTTCACTGATCAATTTAATCTATAGATTCGAAGGCTAATTTGGGATAAATCAAGCTGCATTGCCGGAATAGGGCAAATCGAGAATTCCGGTGATCGCCGGCGTTAAAGGTCACCGGTGAGCAATTGGATGCTATCACACAGAGAGAAGGATAAGGGAAACTCACTGGTGGCTTCAATTTGAAAGTTGATGCAGAGATTGGAGCTGGCACCGTGAGCCTCCTCGACGGCTCACCGGAGAAGAAAACGAAGGTGGGAAAATCTGGGACTTAGCTGATTTCTGGTGAAGTGTGAAGAAGCTACTGGTTACAGGGGTGCTTAAATAGGCATGGCGAAGCTTGCAAAGAGGGAACAGCAAGGAAATTGGCGCCGGTGATGAGACTGGTTGGGCGCGAAGCAACGGCGGTGAACGGTGATGCGACGGCGCGCAGGCGGTGCAACAGCTTTGCCAGCAGCAGTGGGGGCGCATTGGAATTTGATTTGGGATGGCGTAGATGCGGAGGCAGTGACACAGCTCCGGCAATGACACGTAAGAACATGCAAAATGTGTCTTCACGGGCGCGCGTAAAAACGGAGCTGGGGCACGGGCGAAAATCCTCCGGTCGCAACACTGTTACGGTGAAGTTCTGGCTGAGGTCACGTGCGCACAAGGTGGCACGATTGCTCACAAACACAGGCGGCAAGAATTTCTGGCCGGCGGCGAGGCAACACAGCGCGCAAGCACAGCGCAGCTCCGGTCGAACGGCCTCTGAAGACTGGTCGAAAGGAATGACCAGAGCTGGTCGAAAAAGGCTGAAAAAGAAGAGAAGGATTGATTTGAAATTTCTAATTTTGGGTTTTGGACTGATTTGCAAATCTGAAGATTTTAGAAGGTTAAAACTGAATTCGATTGCACTGATCTGGCAAACTATATTCAACAAAATATTTGGTAAAGATATTTGATAAAATCTGGCACATTTGAATAGTTGTTGATATAAACTGAAAATAGGGTATTTTAGGGTAATTGAAATCTGAGTTTTGGTCGATTTCGAATTCTGGCATTTAGGATGAGATTTTGAAATCTGGACAGAAGGGGAAATTCTTTCAAATAGCATTTGGAAGAGGTTTGTTGAAGAAATTCTAAATTTGGTGTTGATTTGCAACATTTAGCCTTTTTAGGCTTATGGAAAATCTGGAAAAGGACTTATCTGCGATACCTCTTGGACTGATTTGTGAAAAGAGTCTAGATGATGAAATCTGGCTGCCAACTTTTTGGTTTAATGTATTGGCATACCCATGATCATAATCTAAGAATAATCTGCTCTGAATTAGGTCAAGATTTGGCTAAATCTGAGTTTAGAGTATTTAGGGTAATTAACTTAATTCTATTTTTGAAAACAGAAGTTTTGACAAATCTTGGATTTAGAGATGGAATTGAATCTGGCTTCTGAAGACTTTTAGGTTCAGAGTAACTAATAGATCACATCTGAACAATCTGATCTTGATTTGGGTCTATAGAATAAAGTTGGAAATTTTAGGGCTTGATAAAAGTAATGATCTGGCTACTACTATAGATATATGCATGCATGCTATTCATGAAAAAGGAAGTTTTCACCCCTAAACTCAGGGTGTTACAGATCTACCCTCCTTAAAGAAATCTCGCCCCGAGATTTACCTAAGACAGGAAAAGATAAGGATAGGCTTGCTTAAGATCTTCTTCCTTCTCCCAAGTAGCCTCTTGCTCTGAATGATTTTTCTATTGAACTTTACACAATTTGATTTTCTTCCTTCTGAGCTGATGTTCATCAATGGCTAGGATTCTGATTGGGTGCTCAAGGTAAGTAAGATTCTTCTGTAATGATATATCTTGTACATCTATCTGGTCAGTAGGTTCCTTCAAACATTTTCGTAGCTGAGAGACATGAAACACATCATGTACTCCTACTAAACCCACGGGTAATTCCAATTTATATGATACTTCTCCTTTCCTCTTTATTATCTTAAATGGTCCAATATACCTAGGAGATAACTTTCCCTTCACTTGGAATCTTTGTAATCCTTTGAATGGTGTGACCTTGATATAAATAAAATCTCCTGGTTCAAATGATAATTCTCTCCGTCGATTGTCTGCATAACTCTTTTGTTGTGATTGTGCTGTTTTCAACCTTTCTCTGATGAGTTTGACATGAGCTTCTGCCTCTTCTACTATCTCTAGTCCTATGACCTTTCGTTCTCCTGGCTCATTCCAATGCAATGGGGTTCTGCATTTTCGTCCATATAAAGCTTCAAATGGTGCCATCTATATACTAGCTTGATAACTGTTATTATATGTAAACTCTGCAAATGATAAACATTTGTCCCATGATGTTCCATAATCTAGTATACAAGCTCTTAGAAGATCTTCTAGGATTTGGTTGACTCTTTTTGTCTGTCCTCCTATCTGTGGGTGATATGCAGTACTAAAATTCAACTGAGTTCCTAGGGTTTCATGCAGTCTATTCCAAAATTTGGAGGTAAACTGTGCTCCACGATCTGATACTATCTTCTTACGAATACCATGCAATGCCACTATTCTTTGCATGTATAACTCTGCTAGTTTACTGCCATCATAAATCTTTTTGACTGGTATGAAGTGAGCTACTTTAGTAAGTCTGTCCACAATAACCCATATGGAGTCATATTCTCCTTGAGTTTTAGGTAATCCTGTAATGAAATCCATATCAATTTCTTCCCATTTCCATAATGGTATTGGTAGAGGTTGTAGCTTTTCGGCTATTTTCTGGTGTTCTGCTTTAACTCGCTGACATGTATCACAGTTTGCAATGTATTCTGCAATCTCTCTCTTCATATTATCCCACCAGAATCGAGTCTTTAAGTCCTGATACATTTTTGTGTTACCAGGGTGTATTGAATATGGAGTTTTATGGGCTTCATGGAGAATTATTTCTTTAAGGTCTGTGCTTTGAGGTACACAGATTCTTCCTCGATACCATACAATCCCTTGGTCGTCTTCAGTAAAACCTGGAGCCTTTCCTAACTTGATTCGGCTCTTGATCTTGCAAATCTCCTCATCTTCCTTTTGGGCATTCCCTATTTGTTCTTCAAGTTGAGGTTTTACTGTTAAAGTAGCTACCATTCCCTACGGTACTATTTTCACTTGATGATTATGCAACTCTTGTTGTAGATAAGGGTTCTTCAATATAACCATTTCTTGTAGGTTATAGACTTTTCTGCTTAGGGCATCGGCCACTAATTAGCTTTTCCTGGATGGTACTCGATACTAAGATCATAATCTTTGATCAATTCTAGCCATCGTCGTTGACGCATGTTGAGCTCTGTCTGTGTGAAAATATACTTGAGGCTTTTGTGATCTGTAAAAACATCACACTTATTTCCAATGAGATAATGTCGCCATATCTTTAAAGCATGTATCACTGCTGCTAACTCCAAATCATGGGTCGGATAATTTTCCTCATGTGGTTTCCATTGGCGTGAAGCATAGGCTACTACTCGACCTTGCTGCATTAACACACAGCCTATTCCTTGCTTCGAAGCATCACAGTAAACTACGAATTATTCTTTACTGTCTGGTAAAGTGAGGACTGGTTTTGTTGTTAATTTCTGCTTTAGCTTCTGAAAACTTTCCTCTCACTTGGTGGTCCATTCAAATGCCACATCCTTCTTTAGCAGGTTTGTAAGAGGTTTGGCAATCTGGGAAAATCCTTCGATGAATCTCCTATAATAGCCTGCTAATCCCAGGAAACTTCTAATATCTGAAACTGAGGTGGGTTGTTTCCACTCCTTGATCGTAGAAATCTTAGCTGAATCCACTGAAATTTCTTCTACTGTCAATACATGTCCAAGAAATGCAATTCATGACATCCAAAACTCACATTTATCAAATTTAGCATAGAATTGCCTCTCTCGTAGCCTTTCCAAGACTAGATGTAAATGTTGCTCATGTTCTTCAGCACTCCTAGAATATATTAGAATGTCATCTATGAACACTATGACAAACTTGTCAAGGAAATCCATAAATGTATTGTTCATGACATTCATGAAAGCTGCCGGAGCATTGGTCAAGCCAAAAGGTACTACTGTAAACTCATATAAACCATATCTGGTTGTAAAGGCAATCTTCGGTATATCTTCTTTCTTGATCTTCAACTGATGATATCTAGATTTCAAATCTATCTTGGAAAATACTCTACCTCCTCGAAGTTGATCGAACAAGTCATCAATTCTTGGTAATGGATACTTGTTCTTAATAGTGACTTCATTCAAAGCTCGATAATCTACACACATTCGTAGAGTTCCGTCTTTCTTCCTCACAAACAAAACTGGGGCTCCCTATGGCGAAGCACTGGGTTTGATAAATCCTTTGTTTTCCAAGTCTTCGAGTTGATTCTTGAGCTCCTCCAAATCTATAACTGGCATCCTATAGGGACGTTTTGCTATAGGTGCTGCTCCTGGTTTAAGCTCAATAGTGAATTCTATTTCTCTGTCAGGCGGCATTCCTGGAAGTTCTTCTGGAAACACATCAGGATATTGTTGCACTACAGGCACTTGTTCCAGGCATAACTTTTGCAATGCTTGAACAGATCTTAGTAGTTTCTTGACTGACGATCTTTTTGCATAGAATAGAACTTTCTCCCCTTGGCTATTGATAAGGCTTAAGGTTTTCTCTTCACAATCTACTAGACCTTTATGTTGGGACAACCAATCCAATCCCAAAATAATGTCTAGACCTTACAGTTCTAGAACTAGTAGATTTGCCGCAAATTCTACCCCTTTTATACTGAAGGTTACATTTGGGCAAATTGAGTAGACAGATAATCTAGCCCCTAGAGTTTGTATAATCATGGAGTACTCTAATGGTACTTGCTCTATATGCATTTCAACTTCAGACGCAAATGCTTTTGACATAAATGAATTGGTAGCACCAGGATCAAACAATATTAAGGCAGATGTAGATTGAATCAGAAAACTACCTAGAAGAATGTCGGTGGCGTTGCCTGCTTCTTGGATTGAAGTATAGTTTAATCTTCCTCCTTGGGTTACAGTTGGTGCTCTACCTCTTCCTCTTCCTCGATTGGCCATGTTTCCTCCTCTTCGTGATGGAATTCCTCTAAAATTCTTTGATGATGATGCTCTTGGTACTACTGGCTATGTTCCTACCTGAGATCTGGCAATGGACAATAGGAGTTGTATCCAAGGACAGAATTCTTTGCGATGCCCACGCTGTCCACAATGATAGCACTCAACGCGGGGATGAGGACAATCCTTCTGAAGATGATTTCCTCTGCAGTTAGGGCACAATGTCATTGCTGGTCTGGGAGTCTGGTAAGATGATCGGAAATTGGAAGTAATAGGAATTCTTCCTCTGATCGGGTTTGTTTGTGGTCGTGCTTGTTGGAGCATTCTCCGCTTTCGGCTTTCTTCCCCCATATTCCTCTTCTCTTCCACCTTTAAAGCTCTGTTCACTAGTGTTTGGAATTCTGTAAATTCATGAGAAGCAATTTGATACTGCAAATAGTGTTGAAGTCCTTCTGTGAAGCGTTCTATCTTCTTCTCTTCGGTATCCACATCTCCAGGTGCATATCGAGCCAAATGAGTAAATTGATGCAAATACTCAGTAACTGACTTGTTTCCTTGGATCAAGTTTCGGAATTCTCGACGCTTAGCTGCCATGATACCAGGAGGTATATGAAATTTCCGAAATTGTTCTTTAAATTCCTTCCAAGATATATTGTTTCTGTCCAAATGAGCTTCTTGGTAGTTCATCCACCATGCTGCTGCAGCTCCTACTAATTGATGAGATCCGAACAAAACTTTTTCTCTATCACCACATTGAACTGTGTCTAATTTCCTTTCTATATCCCTCAACCAATCATCGGCAACCATGGGATCAGTCACACTAGAAAAAGTTGGTGGACGGGTCTTTTGGAAATCTGTTAATCTTGTTCCTACAATAGTTCCTTCTGTTGTTCCAGTAGGCAATTTCTGAATTATCTGAGCAAACAACTGGGTATGGGCCGTCTGAGCTTCCTGTCGATTCTTCTCCATTGACAGAAGAATTTCCTGTAGACTGGATTGTTCATTCTAGGGAGGATTGGAACTCTGAGATCCTTGTTGAAATAAAGGTCTTCTTGTCACAGGATCTTCCTCATGCGGAGACTCCACTGCTTCGGGATCTTCTTCTTGTATCAACCATGGTGGCTCTGAAATGGGTTCAGACTGATCTAACTAACTAGGGCCAACTAAGACAGTAATGCAGAAATTAATGCAAACTACTTTAATGCATGAAATACTTGGGCTACTACCCATAATACACAAATTAACCATTGCAAAAGCAACAGCGAATCACAAGGCTATCAAGAGCATCACCAGCTCTATTTATACCATCCCCTAAGACACTCTGAGACAACAGAACGCACTCTCACAATCTTAACAAATTTTAGAAAATCCACATAAGACATTGAAATAAAAGTTTTTAGGCGCTACAAAGCTCATTATTTTTATCAAAATAAAGTTTTCAGCAATTAGTTTTTAGATAAATTACGTCTTCCTGGCGTAGCCAATTCCTAAAGGTGTCGTCCTACAATCAAGTTCTCATGTTGCTCTGATACCAACTTTTATGTTGTCGCGCCCCGAAACTAGGACTACGACTACTCCCGTGGAGACCTAGCTCGCTGTAGCTAGTCCCATATATACATACCTTTGACTTCCCAGGATAAGTCAAGCACAGGAGTATATTACATTGCAACAAGGTAACTTACAAAATACTTAGGCAGTGTGGCCTGCTGGCCTTAGTATTACGTTAAGAGATTACAATGCCTTCGCGGCATACATGGTTTAGCAAAATAATAACTACGCAGCAGAAGATAGGTGACCCTCCCACAAAAGAAGTTGATGGCAGAACAACACTCATCAGGGCTCTGGCGGAACTGGCTCTCCTCCTTCTGGATCCACAAAGTTCTCCATGCCTTCATCTTGATCAGGGTACGCTCCATCTACTGAGTTGTAAGTTGCAAGGGTGAGTACTTACGTACTCAGCAAGTCATAGGTAAGAGTAGATACATATAGTAGTGATGATATGAACCAAGACTAGTCAAGAATTATGGATGTTTGTAAAACAACCTTTTTCTTTCATATCTCCTCTTATCTTATCTCATGGCAGCACTTTTCATAATATAGCATCACTATTCATGTTCACTAAATTATAGCACTACCGCGACACGTCGACACACAATAGCCCACGGTAGCACTCTTTATCATGACAACACGTGTCATTTGGGTAATCTTGACTTAACAAATTTTATTTGGAAAACATACTTGTGTCACACCCCGTGGATTTAATCCACCACAGCAGACTCCTATAAATCCGGGAGCTCGGTGTATTCGAATACATTTTTAACTCTGCAGAGAGGTACCAATTTACCCGCAAGATATTCCACTTTCATGCCTTTCCTATCAAAATTATTGGACCCCCGACTCACTTCATACTGTGAGTGGCAAGGTGGAGATAACAGGAACTTTTGTTATGTTTCACTTACAATTCACCCCTGACCCTGTGGATCTCTCGCGAACCACAGTTGTGGCCGGTTGTACCCAAACACCCACCCCTATGCATATTCCCATTACTGGGTCAGCGTGCATGATCACCTTTAGTGATATGTGTAGGAGCCGCACTCCGTGCAAAATCGTGCAACACTTCACATCTCATGCAGGGGTTTCATGTGCGATCCACGTAAGTACTTGTTCAGGCCTGTCCCATACCAGGCTTGCGGTTAGCACGTGTTTCATGCCACTAGACGCACAACACAAGGTTCTAGTCCTTATATGCCAGTGATCAGATCATATCACAAACCATGCACCTTCAGTGCCTGCACATCCTTTGCAGTTAAGCACCTCCAGTGCTACCGCCATTCCATACCAAAATTCTAGTCACGGCTAAGGGTTTTATTTCATGAATATAAGTATATACATAAATATATATTAGTTCATGGCTCAAAACTTGTTCATTTCACATTTCACAAATAACCAGTCTAGTACTGCCAATTCATAATTCAACCATTCTCAATATTTCACATGCAATATTATCTATATTCAAGATTATATTATAGCAACTCTTAAAATATAGGTTCAAGATGTCCAAGAATATGACTTGCCTTCCGCGTCGTAAGATACAGCAGTTGACGACGGGTCAACAGCGAAGTCCTTAAACTCAGCTTCTGGATCTGCTTGGCGACAAACAAACAAACAATGATTACTAATTATATTAAAATGTTTTATGACTTATATGCTGATATGCTTAATAGAATAATTGAATAATGCTGAGATTAGTTGAGACTACAGACTGGACTGAGTCAAGATTCTAGGATTTCAAGGAATTTGGGCTAAGGATAGGTGTTAGATGTTCTTAGGGTTTCAAGGCTGCAATAAGGACATCAATTTTGTGGCTGGTTTGATCAACATTAACGAATGTCAACAAATCGACATTCAGTTCAAGGCTCTGACATAGCTTTAAGAAGAGCTAGAGTGCTTATCTCAAGTTGTGGTAGAAGAAGAAAATGTAGATTACAACTCTACAAATTCAGTGGACAAAGTTATTTTTAAAATGCACAGCCAGAAGAAGGTGAACAAGGCCAATGCCACTGGCTGACAAGCTCTCGTATAGGGCTGACAATGTCAAAATCTAGGGCTAAGCATAAAATGTTGTTCAAGGGCTCAACTGGTGTGCTAACATTCTCTAGGAGGTAGGCTTGAGTAATAGGAACAAAAGACCTAGCCTCCGGCGCCGTCCCGGGAGCCACCAATTGCCCGGGGACCTGGCCTCCGGTGCCCCCCCGGGCACCGCCTTTTGGCTCCCGGGATTTGGCCTCCGGTGCCTCCCCGGGCGCCGCCTTTTGGCCCCCGGGACCTGGCCCCCGGCGCCGTCCCGGGCGCCGCCAATTGCCCGGGGACCTGGCCTCCGGTGCCCCCCCGGGCGCCGCCTTTTGGCCCCCGGGACTTGGCCTCCGGCGCCGTCCCAGGCGCCGCCATTTGCCCGCGGACCTGGCCTCCAGTGCCTCCCCGGGCGCCGTCTTTTGGCCCCCGGGACTTGGCCTCCGGTGCCCTCCCGGGCCTCATCGCCCTCCTCAAGGTAAAGTCTCGAGTTGTTTATCACGTGCAGCTCACGCGAGGAGCGCCTCGGGAATCAGCGACCACCTGTCAAGCATCCAAGACGTTTGACCGGGAGAAGGACGTTCCTACCCCTCAATCCGACGGTGGCTTCCGGGGTAGTTTAGGTTTTTTGCTTCTTTTTTGGGCTATAAATAGCCCTTGTACCCCTCAATTGTAAGCAAGTGAATCATTTGTTGGAATAGCTAAAAACTAACAGGTGAGCTCCGGAAGCCTCTCCCACGGAGAGAGCCTCCCCAGCCGACTCCGGTTGGGAGCGCACCGACAGGACTAGGGCCCCCACCGGGACCCGAACCTGTATAAATCCTCGTGTCATTTCTTGTGTTTGTCCGACGGGGAGGACCGGTCATCCGGTCAACCCGTGCCGCGTAATCTTCGCTAGGATCGTTCACAAAACCTGCCGGGGTATTCGCAATACCACGACAGTTGGCGCCGTCCGTGGGGACTCGTGACAAGACGCCATGGCTCCCCCAAGAACAAGGGCTCACACCCTTCCCGGTGACGCCGGTCTCGGAGACCCGGCGCCTCCCGTCCTGGACACTGCTGTCCCGGTGCTTTCGCCCGGAGGCGGCCTGGCCCAGGTACCGCCTCCCTCCTTTCCTCTTAACTTACGTGCTTCCACCTCCAGGTCGTTCCCGGTGACCGCAGGGACCTCGGCCGGGACCAGTCTCCCCCCGACGGCTCCATCGGCTCCCCGGGACGCCCTGCTTGAGGCTCTAGTGGAGGGCCAGCTCCGCGCCCAGTGCTCGATGGATGAGCTGCTCAGCGTGTTGGCGCGGCCTCCGGCCCCCACATTTGCATCGCACCAGTACTCGGGGACTATGCCCCCGTTTATGGGTTACCCGTCGGCCCCTCCGGCCTCTGGGGGTCTGTCCGCCCCATATGATCCTGCCGGGGGGTTCCCTCCCCCTGCGGGATACACGTCCAGACCCTTCCCGGCACCCGGGCCCATCCCGGTGCCGGGAGGCTACTTCATGCCAGGGGCCTTCGTGGCACCAGGGGGGTACCCAATCCCAGGCCTATTTCCGGGGCCGGGAGCCCACTTCATGCCGGGGGTTTTCCCTACGCCGGGAGCCAGTCCCGCCCCCCGCGTCGTGTTTACCGCACTGAGGGCGGTCGACAGAGCAGCTCCCGTGCCTCAGCGGACTTCCTCCCGCATGGGCTCCCCGGTTCCAGACGTCGCCGCGGGGGCTCCCCCCTCGCCGGTTCCGGATGTTACAGGGGCTTCCCCCTCTCCGGTTCCGGTCGTTGCCACTGGGGCCCCCTCCACTTTGGTTCCAAACGTTGCTACGGGCGCCCCCTCCCCGGTTCCGGATGTTACAAGGGCTTCCCCCTTTCCGGTCCCGGGGGTCTTCGCAGGGGGCTCCCCCCAGCCGGCCCCGGAAGCCTCCTGGCCGGTGGCCACAGTGCATAAGCTCCCTCCTTCGGCGGAACATGTCAGTTTCTCCCCGGGGGAGGTCGAGCGAATGCATTCACCTGAGCGCGGGGAAGAACTTCCCCCCGGCAGTAGGTGCGGGGAGCCTCGCTCTCACACCAGTCGGGGGAAGAGACCCGCGGAAGACCCAGCCTCCCCGGGGGAGAGCCCGGATGTCCGGGAACTCAACCCCGGTCCAGAAGAGAAGCGTCGCCACCGTCACTCCGGCGGACCTCTTGGACCGCTCCCTGACTCCAACAACGAGGGTCCCGTCAAAGAAGACAGTGACCGGGACTCCCCCCGGGAAGTGCAGGGGGCCAACCAGCCCTTGTGTCGAAGACTTCGCAGCATCCGGTGGCCGCGGCCCTACCGCCCTCCTCACATCGAGCATTATAACGGTGAGGCAGACCCTTACGAATTTGTGCAGGTTTACTCCACTGCCATCTCTGCGGTCGGGGGGGACGAGACGGTACAATGCAATGTCTTCCCCCTCTACCTCACCGGCATCGCCCGCTCCTGGTTCTACCATCTGAAGGCCGGCTCCATCAAGTCGTTCACGCAGCTCAAGCGGGAGTTCTGCGCAAACTTCCAGGGGAACTATGTGCGCCCCCTGGACTCCTCGCAGCTGTACACTGTCCGGCAGAGGACTGGGGAAACCATCAGAAGCTTCTTCAAGCGCTTTGCCCAGGTGAAGAGCAAAGTGGCCCACGTCCCCGACTCTACGGTCATCGAAGCCTGCAAAAGCGGCATCCTCCCGGGGGAGCTCCACCGAAGGCTCTCCCGGAGCTGCCCCTCTTCCGCCAACGAGCTCTTCAATGTACTCGAAAAGTACGCTCGGGCGGAGGAAGACGACTTCTGGAAGAAGACCCAGGGGGCTCCCGCCCCGGCCGACCGGGGGGCCAGGGATCCCCTCAAGCGCCCTAGCCAGGGGGGCGTAACGAGCCACGGCCTCGGGACACCTTTGTCCTCGAGGGCGGAGGCGGCTCGCGCGACCCCCCGAGGGGCAACCGCCCCTTCCCCAAACCGAAGGGTCATGGGGGAGGACAGTCTTCGCGCGGCCGGAAAGGCCCCGCAGGGAGAAGGCGGGAAGGACCGTGGTGCAGCTTCCACGGGTCCAGTACCCACGCTACCCGAGACTGCAGCCAGCTGCTGCAGCACTTCGCGGCGTTCCTCGACCAGCGCGGGCAGGGGGGGGACTCCGGCCTCCTTGCTCCCTCGGACAGCTGTTCCGGCCCTTCCCGCTCCCGCGGGGGGTCAGCAGACGCAGGAGGGGGAGCCTTCAGAAGCCCTCCCCTTTCAAACTTCTCAGCGCCGCATCAACGTCATCGTGGGAGGGTCCGCCTCTGGGCGGGACTCTAAGTGCCAGCGTAAGGAGTACGCGCGTGAGGTCAAGGTTGTGGGGGTGCTACACGCGTCCCCGCCACCTAAGTGGTCGGACGTCCCCCTCACCTTCACGGCGGAAGACGCGCGAGGGGTTCGCTTCCCCCACGACGACGCGCTCATTGTCTCCGCGACCATCTACAACTGCCACCGGGCCCGTATCCTTGTGGACGGCGGGAGCTCCGCCGACGTCCTATTTCTGAAGGCTTTCAGAGAGATGCAGGTGGATGAGAAGCTCCTGCAGCCCGCTGCCGGGCCCCTGCAGGGTTTTGTCCCGGGGAAGGCGATCCACCCCGCGGGCAAGGTAGATCTTCCTATGACATTCGGCACCCCGAAGAACTACCGGACTAAGCTGGTCCGCTTCGACGTAGTGGACCTCCCCTCCTCCTACAACGCGATAATGGGGAGGACCACAATCAAACGGCTGGGGGCTGCCACCCATCAAAACTACCTCTGCATGAAGATCCCCGGGCCGCATGGTGTGATCAACGTCCGGGGAGACCAAGACATGGCCCGTGCTCTATATGAGCGCGCTGCGGCCACAATCGAAAGCGTCAACCTCACAAAGACGTCCGGGGGGGAGGCATCCCCCCCGGAACTAGATGCCGCTTCGCCACCGCCCGGGAGGCCCCTCCTCAAGCCGCGTCCGGAAGGGGGCCTTCGGAAGATCCTGCTGTCCCCAGGCGACGAAGACAAAACCGTCCGGATTGGGGCGGAGCTCCGCGAGGAGCATGCAGCGCAACTTGCGGCTTTTCTGCTCGAAAACTCCAATGTTTTTGCGTGGAAACCTTTGGACATGCGGGGCGTCGCCCGGGAGGTTATTGAGCACAAGCTCGCAGTGACACCCGGTCACCCCCCGATCAAACAGAAGCTGCGGAAACTCTCCCTCGAGCGCCAAGAGGCAATCAAGGTGGAGATCACCCGGCTCCAAGAGGCGGGGTTCATTCGGGAGGTCCTGCACCCCGAGTGGCTCGCGAACCCCGTCCTCGTCAAGAAGTCGACCGGCAAGTGGCGGATGTGCATGGACTTCACCAACCTTCACCGCGCCTGCCCCAAAGACAACTTCCCGCTCCCGCGGATTGATCAACTCGTCGACTCCACTGCGGGGTGCGAGCTCATGGGCTTCCTAGACGCCTACTCGGGCTACCATCAAGTCCGGATGGCGAAAGGAGACGAGGAAAAGACGAGTTTCATAACTCCCCTCGGAACCTTCTGCTACGTCCATATGCCCTTCGGGCTCAAGAACACGGGGGCGACCTTCCAGCGCCTCATGACGCTGGTTTTCAAAGATCAAGTCGGCCGCAACGTCGAAGTCTACGTAGACGACGCGGTCGTCAAGAGTCCCCGCGCAGCCTCCCACATCGACGACCTGGCTGAAACCTTCCGCAACCTCCGCGTGTTCAGGCTCAAACTCAACCCGGAGAAGTGCGCCTTCGGAGTGCGCGGGGGGAAGCTCCTAGGTTTCCTCGTGTCCCAGCGGGGCATTGAGGCAAACCCCGAGAAGATCCGGGCATTCCTAGACATGCCCCTGCCTCGCTCCGTCAAGGACGTCCAGCGGCTCTCCGGCCGCCTAGCCGCGCTAAGCCGCTTCGTCTCCCGGTCGGGGGAGCGAGGCCTCCAGTTCTTTAAGATCCTCCGAGGGCTCGAGGGGTTCCGCTGGACCCCCGAGGCCCAGGAGGCGTTCGACGACCTCAAGAAGTACCTCACGAGTCCTCCAATGCTCGTGAGTCCGTCTCCAGAAGAGCCCTTGCTCCTCTACCTCGCCGCGACCCCCGTCACCGTCAGCGCAGTCTTGGTGAAGGAGCAAGGGGGGGCAGCAGCGTCCCGTGTACTACGTGAGTGAGGCCCTCCAAGGGGCCAAAGCTCGGTACATGGAGATGGAGAAGATCTGCTACGCCCTCCTGATGGCGTCTCGGAAGCTCCGCCATTACTTCCTGGGGCACCCCATCACCGTCCCGTCGTCCCTCCCCCTGGGGGAGGTACTGCGGAACAAAGAAGCCACCGGCCGGATTGGGAAGTGGGGGGCCGAGCTCGCCCCCTTCTCCCTGTCCCTTACCGGCCGCTCCGTCATCAAGTCGCAGGTCCTCGCCGACTTCGTCGCAGAGTGGACTCCCGCCTCTGGGCCCGGGGACGAAGACCTCCCTGTGCCTCCCCGACGCAGTGATCATTGGACTCTCATGTTCGATGGATCGCTGTGTCTCGCCGGGGCTGGTGCGGGAGTAGTCCTCCGGAGCCCCGAGGGGAAGGAACTCGATACGCCACGCGGCTCGAGTTCCCCGCAACCAACAACGTCGCCGAATACGAGGCTTTGCTCCTCGGGATGAGCCTTGCGCGCTCCCTGGGGATCCGGCGCGTCCTAGTCAAGGGAGATTCTTAGCTCGTAGTTTGCCAAATGGACAAGTCTTACCTGTGCCATGACGCAAACTTAAGTCTTTATTTGCAGGAAGTGTGGAAGATGGAGAGGCATTTCGACGGCCTCGAGGCCCGGCATATCCCACGAAGGGACAATGACCGGGCCGACGCCTTGGCCCGGGCCGCAAGCGCCCGGGAATCGCTCCCTAAGGGGGCTTTCCTGGAAATCCTCACGAAGCCCTCGGTGGCCTCCCCGGACACGGGCGACGAGCCTCATGTCCCGGAGGTCACCGAGATCACCCGGACTCCGTCTTGGATGGACCCCCTCATCTCCTTCATCAAGGGGGAGGGGGACCCTCCTAGTGAGACCGAGGCTAAACGCCTCCGGGCTAAAGCCCAGGCATATCTCCTGCTGGAGGGGAGGCTCTACAAGCGGGGGGCTTTCGCCCTCCTGCGCTGCCTCCCCCGGCCGGAAGGACTTCAACTTCTCGAAGACATCCACGCGGGGAGCTGTGGTTCTCACCTAGCCCCGCGTGCCATCACGGCCAAGGCCCTCCGGCAGGGCTTCTACTGGCCCACGGTCATGCGCGACGCGCGAGACCTTGTCTCCGTGTGCGAGGCATACCAGAAGATGGCCAAAGGCTCGAACCTCCCCCCTATAGCGCTGCAGACAATCCCCATCACTTGGCCCTTCGTACGCTGGGGGATGGACCTCTTAGGGCCCTTCCCCCCAGCGCCCGGAGGATACAAGTATGCGGTAGTCGCGGTCGACTATTTTACAAAGTGGGTTGAGGCGGAGCCTTTGGCCAGCATCACGTCCCGGGCCGTCCAGCTTCTGGAAAAACGTCATATGTCGTTTTGGTGTCCCCCGGGAAATCACCGTGGACAACGGGACCCAATTCGACTCGGCTTATTTCTGGGAATTCTGCGAAGGCCCGGGGCTCGTCATCCACTTCGCCTCAGTGGCCCATCCCCGGAGCAATGGGGCTGTCGAGAGGGTCAACGGCGTGATCCTACAGGGGTTGCGCTGTAGACTCGAGCAAACCGCTTCTAAGCGGGGTGCATGGGCAGAGGAGCTCCCTAGCATCCTCTGCTCCATGCGCACGACCCCGTCCCGGGCGACGGGGCGTACTCCCTTCTCCCTGGTCTACGGGGCGGAGGCAGTCCTCCCCCCGAAGATCGGCTTCCGGTCACTGCGGGTCGAGCTCCTGGAGGGAGCCACGCCCGCAGCGTACCAGGCCAACAAGGCCAACCAGCACCTCGAGATCGACCTCGTGGAGGAGGAACGCGACCGAGCGCTCCTCCGCCACGCCATCTACGAGCAAGAGATGGCGCGCGCATACAACCAGCGCGTGCGCGAGAGAGCTTTCCGCCTTGGAGACCTTGTCCTCAAGGGCGTCACAGACCCCCAAGCCCAGGGGAAGCTCTCCCCCAAGTGGGAGGGCCCCTACAGGATCTCCGCGGTCCTGGGCTCGGGGGCTTATAAGCTCTCCAACCTTCAAGAGCAGGAGCTGAAGCACACGTGGAACTTGCGTTTACTTCGCAAGTTCTATGTTTAGCCTTATGGGCCTGTCCCCTCCCCCGGAGCGGTCACGCCGGAGGGGGAGGAGGGACACTGTATTTACTTTTCCTCCCCTATCGCGGCTTCGCAGGGGGAGGCACTGTACTTCATTTTATTAGCAATACATAGGTTTTGCTCTTCAACTGTCTCATTGCAGGTCCTTCTCATTACCGCCCCTAGCGGTGATGCCCTCCCCGCGAGGATGCCCTCCCCGCGAGGACGCCCTCCCCGCGAGAAAGTGGGCCCAGACCCAGCAAGTCCCTCCTGTAGGGCGGCTTACGATCAGCCCTCGTGGACTGAGGGTGTAAGCGGCAACCCGGTCCACAGCGGCCACGGTAACGAGTCACTTTGGGACACTAGTCCCCTACCCAAACACTCAAGACCCGCATCGGGCACTTCCTCCTCCGGGAGTAGACGCTCTCCCCAGTGGGACGTCTAATGGCATTCTTGGATATTTGGTCCCCGGCGACCTTATTCCCGGCTCCCCGTTCTCACGGCGACTGGATGATTGCCACCCGGCGACCTTATTCCCGGCTCCCCATTCTCACGGCGACCGGATGATTGCCTCCCGGAGACCCTATTCCCGGCTCCCCGTCCTCACGGCGACCGGACGATTGTCTCCCGGAGAAGTTACGGATTTCCCGGACATTTCTTCCCCGGAGACCCTATTCCCGGCTCCCCGTTCTCACGGCGACCGGACGATCATCTCCTAGGAGACTCGCCTCCGGAAATCTTATCGGGTTTTCTTGGATGTTTCTTCCACGGGAGGCCTTATTCCCGGCTCCCCGTTCTCACGGCGACCGGACGATTGTCTCCCAGAAGGTCTTCTCCTTGGAAACCTCGTTTTAAAATTTTCTAACTTAGAAAAATTTCTATGCTACAGGTCACTTCCACCCCGGGGGCCTTGCTACCCCCACAGCGCGCGGAGCTACCCTCCGGTCCGCTGTGGGCGGGGGGGATAAGGAACCCCCGGGTGTCGACCGTACCGCCCACGAGAAAACTTAACTCATTCTTGTGAAAAGGAGTCGTCCAGACCATCCAAGAAGAAAAAATAAAAAGACGTCAAAGAAGAAAAGCAGCAACATAGCTTTATTCATCGTCAAACCCGGAGGACATCTTCCCCTCCGGTGGGCCTCGGAAACGGTACAACCCGGGTTCTAACCCGGGGGATTCTCTACATCCTAAGGCTCCTACGCCTAATACTCCCGGAGGCTTTCCGCTAGCTCCCGGGCCAAGTCCCGGTATAATGCGCGCATGCGGCGCCGAGCGTCCCGGAGCACATCTTCGGGCCAGAACTCGTATCCCGCCGGCGGAAGTATCTGGAGAGGAGGTATCATCCGGAACCCCGGGCGAGTAGGGGACAATTCGGCGCGATGATTGTCAAAATTATCCAAGTGCCACTCTGGATGCCACCTTAACCGGACGGGCTCCCGGACGGCGTCCCCGCTGCGCTCCCCAGAGATGAGGCTTAGCAATATTAAAGCCGCTTGGGCGTCCCCCGGAGAGCCCCTCTCGGACCTTCGCCCGGGAGTAACCTCCCGGGAACCCTGGTAACATTGCATTCAATTCAAAGACTTAGAAAAATTTCTAACTCTATTGCATTCCAAAATATCTTTTTACAAGTGTCCGGGGCTTCTTCTAAGAAGCTACCGGGATCAAAAGTCCTAAGAAAACAAAGAGGGTCCTATCTAAAGACCCGGGGGGAGGCTCATACTCTTTCATTGGCGTCCTCCCCCCGGAGGGCTTCCTCCGAGGCCGGAGCTGGGGCGTCCACGGCCGGAGGCACCGGTGCCGGAAATCTCACCCGGATGATCCGGTCGTAGAAACCCCAGGCGAGCTGCTCCACCTCCCGGTGTGCGGGCTCGAAGAACTCGGGGAAGCTCCGCGGGATGCGGCCCCCGATCGCCCGGGCGCCCACTCCCCGGTGCTCGACGAGCCCGGCTGCGGCCGCAACGACGGGGATCGCCCAGCCTCGCGCCCGGGCGTCCGCTGCCTCCGGGATCACGGAGACTTGTGCGTTAAGAAAACGCACAGCCTCCGCGAGCGTGGCCGGGGGCACCTCTGAGCCACCCCGGAGCCTAGGCTTACGCCAAGGCTCTCGAGGGCCGAGCGGACAGAGTGGCCTGCGTCCACCACCTCCCGGACGCTCGATCCCTCGAGCTCCCGGAAGGCCTCCTCCCTCGCCATCGCCTCCTCTCGGAGGCGGCCGTTCACCGCCTCTGAGACGTGAACTTGGGCCCGGACCCGGGCCAGCTCCTGGAGAGTTTCGTCCCACTGGCCCAGGAAGGAGGCGGCCCTGTCCTCCGCATCCTTGAGCAGCCGGATCACGCACTGCTCGACGCCCCAGGTAATTGTCGTCCCCTACAAATTCCAGAGTTAGAAAAATTTTGGATGCAGGGAACCAAGAGAAAGCGACAACCGCTTCGGGTGAATACCTGGGCTTGGAGGGACCGAAGCTCCGCGAAGCGATCGTGGAGCGTCCCCCCCGCGACGAACGCCTGGACCTTCGGGGTCTGCAGGCCTTCCGCGTAACGTTCGACCTCTCCTGCGGAAAGCAGGGGGGTCTCCCGCCCGGGGCTTTTCCCGCCGCGGCCGGTAACGGGCTCCCGGACCTGGGCGCCCGGTACGACCTCGGTCGGGGTGGCGGTCGTCGTCGTCTTCGTCGCCGAAGTCCCCCCTGAGGAAGTGGCTGAGGAAGCTCCGGAGGGGGTCCCGCGCCGTGGGGGCATCATCAGCCCTTTCCCCTTCCCGGGCGGGAGGGCCCCCGGGGCCCCCACTTCCGGCGAGACCTCGTAGACCGAGGGGCTCCCCCCCTCGTCCACGGGCCATTCAACCCGTGGAGGCGAGGTCTCCGCGAACCTCACCTCCGGTTTCTCCGGCTCCAAGGGTGCCGGGGGTGCCGGGAGGACTGCTACTGAGGGCGGCGACGGGGCGTAGTCCGCCGAATCGGACGCCGCCCTGCCCGCTACCGGCTCCTTCCCCCGGGCCGCAACGGGGCTTGTCGGGGGAGGGGGTGTTGCTTCCTTCCGGGCCGGCGCCCGGGCGCGCTCGGTCCTGGGGGTCTCGTCCCGAGGCTTCGCCGGTGTCGCCGCCGGCGTCGTCGACGGGCCGGGGGCTTTTTGGACTCTGGCCTTCTTAGGCTCAGATCCCCCGGCCGCGTCCTTCCCCCGCTTGTGCGACCCGGGGGTGGGGAGGGGCTTGCTCTCCGGTAGCTTCAGCCCGTAGGCCTCAGCCACCAAGTTCTGGGGAGGGCCCTCCCCCACGAGGCGCACGACGTGCTCGTGCTCATCGGCGAAGTACCTCCCCAGGAGGTTCTCCGCCTTTTCCCGCACTGCCGGGTACGGCCGAACTGCAAGAGGTAAAGAGTTAGTCAAATTTTCAAAAATTTGTAAATGCAATAAAGCAGGTTACCGGGACTTACGTCAGGTCACCTGCTTGACCGAGGGCCACTGCTCCGGGCCCATGCCGGTCCCCCTCCTCCCGCGCGCGAAGGGGGAGATCCTCAGGAGCATCATCTCCTCGGCGGCGTCCCGCATAGAGCGGGTCTTCCGGGAGATGATCACCTTGTCGAGGAGCTCGAGCTCCTCGTCCGTCCACACCGGAGGCTTCGGTGCGGATGACCTGCTGTAGGAGGCGGGCTCCGGGGCGTACGTCACCACGTCGTCCCGGACCCGGAGGTAGAACCACCTTCGGATCCAATCGCCCCAATGGTCCCGGGAGGCTACCGCCGGGTAGTCGGCCACCCGGGACGGCAGCATCTGCACTATCACCGAGCCGAAGGGGGACTTGGGCGCCCCCTTCACCAAGTGGGAGCTCCGTGCCGCCGGCTCGTAGAAGTACCGGAAGACGCGTAGGGTGGGCTCCCTCCCGGTCACCGTCTCAAATAGCCAGATGAAGATCCCCATCCGGACTATGGCGTTCGGGGTGAGGTGGTTGAGCGCCACCCCGTACTCCTTCAGAAACTCCCGGAGCATGGGATGCACCGGGAGCCAGAGCCCCGCCTCCAGGAAGGCCTCGAAGGCCACTACCTCTCTGGGCCTGGGGTGGGGGGCTCCGTCTCTCTTCACGGGGACTCGAATGTCCCCGTCCTCGACGACCCCGTGTTCGACCAAGGACTCGGCGTCCTCGGCCGTGAACTCGGACGCCCAGAGGAAGTCCGGAGCGACTTCCTCCGGGGGCACCTCGGTCGTCTTCGCTCGACCCTTCGGTGCCATCAGGTTTGTTTTTCCGGTGACTAACTTTTCAGGAGGCTACGTCTAAAGGTTCCGGACGCTCGCTACCGGGCGCTAGCTACCGGAAGAGGGCTACCGGGAGAACTAAGCGCGCTAAGGCTGAGGTTTTGGAATGAACTTCCGGGCACCCCCCAAGGCCCTATTTATAGGGTCGAGCCATGATCTGGATGGGCGCCACGTGGCACCCCGCGGATCAATCTGGGCCGTTGAAGTTCAAACCGCGCGCGGGAAACGAAGGGACTGGCGCGCGAATCGAGGCATCGGTTCGAACCGCGAGCGCATTTATGGCGAAGCGGCGCGGCCTTAAGCGCGGGGCACAAAAGCCGAGGCGTCACGGCTCCGGTAACTTGGTCCGGAGATTTTCCCGGTGACATGTACCATACCCACCGGGGACTCGAGCATCATCCCCGGGGGGCATGGGGCGCTGCTGTTGGGGAAAATCTCTGCGAAACTAAGTCCAGGTAAGTTGCGTCACATTTGCCCGGGCACGTGGCCTCCCGGGCCTCCCTGGGCGCCGCCTTTTGGCCCCCAGGACGTGGCCTCCGGCGCCGTCCCGGGCGCCGCCATTTGGCCGGGGACATGGCCTCCGGGGCCTCCCCGGGCGCCGCCTTTTGGCCCCCGGGACCTGGCCTCCGGCGCCGTCCCGGGCGCCGCCAATTGCCCGGGGACCTAGCCTCCGGTGCCCCCCCTGGGCGCTGCCTTTTGGCTCCCGGGACTTGGCCTCCGGTGCCTCCCCGGGCGCCGCCTTTTGGCCCCCGGGACCTGGCCCCCGGCGCCGTCCCGGGAGCCGCCAATTGCCCGGGGACCTGGCCTCTGGTGCCCCCCCGGGCGCCGCCTTTTGGCCCCCGGGACTTGGCCTCCGGCGCCGTCCCGGGCGCCGCCATTTGCCCGGGGACCTAGCCTCCGGTGCATCCCTGGGCGCCGTCTTTTGGCCCCCGGGACTTGGCCTCCGGCGCGTGTCCCGGGCCTCATCGCCCTCCTCAAGGTAAAGTCTCGAGTTGTTTATCACGTGCAGCTCACGCGAGGAGCGCCTCGGGAATCAGCGACCACCTGTCAAGCATCCAAGACGTTTGACCGGGAGAAGGACGTTCCTACCCCTCAATCCGACAATGGCTTCCGGGGTAGTTTAGGCTTTTTGCTTCTTTTTTGGGCTATAAATAGCCCTTGTACCCCTCAGTTGTAAGCAAGTGAATCATTTGTTGGAATAGCTAAAAACTAACAGGTGAGCTTCGGAAGCCTCTCCCACGGAGAGAGCCTCCCCAGCCGACTCCGGTCGGGAGCGCACCGACAGGACTAGGGCCCCCACCGGGACCCGAACCTGTATAAATCCTCGTGTCATTTCTTGTGTTTGTCCGGCGGGGGAGGGCCGGTCATCCGGTCAACCCGTGCCGCGTAATCTTCGCTAGGATAGTTCACAAAACCTGCCGGGGTATTCGCAATACCACGACATTCACTGATCAATTTAATCTATAGATTCGAAGGCTAATTTGGGATAAATCAAGCTGCATTGCCGGAACAGGGCAAATCGAGAATTCCGGTGATCGCCGGCGTTAAAGGTCACCGGTGAACAATTGGATGCTATCACACAGAGAGAAGGATAAGGGAAACTCACTGGTGGCTTCAATTTTAAGGTTGATGCAGAGATTGGAGCTGGCACCGTGAGCCTCCTCGACAGCTCACCGGAGAAGAAAACGAAGGTGGGAAAATCTAGGACTTAGCTGATTTCTGGTGAGGTGTGAAGAAGCTACTAGGTACAGGGGTGCTTAAATAGGCACGGCGAAGCTTGCAAAGAGGGAACAGCAAGGAAATTGGCGCCGGTGGCGAGACTGGTTGGGCGCAGAAGCAACAGCGGTGAACGGTGATGTGACGGCGCGCAGGCAGTGCAACAGCTTTGCCAGCAGCGGTCAGGGCGCATTGAAATTTGATTTGGGATGGCGTAGATGCGGAGGCAGTGACACAGCACCGGCAACGACACGTAAGAACATGCAAAATGTGTCTTCACGGGCGCGCACGAAAAGACAGCTGGGGCACGGGCAAAAATCATCCGGTCGCAGCACTGTTACGGCGAAGTTCTGGCTGAGGTCACGTGCGCACAAGGTGGCACGATTGCTAACAAACACAGGCGGCAAGAATTTCTGGCCAGCGGCAAGGCAACACGGCGCGGAAGCACAGCGCAGCTCCGGTCGAACGGCCTCTGAGGAGTGGTCGAAAGGAACGACCAGAGCTGGTCGAAAAAAGCTGAAAAAGAAGAGAAGGATTGATTTGAAATTTCTAATTTTGGGTTTTTGACTGATTTGCAAATCTGGAGATTTTAGAAGGTTAAAACTGAATTCGATTGCACTGATCTGGCAAACTATATTCAACAAAATATTTGATAAAGATATTTGATAAAATATGGCACATTTGAATAGTTTTTGATATAAACTGAAAATAGGGCATTTTAGGGTAATTGAAATTTGAGTTTTGGTCGATTTCGAATTCTGGCATTTAGGATGAGATTTTGAAATCTGGACAGAAGGGGAAATTCTTTCAAATAGCATTTGGAAGAGGTTTGTTGAAGAAATTCTAAATTTGGTGTTGATTTGCGACATTTGGCCTTTTAGGCTTATGGAAAATCTAGAAAAGGACTGATCTGCGATACCTCTTGGACTGATTTGTGAAAAGAGTCTAGATGATGAAATCTGGCTACCAACTTTCTGGTTTAAGGTATTGGCATACCCATGATCATAATCTAAGAATAATCTACTCTGAATTAGGTCAAGATTTGGCTAAATCTGAGTTTAGAGTATTTAGTGTAATTAACTTAATTCTGTTTTCAAAAACAGAAGTTTTGACAAATCTGGGATTTAGAGATAGAATTGAATCTGGCTTCTGCAGACTTTTAGGTTCAGAGTAACTAATAGATCACATCTGAACAATCTGATCTTGATTTGGGTCTATAGAATAAATTTGGAAATTTTAGGGCTTGATAAAAGTAATGATCTGACTACTACTACAGATATATGCATGCATGCTGTTCATGAAAAAGGAAGTTTTCACCCCTAAACTCTGGGTGTTACAGCTATAGGCCCGGTAAGGAGCGTCCCGGGGATCCATGTCCCGGGCGCCACCACTGGCCCAGTGAGAAGCGCCCCTTGGACCCCTGTCCCGGACGCCACCACCGGCCCAGTAAGAAGGCATCCCGGGGACCCATGCCTTGGGCACACCACTGGTCCGGTGAGAAGTGTCCCGGGGACCCGTGTCCCGAGCGCTGCCACTGGCCCGGTGAGGAGCACCCCGGTGACCCATGTCCTGGGTGCCGCCGCTGGCCCAGGGACCCATGCCCCTGGTGCTGCCACTGGCCCCAAGGACTCATGCTCCGGGCAACGCCACGGGCTCGAGGAGAAGTGCTCGGGGACCTCACTCCCGGGCGCTGCTATGGGCCCGGTAAGGAGCGTCCCAGGGGTCCATGTCCCGAGCGCCGCCACGGGCCCGGTGAGAAGTGCCCCGGGGACCCCTGTCCCGGATGCCGCCACTGGCCCAGTAAAAGGCATCCCGGGGACCGGTGTCCCGGGCGCCAACGGCTCGGTGAGGAGCGCCCTGGGGACCCATGCCCCGGGCGTTGCCACGGGCCCAGTGAGAAGCGCCCCGGGGACCACTATCCCGGGCGCCGCCACCTGTCCAGTAGGAAGGCGTCCCAGGGACCCATGCCCTGGCGCCGCTACTGGCTGGTGAAAAGCGTCCCAGGGACCCGTGTCCCGGGCGCCGCCACTGGCCCGGGGACCCCTGTCCCTAGCAACTCCACCGGCCTAGTGAGAAGCGCCCCGGGGGCAGTCTGGGAAAAACCGCGGATGACCCTACGCAGGGTCACGCGCGGGACACGTGAGAGGTCTCGGGACTCAGCGAGGACACTTGTCGACCATCCGAGTACCCTGCCCGGTGGACTGACGACGTTGCCCTCTAATCCAACAGCCACGACCAAGGTAGTTTAGTAATTTGCATCTGTTGAGCCTATATATGCCCTTCTACCCCACTTTTGTAGAGGAGAACAATTCATTATCACCAACACAAACAAAACAATAGGCATCCCTTGGAGACCTCTCCTCAAGAGAGAACCTCCCCAGCGGACTTACATCCGGGGGGTGTCGACAGGACTAGGGTCCCTACTGGGATCTGAACCTGTATAAATCCTTGTGATGAGGATTTATACCCGAGCTAATTCAAATAGATACGCGATTGGTTCAGGACAGATTCGAACCAGGCAAGTGTCTGTTGACGCGAACTCAAGTTACTCCGAGAAGTACAGACATGTGATCGCAAGCTTTATGCGATCAGACCGTAGACAGTCTGCGGTCAGGAGCTCGTATGCGAATACGCAGACAGAGGGCTGCAGATAGTGTGCGGTCAGATGATTACAAGCGAACGCGCGGTCAGAACACCTTCGACCAGGAGACACAGGATCACTTAATTCCTGCAGCAGGGATATTCCGAGTATCCCGAAGGTTCTTCCACGTATGGATACAACCGTCATGAGGTTAATGCATGCGGTTATTCCTCAATAACACGTGTTAAACCTGTGTGGGAGTTAGGGGCAGTTGCCAAAAGTGCACCCGAGCAACTGTTCGATGCCGTTATGCCCTGGCACCTTTTTGACCAGTATAAAAGGGTAAGCCAGTGCATGAGATCGAAGATTGGGATCAAAGGATCAGAAGATCAAAAGATTAATGAAGACACTAGACTAAGTTAGTTAGCTTTCATAAGTCTCTCAAATACAATCTTGTATAAACATACAGGAAAGATCTTCGCCTGTGAAGATCTTTTCCCTAGTTTTTGTAACTCTTTTCTCCCACATATAGTGAAATCCTAATAGGATGTAGGGCTATTACTCCCACCATCGAGGGCCCGAACCTGTATAAATCTCTTTGTGTTCTAGTTATCCTTGATTCAACATACCTTCCTAGAGGGACACCCTGAAAGGCCTCACAACCTACAAATTCTGCATAAGTTCGACTAAGGACCCCGAGTCCGAATCGTCGACACCTTGTGTCACTCTCTCTGTGCTTGCCCGACGGGATATGATCGGTCACGCGGTCAGCTCGCGTCGTCACCCATTTGCTAGGAACCTTGGTAAAACCTGCCGGGGTATTCGCAATACCACGACAGAACATAACAAACCTAACCGTGAAAGCGGATTATAAAAATGATGCAAAAAGTTACATAAAATATCGCATCAAAAGAATTTCTAGTATGTTTTCACTAGCAAACCTAGGGTAAAAGCACTACCAATTTAGCACTTATCATTAGCCTTGGAAACTTTCTTACTTAAACTAGGTTGAGGAGGTTGATTCCCCTTGTCTGTCATCCTATTCTACTATTGCTTCACTTGCAGTAGCATAGTGGATAGCCATGTCAAAAAGCTCTTCAATGTTCTTAGGTGGGTTGATATTAAGGTTCTCAGTAAACCTAATATATCAAGCTGGTCTTTACTCACCTTGCTCATGTCGGTGTCAAGATCATCCTCATCAAGCTCGTCGTCACTGATGGCCATGAACCATAGGCCAGTGAAGTCGTCGTTGCTGTCAGGGGAGGCCGAAGCAGCCCTCTCTCCATCATCTCTCATCACATCGAGAGCGGATAAGAAGGCCTTGTGTATGGCCTTCTTTACTGCCCCAAAGTTCTTCTTCTAAGGCTGATAAGGCTTTTTATCTAGCTCTTTCTTAGCAACGCCCTTGAGGGTACGACAAAGAGAACGGATGTGGTCGGGCTTGCCACACTCAAAGCATAAGATCTCTCCTCTTTTTCCTCTCTTCTCTCTTCTTGCTTTCCACACCCTCACAAATTTTTTTGTAATCAAGGAAAGCTCATCGTCAGAAAGCACATCAAGGGCATCATCCTCCAAAGTAGAAATAGTAGCAAGTGAAAAACTAAGGGATGAGTACCCGGAAGACCTAGATGAACCAGGATGTGCGACGTGTATAGCCAATGACTTAGATTCAGGAGGAGACATTGCCGCCCTAGTCATCTCATAAGTCTTGAGAGAAGAATACAAGTACTTGATCATCAAGATATCTAGATCCATAGTCTCCATGATGGCGGTGGTTTTGACATGCCAAACTACCAGAGTCAAGGAACGCAAGATCTTGCGACATCTCACAAACTCAGAAAGATCCTTGACCACAGAACTGAGCTTGTTGACAAGAACATCAAAACGAGTGAAAAACCCCTCAATAGACTCACCCGACTGCATCGTGAACTGCTTATAGCTAGATGTGAAAAGCTCATGCTTTACACTCTTCACTTGAGTTGGTACCCTCATGGAAAGTTTTGAGCGCCACCCAAATATCATGAGTTGTGGAAAACTATGAGATGCGATTGTACTCAATCCGCCCTAGGGCTCCATAGAGATAGTTCATTCTCCTCTAGTTCAGTAAAGTCTGTGCTCTGTTAAACTTATTGATTTCAGTAGGCTCCACATATGCATTTTCAACGATCTTCCATAGGTCAAAGCCTTGAGACTTGATGTCTGTCTCCATGTGCTTCTTCTAATACGGAAAGTCATCTCCATTGAAGATGGGTGGCATGCTTGTGTACTTTTCGGTCATCATGGCTCAAGAGACTGTGAAGTCTACAAATGAGAGCAACACCAAACTCTGATACCAATTGAAAGACCAGGATGGCGAACTGAGAGGGGGGTGAATCAGTTTTTCAAATTGAAGCTCTAAATGAAAACAAACAAGAGAAACTAGAGATAGTACAGATGCTATGGGTGCTCAAATATCTCAAGTATAACTCTCTCCAATCATGGCATCAAAAATCTCCAAATAGCAAAAATAAAAGGAGAAACAAAAGGAAAGAAAAGTATAAAAAACAAAAGTCTTGTGAATATTTAAACATTCAATTGCGGAATTTAAGCAATCAATTGCGAGTATTAAACAATCAATTGCGGAATTTAAAATTGCAAGTATTTAAACAATCAATTGCAAAAATTAAAATTATGAGTATTTAAACAATCAATTTTGAATATTTAAATAAGTAAGAGAAGAAATTTAAACAACCATGAAAGAAGAAAATAAAAAAAATGTACAAAGAAAATTTATATTTCTTTCAAAATATCAAGAACAAAACAAAAACTCTTGAATACCACCCTCAACAAAATTCTCAAAAGACTAAATAAGAATAAGCAAAAAAAACTCTCTCAAAAGGGTTAAGTGCTCTCTCTAGCATTCCCCTTCTTACATAGAGCTAGCCTACACTTAAAGTAGTCCCCACAACCAATGTGGGACAAAACTAACAGCCGGTGGAGATTGAACCCGAAGCCCAATTCTACCCAATTCTGATCAATCAATCTTTTTTGCAATTTTCAGGTTTACAATTTTTGGAATTACAACATTTTCTGAATAGAAGACACTAAAATAGTCATAACTTCATCATCCAAACTTGGATTTAAACCATTAGTACAAAAATGTTGTCTACTTACAGTTCAAAATACATCTGTAACACCCCTTTTTTCTCAAATCCTGGCTTGCCTCGTCTCTCTCTATTTCAAAATGAGATCCCAGTTGTGCCAGTATCTTACCCCAAAAAGTTGGCAATCAAATTCTTTCGTTCAGACCTTTTTCTCAAATCAGCCCAAAAGTATCACAAATTAGTCCTTTTCAGATTTGCCAAAAGCCCAAAAAGACTAAAAGTCTCAGACCATCTCCAAACTTTGATATAATTCAGTGAACATCTCCCATTCACTATTCTGAACAATTTTCCCTTCTGGAAGAATTTCCAAATCTTATCCTAAACCCTAATTTTCAGCCTCGCCACTTTTCAAAACCCTAATTACCCTGTTTACCCTAATTACTCTGTTTTCGATTTTTGTCAAAACCGCCAAATCTTATCAGATCTTACCATTTTTCTTGCTAGATGAGTCCAAGTGATTTAGTAACACTCATCTGCAAAATCAGATCTCAGATCAGCCCTCCAGATCTCCAGATTTGCAAATAGGTCCAAGAGTCCAATCCAAAATCCTTGCAGATCTGTCCAAACCTTCGCAAATCAATCCAAATCTTGCAACCAGGCCCCTGTGCCATTTTTGACCACAACCAGGCACCGTTCGACCGCGCCCACCACCTCGCCTCGCCGCAGAGCTCACCGCCGGCGAAGATCCCACACTGCCACCACCACCGCCACGTAGCCACCACATGTGCGCACCCGTGCCACCACCATGGAGCCACCTCAGCCGCGCCTGTGCCGCGATTTCCCCGCGTGCGCGCATACGCCAGCTGCAGCAAACCAACGCCACGTTGCGGCCATGCCGTGGCCAGCTCTCACCTTGTCGCCTCGACACCGCCTGCGCCTGCACCGTCCACTGCTAAAGCTGCATCGCCCCTGCCAAAAGCCTGCACCGCCTCGCGCCAGTGCCTCGCCATCATCGCCGGCACAAGTCCCCGCTGTGTCCGGTCGCTTCGCAGTCGAATTCGTCGCCATTGTTCCCCAAATTGTCGACCAGCAGATTGCTCCAGCATCTATAAATACCCCTCAGTGCATTGTTTCAGCTCCCAGCACCAGAAAACAACCAATTTCCCAGCGCCACCGTGAACACTTTCTTCTACGGCGAGCTGTTTTTGAGGCCACTGTCGCTAGAGCAATTCACAGCCCCTCACTCCAATCCAAGCTCACCTGTGAGTTCCTCTCATCCCCCTGTCTGTGTCATAGCACCCAATTGCACCTCGGCGAACCTTAACGCCGGTGATCATCGGAAAAGCCCTGAACCCCTATTTCCCCAATGCTACCCGATTCAATCCAAATCAGCCCTCATGCCAGTAGTAGAAATTGATCAGCACACTCCATTTAGCAAGCCTACCAATCTGGATTTTGAAATTGAGCTAAGATCATAGCTTTCCCCAATTTGCGTGCCACCAGTGAGTCGGCTCTCGTCGCCAGGCCACGCCGGCGATCCTCCGGCCAAATTAACTTCACAAGTAGTTTCCACACTTCACCCTCTCACTCCCTGAGCAAGGAATCAAGTTCAAACCCTCTGTATCGAAAACCCCCAATGTCCAGTGTCATCTTCTCCAACGTCGGTCGCCGGAATTCTTCTCCGGCCGATCTAGCTCCGGAAACCTTGTCCCTTAGATAGATTCCAGTACCCTGAGCAATATCGTCCACTAGCTCGACCTCTGAATCGACCTGAATCAAGAGATATTCCAGTGCCAAGATCACTGTCCAGTAGCTCAGTTTATGTCCAGGCCACCGTGTTTACTCGCTGGATTTGGCCGCCCTCCGGCCACTTTCTGCCCTTGAGCCTGTTGAGTATTTTGTTCCAGTTATCAGGGCCTAACTCCCAGACAAAGTGGTGCATCAATTGGAGCCCTAGATCAAAAGTTATGTCAAGCCCTAGTTTCTGGCCATGTCTAGTACTATGTCAGTGCATGTCCACCAGTGGCATTGGGTGATTTAGACCTGTTACACTTGAGAAATTGAAATGCCACTTTGTCCATTAGATTCCTGGAGTTGTGCTCTACATCATTCTCTTCTACCACTTCTCCAGAAAACCTACCTAAGACCAACTTAAGGCTATGTCTAGCCATGGACCGAATGTCAGCCTTTTGACATTCAACTCCTTTTGAGACCATCTCTTCAATCAGCACTCAAGTGACTTTGTCCAAATCCTTCCCCCTTGCATGCATGATATATTTACTTATTATTTTCTATTGCAACTATTTTCTGTATGCTTATATGGCGTGTGCGTTGTATTGCTTGTGTCCGCCGCAGAGCCCGAAGTTGAAGGAGAGGAAGAAGTCTTCGAAGTTTCATCCAAGTAACCAGACCCAACATTGCAAGGCAAGTCTCAACCCCTTGATCATGTCTCGCCTAATATTTTGAAATAAAGTATGTTAGTTGTTTTCAAAGTATATGCATGCCTTAAATTCAAACGAGAGTATGTTCAAATAATGTGGTTAGATATGACCTAAATGATTGTGAGGCCCCTCTTGTGATTGAATACCCATGCACCCTTGTCACCCTAGGATATATGCTTAGAATTATGCTTATGCTTGAAGACTTATGCTAAATATCAAATGGTCGCTTATATGAGAAACATGTTTGAAAACCCCCTTTTTTGTGAAAGAAAATATGAATTAGAATTGGCAGTGAGGATGGTTTGAATGGTTAGCTGCTATGTGCGCAATGGGAATGTGAATGTCTCCTCACTATTAATTCATAAGGACAAGAACCTTGTGTTGTACCTCTATGCGGCATGAAAAACGTACCAACCACTTGCCTGGTATGGGACAGCACAACTTAGTAGCTTTCTTGGTATTATCAGTTCCTTGCATGGGATGTTGGTCCGGTTTCTCGGGTGGAAACTGGTGGGGCCCAGTTCGTCCATGCGTGAAGTGAGATCAGAAAAATTATGAGAGGATAACGCGGATAGAAGGTGTAAGATCGAGGATGCCGACTAGAGGGGGAGTGATTAGGAGGCTTTTAAATTTTCTTCCCAACTAAGCAATTTCAACAAGGTAATTGTTTAAGCTAGATTATACAATGATGCTTAAAACAATTTAATCAACTAGTTACATTCAACCATATAAAACATTTAACAATACATGCAACAATAGTGATATAAGCAATTGTGTCAAGATGAATACAAAGCAAATAAGAATTATGCAATTGACACAATATTTTTACCGAGGTCTCAGAGACTCGCCCGGTTTCCCCTACTCCTCGTTGAAGCGCTCACTCGGAGCTTCGCTTCTATATCCACAAAGGATATCTCACTAGGGTTGCTCCTTCTCCACACCGGATAGGCGAGCACCACATCTTTCACAATCTTTTGCCGGCCTCTCCGACAAACTTCAATTGGAGAGATCTCGGCTCTCCTCCGGCACCGTCTAGGCGAAGGCGATCACCAAGAGTAACAAGCCGAATGCGCTTTCACTTGAACCAACCATGTGCTAAAAGCTCAATGATGCAAATGAGATGCTCAACACTCTAGCACTAGCAATCTAATAGAGATGAAGTGCATTAAACACTCACTAACTCTCCCTCAAGCTTTCTCTCAAATCCACTAAGGATTTTGGGCTCAAATCTAGCCTCTAGATGCAAAATAGCAATTTCAAACACTTGGCTAGCTTATGAGCTAAATAATGAACTACTTGAGCACCCAAAAATGAAGCCAAACACAAAGTATATATAGCCTCAACGAAAAACTAGCCGTTTGCAAAAAACCGGGCCAAAAGTTGTACAGGCCGGACATTGTCCGGCCACTTCAGACAGTGTCTACCCAGTTCAACGAAAACAGCCGTTGCAATGTGTCAGTTACCGTTGGGCGATTTTTCTGTAAAGGCCGGACAATGTCCGGCCATTTCGGACAAAGTCCGCCCATGACGGACAAATGCCCCTGACGGATGCATTTGTCTCTGTTTCATTTCTGGGCTTAAAAAATTTGTACAGGTCGGACATTGTCCGGCCATATCGAACAATGTCCGGCCACTTCGGATAGATAGCCCCAGACGGATGGATATGTCTCTGTTTACACTCAGCAAAAGGCTGAAAAAATTTGTACAGGCCGGACAATGTCCAGCCATGCCCGAACAAAGTCTGACCACTGCACACTAATAGTAAAACAAGTATAACTTTTGATCCAGAGATCTGACTGAGGTGATTTTTAGCTTGTTGGAAAGATAACTCAAAGATCTACAATTTTGTCAACAGGAGCAAGACCTAGAAATGTCTAGAAACTTCTAGAAAACTCAGAAACTTTCCTGCTATCAAAATGTCCAATCCAAAAATCATCTCAAATGCAATTTAGAGGATTTGCACATACGGATTTGCCGTTTTCTCGCAGATTTGATTACTGTCACTCAGCAACGACCACGACCACACAGGTCTGACATCTGATCAAAAACAGGTGGTCGATAGGGTTTGGTCGAGCGTACGCAAGCGAGCCGAAGACTGGTACGACCAGTCTGAACTCCTACGACCACGCCCAAACCCTAAATAGAAAGCCGCCAAACAAGCGACACGACCACGACCACGTATCAACACTGATACGATCAGAATATGCAAATACAACCACGACCAGCTTTAGATAAATAAACCAATTTAAATAGCTGGCAATCAAGACTAAGTGAAGTTTTCAAAACATTTACTCTAATGCACATGAACTACACTTAGACTCACTAGCAATGCAAGACACTAGTGCAAGATGATATGAATGCATCTGAGCTTCCGCACTAGATAGATTCAAGCTACTAGTTTTCGACCCCTCTTAATAGTACGGTCAAACTAGTAAAAAGAAACCTATCAACCCGGTCTGTCTCCAAACACCGAGACCGGTAAAACCCTAAGAAAACAATCCTTAATCTTGGATTTTACCTTAGGTGGAGTTTGACCTCGTGAAGCTCGATCACTCGATGCTCGTCATCACAAAGCTCGATCCCGCTAAGCTTGACCACGCGAAGCTCGACCGCTTGACGCCTGTCTTCGCAAAGCTCGTCCTTGCTAAGCTCGACCTTGCTCGGGATGTCTCATATCGTCTTCATCCTCCTCACGTCCTTGCTCACTTTTATCCTGCAATCAAACTGAGAGTACAATACGTATACTCAATATACAATATTAGTCTCAAATATAGGTCGTCATTAATCACCACCAAAGAAACTACTCCACACAGGAGTTAGCTCGACAGTTTCTCTTTCCAGTGAAATGACGCAACCATATTCAACGAGTAGCAAATGAGTATGAGATAGAATACAATCATATAGATCGTAGATGATAAACACATACGTACACGATCTATACTACTCATGACATGGGATCAATCAAATCAAATGACCAAAGTGATGAGCTCTCCCTCAACATATGTATCGATATCAAATTCATAACTGGAGTCATCAACCTCAGGATTTAACATATCACATCTCGATTAACCAATTTTCACAAGCTTGATGCAACCACCAAGCTCATCCTCTACATATGCATCAATATCAAACCCGCAACCGAGGAAAACATCCAATTCAGGGTTTACCGATAATCAATTCAATTTACTTGTGCTAAATCAGGATTTATCTAAGTTGTCATTTGATCAACAAAACTGACATTCTCTAGATTAAATTTGATCATCATGGATTTATCCAAATCGTCAAAACATCATCAAAACCTAGATACTTAGATCTACCTAGATCCAACAATCTCCCCTTTTTGATGATTGATGACAACACCATTTATAAGCTCAATAAATCCAAAAGAGATTCTTCAGCTCCCCCTCAATATATGCAAAAATATATCGGAACTGAGTACAATATCTAATCTTATGAGTTAAGAGACATACATGACAATTGAGCACAAGTTCAATCAAGTCATCTTCCAAAACCATCAACTTTCTCAATTTTCTCCAACTCAAATATCTCTCCCCAAAGATTGATGTTAAAAACCACTGAAATGTTATTGTTGCAAGGCAAGACCTGTCGATTTATCACAGTTGGTTTTTATCTCAAAACCGTCTATGCATATTAATTTTTTCAAAATATTTTTTTTTGTGGCTAGCCTCAGGAATCATGCTAGCCATGCCCTCTATACAATAACATTTCATACATGCGCAAAACTTAGAAACATGTACAATAGCCTGCATTTCATATATACAGCTCAAAATCGATCTAATTGTAAGTTTCATGCAACATTTCAAAAATATGTACAATTGAGATTGAACAAATAAGTATAATCGACAATTAAAGTCGGTATGTTAGATGTTTATTACTATACTAGTCTCAGTTACTAATACGAACCGAGCGGGTCCCTAAACTTGCCCTCGGACAAAAGCAATCTGCAAAGGGGTCAAAGCTTTCCGAAGAGAAGTCGACCCCCTGCAGCAAGAGTTGGTACAGAAAAAATTAGCTCAATGCAGCTGTAAATTTTGCCAAATCGATAAAAAGGGTGGAAATTGTATACCTCGAGGAAATTTGGCCGGTTAGGGGTGACAAAGGGTCGTACATGTGGTGCATCACATAGAACCCACATGTATTGTCGTCCGGCTGCTGATGGCACTGCCAATGTACAGACCGAGAGTTAGCTGGTTGAAAAGTAAAACAGATGCTGGTTGAAATTTGTACCGGAAATTGTAACCATTGAAACTTATCGGCTCGCCGCTCGTGCTGTCGCCCTCCCTCAGCAAAGTAGTTCGTGAAAGCCCTACAGACAGTCAAAATTGACAATTTGAGGACAGTAAATCAAGATGCAAGACAGGTCCACATAAATATCATAAAACATGTTAACCTTTCGAATACATCTCGCGCACCAGAATACTCGTATCCTTTCCTCTACAATGAAGCAAGGTAGAACACATTGTTCCATTTCGGAATAAGCACCAGCAAGATCCAGTGGTAGCTACATGTTATGCGTAAAGAATTTATAATTTAATCTAAGTCTGGAGTGCTCTACGGGTAAAGTACTAATGAAAGCACTCACCTCTGGTTGTAGGGTACAAGTATGTACTCCTTGTCGACCTGAGCAAGCAACCCTCTTTTAATGTAGTCAACAATGAAGTCTGCATCGGTCCTAAACATCACCTCGGCGACCATCTGGGGGTCTAGGAAATCGATAGGTTCCCAGTTAGCTTTGGCATATCCGGTCATGCAGCTGCACGGAACTAACTAATTAATAAATGACATATATCCGTATATGCATGAACAGGCGTAGGATAGTAGATACTTACAGCACCCAAGACTGTAGGATTGACACGTCGAGCGCGTCTTTGTTGAGTAAATTGTGCAGGTCTTCGAAGGTCACCAGATAGTTCCTGACATCATTATGGAACTCTGCCACGGTGTACTTGACCATGATGTGCATCGAACACTCCGTCCTGGTCTTGTTTGTCTTCTGCATGTACCATGCATGCAAGCTCTAGCATGCGAAACCCATGCTACAAATTGCAGCATCAGAGGCCATGGGCATCCCCAGAGCGAACGACATGGCAGCTGATGGCGCACTCCTCTCAATCTCCTTCGCCGTGCTCTTCTTTGCTTTTCCCATACTAGCCAGCTTCTTGATTGGTTGCCTCCTAGTCGGAGTCATGATGGACATCAGACCCTTTGCCTGGCTTGTCGGAGGGGTCGGCTGGCTAGTAGGCCGAGTGTCAGTGTCCGTAGGGGTAAGAACCTATGTATAGTAATGGTCACTAACTCCGATGGCTATTATTATAGTATGAATTATGAAACTGGTGGGGGAATTACCTCATCCAGGATGATGTCCTTCTTGGGCCATTGCATGAACATGTGCACCGCATCCCGAGAGTTGTAATCTCGTCGTTCGGTGGCTTGTCTAATAGAAATCCCTTATAATGGTCAGAGACACTGTCCACCTGGACCCGTGCAAAACCCTCAGATAGAGGGACACCGTGGATTGTCACACCCGCCATGCATGGTTGCGCCATCCCACGGGCAGCCTCTATCGAGAAGAGACCGGCCAGCACCATAAGCTTGCAGGAGGTGGGTTCCTACAAATAGTGCACATTAAGATGACATCAGGGTACGTATTGAATTTCACTTTCGAATGAATTAACAATGAAAAGAGGTCATTACCTACAGAAAGTCCACCAAATACTATCGAGAGGGCACTAGTCGAGAGGGCTCCAGCGCAGACGTGTAGCTGCTACGGCGGCCAAGAATGGGGCTCGGTAACTCCGTTGTTGCTAGGGAGATGCCCTAGGTCGCCTATCTTAGCTCTTGATACATTGCCCGCATCTCCGCCAACTCCTGCCTGAGTGTTGTGTCCCAATGGAAAAACTCCAATTGCATCTCCTCCTTGAGTCGTTCGTCGTGAGCTTTCTGGGATCTCTTTCTCCTCTTAGCCACCTCGTCATCATTATGGAAACCATCCCTCCAAGGCACAGAGCACCGAGGCCGTGCATGCGGCCCAGATGCTCCTTATTTCCCAGCGCCGTTGCTAGGATATCCCTGTCCCTGCTAGGGTTGAACTCTCCAGATATTGCCTGTGCACTCAGCGTCACCTGCAACAGGAGAACTTAGCAATACAACCCATTCCATGCATGTTACCAAAATAGTAAGTGATCCTACAAAGTTAGAGATCTTACCAGCTGGTCGATCACTTCCTTGTCCGCAAGGTTGTTCACAGAGACGCTTCCGGAGGAGGTCATCTTCGATCTTGCTCGGTAGCAATTTTCAGCGCACACGTTCGTTATGCCCGCATAAGGAGCGGCGGCTGAAGACTAGGAAGCCTCCTCTTCCTGCTTCCTCCACAATGCCTTCTTCCCCACATACCCACCGGTGCCTAGTCTGTGTGGGTGGGTATTCTTGGCCTAGTTAGCCTTGCCCTTCTCACTAAATGCCTGGAACTCGTGCGTGCCCTTCATCTCCACGAACTGCTACCATGCCTCGGGAGTCATGAAAGGGTAGTCATTGAAGGGGGTCTTTGACTCCTTCACATAGTTCTTGACAAGATGGCTCTTGAAGTTCCTCCACGCCTTGTTTATTGACATCAGTGTCATCCGGCGGATGGTGAACTGGCAATCCTCAGGAATGTGAAACGCCGCCTGCACTTCTTCCCACAGCACATCCTTGCACTCTGGGGCACTTGACCCTACTCGGAGGTGGTGATGGGCACCCGCTCCCTTGCCACTTTGCCGCATAGTGAGCGGTACTGACCAACTAGTTCCTCTGGAGCTTCCGGCACCCCGTTGTCGTCGAACCCTATGTGCTGCTTTTCCCGCCTGTCGAGACGCATACATGTCATCCAGCCTTGCCCCTTTCTCTTCTGTGACTAGGTCACAGTGGACGAGGTGACTTCCGGCCCAGGCATCTCATAGCCAGAGAGGTCACTCTGACTCCCCGACTGGTTCATTTCGTCACCGGACATATCAGTTCCTAACATAAGTGAAAGAGAGAATAGTGTAAGTAAATCTGAAACTTAAAATTGACCAAGAATGCCAGAAACGGTGGGGAGGCGACGGAGGTGATCGCGCCGAAAGGTGGGGAGGAGATGGAGGTGATCACGCATGATGGTGGGAGGGCGGAGAGAGCTAGGGCAAGTGAGGTGAAGAGTCGCGAAGTGTGGAAATGAGCGGGACAAAACCCTCTTTAAACTATGTGGATATTATCACAGACGGTTATGATCTCAAAACCGTCTGAGAGTCTATCACAGACGATTCTGAGTTCACAACCGTCTATGATAGTTATATATCATAGACGGTTGTGAACGCAGAATCGTCTATGATAGTTGCCCTCTTCTATGCAATGATGTAGTGCTTTACAATCAGAAACTCTGTAACTCTGAATACTGAAATTTCAATATCCAAAAAGCCTCAAATCTATGCAAATGATGTCCAAATGCTCAAAAACTTGTTTTAGATGAAACCTCAAGAGACACTTAGATATTGCAAATAGAGGCAAAATGCTCCAAAAATAGGTTACAATGTGGAGCATGCTCAAATAAATTTTACATACAAATGTGGACTTTGCCGACAATTTGCACATACGTACGTATACACCCATGTTATCCTCAACTTTCCACTTGCCGCAACCCTGCAAAGACGAGAATTAGAGGATATATAAGCCTTCCTAGTGATCCATACGCACATAACTGGTATCATCGGTGTCTTCAGTATCGACCTGTACGCCATCTCCAAATAGAGACATCTCATCAAATTGATTGTATTCTTCCTCGTTTACGACATTTTCAACTCCAAAAATCCTTCTCTTTCCATGAAGGATGACGTGCCACTTCTTATTGGCCGGGTCAGTGACATAAATGACTTGAATGGCTTGCTTTGCAAGTATGAATGGCTCATATTTATAAGCAACTCAATCGAGATCCACAGAAGTGAAACCATAACTGTCAACCTTCACACCCTGTAGGATTTGGACCCATCAACATCGAAACAGGGGAATCTTGAACAGTATGCAATCGAGCTCCCAAATTTCTTCTATGAACCCATAGTATGAGTTCAATCCATGCACTACCCTTGTTGGGCCTGTCTCGCTGAACTCCTCATCAAAAACTTTTACACTCACTCCACTATTTTGCACAGTGCTCTTTCGATCTTGAGCTTTCGTGTAAAATGTGTACCCATTGATGTCGTATCCCTGTCATGTCTGTACAGTAAATGTGGGCACTTTTGCCAACCATTTAAGATTCTCACTTGCGGACTCCCTGGTGATTCGCACTTTCATCCACGCGTTGAATCGACTGTTATGTTCTCTCGTGATCCAAACCTCAGATCGGCAAGGATTTTCTTGTCGTAGCATCTCCTTGTGCTCGTCGATGTACGGAGACACCTCCGTCATGTGTTGCAAGACCCAAAAATGTGCTTTCGAGTACATATCAAAATCAGGAGTCACTAGTACAGAAAAGCTTTCTTCTATCGGTAAAAAAACCCTTCTACTATCGGTTTTCGTACCGATAGAGATAGACACGATAGAATAAGACAGAACATTTTCTATCGGTAAATAACCGACAGAAAAAATTAAAAATTCTATCGGCATATTGGGAGTGTACCGATAGAAAACCCGTCGTAGTCTGACGATTAACGGTGGGAAAAATACCCATATTCTAACGGTTAATTACATGATTACCGACAGGAAAATATTACTTTTCTATCGGCACCTTATGATTATACCGATAGAAAACCCGTCGTCGTCTGACGTTTAGCGTTGGGAAAAATACCCATATTCTAACGGTTAATTATAAGTTTACCGACAGAAAAAAGTGTAGCACTCTGTCGGTTGGAAATGACATTATCGACAGAAAAAATCTTAGTACTCTCTCGGTTGTGTATGAGTTCACCGGCAGGAAAAATCACACTCTTCTAACGGTTAATTATAGGTTTACCGATAGAAAAAACCACAGTAGTCTCTCGGTTGTCGATGAGTTCACCGACAGGAAAAGTCACACTATTTTGACGGTTAATTTCAAGTTTACCGATAGAAAAATGGGTAGTAGTCTCTCGGTTGTGGATGAGTTTACCGATAGAAAATTTGTAGTGTTCTGTCGGCTATGAATGAATTTACCGATAGAACATTCACATATACAGTACGTTTACATTTACAATACAGTACATTCACATATACAGTACAGATGCAATACATTATAGATTGGATACACAATACAGTACAGATGCAAAGAAGGGTAAATTCACAGAACAGATTGACACATTAGACAGTTATTCACATTTATTCACATATATATGGACAAATACAAATTTCAATCCAATGTGGACATGTATTGACATATATATTTATTCACATGTATATAAACAGTCTATGCACAGAGTACACGAAAAAGAAAAAATTATCATGGCGGATGGTTGGGCGCAACTTCCTCCATGACATATTGAGCCCAGATTTGTCGAAGATCTCTAATCTTTGCATTTTCGTATGAGTCTTTCGACATGGCGATCTGCAAGCATGTGTGAATACTTAGTAACTAACTTCCTAATTTAGAACGTGACACCCAATTTTCAAATTTGAGTTAGCTATCAATGCTTACCTGGGGGAATTGGGCAAAGTTTGTCTGCACTAGGTCGTACATGTAGCGCAACACATAAAACCCGCATTCCCACGATTGCGGCTGCTGATGGCACTGAAATAATTGCATATGCGAAGACATGTTAGCTATTGTTTCCATAAACTAATTAAGCATAAACAAAAAGTCTCGTGAGTACCTCATATTCTTTCCAAGCTAGTAGGGAGCCATGCGGTGCGGCATGCCTCCCTCCAGCGGACGCATATTTATCAAAAGTCCTGCATTTCAGTTAGTATTGCCCATTAATGTATTATCATTAGCTAGTGAGGTAAAAATTTAAATCAAACATATAAGTTACTTACGCCTCCATATTCCCCTTGACCACATATTCGATCGATAATCCGTCACGCATCGAATCGAGGTAGTACACCTCGTTCCTCGGCGGACAGATCACGATGAGGATCCAGTGGCCCCTGCATTGTACGTAAAAGAGGACCGCTAGCTCAAAGTATATCTCAGGTGTAACATACAAGATCGAGTTAAATTAGTACGAAATGCACTAACCTTTGGTGGTACGGCACCAGAATGAACTCCCTGTCCTGCTGCGCCATCAGCGCCTTGGATATGTATAGCTCAGCGTACGCGGCGTCGTGCTCTAGCATCGTGAGGCTTATTTTCTCTGGGTCGAGGAAACCCACCTTGTCACACGCAGCCTCCGATGCTAGCCTGTACATGCACCTGCATGCAAATGACGACATTAGTATTGCACAGAAAGTTACTACATTTCAAATGAACTACAACAATGCAGAGTTAGCAAACAGAGTTAGAAAGCAGCAATACATAGCATCAGCAAACTCACAGAACTCCAGTCCGTATGATGGACATATCGAGCTCCCGCCAGTTGTAGAGGTCGAACAGATCCTCGTGTGCCACGGATATACTCCCGGGCTCACGGTGGAACTGCCCAGGCCTGTAGGGAACTAAGAAGTTCAGATTGCGCCGAGCTCGGTGTAGGTACCACTCGTGGAGGTCTCTGGTTGATCGATCCAATTTGCGCAAAGCTGCCTCCGACATGAGTGGGAACCCGTTCTTCAACCTCTCCGGCTGTCCCTGTCGCCCTTTTCCCTTGCCTTTGCCCTTGCCTTTTGCCGGGGACTGAGCGCGTACCTTCGAAGGCAAGGGCGAGGTGATGGCAGCTTTCTTCCGAGGTGAAGGTGTGGATGCGCTGGGTGGGGTCAAGGCCGTCTTTGATGTGTCCAGGGTCGCACGAGATCGGGCCTCATGCCCCGAGCTGGGGGCGCAGTCCCCTGGTAGCCCAGCGGTAGGCCACTTCAATTAATGAGCACGTATGTTAGATTATGCAAGTTGAGTGTACTGAGTAGGATGTAATCTAAAATGTGTAGGATTTACCAGTTGTATTACAAGACACTTCTTGGGCCACTGTACGTAGGAGCCCACTGCCTCAGCAAGTGTCTGTAGTTCCTCTGTTGGGACTGGCAATGGAGAATCGTTGTAGCCCGGCATGGCCATGTCCACCTGTACCTTTGCGAAACCCAACCGCAGAGGTACACAGTGGACCCGGACATCCGGCGCAGATGGATATACAAAGCCGTGTCCAACCAGTTCCTGCCTGGCGCCTACGTGATTCTGTAGGATGCAGCCCTCCGGTCTCTGCAAATTTGTAACAATTAAAATAGGTTAGCGAAACAACTCTAACAGAATGGGAGTGGCATCAACTTAAGTGCACAGATGAAGGCTTGCAGTACCTCAAGTAGATCCACTGGATCCGCGAGTACCTTCGAAGTGCAACTGCTTATCCGACCCCGCGAGGTACCGTCGTCCTGGGGATCCGCATCTGCACTCTTGGCCAGCAATGCTTCTCTCAACCGTGCAAACTCTTCCCTCATTTGTGCGACCTCGGACTGCACCTCAGACTGTACCTCAGCCCGTATCTCAACCCGCATCTCCGCCCGTATCTCCTCCCATACCTCAGCCCGTATCTTATCGGAGAGGTCAGCTTCCTTTTCCTTCCAGGAGCGGGCCTTCTTCCTCGGTGGAGCCGGATCTACGAAACCGGCCTTCCACGACACAATGGCTCCCACGGCCCGTGTCCGCCCGGGATGCTCCTTATTTCCTAGAGCCCGGGTGAGGATGTCGTTCTCCCTCTGCGGGGTAAACAATCCCTCCGCTGCCTCCTTCTCAAAAGAGATCTGTTACATTTAAAGGTACCTTGTGAGACAAATTGCCTTATATACACTTGTGCGCACACAGTTTACGAGGTTAGCCAACTTACCATTCGCCTCACAACGTCGGCGTCCCCAGGGGTTGCGAACTGCACAGACCCCGTGGACGACACGGACCCCCTCCCCCTCCACCATCTCTTGCACCTCTCATCCTGGATCTCGGAGAGCGGCAACTCAGGGGTGTCGATGATAGGATTTTGCTCGTCTTCCTTCTTCCACTGCTCCTCCTTCCCCACATAGCCCCGGGATCCGAGCCGATGCGGGTGGTCGTTCCTCTTCTGGATCGCCCTATTCTTCTCGCTAAGGGCCTTAAACTCCTCAGTCCCCTTCTGCTTGGTGAATTCCTCCCATACCTCCTCCGATATGAAGGGGTACTTCTCGCAAGGAGATTTCCCCACAGCGAGGAAGTTATTGACGAGCCAGCTCTTAAAGGTTTTCCATGTTCCGTTCATGTCCTTCAAGCAGGCAGTCCTAGGTGTATCGTCGGGGATGTTCCACTTAGCCTGTTTCCGAAAAATGCATACAATTAATCACGAGTTAGTTAAACTTTAGTATAAGCCAAGAGAACGTGATTACGAAAGAGTTCAGCGATTTCAGTTAATTTAACCTTCACTTCCGCCCACAACCTATCCCTCTCGTCCGCCATCACGTCCTTCCAGCTCTGGACGGTGATCTTCACCCTTTCTTTCGCCAACAGCCCAACGTAGGCCGCGTACCTCCCAGCATTCTTTCCAATCGGCCTCCCAAATTGGTTGAACTCACAAGAAAGATCCGTGCGTTTGGCCAAACACCCCAACGTCGTCGCGCCTCGCCCCACCCTCTTGCGCTGGGATGTACCAGCTGCATCTTCAGTAGTTACGATGGGGTTGGCCCTAGTCGAACCACTAGTACCATCCGATGAAGACGACGACATGTCTTCCCCTACAAAACCTTCAACAAACCATATATGGCAATTAATTCGCCTTGGAGTTCCATAACTCAGCCCAGGACTGGAGACTAACTAGGGCGGCAAAAGGGAAAATAATACAAAAAGAAAGACATGCATAAATTACTTCCTGAACTCTTCAGAAATATTTTCTATCGGTAAACACATGAGCTGCCGATAGACCATAACAATTACCTCCACAGAAGACAATTTTTCTATCGGCAAACCCGTGAGATACCGATAGAACATAACAATGTTCTCTACATATGGAATTTTGTTGACAAGCCACCATTCACTGTCATCACATAACATTCTCGATGATTTGCTATACTAATATTCATGGGCCAGCATTATTATTTCACACGTAAATATGCACACAAGCATCTAAGTGCCACTGTGCATAATCTTTAGCCTAGCCTGTCTGTGAGTCATCAGGACTTCACATCTATTAGGTTGGGAAAAGTCATGTATAGGCATTTGAAACATATACATCGAAGACCCATCCACATTGCCATATATTCATACCAAGTGAGTAAAAATTCCCAACCAAACTAATACATTGCATGGCTCATGTCCTTCCAGATCCAAATTAAGTTTTACTACTTGTGCAGAAATATTTTCTATCGGTAAACACATGAGCTGCCGATAGAATATGTGTAAGAACACCTCCAACATATAATGTGCATTACATGGCAGTTGGATACAATTGATCACACATACAGCAGTATAGATAAGTTAAAATCTCAAAACAGTTTCATTACAGCACTGGAACATATTATGTAAACCCTAATTTAAATCAACATTGCGTGCAGAATGTACATAATCCAACACAATAGGGAACCCTAGTGTAATTGCAAAACTCAAAGAATTAGTACGTGCAAAACACTAGGATCAAATAAGGAAGATGCTGGAAATAGAACGACGAATTAGGGTATTTACGGCGGCGATCAGTTCTGGTGATGGAGAGGCGGTGTAGAACGCAGCGGCGGCCGGCGAAGGACGAAAATAAGAACCGGTGGCAGTGGCAAACCAGTGTCCAGCCGGCGATCGTCGTGTGGGAGAGAGGAAGTGAGTGGTCGCGGCGGAGGTTGTGGTTTTCTTCGCTCTCGAAGAGACGCAGTGCTCTAAGGTGGAACTGTTCGAGTGGAGGGAAACCCAAGGGCCGTGTACGAGAAATAAAGCAGTGGAGGAACTTTTCTATCGGTACAAAAATATGATACCGATAGAATTATGTACTTTTCTATCGGCACAACACAATAGTACCGATAGAAAAAGTAAATTTCCCGGAAAAATATTTGAAGTAGTGGATGCTTTTTTCTATCGGTATAAACAATAAAATCCCGTGAGACCAATTTTCCCCAGAAAATTTTTTTAATTAAGTGCTTGAGATTATAGTATTGTGTGCCTTTTTCTATCGGTAAAAACAACAAAATACCGTCAGAGTAATGAAATGGTACACACAATTTAACATCAAACAGACCGTGGTTGAAAGCTGCAGAATGATAAAGAAAGAGGGAAGATAGCCGGAAAATTGGAAAATTGACATAAAAAGAAATTGTTCATTCATTGTTGTTTTATCACTTAAAAAAAAATAAAACCCAAAATGCTAGGTCAAGGGGTGGTCTTAACCCTGGCTGCATGTAGAATAGAGTCAGTTAGACTTGCAACCAGGACGCAGGACTCCTCTAGCGACAAGTTGTCCCTAGGATCAACTACTACCGCGTCGAGAAGGCCTGCGACCTCCCTCAGCTTCGCTATGGTATCCTTCATAGTCAAACCGCAGCCAGCAATGGTCATATCTGCGGCTTTCTTCTCCTCGCGAAGACGCCTCGTCCTCGCCCTAGCATTGTCACCATCCGTCTTCATGCGCTTAATGCGCTGGAAGAGATCGTCAAGGTCAAGCCGTAGCTGAGTGTGCTTGTCTGTAAGGAGCTTGTGCTCCTCCTGGAGGGCCCTCAGGTCAGCCTTCACTTTGGCAGTGTCTTCCACGGCTACCATTCCCTGTGCAAATCAACAGGTCAAGAATGAACTGAACATGGATTAACAATACAGGGGTAAACCGAGGAGATTTAGAGTTCTTACCGGGGAGGGCGTGGCTGACGATCCCATGGAGGTTGCCATTGTGAAAGAGAAGATGAGGAGTCGAACCTTTCGAGAATTAGAAAAACAACAAAATACCGCGACGCATGGCGAGGTACTTATAGAGTTTCCAAGGCGACGCATGGCGACACGGTTGAGAATTCAAAGCGGCAGAGTATTCTTCTATCGGTAAAAACAGGAAAAAACCGTCAGACAACAAATACCGTGAGACTAACGAATTTATTCTAACGGTAAAATAGAACAATACCGATAGAAAACGTTTTGAAGTGCCTGAGAGAAGTGCCTGAGACACATGAAAGTAGCGGATGTCCTTTTCTATCGGTATAAATAACAAAATACCGTCAGAAAAAAGGGATTTTTTGCAGAACTTAATTTGAAGAAGCAAGAGGCTGCGATGAGATTTTTGCAAGTGCTATTTGAAGGGAAGAATTAAGTATTTACAGGATAAAGGTACTGTACATGTTAGAACTCATGCTGTGGAGTAAAATTGAGATGTATTAATGCTGTGAACTAGCTTATCATTAAGTTGTAAAGAAAAATGTACTGCCTGATGTATTAATGATAAGTTCCTCACCTTGCTGCAGAACTTGTGGGCTGTTTGCTTGGCATTTATCCCTGAAATAGAAATTAATCATCAATGGTTCTCAACCCATAATCCTTCTTCGTGGTCATCTCGCAGATACATTGTTTCGTCGATATCTTCAGTACGGATAGATTGAATGTCCTCTAAAAATGGAGGTATTTCATCGAATTGGTTATACTCCTCTTCGTCGACAACATCTTCGACCCCAACAATACGTCTCTTGCTGTGGAGGACAACATGCAAGTTTGGATTGGCCGGGTCAACGATGTAGAATACCTGTGTGGCTTGCTTTGCAAGTATGAATGGATCGTCTTGGTGTTCGACTCTACCAAGATCGACGAGAGTAAACCCGTAACTGTCAACTTGAACACCTCGAGGGATTTCGACCCATTGGCATCGAAACAGGGTAATCTTAAGTAATCTGTAATCGAGCTCCCATATTTCGTCAATAGCACTGTAATATGAGTTCAGCGCCCTTACTGACCTGGCATCCTCGGAAATAGCAAACAGTGTCACTCCGCTACATTGCGTGCTACTCTTGGCGTCTTGAGCTCTTGTGTAAAATGAATACCCATTGATGTCGTACCCCTGCCAAGTCCCTACAGTGAATCTTAGGCCTCTAGCCAACCATGTCACAGTTTCACTTACGGAGCCCTCGGCAGCTCGCGTGACTCTTTCTTGGATCCACTCAGCAAATTTCCTGTTATGTTCTCTGCTGACCCAAACGTCTGACTTCGAAGGATTCTGTGACCGTAACATTACCTTGTGCTCGTGTATGTATGGCTTGACCTCCGTCATGTGTTGTAAGACCCAAAAATGTGATTTTGCGTACACATCACGAGCGGGGACGATAGCTTTGAATCCAATCGTTCTGATTCCCTGAAGCCTACCCTCGTGTCGGGACCTAGGAACGCCAATTGGGTCAACCCCGGCCATATAATCTGTGCAAAATTCAATCACCTCCTCGGCGGCATAACCTTCCATGATACTCCCCTCGGGTCGACGACGAGTCCTTACGTATCCCTTCAATACACCCATAAATCTCTCAAATGGATACATGTAGCGCAGGCACACGGGTCCACAAAACTTAATTTCTCTGATAAGGTGAACAATCAGATGGACCATAACATCAAAAAAGGATGGAGGGAAATACATCTCGAGCTGACAAAGAGTTGTAACCACGTCGCGTTGCAAAGCGTCCAGTCCATCGGGATCAATTACCTACGAGGACACAGTTGCGCCAAATATTCATATCAGAAAAATCTTCTAATTAAGCTCCACAAATGGAGGTAATGAACTTATAGTACGAGTGCACGTACTTACCTTGCAAGATATTGCGTTGAAGAAATAACATAGGTTTGTGATTGTCTCTCTGACTTTAACTGGGAGAATGCCTCTGATAGCAATGGGAAGCATCTGTGACATCAAGACATGACAGTCGTGGGACTTCATGCCAACCAGTCTTTGGTCCTTCATAGACACAAGTTTTTTCAAGTTCGCGGAGTACCCACATGGAACTTTAACACCGTGCAGGCACCGACAGAGTTCTATTTTTTCGCTCTTGGACAACGTATAGCAGGCCGGGGGAAGGTATGTACGCTTTCCATTCTCTAAAGGTGCAAGCTCAGTCCTTATCCCCATTTCCACCATGTCACGACGAGCTTTCACACCATCCTTTGTCTTTCCCGGAATGTTCAACAACAAACCAATCAAACTGTCACAGACATTTTTCTCTACATGCATGACGTCAATGCAATGTCGAACTTGTAAGTGCTCCCAGTACAGTAGATCCCAGAGAATCGATCTCTTCTTCCAAACATTTTTTTCTCGAGGTTTAGAATGCTTACCGAACTCAACTTTGATGTCGTTCACGCGTGAGTAAATCTCCTTACCGGTCAGAAACACTAGAGCTGATCCCTTCTCAGGCTTCCCCTTAAATGATTTCCTCTTCTTACGGTACGTGTGATGCACCGGAAGAAACCTGCGGTGACCCATGTACACTGTTTTCCGGCAGTTTCGCAGCCACATGCTCTCAGTTTCATCTAGGCAAATAGGGCAAGCCTTGGCTCCTTTTGTACTATACCCCGACAAATTGCCGTAGGCTGGAAAATCATTTATGGTGCAAAATATCAGGGCCCGCAAGATGAAATTCTCTTTCTTGTATGCATCCCACACCTGCACACCCTCGCTCCACAATTTCTGTAAGTCCTCGATTAAAGGCGCTAGAAACACGTCAATATCATTTCTGGGTTGTCTGGGTCCTGAGATTAGTAACGCCATCATGATGTACTTGCGCTTCATGCATAACCAAGGAGGAAGATTGTAGATGCATAAAAGAACCGGCCAAGTGCTGTGCCGGCTGCTCATATTACCATGTGGATTCATACCATCTGTACTCAGCCCGAACCTTACATTCCTAAGTTCGCCGCCGAACTCAGCAAATGTTCTGTTGATGTTTCTCCATTGAATAGAATCAGCTGGGTGTCTCAGTTTTTCGTCTTGTTTCCGGGCTTCAGCATGCCAACGCAAGTGCTTCGCGACTTTCGGATTTGCAAACAGCCGCTTCAATCTAGGTATCACAGGCAAGTACCACAGTTTTTGTCGGGGGTCCTTTCCTTACCTCGTGACGTTCACTGTCAATCCGGTCCCTACGCGTATACCTCGATGCACCGCATCTTGGACAAACATGCAAACTGGAGTACTCGTTACGGTACAACACACAATCATTTGGGCATGCGTGTATTCTTTCGATTTCCATTCCCAACGGACACAACAGTTTTTTGGCTTGGTAAGTAGATCTTGGCAACTCATTTCCCTCTGGAAGCATGTCCGCTAGAAGATCTAATAGTGCCGTGAAACTCTTATCACTCCAACCGTTTCCTGCCTTCAAGTTATATAATCTCAGCACAGAAGACAGTTTTGTAAATGTTGCACATCCAGGGAACAGAGGCTTCTCAGAGTCAGCAATCAGTTTCTCAAATTCACAGAAGTCATTTTCGTTGTAATCTTCCTCTACATCACGTAACATCTCATCTAGATTGTCATCATCATCATCATCTACGTGCACATTGGAATGAACATTACCAAAATTGGGATGATCATCGATATTATTGCAATCCACATCCGAGTCGTGCTGATTGGTAGTAGTGGTGCTTGTTTCCTCAAGATCTTCGCCATGCCATATCCAACGGATGTATCGCGCGTTAAAACCACGACGAATCAAATAACTCTTAATTTGATCAGAGTTGCTAAACCTCTTCAAGTTCATACAATCTGTACAAGGACAGAGCATATTTTTCTCTCCCTTCCTCTCCTTTTGTTGCTTAGCAAATTTAATAAACTCATTCACACCATCCAAATATTCAAGAGTAGTACGTTTTATTCCATACATCCAATATTTCCTGTCCATCTACAATTAACAAAATTTAACGAGTAAGCCATGCATGAAACCTGCCCGATTAAGTTATGTATATGTACATGTACAGCCTCTTACAACAGATACATGTGTTGAACCCTAGCCTGACGAAATTAACACTAATTAACCTAACTAACTACACAATACAAGCTAGTTAGCTGCTAAAACATGACGCATTTCCAGCTACCAAGCTCCCAAGCTTAGAGCTACAAACTTGGAACTACACAATACAGCTAGCTTGCAAGTAGAGAGGAAGGGAGATCTAGAGGGAGAGAGAGATAAGTGTCGACGATTAAGCGTACCTTAAAGAGAGGGGCGCAATCAACTTCCCTCCAGCCTGCGCTGATCACCCTAGCAGTGTAGCTGGAACTTTCGTCACAAACAGAGGGACACAGAGTGCAACAGAACAAATTAAAGAGCAGCACAGCAATGCACGAGTGGGGTTTTCCTTATAATGGACATTTTTCTAACGGTAAATACATGAAATAACTGTCAGACTAACTTAGGTAATTTGCCGCTCACATATTCTATCGGTAAAAACACACACATACTGTCGCGCCCCGAGACTGGGACTACGACTACTCCTGTAGAGTCCTAGCTCGCTGCAGCTAGTTCCATATATGCATAGCATACACATACCCTTGACGTCCCAGGATAAGTCAAGCACAGGAGTATATCACATTGCAACAGAGTAACTTACAAAATAGTTAAGCAGTGTGGCCTGGTGGCCTTGATATTACATAAGGAGATTACAATGCCTTCACGGCATACATGGTTTAGCAAAATAACATTTACACAGCAGAAGATAGGTGACCCACCCACAAAAGAGAAGTGGACAGCAGAACAACACACATTAGGGAAATGACGGGACTGACGCTCCTCCTTTTGGGTCCACGAAGTACTCCACGCCTTCATCTTGATTGTTGATCGCTCCATCTATTGATTTGTAGGTTGCAAGAGTGAGCACTTACGTACTCAGCAAGTCATAGGTAAGAGTAGATACCTATAGTAGTGATGACATGAACCTAGACTAGTCAAGAATTATGGATGTTTATAAAATAATCTTTTTCTTTCATACCTCACCTCATGGCAGCACTTTTTATAATATAACATCATCATTCATGTTCACTAGATTATAGCACTACCGCGACACGTCGACACACGACAGCCCACGGCAGCACTCCTTATCATGACAACACATGTCATTTGGGTAATCTTGATTTAAACATATTTTATTTAGAAAATAGTACTTGTGTCACACCCCGTGGATTTAATCCACCGCAGCAGACTCCTATAAAACCCGGGAGCTCGGAGTATTCGAATACATTTTTAACTCTGCAGAGAGGTACCAATTTACCCGCAAGATATTCCACTTTCAAACCTTTCCTATCATAACAAAATGATTGGACCCCTGACTCACTTCATATTGTGAGCGGCAAGGTGGAAATAACAAGAACTTTTGTTATGTATCACTCACAATTCACCCCCGACCCTGTGGCTCTCAGCGAGACACAGTTGTGGTAGGTTGTATCCAAACCTCCACCCCTACATATGTTTCCATTACTGGATCAACGTGCGAGATCACCTTCAGTGATATGTGTGGGAGCCGCGCTCCGTGTTTATCGTGCATCACTACACAATTCCAGCAGGGGTTTCATGTGCGATCCACATAATTACTTGTTCAGGCCTGTCCCATACCAGGCTTGCGGTTAGCACGTTGTTCATGCCACTAGACGCACAACACAAGGTTCTAGTCCTTATATGCCAGTGACCAGACCATCCACAACCCTGCACCTTCAGTGCCTGCATTCCTTTGCAGTCTAGCACCTCCAGTGCTACCACCATTCCATACCATTTTCTGGTCACAGCTAGGGGTTTTATTTCATGAATATACTTATATAAATACATATAATAGTTCATGGCTCAAAACTTGTTTATTTCACTTTTCACAGATAACCAGTCTAGTACTGCCAATTCATAAATCAATCATTCTCAATCTTTCTCATGCAATATTATCTATATTCAAGGTTATGTTTTAGCAACATTTAAAATATAGGTTCAAGATGACCAAGGATATGACTTGCCTTCCGCGTCGTAAGAAACAGCAGTTGATGACGGGTCAACAGCGAAGTCCTCGATCTCAGCTTCTAGATCTGCTCGACGACAAACCAAACAATACACACAAATATTACTTATATATTAAGATGTTTTAGGATTTATATGCAGATATGATTAACAAGGATAACTGAACGATACTGGAGATAATTGAGATTACAAGGTGAACTGAGTTGAGATCTAGGGTTTCAAGGATTTGGCTAAGGATGGATGTTAGATGCTCTTAGGATCTCAAGGTTACAATAAGAACATCAATTTTGTGGCTGGTTTGATCAAGAATAGCGAATGTCAGCAGATTGACATTCAGATCAAGATTCTGACATAACTTCAAGGAAAACTAGAGAGCTTATCTCAAGTTATGACAGTAGAAGAAAATGTAGATCATAACTCTACAAATTCAGTGGACAAAGTGGCTTTCAAAATGCACAATCAGAAGTGGGTAAACAAGGCCAATGCCATTGGCTGGCATGCACTGGAATAGTGTCAAAAACTAGAGTTTAGCGGCAATTATAATTCAAGGGCTCAAATCAAGTTGTGATAGAAGAATAAAATGTAGATCACAACCTCAGGAATCTAAGAGACAAAGTTATGCCCAAAATGCACATCTGGAAGGTAGTGAAAAGGGCTAATGCCACTGACTGACATAGTCTGGCATTGATCTTGACATGGCCAAAAACTAGGGCTTGGCATAACTTTTGATCTAGAGCTCCAAATGATGCACCACTTTGTCTGGGAGGTAGGCAATGATAACAGGAACAAATCATTCAACAGGATCTAGGGCAGAAGATGGCTAGAAAGCAAGAAATTTGATGATGAACAGAGATGAACTAGTTGTACTGGAGCAGTTCTGGACAAAATTTTGGCATGGTTATAACTTGAATTCTGGGCAGTTTCAGAGATCGAGCTAGAAGACAATTATGCTCAAGAAGTTGAGGCACACCTGAATGACAAAGTGGATGAAGCTGAAACGGCCGGGAGAGGATTTCCGGTGAACTGCGCCGGAGAAGATGACATGAGATTTGGGGCTTTTTGATACAGGCCGAAAGAACTTTAATCCAAGCTTGGAGAGTGAAAGAAGGGTAAGATGAAGCTATCTGGCCAATCAATTCGGCCGGAGGATGGCCGGAGAAGCCTGGCGACGATCGCCGGTTTCTGGAGAAGCTCAAAACTTGGGAAATCTTCAATTCGAGCTTAATCTGGAGATATTGATACATAGGCTTGCTTCAAAAGGTTCACTGATCATTTTTCTTCACAAGTTCGAGAGCTAATTCGAAGTGATTTGGTCTGCATTGCCGGAACAGGGCAATCGGGAATTCCGGCGATCACCGGCGACTGGATGCAATATAATTCAATTAAATGGTACAGCACGGTGAGGGAGATGAGATATACCTTCTGGTGCTGTTAATTCGGTGAGAAGTGCAGCAGGGCGTGCTGGCACCGTGAGGCCTCAATCTGGACTCGCCGGAGAAGAAGACGAAGACAGGAGAATTTCGAAATTTGGCTAAGTCTTGGTGAAGGGAAGATGACACAGGGTATGGCTGCTTATATAGACCACAGGGCGATGCTTGCAAGGAGATGCAGCAAGGGAATTTGTGTCGATTGACATGAGTTGCTGGGCGTAGGAGCAACAACGGCGAGCGGTGAAGCGACTGTACACTGGCAAAGCGAAGCTGTGCTACATCGAGTCTCATCAATGTCGGGCGGTGCAAGGCAGTGGCGACAAGGGCTGGCAACGTGGCGCAATGTTGCTGACAAAAGCCTGTTGCTGGTCGCGCGCAGGAGCACATGCTGTTCAACGGCGCTGCCACGGCGTTGCCACGGCGATGGCTGGGGCGTGGACGCGTGTGCACATGCAACTCAAGTGAGTACGAGCTCAGGCGAGGCGAGGCGTGGCCGGCGGCGAGCAAGCGCGGCGCAAACGCACGGCAAGGTTCCTGGTCGTGCACTGCAGTTGGCCTGGTCGAATTTGGGCTGATTTGCAATTATTGATTTTCTTGATTTCGACTGAATTGTAAATCTGGAGATTTGGAAGGTTTGATCTGGAATTGGTTCTGCTGTTTTGGTATACTTAATTCCACAGATGATTTGGCACAGATTGAAGATAAAATTTGGGACATTTGGATGACTTTTGATATGAACTGAAAACAGAGTAGATTAGGGTAAAATAAGTCTGAAACTTATTGATCTCGAATTCTGGGATTTAGGGTTTGATTTTGAGATACTCATAAAAGAAGAATTTGTATTGAAAAGCATTTGGGAGATGTTCCCTGAATCAGATTCGAATTTGGAGATGATTTGCAACATTTTGCCTTTTCTGGCTTTTAGAAAATCTAGAAAAGGACTGATCTGCGATACTCTGGGACTGATTTGCGAAAAAGGTTCATATGGTGAAATCTGGCTGCCAACTTTTTGGATTAAGGTATTGGCATACCCTTGATCATAATCCACGAATAATCTGGTCTGAACTTGGCTAAGATTTTGATTAAATCTGAATTTCTGAAACTTAGGGTAAAAGGTAATAACAGATATTCTGTTTTCGAAAACAGAAGGGAGTTGATAATTCTGGAAGTTAGAGATAGAATTGAATCTGGGTTCTGAAGGCTTTTAGGTTTAGGATAACTGATAGATCAAATCTGGAAAGTCAGATCTTGTCTTGGGGTCACAGGATAGATTTTGAGATTTTAGGGCTAGAACAGAAATAAGCTGAGGCTGATTTGGTTGATCTAGAAGAGACATATGCATGCATGATTTTTAAGAAAGAAACTTTTCACCCCAAAACTCAGGATGTTACACATACCGTTAGAGAATGTGCATTACCGAGCAAGTACAGGACTTCTTCTTTCGGTAAATATGTGTATTGACCGTTAGATCATGCATGACACAGCACACACATGAGTTTTTCTATCGGTAGATATGTGTACGAACCGTTAGAAGATGCATGACACACGAGCAAGAGTTTTTCTATCGGTAAATATGTGTATTTACCGTTAGAATATGCATGACTGAGCAAATATATGTGTTTTCCTATCGGTAAATATGTGTACTTACCGTTAGAGGAGGTACTGGTACCAAACTGGGACAAACATGCACATGCCATTTCTCACATTCAAGGAATCATATCAATGTAACATCAAACAGATCTTACATCAAACAGATCTTACATCAAACAGATCTTATATCAAACGGATCTTAACTAGAAGATAAAGCAATATATTTCAAGAAATGCTAATTTGTGGATTAACTAGGAGACACAAAAATACTTTTCTTAGGTACTTGGGACTTCATCTTGCCAAAGAAATTACACATGCCAGTTCACAAATTCAGGTACAAACATACACATGCCAGTTCACAAATTCAAGTGCATGTCCGAAACAGCAGTACAAATACACACCTACCTACCAATACAATTAAATACACAAATACTCCCTGCACATTCAAGTTCATGTCCCAATTAGCAATACATGATACACAAATATACAACAATATACAAATACAACAATTCACACATTCGATGTATATTAGAAAAGCCACGTCTGAAATTAACAACAGATCACGACGAGGACCCAGTGGCCCATACATTTTACATAAAAGAGAACCTTTGCAGGTTGCCACAATGCAACTACCGACTACAAGTTAGACCTGATACATCACAAATCCATTCATCCAAAACAGCAAATGTCTGAACCACATTGGACTTAACCACAGGAGTTCAGTTCAAAGACGCCCGAGGAGCTGGAACTGCCGTCGACATACATTTGTACGTATTGGTGATTTCCTCGGACTCAAACTGGATCAACTCAACTCAACTCAACTCAACTCCATTAACAAAAAGAACTTACCTTCCAAGATGTTGTTCTGTGTAGTGATGGTGTAGAATGGCTGTGCAAATAACAACAATTCTTCTTCTCCAAGCAGGTAAGCATCTGGCCACAAGCTGGTGCATGCAAAAAAATGTAAGATGCTTTCTATAGGTCCTGATTTGAGAAACACGCTGGGCTTAAGCATCTTCTCGACCGAGCCAACCAAGATCTCGCCCTTCACGTCCTTCCAGCTCTCGACGGTGATCTTCACCATTTCTTTCGCCAACAAACCAACGTAGGCAGCGTACTGCGATGAAGAACCGTGAAATACGTTGCCCCTCATGAGCATCATCCAAGGACCTGAACAGATCATAATCATATTGAAAAGAAGACACATCAAAATGAAGGATACAAAAAAAGCAGAATTATTGCCATAATCGGATTAGAATAATCTAACAATATTGCAGAAATTTTACGTACCTTCCTTGGGATGCCGACGTCTAGAGGGCGTCGATGGAGGTGCAGAGGTGCAGCGGTCCCCTGTAGAGGTGCGCCGGCCGTCCATGGAGCTTACGGATTAGAACTACGAGCCCCAGATGAACTGTGAGAATGAAAGAGACATACCCGTGTATTTATACAAATATATATTTTCTATCGGTACGAAAACAGAATACCGTTAGTACTAAAAACATCTGTAGAAGGCGAATGGTTCTATCGGCACAATAAATATTACCGATAGGAATTTTTGTACATACTCTATCGGTGTGTACGTACATTGCCGATAGAATATTACTAGTTGTAGAAGGCCAACAGTTCTAAGATATTTTTGCAATATTCTACCGGTATAAACATTCATTACCGATAGAATAAAACTAAACTATTTGAAGACGAACAGTTCTAAGCAATTTTCTATATATTCTAACGGTAAAAGAATCCATTACCGATAGAATAAAAATATTTGTAGAAGGCCAACGATTCTATCGGCGCACTACATATTGCCGATAGGAATTTTTAATATACTCTGTCGGTATATTCATACAGTACCGATAGAATAAGTCTAGTTGTAGAAGTCGACCAGTCCTATCGGCGCACAACATTCTCCCGTCAGTACTTATGCATCTCTTCTAACGGTAAATATGTTCATCACCGCTAGAGTAAATCATACTATTTATTCTATCGGTAAGTTTCTTATAAACCGATAGAAAAAATACACCCGTCGCCCTTTTATGACCGCGAGGCACATTTTCTATCGGTTTTCAACTAAATCGCTAATAACCGATAGAAGATAGTGGTTAGTAGACTGCATTTCTGTACTAGTGAGTGATTGCTCTTTGTCCAATGGTCTCAACGCCATCAAGCCTCCCCTCGTGACGAGACACAAGAACTCCTATTGCTTCTACATCGTCCATGTAATCGACACATAACTCAACAACCTCTTCCGCTGCATAACCTTCGACAATGCTACCCTCGGGCCGAGAGTGATTCCTCACGTAGGCCTTAGGTACACCCATGTACCTCTCGAATGGATACATATAACATAGGAACATGGGTTCACATATCTTGATTTCTCTGACAAGGTGGACAGTGAGATGGACCATGATATCAAAAAAAGACGGAGGAAAATACATCTCAAGCTGACAGAGAGTTCGAACCACCTCGCTCTGCAGAAAATCTAGTTCCTCGGGATCAATGACCTTGCAAGAAATTGCATTGAAGAAATAACACAGCCTCATGATCATCTCTCTGACCTTATGCGGCAGAATACTCCGAATGGCAACAGGAAGCATTTGTATCATCAACACGTGAAAATCGTGAGACTTCATACCAAACAATTTCAAATCACCCATGGACACAAGCTTTTTCATATTTGCGGAGTAACCCGATGGAACATTAACACCATAGAGACACTTACAAAGTTCTGTCCTCTCAGCCTTGCACAAAGTATAGCAGGCAAGGGGGAGGTATATACGGCCTTTCTCGTCCTCTCTCATTGCTAGCTCAAGCCTGATTTTCATTTCGATCATGTCACACCGCACATTGACGCCATCCTTTGTCTTCCCCAGAATGTTCAGCAATAGGCCAATTAAACTGTCGCAAACATTCTTCTCTGCATGCATGACATCAATGCCATGCTGAACCTCTAAATGCTCCCAATACGATATGTCTCAAAATATCGATCTCTTCTTCCAAGTGTTCTTCGTGCGGGTTTCAATTTATGACCCTTTCCAAACACAACGTCTATGTCCTTTCACCCGTGAGTAAACGTCTTTCCCGCTCATAGGCTTCAGGGTTGAACCATCTTCCTTGTGGCCGTCAAATTCCCTCTTCCTCTTACGATACGCGTCATTCTTCGAAAGAAACCTACGGTGACGAATGCACACTGTTTTCCTGCAATTCTTCAACCACATGCTCTCAGTCTCATCTTCGCAGTGGGGACAAGCTTTGGCTCCTTTCGTACTACGTCCTGACAAATTTTCAAGGGTAGGGAAATCGTTGATGGTGCAAAATATCATAGAACGTAGGATGAAGATTTCTCGTTTGTATGCGTCCCATACCTGCACCCCTTCGTTCCACATTGTTAGCAGATCCTCTATCAATGGTACTAGGTACACATCAATATCATTTTCGGGTTATTTTGGTCCTGAGATAAGTAGGACATCATGATGTACTTGCGCTTCATACACAACCAAGGAGGAAGGTTGTAGATACACAAAAGAACCGGCCAAGTGCTATACCAATTGCTCATGTTACCAAAAGGATTAATTCCATCGGTACTCAACCTGAACCTTATATTCCTCAATTCCGCTCCGAAGTTAACAAATTCCCTGTCGATGTTTCTCCACTGCGAAGAATCAGCGGGGTGTCTCAGCTTTCCATCCTTCTTCCGGTCTTCCGAGTGCCAACACAATAATTTTGCCTCTTTACGGTTTACAAACAAACAATTCAAACGGGGAATGAAGGAAAAATACTACAACACCTTAGCAGGAGGTCCTTACTTTATCTTAGCGCAGTCACCATCATCGATTCGGCCCTTACGGTTATAGCGGGATGCGCCGCACACCGGACAAACCCCAAAATTCTTGTAGTCGTTACGGTAAAGGATGCAATCATTAGGACATGCGTGTATCATTTCTACTTCCATTTCCAAAGGACACAACAACTTTTCATTTGGTAGGTGTTTTTTGGCAACTCATTTCCTTCCAGAAGCATGTCCACTAAAAGATCTAACAGTGCCATGAAACTCTTGTCGGTCCAGCTATTACTTGGCTTCAATTTTAATAGTTCAAGCACGGAGGCCAACTTTGTGTACTTCGACTTGCAACCAGGGAACAATGGCTTTTTTGAGTCCTCAATCAAGCTCTTGAATTTACCAAACTCACTTCATTGTAATTTCCTTCCACATCACGCAACATGTCATCTAAATTGTCATCCTCTGGCATATCCTCATCAAAATCGTTGTCGGGATCCAACATGTCCTGTTCCTCAACCTGAGTGGCACTTGTTTCTGCAGTTTGCTCTTCACCATGGTGGACCCAACACGTGTACCCCTTTTTGAAACCACGTCGGATCAAGTGGGAGACAATTTGCGATGAGTTGGTGAACATCTTAAGATTTTGGCAGTTTACGCAAGGACAATACATATATCGTAAACTCTTCTTTGCCATGTCTTACTCAGCAACTTTTTGGAAATCTAAAACACCTTTCATGTATTCTTCACTCACTCGGTTGTCATTATACATCCAGTCTTGATGGACCATCTGCAATTAAATTCATACTCCTGCTAAGTAATACTCTACGTATGGTCGACATGCAATAAATTATAATCTAGCTAGCTAGTGTTTGTGGAGTTTGCGGTATAACTAGTTAACTACTACTTGAACTGCAAGCAATTAGTTAGTAACTGATTGGGGGCGTGGATAACACACATCATAAGTAATTAAATAGCTACAGGTCGAAAAATGAGAGTTACAACCAGGATTTTCTACTCTAGCTTCCCCTCCCTCTAATTTGATCAATCAATGGAGATCGGTATTGATGATGAAATTAAGTAATGTGTATGCCTTAGGAGCAAGTACCAATCTTGGATCTTAAAATTTGTTGTCCCCAAATGCTCCCCTTTTGAGATATTGCTCTTTCTTGCCCCAGATCTCTTCCAACTGGATAGTATGTCAAGTAATAGTGTACGACTAGCTCGAAACATCCGCTGAAAGACCTTTTATTCTAGATTCAATACAGACAATTCTATATCATACCGTCTGTAATAACAAACTATCACTGACGATTTTCACTTTAAAATCGTCGGTAATATCGGTGCATTTGTGTAGAACTAAAAGACCTTTTATACCAGGTTCAATACAGATGATTCTAGCATCATACCGTCTATAATAACAAACTATCACTGACGGTTTTCACTTTAAAACCGTCGGTAATATCGGTGCATTTGTGTATATGACAGAAATATTACAGACGGATTTGAGATATAAACTGTCGTTAATAATTAGAATATCACAGATGGCTCCGAGGTCAAAACCGTTTACTTCACGCTTCACTATCACAGTCTGTTTTGACTTCGGAACCGTCTGTGATAACTTGGCATACTTGTATTGCTGTATATTTGCGTATTTGTATTGCTATTTGGAACATGTACTTGAATGTGTGAATTGGTGTATTTGTATATTTGTATTGGTGAATATTTGTATATTTGTATTCACTATCACAGATGGTTTTTAAATCAGAACCATCTGTGATAATTAGAATATCAACCATATGCTCTACTATCACAGACGATTCTGAGTTCCGAACCGTCTGTAATATTCTTGAAATTTTGCTTGAAGTCGAATTGTTCGACTTCTACAAACACTTGTTCCCTCCCTGGAGTTTCGCTTCCAGTCGAATTGTTCCACTTATTTTTCTCCTTGGGCACAACGAGCCCTAATCCGTAACCTCCATTCATGGCCACCGCACCTCCATCAACGGCCACTAGTTTCTCTGGTGAATCAAGTCCAACATCGATCGTAGATTCAACTCCCTTGACTAGATTTCAGCATTGCAAGCAAGGCAAGTAAAATTTCAGCATTGTTGGATTATCCTAATCCTATGATGGCAATTATCCTGTGATTCCCGTATCTTCCATTTTTAAATGTCTTCTTTTCAATATATGATTCTGTGCAGGTCCTTGGACGATGTTCACAAGGGACAACATGGCTCACGGTTCGTCATCGCAATACGCTGCCTACGTTGGCTTGTTGGTGAAAGAAAAGGTGAAGATCACCTCGAGAGCTGGAAGAATGTGAAGGGCGAGAAGATCCTCAAGCCCGGCGTGTTTCTCAAATCAGGACCTATAGAAAGCATCTTACATTTGTCTTAGTGATTTCCTTGGGCTTTCTCAACTCAACTCAACGCAACTCAACTTTGAGTTGAGTTGAGTTGATTTGCATTGATGAGTTGAGTTGAGTTGAGAAAGTCAGAAGAGATCACTAAGACAAATGTAACTCAACGCCAGTTCCAGCTCCTCGGGTGTCTCTGAATATGGTTAAGTCAAACGTGGTTCATACATTTACTGTTTCAGATGAATGGATTTGTGATGTATCAGGTCTAACTTGTAGTCTGTAGTAACATTTGTTGTTTGATTGCAAAGGTTCTCTTTCAGATGTGACTTTTCTAATACATCACATGTGTGAATTGGTGTATTTGTATTGCTATTTGGGACATGTACTTGAATGTGTGAATTGGTGTATTTGTGTATTTGTATTGGTGTATATTTGTGTATTTGTATTGCTGTTTCAAACATGTACTTAAATGTACGAACTGGCTTATTTGTGTAGAACTATCCCAGGAATATCACATATGGTTTTTAAATCAAAACCATTTGACTTCAAACGGTGATATAACAGACGGTTTTTACCTCAAAACCATCTGTGATATAACTATCACAGACGGTTTTTAAATCAGAACCGTCTGTGATATTCCAAGAACATTGAGAATTCGAAGCGTCGGACATTGTTGGGACTATCATAGTCGGTCCTGACATCAAAATCGTCTGTAATACTAGACGGTTGGGAGATCTAAACCGTGCATTTTTTATCACAGACAGTTTTGATCTCAGAATCGACTGTGATCTGTTCTCCCTCCCGCCAAAGATTGCCGCTCCCATGTCACTTAATCACCCCGCGATAATCGTTATATGATCGCGATAGTTGTTCCGCGATCGCACACAGTGTGCATACCTTTCTATGGTCGAATGTTTGCCAAAAGCTAAAGAAAGATAAAGAAAGAGGGAAGATAGCAATCCAAGAACGTGCTAGAAAATTGAAAAATTGACAAAAGAACAAATTTTTCATTAATTTTTTTCATCACTTACAAAAAAAAAAGTAAAAATACAAAATGCTAAGTCAAGGAGTGGTCTTAGCCCTGGCTATATCTAGAACAGTTTGACTTGCAGTCAGGACGCAGGACTCCTCCAGCGACAAGTTGTCCTTCTTAGGATCAACTAGTACTGCATCGAGAATGCCTGCGACCTCCCTCAACTTTGCGACGGTATCCTTCATAGTCAAACTACAGCCAACGATGGTCATATCTGCGGCTTGCTTCTCCTCACAAAGACGCCTCGTCCTCGCCCTAGCATTATCACCATCCGTCTTCATGCGCTGGAAGAGATCGTCTAGGTCAAGCCGTAGCTGAGTGTGCTTCTCCATAAGGAGCTTGTGCTCCTCCTGGAGGGCCCTCAGCTCGGCCTTCACCTTGCCCGAGTCTTCCACTGCTCCCCTTCCTTGTGCAAATCAACAGGTGAAGAATCTACTGAACAGGGATTAACAATACAGGGGTAAGTCCAAAAGATTGAGAGTTTTTACCAGAGAGGACCAGGCTGACGATGCCATTGAGGATGCCATTGGCGCAGAAAAACTAAGGAGTTGAAGAGTTTGAGAATAAGAAAAACCTGTAAAGTAGTTGGTAATTATTCCAATGCCAAGCTATTTATTGAATTTTCAAGGCGACGCTTCGTGTTCCCAGCATAGGGCGCCGCGCGAAGATAGGAGATCGCAATGAACACACTATTGAGAATTCAAAGCGCCGGCACTGTTTGGACTATCACAGTCGGTTTTAACCATAGAACCGTCTATGAAAGTCAGAGACGGTTTTGACCACGGAACCGTCAGTGATACTCTAGTTATCACATACGGTTCTCAGTTGAGAACCGATTTTAACTATCACAGTCGGTTTTGAGTTTAAAACTGTCTGTGATAAGTAAACTATCACAGATGGTTCCGTGATCAAAACTGTCTGCTTGACTATAACAGTTGGTTTTGACATCAGAACCAACTACGATAACTTAACATATTCTCCCGACAAGCCTTCACAAACGGTGTTCCATTGAAAAGTTCATAACCATCTGTGATGTGCCGTCCTGAATTTCTGTTTCTGTGGTAGTGGAAGCGACAGACGAGCCAGCACAGAGAGGAGGGAGGCGGAGGAGGACCTCACCAAAGGAGGTGGCACAGGGACTCGGCCACTCAGGTAAGAGGGAGGCGACGGAGGATGGGAGGAGGTGGCGCGGTCACACAGAGCTGCAGAGGACGGGAGAGTAAGGGTTTTCTGCCTCTTGTACTCGGTTAGGTGTGGTCCTGTGGAGATTCAGCTAGGCCCGAGGAGGAGACTAGGAGAGGAGGGACTCAAGAGTCAAGACATTTTTTCAGTTTAGTTTTTTTTGGGTAAAAAACCGAACCGTACCGAATATCAAAATTGAGTAAATTATCCTACTGAGCCGAATATTGTATACTACATAAACTCCTATTTTAGTTCAATTTAGTTTTTTCAGTTCCGTTCAGATTTGCACAGCCCTACAGATACAGATATGGAATCGGATATTGTTCTTCCCTTATCCTAACGTGTATCCGAAAGAAAATAAAAATCAGATATAGATACATAATCGAATATCATTCAAATCTTAAAATTGCAACAATGTTAAGAAATGTTTACTATGATATTAGGGACTTCATGTTTACTATGAAGTTACAAAACTCTCACAAAATTAGAAAAAAAAAGTGCTTGTCCAGAATGCACATACATGTTATTTTAAAAACTTTGCAACATTTACCCCATTTCGTTAAATTTAAATAAATCTTCACTATTCCTCTCTCTCCCCTCTCATCCTGCACAGCTTCTTCCTCCTCACCACCACTACCACCGCCACCCACCTTGGCAGCCACTGAGGACCATGCATGCGCCACCCAATGGCTGTCGTTGACCTCAAAGATGGCGTCAGCACCACCTACCATCCCTCTCCCATTTCCTCCTCCTCCACTCCTCTCCCACTGGACACCACCGCCCACCACTGCCACTTACGACTAGTGGCGCCTCCACTACTAAGCTATCACCATCATTGCTGTTGCTAAAGAGGGGGTTAGGTAAGCTTTGATGGGACTAAATCCTAAAGTGGAGAATTTGGTCCAAGATGTGAAATGGTGCATGCAAGATAACAAAAAATCTGATACATATATGTTAGTAAATATCAAAAAATACAGCCTTTCTCTTTTTAATCAAAACTCGAGGGACAAAGAAGGAAAGCTTTCTTTTTGTCATTAGTTAGTCTTTACTGCCTTCACACATAAAAGAATGATATTATAATATATTAGTAAGCACACATGTGGATTCCATATCGATAGAGAAATATATATGAATAAAATAAAATATTGTTTTGTTCATACTGATATATAGTGTGTGTTTTCAAAAATTATTTTAGCAATTATGAATGCTCAAAAGGCCTCATGGACCTCATTATATAAAAGTTTATACATAATAAACTGCACATGAATATTGAAGTAAGCTTGTAGAAAATTTGAGCAAATCTTATGTCTAATGGTACCCTCTAATTCAAGTGATAGTCCTTGAGAGCAAAAAGATAGGAGGACTAATTGAGCAATTAATCGGGTAGGCGATATATTTAAGATAAAGTGGTTTCTAGGTCAGAACAACTAAAAACATGAGCTGTCAAATCTCTCAAATCAATGATTAAAAAATTTTGAATCAGATATCTATTAGGGGAAAGAATTTTCTAAGACTGAAAACTAATATATTATTTAGTAGTATAAATATGCAGTCAAAATTTTAACTTTAACCACTATTATATATAAAAAGTATCAAGATTGGACACATAAATATAATATTTGTAGAATTCTCATCAAAATTATTTTTTATTTTATAATTATAAAAATTATAAAGTTAATGATATAATTGGCATCTTGGAGACTAAAAATTTCAAAACAGCATTCTTTCGGGATAAACAGAGAAGTGAAAGTTGGATTGGATTGCACGAGGAAAGATTTAGAGCAACAGTTGAATTAGAACCCATCAGAAAAAAAAAATCATTAATTCATCTTCTAAAAATAGAAACATAGATGCATTCATACTCAATCAAATTAAAACTTACTATTTAATCATGTATGAACATGATACAGAGAGAGAGAACCACTTCCTCCATAGCCTCTGAATGAGGTATTTTTCCAATACTACCTCGCAACACTTCATCTTGGAGTCTCAGGTAGATAATTGTTGTTTTTTTCTTCAAGAATTTGATTGTTAAAGCTGTCTTCTGGCTTCTAATACGCCCGTTAAAAAAGGGCTTAATATGTTGTTTGGATTTTTGAACCTAAAATATTGGATTTCTATGTGTTTTTTTTTCTCTTTTCTCCTCTTTTTGTTTTTGGCATTTAGATAGATGATGCATAAATTTGTGTCGCAGAAAGATTTCTACCTAGATCTCAACTATTGTTTTTTTTTTTTTGAAGGTCTTGCAATCAGATTGTTGAATTGCAAGCATATACTGGAATGCGCACAACAGTAAGGTAAGTGCTTTGCCAAAATCTTTAAGTTTTCTTATATATATATGTTAAGACATGTTTTGAATGCAAAAAATTATATAGAAATAGAAAAAAATACAGTAATTGAATGGCATAACCATTTAAATCCGCAAGAATTCTAAAACAAAGGGTAGAGCTCAGTTTTCCTTTCTTCTAAGTTTCTTATGAAATAACTCAGTACCCGGTCTTGGACCTCGCTAGTTTTGGACGGAATTGGGCCTTGATCCATTTTTTATTTTGTTTATTTCAAACGAGAAAAGAATACATGTAGGCATGATCTGGCAGCCACATCAGTGTTCCTCCGTCGATAGGGCTTGATTGTTTGCGCGTGATTAGTAGGAAAGTTTAGTTGCTCTTTTTTTTTAGTAGAGGTGTTCAACTGCATAATCATAATAGTAGATGCCTTTGTAGCGCAATTTTCCTGTAAAGAAACCAAGCATTCCGAAACATTACAAAAATCGCAAAATGATTCAGTCCTTGAAATTGTCTTGAATCATTCATAAAATTTGATTCCATAGATCATATGAGCTGATACCTGAAGATATTAGTGGCTTACCACTGGAGGTACAATGGTCCTAACTAAAAGTGATATCATACAATTTTACACCACTAAAATGACTATTTGATTAGTTACCACGAATATATTGTTCATCTCTTAACATCCTCCATTAAATTATCATATAGTTTTACTCCTCAATGAATGGTTAGATTTAAAGGAGATATTGGTACGAAAATTGAACCATATCTCATTAAAAATACATATGTTAATACTCCCTCTAGTCAAACATATATGTTAATACTCCATCTAGTCCAAAAAAATGTCTATTAAAATATAACTTAGACTATTATTTTTTTCATTTTTTTATTTCTAGGAAAAATAAAAACATAAATTAAATAAGTAGGAAAAATTAAAGTATAATTCAAAAATAGACCAACCGCTAAATTTGTCAGCATCCCACGTGGAAAGCCAAAGATATCAGCGTCATAATGGGTAACTAGAATTTTTAGTTTCCCACCTGAGTTTAGTTTGATATATTAAAAAAATACATGGTTTAGGAAATTAAACTGATAACACCAATATCCCAAAAGAAGTTGACAACAACTGTTCCCATGTTTCTACTCTATATTCCCAACGCAACCATCTTTGTTCTCCCCGAAATAGTCCAAATTTGATCTAAGGTGTATTCTACATAGTTGTTTGCATAGTATTTAAGTTTTATACCCTATTTTTCTGTATTATTTGAAATTATGATCTATATATTGTTTAGAAGTATGTTTTATTTTGGAATTGCTCAGCTGTAGTATGTTGATAAATAAAATGCAATACATAAGGTCGAAAAAAGAAGTAGAGCTTACCAAAAATTCGATTGTTACATGATTCTTTTTGTGAAACTGAAATAATATAAAAATAATTGAAACATAATATAGATTGGTTGTAGAATGCTGAAAATAGGTATAAGATAATTATTTTGACGGGATGGTTTTTTTTATCAATTTTTACTTTCAATATCAACCAATAGATATTGATCTAAGGACTATAACTTGATCCAATAAATTTTAAGGTGTATTTTTTTTAGATTGTCGCATTTTTTTATATTAAGTTGTCGCATATTTTTAAGTTGTCGTATTTGAGATGTCACATTTTTTAGATTTGTCAGATTTTTTATTTTATATTATCATATTTTGTGTCACATATTCTTATTTTAATTTATCATATTTTTTTATGTTGTCACATTTTCTTATTAATTTTAAGCTATCGTCTTTTTCTGTCGATTTTTTAGAAATTTTTTTGTATGTAAAAAGTGTAAATACCATAGCTATGCCCTCATTTTGAATATATTGAAACTAGTTTTCTCAGAATTCTTGAATATATCCGATCCATTATAAAATGATAAAATACATTGGATCTATGAATTTTTAGTTAAGGTTTCGAAAGAGAGAAAATTGTAGGTTTCATGGCCGTTTAGGCTATTTAGGGGAGAACAAAGGCGGCTGTATCGTGAAAATGGAAAAGGAATATTGGAAGCTAGCATTGTTGGATTCCCTTGAAACACTAATGTTGTCCATTTTCCTAAGAAATCATATATTCTTTTCACATGTTAAACTAAACTTAGTATGGAAAATTGATAATATTAACTTACTATATGAGAAGTTGATATTACTAATTTCACATTAGGATCATAACATTTTTAGTTTTCCACATAAGATGTTGGTAAATTTAGCAGTATGCTTATTTTCGAATTCCGCTTCAACTTTTCCTACTTATTTAATTTTTGTTTTTATTTTTCCTATATATAAAAAATTTGGATTATTTTATACTAAATTATATTTATAAAAATTTATAAAATTACCTCTTTAACAAATATATCTGTATATTTTTCTATGATTAATATAAATATTTATGAATATATTAATGGTGAATGTTAGAAAATTTGGAGCACTTTCGGTAAAAAAATATTGACATTCGTCTTTGGACATGAGTAGATCCTAAGACGCTCCATTGATTGTAGCAAGCTGAGTGAGACAATACCTTGTAGCGATAGCAAACAAGTCATGAGCACGACAGCAACTGACCACCGCCGGCCACGCGGCCGGCGAACAATGGCAGCTTCACGTGGAATCCAAATGATGCTGGCCGTCGGCACCGTCATCACCGCCTCCCTCCTGTTCATCATGGCGGGCACTTCCATTGCTCCCGCCGGACTCAAGAAGATGAAGTTCCTCAACGTGTTTTCTCCTTACCCTATACTGCAGGTAAGTATGTTTTTACAGCTGGAAATTGGTCATATGACATCTGGCAAACCACGAAATAGGAGAATTGGCACCGTAAAACTTCGAAAATTTTGGAAGTCCGACGCCTTCATGCTGTCACATGTCAGGCAGAGGGCCCCCAGGCCCTTCCCCTTAACCACACTGCAGTTCACATATGATAACTTGGCCTCTCCACTGGCGGCTTCTCTAGCAACCCCTCCTGCCACTGCACCGATGTGCTCATCCCCGCAATCATCATACGCATCGCTTTACTGACGTTAGAGATGGAATAAAAAAAAATATCGTAAGAGAAGCCAAATAGTAAATATAAATAATTGGTATCAAATAAAATTTTTTTATATATATTTTTTGTGTTGAATCCCTATGTACTTATTATATATGAGTGTAGAATATGGGCCAAGCCTCTATCAGCCGCCCTCTGTCTCCTCCCCTGGTCCGTGAAGTCCACTTCCTAGGCCCAAAAGCAATTGGCGCCCAAGTATGGTTAAGCAGGAGATAAAAAAAAAAGACCTTTCCCTAAGAATATGTTTGCCTACACATACAATACAAGTGTCGTTTAGTAGCTATTTTTCATAAATTATAATGTTATGGAGAAATTTCAAAGTTTCACGATATCAATTCTCATATTACATGTTTTGTTAGTGTCATACTACCAATTTTTTCGTTTACAATTTACATATCAATGCGCGGCAACTGAAACAGTAGATTTCTTTTTCAGCTAGATGCTACCGCCGGAGACGAGCTAGAACCCGCCCTTCGTGGAGCGTCGATGAAGAACAGCAGGCTTATCATAAGCGTTTTGAATGCGGCGTACGCAGAGCCGGGTGCACTGCTCGACATGTTTCTTCAAAGCATGCGTGAAGGGGAGGGGACAGAAGGCTTGATGCAGCACACACTCCTGGTAGCAACAGACCAGAAGGCGTTTAAAAGGTGCGAGAGTTTAGGAGTCACCAAATGCTTCCTTCTCCGCGACAACGACGGCCACGAGCTGAACCTTTCTTTAGAGCAGCTCTTCATGTCGAGAGGGTTCATTGCCATGATGTGGCAGAGAATCCGGCTCCTCGGCGACGTCCTCAAGCACGGCTATAGCTTCATCTTCACTGTAAGTCTCGACTCAAACTCATGTATCAATTTCATCTAGACTTTGCAAAATTGCCTTGACAGGCGAACCGGGTCGGGCCCAGCTCGGCTGTTTTTGGGCTGGTTGATAAAAGCAGTGTAGAGTAGACTAGGCCGGCCCAACCTGACCAGATATGACACGCTCCCGGTTGCTCGTGCGGTCAGATTTGAACAGAGCAAACCCAACAAATGGAATTGGGATTCTCAACAACCCAGCTCGGCCCGGGGTTTGCATAAACCTAATTTCACTATGCATGTTTGATTTTTTTAAAATAATCTAATAAAAAAATAAATCTCAAAATATCTTTTTGGAAAAGAGATTTTCACAAATGACCTTCAATTGCTAAGCTAGCAAGCAACTGCATTTCATTCGTTGTACGGGCCACGACTGAAGACGTGACACCCCAAACATGTTGTATAATCAGGCCTCAACCATGTCACCTTTTAGTCCCTGGCCTACCCAGCGATTAAAAGGACTATTTAAAACGGTCAGCAACTAAAACCTTAACTACGGTCGCCCATTTAAAAAAAAAAAGAAAGAATATGAGGAGAGGAGGAGAGGGAATCGTGGATTTTGTCGTCAACTCGCCGTTATTTCTTGTAAAATTTCGTGAACCTTTAGATGGTGGGAAAAAAAACTTAATTTTTGCATCACCCCAAAGTTTAGAATGGTTAGAAATTTAAATTTTACATCACCCTAAGATTTAAAGCAGTTAGAAATTTAAATTTTTATTTCACTCTAGGGTTTAGATCTACTGTATTTTAGGGTTATGGCTTTCTGATTAGGTTTGAGGGTTTATGATTTTAGGGTTTAAATATCTAGATTTGAGAAATTTAAGGTCTAGATTTGCTCTTTTTATATTTTAGTCTCACTCTTAAATAACTCAAATGTCTCAAATATAGTAGTTTTTTAGTAAATTTTTAGTGCCACGTATATTAATTTTGCATGAACAGTTTCTTTGTGGAATTTGCATTAAGCATAAACAATCTTTGTGACGCATATATTAATTTAGTATAAACAGTGTCATTTGGTGTAGATATGTTAAATATTTTTCAAATTTGGACCTAATTCATAAACTTTATGGACTAGATTATGGAGCAAACCGCTAGGGTTTGTGTTTATTTTGAAGATGGTGTAATTCGTAGTAAACATATAGTGATGATCTAGGTACTTATACACATCTATGTGGTCAAATGTTAGAATCATTGTCAATGTCTTTGAACGACTTGAAGATGTTGGTTATAGAGTTATTACAACTTAATCCTGCTATAGATGGTGTTAAGGTGGAAAGTCTCTTATCAGGAGGAAGTGGTTGGATTCTCAAAAGACTGAAAGGTGATAAGTCGTGTGGTTCATATGTTAGGATACTGAAAAACCCTACGTATAGAGTAAGAGTGTGTATGTTTTATGTGCAAATTTTTTCCACAATTAGTTCTGGAGGCAGCCATTCATTAGTCGAGATAGTGAGTATGGCATATGCCGGTATTAGTTTGGAGGCGGAGGTCAGCGCCACTATAGGTGCTATCAACAGTGGAGTCATGCAGACTTTTAGCACCACTATTCCAACATAACAATGTGTTCCATATCCCGAACCAATTTTCACAACCGTCAAACAGACATAGCTAATGATCTTCTCGAGTCAGAGGAGAACTTTATTGAGGAGGAGTATACATTAGTACAGAAAAGTTTTCTTCTAATGGTAAAAAACACACTTCTACTAACGGTTTTTGTATCGTAGAGATAAACACGATAGAACAAGACAAGCCATTTTCAAACCATAAATAGCCGTTAGAAAAAGTGGCCTATTCTAACGCATTTTCCGAGATAACTGGTAGAAAAATCATTCTAGTCTAACGGTTAACTAGCACTATCTGTTAGAACATTTCAATATTTTTTGACGGTAACGAGTACTGAACTGTTAAAAAAATAGTATTCTTACGGTTGTGTACGAGTTTACCGTCAGAAAATATTGAAATGTTCTAATGGTTAATTAAGAGTATACCGTTAGAAAAAAATAGTATTCTCACGGTTGTGTATGAGTTTGCCGTGAGAAAAACTTACACTCTTCTAACAGTTAATTAAGAGTATACCGTTAGAAAAAAAAATAGTATTCTCACGGTTGTGTATGAGTTTGCCATCAGAAAAACTTACACTCTTCTAACAGTTAATTAAGAATATACCGTTAGAAAAAAATAGTATTCTCACGGTTGTATATGAGTTTGCCGTCAGAAAAACTTACAATCTTCTAATGATTAATTAAGATTATACCTTTACAAAATGTTGTTGTTTTCTAACTCTGTTTGCTATTTAGCCGTTAGAAAAGTTTGGATACACAATACAGTACAGATGCAAAAAAGAGTACATTCACATAAACATACATTGAACAGTTATTCACATTTATACACATTCAATTTATTCACATATATACGAACCAATACAAATACTGATCAATGGAGAGTTATTCACAATTATTGCATACAAATACTAACCAATAAGACTATAAACAATCTATGCACACCATGTAACCAATAAGACTATAAACAATTTTGCAACTATGGCTACTTGGCTCTAGAGAAGATATGCAAATCGACAAGAAGCTCACGGAGCTACTAAGTTAGGTGTATAGGGACGCACACACTAAGTTATTCACAGTTATTCACATTTGAGTTAATTCTAGTGATGTACCCCAATTCACAGAGAGTACACGAAAAAGAGAAAAATTACAACAAGTGAGTCAAGCTTGTTATGGCGGTTGGTTGCGCGCAACTTCGTCCACAACATATTGAGCCCATATTTGTCGTAGCTCTCTAATCTTTGCATTTTCGTATTTGTCTTTGAACATGGCGGTCTGCAAACATGTGTGAATACTCAGTAATTAACTTCCTAGTTTTGAACGTGACATCCAATTTTCAAATTTGAGTTAGCTAAGATGCTTACCTGGGGGAATTGGACAAAGTTTGTCCTCACTAAGTCATACATGTATCGCAGCACATAAAACCCACAATCCCACGAGTCTGGCTGCTGATGGCACTGAGATAATTGCATATGCGAAGACATGTTAACTATTCTTTCTACAAACTAATTAAGCATAAACTAAAAGGCTCGTGAGTACCTCATATTATTTCCAAAAAATTCGGGAGACCTGCGATGCGGCATGCCTCTCTCCAGTGGACACATAATTTTTGAAAGCCCTGCATTTCAGTTAGCATTGCCGGTTAATGTGTTATCATTAGCTAGTAAGGTCAAAATTTAAATCAAACATGTTACTTACGCGTCCATATTCCCCTTGACCACGTATTCGTTCGGTAACCTGTCACGCATCGAATCGAGGTAGTAGACCTCATTCCTCCATGGACAGATCACGAGGAGGACCCAGTGGCCCCTACATTGTACGTAAAAGAGAACTGCTAGCTCAGTATATCTCAGGTGTAACATACAAGATTGAGTTAAATTAGTATGAAATGCACTAACCTTTGGCGGTTGGTTGCGCGCAACTTCGTCCATAACATATTGAGCCCATATTTGTCGCAGCTCTCTAATCTTTGCATTTTCGTATTTGTCTTTGAACATGGCGGTCTGCAAATATGTGTGAATACTCAGTAATTAACTTCCTAGTTTTGAACGTGACATCCAATTTTCAAATTTGAGTTAGCTAAGATGCTTACCTGAGGGAATTGGACAAAGTTTGTCCTCACTAGGTCATACATGTATCGCAGCATATAAAACCCACAGTCCCACGAGTCTGGCTGCTGATGGCACTGAGATAATTGCATATGTGAAGACATGTTAACTATTCTTTCTACAAACTAATTAAGCATAAACTAAAAGACTCGTGAGTACCTCATATTCTTTCGAAAAAATTCGGGAGACCTGCGATGCGGCATGCCTCTCTCCAGTGGACACATAATTTTTGAAAGCCCTGCATTTCAGTTAGCATTGCCGGTTAATGTGTTATCATTAGCTAGTGAGGTCAAAATTTAAATCAAACATGTTACTTACGCGTCCATATTCCCCTTGACCACGTATTCGTTCGGTAACCTGTCACGCATCTAATCGAGGTAGTAGACCCCATTCCTCCACGGACAGATCACAAGGAGGACCCAGTGGCCCCTACATTGTACGTAAAAGAGAACTGCTAGCTCAGTATATCTCAGGTGTAACATACAAGATTGAGTTAAATTAGTATGAAATGCACTAACCTTTGGTGGTACGGCACTAGAATGAATTCCTTGTCCTGCTGCACCATCAGTGCCCTGGATATGTACTGCTCAGCGTGGGCTGTGTCTTGCTCTAGCATCGTGAGGCTTATTTTCTCTGGGTCGAGGAAACCCACCTTGTCACACGCAGCCCCCGATGCTAGCCTGTACATGCACCTGCCCTCGTGTGGACGGCATTAGTATTGCACAGAAAGTTACTACATTTTAAATGAACTACAACAATATATAGGATCAACAAACTCACAGGACTCCAGTACGTATGATGGACATATCGAGCTCCCGCCAGTTGAAGAGGTCGAACAGATCTTTGTGTGCCACGAATATGGTCCCGGGCTCACGGTGGAACTGCCCAAGCCTGAAGGGAACTAAGAAGTTCAGGTTGCGCCGAGCCCGGTGTATGTACCAGTCGTGGAGGTCTCTGGTTGTGATACCGGCCTAAACCGTCTCGCAATAGAACGAGGACGATGCAGTAGGCGAGTATTCTAGTCGTTCTTTCCACAGGGACTAGAGAAAACGAAACGTATAAAACTAAACTAAATCAATGGCAGGTGAAAATAAATCGGATGAAAGAAAAGAGAGATGTCGGAAGAAATAAAGAGAAAGAGAAAGGTATTCATGCCGCGACCATTAGTTAGTGCTAGATCTGTATGCGTCATCGTGAATACATGCGATAGTCGTATCGTTTAGTTACTCCACCAAAAGGGCAGCGAAAGCGACTAAAGCGAATACGTCTTTCGACGGTATCAACGAATAGACACACAAAGATAGCACAAACCATTCCTCAATAGCCTCTCGACCTCAACCAAACAACAGGCAGAAGATAAACAAAAATTACTGAACATTGAAACTTCTTCCTCCAGCGCTACTGGCTCGCAACCACACAAATCTTCACAAAGAATTTAGCAGGCAATAAGTCAATGTTACTCACAACTACGATTAGATTAGCAATGAACTCAGAGATTCACAACATTTACCCAGAAATCACAATTGCATCATCACTAGTCTGGACAGCAGTACAGACAAGACAGGAATAGCTTATAGCATTTGTGCTTTTGGAGAAACTGGCAGCTTCTGGAGTTGATGACCGAGGTCGTCGGTGCCGAGGTTGAGGATGAAGCCCGTGGCAAAGGTTCACCGGCGAGCTCGGCGGCGGCCCTGTAGAAGGAGGCGGCGCACAGATGCGCCGTTGTGGCGGCTGTGGAGGCGCCGGATCGTGAAGATCCGCCGGCGGCGGGATCCCGGGCTGCGCGGAAGAGCGGCCTGGCGCCGGAGAGGTGGATCCAGGTGGCAGCGCACACGCACGGTGGCAGATCCGGTGAAGGAGCTGTGGAGCGGCGAGCTTAGATGAGGCGCGGCGCGAGGAGAGGGGGCGAGATCGGCGGCGGGGGCGGCTGCTCCGGTGTCGTGGCGGCGGATTGGTGACGGGGACGGTTGTGTGGAGGCGGCGATGGCGCGAAATCCCCGGCGGCGCTGGATCAAGAGCGGTGCGGCGGGAGCACCAGGGGAGCGCGAGGGAGAGCGACGTGATGAAGCCTAGATCTACGGCGGGAGTAGATCAAGGAGGCAGAGGGAGAGGCGTGGCCGGTCACGGGAGAGGCACGAGGTGGCTAGGCGGCGCGGGATGGAGGCGCACGGCGCTGGAGGAAGAGAGAAGCAGAGGATTTGGGGAAAAGAAGAGGCAGGAAGAAGAAAGGAGGAAGAAGAAAAAGAAGGGGGGAGGAGAAGGGAAATTGAGGGAGGTAAAGAAGGTGGAGCGCCACCGGCGTACGGCCCGGCCACCGGCGGCGAGGTGGACGGAGGTGTGGATCGCGAGGGGGGAGAAAGAAAAGAAGGTAAAAAAATAAAAACCGGGCTCGAATCCTCAGATGGCCGGCGGCTGGACAAAAAAGGAAGAAGGTCCTTTTGCAGAAAAGCCCTCGAGGTTTTGGAGATTTAGAACTGAGACCTCGTGGCTAGGGTTTGGGATTCTGGGCCCCCGGAGACTCCGATTTCGGTGCAGTCAGGTCCTACGCGTTCGCGAGAACGCGCACTTCCATCAGGAATCGTCCGATGGCCGGATTAAGTCGAGGACGTGTGTCCACTAGCTGAAAATCCATCCAATCCTCGTCGACCTGCGATAAAAATTGGAAAAACGAGTAATCCGGTCGATTTGGCAATTAATCTGGAATAATCTAGGTATATATGCCGAGGTATATGACTAATATGTGCAAAAGCATGGGGAAAATGTACACAAAAATGAGACAAATCGAGTAAATATCAGGTTGATCGATCCAATTTGCGCAAAACTGCCTCCGCCAAGAGTGGGAACCCGTTCCTGAACCTCTCTTGCTATCACTTTCACCCTTTGCCTTTGCCCTTGCCTTTTGCCGAGGATTGAGCATGTACCTTCGAAGCCAAGGGCGGGGTGCTGGCGGCTTTCTTCGGAGGTGAAGGGGCTTTGCTGGGAGGCATGGATCCTCTGGCTGGGCTCGAGGCCTTCTTTGTAGTGTTGAGGTCTGTAGGAGATCCCTCATGCCCTGCGCTGGGGGCACAGTCCCCTGGTAGTATGCCCACAGGCCACTTCAATTAATGAACACATATGTTAGATTTTGCAAGTTGAGTGTACTGAGTAGGATGTAATCTAAAGTGTGTAGGATTTACCTACTGTATTACAACACACTTCTTGAACCACTGTACGTAGGAGCCCACTGGCTCAGCAAGTGTCTGCATTTCCTCCGTTGGGACTGGCAACGGAAAAGTGTTGTAGCCCGGCATGGCCATGTTCACCTGTACCTTTGCGAACCCCAACCCCAGAGGTACGCAGTGGATTCGGACATCCTCCCCATACGGATATATGAACCCGTGGGCAACCACTGCCTGCCGGTCGCCTAGGTGAGTCAGTAGGCTGCGTCTCTCCGGCTTCTGCAAATTTGTAACAATTAAAACAGGTTAGCGAAACAACTCTAACAGAATGGGAGTGACATCAACTTAAGTGCACAGCTGAATGCTTGCAATACCTCAAGAAGATCCACTGGATTCGCGAGGACCTTCGAAGAGCAGCTGCTCATCCGACCCCCCGGGGTACCGTCGCCCTAGGGATCTAGATCTGCACTCTTGGCCATCAATGCATGTTTCAGCTGTGCAAACTCTTCCCTCATATGTGCGACCTCAGCCTACACCTCAACCCGTATCTTTGCCCGTACCTCAGCCCGTATCTTCTCAAAGAGCTCCACTTGCTTCTCCTTCCAAGAGCGGGTCTTCTTCCTCGGTGGAGCCGGATCTGTGAAACTGGCCTTCCACGACACGATGACTCCCACGGTTTGTGTCCGCCCAGGATGCTCCTTATTTCCTAGAGCCTGGGTGAGGATGTCGTTCTTCCTTTGCGGGGTAAACAATCCCTCCATTGCCTCCTTCTCAAAAGATATCTGTTACATTTAAAGCTACATTGTGAGACAAATACATATATACACTTGTGCGCACACAGTTTACGAGGTTAGCCAACTTACCATTCTCTTCACAACCTCGGCGTCCCTAGGGTTTGGGAACTCCACAGACCCTGTGGATGACACGGACCCTCTCCCCCTCCACCACCGCTTGCACCTCGCATCTTGGATCTCAGAGAGCGGCAACTCAGGGGAGTCGACGAGAGAATTTTTCTCGACTTCCTTCCTCCACTTCTCCTCCTTCCCCGCATAGCTCCAGGATCCGAGCTAATGCAGGTGGTCGTTCCTCTTCTGGATCACTTTATTCTTCCCGCTAAGGGCCTTGAACTCATCAGTCCCCTTTTGCTTGGTGAATTCCTCTCATACCTCTTCCGATATGAAGGGGTACTTCTCGCAAGGAGATTTCCCCGCAACGAGGAAGGTAATGACAAGTCAGCTCTTAAAGGTTTTCCATATTCCGTTCATGTCCTTCAAGTAGGTCGTCTTAGGTCCATCGTATGTTCCACTTAGCCTGTTTTCAAACAATGCATACAAGCACGAGTTAGTTAAACTTTAGGATAAACCAAGGGAACGTGATTACGAAAGAGTTCAGCGATTTTGATTAATTTTACCTTCACTTCCGCCCACAACCTATCCCTCTCGTCCGCCGTCACGTCCTTCCAGCTCTGGACGGTGATCTTCACCCTTTCTTTCGCCAACAGCTCAACGTAGGCCATGTACTTTCCAGCATTCTTTCTAATCGGCCTCCCAAATTGGTTGAACTCACAAAAAAGGTCGGTGCGTTTCACCAAACGGCCCAATGTTGTCGCGCCTCGCCCCACCCTCTTGCACTGGGATGAACCAGCATCTTCAGTTACATTGCCCCTCGTCGAAACACTACTATCATCTGAGGAAGACGATGACATTTCCCTAAATTCCATCAACAAACCATCAAAAATTTAATGGAAACAGAAAGCAAAAAATGCATGCACCAATTTTGCCTCTCAAGTTTAGGGTCTTTTAATTTTAGAGTTGAGAACAAAAGGAAATGTTTACTTTTGATCTAGACATTGTCATAGGCATAAGATAGCATATATGAGAATTAATTCTTCAGAGAGGAGCTGTATAACTTAATTAGTCGAAGATGAGTTCTAATTAGGATTGCTGAAAAGGTTGTCAAAATCAAATAGTATTACAAAGCAAAAGGACCTATTTTCAATATTTGTTCTTTCGGTAAACACATCAACTACTGATAGAACATAAGCTTTCTTCTAACGGTACAAACATGGACTATCGTTAGAGCATATTTTTGAGCATTTTCATTTAGACATTTTCATAGGAAGAAGGCAACATATGGTAATTAATTCTTATTGGAGTTCCATAACTCAGTTGAGGATTGGAGACTATAGGGTTGCTAAAGGGATGTCAAAAGAAAATAGTACTAAAAGGCCAAAAAAATTTAATTGAAGGGTTTAGCAATTTTTTCTATCGGTAAACTCATGAGCTACCGATAGAAGATTACCTTTCCTCTATCGGTATATACATGGACTACCGTTAGAAGATGTTTCAACATATAAAATAAAGTATATGGCATGCAATTTGATACAAATGATCACACAATTTAATACAAATAATCACACATACTATCTCAAAAAATTTGTTCTATCGGTAAACACATGACCTACCGATAGAAGATAACTTTTTTTCTATTGGTAAACACATGAGATACCGATAGAAGATGTTTATGAACAGTTCCAACATATAAATTACAGTATATGGCAATTCGATACAAATGATCACACATACTATTGTATAGATAATTTCAAATCTCAAAATAGGTTCATTACAGAACTGAAACATATTATGTAAACCCTAGTTTAAATTAACAATGTCTACGGAGTTTAGCAAATCCTACACAATAGCGAACCTAGTTTAAATCCAAAAGATGAGTGGAGAAAAATAGCAAACCATAATGTAAAAAACACAAAGATCAAATAAGGAAGATGCTGGAAAAAGAATGACAAACTAGGGTGTTTTACCGCGATCAGTTGTGGCGATGGAGAGGCGGTGTAGAACGGAGCAGCGGCCAGCAATGGACGAAAATAAGGACCGGCGACAGTGGTGAACTATAATATAGGCGGCTATCGTGGTGCGGCAATGAGGAAGTGGTCGCCGGTGAGGGTAGGGGTTTTCGCGCTCGAAGAGACACAAAGATGTAAGTTGGAACGGTTTGACTGGAGGGAAACTCTCGGGCGAACTTTAATAAAGTAGGGAGACCTTTTCTAACGGTACAAACAAGAAATACCGTCAGACTAAAATATTTGTTCTAACAGTAGAACCCAACAATACCGTTAGACCATGTATGTGCACTTTTTGAACGGTAGTTTGAGAAAATTCCGTCAGACTTACTCACTTTTTCTAACGGTACGACCACAAAATACTGTTAGAACAAGTAAATTTTTCAGAGCTTTATTTTTTAAGTGGGCAGGGCAGTGGAAAATGATGTTTCAGGCCTGTTGAAGAAGCAAAAGGATGCAATGGGATTTTGGCAAGAAAATTTGAAGGGAAGAATTAAGTTCTTAGAATATAAGTGTACTGTACATGTTAGAACTCATGCTGTGGACTAAAATTGAGATATATTAATACTGTGAACTAGCTTATCATTAAGTTTTAAACAAAAATGTATAGCCTGATGTATTAATGATATGTTCCTCACCTTGATGCACAACTTGTGGGCTGTTTGCCTGGCATTTCTCCTTCAATAAAAAAATAGTCATGAATGGTTCTCAATCCATAATCCTTCTTCGTGATTATCTCGCAGGTAAGTTGTTTCGTCGATATCCTCAGTAGGGATAGATTGAATGTCCTCTAAAAACGGAGGTATTTCGTCGAACTGGTTATACTCCTCTTCGTCGACAACGTCTTCGACCCTAACAATACGTCTCTTGCTGTGGAGGACAACATGCAACTTTGGATTGGTCGAGTCAACGATGTAGTATGCCTGTGTGGCTTGCTTTGCAAGTATGTATGGATTGTCTTGGTGTCCAACTCTATCGAGATCAACGAGAGTAAACTCGTAATGGTCAACTTTAACACCTCGAGGGATTTCGACCCATTGGCACTGAAACAAGGAAATCTTAAATAATCCATAATCAAGCTCCCATATTTCGTCAATAGTACCGTAATATGAGTTCATCAGCACCCTTACTGCCCTAGCATCCTCGGAAATAACAAACAGTGTCACTCCACTACATTGCGTACTGCTCTTGGCGTCCTGAGCTCTTGTGTAAAATGAATACCCATTAATGTCATACCCCTGCCAAGCCCCTACAGTAAATCTTGGGCCTCTAGCCAACCATGTCACAGTTTCACTTATGGAACCCTCTGTAGCTCGCATGACTCTTTCTTGAATCCACTCAGCAAATTTCCTGTTATGTTCTCTAGTGACCCAAATCTCTGGCTTCAAAGGATTCTGTGATCGTAACATTGCCTTATGCTCGTGTATGTATGGCTCGACTTCCATCATGTGTTGTAAGGCCCAAAAATGTGATTTCGCGTACACATCATGGGCGCGGATAACAGCTTTGAATCCAATCGTTCCAATGCCCTGAAACCTGCCCACATGTTGGGACTTAGGAATGCCAATTGGGTCAACCCCAGCCATATAATCTGTGCAAAATTCAATCACCTCCTCGGCGGCATAACCTTTGATGATACTCCCCTCAGGCCGATGACGAGTCCTTATGTATCCCTTCAATACACCCATCAATCTCTCAAATGGATACATGTAGCGCAGGCATACGGTTCCACAAAACTTAATTTCTCTAATAAGGTGAACAATCAGATGGACCATAACATCAAGAAAGGATGGAGGGAAATACATCTCGAGTTGATAAAGAGTTGTAACCACGTCGCGTTGCAAAGCATCCAGTCCATCCAGATCAATTATCTGTGAGGACACAGTTGCACCAAATATTTATATCAGAAAAATATTCTAATTAAGCTCCACAAATGGAGCTAATTAACTTATAGTAGGAGTGCACGTACTTACCTTGCAAGATATTGCGTTGAAAAAATAACATAGCTTTGTAATTGTCTCTCTGACTTTAACTGGGAGAATACCTCTGATAGCAATGGGAAGCATTTGTGACATCATCACATGACAGTCGTGGGACTTCGTGCCAACTAGTTTCAGTTCCTTCATGGACACAAGTTTTTTCAAGTTCGCGGAATACCCGCATGGAACTTTAACACCGTGCAGGCACCGACAGAGTTATGTTTTTCACTTTTGGACAAAGTATAGCAGGCCAGGAGGAGGTATGTATGCTTTTCCTTCTCCAAAGGTGCAAGCTCAATCTTTATCCCCATTTCCACCATGTCACGGCGAACTTTGGGACCATCCCTTGTCTTTCCCGAAATGTTCAATAACAAACCAATCAAACTGTCACAAACATTTTTCTCTAAATGCATGACGTCAATGCAATGTTGAACTTGTAAGTGCTCCCAGTATGGTGGATCCCAAAGAATCGATCTCTTCTTCCAAACATTTTTTCTCGAGGTTTACAACACTCACTGAACTCAACTTTGATGTCCTTCACAGGAGAGTAAATCTCCTTACCGATTAGAAACACTGGGGCTGATCCCTTCTCAGGCTTCCCATTGAATGATTTCCTCTTCTTACGGTAGGCGTGATGCACCGGAAGAAACTTGCGGTGACCCATGTACACTGTTTTCTGGCAGTTTTGCAACCACATACTCTCAGTTTCATCTAGGCAAATAGGGCAAGCCTTGGTTCCTTTCGTACTATACCCCGAGAAATTTCCGTAGGCCGGGAAATCATTTATGGTGCAAAATATCAAGGCCTGCAAAATGAAATTCTCTTTCTTGTATGCATCCCACACCTGCACCCCCTCGCTCCACAATTTCTGTAAGTCCTCGATTAAAGGCGCTAGAAACACATCAATATCATTTCTGAATTGTCTAGATCTTGAGATTAGTAACGACAACATGATGTACTTGTGCTTCATGCATAACTAAGAAGGAAGATTGTAGATGCACAAAAGAACCGGCCAAGTGCTATGCTGACTGCTCATATTGCCGTGTGGGTTCATACCATCTGTACTCAGCCCGAACCTTATATTCCTAACTTCACCGCCGAACTCATCAAATGTTCTGTTGATGTTTCTCCATTGAATAGAATCAGCTGGGTGTCTCAATTTTCTGTCTTGTTTCCGGCCTTCAGCATGCCAACGCAAGTACTTCGTGACTTTCGGATTTGCAAACAGCCGTTTCAATCTAGAGATCACAGGCAAATACCACACAGTTTTGGCCGGAGGTCCTTTCTTTACCTTGTGACGTTCACTGTCAATCCGGTCCCTACGTGTATACCTCGATGCGCCGCATCTTGGACAAACATGCAAATTGGAGTACTTGTTACGGTACAACACACAATCATTTGGGCATGCATGTATTCTTTTGATTTCCATTCCCAACGGACACAACAGTTTTTTGGCTTGGTAAGTAGATGTTGGCAACTCATTTCCCTCTGGAAGCATGTCCGCTAGAAGATCTAATAGTGCCATGAAACTCTTATCGCTCCAACCGTTGCCTGCCTTCAAGTTATATAATCTCAGCACAGAAGACAGCTTTGTAAATTTTGCACATCTAGGGAACAGAGGCTTCTCAGAGTCAGCAATCAATTTCTCAAATTCACAAAAGTCGTTTTCGTTGTAATCTTCCTCTACATCACATAACATCTCATCTAGATTGTCATCATCATCTGTGTGCACATCGGAATGAACATTATCAAAATTCGGATGATCATCGATATTATTGCAATCCACATCCTGGTCTTGCTGATTGGTAGCGATGCTTGTTTCCTCAAGATCTTCGCCATACCATATCCAATGAGTGTATCGTGCGTTAAAACCACGATGAATAAAATGACTCTTAATTTGATCAGAATTGCTAAATCTCTTCAAGTTCATACAATCTGTACAAGAACAAAGCATATCTTTCTCCCCCTTCCTCGCCTTTTGTTGCTCAGCAAATTTAATAAACACATCCACACCATCCAAATATTCAAGAGTAGTACGTTTTATTTCATACATCCAATATTTACTGTCCATCTACAATTAACAAAATTTAACGAGTCAGGCATGCATGAAACCTGCCCAATTAAGCTATGTATATGTACACAACCTCTTACAACTGATATGTTAAACCCTAGCCTGATGAAATTAACACTAATTAATCTAACTACACAATACAAGCTAGTGAGCTCCTAAAACATGAGGCATTTCCAGCAAGCTAGCTAGCTCCGAAGCTTAGAACTACACAATACAGCTAGCTTGCAAGTAGAGAAAGAGGGAGATCTAGAGGGAGAGAGAGATAAGTGATGACAAGCTTACATTAAAGAGAGGGGTCCAATCAACTTCCTTCCAGTTTGCCCTGATCACTCTAGCAATGTAGCTTCGAGCGTGGAACTCTCCTCGCAAACAAAAGGAGACAGAGTGCAACAGAACAAAACAGCAACTCAGCAATGGTCGAGTTGGGTTTTACTTATACTGGACCAATTTCTAACGGTAAATACATTAAATCGTCGTTAGAATATGTGCGTGTAATTTCGTACGTACCTCTTCTATCGGTAAATACACATATAAACCATTAGAACAGGTATAGGTATATGGCCAAAACAAAAGCAAGCTGGTTCATACATGAGACAGCAATCTAAGAACAAACATACACACCAGTTCACAAATTGAAGTGCCTGCCTGAGCAAATATGCAATTGCAAGTGTTTCCATTAGAACAGGTACAAGTACATGGCTGAAACAAAAGCAAGCTGATTCATGCATGGCACAGAAATTTAGGTACAAACATACACACCAGTTCACGCATTCAAGTGCATGCCTGAAGCACATATGCAAATACATGTGTTTCTTCTAATGGTAAATATGTGTATGTACCGTTAGAACAGGTACAGGTACATGGCTGAAACAAAAGCAAGTTGATTCATTCATGACATAGAAATTTAATTAGAAACATACACACCAGTTCACACATTCAAGTGCATGCCTGAAGCACATATGCAAATACATGTGTTTCTTCTAACGGTAAATATGTGGATTTACCGTTAGAAAAGGTACAAGTACAGGGCTTAAACAAAAGCAAGCTGATTCATGCATGGCACAACAATTTAAGTACACACATACACACCAGTTCACACAAACAAGTACATGTGGCTGAAGCACATTTGTAAATACAAGTGTTTCTTCTAACAGCAAAATATGTGGACTTATTGTTAGAACAGGTACAGTACATGGCTGAAACAAAAGCAAGCTGATTCATGCATGGCACAGCAATTTAAGTACATAAATACACACCAGTTCACACATTCAAGTGCATGGCTGAAGCACATATGCAAATACATGTGTTTCTTCTAACGGTAAATATGTGGATTTACCGTTAGAACAGGTATAGGTACATGGCTGAAACAAAAGCAAGCTGATTCATGCATGACACAGCAATTTAATTACAAACATACACACCAGTTCACACATTCAAGTGCATGTCTGAAATATTTCAACTCAGAGATGCCACTACCACAGAAACAGAAATTCAGGGCGGCACATCACAGACGATTATGAATAAAACCGTCTGTGAAGGCCTGTCGGGAGAAAATGTTAAGTTATCACAGACGGTTCTAAACTCTAAACTCAAAACCCATTGTGACGTCAAAACCGACTGTGATATTTTCTAATTATGTGATAATCCAGCACTATCATAGTAGGTTATGACCTCAGAACCGTCTGTGATATTCTAATTATCACAGACGGTTCTCAGCTCAAAACCATCTGTGATAATCCAGCACTATCACAGTAGGTTCTGACCTCAGAACCGTCTGTAATAGTAATTATCAGAGATGGTTTTCAGCTCAAAACCGTCTGTGATAATTACTATCACAGACGGTTCTGAGGTCAGAACCTACTGTGATAGTGCTGGATTATCACAAACGGTTTTGAGCTCAAAACTGACTGTGATAGTTTACAATCTGTGCCACGCTCAATAAAATTTAAGGCAGGTTTCATCCCACTCATTTCCACACTTTACGACTTTTCACTTCACTTGCCCTAGCTCTCCCCACCTTTGGCGCCTCCTCCTCCGACTACTCCTCCCGACCTCCGGCGCCTCCTCCTAGCCACCTCTTACCCAACCTCCCTACCTCTGACGTCTCAGGTGCCCCTCCTCCCTCTCCTTCTCCTCCTCCTCCTGTATGTTAGCAACTAATACAATTCCGTATGCTAGGTTTGTGTACTACAATGCATGTGGTGGAGACTTTGAGCAAATTAGGGTCGAAAGTTTCAGGATTTGGGATGCTGATGACTCGGACGACAAAATGAACTGGTCAGGGACTCAGAGCAACATATCTGGCGATGAGACTCATGTCTTGTTTTCTAAGTGCATCTTGCAATATGTTATCTTGTCATAGATTTGTAAATTTCTTCCCAGATTATTGAAATGTATATATATACTGAAATTCTTGAAATGTATATGTGCAAGTGCTGGTGGTGTGTGTGTATATATCTGAAATGCTAATGTACAAAGGGCATGGTTAGCATGATTCCTGAGGCTAGCCAAGAAAACAAAGCAATCATAAAAAAAATATCAACATCACAGACGGTTCTGAGCTTAGAACCGCCTGTGAAAATAAGTTATCACAGATGGTTTTGAACTCAAAACCGTCAGTGGTAGTACTTGGACTATCACTGAGTCGAATATCACTGACGGTTCAGAACCGTCTGTGATGACTGTTTTGAACCGACTGTGATATTGTATTCTGTAGTAGTGTGCTAATTTGTAGATTAACTAAGAGACACAATTTAACACAAAACAGATCTTAATTAACTAGAAGATAAAGAAATATTTCAAGAGATGCTAATTTGTAGATTAACTAAGAGACACAAAAAGACTTTTGTTAGGTACTTGGTACTTCATCTTGCCAAAGAAATTACAAATCTCTACTTACATGAGATCTTGGTTTGCCTCCATTCCTTCAAGAAAATGGAAGAGGAACATAAAAAATGAGTACTATTTAAACTCATTCTAGAATGGCTGAAACAAAAGCAAGCTGATTCATGCATGACACAGCATTATGTACAAACATACACATGCCAATTCATAAATTCAAGTGCATGTCTGAAACAGCAATACAAATACACACCTACCCACCAATACAATTAAATACACAAATACACCCATGTACAAATTCAAGTTCATGTCCCAAATAGCTATACAAATACACAAATACAACAGTTCACACATTCGATGTATATTACAAAAGTCACGTCTGAAACAACAAATCATCACGGGGACCTAGTGGCCCATACATTTTACATAAAAGAGAACCTTTGCAAGTTGCAACAATGTAACTATCAACTACAAGTTAGACCTGATACATCACAAATCCATTCATCTGAAACAGCAAATGTTGAACCACATTTGACTTAACCATAGGAGTTCAGTTAAAAACGCCCGAGGAGCTGGAATTGGCGTGGAGTTACATTTGTATTGGTGATTTCCTCGGACTTAGACTCAACTCAACTCAACTCAACTTAGTTGAGTTAAGTTGAGTTGAGTGTGAGCCTGAGGAAATCACCGATACAAATGTAAGATACTTTCTATAGGTCCTGATTTGAGAAACACGCTGGGCTTGAGGATCTCCTTGACCGAGCTAACTAAGATCTCGCCCTTCACGTCCTTCCAGCTCTCGACGGTGATTTTCACCGTTTCTTTCGCCAATAAGCCAACGTAGACAGTGTACTGCGACGAAGAACCGTGAAATACGTTGCCCCTCATGAGCATTGTCCAAGGACCTGCACAGATCATAAATAAACATTCTAGAGCAAATTAAGATTGTTTACTGCTTCCTAAATGGCTCCCTATCTGAGAAGAACTACCAACTGAAGGTTAGGTTGTGCTTTGTCATAATAACGTCAACTTGCAACTGAGAGATCAAGATATTACATTTCTACTCTATTTCATCAGAAGAAATTACCTTCCCAATATACATCAATTATGTAATGAACTTTTTACAAATATCTTGATTATTGAGAAAGTTGGCATTTGACTATGTTATTGGCATTGAGCAACCTACTGAGAGATCAAGACATTTGTGTATCTCATGATATTTGTAAATATCTTGATTAATGATCTTTCAATTTCAATTTCAATTTCATGATCTTTCAATTTCATGAGATATTTGTGTATCTCATGATACTTGTAAGCTGCATATTTCAATTTCAATTTCAATTTCAAGATCTTTCAATTTCAACTTCAATTTCAATTTCATGATCTTTCAATTTCAATTTCAATTTCATTATCTTTCAATTTCAATTTCATGATCAAGATATTACACTAGCTACTATATGTCATGATCTTTCAATTTCAATTGTTTGTAAGTCCAAGTTGGCATTGAGCATGCAACCTACTGAGAGATCAAGATATTACATTTCTACTCTTATTGACATTTGACTATGTTAGCTAGTGTTTGTCTTACAAATATCCTGATCATTTTCTTCATTTGAATTTCAAACAATTGAACATTTTTTGCCCCACAATGATATTATTTAGTTATTTTAGTAAAAAAACAGGAACAAGACACCGTACATAATCATATTGAAAAGAAGACACATCAATTAAAATGAAGGATACAAAAATTACAGGATAATTGCCATCATAGGTTTAGAATAATCTAACAATATTGCCGAAATTTTACTTGTCTTGCTTGTCATGCCGAAATCTAGTCAAAAGTGTTGAGACTACGATCCATCTTGGACTTGATTCACCTGAGAAACAAGTGGCCGTCGATGGAGGCGCAGAGGTGTGGCGGTCGTCTGTGGAGGTGCGGCGGCCGTCCATGGAGGTCACGGGTTAGGGCTAGTCACGCTCGGTGAACTGTTGACATACCCGGGTATTTGTAGAAGTCGAACAGTTCTAACGGTACAAAACATACTACCGTTAGTAATTCGCGATCTCTTATAACGGTAGAAATAAGCAGCACCGCTAGAATAAAACTATTTGTAGAAGTCGAACGGTTCTAAAAGTACCCAACGGACTACCGTCAGTACTTTTTCATCTCTTCTAACAGTAAATATGTTCAACACCGCTAGAGTAAATCATTCTGCTTTTTCTAATGATAAGAAAAATACTACCGTTAGTAATTGTGTTCCTCTTCTAACGGTAGAAATAAGCAGTACCGTTAGAATAAAACTATTTGTAAAAGTCGAAGGGTTCTAACGGTACCCAATAGACTACCGTCAGTACTTCTTCATCTCTTCTAATGAAAAATATGTTTAGCACTGCTAGAGTAAATCATTCTGCTTTTTTTAACGGTACTGAACTTACTACCGTTAGTAATTGTGTTCCTCTTCTAACGGTATATATATTTCTTACCGTTAGAAAAACTCGCATAGCTTCTTCTAACGGTAATTTTCATAGAAACCGATAATAAAAATACCTCTCACATGCCTTTTGAGACTACGAAGCACCTTTTCTAACGGTTTTCTTCTAAATCGCTAATAACCGTTAGAAGATAGGGGTTAGTAGACTACATTCTGTACTAGTGATAGTGACCCATCATATATGTATGACTCTCCTAAGGAACCAACAAAAGAGCATAACCCTATAGGTGAATGAACAATTCCATCGACACTAATCTCAACTGTAGTTCCTGGAGACTTAAACTCATAGTGGTCTTTTATTGACCGGACCATACAGTTTGGGCAATTATTTAGGAGCAAGGAAGATACAAAGAAATCCATCACCACATGGGCAATTTCACTTAATAAGCCATTCCGGGTGGTTAAGTCAAATTTGGACGTGGGTTGTGAAGTGCTTAGTGGATAATTGCCTGTTGTACATCCGTGTGACACATCCGAAGGAGGAGTCTTTCTTCTAGGTTACTAGAGTGGCGGACCATAGATGGCTGGCAGAAGGCATGTTGCGACAATAAAGAAATGTTACATCCACCTTTGTTGCTAACCTCGTACTCTCTATTGTCAAGGAGAATACTACTATGCCACCGAAGGAAATAATCGCACATGTGGCAGAGAAGTACGAATACAAAATAAACTATGGGAATGCTTGGAGGGCAAAATAGAAGGCACTGGAGAAGTGATTTGGTATATTTGTTGGGGCATACAACTTAGTACTCAGGCTACTTGAGCACATTGTTGAAGCCAATCCAGGCACTGTAATTGAAATAATAGATACCCCCATTGTCGACTCAGATGGTGTTGTCATACTTGAGTGCATGGTGCTAAAGCAATTTTTCTAGGTGTTCTAGTAGTGCATTATATCATTTCAATACATAAGACCCGTGCTTTACATCGATGGTACATTCTTAATACAGAAGTACGACGGCACTCTAATGAATATTGTGGCAATCGATGCCAACGATCAACTGTTGTCCATAGCATACGCAGTTGTTGAGGGAGAGAACTACAACAACTGGCTGTGGTTTCTTGGTAAATTGAAGAATGAAGTGGTGAATGACCGTGAGTGTGTACGCTTAATTCACGATCAAAACAGGGAAATGCTTAGTGCTATTGAATACATGCAAGCTAGCATGGACCCATCACTGGCCTAGGAGGATCTGCACAGTTGTTGGTGCTCTCGTTATCTGGGTGTAAATTTTCATACTCGTTTCAAGAGCAAGTGGCTGATGAAGACATCAAAAAACTGGCCAAGCAGAATCAAGAGTCAAAATTTACAAACATTTGGTAGTCTCTAGATGAGAGCACAATGAGGTAGAGTCAAGAAAGTGGTCAGCCTGAACAAGACCACAACAACAACAAAGAAAGCGGCAGGAGGCTTATCAATTTTAGTCAGTGGATCCAACCAAAATTTAAGGAGAAGTGGTCCTTACTTCATAACATGAAAAATTTGTAGAAAGGATGTTTAAGTAACTAAAAGCATTTCGCAAAAGAGAGTCATTCAAAAAAATATTTTTCAATAAAAAATTATGACGAAAAGTAGCTTATATCAAGCAACAGAGTTGATTCTGGGAAACTTTTGCAAAATGAGTTCAAATTTGATTTTCATCGCGTTTTTTGATATAGCTTGGTTTTAATAAGTTAGAAATTTTATTTTGAGCCAAGATATAACAAGTTTAACTCAAATACCTAAAATCAAGTTTTGCAAGTTTTAGTTTTTCACGTTTTAAGAAAATTGTTTCCCTATATAACGAGGCATGAAACACCATTCAAATGACTTCTAAAAATTTTGAAATAAATTATCATAAAAAAATAAGAGGATAAAATATCATGTCAAAATTTCTCCAAATCACCAAAAATTTTGAATTTTTAGAATTCAGACTTGATTCGTCAAAAGATCAAAACTTACTCAAATCAAATCAAATGCCATGAACATATGCAAAAATGATGTTTAAGTCATTAAAAACATTTCTCTAAGTGAATCATTCAAAAAGAATTTTCGAATAAAAAGTTATGATGAAAAGTAGCTTATGTCAAGCAACAAAGGTCATTCTGGCAAACTTTTGCAAAATGGATTCACATTTGATTTTTATGGAGTTTTTTTGACATAAATTGGCTTTAATGAGTTAGAAATACTATTTTGAGCCAAGATATATATGAAGAACTCCAACTCAAATAACTAAAATCATGTTTTGCAAGTATAAGTTATTTTGGGTCAAAACAAGTTTTTTGACAAAATTGAAAAGCTTATATCTTTCAAATGAAGTTTCTTTTTGAAATTATTTTCAACTACAAAAACCCTTGGGGAAATGACATCCAAAATATTTGTAAAAGGAGTTCGGGTAAAATCTAAATAGATTTTGATTTGTACCTAAAATCAATTATACTCAGGATTTGTCGATTTGTCACATCTACCCAATTTGTGCTTCAAATAGGGTTTACGGTTTAGGGTTAGGGTTAGGGTTTTGCATCACTATAGATTGTCAAATCTGGTCTGAAAATTCTTAAAAAGTTTGCACAATTTTTCACATCCAGTTTGAAAACCATAAGCATGCCCAAGTTGTCATATCTGATCTGAAAATTCTTAAAAAGTCTGCACGATTTTTCACCTCTGGTTTGAAAACCATAATCCTACCCAAATTGTCACATTAGGTTTGAAAAGCCTTCATGATTTTTCACTTCTGGTTTGAAAACCCTAAGCCTGCCCGATTTGTCACATCCAGTCTAAAATGCCTGCCTTAGGTCTAAAACGTCTGTCCGAGTTGTCACATCCGATTTGAAAGGCTTGCTTTGAGTTGTCACATCCGGTCGAAAATGAAACTCATCTAAACCCTGCTTCTGGCATCCGTCACTCTCATCTATAAATATGCGTTGTCATCTCTATCCAATTGCTTACTTACTCTCTCTACATCTGGCAGTGTAAATTTTGCCCTCTTTATCAACAACACTAGCTAAACTTATGGCTTCATCTGGTTCGTTGTCGAGAGGATGATCCGACGAAACATGTCAACCACCACCATTATATCACTACAACAAACTATCAGTCATACACAAGTCCTGCCAAGAAACAACATCTTGCTAAAGGTACTATGGCTGTGTAGACGTTAAGTTTTCTAACAGAGATGTGAGTGTTTTACTATGTTTATGATGTCTTTCTTAATATTTAACTTATGATCATGTTTTTTCTTTAGAAGATTGAGCCCAAGTGTGACTTCGTTATGTGGATCGATAATGACATGCCGAAGTATGCTAAGTTATACTAGGAGTGGTGAGAAAAAGTAAAGACTCGTCACAGGATGTTCGGCTTCTCAAAGAACCCACAACCGAGCGATCCCGATTCTTATTACGAGGCCGCATGGAGTTGCAACCTAGAGAAAAAGAAGAATGAGTATAGTTGCCCTAGTAGAACCATTTTTGTTAAGCATCCACAACCGGTCCTCCCTAAATCATGGTCACAATTTTTCATGATTCATCAAAAAGGATTTTTGAATCTCTACGATGCAAAACTTCAATTTACTAGTGAATTCAACTCAAAAATGTACTCGCTATTTATAAATGTATGTCGTTTTAGGTTCATCCATATGAATTAAAATGTGGATTGAAATAATCAATCTAGCTGTATTAAAATATGTGTAGATTATTAATCATGGTTTGTTAAATTTTATGGAAGGAGAGGGTATAAGAATGGGGAGCATTCCCCTCTTTACTGTCTATTTGTGCCATTGGACAAGGTGAAGCCCATCCACTGGCATGGCAACCACTAGTGCAATGTGGGGTTTTGCTTCTTGTACTATGAGGGTGATGATGCAGATGTGGCAGCAACACTGACAGTGGAGGTGGATGGGGTAGACTTCCACAAGAGGTCTCTCACTATGAGACTAGACGACGGGAGGAGGGGAAGCCAGTGCGAAGCAACGGGTGGGGTGGGTGGAGGCGGGGAGGAGTAAGCGAGGAAGTGGTTAACTGTATTCAAGAGGTTCTAAAAACTCACAAATACTAGGCAAAGGGGTGTATGTATACCTCACCACCTAGAACTAGAAGTCGCAAATGCAATGGATTGAAAAATAGCCAACCTAGACAATGAAGGTTCATAACAAACAGTCCGGGTTTTAGTCACCAGCTTGGCAGCAACTAAAGATGGCATGGTAGGTGGGCTAGTCAGCGAAGCAGGCGTAGATGTGCCACATCTTCAGTCGTTGTCCGAGTCAGCGACCAAAAATTAGTCGCCATCTAACCCCACAAACTAAAGGCCTTTTGTGAAATTTTCCAAAAGATTATTTTTGAGATTTGATTTTTTAATGGTTTTTTTAAAAAAATACTACATATTCTTAACAACTATTCAAAACCATCCGGGAAATATCTTCATGGCAACTATCCCTCAGGGCAATAACTCAATTCTGGTGTTACCTCGGAGGCTCAGACAAGTTGAGGACTTTTCCTAAGGATAGTAAAAACACCATCAGGAATCCGTTCTTTCTTTTTTATAGAAAAAATAATACTAGAGAACTCTCTACTATTATACTTTATACAATCAGATATCTCTACTTAAAATGGGAGCAACCATACATTTTATCATTCAAATAAGAGTAATTAAGCCCCTTCTTCTATTTTTCTATTAATTAGGTTAAAATAATACTAACTAACATATAAACCCTTATAGACTAGTCATATATGTTAGTGAAATTGAATTAATGAGAAATAGACTAAATGACCTAATTGCTCTTATTTAAATAGTAAAACCTTATCTGCTCAAATTTTGAGTAGATGAATCTGATTGTACAAAGTGTGACAGTGGATGGACTTCTAGTGTTATTTTCTCTTCTTTATATATAAGAGAAAGTTCATATTACTTTCTTATTTTCAAAAAAATCTAGACAACCCCTCGTACTTTGACATTGTATTAATTTACACTAATTAATGTACTATCAAAATCAGTACAAATTCCATCCTACTTATAATATGATGGATATTTTTGCTATGTTGGTATGATAACTCAACAGTAGTTGACATGTAGGACCCAATTGGGTAAACTATCCATAGGATAAAATTTGCATTAGTTTTGAAAGTGCAATGATATAAATTATCCAATTTCAAATTATAGGGGTGATATAGGCTTTTCCGAAAATAGAGGTGTTAAGGGTAATATAGACCTTTTCCTTTTTATAATGTCCAGCTTAATTTTGGTTTCCTTATGTTGCAAGGATTTGGACGTAATGTGGCTAAGGAACCCATTCCCAAAACTGAACCACACCGGAGAAGACTTGCTGATAAGCTGCGACGAGTTCAGCGGCGACCCCGGCGGCAACGACTCAGTCGTGCTCAACACTGGCTTCTTCTACGTCGTGTCGAACAACAAGACGGTCGCCATGTTCGACGAGTGGTACGCGCGGCGGAACACATCGGCGGGCAAGAAGGAGCAGGACGTGCTGAACGACATGAACAGGCACTGCGCGCTCCGGCGGCTCGGCGTGGCGGTGCGCGTCCTGGACACGAGGCGGTTCAGCGGGTTCTGTGAGGACAGCGACGACGCCGGCGAGGTGGCCACCGTGCACGCCAACTGCTGCCGCTCCGTACGCGCCAAGGTCGCCGACTTGAAGGCCGTACTCGAGCTCGTCAGGAGCCGGAGCCGGAGCCCGGCCAAACAGCGCCTTAACAGCAGCACAGGCTTCCGGTGGCCAGCTCACACCGAGTGTGTTAGCTCGTGGAGGTCGAGCACAGGCGACCATGGCCATGGCCATGCGAGGTTTTCTTGATGTTTGATTTGTGTGGTTTTCTGAAGTTTTTGGGTGATTTGTGTGTTTCCTCTGAAGTTTTTGGGTGTGTCAGAAGTGAAGTGTCTGTGATAAACTTTGATGAATCAATCTGTTTACTGTGATCCAAATTAGATCTGTGGCTAGATGCGTACTCAATGAACTGGCATCCAACAAGGAATAATTAATTCTACATCATTACAAAAAATATTATTTTAATAAAATATTAAAAGGTGCGAGTAGAAAGCTAATTGTCCTTAAGAAGGATTAGACCATTTTATGATATGGAACATGCGGTTTTTGGCATTCTCCTTGTTCAACTTCTTTCTGTTATGATAGCCACTGATAGTTTAGATTTTGTTGTAGACTTTGTTACAGAGTATCCATACAAAATCTAATATAGTGTCTATAATTTGTTGCACAAAGATATTTATTTCGTCTCTGCGTGCTTAATGACATAAAGAATGTTATTAGGCCACTTTATCAAATCTCGGCCTATTGGATATGGAAATTAGTTCATGTTTCAAAGAATGTTATTGGATTATTTTGTGAAATCTCAGCCTATAGTATATAAAATAAAGAATGTTATTAGATTATTTTGTGAAATCTCGGCCTATTGTCTATGGTGTGGGAGAAGTATATGATAATAATATGAGTGAGTGCATATGTATTATATCCCATATAGAGATATATAAAATTATATTAGATCATAGTTTTACACACTTTATTTATAATCTGAACAAATAAGTTGATTTATTTGGACAAAGATAAAAAAAATGCGATCAAACTCATTATAACCTTTAATTCATGCAATTGGCAAAATTCTGACTTTACTAAACTTATCTAAAACCCACAAGAAAGAGTCCTAATCCTGTTTTGACCCATTACAATTGGGTTGACGCAAATTTGCTCTAGCCTAAGGCTCATAAGGTGAAGACTTTTGAGAGAGGAGGGGATAGTTTGCGATTGCGAGGGGCAACAATTAAGGTGGGATAGAGGGAGAAATCGTGGATTGAAGCATTGGCCTAAACCCGTTTATTTACCCATGTTATAACCCTTTCTTGCTAAGACTCTCGTCTAACCCATCCATTTTTTTCCTCTATTTGAGCCCTTCATAACTACTTCCTTAGTCCTGTTTACCCTCGGCTTGCTCAGCCCACCAAGCCCCTTATAACTAGAGCATGAAGTGTGACAAAATGTTTTAAAAAATCTTCAAATTTGTCATGCTTGATTTGGTTGTTTCATTTTTCTCACCAAATATGTAGGAGCTACTGACAAAAAATATTTTTAGGATTGAAGATGGCAACTTAGAGGGGTGAATAGATCGTTTAAAAAATTTTGGCTAAAAACCAATTTTTGTAAGAATGAAAGAAAAATCAAGTTTTCGCAAACATAATCTAAATCAATTATGACTCAAGTGATCAAATGCTCAAATAAGTTTTGCAATCCAAAGTGACAAGCAATTGAAGAGTGACAATCTAAATAGAGAAATAACAAAGTAATAAAGACATGACCAAATGATATTGTTGTTGAAAAATAAGTAAACTACATTATCTAAATTTCAAAAAAATTTACTCAAAAACAGATAATATTAGGTTGTAGAATAGATTGTTACCAATAGCGGAAGGAGAGTTGGTGAAGTGAATGAATGTACATAGCGATGGCTTGTAGATCATCTTGATCAATGCATGTAGATGACAGCAATCGCTTGTGGATCGTTGTGATTAGCACAGTCATTGCAGCATCGCCTTTACTGGTATCCACATGTTCCAGGATGGAACGTCATACGTTGGTGTGTTAGCAGCAACACGCACGACAAAGGTTTTGGTGCTATCACTCTAGAGGAGATGGTGGTTAGAATTTTCTTGATATTCGTTAAAGCCCACCATGCCTCCTTTTCTATAGAGCCTTGCAGGAGAAGTCCTATTACATTAAGTTTCTTGACGTGATACGATATCATATAACGAATTCTATTTGAATTGCAGGAGTCTAACGTTAGGTCTCCTATTGTGATGTGAAACCCCATAACAAGTCCAATCCGAATTGAGTTGTTCCAACCCGTTAATTGTGTGAGCCTGTAGGTTCATGTATATTTGATCACAACTCAAGAACACTTATCCGAATTGTGAGTCGATAGTAGCCCCTAGCAGGACATGATGACTATCCAAATATACACAAAAATTATATCCGACAAATCTATGTAATGTACTCATATTGATCTTTTTGCCATACGATACAAGATTAAACTCAAGGCAGTTAATATACCACCCTTACACAGTTCAATCATTTCTCGATCTCATAGTGAATTAATATCCTTGTAGTTGACACTCAACAACAAACGAGATGGCCATGCATTTCAGTTCATCCATATCGAGGGATAGAGATATCTCTCTCATTATTTAAGATATACATATTCCATCTTAAACATTCACATTCTTCCGCATGGCTCATAGTATAGCCGAATATTACCTTTATTACTGCTTAATTAAGAGTAGTGTTTGGTAGTATCAAAATATACTACTACACCTGTAGGAAACTATGATAGTCTCAGGTCTAAGAATTAATCACAAACATTATTTGAGACCAACTGGTAACACTTATATGACAAATTCAAACAATATCTCAAAATGGGTCTATCCAATATTATATTCTCCAACATATTTCCATTGTCCACATTACTAATTTTATATCTTATATCCATGGTTCGTGAAATATGATCATCAATCAATATATGTGTTAATCCATTAATCAATAATTTCCTATTTAATGATAGTGAATCAAGGATTTTATAAAATAACATCATCAAATAAATTAAGAGTTTCATGAATAAGTCACATAATTGCTAATTGAACAAAGATGATAATTTATTCAAAAACAAAATAACATATTATTCAAAAGTTCATATCATAAACATAACAAAAATAAAAAACATCTTTGTGATTTTTTCAGGACATATCACTAACAATTATGATGTATCCTGAGATCTTGAAGACTCATTTGGTCTACTCTCCTCCTTGTTGAAGCACTCACTCATAAGTCTTGCTTCAATATCTACCAAGATTGCTTCTTTTCCTCTCTGAACAAGCAAAAATCAAGCCTTTCACAACACCACCAGACCTCTCCAACAATTTTTGTCAGTGGAGAGATCTCCAACCTCCCACGATTGTCTAGATGATAGCGATCACCAAGGGTAATAGACTCAAACTCTTCATTTGACATCAATCAAGTGTTACGAAGTTCAAACATATGAGAAGAAACTCACACAAGACTCTCGACTTACTAAATGATCTATTGATGCAAATGAGCTCACTAGATAATCTCATTCTAATGCAACATATGAGAATTGAATACTCTAGAGTGTGATTGAGCTATATGTTAATGAATATGATGCAAAAGGCATTCAAATGGAAGCTCCAAGGCATCTATTTATAGCTCCAATCCAGAACTAACCATTCAAAAACAACAAGTTGAAAACAGTCCACCCGAACAGTCCAAATGGCATACATACAGTTTGGGTTGAAATGGCAGGCACATTCAAGTGGACAGTTTGGATGTGCTATCAAATTCGCATGGACAATTCAAATGGAACACGGACATTCACATAGACAGTCTGATTCTATCTAATAGTGTGTCAACTTTCAGAAAAATGAGCATAACTTTTGATCTAGATATCAGATTTATATGTTCTTTAACTTGTTGGAAACTAACTCTAAGGGCTACATATTTCTCAGTATAAGCAAGACATAATTCGACCTAGATCAACGAAGAAAATATAAAATATTTAGTTTAGCTACTTCAAAATCTCCACTTGAGCCATATTTTACAAATTTAATTACTAATGCCTTCACTAACCATAAAAATAACTCAAAACAATTTTAGGATATACTGAGTGAATGATACATGTATTTGAGATTCTTACATGAGATATTAGCAAGCTACTAATTTTGAACCCCCTTTATAATACGGCCAAACTAGCAAATAAGATCTTAACAACCCGATCGTCTCCAAAACACCAATGCTAGTAAAATACTAGAGAATAGATTCTTAATCTTCGATTCTACATTTGGTGGAGTTCATCCATGCTTGAGGAAACTCAATCATGCATCCTCTTTGAGATGATCTTCTTGCAATCATCTTACAATCCGAATAAGATTAAAAGATATTAACTCAACAAATACATTAGTCTACAATTAGATTTATCATTGATCACCAAAATCATCAATATAATGGAGGTTAACTCAACAATGTTTACACTATGGCATGCTCATGATGGAGAATGAGAGTTGGGTGAGATGATGGATTGCTCTAGATAGCGATCACAACAATTTCAAATAGCACTGATGATTTATGGGAAGGAGACACTCCACCCATGATGGATTGCTCTAGATAGTGTAGATGTTGTTGAGATCATTTGTTTGTTTATGGTTTATATATGATCATTAATTAAGAAAGTTCTAATATTTTATTCACCACATAAGAATATCTTATCACAAAACCATTCTTTGGACCTATTTTGATTAACAACACAAATTTAGGACCATTTGATTTCTCAAGTTTAAGAATTTAAGTGGCATACCTATATAAATTTAGAGATTTATAATATAATTTACTTACTAAAACATAAGAAAAGAAAAAGAAAGAACCAAACAAAAGAGATTAAAAACCCCTTGCACTGCCCCTGGGAGTTATGCAAACACCGCTGTTCTCTATGCATGAAGTCCAGATGCATGCAAACATCATGCGACTCAAATTCACTGTAGTTACAGGGCTGCAATTGCAGCAGCAACTGCGGCAGATCTTAGTGCTTAAGCAGTTCTTGGTGCTTTGCCAGAGTATTCTTTATACGGGTTTGCTTGATTTGTAGCTGGTTTTTATCTAATTAAACCTTAACAGTGCGAATATGATTTGATACTCATTTGCTTTGTGACTTGCATTTGGCAAGTTAATGAGGTTTATTAGAATTTGATTGTTTTTTACACCATTTATTTAACGTGTCACTGATAATTTATCTGTCACATTTTAACAACTGAAATTTGATATTGGCAATTTGATTTGATGCGGAGTCGACTATAAACTAAACATATTTCATTAGTTAATTTTTTTGACCATATCACATGATTAACTACAATCTCTTATTAGTTTGACTAATTTTAGAATTCAACCAAACGTACTGTATATACCGTACATCCACATTCATAGGGGCAATTTTGCATTATACAGTATTTGGAGGGGCGGAGCAACAATTCTCCCAAAAAATCCGCTAAATTTTAGATTGGATATCACATTTGATAATATATAAACCCCGATGCATAACAAACAGAAACATAGTTGATAATTAACAAATGGATCTGCATCAAAATTTAGAGTTAAAAAGAGCTTTAAAAAATTAGAGCTAAGCTGTTCCAACAAGGTTGTTACTATAGCCTATCCAGAATCTATCTTAACCTCTACAAAAGCTCATATTCCTCTCGTCCATCTCTCAATATCTCACAACACCTCACCTCGTTTCCAACAACAATGTGGAGCTCTTCTTGCATCGCCGCACTCCTCCTCGCTGCCGCCGTGGCGGCGCTCCGATGCGGCTGTGCAGCCGCCACCACAGCCGTCGACGGCGAGGCAAGCTACCCGCTGTACAACTACACGTACATCTGCGACCCGGAGAGGTACCAGAAGCTGGGGCTGGACATCCACAGGTTCCCCTTCTGCAACCGGAAGCTGCCGTACCGGGTGCGCGCGGCGAAGCTCGTCAACGTCATGTCGCTCGGCGAGAAGGCGGCGCAGATGGGCAGCTCCAGCGCCGGCGTACGTCGCCTCGGCATCCCGGCGTACAACTGGTGGGGCGAGGCCCTGCACGGCGTGTCGGACTTCGGCGGCGGGGCGCGGTTCGGGCCCGCCGTGCCCGGTGCCACCAGCTTCCCCTCGCCGATCCTCTCCGCCGCCACCTTTAACGAGTCCCTTTGGAAGGCCGTCGGCGAGGTAATCCATTTACTTGTAGTTGTAGAAATTGTCGGTCATTAAAATTGTAGAAATGCATCTTTGTCCCTGACAAATTTAGGAATTATAACTAAACCCTCATAAAAGTGAAACATGGTATTTGTTGTGACCAAGATTTGGTCTCCTAGTGATAACTAGCTAGTTATTGCCCGTAAGTGGAGTTCGCAATCTCAATTGAAAGACTTAGAATCAATAGGTATTTATAATGATTGAGTGTTATTTTACAAGAACATATAAATTAGTGATCATAAAAGATCAAAGAAATATAATACTTGAGAAAATAAACAAAAAATATTAGTGGGTCGGATCAAAGAAAAATTGACCGGTTTCTACCCTACCGATTCCAAACCTGTCCTAACCACAAGGACATATTGTTCCCAAATGGGTTTAGATGATGAAATAAGAGATAAAATTAGGCAAATAGAGTGAATTTAGAAAGAAAGAATCTAACATATAAAGTCCTAATGTTTAAGATGGATATTTTAAAGTTTAGTTACATGGTAATTGTCGAATTGCAGTAGCTAATCTCAATCTGTAAAACTCAGTGAACAAAATTTACATGGACATATTTATCATTATGATATTTATAAGCATCTATTTGTACTTACATGGTTTTGGTGGGAGCAAGAATGGAACTCCACCATACCTAACAATGGTGCATGTGTTCAGGCGGTGTCGACGGAGGCGAGGGCGATGCACAACGAGAAGATGGCCGGACTGACGTTCTGGAGCCCTAACATCAACGTGGCGCGCGACCCGCGGTGGGGCCGCATCCTCGAGACGCCCGGCGAGGACCCCTACGTCGTCGGCCGGTACGCTGTGAACTACGTGCGCGGCCTGCAGGACGTGAAGGGCCACGACGCGGCCGCCGGCGACCTGTACAGCCGACCCCTGAAGGTGTCCTCCTGCTGCAAGCACTACACGGCGTACGACCTCGACCGGTGGCACGCCGGCGGCAACTTCGTCATGGACCGGTTCCAGTTCAGCGCCAACGTCACCGAGCAGGACATGATCGAGACGTTCCAGCGGCCGTTCGAGATGTGCGTCCGCGACGGCGACGCCAGCAGCGTCATGTGCTCCTACAACCAGGTCAACGGCTTCCCGACGTGCTCCGACTCCCGCCTCCTCCGCGGCACCTTGCGCAACGAATGGAACCTTCACGGGTGCGTATGTACTCACATGCAGTGTTCAGGTTACGTGGATAGCCGGTCGGTTAAAGACTTAAAAATAATGATAGTGAGTAGGAATGATTGGAAACTGACCGGCTTCTGATCTCTTAGCCGAGTCTAAATCTGCGAATTTGAACCCTGATTATAAAAGTTTTGTCAAATCAAATGCTAAGAAAAGTTTGACCTTTTTTGCATGCAGATACATTGTTTCTGACTGCGGTGCCATCAAAACAATTGTCAAGGATCTGAAGTTCTTGAACGATGACGCAGTTGATGCTGTTGGCCAATCCATCGAAGCAGGTAAACAATTAACAAGAGAACCAATGCCATGTGCATGGGTTGTGGTTGCGTAGCGTGTTTGGTTGGGACTGTCCTAATTTAAGAATCTATTCTTTTATCGTCCGATTGATAGATAACATATTGATCAGAAGCGAAAAGAAGAGTCCTCTGGTCAAGACTGTTAATAAAAGTTACTCTCAACGGTTTTACAATATATATAAGCCAATTTAACATGTATATGAGAATTTAAGAGTATGAAATGAGAAATAAAATGATAGTGAACTATATTGTATTTATTATATAAAATTTGAAAACAGATTAGAGGAGTATTAAGAAGAAGTGAGAGAATATTTATGAGCATAAGTTCTAAAGATGTGTTAAAAAATATATTAGAACTAGAAGTATTATGTTCATATTGTAAAATATTTATAAACAAAAAATAGACTTATATCATTAAATGGAAAGTTAGTATAATTGTCAAGATTAGGTCCTCTACGATACTATAGAAAATGTACTGTGCATTTCATCTTTTCTGAATTTGTTTGATCAAAAGAATAATGCTCAGAATTGGTGCTTCCTTACCTCAAGAAAAATCTATAATTTCTTATTCAAGTATAATCTAGAATATTTATTTTTGATCCAATGACTCTAAAAAAGAGTGATGCACAGATCTGTTTCTACAGTGCTATCTGACAATTTTGTACTTTTAACATATGTGCATTTGTATATATGTAGGTTTAAATTTGGACTGTGGTGACTACTACCAGAAGTACCTCGTGCCCGCCGTGAAAGCTGGCCGTGTGAAGGAGAGCGACATCGACGACTCGCTCGTCGAGAACTACGTTGTGCTCATGCGCCTCGGCCTGTTCGACGGCAACCCACTCTACAACAGCCTCGGCAAGGGCGACGTCTGCACCGGCGAGCACATCAACCTTTCCCTCGACGCCGCGCGCCAGGGCATCACGCTGCTCGAGAACCACCCAAAATACAACGCCTGGGAGTGGAAATTCCCCTTGCAGGCCAGCAAGCACCAAAAGATCGCCCTCGTCGGCCCGCACGCAGAGGCCACCGACGCCATGCTCGGGAACTACAACGGTAAGCCGTGCAAGGTCGTGTCGCCGGCGGAAGGCCTACGGCGGTACGCCCAGTCGGTGGTGACGAGCAAGGGATGCCTCGACGTCGCCTGCAAGACGTTCGACCATTTCTTCAACGCCGAGAAGGCGGTGAGGCACGCCGACGCCACCATCATCGTCGCCGGGCTCGACACGACCGTCGAGGCGGAAGGGCTCGACCGGACCGACCTCCAGCTCCCCGGCTACCAGAAGCTTTTGATCAACCAGGTCTCCCGGGCCGCCAAGGGCGCGAACCGCAACCAGCCCGTCATGCTTGTCTTGTTCTCGGCCGGCCCCCTCGACGTCGACGAGCTCCGAAAGAACAAGAACATCGACGCCATCATGTGGACCGGCTACCCCGGCGAGCAGGGCGGTAATGCCATCGCCGACGTCATCTACGGCGCATACAACCCAGGTTAAAATGCATCGCGGACGCGCACACACATATTAATTCACATGTGTCTTACTCATGTGTGTGTCTAACTAATACTCGTGTCGTATGTGTAGGTGGACGGCTTCCGGTGACATGGTACCACGGCGACTACGTGTTCAAGCTGCCGATGACCTCGATGAATCTCAGGCCGGACGAGGAGCACTCCTACCCTGGGCGAACCTACCGGTTCAACGGCGGCAGCAACGCGAACAACGGAGTCATCTACGAGTTCGGCTACGGCATCAGCTACACCTGGTTCAGCTACATGGTCGTGTCATCCCAGAAGCACGTCGAGAAGAACCTCCCCGCGGTGGCCCACTGCCACCGCCTCGACTACGACCATTCGGCGTACGCGCCGCCGTGCCAGGCGGCGCTCCTCTCCGACCTGGACTGCCGCGACGGCGACGTCGTCATCGACGTGGAGGTCACCAACCCAAGCAACGCCATGAGAGCCGGCGAGGAGACGGTCATTCTCTTCCACCGTCCTCCCAAAGGCATCGTCGGCGCGCCGATCAAGAAGGTCGTCGGCTTCAAGAAGACGTCCAGCCTGAGGCTAGGCCAGTCGGAGACTCTCCGGTTCACGTTGAACTCTTGCGAGGCCTTCGGTGTCGTCACCGGCTCCGGCTACGAGGTGCTGCCGGCAGGCGAGCACCATATTTCCGTCGGCCTGGATTACAGCGAGGTCAACTTTCCCTTCCATGTCTACTTGAATAATGAGCTCAGTGACCTGACATACTAGATGCCAATGTGATCCTCAAATTAGGGTTTGTTCACGAGGATTCTGGTTTTAAATTTTTAGGTCATTACCATTGGATAATGAAGTTCAACAGTGTGTTGAATGAATTTGCCGTTAATTATAGGAAGAGTCATGTGTTGTTGGCCTTCTTTACATGATTTTGCATACATTATACGCACCTCCATTATGAGATGTAAACTCATAATCTATTTTTTCATGTAAATTATAATCTCGGATTGGCTGGCGATTGATGATTTTTTATATCTAATGTGTGAGCATAGTTACATAACACACTATTACATTTGAGATATATAATTATTTTTATTTCTGCGAATTTTGACCTAGATGTGAATGCGATCTCAATTACGGTTTGTTCAAGAGGATTTTGGTTTTCCTTTTTTTATTTTGTTACAATTGGATTATTAAGTTCAACAGTGTGTTGAATTTGTTTGCCGTTAATTGTCCCTTTTTCCCCTACTTTTGCATGCTTTACTCGTTCACTAAAGGAGACTTAAATTAAAATTAGGTGCTATTCTTATAGAAAAAACTTTATGTGTTTTTGTGTATATATATCCAATGCAAGAATATGGCATATCAGTGAATTTATATTTTGTCAGTTTTAACCTAACCAGACAACGACTGGAGCAAGCATATTTACCAATCTGTAGAATATCAATGTGAATCATGATCAAGTTGTAAATAACATATAGTGTTATATTTCGGCAGGCTTTCTATAGCGTTAAGCACTATAGCATGGTATATTAGTCAATAAATATTGAAACTAGTATATTTACAAAATCAAGTTTTTTTACAAAACTCTACATACTTCAAATTATTCATAGTTAAAAATAATACATCTGCTAATAATCTATCATAGTCATAGATGTCATACATTGTTGGGATTTGCCTCTATTTTCTATTTTGTCTTTTACTTGGCCTATAAATAGGCAACCTTATGTACTCTATAAATTGAACCGTTATAGTGATTTGTTTTTCCGTGGTTTTTTCCTTCCACCTTGGAGGAGTTTTTTCATGTTAAATCCTGTCCACTTTTCCTAACAAGTGATATCAGAGCTTTCATCCAATGGCCCTGATTCACGGTTCCATATTTCACAAAAAATGTCAATTGTCCACACAAAAAACCCTAGCCTTCCACAAATTTCCATCTAGCTGCCGGTGTTCCACGCAGTAGCGCCCGCGCCTCCAGCCGCGCCGACGCCGTGACTCCCGTGCCAACGCTGCGTCTCCTGCCGCCGACGTCGTGTACCACGTACTACGTACAATCTCGGCGTGTGCTGTTGCCGAGACCGAACCGAAGGCATCGGCCCTTAATCTCTTTGTGTCAGAAGGCCAAAAAACCAAAAAAAAAAAGGCATCAAGTCCCGAGGAAAATTCCCCGCGGTCAACAGGAAACATAAATTATCTTTGGCTTTTTCAAATGGGAATTTGGACTTGTCACGTGATCTACTATTTTTCAGGGATTTTTCGATCTAAGTTCCTGATTTTTACTTTGTCATTATGTCTGCAAAACTTGACATTGCGAAGTTCGATGGCAAGTTCAGTTTTTCTATCTGACAGGTATAGATGAAGGCTGTTCTCACACAGCTCGGTGTCCAGAAAGCTCTTCTGAAAAAATCGGACAAAGTGGATGAAAGTGAGTGGGAAGAACAGGATCAGAAGGCTTTGTCTGCCATACAACTCAGCTTTTCTACAAATGTTCTGCGCGAAGTCATTAAAGAGGAAATTGCCGCCTCCTTGTGGACGAAGTTGGAGACGTTATACATGAAGAAAATTCTTGCCAACAAATTGCGCCTTGAAGAACGTCTGTACACTATTCGCATGGCAGAAGGTACCTCGATTCAGTCTCATCTCAGTGAATTTAATTCTATCATTGTGGATCTTGAGAGTCTAGATGTGAAAATTGAGGATGAAGATAAGACTATTTTGTTGGTTGTCTCTTTGCCTGCTACCTTTAAACATTTTAAAGAAATTATGTTTTATGGCAGTCATGATACCCTCAGTTTTGAGAATGTTAAATCAAATTTGTTGTCTAAGGAGAAATTTGATGTTGATTCTCACTCCGGTGGAAAGGGTGAGGGTTTAATTGTTAGAGGTAGATCTCAGCAAACAGGCAGTTCAAATAAATCAAAGTCTCGGTCTAAATCAAGAGGTCGTAAATCCAATAATTTTTGCCGTTATTGTAAATCCCATGATCATGATATTTCTCAGTGTGTCAAACTAAAAAATAAAGAAGAGAGACAGAAAAAGGACTTGGGAAAATCTGCTGAGGCTAGAATTATTGAAAACCTTGATAGTGATAGTGGAGAAGCACTTATGGTCATTACTGATATTGAGAAACACATTTCTTGGGTCCTCGATTCAGCTTGCGCTTTTCATATTTGCTCACATAGAGAGTGGTTTTCTGATTATACTCTTGTTGCAAATGGTGATGTTACTATTGGTGATGAGTCTCCACTTGAAATTGTTGGGATTGGTTCAATTCAAATTAAAACTCATGATGGCACTTTCAAAACCCCTACAAATGTTCGCTATGTTCCTAAAATAAGGAGGAATCTTATTTCTTTGGGCACCTTAGAAGCTATGGGTTATAAGTATATCGGTGAAAATGGTGTTCTTAAGATTTCTCTTGGCAGCCGTGTTATTTTAAAGGCCAGTCGTGTGAACAACCTTTATTACTTGCAAGGTTCTACAGTTACAGATATTACAGCTGTCTCTATTGCATCCAACACCTCTAATACCAGGCTTTGGCATATGCGCTTGGGTCATATGAGTGCAAAAGGTATGCATCTCTTGCACAAGAAAGGTCGTCTACAAGATATTGGCAAACTTGAGTTCTGTGAACATTGTGTGTTTGGCAAATAAAAGAGGGTTAGTTTTGCTACTTCTACTCATCAGAGTGAAGGAATTCTTGATTATATCCATTCTGATCTTTGGGGTCGTTCTCCTCACCTTCAATTGGAGGTTGTGAGTACTTTATTTCTTTCATCGATGATTTCTCTCGCAAAGTTTGGGTCTACTTCTTAGCATAAGAGTGATGCTTTTTCTACTTTCAAGTCTTGGAAAGGTTTGGTAGAAAATCAAACTGGCAAAAAAAATTAAGAAATTGAGAACTGACAATGGGTTGAAATTTTGTAGTGGTGAGTTTGATACATTTTGTGCTGATCATGGTATTGCTAGACATTTGACTGTTCCAAGTTCACCTCAGTAGAATGGACGTGCAAAACGTATGAATCGCACTCTTCTGGAAAGGGCCCGTTGCATGCTATCCAATGCTGGCTTATGGGAAAAGCATGACTTTTGGGCAGAGACTGTTGCTACAGCTGCATACTTGATTAATCGCTCTCCCAATTCGGCGATTGATTTTCAAATTCCAGAAGAGGTATGGTCAGGCAAACCAGTTGACTATTCTAATCTCAGAATTTTTGGTTGTCCTGCTTATGCTCACATCAATGTTGGAAAGCTAGTGCCTAGAGCTAAAAAATGCACTTTTCTTGGCTATGGTTCCGGTGTCAAAGGGTATCGTTTATGGTGTGCTAATTCTATCAAAGTGATCATTAGTCGTGATGTTACTTTTGATGAAAGTTCCTTATGTTCCACTGGAGGTGTTTCTGTTAGTGGTACCTCATCCACAGATGCATCTGAAACTGTTGTTCCTACAAGCAATCCAACTTTTGAGGTAGACGTACCTGTTCATGTTGATTCTACTGCTTGTTCTCCTACACAGTCAGTTTCTGATTCTCAGCCTCCTTTTCTAATGATCATTGCATTGCACGAGATAGACCTAGACGGACTACTCAATTGCCAGCTAGATATCGTGACACTGATGATATTGCCAATTCTGCTTTCATTACTGCAAATGATACTAATGAAATATTTGAGCCTTCTTCTTATTCAGAAGCTATCTCATGTGATAATTCTTCAAAGTGGTTAGCTACTATGAATGAAGAAATTGAGAGCCTTCACAAAAATCATACATGGGATTTGGTAGAGCTTCCAACAGGTAAAAAACCTTTAAGGTGCAAATGGCTTTATAAGAAGAAGGATGGACCTTCTGAAGTTTAACCTGCAAGGTGGAAAGCCCGGTTAGTGGTGAAAGGTTTTGAACAAAGGGAAGGTATTGACTTTAATGAGGTGTTTTCTCCTGTTGTTCGTCACTCATCAATTCGGGTTATGCTTGCTATTGTTGCTTTATTTGACTTAGAATTAGAGCAACTTGATGTTGAAACTGCTTTTCTTCATGGAGATTTAGAGGAGGAGATTTATATGACACAACCGGAAGGTTTTGCTGTTCCCGGTAAGGAGCATTTAGTTTGTCGTTTGAATAAATCCCTCTATGGTTTGAAATAAGCTCCAAGGTAGTGGTACAAGAGGTTTGATTCGTTCATGATTACTCATGGTTATTCTCGAAGCAATTATGATCATTGTATTTACTCTAAGCAGTTTCCAATGGATCTTTTGTGTATCTACTGCTCTATGTTGATGATATGCTTATTGCTTCTCATGACAAGTCTTTGGTTGCTCAGTTGAAGGCTCAACTTAGTCAGGAATTTGAGATGAAAGATCTTGGACCAGCAAAGAAAATTCTTGGGATGGAAATTTAGCGTGATCGCCAGGCTGGTACTTTATTTCTATCTCAGAAAGGTTATATTGAGAAAGTTCTTGAAAGATATAGTCTCAGTAATTGCAAGCCTATTTCTACGCCGTTTGCTTCACATTTTAAATTATCTTCAAGTCAATGTCCTACCAGTGCAGAAGACAAGGACTATATGTCTCATGTACCGTATTCCAGTGCTGTTGGCAACCTTATGTATGCTATGATCTGTACAAGGCCTGACTTGTCTCATGCTGTTAGTGTGGTTAACAGATTTATGCATAATCCTGGTAAGGAGCATTGGAATGCAGTTAAGTGGATTCTTCGTTATTTGAAAGGTACTTCTGACTATGGCTTGATGTTTGAAAAGAAATTGGTGAAGTCAAACAATGTTATTGGGTTTGTTGATGCTGATTATGATGGTGATCTTGATAAGAGGAGGTCTATTTTTGGCTATGTAATTCTTTTTATGTGGTTCTGCAGTGAGTTGGAAATCTTCATTACAATCTATAGTTGCTCTTTCTACTATTGAAGCAGAGTATGTCGCAGCTACGGAAGGTGTTAAAGAAGCTATTTGGTTGCAAGGTCTGGTTTCTGAACTTGGTATTGCACAGGATGTCAATACTGTTTATTGTGATAGCCATAGTACTATTTGTTTGACCAAGAATGATATGTATCATGCCAAGACCAAGCACATTGATATCAAGTACCACTGTATCCGCGCTGTTGTTGCTGAAGGCAAGATTGTTGTGGGAAAGATACATACTGATGAAAATCCTGCAAACATGCTTACAAAGCTATTATCTAATACCAAGTTCAAGCATTGTCTTGACTTGGTTGGTATTCGCGGAGCTTAATACCCTTCGTGGTTTATGGGAAACATTTCCATGGATTTAGAGTCAAGGGGAGATTTGTTGGGATTTGCCTCTATTTCCTATTTTGCCCTTTACTTGGCCTATAAATAGGCAACCCCATGTACTCTGTAAACTGAACCGTTATAGTGATTTGTTTCCCCGTGATTTTTTTCCTTCCACCTTAGAGGGGTTTTTTCGCGTTAAATCCTGTCCACTTTTCCTAACGTACATGAACTATCATAAGAAAACTTGTTATGTCGTACCAAATAGTTATAATACCTATTAAGATATGAGATCACAAAAGGAAGCAGGTTCTAAGTTCAACATCACAAGTAGGTAGATAGCACAAACATATAACCTATATAAGGACCAATTTTGCATCTTTTTTATTATTAGGCTTGTGTCTTGTGGGTCTGAAGTTTCATTCAGTAAAGAAAGTATGTGTATTTAAATATTGATGATATCTTGTGTACGATGTTGCCCTATAAGCGACCGGTGTTAATTGCAGCTTTCGATGAGTACAGTTGTCGACCCACGAGAACATGAACCTTCTTCTTTCAATAAGGGAGTTTATGAAATCTCATATTAGTAGCAAGGGAAAAAAACAATAATGAAACAAGATTAATTCTATGAATCAAAACAATTTCTCAGACTTCGGTTCATCAATTGATTGAATAAATTGTTGAGGATAATTGGATAATTTGATATCTATTGTAATCAATTTTAATTTGAATTTTGTACGCAACTTGAAGCAACCTAGCTTAACCACAACCCAAACAAACAAATTTTCAGAAAAAGATTGATCCTAATTTGTGCTACAGTTGCAACTATGCATAATGCTAAAGAACTCAGAATTCGTGAATTTTTCAAAAAAAAAAACCTAGGTTTGATCGAATTCGGGTGGAACAATCCAAACCTACTTGAATCACCCTTTTACCTGCTAAATCAAGTTGTGAATCATACCGACCAGCAGCCATATGATGACAGTGCACCATCGCATCACCCTTACGACTACACCGACGACTAAGGGTTCGTTTGGTTGCTCATCCTAACCATCCATCATGGGATGAAAAAGGACGGGATGAATGATGTGTCACGAATTGGTCCAAGATGGGTGTTTGGTTAGTGTGGAATGGAATTATTTAGGATTTTGTTTGGTTGGAGGGATGAGTTGTTCAGGATGAGATGAAACGGTGTTTGGTTGTATAGCTAGAGTGTTATGATCACCTCCTCTCATTAGAATGGTAAAATTACCTCTTCCTTCCCTCTTTTCTCTAATTAAACCGCAGCAAACAGCTTATGCGGACTTCTTCCTCCCATGACCCATGAAATCGAATTTGTTCTCCTGCACAACCCCTAAATCTTCCTCAGCAAGCTTCAGGACTAACATTCAGTTTCAAGACTTACTTCTCATCTGCTCTCACTTGTTCCTCCCGCGTCGTCTCCATTTCCGGTGGCGCCTCCATCTCCTCTCCTCCCATCTCAAGGCACCACAACCCCTGACTTCGATCCCCAAATCAACTGCCATTGTTAGATCTAAGCCGCAATCTCGTCGCCGCCGCTTGCACCTACCCCGTGCCTTCGTCTTCTTACCGCCGTGCGCCACTCTGTCTCTTATCTCTCCACCAGATCCACCACTACCGTTGCAGATCGAGTAACTACCAGACCCCTCGAGCCGGCACGCAATCTCGCCGCGGCTATGCTCACGTGTTCGAGCCGCGGCTGCGCGGCTATGCTCACACATTCGAGCTGCTGCCGTTGGCATCTTCCTTAATTTCGGTGCCCCGTTTTGCCTGGACATCAAATTTGCTGCGGATGTCTTCTCATTTGCCCTAAATCTTCCTCCCGCACCGATCGCCTCCGCCTGTGCTGGCTGTCGCCTCCCACAACGGATCGCTGCCTCCCTCAATGAATCGTGGCCTCCCGCGCTGGCCTTCTCCCGCTCGGGAACGACGGCACTGGTGACAGAGAGAAAGAGGGAAGTAAGGCAAAGAGGAAGGTGACCAGATGAGTAACGCCTTTTTTTGGTAGGTGGCGCGCACCAAAACTGCTGATGGACAAAACCATTCCTACATTTTTGTGGCATGGACTCATCCAGCATATTGAGGGAATATTCCCTGTTTTGGGATGAGGGATGATGCATGAAATGGTACTGTCATGGTATAAAATATACCACCGGCAGGTTTCACGAGAAGACTTGAAACAGGAATGACAGTGCGAAGTGACCGAGTGATCGGTCACTTCCCACCGGACAACACAACAATTGACACTGTGAGTTTTATACAAGTTCGGGTCCCGGTGGGGGCCATAGTCCTGTTGACACCTTCCGGACGCGAGTCCGTGGGGGAGGTTTTTTCTTTGGGAGAGAAGTCTCTAAGGGAGCCTGTTGTTTTTAGTGTAAAAATGACTTGAGTTCGTCCTCTTCAAATGAGATACAAGGGGGTACATATAGACCCCAAAACATGCAAAAAGACTACAAAGCCCTAGCTACAGCGGCCGGATCGAGGGGCGTCGACGCCATTTCACTGGCCGAAGGGCTTGGATGCTTGACAAGTGTCCTCTCTAGTTCCTGAGGCGCTCTTGACGTCACTCGCACACGACCTCATGTGACTTCACACAAGAGGCCCCCGAGACTTCTCCCGGTGAACTTCCGGGATTTTCCCTGGTAGTCCTCTAGGACTTTTCCCAGTGAACGTCCGGGATTTTCCCCGGGAACGTCCGGGATAAGTCCTGATAGTCCTCTGGGACTTTTCTCGGTGGACGTCCAGGGTTTTGCCCAGTGAACGTCCGGGTTTTCCCCGGTAGTCCTCTGGGACTTTTCCCGGTGGACGTCCGGGGTTTTGCCTGGTGAACGTTTGGGATTTCTCACGGAGGGCATCTGGGGCTTTTCCCGGTACTCCTCCGGGACTTTTTCCAGTAGACGTCCTGGATTTTGCCCGTGACCCTCTGAGATTTATTGCGGTCTTCTACGAAAGGCCTCCGTGGCTTTTCTCGGGAGGCCTCCATGATATTTCACGGGAGGCGTCCAGGGTTTGCCATGGGAAGCTTCCAGGGCTCGGAGAGATGCCCGGGGTTTGCCACGGGAAGCATCCAAGATTTGCCACAGAAACCCTCCAGGACTTTCCCCGACAGGCGTCCGGTATTTTGCCTTGTAACCCTCCGGGGTTTGGCCCGGTAATCCTCCGGGACTTTCCCCGGGAGGCGTCTGGGATTTTGCGCGGTAACCCTGCGGTGTTTGGCCCTGTAGTCCTCTGGGACTTTCCATGGATGCCCTCTGGGACTTCTCCCGGGAGGCATCCGGGACCTTGCCTGGTAACTCTCCGGGGTTTAGCCCGGTAGTCCTCCGGGACTTTCCGTGGAAGCCCTCCGGGACTTTCCCCGGGAGGCACCCGGGATTTTCCCCCAACAGCAGCCCTGGAGACCCCCAGGGACACATGGTGCCCCCGGAGGTTATGCGTATAACTTGGTCCTTGGTGATGACTCACCTCTCGGGACACGCCTCGAGCCCCGCGCGACGCTTCGGCTCCCAGGCTATTTACCCTCGTGAGCCCTCGGTTCATGCACGCATCGTACGGCGTCTCGATCCCCGTGCGACCCTTCGATATTCGCACGACGGTTTGAATCAACGGCCCAGATGGACCTGGGGACATGTGGCATCCATCCAAGGCCCCCTGCGTCGCTTATAAATAGGGGGAAGGGGCCTCGGTCCGGATACCCATTTTTTCCTAACTCCAGCGACTCACTCTCCCGAAAGCACATTTTGCTCTCCCGGAAGCTCGATTTCCCGGTAGCTTCGTCTTGCCCAGTAGCACATTTCCCTGGAAACCTCACATCGCGATGGCGCCAAAGGGTCGAGCCAAAGTGTCCGAGCTGCCTCCGAAGGAGGTGACCCAGGACTTCCTCAGCACAACCGAGTTCACCGCGCAGGACCTCGAGGGCCTGCTGGAGTGGAAGTACTTCGCCATTGGGGAAATCCAGATCCCTGAGGTGGAGGAGCAGGCCCCAAGCCCCCGGGAAGGGGAGGTGGTGGCCTTTGAGGCCTTTGTGGAGGCGGGCCTCCGGCTCCCAGTGCATCTGTTGCTCCAGGAGTACCGCCTCTCCCTAAACCACCTCACCCTGAACACCCTTGTCCAGATGGGGCTGTTTATATGGCTGTGCGAGACCGCCATCGAGGAGAAGGCGTCTCTCCAGCTCCTCCAGTATTTCTATGAGCCATCAGCGCGGGGCCCGCTGGTGATGAAGGGCGGCCCCAAGTCTGCATTTGGCTTGATGATAATGCATCTCCTGCCGGGCCGCACAGACGAGTACCCGGTGCAAGCCTCCCGGGACCATTGGGGGGATTGGCTTCGGAGGTGGTTTTACCTCCGGGTAAACGACCCGGAGGTCACCTACTCCCCGGAGCCATCGACCTACAACTGGGCGGGGAGCCCGGTGGCCCCCGAGTGGTCCGAGGAGGAGATGGACCTCTTGACCCAGATGGCAAAGGCCCGACTCCGGAGGTCCATGAGGGACCTCGTGGAGGAGCTAGCACTCCTCCGGGTGGCGCCCTTGAGCTTGCGCCAGGGAACGGGATTCGGCGCGGCTCACCGCTCTCCCAGGACGACGGTGGCGCAACGTAAGTTCCCGGGTTTACATTTTCGGGCTTAGCTCCCGGAGGGATGAACTCGGCTAACTCCTTGCTTTTCTTTTGCAGTCCGGTCCTACGACCGCTCCCGGGAGGTGGTGGTCCTCCTCCTCAAGAGATATTACGAGGACGAGCACGAGCAGATCGTGTAGGATCAAGGATGCCGACTAGAGGGGGGTGAATAGGAGGCTTTAAAAACTTCAATTTAAAACAACTTTTGCAAAGAAAGAACAAATGAATTTATATTGCACAATTAAAATAGAAGAGAGTAGAAGACAAACACAAGATTTTTCCCGAGGTCTCGGAGACACGCCCGGTCTTCCCTAATCCTCGTTAAAGCACTCAAATGAATGAGTCTTGCTTTAATATCCATGAAGGATATTTCTCACTAGTGGTTGCTCCTTGTCCACTCCGGAAAGGCAAGCACCGATGCGTTTTACAAACACAACGAGCCTCTCCAACAAACTCCGAACTGGAGATGTCAACGGCCACGCCACCAAACCATCTAGGTGAGGGTGTTCACCAAGAGTAACAAGCTGCAAGGTCTCTTCTAGACCTCCAACACGCACCGAGAAACTCTAAGTATGCAGATCATATGAACGAAAGCACTCGGTGGATCACAAAACTCAAGACTTGATCAACAGATCAAGAATTTTTAACTCTAAAACAAATGCTCAAGTGTATGTATGAGAAGGAGGCTTCTTGTTGTTAAAAACATCTGCTCAAAGTCTCTATTTATAACCCAAATGATCAAATGAGTTGGAAAATCAACAGTGCAAACTGACAGTCAGTATGACAAATTGACAGTCAGTTTGGGTCACGACTAGAAAGAAGTAAAATCCGGAATAAACTCAGCTAGCCGTTTGAGGTCGTATATGGAATAAAATAGTGCAAACTGACAGTCAGTTTCAAACTCAACGGATGACAAAATTTACGGATAAGAAATAGCTAGCTGTTTGTGGTCATATATGGAAACAAATATCTCATACTGACAGTCAGTATGGACCACAAAAACGACCAAATAAAACATGAACTCAAATATAATGGCTTGAGATCGAAATGCAAACTGACAGTTAGTATTGGCATGCTGACAGTCAGTTTAGTTCAAAAAATTTCAGCTCAAAAAATAACCTCTCTGGACAACTGTCAGTTAACACAAATTGACAGTCAGTATAGCAAACTGACAGTCAGCATGAATAAAAACATCTATAACTTTTAATCCAGAAATTCTATTTAAGAGTTTAATAGCTCTTTTGAAAGATAATTTAATGGGCTATATGTTTATCAACAGAAGCAAAAGCCAGAACTGGCTAGATCTTTCTAAAAAATGCAAAGACTCTTATGTTGTCAAAAATTCAATTGAAAAACCAAACCAAATCCAACCGAAACAGATGAGATGCAATGACCTAGTAGTTTCTCGGTTTATGCTGGAAATGTAGAGAGGACTTGCAACCCCTCTTTATAGTATGGTTAAAACTAAGAAATGAAATCCTTAACCGATCAAACTCCATACGCCGAGATCAGTAAAAAAAAAATTACCTCAGGTCCTTTGCATCTCACGACTTGCATCTTGTCTTTGTTCATTTGCGACTTGTGCTTTTATCTCTTTTGCTTTGGATTCATCTTGTTCATCTCGCATGTCTTCTCAACATAGATCTGTATCAAATGATTCAGAAGCACAATTAGTCTGACACGCATGTTTTTCATTAATCATCAAAATTAGGTCAAGCATAAAGGCCTAGATGCAATAATCTCCCCTTTTTGATGATTGATGACAACAAGCGTTCGATAAAATAATAAAAAAATAACTCCCCCGCCTAGATGGAACAATCTCCCCCTTTTTGATGAGTGATGGTCGGGGAAGGACAGGGGTCGGACTCAGAGATGTACGCTCCAAGTCCTTCTCCCCCGCTTGCACCTTCGGAGGCCCGCCTGCAGCCGCCGCGCGGGGGGGTTTTCGTTCGGTTCAAGACCCCGGGGGGGGGGGGGGGCCTCCCAATGGCGTCCTTCACCACCCCAGAGGTGTCGGCGCCCCACCCCCTCCCCCCCCCTCGGCCTGGGAAGGGAAAGGGGCTCTTCATCAGCCCGGGGGTCCCAGGCCCCATGATGGACCTATCGTCCAACTCCTTCGGCAACGGGAACTCGGAGGATGTCGGCGCGACAGGCGGTGAACTCCTCCGGCGGGGGTCTCCTCGGGACACGCCGGGGGGAGACTACGGGGAGCTCCTCTCCTCCGGACTCTAGGTAAGTTCTGGCCGTGCGGGCTCTTCACATGGTTTTTGTAGATCGCCTAATCTTTCCTTTGCTTCAGGCCGTCACGCTGGTCTAGGAGTTCCAAGCCTGGGTCTCGGAGCGCCTCTGGGTGACCGAGGACGCCCTAGCCTCCGAGCGCTCCGGCAAGGAGAAAGCGCTCGGGGAATTGGCGGCAGTCAAGGAGGCCATGCTCGCCGAGTGGTCCGAGAAGGACTAGGCGCTCGAGGAGTTGGAAGCGACCCGGGCGCGGCTTGCCACCGTCGAGGACACTGCCTCCCGGCTCTGGAGAGAGCTATGCTCGAAGAGGCAAGCTCTCCAGGAGGCGGAGGCCTCTGGCGTCGCTGCGGTGACCATCGGTGGGAGGATGATCAGCTCGGCCCTCGAGGCGCTTGGGGTCGAGCTTGGATCGGGGAGCAGCCCCAACCCGGTACCATCGTCGGTCCAAGAGGCTGTGTATTTTCATGATACGTAGGTCTCTTTGATCCCGGTGGCCGCTGACGTCCGATCCCGGGGCCTCGCCGTCCCGGCGATTGCCCTCGCGGCCCCTCTTATGGAGCACCATGGAGCGAGCTCCCGGGTCATCGGGGAGCTGCTTCCGAGGACCTTCCCTGGCTTCTTCGAAGCTCGGCGACAAGGGCTCGAGGAGTTGGTCGGGGTTCTCTTCGACCGGGTCTCCGGGGCGATGGACTCGGACATAACGCCCTCGGCAACGGCATCGATGGAGTCGACCGCAGCGGAGGTTCCGGGGGGGGGGGACATAATTAGGATTTTTGCTTTGTAGGTTTTTTTTGTTCCCGGTAGCTTCTTAGAGGAAGCCCCGAAAAACTTTGTAAATCCTTTCACTTAATGAAATGAAAAGATTGTTTTTGCTGAGTCTTTTCTTATTGTAAGCGGGCGTCTCGGGGGCTCACTCCTGAGAGGAAGTTTCCGAGCCACGGGTGGTGCGGTCCTGGGGGCTCCTCGGTGGCCCGGGAGCTCACTCCCGAGGAGGAGTTTCCGTGCCCCGGGTGGCGTAGCCCAGGGGAGGCCCAAGCGGCTCTAAATCTATTGAGCCTTGCTACTGGGGGACGCGCCAATTGCCCACCCCCAAGCCTCCTTCCAAGAGAGTGTCGGAGAGCGCTCCCCGGGAGCCGATTCGGCTGCGATGGCTCCCAGAGTGGCACTTAGACAATTTTGACAATTGCCGCGTGATAAATCTAAATTTGGTAGAATTTTACCCTATGTTTAGTATTGAAAATGTGCAAAAATAATGTTTAAAATTCCTTTGACACGTCATTTTATGTGACTTTTTATAACATTTTTACAATCCGCTTTCACGAGTGTGTTCTTCATGTTTCAGGGAACAAATGTACCAAATTTGGAGTAATTTTGACATCGTTTGGATTGGAAACGAAGTGGAGAAAGAAGATGTTGAAAATCTGAAAAAACAGTAATCCGACCCGAATCCGGCCCGAAACCCGAATTCCGAATCCAAAATAGACCTGTTAGTCGGTTTAAAGTCCGAATCTGTGACAATTTCCTTCCTAAATAAGTCTTGAGTTGTAATTGGTTAATTCTAGGACTTATGTATTATAAATACAGAAGCTTTTGGCTCAATTAGACATGCTTTTTCTTAGGTTTAGAAGCTGTTAGGGTTTAGTTTTTAGTCTAATTTTCTTTGTAGAGCCCCCTTCTCTATTTTATTGCTTTTGTAAGCCGGCAAGGATGGCAACTTCAATTCTCAAACAATCAAGTAAGTTTTTATTTATTTCTTATTATTATTTCTGCATTCTTATGGTTTTTTTGCGAGTAGATCCCTTCTAGGGTTAAGGATGACCTAATTCGGAAGGCGTGATTCTTCCTTGGTTTTGATCTCAAGTTTTGGAGTTATTTTCTAATGTTTTCTTTTTTAAACCCTAAATTCTTGTTTCGACAACAGACGTAACAGTTGAGCCTTTGCTAGAATTTCGGGGGGTTCTCGAGTCTTTAGCGCTTTGACGCGGGGCCCTGAATAGGAGAGAGACTCTCGCCGAACGTGACAGTGGAAGCGATCCTTTGACTGTTGACCCAGCACCCCGAACTGAAAACTTAATTTGTCTTGGAAAACAATGAAAATTAACTCACAATTCTTGGAGTTTGGATAGAATTACACCGAATGGTTATGGAATTCCCGAAGCCCTAGGTTTTAATTCCTGCTTTATAAATTCATATTTCATACCTGCAATTTATTGCTTTAAAACCCTAAATTGATAGCTTTAGTAGTAGAATTAGTTATAAAAAAACAACCCCAAAACTCATTTAGATTTAATCAGTGATCCATTAAGCTAGAAAGACGAATATGCTAGTTCCTCATGGAATTCGACCCTCAAGTGCTCAACGTTCAACTGTCCACTTGCGGTATTACAAAATCACACCGTTTTAGGAGCGATCAAGTTTTTGGCGCCGTTGTCGAGGAACAATGGTAATTCATTTTTTTAGATAAATTTTTGCTGATATAAGTCAATCTCATTTCTCAATCTTGCTTCTATTTTTCTTTTTCTTCTTTGTGCACCACTAACCTTTCTGGGAAGTAGTGCAAATCTGATACAATCAAGAACGAGCCACATTGGACAATCAAACACCGAAGGAAGCCGAATCACCAAAGATGGGTGAACAAAAAAAATTGAAGGATTATGGAATTCCGTTCAGCATGGGGTTTCAGTCAGGTATTCTTGGACCAACAATCGAAACAAATAATTTTGAAATTAACCCTGCGCTATTGAATCTGATACAACAAAACCAATTCAGTGGTTTTTCCACAGAAGATCCTTCACTGCATCTCCATATTTTTCTTGAGCATTGTGATACTTTTAAAATTAATGGAGTTTCGCAGGATGCGCTACTATTGCGTCTCTTTCCTTTCTCTCTTCGAGATAAGGCGAGAGCATGGTTGTACACTCTACCGCCCACTTCAATAGCAACGTGGGATGAACTCTCACTAATTTTTCTCAATAAATTTTTTCCTCCATCTAAAACTGCATATATTCAAAACCAGATTGTTTGTTTTTCTCAGCAGGGAGGAGAATCACTCTACAAAGCATGGGATCGGTACAAGGAACTTTTGAGGTCGTGTCCACACCACGGCTTGGAAAAGTGGCTTGTAGGTCAAACGTTTTATAACGCTTTGAATTACATGGCACGGATAAATGTTGACGCCGCAGCTGGCGGTGCACTCATGAATAAAAGTGTTAACGAAGCATACGATCTAATTGAAGGTATGACACAAAACTACATGCAATGGGGGAATGAACACACTGCATCAAGATCAATCCAACCGCAGCACCAACTCCCTCAACAACAACAGTCGTACCAAGCACCATGGCCATCATTTCAGCAGCAACAACAACAACCATCGTATCGGCCACCACATCAACGAAAAAATCAACCTGAACAATCCAACATCAAGAGCATGCTAGAATCTTTTCTAGCAAATCAAGAGAAGGAAAAAGTTGCACTGAACCAGAAGATCGACTCCATCTCTAAACACGTTCGCATCCTTGAGACTCAATTTGTGCAAATGGCCAATCACGCACCAATGATTTCTAACCCTCTAACTTCTCAACCTATCAACCCTTGTAATTCTGAACATATTAATGTTATATCTTGTGTTGATACTGTTGATTTGAATGGTGCAGGAACTTTCCAAAAAGGGACGGTGCAACCGGAACCAACGAAGATGCCTACCGAGGATTTGACACCGACGACCGAACTTAAGTATAATGATCCACCTGCGCCGGCAGACGACCTCAGAAAGGAAGAACAATCAAAAGAAACAGAATCAGATAATAATGAGGTAACACAAGTTTCTAGACAGACTCCATCTTTTCCAAGTTGTTACCTCTAGTCTAGTTCTAATGACAAATCCTTTGATATCCTGAAGAAATCAAATGTGACTGTGCCTTTTGTTGATCTTATCATTGAAATTCCTTCATATGGAAAATTTTTAAGAAAAATTCCTACAAATAAAAGGGATTTGGATGATTTAGAAACAGCTCAAATTGATATATGTGAAGGTACAATTTCTTTCCATATGGGGAATGAGAAAATATTGTTTAAATTGCCTGAAATTGCTAACTGCCCTATGTATGAGGACACCACATGCAGGATAGACCCTCTTGAGACTATATTGCAGGGTAAACAAATTAGAGATGATGCTCTGCATATGATTCATTGAACTTAGCTCTCTTAAATATTTCAATTGCTTATGTTTAGTTTTTATCTTAAATTGACCATTAAAGCTTGAATTTGCCTTTTAAATTATCATTGATTTCTTCCAAATTGAAGGTTTCCAGTAAGCTATTATCTAAAATTAACTCTTTTATGTCACTTTTTATGCCTAGATTGCTAATTGCCCTTCTCTTTAAAAATAAAAAAAATGTGTAAGAGTGAAGTATAATTGACCCACTGGGGGGAGGCAGTGTTGAATCGTCGACCAGCTGGGGAAGGGAAGATTTACTTAACTTATGCACACAAAAAAGTTATATTTTCAATAAAATGGTTGCTTAAGATACGGCTTTGTCTAGTCTTGTGTAACGTATATGTGACCCGCTGGGGGGAGGCAGTGGTGAATCGTCGACCAGCTGGTGAAGGGAAGGTATACAGAGCATTGAGGTTGCTTACAGGGGCTTGGGAAACCGACAAAGCTACTTTTCTGTAAGTGCACTTAAGTAAGCGTCTTCAGTTGTGTCTCCTCTAGCCGCGACGGAATGATCCAGTAAAAAACATTCGGGCCAAGAGCACGAAAAATTTGAAGAAGAAAAAAATAAATAAATAAAAGAAAAAAGTGAATAAAAAATAGAAATATAAGTGTTTGAATTTTTCTCTAAAGGGCAATCTAGCAAACTTTGTATAAATGTAGCATAATGAGTGTTTTCTTTAGCTATGGTTTGTTCAAAATCCTATATGAAAGAAGTTGTCAAGATAATTTAATTGATTAAGCTCTCTCTTTTCTATGGTTGAAATTTGATAATCTGAATATTTGCAATTGGAGAGTTTAAATTGCTTAGATCACTTGCCTACTATGCATAGATGTGATGAGAGTTTTCGAAAGATTGTTTATAGAGAATATGATTTACCAAGATATCTTAATTTTTGGAAAAATTATTCACATTATTTGCTTGAGGACATGCAAAATGCTAGCTTGGAGGAATTTGATAAGTCTTAATTTGGTAGAATTTTACCCTATGTTTGGTATTGAAAATGTGCAAAAATAATGCTTAAAATTCCTTTGATATGTCATTTTATGTGAATTTTTGTAACATTTTTACAATCCGCTTTCAGAAGTGTGTTCATCATATTTCAGGGAACAAATGTACCAAATTTGGAGTTATTTCGACATCGTTTGGATAGGAAATGAAGTGGAGAAAGAAGATGCTGAAAATCTGAAAAAACAGTAACCGACCCGAATCCGGCCCAAAACCCGAATTCCGAATCCAAAACAGACCTGTTAGTCGGTTTAAAGTCCGAATCTGAGACAATTTCCTTCCTAAATAAGTCTTGAGTTGTAATTGGTTAATTCTATGACTTATGTATTATAAATACAGAAACTTTTGGCTCAATTAGATATGCTTTTTCTTAGGTTTAGAAGCCGTTAGGGCTTAGTTTTTAGTCTAATTTTCTTTGTAGAGCCCCCTTCTCTATTTTATTGCTTTTGTAAGCCGGCAAGGATGGCAACTTCAATTCTCAAGCAATTAATTAAGTTTTTATTTATTTCTTCTAGGGTTAAGGATGACCTAATCCGGAAGGCATGATTTTTCCTTGGTTTTGATCTCAAGTTTTCGAGTTATTTTCTAATGTTTTCTTCCTCTAAACCATAAATTCTCATTTTGGAAATAGACATAACAGTTGAGCCTTATCTAGAATTTCGGGGAGTTCTTGAGTCCTTAGCGCTTTGATGCGGGGCCCTGAACAGGAGAGAGGCTCTCGCCGAACGTGACAGTGGAAGTGATCCTCTGACTGTTGACCCAGCGCCCCGAAGTGGAAACTTAATTTGTCTTGGAAAACAATGGAAATTAACTCACAATCCTCGGACCTTAGATAAAATTACGCCGGATGCTTATGGGATTCCCGAAGCCCTAGGTTTTAATTCCTGATTTATAAATTCAGATTTCATTCCTGCAATTTACTGCTTTAAAACCCTATATTGATAGCTTTAGTAATAGAATTAGTTATAGAAAACAACCCCAAAACTCGTTTAGACTTAATCAGTGATCCATTAAGCTAGAAAGGCAAATACGCTTGTTCCTCGTGGAATTCGACCCTCAAGTGCTCAACGTTCAACCGTCCACTTGCGGTATTACAAAATCACACCGTTTTAGGAGCGATCACCGTGCTGAGCTATCTCCTCCGAAGCGGGGGTCCTGGAAGGTCTTGCCGCTTCAAATACGCCCTCCGGCCGGCTACGAGTACTGGCCAGAGGAACTTCTCCAGAGCGCCCAACGGAGGGTCAGGTGCTTGTACAAGGATATTTCCTGGGAGCTCAAGGAAGGCCTTCGGGATTACTAGGCGTAGCTGCCCACCGGAGGGGGTTGTCCTCCGGGGTAGTTCCCGTGGGAGCTTAACTCCCCGGGTTGTATCTTGTACGTGCCCGGGGGCTTATCGTCCCCGGGACATCTTGGCCCACCGGGGGGGGGGGGGGAGGTGTCCCCCGGTTAAATATTGTATCAATAAAGCTATGGATTTGCTTGTTAATGTCTTCATGAGATTGCTTCAAAAATTTTCCAAAAATATTCACCTGTCCGGACCCGAGTTATCCCCCCCCCAAACAGCGGGGTGTAGCTTGGCTCCGCGTGCTATGGGTAAGGAACAAAGAGGCCCAAATGTTAATGGCTACAGGGTTCACGAAGCCCCCCAGTCGAAACTTCTGAGCTGCGGTCATGAATCCTACCGACCGAAAAATTCCAAAGCTTAGCCAAGGGATTCCCAAGACAGGTGCAAAATTCCCCCAGTCGCCGTGAGAATGGGGAGCCAGTAAGGAAGTTCCTGGTCGAAAGAATTCCGAAGACTGGTGAAAAATTCCCCTGGTCACCGTGAGAACGGGGAGCCGGTAAGGAAATTCCCGGTCGAAAGAATTCCAAAGACCGGTGAAAAACTCCGCCGGTCGCCGTGAGAACGGGGAGCCAGTAAGGAAGTTCCCGATCAAAAGAATTCCGAAGACCGGTGAAAAACTCCCCCGGTCGTTCCCGGTCGAAAGAATTCCGGAGACTGGTGAAAAATTCCCCCAGTCGCCGTGAGAACGGGGAGTCGGTAAGGAAGTTCCTGGTTGAAAGAATTTCGAAGACCGGTGAAAAACTCCCCCGGTCATTCCCGATCGAAAGAATTCTGGAGATAGGTGAAAAATTCCCCCGGTCGCCGTGAGAACGGGGAGCCGGTAAGGAAGTTCCCGGTTGAAAGAATTCTAAAGACCGGTGAAAAATTCCAAGGCCCCCAGAGGGAAAACTCGCTCCTAGGGGAGGACGAGCTTAAAAACCCACGGAGGGGGGAGCTTCCTGAGAAGGATGAGCCCGATGACGGGCTTGAGTGTTTGAGGGGGGACTAGTTTCTCAAAGTGCCTCGCTACCATAGTTCATGAGAACTGGGTTGCCGCTTACCCCCTTAGTCCACGAGGGGTTATTGTAAGCCGCCATATGGGAGCGGGGCTCCCGTCGTAGAGACTTTTAGGCTATGATAGCCTACATCCTCGCGGGGAAGGCATCCTCACCGGGAGGGCATCCTCTCAGGAAGGGCATCATCTTAGAGATGGTAAGTCAAGAATCTGCAAAGATTTCTAGTTGAACAACAAAAAACCATTTGTATTGATAGGAATTGAAATACAATGCCTCCCCCCGCGGAACTGCGATGGGGGAGGGAACAGTGAATACAATGTCTCCCCCCGCGTAACCGCGGTGGGGGAGGAAATAGGCTCGGAGACTAGATGTAGAACTTGCAGAGCAGGGCCACGTTCCAAGTATGCTTTAATTCTTGGTCTTCGAGGAGAGCTTATAAGCCCCTGAGCCCAGGACCGTGGAGATCCTGTATGGGCCTTCCCACTTGGGAGAGAGTTTGCCCTGGGCCTGGGGGTCAGTCACACGCTTGAGGACAAGGTCCCAAGGAGGAAAGCTCTCTCACAGATGCGCCGATCATACGCGCATGCCATTTCGCGCTCGTAGATGGCGTGGAGGAGGAGCGCTCGGTAGCGCTGTTCCTCAACAAGGTCGATCTCCAGCCGCCGGTTTGCTTCGTTGGTTTGGTGTGCTACCGGCGTAGCTCCATCTAAGAGCTCGACCAACAACGATCGAAACCCAATCTCCGAGGGGAGGACTGCCTCGGCCCCGTACATGAGCGAAAAGGGAGTGCGCCCTGTTGCTCGACTCGGGGTCATGTGCATGGAGTAGAGGATGCTCAAGAGGTCCTCCACCCACGCGCCCCGCCTAGAGGCAGCTTGCTCGAGTCACCGGTGCAATCCTTGTATGATCACGCCATTGACCCTTTCAACGGCTCCGTTGCTCTGAGGATGAGCCATGGAGGCGAAGTGGAGGGTAGCCCCCAAGCCTTCGCAGAACTCCCTGAAGTCTGCAGAGTCGAATTGGGTCCCGTTGTCGATGGTGATTTCTTGGGGGACCCCGAAGCGACATACGATGTTCTTCTAGAAAAACCGCTGTACCGCGTGGGAGGTGATGCTGGCTAAGGGCTCGACCTCCACCCATTTGGAGAAGTAATCCGCTGCAACCATCGCATACTTGTAGCCCCCGGACGTTGGGGGAAGGACCAAGGAGGTCCATCCCCTAGCGCGTGAAGGGCCAAGTGATGGGGATAGTTTGCAGTGCTGTGGAGGGTAGGTTGAATCTCCTGGCCATTCTTTGGCAAGCCTCGCATGCGGAGACAAGGTCTCGTGCATCACGGACCACGGTAGGCCAATAAAAGCCTTGGCGGAGAACTTTTGCCTCGTCCGCGCGCAGGGCTAAGTGAGACCTGCAGCTCCCCGAGTGAATGTCCTCGAGGAGCCGGAGTCCTTCTGCCGTGGGAGGCAACAGAGGAGGGTGGAAGCCCTCCGTTTGTAGAGCTTCCCCTCTAGCAGGAGATGCGCCCGTGCCCTGGCACGGAGGCGCTTGGCCTCGGTGCCGCTGGGAGGCTCCCCCTCCCCCCTATGAAGGAGATGAGGGGATCCATCCAGGATGCAGTCCGGGCGATCTCGGAAACCTCCAGGGCGCGGGCCTCAAGGTCTGCACCCGGAGGGGCCACCGAGGGCTTCGCGATGATCTCAAGAAAGGCGCCCCTAGGGAGAGGTTCCCGGGTGCTGGTCGCCCTGGCCAGGGCGTCGGCACGGTCATTATCCCTCCGGGGGATATGCCAGGCTTCTAGGCCCTCGAAGTGCCTCTCCATCTTGCGCACCTCCCCTAAGTAAAGACTCAGGTTTGCGTCATGGCACAAGTACAACTTGTCCATCTGGCAAACCACGAGTTGGGAGTCTCCCATGACCAGGAGGCAGCGGATTCTCAGGGAGTGCGCGAGGCGCAGCCCCAGGAGCAAGGCCTCGTACTCGGCGACGTTGTTCGTATCTGGGAACTCGAGTCTTGCCGCGTACTCCAACATCCTTCCTTCGGGGCTTTGGAGGACTACCCCCGCACCCGCCTCGCCGAGACACAAAGAACCGTCGAACATGAGAGTCCAATGGTCAGTACACTGGGGTGGCTCGGCGAGAGTCCCCCCTCCTTCACGGGCGTGGGGGTCCATTCCGCCACAAAGTCAACGAGGACTTGTGATTTGATGGCGGAACATCCCGTGAGAGTGAGGGAGAAGGGAGCGAGCTCGGCTCCCCACTTCCTAATCCAGCCAGTGGCCTCCTTGTTTCGCAGCACCTCCCCCAGGGGGAGAGATGATGGGACCGTGATCGGGTACCCCAGGAAGTAGTGGCGGAGCTTCCGGGATGCCATGATGAGGGTGTAGCAAATCTTCTCCACTTCCGTGTACCGCTACTTAGCCCCTTGGAGGGATTCGCTCACGTAGTACACGGGGCATTACTGCCCATCCTGCTCCTTCGCCAGCACAGTGATTACGGCGACTGGGGTCGCAGCGAGGTAAACGAGCAGGGGCTCTTCCGGAGATAGGCTCATGAGCATTGAGGGGCTCGTGAGGTACTACTTCAGGTCATCGAAGGCCACCTGGGCCTCGAGAGTCCACTTGAACCCCTCGAGGCCCAGGAGGATTTTGAAGAACTGGAGGCCGCGTTCCCCCGACCGCGAGACGAAGCGACTTAGCGCGGCCAAGTGGCCGGTAAGCCGCTGTACATCCTTCACAGAGCACGGTGGGGGCATGTCCAACAGGGTTCGACTTTTTTCGGGGTTGGCCTCAATACCCCGCTGGGACACGAGGAAGCCAAGCATCTTTCCCCCGCACACACCGAAGACGCACTTTTCCAGGTTGAGTTTCAGCCCATACTCAAGGAGGTTGCAGAAGGTCTCTGCCAGGTCATCGATGTGGGCGGCAGCGCGGAGGCTTTTAACGACCGCGTCGTCAATGTAGACTTCTATGTTGCAGCCAATTTGGTACTTGAGGACCAGCGACATGAGGCGCTGGAAAGTTGCTCCGACGTTCTTCAGCCCGAAGGGCATATGAACGTAGCCGAAGGTCATGGGGAGATCAACCTTCCCCACCGGGTAGATGGTCTTTCCCGGGACGAAGCCCTGCAAGGGCCCAGTTGTGGGCTGCAGCAGCTTTTCGTCAACTTGCATCTCCCTGAATGCCTTCAGGTACAGGATGTTGGCGGAGCTTCCGCCGTCGACGAGGATACGCGCCAGGCAGCAGTTGTAGACGGTGGCGGAGACGAACCCTGCGTGCGTCTTCCGCTGTGAAGGTGAGGGGGTGTCCAACCACTTTGGTGGCCGAGACATGTGTAGCACCCCCACAACCTTTACCTCCGGCGCGTACTCCTTGCGCTGGCGCTTGGCGTCTCGCCCCGAGGTGGATCCCCCCATTATGACGTTTACACGTCTTTGGGAGGTTTTTAAGGATGGCTCTTCGGCTGAGCCCCCTTCCCGCGTTTGCCTCTGCTGTTCCCCCGAGGGAGCAGGGAGAGCAGGCAGAGCCGGCGGAGGGGCAAGGAGGCAGGGCTCCCTCCCCCCTGCCCACGCTGGTTGAGGAATGCTGCGAAGTGTTGCATGAGTTGATGGAATTCTTGGGTAGTGTAACACCCTGAGTTTAGGGGTAAAAACTTTCTTTTTCATGAACACCATGCATGCATGATACCATGTATCTGTAGTAGTAGCCAGATCAGTATCTATCTCAAACCCTAAAATCTCAAAATCTTCCCTGTGAACCCAAATCAAGATCAGATTATTCGGATGTGATCTATCAGTTACTCTGAACATAAAAGTCTTCAGCAGCCAGATTCAATTCCATCTCTAACTTCCAGATCTATCAATTCTTTTCTGTTTTCGAAAACAGGATTCTAATTACTATTCTAATCTAATTACTCTAAATATTCTGAACTCAGATTTAGCTAAATCTTGACCTAATTCAGATCAGATTACTCTTGGACTATGATCATGGGTATGCTAATACCTTAATCTAGAAAGTTGGCAGCCAAATCATATCATCTAAGCCTTTTTCACATATCAGTCCAAATTATATCGCAATTTAGTCCTTTATCTGATATCTAGAAACTCAAAAAGGCCAAAATCTTCAGATTAACTCCAAATTCAGAATTTCTTTAGCAAATCTTTTCCAAATGCTATTTGATACAATTTTCCCTTCTGCCCAGATTACAAAATCTCATCCTAGATGCTAGAATTCGAAATCGACAAAACTCAGATCTTATTTTACTGTAAAGTACCCTATTTTCAGTTTATATCGGAAATCATCAAATCATGCCAGATTTTACCAAACCTCTTGCTAGATGAGTATAAGGTATAAGTTTATACTCAACTGTGAAATCAGATTGCAAATCAGCTATCTCTAAACCAGAAATTACAATTCAGTCCACAGCCAATTTTCAGAATTCGCAAATCAATCCAAATGGCTGTCTTCGACCAACAGCCACCAGCTACTGTACACGACCTCGTCTACTGTTTGCGACCAGAGGAGTAGCTGCAGTTCACGACCAGTGCTCGCCATCGACCTCGGCCAGCGGTGCACAGTATTGGTGTACTCCCTTTCAACCGCGACCACAATGTTTGCTATTTGCGTTGAACAGTGCCTTTGCGACCGCGACCACGCCGTGTTTCGCCGCCGAGCAGCGCCGCTTTAGCTGTGATTTCGCAACCTCCTTTGCATGCACACGTGTTTGCACCTCAGTTGTTGCCGTAGCCAACTCCATCCAGCTCACCAGCTGCTGCACGCCAGAGAGAAGCTTGCTCGCCGTTGCTTCAACCTGAAGCCTTCTTCTTCACCAGCGCAAGCAAGCGAGTAGTGAAACTTCATTGTACTTTGCTATGCCTATAAATAACAACCCCAGAGCAGCTTCTTCACCTTTAGCAGTACTCTCCAAAGCCCTCCAGCAACTAAACCGTACCTCCTTACTCACCGTCGTCTTCTTCTCCGGCGAGTCCAGCATAGAGGCTCACGGTGACAGCCTCAACCGCAGACTCAACTCCCAAATTGATAGCATCAGTGAGTTTCTCTCGCCACTCTCATCGTGCTGTAGCATTTAATTGAAGCCCCATGCATCTCGTCGCCGGTGATCGCCGGAAATGCCGAAATGCCCTGTTCCAGTTGCACAACTCAAATTAATCCGAATTAGCTTTCGATTCTGTAGAAAAAATTGATCTGTGAACTGAGTTTAGCAAGCCTGTACGCTCAGAATCCCTAATTGAATCCCAATTGAAGTTTTCCCCAAGTTTGAATGTCATCAGAAACCGGCGATCTTTGCCAGGCTTCTCCGGTGATCCTCCGGCCAATCTAATCATGCTAGAAGCTTTCTTATACCTTCTAGATACTCCTCGAGCAAGGAATTGAGTTCAAATCATGTATAATGGAAAACCCCAAATTCAATATCATCTTCTCCGGTGCCGGCCACCGGAAGTCTATTCCCGGCCGATCTAGTTTCAGCAACCTTGTCCACCAGATGCGCCTTGATCTCCTGAGCAACTTTGTCTACTAGCTCGACTTCCAATTCGGTCCAAATCAGAAGTTATAGCCTTGCCCTAATTCCTGTCCAGTGCTGTGATTTGGAACTTCAGCCACCAAGTTCATCTCCAGTTTTGATCACTTTCCGGCCATCTCCTGCCCTAGAACCTATTGAGTGAATTGTTCCTGTTACTGAGGCCTACCTCCCAGACAAAGTGGTGCATCAATTGGAGCCCTAGATCAAAAGTTATGGCAAGCCCTAGGTTTTGGCCATGTTAGTGCAATGCCAGGCTATGTCAGCCAGTGGCATTAGCCCTTTTCACTTCCTTCCTGATGTGCATTTTGAGCATGACTTTGTCCCTTAGACTCCTGAGGTTGTGATCTACAATTTCTTTTTCTATCACAACTTGATTTGAGCCCTTGAACTTCATTTTATGCTTAGCCCTAGTGTCGACGATTCGGACTCGGAGTCCTCAGCCGAACTAATGCAAAATTTGTAATAGCGAGACCTTTCAAGATGACCCTCTGGGAAGGTATGTAGAAAAATGGAGAACATGAGCACAGAGAGGTTTATATAGGTTCGGGCCCTCGATGGTGAGAGTAATAGCCCTACGTCCTGTTGGGATTTCATTATAGGTGATAATGGTTTACAAGATGGTGGGAAAACACCTTCACAGGCGAAGGGTTTTTCCTATGTCAATATACAGAAAGAAGCCAGAAAGGCTTGTAAGACTATCTAACTTGGGCCGTAGACTTGGCTACTTGAGTGATTGAGATGTGTTGTATCTCGATTGTATCAGAGATGTTGATCTCTCTCTATCTTTTTCAATCCCTCAGTCCCCCTCCTGTTTGATGCACCTAGCCACCCTTTTATACTGGTCGAAAGGGTGCCATGCCGTAACTGCATCAAACAGTTGTTCGGACGGTTGGATGCGGTTTTTAGATAACCGCTTATAACCTCCACGTAAGTTAAACACGTGTTATTCATGGATAACTGCACGTATTAACTTCCTGACGGTTGATCTTCCACGTGGAAGAATCTTCGGGATACTTGAGATATTCCCTCTATAAAGATAGCCGGACAGGTAAATTTCAAGTACCTTGGTCAAAAGTACTCTGACCGTGGGATATTGGCTGACCGCGCGGATATTGACTGACCACGCGACATCCTTGACATTCTGTTCGTGTATAGCATACGAACTCCTGACCGCGCGAAGCCTGCGGTCTGATCGCGCAAAACTTGCGACCTGATCGCGCAAAGCCTGCGACCTTGAGCTGATGCTTCTCAGAATAACTTGAGTTCGCACCGCTAGGCACGTGTCTGGGTCGAATCTGTCTTGAATCAACAGTGCATTTATTTGAATTGACTCGGGTGTCAATCCTCGTCACCTAGATTTTGACATTGTCAGCCCAATGTCAGAGCATGTCAGTCAGTGACATTAGCTCATTTCACCTCTTTCCAGTTATGGAAATTGAAAATAACTTTGTCCATCAGACTTGTGGAGTTGTTATCTACATTTCATTCTACTGCCACAAGTTGAGATAATCTCTCTATCATCCATTAACCCTATGTCGATGCCTTGAACCGAATGTCGACCTAAAGACGTTCGCTGTTTTTGAGCGAATCAGTCGCAACCTTGATATCATTCTGATATTTTGAGACATTTGGAACCTTGTAAACCTTTGACAACTAATCTTAACCTTGGTTTCCATATCTTAGCCCTAATCAACTTCTAAACCTAATCATTTCAGAATCATCGGGACATGCATCTTTGCATTATTGCATATAGTATAGTAATGTATTAAAAAGATTGTAATTCTTGGTTGTTTGTTTGATTGGAGAGTTGATCAAGAGCCAGAGTTTGAGGACTTCACTGCTGATCCTACGTCAACTACTGTTTCTTACGACGCGGAAGGCAAGTCATAGTCTTGATCATCTTGAGCCTATATTTTATGAATTGCTATGATATGACCTTGAATATAAGTAATACTGCATGTGAAAGAATGGTTGAGATATATTTTGGCAGTACAAGCTGGATGCTTGTGAAATGTGAAAAGATCAAATAGTGAACCATGAACTACTATATATGTATTTATATATATTCATGAAATAGAACCCTTAGCCGTGACAGAAAAATGGTATGGATGGCTGTAGCACTGGAGGTGCTAAACTGCAAAGGATAGTAGGCATGAAAGGTGCATGGTTTGTGGATGGACTGGTCACTAGCATATAAGGACTAGAACCTTGTGTTGTGCGTCTAGTGGCATGAAACACGTGCTAACCGCAAGCCTGGTATGGGATAGGCCTGAACAAGTACTTATGCGGATCGCACATGAAACCCCTACATGAGTTGTATAGTGATGCATGATTGACATGGAGGATGACTCCCACATATCACTGAAGGTGATCTGGTAGTTGACCCAGCAATGGGTAAATACGAGTAGGGGTGGGGGTATAGCCCGCCACAACTGTGGTTCGCGAGAGATCCACAGGGTCGGGGGTGAATTGTGAGTGATACATAACAAAAGTTCTTGTTATCTCCACCTTGCCACTCACAATATGAAGTGAGCCAGGGGTCCAATCATTATGTTATGATAGGAAAGGCTTGAAAGTGGAATATCTTGTGGGTAAATTGGTACCTCTCTGCAGAGTTTAAAAACGTATTCGAATACTCCAAGCTCCCGGGTTTATAGGAGTCTACTGCCGTGGATTAAATCCACGGGATGTGGCACAAGTATGTTTTCTAAATAAAATTTGATAAGTCAAGATTACCCAAATGACATGTGTTGTCATGATAAGGAGTGCTATCATGGGCTGTCGTGTGTCGACGTGTCGCGGTAGTACTATAATCTAGTGAACATAAATAGTGATGTTATGTTATGAAAAGTGTTGCCATGAGATGAGACATGAAAGAAAAAGGTTATTTTATGAACATCCATAATTCTTGACTAGTCTAGGTTCATAACAATATTACTATATGTATCTACTCTTACCTATGACTTGCTGAGTACGTAAGTACTCACCCTTGCAACTTACAACCCAGAAGATGGAGCGTACCAAGATCAAGAGGAAAGCGTGGAGAACTACTTGGACCAAGAAGAAGGAGAGCCAGATCCGCCAAATCCCTGAGGTGTTGTTCTGCCGTCAACTTCTTACTGTGGAAGGGACACCCATCATCCGCTGTGTAGAAGTTTTATTTTGTTTTAACTAAACCTTGAATGCCGCGAAGGCATTGTATCCTCTTTATGTAATATTATGGCCAACAGGCCCTGCTACTTAATACTTTGTAAGTTTTTCTGCTGCAATGTGAATAAACTCCTGTGCTTGACTTATCCTGGGAAGTCAATGATATGCTTAATGGGACCAGCTGCAGAGGACTGGGTCTCCACAGGAGTAGTCGTAGTCCCAGTTTCGGGGCGCGACAGGTAGCGTGGGTATTGGACTTGTGGAAGGTAAACCACACGTTGGCTGTGCCCTTCTTGCCTCCCGTCGCGGGACCTTCTTGGTCGTGGGACGATGGTCCCCCCTCCCCCATGGCCCTTGGGCTTGGGGAAGGGGCGGTTGCCCTTGTCGCCGTCGTGCGAGCCGCCTCCACCCTCGAGGACAAAAGTGTCCCGAGGCTGTGGCTCGCTGCGGTTACCCCTCTTGGGATGCTTACTGGGGGGGTCCCTGGCATCTCGGTCAATGGAGCCGGGGGCCCCTTGGTTCTTTTTCCAGATGTCGTCCTCTTCCGCCCAAGCATACTTCTCGAGCATAGTGAAGAGCTCATCGGCGGAGGAGAGACAGCTCCGGGAGAGCCTCCAGTGGAGCTCCTCGGGGAGGATCCCGCTCTTGCATGCCTCGATGACTGTGGAGTCAGGGACATGAGCCACTTTACTCTTGACCTGAGCGAAGCGTTTGAAGATGCTGTGAATGGTCTCCCCATTCCTCTGCCGGATAGTGTAGAGCTGTGAGGAGTCCAGGGCGCGCATGTAGTTCCCCTGGAAGTTGGTGTAGAACTCGCGCTTCTGCTGCTCGAAGGACTTGATGGAATCGGCCCTCAGGTTGTAAAACCATGAACGGGTGATTCCGGTGAGATAGAGGGGGCAGACGTTGCATTGCACCTTCTTGTCCCCCCAGCCGCCGAAATGGTTGTGGAGTATACCTGCACGAACTCATAAGAGTCGGCCTCACCGTTGTGTGTTCTATATGCAGCGGGCGGTAGGGTCACGGCCAGTGGATGCACCGGAGTAGGCGGCACAGCGGCTGGTTGGCCCCCTCAACCTCCTAGGGAGAGTCCCGGTTACTGTCCCCTTTGGTGGGGGATGCACGCTCGTTGTTTGAGTTAGGGAAGGGTCCCAGTGGTCCGCCGGTGTGACGGTAGCGCCTCTTCTCCTTCGGGTTGGTCGAGCTGACCTCCTGGACATCCAGGTGACCCCTGGAGGTGTCGGTCGCTTCCTCCACCGGTCTCTTCCCCCGGTCGAGCCTGGAGCGTGGCTCACGACGGCCATGAGCCGGGGGGAGTTCCGATAGGTAGCGTGAGGGAGCCTCCCCAGGTTTCGCGGTTCGCATTCGCTCGACCTCCTCCCGGGTGAAGCGTGTCTGGTCCACCAGGGGAGGAGGGAGCTGGTGCGGGACGGTTGCTGGTCCGAAGGAAACGATCGGCGCATGGGACGGTTGCGGGGAAGACCCCTGGGGCCACCACCAGCTTGGGTGCCGGAGCATTCCCGGGCATTGACCTGGGGAGGCCCCTGGACACATTGGCGGCCGCGGACGCGGGGAAGGCTTCCGACGCTAGGGGGACCCCCGGCGTGGGGAAGGTTCCTGGTGCGACGGATGCCTCCTGCAGAGGATCCAGGACCGGTGCCGGGTAACGTTCCCGGCATGGGGAAGGCCGCCGGGTGCCCCATGAAGAACGGAGGCGGTGGCCCCATAAACCGGTACGGAGACGGGTACAAAGGAGCTGGGGGCCGCGCTAAGACGTGCAATAACTCCTCCAAAGTGTGTTGGGCGTGGAGTTGGCCCTCGACCAAAGCCCCAAGCAAGGGGTCTCCGGGGATCCGGACCACCGGTTGGGGGGTGCTAGGCCCCGCAAGCGTTGTCGTGCTGGCCGGGCCGGAAGTAGGAACACCTGCACCGGGGAGTCCTGGAGACGAAGGGAGTACCTCTCTCTGGGCGTCCCCAGCCGGTAGGGTTGTTACAGCAGCATCTTCTGGCAGAGGCGGCGCCGGGTCACTGGGACCGGCACCATCGGAAAGGGAGAGGGTCTTCGCCCCCGTTCTTGGGGGAGCCATGGCAATTTGTCATGAATCCCCACGGACGGCACCAATTGTGGTGGCATAAAATATACCACCGGCAGGTTTCACGAGAAGACTTGAAACGGGAATGATGGTGTGAACTGACCGAGCTACTGGTGGGGGCCCTAGTCCTGTTGGCACCCTCCGGACGTGAGTCCGCGGGGGAGGTTTTCTCTCCGGGAGAGAAGTTTCCGAGGGAGCCTGTTGTTTTTAGTGTAAAAATGACTTAGAGTCTGTCCTCTTCAAATGAGATAGAAGGGGATATATATAGGCCTCAAAACATGCAAAAAGACTAAAAATCCCTAGCTACAGCCGTCGGATAGAGGGGCGTCGACGCCATTTCACCAGCCAAAGGGCTTGGATGCTTGACAAGTGTCCTCGCCAGTTCCTGAGGCGCTCTTGATGTCACTCGCACGCGACCTCACGTGACTTCGCACAAGAGGCCCCCGAGACTTCTCCCGGTGAACGTCTGGGATTTTCCCCAGTAGTCCTCCAGGACTTTTCCCGATGAACATCCTGGATTTTTCGCGGGAACATTCTGGATAAGTCCCGATAGTCCTCTGGGACTTTTCTCGGTGGCAGTCTAGGGTTTTGTCTGGTGAACGTTGGGGATTTTCCCCGGTAGTCCTCCGGGACTTTTCCTGGTGGACGTCCGAGGTTTTGCCCGGTGAACGTCCGGGATTTCTCACGGAGGGCATCCGGGGCTTTTCCCAGTAGTCCTCTGGGACTTTTTTCGGTAGACGTCCGGGATTTTGCCTGATGACCCTCCGAGATTTACTGCGGTCTTCTACGAAAGGCCTCCGTGGCTTTTCCCGGGAAGCCTCCATGATATTTCACAGGAGGCGTCCGAGGTTTGCCACAGGAAGCGTCCGAGGCTCGGAGAGATGCATGTGATCTTCTATAAGAGGCCTCTGGAGTCTAGTCCGATAGTCCTCCGGGACTTTCCATGGAAACCCTCCGGGACTTTCCCCGGGAGGCGTCCCAGATTTTGCCCAGTAACCCTCCGGGGTTTGGCCTGGTAATTCTCCGGGACTTTTTTGGAAGCCCTCCGAGACTTTCCCCGGGAGGCATCCGGGATTTGCACAGTAACCCTCCGGGGTTTGGCCCGGTAGTCCTCCGGGACTTTCCACGGACGCCTTCCGGGACTTCTCCTGGGAGGCATCCGGGACCTTGCCCGGTAACTCTCTGGGGTTTAGCCCGGTAGTCCTCCAAGACTTTCTACGGAAGCCCGAGATTTTCCCCCAACAGGTACAGGACAGAGACAACCAAACACCAAACCCCCTCTCATGATGCATGAGATGATCCAAGACGTACAACCAAACGGACCCTAAATCTACCATGGACCTAAAAGTGATGAAACCAAAAGTGATCGGTTGGTTCAAAAGGTGCGTCTATATAAAATAATAGAAGGAATTTTATATAGAAAGGGTACTCAAGGGGTATTCATGCGTCGTATATCCCAAGAGGAAGGTCAATCCCTCTTGAAAGAAATTCATGATGATGCATGTGGTGCACATGCATCCTATTAGACACTAGTCAGAAAGGCATTTCAATAGGGCTTTTACTGGCCTTCGGCACTTGATGATCCTATGCATTTGGTCAAGACATGTCCACAGTGTCAATTTCATGCACGGCAAGTTCATCAGCCTGCATATACTTTACAAACTATTCCTTTATCATGGCCTTTTGCGGTCTGAGGAATAGATATAGTGGGCCCTTTGCCCCAAGTGGTTAATGGATACAAGTTCTTATTCGTAGCCATTGACATGTTTACTAAGTGGATTGAAGCTGAACCAGTCGGCAATATTACCGCTGCTGCGGCGAAGAAATTCTTTCATAAGAATATTGTAACATGATTTGATGTTCCAAGTCGTCTCATTATCGACAACGGTTCCCAATTTGTTAGTGGTCTTTTACTAGACTATTGTGATGATATTGGGACCAAAGTGTGATTTGCATTTGTGGCTCATCCACAGAGCAATGGAGCCATTGAATGTGCCAACGGGTAGATATTACAAGGCATCAAGAAGCGTGTATTCGATCGCCTTAAGTCACGCTCGGGGGCTTGGGTAGATGAACTCTATTCTGTTTTATGGGCACTACGCACTACATGTAGTCGAGTTACAGGTGAGACACCTTTTCAACTGGTATATGGTGTCGAGGCTGTCTTACCTGCAGAAATTCGTATTGGATTTGTTCGTGTAAATCAATTTGATCATTCTGATCAGCATGAAAAACGTATCCAAGATATTACGCTCCATGAGGAGAAACGTGATCGGGCATTGATTAAGTCTGCAGCCAATTTACAAGCTTTGCGTAAATACCATAGTAAAAAGGTGCGACCTCGTAGTATTCACGTGGGCGACCTGGTCTTACGAAAAATCCAAAACCAGTCTAATTGCAATAAATTCTCCCCTCAGTGGGAAGGCCCTTATACAATGGTCTCAGTGCCACGACCAGGATCAACCTGATTAGCAATGGAAGATGGAAGGATCATGTCCAATACTTGGAACATAGATCAGCTACGCAAGTTTTACGTGTAAGTTTTTCCATTTCATTTTTCCCTTTTCAATTAGCATGGTTTCGTTAAAAATAACATGTACCTTTCTTCACATTATGTTATGGTTTGATTCCTTTGTCCCATCCTTGTCGAGCTATGCTCGAGGACTGGCCGCCAATGACCATCTTATTATAGTAACCAAGTTGGATTCACTGGCCGATCTCATGGTCGCATCTAGATAAGTCGTTTCCCAATGTATATGGGACTTAGTATGTTTCTGATCATTCGAGAGGCTGTCAGTTCATAATAAACTTCGGTATTATATTAAGGTCAATATTGGTGCGACCAGATGATCATATCTAGTTGAAACATTTCTTTATAAACCGTTTCTTAATGTGTAAGAAACTCACTAGATACTATTCGATCATCTTTAATCCGTATTTTTCCTGAGATTACAATACACCACATTCAGTATGTATGATCTCAGGAGGGGGCTGGAGGGATACAACCATAATATAAGTCGATATTAAGTACATTTTCTTTCCAAAAATGAAAGGCATGCATCTGCATATTTTCTACTATAATCGTATATGTGCAGGTACAATTCAAAATGAGGATCATTGTTCATTACAATAAGATCATGGTAAGCAGAGTTCTTTCACGAGGTTTTCAATGAAGGGCTTGACTTCTTCCATTATGGCTTCAAGCTGATCTTCGCTCTCGAATTCTGCATCTCGCACCACCGGATTCAAATCCAAATTTGGGCCGTGGTGATGTCTTAATTTGCACAAAATGGAAGAGGCTACAGATCTTGCGTTGGTCTTCAAGCCCTCTTCTTGCAGCTTTGTATCTTCAAGAAGATACTCGAGAAGTGATTCAGCTTGAGCCGCAACCAATTTACATGACTCACTGAGGCTTAAGTTCTCCTTTTGGGGATCTATAATATCAACCTTCAGCAAATCCGCAACCATTTTTAGTCTCTCAAAGACTTCTGACTGAATGCTGCTACAGGTTGAGATGGTCGCCTTCAAGGTTTTCCTCTCCTCGCAGACAATGTCGGTCGTATTTTTAAATGACTCTATGGTTGCACGAAGTTGCCAATTTTGAGGCTCAGCCTGGGCATACTTCTGCTGGAAGTCATCCTTTTCCTTGGAAAGAATGCTTATTAGTTCCTCTTGTACTACATGAACAAAGGAGTGGAAATTACAGCAGTTCATGTAAGGAGATAACATCTTTTGGTTGAAAGAAAACTTACAGGCAAGCTTTAACTGCTCCTCGTTGAGTTCTTTCTCCATAGAAGAAAATCTAGTGGCCGCAGTTTCTTCCTAATCTTGCCGATCAGCCACACTTTTTGTCAATGAAGAATTTTTCCTGCGACCAAAGAGGCAATCTTTATACTTAGATGAAGTTCAAGTTGGTATAAACGAAGTATGGATATTTACTGTTGTAGACGGCTGATCTCCCTTTGCGCGACCTCAATTTGTTCTGCTAGAGCTTTTGACCTGGTCGCCATTTGAGTTAGATCCTAAAACACAATAAAACCTGTTGTTTAAACCTGAACATTACTAAGATCCTTCATTCCAGAGAAGGTAAAAAAAAGTTTTTTTTACTTACCTCTATGAGATGGCTTAAAGTGGTTCTCTATGAGCTCTCGGGTTTAGTTGAAGAGTGAACCATAAGACCAATCTTTTCCTTGACAATAGGAGCAGCAAATGTTGTCTCTTGCTGATTGGCTCCCGTTGACAAGACTGGTGGTACGGTTTCCATCTGATGGGATTGGAGATCCGCAATTACTTCTTCCACAATGATCTGAGGAGCCATCTCAGCCATTGTGCTTATGCCTACATTCCTTGCGACCCCCGCGGTAGATGTTGCGCTAGTTTTCGGTGAGGTCGGCAAGGTGCTAGGCTCAAGATTCCTGGAAAAATCATGATTTGTAATATTTCTGGTTTCAAAAACATGATTTGATAAGACGTGATATCCTTACCTGATTTAAAACCCCATCCGATTTTTGGGTTTCAGTGATGAGCTCTGGGGAGAAAGAAGCATGCTATGCACTCCTGTTGCAACATCATCAAAACTTGTCCTTGTTCTTCTCTTCTTGAACAGGACAAAAGATTCCCCTTCCTGCATATTCAAAAGATGATTAGTATATGCAATGAAGTAAAAGTTCGTGAAATGTGCTTTTCTTACCATAGCAACTCCTTTGGAGTTCGAAGGAGGTGTCACCAAACCTGCAGTTGTTGAAACTACGGCCGCAGAGTCTTCTGCGACCATGGTTGTTGAAATGCTGGCCTTAGGACTGGTAACTTCCTTTGTGACCACGAATTCTCCCGCGGCCATGAGATCCCCTACCTCAATAGCTGCCTCTACCATTGAGGACAGTATGTTGGCTATGATGGGGGAGGATGGCCTCTCTGGAACATTACTCTCCAGAGGGTTCACCGCTTTTCTCTTTCGGCAGATGAGAGGAACGTCATCTTCCTCATCCTCGCTCCCCTCACCCTGTACGATTAATAAGTGACTCTTATCCGTACATGGTATAACAGGGGGAAGAGAAAAGCTTACCGCAGTAGCTTTTGTGGCTGTTTTCTTTGCCTTTGATGAAGCCCCGCTTACGGTCTTTGCTTTGGATGCTTCAGGGGTTGGCTCCTTCATCTTTTTGGCTTTGGAAGAGGTCGTTTTGTTCTCTTCGATGCTGGCCTCCCAGAAGGTCTAGCATCCTCCCCATGATGATTTGTCCTGATAATTTGCCCCTTTAGCAGTTGCATCATTTTCATGATTTGCGATTTGATGAGTGGGATCAACAGACACTTATTGACGAGTTTTCCAAAAGAAGTCTTACCTTTTGACGTTCTTATCTCAGATTGTCACCGCTGTTGATCAAGCTCTAAGGACGGGGTGATCCTAGAGCTCCTTCTATCGCCGCATTATATGGCTTCAAAAGGCTGTTTATCCTCTTATCAATTTTTGATAAGGACAAGACTGTTTCACAATTGCAATTGATCAGTATGACATTGCTCATCAATGGTAATGCGTATTTTGTGAACAAACAAAACTTACCATTATTATAGTCCAGGGTATTATCTGCCATGGACTGCACCTCCTAGGTAGGGTGCTCCCTCTTCTTTAGAGGGCTTATTCTATTCTTCACAAAGTCGCGGATGATGTCTCGCGCAGTCAATCCCTAGCGGACTAACTGAAGAATTACTTGTGCTTGTTTTTGCAAGTCAGCACCTAGCACTGGGACGGTGTCCATTTCGCTGTTTTTCACCGACCGCCAGTTCTCAAACCACAGGTTGCTTTCCGACGGTGTAGAGCAGTAGAACCATCTTTGGCTCCATCCATGTACAGAATCACGTAGTGGGAAGGAAGGGTAATCCTTTATCTTCCGCAGGCGAAAGTACACACACCCAGCCGCACCGGGACTTTTCGACCATGCTGAGAAGTAAAATCGTCGAAACAGATCTACGCACGGTTATACTCCCACAAACACCTCACACAAATGCTGGAAGACAGCTAAAATGAGGATAGCATTGGGGTGAAGATTTACCAACCCCAAGTCGAAATGCGTCAGCACGTCTTGCAGAAATTTGCTTTCTGGCAAGCGGAATCCACATCGCAGGAAGTCTTCAGACCAGTTCACTTTCTTGAACGTTGGGGGTTTCTTCTTGTTTATCAGGCGGCCGCCAGTTGATTAGCAGTCGCAGATGGAGGGTTTCCTCTTTTTCCAGCGCCATCAAGCTATTAGCGTTGTAATGGCTTCATCGACTCTAGGACGCCATTGCTGTGAAAGTCTTTGGAAAGACGAAGGCGTTGATGGCGATGAGAGCAAAGGTACACAAAGAAGGTGTTTTGCGGCGGGGTGGCTAATGAAAAAGAGGGTTTTCTAAAGCTTCTCAAGCAAGGTATCTTTCCTTTTATCTGCTCAAGGCCACTGTGTAACATCCCTGTTTTTCCCCAAGTCCTACCCAATCTAAGTCTATCATCTCAAGAAGTTGGTAGCATAATTCCATCGTTCAATCATTTTTTGCAAATCAACCCAAAAGTATCGCAGATTAGTCCTTTTCAGATTTTCCAGAAGCGTGAAAAAGCTAAAAACCATAGATTAACTCCAAATCTTGATCTGATTTAGGGAATATCTCCCATTCACTATTCTGAACAAGTTTCCTTTCTGCGAGATTTCCAAAATATCATCCTAAGTCTCTGTTTTCAGCCTCGCCAAATTCCAAACCCTAATTACCCTATTTTATCCTATTTTCGTCTCGACTCAAAACCTAACCAAAACCCTAATTTCTGCTATTTGTCTCTACTAAACTATTTGTTAAGTTTAGTAAGCCACCTGGTAAAATTATTTTCAACTCAACCTTTCCAAATCTCCAGATTTACAGTTTGGTACTAAAAATCAGGTTTCTTTATTTGCAAATTGGCCCAAGTCTCTTTTCCAGCCCTTTTCAACCAAAGCCGCCAGCAGTTTTCGACCAAAGCCCTGGCTGCCACTTCGACCAAAGCCCTGGCTGCCACTTCGACCAAGGCTCCAGCGCCTGCTTCGACCAGCGTCTTCTCCATGTCCCCTCGCCGCCAACCATGATGAGACGTCACCTGTCTTCGTGGTCGCCCGTGCCTGCAAGTGCGCCCATGTCCACGCCAAATCCTTCGTTGTGGCAGTATTTTGACCAGCAGCAGCAGCAACTTCAGCGAGCGCCCGAGGGAAGATTTGTTTTGCATGCACACACGTGTCGTTGCCGGAGCAGCCTCGTCGCCTCTGTCTCTGCACCGCCCTGGACCAAGTTCATAAGCCCCAACCATTACTGGCAAAGCTGGCTAGCCGCCTCCTCGCTGTTGTGCTGCCGTTCGCCACTGTTCCTTCTGCGCCCGGCTGGTCACGTCCCCGACGCAAGTTTCGTTGTTGCTTTCCCTCGCAATCTCCGTTCCCTCGCCTATTTAAACCCTCCAGCAACTTGTTTCTTCACTATGTTTTGACTTAGCCTTTTTCACCCATCTTCTTCTATTTCTTCTTCGTCCCCGGCAAGCAGCCGTTGAGGCAACCGTTGCTAGATCTCTCTGCTTCACCAAACTCCAATCCAACCACACTAATAAGCTTCTCTTAACCATCTATCTGTGTCATAGCAACCAATTGGCCTCCGGTGATTCTCATCGCCGGTGATCACCGTAAAAAGCCAAACTCCCTATTCCCGAAATTCAAACTCTTCTACCCAGTTTCAACACCCCTTCCTGTGGAACAAATCGATCCTCTAGAGATTCCTAGCAAGCCCATTTAACCAGTTTTCAAATTGATGCTGTGTCGAGAGTTATTCCTTTTCTTCACGCGCTGCTGTGACGGCCTATGTTCTCGGCACGCCTCGTCAAACCTCCAATCAAATTGACCCCGTCTACACCTTCCTTGTGTCCTGTAAACCGTGTAGCCCGAGCCAATTAACCTGCGTTGCCGTGTATCAACGGCGCCCCTTTTCACTGTCGTTTCCTAAGTCCGGCGTCAACGCCGTCGAGCCCCCAATCACTTCTGCAGCTAAATTCCTCACTCCAGCTCGATCAGTGAAGTCCCAGGATCAAAACCCCTCAATCAATTTCAGGATTCATCAGCCCCAGTTCTCTATGATGGTAGCGCATCCTTGTTTCAAGCGGCCGATGATTTGAATCTTGCCGTTTGCCGCCGTCAAGCCACCTCTGCCCAATTCACTTCACCTGTAGCTTCATCTTGATCTTGCCTACATGTTTGACAAGGTTGGCGAAGCAGCGCATGCGTGGTTTGTCCAGACGCACGTACCCTAGTGTGCTGCTGTACATTGGCACTTGTTTTTCTCTGTGCCAAGGACTTGTCTGCAAATTCTTCTTTTTCCTGGACTTTTCTATAAAATCACTTTGTCAGTTAGTTGCCTTACTATCTTTGGTACCTAATGCTCTCTTTTGATCTCATCTTGGCTTTTCAGAAGCCCCAGATTAACTCTATGCCTTTCTTAGGCATTGTCTGGCCACGAACCGAATGTCAGCCTGTAGATTTTCGTCGCATCTGAGCCAAACTTTGTGAACCAGACCCAAGTATCTTCTCTCCTGCTATCTTGCCTTCAATCAGATCACCTCGCTTGCATGCATGTTTATATTTTACTTATAATTTTCCCATAGCAAGTATTTTCTGTATGCTTATGTATTGTGATGTGTTGTGTTGTTTTATTGTTTACGATAGCAGAACCAGAAGTGGAAAGAGCGGAAGAAGTCTTTGAAGACCCAGCAGAGCACTTAGACCCCTCGTTGTAAGGCAAGTCTCCACCCCTTGATCATATCTCTCCCAATAATTTGAAAATGAAGTAGATTAATTGTTTTCCAAGTATATGCATGCTTTATGTTCAAATAAGAACTATATTGGAAGAATATGGATAGATATGACCTAAATCTTTGTGAAGCCCCGCAAGTTTGTATTCTCATGCACCCTTGTCACCCTAGGAGATTATGCTTAGGTTATGCTTATACTTAAATACATGCGTTGAGTGTTAAATGGTCAATTATATGATAAACATGTTTGAAAACCCTTTTTATGAAAGAAAATGTGAAATAGGAATTGATAGTGAGGATGGTTTGATTGGTTGGCTGCTATGTACGTATCGGGAATGTGAATGTCTTGTCACTATTGATTCATAAGGACAAGAACCTTGTGTTGTGCTTCTATGTGACATGAAAACGTACCAACCACTTGCCTGGTATGGGACAGACACAACTTAGTAGCTTTCTTGGTATTAGTAGTTCCCTGCATGGTATGTCGGTTTGGTTTCGCGCGTGGAAACTGGTGGGCCGCAGATGGCCGTGAGTGGTGTGAGATCAGAAAAATAATGAGAGGATAAGGAGTAAAGAAGGAAGTCACCCTAAGCCTGGATTGAGTCGTGCGCGGCTGCAACCATAGGTCATATGTTTTGCGAGGACATAGGCCAAGGCTAGGAAGAAAGGCAGTGGGGAGGACCCACAATGATATTTTAGACTTAATTGTCTATTTACTAGGCAAGGATACTGTTAATACTAGACTACAAAATCGTTGTGTGATCTCGGTCTTGTCACATGCGTAAAAGTCGCATGGAAATGGTCTGACTTGAAAGTCTAGTGAAGAAGTGGATTTAAAAAGAGGTATACCTTTGCAAAGTGTAAAAGAAGTATCGGATACTCTGTACTCCCAGATCATGGAGTCTTATCATAGTAGATCTTTATCCATGTGGTTCAGCACAAGTAATATTTGGAATGTTTTCATAATGTGGGTTAATAAAATTGATGACTCATGAGAGACCATCACACATAACGATTTCTAAAGTATAACTTAAGATTTCAAAGTATTTCTTTTGAAACTAAAAGCTTTTCTTTATAACTTTAGAGTGAAAATCTATTTTATTCTTACATATAAAACAAAGACCTCATTTCTTGAGAACCCCTCATCTATATACCTGCATTCTCATAACGAGACTTGCTGAGCATTGTGTAAAAACATGCTCACCCTTGCCTTTGCATACAAATTCAGAAGTGAGATTCGTTGATCCCGATTCCTTTGGTTTTGAGTACCAAGAAGAGGCAGGAACCTTTCCAGATGATTCGAGCTTCTAGGAGGGTCATGCGCCCAGTGGAGTCTGATGTGGTGAAAGCCATGCTGAGCCCTCTGCAGGAGGAAGTGAAGATCTTTGTTGTTGCTTTCTATGTTGTTTTGTGTCACTACTACAAAAATGCTTTCTTCTAACGGTTCAAAACATATCTCTACGAACGGTTCTTATACCGTTAGTGATCAGCATGATAGAACAAAGCTAACTCTTTTCTAACGGTTTCAAACCATTAGAAAAGAATACTTTTTTCTAACGGTTCACTTACGGTTCACTAATAAGAACCGATAGAAAAAAGTATTCTTTTCTATTGGTTCTTAGTAGTGAACCGATAGAAAAGATGACTATATTCTAACGGTTCTTAGTAGTGAACCGTTAGAATAGGTACATATTCTAAGACGTACAGTAGTTTGTATCAAAAGTGATCAAGAAGGGTCAAACCATTAGAATATGTTTAAACAGCAAGTTAATTGTGGCAAATTGACCATAAGACAATCATTTTCTGGATTCTTCAATTAAACACTTGTTTGTCATTTTATTTGAAGTAAATTTACACAATCATGCAGCAGTCATATGTTGCATACACTCCCTCTGTCTTGCTTTGGGTTTAAGCTCTTTACAACAAGTTGTACTTCTCTTAATTATGACCCTCGAGAATAATTACGATGATGATCAGTGCATACTTGCATCACACCTCTTCATGGATGTAAGTGTAATCTGCAAGTAATAAATCATGAATGAGGTTTGATTAAAGAACTGTGAATAGATTCTATGTGTGGAAAAGAAAGGATACCCTAATTTAGGAGTTGCAGTAAATGCAAGGCTAAGAGAAAAAATTTGATAGTCCTACATGAACTTGCATTTTGAAGGTTGAGTATGAGATTTTACTACTACCAAATCCTCTAATTATGGAGTCCTATTGTTAAAGAATTATGGTAGTACCTTGAGATGGTGTCAATAGACTGAATGTCTTCTTCCATGTCTTCCTCTTCCATCTGTTCTTCCTCCTCCTCCTCTTCCTCTTCCTCCTCCAAGTCTCCCCAATGCTTGCTCCGGTCAACAGCTATTCTTGAAAACAACATAGTACAACATTCAGTTAACTAATAGTTTCAGTTTAGGTTACACATTCTAGAAACTTGGCTTGGAAAAAAGAAGTTCATAACGCAATGAAACCAATTAACTATACATCATAGTTTAGTTCATCCTGCTGTAGGACTTCAAAAACGTCTCCATAGAAGGGGCGCCCATGCTGTTGGCCAAACACAAGAGGAGCTCAGAAAGAGATGTACTAGTCAATTGAAGAAAAACATTTCGCTCAAAGGGTGCAAAAGTCACATTTCTTTAGCGTACCTCATCAACTGAAGGTTTCCCCCGCTTCCCTGGTCGATAACCAAAACTTGCATCGAGACGTATACCTCTCTGGTGCTTGCAAAGCAGCCGTAGATGTAGCTGTCATCCATCCAGTACTACAGGTCGCCCATCCACAACGTCCTCACCTCATCCGATGCCGTTGGGGCAGCCGGTGCTGCGGCGTAGTACGACTGCGGTGGCGGTGCCTGCCCGTAGGCAGATTGCGGAGGCGGCACCTGGCTCCACGTGGCCGGTGGCTGCAGCGGCAGCGCGTACTGCTGCGGCATCGTTGCAATCTAAGCCATCAATGGCCTAGATCTAGGGTTTGGAGGTTTGGAGAAGAGAGCCGAGAGAGAGAGAGAGAAAGAGGAGGCGGCGTGGTAAAGCGGGGCAAATAGGAGACTTTATATAAGCTGTCCAATTTTACTAATGGTTCAAAACCACAACCATTAGTGAACTTGCAGTTTTACTAACGGTTCACTAATAAGAACCGTTATAAAAGAGTACCTTTTTCTAACGGTTCACTACTAAGAACCGTTAGAGAAGAATAGGAGACTTTATATAAGCTGTCTAATTTTACTAACGGTTCAAAACTACAACCGTTAGTATATATGACGTCATTTTACTATCGGTTGAATAAAATAAACCGTTAGTACAATGTCCTATATTCTATCAGTTCATACAGTACTAACCAATAGTAAAAATGCAGTAATTTCACTATCTGTTACAAAAGACAAACGTTAGTACAATTTCGTCTCTTCTGATGGTTCGTACAGTACTAACCGATAGTATAAATGACGTGCTATTCACTAATGGTTTCCCAGACCATAGTCGTTAGTACAAAACCTCTTCTCCATTGTGGTCCTAGTACACTAACGGTTTTCTCCCAGATTGCATGTAACTGTTAGAAGATAGGGGTTAGTGGACTGCATTTCTGTAGTAGTGTGTATCGATACTTTGATACCGACTCTTGTATTGAGAAACTCATTATTTTTATATCAACCTTAATTAGCGTCATCCTTGACGTTGTGATACTGTAATATTGGTCCTCGTGACCTTGTACTTGTTTTAACTATCTGTTTTACTGTTTAAAATAAATCTTGTTGTTGTGAGCTTATGATGTACCTTTCTGAGTGCAACCCACCTGGGCGGTTGCCACCGGATTCCTCAAATGAGGGTCCCACACACTGTATGCTACATCCATTATTTTAATATTTCCTCATAATGGGTCTATTGAAGGATTGAACCCGAAACCACGTCATTACCCTGGTGGAATTTGAAATAAAATGCATCTTTTTGGAAGTTAAAAGGTCATTTTATTTCAAACTCGGGGGCTACAGTGCAAGTAATTACATGGGAATTTTTTGCGATTTTTAAAATACCCTATGATTTTAGGGTAATCTCATGATTTCAGTACTATTATGATTTCAGAGTAAATTCTGTGACCTCAGTACTATGCATTGTCTTAGGGCAATCTGTGATCACAATGCCATTCGGTGACCTCAATGCTCCTTATGGTCTCAACGTTGTTCTGTGACCTTAGTATTGTCCTGGTTTGATCATAGACAAAATACTTATTACCTGTGTATGTTTTGGTCGCAGAAGCATTTATCTGTAACCATTTTTCACATAGAGAATTTAAATAACTCCAATTGATGATTATAGATTATACGTAATCATTAAAGGAGTCAAGATGTAAAGAAAAGAAATTTTATTTCTTGCATTCTTTACATAGAAAAGGGATGCAGGCGACCAAAGCGTCAACCTGATCTGAAAGTAATTTACAAAGTTCTCCAAGGGACAGGTTGATATTAGTGGGATCAACACTAGCTGCCCCAAGAGAACCCACGACGTCCCTTAGCCTATCGACGTCGTCTTTTATTGTAAAGAAGAAATTGTCCCTAATTGCATTAGAGAGGTCTCTCTACTCTCGAGCAAGATCCCTCTCTATGCGGGCCGTGCGTGCCTCTTCGCGAGCTCCATTATAGCTCTCTGCTAGACGCTCCATAACCGTGAGAGTAGTCTCAAGGTTATGTCCTCGCCTGTCGAAGTGCCCCTACAGCTCCTCTTTTTCTTCTTGGAGAGTTCTACACAAAGCAGACTTCTCCCTCAGAAGAACCTGGATCTCAGCAAGCTGTTCGCTGAGGACCCAGAGAGCCTTCTCCTCCTATACATATATGGGTTAGTTCCAAAAGTATGTAACAAGCAGAGAGGATAAAGGTGATAACCTGGGTCGCGAGCTGAGTGGCAAAAGATGAGGAAGGAGGAGGACTTGGTGGCAAAGGCACTGCAGGTGCAGTGATACCTAACACCCCAAAAGATGGATCCAAAGAAGGTGTTGAAGGTAGAACAGAAGTTGGATGCAAAGAAAGAGCTGAGGGCAATGTGGCAGCCCAGTTCTCTGCACCCATTAGCCTTTTGGATGAAGCTCCATTGGAGGATTCTGCGTCATCTCCAAACCACTTCTTCGAAGGTGTCGGGCCTCAAACATCTGAGAATTCCAAAATGCATTGCTTTGGAAATACTTGAACTACAAAGAAAAGATTCACACAGATGTTTCAGAAGAAAATTACCTTCTGAAGAGCCTGTTCAATCTTGTCTTCTATCTCTATTTCTTCCTCATCGCTCTCAACAATCTTTTTGGAGGCTCGGTTCGCCATTAAGATGAGAGTAGAGAAGGAAAAGTGAAGAAAGAAGATGAAAAGTTCTAAAAGACTTAACCAAAGAAAACTTGTGAGTCTTAGAACTGAAGAGCTTCACTATTTATAGAGCCCGGAGGTGACGGTTCGCATTCGCAGAGGCCTTGAGCTCCTAAGTGCACTTATGTTTTGCCTCAAGTATGAGGTAAAAGACTTCATGATTACCTGTCAAGTTAAACCCAAAGATTTTCTTGGGAAATAAACCGCCACATAGTGTACAATACATTAGAAGAAGGTGAAGCGTCGGGTACTACATCCAATGAATTTTAAATTTGAAGTTATAACCTTTTTATCGCTTCAAATTTAGGGGCTAGCTGACGAGGATTATCACCCGAGATAGTTATTTATTTAATATATCATATTTAAGATATTTCGGATATGATACATAAACCTGCGCCTTAGCAGACATTGGTCGCAGAAGCAACTTCCTGTATACCAGAAGGTCACGGGTGCAGAACCACTCTACGGTCACAGATCTTGCGTGACCATAAGGTCGTAGGCTATGCACGACCAAGATGATCTGAGGATTACCTTTAGCCTGAGTAGTGTTTGAGCTTTACCAAACACGTTCCCAGGACAAAGATAGCTTCTTCTCCCACGTGTGAAGACAACCATCAAGGAGTTAAGATGTACGGTTATCTATAACCACATATATTAACTCACAAAGAGATCAATGCAGTTATGCAACTGCATATTAGCAACCGTCCAAACTGCTTCACGTTGGCATCCTTCATTCAGTATAAAAGGAGGGAAGGAAGCAGGGGATAGGAGATCAAAGACTTGAACGACTCAAGCAATAGACAATAAGCAGAAGTGTAGAGAGAGATTGATTATACTTTGTAGTAGTCCCTCTTTCTCTGTAAACACTCTTATACATAGTAGAACTACCACAGAACGTAGGGTTATTACTCAATTTATTGAGGGCCTGAACCTATATAATTCCGTGTGTCACCAACTCGTACTTACCTTAACTTACCTGATAAACACCCTAAAAGGTCTCACATCCTACTCACAAATCCGCGTAAGATCGACTAAGGACCCCGAGTCCCAATCGTCGACAGAGATGATTCACCAAAGGAGGCTCTTTTGGATGTGCGTAGCTGTTCACATGACCACCAGCCCAGAAAAGGCTTGTCGGTGACGACGTTGGACCTTCGGGTGGTTCCTCATTGAAGAAGCCGAAGAGAGATCCCCCTGCGACCAAGGACTTGGCCAGGGGAAGATCTTATGAATAAGCTCTACTTCCCCTTCTGTAGTGAAGGCCACGACCTCCGCTGCGGTGGGGGTTTCTGTGACAACCTCGCCTGCTGTGATCACGACAGCTATAGGCATGTAGGAACCAGCCACAGTTGCGACCATGGCTGACCCCAATGTCGCAACTAGAAGGATTGTTGTGGTAATATCTCTGATCTTCTGACCTTTCTCTTATACAACTACAATTCATATTAAGGTTGTACAGGAGGAGGGGAGCGACATGGAGGAGGATGCTTCCCTGTTTTTCTTGAGGAGGAAAACAAAGGTTTCCTCTGGCGACTTCGATTTCGAGGCGCTGTCCACACTCTTATCTCCCAAGGGTGTCGCCCCGAGTTCCCGCAACATCCTAGGTCTCAACATTAGGTACATGTCTACCCCTTTCTCTGACCAAGTTACATTGCGTAGTGCATGACACTCAGTTGCATTTGGGAAATGCAGGACTCCTTCTTTGGTGAGGTGCATGACACTCAGTTGCATTTGGGAAATGCAGGACTTGGCCAGGGGAAGATCTTTATGAATAAGCTCTACTTCCCCTTCTGTAGTGAAGGCCACGACCTCCGCTGCGATGGGGGTTTCTGCGACAACCTCGCCTGCTGCGACCATGACAGCTGTAAGCATGTAGGAACCAGCCACAGTTGCGACCATGGCTGACCCCAATGTCACAACTAGAAGGATTTTTGTGGTAATATCTCTGATGTTCTGACCTTTCTCTTATACAACTACAATTCATTTTAAGGTTGTACAGGAGGAGGGGAGCGACATGGAGGAGGACGCTTCCCTATTTTTCTTGAGGAGGAAAACAAAGGTTTCCTCTGGCGACTTCGATTTCGAGGCGCTGTCCACGCTCTTATCTCCCAAGGGTGTGGCCCCGAGTTCCCGCAACATCCTAGGTCTCAACATTAGGTACATGTCTACCCCTTTCTCTGACCAAGTTACATTGCGTAGTGCATGACACTCAGTCGCATTTGGGAAATGCAGGACTTTGCCGATGCCATCGACTGAGGCTGCGGACAGGGCAACAGAGGTGGCGACCATAGAAAGTGTTACCATGACAACTGAGGTCGCAGTTTCTGAGGCCGTCGGTGGAGAGTCTTCACCCATCTTTGGTGAGGTGGGAAGAGATATCCAATCAGATGTCCCCACCTAGAATGAGGCAACTGAGGTCACTGTTGAGGTTCTGGCCACGGGGATGGATGAACAGGTGAACATCTCTGCTTCCACTATAGATGAAGGAAACGTATCTCCCTCTTGTTTGGGAGAACAAGGAGAGGAGGTAGCAGCAGGCTAGATCCAGTGCCCCGCTGAAGATCCAAACCCTTCAGCGGCACCTTCGTGCTTGGTTGCAATTGGCCAAGCAAGCGGGTCTGAAGACCTTTTTGAGGGGTTTTTCGTTTTTGGAGGTAATCAGAATTCTTTACCGTCAGACGTACGTTAGTTCCTTAGGAGTTTTACTCCTAGTACTTTACTTGTTTTATGCAGGATATGGCTCGCGCATTTGGTTTGTTGGTTGAGCGAATGAAGGTCGCTCAGGCCGAAAGCAGCCAACTGAAGCAGTAAGTACTTTGCTCCTGAGCCTAGTTTGTTGAGACTGTAATAATACTTGTTGCAGGGAAAATACTGTCCTGTAGAAGAAGCTGGCTAAAGCCGAAGAAAGGCTTGCCAAAACTCTGGCCCTTGAAGCTGAGCTAAAAGAGGCCAAGGAAAGAGTTGCCACCTTCAACCAAGTATCCGAAGAGCAGCAAACAAGATAAAATGTAAATTCATTTTGTAGCAGAAGTTTTTCTTACCTTGGCTAATTTAACTGATTTTATCCCTTTTTCGGTACAAGAAGAGCATATTAAGGCGGTAATCGAAGAAAGGAATCAATTTGAGGAAAAATTCATCCAGAGGGGGATAGATATCGATACGCTTCACAAGGCTTGTGAGCGTCACCAAGCATCCAGTGATAAGGCCAGAGATGCTGCCAAACTTGCTCGCAACAAGAAAGAACTATCAAGAGCTAAAGCAGTGTCGAATTGGACAATTTTGATCCTAGGAAGGATGACTTAAGCCTCAGTGAGTCCTACAAATTAGTCTCCGCTCAAGTTGATTCGCTAATTGAGAGCATTCCTGAAAATGCGAGGAGGCAAAAGGAAGTTTTGAAGTCCAACGTTGGGGCTGTTGCTTCCGCCATCCTTAGCAAGTTAAGGCGTTACCACAGTCCGAATATAGATCTGAACCCTATGGGTGAAGATGTTACTTTCAACAGTCAGAGTCAGCTGGGCGCCATAATGGATGAGGTGAAACCTCTGGTCAAGAAATTGCTTTGAAAGCTTGATCTTATCTGATGTAAAATCTGTGATGACATCTTGTACTATTAACTTTATTGAAATAAAAATGGAAATGTTTACCTGACTTAGCGATGATTTTGTACCTTGCAAATAGAAATAGTTAGCAAAGTTTTCGATAATGCAAAACAATATTGAAATATTAAGTACTTTTCCAGTCTTAATGCCATAGTTTTATTTCTCTAGCCCCCTCCTGTGACCATGCGTACATTGAAGTTTGGTATCATGGTCACAGGATTGAAGTGAGATCATAGCAATCTCTTATGCGTGAGATTACGGCTTAAAAAGAGGAAATGTGTTTATATGCGATCTCATGGTCGCGAGAATAAACATTTGAATTAAAAACGCATAAGCTTTTTGCGAACTGACAGACACGTGTGTGATCTGTGACATGCTAGTAACACTAGTACTATAATACATTATCACAGTCGGTTCAAAACAGTCATCACAGACGGTTCCAAACTGTCAGTGATATTTGAGTCAGTGATATACGAGTACTATCACTGACGGTTATGAACCGTCTATGATAACTTACTATCATAGGCAGTTTTGACCTCAAAACCATCTGCGATAGTCTCATTATCAGAGATGGTTACAAGCTCAGAACCATCTGTGGTAGTGTCATTATCAGAGACGGTTATAAACTCAACACCGTCTGTGATACTCATACTACCACGGACGGGTTATAATCTCAGAACCGACGGTGATAGTATGAGTATCATAGACGGGTATAAGCTCAACACCGTGTGTGATACTCATACTATCACCGCCGGTTCTGAGGTTATAACCATCTGGGATAGTCTCCTTATCAGAGACAATTATAAGCTAAATACCGTATGTGATACTCATACTACCACGGATGATTGTAATCTCAGAACCATCTGTGATATTATGAGTATCACAGACGGTTATAATCTCAGAACCGTTTGTGATACTCATACTATCATAGACGATTCTGAGATTATAACCGTCTGTGGTAGTATGAGTGTCTGTGTTAATATGAGTATCACAGATGGTTTTGAGATCATAACTGTCTGTAATACTCTGTGATACATGAATAGATAGATTTATCACAGACGGTTTTTATCTCAAAACCGTCTGTGCATATTAATTTTTTGAAAATATTTTTCTTCTTTTGTGGCTAGCCTCAGGAATCATACTAGCCATGCCCTCTGTACAATAGCATTTCATATATACAGTTCAATTCATACATACACAGAACTCAGAAAAATATACAGTTCATTTCATACATGCACAGAACTTAGAAACATGTACAATAGCATGCATTTCATATATATGGCTCAAAATCGATCAAATTGTAAGTATCATGCAACATTTCAGAAATATGTATAATTGAGATTGAACAAAATTTTCTCAATTCTAATTGTCGATTGAACAAATAAATGTAATCGACAATTAAAGTCAATATGTTAGATATTTATTACTAAACTAGTCTCAGTTAGTAAGGCCGCATTAATACAAACCAAGCGGGTCCCTAAACTTCCCCTTGGGTGATATGACATTCGCCATGAAAAACTCAGCGAGCATCCCTCGGACTAAACCAATCTGCGCAGGGTCAAAGCTTTCCAAAGGGGAGTCGACCCCCTGCAGCAAGAGTTGGTACAGAAAAAATTAGCTCAATGTAGCTGTAAATTTTTGCCAAATCGATACAAAGGGTGGCAGTTGTATACCTCGGGGAAATTTTCCCGGTGAGTGGTGATGAGGTCGTACATGTGGTGCATCACGTAAAACCCACATGTATTGTCGTCCGGCTACTGATGGCACTGCCAATGTATAGACCGAGACTTAGCTGGGGACACATTATAAAGTAAAACAGATGCCGGTTGAAATTTGTACCAGAAATTGTATCCACTGAAACTTATCGGCTCGCCGCTCGTGCTGTTGCCCTCCCTCGGCAAAGTAGTTCGTGAAAGCCCTGCAGATAGTCAAAAGTGACAATTTGAGGACAGTAAATCTAGATGCAAGATAGGTCCACATGAATATCATAAAACATGCTAACCTTTCGAATACATCTCGCGCATCGTAATACTCGTACCCTTTCCTCTGCAATGAATCAAGGTAGAACACCTTGTTCCATTTCAGAATAAGCACTAGTAGGATCCAGTGGTAGCTACATGTTACGCGTAAAAAATTTATAATTTAATCTAAGTCTGGGGTGTACATATGGAGACACTAATCTACAGGTAAAGTACTGATGAAAGCACTCACCTCTGGATCTAGGGTACAAGTATGTACCCCTTATCGACCTGAGCAAGCAACCCTCTTTTGATGTAGTCGACAACGAAGTCTGCGGCGCTCCTAAACATCACCTCAGTGACCAGCAGGGGGTCCAAGAAATCAACAGGTTCCTGGTTAGCTTTGGCATATCTGGTCATGCAACTGGATGGAACCAAACAATTAATAAATGACATATATCCGTATATGCACGAACAGGCATAGGATAGTAGATATTTACAGCACCCAAGACCATAGGATTGACACGTCGAGCGCGTCTTTGTTGAATAAATTGTGCAGGTCTTCGAAGGTCACCGGATAGGTCCCGACGTTGTTATGGAACTCTGCCACGGTGTACTTGACCATGAAGTGTGTCGGACGCTATTTCCTGGTCTTATTTGTCTTCTGCATGCACCATCCATGCAGGCTCTGGCATGCGATACCCATGCTACAAATTATGGTATCGAAGGCCATGGGCATCCCCAAAACGAACGGTATGGGAGCTAACGGCGTGCTCTTCTCACTCTCCTTCGCCGTGCTCTTCTGTGCTTTTCCCCTGGAAGCCAGCTTCTTGATGCCTTGCCTCCTAGTCGGCGTCAGCTTCATCATCGAACCCGTTGGCTGGCTTGTCGGAGGGGTCAGCTAGCTAGTAGGCCGAGTGTCGGTCTCCGTAGGGGTAAGAACCTACGTATAATAATGATCACTAACTCTGAGGGCTATTATTACAGTATGAAATTCTGAAACCGGTGGGGGAATTACCTCATCCAAGACGATTTCCTTCTTGGGCCATTGCACGAACGTGTGCACCGCAGCCCCGAGAGTGGTAATCTCGTCATTCGGCGGCTTGTCCAACGGAAATCCCTTGCAATGGTCAGAGATAGTGTCCACCTGGACCCGTGCAAAACCCTCAAATAGAGGGACACCGTGGATCGTCACCCCAGCCGTGCATGGTTGCGCCATCCCACAGCCAACCTCGATCGGGAAGAGACCGGCCAGCACCACAAGCTTGCAGGAGGCAAGTTCCTACAAACAGTGCGCATTAAGATGACATCAGGGTACATATTGGATTTCACTTTCGAATGAATTAACAAAGAAAAGTGGTCATTACCTGCAAAAAGTCCACCGGATACTGTCGAGAGGGCTCCAGATGCGAGGACCCCGGTGCGGACGTGCAGCTGCTACGGTGGCCATGAACGGGGCTCGGTAAGTTCGCTGTTGCAAGGGGATGCCCTGGGTTGACTGTCTTAACTCATGATACATTGCCTGCATCTCCGCCAACTCCTGCCTGAGTTCTGCGTCCCAATGGAAAAACTCCAATCGCATCTCCTCCTTGATCCGTTCATCGCGGGCTTTCTGGGATCTCTTTCTTCTCTTAGCTGCCTCCTCATCATCAGGGAAACTTTCCCTCCAAGGCACAGTGGCACCGAGGCCGCGCACATGACCCAGATGCTCCTTATTTCCCAATGCCGTCGTTAGGATATCCCTGTCCCTGCTAGGGTTGAACTCTCTGGATGCCGCCTGCACACTCAGCGCCTCCTGCAACAGGAGAACATAGCAATACAGCCCATTTCATGCGTGTTACAAGGATAGTAAGTGATCCTACAAAGTTAAAGATCTTACCAGCCGTTCGATCACTTCCCTGTCCGTAGGGTTATTATGGAGATACTTTCGGAGGAGGTCATCTTCGATCTTGCTCGGCACCAATTGCGGGCGCGCACGTCTGTTATGCCCACATAAGAAGCAGAGGCCGAAGACTGGGAAGCCTCCTCATCCTGCTGCCTCCACAACGCCTTCTTCCCACATACCCACAGGTGCCTAGTCTGTGTGGGTGGGTATTCTTGGCCTGGTTAGCCTTGCCCTTCTCACTAAGCACTTGGAACTCAGGCATGCCCTACATCTCCATAAACTGCTGCCATGCCTCGAGAGTCAAGAAAGGGTAGTCATTGAAGGGGGTCTTCGACTCCTTCATATAGTGCTTGACAAGATGGCTCTTGAAGTTTCTCCACGCCTTGTTTATTGACATCAGTGTCGTCCGGTGGATGGTGAACTGGCGATCCTCGAGAATGTGAAATGCCACCTACACTTCTTCCCACAGCTCATCCTTGCACTCTCGAAGGCACTTGACCCCACTCGGAGGTGGTGATGGGCACCCGCTCCATTGCCACCTTGCCGCATAGTGAGCGGTACTGACCGACTAGTTTCTCCGGAGATTCCGGCACCCCGTTGTCGTCGAACTGTATGTGCTGCCTTTCCCGCCTGTCGAGACGTGCGCATGTCTTCCAGCCTTGCCCCTTTCTCTTCTGCGGCTGGGCCACGGTGGATGGGTTGACCTCTGGCCCAGGCGTCTCATCGGCAGAGAGGTCACTCTGACTCCCCGACTGGTTTATTTCGTCACCAGACATATCAATTGCTAATATAAGTGAAAGAGAGAACAGTGTAAGTAAATCTAAAACTAATAATTCTATAACTAAATTTGAAACTACTAAACATGTATAACTAAATCCAAAACAAATATCAAATCAATATCCCGAAACTATTCGTAAATTGACCTAGACTAACACGACTGATGAGCATAGTTCAGAAAATCAATTTATTCAACAACAGCTTTTTCGTTTGTAGTCGTTACGGTAAAGGATGTAATCATTAGGGCATGCGTGTATCTTTTCTACTTCCATTCCCAAGGGACACAACAGCTTTTTCTCTTGGTAGGTGTTTTTTGGCAACTCGTTTTCTTCCAGAAGCATGTCCGCTAAAAGATCTAATAGTGCCGTGAAACTCTTGTCGGTCCAGCTGTTACTTGCCTTCAATTTTAACAGTTCAAGCACGGAGGCCAACTTTGTATACTTCAACTTGCAACCCGGGAACAATGGCTTTTCTTAGTCCTCAATCAAGCTCTTGAATTTACCAAACTCCCTTTCACTGTAATTTTCTTCCACATCACGCAACATGTCACCTAAATTGTCATCCTCTGGCATATCCTCATCGAAATCATTGTTGGGATCCGACATGTCCTGTTCCTCAACCTGAGTGGCACTTGTTTTTGCAGTTTGCTGTCTGCCATGGTGGACCCAACACGTGTACCCCTTTTTGAAACCATGTCAAATCAAGTGGGCGACAATTTGAGATGAGTTGGTGAACATCTTAAAATTCTAGCAGTCTACGCAAGGACAGTACATATATCGTAAATCCTTCTTCACCATGTCTTGCTTAGCAACTTTTTGGAAATCTAAAACACCTTTCATGTATTCTTCACTCACTCGGTTGTCATTATACATCCAGTCTTGATGGACATCTACAATTAAATTCATACACATGCTAAGTAATACTCTACGTACGGTCGACACGCAATAAATTATAAATCTAGCTAGCTAGTGTTTGTGGAGTTTGTTGGTATAACTACTACTTCAACTGCAAGAAATTAGTTAGTAACTAATTGGGGGCGTGGATAATACACATCATAAAGCAATTAAACAGCTACAGGTGGGAAAAATAAGAGTTACAACTAGGATTTGCTACTCTAGCTTCCCCTCCCTCTCCCTCTAATTTGATCAATCAATGGAGATCGATATTGATGATGAAATTAAGTAATGTGTATGCCTTAGGAGCAAATACCAACCTTGGATCTTCAAATTGTTGTCCCCTAATGCTCCCCTTTTGAGACATTTCTCTTCCTTGCCCCATCTCTTCCAACTGGATAGTATGTCGAGCAAGAATGTACGACTAGCTTGAAACAACCGCTAAAAGACCTTTTATACCCTGTGGGCTCAATACAGACGGTTCTAGCATCATACCGTCTGTAATAACAAACTATCACTGACGGTTTTCACTTAAAAACTGTAAGTAATATCGTTGTATTTGTGTAGAACTATGATAGAAATATCACAGACGGTTTTGAGATATGAACTGTCGGTGATAATTAGAATTTCACAGACGGTTCCGAGGTCAAAACCATCCGCTTCACTATCACAGTTGGTTTTGATCCCATAACCGACTGTGATAACTTACTATCACAGATGGTTTTGAAATCAGAGCCGACTGTGATAACTTACTATCATAGTCGATTTTGACCTTAGTTATGACTGTGATAACTTACTATCACGGACGGTTCTAAGGTCTGAACCGTTACGAAAAGTCCGCCCTCTAAAAATAAATATGCCCTGGAATTTTGCTTGAAGTCCAACCGTTCAAAACTTTTTCTCCTTGAGCACGACAAATCACTTCATTGTGGTTCATTGCGCCATCACCGGCCACTGCACCTTTCTCCACCGCTGCTGGACTGGAGGGTTTCTGTTGAATGAAGTCCAAGGTCCTCGCAGCTTCAAGTCCCTTGACTAAATTTCGAGTGAGTAATGAAGCTTTGATTGGTTAAGAGCATTTGTGGTTGAATGACAATCAAATACCATTATTAATCACAGAATTTGCTTTGATTGATTCTGTGCAGATCCTTGGATGATGTTCATGAGGGTCAACATAGTTGACGGTTCTTTGTCCCAGTGCAAGAGGAAGGCACGAGGCGCGACGAAGTTGGTGCCGTTTGGCCGAACGCACCGATCTTTCCTGTGAGTTCAACTAGTTTGGGAGACCAATCGGAAAGAACACTTGGAAGTATGCTGCCTACGTTGGCTTGCTGGCAAAAGAAAGGGGCAAAAAATACTTCCTAGAGCTCAACTCAACTCAACTCAACTTTTAATAACATAGTTGAGTTGAGTTGAGTTGAGTTGAGTATATTAAGTAGTTTGTATTGGTGATTTCCTGGAGCTCAACTGAACTCAACTCAATAGTTGCTGCTCCTCGCCACACTGGCTAGTGGTTTCATCGAGCCTCTCTGAACTGAACTCCTATGGTTAAGTCAAACGTGGTTCAGTTGTACATTTGCTGTTTTAGATGAATGGATTTGTGATGTATCAGGTCTAACTTGTAATCGTAGTTACATTATTGTAGCAATGCTCCATGCTTGGTTCTCTTTTATGTAACGGTTCTCTTTTATGTGCAATGTAGGGGCCACTGGGTCCTCGTCATGATCTGTTGTTTCAGACATGACTTTTGTAATAGAATGTGTGAATTGGTGTGTTTTTGTATTTGTGTATTTGTATTGTTGTTTAGGACATGTACTTGAATGTGTGAATGTGTGAATTGGTGTATATTTGTGTATTTGTATTGATGTTTTGGACATGTACTTGAATGTGTGAATTGGTGTATTTCTGTATTTGTATTGCTGTTTCGGACATGTACTTGAATGTGTGAATTGGTGTATATTTGTGTATTTGTATTGCTATTTCGGACATGTACTTGAATGTATGAATGTGTGAATTGGTGTATATTTGTGTGTTTGTATTGCTGTTTCGGACATGTACTTGAATGTGTGAATTGGTATATGTGTGAATTGGTGACAATCACAGACGGTTCCGAGGTCAAAACCGTCCACTTCACTATCACAGTCAGTTTTGATCTCAGAACCATATGTGATAGTCCAGAACTGACCGAAGCGAAGCTAAGGAGTCAAAGAGTTTGAGAATTAGAAAAACTTGTAAAGTAGTTGGTAATTCCACTACCAAGCTATTTATAGAATTTTCAAGGCGATGCTTTGTGTTTCTAGGCTAGGGCGCCGCGCGAACATCAGAACCCGAAATGACGCAACACACCGTTGAGAATTTGAAGCGCCGGACACTATTTGGATTATCACAGTCGGTTCTGACATAAGAACCGTCTGTAATACTGTACTATCACAGACGGTTCTGCGTTTAGAATCGACTGTAATAGTCACAGAAGCGTCTGGGATAACATGTTCTCCCGCCAAAAGTTGCCACTCCCAAGATCGCACTTAATCACCCCATGATAATCGTTATATGATCGCGGTAGTCGTTTCGTGATCGCACACAGTGCACATACCTTTCTATGGTCGAATGGTCGCCAAAAGCCAAAGACAGAGAGAAGATAGCAATCCAAGAACGTGCTAGAAAATTGGAAAATTGACATAAGAACACATTTTTCATTAATTTTTTTGATCACTTACAAAAACTAAAAAGTAAAAATACAAAAGGCTAGGTCAAGGAGCAGTCTTATCCTTGGCTGCATCTAGAATAAAGCCAGTTTGACTTGCAGCCAGGACGCAGGACTCCTCCAACGACAAGTTGTCCTTCTTAGGATCAACTACGTACGCATCGAGAAGGCCTACGACCTCCCTCAACTTTGCGATGGTATCTTTGATAGTGAAACTGTAGCCAGCGATGGTTATATCCACGGCTTGCTTCTCCTCGCGAAGGCGCCCCGTCCTCTCCTTAGCCTTCTCACCATCCGTCCTCAAGCACTGAATGCGCTTGAAGAGATTGTCCAGGTCAAGTCTTAGCTGAGTGTGCTTCTCCATAAGGAGATTGTGCTGCTCCTGGAGGGCCCTCAGCTCGGCCTTCACCTTGCCCAAGTCTTCCCTGGCTCCCCTTCCCTGTGCAAATCAATAGTTCGAGATGTAGTGAATAGGGATTAACAATACAGGGGTAAGTCCAAAAGATTGAGAGTTCTTACCGGGGAGGGCAAGGCTGAGGATGACATTGAGGATGCCATTGGCGCAGAAAAGCTAAGGACTCGAGAATTAGAAAAACTTGTAAAGTAGTTGGTAATTCCACTGCCAAGCTACTTATAGAATTTCCAAGGCGACGCTTCGTGTTCCCAGCCTAGGGCACCACGCGAACATCGGAACCCGAAATGATGCAACACACCGTTGAGAATTCAAAGCACCAGACACTGTTTGGACTATCATAGTCGGTTCTGACATCAGAACAGTCTGTAATACCATACTATCACAGACGGCTCTGAGTTCAGAACCGACTGTGATAGTCACAGACGGTTTTGACCATGGAACCATCTGTGATATCCTACTTATCACAGACAGTTCTCAGTTTAGAACCGTATGTGATATGGCAGAACTATCACAGATGGTTTTGAACTGAGAACAGTCTGTGATAAGTAGAATATCACAGACGGTTCCTTGGTCAAAACCGTCTTCTTGACTATCACAGTTGGTTTTGACCTCGAAACCGACTGTGATAACTTAACATATTCTCCTGACAGGCCTTCATAGACGGTGTTCCATTGAAAAGTTCATAACCGTCTGTGATGTGCTATCTTGAATGTCTGTTTCGGTGGTAGTGTAAGTCCCTTATGTGTTGAGAAACGACTTAAAAATAGATGTCTCGACTAGATGCGATCACGAGATCGGTCAGTGAATCCACTCAAGCATTTGTGATAAAAATATCTATTGTGACCAGCCCTCGGGCATGGCCCGAGAAAATGTAGGGATGAAAAGTAGGAAAAGAACTACAACAGAAAGTGAAAAACATGCCGGATTAAATTTGAAAATGTACAAAATAAGTGGAAGAACTTACACGTAAAATTTTCGCAACTGGTCTATGTTCCATGTGTTAGAGAGAACTCTGCCATCTTCCATAGCTAATTGAGCTGATCCGGATCGCGGCATTGAGACCACAGTGTAGGGACCTTCCCACTGAGGAGAGAATTTGTTGCGACCAGACCAGCTTTGGATCTTTTGCAAAACCAAGTCTCCTACATGAAGGCAACGTAGTTGCACCCTTTTGCTATGATATTTACGCAAAGTCTTTATATGCTGCAGACTGAAACAGTGCTTGATTATGCTTCTCTTCCAGAAGAGTAAGTTCATCTTTGCGTATTTTACTGGGATTTGTGATATCAAAGTTATCCACGCGACGAGAACCAAGTTGGATTTCACTTGACAGCATGGCTTCAGCACAAAAAACCAGTTGGAAAGGCATGTCGTCTGTTGCTCTACTGGTTGTGGTATGAAGTGCCCATAGAACGGAGTAGAGTTCCTCTACCCAAGCCCCCGAGTGTAACTTAAGGCGGTCCAAAACACGTTTCTTGACCCCTTGTATTATTTTCCCATTGGCACGTTCAACTACCCCATTGCTTTGCGGATGAGCGATGGATGCGAAACAGATTTTGGTCCCGATATTGTCGCAATAATCTAGAAAATTACCACTAACAAATTAGGAACCGTTATCTGTGATGAGACGACTTGGAACACCAAATCGTGTCACAATGTTCTTGTGAAAGAACTTCTTTGCCGCTGCGGCGGTAATGGTTTGGACTGGCTCAGCCTTGATCCATTTAGTGAATGTATCAATGTCTATGGCCAAAAACTTGTATCCATTGATAGCTTGGAGCATGGGCCCAGAAAATCTATTCCCCATATGGTGAATAGCCAAGTCAAGGGAATAGTTTGTAGTGCATATGCTGGTTGATGAACTTGCCGAGTATGAAATTGACACTGCAAGCTAGTGCTATAGGCCAGTAATACCCTTGTTGAAAAGCCTTTCCGACTAGTGTTCTGTAGGATGCATGTGTGCCACACATGCCTCTGTGGATTTCACTCGGAAGATTTTGTCCATCTTCGTGAGGGATGCAACGCATGAGTACTCCTTGTGTACTCTTTTTGTACAAGGTCCCTTTGACTAGTCTATACATGCGCGCTTTTCTAACTAATCGATCAGCTTCAGTCTCGTCCTCGGGCAAGGTCCCATCTGCAAGATAGATCCTCAATGGTTGGATTCAATCTGCTTCATATACGAGGGCGGAAACGTTAGTCATTACCTCGGTCTTCTCGGTGATCGAGAGATGTTTTAAGTGCTCAATGAACATTCCTTCCGGAGCGGATGCACGTGAGGACCCAAATTTTGATAACTGGTCTACGAGAATATTTTCTCTTCATGGAACAAATTGAACTTCGAAATTTTTGAAGTATTTTTCCAATTTCCTCATTTCGTCTAGGTAACGAGCCATTGTCAAGTTGGAGGTGTTGTACTCCTTGTTTACCTGGTTTATGACTAGCTGTGAATCTCCCCTCACCACTAGCCAATGGACTCCAAGGGATTTGGCTGCTCAAAGCCCGGCTAGAAGACCTTCATACTCTGCTGCGTTGTTGGTAGGAACAAAGTGGAGTTGTATGACGTACTAGAGTTGGTCGCCCTGAGGCATGATTAAGACCACTCCAGCCCCCAAGTTTGAAAAAACGTGAGAACCATCGAAGTACATCATTCAAAGGTCGTTAATTGACAAATCTGTTGGCTCTTGCGGAAGTGGTTTGGGATTAGTCCATTCGACTACGAAATCAGCAAGAATTTGAGATTTGATTGCTACTCGAGTAGTGAATTGGAGATCAAACGCTCCGAGTTCTACTGCCCATTTTGCTACTCGACCAGTTGCTTCCGGATTTTGGAGAATGTCCACTAAGGGAAAGGACGATGGCATGAAAATTTTGTGCACTTGAAAGTAATGTCGCAACTTTTGAGAAGCCATTAAGAGGGCATAGAGTAATTTTTGGACCTCGGGGTAACGCTCCTTTGGTCCGTTTAGTACTTTGCTTACATAATACACTAGTCATTGCACTCCTTCCCTTTCTACGACCAGTACTGTATTGACCGCACAAGGGGTTGTGTCTAAGTAAATGAGCAACGGTTCTCCCGTTTGTGGGGAAACTAACACGGGAGCACTCGATAAATATGCTTTGACCTCTTGAAAGGCCATTTCAGCTTCATCCGACCACTGGAAACCATTATGCATACGTAATACCTTAAAGAAGGGTAAACCACATTCGCCTAACCGCAATATTAATCGACTCAATGCCGCCATTCGACCAGTTAGGCTTTGAATGTCCTTCATGGTTGAAGGGGATCTCATTTTCTCAATGGCCCGTATTTTATCAGGATTAACCTCAATGCCTCCTGAACAAACAAGGAAACCTAAAAGTTTACCAGAAGAAACTCCAAAAGAACACTTTTTGGGATTCAACTTGATTCCATGTTTATTCAAATTGCAAAAAGTCTCAGTGAGATCATTTACATAATTAGAGCTCTGTAAGCTCTTTACAACCAGATCATCTACATAAGCTTCTAAATTACGACATAATTGAGATAGAAAGGTCTTCTGCATCAAGCACTGGTACGTAGAACCAGTGTTCTTGAGCCCAAATGGCATTCTAACGCAGCAGTAGGTGCCAAAGGGTGTGATGAAGACAGTTTCTCTTCATCTACTTCTGCCATGCTAATTTGATGGTAGCCTGAGTAAGCATCTAGGAAGCTCATCAGTTCACAACCCGCTATTGAATCGACCAACAGATCGATGCGAGGAAGGAGAAACTCATCCTTCGGACAGGCATTGTTAAGACTGGTGTAATCGACGCACATGTGCCACTTACCATTAGACTTAAGAACCATGACAGGCTAGCAATTCAGGATGGTTAACCTCGCGAATGAAGCCTACTTCTTGGAGTTTAGTGAACTCCGAACGAATGGCTTCTTGTCGATCAGGAGCAAAGCGTTGAAACTCTTGCTTTATTGATCGTTGTCCAGGCCGAATTGCTAGCCTATGCTCGATCACTTCCCTTGGGACTCCGGGAATTTCGGATGGTTTTCATGCAAACACATCTACGTTAGCTCAGAGGAAAGTAATGAGTGCGAGTTCCTATTTGTCATCCAGTGCTGATCCAATCCAAACAGTCTTAGACGGGTCATCTGGGAATAGAGGAACTTGCTTGAGTTTTTCGTCTGGTCGCGGAGTTGTCTTGACCGTATTAGGTTCTTTGGTCACTAACTTGACATCCCGTAGGGGTGGTTGGTCAACTAGTTCCAAAGAAATGTGATCACAAGTGAGAGTCATATTTTGACTGCCTCTGACTGTGATGACGCCTTTGGTCCTGGTATTTTGATGCACTGATAAGCGTAGTGTGTCACCATCATGAACTTGGCGAGCAAGGGCCTGCCAAAGATAGTGTTGTAAGCTGAATCAAAATCAATTACATCAAAAGTAATTAACTCTGTTCGAAAATTTTTTGGTCCCCCGAGTGTTACAGGTAACACTATTTGCCCTATGGGCATCATCGAGGAACCAGGTATTATCCCAAAGAATGGGTGAGCCACTGGTTTAATCTTTGAGCAAGGTATCTGCATCTCGTCAAGAGCTTTGGCGAATAGTAGGTCGAGAGAACTTCCTCCATCGACCAATACTCATCCCACCTTACTGTTGCTAATAATGGGGGAAATAACTAAAGGAAGTTGTCGTGGTTGCGACAACCCTATGGGGCAATCTTCCCGACTAAATGTCAGAGAGGTCTCTGACCAATGGGGAAATTGAAGCTCTCCAAGGGGAGCTTCAACACTATTTACCTCACGACAAACAGTTTTAAACTGACGCTTAGAATAATAAGATGAAGACCCACCGACAATAATGTTAATATGATTACTAGGTACCTGGTATGGCATTACCTCGTCTTCATCAGCGTCTTTGGTCCCTTGGGATTGTCCTTGTTCTAGTATAGTCAACATAGGTGCAGTACCTTGATAGAAATTTTTCATGCACTTCAACCAGGTATGACAATTCTTGAGGTCGTGTCCAGGAGCGTTGTGTAATGGACACCATTTTTTTGTTTCCTTGCAGGTTAGTTTGTTTTTCCGTACAGTCGCCAAATCAACTACCGGAAGGAGGTTTATTAAATGAAACTTTTTTACCTTTCTCCTGTGGTTTCTTGTCCAAGACTGCGATCTCACGGAATCGGCTTGCTCCATTCTTCTTGAGCTTCTTGGATTTGCCACTGCATAAGATTCAGACTTCTTGCTCGAATCTATAATTGACGAGTAGCTCTTGCTGAAATTTAACTAAGCAATAAGGAAGAATGTTTCCATGCCTCATTCTTCTGAAGAAGTCTTGTATTTATAGGCAAGTAAAATTTTCTCTTCCATGCCATGTTACTCTTGACGTGTTGAACATGCATCCATGGCTTCAGGGATTCCTCCACGTGCTAGGTGAGTTAGTTTGTTTTTTTTCTTTTTTTAAAATAGGAAGCCAATTTGGATTTCTATTATTTAGGAAATAGATAACTCAAATTCTATCCCTTAATGACATGTACACATGTATATTTATAAAAATCCTATTCTCGGCTAGATGTAGGCAATCTCTTCTGTAGCACTTAAAGTTTTTGGATCTAACTATAAAGTACTGGTGGCCTAATGTCATTAGAGGCTTAACCTAAATGTTAATCCCACAATTTATTGTTCTATCACGACATCCTATTTTTGTTGTAACCTTCAACTAATTATCTCAAATTCAATCATACAGTAGACTAAATATTACTCATAGAATTGTTGCTTGATTGGTGTTAGGATTTTTCCTAGTTACTATGGTTGACAATCTAACAATACTATTTGGTTATAATATATATTAGTATAAGTTTGGGGTATTGCATCTTGATTACAAAAGAAATTAATCTAAGAAAACGAAATTAATAAATATGGTGAAACTATTCTAAGATGATGGAACGATAGATAAATCGATGGATCGTTGTACAATGCTAGAACATATATATTGCATCCCCTCTAACTTTCCATTTATAGGCCAAGACTCCAGACAGCTTCGAACTTGATTTTTTGTTTGCATGGAAGTCACCATTCACCTAGATCTTCGGGATTACGAAGTGTTTAAGACTTAAATAAGTTCTTTGACTCTTTGATGATGATCGATGATCTAAACTAGACCTATTACAAAGTATTTATAGTCCAATTATATGAGTACATATTGGACTCAATAACCTAAACGTATTAAACTCAGACAACTAAACCTGAATACGTAAGACTCAGCTATATGTATATTGATCGGATTACTATTTCGACCAGAGATCGAATCCTTCTAAGGTCGCGAACCCATTCATGGTCACGAATCCTTCCGAGGTTGCAAAGCCTTCTCGAACTCGACCTAAAGATCCTCTCGGATCATGACTCCCCTGTTGATAAGGAGCCAACCCCCGTTGCGACTTTTGATCAAAACTGGACATGCGGAAATTGGACTTGATCATCTTCTTGGGTGTACCACTTTGCTGCTCTTGCCCGTTGATCTTTTTGGCCGATTTGAAAAGACTCGCGTGTGCCACTATGGGTGGTAGTCACCTTCTTCTCCAAGATCACGTTGTCAGGTAGAGGTTCTTCTCATTGATAGACCAAGTCTTCAACAAATGGTACTATGGTATCTGGCTCATCATCCAGTATTGAAGGCTCAAAGAGTTTGAGGTGCTGAGTAAATATCCATGTATGGAGATAACTCGAGCTGACAAGCATTATTACCAACTTTCTGCAAAATTCGAAAAGGACCATAATGGATTGGTTTAAGCTTTTTACCTTCACCTTTAACTCTCTCCTGACTCAAATGTAGCCATACCATATCGCCTTCTTGGAATTGAGCATCAACTCAGTACCAATCATATAGCGTCTTGTACTTGAGTTGAACTTTCAGCAAGTTCTGTTCAACCTCACCATGGAGCCGTTGAATACCTTCTAGGAACCTTTGTGCTTAATCCTGATCAGATGCTTCCTCGTTGTTCTGTGCTGAGGTAGGGATGACAAACTCCATGTGATGAGGACATCGCGACCACACATCCACATGTTTTAACTCGAGCACATGCGCGTTGCCTTGGACAACAGGTGAATTCGTTTCTTGAGAAAATTAATTATTTAATTATAGAACAAATGATATTGCCTAATGATTGCTCTTTGCTTGTTGTTACATGTGAAGGAGGTCTGGACGAAGTTGTTAATCCAATTCATAGCCAAGGAAGAATTAACACTTTTCTGGCAACTTCGACCAACGGTTACATTGACCTTATTGATCAAAAGAACTCTGCACATGATCAGAAAGGCTCAAGGTCATAGCGTTGCTCAAAGTCACAACACTGCTCATGGTCACAGCCGATCAAGCCTGAAGACACATGGTCGCAACCTGAGGATCATCCAGTTTGCCGATCAAGCTTAACTATCTAGCAATTTCAAACAAATGTCAATTTCAGCACAGACGTCCAAATTAGTCATGCTACCACTTTTTGGAAAGGTAATCGAAGGAGCTTTTCAACGCATCAAGAATCATAGAATTCTGACATCGTATGCAATCAGAGGACCCAAAACAATGGAAAGTGCACGAGGGGGACGAGTCCTGTTCCGATCCGTGAAAAGTAGCTCGGGATTTTCTTTTTATAGTTTGTTAGGATTCTAGTTTGTTTCATATTAGTTTAGAATTCTGGTTTTAAACCTTCTATCTTTGTAGACTCCATCCTCTATAAAAGAGAAGGCATGGTCTTAGTTTTAGGTAGACTTCGTTGATATACAGATTGTATGCTCGTGCCTTTGCCGACTTATACAATTTGGAATCTCAATGTTCAACTCATAATTCAGATTATTGAGTGTTATCCTTCCGCTGTTGCTCTTGCTTTTATTTATTGATTTACTTGAGTTGTTCTTTGTGAACAGGTCAACCAAACTTTGCTCGGTTGATAACCAATTGAGGAGTAGTTTAGCGATTGTGAGGTTTCTGGTCGCGTGTTTGATCGTGGTTAGCCGCCCCTTCGTCAAGGTCACAACTCATATTTATCTACGGATTTCTCCTACGACGGAAGATCGGGACCCAACTACATGTACGCATCTTAAGGTGAGGCGTGTGCATATCAGTTGGTATCAGAGCTCACATTGCCGGTAGGAATTCATTTATCCCTAGTTTAGTTGTTTGATTCTTTTTACCTAGAGTCCAGAAAATTGCCAGACAAAAAAATAAAAAGTTTCCTAGCCCGTTGTTGCTATCAATCTTTTATATTTAATTTGCTTAATTGAGTTTTTGTTCCGTTGAGTCGTGTCCAGTTGCTGGTCTTAATCTTGTTGGCCGAAAATCCAAAGTTAGATTGAGTCTTTGCTACTGAGTTTAATAGTTTGCATCTTGTCGCGAATCCTAAAACAAACATACCAAAAAGGAGGCAAGAGAGTTAAAAAAAAGAGTGTCAAAAAAAGAAGAAGAGAGCATTCAGTCAAAGCAAAGAAAAAGAAAAATCTTGTGAAGTACTATAGCCTGTTGCTAGAAGTCAAGCCTTTCATTATTTGATCAGCAATTAGGACTAGTACTCGTGTGAACTATTATTCAATTTTGCAATTTCTGAGATAACTGATTGCTTTCCTTTGATACACATAATATTTTCCTACCTACAACTCCACATATTCACCATTGGTCCGCGCATACCTCACATTGCAATCGCTGTAATTATCTCCTTTTCTGGTTATCACGACCTAGCTGGTCGCAAACATTAAGAGGGGTAAGAGCTTCAGTTGCTAAGGTTGGTGAGGTTGAGAGTGCCACATACATTCAATAGTTGGTAGGAAATTTTTGTGTTTCTTGTTTTCACTAACCATGGCAGGATCAAAGGGTTCACGAGGTTCGTTGCATGAAAGTGATCCTGATGTTGAGGAAAGCATGGATCGACCACCAATGCTCCCATCGTCTCTGCAATCTCAAGCACTGTTGGGTCACTTCGAGCGGATGCTGAACGACCAGATCGTTCCTGTCGACGATTTGGACTCGGAGTCCTCAGCCGAACTTATGCAGAATTTATAACTGTGAGACCTTTCAAGATGACCCTTCGGGAAGGTATGCTAAACAATGGTGAACAGGAGCACAAAGAATTTAGACAGGTTCGGGCCCTCGATGGTGGGAGTAAGAGCCCTACGTCCTGTTGAGATTTCACTAAGTGTGGTAAAAGGTTTACAAATGGAAGGAAAAGTCCTCACAGGCGAGGATTTCTCCTGTAAGAGTGTACAAAGATAAGCCAAAGAAAGCTTATTAAAATGCTATATAAGGTGTGTCGTAGACTTGGCTAACTTAGATTATTTTTTCCTCCCTCCCTGATTGATGCTTCATGCCATCCTTTTATACTGTTTGAAAGGGTGCCATGTGAAGGAAACTGCATCAATCGGTTGCACGGACGGTTGGATGCAGTTTTTTGAACTGCTCTTAACCTCCACGTAGGTTAAACATGTGTTATTCATGGATAACTGTACGTGTTAACCTCCTGACGGTTGATTCTCCACGTGTAGGAATCTTCGGGATACTTAGAATATCCTGTTGTATGGGCAACCGAATAGATAGATCCCAAGTATCCTGATCGGCAGATGTTCTGACCGCGGGATTTGGCTGACCGCGCAATATCCCGAATGTGTAGTTCGCGTATAGCCTACGAACTTCTGACCGCGCAAGGCTTATGGTCTGATCGCACGAAACCCGCGACCTGATCGCGTAAAGCTTGCGACCTCATGGTGATGCCCCTCAGAATAGCTTGAGTCCGCATCACCAGATACATGTCTGGTTCGAACTCGTCTTGAACCAAAAGTTTATTAGAAGTGACCCGGGTGTCAATCCTCGTCAGTTCCTCGTTTGACTGGCTTGGAGAATTGTCTTGACGAGATGGACCTTCAACTTGAGCAAGTTGAGCGGACACCACCACGACAACACGCACCACCTCGATTCCCTCGAGGTCCAATCGAAGCCAATAATCATGGTGCGGCGGCCGTTCCACGTCAACCAAGGGCGAACTTGAACACTGCGTTCCATGAAGCCACCAATGAAAAGAGATATGATGATTACGTGGTTGATAATGAGGAAGTCGTTTTGGATCCTGATCAACAACAACTTGCACGAAACCGTCGAGGTATGGGGGAGTATGCACATCACCGCCATGATGGCCGAAGAGATGACGCTTTGGGAAAGATCAAGTTTACTGTCCCCAGCTTTGATGGGAAGTTTAATCCAGAAGCATATCTCGATTGGGAGCTGCTCGTCGAACAAAAGTTTAGTTGTCATCTTTATCCAGAAGATCGCCGAGTACGCGCCGCCACCAGTGAGTTTGTTTATTATGCTTCTATTTGGTGGAGTCAAGTCCGCCAAAGAGATTGAGCTCCTCACACTTGGGCTGAGTTGAAGCGCTTGATGAGGTCCAGATTTGTACACGCTTATTTTGAGAGGGATTTGCTTAATAGAATTCAGATATTGAACCAAGGTAGAAAATCTGTGGAAGACTATTATCAAGAGCTACGAGTAGGCATGCTTCGAGCTAATGTGCAAGAGCAGGAAAATGCAAAGATGGCCAGATTCTTGGGTGGTTGAATCGTGAGATACAAGACATCCTTGATTTTCAGACTTATCTTTGGATCAGCTATTTCATTACACATGCAAATCTGAGAGGCAAGTACAAGGGAAATGACCAAGCTACAACAAAACTGGTTGAAGCTACCCTAGTGCGACCACGCCTTGGAAGAGCACTATGTCACAGCAAAAGAGTGCGACACCCACGGGCGGAGCTACTACCTCCACTGGCCGAGTGCAATCCGCGAGCCGCCCTACTACTTCAACATCCAAGGTTGCCGATTCCAAGATGACCACTGCTGTCCCCACCAAAAGTTCATCATCGGTCGCTTCTACAGGACGAACAAGGGAGATAGAGTGCTTCAAATGCAAAGGGAAGGGGCATTACATGCGTGATTGCCCAAATCAGCGTGCCCTCATCGTCCAAGGTGACGGAGAGTACACATCGGCTAGTGAGGTCGAAGAAGAATCCGACCACGAAGAGCAACAGGACATGTTGGGATCTGACGCAGAGGAGATTACCTTTGATGCTGGTCATACTAGCCTTATTGTTCGTCGTGTTCTTAGCTCTCAGATGGAAAAGGCAGAGCAGGGGCAGCGCCACAATTTATTTCAATCAAAGTTTGTGATCATGCAGCGCTCATGCAAGGTCATTATTGACGGAGGAAGCTGCAACAACATTGCCAGTTCTGAGATGGTCGCGAAGCTCGGCTTGTCTACACGAACACACCCACAGCCATACTACATTGAATGGTTCAATTCATGTGGCAAGTTGAAGGTGACCGCGATGGTACGTGTCCACTTCTCTGTAGGTTCCTATTCTGATTTTGTGGACTGTGATGTGGTACCGATGCAAGCTTGTGCATTATTACTTGGACGACCATGGCAATACGACAAGGATATTACACATCATGGGCGTTCCAATAAGTACTCTTTTGTGCACAACAACAAGAAGGTTTTGCTGGTTCCAATGTCTCTAGATGAAATTCTCAAAGATGATTTAGATAGGGCTGAGTGTGAGAGAAAAGAAAGAGAGACGAGTGAGAGTCACAAATCGGGGAGTGAGAGCCACCAAACCAAATTGAGAGAAAAGAAAGAAAAGAGTGAAAAGAAAAGAGAAGTTCAACTTAAGGGGCAGGTTCTATTAGCCACCAAACGTGAGATGCGAGAGCTTGAAACCCATCCCCAAGAGTGCTTTGTGCTTGTGTACAAAGACGCTTTCTTTTCTACTAATGCTTTACCCTTTACTTTGCATGTTTTGGTTGTTTCTTTACTGCAGGAATTTGAGGATATTTTTCCACACGAGATACCTGCGGGGCTACCACCATTACGAGTAATAGAGCATCAAATCGACCTCATTCCAGGGGCACCTTTGCCCAATCGACCTCCATATCGCACCAATCCAGAAGAGACCAAAGAAATTCAGCACCAGGTACAAGAGCTGCTCGACAAAGGGTACGTACATGAAAGCTCAAGTCCTTGTGCTGTTCCTATTTTACTTGTGCCTAAAAAGGATGGGTCATGGAGGATGTGTAGAGATTGTCGAGCTATTAACAATATCACTATTCGTTATCGTCATTTGATTCCTCGGTTAGATGATATGCTTGATGAATTGAGTGGTTCGACCATCTTTTCTAAAGTTGATTTGCGTAGTGGTTACCACCAAATTAGAATGAAACTAGGTGATGAATGGAAAACTGCATTTAAGACTAAATTTGGGTTATATGAATGGTTGGTCATGTCATTTGGTCTTACTAATGCACCTAGTACATTTATGCGCTTAATGAACGAAGTGTTGTGTGTTTTTATCGGACACTTCGTGGTGGTTTACTTTGATGACATCTTGATCTACAGCAAGACTTTTGATGATCATTTGGGGCATTTACACCAAGTTTTTGCTGTCTTGCTAGAGGCACGTTTGTTTGCTAACCTTGAGAAGTGCACCTTCTGCACGGATCGAGTCGTGTTTCTTGGTTTTGTTGTGACTACACAGGACATTGAGGTGGATGAACAGAAGGTGCAAGCAATTCGAGCATGGCCTACACCTACAACAGTCACACAAGTGCGGAGTTTTCACGGACTTGCTGTTTTCTACCACCGGTTCGTACAAGATTTTAGCACAATCGCCGCCCCACTCAATACGCTGACAAAGAAGAACATGGCCTTCAAGTGGGAACAGGGGCAAGAGGACGCTTTCAACACGCTCAAAGATAAGTTCACCAATGCACCACTTCTACAACTTCCTAATTTTAATAAAACTTTTGAAATAGAATTTGATACTAGTGGTATTGGAATTGGAGGTGTTCTCATGCAAGATAGAAAACCCATTGCTTATTTTAGTGAGAAGCTTAATGGTCTAACTTTGAACTATTCAATTTACGACAAAGAATTGTATGCTTTGGTTAGAGTGTTAGAAACATGGCAACATTATCTCTGGCCAAAAGAATTTGTCATACATTCAGATCATGAAGCATTGAAGCACATTCGTAGCCAAAGTAAGTTGAATCGTAGACATGCTAAGTGGATTGAATTTATTGAATCCTTTCCGTATGTTGTCAAATATAAGAAAGGTAAAGAAAATTTGGTCGCTGATGCATTGTCTAGACGTTACATCTTGTTGTCCCAACTTGATTGCAAAATTCTTGGGTTAGAAAGTTTGAAGAATTATATTCAACTGATTTGGATTTCAAAGACATTTACATAATTGTAAAGAAGGAAGATGTTGGGCTCGATATATACTAAATGATGGTTACTTGTTTAGAGCTAACAAGCTGCATGTTCTCATGAGTTCTGTTCGTCTTTTGTTGTTACAAGAGGCTCATGGCGGAGGACTGGTTGGACATTTCGGGATACGCAAAACCGAAGATGTTTTGGCCACCCACTTCTACTGGCCGAAGATGAGGCGAGATGTCGAGCGCTACGTACAACGACGCACTACTTGTCAAACAGCTAAGTCTCGATTAAACCCTCATGGATTATATATGCCTGTTCCTATTCCGACAGTACCTTGGGAGGATATTTCTATGGATTTTGTGTTGGGATTGCCAAGGACTAAGAAGGGGAGGGATAGTATCTTTGTTGTCGTTGATAAGTTTTCTAAAATGGCTCATTTTATACCTTGTCATAAGAGTGATGATGCTACCCACATTGCTGATTTGTTTTTCAACGAGGTTGTTCGTCTCCATGGAGTGCCGAAGACAATTGTTTCTGATCGTGATACCAAATTTTTGAGTCACTTTTGGAGGACGCTTTGGGGGAAGCTTAGAACGAAGCTGTTGTTTTCAATGACTTGTCATCCCCAGACTGATGGCCAGACCGAGGTCGTCAACCGAACACTTGGTACCATGCTACGAGCAGTTCTGAAGAAAAATTTGAAGCTTTGGGAGGAGTGTTTGCCACACATTGAATTCTCTTACAACCATGTTGTGCACTCTACTACCAAGTTTTGTCCATTTGAGGTCGTCTATGGATTTAAACCTACTGCGCCAATTGATTTGTTACCTCTACCGCTTTCCGAAAAAGGTAATCTTGATGCCGAACAGCGTGCTGAGATGATTCGGAAGATACATGAGACGACCAAAGCCAATATTGAGAAGATGCAACTTCAATATAAGAAGCATGCAGATAAAGGCAGAAAGGAAGTTGTGTTCGAAGAAGGAGATCTAGTTTGGTTGCATTTGTGTCATGATCATTTTCCATAACAGCGAAGTCCAAACTTATGCCGCGAGGTGATGGTCCATTCAAGATTCTTGCCAAGATCAATGATAATGCTTACCAATTGGAGCTACCTGAGGCCTATGGAGTGAGTGATACATTTAATGTTGCTGATTTATATATCTCCATACCTGGGTAAGAACGATGGGCAAGAGTCGAGGACAAATCTTTTTCAAGAAGGGGAGTATGATGAGGACATCGTGACCACACATCCACATGTTTTAACTCGAGCACATGCGCATCGCCTTGGATAACAAGTGAATTCGTTTCTTGAATAATAACAGTACAAATTTACTTCTTGCTAACATAATAATTACCATTACCAAGTAAAAAAAGCGAGGGAAGAAAAGTTGTGTATGACAACTGATGTGGCAATTAGTAGAAAAGCCTACGTGCTTCTTCTTGAACTAAGGAAAATGAAATTAAGTAAATTAATGAGAAGCCTCCAAGGTGGCAATGTCTTGCAATTAAAAGACAAGAAAGAATAGTAAAATACAATGCCAGATGTTTTGGCTGGACAGCTTATAAATAGCGGTGAGAGGCTTGGACTTAGGAGGATAATACCATTCCATCTTTGGAGTTTCTTTCAAGACTCTTTAACAATTTGGAAGTGGATCAAACAAGCAGTGGTAGCTAGGTCTAGTACTATCAAAGTAAGCTCATCGAGTCAAGTTGTTGAGATAAAAGGAGTATAAAACAATATGTGTATATATTATTATCATATTTTTCATTTTAAAACTATTTTATCACAGCTATTTTTAATTGTATGCTATTCTTTTACATGCTCTTATGAAACCCTTTTTGCTATTGTTCTCTTTTATTTTTTTGGAATTGAAAGAGAATGTGCATATCATTATTTTTATATTTCTTTCTACTTTATTTTTCAATGCTGAAAAAAAATGGTGTATTATTATTATTCTTTCTACTTTATTTTTTGGTACTAAAAGAGATTGGTGTATTATTATTTTCTTTCTACTTTACTTTTTGGTATTGAAAGACAATTTTGTTTATTTTTGTTTATTTGTCTTTCTTTTAAAAGAGTGACTACTACAACTTTATGTTTTTATAAACAACTGGTGCTATGATGACAAATGCATTGTACTAGTCACAGTTCAAGTATGGAACTGTCTAAACTCTCTCTTAGAGATGACCTTTGTCCAAACAGGGTATGTAGTGATGGATCCGTAGGAGCAACTAATACTAATAAATCAAAAATGGCAGTTTTCGGTGGACCAAAGGGTTTCTCTCTTCTAGGACAAGAGTGTGCTGGGGGAGACTATGATATCAGAGTACACATTTATAGAGCATAAAAAACATAAAATTTTACCCTGGTGATTTCCACGAGTAGGAAGCTTATAGTCATGTGTGGCACTAGAAATCGTATTACTATTATTATTTTTTCAATTTTTTATTGTATTTCTCTCTTTGTTTTAGTTATTAATAATGAGGTTGATGTGACCTCACACTAATAAATAATTTTGTAAAAGATGATACTTTATTTTCATTTTATCAATTATTGTGTTTGTCGATTTGCAGAGTATGATCCATCATACTCATCCTTGTTGATTAATTTTGTTTGTAGCTTCAAATGATGGTGATCAAGATATTGAAATATAGTCAGAGCGTGAGTTTGAGCAGTAGGCTAAATAAGCTGTGAGATATGCAACTAGAAGCTTTATATTTTGCATAGATCATATTTTATGTTTTTCTTTAGAGCTAATATAACTTATCTATGTAATGAATAAAGCGAGCTCTATGGTACCCTTCTGATTTGAGTCTACTTTACATCAAGTTTGGCGACTATTACACCTATGTCTTATTTGAGGGCGTGACAATCTCTTACATTATCTTCTGTTTTGCATGTTCTTTCTTCCTAGTTAACCTCATTTCTGTTATCTCTATCATTGATTTGTTTAACTGTTGGTTTCTCTTTGACCATATGCATTGTCTCTTCCAGGAGAAGCGAATTGGGAGGAGGGTTGGGACTGGCATCAAGTGTAATTAACTGTGGTATCTTGATCATGGGAGCATGGATGCCACTCTTGCTCTTGCTATTAGGGTTGCTGAATTAGATTATACTCTAACATTGTCACCTTGGGTGTTTTTTTTTTACAGTTCGAGTAGGATGTTTCCAGTTTGTTTGATAAAGTAGATAAGGGCAAACTTGTGTGTAATGCACTGTGAGTTTGGCAATCATTGATTTGATTACGGGGTTTTGATCTAGCCTCGATCAAATTCTGGTTGCTCTGATTCAAGTATAGACGGGCTTTGACTAGACTCGATCAGATGCTAATATGCAGAATAACGGGATCTTACTCGGAATTACCGAAACCCAAGTTGCTCAAAAACACATTTCAAAGAGGGATCTTGTACACGTCGAACGTTCGAACGCACTCGCCACGTCACTGAACTATTCGATCCGATCTATGCAAAAGTAGATACTTAGATAGATAGTCTATCTATTCTATTACAAAGTATTTATAGTCCAATCGTATGAATATGTATCAGACTTAATAACCTAAATGTATTAGACTCAGACAACTAAACCTAACAGATAGGACTCAGTTATATGTATATGGATCAGAATACAATCCCGACCAGAGATTGAATCGAGGTTGTGAACCCTTTCTGAGTTCATGAACCTTTTCCGAGGTCGCGAACCTTTCTGAGGTCGTGAAACCTTTTCCAAACTTGATTAGGTCGCAATCACGAAGCCTTTGCGATCTCGTCCTGAAAGACCCGAAGATCCTCCCGGATCAATCATATACATTCTGCTTATCCCAGTGTGGGTCTTCATAGTTTTGAACCATTTATATTAGTACATTATGATATTTGGTATTGTCATGTTACTTACGTCAGTGGTTACAAGTGGTTTGTTCTCTTAATTGACTGGTACACTCGTATGACATGGATCTATTTAATGAAGCATAAGAGTGAGACTTGATACAAGCCTAAAGTGAGTTCGGCAAAAGAATGGAGATGCGGCAGTGGGCGAGTATGTCGTTCTTCCATTGAGACTAGATCGGAAGCAAACGTACAAAACTAGGACTAAATTGATGAAAAAATGAAAATCACTAAGTCAAGAAAAAAAGAGGGAGAAAATGTTCGAACAGAAAAGAGGGAGAAGTGGTCATCAGGTGTCAATCAATCGGTGCTAAATCTGTATGTGTGTTCGTGAGGACATGCGACAAAATTGTAGTCGTTTAGTAGTCTCGTGAGAAGAGGGCGAAAGCGACTAAAACGAGTACACCTATCAACGGTATCAACGAACGAGCACGTAAATAATCAACACTACCATTCCCTTGAAGCATTCTCAATCACGTAATACCCAAGATAAAATTCGCACAATCATTACTTGATATAAATCGCTCAAGCATCTCAGTACCTATATTTTCCAAAAACCACACAGACGACTCAAGAAACTGATTACAAGAGTTTAAGAACAAGCATCCATCATAGAACTTCATAGAGAATATCAAGACCTATATCAACTCAGAGAACTTCATAGAGTTTAAGCACAAGCTCTAGAAATTTTGCAATGAATTCAGAGAATTAAGTTTAATTCTTAGTAAGAAGAGCTATGACCAAACAGCACAGATCGTAAACCCCTAGACAAAAATGAAATGATGAAATAGATCTTCAAAACTCAACCATCAAATTTTAGCACAAAAATAGGTCTATTGACACCTCCAACTCCCAAATTTAAATACCAACCAGATTCTCAATCAACACAGGTAAAATAGCTATCATGAGCAGCACATTTAGACATTAACTAACAATGGAGCTCACACAATCAGGATTGATTCTATACAGGAATTACAGGAAAACAAGAATAAGGGAGAAGAGAATGGAATTTGAGAGGCAAAATCGTCTCTAGAGAAGTTGTCGAGGATGTTGTCAAGGTTGTCGAAGGCCTGGAGGTTCACCAGCGGGTTGCTGGAGCTTGTCGGCTAAGCTTCTGGAGTTTACGGGAGGCTTGGTGTAGAGTTCCTAGAGCTTGCTGATGAAGACGGCTGTGGATGTCAGGTCGGCGGCTAGCGAGGATGCTGGATGCAGAGCTATGCCAAGATGCACGCCGTTCTTGGTGAGGTAGAAGCTGCAACAGGTGTGTCACTAAAGATCAGAGAAGAACTCGCCGCCAGCCCAAGGATCATGCCCTATGGCAAGGACAAGGTGATGATGCAAATTTGGGGGAAATGGTGTAGGCTTAGGGTTTGTGGTGGCAGTGCGGGTAGTTGAAACGGCACTGGCGAGCAGATCTACGCACTGGACGGTGGTGCAAGCGAGTGGAGGTGAGTAGTGAGATCTAGATGCAGAGGCGGTGCGAGATCCGATGGCGGGATGGCGCACCAGTGAGAGGAGATACGGTGCGCGCGGACGGCGCAGATATGGCGAGATCTATGCGCGAGGCGGCACAAGTTACTGATTGCACCGTGCAAGGTCACACGGCGGATATGTGTAATAATCGCAAGTGAACGGTTGAATATTGAGCACTTGAGGGTCGAATTCCACAAGGAACAAGCGTATTCGTCTTTTAGGTTAATGGATTACTGATTAAGTCTGAACGATTTGGGGGTTTGTTTTTCTACAACTAAAGCAATCAATCTAGGGTTTCAAGAGAAGAAAGGAAAACCTAGGGCTTCGGGAATTCCATAACCATTAGGTGTAATTTTATCCAAGGTCTGAGAATTGCAAGTTAATTTCAGTTGTGTTCCAAGACAGATTAAGTTGCTAGTACGATCGCTAGTATAATGGTCAAATGATTGCTTCCACTATTATGTTTAGCGAGAGCCTCTCTCCTGTTTAGGATCCCGCGTCAAAGCATTAAGGACTCAAGAACTCTCTTAAATTCTTGTTAAGGCTCAATTGTTACGTCTGTTGGCGAAATGAGAATTTAGGGTTTAGTGGAAGAAAATACAAGGAACTAACTTCAAAACTTAAGATCGAGACCAACGAAGAATCACGCCATCCGGATTAGGTCACCCCTAACCCTAGAAGTGAATTACTCACAAAAAACCATAAAAATACAGAAATAATAAGAAGTAAAAGAAAACTTACTTGATTGCATTAAAATTAAGTTTGTCGTCCTTGCCAACTTACAAAGGGCTCTACTAAGAAAAGTATCTAAAAACTACTTAAACCTACCTAAGAGAATATTTCTAAAAAGACCTATTAAAGCATATTTAATTGAGCTAAAAGCTTCTCTATTTATGATACAATGGGTTAATGTGCTCATATATAACTCTTTGACGTGCAGGTGACGAAATCCAACTTCAAACGGCGGGAGAACAGACAAATCCAAGTCAAAACCGACAAGATTCAACCAAAATACCTCTGGAAACCAAGTCGTGCTCGACCAGTGTCCTGGTTGAGCCCACGACCATGCTAGGCTCAGTCAAATAACGACCAGGCGACAGTCGTGTTCGATCGGGACTCTTTTCTACTAGACATGTACGTGTTCAATCAAGACTCATTTTGACCATATGTCTTCTTATTCGATCGGGACTTTGTTCAACCAAGTGTGTTCATCTAGGAAGTTTTGACCGTGGAATATTCGATCAGAGTTCCTTTTTGTTTAATTTTTGTATTCTTTGTCGAAATTGGCCCAAACAAAGTCAAAATTTCCTCAAAATTGGTAGGTTTGGTTCCTGAAACATGGCAGACATAGCCGTGAAAGTGGATTATAAAAATAAAATAAAAATATGCATAAAATGTCGCATGAAAAGAGTTTTAGCATGTTTTTGCACGTTTTCAATAGCAAACTTAGGGTAAAAATACTATCAATTTAGTACTTATCAGCGGTGGTGGATCGGTGGTGTGTGAGGCGGTGGCGGTAGATCCGTAGCAAAGTGCGCAGATCCGGCGAGATCTAGTGCGAGGAGGCAACGTAACGTGGGCGTGGTGGAAGAGAGTAGCGGTGGCTGGAGGAGGAAGAGAAGGGAACCGAGAGCAAGAGAGGGGGAAAGAGGAAGAAAAGGAGGGAGGAGAGGGGGTTCAGGAGGTGGCGGTGTAGGCATAGGGAAGTGGTGAGGAGAGCAAGAAAAAGGAGGAGAGAAAGAAAAAGGGGAAGGAGAAAAAGGAGGATACAAGTGGAGACTGGAGTTCGTCATCGGCCAAGGCCGGTCGCCGGCAGCGAGGGTTGACGAGGGTTGATAAACGAAGGTGAAAAGGATGAAGTGGGTGGAGAGGAAGAAGAATTGGTTAGGGTGTGGACCGGCTGAGGAAAAATTTGGGACCAAATCTGGTTTTGTGAACTCTTTGGCAATTTTGCAGAAAAGCCCTTGAGGTTTTGGGTAATTACAATGAGGTCCTGACCACTAAGGTTTTAGTTTTATGAGTCTTGGTCTTTTTGCATTTTTGTACTCGAGTTTCTAGGAATCTGCAGATAGGTCCATGGTTGTTAAGTTTAAAGGTTTTGATCTCCCAGGAACTCTGATTTCAATGGATCAGTTTCTACGCATCTGTAGCGACGCATACTTTTGTACGAAATTGCCCGTGGGTCAGATGTAGTTGATGAAGCACATAAAAATAGCCAAAAATCACTGACTTCCATTGACCTGCGATAAAAATAAACAGAACAAATAGTCGAGGTCGAATGACAGCAAATGCAACTATATTTAAATATATAATGACTTTTATGACTGAATCAAGCATAAACAAGGGAAAAAATATTTGGAAAATATGCACAATTATGAGAATTATCAAGACTCCCAATTGCTTTTAAAATTTTTGTAACCTTGTTTAGACACAATTCGATGCAAAGGTTCGTGTACTCCAGACAGATAATAGAACTAAATATATCAAGGAGTCTGAACAAGGGATTCTTCGTCAAACTTTTTGTCCTAGGACTCTTGCACAAAATGGGTCACTGAGAGGAAGGATCATCATTTTTTGGAGGTGGCATAGTCCCTCGTTGTTCAAATGAACGTGCCAAATAGCCTATGGGGTGAAGCTGTGATGATTGCAGCGTATCTCATCAATGTATGCCATCCCGGGTGTTAAGGTGGAGGATTACTTGTCAGATGATTTTTGGTGAGAACAAACTTGTGGTCCCTCCTAAAATTTTTGGTTGCACATGCTTTGTTCAGGATCACCAACCTTCGGTCGGGAAGTTGGATCATTGGGCAATGAAGTGTGCTTTTGTGGGATATTCCTCTAGTCATAAGGGTTATAGGTGTTGGAGTCCTACATAACTACAATTGCTTGTGACATTGATGTTACTTTTTGAGAGTTTGAACCATTTATGTGGAACAACCTGCCTTAACATTTGTTTTTTAGTGATAGTGTGATGTATAGATGATACCATGTCCTACTAGAAGTTCTAATGTGAGAGGAGTGGATGTGCTTGATCAGTTGGATGTTATACTAAAATTGAGGGAAATTATAGGGGGAGGCAGTCTGGGAGAGATCAGTGAACAGTCAAGGAGGAGCAACAAGTTTAGGGGGAGGAGAAAGTTCAGGAACGAGAAAAAGCAATAGCAATAGTCTAATATGATTGAGGTAGAACAATCCATTATGCTATCTGCTCATGTCCCAAGTTCCTCCTTGGTTCCTTCTTCCTCCACTTTCTTGTCTTCTCCTGAAACAAGTGGTAATGTTCCTTCTATCTCTAATCCTTCGAATGCTGAATTGCCATTTGCTTAACATAGGGAGTCTTGAGTCAACGCTAGAAAACCTCTTGTTTGCTTTGGCTTTGAGCATGACATTGCTAACTTCTTATCATACTCATGTTTCTTCTGCATACAAAACCTTCATTGCAGCTTTACAGTCAAAGCCGATTTGGAACAATTGGAGAGTGGCAAGGCAAGATCCTAAATGGAGGGGTGCTATGCTGAAGGAGCTTCATGCCTTAGATAAGAATGAGACGTGGGAACTTATTGCACTTCCTATAGGAAAGAAGGTTATAGGGTGCGATGGGTTTATACAGTAAAGCAAACTCTTGAAGGCAAGGTAGATAGATATAAGGTCAGAATTGTTGCAAAAGGATATAATCAAATATATGGGATTGACTATGATGAGATCTTTGATCCTATGGTGAAGATGAGTACTTTGAGAACCATGCTATCAATTGAAGCTAAATTTGGGTGGCCTCTACATCAATTAGATGTCAAGAATGCGTTCTTGCATGGAGACGTGGAGGAGGAGATATACATGGATATTCCACCTAACTTTGACACTAGGCAAACTGTTTGGAAGGTATATGGGCTAAAGAACTCTTTATATGGGATAAAGCAGTCTCCAAGAGCTTGGTTTGATAGGTTCAGGAGTGCATTATGTGATGTGGGCTGCTCACAATGCAATGAAGATCATACTATGTTTTACAGGCACATTGGTTCACATATAAGAATTTTGGTGGTATATATTGATGATATTGTGATTATCGATGATGGTGCAACAGAGATAGATCATTTGAAGGCGAAATTGAGGAAGGCATTCGAAGTTAAGGACCTTGGGAAATTGAGATACTTTCTTGGAATTGTGATTGCTGAGTCTTCCAAAGGTATAGTTCTTTCTTAGAGGAAGTACGTCCTTGATTTATTGACTGAGATAGAGATGCTTGGATGTCGACTAGTTTCTACCCTGATGGAACAAAATCATAGACTATCGAGGACCTCATTGCAAAAAATACGCCATCAGGGAGCTTTATCAAGACTCGTTATATATCTATTGATCTGGCAAAAGTGAAAGACCCCTAATGTTAGGGGCTGACCTGATGGTTCCGCATTCCAATGTGGGTAGCATTCGCCAGGGAGGTTCCGTAGTCCATCATGAGCACCAGGCAAAGGGATAGTAGAGCAACTCAAGAAAATCGCCTGGGAGAAAAGAAAGCCTCATGGGTCTACACAAATAGCATCTCTTTTCCAGATGTCCAATCCACAACTTCCTTTAAGAATGAGTTGGTCTAGTTGTCCCCCTTCTCCCATGCAGAGTTGCAAGCAACGCCTCGGATAAAAGCACGGCAAGAACCATCCTTTCAGAGAAGTGATGCTCAATCAAGTGATCTAGTGAACAAGGAGTCTTCTCAAAGGCTTGTTGGTCATCTTATTTATCTCTGCCACACCAGACCTGACATCACATAGGTAGTGAGTGTAGTTAGTAGGTGTATGCATGGCCCTAGGACGGAGCACATAGAAGCAATCTATCAGATTCTGAGATACTTGAAGAGGAGCCCAGGAAAAGGCCTTTGGTTTAAAGGATATGAGCATCTAAAGGTGAAAGGATACTGTGTTGTAGATTGGGTCAATTGCATGGATGATAGGAGGTCTACTTCTAGCTGTTGTGTCTTCGTTGGAGGCAATCTAGTGTCTTGGAAGAGTAAGAAATAGGAGGTTGTGGCTAAATCTTCTGCGAAGGTTGAATATAAAGCTATGGTCGTTGCCTTATGTGACATGATATGGTTGAAAGGGTTGCTTTTCAAGCTACACATATTGTGAGAAGGCCCATTACTGTTGCATTGTAACAATAGATCGTCTATCAACATTGACAATAACCCAGTGTAGAATGATTGTACAAACCATGTGGAGTTGATTGCTTCTTTATCAGAAAGCATTAAATAGTAGAGTACAAAAATTAGACTATGTTCATTCTAGTGAACAGTTAGCAGACTGTCTTACAAAAGGGTTAGGACCTAAAGATAGCATGAAAATGTGTGACAAGATGGGCATGATTGATATTTTTTGCCCATCTTGGGAAAGTGTGGTTATTTAATAGTATAGGAGTCTTTTTGCAAGTTTAAAATATATTTAGAGGATGTGAGCCAAAAGAACACATATAACATTCTTCCAAACTCAACAGTTTCATTGGATTAATTCGAAACTCCACCATGCCTACCTTTATATTGCGCCCCGCAAATGGAGTCCTATGTTGGGTTTGGATTCTATCCAAATTGAGTGGTTCCAATTGTTAAGAGTGCGACTTGTAGGTTCATGCATACTTGGCCACAACACAGAAACACTCAATTGAACCACAAGTCGATAGTGGCCCCTAACATGACATAACAACCATCATAGTATACATAAATATCATATCTAATGAACCTATACAATGCACTCATGTTGATCCCTTTGCCATGCGATACTAGATTGAACCCAAGACAGGATACACACCACTCTTACACGGTTGAATCCTCTCTCAATACCATTGCAAACTGATCTTTTTGTAGTTGACACTCAACCACATATAGTATGGCCATTCACTTCTCAATTCATCCATATCGAGGGGCCATAGATATTTCTTCTGTTATATGAGAGAGGCAAATTCTATGTTGACTGTTTACATTTCTCAGTATGGTTCATAGTATACCAAAATTTTCTTTTATAACCACCTAATTAAGAGTAGTGCTTGGTAGCACCAATGTAAAAACTACGCATATAGGAAACCATGACAATCTCATGTCTAAGGATTAATCATAAATATTATTTGAGACCAAGTAATGACTTATATAATAACAATTCTAGCAATATATCTTATAATGGGTCAATCCAACTTCATGCTCTAATATGCATCCATATTATTGATTTGATATCTTACATCTATGAACCGCGAAACATGACCATCAGTCAATTCATGTGTTGGTCCATTAATCATTAGTGTCCTATTTAATGATAATAGACTAAACAAATAGAGAGTTTTATAATACTTGTTGATCAAAAAGATGATACTTTATTCAACAAATATAATAAAATATTACCCAAAAGTTCATAGAAATAATAGGATATAACCATCTCTATGATTTCCTCTAAAATATATCACCCACAATGAGGCCCCACCCCAACACAGTCGCTGGTGACACCCACCACCACTCCCTTCTCGGCTACTGATGCCAAGGAGCTGATAGAGATATGCCCTAGAGGCAACCATAGAGATGGTTATATCATGTTATGTTCATGAATTCTTATTGTATTCCTTGAATAAAATATCACTTTTATCGATCAACAAGTATGTGACTTGTTCGTTGAACCCTTTATAATGATATATGAATTGTCTCAATTTACTTATGGCTTTATCAGTGATACTTATTCTAAACATCCCTGACTTTCGACATTACATGAAATAATAATGTAAGATAAGTCAGCACGATCATTGATTGATAGTCAAGTTTCACGAACCATGGATATGAGATATCAAGTCAATGTCGTGAACACAAGTTGAAGCACATGTTGGTCGGATTGACCCAAATTTGAGACACTGTTGAGATTTTATGTGCCATCAATTTGTTTCTAACAGTTATTTTGGTTTATTTTTAGACTTGAAATCGTCACAGTTTCATACATGCGTAGTGGCATACCTTAGTGTCATCAACCACTGCTTTTAATCGAGTAGTCATAAAGGTGTTATGAACCATATGGTTGAAAGTAAATGGTCGAGATGGAATTTTCCCCTCTTATATCTTGAGAGAGATATCTCTGAGCCTCTCGATGTAATTGGACTAAGAAAGTGTATGGCCATGCCAAATATAGTTGAGAGTCAACTATGAAAAAGATTAGTCCATTACAAGATTGAGAAAGGACCAAACTATTCAAGGATGACACGTTTCTCACATTTAGTTCGATCTGGTATCGTGAGGCAAAAAGATAATTCATGATAAGTTGTATAAGTTCGTCGGATATGATCGATCTTCATGTGTGTGCAGGTAGTCATAATGTCTTTCTAGGGACCGCTTATGACTTGTGATTTGGGAAGTTGTTTCCAGTCGCGGCCAAATATACGCGAACCACAGGGTCACACACTTAATGGGTTGGAGCATTAATTCAAATAGGATCTGAAACGGGTCTTCTATTGCTAACGGGTTTACCATTAGGATTAGGGTTCACATTTGAGTAGGATTTATCTGCAAGGCCTTATAAAAGAAGGCGAGGTGGGCATGCAAAATAGATTTTTAATCTTATTGATTCTGGCCGCCACCACCATCCACGGGATAGATCTCGTAAAACCCTAGCCACGTGTGCTGGTGCTAGAACACTAACACGCGACGCTCCTTCCCCGGACGTGTAGACTTCCGTAGAGGTGCGGCTGCTACTGTTGCACTGCTGGTCACGATTCGGTTGCGACATCGACTCTTCTTCCGCTGCTACGTTGTTGCATCCGCGCGTCTAGTGGTAAACCTCTTGATCTTATGCTTGTATGTTCTTGGGTTTTAGGGTTAAAATTTTTGAAAGTATCACTAGAGTAGCAACCTGTGATCCTTCAAGAGCTGCCTGCCTCCCCTCCTCCCCATTAACAACAACAATGCCGCCTTGCCACACTTTTTTCACTTCCACCACCTCTGCCGTCTTTGACTCTTTGTCTCCCTCCCTACCTTGTAGCTCATCATAGCTTGCTGCCACTACCCACAAGCGGTGGTGATGATGCCACCTTGCCGCCTTGCCACCATGCGTTGCTAGTAATGTGAAAGGGGATTAGGTAGGCTAGATCAAGGGTGGGGTTTTAATCAAATAGTGAGAAAAGCTATATACAAACTTAGAAAATGGTACATGTCCCTTATCAAAGCTCTTAAAAAGATTAATAAAATCTAGCCAAAAATCTGCACCATTGCTTGGCTAATCTCAATATAATTCATAATTTACTCATATTCCACAAAAACACTACCTCCGCTTTCAAATATCTATCACTTTTTTTGTGAATTATGGTTATCACGACAATCATATAGCTACTAAAACATACTAAAATACCCCTAATAATTGTGTGGGAAAATTAACTCTAAATTCTACTATTAATGAGTCATTGCTTTAAAAAAAACTTAAAAAAATCTTAAATAACACCCTCCTTTCCCCTTAGATTGGAAAAACATAAATGCACTCTGTTTCACTATATAGGCCTATTTTCTTGGAAATTGATGTTTTAAAATGTAAGTCCATGTGTGAATACAATTGTTTTATTATATTTTCCTATTTTATCCTTCATAATCATGTAGATATTTTATTTTTGTTAGTTTCAATTAAGAGAAAGTGAACAAATAATTATTTCTATTAATGCTATGTTGTTCTTTAATAATGGGTAGCATGGTCTAGTTTATATTTCTTTTCATTCAATTTCATAATTTTTTAGTCTATGTACATAGTGGGTTTGGACTAATATTGTGAAACAAAGGAAGTATTTTTCTATAAAACATATGAGAGATTGAACCTGCATCATGTGTTTTAGAGAACAAAGGTTGAGGATGCATTTTTCTAGAACTTCAACCAGACATTTATAATCTGAATGGTCTAAATTGGTATAAAAAAGAAATTGAGAAGATTAATCATCTCGCGACAAATTTAAAACTTTTCACCCATCTTGATTTAGATAATTAATTTTTGATCTAACTATCCAAATATAAAAAGAGGGATGTGTCTTTTGTTCTCTAAAGCAAAGGAAATGAATCTGAGAGAACAATCAATTTAGTTTGAGGCAATACAATTAATATCTTCCTTTTAAAAGAGCATTTAATGGTAGAATGGAAAAATCTTACATAGAATTTATAAAGTGACACATATTTTAAAAAATTTGAAAAAAGTGACACATCTATACTACTTAATAAAGAGAATTTTAGTTAGATATCTTTTTCCCTAAATTCTCTCATCTAAATGTGTCTTAACATTCTATAACAAACCGTTCTTGAATTTAAAAATTAATTAAAGGTATATATAAACATCTTATTCAATGTGTTGGATTAGAATCTAATAGACGATATCAAATGCATCCATCTTTTATAATGAAACTGGATGCCCTTCATGGAAATAACTATTTACACCTATGCAATTCATTCAATAACAAAATCACTCAATACTTATCTAAAACACATCCAGTTTAGCAACAAACTATATCTATTTGGCAAAAAATATATTTATTTAGGCGCAACAAAAAAAATCCATGCAAAACAAATCATCAATATATATGTGAGGGTATACGATACCCCTGATGTGCATGCATATAACCTAGCTGCCTAGGATAGAGCCACAACACTTACCAGAATGAATGTCACATACATAATCCATATGAACAACAAAGACTAACATAAAAAGTGGTACATATGGCAGCTAGACCGAATATACAACAAAAGATATAGGACCTCACAAGGTCAAATACATAGAGTTCTAATAAAATAGTTTTAACAAAAGAAAATACAGCAAACATCTATGACCCATCCACAGTCGAAGTTCGAGTGTAGATGGTAACCATCTAGACTCTGAGTGATCATGAATCTTCAAAATCTGACTTCTCCTAAACTGAATTAAATTATAAAGTAAGGGTGAGTACAACGTACTCAGCGAATCACTGGTAACTAGTATATCACATATTTCCTATGCACATCATTAACTACATCTAAGAAATAGAAGGACTGAGATTTGGTTGGCATGGACTGATCGACAAGGCTGACACTAGTTTGGCTTTGTTTGGACAAAGCTGGTGCAAAGCTGTGTTCTAGGGCATGGTCAATTGAGAGTGTTGGACTTCGATTGCTACGCCAACTATGTCTACGATGTTACGTGAACCTAACTATCAGTATTTTAGTTTAATTTGCATCATGTATCCATGAAATTGTGATCACAACAAATGCACAAATCCAAGCTACACATATTTTAGTTTTCTATGATGGCTACTCCATAACCATCCACTTTTAATTTATAAAAGCTGCTTCAATCGCAATGACATGGATCCTCCATCTCTAGCCAACTCCTAAATACTCGGGAGCACGAAATACTCGAATACGTTTTTAAACTCTACATAAATGTACCAATTTACCCACAAGATACCACAACTTTCATGTTGGTTCTATCTGCGGCGATTAGACTAGATCCCACAGCTATATGCGAGCGATTAGGTTGTGATAGCAAGGAATTTGTTTATGTTTCCCATACAATTTTCCCCTTCCCTGTGGTCGGACTAACCACAGTTGTGACGGACTCATACCCCCCACACCAATCAATCATTTTCTCATTATTGGGTCAGAATGCATTGTGTGGAGCAAGCTCTGTGTAAGTTTTGTACTGCCGGAAGTAGGTGCACAATTTAAAAGCAAGACTCTGCCATACAGGGGGTTCATGTATGTTTTACATACTATTGGTTCAGGCCTATCTCATATCAAGCTTGTGGACAATACATAATTCATGCTACATGGAAGCACAACATAGGGTTCTAATCCTTATGTGTCCATGATAAGAAACAAACCACATACCATTGCACAATACAGTGCCAACCATTCCATCCATTTGAGTCAAAGACGTTTTATTTCTCAATTCAAAAGCATTTAGTCAACTTAAGTGACTCTAACTAACATCATATCAACCTAAGGTGACATGCTGATTGACTATAGTAGTTTTATCGATTAGATGATGTTGCACAAATTTTATTATTTTTATTATTAGTTACCTGCGATTGTTCACTCACATGCATATTTATATCTCATAATTATCACATAATAGTATTTTGCAATATATGGGTTCAATATGATCAAAGAACACTGACTTGCCTTGACTTGCCTTGCTTGAAGCACTGACTAGTCAATCACAGGAGCCGAAGGACTGGGATCCTTGGACTTGACCCGTTTGATTCCTAGTTGAGACGACATACAATGTTGGACATAAGTTCGACAATCAGAAAATAATAGTTAGTATATGTACCTATGCATGTATGATTTATGATGCTCACGAATTAGGATACTGAGTAGTGGAGAGACTCAGATGATAAGATTGTGTGATAATATGGCATAAAGAAAGATGGAGGATCTTATGGGTGGCTTTATAGAAACTTATGTCGGAGGTTATATGTGGTTACAAGACATGATGAAGAAAAGAAAGATTAGGATCGAGACAATCTGGGGCAATTGGCTTAAGAATGGACTCCAATAATAAGGAGATCCATATCCGGGGGCTCGGATGTGAAATCAAACTACTTATCTGGAAGTTTGAAGGTAAGGTAGACACGGTGACATGGACGAATTTTTGATCTAAGGTTTTTAAGGCTGCTAACGACATAGTCATGTCAACGGGAGCGACATTGAACATAGACTAACGATTTTTGGTTTGGCCTTCTAAGGTTTTGCTTCAAGGCTTGAGTCAATAAACAACTAAAATGTTACTAAGGCTCTGATTGAATAGTTAAAACACTGTGGAGATGTACGGACGTCGACGAACGACATTCATCAAGGGTGACATAGGTGAAAATAGGTTCAGATGAGGTCTTCTCGCGAAGCGATAGTTGAAAGAAATGTAGAACATATGGTCATGAACTTAGAAGACAAAATGGTTTTCAATTTGCATGTGCGAAAGTGGCTAAACGAAACGAATGCCACTGGCTGACATTGGGTTGGCATGGACTGACAAGGCTGACACTAGTTTGGTATTGTCTGGACAAAGCCGGTGCAAAGCTATGTTCTAGGGCATGGTCGATTGAGAGTGTTGGACTTCGGTTGCTACGCCAACTATGTCTGGGAGGTAGGCGATGATGAGAAGAACTTGATCGGATAGGTTCCGTGTACTAAGGTTGCTGGACGGCGATGAACAGCAACGAGAAAAGGCGGTGGCGACATGGCAAACCACTATTGCTGGAGATAACTTTGGCGTTAGGTTTTGAGGTGCTTTGGTGTGGTACTAGGAGCTACTGTAGTGGGATAAAATGTGTGTCTAGATGAGGCGAAGTCACTGGACAAAGCGGCGACTGTAGACCTGGTCGGAGGCGAACGGGCGGCATGGCGGTGGCAAGCCGAAATACGGGTAAAACTACTCGATTTGGATTTTGGCTTAGATTTCTTGCAATTGAAGTGTCTGGGAACTTAATGTTGCTATTCTCGACGTCCTGGTGAAGCTGGTTTGATCAATGACAAGACGACAGTGGCCGGCGGCGAGCTGAGCCAAAAAGGAGAAGTAACAATGAGTACTTGGCCGGTGCAGGCTCGTCTCAGGCGAAGAATTGATGAGACGGGTCTGGGGATGAGTTCCTTTAGGTCTGGATTTGATGTAGTCGCGGTTGATTGAGAAATGGTGGCGGCAGTGAGAACTTCGGTGACGCGGCCAAGAACGAGATGAGGACGATTTTGGGTATTCCTGGCGCAGGTCATTGGGGTCCAATTCGTCTCCATTGAAGTAAAAGGGTGATGAGGGGATGCTAGCGACGTGGTTAATTTGATCGGAGGTTCACCGGATAGAGGTGGCGACGACGAGGTGATCCAGTAGGGCAGGGCAACATCAGCTTCGTCAAATGGCTTCAATTCTTCCAGGATCTTCTGAAGGGAAGTGTTCCTACGGTTGGAAGGAGCTTTTCTCTCTGCTGGCTCGCGTCGTTTTGGCGGCTGGAGCATAGTCCGATGAGGCTAACAGAGGACATCACCGGCGGCGAGGAAAATACGAATTCATGGCAATTGAGGGCATGGGAGCTCATGAAGCTGCTTGAGGAGCTCGGAGGGAGGTAGAGGAAGTGATTGGGCAGAAGAATTTGGCCGGTAGTGGCCGGAGTTATTGTGACGGCGTCGGTGGCTTTCTGCAGTGGCGAACCGAGGGAAGAAGGATGGCAGTGTATATGTGCGTGTGTTCTGACCTCTCTAATGTGATGTACTGAATATGTGAGTGCATGTAGGGGTTGTTCACCAAGATATGGAGAGGAAATTGGTGAACTCTCTATCTTCTTGCTTGCTTCAGTTGTTGCTGCAGGTGATTCTCCTGGAGGAAGAAGGAAGAAGAAGAATAGGAAGAAGAGGAAGTGCTGTGGTTGAACTGTGTGTGTGTGTAACCACTGGTTGCTGGAGAGTGAAGAGGGGAAGCAATGGCAGTGCTTTTGGAGCCAAGCACAAGTCTTTGAAACCTGCTGGTGCCCAGGGAAGGAGAAGATTGCAGCCGAATTGACTGGAGACACTGCCAGAGTAGGTTACAGCAGGTCCTGCGAACTTGTTACTACTGAGAGGAGGAAGGAACGAGGTGGTTCATGTGTATGTGTGTGTAAGGCTCTCTCCAACGGCGACGGCAATGGCGGCTCGCGTCGACGTTGGCGGACGGCTACTCGGTGTTTGCTCGGCCGAGGGGACATCCGCGTGCTACGGGACGAGGCGAACGGGAGGCGAGGTCGCTGCGAGGACGCGCCGCTGTTGGAGGAGACGAAGAGGCGAATGGACGCGCTTCGCGGGCCCCACCGAGACGACGAACGCGAAACCTACTCGCGTAAATAAGGATCTAACATGTGGGACCAGCGAATAAAAGACCCCACATGTCATTTATTGGGGGCACCGTTTGAATGTCACAGCGGATATCTAGCGTGGGCCCCACGCCCACGCAAAACTCTCAAAATGTCACTGACATATGGGTCCCATGGGACGCGTTCCCACACGTCATATGCGGGTAGGAGTGTAAAGCCGCGTCGCACGCAGTTTAAAGCCACGTGGGGCCCGCCATCCGGGAGTGCACCTCGTTGCTGACGTCGGCGACGCGCGGACGTGTCAGCTGCAGCCGCTGAGCCGTGGGACCGGGAAAAGTGATGGCCCACCAGTCATTGAATGATGTGTATTAAATAGTCGTACAATTAATAACCGCACATATTTTAAATGAAATATTTATATGCATATTTAATTGTAGCCGTAGAGCCTTACAGGTGGGGTCAGTTTTTGGATGACCCACCTATAAGTGAGGGGGACTCGAAAAATAGCCGTTGAGGAGAAAAAGCAAGAGGTCCCACATGTCATCCTCTGAAAAATTGATCGTTTAAATCCAGCTGTTTAAAAATAGTCGTTGGATCAATTTTTAATTCATTTTTGCGTAAAAAATCATAAAAAATTCCAAAAAATTCCAAAAAAATCACAAAAAATCACTAATTTACTTTCCAACTCTCCCCTATATAAAGACATGTTGTTTCACTATTTTCACTCACATTTATTCATCCATCCACACCTAAAACCACTCCAAAATTGCTGCAAAAATTTTCAAAAATTCCACATAGATTCTAATCCACCTGGCGGTTTCATTAACTAGCTTGACTCTTCCCAATCTCCCGGAAAAACACCGAAAACCCAAACACCCAATAGCAACCTAGTTTTTCGCAGCCACCGACTTACCAGCCGTATCCACCGAATTACCAGCCGTATGCACTGACTTACGAGCCGTATCCACAATACAGCCAAAATTATCGTCCCTATCCACTACATGGCACGCAATTCCACCGCCCCCACAGTATAGCCAAAATTTTTATTTTGTCGGCATGCCACCAACATGTCCGCAATTTTCCCCACCTCAACCGCACTCTACGTCTGTCTCCGACAACGGCACTCCAGACTCTGCTCCAGCCGATCTGGCGGCCCGAGTTGTCATCGATGACACCAACACCAATGCTGCTGTGGACGCTGGCCGAAAGACGAAGCACTTACCATGGTCCACCGATGACGACGTAAAACTGGTAATAATTTGATTTTTCATACAAGAGTACTATGAAAGAAATATATTTACGCTCAACTTCGATATTCATTTTTTTTACTACATGCAGATTAGCTCTTGGCTGAACAACTTGCTCGATCCTATTGATGGAAACAATAAGAAGTGCGACATGTACTGGGCCAACATAGTAGTGGCATACAACGAAACGGTGCCAACAAGTAGGAGAAGGGAGACCAAACACTGTAAGGACCACTGGCAACGAACCAACAAAAAGGTGGTCCAATTAAACAGTGTTTGGCTCTGACTGAATGAAGTCTATGTCAGCGGTCGTCCCGACGACCAACTCATGGCGCAGGCCTGGGAGATGTACAAGACGGAGATGGGTCATCCGCTTGTCTTGGATCATTGGTGGACGGCGGTTCGCGGTCAACCTAAGTGGTCTGCAGCTTATGTTGATGCTCCCAACAAAAGAAGCAGATTGTCAGAGTCAGGCACCTACACGTCATTGTCTAACAACAATGACGTGCCACCAGCGGAGACACAGCGCGAAGGATGAGACTCTGCTAAGCGAGGCGCAAAGGTTGATCCGTTTGAGACCTAGCCTTGATTTTCGCACTAGGCTCGCCCAGATTCTAATATGCAGAATAACGGGATCTTATACCCGAAACCCAAAGTAATTGCACAACTCTTTATTTCAAAGAGGGCTTACACGTCGAACGTTAGACACACTTGTCTACGTCGAAGGAACTATAAGTGTCTAAAACTCAAATAAGTTCTATAACTCTTCGATTGAATTCCATGATCTAAACTAGACCTATTACAAGGTATTTATAGTCCAATCGTATAAGTACGTTTCAGACTTAGAGACCTAAACGTATTAGACTCATATAACTAATCCTAAACAGATAAGCTTAGTTATACACATTCGGATCGGATTACAATTCTGAACAGGGAACGAATTCCTTTTTCCTGGTTGCAAACCAATCCATGGTCGCGGACTCATCCAGGTCGCGAATCCTTTCCGAACACGATTAAGGTCGCGAAGCCGTATGCGATCAGGTCTTGGTCGCGAAGCCACATGCGATCAGGACTTGGTTGCGAAGCCACATGCGATCAGGACTTGGAGATCCTCCCGGATCATGACTCCCTTGTTGAGAAGGAGCCAACCCCTGTTACAACCTCTCAATCAAACTGGAGATGTGGAAATTGGGCTTGTCCATCTTCTTTGGTGTACCACTTTGCCGCACGTGCTCGTTGATCTTTCCGACCGATTCGAAAAGTCTCCTTGGTGCCACTGCAGGTGGTAGTCACTTTCTTTTCCAGAATCACATCTTCACGTAGAGGTTCATCTCGTTGATAGACCAAGTCTTCAACAGATGGTACTATAATATTTGGCTCATCATCCAGCATTGAAGGCTCAAAGAGTTTGAGGTGCTCAACATTAACAACCGAGTAGATATCCATGTATGGAGGTAACTCGAGCTGACAAGCATTATTACCCACTTTCCGCAAAATCCGAAAAGGACCATAACGAATGGGTTTGAGTTTCTTACCTTCACCTTTAAGTCTCTCCTTACTCAGATGTAACCATACCATATCACCTTCTTGAAATTGCGCATCAACTCGGTGCCGATCATATCGCGCCTTGTACTTGAGTTGAGCTTTCAGCAAGTTCTGTTCAACCTCACGATGGAGTCGTTGAATACCTTCCAGGAACTTTTGTGCTCGATCCTGATCAGATGCTTCCTTACTGTTCTGTGCTGAGGTGGGGATCACAAACTCCATGTCGAATGGACTCTCTGGTAGAAAACCTAAACAAACCTCAAACGGCCACTTTCCAGTCGAACCGTGCACTGCTCGATTAAAAGCAAACTGCAGGTATGGTATGCTGTCATCCCAAGTCTTCGGGTGCTTCGAGTTATATGCTCTCAAGAGATGAACGACTGTGCGATTTACCACCTCAGTTTGACCATCAGTTTGTGGATGAAAAGCAAAACTCCTCTTTAGCTTGGTGTCCATCATCGTCCAGAGCGATCGCCAAAAGTGACTAAGGAACCGGGTATCGCGATCAGACACAATAGAAGTCGGCAGTCCGAAGTGTGTCCAAACGTGTTGAAAGAATACCCGAGCGGCTTCTTCTCCCGTAATAGTCTTTCAACAAGGTATGAGAACAATCATTTTGGAGAACCGATCAACGACCACGAATAGATAGTCGTTGCCACGTCGGATCTTAGGCAATCCTCCCAAGAAATCCATGGATATGCTCTCCCATGGTCTCGATGGAACTGGCAAAGGAGTGTACAAACCTAATTTCTGGTTTGCCGGTTTCGAGATGCTGCAGAGACCACAGCCTCGAACAAAACTAGCCACATCTTGCTACATACGCGGCCAGAACACATGTCGGTGAAGATTTTGCAACGTCTTTGTAACCCCAAAGTGACCAGCTACCTTCGATGTGTGCGCTTCTCGCATCCATTGAGTTCGAGGTGCTCCACGAGGTATGCAAAGTAAATTGCCCTTGTACAAAAGTCCTCGACGAACGAACTATGTAGGTTTACCCACTTCGACCTCAGTCAATATTGTTTGAAAATCAGGGTCTTCACTGTACATAGTGACATAATCATCATGACATGAGGGCCCAATCTGCATGAACGCTGATAAACAGAGGGTCGTAACTGGTGGTCGCGACAACATGTCCCCCAATTGGTTGTGTACGCCCTTCTTGTACTTAATCACCAGATTAAACTGCTGCAGATACGACATCCACTTCATGTGCCGAGCTTGCTGTAGCTTGGACTGAGTTTGCAAATATTGCAATGGTTGATGGTCGGTGTGGAAAACCGTCTCTTTCCCCAAGAGATAACACCGCCAATGTTTCACGGCCTGATGCAGTGCGCATAACTCCTTATCATAAGTCGGGTAGTTCTTCTGAGCTCCCTGGAATAACTCGGAGTGATATGCCACTGGTCGACCTTCTTGCATGAGCACTGCGCCCATGGCATAACCTGAGGCATCGGTTTCTAGCTCGAACGGTTTCTGGAGATTCGGCAAAGCTAACACAGGCGCCTCGCGGATCTTCTTTTTCAGCAAGAGAAACGTGTCTTCATGTTTCCCTGTCCACTCGAACTTCTGATCGATCTTGGTTAATGCATGCAATGGAGAAGCCACAATTGAGAAGTGTCGGATGAACTTCCGAAGATATTGGCATGCTCCCACAAAACTACGCACATCCGTAACTGTTCGCGGTCACGGCCATTCGCGAATCACTTTTACCTTATCTGGGTCGATTTGCAACGTACCGTTGCCGACCAGGAATCCAAGGTAAAGTAGAGTTTGCTGGCCGAACTCGCACTTCTTACGGTTGAGGCGAAGTCGATGTTGCCGAAGCTGATCGAACACCTTTTCAACATGAATGAGGTGCTCATCCCATGAACGACTATAAACTAGTATGTCGTCGAGGTAAACGATCACAAAGTCGTCGATGAACTATCTCAATACGTCATTCATAAGACACATGAAGGTTGCCGGGCGTTGCAGAGACCAAACGGCATGACCAGCCATTCAAACAGACCTTGTCGTGTTTTGAACGCGGTCTTCCACGTATCCTCCTCTCGGATGCTGACTTGATGATATCCTGACTTAAGATCCAATTTGGAGAAGACAACAGCATGCTTCAATTGGTCTAACAGGTTGTCAATACGGGGAAGGGGGTACCGGTTCTTGATGGTGATCTTATTCAGTGCTCGATAGTCGATGCACATACGCCAAGTCCCATCTTTCTTTGGTACTAACACCACAGCAGATCCACAAGGTGAACTACTTGGTTGAATGACACCATCGTTCAGCAACTCACCAAGTTGTCTCTTGATCTCTTCATTCTCCAATACTGAGTTGCGATATATACTCAGATTGGGCAGTGTCGCATCGAACACAAGCTGAATTTCGTGCTCGACTGGACGTTTCGGCGGACGTCCCTGGGTAGTCTCGAACAGATCACTGTATTTCTCCAGCAGTCCCGAAAAACGACCAGAATTCTCTCGGCACGTCAACGATAATGCTAGTCAAGTACCCCCACTTTGACCAATGGATCGAATCATGACAAGCACATACTGTGACATGCATTAACAATCCGTTTGGCTTGATTTGCGGTAATCAAGTTCGAAGTGTTGACGTGGACGTCTCTACTGATCACGAACTTAACTCCATCTTTGGTGAGGTCGTACTCTTGCGCTCGCCGATGGAAATGAGCGTCTTGATCATACAGATACGGACTCCCAAATATCACCTGACAGATATCGATAGGGACAACATCGCATTGCACCTCATCGACATATCGTGCAGAGATCGCAAATTTCAACACACACTGACTCGTAATCTGTTGATTCATGTCGGATGTAAACCAACCTAGCGAGTATGGTCGCGGGTGTGTGGTTGTCTTCAAACCGAGTCGCCGAACTAGTCCAGCGGAGACCAAATTCTTCTGACTTCCTGGATCGAATATCGCTGCGACCACTTCGTGCTTCACCTGGACGTTGATGGTGAACAAGTCCTCTGTTGGGAGATGGTTGTTTGGTGGATCCGAACCCTTCTCCTTCGGCATTTCCATCAGAGACAAGGTCGTATCCGCCTCATTAACCGAGTTCACTCGGACAACTTCTTCGTCGGGTGAAGTCGCAGTAGCCGTGGCTGTTTTTTTCCCTGGTCCGTTTTTCTTTGGTCGAAGTTCAGGATGAAGCTTGAAGCATTTCTCCTTGGTATGTCATGCGACTTGACAATGTTCGCAAAAGGCACCCGTGCCCGATTTGGAAGCGTTCTTCTTCGGACTCGGCTTTTTCTTTGTTGATGTCGCACTTTCCTTTGTGCTTTTGTCGCTGCGGGATTTATTCTTCTTCTCGATCGCCATAGCAGTTGTGCTTGCGGTCGCGATGTCTTGGACGCCGAATAGACTTAGCTCAGTACTGATCGATTTCTGAAGTCCAGATGTGTACTTCCGAAATACCTGAGGGTCGGATAGTGAGATGCCAATGACCATTGCTTGTCGCCGAAACTCTGTTGTATAGTCTTGGACGGTCTGGTCGCGCCGTTGGTACAATCTGTGCCAACGCTCGCATCTCTCCTCAAGGTAACCCATCGGATAGAATTCTTGTCGCAGAAGTTGTTTGAATTGACCCCACGCAAGGTCGTCAGCTTCACCACTGGCGACAAGGGCCTTCCACCATATCTTGGCGTGGTCCTTCATCTTCAAAGGTGCAAATTTGACCTTTTGAGCGCTACTGAACCCTTTCAGGTCGAAGTAGGTCTCAAGTTGATCGATCCAAGAATCCAGCTTCTCGGCATCAATCACCCCATCATATATGGGTATATCTATCTTAGCGTCGACCTTAAAAGATCCGACAGCTAAGGAGGTGTTGGCGAGGTCGTCGGTCTTGTGATTGCCTTCGTCTTCATCTTCGTCTGCCGTGCGCAAGTCTTCACCAGTCTTCGCACCCATACCCTTCCCTACTTCAGGAGGTACAATCCTGCTGCTTAATCCAAGCAAGCACGGTTTCCATGTCGGTGGAGAGCTTAGCCACTTGTTCGGCTAGGTTAGCTTGAACGGAGATATCGTCAGACATTGTCGGAGACGCGGCTGTAGGAACCGTCAATTGATCGCTGGAGTTTCGCCGGAGGTTTTGTAACCCTGGCGAGTCTTCACCATCCACAGGATAGGAAAGTTGCTCTGATACCAACTTGATCAGTTTGAGACCTAGCCTTGATTTTCGCACTAGACTCGCCCAGATTCTAATATGCGGAATAACGGGATCTTATACCCGAAACCCAAAGTAATTGCACAACTCTTTATTTCAAAGAGGGCTTACACGTCGAACGTTAGGCACACTTGTCTACGTCGAAGGAACTATAAGTGTCTAAAACTCAAATAAGTTCTATGACTCTTCGATTGAATTCCATGATCTAAACTAGACCTATTACAAGGTATTTATAGTCCAATCGTATGAGTACGTATCAGACTTAGAGACCTAAACGTATTAGACTCATATAACTAATCCTAAACAGATAAGCTTAGTTATACACATTCGGATCGGATTACAATTCCAAACAGGGAACGAATTCCTTTTTCCTGGTCGCGAACCAATCCATGGTCGCGGACTCATCCAGGTCGCGAATCCTTTCCGAACACGGTTAAGGTCGCGAAGCCGTATGCGATCAGGACTTGGTCGCGAAGCCACATGCGATCAGGACTTGGAGATCCTCCCGGATCAAAGGTAAGGGAAAGGTTGATGGCTCACAGGATTATATGTCGGCAATGAGAGTAGATCTCGATGCCTTCATCCAAAATCAACCTGACCAGGCCGACAACAGGAAGGACGTTGTCCGTATGTCGGATAACCTGCGCGACATGGCAAAGTCGAAGGAAAAGTCCGCCTTGTATAAGGCATACTGGAAAATAATGAGTCTCGACAAATCCATCTTCGACGATGCACAAAAAGCAGAGTACGATGTAGGGATGAAGATTCTAAGAGAGAAACTTAATGCCGCAAACGATTAGTTATTTTGTTTTTGAATTATCTCTTGTAGCCAACCATGTATCCTCCGTTATTAATATATATATGATTCTCTATTTAATTTTACTTTGGTATCCAACTATGGAAACTAACCGTTGGAATATAGCCATTGCAAAGTAGACGTTGGAAAATTGCCGTTGGAATAGAGCCGTTGGAAAATAGCCGTTGCAAACTAGCCGTTGGACTCTTTGTCTATATATTCACCCCCTCCACAAAGTTTCTCTTCACAATCCAACTATCTTCTCAAACGGCGCAACTCTTAAGAAACTCAGTTTCAGTAGCCACTCACAAAATGTGTTCTAGCTCTAGTTCGAGCACACATAGCTCCGAGGAGGATGCCATGAACCAAATTGAGGATTTCTTAGTGGAATTCATAGAGGAGGAGGAGGAGGAGGAGGAAGATCGTATCATCACCGGTCTTTACGCCAGACTCGATGCTTTATCATCGCACGGACGCCGCCGAAGCAGCAATAGGAGATATGTTGAGAGAGACCGCGAAGAGGGGCATCAACGGCTCGTCGCAGACTACTTCTCCAAATATTCCGTCTACCCGACAGTATCTTCCGCCTGCGTTTTCGAATGACGAGACCCCTCTTTCTCCGCATTGTTGAAGCTCTAGGTGGGTGGTCCCCCTACTTCACCGAAAGAAGGGATGCCACTAATCGTCGTGGACTCTCCCCTTTACAGAAGTGCATCGCAGCAATGCGTATGCTCACGTACGGTGGCCCCGCCGATGCTGTCGATGAGTACGTGTGGATTGGGGAGTCCACGGCGATTCAATGCTTGGAGCACTTCGTACAAGGTGTCATTTACATATTTGGTGACCAATGTCGACGATTCGGACTCAGGGTCCTCAGCCGAACTTATGCAGAATTTGTAATTGTGAGACCTTTCAAGATGACCCTCCGGGAAGGTATGCTGAACAATGGTGAACAGGAGCACAGAGAGATTTATACAGGTTCGGGCCCTCGATGGTGGGAGTAATAGCCTTACGTCCTGTTGAGATTTTACTAAGTGTGGTAAAAGGTTTACAAATGGAGGAAAAAGTCCTCACAGGCGAGGATTTTTCCTGTAAGAGTGTACAAGGATAAGCCAAAGAGGGCTTGCTGAAATACTATTTAAGGTGGGCCGTAGACTTGGCTAACTTGAGAGATTTTGGATCTCTTGATTAATCTTCCGATCTCTCAGTTGATGTTTTGATCAATCCCCCCCTGATTGATGCTCCATGCCATCCTTTTGTACTGTTTGAAAGGGTGCCATGTGGAGGAAACTGCATCAAACGGTTGCACGGACGGTTGGATGCAGTTTTTTGGAACTGCTCTTATCCTCCACGCAGGTTAAACACATGTTATTCATGGATAACTGTATGTGTTAACCTTCTGACGGTCGATTCTCCACGTGTAGGAATCTTCGGGATACTTAAAATATCCCGTTGTATGGGCAACCGAATAGATAGATCCCAAGTATCCTGATCGGCAGATGTTCTGACCGCAGGATATTGGCTGACCGCGCAATATCCCGAATATGTAGTTCGCGTATAGCATACGAACTTCTAACCGCGCAAGGCTTACGGTCTGACCGCGTAAAGCTGGCGATCACATAGCGACGTCCCTCAGAACAACTTGAGCTCGTATCGCCAGATACACTTCTGACTCGAACCTGCCTTTAACCAGAAGTCCAATAGAAGTGGTCCGGGTGTCAATCCTCGTCAACTAGCCCCCAAATTCGAAAGAAACGAAGTGACGTGTTTATTTCGAATTTTAAGACCATGCATCGGATTTTTAACCCGGCCCTTTAGCTTCTCCACTTAGTAGCGCACTAAGTGAAAACGGTTGGTTTTTCAAGACGGGTTCTGACATTACGTGACGGGCAATGATGGCGCCGTAGAAATGTTTTTATCTCGAGGTAAAATTGTAAATGTTTTGACGAAACCCGAGGCGCCTGGAATGCAAACCGTCATCTAGGCGGCTATAAATACCAGGTTCTTGGATTTGTAAAGCTTCACAATTTCCCTCCACGCCTAAAGTCCTTTTCTTGTTATCCTGCCTCCTTCCTTTTCACATACTCCTCCCAATGGCAGATCATGAAATCATCGAGATTGAGAGCGATGAAGGGGAAATTGTCGAACAAAGGCCTCAAACGATTGAAGCCTCGTCCCCCTTAAGGAAGAAACCCAAGGTTGACGAAGGATCTTCTAGTGGAACAAAGGTGAAGAATGTAGCAAGTTTCTTTCTTCCTTCAGTTCCTTTGACCCTCCCCGTTCATGCCTCTCGGCAAGTTAGGCCTTTATCCTTAGAGAAAGATCCCATCACATTCAATTCTCCCATTCTTTTGGGTGATCAACATCCTGGTCGGCAAGCGGTGACTATCCCTCGATCAAATGATCGCCATATTGGGTTGGCGAAGCAATCTTCTGATGGAAAGGTTGCTCTTCCACCATATGATGATCTTCCTCCCAAGATGGGTGTATTAACGGGTTATGCACCGGGACAGGTAACAATTCTTCTCCCTTTTTGCTGATAATTTTAGTTAGTATGACTAACTTTTGCAAAATGCAGGAGGTAGGAGGCTCCAGCTATCAGCCTTCTGCTGCTCCATCTCTTCCTTCCGGACAGACTCTTCTGGAAGAGAAGAATGCCCTGGAGAAGAAGACCGAGGAGATGGCCTCGAAGATTCTGCGTTTAGCAGAATGTCTTGATCGATCCCGAGAAGAGGCGCACCATTTCCGTCGAGAGAGGGACTTCGCTCAGCAACAGCGAGAACTCTCTGACTTGATTAGGGACAATAGTGCGTCTGTTGTTAGGGACGATATAAATAGACTTAGGGTAGTTGCTAGTTCCCTGGGGGTTGCCAGTGTAAATTCTACTGACAACAACATGTTCCTTGGGGAACTTTGTAAACTTCTTTCGGAACAGGTCGATGCTTTTATCGACCGTATCCCTTTTGTATGTAAAGAATGTAATAAATAAAGTTTCTTTTATTCATATGAACATTCTTCATACCTTCTGTGTGAAATTATGGCCAAAAGCTTAGTTCGCGACCATTCATACACAGGAAATTTCAGTTCTGCGATCAGAAAATGCTGGTAAGCCAATTCCTGATTAAGAAGACTTGAATCCATAACAAGCAAATAATCTCCTCTCTCTGTACAACGCAAGTAGGTCGAATTACACAGCTTAGTCGGGACAAGGGGATTCTTGAATCCTAGATTCGCCACACCGATCGGGCGATCAAAGAGCTGAGCCTCCTGGTCTTCGAAAAACTGAAGGCCGTGGCTGATCTTCTGAAAACCGATGTGGTGGAACCAAAGACAGACAACCTCAGCGTAAGCGACTGGACATCGCTGCTCACTGCCCAGGCAGAATCACTGCTTGAGTATCTCCCTGGAGATGTACGGCGACGCGAAGAGGTGATCAGAACCAGGGTTCGATCAGCCGCAGCAGCCGTACTCAGCCGGGTTCGACTTCACCATGGCCCAGATGCAGATCTGAGCGCATTGGTGGGTCCGGTTGAGGTCGAGAGTGAAAATCTGTTCGATGCAGTCATAGAGGAAGTCAAGCCCCTAGTAGATAGACTCCTGACTGAGCTGGGGATCGAATGATCCTTATTTTTGTACTTAGAAATTTGTGTATAATGCAAATGTATGTAAAAAATTATTTTTGAAAGAAAGTGCATATTCACACCATAAATTTCATGCTATAAGTATATCCCCCTAGCCCCCGCCTCTGCTTATGAACACTAAAGCCTTAGTGTTATAAGCAGAGGAGAAAATATAAGCGTAACGACCAGGGATATGCATATTAAACCAACGACCAGGATTAATATAACATCTAATCTTATTGCGAACTGGTAGCCACTCGGATGACCAAGGACTTATCAGATAACCCCGTATGCATTGAGAAACGGCTTATTTAGGAATGACTTATCTGTAAGTGATCATGAGATCGACCAGCGAATCCGATTAGATTGTTGTAATGATCTGACCGTCGGCGATCAGCCCCCAGGTCGAAAGCATGTGATACGGGCTTAAAGAGAAAAACTTATTGTATGAAAGCAAAACATTTTTGTTTTGGCAAAAGATGCTAATTGAACAGGAAAAGGGTTGTGGTACTTACACGTAAAACTTGCGAAGTTGATCGATGTTCCAAGTATTGGACAAAATCCGACCATCCTCTATGGCTAACCGCGCAGATCCTGGCCGCGGCACTGAGACGACAGTGTATGGTCCTTCCCACTTTGGGGAGAATTTATTGCGGTTAGACTGGTCTTGAATTTTTCGTAAAACCAAGTCGCCCACGTTGAGATCACGTGGTCGCACCTTTTTACTGTGGTACTTGCGTAGAGCCTGCAAGTATACCGCGGATTTGATCAGGGCGCGATCACGCCGTTCTTCCAGGAGGATGAGATCTTGCGATCGCTGTTCGGATTGGTTGACCTGTTCGAATTGATTCGTGCGAACAGATCCAATACTAACTTCCATAGGCAACACAGCCTCGGCCCCATAGACCAAATGGAAGGGTGTCTCATCGGTGGCTCGACTAGAGGTAGTCCGTAGTGCCCATATAACAGTATAAAGCTCGTCTGCCCAAGCCCCCGAGCGGGTCTTGAGGCGATCAAAAACACGTTTTTTGATGCCTTGCAATACTTGCCCATTGACCCGTTCTACGGCACCATTGCTTTGTGAATGTGCCACAGAAGCAAAGCACACCTTGGTCCCAATCTGATCGCAGTAGTCTAGGAAGAGACCGCTAGCGAACTGAGAACCGTTGTCTGTGATGAGACGGTTTGGAACACCAAATCGTGCCACAATGTTCTTGTGAAAGAACTTTTGTGCGGCTGATGCAGTAATATTTCGTACTGGTTCGGCCTCAATCCACTTTGTGAACGTGTCAATGGCTACGAACAGAAACTTGTACCCATTGACCGCTTGTGGCATAGGACCGACGATGTCCATTCCCCAGATCGCGAAGGGCCATGCGAGAGGAATAGTTTGCAATGCATAAGCAGGTTGATGAACCTGTCTTGCATGAAATTGACACTGTGGACACATCTTGACCATAAGCTTGGCATCATCGAGTGCCGAAGGCCAGTAGAATCCCGGTCGAAAAGCCTTTCCGACCAGTGTACGATATGACGAGTGCGCACCGCATACACCGTCATGTATTTCTCTCAAGAGGGACTTTCCTTCCTCCTGAGATATGCAACGCATGAATACTCCTTGAGTACCCTTTCTGTACAAAATCCCATCTATGAGTTTGTACAGACGCGCTTTTCGAATTAACCGATCACTTTCGGTTTCGTCCTCGGGTAGGGTCCCATGTTCAAGATAGACCCTCAATGGATGAGTCCAATCTTGTTCCTGACCGAGGTTGGCAACGAAGGCTATTGCCGGATCATCCTCGACCGAAGTCATGATCGAAGGATGGTCCAAGTGTTCAATGAACACTCCTGCCGGAGCGGATGAGCGTGAGGATCCAATTTTGGATAATTGGTCTGCGAGAATATTGTCCTTTCGCGGGATGTATTGGACTTCGAAGTGACTGAAGTGTTTTTCCAATCTCCTCACTTCCCCCAGGTAATGAGCCATTGTCTCATCGGAGGTGCTGTACTCCTTGTTTACCTGGTTTACGACTAGCTGTGAGTCCCCCCTCACCATTAATCGACGGACTCCGAGGAATTTTGCTGCCCGGAGCCCTGCAAGAAGACCTTCATACTCTGCTGCGTTGTTGGTTGCAACAAAGTGTAGTTGAATGACATACTTAAGCTGTTCGCCCTGGGGCGTAACTAAGACTATTCCAGCCCCCGAGTGTTGAAAACTACGGGAGCCGTCAAAGTACATTGTCCAATAATCGGGGCACTCCAGTTCCTCTGCCGACTGTACGGGTGGCTCAGGGTTGGTCCATTCGACCACAAAGTCGGCCAAAACCTGAGACTTAACCGCCGTGCGAGGGGTGAAATGGATCTCGAAGGCACCGAGTTCGACCGCCCATTTGGCGATTCGACCAGATTTTTCTGGATTTCGGACAATATCCTCTAAAGGAAAAGAGGCGGTACTGTGATCTTGTGTGTTTGAAAGTAATGTCGTAGCTTACGGGAAGCCATCAGTAGCGCGTAAAGTATCTTCTGGACCTCAGGGTAGCGCTCCTTAGGGCCATGAAGTACTTCGCTCACATAGTAGACGGGTCTATGTATTCCTCCTCTATCCGCGATCAGAACGGCGCTGACCGCGTGTGGTGTGGCCGCCAGGTAAAGAAGCAACGGTTCTCCTTTGTCAGGAGACACCAATACTGGCGAACTGGATAGATATGTTTTTACCTCCTGGAATACTTTTTCGGCCTCATCCGACCATGTAAAGTTATGATGCTTCCGCAAGGCTTTGAAGAAAGGTAATCCCCTTTCGCCTAATCGCGATATAAAGCGACTTAAAGCCGCCATGCGACCAGCCAGGCGTTGAACATCCTTCATGGTCGAGGGCGACCTCATTTGTTCAATAGCCCTGATTTTCTCAGGATTAACTTCAATGCCTCTAGAACACACAAGGAAACCAAGGAGTTTTCCTGAAGAAACCCCGAAAGAGCATTTCTCCGGGTTTAATTTTATTCCAAAGCGATTCAAATTACAGAAGGTTTCAGCGAGATCGTCCAAATGAGACAATCTCTTGGCACTTTTTACAACCAAATCATCTACATATGCTTCAAGATTACGCCCTATCTGGGAAAGAAAGGTCTTTTGCATCAAGCGCTGGTACGTGGAACCTGCGTTCTTGAGACCGAACGGCATTCTGACGTAGCAGTATGTGCCGAACGGGGTGATGAAGGCAGTTTTCTCTTCATCGTCTTCTGCCATGCTAATTTGATGATATCCTGAGTAGGCATCCAGAAAACTCATCAGTTCGCAACCCGCAGTGGAGTCGACCAGCTGATCGATGCGGGGAAGGGGAAAGTCATCCTTCGGACAGGCACTGTTGAAGCTAGTGTAGTCGACGCACATGCGCCACTTGCCATTTGACTTGCGGACCATGACCGGATTGGCGAGCCAGTCCGGGTGATTCACTTCGCGGATAAACCCGGCTTGTAAGAGTTTGTCTAACTCTTCTCGGATGGCTTCCTGTCGGTCGGTGGCAAAACGCCTGAGCTTTTGCTTTATTGGTCGTTGTCCAGGTCGAATTGCTAACCTGTGCTCAATTACTTCCCTTGGGACACCGGGCATGTCGGACGGTTTCCACGCAAACACGTCTGCGTTAGCCCGGAGGAAAGCAACGAGGTCGAGTTCCTATTTGTCATCCAGGGCTGACCCAACCCGAATTGTCTTGGATGGGTCATCTGGGTACAAAGGAACTTGTTTGAGTTTCTCATCTGGTCGAGGAGCAGCCTTGATCGCATCGGTGGCAACGGTGGCGACCTGAGCGTCCCGGAGGGGAAGTTGATCGACCATCTCCAAAGATAGCCGGTCGCACGTGAGCGCCACGTTGCGACTACCTCGGACCGAAATGACACCTTTGGGGCCAGGCAATTTCCCGCACTGATAAGCATAGTGCGTTGCCATCATGAACTTAACAAGAGTCGGCCTGCCAAAGATTGCATTATAAGCTGAATCACAATCGATTACATCGAAAGTAACCAATTCTGTTCGGAAGTTGTCTGGTTCTCCCAGAGTGACCGGGAGGACCACTTGTCCCAATGGCATCATGGAGGGGCCTGGGATTATCCCATAAAACGGATGGATTATGGGCTTGATCTTCGAACAAGGAATTTGCATCTCGTCGAGTGTCTTGACCAATAAAAGATCAAGGGAACTTCCCCCATCAATCAGGACCCTTTCGACTCTCGCGTTACTGATGATTGGGGTAATAACCAGAGGTAGCCTCAATGGTCTAGTTAACCCCACAGGACAGTCAGCGCGATCGAACGTCAAAGGCATATCCGACCAACGGGGATATTGAGGTTCGCCAAGGGATGTCTCCGTTTGGTTAACCTCTCGGCAAAAGGTTTTAAACTGCCTTTTGGAAGCGAAAGAGGAGGAACCTCCAAAAATGACATTAACATGATTTTGAGGTACCTGGTAAGCCATTTCTTCGTCTCCGTCGACGTCTCTAATCCCGCACGCCTGCTCTTTAGGCGGTAAGGTTGGCATTGGCCCAGCTCCTTGGTAGAAATCATCCAGCTGTTTCAACCAACTCCTGCAGTTTTTGAGGTCGTGGCCTGCGGAGTTGTGGAGTGGACACCACCTCTTGCCCTCCTGCGAATTAGTTGATTTTTCTGGCTGGTCGGAATCCCGGCCACCAGAGGCAGTTTTACTTTTAAAAGAAGACTTATTACCTTTGGTCGAAGGTGGTTTCTCCGCGACTGCGACCTCACGGTACTGTCCAGAGCGGTTCCTCTTCGACTTCTTTGACTTCCTACCCGGTGAAGATTCCGGCTTTTTGCTTGAATCTTCTTTCCTGGCGTCCTTGAAGCCTGGTTGGGGCGGTAGGTCCCCCTTGTCAACCATTCGGTTCCATTCGACTGCCTCGGCTGCATCGGAATATCGATCAGCCATATCGAACAGATCGGCCACTGATCGAGGAGGGTGGATAAGCAAGTCTTCAGTGAATCTCCGGTATCGAACGGCATGCTTAAATGCCCTGATTACGGAGCCATCAGATATGTTCGGGATGGTATTCCTTACCCCGACAAACCTCTTGACAAACTGCCGAAGTGTTTCGGTCGAAGTTTGCCGCAGTCTATGCAGGTCGTCCTCCTTACCCGGCTTTTGGTAACAGTTTTGGAAATTGCTGAGGATGGCATCGCATAGCATTTCCCAATTGTAGATGGAACCCTCAGGCTGATTAAACAACCAGGTTCTAGCCGGTCCTGCGAGGACTGTTGGCAGGTAGTTGGCCATGACCTTGTCATCGCCTCCTGCTGCTTGGATGGCAGTAATATAGATCTGAAGGAACTCGGATGGGTTCTGAGTTCCATCAAACCTCTCAATGGCCCCTGGTCGAAACTTATCGGGCCAAACGACTGCTCGTAGGCCAGGCGAGAAAGTTTTGCAACCAACATAAGGACCGTGAACCGTCCTGTGACTTTCGGTTGGGTTTCGAGCAATCTCACGTAGTGGCGAGGTTACTCGTGGTCCCAAACGAGAGTGAACGGGAACTCGATCCCTACTACGAGAGTCCTGCATTCGTCGGTATTTGTCCTGTCGGGACGGTACAGGCGGCGGGTAACTCCGCCGGCCAGAGCCAAAATGAGGACCATCCCGTTCACGGGAATGTGTTACTGAGCGGGAAGAGGCTGTTGGGGTCGCCTCGGATGCGATCTCGTCCAGTCTTTCCGCCAGGATCCTGAAAAAGGCCGGTCTCTGCGCATCCGTGACCGTAGGAGGAAAATTGCGCATGACTTCCGCGATAGATCGCAGTCGACCATGGGTACTTCTCCTAGGGGCACCAGGTGTTATTGTTTCTTCGTCCACTGGGAAATGCTCCGGTGGTAAAGAAGGAGTCTGGTCACGTCTACGACCACGCGACCGTCGAGAAGAACTCAGGGCAGCATCGTAACGAGCCTGCGCATCTTGAAGAGCCTCTAGGGCAGTTCTGCGTAGTTCGTTGTTCTGTTGCTCGAGATCTTGCTCCTCCTTCTGTTTGCGATCTTGTTCTTCCCTGGCAGCCTGTTGATCGGGAGTTTCTTCCGACAACGCAGCAAACTGCCTAGGGAGAGAGGTTGCCGATGGGGAAAACATCTCGGTTTGTTCCGAGTCGGACTCGAAATCAAAGAGACGGTGGAGGTTATCAGGGTCGAACCTTCCTGGGCTAACTTCAGGGTCACCATCATATTTTCCCTCAGCGGGATCGTATGACGGGCCGGATTCATCACCTAGCACATTAAGAACCTCTGCGGGTTCTGACCTTGTGCCAGTTACCTCGTGGTCGATTGACATGACTTGGGGAGATGATTCAACCTGTGGAAGATTCTGGCCTTCGACCTCTTCCATCGGAACAGGATCGCTTGGAGAAGGCATTGGTATATGGGCATAATCCTCGAGATCGAAATCATTCTCGGAATCATATGCTCCAGCCATGTTTCGGCGAACCTCCGAATTTCAATTAGGACGCCTTGAGAAAGGCCCCACGGTGGGCGCCAGCTGTCGACGATTCGGACTCAGGGTCCTCAGCCGAACTTATGCAGAATTTGTAATTGTGAGACCTTTCAAGATGACCCTCCGGGAAGGTATGCTGAACAATTGTGAACAGGAGCACAGAGAGATTTATACAGGTTCGGGCCCTCGATGGTGGGAGTAATAGCCCTACGTCCTGTTGAGATTTCACTAAGTGTGGTAAAAGGTTTACAAATGGAGGAAAAAGTCCTCACAGGCGAGGATTTTTCCTGTAAGAGTGTACAAGGATAAGCCAAAGAGGGCTTGCTGAAATACTATTTAAGGTGGGCCGTAGACTTGGCTAACTTGAGAGATTTTGGATCTCTTGATTAATCTTCCGATCTCTCAGTTGATGTTTTGATCAATCCCCCCCCTGATTGATGCTCCATGCCATCCTTTTGTACTGTTTGAAAGGGTGCCATGTGGAGGAAACTGCATCAAACGGTTGCACGGACGGTTGGATGCGGTTTTTTGGAACTGCTCTTATCCTCCACGCAGGTTAAACACGTGTTATTCATGGATAACTGTATGTGTTAACCTTCTGACGGTCGATTCTCCACGTGTAGGAATCTTCGGGATACTTAGAATATCCCGTTGTATGGGCAACCGAATAGATAGATCCCAAGTATCCTGATCGGCAGATGTTCTGACCGCGGGATATTGGCTGACCGCGCAATATCCCGAATATGTAGTTCGCGTATAGCATACGAACTTCTGACCGCGCAAGGCTTACGGTCTGACCGCGTAAAGCTGGCGATCACATAGCGACGTCCCTCAGAACAACTTGAGCTCGTATCGCCAGATACACTTCTGACTCGAACCTGCCTTTAACCAGAAGTCCAATAGAAGTGGTCCGAGTGTCAATCCTCGTCAACCAATATCTTTGCAACCCCACCGTCGAGGATATCCGCCACCTACTGCAACAAGGAGAGTCCCGTGGCTTTCCAGGTATGCTGGGAAGCATTGATTGCATGCACTGAGAATGGAGAAATTGACCCATAGCATGGACAGGTCAATTCACCAGTGGAGATTATGGAGTCCCGACGATTATACTTGAAACAGTAGTTTCATATGATCTCTGGATATGGCATGCTTTTTTTGGTGTTGCAGGCTCGAATAACGACATCAATGTGCTAAACCAATCGCCCTTATTCACCGATGTGTTGAAAGGGCGAGCTCCTCATGTTCAGTACTCTGTCAATGGCCGACAGTACAACATGGGGTGTTATCTCGCCGATGGTATATACCCGGAGTGGACTGTCTTGTGAAGACGATACCGCTCCCATAGACGGTGAAAGATCGGCTGTTTGCGCAACACCAAGAAGGAGTGAGAAAAGATGTTGAGCGGGCTTTCGCAGTTCTACAGTCTCGGTTTGCCATCGTGCACGGTATGGCACGATTTTGGTGACAGTCAACTCTCGCGAAGATCATGCGGGTTTGCGTCATCTTACACAACATGATTATAGAGAATGAGCGCGACGACAATGCTGAGAATTATGACTACAATGATCATCCAAGCACATCCACGGTAGTACCGCCTGTGATCCACACTGGGGCTATGCCTTTATTCGAAGATGTACTTCGAAGATATGCTGCCATCCGTGCTCAACCTACGCACACGCAACTCAAAAGAGACTTGATCTAGCACATTTGGCAACGTTTCGGAGTACATCTTACCGAATTTCGTAGTAGGCATTTGTTTGCAAATTTAATTTTAGTGTATTTCGCAATTATGTTATGTACCACTATTTGAATTTTAATATCTATTATTTTTTGTCAAGTGCAATTTTTAAATCCAAAATGTCGAATTTATTTTTTTGTCGCAAATGTCGAATTTAATTTCATAAGTAATATGTTAATATATTGCTAATATTGAAATTCATGAATTAATACAAATTTGTTGAATATATAATTGTCAAATCGTATAGAGCCAAGCAAGAGCCAAGCCATTGGAGTGCTTGGCTCTTGCTTGGTGTTTGTTAGGTGGTTAGGAGTGTGGGGCCCACGCTAAGAGCCAAGCAAGAGCTAAGTTGTTGGAGACTTGGTTCTTGCTTAGTGCTTTAAGATGGTGCTCACACACGTGGCAGGGAATATTCCGTTTAAGAGCCAAGCAAGAGCCAAGCCTGTTGGAGATAGCTTAAGTGGTGTGCTGCCTGGAGAAGGGGTTTGAAGTGATGTCAGTAGCTGCTTCTTTGGAACTTGCACTGCTTGAGGGAGAAGAAAAGTGTATATGCCAGTATGTGTGTGTATGAGGCTGAGTCCAAGGCTGATGCCATTGGGGTCTGACAGGTGGGGCTGTGCCAAAAAAATATTAAAAAAACTACACAAGTGGGTGTCTGTTGTTTGAATTGATGTGTGTGTGGATGTGCAAATCTGTGTGTGTATGTAAGGCTGTGCTGTGAGGTAGTGTGTGTAGCTTTTAGGAGGAGAAGACAGCAGTTCTATGCTGCTCGTGCATGTGTGTATGTTTGCTGTTTTGGATGAGTTTTGTGTGTGTATGTGTGTGTGTCTAGGGTGTTGTGTGTGTGAGTGTTTTTTGGACAAGGACAGGTTTGTATGTATGTGTGCATGTGTTCTGGACAACAATACTGTTTGATGTTCATGTGTGCAAGTATGTGAGTTTTTTTTATAAATAACCCACTTAAAAAAATATTTAAAAAACTAACCCACAGTTGTAAAATTTCACAAAAATGACCTGCCACGTCAGCCTGTCTAGCACTGGGCACTCGACAAGCGAGCTGTCGCATGGGACCAGTTTGTCAAGTGCCCAGTGCTCGACCGCGACGAGTGCTCAACAAGACCACCTTGTTTTAATTGTGGGAGTGGGAATCTGAACTCGAGCCAACGAGGTGGGAGCTGGGGAGTGGTAACCAGCTGGGTTAGAGCCTTTTGCTGCTCTAAAGGCACTAGACAATCTAATATATTGTCACTTGTCGAGTGCGCTGGCAAAAAACAATTTTAATTGTGGGAGCGGGGGTGATAACCAGTTGGGCTAGAACCTTTTGCTGCTCTAAAGGCACTGCCCAAATTAATATAGATTCACTTGTCGAGTGCCTAGCACTCGACAAGTTGCTGGTCCCCTACTTAACTCTCTTTGGTCCCCTCCCTCAATTATTCTGCTCACACACACTTGTCTGAAACATCCAACACACACACTTCTCTCTCTCTCTCATTTTCCTCTCAAGCTTCAATTTTAGATCTAACAAAATCCGTCCGGTAAATTGATTCGGTGTAGAAGAGAAATTTGTAGAGGATTCCGAGCTCTTCAAAAGGAGTTAATTTTTTTTTGAAATGCATTTAAGATTCTGTTAAGTATGTTGGTAATGATGTAATTAGGGTTTATGTTTATGTGTATAGATTATGTTAAGCATGCATGTGTAAATGTGTTTATGTGTATAGATTTTGTTAAGCATGCATGTGTATATGTAGGTATTAGATTCTGTTAATGATGTAATTAAGGTTTATGTTTATGAGTATAGATTCTGTTGTGCATGCATGTAATTGTATGTTTAGGAATTAGGCTTTTTTGAATTTACATGTGTATGTTTTTAGAAATTATGAAATTAAGTTATTTTTAATTATGTGCAACTATGTATATAAATTAGGTTTTTTAAATGTATATGTGTATGTTTTTAGAAATTATGAAATTAGGTTATTTTTAATTATGTGCAACTATGTATATAAATTTGGTTTTTTAAATGTATATGTGTATGTTTTTAGAAATTATGAAATTAGGTTATTTTTAATTATGTGCAACTATGTATATAAATTTGGTTTTTTAAATGTATATGTGTATGTTTTTAGAAATTATGTGCATATGTGTATGTTTTTAGAAAGATGAAATTAGGTTATTTTTAATTATGCGCATGCATGCTCTATGTTTAGGAATTAGGTTTTTTTTAATGTATATGTGTATGTTTTTAGAAATTACGAAATTAGGTTATTTATAATTATGCGCATGCATGCTCTATGCTTAGAAATTGTACTCTATACACATATGCATTTACAAAACCTAAGTCCTAAGCATAAAGCATCCATTTGCATAATTATAAATAACCTAATTTCACAATTTCTAAAAACATACACATATACATTAAAAAAACCTAATTTCTAAACATAGAGCATGCATGCGTATAATTAAAACTAACCTAATTTCATCTTTTCTAAAAACATACACACATGCACATAATTTCTAAAAACATACACACATACATTTAAAAAACCTAATTTATATACATAGTTGCACATAATTAAAAATAACCTAATTTCATAATTTCTAAAAACATACACATTTAAAAAACCTAATTTATATACATAGTTGCACATAATTAAAAATAACCTAATTTCATAATTTCTAAAAATATACACATGTAAATTCAAAAAAGCCTAATTCCTAAACATACAACATACATGCACAACAGAATCTATACACATAAACATAAACCCTAATTACATCATTAACAGAATCTAATACCTACATTTACACATGCATACTTAACAGAATCTATACACAAAAACACATTTACACATGCATGCTTAACAGAATCTATACACATAAACATAAACCCTAATTACATTATTACCAACATACTTAACAGAATCTTAAATGCATTTCAAAAAAAATTATCTCCTTTCGAAGAGCTCAGAATCCTCTACAAATTTCTCTTCTACACCGAATCAATTTACCGAACGGATTTTGCTAGATTTAAAATTGAAGCGTGAGAGGAAAATTAGAGAGAGAGAGAGAGAGAAGTGTGTGTGCGGGATGTTTCAGACAAGTGTGTGTGTGAGCAGAATAATTGAGGGAGGAGACCATAGATTGTTAAGTAGGAGACCAGCAACTTGTCGAGTGCTGAGCACTCGACAAGTGAATCTATATTAATTTGGGCAGTGCCTTTAGAGCAGCAAAAGGCTCTAGCCTGGCTGGTTACCACTTCCCCGCTCCCACCTCGTTGGTTAGGGTTTGAATCCCCGCTCCCACAATTAAAACCGTTTTTGCCAGCTTGTCGAGTGTTGGGCACTCGACAAGTGACAATATATTAGATTGTCCAATGCCTTTAGAGCAGCAAAAGGCTCTAGCCCAGCTGGTTACCACTCCCCCGCTCCCACCTCGTTGGTTCGGGTTCGAATCCCTGCTCCCACAATTAAAACTCTTTTTTGTGAAGCACTTGTCGATGGCTTGTCGAGTGCTCCTGTGGTCGCGGTCCGCAGCCCTCGGCAGGGCTTTTGTCGAGCATTGGGCACTCGACAAGCAACAGGTTGACGTGGTAGGCCATTTTTGTGAAATTTACAACTGTGGGTTAGTTTTGTAAATATTTTTTTTAAGTGGGTTATTTATAAAAAAAACTCACAAGTATGTAGTTGTATGCACTCATGTATATGTGTGTGTGTGTGTGTGTGATCAAGTATCTATGGAAGCATATGTGTATTGGTTGGAGAAGGTATTATGTTCAGAAATTTGAACTTTCAGCTAATTGAATTAGAAGGTTTGGGAAAAAGGAATGATTTGTAATTAAAGAAGTTTAGAGGACTAATTTGTAAACATCCATAATTTGGAGGTTACTAATACTTAGTTCAATATACAGGGACTACCTGATAGTTCAATTTGGAAGAGATTCAGATCGAAATCAAAATGAAACGAAAACAAAAAAGAAAATAGGATTAGGGTAAAAGTAAATAGTACTTTTATTAAAAACGGTTGAAAACACGAATAGTTGAGTTTTGGGGCTGAATCTGAACTCGATGCAAAAGGAAAACTTGTATTGAATAGCAAAAAGATTGTAGTCATTCAGTTGGATTAGGATTTGGAGGTGATCCAGAGAATTTAGTCATTTCTGGCTTTCGAGGGCTGAAAAGGACTAATTCGCAATGAAGTTTGGACTGAATTGCGAAAAGTGATCGAATGAACTCATTTAGCTGAGAAGTTTTAGAACTAGTATGCAAGCATATTAAGATATAGTATTTTAGAGAAATCTAGGAGAAAATTATTCTAGAACTGTCGAACTGAAATCCGAAAAGATTAATTAGAGTAATCAAAGTAATTTAGAAATTCTGTTTTCAAAAACGGAACAAAATATGATATCTGGGCTTTAGAAGCTGAGTTTGATTTGGATGCTAAAGAAAAATCTGTATAAGATAGATATGGGATCCTGTCTGTTCTGACTGATGTGGATTCTGATCTATTTGAAAGAATTTAGCTGATTCAGGGGATGAAAGAATTAGATTGTAATTAAAGAAAATAATAGGTGGGACTAGTTTGTAAATGTTTTAAAATAAACTTAATACCATAGTTTTTGGATAAAATGAATTTAAAACAAAAGAAATATTTTGGACTATTTTATCATATTAGAGTTTCTAAAATGGGCAAAAATAATCAAAGGTTAGTTTTGTTGTTACTATTTAGGGTTTTTGAATCCTATTAGAGCTAACACTTAAAAGATGTATTTTTACATTTAGAGATTATAAATTATTCTTATTAGTTCATAAATGACCTTTTATAAGAAATAGAAAATAGTGTTTTAGTAAAATGAGTACACATGCATACATACACATGTACATATATACATACATTTGCATATGCATGTTAAAGAAAATATCCCTAAAACTTTAGAAAATTAATTTAAGTTCTGGTAAAAGTTTCTAGGGAGTATTCCTAAGGGTAAGCTTAAGGTTAAGGAAGGTAAAAATGAAAATTTTAGGGTCTAGTTTTTGTAAAAAGAAATTTTTAGACCCTATTGTTGGGGTGTTACAATATATGACAATGTTATCAAAACAAATTTCTCCTCATAGTATGTGATCTAGCACTCTTGATTACCATTTTCTCAAGTTAGCACTGCTTTTGCTATATACAAATAAATATGATATCTAACTTTTGTTTTTTTTTCATATCTCTCAGCCATCCTTACAAAGTTGCAATTGCTGTCAACTATGGACTACCCCATCTTTGTCATCAGTAAGTTATATATTTGCTTGTGATTATGTAAGATAGATTTGATTTTGAATTGAGAACTCGAGGTGGAGTGCTTACATTTGCCGCTGATTGAGTATAGGAATACTATTAAATTCAGCGAAAAAGAGACCATAAGAGCAGAAACGAACTCTAGGATGATCAACAACATAGCAAGGGAGATACAAGTATCTATGTAACACCACTTTAAAATTAATAAAAAATGGTAATTATCTAGACAAATTCTTGAGTCGTTTCATATTAGCCATAAGCAGTGTATGTGTAAGTTATAGATTGATTTCTTATTTTTAGTAGTTTAGCAGATTGGTTATATTTCGTGTATAATGGCAACATTGGTTTTGCATACCCTCGGTGAGTTGGCGGCAGTAGCATGTGAACTTCCTGAGATTGCCGATAAGAGACCAGAAAGATTGAGTGAGGAAAGTAGGGAGAAGAAAACAAAAACAAAAAAAAGAACAATATGTGCACTAACATATGGACCCAGATGTTAGTGATACATATTTTAAAAGAAAACTAATAGAAGGAGCTAACAATGACATATGTTTCAAAAAAATTATTCTAGGAAAATATTGTGATTATGGGTGAAATGTATGGGGATTTTAAATAATTCCCCAATATTTATTAATCAACAACTTGTATGATGTGTATGATCCAATTATCCATATTAGATATATCCAAAATTTTCTATTCCCATAAGATACTCTAATTTGTTTGTTCTAACAGACTACAACATCGTCACAACTAATCCAAAACTAACCAAGAAAACATATAGATAGCTATCTTTCACAACAAACAAATCTAACAAATATTTTGATTAGTACAACAACGTCAAAACATTGATTGTAGTATTCGGAACATCAAACACACATATGTTAGTTTCTAGAATCATGTGACAAATAAACTAATTCCTCTAAATTAACTCTCTCTAAAATCATGTAAGTACGACAAACAAGATCCATGTGGTGTGATCCATTGCATTATGTATTAACTGAATGTGTGTGCTGTTGCATCTAGGCCCTTGATCATGATTTCGATGATAAATGACAACAAGTATCTTGGACTAATCTATTTGTTTTGAGTGTGATAAATAACATCAGGTGAAAAGATGAAACGCCAAACGGGAGTTGCAAAACGCAAGATGCAAAGCCCTAAGGTAAATATTTTGGATTTTACCGGCCTAGCACTACCACAGAAACAGACATCCAGGACGGCATCTCACAGACGGTTATGAACTGTTCAATGGAAAACAGTCTGCGAAGGCCTGTCGGGAGAATATGTTCAGTTATCACAGTCGGTTCTGATGTCAAAAACAACTGTGATAGTAAACCAAACGGTTTTGAACACAAAACCGTCTGTAATAGTCTACTTATCACAGACGGCTCTAACCTAAAACCCGACTGTGATAGATACAATCGGTTCCCAGCTGAGAACCGTCTGTAATAGTCTACTTATCACATATGGTTCTAACCTAAAACCCGACTGTGATAGATACAAACGGTTCCCAGCTGAGAACCGTCTGTGATAACTAGAATATCACAGACGGTTCGGAACTCAGAACCGACTGTGATATATACAGTCGGTTGTTAACTAAGAAGCGGCTGTGATAGTGTAGTTATCACAGACGGTTCTGAGGTCTGAACCGACTGAAAAAGTGCCGGCGCTTCGAATTCTCAACTGTGATCATTTCTATCTCTGATCTTCGCGCGCGGCGCCTAGGAAAACACGAAGCATCGCTTTGGAAGTTCTATAAATTGACAGTGGAAAAATTGTCATTTACTTTACAAGTTTTTATAATTCTCAGACTGTTTGACTCCTTAGCTTCTCTGTGCCAATGGCATCCTCGATGGCATCGTCAGCCTCGCTCTCCCCGGTAAGAACTCTCAATCTTTTGAACTTACCCCTATATTGTTAATCCCTATTCAATACATTCTTGACCTGTTGATTTGCATAGGGAAGGGGAGCTGTGGAAGACACTGGAAAAGTCAAGGCCGAGCTGAGGGCCCTCCAGGAGGAGCACAAGCTCCTCACGGAAAAGCACACTCGGCTACGGCTTGACCTTGACGATCTCTTCCAACGCATTCAGCGCATGAAGACAGATGGTGACAATGCTAGGGCGAGGACGAGGCGTCTTCGCTAGGAGAAGAAAGCCGCGGATATGACCATCGCTGGCTGCGGTTTGACTATGAAGGATACCATCGTGAAGCTGAAGGAGGTCGCAGGCCTTCTCGACGCGGTAGTAGTTGATCCTAAGAAGGAAAACTTGTCGCTGGAGGAGTCCTGCGTCCTGGCTGCAAGTCAAACTGACTTTATTCTAGATGCAGCCAGGGCTAAGACCACTCCTTGACCTAGCATTCTATATTTTTACTTTTTTTTGTAAGTGAGGAAAAAAAATTATTGAAAACTTTGTTCTTATGTCAACTTTCCAATTTTCCAGCACATTCATGCAATCTTCCCTCTTTCTTTATCTTTCTTTAGTTTTTGTCGAACATTCGACCATACAAAGGAATGTGCACTGTGTGCGATCAAGGAACGACTATCGCGATCTTTGGCTTGTGAGGGCAGTCCATCGGAGCCCTTCAAATAATATAGAAACAATATAGAAGTCGCAGGTCCCATGCAAATAATATAAAAAGAATATAGAAGTTATATATCAACGTGCTTTGAATATCACAAACGGCTCTGAGGTAAAAAAGTCTGTGATAGTCACATTACAGACGGTTTTTATGTAAGGCCCAACTGTGATAGTCCCAACAGTGTCCGCCACCTCGAATTCTCAACTTCTTTCAATATCACAGACGGTTTTTAACTCCAAACCGTCTGTGATAGTAATATTACAGACGGTTTTTATGTAAGGACCGACTGTGATAGTCCCAATAGTGATCGACGCTTCAAATTCTCAACTTCTTTCAAATTCTCAGCTGTTCAACTGGAAGCAAAACTCCAGGGAGGGAACAAGTATTTGTAGTAGTCGAACAGTTCAATATTCCATAGGCATATTAAAGACGGTTCGGACATCAGAACCGTCTGTAATATTAAAGCAGACGGTTTTGATCTCCCAACCGTCTGTGATAGTCTCAACAGTGCAATTCTCTACATGCAATTGTTGATAACCGCACATAATAACTGCGCAGATGAAGAGACTTATTTATTTACTTCAAATTTAATTTGCATCGAATTATGTAATCTAACGCTTCAACTTCCTAAGTGGGCACTACTGTTTTGCCGTGTTCCAGTTTATCTCCCGAGAATATTTATCATGACGATATTGATCTTGAAAACAAAGTAGTGCGCTCCACTTCAAATTCTCAACAGTGTGTTGTGTCTTTTCCATTTCTGATGTTTGCGCGGCGCACTAACCTGGGAACACGAAGCGTCGACTTGGAAATTGTTTTTCATTAATGATGAAAAAATTAACTAAAAATTTTTTCTTATGTAAATTTTACAATTTTCCCGCACGTTCTTGGAGAAAGAGAAGTGGAGCGGTTCGATTGGAAGCAAAACTCCAGGGAGGGAACAAGTATTTGTAGAAGTCGAACAGTTCAATATTCCAGACATAGTAAAGACGGTTCGAACATCAGAACAGTCTGTAATAGTCATATTACAGACGGTTTGAACATGAGAACCGTCTGTAATATTAAAGCAGACGGTTTGATATCCCAACCGTCTGTGATAGTCCCAACAGTGCCCACGCATCGAATTCTCTACATGCAATTGTTGATAACCGCACATAATAACTGAGCAGATGAAGAGACTTAATTATTTACTTCAAATTTAATTTGCATCGAATTATGTAATCTGACTCTTCAACTTCATTTGCCGTGTTGCAGTTTATCTCCCGAGAAGTTATCATGAATTTATTGACCTTGAAAACCAATAGTGCACTTTTTAAAACTCGAGGCACCCGCGCATATGGACCGCCACCTTCTGGTTCTATAAATAGCGAGGCTCCTAAATCCCTGTCTTTATTCCCTCCTCAACTCCCACCTTGATGGCGAGCCGAGATTCCAATGAGGTTATTGAAATTGAGAGTGATGAGGAAGAGATAAGGAATGAACTCGATCAGGATCTTTAGAAAGTAAGTCCTCTCTGAAACTCTAATGCAAATCTTTCTTTTATGACTTGATTACCTCGAAACAAATGCATTTCGAAATCCACAGGTGCCTGAGGAAATGCTCCCTCCAAAGAAGAGACTTAGAAATGATGAAAGATCCTCTAGCGGAGCTGCAGCGAAGACTCTAGAGGGTGCTGAGGCCTGTGTTGCCACATTGCCCCTTGCAACCCTCCAGTTGCATCGACTCCACCTTTGGAGATCCACAACAATCCTTCCAATATCCCCTCTTCAACACCTTTGTATCATCAGTTTTTCCTGGATGATCAACTTTCTGGGGTAAGGCGCACACTTCCGCGTCCAAATCCACTCTGAAGCTTGGCAATCATCTTCACCCTCTCTGCTGGTTATGTCTTTCAAAACTAACCCATGCATATGTGCAGGAGGAGAAAGCTGACTTGTGCAGAACTCTCCAAAAAAAAAAAAGAGGCGTTGGAGAAGCATTCTGAGGGATGTCTTCTGCCATTCTGCACTTGGCAGAGTACTTTGAGTTGCAGCTTCATCTCCACCTTTGGAGATCCACAACAATCCTTCAAATATCTCCTCTTCAACACCTTTGTTGTATCAACTTTAATTTCTTAGATGATCCTACTGATGCCAAATCCACTCCTTTACTGAGAGATGATGTTGACAGTCTTAGAGCCATTGGTAGTTCTCCTGGGGCGGCCAGTGTAGATCCTACTGATGCCAATACGTCCCTAGGAGAACTTTGTAAATTATTTTCGGAACAGGTCGACACTAATTAATTGGTCGCTTAATTGTATCTCTTATGTATGCAAAGATTGTAAGAAATAAAAAATTTCTTTTCCTTATATATCTGACTTTTCGATTGATTATGTAACTGATAATCACCAAATGATGTTCTGTGTGAAAATGTTAACAAGAAAATACTGCTGCAATCAAGACGATTTTTAACTCAAAACTATCTCTGATAGTAACATTACAGACGGTTTTAATTTCAAGACCGACTGTAATAGTCTCAAAATTCTTTGAAGATCCACAGACATATATATACAACAAATATGAAAAACAAGATAAAACCAAATAGTCTCAATATTCATTTTTTTAAATACTAACATTGAAATAAGATAGAAACAAATATGAAAAACAAGTGGAACAACTGACCACTAGTCGAACGGTTCGACTGTAAACAATCCAGGATATTATAGACGGTTCGGACCTTATCACCGTCTGTGATAGTAGAGCAGAGTGTTGATTTTATAATTATTACAGACGGTTCTGAGGTAAAAACCGACTGTGATAATCACATACGGTTCTGAAGTAAAAACTGACAGTGATAATCACAGACGGTTCTGAAGTAAAAACCGACTGTGATAGTAAAGCGGACGGTTTTGAGCTCGGAACCGTCTGTGATATTGTAATTATCACGGACGGTTTTGAGCTCATAACCATCTGTGATATTTCTACACAAAATGCACCGATATTACCGACGGTATTATATAGAATCGTCTGTATTGAACCTGGTATAAAAGGTCTTTTGGCGGATGTTTTGAGCTAGTCGTGCACTCTTGCTCGACATACACTGTCCAGTTCGAAGAGATTTGGGGCAAGGAAGAGCGAAATCTCGAAAGGCCGGGGGAGCATTTGGGGCAAAAATTTGAGGATCGATCCAAGGTTGGTACTTGCTCCCAAAGCATACACATTACTTGATTTCATCATCAATATCGATCTCCATTGATTGATCAAATTAGAGTGAGAGGGAGGGGAAGCTACAGTAGCAAATCCTGGTTGTAACTCATTTTCGACGTGTACTGTAGCTATTTAATTGCTTTATGATGTGTGTTATCCACGCCCCCAACTAATTGCTTGCAGTTCAAGTAGTAGTTAACTATTTATACCGCAAACTCCGCATCAAACACTAGCTAGCTAGATTTATATAATTTATTGCGTGTCGACCGTACATAGAGTAGTATTACTAATTAGCATGTGTATGAATTTGATTAATTGCAGATGGTCCGAGACTGGATGTATAATGACAACCGAGTGGGTGAGGAATACATGAAAGGTGTTTTTGATTTCCAAAAGGTTGCTGAGCAAGACATGGCGAAGAAGGGTTTACCATATATGTACTATCCTTGTGTAGACTGCCAGAATCTTAAAATGTTCACCAACTCATCTCAAATTGTCGCCCACTTGATCCGAAGTGGTTTCAAAAAGGGGTACACGTGTTGGGTCCACCATGGAGAAGAGCCAACTGCAGAAACAAGTGCCACTCAGGTTGAGAAACAGGACATGTCGGATCCGAACAATGACTTCTACTAGGATATGCCAGAGGATGAAAATTTAGATGACGTGTTGCGTGATGTGGAAGGAAATTACAGTGAAAGGGAGTTTGGCAAATTCAAGCGCTTGATTGAGGATTCAGAAAAGCCGTTGTTCCCTGGTTGCAAGTCGAAGTACACAAAGTTGGCCTCTGTGCTTGAACTGTTAAAATTGAAGCAAGCAACAGCTGGACCGACAAGAGTTTCACGGCACTGTTAGATCTTTTAGCGGACATGCTCCCAGAAGGAAACGAGTTGCCAAAAAACACCTACCAAGCGAAAAAGCTGTTGTGTCCTTTGGGAATGGAAGTAGAAAGGATACACGCATGCCCTAATGATTGCATCCTTTATTGTAACGACTACAAGGATATGCATGTTTGTCCGATGTGCGGCGCATCCCGCTATAAGCGTAAGGACCAAACCGACGACGGCGACTGCGCTAAGATAAAGCAAGGACCTCCTGCTAAGGTGTTGGGGTATTTGCCAGTCATTCCCCGCTTGCAGCGTTTGTTTGCAAACCGTAAAGAGGCAAAATTACTGCGTTGGCACTCAGAAGACCGGAAGAAGGATGGAAAGCTGAGACACCCCGCTGATTCTTCGCAGTGCAGAAACATCGACAGGGAATTTGTTACCTTTGGAGCAGAATTGAGGAATATAAGGTTCGGGTTGAGTACCGATGGAATTAATCCTTTTGGTAACATGAGCAGTCGGCATAGCACTTGACCGGTTCTTTTGTGTATCTACAACCTTCCTCCTTGGTTTTGTATGAAGTGCAAGTACATCATGATGTCTCTACTTATCTCAGGACCAAAACAACCCGGAAACGATATTGATGTGTACCTAGCACCATTGATAGAGGATCTCCTAACAATGTGGAACGAACGGGTGCAGGTATGGAACGCATACAAATGAGAGAACTTCATCCTACGTGCTATGATATTCTGCACCATCAACGATTTCCCTGCCCTTGGAAATTTGTCGAGCCATAGTATGAAAGGAGCCAAAGCCTGCCCCCACTGCGAAGATGAGACTGAGAGAGTGTGGCTGAAGAATTACAGGAAAACAGTGTACATGCGTCACCGTAGGTTTCTTCCGAAGAATGACGCGTATCGTAAGAGGAAGAGGGAATTTGACGGCCACAAGGAAGATGGTTCAGCCCCGAAGCCTACGCGCGGAAAGATGTTTACTCACGAGTGAAGGACATAGACGTTGTGTTTTGAAAGGGTCATAAATTGAAACCCCGCACGAAGAACTCTTGGAAGAAGAGATCAATATTTTGGGACTTACCATATTGGGAGCATTTAGAGATTCGTCATTGCATTGATGTCATGCATGTAGAGAAGAATGTTTGCGATAGTTTAATCGGCCTATTGCTGAACATTCCAGGGAAGACAAAGGATGGCGTCAATGTGCGGCGTGACATGATCGAAATGAGAATCAGGCCCGAGCTAGCACCGAGAGAGGATGATAAAGGCCGTATATACCTCCTCCCTGCATGCTACACTTTGTGCAAGGCTGAGAGGACAGAACTCTGTAAGTGTCTCTATGGTGTTAAAGTTCCAGCGGGTTACTCCGCAAATATGAAAAAGCTTGTGTCCATGGGCGATTTGAAATTGCTGGGTATGAAGTCTCATGATTGTCACGTGTTGATGACACAAATGCTTCCTGTTGCCATCCGGAGTATTCTGCCGCATAAGGTCAGAGAGACGATCACGAGGTTGTGTTTTTTCTTCAATGCAATTTCTTGCAAGGTCATTGATCCCGATGGACTGGATTCTCTGCAGAGCGAGGTGGTTCGAACGCTCTGTCAGCTTAAGATGTATTTTTCTCCATCGTTTTTTGATATCATGGTCCATCTCACCATCCACCTTGTCAGAGAAATCAAGATATGTTGACCCATGTTCCTACGTTATATGTATCTATTCGAGAGGTACATGGGTGTACTTAAGGCCTACGTGAGGAATTGGTCCCGGCCCGAGGGTAGCATTGTCGAAGGTTATGCAGCAGAAGAGGTTGTTGAGTTCTGCGTCAATTACATGGCCGAGGTAGAAGCAATAGGAGTTCCTGTGTCTCGTCACGAGGGGAGGCTTGATGGTGTTGGCACTATGGACGGAGAGCCATCACTCCTGATTTCGATATGTACTCGAAAGCTCATTTTTGGGTTTTGCAACACATGACGGAGGTGTCTCCGTACATCGACGAGCACAAGGAGATACTACGACAAGACAATCCTCGCCGATCCGAGGTTTGGATCACAGGACAACATAACAGTCAATTCAACGCGTGGATGAAAGTGCGAATCACCGGAGAGTCCGCAAGTGAGAACCTTAAATGGTTGGCAAAAGGGCCCACGTTTACTGTACAGACATGGCAGGGATACGACATCAATGGGTACACATTTTACACGAAAGCTCAAGATCGAAAGAGCACTGTGCAAAATAGTGGAGTGAGCGTAGAAGCTTTCCATGAGGGGTTCACTGAGACAGGCCCAACAAGGGTAGTACGTGGATTGAACTCGTACTACGGGTTCATTGAAGAAATTTGGGAGCTCGATACATACTGTTCAAGATTCCCCTGTTTCGATGCCGATGGGTCCAAATCCCACAGGGTGTGAAGGTTAACAGTTACGGTTTCACTCTGTGGATCTCGATCGAGTTGGTTATAAAGATGAGCCATTCATACTTGCAAATCAAGCCATTCAGGTCATTTATGTCACTGACCCGGCCAATAAGAAGTGGCACGTCGTCCTTCGTGGCAAAAGAAGGATTGTTGGAGTTGAAAATGTCATAAACGAGGAGGAATACAATCAATTTGATGAGATTCCTCCATTTGGAGATGTCATACAGGTCGATACTGAAGACACCGACGAAACCAGTTACGTGTGTATGGATCACTAGGAAGGGTTATACTTTAAAAGTAATCAACCGTACGTCCTTATCTCTCTGTTTCCATAGCTTATATCTCCTGTAATTCTCTTCTTTGCAGGGCCGCGGCAAGTGGAAAGTTGAGGATAACATGGTTGTGTACGTGAAAATTGTCGGTGAAAGTCCCCATTTGTATGTAACATTAACTTGAGCATGCTCCACATTGTATGTTAAATTTATTTGAGCATGCTCCACATTGTAATCAATTTTCGGATCTATGTACACTGTAACCAATTTACAGAGCATTTGGACTACATTTGAAATATCTGAGTGTTCATTTAAAACAAGTTTTCGAGCATTCAGAGTTGAAAGCTACAGATCAGTTTCAAGTTGTAAAACTAACTTTCAATAGAGAGATTATCACGGACGGTTGAATTATCACAGACTGGTATGAATATAGAACCGACTGTGATATTCCCAACAGCGTCTCCGACGCTTCAAGTGTTCACGTGCACGGTCGGTTCTCAAGTCGAAACTGTCTGTGATAATCTCAGTCACAGTCGATTCTGAACTCAAAACTGTCTATGATAATCTCTCACTATGTAGATTATCACAGACGGTTTTTATTTGAGAACCGACTATGATAATATTATCACAGATGGTTATGAATATAGAACCGACTGTGACATTCCCAACAGTGTCCGACGCTTTGAGTTCTTGACGTGCACCGTCGGTTCTCAATTCCAAACCATCTGTGATAATCGCAGTCACAGTCGGCTCTCAACTCAAAACCGTCTGTGATAATCTCTCTGGTGATTATCACTGTGTCGATTATCACAGACGGTTCTGATGTGAGCACCGACTGTGATAATATTATCACAGACAGTTGTGAATGTTGGACCGACTGTGATAATCTCGACGCGATACATAGTTCAAGGCGGGCTTTGTCCCGCTCATTTCCAGACTTCGCAACTGTTTGCCCTAGCTCTCTCCGCCCTTGCACTGTCCGTCGCTATCACCTCCATCGCCTCCCACCTTCTCCTCCTCTCCGTCCGTCGCAATCACCTGCATCGCCTTTCCACCGTCAGGCGCGATCGCCTCCATCGCCTCCCCACCGTTTCTGTCATTCTTGGTTAATTATAAGTATATGGGTTTTGTTATAGAATTATTAGTTGCAGAATTACTTAAACTGTTCTCTCTTTCACTTATGTTAGGAACTATGTCTGGTGACAAAATGCACCACTCGGGGAGTCAGAGTGACCTCGTTGGCGATGAGACGCCTGGGCCAGAGGTCGCCGCGTCCGCCGTGACCCAGCCACAGAAGAGAAAGGGGCGAGGCTGGACGACATGCGCGCATCTGGACAAACGGGAAAAACAGCACGTCCAGTTCGACGACAATGGTGTGCCGGAAGCTCCGGACAAACTTGTCGGTCAGTACCGCTCACTATGCTGCAAAGTGGCAAGGGAGCGGGTGCCCATCACCACCTCCGACTAGGGTCAAGTGCCCCCAAAGTGCAAGGATGCGCTGTGGGAAGAAATGCAGGCGGTATTTCACATTCCTGAGGATCGCCACTTCATCATCCGCCAGAGGACACTGATGTCAATAAACAAGGCGTGGAGGAACTTCAAGAGCCACCTTGTCAGGCTCTATGTGAAGGAGTCGAAGACCCCCTTCGATGACTTCCCTTTCGTGACTCCCGAGGCATGGCAGCAGTTCGTCGAGATGAAGGCCAAGCCAGAGTTCCAGGAGCTTAGTGCGAAGGGCCAGGCTAACCAGGCCAAGAATACCCACCCACACAGACTAGGAAGTGGTGGGTATGTGGCGAAGAAGGCGTTGTCGAGGAAGCAGGATGAGGAGGCTTCCCAGTCTTCGGCCGGCAGTCCTTATGCTGGCATAACGGACGTGCGGGCCCGCAATTGGTGCCGAGCAAGATCGACGATGACCTCCTCCGGAAGCGTCTCTGTGAATAACCCTGCGGACAGGGAAGTGATCGACCGGCTGATAAGATTGTCCAATCACGTACTATCCTTGTAACACGCATGCAATGGGTTGTATTGCTAAGTTCTCCTGTTGCAAGTGACGCTTAGTGCGCAGGCGGCATCCGGAGAGTTCAACCTAAGGAGGGACAGGGATATCCTCACAGCGACACTAGGAAACAAGGAGCATCCAGGCCGTGTGCGCGGCCTTGGTTCCACTGTGCCTTGGAGGCATGGTTTCCCTGATGATGAGGAGGCGGCTAAGAGGAGAAAGAGATCCCACCAAGCCCGCGATGAATGGCTCAAGGAGGAGATGCGATCGGAGTTCGCTGTTCGGGACAAAGCACTCCTGCAGCAGTTGTCGGAGATGCGGTCCATGTATGAAGAGCTAAGAAAGGCGACCCAGGGCACCCCCCTTCTAGCAGCGGAAGTACCGACCCCCATTCTTGGCCACCGTAGTAGCTGCGCGTCTGCGCCGGAGTCTTCGCAGACGGAGCCCTCTCCAAAGTATCCGGTGGACTTTCTGCAAGTAATGACCGTTTGTCTATGTTAATTCATTCGAAAGTGAAAAGCGGTGAAATTCAATATGTTAATGCGCACTATTTGTAGGAACCTGCCTCCTGCAAGCTTATGGTGCTGGCAGGTCTCTTCCCGATCGAGGCTGGCCGTGGGATGGCACAACCATGCACGGCCGGGGCCACAATCCACGGTGCCCCTCTATGTGAGGGTTTTGCACAGGTCCAGGTGGACAGTGTCTTTGACCATTGCAAGGGTTTTTCGTTGGAGAAGCCGTCGAATGACAAGATTACCACTCTCGGGGATGCGGTGCACACGTTCGTGCAATGGCCCAAGAAAGACATCGTCCTGGATGAGGTAATTCCCCCACCAGTTTCATAATTCGTATTGTAATAATAGCCCTCAGAGTTAGTTTCCTAATACGTAGGTTCTTACATCACAGACATCACAGACCGACACGCGGCCTACTAGCCAGCCGACCCCTCCGATGACGAAGTTGACTCCGACTAGGAGGCAACCATTCAAGAAGCTGGCTAGTAGGGGAAAAGCAAAGAAGAGCCCGGCGAAGGAAAGTGAGAAGAGTGCACCAGCTCTCATGCCGTTCGCTCTGGGGATGCCCATGGCCTCCGATACCGCAATTTCGAGCATGGGGTTAGCATGCCAGAGCCTGCATGCATGATACATGAGGAGGACAAACCAGACTAGGACGCAACGTCCGACGCACATCATGGTCAAGTACACCGTGGCAGAGTTCCATAACGACGTTGGGACCTACCCGGTGACCTTCGAAGACCTGCACAATTTACTGAACAAAGATGCGCTCGACTTGTCAATCCTACGGTCTTGGGTGCTGTAAGTATCCTACTATCCTACGCCTGTTCGTACATATACGGATATATGTCATTTATTAATTGGTTACTTCCGTGCAGCTGCATGACCTACTATGCCAAATCTAAGGGCATACCTGTTGGTTTCTTGGACCCCCAGCTGGTCGCCGAGGTGATGTTTAGGACCGACGCAGACTTCGTTGTCGACTACCTCAAAAGAGGGTTGCTTGCTCAGGTTAAAAAGGAGTACATACTTGTACCCTACAACCAGAGGTGAGTGCTTTCATCAGTACTTCACCCGTAGATTAGTGTTTCCATGTGCACACCCCCAAACTTAGATTAAATTTTTAATTCTTTACGTGTAACATGTAGCTACCACTGGATCCTGCTGCTACTTATTCCGAAAAGGAACAAGGTGTTCTACCTTGATTCATTGTAGAGGAAAGGGTACTCGTATTGCGGCGCATGAGATGTATTCGAAAGGTGATGATATTCATGTGGACCTGTCTTGCATGCATCTAGATTTACTATCCTCAAACTGTCAATTTTGACTATCCTCAAACTGTCAATTTTGACTATCTACAGGGCTTTCACGAACTACTTTGCCGAGGGAGGGCGACAACACGAGCGGCGAGCCGATAAGTTTCAGTGGTTACAATTTTTGGTACAAATTTCAACTGGCATCTGTTTTACTTTATAACGTGTCCCCAGCTAACTCTCGGTCCGTAAATTGGCGGTGCCATCAGTAGCCGGACGACAATACATGTGGGTTCTACGTGATGCGCCACATGTATGACCTGATCATCACCCCTCACCGCCCAGATTTCCCCAAGGTATACAACTGCTTCCCTTTGTATCGATTTGGCAGAATTTACAACTGCATTGAACTAATTTTTTTGTACCAACTCTTGCTGTAGGGCCTCGACTTCCCTTCGGAAAACTTTGACCCTCGGGAGATTGGTATTGTCCGAGGGATGCTCGCTGAGTTTTTCCTTGCGGAGGTCATATCAACCAAGGGGAAATTTAGGGACCCGCAAGGTTCGTATTAGTGCGGCCTTACATATATTTGTACATCTAACACACTGACTTAAAGCTTAGGAAAGTGGATAGCAATAAAGCCATTTCCAATAAAGTCTTCCCCTATAATCGAAAAAGCCGTCCAATAGAGGGGGTCTCAAAACCTATTATTTTTTAAAGGATAACTGATCAAAGAGACGTTAATTGTCAATTACATTTATTGGTTCAATCTCAATTGTACATATTTCTGAGTTCTGTGCTGTATATATGAAATGCTTGTACATGTTTCTAAGTTGTGTGCATGTATATATGAGACTGTATATATTTGAGTACTGTACATGTATGAAATTCATGAACTGTATATATGAAATGCTATTTGTACAGAGGACATCGGTGACTGTTATAATCTCAGACAGTTTGTAGGATCAAAACCGTCTGATCTTACAAACCGTCTGAGATTATGACAGTCACCGATAATGACACTATCACAGATGATTTTGACCTAAAAATCGCCTGTGATATCACACTATCACTATCACAGATGGTTTTGACCTCAGAACCGTCTGTGATATCACACAATCACAGACGATTCTGAGATTATAACACTATCACAGATGGCTTTGACCTAAAAACCGTCTGTGATATCTCACTATTACAGACGGTTCTGAGAGTATAAACCGTCTGTGATAAGGAAACAATCACAGACGGTCAAGATTACAACCGTTGCTGATAATGACAATATCGCAGATGGTTTTGACCTCAAAGCCGTCTGTGATACTCTAAATACACAGACGGTTCTGAAACAACCATCTATGATAAGGATACTATCGCAGACGGTCCTGAGGTCATAACCGTCTCTGATAATTTCAGTATCACAGACGGTTTTGATCTCAGAACCGTCTCTAATAATATGAGAATCCCAGATGGTTTTGACATCAGAACCGTCTGCGATACTCATATTATTACTGACGGTTCTGAGATCAAAATCGTCTGTGTTAGTATGAGTATCTCAGACGGCTTTGATGTTATAACAATCTGTGTATTAGGAGTACTACAGACGGTTCTGAGGTTATACCGTCTCTGATAATATGAGTATCACAGACGGTTTTGATCTCAGAACCGTCAGTAATAATTTGAGTATCACAGATGGTTTTGACATCAGAACCGTTTGCGATACTCATATTATTACTGACGGTTCTGAGATCAAAACCGTCTGTGGTAGTATGAGTATCTCAGACGGCTTTGATGTTATAACAGTCTGTGTATTAGGAGTATCACAGACGATTTTGATGTTATAACAGTCTGTATAGTATGAGTATCATAGACGGTTCTGATGTTATAATAGTCTGTGTAGTATGAGTATCACAGACGGTTCTGATGTTATAAAAGTCTGTGTAGTATGAGTATCACAGAAGGTTCTGATCTTATAACAGTCTGTGAAGGGAAAGATCACAAACGGTTGAAAACCGTCTGTGATAGTACATGATTATCACTGACTCGAATATCACTGACGGGTAAGAACTGTCTGTGATGACTGTTTTGACCCGACTGTGATAATGAATTCTGTAGTAGTGTAGGTGTTTGGAGTTTGACCGGATTTATAGAAACTCTTTTACGTTTAACCATAGTATTAAGAGGGATTTGCGCATCTCTTTTGATTCTGGCAAATACTGAGAAACTCTTAGGTCATATGTTGCATTTACAACCATTCTTAATCTTGGTGAAGTCTGAGAAAAATATATTTCAAAAAAGAATTGAAACTGGTCTTTAAAATCTGCTTTTTTAAAGTGATCAGCCAAGCTGACAGTCAGTCTTTCATGCTGCCATTTGACCACTTAGCATTTCGAGCACAAAGCATTTGAACTCTGGTCTTTTGAACATTAGTCACTTGAGCACTAGTCATTCGACCAAAGAACACACGAGCACTGTTCATTCGACCAACTAGCTGATATCGGCCTAGACCGTCTCGCAAGAGAATAAGGACGATGCAGTAAGGCGAGTATTCTATATCGTTCTTTCCACAGGGACTAGAGAAAACAAATCGTGTAAAACTAGACTAAATCGATGGCAAATGAAACTAAAATAGATGAGAGAAAGAGAGTGTCAGAAGAAATAAAGAGAAAGAGGGGTGGTCTTGTGACGTTCGGTCAATGTTAAATCCGTACGCGTGATCATGAGTACAAACGATAGAGTCGTAATCGTTTAGTAGTCTCACGAGAGGGGCGAAAGAAACTAAAACAACTGCGTCCATCGATGGTATCAACAAACATGCACGTAAAGGAATAACATAGACCTGCTCCACGACTCCTTTCAACCATGACCACGAAACAATGAACCTCGCAACCCACTTCATCAGAAAACTAGGTCTCCAGTATCAGAAACTCACAAACTCCAAACAAAAGTAAATCAGCTCGCTGGCAGTAAATGCATTATGTTTGATGCAAATAATACACAAAGATTCAGCATCACATACCAGAACATAGGAATTCGAGAAAGATGATCAATACATTTCAACAGCCAAACATAACACAATATTCCAATGTTTAGCACAAGCATCAAACAACAATGTTACTTCAATTGATAGTTAAACACAGAGGAGAAATTTAGTAATCCCAGATTTATCACATAGAAAGAAATAACAGTTCAAACACGGGATTTCAATCATCAACCAAGCTGCAATTCCTTGAGATTAAACAATTCCAGGAGCTCAAGCCACATAGAGAAGATTCTAATTAAACTGCACAAGACTAATGGAAGAAATTCTGTTAAGCATCAATCTCAGCATCATGTCTAGAAGCAATCGTTCCTCCAATTCATCCAAGAAATAGAATTCAGTTCTTTACAAGCATTGCAGGAAACAGGGGAGAGGGAGAAGATAAGGGTTTGAGAGCAGGTATTCACTGAAGTGGTCGATGATGCAGTGTGGATGTGGTCGTTGAGGTTGAGGAAGTAGCTGGACCTCAGCTACTGCTGGAGTCGAGGAGGAAGAGCTCGCTATCGGCCGAAGACGCTGAAGAGGAGACCGATGACAACCAAAGTTGTCAAAATGGTCGAGCTCGAGCGTCGCTGAAGCTGCCTGTGGCCACGATGAGGCACTGGAGTGGCTGAGGTCGCCGAGGATCAGCGAGGGTGTACCAGGGACTAGGCGGCGTCGTTGGGCTCGGATCCGGCAACGTGGTGGCTATACGGTGGCGGCCTTTAGGGAGTAGAGGAGAGAGAGAGGGAAGAAGGAAGAGAGCGGCGGCGCAGCCCAGGAACGGCGGCGCGGCACGTGGGAGAGGGCGGCGGATCCGGCGATATGGTGGCGTAGCGCGGCGCTGGAGGCGGCGCGAAAGGGAGTGTGTGGGCGATCGGCGGCGGCTGTGGCGCGAGGAAGGCGGCGCCGGCGATGTAGTGGAGAGGCGACGCTGGCGTGGCAGTAGATCGGTGATGGAAGGTGCGGCGGCGTAGCGGCGCGGTGCTGGAGTGGCGGCACAGCGTGGTGGCTGTGGTGCGGAGCGGAGGCCGGGGCGACTAGGGTTGAGGCCGCGGATCTGGGTGGCGCAAATGATGGCGGTGCTGCGTGGCGAGTGAAGAGGGTGGAGCAAGAAATGGACAGAGAAAAGGAAGAAGAAGGGGAGGAAGAAGAGACCGGCTAGCGCCGGGGATGGATGGAGGTCTGGAGGATTTTGGGGGAGATAGAAGGAGAAATTGCGCCGGAGAAGAAGAAGAAGACGGTGGCGAGAAAGAGAAAAGAAGGAAAGAAGAGAAGAAATGGGGAGAGGAAGGAAGGAAGGAGGAAGAAAAAAGGAGCTGCACCGCGGTGTACGGCCTGGTCCCGGCGGTGAGGTGGGACGGAGGTGTGGAAACGGTGAAGGGGAAGAAGAGAAGAAGAAAAAAAGAAAAACCAGGCTCAAGTATCTACACTGGCGGCTGCTAGGGTTAAGGGAGAATTTGGCATCTTTGCAGAAAGGTCCTCAGAGTTTTGGAGAATTACAAATTGGACCTGGTGGCTAGGGTTTTGGGATTCCGGGCCCCGGAGACTTCGATTTCAACATGGTCAGTTCCTACGCGTCCGTAGTAATGCGTGCTTCTATCCGAAATCGACCGAGGGTCTGGTAAAGTCAAAGAAGCGCGCTCCATCAGCTGAAATCCATCTGATTCGCACTAACCTGCAATAAAAATTGCAAAACAAGTAATCCGATCAATTTGGCAACAAATCTAGAATAATCTAGATATATGATGAGGTATATGACTAATATGCGCATAAGCATGAGGAAAAATAGATAGAAAAATCAAGCAAATCAGGTAAATATCACTAGCTTTTGACCTGACTTGTTTTATCCAAGAATCTAATTTGGTTGACCAACTGGTCGTGGTCGATGCTGACAGTCAGCATTGAATGTCAGCTTCAATGCTGCCTTTTGTCCAGAGAGGTGCGTTTTTGAGACTCAAAAGCTTTTGTACTTTGCTGACAGTTAGTATAGTGATGCTGATAGTCAGCATTAATGTTAGCATGAATGTCATTGTGGGTGCGGACGTTTCTCCAGAGACGCATGTTTTTGAGCCAAATTATTTTTGACCTATGTTGACTGTCAGCGTGAGAACGCTGACTGTTAGCACATATGATGACAAATTTCCAACGACTACTAACTGTGTCATAACTAGCCGTTTGAGGTTGATGCTGACTGTCAGCCTTTGAGGCTGACTATCAGCATATATTGACAATTTTCCTGCACGACCAGAACGACTAGTTGAGAGACTTGGGCTATATATTTATGTTTTGAGCAGTTTTTGCTATCTCTTTGAGCCATATTCTGATATACACTTGAGTCCACGTCTTCTAGCACTAAAGTCTTGATCTTTTGATCAAAAAATCATTCATTATGATTGAGAGAGATCCTCCAAGAACACTCATTCGCATCATTTGCATCTTTAGAGTTTCTCAGTGATTGTTGGAGATCAAGAGAAGACCTCGCAACCTATTACTCTTGGTGAGCGCCCTCACCTAGACGATTTGGTGGCGTGGCCGTTAATCTCTTCATTGACGAAGCTTGTTGGAGAGACTCGGCATGTTTGTGAGAGGTTTGATGCTCACTTTTCCAGAAACGAGAAATAGTAACCTTAGTGATCATCGGATCAAGACTCATTCATTTGAGTGCTTCAACGAGGAGTAGGAGAGACATGACGAGTCTCTGAGACTTGGGAATACATAGTTGTGTTTGATTCTTTTTGTCATTTTGCTATCTTTTGTTGATTTGGTTCAGTTCAATTTGCACCTGGCTCATTCAAGCTTTAATTGTGAAAAACTTGTTATTTGTAAATGTTTCTAAAAACCTCCTACTCACCTCCTCTAGTCGACATTCTTAATCCTACATGTGCAAGTCATGCGATTGACAATCAAACACTCTCATTGTGTTTGCATGTGGGTCTCTTTTTGGTTTTCTTTATTTGTAGATCTCAAGAGCAACAACAAGAGTGAGTTATCTTCTCTGATGGGTTAATTATCTCCACACTAAACTTAAGTGCATTTACCCTACCTAATGGGTAGTGTCTCATCCTTTGGTAAGACAACACTATAAATCTTATTATTTTTACTACTCATTTTACTACCATTATTTATAGTATTAGATGAGAATTAAATTAATATTTTAATAACAATTTTTTTAGAGACGTACGGGGAATTTGCACCCACTTAGTAGTATTTAAAAATGAATAAGTGCCTATTTTTTTAACCATAAGAGATTTTTTACATAAAATTATATTATAGTAGAGATAAAATTAATTTTAGATACGATTTTCATATGGTGAATTTATAACATTAGAAATATATTGTGTGTAATAGATTTTTTGTGGTAATTTCTATTTTTTAATTAATTTTAAAATTTCTAGTATTTTTTGATAGCTCCAGAATGTAGGATGCGAATATTAAGACAGTTTTTTTAAGTTTTGTATTTTACCCACTATACTCTGTTGAACACAAAATCCTACACTGACATGTGGTCCTACCTCCATGGGACCATGTATCACCCACTTACCGAAAACCACGCCTACAACGGGGGGAAGCTAGCCTCACCTCTCCAAACCCCTCAACACGTCAAAGTTTCCACGTGGCGCTCTCTCTTTGGCTGATCTCCCAAACCCACGCGCACCATTGGGCAGCCGCCGTGGGCCACCCAGGCCAACGTGTACACCCTGCTTATCGTCACCTCCTGGGGCCCACCGTCAGTTTCACAGTCAGCACCGGTAACCGCACTGGAGGTGACGGGAACCCAACGACTCCGCCTCTTTATATGAAGCGCAGGCATTTCGCGCTTGTCACTTCGCTACCCGAAGGATTTTTTTTCCTCGTTTATTTTAGATTGGAAGCTCCTAGAAGTTTCCGGTCGCCGTCACCGGAGATGGCGATTCGCAAAGGCTCCTCCTCCGCCGCCGTCGCCGTAGCGGCGGTGCTCGCGCTCGCCTCCGTCGCCGCCGTCGCCAGCGAGGTCTTCTTCGAGGAGAAGTTTGAAGGTTCTTTGCTTGATCTGATCTGATATGTTGTCTCGCTTAGATCTAGTGGAGCAACTGGTTTAGGGTTTAGTTTGTTGGTTAGTTAGATTGGTTGCGTGTAGTATTGGATGGATCTGTGGGGTTTTGGCCTTTGTGGGGTTTTGGTGCGCACTGGTTAGTTTTGGAAATTTGCTCGCTATTTTTGGCCGTTTGTTGCTGTGATCTGGAGGATCTGGAGCGCATTGGTTCATGGGATCTAGTGGCATTTGCCATGCTCGGTAATAAATACTGAAATTTTCGTGTTTTTAATGGTCCTTGTCGCGATCGAATGGCCTTTTTGGTGTTTTTGGCCGCTTCAAAATTTTTTTGGCTGTTTTATGATATGGTATGTAGAAGTGGACACTCAATAGTATCTCTGGATCATGTTTCGCGTGAGGTTCTAATGAGTTCGAAATTTTATGGTGGATTGGGGTTATCTGTTCAAAATTTTCTGGTATTCGGCATCTGATCTATATGTTTTGTGTTACTAGGTGATGATTTGTTCCTATCTGTTTAATCTGAAGATACTTGGATATGCTTACTTGAGTGTTTCATGCACATTAATCAGGAAACCAATGTTTAAGATCTGCATTTGATAATGTTCCATACACATCAACCGGAAACAGATATGATGGTTATGTCGTTAATTTGGACGGTGACGATTTAGATGTATTGCTTGCTGCTACAATTTTAGTTTTGGCTATTCATCTTGCTAGTTTGTGCACAGCATGCACCTGTCATTATGGCTTATATTGGCTTTTAGCTCAACTTTTGTTTGCAGTAATGCATGTTGTAATTTGACAATATTATTAATATGAAACCGATCTCAGAACAGTATAAGCATTTCCTTCATATTGACAATTGTTTGTAAGATGTATAATATGTATAAGGCTCTGGGCTTGTCTTAGTGAGCTGTGTTATGTGTCAGATGGTTGGGAGAGTCGGTGGGTCAAGTCTGATTGGAAGAAGGAAGATAACACTGCTGGCGAATGGAACCATACATCCGGAAAATGGAATGGAGATCCTGAGGACAAAGGTGGATTAGCAAAATCCCTTAACTGTGCTTAAATGTAAACCTACTTTTGGTGAATTTCTTTGATCCTTTTTAAGCTATACTTTCCTTCTTGTTACAGGTATCCAAACCTCTGAAGACTACAGATTCTATGCCATTTCGGCTGAGTACCCTGAGTTGAGCAACAAGGATAAGACCCTGGTGCTGCAGTTCTCTGTGAAGCATGAGCAGAAGCTTGACTGTGGTGGTGGTTATGTCAAGTTGCTTGGTGGTGATGTTGACCAGAAGAAATTCGGTGGGGACACAACCTACAGGTAAAAATGGCCTTCTAATATTGTGCTGATGCCTCCCTATCATTTTGGTTGGTTATATAATTAATACTTTTGGACTGCAGCATTATGTTTGGACCAGACATTTGTGGATACAGCACCAAGAAGGTTCATGCTATCCTTACTAAGAATGACAAGAACCACTTGATCAAGAAGGAAGTGCCTTGTGAAACTGATCAGCTTACTCATGTGTACACTTTAATCATCCGCCCTGATGCTACATACAGCATTCTCATTGACAATGTCGAGAAGCAAACTGGCAGCATCTATGATCATTGGGATATTCTTCCTCCAAAGCAGATCAAGGACCCAGAGGCTAAGAAGGTACCGTCTAGGGATTGTTTACCATTTGTGTTAATTGCCTAGCCTGCACTTCTGCAGTGTTAACGAGATGACATTGTACCGATTGCAGCCTGAGGACTGGGATGACAAGGAATACATTCCTGATCCTGAGGACAAGAAGCCAGAGGTAGTATTATCTTTTGTGTGTCTATACTTGAAAGGACAATATGAGCTTTTACTTTATCTTAGGAACTATTGTTTGTGTTGATCAGCTAGGGAGCTCTTCAAAGAATTGTGCTTGAAAGATGTTATTCTCTTTTTGCTGTGATGTAAGTCAATGTTTGTTCTTTGCAGGGTTATGATGATATTCCCAAGGAAATTCCTGATCCTGATGCTAAGAAGGTACTTATTTCAATCATTCACTTCATATTTGTTATTGGATGCAAGAACGAATTTGGATATTCATATTCTTCAATGTTTTGCAGCCTGAGGACTGGGATGATGAGGAAGATGGTGAATGGACTGCCCCGACCATTCCAAACCCTGAGTACAAGGGCCCATGGAAGCAAAAGGTACGACTTCTCTGGTCATCCACAAAAATATTGTCCCCTATCTGCATTACAAATTCTGACAGCAGTTTGTTGCATATGCCAGAAAATCAAGAATCCGAACTACCAGGGTAAATGGAAGGCACCTATGATCGACAACCCAGGTATATTTACCTAAGACTGATCCTGTTGACTGATTGTCCTCTTTTTAAAATTACTTTAGTGAAATATGCATCTCACATGAATTCTTGTGGTGCTTTACAGATTTCAAGGATGATCCTTATATCTATGCTTTCGACAGTCTGAAGTACATTGGCATTGAGCTGTGGCAGGTTAGTGCTTAACACACAGAATTTCTCAACTCTAGAGATACTGAATTAAGTTTATGTTCTTGTCTCACTAGGTTAAATCAGGAACTTTATTTGACAACATTCTCATCACTGATGACCCTGAGTATGCCTTGAAGTTTGTGGAAGAAACCTGGGGCAAGCATAAGGATGTATGTTGTGCTGCATATAATATTTATTACAATACTTATTATGCTGACTTATTTAACATGTTCTAAGCTGCTGAGTCTTGCAGGCTGAGAAGGCTGCTTTTGATGAGGCCGAGAAAAAGAAGGAAGAGGAGGTATATTCCTTAAGTATTCCCCTTACACTTGATAGATGCCCGCCCCAATTTTTTCTTTTGCCATCGCATCTTTGTTTTTCTTGCATGAGTGCTAGTTGGGTTGGGTGATGATGGGTGATTTTTCTTCCCTGGGTGCATGTGGAGTAGTTTGCTGATGTAGAGCAGAATGTTGTAAAAAGAAATGCTGGTGATGTATAATAAGGTGCAAACAACCATATGGTCTGTGAGATGACCTGAAGTATGCCATAAGTCTTATCATCCACTCTTTAGTAACCCCATTGTGAGTTAACAATTTCAATTTACTGTAAAAAAATTATGATCTCTTGGGAGCTTAGAAGTTTAACTAGTTGTATCACCTAGTAGTTTTTTAATTTTCTTTTTGTCGTCTACTGCCTGCTTGTGTTGCATATTTCTTGGTTCTGGGTTGGAATTTAATATATCCTTTTTTTTAACTTATATTATCTTGGGTTTTTTATTTCTTAATATAAATTTAGTTTGCATAATTAATTTTTAATTTCATCAATGCTTGTTACCAGGAAGCTGCCAAGGATGATGAGGAGGATGATTTAGATGTGAGCTTTACATCCATTTGCTTTGTTTATCTAAGCCATATCTTTGTTCATTTAATTTGATCTCAAAAAATTGTACTTGTGGCAGGATGAGGATGCTGAAGATGATGTCAAAGAGGAAGACAAGGTTGATTCTGACGCGGAGGATGACAAGGCTGATTCTGATGATGAGAAACACGTATGTTCCTGTTTCTCATTTCTTCATCAAGCATTTCTTTTGTGTTCCTGTTTTCTCACATTTGTTTCCTTTCCAGGATGAGCTTTAAATGGTGGGGATGAAGAGTCGTGGGGATGGAGAGTCCGGCTGTCTTCGTCTTGCGGCCAGAGTTATTTAGTTCTCCCATTAATGACAAGTATTTTCTGTAGAACATTGTTGAAAGCTGAGGAACAAAAATTTGGTCTTTCTAGCCCTTTGTAGTGTCATTTTTCCCTTGAAACTAATAGCCATGGAACGGCAAAAGTCTTGGCCAATCATTTTACTTTTTGGTTTTGAAGTTTCGTAGCCGCTGTTCCATTTTCTTAAGCTTTTTTCACTACTAATTTAAACAGCTTCCAAGTCTAGGTCTTATGAGTCAGGGAGCCGATTTACCTGATTTGGCCGTTGATTTCAGATCTAACAATTAGGACTTCTAGGTATCTGTAACGTGTAGTTCGTGTCCCTCCTCGATTTGCGTGGCTTAAAGTTGGCTGAAGCTATACATGCATTGATCAGCACCTTCTCCCATCGCACGAAGCAGCCGTCCTCACAGTGGTCGGTGCTTTGGCTGCGTTGCACCGGATGGTGTCGTCGCATTGTGTCGATGACAGGTGGGTGGCCCTGCACCGCCTCATCGCTTGCCGCCCGTGCGATGGCCGATGTCCACGAAGTGTTGCCCAACCACCGCAAGTGTCATTATCCGCTGCCCAACCACTGCATGCGGTCGGCCATCGCCGTCCCCCAGGTGGTAGCAACCATTGAAGAAAAGAGTAAAAACAAATTGGATTACATTATTTTGTGCGATTACTATTAGTGCATTTTGGATTTTACGCTTTGATCCTTCTCAAGCTTAATTTTGCTCTACTTATTGAATTTTACTTCTTTAGAAGATGAGTACCAAGCAAACAAGTACACATATAATGTAAAAATTCTCAAGAAACTAATCAAATCTTGGCTCTATAACCTCCAAAAAAAAGGGTGTGCGCCTCACGTCATCTAAGCCCTACTTAAAAGCTAAAAATCGCCTAAAAAAAACAACATATTCTAAACTAGTATAATCTAAACAAAACCTGACACTAGTGAGACTAGTCTGGTGAGAGTGGGGACCACATGTCAATATCAAGTGGAGTGGGTAGAATTTTGGGACGGTTTTTCTTGATTTTTCTTTAAAAAAATAAATTGAAAGTTACAGACACTTCATAGTCCCCACTCTCGCTAGACTAGTGAGTCAGGATGGTGATCTTCGTAGCACTGAACAAGATCACCATCAAGAAATTGGATCTAAAATCAGAGTATCATCAAGTCAGCATCCCAAAGGAGGATACTTGGAAAACCACGTTCAAAACGCGACAAGGTCTGTCTGAATGTCTGGTCATGCCGTTTGGGATCTGCAACGCCCCGACTACTTTCATGCGTATCATTAGGGCTGGAAACGAGCCGAGCTCGAGCGAACCCAGACAGGCTCGGTTCGAGCTCGATAGTGTATTGGGCTCGGCTCGAAACATTAAAGAGCTTAGAACCAGGCTCGGGCTCGACTCGGAGCAAGCTCGATAGAGCTCGAGCTCAACTCGACAAATCCCCAAAATGTTTTTTTAACACCAAAAGCTTCAACACCGGGGAGATAGGCATGGGCACTACAGCGGACGCTGGAGTCGGCGCCTCCTCGTCGTCCTCCTTCTCCACGCACCCCGCCGCCTCCTTCTCCTTCCCCTCCTCCTTCATGCGCACCGGCGCTGTCTCCTCCTTCCCCGCCGCCGCCACCTCCTTCCCCTCCTCCACACGCGCTGCCACCACTCCTTACGCCTCCGGCCTCCTCCCCCTTCCCCGCCACCGCCACCTCCTTCCCCTCCTCCTCCACACGCACCGCCGCCGCTCCTTACGCCTTCGGCCTCCGCCGTGATAGATCTGGTGGTACTGCTGGCGTGCGGCCGTGCGGCCTGCCTCTCTGAGGATTTGAGGATTTGAGGGTTAGTTTGGGGAATGGCGAAATGAGGGCGAGGGTGTCAGTGTGTGGGCATGATGATTGTGTTGACGTGTTGTTGGTATGCCATGTAAATATGTAATTCGAGCTTTAACGAGTTGAGCTCGAGCGAGCTCAAGCGCTTGAGCTTGGCTTGAATTCTCTCCCGAACTTCACCTCAGGCTCGAGCTCGGCTCGTTAAGGGCTCGAGCCGATCTCGAACCGAGCCGATCTTCGATTCGATCTCGAATAGCTCACGATCTTCGATCTTGTTGTCCAGCCCTACGTATCATGAATGACATATTACGATAGTTCATCGACGACTTTGTAATTGTTTACCTCGATGACATACTGGTAAATGTTCGTGGGACGAGCACCTGGTTCATGTGGAAAAGGTGTTCGAATAGCTACTGCAATATCGACTTCGCCTCAACTGTAAAAAGTCTGAGTTCGGTCAGCAAACTCTACTTTACTTGGGATTTATGGTCGGCAAAGGTACATTGCAAATCGACCCCGACAAGGTAAAAGTGATCCGTGAGTGGCCTCAATCGTGAACAGTAACAGAAGTGCTTAGTTTTGTGGGAGCATGCCAATAACTTTGAAAGTTCATATGACACTTCTCGATAGTGGCTCTTCGTTGCATGCATTAACTAGGATCGACTAGAAGTTCGAGTGGATTGTGAAGCATGAAGATACTGTCCTCTTGTTGAAGAAGAAGATCAGTGAAGCTCATATTCTAGCTTTACCGAATCTACAAAAGCTATTTGAGTTCGAAACCGATGCCTTAGGTTATGCCATGGGCGTAGTGCTCATGCAAGAAGATCGACCAGTAATATATCACACTACTACAAAATTCATTATCACAGTCGGGTCAAAACAGTCATCACAGACGGTTCTTATCCGTCAGTGATATTCGAGTCAGTGATAATCATATACTATCACAGACGGTTTTGAACCATCTGTGATCTTTCCCTTCACAGACTGTTATAAGATCAAAACCGTCTGTGATACTCATACTACACAGACTGTTATAACATCAGAACCGTCTGTGATACTCATACTACACATACTGTTATAATATCAGAACCGTCTGTGATACTCCTAATACACAGACTGTTATAACATCAAAGCCGTCTGAGATACTCATACTACCACAGACGGTTTTGATCTCAGAATCGTCAGTAATAATATGAGTATCGCAGACGGTTCTGATGTCAAAACTGTCTGTGATCCTCACATTATTACTGACGGTTCTGAGATCAAACCCGTCTGTGATACTCAAATTATCAGAGACGGTTATGACTTCAGAACCGTCTGTGATACTCATATTATCAGAGACGGTTATAACCTCAGAACCGTCTGTGGTACTCATACTAACACAGACGGTTTTGATCTTAGAACTGTCAGTAATGATATTGGTATCGCAGACGGTTCTGATGTTAAAACCATATGGGATTCTCACATTATTAGACGGCTCTGAGATCAAAATCGTCTGTGATACTCAAATTATCAGAGACGGTTATGACCTCAGGATTGTCTGCGATAGCGTCCTTATCACAGACGGTTGTTTCAGGTCAAAACCATCTGCGATATTGTCATTATCAGCGACGGTGGTAATCTTGAAATCGTCTGTAATTGTTTCCTTATCACAGACGGTTTATACTCTCAGAACCGTCTGTAATAGTGAGATATCACAGACGGTTTTTAGGTCAAAGCCATCTGTGATAGTGTTATAATCTCAGAACCGTTTGTGATAGTGTGATATCACAGACGGTTCTTAGGTCAAAACCATCTGAGATAGTGATAGTGTGATATCACAGACGGTTTTTAGGTCAAAACCATCTGTGATAGTGTCATTATCCGTGACTGTTATAATCTCAGACGGTTTGTAAGATCAAAACCGTCTGTGCATAATATGAGTATCACAACAGCTTTTTCGCTTGGTAGGTGTTTTTTGGCAACTCGTTTCCTTCCGGGAGCATGTCCGCCAAAAGATCTAAAAGTGTCGTGAACTCTTGTCGGTCCAGCTGTTACTTGCCTTCAATTTTAACAGTTCAAGCACAGAGGCTAACTTTGTGTACTTCGACTTGCAACCAGGGAACAACGGCTTTTCTGAGTCCTCAATCAAGCGCTTGAATTTGCCAAACTCCCTTTCACTGTAATTTCCTTCCACATCACACAACATGTCATCTAAATTGTCATCATCTGGCATATCCTCATCGAAGTCGTTGTTCGGATCGGACATGTCCTGTTCCTCAACCTGAGTGGCACTTGTTTCTGCAGTTGGCTCTTCTCCATGGTGGACCCAACACATGTACCCCTTTTTGAAACCACATCGGATCAAGTGGGCGACAATCTGAGATGAGTTGGTGAACATCTTAAGATTCTGGCAGTCTACACAAGGACAGTACATATATGGTAAACCCTTCTTCGCCATGTCTTGCTCAGCAACTTTTTGGAAATCGAAAACACCTTTCATGTATTCCTCACCCACTCGGTTGTCATTATACATCCAGTCTCGGACCATCTGCAATTAATCAAATTCATACACATGTTAATTAGTAATACTACTCTATGTACGGTCGACACGCAATAAATTATATAAATCTAGCTAGCTAGTGTTTGATGCGGAGTTTGCGGTATGAATAGTTAACTACTACTTGAACTACAAGAAATTAGTTCGGGGCGTGGATAACACACATCATAAAGCAATTAAATAGCTACAGTACAGGTCGAAAATGAGTTACAACCAGGATTTGCTATTGTAGCTTCCCCTCCCTCTCACTCTAATTTGATCAATCAATGGAGATCGATATTGATGATGAAATCAAGTAATGTGTATGCCTTAGGAGCAAGTACCAACCTTGGATCCTCAAATTTTTGCCCCCAAATTAATGCTCCCACGGCCTTTCGAGATTTCGCTCTTCCTTGCCCCAAATCTCTTCGAACTGGACAGTGTATGTCGAGCAAGAGTGTACGACTAGCTCAAAACATCCGCCAAAAGACCTTTTATACCAGGTTCAATACAGACGGTTCTATATAATACCGTCGATAATATCGGTGCATTTTTGAAGAACAGAATATGACTGACGGGTTTCACTTTATTAAACCATCGGTAATATCGGTGCATTTTGTGTAGAACTATGACAGAAATATCACAGACGGTTCCGAGCTCAAAACCGTCCGCTTTACTATCACAGTCGGTTTTTACTTCAGAACCGTATGTGATTATCACTGTCGGTTTTTACCTCAGAACCGTCTGTGATAATTATAAAATCAACACTCTGCTCTACTATCACAGATGGTGATAAGGTCCGAACCGTCTATAATATCCTGGATTGCTTGCAGTCGAACCGTTCGACTAGTGGTCAGTTGTTCCACTTGTTTTTCATATTTGGTTATCTTATTTCAATGTTAGTATTTAAAAAAAATGAACGTTGAGACTATTTGGTTTTATCTTGTTTTTCATATTTGTTGTATATATATGTTTGTGGATCTTCAAAGAATTTTGAGACTATTACAGTCGAAACTGAAATTAAAACCGTCTATAATGTTACTATCAGAGACGGTTTTGAGTTAAAAATCGTCTTGATTGCAGCAGTATTTTCTTGTTAATATTTTCACACAGAACATCATTTGGTGATTATCAGTTATATAATCAATCGAAAAGACAGATATATAAGGAAAAGAAATTTCTTATTTCTTACAATCTTTAAGTCTCTCCTTACTCAGATGTAACCATACCATATCACCTTCTTGAAATTGTGCATCAACTTGGTGCCGATCATGTCGCGCCTTGTACTTGAGTTGAGCTTTCAGCAAGTTCTGTTCAACCTCACGATGGAGTCGTTGAATACCTTCCAGGAACTTTTGTGCTCGATCCTGATCAGATGCTTCCTTGCTGTTCTGTGCTGAGGTAGGGATCATAAACTCCATGTCGAAAGGACTCTGTGGTAGAAATCCTAAACAGACCTCAAACAACAACTTTCCAGTCGAACCATGCACTACTCGATTAAAAGCAAACTGCAGGTACGGTATGCTTTCATCCCAGGTCTTCAGGTGCTTCGAGTTATATCCTCTTAAGAGATGACCGACTGTGCGCTTGACCACCTCGGTTTGACCATTAGTTTGTGGATGAAAAGCAGTTCTCCTCTTTAGCTTGGTGTCCATCATCGTCCAGAGCGATCATCAAAAGTGACTAAGGAACTGGGTATCGTGATCAGACACAATAGAAGTCGACAGTCCGAAGTGTGTCCAAACATATTGAAAGAATACCTGAGCTGCTTCTTCTCCCGTGATAGTCTTTCGACAAGGTATAAGAATAATCATTTTGGAGAACCGATCAACGGCCACGAATAGATAGTCGTTGCCACGTCGGGTCTTAGGCAATCCTCCTAAGAAATCCATGGATATACTCTCCCATGGTTGCGATGGAATTGGCAAAGGAGTGTACAAACCTAATTTTCGGTTTGCCAGTTTCGAGATGTTGCAGAGACCACAACCTCGAACAAAACTAGCCACATATTGTTGCATACACGGCCAAAACACATGTCGGTGAAGATTTTGTAACGTCTTTGTAACCCCAAAGTGACCAGCTACCTTCGATGTGTGCGCTTCCCACAACCATTGAATTCGAGGTGCTCCACGAGGTATGCAAAGTAAATTGCTCTTGTACAAGAGTCCTTCTCGACTAACGAACTCTGTAGGTTTCCCTATTTCGAGCTCAATTAGTGCTGTTTGAAAATCAGGGTCTCCACTGTACATAGTGGCATAGTCATCATGACATGAGGGCTCGATCTGCATGAACACTGATAAACCGAGGGTCGTAACTGGTGGTCGTAACAATATGTCTGCCAATTTGTTGTGTACGCCCTTCTTGTACTTAATCACTAGATTAAACTGCTGCAGATACGACATCCACTTCATGTGCCGAGTTTGTTGCAACTTGAATTGAGTTTGCAAATATTGCAACGATTGATGATCGATGTGGACAACAGTCTCTTTACCCAAGAGATAACACCGCCAATGTTTCACAGCCTGATGCAGTGCGCATACCTCCTTATCATAAGTAGGGTAGTTCTTCTGAGCTCTCTGGAATAACTCGGAGTGATATGCCACTGGTCGACCTTCTTGCATGAGCACTGCACCCATCGCATAACCTGAGGCATTAGTTTCTAGCACGATGGTTTTTGGAAATTCGGCAAAGCTAACATAGACGCCTCGCTGATCTTCCTATTCAGCAAGAGAAACGTGTCCTCATGTTTCCTTGTCTACTCAAACTTCTGATCGATCCTGGTTAATGCATGCAACGGAGAAGCCACAATCGAGAAGTGTCGGATGAACTTTTGAAGGTATTGGTATGCTCCCACAAAACTACGCACGTCCGTAACTGTTCGCGGTCTCGGCCACTCGCGAATCACTTTTACCTTATCGCGGTCGATTTGCAACGTACCGTTGCCGACTATGAATCCTAGGTAAAGTAGAGTTTGCTGGCCGAACTCGCACTTATTACGGTTGAGGCGAAGTCGATGTTGCCGAAGCTGTTTGAACACCTTTTCGACATAAATGAGGTGCTCATCCCATGAACAACTATAAACCAGTATGTCGTCAAGGTAAACGATCATAAAGTCATTGATGAACTGTCTTAATATGTCATTCATAAGACGCATGAAAGTTGCCGGGGCATTGCAGAGACCAAACGGCATGACCAGCCATTCGAATAGACCTTGTCGTGTTTTGAACGCAGTTTTCCACGTATCCTCCTCTCGAATGCTGACTTGATGATATCTTGACTTAAGATCCAACTTTGAGAAGACAACGGCATGCTTCAATTGGTCTAGCAAGTCATCAATTCGAGGAAAGGGGTACCGGTTCTTGATGGTGATCTTGTTCAGTGCTCGGTAGTCGATGCACATACGCCAAGTCCCATCTTTCTTTGACACTAACACCACAGGAGATCTACAAGGTGAACTACTCGGTTGAATGACACAATCGTTCAGCAACTCACCAAGTTGTCTCTTGATTTCTTCTTTCTCCAATACTGAGTTGCGATACATACTCAGATTGTCAGTGTCGCATCAGGCACAAGTTGAATTTCGTGCTCCACTGGACATTTCGGCGGACGACTCTGGGTAGTCTCGAATAGATCACTGTATTCCTCCAGCAGTCCCGACAAACGACCAGAATCCTCTCGGCATGCCAACGACAATGTTGGTCGAGTACCCTCACCTTGACCAATGGGTCGAATCATGACAAGCACATACTTATGACATACATTAACAATTCGTTTGGCTTGATTTGTGGTAATCAAGTTCGAAGTGTTGACGTGGATGTCTCTACTGATCACGAACTTAACTCCGTCTTTGGTGAGGTCATACTCTTGCGCTCGCCGATGGAAGTGAGCGTCTCGATCATATAGATACGGACTCCCAAAGATCACCTGACAGATATCGATAGGGACAACATCGCATTGCACCTCATCGATATATCGTGCAGAGATCGCAAACTACAACACACACTGACTCGTAATCTGTTGGTTCACGTCGGATGTAAACCAACCCAGCGGATATGGTCGTGGGTGTGTGGTTGTCTTCAAACCAAGTTGCCGAACCAGTATAGCGGAGACCAGATTCTTCTGACTTCTGGGATCGAATATCGCTGCGACCACTTCGTGCTTCACCTGGATGTTGATGGTGAACAAGTCATCCATTGGGTGATGGTCGTTCGGTGGATCTGAACCCTTCTCCTTCGGCATTGCCATCAGAGACAAGGTCATGTCCGCCTCATTAACCGAATTCACTCGGACAGCTTCTTCATCGGGCGAAGTCACAGTAGCCTTGGCTGTTCTTTTCCATGGTCCGTTTTTCTTTGATCGAAGTTCAGGATGAAGTTTGTAGCATTTGTCCTTGGTATGTCCCGCGACTTGACAATGTTCGCAAAAGGCACCTGTGCCCGATTTTGAAGCGTTCTTCTTCGGACTCGATTTTTTCTTTGTCGAGGTCGCACTTTCCTTCGTGCTTTTGTTGCTGCGGGATTTGTTCTTCTTCTCGATCGCCATAGCAGTTGTGCTTGTAGTCGCGATGTCTTGGACGCCGAACAGACTTAGCTCCGTACTGATCGATTTCTGAAGTCCAGACGTGTATTTCTGAAATACCTGAGGATCGGACAGTGAGATACCTATGACCATTGCTTGTCGCCGAAACTCTATCGTATAGTCTTGGACGGTCTGGTCGCGTCGTTGGTACAATCTGTGCCAACGCTCCCATCTCTCCTCAAGGTAACCCATCGGATAGAATTATTGTCGCAGAAGTCGTTTGAATTGACCCCACGCAAGGTTGTCAGCTTCACCACTGACGACAAGGGCCTTCCACCAAGTTTTGGTGTGGTCCTTCATCTTCAAAGGTGCAAATTTAACCTTTTGAGCACTATTAAACCCTTACAGGTCAAAGTAGGTCTCAAGCTGATCGATCCAAGAATCCAGTTTCTCGGCATCGATCACCCCATCATATATGGGTATATCAATCTTAGCGTCGACCTTAAAAGATCCGACAGCTAAGGAGGTGTTGGTGAGGTCGTCGGTCTTGTGGTTGCCTTCGTCTTCATGTTCGTCTGTCTTGCGCAAGTCTTTACCAGTCTTCACACCCACAACCTTCTCTACTTCAGGAGGTACAATCATGGCCTGCTGCTTAATCCAAGCAAGCATAGTTTCCATGTCGGTGGAGAGCTTAGCCACTTGTTCGGCTAGGTTAGCTTGAACGGAGGTATCGTCAGACATTGTCGGAGATGCGGCTATATGAACCGTCGATTGATCGCCTGGAGTTTTGCCAGAAGTTTTGTAACCCTGGTGAGTCTTCACCATCCACAGGATAGGAAAGTTGCTCTGATACCAACTTGATCCGTTTGAGATCTAGTTTTGATTTTCGCACTAGGCTCGTCCAGATTCTAATATACGGAATAACGGGATCTTACTTGAAAATACCGAAACCCAATGTAATTGCACAACTCTTTATTTCAAAGAGGGCTTTATATGTCGAACGTTAGATACACTTGCCTACATAGAAGGAATTATAAGTGTCTAAAACTCAAATGAGTCCTATGACTTTTCGATGATCTAAACTAGACCTATTACAAGGTATTTATAGTCCAATCGTATGAGTACGTATCAGACTCAGTAACCTAAACGTATTAGACTCATATAACTAACTAATCCTAAACAAATAAACTTATATATATTCGGATCGGATTACAATTCCAACCAGAGGACCAATTCATGGTCGCAGACCAATCCTTGGTCGCGAAACTTTTCCGATCACGGTTAAGGACGCAAACCTTTTCCGATCACGATTAAGGACGCGAAACCGTATGCGATCAGGACTTGAAGATCCTCCCGGATTAGTCTGCAAGTCGCAAGCACAAGGTCAAGCGCAGGGTCGCAGTGTCACCCGAGGTCGCAGTCAGCGGATGTGAACCAAAGCCGCAAGTGCAATGTCGCCAAGAAGGAAGCTGCAAAGACCTAAGGTAAGTGCTTGTTTATTGTACCGGTCTCAGAGTTTAGAGTTTGACCAGGTTTTATAAGAAATTCTTTTTTAGTTTAACCATACTATTAAAAGGGGTTACAAAATCTCTTTTAGTTCCGGCAAAAACTGAGAAACTTCTTAGTTTATTTGTTGCATTCACATTCATTCATATTCTTGGTCAAAATATGAGAAATATATAGATTTCAAATCGGGGCTGAAACTATTTTTTTAGTACTGTTCATTTGGCCAGATACTATTTACATGACCAGAGGTCACTCGAGTACTGTTCATACGACTAGTGATACTGTTCATTCGAGCAGAGGTTCCAACGGCTATTTACTATCCGTTAGAGGTCGAAGTTGGCTTTTAGCTGACCTGATTTTTTTCCTTTTCGACCACAACGGCTAGCTGAGATGTTGGGATATAAATACAGGTGTTTTGAGCAGTATTTTCACACATCTCAAGCTACAATCTCATACACATTTTTGAGCAGTCTTTGTACACACATTTGAGCATCTTTTCTATACATTTTGAGCAGATTTTAGAAGAAGTTTTGAGTAGATTTTCTCTACTGTTTTTCAGCAGTTTTAAAACACTTTTGAGTAGTTTTCTTAAAACACTTTTTAACAGTTTTTGATCAGATTTTTGAGCAGTTTTTAAACAGTTTTTGAGCAGATTTCTCTACTGTTTTTTGACACTTTTGAGTAGATCTTTGAGCAGTGTTTGAGCAGATTTTTGAGAAGCGTATGTTCACATTTTTGATCAGTTTTATAAACACTTTTCGAGCAGATTTTGATCAGTGTTTATAAACATTGTTTTAAGCAGTTTTTCTAAAGAACCAAGAGATATATTTTTTGATATATACTTGAGCCCAAGTGCCAAAATCTTGATCTTTTGATCAAGTATCATCCATTGTGATTGAGAGAGATCTTCTGAGAGCATTCATTTGCATCCTTAGAAGTTTCTCGGTGTTTGTTGGGGGTCAAGAGAAGATCTTGCAACTTGTTACTCTTGGTGAATGCCCTCACCTAGATGGTTTGGAGGCATGGCTGTTGACCTCTCTATTAACAGAGATTGTCCGAGAGGCTCGGCATATTTTGTGAAAGGCATCGGTGCTGGCCTATCCGGAGTGGAGAAGGAGCAACCTTAGTGAAAAATATCCTTCGTGGATATTGAAGCAAGACTCATTCATTTGAATGCTTCAACGAGGAGTAGGGGAGACCGGGCGAGTCTCCAAGACCTCAGAATAAATGACTGTGTTTGTTTTTCTTACTCTTTCTTAGTGCAAAATATTATTAAATTATTTCAGTTTATTTGCTCTTAGTCTTTTCTTTGCAAAAATTGTTTTTAGTTGAAAAGTTTTAAAACCTTCTATTCACCCCCTCTCTAGTCGGCATCCTCGATCCTACACGTGGTATCAGAGCTTGCTCTCTCTTTTGAGTAGGCTTCACCGCCTAGAGAGAGGATGACTTCAAATGAGGGTTTTCATCTTGGTCACACCGGGTGTGCGCCTATATTTGACGGGACTAACTATCTCTATTGGAAAGTGCGCATGACGGTTTTTATAGAGGCCATGGGGCTTGATGTTTGGGACATTGTTAAGATTGAGTTTATTCCTCCGGTTGATCCGGCAAATCACTCCGATGATGATAGGAGAAAACTCCACTTAAATGCCCGTGTCAAAAATGCTCTCTTTGCCGGCTTGTCCCTAAATGAGTTCAACCGCGTGAGCAATCTTACCATCGCTCACAAAGTTTGGACCACCCTTGAGGAGATATATGAGGGCACCACTAGGGTCAAGGGGGCAAAATTGCTAATAGTTAGGCAAAGATATGAGACATTCACCATGTCACCAACCGAGTCCGTGGATTGCATGTTCACTCGGTTGAACAACTTTGTGAATGAGCTCAAAGGACTCAGAGTTGTTTTTATTAACATTGAGATTGTAAGAAAAATGCTTAGGGTTCTTCCGGAGAGTTTTGACACTCTTGTGATGGTCCTCACCAACTCTGACTTATCATCCACCACACTTACCGATTTCTATGGGAACCTCATCACCCATGAGATGTATCGGAAGGAGAAGAAGGAGGCGGCCGAATCATAGAGATGAAAAAGAAGAACTTGGCATTCAAAGCCAACTCCAAAGGTGATTCAAACGATGGCTCCTCCGATGGGGATCTAGCCCTTCTTGTAAAGAACACCAAAAAGCTTCTTCGCAAGTTGCACAAGAAGGGAGTCAACATCGACACAAGACCAAAGGGGTCAAAGCAAGAAAACTTCAAGGACATCATATGCTATGAATGTCATGAAAAGGGACATATAGCTTCAAGATGCCCAAATAAGAACAAGCCTTGGGATAAGAAGAAGAAAGATCCTAAGAAGAAGAAATTCTTCAAAAGCAATGGCGGAAACCAAGAAGCATGCTTTGGAGAATGGATGTCTGGAGAAGAGAGCTCCGATTCCGACTCTGATGATGAAGAGGGTTGTTCCAAGAAGCTAGCCGGATTAGCTCTTGGCAACAACAACACATCGACAAGTTCATCCTTTTGCCTTATAGCTAAAGGTGATGAGAAGGTACATTCTCTTGAACCTTCATATGATGATCTAGTTGAAATGATTAGTGAATTAAATGATGCTTTTGGAATCACAAAGAAGAAGTATAGAGCACTTAAAGAAGAGCACACTTCTTTACTTGCTCTTTACTGCGATTTAAAAGAATCTTATGAAGGTCTTCTCATCAAGGATCTCATTAACTCACCAACTAAGGTAGATGTCGTTGTTTCTTGTGACTTAGTTGATGATATACCAAATGTAGTCTCTAAAATTGATATGTCAACCAGTTGTAATGATTTAATCGATATGCCATACTCATCTAGCTCTACTAATAAAGATTTGCAATGCCATGAAATAATCTTAAATGAAAACAATGAACTAAAGGTTGAAATCAAGAAACTTAGTAAAGGTTTAGAAAATTGTTACAAAGGGAAAGCATCTCTTGATCTTCTTTTAGTGAGCAAAAATGCTCATTTAGAAAAGAAAGACTTGGATACTTTTCAAAGAAAGAAAATAAACCAAACACAAAAACTATTTTTGTAAAAGCATGCAACAAATTTTGTTATAGATGTCATGAAATTGGTCATTCATATGATGCTTGTCCTTTAATGACTTCAACTCATTTTGATGCATGCATGCTACATGCTTAAGAGATCAAAGAAAGGATATGTGATAGCAAAGTTTGTTGGATTACCCATGCTAACTAAAAAGAAGAAATCTATTTGGGTGCCCAAAGCTTTGATTGCTAACATCGGAGGACCCAAAAGGGTTTGGGTACCTAAAAAGACTTGATTCTTTTTTTTTGTAGGTGAACTACAAGTCCGGTGGAAAACATTGAGTGCTAGATAGTGGATGCTCCGAACACATGACCGGTAACAAAATGTTGTTCACCTCATTGGAAGATAACTCAAGTGAAAATCAAAAGATCACCTTTGGCGACAATCGTCAAGGAAATGTGGTAGGCTTGGATAAAATTGCTATATCTCATGATCTTTCAATTTCAAATGTTTTACTTGTTGAATCATTGAATTTTAATTTGTTATCCGTTGCACAAATTTGTAATCTTGGTTTTTGTTGCATATTTTCTCCTAAAAATGTTTTAGTTGAAAGTTTAAAAGACAACTCTTTGATCTTCAAAGGTTTTCATCTTGGAAATCTCTATCTTGTTGATTTCAACTCAAAAGATGCATCTCTTTCAACATGTCTCGTTTCTCAAACTTCGAAGGGTTGGCTTTGGCATATGAGAGTTGCACATGTTGGAATGCATCAACTTAGAAAGCTTTTAAAACGTGATTTGGTAGTTGTCTTGAAGGATGTGAATTTTGAAAAGAACAAACCTTATAGCGCTTGTCAAACGGGCAAGCAAGTAGCTAATTCACATCCAACCAAGCGCATTCTTTCAACTTGCAAACCATTGGAACTTTTGCATTTGCATATGGATTTGTTCGGCCCTGCTGAACATCAAAGTATTGGAGGAAATAGTTTTTGCTATGTTATTGTTGATGATTTCTCCATAATTACTTGGGTGTTTTTCTTAGCTCACAAATATGAAACTTCCTCTTGTTTTAAAAGATTTGCAAAAAGAGTTGAAAAGGAATTTGAACTCTTCATGAAGAAAATCCGTAGTGATCATGGTGGAGAATTTCAAAATTATGATTTTATTGATTTTTGTGATGAGTCCGGAATCAAACATGAATTCTCTGTGCCCTACACACCTCAACAAAATGGTGTTGTAGAACAGAGGAATCGGACATTGATTGAAATGGCTAGAACAATGCTTAATGAGTACAAGAGGCCTACCCGGTTTTGGGCAGAGGCAGTTTACACAGCATGTTATGCTATCAATCGTCTTTGTACCCCTCCGCTTTTGAACAAAACTCCTTATGAACTAATTTTAAGGAGAAAACCAAACATTTCATATTTTCGAGTCTTTGGTTGCAAATGTTATATTCTTAAAAAGCGCATGCATCTTGGAAAATTTCAAAGACGTGTTGATGAGGGTTTTCTAGTTGGCTATTCATCCACTAGTAAAGCTTATCGGGTTTTCAACACTACAACAGAATGCATTGAAGAATCATGCAATGTAGAATTTGATGAATCTAACGGCTCTCAAGGAGAGCATGAGGATTTTGATGATGTAGGCAACAATGGCTTGAGGGAAGCTATGAAGGAGATGACCATTGGTGATATCAAACCCAAAAATGAAGAACAAAAGTCACCTGGTCGAAAGGATAAATCACCCGCGACCACTCAGGCTAATGTCAAACATGGACCGGCGACCACCCACAACAATGCTGGTAGAGAAGACCTTGAACTAGAGATTGAAGAAAATGATGATCAAGCATCACAGAAGCTGTGACTTCATCAAACGTTCGACAAAGATCACCCCCTGAATCAAATCTTGGGTGATGTTAGTAAGGGTGTTCAAACTCGATCTCGTATTGCTTCTTTTTGTGAACATTATTCTTTTGTTTCTTCCTTAGAACCTAAACTTATAGATGAAGCACTTGGTGATCTGGATTGGGTAAATGCCATGCATGAAAAACTAAATAATTTCACTAGAAACAAAGTTTAGACATTAGTAGAAAGACCTAAGGATCATAATGTGATTGGAACAAAATGAGTTTTAGAAATAAACAAGATGAGAATGGAGTAGTAGTACGAAACAAAGCTCGTCTCGTTGCACAAGGATATTCTCAAATTGAAGGTTTGAATTTTGGTGAAACTTTTGCACTCGTAGCAAGATTAGAAGCTATTCGCATTCTTCTTGCATTTGCATCAAATTTTAACATCAAGTTATTTCAAATGGATGTGAAAAGTGCATTTTTAAATGGAGAAATATCCGAATTAGTGTTTGTGGAACAACCTCCTGATTTTGAAGATTCAAATTTTCCAAATCATGTATACAAGCTCTCTAAGGCTCTTTATGGACTTAAACAGACACCTCAAGCTTGGTATGAACGCCTTAAAGACTTTCTCATTTCAAAAGGTTTTAAAATTGGGAAGGTAGACACAACCTTATTTACAAAAGTAGTTGAGAAAGATCTTTTTATATGTCAAATATACGTTGATGATATCATATTTGGGTCTACTAATGAATCCTTGTGTCATGAGTTTGGAGAAATAATGTCCAGGGAATTTGAGATGTCGATGATTGGAGAGCTAAGCTTCTTCCTTGGACTTCAAATCAAGCAACTCAAGAACGGAACGTTCGTGAGTCAAACCAAGTATGTGAAGGACTTGCTCAAATGCTTTGGGATGGAAGATACTAAAGCCATCAAAACTCCCATGACCACCAATGGACATCTCGATATGGATAACGACGCAAAAGTGGTTGATTCTAAACTTTATCGATCTATGATTGGTAGCTTACTCTATCTTACCGCATCTAGGCCCGACATCATGTTTAGTGTTTGCTTATGTGCTAGATTTCAATTGTCTCCTAAGGAATGTCATTTGATTGCTATTAAAAGAATCCTTAGGTACTTGAAATGCTATCCCAATATAGGACTTTGGTACCCTAAAGATGCAAACTTTGAATTAATTGGTTACTCAGATTGAGATTATGTGGTGTGAAAAATTGATAGAAAAAGTACATCTGGTAGTTGTAAAATTTTGGGGAGATCACTAGTCTCTTGGTCATCTAAGAAACAAAATTTCGTAGCTCTCTCCACCGCCGAAGTGGAATATGTTTCAGCGGGTAGTTGTCGTGCTCAAATTTTATGGATGAAGCAAACCCTTTTGGATTATGGAATTTCCTTTGAAAAAGTGCCACTCTTGTGTGATAATGAAAGCGCCATTAAGATTGCAAATAATCCAGTTCAACATTCTAGAACAAAGCATATTGATATTAGGCACCATTTTATAAGAGATCATGTGGCAAAAGGGGACATAGATTGTGAATTATATAAGAACTGACTTGTAGCTAGCAGACATCTTCACCAAACCTTTAGATGAGACTAGATTTTGCTTTCTTAGAAGTGAATTGAATATTATTGATATATCAAATGTAAGTTAAATGTCTGCTTTGCTGTCCTCCCACCTTTTTGTGCTTGATGTCAAAGGGGGAGAGATTAGGGAGAGATTGGGAAGAGATTCTTGTATGACATTATTGATAGTTTATATGCTCATTGTTTATTCATTGTGGACTCTCAAATTACTCATATGTGTATTTATATATGCATGCATTCAGGGGGAGTTATTGTATATCTAATGCCCATGCATACACTTAGGGGGAGTCATTAATTTTTATTCGTTTTCAACACTTGTTGTCATCAATCATCAAAAAGGGGGAGATTGTTGCATCTAGTCCCTTTTTGGGTTGATTTTGATTATTGATGACATTAAGTGTCTTGGACTAATCGTGTCTTTGAGCTATTTGTATGCAGTGTTATTTCTGTAAAGTTTGCAAGTGATTCGGGAAGGTCTGCAAGTCACAAGCACAAGGTCAAGAGCAGGGTCGCAGTGTCACCCGAGGTCGTAGTCTGAGAACGCAAGCCAAAGCCGCAAGTGCAATGTCGCCAAGAAGGAAGCTGCAAAGACCTAAGGTAAGTGCTTGTTTATTGTATCGGTCTCGGAGTTTAGAGTTTGACCGGGTTTTATAAGAAATTCTTTTTTAGTTTAACCGTACTATTAAGAGGTGTTGCAAAATCTCTTTTAGTTCCGGCAAAAACTGAGAAACTCTTAGGTCATTTATTGCATTCGCATTCATTCATATTCTTGGTCAAAATATGAGAAATATATAGATTTCAAAGAGGGGTTGAAACTGTTTTTTTAGTACTGTTCATTTGACCAGATATTGTTTACACGACCAAAGGTCACTCGAGTACTGTTCATATGATCAGTTATTGTTCATACGATCAGTAACACTGTTCATTCGACCAGAGGTACCAACGGCTATTTACTAGTTGTTAGAGGTCGAAGCTGGTTGTTAGCTGGCCTGATTTCTTTCCTTTTTGACCACAACAGCTAGCTGAGATGTTGGGCTATAAATACAGGTGTTTTGAGCAGTATTTTCACACATCTCAAGCTACAATCTCATACACATTTTTGAGCAGTCTCTGTACATACCTTTGAGCATCTTTTCTATACATTTTGAGTAGTTTTTAGAAGAATTCTTGAGCAGGTTTTCTCTACTATTTTTGAGTAGTTTTAAAACACTTTGGAGCAATTTTTTTAAAACACTTTTTAACAGTTTTTGATCAGATTTTTGAGCAGTTTCTGTTCACATTTTCGAGCAGTTTTTAAACAGTTTTTGAGCAGATTTCTCTACTATTTTTTGACACTTTTGAGCAGTGTTTGAGAAGATTTTTGAGAAGCGTTTGTTCACATTTTTTATCAGTTTTATAAACACTTTTCGAGCAGATTTTGATCAGTGTTTATAAACATTGTTTTGAGCAATTTTTCTAAAGAACTAGGAGATATATTTTTTGATATATACTTGAGCCCAAGTGCTAAAATCTTGATCTTTTGATCAAGTATAATTCATTGTGATTGAGAGAGATCTTCTGAGAGCATTCATTTGCATCCTTAGAAGTTTCTCGGTATTTGTTGGGGGTCAAGAGAAGATCTTGCAACTTGTTACTCTTGGTGAACGCCCTCACCTAGATGGTTTGGAGGTGTGGCTGTTGACCTCTCCATTAACAGAGATTGTTGGAGAGGCTCGGCATATTTTGTGAAAGGCATCGATGCTCACCTATCCGGAGTGGAGAAGGAGCAACCTTAGTGAAAAATATCCTTCGTGGATATTGAAGCAAGACTCATTTATTTGAGTGCTTCAACGAGGAGTAGGGGAGACCAGGCGAGTCTCTGAGACCTCGGGATAAATCACTGTGTTTGTTTTTCTTACTCTTTCTTAGTGCAAAATATTATTAAATTTTTCAGTTTATTTGCTCTTATTCTTTTCTTTGCAAAAATTGTTTTTACTTGAAAAGTTTTAAAGCCTCCTATTCAACCCCCTCTAGTCGGCATCCTCGATCCTACATACTCAACCAGATGATAAATATGCGAAATAAGGGATCTTACTCGGAATGACCGAAACCCAAGTTGATCGAAAACACAGTTCAAAGTAATTGCACTATTCTTTATTTCAAAGAGGGTACACGTCGAATGTTGATCGCACTCGATCTTACGTCGATGAACTATGTGTCTAAGACTCCAATCTAGACTCGATGATAAACTCAATCTATTACAAAATATTTATAGTCCAATCGATTGAGATCATATCAGACTTGACAACTAACTAAACCTAATCGTATAGGACTCAGTGATATCTATATCAGACTATTAAGCGACTCGGACGACCAGACAGAGTTCGAATCCTTTCCATATTCAACCTGAAGATCCGCCCGGATCATGACTCCCCTGTTGAGAAGGAGCCAACTCCCATTGCAACCACTTGATCAAAACTAGAGATGTGGAAATTGAGATTGACCATCCTCGTGAATGTACCACTTAGCTACCATGCACGTTGATCTTTTCGTCCTACTCGAAAAGACTCTCGTGTACCACGTCTGGTGGTCGTCACCTTCTTCTCCTAGATCACATCTTCAGAAAGAGGTGCTTCTCATTGATAGACCAATTCTTCAACACATGATACTATATGGTATCTGGATCATCATCCAGCATTGAAGGCTCGAAGAGTTTAAGGTGTTCAACCTTGACAACCGAGTAAATATCCATATATGGAGGTAACTCGAGCTGACAAGCATTAGTAAAATTTTTTTGCAAAATCTGAAAAGGACCATAACGAATTGGTTTAAGCTTTTTACCTTCACCTTTAAGCCTCTCTTTGCTCACATGTAACCATACCAGATCACCTTCTTGGAATTGAGCTTGAACTCGATATCGATCAAGTCGCGCCTTATACTTGAGTTGACTTTAAGCAAGTTGTGTTCAACCTCACCATGGAGCCGTTGAATCCTTCTAGAAACTTTTGTGCTCAATCTTGATCAGATTCCTCCTTGTTGTTCTGTGCTGAGGTAGGGATCACAAACTTCATGTCGAATGGATGCTGTGGTAGAAATCTCAAACAGACCTCAAAAAGAGACTTTCCAGTTGAACCATGCACTGCTCGATTAAAAGCAAACTGCAGGTACGGTATGCTTTCATCCCAAGTCTTTGGATGCTTAGAGTTGTAACACCTCAAGAAATGAATATTCAATTTACCACCTCGATTTGACCATCAGTTTGAGGATGAAATGCTGTATTCCTCTTCAGCTTTGTATCTATCATCGTCCTAAGCGATCGCCAAAAGTGACTAAGAAATCGGGTATCACGATTAGACACAATAGAATTTGGCAGTCCAAAATGTGTCCAAACGTGCTGATACCCGAGCTGCTTCTTCTCCTGTAATAGTCTTCTTACAAGGTATGAGGACCATCATCTTGGAGAACCGATCAATGAACACAAAGAGGTAGTCATTGCCACGTCGGGTCTTAGGCAATCCTCCCAAGAAATCCATGGATATGCTTTATCATGGTTGTGATGGAATTGGCAAAGGAGTGTACAAACCTAATTTTTTGTTTGCTAGTTTCGAGATGCTGCAGACACTAGTACAGAAAAGCTTTCTTCTATCGGTAAAAAAAACCCTTCTACTATCGGTTTTCGTACCAATAGAGATAGACACGATAGAACAAGACAGAACATTTTCTATCGGTAAATAACCGACAGAAAAAATTAACAATTCTATCGGCATATTAGGAGTGTACCGATAGAAAACCCGTCGTAGTCTGACGATTAATGGTGGGAAAAGTACCACTATTCTAACGGTTAATTACATGATTACCGACAGGAAAATATTACTATTCTATCGACACCTTATGATTGTACCGATAGAAAACCCGTCGTCGTCTGACGTTTAGCGTTGGGAAAAATACCCATATTCTAACGGTTAATTATAAGTTTACCGACAGAAAAAAGTGTAGCACTTTCTTGGTTGGAAATGACATTATCGATAGAGAAAATCTTAGTACTCTCTCGGTTGTGTATGAGTTCACCGGTAGGAAAAATCACACTCTTCTAACGGTTAATTATATGTTTACCGATAGAAAAAACCACAGTAGTCTCTCGGTTGTGGATGAGTTCACCGGCAGGAAAAATCACTCTATTCTGACAGTTAATTTCAAGTTTACCGATAGAAAAATGGGTAGTAGTCTCTCGGTTGTGGATGAGTTTACCGATAGAAAAAACCACAGTAGTCTCTCGGTTGTGGATGAGTTCACCGGCAGGAAAAGTCACACTATTCTGACGGTTAATTTCAAGTTTACCGATAGAAAAAACTACAGTAGTCTCTCGGTTGTGGATGAGTTTACCGATAGAAAATTTGTAGTGGTGCTGTGAATGAATTTGCCGATAGAACATTCTTATATACAGTACATTATTTGTATTCACAATACAGTACATTCACATATACAGTACAGATGCAATACATTATAGATTGGATACACAATACAGTACAGATGCAAAGAAGGGTAAATTCACAGAACAGATTGACACATTAGACAGTTATTCACATTTATTCACATATATATGGACAAATACAAGTTGCAATCCAATGTGGACATTTATTGACATATATATTTATTCACATGTATATAAACAGTCTATGCACAAAGTACACGAAAAAGAGAAAATTATTATGGCGGATGGTTGGGCGCAACTTCCTCCATGACATATTGAGCCCAGATTTGTCGAAGATCTCTAATCTTTGCATTTTCGTATGAGTCTTTCGACATGGAGATCTGCAAGCATGTGTGAATACTTAGTAACTAATTTCCTAATTTAGAACGTGACACCCAATTTTCAAATTTGAGTTAGCTATCGATGCTTACCTGGGGAATTGGGCAAAGTTTGTCTGCACTAGGTCGTACATGTAGCGCAACACATAAAACCCGCATTCCCACAATTACGGCTGCTAATGGCACTGAGATAATTGCATATGCGAAGACATGTTAGCTATTGTTTCCATAAACTAATTAAGCATAAACAAAAAGTCTCGTGAGTACCTCATATTCTTTCCAAGCTAGTAGGGCGCCCTGCGGTGCGGCATGCCTCCCTCCAGCGGACGCATATTTATCAAAAGCCCTGCATTTCAGTTAGTATTGCCCGTTAATGTATTATCATTAGCTAGTGAGGTGAAAATTTAAATCAAACATATAAGTTACTTACGCCTCCATATTCCCCTTGACCACATATTCCATCGATAATTTGTCACGCATCGAATCGAGGTAGTACACCTCGTTCCTCGGCGGACAGATCACGATGAGGATCCAGTGGCCCCTGCATTGTACGTAAAAGAGGACCGCTAGCTCAAACTATATCTCAGGTGTAACATACAAGATCGAGTTAAATTAGTACGAAATGCACTAACCTTTGGTGGTACGGCACCAGAATGAACTCCCTGTCCTACTGCGCCATCAGCGCCTTGGATATGTACTGCTCAGCGTGCGCGGCGTCGTGCTTTAGCATTGTGAGGCTTATTTTCTCTGGGTCGAGGAAACCCACCTTGTCACACGCAGCCTCCGATGCTAGCCTGTACATGCACCTGCATGCAAAGGACGACATTAGTATTGCACAGAAAGTTACTACATTTCAAATGAACTACAACAATGCAGAGTTAGCAAACAGAGTTAGAAAACAGCAATACATAGCATCAGAAAACTCACAGGACTCCAGTCCGTATGATTGACATATCGAGCTCCCGCCAGTTGTAGAGGTCGAACAGATCCTCGTGTGCCACGGATATACTCCCAGGCTCACGGTGGAACTGCCCAGGCCTGTAGGGAACTAAGAAGTTCAGATTGCGCCGAGCTCGGTGTAGGTACCACTTGTGGAGGTCTCTGGTTGATTGATCCAATTTGCACAAAGCTGCCTCCGACATGAGTGGGAACCCGTTCGTGAACCTCTCCGGGTGTCCCTGTCGCCCTTTTCCCTTGCCTTTGCCCTTGCCTTTTGCCGGGGACTGAGCGCGTACCTTCGAAGGCAAGGGCGAGGTGATGGCAGCTTTCTTCCGAGGTGAAGGTGTGGATGCGCTGGGTGGGGTCGAGGCCGTCTTTGATGTGTCCAGGGTCGCACGAGATCGGGCCTCATGACCCGAGCTGGGGGCGCAGTCCCCTGGTAGCCCAGCGGCAGGCCACTTCAATTAATGAGCACGTATGTTAGATTATGCAAGTTGAGTGTACTGAGTAGGATGTAATCTAAAATGTGTAGGATTTACCGGTTGTATTACAAGACACTTCTTGGGCCACTGTACGTAGGAGCCCACTGCCTCAGCAAGTGTCTGCAGTTCATCTGTTGGGACTCGCAATGAAGAATCGTTGTAGCCCGGCATGGCCATGTCCACCTGTACCTTTGCGAAACCCAACCGCAGAGGTACACAGTGGACCCGAACATCCGGCCCAGACGGATATACGAAGCCGTGTCCAACCACTTCCTGCCCGGCGCCTACGTGATTCTGTAGGATGCAGCCCTCCGGCCCCTGCAAATTTGTAACAATTAAAATAGGTTAGCGAAACAACTGTAACAGAATGGGAGTGGCATCAACTTAAGTGCACAGATGAAGGCTTGCAGTACCTCAAGTAGATCCACTGGATCCGCGAGTACCTTCAAAGCGCAACTGCTTATCCGACCCCGCGGGGTACCGTCGTCCTGGGGATCCGCATCTGCACTCTTGGCCAGCAATGCTTCTCTCAACCGTGCAAACTCTTCCCTCATTTGTGCGACCTCGGACTGCACCTCAGACTGTACCTCAACCCGTATCTCAACCCGCATATCCGCCCGTATCTCCTCCCGTACCTCAGCCCGTATCTTATCGGAGAGGTCAACTTCCTTTTCCTTCTAGGAGCGGGCCTTCTTCCTCGGTGGAGCCGGATCTACGAAACTGGCCTTCCACGACACAATGGCTCCCACGGCCCGTGTCTGCCCGGGATGCTCCTTATTTCCTAGAGCCCGGGTGAGGATGTCGTTGTCCCTCTGCGGGGTAAACAATCCCTCCGCTGCCTCCTTCTCAAAAGAAATCTGTTACATTTAAAGGTACCTTGTGAGACAAATTGCCTTATATACACTTGTGCGCACACAGTTTACGAGGTTAGCCAACTTACCATTCGCCTCACAACGTCGGCGTCCCCAGGGGTTGCGAACTGCACAGACCCCGTGGACGACACGGACCCCCTCACCCTCCACCATCGCTTGCGCCTCTCATCCCGGATCTCGGAGAGCGGCAACTCAGGGGTGTCGATGACAGGATTTTGCTCGTCTTCCTTCTTCCACTGCTCCTCCTTCCCCGCATAGCCCCGGGATCCGAGCCGATGCGGGTGGTCGTTCCTCTTCTGGATCGCCCTATTCTTCTCGCTAAGGGCCTTGAACTCCTCAGTCCCCTTCTGCTTGGTGAATTCCTCCCATACCTCCTCCAATATGAAGGGGTACTTCTCGCAAGGAGATTTCCCCGCAGCGAGGAAGTTACTGACGAGCCAGCTCTTAAAGGTTTTCCATGTTCCGTTCATGTCCTTCAAGCAGGCAGTCCTAGGTGTATCGTCGGGGATGTTCCACTTAGCCTGTTTCCGAAAAATGCATACAATTAATCACGAGTTAGTTAAACTTTAGTATAAGCCAAGAGAACGTGATTACGAAAGAGTTCAGCGATTTCAGTTCATTTAACCTTCACTTCCGCCCACAACCTATCCCTCTCGTCCGCTGTCACGTCCTTCCAGCTCTGGACGGTGATCTTCACCCTTTCTTTCGCCAACAACCCAACGTAGGCCGCGTACCTCCCAGCATTCTTTCCAATCGGCCTCCCAAATTGGTTGAACTCACAAGAAAGATCCGTGCGTTTGGCCAAACGCCCCAACGTCGTCGCGCCTCGCCCCACCCTCTTGCGCTGGGATGTAACAGCTGCATCTTCAGTAGTTACGATGGGGTTGGCCCTAGTCGAACCACTAGTACCATCCGATGAAGACGACGACATGTCTTCCCCTACAAAACCTTCAACAAACCATATATATGGCAATTAATTCGCCTTGGAGTTCCATAACTCAGCCCAGGACTGGAGACTAACTATGGCGGCAAAAGGGAAAATAATACAAAAAGAAAGACATGCATAAATTACTTCCTGAACTCTTCAGAAATATTTTCTATCGGTAAACACATGAGCTGCTGATAAACCATAACCTCCACAGAAGACAATTTTTCTATCGGCAAACCCGTGAGATACCGATAGAACATAACAATGTTCTCTACATATGGAATTTTGTTGACAAGCCACCATTCACTGTCATCACATAACATTCTCGATGATTTGCTATACTAATATTCATGGGCCAGCATTATTATTTCACACGTAAATATGCACACAAGCATCTAAGTGCCACTGTGCATAATCTTTAGCCTAACCTGTATGTGAGTCATCAAGACTTCACATCTATTCGGTTGGGAAAAGTCATGTATAGGCATTTGAAACATATAAATCGAAGACCCATCCACATTGCCATATATTCATACGAAGTGAGTAAAAATTCCCAACCAAACTAGTACATTGCATGGCTCATGTCCTTCCAGATCCAAATTAAGTTTTACTACTTGTACAGAAATATTTTCTATCGGTAAACACATGAGCTGCCGATAGAATATGTGTAAGAACACCTCCAACATATAATCTGCATTACATGGCAGTTGGATACAATTGATCACACATACAACAGTATAGATAAGTTAAAATCTCAAAACAGGTTCATTACAGCACTGGAACATATTATGTAAACCCTAATTTAAATTAACATTACCTGCGGAATGTACATAAGCCAAAACAATAGGGAACCCTAGTGTAATTGCAAAACTCGAAGAATTAATACGTGCAAAACACTAGGATCAAATAAAGAAAATGCTGGAAATAGAACGACGAATTAGGGTATTTACGGCGGCGATCAGTTCTGGTGATGGAGAGGCGGTGTAGAACGCAGCGGCGGCCGACGAAGGACGAAAATAAGAACCGGTGGCAGTGGCGAACCAGTGTCCAGCCGGCGATCGTCGTGTGGGAGAGAGGAAGTGAGTGGTCACGGCGGATGTTGTGGTTTTCTTCGCTCTCGAAGAGACGCAGTGCTCTAAGGTGGAACTGTTCGAGTGGAGGGAAACTAAAGGGCCGTGTACGAGTAATAAAGTAGTGGAGGAACTTTTCTATCGGTACAACAAAATGATACCGATAGAATTATGTCAGTTTCTATCGGTACAACAAAATAGTACCGATAGAAAAAGTAAATTTCCCGGAAAAATATTTGAAGTAGTGGATGCCTTTTTCTATCGGTATAAACAATAAAATCCCGTGAGACCAATTTTCCCCAGAAAAATTTTTTAATTAAGTGCTTGAGATTATAGTATTGGGTGCCCTTTTTCTATCGGTAAAAACAACAAAATACCGTCAGAGTAATGAAAAACTGCCTTTTTCTATCGGTATAAACAATAAAATCCCATGAGACCAATTTTCCCCAGAAAATTTTTTTGATTAAGTGCTTGAGATTATAGTATGTGTGCCCTTTTTCTATCGGTAAAAATAACAAAATACCGTCAGAGTAATGAAAAGGTACACACAATTTAACATCAAACAGACCGTGGTTGAAAGCTGCAGGATGATAAAGAAAGAGGGAAGATAGCCGGAAAATTGGAAAATTGACATAAAAAGAAATTGTTCATTCATTGTTGTTTTATCACTTACAAAAAAAAAATAAAACCCAAAATGCTAGGTCAAGGGGTGGTCTTAGTCCTGGCTGCATGTAGAATAGAGTCAGTTAGACTTGCAGCCAGGACGCAGGACTCCTCTAGCGACAAGTTGTCCCTAGGATCAACTACTACCGCGTCGAGAAGGCCTGCGACCTCCCTCAGCTTCGCTATGGTATCCTTCATAGTCAAACCACAGCCAGCGATGGTCATATCCGCGGCTTTCTTCTCCTCGCGAAGACGCCTCGTCCTCGCCCTAGCATTGTCACCATCCGTCTTCATGCGCTTAATGCGCTGGAAGAGATCGTCAAGGTCAAGCCGTAGCTGAGTGTGCTTGTCTGTAAGGAGCTTGTGCTCCTCCTGGAGGGCCCTCAGGTCGGCCTTCACTTTGGCAGTGTCTTCCACGGCTACTATTCCCTGTGCAAATCAACAGGTCAAGAATGAACTGAACATGGATTAACAATACAGGGGGAAACCGAGGAGATTTAGAGTTCTTATCGGGAAGGGCGTGGCTGACGATCCCATGGAGGTTGCCATTGTGAAAGAGAAGATGAGGAGTCGAACCGTTTGAGAATTAGAAAAACAACAAATACCGCGACGCATGGTGAGGTACTTATAGAGTTTCCAAGGCGACGCATGGCGACACGGTTGAGAATTCAAAGCGGCAGAGTATTCTTCTATCGGTAAAAACAGGAAAAAACCGTCAGACAACAAATACCGTGAGACTAACGAATTTATTCTAACAGTAAAATATAACAATACCGATAGAAAATGTTTTGAAGTGCCTGAGAGAAGTGCCTGAGACATGAAAGTAGCGGATGTCCTTTTCTATCGGTATAAATAACAAAATACCGTCAGAAAAAAGGGATTTTTGCAGAATTTAATTTGAAGAAGCAAGAGGCTGCGATGAGATTTTTGCAAGTGCTATTTGAAGGGAAGAATTAAGTATTTACAGGATAAAGGTACTGTACATGTTAGAACTCATGCTGTGGAGTAAAATTGAGATGTATTAATGCTGTGAACTAGCTTATCATTAAGTTCTAAAGAAAAATGTACTGCTTGATGTATTAATGATAAGTTCCTCACCTTGCTGCAGAACTTGTGGGCTGTTTGCTTGGCATTTATCCCTGAAATAGAAATTAATCATCAATGGTTCTCAACCCTTAATCCTTCTTCGTGGTCATCTCGCAGATACGTTGTTTCGTCGATATCTTCAGTACGGATAGATTGAATGTCCTCTAAAAATGGAGGTATTTCATCGAACTGGTTATACTCCTCTTCGTCGACAACATCTTCGACCCCAACAATACGTCTCTTGCTGTGGAGGACAACATGCAAGTTTGGATTGGCCGGGTCAACGATGTAGAATACCTGTGTGGCTTGCTTTGCAAGTATGAATGGATCGTCTTGGTGTCCGACTCTACCAAGATCGACGAGAGTAAACCCGTAACTGTCAACTTGAACACCTCGAGGGATTTCGACCCATTGGCATCGAAACAGGGGAATCTTAAGTAATCCGTAATCGAGCTCCCATATTTCGTCAATAACACCGTAATATGAGTTCAGCGCCCTTACTGACCTGGCATCCTCGGAAATAGCAAACAGTGTCACTCCGCTACATTGCGTGCTACTCTTGGCGTCTTGAGCTCTTGTGTAAAATGAATACCCATTAATGTCGTACCCCTGCCAAGTCCCTACAGTGAATCTTGGGCCTCTAGCCAACCATGTCACAGTTTCACTTACGGAGCCCTCGGCAGCTCGCGTGACTCTTTCTTGGATCCACTCAGCAAATTTCCTGTTATGTTCTCTGCTGACCCAAACGTCTGACTTCGAAGGATTCTGTGACCGTAACATTACCTTGTGCTCGTGTATGTATGGCTCGACCTCCGTCATGTGTTGTAAGACCCAAAAATGTGATTTTGCGTACACATCACGAGCGGGGACGATAGCTTTGAATCCAATCGTTCCGATTCCCTGAAGCCTACCCTCGTGTTGGGACCTAGGAACGCCAATTGGGTCAACCCCGGCCATATAATTTGTGCAAAATTCAATCACCTCCTCGGCGGCATAACCTTCCATGATACTCCCCTCGGGTCGACGACGAGTCCTTACGTATCCCTTCAATACACCCAATAATCTCTCAAATGGATACATGTAGCGCAGGCACACGGGTCCACAAAACTTAATTTCTCTGATAAGGTGAACAATCAGATGGACCATAACATCAAAAAAGGATGGAGGGAAATACATCTCGAGCTGACAAAGAGTTGTAACCACGTCGCGTTGCAAAGCGTCCAGTCCATCGGGATCAATTACCTACGAGGACACAGTTGCGCCAAATATTCATATCAGAAAAATCTTCTAATTAAGCTCCACAAATGGAGGTAATGAACTTATAGTACGAGTGCACGTACTTACCTTGCAAGATATTGCGTTGAAGAAATAACATAGGTTTGTGATTGTCTCTCTGACTTTAACTGGGAGAATGCCTTTGATAGCAATGGGAAGCATCTGTGACATCAAGACATGACAGTCGTGGGACTTCATGCCAACCAGTCTTAGGTCCTTCATAGACACAAGTTTTTTCAAGTTCGCGAAGTACCCACATGGAACTTTAACACCGTGGAGGCACCGACAGAGTTCTGTTTTTTCGCTCTTGGACAACGTATAGCAGGCCGGGGGGAGGTATGTACGCTTTCCATTCTCTAAAGGTGCAAGCTCAGTCCTTATCCCCATTTCCACCATGTCACGACGAGCTTTCACACCATCCTTTGTCTTTCCCGGAATGTTCAACAACAAACCAATCAAACTGTCACAGACATTTTTCTCTACATGCATGACGTCAATGCAATGTCGAACTTGTAAGTGCTCCCAGTACGGTAGATACCAGAGAATCGATCTCTTCTTCCAAACATTTTTTTCTCGAGGTTTAGAATGCTTACCGAACTCAACTTTGATGTCGTTCACGCGCGAGTAAATCTCCTTCCCGGTCAGAAACACTGGAGCTGATCCCTTCTCAGGTTTCCCGTTAAATGATTTCCTCTTCTTACGGTACGTGTGATGCACCGGAAGAAACCTGCGGTGACCCATGTACACTGTTTTCCGGCAGTTTCGCAGCCACATGCTCTCAGTTTCATCTAGGCAAATAGGGAAAGCCTTGGCTCCTTTCGTACTATACCCCGACAAATTGCCGTAGGCCGAAAAATCATTTATGGTGCAAAATATCAGGGCCCGCAAGATGAAATTCTCTTTCTTGTATGCATCCCACACCTGCACACCCTCGCTCCACAATTTCTGTAAGTCCTCGATTAAAGGCGCTAGAAACACGTCAATATCATTTCCGAGTTGTCTGGGTCCTGAGATTAGTAACGCCATCATGATGTACTTGCGCTTCATGCATAACCAAGGAGGAAGATTGTAGATGCATAAAAGAACCGGCCAAGTGCTGTGCCGGCTGCTCATATTACCATGTGGGTTCATACCATCTGTACTCAGCCCGAACCTTACATTCCTAAGTTCGCCGCCGAACTCAGCAAATGTTCTGTTGATGTTTCTCCATTGAATAGAATCAGCTAGGTGTCTCAGTTTTCCGTCTTGTTTCCGGGCTTCAGCATGCCAACGCAAGTGCTTCCCGACTTTCGGATTTGCAAACAGCCGCTTCAATCTAGGTATCACAGGCAAGTACCACACAGTTTTTGCTGGGGGCCCTTTCCTTACCTCGTGACGTTCACTGTCAATCCGGTCCCTACGCGTATACCTCGATGCGCCGCATCTTGGACAAACATGCAAACTGGAGTACTCGTTACGGTACAACACACAATCATTTGGGCATGCGTGTATTCTTTCGATTTCCATTCCCAACGGACACAACAGTTTTTTGGCTTGGTAAGTAGATCTTGGCAACTCATTTCCCTCTGGAAGCATGTCCGCTAGAAGATCTAATAGTGCCGTGAAACTCTTATCACTCCAACCGTTTCCTGCCTTCAAGTTATATAATCTCAGCACAGAAGACAGTTTTGTAAATGTTGCACATCCAGGGAACAGAGGCTTCTCAGAGTCAGCAATCAGTTTCTCAAATTCACAGAAGTCATTTTCGTTGTAATCTTCCTCTACATCACGTAACATCTCATCTAGATTGTCATCATCATCATCTACGTGCACATCGGAATGAACATTACCAAAATTGGGATGATCATCGATATTATTGCAATCCACATCCGAGTCGTGCTGATTGGTAGTAGTGGTGCTTGTTTCCTCAAGATCTTCGCCATGCCATATCCAACGGGTGTATCGTGCGTTAAAACCACGACGAATCAAATGACTCTTAATTTGATCAGAGTTGCTAAACCTCTTCAAGTTCATACAATCTGTACAAGGACAGAGCATATTTTTCTCTCCCTTCTTCTCCTTTTGTTGCTCAGCAAATTTAATAAACTCATTCACACCATCCAAATATTCAAGAGTAGTACGTTTTATTCCATACATCCAATATTTCCTGTCCATCTACAATTAACAAAATTTAACTAGTAAGCCATGCATGAAACCTGCCCGATTAAGTTATGTATATGTACATGTACAGCCTCTTACAACAGATACATGTGTTGAACCCTAGCCTGACGAAATTAACACTAATTAACCTAGCTAACTACACAATACAAGCTAGTTAGCTCCTAAAACATGACGTATTTCCAGCTACCAAGCTCCCAAGCTTAGAGCTACAAACTTGGAACTACACAATACAGCTAGCTTGCAAGTAGAGAGGAAGGGAGATCTAGAGGGAGAGAGAGATAAGTGTCGACGATTAAGCGTACCTTAAAGAGAGGGGCGCAATCAACTTCCCTCCAGCCTGCGCTGATCACCCTAGCAGTGTAGCTGGAACTTTCGTCACAAACAGAGGGACACAGAGTGCAACAGAACAAATTAAAGAGCAGCTCAGCAATGGTCGAGTGGGGTTTTCCTTAATAATGCATCTTGTTGTTGTGAGCTGCAATGTACCTTTTCTGAGTGCAATCCACCTGGGCGATTGCCACTGGAATCCTCAAATGAGGGTCCCACAAAAATGAAGATCAAGCACTGCAAAATCCAAGACTTCATCAAACCATCACTAAGGATCATCCCGTCAACCAAATAATAGGTGATGTTGGTAAAGGTGTTCAAACTCGCTCTAGAATTGCATCTTTTTGTGAACATGCATCCTTCATTTCTAGTATGGAGCCTAAATGCATTGATGAAGCATTAGCCGACCCGGATTGGGTAAATGCAATGCATGATGAGTTGAACAACTTTACTAGAAATAATGTTTGGGAACTTGTAGAACAACCCCTTGATCACAATATAATTGGTACAAAATGGGTCTTTCGAAATAAACAAGATGAGAATGGCATAGTTGTAAGAAATAAAGCTAGATTGGTAGCACAAGGTTAATCTCAAATTGAGGGATTAGATTTTGATGAAACTTTTGCTCCCGTAGCTAGACTAGAGGCCATCCGTATCTTACTTGCATTTGCATCATGTTTTGAAATCAAACTATTCCAAATGGATGTTAAAAGTGCTTTCTTAAATTGTGAGATTTCGGAACTTGTTTTTGTAAAGCAACCACCGGGTTTTGAAGATCTAAAATATCCAAATCATGTCTATAAACTCTCAAAAACCCTTTATGGTCTTAAGCAAGCCCCTAGGGCTTGCTATGAACGATTGCGAGATTTCCTAATTTCACAAGGTTTTAAAGTTAGAAAAATTGATACAACTCTCTTTACCAAAATCATAGATGATGATTTCTTTGTTTGCCAAATCTATGTCGATGATATAATTTTTGGTTCCACTAACGAATCTCTCTGTCAAGCTTTTGGTGAAACCATGTCCAAGGAATTTGAGATGTCTATGATAGAAGAATTGAGCTTTTTCCTCGGACTCCAAATTAAGCAAATCAAAGAAGGTATATTTGTGAGTCAAAGCAAATACGTGAAGGATTTGCTCAAAAGATTCAGCTTGGATGATGCAAAGCCAATCAATACTCCCATGGCTACAAATGGGCATGTGGACTTGGACGAGAGAGGTAAACCGGTAGAACTCAAATTATATCGTTCTATGATTGGTAGTTTATTATATCTTACTGCTTCTAGACCGGATATCATGTTTAGTGTATGCATGTGTGCTAGGTTTCAAGCTGCTCCTAGAGAGTGTCACATAACTGCAGTAAAAAGAATCTTTAGATATCTAAAACATACACCAAACATAGGCCTTTGGTATCCTAAGAATGCTAGCTTTGATCTCCTAGGATATTCGGATTCTGATTATGCCGGTTGTAAAATTGATAGAAAAAGTACTTCCGGTGGATGTCAACTTCTAGGAAGATCATTAGTCTCTTGGACTTCAAAGAAACAAAATTCAGTTGCACTCTCAACCGCCGAGGCGGAATATGTTTCGACCGGTAGTTGTTGTACACAACTTCTTTGGATGAAGCAAACTTTGTTAGATTATGGCATAAGAGTCAATTGTGTTCCACTTTTATGTGATAATGAGAGTGCCGTTAAAATTGCTAACAATCTCGTTCAACACTCTCGAACAAAGCACATTGATATTAGACACCACTTTCTAAGGGATCATGTATCAAAAAGGGATATAGTGATTAGTTATGTTTCAACCGAAAATCAATTGGCGGACCTATTCACTAAACCCTTGGATGAGTAAAGATTTAGCAAGTTAAGAAATGAATTGAATGTTATTGACATTTCAAATGTTATTTGATCTCTTGCTTGTCTTGAATTGGTTCTTAGTTGGATTATATCTAGCATATATACTATTGCCTATATGTATATAAATATATATATTCAATCAATGCAGGCATCTATGCCAATCACTTCCTACTTTGAAGAAAAAGACCAAAAGTTCACTATTTTGTCGTTTCTCAACAAAACTTGGATAACACATTAAGGGGGAGCAACTTCAAGCTCATTGAATGCTTGTATACCCAAAATTGTGTACAAAAAGGAAAAATATGCATATTGTTTATTAAAAAGGGCCATTTTTAAATCAAAAAGGGTGAAAAAGTGCCAAAATGTTCAAAATATGTTAAAATAACACAAAATCTTCAAAAATATCTTTCAAATATGTTCTCAAAGGTTTTGAAAGTGAAAAGAAAGGATTTTGAGCTAAAATGTTGAATTTTGACAAAATTGAACATCTAGGAATCTTATTTTGGCCTAAAATAACTTATTTCCATAAATTAAAATCGGTTGAGTTTTGACAAAAATTTTCTACATGAAATACTTAGAGATCAATCATTCGAAGATAGTTCATGTTGAACTTTTTCTCAAAAGACCTATGGTTTGCAAGTTATCACATTTTTCAAGTCGTCCGAAAACGAGTTTTGACACGAAAATACCCAAAACATGCGTATTGTGAATTTCGCTGTTTGAGCCAAGATCTCCTTCATGTTTTGGCTTGACATAGTATTTCAAATTCATACAAGTCCAAACATCTCAGAAAAATCCAAGTTTCATGGAGATTTGACAATTTGGTGAAAACCCGTTCTGTTTTACTCGTTTTACCCGAAAACGTGCTTTGGAGGCTCATATTAAGATCTTCTTCTCTCATATCCAACTCAAGGCTATCTGGCTGTATTCCCAACATGGTATTTGAGTTTATACTGAAATCAAACCCCTGATTGAGACAAATTTGCGAAAAATGCAAAATTTCATAAGCTTCAGGAACCTATCTGAACTGACCGGACATTGTCCGGTCACTTCAGACTTTGTCCGGCCATATCGGACATTGTCCGGTCAGATCGGACAATGTCCGGTGTGTGCATACCTGTTCAGTTATTAAAACTTCCGAAGCTCTTTTTCTTCCCCAAATCGACAGCAGTCTTGTTTGCTCCCCAGTACACCCTCTCTCCACTGTTCATCTCTTCTCCTCCGGACACAAGACCTCGTCCGATCATCTCTCGTCCGGCCTCGGATTTAGGCTCCTGTGTCTCTCCTCCTTCACTTGCTTGGTCAATTTTCATTTTTTTTTCCCTCTAAGCCATGCATTGCATCTCATTTTCATTCTATGGTTTGAAATTGTTCAAATGATTTTGCATGTCAAATCTATTTATAGATTCATGAACTTGACATCTAGAAGTGGTCTCATTTAAGTTGATTTGTGCAAAATTGAAGCTTTTCATAGACATGCATGGTATGAGTAACAATATGCCTTCTAGGGTTAGGTTTTGTGATAAAATCAAATATGTTTCATTTGGATAAGAAATAATCTAGTTGAATCTACTGCTAAAACTTAGATACACATCAAATTTGTACAAGGTTAAACATGCACAAGATGAGTAAATAGATGAGTATATCGTAGATGATTTCCTATGATTGCATTAGATCCTTGACTATGATCAAGGCAAATTGAATAGAGCAAAATTAAATCAAATCGTAGGAAGAGATAATATGCAGTCTAATCAAGCCTCTATTAGTGAATGCATGAGTATAATTTAGTTCAAATTGAATCATATAAGGACTAGGTCATGCTTTCATATATATATGAAGACTAGTTCATGCATCTCATGACACCCTCATCTAGTCATATCTTGATCAAAATCTCTATCTCTCTCTTTTACCAGAGCCATCATGTCAGGAAGAATGAAACAAACCAGCCGTCGCCATGGGCCTGGATCTTCCCAACAGGCTCAACCCATTGATTGGGATTCCCTGGCAGTTGATGAAGATGATGTAGCTACAGCATCTCCCATGGGGTCTCCTGTTGCTGATTCTGACTCGGATGATAGCAGCAGCAGTAGTGGTGATGAGCAACCTAGAGGCCATCAGACGTTCACCGCTCGTGCTATTCGGCGACTTCGTCGAAAGAACCCGTACGAGCATCCGAGGACATGTACTGAGAGGAACTTCTGGAATGCTTTTCAGATGTCCCAGTATCATACCCTATTCTCCTCCGCCAAAGTCTTTGGGCATCAGGCCATTGATTGGAACTTGATCGAAAGCAAAGTGAACTATCCATTAAGGGGCAAGTTCCTGGCAGTCAGTTTGTACTCCTTCGCCGAGATGAAGGAAGACTGGAAGTGGAACGTGGACATCATCCGTTCGTTCTTCGCATCTCTCCATGTTGCCTCAGATCGATCCCACGTCATCTTCATGAACAACAACTCGAAGAGGACTCTCACGAAGGCACAGTTTGAAGAGGCTCTACAGATTGAGCACGTCGACAACAGCCTCTTCATCTTCGATGAAGTTCGAGTTGAAGATGTCATTCACCTCTTCGACAATCCAGATCCAAACATCGGTAAAGTCTCTCAACTGATCCCTCCGGTGGCAATTCTTGAAAAACTCAATCACATGACCATCTTGCCCAAAATCGGAGATCGCGGGGCCGTTACTTCTACCATGCTACGACTATTGAAGGCCCAAGTTGACGAGACTCCATTCGACATTGTGGAATTTATGTTCCATAAGATGCAGGAGGTTCAGATGGACTCAAAGAGGCTCTTGCCCTTCACACCCTTCATAGCTCATACTCTGACCTACTTTGGACTGCATCGAGCATCTCGCCCCACTTCGATGGAATACTACCGGATGAAGAGCTTGGGGATCCTTATTCGCTACGAGAACCAAGTTGGATCACCAGCTCATGAAGATGAGCACATGTCTCCCGTCGCGGGAGCTCCTTCTCCACTTCAATCCTACTCCGTCTCTCAGAGTTCTGACGTCTCGGCTCCGTACATGATGATCATGGAGCGTCTAGATCAGATGTCCATGAGATTCGAGACTCGCTTCGATGAGGTTGACTCCAGATTGAGCTCCATCGACCATCGCCTAAATGTCATCGAGCCTTGCATCGATTCTATGAGTCAGGATATCTCTGAGCTGCGGGGACGTTTCGACGCAGGCCAGTATCAGCGTCGTCGTCGCGGCGATTCGTCTTCTGATCATCCTCCGCCATCCTAGATCTGTGTTATTCCTTATGTATCTATGCATGCTACTTGTATATATGCCCTCTCCCTTTCTAGATGTTTGATGACAAAGGGGGAGAGTTAAGTTATGTTATGGAGTACTCATGTTCGTGGATATGTGATTATATGTGGTTATGTCGTCGTTTATGTCTTACTATGGATTGATGTTTGAATGATGTATGAATGTATGAACATGGATATGTTATGAAATGAAATTGTTGTTTGAATTTGAACATATACATGTGGACTCATAAATCTTGTTATGGACTTGTTCATGAGCTTGGATATAAGATTCAGGGGGAGTACTATTTGCACATACTCATTTTTGATTTGCTCATACTTATTTTTGTATCCATATATTTTATGCATAACGGTTGTCATCAATCACCAAAAAGGGGGAGATTGTTGAATCTTGAGCCCTAATTAGGGTTTGGTGATTAATGACATCCGTAAGATTTGCGACTAATCTTTGTGTGTGAGACTCAGGTTAATCAGAGGAGAAAGTATCAAGAAAGAGCAAAGCAAGGTTATTAAGGCTCCATGAAGCAAAAACGACGAAAACCTCGACAAGAGTACAAATATCTAAACCTAGCGCTTTCTTGTTTTGAAAATTTCTAGGTTAGATGGTCGTTCTATTAAGAGGGGTCCTAGCACAAGTATCTTGGTCAACCTTGAAGTCTTTAGAAGCACATTTGCATTTGCATTTTCCCTCAAATCGAAATTGAGTAAAAATTCAGCATTACTGTTTTCGTTTTGTACTAGCCGGACAGTGTCTGAAGTGACCGGACAATGTCCGGCCAATACAAATAACTTCTGAACATTGCAAAACTTGAAACAAAGACATATACATTTGTCTGATGCATCTGTCCGATGTACACCTGACAATGTCCGAAGTGACCGGACAATGTCCGGTCAATACAAAATTTTCACGGCACGTTAAGTTAAGACAAATGTATTTGTCCGGAGTTTCTTGTCTGAAGTGACCGATCGGACAATGTCCGGCCAATACAACTTCTGAGCAATTGAAAATGCGTGTGTTAACAGAGACATATGTATTTGTCTGGACAATTTGTCCGGACAAATCCTATATGTCCGGCCTATACAAACAATTGGAGTGTTTTAATTCGAGTGTCAACAGAGACAAATACATTTGTCCGGACATTTTGTCCGGTGTGTACAAGTATTATTGAACAGGGGTGTTAACAGAGACAAATGCATCTGTCCGGACGCTTTGTCCGGACAAATTCATTTGTCCGGCCTTCACAAACTTGTTCAAACGGCTACTGACACTCGAATTACACATGAGTAACGGTCAATTTTTTTGTACTGACCGGACAATGTCCGAAGTGACCGGACAATGTCCGGCCAGTACAACTTTCGCCCAATTTTCTTGAAAACGACCGTTTTGCTGAGAGTATAAATAGACCACTGTTTGTAGATGTTAGTTACACACGAAATACATCTCTAAACTCTTGTGCAACAGTGTGCAAACTCTCTCACACTCATTCTCTAGCAATTGAAATCAAAATTTGAGCAAACCTTGAGTGCTAGTTGAGTGAAGTTGATTTCAAGCCTTTTGCATTTACATTGTGTTCATCAAGTTTTGAGGTTGATCAAGCAAGGTGCTAGGCTTGTTACTCTTGGTGTTTGCCGTCACCTAGACGACCCGGGAGGTCCAGCGATCTCTCCATCGACGGTGTGTGTCGGAGAGGCCCGGCGGTTGGTTGTAAAGGCTCGGAGCTCGCCTATCTGGAGAGAAGGGCTACTCATAGTGAAATCGAAGCATAAACTCTAGTGAAGAGCGCTTCAACGAGGATTAGTGGAAATCGGCAAATTTCCGAGACCTCGGGAAAAATTCGATCTCTTCGGTTATTTCTATTACTTGCTTTATTTTCTTAGAGATTGAATTGTTCCTCTAAATCCTTTAGAAATTGCAAAACTCATCTTGAATTGTCATTCATATCTTTAGAAATTTGTTATTGCAATTTTAGGTTGTTAAACACTAGTTTAAAAGTAAAATTTTGAAAATCGCCTATTCACCCCCCTCTAGTCGGCATCATTTGATCAACATTTAGTACTATTGACCAAGTTCTTGATGCTCTTGGAAGCTCATTGACACCGTTTATGGTGCAATGCTTGTTATATGCACAAGATTGGATACGGCGTGCGTTCTGGTCGCATCAATATTGAAGAGGATTTAGTTGAATTAACTTGTTTTGAAAAAGTACTAAATTATAACTATTGTGTTTCAGTTTCATGTCACAACAGTTGAATTGTTTCACCTTATGATTATCATATTTTTTGTGTCGTGTAGGCTTGGTAAGTCCCCAATTAGAATTTGTTGCAACAAATATTTACTCATGTGATCAATCATGAGTTGATAAATTTTTTTAAGCTTGACTGCACATTACATTGGTAATTTAATATACATTTTTAACATTATAATTTGTTTTTGCCGCAGATGTTTCTTTTGATGCCAACAAGACCAAAGAACTTCTATATGTTAAACACATTTTTCTCCTGAATATTTTGTGTTGAATTGTAATGCATAAGTCATTCCATAGATTGTGGATTGTGCTAATGTATTGTGGATTTTTTATTTTTTTTGTTATGTAGATTATCAGTGACTCAGTGTGATTGTGGACTTTGTTTATGTTTTATGAACTATGCTTAATAAATATGATATGTAATGTGTAATATCAAAATTTAAAAAATATCATAAAAACTGAACAAAAAGATTCGAATAAATCAAATACACCCCTGTATACATGGCTAGATTTTGCCGGCGAAGCTCTCCTCTCCATCTCTAGCCGCCCTCTTGGCTGTCACCTCAATTTCCATCAGACTGACAATGCGGATCTATCACGTGGCACCTACATCATCCTTGACACCGTTTCCTCTACTCAGCTACGCGCCTAGTTATGCTGACACAAGGTTGTAAAAAGGAAATGTTGGTTTCATACTGGTTATATATATATATATATATATATATATATATATATATATATATCTTCACACTTTACTACTAAAAATAATTACTCTTAATAATGGTTGAACTATGTTCAAGTTCTCAAAAATTCTAAAAAAATTAAGTTATACAAAGGATCACACTTTAATACTCGTAATAATTACTCCTAATACTGGTTGAATTATCTTGAAGTTTTTAAAAATTCTAAAAAATTTAAGGTATATAGAGGATATAATATTATAGATCTCTGCAAAATTTCATAAAAATATGTCTATAGTTAAATTACAATATTTTTTATGTACTATTGTTTTATTTAGATATATTATAGCTATAAGAATTTAAAATAGCACAATTGCTAAATATTTTGCAGAAATATAGACATGTATTTAGTATATGATTTTTATATTAGTCATTTTAGTTTGAATATTGTAAATTTCGAATAGAATTAATTTATTATGAGTTTGTCAAAATTATATTTACAAATATCAAATTCTATTGTGTGATAGTATTGGTCTCTATGATTAATCCCTAAAATGATATACGAGACAATATATCAGATAATACAAATAATATTTACACGTACGTGCTGACGAGGTCACCGGCTGATGCCTAGGCAAGCACCGGCGGCTGCCTCTTCTTGAAGGCATCGTGTGTGAACGGCAACACGACGGGAAAAATAGAAAAGAGCCTGCTATTCTTGCTATTTTTACAAAATGTTAACTCAATATACTGGCAAAATTTAGTGACATCTAATCAATTAGTTTATTTTCAAATATTAGCTTTAGAAATATAGTTTTTTTTTTAAGTAACATTAAGCAAAATTATCTTTAAATGAATGACCCTTTCATATTTCTAGGCTTTGTATTTTTGTGCATAAGTTTTTTCAATCCTGGCCCTTATAATAGTTGAATGGGGCTGTTTGGTAAAGAAAACTAGAAGAAAAAAAAAACTCATCTCACAGTGTTTGGATATCAAGTAGTCCTCCAATTCGAACTCTACAGTCTACACAGGCGATGTCTAGCTCCAACAAAATCCCAAATTCCCAACCTATCAAACGGTCAAGCCTTTCACCAAGATTACTTGACTAACATCAAAACATGGATCAAATGCAGTTGAATTCTTACCGTCGAGTTAGACGACGGTGAGGTGCTTCAGGTGGTCGACGGCAAGAAGTCCACGGCGGTCGTCCCAGGCGAGGAGACCACGGCGTCCACCCTTGCTACTACACGTGTGGTGAGGTTGGGCTCTTCAACAAGGAAAAATTTTTATCACCACTCTCGTTGTATAATGATTCTTTTCTCTATTCTCAATCAGTGTATTTTATACCGACCTAATGATAGAAGAATGAGTTCTCATGTGAGAATCATCATCACCAAAACACTTCTGTCAAATAGGATTGAAACTAAAAGATTGGATCAAGATAGGAAAAAAGAGTTTGTATGATAGTTTTGTAAATCACTCAGAAGAAACCCATCCCTGGGTTGGTGTGAAAATCCTAATCCAGACTCAACCCAAATGCATTTGGCGGCTCAACCGAAATCACAATCCTCCCCAAATTTCCCATAAGAATGGACTCAAAACTAGGCTACAAACACAATCTACGTGTTTTTGTCCCCTACATCTCTTTGCATGAACATACTGTTAGATCACGAGTGCAATCATCCAATGTCAACCTAATTAAGCCTTAAATCCTTCACTATGCCTAAAATGGATGTCTAGTGCAATTTTCACTTTACAAAATCTCATCCCCTTTCACACATTGCTAGTTGAGTATCATTATAAGTGCCTAAACTTGTTTAGATATTCCACTTAGGTTTATGCAATGTACTAAATATCAGTCATATCAGTCGATATATTAGTACCAGATACCAAACAATATCAATATCATGTATCATTAAAAAATTTTCAAATTTTTTTCTTACAATTATCGGTTTGGAATATATCGACTGATAAGCCAGTCTATACAACCAATATATCAGCTGATACAGTCGCTACATAGTGCTCCGACACGGGCAATACATTCCCTTCAAGTTTGTTGATAAAAATGTTTGATAACTATTGGGTCAAAATGCAAAATTTTTATCTGATGACTCTATGACCGTACACAAAGGTGTTTTTTTAATATCATGTTGAGAGAATTTCATATTTTGACTTCAATATAATTATTAAAAAACTTCGAAAGTAAAATACAATCAAAATTGTATCTTTTTCATATTGTTAGTGTATGAAAATATAATAGTTAGTGTACATATCCAAAATTATATTATACAATATATTAATACTCAAAATCTAAATCTAAACTTAAAATTAAATATATTTATCATATCTGCAACAAAAACGCATCACCCAATATCCAATAATTGATATAATAAAGCCAAAATGATATGGACCCGATATCCAATATTTAGAACCTTGGGTTTATGAACTCAAGATCTTAACATTCGAGTCTCTAAACTTGCTTAGATGTTTAACATAGATCTTGTGTACAACTCATTGACCCTAATATACCTTGTTAACAATAATAGAGCAAACAACCACAAATATGCTGCCTCAATGTTTCAAGATCATGTACATGACAAAAGCAAGTGCACAGCTACAGCCAGGGTTTGGATAATTGGTTTTGCCCTAGTTCCCAATAGTAGGCCAGTACCGGTTTCTGGTGGGAACCAAAAAAAAAACCAGACGGAGAAGACAATTCATAATTGCAATTTTATTTTGGATGACGCTAGTAACTGGATCAATTACCAACCGTAACTAAGAATACCGAACGAGAACCAGAGACGTTTAACAATTATAAATTTGCGTTGTTTAATATCTAGAAAGATTAGATGTTAATAAAAAATGAAAAACTTTAGAACTTGACATTGAATGATTGGAACATGAGATTCTAGGTTTTGAAACGAAATCAACATTTGAATTCAAATTGCAACTTTTGAATTTGTTTCAAAACGGTCAGTATTTGATTTCCCGCTCCAAGCCGCTAAGCCAGGTCACCACCGGTTTTCGGAACCCTGGCTACAGCTAACACCACTAAAGATTTCGAGGTACTATGAGAAAATGCATAGAAAGAACAAATTTCACAGAGGGGAGTGATATCTTCACATGCAAAGTTTAAGTAACACACTAACACTTGCTGCAATCAGCACAGAATAAAGTTGTACCAAAGAATGCCACAACAAGACAATACTTCTAGTCTTCTTAATGTTCAATCATGGCCAAAATAAGGCGAAAGATATATAGGATCAAATAAGTATAGAACCAGTAAATGTGGCGGTCTACTGCAGACACCATCCAAAGTAGAAATCAAGATGAAAACAAAAAACTTATCAAATGTGGGGAAGGAATATTTATCGGTACACTAGTGAAAACGGCACAGCAACCATTCTAGAAACATGAATCTGCGAGAAACTTGAAAGCATCGCACAAATGTCCTATGGCTGAACCTGCATCACTTGTTCCCACTGGCCATCTGCTGCTTCCTTCCACAGTGTTATGTCGTTCTCACCAGCAGCTACAGATAATATGTTTCCAGTCAAGGACCAGGACACCCTCCAGACAGGGGACTTGAAGTCGCGCATGACCTTCCCCTCCCACTTATCTCCATCTTTTCCCTTGGTCCAAATGACAACCTTTCCATCTTGGGAAGCACTGGCAACGGTCGACTTCGCCAAGCCCAAAACTGGTGCCCATGCAACATCTCTCACACAGTCCTTGTGCATGTCGGAAGCAAGAGAGGACTCCAACTTCCAACTGTTTACGAATCCCCACACCTTAACAACAGAGTCAAAACCACCAGATACAAGCTTATGAACAAGCTCCCCTGACCCAACCAGTGATCCAAGCGCCGTTGCTGGAGCCCAAGAGATTGCTGTAACACCAACAGGGTGTGCTCGCTCAATTGTTGCAGTGTCCCATCCTCCATCAGACTGCATAGTCATGACAGAGATGCTCCCATCAGAAGAGCCACAGGCAAGGCAAAGGCCCACCTCATAAGGGGCCCAAGCAATTGAGTTGACAGAGGACTTGTGGTCAGTGAATACATGGGCCTGAGACCAATGGCCTCCAGCACCCTCCTTCCAAATTATCACACATCCATCGTAGCTGCAGGATGCAAGGATAGAACCGAATTTGGGATGCGCCCATGCAACACGCCACACAGGACCATAGTGGCCACTGAGGGTCGCAAGCAGCTGGGATGGGGTGGATGCACTCCCAATGTTGACGACCTTCACTGTGGAGTCCGAGGAGGCTGTGGCGAGGCGTTTTCCATAGTAGTCGATAGCAGAATCATGGACCATGTCCTTGTGGTCCAACTCTATCTTCTTCGATGACATTGTTCCACACTAAGTTACAACCCACCTCTACAGCCTCAGTTCTAATCCTGCATTTGATTAAATTGATGGTTCAACACCAATTCACAAACGAAGACCTTATAATGCAAATTATAAAGATAATCAGAATCAGTCCCCCCCCCCCCCCCCCCCCCCCCCCAACCCCCCAACCGCTCCTATAGATTAACACAGACAAAGATAAAGCAAGGATTTCTACTCCATTGTCATTTTTCCTGACTCAATGTCATGTAGCATCCACCAGATATAAAAGTCATGCTCATCGTTTGAAAAAACACACGATTACCATTACCTTGTTAAGCACTATAACACCATAACATCACAATTATGAACAGAACAAAGAACTACAAAATTATCAGATGCTACAATGTAATCCGCATGAAGATAGGTTCTTGAGTGGATCACTAATGTAACAGAATATTTCAACAAAAGTTTGCAGCTTTCTGGATTAAACGTTCTGTGCAAATGCTTTGACAATACAGCATATGATTGAGCAAGGCGTAGTGAACACAGAACATAATTTAATTAAGATGAGACCACATCTTTAACAACCCAATAACATCGAGAACAAATGCTGAGCATAGTTTAGAACATTATTCATTCCAATTCAGAGTCTGGACCAAGTTACATGCTGACAGATCTTCCCAAGGACACAGCTTCATCATGGTTTATCAAACATCACCATAAATCAATCTTTATAACTTCTTTTAACAGCAACAGAACAACAAGTACTTCAATCCTACTTATCTACAGTACAACTCCAATCCAAGTTCAATAATTCCCAAATCAAATTGCCTAAATCTTGGATTTGGATTCGTCCATAGCCTATCTAGCAAATGGTAACACATTCTCTTGGCCAATTTGGGCCACAGATCCACTCTTCCAAGTCAATTTGGGACAAAAAGATCCCTTCCCAACCCTATAAGGTTTAGAAAGGAAAAAACCACAAAATTGAGAAAATGAACAAAAGGCATAATTTCCAACTCGCAAATCAACAAAATTCCAACTAAAATACCAAATTTTCTACGGTTTCTTTTTTTTCATCAAATCAAAGGCCAAAACAAAGATCTGGATCTAACCAGGTGCCCAAGCCAAGCGTCTACAAACGAGCCCTATAGATCAGATTAGTAACAGAAAACAAATTCGCAACTGATCCAAGAACTGGATGCATCCAAGAACTGGATGGAATCAGAAAGATTGCTCAAAGGTTAGGGAAAAAAGGAATCAAACCAAGGCTTACCAAGAAGTAGTAGTCCTGATCTCCGATAGGGGAGGGCAGTGGAGGAGCTCCTCGCTTCCAGTTAACTTGGAAGAGATCAAGCTCGGTAGCGAAGGAGAAGGGCGCTTCGGCGGAAGAAAAGAAAAATAAGGGGATTAGGATTATAATTATTGAGGTGTGTTGTGTGTCATGGAACAAGAGTGGCAACTATAACGGGGCGAGTGGAGCAGCTATGGGTCCAGATTGTCTAAATCAGAAGATGATCTACAATAAAAAATATATTTTTATTATTTCACAGTAATCAATATGAAACTTCAAGTTTTAGTCACAGTTTATATCAATATGTAGTAAATTCGACTCAATGGCCGGATTCGATTTCAACGTGTAGTCGTTGTCTATAGATTTGAGTTGGGTTTTAAATTTGAGGTTGAATGTCTAAATTAGTCGATTTAGACTGATTGTGTTTTTTAATGCAAAAGTGCATTAAATTGATCGGTTTAGATACTAACAAGATGAAAATCAGGTAGAACTTATTTATCCTAAATGAAATTGGTTTTTTTATATGACATGGACTGTATGTTTTATTGGCTTAAGACTATAGCAGATATGATTTTGTGGACCCAATATGTCAACAGTGTAATTTTTATTTTTAATATTGGGAAAAATCTTTTTTTTCCTTACAACTTTGATGCTAAGTGCATTTAATCCTCCAATTCTGTCAACGCTCAAATCAAGTCATAAACTTTGACGTTGAGGTTGAGTGTAAAATTGGTCCACTACTATAATTTGAAATGAAAAAAATTAATAGAATAAGTTTTTTATACATTAAGTTAATGAGTTAGGTCCTAATCTACATGTGCAACTAATATGACAAGTTTTAATTCATATTTTATATAGTCATGACCTAAACGAGATTAAACAAGTTCAAACGAGTCTTTAACCATTGAGTTGTTTGTGTGGATAATGTTCCAATTCATCAATTTGGGTAAAAAAAAACTCAACATGTTCATTTTTACATTTCAAAATTCATCAACTTGGGTGCTTAATTTCAGCATTTGTAAATTTGGAGAATTAAAATGCACTTGCATCAAAGTTAGAAAACCATTAATGTACTTTTCTCTTTAATATTTTTTAAGAGAAAATTTTATAAATACTCTTAGAAAGCACTCCTATTTTCAAAAACTCTTCCACCAGAAAATTCTACAATATTTTGACCCTCACAAGTATTTTTTTTAAAAACCCAACTAATGTTTGTTATCCTTTAGATTTAATGGGTATGTACTAAAAATAATAAAATTACAATTACTTACATATAGGTTCCACATATTAGTGCTAAAATTTCAAAATCATTTTCCTTCTCTCTCCTTCCACTTCTCTCCCCTGTACTGCTTTCTCTCTCTATTGTCTACTCCCATCAACATCAACGTCGATAGAGGGCCACCGCATTGATGGCGAAGGGCGGCATGGTGGTGGAAGCTATTGAATGCAAGATGCGGGACACAAAAGTAGTGGAATAAGGCAAGTGACAACGGAGGCGGTGTGGCGTGGCAATGTCAATGTCGCTACCTCTTGCCACGCCATTGCAGCTTGCTATACTTCGTCACAACCAGGTTGTGTTGCATCACTCTCCACCACTATCGCTTGCCACATTGCTGCCACCTGTGCCCTCTCTCACTATTGCCACATTCTACTATTGCCGCTACTTTCTTCCTCTGCTGTTGCTGCCATCATTGGAGAAAGATAGAGAGGAGGATGGGAAAGAGAAGGGGAAGGAGGAGAGAGAAACAAAATTTTAAAAAAAAAATTTGAGTTACTGATATGCGGACCACATATTGGTGATTGTAATTTTATAATTTTTTATTATTTTCCAATTAAATCTAACTGTCAGCTAACGTTAGGTGGGTTTTCAAACCAAAAAAATAATTAGGGGGGCAAAGTATTACAAAATTTCTCGTGGACGTTTTTGAAAATGGGAGTAACTTTTGGAGGTGTTTATAAAAATTTATTTTTTAAAACTTAACAAAAAACCAAACAATATGGGAGATTTTGAAGCTTCTCACAAGCTCTTGAGTATTTCAAAATTATAGAAGGTTTTTTAAAAATAAATTATGTTTTTGTTCCCTAAACTTGTATGATTGTGTCACTTAGGTCTCTTAATTTGAAATTTAGTTTGACGGGCCCCTAAACTTGTCTCTTTTAATCAATTTGGTCCCTAAATTTGTCTACAGTAGTTAATTTTGTCATTCCATCAATCAAGTATTGAAATTAAATATAAATTTTGCATTTTAGCACCACATATTTTTTACTCTTAAAGTTTTATTATCTCTTATACTAATTTACGAGTATTTAATCAAAATGGTGCTATATTTTCAGTCTTCATTTTAGCATACTGTGTCATAAAAAACTGATGTGACACGCCTTATCGCATAGAGAAGTTGATATGGCATGCCACATCAATTTAGAAGTGTTATGTAACGAAACTACATTATATTTTGTCATTTTAACTAATGAATGGATCTAAATAAAACGATAAACAAGTTTAGGGACCTTGGTAAACTAAACTTTAAGTTTAGAAATCCAAATTACATAATCGCACAAGTTTAGACATCTGAAGTGAAATGTGAGAACCCACTAAACCTCCAGTCATGAACAGATGCATTTCAATTGGGGGGGCCATGTGAAAGTGCGAGGGAAAAAACCCACATAGAAAATTTTAGGCGCGGAACACTTTAGTGATTTAATTTTGCAATGAGTATGAGATGAGGAGAATTTTTTTCCCCAATCAATATACTGCTTCATAGCTACCTTCAATATTGTGAATCTAGTGAATATGATGACCTAACTAAAATTAAATTTTAGCTCCATGATTGTCGAGACCAATGTGAAAAAGAAATTCAATTATAGTACCTTATAATAATATTGTGAATTTCTCATCCACCTTCATTTGAAGCTCTTTTTAATCAAATGCTAAAGGAAACCTCAAACGGCTTATGACCATTTCAATTGTGGGGGTGTTTGGAATTGAGAAAAAAAAGAGGAATTTTAAAGAACTACAATCTTAAGAAAATTTTCTTTTGTGTGGTTTGAAACAAAAGAATGACCATATAAAATTTCTATAAAATTTTGTTGAAATTTTTTGAAAAAATTTTGGAGGAAACAAAAAATGAGGTCTAACCTCAGTAGAAAATTTTTTGTCTCTTGTCAAAAGCAAAGTTCCTGTACTTTTTTTATGATGCGCCCAAATAGTATTTTTGAACAATTCTTGTGCCTAAATTTTTCTGTGAATTCATTGGACGTGACATTTAATTTCTATATTTTTCCTATTCCTACTATTTCCATTTACTGCATTCCGAACGGGTGTGTACTTTGAACTACACCAACCAACTATGGACACCGGAATATGGTTAAGAGTACACATGAAGTGTTCAATGAGCAATTCTAATAAAACAAAAGCAGAAAAATATTTTTGTCTCCTAACTTTTTATGGTCAGTTTGAAATGCAAGAAATGAAAAACATAGGAATAGAAAAATCTAGGAATTGAGTGTCATGTTCAATGAAATCCACAAAAAAATTTAAACACAACAATTGTTCAAAAAGGCTATTTAGATGCATAATAAGAAAAATTTAAGAATTTTACTTTCAACAAAAGACAAAAAAAATTTCATGAGGTTGAACATCAATTTTTTATTTCTTTCAAAATTCCTTCAAAAGAATTTCATAGAAATGTTATGTGGTCATTCTTTTGTTCCCAACACCACACAAAAAAAAATTCTTAAGATTTAAATCTTTTAAAATTCTTTCATTTTTCTTTCATTCCAAACACCCCTTAAATCCCAACCTATTCGAGTCCAACTTTTTAACTCTCAAGTTAGGAGGTGCCTACTAATAATTCTAGAGTGATAGGTGTCACGCAACTAAAATTAACCTTTTTAACAATAATTTTTTTATTTTGACTTGGCCATATAGTTGGAGGCTAAAAAAGTGTTATCGAAAAATTCAAGACTTAATCAGACCCACATCAAAGCTTGAGAGATAAAAAGACCCAGAAATCAATGAATTGTTCAAACAACTATAAGGAGCTTTCTTTTAATAACCCAATAAAAAATTTTCGAAAATAGACCGTTTGCAAAAGATATTGCACAAATGATATTCAATCACTAATCCAGTTAAGACTTATAGTTTGAGTCTTAACCAGGCCAACAACTGAAACGTGGCAGTTTGTCCCGCACTGCCCTAACACTCGGGCGCATGCCAAGCTACAATGGCAACTTTTAGTCACACACCAGTGTGGACTTGAGCTGACATGTGAACCTGCACACCCCAAGAATTTCCGTCACACACCCAGTTCAAATCAAAGCTAACATGTGGCTTCCCATAGCTTAGTTAAGTTGTTGGACAGGTGCATGACTAAAACCAGCACTTATATTGGGTTTGGTTTAGTCGCTCACCCGACTATATAACAACCCCCCCCCCCCCCCCCCAATATGTTTACTGTTTGCATTTTAATTTGTTAAAATTAACAAAAAAAAGAAAAATAGAAAAGGAGAGAGGGGAGAAGAGAAGAGGAGAGGAGAGGAGAGGAAAGAAGGGGATTTCTTTGCACCTATTTATCGTTAGGTTAAATTTTTTGAACCTATAGAAAGTACAAAAATATAAATTTCTGCATCACCCTACGATTTAGAACAAATAGTTAAATAATTTAGATTTCAAATAAATTTAGGGTTTATTCTAGTCTAGGGTTTAAAGTTTCATATTAGGGTTTATGCTAGTTAGGGTTTAGGATGTTATATTTCAAATAGATTTAGGATTTTATATTATGGTTGAGGCTAGGTTAGGATTTAGATGAAGTTTTATAATAGGATTTATATTAGGGTTTATGTTAGTTTTAGTTAAGTTTCTTATTAAGTTCTATATTTGGGCGAAGTTTCATGTTTAACCTCATATTTAGAATAAGTTGTGCATTGGAGGTGTACCAATGATAGTGAATGTAGAGCGTGCGACGCTATGCTGAAAAAGCTGAAAGGTTGTTGATGTATCACCAAAAAGCTGATACAATCTTATACTAAAAAGCTGTAAAGATGTTGTGATGAATCCTGTGAAGGTTATTTTTGTAATCTTCTTTTATTTTTTTGGATTGTTTGATATTGACTTATGTACCTAAATTTATTATAGGTTAAGAATATAAAACACTGAATATTAAAGATGAAGAGAAGAAAAAAAAAAGCAAGTATATTATCAAATCTTTGTATATTATCAAATAAAATTGCATATGATTGAAGGATTTGATAGCTCAGACTATATGATATAAAAATAGAGCAATTTTTAACTGGTGCAAAATGAAATGAATGGGGATACGATGCATATGATCAAAACATATATTCGTGAAGGCGTTGACCTGCTAACATAATCTAAGAATTTCACCAATTTCTTTTGTGCAATGGTCTATCTCTTTGAAAAGGCAAAGGTGAATAAGGTTCAGGCGAGATATGTACTCTCTATCCTACTGTAGAAGGTTTATAGTGGTATGGCTGCCCTAGTGGCTAAGATGGTTGCGTGGGTAGCAGAGCATCATGGATCTAACTCAGTCAAAACTCACCGTGCAAGTATTACTGATGTGCATGGGGATCATCCATTTCTAGCATGTTAGACACCCAATCATCATGTTCCCCTTGATGTGCCTCCCACACAGCCTCCTCCCCCTATGGAGCAAATATGGTTTACTCTGTGGACTGACTCCAATATGCATCTCTAGCATGCTATGCTGGCTGTTGAGATATCCAAGGAGCAAAATACTATTGAGTCATCTGCTTCAGTTACCCCTGATCCCAAGATTCATTTGTTGCTAGCTGCTCTGCCAAAACCCTACTGGCAGCCTCTTGGACTCTTCTGCTATCTTCTAGGTTGTTTGAATCGTCGGAATCATCACCTCCTGGCCTAGGATGTGTCAATGACCCTCCTATCTATGGTGCTCCACCTCGACGAGTAAACATTGACGATGAGCATAGAAGATGAGATGGGGTACTAGATGGCCCTGCAATATCAGTCCCCCATATAGATGATGCACTGTGTCGACTAAGATGTGTGCCGAAGGTACTTTAAAGGTGATCCAGCCACACCTTCTAGTACGGCTACCTTGTTACGACTTCATTTTAGTTGTAAGCGCAGCCTTAGGCACCCCTCCTTACAGTTAAGGTAATGACTTCAAACATGGCCAGCTCCTATAGTGTGATAGGTAGTGTGTACAAGGCCCAAGAACAGATTCATTGCTATATGGCTGACTGGCGATTACTACTGATTCCTACTTCATGCAGGCAAGTTGCAACCTGCAATCCATAGTGAGGATGGGTTTTTGGAGTTGATCACCCTCATGAGATTGCGACCCTTCATCCTACCCATTGTAGTGTGTCGCTTAGGGCATAAGAGGCATGATGACTTGCCCTCGTCCTCTCCTTCCTCCTATTTAACACTGGTGGTCTGTTTAGAGTACCAAACTCATAGTGGCAACTAAATATAAGAGGTGTGCTCGTTGTGAGACTTAACCCAACACCTTATAGCATAAGCTGATTATAGCCATGCACCATCTATGCCTGCATTCCCGAGGGAACCCCTCTCTTTCAACAGGATTCGTGGCATGTCAAGCTCTAGTAAGGTTCTTCACTTTGCATCGACTTAAACCACATGCTTTACCGCTTGTGCACCCTATCAATTCCTTTGAGTTTCACTCTTGCGAACGTACAACCCAGGTGGGATACTTAACACATGAGCTATAGCAATGCATGGGTTGACTCGCACACAACCTATTATCCATCGTTTACGACAAGGACTACTAGGGTCTCTAATCCCATTTTCTCCCCCAGCTTTTGTCTCTCAATGTTAGTGTTGGCCAGCAAAGTGCTTTCGTTGTTGGTGTCCTTTCCAATCTCAATGCATTTAATCACTCCATTGGAAATTCTCTCTGCCTCTACTGTACTCCAGCTTGGTAGTTTCTACCGCCTGTCCAGGGTTGTACCCTGGGATTGGATGACGAACTTGAAAAGCTACCTGCATATGCTATTGCCTCACTAACTAGATAATCAAATGCGAGCTCCTTCTTGGCGGATTTCCTCAGCCTATGGCATATTAGCAACCATTTCCAGTTGTTACTCCACTCACAAGGGCAAGTACTTATGCGTTACTCACCCATCTGCCACTGGAAACACCACATCCCGTCTGACTTGCATGTGTTAAGCATATCGCCAGCGTTCATCCTAAGCCAAGATCGAACTCTCCATGAGATTCATAGTTGCATTACTTATAGCTTCCTTATTCATAGATATGGTGAATTCGGAATTGTCTTTCATTCCAAGGATAACTTGTATCCATGCGCTTCAGATTATTAGCTTGGAGTTCGTCACTAGCAGTATAGCCAACCCTACCCTATCACGTCAATCCGACAACCCTCTTATCCATTCTTGTTCGATTGTGGCGGAGGAGTAAGTCAAAATAGAAAAAACTCACATTGCGTTTTGGAATAATCGACTCGAACTGATGACTCCCACCATGTTAAGGTGACACTCTACCACTGAGTTATATCCCTTCCTCATTACATCAAAAAAGAGAATTAATATAATCCTAAGATAAAGAGTCAAGAAACTCAAGGCCACTCTTCCTTCCAGGCCTTGTTTCCGCACTATTATGGATAGTAAAATAACGAGAAAAATTGGATATCTAGAGTACTTTAGGTTAAAAGTGAATAGTATTTTTCGAAAACGGCACACAGATTGAATATCTAGAGTTCAGAGCTGAATTTGATCTGGCAAAAAAAGACAATTATGAATTAGGGTTTAGAGAGGAAGTATTCGATACGATAGATCTGAATTCTGAGTAAGTATGGTGAAATTTGACTGTTGGACGATTAGGTAGAATTGAAATTTTCAAGGGCTAGTTTTAGAAAAACAGAATTTTTTGGTCCTGATTTTTGGGATGTTATACGCTGACTAGCCGTTGAGGGCAGTTGAGAATAGGGATGAAAATTTTACCCATTAACCAATTTATCTACTAGTAAATACCATAATAGAGACGGACATGTTCTAATTTTTATGCACATAGTCATGTTCGTGGCAAAATCCTATACCTGAGTCAGGTAGTGGGCATGAGTATGTTCTCCCACCACCTATGCCCATTTACCCGTCAAATACCCACGAAACAATATAATATATATTGTGTATCTGTGTGACATGTGAGATCAAAAGTATTCTAACCCTAATCCACAAAGTCCTAGTATAACAGACCACGCTCACTCAACCGCCACATTCCCAAATCCAAATCCACACCCGAACACAACTCTCCTCTCAACTTCTCAAGTGACCAAGTCTCAACTCTCAACTCTCAATCCACAGCCCAACAGTCCGGCACAAGTCGCTGGTGGTTGCTCCAAGCCGGCCGGACCACAAGTTGTTGCCACACTCTTGGAGACACCATCGTCCGGACTCTGTGGGAGACGTCGCCACCAAAAGTGGCTGCTGCCACAAGAGTCATTGCTCATCTCCCTTTGTCACAAATCTCACACATCCAGCAAATCCGGGCTCCTCTCATTGTGAGACCTCACAGATACGGCCTCCTCACATCATGAAGCTGTCGTCGGCCTCCTCTCCTTGCCTCACGAGTCATTAAGTTGCCGACTTGCCGTCAGCTTCATTACCGTAAGCCTCCTGGCCTTATAATCATATACTTCAATTTTTGTTATTCAGTAACTTCAGTTCAAAGGCAAAACAAAATTTTTTGTTGTTTAGTAGCTTCAATTTTTTGTTGTTCAAGTAACTGTTCAAAAATATGATCATGTCTCTCTGTATGTGTTCATAATTCAAGGCTTAAACAAAATTTTAAAAAGGAAAATGAAATAGATATGGACTCAATTTGCTGATCTAACATGCACTAGACTCGTATGTTGTATCTAAAGCATTGATATGGACTCAATTTGCTGATCTAACATGCACTAGACTCAATTTGCTGCCACGTTTGAGTCATGGCTTGGTTAAGACTCAAAGTTCTATCTTAATCAAGCTATTGACTGAAAACCATTTCTAAAAATTTTTTTGTAAACAGTTTATTTTTAAAATTTATTTTTTTATTGATTTATTCCAAACAAAATCAACTATAAGGTCTTCACTAGATGCTAGCAAATGCTTTTTACTTAAAAAAAAAGAATATAATTGACCATTAGGAGGGGAGAGAAGAGGGGGTAATAAGAGGAGCCCATTGCTTAATTGGTGCCACCACAATTAGCTATGTATCACTGTTAAAATTATGATTTTATAAAGTAAAATTTTATCGAGTGTTTTATTGAAACGTGGATTATGTGCTACATGTTATTTTCATAATCAATGGTATTTTACTAAAATATCATTTTTGTAGTTGTATGGAGCAAATTGTTCCCTCCAAGTATTGCTTGCATTGGAGTAGGGATGAAAACGGATCGGATCTGGATCGGATAATGGTTGAACCATATCTGTATCCGTATTTTTTTCGGATTCGGATCCGGATACGGATAGCCCTAGATACGAATACGGATACGGATAGTATCGGATACGAATAAGGGTCGAAACGGATACGATTACGGATAATGATCGGAACATTGATACCCCCCAAACTGTACGTCCAAAATTAATTAAAACACATAAATAATTGAATTGATTAGCACATTTATAAAATTTACACAGTCCATCACATAAATTAAACTTTTGCATACATATCCTGATAGCCACACATACTGACATACATACATTGACATATCACATAAATACATGGTTCAAAGTTCAAATAGGCCATCAGTCCATCACATAGATGTAGTTCAAAGTTCAAACAAACATCAGTCATCACATAAATACATGGTTCAAAGTTCGGAGGTTCTGAAAACAAAGAGACTCAAAAACAGGCATCTTAATAATAGAGTATTAAGAAATTGAAGAGATTCAAAAGAAGCTCCTCTTACATTGAAGAGGTTCTGATTTTGAACATCAAAAAAAGAACTCCGGAGCAGTACTTTGTCGTATTACACATTTCACAAAAAAGCACAAGACATTTCACAACACATTTCACTTGGGAGGTCATTCCTCCATGTCGTCCAGGCCATCCTCCTCCTCAAAGTCATCCATATTCTTTTGCTCCTACAAATGCAATGCATATTTCAATAAATATTCATGGTATTCAACTGCTTCGGACATAACAACTATTACATATCTCAGGACGAACAGCTAAGGTATTGTCACAAAGTAGCAGTGCAGGTTGTACAACTATTACATACCCAGGACGAAAATAGTGCAATATTGAACATTTCAGCAAGGCATATTTAAACTTAAATACAAGATAGAATGAATTTAATGCAAGATAGATCATAGATGGACTGCAAACCGTTGTCATCAAGCTTGCAAAATATCGCTCAATGCTCTCCATGTCCATCTCAGATATGAGAGATCCACCACCAATGATTCTACCTGCATGTTTGTTTAAAAAATTTAAATTGTTGCATAGAAACTAGTAAAGCACAAGTGCAGGAAATAATATTACCTTTTTTAAAAGCTGCTGTCCAGTCTTTGGTGCAAATCAACGCTTGAACAATTTCAGGATCTAAACGACTGCGGAATGGATCAACAACACGTCTACCGGCACTAAAAGCCGACTCCGAAGCAACACTGGACACTTGAATAGATAAGACATCTCTAGCAAGTATGGAGAGGATAGGAAGCTCATGCTGCTTGCCCTTCCACCATGACAAAATGTCAAATTCTTTTTTGTCTTTTTGATCCGTTTGAGACCTAGTCTTGGTTTTCGCACTAGGCTCGCCCAGATTCTAATATGCGGAATAACGGGATCTTACTCGGAAAAACCAAAACCCAAAGTAATTGCACAACTCTTTATTTCAAAGAGGGCTTTACACGTCGAACGTTAGACACACTTGTCTACGTCGAATGAACTATAAGTGTCTAAAACTCAAATAAGTTCTATGACTCTTCGATTGAATTCGATGATCTAAACTAGACCTATTACAAGGTATTTATAGTCCAATCGTATGAGTACGTATCAGACTTAGAGACCTAAACGTATTAGACTCATATAACTAATCCTAAACAGATAAGCTTAGTTATACACATTCGGATCGGATTACAATTCCGAACAGGGAACGAATTCCTTTTCCTGGTCGCGGACCAATCCATGGTCGCGGACTCATCCAGGTCGCGAATCCTTATGCGATCAGGACTTGGTCGCGAAGCCACATGCGTTCAGGACTTGGTCGCGAAGACGCATGCGATCAGGACTTGGAGATCCTCCCGGATCATGACTCCCTTGTTGAGAAGGAGCCAACCCCTGTTGCGACCTCTCAATCAAACTGGAGATGTGGAAATTGGGCTTGTCCATCTTCTTTGGTGTACCACTTTACCGCACGTGCTCATTGATCTTTCCGACCGATTCGAAAAGTCTCCTTGGTGCCACTGCGGGTGGTAGTCACCTTCTTTTCCAGAATCACATCTTCACGTAGAGGTTTATCTCGTTGATAGACTAAGTCTTCAACAGATGGTACTATGGTATCTGGCTCATCATCCAGCATTGAAGGCTCAAAGAGTTTGAGGTGCTCAACATTAACAACCGAGTAGATATCCATGTATGGAGGTAACTCGAACCTCACTTTTAAGTCTCTCTTTACTCAGATGTAACCATACCATATCACCTTCTTGAAATTGCGCATCAACTCGGTGCCGATCATGTCGCGCCTTGTACTTGAGTTGAGCTTTCAGCAAGTTCTGTTCAACCTCACGATGGAGTCGTTGAATACCTTCCAGGAACTTTTGTGCTCGATCCTGATCAGATGCTTCCTTGCTGTTCTGTGCTGAGGTAGGGATCACAAACTCCAGGTCAAATGGACTCTGTGGTAGAAATCCTAAACAGACCTCAAACGGCGACTTTCCAGTCGAACCATGCACTGCTCGATTAAAAGCAAACTGTAGGTACGGTATGCTTTCATCCCAGGTCTTCGGGTGCTTCGAGTTATATCCTTTCAAGAGATGAACGACTGTGCGATTAACCACCTCGGTTTGACCATCAGTTTGCGGATGAAAAGCAGCACTCCTCTTTAGCTTGGTGTCCATCATCGTCCAGAGCGATTGCCAAAAGTGACTAAGGAACCGGGTATCGCGATCAGACACAATAGAAGTCGGCAGTCCGAAGTGTGTCCAAACGTGTTGAAAGAATACCCGAGCTGCCTCTTCTCCCGTGATAATCTTCCGACAAGGTATAAGAACAATCATTTTGGAGAACCAATCAACGACCACGAATAGATAGTCGTTGCCACGTCGGGTCTTAGGCAATCCTCCCAAGAAATCCATGGATATGCTCTCCCATGGTCGTGATGGAACTGGCAAAGGAGTGTACAAACCTAATTTTCGGTTTGCCGGTTTCGAGATGCTGCAGAGACCGCAGCCTCGAACAAACCTAGCCACATCTTGCTGCATACATGGCCAGAACACATGTCGATGAAGATTTTGCAACGTCTTTGTAACCCCAAAGTGACCAGCTACCTTCGATGTGTGCGCTTCTGGCATCCATTGAGTTAGAGGTGCTCCACGAGGTATGCAAAATAAGTTGCCTTTGTACAAGAGTCCTTCTCGACGAACGAACTCCGTAGGTTTCCCTGTTTCGAGCTCAGTCAGTACTGTTTGAAAAACAGGATCTTCACTGTACATAGTGGCATAGTCATCATGACATGAGGGCTCGATCTGCATAAATGATGATAAACAGAGGGCCGTAACTGGTGGTCGCAACAACATGTCCGCCAATTTGTTGTGTACACCCTTCTTGTACTTAATCACCAGATTGAACTGCTGCAGATACGACATCCACTTCATGTGCCGAGCTTGCTGTAGCTTGGACTGAGTTTGCAAATATTGCAATGGTTGATGGTCGGTGTGGACAACCGTCTCTTTACCCAAAAGATAACACCGCCAATGTTTCATGGCCTGATGCAGTGCGCATAACTCCTTATCATAAGTCGGATAGTTCTTTTGAGTTCCCTGGAATAACTCGGAGTGATATGCCACTGGTCGACCTTCTTGCATAAGCACTGCGCCCATCGCATAACCTGAGGCATCAGTTTCCAGCTCGAACGGTTTCTGGAGATTCGGCAAAGCTAACACAGGCGCCTCGCTGATCTTCCTTTTCAGCAAGAGAAACATGTCCTCATGTTTCCCTGTCCACTCGAACTCCTGATTGATCCTGGTTAATGCATGCAATGGAGAAGCCACAATCGAGAAGTGTCGGATGAACTTCCGAAGATATTGGCATGCTCCCACAAAACTACGCACATCCGTAACTGTTCGTGGTCGCGGCCACTCGCGAATCACTTTTACCTTATCTGGGTCGATTTGCAACGTACCATTGCCGACCAGGAATCCAAGGTAAAGTAGAGTTTGCTGGCTGAACTCGTACTTCTTACGGTTGAGGCGAAGTCGATGTTGCCGAAGCTGATCGAACACCTTTTCGACATGAATGAGGTGCTCATCCCACGAACGACTATAAACTAGAATGTCATCGAGGTAAACGATCACAAAGTCGTCGATGAACTGTTTCAAAACGTCATTCATAAGATGCATGAAAGTTGCCGGCGCGTTGCAGAGACCAAACGGCATGACCAGCCATTCGAACAGACCTTGTCGTGTTTTGAACGCGGTCTTCCACGTATCCTCCTCTCGGATGCTGACTTGATGATATCCTGACTTAAGATCCAATTTGGAGAAGACAACAGCATGCTTCAATTGGTCTAGCAGGTCATCAATACGAGGAAGGGGGTACCGGTTCTTGATGGTGATCTTGTTCAGTGCTCGATAGTCGATGCACATACGCCAAGTCCCATCTTTCTTTGGTACTAACACCATAGGAGATCCACAAGGTGAACTACTCGGTTGAATGACACCATTGTTCAGCAACTCACCAAGTTGTCTCTTGATCTCTTCATTCTCCAATACTAAGTTGCGATACATACTCAGATTGGGTAGTGTCGCATCGGACACAAGCTGAATTTCGTGCTCGACTGGATGTTTCGGCGGACGACCCTGGGTAGTCTCGAACAGATCACTGTATTTCTCCAGCAGTCCCGACAAACGACCAGAATCCTCTCGGCACGCCAGCGACAATGCTGGTCGAGTACCCTCACCTTGATCAATGGGTCGAATCATGACAAGCACATACTTGTGACATGCATTAACAATTCGTTTGGCTTGATTTGCGGTAATCAAGTTCGAAGTGTTGACGTGGATGTCTCTACTGATCACGAACTTAACTCCGTCTTTGGTGAGGTCGTACTCTTGCGCTCGCCGATGGAAGTGAGCGTCTCGATCATACAGATACGGACTCCCAAAGATCACCTGACAAATATCGATAGGGACAACATCGCATTGCACCTCATCGATATATCGTGCAGAGATCGCAAACTTCAACACACACTGACTCATAATCTGTTGGTTCACGTCGGATGTAAACCAACCCAGCGGATATGGTCGCGGGTGTGTGGTTGTCTTCAAACCAAGTTGCTGAACCAGTCCAGCGGAGACCAGATTCTTCTGACTTCCTGGATCGAATATCGCTGCGACCACTTCGTACTTCACCTGGATGTTGATGGTGAACAAATCCTCCATTGGGTGATGGTCGTTCGGTGGATCGGAACCCTTCTCCTTCGGCATTGCCATCAGAGACAAGGTCGTATCCGCCTCATTAACTGAATTCACTCGGACAACTTCTTCATCGGGTGAAGTCGCAGTAGCCGTGGCTGTTCTTTTCCCTGGTCCGTTTTTCTTTGGTCGAAGTTCAGGATGAAGCTTGTAACATTTGTCCTTGGTATGCCCCGCGATTTGACAATTTTAGCAAAAGGCACCCGTGCCCGATTTTGAAGCGTTCTTCTTCGGACTCGGCTTTTTCTTTGTCGAGGTCACATTTTCCTTCGTGCTTTTGTCGCTGCGGGATTTATTCTTCTTCTCGATCGCCATGGCAGTTGTGCTCGCGGTCGCAATGTCTTGGACACCGAACAGACTTAGCTCAATACTGATCGATTTCTGAAGTCCAGATGTGTACTTCCAAAATACCTGAGGGTCGGATAGTGAGATGCCAATGACCATTGCTCGTCGCCGAAACTCTGTTGTATAGTCTTGGACGGTCTGGTCGCGCCGTTGGTACAATCTGTGCCAACGCTCCCATCTCTCCTCAAGGTAACCCATCGGATAGAATTCTTGTCGCAGAAGTCGTTTGAATTGACCCCACGCAAGGTCGTCAGCTTCACCACTGGCGACAAGGGTCTTCCACCATGTCTTGGCGTGGTCCTTCATCTTCAAAGGTGCAAATTTGACCTTTTGAGCGCTACTAAACCCTTTCAGGTCAAAGTAGGTCTCAAGTTGGTCGATCCAAGAATCCAACTTCTCGGCATCGATCACCCCATCATATATGGGTATATCAATCTTAGCGTCGACTTTAAAAGATCCGACAGCTAAGGAGGTGTTGGCAAGGTCGTCGGTCTTGTGGTCGGCTTCGTCTTCATCGTCGTCTGCCCTGCGCAAGTCTTCACCAGTCTTCTCACCCATAACCTTCCCTACTTCAGGAGGTACAATCATGGCCTGCTGCTTAATCCAAGCAAGCACGGTTTCCATATCGGTGGAGAGCTTAGCCACTTTTTCGGCTAGGTTAGTTTGAACGGAGGTATCGTCAGACATTGTCGGAGACGCGGCTGTAGGAACCGTCAATTGATCGCCTGGAATTTCGCCGGAAGTTTTGTAACCCTGACGAGTCTTCACCATCCACAGGATAGGAAAGTCGCTCTGATACCAACTTGATCCGTTTGAGACCTAGTCTTGGTTTTCGCACTAGGCTCGCACAGATTCTAATATGCGGAATAACGGGATCTTATTCGAAAAAACCGAAACCCAAAGTAATTGCACAACTCTTTATTTCAAAGAGGGCTTTACACATCGAATGTTAGACACACTTGTCTACGTCGAAGGAACTATAAGTGTCTAAAACTCAAATAAGTTCTATGACTCTTCGATTGAATTCGATGATCTAAACTAGACCTATTACAAGGTATTTATAGTCCAATCGTATGAGTACGTATCAGACTTAGAGACCTAAACGTATTAGACTCATATAACTAATCCTAAACAGATAAGCTTAGTTATACACATTCGGATCGGATTACAATTCCGAACAGGGAACGAATTCCTTTTCCTGGTCGCGGACCAATCCATGGTCGTGAACTCATCCAGGTCGCGAATCCTTATGCGATCAGGACTTGGTCGCGAAGCCACATGCGTTCAGGACTTGGTCGCGAAGCCGCATGCGATCAGGACTTGGAGATCCTCCCAGATCACTTTTCTTGTCCACTGCACTAGTGGTTGCTCCATGTACAATTCCAACTCATTTTTTGTGCATTGTTCAGAGGCAGTACTGGCATGCAAGTACCTTTCAAGATCTGCATCAATATCATCATCACTATCCTCTTCTTGATCCTTCTTATCTATTTGAGAAACCTCCTTTTGCTGTCCAGTACATGTCTTCACTGAAGTTCAGGTGGGTTAGCCATATAAGCCATGAACAGCTGGTTGATGGTGCTAATAAGCTTATTAATTTCTTCTGTAGCATTGCCATGGTAAATCTTATCTCCAAAATAGTGTAACAACTTTGTCTTATATCTAGGATCAAGAAAACATGCTACAGCAAGAGCCTTATTAGACTTATCCCAATACTTGTCATATTTAAGTTTCATGCAACTAGCCATAGCAGCTACCACTGGATCAGGACTATAACACCAATCTTCAATAGCAAGCTTAATCTTGCAAAAATGGTTGAAAAAGATATTTGCTGTTGGATATGAAGTGCCAGAGAATAGCTCAGTAGCATCATAAAATCTCTTCAAACACACATACAAAGATTTTGCCATTGCCCAATTTTAGTCAGTTGGAGCACAAGTCACATATTTGCTTCTATGGCGAAGGAAAAGCCTATCAAATGCATGTCTATAGTAAACAGCTTGCTTCAACATAAGATAGGTGGAGTTCCACCTTGTGGGACATCCAAGGATAGGCCATTTTTTGTATCCAAGTCACACTCTGATGCACATTTCATAAATTCTTCGCACTGCAAGGTAGAGTTCTTAACTATTGTAATTATATTTCTGATATTTGCAATAGCCGGTGCAATTTGCTTTAAACCATCTTGGGCAACAAGATTCAATATATAATTCAAGCATCTCACAAGAAAGAACATACCATCACATATCAATGATGACTGTTTTAATTTCTGTACTACCCCCTTAGCACAAACATCATTCGCTGAAGCATTATCCAAAGTCTGTGCAAGTAGTTTCCTATCAAGATTCCAATCCACTATACTATCATAAAATTGTGCACACAAGTTCTTTCCCGAATGATGCCCTTCTACATGCATGAACTTAATAATTCTCTTTTGCATGCTCCAATTATCATCTATCCAATGAACTGTGATGCACATATAACCTTTATTTTGGTTTGAGGTCCACATGTCCATGATAGTACTAAATCGACATGAAAGTATTTTCAAGTGTTCATACAACCTTTTCTTTTCCTCTACATATATATTCAATATATCCTTTCTCACAGTTATGCAACTCTTAATTGGAAAAGAAGGGCGTAATGACTTGATGAACTCCACAAAGAACTCATGCTCTACGATGTTGAATGGATATGCATGCATGATGATTGCCAAGTAAAAAATTTTCAGACTGTCGGATTCATCATACTTGTAGGTCTCCACTACTGCAACATCACTGTCACCTTCACCCTTTTTTAGTGTAAGCAATTGTTGACCATTCTTGATGTGGTGCTTGTGAGCCAAGTGCTTCCGAAAGGCCGATGTCCCTCTATTACTCTCACGACGAGCTTTATAGATGCACTTGTTGCATTTGGCCTAAAGTTCTGTTATTATCTTGCCATCTGGTCCTTTCTTCGTAATTTCAGACTTCTTGAAGTGATCCCAAACGTCGGAGCTACACTTCTTTGATCTCTTTGAAGTAGGAGCAAGAGGGTCGAACTCAGTGTAACCTGGTTGAGCAGTCCCACTGCCACTGCCAGCATTGGCACCACGTTGAGGGGTGGTAGGTGGCTGTGTCACTGGTAGCAAATCTTGAGATGTATTGCCAGTATTGGTTACACTTGCACTACTAGTGATTGTTGTCGAATCCATCACAGATCTAGCACAAAATGACATGACAACTGATTACTGAAGTGCACATGAGAATGAACATGTTTATGAGCAGAGTTAATAAACCAATACTTAGTTCCTTTTTTTTGTCATTCCAGGTAGAGCTAGCCTCAGGACTAGGGCAGTATACCGACACCATAAGAGAAGCTCAGAAAGGGATAAAACTTTGAAATGTTAAATTCGTTGATGCCAAGGGTTTGCCATTACAAGATGGCCATCTGCATCTTAGCACCCAAGCTCAAGTCCAACTTGGACATATGTTGGCTCAATCCTATTTGAATTATGGTACATCCACACTCTAGTTATCTATGAAGTTCTTTTGTTTATTGAAAGCAAACAAGAAACTCCAAATTTTTTCTCTCACATTTTGTTGGTTAATTTCCTCTCTGCACTCTTTGATGAGTATCTATGCTTACAATTCTTGAATTGGATTGGCATAGTCTTGTTAAGTTAGCTCAGTACAACTTCAGAACCAAAGTATAGAGCAACATTGGAGGCTATACTTTTGCAAGACAGAAGTGTTTTTGTTTTCCTTTTGGTGCTTGGGTATGACAGCATGTTAGTGATTGTGTGTTGGATGTGCAACTCAATCGGATAATGCATCTATGATGCCAAATAGGCATGAATGGCAGCATTGCTATTAGCTGTGGGAACTTAAAAGGATTGCTTCAATGGCATGAAAAATGCTTGTTAAGCCAATTGAAAAGTAGAAATATTGATGATTTACTTGGGATAACTTTTATGTAATAATGGCGCAAGTCAAGAAATAGCAAAAGCAATAGCAAATGGGCATAACAGAATCAAATTCTTATAGTTTCTTCTTTGTGGTTGATCAAAAAAATTTGAAAATTAGACCTCACCTGGACTAAATTGCTTGGCCGGATCTAGGAGGCAGCGCGAGATCTAGTCCGGCGGCGGCGAGGCGGCGGTGTAGGTGACGGTGCGAGATCGGTGTAGGTAGCGGTGCGGTTGTAGATCTAGGAGGCGGCGCGAGATCAGTGGCGAGTGGAATAGGCGGCAGCGTGAGATGGCGCGGCCGGAGGCGCGATCGGAGGTGGTGCGGCACTGGAGAGACGCGGAGGTGTGGGATCGGTGGCGAGTGGAATAGGCGGCGGCGTGAGATGGCGTGGCCGAACACGCGATCGGAGGCGGTGCGGCACTGGAGAGATGCGAAGGCCCGGGATCGGTGGGCCTGTGGTGAGTAGAATAGGCGGCGGCGTGAGATGGCGTGGCCGGAGGCGCGACCGTGCAAGATGATGGATATTGCGATTTGCGGTGGCGAGGGCTTTGGGATCATATGATTATAACAAGATAGATGGGCTGGACTGGTTGGGCCACTGGGGCAATGGGCGCCTGGGCCTCTGAATATCCGGATAAACACAGTTCCGGATATCCAGATCCGTCGGATATCGTCCGAACCGTATCCGGATCCGTATCCGAATAAAAATTAGATAGATCCGATAGGTTCTAGATCCGGATCCGAAAATATCCGAGCCGACAAGTTCCAAATCCAGATCCGGCCGGTCCGGACCGGGAGGATCCGGATCCGTTTTCATCCCCACATTGGAAATTTAGACATGTCTAAGCCCTTTCAGACCATTAGAAAGGCTGGCCTTTCACACGACAAAAGCAACTACAGGATAGTATCTCCGTGGTAAAAAGATGTTTTGTTATCATACATGTAGGATGAATATCTCATGAAACATACATAAAAAGTTTGCTATCTATCATACAGCATGTAAGATGAATATCCCATGGAACATTCCTTAAAACTAAGGGCCAGATCAAAGGCAACTTGTTCTATTCCTGGAGCTTCAGGAATAATTCAAGCAGCAGAACAACCATCACATTAACAACTTTGATCTTGATAAACATACATCAGATAAGTAGCTCTGCGATGTTCGAACTCTTGAGAACACATAAAATAGATTACCCTTCCCTTCACCCAATTTAAGTTAGAGCATATCCAGTGGTTGATGCAGAATACATATATTTGGAGACTAGCTTGAAATTACTAAGCCTTAGGAGTGAAATCAAAATACATAGTTTACAAATATACAGCAGCATATGGGAGAAAAACCTTCCAAGTTGTAACTGTCAGCTGGTATTTCTGTCAGGGGAAACAATGGCTGTTACAACAAGGCTTAAGTTAGTAAATAAGCAACAGTTTCATCAATCAAGGAACTTAGTAACTCCTTCGCTATGTCTCCACCGGCTTCGTATGATTCGATTTCGAAATCAACCCACCTCCCAAGAGGACTACTCATCTCTTTGTCCACGAGTTCATCCACCATCCACTCCTCGGCAATCTTCAAGCTGGTCATCTCTTGGTAGAGTTCTTCTGCTGAGAGCTTCCGTAGAACCGCCACCCCCTTAAACCATGAGCTGTACCCAGTACTGAAGTAATAGGTACATTTCGTACTCAAGAATTCATTGACACAATCAAATAGTAGCCGCCTCCTCATTCTGAAATTTTTGCCGTCATAGTCGCCCACCAACCTAATGTTACCATTTAATTGTTCAAATAGACCGGGATCAAGGATGTCCGAAGTACTGCACCGCTCTAAGCAACGAGAAGAAATGCCACCTTTGAGAGAATCAACATTCAGTATCTCTCTTACAAAATCCATATCTTGGCCACATATATCTATATAACATGAGCTGCTGATCTCTGATGGGGGGATTTCAGTTGTAGTCGCTGTGACTGAAGAAGCTGTGTCAGAATAATCAGATACACCATCCAGTTCTGGGACATCGCTCAAGTGGAGAGGATCAGATGATTTTGCTCCTCCTGTAGGAATAAATAACCTGGTTCCTGCAAAAGAAACACAAGATGTTGAGAAAGGTCTATGGGCCAAGAAAAGCGTACAACGAGCATTAGCAGCTACCAAGCAAATGTACCATTTAAACTTATCCAGCTCTCCGATGAGCTGCAGGTTTCCGTTGAAACAGAAGCTTCCAGTATCGAGAGGGGACTAAGGTGAAGATGCTCAGACTCCCTTTGACTCATAATGTTATTAACATATTCCATAGCTTCAGTTGACTGACAGCATGAAGAGAACTAATGTTAGCAGTCAAAAATGTAAAAAAACCATGAAGATACGTAAGCAACACAGAAAAAAAAAAAAAGTAGGCAACAACAACATAACAAGTATCCATAAGTTCTATGCTCTCTGATGAAGGACCACCCACATAACAAGAGAAAAGGAAAAAAAATGAAATCAAAATAAGAGACAGGTCAATCTATCCTGGGTACATTTTTGCTAGTGCAGAAAGAGTGTCTGCTATGTGAAGACACTAAAGTCAAGATACTCGAACAAAAATGGTTCACTATATATTTTTTTTTCATAGTGTGTTTTTAACCTATAACTATGATGCAGGGACCTCAAATAACACAATACTGACAATAAAATTTTAATTTTGGATTGTGATTTGTGAAGTGCCTCATGTGGGCAATTGTTTCACCATCCACTAACTGTCTTGGAGGTTACCATGTTTGAGAATTTAATCTCCAGTTGATAAATATCACTTGACTGGAACACTACCACATTTGGCCTGAAATGTCCTGAGTCATAAAAGACGAACACTTTTCCCTATCAAGTGCCATCAGCATGCAGTTAGATTACTAAGACAACCAGTTGGACCTTACACAACTTGGAACAGCATGGACCTAGCTTGAGCAACAAATGAAATTTGTCTAATATGACCAGACTACACATATTCTATAAGTCAGCCTAAGTCAGCTTTGTTCATACTTTCAACCAAAACGAACCTTAAGTCATTAATACTTTCAAAACTTTAAGTATGGAAAGATCAAAAGAACTTCAGTTAAGGGCTAGAAGCCTGAACTATTCAAAATAGTGCTAGTAAAGCACTTGCTCTGCCCATGCATCTCTCTGTGCAGAACTGAATGTTGTAAGGAATTATGATAATGTAAATGTACATTGCATGGCATTGAATGTCACAGCAACAAAAACAAAAAACATCATTAGAATTACCCCACTAAAATATGTTAGCTAGCATCAAAGTGGCAATTTAATGATTGAATATTCAGCCGAGGGACCCCCAAATATCATAGAACAAGATTTTAACACTCCATTGTACAAAGTAATATCGATATGATATACAAATAGTTGCAATTGAAATCTGGAAAATTATTGATCAGAATATGGTAGAACTCTACATCAAAACTCACTTGCCTACCAATAATAGTTTTTGATTGTTCCTATCACAGCATTCATTAATATCCTTCAAAGCCATGCAGAGAAAACCTACCAGCTCCATACATGATTCTGAATAAGTGAATTAACCTACAAACATCAATTGGAATTGTTTGACATTATTAATAGAACAGCCAATACAAGAACTTATCAGCTTATTTCTGGTGGGCGGCACAGACCATCTTTTTTTTTTTTCCTTCAGCAGAAAAATGGAGATAAAGCTTTGATGTTTTATGAAATACCAATCTGCCAAGTCTAGTAAAGATAAGCTGAGTACAAGCTACATCAACCATGTCTATTGACCATATTCTAGAATATGCATATGTATTGTTGTTATATTGAGAAAAGATCATATTCTTGACCAGGAATTTGAAGTATCCATTCTCCAACAGATACAAGTCAAAACCAAAATCCCAATATCTGTTTATGGTACAGGTGTATCGCAACAATTATGATATGCATATACAAGGAAAACAATAGGTACAAAGAAAATGAACTATGAATGAAAAAGGTAATGCCATAGACTTCATACCTGACCACTTTGTGATGCAATATCTGTCTGTGCAAAATCGACTTGTTCATTTTTGAAAGACTTCAATGCCTCCCTCTCACAATCGGCAGATGCAACACTAGATGTTTCACATACTAATGATGTATCTTCTTCCAATGTAGATGAAGAGGCAGATATACTAACACTTTTGATTGGTTGGAAATAGGGGGACCTTATTCCAGAAGTCAGTTCTCTCAACTTTTGTTCTAAAAGAAGCCCCAAATAATCACCATCAATAACACCATTTTTGGTATTTGATTTATTACTTGAAGCTGAACCTGAGTGTGCATTCTCTAAAAACTGTGTTTCCACTAGTTGATTGGCAGAGTGAGATCCAGGTAATGATTTATCCACCGGGGAGGTAAATGTAAATGACACAATATCAGTGCTAATTTTCTTGTTATCCCTGGAAAAGGATGATTGCTCGTCAATCACAATATTATGTTGAATGTGTCTTTGGCTTCGGTTTGTAGCATTTTTATCACTTGATTGGCCTTTCTCTAAGTATGTCTTCCTCCCATCTGGTAATCTTCTAGGCCTGGAAATTGTTTTGTTTGAAGAATTTAGTCTTTTATTTACATGGTTAGTGGACCGCAATTCCTCCTTTTTGTTACCTTCATTACTGTTTGCAGCACGTGTGCTCACAGCCCTGACCTTTTTGGGAGAAGCAACTATTGAACAAGTGCCATTCTGCTGCTGACTAGATGTTACTGGCCTTGAGTTCACCTTGTGCTTAACAACCATGGCATTCTGCTTTCTGTTGTTTTGCACAAGTACATTGGAAGAACCAGCCATCACCCTTTGGTTATTACCATTTTGGTAGTTTGATGCAGCTTTGTCGCCTGCACGAATGTCTTTATGAATTATAGCTTTTCTACTACTTTTGCTTACAACTTCTCTTATTTGGACATTTGTAGCTTGAGCAGCTGGTGAGGTTGTGTTGCCCTTGACCTTTGGACCAGCTGGGCTGCCTCCATTTGATTGTAAGGTCCTGAAAGAAGCAATGCTCCCTGAATTTTGCAATCTTCTGTTCAATGGTTTTCGACCGATTGGCCTTGGAGATGTTGATCCATCACGCTTCCTCAGCGCTTCATTAATCTTTTGTGACCCTTGTGGAACTCTTATGATCTCTCTTGGGTTGTAGGTGCGCACAGGACTTGCGAACACAGCTTCCCGAAATCTATACGAGTTGCTGTTCTCAAATCCAGGTCCAATAATCCTTGATGCTACTTCCATTATATCAGCCGCATTTCTGCCAGAGATATTAGTAGGGTTCTTCATAGGAGACAATAACTTATATTGAGCAACGGAGAATGGCCTTTTAGCAGATCTCAAAGGCAACACCTCCATTTTAAACCGGTCAATGGGGCTACTTGGCATCTTATGAGGACTACCAATATGGCTTTTGCCAATCCACTCATCATGAACTTTGCTTCCAGAGGATTGCGGCATGGTTAATGGCATTGAGTAGGACCCGGAAGAGCTTGCTGTAGGCATGGAGTCCAAACCCATGAGCCTTGCCACTACACTAGGGCCTTTCCTCACATGCCCTTCTTCATCAATCACAGAAGACGTAAAGCTATGCTCACTGCTTCCCTTCATACTCGACACACCCACCATGTCATCTTCAAGAATCTGACAAATTGCATGAATCCAATAATTCAAAGAACTGTAAACAACATTAAAAAAAAATACAACCAAATATAGCACAAAAGAAATCGCACCGAAATCGACTGCGAGCTCGGTGTACCACCTTCAACCCCATTCCCAACTCCAGCCTTCCCTGCAAAGACAGGACTTGAACATAAGATGAAGCACTTCTTTTCACTTCCTAAAAATGTATCAACTCTGAAGCAATCTTTCGACTCCGATGGTGCATCTTCTTACCAGAAGAACTGCTCCCGCCTCCACTCCCGTCTGCGAACAACCGCTTCTTCGACTTCTTGTTCCAATCAAATAGGCTTAAGAAACCGAACCCCTTTGAACCAGCCTTATCCACATCCATCTCCCTTCACTCTCTGCAACCACAAAAACCAACAGTTAAAACAATTTAACACACAAAATGATACTAAACGTACAGGAGATTCAAACTTCACAAATTTAACACAAATGCAGCTAAACTAATCAAGAAAACACCAACAAATGGTCCACAAAAAAACCCAGTATTTTCGAAATTTGACCCAACAAAAAACCACGCAAACTAAAGATTTGAACCCGCACACAAACTCAACACCACACCAGCAAATCCAAAGAAATTTACCCAAAATGCAGCTAATCTCTCACCCCCAAGAAACCCCAAAACACCGCAAAAATCCGATCTTTCCACCGCGGCTCGAGTCAACGCCGTGGGATTCACCGACACAGCTCCCCAGCCAAGCCGAATCGCCACCCAAGCAGAGCCGAATCGAGCCACATTGCATCAGAGCTCGCCGGTAAGCTCCCGGAGAGACGGTTTGCGAGGAGTACCTCGGATCAGCGGGGGGTGGGGGGATCGGGGGAGGGCAGGACGCGGCCGCCGGTGGGACGGGGAGGCGTCACATCAGGGCGAGGGTTTGGGTTGGGAGGAGGAGGGGGAGGAGAGGGTGCCGTCCTCCATTAATGGCTGCGGGAGAAGGGTACGGGAGGGAGGAGGAGACCTGTCCCTACGCTTTGTTTTTTATTTTTCATTGTGGACTTTTTATTTATTTTTGTTTTTAGTTTTTTTTTTCTTGCGAGTAATCTGACAATCTCTGGCAACACAAATACATGAACGCAAGACAATACATGACAATACAATTCTAACTAAGGACGCATGGTAATAAATGAAGCAATTGAGAATCGAATCTCGATCTCTTTCTAAGTGGTACACGCTTTAACATTTTAAATATATATATGAGTTGTATATGGTTTATCTAATTTTTATTTTTAATTTTATTGTAGAGTTTTCATTTATTTATTTAGTTTCTTTTGCCAATTATCTCTTCTTTATTAACAACACACTCACACATAAACACATAGTAATACAAAATCCAAACCAAACAAATATATGAACATAGAAGCGACCGAGAGTCAAACCCACAGACTTGTTTTGTATGGTTACATGCTATTTTCTTTGTTCTTTTCTACTCGTCGTTATATTTTTCACAGTCCCCAAATTAAAACTTTGAGCATTAGTTTTTATATTTACTCCCTCTTGTCAAAAAAAAGTGACGTCCTAAAATGCGTGCAGTGAAATTATTTTAATTTTGACCAATAACATCTTATTGAATATTTAGATTGATCATATAAAAATGATATGAGTAAATTTATCAAAAAAATACCTTTATAATATTATGATTTTATTAAGTTTTAAAAATATATTATAATACAAAACGGAGGTCAAAATTGAATTTTAGATATTGTGCCAATGTCCAAAACGTTATTATTTTTATGACCGGAAATAGTATAAGTAAGTAAAAATTATAAAACAATAATAATATAAAAGTAAATTTGATAATAAATGTACTAATATTATTTTCATATGGTGAATATTGATAATTTTTTATATTAGTAGACCAAATTTAAAAATTTGATTTGTATGTATATGAAATAATAAGTAAAAGAGAACAAAAAGAGTAAATATCTGTCTGAGTGTACACGTGAGTTACTCAAGTTATTTGTTGAGGAATAGGATTAGCTTCAATGGTAGCGGACTATCGAATTAAGAAATGAACGATCCAGATTATGGATTAGATCAAAATAAAAAGAACATGTATGAAACTTTTCCCGATTTTCAATCGAGCGGGTTGCACGGGCTGCAGTTTGTGAAGGAGTATAGCAAATTCAGTTTATTTTTTTTTTTTCTGCGCAATGACTCAAATATGGAAGCAAATTATTTCGTCTAATTTAACCAACATCATGCCAAGGTTATTTTTGGACTTGAATTTTTTTTGTAATATATCAAAACCCAGTCTTTTGAGTGAGTGATATGTGGAATCTATATTTCAATGATTCTTCATTTTTTTAGTACGAAGGATCAAAATAATATCATTTTCAAAGTTAACTGAACAAAACAGTATTCACAAAATATTTAAAAACTAAAATGGTCAGAGCTCAAACCGAGAGACGAAAATAGTAATTTTTCCTTTAACTATTGATAGAGTGAATTAGACAGTGGTTTCCAAAATTTTAAAAGTGCATAAATTTATTTATAAAATTGACATGATCCTTGCATTTGGCGAGTCATTATCTCTGCCAGACTACCATACAAACTTTTTCATTAATTAAAACAGAGACAAATAACAAAAGGAAAAGCACTATAATGTCATTATTATAGTATTTTTGTGAGCTGGTTAGAAAGGGGAATTAGAGAAGCTGAATTTCTCCACGTGTCTCCCTCCATTTATGATCCTAGCATTCTTGCTAGCTAGCATGGAGGGGGTTGGACTTTTTCTCCTATCAAGCAATGGTGAATCCATGCGTATCAAACATTAGTTTTATAAAGATTTAGCTCTATAATATTTTAAAATCAGATATTGATAACCACTACTTAATGTCTCATTTATATATAGGTTAGGCCACAAGTTAATCACACAACTAGTGGTATAGAAATTTTTTAACTTTTTAGACAGATATCTATCGAGCTCTTTCTTGTGGTGAAGTGCTATATGCTTAAAAGACTGATGAGTCTTTTACTTTTGTTCAGAATCATGCTACATATCTTATATCTCTCGAGTTAGATCTATTTAGTGTATTTTTGTGATGTAAAAATTAACAATAGGGTAGAAATAAAATCTTAGGACTCACAATGAGTTTGAATTCAATTCTGATTTTGGTTTGAAAAGAAAACAACGTGATCTTAAATTAACTATATAGCTCAATGCCACTAGCCAACCAAGTTGAGCCACACTAGGTATATATATTTATAATTATATAATGTAATTATTTTATATCTCTTGACAGTTAGCCCTACCCCTTTAAATCCACCGCCAACACATACAAATAAAACACCACCACCTTAGCCATTCCCACTCACAAACTGTTGGCGTACACTCACAAACCAGGTACGTAGTTAATACTATACTTTAATTTGGTGAAGTATGCCATTAATTTTTTTTTCTTGTAATTATAATTTCTTGGTCGGTATGTATATAATGGTTGGATCTATGTAAAACAAAGAAAATATATGGCAACCACCGTGTATTAATAAAATATGTATTATATTGTGTGGTCATATAAAATTACAACAAATATATATCCCTTACTTATGTTTTTAATTCTATTTTTTATTTATTTCTGTACCATCATTTTGCCTTTTCTTTCTGCGTTTGCAGAGTGATATTTCATCACACTTTTTTAATTTCACTAATTTTCTTGCACGTTCATGAGGGAATGTTATAAATATACCGAAGTTGTGATGCGTTAAACTCTAGGGTTATGGCTAGGATGATAATGTCGGAGAAATCGTTTGATACGAGGAAAGGCAGGTTAAGACGAGGGAATTCTAGAGCATCAACCAAACGTGAGTGCTTCGTCAAGACAAGTTTGCTAGCCTCGTTTATATGTGCAGACATCATTTTATTACCCAACTAAGGCGTCAATATATATATTAGATATAAAATTGATCCCCACTAACTTGACACTGTTCATTATATCTGCTTTCTGACTGCGCCATGTCATCATTTTTTTCTCGTCCGTTCGATCATTTGCTTTGGTGTCCGTGATTTATTTGCGTGTGGTAGTAGGTGAACTGCACGATCTTATCTTTTTTTTTGTTTGTGGCCCATGTTAAACTACGTCGTCTCTTTATTTGTAGTCGTTCAATCGGTGCGTGTTCCCCATTGACCAGCTATTTTTTTATATTCGACCAAAATCAAGTCAGTTGATTCGACCAACAACACAGATTTTGACTAGACATACTGTTTCCCACTGTCCAGCTGTGTTATTTCCCACATTCGACCAAAATCAAGTCTTCTAATTCAACCAATAATCAAATTTCGACCAGTTGCAAACTGTTTCCCACAGTCACCCAAAACCAGACCTACTGAGTCGACCAAAAACAGAAAAGATGCGACCAAAAGACACAAAATGCGACCATCAGAAAAAATAAAATCGTTGATTCGACCAGACAAAAAACCGACCAGCGGACCTCGGGGATCAAACCAAAAATTTACAAATCTCCCCATTCGAACACAACCAGACCCACCCAACAAAAAAATCTACTAGACGACTAGATGCAAAAATATGAACATCGAGCAATACCAAGAACGCCCAACACAAAGACAAATCTATTGATTCGCCCAAATACATAGAAATAACCAATGGATCTCGAAAATCACGTCAGAAAATTACTACCAACACAAAAAGGAAAATTACTGTTAACGCTTGTACTGATACGGTGACGCTAATGCGACTAATTTTTTTTTGCTATCACGTCCAACTGTCTGTTTCAATATTTCGATCAGTTCGTTTACTGTCACGACCAAGATTTTTACTGTCATTATAAGAACTGGTCATGGTCGTTTAGTTCAGAATTGATCGTGTAAGTACAGACCTTGATAGTGGTTGTTCAGTTCAAAAAATGATCGTATATGAACAAGTCTGGTAGTGGTCGTCCATTTCGAAACTGATGGTATGAGCCCATGCCTTGGTCGTGCTTGTCCAGTTCAAAAAAAATACAATCTGTATTCATAATCGTTCATTGCAACACTGGTCGAGTACGGACAAAACCTGATCATGGTCGTGTACTTCAAAACTGATCAGATTAGCGTATGACCTAGACATAATCATTTAGTTTTGGATATAATATTTTATCATCTACATATCTATTTACTCAATATCCGTGACAACGTGCAGGACCCACCTAGTTTATTAAGATTGTTGCCACTGATACTAGCTACCATCCATCTTCTCGATCTTTTTTGAGATGATCAACTTAAAAACAATTTGCGTGGAGACATATTTGTATGTTTCATGCACTTGATAACTGTTTCGTCTTGAAGTTGTATCAAACTATAGACATGGCTCACAAGATAAAACATCTTTTTTTGAGTCGTAGCAACTTCAAGGCAAAACATGTTATCAAGTCCATGACGATTAGCCACTCCTCAGTGTACAAAAACAAATTCAATAAAACTCAATTTCAAAATAAGAAGTGAAGACACACCTTTCATCCGATGAACCATATAATTGGATGATCGAGATATAACTATACTCTATAACAAACAATCATGCTTGATACTAATAATTAGTTAAACAATCTAACAATCAAAGAATATGCCCACACTTTATGAGACCAGCTCACATAAAACCTTTTTCTTTAAAGCAGTACCCAGAAGTCACCTAATATTCATAAAATTTATATCTTGTTATACATTTTAATCTACCTATATACAGCCAAAAACATCATAGGCAAAAGATTAAGCATGATCTATCACATGACAGTCACCTTTTAGGATTATAGCGTGTTTTTGTTTTGTACGATGGAATGTAGTAATTATTAAAAATATTTGTTATATCAAGATATTATTATTAATCCAGTTGTTACTAAATAACTACAGTTAAAATAATATATTAAACAGAATTTTGAGAACACACTAAAAATACCAAATAGAGCCATAATATATTGTGTTGCACTTTAATTTCATTTTTCAAGAGATAACAGTTCTTTTAAATACTCTATATTACACAAAATTTTTTTTTGATTTCTCTATTTTCAAAAAGATCAAATTGGTTCCTCTACCTTTTTAAACCAGGTCAAAATAGTCTTTTTGATTAACATTTGCTTCTTATAATTATTTCCAGTAGTTTTCCAAACTTGCCTTAATATAACCACCATATATAACTCACGTGAATCATTTTGAGCCATTTAATTCTCCAATTTTCAACACTTTTTTAACTCATTTAAATGCCAATATAAATTCAGAAAGATCATTTTGAGTCGATTTAGAAAATAAAAAAACCAATTTGATTTTTTTTTAAAATAGAAGGACCAAAATAATCTTTTGTGCTCTAATCCCTCGATCATATTGCAACTTTGGTTTAATGCAAATACAATGTCACCTCTAACACGAACGCCAGGTCTCACATGAACGGCAAAAAGAATTTGAGAGATTTAGCTTTATAATACAGAGAAAATCGGGGTTTAGTAAAAAATATCAAGTGTTTCAATGATATATAATTCTAGATCTTATGTATCAATCTCTCATGTAATAGTATTTTATTAATTTGATATTTTTATAATATTATAGAGCTAACTTTTCACAGAAACATTATATCGAAATAGTCATTAATTTTTCTTGAAGAGTGAACTAAAGTTGTATTTTTTTTTTACTTGTCATATTTGGTGTTATGCAGTTTTTTTGTTGTCTTATTTTTGAGCCAGGGGAAAAAATTGAAACTATAGTCGCTCCTCCATAAAGTTTGTTTAACCAAATCTACTCCAGCCACTAGTGCAATGTTTTGTGCTTAAATCTCAGCCGCAAGATGCTCATCTAACGGCTAAGAGGGCAGCACTGGTAGAGCTATGAAAATATTATATTAGTTGCTTTTGTGATTTTAATATAGCATACATTACTTTTTTTTAAAAAAAAATCCTTTGCCTGGCGAGGAGCCTGACAAGAGATATATTGATTGGTTATGAAAGAGTATGAGGATACAATAATAAAACGTATAGCCAAACTAAGCATACATTACTTTAAAAAATTGGTTAGTACTTACTAGGAACTATAGGCATATATCATATAAATTCTTTTTAAATAACCCAAAGTAAAAAAAATTACAAGAATGACCTGCAGTTTAACGAATTTCCAAAAATGACCGAGGGTTGAGATATAGCAATTGTCGTGGGTGGAAACTGTGATAGAAGATCTGTCACGGTGAGAACTATGACAAAAGATTTATTGCGGGTGGGTCTCCAACAGAAAGCCCATTTTCTATAGCGGCTTGAAGGCTCAATAGAAAACTCCCCACGTTTCGTACAAGATATTCATATTTTCTGACGTTGATATCTTTTAAATTATAAATTCGATTGATGATCCATTTGAACCATTGAAACTATGAAACAAAAGTGATCAAACTGACATAAACATATCATCAACTAGAATTATATATCATAAGATATCATATCTTATTATATTTTAAGATATATAAATCCGGTTGAAGATCCGATTTTATCGATCTAATTATTTTGACCTCAGAACTGTAGTGGTTTGAATAGATCATCAATCGGATTTATCGATGAAAAGATATGAATGCTGGCAGAGTCAAAAATTTTAGTAAAATTTAATCAGCGAAAATTGAATTCAAACTTTCCAATTCTTTCAGGATCAATATTTTTTGATCTATAACTCTCATTAATGATTCTTTTGAACCAATGGAATTATGAGTCGAGAACAATCAGATCAACACAAACAAATCATCAATCAGAATTATAAATCAAAAGATAATATATTTTGTGATATATGTGGGTTATTTTCACAATTTTCTTTTTATTTGGGATTCTTAAAAAAATCTCATGGTTTAACCATGTCTGCCAAACAAGTTCAGTACATATGATGCAAGACAATTCCATAAAAATCTCATGAACTATGAAGTATAGGAAATATGATTATGAAAAATTGTATTGAAATTTTGGACTCTTTCAGCATTCATATCTTTTGATTTATAAATCTGATTGACGATCTGTTTGAACCACTACAGTTTGAAAAAATAATTGTGTAAATATGATTTTGAAAAAAACACTTTTTAAAAGTGGCCTTTATTTCTATCCTTCAACTGAGAATTTTTCTAAATAATTATTCATCTAAAAAATAATTCATTTGGCATGTTGCTTACATTCTTGGAGTTAGGGTTAGGGTTTTTTCGAGTTAGTGTTAGGGTTAAGGGTGAGTTAGGGTTAGGGTTTCGGCGAGCTAGTGTTAGGGTTAAGATTTTGGTAGAATACAAGCATATGATGAAAGAAATCATAGCAAAAAAGACTGAGAGTGTTGACCTTGAAGGCTGAGTCTAGAATACATAACTTGTTAATATTTGAGCAAAAATTAAAAAGAAAGTTCTACGTGATGGTGGCAGTCGCATGAACAGTTGGAGCCAGTTCTACAACAGCAAAAAATAACCAATTGTCAGAACGCTATCTTACCCAAATAGAGACCATCCATCTCATATAGGGAAGTGTTTATAGTATTCTTCTCTATTTCATCCTATTCAACGTCTATCTATGACATACAATTGCATTTCTCCTTCTTGTCTTTTCAGCCGCACTCTACTTATATCCTATCAGCATTATTATAGCTCCAAAAAGTATTCACCTTAATATCACCTACACATTTGCATCTAAACTCATTTGGTTCAACCCAATCATGGTGCTGAGGATATGTGCTCATAGCAAGAGCAATAGCAAGGGCGTGCGTAGCAACATATATGTTAAAAATCATGCATGTTCAATGAAAGTGATTCCAAGCAGTCGACCTCCTTATATAGTATCTTATTTCGGGAGAAGATAGATTATCATATGTTTTACTTTCCAGTGCCATTCCGGGTCGAGCCAATGCAAATAAGTGTACTTCTGAGTATTTTTCCTAGGACACTTTAGAAACTTTCTCCCATAGTCGTGCTTCCTTGAAGCTGTAGTAGTCTTCACTAACAAACTGTAGTTGCAATGATAGGTCCCCGAGGGTCCTTCACTCTCCTCACGACCGAGCCTTACGAGTTGTTCCCTTTCAATTCAGGCAACACCCAGTATAAGTCGTTGGCGTTCTCTTTCACAATGAGTCTCTCTACTTGAACTATCTTGTGCCGTGCACTCTTACCAAACATACTAAGTATCAATAACTTGAGATCCGTGAAAGATGTGTTTTGTATTCTAAAATTGGCCATGACATATTTGCAACGGCTCGTATCTACATCGTACGGTTCATCACGAATCAAACCTCACCATAAAATATGTTAAAATTTTCGGGTTGCTCTATTCCCTACAGAAGATATCTACACCAAAAATACAACTAAACGTGTTATGAGCATATTTTTAAATCACATAATTAAATAAAAATAATATATCAAATGGATGTCACAGAGAACATAAAAATTTATGCATTTTTTTACATATTTACAAATATTTATGCATTTTTTTCTACATGATGTTTTTTTACATATTTTTTTTTTATGTTTTGAGTATTTATGCATTTTTTTCTTATTGACCAAATTAGAAGTGCTCTTCTATTCGTCCAACAGATAATTTTTTACAGATATTTCTCAACTTAATTTTTAACATATATGTTTAGTATTTTTACCAATATTTTTAAACATTTACAGATATGTTGTTAAATTTTTTAACAGATATGTTCTGATTTTTTAACATTTATGAATTTTAAGGTGTTTTTTGACATTTACAAATATTTATGCATATTTTAAAAAAATCAAAACATTCATGATGATAATCTTTCACATTTTCTTGATAAAAAATTTCTTAAATTACATATAACAAAACTATTGTACAACTATTTTAATTATCATCAGCAAAATATTAAATTAATAGACGGGTACAACAAATCATACTCATATGATATGATCATATAATTATTAATAATTACTTTTAACACCTACTTAGTTACTTAATAGCTAAATTAGCAAAAATTTATTACATTTCAACGAAACTAACCTCTTTTGAAAGTGCGTCGTCAGATCTACAACTTTTGCAACTGCATTAACTTAAAATTACAACTAGATTTGAAGATATTTAGATCAAAAGAAAAAAAAATTTAAGAACCGAAGATTACAGACGAGAGAAAGAGTGAAAGTGACAATAGTGGAGGCGGACTGGGGGCTTGGGGGTGAAGCTGTTTCAGTTCTGGTTGTAAGTCGTGATAAAGTTTCTATCGCGCCTTCAACCCATGGCTAAAACTTCTGTCCGACTCATTTCTCTGTCACAGCTGGTTCACTTTTTGTTGTGGCTTGTTTGATTTTGTTATGTTTTGAGATTCTGTTGCGGCTTTGAAGTGCGATTTGATGGTTTGGTGGGTCAATTTTATAAATTCGTTAAACTATGGATCATTTTTTTTCTTTACATTATTTAAAAAAATTCTATCACATATACTCCAGACAATTTTGTAGGAAGACACCATCCAAATAGCTCTATCCGTATGTCTGAAATCATGCTTTGAGTGGAAAACTGGCAAAATCATATTGCTATATTTTCGATGTTGTTGATTAGCAAAGTTAGTAGTTTCGTACTTGTACTTGTACGAGCAAATTGCATCAGATGTTGATAAATTTTAATTTTATCTTGATTAGACCTTAAACTTGCATAATTACTTAAGTGGCTGGAAATTGAAGATGATGTGTCCGAGACCTAAGTGCACAATTGAGTATAGAGACATAAGTATGTGGCATAGTTAAGCAATGTTAAAGACCCCCACCGTGGTTTGTCTTTATCTTTTTCTTTCATTTTAACTGATGACTAGACCTAAGTGATAAAATAAAATAAGTTCAGGGACATACTAAACTAAAATTAAATTTAAGAATTTAGGTGAGACAATTATATAAGTTCGCAAATAATCTTAACAAGAATGGAGGAACAAAAACCTGAAAAGTACTGTTCTGCATGGTTTAATTTCTTTTCAAACTTCAGTTGCAAACACATCAACATCACTAATTGACCGACCCCCCCCCCCCCCCCCCCCCCCCCCCACCAAAAAAAAAGAACAATTCCCATATTGATACTTTCAATCACTTTTTGGTCGCATTCCAAAGAATTTATCAACTTGGGTTAAACATCCATACAAAGAATTAGGTCAATGTCCAAGGGAAAATGCCATCGTTTTTTAAGACACACAAAATCATGTATAGTATATGTATTTTACAATTTACAAAGGAAAGGGGTAAATATTTTTATGCCACTATAAAATTTTTTAGTTTTGTTTACGTCATTGGTTAGAGATATCTTACTGACATATTAATTTTTCACCACCTTATCAGCCTCACTAACACAAAATTACAAAAATTTATCGTGACATGAAACAAATATTTTGTGATATCTCAGTGTCCAACATACTTCCACCTAACTCACATGACATAAATTACATATACTAATTCACTTATATTTTCAACGTTATTTTGTATTAAAGAGTCAATTGTTAGAACAGTTATTTATTATATGTTACGTACTGACATTCGGCACCTCGCACTCTCAAGATAGACTAAATTTTATATATCAACTTCACATCAATCTCACGAACCACTCAAACTGCCCGGGATGTCGTATATTCCCAAATGAAAAGAAATAAATCGTAATTGGTCTGATTATTAACTGATACTGTCGGCACAAGATAAACAATCCATAAATTAATGATTCAAGAAGCCAACTAATGAACTAATGATATATTAAGTAATAAGAAATTGGCCAGTTTTCTATTGAGAAATTTCTCTAATTAGCTCTCATGATTAATTGGTTACTCAAAGGACTAGATACAGTTGCATTGTCCTACAGATTAAATACTGTCAAAACACATTAAGTCACAGTGGCTGAATTAGTAATGGCTACAAAATTTAATCATGACAGGTGGATTTGAACATCTCACCAACCATCCAAGTATGAAGACAAGAACTCCATTCTTCCATAAATGATGTTCTATAAACAACTTATGAAAATCTAAATAAATAAATGATGCCGTATGATTTCAATATAAAATATACTCATTTCGTGCTAAATTAGCATATTCCTATTTAATATATGAAATTAGTTAGAAGACATTGCAAAATGAGGATATGATATAAGATACAAGTTGTTAGGATACTACGTGGAGCTCAAACTTATATTGAATTTAATGAAGCTAAGCCAAAACTTTTGCAATGATACAACCCATATTTCCCCTTCAAATATACTCAGTTGAACGAGACCATTAATCATTTAGACCAAAACAACAATGTACCTCATTCCTCTCCCACGTATCCCATAATCATAACAAATTGGGGAAAGTGAACTTTTAATCTCTTTACTGTACCTTTAAGTTCATTTTGATTCTTTTATTTTTAAAATAACTTATATTGATTTCTTTATTTTTAAAATCAAAAATATTTTTAATCCCTAAGTGATTTTGTGTTATTTGATGATGTGACTTTAGGTTTATGTATGATATAATGATTTTTGTCCACGTCATCTCAATTTGATGATTTTTGTCCACGCTATCAAAGTTTGTAACACAACACCATCTCAATTTGTTCCTCCTACAGATATTTTGGTAATACAACTCATCAATAAAAATGTTGACCTAGGCATCATGAGAGATGTTGTGTTGCTTATGTTGGTGTCTCTTGTTGAAATACTTAGTTAGTTCATATTTGTCATATTTTTTCACATTAGTAATATAGAATAGTCTATATTTTCAAAATAATTTATAATACTACTTAAGGGACAAAAATGATCCTGTTATTAAAATAGAGAGATCAATTTGAGTTATTTTGTAATAGAGAGACTGAAATGAATCCAAAAATAAAGTAGAGGACCAAAAAGTGTATTTTACCCTAACATATTTAATAGGGACCATTAAGACTAAAACATATCCCTCTATTCTTTATTATTTTTCGTTTTACTTACTATATTGTTTTTATGGAGATATACAAGATTACAATTCTATCTCTAATATTTGTGATTAATATAATAGGTATATTATTTGCATCCAACTAATTAGTTAATGGTTAAGTGGACTAGTGCAATAAGTCTATGAGGGGACTTTAGAGAAATAGTCATATTTCACTTTGGAGATATAGAATATCATTCTTTTATGTACAATTTTTTTTTTCTAAAATGATAAGTGTCAATTTATAAAAGATGGGATGGAATTACTAGTTAGGATTAAGTACCGTGAGCTAGAAAACAATGGTCACTACAACATTAATGACACAAAAAGGATCCTAGGTGATCCGGGAGGATCTCTAAGTCCTGATCGCATACGGATTCGCGACCAAGTCCTGATCGCATACGGCTTTGCGACCTTAACCATGTTCGGAAAGGTTTCGCGACCATGGATTGGTTCGCGACCAGGAAAAGGAATTCGTTCCCTGTTCGGAATTGTAATCCTATATATATAACTAAGCTTATCTGTTTAGGATTAGTTAAGTTAGTTATATGAGTCTAATACGTTTAGGATTACTAAGTCTGATACGTACTCATACGATTGGACTATAAATACCTTGTAATAGGTCTAGTTTAGATCATCGAAGAGTCATAGAACTTATTTGAGTTTTAGACATTTATAGTTCATTCGACGTAGGCAAGTGTGCATAACGTTCGACGTGTAAAGCCTTCTTTGAAATAAAGAGTTATGCAATTACTTTGGGTTTCGGTATTTCCGAGTAAGATCCCGTTATTCCGCATATTAGAATCTGGGCGAGGCTAGTGCGAAAACCAAGACTAGGTCTCAAACGGATCAAGTTGGTATCAGAGCGACTTTCCTATCCTGTGGATGGTGAAGACTCGCCAGGGTTACAAAACTTTCGGCGAAATTCCAGGTGATCAATTGACGGTTCCTACAGCCGCGTCTCCGACAATGTCTGACGATACCCCCGTTCAAGCTAACCTAGCCGAAAAAGTGGCTAAGCTCTCCACCGACATGGAAACCGTGCTTGCTTGGATTAAGCAGAAGGCCATGATTGTACCTCCTGAAGTAGGGAAGGTTATGGGTGAGAAGACTGGTGAAGACTTGCGCAGGGCAGACGAAGATGAAGACGAAGGCGACCACAAGACCGACGACCTTGCCAACACCTCCTTAGCTGTCGGATCTTTTAAAGTCGACGCTAAGACTGATATACCCATATATGATGGGGTGATCGATGCCGAGAAGCTGGATTCTTGGATCGACCAACTTGAGACCTACTTTGACCTGAAAGGGTTTAGTAGCGCTCAAAAGGTCAAATTTGCACCTTTGAAGATGAAGGACCACGCCAAGACATGGTGGAAGGCCCTTGTCGCCAGTGGTGAAGCTGATGACCTTGCGTGGGGTCAATTCAAACGACTTCTGCGACAAGAATTCTATCCGATGGGTTACCTTGAGGAGAGATGGGAGCGTTGGCACAGATCATACCAACGGCGCGACCAGACCGTCCAAGACTATACGACAGAGTTTCGGCGACAAGCAATGGTCATTGGCATCTCACTATCCGACCCTCAGGTATTTCGGAAGTACACATTTGGACTTCAGAAATCGATCAGTACTGAGCTAAGTCTGTTCGGTGTCCAAGACATTGCGACTGCGAGCACAACTGTTATGGCGATCGAGAAGAAGAACAAATCCCGCAGCGACAAAAGCACGAAGGAAAATGCGACCTCGACAAAGAAAAAGTCGAGTCCGAAGAAGAACGCTTCAAAATCGGGCATGGGTGCCTTTTGCGAAAATTGTCAGGTCGCGGACATACCAAGGACAAATGTTACAAGCTTCATCCTGAACTTCAACCAAAGAAAAACGGACCAGGGAAACGAACAGCCACGGCTACTGCGACTTCACCCGACGAAGAAGTTGTCCGAGTGAATTCGGTTAATGAGGCAGATACGACCTTGTCTCTGATGGCAATGCCGAAGGAGAAGGGTTCCGATCCACCGAACGACCATCACCCAACGGAGGACTTGTTCACCATCAACATCCAGGTGAAGCATGAAGTGGTCGCAGCGATATTCGATCCAGGAAGTCAGAAGAATCTGGTCTCCGCTGGACTGGTTCGGAGACTTGGTTTGAAAACAACCACACACCCGCGACCATATCCGCTGGGTTGGTTTACATTCGACGTGAACCAACAGATTACGAGTCAATGTGTGTTGAAGTTTGCGATCTCTGCACGATATATCGATGAGGTGCAATGCGATGTTGTCCCTATCGATATCTGTCAGGTGATCTTTGGGAGTCCGTATCTGTATGATCGAGTCGCTCATTTCCATCGGCGAGCGCAAGAGTACGACCTCACCAAAGACGGAGTTAAGTTCGTGATCAGTAGAGACGTCCACGTCAACACTTCGAACTTGATTACCGCAAATCAAGCCAAACGAATTGTTAATGCATGTCACAAGTATGTGCTTGTCATGATTCGACCCATTGATCAAGGTGAGGGTACTCAACCAGCATTGTCGCTGGCGTGCCGAGAGGATTCTGGTCGTTTGTTGGGACTGCTGGAGAAATACAGTGATCTGTTCGAGACTACCCAGGGTCGTCCGCCGAAACGTCCAGTCGAGCACGAAATTCAGCTTGTGTCCGATGCGACACTGCCCAATCTGAGTATGTATCGCAACTCAGTATTGGAGAATGAAGAGATCAAGAGACAACTTGGTGAGTTGCTGAACAATGGTGTCATTCAACCGAGTAGTTCACCTTGTGGATCTCCTGTGGTGTTAGTATCAAAGAAAGATGGGACTTGGCGTATGTGCATCGACTATCGAGCACTGAACAAGATCACCATCAAGAACCGGTACCCCCTTCCTCGTATTGATGACCTGCTAGACCAATTGAAGCATGCTGTTGTCTTCTCCAAATTGGATCTTAAGTCAGGATATCATCAAGTCAGCATCCGAGAGGAGGATACATGGAAGACCGCGTTCAAAACACGGCAAGGTCTGTTCGAATGGGTGGTCATGCCGTTTGGTCTCTGCAACGCCCCGGTAACTTTCATGCGTCTTATGAATGACGTATTGAGACCGTTCATCGACGACTTTGTGATCGTGTATCTCGACGACATATTGGTTTATAGTCGTTCGTGGGATGAGCACCTCATTCATGTCGAAAAGGTGTTCGAACAGCTTTGGCAACATCGACTTCGCCTCAACCGTAAGAAGTGCGAGTTCGGTCAGCAAACTCTACTTTACCTCGGATTCATAATCGGCAACGGTACGTTGCAAATCGACCCGGACAAGGTCAAAGTGATTCGCGAATGGCCGCGACCGCGAACAGTTACTGATGTGCGTAGTTTTGTGGGAGCATGCCAATACCTTCGGAAGTTCATCCGACACTTCTCGATTATGGCTTCTCCATTGCATGCATTAACCAGGATCGATCAGAAGTTCGAGTGGACAGGGAAACATGAGGACACGTTTCTCTTGCTGAAAAGGAAGATCAGCGAGGCGCCTGTGTTATCTTTGCCGAATCTCCAGAAACCGTTCGAGCTAGAAACTGATGCCTCAGGTTATGCGATGGGCGCAGTGCTCATGCAAGAAGGTCGACCAGTGGCATATCACTCCGAGTTATTCCAGGGAGCTCAGAAGAACTACCCGACTTATGATAAGGAGTTATGCGCACTGCATCAGGCCGTGAAACATTGGCGGTGTTATCTCTTGGGGAAAGAGACGGTTGTCCACACCGACCATCAACCATTGCAATATTTGCAAACTCAGTCCAAGCTACAGCAAGCTCGGCACATGAAGTGGATGTCGTATCTGCAGCAGTTTAATCTGGTGATTAAGTACAAGAAGGGCGTACACAACAAATTGGCGGATATGTTGTCGCGACCACCAGTTACAATCCTCTGTTTATCAGCGTTCATGCAGATCGAGCCATCATGTCATGATGACTATGTCACTATGTACAGTGAAGACCCTGATTTTCAAACAGCACTGACTGAGGTCGAAACAGGGAACCCTACAGAGTTCGTTCGTCGAGAAGGACTCTTGTACAAGGGCAATTTACTTTGCATACCTCGTGGAGCACCTCGAACTCAATGGATGCGAGAAGCGCACACATCGAAGGTAGCTGGTCACTTTGGGGTTACAAAGACGTTGCAAAATCTTCACCGACATGTGTTCCGGCCGCGTATGCAGCAAGATGTGGCTAGGTTTGTTCGAGGCTGCGGTCTCTGCAACATCTCAAAACCGGCAAACCGAAAATTAGGTTTGTACACTCCTTTGCCAGTTCCATCACGACCATGGGAGAGCATATCCATGGATTTCTTGGGAGGATTGCCTAAAACCCGACGTGGCAACGACTATCTATTCGTGGTCGTTGATCGGTTCTCCAAAATGATTGTTCTTATACCTTGTCGAAAGACTATCACGGGAGAAGAAGCAGCTCGGGTATTCTTTCAACACGTTTGGACACACTTCGGACTGCCGACTTCTATTGTGTCTGATCGCGATACCCGGTTCCTTAGTCACTTTTGGCTATCGCTCTGGACGATGATGGACACCAAGCTAAAGAGGAGTACTGCTTTTCATCCGCAAACTGATGGTCAAACCGAGGTGGTTAATCGCACAGTCGTTCATCTCTTGAGAGGATATAACTCGAAGCACCCGAAGACCTGGGATGAAAGCATACCGTACCTACAGTTTGCTTTTAATCGAGCAGTGCATGGTTCGACTGGAAAGTCGCCGTTTGAGGTCTGTTTAGGATTTCTACCACAGAGTCCATTCGATATGGAGTTTGTGATCCCTACCTCAGCACAGAACAGCAAGGAAGCATCTGATCAGGATCGAGCACAAAAGTTCCTGGAAGGTATTCAACGACTCCATCGTGAGGTTGAACAGAACTTGTTGAAAGCTCAACTCAAGTACAAGGCGCGACATGATCGGCACCGAGTTGATGCGCAATTTCAAGAAGGTGATATGGTATGGTTACATTTGAGTAAGGAGAGACTTAAAGGTGAAGGTAAGAAGGTCAAACCCATTCGTTATGGTCCTTTTCGGATTTTGCGGAAAGTGGGTAATAATGCTTGTCAGCTTGAGTTACCTCCATACATGGATATTTACTCGGTTGTCAATGTTGAGCACCTCAAACTCTTCGAGCCTTCAATGTTGGATGATGAGCCAGATACCATAGTACCATCTGTTGAAGACTTGGTCTATCAACGAGGCGAACCTTTACGTGACGATGTGATTCTGGAGAGGAAGGTGACTACCACCCGCAGTGGCACAAAGGAGACTTTTCGAATCGGTCGGAAAGATCAACGAGCACGTGCGGCAAAGTGGTACACAAAAGAAGATGGACAAGCCCAATTTCCACATCTCCAGTTTGATCGAGAGGTCGCAACGGGGGTTGGCTCCTTCTCAACAAGGGAGTCATGATCCGGGAGGATCTCCAAGTCCTGATAGCATACGGATTCGCGACCAAGTCCTGATCGCATACGGATTCGGATTCGCGACCAAGTCCTGATCGCATACGGCTTTGCGACCTTAACCGTGTTCGGAAAGGTTTCGCGACTATGGATTGGTTCGCGACCAGGAAAAGGAATTCATTCCCTGTTCAGAATTGTAATCCTATATATATAACTAAGGTTATCTGTTTAGAATTAGTTAAGTTAGTTATATGAGTCTAATACGTTTAGGATTACTAAGTCTGATACATACTCATACTATTGGACTATAAATACCTTGTAATAGGTCTAGTTTAGATCATCGAAGAGTCATAGAACTTATTTGAGTTTTAGACACTTATAGTTCCTTCGACGTAGGTAAGTGTGCCTAACGTTCGACGTGTAAAGCCTTCTTTGAAATAAAGAGTTGTGCAATTACTTTGGGTTTCGGTATTTCCGAGTAAGATCCCGTTATTCCGCATATTAAAATCTGGGTGAGTCTAGTGTGAAAACCAAGACTAGGTCTCAAACGGATCACTAGGAAATAATAAATTTTGTTATGTGATATTCTAACAACCCAAAGTCCTCATTAAACATGACATCTTCAAAGATCCAGTCCTCACATTCATTAATTTCTTGTGGCAATCATATGAACAGATCACAAGAATTTTGTGCAGAAACGTGCATGGCCAATTTATTTTTTGAGGGGTCGAACATTACTCCAGCAGGCAGCCTAGGTTAGACAGATGTAATGTGTCCATCAGAAGGGATTTTTGAGAGGATTACCAGTTTATAGTTTTGTTTTTTTTGGCCTAGAAATTAAGATGGATTTAGTTTCAGGTAGACTGTCAGGAGATAAAGATATAATCAGAAGAACATCTTTTGGATCTTTCTATTTTAAAAAAAGTCAAATTGATCTCTTTATTTTGTGAATTGAATTAAAATAATCAATTTAATTTAAAATCTGAATTAAAAAATATGACAAGGCACAAGTATACGTTAAATGGATGGATATGTAGGATGCCACATGAGCTGTAGAATATGTCCACACGCGTCAGTAGCATTCTTGTCTGCATGTTCAAGCTTGATTGAATGTAGCAACCGCCAAAAGGATTTGAGGCTTTTGGCAAGGAACACACGGAGGCCCTCTTGAGAGAGGTCTAATACTCCTAGATAATTCTTGATCAAACGCGCTCTTAATATACTTTTTCGACGTTATCGGTTGCTTTCCCTTTCAGCATTTCTGTCATTGGCCACTGTATCCTTTCCTCATTTAAGTGTCGGTGTACGCTTTGTCGCATTAGGATGATGCTAGATACACATACATGTGTGTATCATCTATAGTTGTTAACTTGTTAATGTTTTGTGATGCCACAACAAACCATAGTGGCTTTCATTGCATATATGTGGGCATATTCTACCCCCTCATTGCATATTTACATTTGGCTACAGCAAATATAAGCTTCCATATTGATCACTATGGACGATAAGATTGTCATGTACCTACCAATATATCATGCAAGTTTTGTTGGCAAAGAGCAAGGTTTATTGGTTTGTCTTCCTGTAAAAAAAAACTATGAAATTTGTCTAAAGCTTATTTGATTCTCATTTTCACTGCACTTGATGAGACACCCATGAAATCTTGCATAAATATGCTTGAAAATGTTAGACACAAAATGTAGTGCTTGAGAAAGTTAGACATTCTTGATTGACTATCAGCCAAACAAACAAGTCAATCTTATGTACTTAACTAAGCAAAAAATCTCAAGATTCCAAACAAATCTCGAGCATACTGAAAGCCATGCATATTGATGAGGATGTAAATTACACAGCCTCTAAATTGCATATGAGATACTTAAACTTGTCATGGTGTGCCATTTAAATTTTTAAACTTGAATTTTCATCTAACAAGTTCTTGAATTTGCTTAATTGTATCATTTAAGTCCATCTATTTGTTAAATAGAAAAATTAAGCGAGTTTTAAAACCCATTGTCTCACTATTTTTCTGTTATTTAATTAATAGATGGACTTTAAGTGACATATCTGAGTATGTTTGGAGACTAGCCAAACTAAATTTCAAATATCTAAATAGCACAATTAAACAAGTGGAAAGACTTCTCATGTAATTTACTTGTATATAAATAATCTATAGCTTAGCTTTGTCTTTTTCATTGATGTAGATACTTGATTTCATATTTCATCAGATTGGTAGCATGTGTCCAAGTCTTAGTGCATGGCATGATCTTGAGAGTTGAGACACAAATTCAAAGATTGCCAGATCATAAAGTGATGTCTTATATCTATGTGTCAAATTATTACATGAATGGACAGACAAATATCATGCTAAGAGCATGGATTTATAGAATACTCCAATTGACACGGAATTATCATGGTAACATGGATTAGATGTGTATATAGTAATTAGGAAGCTAACAAATACTCTCTCTAAATTAACTCTTGTATACAATATGTGAACGAAAATGTCAACGAATGAGTATATATAATTTATCCTGTGTGAAAGTATACGAAAATGTGTTGGGCACTAAAACATTACACTACATGTGGTGTATTTAGAATAGCTTATCACAGTACACCTCATGCTTTACACTACCTGAACTAGGGGTCTTGAAATAAAGAAACAATGAAGGAAAAAATAAGGATATATGGCCAAAAAATAAGGACGCTGCGCCTAAGTGAAAGCCCAAGTTTTCCCCGACTCATGGGCTTGGTTGAGGCGTTCGAACTAGAAATGACTAAGATGCTAATCTAATCTCATTGCCGACTATAATGTTTTAACCTATTATTGGTAACATGATCATGTGACGAATGTCTTGAGAATGGGTACTTCAAAATTAATTTAATCAAGGATGATAGTATCAATAAGAATACTAATGATATTAATAATAATATTGGTGGTACTATTAATAATATTAGAAATATTAGGTTTAAATAATACAAATTATTTTTAAAAAGGACTAGGGACCCATTAGGTATTAGCGAGAAACTATTTTCATTAATTATTTGGGGACTGAATGGACAGTCGAGGCCGAAGTTGAGATTGAGACAAGTGTTTCTAAACTAATATGTTGTCTACAGAATAAAAGCCTAATTAAACGAGAAACCTAAAAGCAGAAAGGACCTAGTACTACAAATTGCCTTAGCCCTAGTGACACTTTTGCATAAAAGACCCCAAATAAATCAGATTTCCAAAAGGGGCCAAAAACCAAATGTATTGGCATTTTTGCATAAAACCTCCCAAGGACAAGCCCTAAATTTTATTTCAAACAGCCCTAACACCTATTGCACTGGTGCTATTGCATAAAAGTCCCTACAGAAGTCAGAATTTACAAAAAAGGGCCCAAGCCCACTAGTATTTCTATTTTGCATAAAACAACTACAGAAAACTCTAAAGTCCCTATTCCAAACAGTCATATTACCTACTGCACTAGCAATCTGCACAAAAGCCCCTGTAGAAAATCAAATTTTGATAGGTGGCCAAAACTATATATATTGATATTTTGCATGCACTCCCTCAAAAATCCCCAAATTCTAATTAAGTCCTTGTAATTTGGGACAATTGTGTCATGCGTGGCTAGAAATTTCCTACAACATCTTCCCCTAATCAACCTGAAGTCATGCATGCATACAAAGCACCACACACACACACACACACACACACTTCACATATATAAGCTTTTCTTCCTCCTCAGCACCTACACAACACAAAAAACACACACACACATACACACCACCTTTGTTCTTCTCCAGAAGTAGCAACGCAGGTGAGACCATCTCCAGTTGATTGTTGGTTTAGGGCAAGCACACAGACATACACACAAGCACACAAATATGCACAGATACACAAACATACACCCATGCATACATACACATACACATGCATATATGTACACATAGACATGCATAAGTAGAGCATAGTAGTAGTAGTGGTGATATCCACACGCCCAGGTGACGAGGATTTTACCAAGTCCTTTGTTTATACCTCTTCGTGATTGTAGGAGTCCATGGGGGAGATTCGAGTCCTTTATATGTGCCTTTCAATGATCGTATGAGACCGCGGAAAGAGATTTAAGTCTATGCCTTCTCGAGGTCGCAGGAGACCATGAGAAGAGAACTAACTTATTTGTGTCTTCCTGAGGTCGTAGAAGACCATGGGAAGAGAACCAACTGGTTCATACCTCTCCATGGTCATGAGAAATCATGGAGAGAGAGATCAAGGAATAAGTCCAAGATATTCTGGACATAGCCCAATCTATTTAACTAAAATAGATACACAGGCCCCTCATGGGTGATTTTTGCTTATGGTGGCTGTAGACTTCCATAGTCATAATCACACACAATTATACTACTCGTGACCACTATGATTGTGGAGATGTCTGCCCACAGTTTAAATGGTCGCGGAGATATTAAGATTCTCAACCCGTAGTCACAGTCTATGCGCGACCTCGGAACAAAAGAAGACTTAACACTGGAAATACCTCTAAGACAAAAAAAGGTTTGGTCGAGAGTTGCCGACCATAAGCTAAGAGTTGCACAGTTATCTTATAACCGCACCTTAGTCAATATTCCCAGTGTAATATTCCACTTATTGATAAAATAAGGATAATTATGCCGTGCGGTTATCCTTATATTGTCAATAAGATGTGAACGAATGTGCGGTTATCTATAAACTACATATTCTAACCGATAAATAACAACTGCTTACAACCGTGATGTAGTTATCACCGAAGCATCTCTTTGATCAAGCAATTGGCGTCTCTTCATCAACTATAAAAGGGAAGCCTGATGAACAAAGAGGAAGGACCAGAAGATCTGGATCTGAATACAAGAAAAAGTTCAATCCTTGAGGCCAAGAATAGGAAGAGAGGATTAGAGTCAACATATGCTTTGTAATTCCATTATTCATATAGTGAGTAAATAACAGGAGTAAGGTTATTACTCAGACTATAAGGGCCCGAACCTGTATAAACACAGCGTGTTCACTTGTCCATATTTACAATAACTTCCCTTTGGTGATTGTTAGAAACTACCTCCCTACTAACAAATAAATTCTATGTAAGTTCGACTTGGGATCTTTTTCTAATCGTCGACAGCTGGCGCCGACCGTGGGGATCGATAAGGTATTTTCTTCTTCACTGAAGTAATTTGAATTTATGGATCCATTACCCTGTGCATATGACTCCGAGAATGACTTCAACCTCGCCGATTACATCCATGTCCCAGATGGAAATGACATTCCTATGGAAGAGATCGATGTTGCTTCCGAGCCTTGCACAGAGGAAAATTCTTCTCCGGTTTTGGTTACGACCATCGACCAAGAACCTGGGAAAGTAATTCATTCGCCTTTGGAGAATCTTATTGCACCCGAAGGTGAATATGTGTCTCTACACAATGGAGGCAATGAGGATCCTGATGCATCCATGTCCAATATGGATGATCCCGAAGATAACCATTCGCCTTATCTGGGAGATTCTACTCCAAATAATTTAAATTCCCTTTTTGATTTCGAGTGTGATTCGGATAAAGAGGAGATGTTCTCCACATCTGTGGTCTCGACCCCGCACAAAGTCACTATACTTTCAGAGGAGACTCTAGAGCAACGGCTCACCAGGGAAGAAGCAAACCGCAAACGGTTGGAAGACGAAGCTCGCATATGTCGAGAGGATGAGGTTCGCAAAACAATGGAGAAAACTTTGCGTGTTGTGCAACTTCGCCAAGACATTGCAAACTTCGGTCCCGGCACGTCTCGCCAACTTACATACTAAGGCCGGTAGCCTGGGTTTATATAGCGCCTAGTGCACACAAACTAAGGTAAAAACGGAAACGAAAAAAGATTCCTAAACCTAGAACAACTACTGTCCATGGATCTTTAATCTGAATGCCTCTCCTTTTGGATCTCGACTTGGCGTGGTCTTGAATTTTATAAAGCTTTTAGGCTAGACCATCCCCCCTCATCTCCCGTTGGCCCACCTCATCATGTATGGTGCTCTCTTGTCCATTCCCTTACCAAATTTTCCTCCTCATATACGTAACAATAACCAAGGTAAAAAATTTAGGTAGTAACACATCCTCATGTAACTCAATAGGAAATTCAGGGAGGAGAGAATTCACATGTGCTTGTAATTTTTTAGCAAGATTCCTTATGATTGGACCCTTGTATTCATGTTGTAAATCTGACCATGGTGGTGACATGTTAGAGTTAGGGATGTCCTTATCATCCTCCCCCTCTTGAAAAGGAGTCCTCCTCAACTCTGTATCATTAGACCCAAAGTATCGAGAGAGGTCTGCGGTGTTGAATGTAGAACTCACACCATAACTATTTGGAAGCTCAAGCATGCAGGTATTGTCATTAAACCGTGCAAGCACCCAGAATGGTCCATCTCCATGTAGCATCAACTTAGATTTCCGCTATTTGGGAAATCTTTCTTTTTTCAAATGGAGCCACACAAGGTCACCTGGTTCAAACACCACCTCCTTTCGTGTTCAATTTGCCCATGTTGCATACTACTTGTTCATCTTCGCAATGTGCTCCTACATATTCTCATGGATCCTCTTGACGTAGTCCGCACGTTTGAATGCATCCATGTTACTTTGTTCCTATAATGCAAAGGCAACAAGTCTATTAGAGAAATGTGTTTGAAACCATAAACAATCTCAAAAGGACACATATTACTGGTCGAATGTACCGCTCTGTTATAAGTGAATTCCACATGCGGTGAGCAGTCCTCCCACTTTCTCAAGTTCTTCTTAATCATTGTTTGGAGCATTGTGGACAATGTACGGTTGACGACCTCCGTTTGCCCATCAGTTTGTGGGTGGCAAGTAGTAAAAAACAACAGCTTTGTGCCAAGCTTCCACCACAAAATCTTCCAAAAGTAGCTTAGGAACTTCGCATCACAATTGAAAATGATTGTTCAATGCATACCATGCAACCGAATTACTTCCCTGAAAAACAAAGCAGCAACATTTGAAGCATTGTCGCTCTTATGACAAGATATAAAATGTGCCATTTTTGAAAACCTATCAACTATCACAAAGACAAAATCCCTCCCCCTCTTAGTCCTAGGAAATCCTAGAATAAAATCCATGCTAATATCTCTCCAAGGCACACTAGGAACTGGTAATGGAGTGTATAAACCATGAGAATTGAGTTTAGACATAGCTTTGTGACATGTGTTGCATCTTCGCACAAAACGCTCCATGTCACGTCTCATCTTGGGCCAATATAGAAGTGGTCGACCAGAATTGCATTCGTCTTCTTCACGCCAAAATGCCCATCAACCCACCTGCATGTGCCTCCTGTAACAACAAAAGACGAACAAACAAATCTAGAGCACATAATTTGTTAGCTCTAAACAGAAAACCATAATCAACATGATACTTATCCCGACCTTTTCCATCATTGCACTTAGCATATGGGTCAGCAAAGTCAAGATCAAACACATATAATTCTTTCAGGTTATCTAGACCCGACACTTAAACATCTAGTTGGGACAACAAAGCATGTCTTCGAGACAGTGTATTGCAACTAATTATCTTTACCTCGCTTATGCTTAACAACATATGGAAAAGTCTAGATGAATTCAACCCACTTAGCATGTCTACGATTCAGCTTACTCAGACTTCTTAAATGTTTCAAATATTTATGATTAGAATGAACAACAAATTCTTTAGGCCAGAGATAGTGTTGCCAATTTTCAAGTACACAAATTAAAGCATATAATTCTCTATCATAAATAAAATAATTCAATGTAGGTCCACTGAGTTTCTCACTGAAATATGCAATTGGTTTACCTTCTTGCATTAGCACGCCTCCTATTCCAACTCCACTAGCACTACATTCAACTTCAAAGGTCTTACCAAAATCAGGAAGAGCGAGTAATGGTCTCTCGGTAAGTCTTGACTTTAACTCCTAAAAGGCATGTTCTTGGGCATCTCCTCACTTAAAAACAACTCTTTTTCTTGGTCAACTCATTGAGTGGGGCTGCAATGGTGCTGAAATCCTTCACAAACCTACGGTAAAAGCCCACAAGTCCATGAAAACTCCTCACTTGGCCCACATTGATGGGGGCTAGCCACTCTTTGATTGACAACACTTCTGATTCATCAACTGCTATCCCCTGTCCAGAAACAACAAAGCCATGAAAGACAACTCGATCGGTGTAAAAGGTGCACTTCTCAAAGTTAGCAAATAACCGTTCCTCCCTAAGGACAGTAAATACTTGTCTAACATTCTCAACATGTTCATCAATCGTCTTGTTGTAAATCAGAATATTGTCAAAATATACTACCATAAATTTGCCAATTAAATGCCCCAAAATATGATTCATTAAGCGCATGAAAGTACTAAGTGCATTAGTTAGACCGAAAGGCATCACTAACCACTTATACAAACCAAACTTAGTTTTGAAAGCAGTCTCTCATTTATCTCCAGGTTTCATTCTTATTTGGTTGTATCCACTTCTCAAGTCTATTTTGGAAAAAATAATAGAACCACTAAACTCATCTAGCATATCATCTAACCTAGGAATGGGATGATGATAGCGAACCGTAATGTTATTAATGGCTCTATAATCTATGCACACTCCTCATTACCCATCTTTTTTAGGCACCAAAAGAACAGGAACAACACAGGGACTAAGACTCATGTACATAACCCTTAGCAAGTAGTTCTTGTACCTGTTTTTAAATCTCCTTTCTCTCCTCAAGATTGGTGTGGTAAGGTGGATGGTTGGGTAGTGTGGCGTCGGGAATCAGATCGATCTGGTGCTCTATGCCGCGCATGGGTAGAAGACCGGAGGGCATCTCCTCTGGAAAGACATCCTCAAACTCCTGCAACACACTAGAAACAGCACTAGGAAAAGAGGTGGAGTCATTAATAGAAACAAATGATTGCTTGTACAAGAGTACAACAAATACACTCTTTAGGTTCCTCACATCTCTCAAATTTGATTTGGTGGCTAACATCACTAAGCCTTCTCGCTCTCTCTTCTTTTTACCACTCAATATTGGTTTGTGGTTTTCATTCTCACTCACTACTTTACATTTTGGATTTTTTTCGTTTGAACTCTTTCGCCATGATTTCTTCCAGAGTCATGAGATGAAGAGTATACTCCTTTCCCTTGTGCTTCAAGGTATACTTTTTGGAGCGACCACTATTCTTTGTATCACGATCATACTGCCATGGACGCACCAAAAGTAAGTGGCAAGCCTACATGGGCACAACATCACACTCCACAACATCAGTGTACCCACCAACAATAAATTGAATCTTCACCATGTGTGTTACTTTCAGCTCACCACAAGAATTTGATGTTGCAGCAATTTAAGTCCAAGTTTATCAACTAATTCTTTACTAGAAATGTTATTGCAGCTACCTCCATCAATTATAAACTTGCATACCTTCTCTTGGAGCTTGCAATAGGATTGAAAGAGATTATGTCGCTGCCCATTTTCGACAGCAACCATTTGAGTACTAAGCACCTTTCTCACCACAAGGCACTCTCCTTGCTCATAAATACCTCCTCTTTGCTGAATTCATGCTCCTCTTCATCATGCAACTCTGGGGTTTATATCTCCTCTTCACTTGCTAATTCATACTTCTCTTGATCATTCACAAGCATCGTGCGATTGTTTGGACATTGGGAGGCAATGTGTCCCCTCCTAAGGCACTTGAAATATGGAATATCCCTACTTTTGTTGTGGAATCCACCAAAGAAGTGTGAGAGTTGCTGGTCCCTTTCTTCTCCACAGTTTTAGAGTTCTCTTTCATGGTAGAAGCACCACGAACAATGCTAGATATGCAACGATCAAAGGAGAAAGAGGGGGCCGAGTCACCTTTGCTAGTAGATGGACGCCATGTGGAGGTAGTAGAGAGTCTGTAGGATCTTGAATCTTGTTTCAATTGCCTCTCTGCCTTCGTTGCTTGGTGTGCCAATTCAACCATGTCGTCGTAAGGCTGAAACTCCACAATTCTTTGTATGTTGCAGTTCAGCCCAGACAAGAACTTTCCCATGGTTTTCTCCTCTAGCTTGTGCAACTTCGCACGAATCATCGCCTTCTCCATCTCCTTGTAATACTCCTCAACAAATTATGAGCCCTAGGTGAGGTGCTGTAATTTGTTAAAGATATTCCGCTTGTTATGTTTTGGTACAAAGAGGCATCATATCTCATCTTTCATTGCTCTCCAAGTACTCATAGGGTATTCTCCTTCTTCCTCCCTATCTTTATGCATTTGATACCACTAGATTAGTGCATAATCATCGAATTCAAAGGAGGCAAGATCAACCTTCTTCCGCTCAAAGTAGTTGTGGACATGAAAGATCTTCTCCACCTTCATCTCCCACTTCAGATAAACTTCAAGATATGAAATCCCATCAAACTTTGTCATTTTGAATTTGAATCAGCCAGAACGCTCATCTTACTGTTACGATCACAAACAAATTGCCCATGACTTATTCCTCGATGATAGTCATCACCACGGTGGGGCCGATAATGACCATCATTCTCATTGTTGGACTCAGAACGATAGTGTATTTAGCTTAGTTATACTTTATTATAGGTATGCAAAAAAAATTGTTTGATCGGGCCATGTTACTAGTGGTATTTCTGTCACTACTAAGAAATTACTCAGTTTCAAAGAAAACTTTATTTTGTTTATTTTGTTCAAAGTGAAGTAAAGCAAATATATTTTATTATGTTATTCATTTCTTAGGAGCTAAGAAAGAATAAATTTAATAGTCTTGATCCTATCTGTATTTGATAATTAATTTAATATTCTTGATCTTATCCATATTTGTTCATGGTAATAAAATATCTTCGAGAGTAAGATATTTTCAAACACTTATTACAAAGAAAAGTAAGGTCAGATGTATGTGTATTTAATTAGTATATTTAAGAGTATATCTAATTAGCATCTAATTTTAATCTAAGGCATCTAGATGCTTATGTAGAGGTAAGAGTTTAAATCCTAATGTCTATAGATTATAAGTTTAAGTCATTTACATGTGCAGACAACCAGATTATTTTTTTAGAATAGAACTTGATTCCATAACATCGTTATTTCCAAATAGCAAAATACAAATTTATTTTGGCCCACACTCCTGCACAAAAGCCCTTAGAAATCTAAAAATTTTGCAAAGGTCCAATGGATAAAGATTTGTGCTCATAAGACAAAACCAATTTGTACTATGTTGGCACAACCACAAAACACAAATGGATAGGAATGGCAATTAAGATGAAAAATACAACTTGTACAGCACACAAAGCCTATAAATACACACCCTGCCTCCTTCTTCTCTTTACATACACAACAACAAACATATTACCATCTCTCTCCCTCACTCTCCCTCTCTTTCCCTTTTCCAAGGATGAGGATGGCAATAAGGGGCATCTAGAAGATCAGCCTAGGAACCTCTCCTCTCCCCCTCTCCATTTCTCTCAAGGTAAAGAGTTAAACTCTATATTTTGTAATTTTCGGAATACCCCCAAAATCCCTAATTTTGGCTTGATTTGGCTTTGATTTGGGTCAGTTTTTGCTAGATGTTGCACCAGGATGTTAGATTTATAACCCTAGGGCTTGGATTTGCAGTTTGATAGTTGATTTGGTTTTGATTTGGGGAGAAACTTTGATTTCAATCTTGAGGGAAGCACCTGGATGTTGTGTGGGCAAAGTCAATGAGAATGGTAACTTATTTTTACAAGAGTAATGGCAAGAGCAAACGATGGCTTATCATCCTATTCTTGAGTCCATTTAATTTAGTGATGTATGGAAAAATTGATATGCTTATGTATACACTAGAAGAAATAAAGTGTTGGTGCGGGCGAGCTTGATCTTGTTTTTAATTTCATTTCTATTGCTTAAATCAACTAAAGAAGTATATATATTTGCTCATGTCTAAGTGAGCCCAAGTTCTCAAACGTCTCCGCATACACAAGTCGGGAATACGGGGATTAGTAATGCATCGTCCTTATAATGTCCTTGAATTACCATTTTCTAGAATTGTTTTTAGTTTAGTGTATCTTTCTAAAATAGGAATCTAACTTGTCGAAGGGCAACCGTTTGAACTCAGGTGTTAGTAATAGTCCAATTACGTGAATAAGTGTACATTAATGCTTGATAATATTGTATATAGATTATTTGGATTATTTTCTTCAAAAAAAATTAGTTTTCTACAAATAGGCACGTGTTTAAATATGGAGTAGTTAATATTGCGAGTTGTTCAATTCTTAGTGGTAACCAATCAATGGGTTTCTTCGAGGTAGTAGACACAGGGAACCATTGGACTACCAAGCTTATAAACTGAAACTTTTGGCCCTCGTCATGGCCTAACGCGACAAGGATAATAGCTCAAGGCCTTTACGCTCATTGGAATTGGCTACGCTATGATGAGAACATTGGCCTTCAAACCAGGCAAGTCGATCTTTGTTGATCATATTGTGACAATTATATGCATAATATTTTTATATCATATGTGGAAATCCACAATACGGTTGGTATTGCAACCAAGAAACATACTTTCTAAATCTAAATGGATCAATTGATGAGTTTAGAATAAAAAAAGAAATAAAAAGAGAAGTCTGGTCTGCGGAATTGTTGGTTGATGGGGCAACCGTGCATTCTGTTTAAATAGAAGTAGAGGGCTAAGAGATGTGTTGTATTTGTTTGGGCGTGATCGAGCTCCTCTGCATAGGGAGTAACATTTAAGGTTTCACCAACTGACTGTTACTTTCTTACGTCATCCATATGTACTACCACAGACTTGGTATGGGACAGGTGGAGTCGATTAACCTATCCGAAAACTTACCTTCACAATGGATGCATTGCATATGGTGAGTTGGGAGTGTATGATCTAAATGAATGATTAAAACACTGCAAGAGCGGTCTGCGAGTGTCCGTGAACAACACTACAAGAGTGGTTTGCAAGTATACATGGGTGGAGTAGCAAAACCAGCTACAACGGCATGACAAACCCCATGGCAAGTGGATGTTAAGTGTATGAGTCACGCGAAAAGTTCTGTTCTCTTAACCTAGCCATGCATTTAAAGAAATGCAAAGCTCACGTGGTAGTTCGACTAAAAGTTTTTGTGGGTAAAATTGTACATCTTTGCAGAGTTAAAAAGATATGAATATTCACTTTGACTCTCAGGATGGGAGTGATGATGATGGTGGTTTATCCATGATTATAGTAGTAGTAGATTTCATAAGAAAAAGATACATTTTTGTTGAAAAGAGAAATTAAAAGATATCTTGTATAACCTTGTTGATAGTTAGGTAGGCATGTCATTCTATTTCTTATTACCTCAATATGCTGGGTACTAAAGTACTCATACTTGATAGTTTATTAGACGACTTTCCTGAAAGAGAGAGACCAATGGACTCTCAACTTAGATGGTACGCTAAAACCTACCCCACATGATGTTGTTCATGTGAAAAGGAGGAGATGACAAGTGGTAATGCTTCAAGCAATAGGTAACATTTAGTTTGGTTCCATACTTCTGTACCATGGTGGTTGAAAACAAAAAAAAAATTATAACAGTCCATCTACGCTCGAGAGTAATGCCTAAGAGGTGACTGGGGCAATGTAGAGTCTATTGGATCTAGGTCGATTTAAGATATCTAGGTTTTGATGATTAATGATGATTTGGATAAATCTATAATGATTAATATTGATCTGAATAATGACAGCTTTGAGGATTAAATGACAACTTGTATAAATCCTAGTTTAGCACAAGTACATATAATTGTTAATGTTAAACCCCAGAAGTCGATGACTCCCGGTTATGATTTAACAATTGATGCATATGTTGAGGGGGAGCTCTGTAGTTGCATCAATCTTGTGCTAAGTGTAAATTGGAATGTCATGTGATAAATCCGGAAGTGTGATAACTCCTTCATTTGTGGTATCGAGATCGATGCATGTGTTGAGAGGGAGCTCGGTGGTTGTATGAGCAGTATAGATCATGTGCGTATGTCTTTATCATATACAGATCTATATGATTGTATTTCATCTCATACTCATTTGCTACTTGTTGAATATGGTTCTGTCATTTCACCGGAAAGAGAAATTGTTGAGCTAACTCATGTGTGGAGTAATTTCTCTAGTGATGAATGACAAACTGATTATGAGACTAATGTTGTGCATTGAGTGTATGTGTTGTAGTCTCAGATTGGTCGCGAGATGAAAGCAAGCAAGGGCGTGAAGAGGATGATGCCAACATGAGTCATCTCGAGAGAGGTCAAGCTTAGCGAGGTCGAGCTTTGCGGGGACAAGCGTCGAGTGGTCGAGCTTCACGAGGTCGAACTTCACCAAAAGTAAAATCCAAGATTAATGATTGTTTTCTTATAATTTTACCAGTCTCGGTGTTTGGAGACAAACCGGGTTGATAGGATTCTTTTTACTAGTTTGACCGTACTATTAAGAGGGGTCGGAAACTAGTAGCTTGAGTCTATCTAGTGTGGAAGCTCAAATGCATTCATATCATCTTGCACTAGTGTTTTATCGCCTCTTGCATTGCTAGAGAGTCTAAGTGTAGTTTGTGGTGCATTAGAGAAAATGCTTTGAAAACTGCACTTAGTCTTGATCGCCAGCTATTTAAATTGGTTTATTTTCTAGAGCTGGTCGTGGTTGCACTTGCACATTCTGATCGTATCCTTGTTTGATACGTGGTTGTGGTCGTATCGCCGGTTTGGCGGTTTTCTGTTTAGGGTTTGGTCGTGGTCATAGGAGTTCGAGCTGGTCGTACCAGTCTTCGGCTCGCTTGCGTACGCTCGACCAAACCTACTCGACCATCTGTTTTCGATCGGATATTCGACCTATGGTTTTAGTTCATAAATCATATTGGTTGTGGTCGTCGCTGAGTGTCAGCTGAGATATCCGCGAGAAAACAACAAATCTGTATGTGCAAATACCCTAAATTGCATTAGAGATGATTTTTGGGTTGAACATTTTGGTAGCAGGAAGGTTTTTGAGTTTTCTAGAAGTTTCTAAACCTTTCTAGGTCTTGCTCCTGTTGACAAAATTGTAGCCCTCTGAGTTATCTTTCCAACTGTCAATGTTCAGTGGCCGGACTTTGTCTGGCTTGTACAATTTTTTCAGCCTTTTGCGAAATGAAACCAGAGACGTTTGCATCCGTCCGGGGCTTTTGTCTGGGAAGGCCGGACTTTGTCCAATATGGCCTGACATTGTCCGGCCTATACAATTTGTTTGAGCCGAGAGTTGACAGAGACATATTCATTTGTTCGGGATTTTTGTCCGGACAAATGTTATTTGTTTGGCCTTCACAAATTTCATTGAAACGGTAACTGACAAGGTTGCCGTTGTGAGTAACGGTCACTATTGAATTGTACTGACCAGACATTGTCTGAAATGGCCGGACAATGTCCAGCCTGTACAAGTTTAGCCCGGTTTCTTGCAAACGGCTAGTTTTCTTTGAGGGCTATATATGTCTTGTGTTTGCCTTCATTTGGGGCTGCTCAAAGTGTTCATAGTTCAGTTGATAAGCTAGCCAAGACTTTGTATTTGCTATATTGCATCTAGAGGCTAGATTTGAGCCCAAATCTTGAGTAGATTTGAGAGAGATAATTTGTGTGAGGTTAATAGTGCTTAGTGCACTTCAATCACCATTTGCATGTTAGTGCTAGAGTGTTGAGCATCTCATTTGCATTTTTGAGCTTCTAGCATGCACTTAATTCGTTCAAGTGAGCGCATCCGACTTGTTACTCTTAGAGATCGCCTTTGCCCAGAAGGTGTCGGAGGAGAGTCGCGATCTCTCCGGTTGAAGTTTATTGAAGAGGCTGACAAACAATGTGTGAAAGGTTTGGTGCTCGCCTATCCGGTGTGGAGATGGAGCAACCCGAGTGAAATATCCTTCGTGGATATAAAAGCGAGGCTCACGCGTGAGCGCTTCAATGAGGAGTAGGGGAGACCGGGCGAGTCTCCGAGACCTCGGTAAAAATCATTGTGTCAATTGTCTCTCTTTTGTATAATTCGTATTCATGTTGACACAATTGCTTGATTTACTATTGTTGCATGTTATATTGAATATTTCATATGGTTGAATGCAACTAGATGTTTGATTGCTAAACTTTTGTAACCCTAGGTTATCCTAAATATCTTTTAAAATTGTTTAGTTGGAAAGAAATTTTAAAAGCCTCCTATTCACCCCCTCTAGTCGGCATCATTGATCCTACAATTGGTATCAGAGCAAGATCTCTCATTTATCGGCTCTACCGCCTAGAGAGAAAGGATGAATTCGATAGAGAATTTTGGGTTGTTAACTCCTCACTTTGATGGCTCAAATTATTCACGTTGGAAAATTATGATGAGTACTCATCTTGAGGCGTTAAACTTAAAATTATGGAGGTTAGTGCAAAAGGGTATAACAAATTCATCATCTTTGGATAAGCAAACTCATCTCTTGAACACAAAAGCTAAAGATGTGCTTATTGAATCACTTAGCCATGACGTGCTCGAACTAGTGAGTGAGTGTTCGACCTCTCACGATGTTGGGATCACTATTGAGTCCTTATTTGTGGGCACATCTAGCTTTGCACATGCTAAGATGCGCTTATTATTGCAGGACTATAAGGCATTTGTGATGTTGGAGCATGATATACTCTCCACCACATATGATCGCTTGATCAACATCACAAATGAGCTCAAAGCCCTTGGTGCTAATATTTCTGAACTAGACATTTGTAGGAAATTACTTCAGGTGTTGCCGGAGGATCACTATAATGACTTCACTACTACTCTTGCGAACGGTGATCTTTCCAACACTTCACCGAGAGAGTCATTGACATGCTTATGTCAAATGAGGCAATGTTCAAAGAAAAGGACATGTGTTCCACCTCCGAGCATATCAAGGACAACGATTTCAATGTGGAGGATTGGGAGTTTTGAGCAAGCTCAAGGACGTAAACGATGAGGTTTGTCCAAGCAAGACCAAGGCTAAACCTTGCGAGAAGAGCTCAAGGAAAGCTAGAAAGAAAGTGTCGAAGTTAAAGTCTTCATCTCAAGACAATTCTTTATGCCCTACGGCATGCGACTCGACGGTATCAAACTCTAACCTCTCTAACAATGAGCTTATGAATATAATTGTAGAGCTAAAATATTTGCTTGGCAATATGACTAAAAACTTTAGCACTTTAAAGAATAACTTTTCATCCTTAAAAGTGTAATATCAAGAATTAAAAAATTCTCATGATTCTTTACTTGCCAAGAATACTATTAGCTCAACATGTATATTAGATGTTAGAGTTGCTTGTGACTCCTCTATTGATCCATCTTTAGAGTCACACACTTGTACTCCACATACTAACAATAATTCAATTGTTGATTCATGGTTAGATTCAAATGTTAGTCTTGTGGACACTAGTACTTCATGTGAAAACTTATCTAATGATTTAATTATTGATTCACATGCTTGTACGGATGATACTAGTATCTCATACCATGATTCTTCTAGTGACTCATCGTTATTCCATGGTATTAGTACTAGGAGCTCCTCATTTGATATGCCTAGCTCATCTAGCGATTTTAGTGCTATGCCTTCTAGTTCATCTACTAATGATGAGATGTCGTCATGTTCTTATCATAAGTCATGTGTTAACATGGAATCATCTCAAGAACGTAAAATTGAAAATGATGAACTAAAGACTAAAGTAAATAGATTAAGCAAAAATCTTACTAGATGTAATGTGGGTAGTGCTATGCTTGTTAAACCCCCTTTAGAACATAAATATTCATTTAAAAAGGAAAAATTAAATCATGCTCACCCATCTAGTAGGAGGAATCATATAATTCATCACACTCATACAATTCTTTCAAAAAGCCCTCTCATACTTCATGTTAATCATATCACTCAATAGGGCAACATTCGCATGAGTGTGCATCAAACTCATTTAAAGATGTTTCTTTTGGCTCTTATTTGATTTCTTGCTCTAGAAAGGGTTTATTTGCAAAACCAATTGATTTTTATTTTCAAAAACCTAAAGATAGAGCTATTTGGGTACCAAAAGACTTATGCGATAAGGCTAGAGGGCCTTGTATGGTTTAGGTACCAAAAAGAGCTTAAATCTTTTTGATGTGTTTAATAAAAACATTTGCATTGCATTCTCTCCCTTTATTCTTTGTTGTTTTAAATCCATATGCCAAATTTTGCAAAAGAGTGCAAATTTAAATCTTATGTTTTTGCATCTCTATGAGTCGTAATTTAAAATGCCTCCGTTGCTCATCACAACCCTTTATGTGAAATATTTCAAAATTACAATTATAAGTTTTTAAATTGAGCTCATTTGGTCAAAAAGTCAAATTTTCATTCAAAAGCCTAAAAATCATCAATTCCTTTCAAAATGGTCTTTAAAATGTATTTAAAAGGTTTTTAGAGGCTTTGGATGAAGAAATGATGTTAAAAAATATTTTCATTAAAAACTAGCCTCAAAATGATTTTCGGGTATCTTGTTTTTCAACAAAATCGTTTTCAAACGTAAATCAAAATCTATTTGGAATTTGCAAAAACTTGCTTTATAAAACACTTAGATATTATTATCCCAAAGAATTTTTAAATTGAAAAATTTCTCAAAAGAGTTCTCATTTGAAAGTTATTGGTATTTGAATCTCACGGAAAAACTTGCTTTGACCCGAAATACCCTAAATATGCAAAACATGAGTTTGACCATTTCTATAGTTTTTATTTGTGAACTTGGCTCAAAATGACTTGAACAACTCATGTAAGCCCTTTCATGTCAAAAATCCAATGAAAATCAAATTTGAACTCAATTTGTAAAAGTTTGTCAATTTTCAACCTTCTTACTTAACATAAAGTTCATTTGACCATAATTTTTGATTCAAAAATCCTTTTTGGAAAATTCTTTTTGGAAAATGTATTTGATATATTTAGAATCATTTCTACAAATTTTCATTTCAATTGGATTTGATTTGAGCTAAATTGACTTTTCACAAATAAAATATGAAACTTGCAAAATTCAGTTTTCTCATGGTTTTGGGCTGATTTGTCATTTTCATATCTCTTTATTGGTTGGGTATTTGAATAAAGTTTCTATATGACATTTTATCCTCTATGATTGATATTTCTTGATAATTTATTTTAAAATTATTTGAAGTCATTTGCATAGATTCTCAGGTGCTTTTAAAAGTGTAAAATGATTTTCTCAAACCTGAAATCTGAAACTTTAAAATCTGACCAACATTTGTCTTTTTCATATCTTATTGTTGGATCATATCTTGGCTTCACTATAAAAGGAAATCCTGTTCCTCATTGTATTATCTATCTCCAAAATTTATTTTGGAATTTTTGGAACTTATTTGCATATGTTTCAATGATTATAAAGAAACTAACATGTTTAAGAAAATTTAGTCAAATTGGATGTCATCTCTTCAATTCTTCCATTTGAATAAAATATTTGATTCTTGGATCTTCATGGAAAGTTCTTGTGTTGATGAGTTTTATCTCTATGAAACTTTTCATGAGTTTTGATGATCATTTGGATGGCTTCTCAATTTGAGTTCAATTTGGATCTTTTTGTTTAATTCTAGAACTCATTAGTTTAATCCATATACTATTTGGTAAAAGCTTCAAAAATGAAAATGAATGAAATTTATGCCAAATAGGATATTCTCTTGCATGACATGGCCTTAAATTATTTCATTTCAAACATTCTTTGGTTAGGCCATAAAGAATGAAACTCATGATCTTTGCTCTTGTTTTAATTTTTGTTGAACTCTTGTTTTTCAAAAATAGATCATTTCCATCTCTTGCATAAATTCGTGAAAAAACTTGGATGACACATTTAGGAGGAGCAATTTCAAAGTCATTGAATCCTTGTATACCCTAATTGTGTACATGTATCACATTTTGCAAGTGTTTTGGTAAAATGAGTCATTCTCGAGCAAAAAGGTAAAAAGAGCTTAAAACTCTCAAAATGTTTAAAATTACCACAAAACCTTCCAAAATACGTTTCAAATATGTTTTCAAAGGTTTTGAAAGTGAAACAAAAGGTTTTCTAGCTAAAATGCAAAATTTCGACAAAACTGAAAACTTCGGGATCTTATTTTGACCTAAAACGATTCATTTCCATAAAACAAGATGGGTTGAGATTTGATCAAAACTTTCTACATGAATCATTTAGAACTCACTCACTTGAAGATAGTTCATATTGAACTTTTTCTCAAAAGGCTTATGGTTTTCAAGTTATCACATATCCTAGGTCGCCCGAAAATGAGTATCGACCCGAAAATACCCAAAAGTGCATTTTTTTTGAATTTGGCTATTTGGACTGAACTTTCTTCCATATCTTGGTTTGGAATAGTATTTCAAACTCATCCATGTCCAAACATCTCAGAAAAATCCAAGTTTCATCGAAAATTGAAGTTTTCGGGAAAATTACTTTTGTTTTACCCGTTTTACCCTAAATCACTTTTGAGGAATCAAATTCAAGATCTTTTTCTTATCAAATCTAGTTAAAAGCTATCCAACTAAGTTCCTAACTTGCCATTCAAATCTTTTGTGGAACTTGATTTAATTTTTGAAGCAAAATTGCAAAAATCACAAAATTTCAAAAGTTTCAGGCGCATTTCTGAACCGTCCGGACCTTGTCTGCCCAGAGCCGGACTCTGTCCGTCCATTTCGGACTTTGTCCGGGCCTAGCAGACACTGTCCGAACTGTGTGAAGTTGGATGATTTCTGATTCTTTTTCAGCTGATTCTTTTGTCTCCTGGTTTTGTCACATCCTTGCTCTAATTTCTTCCCATATCTTTGCATTTGATCATGATTCATATGATGGAGTTTGAAATGCTTTTAGTTGTATTTTGCATATCAAAACAAAGATCATTTTCATGATTTTGGAGCATATTCAAATGAATTTGAGATTGGAGTTTCTTTTGAAAATTTGAACTCCTCACTAGGTCATATACTTTTATCTCAACCTTGTGACCTAAAAATGTTTCGACAAATCTTCTTTTGGCATATTCCTCATTTGTATGTCTTTTTGTGTTAAATGCCAAAAGAAGTGAATTTTTTGAGGATTGAATCTATTGTTTCCAATTGAGTTGGTTTAAAAGCTCAAAATCTTTTCTCATATCAAATGCTTTCCAAAATTGAAAAGTTAACACAATCATTATCAAATATTCAATCGAGACATTATATTCTTGTGTGTCAAATATGCTGACATGACTTTTGATTATACTAATGAATCCCTCTATCAAGAATTTTGTGAGATGATGTTTAGGGAAAATGAGATGATTCAAGAGCAAAGTTACTTCCATGCACGACAAAACAAGCAACTCAAGAGCGAAATGTTTAAGAGTAAATTCAAGCATGTGAAGCAATTGCTCAAAAGCCTCGAGATGGAGGATGATCAAGCTATTACAACTCTCAAGACTACAAATGAACATCTCGACATGGATGAACATGAAAAAGCGGTCAATTCTAAACCCTATCGATCTTTGATTGATAGTTTTGCTTTCTTTTATTGCATTTAGACTCGTCATCATATTCAGTGATTGCAAATATGCTAGAATTTGATTATCTCCTAAGGAATGTCATATCATTTCCCTTAAATGCATTCTTAGGTAATTGAAATGCAATCCTAGATAGATCTTTGATATCCGAAAAGTACAAATCTTGAATTAGTTGATTATTTGGATTCGGATTACATGACTTGCAAGATCAATCGAAAGAATATATCCGATGGTTGTTATGCTTAAATTCTTATGGATGAAACATTGGATTATCGAATTGCTTTCAAATAGATGCCACTTAAGAAATATTGAAAGTGTCGTAAAGATGGTGAACAAGATGATTCAAAACTCTCGGTTATAGTATATTGATATACGACATCATTGTATAAGAGACTTTGTGGCATAAAGAGATTTAGAGATCAATCATGATATGGCAAATATGCATCTAGCGGATATGTTCACATCAAACTAATAGATGCATCTAGATTTTGAATGATTGAAAATGGATTAAATGTCATCGATATAAATGTCATCGATATACTTATTGTGTGTTGATTGTCTTGTTATCCTTGTCCATACTTTGAATGTGTTTTTTAAAATCACTTGCAACAAACTTTCTTGAGATCATGTTTTTGCATAAAAACCATTTCATATAAAATTTCATGCCCCAAAAAATATTGCTTATCAAAATTTAAGTTCTCAATCCTTCTTTTTTGTGCTTGATGACAAAGGGAGAGAGATAGTGTTTGAGAGAGAGTGTTTTAGAGATAAGTTTTAGAGAAAGCTTTTGGGGGAGAGGTTCTGAGAGAGTTTAGGAGAATCTGAGAAAGATAATTGAGTTAGTTGACAAAGGGGGAGAGATATATATTATTTGATATCATTGATACTAATATTTAGGAGAGATAATTGAGTTACAGAAAATTGAGATAGTTGATATTTTGGAAGATTACTTGATTAAATTTGTGCTCAATTGTCATTCATATCTCTTAATTTAAATGATTAAATGCTTTGCTCAGTTCCAATATATTTTTGCATATATTGAGGGGGAGCTGAAGAATCTATTTTGGATTTGTAGAGGTTGTTGTCATCAATCATCAAAAAGGGAGAGATTGTTGGATCTAGGTCGATCTAAGATATCTAGGTTTTGATATTGAATGATGATTTGGATAAATCCATAATGATTAATATTGATCTGAATAATGACAGTTTTGAGGATTAAATGACAACTTGTATAAATCCTAGTTTAGCACAAGTACATATAATTGTTAATGTTAAACCTTAGAAGTCAATGACTGCCGGTTATGATTTAACAATTGATGCACATGTTGAGGGGGAGTTCTGTGGTTGCATCAATCTTGTGCTAAGTGTAAATTGGAATGTCATGTGATAAATCCGGAAGTTTGATAACTCCTTCATTTGTGGTATCGAGATCGATGCATGTGTTGAGAGGGAGCTCGATGGTTGCATGAGCAGTATAGATCATGTGCGTATGTCTTTATCATATACAGATCTATATGATTGTATTTCATCTCATACTCATTTGCTACTTGTTGAATATGGTTCTGTCATTTCACCGGAAAGAGAAATTGTTGAGCTAACTCATGTATGGAGTAATTTCTCTAGTGATGAATGACAAACTGATTATGAGACTAATGTTGTGCATTGAGTGTATGTGTTGTAGTCTCAGATTGGTCGCGAGATGAAAGCAAGCAAGGGTGTGAAGAGGATGATGCCAACATGAGTCATCTCGAGAGAGGTCAAGTTTAGCGAGGTCGAGCTTTGCGAGGACAAGCATCGAGTGGTCGAGTTTCACGAGGTCGAACTTCACCAAAAGTAAAATCCAAGGTTAAGGATTGTTTTCTTAGAATTTTACCCGTCTCGGTGTTTGGAGACAGACCGGATTGATAAGATTCTTTTTACTAGTTTGACCGTACTATTAAGAGGGGTTGGAAACTAGTAGCTTGAGTCTATCTAGTGTGGAAGCTCAAATGCATTCATATCATCTTGCACTAGTGTTTTATCGCCTCTTGCAGTGCTAGAGAGTCTAAGTGTAGTTTGTGGTGCATTAGAGAAAATGCTTTGAGAATTGCACTTAGTCTTGATCGCTAGCTATTTAAATTGGTTTATTTTCTAGAGCTGGTCGTGGTTGTACTTACACATTCTGATCATATCCTTGTTTGATATGTGGTTGTGGTCGTATCGCCGGTTTGGCGGTTTTCTGTTTAGGGTTTGGTCGTGGTCATAGGAGTTCGAGCTGGTCGTACTAGTCTTCGGCTCGCTTGCGTACGCTCGACCAAACCCACTCGACCATCTGTTTTCGATCGAATATTCGACCTATGGTTTTAGTTCATAAATCATATTGGTCGTGGTCGTCGCTAAGTGTCAGCTGAGATATCCGCGAGAAAACAACAAATCCGTATGTGCAAATATCCTAAATTGCATTAGAGATGATTTTTGGGTTGAACATTTTGGCAGAAGGAAGGTTTTTGAGTTTTCTAGAAGTTTCTAGACCTTTCTAGGTCTTGCTCCTGTTGACAAAATTGTAGCCCTCTGAGTTATCTTTCCAACAAGTCAGAAATCACCTCAATCGGATCTCTGTATCAAAAGGTATGCTTATTTTACTGTCAATATGTAGTGGCCGGACTTTGTCCGGCCTGTACAATTTTTTCAGCCTTTTGCGAAATGAAACCAGAGACGTTTGCATCCATCCGGGGCTTTTGTCCGGGAAGGCCGGACTTTGTCCAATATGGCCGGATATTGTCCGACCTATACAATTTGTTTGAGCCGACAGTTAACAGAGACATATTCATTTGTCTGGGGTTTTTGTCCAGACAAATGTTATTTGTCCGGCCTTCACAAATTTCGTTGAAACGGTAACTGACAAGGTTGCCGTTGTGAGTAACGGTCACTATTGAATTGTACTGATCGGACATTGTCTGAAATGGCCGGACAATGTCTGGCCTGTACAATTTTGGCCCGGTTTCTTGCAAACAGCTAGTTTTCTTTGAGGGCTATATATATCTTGTGTTTGCCTTCATTTGGGGCTGCTCAAAGTGTTCATATTTAGTTGATAAGCTAGCCAAGACTTTACATTTGCTATATTGCATCTAGAGGCTAGATTTGAGCCCAAATCTTGAGTAGATTTGAGAGAGAGCATTTGTGTGAGGTTAATAGTGCTTAGTGCACTTCAATCGCCGTTTGCATGCTAGTGGTAGAGTGTTGAGCATCTCATTTGCATCTTTGAGCTTCTAGCACTTGATTCGTTCAAGTGAGCGCATCCGACTTGTTACTCTTGGCGATTGCCTTCGCCTAGACGGTGTCGGCGGAGAGTCACGATCTCTCCGGTTAAAGTTTGTTGGAGAGGCCGACAAACAACGTGTGAAAGATTTGGTGCTCGCCTATCCGGTGTGGAGAAGGAGCAACCCGAGTGAAATATCCTTCGTGGATATAGAAGCGAGGCTCACGCGTGAGCTCTTCAACGAGGAGTAGGGGAGACTGGGCGAGTCTCCGAAACCTTGGTAAAAATTATTGTGTCAATTGTCTCTCTTTTGTATAATTCGTATTCATATTGACATAATTGCTTGATTTACTCTTGCTGCATGTTATAATGAATGTTTCATATGGTTGAATGCAACTAGATGTTTGATTGCTAAACTTTTGCAACCCTAGGTTATCTTAAATATCTTTTAAAATTGTATAGTTGAAAATAAATTTTAAAAACCTCCTATTCACCCACTCTAGTCGGCATCCTTGATCTTACAAAGTCTGCAACCCAAGTTAGTTGAGGACCTGGGTTTGGGGCCCCACAGCATACATGGCCAACCCAAATCACAAGCAAGTCCATTTTGCCAACCAATCCAGAGTTGTGCTTGTCACAATTATTTTCAATGCAAACCCTCTCTATGTAAACTTGTGTAAATTTGATGTAAAAGTTTTTATAAATTCTAAAAAAATAGTGAATGTAGAGGGACTGAGGGAGATTCTATAACCCTACAAAATTTCATAATTAAACTTGATCACATTTGGGAGGAAAAAAAAGAAAGTAGCGAAAATGAATAGTGATGAATAATAGATTTTTATTTCTCATAAATAAAATAAGTTTTGATCTTAAAATTTGCAAGATAATAGAACATCACTCCTTATTAGGAGTGTAATCGGAGTGGATTTGAATTGGATAGTGGTCATACCAAAACCAAATCTTGTTAGTTTTAATCAAATTCAAATACAAATTTAGACATACTCGAATTCGAATACGAATCAAATAGTTATTGAATACAAATTTGAATCAGATTTTTACCCCATTAGGATCAAATTCGAATGTTATACAACTTATACTACTATTTTAAGTTTTTAACATAATTTTATTTCTACAATATTGTTTGAATGGATTCAAGGATAATATGATAGAAAGCATTTTCCCAAGTATATAATTATAATGTAAAGTATGATTTAAAATTTCTACTATGATAGAAATGTAAAATAAAATACTATTAAATTACTAAGCGGATGTAGATATTATCTGAATTCGACTCTGACTTCGAAACCAATATCTCATGCCAGATCTGAATCCGAATCTGGAAAAATAATTGGATATATATCTAAATCCGAATCCGATTAATCGGATTTCCGAAAAGACATATGAATCTGATTTTTCCGGATTCGGTATCCAGATTATCCGATTACATCCGAATCTGATTACACTCCTACTCCCTATGTACAATAATTTTAGGTCATACACAAAATTCACACAAATTTACACCCAATTAAGGATTTGTACTTGATATTTCCTCTTCTATCTCCCCCTAAAGTTAGCCATCTCCACAGATTATGTATATTCAAAATACTGAAAATACTAGTTAAGGCACGAAGAGAAGCCAATCCAGCTACTTTGTTTATTAGAATGTTTAACCTAAATTTATCCAAAGGAAAAAAAAGATAAAGTCCCAGAGCTACCAATTTAAATCTTTTCAAACAACTTTACATGTTTCACAAATTTTTATGGATATCAATATTCTAGAAAATCATATTCATATTCTAGAGACAGATCCTTGTAAACTAACCCCGCCCAACTTAGTGCTTAGGATTGGATTGAGACAAGCCTAACATTTTAGGCCTAAGAGGTGAGTTAGTATTGACCTAGCTTAGCCTATAAGAATTCAAAGAGCCAATCTAACTTTTTTTAAATAAAATGGAGCCAATCTAACCTGACTTGACCCCACAAGTTCAAAAGCCGTCAGGCCATTTAGTAGCTCATCCCAACTTTAGTTTTGCTAAGGTCTATCATTATCAGAAGCATTTAGCACCTCCTCTAGAGGGCTCCAACTAGGGGATTGTTTGGCTGTTTGTCACTTATCACAATTTGTCATATTCTCTGTGTACAAGTTTGATTTTTGTGACTATTATTTAGTTCATTACATTTTCTTAACCCTATAAATTACTTATCATAGATATATTTTTTTTGTTAAATTTGATCATATATGTGGAAGTCATTTTGTTTGCCACAACATGATGGTGGGTCACAATTATGACAAAAAAAAGTGGTAATGCTTATCATTAAACTAAACATCCCCTAGATTTCCTGAAGCCTCCACCACTTGCATGAGTCTTATTTTTATGCGCATTTAAAGTCTTAAACAAAAAAAAGGGGCATATTTGTCCTTGCAATGATCTGACATGGCATGTTAGCCATAAGTAGTGTGCTATAGTCAACCAGCTGTAACCCAACTGGTAAGCCATATGTATATCCTCGTGGAGATCAGGGTTTAACGCCTAAGTACACCCTGATGTTCTGTGCTGCAAGCTCTCAAAATAAAGGGAAAAGGCCATTCTTACAACTTAGAACTGATGGGATGGAGAGAGATGATGTACTTGTGTCGATCAACCGCAAGCGTGACGGGCCATCCGATCACAGAATCATCGTCTGAGATCAAATGTTGCTCGAGCACACGAGAAATTAGCGCTGAATTTCTTGTAATAAATTGTAAAATTATCGTTCGAGAGCAAAACTGATACACCTACAACCGATTCAGAAGGCCAAAAAGCGTGAACGTTACATGACATGACCATCCACACATTGTAACATGTAGCTGGACTCGACCAACAAAGTTATACGAGCATTCGTTTGCAGAGGTTAAACCTCTCGCTATCTCCAGATTGCATTGTAGTTGGAGACGAAAAACCTGAAGTCTGGATGGTCTACTTGCCGGAGGCGGACCCAGTCGTCTGCTGCCTGCATTAGCACGGCAAGCCGCCCTTCTTGCGGCCCATCCGATGACCAGATGGAGCTCCGGAGTTTGTATGGTGCCAGTCCAAAGGCAGGCAATGTTAGCCTGCCCGCTGTGTCAATGCATGCGGGTATACTGGGATCAGTACCTGCAGGAGAAACGTGTAACTATTTTGTTCATTGCAGATTGCAGAATGAGGAGACATCAAACAATGTTCTAAAAAAAGGGTAAACGGGTAAGCGAGCAATCGTCTCACCGTTTAGTATGTACGCAGTAAGCAGGTGTTTATGCGGTCTCATAAGTGGTATATATATATATATATCTCATTTTTCCATACAAATTAAGAAACAATATTAATGGTTTCTAATGAAAATATTGTTAAGAGTGTTCAAACTTTACTTAAACTAATAAAAAATAAAAGGTAAGTGGAGAGGGGGCAATTACCACTTAAGCGGACACTTAAACAATCACTCAAACTGTTTTTTAGAACATACGACATCATAAATTGCACCTTGAAAGTTCAAAATTTCCATGAACTACACAGGAGACCATATGATGCAAAAATAGTAACTCCATATTTCAAACGGCATCAGAAGGTGCTTACCCATTGAAGGTGTTGCTAAGCGGTGAAATGTTAGGAAACATGCATCGAGATCCCTCAATGTTGGTCCTGTCGGGATCCTATATATGGGGTACCTGCAACCGAAGCACCAGGATGAAACCAATATGTATAGAATCATAGCAACACTTCATTAACAGTGTTGCTCCTCTACACCAGTTGTATCATATGCTGAAAGCATAGTGAATGTGCGTCTCGTGGATTGGTCGGGTACACCATCGCAATGGTTAGACATCCTCCGCTTGGGCCAGCACGGTTGGCAAGTGCCATATTAGTGAGTATTGCAAGACAAACCAAAGGATTGCAATACAGAAAAGAGGGTGAAATACTATAGCAGCAAAACTAGAGGGATAATGGCACTTTTGATCTCTCTAATTTGCTCAAAAGCTCATTTTGGTCCCTTTATCTTCAAAAAGATCAAATTAGTCCTTATACTTTGTGAACTGGTTCAAACAATTTCAAATCCCACAGAAAAAAAATGATATGGCACACAATAGCTGATTGGGATGACACATAAACTTGGATGGTAGTGTTTTGACCTTCCTTTGTCTAGTCTCTTCCCAACTCTACGTCTCTGGTGGCTACAGTTGTCACCCCTCCTTCGCTGGCTAGAGGCCTCCAAGAGACCAAGACCTTGTCGGCGGCGGGAGCTAGAGGCCTCCAAGGCGTCAAAGACCTCGTAGCTGGCTAGATCCCAGTTGGGAACAAGGTCTTGGAAGCTGCAGCTTGGACAACAGGACAAGGTCTTGGAGGCTGTGTCTACAAGGTCTTGGAGAAGAGTTTGATGCACTCCACCTCTAGTCGGCGGTGGGGACAAGGTTTGATGCACTCTGCAGCTTCTACGGCAGCAGCGACAACAGTTCTTGCTCCTCCTTCCGCGGGGCAAGTTCTAGTCGGCGACTACAGCTACTGTCTACAGGCCTTGGAGACTACAGCAAGAATCAAATTTCTCTTATTCTATGTGTCATACTAGTCAGCTATCATGTGTCATCTCATTTTTTTTTTTGTTGATTTAAGATTTGTTTGAACCGGTTTGCAAGACCAATTTGGCCCTTCTGAAAGTAGAAAGACCAAAATTTTGAGCCAAGTAGAGGGACAAAAATGCCCTTATCCCTAAACATAAAAGCCAACATGGTGAAAATGTAAAGTTTAGAGATGATTACTTGGGACACCCTAAAAGAATATAGTGACAAATTTGTCACCTTTGAGCATCATAGTTAGAATGAGTTACCATCAAAAACTTGGAATTGTAAATTGAATGAGAACCAGAAGTATTAGAGACATACCATGCAACAGACATCCAACTGGCTGGCAGCAGATCACAGCTTTTGAGTGTCCTCAAATCTGGATATCTACTTGCAAGAGTCAACACCTGAAGGACATTTAGAATAAGCATCAAGTACAGAACATCTATGGTAAGCTTTCCTGGACATAAAGATAAAACTTGCCTTGTCTGTTAAAGGTTCTCTACCATATGGTGGATCACTCTCTAGATACTCGAATATTGGACAAGTAAACGGTACATGAGCTTCGCCATCGTCACTTTGAAAGCCACCATTGTCCAGTCGGCATGCAGCTTCCAGGAATGAACCTCTTAATCGGTCAGCATCAGTTTCACTGCTACCTTCACTGCTAGCATCCATAGACTCCCCGTCACTTTCCTCCCAAGGACGCCTTAAGTATGCAAGAAAATTAACTAAAAAAAGTTACACACTATCAACAGAGCAGCAGTAGAAGGTAAAAGCAACCATTCTTACAATGAGTGGGCCATTTCTTGCTATCCTCAAACTTTTCTCTGATTCATTTTGATTACTTAAATTTTCCTTTTTATATCCATATGTATAACAAAACTGTACAACAGAGTCACTGTGCCCATCTAGAAATCTAGTTGTCTAGACAAACTATTGACATCTCATCATTTGTACCAAAAAAAAGCCTAAAAATTACACAGGTAGAATAGCCAGGTTTATAAAAGAAGAATGTTCTCCTTAAAGCTAGCTAAAGGAGCATTAGAGTAATCAGTAAACGCAGCAATCAGGTCAATTTTGCCATCCCTCTTCTGCTCTAGGCTATAGTCCTATGACCGTATATGTATCATGAATCAACTGATTATTGGTTATTTCAAAGAAGGCATGTATAGATCAACAAGATAAGTCATGTGATTATCATGCAAACATGAACGGCTTTAACCACAACGTGGTAAGGATGATGCACCCCCCTGGTCGGTCTATTAGACAAACCCATTTAGGGAGCGTTTGACTTGATTTAGCTTAAACTTATAAGGCGGCTTAAACTTATCAGCCCATTTAGCCAATGAAAGAGGGCTTAACTTTATTTGGAGTTTCTAGTTTAAAAGGGACTTCAACTTATAAGGTCCTGAATTTAAGCCACCCGTTTGGCCTGACTTAGGCTTATATGAGAAGTTGAAGTCTAGATAAACCAGGTCAAATGAGCCCTTAATTTCCCATTGATGTATAATGTAATGATTTGACATCCTGAAGAACATTCCTTAACATCCAGTGATGTTACAATTTCAGTATATTTCCATTGTCATAAGCCAGATAGAAAAATTTTCACTTTGATAGGAAAATGCATAAATCTAACTATAGGAGATAGTGAAAGGGACACAGCAAAGAGGGAGAAACAACCTTTTCCTTCATTTTTCCTATTATGTCATTCTCCCACCATCATGGTAGCCAACAATCTATCGACCTACCCAGGTTGTTTCAAACCTAGAAAAGACCCAAATACAACCTATTTACACAAACTCCGCGATATTTGAAGCATTGAATATCCTATATTGAAATACAGTGATATGGATAATAAAGCTGAATTTGTTGCAATCTTGCAATGTTTGCTTCCTGATATTTCTTCAAAACAGCTCTAAATAGGCTATGCTTGGTTTTCCTGTTACAAAGATTTCAGATGTAACAGTACTGTAGACATCCCTCATCGAATAAATGGGGTTTCAGTATTGCAATTGAGCAAAGCAGAAGCTGCATAACAAACTTCCAAGGATTTGATTTACCAATCATCAGCTAGTTTTTTTTAATACAAATTTTGCCAACAAAATCAACAAAGTAGCAAGTTGAAGCAGAAACTTAGAAAAATATACAATATAAAGCAAAAAGATTCACTGGAAATTGATTGTTACCTGATTCTTGCGGTTAACCTTGATGAATCTGCATATAGCTGTATAGCAGAGAGGTATGGCACATAATACTGAATCACAGAATCACTGCCATTTAACACAAGGGGAACGCCGGCCCCATAAAAACTCCACTCATTGAAAGACTCCCACAGATCTCCAAGGCAGAAATATGGTGGTGAATTCATAGCATCACCACTCCTCCACCCTCTTATGCTCGTCTGAAAGAGGCAAAAACCCCTTAGTATAATAAAAAACGCAAGATAGCTATTTTCTTTCATAAATGCAGTATCTAAAACTTTGGCCAATAGTTCAAATCCATCTCATATGAGCAAAAAAACCACGGCATAGAATCATGAAAGACACATCTCCAATCATCCCTAGCATCACAAAATAATATAAATAAATAAAACTCAAGATGGATTACTCATTTATTTTCACATTTGCAGTCTCTACCTTGTGACATCCCCAGTCAAAATCTACAATTCATGATAAGTGTCAATTAATATATATTACATAGATGTTCACAAGAAACCGCACAAGCTAAGTCATTTTACACACCAAAACTAATGACCAAAGGGGCAGTATGGTCCATCCAACCTTGTTTCTTTTTTCAAAATTTTACAACTCCTTAATTATCATGCACAAGGCCTCCTCGACCTATATTGCGAAACATAGAAGAATAATAACTGTACCTCTGGCAAGCCCAAGACCAGTGACACAAACTACAAAATAATTAATATCAACCAGAATTAAAAGAAGTAATCGTCATGTTGATAAACTCAACAGAGGTTGCTCTTTTCCGCTAGCAATTACATTCTCTAACTACAGCCCAGAAAATTGGGAATTAAAACAAGCAATTTAGCCATTACTCAAAAGACAATGTTACAGAGTTCTAATTGTCATGTTTCCGCAGTATGGTTCAATACGAACTAGAGATCAAAATTTTCCTACTTTTCATCCAGAACTGCTGCAGCTGCTGCTTTGCCAACCTAACTAGAAATTAAGAAGAAAATTGCTGCTGTTCTTCACAATTACGACCCCCAAACTTTCCTAATCCTAAAGTCAAACAAAAAAAAAGCTCAAAACTAAATCTCAATACCAATTTAGTAGACCATTTCTTCCTTCCCTTAAGATTGCTTAACACAACATCTCTACAAAAGAGCAAGCACGCAACTTTAGCAAACAAAAATGACAAATCTCAGGTCCCTAACCTTGGGCAAGTACTGCGAGGGCACCGAGGGCGTGGTGGAGCTAAGAAACCTCTCTAAATTCCCGGCCTCCTCCGCCGCTCCCGCGGGCGAGGCAGCCACCTCCGCCGTGGCCGCTGCCGGCGATGGCGCCGACGGTTTGGACGACGTCGGCAAGGATTCCTTCGCCGCTTCAGAAGGCTGAGGCTGCGGCTTCTGCCTAGCCTTCCGCGGTGACGGCGACGAGGGGCGCTGCTGCTGCTGCTGGCGGCGGAGGTGGGGAGGGCTGTAGAAGCGGTCGACGGCGAGGCTGCGAGAGGAGGAGGGGCCGGCCATGGCGGCACTGGGAGGGTTAAGGTTTAGGGTGGGAGCCGGGGTTAGGGTTTAGGTGGTGCTATTTTTGGATCTGGGAGGCAGCGGGGAAGCGGCCGGTGGAGAGAGAGAGAAGAGAGGAGAGGGAAAAGGAAGCGAGGGAATCCGTTTTGATTCTCTTCCTCCGAGCTACTGCTTAATTCCAGCTTATTTTGTATTTCCTGTGCCCCTAATTCTGTAGGTCATTTTGAATTTTTTTTATTAAATAATTAATTTTAAACAAAAATTTGAAAAACATAATTGGATTCAGACTAGACAAATAGTGTAACATCACAAGTCGAGGTGTTAAATTAGACAGTATAACATCACAGCCCATAACATTACAACAAAACACACCGTCACGCACAAAAAATTGATTGACCGCATCAGTCTAGTAATGCGACAACTTATGGCAATATTAAGCTAAAATCTAGAACTACTGACTATAATGTTACATATCCACATTTAGGAATTTTAGTCAGATTTGTGGACACCATAAGGAATGATGTTAGATACTCAAACATAATATCATGATTGGTAGTGCTATCTATTGAGGTCAAATATCACAAGTAAAATGATTTTAATAGCTATCATTATTTATTACAAAAATTTAGTTGAAATAGTTATGTATATGAGTTAACACCATAGCCCATGATGTTAGATTTTATCCAAGTAACATTATGAGTTGTAATATTATTAGACTGTTATTGTGGTCATCTTATGTTTCTTACATGATGATGTGGGATCTAGTAATGCCACAAGTCACAATATTACCATATAATATTTAATGCATCAACCCGTGGTATTAGACTGTTTGCTTAGTCTAGGTCTATTTCATGAAAATAAAAACAGTTTAGAGTATATTTTATGAATTGTTCTTTAAGATTGATTATTTAATAAAAAGTCATCCCTTTTCAATGAAATTACCATTTCATAATATAAGTCTATAGATTTAAACAATGATATTTTATGATATTTTTTCTTGTTTCACCCTATAATATCTTGTAGATATTCTACTTGTTTTATTTCCAACAAAAAGAAAGTGAACAATTAATTATTTCTATTAATATCATGCTATACTTTAATCAGGGGTAGTATGGCCTATTTTACATTTATTTTCACTAAATTTAACAAGAGAAAATTGATTCTATGCTACTAAACTCTGGTGTCTAATATAATATGTCACCAAAATTTCACCTCTTCACTACATGCCACTATTTTTTTGAAGTTTGATGCTCTATGCCATTTCGAACCGATCAACTCAAAACAATTACCAAAATAACCCTATCAATTGAGACCTAATAATGATTTGAAATAAATGAAAAGGTTGGAACGCAATTTCTAGTTTTTGAAATTTTGCATTAGATTTTTCAAAATTTGGAAAGTTTGTATTTTAGCCTTTCTATTTATTTAAAATTATGATTACATCTCAACTAGTAAAAGTAATTTGGTCATTTTTATGAATTGGCCAGTCAAAAATGGTATATAACATGAGGCTTTAAAAAAGTAGTGGCATATAGTCAAGAGGCAAAATTTTAATGTCTATTGTACTAAGCACCAAAATTTAGTGGCATAAAATTAATTTTTCCATTTCACAAATCCTTTAATCTATATGCATAATGAGCTTGGAATAATATTGTGAACTAAAGGGAGTACTTTTCTATTGGTGGTAGTTAGGACTATCAACTAGCCAATGAGTCGAGCTCAAAACATCTTGGCTAGGCTCGGCTTGAGCTCAAAACATGACTATGAATCGAGCTTGAAGCTAGGCTTGAGCTTGGCATAGGCAAAGCTTGAATGGGCTTGCACTAGGTTGGATTGAGCTTTGAGATGAGGAAATATGACAGAAATAACCATGTTTATATCACCTCGTCTAACTAGAACACCAGATTTCACACTTGGTCAAAGCGTTACCTTGTTGGATCAAAGGTTTGCCAACTCAGCTTGCCATCGGGCAGGTGCGTGGGGTGAGGAGTATTGAGATTTGGAGATGGGAGAGGTAGGGAAGTGAGCTCCAATGAGGGGAGATACATAGGAGTGTGGCACAGTTAGGGATTGTTGGTGTCTGACCAAGTAAGGAGTGAGGTGTTGTTGATTTGATGGTTAGGGTTATTTAGAAAGAGTGTAGGAGTATTGTTGAATTTAAGTCTAAGGGGATGTTTTGGTCGGAGATTTCACAAAAATTACAATCAACCTTGGTCGAAGGTTCACAACTGCTTTTAAAACACGCTATCAAAATATTCGACCACAACCTACCTCGCTTCTACTGCTATGTCAAAAGTCTCCTAATCGAAGATGATAGTCGTTAAGACCTCTGGCCAAAACAACAGTTACCAACCGCCACTAATACATCATTTCACGTTCACCATGAAGAGGTGGTTAACCCACAAACTCCAGGAACCATCCAAGCAACTACCATCAAGGAAACAACTGCCAGCAACCAATAGTGGATTCCCAGGGGAATAACCGCACTCAAGTAAGCATAAAAGGGGGAGGATGTAACAGATAAAGGGATCGACACTGATAGAAACACATCTCCAAGGGTGAATCTTGGAAGGCCTTCTGTAAAACACTCATTTTTTCCTCCATAAACAATATCTCACAAGATGTAGAGTTATTACTCAATTCGTCAAGGGCCTAAATCTGTCTAAAAAACTCTCTTGCCTTGTCATTGTGTCGCTTTCCTGATTCCTTACGAACTTCATTTACATCATAAGTTCAACGGTTGATCCACTGATCACTGATAATGTTCTACATATATAAAAAAAATCATTGGTAAGACAGTTTCAAAATTAAGACAAATTTGAGGCAACTTGAAGCATATCTTGTAGGAGTGAAATCACCAACCAAACTGCCCCTAAACCATGTATAGGATGTATTTTGACCCTATTCCAGCCCAAATTGAACTCAGCTTGAGTTACATCTCAATCTCAAGATTGAACTTGAGCCTTGGCTCAGTCTAGGCTCAAGCCCAGTTTAAGTAGAGCCTAGAAGTGAGTCAAACTTGAACAGCTCACTAGTCTTGAGTTTTTTTTTTTTATAAAATGACATGAACAAAACATAACCCTGGTGTTGACGATTTGGACTCGGGATTCTCAGTCGATTTTACGCAAAATTGTGAGTTGGATGTAAGACCTTTCAGGGTGTTTATCAAGTAAATTAAGACAATTATGAAATAGGGATACAAAGAATTATACAGGTTCAGGCCCTCAAAAGATTGAGTAACAGCCCTACGTCCTGTGGTGGTTTCACTATGTATGAGAGTATTATAGGAAGAAGATATTTTTACAGAGGCTAATCAATCTCTCGCAGTACTTCTGTCTATTGTCTATTACTTGAGTTGTTCAAGTCTTCGAACTCCCTCTCCTCGATCTGTTGATTTGTTGTCTTTTATACTGGGTGAAAAGATGTCAATGTGAAGCAGTTTGGACGGTTGCTGCTATGCAGATGTATAACCACACCAATCTCCTCACCGGTTAATATATGCAGTTATAGATAACCGCGCATCTTAACTCCTTGACGGTTGTCTTCATACGTGGGAGAAGAGGTTATCTTTATCCTGGAACGTGTCTGGTAATGCTCAAACAGACTCAGGTTATCTTGGTTGCGCATAGCCTACGACCTTATAGTCACGCAAGATCTGCGACCATAGACTGGTTCTGTCACCTATGACCTTCTGGTATACAGGAAGCAGTCTCTGTGACCATCATGGCTGTTAGGGCACAAGTTTACACATCATATCCGAATTATCTTGAATATGATATATAATAAATAACTAGCTCGGGTGATAATTCTCGTCAGTTAGCCCCCAAATTTGAAGTGATAAAATTATCAAATTTAAAATTAATTGAATATAGAACCCGACGCCTCACCTTCTTCTGATGTACTGTACACCATGTAGCGGTTCACCTCCCAAGAAAATCTCTGGGTTTATCTTGACAGGTAATCATGAAGTCTTTTACCACATGATCGAGGCAAAATGTAAGTGCGTTTAGGAGCTTGAGGCCTCTGTGAATGCGAACCGTCGCCTCCAGGCTTCTAAATAGCGAAGCTCTTCAGTTCTGAGACTCACAAGTTTTCCTTGGTTAAATCTTTTAGAATTTCTTCTCATCTTCTTACTTCATATTTCCTTTTCCACTCTCATCTTTAATGGCAAACCGAGACTCCAAAAAGATTGTTGACAATGATGAGGAAGAAATAGAGATAGAAGACAAGATTGAACTGGCTCTTCAGAAGGTAATTCTCTTCTAAAACATCTGTGTAAATCTTTTTTGCAGTTTGAGCACTTCCAAAGTAATGCATTTTGGAACTCACAACTGTTCGAGGAACCAACTTCTTCGAAGAAATGGTCCGGATATGACGCAAAATCCTCCAGTGGAGCTTCATCCAAAAGGCTAATGGGTGCGGAGATCTGGGCTGCTACATTTCCGTCATCTCTTTCTTTGCATCCAACTTCTGTTCAAACTTCAACACCTTCTTTGGATCCTTCTTTTGGGGGATTAGGTATCACTGCACCTGCAATGCCTTTGTCACCAAGTCCCCTTCCATGCTCAGCCTTTTCCTCTAAGCCTGCGACCCAGGTTATTATCTTCATCCTCTCTGCTGGTTACATATTTTAGGAACTAACCCATGTATGTACAGGAGGAGAAGGCTCTATGGGTTCTCAGCGAACAGCTTGCTGAGATCTAGGTTCTTCTTAGGGAGAAGTCTGCTTTATGCAGAACTCTCGAAGAAGAAAAAGAGATGCTGCGGGAGTGCCTTGTGAAGACTCTCAAGGTCATGACGAGCCTGGCAGAGTGTAATGATGGAGTTTGCGAAGAGGCGCGCACGTTCTGCCTGGAGAGGGATCATGCCCGAGAGCAGAGAGACCTCTCCAATGCAATTAGGGACAACTGCTTCTTCGCAATAAAAGACAACGTCGATAGGCTGAGGGATGTCGCGAGTTCTCTTGGGGCAGCCAGTGTTGAGCCTACTAATGTTAACTTGTCCCTTGGAGAACTTTGTAAATTACTTTCGGATCAGGTTAACGCTTTGGTCACATGCATCCCTTTTTTATGTAAAGAATGCAGTAAATAAAAATTCCTCTTCTTTACATAATGACTACTTTAATGATTACGTACAATCTATAATCATCAATTGGGGTTCTTTAAATTCTCTGTGTGAAAAATGGTTACAGGTAAATGCTTCTGTGACCAAAACATACACAGGTAATAAATTCTTTGTCCATGATCAACACTGAACAGCACTGAGGTCACAGAACAACATTGAGACCATATGGAACATTGAGGTCATAGAATAACATTGAGACCATACATAACTGAGATCATGCATAGTACACAGAATTTACTCTGAGACCATGACAGTACTGGAATTACTTGATTACCCTAAAATCATAGGGTATATATTTTTCTCAAAAAATCGTAAACAATTTCCATATTTTCACTCGTATCGTAGCCCCCGAGTTTGAAGTAAAATGACCTTTTAACTTCAAAAAGATGCATTTTGTTTCAAATTCTATCAGGGTAACGTCGTGGTTTCGGGTTTAATCTGTGACTAGACCCGTTACGAGGAAATATTAAAATAATGAACATGGCAAGTAGTGGCCTTGGGCAGATAAAAGGATGGGTACCTTGTTTGAGAAGCTTCAGAAAAACCCTCTTCGCCTTAGCCACTCCATCGCAAAAAACCCTCTTGATGCACCTTTGCTCTCATCGCCACCAAAGCCTTCATCTTTCCAACAATCCTCACACCAATGGCAACTTGGAACCAATCCATCCACCACAATGGTGAGAGTTTGCTGGCGCTGGAGAAAGAAGAAATCTTCCCCCCGCGGCTGTTGATCAACTGGTGGCCGGCGGAGAAACGAGAAGAAACCCCCAATGTTCAAGAAAGTGAATTGGTGGTTTTCGAAGATTTCTTGCATTGTGGGTTTCGCTTGCCAGAAAGCGAATTTCTGCAAGACGTGTTAACGCACTTTGATTTGGGACTGGTAATGTCTCCACCCCAATGTTGTCCTCATCCTGGCTGTCTTCCAGCATCTGTGCGAGGCGTTTGTGGGAGTATTGCCAAGTGTAGACTTGTTCCAACGGTTCTACTTTTCAACATGGTCCAAAAGTCCCAGTGCAGTTGGGTGTGTGTACTTTCCCTTGCGGGAGAAAAAGGATTACCCCTCCTTCCCACTGCGTGATTCAGTACATGGATAGAGCCAGAAATGGTTCTACTGCTCTACACTGGCGGAGAGCAATCCGTGGTTTGAGAACCAAAAACTGGTGAAAAGCAGCAAATGGACACCATCCCATTATTAGATGCTGACTTGCAAAAACAAGCACATGTGATTCTTCACTTAGTCCGCCAGGGATTGACTGCACAAGACATCATCCGCGACTTTGTGAAGAATTGACTCAGCCCTTTAAAGAAAAGGGAGCACCCTGCCTGGGAGGTGCAGTCCATGGCAGATAGTACATTGGACTATAACAATGGTAAGTTTCATTTGCTTCACAATTTGTATATTACTATTAATGAGCAATGCCATACTGAGCAATCACAATTGTGAAGCAGTCTTGTCCGTGTTAGAAATTGACAAGAGGACAAATAGCCTTCTGAAGCCATATAATGCGGCGACAGAAGGAGCTCTAGGATCACCTCGTCCCCAGAGCTTGATTAACAACGGCGACGATCTGAGACAAGAACGTCAAAAGGTAAGACTTCTTTTGGAAAGCTTGCTCAATTATGCCTACTGATATCAAATTGCCAATTATGAAATGGCGCAACTGTTGAAGGGGCAAGTTGTTAGGACAAAGCGTCCTAGAGATGATGCTGGAACTTCTGGGAGGCCAGCATCGAAGAGAGAAAGGCTATCTCTTCTAGAACAAAAAAGATGAATGAGCCAACCCCTGGAACGTCCAAAATGAAGACCATAAGAGGGGCTTCTTCAAAGGCAAAGAAAACAACCATGAAGATTGTTGCGGTAAGGTTTTCTCTTCCCCCCATTATAGCAAGTACAAATAAGAGTCACTTCTTAATCGTACAGGGTGAGGGGAGCGATGATGAGGAAGACGATGTTCCTCTCATCCGGCGAAAGGGATCTACCACATAAACAAACATCCAGGACGGCACATCACAGATGGTTATGAACTGTTCAATGGAAAACCGTCTGCGAAGGCCTGTCGGGAGAATATGTTCAGTTATCACAGTCGGTTCTGATGTCAAAAACAACTGTGATAGTAAACCAGGCGGTTCTGAACACAAAACCGTCTGTAATAGTCTACTTATCACAGATGGCTCTAACCTAAAACCCGACTGTGATAGATACAATCGGTTCCCAGCTGAGAACCGTCTATAATAGTCTACTTATCACAGACGATTCTAACCTAAAACCCGACTGTGATAGATACAATCGGTTCTCAGCTGAGAACCATCTGTGATAACTAGAATATCACAGACGGTTCGGAACTCAGAACCGACTGTGATATATACAGTCGGTTGTGAACTAAGAATAGACTGTGATAGTGTAGTTATCACAGACGGTTCTGAGGTCTGAACCGACTGAAAAAGTGCGGGCGCTTCGAATTCTCAACTTTGATCATTTCTGTCTCCGATCTTCGCGCGCGACGCCTAGGAGAATACGAAGCATCGCTTTGGAAGTTCTATAAATTGACAGTGGAAAAATTTTCATTTACTTTACAAGTTTTTATAATTCTCAGACTGTTTGACTCCTTAGCCTCTCTGCGCCAATGGCATCCTCGATGGCATCGTCAGTCTCGCCCTCCCCGGTAAGAACTCTCAATCTTTTGGACTTACCCCTGTATTGTTAATCCTTGTTCAATACATTCTTGACCTATTGATTTGCACAGGGAAGGGGAGCCGTGGAAGACTCGGGCAAGGTGAAAGCCAAGCTGAGGGCCCTCTAGGAGGAGCACAAGCTCCTTACGGAGAAGCACACTTGGCTACGGCTTGACCTTGACGATCTCTTCCAGCGCATTCAGCGCATGAAGAGGGATGGTGACAATGCTAGGGCGAGGACGAGGCGTCTTCGCGAGGAGAAGAAAGCCGCGGATATGACCATCGCTGGCTGCGGTTTGACTATGAAGGATACCATCGCGAAGCTGAAGGAGGTCGCAGGCCTTCTCGACGTGGTAGTAGTTAATCCTAAGAAGGACAACTTGTCGCTGGAGGAGTCCTGTGTCCTGGCTGCAAGTCAAACTGACTTTATTCTAGATGCAGCCAGGGCTAAGACCACTCCTTGACCTAGCATTTTGTATTTTTACTTTCTTTTGTAAGTGATGAAAAAAATTATTGAAAACTTTGTTCTTATGTCAACTTTCCAATTTTCCAGCACATTCTTGGACTGCATGCTATCTCCCTCTTTCTTTATCTTTCTTTAGCTTTTGGCGAACATTCGACCATACAAAGGTATGTGCACTGTGTGCGATCAAGGAACGACTATCGCGATCTTTGGCTTGTGAGGGCAGTCCATCGGAGCCCTTCAAATAATATAGAAACAATATAGAAGTCGCAGGTCCCATGCAAATAATATAAAAAGAATATAGAAGTTGGGCTTATTTGGCTGGATCGCATTGTGGCATGCCAAACGCCTCGAGTTATATATCAATGTGCTTTGAATATCACAAACGGTTCTGAGGTAAAAAAGGCTGTGATAGTCACATTACAGACGGTTTTTATGTAAGGCCCGACTGTAATAGTCCCAATAGTGTCCGACGCCTCAAATTCTCAACTTCTTTCAATATCACAGATGATTTTTAACTCCAAACCGTCTGTGATAGTAACATTACATACGGTTTTTATGTAAGGACCGACTGTGATAGTCCCAACAGTGATCGACGCTTCAAATTCTCAACTTCTTTCAAATTCTCAGCGGTTCAACTGGAAGCAAAACTCCAGGGAGGGAACAAGTATTTGTAGAAGTCGAACAGTTCAATATTCCACTGGCATATTAAAGACGGTTCGGACATCAGAACCGTCTGTAATATTAAAGCAGACGGTTTTGATCTCCCAACCGTCTGTGATAGTCCCAACAGTGCCTACGCATTGAATTCTCTACATGCAATTGTTGATAACCGCACATAATAACTGCGCATATGAAGAGACTTATTTATTTACTTCAAATTTAATTTGCATCGAATTATGTAATCTGACGCTTCAACTTCCTAAGTGGGCACTACTGTTTTGCCGTGTTCCAGTTTATCTCCCGAGAAGTTATCATGAATTTATTGATCTTGAAAACAAGTAGTGCGCTCCACTTCAAATTCTCAACTGTGTGTTGTGTCTTTTCCGTTTCTGATGTTTGTGCGGCGCACTAGCCTGGGAACACGAAGCGTCAACTTGGAAATTCTATAAATAGCTTGTTTTTCATTAATGATGAAAAAATTAACTAAATATTTGTTCTTATGTAAATTTTACAATTTTCCCGCACGTTCTTGGAGAAAGAGAAGTGAAGCGGTTCAACTGGAAGCAAAACTCCACGGAGGGAACAAGTATTTGTAGAAGTCGAACAGTTCAATATTCCAGGCATAGTAAAGACGGTTCGGACATCAGAACCGTCTGTAATAGTCATATTACAGACGGTTTGGACATGAGAACCGTCTGTAATATTAAAGCAGACAGTTTGATATCCCAACCGTCTGTGATAGTCCCAATAGTGCCCACGCATCAAATTCTCTACATGCAATTGTTGATAACCGCACATAATAACTGCGCAGATGAAGAGATTTAATTATTTACTTCAAATTTAATTTGCATCGAATTATGTAATCTGACTCTTCAACTTCCTTTGTCGTGTTGCAGTTTATCTCCCGAGAAGTTATCATGAATATATTGACCTTGAAAACCAGTAGTGCGCTTTTTAAAACTTGAGGCACCCGCGCATATGAACCGTCACCTTTTGGTTCTATAAATAGCCAGGCTCCTAAATCCCTGTCTTTATTCCCTCCTCAACTCCCACCTTGATGGCGAGCCGAGATTCCAATGAGGTTATTGAAATTGAGAGTGATGAGGAAGAGATAAGGAATGAACTCGGTCAGGATCTTTAGAAAGTAAGTCCTCTCTGAAACTCAAAAGCAGATCTTTTTTTATGACTTGATTACCTCGAAACAAATGCATTTCGAAATCCATAGGTGCCTGAGGAAATGCTCCCTCCAAAGAAGAGACTTAGAAATGATGAAAGATCCTCCAGTGGAGCTGTAGCAAAGACTCTAGAGGGTGCTGAGGCCTGTGTTACCACATTGCCCCGTGCAACCCCTCTAGTTGCATCGACTCCACCTTTGGAGATCCACAACAATCCTTCCAATATCCCCTCTTCAACACCTTTGTATCATCAGCTTTTCTTGGATGATCAACTTTCTGGGGTAAGGCGCACACTTCCACGTCCAAATCCACTCCGAAGCTTGGCAATCATCTTCACCCTCTTTGCTGGTTGTTATGTCTTTCAAAACTAACCCATGCATGTGCAGGAGGAGAAAGCTGCCTTGTGCAGAACTCTCCAAAAAGAAAAAGAGGCGCTGGAGAAGCGTTCTGAGGGAATGTCTTCTGCCATTCTGTACTTGGTAGAGTGCTATGAGTTGCAGCTTCATCTCCACCTTTGGAGATCTACAACAATCCTTCTAATATCCTCTCTTCAACATCTTTTTTGTATCATCAGCTTTAATTTCTTGGATGATTCTACTGATGCCAAATCCACTCCTTTGCTGAGAGATGATGCAGATAGTCTTAGAGCCATTGGTAGTTCTCCTGGGGCGGCCAGTGTAGATCCTACTGATGCCAATACGTCCCTAGGAGAACTTTGTAAATTACTTTCGGAACAGGTCGACGCTAATTTGGTCGCTTGTATCCCTTATGTATGAAAAGATTGGAAGAAATAAGAAATTTCTTTTCCTTATATATCTGGCTTTTCGATTGATTATGTAACTGATAATCACCAAATGATGTTCTGTGTGAAAATGTTAACAAGAAAATACTGCTGCAATCAAGACGGTTTTTAACTCAAAACCGTCTCTGATAGTAACATTACAGACGGTTTTAATTTCAGGACCGACTGTAATAGTCTCAAAATTCTTTGAACATCCACAGACATATATATACAACAAATATGAAAAACAAGATAAAACCAAATAGTCTCAACGTTCATTTTTTTAAATACTAACATTGAAAATAAGATAGAACCAAATATGAAAAACAAGTGGAACAACTGACCACTAGTCGAACGGTTCGACTGCAAACAATCCAGGATATTATAGACGGTTCGGACCTTATCACTGTCTGTGATAGTAGAGCAGAGTGTTGATTTTATAATTATCACAGACTGTTCTGAGGTAAAAACCGACAGTGATAATCACAGATGGTTCTGAAGTAAAAACCGACTGTGATAGTAAAGTGGACGATTTTGAGCTCGGAACCGTCTGTGATATTGTAATTATCATAGACGGTTCTTAATTAAAAACCGACTGTGATATTAAAGCGGACGGTTTTGAGCTCATAACCATCTGTGATATTTTTGTCATAGTTCTACACAAAATGCACCGATATTACCAACGGTATTATATAGAACCATCTGTATTGAACCTGGTATAAAAGGTCTTTTGGTGGATGTTTTGAGCTAGTCATACACTCTTGCTCGACATACACTGTCCAGTTCGAAGAGATTTGGGGCAAGGAAGAGCGAAATCTCGAAAGGCCGGGGGAGCATTTGGGGGCAAAAATTTGAGTATCCAAGGTTGGTACTTGCTCCCAAGGCATACACATTACTTGATTTCATCATCAATATCGATCTCCATTGATTGATCAAATTAGAGTGAGAGGGAGGGGAAGCTACAGAAGCAAATCCTGGTTGTAACTCATTTTCGACCTGTACTGTAGCTATTTAATTGCTTTATGATGTGTGTTATCCACGCCCCCAACTAATTGATTGCAGTTCAAGTAGTAGTTAACTATTTATACCGCAAACTCTGCATCAAACACTAGCTAGCTAGATTTATATAATTTATTGCGTGTCGACCGTACATAGAGTATTACTAATTAGCATGTGTATGAATTTGATTAATTGCAGATGGTCCGAGACTGGGTGTATAATGACAACCGAGTGGGTGAGGAATACATGAAAGGTGTTTTTGATTTCCAAAAGGTTGCTGTGCAAGACATAGCGAAGAAGGGTTTACCATATATGTACTGTCCTTGTGTAGACTGCCAGAATCTTAAGATGTTCACCAACTCATCTCAAATTGTCGCCCACTTAATTCGATGTGGTTTCAAAAAGGGGTATACGTGTTGGGTCCACCATGGAGAAGAGCCAACTGCAGAAACAAATGCCACTCAAGTTGAGGAACAGGACATGTCGGATCCGAACAACAACTTCGACGAGGATATGCCAGAGGATGTCAATTTAGATGACATGTTGCGTGATGTGGAAGGAAATTACAATGAAAGGGAGTTTGGCAAATTCAAGCGCTTGATTGAGGACTCAGAAAAGCCGTTGTTCCCTGGTTTCAAGTCGAAGTACACAAAGTTGGCCTCTGTGCTTGAACTGTTAAAATTGAAGGCAAGTAACAACTGGACCGACAAGAGTTTCACGGCACTGTTAGATCTTTTGGCGGACATGCTCCCGGAAGGAAACGAGTTGCCAAAAAACACCTACCAAGCGAAAAAGCTATTGTGTTCTTTGGGAATGGAAGTAGAAAGGATACACGCATGCCCTAATGATTGCATCCTTTACCATAACGACTACAAGGATATGCATGTCTGTCCGCTGTGCGGCGCATCCCGCTATAAGCGTAAGGACCGAACCGATGACGGCGACTGCGCTGAGATAAAGCAAGGACCTCCTGCTAAGGTGTTGTGGTATTTGCCCGTCATTCCCCGCTTGCAGCGTTTGTTTGCAAACCGTAATGAGGCAAAATTACTGCGTTGGCACTCGGAAGACCGGAAGAAGGATGGAAAGCTGAGACACCCTGCTGATTCTTCGCAGTGGAGAAACATCGACAGGGAATTTGTTAACTTCGGAGCAGAATTGAGGAATATAAGGTTCGGGTTGAGTACCAATGAAATTAATCCTTTTGGCAACATGAGCAGTCGGCATAGCACTTGGCTGGTTATTTTGTGTATCTACAACCTTCCTCCTTGGTTGTGTATGAAGTGCAGGTACATCATGATGTCTCTACTTATCTCAGGACCAAAACAACCCGGAAACAATATTGATGTGTACCTAGCACCATTGATAGAGGATCTCCTAATAATGTGGAACGAAGGGGTGCAGGTATGGGACGCATACAAACGAGAGACCTTCATCCTACGTGCTATGATATTCTGCACCATCAACGATTTCCCTGCCCTTGGAAATTTGTCGGGCCGTAATACGAAAGGAGCCAAAGCCTGCCCCCACTACGAAGATGAGACTGAGAGCGTGTGGCTGAAGAATTGCAGGAAAACAGTGTACATGCGTCACCGTAGGTTTCTTCCGAAGAATGACGCGTATCGTAAGAGGAAGAGGGAATTTGACGGCCACAAGGAAGATGGTTCAACCCCGAAGCCTACGCGCGGGAAAGATGTTTACTCACGGGTGAAGGACATAGATGTTGTGTTTGGAAAGGGTCGTAAATTAAAACCCCGCACAAAGAACTCTTGGAAGAAGAGATCGATATTTTGGGACTTACCGTATTGGGAGCATTTAGAGGTTCGTCCTTGTATTGATGTCATGCATGTAGAGAAGAATGTTTGCGACAGTTTAATCGGCCTATTGCTGAACATTCCGGGGAAGACAAAGGATGGCGTCAATGTGCGGCATGACATGATGGAAATGAGAATCAGGCCCGAGCTAGCACCGAGAGAGGACGATAAAGGCCGTATATACCTCCCCCTGCATGCTACACTTTGTGCAAGGCTGAGAGGACAGAACTCTGTAAGTGTCTCTATGGTGTTAAAGTTCCATCGGGTTACTCCGCAAATATGAAAAAGCTTGTGTCCATGGGCAATTTGAAATTGTTGGGTATAAAGTCTCATGATTGTCACGTGTTGATGACACAAATGCTTCCTGTTGCCATCGGGAGTATTCTGCTGCATAAGGTCAGAGAGACGATCACGAGGCTGTGTTTTTTCTTCAATGCAATTTCTTGCAAGGTCATTGATCCCGATGGACTGGATTCTCTGTAGAGCGAGGTGGTTCGAACTCTCTGTCAGCTTGAGATGTATTTTCCTCCATCGTTTTTTGATATCATGGTCCATCTCACCGTCCACCTTGTCAGAGAAATGAAGATATGTGGATCCATGTTCCTACATTATATGTATCCATTCGACAGGTACATGGGTGTACTTAAGGCCTACGTGAGGAATCGGTCTCGGCCCGAGGGTAGCATTGTCGAAGGTTATGCAGCGGAAGAGGTTGTTGAGTTTTGCGTCGATTACATGGCCGAGGTAGAAGCAATTGGAGTTCCTGTGTCTCGTCACGAGGGGAGGCTTGATGGCTTTGGCACTATGGGACGGAGAGCCATCACTCCTGATTTCGATATGTACTCGAAAGCTCATTTTTGGGTCTTGCAACACATGACGGAGGTATCTCCGTACATCGATGAGCACAAGGAGATGCTACGACAAGGCAATCATCGCCGATCCGAGGTTTGGATCACGGGAGAACATAACAGTAAATTCAACGCGTGGATGAAAGTGCGAATCACTGGAGAGTCCGCAAGTGATAACCTTAAATGGTTGGCAAAAGGACCCACGTTTACTGTATAGACATGGCAGGGATACGACATCAATGGGTACACTTTTACATGAAAGCTCAAGATTGAAAGAGCACTGTGCAAAATAGTGGAGTGAGCGTAGAAGCTTTCCATGAGGAGTTCAGCGAGACAGGCCCAACAATGGTAGTACGTGGATTGAACTCGTACTATGGGTTCATTGAAGAAATTTGGGAGCTCGATTACGTACTGTTCAAGATTCTCCTATTTCGATGCTGATGGGTCCAAATCCCACAGGGTGTGAAGGTTGACAGTTACGGTTTCACTTCTGTGGATCTCGATCGAGTTGCTTATAAAGATGAGCCATTCATACTTGCATAGCAAGCCATTCAGGTCATTTATGTCATTGACCCGACCAATAAGAAGTGGCACGTCGTCCTTCATGGCAAGAGAAGGATTGTTGGAGTTGAAAATGTCATAGACGAAGAGGAATACAATCAATTTGATGAGATTCCTCCATTTGGAGATGACGTACAGGTCGATACTGAAGACACCGACGAAACCAGTTACGTCCGTATGGATCACCAGGAAGGGTTATATTTTAAAGGTAATCAACCGTACGTCCTTATCTCTCTGTTTCGATCGGTATAGCTTATATCTCCTGTAATTCTCGTCTTTGCAGGGCCGCGGCAAGTGGAAAGTTGAGGATAACATGGCTGTGTCTGTGGAAATTGTCGGTCAAAGTCCCCATTTGTATGTAACATTAACTTGAGCATGCTCCACATTTTATGTTAAATTTATTTGAGCATGCTCCACATTGTAACCAATTTTCGGATCTACGTACACTGTAACCAATTTACAGAGCATTTGGACTACATTTGAAATATCCGAGTGTTCATTTAAAATAAGTTTTCGAGCATTCAGAGTTGAAGAGCTACAGATCAGTTTCAAGTTGTAAAACTTCCGTTCAATAGAGAGATTATCACAAACGGTTATGAATTATCACAGACGGGTATGAATATGGAACCAACTGTGATATTCAGAACAGCGTCTCCGACGCTTCAAGTCTTAACGTGCATAGTTGGTTCTCAAGTCGAAACTGTCTGTGATAATCTCAGTCACAGTCGGTTCTCAACTCAAAACCGTCTGTGATAATCTCTCACTATGTAGATTATCACAGACGGTTTTTATTTGAGAACCGACTGTGATAATATTATCACAGACGGTTATGAATATAGAACCGACTGTGATATTCCCAACAGTGTTCGACGCTTCGAGTTCTTAACGTGCACCGTCGATTCTCAAGTCCAAACCGTATGTGATAATCTCAGTCACAGTCGGTTCTCAACTCAAAACCGTCTGTGATAATCTCTCTCACTACTACAGAAATGCTTTTCACTATCGGTTAAAAATCCACTCTACTATCGGTTCTCTTACTGATAGTGATCGGCACGATAGTAGAAACGTAGCATACTTCTATCTGTTGAAAACCGTTAGTAAAACATCTACATTCCCAACGTTCACTAATCGCTAACGACTATTTCTTCTATCGGCTGGGATCTAAACCGATAGTATTGTGTAGGTTTTTTCTATCGGTTCGGATCTAAACCAATAGTATTGTGTAGGTTTTTTCTATCGGCTGGGATCTAAACTGATAGTATTGTGTAGGTTTTTTCTATCAGCTGGGATCTAAACCGATAGTATTGTGTAGACACAGTTAGTACTGGAAACTTTATTGTATCGGTTGTAGTATATGAATCGATAGTACTGGAGTATTTATTCTATCGGTTGTAGTATATAACCGATAGTACTGTGTAGTTTTTCCTATTGGTTATGTACTCGACACGGTTAGTACTGGAATCTTTCACATACACATACAACAATACAGAGATACATTGGATCATTCACAAATACACCAATATTTACAAATACACCAATATTCACATATTGAATTTGTTCACAATACACTAATACAGTAATATACACATGCAATGGACAGATTGAATTTATTCACATATTGATCGAGTTTATTCACAAATATATCAATGAATCTATTCATATATTGAGTTTATTCACAAATACAGCAATCAACACATTCAATATATATTACACAAGTCAGTTACAATCGATCGTTGATAGCCACTTCTTCCATGACATATTGAGCCCAAATTGTTCGCAGCTCCTTCAATTGAGGCAACTCATATTGCTCTTTCAACATGGCGCTCTGCATATATGCGTGTATGAAGTTAGGAACGTACGTCACATCCAATTAATGTTCGACTTTGAGTCAGGAAAAATGGTTACCTTAGGGAATTGGGCAAAGTTTCTCCTGATCAGGTCATACATGAATCTCATGACATAGAAGCCACATTCCCACGATTGTAGTTGCTGATGGCACTGGGGTAATTGCATATGCAAAGACATAAACCCACATTAACTCGAAAGAACTAATTAAGCTTAAATTAAAAGACTCATCATGAGTACTTCCATCCATATTAATTACCTCATATTCTTCCAAGAAATTGTTGTGCCCTTCGACGCGTCATGCCTCCCTCCAGCACTAACATAATTTTTGAAAGCCCTGTATTTAATTTAGCATTGCCGGTTAATATGTTATCATTAAGGCTAAGTCCAACGCCGCAGCTTCAGCGCTCTGACATGCGGGCCCCACGGGGAAAAAATAATAAAAAACGCGCGCGAGGAGAGAGAGAACGCCACGGCTGGCGTCGCAAAATCGCGGTCTGACAGGTGGGGCCCACCGACGCCTCGCACGCGTGGCGCCCGCGTTGGAGCACACGCGGCGCCCTGGGACGCGGTTTGTGGGCCCCACCGCTGTCCCCCGCGTGCGCTCCTACTCGCTGATCGCGTGCACTGACATGTGGGCCCAAATGCGCGTGACGGCCCACATGTCAGCGAGGTGGGTGCACGGTGCGTTGGTCGCCACGCGTTTTGGTGGGGCCCACAAAACGCGTGGTGGCAGTAAAGGCGGGAAGTTTGGTGCACACGCGGGGTTTTGGAATCAGTCGCTGATTTGCGGGCTCGGTTGCTGCGGGACCCACCTGTCAGTGAGGGGGCTGTTTATTAGGCGCAGAAAACTAGCCGTTGCGCAATAAATCTCCCCGGTCCCACCTGTCAGCGAGACAAAAAATAGCCGTTTTATTTATAGCCGTTAAAAACTAGCCGTTTTAAATAATTTATTCGTTTTTAAGCCTAGAAATTCATAAAAAATACCAAAAATTCACCAAAAATCACCAAAAAATTCTGAAAAATTGTGTGCTCCCCTGGCTATAAATAGGAGCAAGTTTCAGCTCATTTGCACTCAACACAAGTTCAAAACACACACTTTTCCAGCAAAGTTCAACCCGTTTTTTCCCAGAAAATTTTCCGATGGCCAACACTCCCCCCCGCGGTTATGTGAACTGGTTTGGCGAGCCTAATTTCGATGAGGAGAGCCCCCAAGCGCCAAGCGGCCAAAATCCGGCCAGTTTTCAGCCCCCTCCCCCACCATATCCGATGTGCTATCCACCATACGCCCCAGCCCCTCCATACGGCCAACCATATCCATATGCACATCCGTACGCACAACCCCCCTACGGCCCTTACGGTCAGAATCCTCATTTCGTTGGAGCTCCGACCATCCCCGCGGAAATGTCGCCTCCGCAAGCACCGGCAAAGAATTCCCGCTCCACGTCGGTATCAGATACCGGCAGTCCGCATAGCACGGGCCCGGTCGAGTGCGAGGACGCCGACGATGCCGGCAAAAGCGAAGGAACCGCCGCACAGCGGCGTAAACGAATGAACTGGTCACAACCAGACGACATGCGACTTGTGAGTGTTCATCTAAATATTAAATATTTGTATGGTACATTTTTTGTCCACAGGGTTTGTCTTAGTTTTTGAAAAGTTGAATTTTTCGTCCTCCAGATCAGTGCATGGTTTAATAACTCTCTTGATCCGGTAGAGGGGAACTACCAAAAGTTCGACGTATATTGGTCGAAGGTCACTGAGGCATACAACAGGAGCAGTCCGCCCGACCGCAGACGAGACGTTAGGCACTGCAAAGACCATTGGCTGAAGAACAATAAGAAAATTGTTCACTTCAATGGCATCTATTGTAGGTTGAGGGATGCCTACGCCAGTGGTCATTCGGACGACCAATTAATGTCTCAAGCACGGGACATGTATAAGCAGGAGGTGGGTCATCCCTTCATCTTGGAGCACTGGTGGACTGCCGTGCGTGGTCAACCGAAGTGGTGCCAAAGCTACCTCGACTCTTCCAAAAGAGCTCGCCTCAACGAAGAAGGTGCCCACACGTCGTCGTCAAACAACGATGACGAACCTGTGGAGCTTCCACGACCGGAAGGGCGGGATGCCGCAAAGAACAAGCGGAAGGGTAAGACAAAAATGAGTGAAACATCCTCGGCGTCCTCGGCGTACGAGGAGACCCTGCAGCGCATCGGCCAAGCCAATGCCGACCTCGATAGGGTGGCCGACAAAGCCGTTGCTGCAGCCGAGAATTTGCAAGAGATGGCCAAAAGCAAGGAAAAAGCCACATTTATGAAGTCGCTGACGAAACTGATTATGGGGGATACATCCAATTTCTCGGATGCTCGTAAGAAGGCGCATGAGGCCGCATTAGAGTACGTGAACGACATGATTAAGGAAATGAAGAATAAGTAGTAGCTTGAATGATGTACTTTTCCTTTGTAAAATTGTACTCGCATTATTTAATTTAAGTCGTTTTGGATTTACCTGTTTGAATTTTAGCCGTTGCTTTTGGCATGTGATCGATATGTGTTGCATGCTTTTGGATTCTACCCGTTGGAACCAACACATGTGATGGATGCCTTTGTATTTAGCCGTTGCTTTTGGCATGTGATCGATATGTGTTGCATGCTTTTGGATTGTACCCGTTGGAACCAACACATGTGATTGATGCCTTTGTATTTAGCCGTTGCTTTTGGCATGTGATCGGTACTTTTGAAATTTACCCGTTGCTTTTGGCATGTGATCGATATGTGTTGCATGCTTTTGGATTGTACCCGTTGGAACCAACACATGTGATTGATGCCTTTGTATTTAGCCGTTGCTTTTGGCATGTGATCGGTACTTTTGAATTTTAGCCGTTGCTTTTGGCATGTGATCGATATGTGTTGCATACTTTTGGATTGTACCCGTTGGAACCAACACATGTGATTGATGCCTTTGTATTTAGCCGTTGGAAGAGGCCCATGTGCTTGATTCTCTTCTCTTCCTATATATCAGAACCCCTGGAGCCTTCATCTTCACAACATCTTGCCTTGTCCAAAATATCTTGCCTTGTCCAAAATATATTGCCTTGTTCAAAAAAAATGTCCTCTAGCTCAAGCACAAGTAGTGGCGACGATGAAGCCATCAACCAAGTTGAAGAGTTCGTGGCGGCGTTTGTGCAGAGTGGGTTGACGGTCCAACCCCTGTACCGTCGCGTTGTTGACGACCTTCAAGCCAGCATAGACGATGGTACCTCGCACCGCCGTCGACGAGGTACCAGAAGGTACATCGATAGAGATCGCGAAGGCGGTCATGGCCGTCTAGTCGCGGACTACTTCGCCGACGTTCCGGTCTACCCCGAGTATTTGTTTCGCAGACGGTTTCGAATGGGGAAACCCCTCTTTCTGCGAATCGTCGAAGCTCTTAGGGGGTGGTCCCCGTACTTCAATGAGAGGAGAGATGCCCTCCTTAGAAAGGGGCTATCTCCCTTGCAGAAGTGTACAGCGGCATTGCGCATGTTGTGCTACGGCTCCCCCGCCGATGCCGTCGATGAGTATGTACGCATTGGAAAGTCGACGGCTATTGAGTGTCTGGAGCGTTTCGTCGAAGGAATCATTGATCGGTTCGCGGAGGAATATCTTCGTCAACCTACTGTCGACGACCTCCGGCGTCTGCTCCAGCAAGGAGAGGAGCGAGGTTTCCCAGGGATGCTGGGAAGCATCGATTGCATGCACTGGGAATGGCGCAATTGCCCAGTTGCGTGGAGGGGCCAATTCACCCGCGGTGATCAAGGAGTCCCTACAATAATACTAGAAGCGGTTGCGTCCAAAGATCTGTGGATATGGCATGCTTTCTTTGGTGTCGCCGGGTCCAACAACGACATCAACGTGCTAAACCAATCCCCCCTTTTCAAGGATGTGTTGGCCGGCCGAGCTCTTGCTGTTCAGTACTCTGTTAATGGGACACAGTACAATATGGGGTACTACTTAGCCGATGGTATTTACCCCGAATGGGCTGTCTTCGTGAAGACCATTCCCTTGCCCCAAACGGAGAAACACATGTTTTTCGCACAGCAGCAAGAAGGAGCAAGAAAAGATGTGGAGCGAGCTTTTGGGGTCTTGCAAACTCGATTTGCTATTGTCCGCGGCCCCGGTCGATTTTGGCAACGGTCAACCCTTGCCAATATTATGAAAGCGTGTGTCATCCTACACAACATGATAATCGAGGATGAGCGACACTGTCATGACCCGACCGATGCGTCGTACGATAGCCAAGGGACATCTACCGTTACACCGCCTATTCTCCACGGGAGTGCTCCGCCAATATTCGCACATATGCTGGCTCAGAATGATGCAATCCGGGCTCGCCCAACTCATCGGCAACTGAAACGGGATCTAATTGAGCACATTTGGCAGCATTTCAGGGGCGACGATGCCGAAATGTAGTAGTTTGTGCGGAGTTTAGTTTAAAATGTATTAGGATTTTAATTAGTATGTGTCTTGTTTATTTCTACGTGTGTCATTTATTAAATAAAAAAATTTAAAAACATTTTGAATTTTTTTAATGTTATTTACAATTTTTATGTTTTATTTGGCCGTGTTCGAATTATCCGAAATTCATTTTAGTAATTATAATCTTTAATACATATTATATATGCGGGTCCCGCACGAAGCGCCTCTCGAAGCGCCTTTGCATTGGAGAGAGAGACGCTTGGAGAAGACGCCTCGCGAAGCGCCTTGCATTGGAGTAGGGGGATGTTTGGGGTGGCGCTTCGCACACGTGGCACAGAATATACTGAGGAATATTCTGTTGAAGCGCCTCGCGAAGCGCCTCGGGGTTGGACTTAGCCTAATTAGCTAGTCAGAGAAAAATTTAAAACAACTATGTTACTTACGCGTCTATGTGCCATGTGAGAGTGAAAACATGCGCCACCTTGTCGCTCATCGAATCGAGCTAATAGACCTCATTCATCCATGGGCAAATGACGGCGAGGACCCAGTGGCCCCTACATTGCATATATAAGCGAACCGTTTCATACATATGTTAGGCGTAACATATAAGAATGAGTTAAATTAGTAGGAAATGCACTAACCTTTGGTGATACGGCGCAAGGATGAACTCTCGGTCCTGCTGCGCTAGTAGTGCCCTTGATATGTATTCCTCCGCATGTGCTTGGTCGTGCTCTAGCATCGTGAGGCTTATTTTCTCTGGGTCGAGGAAACCCACCTTGTCACATGCCCTCATCGACGCCAGCCTATACATGCACTTGGATGCAAAGTAGACATTAGTAAGTAGTGCATACAAAGTGATTAGATTTATGAAATGAACTGTGATAACTTCAGACAACAGCAAACTCACAGGACTCCAGTCCGTATGATGGACATATCAAGCTCCCGCCAGTTGAGTAGGTCGAACAAATCCTCGTGGGCCACCGATATGCTCCCGGCCTCACGGTGAAAATGACCTGGCCTGAAGTGAACCAAGAAGTTGATGTGGCGCCTAGACCGGGTCAGGTACCACTCATGGAGACTTCTGGTTATTTGATCCATATTGCGCAGAAGGTACTCCGACACGAGTGGGGACCCGGTCTTGAACGTACCCGGCTGGCTTTGTTTGGCCTTGCCTTTGGCCTTGCCCTTGCCTTTGGGCGGGGAGCGAGTGTATACCATCAAAGGTTGGGGTGCGGTGCCGCCGGTCTCATTTGATGGCGAAGGGTTTGAGGCCGTCGGAGGAGGCATGGGGGCCGAAGGAGCTGGGTCATGCGTTGTGGCGTGGGTGGTGTCCTCAGGAAGTGAGCTGGTATCCATCGTCCACTTTAAGTACGAACGCATAAGTTAGATTTTGCAAATTGAGTATATTAACTGAGTTGTAAGTTAGAATGGCTAGGGTTTACCTCCTGTAGTCTAACACCCTTCTTGGGCCACTATATGTACGAGCCCAATGCCTCGCCAATTGTCCGCATTTCGTCCGTTGGGACAGGCAATGAAAAAGAGCTATAGCCCGGGAGGGCCATGTTCACCTGTACTTTTGCGAATCCAGGCTCTAGAGGTACGCAGTGGATCCGGACATCCTCCCAAGACTGGTATACGACCCTGTTTGCAACCACTACAGGTTTGTCACCTATGTTGATCAATAGCTACAGCTCTCCGGCTTCTGCAATTTGCAACAATTATAACAGGTTAGCGAAACAGTTCTAACGTAACGGGAGTGGCATCAACCGAACTGCATATATAGATCAAGAGTTGCAATACCTCAATCAGGTCCACCGGATCCACGTGAACCTTTGAGCCGCAACTACTTGGCCTGGCAGCGTCGACCTCAGCAGCTGGATCTAAAACCTTGGACTGCACAACTCGGCTGAGGCGTTCATACTTCTCGTTCATTGTTCATTTGAGCGAACATGTCCATGAATTGTGCAGTCACATTTGCCCGTATCTTCTGAGATAGCTCCACTTCCCTTTCCTTCCAGCTGCCAGCCTTCTTCGCCTTTTGCCAGGCTCCGAGAAGCCTTCCTTCCATGGCACCACACCCCCCACGGTTCGCGTCCGCCCTGGATGCTCCTTGTTCCCTAGAGCCCGGGTAAGGATGTCGTTCTCCCTATGGGGAGTGAACAATCCCTCGGTCGCCTCCTTCGAGCAAGAGATCTGTTACATTCAAAGCTCTCCATTGTAAGGAAGAAATATATACAAACTTGTGCGCACACTAGTGATCATAGTTTTTTCGACCACACTCTATGATTCCAACCAGGAAGTTAGCCAACTTACGAGTCGCTGCACGACCTCGATGTCCCTGGGGTTTGGGAACGCCACAGTCCCCGTGGCCGACACGGCCCCTGTGGCCAGCCACCAGCGCTTACATCGCGAATCACGGATCTCGGAGAGTGGTAGGTCAGGGGAGTCGACGAAATTCGACGCCTCGTCTTCAGCCTTCTTCCACTGCTCCTCCTTCCCCGCATAGCCGCGAGAGCCGAGCCGGTGTGGGTGGTCGTTCCTCCTCTGGATTGCCTTGTTCTTCTCGCTGAGGGCCTTCATACAAGAAACAAGAAAATTAATGCACCGCTGGTTACTGCATACAATGGTGTAACCAAGCAAAGGAACCATACATACCTTGAACTCAGGAGTTCCCTTCTGTTGGGTGAATTGCTCCCATACCTCCTCCGTTATGAAGGGGTACTTCTCGCATGGAGATTTACCTTTAGCGAGGAAGGTACTAATGAGGACGCTCTTGAAGGTTTTCCATGTGTTGTTCATGTCCTTCAAGCAAGCTATCTTGGGACCATCGTCGGGGATGTTCCACTTGACCTGTTTCAAATGGTGCATATAAGCAGGACTTACCTAATCGCTGGGATAAACCAAGGGAATGTGATTACTCAAGAGTTCAGGGATTTTAATTAATTTTACCTTCACTTTCGCCCACAGCCTATCCCTCTCATCGGCCTTAACGGACATGAACGGAACATGGAAAACCTTTAAGAGCTGGCTCGCTAGTAACTTCCTCGCTGCGGGGAAATCTCCTTGCGAGAAGTACCCCTTCATATCGGAGGAGGTATGGGAGGAATTCACCAAGCAGAAGGGGACTGAGGAGTTCAAGGCCCTTAGCGAGAAGAATAGGGCGATCCAGAAGAGGAACGACCACCCGCATCGGCTCGGATCCCGGGGCTATGCGGGGAAGGAGGAGCAGTGGAAGAAGGAAGACGAGCAAAATCCTGTCATCGACACCCCTGAGTTGTCGCTCTCCGAGATCCGGGATGAGAGGTGCAAGCGATGGTGGAGGGGGAGGGGGTCCGTGTCGTCCACGGGGTCTGTGCAGTTCGCAACCCCTGGGGACGCCGACGTTGTGAGGCGAATGGTAAGTTGGCTAACCTCGTAAACTGTGTGCGCACAAGTGTATATAAGGCAATTTGTCTCACAAGGTACCTTTAAATGTAACAGATCTCTTTTGAGAAGGAGGCAGCGGAGGGATTGTTTACCCCGCAGAGGGAGAACGACATCCTCACCCGGGCTCTAGGAAATAAGGAGCATCTCGGGCGGACACGGGCCGTGGGAGCCATTGTGTCGTGGAAGGCCGGTTTCGTAGATCCGGCTCCACCGAGGAAGAAGGCCCATTCCTGGAAGGAAAAGGAAGCTGACCTCTCCAATAAGATACGGGCTGAGGTACGGGAGGAGATACAGGCGGAGATGCGGGCTGAGATACGGGCTAAGGTACAGTCTGAGGTGCAGTCCGAGGTCGCACAAATGAGGGAAGAGTTTGCACGGTTGAGAGAAGCATTGCTGGCCAAGAGTGCAGATGCGGATCCCCAGGACGACGGTACCCCGCGGGGTCGGATAAGCAGTTGCGCTTCGAAGGTACTCGCGGATCCAGTGGATCTACTTGAGGTACTGCAAGCCTTCATCTGTGCACTTAAGTTGATTCCACTCCCATTCTGTTAGAGTTGTTTCGCTAACCTATTTTAATTGTTACAAATTTGCAGGGGCCGGAGGGCTGCATCTTATAGAATCACGTAGGCGCCGGGCAGGAAGTGGTTGGACACGGCTTCGTATATCCGTCTGGGCCGGATGTCCGGGTCCACTGTGTACCTCTGCGGTTGGGTTTCGTAAAGGTACAGGTGGACATGGCCATGCCGGGCTACAACGATTCTCCGTTGCCAGTCCCAACAGAGGAACTGCAGACACTTGCTGAGGCAGTGGGCTCCTACGTACAGTGGCCCAAGAAGTGTCTTGTAATACAACCGGTAAATCCTACACATTTTAGATTACATCCTACTCAGTACACTCAACTTGCATAATCTAACATACATGCTCATTAATTGAAGTGGCCTGCCGCTGGGCTACCAGGGGACTACGCCCCCAGCTCGGGGCATGAGGCCCGATCTCGTGCGACCCTGGACACATCAAAGATGGCCTCGACCCCACCCAGCGCATCCACGCCTTCACCTCGGAAGAAAGCTGCCATCACCTCGCCCTTGCCTTCGAAGGTACGCGCTCAGTCCCCGGCAAAAGGCAAGGGCAAAGGCAAGGGAAAAGGGCGACAGGGACAGCCGGAGAGGTTCACAAACGGGTTCCTACTCATGTCGGAGGCAGCTTTGTGCAAATTGGATCGATCAACCAGAGACCTCCACTCGTGGTACCTACACCGAGCTCGGCGCAATCTGAACTTCTTAGTTCCCTACAGGCCTGGGCAGTTCCACCGTGAGCCCGGGAGTATATCCGTGGCACACGAGGATCTGTTCGACCTCTACAACTGGCGGGAGTTCGATATGTCCATCATACGGACTGGAGTCCTGTGAGTTTGCTGATGCTATGTATTGCTGTTTTCTAACTCTGTTTGCTAACTCTGCATTGTTGTAGTTCATTTGAAATGTAGTAACTTTCTGTGCAATACTAATGTCGTCCTTTGCATGCAGGTGCATGTACAGGCTAGCATCGGAGGCTGCGTGTGACAAGGTGGGTTTCCTCGACCTAGGGAAAATAAGCCTCACGATGCTAGAGCACGACGCCGCGCACGCTGAGCTGTACATATCCAGGGCGCTGATGGCGCAGCAGGACAGGGAGTTCATTCTGGTGCCGTACCACCAAAGGTTAGTGCATTTCGTACTAATTTAACTCGATCTTGTATGTTACACCTGAGATATACTTTGAGCTAGCGGTCCTCTTTTACGTACAATGCAGGGGCCACTGGATCCTCATCGTGATCTGTCCGCCGAGGAACGAGGTGTACTACCTCGATTCGATGCGTGACAGATTATCGATCGAATATGTGGTCAAGGGGAATATGGAGGCGTAAGTAACTTATATGTTTGATTTAAATTTTCACCTCACTAGCTAATGATAATACATTAACGGGCAATACTAACTGAAATGCAGGGCTTTTGATAAATATGCGTCCGCTGGAGGGAGGCATGCCGCACCGCAGGGCTCCCTACTAGCTTGGAAAGAATATGAGGTACTCACGAGACTTTTTGTTTATGCTTAATTAGTTTATGGAAACAATAGCTAACATGTCTTCGCATATGCAATTATCTCAGTGCCATCAGCAGCCGCAATCGTGGGAATGCGGGTTTTATGTGTTGTGCTACATGTACGACCTAGTGCAGACAAACTTTGCCCAATTCCCCCAGGTAAGCATCGATAGCTAACTCAAATTTGAAAATTGGGTGTCACGTTCTAAATTAGGAAGTTAGTTACTAACTATTCACACATGCTTGCAGATCGCCATGTCAAAGACTCATACGAAAATGCAAAGATTAGAGATCTTCGACAAATCTGGGCTCAATATGTCATGGAGGAAGTTGCGCCCAACCATCCGCCATGATAATTTTCTCTTTTTCGTGTACTCTGTGCATAGACTGTTTATATACATGTTAATAAATATATATGTCAATAAATGTCCACATTGGATTGCAATTTGTATTTGTCCATATATATGTGAATAAATGTGAATAACTGTCTAATGTGTCAATCTGTTCTGTGAATTTACCTTTCTTTGCATCTGTACTGTATTGTGTATCCAATCTATAATGTATTACATCTGTACTGTATATGTGAATGTACTGTATTGTAAATGTAAACGTACTGTATATGTGAATGTTCTATCGGTAAATTCATTCACAGCCGACAGACTACTACAAATTTTCTATCAGTAAACTCATCCACAACCGAGAGACTACTACCCATTTTTCTATCGGTAAACTTGAAATTTACCATCAGAATAGTGTGACTTTTCCTGCCGGTGAACTCATCCACAACCGAGAGACTACTGTAGTTTTTTCTATCGGTAAACTTGAAATTAACCGTCAGAATAGTGTGACTTTTCCTGTTGGTGAACTCATCCACAACCGAGAGACTACTGTAGTTTTTTCTCACTAGTACAGAAATGCAGTCTTCTATCGGTAAAAAACACCCTTCTACTATCGGTTTTTGTACCGATAGAGATAGACACGATAGAACAAGACTGGACATTTTCTATCGGTAAATAACCGACAGAAGAAGTTCACTATTCTATCGGCATATTATGAATCTACCGATAGAAAACCCGTTGTAGTCTTACGTCCAGCGGCAGGGAAAGTACCATTATTCTAACGGTTAATTACAAGATTACCGACAGAAAAAATCATACTATTCTATCAGCATCTTACAAGTTTACCGATAGAAAATGTGTCGTCAGCGGTTGGAAAAGTACCACTATTCTAACGGCTAATTATAAGTTTACCGATAGGAAAAATCATAATATTCTATCGGCATCTTACAAGTTGACCGATAGAAAACTCGTCAATAGCGGATTGAAAAGAACCACTATTCTAACGGTTAACTACAATATTACCGACAGAAAAAAGCATACTATTCTATCGGCATCTTAAAAGTTTACCGATAGAAAACTCGTCGTCAGCGGTTGGAAAAGTACCACTATTCTAACGGTTAACTACAAGATTACCGACAGAAAAAAGCTTAGTACTCTATCGGATATGTATGAGTTCACCGGCAGGAAAGGTCACACTCTTCTAACGGTTAATTTTGATTGTACCGATAGAAAAAAGTACAGTAGTCTCTCGGTTGTTGATGAATTTACCGATAGAGCATTCACATATACAGTACTTTATTTGCATTCACAATACAGTACATTCACATATACAGTACAGATGCAAGGTAAATTCACAGAACAAATTGACACATTAGGCAGTTATTCACATTTATTCACATATGTATGGACAAATACAGATTGCAATCCAATGTGGACATTTATTCACATATATATATTTATTCACATGTATATGAACAGTCTATGCAGAGTACACCAAAAGGAGAAAATTGTCATGCTGAATGGTTGGGCGCTACTTCCTCCATGACATATTGTGCCCAGATTTGTCGAAGATATATAATCTTTGCATTTTCATATTGGTCTTTCGACGTGGCGATCTGCAAGCATGTGTGCATACTGATTAACTAACTTCGATCCTAATTTAGAACGTAACACCCATTTTTGAAATTTGAGTTAGCTATCGATGCTTACCTGGGGGAATCGGGAAAAGTTTGTCCGCACTAGGTCGTACATGTAGCGCAGCACATAAAACCCGCATTCCCACGATTGCGGCTGCTGATGGCACTGAGATAATTGCATATGCGAAGACATGTTAGCTATATATTGTTTCCATAAACTAATTAAGCATAAACAAAAAGTCTCGTGAGTACCTCATATTCTTTCCAAGCTAGTACGGAGCCCTGCGGTGCGGCATGCCTCCCTCCAGCGGACACATATTTATCAAAAGCCCTGCATTTCAGTTAGTATTGCCAGTTAATGTATTATCATTAGCTAGTGAGGTCAAAATATAAATCAAACATATAAGTTACTTACGCCTCCATATTCCCCTTGAGCACATATTCCATCGATAATCTGTCACGCATCGAATCGAGGTAGTACACCTCGTTCCTCGGCGGACAGATCACGATGAGGATCCAGTGGCCCCTGCATTGTACGTAAAAGAGGACCGCTAGCTCAAAGTACATCTCAGGTGTAACATACAAGATTGAGTTAAATTAGTACGAAATGCACTAACCTTTGGTGGTACGGCACCAGAATGAAGTCCCTGTCCTGCTGCGCCATCAGCGCGCTGGATATGTACTGCTCAGCGTGCGCGGCGTCCTGCTCTAGCATCGTGAGGCTTATTTTCTCTGGGTCGAGGAAACCCACCTTGTCACACGCAGCCTCCGATGCTAGCCTGTACATGCACCTGCATGCGAAGGACGAGATTAATATTAATTTCACAGAAAGTTACTCAGTATTCAAATGAACTGCAACATTAATGCAGAGTTAGCAAACAGAGTTAGAAAACAGCAATACATAGCATCAGCAAACTCACAGGACTCCAGTCCGTATGATGGACATATCGAACTCCCGCCAGTTGTAGAGGTCGAACAGATCCTCGTGTGCCACGGATATAGTCCCGGGCTCACGGTGGAACTGCCCAGGCCTGTAGGGAACTAAGAAGTTCAGGCTGCGCCGAGCTCGATGTAGGTACCAGTCGTGGAGGTCTCTGGTTGATCGATCCAATTTCCGCAAAGATGCCTCCGACAGGAGTGGGAGCGCGTTCGTGAACGTTCGCGGCAGTCCCTGTTGCCCTTTGCCCTTGCCTTTGCCGCCCTTGCCTTTTGCCGGGGACTGAGCGCGTACCTTCGAAGGCAAGGGCGAGGTGATGGCGGCTTTCTTCCGAGGTGGAGGCGTGGATGCGCTGGGTGGGGTCGAGGCCGTCTTTGATGTGTCCAGGTTCGTACGAGATCGGCCCTCATGCCCCGAGCTGGGGGCGCAGTCCCCTGGTAGCCCCGCGGCAGGCCACTTCAATTAATGAGCACGTATGTTAGATTATGCAAGTTGAGTGTACTGAGTAGGATGTAATCTAAAATGTGTAGGATTTACCGGTTGTATTACAAGACACTTCTTGGGCCACTGTACGTAGGAGCCCACTGCCTCAGCAAGTGTCAGCAGTTCCTCTGTTGGGACTGGCAACGGAGAATCGTTGTAGGCCGGCATGGCCATGTCCACCTGTACCTTTGCGAAACCCAACCGCAGAGGTACACAGTGGACCCGGACATCCGGCCCAGACGGATATACGAAGCCGTGTCCAACCACTTCCTGCCCGGCGCCTACGTGATTCTGTAGGATGCAGCCCTCCGGCCCCTGCAAATTTGTAAAAATTAAAATAGGTTAGCGAAACAACTCTAACAGAATGGGAGTGGCATCAACTTAAGTGCACAGATGAAGGCTTGCAGTACCTCAAGTAGATCCACTGGATCCGCGAGTACCTTCGAAGCGCAACTGCTTATCCGACCCCGCGGGGTATCGTCGTCCTGGGGATCCGCATCTGCACTCTTGGCCAACAATGTTTCTCTCAACCGTGCAAACTCTTCCCTCATTTGTGCGACCTCGGTCTGCACCTCAGACTGTACCTCAGCCCGTATCTCAGCCCGCATCTCCGCCCGTATCTCCTCCCGTACCTCAGCCCTTATCTTATCGGAGAGGTCAGCTTCCTTTTCCTTCCAGGTGCGGGCCTTCTTCCTCGGTGGAGCCGGATCTACGAAACCGGCCTTCCACGACACAATGGCTCCCACGGCCCGTGTCCGCCCGGGATGCTCCTTATTTCCTAGAGCCCGGGTGAGGATGTCGTTCTCCCTCTGCGGGGTAAACAATCCCTCCGCTGCCTCCTTCTCAAAAGAGATCTGTTACATTTGAAGGTACCTTGTGAGACAAATTGCCTTATATACACTTGTGCGCACACAGTTTACGAGGTTAGCCAACTTACCATTCGCCTCACAACGTCGGCGTCCCCAGGGGTTGCGAACTGCACAGACCCCGTGGACGACACGGACCCCCTCCCCCTCCACCATCGCTTGTACCTCTCATCCCGGATCTCGGAGAGCGGCAACTCAGGGGTGTCGATCACAGGATTTTGTTCGTCTTCCTTCTTCCACTGTTCCTCCTTCCCCGCATAGCCCCGGGATCCGAGTAGATGCGGGTGGTCGTTCCTCTTCTGGATCGCCCTATTCTTCTCGCTAAGGGCCTTGAACTCCTCAGTCCCCTTCTACTTGGTGAATTCCTCCCATACCTCCTCCGATATGAAGGGGTACTTCTCGCAAGGAGCTTTCCCCGCAGCTAGGAAGTTACTGACGAGCCAGCTCTTAAAGGTTTTCCATGTTCCGTTCATGTCCTTCAAGCAGGCAGTCCTAGGTGTATCGTCGGGGATGTTCCACTTAGCCTGTTTCCGAAAAATGCATACAATTAATCACGAGTTAGTTAAACTTTAGTATAAGCCAAGAGAATGTGATTACGAAAGAGTTCAGCGATTTCAGTTCATTTAACCTTCACTTCCGCCCACAACCTATCCCTCTCGTCCGCCGTCACGTCCTTCCAGCTCTGGACGGTGATCTTCACCCTTTCTTTCGCCAACAGCCCAACGTAGGCCGCGTACCTCCCAGCATTGTTTCCAATCGGCCTCCCAAATTGGTTGAACTCACAAGAAAGATCAGTGCGTTTGGCCAAACGCCCCAACGTCGTCGCGCCTCGCCCCACCCTCTTGCGCTGGGATGTAACAGCCCCATCTTCAGTAGTTACGATGGGGTTGGCCCTAGTCGAACCACTAGTACCATCCGATGAAGACGACGACATGTCTTCCCCTACAAAACCTTCAACAAACCATATATATGGCAATTAATTCGCCTTGGAGTTCCATAACTCAGCCCAGGACTGGAGACTAACTAGGGCGGCAAAAGGGAAAATAATACAAAAAGAAAGACATGCATAAATTACTTACTGAACTCTTCAGAAATATTTTCTATCGGTAAACACATGAGCTGCCGATAGGCCATAACAATTACCTCCACACAAGACAATTTTTCTATCGGCAAACACGTGAGATACCGATAGAACATAACAATGTTCTCTACATATGGAATTTTGTTGACAAGCCACCATTCACTGTCATCACATAACATTCTCGATGATTTGCTACACTAATATTCATGGGCCAGCATTATTATTTCACACGTAAATATGCACACAAGCATCTAAGTGCCACTGTGCATAATCTTTAGCCTAGCCTGTATGTGAGTCATCAGGACTTCACAGCTATTAGGTTGGGAAAAGTCATGTATATAGGCATTTGAAACATATACATCGAAGACTCATCCACATTGCCATATATTCATACGAAGTGAGTACAAATTCCCAACCAAACTAGTACATTGCATGGCTCATGTCCTTCCAGATCCAAATTAAGTTTTACTACTTGTGCAGAAAAATTTTCTATCGGTAAACACATGAGCTGCCGATAGAATATGTGTAAGAACACCTCCAACATATAATCTGCATTACATGGCAGTTGGATACAATTGATCACACATACAGCAGTATAGAGAAGTTAAAATCTCAAAACAGGTTCATTACAGCACTGGAACATATTATGTAAACCCTAATTAAAATCAACATTGCCTGCGGAATGTACATAAGCCAACACAATAGGGAACCCTAGTGTAATTGCAAAACTCGAAGAATTAGTACGTGCAAAACACTAGGATCAAATAAAGAAGATGCTGGAAATAGAACGACGAATTAGGGTATTTACGGCGGCGATCAGTTCTGGTGATGGAGAGGCGGTGTAGAACGCAGCAGCGGCGGGCGAAGGACGAAAATAAGAACCGGTGGCAGTGACGAACCAGTGTCCAGCCGGCGATCGTCGTGTGGGAGAGAGGAAGTGAGTGCTCACGGCGGAGGTTGGGGTTTTCTTCGCTCTCGAAGAGACGCAGTGCTCTAAGGTGGAACTGTTCGAGTGGAGGGAAACTAAAGGGACGTGTACGAGTAATAAAGTAGCGGATGAACTTTTCTATCGGTATAAAAAAATGATACCGATAGACTTATGTAATTTTCTATCGAAACAACAAAATAATACCGATAGAAAAAGTAAATTTCCCGGAAAAATATTCGAATTAGTGCATGCATTTTTCTATCGGTATAAACAATAAAATCCCGTGAGACCAATTTTCCACAGAAAATTTTTTAAAGTGCTTGAGATTGAGTGCCATTTTTCTATCGGTAAAAACAACAAAATACCGTGAGGGTAATGAAAAGGTGCCCTTTTCTATCGGTATAAACAAAAAAATCCCGTGAGCCCAATTTTCCCCAGAAAATTTTTTTGATTAAGTGCTTGAGATTTGTGTGCCCTTTTTCTATCGGTAAAAACAACAAAATACCGTCAGAGTAATGAAAAGGTACACAATTTAACATCAAACAGACCGTGGTTGAAAGCTGCAGAATGTTAAAGAAAGAGGGAAGATAGCCGGAAAATTGGAAAATTGACATAAAAAGAAATTGTTCATTCATTGTTGTTTTATCACTAAAAAAAAAAAATAAAACCCAAATTGCTAGGTCAAGGGGTGGTCTTAGCCCTGGCTGCATGTAGAATAGAGTCAGTTAGACTTGCAGCCAGGACGCAGGACTCCTCTAGCGACAAGTTGTCCCTAGGATCAACTACTACCGCGTCAAGAAGGCCTGCGACCTCCCTCAGCTTCGCTATGGTATCCTTCATAGTCAAACCGCAGCCAGCGATGGTCATATCCGCGGCTTTCTTCTCCTCGCGAAGACGCCTCGTCCTCGCCCTAGCATTGTCACCATCCGTCTTCATGCGCTTAATGCGCTGGAAGAGATCGTCAAGGTCAAGCCGTAGCTGAGTGTGCTTGTCTGTAAGGAGCTTGTGCTCCTCCTGGAGGGCCCTCAGGTCAGCCTTCACTTTGGCAGTGTCTTCCACGGCTACCATTCCCTGTGCAAATCAACAGGTCAAGAATGAACTGAACATGGATTAACAATACAGGGGTAAACCGAGGAGATTTAGAGTTCTTATCGGGGAGGCCGTGGATGACGATCCCATGGAGGTTGCCATTGTGAAAGAGAAGATGAGGAGTCCAACCGTTCGAGAATTAGAAAAACAACAAAATACCGCGACGCATGGCGAGGTACTTATAGAGTTTCCAAGGCGAAGCATGGCGACACGTTCGAGAATTCAAAGCGGTAGAGTCTTATTCTATCGGTAAAAACAGGAAAAAACCGTCAGACAACAAATACCGTGAGACAAACGAATTTATTCTAACGGTAAAACAGAACAATACCGATAGAAAACGTTTTCAAGTGCCTGAGAGAAGATGTCCTTCTCTATCGGTATAAATAACAAAATACCGTCAGAAAAAAGTGATTTTTGCTGAACTTAATTTGAAGAGGCTGCGATGAGATTTTTGCAAGTGCTATTTGAAGGGAAGAATTAAATATTTACAGGATAAAGGTACTGTACATGTTAGAACTCATGCTGTGGAGTAAAATTGAGATGTATTAATGCTGTGAACTAGCTTATCATTAAATTCTAAAGAAAAATGTACTGCCTGATGTATTAATGATAAGTTCCTCACCTTGCTGCAGAACTTGTGGGCTGTTTGCTTGGCATTTATCCCTGAAATAGAAATTAATCATCAATGGCTCTCAACCCATAATCCTTCTTCGTGGTCATCTCGCAGATACGTTGTTTCGTCGATATCTTCAGTACGGATAGATTGAATGTCCTCTAAAAATGGAGGTATTTCATCGAATTGGTTATACTCCTCTTCGTCGACAACATCTTCGACCCCAACAATACGTCTCTTGCTGTGGAGGACAACATGCAAGTTTGGATTGGCCGGGTCAACGATGTAGAATACCTGTGTGGCTTGCTTTGCAAGTATGAATGGATCGTCTTGGTGTCCGGCTCTACCAAGATCGACGAGAGTAAACCCGTAACTGTCAACTTGAACACCTCGAGGGATTTCGACCCATTGGCATCGAAACAGGGGAATCTTAAGTAATCCGTAATCGAGCTCCCATATTTCGTCAATAACACCGTAATATGAGTTCAGCGCCCTTACTGACCTGGCATCCTCGGAAATAGCAAACAGTGTCACTCCGCTACATTGCGTGCTACTCTTGGCGTCTTGAGCTCTTGTGTAAAATGAATACCCATTGATGTCGTACCCCTGCCAAGTCCCTACAGTGAATCTTGGGCCTCTAGCCAACCATGTCACAGTTTCACTTACGGAGCCCTCGGCAGCTCGCGTGACTCTTTCTTGGATCCACTCAGCAAATTTCCTGTTATGTTCTCTGCTTACCCAAACGTCTGACTTCGAAGGATTCTGTGACCGTAACATTACCTTGTGCTCGTGTATGTATGGCTCGACCTCCGTCATGTGTTGTAAGACCCAAAAATGTGATTTTGCGTACACATCACGAGCGGGGACGATAGCTTTGAATCCAATCGTTCCAATTCCCTCAAGCCTACCCTCGTGTCGGGACCTAGGAACACCAATTGGGTCAACCCCAGCTATATAATCTGTGCAAAATTCAATCACCTCCTCGGCGGCATAACCTTCCATGATACTCATACTATCACAGACGGTTCTGTTCTCGACCGTCTGTGATATTTGAGTATACACAGACGGCTTTGACATCAGAACCGTCTGTGTTAGTATGAGTATCATAGACGGCTTTGATGTTATGACAGACTGTGATAGTCATAATTCATAGACGGCTTTGATCTCACAACCGTCTGTGATACTCATATTATTACCGACGGCTTCGAGGTTAAACCAATCTGCGATATCAGCGACGGTGTTAATATTGAAACCGTCTGTGATAGTGTTATTATCTCAGAACCGTCTGTGATAGTCTGATATCACAGGCGGATCTGAGGTCAAAACCATCTGCGATGTGTTATTATCTGTGACTGTTATAATCTCAGACGGTTTGTAAGATCAAAACCGTCTGTGCATGCACAGACGGTTTTGATCTTACAAACCGTCTGAGATTATAACAGTCACAGATGTCCTCTGTACAAATTGCATTTTGATATATACAGTTCATGAATTTCATACATGCATAGTACTCAAATATATACAGTCTCATGCATATATATTTGTACAATTGAACTCAGAATTATATTTGTACAGTACTCAAATATATACAGTTTCATATGCACATGCAGTACTCAAATATATTTGCACCCCTCTCTGTATAGCATTTCATATATACAGCACAGAACTCAGAAATATGTACAATTGAACAAATAAATGTAATCGACAATTAAAGTGTGTTAGATGTACAAATAAATGTAAGGCCGCACTAATACGAACCTTGCGGGTCCCTAAACTTCCCCTTGGGTGATATGACCTCCGAAAGGAAAAACTCAGCGAGCATCCCTCGGACATTACTAATCTGCCGAGGGTCAAGGCTTTCTGAAGGGAAGTCGACCCCCTGCAGCAAGAGTTGGTACATAAAAAATTAGCTGAATTAAGTTGTAAATTCTGTCAAATCGAGACAAATTAAGGGGAGCAGTTGTAATACCTCGGGGAAATCGGGCCGGTGAGGGGTGATGATCAGGTCATACATGTGGCGCATCACGTAGAACCCACATGTATTGTCGTCCGGCTGCTGATGGCACTGCCAATTTACAGACCGAGAGTTAGGTGGGGACAAGTTATAAAATAAAACAGATTCAGTTGAAATTTGTACCGAAAATTGTAACCACTGAAACTTATCGGCTCGCCGCTCGTGTTGTGTCCCTACCTCGGCAAAGTACTTCGTGAAAGCCCTGTAGATAGTCAAAATTGACAGTTTGAGGATAGCCGAAATTGACAATTTGAGGACAGTAAATCTAGATGCATGCAAGACAGGTCCACATCACCTTCCGAATACATCTCGTGCGCCGGAATACGAGTACCCTTTCCTCTGCAATGAGTCAAGGTAGAACACCTTGTTGCTTTTCGGAATAAGTAGTAGCAGGATCCAGTGGTAGCTACATATTACACGTAGAGAATTAAAAATTTAATCTAAATTTGGGGGTGTGCACATGGAGACACTAATCTACGGGTGAAGTACTGATGAAAGCACTCACCTCTGGTTGTAGGGTACAAGTATATACTCCTTGTCGACCTGAGCAAGCAACCCTCTTTTGATGTAGTCGACAACGAAGTCTGTGTCAGTCCTAAACATCACCTCGGCTACCATCTGGGGGTCCAAAAAACCAACAGGTATGCCCTTGGATTTGGCATAGTTGGCCATGCAGCTGCACGGAAGTAACCAATTAATAAATGACATATATCCGTATATGCACGGATAGTAGGATACTTACAGCACCCAAGACCGTAGGATTGACAAGTCGAGCGCATCTTTGTTTAGCAAATTGTGCAGGTCTTCGAAGGTCACCGAGTAGGTCCCAACGTCGTGATGGAACTCTGCCACGGTGTACTTGACCATGATGTGCGTCAGACGCTGCGTCCTGGTCTGGTTTGTCCTCCTCATGTACCATGCATGCAGGCTCTGGCATGCTAACCCCATGCTCGAAATTGCGGTATCGGAGGCCATGGGCATCCCCAGAGAGAACGGCATGAGAGCTGGAGCACTCTTCTCGCTCTCCTTCGACGGGCTCTTCTTTGCTTTTCCCCTCATAGCCAGCTTCTTGAATGGTTGCCTCTTACTCGGAGTCAGCTTCGTCGTCGAAGGGGTATGCTGGCTAGTAGGCCGCGTCTCGGTCTGTGATGTCTGCGATGTAAGAACCTACGTATTAGGACACTAACTCTGAGGGCTATTATTACAGTACAAATTATGAAACTGGTGGGGGAATTACCTCATACAGGACGATGTCTTTCTTGGGCCATTGCACGAACGTGTGCACCGCATCCCCGAGAGTGGTAATCTCGTCGTTCGGCGGCTTCTCCAATGGAAAACCCTTGCAATGGTCAAAGACACTGTCCACTTGGACACGTGCAAAACCCTCACATAGAGGGGCACCATGGATTGTGGCCCCGGCCGTGCATGGTTGCGCCATCCCACGGGCAGCCTCGATCGGGAAGACACCGGCCAGGACCATAAGCTTGCAGGAGGCGGGTTCCTACAAACAGTGCGCATTAACATGTTGAATTTCACCGCTTCTCACTTTCGAATGAATTAACATAGACAAACAGTGCGCATTAACGGTCATTACCTGCAGAGAGTCCACCGGATACTTTGGAGGAGAGGGCTCCGTCTGCGAAGACCCCGGCGCAGACGCGCAGCTACTACGGTGGCCAATGGGGGTCGGTACTTCCGCTGGGTCTGCGCCAGCTGCTAGAACAGGGGTGCCCTGGGTCGCCTTTCTTAGCTCTTCGTACATGGACCGCATCTCCGACAACTGCTGCAGGAGTGCTTTGTCCCGAACAGCGAACTCCGATCGCATCTCCTCCTTCAGCCGTTCATCACGGGCTTGGTGGGATCTCTTTCTCCTCTTAGCCGCCTCCTCATCATCGGGGAAACCATGCCTCCAAGGCACAGTGGCGCCGAGGCCGCGCACGCGGCCTGGATGCTCCTTGTTTCCTAGCGCCGCTGTGAGGATATCCCTGTCCCTCCTCGGGTTGAACTCTCCGGATGCCACCTGCGCACTCAGCGTCACCTGCAACAGGACAACTTAGCAATACAGCCCATTGCATGCGTGTTATGAGGATAGTACGTGATCGGACAATCTTACCAGTCGGTCGATCACTTCCCTGTCCGCAGGGTTATTCACGGAGACGCTTCCGGAGGAGTCCATCGTCGATCTAGCTCGGCACCAATTGCGGGCGCGCACGTCCGTTATGCCCGCATAAGGACTGCCGGCCGAAGACTGTGAAGCTTCCTCGTCCTGCTTCCTCCACAGCGCCTTCTTCCCCACATACCCACCGGTGCCTAGTCTGTGTGGGTGGGTGTTCTTGGCCTGGTTAGCCTGGGCCTTCGCACTAAGCTCCTGGAACTCAGGCTTGCCCTTCATCTCTACGAACTGCTGCCATGCCTCGGGAGTCAGAAAGGGTAGTCATTGAAGGGGGTCGTCGACTCCTTCACATAGTGCCTGACAAGTTCGCTCTTGAAGTTCCTCCACGCCTTGTTTATTGACATAAGTGTCCTCCGGCGGACGGTGAAGTGGCGATCCTCCGGAATGTGAAACGCCGCCTGCACTTCTTCCCACAGCGCATCCTTGCACTCTGGGGGCACTTGACCCCAGTCGGAGGTGGTGATGGGCACCCGCTCCCTTGCCACTTTGCCGCATAGTGAGCGGTACTGACCGACAAGTTTGGGCGGAGCTTCCGGCACACCATTGTCGTCGAGCTGGACGTGCTGCTTTTCCCCCTTGTTCAGACGCGCGCATGTCGTCCGGCCTCGCCCCTTTCCCTTCTTCTGCGGGGTCACGGCGGACGAGGCGACCTCCGGCCCAGGCGTCTCATCGCCAGCGAGGTCACCCTGAGTCCCTGAGTGGTGCATTTCGTCACCAGACATAGTTCCTAACATAAGTGAAAGAGAGAACAGTTTAAGTAAATATGCAACTAATAATTCTATAACAAAACCCATACAAGAATGACAGAAACGGTGGGGAGGCGATGGAGGTGATCGCGTCGGAGGCGGGAGGGCGATGGAGGTGATCGCGCCTGACGGTGGAAAGGCGATGCAGGTGATCGCGACGGACGGAGAGGAGAAGGTGGGAGGCGATGGAGGTGATCGCGACGGACGGTGCGAGGGCGGAGAGAGCTAGGGCAAACAGAGCTAGGGCGAAGTAGAATGAGCGGGATAAAGCCCGCCTTGAACTATGTGCCGCGTCGGTATTATCACAGTCGGTTCTCACATATGAACCGTCTATAATAGTATATATCACAGTCGGTTCTCACATCGAAACCGTCTATAATAATCGTAGTCACCAGAGAGATTATCACAGACGGTTTTGAGTTGAGAGCCGACTGTGCCTGAGATTATCACAGACGGTTTGGAATTGAGAACCGACGGTGCACGTTAAGAACTCGAAGAGTCGGACACTGTTGAAAATATCACAGACGGTTTTATATATATAACCGTCTGTGATAATATTATCACAGTCGGTTCTCAAATAAAGACCGTCTGTGGTAATCTACATAGTGAGAGATTATCACAGACGGTTGTGAGGTTAGAACCGACTGTGCACCGTCTGTGCTAGGTCAAAACCGTCCTTGATAATCTCTCTATTGAACGTTAGTTTTACAAATTGAAACTGATCTGTAGCTTTCAACTCTGAATGCTCGAAAACATGTTTTAAATGAACACTCAGATATTTCAAATGTAGTCCAAATACTCTGTAAATTGGTTACTATGTACGTATATCCGATAATTGGTTACAATGTAGTCCAAATGCTCTGTAACTTGAGCATTCTCCACGTAATATTGTATGTTAAATTTACAAATGGGAACTTTCACCGACAATTTGCACGTACACAGCCATGTTATCCTCAACTTTCCACTTGCCGCGGCCCTGCAAATACGAGAATTACAGGAGATATAAGCTATGCCGATGGAAACAGAGAGATAAGACGTACAGTTGATTACCTTTAAAGTATAACCCTTCCTGGTGATCCATACGCACGTAACTGGTTTCGTCGGCGTCTTCAGTATCGACCTGTACGCCATCTCCAAATGGAGGAATCTCATCAAATTGATTGTATTCCTCCTCGTCTACGACATTTTCAACTCCAACAATCCTTCTCTTGCCATGAAGGACGATGTGCCACTTCTTATTGGCCGGGTCAGTGACATAAATGACCTGAATGGCTTGATTTGCAAGTATGAATGGCTCATCTTTATAAGCAACGCGATCCAGGTCCACAGAAGTGAAACCGTAACTGTCAACCTTCACACCCTGTGGGATTTGGACCCATCGGCATCGAAACAGGGGAATCTTGAACAGTACGTAATCGAGCTCCCAAATTTCTTCAATGAACCCGTAGTACGAGTTCAATCCACGTACTACCCTTGTTGGGCCTGTCTTGGTGAACCCCTCATGGAAAGCTTCTACGCTCACTCCACTATTTTGCACAGTGCTCTTTCGATCTTGAGCTTTCGTGTAAAATGTGTACCCATTGATGTCGTATCCCTGCCAAGTCTGTACAGTAAACGTGGGCCCTTTTGCCAACCATTTACGGTTCTCACTTGCGGACTCTCCGGTGATTCGCACCTTCATCCACGCGTTGAATCGGCTGTTATGTTGTCCCGTGATCCAAACCTCGGATCGGCGAGGATTGTCTTGTCGTAGCATCTCCTTGTGCTCGTCGATGTACGGAGACACCTCCGTCATGTGTTGCAAGACCCAAAAATGAGCTTTCGAGTACATATCGAAATCAGGAGTGATGGCTCTCCGTCCGATAGTGCCAACACCATCAAGCCTCCCCTCGTGACGAGACACAGGAACTCCTATTGCTTCTACCTCGGCCATGTAATCGACGCAGAACTCAACAACCTCTTCCGCTGCATAACCTTCGGCAATGCTACCCTCGGGCCGGGACCGATTCCTCACGTAGGCCTTAAGTACACCCATGTACCTCTCGAATGGATACATATAACGTAGGAACACGGGTCCACATATCTTGATTTCTCTGACAAGGTGGACGGTGAGATGGACCATGATATCAAAAAACGATGGAGGAAAATACATCTCAAGTTGACAGAGAGTTCGAACCACCTCGCTCTGCAAAGAATCCAGTCCATCGGGATCAATGACCTTGGAAGAAATTGCATTGAAGAAAAAACATAGCCTCGTGATCGTCTCTCTGACCTTATGCGGCAGAATACTCCGGATGGCAACAGGAAGCATTTGTGTCATCAACACGTGACAATCATGAGACTTCATACCCAGCAATTTCAAATCGCCCATGGACACAAGCTTTTTCATATTTGCGGAGTAACCCGATGGAACTTTAACACCATGGAGACACTTACAGAGTTCTGTCCTCTCAGCCTTGCACAAAGTGTACCATGCGGGGGGGAGGTATATACGGCCTTTATCGTCCTCTCTCGGTGCTAGCTCGGGCCTGATTCTCATTTCGATCATGTCACGCCGCACATTGATGCCATCCTTTGTCTTCCCTGGAATGTTCAGCAATAGGCCGATTAAACTGTCACAAACATTCTTCTCTACATGCATGACATCAATGCAATGACGAACCTCTAAATGCTCCCAATACGGTAAGTCCCAAAATATCGATCTCTTCTTCCAAGTGTTCTTCGTGCGGGGTTTCAATTTACCACCCTTTCCAAACACAACGTCTATGTCCTTCACCCGTGAGTAAACATCTTTCCCGCGCGTAGGCTTCGGGGCTGAACCATCTTCGTTGTGGCCGTCAAATTCCCTCTTCCTCTTATGGTACGCGTCATTCTTCGGAAGAAACCTACGGTGACGCATGTACACTGTTTTCCTGCAATTCTTCAGCCACACGCTCTCAGTGTCATCTTCGCAGTGGGGGCAGGCTTTGGCTCCTTTCGTAGTACGGCCCGACAAATTTCCAAGGGCTGGGAAATCGTTGATGGTGCAGAATATCATAGCACGTAGGATGAAGTTCTCTCGTTTGTATGCGTCCCATACCTGCACCCCTTCGTTCCACATTGTTAGGAGATCCTCTATCAATGGTGCTAGGTACACATCAATATCGTTTCCGGGTTGTTTTGGTCCTGAGATAAGTAGAGACATCATGATGTACTTGCGCTTCATACACAACCAAGGAGGAAGGTTGTAGATACACAAAAGAACCGGCCAAGTGCTATGCCGACTGCTCATGTTACCAAAAGGATTAATTCCATCGGTACTCAACCCGAACCTTATATTCCTCAATTCTGCTCCGAAGTTAACAAATTCCCTGTCGATGTTTCTCCACTGCGAAGAATCAGCGGGGTGTCTCAACTTTCCATCCTTCTTCCGGTCTTCCGAGTGCCAACGCAGTAATTTTGCCTCTTTACGGTTTGCAAACAAACACTGCAAGCGGGGAATGACTGGCAAATACCACAACACCTTAGCAGGAGGTCCTTCCTTTATCTCCGTGCAGTCGCCATCGTCTGTTCGGTCCTTAGTACGCTTATAGCGGGATGCGCCGCACACCGGACAAACATGCATATTTTTGTAGTCGTTACGGTAAAGGATGCAATCATTAGGGCATGCGTGTATCCTTTCTACTTCCATTCCCAAAGGACACAACAGCTTTTTCGCTTGGTAGGTGTTTTTTGGCAACTCGTTTCCTTCCGGGAGCATGTCCGCCAAAAGATCTAACAGTGCTGTGAAACTCTTGTCGGTCCAGCTGTTGCTTGCCTTCAATTTTAACAGTTCAAGCACAGAGGCCAACTTTGTGTATTTCGACTTGCAACCAGGGAACAACGGCCTCTCTGAGTCCTCAATCAAGCGCTTGAATTTGCCAAACCCCCTTTCACTGTAATTTCCTTCGACATCACGCAACATGTCATCTAAATGGTCATCCTCTGGCATATCCTCGTCGAAGTCGTTGTTTGGATCCGGCATGTCCTGTTCCTCAACCTGAGTGGCAGTTGTTTCTGCAGTTGGCTCTTCTCCATGGTGGACCCAACACGTGTACCCCTTTTTGAAACCACGTCGGATCAAGTGGGCGACAATTTGAGATGAGTTGGTGAACATCTTAATATTCTGGCAGTCTACACAAGGACAGTACATATATGGTAAACCCTTCTTCGCCATGTCTTGCACAGCAACCTTTTCGAAATCAAAAACACCTTTCATGTATTCCTCACCCACTCGGTTGTCATTATACATCCAGTCTCGGACCATCTGCAATAAATCAAATTCATACACATGCTAATTAGTAAATCAATGGAGATCGATATTGATGATGAAATCAAGTAATGTGTACGCCTTGGGAGCAAGTAACCAACCTTGGTTCGATCCTCAAATTTTTGCCCCCAAATGCTCCCCCTGCCTTTCGAGATTTCGCTCTTCCTTGCCCCAAATCTCTTCGAACTGGACAGTGTAGGTCGAGCAAGAGAGTACGACTAGCTCAAAACATCCGCCAAAAGACCTTTTATACCAGGTTCAGTACAGACGGTTCTATATAATACCGTCGGTAATATCGGTGCATTATTGAAGAAAAGAAATATCACAGACGCTTATGAACTCCAAACCGTCCGCTTTACATCAGAACCGTCTGTGTATTTGATTATGACAGTCGGTTCTCACATCTGAACCGTCTGTGTTATCACATCCGACCGTCTACGTTATTATCACAGTCGGTTTTTACCTCAGAACCGTCTGTGTATGTTGTATCACAGTCGGTTTTTACCTCAGCACCGTCTGTGATAACACAGACGGTTTTAAAGTCCGAACCGTCTTTAATATCCCGGTTTTTTTGTTTGCATTCGACTACTGGTCATCAGTTGTTCCACATGTTTTTCATATTTGGTTCTATCTTATTTCAATGTTAGTATTTACAAAAATGAACGTTCAGACTGTTTGGTTTTATCTTGTTTTTCATATTTGTTTTATATATATGTCTGAAATTAAAACCGTCTGTAATCTTTCAAGCAGAGACGGTTTTGAGTTAAAAACCGTCTTGATCGCAGCAGTATTTTCTTGTTAACATTTTTACACAGAACATCATTTGGTGATTATCAGTTACATAATCAATCGAAAGCCAGATATATAAGGAAAAGAAATTTCTTATTTCTTACAATCTTTCCATACATAAGAGATACTATTAATTAAGCGACCAATTGATTAGTGTCGACCTGTTCCGAAAGTAATTTACAAAGTTCTCCTAGGGACGTATTGGCATCAGTAGGATCTACACTGGCCGCCCCAGGAGAACTACCAATGGCTCTAAGACTATCAACATCATCTCTCACCAAAGGAGTGGATTTGGCATCAGTAGGATCATCCAAGAAATTAAAGTTGATACAACCAAGGTGGAGATGAAGCTGCAACTCAAAGCATGCACTCTGCCAAGTGCAGAATGGCAAAAGACATCCTCTCAGAATGCTTCTCCAGCGCCTCTTTTTTTTTTTGGAGAGTTCTGCACAAGGCAGCTTTCTCCTCCTGCACATATGCTTCTCCAGCTTCGGAGTGGATTTGGACGTGGAAGTGTGAGCCTTACCCCAGAAAAGCTGATGATACAAAGGTGTTGGAGAGGGGATATTGGAAGGATTATTGTGGATCTCCAAAGGTGGAGTCGATGCAACTGGAGGGGTTGCAAGGGGCAATGTGGCAACACAGGCCTCAGCACCCTCTAGAGTCTTCGCTGCAGCTCCACTGTACGATCTTTCATCATTTCTAAGTCTCTTCTTTGGAGGGATCATTTCCTCAATCACCTGTGGATTTCGAAATGCATTTGTTTCGAGGTAATCAAGTCATAAAAGAAAGATCTGCATTAGAGTTTCAGAGAGGACTTACTTTCTGAAGATCCTGATCGAGTTCATTCCTTATCTCTTCCTCATCACTCTCAATTTCAATAACCTCACTGGAATCTCGGCTCGCCATCAAGGTGGGAGTTGAGGAGGGAATAAAGACAGGGATTTAGGAGCTTCGCTATTTATAGAAACAGAAGGTGACGGTTCATATGCGCGGGTGCCTCGAGTTCTAAAAAGCGCACTAGTACTGGTTTTCAAGGCCAATAAATTCATGATATACAACTTCTCGGGTGATAAACTGCAACACGGCAAAGGAAGTTGAAGAGTCAGATTACATAATTCGATGCAAAATAAATTTGAAGTAAATAATTAAGTCTCTTCATCTGCTCAGTTATTATGTGCGGTTATCAACAATTGCATTTAGAGAATTGCACTGTTGGGACTATCACAGACGGTTGGGAGATCAAAACCGTCTGCTTTAATATTACAGACGGTTCTGATGTCCGAACCGTCTTTAATATGTCTTACTATCACAGACGGTTTGGAGTTAAAAACCGTCTGTGATATTGATAGAGGTCGAGAATTCGAGGCGAGGAAGTTGAAGATTCAGATTACATAATTCGATGCAAATTAAATTTGAAGTAAATAATTAAGTCTCTTCATCTGCTCAGTTATTATGTGCGGTTATCAACAATTGCATGTAGAGAATTGCACTGTTGGGACTATCACAGACGGTTGGGAGATCAAAACCGTCTGCTTTAATATTACAGACGGTTCTGATGTCCGAACCGTCTTTAATATGTCCATTTACTATCACAGACGGTTTGGAGTTAAGAACCGTCTGTGATATTGATAGAGGTTAAGAATTGAGTCGACTCGAGGACACTGTTGGGACCATCACAGTCGGGCCTTACGTAAAAACCGTCTCTAAAGTGACTATCACAGATGTTTTTTACCTCAGAACCGTTTGTGATATTTCAAAGCACGTTGATATATAACTTCTATATTCTTTTTATATTATTTGCATGGGACCTGCGACCTCTATATTGTTTCTATATTATTTCAAGGGCTCCGATCACAAACCAAAGATCGCGATAGTCGTTCCTTGATCGCACACAGTGTACATACCTTTGTATGGTCGAATGTTCGACAAAAGCCAACGAAAGATAAAGAAAGAGGGAAGATTAATTGCATGCAGTCCAAGAATGTGCTGGAAAATTAGAAAGTTGACATAAGAACAAAGTTTTCAATAATTTGTTTCATCACTTACAAAAAAAAAGTAAAAATACAGAATGCTAGGTCAAGGAGTGGTCTTAGCCCTGGCTGCATCTAGAATAAAGTCAGTTTGACTTGCAGCCAGGACGCAGGACTCCTCCAGTTACAAGTTGTCCTTCTCAGGATCAACTACTTCAGCGTCGAGAAGGCCTGCGACCTCCCTCAGCTTCGCGATGGTATCCTTCATTGTCAAACCGCAGCCAGCGATGGTCATATCCGCGGCTTTCTTCTCCTCGCGAAGACGCCTCGTCCTCGCCCTAGCATTGTCACCATCCGTCTTCATGCGCTGAATGCGCTGGAAGAGATCGTCAAGGTCAAGCCGTAGCCGAGTGTGCTTCTCCGTGAGGAGCTTGTGCTCCTCCTGGAGGGCCCTCAGCTCGGCCTTGACTTTGGCAGTGTCTTCCACGGCTCCCCTTCCCTGTGCAAATCAACAGGTCAAGAATGTATTGAACATGGATTAACAATACAGGGATAAGTCCAAAAGATTGAGAGTTCATACCGGGGAGGGCGAGGCTGACGATGCCATCGAGGATGCCATTGGCGCAGAGAAGCTAAGGAGTCAAACAGTCTGAGAACTATAAAAACTTGTAAAGTAAATGACAATTTTTCCATTTGTCAATTTATAGAACTTCCAAAGCGATGCTTCGTGTTCTCCTAGGCGCCGCGCGCGAAGATCGGAGACAGAAATGATCACAGTTGAGAATTCGAAGCGCCGGTACTTTTCCAGTCGGTTAATAGATCAGAACCGTCTGTGATAACTACACTATCACAGACGCTTCGTGGTTTACAACCGACTGTATAAATCACAGTCGGTTCTGTGTTCCGAACCGTCTGTGATAGTCTAATTATCACAGACGGTTCAGAACTCAGAACCGTCTGTATATATCACAGTCGGGTTTTAGGTTAGAACCGTCTGTGATAATTAGACTATCACAGACGGTTCTTAGCTGGGAACCGATTGTATATATCACAGTTGGTTTTTAGGTTATAGCCGTCTGTGATAAGTATACTATCACAGACGGTTTTGTGTTCAGACCCGTCTGGTTTACTGTCACAGTTGTTTTTGACGTCAGAACCGTCTGTGATATCTGAACATATTCTCCCGACAGGCCTTCACAGACGGTTTTCCATTGAACAGTTCATAACCGTCTGTGATGTGCCGTCCAGGATGTCTGTTTCTGTGGTAGTGTGATACTTTAAACATTAAACAGGCTTTCAATAAAACATTAGATGTAGTGGTCTCCCATGAGTCACTACTTTGTTAACCGCATTATGAAAACATTCCAAAACATTACTTGTACTATAACCCATGGATAACATCCACTACGAAAAGACTCCTGAACCTGGGAGTACAGAGTATCTGATACTTCTTTTACACTTTGCAAAGGTGTACCTCTTTTTAAATCCACTGGTTCACTCGGCTTTCAAGTCGGGCCAACTCCATGTGACTTATACACATGTGACAAGGCCGAGATCACACAACGCTTTTACAGTTCAGTATTAACAGTATCCCTGCCCGGTAAATAGACAATTAAGTCTCAAGTACCGTTGTGGGTCTTCCCCACTGCCTTACTTCCTAGCCTCTCTGGTCTATGTTCCCGCAGGACACATAGCCTTGGTCTATGTCCACGCGAGACATACGACCATTTAAGATTACAGCCGCTCACGGCTTAATCAGGTCTAGGGCGCCTTCCTTCATTTACGCCTTTTCCTCTCATTATTTTTCTGAACTCACATCACTCATGGCCGAACCTTGGCCTTCCAGTTTCCACGCGAGAAACCAGATCGTCAAACCATGCAGGGAACTGCTAATACCAAAAAGCTACTAAGTTGTGCCTGTCCCATACCAGGCAAGTGGTTGGTACGTTTACAATTCGCATAGAGACACAGCACAAGGTTCTCGTCCTTATGAACCCATAGTGAGGAGCATTCACATTCCCTGGTGCGCACCGTACCCTCTCCATACAATCCAATCCTCACTACTGATCCCTTTTATCAGTTTTCTTGACAAAACGGTTTTCATTATAACTTCTCATGTATTTGACCATTTCAAGTTTAATGTGAATATTCAGTATATGAATCCTAGGGTGACAAAAGCATACATATGAAGGTTCAATAACAAAAAGGGGTTTCATAATTCATTAGGTAATATCTACTCATGTCATTCAAACATAACTTGTATTTCAAATAAGCATGCATAGTAAGAAACAGTGAATATACTTCATATGAAAATATTGGGTGAGACATGATCAAAGGAATGAGGCTTGCCTTGCGATGTTGGGTCTAAATACTCAGACGGATCTTCAAAGACTTCTTCCGCTCCTTCAGCTTCTGACTCTGCGGCAATCAAATAACACACAAACACATACCATAAGCATACAGAAAATAGTTTCCATAGAAATTATTAAGTAAATAAGTCATGCATGCAGGGGAAAAGGTTAGGGCAAGGTCACAAGGGCTCTGGTCGAAGAAACGGCTAAAAAGGATTGAACGTCGAAGGGTCGACATTCGGTTCATGGCTTTGGCATAAATTTAAACTGATCTTAGGATGGTTTTCTGGAGAAGTGATAGAAGAGAAAGTTGTAGATCTCAACTCCAGGAATCTAAAGGACAAGGTGGCATTTCAATTGCTCAACCAGAAGGGGTCAAACAAGGCTAATGCCAGTGGCTGACATGCACTGACATAGTGCTGGACATGGCCAGAAACTAGGGCATGGCTTAACTTTTGATCCAGGGCTCCAATTGATGCAACACTTTGCCTGGGAGGTAGGCATTACTAACAGGAATAAAACACTCATCAGGGACAAGAGCTGAAAGTGGCCGGAGGGTGGCCAAATCCGGCGATGAACTGCGGTGACGACACGGCACAGACATTGATCTGGACAAGAACTTGACAAAGGCATAACTCACAATCTAGGCAGATCCAGGTGTCGAGCTAGTGGAAGAAATTGCTCAGGGAGGTGAGGCGAAGCTAAGGGACAAAGTGGTGTCGGCTGAATTGGCCGGGAACGAATTCCGGCGACCGGCGCTGGAGAAGATGGCACTGGAGCTCGGGAATTTTTGATACAGGGCGAATGAGCTCAATTCCAAGCTTGGGGATGATCTCTAGGGCACAACAAGGCTACTGGAGGGGTTAATTTCATTGGAGATCGGCCGGAGGGGCTCGGCGACGAGGTCCGGCGAACGGCTGAGGTTCCAGTTTGGGATTTCTTCGATTTGAGCTCAATTGGGAATTATGATTCAACAGGCTTGCTAAGAAATGGCTAAGGATCAATTTCTACTACTGGGACGAGAGCTAATTTGGGATGAAATGGTTAGCATTGGGGAAACAGGGCAATTGGGCCTTTCCGGCGATCACCGGCGATGGGGATCGATCTGGTGCAATTGGTTGCTACTACACAATAAGGGTGAAGAGGGGAACTCACTGGTGAACTTGGATTGGAGAGATGGGCTACGGTTTGCTCTGGCGACGGTGGCTCCAGAAACAGCTCGCCGGAGAAGAAAGCGAAACAGTGAAAAACTGGGAATTTGGCTAAGTCTTGAGGTTGTGCTTCTTCACAGCACTGAGGGGGTTTAAATAGGTCCAGGGCGAAGCTAATGAGGGATTAAGAGACAGTGGTTGCTTGCGCCGGGGAGAAGTTTGTCGGGCGCAGGCGCAACAGCGGTGAACGGCGATGTGATCGCGCTCAGGCGGTGCTGCAGCTTTGCCAGCGACGCCAGGGCGCCTTGGAACTTCGTCCGGGACGGCGCAGATGCGGAGGCGACAACGTAGCTCCGGCAACGACACGTACACGCATGCAATGCCACGGCAACGGGAGCGCGCGCGCGAAAACAAAGTTCTGGAGCGCGGCCGTTTATCCGCTGGGCGAGGCGATGCCACGGTGGCTATCACGTGCGCGCGGGGTGGCTCAACCGGTTACGAGTGCGGCGACCGGAGAGGATGGCCGGCGGCGAACTCTGCGGCGAGGCAACGGCGAACGGGGCGCGGTCGAATGGCACAGGGGCTAAAAAGAAGGCCCGGGCTAATTTGCAATTTCAAATCTTGCTCCAGGGACTGATCTGCGAGGAAAATTTGAATAGGAAATGGACTTGATTGCAAATCTGGAGATCTAAGGGTCTGATCTGAAATCTGATTTCGTGGCTAAGTTGCAAAAGATTATTAGAACTCATCTGGCCAAAGTTTGGTATGATCGGGTAAGATCTGAAGGGTTTCGACACAATTGGGGAAAACAGTTTAGGGTAAAATAGGGTAATTAGGGTTTTAAAATGGCAAGGGTTGAAACTCAGCTTTAGGATGGGATTTTGGCGATGATCCCGAAGGGAAAAATGTTCTGAACAACATTTAGAAGGGAATGGCTGAAGCAGATTAGGGTTTGGGGTCAAGATGTGGATTTTGGCTGTTTTAGGGTTTGGTGAAAACAGGGGTGTTACACCGATAGAATAGTAATATTTTCCTGTCGGTAATCATGTAATTAACCGTTAGAATAGTGGTACTTTTCCCACTGTTAATCGTCAGACTACGACGAATTTGCTATCGGTACACTCCTAATATGCCGATAGAATTGTTAATTTCTTCTGTCGGTTATTTACCGATAGAAAATGTTCTGTCTTGTTCTATCGTGTCTATCTCTATCGGTACGAAAACCGATAGTAGAAGGGTTTTTTTTACCGATAGAAGAAAGCTTTTCTATACTAGTGTGGGTCAACCCCGGCCATATAGTTGGTGCAAAATTCGATCACCTCCTCGGCGGCATAACCTTCAATGATACTGCCCTCAGGCCGATGTCGATTCCTTACATATCCCTTCAAGATACCCATAAATCTCTCAAATGGATACATGTAGCGCAGGAACACGGGTCCACAAAACTTAATTTCTCTGACAAGGTGAATAATTAGATGGACCATAACATCAAAAAAAGATGGAGGGAAATACATCTCCAGCTGACAAAGAGTTGTAGTCACATCGCGTTGTAAATCGTTCAGTCCATCCAGATCAATTACCTGCAAGGACACAGTTGCAGCAAATATTCAGATCCAAAAAATCTGACAAGTTCCACGAATGGAGCTAATTAACTTGCTAGGAGTACACACTGTGGGACCCTCATATGAGGAATTCGGTGACAACCGCCCAGGTGGGTTGCACTCAAAAATGGCACATTGCAGCTCACAACAACAAGATGCATTATATAAAAATGCGAGTAATTAAAAACAAGTGCTGATCACAGGGACCAACATTACAATAATTTAGCGCCAAAATGACGCACTTAAATGTTGATAGAAAATTAAGGAGTTTTCGACACAAAGGTCGGTACAAAATGAAACAGTTATAATAAGCAAAAGGACTTCATCAGTCTTCTTCTTTAGCAGCAGCGGTGTTGCACGGGCCTTTTCCACATCGAACTCCACCTTGGTACGTAACCCTCTAACAAGCTGGGTCTTCAGTTTCTTCTTCTTGTTCCACATTGGGTTCAAGTCCGTAGGACTCAAGGTCGATGAATCCTTCTTCTAAATTTATTTGTAAAAACAAGAGTGACCACATTGTCCACATGGTGCTCAACAAGTTCCAAATAAGAATGCAAGTATATTTAGATGAGGGGGAATTTCTCAAGGAATGGCTCTTTGGCTTTTTACATACATATAGAATAGATTTTTGCACTTAGTTTTGAAGAAAAGATCTTTATTTTCGAAAGCGGTGCTTTTAAAACCCTAAGCTAGATTTTCAGAAAATGTTGTGTGTGGCGGTCTTCCATGAGTCACCACTTTATTCAGATTTTGTGAAAAACTTTCCAAAGGCTACTTGTGCTGCATCGACGTGAATAGAATCCACAGCGCGCAGGCTCCATAAACTAGGAGCTCAGAGTATCTGATACTTTTTAAACTTTGCAAAGGTGTACCACCTTAATCCACCGATCATTCGGCTTTCAAGTCGGTACCTCTCCAAGCGACTTTTACGCATGTGACAAGGCCGAGATGACACAACAGTTTACAGTCCTAGCATTAACTATTCCTTGCCCGGTAAATAGATAGTTAAGTCTCAAGTACCGTTGTGGGTCCTCCCCACTGCCTTACTTCCTAGCCTGGGTCTATGTTCTCGCAAGACACATAGCCTCTCTTGATTACAGCCGCGCACGACTTAATCTGGCATAGGGCGTCTTCCTTCTTTTCACCTTTTCCTCTCATGATTTTTCTGAACTCACATCACTCATGGCCTTCTGCGGCCCACCAGCTCTCGCAAGAAACTAGATCGACAACCATTGCAGGGAAAAGCTAATACTAAAGAAAGCTACTAAGTTGCGCCCCTCCCATAACCGGGCAAGTGGTTGGTACGTTTTTCATACTGCATGGAAGTACAACACAAGGTTCTAGTCCTTATGAATCTCTAGTGAGGAGTCTTTCACATTCCCAGTGCGCATACAGCACCATCCAATCAAACCATCCTCACTATCGATTCCAATCACATTTTCTTTCACAAAAAGGGGTTTTGAACATGCTTTTCTCATATGTGACCATTCAATATTTAACATGTAATCTCGAGCATAGCATAGCCTAAGCATGATATTCTAGGGTGACAAGGGTGCAGGGATATTCAATGTCAAAAGGGGCTTTACAGTCATTTAGGTCATATCTAATCATTTCATTGAAACATAACTCTTATTTGAATCTAAGACATGCACATACTTGAAAACAGTTAACATACTTCATTTCAAAATAATAGGCTAGACATGATCAAGGGTTTGAGACTTGCCTTGCAGTGATGGGTCTAGCTGCTCAGATAAATCCTCGAAGATCTCTTCTATTCCTTCAACGTCTGGTTCCACGGCAGATACAAACAACACATACACACTACATAAGCATACAAGTACTAGAAAATAATACGTAAATACGTCATGCATGCAGGGGAAAGGGTTTGGGCAAGGTCACTTGATGTTGATCGAAGAGATGGGCTCAAAAGGACTTGAATGTCGAAGGACTGACATTTGGCTCATGGCTTGACATAGCCCTAAATTGGTTTTAGGTCTGTTTTCTGGAGATGTGACAGTAGGGAATATTGTAGAACATGGCTCAAAAGGCTTAGTGGACAAAGTGGCATTTCAATTGCTCAAGTGAAACAGGTCTAAGTCATCTAATGCCACTAGTGGACATGCACTGACATAGTGCTGGACATGGCCAGAAACTAGGGCATTGCATAACTTTTGACTCAGGACTCCAATTGCTGCACAACTTTGTCTGGGGGCTAGGCCTTGGCAACAGGAACAAATCACTCAACAGGTTCAAGGGCAGAAAGTGGCCGGATGGCGATGAACGGCGTCGATGAACCACGGTGTTGACACGGCACAGACATGGTTCTGGACAAAACTTGGCATGATCATAACTTTTGATCTAGGCCGATTTATGGTTCGAGCCAGTGGAGTAAAATACTCAGGGGGTTGAGGCCTAGCTAGATGACAAGGTTTCATCAGCTGGTTTGGCCGGAAAATGAACTCCGGTGATCGGAGCCGAAGACGAAGGCACCGATTTGGGCATTTTTGTTCCAGGGTGTTTGAACTCAATTCCACGCTGGGGAAGCATCTAGGGGTCATCACGAAGCTACTGGTGTGCTCAATTTTTCCAGGGAATGGCTGGAGAAGCACGGCGGCGTTCTCCGGCGAACTGCCGAGGCTCGAATTTGGGAATTCGACGCTCGGGGCAAAATTGATGATTCCAAACTTGCAGGCTTACTCCTCCTAGCTTACTGATCACTTTTCTCTACTAGCACGAGGATCAATTTGGCTTGAATCACTCGGCATTAGGGGAACAGGGCAACAAGCAATCTCGGCGATCGCCGGCGCTAGGTCTCGTCGGAGTTCAATTAATTGCTATGAAACGTACAGGGGAATGAGGGAAGCTTACTGGTGGCCTTGGTTTGGAGTGGGAAGCAATGGTCGAGGCTGGCACCGTGAGCCCTAGAAGCGGCTCGTCGGGGAAGAAGACGAAGGTGAGCTCTAGTGCTAATGCTACGGGGTTCTAGTGAGCTTTGGTGCGAAGTGAAGCACTGGCGAGAGGGGGCTTTATATAGCCGTGGGGTTGAGTCCTCGGGAGCGGTAGCAAATCGACGGGGAGATGCTCTCTGGCGCCGGAGCGGTCAGCGAGGCGCATTGGGACACGGCGGGAGCTCTGCCAGAGATGGAGCATCACGCGAAATCTGGATTCGTCAGGACGACAGAATGGTGAGCTTCGGCATGGCAACCATGTGGCAGCAAAGTTCTGACAATGGCAGGCACGCGCGTGCAAACGGTGAAGCTACGGTCTCCGATCATCGCCACGGTGGCGTTCCTTGGCGCGACACGTGCACGTTGGGTCACGTGGGACTTGGCCGTTGGCGGAGGCACAACTGGCTGGCGGTGAAGGCCACGGTAGTTCACGGCGAACGGTGGTAGCAACCGCGGTCGAACGTCCTCAGGTCGTGGTCGTGCACGCGGGCTCTGGTCGTGGTCGAAGAAAAGAAGACAGGGACTAAACCGTGAAGGAAAAAGGGCTGATTTGTGAGGGTTTGGACTGAATTGTGAAGGTTCTTCTCGGGATTTTGGACTTTATTGCAATTTTGGAAATCTAAGGGGCTGATTTGCAATCTGATCTTGCAGATGAGTATCACCAAAATACTTGGACTCATCCAACAGGGAAAATGGCAAAATCTGTTAAGATCTGAGGGTTTCGACAAAAATCGAAAACATGGTAAAATAGGGTAATTAGGGTTTGGCATTTTTGTCGAGGCTGAAACTAGCACTAGTACAGAAATGCAGTCTACTAACCCCTATCTTCTATCGGTTATTAGCGAAACAGCACAAAACCGATAGAAAATGTGCCTCGCGGTCATAAAAGCCCGACGGATGTATTTTCCCTATCGGTTTCTAAGAAACTTACCGATAGAATAAATAGTATGATTTACTCTAGCGGTGATGAACATATTTGCCGTTAGAAGAGATGCATAAGTACTGACGGAAGAATGTTGTGCGCCGATAGGACTGGTCGACTTCAACAACTAGACTTATTCTATCGCTACTGTATGAATATACCGACAGAGTATATTAAAAATTCCTATCGGCAATATGTAGTTCGCCGATAGAATAGTTGACCTTCTACAAATATTTTTATTCTATCAGTAATGGATTCTTTTACCGTTAGAATATATAGAAAATTGCTTAGAACTGTTCGTCTTCTAATAGTTTTATTCTATCGGTAATGAATGTTTATACCGGTAGAATATTGCACAAAATATCTTAGAACTGTTGGCCTTCTACAACTAGTAATATTCTATCGGTAATGTACGTACAGACCGATAGAGTATGTACAAAAATTCCTATCGGTAATATTTATTGTGCCGATAGAACCATTCGGCTTCTACAGATGTTTTTATTACTAACGGTATTCTGTTTTCTTACCGATAGAAAATATATAATTGTATAAATACACGGGTATGTCTCTTTCATTCTCACAGTTCATCTGGGGCTCGTAGTCCTAACCCGTAAGCTCCATGGACGGCCGGCGCACCTCTACAGGGGACCGCTGCACCTCCGCACCTCCATCGACGCCCTCTAGACGTCGGCATCCCAAGGAAGGTACGTAAAATTTCTGCAGTATTGTTAGATTATTCTAATCCGATTATGGCAATAATTCTGCTTTTTTTGTATCCTTCATTTTGATGTGTCTTCTTTTCAATATGATTATGATCTGTTCAGGTCCTTGGATGATGCTCGTGAGGGGCAACGTATTTCACGGTTCTTCATCGCAGTACGCTGCCTACGTTGGCTTGTTGGCGAAAGAAATGGTGAAGATCACCGTCGAGAGCTGGAAGGACGTGAAGGGCGAGATCTTGGTTGGCTTGGTCGAGAAGATGCTTAAGCCCGGCGTGTTTCTCAAATCAGGACCTATAGAAAGCATCTTACATGTTTTTGCATGCACCAGCTTGTGGCCAGATGCTTACCTGCTTGGAGAAGAAGAATTGTTGTTATTTGCACAGCCATTCTACACCATCACTACACAGAACAACATCTTGGAAGGTAGGTTCTTTTTGTTAATGGAGTTGAGTTGAGTTGAGTTGAGTTGATCGAGTTTGAGTCCGAGGAAATCACCAATACGTACAAATGTATGTCGACGGCAGTTCCAGCTCCTCGGGCGTCTTCGAACTGAACTCCTATGGTTAAGTCCAATGTGGTTCAGACATTTGCTGTTTTGGATGAATGGATTTGTGATGTATCAGGTCTAACTTGTAGTCGGTAGTTGCATTGTGGCAACCTGTAAAGGTTCCCTTTTATGTAAAATGCATGTATGGGCCACTGGGTCCTCGTCGTGATCTGTTGTTAATTTCAGACGTGGCTTTTGTAATATACATCGAATGTGTGAATTGTTGTATTTGTATATTGTTGTATATTTGTGTATCATGTATTGCTAATTGGGACATGAACTTGAATGTGCAGGGAGCATTTGTGTATTTAATTGTATTGGTAGGTAGGTGTGTATTTGTACTGCTGTTTCAGACATGCACTTCAATTTGTGAACTGGCATGTGTATGTTTGTACCTGAATTTGTATTGGTGAACTGGCATGTGTATGTTTGTACCTGAATTTGTGAACTGGCATCTGTAATTTCTTTGGCAAGATGAAGTCCCAACTACCTACGAAAAGTATTTTTGTGTCTCCTAGTTAATCCACAAATTAGCATTTAATATATTGCTTTATCTTCTAGTTAAGATCCGTTTGATGTAAGATCTGTTTGATGTTACATTGATATGATTCCTTGAATGTGAGAAATGGCATGTGCATGTTTGTCCCAGTTTGGTAACAGTACCTCCTCTAACGGTAAGTACACATATTTACCGATAGGAAAACACATATATTTGTTCAGTCATGCATATTCTAACGGTAAATACACATATTTACCGATAGGAAGCACATATATTTGTTTAGTCATGCATATTCTAACGGTAAATGCACATATTTACCGATAGAAAAATACATATATTTGTTCAGTCATGCATATTCTAACGGTAAATGCACATATTTACCGATAGACAAATACATATATTTAGTCATGCATATTCTAACGGTAAATGCACATATTTACCGATAGAAAAATACATATATTTGTTCAGTCATGCATATTCTAACGGTAAGTACACATATTTACCGATAGAAAAACTCATGTGCGTGCTGTGTCACGCATGATCTAACGGTAAGTACACATATTTACCGATAGGAAAACACATATATTTGCTCAGTAATGTATATTCTCTAACGGTATGTGTGTGTTTTTACCGATAGAATATGTGAGCGGCAAATTACCTAAGTTAGTCTGACGGTTATTTCATGTATTTACCGTTAGAAAAATGTCCATTATAAGGAAAACCCCAGTCGACCATTGCTGAGCTGCTCTTTAATTTGTTCTGTTGCACTCTGTGTCCCTCTGTTTGTGACGAAAGTTCCAGCTACACTGCTAGGGTGATCAGCGTAGGCTGGAGGGAAGTTGATTGCGCCCCTCTCTTTAAGGTATGCTTAATCGTCGACACTTATCTCTCTCTCCCTCTAGATCTCCCTTCCTCTCTACTTGCAAGCTAGCTGTATTGTGTAGTTCCAAGTTTGTAGCTCTAAGCTTGGGAGCTTGGTAGCTGGAAATGCGTCATGTTTTAGGAGCTAACTAGCTTGTATTGTGTAGTTAGCTAGGTTAATTAGTGTTAATTTCGTCAGGCTAGGGTTCAACACATGTATCTGTTGTGAGAGGCTGTACATGTACATATACATAACTTAATCGGGCAGGTTTCATGCATGGCTTACTCGTTAAATTTTGTTAATTATAGATGGACAGGAAATATTGGATGTATGGAATAAAACGTACTACTCTTGAATATTTGGATGGTGTGAATGAGTTTATTAAATTTGCTGAGCAACAAAAGGAGAGGAAGGGAGAGAAAAATATGCTCTGTCCTTGTACAGATTGTATGAACTTGAAGAGGTTTAGCAACTCTGATCAAATTAAGAGTCATTTGATTCGTCGTGGTTTTAACGCGCGATACACCCGTTGGATATGGCATGGCGAAGATCTTGAGGAAACAAGCACCACTACTACCAATCAGCACGACTCGGATGTGGATTGCAATAATATCGATGATCATCCCAATTTTGGTAATGTTCATTCCGATGTGCACGTAGATGATGATGATGACAATCTAGATGAGATGTTACATGATGTAGAGGAAGATTACAACGAAAATGACTTCTGTGAATTTGAGAAACTGATTGCTGACTCTGAGAAGCCTCTGTTCCCTGGATGTGCAACATTTACAAAACTGTCTTCTGTGCTGAGATTATATAACTTGAAGGCAGGAAACGGTTGGAGTGATAAGAGTTTCACGGCACTATTAGATCTTCTAGCGGACATGCTTCCAGAGGGAAATGAGTTGCCAAGATCTACTTACCAAGCCAAAAAACTGTTGTGTCCGTTGGGAATGGAAATCGAAAGAATACACGCATGCCCAAATGATTGTGTGTTGTACCGTAACGAGTACTCCAGTTTGCATGTTTGTCCAAGATGCGGCGCATCGAGGTATACGCGTAGGGACCGGATTGACAGTGAACGTCACGAGGTAAGGAAAGGGCCCCCGGCAAAAACTGTGTGGTACTTGCCTGTGATACCTAGATTGAAGCGGCTGTTTGCAAATCCGAAAGTCGCGAAGCACTTGCGTTGGCATGCTGAAGCCCGGAAACAAGACGGAAAACTGAGACACCCAGCTGATTCTATTCAATGGAGAAACATCAACAGAACATTTGCTGAGTTCGGCGGCGAACTTAGGAATGTAAGGTTCGGGCTGAGTACAGATGGTATGAACCCACATGGTAATATGAGCAGCCGGCACAGCACTTGGCCGGTTCTTTTATGCATCTACAATCTTCCTCCTTGGTTATGCATGAAGCGCAAGTACATCATGATGGCGTTACTAATCTCAGGACCCAGACAACCCGGAAATGATATTGACGTGTTTCTAGCGCCTTTAATCGAGGACTTACAGAAATTGTGGAGCGAGGGTGTGCAGGTGTGGGATGCATACAAGAAAGAGAATTTCATCTTGCGGGCCCTGATATTTTACACCATAAATGATTTTCCTGCCTACGGCAATTTGTCGGGGTATAGTACGAAAGGAGCCAAGGCTTGCCCTATTTGCCTAGATGAAACTGAGAGCATGTGGCTGCGAAACTGCCGGAAAACAGTGTACATGGGTCACCGCAGGTTTCTTCCGGTGCATCACACGTACCGTAAGAAGAGGAAATCATTTAACGGGAAGCCTGAGAAGGGATCAGCTCCAGTGTTTCTGACCGGTAAGGAGATTTACTCACGCGTGAACGACATCAAAGTTGAGTTCAGTAAGCATTCTAAACCTCGAGAAAAAAATGTTTGGAAGAAGAGATCGATTCTCTGGGATCTACCGTACTGGGAGCACTTACAAGTTCGACATTGCATTGACGTCATGCATGTAGAGAAAAATGTCTGTGACAGTTTGATTGGTTTGTTGTTGAACATTCCGGGAAAGACAAAGGATGGTGTGAAAGCTCGTCGTGACATGGTGGAAATGGGGATAAGGACTGAGCTTGCACCTTTAGAGAATGGAAAGCGTACATACCTCCCCCCGGCCTGCTACACGTTGTCCAAGAGCGAAAAAACAGAACTCTGTCGGTGCCTGCACGGTGTTAAAGTTCCATGTGGGTACTCCGCGAACTTGAAAAAACTTGTGTCTATGAAGGACCTAAGACTGGTTGGCATGAAGTCCCACGACTGTCATGTCTTGATGTCACAGATGCTTCCCATTGCTATCAGAGGCATTCTCCCAGTTAAAGTCAGAGAGACAATCACAAACCTATGTTATTTCTTCAACGCAATATCTTGCAAGGTAAGTACATGCACTCGTACTATAAGTTCACTACCTCCATTTGTGGAGCTTAATTAGAAGATTTTTCTGATATGAATATTTGGCGCAACTGTGTCCTCGTAGGTAATTGATCCCGATGGACTGGACGCTTTGCAACGCGACGTGGTTACAACTCTTTGTCAGCTCGAGATGTATTTCCCTCCATCCTTTTTTGATGTTATGGTCCATCTGATTGTTCACCTTATCAGAGAAATTAAGTTTTGTGGACCTGTGTGCCTGCGCTACATGTATCCATTTGAGAGATTTATGGGTGTATTGAAGGGATACGTAAGGACTCGTCGTCGACCCGGGGGGAGTATCATGGAAGGTTATGCCGCCGAGGAGGTGATTGAATTTTGCACAGATTATATGGCCGGGGTTGACCCAATTGGTGTTCCTAGGTCCCGACACGAGGGTAGGCTTGAGGGAATTGGAACGATTGGATTCAAAGCTATCGTCCCCGCTCGTGATGTGTACGCAAAATCACATTTTTGGGTCTTACAACACATGACGGAGGTCGAGCCATACATACACGAGCACAAGGTAATGTTACGGTCACAAAATCCTTCGAAGTCAGACGTTTGGGTAAGCAGAGAACATAACAGGAAATTTGCTGAGTGGATCCAAGAAAGAGTCACGCGAGCTGCCGAGGGCTCCGTAAGTGAAACTGTGACATGGTTGGCTAGAGGCCCAAGATTCACTGTAGGGACTTGGCAGGGGTACGACATCAATGGGTATTCATTTTACACAAGAGCTCAAGACGCCAAGAGTAGCACGCAATATAGCGGAGTGACACTGTTTGCTATTTCCGAGGATGCCAGGTCAGTAAGGGCGCTGAACTCATATTACGGTGTTATTGACGAAATCTGTGAGCTCGATTACGGATTACTTAAGATTCCCCTGTTTCGATGCCAATGGGTCGAAATCCCTCGAGGTGTTCAAGTTGACAGTTACGGGTTTACTCTCGTCGATCTTGGTAGAGTCGGACACCAAGACGATCCATTCATACTTGCAAAGCAAGCCACACAGGTATTCTACATCGTTGACCCGGCCAATCCAAACTTGCATGTTGTCCTCCACAGCAAGAGACGTATTGTTGGGGTCGAAGATGTTGTCGACGAAGAGGAGTATAACCAATTCGATGAAATACCTCCATTTTTAGAGGACATTCAATCTATCCGTACTGAAGATATCGACGAAACAACGTATCTGCGAGATGACCACGAAGAAGGATTATGGGTTGAGAACCATTGATGATTAATTTCTATTTCAGGGATAAATGCCAAGCAAATAGCCCACAAGTTCTGCAGCAAGGTGAGGAATTTATCATTAATACATCAGGCAGTACATTTTTCTTTAGAATTTAATGATAAGCTAGTTCACAGCATTAATACATCTCAATTTTACTCCACAGCATGAGTTCTAACATGTACAGTACCTTTATCCTGTAAATATTTAATTCTTCCCTTCAAATAGCACTTGCAAAAATCTCATCGCAGCCTCTTCAAATTAAGTTCAGCAAAAATCCCTTTTTTCTGACGGTATTTTGTTATTTATACCGATAGAGAAGGACATCTTCTCTCAGGCACTTCAAAACGTTTTCTATCGGTATTGTTCTATTTTACCGTTAGAATAAATTCGTTTGTCTCACGGTATTTGTTGTCTGACGGTTTTTTCCTGTTTTTACCGATAGAAGAAGACTCTGCCGCTTTGAATTCTCAAACGTGTCGCCATGCGTCGCCTTGGAAACTCTATAAGTACCTCGCCATGCGTCGCGGTATTTTGTTGTTTTTCTAATTCTCGAACGGTTGGACTCCTCATCTTCTCTTTCACAATGGCAACCTCCATGGGATCGTCATCCACGGCCTCCCCGATAAGAACTCTAAATCTCCTCGGTTTACCCCTGTATTGTTAATCGATGTTCAGTTCATTCTTGACCTGTTGATTTGCACAGGGAATGGTAGCCGTGGAAGACACTGCCAAAGTGAAGGCTGACCTGAGGGCCCTCCAGGAGGAGCACAAGCTCCTTACAGACAAGCACACTCAGCTACGGCTTGACCTTAACGATCTCTGCCAGCGCATTAAGCGCATGAAGACGGATGGTGACAATTCTAGGGCGAGGACGAGGCGTCTTTGCGAGGAGAAGAAAGCCGCGGATATGACCATCGCTGGCTGCGGTTTGACTATGAAGGATACCATAGCGAAGCTGAGGGAGGTCGCAGGCCTTCTTGACGCGGTAGTAGTTGATCCTAGGGACAACTTGTCGCTAGAGGAGTCCTGCGTCCTGGCTGCAAGTCTAACTGACTCTATTCTACATGCAGCCAGGGCTAAGACCACCCCTTGACCTAGCATTTTGGGTTTTATTTTTTTTTTGTAAGTGATAAAACAACAATGAATGAACAATTTCTTTTTATGTCAATTTTCCAATTTTCCGGCTATCTTCCCTCTTTCTTTAACATTCTACAGCTTTCAACCACGGTCTGTTTGATGTTAAATTGTGTACCTTTTCATTACTCTGACGGTATTTTGTTGTTTTTACCGATAGAAAAAGGGCACACAAATCTCAAGCACTTAATCAAAAAAATTTTCTGGGGAAAATTGGGCTCACGGGATTTTTTTGTTTATACCGATAGAAAAGGGCGCCTTTTCATTACTCTCACGGTATTTTGTTGTTTTTACCGATAGAAAAATGGCCCAATCTCAAGCACTTTAAAAAAATTTTCTGTGGAAAATTGGTCTCACGGGATTTTATTGTTTATACCGATAGAAAAATGCATCCACTAATTCGAATATTTTTCCGGGAAATTTACTTTTTCTATCGGTATTATTTTGTTGTTTCGATAGAAAATTACATAAGTCTATCGGTATCATTTTGTTATACCGATAGAAAAGTTCCTCCGCTACTTTATTACTCGTACACGGCCCTTTAGTTTCCCTCCACTCGAACAGTTCCACCTTAGAGCACTGCGTCTCTTCGAGAGCGAAGAAAAGCCCAACCTCCGCTGTGAGCACTCACTTCCTCTCTCCCACACGACGATCGCCGGCTGGACACTGGTTCGTCACTGCCACCGGTTCTTATTTTCGTCCTTCGCCCGCCGCTGCTGCGTTCTACACCGCCTCTCCATCACCAGAACTGATCGCCGCCGTAAATACCCTAATTCGTCGTTCTATTTCCAGCATCTTCTTTATTTGATCCTAGTGTTTTGCACGTACTAATTCTTCGAGTTTTGCAATTACACTAGGGTTCCCTATTGTGTTGGCTTATGTACATTCCGCAGGCAATGTTGATTTTAATTAGGGTTTACATAATATGTTCCAGTGCTGTAATGAACCTGTTTTGAGATTTTAACTTCTCTATACTGCTGTATGTGTGATCAATTGTATCCAACTGCCATGTAATGCAGATTATATTTGGAGGTGTTCTTACACATATTCTATCGGCAGCTCATGTGTTTACCGATAGAAAATTTTTCTGCACAAGTAGTAAAACTTAATTTGGATCTGGAAGGACATGAGCCATGCAATGTACTAGTTTGGTTGGGAATTTTTACTCACTTCGTATGAATATATGGCAATGTGGATGGGTCTTCGATGTATATGTTTCAAATGCCTATATACATGACTTTTCCCAACCTAATAGCTGTGAAGTCCTGATGACTCACATACAGGCTAGGCTAAAGATTATGCACAGTGGCACTTAGATGCTTGTGTGCATATTTACGTGTGAAATAATAATGCTGGCCCATGAATATTAGTGTAGAAAATCATCGAGAATGTTATGTGATGACAGTGAATGGTGGCTTGTCAACAAAATTCCATATGTAGAGAACATTGTTATGTTCTATCGGTATCTCACGTGTTTGCCGATAGAAAAATTGTCTTGTGTGGAGGTAATTGTTATGGTCTATCGGCACCTCATGTGTTTACCGATAGAAAATATTTCTGAAGAGTTCAGTAAGTAATTTATGCATGTCTTTCTTTTTGTATTATTTTCCCTTTTGCCGTCCTAGTTAGTCTCCAGTCCTGGGCTGAGTTATGGAACTCCAAGACGAATTAATTGCTATATATATGGTTTGTTGAAGGTTTTGTAGGGGAAGACATGTCGTCGTCTTCATCGGATGGTACTAGTGGTTCGACTAGGGCCAACCCCATCGTAACTACTGAAGATGGGGCTGTTACATCCCAGCGCAAGAGGGTGGGGCGAGGCGCGACGACGTTGGGGCGTTTGGCCAAACGCACTGATCTTTCTTGTGAGTTCAACCAATTTGGGAGGCCGATTGGAAAGAATGCTGGGAGGTACGCGGCCTACGTTGGGCTGTTGGCGAAAGAAAGGGTGAAGATCACCGTCCAGAGCTGGAAGGACGTGACGGCGGACGAGAGGGATAGGTTGTGGGCGGAAGTGAAGGTTAAATGAACTGAAATCGCTGAACTCTTTCGTAATCACGTTCTCTTGGCTTATACTAAAGTTTAACTAACTCGTGATTAATTGTATGCATTTTTCAGAAACAGGCTAAGTGGCACATCCCCGACGATACACCTAGGACTGCCTGCTTGAAGGACATGAACGGAACATGGAAAACCTTTAAGAGCTGGCTCGTCAGTAACTTCCTAGCTGCGGGGAAATCTCCTTGCGAGAAGTACCCCTTCATATCGGAGGAGGTATGGGAGGAATTCACCAAGCAGAAGGGGACTGAGGAGTTCAAGGCCCTTAGCGAGAAGAATAGGGCGATCCAGAAGAGGAATGACCACCCGCATCGGCTCAGATCCCGGGGCTATGCGGGGAAGGAGGAACAGTGGAAGAAGGAAGACGAACAAAATCCTGTCATCGACACCCCTGAGTTGCCGCTCTCCGAGATCCGGGATGAGAGGTGCAAGCGATGGTGGAGGGGGAGGGGGTCCGTGTCGTCCACGGGGTCTGTGCAGTTCGCAACCCCTGGGGACGCCGACGTTGTGAGGCGAATGGTAAGTTGGCTAACCTCGTAAACTGTGTGCGCACAAGTGTATATAAGGCAATTTGTCTCACAAGGTACCTTCAAATGTAATAGATCTCTTTTGAGAAGGAGGCAGCGGAGGGATTGTTTACCCCGCAGAGGGAGAACGACATCCTCACCCGGGCTCTAGGAAATAAGGAGCATCCCGGGCGGACACGGGCCGTGGGAGCCATTGTGTCGTGGAAGGCCGGTTTCGTAGATCCGGCTCCACCGAGGAAGAAGGCCCGCACCTGGAAGGAAAAGGAAGCTGACCTCTCCGATAAGATACGGGCTGAGGTACGGGAGGAGATACGGGCGGAGATGCGGGCTGAGATACGGGCTGAGGTACAGTCTGAGGTGCAGACCGAGGTCGCACAAATGAGGGAAGAGTTTGCACGGTTGAGACAAGCATTGCTGGCCAAGAGTGCAGATGCGGATCCCCAGGACGACGGTACCCCGCGGGGTCGGATAAGCAGTTGCGCTTCGAAGGTACTCGCGGATCCAGTGGATCTACTTGAGGTACTGCAAGCCTTCATCTGTGCACTTAAGTTGATGCAAGCCTTCATCTGTGCACTTAATTGTTACAAATTTGCAGGGGCCGGAGGGCTGCATCCTACAGAATCACGTAGGCGCCGGGCAGGAAGTGGTTGGACACGGCTTCGTATATCCGTCTGGGCCGGATGTCCGGGTCCACTGTGTACCTCTGCGGTTGGGTTTTGCAAAGGTACAGGTGGACATGGCCATGTCGGGCTACAACGATTCTCCGTTGCCAGTCCCAACAGAGGAACTGCAGACACTTGCTGAGGCAGTGGGCTCCTACGTACAGTGGCCCAAGAAGTGTCTTGTAATACAACTGGTAAATCCTACACATTTTAGATTACATCCTACTCAGTACACTCAACTTGCATAATCTAACATACGTGCTCATTAATTGAAGTGGCCTGCCGCGGGGCTACCAGGGGACTGCGCCCCCAGCTCGGGGCATGAGGGCCGATCTCGTGCGAACCTGGACACATCAAAGACGGCCTCGACCCCACCCAGCGCATCCACGCCTCCACCTCGGAAGAAAGCCGCCATCACCTCGCCCTTGCCTTCGAAGGTACGCGCTCAGTCCCCGGCAAAAGGCAAGGGCGGCAAAGGCAAGGGCAAAGGGCGACAGGGACTGCCGCGGACGTTCACGAACGCGCTCCCACTCCTGTCGGAGGCATCTTTGCGGAAATTGGATCGATCAACCAGAGACCTCCACGACTGGTACCTACATCGAGCTCGGCGCAGCCTGAACTTCTTAGTTCCCTACAGGCCTGGGCAGTTCCACCGTGAGCCCGGGACTATATCCGTGGCACACGAGGATCTGTTCGACCTCTACAACTGGCGGGAGCTCGATATGTCCATCATACGGACTGGAGTCCTGTGAGTTTGCTGATGCTATGTATTGCTGTTTCTAACTCTGTTTGCTAACTCTGCATTAATGTTGCAGTTCATTTGAATACTGAGTAACTTTCTGTGAAATTAATATTAATCTCGTCCTTCGCATGCAGGTGCATGTACAGGCTAGCATCGGAGGCTGCGTGTGACAAGGTGGGTTTCCTCGACCCAGAGAAAATAAGCCTCACGATGCTAGAGCAGGACGCCGCGCACGCTGAGCAGTACATATCCAGCGCGCTGATGGCGCAGCAAGACAGGGACTTCATTCTGGTGCCGTACCACCAAAGGTTAGTGCATTTCGTACTAATTTAACTCAATCTTGTATGTTACACCTGAGATGTACTTTGAGCTAGCGGTCCTCTTTTACGTACAATGCAGGGGCCACTGGATCCTCATCGTGATCTGTCCGCCGAGGAACGAGGTGTACTACCTCGATTCGATGCGTGACAGATTATCGATGGAATATGTGCTCAAGGGGAATATGGAGGCGTAAGTAACTTATATGTTTGATTTATATTTTGACCTCACTAGCTAATGATAATACATTAACTGGCAATACTAACTGAAATGCAGGGCTTTTGATAAATATGTGTCCGCTGGAGGGAGGCATGCCGCACCGCAGGGCTCCGTACTAGCTTGGAAAGAATATGAGGTACTCACGAGACTTTTTGTTTATGCTTAATTAGTTTATGGAAACAATATATAGCTAACATGTATTCGCATATGCAATTATCTCAGTGCCATCAGCAGCCGCAATCGTGGGAATGCGGGTTTTATGTGCTGCGCTACATGTACGACCTAGTGCAGACAAACTTTTCCCGATTCCCCCAGGTAAGCATCGATAGCTAACTCAAATTTCAAAAATGGGTGTCACGTTCTAAATTAGGATCGAAGTTAGTTACTCAGTATGCACACATGCTTGCAGATCGGCATGTCGAAAGACCAATATGAAAATGCAAAGATTATATATCTTCGACAAATCTGGGCACAATATGTCATGGAGGAAGTAGCGCCCAACCATCCAGCATGACAATTTTCTCCTTTTTGTGTACTCTGCATAGACTGTTCATATACATGTGAATAAATATATATATGTGAATAAATGTCCACATTGGATTGCAATCTGTATTTGTCCATACATATGTGAATAAATGTGAATAACTGCCTAATGTGTCAATTTGTTCTGTGAATTTACCTTGCATCTGTACTGTATTGTGTATCCAATCTATACTGTATTGCATCTGTACTGTATATGTGAATGTACTGTATTGTGAATGCAAATAAAGTACTGTATATGTGAATGCTCTATCGGTAAATTCATCAACAACCGAGAGACTACTGTCCTTTTTTCTATCGGTACAATCAAAATTAACCGTTAGAAGAGTGTGACCTTTCCTGCCGGTGAACTCATACATATCCGATAGAGTACTAAGCTTTTTTCTGTCGGTAATCTTGTAGTTAACCGTTAGAATAGTGGTACTTTTCAATCCGCTATTGACGAGTTTTCTATCGGTAAACTTGTAAGATGCCGATAGAATAGTATGAGTTTTCCTATCGGTAAACTTATAATTAGCCGTTAGAATAGTGGTACTTTTCCAACCGCTGACGACGAGTTTTCTATCGGTACACTCCTAATATGCCGATAGAGTACTAAGCTTTTTTCTGTCGGTAATCTTGTAGTTAACCGTTAGAATAGTGGTACTTTTCAATCCGCTAGCGACGAGTTTTCTATTGGTACACTCCTAATATGCCGATAGAATATTATGATTTTTTCTGTCGGTAATCTTGTAAATAACCGTTAGAATAGTGGTACTTTTCCAACCGCTGGACGTAAGAATACGATGGGTTTTCTATCGGTAGATTCATAATATGCCGATAGAATAGTGAACTTCTTCTGTCGGTTATTTACCGATAGAAAATGTCCAGTCTTGTTCTATCGTGTCTATCTCTATCGGTACAAAAACCGATAGTAGAAGGGTTTTTTTTACCGATAGAAGACTGCATTTCTGTACTAGTGTAGGGTTTCGGTTGAGATTTTTGAGTTCTTCCAGAAGGGAAAAACGTTCAGAAAAATGAAAGAAAGATAATCACTTGATCAGATTTGAATTTGGAGATGATCTGGGACTTTTAGCCTTTTTGGGCTTTCTGAAAATTCTGAAAAAGACTAAACTTGGGTACTCTTGGACTGAAAGGTGAAAATGATCTGGGATATGAAGTTTAACTGCCAACTTTTTAGGTTAAGGTAGTGGCACACCTAAGATCAAAATAGGGTTGAGATATGAGGGATTTTAAAGAAGATATGCTGACTCGCAAGCAGAAAAGATAGCCAAAAACTGGGATGTTACAACACGCTTACGTACCTTGCCAGATATTGTGTTGAAGAAATAACATAGCTTTGTAATTGTCTCTCTGACTTTGACTGGGAGAATGCCTCTGATAGCAATGGGAAGCATTTGTGACATCAGTACATGACAATCATGGGACTTCATACCAACCAGTTTCAAGTCTTTCATGGACACAAGTTTTTTCAAGTTCGCAGAATACCCGCATGGAACTTTGACACCATGTAGGCACTGATAGAGTTCTGTTTTTTCTATTTTTGACAAAGTATAGCAGGCCGGGGGAAGGTATGTCCGCTTTCCCTTCTCCAACGGTACAAGCTCAGTCCTTATGCCCATGTCAAGCATGTCACGGCGAACGTTGATGCCATCTTTCGTCGTTCCTGGAATGTTCAACAACAAACCAATCAAACTGTCATAAACATTTTTCTCTACGTGCATGACATCAATGCAATGTCGAACTTGTAAGTGCTCCCAATATGGCAGATCCCAAAGAATCGATCTCTTCTTCCAAACATTTTTTCCTAGAGGTTTAGAACATTTACCGAACTCAACTTTGATGTCCTTCATGCGCAAGTAAAGCTCCTTACCAGTCACAAACACTGGGGTTGATCCTTTCTCAGGCTTCCCATTGAATGACTTCCTCTTCTTACGGTAGGCATGATGCATTGGAAGGAATCTGCGGTGACCCATGTACACTGTTTTTCTGCAGTTCGATAACCACATGCTTTCAGTTTCATCCAGGCAAATAGGACAAGCCTTGCCTCTTTTCGTACTATACCCGGACAAATTTCCATAGGCCGGGAAATCATTTATGGTGCAAAATATCATGGCCCGCAACATGAAATTCTCTCGCTTATGTGCATCCCACACCCGCACCCCTTCGCTCCATAATTTATGTAAGTCCTCGACTAACGGTGATAGAAACACGTCAATATCATTCCCGGGTTGTCTGGGTCCTGAAATTAGTAACGACATCATGATGTACTTGCGCTTCATACATAACCAAGGAGGAAGATTATAGATGCATAAAAGAACCGGCCAAGTGCTATGTCGACTGCTCATATTTTTGTGTGGATTCATACCACTGTACTCAGCCCAAACCTTATATTCCTCACTTCGCCGCCAAACTCACCGAATGTTCTGTTAATGTTTCTCCATTGAATAGAATCAGCTGGATGTCTTAGTTTTCCGTCTTGTTTCCGACCTTCAACATGCCAACGCAAGTACTTCGCATCTTTCAGATTTGCAAACAGCCGTTTCAATCTAGGAATTACAGGCAAATACCACACAGTTTTGGCCGGAGGCCCTTTCTTTACCTCATCACATCCATTGTGATAAATTATGTCCCCATGCTTATACCGCGATGCACCGCATCTTGGACAAACATGCAAATCCTCGTGCTCATTACGGTACAGAACACAATCAATTGGGCATGCATGTATTCTTTCGATTTCCATTCCCAACGGACATAATAGTTTTTTGGCCTGGTAAACCGATCTTGGCAACTCATTTCCCTCTGGAAGCATGTCCGCTAACAGATCCAATAGCGCCGTTAAACTCTTATCGCTCCAACCGTTGTTTGCCTTCAAGTTATATAATCTCAACACATAAGACAACTTTGTAAATTTTGCACATCCGGGGAACAAAGGCTTCTCATAATCAACAATTAATTTCTCAAATTTAGCTAAATCGTTTTCGCTGTAATCTTCTTCTACATCACGTAACATTTCATCTAAATTGTCGTCATCTACATGGACTTCCGAATGAACATTACCAATGTTCTGATCATGATCATCAGTACTGCAATCCACTTCCGGGTGCTGCTGAGTGGTAGCGGTGCTCGTTTCCTCAAGATCTTCACCATGCCATATCCAACGGGTATAGTGTACATTAAAACCACGACGAATCAAATGACTCCTAATCTGATCAGAGTTGCCGAATCTTTTTAAGTTCATACAATCTATACGACAATGCATATCTTTCTCTCCCTTCTTCGCCTTTTCTTGCTCAGCAAATTTAATAAACCCATTCACACCCTCCAAATACTCAACAGTAGTACGTTTTATTCCATACATCCAATATTCTCGGTCCATCTACAATTATTTCACAAAATTGACAAATTGAAATAAATAATTAATGACTCAGGGCATGCATATATGCATGAAACATCATCAATTAGCTAGGCTATATGTGTGTACAGCTACTTAATTACATTAAATGGATATGTATATATGAAACCCTAATTAACTTGATGCATTAATTGGAAGAGCTTCAGCAAGCTATAGCTAGCTGCTTAACTTCAGCAAGCTATAGCTAGCTAGCCAACCTAGCCTTCTAGCTAGTTTGGAGCTACATGTATCTAGTTTAATGAATTGCAAGTAGAGAGAGAGGGAGAGTCTGAAAGAGTGATCGAGAGCGAGAGAGGTGATGAGAAGATGACAATACCGAGGGGGATGGAATTATCAACCTCTCAGCTAGCTTCTTCAGATCACTCTAGCTTGGAGCGTGGATGCACGCACGGTAGAAATGATTCAAACATACAGAGTGCAGAGCAGGGGTCGACCTAATTAAGTTGTACAATTTTACTATCGGTTCAAAAACACAAACCGATAGTAAAATAAGGTCCCCACTGTCATAACAATTAGTTTATATGACGTCATTTTACTATCGGTTTGTTTTATATAACCGATAGTAAACTTACTTTATTATATTAGTTGGTACAGTACGAACCGATAGTAAAAAGTTCGTAATTTCACTATCAGTTAAGCAAGAAAAAACCGATAGTACTATTTCATATATTATATCAGTTGGTACAGTACGAACCGATAGTATAAAGTCCATAATTTTACTATCAGTTACGAATGAAAAACAGATAGTACTATTTCATCTATTATATCGGTTTGTACAGTAATGACCGATAGTAAAAAATATTTGCATTTCACTAACGGTGTATCAGTGTCTAACCGATAGTAAAAAGCCTCTTCTCCGCCGCTGTCATCCTATTCTATTGGATTTTTCCCAGATTGCTTATAACCGTTAGAAGATATGGGTTAGTGGATTGCATTTCTGTAGTAGTGTTTGGAGATTATCACTATGGAGATTATCACAGACGGTTCTGACGTGAGAACCGACTGTGATAATAATATCACAGACGGTTGTGAATGGTGGACCGACTGTGATAATCTCTACGCGGTACATAGTTCAAGGCGGGCTTTGTCCCGCTCATTTCCAAACTTCGCAATTGTTTGCCCTAGCTCTCTCAGCCCTCACATCGTCCATCGCGATCACCTCCATCGCCTCCCCACAGTCCGTCGCGATCTCCTCCATCTCCTCCTCTCGGTCCGTCGCGATCACCTGCATCGCCTTTCCACCGTCAGGCGCGATCACCTCCATCGCCCTCCCGCCTTCCGACGCGATCACCTCCATCGCCTCCCCACTGTTTTTGTCATTCTTGGTTAATTATAAGTATATGGGTTTTGTTATAGAATTATTAGTTGCAGATTTACTTAAACTATTCTCTCTTTCACTTATGTTAGGAACTGATATGTCTGGTGACGAAATGCACCACTTGGGGAGTCAGAGTGACTTTGCTGGCGATGAGACGCCTGGGCCGGAGGTCACCGCGTCCACCGTGACCCAGCCGCAGAAGAGTAAGGGGTGAGGTCGGACGACATGCGCGCGTCTGGACAAGCGGGAAAAGCAGCATGTCCAGTTTGACGACAATGGTGTGCCGGAAGCTCCGGACAAACTTGTCAGTCAGTACCGCTCACTATGCGGCAAAGTGGCAAGGGAGCGGGTGCCCATCACCACCTCCGACTGGGGTCAAGTGCCCCCAGAGTGCAAGGATGCGCTGTGGGAAGAAATGCAGGCGGCGTTTCACATTCCCTAGGGTTGCCACTTCACCATCCGCCGGAGGACACTGATGTCAATAAACAAGGCGTGGAGGAACTTGAAGAGCCACCTTGTCAGGCGCTATGTGAAGGAGTCGAAGACCCCCTTCGATGACTTCCCTTTTGTAACTCCCGAGGCATGGCAGCAGTTCGTCGAGATGAAGGCCAAGCCAGAGTTCCAGGAGCTTAGTGTGAAGGGCCAGGCTAACCAGGCCAAGAAAACCCACCCACACAGACTAGGCAGTGGTGGGTATGTGGGGAAGAAGGCGTTGTGGAGGAAGCAGGACGAGGAGGCTTCCCAGTCTTCGGCCGGCAGTCCTTATGCAGGCATAACGGACGTGCGCGCCCGCAATTGGTGCCGAGCAAGATCGACGATGACCTCCTCCGGAAGCATATCTGTGAATAACCCTGCGGACAGGGAAGTGATCGACCGGCTGGTAAAATTGTCCGATCACGTACTATCCTCGTAACACGCATGCAATGGGTTGTATTGCTAAGTTCTCTTATTGCAGGTGACGCTGAGTGCGCAGGCGGCATCCAGAGAGTTCAACCCGAGGAGGGACAAGGATATCCTCACAGCGGCGCTAGGAAACAAGGAGCATCCAGGCCGTGTGCGCGGCCTCGGTGCCACTGTGCCTTGGAGGCATAGTTTCCCTGATGATGAGGAGGCGGCTAAGAGGAGAAAGAGATCCCACCAAGCCCGCGATGAACGGCTCAAGGAGGAGATGCGATCGGAGTTCGCTGTTCGGGACAAAGCAATCCTGCAGCAGTTGTCGGAGATGTGGTCCATGTATGAAGAGCTAAGAAAGGCGACCCAGGGCACCCCCCATGTAGCAGCAGAAGTACCGACCCCCATTCTTGGCCACCGTAGTAGCTGCGCGTCTGCGCCGGGGTCTTTGCAGACGGAGCCCTCTCCAAAGTACCCGGTGGACTTTCTGCAGGTAATGACCATTTGTCTATGTTAATTCATTTGAAAGTGAAAAGCGGTGAAATTCAATATGTTAATGCGCACTGTTTGTAGGAACCCTCCTCCTGCAAGCTTATGGTGCTGGCCGGTCTCTTCCCGATCGAGGCTGGCCGTGGGATGGCGCAACCATGCACGGCAGGGGCCACAATCCACGGTGCCCTCTATGTGAGGGTTTTGTACGGGTCCAGGTGGACAGTGTCTTTGACCATTGCAAGGGTTTTCTGTTGGAGCAGCCGCCGAACGACGAGATTACCACTCTCGGGGATGCGGGGCATACGTTCATGCAATGGCCCAAGAAAGACATCGTCCTGGATGAGGTAATTCCCCCACCAGTTTCATAATTCATACTATAATAATAGCCCTCAGAGTTAGTGTCCTAATACGTAGGTTCTTACATCACAGACATCACAGACCGACACACGGCCTACTAGCCAACCGACCCCTCCGAGAAGCCAACCAACGGGTCCGATGACGAAGCTGACTCCGACTAGGAGGCAACCATTCAAGAAGCTGGCTAGTAGGGGAAAAGCAAAGAAAAGCCCGGCGAACGAGAGCGAGAAGAGTGCGCCAGCTCTCATGCCATTCGCTCTGGGGATGCCCATGGCCTCCGATACCGCAATTTCGAGCATGGGGTTAGCATGCCAGAGCTTGCATACATGGTACATGAAGAGGACAAACCAGACCAGGACGCAGCGTCCGATGCACATCATGGTCAAGTACACCGTGGCAGAGTTCCATAACGACGTTGGGACCTACCCGGTGACCTTCGAAGACTTGCACAATTTACTGAACAAAGATGCGCTCGACTTGTCAATCCTACGGTCTTGGGTACTGTAAGTATCCTACTATCCTACGCCTGTTCGTGCATATACGGATATATGTCATTTATTAATTGGTTACTTCCGTGTAACTGCATGACGAGCTATGCCAAATCTAAGGGCATACCTGTTGGTTTCTTGGACCCCCAGATGGTCGCCGAGGTGATGTTTAGGACGGACGCAGACTTCGTTATCGACTACATCAAAAGAGGGTTGCTTGCTCAGGTCGACAAGGAGTACATACTTGTACCCTACAACCAGAGGTGAGTGCTTTCATCAGTACTTCACCCGTAGATTAGTGTCTCCATGTGCATGTAACACCCCTGTTTTTGCCAAACCCTAAAATAGCCAAAATCCACATCTGGACCCCAAACCATAATCTGCTTCAGCCATTCCCTTCTAAATGTTGTTCAGAACATTTTTCCCTTCGGGACCATCTCCAAAATCTCACCCTAAAGCTGAGTTTCAAGCCTTGCCATTTTTAAAACCCTAATTACCCTATTTTACCCTAAACTGTTTTCCCCAATTTTGTCGAAACTCTTCAGATCTTACCTGATCTTACCAAACTTTGGCCAGATAAGTTCTATTAATCTTTTGCAACTTAGCTGCGAAATCAGATTTCAGATCGGACCCTCAGATCTCCAAATTTGCAAACAGACCCAAGTCCTATTCAAACTTTCCTCACAAAACAGTCCCTGGAACAAGTTTCAGAAATTGCAGAACAGCCCAAATATTATTTTCAGGCCCTTTCGACCAGCCCCTGGTCGTTGCCACGACCAGTGCCCGAGCCACCGTTGCCGCGCCGTGTTCTCGCCGTGCTTGCTCGCTGCCGGCCACCGCTTCTTGTCGCCTGCATAGTGAACAACTGAGCCACCCCGTGCGCACGTGCCAGCGCCGTGGCGTCGCCTTGCCCAGCGGTTAAACGGCCGCGCTCCCGAGCTTTGTTTTCACGCGCGCTCCCGTTGCCGTGGCAGTTGCATGCGTGTACGTGTCGTTGCCGGAGCTACGCTGTCGCCTCCACATCTGCGCCGTCCCGGACGAAGTCCCAAGGCAACTGGCAAAGCTGCAGCACCGCCTGAGCGCGATCACGTCGCCGTCGCCGTCGTTGCGCCTGCGCCCGACAAGTTTCTCCCCGGCGCAAGCAACCGTTGTCGCGTTCTCCCTCGCAAGCTCCGTCCCCGTGCCTATTTAAACCCCCTCTCAGTGCTGTGAAGAAGCACAACCTCAAGACTTAGCCAATTTCCAGTTTCTCGCCGTTTTCGCTTTCTTCTCCGGCGAGCCAGTGAGAGAGCTCACGGTGCTAGCCCTTTCCACAGCCCCTTTCTTCGATCCAAGTTCACCAGTGAGTTCCCCTCGTTCCCCTCTCTGTGTCATAGCAGCCAATTGCACCAGATCGATCCCCATCGCCGGTGATCGCCGGATTCCCGATTTGCCCTGTTCCCCCAATGCCGTTCGATTCAGCCCAAATTAACCCTCAATCCTGTAGAAGAAGTTGATCAGTAAGCTTAGTAGAGCAAACCTGTAGAATCAGAATCCCCAATTAAGCTCAAATCGAAGAAATCCCAAATTGGAACCTCGGCCGTTCACCGGACTTCGACGCCAAGCTTCTCCGGCCGATCTCCAATGAAATTAACCCCTCCAGTAGCTTTGCTGTACCCTAGAGATCATCCCCAAGCTTGGAATTGAGCTCTTTCGCCCTGTATCAAAAATCCCCAAGCTCCAGTGTCGTCTTCTCCAGCGCCGGTCGCCGGAATTCTTTCCCGGCCGATCTAGCTCCTGAAACCTTGTCCCTTAGATAGATTCCAGTACCCTGAGCAATATTGTCCACTAGCTCGACACCTGGATTTGCCTAGATTGCGAGTTATGCCTATGCCAAGATCACTGTCCAGTAGCTCAGTTCATGTCCAGGCCACCGTAGTTCATCGCCGGATTTGGCCGCCCTCCGGCCACTTTCAGCTCTTGTCCCTGTTGAGTATATTGTTCCTGTTAGTAATGCCTACCTCCCAGACAAAGTGTTGCATCAATTGGAGCCCTGGATCAAAAGTTAAGCCATGCCCTAGTTTCTGGCCATGTCCAGCACTATGTCAGTGCATGTCAGCCACTGGCATTAGCCTTGTTTGACCCCTTCTGGTTGAGCAATTGAAATGTCACTTTGTCCCCTAGGTTCCTAGAGTTGTGTTCTACAACTTTCTCTACTATCACTTCTCCAGAAAACCATCCTAAGATCAGTTTGAAGTTATGCCAAAGCCATGAACTGAATGTCGACCCCTCGATGTTCAATCCTTTTTAGCCGTTTCTTCGACCAGAGCCCTTGTGACCTTGCCCTAACCTTTTCCCCTGCATGCATGACTTATTTACTTAATACTTTCTATAGAAGCTATTTTCAGTATGCTTATGTGGTGTGTGTTTGTGTGTTATTTGATTGCCGCAGAGTCAGAAGCTGAAGGAGCGGAAGAAGTCTTTGAAGATCCGTCTGAGTTTTTAGACCCAACATCGCAAGGAAAGCCTCATCCCTTTGATCATGTCTCACCCAATATTTTCATATGAAGTATATTCACTGTTTCCTACTATGCATGCTTATTTGAAATACAAGTATGTTTGAATGACATGAATAGATATCACCTAATGGACTATGAAACCCCTTTTGTTATTGAACCTGTATATATATGCTTTTGTCACCCTAGGACTCATATACTGAATATTCACATTAAACTCGAAATGGTCAAATACATGAGAAGTTATAATGAAAACCGTTTTGACAAGAAAACTGATAAAAGGGATTAGTAGTGAGGATTGGATTGTATGGAGAGGGTGCGGTGCGCACCAGGGAATGTGAATGTTCCTCACTATTGGTTCATAAGGACGAGAACCTTGTGCTGTGTCTCTATGCGAATTGTAAACGTACCAACCACTTGCCTGGTATGGGACAGGCACAACTTAGTAGCTTTTTGGTATTAGCAGTTCCCTGCATGGTTTGTCGGTCTGGTTTCTCGCGTGGAAACTGGTGGGCCGCAGTTCGGCCATGAGTGATGTGAGTTCAGAAAAATGATGAGAGATAAAGGTGGAAAGAAGGAAGGCGCCCTACGCCTCAGATTAAGCCGTGCGCGGTTGTAATCTTGAACGGTCATATGTCTTGCGTGGACACAGACCAAGGCTATGTGTCTTGCGGGAACATAAGCCAGAGGCTAGGAAGTAAGGCAGTGGGGAGGACCCACAACAGTACTTGAGACTTAATTGTCTATTTACTGGGCGGGGATACTGTTAATACTAAACTGTAAAAGCGTTGTGTGATCTCGGCCTTGTCACATGTGTATAAGTCACATGGAGCTGATCCGACTTGAAAGCCGAGTGAACCAGTGGATTTAAAAAGAGGTACACCTTTGCAAAGTGTAAAAGAAGTATCAGATACTCTGTACTCCCAGGTTCAGGAGTCTTTTCGTAGTGGATGTTATCCATGGGTTATAGCACAAGTAATGTTTTGGAATGTTTTCATATTGCGGTTAACAAAGTAGTGACTCATGGGAGACCACTACATCTAATGTTTTATTGAAAATTTGTTTAATGTTTAAAGTACCATTTTCATGACAAAGTACTGTTTTACCGAACAAATGACTTGGAAATCTATATGTCTCTATCCATATGAAACTAAAACCCCTGAATCATATGTTTCACCCTCATATAAGTACAATTACAATAATCCCCGGAATGAGTGTTGCTGAGCACCAAGTGCTCACCCTTGCATTTTACATCCAACTGTAGAAGAGGGATTCGAGGATCCCGATTCCTTCAGTTATGAGTACCCGGCAGAAGATGGAAGTGCCCCGGACGAGCCCACGTTCTAGAAGGATTGCGCACCAAGTCAAGTCAGATGTGGGAGGAGCCACTCCAACTCCGCTGCAGATGGAAGTCAAGCTTCTCGTCGTTGCCTTGTGCTATATGCTGTGTGTTCGGTATTTAGATACCGATTCTGGTTCTGATAAACTAGTTATTTTCTTAGCAACTCTACGTAGCGCCATTTTCGGTGCTTTGGCTATGTAATATTGGCCGTGTTGGCCTGGTACTTGTTTAATGTTATTACTATGCTTGTGTGGTTTGGAGCTCATGTGACATCCTGCTGTGTGTAACCTACCTGGGCGGTTACCAAGGTGATCCTCAAATGGGGGGTCTCACAGTGCACACCCCCAAACTTAGATTAAATTTTTAATTCTTTACGTGTAACATGTAGCTACCACTGGATCCTGCTGCTACTTATTCCGAAAAGGAACAAGGTGTTCTACCTTGATTCATTGCAGAGGAAAGGGTACTCGTATTGTGGCGCACGAGATGTATTCGAAAGGTGATGATATTCATGTGGACCTGTCTTGCATGCATCTAGATTTACTGTCCTCAAACTGTCAATTTTGACTATCCTCAAACTGTCAATTTTGACTATCCTCAAACTGTCAATTTTGACTATCTACAGGGCTTTCACGAACTACTTTGCCGAGGGAGGGCGACAACACTAGCGACGAGCCGATAAGTTTTAGTGGTTACAATTTTCGGTACAAATTTCAACTGACATCTGTTTTACTTTATAACGTGTCCCCAGCTAACTCTCGGTCTGTAAATTGGCAGTGCCATCAGCAGCCGGACAACAATACATGTGGGTTCTACGTGATGCGCCACATGTATGACCTGATCATCACCCCTCACCACCCAGATTTCCCCGAGGTATACAACTGCTCCCCTTTGTATCGATTTGGCAGAATTTACAACTGCATTGAGCTAATTTTTTATGTACCAACTCTTGCTGTAGGGGGTCGACTTCCCTTCGGAAAGCTTTGACCCTCGGGAGATTGGTATTGTCCGAGGGATGCTCGCTGAGTTTTTTCTTGCGGAGGTCATATCAACCAAGGGGAAGTTTAGGGACCCGCAAGGTTCGTATTAGTGCGGCCTTACATTTATTTGTACATCTAACACACTGACTTTAATTGTCGATTACATTTATTTGTTCAATCTCAATTGTACATATTTCTGAGTTCTGTGCTGTATATATGAAATGCTATTGTACATGTTTCTAAGTTGTGTGCATGTATATATGAGACTGTATATATTTGAGTACTGTGCATGTATGAAATGAACTATATATATTTGAGTACTGTGCATGTATGAAATTCATGAACTGTATATATGAAATGCTATTTGTACAGAGGACATGGGCTAGCCACAAAAAAAAAGAAATTTATTAAAAATAATATTAATATGCACAGACGGTTTTGATCTTACAAACCGTCTGAGATTATAACCATCACCGATAATGACACTATCACAAATCGTTTTGACCTAAAAACCGTCTGTGATATCACACTATCACTATCACAGATGGTTTTGACCTCAGAACCGTCTGTGATATCACACTATCACAGATGGTTTTGACCTAAAAACCATCTGTGATATCTCACTATTACAGACGGTTCTGAGATTATAAACCGTCTGTGATAAGGAAACAATCAGAGACGGTTCCAAGATTACCATCGTCGCTGATAATGACAATATCGCAGATGGTTTTGACCTCAAAGTCGTCTGTGATACTCTAAATACACAGATGATTCTGAAACAACCGTCTGTGATAAGGATGCTAGCACAGACGGCTCCTAGGTCATAACCGTCTCTGATAATATGAGTATCACAGACAATTTTGATCTCAGAACTGTCAGTAATAATGTATCGCAGAAGGTTCTGAGGTTATAACCGTCTCTGATAATTGAGTATCACAGACGGTTCTGAGGTTATAACCGTCTTTGATAATTTGAGTATCACAGACGGTTTTGAGGTTATAACCGTCTCTGATTTGTCAGTAATAATGTGAGTATCGCAGACGGTTCTGAGGTTATAACCGTCTGTGATAATATGATTATCGCAGACAGTTATGATTTCATAACCGTCTATGATAATGTGAGTATCCCAGATGGTTTTGACATCAGAACCGTCTGCGATACTCATATTATTACTGACAGTTCTGAGATCAAAACTGTCTGTGGTAGTATGAGTATCTTAGACGGCTTTAATGTTATAACAGCCAGTGTATTAGGAGTATCACAGACGGTTCTGATGTTATAACAATTTGTGTAGTATGAGTATCACAGACGGTTTTGATCTTATAACAGTCTGTGAAGGGAAAGATCACAGACGGTTCAAAACCGTCAGTGATAGTACATGATTATCACTGACTCGAATATCACTGACGGGTAAGAACCGTCTGTGATGACTGTTTTGACCAGACTGTGATAATGAATTCTGTAGTAGTGTTACCGAACTGCAGAAAAACAGTGTACATGGGTCACCGCAGATTCCTTCCGATGCATCACACCTACCGTAAGAGGAAGTCATTTAATGGGAAGCCTGAGAAAGGATCAGCCCTAGTGTTTGTGACTGGTAAGGAGCTTTACTTGCGCGTGAAGGACATCAAAGTTGAGTTCAGTAAATGTTCTAAACCTCCAGGAAAAAATGTTTGGAAGAAGAGATCGATTCTTGGGACCTTCCATACTGGGAGCACTTACAAGTTCGACATTGCATTGATGTCATGCATGTAGAGAAAAATGTTTGTGACAGTTTGATTAGTTTATGGTTGAACATTCCGGGAAAGACGAAAGATGGCATCAAAGTTCGCCGTGACATGCTCGAAATGGGCATAAAGACTAAGCTTGCACCATTGGAGAAGGGAAAGCGTACATACCTCCCCCGGCCTGCTATACTTTGTCAAAAAGGGAAAAAACAGAACTTTGTTAGTGCCTGTATGGTGTCAAAGTTCCATGCGGGTATTTTGCAAACTTGAAAAAACTTGTGTCAATGAAGGACTTGAAACTGGTTGGTACGAAGTCCCATGATTGTCCTGTGCTGATGTCACAAATGCTTCCCATTGCTATCAGAGGCATTCTCCCAGTCAAAGTCAGAGAGACAATTACAAACTATGTTATTTCTTCAACGCAATATCTGGCAAGGTAAGTGTGTACTCCTAGTAAGCTAATTAGCTCCATTCATGGAACTTGCCAGATTTTTTGGATCTGAATATTTGCTGCAACTATGTCCTTGCAAGTAATTGATCTGGATGGACTGGATGATTTGCAACGCGATGTGACTACAACTCTTTGTCAGCTAGAGATGTATTTTCTTCCTTTTTTTTTGATGTTATGGTCCATCTAATTGTTCACCTTGTCAGAGAAATTAAGTTTTGTGGACCCGTGTTCCTGCGCTATATGTATCCATTTGAGAGATTTATGGGTATTTTGAAGGGATATATGTAAGGAATCGACATCGGCTTGAGGGCAGTATCATTGAAGGTTATGCCGCCGAGGAGGTAATTGAATTTTGCCCCAACTATATGGCCGGGGTTGATCCAATTGGCGTTCCTACGTCCCGGCATGAGGGAAGGCTTCAGGGCATTGGAACGATTGGATTCAAAGCAGTCGTCCCCTCTAGTGATCTGTATGCAAAAGCACATTTTTGGGTCTTACAGCACATGATGGGGGTGGAGCCATACATAGACGAGCACAAGGAACTGTTACGGAAACAGAATCCTTTGAAGCCAGAGACTTGGGTCACCAGAGAACATAACAGGAAGTTTGCTGGATGGATCGAACATAGAGTCCTACGAGCTTCTGAGTGCAACGTAGATGAAGTTGTTACATGGTTGGCCAGAGGGCTTAGATTTACTGTAGGGACTTGGCAGGGGTATGACATCAATAGCTATTCATTTTACACAAGAACTTAGGACGAGAATAGTACTATGCAATGTAGTGGAGTGACACTACTTGCTATTTCAGAGGATGTCAGGGCAGTAAGGGCACTCAACTCATATTACGGTGTTATTGAGAAAATATGGGAGTTCGATTATGTATTACTTAAGATTCCTTTATTTCGATGCCAATGGGTCGAAATCTCTCGAGGTGTTAAAGTCGACAATCATGGGTTTACTCTCGTCGTCGTACACCAAGACGATCCATTTATACTTACTGAGCAAACGACACAGGTGTTCTACATCGTTGATCCGGCCAATCCAAAGTTGCACGTTGTCCTTCACAGTAAGAGATGTATTGTTGGGGTCAAAGACGTTGTGGATGAAGAAGAGTATAATCAATTTGACGAACTACCTCCATTTTTAAATGGAATTCTTCAATCTGCCCCTACCGAAGATATTGACAAAACAGGTTACCTGCGAGATGACCACGAAGAAGGATTATGGCTAGACAACAATTCTTGACTAATTTGTAATATGTAAGTGACGTATATTACTTGGAGCTTTAATTGAAGAATTAATATAAATACTGATCATGATGTGAAAATTGTGATTACTGTGGTTATGCACCCAGTCATGTGCCTGTTCATTGTCAAATCATTTTTAAAAAATTCTTTGGGAAAACATATATGATGCATTGAGAATCATTTATGAAAATTTTCATTTCAATTGGACTTAATTTGAGCAATAATTGATTCTTTTCACAAATCAATATGAAAACTGCAAAGTTCAATAAAAATCCTTAGTACTACTACCATTGTGTTTTACTATCTGTTTTAATTGTCAAACCGATAGGAAAATTAATATCTTATATCGGTTTTTTATTTTCAACTGATAGTACAAACCCCTACTGCCATTGTGTTGTACCATGAGAAGTCTAAATTTTGTAGATTTCATATTTGATTTGTGAAAAGAATCAACTATTGCTCAAATCAAATCCATTTGAAATAAAAATTTCAGCAGAAATGATGCATTGAGAATCATTTTTGCAAATTTTCATTTCAATTGGACTTGATTTGAGCAATAATTGATTCTTTTCACAAATCAATATGAAAACTGCAAAGTTCAGTAAAAACCCTTTTCCTATCGGTTTTAATTGTCAAATCGATAGGAAAATTAATATCTTATATCGGTTTCTTATTTTCAACCGATAGTAAAAGACCCCTATTGCCATTGTGTTATACATGAGAAGTCTGAATTTTGCAGATTTCATATTTGATTTGTGAAAAGAATCAACTATTGCTCAAATCAAATCCATTTGAAATGAAAATTTCAACAGAAATGATGCATTGAGAATCATTTCTGCAAATTTTCATTTCAATTGGACTTGATTTGAGCAATAATTGATTCTTTCCACAAATCAATATGAAAACTGCAATGTTTAGTAAAAACCCTTAGTACTACTGCCATTGTGTTTTACTATCGGTTTTAATTGTCAAACCGATAGGAAAATTAATATCTTATATCGGTTTCTTATTTTCAACCGATAGTAAAAGACCCCTATAATGGGTTAAACCGGCGGGAGTTTTCCCTCCAGTCCAACCAAACACATTTCCAAATAAGTCTCTACTCGCACGTGGAAAACCCTAACATCCCCGACATCCCCTTTTTCGCTCCTGTACCACCATTGCCACTCGCATCTGGGTTCTCCACCGCCGCAGGCCACTACATCGTGCCATCGTAGGCCACTCCACGAATTGTAAGTGTTCTTGACCAACCCGATTAGAATTGTTCTTGCCGCTCGCGTTAGTTTCTTAAATTGATATTGAACTCGATTAGAACCAGGCAGTCTTTAGGAAAGAGTAATTGAAATGAAATCATTTCTTAAATTGATATTTTTTTGCATTATATTGTTTTGGGATGGTCAACCGGTCATATCAAATAACAAAATTATCATGATTGGTAAATTCTGACTTATGATAAAAACATTACAAATAAACATTGGAGTTATAGACTTTATAGATATGAGAATTATAAACTTGATGAACATCAGTAAGAATATTTCGTTACATAGTCGACCTTATACCTGAATACAAACTTGAATACTATCGGTTTTAATTGTCAAACCAATAGGAAAATCAATATCTTATATCGGTTTCTTATTTTCAACCGATAATACATTTGAAAAGTCTGAATTTTGCAAAACCATGAGAAGTCTGAATTTTGCAGATTTCATATTTGATTTGTGAAAAGAATCAACTATTGCTCAAATCAAATCAATTTGAAATGAAAATTTACAGAAATGATTTTCATTGCATGAAATATATTTTTCAGAAAAAAATTTCCAAATAGGATTTTACAATCAAGAGTTATGGTCAAATGATTTTTATGTTAAGCAAGAAGGTTGAAGTTCGACAACCTTTTGCAAATTGAGTTCAAATTTGATTTTCATGAGATTTTTGACATGAAAGAACTTGCATGAGTTATTCATATCATTTTGACCCGAAGGTCACGAGTAAAGACCATAGAAACAGCCGAAGCTCATGTTTTGCATGTATAAGATATTTCAAGTCAAAGCTAGTTTTCCAGTGAGATTCAAACACCCATTCCAGTGAGATTCAAACACCCATAAGTTTCAAATTGAAACTCTTTTGAGAAAGTTTTCAATTTCGAACTTCTTCGGGGTAATAATATCTAGGACTTTTGTAAAACAAGTTTTGGCGCAATTCAAATAGATTTTGATTTGCACTTGCAACTGATTTGGTTAAAAAACAAGATAGTCGAAAGCCTCTAAAAACCTTTTAAATATATTTTGAAGACCATTTTGATAGGAAATGATGATTTTTGGCCTTTTGAATGAAAATTTGACATTTTAACAAAGAGTGGTGGTTCATCATTGCCATTCCATTTTAGTTATGAACTTTGTCATGTACCTTTCTTCATATCAATTGATGGTTTGTTCATGGAATTTTAGGTAAAGCCATGTCGGCATCTTCCTCGTCTGATAGTAGTGATTCAACGAGGGGCAACGTAGATGACGCTGCTTCGTCCCAACACAAGAGGAAGGCGCGAGGCGCGATGATGTTGTGCCGTTTGGCCAAACACATGGATCTTTCATGTGAGTTCAACCAGTTTGGGAGACTGATCGGAAAGAACATTGGGCAGTACGTTGCCTATGTTGGTTTGTTGGCGAAGGAAAGGGTGAGATCACCGTCCAGAGCTGGAAGGACATTAAGGCTGACAAGAGGGATAGGCTGTGGGTGGAAGTGAAGGTAAAATTAATCAAAATCCCTGAACTCTTGAGTAAGCACATTCCTTTGGTTTATCCCGTAGATTAAGTAAGTCCTGCTTATATGCACCATTTGAAACAGGCCAAGTGGAACATCCCCGATGATGGTCCCAAGATAGCTTGCTTGAAGGACATGAACAACACATAGAATACCTTCAAGAGCGTCCTCGTCAGTGCCTTCCTCGCTAAAGGAAAATCTCCATGCGAGAAGTACCCCTTCATAATGGAGGAGGTATGAGAGCAATTTACCTAACAGAAGGGGACCCTTGAGTTCAAGGTATATATGCTTCCTTTGCTTGGTCACACCGTTGTATGGAGTAACCAACAGTGTATTAATTTTCTTGTTTCTGGTACGAAGGCCCTTAGCGAGAAGAACAAGGCAATCCAGAGGAGGAACGACCACCCGCACCGGCTCGGATCTCGTGGCTATGCGGGGAAGGAGGAGCAGTGGAAGAAGGCTGAAGACGAGGCGTCAACTTTCGTCGACTCCCTTGACCTGCCGATCTCCGAGATCTGCGATCTGCGATGCAAGCGCTGGCGGCTGGCCAGAGGGACCGTGTCGCCCACGGGGTCTGTGGAGTTCCCAAACCGCAAGGACGCCGAGGTCGTGCAGCGAATCGTAAGTTGGCTAACTTCCTGGTGGAATCATAGAGTGTGGTAGAAAAAACTATGATCAATCGTGTGTGCACAAGTTTGTATATATTTTTTCCTCACAATGTAGAGCTTTGAATGTAACAGATCTCTTGCTCGAAGGAGGCGACCCAGGGATTGTTCACTCCCCATAGGGAGAATGACATCCTAACCCGAGCTCTAGGGAACAAGGAGCATCCAGGGCAGACACGAACAGTGGGGGGTGTGGTGCCGTGGAAAGAAGACTTCTCGTAGCCCGGGCAAAAGGCGAAGAAGGCTCGCAGCTGGAAGGAAAAGGAATCGGAGCTGGCTGAGAAGATACAGTCAAATGTGACTGCACAATTCGCGGACATGGTCACTCAAATGAATGAGAAGTATGAACGCCTCAACCGAATTATGCAGTCCAAGGGTTTAGATCCTGCTGCCGGGGTCGACACTGGTAGGCCGAGTAGTTGCGGCTCGAAGGTTTATGTGGATCCGGTGGACCTGCTTGAGGTATTGCAACTCTTGAGCTATATATGCAGTTCAGTTGATGCCACTCCCGTTGCGTTAGAACTGTTTTGCTAACTTGTTATAATTGTTGCAAATTGCAGAAGCCAGAGAGCTGTAGCCTATTGATCTACATAGGTGATGACCCTGTAGTGGTTGCACACGGGGTCGTATATAAGTCTTGGGAGGATGTCCAGATCCACTGCGTACCTCTGAAGCTTGGGTTCGCAAAGGTACAAGTGGACATGGCTCTCCCGGGCTACAGCGCTTTTCCGTTGCCCGTCCCAATGGCCGAAATGCGGACAATTGATGAAGCATTGGGCTCGTATATGTTGCATCTAGGCCTTCATGCCTAACCCTAATTTTGATGATTAATGAAAACAAAGTGTTTTAGACTAACTGTGCTTCTGAGACTTTTGATACAGAGTTTGTTCGGGAAGAAATACGAGATGATCAAGATGAACCCGACATGAAGTGAAGCACGAGGTGCAGAAGAGCAAAGACAAGACGCAAACGTGAACATGCAAATGACCTAAGGTAATCTGTAATTTCATTTTCTTCCGATCTCGGAGTTCGGAGATAGATCGGTTAAGAACTTTGTTGCTTAGATTTTAACCGTACTATAAAGAGGGGTGGCAAAAGTCCACTCTTCATCTCCAACATAAACCGAGAAACTTAGGTCATTGCATTGCATCTATTTGGTTGGATTTGATTTGATTTTGGTTTGAAAGATTTGAATTTTCAGTTGAATTTTTGACAGCAGAAGAGTTTTTCAAATTTCAAGAAAGATCTAGGCAGATCTGGTTTTTGCTTCTGTTGACAAAAATGTAGCTCTTAAAATTATCTTTCAAACGAGCTATTAAACACCTCTTTTGGATTTTTGGATTTAAAGTTATCACTATTTTTGTTCATGTTGACTATCAGTTTGAATGTCAGTTTGTATTAACTGACAATTGTCCAGAGGGTGTATTTTGGGCTCAAAATTTTTGTACTAAACTGATTGTCAGTTTGTCCATACTGACTGTCAGTTGGGGATTCGACCACAGTTGTTTTCTTCTGAGTTTCTATTTGATTTGGTCGAGTTTTTGGTCGAACTGACTGTCAGTTTGCATAACTGACTGTCAGTTGTGGGTTTCAAGTTTCCATAAACGACCACAAACGGCTAGCAATTTTTTATCCGTAAATTTTGTCGGTCGTTGTGTACGAAACTGACTGTCAGTTAGGCAAACTGGCTGTCAGTTAGTGTTGCTGATTTTCAGCCCTAACTCCAACTGTTCTTTTGATTCTTGAGGCTATAAATAGGGGCTTTGGGCATGAGTTTTACACAACAAGCAGCATCATTCTCTTATACACTCTTGAGCTTTAGTTTTCTACACAAAATCTTGATCTGTTGATCAAGTCGAGTGTTTTCTGATCCACCGAGAGTTTCAGTTCATTGCATTTGCATACTCGTAGTTTCTCGGTGCGTGTTTGGAGGTCTAGAGAAGACCTCGCTGCCTATTACTCTTGGTGAGCGCCCTCACCTAGACGGTTCGGAGGCGTGGCCGTTGACCTCTCCAGTTTGGAGATTGTTGGAGAGGCTCGAAAAGTTTGTACAAGGCATCAGTGCTCGCCTTTCCGGAGTGGACAAGGAGCAACCACTCGTTGATAATACCCTTCGTGGGTATTGAGGCAAAACTCAAGTGACTTGAGTGCTTCAATGAGGATTAGTGTAGACTGGGCGAGTCTTCGATACCTCGGTAAAAATCACTGTGTTCGTTCTCTTCTCTTCTTGCTAATATTTTTTTTGTTCTTGATTTGCACTTATTTGTTTTAAATTTAAAGTTTTAAAATCCTCCTATTCACCCCCCATCTAGTCGGCATCCTTGATCCTACACGTGGTATCAGAGCTTCGTCTCTCGATTCATTAGGCTTTACCGCCTAGAGAGAGGATGTCGTCTACTGATGGTTTCTCTCTTGGTCATACTAGCCGTGCGCCGATCTTTGATGGGACAAATTATCCCTATTGGAAAGTGCGCATGTCGGTATTCCTAGAAGCCATGGGGCTTGACGTATGGGATATTGTTAAACTCGGTTTTACTCCTCCGGATGATCCGGCAAGTCACTCTGAGTACGACAGGAGAAAACTGCATTTAAATGCCTGTGCGAAAAATGCACTCTTTGCGGGTTTGTCTCTAAACGAGTTCAACCGTGTAAGCAATCTCACGACTGCTCACAAGTTTTGGACCACCCTCGAAGAAATTTACGAGGGCACAACTAAAGTAAAAGAGGCAAAGCTGCTTATGGTGAGGCAAACATATGAGACACTCACCATGTCATCAACTGAGTCCGTGTACTCCATGTTCACTCGGTTGAATAATATTGTGAATGAACTCAAGGGGTTTGGTGTCGTTTTCACTTGATATTGTGAGAAAGATGCTTAGGGCTTTACCAGAAAGTTTCGACACTCTTGTGACGGTTCTCACAAACTCTGACTTGTCGACCACGACACCGACCGATCTCTATGGGAACCTCATCACCCATGAGATGCACAAAAAGGAGAAGAAGGAAGCAGCCGAACCCTTGGAGACAAAGAAGGCTTTGGCTTTCAAAGCCAACGCAAAGAACGATTCAAGTGATGGCTCATCCGATGAAGATCTAGCACTCATGGTAAAAAATACTCAAAAACTTCTCCGCAGGTTGCACAAGAAGGGTGTCAACATTGACACACGACCAAAAGGACCAAAGTGATGAGACCATGTACATCATGGTTATGACCAAGACGACATCAACATGGTGGTCATCAAGATGTCATCGTCCGCCACCTTGGCCAGGACGCGAAAGCTGGCAGCACGTACGTCGTCTGGATTTTGTGCTGTCGCCGCCACAAGTTCGGCCTCCACCTTGGCCACCTCCCCAAACACAAGACGTGCTCAAGAAAGGCGCCTCTACACCTCTAAGGTCGCACAAGCCACGTCGCTCCAAGGCCAGCCCACAAGTGAGCTCAATTCATCCGCGAGTCCGGTTCGGCCATCTGCGCGTAGTCCAACTTCAAACGGACGTACAGGCCACATACGAAGTCCATTTTTGACGTTCTTGGACTCTACGGACAAGAGAACGACGAGAGCTTTCCAACGGATCCAGTCCCATGTCCAAATTCCTTACGGATCAACAGAAATCGTCAAAACAAGATTACGACCAGAATCTGACGTGCGCTGCAACGCTCCACTTTGGGCCCAAGGCCCATGTACCCCTAGGGTTTCCTCCTCCACCCCATGGCCGCCCCATACAGTATATATATGGCCGCCATGGCTACCGTTTAGACTTGGGTTTTGCTTAGATCAATTCTGTCTTTGAACAGTGTCGCCGTTCATCGGTTTGTGAGACCCCAACTCGTGAGTTTCATCCTCAATTGCAAATTCAGTTGCATCTTTCTTGTTCTTGCTTGTGTTCTCGATTCACTGGCAGGGATTAGCCTTCGTGGCGAGGTCAACCGGGCAGCGCACGGTTGATAACCAGAGGACGCGTGGTGCTGCGATTGCAGGGGTTTTGATCGTGCCGATCAAGAAGCCGGATCGTGTGTGTCTCGCGCCGCCTAATCGACTTATCCTCCACCTGACGGAAGTTCGGGCATCCCCGTTCACATTAAGTGGTATCAGAGCCTCGGTTGCCCGTCAGGTATACTTGTATCCCCTTTGTTCATTATTCATCTTTCACCTAGAGTCCAGAAAATTACCCCACAAAAATATTTGAGTTCGCCGTTCATCGGTTTGTGAGACCCCAACTCGTGAGTTTCATCCTCAATTGCAAATTCAGTTGCATCTTTCTTGTTCTTGCTTGTGTTCTCGATTCACTGGTAGGGATCAGCCTTTGTGGCGAGGTCAACCGGGCAACGCACAGTTGATAACCAGAGGACGCGTGGTGCTGCGATTGCAGGGGTTTTGATCACGCCGATCAAGAAGCCGGATCGTGTGTGTCTCGCGCCGCCTAATCGACTTATCCTCCACCTGACGGAAGTTCGGGCATCCCCGTTCACATTAAGTGGTATCAGAGCCTCGGTTGCCCGTCAGGTATACTTGTATCCCCTTTGTTCATTATTCATCTTTCACCTAGAGTCCAGAAAATTTCCCCACAAAAATATTTGAGTTCGCCGTTCATCGGTTTGTGAGACCCCAACTCGTGAGTTTCATCCTCAATTGCAAATTCAGTTGCATCTTTCTTGTTCTTGCTTGTGTTCTCGATTCACTGGCAGGGATTAGCCTTTTTGGCGAGGTCAACCGGGCAGCGCACGGTTGATAACCAGAGGACGCGTGGTGCTGCGATTGCAGGGGTTTTGATCGTGCCGATCAAGAAGCCGGATCGTGTGTGTCTCGCGCGGCCTAATCGACTTATCCTCCACCTGACGGAAGTTCGGGCATCCCCGTTCACATTACAAAGCAGAACAACTTCAAGGACATCATTTGCTATGGATGTCATGAGAAGGGACACATAGCTGCAAGATATCCAAACAAGAACAAGGGATGGAATAAAAAGAAGAAATTCTTCAAGAAGAAGAATGAAGAAACCAAGGAAGCATGCTTTGGAGAGTGGATGTCCGGAGGTGAGAGCTCCAACTCCGACTCTGACGATGAAAGAAGCTGCTCCAAGAAGATGGCCGGATTAGCTCTCGGCAACATCAACACTTCAACTAGCTCATCCCTTTGTCTTATGGCTAAAGGCGATGAAAAGGTACACACCAATGATCCTTCATATGATGATTTAGTTGAAATGATAACCGAATTAAATGAAGTTTTTGGAAAGACTAAAAAGAAGTATAAGGCGCTTAAGGAAGAACATTCTTCCCTACGCGCTCAATACTCCGAGCTAAAAGATTCTTATGAAAGCATGCTCATAAAAAATGTTACTAATGTTTCATCTAAGGTAGATGTTTCCACTTCATGTGATTTGGATGATTCTCATTCTAGTAGTCATCATATTCCATGTGTTTCTAATGATAATATCTTAAATGGAAATAATGAACTTAAGGCACAGGTTGAAAAACTTGGAAAAGGCTTAGAAAACTACTACAAAGGTAAAGTATCTCTTGATTTAATCCTTAATAAACAAAAATGTTCATTTAGAAAAGAAGGATTATGATACTTTCCTAAAAAAGGAAAGAAACCAAACACTAAAACTGTTTTTGTTAAAGCATGCAACAATTTTGTTATAAATGCCATGAAACTGGTCATTAGCATGAAGCTTGTCCCTTAATGACTCCAAATTATTTGATACTTGCTACATGCTTCAAAAGTCGAAGAAAGGTTATGCTATAGCAAAGTATGTTGGTGCACCCATGTTAAATAAAAAGAAGAAATCTATTTGGGTGCCCAAAGCTTTGATTGCTAACATTGAAGGACCCAAAAAGGTTTGGGTACCTAAAAATACTTAATTCTTTTATGCAGGTGAACTACAAGACCGGTGGGAGGCATTGGGTGCTAGATAGCGGATGCTCCGAACACATGACAGGCAACAAGAAGTTGTTCACCTCACTTGAAGACAACTCAAACGAGAATCAAAAGATCACCTTTGGCGACAACCGTCAAGGAAATGTTGTAGGATTGGGTAAAATTGCTATTTCTAACGATCTCTCAATTTCAAATGTTTTATTGGTTGAATCTCTAAACTTTAATTTGCTTTCCGTTGCACAAATTTGTGACTTTGGCTTTCGTTGCACATTTTATCCAAAAGAAGTCTTGGTTGAAAGTTTAAAAGACAATTCTTTGGCTTTCGTTTTGGAAATCTTTATTTGGTTGATTTTCATTCAAAAGATGCTTCTCTCTCAACATGTCTTGTCCCTCAAACCTCAAAAGGTTGGCTATGGCATAGACGACTTGCACATGTTGGAATGCATCAATTGAGAAAACTTTTAAAACGTGATTTGGTTGTTGGCTTAAAGGATGTGAATTTTGAAAAAGACAAACCTTGTAGTGCTTGTCAAGCTGGCAAGCAAGTAGCTACTTCACATCCAACTAAGCGCATTCTTTCTACTTGTAAACCTTTGGAACTTCTTCATATGGATTTATTTGAACATTCTGAGTTCCAAAGTATCGGGAGTAGCAATTATGGTTTTGTGATTGTTGACGATTTTACTCGCTATACTTGGGTTTTCTTTATTTCTCAAAAATCTGAAACCCCCGATGTTTTCAAAAGTTTTGCAAAACGTGTTTCCACTGAATTCGAACATTCCATCAAGAAAATCCGTAGTGATCATGGTGGAGAGTTCGTTAATTCAACTCTCTTTGATTTTTGTGACTCTCTTGGAATCAAACACGAATTTTCCACTTCTTACACTCCACAGCAAAATGGAGTTGTTGAAAAGAAAAATCGAACACTTATAGAAATGGCAAGAACTATGCTAAGTGAGTATGATACTCCTACTCGCTTCTGGGCTGAAGCCGTGCATACCACTTGCTATTCTATAAATCGACTTTATTTGCAACCTCTTCTAAATTTGACTCCTTATGAGCTTCTTATTGGGCGTGAGCCAAATATTTCTTATGTCCGAGTTTTTGGTTGCAAATGCTATATTCTTAAGAAAAAGAAATTTTGGTGGTAAGTTCCAAAGAAGAGTAGATGAAGGCTTCCTAGTCGGATACTCCACCACTAGCAAAGCTTATCGCATTTTCAACAAAAATACTGGTTGTATTGAAGAATCTTGTGATGTCGAATTTGATGAATCTAATGGCTCACAAAAGGAGCAAGTTTCTTGTGAAGTTTCAGGATAAGATCTTCAAGAAGCCATGAAGAACATAACCATTGGAGACATCAAGCCAAGAGAAGAAGATCAAGAAGATGATGTCAACATTGAAAATGTTGATCAAAGTGTACCACCACCTCACATTGATCCACCAGAACAAGATCAAGATGAAGCAGTACAAGATGAAGCACCAAGGCAACATCAAACCATCAACAAGGATCACCCTCTAGATCAGATATTGGGTGACGTCAGTAAGGGTGTTCAAACTCGCTCTCGTATTACTGCATTTTGTGAACATCATTCATTTGTGTCTTCTTTAGAACCTAAACATGTTAATGAAGCTTTAAATGATCCTGATTAGGTAAATGCCATGCATGAGGAACTTAATAACTTTTCTAGAAATGAAGTTTGGAATTTAGTAGAAAGACCCAAGGATCATAATGTAATCGGAACAAAATGGGTTTTTAGAAATAAGCAAGATGAAAATGGAGTTGTAATTAGAAACAAAGCTCGTCTTGTTGCTCAAGGTTTCACTCAAGTCGAAGGTTTAGACTTTGGTGAAACTTTTGCACCGGTAGCAAGACTTGAAGCTATTCGTATTCTTCTTGCTTATGCATCCTGTTTCAATATCAAACTTTTTCAAATGGATGTTAAAAGTGCTTTCTTAAATGGTGAAATTTCTGAATTTGTTTTTGTTGAACAACCTCCTGGTTTTGAAGATTCAAAATTTCCAAACCATGTGTTTAAATTGTCCAAAACTCTCTATGGTCTCAAACAAGCTCCTCGAGCTTGGTACGAGCGACTTAGAGACTTTCTTTTATCAAAAGGTTTTAAAATTGGGAAGGTTGATACAACTTTGTTTACAAAGAAAATTGAAAAAGATTTGTTCATTTGTCAGATATATGTTGATGATATTATCTTTGGATCTACTAATGAACATTTCTGTCATGAGTTTGGAGAGATGATGTCTAATAAGTTCGAGATGTCCATGATCGGTGAGCTGAGCTTCTTCCTTGGACTCCAAATCAAGCAACTCAAGAACGGTACGTTCGTGAGCCAAACAAAGTACGTGAAGGACCTACTCTAGCGCTTTGGGATGGAAGACGCTAAGACAATCAAAACTCCCATGTCGACAAATGGACATCTGGACATGGACAAAAGCGGCAAATCGGTCGACTCTAAACTTTATAGGTCTATGATTGGTAGTCTTTTGTATCTTACTGCATCTAGGCCTGATATCATGTTTAGTGTGTGCTTATGTGCTAGATTTCAGTCTGATCCTAAGAAATGTCATTTAATTGCTCTTAAAAGAATCCTTAGGTATTTAAAATGTTATCTCAGTTTAGGTCTTTGGTATCCAAAAGATGCAAATTTTGAATTAATTGGATATTCGGATTCTGATTATATTGGGTGCAAGATTGATCGTAAGAGCACATCTGGTAGCTGTCAGCTGTTGGGGAGATCATTAGTATCATGGTCATCTAGGAAGCAAAATTCTATAGCTCTCTCCACAGCTGAAGCTGAATATGTGTCTGCAGGTAGTTGTTGTGCTCAATTATTATGGATGAAGCAGACATTTTTGGATTATGGAATCATATTTGATAAAGTTCCACTCTTGTGTGATAATGAAAGTACCATTAAAATTGCAAATAATCCTGTTCAACATTCTAGAACTAAGCATATTGAAATACGGCACCATTTTATTAGAGATCATGTGGCAAAAGGAGATATTGATGTAAATTATGTCAAAACAGATATGCAACTAGCAGATATTTTCACCAAACCCTTAGATGAATCAAGATTTTGCTTTTTAAGGGGTGAACTGAACATTATTGATATATCAAATGCTAGTTGATGTGCTATTTGTATAAAATAATATTATTTTATTCCCTCTATGATCTTAATCTGCTTCTGGTCGAAATTGACCAAACTGACAGTCAGTTCATCTAACTGACAGTCAGTTTAGTGCTTAGGAACCTATTCTTAGCCTCTGGTCGAAGTCGTTGTCCTAACTGACAGTCAGTTTCATAAACTGACAGTCAGTTATGTACAATTGATTTTGGTCATAGCTCCTGTTTGATTTCGAGTCTCAAACTGACTGTCAGTCTTATACACTGACTGTCAGTTTCAAAACTCAGTTCTGTGAACTAATTGTCAGTGTGGTACACTGATTGTCAGTTCCAAGTTCCTGGTTTTGGAATTGACTGTCAGTTTATTAAACTGACTGTCAGTTTGGGTCCCGAGCTCTTAAAACCCTCGATCTGCTTTCTTTTGCCTCTTCGGTTTTCTTTCTCGCCGCCGTTTCTTCTTCTTGCTTCCTCCTCCGTGCACCTCCTCGCCGCCCACTTTCTCCTCTCCGGTGTTCCCCTCACCACCGGCGTCGCCTGCTCGCTGTGCGTCGCCGCCGTCCTTGCTCGATTCGACCACATCGGCCGCCGTTCCTCTGTTCGCCGGTTTTGCTCCTTGGCGCCACACCTCCTCGTCGTGTGTAGTCATCGTGGTCCTCCTCGTCGTGCTGAGCATCTTCCCTGTGGTCATTTTGGTTGTCTTCTTCGCATCGGCTTCATCGACCACTTCCGTTCAGGCCTTCTCTGTTCAGGTCGTTTCTTCTTCTCTCCTTTGTTTTTTACTTCCGCCATGTCTGATCAGCCGGGTCCTTCTCGTCGTGTGGCCCGACGAAAGAACGCGGCAAACAGCCAGCGTTCATCGGGTCAGACATTCGAGAACCCGCCTTCGCCTCCGCCTAAGCGTGTCCCCGTGGATTACTCCCGGTGGCACGTAGCCGCTTTCGCACGCTTCGCTCCACAAACCCTTACCTGCTGCCGCGTCCCACTAGTCGTGACTCGTGCAATGTTGTTACCTGCTATAACAACTTGCACCTCGATCTGTTCAACAGTGTGTACAGCCGCGCACCCATTTTTGCTCACCGCTCTTTGTCGTGGGGTACGATTGCCTCTCGCACAGGTATCGCCACCCTCGCAGACCTCTTTGGCTCTGTAGGGATCCGCGACCTTGTCGCCGATTCCTCTCTGCACTGGGCTGAGGGGCCCATTCGCCAGTTTTATTCCACCGTCTTCATTTCCCCTCAACGCGACTTCATGACCTTCATGACGGGCCTCCAGGTCTACATCGTCACGAAGGAGCAGCTCGAGTCAGCACTTGGACTGGTGCGCCCTCCTTCTGGCCGCCAGCTCCATACCCTTCCAGACCACGAGCATCGGGAGGTGGCCATGTTTTATTCCGGCCCCTTTCAGCTTCGTCACATCACTGGCCTGCGCCGCGATGTTGATCTGGCCCTACAGATCCTCCGGCTCACCTTGGTCCCCATGACCAGAGATAGGGCCAGAGTCACCTATCTGGCCCTCCACGTCCTGATTTCTATATTTCAGGAGGAGCCATTCAATGTTGCTGATCTCATCATCAGTGAGATTCATCACGTCCTTCTTTCTCCACGTCGTCAGTTGATATACGCTCCGTATATCATGGCAGTGCTCCTGCATATCCGGGCCGTCGACTCTGAGCTCCCGAGGCCCCATCATCTGCTTCTCTTCTACCCTCCTGGTCAGGCTGATCGCCGACTCGGTGCTCGCCCTGCTGCAGCTGCTGGCCCTGATTCTCCCGTATCAGATGATGATGCTGCAGGGGAGTCAGTAGATGAGGCTCCAGTTCAAGAGTCTGACCCAGCACCACCTGCAGACCCTGGCGCCGGATCGTCTTCAGCCTCACTTTCTCAGCTCCACCAGGTGATGCAGACTCAACAAGAGATCTTGCGCACCCAGGCGGAACATCACCGGATCCTGCTTTGTCTTCTCGACTAGCAGGAGCAGATCCTGTCTCGGCTGCCTGCATCAGGCTCTCTGGTTCCTCACAAGAGGGCCCGACTAGCTTCTTCTTCTCCAAGCACAGCTTCAGGACCTGCTGATCCAGCTCCTGCGGTACCTGCTCCGGCTCCAGCTGCTCCAGCTCCAGTAGCTACTCCTCCGTTGTCTCCTGCTGTCGACGCGTCTGGATCTCCTGCAGGCTCCGGGGATACAGCCGTCTTAGGGCTTTCTTCAGATGATGAGCCTTAGGCTCTGATTTGTATTTTGCCTCCCTTTTTGTGCTTGATGCCAAAGGGGGAGAAGTATTTATATATTTTTGAGATTATGGATGTATGACTTTTTATGTTATGATATTTGGATGCTTATGTCTGGATTCTGATTCTGGTTTATTATATATATGTCTCTGTGATTTTGGATATGGATATGATGTTTTTGTTCTGTATAGCTCTGATACCTGATGATGTATATGTGTTTCATCTGATGTATATGTGTTGGTTTATGCTCTGATTTTTACTTATATGATGAGATGCATATACTCAGGGGGAGTTAATTCATTTATTTTTTTAAAACACTTGTTGTCATCAATCATCAAAAAGGGGGAGATTGTTGCATCTAGGCCTTCATGCCTTAACCCCAATTTTGATGATTAATGAAAACAAAGTGTTTTAGACTAAGTGTGCTTCTGAGACTTTTGATACAGAGTTTGTTTGGGAAGAAATACGAGATGATCAAGATGAACCCGACATGAAGTGAAGCACGAGGTGCAGAAGAGCAAAGACAAGACGCAAACGTGAAGATGCAAATGACCTAAGGTAATCTGTAATTTCATTTTCTTCCGATCTCGGAGTTCGGAGATAGATCGGTTAAGGACTTTGTTACTTAGATTTTAACCGTACTATAAAGAGGGGTGGCAAAAGTCCTCTCTTCATCTCCAATATAAACCGAGAAACTTAGGTCATTGCATTGCATCTATTTGGTTGGATTTGATTTGATTTTGGTTTGAAAGATTTGGATTTTCAGTTGAATTTTTGACAGCAGACGAGTTTTTCAAATTTCTAGAAAGATCTAGGCAGATCTGGTTTTTTCTTCTGTTGACAAAAATGTAGCTCTTAAAATTATCTTTCAAACGAACTATTAAACACCTCTTTTGGATTTCTGGATTTAAAGTTATCACTGTTTTTGTTCATACTGACTGTCAGTTTTATGTCAGTTTTTATTAACTGACAATTGTCTAGAGAGGGTGTATTTTGGGCTCAAAATTTTTGTACTAAACTGACTGTCAGTTTGTCCATACTGACTGTCAATTGGGGATTCGACCACAGTTGTTTTCTTCTGAGTTTCTATTTGATTTGGTCGAGTTTTTGGTCGAACTGACTGTCAGTTTGCAGAACTGACTGTCAATTGTAGGTTTCAAGTTTCCATAAACGACCACAAACGGCTAGCAATTTTTTATCCATAAATTTTGTCGGCCGTTGTGTACGAAACTGACTGTCAGTTAGTGTTGCTAATTTTCAGGGCTATAAATAGGGGCTTTGGGCATGAGTTTTACACAACAAACAGCATCATTCTCTTATACACTCTTGAGCTTTAGTTTTCTATACAAAATCTTGATCTGTTGATCAAGTCGAGTGTTTTCTGATCCACCAAGAGTTTCAGTTCATTGCATTTGCATACTTGTAGTTTCTCGGTGCGTGTTTGGAGGTCTAGAGAAGACCTCGCTGCCTATTACTCTTGGTGAGCGCCCTCACCTAGACAGTTCGGAGACGTGGCCGTTGACCTCTTCAGTTTGGAGATTGTTAGAGAGGCTCGGAAAGTTTGTACAAGGTATCGGTGCTCGCCTTTCCAGAGTGGACAAGGAGCAACCACTAGTTGATAATACCCTTCGTGGGTATTGAGGCAAAACTCAAGTGACTTGAGTGCTTCAACGAGGATAAGTGGAGACTGGGCGAGTCCCCGATACCTTGGTAAAAATCACTGTGTTCGTTCTTTTCTCTTCTTGCTAATATTTTTTTTGTTCTTGATTTGCACTTATTTGTTTTAAATTTAAAGTTTTAAAAGCCTCCTATTCACCACTCTAGTTGGCATCCTTGATCCTACAGTATATACAGTGGCCCAAGAAGGGTGTTAGATTGCGAGGTAAACCCTACCCATTGTAGTTTACAACTCAGTTAATATACTCAACTTGCAAAATCTAAATTACGCTTTCGTAACTTAAACTGGACGATGGCTGCCAGCGCACTTCCTGAGGACCCCACCCCCAGCACAACGCATGACCGAGCTTCTTCGGCCCCCATGTCTCCTCCAACGGCCTCGACCCCACCCAAAGGATGCACGTCTCCTCGGAAAGCCCCTTTGCCATCCAATAAGGCCGGCGGCACCGCAGCCCAACCTTCGAAGGTATACACTCGCTCCCCGATCAAAGGCAAGGGCAAGGCCAAAGGCAAGGCGAAACAAAGCGAACCGGGTACGTTCAAGAACGGGTTCCCACTCGTGTCGGAGTACCTTCTGCGCAATATGGATCAGACAACCAGAGGTCTCCATGAGTGGTACCTGACCCAGTCTAGGCGCCACATCAACTTCGTAGTTCACTTCAGGCCAGGTCATTTTCACCATGAGGCCGGGAGCATATCGGTGGCCCACGAGGATTTGTTCAACCTCTTCAACTGGCAGGAGCTTGATATGTCCATCATACGGACTGGAGTCCTGTGAGTTTGCTGATCCTATATGTTGTCGCAGTTCATTTCATAAATCTAATCACTTTGTATGCACTTTTACTAATGTTTACTTTGCATCCAGGTGCATGTATAGGCTGGCGTCGTTGAGGGCATATGAAAGGATGGGTTTCCTCGACCCAGAAAAAATAAGCCTCACGATGCTAGAGCACGACCAAGCACATGCGGAGGAATACATATCAAGGGCACTACTGGGGCAGCAGGACCGGAAGTTCATTCTTGCGCCGTACCACCAAAGGTTAGTACATTTCCTACTAATTTAACTCATTCTTGTATGTTACGCCTAACATATATATGAAACGGTTCGCTTTTATATACAATGTAGGAGCCATTGGGTCCTCGTCATCATTTGCCCATGGACGAATGAGGCGTATTACCTGGATTCGATGAGCGACAGGGTAGCGCATGTTTTCACCCTCATGTGGCACATAGACGCATAAGTAACACAGCTGATTTAAATTTTGCACTGACTAGCTAATTAATGATAACATATTAACCGCCAATGCGAAATTAAATACAGGGTTTTCAAAAATTATGTTACTACTGGAGGGAGGCATGACGCGTCGAAGGGCACAACAATTTCTTGGAAAGAATATGAGGTAATTAATACGGATGGAACTACATACTCATGATAAGTCTTTTAATTTATGCTAAATTTGTTCTTTCGAGTTAATGTGGGTTTATGTCTGTCGCGCCCCGAGACTGGGACAACGACTACTCCTGTAGAGACCTAGCTCGCTGCAGCTAGTCTCAAACCACAAACCTTTGACTTCCCAGGATGAGTCAAATACAGGAGTATATTACATTGCAACAGAGTACTCACAAAATATTAAGCAGTGTGGCCTGCTGGCCTTAATATTACATAAAGGGGATTACAATGCCTACAAGGCATTCAGGGTTTAGCAAAATATTTAACTTCGCAGCAGAAGATAGGTGACCCTCCCACAAAAGAAGTTGACGGCAGAACAACACACTTCAGGGTTCTGGCGGAACTGATTCTCCTCCTTCTGGATCCACGTAGTACTCCGTGCCATCATCTTGATCAAAATAGGCTCCATCTATTGAGTTGAACGTTGCAAGGGTGAGCACTTACGTACTCAGCAAGTCATAGGTAAGAGTAAATACATATAGTAGTGATGATATGAACCTAGACTAGTCAAGAATTATGGATATTTGTAAAATAATCTTTTCCTTTCTCATCTCATCTTATGGCAGCACTTTTCATAATATAACATCATCATTCATGTTCACTAGATTATAGCACTACCGCGACACGTCGACACACGACAGCCCACGGTAGCACTCCTTATCATGACAACACATGTCATTTGGGTAATCTTGATTAAACATATTTTATTTAGAAAATAGTACTTGTGTCACACCCCGTGGATTTAATCCACCGCAGCAGACTCCAATAAACCCGGGAGCTCGGAGTATTCGAATACGTTTTTAACTCTGCAGAGAGGTACCAATTTACCCGCAAGATATTCCACTTTCAAACCTTTCCTATCATAACAAAATGACTGGACCCCTGACTCACTTCATACTGTGAGCGGCAAGGTGGAAATAACAAGAACTTTTGTTATGTTTTACTCACAATTCACCCCCGACCCTGTGGCTCTCAGCGAGGCACAGTTGTGGCAGGTTGTATCCAAACCTCCACCCCTTTACTTATTCCCATTACTGGGTCAGCGTGCTTGATCACCTTCAGTGATATGTGTGGGAGCCGCGCTCCGTGTTTATCGTGCATCACTACACATCTCATGCAGGGGTTTCATGTGCGATCCACATAATTACTTGTTCAGGCCTGTCCCATACCAGGCTTGCGGTTAGCACGTTGTTCATGCCACTAGACGCACAACACAAGGTTCTAGTCCTTATATGTCAGTGACCAGACCATCCACAACCCTGCACCTTCAGTGCCTGCATTCCTTTGCAGTCTAGCACCTCCAGTGCTACAGCCATCCATACCATTTTTCTGGTCACGGCTAGGGGTTTTATTTCATGAATATAAGTATATAGATACATATAATAGTTCATGGCTCAAAACTTGTTTATTTCACATTTCACAGATAACCAGTCTAGTACTGCCAATTCATAAATCAACCATTTTCAATCTTTCACATGCAATATTGCCTATATTCAAGGTTATATTATAGCAACATTTAAAATATAGGTTCAAGATGACCAAGGATATGACTTGCCTTCCGCGTCGTAAAATACAGCAGTCGATGACGGATCAACAGCAAAATCTTCAAAGTCAGCTTCTGAATCTGCTCGACGACAAACAATCACACAATAATTACTTATAATATTTAAAATGTTTTATGACTTATATGCAGAAATGCTTAACAAGAATGATTGAACTAAACTGGAGATAAGTTGAACTGCAAACTGAACTGAGTCGAGATTCTAGGGTTTCAAGGAATTTGGGCTAAGGATGGTGATTAGATAATCTAAGGGTTTCAGGTTTGCAATAGGGATAACAATTTTGTGGCTGGTTTAATCAAAACAGCGAATGTCAACAGATCGACATTCGGATCAAAGCTTGGACATAGCTTTAAGAAAAGCTAGAGTGCTTATCTCAAGTTGTGGTAGTAGAAGAAAATGTAGATCACAACTCTACAAATTCAGTGGACAAAGTGGTTTTCAAAATGCACAACCAGAAGTGGGTAAATAAGGTCAATGCCACTGGCTGACAAGCTCTGGCATAGAGCTGACAATGCCAAAAACTAGGGCTTAGCATAACTTTTGATCTGGAGCTCCAAATGATGCACCACTTTGTCTGGGAGGTAGGCTTGAGTAACAGGAACAATTAAGTCAACAGGATCTAGGGCAATAAATGGCTGGAAAGCAAGAAATTTGATGATGAACAGAGATGAACTGGCTGCACTGGAGCAGTTCTGGACAAAAACTTGGCAAAGCTATAACTTCCAATCTAGGCCGATCTAGGTGTCGGGCTAGAAGACAAAAATACTCAGGAGGCTAAGGCACATCTAAATGACAAGGTTTCGAGGGCTGAAATGGCTGGAACAAGCTTTCCCGGTCATCGGCGCCGGAGAAGAATCACTGGATTTGGGCATTTCCAACACAGGCCGTTTGAACTCGATTCCTTGCTCTAGGAGTGATGGAAGGGTATGAGTAAGCTACTGGCGACGTCAATTTGGCCGGAGGTTCGCCGGTGTGGCTTGGCGACGAGAGCCAGCAACTGATAAATTGCAGAATTGGGAATAGCTTCAAATTAGGCTCAATTGATTGTTCTAAGTTCACAGGCATACTTGATTTAGTTTACTGATCAATTTTTATTACAGAATCGAGAGCTAATTTGGAGTAATTCGAGCTACATTGCCGGAACAGGGCATTCTTCGAATTTCAGCCATTTCCGGCGATCACCGGCGTTAGGGTCCACCGGAGAGCAATTAGATGCTACAGTACAATCAGGAGGATGAGAGGTACTCACTGCTAGCTTCAATTTGGCAGGAGATGCAGTGAAGTGAGCTGGCACCGTGAGCTTCCTCGACGGCTCGCCGGAGAAGATGACTGAAACAGCGAGAGTTGGAAATTTAGCTGGTTTCTGGTGAAGTATGGAGAAGCTGCTGCACACAGTAGGGTTTAAATAGACCAAGCGAAGATGGCGAAGGGGAGCAATGAAGTGATTTGCTGCTGTGATGAGATTGTTTGCGTGCTGGAGCAGTAGCGGCGAAGAAACAGCAAAAGCGGTGATGCGACGGCGACAAGCTTTCAACTGATCACAATGTCGCCTCATCGGGACCTGGCAAAGCTTGTAGCAAGCGGTGGCGACAAGTACTGGCATGGCAAGGCTACGTGGCGATGGATTGCTGACAAAGTCGCTGTTGGTCGCGCGCGGGAGCAAGCGCTGGTCATCGACGTAGCAGCGGCCTTGCCACGGTGACGGCTGAGGCGAGGACACGTGCGCAACAGCATGCACGATCAAGTTGCAGGCGAAGCTTCACCGGCGGCGAACGTGCACGGCGCAAGGAAGCAAAACACGGCGATCTCTGGTCGTACGCACAGCAGTATACGGCCTGGTCGAAAAAGGACTGAACTGAAATTTCAATTCTTTGAGTTTTGGACTGAAATGTAAATCTGGAATTTTGGGAGATTTAAACTGAAATTGATTTCATTAATCTGGTAAATTATATTCAACAGGATATTTGGCAAAGGTAAATGATAAAATTTGATACATTTGAATAGTTTTTGATACAAACTGAAAATAGGGTAATTTAGGGTAAAACAAAATTTAAGTTTTGTTGATTTCGAATTTGGCATTTAGGGTTCGATTTTGATATCTGCACAGAAGAGAAACTTGTGGCAAATAGCATTTTGAGAAGATTTGCTGAAGAAATTCTGAATTTGGAGTTAATCTGGAGATTTTAGCCTTTTTGGGTTTTCAGATATCAGATAAGGACTAATTTGCGATAACTCTTGGACTGATTTGTGAAAAGAGTCTAGATAGCAGAATCTGGCTGTCAACTTTTTATATTAAGGTATTGACATACCCATGATCATATTCCAGGAATAATCTGGTCTGAACTTGGTCAAGATTTTGATTAAATCTGTATTTCTGAAACTTAGGGTATTTGGGTAATATAAGGTATTTCTGTTTTCGAAAACAGAAGAAGTTGATAAATCTGGGAGTTAGAGATAGAATTGGATCTAGGTTCTGAAGGCTTTTAGATTCAGGATAACTAATAGATCACATCTGAACAATCTGATCTTGATTTGAGGTCACAGGATAGATTTTGGAGATTTTAGGGCTTGAGATAGATACTGATCTGGCTATTACTACAGATACATGCATGCATGCTATTTATGAAAAAGGAAGTTTTCACCCCTAACTCAGGGTGTTACAATGTCTTTGCATATGCAATTATCCCAGTGCCATCAGCAGTCACAATCGTGGGAATGTGGGTTCTATGTCATGAGGTTTATGTATGACCTGATCAGGACAAACTTTTCTCAATTCTCTAAGGTAAGCATTTTTCCTGACTCAAAGTCGAACATTGGATGTGACGTACGTTCCTAACTTCATACATGCATGCAGAGCGCCATGTTGAAAGACCAATACGAGCTGCCTCAATTAAAGGAACTGCGACAAATTTTGGCTCAATATGTGATGGATGAAGTGGCTATCAACGATCGATCGTAAATGACTTGTGTAATATACATTGAATGTGTTAATTGGTGTATGTGTGTATTTGTATTGGTGCATTTGGGAATAAACTCAATATATATGTGAATAATTAGATTCAATCTATTCAATGTATGTGTGTATCTTTGTATTAGTGTATTTGTGAATAATTAGATTCAATCTGTCCAATGTGTGTATCTTTGTATTGCTGTATCTGTGAATGCACCTTTTTCATTTGTATAAGTAGCTGCTTATAACATATTCTAACGGTTTGTAACTCAGAACCGTTAGAAGAAGTTATGACAGTACTAACAGTTCCAGGTTAACAGTTAGAATAAGGCTTCCTCCGAGTAAAGAAATTTTATATTACTAACGGTTGCGAGTAGTGAACCGTTAGACGAAATTCTATAATACTATCGGTTCATAATCTACAATCGATGGAAGAAAGTTTATAGTACTAACGGTTGTGAGCACTGAACCGATAGAAGAAAGTTTAAAGTACAAACGGTTTCGAGTAGCGAACCATTAGAAGAAATTTAACAATACTAACAGTTGTGAGTACTGAACCGATAGAAGAAAGTTTATAATACTAACGGTTTCGAGTACTGAACCGATAGAAGAAATGTACCAGTACTAACATTTGCGAGTAGTGGGGCCGTAGGAATATAGGTATTGTACTAACGGTTTGTAACCGTTAGAGTTGTGCTAGGTTTCTTCTATAGTGCCGATCACTAGCGGTAAGAGAACCGTTACTATAGACCATTTTGAACCAATAGCGCAAAGCAATTCTGTAGTAGTGTTCTTATTGGAGGAGAAACGCAAAAGGTTAAAATCACCCATGATTAACCAGGGCAAATAGGATGGAGATGAGGTGTTACGGAACTAAAACAAAAACTCAATTTTCTTCCTGGGGCAACAAGGGCCATAAACATTAGAGATCATCCACATATTTCCAAAAATTTTGTTCATGAGAGTAACCGAAAGACAATAATCAAAGCGAATCACATCCACTTTTTGAAAAATGGCACAATTCCAACCCGTCAGAATCCCCCCTGAGTTACCCCTAGAAGGGATATATTCAAATTCATTCCAATTCTTTGGGCAAAAGGATTTGATCAAAAACAAATTAATCACCTCTAACTTAGTCTCTTGAAGACATAAAATGGAACACTTTTCTTCTAAAATTTTGGATTGCACAGCAATCTTTTTATCCAGAGCATTAATACATTAATATTCCAATTAAGGATACTGAATTTCTTAAAAGCATTCATATGATAACAAGCAAAATACAACCAAGTCATGATCTTGAAACGAGATCACGCTAACACCAGCATCAAAATAACAGAAAAAAGCATTCAGAGGGATGACCAAACAAGCCATCCAGAAATTAGCCAAAAGAAGGTTTTCTAGCTAACCCCAAAAACCCAATCCACCCCTTTAATCATCTAAATCTTGGATTACAGGAGCCATCAGTTTGTCCTTGGAGATTAACTCTAGGGGGATTCCACAAAACGAGATCAACTCTTTCTATCCCATCTCTAATCTTCGGTTTAATAAGTAATTTGACTCTTATCATATGGATTTTTTTTTATTTGTTTATTTTTCTGCTCTGTGTCTCCATGAGTTAATTCTATATTGTTCCAAGGATAGTATGTCGATGATCTAGCATGGATTAGTGGATATGTGATCAAATCTTTTATGTCATGTATTTATTAAATTGATGTTATTTGATGCCCCTGTAAGTGTACATTGTTGAGTGTAGTTTTCGATAAGTAAGAATGTTGATCCCACGAGGACGAAGGAACCTACACCAAACCCATAGTAACACAAAAATTGATAGAAATAATAAAATAAAGGATACGTCCCACATATCATGTAAAGAATAGATCAAATAATTAATCTTTAGATTTAGATTCTCTACTTAACTATGAGAATATGAATTGTGCGAGGTTGCAATTTTTATCTTACTAATCTAAAGATAGTACACCCTAAATTGGACATGCCGATGACTTAAACTACACATGCCCCTATTAGTCCTGCACCGCCCCCATCGCAAGGTGCATGCATATGTGTTTTAGAAATCTTGCCCCAAGTGTTTAGACTAATGCCTTAAGCTTCATGATGCCCCGTGACTCCTTAGAATTAATCTGGCTAACTTGTCTATTAAATGCATGTTCAGAAAATCAATCTATGATCATAGAACTTGGAATTCATCAAGAACTAAGCATTATGTATAGCACGCAATAGATCAAGACTAACAGAAATAACAACTCAGATGAACAAAACATAAAACTTAATCACAAAGTGGATCTCATAGAGAAATTAAGAGTTTACACCATTAAATACAAAACCATTTTCAATTTATAGAAATAAAGAAAACCTCCTTGACTTGCATAAACATGGTGATCACTCATAGAAATCTAATCTAAACATAATTTATGGTGCCAACTCCACACAAGTGAGAATGGACGGTTTACTGGAACAACATCCTAAACTAGATACAAGGTGTGGTGATGGAGAAGGAGATCACCGTCCCAAGGCCAGTTACCCTCCACTCCGCCTTCTTGGCCTCATTTGTTCTTCTCCCCTCTCTAGATTAGAAGATATGAGATGTTGAATGGAGTCTTTAGGAAGAGAATTTATAGAATAAATCCTTGATTTGAAATCCCAAGTCTCGTGGAACCATCCCTCTGGTTGTTGGACAGCTTTTCAACTTCAAATCTTTGTGGATAAGCCTAAGGGAATGTTCCAAAACAACCCAAGTTCGAAGGGGTATCAAAACCACTCAATTCGAAACAATTATAATCAAACAATGAGTTATATGGTAGCCCATATCGTCAAGGTTGACCATATGCCCGCGACCATATAAATCCCCTGCATCCTTCTACGCAGCTTTTAGTCGGAGAACCATAATTTTCTCATCTGACCTCCAAATATAGAAAATTATATACGAGTTAGCCCTATAACTTTGTAGTTATAGATGTTTCCATGTGAGCTCATATTCAATTCCAAAGCACGTCCAAAATTTAGGTAGCAGATTCTGGTTTCGTTTTCACTCTAGTTTGACTCAAACTTGGCTTTTGGAGGTTTCCATGTATTTGCACATTGACTAGGCCAGGTATCTATAAACTAAATAATTAAACATAATTTTTATTTATTTATTAAGGAATTTAAAAATTCAAAATATAGGTTTTCTTGCAAAATAAGTGTTATTAGCATGCATGAATGGAAAGATAATAATATAATTAATAAAATCCTTTCTAGGGTTACATAAAAATATGCGTAAAAAATCCATTTATCATAATTCTAGAAAGCCTAATGTTAGAATTACGAACACCGCTGTAGATCTATATTAGCACCATCCTAGAGGTAGAACAACTAGCATAGTAATGTAAATTTGGATGGGCGGGAGGACTCGATGGTGACAACATGGGAAAATCTACCGCTTAAGGGGCTGTTTGGGTGTTACCGACTAGCATTTTTGGTAATCCAAAAAACCGCCAGAAAAAAATATTACCAGTAAATTTATCCCGGCCTGTGTTTGATTTGGAAAGGAATGGGATAAAAATCCCGATCATTTAAAAAATTCTAAAAAACAGAAAAATTCCGAAAATTCAAAAAAAAATTCAAGAAAAATTCAAGAAAAATTCGAAACAATCTAGACTCATAATCTCTTAGCCAAATCAAAAAATTGTGATTGTAAATCTAGAAATGGCATTTGCATCAAACTTTGTTACAAACACTACAAAAGTGAAGACTATATTATCATACATCATAGTTAAGTAAACAAATACTACAAAAGTGCAGTTGTAAAGCAACAACATCATCAATGAGGTAACAACAAACAACACAGCAGTTCCACACATCATAGTTATTGTTTTGGAAATATCGCACACATAATATCCTCAAATAAACAAGTGTTGATCTTGTAGATACAAAACAGGAACCGAAGTAGGTGTGAAAGATACAAAACAGGAACCGAAGAAAAACCCACGCATCCAGCACATGTCGCTTTAGGGCCACCTACAAGAAATATACTACTCACCTTAGAGAAAAGTTTCCAATTAAAAATATCAGGAATAATAATAATTTGATATTGCAAATATGCTAGACAACTGAGGTCCATGTTAATGGTTTACTAGCTTGGCTGTATCAAAAGCACCAAACTATGCATTTCAGTCAGTGGAGCACAACACTTCTCCATAAAAAATCTAGACCCTGTTCGGCCCAGTGACAGCTTCCAGCTTCTCAGACTAGTAGAGCTAGAGCTCGTGAGCATGGATGAGCCGGAGATGGCGAGATCAAATAGCTAGTTTAAATAATTTACCCCAAAATTGCATTACAAAAATTTTGACATTTCAGATTCAAATTTCCTGCACATAAATATAAAACATGAATTTCAAATATGGAGGTGGAGCTCTCAGCCAAACAATTCCACAACTCCAATTTTTTTTGGCTCCGACTCCTCATGCATCACTCTAGCTTCTACATATAAGAGGCTTTGGCTTTTACAATAGAAAAACTAGCGTCAGAATCCAATCTCAACCAAACAAGTACATCCAATAATCTCTCATTGACAATTACCACTGAAACATAAGTTTCAGTCACTCCAAAACGGTATTGAAATTCATAACTCAGGACAAGATGACTAGAACAATTGCCATATTATAAATTTCATTACTCTCTCTATTTCTAAATATATGTTATTTTGGACTCTATAATCAAAAGCACAAAACTAGGTTGGAGGAACAAACCACAATGAGTTCAAATCTTTGCAATATGAACTAATACATGACTATGTTGTGCAAGGATGCATAGCATAGTAGGCCTGTCTCTTAATTGTTGTGCAAGGATGCTACTAATACACGACTATGCTCGGTGGACTGCCTCACCAATCTACTGTCGTAGTCCATTGTCTAGGTGATATCACCAAAACCATTAACTATAAACATAGCCATACTACAACATGGTCATCATTAAATGCGGCTATGAAAGTATAGTAAACAGATCATTTGATAAAGAATGTGAACAATGAAAACTGACCACATTTAATTTAATAAACAAAGATAGTATAGGAAAATAGACAGATTTGATAAACATATGAGCTACAACATATAACCACAATGAGTTCAAAAGCACAAATATTAAACTCGAACAAAGAATGAAAAGAAAAACTACCATTTCTCATATACCCCCACAAAACCCCACAAAACACGCTAGAAAACAGCTGTTAAAACTATGCACAGGCATGATTAGTGCTTGGTAGGGGTATTTTTAAGATTTCAGGATTTTCAGGGGTGTTGTTGATATATTAAGTTTTTGTAGAGATGTATATTCAAGTCGCCCTAACTAACAACTTGCACAATTCTTTCGGCGATAAGACGTCCGTTTCCGTGCTTCGACCTACATCATGTACTCATTGCTTGTGATCCCCTCTGAATCTGTTTGCCGGATTTTAATTGAAATCTTCTATTCCAAATCTGGAATATAGAAGAAATCAAGGTTTTAAAATAAATGTTTTCTTTGAAAAAGTTGATTAGGTCCTAAATAGTTAGATGAGACAGTAGGAAAAGGTGAATTTCAGAAGAACTCTTTGGGATCCGCCAATATCACGTTCTCTTAGTTCTTTGAGTCCACAGTTATTTGAGCTCGATTCAAATCTAGGTTTAGCTTATATTTTATTCAAGCACAACTTGAACTTGATCTTGAACTCGAACCCTAATTTAAGCTAAACTTGAATTTAGTCTAGTTTGATTTAAATAAGCTCAAATAATAATATATAAGTTCAGGTTGTACATCTGAGCTTGAGCTCATTCAAGCTTAAATTCCTCTTGTGAATTTTAAACTCCTGTTGTGCTCAATCAAACCGAATTTGAGTTTGACTTCAAACTAGAATCCTAATTTCAACAAACTCAAGCCAGACCAAACTTCATTTTTATGAATATTGGGCAATTGTTGAACTTGTTTGAGCTAGACTCGAATATATTCAACACCATACTGCCCTGGTAGGGGTATCATTTGGTTACTTCCTATTGAATTAATTAGAGCTTCATATCATTTCAATTTCAAGATGTTGCTAATCCTTACTGTTTCCACGCCATCTATTGTAACAAAAACAGAAAACAACAAAAACATACTCGACATACAAAACCGTGTAATTGATCTGCAAGGCTGCAATCCAGGCAATCCAATCTATGAACAGTAGAATAGGTATGTGTATGCAATCTAGTATTCAAATTGATAGCACAGCAATGAACTTCAAATTGATAGCACAGCAATGAACTTTTGTACAGCTGCAATCTAAAACTGGTAGTGGTGGTGTACTTACAACTGGGGAGTTGTGGGCAATCTGGTGGCCGTCGAGATTGAAGATCTTGAACTTGATCTTATTGATGCTCAGCTCCTCCAATGTCGGGTGTTGCACTAACCTCTACATCCACCCACACATACAATCCAAACAAAAACACACATACACACAGATCTAGCCATCCAACCAAGAAACCACATAGAGAGGAGAGCTGAGACATATACAAAGATATAGATACCTCGTCGTCGATGCCACCGGCTGGTGAAGAAGGATCGAGGAGATTGTCGATGCCGCCGGAGGATTTTGGGGGTTAGAAGCAACAAGGGAGATCGAGGAGGAAGAAAGAAGAAGAAGAGAGGGAGAGTGGCGAAGGAGGGAGCCGGGGGCCAGATCTAGTCTACGGCGGTGACCGTGGCTCAAGAGCGGAGGCGAACGTGGCTCGGGCGCACCAGATCTAGTGGATCTGGTGGCGACGCGCGAAGAGGGACAAAAGTGGATCCCGTGGCAGTGGAGCACGACGAGGGTGCGCGATGTGGGTGAGGCTACGCGTGACAGAGAGAAGAGAGAGAAAGAGAGAGGCAAAGAGGGAGGCGGCACACGGGACCGGCGGCAAGATCTGGCCAGCTCAACCCTCTCCACTAGGTTTCGAGGGTGACACAAGGAGGGCGGCGACGCGGGCGAGGACGACGACACGAAAGTCCAGCTTCCTTTTCTGGGCCTCCCACGCAGATTTTCCAAACCTCCCCGGATTGGACTTCCTGGCCCGTTTAAACTTCCGGATCTTGGCCCATCCAAACAACTTCCTGAATGTAGCTAGGATCTTAATTCCAGCCCATGAAATCCACCTAGAAACGGGTCAATTCCTGGGCTTCCAAACAGGCCCTAAATATTTTTCTAGGGGATTCATGTGGCCCTAAAACCTCAGACATTAGTCAAAAACATTGGAAAAAGTTTTTAAATCATGTACACAGACACCTATAGATGGGGCAATGCGGGGTTAATAGAAATATGAGCAACCCAAGTAAGCCACATATCTAATCTTGGTTATGCCATTTTTAATAGTAAAGTGTTCAACACACGATAATCTTGACCTGAATTGCTAGGGAACTGTAGTCCTAGGAACCTTCCAATTATATTCTAGTCTTGCTTAACAAATTTCAACTGTTGTCATTCTTTTTTGGTATTAAAATTTGACACAACCTAGTGTTTTTTTTGGATTTGACAATCCTAAATACTTATTGAAAGGAAAATACGATCTTGTACTCTTGCAGGACATTAGCACCCTTCAAAAATTTGGCCGACAATCCAATTTTTTTTGGGTGGAATATGCTGAAATTTTTGCCTCATATGTTTCTCCTTGGTTTCTAACATCAATCCCCATCTTCCTCTTATCCCTTTGCATCGACATATCACTAAAGCCACCCTTCAATAAAAAAATTGTAGGACGACAACAGCTAAGAGGACACCAATGTGGTGCTCATGGTGGACATGGAAGTGGGTAAAGAGGCCAAATTACTACTCCTGAAGCTCAAAACATGGACAATGATGGATAGCCAAGAGTCCAGTGGGATGGTGGTGCCCTCTTCATCATCACCAGTGACCCTAGCAAGGCGATGGTGAGCGGCAAGCCAATGTTGTTGTAACATGTTCTTGTCTTCTTGTGGAAGAGAGTTTTTTAAGCCATTGGAAGAGAGCATCTTTTTGGAAATCAGATGTTCTTATAGATGAGAGTATCTTGTCCATCGGATGTTTTGATCTCATTTTGAATTTTCTTTTTGTGTTTCATTTGTGTATAGAAAGTAGCATATGAGGAAAAAAAGCGAAAAAATGTGGAAAAGGTTATTGTTGTGGATTGTGGTGAGCATTGTTATCTCTTCCCCTTCACAGTTTCCAATTTGTAGAGTTAATTGGAATGTTGTTTATATATGCTTGAAATTCTATATATGAAAGCTTTTGATGGACATTCCATTCAAGTAACTTCATAATAAACTTTATTCTCATTAATATGTGTGATGGGGTGCCTTACAGGTAGGCCTGGAAACGAGCCTAGCTCAAGCGAGCCCAGGCAGGCTCGGCTCGAGCTCCATAGTATACTGGGCTCGGCTCGAAATGTTAACGAGCTTAGAACTAGGCTTGGGCTCGACTCGATAGAGCTCAATAGAAGCTCGATAGAGCTCGAGCAATTCAGAGGGCTGGTCCTCACGCGGTCTCCAGCTGTGCTCCGCCGCGTCGCTCCACCGCACTGCCTCACGCGACCTCCGCCGCACAACTCCGCCGCGCCTCACATGGCCTCTCCCGCGCCGCCGCTCCCCTGCACCGCCGCAGCGCCGCTCCCTGTCGCGCCCCGAGACTGGGACAACGACTACTCCTGTAGAGACCTAGCTCGCTGCAGCTAGTCCCAAACCACAAACCTTTGACTTCCCAGGATGAGCCAACACAGGAGTATATTACATTGCAACAGAGTACTCACAAAATATTTAGCAGTGTGGCCTGCTGGCCTTAATATTACATAAAGAGGATTACAATGCCTACAGGGCATTCAGGGTTTAGCAAAATATTTAACTACACAGCAGAAGATAGGTGACCCTCCCACAAAAGAAGTTGACGGCAGAACAACACACTTCAGGGTTCTGGCGGAACTGATTCTCCTCCTTCTGGATCCACGAAGTACTCCGTGCCATCATCTTGATCAAAGTAGACTCCATCTATTGAGTTGAATGTTGCAAGGGTGAGCACTTACGTACTCAGCAAGTCATAGGTAAGAGTAAATACATATAGTAGTGATGATATGAACCTAGACTAGTCAAGAATTATGGATATTTGTAAAATAATCTTTTCCTTTCTCATCTCATCTTATGGCAGCACTTTTCATAAAGTAACATCATCATTCATGTTCACTAGATTATAGCACTACCGCGACACGTCGACACACGACAGCCCACGGCAGCACTCCTTATCATGACAACACATGTCATTTGGGTAATCTTGATTTAAACATATTTTATTTAGAAAATAGTACTTGTGTCACACCCCGTGGATTTAATCCACCGTAGCAGACTCCTATAAACCCGGGAGCTCGGAGTATTCGAATACATTTTTAACTCTGCAGAGAGGTACCAATTTACCCGCAAGATATTCCACTTTCAAACCTTTCCTATCATAACAAAATGATTGGACCCCTGACTCACTTCATACTGTGAGCGGCAAGGTGGAAATAACAAGAACTTTTGTTATGTTTTACTCACAATTCACCCCCGACCCTGTGGCTCTCAGCGAGGCACAGTTGTGGCAGGTTGTATCCAAACCTCCACCCCTTTGCTTATTCCCATTACTGGGTCAGCGTGCTTGATCACCTTCAGTGATATGTGTGGGAGCCGCGCTCCGTGTTTATCGTGCATCACTACACATCTCATGCAGGGGTTTCATGTGCGATCCACATAATTACTTGTTCAGGCCTGTCCCATACCAGGCTTGCGGTTAGCACGTTGTTCATGCCACTAGACGCACAACACAAGGTTCTAGTCCTTATATGCCAATGACCAGACCATCCACAACCCTGCACCTTTAGTGCCTGCATTCCTTTGCAGTCTAGCACCTCCAGTGCTACAGCCATCCATACCATTTTTCTGATCACGGCTAGGGGTTTTATTTCATGAATATAAGTATATAAATACATATAATAGTTCATGGCTTAAAACTTGTTTATTTTACATTTTACAGATAACCAGTCTAGTACTGCCAATTGATAAATCAACCATTCTCAATCTTTCACATGCAATATTGCCTATATTCAAGGTTATGTTTTAGCAACATTTAAAATATAGGTTCAAGATGAACAAGGATATGACTTGCCTTCTGCGTCGTAAGATACAGCAGTTGACGTCGGATCCGCAATGAAGTCCTCGAACTCGGGCTCTTGATCTGCTCTCCAATCAAACAAACAACCAATAATCATAATCTTTTCCATACATTATTATACTTTATGCAAAGATGCAAAGATGAAGTCTTGATGATTCTGAAATGATTGGGTTTAGAGGCTGATTAGGGTTAAGTTAAGGAAACCAATGTTAAGATTAGCTGTCAAAGGTTTACAAGGTTCCAAATGTCCCAAAATATCAGAATGATATCAAGGTTGCGACTGGTTCGCTCAAAAACAGCGAACGTCTTTAGGTCGACATTCGGTTCAAAGCATCGACATAGGGTCGATGAATGATAGAGGGGTTATATCAACTTGTGGTAGTAGAATAAAATGTAGATCACAACTCTACAAATTTAGTGGACAAAGTGGTTTTCAAATTACACAACCAGAAGTGGGTAAACAAGGTCAATGCCACTGGCTGACAAGCTCTGGCATAGAGCTGACAATGCCAAAAACTAGGGCTTAGCATAACTTTTGATCTGGAGCTCCAAATGATGCACCACTTTGTCTGGGAGGTAGGCTTGAGTAACAGGAACAATTAAGTCAACAGGATCTAGGGCAAGAAATGGCTGGAAAGCAAGAAATTTGATGATGAACAAAGATGAACTGGCTGCACTGGAGCAGTTCTGGACACAAACTTGGCATGGCTATAACTTCCAATCTAGGCCGATCTAGGTGTCGGGCTAGAAGACAAAAACACTCAGGAGGCTAGGGCACATCTAAATGACAAGGTTTCGAGGGCTGAAATGGCCGGGAACACTTTTCCGATCATCGGCGCCGGAGAAGAGACACTGCCAGTTGGGGGTTTCTGCTACAGGCCGAGAGAACTAAATTCCTTGCTTGGAGAGCATCTAGGAGGTATAGGGAAGCTTCTGGTAACATCAAATTGACCGGAGGATCACCGGAGAAGCCTGGCGACGATCGCCGGTTTCTGGTGAAGCTCGGTTTAGAGTAAAGCTTCGAATAATATTTAATTAGGGATTCTAAGCTTACAGGCTTGCTTGAAATAACCTACAGATCAATTTTGTTTACAGGATCGAGGGCTAATTCGGGGTAGATTGGCCAGCATTGCCGGAACAGGGCATCTTCAACTTTCAGCCATTTCCGGCGATCATCGGCGTTAGAGTCCACCAGAGAACAATTAAATGATATCACACAGAGAGGATGAGTAGGGGAACTCACTGATGTTGTTAATTTGGCAGGAAATTAAGTGTAGAGCACTGGCACCGTGAGCCTCCTCGACGGCTCGCCGGAGAAGATGACTGGAACAGGAATTTCTGGGACTTGGCTGATTTCCAGTGAGGTGTGAGGGAGTTGCTGAGCACAGTGGTGTTTAAATAGACCAGGCGAAGCTTGCAAGGAGGGAGCAGTGAATTGATTTGGCAGTTGGTGATGCGATTGGTTGCGTGTTGGAGCAACAGCGGCGAAGACACAGCGAAGAACGGTGATGCGACGGCGACAAGCTTGCAGCTGATTACAGTGTCGCCTCATCGGGACTTTGCAACGCTAGAGCACACGGTGGCGACAACAACTGGCACGGCGCAAAAGCAACTGACAAAAGCCTGGTGTTTTTGCTGCTGGTCGCGCACGAGGGCGGTGCTGTCGTCGACGCTGCCACGGTGTTGCCACGGCGATGGCTGAGACACTGACGCGTGCGCAATAGGAAGAGCAAGCATGCACGAGCACGAGCGAAGCCTCACCGGCGGCAAGCAAACACGGCGCACAAGCACGGCGGTCCCTGGTCGAATGCTGCTGTTGACCTGGTCGAAAATGGACTGAACTGCAGTTTCAAATCTTGAATTTTGGACTGATCTGTAAATCTGGAATTCTGGAAGGTTAGAGTTTGAATTTGATTCTGCTGTTTTGGTAATCTTTATTCAACAGATGATTTGGCAGAGATTGAAGATAAAATTTGGCACATTTGGATAGCTTTTGATACAATTGAAAATAGGGTAATTTAGGGTAAATTAGGATTTGAGTTTTGTCGATTTTGAATTCTGGCATTTAGGGTTTGATTTTGATATCTGTACAGAAGAGAAACTTGTGGCAAATAGCATTTTGAGAATATTTGCTGAAGAAATTCTGAATTTGGAGTTAATCTGGAGATTTTAGCCTTTCTGGGTTTTCAGATATCAGATAAGGACTAATTTGCGATAACTTTTGGACTGATTTGTGAAAAGAGTCTAAATGGTGAAATATGGCTGTCAACTTTTTATATTAAGGTATTGACATACCCATGATCATATTCCAGGAATAATCTGGTCTGAACTTGGTCAAGATTTGGATTAAATCTGTATTTCTGAAACTTAGGGTATAAGGTATTTCTGTTTTCGAAAACAGAAGGAGTTGATAATTCTGGGAGTTAGAGATAGAATTGGATCTAGGTTCTGAAGACTTTTAAGTTCAAAGTAACTGATAGATCACATCTGAACAATCTGATCTTGATTTGAAGTCACAGGATAGACTTTAGAGATTTTAGGGTTTGAGATAGATACTGATCTGGCTAATACTACAGATACATGCATGCATGCTATTGATGAAAAAGGAAATTTTCACCCCTAACTCAGGGTGTTACACTCCCCCTCACCGCCGTAGCGTCACTCCCCCGTGCGGCCGCTCCCCCGCAACGCCGCAATGCTACTACCCCGCGCGGTCGCTCTGATGGGGACATCAGTTCTTCGAATACACGCACCAACCATAATCCTCCACTTGTTACAAAAGGACCAATAACACGCAACAAAGCCCGATTATTGCATTGCCAGGTGAACTCGTTCCTAAGTTTATATATATATATGGTTTTGAGAATAGTTTACTACCTAATAGTGATAATATTGTGCTTAGAAACCATAAAGAGGACCAGCAAGGACGCAAGGACCAGCAAGGAGCCCAAGTCGAGTTGGATTCTGGGATGGATTCGAGTTGGAGTCCGGTTCGGCCATTCATGAGCAGCCCGCCTTCAAACGACCATAACTCCCTCATACGAAGTCCGATTGGGACGTTCTTATAGTCCACGAGAAGCCCACGACGAGATCTTTCCAATGGATGTAGCCCCACATCCAAATTCCTTCTGGATTGCCAGCAATTGACAAAACAAGTTTCAACCAGATTCTGATTGGGCCTAGTCGGTGATGCGTCACCTTTTTGGTTGGGTCAAGGCCCATGTATCGAGTTAGAGTCCGAGTAGAGAAAGAGTCCATGTCGGTTTCAGGTTTCAGGTTTCCTTACCTGGTCACCGATCTCTTTTACGTCCTCTATATAATCTGGCCGAACCATTAGAGTTCTGCTGGTTTTGTTTAGTCATAGTCTTTCCTTCATGAAGCTATTGAGATATTCTTCTTGGTCGGTTAGATCAACATCAATATCTGTATTCGGAACCCCAACTCTTTTCGTGATTCAATCTATATTTGCAATTTTAGATTGCTTGTTTATATTCATCTTGCTTGCTCTTTGATTGCTTACAGGAATAGATCTTCGTGATAAGGTCGATTGTGCTTCTAGTTCGGTCGATAACAATCCGAAGTTAGTTCAGCGATTGCCAGGGCATATCATTTGTGTACGGTTGGTAGCCGGATCATGAGAGTCGTCTTCACAAATCGATAGTTGTTGTTCTCATCGAAAGATCTGACCACCCGCGTCACATCATTTGGTATCAGAGCCAGGTTGATCGGTGAGAATATCCTACCTTTTTTTTCTTGAGTGTTGTCTTATACCGAAAAGTCCACAAAAAAAAAATTAGGGTTAGATCATCCTTGTCCAAACCAATTTGCGCCTGCAATATCTTTTTGGTTTTTGCTTGGTTGAATCTTTGCTGCATCGTTGTGTCGAGTTGCTGGTCTTAGCGTGTAACCTTTAGAGTTTCGAGTTGAGACCACGCCTTGCATTTGTGTGTGTCAGTAAAGAAAGGGGAATCCGATTCCTAGTGGTTTCGGATTGGTAAAAGGAAGGCAGTCAATCTCGTATCTGTCTCGGAAAACTGGTCACCGTTTTCTTGTCGGTTTCAAAAAAAAAAAGGTTGTTGACTCAGAAAAAAAAAAATATATATAAAAACAGAAAAGAATCAAAATAAAAAAAATCCGAGAAGGATCAAATTTTGCAATTGTGACCGACGTGTTGAGAGAGAGAGAGAACTTTTAATTACCGATTTACCCCTGCAATTTTCCACTTTTTCGACCATTGTGCCATATCGTCGCCACAGCCTCCCCACAGCCATTCGTGAACTTTGCTAACTTGCTGCTACCGACGTCAAAAAAAAAAGAAAAATCTGAGCTTTTCACCTTTGTGCCCTCACTCGCGTCTCTAGTTTGGTTTAGCCTAGGCCAGCATACTAGGGACTAGTACTTTGAGAAATTTTTCAACTTTGCATTTTCTAAACTGATCATTGCTAACCTTTGCTACATACTTGAGCCTGTCCAAGCTACACTTTCTATCGACATACAAGTACCAATCGCTTGCAATTGCTTTAACCAATCTTTGGAGCGTTTGAGACTATTACTAGCAGCCGATCACCACCTGCCACTTGGTAAGAATCGGTAATAGCTTGATAAGAAGCTTGACTGTGAGAGAGTTTGAGCCACCTGCACCTAGTAGTTGATAGGGATATATCACTGTGATTTTGTTTTCTTGTTTGCTACTAACCATGTCACGTTTGGGTCATCAAAGCGAGGAGGACGATGGCCCACTTACACCTCGTACGAAGGGCATTATACAACACTTCAACCGCTTGCTGAATACGCACACTGAGCGTATTGAAGGGATTCTAGACCGCAATAATGAAGCGCTTGCTGCACTCGCCACTCGAGTGGAGCAATTGGAGCAGAAAGAAGCACTGGTTGCCCTGGCTGCTGCCCCTGTGGCTGCTACTGCCAATAAGGTACCTTGACGCTAAGCATGGGCTGATGAGGTCGAAGATGATTTCAATGCCGAAGGAAATCAATATGCTGCTGATACGGAGTCCGATGGAGGATTCAATATCAACAATGATTGTGACCATCGGTGTCTTCGTTTCAATCGCAATGGTATGAGAAGAATTCCACCACGAGAGGTACGTGGTCATGATGACTCATTCGGTAAGCTTAAATTGACCATACCTTTATTCACTGAAAAGTATGACCCTGATGCCTATCTCACTTGGGAATTAGCTATAGAACAAAAATTTGCTTGCTTTGAAGTTTCTGAAGATAAGAAAGTTAGGCTGCTACTAGCGAGTTTACTGAATTTGCATCTGTTTGGTGGAGTGAATATTGTCGCAATAACCAGAACATACCTAGAACTTGGAATGCTTTGAAGAGAGTCATGAGACATAGATTTGTGCCTTCATATTATGCTCGTGATTTGCTGAATAAACTGCAACGTCTGAACCAAGGTAGTAATTCTATAGAGGATTATTATCAAGAGCTGTAAACTGGTATGTTACGTTGTGGTTTAGAAGAAACCGATGAAGCTAAAATGGCTAGATTTTTGGGAGGTTTAAATCGAGACATTCAGGACATTCTTGACTATAAAGAATACACTCTATCACCCGTCTGTTTCATATTTCTTGTAAGGCAGAGAGAGAAGTACAGGGATAGAAGTTGAGGCCGAGAGGGAGTTTCGGAGGTGCCCAACCGAAAGCTCCATACAACACATCGAGTCGAGCACCTGCACCGAGTTTCTCCAGCAACAACCGACGTCCTAGTGCTTCCACAATACCTTCACGAGTGACCGAGACGAGTAAGAGTACAGTACAAGCCCCCACACAAAGTTCATCATCGATTGCTTCTACCGGAAGAGCACGAGAAACACAATGCCACCGTTGTAAGGGATTCGGTCATATCATGCGTGACTGCCCTAGCCAACGAGCTCTACTCATAAAGGATGATGGTGAGTACACTTCAGCTAGTGATATCGAAGAAGAATATGCTATGCTTGCAACTGACTATGCAGGTGAAAGGCAACAAGCTGAACATGAACAATATGGTGCTGAAATTAATGATCGATATTTGAGCATCATTGTGAAGCGTGTGCTTAGTGCACAAATGGAGCGTGCTGAACGATATCAACGTCACAACTTGTTCCAAACAAAGTTTGTTGTCAAGGACCGATCATGCCGTACGATCATCGATGGAGGAAGTTGCAACAACTTAGCCAGCATGGACATGGTCGAGAAGCTTGGCTTGACCATGAATCAACACCCTCGACCTTACTACATTCAATGGTTCAACAACTGTGGTAAGCTGAAGGTAACTCACACTATGAGAGTACACTTTTCTATTGGTTCCTATCATGATTATACTGATTGCGATGTCATACCTATGCAAGCATGTTCCTTATTATTAGGTAGACCATGGCAATATGATAGAGATGTTTTGCATCATGGTAGAACTAATCAATATACTCTCATGTTTAAACAAAAAAAGATCACTTTGCTACCCATGTCTCCTGAAGTAATTTTAAAGGATGAATTGGAGAGAGCTAATAGAGAAAAGGAGAATAACAAGGTGAAAATCAGATCTTAGCTAAACCGCTTGTTCAACCAAAAAAGAACGAACCTAGTTCTAACCATGCTGAAATTAAGTTGAAAGGTTCTGTTTTGCTTGCTACCAAATCTGAAATAACTGAGATAGACCCTAATGCATCTTATTGCTATGCTTTAGTTTGCAAAGAAGTTTTGTTTCACTTGAGGACTTGCCTTCTTCTTTGCCTCCTGCTGTTGCTAACGTTTTGCAGGAGTTTGCTGATGTATTTCTTAAGGACGTACCACCGTGGCTGCCTCCAATTCAAGGGATTGAGCATCAAATCGATCTAATTCCAGGAGCCTCGTTGCCCAACCGTGCACCGTATCGAACCAATCCACAAGAGACTGAAGAGATTCAGCGTCAAGTGCAAGACTTACTTGACAAAGGGTACGTACATGAAAGCCTTAGTCCATGTACTGTTCCTGTTCTTTTGGTTCCAAAGAAAGATGGATCATGGCGTATGTGTGTTGATTGTAGAGCTATCAATAACATAACAATTCGATATCGTCATCCTATTCCTAGGTTAGATGATATGCTTGATGAATTGAGTGGCTCTGTTGTGTTCTCTAAAATTGATTTGCGTAGTGGATATCACCAAATTCGCATGAAATTAGGGGATGAATGGAAAACAGCGTTTAAAACTAAATTCGGATTATATGAGTGGTTAGTGATGCCTTTCGGTTTAACTAATGCACCAAGCACTTTCATGAGATTAATGAATGAGGTTTTGCATCCTTTCATCAACAAATTTGTGGTGGTATACTTTGATGACATTTTGATCTATAGCAAATCCTTGGATGAACATCTTGAACATTTGCATGCTGTTTTTAAGGTTTTACGTGATGCACATTTGTTCGGTAACCTTGAGAAGTGCACCTTTTGCATCAATCGAGTTTCGTTTCTTGGTTTTGTTGTTACTTCACAGGGCATTGAAGTTGATGAAGCCAAGATCGAAGCTATTCAAAGTTGGCCAATTCCGACAACAGTCACCCAAGTGCGAAGCTTTCTTGGACTTGCTGGGTTCTATAGACATTTTGTCAAGGATTTTAGTACCATTGCTGCACCGTTGCATGAGCTCACAAAGAAAGGAGTTCCGTTTTTTTGGGGTCATACACAAGAACAATCATTCAACATCTTGAAAGAGAAGCTTATGAACGCACCATTGCTCCAACTTCCTGATTTTGGTAAGACTTTTGAACTTGAATGTGATGCCAGTGGAATTGGACTTGGAGGTGTGTTAATTCAAGAAGGCAAACCTGTTGCTTATTTCAGTGAAAAGTTAAGTGGACCTAGTCTGAATTATTTAACTTATGATAAAGAATTATATACTTTAGTTCGGACTTTGGAGACATGGCAACATGCATTACCTTTGGCCGAAAGAGTTTGTTATCCATTCTGATCATGAATATTTGAAGCATATTAGAAGCCAAAGCAAATTGAATCGTAGACATGCAAAATGGGTAGAAAATGGGTAGAATTCATTGAATCTTTTCCTTATGTTATTAAACACAAGAAAAAGAAGGAGAATGTTATTGCTGATGCTTTGTCTAGACGTCACACTATGTTATCTCAACTTGACTTCAAGATTTTCGGATTAGAAACCATCAAACAGCAATATGCACATGATGCTAATTTTAAAGATGTATTGCTGAATTGTAAAGAAGGAAGAAGCTGGAATAAATTTGTGATAAATGATGGCTTTGTTTATCGAGCTAACAAGCTATGCATTCCTGCTAGCTCTATTCGTCTTTTGTTGTTACAAGAGGCGCATGGAGGAGTTCTAATGGGACACTTTGGTGTTAAGAAGACGGAAGACATCTTGGCCATTCACTTCTATTGGCCGAAGATGAGGCGTGACGTCGAGCGCTACGTTGCATGCTGCACTACATGTCAAAAAGCTAAGTCACGACTTAATCCACATGGTTTATATATGCCTCTGCCTGTTCCTAGCACACCTTGGGAGGATATTTCTATGGACTTTATTTTAGGACTGCCTAGAACAAAGGAGGAGAGGGATAGTATCTTTGTTGTCGTGAATTGATTTTCTAAAATGGCACATTTTATACCTTTTCAAAAGAGCGATGATGCTACAAATGTTGCTGATTTGTTTTTCAGAGAAATCGTTCGCCTACATGGAGTGCCGAATACGATTGCTTCAGATCGTGACGTGAAGTTCTTAAGTCATTTTTGGAGATCTCTATGGATGAAATCGGGGACCAAGTTGCTGTTTTCTACTACATGTCATCCCCAAACCGATGGCCAAACCAAAGTTGTCAACTGCACATTATCCACTATGTTGCGGGCTGTTTTGAAGAAGAATTTGAAGATGTGGGAAGAATGCTTGCCTTACGTGGAGTTTGCTTACAACCGATCGCTGCATTCAACCACAAAGATGTGTCCTTTTCAGGTAGTATATGGGTTTGTTCCTCGCGCTCCTATTGATTTATTACCTTTACCATCTTCAGAAAGGGTAAACATTGATGCTAAACGACGTGCTGAATTGATTCTTAAACTACATGAAATAACGAAGGAGAATATAGAACGTATGAATGAAAAGTACAAGATTGCTGCTAATTAGGGTAGAAAAGAAATAATTTTTGAACCAGGCGATCTTGTTTGGTTACACTTGCGAAAAGAAAGGTTTCCAGACTTAAGAAAATCAAAGTTGCTGTCTAGAGCTGATGGTCCTTTTCGAGTGTTAGAGAGGATTAGCAATAATGCATACAAGCTTGACTTGCCTACAGCTTTCGGGTTAGTCCCACCTTTAACATTGCAGATTTGAAGCCATATTTGGATGAGGAAGATGAGCTTGAGTCGAGGACGACTCAAATGCAAGCAGGGGAGGATGATGAGGACATCACTTCTTCGGATACACGCACCAACCATAATCCTCCGCTTGTTACACAAGGACCAATAACGCGCAGCAAAGCCCGATTGTTGCATTGCTAGGTGAACTCGTTCCTAAGTTTATATATATATGGTTTTGAGAATGGTTTACTACCTAATAGCGATAATATTGTGCTTAGAAACCATGGAGAGGACCAACAAGGACGCAAGGACCAGCAAGGAGCCCAAGTTGAGTTGGAGTCCGGGATGGATTCGAGTTGGAGTCCGGTTCGGCCATTCAGGAGCAACCTGCCTTCAAATAATCATAACTCCCACATACGAAGTTAGATTGGGACGTTATTATAGTCCACGAAGAAGCCCACGACGAGATCTTTCCAATGGATCTAGCCCCACATCCAAACTTCTTCTGGATCGTCGGAAATTGACAAAACAATTTTCAACCAGATTCTGATTAGGCCTAGTCGGTGCTGCATCACCTTTTTGGTTGGGTCAAGACCCATGTATCGAATTAGAGTCCGAGTAGGGAAAGAGTCCATGTCAATTTCAAGTTTCCTTACCTGGCCACCAACTTCTAGCTTTTACCTCCTCTATATAATCTGGCCGAACCATTAGGGTTCTGCGGGTTTTGTTTAATCATAGTCTTTCCTTCATGAAGCTATTGAGATATTTTTCTTAGTCAGCTAGATCAACATCAATATCTGTATTCGGAACCCCAACTCTTTTTCGTGATTCAATCTATATTTGCAATTTCAGATTGCTTGTTTATCTTGTTCTTGCTTGTTCTTCGACTGCTTGCAGGAATAGATCTTTGTGATCAGGTCGATCGTGCTTCTAGTTCGGTCGATAACAATCCGAAGTTGGTTCAGGCGATTTCCAGGGCGTATCAGTCGTGAACGGTTGGTTGCCGAATCGTGAGAGTCGTCTTCACAAATCGATAATTGTTGTTCTCATCGAAAGATCGAACCGCCCATGTCACATCATCGGCCCTGATTTTGACAGTCTTCCCCTCGCCTTCCTGGGAGAGGGGGACTTCGTGGAGGTCCCCCTCGGGGCAAGGTTTGGGAAGGAACCTCCCAGCGAGCGCAACCGGCATGTCCGGGGTCGGGAAGGACCTCCCTCCCCTCTGGGCTTTGATCAGGTTGACATCCTCAATCACGGCGGTGCCACGCTCGTAGAGGGAGCGAGCCATATCTTGGTCACCCTGCACAAAGATCGCCCCGTTTGGCCCGGGGATCTTCATGCATAGGTAATTTTGGTGGACTGCTACTCCTAGGCGGTTCATTGTGGTTCTCCCCATTATGGCGTTGTAGGAGGAGGGGAGATCCACCACATCAAACTAGACCATTTTGGTCCAGTAATTATCTGAGGCGCCGAATGTCATCGGGAGGTCGACCTTGCGCACGGGGTCTATGGTTTTTCCCGGGAAGAAGCCTTGCAAAGGCCTCGCCGTGGGTTGTAGGAGCTTTTCATCTACCTGCATTTCCTTGAACGCCTTTAAATAAAGGACGTCCTCAGTACTCCCGCCGTCGACCAAGATTCGGGCGAGGCGGCAGTTGAACACGGTGGCAGAGACAATTAATGCATCGTTGTAGGAGAAGCGCACCCCACGCGCGCCCTCCGCGGTGAACGTCAGTGGGATGTCTAACCACTTTGGTGGCCGGGACATATTGATGACCCCTATTGCCTTCACTTCTCGCGCATATTCCTTGCGCTGGCGTTTGGAGTCTCGCCCGGAGGCGGATCCTCCCAAGATGACATTAACATATCTCTAGGAGATTTGGAAAGGGAGCTCATCGTTCGAGCCCCTTTCTTGGCCTTGCCTCTGATGTCCCCCCGGTGGAGCGGGGAGTGCTGCCAGAGCCGGTGACGGAAGGGGTAAGGAGGTAGGGCCTCCTCCCCCCGGCCCATGCTGCTTGAGAAATGCCGCAAAGTGTTGAAGGAGAGTGTGGCACTCTCGGGTTGCATGGGAGTTGGACTTGTGGAAAGCGCACTATAAGGTGGCTCCAGCCTCCTTGCCCCCCGGCTGGGGAGCCTCTCATATGCAGGAGGATTGGCCTCCCCCACCGCTTTTGGGCTTGGAGAAGGTTCATTGCCCCCGGTTTGGATCCCGGGAGCCACCTCGGCCTTCGAGGACGAAAGAGTCCTGAGGCCTTGACTCGCCATGGGGTCCCCTCCGGGGACGTTTGTGGGAGGAGTCCCTCGAGTCCCTTTCCCTAGGACCAAAGGTCCCCTGGTTCTTTTTCCAGAGGTCGTCCTCCTCAACTCTCGCGTACTTCTCGAGCACGTTAAAGAGTTCGTCCGCGGAGGACGGGCAACTCCGGGAGAGCCTCCAGTGGAGCTCTCCTGGTAGGATGCTGCTCTTGCATGCTTCGATCACCGTCGAGTTGTGGACGTGAGCCTCCTTGCTCTTAATTTGGTCGAAGCATTTGAAGAAGCTTTGTATCGTCTCCCCCGACCGCTGACGAATGGTGTACAACTGCGACGAGTCCAGGGGACGAATGTAATTCCCCTGGAAGTTTGCACAAAACTCATGCTTAAGTTGTGCAAAGGACTTGATGGAGCTCGCCTTGAGGTTATAAAACCACGACCGGGCTATCCCGGAGAGGTAGAGGGGGAAGACGTTGCATTGGACACTCTCGTCCCCCTGACTGCCGAGATGGTCATGGAGTAAACCTGCACGAACTTGTAGGGGTCGGTCTCACCATTATAGTGCTCGATGTAGGGTGACCGATAAGGCTTCGGCCATTGAACGCATCGGAGGCAGTGGCAGAGGGGTTGATTGGCCCCTTCCACCTCCTTTGGAGAGTCCGCGTTGCTATCCCCCTTCATGGGGGAGGCGCGTTCGTTATCCGAATAGGGAAGGGGTCCTAATGAACCACCTACCCTTCAGTACCGTCTCCCTTCTTCGGGGTTGGTGGAGCTCACCTCCTCGGGGAAGTCCCCAAAGGTGACGGTGGTTTCTTGCATGGGCCTCTTGCCTTTATTCGTTGGGACGCAAGAGCGACGCCTGCGCGCCAGGATGATTCCTGGCGACGGTGGGACCGGACTCCTTCAGACCTTTCCGTTCGCATTCGCTCTACCTCCTCCCGAGTGAACCGTGTTTGGTCCACCGGGGGAGCCCGGGGAGGAGGCCCCGGGGGAGGGAGTTGATGCACGTCAATGATGGGCGTGGGAGAGGAGTCACGTGTCGGGGTGATTCTGGCGATGGAGACAGCCCGCGGCGTGGGAGAAATTCCCAGCGGGGGGACAGCCTACATCGCGTAGACCGTGCCGGAGACACCTAGGATGGACAAGGTTCCGGGGAATGGGACATCCCGGGGACGGGAGCACCTCCCAGGTATGGGGGTCCCCCAGGGAAGGGTGGACCTCCTGGGGGAGGGAGTCCACCTCCCGGAGGAGGGAGTCCGCCAGAGATGGGTGCACCTCCTGAGGGAGGGAGTCCACCGGGGGTGGGATCACCTCCCAAGAGTGGGTAGCCCCTAGAGGTGGGAACACCTCCCAGGGGAGGAGGTCTGCTGAAGACGAGTGCACCTCCCAGCAAGGGATAGCCCCCGGAGACGGGACTGCCTCCCGGGAAGGGGTAGCCCTCGGGAGTGAAAGTCCTCTGGAGGCGAGAGCACCTCCCAGGAAGGGGAAGTTCCCGGCACAAAGGCTCCCGGTGTCCCCTTCCCTGCATCGCGGGGACCGTGCCGGAGACACCTAGGATGGACAAGGTTCTGGGGAGGGTAATCCCTTCCGGGGAATGGGACATCCCGGGGACGGGAGCACCTCCCAGGTATGGGGGTCCCCCAGGGAAGGGTGGACCTCCTGGGGGAGGGAGTTCACCTCCCGGAGGAGGGAGTCCGCCAGAGATGGGTGCACCTCCCGAGGGAGGGAGTCCACCGGGGGTGGGAGCACCTCCCAGGAGTGGGTAGCCCCTAGAGGTGGGAACACCTCCCAGGGGAGGAGGTCTGTCGAAGACGAGTGCATCTCCCAGCAAGGGATAGCCCCCGGAGACGGGACTACCTCCCGGGAAGGGCTAGCCCTTGGGAGTGAAAGTCCTCTGGAGGCGAGAGCACCTCCCAGGAAGGGGAAGTTCCCGGCGCAAACGCTCCCGGTGTCCCACCATGAATGGTGGTGGCATTCCCATGAACGGGAACGGGTGTGGGTATGCGGGGCCCGGAGGCCGCGCTATGGCGCGCAACAACTCCTCAAGAGTGTGTTGCGCATGAAGTTGGCCCTCCACGAGCGCCCCGAGTAGCGGGTCTCCCGAAGTCGAAGGTATCACCTGGGGGGTGCTTGGTCCCCCCAATGCGGAACCATCAAGTTGGCTCGCAGGAGCCACGCCCCCGCCGAGGGCGGCAGGAGAAGGGAGTGTTGCTTCCCCCCGAGTGTCCCTGGGAGGAGACGCCTCAACGACAGCCCCTTGCGCAGATGGCGCAGGGTTGCTAGGGCCGGCGTCGTTGGAGATGGAGGTCAAGTGCCTCATTCTTCTTGGAGCCATGACAATTCATCACAAGTCCCCACGGTCGGCGCCAACTATCGTGGTATAAAAAATACCCTTGCAGGCTTGATGATGTGTGCAACACATGTTCCTCAACACGAGCTGACCGTGCGACGGGTCACCCTGTGTTGGACAATCTTAGAGATTGACACAAGAGTTTATACGGGTTCGGGTCTCAGTGGAGGCCCTAGTCCTATCGATGTGCTCCCAACACGAGTCGGCAAGGAGGCTCTCTCCTGGGGAGAGGGCTTCTAAGCACGCCTATTCGTTTTTGAGTATTGAGTCCAAATGAATGTCTTAGGTTACAAGAGGGGGTACAAGGGTATATATACACCCTAAAAGATGCAAATTACTAGACTACCCTAGCTACGACTGTCGGATCGAGGGCTGAATGGTCTTTTGGCAAGGCCTGGGGCACCAATCTTGAACACGTGGACGCCCTTGAATTTAGTGCCCCCTTCTTTGAGACGAGGTCCCGGAAGAGGGGGGCGCCTACCCCGGAGGATGGGGTCCGGGGGTGAGGGCACCTCCTCGCCCAGAGGATGGGACCTGGAGGTGAGGTCTCCTCCACACCCGGATGGGGTCCGGGGGTGAGGGCACCTTCCTCGCCCGAAGGATGTGGCCCGGAGTTGAGGGCACTTCCACACCTGGATGGGATTCGGGGGTGAGGACACCTCCTCGCCCGGAGGATGGAGTCTGGGGGTGAGGGCACTTCCGTACCCGGAAGGGGTCCGGGGGTGAGGACACTTCCACACCCGGACGGCGCCCGAGGGTGAGGGCACCTCCTCGCCCAGAGGACGGAGCCCGGGGGTGAAGGCACCTTCTTGCCCGGAGGACGGAGCCCGAAGATGAGGGGACTTCCACACCCAGACGGGGTCCGGGGGTGAGGGCATCTCCTAGCCCGGAGGACGGGTCCGAGGATGGGCACCTCCTATCCAGGAGGACGGGGCCCAGAGGTGGGGCACCTCCTAGCCCGGAGGTGAGAAGACCCTTCAACCGTCCCAATGCTGGCTCACTTGGCATGGCTAATATTTTCCTCCAACAATAATAGTCAAAACCCTTTTGTGCAGAACCAGCTACTAAGGCAAAGCTATTTTAAATAGCTTAGAGTTGGTCAAAACTATTGTTTAATACTTAGGACAATGCAAAAAAAACTTACATTGTCAGAGTACGAGAATTAAATAAATATCTTAATCTTCATCAATATAATATTTAAAATAGTATGTAGCCTAATAGAGCTACGAAAAAGTAAGTCGGTAAGTTTGGTTTTTTCGAGTTTTTTGGTTCGATTATTTTGGTTTTACTAAAATTTCAGTTTTAAAAATAAATACCAAAATAGTTAAAAAGTTCAATTATTCCTGGTTGGTTTGGCTCGGTTATTTTGATTCAGTCTAATTTTGTATACCCTAGGGCAGAAGTCTGGTCTATGCCAGGCGGATGTTCGGTCCTGTTTGACATATTGCGTAGCTCTTAGTAAAACAGGCGTAACTTTTAATTATGATATCAGATTTAGGTACTTCTTGACTCGTTGAAAAACTAACTCAAAGAGCTACAACTTCAAAAATCAAAAAATATGAAGTGCATCCACTTTGAAGCCTCCACTTGAGCTAAATTTTGCAAATTTGATCATTGATGCCTTCACTAATCATCCAAAACAACTCAAAAAATATTTTTAGATCTAGTGAGTGAATAATATATACATTTGAACTTCCCACACAAGATATTATCAAGCGACTAACTCCGAGCCTCTCTTTATAATATGGCCAAAATTAGGAAACAAAATCCTAACAACATGTCTATTTTCCAATACCAAGACCGATAAAATCCTAAAAAATTGACCTTAATCTTCGATTCCTCAAGCTCATCCATGCTTGAGGAAGCATCCTCTCCCAAGATGACCCTCTTTGCCGCCACCTCTCAATTTGAATGAGACTAAAAGATACAAACTCAACAAACACATTAATTTCAAAATTAAGTTTCTCATTACAAAATCATCATCATAATAAAGTTGACTCACTGAAAGCTCATTTTCCAATCTCACAATTCCAATTCCTTATCCATTCGTCAGTCATGTAAAGATTGTCATGGCTCGTTCTATAATCCATAACTCTGTAAGGAAGACAACAAGAAATGATATGTTGATTGATTAATACAAGAACGAAGACGAAGAGGTGAAGCTAGAAGATGACCATAGGACCAAGAAATTGGAAGGGAAATAAATGCACAAGATGATGAGAAATGTGGGTGAATGAACTCGCGTATATATTGCACACGAACTGTGGAACGATCTACAACAATGTTTCGTAGAATTTCTTACTATAAAAACTGAATTGTGCTTATTGTTTTGGAAGATCTCTCAATTGTATTTTGCATGTAGTCTTGCTTGGACGCACTTCTTAATTTTATTTGAATTTATTCACAAAATTTTAAAATTATTTTGTTGGTAAAAAAATCTGGAATTTTTTTTTTCTATGCTAACTTTGGACCACAAAAATCTCCAATATAAAATTTTATACAATGCGATGTATAGTAATGAAGAGAATGGTCTGATCTATGGGTGACAACTGAGTGTTATTTGAATGTTAGCAAAACACAATTTTAATAAATTACATAGTAAAACTCCTTTTTGGTTTTTCATACAAAAAAACTGGTTTTCTAAAAATAGTAACAGACTAACAAACTGAAACCTATTTTTTTTATAAAATCATTACAAGAACTAGTTTTCTAAAAACTAACTATTAAAACACACAGTCCAAACAACCACTATATATTTGGCGGACCAGATTTATAATGGTGTCGACCAATCTTGTGACTTTTATGACTTCATAATGAGTACAACTCTAATTCTATATAGATAATCCATCTAAAAATTGTGGTATTAATATTTTTTATATTTGTCAATTTAAATACTACTTATAAAATTATAACATAATTGGACTGGACTTTTGGATGGATAGATTACATTACTGAACCTGAGAAACATAATGCCTGCAGACCCTAGCTTCTCTATAAACAAGACCTGGCTGGCAAAAGTACCCTTGCCCAGGGCTGCAATGCCTGTCCTCTGAGCACACGCACCTGCCGTCCAATGCGCACCCATCTTCGCCGTCCCTAGTCTCCATCCCACCGACGACCTCGTTAGACCATGGGCTATCGAACAGCCCCCTTGGGTCCAGCTCCTGCTTCGCCATGGCAAACTCGCCCCAGCCCGGGTACTTGTCCCGCACGCTCCAGAAGGCAACCATTCTGTTCTTAGCCCAGTGTGGCCGTGCCCCGTGCTTAACGAACGCTAGCTGCTCCACCTCCTCCCACATGTCCTGGCCGAGCCGTGGCGACGATGGGTCAGCTGCTCGGTAGTAGTTGAAGTCCATCACGACTGAGTCCTCCGGCTGGCCGAGGTAGGCTTCTGACTTCTTGATGAACCTGACTAGAAATCCGTTGTAGATGTCGACACCGCAGAAGCTGTCCGGGTTCATGTCGCGCAGCTTCTTGACGTCGACTACAAAGTCGCGGAACCGCGTGGGGGAGAAGATCGCCGTCGTCTCGTAGAAGAAGAGCCCCCTGATTCTAGGATCCCATGCACATGTACTTAACTTGTTGGTGGCCGACGAGTAGAGACATGACCCTGACGTCTGCATCTTCCCTTGGAATCCCACGACTGGGTACCCGGTGAATAGCACGCCGTTCCGCAGGCCGTTGCCGGCGAGCCTCTTCGCGGCTATCTCTGCAATTGCCATCAGGCACTTGCCCTTGAAATTCCTTGATTTCTCCAGTGCCGTTTCTGTGACAAGGTGAAGCTAGCTCATTGTTAGTACTTGCTGAGCTAGGTTGCACGAACATGGGGGGACAAAGCATTTCTCAAAAACAAAAAAAAATGAAGGCACAGAGACAAGAGTACAAAAATATTCTGAACCTTATAACATTTTATCTAACTCTCATGCTTATTGTATGCAACCCGAATTGGCGAGGAGTTATAGAAATATTATATGTAGATGAAGTTTCAAGGATTGAATGAGCATGTAGCACTTCACACGTCTTTGAAAAACGTCATTGAACACGGCTTGGACATGCATCGAGAAATGTTGGATGTTAGATATGTATCCACCAAAGTGTTTGTTGCCGACATGGTGAAGTGTCTGTGCTACCTAGTTGCTTAGCTATCGGAATGTTGGTTGTTCAACTCACAAATAGATGAGCAAGTGGGCTCACCTAAAGCTCTGATTTCAGTGGAGACTGCGATAAGCGTTGATTGGAACCCGATGAAGTCGTTGACGCCGGCACCGGTTGCGTTTAGTGGGACGCGGTCGTCGATTCTGTATACTGCCTTGTGCTGGGACGGATACCAGGTAATGTCGGCGAATTCATGCCCTCGTGCGTGATCTGCAAAGTCGTCCTGCAAGGCGCCGTCGTCTCTGAAATCGTAGGTTATGCTTCTCTTGAACCTTGGTTCCAGTGCCAGTGTGATCTGCACCAACAATGCCGTCAATCTGTCATGACCTTTGTTTTCAACAAGCAGATCAGCTACAAGTTTTCAAATGCAATTTCCAAGACAAACCGGCTGATTGAGTGTATGGACAGCTCAGATTAAGCTCATATGAGAAATTATTAATTAATTTCTTGCAAGAAGTTCTACAACATTAATATCTTAAGATATTCATTTTCTCAAACAAAATAAAGTTGGAAAATTAAATATGTCTAATATTGCAAAAAGAGAACTTACCGGGTTAGTTCTTTATGGAAGTAATTACTTAACATGAGTTATTCATGTTTGAATCTATTTAGCCTCAAATGATAACAATGAATCAATTGTTCCTTGTTTCAAAAGTACTAAAACCTAGAGGGCAAAAACTCTGATTTTTCTTCGACATTATTTGAATAAAAAGTTGAAAAACAAATATCTTACTAAGAAGGATCCACTTATATATAGTAATCCCTAAAGAACCACTTTGATCAACAAAAGATCATTATTCTCTCTCAATCACAATATGATTAGTTAAACATGTGCTTTCAAGACTTCAAGTTTGTGATGAGTTGATAGAGAAAACCTTATCTACATTTTATGTTAGTAATCTTGCACTCCAGCAGTAGTTAAGACTTAAAAGTTATTCGCAGTACTATGAGCTGAATTCTGCATTAGTGGTAGTGGAAAAACATTACCAATTACTCATGAAAAATCATAATTCCCGACCAGTTGGTTCCCAACATGTGCTTGAAGCACAAACTACTGCTCAGAGGTTTAATAATTGGCGTGGATGAGGGAGAGGCCAGGGATGAGGTGCACGTGTACAAGGAAGAGGCAATAGAAATTACTAGAAATTACAGTGAAAGTAAGAGTCATGATAAATATCAAGATAGGAAATTCTCACGTCAATGAGTCAAGTGAGCAAACTAAAAGCCAAAAACAAATTTGTATGTATGGATGTGAGGGTTATTGGTTTTGTATATGTCATACGCAAAAACACTTGATTAAAATTTATCAAAAGATGGAGAAAGATAAAAAGGGCAAAGAGAGCAAATGTGGGTTAAACATTATACAGGTTTTCCTAAAGCAAACATGACTTCACATGGCAACAACAACAATCTATTGAAGTTATAGCTCAAGGATTATGGAGATCATGAATAATTTCATTCAGTCATATTTATTTTTTAGTTCCTTTACAATGTTATGTCAGACATATATATGTTGTATTTTCTTATTGAACTATTTGTTGAGTCAACCTCCATTATGTTGATTATTTTCGTAATGAATGACAAACTTAATTATGAAACTATTGTGCTGTTGAGTTTATATCTCTTAGTCTTATTTGAATTGCGAGATGACGATGAAGAAGATCATCACGGAAAGAATGCATGATAGAGTTTCCTCAAGTATGGATGAGCTCCACCAAAGATAAAAAATCAAAGGTTAAGGATCTATTTTCTAGTATTTTACCAATCCTGGTGTTTGGAGACAATCGGATTACTCGATTCTTGTTTCTTATTTTTAGCCGTACTATAAAGAAAGGCTCAGAATTGATAGCTTGATATCTCTTGTAGAAAATTCAAATGCATGCATCATTTACTCATTAAATTATCAAAAAAATTTTGAGTAGTTTGGATGGTTAGTGAAGGCATCGGTGATTAAATTTGTAAAATATGGCTCAGGTGGAGACTTTGAAGTGGCTTCATTGAATGTTTTGTGCTTTTTACAATAATATAGGCCAAACTAGGTCTTAATATATTAAAAAAGTTGTAGCCCTTTGTATTAGTTTTCCAATAATCCAAGGAGCACCTAAATTTAATGTCTAGATCAAAAGTTATGCTTGTTTTTTTGAGAACTGCACAGCGTGTAGGACAGGATCGAACATCCGGTAGTACATGATTAGATGTCCGGCCATTGGATGTCTGGTGGGACATGACCGGACGTCCATACGGCCCTTGTAATGGCTAGTTTTTTTACCATTACAAACTAGCCATTATGTCCAACCAGATGTCCGGTGGTCAAAAGACCAAACTTCCGACCAACTGTACAAAAATTAAGTTGTTTTGTTGCAACGATTAGTTTTTCTTGTGGTGGCTATAAATAGATGGCTTAGAGTTTTCATTTATAAGATTTGGCACTAGAGCTCATTGTCATTTTGCCCAAACGCGCTCTAGGGCATTCAACTCTCCTATATCGCATAGAGTGAAGACATGTAGTTATCAGTTTTGTGAATTTATCATGTATATTGTGAGTTAAGAATCTCATGTTGGTTTCTCATGAATTTGAGTTTCCTGGTACTTGGTTGGTATTAAGTGAAGTATTTTAGCTTATTACTCTTAGTGGTCATCACCACTTAGACTATCGTGAAAGGCTGATGATCTCTCCACCGATGAAGATTGTCGAAGAGGCCTAATGGTGATGTGAAAGACTTGGTGCTCACTTATCCGGAGTGGAAAAAGAGCAACCCTAGTAGATATCAAAGTGAGATTTATGAGTGAGTGTGTCAACGAGGAATATGGGAGACCTAGCGAGTCTTCAAGACCTTGACAAAATTCTTGCGTTTTCTTTGTTTATTCTCTTTTTTTTTTCTTGTACTTTTTTATTTAATTTTGTTTATCTTGAGCATTCATTATTTTTTATTATCATTCTAGATTTTCCAAACTTATTTGATTCTTTTAGGCACTAGCTTTTATTTAGGTGATTGCAAAAGAATTTTGTTTTCATAAATGCAAAAATCGGTTTAGATGAGTTATTCACCCCCTCTAAGTCACCATACTTGATCTTACACTATTTAGTTATATTTTTTAACAATGTGTTATTTTTAATTCATTAATTATTTATATCATATCATTCTTTTAGAATACCAAGTATATATAACCCATAGCGAATGAGCAGGACCTATGTTTGGTAGACAGTTGTGCCACACATATTGTCCTAAAGGATAGAAAGTTTTTCTAAACTCTAGTAGAAAATAAAGGAAGTGCAACAACAATTGTAAATGATAATGCGTTGATAGTGGGCTCCTCAAGAGCTTCATTAATCCTCCCTATAGATCAAAAATAATTATAAAAGATGTTCTATTGTATTTCGAATCAAAACATACCCTTTTCAATTGTAAAGCCATCTGAGCAATTGGTTTTCATATTGAGACTGACACTGAGAATGATATTGAATATCTTCATGACAAAATTAGTCGGATGTTGAAAACAAGTTGTTCAAAAGCTCCCATCTTTTTTCTTAGGGTCTTATTATATGTATATTCAATTTAATGACAAATATATTGCAATGAGTTTAAAATTTAAACACTTAAATTCTTTCAAATTATGGCATGAGTGATTGGGTCACCTTGGGCAATATATAATGTGTTGGATTATAAGTTATTTTGTTAGCCATAATATTCAATATAATCTCTTTTCTACTCCTGAAAATTTTATTTGTGATGCGTGTGCAAAACACAAGCTAATTATTCAACCGTCTTGTTTTAAAATAAGGGACGAATCTCTTATTTTTCCTCAAAGAATTTAGGGAGATATATACGGACCAATTCAACCTATATCATGAGCTTTTAAATACTTTATGGTTTTGATAAATACTTCCATTCAATGGACTCATGTGTTGTTGTCCATATATAATCATGCTTCTGTGAAACTAATTACTAAAGTTATAGAACTAGGAGCCCAATTTCTAGATCATCGGATCTAGGCCATTCAAATGGACAATGCTGGAAAAGTAATGTCAAAATCTTTTGATGATAATTGTACATATTTGGACATAAAAATGGAGCATTCAATACCTTACATGTACACTTATAATGGCCTAGTAGAATTTTTGATTAAACGAATTAAACTAATTGTTAGACATCTACTACAAAATTCTAAATTACCCACTAGTAATTAGGGGTATGTAAGCTTACATGTCGTTGCATTAATGCAAATCCACCCATTGCACATCATGATTGAATTCCTTTGCAACTAAGGTATGGTAGAGAACCAGACATGGGCCCTCATAGAAAGATGGTATATATGTTTGATATGAGACTCCATTGATTATTAGATACCTTGAGCCTATGACAAGGGATCTTTTTACGGTTTAGTGTGCTGATTGTATATTTGATGAAGGTCATTTCCCAGCATTAATGAGAGAAAAAGGCTCAAGTTTAAAATACCGTGAAATTTCATAGGGTGAGAAAAGATCTTTAATATCTAATCCATACACTAGTCAAGTTGATCCGGGAGGATCTCAGGTCGAGTTCGCAACGGATTCACGACCATGAAAAGGTTTGCGACTTTGGAAAGGTTTGCAACCTTGGGAAGGATTCAAACTCTGGTCGGAATTGTAATTCGATCCGAATATGTACGACTAAGCTTATCTGTTTAGGGTTAGTTAGTTATATGAGTCTAATACGTTTAAGTTATTGCGTCTGATACGTACTTATACAATTGGACTATAAATACCTTGTAATAGGTCTAATTTAGATCATCGAATATTATTACAGTCTTGGATCATATATTTAGCTCATAGTTCCTTCGACGTAGGCAAGTGTGTCTAACATTCGACGTGTAAAGCCCTCTTTGAAATAAAGAGTTGTGCAATTGCTTTGAGCTGTATTTTCAATCATCTTTTGGGTTTCGGTAATTCCGAGTAAGATCCTGTTATTCCGCATATTAAAATTTGGGCGAGCCTAGTGCGAAAACCAAGGCTAGATCTCAAACGGATCAAGTTGTTATCAGAGCAACTTTCCTATCCTGTGGATGGTGAAGACTCACCAGGGTTACAAAGCTTCCGGCAAAACTCCAGGCGATCAATTGACGGTTCCTACAGCCACGTCTCCGACAATGTCTGACGATACCTCCGTTCAGGCTAACCTAGCCGAACAAGTGGCTAAGCTCTACACCGACATGGAAACTGTGCTTACTTGGATTAAGCAGCAGGCCATGATTATACCTCCTGAAGTAGGGAAGATTATGGGTGTGAAGACTAGTGAAGACTTGCGCAGGGCAAACGAAGATGAATACAAAGGCGACCACAAGACCGACGACCTCGCCAACACCTCCTTAGCTGTTGGATCTTTTAAGGTCGACACTAAGATTGATATACCCATATATAATGGGATGATCGATGCCAAGAAACTGGATTCTTGGATCGACCAGCTTGAGACCTACTTTGACCTGAAAGGGTTCAGTAGTGCTCAAAAGGTGAAGTTCGCACCTTTGAAGATGAAGGACCACGCCAAAACTTGGTGGAAGGCCCTTGTCTCCAGTAGTGAAGCTGACAACCTTGCGTGGGGTCAATTCAAACGACTTCTGTGACAAGAATTCTATCTGATGGGTCACCTTGAGGAGAGATGGGAATGTTGGCACATATTGTACCAACGGCGCGACCAATCTGTCCAGGACTACACGACGGAGTTCTGGAGACAAGCAATGGTCCTTGGAATCTCACTTTCCGACACCCATACGTTCAGAAAATACATGTCTGGACTTCAGAAGATAATCAGTGCTGAGCTAAGCCTATTCAGAGTTCAAGACATCTCGACCGCGAGCACGACTGCTTTGGCGATTGAGAAGAAGAATAAGACCCACAACAACAAGAACATAAGGGAGATTTCAATCACGACGAGCTTCGGAGAGGGTACCCACGATACGGGTAACACTTGTGAGCATTGTCATGTTGCTGGGCACACAAAAGAGAAGTGTTATAAACTTCATCCTGAACTGCGACCAAAAAGAACAAGGAGGGATGAACCAAGACACGAACAGCTATGGTTACTTCCATTCCGCTCGCAGAGGAAATCATCTAGTTGGATTCGGTTGAAAAGGCGGACACGACCTTCTCTCTAATGGCAATGCCGAAGGAGAAAGATTCGGGTTCATCAATTGACCACAACTCGACAGAGGAATTGTTCACTGTTAACATACAGGTGAAGCACGAGGTGGTCGCAGACATCTTCGACCCCGGAAGCCAAAAGAATTTGGTCTCCTCCGGGCTGGTTCGACGACTTGGTTTGCAGACGACTCATCATCCTCGACCATATCCTCTGGGATGGTTCACTTCCGACGTGAATCAGCAAATCAAGAGTCAGTGTACTCTAAAGTTTGCAATATCTGCTCGTTACATCGACGAGGTTCAATGCGATGTCATCCTCATCGATATTTGCCAAGTGATTTTTGGAAGTCCGTTCTTGTACGATCGTGACGTCCATTACCACCGAAGAGCTCAAGAATATGACCTCACAAAGGATGGGACAAAATTCATCATCAGCAAAAATGACCACGTCGGTACACCCAGAACTTGTTGACAACAAATCAAATGAAATGGCTTGTCAATGCATGCTCAAAGTGTGTGCTGAGCGTGATGCATCCAGTTAGCCAAGAGGATTGTGCTGCATCGAGTATGGAAAGTGGTGGTTGTTTAGCGAACTTGTCGGAAGAAAACAATGTGCTATTCGCAGAGGTACATAGTCGATCACCACAATGACTAGTCGAAAACTACATGCAACTTGTCTCTACGGCGACACTATTCAAACTTCACAATCCTAGCTTTGGGATCGGTGATGGTATCAACCTCGACAAGGGGAAGGCTATCCGCGAGTGGCCAAGGCCACAATCCATGACAGAGGTGCCAAGCTCCATGAGCGCCTATCCGTACATTCGATCCGACGATTGTAGTATTGCTCATCGTGTGTTCGTTCCAAGGCTCCCAGTCATTCTCTACATCTTCATAGTTGGTCACCAACGGGAGTTGGCTCCTTCTCAACAAGGGAGTCATGATCCGGGAGGATCTCAGGTCGAGTTCGCAACGGATTCGCGACCACGAAAAAGTTTGCGACTTTGGAAAGGTTTACGACCTGGGAAGGATTCAAACTCTGGTCGGAATTGTAATTCGATCCGAATATGTACGACTAAGCTTATCTATTTAGGGTTAGTTAGTTATATGAGTCTAATACGTTTAGGTTATTGAATCTGATACATACTCATATAATTGGACTAAAAATACTTTGTAATAGGTCTAATTTAAATCATCGAATATTATTACTGTCTTAGATCATATATTCAACTCATAGTTCCTTTGACGTAGGCAGGTGTGTCTAACGTTCGACGTGTAAAGTTCTCTTTGAAATAAAGAGTTGTGCAATTGCTTTAAGCTGTATTTTCGATCATTCTTTGGGTTTCGGTAATTCCGAGTAAGATCCTGTTATTCCGCATATTAGAGTCTGGGCGAGCCTAGTGCAAAACGAAGACTAGGTCTTAAATGGATCACAAGTTGAATTGAAAGTTAAAAAGATAACTAATTTACAGAATTTAGCAAATAATCTGTCAAATGCATTCATTGATCATAAAATAGTGATTAAATCATATATACATGCAATAAAATCATTGCAAAGAGTAAAGATACCCTGGGAAAATAGTAGACCCACCCATGCCACCCTACGTTAGAAGCGAGGGAGACATGTTAGTGTAAAAGACTAAAATACATGGAAAAGAAGGTCTAATAATGATAGTCAAACATTTCTTAAATCTCCTGAAGAGATTGACTCAAAAGGTGAGAAGCCTCATGAAGAGATTTGTTCTGAAGGTAAGAACCCAGCAAATTAGCATGTGCATAGTATCATTATAATAATATTGGGATGTGGAACAACCACATTCTATTGTTTTGGGAAATGACGTTGTCCCAATAAATGTTAACATTGAGATATCTATGAATTTTGTGAATACAGGAGAACTTATAATAGAAGTACTATTGTAGTCGCCAACTTCTTTTCCTTCATAATTTCTTATTTTTTCAAATGATAATTAGATCTAGAGTCTAAATTGATAGCCGAGTGCTGGAAGTTCTTAGGTTTTGAAAAATAGAAAGAAGCAATTGAGGCTGAGTTAAACTTGTTGAAGAAAAGAAAAGTTTTCAGATCTGTAGTTCACATGCTATCAAATGTTCTCTCTAGAATACAAATGAGTCTTCATAGCAAAAAGAAATGCAAACATTCAGGTGATGAGATATAAAGTGAAATTGGTGGCTTAAGGGCTCATACAGAGAATCGGTGTTGATTTTGAATAGACTTATTCTCTCGTTATGGATGGTATTACGTTCTACTACTTAATATCACTGGCAACAGGAATGCATCTAAATTTGTAGTTAATGGATGTAATGATCGCATATTTATAAGGGTTAATAGATTTTAATATATAAATGTAAGTCCCTAAAGGACTTATAATATGAAGGAGAAAGAAAATATCAACATGTACAATATAAAATTGCAAAGGCCATTATATAGTTTGAAACAATCAGGTAGAATGTGGTACAACCAACTAAGTGAATTCTTCCTAGAGAACGAACATGTCAATAATAATATTTGTCTTTTTTTTTGTTCATAAAGAAGTCAGAGAATGACTTCTGTATCATTTAAGTATATGTTGATAACATAAATATTATTGGAACCACAAAGAAAATTAAGGAAACAAACTCATACTTAAAATTATACTTAAAAATGACATTCGAAACGATAGACTTGGGTACCAAATATTGTCTTAGTCTACAGATCAAGCATCTCCCTAAAGGAATATTTATTCAACAATAACTTTCCTGAAGAAAATAATAGATAAATTCTATATAGATAAATCACATCCTCTTAGCACACAAATGATTGTATGGTCCTTAAAAGTGGACAAAGAACATTGGTGTCATAGGAGAATATTATATTTCGTGAATTGCATTACATTTGATATTGAATTCGCGGTAAATTTTATAGCAAGATATAGTGCATATTCAAGAAGAAGACATTGGAATGACGTCAAACATATCCTCAGATACTTTTAAGGTATAAAATATTTTGGTTTATATTATTTGAGAAATCAAAATAAGACATTGGTTGGCTATTTGGACACGAGTTATTTATCTGATCCCATAATGCTAACTCCCATATTGGTTAGGTTTTTCTTTGTTGTGGTACAACTATTTTTTAAAAGTCTGTTAAATGGTATTGGTTGCAACTTCAACAAATCACTTAGAGATAGTTGCATTAGATGAGACCTCACATGAATATATGTGGTTAAGATCTTTGATACAACATATTTAACAATCATGTAGTATTGTGACAAATAATATTATCCCTAGTGTCATGTGCAAGAACAATGTTGATTGTGTTGCACAAATAAGTAATGGCTAGGTCAAGGGTACCTTAACAAAATATATGCTTCAAAATTCTTCTATTTTCATGAACTCCAGAAGAATGATGAGATAATTATAAAAACTCTCTCTAGTACACAGATGTTCATGATATTGGAATGCGTAGATTGATAATACTACTGTTTTCAGGGGGAGCGAATGTTAATAAACAAATATGAGCACTTAGACCTTAAAGATCTCTACACAAATTTTACTACTCAATTTGTGTATCTTAGATTTTGAAAATCAAATCCTGAAGATTAATGATGTAATCTTTTCTTAATTAAGTTTTTACCACTGAGTTTTTAAATTAAAGGTTCTTTTAATGAGGCAACATATATGAAATACACAAGGATACACATGTTACGTACTCTTCTCTCTAATCATTCTTTCCCATTGGACTTTTCGAAGAAGTTTTTAAATAGGCATATGCATGGCATAGTATTGTCCCTAGCTAGAGTTTTTCCATTTGTTCCCTATATAATGGATATATATATATTGCATGAAGAAAATAATTAAATGAAGAATAAGAGAGCACATGTTTTCTCTCTATCTTCTCTTATGTTTGTCTACTATTATTTATATTTGTGATCCAGTGCATGACAAAGCAATACGACAATTCATCAAATTACAACACCACCAACTTTATGACTTACTGGTATTTACAATTAGATTTTTTTTCCATGATGCTATATGCTATTTTTAACTAATATACTTGAATATACCGTTAAGTCAAGGGTAAGGACATACAAAGTGACCAAAATATCTTTTCAGTTGGACCTAATCTTGATTTTAAATAAGTAAAAGTACTAGAACAGAAAAAATTTCAAATTTGAGGGGAAAAAACTCTCTCCATTGTAGTTGGCATGAATCTTCTCACTTATATTAGATCAAAACTACAAAATAATAATGTCATTTCTTGACAAATTTGATGTGGTCAAACTTAATTTTCAATCTTAACAATTAGTTGACTTGAAAGAGTTGATGACAGTGGCATATAGCATTAGACCCAAAAAAAATACAGTTATATGTACTAAAGTGCGTAAAAGCCAGTGGAATATTGTATCAAACACCAAATTTCAATTGTATAGAATTAATTTTTCCTAAAAGAAAGGATCCAAATACTTCTTTTGGATCTTTTGAGGTAATTTCTGTTATGCCATTACATTCATGACAACTTCGACAATCATTGGACAAAAATTCAATAGAAAGTTTCTTATATAAAAAATAGGTAAGAAACTTTTAATAGTCCGATTGTAGATAATGAATGACCTAGATCTATCTTACCCACTAACATGACTCTCAAAGTGTCATGTTTGAGTTTATCGGAATCGTCTAATCAAGATCAAATAGTTCTTGATGCCTTCTTATAGAATTATAGATAAAAACTTGTTATTAAATTTTTGGCCACCATCACCTTTACCTATTCACATCTTTGGCTGACAATTAATTAGGACTTTGTTGGCATCATGCTGCCCTGCTTTCACTGGACAATAAAATTAAGCATGCACACATCTTGCTTCCACAAAAGAGTGCAATACATCAAATTAAAGCCTGTACTGTACAACGCAGGACCGCATGGTCCAGGTTTCAATTAAGAAACCACACAAACACAATATATTAAGGGGGCAAGCATTGAGAGCCATGCCTACACTTTTCTAAACCAAGTTTAAAGCGTGCATGTAAAATTTTGAAGAAATTAGTTTCTAATTCTTTTGAGATTGTGCCAATTTGATCACCCTTCAATTACTTGTCCATAGTAAATTTTTCTATGGTTTTATAAAATTTATCTACTTGGTAGGTTTAATGATTTTACAATATTTTGTAATTTTCTATGCCAAACTATAGATAGTTCTCATACCACATTAGTGTCTAACAATCACAAAAATATTTTAAAAAGTGGGACCTAATTTAATATTGAATGAAGTGGGACTTAAGTACGTTTGAGAAAGAAGTGAGATTATTTGTAGAAATTTCTAAGGCCCTGATTGGATACTGGAATTGGGTCAGAAATTTAGGAATCGGAATTGCAATTGCAATTTTAGGTTGGGTATCCAATTAAAATTTGAATTTTAAATTTATATTTCAAGTTTCAATTTCATATATGGTTTTACATTTTAATTAAAGAAATGTTCATTTTATTCATTGATGTGTATTTTGATTAAACCGATATATGTTTTGATTAAACTAATTTTTTTTTGAAATAAGTGTTCGAATTTAACTGAATTTAAGAAGATCAAATTACAAAATGTCACATACAAAAATAAACAAAATTCAAATCTATGTAATTTCTGTCATTTCAATAAAGATTCAAAAGTATTAATTTCTTTCATTTTCGCTCCTAAAAATTTAAATTTCAAACTGGTACATTTCATACATTTCGTTTAAACTGTTGAACATAAAGATCATGTATATTTCAGAATATAAATTTATTACTAAAGTTGCACCAATCTCAAAGTATAAATGTGTGATGTAAATATGTGTAATTCACACACTTACTAGTGCCAAATCTGCATCTCTTTTCAAATATTTAATTTTTGACATACTTCCTATTTATCTATACTAGTAGGAATACTACTAGTAGTATTTACCAGTTTTGGTGGTTTGTACTATAACGGAGTACGGACAAATAACTTTGGAATTATGTACTACCCAGATAGCAAATAGTTGTTTTAGTTAACACACCTAGTAACTAGTAAAGAAATTATCATAATTACGAAGAACCAATCACTTGAAATAAATAGTTGTTTATCTTAGTAAAGAAATTATCATAACTAGCAAAACCTTCACCCATGAATGTTTATCTTAGTAACTAGTTGTTTTACTAATCACTTGAAATAATTTAAGATTTATTTGATCAAATTTAAACTTCTACGTCAAATTTGTTTAAATCTAGTAAACCTCTTTATCGGCTTCAATTTATCTATAGTTTTAATAAAAAAAAGAATAATGCTAATGGAACAAGTAACAATTATAGAATCTCATAAGTTGAAAGGGAGAAACATCCCATAGCAAAATCTTCAGAGCCATATAAAAATTCAAACAGGAGAGGGAGGGGGCGAGAGAGAGACCTTAGATACGACCCCCAGCAAGCCGAGAGAGACCAGCGCGGCGCGGAACAGGGGCTCCCCCTTCGTGAGGGTGACAAGCCTGGCCCACCCGTCAGCCTCCCCGGCCGGGACCACCATGCGCAGCGCCACCACATGGTCGTGCACGGCGCCACCCCGGCCCCACCACGAGCTTCCGTGGGACCCGGTGCTCACCACCCCGCCCACGCTCGCCCCCTCCCAGTACGGCGCTGCCGGCAGGCTCAGCCCGTGTGCCTCCGCCGCGTCGATCACTGCGCGCAGCGCCGCTCCGGCGTCCGCGGTCACCGTCCGCGCCGCCGCGTCCACCTCGACCCCCCCGTACTTCGCCGTGCTTATGAGGAGGGAGGTGTTGACGCCGCCGCCGCCGCCGGGGCAGGCCAGCCTTGGGATGGTGTGTGCAAAGCCACTGACGACCTTGACGTGCACGTTCCTGGCGCTGGCACCGGCCACCGCCGCGACGACCTCCCGCTCGGACGTCGGGTACACGACCGCCGCGACCATGCAGTCCGCGCGGTCGCTCGACCACGCGCCATATGCGTTGGTGAGCGCGCACCCCTCGGTGCCGCCGCCGCAGCGGACGGGCGGACGAGGTGGCATTGGGAGGGCGCGGGGTAGGGAAAGGATGAGTACGAGAAGGGTAGTGAGCATATTATTTCTTGGAGCGTTTGTTCTTGGAGGCTTTGCTTTTGGGGGGTTTTGTATTGGTGGATGGAAGATAGAACAAATTATACGCGCACAATCTAACAAAGAGACAAACAATCACACACTAGTGTTTCATTCTCTGAAAACTTGTCCTCCAAAAATTGTACATGGTTTATATACATATACAGATATACAAAACCGACATAATTTCTATTATTTAAGAGGGTGTTTAACAAGTTTTAATTTTAATTTATGAGTTTATAAATTATAGTGGTGGTCAAACACTTACTTTGTTTCAAAGTTTATTTCACAAACACAGGACTTATTTGATTTAAAAAGACGAAAAAAACTGAAATCGATGGAGAGGAAGTTCTCGAAGTTATAAGATGAGCATGAGCATGAGCTGGTCTTTGACAACACATCATTGCATGTGTTGTGTTGTGGTGTTGGTGGGGGAGGGGAGTTTGGTCTGTGAAAGACAAGTTTCATAACTTTGCAAAGTTAGTCGGAAAGTTTGGAGAGTTGCCTTAAAAGCACTAGTCGCTGCTGTGACGCCTTTCTTTTCCATTTTGTATCACCTTTTGGCTTCGGTGGATTGGATTGACCGACACGCATGGGTTGCGTTTGGTCCGCTCTATCTTATATTCCTCAGATTAGTAGTAATCAAACTTTATAATTTTTGATGTGTTTCAGAAATTATAGCGTAATAAGTATAGAACTTTTAGGCATGAGTTTTTCTCAATTCATTGCTTCTGGAATTTAAAAATACTGGATTTTCAAATTGGAACATGATATTTAAATTCAATATTTCTAAATCTGAAACTTAAATTTTGGATATGTGAAAAATCTGAAATCCAAAGCCTCATGTTTGAAATCTTGAAATTTGAAATTCGGATTACACAATTGAAAACATGAAATTTAAATATGTAATTTAGGTTTCTGATTTTTAATATCTGAAGTTCAAATACCAAAATATGAAATATGATATTTGCGTTCAAATTTTGAATGTACCAAAATTTAAAATTTGAAATTCGTAAATTTGATCGCACACAGAGAAGATGAAAATTTTTATTTGAAAATAAAAAAAATTCAAAATTTAAATTTTCATTTCGAAATTAAATTCCAAAATTTCAAAAAAATGAATTTATATATTAAAACTAAAAATACAAAATTTTAAAATTTATAATTCTAATTTTCAGAATTATTAATCTCAGAAACCCACCTTTCAAAAGTGGTAATCAGATTACCAACACTCATTGGAATCTTGCTATCTTGATAATCTTAAATTATCAATTTAGAGTACTATTTGTATGTGCCAAGTAGGGTAATCTTGTAATCTTGTAAGATTACCAAATGATTCTTGGTAATCTTAAAGAGAGAACACGAACAAAATGCAACTATATAGTAGTAGAAATGTGGTCACGCATGTTCGGATTTAATTATGTATACCACTGTATAATATATGAGTTTTAAACTTTCAATTTTTTTTTCTTTTATGGTTGCCTGACTGACATCTAATGCTAATATTCTTTGTTGTGTCCTGCCTTAACCATAATAAAATACAACTATTAAACCATCCATACAATTAAAAGTTTTTTTTACTGTTAACCCAAAATTAAAAAAAAATTTCGAAATTAACCCACAGTTGCGAAAATTTGCAAAACTGGCCTGCCACATCAGTTTGTCGAGCTCTGGGAGCTCGACAAGCTGCTAGTCGTACGGGGGCTCTCTTGTCGTGCTCCAGGAGCTCGACAAGTGCTTGTCGTGCTCCCAGAGCTCGACAAGTACTTGTCGTGCTCCCAGAGCACGACAAGCTCCAGCACTTCAGCATCTGCAGAAAAAAAAATTAATTATTAAATTCGGATTGATTTGTAATCTGATTTCATAAATAAGTATAAACTTATACATTATACTTATCTAACAAAAGATTTGATAAAATATGAGTTGATTTGATGATTTTCGATATAAACTGAAAATAGGGTACTTTAGGGTAAAATAAGATCTGAGTTTTGTCGATTTTGAATTATGGTCTTTAAAATATGATTTTGTAATCTGCACAGAAGAGAAAATTGTATCAAATAGCATTTGAAAAAGATTTGCTGAAGAAATTTTGAATTTGGAATTAATCTGAAGATTTTAGCCTTTTTGGGTTTCTAGATATCAAATAAAGGACTAAATTACGATATAATTTGGACTGATATGTGAAAACGGCTTAGATGATACGATTTGGCTGCCAACTTTCTGGATTAAGGTATTGACATACCCATGATCATAATCCAAGAATAATCTGATCTGGATTAGGGCAAGATTTAACTAAATTTGAGTTATGAGTATTTAGGGTAATTAGAATCCTGTTTTCGAAAACAGAATAGGATTGATAGATCTGAGATTTAGAGATGGAATTGAATCTGGCTTGTAAAGACTTTTATGTTTGGCAGTAACAAGATCAGTTCAACCCTAATCTATCTCAAACCCTAAAATATCAAAATCTATTCTGTGAACCCAAATCAAGATCAGTGGGGATTCGAACCCAGGTGGACAACGAGGTAGAAGAGAGTTCCCACCAGCTGGGCTAGGAGTTTTTCCCATCATACTGTACATACATAAATACATACATACTGTATAGATATATATATATATATATATATATACACATGCACATATATATATGTATATGTATATGTATATATATCTATAGAAATATACGTAAGTATGTATCATATAATAAAAATATATAAGAAATCTAGTGAACTGCATGATTCATTTTGAATGTAACACACTGGAAAATAAAAGTGTTAGTACATGTTCGCTATGGGTTCGGACGACCCCTCTTATGCCCATGCCCATGTCTATCTCTCTGAAAAGGCGATGGTGAGTACGGATCAGGTGGCACATGTGATCGCTGTCCAGCCGCGGTAGAAGGACCATGCCGCTCAGTACCTGCATGACCCTGAGATGGCTGTGTCGGTGGAGGGTGATCTTCGAGTTCGCTAGGCGTCAACTGATCCGGTTGGTAGTACTGATGTGCATGAGGGTCGTGCAACCCGAACATGTGCGAAATCCACTCCTGGTTGTCCTGCTGTGGTGCCACCCCACTGGGGTCGGCCCCCTGCGGAGCGTAGTACCCACGATCGTCATCCACATGCATGTGGTCGTGGGCGGGATCCCCCCAACTCTCCCAAGTAGACCCCCAAGGGACTGAGTATCTCTGTCCCTGGAGAGCCTGCTCAATATGAGCCTGGCCGCAATCCTCGTCAGCCGCAAACCGCTCTGCCAACGCTCTACTCGCATCGTCCCTGTCTTGACGACGAATGTCGTCCTCGTGTTGACGACGGATGCCGTCGTCATCATCAGAGTCATCTGAATCGGGAGTGCGATGTGTCGACGGGCCCCCAATATGCAGATCTCTGCGTCAAGCACTGTGCGTTGACGAGGAACGATGAAGCCGAGATGGGCCGGCGGACGTCCCTGGTATGTCACCTCCCCAGGTCGGCGATGTGTCACGATGACTGCGCCGTGCTGACGAAGTGCTCTGTCGAGCACCACCCAGGCTAGGCCGGGCTGACATCGGGCTGGGCGGCCGGGCCCCTCTCCGGTGTGGAACCGATGCATCTGTCTTTCGGCCACAAGTAGCGTCGAACAAGATTCGTTGTGCTGCTACACGGATGGAATGTAGGACAGCACGCGCCATCGCCTTGAAGCGTGGAGGACTTTCCAAGCGAGACGACAGGTTTGCCGCTTGACTGTCGATGCCAAACGCTAAGTCACCCTGCACATGCGAAACTCATATGGGAACTATGGAAAAATAGATAAGATAAGAGACCAACATAAGTATCCAGCGAAGACGAACGTACCGCGCGATGTATCCGGCCTGGGAAATGAACATCAAGGCCGAGTCGAAGACTGTCTTGATGTGATAGTTCTGTCGGCGATGGGGGGGCCGCACGAGCGAGTCGCGTGCGGGTGCGTGGCACGTACCACTGAAGATAGGCCTGGGACGTCCCAGGGTCATACGGGCGCTCCTCCACAACAACATCCGTCGCCGCGTGGTTCTCCCACTCGTCGACCCATTTGGAATTCTTGATCTGCCAGTTGTCAAAGTGTTTTCCTCTACGTGTTTGTCTGCAAAAGGTGACGCGATGCACATAAAGCAAAGAAATAAACAAATATGAGTGTGTACATGAGATATAGAAAATGTTCGAGGCATACACGTGAATCTGCCGCGGGAGATGGCGTTGTCGATTTCTTTCCGGGGGCGGTATCTGCTGATGTAGGCCGAATTGGCGCATCACCCTCTCCGGAAAATACGGCTCCACCACATGTGAGAACACCATGTGCCGGCGTGTAAGCCAGCAGTCCTGGCCCGCGGTGCAATGCGAGGAAATGCCATGCGGTGCAACCTGCGAGATGTGCTCCGGTGTCCATGGCCGCCATATGACGCGCGCGTCCGATAGGAGATCAAACTCTCCCAGGTACGCCAAGTAACAGCGGTGAATCTGTGATGATGACCACCTCGGCCGACCTCCCAGCCAACGGGCTCCCATGGTCGGCCGGTCCACCCAATCATCATAGTCGGCTGGCGCAACGTACGGATGGATGGGCCGCTGTAAACGCGGCCGACCAACGGGGAAGTGCTCCCATGACCACAGTTGCAGCAGTACAGGGCATGCGGAAAGCAACGATCCAGCTGCGGTCCTGCAGCATGCCTCGCAAAGGCCCCTGTACGTCGCGCACAACACTGCCATCGCCCAGTTGTAACGCGGCATGGCCCCTGCGTCGGCATCGACGATACTCTCGACCAGAGGAATGAACCACGTGTACACAGTGTCACCGTGCGTGGAAGGGAACAAAATATACTGCAGCGTCACCAGCAAGTACGCGAAGAGATGCTGGCGAACTACATCGGCGGGGGCATCATCGGGGCACTCACGGTAGCGCGCCAGAAATCGGTGGGGGACACCACGCCTGGATGCCGGGATCTCGTCGGCGTGGTTAACGATGTTAAATCGAAGGTGCATCTGTGCGCGCCAATCCAAGCGTGCTGGCCGGGGGACGATGGGATGTCCACTGGCAGGTAAACCAAGCAGCATGCTGACATCCTCCAGCGTGACTGTCATCTCCCCCCAGCGGAAGTGGAAAGTGTGGGTCTCCGGACGCCATCGATCTACCAATGCGGTGATCAACGACCTGTCCAGTGTGAGATGCTGACCTATCTGCAGCATACGGGCGAACGGCAATAAACCTGCAGCCCGCAGGATGGGGATATAGCCCTCATGCAGAGGCCAGTACTCCAAGGGAGCACGGACTACCAGCGGCTCCAAGTCCCCGCCCTCGGACAAGATGCGGCCGCGATGGCCACGATCACATGTACTGCTCAGTAGCTCTGGAAGATCTCTATCTCCGCCAGCCATGCCTGTCAAAACATAAAACATGAACCATTATTGAAAGTAACATAACATACATCGGGAACCGTTATTGAAAATATCATACCCATGGATAGCACACGACATGAAAGTAACATAACATGAATCATATTACAAGGTTTCAAACAGATTACAACAATCCGATGCAAATGATAAGCGTATTACAAAGTTTATTACAAGGCTATGTCGATGGTCCGGGTGCATTCAAACAATCCTTCCTGCTATGTCCGGGCTGCCTACAGATCGAGCATTTCCTAGCTCGTGAGCTACCCCCCTGTGACTCATCCATGTCATTGTGTATTCGGCGTGTCTTCCGTCGCCCTGGACCCGTTCGCTTTAGATTTACATCTGGGATCCAGGTAGTCTCGCCAGCAGGGATAACTCTGTAGTCACCGAGCGTCATAAAAACTCTCCACACGCCACTCCACGTGTTTGAAAGGTTGTCAAGGCTGAAGTACTCCGAAAGGTAAGGCGCAGGGCTCACACCGAGCGCCGCACATGAAGCAAGGACATGAGAGCAGGGCTTGTGCAGTAGCTTCGGTTTGTTACAAGAGCACTCAGCGACATCCCCAAGAATGACCTCGTGCACCCGTCCAGGTCTCAGTTGGCCGCTCACGTTCTTCTGCCGAAGGCGGACTTGAATGATTCGGTGCAGCCTGTTTATAACTGTCACCTCGTGCCGCTGGGCCTTGTCTATGCGGGCAGTCAAGTACGACTGCACAACATCTGGCAAGGTTCTCATGGGATCGTCGACTAGCGTTTTGGCGGCTACACTTCTGTTGTTGAAGTACTCGGCTGTGCGGTACCATGTCATCTCCACTACAGCAGTCACCGGCAAACACCGGACTCCCTTCAACACATAATTGCACACCTCTGAAAGGTTCGTCGTCATTATCCCAAACCTTGCGCCATCTTCGTCGTGCAGCAAGGACCATTTCTCGATGTCCTTGTCCTGAATCCATTGGGAGAATTTGCTGACGTGGGCATCATCGGCAGCATTACTGGCCCTCCTCGTGGAGTACTGCACTGTCAGCGCCTCCAATTTGTCGAACACAGCCTGGAACTTCCTCGGTTGATTTTGCATGCACAGCCGCTTGAACAGATCCATGATCTGTTTACTGCGGAAGTGTGTGAAAAGGTTTGCTGCAATGTGCCGCATGCACCAACGGCTGCGCACATCCTCCCATTTGTACGGAGCATCTGGGGCCCCGCGCATTACCTCAATGGCATGGAGCAGCCCTCGGTGGCGGTCCGATATGATGCACACCTTCTCTCGATCACCAACAACCGCCCGCTTCACGTTGACCAGAAACCACAACCAACTTTCCGAGTTTTCAGACTCGACGATGGCGTATGCCAATGGAAGCAGTTGGTCGTTAGCATCCGCAGCAACAGCAATGAGGAGACAGCCCTTGTACTTTCCAGTCAGGAACGTACCATCCACGCATATGACTGGATGACAATAAGCAAATGCCTCGATGCACTGGCGGTATGACCAGAATAATCGACGGAGTACCCGAGTGTTCTGTATGAGGCTACCATCTCGACGTGTAGCTGGCTGATCGAAGAAATCTAAAAATGTGCCTGGGTTGGTCTGAGCGATGTTGCGCAGCAACCGCATCACATTGTTGTAGCCGTGGTCGAATGTGCCGAACATGCCCTCAATTGCCTTCTGTTTTGCTCTCCAGGCCTTTCCATACCTTATAGTGTACCCACACCTATCGGCAACTTGCTTCATTATTTCTCTCGGCATTATCGAAATGTTCTCTCGCACAGCCGGCTGGATGATATTACCGACGTACGTCGACGTCAGGTTCCTGTGTTTGTCCAGCGCCTCCGTGAGCAGGCATGTGTGTGCGGTAACCCTTGTCACCACAAAACCGATGTCGTCCTTCGGCCGCATCGCACGAATCTTCCATGGGCAGCCTGCTGTTACACAGGCTGCGACAAAAAGGTTGGGGTTTGACTTGACGACCTTATATTGCCGGTTAATTGCGAGGGACCAGCTCGCCACGGCATTCTTCAGATCTTCCTTGCTTTGAAACTCCTGCTCTACTTGTAAGCCACCGTGCTCGAAAGACCACCTCGAACCCTGATCCGTTGGCAACACAGCTTGACTGTATGCTGAGTGATCTAGCCACTCCTGCGGGGGACTAGGAGTATCGTCATCAGAGCCATCGGATGCCTCCGAGTCCGTCGAATCATCTTCGTCGGACACTGATGGAAGGCAATCCAGTACCTCGCACACATCTACGCGAGTATGGCAGAATACATCCGACCACTCGCTAGCCCTGAATCTCGCAGGACCGGGCATGACGCTCGGCTCACCCTCCACCGCACTCCCGGCTGCTCGTACGTTGCAGAACTGCACATACATCGCGAACTGGCCGAGCAGTCCGCCATGGGGGTCTTCCACTCTTCGAATAAAAGAACTCCAATATTTGTCCCCTTTAATTTCGCGCAGCATCCAGTATGGCTCATTATCTACCTCACGAACGATGAGCCCTTCGATTAGAGCCATTTCATCGCGAGGCCGCTTCCCGAACATATTCAGGATTCACAAATTCAGGTCTAGAAATGAGGTGTTATGTACACTCAGCTCGCCCGTCACATACTGGCAACGGCTCATATCAACCCCGCTTTGCCCCTCGCGAATTATGCCGTCACCATAAAATATGGAAATTTTGTTCCGATTATCCATTCCCTACACACATTCATCTCACGCGTAAATAACATGACACCATTACACACATGCGCATAGATCCTAAAACCATACATACACATATACATTTGAAAAACATAATTTATAAACATAGAGCATGCATACATGCATGTAATTGAAAATAACCTAGTTTCATAATTTCTAAATACATACACATATATATTTTACAAAACCTAATTCTTAAACATAGAGTATGCATGTGCACAATTAAAAATAACCTAATTTTAAAAAACATAATTTCTAAACATAGAGCATGCATGCATGTAATTGAAAATAGCCTAGTTTCATAATTTCTAAATACATACACATATATGTCCAAAACCTAATTTTTAGACATACAGTATGCATGTGCACAATTAAAAATAACCTAATTTTATATTTTCTATTGTGTGCACATAGTTTCTAAAACGAAATACATATACATTTAAAAACCCTTTTTTTTCCAAACATACACACATATATTTAAAAACCCTATTTTTCCAAACATACACACATATATTTCTAAACATACAAACATATATTTAAAAACCCTATTTTTCCAAACATACACACATATATTTAAAAAACCTATTTTTCCAAACATACACACATATATTTCTAAACATACAAACATATATTTAAAAACCCTATTTTTCCAAACATACACACATATATTTAAAAACCCTATTTTTCCAAACATACACACATATATTTCTAAACATACAAACATATATTTAAAAACCCTATTTTTCCAAACATACACACATATATTTAAAAACCCTATTTTTCCAAACATACACACATATATTTCTAAACATACAAACATATATTTAAAAACCCTATTTTTCCAAACATACACACATATATTTAAAAACCCTATTTTTCCAAACATACACACATATATTTCTAAACATACAAACATATATTTAAAAACCCTATTTTTCCAAACATACACACATATATTTAAAAACCCTATTTTTCCAAACATACACACATATATTTAAAAACCCTATTTTTCCAAGCATACACACATATATTTAAAAACCCTATTTTTCCAAACATATACACATATATTTCTAAACATACAAACATATATTTAAAAACCCTATTTTTCCAAACATATACACACATATATTTCTAAACATACACACATACATTTCAAAAACCAATTTTCCAAACATACAAACATATATTTAAAAACCCTATTTTTTCAAACATACACACATATATTTCTAAACATACACACATACCTATTTTCCAAACATACAAACATACATTTAAAACCCTATTTTTTCAAACATACACACATATATTTCTAAAATCTATTTTTCAAACACACACATACATTTATAAACATAAACCCCTATTTTCAAACATATACACATTCATTTCCAAACATACATACACACATACATTTAAAAAAATCTATTTTACAAACATACATACAAATGCACATATTTCCTAAATATATTCCTAAAAACAACATAATACCTACTCTTATATACACATAAACATAAATATAAACCCTAATCACGTCATTAGCAACATAATAAACAGAATCTTAAATGCATTTCGAAAAAATTTACCTCTTTTCGAAGAACTCGTAATTCTCTACAACTTTCTCTTCTACACCGGATAAATTTATCGGACGGATTTTGCTAGATCTAGGACTTTAGATTTACAAATGTGTGTGTGTGAGCTGCTGGTTGTTGTGTGTTTTGGATGAGTGTGTGTGTGAGTGTGTACTGGACCACAGAATCAGGGGAATAAAGAGGGGACCGCAGCTTGTCGAGTTTTCAGAACTCGACAAGAAGATACACAATATTAATATGTCCAGTGTTTATATAACAGATAAGTTCCTTAGACCAACCGGTTCGCGCGCTCGCTCCTGTGTCTTCTGGCCCGGGTTCGAATCCCCGTTTCCGCTGTTAAATGTTTTAACATGTCGAATTCTGGAGGTGCGACAACTGCACGGGAGTTGTCGTGCTCGGGAGCCGCGACAAGCCGTTGTCGTGCTCGAGAGCCGCGACAAGCCGTTGTCGTGGTTGGGGAGTGCGACAAGTTACTGGCCGTGCGACTAGCAGCTTGTCGAGCTCCCAGAGCTCGACAAGCTGACGTGGCAGGTCATTTTTGCAAATTTTCGCAACTGTGGGTTAATTTCGAAATTATTTTTTAATTCTGGGTTAACAGTAAAAAAAACTCTACAATTAATTATCTGTAATTAAAACCTATATGTATAGTCATTAAATTTCTTAAAATCAATAAATAATTTATTTATGTAGTTATTTTTATCATATGTTTGTTTAGTCAGCTGTGAAACAAAATTATGATTTGGCATGATTGAATGTGTAAGTTTGCTAATATGTAGTAGGAACATATAATTACTCAATCTATTTTACAATATAAACCTATTTATTCGTGTCTACAGTAATTAAAGTGAACAAAATAAGAGAAAAGGAAATTACAATATTACAATGAATTATAATACTTTTACTGAATAAATTTTGGAGTGGAAGGAATATTAATAGAGTGAGAAGAATATATATATATATATATATATATATATATATATATATATATATATATATATATATATATTAACATGGAAAATAGCACTATAGGTTGTTTTACCAACACACTTTATATAGTCATGTTTATTTATGTGAAATTGGAGCAGATAAACTCTTTTACTATTTAAATAAAAACAATTAGAATCTTTCTCTAATTTTTTTATTAATTTAGTTAATATGTTTAGTTTCTGACATGTGGGTGTAAGAATATTTTATTAATCTGACCAATGTAATTGTTGGATAAATTTTAATAGAAATTAGTATAGTATGGTAATTTCTAAAAAATAGAATTATGAGTTTAAAATCTCTCCTCTCTCTCCCTCTCTGCAATTAATGTGTCATTTGGCATGTGCCTAAAAAAGTTGCTTAACTACGAATTATTATTGCTGAAAGGACACAACCTTTGAAGCAACTCTCGGTGAACAGATATGTCCCTTCGAGGCACCCTTTGGTGCGTCATATACAGGGCGCCATTTTTGCATTTAGTAAGTCCAATAAAAGTATAGAACACATACATAAAAAGACACAAGAACAAACACATAAAAGTGTTTGTTTATAACTGTTTCCTTATCATGAAGAGACAACGAGAGGAAAAGGCTTTGAGGTGAGAAAACATTGTCAGACAATACTTATATCATGTAAAGTATATGTGTGTCCAAGGTAAGATAAAGAGAAACACATTAATGTGGTTTCAGTTGAGCCGAATTATGCTCAACCGATCTTAGTTTTAAAGTTTTTCTCTTTCAGTGAGATTAGTCTATGAAAATCGATATATAAGATTTACGTATCAATGACTATTATTTTAATAAAATTAATAGAGAGTTGAAGCAAGAGACTTGATTGCTCTCATTTAAATTGTAGAGTGACTTATTTGCATATATTTGTAATACTCTTGCATCAAAATATATTATAACAAGAAAATCACATGTGTGTGCTTCTTTTCCTCCAAAAATTGGCAAACCTAACTACCAGTAATAACTACAATTATTCAGTGGTAATACAAAATCTCTTAGTACAATCCACATTTATCTGATAGGAGTAAAAATATTATTTGCTTAATTAACTAGCGATTGACCAAATAGTGATGGTAAATGTAGCTGATTAGTGAACTTTTGAGTGGTATATAGGAAATTTTCAATTTTGCAGTAGTAGATATAAAACATAGGACTTTTTTAATGCTAGGGATGAAATTTTCCTAAAAAACTTTGATACTAAGGGTGTTTTAGCTCTTCAACTCTGCTTAAAACAATGTCATATTGATTATGTTCCAACTCATAAATTTGGGGTTTTGGGTAAAAAGACTTAAAGCAAGTCATATTGATCATTATCCAACTCATGAATTTGGGGTTTGGGATAAAATTTTAAGTGGAAACTTTAAATTCAAGATCGTTTCAGCACTATTTGATTGAACATATATTACTATAATTTTTTATCATTCATCATATCTTGTTTCATGCTTACTTTTCAATGCATAAGTTCTCTTTCTGTGAGTTTTCTTTCCTCTCTGTTTTGTACTTTCATGTTCTCTTTGATGGGGAGAGAGTTAACATATACTTTTATATACTTTTATATGTGTACCTTGAATATTAGTGCCATTCTATATAAATAGTATTTGGTGTGATCTTGAAGGATGCGATCATAGAGAGGTGGCCCTATGGGAGTGTAAGTTTAGTTTACTATAGCTTCTCTTTACTGGTACGAAAGCTGGCTGATTGTCCACTGGCTAACATAGCGAGTTAACTAAGTATCAAATCGACCAAATTGAACAAATGATAGAGATAAGATGACATTCGTGATCTTTCTTTCCAGAACCTATCAACGAGGTAGGGTGGTACTGGTTAGAGCTTGAGCACCCACCTGCACAGCCCCCAACCCATACAGGATCCTAAAAAATTTAAGGCATAATTTTTTTTATTAAGTATAAGATAAAATGTTATTTTTCCTCCTAAAGGATAGAATTGGCAAAATTTTTTGTCTAGTCTATTTTAGATCTAAAACTTTCTTAGTATACTATGCTGGTTCCTTAATTTTAGGATTGACACTATTTTTGTCACAAAAGATCCTCTGTCTTACACAAAAAAGGTAGAGAACTTCTTTCATAAAATCTCAACTACTCAATCAGAATTTTAAATAGTCCGAATTGAAATAGAAGAAAATTGATGTGGTTGACCATCTTGCGAGAAATTATAAACTTCTTCTCTATCTTGATCAAGACTGTTTCTATTTGGTCTAACAATTCAAATGTAGAGAATGGCATCTATTTTTTCTTCTCTAAATTAGAGCATAACTATTCATTTTTGTCCCATCCACTAAGTTAGTCCCCAATTTGTTGACAAAGACATAACTAAGTTAGCTGTGAGAGCAATTGAGGATGATGCAAATTTAATTTTAATTTCAATACAGGGCCCTCATGGCTTTGCCATTTAGCCTCCAAGCAAGTGTCAACACTTTACAAGCAGTAGTTTCAAATATTGTGATAACCACATGTTTTTTATGTTAGTTTAAAGCCTATATTTAGTTTCACACAAAGGCCTCAAAATCTTTGGGTCACCCTACATTGTTCACATTAAACACTTCTTTTCTTGTGTAAATTAGTAGGTGCATGGTGCAACTCTTCAATTTATATGACTGTTCCGTTAAGCACCTCTGCACACAATCATTTAGTTATTTTAAAAGGAGAGAAGAGAGATTTTAAACCCCATAATTCTGATACTTTAAGTCTAGCTACTATCATATTAGATTAATTTCTATTATAATTAATCCAATAATTACATGGATGACTTGAATTAATAGAATATTCTCACAATCTCCCATATAGCCTATGTAATGACTTGACTCAATTTTGACAAGTTACATTGGCCACGTTAAATTAAAATAATTAAACATTCTCACTTTGCCCTTGTAACAACTTGATGATATAATAATAAAAGTGTGCACTGTATATTGAACAAATCAAGTCAACATTTAATTGAATTGAATGTGACGGGAGTGCTTTACAGGGGTTTACTAGGACAAATTCTCCCGTGGCTTACAACTCCTTATGATATAGTTGTAAAGAGAGTGTATATCACAATCATAACTTATAAACATTTAATTATACAACATTACATTAATGTCTTATAGCAAATGCCATCATGGCCTAGTTTTATTTATGTCACACACACGACAACATTTCCCATAGTCGAGCTCGGCCTTGATCCACAACCTTAAAAGAACTGATTAAATTCACCCTCGAATGGAGCTACTTCGTCCTCGTGTAGTTCTTGGTCAGCTTCATATTCTTCTAATAATTTAAGACTTTGGGGCTGAGTACAATCCACTTTACCCGAGCATTTTTCCTTTATAATCTAATTTTTAATGTGGCATACAGTTCATTTTTAAGTAAGATACCCCTTTAATTGCCATATATTTGAACTGCATAATGGAATTATTAAAATTTCTCCTATTAATTCCATTATCTCATAGTGTTTAAAATCATATTTATCCGTGGTATGATCTTCACTTTATTCATTAGTTGTCTATTAAATCAGTTGTTCAAATATAATACTAATAGTATAAAGCATTTAAATTTAACATAATTCTAATATTGTAATATAATATTTTAAATCTAAATGATAAAGGTCAATTGACTTGCCTTGCTCCTCTAGGGCTGGATCTCCTATTATGGTTTCGGCGACTTGTTCTTCGGCGATGGGTGTCTCGGATCCTATATATAATTAAAGTACATTATTGATCAAAATAAGATAATAATATCCAACACATGAAATACAATGCATGCTAAAGATCTAATATACTTATACTTAAGTCGACACAATGGGTGGATTCGATAAGTCGATCCATAGAAGGTCTCAATGGAAATCGAAAACAGAATGAAAATGAAAACAGCGTAAAAATAGTACTTTAGTACTTAAAATGATAAAATAGAAATATTTTTAATTTAGGTCTGAATTTGAATTTATTGTAAAAGAAAAACTTATATTAAATAAGGTGGGGGACACAACCAATCAGTTTGATCTAACTTTGGAGTTCAATCGGAGAATCTGGCTATTTTTAGCCTTCAAATCAAAATTGATTTGTGATAGAATTTGGACTGAATTGCGAAAAGTGATTAAATGGGCTAATTTATTTAAGAAACTTTAGAACTGGTATGCAAGCATAAAGATATTCAGGATTCTAAAAGAATCCAAAGGAAAATTTCTCAGGAACAAAGCCCTTGGTGTTTTTCGTAAATAATACTTAGGGTAAAATAAGAATAGTGTCTTCGAAAACAGTAAAAGAGTTAATTTACAAGTCTTAGAGGTCGAATTTGACTTAGGTATAGAAGATAATTATGTATAAAATGGGAAAAAGATTCTAACCATTCAAGTTCATTGGAATCCCTAGCTCCCTACAGTGATTTAGCACAATTAAGGATTTTAATATAGCAAATAGGGTTTCGACAGTTTTGCTATTTTGGATTAACAGATGATTTGCATAAAGTAAAAACTATATGGTTAGACTGTAATCAATGTAATAAAAAAATGACACGGTTGAATTTTATTTAAAACCCTAAATCTAGTCAGCTGACTCAGCTAATGTCAGCTAGCTTTTGGAGCGTGCGCTGGACAATGACGGCGAGGCCTTCGCCGGCGGCCGGGGTCGGGCTCGGGACCACGGCACCAGAGGGTCTCATCAAACTCAACGACAATGATCTCAACGGCTCCTGTTGGCCGGCGACTGGAACTCGACAACGGTGCCAGTAGCTTGACACTGCCGACAATGAAGACAATGATGGCTACGGGAATTAAGCCAAAGGCCTACTGGAGAGCTTCTACGTCATCTATGGAACGTGATCAAGGCGGCAATTTCAACGGTGGCTCCATCGAGACTTCTCTCCACGGCGCGGCTACTGGAACAGGACATGTCTTATAGCTTCGCTGGCACCTGAGAAGAAGAAGCAACAAAATCGTAATTGGGGATTTCGGCGACATCAAGGATAACCCTAATTGCATGTACGCGCCGGGAATTGAACAGAAACGATCGATCTACTAGTCCGATGCCTCATCGTCGGCGGAGACGAAATACGGATTTCCTCCGGCGTGCAACTGTCGGACTTCACCAGATTTGGTGGGGAGACAGTTGAGGCAATAACAAATACGGTGGGATAATCAATTTGGTTGGTGTCTAACTAAATCGATGAATTTAAAGTTCGGTTCAACTGCGGCAGTGGTTTGGCTCCCAGGACTCGCCGCCGGTGAGAAATTCCGTCACTACGGCTCACCAGCGGCAACACAAGAGACCTCTAGAAGCCCTTGTACTTGGCCCTAGGCTCTGATGCGTTGTTTGCTAAGAATCCGGCGAAGAATACCCAAAACGACAATGACCGACAACGCTACAATAGAGTAAAACTGGTTAAACTGAATTATTGAGTTGCCGCCGCGGTGCTTGCCGTCGTTCTGACTGGAAAACTCACTGGAGAAGATTGGGGACAAGACTAATAGCTACTGGAGAACACGACGATCAAATGTTGTACAGAGATTGGATCAAAATTCTAACCTGGAGTGGTTTTTGGCTGGTGCTGCTGCTACTGCTCTGGAGAGAGCACAGGAGGGAGAGAGGACAGTGCACTGTAGCTGCTGCGTGTATGTGTGGATGTTTGTGTGCATTTGTGTGTGTATATTTCTGTATTATCACTGTATGCATGTATATCTGTAATAAGGTTTGAAGTAACTGCATGTATTAATTTCGCCCTCTCCTCTTGTCTGACATACAAATCACCACGAAACAGTCAAATTAACCAGAGGTTTCAACAATGTTTTAAATTTTTATATGCATATACTCATTCTGGAAGTTTTCTAGGATAAGCCTAAGGACACTATTCATACATACATGCATATATATTTATACACATATATACATATATATATATATATATATATATATATATATACACACACACACACACACAAAATTTGACTACACACAAAATTTGACTACTGATAATTTACAAAAATACCTTACACTACTTAAAATTAGTATAATTTAGTGGTGCTTAAAAATTAGGATGTGACATTGGAATAATTGGATCTTAGTGGTCACAAGTTATTTAATGAAAAGATTCTTCCGATGTACCACAGTCAATTCAACTCAAGATGTAAAATTATAACTAAGGAGAATAATAATTCCTTTTAATATTATTATTCTCCTAAACCATAATGTATAAGCCATAATACGGATAACAAGCAAATAGAACAAAAAGTTACTTTAATTGAATTGAGGTGTGTCATAATAGTATGGGCAAAATAACTTGCATGTGTACACACAAATGTCACACAATCATGCTAACAATGACATCTATCATACCCATCCATTACAGTTAGTCAATAATGTCTTGGGTGCTTTAGTTTGCTTATCCGCTATTATCATATCAATACAAATATGTTCAATGCTCTTTGTTTTGTGTAGTCTATAATAGAAAATTATTTAAGATCCATAAAATTGTCACTTTTCAAATACTTATCACTTTTGGAGAATAAAACAAATTTGAGATTACCATAATAAATTTTTAATGGTCCTACGGGCAATTATATGAAGACCAAATATAAATTCCACACTTAAAATACCTTAATAGTAACCTCAAAACATGCCAGTGAAAGTGTCAATTATACTCCATTTTTTAATGGAATTCTTTAATCGAGGTGTTTTAGCCTTTTGTAAGTAGACTAGGTGATTTTTGGTGCCTTGTTAATACCAATTAATTCTTTGCAGTTTTTTAATCATGCGTTCTTCGTAACTAGCCATCTAAATCTAAAATTGTTAAATTTATTGAAGATACATATAATTAAAAGTGCGTATAATATGATACTCATTGAAAATTTTTGTTTTCATTCATAGGATGCACAAAATAATGATCTAAACTCTAAAAACACTTAAAGCATATTGCTTATCATGCATTTTATATATACCAAAATTTTAACTTAAGTTGCACTTATCATAAAAATTACTTAGTTGATTTTGAAATTAAGTTTAGAACTAAGGTACCATAATAGAACTACTCTATAAAATGATGTATATTTTAGTTTGGAATTATTAGACTCAAATACATGTATACTACATGAGAATTGACATGATTGTCTAGGCACCTCGGTGCATCAAATATTTTACCTAGGTGGAGTATCTAGTGCATCTCTCCCTTCAATACTCTCATACTCCCCACTTCAAAACACAACACAAATAGTCATAAAAAATTTCAAAAATATTTGAAAGTGTAAATATAAAATCAATTACCTTCTCATAAAATTTTAAGTCCAAATTCAATGTACATAAGTAGAAATAAAAAAAAGACAAATTCTGCTAAAAAAATAAATCTGAAAATAAAAAATAAAAGAAAAAGATAAAAGTTACTATTTATTGAAATTTGTTTTTTCTTCCTAATATACATTGAGTTTAAAGTTGAAATTTTGTAAACTAGTTAGTTGTTCCAATATACACCATTTTCAATTTTTATGGAATTTTTTATGGTTATATGCATGATTTTTGACAAGGCATATACTAGAATACTAGAGGGGTAGGATGCACTGGATACTTCTCTAAATATATACATAAACATATACATATACATATATAACATGAATGATATACTCCTAAGAGTATTTACTCCCAATATCATAGCTATTCGGGTTTTTTAGAGATTGGTATAGATATATGATTCAAAAATAATTCATGTATTCGTAATGAATATAAAGGAGGAGTGAGATTGTGGTAGTAGATGGCATCAAATGTCCACTAAAGAGGGGGTGGGGGAGTCATTATTGAAGTTTGAATTGATTTATTTAAATTTAAAATTTTCTTAAAAGAAAATTTTAATTAACTTTGAAGTGTTATTATTTTCATTTTAACAACATATTAGTTAATTTTATAGTTTAACAATTTCCAACCATAATCTAACACAAATATACACCATTTAAATTAAAAGTGTACAACAAGATAAATAAAAATATACTTTAGTTACACCAAAAAAATGTACCTTAGTTACCTTAGATTTAATTCAAAATTTTTCATTTATGTGTATTGGCTTGTGCACCATAATATCCACATGAAAGAGAAAAAAAATTAGTGAGAGAGATGGGAGAGGAAAAATTTACTTTTATGGGAGAAAACGTGTAGAGGGGAGCTCATTTGAATTGCCTTTGTCTTTCTCTTGTCTTGAAAAGAGAAAGTGGGAAAAATTTATTGTCATGGGAGGATTTTTCTTTACATAAATTAATACTACTTTATTATCAATGACATGTGAATCTCACTTTGTAAGACCTCCAATTTTGTGTCATATACAAAATGACATATGGGCCATGTGTTGCCTCTCTTCCAAGGCAAGAGAAAAAGGTGGGGTGATATTTAATTTTTTATTCCACAACAACTATTGCAATTTTATTATGAATGACATGGATTTTTGTTTAAATAGCCACATGTTGGTGGCAAAGTAATTTAAAACTAGTGAGGGCCCACACTTTGCTACGGGTATTGAAGTAGTAATTTTATTGTTGAGATCATCGGGTTGAACCGGGTCAGAATAGTGCGTGGGGAGACAAACAATTTTGGTTGGGTTGAAGCATAGTGCTGTTTTTTTCTGCGTATAATGGTCGTACAGCGAGACGTGGTTGTCGAAGGGAAGGTCTGGTCGGTAGTGTCAGGGAGAGTAGATGTTGGCAGCAGAAGCAGAGCAAAAGTAAATGATTTGTTTGGTTGTGGGTATGATGAGTAGTTGTTGGTTGTTGTTGAGAATTTTTTAGCTGAATGTGGAGTTTTTTTTACAAATAATCCAGATTAAAAGAGTAATTGGAAAACTGACGCATTCTCGTTCGATCCAAGAAGGTGGACAAGCATCTGGCTGTGATTGTGTTGATCGCGATGGAAGAAGTTGAGTGGGTCCGTAGTCGTTGCGGTTCGTGGCCTAAATGGAGTGGATTTGAAGTGGTGGTGGTTGGTTTACATGCAGTATAATAGGTGGAGGAGGCGACGGGTCTGGAGGGGTTGGGGGTGGTGGGTGTGGAAATCGGCGATGTGGTGCAGACGTGCTGCATCGGGGTTGGATTGAAGAGGTAGGTGGTGGGGTGGTGCGTGGGAGGGCGGCAATTTGGGGGTAGGGACTGAAGGGAGGGGAACAAACACACAGAGAGAGAAGAACAAAGCAGCAAGAAGAAGAAAAGGAACGACTACACGGGACACAAACAGGGGTGTGGCGTGCTTGTTCGAGGACGATCTCAAGCGTGTATTTCGGTTGGACGACCACTAATGTCTAGCGTATGAACAGAAAAAATTATCACAGCTCGAAATAAGTATTTTCTAAAGATAAAAAGTCTGAAAACAAAAAAAATGATTTCAAGATTTTTGGGTTTAACATTGTCTGTTTTTTGTGAAAATATTTTGAGGTAAAATTTGAGTCAACTACTAATTGAGATTAGAGCACAGTGAGATCTTGTTAGAGTATCAGACGTGATATTTAATAGACATAATCGTCGAGTTACTACGCTTATACAAATGCTCCACTCGACGAGATGCCCTGAACAGCCTCTATAGTTAAGTTTTTGACAGTTGCGGTCGACATGTTCTTAAATTGGACCAGGGAAAAACATCTGATACTTCTTCTGTAACAGTAATGAAAAGCACTACATCTTGGTTGGAATTCCACATTGTATCAGATCATACCATCTCCTTTATTAAAATATCAAATGAGTCAACTACAAATTCTTCTGTTAATACTTCTTCTGTAACAGTAACAAAAAGGGCTACCCCTTTCTTGCAATTTCACATTGTGTCAAATTATAGCTTCTTCTTTGAATTTCGTCAATCAAAGATAAGGTTATCTAATTTCTAATCAATTGCCTCTAATTGTACGTGAGGAAGAATTAACATCCATAGGTAAGGGCATTTTTGCATAAAGGGAAGAGAAACTCAATTAAAGTCTGAAATTGTCTGCAACTTTGTAATCTCAAATAAATTTAACATCATCTATGTTTCTATGCTAAATGCAGGTCGGCATTTAGATCTACATGGCATATCCATATGGTTCAACCGAATTAAGTATCACCTAATTAAGTATCCCATTTGAGCCGAACATATCTGATCTAATCATAACTTAATCGCACTAAAGGTAAGCGTTTTTTTTGACAAATGACTTGCAAAAGATAAAGCATCACTATTTGAATCGCAAGAAGTTTCAGGAATGTATTCTAGTTTAGCTGGTTAAGATGCTGGTGTTTTAGCCGGTGGTGCAGGTTTGAATGCTGTTTGTGGCTATGCAAAATGTTTTTTTGTGGTCGAGGTTGAGAATACGTTGAGCACGCTGTCGAGTGTCCAAAACTTGTCGAGGAGGGCTGTTAGAGGCGTCTGCTCGAGTAGAGCATCTATTTAGTCAATTGTGGAGTTGCTAGAGGTCGACAACGTGATGCCATGACCTATTTGTGTCTGTAGTCGTACGTTGCACGGCTGCGTGCATCTTAAAAAATTGTGGTCGTGGCTGGGCAGTTGAAGCAATGTAGAGTCTGTTGATGTATGGCTGGTGGAATGAAGGTATGTGTCTGGCATAATTATTTAGTTTTTGATAGAATATGTTATCATCGGCAAATATCTTTTTTAAATATATGAAATAGTGAGGTATTTTGTGATTGCATTTTGTTTTGTGGTTAGTTGAGTAAAAGATTGGCAAGTTTGATGACGACAAGTGTTTGTGGGCAAAAAAAATTGTGTTTTTTTGGTGGTTGATTTTGGTTGAACGAAATTATGACAGATTTATATGGCTGTTTTGTAAAGATAATAAGTTTTATTTTGTTCAGAATGGTCTCATTATGAGATGAACACAAAAAAAATGATTGCAAGATTATTGGGTTTAAAATTGTCTGTTTTTTGTAAAAATGTTTTGAGGTTAAATTTGAGTCAACCAATAATTGAGAGGTATGTTGTTGAGGATCATGAACAGAAGTTGTATTTTTTTTGAATTGGATGAGCAGAGGTAGGTTTTATTTGGGTATCACCAGATTTTAGAAGGATGGGTATTATTGTGAGCATACAAAATTTGAGTCAATTTGGAGTTTATTTGATCCTTATTTGACTATATGTAAAAATTGCACAGAGAAAGTTATCTAGTGGTCAAAATTAGGGCTGCAGTGGTGTAGTAGAAGGAGAAGCATTGGTCGAATGAGAAGGGCTGCTGGGAGGAGTAATGCAGGTTGTGCTTGAATGCAGTTCGAAGTCAATCATCTACTTATGCGTGGTCGTATCTTAGTCGGATTTGAACAGGAACATGATCGACATTTTCTCTGTTTATTTTTTAAATATGGTCAAATAGGGGCGAAATGAATCGCAAATTGCGTCAAATTTTGTGTGGTTGATCGCTGAAACACATAGAACAAAATTGCAAAATAATTTTGTAGAAATGATTAAAATTTGTACTACATAATTTTTTTGGCAAGACATTTTATGCGCAAATTTTGATGATTTGTAAAAATTTATTTCATAATTGTGTTCTATGTGTTGGAGGGATTAAGTATACAAATTTTGAGCCAATCTGGATTTCATTTGACCCTCATCTGACCACATCTAAAAATTGGATAGAGAAAGTTACCTACTGATCAATATTAGGGCCACAACGGGTTGGTCGAAGGTGAAGCATTGGTCGAATATGAAGGTGTGTGAAATGCTTGTCGTGGTTGAATGCGGTCTGAACACTACTACACTATTGTTGCTCTAATTTTGACCAACACATATGTTTCTCTGTTTAATTTTTAAATGTGCTCAAATAGGGGCGAAATGAATACCAAATTGGCTCAAATTTTGTGTGATTGATTGCTGAAACACATAGAAGAGAATTGCAAAATAATTTTGTAGAAATAATTAAAATTTGTACATAAAATATCATGTCAAATGATTTGAGCAAAATTGACCAGAACATAAATTTTTTTCACGACATTTTAAGCACAAATTTTGATGATTTGTAAAACTTTATTTCACAATTGTGTTCTATGTGTTTGAGGGATCAACCATACAAATTTTGAGCCAATTTAGAATTCATTTGAGGCTTATTTTACTAGATCTCACTAGTACAGAAATGCAGTCTACTGACCCCTATCTTCTATTGGTTATTAGCGATTTAGTAGAAAACCGATAGAAAATGTGCCTCGCGGTCATAAAAGGCCAATAAGTGTATTTTTCCTATCGGTTTGTAAGAAACTTACCGTTAGAAGAAGCAGTATGATTTACTCTAGCGGTGATGAACATATTTGCTGTTAGAAGAGATGCATAAGTACTGACGGAAGAATGTTGTGCGCCGATAGGACTGATCGACTTCTACAACTAGACTTATTCTATCGGTACTGTGTGCGCACACCGACAGAGTATGTGCAAAAATTCCTATCGGCAATATGTAGTGTGCCGATAGAACCATTCGCCTTCTATAAATATTTTTATTCTATCGGTAATGGATTCTTGTACCGTTAGAATATATCGAAAATTGCTTAGAACTATTCGTCTTCAAATAGTTTTATTCTATCGGTAATGTATGTTTATACCGTTAGAATATAGCGCAAATATCTTAGAACTGTTCAACCTCTACAACTAGTCTTATTCTATCGGCAATGTATGTATATACCGACATAGTATGTAAAAAAATTCCTATCGGCAATATGTAGTGTGCCGATAGAACCGTTCGCCTTCTACAAATATTTTTATTCTATCGGTAATGGATTCTTGTACCGTTAGAATATATCAAAAATTGCTTAGAACTGTTCGTCTTCAAATAGTTTTATTCTATCGGCAATGTATGTTTATACTATTAGAATATAGCAAAAATATTTTAGAACTGTTCGCCTTCTACAACTAGTATTATTCTATCGGCAATGTACGTATATACCGACAGAGTATGTACAAAAATTCCTATCGGTAATATGTATTGTGCCGATAGAACCATTCGCCTTCTACAAATATTTTTATTCTATCGGTAATTTATTTGTATACCGTTAGAAGATATATAAAATTACTAACGGTATGCGGTTTTTGTACCGATAGAAATTATCTAGTACTATAAATACACGGGTGTCTCTTTCATTCTCACAGTTCATTTGGCGCTCGTAGTCCTAACCCGTAAGCTCCATGGACGGCCGGCGCACCTCTACCGGCGACCGCTGCACCTCCGCACCTCCATCAACGCCCTCTAGATTTTGGCATCCCAAGCAAAGTACGTAAAATTTCAGCAATATTGTTAGATTATTCTAATCCGATTATGACAATTATTCTGCGATTTTTGTATCCTTCATTTTGATGTGTGTTCTTTTCAATATGATTATGATCTGTGCAGTTCCTTGGATGATGCTCATGAGGGGCAACGTATTTCACGGTTCTTCATCGCCGTACGCTGCCTACGTTGGCTTGTTGGCGAAAGAAACGGTGAAGATCACCGTCGAGAGCTGGAAGGACGTGAAGGGCGAGATCTTGGTTGGTTCGGTCGAGAAGATCCTTAAGCCAGCGTGTTTCTCAAATCAAGACCTATAGAAAACATCTTACATTTTTTTGCATGCACCAGCTTGTGGCCAGATGCTTACCTGCTTGGAGAAGAAGAATTGTTGTCATTTGCACAGCCATTCTATACCATCACTACACAGAACAACATCTTGGAAGGTAGGTTCTTTTCGTTAATGGAGTTGAGTTAAGTTGAGTTGATCGAGTTTGAGTCCGAGGAAATCACCAATACAAATGTAACTCGACGGCAGTTCCAGCTCCTCGGGCGTCTTCGAACTGAACTCCTATGGTTAAGTCCAATGTGGTTCAGACATTTGCTGTTTTGGATGAATGGATTTGTGATGTATCAAGTCTAACTTGTAGTCGGTAGTTGCATTGTCGCAACCTGCAAAGGTTCTCTTTTATGTAAAATGTATGGGTCACTGGGTCCTCGTCGTGATCTGTTGTTAATTTCAGACGTGGCTTTTCTAATATACATCGAATGTGTGAATTGTTGTATTTGTATATTGTTGTATATTTATGTATCATGTATTGCTATTTGGGACATGAACTTGAATGTGTAGGGAGTATTTGTGTATTTAATTGTATTGGTAGGTAGGTGTGTATTTGTACTGCTGTTTCAGACATGCACTTGAATTTGTGAATTGGCATGTGTATGTTTGTATCTGAATTTGTTTTGGTGAACTGGCATGTGTATGTTTGTACCTGAATTTGTGAACTGGCATGTGTAATTTCTTTGGCAAGATGAAGTCCCAAGTACCTAAGAAAAGTATTTTCGTATCTTCTAGTTAATCCACAAATTAGCATTTCTTGAAATATTGCTTTATGTTCTAGTTAAGATCTGTTTGATGTAAGATCAGTTTGGTACAAGTACCTCCTCTAACGATAAATACACATATTTACCGATAGAAAACACATATATTTGTTCAGTCATGCATCATCTAAAGGTAAATACACATATTTATCGATAGAACAACTCATGTACGTGCTGTGTCATGCATCATCTAACGGTAAATATACATATTTACCGATAGAAAAACTCATGTACGTGCTGTGTCATGCATGATCTAACGGTCAATACACATATTTACCGATAGAACAAGACCAGTACTTGCTCAGCAATGTATATTCTCTAACGGTACATGTGTGTTTTTACCGATAGAATATGTGAGTGGCAAATTACCTTACTTAATCTAACGGTTGTTTCATGTATTTACCGTTAGAAAAAGGTCCATTATAAGGAAAACCCCACTCGACCATTGCTGAGCTGCTCTTTTGTTCTGTTGCACTCTGTGTCCCTCTATTTGTGATGAAAGTTCCACGCTCGCAGCTACACTGCTAGGGTGATCAGGGCAAACTAGAGGGAAGTTGATTTCACCCCTCTCTTTAAGGTATGCTTAATTGTCGACACTTAGCTCTCTCTCTCTCGCTCTAGATCTCTCTCCCTCTCTACTTGCAAGCTAGCTGTATTGTGTAGTTCAAAATTTGTAGCTCTAAGCTTGGGAGCTAGCTAGCTGGAAATGCGTCATGTTTTAGGAGCTAACTAGCTTGTATTGTGTAGTTAGCTAGGTTAATTAGTTTTAATTTTGTCAGCCTAGGGTTTAACACATCTGTTGTAAGAGGCTGTACATGTACATATACATAACTTAATCGGGCAGGTTTCATGCATTGCTGAGTCATTAAATTTTGTTAATTGTAGATGGACAGTAAATATTGGATGTATGGAATAAAATGTACTACTCTTGAATATTTGGATGGTGTGAATGAGTTTATTAAATTTGCTGAGCAACAAAAGGAGAGGAAGGGAGAGAAAATATTCTTTGTTCTTGTACAGATTGTATGAACTTGAAGAGGTTTAGCAACTCTGATCAAATTAAGAGTCATTTGATTCGTCGTGGTTTTAACGCACGATACACCCGTTGGATATGGCATGGCGAAGATCTTGAGGAAACAAGCACTACTACTACCAATCAGCATGACTCGGATGTGGATTGCACTAATATCGATGATCATCCGAATTTTGATAATGTTCATTCCGATGTGCACGTAGATGATGATGATGACAATCTAGATGAGATGTTACGTGATGTAGAGGAAGATTACAACAAAAACGACTTCTGTGAATTTGAGAAATTGATTGCTGACTCTGAGAAGCCTCTGTTCCCTGGATGTGCAACATTTACAAAACTGTCTTCTGTGCTGAGATTATATAACTTAATGGCAGGCAACAGTTGGAGTGATAAGAGTTTCATGGCACTATTAGATCTTCTAGCGGACATGCTTCCAGAGCGAAATGAGTTGCCAAGATCTACTTACCATGCCAAAAAACTGTTGTGTCTGTTGGGAATGGAAATCGAAAGAATACACGCATGCCCAAATGATTGTGTGTTGTACCGTAACGAGTAGTCTAGTTTGCATGTTTGTCCAAAATGCGGCGCATCGAGGTATACGCGTAGGGACCGGATTGACAGTGAACGTCACGAGGTAAAGAAAGGACCTCCGGCGAAAACTGTGTGGTACTTGCCTATGATACCTAGATTGAAGCGGCTGTTTGCAAATCCGAAAGTCGCGAAGCACTTGCGTTGGCATGCTGAAGCCCAGAAACAAGACGGAAAACTGAGACACTCAGCTGATTCTATTCAATGGAGAAACATCAGAACATTTGCTGAGTTCGGCGGCGAACTTAGGAATATAAGGTTCGGGCTGAGTACAGATAGTATGAACCCACACGGTAATATGAGCAGTCGGCATAGCACTTGGCCGGTTCTTTTATGCATCTACAATCTTCCTCCTTGGTTATACATGAAGCGCAAGTACATCATGATGGTGTTACTAATCTCAGGACCCAGACAACCCGGAAATGATATTGACGTATTTCTAGCGCCTTTAATCGAGGACTTACAGAAATTGTGGAGCGAGGGGGTGCAGGTGTGGGATGCATACAAGAAAGAGAATTTCATCTTGTGGGCCCTGATATTTTGCACCATAAATGATTTTCCAGCATACGGCAATTTGTCGGGGTATAGTATGAAAGGAGCCAAGGCTTGTCCTATTTGCCTAGATGAAACTGAGAGCATGTGACTGCGAAACTGCCGGAAAACAGTGTACATGGGTCACCGCAAATTTCTTCCGGTGCATCACACGTACCGGAAGAAGAGGAAATCATTTAACGGGAAGCCTGAGAAGGGATCAGTTCCAGTATTTCTGACCGGTAAGGAGATTTACTTTCGCGTGAAGGACATCAAAGCTGAGTTCGGTAAGTATTCTAAACCTCGAGAAAAAAAGTTTGGAAGAAGAGATCGATTCTTGGGGATCTACAGTACTGGGAGCACTTACAAGTTCGACATTGCATTGACGTCATGCATGTAGAGAAAAATATCTGTGACAGTTTGATTGGTTTGTTGTTGAACATTCCAGGAAAGACAAAGGATGGTGTGAAAGCTCGTCGTGACATGGTGGAAATGGGGATAAAGACTGAGCTTGCACCTTTAGAGAATGGAAAGCGTACATACCTCCCCCTGGCCTGCTATACGTTGTCCAATAGCGAAAAAACAGAACTCTGTCGGTGCCTGCACGGTGTTAAAGTTCCATGTGGGTACTCCGCGAACTTGAAAAAACTTGTGTCCATGAAGGACCTAAGACTGGTTGGCACGAAGTCCCACGAGTGTCATGTCTTGATGTCACAAATGCTTCCCATTGCTATCAGGGGCATTCTCCCAGTTAAAGTCAGAGAGACAATCACAAACCTATGTTATTTCTTCAACGCAATATCTGGCAAGGTAAGTACGTGCACTCGTACTATAAGTTCATTACCTCCATTTGTGGAGCTTAATTAGAAGATTTTTCTGATATGAATATTTGGCGCAACTGTGTCCTCGTAGGTAATTGATCCGAATGGACTGGACGCTTTGCAACGCGACGTGGTTACAACTCTTTGTCAGCTCGAGATGTATTTCCCTCCATCCTTTTTTGATGTTATGGTCCATCTGATTGTTCACCTTACCAGAGAAATTAAGTTTTGTGGACCCATGTGCCTGCGCTACATGTATCATGGAAGATTATGCCACCGAGGAGGTCATTGAATTTTGCACAGATTATATGGCCGGGGTTGACCCAATTGGCGTTCCTAGGTCCCGACACGAGGGTAGGCTTCAGGGCATCGGAACGATTGGATTCAAAGCTATCGTCCCCGCTCGTGATGTGTACGCAAAATCACATTTTTGGGTCTTACAACACATGACGGAGGTCGAGACATACATACACGAGCACAAGGTAATGTTACGGTCACAGAATCCTTCGAAGTCAGACGTTTGGGTCACTAGAGAACATAACAGGAATTTGCTGGGTGGATCCAAGAAAGAGTCACGCGAGTTGCCGAGGGCTCCGTACACTAGTACAGAAATGCAGTCTACTAACCCCTATCTTCTATCGGTTATTAGCGAAACAGCACAAAACCGATAGAAAATGTGCCTCGCGGTCATAAAAGCCCGACAGATGTATTTTCCCTATCGGTTTCTAAGAAACTTACTGATAGAATAAATAGTATGATTTAGTCTAGCGGTGATGAACATATTTGCCGTTAGAAGAGATGCATAAGTACTGACGGAAGAATGTTGTGCGCCGATAGGACTGGTCGACTTCAACAACTAGACTTATTCTATCGCTACTGTATGAATATACCGACAGAGTATATTAAAAATTCCTATCGGCAATATGCAGTTCACCGATAGAATAGTTGACCTTCTACAAATATTTTTATTCTATCGGTAATGGATTCTTTTACCGTTAGAATATATAGAAAATTGCTTAGAACTGTTCTTCTAATAGTTTTATTCTATCGGTAATGAATGTTTATACCGGTAGAATATTGCACAAAATATCTTAGAACTGTTGGCCTTCTACAACTAGTAATATTCTATCGGTAATGTACGTACACACCGATAGAGTATGTATAAAAATTCCTATCGGTAATATTTATTGTGCCGATAGAACCATTCGGCTTCTACAGATGTTTTTATTACTAACGGTATTCTGTTTTCTTACCGATAGAAAATATATAATTGTATAAATACACGGGTATGTCTCTTTCATTCTCACAGTTCATCTGGGGCTCGTAGTCCTAACCCGTAAGCTCCATGGACGGCCGGCGCACCTCTACAGGGGACTGCTGCACCTCCGCACCTCCATCGACGCCCTCTAGACGTCGGCATCCCAAGGAAGGTACGTAAAATTTCTGCAATATTGTTAGATTATTCTAATCCGATTATGGCAATAATTCTGCTTTTTTTGTATCCTTCATTTTGATGTGTCTTCTTTTCAATATGATTATGATCTGTTCAGGTCCTTGGATGATGCTCGTGAGGGGCAACGTATTTCATGGTTCTTCATCGCAGTACGCTGCCTACGTTGGCTTGTTGGCGAAAGAAATGGTGAAGATCACCGTCGAGAGCTGGAAGGATGTGAAGGGCGAGATCTTGGTTGGCTCGGTCGAGAAGATGCTTAAGTCCGGCATGTTTCTCAAATCAGGACCTATAGAAAGCATCTTACATGTTTTTGCATGCACCAGCTTGTGGCCAGATGCTTACCTGCTTGGAGAAGAAGAATTGTTGTTATTTGCACAGCCATTCTACACCATCACTACACAGAACAACATCTTGGAAGGTAGGTTCTTTTTGTTAATGGAGTTGAGTTGAGTTGAGTTGAGTTGATCGAGTTTGAGTCCGAGGAAATCACCAATACGTACGTACAAATGTATGTCGACGGCAGTTCCAGCTCCTCGGGCGTCTTCGAACTGAACTCCTATGGTTAAGTCCAATGTGGTTCAGACATTTGCTGTTTTGGATGAATGGATTTGTGATGTATCAGGTCTAACTTGTAGTCGGTAGTTGCATTGTGGCAACTTGCAAAGGTTCCCTTTTATGTAAAATGCATGTATGGGCCACTGGGTCCTCGTCGTGATCTGTTGTTAATTTCAGACGTGGCTTTTGTAATATACATCGAATGTGTGAATTGTTGTATTTGTATATTGTTGTATATTTGTGTGTCATGTATTGCTAATTGGGACATGAACTTGAATGTGCAGGGAGCATTTGTGTATTTAATTGTATTGGTAGGTAGGTGTGTATTTGTACTGCTGTTTCAGACATGCACTTCAATTTGTGAACTGGCATGTGTATGTTTGTACCTGAATTTGTATTGGTGAACTGGCATGTGTATGTTTGTACCTGAATTTGTGAACTGGCATCTGTAATTTCTTTGGCAAGATGAAGTCCCAACTACCTACGAAAAGTATTTTTGTGTCTCCTAGTTAATCCACAAATTAGCATTTAATATATTGCTTTATCTTCTAGTTAAGATCCGTTTGATGTAAGATCTGTTTGATGTTACATTGATATGATTCCTTGAATGTGAGAAATGGCATGTACATGTTTGTCCCAGTTTGGTAACAGTACCTCCTCTAACGGTAAGTACACATATTTACCGATAGGAAAACACATATATTTGTTCAGTCATACATATTCTAACGGTAAATACACATATTTACCGATAGGAAGCACATATATTTGTTTAGTCATGCATATTCTAACGGTAAATGCACATATTTATCGATAGAAAAATACATATATTTGTTCAGTCATGCATATTCTAATGGTAAGTTCACATATTTACCGATAGAAAAATACATATATTTGCTCAGTCATGCATAGTCTAACGGTAAATGCACATATTTACCGATACAAAAACTAATGCTCGAGTGTCATGCAACATCTAACGGTAAGTACACATATATACCGATAGAAAAACTCATGTGCGTGCTGTGTCATGCATGATCTAACGGTAAGTACACATATTTACTGATAGGAAAACACATATATTTGCTCAGTAATGTATATTCTCTAACGGTATGTGTGTGTTTTTACCGATAGAATATGTGAGCGGCAAATTACCTAAGTTAGTCTGACGGTTATTTCATGTATTTACCGTTAGAAAAATGTCCATTATAAGGAAAACCCCACTCGACCATTGCTGAGCTGCTCTTTAATTTGTTCTGTTGCACTTTGTGTCCCTCTGTTTGTGACGAAAGTTCCAGCTACACTGCTAGGGTGATCAGCGCAGGCTGGAGGGAAGTTGATTGCGCCCCTCTCTATAAGGTATGCTTAATCGTCGACACTTATCTCTCTCTCCCTCTAGATCTCCCTTCCTCTCTACTTGCAAGCTAGCTGTATTGTGTAGTTCCAAGTTTGTAGCTCTAAGCTTGGGAGCTTGGTAGCTGGAAATGCGTCATGTTTTAGGAGCTAACTAGCTTGTATTGTGTAGTTAGCTAGGTTAATTAGTGTTAATTTCGTCAGGCTAGGGTTCAACACATGTATCTGTTGTGAGAGGCTGTACATGTACATATACATAACTTAATCGGGCAGGTTTCATGCATGGCTTACTCGTTAAATTTTGTTAATTGTAGATGGACAGGAAATATTGGATGTATGGAATAAAACATACTACTCTTGAATATTTGGATGGTGTGAATGAGTTTATTAAATTTGCTGAGCAACAAAAGGAGAGGAAGGGAGAGAAAAATATGCTCTGTCCTTGTACAGATTGTATGAACTTGAAGAGGTTTAGCAACTCTGATCAAATTAAGAGTCATTTGATTCGTCGTGGTTTTAACGCGCGATACACCCGTTGGATATGGCATGGCGAAGATCTTGAGGAAACAAGCACCACTACTACCAATCAGCACGACTCGGATGTGGATTGCAATAATATCGATGATCATCCCAATTTTGGTAATGTTCATTCCGATGTGCACGTAGATGATGATGATGACAATCTAGATGAGATGTTACGTGATGTAGAGGAAGATTACAACGAAAATGACTTCTGTGAATTTGAGAAACTGATTGCTGACTCTGAGAAGCCTCTGTTCCCTGGATGTGCAACATTTACAAAACTGTCTTCTGTGCTGAGATTATATAACTTGAAGGCAGGAAACGGTTGGAGTGATAAGAGTTTCACGGCACTATTAGATCTTCTAGCGGACATGCTTCCAGAGGGAAATGAGTTGCCAAGATCTACTTACCAAGCCAAAAAACTGTTGTGTCCGTTGGGAATGGAAATCGAAAGAATACACGCATGCCCAAATGATTGTGTGTTGTACCGTAACGAGTACTCCAGTTTGCATGTTTGTCCAAGATGCGGCGCATCGAGGTATACGCGTAGGGACCGGATTGACAGTGAAAGTCACGAGGTAAGGAAAGGGCCCCCGGCAAAAACTGTGTGGTACTTGCCTGTGATACCTAGATTGAAGCGGCTGTTTGCAAATCCGAAAGTCGCGAAGCACTTGCGTTGGCATGCTGAAGCCCGGAAACAAGACGGAAAACTGAGACACCCAGCTGATTCTATTCAATGGAGAAACATCAGAACATTTGCTGAGTTCGGCGGCGAACTTAGGAATGTAAGGTTCGGGCTGAGTACAGATGGTATGAACCCACATGGTAATATGAGCAGCCGGCACAGCACTTGGCCGGTTCTTTTATGCATCTACAATCTTCCTCCTTGGTTATGCATGAAGCGCAAGTACATCATGATGGCGTTACTAATCTCAGGACCCAGACAACCCGGAAATGATATTGACGTGTTTCTAGCGCCTTTAATCGAGGACTTACAGAAATTGTGGAGCGAGGGTGTGCAGGTGTGGGATGCATACAAGAAAGAGAATTTCATCTTGCGGGCCCTGATATTTTGCACCATAAATGATTTTCCTGCCTACGGCAATTTGTCGGGGTATAGTACGAAAGGAGCCAAGGCTTGCCCTATTTGCCTAGATGAAACTGAGAGCATGTGGCTGCGAAACTGCCGGAAAACAGTGTACATGGGTCACCGCAGGTTTCTTCCGGTGCATCACACGTACCGTAAGAAGAGGAAATCATTTAACGGGAAGCCTGAGAAGGGATCAGCTCCAGTGTTTCTGACCGGTAAGGAGATTTACTCACGCGTGAACGACATCAAAGTTGAGTTCGGTAAGCATTCTAAACCTCGAGAAAAAAATGTTTGGAAGAAGAGATCGATTCTCTGGGATCTACCGTACTGGGAGCACTTACAAGTTCGACATTGCATTGACGTCATGCATGTAGAGAAAAATGTCTGTGACAGTTTGATTGGTTTGTTGTTGAACATTCCGGGAAAGACAAAGGATGGTGTGAAAGCTCGTCGTGACATGGTGGAAATGGGGATAAGGACTGAGCTTGCACCTTTAGAGAATGGAAAGCGTACATACCTCCCCCCGGCCTGCTACACGTTGTCCAAGAGCGAAAAAACAGAACTCTGTCGGTGCCTGCACGGTGTTAAAGTTCCATGTGGGTACTCCGCGAACTTGAAAAAACTTGTGTCTATGAAGGACCTAAGACTGGTTGGCATGAAGTCCCACGACTGTCATGTCTTGATGTCACAGATGCTTCCCATTGCTATCAGAGGCATTCTCCCAGTTAAAGTCAGAGAGATAATCACAAACCTATGTTATTTCTTCAACGCAATATCTTGCAAGGTAAGTACGTGCACTCGTACTATAAGTTCACTACCTCCATTTGTGGAGCTTAATTAGAAGATTTTTCTGATATGAATATTTGGCACAACTGTGTCCTCGTAGGTAATTGATTCCGATGGACTGGACGCTTTGCAACGCGACGTGGTTACAACTCTTTGTCAGCTCGAGATGTATTTCCCTCCATCCTTTTTTGATGTTATGGTCCATCTGATTGTTCACCTTATCAGAGAAATTAAGTTTTGTGGACCCGTGTGCCTGCGCTATATGTATCCATTTGAGAGATTTATGGGTGTATTGAAGGGATACGTAAGGACTCGTCGTCGACCCGAGGGGAGTATCATGGAAGGTTATGCCGCAGAGGAGGTGATTGAATTTTGCACAGATTATATGGCCGGGGTTGACCCAATTGGTGTTCCTAGGTCCCGACACGAGGGTAGGCTTGAGGGAATTGGAACGATTGGATTCAAAGCTATCGTCCCCGCTCGTGATGTGTACGTAAAATCACATTTTTGGGTCTTACAACACATGATGGAGGTCGAGCCATACATACACGAGCACAAGGTAATGTTACGGTCACAGAATCCTTCGAAGTCAGACGTTTGGGTAAGCAGAGAACATAACAGGAAATTTGCTGAGTGGATCCAAGAAAGAGTCGCGCGAGCTGCCGAGGGCTCCGTAAGTGAAACTGTGACATGGTTGGCTAGAGGCCCAAGATTCACTGTAGGGACTTGGCAGGGGTACGACATCAATGGGTATTCATTTTACACAAGAGCTCAAGACGCCAAGAGTAGCACGCAATGTAGCGGAGTGACACTGTTTGCTATTTCCGAGGATGCCAGGTCAGTAAGGGCGCTGAACTCATATTACGGTGTTATTGACGAAATATGGGAGCTCGATGACGGATTACTTAAGATTCCCCTGTTTCGATGCCAATGGGTCGAAATCCCTCGAGGTATTCAAGTTGACAGTTACGGGTTTACTCTCGTCGATCTTGGTCGAGTCGGACACCAAGACGATCCATTCATACTTGCAAAGCAAGCCACACAGGTATTCTACATCGTTGACCCGGCCAATCCAAACTTGCATGTTGTCCTCCACAGCAAGAGACGTATTGTTGGGGTCGAAGATGTTGTCGACGAAGAGGAGTATAACCAATTCGATGAAATACCTCCATTTTTAGAGGACATTCAATCTATTCGTACTGAAGATATCGACGAAACAACGTATCTGCGAGATGACCACGAAGAAGGATTATGGGTTGAGAACTATTGATGATTAATTTCTATTTCAGGGATAAATGCCAAGCAAACAGCCCACAAGTTCTGCAGCAAGGTGAGGAACTTATCATTAATACATCAGGCAGTACATTTTTCTTTAGAATTTAATGATAAGCTAGTTCACAGCATTAATACATCTCAATTTTACTCCACAGCATGAGTTCTAACATGTACAGTACCTTTATCCTGTAAATATTTAATTCTTCCCTTCAAATAGCACTTGCAAAAATCTCATCGCAGCCTCTTCAAATTAAGTTCTGCAAAAATCCCTTTTTTCTGACGGTATTTTGTTATTTATACCGATAGAGAAGGACATCTTCTTTCAGGCACTTGAAAACGTTTTCTATCGGTATTGTTCTATTTTACCGTTAGAATAAATTCGTTAGTCTCACGGTATTTGTTGTCTGACGGTTTTTTCCTGTTTTTACCGATAGAAGAATACTCTGCCGCTTTGAATTCTCAAACGTGTCGCCATGCGTCGCCTTGGAAACTCTATAAGTACCTCGCCATGCGTCGCGGTATTTTGTTGTTTTTCTAATTCTCGAACGGTTCGACTCCTCATCTTCTCTTTCACAATGGCAACCTCCATGGGATCGTCATCCACGGCCTCCCCGGTAAGAACTCTAAATCTCCTCGGTTTACCCCTGTATTGTTAATCCATGTTCAGTTCATTCTTGACCTGTTGATTTGCACAGGGAATGGTAGCCGTAGAAGACACTGCCAAAGTGAAGGCTGACCTGAGGGCCCTCCAGGAGGAGCACAAGCTCCTTACAGACAAGCACACTCAGCTACGGCTTGACCTTGACGATCTCTTCCAGCGGATTAAGCGCATGAAGACGGATGGTGACAATGCTAGGGCGAGGACGAGGCGTCTTCACGAGGAGAAGAAAGCCGCAGATATTACCATCGCTGGCTGCGGTTTGACTATGAAGGATACCATAGCGAAGCTGAGGGAGGTCGCAGGCCTTCTTGACGCGGTAGTAGTTGATCCTAGGGACAACTTGTCGCTAGAGGAGTCCTGCGTCCTGGCTACAAGTCTAACTGACTCTATTCTACATGCAGCCAGGGCTAAGACCACCCCTTGACCTAGCATTTTGGGTTTTATTTTTTTTTGTAAGTGATAAAACAACAATGAATGAACAATTTCTTTTTATGTCAATTTTCTAATTTTCCGGCTATCTTCCCTCTTTCTTTAACATTATGCAGCTTTCAACCACGGTCTGTTTGATGTTAAATTGTGTACCTTTTCATTACTCTGACGGTATTTTGTTGTTTTTACCGATAGAAAAAGGGCACACAAATCTCAAGCACTTAATCAAAAAAATTTTCTGGGGAAAATTGGGCTCACGGGATTTTTTTGTTTATACCGATAGAAAAGGGCACCTTTTCATTACTCTCACGGTATTTTGTTGTTTTTACCGATAGAAAAATGGCACCCAATCTCAAGCACTTTAAAAAAATTTTCTGTGGAAAATTGGTCTCACGGGATTTTATTGTTTATACCGATAGAAAAATGCATCCACTAATTCAAATATTTTTCCGGGAAATTTACTTTTTCTATCGGTATTATTTTGTTGTTTCGATAGAAAATTACATAAGTCTATCGGTATCATTTTGTTATACCGATAGAAAAGTTCCTCCGCTACTTTATTACTCGTACACGGCCCTTTAGTTTCCCTCCACTCGAACAGTTCCACCTTAGAGCACTGCGTCTCTTCGAGAGCGAAGAAAACCCCAACCTCCGCCGTGAGCACTCACTTCCTCTCTCCCACACGACGATCGCCGGCTGGACACTGGTTCGTCACTGCCACCGGTTCTTATTTTCGTCCTTCGCCCGCCGCTGCTGCGTTCTACACCGCCTCTCCATCACCAGAACTGATCGCCGCCGTAAATACCCTAATTCGTCGTTCTATTTCCAGCATCTTCTTTATTTGATCCTAGTGTTTTGCACGTACTAATTCTTCGAGTTTTGCAATTACACTAGGGTTCCCTATTGTGTTGGCTTATGTACATTCCGCAGGCAATGTTGATTTTAATTAGGGTTTACATAATATGTTCCAGTGCTGTAATGAACCTGTTTTGAGATTTTAACTTCTCTATACTGCTGTATGTGTGATCAATTGTATCCAACTGCCATGTAATGCAGATTATATGTTGGAGGTGTTCTTACACATATTCTATCGGCAGCTCATGTGTTTACCGATAGAAAAATTTTCTGCACAAGTAGTAAAACTTAATTTGGATCTGGAAGGACATGAGCCATGCAATGTACTAGTTTGGTTGGGAATTTTTACTCACTTCGTATGAATATATGGCAATGTGGATGGGTCTTCGATGTATATGTTTCAAATGACTATATACATGACTTTTCCCAACCTAATAGCTGTGAAGTCCTGATGACTCACATACAGGCTAGGCTAAAGATTATGCACAGTGACACTTAGATGCTTGTGTGCATATTTACGTGTGAAATAATAATGCTGGCCCATGAATATTAGTGTAGCAAATCATCGAGAATGTTATGTGATGACAGTGAATGGTGGCTTGTCAACAAAATTCCATATGTAGAGAACATTGTTATGTTCTATCGGTATCTCACGTGTTTGCCGATAGAAAAATTGTCTTGTGTGGAGGTAATTGTTATGGTCTATCGGCAGCTCATGTGTTTACCGATAGAAAATATTTCTGAAGAGTTCAGTAAGTAATTTATGCATGTCTTTCTTTTTGTATTATTTTCCCTTTTGCCCCCCTAGTTAGTCTCCAGTCCTGGGCTGAGTTATGGAACTCCAAGGCGAATTAATTGCCATATATATGGTTTGTTGAAGGTTTTGTAGGGGAAGACATGTCGTCGTCTTCATCGGATGGTACTAGTGGTTCGACTAGGGCCAACCCCATCGTAACTACTGAAGATGGGGCTGTTACATCCCAGCGCAAGAGGGTGGGGCGAGGCGCGACGACGTTGGGGCGTTTGGCCAAACGCACTGATCTTTCTTGTGAGTTCAACCAATTTGGGAGGCCGATTGGAAAGAATGCTGGGAGGTACGCGGCCTACGTTGGGCTGTTGGCGAAAGAAAGGGTGAAGATCACCGTCCAGAGCTGGAAGGACGTGACGGCGGACGAGAGGGATAGGTTGTGGGCGGAAGTGAAGGTTAAATGAACTGAAATCGCTGAACTCTTTCGTAATCACGTTCTCTTGGCTTATACTAAAGTTTAACTAACTCGTGATTAATTGTATGCATTTTTTGGAAACAGGCTAAGTGGAACATCCCCGACGATACACCTAGGACTGCCTGCTTGAAGGACATGAACGGAACATGGAAAACCTTTAAGAGCTGGCTCGTCAGTAACTTCCTCGCTGCGGGGAAATCTCCTTGCGAGAAGTACCCCTTCATATCGAAGGAGGTATGGGAGGAATTCACCAAGCAGAAGGGGACTGAGGAGTTCAAGGCCCTTAGCGAGAAGAATAGGGCGATCCAGAAGAGGAACGACCACCCGCATCGGCTCGGATCCCGGGGCTATGCGGGGAAGGAGGAACAGTGGAAGAAGGAAGACGAACAAAATCCTGTCATCGACACCCCTGAGTTGCCGCTCTCCGAGATCCGGGATGAGAGGTGCAAGCGATGGTGGAGGGGGAGGGGGTCCGTGTCGTCCACGGGGTCTGTGCAGTTCGCAACCCCTGGGGACGCCGACGTTGTGAGGCGAATGGTAAGTTGGCTAACCTCGTAAACTGTGTGCGCACAAGTGTATATAAGGCAATTTGTCTCACAAGGTACCTTCAAATGTAACAGATCTCTTTTGAGAAGGAGGCAGCGGAGGGATTGTTTACCCCGCAGAGGGAGAACGACATCCTCACCCGGGCTCTAGGAAATAAGGAGCATCCCGGGCGGACACGGGCCGTGGGAGCCATTGTGTCGTGGAAGGCCGGTTTCGTAGATCCGGCTCCACCGAGGAAGAAGGCCCGCACCTGGAAGGAAAAGGAAGCTGACCTCTCCGATAAGATACGGGCTGAGGTACGGGAGGAGATACGGGCGGAGATGCGGGCTGAGATACGGGCTGAGGTACAGTCTGAGGTGCAGACCGAGGTCGCACAAATGAGGGAAGAGTTTGCACGGTTGAGAGAAGCATTGCTGGCCAAGAGTGCAGATGCGGATCCCCAGGACGACGGTACCCCGCGGGGTCGGATAAGCAGTTGCGCTTCGAAGGTACTCGCGGATCCAGTGGATCTACTTGAGGTACTGCAAGCCTTCATCTGTGCACTTAAGTTGATGCAAGCCTTCATCTGTGCACTTAATTGTTACAAATTTGCAGGGGCCGGAGGGCTGCATCCTACAGAATCACGTAGGCGCCGGGCAGGAAGTGGTTGGACACGGCTTCGTATATCCGTCTGGGCCGGATGTCCGGGTCCACTGTGTACCTCTGCGGTTGGGTTTCGCAAAGGTACAGGTGGACATGGCCATGCCAGGCTACAACGATTCTCCGTTGCCAGTCCCAACAGAGGAACTGCAGACACTTGCTGAGGCAGTGGGCTCCTACGTACAGTGGCCCAAGAAGTGTCTTGTAATACAACCGGTAAATCCTACACATTTTAGATTACATCCTACTCAGTACACTTAACTTGCATAATCTAACATACGTGCTCATTAATTGAAGTGGCCTGCCGCGGGGCTACCAGGGGACTGCGCCCCCAGCTCGGGGCATGAGGGCCGATCTCGTGCGAACCTGGACACATCAAAGACGGCCTCGACCCCACCCAGCGCATCCACGCCTCCACCTCGGAAGAAAGCCGCCATCACCTCGCCCTTGCCTTCGAAGGTACGCGCTCAGTCCCCGGCAAAAGGCAAGGGCGGCAAAGGCAAGGGCAAAGGGCGACAGGGACTGCCGCAGACGTTCACGAACGCGCTCCCACTCCTGCCGGAGGCATCTTTGCGGAAATTGGATCGATCAACCAGAGACCTCCACGACTGGTACCTACATCGAGCTCGGCGCAGCCTGAACTTCTTAGTTCCCTACAGGCCTGGGCAGTTCCACCGTGAGCCCGGGACTATATCCGTGGCACACGAGGATCTGTTCGACCTCTACAACTGGCGGGATCTCGATATATCCATCATACGGACTGGAGTCCTGTGAGTTTGCTGATGCTATGTATTGCTGTTTTCTAACTCTGTTTGCTAACTCTGCATTAATGTTGCAGTTCATTTGAATACTGAGTAACTTTCTGTGAAATTAATATTAATCTCGTCCTTCGCATGCAGGTGCATGTACAGGCTAGCATCGGAGGCTGCGTGTGACAAGGTGGGTTTCCTCGACCCAGAGAAAATAAGCCTCACGATGCTAGAGCAGGACGCCGCGCACGCTGAGCAGTACATATCCAGCGTGCTGATGGCGCAGCAGGATAGGGAGTTCATTCTGGTGCCGTACCACCAAAGGTTAGTGCATTTCGTACTAATTTAACTCAATCTTGTATGTTACACCTGAGATGTACTTTGAGCTAGCGGTCCTCTTTTACGTACAATGCAGGGGCCACTGGATCCTCATCGTGATCTGTCCGCCGAGGAACGAGGTGTACTACCTCGATTCGATGCGTGACAGATTATCGATGGAATATGTGCTCAAGGGGAATATGGAGGCGTAAGTAACTTATATGTTTGATTTATATTTTGACCTCACTAGCTAATGATAATACATTAACTGGCAATACTAACTGAAATGCAGGGCTTTTGATAAATATGTGTCCGCTGGAGGGAGGCATGCCGCACCGCAGGGCTCCGTACTAGCTTGGAAAGAATATGAGGTACTCACGAGACTTTTTGTTTATGCTTAATTAGTTTATGGAAACAATATATAGCTAACATGTATTCGCATATGCAATTATCTCAGTGCCATCAGCAGCCGCAATCGTGGGAATGCGGGTTTTATGTGCTGCGCTACATGTACGACCTAGTGCAGACAAACTTTTCCCGATTCCCCCAGGTAAGCATCGATAGCTAACTCAAATTTCAAAAATGGGTGTCACGTTCTAAATTAGGATCGAAGTTAGTTACTCAGTATGCACACATGCTTGCAGATCGGCATGTCGAAAGACCAATATGAAAATGCAAAGATTATATATCTTCGACAAATCTGGGCACAATATGTCATGGAGGAAGTAGCGCCCAACCATCGAGCATGACAATTTTCTCCTTTTTGTGTACTCTGCATAGACTGTTCATATACATGTGAATAAATATATATATGTGAATAAATGTCCACATTGGATTGCAATCTGTATTTGTCCATACATATGTGAATAAATGTGAATAACTGCCTAATGTGTCAATTTGTTCTGTGAATTTACCTTGCATCTGTACTGTATTGTGTATCCAATCTATACTGTATTGCATCTGTACTATATATGTGAATGTACTGTATTGTGAATGCAAATAAAGTACTGTATATGTGAATGCTCTATCGGTAAATTCATCAACAACCGAGAGACTACTGTCCTTTTTTCTATCGGTACAATCAAAATTAACCGTTAGAAGAGTGTGACCTTTCCTGCCGGTGAACTCATACATATCCGATAGAGTACTAAGCTTTTTTCTGTCGGTAATCTTGTAGTTAACCGTTAGAATAGTGGTACTTTTCAATCCGCTATTGACGAGTTTTCTATCGGTAAACTTGTAAGATGCCGATAGAATAGTATGAGTTTTCCTATCGGTAAACTTATAATTAGCCGTTAGAATAGTGGTACTTTTCCAACCGCTGACGACGAGTTTTCTATCGGTACACTCCAAATATACCGATAGAATATTATGCTTTTTTCTGTCGGTAAACTTGTAATTAACCGTTAGAATAGTGGTACTTTTCCAACCATTAACGACGAGTTTTCTATCGGTACACTCCTAATATGCCGATAGAATATTATGATTTTTTCTGTCGGTAATCTTGTAATTAACCGTTAGAATAGTGGTACTTTTCCAACCGCTGGACGTAAGAATACGACGGGTTTTCTATCGGTAGATTCATAATATGCCGATAGAATAGTGAACTTCTTCTGTCAGTTATTTACCGATAGAAAATGTCCAGTCTTGTTCTATCGTGTCTATCTCTATCGGTACAAAAACCGATAGTAGAAGGGTGTTTTTTACCGATAGAAGACTGCATTTCTGTACTAGTGGTAAGTGAAACTGTGACATGGTTGGCTAGAGGCCCAAAATTCACTGTAGGGACTTGGCAGGGGTACGACATCAATGGGTATTCATTTTACACAAGAGCTTAAGACGCCAAGAGTAGCACGCAATGTAGCGGAGTGACACTGTTTGCTATTTCCGAGAATGCCAGGTCAGTAAGGGCGCTGAACTTATATTACGGTGCTATTGACGAAATATGGGAGCTCGATTACGGATTACTTAAGATTCCCCTGTTTCGATGCCAATGGGTCGAAATCCCTCGAGGTGTTCAAGTTGACAGTTACGGGTTTACTCTCGTCAATCTTGGTAGAGTCGGACACCAAAACGATCCATTCATACTTGCAAAGCAATCCACACAGGTATTCTACATCGTTGACCCGGCCAATCCAAACTTGCATGTTGTCCTCCACAGCAAGAGACGTATTGTTGGGGTCCAAGACGTTGTTGATGAAGAGGAGTATAACCAATTTGATGAAATACCTCCATTTTTAGAGGACATTTAATCTGTCCCTAATGAAGATATCGACGAAACAACGTATCTGCGAGATGATCACGAAGAAGGATTATAGGTTGAGAACCATTGATGATTATTTTCTATTTCAGGGATAAATGCCAAGCAAACAGCCCACAAGTTCTGCAGCAAGGTGAGGAACTTATCATTAATACATCAGGCAGTACATTTTTCTTTAGAACTTAATGATAAGCTAGTTCACAGCATTAATATATCTGAATTTTACTCCACAGCATGAGTTCTAACATATACAGTACCTTTATCCTGTAAGTACTTAATTCTTCCCTTCAAATAGCACTTGCAAAAATCTCATTGCAGCCTCTTGCTTCTTCAAATTAAGCTCTCCAAAAATCAATTTTTCTGACGGTATTTTGTTATTTGTACCGATAGAAAAGGACATCCACTACTATAATGTGTCTCAGGCACTTTAAAAGTTTCGCTGCGAAAAATTTACTTATTCTATCAGTATTATTATGTTTTACCGTTAGAATAAATTTGTTAGTCTCACGGCATTTTGTTGTCTGACGGTTTTTTGTTGTTTGTACCGATAGAACAATACTCTGGCGCTTTGAATTCTCAACTGTGTCGCCATGCGTCGCCTTGGAAATTCTATAAGTACCTCGCCATGTGTCACGGTATTTTGTTGTTTTTCTAATTCTCAAACGCTTCGACTCCTTATCTTCTCTTTCACAATGGCAACCTCAATGGGATCGTCAGCCACGCCCTCCCCAGTAAGAACTCTAAATCTCCTGGGTTTACCCCTGTATTGTTAATCCATGTTCAGTACATTCTTGACCTGCTGATTTGCACAGGGAATGGGAGTCGTGGAAGACACTGGCAAAGTCAAGGCCGAGCTGAGGGCCCTCCAGGAGGAGCACAAGCTCCTTACGGACAAGCACACTCAGCTACGGCTTGAACTGGGCGATCTCCTCCGGCGCATTCAGCGCATGAAGACAGCTGGTGACAATTCCAGGGCGAGGACGAGGCGTCTTTGCGAGGAGAAGCAAGCCGCAGATATTACCATCGTTTGCTGCGGTTTGACTATGAAGGATACCATAGCGAAGTTGAGGGAGGTCGCAGGCCTTCTTGACGAGGTAGTAGTTGATCCTAGGGACAACTTGTCGCTAGAGGAGTCCTGCGTCCTGGCTGCAAGTCAAACTGACTCTATTCTACATGCAGCTAGGGCTAAGACCACCCGTTGACCTAGCATTTTGGGTTTTTATTTTTTTTTATAAGTGATAAAACAACAATGAATGAACAATTTGTTTTTATGTCAATTTTCCAATTATCCGGCTATCTTCCCTCTTTCTTTATCATTCTGCAGCTTTCAAGCACGGTCTGTTTGATGTTATATCGTGTGTACATACGATTGTTTGAAGGTGAGACTAACTTACTTATTCTATCGGTATTATTATGTTCTACAGTTAGAATAAATTCATTACTCTGACGGTATTTTGTTGTTTTTACCGATAGAAAAATGGCACCCAATACTATAATCTTAGGCACTTAAAAAAATTTTCTGGGGAAAATTGGTCTCACGGGATTGTATTGTTTATAGCGATAGAAAAAGGCATCCGCTACTTCAAATATTTTTCTGGGAAATTTACTTGTTCTATGGTATTATTTTGTTCTACCGATAGAAAAGGAAATAATTCTATCGGTATTCTTTTGTTGTACCGATAGAGAAGGTCGTCCACTACTTTATTACTCGTACACGGCCCTTGAGTTTCCCTCCAGTCGAACAGTTCCAACTTATAGCACTGCATCTCTTCGAGAGCGAAGAAAACCACAACCTCCGCAGTGACCACTCACTTCCTCTCTCCACATGACGATCGCCGGCTGGATACTGGTTCACCATTGCTACCGGTTCTTTTTTTCGTCCTTCGCCGGCCGCCGCTGCGTTCTACACCGCCTCTCCATCACAACAACTGATCGCCCTAAATACCCTAATTCGTCGTTCTTTTTCCAGCATACTCCTTATTTTATCTTTGTGTTTTGTATGTACTAATTCTTCGAGTTTTGTAATTACACTAGGGTTCACTATTGTGTTGGATTATGAACATTCCGCAGGCAATGTTGATTTAAATTAGGGTTGACATAATATGTTCCAGTGCTGTAATGAACCGATTTTGAGATTTTAACTTATATGTACTGCTGTATGTGTGATCAATTATATCCAACTGCCATGTAATACACATTATACGTTGGAGGTGTTCTTACACATATTCTATCGGTATCTCCTGTATTTACCGATAGAAAACATGGCTATGTTGTATCGGCAGCGCATGTGTTTACCGATAGAAAACATTGTTATGTGTGAAATAATAATGCTGGCCCATGAATATTAGTATAGAAAATCATGGAGAATGTTGATTTAAACCAAGACTATGTGATGCCAGTGAATGGCAGCTTATCAGCAATATTCCAGAACAATATGTTATATCGGTATCTCGTATCTTTGCCGATGGAAAACATGGTTATGGTCTATCGGCAGCTCATGTGTTTACCAATAGAAAATATTTCTGAACAGTTCAGGAAGTAATTTTTGCATGTCTTTCTTTTAGTATTATTTTCTTCGGACATGCCTTTTGCAGCCCTAATTAGTCTCCAGTCCTGAGCTGAGTTATAGAACTCCAAGAAGAATTAATTGCCATATGTTGCCTGCTTCCTATATGAAAATGTGTAGACGAAAATGCTGAGAAATAGAATCTTATCTTCTATTGGTAGCTTATGTGTTTACCTATGGAAAAAATATTTAAAATAGGTCCTTTTGCTTTGTAAAATGATTTGGTTTGTGTTTCCATTAAATTTTTGATGGTTTGTTGATGGTTTTGTAGGGAAATACATGTCGTCATTTTCATCGGATGGTACTAGTGGTTCGACTAGGGCCAACCCCAACGTAACTGAAGATGCAACTGTTTCATCCCAGCGCAAGAGGGTGGGGCGAGGCGCGACGACGTTGGGCCGTTTGGCCAAACGCACGGATCTTTCTTGTGAGTTCAACCAATTTGGGAGACCGATTGGAAAGAATGCTGGGAAGTACGCGGCCTACGTTGCGTTATTGGCGAAAGAAAGGGTGAAGATCACTGTCCAGAGCTGGAAGGACGTGACGACGGACGAGAGGGATAGGTTGTGGGCGGAAGTGAAGGTTAAATTAACTAAAATCGCTGAACTCTTTTGTAATCACGTTCTCTTGGCTTATACTAAAGTTTAACTAACTCGTGATTAATTGTATGCATTTTTTGAAAACAGGCTAAGTGGAACATCCCCGACGATACACCTAGGACGGCCTGCTTGAAGGACATGAACAGAACATGGAAAACCTTTAAGAGCTGGCTCGTCAGTAACTTCCTCGCTGCGGGGAAATCTCCTTGCGAGAAGTACCCCTTCATATCGGAGGAGGTATGGGAGGAATTCACCAAGCAGAAGGGGACTAAGGAGTTCAAGGCCCTTAGCGAGAAGAATAGGGCGATCCAGAGGAGGAACGACCACCCACATCGGCTCGGATCCCGGGGCTATGCGAGGAAGGAGGAGCAGTGGAAGAAGGAAGACGAGCAAAATCCAATCATCGACACCCCTGAGTTGGCGCTCTCTGAGATCTGGGATGAGAGGTGCAAGCGATGGTGGAGGGGGAGGGGGTCCGTGTCGTCCACGGGGTCTGTGCAATTCGCAACCCCTGGGGACGCCGACGTTGTGAGGCGAATGGTAAGTTGGCTAACCTCGTAAACTGTGTGCGCACAAGTGTATATATGGCAATTTGTCTCACAAGGTACCTTTAAATGTAACAGATCTCTTTTGAGAAGGAGGCAGTGGAGGGATTGTTTACCCCGCAGAGGGAAAACGACATCCTCACGTGGGCTCTAGGAAATAAGGAGCATCCCGGGCGGACACGGGCCGTGGGAGCCATTGTGTCGTGGAAGGCCGGTTTCGCAGATCTGGCTCCACTGAGGAAGAAGGCCCGCTCTTGGAAGGAAAAGGAAGCGGAGCTCTCCGATAGGGTACGGGCTGAGATACGGGCTGAGGTCGCACAAATGAGGGAAGGGTTTGCACGGTTGAGAGAAGCATTGCTGGCCAACAGTGCAGATGCGGATCCCCAGGGCGACAGTACCCTGCGGGGTCGGATAAGCAGTTGCGCTTCGAAGATCCTCGCGGATCCAGTGGATCTACTTGACGTACTGCAAGCTTTCATCTGTGCACTTAAGTTGATGCCACTTCCATTCTGTTAGAGTTGTTTCGCTTACCTGTTTTAATTGTTACAAATTTGCAGAAGCCGGAGAGCTGCATCCTACGGAATCACCTAGGCGCTGGGCAGGAAGTGGTTGGACACGGCTTCGTATATCCTTCTGGGCCGGATGTCCGGGTCCACTGCATACCTCTGCGGTTGGGGTTTGCAAAGGTACAGGTGGACATGGCCATGCCGGCCTACAACGATTCTCCATTGCCAGTCCCAACAGAGGAACTGCAGACACTTGCTGAGGCAGTGGGCTCCTACGTACAGTGGCCCAAGAAGTGTCTTCTAATACAACCGGTAAATCCTACACATTTTAGATTACATCCTACTCAATACACTCAACTTGCAAAATCTAACATACGTGGTCATTAATTGAAGTGGCCCGCCGGCGGGCTACCAGGGGACTGCGCCCCCAACTCGGGGCATGAGGCCCGATCTCATGCGAACCTGGGCACATCAAAGACGGCCTCAACCCCACCCAGTGCATGCACGCCTTCACCTCAGAAGAAAGCTGCCAGCACCTCGTCCATGCCTTCAAAGGTACACGCTCAGTCCCCGGCAAAAGGCAAGGGCAAAGGCAAGGGCAAAGGGTGACAGGGACAGCTGGAGAGGTTCAGGAACGGGTTCCCACTCGTGTCGGAGGCAGGTTTGCGCAAATTGGATCGATCAACCAGAGACCTCCACGAGTGGTACCTACACCGAGCTCGGCACAATCTGAACTTCTTAGTTCCCTACAGGCCTGGGCAGTTCCACCGTGAGCCCGGGAGTATATCCGTGGCACACGAGGATCTGTTCGACCTCTACAACTGGCGGGAGCTCGATATGTCCATCATACGGACTGGAGTCCTGTGAGTTTGCAGATGCTATGTATTACTGTTTTCTAACTCTGTTTGCTAACTCTGCATTGTTGTAGTTCATTTGAAATGTAGTAACTTTTTGTGCAATACTAATGTCGTCCTTTGCATGCATGTGCATGTACAGGCTAGCATCGGAGGCTGCGTGTGACAAGGTGGGTTTCCTCGACCCAGAGAAAATAAGCCTCACGATGCTAGAGCACGACGCCGCGCACGCTGAGTAGTACATATCCAAGGCGTTGATGGCGCAGCAGGACAGGGAGTTCATTCTGGTGCCGTACCACCAAAGGTTAGTGCATTTCATACTAATTTAACTCAATCTTGTATGTTACACCTGATATATACTATGAGCTAGTGGTCCTCTTTTACGTACAATGCAGGGGCCACTGGATCCTCATCGTGATCTGTCCGCCGTGGAACGAGGTGTACTACCTCGATTCGATGCGTGACAGATTATCGATCGAATATGTGGTCAAGGGGAATATGGAGGCTTAAGTAACTTATATGTTTGATTTAAATTTTGACCTCACTAGCTAATGATAATACATTAACCGGCAATACTAATTGAAATGCAGGGCTTTTGATAAATATGTGTCCGCTGGAGGGAGGCATGCCGCACCGCAGGGCTCCCTACTAGCTTGGAAAGAATATGAAGTACTCACGAGACTTTTTGTTTATGCTTAATTAGTTTATGGAAACAATAGTTAACATGTCTTCGCATATGCAATTATCTCAGTGCCATCAGCAGCCGCAATCGTGGGAATGCGGGTTTTATGTGCTGCGCTACATGTATGACCTAGTGCAGACAAACTTTGCCCAATTCCCCCATGTAAGCATCGATAGCTAACTCAAATTTGAAAATTGGGTGTCACGTTCAAAATTAGGAAGTTAGTTATTTAGTATTCACACATGCTTGCAGATCGCCATGTCGAAAGACCAATACGAAAATGCAAAGATTAGAGATCTTCGACAAATCTGGGCTCAATATGTCATGGAGGAAGTTGCGCCCAACCATCCGCCATGACAATTTTCTCTTTTTCGTGTACTCTGTGCATAGACTGTTTATATACATGTGAATAAATATATATATGTGAATAAATGTCCACATGGGATTGCAATTTGTATTTGTCAATATATATGTGAATAAATGTGAATAACTGTCTAATTAATGTGTCAATCTGTTCTGTGAATTTACCCTTCTTTGCATCTGTACTGTATTGTGTATCCAATCTATAGTGTATTGCATCTGTACTGTATATGTGAATGTACTGTATTGTGAATGTAAATAATGTACTGTATATGTGAATGTTCTATCGGTAAATTCATTTACAATCGAGAGACTACTATCACTTTTTCTATCAGTAAACTCATCCACAACCGAGAGACTAATGTCGTTTTTTCTATCGGTACACTCGTAATTAACCGTTAGAAGAGTGTGATTTTTCCTACCGGTGAACTTATACACAATCGAGAGAGTACAAGCATTTATTCTATCGGTAAACTCATTTCCAACCGAGAGAGTACTAAGATTTTTTCTGTCGGTAAACTTGTAATTAACCGTTAGAAGAGTGTGACTTTTCCTGCCGGTGAACTCATACACAACCGAGAGTACAACAGTTTCTTCTATCGGTAAACTCATTTCCAACCGAGAGAGTACAATAGTTTCTTCTATCGGTACACTCGTAATTAACCGTTAGAATAGTGATACTTTTCCTGCCGCCAAACTCATTCACAACCGAGAGAGTACTATATTTTTTCTATCGGTAAACTCTTTCACAAACATTAGACTACGACGGGTTTTCTACCGGTGTTCTCCTAAGATGCCGATAGAATTGAGAATTTCTTCTATCGGTTATTTACCGATAGAAAATGACATGTCTTGTTCTATCATGTCTATCTCTATCGGTACAAAAACCGATAGTAGAAGAGTGTTTTTTACCGATAGAAGAAAACTTTTCTGTACTAGTGAATGGTGGTGACGATGTCATTCATTGGTGCCAATATAGCTCAATCACAGAGGTAGGATGGTGCATTATGTGAATTGAGGAATGAATCATATACAAAAGAAATTGGACCTTCAATATGTCTCTCTGATAGAGGCAACAAAAGATATGTAGGTATCTGAATCCAAGGATCATCAACACCATTTTGAGTAGAAACATAAGGCATGGTGCCATCACCAACAGCGAGTAACCATTGGGAGAAATGGTCAAGCTCATCTCTGTCTACTGAAGAGAGATTTCTCGATTTAAGTCTCATATTCTCAGTCAATTCAAAGACAGAACAGTGATGCCATAAATATGAGCAAACAATGGATGCAGCGACTATTTGATCTTTTGTTCCTTTATGCATGGCTGGGAGTGTTTGACGGAAATCACCTCCTAAAACTATGGTTGCACCACCAAATTGTTTATTTTGAGTCTTCATAGACATCAGACAATATATCTCTAAGTGTCCTATCCAACGCTTCAAATGAGTGCCGATGGCTCATAGGAGCTTCATCCCAGACTATGAGAGATGTTTGTTGAAGTAGTTCTGACAATTGCGTGTTTTTTTAATAGCACACATAGAATGACTGTGTATATCAATGGGTATTTTGAAGTGCGAATGTGATGTTCGACCGCCAGATAAAAGGAGCGCTGCAATACCCGATGATGCCACTGCTAAAGTGATCTTGTCTTGTGATCTGATAGCACCCAGTAAAGCAGTCCACAAAAAGGTTTTCCCAGTGCCACCATGACCAGACACAAAGAAAGTTTGACCAAGATGAGTATCAATAGATGTAATCACAGCATCATAAATCTGTTTTTGGCAAACATTAAGATTAGAAGAGTCAATTGTTGGCTGTGAAGAATCAACATCCATCGCAAAAGATAATTCGTCCATTATGAGGCTGTTATCTGTCAAAGGTGGTTGTTCATCTAGAGGCGGCAACTGAAAGTGCAAGAGAGAATAACCAGAATGCGCAAGTAACTTATCTATTTCAAGGAGAAGATTGATCCTGATATGTTGATCTATGAGGCTGGTGGCATATGCGGTCGTTGATTGACCCATGTGGTACGCTATGTCTTCAGACATCATAGACGCAAATTCTTTGAAAGAGCTTTGCTGGATCAAAAATCTCACAAAAAAGTAGTAGTGTCACATAAAGTTGCCAGAGTTGGTAAGGGAGAGCCCAGGCAGAAGCATCGGTAAGTGCATGAAACCACTCACGATCATCGCCCAAAAGCCCAAGGGTCTCACATGCAGCTCTATAGGTCGGGTGTTCATGTCCTTGGATAGTATGCATTGCATTAAAACATGTAGCGCCCTTCATAATATGGAGCAACATTCGCAGATAATATAACTCACCCTGATTTGGAGCAACATGTGCAAGGTGCCCAATCTTTCTAGATGCCTTCCGATGAGCCCAAGATTTATCATCTGGATGCCACATCCAATATTCTGGACATTGAACGTATGTTGTTTGGCATGCTGTTGGGTACTAATGATTTGCATCAAACCATGTAGTCAACTTTGTGATGGCATTTGCAGGGTTGTCAAGCAGCTGTTCAAGGTCATCATCCTCTGTAAAAACAACATTATTGAGGAAAGGGAGATGAACAAGGAGTCGCTCAATAGAAGTGTCAGTGTAATGTATATCATACTGCAGCAAGCGCCAAGCTACTTCGCTGGGAGTAACACAATGGCAATTCAGGTAGTTTGTGATCTCATTAAGATCTTCTATGCCACTGGAAGAAGCACCCCAACGAAATCCTATTTTAGCGGAATCAAAACCTTTCACGATATATTTGGAGAGGTATTTATGCATGCCATCATGGTTGACCTGTTCGACATTTGTATGGGCCTAGTATTTGACAAGAAGGTCAACATTGTGTGGAACAACAAATCGGTTGTCCAGAAGTATACCATTAATTAGAACATTGGCACCATTGTCTGGGCGGCTGTATTGTGCGTGACCACGGTCTAACAAAACTATTTTGGTGCAAAAAGCTTTAGGATAAGATTTAGAACACCTGCCTTGAGACATACAAGGTGATTGTGGATTTGCAGCTCCACATGGGCCATGCATCATGAAAGAAGTAACAGCTTCGTATCTAATGGGGTCAATGATAGGATCTGGCAATTGAGCAGATATCATAGAATCAATCTACGCAATAGTCAAGGAAGCAGATTTCTTAAGCCATATGATAATGTGGACATGGGGGAGGCCACGCTTCTGGAATTCAACAGTGTAGACCACTACAAGGAGTACATACAAAAATAGAGGAAGCGAGGCAAATCTAGTGAGCAAACAATCGAAATTATCATAGATATAAATAACGGCAAAAAATTGGTAAGGAGGGGAATGTACAGATAGAAGAATAACCTGCATTTATCTCCCCAAATAAGTGTTTTTTGATAATATCGTCAAGAAGCATGTTCAATTTCATCTTGAAAACTCTATCGGTAAGGTCAGCTCTATCAGATGCATGTTGCCGTGGTATATGGCGCAAAGCATCGGCAATTTCAGGCCATGATGCATTGCATGTAAATGTGATGAATAAATCAGGGCACCCATATTTCCCTCAAATAGCAACACAATCTTGGTAGTTTTGATATAGGTAGTGAGCACTACTACAGAATTACTTTACACTATCGGTTCAAAATGGTCTATACTAACGATTCTCTTATCGCTAGTGATCGGCATGATAGAAGAAACCTAGCACAACTCTAACGGTTACAAACCGTTAGTACAATACCTATATTCCCATGGTCCATTACTCGCAAACGTTAGTACTGGTACATTTCTTCTATCAGTTCAGTACTCAAAACCGTTAGTATTATAAACTTTCTTCTATCAGTTCAGTACTCACAACCATTAGTATTGTTAAATTTCTTCTATCGGTTCAGTACTCACAATCGTTAGTATTATAAATTTTCTTCTATCGGTTGTAGGTTATGAACCGTTAATACTGGCATAACTTATTCTAATGGTTTTGAGTTAGAAACCGTTAGAATATGTTATACGCAGCTATACAAATGAAAAAGGTGCATTCATAGATATAGCAATACAGAGATACACACATTAGACAGATTGAATCTAATTATTCACAAATACACCACAGAGAACATTATTTTTTATTTTTGTAAATAATCCAGATTAAAAAATTAATTTCAAAGTTGACCCACTCTACCGATCATGTTTGCTGGAGCTATTGTAGCCAGGGGCATGGTTGTGAAGCAGTTGTCGAGGAAATGTAGTCGATGGTTATCGTGGAGGTGGTCGTAGGTCGAGGTAGAGGAGGTCGTCACGACTGGAGTGGTTGAAGATGTGATTGGTCGAGGTCAGAGGCCGAGGACGAATGCAGCCAACCCAAAACAACGAGGCTAACAAAACAACTTACAACAGAAGCATATTCAGCAAGAGTCTTGGCAAGAGTATGGATATAAACAAAATTTTGCCTATTGTTCTTGATACTCAATTTTGTGATAATTAACACATTTGGTCTATGGAGATGCCGACAGATGCGAACTCGATTACAAATCTCAATGACCAACAATACATATTATCAGTAATGAACAATGACTGAAACATTATTAACTTTTCCAAAAATCAATTTAGCAAAGGAAAAGAGATGACATGCGAGCGGCGAGAACAATTCTAATCGGGTTGTTCAAGAACACTTACAGTTCGTGGAGTGGCCTACGAAGCGTGATGCAGTGGCCGGCGGCGGTGGAGAACCCAAATGCGAGTGGAAATGGTGGTGCAGGAGCGAAAAAGGGGATGTCGGGGAGGGTAGGGTTTTCCGCGCGTGAGTAGAGACTTATTTGGAAATGTGTTTGGTTGGACTGGAGGGAAAACTCCCGTGGGTTTAACCCAAGGTCTTGTACTATTTTACTATCGGTTCAAAAACACAACCGTTAGTGAACTTTCCTTTCTTCTAAAGATCCCCACTGTCATAACCATTAGTATATATGACGTCCTTTTACTATCGGTTGAATAAACAAATCGATAGTAAAATTTTATCTCTTCTATCGGTTCGTATACTAATAACCGATAGTAAAAATGACGTAATTTTACTATCAGTTAAATAAACAAACCGATAGTAAAATTTTATTTCTTCTATCGGTTCATACACTACTAACCGATAGTAAAAGTTATGTGCTTTCCTCTCTTCTAAAGGTCTCCACTGTCATAACTATTAGTATATATGACGTCCCTTTACTATCGGTTGAATAAATAAATCGATAGTAAAATATTATCTCTTCTATCGGTTCGTACACTAATAACCATAGTAAAAATGACGTAATTTTACTATCAGTTAAATAAACAAACCGATAGTAAAATTTTTATCTCTTCTATTGGTTCGTACACTAATAACTGATAGTAAAAGTTACGTGCTATTCACTAACGGTTTCCCAGACCATAACCGTTAGTATAAAACCTCTTCTCCACTGCGGTCCTCATACACTAACGGTTTTCTTCCAGATTGCATATAACAGTTAAAAGATAGGGGTTAGTGGTCTGCATTTCTGTGGTAGTGCAACCACCGGCGAAGGGAAAAGGAAGGCGAGAAAACAAAAACACAAACACAATTAACACAAGCAAAGCACGGCGGAGAAAAACCCAACGGAAACGACGCGCAATTCGAGGGCGGATATGGAACCACCTACCAGCATACAGGAACAAATCGGCGCCGCGAAAGCAAACGATCCAACGGCAGCAACAAAGAGGACCACACGGACCAATCAAAGGTAAGCGTTGTGCACCTCACCTATCGGGACACCCGGAGCAATCCCAGGCGTGGAATGACAATATCGGACGAACCACAAAAAAGCGAGATGTGGCCGACCCAGGAACGGGGCCCGCAGTGGACGACGCGGCACGATCAGAACGGGGAACGGAGGTGATCACACGGCCAAAACAAAAAAGGCAACGTGGCGCAAGTAAGGGGGGTAATGAACAGTAACAAGGTTAGTGGGTTCCAAAATATTAGTAATGTTACATGTGTAGTAGTTATGTTTATAAAGCAAGTTTCTTTTTTCTTCTTAAAATAATGCCCACTCAGCCCACTCAACTCACCCTCTCTCATGTGGAAATGGAGAAGATTTTCAAAGGATCTTGAGAAAAGGATAATCAATTATGAATCGCCATCCGAAAGCAATTAAGGATAATGAAATAGTTGCAAGGGTAGCTATTTCTGTTAGGGAAGAATGTTCCGAAATGGTAAATCCTATACCGGTACATGCTTAAGGCAATAAAGGATTTGGTTCCCAATAACTTTGAGCAGGTAATCTTGTTACGATTAATGAGCAATGTAGTTCTATTAGTCTGGATAAAGCACTTGAAAAGCTTTTTGACCCCGATAAACAGTTATTCCTTGTTCTTTTGGCACTTGAACTTATAATGCATTCTATGATCTAGGTGCTAGTGTAAGTATTCTTCCTTCCTTACATAGAAATTAAAGAATAATTAGAATTAGGAGGACTTAAAAAGAGCAATACTGTTTTGCAATCAGCTGACAGATCTACTAGGACAGCTGAGGGCGTCATAGAAGATGTTCTGTTAGCTGTACGAAATTCTATTTTCCCTTCTAATTTTATAATTCTTGATATGCCTAAAGATTGTTTCTGTCTGATTATTTTAGGTAGTCCTTTCTTGAATACTGCTAGAGTGCTCATCGATGTTTCAAAAGAAAACTAGTAGTGAGCTTTGGAGAAGAAAATTTGGAATTTGCTCTTTCAAAGTTTTCCAAATATCCAGCGCCTGTTGATTCGATAGATACAATTGATCTAAGGTATGCTCTTTCAAAGTTTTCTGAAGTATGCTTTTCTCGGACCTGATAATAATTACCATGTCATTGTTAGTGCATAACTTTCTAACGCCGAAGAAGAAAAATTATTAAGTGTGTCTAGAGAATACAAATATGTGATAGTCTATATTTTAGACGATATTATAGGTGACCCATTTATATGTATGCACAGGATACTTATGGAAGAAGGATTTAAACCCTCCGTAGAACACCAGCATAGGCTTAATCCTGTTCTTAAAGAAATGGTGAAAAAAATAAGTTCTTAAGCTACTGGTAGCTGGGATTTTTTACCCCATTTTAGATAGTGAGTGGTTAAGTCATGCAGTCTGTTCCCAAGAAAGGTGATTTTATAGTAGTCCCTAATGACAATAATGAGTGGATTCCTACTAAAGTTGCGATGGGTTAGAGAATGTGTATTGACTACATGAAATTAAATAAAACCACTCGTTAGAGTGATTAGCTGAACACTTTCATTTTTGTTACTCTGGATGGTTATTTAGGATTATTTCAAATTCTTATACACCCAGAAGGATAAAACTATCTTTATTTGTCCTTTTGACACCTTGGCTTATAGAAGAATGCTTTTTTATATAATGCCCCTGCTACTTTTCAGAGGTGGATAATGGTTATTTTTTCTGATTTCATAGAAGAAATAATTGAAGTTTTCATAGATGATTTCTCTATGTACAGCATCTCATTCGACAATTGTCTTTTTAATCTAACTAAGGTTTTACATATATGTAGGAAGGTAAATTTAGTTTTGAACTGGGACAAATACCATTTTATGGTTACGAAGGAACAGTCTAAGGTCATATGGTTTCTGAAAGACGTATAAAGGGTGATAAGGCCAAGATAGAGGTTATAGAGAAAATGCCTATTCTTCGGGATGTAAAAGCTATTTGTAGTTTTTTAGTGCACGCAGGTTTCTATCGTTGATTTATCAAATACTTTTCTAAAAAATATAAGCCATTGACTGACCTTTTTGATAAAGACACATCTTTCATTTTTTTTAATGGCGATTGCTTAGCAGATTTTTATAAATTAAACAAAGCTTTAATGAGTGTTCAGATTATTCAACCTCCGTACTGAAATCTGCCAATTGAAACCATGTTCGATGCAAGTGATTGTGCGGAAGATGCTGTCCTGGGTCAAAGTAAAGAAGGCAAGCTTCACGTTATTTACTATGCAATTAAGACATTAGATGACACTCATAAAATTATACTACAATTGAAAAAGAACCATTAACAGTAGTGTTTGTTTGTGAAAAATTTTGTTCTTATATTGTTAATTCAAAGGTAAATGTTGTATCGCCTCGAAATAGGAGTTTGGTAGATTTGAACATCTTCTGAATACGTACAAATTCAGACTCGCTCATTGGCATAGAACATAAAGCAAATTTCTTTTATTCAAATAGTTGATGAGTCTTACAAAAGTGGAAATAGATAACTCAAATAAAGTAACGAAATAAAATCCCAAAATCTAGACATTAATACTCTTCATGCTAAGCATCCTCCGAAAATAAATCTCCTCCTTCATAGGTTTAGTTTTGAATACTATTCACATCTGATCCCACCTTCTGATACGATTTTGAATTGTCTACATACACTACTATACAACTATAGTCATGAATTTTTGAGACTCAGCAAAACAATATATATATATATATATATATATATATATATATATATATATATATATAAAACAACTCATAAATAATTAATGCAACAAAGTTCGAATTTTTACTACTTGGAAATGCACATGAATTTTGTAAAATAGTAAAATAAAGAAAAATCAACTTTTAACAGTCCAGATTTCTATTGGTGAAACTATCGTAATTGTTGGCGAATATTCACACTTAGTTTACTTTGCAGAGTGTTATATACCATAGCATCTCTTAGGCACAATAGTTAGCACCATACACATCCTTCTGCATTTCTTTTAATGCATGACTAGCACTAAGAAAACAAAGTCTTTGGTCGTATAGGAGAATATAGAGCCTATCCAGACATTTGCACACACATTGACTATGCACAAGTCGTTGTAATGAGCTGCAACCCACTGCTTCAATTTCCATGTACCACGACTACCAGAGAACCATGCGAGTTATATTGTCTATAGTGTTGCTAAACTCAATCTGCCCTGATGAGGTCATTCCTAACCTTAAAGCACCTGTGCCATCACAAACGGTTTCATGTATTCCATCGGCTACATCACCACCGCTTGAATTGGCCAAAGTATATCATGGACCTATCACTAGAAACCAAGCTAAACAAATACATGACCAGGTGAACGCTAACTTAAGTCTTACTCCAGGTTGTAATAAGTTAGTGTTGCATCTAGACCTTCATGCCTAACCCTAATTTTGATGATTAATGAAATCAGAGTGTTTAGGATTAACTGTACTTTTTGAGATTGATTAATACAGGGCTCCGTTGGGAAGATTGTCAAGATGAACAAAACAAACCCAACGCAAAAGAAGTAAAAGCACAAGTCGCGAATATGAAGACAAGACGCAAGCCGGAAAAGCAAAGGACCTAAGGTAATCCGTTTTTATTTTTTTCTGATCTCGGAGTCAGGAGACAGATCGGTTAAGGACTTTGTTCTTTAGTTTTTTAACCGTACTATAAAGAGGGGTAGCGAAAGTCCTCTCTTTATCTCCAAAACAAACCGAGAAACTTAGGTCATTGCATTGCATCTTTTTGGTTGGATTTGATTTGAACTTGATTTGAGAAATTTGGTTTTTCAGTTCAGTTTTTGACAGCAGAAGAGTTTTTTGATTTTCTAGAAATATCTAGTCAGATCTAGTTTTTACTTCTGTTGACAAAAATGAAGCCCTTGAAATTATATTTCAAACGAGCTATTAAACACCTCTTTTGGATTTCTGGATTTAAAGTTATCTCTGTTTTTGTTCAGGCTGACTGTCAGTTTGAATGTCAGTTTAATTAAACTGACAATTATCCAGAGAGGGTGTATTTTGTGCTCAAAATTTTTGTACTAAACTGACTGTCAGTTTGTCCATACTGACTGTCAGTTGGGGATTCGACCACTGTGTTTTTAACTGAGTTTCTATTTGATTTTGGTCGAGTCTGTGGTCGAACTGACTGTCAGTTTGAATAACTGACTGTCAGTTGTGGGTTTCAGTTTTCCTTAAACGACCACGAACGGCTAGCAAATTTTCATCCGTAAATTTTGTCGGCCGTTGTGCACTAAACTGACTGTCAGTTAGACAAACTGACTGTCAGTTTGAGTTGCTGATTTTCAGCCTTAGCTCCAACGGTTCATTTGATTTTTGAGGCTATAAATAGGGGCTTTGGACATGAGTTTGATACAACAAGCAGTAGCATTTTCTTATACACTCTTGAGCTTTAGTTTTCTACTTAAAATCTTGATCTTTTGATCAAGTCGAGTGTTTTCCGATCCACCGAGCATTTCAGTTCTTTTGCATTTGCATTCACTTAGTTTCTCGGTGCGTGTTTGGAGGTCAAGAGAAGACCTCGCTGCCTGTTACTCTTGGTGAGCGCCCTCACCTAGACGGTTCGGAGGCGTGGCCGTTGACCTCTCCAGAACGGAGATTGTCGGAGAGGCTCGGCAAGTTTGTACAAGGCATTGGTGCTCACCTTTCCGGAGTGGACAAGGAGCAACCGTTAGTTGATAATACTCTTCGTGAGTATTGAGGCAAAACTCAAGCGATTTGAGTGCTTCAACGAGCACTAGTGGAGACTGGGCGAGTCTCCGATACCTCGGTAAAAATTACTGTGTTCGTTCTCTTTTCCCCTTGCTTATATTATTTGCTCTTGATTTGCATTTATTTGTGTTAAGCTTTAAGTTTTTAAAAGCCTCCTATTCCCCCCCTCTAGTCGGCATCCTTGATCCAACACGTGGTATCAGAGCTCGGTCTCTCGATTCATTAGGCTTTACCGCCTAGAGAGATGATGTCGTCAAGTGGAGATTTCCTTCTTGGTCATACCGGTCGTGCGCCTATCTTTGATGGGACAAACTATCCTTATTGGAAAGTGCGCATGTCGGTATTCCTAGAAGCTATGGGGCTTGATGAATGGGATATTGTTAAACTCGGTTTTACTTCTCCGGATGATCCGACAAGTCAGTCTGAGGACGACAGGAGAAAACTGCATTTAAACGCCCGTGCGAAAAATGCACTCTTTGCCGGTTTATCCTTGAATGAGTTCAATCGTGTGAGCAATCTCACGACTACTCATAAGTTTTGAACCACCCTCGAAGAAATTTACGAGGGCACAACAAAGGTTAAAGAGGCAAAGTTGCTAATGGTGAGGCAAAAATATGAGACATTCACCATGTCATCAACTGAGTCCGTGGATTCCATGTTTACTCGGTTGAATAACATTGTGAATGAACTCAAGGGTCTTGGTGTTGTTTTTACTGACATTGAGATTGTAAGAAAGATGCTTAGGGCCTTACCGGAAAGCTTCGACACCTTGGTCACGGTTCTCACAAACTCCGATTTATCGACCACAACACCAACCGATCTTTATGGGAACCTCATCACCCATGAGATGCACAAGAAGGAGAAGAAAGAAGCAGCTGAACCCTCGGAGACAAAGAAGAAAGCTTTGACCTTCAAAGCCAACACAAGGAACGATTCAAGCTATGGCTCCTCCGATGAAGACCTCGCACTCATGGTAAAGAATACTCAAAAACTTCTTCGCAGGTTGCATAAAAAGGGTGTCAACATTGACACACGACCAAAGGGACAAAAGCAAAACAACTTCAAGGACATCATTTGCTATGGATGTCATGAGAAGGGACACATAGCTTCAAGATGTCCAAACATGAACAAGGGATGGAACAAAAAGAAGAAATTCTTCAAGAAGAAGAATGAAGAAACCAAAGAAGCATGCTTTGGAGAATGGATGTCCGGAGGCGAGAGCTCCGACTCCGACTCTGACAACGAAAGAAGTTGCTCTAAGAAGATGGCCGGATTAGCTCTCGGCAACATCAACACTTCAACTAGCTCATCCATTTGCCTTATGGCCAAAGGCGATGAAAAGGTACACTCTAACGATCCATCATATGATGATTTAGTTGAAATGATAACCGAATTAAATAAAGTTTTTGGAAAAACTAAAATGAAGTATAAGGCGCTTAAGGAAGAACATCCTTTCCTACGCACTCAATACTCCGAGCTTAAAGATTCTTATGAAAGCATGCTCATAAAAGATATTACAAATATATCATCTAAGGTAGATGCTTCAATTTCATGTAACTTGGATGATTCTCCCTCTAGTAGTCATCACACTCCATGTGTTTGTAATGAAAATATTTTAAATGAAAATAATGAACTTAAGGCACAAGTCGAAAAACTTGGAAAAAGCTTAGAAAACTGCTACAAAGGTAAAATATCTCTTGATCTAATCCTTAGTAAACAAAAATGTTATTTTAGAAAAGAAGGATTAGGATATTTTCAAAAGAAAGGGAAGAAACCAAATTCTAAAACTATATTTGTTAAAGCATACAACACATTTGGTCATAAATGCCATGAAACTGGTCATTCGCATGAAGCATGTCCCTTAATGACTCCTAATTATTTTGATACTTGCTACATGCTTCAAAAGTCAAGGAAAGGATATGCTATAGCAAAGTATGTTGGCGCACCCATGTTAAATAAAAGGAAGAAATCTATTTGGATGCCCAAAGCTTTGATTGCTAACATTGAAGGACCCAAAAAGGTTTGCGTACCTAAAAGAAATTAATTCTTTTTATGCAGGTGAACTACAAGACCGGCGGGAGGCATTGGGTGTTAGATAGCGGATGCTTTGAACACATGACCGGTAACAAGAAGTTGTTCATCTCACTCAAAGACAACTCAAGCGAGAACCAAAAGATTACCTTTGACGACAATCGTCAAGGAAATGTGGTAGGTTTGGGTAAAATCGCTATCTCGAATGATCTTTCTATTTCGAATGTTTTGTTGGTCGAATCTCTGAATTTCAATTTGCTTTCCGTTGCACAAATTTGCGATTTTGGTTTTAGTTGTACATTTTTCCCAAAAGAAGTTTTGGTCGAAAGTTTAAAAGATAAAACCTTGATCTTTAAAGGCTTTCGTTTTGGAAATCTTTATTTGGTTGATTTTCACTCAAAAGATGCATCTCTTTCAACATGTCTTGTCTCTCAAACCTCAAAAGGTTGGCTATGGCATAGACGACTTGCACATGTTGGAATGCATCAACTGAGAAAACTTTTAAAACGTGAATTAGTTGTTGGTTTGAAGGATGTGAATTTTGAAAAGGATAAACCTTATAGCGCTTGTCAAGCTGGCAAGCAAATAGCTATTTTACATTGTACTACGCGCATTCTTTCTACTTGCAAACCTTTTGGAACTCCTTCACATAGATTTATTTGAACCTTCTGAGTTCCAAAGTATCGGGGGTAGCAACTATGGTTTTGTGATTGTTGACGATTTTACTCACTATACTTGGATTTTCTTTATTTCCCAAAAATCTGAAACCCCCGATGTTTTCAAAAGTTTTGCAAAACATGTTTCTACTGAATTCGAACTTTCCATCAAGAAAATCCGTAGTGATCATGGTGGAGAGTTCGTAAATTCAACTCTATTTGATTTTTGTGACTCTCTTGGAATCAAACACGAATTTTCCACATCCTACACTCCACAGCAAAATGGAGTCGTTGAAAGGAAAAATCGAACACTTATAGAAATGGTAAGGACTATGCTAAGTGAGTATGATACTCCTACTCGCTTCTGGGCTAAAGCCGTGCATACCGCTTGCTATTCTATAAATCGACTTTATTTGCATCCCCTTCTAAATTTGACCCCTTATGAGCTTCTTATTGGGCGCAAGCGAAATATTTCTTATTTTCGAGTGTTTGGATGCAAATGTTATATTCTTAAGAAAAGAAATTTTGGTGGTAAATTTCAAAGAAGAGTAGATGAAGGCTTTCTAGTCGGATACTCCACCACTAGCAAAGCTTATCGTGTTTTCAATAAAAATACAAGTTGCATTGAAGAATCTTGTGATGTCGAATTTGATGAAACTAATGGCTCGCAAAAGGAGCAAGTCTCTAGTGAAGTTTCAGGTGAAGATCTTCAAGAAGCCATGAAGAACATAACCGTTGGAGACATAGAGCCAAGAGAAGAAGATCAAGAAGATGATGTCAACGTTGAGAATGTTGATCAAGATGTATCATCATCTCATGTTGATCCTCCAGAACAAGGTCAAGATGAAGCACCAAGACAACATCAAACGATCACCAAGGATCACCCTCTAGACCAAATATTGGGTGACGTCAGTAAGGGTGTTCAAACTCGATCTCGTATTGCTGCATTTTGTGAACATCATTCATTTGTATCTTCTTTAGAACCCAAACATGTTAATGAAACTTTAAATGATCCTGATTGGGTAAATGCCATGCATGAGGAACTTAATAAATTTTCTAGAAATGAAGTTTGGACTTTAGTAGAAAGACCCAAGGATCATAATGTTATTGGAACAAAATGGGTTTTCAGAAATAAGCAAGATGAAAATGGTGTTGTAATTAGGAACAAAGCTCGTCTTGTTGCTCAAGGCTTCACTCAAGTCGAAGGTTTAGACTTTGGTGAAACTTTTGCACCTGTAGCAAGACTTGAAGCTATTCGCATACTTCTTGCTTATGCATCATGTTTTAATATCAAACTATTTCAAATGGATGTCAAAAGTGCTTTCTTAAATGGTGAAATCTCTGAACTTGTTTTTGTCGAACAACCTCCTGATTTTGAAGATTCTAAATTTCCAAATCATGTATTTAAATTGTCAAAAACTCTCTATGGTCTCAAGCAAGCTCCTCGAGCTTGGTATGAACGACTTAGAGACTTTCTTCTATCAAAAGGTTTTAAAATTGGGAAAGTTGATACAACTCTCTTTATAAAGAAAATTGAAAAGGATTTGTTCATTTGTCAGATTTATGTTGATGATATTATCTTTGGATCTACTAATGAACATTTCTGTCATGAGTTTGGAGAGATGATGTCTAGGGAGTTCGAAATGTCCATGATTGGTGAACTGAGTTTCTTCCTCGGACTGCAAATCAAGCAACTCAAGAACGGTACGTTCGTGAGTCAAACAAAGTACGTGAAGGACCTGCTCAAGCGCTTTGGGATGGAAGACGCCAAGGCAATCAAAACTCCCATGGAGACCAATGGACATCTGGACATGGACAAAAGCGGCAAATCGGTCGATTTTAAACTTTATAGGTCTATGATTGGTAGTCTTTTATATCTTACTGCATCTAGGCCTGATATCATGTTTAGTGTGTGTTTATGTGCTAGATTCCAGTCTGATCCTAAGGAATGTCATTTAACTGCTCTTAAAAGAATCCTTAGGTATTTAAAATGCTATCCCAGTTTAGGCCTTTGGTATCCTAAAGATGCAAATTTTGAATTAATTGGATATTCGGATTCTGATTATGCTGGGTGCAAGATTGATCGTAAAAGCACATCGGGTAGCTGTCAGCTGTTGGGGAGATCCTTAGTATCATGGTCATCTAGGAAACAAAATTCTGTAGCTCTCTCCACAGCTGAAGCTGAATATGTCTCTACAGGCAGTTGCTGTACTCAATTACTATGGATGAAGCAGACATTTTTGGATTATGGGATTATATTTGATAAAGTGCCACTCTTGTGTGATAATGAAAGTGCCATTAAAATTGCAAACAATCCTGTTCAACATTCTAGAACTAAGCATACGGCACCATTTTATTAGAGATCATGTGGCAAAAGGAGATATTGATGCGAACTATGTTAGAACTGATATGCAACTAGCTGATATCTTCACCAAACCCTTAGATGAATCAAGATTTTGCTTTTTAATGGGTGAACTGAACATTATTGATATATCAAATGCTAGTTGATGTGCTAAAAGTGTTGTTTGTATAAAAATAATATTATTTTATTCCCTCTCTGGTCTTAGACTGCTTCTGGTCGAAATTGACCAAACTGACAGTCAGTTCATATAACTGACAGTCAGTTTAGTGCTTAGGAGCCTGATCTTAGTCTCTGGTCGAAGTCATTGTTCTAACTGACAGTCAGTTTCACAAACTGACAGTCAGTTACGTGCAATTGATTTTGGTCGTGGCTTCTGGTCGTGTTCGAGTCTCAAACTGACTGTCAGTTTCAAAACTCAGTTCTGTGAACTGACTGTTAGTGTGGTACACTGATTGTCAGTTCTATGTTTCTGAGTTTGGAACTGACTGTCAGTTTATCAAACTGACTGTCAGTTGGGGTCTCCAGAACCCTAAAAACCCCCGTTCTGTTTTCTTGTCTTCTCGCCTCCTTTCGCCGCCGTTTGCTTTTTCTCGTCTCCGGCACCTCCTCGCCGTGTTGCGCCGCTGCTCCTTTGTGCCCCGCACCTCGTCGCCGGTGTTTCCTCACCGCCGGCGCCACCTTCTCACCGCAGCTTTGCCTTTCTTGTCGCCGTTTAGTCGCACCTTGCCTTGGGATCTTCGTGTCGTGCCTCCACCACCGTGCAGCACCACGCCGTGCCTTGCCGTGTTTCCACTCCTAATCGTGTTCAAGACCCTTTTTACCTGCTGAAGTCTCTGCCTCGGCCGTTCTGCTCGACGTCGACCAGTTCTGCTCGTCATCGGCCTCCTCTGTTCAGGTCTTCTCTCCTCTATTTTTCCTTCAGTTTTATCTCCACCATGTCTAATCAGTCGGGTCCTTCTCGACGTGTGGCCTGACGAAAGAACGCGGCAAACAGCCAGCGTTCATCGGGTCAGACGTCCGAGAACCGGCCTTCGCCTCCGCCTGAGCACGTGCCCGTGGATTATTCCCGGTGGCACGCGAGCCGCCTTCGCACGCTCCACTCCACAAACCCCTTCCTATTGCCACGTCCCACTGGTTGCGACGCGTGCGACGTTCTCACCTGCTACACAAACCTTCACCTAGACCTGTTCACAAGCGTCTATAGCCGCGCACCCATCTTCGCCCATCGCTCTCTGTCGTGGGGTACGATCGCCTCTCGCACAGGCATCGCCACCTCCGCAGACCTCTTCGGCTCTGTAGGGATCCGCGATCTAGTCACTGATTCCTCTTTGCACTGGGCTGAGGGGCCCATCCTCCAGTTTTATTCCACCGTCTTCATTTCCTCTCAGCGCGACTTCATAACCTTCATGACGGGCCTCCAGGTCTACACCATCACGAAGGAGCAGCTGGAGTTAGCGCTTGGACTGGTGCGCCCTCCTTCTGGCCGCCAGCTCTATACCCTTCCGGACCTTGAGCGTCGGGAGGTGGCCATGCTCTATTCCGGCCCCTTCCAGCTCCGTCACATCGCTGGCTTGCGCCGTGATGTTGATCTAGCCCTACGGATCCTCCGGCTCACTTTAGTCCCCATGACCGGAGATAGGGCCAGAGTCACCTATCTTGGGCTCCACGTCCTGATCTCCATCTTTTAGGAGGAGCCCTTCGACGTTACTGATCCCATCATCAGTGAGATTCAGCACGTCCTTCTCTCTCCACGCCGTCAGTTGATATACGCTCCGTATATCACGGCGGTGCTCCTTCATATCCGGGCTGTGGATTCTAACCTCCCACGGCCCCATCATCCTTTGCTCTTCTACCCTCCAAGCCAGGCTGATCGCCGTCTTGGTGCCCGGCCTGCGGCTGCTGTGGACTCTGGTTCTCCCGCATCAGATGATGATGTTGCGGGGGAGTCAGAGGACGAGGCTTCTGCTCAGGAGACTGCTCCAGCTCCAGCTGCGGGGACAGGCACCGGATCGGCATCTTCCTTTCGGCTTGATCAGGTGATCCAGGTGCAGCAGCAGATCCTCAGCACCCAGGCGGAGCATCATCAGATGTTGCTCCGTTTGCTTGCTCAGCAGGAGGAGATTCTGCGGCGCTACCTTCTCCATCTTCTCCTGTCCTTCGCAAGAGGGCCCGACCAGCTTTGTCTTCTCCGAGCACACCTTTAGGACCTGCTGATCCAGCTCCTGCGGTACCTGCTCCGGCTTCAGTAGCTACTCCTCCGGCATCCCCAGTCATCGGCACGTCTGGATCTCCAGCAGGCTCCGAAGATACAGATGTCTTAGGAGTTTCTTCAGATGATGAGCACTAGGCTCTACTTTTTCTGTATTGTCTCCCTTTTTGTGCTTGATGCCAAAGGGGGAGAAGTATTTTGGATATTATAGTTTTTTGATGTTTTGGACAGATGTTTATATCATGGAGATTTTTTGCTTTATGATATATCTGTGTGTCTTTGGATATGATGATCTGACTTTGAGATGTTGAATGCTCTGATATATATATATATATGATGTCTTGGTTTTGAGATTTGTATGCTCTGATACACATTTATATGACTTTTATGCTCTGATATGATGAGATGCATATACTCAGGGGGAGTTATTTCGTTTATTTTATTGTTGAACACTTGTTGTCATCAATCATCAAAAAGGGGGAGATTGTTGCATCTAGGCCTTCATGCCTAACCCTAATTCTGATGATTAATGAAAACAGAGTGTTTAGGACTAACTGTACTTTTTGAGATTGATTAATACAGGGTTCCGTTGGGAAGATTGTCAAGATGAACAAAACGAACCCAACGCAAAAGAAGTAAAAGCACAAGTCGCGAATATGAAGACAAGACGCAAGCCGGAAAAGCAAAGGACCTAAGGTAATCCGTTTTTATTTTTTTCCGATCTCGGAGTCAGGAGACAGATCGGTTAAGGACTTTGTTCTTTAGTTTTTTAACCGTACTATAAAGAGGGGTGGCGAAAGTCCTCTCTTTATCTCTAACACAAACCGAGAAACTTAGGTCATTGCATTGCATCTTTTTGGTTGGATTTGATTTGAACTTGATTTGAGAAATTTGGTTTTTCAGTTCAGTTTTTGACAGTAGAAGAGTTTTTTGATTTTCTAGAAAGATCTAGGCAGATCTGATTTTTTCTTCTGTTGACAAAAATGAAGCCCTTGAAATTATCTTTCAAACAAGCTATTAAACACCTCTTTTGAATTTCTGGATTTAAAGTTATCTCTGTTTTTGTTCAGGCTGACTGTCAGTTTGCTGAACTGACTGTCAGTTTAATTAAACTGACAATTGTCCAGAGAGGGTGTATTTTGTGCTCAAAATTTTTGTACTAAACTAACTGTCAGTTGGGGATTCGACCACTGTGTTTTTAACTAAGTTTCTATTTGATTTTGGTCGAGTCTGTGGTCGAACTGACTGTCAGTTTGAATAACTGATTGTCAGTTGTGGGTTTCAGCTTTCCTTAAACGACCACGAACGGCTAGCAAATTTTCATCCGTAAATTTTGTCGGCCATTGTGCACTAAATTGACTGTCAGTTAGGCAAACTGACTGTCAGTTTGAGTTGCTAATTTTCAACCCTAGCTCCAACGGTTCATTTGATTCTTGAGGCTATAAATAGGGGCTTGGGCATGAGTTTGATACAACAAGCAGTAGCATTTTCTTATACACTCTTGAGCTTTAGTTTTCTACTTAAAATCTTGATCTTTTGATCAAGTCGAGTGTTTTCTGATCCACCAAGCATTTCAGTTCTTTTGCATTTGCATTCACTTAGTTTCTCAGTGCTTGTTTGGAGGTCAAGAGAAGACCTCGCTGCCTGTTACTCTTGGTGAGCGCCCTCACCTAGACGGTTCGGAGGCGTGGCCGTTGACCTCTCCAGAACGGAGATTGTCGGAGAGGCTCGGCAAGTTTGTACAAGGCATTGGTGCTCATCTTTCCGGAGTGGACAAGGAGCAACCGTTAGTTGATAATACTCTTCGTGAGTATTGAGGCAAAACTCAAGCGACTTGAGTGCTTCAACGAGGACTAGTGGAGACTGAGCGAGTCTCCGATACCTCGGTAAAAATTACTTTGTTCATTCTCTTTTCCCCTTGCTTATATTATTTGCTCTTGATTTGCATTTATTTGTGTTAAGCTTTAAGTTTTTAAAAGCCTCCTATTCACCCCCCTCTAGTCGGCATCCTTGATCCAACAGTTAGTAGTGCTTCCAATTTCTACTTCTTTGATTGAACTTAGGTGCAATGGAAAGGATGATGGAGAAGGGTTACATGCGTGAGGATGGTTCACATAAATCATAAGTCAAATAATGTCCATTTTTTTGTTGGCAACTTTAGTGTGAGTCTCGACTACTTAAATGGGCATGGGCCATATTGATGGAAAGCTCTTGAAGTCTAGTTTCCAGTGCTTCAAACCGTGCATCATTTGGACTCCTGTAACAAAGTTATTATCATTTCAGTGGAAGCTGTACAGTTAGTGAAATCTTCTGCAAAATTTGTCAAGACTCCTCAAATACTACACCATGCTGACTTTTTGGCTACCCAAGAAAACCCCTTAGCTGGTATTAGCTTTCACACCTAAAGTAGGAGGGTTGTTCCTAGTATAAATACCTATATAATCCGACTATTGTGGATACTTTTGATGTTTTTACTCAGAAATATGATATTGCAGCAAGACTGCTAATGTTCCTTCAACCTTCACTACTACAGAATTACTTTTCACTATCGGTTTAAAATCGTCTCTACTATCGGTTCTCTTACCGCTAGTGATCGGCACGATAGAAAAAACGTAGCACAACTCTATCGGTTGCAAACCGATAGTAAAATACCTATATTCCAACGTTCACTAATCGTGAATGATAATTTCTTCTATCAGCTCAGTGAACTCAACCGATAGTGATGTTAGATTTCTTGTAACGGTTCTACACTGGAAACCGATAGTACTGTATAGTTTTCCTATCGGTTAGTGCTGGAAACTTTCTTCTATCGGTTGTAGGATATGAACCGATAGTATTACAAAGGATTATTAACAGATACAACAATACAGAGAGACACACATTGGACAGATTGAATCTAATTATTCAGAGATTGAATTTATTCACAAATACACTAATACAAAGATATACACATGCATTGGACAGATTGGATCTAATTATTCACATATTAAGTTTATTCACAAATACACCAATACAAGTACACACATACAACAATTAACACATTCAATGTATATTACACAAGTCATTTACGATCGATCGTTGATAGCCACTTCATCCATCATATATTGAGCCCAAATTTGTCGCATCTGCTCCAATTGAGGCAACTCGTATTGGTTTTTCAACATGGCGCTCTGCATGCTTGTATGAAGTTAGGAAACTGATTTCATTTCAATTACTTTTTCCTAAAGACTACCTGGTTCTAATCGCGTTCAGTATCAATTTAAGAAACTGACACGAGCGGCAAGAACAATTTTAATCGGGTTGGTCAAGAACACTTACAGTTCGTGGAGTGGCCTACGATGGCGCGATGCAGTGACCGGCGGTGATGGAGAACCCAAATGCGAGCGGCAATGGTGGTGCAGGAGCGAAAAAGGGGACGTCGGGGAGGCTAGGGTTTTCTGCGCGCTAGTAGAGACTTATTTGGAAATGTGTTTGGTTGGACTGGAGGGAAAACTCCCGCGCATTTAACCCATTATAGGGGTCTTGTACTATTTTACTATCGGTTCAAAAACACAACCGTTAGTGAACTTTCCTCTCTTCTAAAGGTCCCCACCGTCATAATCATTATTATATATGACGTCCTTTTACTATCGGTTGAATAAACAAACCGATAATAAAAGTTCATCTCTTCTATCGGTTCGTACACTAATAACCGATAGTAAAAATGACGTAATTTTACTATCGGTTCAAAAACACAACCGTTAGTGAACTTTCCTCTCTTCTAAAGGTCCCCATTGTTTCTTTTACTATCGGTTGAATAAACAAACCGATAGTAAAAGTTTATCTTTTCTATCGGTTCGTACACTAATAACCGATAGTAAAAATAACGTAATTTTACTATCGGTTCAAAAACACAACCGTTAGTGAACTTTCCTCTGTTCTAAAGGTCCCCATTGTTTCTTTTACTATCGGTTGAATAAACAAACCGATAGTAAAAGTTTATTTTTTCTATCGGTTCGTACACTAATAACCGATAGTAAAAATAACGTAAATTTACTATCGGTTCAAAAACACAACCGTTAGTGAACTTTCCTCTCTTCTAAAGGTCTTCATTGTTTCTTTTACTATCGGTTGAATAAATAAACCGATAGTAAAAGTTTATCTCTTCTATCGGTTAGTACAATAATAACCGATAGTAAAAATAACGTAATTTTACTATCGGTTCAAAAACACAACCGTTAGTACTATTAAATATATTATATCGGTTGGTATAGTACGAACCGAGAGTATAAAATCCGTAATTTTACTATCAGTTACGAATGAAAAACCGATAGTACTATTTCATATATTATATCGGTTGGTACAGTACGAACCGATAGTATACAGTCCATAATTTTACTATCAGTTACGAATGAAAAACCGATAGTACTATTTCATCTATTATATCAGTTGGTACAGTAATGACCGATAGTAAAAAATATTTGCATTTCACTAACGGTGTACCAGTGTATAACCGATAGTAAAAAGCCTCTTCTCCGCCGCTGTCGTCCTATTCTATCGGATTTTTCCCATATTACTTATAACCGTTAGAAGATATGGGTTAGTGGTTTGCATTTCTGTAGTAGTGATTTGTTCTTGTGAGTTCTTTTGGATTCGCAAGAAAGATCCCCTTGGGTTCCCCCTAGTTCGTGCTCTATGGTTTCGGCCATCTTGTGTGGATTAGTTCTGGTTTGTCGTTCTGTGATTATTCGGATAGCGGGTTGGAGTTCTTGAAGCTTTGAATCGCCTTTCCCCAACTCACGAATCGCATCCAACCTTGGCAGGTTAAAACTATTTACTCCAATTGTTTTTTAGCTAGTTTTCTTTCCCATATATATCCTATGCCGTGAAGATCTAGACACCCTTCGTGGAGAACTGATATGCGTTGGTGCAGCAGCGATCCACATCCCCATCATTTGGTATCAGAGCTTCCGTTGACACGGTAGAGTCTGTCATCTACATATCATTTTTTTTCTATCCCTATTACTTGTGTTATTCATTTTTTTTCTCTGTCCTAGAGTCCAAAAGTACAAAAAAAATTATCCATGATCTAGAGCTGTTACTCTTCCTTTCGAGTTACACGGAAATTCCGCTAGGAAGGAGGATGAACCTATCACAAGACCTGTCTGCGACTCCCAAAGGGGATGTTGGACAATAGAAAGACAAAGAAGTTGGACAATAACGAAAGAGCAGCGTAGGGCCATACCTGGCCCACTTGTGTCAAAGTTTGTTTCACTCACAGGCTCATTCATCGAAAATCATATAGACAGGAAAAGAAAAATGGCACCCTATGTTTCAAGTAGACGAAAAGGAGACTGGGTATTCACAGGTAAGCAAGAGCGCGGAACTTGTGCAACAGACCTCTTGAGTAGAGCCCTCATGCCTATTTAAGACAGAATCTATGTAAGTTAGACAAGGGGGCCTTAGTCTTGGTTTTAAGTTCAGCTATTGGTTAATTAGTGTCTATTAGGGCAGAGTTGCTAAGCAACTGTCAGTGCAGGTGAACCCGAAGCCTTTGTTGTGGTACTGAAATTTTAGTGTTGCACGTTGCTGGATGATATCTTGTTCTCGCATCATAGTTATTTTTGTTTCTTGTTGCATCCTCTTTGTTTTCGATTGTAGTTAGTGTTTGTGATTTAAAAAAATCAAAGACGAAAGAGAGTTGTGAACAAAATATCAGAGAAGAGAGAGAGTTGCGAACAAAAAAATCTTTCTGGAGCAAAGGGTTGCATTGCAGCTAGTTTTTGGTGTGACGGGTCAGCATTGTTTACGTGTTTTGTTTGGTTTACATCCACTAGATTTCAGTATTACATTTTCCCTTGTTTAGCTCACCGAACTCCACTATAAACTGAGGCTAAGTTATTGTGACCCCCTCCTATTCAATCACTAAGTCACTTCTGGTAACTACCACATTGCACACCCGCAGTCTAACAAGAATGCATAAGAACATTGGTGAGCAGGAGGTGAGGTTGTGTGATCCCACAAATTTTACCTATTCCACTAGATTGGCTTTCACTAAAATGGCAGGATCTCACTCAAGTGTGCATGGAGAAAACCTAGGAGAAGCCGAAGTTCCCGTAAGAAGAGTTGAGTTGTAGCAAATGCAGAATAATTTGCTTCAAGCTATGGAAAGGATGCTCAACAAGCGTCTTCTAGCAGCTGGTGGTGGGGTTCAACATCAACCTAACCCTGCTAATCCACTGCCCGAAGTCGGTGATGAGAACTCAATTGGAGCCCAAGCCGATGATGAATTCAATGATCACCATCCTAGGGATGGTCGTGGCGTGGACGCTAGAGCTGCAGCTGCTGCTCGTGGCTGTGGAGTTGCTGCACAACCATTGCAGCGAGGAGGTGGTGCTCGCGGGCAAGGCTATGGCCCCCGTGTGCGCATCAACAACGACCGAATGCTAGCTGTTCATGAAAATGACAGCGAGTATGGTGCATATGATGATGTTTATGACAATAATGAAGATTATGGACAACTGCCTCCATCCTGCCGTGGTGCTATCCATGGCGATGATGGTCGCTGTCACGGTTTGCTGTGATCGAGATGACCCAGATAGTGTTGCTCAAATCAAGTTGAGTGTTCCAAAATTCACAGGAAAAGAAGACCCCAATGCTTATTTTGATTGGGAAGAATAGTGTGATCAAATTTTTCGTGTACACAATTTTTCTGATGCAAAGAGGGTCAATCTAGCTTGTATTGAATTCTCTGGTTATGCTTTGACTTGGTGGAATCAGTTACAGGAAACCCAACTTCAATTGGACCGAGATCATATCAACACATGGGAAGAAATGAAGCGTGTGATGAGACGTCATTTTGCTCCATCTCAATATCAGAGAGAAATCTGGAATAGGCTGCAGCGCCTTACTCAAGGATCATGCGCCGTGGATGAGTATTATAAGGAGATGGAGACCCTTTTAATTCGTGCTAGAATTCAGGAAGACGAAGAGTCTAAGATGGCAAGATTTTTGTATGGTTTTAATGACAAGATTTTAAATTTTGTTGAGATGTTTCTCTATAACACTCTGCAGGACCTGGTAGACCAAGCGAAGTGTACCGAGAAGAAAGGTCGGCACCATGGTCACACTCGTCCTTCTATGAGCCGTCCATCTACAACACCCTGGCGTCATTCACAGTCGAGTCAACCCCAAGCCGGTTCTTGATCTCAGAGTACACCGCATGGTCCGGCAATTCTTGCTACTAGTGGCAGACCATCGGCTTCTTCGGCATCTTCACTTGCAGATTGCAATGGTGATATGCGTCCAACTGCATCCACAGGAGCATCATCCGCCACTCCGGCCCCCAAACACAGCCGAGACATTGAGTGTTTCAAGTGCAAGGGACGAGGGCACATTTCTTTTGAGTATCCTAGCAGGAGGGTCTTGATTGTGAATGCTCAAGAAGAGTGGGAATCTGAGAGGGGCGTCGAGGAAGATGAATTACAAGATGAAGAGGCTAACATGGGTGATAAGACCGAAGAAAAATCATGCCTTCCAGATTAGGTCATCCCTAATCTTAGAAAAAGATCTACTCATAAAAAACCATAATAATACAGAAATAACAATAAGAATTAAATAAATACTCACTTGATTGCTTAAAAATTGAATTGGCTGTCCTTGCCGACTTACAAAAACAGGAAAAATAGAGAAGAGAATTCTTCTAAGAAAACTAGATTAAAAACTAACTAAACCCTAAAGGCTAGCATGTAAAAGAGATATCTAATTCAGCCAAAAACTTTTTTATTTATAGTACATGAGTAAACTTGATAAAAAATAACTCCTTGACATATAGATGATGAAGTCTGACATCAAACGGCCCGCGAACGGATCAATTCAACCTGAATCATGTCGTGCGAGCCCGTACCACATGAGTCCATATCAGAACTCACTGTTCGTGATTCGCACTACATCCAGTTGGGGTCAATGCAACTTGCACTTGCGCACGTGCCACGCCGGCCTTGGAGGCGTCACTGCACGTGCAGATTCGTGGATCCACCGACGAAAGCCCATGCATGCATGCATCATGCGGCATCAACTCCCAATACAACTTCAGTGCATCAAAACCCCATTCCTTAATTCTATTATTCTCAATTTCAGTGTAGCACACTCCGGGAAAAAAAAATTAAATCTCTTCGAAAATACAAAAAAAAAAGTTGTGTTTGGTTTGGATATTTGCTCTATATTATAATTTATCGTAATGAAAATATATTATTTACTATTTGATTAAATCTAAATTATTCTATGATCATAACATATATAGTTGAAATATATTCCAATAAAACCCCAATATAATTGAATAGACTGTATTCATGAACCAATGTAATTTCTACCCTCCACTCCAGATGCAATTTGGCCTGTGGTTGTAATCATAATAGAAATGGATTTTCTATACGTTAGACTGCGAGATAGAATTGGATAGTAGTTACGGTAATATTCCCATACTTCCTGTGTTTTTGAACATTTCATAATAGTAGAAACCTACTTACCATCTACTAGTACATTATTTGATGAATCTTTACAATTTTGCCCTATTTAATTTACTTTCATATCCTTCCATTGATAAATAAAGATACTAAGATCTACTATCATATTTTTCTTCTCAACACATGCCATATATATATACTCTCTCTAGTCCAACATAAGTGTCTTTTTTTTTGCTATTCATAGTCCGATGTAATTTTGATCATTGTTTTTTACTATAATATGTTTGTAAAATTTATAATATTATAATATTAAAGAAATACTTTTTCAAATAAACATGATTGTGTAATTTGCTTGTAAGCAATATAAATATTTATAAATATATTAGTATCGTGATCAAGATTAAAAAGTTTAACTGTGAGGAAGTGTTTGGTTTGTAGTCACAAGTTGTCTCACAAAAAAATTAGTCGTATTGATTAAAGTTGACTACTATTTGATTTATTATTAAAATTTTAGCATACCAATATAAGTTGTCGAACTATTAGTTTATTTTTTTTGTCAAAAGTTATCAAAGATAGGATCAAGAAATTGATGATCAAATTTGGTACAAGTCAAAAATTTGACAAGGTAATATGGAGCAAAAGTTAGGTCATGAATTAAACAAAAACAATATCATCTTAGACTGAAGAGAATATTAACTAGACTTATATGGTAAGACGTGGCGAGGCAGTAGACAATTTGGATGACCAGAAAACTTCAACACCCTTTACGTAACCAATGGAGTGCACATTCTCCAATGTCACATCGCACATGCAACTAGCTCCATATACACTATCAGCTCTCTCTCGCTCTAGATCCCTCATGGCACATCCACACCACCTCCTCCACTTCCTCCTCCTCTTGTTCCTCGCCTCTCCGTTGCTGTCGCCGGCCGGCGTCGCCGCTCAGCCGCCTCCGGTCGTGCAGGAAATCTACTACTACTCCCCTCCACCGCCGTCACCTCCTGCCATCGGTGACGTCGGCGGCTACTCCTACTACTCGCCGCCGCCGCCATCTCCGTCGTCCGTGCCATGCGGATGTGAGACTCCGCCGGCGACGCCATCGATGCCGGGGATCTACAACAACAGCCCGCCGAACGGACAGTTCGAGTTCTTGTCCGGGTCCCACCTGCAGGGAGACAAACAGCTCTATCTAAGAGTGGTCTGTGCTTTTGCTGCTGTAATTCTTGTGTGTTTTTCTTAATTATACTAGGATCGATTAATTCTGTGTTTTTATATATGTGGACAGCTTCTGCTGTTCATGTTTCATAAAAGTTGTAGTATTGGTGGTTAAAGAAAATTAAGCATTTCTGGGTTAAAAATTTTAAAAATCACATTGGTATTGTTAATCATGACTGGTGATAGAACACCGAACTGACTGAAGAATTTCTCCTTGTTGGAATTCTTATTTTCTGAGATTTACACGAGCCTATTGTGCAATGGTGGATCAGTATGTCTAGTTTTATACACTTTTTGTTCTTTTTTACATATCATTTTAGTTTTATATATAGTTTTTAAGAAGTAACATAAAACTATATATTTATTCTTAATATTTGTGATTAATATGATAGATATATTGTTTATATATAACTAATTAATGATAAAAAAAAAAGTAATGAATACGAGGTTATTTTTGAAAAATAAAACTATATATAACTTCCGAAACAAAGAACATCATTTTTTTTTTTTTTTTTAGATTCAAATTGTTCTTTTTAAAACGATAAGTAGAAAAAAGTGGAGTGAGTATAATTTATACATTTTAAATTTTACATCTTTTGGTTTTCTTGATACGCAGATACAACCCTCGGTATGAGCTGTTGATTTCGTATGATTACCAATTAAAGTTGAATTTACCCTCAATTATGAACCTTGACTTTTAGAGTACGAGCGTTTTTTGTTTGATGCTTACCTCGAACCAATGTTTTAGAAAAAACAGTTGCACTAGTTGCAATTTTTTCCCATATATCGGTTTTTACACATTGGCACAGATCTAGCGATACCACTGGTGCATGCTAACGGTATATATCACTGAAGTTTTTAATTGTCATTGCCTTTTCTAAACAATTTTTTTAGTAATCGAGATTAAAAAAATTAATTTCAAAACAGACCCATAGTTGAGCAAAATTACAATTTTGACCCGTCACGTCAGTTTGTCGCGGCTCATCGAGCTAGGCACGGCTTTGAGCCATGATAAGTGACTTGTCACAACTCCAAGCCACATAGCACTAGCTACCTCGTGAGCCTCCAACGGTCGGCTCGGCTTGCACATGCCAGTCGCAGCTTCTGGGGGTGACAAGGAGCGGCTCGGCTCCAATTCGATGCAACTTCTTTTTTTTGGCTCCCCCAATTTTGTCCAAACCTCCGGCCACCTCTGATCGAAATTAACCCGAGCAAGACTTTTTCTTCCTCCTCTCATCTCCTATCCACTCCAACGCCTAGATCCATCTGATCTGCCATCGTGCCTCGCGGTTGGTGAGTTCCAGATCTAGATCTGCACCGCTTTCAATAGCCCTCGCTGCCTACACTCACTCTCTCTCTCTCTCTCTTTTCTCTCTGCTGTCGCCTGCCCCAAATCCAACAGCACCGGCAAGCTCCAGATCTACATCCGCACCGCTATCTTCAACCCCCGTGGCTGCTCCACCAAATTGCACTGCCACTCATTTCTCTTCTCCCCCAATCTCCTTATCCTCCCTTGGCCGTGCCACGCTTCCACACCGTCCCGTGCCCTAGATCTACTTCTCGTGCCGCCACCGCTGTATAAATCCACCATGTCATCGACCACGACGGGGACTGCTCCACTGACTTTAGTCGTCATTCGACCACTTCCTCCACGCAGCGATTCGACCACGCCTCCCGACGGCCACAACTCCTTCATTCGACTCTTAGATCCAAAATATTGGTCGCTTTTTTATGTGTGTCGGTCAACTTTTTTTAATTTTTTAATTTTGACCACTACTATATTTATGAAATTAACCACAAGAAATAAGACAAGCATATTTCTTCCTTAAGCATATTGCATATTTTAATTTTCATGGTATTACAATTTAATAAATTTTATCTAACATATTGTAGTAGAATAATGGTTGGGGTTGTGTCTTGGAGACCACAGATAATAAAAAAATAACGAGTATTTTGGATAAGGGAGTAGCACAAAGTATACGCTTGCTCTAGTAAAGACAACACAAAAAAAAAAGTAAAAAACTAAAGAAATACGAATAGTCTTTATGTGCAATGAAGCTCCAACGGTTGTGGATCTTAGATACTTTATACCAACAAAATATGAAATACCTTATAAAAAACGCTTTTATAGCTTAGAAATGACAAAATAATATTAGCCGTGTTTTTTATGATATGATATATCACATATTGTCCGATATGCGAGATCTGGAACACCGAAATCCAAATGGTATACACCCTATATCCATTTTTTAAACCATGCTACAAACACTTTCCGATCTACATGGTAATTCCAGTTCTGATCCTTAATTAGGTCCCATTAAACTCTCTCTCTTTACATGCAAGCTGTGTCATCCATCAAACTATAATTCACGTCCATGGTTTAACTTAAAATATTATACTTCAAATAATATTTGATAATGTGGCAGATAATAATATTTTAAAATATTATACTTCAAATAAAAGTCTTCATTATGATGCATGCCTAATACACTTAAACAAGTGAGGTCAAGCTATACCTAATTATGATACTTTGTTATGAGCATATAAAAATTGTATCAAATTTGATGGTAGAAACACGTGGAAGGGACTTATTGCAACTAGAAGGAAAATGAAAGGGGCTGAAATCAAAATTGAAAATACAGAAAAGTATTGTTAAAATCCAGTAAGATGTAAGGGGTGTTAGGTAATTTCCCTACATAAAACATATATAAAATCAAGAATATGTTGATTAGTTTGATGTATTATTCTATTGCTTCTGCAGGCATTTGGATTATCAACACAAGAGAGCATAGAAAGAAAAATACAGAAAAGTAGGTGCTTGTGGTGCCCTAAATTTAACTAAAAACTCAAATCATAAACTTAGATCAAATTAGGATATAATTGAACTCATTTGGATTTGATTGAACTTAGAGTCAAATACAACTAAGTCAATCCAAATTAGAAAAGAATAAATTTAGAACAAAAGAAGAGAATTTGAAAGAAAGGAAAGTGATTATGTTTATATGGAAACCATGAATTGGAATGTGATTGGAAAAGATTGATCTCATAAAACTATAACTAAGAGGTATTCAACCACTGAGACCACAAGCAAGAAATTTGGGATGAATCAGGTGAGAGGAAAAGAAGCCGTCATCCGCCGGAGTCGTGCCGATCCAAGCCACCACCACCTCTTCTCCTTCCCGAAAGTGTGTGTGTTGTATTTTACTCCCTTAATGAATATGAGAGTTAGATTAGTTTTAATGGTAAGAAATCTTTTTTAATTATTTTATTTGTAAGTTAAAAATCTCTGGAGTGGTTTCTCATTAGCTTCTAACCTTTAGATCTGCATATTGATGCATAAATTTGAACCATAGATTCCTAGTAAACCTTGAAACATTATATTGAAGTCTTGTATAATTTTATTTTTATTATTTAGTAGTTATTTATTTATTTTTTATTTGAAATCATCAGATCTGTCACTGGACGCTAGAGCAACTTTCAAGGAAGAGTTTCCAGGTTCAACAACCAATCAAGGTAAGTGTGTACAACACAAATGATGCATATTTTACCTATTATGTATTATATATTTTTTATTATAATCTATTATTATTTTATACACTGAAATTGCATGTTTTTGGTGAAAAATAATTGGAAGCATATATAAATTGATTTAGTGGCATTTACATGAGTAATAGTTTGGATCTATGGTCAAGATCTGTTGTTGAGAGCTGTGGTCAAGATCTGTTGTGGAGATCTATGGTCGAGTATGTTGTTGTAAGTTAATCTGTAGTTTTTTCTTGTTATAGAAATGTTATAAAATTGTTTAAGTTAATAACAACTTGGTGAGTGTCCAATGCTTGTTCCGTAACCACCATAGTTCTGAGATGGGGTGGACTAAGTTCAGTAACTCTTTAGGAAATATAACCCGCATGGTTCTTTGGTAGTTGTGGTGGAAATTGAAATAGTGGGGTTGCAACTCACTACAACGACTTATGCATAGTCAATGTGTGCGCATATGTCCAAGGGGCTCTATATTCCCCTATTTGGCTAAAGGTTTTGTTTACTTAGTGCCAATCATTAGTTAAAAGAAATGCATAAGGACTCGTATGGCGTTGACTGTTGTGCCTAAGGGATGCTATGATATAGAACGCCTTTACAGAGTAAACTAAGTATGAATATTCACCAACAAGTATGATAGTCTCATCAATAAAAGTTTAAACTGTTAATAGTGGTTTTTACATTACTTTACTATTTTACAAAATTCATGTGCATCTTCAGTGATGGAAACTTGATCCTTTGTTACATTGACTATTGGTGAGTTGCTCCGTGTGCATAATCATAAGTAAGTAAATATATCTTGTTTTGCTGAGTCTCAAAGACTCATAGTTATAGCTGCACGGTGGTGTATGCAGACGCGTCAGAATCATACCAAGTGATGGAACCAAATGACGCCAGTTTTCAAGACCACGTTGTGGAGGGTGCCTTACAAGGATCTGTCAATACAAGTCCCCAATGGCTTACAACTTCTCAAAATGCAGTTGTTAAGAGAAGTGTATAATACAATCATGACTTCCGAACACTAGTTATGCAGCATTACAGTAATATTTTACAGTAGGGGCCATCATGGCCAAATCTTATTGATGTCACACACGCACAACAGTTCTTCCCACAATCGAGCTCAGCCGTAAACTATGACCCAAAAATAACTTATCAAATTCACCCTCGAATGGAGCTAGCTTGTCCTCGAGTAGTTCCTGGTCAATTTCATATTTTTCTAATGAATTAAAACTATGGGTGTAACATCTCTGATTTTTGCCCTATTTTCATTCTCTGAGCATCGCCTTATCACCCGCACCTTGCACCACCTGACCCTGAAAGAACCCAAACCATAACCAATACAAGCGCGATGTGCTCTAAGATCCCCTCATATCGGAATATCTCAAGTCGGCCGATTCTTTCTCAAAATCGAAAACGACCGCTTCTAGGAGACCCAAAAAGTCTAAAATCTTCGTTTGAAGTCCGAATCGAGATCCGTCTTCTCCTATACGTCCATATCGCTATTTGATACGTATCGTCCTTTAGAAACGTTTCCAAATTCGCGACGGAAATCAGAGTTTCAGCCGTTGGAAAAATCTGAAAACGAAAGTACCAATTTTACTCAGTCCTGTTTTCGTTTTACCCGAAACCCTGTCAAATCTACTCGTTTTCGTGCATACTCAATTAGAATGAGTATGTGATATTTTTATTTAGCCCTCAGAAAAGTCGGATTTGCAATTGGATCCCTAAATCCTGAAAATGCCCAAAATACCCCTGGAGTAAAACAGTGTACAGTACACGGCACTGTACTGTGCCCGTGCCGTGCGCGCGCTCTGCGTGCCGCCCGTGAGCCACCGCACTGCGCCGCGCCGCGCCACCGCATCCCTTCCTCGCCGGCACCGCCCCGTGTGCGCCTCACGTGCCCAGCAAGCTCCGCCACCTGTCCACGCCACGGCAACGCCTCGGGAACCCCCAGATCGCCGTGCCTCGTCCCGTCGTGTCCGCCACCGAACGCAGCAACACCTGGCCGCGCGCAAAAGTCGCCGTTCCTGTGCGTCTCAGCCACGTCCAGCACCGGCATTGGATGATCATGCCACTGCTGTCCTTTGCCCGAGCTGTAGCCATGTTTTTCGACCCTCACGCCGGTGCACCGTCCCATCGCCACCGTCCTCGCCTCCGGTTGACGCCGAAAACGCGCCCGGTTGCGCCCTCCCTCGGCCAACACCTTCCCCACAGCTTCTAGAGGCTATAAAAGCCAGGACATATCATCTCTTCACTTCACCCACACAGCAAACGCGAGAAGATCCACTGTTCATCGCCTTCCCCGAGCTCCACCTTCTGCCTTCACGGTGACAGCGCTCTCCGGTGAGATTTTCTCCAAACTGAAGCCACCAACATGTTCCTCTTGCCCTCTAGATGGTTCATGAGCTTAGAATTGAGTTCATTTCTTCTCCAACTCCGGCTATCACCGGTTTTCCAGTTAGCTCTGTTTTACAAATTCAGCCCGATCCAGAGAAATTTAGAACCCGTGCTAGTGAGGAGAATTACTCCTTAGAGCATGCTTGATCACCCCAGCTAGCTAGTTTCGATTTTCATCCAGCCAATCAAAAACCCCCAAATCCCCAGCCGTGAGCTCCGGTCACCTACTCCGGCGAGCCTCCAAACGCAACAACTAGACAATCCAGTGTACCAGTAGTGATCCCCACACTCCCAGGAGCAAGAATATGTGATCAATTTCTAAATTGATCAACCCTAGCTGCTCCAATTGCTCTGCCCTAGTTTATGTTCAAAACAGCCACCTTGGCATCCAATTTCCGGCCAACTCCGGCCATCCCCGGCCAAACCCTCCGGCCAGACACCTCCTGACACTTAAGCCTACATGTTTGACATAGTTTGCCTTCAAATGCATGAGCCAATTGCTCAGGACACACAAGCCCTAATTCTAGTAGTACAATGGCATAGAAATTGCTGTGTCCTGGACCTTTTTGAGAATTCTAGAAAACCTAAGCCTTTTCTGCTTGTCCCACTTTGTCAAATAGCTTCGCCTTAGTCTAATGCACCTACTGACCAATTTTCATCTCATTCAGAGTTACCTAGACCCCTTAACTTACTTCTCGGCTTTTAGGTTAAGTTCGAACGTGACCCGAACGTCGCCCTTTTCACGTCCAATGTCTGTCGACCCTAAGAGTCCTATTTACTACTCTTCTTAGCCATCCTAAACTAACACAACTCGACCCTTGGAAATCCAAAGCCCAAACCCTAATCCAGTTCAGAAATCAGAAGCCGTTCCAGTGTAGCGCATTATTATTTTATGTGAGCATAGTTGTCGTATTTTGTAAGTTGATTGTAATACCTTGTGTATATGCCTGTATTTGAAGATCAAGACTTCGATTACGCGGAAGAGGAAACAGAAGAACCCGCAGACTACGACACTACAACTTGGCAAGGCAAGTTTCCCTCCTTTGAACATATTGCGCCTATTATTTTACATGCATTTAATTATTTAGAATTTGGTACCTACGCATGTATGCATAGATAGTTTTGATAAAAGTATATGTTGAGAAATGATGTGAGTAGATAGTCCTATTTTGCAGACCCCCCTTGTTTCATAACAATTTACTTTACCTTGTCACCTTAGGAGAAAAAGTGTAGAACATATGTATATCCATATACACACTACCTTAAGAGGAAATATGTACCCATGGAAATATATGTCTATACTAATAAATGTGTAAAAGAAAAAAGGAAGGCAGAAGCATGAGCAAACTATTTCTAAAGATCATTTTATGTAAAAGAAATAGGGACTACTAGCGAGGGTTGGTTTGGAAGGTTGGCGCTGTGTGCGCGGTGGGTTTGTGAAAGCCTCGCTAAGGGTCCATAAGGACGGGATCGTCGTGCTGTGCTTCTAAGCGACCTGAAAACGTGCTAACCACCCGCCTGGTATGGGACAGGCACAATGTCATGACTCACCTAAAGTTAATCATTTCCTGCAATGGTTGTCGATCCGGTTTCTCGAGTGGAAATTGGTGGGCCACAGAGGGCCACGAGTGGTGTGAGGGGTAGAGAGGATAAGGCGTAAGAAGGAAGTCGCCCTAGCCTGGCTCTCGAGTCGTGCGCGACCGAACCCGGAAGTGGGAATTCTATGCGTCCAGAGGAGGACCTCATAGACCCAAGGCTAGAAGAAAAGGCAGTGGGGAGGACCCACAACGATAATGAGGACCTTACGCGTGTTGCCATGTATCATGTTGTAGGGAGTACCTACCTTGATAATGGGGCCGGTATTGTCTATGTATCGGGCATGAAATTATTAACAATAGGTCAGTAAATTGTTGTGTAAGCTCAGCCTGGTCACCTACGTATAAGTCGCAGGGAGCTGATCCGACATTTAAGTTGAGTTTTCGTGGTGGGTACAGTGGTACACCTCTGCAGAGTGTAAAAAGGTATTCGAATACTCCGTGCTCCCGGGTTTTCTGGAGCCTGGTCGTAGTGGGGTGGTCCCTCGTCGTTGCAGCATGATTAGTATTGCTAAATTCTTTAAAATGAGATCAAACCATGGCGACTCATGGGAGTTTAGCCTGACTCTGTGAAAAGTATACATATGTACAGTTTTGACAAATTACTTTGAGAATTAAAACCCCAGATTCAGGGAGACTTTCCAAAGTACTAAGATATCTTTGTTTTCAATAAAATTTCATTAAGTATGGAACCATAGAGCTTATTGTTGTCAATAACTATATACAATATTTCCCTATGCGGGAACTTGTTGAGCTTTGTATGCTCACCCTTGCTGATCCAATAAGTACAGAGGATGAATCAACGGATTTCATAGACTATGGAATCGAACCGGCACAAGAAGACCCCGACAAAGTTCCAGGAGATCCAAGCGCCTGAAGGGTCACCTAACCGCAGTGAGAGTGATGTGGGTTTTTGCCCTGCTTCACGCTTTGCTGGATGAGGAAGATGTTCCCCTCTGCTTTACTAATTTTGCTACTCTTATACGACGTGGTTCCACTCACGTCGATTATTGTAATATGGGTCTGAATGACCCCGTACGCTATGTTAATGTATGTATGTAAATGCTGTTGGATGTTCTGAAGTTTCAACTCCTGTGCACAAATTACCTGGGCATTTGTATCAGGTTCCCACTAACGAGGGGCCCACAATGGGGGTGAGTACAGGGTACTCAGCAAGCCAATTGTAGGAATATGTATTTATATTCAGATAATAGATAAACATGATGGAAGATTCATGGAAGTACTTATAATAAACTAATTCATAAATTATCACCGTGGTGTAGTGGTTGTAATAATTTAATCTCTTACTAACATTGATAGAAATATACATTGTAAATAAATTTCAAAGATGGATCTAACATTTTTGTTTAAAATATTATTCATAAAACTAGTTGTGCCCAACTACATGATAAGTTCATTGACCATGATATACCCTAATCTGAGGGTACGAAGAATTCAAATATCTTCTTTACACTCTGCAGAGGTGTACTACTTCCACCATAATTTACTTCAACTTCCACCGTCAGCGTATACACATACAATAATATTGCATCCGACTAAGTCGAAGATCACATGCTTTTATCATTGTCTTGTAATAACTTTAGGTCTGCCCAACCAAGGTTTTATCATGCATGGAACAAAACCTGTAGCTGTTGTAGTGCGCTATACCCCTACCTAAGTCCCTTTTCAGTGATGGTCTGTGGTAGAGTCACTTCTCTTTATACAGCAGTGAATCAATGGAAGAACCGTATTTTATAATCACATTATTTCTATTCCTCACTATCTATCACTACTACAGAAATGCAGTCTACTAACCCCTATTTTTTAATGGTTTTACGCAATCTGGAAGAAAACTGTTAATGTAAATGGTGCGCAGTAGAGAAGGACATTTGTACTAATAGTTGGGTTATAAGAAACCGTTAGTAAAAATCACATGATTTATTATAACGGTTCTTAATATATTAACTGTTAGAAGAAACATATGTATACTAACGGTTATATTTTTGGAACCATTAGAATAGATTTGATTTTATTTTAACGATTCTTAATATATTAACCGTTAGAACAAACCACATGATTTAATAAATACCCTCGCCGCCGTCTCCTGTCTCTCTCTTCCTTCTTCTCGGTAGAGCCGCCTCTCACCTTCTCAAGTTGCCGTCGTTCATCGCTGACCAAATCCACCAGTAGCTGTCACACCTTTAAATCCTCGTCGCCGATCGCCTCCTACATCGCAACCATATCACCACCATCAGATCTGCTTAGATCTGTCTCCCCGCCATGCTTCTTGCCTCCATTTTCCACCACCACAACTCATGCCACTGCTTGTTCCTCTCCTCTCCCTCTGTCAGCGCACCTCACTGCCAGTGTGACAACAGTCGGTGAGCCTCCACCTCCTCTTTCTCTCTCTCTCTCGGCTCTCTTCTCCAATCCTCCAAACCCTAGATCTAGGCCATTGATGGCTTAGATTGCACCACCGCTGTGTTTGATACGAACATCTGGTGAGCTCAAGCCCTAGATCCACGTTGCCGGCGACCTCCACCGCAGCAACAACCTTGGTCTCCTCCACTTGACTTTAGTTTCCTTGTCCTCAACCAACGCTACATCGACCACCTTCTTCGTCATCGACCCACGCTGCATCGACCATAGCCACGACAACTTCAACTGTGTTTCTCCCCCTCTGCACTGACAACAACTTGGCAACGATCTATTTCTCAAAATCTCTCATCTCTCCCTCCTCTGTTCAATGTCTTCCTGGAATGTGTATGTAAGAGATTTTAAGATTCTTGGATGTGAATGAAAGAACAGGGAATTGATTTTCTTGAAGATTAAATTCTCTTTCTCAAAATGTCTCATCTCTCCCTCCTTTGTCCATTAGTTGTTAACTGAATTAGCTATTCAAATATGATAATAATAGTATGAAGTATTCGAGTGTCATTAGGTTTAACACAATTCTATCATTGTTATATAATATATTAAATCTAGATGATCAAGGTCAATTGACTTGCCTTATCCTTCAAGGGGTGGATCTCCTGATACGGTTTCGGTGATTTTCTCTTCAGCAGTGGGTTTCTTGGGACCTAATTATAGTCATAAATAAAATACATTATCAATCAAAATATCATTATAATACTCAACACATAAAATAAAATGCATGCTAAAGATCTAACATGCTTATACTTAGGTCGACATAACGGGTAGATTAGATAAATCGAACTAAGCCCCTAATCCTAACTCCTCTCCTCTTCCCGTGCCGACCCCATTTGCGCCGCCTCCTCCACTGATCCACTGCCTCCTCCTCCTCCCTAGACCATCAGCGCCTCCCCGAGTCCCCATGCAGCCTCCTCCGCTACCTCCTCCTCCTCTCCATGCCGTCGGCGCCTCCCCGTGCCTCCTCCTCCTCCCCGTGCCGCCCCCTCTCCTCCCTAGATCATCGGCGCCTCCCTGTGCCTCCCCGAGTGGCCGAGTCCCCATGCAACCTCCTCCACCGCTGCCTCCTCCTCCTCCCCATGCCGCCAGCGCCTCCCCGTGCCTCCTCCTCCTCCCCAGACCAGTTAAGCACAAGCTGCCCTTCTAAGTAATTCATTGAATCTCTATCGCCAATATTGAATTTGACTAATACATTAGTTTTTGCATTGATGCTTGACAAGTGCTATTGAAAATTAAAACATAGGAATTAGACAATTGACATTTAGTAATTGTGGTTGCTTGTTATTGTTATTAAAAAGAATATTTTCTAAAACCACATGGCCATCGTGAGATGTCCAAGTTTGGAAATTAACACTTCATTTGCTCTTTTTCTAATATTTTTGTTTATCAAATTCTTCTAGTAATTGGCAAACTGGTAACTTGATTAAATGGTAAGATTACTTCTTTTTACATTTAGACATATTTTTTTTCTGAACATTGTGTTGAATTGTGATATATAAGTTGTTCTATGGATTTTGGATTGTGATAATGTATTGTGGATTGTCCTTTTTCTTATTATGTAGACATTCAGTAACTCAGTGTGATTGTGGACTTTAGTTATGTTCTATGGATTGTGCTTAACTGGTTGGTTATATTATATAGGCTATGGAGTTTGGCTTAATGTTATTTGGTGTTTAATTTTACTTGTTGATCATTTCGAACTTTCAATACTATGTTATTATGTGGTACTCTAAATCATGAAGTAAAGAAAGAGCCAAAAATACCACGTAGGTTCGCGACAATTTAGTAAATATGGTATTTATTGAAACTAAATCGAATTAATTTAGTATTTACCAAAACCGAACCGGAATATTTTTTGATAAATATGATATGTAATGTGCAATACCAAAATTTAAAAAATATCGACAAAATCGAACCAAAAAAACCGAATACATACCTCTAATACATATATACATAAGTCCACAAGTAGCTGCATGTATAACTAATTGCCACAATTTTTTCTATTCAGGTGTTCAAGTATGGTTAGTGCCACATAACAATCCTTTTCACCACATGGTTAAACCTTTTTTTTTTGTCTTGAAAATTCCTACCTCTAGAGTTGAGTACAATTGATATCTATATACATGTATACATATATATAACCTAAGTAATAGTAAGACTTAAAAATACCTGGTAGCAAATATAGATTTTCAGAGGAACAAGGAATTTTTAGAATGTGACACACGTCCACGAAGGAGGGGATCATTAAACATTTCTCGAAGGATGTTTAGCATGGAGAGTATGGACGGTTAGTTTTTAGAATTTTATTAATTTCTTTAAATCTTAATTTAATAATTTTTGTAAGACACATTTAAGTTTGGGAGATTTCAATCCATGCCACTGACAAAAGTAGAAATTCGAGATATGCCATCAAAAAAGACTAATTGGTCTCATACCACTTGAATCCCAAAAATTTTCGAAAAATACCATTCTAACAAGGTCAAAACAGTTGAGTTGGGTTCAATGACTCTTTTATCCTCAAACTCAAACAACAACTGCCAATACAACTACTCATCTATATAAGTAATGTTTTATTTATGTTCGATGAAATATGTCAATAAAATTAGTGTCAAACATGTATAAAAGAAGAAATGAACAGAAATATTTTTGTCATTTTTAAAAAAAATTAAGTTAAAAATGATATTTTTCAAAAACTTTTGGGCCCGTTGTCGCTACTGCCCATTTTAGTGCACATAGGGGCAATATTATGTATGGAACAGATTTTAAAGTGAAGTATAATATAGCGGCAGAAGTTTAATGAGGGATCCAAAATTGAGCTGTTTTATGGTGCCATAACAAATATGTGCTAGAGCATTAAGTCATATGTGAGTCGCATACATTTTATGTCTTTCCATATTTCATTTTTTTTAACACGAGCTCTTATGATGTATACTAAATATTTTAGTTGACATAATAATAAAAAAAAATGCAATGGAAACACCGAAATGGAAGGAGCAAGTCGCGCTCCGTGCCTTGTACCCCTGTTGTCCTAGCTACAATCAACGCAAACCATTCACCATGCATGCATGCATGCACGCAAGAAGAACGAGTCCTTGACCATAAACCACGTCGTGATTTCCGAGACACAGGCCTCTCAATTGACCAAGTATTTCCTATTAGAGCACAAGTGACTAGTATATAAGTTGCGACATGCTTGCATGCTTAGGACGACACAAAGAAAGAAAGAAAGCATCAAAGAACTCCAAGAAGCCATGGCCGTGTCTTGCTCTCACGCTTCTCTCCTCCTCCTCCCCCTGCTCGTCGTCCTGTCCATCTCGCGGCAGCCCACGGCGCGCGCTGTCACCACTGACGGCCTCGTGGAGGCGTGCAACAAGACGGTGTACCCCAAGGTCTGCCTGCATGCCCTCGCGACCAAGCCGGAGAGCCGGACGGCGAGCCCGCGCCTCCTGGCCGAGCTGTCAGTGTACGTGGCGGCCGAGGTGGGCACGGCGGTGGCCACATTCGCGCACAGCGAGCTGGCCAACATTCAGGACCCCGGCCTGTGGCAGTGCCTCGACGGCTGCGCCGACGACATCGAGGAGGCCGTGGCGCACCTCAGCGCGCTGACGCGGGAGCTCACCGACATCAAGTTCACCGAGGTCCGGGAGTGGCTGTCGGCGACACTCGACGGCGCGTCGACGTGCGAGGACAGCTGCCGCGACGCGCCCATCAGCGAGATCAAGAACGCTATCGTCACCAAGAGCATCGAGTTCGAGAAGCTCCTGCGCGTCACCCAAGAGCTCATCTCCGCGGCATCCATCTCCGTCGCGTCCAGGGAGTTCGCCGAGCCGCCGACGACGACCTGGGGCGCCAGCGCGCCGTCGCCATCCTGGGTAACCGGCGCGCAATCGCCGTCCCCGTCGGACGAGGCAAGCGCACCGGAGTCCTGGGAGGCCGACGCGCCGGAGCCATCATCAGACGAGGCAGACGCACCGGAGTCATCAGCGGACGAGTCAGACGAGCCGGAGACATCATCGGACGAGGCCGACGAGCCGACATCCTTGGAGGCAGAAGGGCCGGCGCCGTCATCGTGGGCGGCCGATGCGCCGGGGCCGTCATCGGGCGCCAGGGCGCCGACATCGTGGGCGGCCAATTCACCGGCGCCGTCATCGGGCGCCAGCGCGCCGACATCGTGGGCGGCCAATTCACCGGCGCCGTCATCGGGCGCCAGCGCGCCGACATCGTGGGCAGCCGATGCACCGGCGCCGGGGCCTTCATCGTGGGCCGGCGCCCCAGCACCATGATCGACCTGTCGCAGCTTTCAAGGCTTGGGTTACGAAGTCTCTGTTCTTCATATTTTAAATTTATTTTTCGTTAAATAAGTGATTAATTAATTAGATTTGTCTTGCTATGTCTGATAATAATTTGTTTTTTGCTATTATGGGTCAAATGATGGGCTGATTTAGCCCAGGAATAGCTTACGATTGGGGGACTCAATTTGGGGAACAAGAAGGCCCAAGTTGGAACTTTGTAACAGTAATTTTAAAGTGAATACAAATTCTTTCGAGATGCTACATTATGGCATCTATCATGAATTAAGTTTAATTGAATGAGTTAATGTTGTTGTACAATTTTTTTTAGTAGATTGCACCGTGAGTCTCAAAACTTGTATAGATATATCACTTAAATGCTTAAACATGAAATTTACTTGACAAATTTCTAAATTTGTTCAATTATACCACTTAGACGTCTAGACTTGTCTTAAGTCAATTTTGTCAGTTTGTCATTTAATTGTTTTAACCATTTGCAAAATTTGCATTTTAGCTCTAAATTTTTTTCACCATTGAATTTTTATAATCTTTTGTGGTACTAATCTTTACTATTTAATCAAAATATTACCACATCATTAGTCCCTATCAGCATGCCATATCACCAAAAAAGTTAGTGTTGTATGTCACGTGAAACAAAAACTATGTTGGGGATGTTGCTGTGGTATATCATGCCAACTTAAAAGTGTAATATCAGGAAATATCTTTTTTATTGGTTTATAATTGATAGATAGACTTAAGTGAAACTGTCGAGCAAATTTATGCACTAACTAAGTAAAATTTTTAGTATAGAAAATATAAGTGACATATCTGCTCAAATTTAAGAAATGGTGTGTAATTTACATGTGTAACCTCACTCTTAATATTTTCCTATGCTTTGCCTATAAACTCTAGAAACTGAACTCCTGTACTTAAATTTTCATAACTGAAATTGGGGATGATAATAAGCTGAAATCCAATCCAATCTATTTAATAAAAATTAAAATTCAATTCTCATCCAACCTATAATACATATTATAAAATTCAAATCAATCTAACCCACTTATTATTTCAATCCAATAAGATCCAACTCTTTCCCTCAACATGAGTTTAATCCATTTCTCAACCCATTAACAATCTATTTTCAATCAAAATCTAGTACACTCATAAAAAAATATTAAGTATATAAGGGGTGGAGAAGAAAATAATATGAACCCAAAATATATTATGAGTTCTAATCTAATATCTACTCATTATCAACCCAAATTTTTTCACCTCAATCCAATGCAATCCAACTCTTTTTGAAATCCAACCGAATCTAATTCAACCCAATTTTATTTCTCAACACATTTCAACCCATCCAAAACCAACCCATTTAAATCTAATCCATTTAACCAATTCCAATCCAACTCATTAGCTAGACACAACCCTAAAAAACAAAAAAATATTCTGTCTTGTTCCACAATTCCTTACCAGTAGTTGGCACCTAAGTTCATGCATTCGTGTAACAACGATTATATTGGTATATATAAATTAAATCTAAACTATATGTAATAAAAGATAGATAATGTAACTAATATTTAGTTTAAATTGTATTTGTGGTGTAGGTCATGTTTGGAGCTTACGGTGAACATTAAAAGTCTAGTATCTTCATGTAATAATTTTTACATATAAGAGAAGACTGTGATTGTAAAAAAAACACTGCACACCAAATAACAGAATGTGTCTAGGTCATCGACTGACTACATTCTAACGTCTTGTTTGGTTTGAGATTAATAAAGAAGTAGGCTAGCGTTTTATCTTGCCAAGTACTATCAGATGAGTTCGAGTAAATTTAAGTCACTCAAAACAATTTAATCTGACTAACCTAGGTTAAACTAGCCCCCACAAGATGGCCAATTACTCTATTCCTCTACAAATCTATTTAACTCAACTAACCTATCAAATGATATTTTTTTGATTAACTAAATTAGTCGCCAAACAGTAAGTGTAGATTAAACTAGTTTAGCTAGATTAGAATATACTCACTCAATTAATTTAATTCTGAAGCAAACAAGCCCAAGTCTTTGATGGCATGAGACTGTAATTGCTAATGGTCATTGGGATCTCCCAAAAAAGATGCTTGTTCCAATCCCGACATGGTGCTTCGGATCCTATGAGAAGGCTGCTTCTCCCGGTGCTCCGCAAGCAATGCAATATGCATAAAAAATGATTCCACAAAATCCTTTACAAAATATGATAGGATAATGCAACTCAAAACAAGATAAGTAGTAGTTAAATTTGGGCCAAACAAAGTGTTTATTTAGAACTTAATAAATTTAAGTCTCTCTTCAATTAGGCATCGTTTATAATTACTATTTGATTTTTGTGTTATGCTTCAAAATATACTAATTATAAAATATATTTATCATATCTAATAAGATATTATAATTATCTTAATACTGTTAAATGACCATATCTTAAAAGTATGCTAAATTGTGTTTTGGAGAACTCACGAGATATCAAATAGAGCCTTAGAAACTCTCCAACAAGTTTAAATGGGTGAAAGTGGGCTTATTGATCTTATTAATTCAAGTCTCGATAAATTATCAGAGAAATTTAAATCTGCCTAATCACACTCTTAAACCGACCTAGCATGCAGACGTGTAACACAATTGCTAGGTGACAAATGCATCATCAAATTATTAGCATAGATGCCTAGCGTATCAATCCACATACCCTGCAGCATGCTAAGTTTTGTCATTACATATGCACGTAGTGATGACACAATCTTGAGGGTGTTGTTATCACAGAACCAGACTAATGACCAGTTTGTCCTTATGCTATCAGGGAATCAAGAGAAGGGACTACATATTTGACTTAAGAGTATCTACCCCTCTTATCAAATCAGCATAGAATATGCTGATCGGAAGGTGGTAAGGGGCTCAGGCAAGTCCTGATAATTTTTTTTTCTTGATAGAAAGGACATGCTTAGGACAGAAAAAGCATCTTTTGTTCATAAGAGAGGCCTTACAATATAATAATTTAGTTTTAAGCCTCCTTACATGTGTTGCTTAAAACAAGGCCGTTTTATTTTATATATAGCATTACAAAATAATATCACAAACGGACTTTTATATTACCATGAAATTAATGTTTTCCTCATAATATTTTACATCTGAATTGATTTGCCAAGTACACCACTCAAAATTTTTATTATTCATCGATATTTGAGATCAATCTTCAACCAAAAATATCAAATATAATATTGTATTAGAATCCAACAAACTCTCACCTATCCCTATATAAATTGTATAAAATACATATACTAATTTGTTTACATTTTTGTCTTTATTTTATTTAAAAGAATTAACTCAAAGTTACCGCACTTGACCCACTATATATATTATATCTGTGTACAAAGAAAAAACATGCAACCCACCGAACACGAGAGAGAGAGACAGAGAGATGGAAGGCGTCATCACCCACCGGAGCTTGGACGTGAACGGCATCACCATGCACGTAGCCGAGGCGGGGGAAGGGCCGGCCGCCGTGCTCTTCCTGCACGGCTTCCTCGAGCTCTGGTGTTCATGGCGCCACCAGCTCCTGTTCCTCGCCCACCGCGGCTACCGCTGCCTCGCCCCCGACCTCCGGGGCCACGGTGACTCCTCCGCCCCCTCCTCGCCGGCCTCCTACACCGTTTTCCACCTCGTCGGCGACGTCGTCGGCCTCCTCGACGCCCTCTCCCTACCCCAAGTACTACATATATATATATATCCCCCTTATCACATCTCTTGCAATCTTAAAGGCCTTCAAATTAATCCTTGCTATGCTACGTTTCAGAGAGACTTTTTCCCTGAACTTTGAACCTGATTCAAAAGAGGTCTTACTAAGTGGATTAGACCCATATATCGATTATAAAAACTTGCCAAATTTTATAATTTTTAAACAAAAAGATCAAAATGGAACCTAAATCAAAAGCCGAAGTATCAAAATGGGGCATTCGAAAAATTTAGACTTTAAGATAGATCTAGACTTAAAATTGAAGAACCAAAATGAGATTCTTCGTCTCCTTGAACCCCGCCTATTAAAAAAGATACAAACAAAGTATCTATATGTCTATCATTTTCGTGTACTAACTAAAGTGTTGCATACAAGAAGGTAATTGACCAAATTTATAGACCTTAACTCTGAACACCAAAATCCTATTATATCATTTTTAAAGAAGATAAAAAAGTAGGAAAAGAAAGTATAACCTCAGAAAACTCGTATAATGATCTCATTGGCCATCGTCAATGAACATTTTTTGGTGACAAGATTTTCATTAAAGATTAAGAGTAGAGTAAATTGATTTTTTTCAAGTAATGAGACTATTCCATTAGAATAGTTGTCGAGAAATAATTACAATAAATCCCCCTCATCTCCTATCCCTCCTGCCTAACTTGAGGAGGTGACACTTCCACTCACATCCAAAAATAATGAATTGTCTTCTTGAGTAAGTTTTTTTTTTCTTTTTGATGTCTTTTGCTTATGAAAGGAAAGTAAATGGGTTTCATTAAGTGGTTCGGACTATCTTTTTTAATCAATTTTTGTTCCGTTTTCTATTTCATAGTTCTGAGATAGAGAATAGTATTACTACTTATTAGACTGCATATAGTAGTCATCAGGTGAAGAAGGATACTCTTGTCCAAAAATATCTGTTCCAAAGAAGACTCCTTGATTTTTGAAAATTCCAATGAAACAATGAATTTACAAGCAAATGAATTTCCAACAAGAAAAGTTTCTCATTTGTGATTTAATCGGGGCTAAGGGAATGTACTCGACCCATTCTCCGGTCGCACTTGGCGCAAACGCTGAGGCTTGTACTGAGCATTCCCCCATTCGACATTGTTTGTAAACATGTTGACAACACTATCTTTTGTTCAAGGTGTTTGTGGTGGGGCAGGGGTGGGGGGCCCTTGTAGCATGGAACCTCTGCATGCTCCGGCCAGACAGGGTGAGAGCGCTGGTGAACATGAACGTCGCCTTCATGCCGCGCAACCCTGCCTTGCGCCCGCTGGAGGCCTTCCGACGGCTCTATGGTGATGACTACTACATCTTACGGCTACAGGTATGCAATTCCCCACACGGCCACACCACATGTACGTAGTTGCAACGTCTAGCTTACGCATACCAGATGGCTTCACATTTACTGGGATATAAGGCGATATATCAGACTATATATTCCCATGTTAAATTTTCATCTATTTCTTAATTGACTTGTAGCTCTAATAGCTTTCAAAAGCACAAATTGCTAGGTATTTTGGGAGAAATATAGAAATACGTGTAGTATATAACGTTCATATCAGTCATTTTCTTTTCAATATTGTATAACTTGAACAAAATCTAATTAGTAAAAGTTTGTGAAAATCATATATACAAATATCAATTTTACAAATAGCATCAAGAGTGGTACATTTGCGTGTGTGTCGGTCAATTGACACCTTATAGTGGCATATTAAAAGATATAGCAGATACTACAAATAGGCTTGCGTAAAAGTGATTCATCTTCTTGCTCGAGCTCAACTGGGCCTATGTGCGCCTCCAATGTCCGGCACGAGGAATATCTGAATGTGGCCCATTCAAATTTGCCGGCAAGACCAAATCTAGTTGGCTTGATGAGTTTATTGAGTTAGGAAGGACTGAGTTCTAATCGGTCCAATACAACTAGAGTTTTATCCGCATGGATTGAGGCCGAGATCTAAAAAATCTAGATACAAATGAGGTTTAGAAGAACTATGCTTGCATGCGTACATGGATGCCATTACAATGTCTGGGTGTTGTTGTGTTGAAGGAGCCTGGCGTGCTGGAGGAGGAGTTCTCCCAGATGGACACCAAGTTCATCTTCAAGAAGCTTCTGACGACCCGCGACACCGGCGCGGTCTTGCTGTCGAAGGAATGGTGGGGCTTCCCGGACGGCGAGGAGATCGCGCTGCCGTCTTATCTGCCGGAGGAGTACATTGATCAACTTGCGGCTATGTTTGAGAAGACGGGGTTTACAGGCGCCATGAACTTCTATCGCTGCTTGGACCTGTGAGTGGGACCTCTTAATTTACATCCTCTGTTTTTCGTTAAGGGTTACTCTAAACTTACATCCTAAAAATATTGAGTCATTTTTAGTGTTAAGTCTTAATTTTAATCTTAATGTATATTTCTTTAACATTTGTAATTATGATGTTCTATATTTCTAGGGGAAAATACATGTAAGTTTTTGAAAAATATAAGAATTCCAAATGCATCACATAAAAAGTTAAATATAATGTAGGAGTAGTAATTTTGACAACAGCCTCGTTTTTCACTACTCCGTCGCCAAGCATGTAGATGTTGAATTGATCATACACAAACAAATTAAAGGTGAGAATTGAAAAAAAAAAAGAGAAGGTGCTCATTAAGAAAATAGGATTATATGACATATAAGTTTCCTCGTTTGATAAGGATATTTTAGATTTTAATAAAAATGCTTAAGAGGAGTAGTAGCAGCAGTAGTTAACTTTCGTACGGCTGATGATTTGGGTTAGGCAAAGAACTTGTTCACGATTTTTACATACAGAATTTATGGGAGGTTTTTTTTTTCTTTTTTGCAACTGTGTAGTTTTGAAGGGACTCCGGCGCAATTCTCCCTATGTTTTGTATATGTCGTATTCTTCAACTGCTATAACATTTGAACTATAGTAACATTGTAGCCTTCCTTAAACAAATTGTAACATTGTTGCAACCCTAACCTATAATTATCTTACTCAAGAACATCCTACAGAAAGCAATCCCATTTATTAAAATTCTATACAAAATAAAGAAAAATAACCACTAATTTTTTTTCTTAAACATACTTACAGGAACTGGGAGCTCACGGCACCATGGACAGGTGCCAAGATACAAGTCCCAACCAAGTTTGTGGCAGGGGAGTTTTCCCTGACATACAACTCCAAGGGCGTCCAGGACTACATACACAAAGGTGGGCTCAAGAGTGACGTGCCGTCGCTGGAGGAGGTGGTGGTGCTCGCTGGTGCCGCCAACTATATTCACCTAGAGAAGTCAGATGAAGTCAGTGAACATATCTACCACTTCATCAATAAGTTTGAAGAGTAGTCCTCTATTTTCATATACTAATCAGTTCACATAAAAATTATATGATATTAGAATCAAAAATGTTGAATTTGAAATATAATTGGTACAAGTGGAGTCCATCTAGTAGGATTGGCCGAGTCTAGATGCGAGAGAGAATATTGATGTATGAGTTGATTGTCTATATTTTTTTAATAATTTAAATTTTTAAGTGAATTGATTGGTGCATAAATTCTGTACATTGGCTCGTCAATCTTTTGTGATTTTCTGGTGGATGTATTATAGTAGTGTATATTATACAGTGTTTTTAGTCAAGCTGAACGAAGAAGGACCAAGTCACAGTGATGTAATATATTCTACATGTTCCAGGTGTATAGCTGGTGGTCCATGTTATGTAATCTAAGGCTTATGTAGTTCTATTAAAGTAAATTGCCTTGATGGTACGTCTTTCGGCTTGTACAATTGTGTCCTTCGGATGAATTCATATTATTTTTCATAGAAAATAAAAGATACGTGTATTTCTTTTTGTTTGGACCATAGGAGATAAATTAACAATCTAAATTAAGATAGATGAGAACTTTAAACTATTTTTTCATGTCAATCTAGACTTCAAATTCTGATTGAATCGTTGAGATTCTAAGAAAAGCACCATCTGCTCTTGTCTTCTTTACTATAAAGAATCTAAATTGCATTTAAGTTCTTAAACTTAGTTTAGATTGGAAAACTCCAAAATTTGTTTAATTATACTATTTAAGTCAACAATAAGTAAAGTGAGAGAAAAGTTGGATTGGTTGATGTTTAATAATCAACCATTTGTAGAAATTTTAAGCTGCTCTAAATCCGGCTTTTGGATCGATAGTAGGGTTAAGAAATGGCTCTGACCTCTTTATCCTCCTCACCAGGAGTGTTGAAAACTGAAATGCATATGCTGCATGCAGTGATCCCTTCTAATTGTCGACCCTGCCACTCGCGCCGACAAGCCAACCTTCACAAGCTGGAGGAGATGGTGCTGACGAGAAGGAAAATACACGAAGAAGTGCTCTACTTGAAGGAGGTCACGGAGGAGGTGATGAAGTTGATGGAGGAGGAAGGAGGTCACGACGAACAATGATGGCCAAGAGTCATCTCAATCGTAGGGATGCGCGGCTTGGACAAGGCTCCTCTTGTGCGGCGAGTGTACGAGCATTCTTTGGTGGCGGGCATGTTCGACAACAAGGCCTGGATCATGGTGGGAGAAGTCCCATCTCGCAGGTAGATATTCCAGGACATCTTAGCACACAAGTACAGGCCCATCCCATGGGCAAGTTGGGTAGGGAGGGTATAGAAGCATGCGATGAGGGGCAGCTTGTAGAGACACTTGAAGATGACTTAAAAGGTAAAAGGTTCTTGATTGTTCTTGCCAATGTCCTGGATGAATTAGCATCAAGTGACATAAATTTGTCCGGCTAAATCCCTTCACATAGAGATGATATAGAGCCCAAAACAGCCCCTAAGCCCAAGTGCTTGTAATCCTTAGATCCTTTGATCAAGGGTGAGATGTCTCTTCCTATTTTGTATGGGGAGATGAAAACCCTAGTCTCTTCTGTGAGAAGGGAATGAGAGAGCAGCAGCAGCAGCAGTAGCCGCCATTAGCCCACACACAAAACCAAAAGAAACAAGAGAAGAGAAGAAGAGGAGAAGCTCTGTCCAACCCAGTGATTCACTTTTCATGCAGTCTCTGTGAAAGTTGCTCCAGTTGATTCACTTAGTTCCAGTGGTTTTTGTTTGATTCTCTTGAAGTGATTGCCTCTTGACTTGATAACATTTGCAATGTCCAGTTGTTTGAAATGCTATTGCATCCTTTTCGAAACTTTTGTTTTATGACTGGGGCCCGAGTCCCTCCCAGCTCAGTTCAATTCCTTGTTATTTGCATTGAACCTCCACTTGTAATTGCATCGAGGCTTATTGTTCTGATGGGAGAAATGAGGTGCCAAAAGAGAGCATTTTGGTACTCTTGTCCATCTAACAATATTTGTGTTTAGCAACACCGTTCTTATCATGAGCACCTGGACATGAGAGTTGAGGAAGTCCTTTGTTAGATAAAAATTGGCAGAATGTATTCGATAAGTACAAACCCCTAGAGTTCAAACGAAAGGTTCGAATAGTAGTAGAAAATTGAGTTGGAACCATAGATGTGGACTTGTAAATGCAAAGAAGTTCACTGCAATGTTTCATAAAATAGATTTAAGTATATTTAAAAAAATCATCAATAAAGATAACATAATATTTATGACCTCCTTTAGAAACAAAAAGGACAGGACCCCATTTATCAAAGTGAACTAAAGTAAAAGGAGTGACGAAGCGGGACATGTACACTAGAACGATAAGAGAGTTGTAGCTGCTTGTCAAGTTTACACCCGTACAAATGAAGTCTGTATCGATAGAGACATGACCTAAGACACCTTGATGAACAAGAGTAAATAGACGCAAACTACATAAATGACCAAGACGATGATGCTATTGAGGAAAACTAGCAAAAGCAAAGCAAGAAGCCGATAAGATTGCAGCTATGGAGTACTAAGAGCGCCATGAAGAGAAATTGGCAACAGGTTACCATCAGCAAGAGACGCAGAGCCTCCACGAGATTGAAGCTTGGGACAGTCCCTCCGAACATGACTAAACCATTTGCAATAACAACAGTGGATATGTTTCCTCGTTGTAGAACTAGAGGGACATGTCATACCAAAATAGACTGTAAACTCATGGGTGGCCCAAGAAGAAGACCAGCAGGAGGCTGTCGAGCAACTAAAATAGTGTGAGATGGAGGCATATGAACAGGCTTAGCAGGAGAATGCAAACATATCTCCTCAAGAAAGCAAGGGCATCTTCCATGTTTGGAAAATTGGTGTGACTAAGAATTTGAGTCCGAATAGACTCAAATTCAGTGCGAAGATGCATCATGAACATAAATAGGCGATGCTGCTCCTCACAAGTACAAAGCCCAATGCAACAGTCACAAAACGAATAAGAAGAAGGAACCATGGAGTCAATCTGGTGCCAAATGGAGTGGAATTGACCATAGAACTCTTCAACAAAGGAGTCCTGGTACTGAAGGGTCAAAAGATACTAAATAAGAGAATACCAGTAAACCACACTAATAGGAAGATTCGATGCTGCAAAGACTCCCATAGCAAAGACTCCCACATCTCTTGTGCCAAAGATAGTTCACATAAGTCCATCCGAATGGAAATCTTTACACTCTAACAAAGACCAGCTCGAACACGTGCCTCATTAGTAAGCCATCTCTCCATAGCTTCCGAACTAGTTTTTCCATCTGGTTTATAAGAAGTACCAACAATATGACCTTGAGTCATATCCTATTGAGGATTATACAAATAGTAGAAGACCATTCTTTGTAATTCTGCCCATACAAATAGTAGAAGACTATTCTTTGTAATTATGCCCATCCAACATGACATCAGATGTAGACAGAATACCAGGAGAGATATTGGAAGCCATGATGTCCAATTAAAAAAAAAAAAAGAGATCAAGCCACCAAGCAAAAACACCAAAACAGTAGCCACCACCACACCAAACCAGACCAACAAAACCTAGTCTACACTTCAGTTTTAAACCAAATCAAACCACATGTCGGTTTGAACCCAAATCAAGCCACCCTGTGGTAGACAATAGGCAATGGGAAACTGTAGCTATCTCAGTGACGGCAACGGCAGATGACAGCCAGCGGCTAGCGAGTGGCTATGTCAACGATGTAAAGGTGGAAGGCAGGTAGCAGCGGTGTAAAGGACGAGAGCGGTGGTGTGAAGTACAAGACGACGATGGTAGCAGCACGAAGGACAGGACGATGGCGGCCAAAGAAAAACCACCTAAATTTGCGCCAAAGATGAAGAATGACACAAAGGCCACGACAGTTGGCAAAGATGGAAAAGTGAAGCACCGGGTCAAGATTAGTGATGAATCAGAACAACCTCAAATCTACAGTGCGATGTGTAGGATGTAACTCTGAGATCAAACTAGCGGCAAACTAGCATATGAGCCTTTCTCTGATACCATGTTAGTTTTTAAGAAAAGCACCGATATCATTATCGTAGACCAATGAGGTATATATGTAGTACATATATATGAGATAGAAAAAAGAGATAAAACAAGTGGACCTTAATCCTAATACAACATATATATACATTAACATTTTTACCTCTTGTAGATCCCGAGTGTCTTTCGTCTTCATTGGTTGGTCATTCGTTGTTCTCCTCTGGTGTGGATGGCCTTTCATATTGGGCCTAGTTCATAGAATGGCATTCACTTGCTCCTTCAGGTTGACCTTTGATTTTCTTAGAAAATAGTTTAGAATCCTAGCCTGATTACTCGCAATCTGAGTAACTAGGTGGGCCCCCGCGTGTTGCCGCGGGTATTGAGGAAAGAGATTTGTAAATGATAAGATATTGTATCCAGAACTGAATGATTATGCCCAAATCATGCCCTGATTCGACCAGTTATGCACTGAACAACCATTAACAGGGTTTGTATTATTTGAATTGGACGAACACGACCAGGTTTTGGGCCGATATGATCGATTTTTGATCCGTTTGAGACCTAGCCTTGGTTTTCGCACTAGGCTCGCCCAGATTCTAATATGCGGAATAACGGGATCTTATACCTGAAACCCAAAGTAATTGCACAACTCTTTATTTCAAAGAGGGCTTACATGTCGAACGTTAGACACACTTGTCTACGTCGAAGGAATTATAAGTGTCTAAAACTCAAATAAGTTCTATGACTCTTCGATTGAATTCGATGATCTAAACTAGACCTATTACAAGGTATTTATAGTCCAATCGTATGAGTACGTATCAGACTTAGAGACCTAAACGTATTAGACTCATATAACTAATCCTAAACAGATAAGCTTAGTTATACACATTCAGATCGGATTACAATTCCGAACAGGGAACGAATTCCTTTTCCTGGTCGCGAACTGATCCATGGTCGCGGACTCATCTAGGTCGCGAATCCTTTCCGAACACGGTTAAGGTCGCGAAGTCGTATGCGATCAGGACTTGGTTGCGAAGCCGCATGCGATCAGGACTTGGAGATCCTCCCGGATCATGACTCCCTTGTTGAGAAGGAGCCAACCCCTGTTGCGACCTCTCGATCAAACTGGAGATGTGGAAATTGGGCTTGTCCATCTTCTTTGGTGTACCACTTTGCCGCACGTGCTCGTTGATCTTTCCAACCGATTCGAAAAGTCTCCTTGGTGCCACTGCGGGTGGTAGTCACCTTCTTTTCCAGAATCACATCTTCACGTAGAGGTTTGTCTCGTTGATAGACCAAGTCTTCAACATATGGTACTATAGTATCTGGCTCATCATCCAGCATTGAAGGCTCAAAGAGTTTGAGGTGCTCAACATTAACAACTGAGTAGATATCCATGTATGAAGGTAACTCGAGCTGACAAGCATTATTACCCACTTTCCGCAAAATCCGAAAAGGACCATAACGAATGGGTTTGAGTTTCTTACCTTCACCTTTAAGTCTCTCCTTACTCAGATGTAACCATACCATATCACCTTCTTGAAATTGCGCATCAACTCGGGGCCGATCATGTCGCGCCTTGTACTTGAGTTGAGCTTTCAGCAAGTTCTGTTCAACCTCACGATGGAGTCGTTGAATACCTTCCAGGAATTTTTGTGCTCGATCCTGATCAGATGCTTCCTTGCTGTTCTGTGCTGAGGTAGAGATCACAAACTCCATGTCGAATGGACTCTGTGGTAGAAACCCCAAACAAACCTCAAACGGGGACTTTTCAGTCGAACCATGCACTGCTCGATTAAAAGCAAACTGCAGGTATGGTATGCTTTCATCCCAGGTCTTCGGGTGCTTCGAGTTATATCCTCTCAAGAGATGAACGACTGTGCGATTGACCACCTCGGTTTGACCATCAGTTTGCGGATGAAAAGCAGTACTCCTCTTTAGCTTGGTGTCCATCATCGTCCAGAACGATCGCCAAAAGTGACTAAGGAACCGGGTATCGCGATCAGACACAATAGAAGTCGGCAGTCCGAAGTGTGTCCAAACGTGTTGAAAGAATACCTGAGCGGCTTCTTCTCCCGTGACAATCTTCCGACAAGGTATAAGAACAATCATTTTGGAGAACCGATCAACGACCACGAATAGATAGTCGTTGCCATGTCGGGTCTTAGGCAATCCTCCCAAGAAATCCATGGATATGCTCTCCCATGGTCGCGATGGAACTGGCAAAGGAGTGTACAAACCTAATTTTTGGTTTGCCGGTTTCGAGATGCTGCAGAGACCACAGCCTCGAACAAACCTAGCCACATCTTGCTGCATACGCGGCCAGAACACATGTCGGTGAAGATTTTGCAACGTCTTTGTAACCCCAAAGTGACCAGCTACCTTCGATGTGTGCGCTTCTCACATCCATTGAGTTCGAGGTGCTCCACGAGGTATGCAAAGTAAATTGCCCTTGTACAAGAGTCCCTCTCGACGAACGAACTCCGTAGGCTTCCCTGTTTCGAGCTCAGTCAGTACTGTTTGAAAATCAGGGTCTTCACTGTACATAGTGGCATAGTCATCATGACATGAAGGCTCGATCTGCATGAACGCTGATAAGCAGAGGGTCGTAACTGGTGGTCGCGACAGCATGTCCGCCAATTTATTGTGTACGCCCTTTTTGTACTTAATCACCAGATTGAACTGCTGCAGATACGACATCCACTTCATGTACCGAGTTTGCTGTAGTTTGGACCAAGTTTGCTGTAGTTTGGACTGAGTTTGCAAATATTGCAATGGTTGATGGTCGGTGTGGACAACCGTCTCTTTCCCCAAGAGATAACACCGCCAATGTTTCACGGCCTGATGCAGTGCGCATAACTCCTTATCATAAGTCGGGTAGTTCTTCTGAGCTCCCTGGAATAACTCGGAGTGATATGCCACTGGTCGACCTTCTTGCATGAGCACTGCGCCCATCGCATAACCTGAGGCATCGGTTTCTAGCTCGAACGGTTTCTGGAGATTTGGCAAAGCTAACACAAGCACCTCGCTGATCTTCCTTTTCAGCAAGAGAAACGTGTCCTCATGTTTCCCTGTCCACTCGAACTTCTGATCGATCCTGGTTAATGCATGCAATGGAGAAGCCATAATCGAGAAGTGTCGAATGAACTTCCGAAAATATTGGCATGCTCCCACAAAACTACGCACATCCGTAACTGTTCGCGGTCGCGGCCATTCGCGAATCACTTTTACCTTGTCTAGGTCGATTTGCAACGTATCGTTGCCGACCAGGAATCCAAGGTAAAGTAGAGTTTGCTGGCCGAACTCGCACTTCTTACGGTTGAGGCGAAGTCGATGTTGCCGAAGCTGATCGAACACCTTTTCGACATGAATGAGGTGCTCATCCCACGAACGACTATAAACCAATAAGCCGTCGAGGTACACGATCACAAAGTCGTCGATGAACTGTCTCAATACGTCATTCATAAGACGCATGAAAGTTGCCGGGGCGTTGCAGAGACCAAACGGCATGACCAGCCATTCGAACAGACCTTGTCGTATTTTGAACGCGGTCTTCCACGTATCCTCCTCTCGGATGCTGACTTGATGATATCCTGACTTAAGATCCAACTTGGAGAAGACAACAGCATGCTTCAATTGATCTAGCAGGTCATCAATACGAGGAAGGGGGTACCGGTTCTTGATGGTGATCTTGTTCAGTGCTCGATAGTCGATGCACATACGCCAAGTCCCATCTTTCTTTGGTACTAACACCACAGGAGATCCACAAGGTGAACTACTTGGTTGAATGACACCATCGTTCAGCAACTCACCAAGTTGTCTCTTGATCTCTTCATTCTCCAATACTGAGTTGCGATACATACTCAGATTGGGCAGTGTCGCATCGGACACAAGCTGAATTTCGTGCTCGACTGGACGTTTCGGCGGACGACCCTGGGTAGTCTCGAACAGATCACTGTATTTCTCCAGCAGTCCCGAAAAACGACCAGGATTCTCTCGACACGCCAACGACAATGCTAGTCGAGACCCCCACTTTGACCAATGGATCGAATCATGACAAGCACATACTTGTGACATGCATTAACAATCCGTTTGGCTTGATTTGCGGTAATCAAGTTCAAAGTGTTGACGTGGACGTCTCTACTGATCACGAACTTAACTCCATCTTTGGTGAGGTCGTACTCTTGCGCTCGCCGATGGAAATGAGCGTCTCGATCATACAGATACGGACTCCCAAATATCACTTGATAGATATCGATAGGGACAACGTCGCATTGCACCTCATCGACATATCGTGCAGAGATCGCAAATTTCAACACACACTGACTCGTAATCTGTTGATTCACGTCGGATGTAAACCAACCCAGCGGATATGGTCGCGGGTGTGTGGTTGTCTTCAAACCAAGTCGCCGAACCAGTCCAGCGGAGACCAGATTCTTCTGACTTCCTGGATCGAATATCGCTGCGACTACTTCGTGCTTCACCTGGACGTTGATGGTGAACAAGTCCTCTGTTGGGTGATGGTCGTTTGGTGGATCCAAACCCTTCTCCTTCGGCATTGCCATCAGAGACAAGGTCGTATCCGCCTCATTAACTGAGTTCACTCAGACAACTTCTTCTTCGGGTGAAGTTGCAGTAGCCGTGGCTGTTCTTTTCCCTGGTCCATTTTTCTTTGGTCGAAGTTCAGGATGAAGCTTGTAGCATTTGTCCTTGGTATGTCCCGCGACTTGACAATGTTCGCAAAAGGCACCCGTGCTCGATTTGGAAGCGTTCTTCTTCGGACTCGGCTTTTTCTTTGTCGAGGTCGTACTTTCCTTCGTGCTTTTGTCGCTGCGGGATTTATTCTTCTTCTCGATCGCCATAGCAGTTGTGCTTGCGGTCGCGATGTCTTGGACGCCGAACAGACTTAGCTCAGTACTGATCGATTTCTGAAGTCCAGATGTGTACTTCCGAAATACCTGAGGGTCGGATAGTGAGATGCCAATGACCATTGCTTGTCGCCGAAACTCTGTTGTATAGTCTTGGACGGTCTGGTCGCGCCGTTGGTACAATCTGTGCCAACGCTCCCATCTCTCCTCAAGGTAACCCATCGGATAGAATTCTTGTCACATAAGTCGCTTGAATTGACCCCACGCAAGGTCGTCAGCTTCACCACTGGCGACAAGGGCCTTCCACCATGTCTTGGCGTGGTCCTTCATCTTCAAAGGTGCAAATTTGACCTTTTGAGCGCTACTGAACCCTTTCAGGTCAAAGTAGGTCTCAAGTTGATCGATCCAAGAATCCAGCTTCTTGGCATCGATCACCCCATCATATATGGGTATATCAATCTTAGCGTCGACTTTAAAAGATCCGACAGCTAAGGAGGTGTTGGCGAGGTCGTCGGTCTTGTGGTTGCCTTCGTCTTCATCTTCGTCTGCCCTGCGCAAGTCTTCACTAGTCTTCGCACCCATACCCTTCCCTACTTCAGGAGATACAATCATGGCCTGCTGCTTAATCCAAGCAAGCACGGTTTCCATGTCGGTGGAGAGCTTAGCCACTTGTTCGGCTAGGTTAGCTTGAACGGAGGTATCGTCAGACATTGTCAGAGACGCGGCTATAAGAACCGTCAATTGATCGCCTGGAGTTTCGCCGGAGGTTTTATAATCCTGGCGAGTCTTCATCATCCACAGGATAGGAAAGTTGCTCTGATACCAACTTGATCCGTTTGAGACCTAGCCTTGGTGTTCGCACTAGACTCGCCCAGATTCTAATATGCGGAATAACGGGATCTTATACCCGAAACCCAAAGTAATTGCACAACTCTTTATTTCAAAGAGGGCTTACACGTCGAACGTTAGACACACTTGTCTACGTCGAAGGAATTATAAGTGTCTAAAACTCAAATAAGTTCTATGACTCTTCGATTGAATTCGATGATCTAAACTAGACCTATTACAAGGTATTTATAGTCCAATCGTATGAGTACGTATCAGACTTAGAGACCTAAACGTATTAGACTCATATAACTAATCCTAAACAGATAAGCTTAGTTATACACATTCGGATCGGATTACAATTCCGAACAGGGAACGAATTCCTTTTCCTGGTCACGAACCGATCCATGGTCGCGGACTCATCCAGGTCGTGAATCCTTTCCGAACACAGTTAAGGTCGCGAAGCCGTATGCGATCAGGACTTGGTCGCGAAGCCGCATGCGATCAGGACTTGGAGATCCTCCCGGATCAGTTTTGAAATGGACGACCACGACCAGACTTGTTCAGATACGACCATGTTTTTGGGCTGGATGACCACAACCACGACTTGCGCCTACATGACCAGTTTTGAACCGAATGACCATTACCAGTCTTGTGCTGATAGTGAAATATTAGCCGTGAAAGTAAAACAAATTGGTCAAACAGTAATTTTCTCTGTGTGGTCCACTGGTCGTTTTCTCTGTGTGGTCGACCAGTTTTGGATTGGACATACACGAACAAGGTTTGTGCTGATACAATAAAATTAGCTGGGGTATTAAAAAATTTGGTCATAAATCTCAGTCAAAGCATAAAAAACAGTGGGCGCACATGCAAATCCATGGTTGAATCATCAGGCTTGTCTGTGGCCAAATCTAGTGACGGCGAAGCAGCGGTTTGTCTTTTTTTGTGATGGCCGTTTATTTTTTTTGCTGGTCGATTCCAACCCGGTTCAAATAAAAAGATTTCTTTTGGTCGGACAATGAAAAAGTGGTCACATTTCTCTTGGTCGAATCATCAGTCATGACTTGTGGTCAAGTGTGGTGAACAACTGGACCATACAAAACATGGTGGTAGTAGCAGCAAAAACGATCATAAGATTTGGCCCATCAGAAAACGTAAAATTGGTCGAGGAAGTAAAAACAATGGTCGTAGATGTAAAATCTCTGGTCGATCACTTTTGGACGAAAGAGTATTTTTTGGGTCATATTTTTTTTTTGTTGCAATCAAATTAGTCAATTTGGTTGTGGTCGAATGTATTGCCTAGTCGAAGCATCAATTTTTAGATTTTTACGATGGTCGTTTTTTGTTTTCTGGTCGAATGACCTTGCCATGGGTGTGGTCAAATGTGGTGAATTGGTCGACTGTACAAAAAAAATTGTCTCGTCTATTTTTTCATTGGTCGAATCAGAAAGTCTGGTTTTGGTCAAATGTGCGAAACAGTTGACAGTTTTGGTTGAATGTGGGAAACAGCTCGCCAGTGGGAGCACGTTCAAGGGCTAGATGTTATCCTCGGAATGGACTGGCTAGCGAAGCATAAAGGCCAGATGGACTGCGATAAGAAGGCGATCACTCTGTCAAACACTGAAGGAGAGCAAGTTACGTTCTACGCAGAAAGATCTCTAGTAAATGACCAAGTGTGCAATTTGAACAGCATGGAGAAGGTTGAATTTGAAAAATTCCTAGTAGTGAATGAATACTCAGAAATTTTTCCCGAAGAACTCCCTGGAATGCCACCAAACCGGGATGTAGAGTTCACAATTGCGTTGAAACCTGGATCTGCTCCATATGCGAGAAAGCTTGCACGCATGATGAGCAAGGAGCAAGAGGAATTGAGGAAACAAGTGGAAGAGTTGCAAAGAAAAGGATTTATTAGGACGAGTTCCTCACCATGGGGAGCCCTTGTACTCTTCGCTAAGAAGAAAGATGGCAGTCTATGACTCTGCGTTGACTACCGAAGGTTAAATGACATGACAATTAAGAACAAGTACCCTCTACCAAGAATCGACGATCTCTTCGATCAGCTCAGAGGAGCTAAGATATTTTTGAGAATTGACTTGAGGTCCGGGTATCATCAATTGAAGATTCGAGAAGAAGACAACCCAAAGACTGCATTTATAACAAGATATGGACTGCATGAATTTACTGTACGGTGCTATTTGGTTTGACAAATGCACCAGCAGTGTTTATGAACTTGATGAACAAAGTCTTTATGGAATTTTTAGACAAGTTTTTCATCATATTTGTGGACGACATTCTTATCTTCTCCAAGACGGAGGGAAAGCATGCACAACATCTTAGATTGGTGCTAGAGAAGCTTACAGATTATCAGTTGTACGCCAAGTTTGATAAGTGTGCCTTTTGGTTGAAGGAAATCTCTTTTCTAAGCCACATTATTTCTGGCAAAGGAATATGTATGGGTTCATAAAAAATTCAAGGTATCATGGAGTGGAAGCAGCCGGAAACAATGACTAAAGTAAGAAGTTTCCTATGATTGGCATGTTATTACCGAAGATTTGTTGAAGGATTTTCCAAGATCACTAAAGCACTCACTAAACTACTGAAAAAGAACGTCCCATTCAACTAGACTGAGGATTGTGAAAAGAGTTTTAAGGAGCTAAACAAGATATTGACAACTGCACCTATTCTCACGTTGCCAGACAACAAGGACTTTGAAGTCTACTGTGATGCATCGAAGCAAGGACTAGGTTGTGTTCTTATGCAAGAAGGAAGAGTTGTGGCGTATGCATCAAGACAGTTGCGACTGCACGAAGAGAACTACCCAACTCATGATTTGGAATTAGCCGCTGTTGTTCATGCATTGAAGATTTGGCGACACTATCTATTAGGAAATAGATGTGAGATCTATACTGACCACAAGAGTTTGAAATATATCTTCACGCAACTGGATTTGAATATGAGGCAATGAAGATGGTTAGAGCTAATTAAAGATTATGACCTTGGGATACACTACCACCCCGGTAAAGCAAACGTAGTAGCGGATGCCTTAAGTAGAAAGTCCTACTGCAATCAGGCAAAGATCCTAGAAGTACCACCCCAATTACTCAAAGATTTTGAGAAGCTGAACTTGGAATTTGTTGAACAAGGGACTATTGCCGATTTGAAGGTAGATTGCAAGTTCAAGAATCAAATTCAAAAGGCTCAAGAAGTAGATCAGAATGTTCAAAAATTGAAAGAGGAAAGTATGGAGGTGCGACCAACTTCAGTGAGAATGAGTAAGGAATTTTATGATATCACAATCGAATATGTATCCTAGACGACAAAGAAATCAAGGACTTAATATTGCATAAGCTCACTACACCTCTTACTCTATCCACCCAGGCAGTACAAAGATGTATAAGGACCTAAAGGATCGATTTTGGTGGAATGGAATGAAGAAGGAAGTTGTTGAGTTTGTAGCATCTTGTGACACCTGTCAGAGAGTGAAAGCAGAAAATCAGAAACTAGCAAGACCACTGCAACCTCTACCAACCCCTGAATGGAAATAGGATGAAATCGGAATGGATTTTATAACTGGATTGCCAAGAACCCAAAAAGGTTATAATTCTATATGGGTTATAGTTGACAGATTGACGAAAGTAGCTCACTTTCTACCAATGAAGACTCAATACACAACCAGTAAGCTAGCAGAGCTGTATCTTACCACAATTATCGTTCTGCATGGAGTATCAAAAGCAATTGTTTCAGATAGAGGAGCGTAGTTCGTGTCAAAATTTTGGGAAGAATTGTAGAAGGCCTTGGGTACAAAATTGAACTTTAGTACCACTTAACACGCGCAGACGGGAGGCCAAACAGAAAGAGTGAACCAAATTCTAGAAGACATGTTGAGAGCGTTAGACTGTGGAATTTCTTGGGAACAATTCCTTCCATACGCAGAGTTTACTTACAACAATAGCTATCAGGCAAGTCTACAGATGGCACCTTATGAAGTGCTCTATGGAAGAAAGTGTCACACACCATTGTATTGGACCGAGGTGGGTCAGATACTTGGGACCACAGCTTGTGGAGGATGCCACTGCTCATGTAAAGATTATACAGGAAAGATTGAAGACAGCCCAGTCTCGACAGAAGAGCTACACTGACAATAGAATAAGAGAGTTATCTTTTGAGGAAGGCGACTGTGTACCTCAAAGTAACACCATACAAAGGAGTCCGTCAATTTCAGATGAAAGGAAAGTTAAGCCCAAGATATGTTGGACCATATAAAATCTTGGAAAGACGAGGAGAGGTAGCCTACAAACTGGAGCTACCACCTGAACTGGTAGGAGTTCATGATGTTTTTCACATATCCCAACTGAGGAAGTGCCTAAAGAAACCAACAGAGCAAGTATCTCCTATGGAACTGAAGTTCAACCAGACTTGTCATATCAAGAGTACCCTGTTAAGATATTAGAGGTCAGAGAAAGGAAATTGAAATCAAGAACCATAAGATTTTGCAGAGTTCAGTGGAACAATCACACGGAAGAAGAGTCAACATGGGAAAGAGAAGAAGTATTGCGTCAGAACTTCCCTTTCTGTTTTCGAATCAGACAGAATCTCGAGGAAAAGATTATTCTTAAGAAGGCCAAGTTGTAACACCCCAAATTTTTGCTACTCTTTAGTATGTCAGTCAGTGCATCTCTATTGAATTCCTCGGATGTCTTGGCCACGTCTTAGATAAAACCTAGAAGAATCCCCAAATCTTGACCTGGTCTAGATCAATTATCTCAGGATTATGATCCAGGATATGCCAATACCTCAATTCAAGAACTTGGCAGCAGAACTCCATCATTCAGACCATTTTCGCAAATCAGTCCAAAAGTATTACAGATTGATCCTTTTCGGATTTTTCCAAAAGCCTAAAAAGGCTAAAAGCCTCAGATTAGCTTCAAATCTTGATCTAATTCAGGGAATATCTCCCATTCACTATTCAATACAAAATCTCCTTCTGCGAGAATCTCAAAATCTCATCCTAGATCCCAGATTTTAGACTTTGACAAAACCCAAATTCTACCCTAATTACCCTGTTTTTGTTTTTGTTCAAAACCTGATCAAAAGTTCCAAATTTTATCATGTGTCTCTCCCAAGCTGTTTATTAAGTTAATTGAGCCACATCGGTGAAATCAAATTTAGTCCTAACCAATTATTTCACTGAATTTACAAATCACTCCAAATTAAGTTTTAGAAATTGTGTTTCAGTCCAAAACCTGTTTTGCCCAGCCGGCACACCTTCAACTGGAGCGCCGCCGCGATTCATTGCTGCCGGCCAGCGCCAGCCATTGCCAACGCTTGTGACCGTTGCGCTTGCATATCGCACACGTGCCACGCCGGAGCCAACCACCGTGGCAGCGCCCACGACTAGCAGCTCGACCAGCATCGTCTCGTCTCGCGCGCATGCGTGCCTGCAGCCGTGTCAGAACTTTTGTGCCACGCCGTCGACATGCCGAGGCCGCCGTCAATACACCTCTGCGCCAACCAGAATCTTGCGTAGACGCCACCTCCCAGCTGACAAAGCTGTAGCAACCGCTGCATGCCATCCCGTCGCCGCTGCACGCCGTCTCGTCATCACCACTGTTCGCTGCCTAGTCAATTCAACGTCAATCCTTTTTCTTCAAGTCTCGAGAGCTCCAGTCACGCCTATATAAGCCACTGCAACCAGCCTCATCTTCATGCCATCCAAAAACCAGCTAAGTCTCTACCTTCTTCTTTTTATTCTTCTTCTCCGGTGAGCCGACGAGGAGGGAAACGACACCAGAGTTCACCTCAGCTCCAAATCTCCATCCAACTTCACTAGTATGCTCCTAGCACCCATCTCCTCATGCCATTTCAGCTAATTTGCCTCCGATGAACTGCATCGCCGGTAATCGCCGGAATTCCAAATTGCCCTGTTTCTGCTATCAAAATCATTCCCGTCCAAATTAGCATCCCTTTTTCTAAAGTTAATCGATCACCAGAGCCCATTGAGCAAGCCTGTTCAACCACATTTTGAATTTAGATTGTAATTGAAGTTTTCCCGTTTCTTCGCATGCTGCTGTGGACGTCTCACGTCGCCGACACGCTCCACTGTGTCACCTGTTGCATCTAGGCCCCTATTATTGTTGATTTTGATTATTGATGACATTAAGTGTTTTTGATCTAATCATGTCTTTGAGCTATCTGTATGCAGAGACCTAAGAGCTATTTCTCTTAAGGTCGCAGTATTGCCAAAGTCGCAAGCATTAGGTCGGCAAGAAGAAAGCCACAGAGACCTAAACTATCTGGAGGATCTGCAAGTCGCAAGCACAAGGTCGTGAGCCGAGGTCGAAAGCACAAGGTCATAGTGTCATCAAAGGTTGCAAGTCCAAGGTCGCGAGCCATGGTCGCAAGTGCAAGGTCGCCAAGAATGAAGCTGCAAAAGACTTAAGGTAAAATGCGTATTTATTTTACCGGTCTCGGTGTTTGGAGTTGGACCGGTTTATAAGAATTTGTTTTTAGTTTAAACTGTATTATTAAGAGGGGTTGCAGGTTCTCTCTACATGTCCAGCATAAACAGAGAAACTCTTAGGTCATTGCATTCATTCTTTTCAGTTGGATTTGTTTTGAAATGTTTTGGTTTTTCAGATGAGTTTTTGATAGTAGAAGTGTTTTTGTATTTTCTAGAAAGATCTAGATTGACCTGGATTTTTCTATTGAAAAAAATATAGCCACTTCAATTATCTTTCAAACATGCTATAAAACACTTCAATCAGACCTTTAGATCAAAAGTTATGACTAGTTTTATCTACACTGACTGTCAGCATATGATGCTGACTATCAACATGAAATGTCAGTTTGTTGCTGACATTTGCCCAGAGAGCGTGTTTTTTTGAGCTGAATTTTTTTGACTTACGCTGACTGTCAGCATGAGTTTCGACCTCATCTATTTTGTTTCTGAGTTTGTTTTAACTGGTCGTTTTGTGGTCGATGCTGACTGTCAGCATGAGCTGTTTCTTTCCATATGCGACCACAAACAGCTAGCAAAGTTTTATCTGTGATTTTTGTCGAGTTATGGTTGTGAACGCTGACTGTCAATATGTGTTGCTGACTGTCAGTATATGCTGATTTGCTTCCTTTTTCGACCACAACGGCTAGCTGAGTTTTCTCTAAAATTTGCTTCTTACTGGTCGTGACCTATGCTGACTGTCAGCATGCACTATTTCTTCTCAGCTCGTGCACAATGGCTCTTTTGTTCATTTGGGCTATAAATAGAGGTTTTGAGCTATTGTTTCATATACCAAACAGCCTCATTCTTATACATACACTTGAGCTTTTGATCAAGTCGTGAGTTTTGTGATCCACCGAGTGTTCTGTTCGCATCATTTGCATACTTAGAGTTTCTCGGTGATTGTTGGGGGTCTAGATAAGACCTTGCAGCCTATTACTCTTGGTGAACGCCCTCACCTAGACGGTTTTGTGACATGGCCGTTGATCTCTCCATTTCAGAGATTGTCGGAGAGACTCGGCGTGATTGTAAAAGACATCGGTGCTCGCCTTTCCGGAGTGAACAAGGAGCAACCACTAATGAGAAATATCCTTCGTGGATATTGAAGCAAGACTCATTCATTTGAGTGCTTCAACGAGGAGTAGGGGAGACCGGGCTTGTCTCCGAGACCTCGGGATAAATCTTTGTGTTTGTTTTATTCTCTCTTCCTTTTAATTGTGCTATATTATTTTGTTCTTATTCTTTGCAAAAGTTGTTTTTAATTGAAAAGTTTTAAAGCCTCTTATTCACCCCCCCTCTCTAGTCGGCATCCTCGATCCTATACGTGGTATCAGAGCGTGGTCTCTCAATTAATTGGCTTTACCGCCTAGAGAGGATGACGTCAAATGAGGGATTTCATCTTGGTCATACTGGTCGTGCGCCTATATTTGATGGGACTAACTATCCTTATTGGAAAGTGCGCATGTCGGTATTTCTAGAGGCCATGGGGCTTGATGTTTGGGACATTGTTAAGCTTGGGTTTACTCCTCCGGATGATCCAGCAAGTCACTCCGATGACGACAGGAGAAAACTACACTTAAACGCCCGTGCTAAAAATGCTCTCTTTGCCAGTTTGTCTTTAAATAAGTTCAACCGTGTGAGCAATCTTACCACTGCTCACAAGGTTTGGACCACCCTCGAAGAAATATATGATGGCACTACTAAAGTCAAAGAGGTAAAGTTGCTCATGATAAGGCAACGATACGAGACATTCACCATGTCGCCAACCGAGTCCATGGATTCCATGTTTACTCGGTTGAACAACATTGTGAATGAACTCAAGGGGCTAGGAGTTGTTTTTACTGACATCGATATTGTGAGAAAAATGCTCAAGGCTCTTCCAGAAAGTTTTGACACTTTGGTGACGGTACTCACCAACTCCGACCTATCGACCACCACATCTACTGGTCTCTATGGGAACCTCATTATCCATGAGTTGCCTTATTCCATTGTGTACATCATGCCTTGAACCAAACTTGTTGTGTCAACTGAAGACCCTTCAAACCATGTCTATGCCATTCTCTAACATTATCAGGCTGCGAACCGAATGCCAACCAGCAGACATTCGCTGCGTCTGAGCCAAAACCTTGTACTCTTAGCCAAGCCCTGAATATCTTCTCCCTCTCAGGATCATCTCCAACCTGATTACCTCACTTGCATGCATAATATATTATGCTTTACATATAATTTTCTATGGTAAACGATTTCTATATGCTTATATGTTGTATTGTTAATTGCGTGCGATAATAGAGCTAGAAGCTGAAGGAGCAGAAGAAGTATTTGAAGACCCCTTAGCACTACTACAGAATTGCTTTTCACTATCGGTTTAAAATCACCTCTACTATTGGTTCTCTTACCGCTAGTGATCGGCACGATAGAAGAAACATAGCACAACTCTATCGATTGCAAACCGATAGTAAAATACCTACATTCCAACGTTCACTAATCGCGAATGATAATTTATTCTATCGGCTCAGTGAACTCAACCAATAGTGATGTTAGATTTCTTGCAACGGTTCTACACTGGAAACCGATAGTACTGTATAGTTTTCCTATCGGTTAGTTACTCGATATGGTTAGTACGGGAAACTTTCTTCTATCGGTTGTAGGATATGAACCGATAGTATTACAAAGGATCATTAACAGATACAACAATACAGAGAGACACACATTGGACAGATTGAATCTAATTATTCAGAGATTGAATTTATTCACAGATACACTAATACAAAGATATACACATGCATTGGACAGATTGAATCTAATTATTTACATATTGAGTTTATTCACAAATACACCAATACAAGTACACACATACACCAATTAACACATTCAATGTATATTACACAAGTCATTTACGATCGATCGTTGATAGCTACTTCATCCATCACATATTGAGCCCAAATTTGTCGCAGCTGCTTCAACTGAGGCAATTCGTATTGGTCTTTCAACATGGCGCTCTGCATGCTTGTATGAAGTTAGAAAACTGATTTCATTTCAATTACTCTTTCCTAAAGACTGCCTAGTTCTAATCGAGTTCAGTATCAATTTAAGAAACTGACACGAGCGGCAAGAACAGTTCTAATCGGGTTGGTCAAGCACACTTACAGTTCGTGGAGTGGCCCACGATGGCGCAATGCAGTGGCCGGGGCGGTGGAGAACCCAAATGCGAGCGGCAATGGTGGTGCAGGAGCGAAAAAGGGGACGTCGGGGAGGCTAGGGTTTTCCGCGCGTGAGTAGAGACTTATTTGGAAATGTGTTTGGTTGGACTGGAGGGAAAACTCCCGCGCGTTTAACCCATTATAGGGGTCTTGTACTATTTTACTATCGGTTCAAAAACACAACCATTAATGAACTTTCCTCTCTTCTAAAGGTCTCCACTGTCATAACCATTAGTATATATGACATCTTTTTACTATTGGTTGAATAATATCGGTTCGTACACTAATAACCGATAATAAAAATGACGTAATTTTACTATCGGTTCAAAAATATAACCGTTAGTGAACTTTCCTCTCTTCTAAAGGTCTCCACTGTCATAACCATTAGTATATATGACGTCCTTTTACTATCGGTTGAATAAACAAACCGATAGTAAAATTTTATCTCTTCTATCGGTTCGTACATTAATAACCGATGATAAAAATGATGTAATTTTACTATCGGTTCAAAAACACAACCGTTAGTGAACTTACCTCTCTTCTATCGGTTCGTACACTAACAACCGATAGTAAAAGTTACGTGCTATTCACTAATGGTTTCCCAGACCATAATCGTTAGTACAAAATCTCTTCTCCACTACGGTCCTCGTACACTAACGGTTTTCTCCCATATTGCATATAACCGTTAGAAGATAGGGGTTAGTGGACTGCATTTCTGTAGTAGTGTAGAGCAATTAGACTCTGTTTTTCAAGGCAAGTCTCTTTCTCATTGATCATGTCTCTCCCATTATTTTAAGTAAATTAGGCTATTTGTTGATTTAAGTATATGCATGCTTTATTTTTAAATGCTATGTTAGAAGAATGTGAGTAGATATGACCTATCTTCTTGAAAGCCCTTCATGTTCATATATCCTGTGCACTCAATTGTCGCCCTAGGATGTTATGCTTAAGTTATGCTTATGCTTGAATATATGTGCTAAATGCTAAATGGTCATCTATATGAAAAGTGTGCTTAAAAACCTCTTTTGTGAAAGTATAAGTTAGAATTGAAAGTGAGGATGGTTTGTGTGGTTGGTGCTGTGTGTACAACGAGAATGTGGTTTGCTCCTCACTAACAGTTCATAAGGACTAGAACCTTGTGTTGTATTTCCATGCGGCATTAAAAACGTACTAACCACTAACGTACTAACCACTTCACCGGTATGGGACGGGCGCAACAAAGTAGTTTTCTCGGTATTAGTTTTTCCCTGCAATGGTTGTCGGTCTGGTTTCTCGAGGGAAACTGGTGGGCCACAGAGGGCCGTGAGTTGTGAGAGTGAGTGAGTGAATCAGGATGTTGGAAGGAAGGCACCCTAGGCCTGGATTCTGAGTCATGCGCGACTGGATCCACAGGCTATGTGTCTCGCGGGACCATAGACCAAGGCTAGATAGAATTGGCTATGGGGTGCGCTCCACAACGGTAATAAGAACTGAACTGTCTATTTACCGGGTAGGGAATTGTTAATGCTAGGATTGCAAACTGTTGTGTGATCTCAGCCTTGTCACATGCGTAAAAGTCGCATGGAGAGGTACCGACTTGAAAGCTGAATGATGAAGCGGATTAAAGTGGTACACCTTTGCAAAGTTATAAAAAGTATCAGATACTCTGAATTCCCAGGTTTTGGAGTCTGCGCGCGGTGGATTCTATCTACGTCAATGCAACACAAGTAGAATTTGAAAGATTTTCTTAATATTGATTAAAAGTGGTGACTCATGAAAGACCGCCACGCATAACGTTTTCTAAAACCTAGTTTAGGAATTTAAATCCTCGCTTTTGAAATTAAAACCTTTCTTCAAAACTTTATAGTGAAAATATATTCTATTCTTACCTATAAACCAAAGAGCCTATTTCTTGAAAATCCCCCTCATCTATTGAGCACAGTGAGGACAATGTGCTCACCCTTACTTGTACACACAAATTTAGAGGAATGACTCGTTGATCCCGACTCCTACGGCTTCGAACCCAATGAAGAAGAAGGAAACGTGCCCGATGATTCAGTGTACTAGAGGGTTATTCACCTAGTGGAGTCCAATGTGGTGGAAGCCCATGCTGTGCCGTTGCCAGTGATGATGAAGACCATCATAGTTGTTTTTCTTGTTGCTCTGTGTGTTCTATTCTTTTGTGCCGACCTTGGTGTCGAAGAAACTTCTTAATTTTTTATCAACTCTAAAGTGCATAATTCTTGACGCTATAGTATTGTAATATTGGTACTTGTGACCTAGTACTCGTTTTAATTGACTGCGTTGCAGTATAATGTATTTTGTTGTTGTGAGCTTGTGATGTATAATTCTGAGTGCAATCCACCTAGGCGGTTACTGCTGGATTCCTCAAATGAGGGTCCCCGCAGGTTGTAGGCTATATTTTTATTGTTAACAAAGTTGGCATCTACAAGTTTAGATTGAGTGAGATAAGCGATTATTATCCATTTGCAATTTTGATAAGATTTGTGTCAACATGTTGATCTTTGCAGAAATCATGTCAAGAGCATCCCTTTCATGGACAAACCATTGCTTAAACCACATTGGCCCCTACTAGCCTGCATTTTCTCATTTGTAAGTGTCTGCCTACGACATTTTAAATGTCTTTTTCCAAGGGCTTAGGCTAATGCTTGATGGCTCACGATACCATGATTCCTCAAATTAGTCTAATACAGCCCTACTATCTCATATTGTCACTATAAGGTCGGTGACATCTATGATTAAGTTGTCTAAAAGATGCCATGCAAATAATTTAATCTTAGATAATAACACTAGGACACCAAAAAATCATGCATTAAGAATAGCATCCTAAAGACCATAAACATATGTAACATCAATACAACTTTAATCAATTAAGCAAAAATTATCACATTCTACCAATAGGCTAGATCATGAACGTCTCCCTAAACCTAATAAAATTACTCACTCATAGCAAAAAGAAAGAACACAAGGAGATAAAAAGGAAAAATGCAATGCATCATTACTCGGTGGTAGCAACCGAAGTGTTTTCGAAGGGTTTATTCTGCAAAGGGAGGAGAGAATACAGAAGGAAACTATGAAAAGTTGCGTGAATTAATTAGTATGGATGGTGGTAAGTGGCAGCGTTAAATGTGACTTGGAAAGACAATGGTCAGCCCCTCTCCTGTCTCCTCTCCGATTTTGCTGATTTTTGCAACTCAATCTCCTTTTATAGATGACTTTTAGTTCCAATCACACTCTGGAGGGTTTTAGAGTGCCGGCGTACATTTATTGGCTTCGAGATCTTACACAAAACTAATTTGTTTTGACTTAACAAAGTTGATAGTAGTCTTTATGATCAACTCATAAAATCAGCATGATCATATGGCCTGACCATATAAACCTTTAGTGGCCTCTCCTTGTTAGACAATTTGTTCTAGTGCAATCCGCTCTCAAGGAAGACTTTGTTTGGTCCCCAACAGCCCAAAATACATGTTGACTTGTACACAAAAGACTCGAAACAGATTTTTTTACGATTTAAACATTAAAATTATGATTACAGACAGAAAAATTAAGATTTTAAACATGCAATAACCAGCTGAGAGTACAAAATTACTATGAAAATTAGAGTTATCATTCTATTGCCTCTAAAAACTTGTCGACGAATTAGTTTAACCTAGCTAGTCGATTGTGCCGCCGTTACCCTCCTTTCTCCCCCTCAGCCTGAGCATGCATTTAGTTTAAGTTCATTAACTTTGCATCTCACATTTATTTACACGCACATACTATAGATAAGAAGAAATAAAAAAGAACTTGCATACACATTAGCTAGGTTTAGAATTAGTTTAAGTTAGATCAAAACTCAAATTTTGCATAGCTTTATTTGATCACCAATAGTTGATGATTGAAATCTCTGTGGAAGAAACAACAATCCTCACTTCTACTACGGTCTTTGTGCACCTGCGGGATCCACATCAAGCGTTTCATCCCAGTATTGTTATCCAAAATCGATTCTTCATTAGTTGCTATATATTATTGTATTTGTTTTTTACTAGGACAAATGGGTTCACACTAGGTCTGTGCAAACCCAGACAGATCGGATCAGATCACACTCAAACCAAACCGACTAATACATTTTACATTGTTTCTGTCATTCGGGCCAAACCAAATCTAGTCTCAACTCAATTTTTTCGTCAGACCTCAAATTCAAATCTCGACCTGACCCCTATAGGCATTAGGATCAAGCCACCGGATCAGACCAATTTTATACAAATCTAACTCATGATTAAATCTCTATTGCATTTTCTACTATCTTTCTCACTAGATTTCTATGATATCCCCTGTTTTTATAGTATTTAATCTGCCCCTTAAATTTTATTCCTAATTAAAATCAAACCTTTTCCATACGCTTCTATCATCAAACTGAGGGAAAAAAATATACGATCATATTCAAAAGGGATTTAAAACATTGGGGAACTCTGCCGGTGCCCTTTTCAGGTAGCATATTTCATATTTACCCTCACTAAGAAATAAATGTTACAAATACCCTCATTTTTAAGCAAAGGTTTAGTGATGTCAACACCATTAAGCAATATATTTAATCAATTTTGTTAGTTTTATGCTAAATATGTGAAATAGCCAATTTTCCGTTCACTAAAGTTCATCCCACATTTGTCTTTAAAGATGCTAACTTAATTATGCCATGTGAAATAAATCTAGGATAAATTGCTATATGACAATAAAAACTTGTAGCTTTAGTTATAGAACACTAATATCTCAATGATATGTGGGTCTTTGATCCACATGTCATCCTCATCATCAGTGTCTTATAACAATATCTCATTTTTGTACTACTTTTCAACTAATTTTTTCAACATTTTATATGCTGAGTGGACTTGAATTTTCTTGGAATGTAATGTACAATTATTCAATTGTCTTTGGATTTTACTAAATCTAGTTTTAAAACTCTAGATTTTAAAATTATTCAATCGTCTTTGGATTTTACTAAATCTAATTTAAAATTATTCAATCTAGATTTTACTAAATCTAGTTTTAAAGCATTGAATTAGCATACTATATATCATTTGCAATTTTGCACCTAGAGATGTGACATTTTGTTTGGCAGTGGATGTTACTGCAGAAAGCTAGAGTATGCCTTAATAAATGGAACATGTAAAATTATTAAATCGTCTTTGGATCTCACTAAATATAGATTTAAAGCATTGAATTAGCATGTTATATCATTTGCAATTTTGCACCTAGAGGTGTGACAAATCGTTTGGCAGCAAATGTTACTGCAGAAAGCTAGAGTATGCTTAATAAATAGAACCCCACAAAACTAAAATCCATCTCTCTACAACATGTGACCCAAAACTTCTGATGAAGAAAATGTCATGTATGATGGTTCTGTTGGTAAAAGAATCAGTATGCATGTTTAGCTGTACTCATATTTTCAAAATTTTATGGCGTATGAAATCATAATAGTAAGTATGCATATTGATTAATGGGGTTGTTTATTACTGAACCTTGGCTTAAAAATGATTAAGCTACCTATGGGGATATGGGAACCAAATAGTGCTCTTTTTTAGGGTATTTGTAACATTTCTTCTTTAGTGAGGTGCATATGAAATACTCATGTTTTACAAAGGTACTAGTGCAATCCCCCCTTAAAACGTGGGGGTATCATATAAATGTAACAAAATTAAGGCGGTTTTAGATGATTCTTTTGTTAGGAAAAGTTCAGTTTTTTGTTCTCAAAGCAAGGTTGTCAATCCAAGTCGTAGGATCTTATGATTATATGATCATATGAGGTCTTTTCAATCCATATCGTCAATAGGATGGAAATCTCATGATGCGGCTCATAGGATCAGTAGAATCATGTTTCTATTCTGATCCTATCTGATCCAAGACTTTGATGGTTTATTTTCTCTCATCACTTCTATAGCATAAATAGTTGAAGAACTACCATAATCTTCGTTTATGGTTGTTATATGTTGTTATTTGAAACAAAAATTTTATCATATCAAAATATGATAACATCTACTGCAAGTCAAACTTGAATGCACACTTAACATATGTGGTCTCATTACAAGCGACCATACTTCTTTGTTCAATTATGAAAGAAAAATCACTACTGTATGCAAATAGCACTAAAAGATATAAACAATGAAATTAACCTTCATTAAATATAACTCGCTTACAAAAATAGCTTGAAAAAATATTAACTTATATATTAATTTGCATAATATATTTATATTTTATAATTTTGATAGAATAGTGATTCCACTATCTGATTTTTTGATTCGATCTTATGACAAAAAACAATCCTATATATATAGGATCCTGATACTGTCGAATTTTTTTTAGAAATAACCTATTAAAAAAATAAATTTCAAAACTAACTCGGAACTTTATAAAATTGCAAAAGTAACGTTCAGTGCGACTGAGCTTCAGTCACTATCCCAGTTAGCGACTGAAGACGTGGCAGAGCGCAGCGCACCGTTGGCCCAGCTCGCCCGCTAGTACAAAACAAGGCAGTGCAAATTAAGGGGTGAGAGTGGGATTCAAACCCGGACCAAAGGGGAAAAATTGGAGGATTGAAACCAATTAGGCTAGAATATGTTTCTGAAAATTATGCTAGTTACAAATATTAATACTTTTTTTCTTGAGGACAGCCATGGAAGATATATGTATTTGACATTTATCCTTCTATTTGACATATGTATTCACTTGCATCCATCGCAGAACACATGTATTTGACAATTATTGTTGTAAAATTAGAAATATCTGAGATAACCTTGTAAACCTAAAATAACAGATTTCGTAGATTTCGTACCTCATCGATGCTAATTAAACAAAATATCCATCCATCGCAAAACACATGTATGTGACAATTATCGTTGTAAAACTAGAAATATCTGAGATACCATTCTAAAACTAAAATAACAGATTTCGTACCTCGATGCTAATTAATCAAAATATCCTAAACAATAAGTAGAGAAGTTCAAAAGTATGAAAGTTGCACACAGAAAACTGGAAAGTACGATAAAACTCTACATCAAACTAATGCCTTCTCCCCCTCTGTAGCTGGCTATGATACTCCGATGGTGTGTAGCGAGAGGGGGGCTGACGATCCCTAACGCGTCATCTCCTCGCCGGTGGTGTCTGCACAGATGGCGGAGCCTGGGATGGCTGTGTCGGCTGCGTAGATGATGGAGCATCGGCAAGGAAGTCAGGCTGCATAGGATGCTGCTGTGTCTGGCTGAGAGACTGGTGCCACGCAGGAATATCAAGCTCTTCATTTGAAGAACTGTCGGCAGGCATGAAACGCGGATGTGGAGGTGGAGGACGAGACGACGAGGGGCGTGTAGGATCGAGGATGCCGACTAGAGGGGGTGAATAGGAGGCTTTAAAATTTTTCAAATTAAACAATTTTTGCAAAGAGAAAGAACCAAGACAATTGAAAAATTATTTTGCACAATTAAAAAGAAAGAGGGAGAGAAGACAAACACGAAGATTTATCCCGAGGTCTCGGAGACTCGCCCGGTCTCCCCTACTCCTCGTTAAAGCACTCAAATGAATGAGTCTTACTTTAATATCCACGAAGGATATTTTTCACTAAGGTTGCCCCTTCTCCACTCCTGATAGGCGAGCACCGATGCCTTTCACAAAATATGCCGAACCTCTCCGAAAATCTCTGTTAATGGAAAGGTCAATGACCACGCCTCCAAACCGTCTAGGTGAGGCGTTCACCAAGAGTAACAAGTTGCAAGATCTTCTCTTGACCCCCAACAAATACCGAGAAACTTCTAAAGATGCAAATGAATACTCTCAGAAGATCTCTCTCAATCACAATAAATGATACTTGATCAAAAGATCAAGATTTTATCACTTGGGCTCAAGTGTATACTCAGAGATATGTAGGAAAAACTACTCAAAGATGTTCAGAAAAACTGCTCAAAAACTGTTCGAAAATGTTTAGAAAAACAGCTCAAAAGATGTATAAAAATATGCTGAAATGGTGTTTAGAAATCTGCTCAAAACTATTTATAAAAACTAGTCAAAACAGTAGCAAAAATCTGCTCAAAAGTATTTTAAAAACTGCTCAAAAACAGTAGCAAAAATCTTCTCAAAAGTATTTTAAAAACTGCTCAAAACAGTGGCGAAAATCTGCTCAAAAGTATTTTAAAAACTGATAAAAAACAGTAGCGAAAATCTGCTCAAAAGTATTTTAAAACTGATCAAAAATAGTAGCAAAAATCTGCTCAAAAGTATTTTAAAAACTGCTCAAATTGTATAGAAAAGATGCTCAAAAATGTGTACAGAGACTGCTCAAAGATGTGTATGAGAATGTAGCTTGAGATGTGTAAAAATACTGCTCAAGACACCTATATTTATAATTCAACCTCTCAGCTAGCCGTTGTGGTCGATAAGGAAAGAAATCAGGTCAGCTAACAGCCAGCTTCGACCTCTGACAGCTAGTAAATAGCCGTTGGAACTTCTGGTCGAATGAACAATGTGTACTAGTCGTATGAACAATGCATGAATAGTGTCTGGTCAAATGAACAGTACTCGTGTGACCACTAGTCGAATGAACAGTACCTGGTCAAATAAACAGCACTCGAATGACCAGTTTCAATTCCTCTTTGAAATTCTTGACCAAGATTGTGAATTAATGCAAATGCAACATATGACCTAAGAGTTTCTCAGTTTTTGCCAGAACTAAATGAGATTTTGCAACCCCTCTTAATAGTACGGTTTAAACTAAAAAAGAATTTCTTATAAAACCGATCAAACTCCAAACTCCAAGACCGATACAATAAACAAGCACTTACCTTAGATCTTTGCTGCTTCCTTATTGGCGACCTTGCGCTTGCGACCTTGGTTCGCGATCTCAGGCGACCTTGGGCGACACCGCGACCTTGCGCCTTGCGACCTTGGCTCGCGACCTTGGGCGGTACCGCAACCTTGCGACTCCCATTTGACATTTCTTCTTTTCACCTAATCTTATTGATTATACTTAAGGCAAATAGATTAGTCTAAGACACTTGTTGTCATTTATCATCAAAATCAAGATTAAGGGTCTAGAAACAACAATCTCTCCCTTTTTTATGATTGATGACAATAAATGTTTAAATGAATAAAATTTAATAATGACTCCCCCTTAGTGTATGCATAGGCATTAGATATGCCAGAACTCCCCCTGAATGCATGCACATATAAATACACATATGAGTCATTTGAGAGTCCAAAATGAATAAACAATGACCACATAGACTATCAATAATGTCATACAAGAATTTCTTCCCAATCTCTCCTTAATCTCTCCAAAATCTCTCTCCCTTTGACATCAAGCATAAAAAGGCGGGAGGATATATAATAAAGCAGACATTTAGCTTGCATTTGATATATCAATAATATTCAATTCACTTCGAAGAAAGCAAAATCTGGTTTCATAAAGGTTTGGTGAAGATGTCTGCTAGCTGCAAGTCAGTTCTTACATAATTCACATCTATGTCCCATTTTGCCACATGATCTCTTATAAAATGGTGCCTAACATCAATATGCTTTGTTCTAGAATGTTGAACCAGATTATTTGCAATCTTTATGGCACTTTCATTATCACACAAGGGTGGCACTTTTTCAAAGGAAATTCTATAATCCAAAAGGGCGTACTTCATCCATAGAATTTGAGCACAACAACTACCCGCTTAAACATATTCCGCTTCTGTGGTGAAGAGAGCTACGGAATTTTGTTTCTTAGATGACCAAGAGACTAGTGATCTCCCAAAAAGTTGACAACTACCAGATGTGTTTTTTCTGTCAATTTTGCACCCCGCATAATCTGAAACTGAGTAACCAATTAATTCAAAGTTTGCATCTTTACGGTACCAAAGTCCTATATTGGGATAGCATTTCAAGTACCTAAGAATTCTTTTAATAGCAATCAAATGACATTCCTTAGGAGATGATTGAAATCTAGCACATAAGCAAACACTGAACATGATGTCGGGCCTAGATGCGGTAAGATAGAGTAAGCTACCAATCATAGATCGATAAAGTTTAGAATCAACTGTTTTTCCATCGTTATCCATATCGAGATGTCCATTAGTGGCCATGGGAGTTTTGATGACTTTAGCATCTTCCATCCCAAAGCGCTTGAGCAAGTCCTTCACATACTTGGTTTGACTCACGAACGTTCCATTCTTGAGTTGTTTGATTTGAAGTCCAAGGAAGAATCTTAGCACTCCAATCATTGACATCTCAAATTCCCTATACATCATTTCTCCAAACTCATGACAAAAAGATTCATTAGTAGACCCAAATATAATATCATCAATGTATATTTGACACACAAAAAGATCCTTTTCAACTACTTTTGTAAATAAGGTTGTGTCTACCTTCCCAATTTTAAAACCTTTTGAACTGAGAAAGTCTCTAAGGTGTTCATACCAAGCTCGAGGAGTTTGTTTAAGTCCATAAAAAGCCTTAGAGAGCCTGTATACATGATTTGGAAAGTTTGAATCTTCAAAACCAGGAGGTTGTTCCACAAATACTAATTCGGATATTTCTCCATTTAAAAATGCACTTTTCACATCCATTTGAAATAATTTGATGTTGAAATTTGATGCAAATGCGAGAAGTATGCGAATAGCTTCTAATCTTGCTACGGGAGCAAAAGTTTCACCAAAATTCAATCCTTCAACTTGAGAATATCCTTGTGCAACAAGACGAGCTTTGTTTTGTACTACTACTCTATTCTCATCTTGTTTATTTCTAAAAACACATTTTGTTCCAATCACATTATGATCCTTAGGTCTTTCTACTAGTGTCCAAACTTTGCTTCTAGTGAAATTATTTAGTTCTTCATGCATGGCATTTACCCAATCCGGATCACTAAGTGCTTCATCTATAAGTTTAGGTTCTAAGGAAGAAACAAAAGAATAATGTTCACAAAAAGAAGCAATACGAGACCGAGTTTGAACACCCTTACTAACAACACCCAAGATTTGATTCAGGGGGTGATCTTTGACGAACGTTTGATGAAGTCACGGGTTCTGTGATGCTTGATCATCATTCTCTTCAGTCTCTGGTTCAAGGTCTTCTCGACCAGCATTGTTGTGGGTGGTCGCAGGTTGAGCAGCATCAGTATTTGTGGTCGCAGGTCCATGTTCGACATCAGCCTAAGTGGTCACTGGTGATTTATCCTTTCAACCAGGTGACTTTTGTTCTTCATTTCTGGGTTTGATATCACCAATGGTCATCTCCTTCATAGCTTCCCTCAAGCCACTGTTGCCTACATCATCAAAATCCTCATGCTCTCCTTGAGAGCCGTTAGATTCATCAGATTCTACATTGCATGATTCTTCAATGCATCTGTTGTAGTGTTAAAAACCCGATAAGTTTTACTAGTGGATGAATAGCCAACTAGAAAACCCTCGTCAACACGTCTTTGAAATTTTCCAAGATGCATGCGCTTTTTAAGAATATATATAATATTTGCAACCAAAGACTCAAAAATATAAAATGTTTGGTTTTCTCCCTATAATCAGTTCATAAGCAGCTTTGTTCAAAAACAAATAGCTATAAAAACGATTGATGGCATAACATGCTGTGTAAACCGCCTCTGCCCAAGACCGGGTAGGCCTCTTGTACTCATCGAGCATTGTTGTAACCATTTCAATCAATGTCCGATTCTTCTGTTCTACAACACCATTTTGTTGAGGTGTGTAGGGCACAGAGAATTCATGTTTGATTCCAGACTCATCACAAAAAATCAATAAAATTAGAATTTTGAAATTCTCCACCATGATTACCACGGATTTTCTTGATGGAAAGTTCAAATTCCTTTTCAGCTCTTTTTGCAAATCTTTTAAAACAAGAGGAAGTTTCATATTTGTTAGCTAAGAAAAACACCCAAGTAAATCTAGAGAAATCATCAACAATAACATAGCAAAAACTATTTCCTCCAATACTTTGATGCTCAGTAGGGCCGAACAAATCCATATGCAAAAGTTCCAATGGTTTGCAGGTTGAAAGAATGCGTTTGGTTGGATGTGAAGTAGCTACTTGCTTGCCCGCTTGACAAGCACTACAAGGTTTATCCTTTTCAAAAATCACATCCTTCAAGCCAACAACCAAATCATGTTTTAAAAGCTTTTTAAGTTGATGCATTCCAATATGTGCAAGCCTTCTATGCCATAGCCACCCTTTTGAGGTTTGAGAGACAAGGCATGTTGAAAGGATGCATCTTTAGAGTGAAAATCAACAAGATAAAAATTCCAAAACGAAAGCCTTTAAAGATCAAAGAATTATCTTTTAAACTTTCAACAAAAACTTCTTTAGGATTAAAAGTACAACAAAATCCAAGATCGCAAATTTGTGCAACGGAAAGCAAATTAAAATTCAAAGATTCAACAAGTAAAACATTTGAAATTGAAAGATCATTGGATCTTGCAATTTTACCCAAGCCTACCACATTTCCTTGACGATGTCGCCAAAGATGATCTTTTGGTTTTCACTTGAGTTATCTTCCAATGATGTGAACAGCTTTTGGTTACCGGTCATATGTTCGGAGTATCCGCTGTCTAGTACCCAATGTTTTCCACCGGTCTTGTAATTCACCTGCAAAAAGAATCAAGTACTTTTAGGTACCCAAACTCTTTTGTGTCCTTCGATGTTAGCAATCAAAGCTTTGGGCACCCAAATTGATTTCTTCTTTTTATTTAGCAAGGGTGCACAACAAACTTTGCTATAACATACCCATTTTTTGACTTTTGAAGCATGTAGCAAGTATCAAAATAATTTGAAGTCATTAATGGACAAGCATCATGTGAATGACCTGTTTCATGGCATTTAAAGCAAAATGTGTTGCATGCTTTTATGAAAACGGTTTTTGTATTTAATTTTTTTCTTTCTTCGGAAAGTATCCAAGACCTTCTTTTCTAAATGAGTATTTTCGTTTGCTAAGAATAAGATCAAGAGATACTTTTCCTTTGTAGCAATTTTGTAATCATTTTCCAAGCTTCTCAATTTGTGCTTTAAGTTCATTATTTTCATTTAAAATTATTTCATTTGAAGCACAAGGTATATCAAGAGAATTATGACAACTAGTAGTCATATTATTCTGAGGGATAACATTAGAAGGATTTTCATCTAGATCACAAGAAATGGCTACATCTACCTTAGATGGAGCATTAGTAATATCTTTAATAAGAAGACTTTCATATGAATCTTTTAATTCTGAGTATTGAGTGTGTAAAGAAGAATGCTCTTCTTTAAGCGCTCTATACTTCTTCTTAGTGATCTCAAAAACTTCATTTAATTCAGTAATCATTTCAACTAGTTCATCATATGAATGATCATTAGAATATACCTTTTCATCACCTTTAACCATAAGACAAAGGGATGGACTAGTCGATGTGTTTATGTTGCTGAGAGCTAATCAGGCTAGGTTCTTGGAACAGCCTCCTTCATCATCGGAGTCGGAATCGGAGCTCTCTCCTTCAGACATCCATTCTCCAAAGCAGGCTTCTTTGGTTGCAACATTGTTCTTCTTGAAGAATTTCTTCTTCTTGTCCCAAGTCTTGTTCTTGTTTGGACATCTTGAGGCTATATATCCCTTTTCGTGACATCCATAGCATATGATGTCCTTGAAGTTCAATTGCTTTGGCCTCTTTTGTCGTGTGTCGATGTTGACTCCCTTCTTGTGCAACCTGCGAAGAAGTTTTTGAGTATTCTACCATAAGGGCTAGATTCTCGTCGGAGGAGTCATCGCTCGAGTCATCTTTTAAGCCGGCTTTGAAAGCCAACGCCTTCTTTTTCGTCTCCAATGGTTCGGCCACTTCCTTCTTCTCCTTTCGATGCATCTCATAGGTGATGAGGTTCCCATAGAGATCAGTATGTGTGGTAGTTGACAGGTCGGAGTTGGTGAGTACCGTCACTAGAGTGTCGAAACTCTCCGGAAGAGCCCTGAGCATTTTTCTCACAATATCGATGTTAGTAAAAACAACTCCTAGCCCCTTGAGTTCATTCACAATGTTGCTCAACCGAGTAAACATGGAATCCACTGACTCAGTTGGCGACATGGTGAATGTCTTGTATCATTGCCTTATCATGAGCAACTTTGCCTCTTTGACTTTAGTAGTGCTCTCATATATTTCCTCGAGGGTAGTCCAAACCATGTGAGCGGTGGTAAGATTGCTCACACGGTTGAGCTCATTTAAGGATAACACAACAAAGAGAGTATTTTTAGCACGGGCGTTTAAGTGGAGTTTTCTCCTGTCGTCATCGGAGTGACTTGCCGGATCATCCGGAGGAGTGAACCCAAGCTTAACAATGTCCTAAACATCAAGCCCCACGGCCTCTAGAAATACCGACATACACACTTTCCAATAAGGATAGTTAGTCCAATCAAAGATAGGCGCACGACCGGTATGACTGAGATGAAAACCCTCATTTGACGTCATCCTCTCTCTTGGCGGTAAAGCCTATTTAATTGAGAGACCACGCTTTGATACCACGTGTAGGATCGAGGATGCCGACTAGAGGGGGGTGAATAGGAGGCTGTAAAACTTTTTAAATTAAACAACTTTTTCAAAGAGAAAGAACCAAGACAATTGAAAAATTATTTTGCACAATTAAAAAGAAAGAGAAAGAGAAGACAAACACGAAGATTTATCCCGAGGTCTCAGAGACTCGCTCAGTCTCCCCTACTCCTCGTTGCTGCTTACCTTAGGTCTTTGCTGCTTCCTTCTTGGCGACCTTACGCTTGCGACCTTGGTTCGTGATCTCAGGCAACCTTGGGCGACACCGCGACCTTGCTCCTTGCGACCTTGGCTCACGACCTTGGGCGGCACCGCAACCTTGCGACTCCCATTTGACATTTCTTCTTTTCACCTAATTTTATTGATTATACTTAAGGCAAATAGATTAGTCTAAGACACTTGTTGTCATTTATCATCAAAATCAAGATTAAGGGCCTAGAAACAACAGGGTGGTCCTAAGGCGGCACATGCGACGAAGGAGCCGACGCCGACGGTGATGGTGAGGGAATCACGGTCATGTGAAGTGGCAGCAGCACTCTGAAATCGACCAGAATCTGATTGACCTGCCACTCAACCTCTGCACAATTGCGTAGACATCGTCGCTGGGCATGGTGGGTGCGGTGCGGGACCTGATCATCATGTCCCGTGCACCAGCAGAGACGGCGCCGAGGGTGTCTAGCTACGCACACGATTTAATGCAATTATAGATTGACAATCCATGTGAAAGTAAGGTTGCAGAGAGCTTAGGAACTCACAGAAGAGTGGATTCGCCCTGGAAGGCGTCAGTCGAAGCGCTCGTCGATGGTGGTAGGAGGGACGGGCTCATCAGGCGCGGCTGGTGGATCACCAGCCAATTGGTAGACCGTGCGAGGTCGGTACCAGGCCAGGTACGAAAAATGGATGTCGTGGCTATACGGCCTGTTCTCCTCCGCCATGCGTGTGTGGGCCCAATTGATCCACTCCTCCACATAGGGCCGCTGCCGAACAACGAAATCATCCCTCACTCGACCCTTCCTCGATTGCCTGTGGACAAAAGAAATTAGTTAGTGATAGAAATTATTTATAAAGTCACATGCGAATGTAATGCATATTTGACATACTCTTGAATATGGTGCGGGATCTGTCGAGGAGGCGGCACCAGGACATGCTGGCGTAGGCCGAACTGGCCCATAACTCACTCAAGCGAGTACCCCTCAACCATGTGCAAGAAAACAGAAGAACTTAGGTACGCCAGTAAACAACATCCTGCGTACAAAGAGAAGAAAGGTCAACTGGTGCGACAGACTGTAAGTTTGACGTGGTCCACGGATCCCAGATGTCACTGTCGTCGAGGAGTAGGTCGAAGCTCGTGGCATACGAAGGATAGCAGAGGTGCGCCTGATCTGTGGACCACCTCAAACCCAGCCTCTCCCACCTCCATCCCATCACGCGGCCGTCCCTCACATCATCGGCCAACGCGAACTGATCCCGCAGCACCAGCGGTCGGCCGACAGGGAAATGCTCGTACGACCACATCTGCAAGAGTACGGCGCACCCAGCGAAAAGGGAGCTCACCTGGTCTCTACTCGTGCCGTCGCACAACCCCCTGTAGGTGCATGTGGCAGAGCACGGCGGATCCAAAACTGAACCGTGGCACGTTCCCCAGGTTGAAGTCCACAATACTCCTGGCAAGCTGAACGTACTACCGCTCACAGATGTCTCCGTGGGTGCCAGGGAAGAGCAACCACCCAAAAAGGTACAGCAAGTACGCCTCAAGGTGGGGCCTGAAAACCTCCTCTGGAGCGGCCACGGGGAGCAGAGCATCCCGGACGGCGCACAAATAGCTCTAGGGAACTCCCGCAGTCTGCTCAAATCCCCCCGCTGGCCCTACGCCCTCGAAGCGCTCCAAGAAATCCAAGCGCCATGCAGCTCTGTCAGTGGCCTCGGGGACATATATGTCCCCGCGAATAGGCAGACCGAGCAACATGCTGACGTCCTATAGCGTGACGGTGAACTCGACAAAACTGAAGTGGAAGGTGTGCGTCTCGGGCCTCCATCGGTCCACGAGCGCACTAATCAAGGCTCGATCGAAGAGGAATCGCCGAGCCCGATCTACCATGCGGGCGAACGGCAGCAGTCCGGCCTCGAGAAAATAGGGCGCGAACCGCTCATCCAAGGGCCACATCTCCCGCGGTGTCCTCATGCGCAGAGCTAGCAACAATACCCTACAGAAGACATCGAGCACGATGACGCTCCTGATGGTGCTGTGCAATCAGCTCGGGAAGCTGCTGATCATCTGCCATACCTGTCGTTATCACATATTGGTCGATAAAGTGAAACATTTTATTTAATAAACAACAATGCATTGCAACATTACAGTTTTATTTAAGAAAATTAACAACAACCCATACAGAATAAAGTGAATTACTTCAGTTTCTCGGAGTAGTTGACGTGCCTGCCACCTGCAGGCATCGGTTTCGTGTGTGCCCAGGCTATCTGCAAGCGGTGCATCTACGTAGGTCGTCCTCACGCTCCGCGGCATCCATATCATTGTATATCCTCCTAGCTCAACGTCGGCCGGCATGGTTCACAAGGAGCCTCTTGTCTGGGATCCACGTGATGGCATCTTCCGGCGATAGCTCCCGATAGTTTCCCCTCGCCGCAAACCCGTAGAAGACACCCTCCCAAGTTTTCCACAGGTACTGCAGACTATAATAAGTTGAGACATACTATGCCGGATCAATCCTAGGAACGGAGCAGGCGGCGATAACATGCGAGCAAGGAATATGCAGCAGCTGAGGCTTGTTGCATGTACATTCGACATATGCATTTCTAATTCGGCATTCGTGGACCCAATCTGCTCTCAATGTGCCGTGGACATGTTTGTGCCTTAGCCGAACCTCGTAGTTTCTGTTCAAACGACTCAGCCCTGAGACATCATGTGTCAACAATTTTCTCATGCGAAATTCGAGGTAATCATTAATCTTTTTCGACCAATGTACTAAAGGGTTGTACATAAGTGCTGATGCCGCCAAGCTCCTGCTATCGTAGTATGCTATTGTGCAAAAGAATGTCATCTCAACTATGGCAGTGAGTAGAAAACACGCACACCCTTCAGAACAAAATTGTACACTTCGGCCAGATTGGTCGTTATGATTCCATACCATGCCCCGCCTGTGTCGTGTAGCAACGACCACTTCTCCTTTGCTTTGGGTCGAATCCACTGACTGAAACTGAGACGCCTTCTGCGGCTTCCCTCACCGCTTACACCACCACCTTCTGGTTCACCTAGCTCTTGCATTTCCTTGAACGTACTCTCGTCCAACGACTTCCATATATCTGAGAACTTGGACTATTGGTTCTGCTTCGCTAGCCGCTTGAACACCTACATCAGGCGCCTACTCTTGAAACGAGTGTGAAAATTCGCACCAAGATGCCGAGAGCACCAACGACTCTGTAAGCCATCACAACTCAGTGCCAGATCCACTCCCGATTGCATGTACTCGATCGCACTCAGCATTCCTGTGTTCCGATCTTTGACGACCTCATTCTTCAGTTTGCCCAAGAACCACAGCCAATTGTTGTAGTTCTCTCCCTCGACCACTGCATATGCTATGGGGAGAAGCTGGTCGTTGGCATCAGCTGTCACGGCAGTTAGTAGAGTACCCTGGTATTTTCTGGTCAAAAATGTTCCGTCAATGCATAGCACGGGTCTCATGTACCTAAACGATGTAACGCACTGCTGAAATGCCCAAAAAAATTGCCATAGTACCATACACCCAGGAATGACAGCACCCTCTGAGCTGATTGCCGGCGTATCAACAAGTTTGGTAACTGTGCCTGGATTTGCTTCGCATATGCACCGCAATAACCTTAGTACGAAGTTATATGCCTCAACATATGTCCCAAACAGCTCCTCCAATGCCCTTTATTTAGCTTTCCATGCTTTTTTGTACTTGATCTCGTACCCGTACTTCTCCGCAACATATGCAATAATTACTTTTGGTGTCATTTCCATATTTTCCTTTACTACTTATAGTATCAGGCTGGCAACAAAGCTGGAGGTGATATTTTTATGATGCTGCACCATGCCCTTCGCCAGACATCTGCGGTCTGCGACTCTAGTCACATGAAAGAAAGGCTCGTTCTGTGGGCGTGTGACACGTACGTACCACGGACAATTCTTGACCAGGCACCTCATAGTCCACAAGCTTGGAGTTGATCTATCCACCTGGAATGGCCTATTCAGTGAAACAGCCCACGCACTGATAGCTTTTTTCGCATCTTTCTTACTGCAAAATAGCTGCCCAAGCTGGAAGGTTATTCATCGGGAATTCAACTCATCAGGAACCATAGCGGAAATCAAAGATGATGGATCAGTCCATTCATTTATAGGATTCTGTTGTTCCGTGGGTTCCTCGAGAGATTCACACATATCTGACGCATCAGTGTACTCCTCATTTAAATTCTCCTCCAATTCAGGCAGTTCATCAGCTACATCTACTTGATGGTCACCAAACTAACCTGTAGGCGCAACTTTTGCTGTTTGCTTAGGTACACTGGCAGTGGTACTGCCAGCGGCACTACCAGTACCACCTTCAGTACTGAGACTAGAGATGCCACCTCCTATTCCCACGGAATAACTTCCTACCGAACTATGTGCGCTTAAGATTTCAACATAAAGTATGATCACTCCGCCGCCATACACTAGATTTGTCACAAATCATCCAAAAGAACCACAGGATTTGTCACCTTTTAGTCTCTTAAGCACCCATTTATTTCCCTCCGGCACCATGCCTTCAACCCTAAGAGTATCTGTCGCAGGATTGAGTTGTAACAAATCGACTAACCACATCTCCAAATCATTGAAAGACGGTTGTGCCATTTGACAATAAATATGCATACACGCACCCAGATCATCACCATTTGATCCATTACGGATTATACCAGCTCCGTAATAAACGCAAACCATACTAGGTTGCTCCATAGCCTAAACAGATTATTTGTTAGGGTCAAGCGAACAATTAAATTTAAATTTACATTTCTATGCCTAGGGTGAAGCAGAAATTTAAATTTTTATACGTAGGGTGAAGCGAACAATTCAATTTCTAAACCCTAAAACCCAGAAACCCTAAAAACCCGCAAACCCTAAACCGCTGAAACCCTAAAACCCAGAAACCCTAGAATACCTGTCCTACGGTGAAGCGGTGAAGCAGACATTTAAATTTTTATACGTAGGGTGAAGCGAGCAATGCAATTTCTAAACCCTAAAAACCAGAAACCCTAAAACCCGGAACTCTAAACCGCTGAAACCCTAAAATTCGGAAACCCTAGAATACCTGTCCTACGGTGAAGCATTGAAGCAGAAATTTAAATTTTTATATGTAGGGTGAAGCGAGCAATTCAATTTCTAAACCCTAAAACCCAGAAACCCTAAACCGCTGAAACACTAAAACCCGGAAACCCTAGAATACCTCTCCTACGGTGAAGCGGTGAAGCAGAAATTTAAATTTTTATATGTACGGTGAAGCGAAAAATTTAATTTCTAAATACTAAAACCCAGAAACCCTAAAACCCGGAAACCCTAAACCGCTGAAACCCTAATACCTGAAAATGAACAGCTCAATTTCTAAACCCTAAAACTCAGAAACCCTATAATAATTACATTTCTAAACCCTAAAAAAATATTAAACAAATATTTAAATGTATGTAATATCTACGAGTTAAAAAAAATATACCTCAATTGTCGAAAACTGCTTATCTTCTCTTCTGTTCTCTTCTCTTCTCTTCTGTTTTTTTTTTCGAAAAAACTATGAAAAAGTAATTGCAAAAGCGACTGGAGGGCTGCTGGCATGGCAATATGTACTGGTTTCAGTCGCTAGCCCGGCTAGCGACTGAAGAGTGCAGTTTTCAGTCGCCAGCCGGGCTAGCGACCGAAACCTAACGTGGCGGGCGAGCTGGGCCAGTGGTGCACTACGCTCTGCCACGTCTTCAGTCGCTAGCTAGGCTAGCGACTGAAACTCAGTCACGCGTTGCAGTTCGCGACTGAACGTTACTTTTGCAATTTTTTAAAGTTCCGGGTTAGTTTTAAAATTTATTTTTTTTAATAGGTTATTTCTAAAAAAAATTTGATACTATCAACCTTGAATCAAAGTTGGATGCTAAGTTTGTTTCAACCTTCCAATTTTTTAAAGATTCAAAACAAGCATCGAATTTTGAAGTTTTATACAGAACAAGTCTTCTGTTACAATTATAGAATGGAAAGGCTGAAACGGATAGTTTTTTATGCACCACATTGTTGAGTTGAATCGTAAGCAAGCCAACTACTTGTTTTTTGCAGGCAAAGTACATATTAAATTTGTTCTACATAGAAAATATTTTAGGAGAAAGAAATAAGGGGTCTCCAAATTCTCAGTTTTGCAATAAAAACTAGTTGCTTACTATCCAACTAAATGATATGGTATAAAAAAATATAGGGGAAAATTTATAAAACCACTATGAGTCACTCCTATTTTCAAAGACCTCACAAAAAAAGTTTTGCAATGAGCACCCTCAATCAAGGGGTGGCACTACAGGACAATAGCTGCCTCGTTGTGGTCGCGAAGCACGCCGGCGAGCTCGCTGGGAAGATGCATGGTGCTGTCGCCATCAGCATCGAACACCCAGAACATATGCCAGAGGTACTCCTCCATGACTCCCACGTCTTCAGCGGCGATCGGAGTTGTATGTCTAGCTAGGCTAATGTAGCCATCATCGCTTGTGTCAGCCTCCTCCATCACACGCCCCCCCTTTCTCCTCCTTGAAAGTGGTTGCATGGCCTAGGCTCTTGAACGGTGCACACCACACCCATCAACATTTGAGTTGAACTTGGCGAACACCCTCTCCATCTCAACCTTTGCTGCTGCTACAGCCGCCTTCAGCGAGCCGAGTTGCAGAGTCAGGAGTGTTGGTGGGAGCCACGGCCCTTTATGACGCATATACACTCTATATTATATCTATGTTTACTAAATAAAATATATATAATTTTTTATTTAGTGCTTTCTTTATCTATCTATTACAATATAATCTTTTTATAAATATTTTCTTTGTTCGGCGGTTGAGGCTGTCTCCAACGCGTCGACGGAGGTAACCGCGTGCTCTCCACTTGCTCCGCGTGATGGGACGCGCACGTTCTTTGAGCGGAGGTGAGCGACGGACGAGCGTGCAATGACGAACACGTCGTCGTTGGAGGGAAGAAGATGCGTCGTTACGCGTGATTGCGGGCCCCACTAAAATTAAAACCATCCTTACTCACGAATTTCTAAATCTGACAAGTGGGTCCACGGAACAAAAGAGCCTCACTATCAGTGAGTGGTGTTTACGATGCGCGCATGAAACGAGACCGGAGGAGTGGGGCCCACAATTGGCGTAGTGCGCGTTGTCAGTGCGTGCGACATTGATCCACACGTTAGCCATTATCACTGACATCTGGATCCCACGATCAAAATACCCACATGTCAGTTAGAGGGTTAGATCTGTTTCTGTCGCATGCGAGCGAGGCGCGCGGGCCCCACCTGACGTGTAAACCGCGTGAGTGCATCAATCTCGGTTTGTTCGCACACGCGTACGGCTTCAAACCTGAGTCACTGATGTGTGGGTCCAATGACGGTTGACCTCACCTGCAAGTGACACATAACATTTTGCCGTGCCATGTCAATGATACAAAATTTTTTAGTGGCACTGACCTGTCAGTGATATGAAAATTTTAATAAGTTTTAATATTTATTTGTTAAATCATTAAGAGTCCAGTAAAAATCAAGTAAGAGTCAAATTGTTGGAGACTCAACTGTTATTTGACTCTCTGAGATTGTTCTCGCACGCGTGACAGAGAATATTCTATTTAAGAGCCAAATAAGAATCAAGACGGTTAAAGACAGTTTGAGTGAGCCAGCAAACCGGGCTTGCCAACAAGGACAGGAACTTGCCCATCTTGCCCATGGTGTGGTGTGCACAGGAGGCGTTTGGGTTCATGCCTTTCTTTTCCTTTGGTTTGGGACGGGATTAAGATTTGTGGGAAGTTGGCAGCGGAAGAGGGTTCCTTTTCTTCAGCAGCAGTGCTTGGATTGAGGTCCAAGCCAATTTTGAGTCTATGTGGAACTTAGTAGGGCAGCGTGGGGATATGTAAAATTACACCGAACTGAATTAGACAAAATTTTTGGTTATTTTGGTAGTTGGTATTTAATTTGATATTCATTTTTAAAAACCAAATATTAGCAAAACCAAAATAACCGAATCGAAAAAATCAAACTTACCGAATTACCTTTTCGTAATTTCGTTAGACTATATACTTATTTACCTATTATACAATTTGCAATAAAAAGAAACTTAACACTTGAATTCCAAGAATGCAAAGAATAGAAATAGCACAATACTTGTATTTTAGTATCATATTATGTAGTAGTTTAAATTTAGTTTTCAAAATTTCTATGTCATCTACGTCTGGGAACAACAATTTGATACATTTAGTATTTACCAAACCAAAACAAATTTTATTTAGTATTTGTCAATGCCAAACCGAATTATAATATAATTATTTGGTATTCATTTTACATAATCAAAATTAAAAAAAATGAAATAACTGAACCGAATAAATAGAAGAAACCGAATGCACACACCTAGTGTAGGAGGGAGCCAGGGAGAGAGAAGGACCGGAAGGGAAGAGGAAAAAGAACAAAGATAGTATTTAGTTGCACGTATAAACTCATCCCTATATGAGTCATGTATGATAAAGGTCTATTTTTTTATTTGATTGTGTACGAGATGGGATGGGATAGTGCAAGACAAAGAGAGATGCAATATCTTGGAATATTCCTCTGATATACTGTATGTTAAGGAATGGTCATTTTTCTCGCATGAATTCATGTTGACTTAGATAATCATGCACATTAGCAATAATTAGTACTAATTAGTGGTTATTAGAAATAATTTGTGGTGATTAGTTGTGATTACTATTAATTTGTGTAGTTTAGTGTCAATTAGTGGTGATTTAATATTAATTAGCGAGAACTAGTATTAATATTATTGGTTATTAATAGAAAATAGATACTATGTGATGCAGAGTATCCAATAACTGATCCACTTGAGCTACCACTTGGATCAATAACAAGAGCAAGAGCAAACCAATTCAGAGATATTATATATATGGTGATTCAGTAAACTAGTAACATGTCAATGAGTAACATGGCGTCCAGTTTAATTCTAGTCACTATACTGAGTCAAACAAGTTACATCATAACTAGCCCCTAGATATGATGTTGCATGTGTGGAATAAAGAGTTAATTACTTTTTTTATGGGTTTACCATGTGGAGTAACGAAATCTGAAAGTTAGAAGGATCAAAAGAACCAAAAGATGCATCCATTAGAGTTCACAGTTGCAGCCATACAGTCATAACGATATCTTCTATCAAAGTGGTGCCATTAATTATCTTCATTTACTAAGAGATGTATTTAATGTCACACCTCTTTACCAAAAAGTGCAACTATTTTCTTTTCATACCTAATTAGGAGGGTTGTTTCTAACTTATAAATATCTATCTATGGGCTGTTTTGTAATCTGTTTTTAGATCATGATTTGAATCAATTGAAACCCCGTGTTTCTTTCCTTCTTAAAAGGATTCTCTGAACTTATCAAGATTTAATCTTGTGGCGTTCATCTGATTTATCATTTTGGCTCGCGGGTGTCTTTGTGTGGTGTCATTCTACCCGTTCAAATTTGTTTCGCGAAGTCTTGGGATCCCCTATTTTGGTCGTTGAGTTACGCACCACTTTGTTGCTGCGGGGTTCACGTCACTATGAGTGTTAATTAGGGATGAAGTGATATTGATTAGTGATTGTCAATGATAATTAGTGATATTTAGTATTAATTAGTGATATTGAATGGTAATTAGTGGTGATTTAAACCACTATTAGTCTTAATTATTGGTGATTTTTAATAATTAACGATCCTTACCGGTCAATAATGTTGGGGCCTTATAAATTAAAATACTAATATATATGAAAAATCATATTTTTAAAAAGTCATAACATATGTTATAAAACAAAACAAATATCCATTTTAACCCATACAAAATCAATTCATATAAACAACCAAACAAGATCCTGTACATCTCATACACTCAACCAAACAACTCACATCCACCATCTCATACATAATAAACCCATCTACATGAACAATCTTATACAGAGATAAGCTCATATACCCAACTAAACACTACCAAAGTTTTTCAATTTCTAATTTTATTTGTTAAGTCGAGTGGGCAACTAACTTGTTTTTAAATTGGAAAAAAAAATTTGTCAAGAGGTGATGTAGGGTTTAGTTTCATCATATGAGTTATAAGTTGAAATAATGGTTAAACACTTAGTTTATTTCAAAAATTATCAAGTAAGCATAAATTTCCAAAAAAGTCTTTAAATAAATTGAAGTCAATGAAAACAGTTTATAGGACTTATAAACTGAAATTTCAATAACTCAATTTATTGGTGAAACTTAAATTTAGCCAAACACACTTTTAACAAATCATAACATAAAGCTTATTATTTTTTAATCCAAATTCAAAATTCTGGGTTTGTTTTGGGCTTTTTAAAGTTAGAGGGTTAAAACATTTTTTTTGAACATGTGAATTTTGAAGAAAAGAAAACATTTACTCTTATTAAATGTGATTTTTCTCTATAATTCCTATAGAACTCATGCATTTCAAACAAGCCTTTTCATCCGGAAAAAAAAAACCTTTAGCATCAAAATTATATGAAAAATAGACTTTTTCTTTTCTTTTTTTTATAACAAAGCGGGCCAAAGAAAATCTGGACCACCCATTTGGATGGACGGATCAGACCTGTGCATTTGAGGCAGAGGATCTGCTTCCGTCCAGCAAAACCCCCTCATGCCCGTGCTGCTGAGGCTCGCCGGGCCGCCGCCGCCGCTGTCTCGGCGCGGCGCGCCGTCGCTACCCTCTCCCCGCCTCCCACTCGCACCGCCAGCGGCCTTCTTTTGGAAGAGCACCACGAAGCGGAGCAAACCCTTCGCCGCCGCCCGTCAAGGGCTGTTCCCCGAGGAGCGCGACCCGCTTCTCCTCGCCGGCCTCCGCGCCGCCCGCCTCCGCGATCAGGAGTCCCGCCGCTCAGGTCTCTGATATATGTTATCACCTGTCCTTGTTTGGTTAAATTACTGGTTCAATTAGAGACGTGGCCATGCGCACCACCTGTTTGACGAATTGAAGGCTTGTTTGCTTTTTTTTTTTTTTCCCTTTTTGTTGCTCCTCACATGAGGTCGTCAAGAAATGCGGTATTTTTCATCTTAAATCGCCAGAATTACACATTTTTACTCCGAAGTAGGACGATTTCATTGTGAATTGCTAGTTACAAAGCGAGCGTCTTTTACATGACAGAAGCAAGAAGACATACTGAGACCTTTGAGAGCTTGTGGTCAAGGCCACATTTTGTCTAATGGAAGTAAGAGTCCTTAACATGGTTGATGTTTATGATCTTTGGGTTTGAAATTCTGCAAGCTGCAGGAAAATTTTGTTATCATTTTGAAAATTTGCATGTAGAAAAATCATGCAAAGCTGCCGTCAATGAAGTATTTTTTTCATAATATCATCTCATCTTGCTCGCAAATTCAGGATTGCACATGGAGACTTGCTTGCTACAGTTCCGTAACAAGTTGTTCTCCTGCTTTTGAGGTCAAAAAGTTCCTGAAAATGCATCTCAGACACAAGCTTGATATGTAAAATATTCTTTTATGCATGATAACACGGTTGAGTACCTCATTTTGTGATTTGACCTGATTTATGTAGTGTGGCCTGTTTTAGTTGCATGTTTAAATGACTAGATTTTACTGAGAGCCTCAAATGAGCAACCATGTTTTAGTTCAAGTTGAGGCAAGTATTGATATGTAGTATCTAAAGTTATAGAAGTCATGGTATACTCTTTCTTGCCAAAGCTCTGATGTGATTTCCGCAAAGTGTTAGCTAATTGTGCCAGCTGGTTTGTAATTCTGATGTTTCTTGGTGATGCTGGAATGACAGATCCTCTCTTTGTTGATCCTTATGCTGCTGTTCTTCTTTCACTTGATGCTGCATATCAAGATACCAAGGACTCTTTTTTTTCACATGCAATGTCATGCAAGGACCATTATAGTCTAGCAACCAAATTTGTTGATGACAAATTGCAGAACTTGATGAGCAGTTCAGACGACCTCAGGCAGGTACTTAGATCTAGACAAAAGTCATTGCTAAATTTTGTCTTTATAATGTTTGGAGAATTTGCTGTCTTATTCCTAATAGATTGTTCTGTTGACAGATGGAATGGACACTCGTGCTTACAGGCTGAGTTGGCCTCGGCTGTGTGTAGTCTATGATGTGTCACCTGGAAGAGTATTCAGTGCAGCAGCTCAACAACTTAGAGGTATGATGCGTCTAGTGTTCCACAAGCACAATGCATCTTTTTTTTCTTCCCTTTTGAGGAATTGGTGATGACCTCCCCTTTCTCATGTTTGTGTTGTCGTTTCTATGAAAGGTAGGTACATATATGATGTTCCCTTCATGCCAATGGTTGAAATATCTAAAATAATAAACGATAATAACCCTCACAATCATGGTAATTTGGAATGCTGCAAGGCAATATGTTCTGCCAGCAGCCGATCATGTTGAAAATTATTTTGTTCCTGTACACTTTTGAAAATTATTTGACGAGATTTGACAGCAAGCTTTTGAAAGCCTTGTGTCATACTGATATGCATTTCTTTTTTATTTTCTATGCCATGACAGGAGTCGGTGCAAAAGTATCACGAAACTGTGTTCTGCTTCATACTCCTTTAGAAACTCCTGATTTACAAGAGGTCTTGTGCAAGAATGGGTTTGATGGGAATAAGCCCAGTTTGTGGATACTACAGGTAGTTCACTTGATTACCAACCGTTTCATTCATTCCCCTTGCCACCCTAAATATATCAGGTTGTAAATGCTTCCATAACTGCAGAGCCATATTGCAACAGCTCAAATGTGGTGTAATAGAACAATAATATGGCCTTAAGGTGCAATGTTGTGATGCCTCAGGACCCAAACTATAGCAATTTTTGGGCTTCCCAACACACACCACTTACAAGATGAACGCTTAGAGCCACCCCTTTGTACATGTTCATGCATCTTGTATGAAACATGTCATGCGCCTATTGAGGCCATATGTGATGTATGGCAAAATTTGTGAAGGTTGCATCTTAAAATTTGAAATGAGACTAGCAATGGCAAAATTTTAAAGTTTGTACACAGAGGAGTAGATTATGCTCTCACAATTTTCTTTCCTCCACTTATGCTCTCACAATTTTCTTTTCTTCAACTTGAGTGGAGGCTGATAATGTTCACATGCTCCTTATGCGGGATGTTTTCCATTTTTAGAGGGCTTGATATGGCATAGTTAGCTTATGCCTCGGTAGTTCATTGATTATCCTGCTGTTGGAATTTCCACATGCATTGTTATATTGAATCATTCATTTTGATAGCTGGTATAAGAATAATACTCTAATTCTCCCTTGGTTGACCAAAGCTCTAGAAACTGCATTTCGTATAACATCATTTTCATGGCATTGCAGGGTTTACCTCTGTTCACTTCTACAAGCTTGGAAAACCTTTTGCTTGTCATAAGCAATTTGGCCACAAAAGGAAGTATCTTCCTGGGAGAACTGCCATGTCTTCCTGAGTGGACAGCATTGGTGAACATGGTTGCTTAACTGCATTCTAGAAAGTAGCATCCATAACCTTTGAATTGGCTTGTCAATAATATTTCCCTTATGCTAACTTGGCAGGTTAAGAAGCAGGATAGGCTGGAAAATCTTTTCTTTACCCAGGGTTTCCGAGTCAGCTTTGTTCGCTATGAAAATGTTGCAAAAGATATTGGGTTGGAGCTAGCTTTCCCATTGGAACAACATGGTGGAGTACTTTTTGTTGCGGAACAACTGCGTTTTTCAGATGCTCAGGTATATTAAGCCAATGAAGTTGCTTCTACCTGAACTTCCATTTCTTTTCAGGTCTGTTCTCTGTACTACTGGTGATTTGGGGGTATAGCAACCTAGCTAGAATGATGAAATTGATAAATTCAATAATGAATCTCCTGCAAGAGACACCTAAATCAGAAATGAGACAATTAAATGAGCTAGGTTTCACCTTCCCCCATGGCATTTAGGAGCGGTTGCATTCCTCCTGCTCACCGCTTGTATAATGATCTAGCTTAATGATCCTGTTGTCTCTGCCATATTTTAATATAACACTTCTTGATCTTGTTCTTGACTTCAAAAGAATTGCATGTCGGCAAAGTCTGCCTGTGTTTCATTAAATTAACAGGCTCATTATTTAAGGCATACACTTTCGATTTGATACAATGCCAGATTATGGTAATCTTCTAGTGGGCGCACTTAGGTGTTCTCTTGTTATTTTCTAATTCCTGGCTTTGATAGATGGAGAGTTTCCGGATGCACTTTGAGAGAATAGAAGAGGACGCCGACGAAGAAGGATTTGAGGAATTGTAGCCCATTCTGATGTTGAGTGCCAATACAAGTGAGAGTGGTTTCTGGAATTCAGATGGTAGTTTTTGTAAAAGCATAAATTTTCAGTTGCTCCTCTGATTCTTCCCGTAAGAGTTGTTGACAGATCTTGTATTTTAACCATTTTAGGCTATATTGTTCAAAATTAGCAAAGTCAATATGTGGTTATGACCATTATGTGGTATAGCTTAAAAATAAATTAGCTATATAAATATATTTTTTAGCTTGTTCTCATAGTGACTAAAGTCAAATTTAATAGTGAAAAATTAACAGATAAATTATCTGTCATATATTTGACTATAGATAATTTAAAAAAATAGTTAATATAATTAATTTATCAAATATCAGTTATGACACAAATAAGTCAAAATCTATTGGTACTTTCAAGAATTGGTTTAGTAAAGATTGGCCATTGGGTACCAACCAAACATACCGTAAATATATTATCACTGTGTTTCGTCTGCACCTTAGTTGACCAAACATTATATTTATCTGGCAATGACATGCTAGTAGAGTAAGGATGATTTTGATTTGTGCATTTGTAGATTTGCGGTACAGGGGTGAAAGAGGTACAGATTGAAGATAAAAAGGGTAAAAAAATTTCCGTTGATGGGACTAGAACACGCTGGTCTCTCAGGGTGAGAATCAAGTATCTAACAATTAAGATTACAACGGATTGTGATTTATATTATAAATAAAACATTCAACAATCAGATAACTGGTCGCGAACAACACGCAATGTTGGACAGTCAGGAATTGTTATCTGACGTTCACTATTGATTTATAGCGCACGTCTTTTTTTTTTTTTTAAGAAAATTTTAGGAATGATCCCACTTCCTCTTCAACCGAGTCATCCCAAACTTATGCGTCCATCTTATACTCAAATAATTAAAAAATAGAGTACCACTTATATGTTCTTTTTCTATATATCTATGTGTTTTTTTTATCATTTTGATATAGATTAGAGAGACATACTTTGTAGTGAAGAAAATACAGAAACACACAAAAAAAAACAGATAAGTCAGCCTAAGAAATAAATAGCCAGCAGCAGCAGATAAGATTCTGAGGTTAACTAAACTTTCAACTTTTTGCAACAAAGTCTATTTCACTTACAAATTTATATAAAAGTTCAATATTCAAAGATTGTTTTAATAGAATTACGATTACAGTTCTTAACCGATAAACAAACATTTAAGGTCCAAATTGGACATATTCTTATTCTATTCTACTTTTAACTCCAATAAATTTTAAAACCCATCGTGATTATAATAAGGTTCCGGACCGACCCACCAGAGAAGACATAATCCACCCCTAGTTCACAACCACACCAACATTAAGATGTATTTGGGATTACACGCCAACGGGATCATCGGCATTGGTAGATCATCTTGCAGTCCCTTCCGGTGTACCGCTGACCTTGCGCACCACACCCTCCTTGTGGGGGGCACGCCGCACGGGATGGATCATACGACAGCGTAGGGGCGCCAGCCGCCGCAATGACAAGAAGAACCACCACAAAGAGAAGAACAAAAAAAGCAGGCACCTGCAACTTGCTCTCCATATGTAGGTCAGTCTCCTGCTTGACCTCCCGTGTTGCAATGGCGTCGCCTACAGCTGCTGTGCCCATGGCTTATAAGGGCCTCCGGGCGACATGCTTCCAACCGCGTGCATGGCTGGCAGCCCCGTGACCTCTCCAGCCTGCCATGGGACCTTGCTTGCTATAGCTGTTGCTTTCCTCGTACATATTTTTTTGGTTATTTTCTGCGACCTCGTACCGTCATGATAGAGACCTGTTTGATATAGTCTAATTTTTTCTCCAAGTCAGTTTTCTTTAAATACTAGCTTTATATTAAAAAAAATCCAAGAAATTGTTAGACTGATTGGCTGCAATTTTGACTTATAAGTTCAAGATTCAATAAGTGAGGAAATTTGGAGAAACAAGGCAGATAAGCTAGAATGATGCGACCTCAACTTATACCCCAAATATCAACTGCAGCACCTATGATAAACCCCTTCAAGTCTATGATTTGACCTGCTTCAGTTTATCTAAAAGCTAAAACTGAGATAAATTTAGCCAAAGACACCCACACAAGCACCAAGAACGGCAACTATTGCCTATGGCCTATGCTCGTGCTTGGTATTTTTTTTTCAAAATAATTCATTAAAAAACTAATTCGAAATTGACTCATTTTCCTTGTTTTGTAGTGATAAACTTGTAATACAGCAAAAACTACATGAGTGATTAATATTTGCATTAGCCTCCAAAACCTGACAAACGTGAAGGGAGTCAAACTATATTAATTTTGCAAGGGTATCCCTATCTTTCTTTATTGTACTCTTAACCACGTCACCAAGAAAATAACAACAGTTAGATGAAAAAAAAATGTCTTGCCCGGACTCCTCCATTGTTTTGGTTACTGAAATATATGTATAATATTTTTAATGAAATATGTTATATAATTTTTTAAGTTGTAAGATATATTTTTCATAAATAGCATACTATATTGTTAAAGAAGTATATATATACAACAAAAAAAATATTAATGATGAAATATCTTATATGATTGCAAAATTATAAGATATGTTTTTCGATAATTGACAAATAAAAAAGTACATATATAACCAAAGAAGTATCCATACAGTATAATTTACCAGAGTACATTCTTATTGGAATATATATATATATATATATAATCTGCTATATGGTGTGAAAAGAACACAGAACACAAAGGAAATAAAAGATATCTTAAGCAAGAGCTAACAAAGACACGTCTCTCAGCCGATACGATAAAAGTTCTTATGGAAAACTTTCATCCTATATAATCTGCGAGCATTCAGGCGTACTGAAAAATAACCTGATCTACAATGCAGAAAAAAAAAAGAAACAACCTTGCTCTAGTCTCGGTCATATGACACAATGAAAAGATCCAAAAAGAAAATAAAGATTTGCAAACATAATTAGAAGAAAAGGGCCGCTGGGAAAAGTGTGCTACATGCATGAAAACCTGACGCACTATCCAGGAGCACACAAAACAAGGGGAAAACATACCTCGAGACCCTGCAAGCGGCCGCCTGTGATGGAGGGCAGATGGCGGCCAAGAGGTAGCATCAGGCTCCAGGTTGCAGATGCAGAGGAAGTCCAGCACACTGTACCAGACCGACCACAGGTCACAAAGGAGTGGTGGCAAGGGCTTGCTAGTCGTGGGCGCCAGCACTGTGGGCCTGGTAGTGACCAGTGTCAAGCATAGCTGCGGTCATAGCAGCAGAAGGGTATGGTGTGTTCATGGTGGTGGCAGTCGGTGTAGGGGCGGCAGTTTGAGCACAAGCTACAATCTTTGAAGTTGCAAGCACACGTTCCGGCGAAGACAAGAAAATGTTGCAACTGCAATTATTACATGAGGGCATCCATGCAAAATAGGGGAAGGGAGAACAGTGGGAGAGCTTGTGCGTCAAATGTGAGGGAGAAAGCAGGGCAGGTGTTTTGAAGGAGAGGTTGATGAAAATGAGTGAGATTATGTTGGGAAAAATAAACGGATTATCGGAAGAGGCACCCACACCACCTGTAAGGGTGACATCGAAATGAGTTTAGGCAAGATTTTGAAGGGACAGACGAGATCTCAAATGGACGCTTTTTACAACAGCATAGCTGAAGTAACTAGAGCAACAACTCTTGATTGCAGAACCCATGAAATCTCTGGTCAGCAGGGCTACCAATCTCAGCTTTCATCATCACTGATGGAAATTCTAGTCCTCTCATCATTTGCTTGGCACTTGAAAAGAAGAAACTTTTGCTAAGAGCACCAATAAAATAAGCCTAAAGAAGCAAATTATGTAATGATTTGGCTAATTTGCATCCTTCAAGATCGAAAAACGATTGGAAAAAATTTAATGAGAGCTTTTCATGTCAACTAAAATGATGTCTTAAAATAACAATTGGTTCTGAGAAAATTTTTACAGCTTTAATTATAATAACAAAATTTCCCTTTTTATAATTCAGAACTATTTGAAATGATTGGACAAGAAGTTCACCCATTTGAAATAGAAAACTTGCACATGAAATGTCCATGCAACCAGACTTAATTGCTACTTCGAACTAAACACAGAGATAAGCAGCAATTATGACTATAAACTAAGCAAAGCAAGAACCTTTTATTCTAGACCCAGGAAATTTCTGGTCAGCAAGCTACCATTCTCAGTTTTTATCACCACTGATGCATACTTCAACTCTAGTCTTCTCATCATGTGATTGGCAGTTGAATAGAAGATTCTTGCCAAGAGCACTGATAAAAGCTTAGAGGAGCACATCAGACTATGATTTGGCTAATTTGCATCATTCCAGATGGAAAAATTGGTTGAACACTGCCCATGAACTCGAAGAAGTAATATAAAGAAGATAACAAAAAAGAAAGAACAAAACACGGTCGTGAAATAATCATAAAACTTTGCAAGCAATCATACTTCCTAGATCTAAGGTAAAAAAAAACAGAGTGCACAAATACTTCAAGAACAAGCTATTTGCAAGAGTATGAAGAGCTCATAATTGACAAACTAGGGTTTTTTTGAATTTTACGAGCAAGATGCAGCAAAGAAGTACCTGTCATGAGTTCAGTCTCAACTTGAAGATTGGTGTATTGAACCAAGATTTATTTGTTCTCTTTTACAGAATAATTCTACAATGGAGGGGTTCAAAGCTATCAGGTAGCAATGAACCAGCTGTGAGCATGTGACACCAAAATGTTGCTCCTTATGACCTGACATTTGGTCAGTTCAATCCTTCGCAGTACTAGGAAAATGCAGAACAATGCTCTCTCTCCAATGAGCAGAACAGTACCTTCATGAGTACTGCAGTCAATTACAATGTGATCAATCATATGAACCTTCTCTTCCAGAGGTCAAAAAATACCAAACTCATGCAATCCAGATCAGTTTGCGCATAAAAGGGACACAAATCTTGTGATCATTCAAACATCGTGATTCCTGATTCTGCACATTGTAGAGCGATTACATTCAACAATTAGCTTCCTGAATTCTACAAGAACTTAGAAGCATGTTGGCTCTTGGCCATCTCTCTCAAAACTGCACCTACAACCGCAGCCTGCTCAAGACATTCAGCTTTATTCAAAGCATCTAGTAGACTGATGCATGACTTTACATTAATTCTACATCCCTTTAACCTAGTTTCCTCAAATACCTGATATGCATCCATTGCTCTATTTGCATTGCTCATGCCCGCTATAAGAGCATTGAAACTTGCAGCATCGGGGATTCCCCCATTGGCTTTAAACCTCTCAAAGAGGCTGTAGGCCTCTGTTATATTCCCTACCTTTGCTAGACCTGAGATCATGGTCGTGTATGTGACCACATTAGGGACCAAACCCTGTTTCTGCATTTCTTGCCAAAACACAAAAGCTTTATTGTACTTCCGTACCCGGCAAAGGCCGTTTATAAGAATGCTATATGTGTAGGTATTTGGGGAGCATTTCATTTCTTTCATTGACTGGAAACAGACAAGGGCTTCATTGATCTCCTCAGCTTTCACTAAAGCATCCATGAGGCTATTCCATGTGTATACATTAGGAGTCAAACCCTTCTTCATCATCTCTTCCAAAATCAAATAAGCTTCATCTATCCTACCCAACTTCCCAAAGCCATCTATGAGAGAACTATAGAGAACAACATTCAATTCTACTCCTTTTGATTTCGCTTCTTCAAAAAGCATGTAAGCCTCATCTAACCTGTCAATCTTTGCCAGACCATCAACGATGGATCCATATGTAGCAACTGTAGGAGTCACACCTTTTACCTTCATCTCCTCGAGGACCTCATAGGCCTTGTCCACCTTCCCGGACTTGCAGAACCCATCAACAACAGCATTGTAAGCCCGAGCATCAAGAGCAAAACCTTGCTGCTTCATGGCATGAAAAATGTTAGAAGTTTCTCTAGCCTGACCAGCTTTCGTGAGACCATGAATCAAAATAGCATAACTTCGGACATCAGGAAGGAACCCATGACTCTTGATGTCCTCAAATATTGCTCTGCCCTTTTCAACTTCACCTGCCTTGAAAGCACAATTCATGTATGTATTGAGCAAGGTAAGATCAGGCCGGCACCCATGACGGCTCACCTCTTTAAAGATTTTGTGTCCATCTTCTTTCCTTCCATGCATGAAGAAATTCCTAATCAAGGATGTGTACACAACAGGATTAGCATTGTGGCCTGCATCCACCATCGCCTCAAAAAGCCTATAAGCCTCATCAACTTTGCCCTTCTTTCCTAAACCATCAACAAGGGAACAATAAGTCACAGCATCAGGATTGCAACCTCTCTGGCTTGCACTTTCGAATATCTTGTAGGCCTCATCGAGCTGCTTTGCCTTGCAAAACCTATCCACCATTATATTCACCGTCAGCAAGTTTGGAAACAGGCCAGCAAGCTCCATCTCGTTGCGGATCTTATAAGCCTCCTCAACTCTCCCTGACATGCAAAGCATATCAATGATGATGTTATATGTTGAAGCATTTGGCTCCGCATCCTTCTTCATGTCATCAAACAAGCTCAACGCCTCATCCACCCTCCTCTTCTTCTTAAGGCATGTGAGGATCGAATTATAAGAAACGACAGAAGGAATACATCCCTTCTCCCTCAACCGCTCAAGCAGCTTATATGCATCCTCAAAGCGCCCCACGGACCCATAACCCATGATCATCGAGTTATATGCATATGCACACGGCACGGCCCTCTCCGCCTCCATCTGCTCAAACAGCTCCTCAGCCTCGCCCAGCCTCCCTGCCTTACAAAGCACCCAAATCATGCTCGTGTAGGAAACATCATCTGGCCTCAGCCCCTGTGCCTTTAGCTCATGAAAAAACTTCCACGCCATGTCTACATTCCCCGCCTTCCCGAAGCAATCAATGCACACATTGTACAGCACCACATCGGGCTCAAGGCAGCTGCCCTTCACCTCCTCCACCAGCGCCAGGGCGCCCTCCACGCGCCCCTCCCGCGCCATCGCCCGCACGAGCGTCGTGAACAGCGGCACGCTCACCTCGTACCCGACCTCCTCCATCTGGCGGAGCAGCCCCAGCGCGCACTCGGGCCGCCGCGCCTCCGCCAGCGCGCCGATCAGCGCCGTGTACGCCGAGAACGCCGGCCGGAACCTGAGCCGCCGCATGGCCCCCACCACAGACACAGCGTCGTCGAGCCGCCTCGCTCGGAGGAGCGCACCGACGAGGTCAGCGCAGGTGCGGTGGGAGAGGCCGTGGCCGAGGAGGCTCATCTCTTCGAGGGCCTTCTCGAGGGGAGCGAGGTCGGCGGAGGCGGCGAGGGCAGGGAGGGCGGCGTTGTAGGCGTCGGCGGGGAGGGGGTGGGGGGAGGAGGAGGAGGTGTGGAGGAAGTAGGGGGCGGCGAAGGAAGGGTCTTTGATGGATCGGAGGACGGCGACGACGACGTCGGGGGCGGGGGAGGGGTCGAGGGCGGAGAGGGAATGCGCGAGATCGGGGGTCCAGGCGGCGGCGGTGGAGAGGAGGTGGAGGATCTCGGCGGTGCGGTTGTGGGGGGATGGTGGGGGGTTGGAGGAGAGGTGGCGATGGGTGGAGGCGGCGAGGAGTGCTCGGCGAGTCGCCGTCGTCCGTACGGCCGCCACCGCCGCCGCCGCCGCCATGGGGGTGGGTGTGGTAAAACCCTAGCAGGGGACTGGCATGGGAGCTGGGCTAAGGTCATGGCTGAAAAATATCATTATTTTTGTAAATAGTTGTGTGTCGCTATGTTGATAGTGCATAAACCAACACAAGCATTGGAATTTTTGGTACGTATAACACATATATAAAACAAAAAGTCCAAAATAACACATAATAGGAAGATATTGAAAAATCGACCAATGTCGCCAACCCGCATGGCGACTTTAAGTGTTTTCGACTAGTCGCCAATCGGTTTGGTGACTTGTTGCCATGTCATTAGTCACCACGACCAGTCGCCAGACGGGATAGCGACTGATCATTTACCTTACAAACTGACCGAATTTTCTATGAAAATTGTGAAAATAGCTGAAAAATGTAGTTTTCTATTTCTAAAATAACCCCCTAAAAAAATCGAACATGAAAAACAACATAAAAGTGTGTTTTTTTTAATGAATAACCCAAAATAGAAGAAGAATTGCAGATCAAACCAAGAAAGAGCTATCGAAGCACCACCAGCCGACCAGCCAAGGAGGAAAAGACCTATGATTGGTTGGATTGATTGATTCGTACATTTTGTAATTTGTTCAATTTGTCGGGTTACCAAAAACAAAAATAAACATCGCAAAAGTACTGAAAACGTAAGAGAAATGATGCAATCAAAAGTAATACATACATGAGAACATAAATCATATTTCGTACAAGAACATAAAAAAAACTAATGTCGGCCCTCTTCAAACAATGCCTTCCGTCCCGCTAAAACAACGACGGTGAGAAAGTGTTGCGCGGATGCACCGTCCTCTGTGATGACTGTCGACAGGGGGCAGGGCACTTGCCCAGTTGAGGCCTGTATGAGGAGCATCTGTATGGGGGATGTGCGCCCCAGGGTCCTGCGACTATGGAGGCGCCCCACTAAGCTGTGCAGATGCCAACTAATGTTGGCTCTAGTCGGTGTCGTCTCTCCTTTGCAACATGTCAACGTACTCCGCGTACAAAGGGTCGAGGACCACCTCTTGGTCAGCACGGACCGACAGAGGAGGAATGTACGATGGGCGCCTACCGGGAGGTGCAAATGGGCCAGGAGGTAGCCAGATGCTCATCCATCGTCCGCTGAGACATGGCGACGGACTCGCCATCCGAGTCAAACGTGATATCAAAGCCCAGGCTAGAATCGGACGTGGATGCGAAAGGCTGTAGGGACCCTCGGAGATCCATACACCACCACACGACAGCAGCTCCACATGAGGTGCAACACCTGTACGGTAAGAGCGGGGCGAGGGCACACTGAGATAAAATGGGGCGTCGATGGCCGTATCTGAGGGCCCGACTGCGTCAGGTCGATGAGCTGCCGGCTGCGACGGCGTATGGCTGGGCGGGGCCTGTGGAAATGGAGGTGCAACAAATGTCGACGCAGTAGTGGTACTCTCCAGGGTCAGCTGCGAGGCGAGTCAGTGAATGTAGGCGATGGCCTTCTCATACTCCTCGGGCGTGATAGGTAGACGTGCTTGCCTCCGCTAGACTAGCGACCGTGTCACAGAGGTGATCGCACGGAGGGCGTCAACCTGCAAGGCCACAAGACAATGGGAGGCGGAAATAAAAATAACAAGCAGGACATGGACCATTGGTGTGTACCTGGCGGTGTACCTGGGATGCGTGATGTCAGTCGTATGTTTGATGCATGCTCAAAGTAGGCACTTCTGCAGGCATCAGAGGTGGTGGGGCAATCCAAACACTAGTGCGAGGGATGTACCATCGGAGGTAGTCGCCGTATGTCGTGGAATCGTTTGGCCTCTCTTCACGCACTACATCTATCGCTGTTGCCTGCTCCTAACAACGAGTGTAAGGAGCCTGTCGGTCCTCTCAACTGACAGCCTTCTTGCCCTTGCGACTCTACTTGCAACAAAAATAAAGGTGTTCAGTATTTTCACGGCGGAAAGCCACTATGCACGAAGATGATCGTGAACTTACTCGTGCTGGTCATGTGACAACTAATGTGCGGCGTCTAGAGGGGGATCGACTAGAACAGGCCAAACTAGCGCATCACCCTTCATGGAGCGTACACCTCCAACATATGGTTGAAGCAAGAACACACCGGGTGAGCCATAAGTCCTGATCCTCCATACATATCAATGAGATCCCGCGGCAGCTGTGCTCTCGATGTAGGTCGCCGTCTAGACCCTCCATCCAACACATGACGGATGGAGCAGCTCCAGCTCGCCGCTATATGCACTGTAGCATGTGTGCACCGGGACGGTGGCCCATTGCAGCTCGTGCTGCAACCAATGATCCCTCATGGTCGGGTGATCGATCTCGTCCTCTGCATCCCTGAGTAGATACCCTTCCGGAAGAGCCACCGACACGTCGGTGACGAGCAATCGTCCAACAGGTACGTGCTTGTATGACCATAGCAAAACAAGCAGAGGACACCCGGCCATGTTCGCCTGTCAGGCCCGCCAAACGCAGGCGTCGCACAACCCTCGGTACGTCACACAGAGAACCGCTGACCCCAAGCTAATGCATGGGATTTGGTCGATCAGCGTGTTAGTGAGCATTCGCACCAGTGGAACAAGCCAATGATCCAATGTGTTGAGTAAGTACCTATAGAAAAGCACAAAAATAAGAATTAAATTCAATAAGTGAAAGAGCTGTAGCTATACTATGTCTAAGCATACCAGTGAACATGAAGCCACCAAACAGGTGCAGCAAATACGCCTCGAAGTGTCGGTTGACTGTCCAGTCGTCAGCATTCGGTGGGCACGTCCTGAAGTGAGCGAGCCAAACCGCAAGGACTCCAACGTCGTGGTGGAAAGGCTCTTGCCCCAGAGGCCCAAGACCTGTCGCCTCTAAGTTTACACAATTTCCAATAATTTGTTGCACCAACAGGCACCAATACCAATGCTTCTATGACAATTTTGTGTAAACATGGGTCGATATTTAGGATGTCCATGACCGGGTATTAAGGTTCTCAAAATTAACACATTAAGATCATTCAATTCCATATCTATACGGTGACAGCCATTTAGGTTATCTTCATATGGTCCGTTTCTAATAACCTGTTCCCCGTAGAAAATATAGACTATTCTTGTTTCCGATATTGTCTACAATACAAGTAAGTATTACAAACATCAGTTATCAAATATCCAATATATTTTGCACATTACTCTATGCTTAGCCCTAAGACCTGTGTGTCATATTTTTTAACATCTCAACTAACCTAACGTCACCGGATTATCGTATCACATATAATCTACAATTCCTATATTTTGATCTTACATATCAATAATCTAATTATTTACTAATCTTAATTAATACACATCTCACATCTCATCCATAAAAATATTGAACTTATATAATATTATACAATAGATCTAAATTATATATACATTATATTCATAAATGCATAACATATTTAAATTACGTACAAATCAGATCTGAGGTTCACACAATAAATCTGGATTATCCAAAAATTTTCTGCACATTTTCTATGATAGAAGCATATTTCTTAAATTATCAATTCACTAATTATTAATCTAATTTATTCTCTAATTATATAGCACATCTACATAATAGATCTATATTTACACAGCGCATGTACCTCTGATCTAATTATTCTAGAACACATCTATATTAGTAACACAATTTCCACACATTTCTAAAATAGATCTACATTTTAAACTTACAAAAAAAATACATTTAATTAACTTTACACTAATTATCACTAAAGATTTAAAATATATATACCTTTTTGGATGTGTTCTTTCTTCTCTTCTTCTTTTCTTTTTCCTCTTCTCTTCTTTTCTCTTCCTCTTCCTTTCCTCTTCTCTTCTCTTCCTCTTCCTCCTTTTCTCCTTCTCTTTTCCTCTTCTCTCCCCTCTGGCTTTTTTTTTCTTGGACTCCTCTAGTCGCCAGGGTCCGTATTATATACTGGCGACCAGTCGCCAGCTCGTCTAGCGAATAGTTGCTTGCTCCGCAATCACCAGACGGCCTGGCAACTGAAGCTTTTGGTCGTCAACTGACCTGGCGACTAGTCGCCTTTTCGGGTAAGTCACCACCGAGTCTGGCGACTGACGTCCCTTTTGTAATTTAGGTCTACTATGACTCATTTCATTATTTCTCATTTCTTTATGTGTTATCCATACGAATCGCATTGGATTGAGATTTTTTTTACAGTGTATATAGAATTATGGATTATCCATGAAGTAGACGCCTTTTCGGGTAAGTCTCCACCGAGTCTGGCGACTGACGTCCCTTTTGTAATTTAGGTCTACTATGACTCATTTCATTATTTCTCATTTCTTTATGTGTTATCCATACGAATCGCATTGGATTGAGATTTTTTTTACAGTGTATATAGAATTATAGATTATCCATGAAGTAGATAGGGGTAATTTCTACGATATTCATAATTATCTTTTATAATTATTTGATTACAACTGTCTCTATTAGATATTACCATGACATGCATATGTTTCGTTAAAAATTCTATCGAAAAATCATGTGAGAAAAAACAATTTGGAGAAAAGAGTATATAGTATATATATTGTAACACCCCTGTTTTTGCCAAACCCTAAAATAGCCAAAATCCACATCTTGACCCCAAACCCTAATCTGCTTCAGCCATTCCCTTCTAAATGTTGTTCAGAACATTTTCCCCTTCGGGATCATCTCCAAAATCCCATCCTAAAACTGAGTTTCGACCCCTGCCATTTTTTAAAACCTAATTACCCTAATTTTACCCTAAACTGCTTTTCCCCAATTTTGTCAAAACCCTTCAGATCTTGCTTGATCTTACCAAACTTTGGCCAGATAAGTTCTAATAATCTTTTGCAACTTACCTGCGAAATCAGATTTCAGATCGGACCCTTAGATCTCCAAATTTGCAATCAAGTACATTTCCTATTCAAACTTTCCTCACAGATCAGTCCCTGGAGCAAGTTTCAAAAATTGCAGAACGGCCCAAACTTCTTTTCAGGTCCATTCGACCAGCGCCTGGTCGTTGCTTTCGACCAGTGCACGTCGACGTTGCCGCGCCGTGGTTTTCGCCGCGTTTGCTCGCCGCCGGCCACCGTTTCTTGTCGCCTGTGTTGTGAACAACGACCGAGCCACCCCGCGCGCACGTGCCAGCACCATTGCTTCGCCTTGTCCAGCGGTTAAACGGCCGCGCTCCAGTAGCGTTTCGCGCGCGCGCTCCCGTTGCCGTGGCATTTGCATGGCGTTACGTGTCGTTGCCGGAGCTGTGCCGCTGCCTCCACATCTGCGCCGTCCCAGGTGAAGTTCCAATGCACCCGACAAGGTCAGCAAGGCTGCAACACCGCCTGAAGCGCATCACATCGCCGGTCACCGCTGTCGCAGCTACACCCGGCCGGTCTCGTCCCCGGCACAAGTTTCGCGCCGTTTCCCCCTCGCAAGCTCCGCCCTTGGACCTATTTAAACCCTCCAGTGCTGTGCTTAAGCCTCATCTCAGGACTTAGCCATTTTTCCAGAGCTCTCACCGTTTTCACCTTCTTCTCCGGCGAGCCAGTGAGTGAGCTCACGGTGCCAGCCCTTCTCGCTGCACCATTCTCCAATCCAAGTTCACCAGTGAGTTCCCCTCGTTCCCCTCTCTGTGTCATAGCAGCCAATTGCACCAGATCGATCCCCATCGCCGGTGATCGCCGGATTCCCGATTTGCCCTGTTCCCCCAATGCCGTTCGATTCCCTCCAAATTAACCCTCGATTCTGTAGAAGAAGTTGATCAGTAAGCTTAGTAGAGCAAGCCTGTAGAATCAAAATCTTCAATTGAGTCCAAATCGAAGAAATCCCAAACTGGAACCTCAGCCGTTCGCCGGACCTCGTCGCCGAGCCCCTCCGGCCAATCTCCAACGAAATTAACCCCTCCAGTAGCCTTGTTGTGCCCTAGAGATCATTCCCAAGCTTGGAATTGAGCTCATTCGCCCTGTATCAAAAATCCCCGAGCTCCAGTGTCATCTTCTCCAGCGCCGGTCGCCGGAATTCGTTCCCGGCCGATTCAGCCGACACCACTTTGTCCCTTAACTTCGCCTTACCTCCCTGAGCAATTTCTTCCACTAGCTCGACACCTGGATCTGCCTAGATTGTGAGTTATGCCTTTGCCAAATGTTTGTCCAGAGCTGTGTCTGTGCCATGCCACCACCGCAGTTCATCGCCGGATTTGGCCGCCCTCCGGCCACTTTCAGCTCTTGTCCCTGTTGAGTGTTTTATTCCTGTTAGTAATGCCTACCTCCCAGACAAAGTGTTGCATCAATTGGAGCCCTGGATAAAAAGTTAAGCCATGCCCTAGTTTCTGGCCATGTCCAGCACTATGTCAGTGCATGTCAGCCACTGGCATTGACCTTGTTCAGCCCCTTCTGGTTGAGCAATTGAAATGCCACCTTGTCCTTTAGATTCCTGGAGTTGAGATCTACATCTTTCCCTTCTATCACTTCTCCAGAAAACCATCCTAAGACTAGCTTGAAGCCATGCCAAAGCCATGAACTGAATGTCGACCCTTCGACGTTCAATCCTTTTTAGCCGTTTCTTCGACCAGAGCCCTTGTGACCTTGCCCTAACCTTTTCCCCTGCATGCATGACTTATTTACTTAATAATGTCTATGGAAACTATTTTCTGTATGCTTATGGTATGTGTTTATGTGTTGGTTGATTGCCGCAGAGTCAGAAGCTGAAGGAGCGGAAGAAGTCTTTGAAGATCCGTCTGAGTATTTAGACCCAACATCGCAAGGCAAGCCTCATTCCTTTGATCATGTCTCACCCAATATTTTCATATGAAGTATATTCACTGTTTCTTACTATGCATGCTTATTTGAAATACAAGTTATGTTTGAATGACATGAGTAGATATTACCTAATGGATCATGAAACCCCTTTTTGTTATTGAACCTTTATATATATGCTTTTGTCACCCTAGGACTCATATACTGAATATCCACATTAAACTTGAAATGGTCAAATACATGAGAAGTTATAATGAAAACCGTTTTGTCAAGAAAACTGATAAAAGGGATCAGTAGTGAGGATTGGATTGTATGGAGAGGGTGCGGTGCGCACCAGGGAATGTGAATGCTCCTCACTATTGGTTCATAAGGACGAGAACCTTGTGCTGTGTCTCTATGCGAATTGTAAATGTACCAACCACTTGCCTGGTATGGGACAGGCACAACTTAGTAGCTTTTCGGTATTAGCAGTTCCCTGTATGGTTTGTCGGTCTGGTTTCTCGCGTGGAAACTGGTGGGCCGCAGTTCGGCCATGAGCGGTGTGAGTTCAGAAAAATAATGAGAGGTAAAGGTGGAAAGAAGGAAGACGCCCTACGCCTCAGATTAAGCCGTGCGCGGTTGTAATCTTGAACGGTCAGATGTCTTGCGTGGACACAGACCAAGGCTATGTGTCTTGCGGGGACATAAGCCAGAGGCTAGGAAGTAAGGCAGTGGGGAGGACCCACAACAGTACTTGAGACTTAATTGTCTATTTACTGGGCGGGGATACTGTTAATACTGAACTGTAAAAGCGTTGTGTGATCTCGGCCTTGTCACATGTGTATAAGTTACATGGAGCTGATCCGACTTGAAAGCCGAGTGAACCAGTGGATTTAAAAAGAGGTACACCTTTGCAAAGCGTAAAAGAAGTATCAGATACTCTGTACTCCCAGGTTCAGGAGTCTTTTCGTAGTGGATGTTATCCATGGGTTATAGTACAAGTAATGTTTTGGAATGTTTTCATAATGCGGTTAACAAAGTAGTGACTCATGGGAGACCACTACATCTAATGTTTTATTGAAAACCTGTTTAACGTTTAAAGTATCGTTTTCATGACAAAGTACTGTTTTACTGAACAAATGACTTGGAAATCTATATATCTCTATCCATATGAAACTAAAACCCCGGAATCATATGTTTCACCCTCATGTAAGTACAATTACATTAATCCCCGGAATGAGTGTTGCTGAGCACCAAGTGCTCACCCTTGCATTTATATCCAACTGTAGAAGAGGGATTCGAGGATCCCGATTCCTTCAGTTATGAGTACTCACCAGAAGATGGAAGCACCCCGGGCGAGCCCACTTTCTAGCAGGATTGCGCACCAAGTCAAGTCAGATGTGGGAGAAGCCACTCCAACCCCGCTGCGGATGGAAGTCAAGCTGTTTGTCGTTGCTTTGTGCTTTATGTTGTGTGTTCGGTACTTGGATACCGATTCTGGTTCTGATAAACTAGTTATTTTCTTAGCAACTCTACTCAGCGCCATTTTCGGTGCTTTGGCTATGTAATATTGGCCATGTTGGCCTGATACTTGTTTAATGTTATTACTATGTTTGTGTGGTTTGAGCTCATGTGGCATCATGCTGTGTGTAACCTACCTGGGCGGTTACCAAGGTGATCCTCAAATGGGGGTCTCACATATATTATTTACGTTGTACATTATGTCTCATTAAAAATCTTCAATCAAGAAACTCTGGTGAGAAAAAAACTTAATTAAGGGAAAATGAGTACAACATCGATCTTCAAGATCTAATTGTCTTGATCTTTAAGATCTCAATAATTTTAAATACATTGAGTAGTAAAACTTATGTAAAAGACCTTTCATATCTAATTCGGGTGAAGTCCTTTAGGATTTAAAAACCATAATTAATTTTTAATATTTGTTCCCCTAAGAGAGCAATATTTTTAGCCTACACATTCTTATGTAACATATTTTTTCAAAAATAGATGTAAGAAGTAATTTAGTAAATAGATCTGTCAAATTGTCACTGGATCTAGTTTTCTGAACACTTATTTCACCACTCTCTTGGAGATCATGAGGATAGAAGAATTTGGGATAAATATATTTTGTCATATTACCTCTAATACATCCATTACTCATTTGTATAAGATAGTGGAGGTATTTTTAGTTGCAATGTCACATGACTACTAAATATGACATATCAATTGTTTAAACCATACATATTTACGTGAGGTTTCATATAGTCCAATTATCTTTGAGTGGTTTGTAGAAGTTGCCACCAACTTCACTTTAATATGCCTAAAAAAAAATGAGTGTACCACCATAGAGAAACACATAACCAGTTTGAAATCTATCATTGTGGGGATAAGATAAATAGCCAGCATCGGTATAACTCATCAGAGTCATGTCTTGATTTTTATAATAATGATTTTGTATCTTGAAGATACCTGAAGAGATTCTTGGCGCCATTTTGATTGGACATACACTGTATCTTGCTAGCAAACTTACCGCAAATGCAATATCAGGTCTGTTGCAATTTACGAAATACAACAGTGCGCCTATGGCACTCAAATATGAAACTTCTAGTCCCAAGATTTCCTCATTATTTTTCTGATCCGTTTGAGACCTAGTCTTGGTTTTCGCACTAGGCTCGCCCAGATTCTAATATGCGGAATAACGGGATCTTACTCGGAAATACCGAAACCCAAAGTAATTGCACAACTCTTTATTTCAAAGAGGGCTTTACACGTCGAACGTTAGGCACACTTGCCTACGTCGAAGGAACTATAAGTATCTAAAACTCAAATAAGTTCTATGACTCTTCGATTGAGTTCGATGATCTAAACTAGACCTATTACAAGGTATTTATAGTCCAATCGTATGAGTACGTATCAGACTTAGTAATCCTAAACGTATTAGACTCATATAACTAACTTAACTAATCCTAAACAGATAAGCTTAGTTATATATATAGGATTACAATTCCGAACAGGGAACGAATTCCTTTTCCTGGTCGCGAACCAATCCATGGTCGCGAAACCTTTCCGAACACGGTTAAGGTCGCGAAGCCGTATGCGATCAGGACTTGGTCGCGAATCCGTATGCGATCAGGACTTCTTGGAGATCCTCCCGGATCATGACTCCCTTGTTGAGAAGGAGCCAACCCCCGTTGCGACCTCTCGATCAAACTGGAGATGTGGAAATTGGGCTTGTCCATCTTCTTTTGTGTACCACTTTGCCGCACGTGCTCGTTGATCTTTCCGACCGATTCGAAAAGTCTCCTTTGTGCCACTGCGGGTGGTAGTCACCTTCCTCTCCAGAATCACATCGTCACGTAAAGGTTCGCCTCGTTGATAGACCAAGTCTTCAACAGATAGTACTATGGTATCTGGCTCATCATCCAACATTGAAGGCTCGAAGAGTTTGAGGTGCTCAACATTGACAACCGAGTAAATATCCATGTATGGAGGTAACTCAAGCTGACAAGCATTATTACCCACTTTCCGCAAAATCCGAAAAGGACCATAACGAATGGGTTTAAGCTTCTTACCTTCACCTTTAAGTCTCTCCTTACTCAAATGCAACCATACCATATCACCTTCTTGAAATTGTGCATTAACTCGGTGCCGATCATGTCGCGCCTTGTACTTGAGTTGAGCTTTCAGCAAGTTCTGTTCAACCTCACGATGGAGTCGTTGAATACCTTCCAGGAACTTTTGTGCTCGATCCTGATCAGATGCTTCCTTGCTGTTGTGTGCTGAGGTAGGGATCACAAACTCCATGTCGAATGGACTTTGTGGTAGAAATCCTAAACAGACCTCAAACGGTGACTTTCCAGTCGAACCATGCACGGCTCGATTAAAAGCAAACTGCAGGTACGGTATGCTTTCATCCCAGGTCTTCGGGTGTTTCGAGTTATATCCTCTCAAGAGATGAACGACTGTGCGATTAACCACCTCGGTTTGACCATCAGTTTGCGGATGAAAAGCAGTACTCCTCTTTAGCTTGGTGTCCATCATCGTCCAGAGCGATCGCCAAAAGTGACTAAGGAACCGGGTATCGCGATCAGACACAATAGAAGTCGGCAGTCCGAAGTGTGTCCAAACGTGTTGAAAGAATACCCGAGCTGCCTCTTCTCCCGTGATAATCTTCCGACAAGGTATAAGAACAATTATTTTGGAGAACCGATCAACGACCACGAATAGATAGTCGTTGCCACGTCGGGTCTTAGGCAATCCTCCCAAGAAATCCATGGATATGCTCTCCCATGGTCGTGATGGAACTGACAAAGGAGTGTACAAACCTAATTTTCGGTTTGCCGGTTTCGAGATGCTGCAGAGACCGCAGCCTCGAACAAACCTAGCCACATCTTGCTGCATACGCGGCCAGAACACATGTCGGTGAAGATTGTGCAACGTCTTTGTAACCCCAAAGTGACCAGCTACCTTCGATGTGTGCGCTTCTCGCATCCATTGAGTTCGAGGTGCTCCACGAGGTATGCAAAGTAAATTGCCCTTGTACAAGAGTCCTTCTCGACGAACGAACTCTGTAGGGTTCCCTGTTTCGACCTCAGTCAGTGCTGTTTGAAAATCAGGGTCTTCACTGTACATAGTGACATAGTCATCATGACATGATGGCTCGATCTGCATGAACGCTGATAAACAGAGGGTTGTAACTGGTGGTCGCGACAACATATCCGCCAATTTGTTGTGTACGCCCTTCTTGTACTTAATCACCAGATTAAACTGCTGCAGATACGACATCCACTTCATGTGCCGAGCTTGCTGTAGCTTGGACTGAGTCTGCAAATATTGCAATGGTTGATGGTCGGTGTGGACAACCGTCTCTTTCCCCAAGAGATAACACCGCCAATGTTTCACGGCCTGATGCAGTGCGCATAACTCCTTATCATAAGTCGGGTAGTTCTTCTGAGCTCCCTGGAATAACTCGGAGTGATATGCCACTGGTCGACCTTCTTGCATGAGCACTGCGCCCATCGCATAACCTGAGGCATCGTTTCTAGCTCAAACGGTTTATGGAGATTCGGCAAAGCTAACACAGGCGCCTCGCTGATCTTCCTTTTCAGCAAGAGAAACGTGTCCTCATGTTTCCCTGTCCACTCGAACTTCTGATCAATCCTGGTTAATGCATGCAACGGAGAAGCCATAATCGAGAAGTGTCGGATGAACTTCCGAAGGTATTGGCATGCTCCCACAAAACTACGCACATCCGTAACTGTTCGCGGTCGCGGCCATTCGCGAATCACTTTGACCTTATCCGGGTCAATTTGCAACGTACCATTGCCAATTATGAATCCGAGGTAAAGTAGAGTTTGCTGACCGAACTCGCACTTCTTACGGTTGAGGCGAAGTCGATGTTGCCAAAGCTGTTCGAACACCTTTTCGACATGAATGAGGTGCTCATCCCACGAACGACTATAAACCAATATGTCGTCGAGATACACGATCACAAAGTCGTCGATGAATGGTCTCAATACGTCATTCATAAGACGCATGAAAGTTGCCGGGGCGTTGCAGAGACCAAACGGCATGACCAGCCATTGGAACAGACCTTGCCGTGTTTTGAACGCGGTCTTCCATGTATCCTCCTCTCGGATGCTGACTTGATGATATCCTGACTTAAGATCCAATTTGGAGAAGACAACAGCATGCTTCAATTGGTCTAGCAGGTCATCAATACGAGGAAGGGGGTACCGGTTCTTGATGGTGATCTTGTTCAGTGCTCGATAGTCGATGCACATACGCCAAGTCCCATCTTTCTTTGGTACTAACACCACAGGATATCCACAAGGTGAACTACTCGGTTGAATGACACCATTGTTCAGCAACTCACCAAGTTGTTTCTTGATCTCTTCATTCTCCAATACTGAGTTGCGATACATACTCAGATTGGGCAGTGTCGCATCGGACACAAGCTGAATTTCGTGCTCGACTGGACGTTTCAGCGGACGACCCTGGGTAGTCTCGAACAAATCACTGTATTTCTCCAGTACTCTCGACAAACGACCAGAATCTTCTCGGCATGCCAACGACAACACTGGTCGAGTACCCTCACTTTGTCCAATGGGTCGAATCATGACAAGCACATACTTGTGACATGCATTAACAATCCGTTTGGCTTGATTTGCGGTAATCAAGTTCGAAGTGTTGACATGGATGTCTCACTAATCACGAACTTAACTCCGTCTTTGGTGAGGTCGTACTCTTGCGCTCGCCGATGGAAGTGAGCATCTCGATCATACAGATACGGACTCCCAAATATCACCTGACAGATATCGATAGGGACAACATCGCATTGCACCTCATCGATGTACCGTGCAGAGATCGCAAACTTCAACACACACTGACTCGTAATCTATTGGTTCACGTCGGATGTAAACCAACCCAGCGGATATGGTCGCGGGTGTGTGGTTATCTTCAAACCAAGTCGCCGAACCAGTCCAGCGGAGACCAGATTCTTCTGACTTCCTGGATCGAATATCGCTGCGACCACTTCGTGCTTCACCTGGATGTTGATGGTGAACAAGTCCTCCGTTGGGTGATGGTCGTTCGGTGGATCGGAACCCTTCTCCTTCGGCATTGCCATCAGAGACAAGGTCGTATCCACCTCATTAACCGAATTCACTCGGACAACTTCCTCGTCGGGTGAAGTCGCAGTAGCCGTGGCTGTTCTTTTCCCTGGTCCGTTTTTCTTTAGTCGAAGTTCAGGATGAAGCTTGTAACATTTGTCCTTGGTATGCCCCGCGACTTGACAATTTTCGCAAAAGGCACCCGTGCCCGATTTTGAAGCGTTCTTCTTCGGACTCGGCTTTTTCTTTGTCGAGGTCGCACTTTCCTTCGTGCTTTTGTCGCTGCGAGATTTGTTCTTCTTCTCGATCGCCATAGCAGTTGTGCTCGCGGTCGCAATGTCTTGGACACCGAACAGACTTAGCTCAGTACTGATCGATTTCTGAAGTCCAGATGTGTACTTCCGAAATACCTGAGGGTCGGATAGTGAGATGCCATTGACCATTGCTTGTCGCCGAAACTCTGTCGTATAGTCTTGGACGGTCTGGTCGCGCCGTTGATACAATCTGTGCCAACGCTCCCATCTCTCCTCAAGGTAACCCATCGGATAGAATTCTTGTCGCAGAAGTCGTTTGAATTGACCCCACGCAAGGTCGTCAGCTTCACCACTGGCGACAAGGGCCTTCCACCATGTCTTGGCATGGTCCTTCATCTTCAAAGGTGCAAATTTGACCTTTTGAGCGCTACTGAACCCTTTCAGGTCAAAGTAGGTCTCAAGTTGATCTATCCAAGAATCCAGCTTCTCGGCATCGATCACCCCATCATATATGGGTATATCAATCTTAGCGTCGACTTTAAAAGATCCGACAGCTAAGGAGGTGTTGGCGAGGTCGTCGGTCTTGTGGTCGCCTTCGTCTTCATCTTCGTCTGCCCTGCGCAAGTCTTCACCAGTCTTCTCACCCATAACCTTCCCTACTTCAGGAGGTACAATCATGGCCTGCTGCTTAATCCAAGCAAGCACGGTTTCCATGTCGGTGGAGAGCTTAGCCACTTTTTCGGTTAGGTTAGCTTGAACGGAGGTATCGTCAGACATTGTCGGAGACACGGCTGTGGGAACCGTCAATTGATCGCCTGGAATTTCGCCGGAAGTTTTGTAACCCTGGCGAGTCTTCACCATCCACAGGATAGGAAAGTTGCTCTGATACCAACTTGATCCGTTTGAGACCTAGTCTTGGTTTTCGCACTAGGCTCGCCCAGATTCTAATATGCGGAATAACGGGATCTTACTCGGAAATACCGAAACCCAAAGTAATTGCACAACTCTTTATTTCAAAGAGGGCTTTACACGTCGAACGTTAGGCACACTTGCCTACATCGAAGGAACTATAAGTGTCTAAAACTCAAATAAGTTCTATGACTCTTCGATTGAGTTCGATGATCTAAACTAGACCTATTACAAGGTATTTATAGTCCAATCGTATGAGTACGTATCAGACTTAGTAATCCTAAACGTATTAGACTCATATAACTAACTTAACTAATCCTAAACAGATAAGCTTAGTTATATATATAGGATTACAATTCCGAACAGGGAACGAATTCCTTTTCCTGGTCGCGAACCAATCCATGGTCGCGAAACCTTTCCGAACACGGTTAAGGTCGCGAAGCCGTATGCGATCAGGACTTGGTCGCGAAGCCGTATGCGATCAGGACTTGGTCGCGAATCCGTATGCGATCAGGACTTCTTGGAGATCCTCCCAGATCATTTTCTTTCAGTCTAAATGGGGTCTTTATCCGCTTCCAAGGATCTTGTGACTATTAGTGTACTAAGTAGATGAGACTTATCCATATTGAATTTCTATAGAACCTTTTTTTTAAGTAGGTTGATTGGTGAATAAATGTTCCTTAAAGGAGATGTTCGATCTGCAGGTCAAAACAATATTTGGTTTTACCCAAATCTTTCATTTCGAATTCCGTCTTTAAGTATGAGCTTGCCCTCAATTTCTTTTGTGGTTCTAATAATATTTATGTCAACAACATATACTGAAATAATACAGAAATCATTCAATGACTCTTTATGAACACACAAGTACAAATATCATTATTAACATATCCCGTTTTCAGAAGGAATTTATTTAGTCAACTGTAACACATTATACTCGATTGTTCAAGTCGTACAACAACCTTTGCAATTTGATACTATTAATGTTGTGATTTTCTTTCCCTTTTTCAAGTTAGGGACTTTAAGTCTTTCGGAGATTTCCATATAGATGTCAGAATCTTGTGACCCATATAGATATGCGGTCACAACATCTATTAACTGCATATTTAAATTTATACTTGCTGCTAGAGATATTAAATAGCGGAACAGGATTAGATCCATAACGGGAGAATAAATTTCCTCATAATTGAAAACGGGTCTCTACGTGAACCCTTGAGCTATCAATCTCGCTTTGTATCTCTAACCACCTCATTTTTCTCATTTCTTTTTATTATGAAGACTCATTTGTGTCCTACAAGGATAATATCTTGTGGTGTTCGGATTACTACTTCACACTTTTTTTTTATTTAGCAATTGTAACTCAGTTTCAATTGCTCCTTTTCATTTGACCCAATCTGAGCTCTTTCAGCACTCTTCTATAGCCTTTGGTTCTTGATCCAGATTTTCATTTGAGATCTATGAGTAATTGTAGATGCAAAATAGTTGTCGACAACTGTAGCATTTTTATTATATGTTTCTCCTGTGTCCACATAATTTATGGATATCTCATTGTTAATATCGGTCAACTCTTCATAATTTCCCAAAACAATAGTTTGGTTGTTCCGCAATCCCAGTATTATATTGTGCACGTGCTAAGTTGTTAAGATTCTCATCTTCAGGATGAATCTCTTCAAGAGACTTCTCACTTTCACGGTGAATTTTTTAAGGAGATTTATGGATCGAGTGATTGACTATCTTTATCAAATTTTTGTCTCTACGAACGTCTCTACGGATTAAGATCTTTTGCACGAATAGGTCTCCCTTACTTCCAGCGTAAGGCAGCATCTATGAATTTACTCTTTTTCTAAAGTATTTCCACTATTTCAAGTGCATTTATGTAGCTTCTAGGCCCCTAAAGAGTGTTTTAATAATTAATGACAACTACAAATGCTACACTAACGTTACCTGCCTAGTTGTGTAAAGAAGAAACTTTAAAGACAGGTTAATGAAAGGCGAAGAAAGAGCCTCATGATGAAGAAAGGGCATTGATCAAAAGGGCAAAGGGACGAAATAGGGTCTTTTCCATTTTTATCGGTCTAAAGTGATTAGAGAAGAATTTTGACCGGATTTTAGGATAGTTGCCGTACTATTAAGAGGAGCATGTGGTGTATCACAAAATACTTCATCTATGTGCTACACATCATAAAAGCAACTTGCATTGCATACTAGAAGGTCATATACTTTGAAAATGCTTGTTTGAGCTCATTCCTGCTCAGCTCTGTCTCAGTCGGTCTGACCGTGTCTTAGACCGGTCTGACCGAATTCACGGACTGACCGAAATTATGTCTTAGTATTGTATATACCTTTCTAAGGTCGGTCTGTCCGTAGTTAAAACTTAGGTCAGTCTCCTGGAACTTCATGACCTATCCTTCTGTTGTTTTTGAGTTTTTACGGTCTGGCCGTTTTATTAGACCGGTCTGACCGGGCAATCGGTCTGACCGTGTTTTTGTACTACGGTCTGACCGTATGGCCGGTCTGTCCGTATTTTTTGGCCTGACCGTATAAGGTGTCCAGAAACTATGTCGTCTCTGGACAGCTTCACGGTCTGACCGAAATATCCTCCGGTCTGACCGTGTGTGTGCCTGACAAGAGCAGTTGAGCATTTATTGCGCCTGTTTAATGCCGTTGCAATTGCGGCGGTTTGACCGAGCTTATACCTGCGGTCTGACCGCCAAGTGAGTTTTTTCTCCCAACGGCCTGTAACGGCTATATTTATTGTGAGGGGTATATATACTCCCATGCACGGCCCTGTTCACAACTCTTGATATAATTTGAGCATTGTCATCATCCTTGAGAGCTTTAGCACATTTCATACACTCTAGGGTTCAAATTCTCGAATTTGTGAGAGTGTGCATTTGAGATCTTCTAGTGCATTGCATCTAGATCATTAAAACAACCTCGTGGCACTAGAAGAAGACTAAGTGATCATCACCGGCTTGTTACTCTTGGAGTTTGCCGGCTCCTAGGCGGCTAGGAGAAAGGTTTTTGAGAGCTCTTCAAGGAAGATTGTGAAGAAGCCTCAAAACGTCTTGTGAAAGGGTTGAGCACACCTTGCCGGAGCGGTAAAGTGCATCCTTAGTGAAATCGAGGTTTGGATAACTCATCACACTAATCCGGCTCAAGATCTAGGTCACTTCTTGAGAGAAGGTTGACTAGATAGAGGAGCGGTTAGAGATTTGAGTTTGCCTCAACGTGGATTAGGGGTGATCGGCAAATCACCGAGACCACGGGATATATCCTTGTGTTGGAATTGTGCTTTGTTCATATTGTGTTATTTATTTGCTCTCATTATCTATAAATTGTTTGATTAATTGCTAAATTGTTAAAATCGCCTATTCACCCCCCTCTAGTCGATATCCTAGATCCCTTTCAATTTACTACAAGTATATGTGATTTAGTCACTCCTTTATAATCAGCAAAAGTATCTAGCAGATTATTTTCTAAACTTTGCAAATTAATTATCTTTTGAACTTCCAATTTAGCTTGATTAGTGTGTCGATCTTGATATTGAAAATCTTTTTCATATCATGAAATTTCATGACATTTCAAAGTTGAGTTTTTATCTCCTCCTAATGATGGGAATTGATCTTCATCAAATATGTAATCAGCGTACTAAATTATAAAAAGATCTCTTGTAATGAGATCAAGATATTTAATAATAGATGGAGTTTCATATCCAATATATATCCTCAACTTATGGTGGGGTTCCATACAGGTAAGCTGGGGTGGTGATATTGGCACATATACAGCACAATTGAAAACTCACAGATGAGAAATACTTGGTTCTTTCTCATGCACTAGTTGCAAGGGGGAGTAATCATAATATGTAGTAAGCCGAACTTGTATTAATGTAGTGGCATGCAAAACTATATATATGACCCCAACTGTAGGTGGGTAATTTTTAATATGGTAATAAAGGTCTAACAAAATGATTGATTTTTCCCTTATTTTTGAACGGGAAAATCTTGTAATTGATTTGCCTTTTGCATCATCACAAATAAACTCTTCAAAAATAGAAAAGTTCTTTAATTTGCATATTGTGGCTAGCAGAATTATTCATAATTCGGAGCACCATATTTTTTTTACCAGAATGACCAATTGCTCATACCATTATTTGAAAGAATTTGAGTCTTTAATTTTAAATTCATTACAAAATATTTGTTATTTGGTCAAATATGAGAATAGCATGGTATATGTAAATCAAAAGATGTTCAACTGAACATAAATTTAATAATAAAACATCCATCATAGATATAATTGAATCAACAATACATAATTGTTCAACGGTAACATAAAATGATAGATGTTTGACAGGAACACAAAATCTAATGGTAGGACATGAAAATATATGTCTGACAAAAATTCTTAAGAAACTGAATAAATCTAAATCATGATCTTCAAAATCATCCTTGAGCTCTAATCACAACAAGTTATTATTATTATTATCAATTGGAGCATTGTTTGCTTCATGCAAGTCTATATAATGTAACTCATGTTTGGTTTCCTGACCTTTCTTATCTTTTATCATCTTTTGATAAGTTTCGACAAGTGTTTTGGTGTACAGCTTATGCAAGACCGATGACTATCACATTCTCACTTATATATCAAACTTTCTTTTGGTTGTTGCTATTCTCACTTGGGTCGTTGAGGTTGTCATTTGCTCTTGTGCTTGTCATGACTCGTGTTTCTATCATTATTTCTATTTTCTCTTCCTTCCTCATGTCCACTATGTCCCTGACCTCTTACACATTCACATTTATTATTAAACTCTGAGAGCATGTTGGGCAAGTGTTATGATTTTTCATAAGTAATTCATTTTTTTCTGCTACTAGCAGTGTAAAAATCAGTTTGGAATGCTTAATGTAGTTCTTAATTTTTACTACTACTGAAGCACAAGGTTATTAGTGTGGAAGGTTGATATAATCTTTTTTATCAACTCATTCTCTGTAATTTTCTACTTACAGAGTTTTAATTGAAACACAATATGATGGAGGATTGAATTATATGCAGGTATAGAATTGAAGTCTAGAAAATATAAGTTAAACCAATCATATTGTGTTTGTGGGAGGATTACAGTGTTTTGCTTAGTAAAGCGATCCTTCCAGCATTCTCATGCGACGAAGCTTGGCTCTTCAGCCACATTTCATTTTGAGGAAGACAGTAAAATAAGAGAGGGAAACACATCAGCATGCGTAAAATGTTCATAAAGAAGAAAAGCATACTCATAAATCATAAAAGAATTGAGAACAAGTCAGAGGAGGAGAGGAGACATCATCCGATCAAGTATCCGATGTTTGAGGAATGGCGACTGAGCCTTTGAGTTTGATCTTCTTTTCCCCACCTAATTTCTTTTTCCTGCTAAGATTTCGCTCTAGTTATCATGCTTGACAAGAATCTCCTAGATTGGTCAGTTGGAGATGCTTTTGAGAGAGAAATAAAGAAGTTTTGTTGGTTCTAGACTTCTAGTGTTACTTTTGATCACCGCTTTAATAGAAAAGAATTTTTTATGGTGGTTTCCTTTGCTCTTGCATCTTTCAAGTTGAATGAAAATTTGGTTGCCTTGATTCTTTCTGCGAATTTTGGTGGATTGCATGAGGACTTCAATGTGGTGCAATTAACTGAATTTGGGTTCAGATTTTCGGTTGCAAATAAAACTGCGGGCTTTCGAATCCTCTTTAGTGCTAAAATTCCTCATCGACATTTTGCTGCTTTCTTCTCTTTGTGGAGAGATGGAGGCCCTAATTGGAAGAGAGAATTTGGTAATTGGTCACTAGAACAAGATGCAGAGTGGACGGTTCTTCGTAATAGAAAGAAGTCTTATGCCCAGGTTGTTTGCAATCTAGTCCAAAATTCGGTGTTCACCAGACTGGATTTCTCTAAGACCTCTGTTTTCCATCGATTGGAATTCCCTCGTTCTTTGGTGTTCCACAGAATTCAATTTCCTTCTCCCTTGTTAAGGCATAATTTTAGAGTTTCAAATGTCTTTTGGAAGGACATCTTAAAAGAGATTGTAAATCCTTGGTCTGTTGTAATCTATGCTTTAATTATGGACATTTGCGCAAGTTTTGCTCTAAAAGATTTTTTTCTCCACAAAGTTTAGGCTTCAGAGCAAAGCAAAGGAACTACCAGCGCGCCAAATAACACTTGGCCACTTAAAGAATCATCAGCAGTTGGATGTAATTTTAGTTTTAGAATCCTGCTTACACCAAAAGAACATATTCAACTTTCTAGAGGGAAAGGTGTATTGCTTCATTTTGCTAGCTTCTCTGATTTCTCTCAGCACTGTCACATTGATCGAGGAGTCCCTTCACCTTCCACTTCCACGAGCAATTCTATTCCTTCCACCGCCCTTGCTCTCTCTTTTCTTGGTCTCTTCGCATACTCGCGTTTCATGGCAAATTATTGGACCAACCCTATTCCGTTTCTGAGAGAATGGCTTGAGGAAGTGGTGGTGCCGAGGCGGCCGCTGTGCGCAAGATAATGTAACGACAAGGAGCGAGCTCAATGAAGACCCAGCAATTGCCAATCTTGCTCTAGAGGAAGCACACTCAATTCTGGTGATTAAAGATTATTTCCAACTCGATCGTGGTATGCCAGTTCATGTCACCCCTCTGGTCTAGGCTCTACTCCAGTTAGATTTTCATTTACTCTAGATAGAGATATCATGCTTGATGAGGACTTTAATCTAAGACGTAAGAGCTTTAACCAATATGTTTAGCTTATGTTGCTGAATTACCCCTTGGACTTTTGGTCAGTTAATAACCTCAGCAAAGTTATCTCCATCTTTGGTCACCTTAAGGAATGGGACAATGGTTACTAGTAGACCAGAGATAGGTCTCATGTTCTTGTGAAGTGTCTGGTAATTGATCTAGTTGACATTGCAAGATATATTGTTGTTACTGAACCAAATGAAGTTCCTGAGAAAAGTTGGAATGTTCAAGTTGTTATTTATCAGGTGGGGCACACAAGAGCCCAAGGAGGAGATGAGGATGATCCGGAAGATCCTCATCCTCCAGAACCTAACTGTTGGGGGAAAATACTAGCAATATCAATAATCACCCAAGGACGGGAGGAGGAGCCCCCTCATTCTTGCGCACCTTCTCCGGGACTAGGGGGAGGCTTCCCCCGGCGCATTTCCTCCGGGCCGGGGAAGACCTCTCCCGAAGCCCCAGGCCTCTCCCGGAGCCTTTCCTCCGGGCTAGGGAGAGCCCTCTCCTCGAGCCCCCTTCTCCGGACCAGGGAGAGGCTTCCCCCGGCGCATCTTCTCCGGGCTCGGGGGAGACCTCTCCCGGAGCCTCTTCTCCGGGCCAGGGAAGACCTCGCCCGGAGCCCCTCCTCCGGGCTCGAGAGAGGCCTCTCCCGGAGCCCCTCCTCCGGGCTAGGGAGAGCCCTCTCCTGGAGCCCCCTTCTCCGGGCCAGGGGGAGGCTTCCCCCGGCGCATCTTCTCCGGGCTCGGGGGAGACCTCTCCCGGAGCCCCTTCTCCGGGCCCAAGGGAGATTTCTCCCGGCGCTCCCCTGATGGGCACTGATTTCGAGGGCCGCCACGTGTCCGAAATCGGTGCCCTGGACCTCGTCAAAAGACCGTTTTGCCCTCGATCCTATGGTTGTAGCAGGGGTAGTTTAGTAATTTGTTTCTTTTGGGGTCTATATATACCCTTGTAATCCTCTTTTGTAACCTAAGACATTCATTTGACTCCAATCATAAAAACTAATAGGCGTGCTCTGGAGTCCTCTCTCCGGGAGAGATCCCCCTAGCCGACGCGTGTCGGGAGCACGTCGACAGGACTAGGGCCTCCACTGAGGCCTGAACCTGTATAATCCCTTGTGTCAATCTCTGAGATTGTCCAACGAGGGGTGACCCGTCGCACGGTCAGCTCGCGTTGAGGAACACGTGTTGCGCACGTCATCAAATCTGCCGAGGTATTTTTTATACCACGACAGTTGGCGCCGTCCGTGGGGACTCGTAACAAATAGTCATGGCTCCAAGAAGGATGAGACACTTAATCTCCATCTCCAACGACGCCGGCCCTAGCAACCCTGCACCACCGGCGCTAGGGGCCGTCGTAGCAACACCTCCTCCTGGGAACACTCAGGGGGAGGCAACACTTATTTCTCCCGTCACCTTTGGCGGGGGAACGGCTCCCGCGAGCCTGCCTGAAGGTCCCAACTCGGGGGGACCAAGCGCCTCCCAGGCAATGCCTTCAACTTCGGGTGACCCGCTACTCGGGGCGCTGGTGGAGGGCCAGCTGCGCGCACAACATACTCTTGAGGAGTTGTTGCGCGCCATAGCGAGGCCTCCGGCACCCGCGTACCCGCACCCGTTCCAGTTCGGAGGAATGGCACCTCCGTTCATGGTGGGACACTCAGGAGCCTTCTTCGCTCCGGGGGCCTTCCCTTTCCCGGGAGGTGTTCCCACCTCCGGAGGACTTCCTCTCCCGGGGGGCACGCCCGTCTCCGGGGGCTACCCTTTCCCGGGAGGTGTTCCCACTCCCGGTGGACACCCTCCCCGGGAGGAGCTCCCTCTTCTGGTGGACCTCCCCCAGGGGGTGCTCCCGCCCCCGGACGGCTTCCGTTCCCCGGGAGTCCGCCCGTCCACGAGTCGTCCTTTGCCCCGGAAGGGATTCCCCTCCCTGGGACTGCGCCTATCCCAAGAGGTATCTCCGGGGTGATTCCTACATTACAGGCCGTTCCCCCGTTGGGAAGTCTTCCCACGCCACGGGCCGTACCCATAGCCCGAACCCTTCCGGCCCGCGATTCCTCTCCCGCGCCGATAGCGGGTGCACATCCGCTTCCTCCCCCGGGTCCCCCTCCTCGGGCTCCCCCTGTGAACCAAACACGGTTCACTCGGGAGGAGGTGGAGCGCATGTGCGCGGCAAGGTCCGAAGGCGCCCTGTCCCAACATGGCCGGGAATCACTCGCACGTAGGCGCGGTTCTCTTGTCCCAGCAGACAAGGGCAAGAGACCCATGCAAGAGGCCTCCGTCACTTCCGGAGGTCCCACCGAGGTACAAGAGGTGAGCTCCACCAACCCCAAAGAACGAAGACGATATCGGAAGGCAGGCGGTCCGTTGGGACCCCTTTCCGATTCGGACAATGAACGCGCTTCCCCTGTGAAGGGGGATATCGATGCAGACTCCCCAAAGGAAGTGGAAGGGGCCAACCAACCCCTTTGCCGCCGCCTCCGGCGTGTTCGGTGGCCGAAGCCATATCGGCCGCCCCATATCGAGCACTACAATGGGGAGGCCGACCCCTACGAGTTCGTGCAGGTGTATTCCACGGCCATCTCGGCGGTTGGGGGGGACGAAAGCGTCCAATGCAACGTCTTCCCCTCTACCTCTCGGGAATAGCTCGGTCGTGGTTCTATAACCTCAAGAGTGGGTCCATCAAGTCCTTCGCGTAGCTGAAGCGCGAATTTTGCGCAAATTTCCAGGGGAATTACATCCGTCCCCTGGATTCGTCGCAATTGTACACCGTTCGCCAACGGTCGGGGGAGACGATACAAAGTTTCTTCAAACGCTTCGCCCAGATCAAGAGCAAGGTGGCTCACGTTCCCGACTCGACGATGATTGAAGCATGCAAGAGTGGCATTCTCCCAGGAGAGCTTCACCGAAGACTCTCCCGGAGTTGCCCATCCTCCGCCGACGAGCTCTTCAACGTACTTGAGAAGTACGCGAGAGCCGAAGAGGACGACCTCTGGAAGAAGCATCAGGGAACCTCCGGCCCTATGGAGAGGGACTCGAAGGACCCCTCCAACAAACGTCCCAGGAGGGGGCCCCGAAGCGAGCCAAGGCCTCGGGACACTTTCGTCCTCGAAGGCGGAGGCGGCTCTCGGGAGCCTAACCGGGGGCAGCGCCCCTTTTCCAAGCCCAAAGGCGGCGGAGGAAGCCAATCCTCCCGTCCGCGAGAGGCTCCCAAGCCAGGGGGAAAGGAGGCTGGAGCCACTTTGTGGTGCGCTTTCCACGAGTCCAACTCCCATGCAACCCGAGAATGCCACGCGCTCCTCCAACATTTCGCGGCATTTCTCGAGCAACATGGGCTGGGGTGAGGAGGCCCTACCTCCTTACCCCTTCCATCACCGGCCTTGGCGGCACTCCTCGCTCCCCTAGGGGGACGTCAGAAGCAAGGCCAGGAAAAGGATTCGAGCGACGAGCTCCCCTTCCAAACCTCTCAGAGGCACATTAATGTCATCGTGGGGGGATCTGCCTCCGGGCGAGATTCCAAACGCCAGCGCAAAGAGTATGCCCGAGAAGTGAAGGTGATAGGGGCCGTTAACGCGTCCCGGCCGTCAAAATGGTCGGACGTCCCGTTGACGTTCACCGTCGAAGACGCGTGTGGGGTGCGCTTCCCCCACAATGACGCGCTGATTGTCTCCGTCACCGTGTTCAACTGTCGCCTTGCCCGAATCTTGGTGGACGGCGGGAGTGCTGCAGACGTCCTCTATCTAAAGGCCTTCAAAGAAATGCAGGTGGACGAGAAGCTTCTGCAACCCGCGGCGGGGCCTCTACAAGAATTCGTCCCGGGGAAAACTATACATCCCGTGGGGAAGGTCGACCTCCCGATGACATTCGGAGCCCCAGATAATTACCGGACCGAAATGGTTCGGTTCGACGTGGTGGATCTCCCCTCCTCCTACAACGCCATAATGGGGAGAACCATCATCAACCGCTTAGGAGCAGTGGTCCACCACAACTATCTTTGCATGAAGATCCCCGGGCCGAGCGGGGTGATCTCCGTGCATGGTGACCAAGGTGTGGCTCGCTCCCTCTACGAGCGCGCCTCCGTAGTGATCTGGGACGTTAACCTGGTTAAGCCCCCGGGGGGAGGGAGCTCCTCCCCGACCCTGGACGTGCCAATTACGCCCCCCGGGAAGTTCCTTCCCAAGCCTCGCCCTGAGGGGGACCTCCGAGAAGTCTCTCTCTTCCAAGACGAGGGGAAGACTGTCAAGATCGGGGCTGATCTCCCCGAGGAACAGGCGACGCGACTCACCGACTTTCTTCGCGAAAACACGGATGTCTTCCCATGGAAGCCCGCGGACATGGGGCGTGTGCCCAGGGATGTCATCGAGCACAAGCTCGCAGTAATGCCCAGTCGCCCCCCGGTAAAGCAGAAGATGAGAAAACTCCCCCTCGAGAGGCAGGAGGCCATCAAGGTGGGGATCGCTAAACTCCGGGAGGCGGGGTTCGTTCGGGAGGTCCTACACCCCGAGTGGCTAGCGAACCCCGTCCTCATAAAGAAGGCAAGCGGCAAGTGGAGAATGTGTGTCGACTTCACCGACCTCAATAAAGCTTGCCCCAAAGATGATTTCTCGCTCCCGCGGATCGACCAACTGGTGGATTCCACCGCGGGATGCGAGCTGATGAGTTTCTTGGACGCCTATTCGGGCTATCATCAAGTCCGAATGGCGGAGGAGGACGAGGAAAAGACGAGTTTTATAACTCCCCTTGGCACCTTCTGTTATGTCCACATGCCTTTCGGGTTGAAAAATGCCGGGGCAACTTTCCAGCGCCTTATGAGCTTGGTCCTGAGGGATCAAATCGGCCGCAACGTGGAAGTGTATGTTGACGATGCAGTCGTCAAGAGCTCGCGCTCGGCCACCCATATCGAAGACTTGGGAGAAACCTTCCGCAATCTCCGTAAGTACGGGTTAAGGCTTAACCCGGAAAAGTGCGCGTTCGGCGTTCGCGGAGGAAAACTCTTTGGCTTCCTTGTGTCCCAAAGGGGCATCGAAGCCAATCCTGAAAAAATTCGGGCCCTCCTCGACATGCTTCCACCGCGTTCTGTCAAGGATGTTCAACGACTTACCGGCCGCTTGGCCGCGTTAAGTCGCTTCGTCTCGCGCTCGGGGGAGCGCGGTCTCCAATTTTTCAAGATCCTCCGCGGCCTTGAGGGGTTCCATTGGACCCCCGAGGCACAGGTTGCGTTCGAGGACCTGAAGAAATATCTCACGAGCCCTCCAATGCTCGTGAGCCCGCGTCAGGGGGAGCCCCTGCTCCTCTACCTCGCGGCCACTCCGGTTGCCGTCAGCGCAGTTCTCGTCAAGGAAGAAGATGGGCATCAACGCCCCGTTTACTATGTGAGCGAGGCTCTCCAAGGTGCTAAAACGAGATACACAAAGATGGAGAAGGTTTGTTACGCCCTCCTAATGGCCTCGAGGAAGATCCGCCACTACTTCCTAGGCCACCCCATCACGGTGCCTTCCTCTCTCCGTTTGGGAGAGGTGCTTCGGAACAAGGAAGCCACCGGACGGATAGGGAAATTGGGGGCCGAGCTAGCCCCCTTCTCGCTGTCCCTGATCGGACGAACCGCGATCAAGTCGCAGGTCCTTGCGGACTTTGTGGCCGAGTGGGCTCCGGTCCCTGGGCTGGAAGAAGAAGCGCGTGCCGTGTTGGATCAAGGATGCCGACTAGAGGGGGGGTGAATAGGAGGCTTTTAAAAACTTTAAAATTTAAAGCAAATAAATGCAAATCAAGAACAAATAATATAAGCAAGGGAAAAGAGAGAACGAACACAATGATTTTTTTACCGAGGTCTCGGAGACTCGCCCAGTCTCCCCTAATCCTCGTTGAAGCACTCAAATCACTTGAGTCTTGCCTCAATATCCACAAAGGATATTATCACTAGTGGTTGCTCCTTGTCCACTCCGGAAAGGCGAGCACTGATGCCTTGTACACACTTGCCGAGCCTCTCCGACAATCTCCGAACGGAGAGATCAACGGCCACGCCTCCGAACCGTCTAGGTGAGGGCGCTCACCAAGAGTAAAAGGCATCGAGGTCTTCTCTAGACCTCCAAACACGCACCGAGAAACTACAAGTATGCAAATGCAATGAACTGGAATGCTCGGTGGATCAGAAAACACTCGACTAGATCAAAAGATCAAGATTTTATATAAGAAACTAATGCTCAAGAGTGTATATGAAATGCTGCTGCTTGTTGTGAGAAACACATGCCCAAAGCCCCTATTTATAGCCTCAAGGATCAAATGAACCGTTGGAGCTAGGGCTGAAAATCAGCAACTCAAACTGACAGTCAGTTCACCAAACTGACAGTTAGTTACATTCACAACGGCCGACATAATTTACGGATAAAAAATAGCTAGCCGTTTGTGGTCGTTTAAGGAAACTTGAAACCCCCAACTGACAGTCAGTTATGCAAACTGACAGTCAGTTCGACCAAAACATCGACCAGATCAAATAGAAACTCAGATAAAACGGCTCGAGGTCGAAATGCAAACTGACAGTCAGTTTGGAGAACTGACAGTCAGTTTAGTTCAAAAAATTTCAGCTCAAAAAACAACCTCTCTGGACAACTGTCAGTTAACAAAACTGACAATCCAAATTGACAGTCAGTTTAGCAAACTGACAGTCAGCATGGATAAAAACAGCTGTAACTTTTAATCCAGAGATCTAATTGAAGTGTTTGATAGCTCATTTGAAAGATATTTTAAAGGACTATCTTTTTTGTCAACAGAAGAAAAATCCAGATCTATCTAGATCTTTTCGTAAAATGCAAAAACTCTTCTGCTGTCAAAAACTAAATTGAAAAACCAAATAACTGACATTCCGTTAAAAACATCCATAACTTTTGATCCAGAAATCCAAATTGAGAGTTTAATATCTCGTTTGAAAGATAATTTAAAGGGCTACATTTTTGTCAACAGAAGCAAAAGCCAGATCTGCCTAGATCTTTCTAGAAAAAGCAAAAACTCTTCTACTGTTAAAACACAACTGAAAAACCAAATCTTTCAAACCAAATTCAAATCAAATCCAACCAAAAAGATGCAATGCAATGGCCTAGTAATTTCTCGGTTCATGTTGGAGATGTAGAGAGAATTTGCAACCCCTCTTTATAGTACGGTTAAAACTAAAAACAAAGTCCTTAACCGATCGAACTCCAAACACCGAGATCGGTCAAAATAAAACAAATATTACCTCAGGTTCTTTGCATCTTTAGTCCTTGCAACTTTCGTTTTGGTGACCTTGCACTTGTGACCTTGACTTCCAACCTTTAACTGCGACCATAGCCAACATTGCGATCTTGCGCCTGCGACTTTGGACCTGTGACCTGCAGATCTTCCCGGATCACTTGCAGACTTTACAGAAATCGCTCTGCATACAAATATCTCAAAGACAAGGTTAGTCCAAAACACTTAATGTCATCAATAATCAAAATCAACCTAAAAGGGCCTAGATGCAACATGCCGCCCCACCGCGTGACGACCACTGGACCCTTTTCTTTGACGGCTCCCTATGCCTGGCAGGAGCCGGCGCGGGAGTAGTCCTGCGAAGCCCTGAGGGAAGAACCCTCGAATATGCAGCCAGGCTCGAATTCCCCGCGACGAACAATGTCGCGGAATATGAGGCCCTTCTCCTAGGGCTACTCCTCGCCCGCTCTTTGGGGTATCCGACGCCTCCTCGTCAAGGGGGATTCTCAACTCGTGGTATGTCAAATGGACAAGTCCTACTTGTGCCATGACCCGAATTTGAGCCTCTACCTTAACGAGGTCCGGAAGATGGAAAACTACTTCGACGGCCTCGAGGCGCGTCGTATCCCGCGTAGGGACAACGATCGCGCCGACACCCTCGCCAGGGCAGCAAGTGCCCGAGGGCCTCTCCCCGAAGGGGCCTTCTTGGAGGTCATCTCAAAACCTTCCGCGATGGCTCCCGACCCGGACTCCGAGTCCCGTGACCCCGACGTCACGGAAATCGTCCGGGCCACATCCTGGATGGCCCCTCTTATCTCTTGCATCAAGGGAGAGGGGAGCCCTCCGATGAAGTCGAAGCCAAACGCCTTCGCGCTAAGGCGCGAGCGTATGTGCTGATAGAAGGGACGTTGTACAAGCGAGGGGCCTCCGCGCTGCTTCGCTGCCTTCCGCGGGAGGAGGGAATTCAGCTCCTTGAAGATATTCACCTCGGGTGTTGTGGTTCTCACCTCGCCCCCCGGGCCGTCGCGTCAAAAGCCATCCGCCAGGGTTTCTATTGGCCAACAATCGCCCGCGACGCAAGAGACCTCGTCTCTACATGCAGGGCTTGCCAAAAAATGGCGAAAGGCTCCAACCTACCCTCCGCAACTCTGCAGGCAATCCCCATCACATGGCCCTTCGCGCGGTGGGGAATGGACCTCCTAGGCCCGTTCCCCCCGGCGTCGGGGGGATACAAGTACGCGGTTGTGGCTGTGGACTACTTCTCCAAGTGGGTGGAGGCCGAGCCCCTCGCCACCATCACATCTCGTGCGGTGCAAAGGTTCTTTTGGAAGAATATAGTGTGCCGATCCGGGGTCCCCCGCGAGATTACCGTGGATAACGGAACCCAGTTCGACTCAGCGATCTTTCTCGAGTTCTGCCAGAACTTGGGTACGACTCTCCACTTCGCCTCGGTGGCTCACCCCAAGAGCAATGGGGCGGTCGAGCGCGTCAATGGGGTTATCCTCCAAGGACTCCGTCGCCGCCTGGAGCAAAGCGCCTCCAGGCGTAGGGCATGGGCAGACGAGCTCCCGAGCATCCTCTGCTCCATGCGAACGACCCCAAGCCGAGCAACAGGGCGTGCCCCTTTCTCGCTCGTGTACGGGGCGGAGGCAGTACTACCCTCGAAAATCAATTTCCGATCGCTGCGAGTCGAACTCCTCGAGGAAGTCTCGGCAGCCGCGTTTAAAGCCAACAAAGACAACCAGAGGCTGGAGGTGGACCTCGTCGAAGAAGAGCGGGACAGAGCCCTCCTCCGCAACGCCATTTACGAACGTGAGATGGCACGCGCCTACAACAAGCGTGTTCGGGGGAGGGCCTTCCGTTTGGGAGACCTTGTCCTCAAGCGCGTCACCGACCCTCAAGCCCAAGGGAAACTCAGCCCAAAGTGGGAACGGCCATACAGGATTTTCACGATCCTTGGCTCGGGGGCTTACAAGCTCTCCACTCTCGAAAACCAAGAGCTGAAGCACACATGGAATGCGGACCTGCTCCGCAGATTTTACACTTAGTCTCCGAGCCTCCCCCCTTCCCCTTATTTGGACTTCACAAGGGGAAGGCGCGGTGAGTTGTAACAATTGCCTCAAAGGCCTTTTGCCCTCCGCCCTTTTTTCTGCGATTCCGCAAAGGGTGGATGCGTTGTACCAGCTTTTTTAATCAATGCGAATGGTTTTTTCTCCATATATAGTTTCGTGCAGACTTCTTTAGCCGCCCCTGAGGCAACGCCCTCATCATGAGGATGCCCTCCCTGTGAGGATGCCCCCTGAGGATGCCCTCATTGCGAGGAGGCTACAGGCTCCAGCTCAAGCCTTAAAAGTCCCGACGGTGGGAGCCCCGTTCCCCCTTGGGCGGCTTACAATATCCCCTTGTGGACTGAGGGTGTAAGCGGCAACCTGGTTCCCAAGGAACGGAGGTAACGAGTCACTTTGGGGGACTAGTCCCCCCCCATACACTCTAGAGCTTGTTTTTATGCTCTTCCTCCTCCGGGAGCGATCTAGGTCGCACGACCGATAGATCTTTTATCCCCACACTCGCTTGCACGAGGATCCCTCGCGGGTGCCACCCCTCAAAGGGAATTCTCGGGATTTTTCTTATGATTTCAGCGCAGGCCGCCTGTCTAGGTCGTCCCCCGCTGCAGGGGGAGAAGATAAAATACCCAGCTAATTCCGTTCGGGAGGCAGGTAGAATTCTCATGGAGTGTCATACCTCCTCCGGAGGTAGAGCCTTGCTCCCCGGATTTCGTCCTCCAGAGCAGTTGTCTCCGGAAGTGGAGTCTCGCTCCCCCGGACCTTCTCCTCCGGAGGAGGAGCTATCTCCGGGGGCAGAGCCCCGCTCCCCCGGAATTCATCCCTCAAATGTCCTCCGGAGACGGTGCTCCGCTCCCCCGGATTTCCTTCCCCGGAGTAGGTCACCTCCTCCGGAGACGGTGCTCCGCTCCCCCGGACTTCGTTCCCAGGAGGAGGAGTCTGGCTCCCCCGGACCTTTGTCCCCCGGAGCAGGAGCTACCTCCTCCGGAAGGGGAGCCTCACTCCCTTGGACCTTCGTCCTCCGGAAACGGTGCTCCGCTCTCCCGAACTTCGTTCCCCGGAGTGGATCACATCCTCCGGAGGTGGAGCCTCGCTCCCCCGGACCTTCGTTCCCCGGAGTAGATCACATCCTCCTCCTCCGGAGGAGCCTCTCCCCCGGACCTTCGTCCTCCGGAGGAGTTGTCTCCGGAGGTGGTCTCCCCCGGACCTTCGTTCTCCGGAAGTGGAGCCTCGCTCCCTCTCCGGAGGAGGAACCTCGCTCCCCCGGAGCTCATTCCCCAAGTGCTCTTCCGGTGGTCTAAAAACGCGAAATAAGCGAAAAGGCACGTGCCATCTTTTTTATTCCATGAAAAATAAGCCGGGAGACAGCCTCTCCCGGTAGGCTTACAGGGTACAACCGGGAGTTGAGCACTCCCGGCGGACATATGGGGGGCTACCTACGTCTAATACGGAGAACTAGCACCTCCTAGGCCCATCGTCAAGCCCTCGCCATGTCCCGGTACAAGCTTCGAACTCGTCGCCTCGCTGCGTTGAACATGTCCTCCGGCCAGTATTCATACCCCTCGGGAGGTTCGATTCGCAAGGGAATTACCTCCCACACTCCCGGGGGAGGTTCAGGCAACTCCGCGCGGTGATTGTCAAAATTCGCCAAGTGCCAATCGGGCAACCACCGGAGCAAGGCTTGTCTCCCCCGGGGGACACCGAAGGCGAGACTCCCGGAGATGGGAGTGATTTCCACGTCCTTCTCCGGGACCCCCGCCCCGGACACCTGACCATGACAAGATATAACTTAGCAAAAAATTTTCCATTCATTTGATAAATGATTTACATGTCCGGGGTTCCCCCTACGGAACTACCGGGAACAAAAATCCTATACAAAAAAAATCCCCTAATCTACCCAGGGGGGACAGGAGGCTCATACTTGCCCGGCGTCGTCCCCCCCGGAGGAGGCGTCGCCCGGAGCTTCTTCTTCGGCCGCTTGGGGACGTCTCGTTCGCGGGGACTCAATCACTCGGTCGTAGAAAGCCCCCGCCAACTCCTCCAGCGCCGCCCGGCGGGGCTCGTAGAACTCCTGGAAGTTCCGGGGGACAAGGCGCCCGATAGCTTAGGCCCCGACCCCCTGGTACTCCACCAAGGAGGCTGCGAGCACGGTGGTGGTGGACGCCAAGGCCCAGGCTCGAACGTCCGCGGCCTCCGGGATCGCCACGATATGCCGGGTGAGGAATCTACGAGCCTCCGCCAAAGATACCAGCGGGTTGCGGGGATTCCCCTCCTCCCGGAACTCGACTCCAAGCCCGATCAACGTGGCCCAGAGTCGATTCCCCGCCGATACGAGGGCTCGCACCCCCGTGGCCTCTGTCTCCTGAAGCGCCCGGGAGTGGGCCTGCTCGGAGGACGCAAGCTGCTCCCGGACGCCCTCTAGCTCCCGGATGGCGGTGTCCCGGGCAACCTCCGTGGGGGCCAGCACTTCCGCCAGGACACGCTCCAACTCCCGGGCGGTCGCGTCCCTCTCCTGGACGAACCTCTCCCGGGCTTGGACTGCCGCGTCCCTCTCCCGGACAGCGGCGTCACGCTCCGCTTCCGCGGAGGCCAAGGCCGACCGCATGTCCTCGTTCTCCCGAGCGAGGGAGTCCGGACGGCGCGGGCTACGGCGGTGGTCTAAGGAAAAAGAAAGGTCAGTGAATGCAAGCGACGAGGAGGAAGTTTTTAAGTTTTTCACCTGTAAAGCCAGGGAGACGACCTCCCCGTAGCGCTCGTCGATGCCGCCCTCCCGGAGAGCTTGCTCCGGGGAAGGAGTAGCGCCATAATCCCCGGAGGTGGGCTCGTCCTCCTCCGCGACCAAGTGGTCGTACACGCTTGATGCCCCCAATGCATCAAGCTGCGCGACCAGCGTGGCCGTGTCCGTTGGGCTCTCCCCGTCCCCCGGCGCTGGGGACTGTGGTCTCCCCGGGGGAGTCACTTGCGCCGGAGGTGCACCCGCCGGAAACGGCCGCGCCTCCCCCGGCGTCTTTGGCGTCTCCGGAGTTACCTTGACGGGGGAGGGCCCCACTTGTCCCGGGGGCCTTATCTTCCCCGGGGCACCGGGTGTCCCCGTCGGCCTCCGCACCGGCGCCGGTGATTGGGCGTGGGCTTGAGTGGAACCCTCGCCCGGTGCCTGCGCAGTCTTAGCGCGTTTCGCCGCCAGGGGCGCCCCTGTTTCCCGCCGCCTGTGGGAGCTCGGAGTCGGGAGGGGAACCCTTTCCGGGAGGGTCATCCCGAAGGCCTCGGCGACGATGTTCCGGGGAGGACCCTCCCCGATGACAGCGAGACACCGGGAGTGCTCGTCCTCGTAGTACCTCCCAAGGAGGTGCTTCGCCTTCTCCCGGGTGGACTTGTAGGACCTAACTGCAAGAGAAACAATTAGCAAGACCAATCCCTACGAAACAGGCAAAATTCCAGTTGGTGGAAACTTACGTCGCGACACCGGGAACCTCGGAGGACGAAGCTCCGGGCCAAGTCCCGGACCCTTCCTGCTCCGGCTGAAGGGGCTGAGCCGGAGGAGAAGCAGCTCCTCCGCTAAATCCCGCATGATCCTCCGGGAGCAGGCCTCCTTCATCTTCGCGACGGAGGTTAGCTCCTCCATCGTCAAGACCGGGGGACCGGGGGAACGACCGAGTGTCGCCGGCCTCGCGGAGTAAACCATCTCCGGGTCGCCCGCCCGGAGATAGAACCATCTCCGGCTCCATCCCTCCCAATGCTCTTGGGAGGCCGTCACCGGGTACTCCTCCGCCCGGGAAGGGGCATACTTCAGCATCACCGAGCCGCAAGTAGCCTTCGGCCCGTGCTTCATCACCGGGGAACTCTTCGCTGCCGCCCGGTGGAAGTAGGAGAAGAGGCGGAGTGTCCCCTCCACTCCGGCGGTGGTCTCGCACAGCCACAAAAACAACCCCATTCTCACGAGAACGTTGGGTGTTAAGTGGTTGAGGGCTATCCCGTGCTCCCGGAGAAAGTCCCGGAGAAGAGGGTGGATCGGGAGCCTCAGACCTGCTTGGATGAAGGCCATGAAGGCCACCACCTCTCAGTCCCGGGGACTTGGGGTCGTCTCCCCCGCAGCCGGGACACGAATGTCCCCCTCCGCGAATATCCTCCGGGAGACGAGGGTGTCCCGGTCCCCCGCGGAGAACTCAGTTGTCCTGAGGTAATCTGAGGTTGCGTCCTCCGGGACACTTGAACCCTTCCCACGTCCTTTCGATGCCATTTCTTCGTCTCTCCCGGAGAGGTTTTCTTGAAGCCGGGGAAGAAGTTACTTCCGGAGAATTTGGTGGATTATGAGGCCTAAGGAGAAGGAAAGTGTGCCTCCCTTGAGGCGGGCCCCTCCTTATATAGGCGATTGAGGTGCCCCTGATGGCTGCCACGTGTCAGCTCGAGGGATCTACACCGTGAATACGAAAGGTCGCACAAATATCAAGGCAACACATGGCTAACTTAAATAGCACTCCCCTCTCGGGAAAGGACGGAGTGCACCCGGAGTAGCTCTTCGGGAGAAGACCATTTTCCCCTAAAAAATGAATCGCACCCCCCGACGACATCGAATGTCCTCCGGGGTGCGGGGGGCTTCTGTTGGGGGAAAATACTAGCAATATCAACAATCACCCAAGGGCGGGAGGAGGAGCCCCCTTATTCTTGCACACCTTCTCCGGGACTAGGGGGAGGCTTCCCCCGGCGCATTTCCTCCGGGCCGGGGAAGACCTCTCCCGGAGCCCTTCCTCCGGGCTCGAGAGAGACTTCCCCCAGCGCACCTCCTCCGGGCTCGGGAGAGGCCTCTCCCGGAGCCTTTCCTCCGGGCTAGGGAGAGACCTCTCCCGGAGCCCCCTTCTCCGGGCCAGGAGGAGGCTTCCCCCGGCGGGCTAGGGGGAGACCTCTCCTGGAGCCCTTTCTCCGGGCCAGGGAAGACCTCGCCCGGAGCCCCTCCTCCGGGCTCGGGAGAGACTTCCCCCGGCGCACCTCCTCCGGGCTCGGGAGAGGCCTCTCCCGGAGCCCCTCCTCCGGGCTAGGGAGAGCCCTCTCCCGGAGCCCCCTTCTCCGGGCCAGGGGGAGGCTTCCCCCGGCGCATCTTCTCCGGGCTCGGGGGAGACCTCTCCCGGAGCCCCTTCTCCGAGCCCAGGGGAGATTTCTCCCGGCGCTCCCCTGATGGGCACTGATTTCGAGGGCCGCCACGTGTCCAAAATCGGTGCCCTGGACCTCGTCAAAAGACCGTTTGCCCCTCGATCCTACGGTTGTAGCAGGGGTAGTTTAGTAATTTGTTTCTTTTGGGGTCTATATATACCCTTGTAACCCTCTTTTGTAACATAAGACATTCATTTGACTCCAATCATAAAAACTAATAGGCGTGCTCTGGAGTCCTCTCTCCGGGAGAGATCCCCCTAGCCGACGCGTGTCGGGAGCACGTCGACAGGACTAGGGCCTCCACTGAGGCCTGAACCTGTATAATCCCTTGTGTCAATCTCTGAGATTGTCCAACGCGGGGTGACCCGTCGCACGGTCAGCTCGCGTTGAGGAACACGTGTTGCGCACGTCATCAAATCTGCCGAGGTATTTTTTATACCACGACACTGACAATGACAACCCTGAAAACTTAGCTCAAGATAATAATAACGATGATGATCAGGATGATCACAATATGCATGACCTAGAGGATGGAGGTGATCCTGTTTGGGATATTCATGTTCAAGCACCATTAGAGGGCTTTGGATGGGCTGATTGGCAAATGGAGGAACAAGGCTCAGCCACCTCCTCTATATTGGACATAATCTCGAATTCGTCTAGCTCTGTTCACAATGAGGCTGCATTGAAGACTGACTTCGAGTGCTTTCTCTCTGATAGTTGGATGAAAACTCCTATTGTATTCTTAGATCATGTGCAGATAAGTCTCAACTTATCCATCTTCTTAAGGTGTTCCTGGTGCTTGCTTAACTCTGAAGCTCCAAGATCCTCTTCTGCCTTCGGTTATGTATTGATTCCTTGAAGAAAGTTGCCTCTACTTCTAAGCCCTCGAGGAAGAATCGCCCAAGAACTCCTTTAGCTTCTATGGGACTTCATAGAAGCCCTCAACTGGTTGCAAAGTCTAAGGGTTTCAAGTCTCCTGCTGTAGCTCCAATTGCCCCTGGACTTTCTATTGCTATGCTACAAGCTCTGGGTATAGCCTGCGGCATTTCTCTTGAGGTGATCTCAAAGGAGAAACTACAAGGTCCAATCATAGAAGTTCTCGATCATTGACGATCCTTTGGCTCAATTGTTTGTTCTATGCTTTCTTTCTTTGACCCAATTTTTTGTAATAACTTTAGTTCCTTCTGTTTTGTTGAAATGCTTGGAGTTTAGATACAATCCATGGAAGGTTTTTATTTCTATTACTTTGCTAGTAATGGATGAACAATATATTTTGAATCTTTTGAAATGTCCTCCATTAATATTCTAAGTTGGAACATCAGAGAGCCTAACTCGGATGCTAAACGTATCAATGTCCAAAATAATATTCTGGATGCTGATTGCACTATTCTCTGCCTTCAAGAAACAAAAATGGAGAAAATAGACCCGTTTATCATGAAATCTTTTTGTCCTAAGCAGTTTACTAGCTTTGATTATGTCCCCTCAGTGGGAAACTCAGGAGGCATTTTGACATTATGGAATAGTAGGGTTTTTCACCATGGAGGTGTATTTCAAAACAAATTTTCACTTACAGTTGAGTTAATGCATAAATATTCTAGCAAAACTTGGTTAGTTACAAACATCTATGGCCCTTGCACTCATACTGAAAAATTGGATTTTCTGAATTGGCTCCATTATATCTCTGTTCCCTCTCATATGCCCTGGGTGATGCTGGGTGATTTTAATCTTATGCGTAGCTCTAAAAATAAAAGCAAGGGGACACTGAATAGCATGGAAACTGATTTGTTCAATCTGGCTATCAATAGACTTCAACTGGTTGAATTACCTCTCAAAGGATGATGTTTTACTTGATCCAATATGCAACGGCATCATCTTCTTCAAAGACTGGATTGGTTCTTTATCAAAGGGCTTGGACAGATTTTCCCAAATTCTATGGTGCTACCCTTTGTCAAATCAACCTCGGATCATACACCTTGTGTAATTCAGATTGTTTCAGCAATTCCTAAGGCTAAAATCTTCTGATTTGAAAATCATTGGGTTTCTTGGACTGAATTTTATCAAATTGTAGACGGTATCTAGAACTCCTTGCCGTTGGATGATAATGTTACCAGAAGAATTGGACATAAGTTTAAAGAGCTCAGAAAAGCACTCAAAATACAGAGCAAGTAGTTTCATCAACTGTCAAAACTGATTGGTAATTCCAATCTTGTTTTATCCTTACTAGATGGTTTGGAAGAGCAACGTGACCTATTCAGAGCTGAATTCATTTTTTGAATTATTTTGAAAGATCATTTTGGTAAGCCGCTTAAGGCTCAAAATACGTATTGGAAACAGCGTGGTTGTATTTGATGGGCTAAAATGGGTGATGAAAACACCAAGTGTTTTCAGGCTATGGCTGCAAATAATTTCATATTTAACAGCATTTCACTTATTGCTGAGGAGCATGGCAATGAACTTCCTGGGCATTCGGCTATAGCTCGACACATTTGGTTGTCTTTGAAGGACAGATTGGCAACATCTGAATTTGGCAGGATTGCTTATAATTTGAATAACCTGGTTCAGCAGTTTCTGTTGGATCTTTCTAAGTTGGAGGAACTATTTTCTATGCAAGAATTGGATACTATGATTAGACAACTACATTGTGATAAAAGCCCCGGTTTAGATGGTTTTAATGGATTGTTTATCGAGTCCTGCTGGTTTATCTTAAAGTCTGATTTTCTTGAGCTATTGGATCATTTCTACAAAGGCACTACTGATCTCTTACGAATTAACTCTTCTCGGGTTGCCTTAGTACCAAAGAAAGGGGATGCCCATGGGGTCTCTGACTTTAGACCAATCTCCTTGTTAAACTGCGTGCTAAAATTAATCACCAAGCTACTAGCCATCAGGTTGCAAGCTGTTATTTCTAAGCTAGTTCACAGCAATCAATATGGCTTCATTCAAACTAGAACTATTCAAGATTGTTTAGCTTGGATAGTTGAATATATTCAAGTCTGTAAGTCTTCTCGTGTACAAACAGTACTCTTCAAATTAGATTTTGAGAAAGCTTTTGATTAGGTAAAACATCAAGCTATATTGGAGGTTTTAAAAGCTCAAAGTTTTGGTTAAAAATGACTATTAGATTAGTCAGATTCTCAGTACTGGAAGTTCCTACATTCTTTTAAATGGTATTGCCGGTAAAGTAATCAATTGCAAACGTGGTGTCCGACAGAGTGACCCTTTATCACCACTACTCTTTGTGCTTGTGGCTGATTTACTTGAGAGTATATTGAACATTGCTAAAAAAAAAAGGTCCTTTCTTTACCTTTGCCAAGTGACTTCAATAGAAACTTCTCTATTATTCAATATACAGATGATACTCTTATTATTTTGAAAAAAAAATGCCAAGGAAATATGTTTACTCAAAGCTTTGCTGCAATCATTCTCCACCTCCACAGGTCTTAAAGTCAATTACTCCAAGTCATTCTTAGTACCCATTAACTGTGATGATCAAATTCTTTCTAATCTGCCTGGCATTCTGGGCTGCCAAGAAGGTTCATTTCCTTTTACATATCTAGGGCTACCTTTGGGGACTACCAAACCGAAGGTGTCTATTTTTGAACCCCTTAAAGGAAGAATTGAAAAGAGGCTCTTAGGTGGCAATCCGCTTTACTTTCAATGGGAAGTAGATTAACTCTTCTTAATTCAGTTCTTTCCACTCCCAATGTTTTATATGTGTACTCTCCGTTTGCTAGAAGCAGATATGGGTAGGATTGATCAGATTCCCAAAGCTTTTCTTTGGAGAGGGCAAAGTTTTTGCCAAGGAGGTCTGATCTGGGAGGATCTTCGGGTCCTTCAATTCGAATACGTCAGGTCGTAGTTCGAATGCGTAAAGGATTCGAACTGTCTGGTCGGATCGTATTCCGATCAATTACTATATAGCCGAGTCTAATACGTCTAGGTTAATCGGTTGTCGAGTCTGATACATATTCATATGATCGGACTATAAATATCATGTAATAGAGTAGACAATATCATCGAGCTTATTTAAGTCTTAGATATATAGTTCATTGACGTAGGCAAATGCGTCCTAATGTTCGACGTGTACAAGATCTCTCTTTTCAATAAAGAGTTGTGCTATCTTTTGAACTGTGTTCTCGACCAGTTTGGGATTCGGTAATTCCGAATAAGATCCCGTATTCCGCATATTAGCATCTGATCGAGTATAGTCAAAACCTGTCTATATCTCAATCGGAGCAAGTTAATATCTGATCAAATATAACTAAAATCTGGTCTATACCGTAATCAAATCAAGGTCATTGCCTTGTTTTTTGGGCAAAAGTTTGTAGGCCTAAGTCTGTTGGTGGATTGGGTAGTTTAAATCTGAGAACACAAAATTTAGCTTTGCTCAGAAGTTTTTGTTTAAATTTTTTAATAAGCATGATACTGCATGGGTCTAACTTCTCTAGAATACATATTATAGAGACAAACTCCCTCAAGACTCCAATTTCAAAGGTTCGTTTAGGTGGAGAGATGTATTGAAATTGTTACACTTTTTCAAAGGAGTGTCACATTGTCAAATTGGAGATGGTTCATCTTGCTTATCGTGGAATGATCTTTGGGGGCAACAATTGCTTTGTCATAAATGGCCGGAACTCTTCTCTTTTCTAATTCGTGATGCTTCAGTACACACCTTCTGGCATATGGATTCTATTGAAATACTTCTCCATCGGCCCCTTTCAGATATGGCTTATCAGCAGTTCCAGCAACTCCATTACCCTCAGAGGGATGGTAGATCGAATGATACTGCTAATTATTTTTTTCTTCTTTTGGGTGACAAAACTGTAAAGTATTCTACCAAAAAAGTTTATAATTGTTTGATAGGACAAGATAGAGTTCATCTTATTTTTAAGGAATGTTGGAAGAATGTTTGCATGAAAAAGCACAAAGTATTCTTCTAGATTTTACTTCATGAGCGGCTAAACACAAGAGACCTCCTAAGTCTCTCTTCAACCCACCGGCGCTTCGCTTGGCGCTTCAACAGAATATTCTCCAGCATATTCTGTGCCACGTATGCGAAGCACCATCTGAAACACCACCCTTCTCCAACCCACCGGCCTTTACTTGGCGCTTCGCGAGGCACCTTCTCAAACACCACCCTTCTCCAACCCACCGGCGCTTCGCTTGGCGCTTCGCGTGGGGCCCGCACATACATTATTTATTACACATTAACAAATTGATAAAATAAAATTCAGATAATTCGAAGACAACAAATTAAAATAAAATTGTTGTAAATAACAAAAAAAATTTAAAATTATTTTTATTTAAGTGGCACACGGGAAAAAACATGACATATACTAAATTAAAATTCGGCAACAGTCGGCCGTTAACAACCGCACAAACAACTGTTGGATCTAGGTAGATCTTAGTATCTAGGTTTTGATGATTAATGACGTTTTGGATAAATCCATGATGATTAAAGTTAATATGAAAATATCAGATTTGATGATTAAATGACAATTTAGATAAATTCTGATTTAGCACAAGTAAATTGAATTGATTATGGGTAAACCCTGAATTGGATGTTTTTCCTCGATTGCGGGTTTGATATTGATGCATATGTAGAGGATGAGCTCGGTGGTTGCATCAAGCTTGTGCTAATTGATTGATCAAAATGTAATACGTTAAATCTGAGACTGATGACTCCAGTTGTGGATTTTATATCGATGCACATGTTGAGGGGGAGCTCATCACTTTGGTCATCTAGATTAATTAATTGATATCTTGATGAGTAGTATAGATCGTGTGTGTATGTGTTTATCATCTACGATCTATATGATTGTATTTTATCTTATACTCATTTGCTACTCGTTGAATTTAGTTTGTCATGTCATTTGAAAGAGAAACCGTTGAGCTAACTCCTGTGTGGAGTAGTTTCTCTGGAGGTGATTAATGACGACTTATATATGAGACTAATGTTGTGTATTGAGTGTACGTATTGTAGTCTCAGTTTGATTGTAGGATAAAAGCGAGCAAGGGTGTGAAGAGGATGAAGTCGATATGAGACATCTCGAGCGAGGTCGAGCTTTGCGAGGACGAGTGTCAAGTAGTCGAGCTTCGCAAGGTCAAGCTTAGCGAGGATGAGCTTTGCGAAGACAGGCGTCAAGCGGTCGAGCTTCGCGTGGTCAAGCTTAGCGGGATCGAGCTTTGCGATGAAGAGCGTCGAGCGATCGAACTTCACGAGGTCGAACTTTACCTAAGGTAAAATCCAAGATTAAGGATTGTTTTCTTAGGATTTTACCGGTCTCGGTGTTTGGAGACAGACCGGGTTGATAGGTTTCTTTTTACTAGTTTGACCGTACTATTAAGAGGGGTCGGAAACTAGTAGCTTGAATCTATCTAGTGCGGAAGCTCAGATGCATTCATATCATCTTGCACTAGTGTCTTGCATTGTTAGTGAGTCTAAGTGTAGTTCATGTGTATTAGATTAAATGTTTTGAAAACTGCACTTAGTCGTGATCGCCAGCTGTTTAAATTGGTTTATTTATCTAGAGCTGGTCGTGGTCGTATTTGCATGTTCTGATCGTATCAGTGTTGATACGTGGTCGTGGTCGTATCGCTTGTTTGGCGGCTTTCTGTTTAGGGTTTGGGCGTGGTCGTAGGAGTTCGGACTGGTCGTACCAGTCTTCGACTCGCTTGCGTACGCTCGACCAAACCCTATCGACCACCTGTTTTTGATCGGATGTCAAGACCTGTGTGGTCGTGGTCGTTGCTAAGTGACACAAATCACATCCGTGAGAAAACGGCAAATCCGTATGTGCAAATACTTTAAAATTGCATTTGAGATGATTTTGGCTTGAACATTTTGACAGTAGGAAACTTTCTGAGTTTTCTAGAAGTTTCTAGACCTTTCTAGGTCTTGCTCCTGTTGACAAAATTGTAGAGCTCTGAGTTATCTTTCCAACAAGCCAAAAATCACCTCAATCGGATCTCTGGATCAAAAGTTATGCTTGTTTTACTGTCAGTCAGTGTGCACTGGCCGGACAAATGCATCCGTCCGGAGCTATTTGTCCGAAGTGGCCGGACAGTGTCTGAAGTGACCGGACATTGTCCGGCCAGTACAAATTTTTTGAGCCGAAAAATGAAACGGACAAATGCATCCGTCCGGAGCTATTTGTCCGAAGTGGCCGGACAGTGTCTGAAGTGACCGGACAATGTCCGGCCTGTACAAGTCTTTTTGAGCCGAGAGTTAACAGAGACATATCCATTTGTCCGGACGTTTTGTCCGGACAAATGGTATCCGTCCGGCCTTCACAAATTTCGCCCAACGGTCACTGACACGTTTGCAACGGCTGAAATTTTTGTACTGGCCGGACAGTATCTGAAGTGACCGGACAATGTCCGGCCTGTACAACTTTTGGCCCGATTTCTTGCAAACGGCTAGTTTTTCGTTGAGGCTATAAATACTTCGTGTTTGGTTTCATTTTTGGGTGCTCAAAGAGTTCATTCTTCAGCTGAAAACCTAGCCAATTGATTTACATTTGAGTTATTGCATTTAGAGGCTAGAATTGAGCCCAAATCTTGAATAGATTTGAGAGAGAGCTTGAGGGAGATTGTGTGAGTGTTTAGTGCACTTCATCTCCATTAGATTGCTAGTGCTAGAGTGTTGAGCATCTCATTTGCATCATTGAGCTTCTAGCACGTGGTTGATCAAGTGAAAGTGCATCCGGCTTGTTACTCTTGGCGATCGCCTTTGCCTAGACGGTGCCGGAGGAGAGCCGAGATCTCTCCAATTGAAGTTTGTCGGAGAGGCCGGCAAAAGATTGTGAAAGGTGTGGTGCTCGCCTATCCGGTGTGGAGAAGGAGCAACCCTAGTGAGATATCCTTGTGGATATAGAAGCGAGACTCCGAGTGAGCGCTTCAACAAGGAGTAGGGGAGACCGGACGAGTCTCCGAGACCTCGGTAAAAATATTGTGTCAAATTGCGTATTTCATATTTGCTTTACATTCATCTTGACACAATTGCTATATTTACCATTGTTGCATGTCTTATTGAATAGTTCATTTGATTGAATGCAACTAGTTGATTAAATTCCTTTTAAGCCTCATTGTATAATTTAGGTCTCTCAATTATTCTTTAAAATTGCTTAATTGAAAAGAAATTTTAAAAGCCTCCTATTTACCCCCCCTCTAGTCGGCATCCTTGATCCTACAACAACTACTCGTCGGTACCGTCGGCCCCGAAACACTGCCAAATGTGCTCGATAAGATCTCGTTTCAGTTGTCGATGTGTTGGGCGAGCACGGATCGCATTATTTCGATCTAGCATATGTTCGAAAATTGGCGGTGCACTGCTGTGCATAGTAGGCGGTGTTACGGTTGATGTGCCTTGAGTATCGTACAATTGAGTGATCGGGTCATGAGAGTGCCGCTCATCCTCGATTATCATGTTATGGAGGATGACACACGCTTTCATAATATTGGCAAGAGTTGATCGTTGCCAAAATCGAGCGGGGCCGCGGACAATAGCAAATCGAGCTTGCAACACCCCAAACGCTCGCTCCACATCTTTTCTTGCCCCTTCTTGATGTTGTGCAAACAACCTGAGTTTGTCCGTTTGGGGCAAGGGTGTGGTCTTTACGAAGACAGCCCACTCGGGGTAAATACCGTCGGCCAGGTAGTACCCCATATTGTACTCTGTCCCATTAACAGAGTACTGAACCGTAGGAGCTTGCCCGCGCAACACATCAGTGAAAAGGGGGATTGGTTAAGCACGTTGATGTCGTTGTTGGATCCGGCGACACCAAAAAAGGCATGCCATATCCACAAGTCTCTGGACGCGACTGCTTCAAGTATTATGGTAGGGACTCCTTAATCACCACGAGTGAATTGGCCCCTCCATGCAACTGGGCAATTGCGCCATTCCTAGTGCATGCAATCGATGCTTCCCAGCATCCCTGGGAAACCTCGGTCCTCTCCTTCGTGGAGCAGACGCTGGAGGTCTTCGGTAGTAGGTTTACGGAGATATTCCTCCGCGAACCGATCGATGATTCCTTCGACGAAATTCTCCAGGCACCGAATAGCCGTTGACTCTCCGATGCGTATGTACTCGTCGATGGCATCGGCGGGCGAGCCGTACGACAACATGCGCAAAGCCGCAGTGCACTTCTGCAATGGAGATAGCCCCTTTCGGTTGATGGAATCTCTCCTCTCTGTGAAGTACGGGGACCACTCCCCGAGAGCTGTGACGATTCGCAAAAAGAAGGGTCTCCCCATTCGAAACCTTCTGCGAAACAAGTAGCCGGGGTAGACCAGAACGTCGGCGAAGTAGTCCGCGACTAGACGGTTATGACCGCCTTCGCGATCTCTTTCGATGTACCTTCTGCTACCTCCTCGGCGGTGGTGCGAGGTACCAGCGTCAATGCTGGCTTCAACATCAACAAGTGCTTGCTGCAGATGGGGTTCGATCGTCAGAACGGTTTTTGCGAACCCCGCCGCGAACTCTTCCATCTGGTTGAGGCATTCGTCCTGAGTACTACTTGTGCTTGAGCTGGACGATATTTTTTTAGGGTTGGTTGTGAAGTTGAGATCACCAAGAACGGAGGCTTCAGTTGTGAAGTTGAGATTACTGAGGTGTGAAAATAAGGGCATGGGGGTCCAAATATATAAGGGGAGAAGCGAATCGATCACATGCATCGCCTCCAACGGCTAAATTCCAAAGGAATCGAGCAGATGTGTCGGCTCCAACGGCTAAAATCCAAAGGAATCGAGCAGATGTGTCAGCTCCAACTGCTAAAATCCAAAGGCATCGAGCAGATGTGTCAGCTCCAACGGTTAAAATCCAAAAGTACCGATCACATGCGTCGGCTCCAACGGTTAAAATCCAAAAGTACCGATCACATACCACAGTACGAACAGGTGAATCAAAAACGAATTAAATTAATAGTGTAAGTACAATTTTTTAAATGAAAAGTACAATGTTCGGAGTACTATTTATTCTTCATATCCTTAAGCTGCTCGTTCATGTATTCTACTGCAGCCGCATGCGTTGCCTTACGATCATCCGAGAAATGAGGTGTATCCATCCTAAGTAGTTTCGTCAACGACTTCATAAATGAAGCCTTTTCTTTGCTTTTGGTCATCCCCTGCAATTTATCAGCTACAGAAAGGGCTTTGTCGGCCACACTAGTAAGCTCGGCGCTGGCTTTGCTGATGCGCTCTAGGGTCTCCTCGGACGCCGACGATGTCTGGCCCAGTTTGCTCTTACCCTTCCGCTTCTGCTTTGCCGCATCCCTCCCTTGCGGTCGTGGAAGCTCGACGGGGACATCCTCATTGTTCGACGACGACGTGTGGGTACCTTCTTCGTCGAGGCGAGCCCTTTTCGAAGAATCGAAGCAGCTTCGGCACCACTTCGGTTGACCACGTACGGCATTCCACCAGTGCTCCAGGACGAATGGATGTCCAACCTCCTGCCTGTACATATCGCGTGCTTGCGACATCAACTGGTCGTCTGAACGACCACTTGCGTAGGCATCCCTCAACCTACAAAAGATGCCATTGAACTGAACAATTTTCTTATTATTCTTTTACCAATGGTCTTTGCAGTGCCTGAGGTCTCGTCTACGATTGGACGGACTGCTCGTGTTGTACTCCTCAGTGACCTTCGACCAGTACATCTCGCATTTTTGGTTGTTCCCATCAATCGGGTCGATGGAGTTATTCAACCATGCACTGATCTGGATAAAAAAATAAAAATTGTTCAAAATTTTTTTTCATAAAACCGGGGAAACAAATATGCGTTAACAAAATTTAATATTTAAATGAACACTTACGAGTCGCATGTCGTCCTGTTGCAACCAGAGCATTTGTTTACGTGGAGGTCCAGCGTTGTCGTTGTCCAGATCACGACCGGGGGCGTGCTCTCTGGAGTGGTGGTATCCGATGAGGGGGTCGAGCGATCATTTCTTCTCGGTACTTACGGGGGCGACATTTCTGTAAGGATGGTCGGAGCCCCAACCAAATGAGGATTTTGACCGTAAATGCCATAGGGGGGTTGTGCGTAAGGATGCCCGGGCGTGTACTGCCCAGGATATGCATACGGATGTGGTTGGCCGTATGGAGGGGGTGGACCCAATGGTGGGTAATACATCCGGTATGGGGGGGGGGGTGGGGGTTGAAAACTAAGCGGATTTTGGCTGTTTGGCTCTTCGGTATTGGCATCATCGATATTTGGTTCGCCAAACCAATTGACATAACCGCCGGGGGGATTGTTAGCCATTGAAAAAATTTTCAGAAAATATTGCGGGAATGAGAGTGTGGAAAGTGTATGGTATGTGGTTGTGTTCGAGTGAAAATGAGGTCAAGTGTTCTCATATTTATAGGGGGAGGAACATAGAATTTTTCTAGATTTTTTGGTGATTTTTGGTGATTTTTTAATGAATTTTTACACTAAAAAATGAATAAAATAAGTGTAACAGCTAAATTTAACTGCTACAAAATCAACGACTAGATTTATGGGTGGCTGACATGTGGGACCGGCTCAAAAAAATTCCAACGGCTAGTTCTTCCTACTTGCACACCAAACCAAGACTTACATGTAGGCCCTCCATTTGACCGGGCCCACGCGTCAGCGAGAATAAAAAATCCGGCCTCGGGTGCACAAAACACGCCAAACGAGCTGACCAATTTCCTCGGCTACATCGCACCACATACCCCTTCACTGACATGTGGGCCGAAATTGAAACTGGGTTGCGAGGGTACGAGACGCACGCGCGCGGGGAAAGCGGGGCCCACAAAACGCGTTACCGGGAGCGCGCGGGGATTCGCGGACAAGGCGTCGGTGGGGCCCACTCGTCAGATCCTCGCGCACGCCGCTTCGCGAAGCGGTCTCTCTCTCTCCTCGCGCGGATCTTTTATTAATATTTTCACGTGGGGCCTGCCCGTCAGCGCTTCAATGCGGCGGCGCTGGAGACGGTCTAAGGCGGAAGAGCTTCCTTTTGCCATCTTATTCATGCGTACTTTGCCATCAGGGGGGCTTCGAAACTCAACATCTTTTCTTTGATTGTGAATTTGCTAAATCCTGTTGGTCTATTATTGATATATTTTGGAGAGAAAATCAATCATTGCATGAGATGCTATTTTCTGCGAAAGACTGGCATTCACATATTGCAGAATTCTTCTGTGAAATTATCATCTTAGTCCGATAGATTATTTGGAAAACTCAAAATTAGTTAGTTTCCAAATGCAACAGGCAGATATTTATTATTGGAGGAGAGGATTTGCTACTGACTTGAAGTTGGTAGCTAAGCGAGCTCATGATCACAAGAAGACGAGAATATTGAACTGGATTGAGATGTTGTGTTAGTTATTTGTATTTTATTTGTTTTTCCTCCCTTTGTTTTCTTTTTGTATATAACTTTGGTTTAATGCAATTTCAGTAGGATCCTTCCCTACTATTTCTTCAAAGAAAAAAAAAAAGACTGGTCTCCAGCACAAGAGATGAGTTTCCTCTTCCCTCTTGCCCTCGACTCCAGACTGTTAGCATGGGAACCTTGCTGACTCTCAACCTCTTGCTGACCACAAGATCTCTAACTCCCCGAGGGATCTAACTCCATCTGCATCTGTTGCTCCAGGTAGTGGCGACGAAGAAGTTGATGCTCTTGGTCTCCAAGGTAGCTGCCAAGTCTACCGTAGCAGCTAAACAAGGATCCCGACACTCACGTGAGCTGGGGACTAAGAGGCTGCGACTCGAACCATCTTCGAAGGTGTGCAGGACAAACTAGAAGGGTGTGCCTTGCAACTTGTCGACAAATTGGTGAGGAAGCTCTCCCAAGGCATCTCGAGCAATATCCTAGAGTGCATCCTCCCACTAGGCTCGGTTGGCTTCACAACGGAGGAGTTGGCTCTTTTTCTTGTCTAGGCATAAACCAGAATAGTCGCACGGTGACCAAAAGGCCTCCTGTACATCCCATCCTCGTCCACTTGATACAACAGGCGCTTCTCCCACCCAAGGAACTGCAGCACCAACCAAAGGAGCTCTACCCAACCTCCGAGCCTCTCGCCGAACACAAACATCCGAACCGCCATCTACAAAACACCAACAACAGAAGAAGCTTTAGAATTTTGAAATAGAAACTTACAGCGCGCGCGCGCACACACACGCACATATATATCACAAGGTAGCAAACAAGAACTTTTATGCACTTACATACATTTTTAATCAACATAATTTCCCCAAATACTTAGATAAATTAGTTTTGACAAAACTTGACCTCATGACTAATTTATCTATGGTTACGACCTACAGTCAAGTTAGGCTTTAATACCACCTATGTCGGGTATAGCCTATTTAGAGAATAGACTCAACCTTGACTCACAACTACCCAAGACATAATTGCAAGTAGAAGTATATATCATAAACACAACTCATACATAATAAGGTTCTTACATAAACAGTTTGATTCAAAGTTGGCATTAGTGTTTTAACTTACATAAATGACTGATAATGCCAAATTAAGTTTTAAGGAGTTTTTAACAAAACAACATGTGAGCAACTACCCACAGTTGAAGCTCCATTGTGGCATGCAGCCCTTAGAAGATTTGATCAAACTCCTGCTCTTCAACCGGTTTAGAGTCAACCTCAAGTGACCCCAAATCAACGAAACTATCTTCCACTATATCACAATTTGCAAGGATGAGTATATAGTACTGAGTAAGTCACTTATCACAAATGCATGAAAAATATGATGGTACCAGGGAATACCAACAGAATGGTTGTGGTTGAAATTTAAGTTTTCTATCATACAATAGGATCTGACAACACCTAGATAGGTGTTTAACAACATACCCATTAACTAAACTGTAAAGCGTATACAAGGAAACCATTTAATTTATGAAAGGTGAAATGTCGTGCTTATTCTCTCAACAAAATTATGTTCATAGAAAGCTTTTATAAAACTACTTATGTTGTGCAACATGACTTATGTCATAGACCATGACATATCCCAAAATCTGAGGGTACGGAGTATCTGATATTTATTTAATTCTGCAAAGAGGTAATGCTTTACCCATAAAATTTCACCAACTTCAACTGTTGGGTCTCTTCATGCACAGTTTGCATGCGACTAAGTTGAGGAAATAAGATTTTTTACAGTACAGTATTAATTTGTATTCTTATTCGGCAAACAGACTGCAAGTCAGTTTTGCAATTGCGAGGTGCACCTCACACACACCTATGAGACTTCAAAGAGTTCTCTAGATGTCTCCCTCACAACTCAAGTACACCCATTTCAAAAGCTGACTGAGAACGACCACCATGCAGGAATATAAATCGATATACGACAAACTACTAAGTCCCGCCCATTACATAACGAACTTGTGGTTGACATTTAATTATGTCGCTGACTGATAGCACATTTGGGTTGATCCTTAGGTGCCTAGGTGAGAAGCTCAACCGCCATTAGTTCCATGGATACCCTTGGCATACGTCAACCTCGCTAACCATATTTTCTCACCTTAGATCACTATCATTAACAACTATAAAAGAAATTTTCAGTACTACTTCTATCTAAGCTAAAATTTATCAATAATTTACTTAATTGCATGATTGAATTGTTGTATTAGTCCTAGGGTGTCAAGGATCAGTTGTACTGCTTTAAAAATTCAAGGGTGGCTGCACAATATAGGCAGTTAACTAAACAGAACCATTTCAATTGAGTTTCGAAGCAAAATTACCATACATAATAATTGGAATCAAATTACAAAACATTTTAAGAATTATGGGTGAGAAATGTTCAAAAGGGAAAGTGACTTGCCTTGGTCCTCAGCTTCAAGCTCTCCAGGTTCTGCCTCGGCGAACAGCTCCTCAACTTGAGAGATATGCTCCTAATCAAAAAATTATATGTAGATGAGAAATCAATCAGAAAATAATATTGTACAATGGTATACCTAATTATATGCAAATTTATATTACTTAGATTAAGTTGGGCTAACTGGCTAAGTAACAGACTGAATTAGGGCAAAAGCGGGCATAAATTAAATGGTTTCCACTTCTCTGACTGCTGGCTTGGCATTTGGTGCGCCCGCCGCTCGTCGTCCATGATGAGCAACTCCGATCAACCACCACCGATGTCGCAAAGATTACCAACTTCTTCGACCTCCACCAGGGCCCTTTCCCCTCCCTCCACGTTAACTCCACCATTTGGAACCTCGCTGACACCCGCTACTGGTGCAACGCCCTAGCAGACAGGCCCGGGAGCTCATCCTCGTCAACCGCCACCTCCACGCGTCACAATGATGGACCTACCGAGACCATCCTTGAGTGCAGTGGAATAACGACACCACCTGCTACTTCATCTCGGCGTCCTAGCGTACGCTCTAGTTCACCGTCAGCGTGGTGCACCCGGACTGGCTCCTCGACGGCACCATCTACCTCGGCCGTGTGCGCCCTAGCGGGTTTCTACTTGCCACAGTGCCATGTCTAAGCCAAGGCTAATTTCATCTGGTACTTCGAGGATGTCGTCACTAGCCGCCCCGTCTGCTGGAACTTCAAGGACCATGGTTAAGCTGTCTCCAACCCAAACTCCTTTTCCAAAAACTCTCTAGTAAAATATTTTTTGCTATATCAGCGAAGAACCCTCTCGAAAATCTCTTGGTCTTCAATGCAAAGACTATTAAAAAATTCTTCGTGGGTTCCACGTGTAAAAAACCTCTCCAAGCATCTCCTTCTCCAAGGCAAGACTCCTCGGGAGGCTCTTCGGTGAGTCCCACGGCCAAAAAAACTCCAAAACAAAACTGCTCCAATCGAAAAAAAACCTTTATCAATGACATGCGAGCCCGGCGAGCAGTTGCCCTACCGGTTAGTAACGGTGGCTGAGAGAATTGGATTAAAAGCGTCAGTTGAATCAACATTAACACGCGGCAATGGTGGGATTCACTGCTTTTTCCTCGTTCTTAGTGAGTTTTCATGCTCCGTCGCTGATTTGCGGGACCCATTGCTTTCTGGTCCACCTGTCATTGACACATGTTTCGGTGTGTGAGTACGGGTTAAATTTGAACAACTAGCGTGTTGCAGTAGTGGTGGGGCCCACCGTACGTGCTCGGGACCGTGTGTGACATCTAGTTTAGTTAATGACATACGGGTCCCACGGTATAATAAGCCCACCTGTCAGTCATTGTTTTGGTTGTAAAGTGTCGATTTGGTTGCAATTTTGCGGGCCTCACAAAACGCATACGCCTTTCACCGCCGTGCGCCTTCAACCACATCAACGCAGCCGCTTCGACTGCTGCGCGCTCGGTGGGGTCTGCCATTTCGACCGCGCTCGACGATTGCGTGTTCGAGCGACTCTGGGCATGCTCGAGCACCGCTTGTGCCCGTCGCTTCGACCGCCGCGCGCCTGGTCGAAACGGGCATTGGAGACAGCCTTATACTCTCTCTCTCTCTCACTGCATGCAGCACTTTTTGGCCATTGTTAGTGGTTACAGTTAGAGGTGTAAGTCGGGCCGGGCCATTACCATGCCGACCCGAAGCACGCTATTTTGGCCCGATATGTGGCCCGGCCCGGAACGAAAGAAAACGGGCCGTGCCGGCCCGGCACGAGTTATCGGGCCGTGCCGGGCCGCGAAACTCAGCCCACAGGCGGCACGGCCCGTTACAAAGCGGGCCAACCCAGCACGGCACGGCACGGAGAGGCCCGTGAGCATGCGGGCTGGCCCAAATACTTGTAAATTTTGTAACCTAAAAAGCTAACCATTTCTTTTCAAAAATGTACTCGAGTCACAACAAGGACATTACCTCTGTGTGGATGGTCTGGGAACCCAGCTGGAGCAGATCAGCAGACACTGCAACAAATTTTGGTACACATAAACATCAGAAAAATGGGCCATCAGAGCTTCAGAATTCAGAAACACAAAAAAAAAAAAAAAAAAAAGAAATCTCACCTGAGAACTCATCCAGGACGAGGAAAGGATCAAACTCATCAAAGTACCTCAACTCAAACCTGCAGACATACGCCAATTCCATCCTAATTAAGTAACAAAGCAAGCCAAGAAATGGTGTTGCTAATTCAGTGATACTACCCACCGGCCGATGCTGCGGCGGACGACGGCACCGGCTCCCTCGCGCTGCGGCCGGGCCAGGAACTTCCTCACCACCTGGCACCTGCCGGGGCTTCTCCATGGACATCAGGTGATACAGCTTAAACCTCCTGGCCTCCTGGGAGTCTGGGACGAACAGTTGAGAACTTGAGATGAGTATGGTATGGAACTATGGAAGTAAGTCAAGTAACCAGACGACAGTACGACACCGTGAGCCCGTGGGCGTGACCGCGTGAGTGCGTGTGCGTGAGTGCATGTGCCGTGTGCGTGCATGTGCCGTGAGCCCGTGAGCCATGTGCGTGAGCGTGACGCGTGAGTGCACTGTGCATGTGCCGTGTGTGCGTGTGCGTGACGCCGTGACCGCGTGTCGCAACGGGCGAGGGCGCGAAAACCGGGAGACGCAAAACGGGGCAGCAGGCGCGGCAGTGCAGCCAGTGCTTTGGCGCGGGCGCGAAAAGCGAGGAACGGGCAGATTTTTCCGGATTTTGAACGGACGGCACACACGCGATTTGGAGTTTGGACTGAACCATTAGATTTTTTAAACGTGTGCTGTACTGTCTGTGTGCATGTCTGCATCATTGAGCATTTGAGCCGTTGGACTTGGACGTAGACTAGATTTTTTAAACGTGTGCTATACTGTCTGTGTGCATGTCTGCATCATTGAGCATTTGAGCCGTTGGACTTGGACGTAGGCACGCAGGTGAGGCACTCACGAACGAACTGAGCGAAGCGAAACGGTCGGATTATTTCTTCTATAAATACCCCGAAGCACACTGAAAAACTCACAACCTCATTCCAATCTTCCAAATTTCAGCAAAATTTCTCTCTCCTTACTACATACTTTCATAGACTCACTGTTTTTTTATTTTAGAAATTACTTTATTTTTAAAAAAACATTTTTTGTTGCTGAAAAGAGTAATTTATTTTTAAAACAACTATTTTCTGTTCTTAAAAAATCAGATTTGTTCTCTAAAAATCATATTTACACTGATAAAAATATTTTTTGATTTCTACAAATTGTTTTTCCCTTAATTTCACAATCTATTAATCTAACATAGTTAGTAGTTACACACTTACACTTATTCCACTGTTTTACATTATAGAAAATTTTTTACTTTTAAAAAACATTTTTTTTGTTGTAAAGAGACAAAGAGTAATATATTTTTAAGAAAAATATTTTCTGTTTTTATAAATTCCTAAAAATCATATTTACTCTCACAAAAATAATTTTTGATCTCTAGTCTCTACGAATTGTGTTTTCTCTTAAAAGGTATTTTTGTACTCAAACTTATTTTTTCTGTTTTGAGAAATTATTTTTACTTCTATATGGATTGCAACACTGTTGATTTCGAGAATTTCAGTGCCGAGGAAAATAATATTGATAATTTTGGTGTCGTTGAGGGGACCATCGAATCTAATCTAATGTCATCTCCTCCAATGGCGGGCTCTGCCTCTACGCCATCAATGGCATCAAACTCAGTAGGGAGCAAAAGATCAAAAAAGTCAGAATGTTGGCAGTATTTTGATCTATCTGAGTCTATCGACCCGAGTGGGAAAAAGGTACAAACTGCTACTTGTAAATTTTGTAAAAAATCCTTATCAGCTGCATCTACAGCTGGGACCGGACATTTACTTCGTCACGGAAAAACTTGCGCAAAAAAACAACTACGCCCTCACGGTCAGCAAACACAGTTAAGTTTCGGCGCTGATGGCACTGTAAGTACATGGAACTATGATCCTATGGTAGGTAGGGAAGAACTGGTCAGATTTATTGTTTCTGAAGATTTGCCAATTAGGATAGGTGAAAGTGCCGCTTTTGAGAATATGATTCAAAGAGGATTTTGTCCTCAATTTAAAAAAGTAAGTAGAACCACTACTAGAAGTGATATTTTAACATATTATGAAAAACATGTAGCAATAATAAAAGAAAATTTTTCAAAAGTAACATTTTCGTTTGCACTTACGTCTGATATTTGGTCCGCCAACCATCAAAAAATGGATTATCTTAGCGTAGTTGCACATTATTTAGATGATAATTATTCTTTAAATAAAAGAGTTATAGGTTTTAAATTAATAGATGTTGCATATACTGCAGAAGCTATCGTCGATCGTATATTAACTGTAGTTAGTGAATATAAGTTAGAAAATCGTATTGTTTCTATTACTCTTGACAATGCTTCAGCTAATACGAAGGTAATGGACATATTGACTCCAGCACTTCAGTCATATGTTGGAGGATATGTTCTTCATCAAAGGTGCGTCTGCCACATTATCAACCTTATCGTTCAAGCAGGTATGAAAGAAATGACCGCACCTTTAGATACTATTCGCTCAGCCATTGTTTACATTACTTCCTCAAATGTACGTATAGCTGAATTTAAAAATTACTGTAAGGCCAATAATATGAGACCTCAAAAATTTTGCACTGACATGAAGGTAAGGTGGAATTCTACTTACCTCATATTAAAGCAAGTACTACCATACAAAGATATTTTAATTTTATTTATTAATGTTCGAATGAATAGTGAGTTTCTTTCTAATTATATTTGATATATTGCTGATAAATTTTACAAATTTTTGGAGTTATTTTATGAATCTACTAAAATATTGTCTGGTATTTATTATCCTACATCTTGTTTAGTTTTACATCATATTTTCGATATTGCAAAATTATTTGAATCATATAGAACAGATCCCCATTTTTTTGTTGTCGTACAAAAAATGGAACAAAAACTTTTAAAATATTTCACAAGCATATCACATCTCTATTGTTTTGCTTTTATTTTAGATCCGAGACTAAAATTAATTGGTTTACAATCTACTTTGGAACAATTAGGTGCTGCCTTAAATATTGATTATTCTGAAAGTTATTTACATGTTACTGATGAAATTTTTCGAGTTTTTCGTTTGTATGAATCTAAGTTTGTCAGTGTATACCGAAAACCAATAACATCAACACCACAAGAATCGGAGACACGGAGGAAAATTGGCGGTTTGCTATGCAAGTCACTACGAGGAGACGGAAGCGGATCATCTTCGCAGAGTTCTAGCCAAGGCGAAGCGCATTCAACACCATCACTTATGAGTTCACAAGCGGAGCTCAACCGTTACCTCGACATTGATCATTCTATGGATCCTGAGTTTGCAAATGATCCTGACAACTCCAACAATGTTCTCTTGTGGTGGAAGAACAACCAACGACGATATCCTGTGTTGTCTCAGTTAGCGCGGGATGTCTTGGTTGTTCCAGTATCAACAGTTTCTTCCGAATCTACTTTTAGTTTGACTGGAAGAATTGTTGAAGACAGAAGATCAATGTTAACCCCCGAGATGGTGGAGGCAATCACCTGTCTTAAAGATTGGGAAAATGCTTCCACAAGAGAACAACATAACTTGGAGGACACCGAATTCACTAGCGAGTTGGAATGGTTGAATATTAATTCGGATTAATTTGTAATTAATTATTGCACTCTTTTTTCCTTACTAAGGTTTTATCCCAGTGAGTTTTACTTAGTAAGGTTTTTAATGAGGCAATAACATTTACATATAATAATATAAGTAATATAATTATTCTCGTATTTATTATTAAGTTTTAATCTCATTCATTTTCTAAAATTTATTTGCAATTGATTAATCTCATATTCTCATGTATGATTTTTTTTAAATTTGTACGAATTTATTTGAATTTTTTATGATATTTTAATTATGTTTTTCCCTATTTTTGAATTATTGTTGGTTTAACTAAACTTTATACTAATCTACGAGAATAATACATTAATAATACCTAATCCTCAGTTCAGCACTTCAGCACAACAATTCTTCTTCTAATCTTCTTCACTTCTCCTTCTTCAATTAAATATCTAAATACTTAATCACTTTCCACTTGTTTGACAGCTTCGGGCCTTCGGCTGTTCCCCACTTCCCCTAATCCCCTCCCCATTTCCAGATTTCCTTCCTCTCCTCTCGCGGTCTCGCCGACCGTCGCCGGCTCGCCGCCAGTCAGCGTCTCAGCGACGCGCCCACACAGCCACGCCCTCCCGCGGTCCCGCCTCTCGCCGTCTCGCGTGCTCGCGCACCACTGCACATCTCGCGCCGCAGGCCCTCAGCAGATCTGGCACCGCCGCAGATCTCGGCCCGCGTGCCGCGCCGCCGCAAATCTCGCCGACGCCGCAGAGGAGTGCTGCCCCCCTTCTCCCTCCCCTGCTTTCTTAAAAGCCCCTCCTCCCTCCTCTCAAACCAAGAAAGGTTTGTGCTTTGCACCGACTGATGAATGATGATGATGATACATTGATACTAGGCAAGATGAAGGCCTGAAGGGTGGCAACGTGAGCAACATCAGCCCGCTGGTCTCCTTCGTCCTCGGAGCCGCCATGGCCACCGTCTGGCATCTGCGTGCTCTTCTTCATGTCTGCCAGCCCAGTCGACATCTCTGGATGGAGCCGCAGCGGCACCCAGGCTGAGAAGATGACCTCCATGGCTCCATACAACTATACAAGAAGTCTCGGAGAAGGAGAACAGGATGGCCGCATCATCAATGGAGGAAGCCAATGTTACTACGGCTCTGGCTCCTGCCCCTGCTCCTGTGCCTGTGGAGGTAAGCCAGCTCCATAATTAATTCCTATTTTCTGAAAAGATCGTTTCTTGGGGGTTTCCAACTGTAAATTCGTATGATTTGACGAAGTAAAGAGATGGTTCTGACTAGTGTTGTACTGTTGTGATTATTGTTGATTGATCATTGGTCCAATGTGGTTTTGGCTATTAGTTTTCTTCCCAACCTGGTTTTTCTGCCCTGGTTAAAATCTTTTCGAGCTTGTGGAGATGGCATCATGGCAATCATGGCATCATATGATAGTCATCTTGCGTCAGAGGTCCTAGCAACTAGGAGAAAAGCAATGAAAAAAAGAAAAGAAATTATCATCATCTACTTGCTCATTGTTCAGCCAGTCCCCTGTTCCTCTCGCGCCGCCGACGACCTCGACGGCTCGACGGACTTCGAAACGTGCCGTGCCCGTGCCGGCCCGGCACGAGCTGCGGCCCGCGGGCTATCGTGCCGTGCCGGGCCTCTCGGCTGAGCAAATGGGCTAAATCAGCACAGCCCGATAGCCCGCGGGCCGGCCCAGGCACGGCACGACACAAGCCACCGGCCCGATGGGCCCGTGCCGGCCCGGCACGGCCCAACTTACATCTCTAGTTACAGTGCAAAGCAATGCAACACTTCATGGGCATTCAGAAAGACAAGTGCCTGCCTCATGCAACCACATCTAGCCATACATGCATATAGCTAGCCACATCTAGTCATGCATGCATAAAGCTAGCTTACACACACGCATACACATGTGTGCATTCTCTACTTGATGTAGTAGGGCAGGTTGAGCACGTAAGGTAGGAAGCACAAACCACACCAGAGATGCTATCCAAGAAGAAGCCACCGGAGAACTGCTCCCAACCATCGGCGGTCTACAACTTGTCAGCATCCTCCTTGTGGTCGATAAGCGTGAGAGTGGGTGTGGTGAAGGGGTTGCCCTCCTTGAAGGAGGCGGCGCCGTATATGGTTGTGGCATTCCCGGGGGTCCCGTTCAACCAATGGAGCTCCCTCGCAACTACTCAAGATGTAGTTGCCGTCAAAAGTGTATATCACAGTCCACTCACAACTCATACACATAATAACAAGAGAGATTAACAAGAATAACACAAGATAGTGGTCATATGACCTCACATACAATACAAGCACTGATATAGCCAAATTACATTTTAGCAAAGATTTTTAACAAAAAAAAATATAGCAATACCGATGGCCTTCCACAGTCATACTCAACTTGAAATGCAATCCTCAGCCAATCTAGTCTTCAAGTGTTGCAGTCTTCCTCGATTAATTGCAGGGCTACAGCAAGAGGAGTACTGAGTACTCAGCCAGCCACAAATTAAAAAATGCACTTATATCTATATACACATGAAGGGGGTTGATCAATGGAGTGAGTAAGTTTCGACAGTGACTCAACTTAATTTATATATATAAACTTGAATGAAACAAACAAAAAAATTCAAAAATGGATTTAAAATAGTATTATTGATATTAAGCTTGTTGAAAAGTTAATTAGTTAGATGGTTGAATAGCAATTAATTCAACATATCACAATGTATTCAAACTTCACAACTCTATTTGTGCCACACAATATGATTTGAATTCAATGATCATGACATACCCCAAGAATTCGGGGTACAGAATACTCGAATACTTTTTAAATACTATGCAGAGGTGTATTGTTTTATCCACAAGATTTCTTAACTTATTACTACCAAATTATATACATGCAGTAGTTTTACGTGCGATTGAACTGATGATAATATACTGTTCACCTGCCTTGTAATAATCTTAGTTCTACCCAATACAAGATTTACCCTCGATTGGGCAACCCTGATACTGTTGTGGAGAGATTAACCTCCACCCAATCCTTTCCCAGTGGTGGTCCGCCGTGGAAGGAGACTCCCTCTACCCAGCAGTGATACATTGGAAGGGTTGATGCATAGTAGGGTGCACCCTCACTAGCATTTGGAGATTAACTTACTAACCTTTGTAATTTACCAAAAGCACAACACAATGTCCTTACATGCAGAGTTAGGTTATATACTTGGCAAATATTAAGTTAATGTCTATCCCATATCAAATTTGTGAAAGTACATTAGACATGCCACTAGATGTATGATATAATTGTTTCGTCCTTATTAATCTAGGTGACAGATTTTCATCTTACCATCTTCTCCAAAATAACATAATAAAATCACAACTTACCTTTAACTCACCTCGAACATACATGCATGCATAACAAACATAAACACCACCTTCCATCCTCCCCTCACCACCCAAGTCCTCAAGTCAAATTCAGTATAATTTTGAGAACACTTCGCTTATTTTAGCCATTCATATACCAATAAGTACTTAAGTTTCATAATTGAATTCATGTACCACCAATTGTATACATATAGTCCTAAGGTGACAAGGATTATAGTATCACAATTCAAGGATGGGAATTATCAAGTGTTAGGTACAAACTACTCACATGTTAATTTCAAATTACTTGATAGCAACGTAATCATGCATAATATCTTTGAAAGCGCAACATAATAAGTTAATCAAAATACTGAGTCCAACATGATCAAGCAATTATGACTTGCCTGCTGTATCAGTTGCAAACTCTTCAAGTTCCGCTCCTCGGTAACTGGCTAATCAAACCCTAAATCGCAACAATTACAAGATAATCACTCAGTCAAGCATGAGGTAACTTAATATTATAGAATATAAACATGCATGCAAGGCTAGGTCATAAACAGAGAATTAGATCGAACAGAAGGGTCGCGGCCTCGGATTTAAGCCAGAAAAACAAGGAAATGCTTATTGGAGCTCGGACAGTGAAAAAACACACGGCTAGGATACACAGTACAAGACAAACAAAGTGAGTCGAACGGATTTTCGATGTGAGATCTCTAGAACACTTTTGACACAAAGAGTGTCAACGGCATACACTGGACGCGCACCGGGTGGCATTGGACGTGCACCGAGTGGCACTGGACGATGGCTACGTTGGTGGTGGGGCCCAACGGCGTGCCTGAGATGACAACAAGGTGAGCGAACGAAGAACCACGGTGATAGAGACTTCTATGCGGCAACCAACATGGAGGATTTGGGCGCAAAGCGATGACCACGACAGCGCCCTGTAGCAAAAATGTTGGTGATGTACAATGGCGGCCACCAACGACGGCGAGAATGACGACAAAGGCACAGCACTAGAAAAGCTGTTGGATAGTGCTGGTGCGGCTGAGGAAAAACACTGCCGCAGCTGGAGTAAATCACTGCCGCGGCAGGGAAAAGGTTGAATCCTAGCTGCTGTTACTATCTTAATGAATTGGATGAGTTTTTTGAGTGTGTGTGTGTGTACAATTTATGAATTATGAACAACAAGAACAAGCTAAAATGAGATGATAAACTGGTTCTAAGTGTGAGAAAGAGCGGTGAAACCTCCAAGGAAATGGGTATGTATACATGTATGTTAGTTAAGGGGTATTTTAGGTATTCTACTATTGCTCAAGTGGCAAAATTATGGGTATTTTGGTTCTTATGGTGGTAGGTGGGGGTATATGTATAAATTGTTTTCTCTATTGGACTTGATTGCAAAAAAATTGTTTTATAACTTCTTCAATTGTTTTGAGGGGTAAATTGGAAATGTGGTTGATGCATGAAGACCTTGAGGGCTAAAAATGAAATTCTGCAATCATGATAGGGTTTTAAATGAAAAATGATTTTTCATAGTTCATTTGCATGAGGCCCTAAGAACAAAAATGTAATTTTCCAAATACATGAATTTTTTCATGTGACATGCATTGAAAAAGGGATGATTTTTGGAAAATTCTTATTAATGCATGATTTTAAAATTTTGGCAGCCTACAGGGATGATAAATCTGGAATAGGATGGACTTAGACACAAGTTAGAAAAAATTTATGCTGAGATTGAAAATTGAGGATGTTACAAAAAGTGGGAGAGGCAATGGTTGTGGCAGAAGGACGGCGGAGCAACTCATCGACGGTACAACGGACATGGTGATGGCACGCACGCTCTCCGGCGACAAACACACTAGAGTTGAACAATGGAGAGGCTAAGGAGAGAGGAACATGAGGCGATGGCCTTCGGCACGATAGCAACGGCGAACTGACGGCGAACTAAGAGGGGTTGAAAAACGCTGCACACCCCAATGCCATGGCAGGGGAAAAATTATGCCGCGGCAGAGGATTTCTGCAGCTGCGACACGGCTGCGGCAGGCAGATGGCTGGAATTGCTACTCTGGATGTTTTGAGTGGCTGCAAATGTATGAACTGCATGTATGTCTGTACGTGTTGTGTTTATGAATGTGTACAAGACAAGATCGAGGCTTGGACTATCTGGTTGCCAAAGTTTGCAAGTGTATAATTATGTGCATATGCATGGCATTGCAAGAACAAGAGATGAACTTTGTGTATATGTGTATGAATGAATGTGTGTGTGCTATTGAATGCATAAGGGTGTGTAGGTGACAAGAACAAGAGGAAAACCTGATTGCTACAGTTGTAAAGTGGTGAAAACTCCTAAGTTTCATGCTTATGTATGCGTGTAAGGCACGGGTGATGACTTGGCTTGCGTCTTAGATTGTCTCCAACAGACTTAGCTCTTGCTTGACTCTTAAACAGAATATTTCTTGTCACACGTGCGAGAACCATCCCTAACCAACAAGTAAGAGCCAAATCTCCAACAACTTGGCTCTTAGCGTAGGCCCCACACTCCTAACCACCAAGCAACCACCAAGTAAGAGCTAAGGACTCCAATGACTTAGTTTTTGCTTGACTTTATATGATTTGACAATTATATATGCAACGAATTTGTATTAATTCATGAATTTTAATATTAGTAATATATTAACATCTTACTTACGAAATTAAATTCGACATTTGCGACCAAAAAATAAATAATAAAATTTTGGATTTACAAAATTGCACATGACAAAAAAATAATAGATATTAAATTTCAAATAATGGTACATGACATCATTACGAAATACACTAAAATTAAATTTGGAAATTAATGCGTACTATGAAATTCGATAAGATACTATTCATCGGCATTTCCTCTGAAACATTACCAAATGTGCTCGATCAAGTCTCTTTTTAGTTGCGTGTGTGTAGGTTGAGCATGGATGGTATCATTTATTCGAAGTACATCTTCGAATAAAGGTATACCCCAGTGTGGATCACAGGCAGTACTATCGTGGATGTGCCCGAATGATCATTGTAGTCGTAGTTCTTGGCATTATCGTCGCGTTCGTCCTCTATGATCATGTTGTACAAGATGACGCAAGCCCGCATGATCTTCGTGAGGGTTGACTGTCTCCAAAATCTTGCCGCACAGTGCACAATGGTGAACCGATCGAGACTACATGACTCCAAAAGCCCGCTCAACATCTTTTCTTGCTCCTTCTTGATGTTGTACGAACAATCGGGTTTTCGCCGTCTGCGGGAGCGGTACCGTCTTTACAAAGAGAGCCCACTCCGGGTATATACCGTCGGTGAGATAATATCCCATATTGTACTGCGGACCATTGACAGTGTACTAAACACGAGGGGCTCGCCCTTTCAGTACATCAGTGAACAATGGTGATTGATTCAGTATATTGATGTCATTGCTGGAGCCTGCCACACAAAAAAAGCATGCCATATCCAGAGATCGTAAGAAGCCACCGCTTCAAGTATGATTGCCGGGACTCCATAATCTCCACGCGTAAATTATCCCTTCCATGCTACTGGGCAGCTTTTCCATTCCCAGTGCATGCATTCAATACTTCCCAGCATACTCGGAAAGCCGCGAGCCTCTCTTTGTTGCAGCAAGCGGTGGATATCCTCGACGGTGGGGCTACGAAGATATTGCTCGCCAAACTTGTCGATGATGCCTTGCACGAAGTGCTCCAAGCATTCAATCACCGTGGACTCCCCTATCCACACATACTCGTCGACGGCATCAGCGGGGCCACCATATGTTAGCATACGCATCGCTGCGGTGCACTTCTGTAAAGGGGAGAGTCCACGGCGATTAGTGGCATCCTTTCTTTCAATGAAATAAGGGGACCACTCACCGAGCACTTCGACAATACGAACAAAGAGAGGTCTCCCCATCCGAAATCGCCGACAGAATATACCGTCAGGGTAGACCGGAGAGTCAGAGAGGTAGTTCGCGATGAGTCGTAGATGGCCATCTTCGCGGTCTCTCTCAACATATCTCGTATTGCTGCGTCGGCGACGTCCACGAGACGAAGCAGCATCAAATCGGGCATACAAACCGGTGATAATATGATCTTCCTCCTTCACAAAGTCCACCAAGAAATCCTCTATTTTGCTGATGGCATCCTCCTCAGAGCTATTTGTGCTCGAATTAGAGCTAGACGACATTTTGTGAGTGGCAAGGAAGGTGAGTTTGTGAAGTGCTATACTGTTTTGCAAGAGAAGTTAAATTATGAGAAGAACATTCTGAGGGGGGTTGAATATATAGACAAGGAGTCCAACAGCTATATTCGAACGGGTAGGTTCCAACGGTTAGTTTCGAACGGCTATATTCCAATGGCTATATTCTAACGGCTAGTTTCGAACTGCCATATTCCAACGATTAGTTTTGAACGGCTATATTCCAACAAATTGTTTCGAACAGCTAGTTTTCAACGGCTACATTCCAACGACTGTATTCCAATGGCTATATTCTAGCAACATTGATAAATTTAATTCATGCATTGATTAATAAAGCATCATACATAGATTAACAAACAAACATACATGATTGACTATCCAAAGTAAATTCAAAACATTAAAACTAATCTTGGTCCTCCAGTGCTTTAAGTTTATCTCTTATCATCTTTATGCCCGCAGTATACTCCTCTTTCTGAGCATCGTCCATGGTGGATTTGTCGATGCCCATCATTCTCAAATATGCCTTATACAAGGCAGACTTTTCCTTCGACTTCCCCAGGCTGCGCAATGATTCAGACACACGAACTGCGTCCTTCCTTTTTTGGACACGGTCATGGTGATTGTTGATGAAGGCATCAAGATCCTCTCGCATTGTTGCCGTAGAATCCTGTGCTGCATCAATTTTGCTCTTACCTTTGCACTTCGCCTTAGTGGCGTCTCGTCCTTCTGGCCGTATCTCTACTGGTTACACATCATCGTTGTTGGATGATGACGTGTACGTGCCCGACTCAGACAACCTGCTTCTTTTGTTGGTGGCATCAGCGTAGACTGCGGACCACTTAAGTTGCCCAGGAATTGCCGACCACCAGTGATCCAAGAATAACGGATGACCCATCTCCGTCTTGTACATCTCACGGGCTTGCGCCATGAGTTGGTCATCGGAACGACCGCTAACGTAGACATCTTTTAGCCGGAGCCAAACACCATTAAATTGGACCACTTTTTTATTGCTCCGCTGCTAGTGGTCCTTGTAGTGTTTGGTCTCCCTTCTCCTGTTTGTCGGGACCGTGTCGTTGAATGCCGCTGTGACATTTGCCTAGTACATATCGCACTTCCTATTGTTTCCATCAATAGGATCGAGCGAATTGCTGAGCCAGGCACTAATCTGTGTGTTGTCAAAAAAATATTGAATAACGAAGTCGAACGTAAATATATTTCCCTCATATTACTCCTGTACTAAAATCATCGATTTACCAGTTTTATGTCATCATCGGTGGACCATGGTAAGTGCTTCGTCTTCCGGCTAGCGTCGACGGCAGCATTGGTGTTGGTGTCATCGACGACAACTCAGGCCGCCAGATTAGGTGGAGCAGAGTCTGGAGTGCCGTTTTCAGAGACAAAAGCAGAGTGCGGTTGAGGTGGGGAAAACTGCCCACAGGCCGGTGGCATACCGACAAAATAAAAATTTTGGCTATATTGTGGGGGCGGTGGAATTGTGTGGCCTTGTGGTGGATAGGAACGATAATTTTGGCTGTACTGTGGATACGGCTGGTAAGTCGGTGGATGGTCAAGCCAAGCTTCTTGACCAGATCAGAACTCACCAAGTTGTTGCAGCTCCCACCATCAATGATTGTTCGGACGCGCCGGTCATTGACAACGAGGAACATTTGAAACAAGTTGTGGCGTTGGGCTTGCTCGGCTTGCTTCATTTGAGTACTAAGGACCCGTTGGACAATGATGGTCCGGTATTCTTGTGTGGCTACCGTACCCAAAGCTTCCCCATCATCATCATGTTCGGATTCGTCATCAACATTACCTGCAAGGTTAGCTGCAAGAGCATATTCATCTTCAACATCAGAAGCACTAACGTACCCACCATCGTCTGTCGCAATGTAAGCTCACTGACTTGGGCAGTCCTTCATGACATGGCCCATCCCCTTGCAACGGTGGCATATGATACCTGTTGTACATCCCGTGGAGGCAACAGATGAAGACGACTTCGCTGGTGCCTGCACATTAGAAGTTTTGCTTACCTCGGGTGTACGTGGCGGTGGTAACGGTGCTACTGAACAAGCCCTACTGGTCGAGGGGGCAGTAGACCGAACAGCAGGAGGTGGCTCTGATTTGGTTGACGCCTGTCTTGGGGTGAAGGTACTACCAAAGTTGCTCCGTGGCCGCTGTTGTCGTCCCTGCAATTCTTTTTCTGCCAAAACAGCAAGCTGGAACAATCTATTGACATCATGATAGTCCTTATAATCAATAATATTTTGTATATCATGCCTTAACTCTCCATAGAAACGAGCCATTTTATCCTCCTCGGTTTCCTCTACCTCACAACGCAACATGCCTATTTGAAGCTCTTGGTAGTACTTCTCTACCGATTTGTTACCTTGATCTAAGCGTTGCAATTTTTTACGCAAATCACGTTTAAAGGAAGGAGGCACAAATCTAGCGCGCATTTGTCTCTTCAGATCATGCCAAGTACCAGGATGTACGTTAGACTTTACTAGTTCATTCCACCAAATTATAGCAAAATCCTTGAACTCACTAGTGGCTTGTCTAACTCTATGAATTTCAGGAACAAGATGGGAGTTAAATTTTTGTTCAATCTCCATTTCCCAATCTAAATACACCTCAGCATCATATGTACTAGAAAAAGAAGGTACGGTAAACTTAACTTTAGCAAATGGATCATCATTGCGATAGTTATTATTACCATTGTTACCTCTCATACCTTGACGATTTGGTTGAAGCGCTCTAAGTCATGTGCCGCACGTCCCATAGCGGGTTCATTGCGAGGTGCCACATGTCCCTCTACATCATCATCGTGCTCCTGGGCTGCATCATTTTGCTGTTGTTGGACAGCAGGTGGGCGGTTCTCGATCACCTGAACCCTGTTATCAAGCTGGGCAACACGTCGTTCCAATCTTTCAATACCTTTGGTTATCGCTTCCATCATGGTTTTCAGCTCAGCATGAAGGACACACTCGTTGACCTCTTTATCAGATCCTGCCATGATTAGTAGAAAGTAGAAGAAACACAAGAAGTATTATCCCTACAAACTACCAGGTTCAAACAAATGGATTCACACCCTCTCAAGCTTCTTACCACGCTCTTGCAAGGTTCTTACCAACGCTGCAGAAGGTACAACCGGTGGCTGGTTCGTGATATCGTGACGAGCTTAAGTGTAACGATTGCAAGGTTGAATCCTGTTCTGATAGAAAGTATGTGGAGCTTGGAAGGCAGTTATGGTAGCAAAGGTTAACAATAATTGAAATCAGAATGCTAAGTTGAATAAGTGTCCAAAGTAAGTGTCACAGTTGCTGGCCTAAACGCGTTCCTAAAACTAGTTCAAGTAAGCAAAATGATCGGCACAGGCGATGGACATGAAAGGATGCAAGCACTTCTGATATCTTTTTTTTTTTTGGCTAATCTTTCTTTTCGTGCGGCTCTTTTTTATGCACTTGCTTTTTTTTTTTTTACAAGAGTGCTGCAAAAGATGGATTACAATTCAAAATTTAAGAATTACGCACAAATCCTATCACAATACTCTCGGCAGTTTAGCAAAGATGCTCTGCAGAAACTTTCAATAATAATTTAGGGCTCTTAGAGACCTCAAACGTAAAAACTTATAACTAGGAAATTGTAGCTCTTTTCGTTTTCATCAATTTGAATATATGGAACACCCAATTTGGAGTTTGGAACTAGGAGATATGGCCCCCGAAATACAGGCTGTATAGATTAATCCGAGATGGAACAGATTAACTTCCAACGCGATTTTCGCCACGAATATGGCATTTCTGGAATTTGGTGCAATGAATAAAGTTGTAGATCTCTTCGAGAGATACAATTTAGACTATTTAATGGCCCAAATTGGTGTTCAGAAGACAAAGATATTGTCTTTATAAAAACAGCAACGCAAAAGAGAAATTAGAACCGATTGCGACTCGAATTTGGTTTCGGTTTAGAATTGGGATTTGATACTCGACCTAGACCAAGAACACGAATTGACCAGCAATACGACGATGACCATGGACACAAATTCAACAATGCAAAACTGAAAACGAAAATTGCAAAAGGCTCAAAGTGGTTTGGACAGCGGAAGACTATGATCACAATTTTTTTTTTGTTTTGGCTTTTTCTGGACTCTAGGTAGAAGATGAATGACGAACAGAGAGGATACCTGACGGGAAACCTTGGCTCTGATACCACTTGATGAGGAACGGGGTCCCGATCTTCCGACAGGTAGGGGATAGTTCGATTGGTGGAGACTCGACGTTGACGACCCGACTTTCGACTAGAACCGATCTAGGCCTGCAATCGTTACACCACTGCTCCGTTTATTATCAACTGTACCGAGGCGCGGTTGACCTAGCCACGAAGGCCTGTTCCTGCAAGCGAATCGAAGAACACGTGCAAGAACACAGAAGAAGCAACTCGAATTGCAAGTATGTATTAAGATCGCAAAGTGTTGGGGTTCCACAAACCGAAAGACGACGAATTGCGACAGTAGAAAATTCGAAGCAAAACCCAAGTCTAACAATGATGGCTACGAGGTTTTAATATGCGAGAGGGGTGGCGTCTAGGGTTTGGGGCGCACCCCCCCACGTGGGATACACGGGCCGAGGCCCAACAGACAAGTGACGCAGCACCGCACGGCCCAACAGAATCTGGTCTCCACTTGTTTCGATGATTGTGATTGACTCAGAAGGATTTTCGATGTGGGACCAGATCTGTTGGAAAGGTCTCGTCGAGGGCTTCTCCGTAATGTACTTGAACGCCACAAACGGAGTTCGTATCCATCTACTATGCCCGTTTGAAGACAGGCTGCTCCGCCGTAGCCAACCCGGACTCCAGCTCGCGGTAGACTTGATTCCCGACCCGTCTTGACGCAAAATGACACCCTCGCTGATCAACACCATGATTCCTGAGCACAAGCACAATATTATTAGGTAGTAACTCGCTCTTGTCAATATTCTCTCGTGTACTAAGAAACGAGCTCACCTGGTGATTTAGTTGACGTGCACGTGCCCTTGTTAATGGTCCTTGCACAACGGGTGTTGGAAGAATGGACGCATCGTTAGGGGTGATGTCCTCATCAACTGGTAATTCGGTGCATACGGCTGGTAAGTCGTGGCTGCGAAAAACCGGGTTGCTATTGGGTGTTTTGGTTTTCGGTGTTTTCTCCGGGAGAATGGGAAGAGCCAAGCTAGTTAACGAAATCGCCCGCTGAATAAGAATCCATGTCAGATTTTAAAAAAAATTTGCAAGAATTTGGAATGGCTTTTGTTGTGGATGGATGGAGATTTTTGTGTAGAAATAGCTCAAGAACATGCTCTTTATATAGGAGAGGGCTGCCAAAATTTTCTGTGAATTTTTGAAATTTTTTGGTATTTTTTACGATTTTTTAAGCCTAAAAAATATTAAAATAATCATAAACTGCTATTTTCCCAATGGCTTTTTTTTGTGAGGCTAACAGGTGGGCCACGGCCAAAAAAATGTTCAATGGCTCTATTTATTACGGCCAGTGACTTACATGTGAGCCCGTGTGACACCGGCCCCACATGTCAGTGGCTCGGGGTCAAAACAGACGGGGAGCACCATGCGGTCTTTTTAATTTAAACACACGGGTATGTTTGTACTGAATGACACGTGGGCCCTAAAAAAATGATGGCCCCATTGATCTGTGACTGAGTCTAGGGCGCGTGCGTGTCGCTGACGCCAGCGAGGCTGGCGCACTCACTCGTTTTACGAGCTGGTGGGGCCTATGCAATTAAAATCAGTCATGCGTTTACGTAACACGCACTCACTAACATGTGGGGCATTTTATTTTTTGGACCCACATGTCAGAGCTGCTTTTGGGTGGGTTGAGTTTGCTGTTTTATATTGGTGGTGTAACACCCTGAGTTTAGGGGTGAAAACTTCCTTCTTCATGAACAGCATGCATGCATATATCTGTAGTAGTAGCCAGATCATTATCTTTATCAAGCACTAAAATTTCCAAATTTATTTCATAAACCCAAATCAAGATTAGATTGTTCAGATGTGATCTATCAGTTACTCTGAACCTAAAAGTCTTTAGAAGTCAGATTCAATTCCATCTCTAAATCCTAGATTTGTCAAAACTTCTGTTTTTGAAAACAGAATTAAGTTAATTACCCTAAATACTCTGAACTCAGGTTTAGGCAAATCTTGACCTAATTCAGAGCAGATTATTCTTAGATTATGATCATGGGTATGCCAATACCTTAAACCAGAAAGTTGGCGGCCAGATTTCATCATCTAGACTCTTTTCACAAATCAGTCCAAGAGTATCGCAGATCAGTCTTTTTCCAGATTTTCTAGAAGCCTGAAAAGGAAAAATATTACAAATCATCTCCAAATCCAAATCTGATTCAGGGAATACCTCCCAAATGCTTTTCAACACAAAATCTTCTTTTATGAGTATCTCAAAATCAAATCCTAAATTCCAGAATTTCAGCATTTGACAAAATCCAGATTTCAGATACCCTAATTTACCCTATTTTCAGTTTATATCAAAAACTATTCAAATGTGCCAGATTTTATCAAATATCTTTACCAAATATTTTGTTGAATATAGTTTGCCAGATCAGTGCAATCAATTTCAGTTTAAATCTTCTAAATCTCCAGATTTACAGATCAGCCCAAAGCTAAGATTTAGAAATCACAACTAAGTCCAATTCGACCAGAACTGCAGTTCACGACTAGAACCCGCGTTCATTTGATCTCGCCGTTTTCGACCGCAATCAGCTGCGCCGCGCCATTGCATCCTTCGTCGCCGGTGAAGCTTCGCCGGCGCTTGTGGCTGTGCATGCTTGTGTGTACGTGTCCTCGCTTCAGCCCTCACCGTGGCAACGTCGATGAACAGCCACCACCCCCGTGCGCGACCGGTGACATCCTTGTCAGTAACTTGTCTTGTCGTGCCAGCTTTTGTCGCCACCGCCTTGCATCGCCCAGCATCGTTGAGTCACAACGAAGCGACAATTTTATCAGCAGCGCAGAGCTGCCTGTTCACCGTCCCATCTTTGCCGCTGTATCTTCACCATTGTTGCGCCTGTGCATGGCCAGTCAAATCCTGGCGCCAATTTCCTTGCTGTTTCTTGTTTGCAAGCTCCGCCCTGGCCTATTTAAGCACTCTAGTAACTTGTATCGTCCCTACTTCATCAGAAATCGATTAAGTTCTAAGTTTTTCCGTTTTCGTTTTCTTCTCCGGCGAACCGTCGAGGAGGCTCATGGTGCCAGCACACCCCACTGCACCAATCTTCAAATTAAAGCCACCAGTGAGTTTCCCTTATCCTTTTATCTGTGTGATAGCATTTAATTGCTCACCGGTGACCTCTAACGCCGGTGATCACCGGAATTCTCAAATTGCCCTATTCTGACAATGTAGCTCGATTCAGCCCAAATTAGCCTTCGAACCTATAGATTAAATTGATCAGAGAGTTGTTTTGAGTATGCCTGTGAACCTAGAATCACAAATTGAACTCCAATTGAAGCTTTCCCCAAATTTGAACTTCACCAGTTGCCGGCACTCGTCACCAGGCTTCTCTGGTGATTTTCCGGTCAAATTGACGTCACCAGTAGCTTACTTGTATCCCTCTATCACTCCTTGAGCAAGGAATTAAGTTCAATCGACCTGTATCAAAAACCCCCAATTCCAGTGCCTTCTTCTTCGGCGCCGGCCACCGAAAATTTATTCCCAGCCGTTTCAGCCCTAACCACTTTGTCCAGTGTGTGTGCCTTAAACTCCTGAGCATTTTTGTCTTCTAGCTCGACACCTAGATCGGTCTAGATTGAAAGTTATAGCTTTGCCAAGATCTGTGTCCAGAATTATTTCAATGCAGTGAGATCATCGCAGTTCATCACCGGATTTCTTGCCGTCCGGCCATCTTCAGCCATGGATCCTGTTATGTCTTTTGTTCTTGTTACCCAAGCCTACCTCCTAGACAAAGTTAGCACACCAGTTGAGCCCTTGAACAGCATTTTATGCTTAGCCCTAGATTTTGACATTGTCAGCCCTATGCCAGAGCTTGTCAGCCAGTGGCATTAGCTCTTTTCACTTCTTTCCAGTTGTGCAAATTGAAAATAACTTTGTCCACTAAAATTGTAGAGTTATAATCTACATTTTCTTCTACTACCACAACTTGAGATAAGCACTCTAGTTTTTCTTAAAGCTATGTCAGAGCCTTGATCCGAATGTCAATCTGCTGACATTCGCTGTTTTGATCAAATCAGCCACAAAATTGATGTCCTTATTGCAGCTTTGAGACCTAAGAACATCTAACACCCATCCTTAGCCCAGATTCCTTGAAACCCTAGAATCTCGACTCAGTTCAGTTTGCAATCCAAATTATCTCCAGTATCTTTCAGTTATTCTTGTTAAGCATATCTGCATATAAGTCATAAAACATTTTAATATAATAAGTAATCATTGTGTGTTTGTTTGTCGTCGAGCAGATCCAGAAGCTAACTTTGAGGATTTTGCTGTTGACCCGTCATCAACTGCTGTATCTTACGACGCGGAAGGCAAGTCATATTCTTGGACATCTTGAACCTATATTTTAAGAGTTGCTATAATATAACATTGAATATAAATAATATTGCATGTGAAATATTGAGAATGGTTGAATTATGAATTGACAGTACTAGACTGGTTATCTGTGAAATGTGAATTGAACAAGTTTTGAGCCGTGAACTATTATATATGTATTTATATACTTATATTCATGAAATAAAACCCTTAGCCGTGACCAGAATTTTGGTATGGATGGCTGTAGCACTAGAGGTGCTAAACTGCAAAGGATAGCAGGCACGGAAGGTGCAAGGTTGTGGATGGTCTGGTCACTGGCATATAAGTACTAGAACCTTGTGTTGTGCGTCTAGTGGCATGAACAACGTGCTAACCGCAAGCCTGGTATGGGACAGGCTTGAACAAGTACTTATGCGGATCGCACATGAAACCCCTTCATGAGATGCGTCGTGATGCATGATTTACACGAAGTACGGCTCCCACACATATCACTGAAAGTGATCTTGCACGTTGACCCAGTAATGGGAATATGCAAAGGGGTGGAGGTTTGGATACAACCTGCCACAACTGTGGTTCGCGAGAGATCCACAGGGTCAGGGGTGAATTGTAAGTGAAACATAACAAAAGTTCTTGTTATCTCCACCTTACCACTCATAGTATGAAGTGAGTCAGGGGTCCAATCATTTTGATAGGAAAGGCATGAAAGTGGAATATCTTGCGGGTAAATTGGTACCTCTCTGCAGAGTTAAAAACGTATTCGAATACTCCGAGCTCCCGGGTTTATAGGAGTCTGCTGCGGTGGATTAAATCCACAGGGTGTGACACAAGTATATTTTCTAAATAAAATTTGTTAAATCAAGATTACCCAAATGATATGTGCTGTCATGATAAGGAGTGCTGCCGTGGGCTGTCGTGTGTCGACGTGTCGCGGTAGTGCTATAATCTAGTGAACATGAATAGCAATGCTATGTTATGAAAAGTGCTACCATAAGATGAGATGAGATAAGATATGAAAGAAAAAGGTTACTTTACAAACATCCATAATTCTTGACTAGTCTAGGTTCATATCATCACTACTATATGTATCTACTCTTTCCTATGACTTGCTGAGTACGTAAGTGCTCACCCTTGCAACATACAACTCAGTAGATGAAGCATACCCTGATCAAGATGAAGGCATGGAGAACTTTGTGTATCCAGAAGGAGGAGAGTCAGTTCCGCCAGAGCCTTGATGAGTGTTGTTCTGCCGTCAACTTCTTTTGTGGGAGGGTCACCTATCTTCTGCTGTGTAGTTATTATTTTGCTATACCTTGAATGCCGTGAAGGCATTGTAATCTCTTTATGTAATATTAAGGCCAGCAGGCCACACTGCTTAAATATTTTGTAAGTTATTCTGTTGCAATGTAATATACTCCTGTGCTTGACTTATCCTGGGAAGTCAAAGGTATGTATATATGGGACTAGCTGCAGCGAGCTAGGTCTCCACGGGAGTAGTCGCAGTCCTAGTTTCGGGGCGCGACAGGTGGGGCCCGCAAACCGCGTCTCAAAGCGTTGCGTTTGTCTCCAATGCCGGTGTCGCGGTCGCCTCGTGCTCGCCCGTCGTTCAGCTCCGCCCGTAGCACACGTGCGTCCCATCACGCCGAGGAAAAGCCGAGCATGCCTCCGCCACCGTCGACGTGAGCCGCCCTTCGGCTGCCGTCGGAGGTAGCCTTACTAGGTGTCATGGTAAGAATTATGGGTATTTTTGGTACTCCACTATTACACTAGTGTTAAGTGCATGGGTAAATTAGTCATTTGACATTACTGGTAGGTGGCCATTCTAAGCCCTGAGTGCCATTTAATTGTTTTCTTGGGTTTGGATGGAAATGAGTTGTCTTAAAAATGTTTCACTAACTGATCTGTTTGAGACCTAGCCTTGGTTTCCGCACTAGGCTCACCCAGATACTAATATACAGAATAACGCGATCTTACTCGGGAGTACTGAAACCTAAAGGTTGATCGAAAATACAGCTTAAGTTAATTGCACAACTCTTTATTTCAAAGAGGACTTAACACGTCGAACGTTAGACACACTTGCCTTCGTTGAAGGAACTATGAGCTGGATATATGATCCAAGGCTGTAATAATATTCGATGATCTAAACTAGACCTATTACAAGGTATTTATAGTCCAATCGTATGAGTACGTATCAGACTCAAAAACCTAAACGTATTAGACTCATATAACTAACTAATCATAAACAGATAAGCTTAGTTATACATATTCAGTTCGAATCCTTCCCAAGGTCACAAACCTTTTCGCGGTCGTGAATCCGTTGTGAACTCGACCTGAGATCCTCCCAGATCATGACTCCCCTGTTGAGAAGGAGCTAACTCCCGTTGGTGACCAACTGTGAAGATGTAGAGAACGACTGGGAGCCTTGGAACGAACATACGATGAGCAATGCTACAATCGTCGAATCGAATGTACAGATAGGCACTCATGGAGCTTGGCACCTCCGTCATGGATTGTGGCCTTGGCCATTGGCAGATAGCCTTCCCCTTGTCAAGGTTGATACTATCACCGATCCCAAAGTTAGGATTGCGAAGTTTGAATAGTGACGCAGTAGAGACAGGTTGCATGTCATTTTCGACTAGTCGTTGTGGTGATCGACTATGTACCTCTGCAAACAATACGTTGTTTTCTTTGGGCAAGCTCGCCAAACAACTACCACTTTCCATACTCGATGTAGCACAATCCTCCTATTTAACTGGACGCATCATGCTCAGAACACACTTTGAGCATTCATTGACAATCTGTTTTGCCTGATTTGCTATCAACAAGTATCGATGATGATGCTGATGATGAACTTCGTCCCATCCTTTGTGAGGTTGTACTCTTGAGCTCTTCGGTGGTAATGGGCGTCACCATCATACAAGAACGGACTTCCAAAAATCACTTGGCAAATATCAATGGAGATGACATCGCATTGAATCTCGTCGATGTAACGAGCAGATATTGCAAACTTTAGAGTACACTGACTCTCGATTTGCTGATTCACGTCAGAAGTGAACCATCCCAGAGGATATGGTCAAGGATGATGAGTCGTTTGCAAACCAAGTCGTCGAACTAGCTCGACGGAGACCAAATTCTTTTGGCTTCCGGGGTCGAAGATGGCTGTGACCACCTCGTGCTTCACCTGTATGTTAACAGTGAACAATTCCTCTGTCGGGTTGTAGTCAATTGATGAACCTGAACCTTTCTCCTTCAGCATTGCCATTAGAGATAAGGTCATGTCCGCCTTTTCAACCGAATCCAATTGGATGATTTCCTCTGCGAGGAGAACAGAAGTAACCATAGCTGTTCGTGTGCTTGGTTCATCCCTCCTTGTTCTTTCTGGTCGCAGTTCAGGATGAAGTTTATAACACTTCTCTTTTGTGTTCCCAGCAACATGACAATGCTCACAAGTGTTACCCATATCGTGGGTACCCTCTCTGGAGCTCGTCGTGGTTGAAATCTCCCTCACGTTCTTTTCGTTGCGGGTCTTATTCTTCTTCTCAATTGCCAAAGCAGTTGTGCTTGCGGTCGAGATGTCTTGAAATCTGAATAGGCTTAGCTCATCACTGATTATCTTATGAACTCCAGACGTGTATTTTCTGAACATATGGGTGTCGGAAAGTGAGATGCTAAGGACCATTGCTTGTCTTTGGAACTCCGTCGTGTAGTCTTGGACAGATTGGTCGCGTTATTGGTACAATCTGTGCTAACGTTCTCATCTCTCCTCAAGGTAACCCATCGGATAGAATTCTTGTCGCAGAAGTCGTTTGAATTGACCCCACGCAAGGTCGTTAGCTTAACCACTGGCGAAAATGGCCTTCCACCAAGTCTTGGCATGGTCCTTCATCTTCAAAGGTGCAAACTTCACCTTTTGAGCGCTACTGAACCCTTTCAGGTCAAAGTAAGTCTCAAGTTGGTCGATCCAAGAATCCAATTTCTCGGCATCGATCACCCCATCATATATGGGTATATCAATCTTAGCGTCGATCTTAAAAGATCCAACATATAAGGAGGTATTGGCGAGGTCATCGATCTTATGGTCGCCTTCATCTTTATCTTCGTCTGCCCTGCGTAAGTTTTTACCAATCTTCACACCCATAACCTTCCCTACTTTAGGAGGTACAATCATGGCCTACTGCTTAATCCAAGCAAGCACAGTTTCCATGTCGGTAAAGAGCTTAGCCACTTGTTCAACTAGGTTAGCTTGAACGGAGATATCGTCAGACATTGTCGGAGACGTAGCTGTAGGAATCGTCAATTGATCGCCTGGAGTTTCACCAGAGGTTTTGTAACCCTGGCGACTCTTCACCATCCACAGGATAGGAAAGTTACTCTGATACCAACTTGATCCATTTGAGACATAGTCTTGGTTTTCACACTAGGCTCACCCAAATACTAATATACGGAATAGCGGGATCTTACTCGGAAGTACCGAAACCCAAAGGTTGATCGAAAACACAGCTCAAGTTAATTGCACAACTCTATTTCAAAGAGGGCTTAACACGTCGAACGTTAGACACACTTGCTTACGTCGAAGGAACTATAAGCTGGATATATGATCCAAGACTGTAATAATATTCGATGATCTAAACTAGACCTATTACAACATATTTATAGTCCAATCGTATGAGTACGTATTAAACTCAATAACCTAAACGTATTAGACTCATATAAATAACTAACCCTAAACAGATAAGCTTAGTTATACATATTCGGATCGAATTACAATTCCGACCAGAGTTCGAATCCTTCCCAAGGTCGCAAACCTTTCCAAAGTCGCAAACCTTTTCGTGGTCGCGAATCCGTTGCGAACTCGACCTGAGATCCTCTCGGATTATTAACTTTAAGGACTAAAATGCAAATGTACAAGATGCATGATTACCATGAGGGAATGTGTATGCAATTATGGCATGGCTAAGGACTTAAAATGCAATTTGCTATTCAATGAATGATAGGTACAAAAGAGGATCTTAATGCAATTAAATAAAATAGCAAGGGCATTAGTGCAAAAGTGAATTTTGGTAACTATGCCGTGATTATGCTTATGCAAAATGCAATGTAGCAATTTATCTAAATGCACCAAAAATTTAATTAGCCACATATTAGATTGGATAATATAGATTTTGGGTAGAAAAGAGAGAGAAGCTGAAGGAGAGAGATTAGGGTAGAAAGCAAGAATTTTGGGGGTGGGGTGGGGGGACGAAAAATCTTGGGATGTAGCAATGGTGAGGTAGATGTTGAGGATGACAACAAGGGTCGATGGCAACAACGGAGCCAGCCTAGCCGACATGGGGGTGTCATGGAGAGGGCCAGTCTTGACAAAGGGGCTGACAAGGAGGTAGCTGTGGATGAGGATGACCTTGATATTGCAAACAAGAAAGCTGACAACAATGTGTTAGTCTAGGAGGTTGGAGAGGTATCAAGCTATAGGATCATAAATGGTGACCTAGAGGGAGGAAGTCAATAGGCCTTTCAAAATCTTTTGGTCCAAAACCGAATTTTGCACTTATGAAACAAATATTTTTTACAATCACTCTAAATGAAAGTTAGTGGCTCAAGTGATCAAATGAGTGTTTCAAACCTAAGGTGATATGCTAAAAGAGAAGTGCTGAAAGCAAAACAAGTGCAATAAATAAAAGGAGCAAAAGAATAAATTAAGATGACCCGTGAGATTTTTTCCAATGTCTCAGACTTCGTTGGTTTCTCCTACCCTTCGTTGAAGCACTCTCACACGGGACTTCTTCGATTCCACTACGGTTGCTTCTTTTCCACTCTAGATAAGCTAGCACCAAACATTCACAACCCCTCTCCAGACCCTCTGAAAGTCTTCGTTGGTAGAGAGATCACCGACCTTCGACAATCATCTATGTACTGGTAACCACCAAGAGTAATGGTCTGCAACACTTCATTTGATATCAATCAAGTGCCAAGAAGGTCAAGTGCGTGAGGAGAAACCAACATGAGGTTCTTGACTCACAATATGCTTAAAGAGTGCACTAGGGCTCACTAGATTTTCACTCTATTACAATATATGAGAATTGGACACTCTAGAGTATGCTTGAGTTATATGCTAAATAATTCTAATGCAAAAGTTTGCGTATAAAAGCCCCAAGCCATCTATTTATAGCCCTCATAAAAAAACTAGCCGTTGGAACTAAACAAGCCGAATTTTGCAACACTGGATACATGTCTGCTTGGGTCAAGACACATGTCTAATTTGTTATACCAGCTAGAAAACTAGCCTTTTTGTACATCGGGCATGTGTCTGGTCTTGTTCTAGACATGTGTTCGATGTACAAAAAAGGTCTGGACAAAAACTTAAGAGTGACTGTTGAAAAATTTTATACCATCAGATATATGTTTGACCCAATTCGGGACACATGTCTAGTCCAATTTGACGACTACGCAAAGCTAAAAAAAATGGGCATAACTTTTGTTCACATAACATGTCGTTGCCTATATCTTTAACTGCACTAATCAACTGTTCCAATTTAAAAAAATACATTACAATATTGGAGATCAATTTGGAGAAAATAGAGCGAAGGCATGGGAGACATAGGATCAAGGATGGAGACTTAGAGGGTGTGAATAGATCTTTTAAGATCTTTCGGTCAAAACTGACTTTTGCACTTGTGAAAATAAAATTCTTTTTGAAAACACCCTAAATGAAAGCTAGTGGTTAAGTGAAAAAATAAATTTTGCAAACTTAGGGTGATATAATAAAAAAGAAGCAATGGAAACAAATCAAGTGCAATAAAAAAAAGAGAGCAAAAGAATTAAACCAAGATGACACGAGGGATTTTTCCCGAGAGACTTCGCTAGTCTGCCCTACTCCTCATTGAATGACTCTGATATAAGCCTTGTTTCAATTGCACCAGGATTGCTCCTTCTCCACTTTGAATAGGGGATCACCAAGTCTTCACAACTCCTCTTCAGGCCTCTCAAACAATCTTCGTCTGAAGAAATCATTGACCTCCTATAATTGTCTAGGTGGCAGTGACTACCATGAGTAATAGGTCGGAACACTTCACTTGATACCAATCAAATACCAAGTAACTCAAATGTGTAAGAAGAAACTAACATGAGGTTCTCAACTCACAATATGCTCGATGAATACACAAAACTCACTAAATATCTTCACTCTATTTCAATTTGTAAGAGTTGCCAAAGATTGTAAATGAAAGTCCCAAACCATCTATTTGTAGCTCTCACCAAAAAATTTAGCTATTGGAAATCAGGGGGACATGTCCGACTGGACGTCTATTATGTGTTGCATCTAGGCCCTTATGCCTGATTTTGATGATTAATGAAAACAAGCGCTTCAGACTAATTTTGTTTTTGAGTCATTTGGATACAGAGCTCTTTTGACACAGACATGCAAGAAAGAAGACATAAGAACCCAAGGAAAAAGATGAGACGCATGTCGCAAAATTCAAGTTGTAGAGGACCTAAGGTAAAATGAATTTTATTTTTACCAATCTCGTTGTTTGGAGTTTGATCGATTTATAGAAATTTTTTTGTTTAAACCGTACTATTAAGATGGGTTGCAAATTCTCTCTATATTTTCAGTATAAACCAAGAAACTCTTAGGTCATTGCATTCATTTATCTTGGTTGGATTTGGTTTTTAAATGGCTTGAGTTTTCAGATATTTTGGCAACAGGAACTCTTTTGATGTTTATGGATTTATCTAGGCCGATATAGGTCTTGCTCTTGTTGATAAAATTATAGCCCTTTAAATTATATTTCAAACAAGCTATAAAACACTTCAATCAGATTTCTGGATCAAAAGATATGGTTGTTTTTATCCACGCTGACATTTAGCTTGTGAAGCTGACAGTCAGCCTAAATGTCAATTTGTGTTACTGCCATTTGTCCAGAGAGTGTATCTTTTTGAGCTAAAACTTTTTGATTTAATTACACTGATTGTCAATATGTGTTGCTGACTGTCAGCATGAGTTTCGACCACATTTGCTTTGTTTCTGAGTTTGTTTAAACTGGACGTTTTTGTGGTCGTTGCTAACTGTCAGCATGTGAGACTGACTGTCAGCATGAGCTATTTCTTTCCATATGCGACCACAAACGGCTAGCTAAGTTTTAGCTGTGATTTTTGTCGAACAGTTGATGTAGATGTTGACTGTCAGCATGTGTTGCTGACTGTTAGTATGTGCTGTTTTGTTTCCATTTTCGACCATAACGGCTAGCTGAGTTTTCTCTGAGATTTGCTTGTTTCTGCTCGTGGTCTATGCTAACTGTCAGCATGCTATGCTGACTGTCAGCATGTACTATTTTTTCAGCTCGAGCACAATGGCTATTTTATTCATTTGGGCTATAAATAGAGGTTTTGAGCTATTGTTTTATACACCAAGCAGTCTCATTCTCTTATACACACTTGAGCATTTATTTTAGAGCTAAAATCTTGATCTTTTGATCAAGTATTGAGTTTTGTGATCCACTGAGTGTTTTGTTCGCATCATTTGCATACTTAGAGTTTCTCGGTGCTTGTTGGAGTACTAGAAGAGATCTTGCAGCTTATTACTCTTGGTGAATGCCCTCACCTAGACGGTATGGTGGCGTGGCCGTTCATCTCTCCATTTCGAAGATTGTCAGAGAGACTCGGTGTGATTGTAAAAGGCATTGGTTCTTGCCTTTCTGGAGTGGACAAGGAGCAACCATTAGTGAGAAATATTCTTCGTGGATCTTGAAGCAAGACTCATTCATTTGAGTGCTTCAACGAGGAGTAGGGGAGACCGGGCCTATCTCCGAGACCTCGGGATAAATCTTCGTGTTTGTCTTCTCTTCCTCTTCCTTTTAATTGTGCGATATATTATTCCATTGTTTTTGGTTCTTTTTCTTTGCAATATTTGTTTCATTTGAAAAATTTTAAAGCCTCCTATTCACCCCCCCTAGTCAGCATCCTCGATCTTACATTATGAACGTAACATCTAGTTTTTAACTACTATAAAACTAGTCGTTACAGGGGCTGAACGTCCTACCCTGTTCTATACATATGATGCATAATACCGGGCAGACAATGCCGGACTTCTAGCAAGATTTAGAGGTTTAGGATAGACGTCCGGTCCTATTAGGCGGACGTCTGGTCCTGTTTGATAGATTGTGTAGCTCTCAAGAAAGATGGCATAACATTGGTTTGCGATATCGGGTTTATGTGCTCCTTGATTCGTTAGAAAGCTAATTTGAAGGGTTACAACTTTCTTAATATAAGTAAGACCAAGTTTGGCTTAGAGTACTATAGAAATTATAAAACATTTAGTGCATTCAATTCAAAATCTCCACCCGAGCCAAAATTTGTAATTTTAATCACCGATGCCTTCACTAACCATCCAAAACAACTAAAAAATATTTGAATTATCTAGTGAGTGAGTGATGCATACATTTGAGCTTCACACATGAGATATCATCAAGTTATTAACTCCAAGCCCCTCCTTATAGTATGGCCAAATTAATAAATAAGAATCTAGCAATCTAGCTGTCTTCAAACATCAAGACCGGTAAAATCCTAGAAAATAGATTCTTAATATTTAATTTTATCTTTGGTGGAGCTCGTTTATACTTAAGAAAACTCTATCATGCATCCTCTTCGAGATGACATTACTACAGAATACATTATCACAGTCGGGTAAAAACAGTCATCACAGACGGTTCTGAACCGTCAGTGATATTCAAGTCACTGATAATCGAGTACTATCACTGATGATTCCAAACCGTTTGTGATTTTTGCCATCACAGACTGTGATAAGATTAAAACCGTCTATGATACTCATACTACACAAACTGTTATAAGATCAAAATCGTCTGTGATACTCATACTATCACAGATGGTGTTAAGCTCATAACCGTCTGTGAAAAGTAGAATATCATAGACGATTTTGAGTTCAAAACAATCAGAGATAGTGTCCTATCACATACGGTTATAACATCCAAACCGTCTGCGATAGTGTCCTTATCACAGACGGTTTTGAGGTCAAAACCATCTAGGATAGTGTCATTATCGGTGACGGTTGTAATCTCAGAACCGTCTATGATAGTGTACTTATCACAGACGGTTTTGATCTTATAACAGTTTGTGTAGTATGAGTATCATAGACGGTTGTCATCTCATAACCGTCAGTGATAGTATGAGTATCACAGAGGGTGTTGAGCTTATAACCGTCAGTGATAGTATGAGTATCACAGACAGTTTTGAGGTCAAAACCATCTGTGATAGTTTCATTATCAGAGACGGTTGTAACCTCCAAACTGTCGGTGATTGTATGAGTATCACAGATGATTCTAGGATTATAACCATCTGTGGTAGTATGAGTATCACAGAGGGTGTCGAGCTTATAATCATCTGTAATACTCTGTGATACATACATAGATCGATTTATCACAGACGGTATACAGTTCATCTCATATATGCACAGAACTTAGAAACATGTACAATAGCATGCATTTCATATATACAGCACAGAACTCAGAAATATGTACAATTGAGATTGAACAAATAAATGTAATCGACAATTAAAGTCAATATGTTAGATGTACTATACTATATGTATTTATTTCTCAGTTAGATGCCCTATAGATAGTCTCAGTTAGTAAGGCCGCACTAATACGAACCTTGCGGGTCCCTAAACTTCCCCTTGGTTGATATGACCTCTGTAAGAAAAAACTCAGCGAGCATCCCTCGGACTATACCAATCTGCCGAGGGTCAAAGCTTTCCGAAGGGAAGTCGACCCCCTGCAACAAGAGTTGGTACAGAAAAAATTAACTCAATGCAGTTGTAAATTCTGCCAAATCGATACAAAGGGCAGCAGTTGTATACCTCGGGAAAATCTGACCGGTGAGGGGTGATGAGGTCATACATGTGGCGCATCACGTAGAACCCACATGTATTGTCATCCGGCTGCTGATGGCACTGCCAATGTACAGATCAAGAGTTAGCTGGGGACACGTTATAAAGTAAAATAGATGCCAGTTGAAATTTGTACTGAAAATTGTAACCACTGAAACTTATCGGCTCGCCGCTCGTGCTGTCGCCCTCCCTCGGCAAAGTAGTTCGTGAAAGCCTTGCAGATAGTCGAAATTGACAGTTTGAGGATAGTCGCAATTGACAGTTTGAGGATAGTCAAAATTGACAATTTGAGGACAGTAAATCTAGATGCAAGATAGGTCCACATGAATATCATAAAACATGTTAACCTTTCGAATACATCTCGTGCGCCGCAATACTCGTACCCTTTCCTCTGCAATGAATCAAAGTAGAACACCTTGTTCCTTTTCGGAATAAGTACTAGCAGGATCCAGTGGTAGCTACATGTTACGCGTAAAGAATTAATAATTTAATCTAAGTCTGGGGGTGTGCATATGGAGACACTAATCTACGGGTGAAGTACTGATGAAAGCACTCACCTCTGATTGTAGGGTGCAAGTATGTACTCTTTGTCGACCTGAGCAAGCAACCCTCTCTTAATGTAGTCGACAACGAAGTCTGCGTTGGTCTTAAACATCACCTCGGTGACCATCTGGGGGTCCAAGAAACCGACAGGTTCACGCTTAGCTTTGGCATATCTGGTCATGCAGCTGCACGGAACTAACCAATTAATAAATAACATATATCCGTATATGCACGAACAGGCGTAGGATAGTAGGACACTTACAGCACCCAAGACCGTAGGATTAACACGTCGAGCACGTCTTTGTTGAGTAAATTGTGCAGCTCTTCGAAGGTCACCGAGTAGGTCCCGACGTCGTTATGGAACTCTGCCACGGTGTACTTGACCATGATGTGCGTCGGACGCTGCGTCCTGGGTCTTATTTGTCCTCTGCATGTACTATCCATGAAGGCTCTGGCATGCTAACCCCATGCTAGAAATTGTGGCATCGGAGGCCATGGGCATCCCCACAGCGAACAGCATGAGAGCTGATGGCGCACTCTTCTCACTCTCCTTCGTCGTGCTCTTCTTTACTTTTCCCCTACTAGCCTGCTTCTTGATTGGTTGCATCCTAGTCGGAGTAAGCTTCGTCATCGAACCCGTTGGTTGGCTTCTCAGAGGGGTTGGCTGACTAGTAGGCCGAGTGTCGATGTTCGTCTGTGATGTAAGAACCTACGTATAGTAATGGTCATTAACTCCAAGGGCTATTATTACAGTACGAATTATAAAACTGGTAGGGGAATTATCTCATCCAGGACGATGTCCTTCTTGGGCCATTGCACGAACGTGTGCACCGCATCCCCGAGAGTGGTAATCTCGTCGTTCGGCGACTTGTTCAACGGAAATCCCTTGCAATGGTCGGAGACACTGTCCACCTGGACCCGTGCAAAACCCTCAGATAAAGGGACACCGTGGATTGTGGCCCCCTCCGTGCTTGGTTGCGGCATCCCACGGCCAACCTCGATCGGGAAGACACCGGCCAGCACCATAAGTTTGCAGGAGGCGGGTTCCTACAAACAGTGCGCATTAACATATTGAATTTCACCGCTTTTCACTTTCGAATGAATTAACATAGAAAAGCAGTCATTACCTGTAGAAAGTCCATCGGATGCTGTTGAGAGGGCTCTGGCTGAGAAGACCCCGGCGTGGACGCGCAGCTACTATGGTGGCCAAGATTGGGGCTCGGTAATTCCGCTATTGCAAGGGGGGTGTCCTGGGTAGCCTGTTTTAGCTCTTCATACATGGCCCGCATCTCCAACAACTGCTGCAGGAGTGCTTTGTCCCGAGCAGCGAACTCCGATCGCATCTCCTCCTTGAGCCGTTCGTTGCGGGTTTTGTGGGATCTCTTTCTCCTCTTAGCCGCCTCCTCATCATCAGGGAAACCATCCCTCCAAGGCACAGTGGAACTGAAGCCGTGCATGCGGCCCAGATGCTCCTTGTTTCCTAGCGTTATCGTGAGGCTATCCCTGTCCCTCTTAGGGTTGAACTCTCCGGATGCCGCCTGCGCACTCAGCGTCACCTGCAACAGGAGAACTTAGCAATACAACCCATTGCATGCGTGTTACGAGGATAGTAAGTGATCCTACAAAGTTAGAGATCTTACCAGCCGGTCGATCACTTCCCTGTTCGCAGGGTTATTCACAGAGACGCTTTCGGAGGAGGTCATCGTCGATCTTGCTCTGCACCAATTGTGGGTGCGCATGTCCATTATGCCTACATAAGGAGCGGCGGCCGAAGACTGGGAAGCCTTCTCGTCCTACTTCCTCCACAACGCCTTCTTCCCCACATACCCACCGGTGCCTGGTCTGTATGGGTGGGTATTCTTAGCCTAGTTAGCCTTGCCCTTCTCACTAAGCGCCTGGAACTCGGGCGTGCCCTTCATCTCCACAAACTGCTGTCATGCCTCGGGAGTCATGAAAGGGTAGTCATTGAAGGAGATCTTCGACTCCTTCACATAGTGCTTGACAAGATGGTTGTTGAAGTTCCTCCACACTTTGTTTATTGACATCAGTGTTGTCCGGTAGATGGTGAACTGGTGATCCTCGAGAATGTGAAACGCCACCTATACTTCTTCCCACAGCACATCCTTGCACTCTCGGGGCACTTGACCCCACTCGGAAGTGGTGATGGGCACCCGCTCCTTGCCACTTTGCCACACGAGTGGTGATGGGCACCCGCTCCTTGCCACTTTGCCACATAGTGAGCTGTACTGACCGACAAGTTTGTTCGGAGCTTCCAGCACACCATTGTCATCGAACTGTACGTGCTGCTTTTCCCGCTTGTCGAGACACGCGCACGTTGTCCGGCCTCGCCCCTTTCTCTTATGTGACTGGGTCACGGTGGACAAGGCAACCTCCGGCCTAGGCGTCTCATCGCCAGAGAGGTCATTCTGACTCCCCGACCGGTTCATTTCGTCACCGGACATATCAGTTCCTAACATAAGCCAAAGAGAGAACAGTGTAAGTAAATCTGAAACTAATAATTTTATAACTAAACACATATACTTATAATTGACCAAGAATGGCAAAAACGGTGGGGAGGCGATGGAGGTGATCGCGTCGGAAGGTGGGAGGGCGATGGAGGTGATCGCGACGGACGGTGGGGAGACGATGGAGGTGATCGCGCCGGATGGTGCGAGAGCGGAGAGAGATAGGTCAAGTGAAGAGTTGCGAAGTGTGGAAATGAGCGGGACAATGCCCGCCTTGAACTATGTACCATGTAGAGAGATTATCACTAACGGTTCATAATTCACAACCGTCTGTGATATATTAACATCACAGATGGTTTTTATTTCACAACCATCTGTGATAGATCGTCACCGCCTTGAACTATGTACATGTAGAGAGATTATCACAAACAGTTCAGAGTTCATAACCGTCTGTGATGGACCGTCGCCGCCTTGAACTATGTACATGTAGAGAGATTATCACAGATGGTTCAGAGTTCACAACCGTCTGTGATATCTTAACATCACAGACGGTTTTTATTTCACAACCGTCTGTAATAGACCATCTGTGAAATCATTTTCATAATCTCTGTGATGTTAATATATCATGGACAGTTGTGAACTCTGAATCGTCTGTGAACTCTGAACTTTGAATTTAGAACGTAATGATGTAGAGCTTTACAATCAGAAACTCTGTAATTCTGAATACTAAAATTTTAGTATTCAAAAAGCCTCAAATCTATGCAAATGATGTCCAAATGCTTGAAAACTTGTTTTAAATGAAACCTAAAGAGACACTTAGATAAATTTAACATACAATGTGGAGCATGCTCAAATTAATAAATGTTACATACAAATGGGGACTTTGACCGACAATTTCCACATACACACCCATGTTATCCTCAACTTTCCACTTGCCGCGGCCCTGCAAAGACGAAAATTAGAGGATATATAAGCTATACCGATGGAAACAGAGAGATAAGGACAGTTGATTCCCTTTAAAGTATAACCCTTCCTGGTGATCCATATGCATGTAACTGGTTTCGTTGGTGTCTTCAGTATCGACCTGTATGCCATCTCCAAATGGAGGCATCTCATCAAATTGATTGTATTCTTCCTCGTCTACGACATTTTCAACTCCAACAATTCTTCTCTTGCCATGAAGGATGACATGCCACTTCTTATTGGCCGGGTCAGTGACATAAATGACCTGAATGGCTCATCTTTATAAGCAACTTGATCGAGATCCACAGAAGTGAAACCATAACTGTCAACCTTCACACCCTGTGGGATTTGGACCCATCGGCACCGAAACAGGGGAATCTTGAACAGTACGTAATCGAGCTCCCAAATTTCTTCTATGAACCCGTAGTACGAGTTCAATCCACGTACTACCCTTGTTGGACCTGTCTCGCTGAACTCCTCATGAAAAGCTTCTACGCTCACTCCACTATTTTGCACAGTGCTCTTTCGATCTTGCACTTTCGTGTAAAATGTGTACCCATTGATGTCATATCCCTGCCATGTCTGTACAGTAAACGTGGGCCCTTTCGCCAACCATTTAAGGTTCTCACTTGCGTACTCCTCGGTGATTCGCACTTTCGTCCACGCATTGAATCGACTGTTATGTTCTCTCATAATCCAAACCTTGGATCGGTGAGGATTGTCTTGTCGTAGCATCTCCTTGTGCTCGTTGATGTAAGGAGACACCTCCGTCATGTGTTGCAAGACCCAAAAAAGAGCTTTCGAGTACATATCGAAATCAGGAGTGATTGCTCTCCATCCAATAGTCCCAACACCATCAGGCCTCCCCTCGTGACAAGACATAGGAACTGTTGCTTCTACCTCGGCCATGTAATTGACATAGAACTCAACAACCTCTTCCGCTGCATAACCTTCGACAATGCTACCCTCGGGCCGAGAGCGATTCCTCATGTAGGCCTTAAGTACACCCATGTACTTCTCGCATGGATACATATAACGTAGGAACACGGGTCCACATACCTTGATTTCTCTGACAAGGTAGACAATGAGATGGACCATGATATCAAAAAACGACGAAGGAAAATACATCTCAAGCTGACAGAGAGTTCGAACCACCTCTCTCTGCAGAGAATCTAGTCTCTCGGGATCAATGATCTTGCAAGAAATTGCATTGAAGAAATAACATAGCCTCGTGATCGTCTCTCTGACCTTATGCGGCAGAATACTCCAGATGGCAACACGAAGCATTTGTGTCATCAACACGTGACAATCGTGAGACTTCATACCAAGCAATTTCAAATCGCCCATGGACACAAACTTTTTCATATTTGCAGAGTAACTCGATGGAATTTTAACACCATAGAGACACTAACAGAGTTCTGTCCTCTCAGCCTTGCACAAAGTGTAGCATGTAGGGGGAGGTATATACGGCCTTTCTCGTCCTCTCTCAGTGCTAGCTCGGGCCTGATTTTCATTTCAATCATGTCACGCCACACATTGACGCCATCCTTTGTCTTCCCCGGAATGTTCAGCAATAGGCCGATTAAACTGTCGCAAACATTCTTCTCTACATGCATGACATCAAGGCAATGACGAACCTCTAAATGCTCCCAATACGGTAAGTCCCAAAATATCGATCTCTTCTTCCAAGTGTTCTTCGTATGGGGTTTCAATTTATGACCCTTTCCAAACACAATGTCTATGTCCTTCACCCTTGAGTAAACTTCTTTCCCGCTCATAGGCTTCGGGGCTGAACCATCTTCCTTGTGGCCGTCAAATTCTCTTTTCCTCTTACTATACGCGTCATTCTTCGGAAGAAACCTACAGTGACGCATGTGCACTGTTTTCCTGCAATTCTTCAGCCACATGCTCTCAGTCCCATCTTTGCAGTGGGGACAAGCTTTGGCTCCTTTCGTACTACGACCCGACAAATTTCGAAGGGCAGAGAAATCGTTAATGGTGCAGAATATCATAGCACGTAGGATGAAGGTCTCTCATTTGTATGCGTCCCATACCTGTACCCCTTCGTTCCACATTGTTAGCAGATACTCTATCAATGGTGCTAGGTACACATCAATATCGTTTTCGGGTTGTTTTGGTCCTGAGATAAGTAGAGACATCATGATGTACTTGCGCTTCATACACAACCAAGGAGGAAGGTTGTAGATACACAAAAGAACCTGCCAAGTGTTATGCTGACTACTCATGTTACCAAAAGGATTAATTCCATCAGTACTCAACCCGAACCTTATATTCCTCAATTCCGCTCCGAAGTTAACAAATTCCCTATCGATGTTTCTCCACTGCGAAGAATTAACTGGGTGTCTCAGCTTTCCATCCTTATTCCGGTCTTCCGAGTGCCAATGCAATAATTTTGCCTATTTACGATTTGTAAACAAACGCTTCAAGCGGGGAATGACGAGCAAATACCACAACACATTAGCAGGAGGTCCTTGCTTTATCTCAGCGCAGTCGCTGTTGTCGGTTCAGTCCTTACGCTTATAGCGGGATGCGCCGTACACCAGACAAATATGCATATCCTTGTAGTCGTTACGGTAAAGGATGCAATCATTAGGGCATGCGTGTATTCTTTTTACTTCCATTCCCAAAGGGCACAACAGCTTTTTCGCTTGGTAGGTGTTTTTTGACAACTCGTTTCCTTCTGGAAGCATGTCCGCTAAAAGATCTAACAGTGCCATGAAACTCTGTCGGTCCAGCTGTTATTTGCCTTCAATTTTAACAGTTCAAGCACGAAATCCAACTTTGTGTACTTCGACTTGCAACCAGGGAACAATAATTTTTCTGAGTCTTCAATCAAGCAATTGCATTTACCAAACCCCCTTTCACTGTAATTTCCTTCCACATCTCGCAATATGTCATCTAAATTGTCATCCTCTGGCATATCCTCATCGAAATTGTTGTTGGGATCCGACATGTCCTGTTCCTCAACCTGAGTGGCACTTGTTTCTGCAGTTTTCTCTTCGCCATGGTAGACCCAACACGTGTACCCCTTTTTGAAACCACGTCAGATCAAGTGGGCAACAATTTGAGATGAGTTGGTGAACATCTTAAGATTCTAGTAGTCTACGCAAGGATAGTACATATATGATAAATCCTTCTTCGCAATGTCTTGCTCAGCAACTTTTTGGAAATATAAAACACCTTTCATGTATTCTTCACTCACTCGATTGTCATTATACATCCAGTCTCGATGGACCATCTACAATTAAATTCATTCACATGCTAAGTAATGCTCTACGTACGGTCGATACGCAATAAATTATAAATCTAGCTAAATAGTGTTTGATGCGGAGTTTGCAGTATAACTATTTAACTACTACTTGAACTGCAAGCAATTAGTTAGTAACTAATCGGGGGCATGGATAACACACATCATAAAGCAATTAAATAGCTACAGGTTAAAAAAGAGAGTTACAACTAGGATTTGCTACTCTAGCTTCCCCTCCCTCTCCCTCTCCCTCTAATTTGATCAATTAATGGAGATCGATATTGATGATGAAATTAAGTAATGTGTATGTCTTAGGAGCAAGTACCAACCTTGGATCTTCAAATTTGTTGTCCCCAAATGATCCCCTTTTGAGATATTGCTCTTCCTTGCCCCAGATCTCTTCCAACTGGTCAGTATGTCGAGCGAGAGTGTACGACTAGCTCGAAACATCCGCCAAAAGACCTTTTATACCAGGTTTAATACAGACGGTTCTACATAATACCATCTGTAATCGTAAAATATCACTGACGGTTTTCACTTTAAGACTGTCGGTAATATCGGTGCATTTGTGTATAACTATGACAGAATATCACAGACGGTTTTGAGATATCATTTGTCGGTGATAATTAGAATATCACAGAAACTACCACTGACGGTTTTCACTTTAAAACCGTTAGTAATATCGGTGCATTTGTGTAGAACTATGACAAAAATATCACAGACAGTTTTGAGATATAAACCATCGGTGATAATTAGAATATCACAGACGGTTCTAAGGTCCGAACCGTCTGTAATATGTCTAGAATTTTGGTCGAACCGTTTGACTTCTACAAATACTTCCCTCCCCGGGGTTTTGATTCCAGTCTAAACGTTCCACTTCTTTTTCTCCTTGGGCACGACAAGCCCTAACCCGTAACCTCCATTGATGGCCGCCGCATCTCCATCGACGGCCACTAGTTTCTCTGGTGAATCAAGTCCAACATCGATTGTAGCTTCAACTCCCTTGGCTAGATTTCAGCACTGCAAGGAAGGCAAGTAAAATTGATGGTATCCTTGTTGGATTATCCTAATCCTATGATGGCAATTATCTTGCGATTCCTGTATCTTTCATTTTTATATATCTTCTTTTCAATATGATTCTGTGCAGGTCCTTGGACGATGTTCACGAAAGAAAATGTGAAGATCACCGTCGAGAGTTGGATGGATGTGAAGGTCGAGAAGATCCTCAAGCTCGCTATGTTTCTCAAATCAGGACCTATAGAAATCATATTTCATTTGTCTTGGTGATTTCCTCGGGCTTTCTCAACTCAACTCAACTCAATGCAACTCAACTCAACTGAGATGAGAAAGTCAGAAGAGATCACTAAGACAAATGTAGCTCAATGCCAGTTCCAGCTCCTCGGGTGTCTCCGAACTGAACTCCTATGGTTAAGTCAAACGTGGTTCATACATTTGCTGTTTCAGATGAATGAATTTGTGATGTATCAGATCTAACTTGTAGTAGGTAGTTACATTTGTTGTTTGATTGCAAATGTTCTCTTCCAGATGTGACTTTTGTAATACATCGAATGTGTGAATTGGTGTATTTGTATTGCTATTTGGGACATGTACTTGAATGTGTGAATTGGTGTGTATTTGTGTATTTGTATTGGTGTATATTTGTGTATTTGTATTACTGTTTCAAACATGTACTTGAATGTGCGAACTAGCTTATTTGTGTATCGCAGAAATATCACAGACGGTTTTTAAATCAAAACCCTCTAACTTCAAATGGTGATATCACAGACAGTTTTTACCTCAAAACCGTCTGTGATATAACTATCACAGACAGTTTTTAAATCAGAACCGTCTGTGATATTCCAAGAACGTTGAGAATTCGAAGCGTCAGACACTGTTGGGACTATCACAGTCGGTCCTGAAATCAAAACCCTCTGTAATACTAGACGTTTGGGAGATCTAAACCGTGTGTTTTTTTCACAGACGGTTTTTACCTCAAAACCATCTATGATATAACTATTACAGACAATTTTTAAATTAGAACTATCTGTGATATTTTAAAAGGTAAATAAAGATAAAGAAATAAGGAAGATAGCAGTCCAAGAACGTGCTGGAAAATTAGAAAACATAAGATCAAATTTTTTCATTAATTTTTCATCACTTACAAAAAAAGTAAAAATATAAAATGCTAGGTCAAGGAGTCATCTTAGCCCTGGCTGCATCTAGAATAAAGTCAGGTTGATTTGCAGCCAGGACGCAGGACTCCTCCAGCGACAAGTTGTCCTTTTTATAATCAACTACTACCGCGTCGAGAAGTCCTGTGACCTCCCTTAGTTTCGCAATGGTATCCTTCATAGTCAAACCGTAGCTAGCGATGGTCATATCCGCGGCTTGCTTCTCCTCGCGAAGACGCCTCGTCCTTGCCCTAGCATTGTCACTATCCGTCTTCATGCGCTGAATGCGCTGGAAGAGATCGTCCAGGTCAAGCCGTAGCTGAGTGTGCTTCTCCGTAAGGAGCTTGTGCTCCTTCTGGAGGGCCCTCAGCTTGGCCTTCACCTTGCCCGAGTCCTCCACTGCTCCCCTTCCCTGTGCAAATCAACATGTCAAGAATCTACTGAATAGGGATTAACAATACATGGGTAAGTCCAAAAGATTAAGAGTTCTTACCGGGGAGGGCGAGGCTGATGATGCCATTGAGGATGCCATTGGCGCAGAGAAACTAAGGAGTCGAAGAGTTCGGGAAGTAGAAAAACCTGTAAAGTAGTTGGTAATTATTCCATTGCCAAGCTATTTATAGAATTTCCAAGGCGACGCTTTGTGTTCCCAGCATAGGGTGTCGCGCGAAGATCGGAGATCGAAATAACACACCGTTGAGAATTCGAAGCGCCGGAATTGTTTGGACTATCACAGTCGGTTTTGACCATGGAATCGTCAGTGACATTCTAGTTATCACATACGGTTCTCAGTTGAGAACCGATTGTAACTATCACAGACGGTTCTGTGGTCAAAACCGTCTGCTTGACTATCACAGTTGGTTTTGATATCAGAACCAACTGTGATAACTGAACATATTCTCCCGACAGGCCTTCGCAGACGGTGTTTCATTGAAAAGTTCATAACCGTCTGTGATGTGCCGTCCTAGATGTCTGTTTCTATGATAATGTGATTTTCTTCACCATCATATCGCAATTTGAATAAGACTAAGAGATATAAACTCAAAAAATGCATTAATCTTACAATTTAGTTTATCATTAATCATCAAATCATCAACATAATAGAAATTAACTCAACAAAAGAGATCCGTCCACCATCAAGGTAGATGCTTCTAAGCTGAAAGTACTACCTCCTCAAAGTGATCATAGTGATTTATTATGGAATGTTTGGGTTTCTAAAAAATTCTTATGAAAATCCTTTAATCCAAATAAGCCCTTAGACTGGATGTTCACGAGTCATCAGCCAGGTTAAATTGTTTTTCATTTTTTATAATATTGCTTTAGTTGTTACTAGCATGTTAACTTAACTTACTTTTGTTCTATGAAAGAAATGCAAGGTAGGCTGTACTAGCACTAGATGGTTTGTTTGGTTCATAGTTAGATTTTGTTAAACCAAAAACTTGTAGTATTAAGCATATTTGGTCATTATTTGGTTCTAAGTAAGTTTTAATTAATCAGACTTATTTGGCTACATTTAATTACTATTCTTCACAAATTTTGGTCAAAAGTGTAATCTTGATCCCCTCTTTTTTTTTTTTTTTTTTTTTTTTTTTTTTTTTTTTTTTTTTTTGGTGTGTGATTAGTTTGAGTCTTTGTGTTGAGTTGTGTGGGTTTAAGTTACGTTAGAGTTAGGGATGTAGTGTATAGTGTCAACATAATAGATACTATCACTTGTAATAATATATTTCAAAAAAAATTTAATTTGGAGTCACAAATTTGATTATTCACAATTATTTTCTCTATATGACATATAGATCCCACTTTCTTACCATATATTTAGTATCCAAAGACATTTCGCATATATTTTATTAACGAGTGATGACCATGTGTTTTTTTTTTCATGCCACACAAGTGAGTATGATCCAAGTTTGATTTGACAAGTTTTAGCATTCAACTAAACATATCCATCCAATAATGTGTATTTCTTGGCAATTTGGCTTGGGGTTTTGAGTTGGGTTTGTGCCGATTAGTATTATTTGGTACCAGTATGTCATGCAACCTTTATATTTTAGTCACCTAAAATATTGCAGTTCGTACTGATACAAATGGAAAACAAAATAAGGTATTCAGCTGTCTATTATGCCACTGGTACAAAGGTAAGTGAGTACGCTATAATATAACATTATTTTTAATACAAAATGTTGCCTGCTTTAATGTGGGCCGGCCCGGCCTTGAAGCCTTCTCTTCTGTGAGTTACATAGCAGGCTGGGTCTTGGGCCCTTGGCCCATTAGGACTTGGCCCTGCTGCAGCCTGCAGATGCCCATCACCCTCCCACCCCAGCGCAAGGCTTACAAGATTGGATTACATTTTACTAAATTGTAAAATAAAATGATATGTCAATGAATCATATGCACCTTATCAGACCTGACATAGAAAAATCATTAAAAAAAATGACGGATGGATAATAAAATCTAAATTAAATTGAAATATTTGATCAAAATATATGGTGTGAACTAAAACAATTTTAAAAATCTAGGGTCTTTTTGATAATGCTGTTTAAATATATGGATATTAACCATGCCCGTGCATTGCTGCAAGAAGCTAAATAAGTTTTGGTGAGAAAGGTACCTATTTTTCTTCTATGTTGCATACATCTTTTTCGTCATTTGATCATTTGCATCTAGTCTTTCTAATATTCACCAAACCCTTTTTTATCATTACAGAAGGTGGGCAGCCCAACAGTAAGTGGTGGCACCCAACAAAGGTAGGTGGTGGCGGTAGAGCAGTAAGATGGTGATGTTGTTGTTGGCTGTTGTCAATAGCGAGTGGCAGGGGTCAAGGGGATGAGGAGGAGACACGGGGAGGTGGGTGGTGCAGACATTGTCGGATGTAAAGGGCAGAAAGTAATTGGTGGGCAGCAGCACTTGAGGTGGAGTTGGGTGGCAGGGATGGTAATGTGGAGGAGGATTGAGGAGGAGGAGAGGGGAGAGAGGAAGGGTGGAGATGCATCTAAATGAAAATTAGTTTTATACTACTTAAAAAATATTTAATAAAATATCACTCAAACATCTCAGATTAATAAAATACCACCCAAAATTACATCGTTAGTGTTTTTACCATTTCCATCAACTTCTGTAAAGGGTTTTGTTTAAAAGTTTTAATAATTCTAGTTTTTCCCTTACATCCTTCTTCCTCCTTCACCTGCCGCTGTAAGCCTCCTTTACTATCGTTGCAGCCTTTCTCTGCTTGCTGTATTGCCACCCCCCTCCCGTGAGCAATACCACTAGTCATGAGCTCCTCTGTTGCCGCCACGAGACCCTCTGGCACCGTAAGCTCCTTCGTCATCATGAGATCTACACCACCACAAGCTCCTCTACTATAGTCGACACAAGATTTGTGCTAGTCCTTGCCAATGCAAGATCTATACTAGCCACTGTTGCCGCAAGCTTCGCCATCACGAGATTCATTGATGTGAGCTCCTTCGCCGCCACCAACAAGCTTCACTGTCTGCAACACCACAAGCTCAAGCATCGTCGGGGTTATGCAATGCCATAGACGAAGAAGAGGGGTAGTTGCCACGAGATCTGCACAGGCCACCATTGCCGCAAGCTTCGCCCCACAAGATCCATCGCCAATGAGCTCCTTTATCTATAACACCATGAGTTTAGCCAACATCGACACTATGCAACACCAAGGACAAAGAAGAAGAGGGGTAAAACTATCCAAACTAACATCCTTAACCCAAAAACGAAAAGAAATCAAGCAATGCAACATTTGAGTGATATTTTACTGATCCAAAATGTTTGATTGGTATTTTGCTAAAGTGATATTTTTTTAGTACTATGAAACTAATTTTTCCAAATATAAATGAATCATATGGATGGTGCAAATTTTTTTTCAAAAAATACGTACCTATCTCATAGACCGTCCCAATAAATAAAATTGTCGGGGGAAATCTCCACCCGATCAGTCCCAGTGATAACGGCCCTGGGACCATGTCCCAAGCATCGCCATTTGCTCGGTGATAGGGGCATCCGGTGACCCGTCCCGGGCGCCGTCGTTTGCCTGATGACAGGCACCCCCGGTGACCTGTCCCAGGCGCCGCCATTAGCCCAAGGACAAGGGCCCTCGATGACCCGTCCCGGGCGCCACCATTTGCCCGGTGACAGGGGTGTCTGGTGACCGGTCCCTAGGTGCCGCCGTTTACCCGGTGACAGGCACCCCCGATGACCGGTCCTGGGCGCCGCCATTAGCCAGGGGACAAGGGCCCCCGGCAACCCGTCCCGGATGCCACCCTTTGCCTGGTGACAGGGGCCTCCGGTGACCCATCTCGGAAGCCGCCGTTTGCCCGGTGAATGGCACCCCCAATGACCCATCCCGGGCGCCACCGTTTGTTCGGTGACAGGCACCCCCGGTGACCTGTCTCGGGCGCCGCCATTAGCCCGGGGACAAGGGTCCCCGGTGGCCAGTCTCGGGCGCCGCCATTTTCCAGGTGACAGGGGCGTCCGGTGACCGATCCCGGGCGCTGCCGTCTGCCCGGTGACTGGTCCCGGGCGCCGCCATTAGCCCGGGGACAAAGGCCCCCGGCGACCCGTCCCGGACACCACCGTTTGCCCGGTGACAGGCACCCCCAGTGACCCTTCCCGGGCACCGCCATTTGCCCGGTGACAGGGGCGTCCAGTGACCCGTCCCGGGCGCCGCCGTTTGCCCGGTGACCGGTCCCGGACGCCGCCATTAGCCCGGGGATAAGGGCTCCAGGTGACCCGTCCCAGACGCCGCCATTTCACCGGTGACAGGGGCGTCCGGTGACTGGTCCCAAGTGCTGCCGTTTGCCCAGTGACAAGCACCCCCGGTGACCGGTTCCGGGCGCCGCCATTAGCCCAAGGACAAGGGCCCCCGACGACCCGTCCAGGACGCCGCCCTTTGCCCGGTGACAGAGGCCTCCGGTGACCCGTCCCGAGCACCGCCGTTTGCCCGATGACAGGCACCCTCAGTGACCCTTCCCGGGCGCCGCCATTAGCCCGAGGATCAGGGCCCTCGGCGACCCATCCCGGACGCCACCCTTTGCCCGGTGACAGGGGCCTCCGGTGACCCGTCCCGGGCGCTGCCGTTTGCCCAATGACAAGTGTAGGATCAAGGATGCCGACTAGAGGGGGGGGGTGATTAGGAGGCTTTTAAAATTTCTTTTCAATTAAGCAATTTTAAAGAATAATTGAGAGACCTAAATTATACAATGAGGCTTAAAACAATTCAATCAACTAGTTGCATTCAACCATATGAGATATTTAAACAATACATGCAACAATAGTGATATAAGCAATTGTGTCAAGATGAATATAAAGCAAATAAGAATTATGCAATTGACACAATATTTTTACCGAGGTCTCGGAGACTCGCCCGGTCTCCCCTACTCCTCGTTGAAGCGCTCTCTCGGAGCCTCGCTTCTATATCCACGAAGGATATCTCACTAGGGTTGCTCTTCTCCACACCGGATAGGCGAGCACCACACCTTTCACAATCTTTTGCCGGCCTCTCCGACAAACTTCAATTGGAGAGATCTCGGCTCTCCTCCGGCACCGTCTAGGCGAAGGCGATCGCCAAGAGTAACAAGCCGGATGCGCTTTCACTTGAATCAACCAAGTGCTAGAAGCTCAATGATGCAAATGAGATGCTCAACACTCTAGCACTAGCAATCTAATGGAGATGAAGTGCACTAAACACTCACACAATCTCCCTCAAGCTCTCTCTCAAATCTACTCAAGATTTGGGCTCAATTCTAGCCTCTAAATGCAATAACTCAAATGCAAATCAATTGGCTAGGTTTTCAGCTGAAGAATGAACTCTTTGAGCACCCACAAATGATGCCATACATGAAGTATTTATAGCCTCAAAGAAAAACTAGCCGTTTGCAAGAAACCGGGCCAAAAGTTGTACAGGCCGGACATTGTCCGGCCACTTCAGACACTGTCCGGCCAGTACAAAAATTTCAGCCGTTGCAAATGTGTCAGTGACCGTTGGGCGAAATTTGTGAAGGCCGGACGGATACCATTTGTCCGGACAAAACGTCCGGACAGATGGATATGTCTCTGTTAACTCTCGGCTCAAAAAACTTGTACAGGCCGGACAATGTCCGGCCATTTCGGACAAAGTCCGCCCATAACGGACAAATAGCTCCGGACGGATGCATTTGTCCGTTCCATTTTTCGGCTCAAAAAATTTGTACTGGCCGGACAATGTCCGGCCATTTCGGACAATGTCCGGCCAGTTCAGACAAATAGCCCCGGACAGATGCATTTGTCCGGCCACTGTACACTGACAGTAAAACAATCATAACTTTTGATCCAAAGATCCGATTGAGATGATTTTTAGCTTGTTGGAAAGATAACTCAGAGCTCTACAATTTTGTCAACAGGAGCAAGACCTAGAAAGGTCTAGAAACTTCTAGAAAATTCAGAAACTTTCCTGCTGTCAAAATGTCCAAGCCAAAATCATCTCAAATGCAATTTTAAAGTATTTGCACATACGGATTTGCCGTTTTCTCGCGGATGTGATTTGTGTCACTTAGCAACGACCACGACCACACAGGTCTTGACATCCGATCGAAAACAGGTGGTCGATAGGGTTTGGTCGAGCGTACGCAAGCGAGTTGAAGACTGGTACGACCAGCCCGAACTCCTACGACCACGCCCAAACCCTAAACAGAAAGCCGCCAAACAAGCGACACGACCACGACCACGTATCAACACTGATACGATCAGAACATGCAAATACGACCACGACCAGCTCTAGATAAATAAACCAATTTAAACAGCTGGCGATCACGACTAAGTGCAGTTTTCAAAACATTTAATCTAATACACATGAACTACACTTAGACTCACTAGCAATGCAAGACACTAGTGCAAGATGATATGAATGCATCTGAGCTTCCGCACTAGATAGATTCAAGCTACTAGTTTCCGACCCCTCTTAATAGTACGGTCAAACTAGTAAAAAGAAACCTATCAATCCGGTCTGTCTCCAAACACCGAGACCGGTAAAACCCTAAAAAAACAATCCTTAATCTTGGATTTTACCATAGGTGAAGTTCGACCTCGTGAAGTTCGACCGCTCGACACTCGTCATCGCAAAGCTCGATCTTGTTAAGCTTGACCACGCGAAGCTCAACATCTCGACGCCTGTCTTCGCAAAGCTCGTCCTCGCTAAGCTTGACCTTGCTCGGGATGTCTCATATTGTCTTCATCCTCTTCACGCCTTTCTTGTTTTCATCCTGCAATCATCCTGAGACTAGAACATATACACTCAATGCGCAAACGTTAGTCTCATTTGCAGTTCGTCATTAATCACCACCAGATAAATCACTCCACACAGGAGTTCACTCAACAATTTCTTTCTTCGGTGAAATGACAAAACCAATTTCAATTGAACAACAAATGAGTAATGGATGAATCTCACAATCATATAGATCCATATATGATACAAGAAATGCGCACACGATCCATACTACTCGAGTTATGATATCAATCAATATGGATGACTAACATCATTAGCTCTCTCTCAATCATACATAGAGATATCAAATCCAGAACACGGAGTCATCAACCTTTTGCACAGACATGGATAACTAATCATCCTGAGCTCTCCCTCAACATATGCATCGATATCAAATCCACAACTGAAGTCATCAACCTCAAGATTTAACATATAACATCTTGATCAATCAATTAGCATAAACTTGATGCAACCACCGAGCTCATCCTCTACATATGCATCAATATCAAACCCGCAATCGAGGAAAACATCCAATTCAGGGTTTACCGATAATCAATTCAATTTACTTGTGCTAAATCAGGATTTATATAAATTGTCATTTAATCATCAAATCTGATATCTTCATATTAACTTTAATCATCATGGATTTATCCAAAACGTCATTAATCATCAAAACCTAGATACTAAGATCTACCTAGATCCAACAACAAGCACCCCCAGTGACCCGTCCCGGGCGCCGCCGTTTGCCCGGTGAGGGGGCCCCCAGCGGCCCCATCCCGAGCGAAGGCCGTGGGGGCCTCCTGCGCAGGGTCACGTGGGGATCACGCGAGGAGCGCCTCAGGAATCGGTGAAGACACTTGTCAGGCATCCGAGCCCCTTGGGCAGCAGAAGGACGTCGGTGCCCCTCGACCGACGATTGCAGCCGGGGTAGTCTTGTAATTTGTATCTTTTGAGTCTATATATGCCCTTGTACCCCACTTTTGTAAGGGGGGATTCATTATCATCAATACACAAAAAACTAATAGGCGTGTTTTGGAGCACTCTCCTCGCGAGAGAGCTCCCCCAGCCGACCCTCATCGGGAGTACGTCGACAGAACTAGGGTCTCCACTGAGATCCGAACTTGTATAAACCCTTTGTCACTCTCTATGTTGGCATGACGGGAGAGGACCGGTCACACGATCAGCTCGCGTCGCCTTCCATTCGCTAAGAACCTTTGTAGAACCTGCTGGAGTATTCGCAATATCACAACAAATATGATGAATTTTTTATAAAAATATATTAAATATATTCTGAGGAAGAGTTCTGTGATTGAAGGGTACTCAATTAGAAGTGCAGGAATGTTACTCCCGACTCTTAAGGACCGAGAAAACTTGGCCATATGGAATAATACTAAAATGCAATATTTCGGAATGTCATTATGATTATTTTTAAGTATTAAATGGATAATATTGGGTTTTAATCTCATAATTTTTCAAATATCTACATGTTTTACAGTATGTATGTGCTCTAACCAACTCCTCTCAAAAAAGAGGAAACTCTATAAAGCCCATATATTTAAACAGTATTATCAAAAAGACCCTAGATTTTTAAAATTGTTTTAGTTCACATCATATATTTTTATCAAATATTTCAATTTAATTTAGATTTTACTATCCATCCGTCATTTGTTTTATGATTTTTCTATGTCAGATCTACCAAGCATCCACGTCATGTCTCTATAGTGCTGATAAGGTTTATATGAATCATTGACATATCATTTTATTTTATAATTCAGTAAAATATATATTTTAAAAACACTAAAAAAATTGAAACAAAACAATGACTCAATGTAATATCTGTAGCAAGTTAGCATCGCAGAGGTGTTACACGATGTTACATGGCCCAAAAATTTTTAAATCATCAAAATTAATAGACAATTAACCAAATTAGAGTGAACCAAAAGACTTGATAATAAAAAGGTAATAAAAAAGGTGGGGGTAAATTGAAATTTTTTTAAAATCTCGTATTTTCTGACAAAGGTGTCAACTACATGAGGGGATGCGTAATTTTCTCTAAAAAAAGTGATATGGCTCACTCATCTTTGTTTCTCATACATACATGTAGAACCTGCATTAAGGCACAAAGAAAGATTTATATAACAGCTGTTGGTTACTTTGGTAATATACCATATCTGGTGAGAATTTCTGTTAAAATGAGAGAAGATAAATTCATGATTCGAATCATTCAATCAGCATGAAAAGAATTACGATCTATTCGATCAAAAGATAATAACATTTGATCCAATATTGTAGATCCAACAAACATGGTTCATTCTTGCTCCTATTCGATGTTTCAAATTGAGAGTTCACATTCTCTCTTTTTAAAATGACTTTCTAATCTGATACCTTCCCTGTAGTTTTATTCCACAGTGGTGGTAATTATTTTGAAAGTAATGTTCTTTTGAACTTTTTTTTTTATCAGTATCGAAGTAATGTAGAAGTTGTCATAAAGGTAAAATAAGCTTGTGAAAAAGGAAAACCACATGCAAGTGTTAGTAAACGTTTACTCCTATCTTATTGACATCATAATTCATAGTTGTAGGCAAAACATTTCTTCAATCATACAAACGGAATCTTACAATATTTTCCTGATGCATATTGCAAGTATTGTCGATTGAACTATTAATGGGATTAGCTAGGGCATCATTTTCTGCTCAAATAATTGATTAGTGATTGAAATGATCAACTAATGGAAATTTTCTAGACATTGCATGATCCAATCCTATATAAGCTAATACATCACTTTCTGTTGATGTTTGAGTATCGGGGCAAATTTTTTTCTTATGCTACTATAAAATTATATTGTGTATTTGTTAATGAATATCTTATTGATATGTGAGTTTGATCTCATCTTACCAGTCTTACAAACCACAATTTTACAACTTCTTATTGGCATACAAGAAATTTTTCCTTGAGTATTTGTGCTAATGTTTGAGAAACTCTTGTCTAATATTGTCTTTATTATTTTTGCGACTAGTTAATGGACAGATATGATCAAACCGTAGAACCTAAAAATGCTATGATAGTGTTTTACAAACACATATATGGTGATGCCCTTGTTACTGTGGGCACTTATTAAAGGGAAAAAAATAGTACCACCAAAAATGCCCAATTAGAAAAACATCACTTAAAATTTATGACAATAAAATAACATTGTAAAAAAATACTCCGTTAGTTTGTCTACCATTTGCATTAGGAACCATTAGGTATTTTTGAATTTTCAGACTTTTGACATTAGACATTTTCGAAAATTCCAATCTAGCACTATTCACACAAGGACTAGCTGACCTTTCTCCATTGTGCGTCAAGAAGCCACCGCACCTGCGGCATGTGAGATGTCAGCTTGGATCGTGCTTGTCCCATGGTGCTACATCGATGCTAGGTGCTCTCCTTGTGTGTCGCCAACCTGCATCGCGCTATCCCGATCCACGCCGGGCGTCTCTTGTTGTCTTTACGACCCAGGAGCCTGCATTGCACCCATCCCCATTGGGCAGTTCCGTCGGCTAATCCACACAAACAAGCATCGCGCCCATCCTATAGCGTAGCGTTGCCCAACGCTGACCTCCCTTCGCATCCAATCCGCTCTCTTCACCACCTTGCACACCTTCGATGGTTGTTTACCATGGATGTCCAGCACAATGATTCACCACCTCTCAAGTCACTGCCGGTCGACATCCAACTCCAAATTAGCACCGTACAAGCATTAAGCGCAATAGCGTCAGTCCAAACTCCCCCTATAATGATAAAAAAAAAATAACAAAGTATTTTTGTGGTGGTATTTTATTAAGCCTAGAACAATAAATAATATTTTGCTAATTTCCCATTTTTAGAGTGTTCTTGTATTGATTTTTCTTTCTAAATGTGCTTGAAGGTAATTAATTTTATAAAGAATTTTCCACAGTTGATCCTATTTCTTTTCTTTATTTTCTTAGTTCAGTCTTATTCTTAGTTTTGAGAATTAGACTCTATTTCTTTCAATTTTTTTCAATTGATTAGTCCTGTTTATTTCAATTTTGAAAATTAGATCCTATTTTTCAAAAAAAAAAGGTCTCAATTGAGTGCCTCTTGCCGGATCTTTCTATAATTTCTTAAAATTTATTGACTCTTTGGTATTTTGCGATGATTATATATATTTTTTATTTTTTCTGTCTTCATGAATTATCATGGCACATCAATGATTAATTAGTCCAAGTAAGGTGGTGGAATAGTGTGACATGATTGGAACAATTTAAAAGATGTCAAACCTAGTTTGGAAACTAAAAGACGTGGAACTCAATTAATAACTTAGAGAAACTTTTTTCCCAACTCTATTATATGAGAGTTATATATCATTTTTTTAGCTCTTTCTATTGGTCAATATTGGTTAAAATTGACAAGAAAGTAATTACTATATGATGCAAATGAATAGTAGAAACAACAGAGGTGGCGAATACTTGTTTAGGGATGGCAAGAGCCGCACTCAGATTCCGGTATAGAGGAGGAACTGAGCAAGGGGAGCAGAAAAAGGATGGTTAGGAAGACAAAAAGATGTGTCATATTTTTAACTGGTTAATATACCAGACCGTCTCACCCTATCACACACTATAATTTGCGTACTGGCGAATAGAAATCTCAGATAGACACACCACCTCTTCCACAAAACAACTGCTGCTACTAAATTGATTAGAATATGAACTTTGTGTCAGTCTAAAAAAATCTCAAGTGTGAGAAAACAGAAACACTACTCCAACTACCACGGACAGCAATCAACAGAAAGTAAGAGAGAGAAACCAAACAACTGCAGTAAACATAAAGGCAGAGAGGAGAGAGGAGAGAGGAGAGAGGAGAGAGAATAAAAGAAGCAAGAAAAGCAAGCAGAAAAGCTGGAGGCTGTAAGCTAGCATTCCCACTCCAACACACTCAAGTAGAGCTGCCCCCGACATCACGAAATCCCACCTTTTCTCCCCTCAAATCACCAAGAACACCATCTTCCAAGTAACCCTTTTGCCAAGATCCACCGCAGAAGCCTTCGGATCGTTCAATGGCGTCGCCGGTGGCGGAGGAGGGGAAGAAGAGCGGTGGTGGTGGTGGTGGTGATAGGGGGGAGTGGCTGATCTACGCGTTCGTGGCGCGGGGCACGGCGGTGCTGGCGGAGTACACGGAGTTCACCGGCAACTTCCCGGCCATCGCGGTGCAGTGCCTGCAGCGGCTCCCCTCCGGCGCGCCCAACACGCCGTCGAGATACACCTACGCCTGCGACCGGCACACCTTCAACTTCCTCCTCCACCGCGGCTATGGTATAGATGCTGTCCTCCGATCAATGCTCTCTCTGTGACTTGTATGTTTTTTTTGCATTTTGTTTTGATCAGTGTTCCTTCTGCTATTTGATTTCTGTGTTGTTGTACCTGAAAGAAGGGGGAAAAAATTCCAATCTTGGTGGCTGCAAATTGGCAAGAATGAGCAAATAGAGTTCAGATTGTGACAACTGAATGCAAAGATCGCTCCATAATGACCGAAATCTGCTTGCCAGAATCCAATCTTTATGGCAGCCACCACACTGCACTGAAGCAAATCTGTCTCTTATGTAGAATCAAAAGAAAGTATTGGTGAGCTTGGAGGTGTGGAGATCTGGAATCTCATGTTAATGGAAGAAAAAGAAACAAAAAATATACATGACTACCACTTGGTGAACCTAGATTATAATGGTGTAGATTAATCTAATAAATATTAGAACTCAAAAACAAATGCAACTCTAGTATTTTAGATATGAGATTTTTGTATATAAATAGAAATATCAATTTTAGTATGTATTTATTGTATTCCATGCAATTGCATGTGATTTTTGGGAAGTTAAAAGGAAAAGAAGAAAGAGCATTTCAGCTAAACCAAGAATTGGAAAAGAATGCAAAGGAAAAATAGTCTCAGAAATCAACAAAGGGCTCCTAGAAAAAAAAATAGAATCGTGGATAAATATTTGGGATCCACACAAGCAAGATGGATAGGATGTGGATCGGAGTGTAGAAAAGGCCACCAGCTTTTGGATTCTCCAGTGTGAATTGGAGGTGTGGTGGAGCAGCAATTTGGGAAACTTCACCTTGTCCGCTGCATACTATCACTGTTCCTGGCACAACTCCAACTCCCACGATGTCACAAAGTTCTTCGTTGCCACCATAGTGAGGTCCCCCTCCTCCTTTGCTGATAGCACTGACTTCAAGCATGAAGGAGGCATTTGTAGTACTGCATGTTGTCCATCTCAGTCTCCTCATCAACACTATCTGCATAGCCCAGGTCAAAGTCATAGTTTACTTTGTCATGGTCACTATATGCCCCCGAGACAACCACGCCATTGGCATGCAAAACAATCCCAAAGCAGTCAAGCTCCACAATAATGCTGCTGACCACAGTGATTGTACAAGGAAGATGAGATGAAGCCTGATTCAAGTTTTTTTCTGAGCCAGGATTTTGCTGGTGCAATAGAACCAGAACAGAAAATCCAAGCAGGCTCTCATTTCTTTTCTATTGACTATAGAGTTGTTACTGGGCATTGCAGACATTTCAATCATGACATCATGAAAGAAAATCACTATTCCCTAGCTGCAAATTATATGGGACACGAATGAGATTTTCTTTTTCCCTTTATGATGTTATTGACAATTGACACTGGGCTTTGACAAAGCAGAAAAACAAAAAAAGGGAAGTTTTAACAAGAAATCTACCCAGCCATTTTTGAACTGTTTCTATTGTATCCTTTCAAGTACAATTATTAGTGTCTATTGTTGGGTTGGATACCTGAGTTTACATCTTCTTATGTAATACCACAATATATCTATAAAGTGCCGGTAACATGTTGTCTCTTTGAATTTTTACAGTTTATTGTGTAGTTGCAAAGGAAAACGTTCCAAAGAATGTTTCAGTAGCATTTCTAGAAAGGCTGAAAGAAGACTTTACAAAGAGATATGGAGGCGGTAAGGCTGATACAGCCCTTGCAAAAAGTCTCAATAAAGAATATGGGTATGTTTGTCAATAAGTTGTGTAGGCAATCTTACAAAATATTTTTTACCCTCCGGATTTCTTTTTTTTTTTCTGTGCTGACACTGAAATTTCATTGCAGTCCGGTTATAAAGCAGCACATGCAATATATTCTTGATCATGCAGATGAAATAGAGAAGACTTCAAAAGTGCAAGCTCAAGTTTCAGAAGTTAAAAACATCATGTTGGACAATATAGAGAAGGTACTAACAAACCTTCTCCTTTCCTTTGCATTCAAAGAATATGTACGACTGCCTCCATGCATTTTTTGGGGCAGACATGAAAATGAACAATTGAATTATCTCATAGACATCGACATATGCTCCAAATTCCAACTTAAATAACTTATGAAAGGGAAAATTTTGTCCATACCGCTCAAAATTGCATATTTTTGTTTTTACTACTGAAAAAATCACTCTTCTTATTTAAAACACGGACACGTCAGGTGCTATGTTGTTCTTACCATCGCCGTCAATTCAACGGTGTTAGGGGTAACAGAATGAGCATATGACAGATTTACCACTGTTCGGGTATATTTGTATTTGTCATTGCAAAAGTACTTTTATTACTAGTTGGACAATCTGGAAATCGAGAAGTATTGTTGTTTTTTAAAAGAAATTTTGCACAATAGTGTTACCAGGTGGTGTTTTATGTTGTAATATCATTGATACTTGGTCTATATTGTCCAGCATAGAGAATCAGACTCCAACATAGCTCTCTACACAAGCAGCGCGCCGTGCCTGCAACTGCAAACCCAAATATCCAAGCTTGAATCCACTGAATTAAATCTCTAATCACCCCCCAAATCTCCTCGCTTCATCTCCATTTCCCTCCACCCCCCATCTTTGAGCCAAGACTTGCTTCTCCATTCGGCAGAGATGGAGGCAGTGATGGTGGCATGGACAGCAACGGTAGCGGGGGATGGGGCTGTTGTGCTGGTTCGTGTGGGTGATGGGCGTTGCCGAGGTGAAGTGCAAGCAGGCTAGAGACCTCAAGATGTGGTCAATTACCCGTGACAAGGTCAAGGACTAGTACGCCCAGTACTGGTCCCTTCGCTGGCCCAAGGAGATGGCGGCCGCCACATCCACTGAGAAGGTCCTTGCATTCGTGGACACCTTCTACAACTTCATCACTGATCTACAAGTGGGTTAGGCCAGTCCTTCCACTTCTCCCCTCCCTAGCCCACTGTGATGCCATGCCCTTGTCGCTCGTTGGGCCCACCGCCTCCTCGACATTGGCTGTGGCATTGGTAGGTCGATGTGTACCATCACCACGCACCCGAGTCGATTCCAAAGAAAGCAAAGACAGTTTAGAGGTACTTGTCTTTGGGATACTTGTCTTTGTAGAATCAAGGATGGCGACCTAGAGAGGGTGAACAATTCTTTTAAAATATTTTGTCTAAAACTGATTTTTGTACTTATGAAAATAAAATTTTTTTTGCAATCACTCTAAATGAAAACTAGTGGCTCACATAATTAAATAAGTTTGGCAAACCTAGAGTGATATAATAAGAATGATAATACGCAAACTAAATCAAATGCAATAAATAAAAGAGTGCAAGAGAATAAACCAAGTGAATGTGAATTTTTCCTGAGATTTCGGAGACTTGTCAGGTCTTCCATACTTGTTGAAGCACTCAGCCATGAGTCTCACTTCGATATTTACTAGAGTTGCTCCTTTTCCACTCTAGGTAGGTGAGTACCAAGTCTTTCACAACACCATCGGATCTTTTTGATAATCTTTGACAATCTTCTTCGTAGAGATTACCGGCCTCCCATGACCGTCTAGGTGACAACAATCAACTAAGAGTAATAAATTTGAAGTCTTTACTTGATACCAATCAAGTGCTAAGAAACTCAGATATGTGAGGAGAAATTCACACAAGACTCTCAACTCGCTAAGTGATCTATGGATGCAAATGAGCTTATTGGTCTTCTCACGCTATTGCAATATACGAGAGTTAGACACTCTAGGGTGTGCTTGGGCTATATGTCAATGAATTCTAGTGTCAAAACTTGCAAATGAAAATCCTAAGCCAATTTTTTATAGCCCCCACAAGAAAACTACCAATTGGAAGCCAACAGGCTACAAATCGCATGGTTGGCCGGACATCCGATGCTGGACCACCGAACATTTGGTGGGTTACAACGGTTGACTTTCAATGGAAAAAAAATAGCCGTTACAAGGGGGACTAGACGTCCGATCCAATGAACAATACATCAGATGTGTGATGCTCTGACATTAGATTTAGGTGCTCTTTAACTTGTTGGAAAGCTAACTCGAAGAGCTACAATTTTCACAAAATAACCAAGACCTAATTTGGCCTAGATCATTGTGGAAAATATAAAATATTCAGTATAGCCAATTCATAGAATCCACCTGAACTATATTTTGCAAATTTGAACTATATTTTGCAAATTTAATCACTGATACCTTCACTAACCATCGAAATCAACTAAAAATATTTTTATGATCTAGTGAGTGAATGATGTATGTATTTGAACTTTCGATATGAGATATCGTCAAGCTATTAACCTAGAACCCCTCTTCATAGTATGGTCAAAACTAGAAAACCAATCTTAACAACCTGGCCATCTCCAAGACACCAAGACCAGTAAACTATTAGAAAATAGATCCTTAATCTTTATTTTATCTTTGGTGGAGTTCATCCATGCTTGAAGAAGCTTAATTATGCATCTTCTCTAAGATGATCTTTTTTATCATATCACAATCCGATTAAGACTAAAAGATATATTCTCAATAAACACATTAGTTTAACTATTATGTTTGTCATTAATCACCAAAATCATCAAAATAATCCAGGTTAACTCAAACAGTATTTTCTATAAAATTATGACCTGGCCCACGTTAATTTGAACATCTAATGGCTTGTAACTGATCTAATAGCGATCGTAAAAACAAAATAACACCTGACGTGGGTGATGGATTTGACGGCGATGGTAAAAACAAAATAGCATGTGACGTGGGTGACGGACTTGACAGCGGTAGAAAAAACAAAATAGCACTTGACATGTTAGTAGTAAATAAGAAAGAGTGATTTTTTCAATAATAGAAATAAAAATATGCAGTTTTTGAGTGATACAAACAAAATTTTCCCCTTAATTGGCACATGCATGTGTAAACATATTTGTGCAAGGTTAGGTCCAGAGGTGTTTATTGTTCTCTCTCTCTCTCTCTCTCTCTCTCGTTATTTTTAACTTTGTTGGTAGTTGCCCTATGCTAATCTTTCCATATTTAGATGTTCTTGATGCATTACGTCTTTCCTTGGACTGGTCTTCCTCTAGGTCTCACACTTGGTTTATGGAGCATTTTTCATTGCTATCACTTCTTAACTAAGTGGTGCACATCATTAACTTGTGCACTTAAAAATGATTGTCTGTGCTTTCTCAAGGACAGATTTAATCATGCATGCATAGTTTGCAAGAGATGTTGTTAGTGATTGTGTTTTGATGCATGCAAAAGGATGATGAAGACACAAATTGTGTTTGGCTTACGTAGTTTAGAATACCAATGGTGCTAAAGGACAGAACCTAGAAAATCATATTGAACTTGGCGTGTAGATTACAGTGTCTGTTTTGTCAAACGAGCATGACAACAGGATAACAAGATTCCAAGGATGTCATTTCTCCTGTCTTAATGTTACAGTCTTTTACGTGACTTGTGTGCTTTGCTTATGAATAGTTTATAGTTGCCACTTTTACTATACGGGATGATGAACATAATGGTCAGCTTAACAGAAGTAACAAAATGAATATGTGCGATTGCCCCATACTTGTCCATGTCCAGAATTATGTACTAAGCCTTCAGCGGTTCTCTTGACAAGTGATGCCGTGGTGGCTTGGATTTGCACTACCATATGTAGCCTCAACCAATGGATACCTATACTATATTCATTTATGCTTGTTTATGGTATTTCAGACTTTGGGTCGTGGAGAAAAGTTAAGTGAACTTCAAGACAAGACTTCTGATCTACGCAATCAGGTACTTTATTTGTGAGAAATTACCAAACAGCCTGTTCTAGTGCAGCTCTGACAAAATTCAGAATGAATATGCATCTCATTTATGTCATTCAGGCTCAGGAGTTCAAGAAACAGGGGGTTAAGATACGAAAGAAGACTTGGTTGCAGAACATGAAAATCAAATTGGTGATTCTTGGAATCCTTTTGCTTCTCGTGGTGATTGTTTGGGTATCTGTCTGTCAAGGATTTGATTGCACTAAGCATTGAAAAATAGTAAGAATGGAACAACACTACTGTATACTAGCTTGGAGGGGAGATGAGTGTGAGTTCTTGTGAAAATCAAGTCTACCCACATATATATGCATGAACCTGTGGGATGATTTGGCTTTCACATTGATCGCGATACAAATGTAAAGTTGAGTTGGTCTTCTGATGTTCTTACAAGGTTTTGTCAAACTGTATGACCAACGTTATATGAAGTAATGTGATGGCTTCCTTATGTTTTGAGTTTATTGAATTTGCTCCACTCCCTTCTCAAGTTCTCTGTTTTTATTGTAAATAAATGAATAGGAAGAACTCCGTAGAAGTTCATGCAACTTGACCTTTTTAGATATTTTAAATATTTTTATACATTTTTGGATTTTTTTTATTTTCTCATAATTCTGATTTTTTTAATTTTCTTCTCAATTTCTGCATATATTTTTAAATTCTGTGCAACCTGTCAGAATTTTCCAAAACATGTTAATATATTTTTGTAAATTTCATTAATATTTTATGGGTTTTATCAATGAAATATCTATTTTTTAAAAACTCTTACATATATTTCTCTTTATTGGATCAAACTTCTCTTAAATCTAGTTATGTAGGATTTATCTGACTCTCTCTTTAGTTTTTTTGGTGGAGACAGAGGTGGTTGGTGAGAGAGGAGGGGGGGCGATGGAGGTGGCTGCAAGGGATTGGGAACTGGGAGAAGAAAGTGTAAGGGAAAGGGATAGTGTAGATTAAATCTAAAATTGTATGTGTTGTGTAGATGATGTAAATTTTTTAAGAAAAAATAGTTATTTGTACTCTAGACAAACTTATATTATATGATGTATTTTTGAAATTTTTATATAAGTTTTATACATTTCATGTGTTCTATAATTGTGTATTAATTTTATATTTTTAATATTAAAGAACATATATGCTATGGGGCACCATGTCAACGCCACGTGGATGTGACAGCTATTATTTTCCTGATGCTGCTGGCAATAATTTAGCAAACCTGTCTCGAGTAGGAAACTACGAATATAAAGAAGCCAATGGCTCATGTCACCAGGAATAAGGAATAAGGGTTTTTTTTTTTTTTTTTTGTTATATATATATATATATATACACACACACACACTAAAGAAAAGCTATGCTACTAGGAATCAAGCTTGATGTTCCAGAAGATTGTGCTAGTCACCGCCATTATTTGTACTAGTTTTCACTATATGCTCCTATTTATTTATTTTTTTCCAATCAAGCTCTTTTTAGTTGTTAAGAAGCTGCTTTTAGCCCCTATCATGATGTTCCATTAACGAATTAGAAGCTATGATGGTAGCCTGCATGAGAAGAATGCTCAACATAGGAAATCTTATTCACTATGGACAAATTTAGCCAGAAATCTTTCCAACTTTGCACTTGTTTAAAAGCGGGCGGCTTTCTAAAAAAATAAAAATAAAACTCAGCAACATGTTTAGAACTGGTGTGAAGGTATTGAGTGGATGTCCTTTTAAAATATGAATATTGCATGACTACCCTTCCAAAATTTAAAACTTCATATATACCCATATGAAGAGACCATAACCCTCATAACCCTCCTACATGCACTTGGTGATTTTGGTTCTTTAAATGACCGTGTAACCATCATTAACACTTTAGATCATAATGAACTAATCTAATTACCTGATTTTTAGTTTGGATATTCATAAATAACTATATTCAAACTTCAGATTAGAACTCCTATCAATTCAAACTTCATAAATAGTTAATTCAAACCATAAATTATTAACAGGATTTCAATAAATAGTCCATTAACCATACTTCATAACTAGTTAATTCAAACCATAAATTATTAACACTATTTTTATAAATAGTTAATTAGCTATATTCAAACTTTATTAGGATTTTCATAAATAACTATATTCAAACTTAATTAACATGATACGTTAAAACACTTCTAATTAGTACTTTAATAACATTTACTCCTGTTAAAAATTAATGGCCACACTTTATTACTTAATTCAAACTTCAGACCATAACTCATCTATCATTACTATAAAAATTCAAACCTTAATAGTTAATTTATAGGGAGGGGTAGGATTAAAGGTCGTGGCCCTTTTAAATAAGCATATACGAAGTTTTAAACTTTACATAGGCATCCATCATCCATGCAATGTTCAAGCTTTAGGAGGGCATCCATTCAATTCCCCCAACTGGTTTACCACAGAAGCAGCTAGCTCAATCTTAACTCTTAGCCATCAGCTTTCCCACTGAAACTTGATAGTAGACACATGGTTACAGCCCTCTTATAAAAAGTAGACCCAACTGGCAAAAAAAGAAAGAAAAGAAAAGAAAAAGAAAAAAAGAGCTTGCAATAAAAAATAGTAAAGTATGGTGACTTCTTGTGAAAATCATCTCATACAAACAAGTCATTCTCAAGCTACTGTTTTAGCACAACAGGGATCCCACAGATAATATGATCAAAGAAATCTACATAGGCAATGATGCCCATACAGTACAACAGAGCATGGAGAAAACATAAAATCTGAATCAACCCTTTTTACACCATTCACGAAAAAAATTATAAAAAAGCTTCAGATGGGAAGTTGAAATTGTACTTTATGTAGCTGCAGTAAGATGATGCTATTCAGCAACATAAACAGTGAAGCATATGTAAACTAATAGCCTAAGCCAGTAGAAATCACAATATCTGGATAATGGAAACTACCCAGGAAACTGAATTACAGAGGCAATGAAGACATAGCAGTCTTCTGAACAAACTTCATTACTTAGAGCCATAAATGACGAACTTATGTAGCTCGCACTGCTTCTAGAAACCACAATATCAGAATAACGGAAATTACACAGGAAACTGAAGTAACTTGTGAACAAGCTATCCTCTTCAATCCTCTTACAGCGTCAAAGACATGAACGGCGGACTTATCTAGCTCTCACTGCTTTTAGAAATCACAATATCAGAATAAAGGAAACTACCCAGGACTGAACTAACTTGTGGACAGGCTAGTTTGTGCAATACTTTTACAGAGGTGTCGAGGACATAGCACTCTTCTGAACAACAATCTTCTTTACTTGCAGCCATAAACGACGAGCTTATGTAACTCGCACTGCCTTTCTGCTAGCACATATTAACCTAGTTGACAACAAAACACCTATTCTTTTCCTTATACATGCCAAAAGCAATAGTCTTGTACAGTTCAGATAATATATCCCAAAAGAAATGGCTTGACATCACATTATTCCAGCAAGCTTGCACTGTACACCTGCAAAAAGGGATAAAAAATTGAGCATTATTATGTACAAGATAATACGCACCATCTGTCAAAAAAGAAAAGAAAGCTCACAAGAGGAAATATGTAGGAATGATGGCACAATAGCACAAGCTGCTGGAGTTCTCTCATGATAAGAGCAAAACAACAAATGAACAAAGAAACAATTGCTTGGTTGCAGGGCAAACTAGGGTACAATCCTGTTCTCTCCCCCCTTTCTCAAGCACTACTATTACTACTTCAAGGTAGCAAACTTGCACTGAACTTTTCAAGTGTGGTGATTTTTTTGTGACAAACCTCCACCAAAGTTGAACCATTGGATTTCACCGCTGAGTTACTTTGGTTTTCGCAATACTGTATCCTATTTCTCTAGGATTACATAGGAGTGTCTTTTTCATAACGTAGCCCACAAACTCTCTTTGCAAGAGATCCGATCTATGTTTTCATGTTCATTTTATCATTTGCTACTTTTGTTGTTTGGTTTCAGTGTAGAGTTCCACATCAGATTGAATTTTCGATTCTATTCGACAGATAGTACAAGGAAAAGAATAACATTAGATATATAAAAATCAATTAAGAGGGAACTCATGGTGCAAAAAGATGGCCAGCAACATTTTGGAGGTATTTTTATGGATATCACTCTAAGATCAGTTATTATCAAGGTATAGTTTGGTGTACAAGTATTGTCATTAAAAAATTGACGATCCAACTAGTGAGCTAGCAGTCTAATTAGTGAAAACTAGATAATCTAGTTTGATCTCCTGTCCGCTTTTGATAACTACACTTCTCCCTCAAGTGCCAGTTCGACTCAAAGGATAGCTACAAGTCCCGTGTCCCTGTGCAGTTGGGGAACTCACACCTTCGGGTTACGTGGAGTAAAGTTTCATGCTCCTAGGAGTGTTAAACGAAGATGGCAATGGCAAATAAAATTTAACTTTGCAATGGTATATAAGAATTACACAAATTTTCAGTGGCAAATACAAAATATAGTTAGTTTTCAATGGTACGGTCCAGCTAGTGAAAACTCTATAATCTAGTTTGATCACCAATCCGGTTTTGATAACTACACCTCTCCCTCAAGTGCTAGGTTTGACTCAAAGGACGGCCACAAGTTCTCTGTCCCTGTGTAGTTGGGGAACTTACACCTTTGGGTTAGGTGGAGCAAAGTGTCCCACTCCTAGGAGTGTTAAATGAAGATGGCAATGGCAAAGAAAAGCTGTTATTTGAACTTTGCAATGGTATATAAGAACTACACATATTTTCAGTGACAAATACAGAATATAGGAAATTTTCAATAGTACCATCCAACTAAAAAGCGAAAACTATATAAGCTAGTTTGATCACCAGTCCAATTTTGATAACTATACCTCTCCCTTCAGTGCTAGGTTCAACTCAACTGACAGCTACAGTCCCGTGTCCCTGCGCTGTTGGGGAAATTCACACCTTTGGGTTAGGTGGAGCAAAGTTTCATGCTCCTAGGAGCATTAAATGAAGATGGCAATGGCAAATAAAAACTGTTATTTGAACTTTGTAATGGTATATAAGAATCACACAAATTTTCAGTGGTAAATACAAAATATGGGAAGTTTTAAATGATATGGAGGAAATTTTCCACTACTTTTGGGGGTGTCGCAATTGGGCCCTTCCATCAGTTTTTCTAATGAAATTACGGAGCGACAGTTAAGGGATGACAACAAAAATAATAGCAATAATATATGAGATGATTATTCTAGCTTGTTGACGAGGATTGGTGGAAAGTTTCCTTCAAAACAACAAGAACAAAAGGGAAGTACCCTCTCTTGCTCCATCAAAATGTATCCTTATCCACACCAAATTAAGTCCACACCAATGGTAAGTTCAATGAAGATGACAACAAGTGCCTGTTTTAAATCCCAGCTAGATGCATCTCACCATACATTCTCCAGTCCTCATTTGTGCTGAGCATGGTTGGAAGAACTAAAGTGATGCTCAAAGCTACAAGTATGAGGATAGCCATGATCAAGAAGAAAACTCGTCGATTGACTTGAAGCAAGATTACCCAAAGATGCACAATCGCACCACAGCAACGTTGCCTCATCATAGCGAAGTCACTATTAGTATATATATGTATCAGATTAGGATTAGTCCCACATTGCATTTCTTTATCTCATGTGCATGTCCTACCGTCTGCTGATCTACCACATAGCTAACTCTCCAAAACCCTAACCCAAATCTAAGAATAGCATGCACACTACCACTAGTATAGATTGCCCCATCGTTTGTACCTCTCAAATTTGGGCTATTATTCATCACACTGTTGTTGGTCAACGTGACCCTAATCTATGCTATCTTCGTAGTGCCATAGCTTAATGCGACCTCTACAAATCAACATTGTCACTGTTAGGGATGCCATCACTAGGAGTGTAAAACGGTCAGATTCAGATCGGATATTATTTAAACTATATTCTATACCATATTTAATTGGATACAAATACTGATTCGGATTTTCTCATATTCAAATACGGTATGGATGTTAGTCAGATACAAATTCGAAAAGGATTTTCTTTAATTTGGTACGAATTCGGACGATAAAATAATTATTTTACATTAAATATTTGTTTATTAACAAAAGTGCTACTTTCGAAGGTCGGGGTGGGGTACTGACAGCTTTATTTGATGACAAAGAAGCTTTCCGAGGAGGCTTGGATATTTTGGCTGGGGTCGAGGCCGTCAGAGGAGGCATGAGGGCCGGAGGAGCGCGGTCAGGCCCTGTGCTGAGGGTGGGGCCCTCAGGAAGTATGTTGTCATCCTTCTTCCACTACAATTTATGAACACGTATGTTAGATTTTGCAAGTTGAGTATATTAAGTAAACTGTAAACTACAATGGGTAGGATTTACCTCCTGTATTATAACACACTGCTTAGGCCACTGTATGTAGGAGCCCAATGCCTCAGCAATTGTCCAAATTTTCTCTGTTGGGACGGGTAACGCAAAAGTGGTGTAGCCCGGGAAGACCGTGTGCACCTGTACCTTTGCAAACCCCGACTTCAGAGGTATGCTGTGGATTTGGACATCCTCCCCAGACGGATATACGAACCCGTGTGCAACCACTGCGTGCTCGTCGCTTAGGTGAGTCACTAGGCTGCAGCTCTTCGGCTTCTACAAATTTGTAACAATTAAAATAGGTTAACAAAATAATTCTAACGGAACGAGAGTGGCATCAACTTAAGTGCATAGTTCAAGGCTTGTAATACCTCAAGCAGATCTACCGGATCCACGTGAACATTCGAAGAGCAACTGCTTGACCGACTAAACGGGGTAGTGTTGACCTCAGCAGCTAGATGTTCACTGTTCAACTGCACAAAAAGTCTCTTGAGCTGTCTCAGCTCTTCCCTCATTTTAGCGAACTTGGGCTCGAATTCGGCCATCAGTTCTGCCCGTATATCCTCGTACAGCTCTAAATCCTTACCCTTCAAGGAGCAGGCCCTCTTCCTCGGTGGCCCACTATCTTTGAAGCTGTCCTTCCACGGCACGACTCCTACGGTCCGCGTCTGCTCGAGATGCTCCTTATTTCCTACAGCCCGAGTGAGGACGTCGTTCTCCCTCTGAGGAGTAAATCCCTGTGTTGCCTCCTTCTCGGCAGAAATCTGTTACATTCAAAACTACATTGAGACAAATATATATATAAACTTGTGCATGCACAATTTACGAAGTTAGCCGACTTACCATCTGCTGCACGATCTCGGTGTCCTTAGGATTTGAGAACTCCACAGACCTCATGGACGACACGGACGCTCTTCCCCGCCACCATCGCTTGCACCTCAAATCGCCAATCTTGGAGGTCGGCAAGTCAGAAGAGTCGACGAGAGCATTTTCCTTGTCTTCTTTCCTCCATTGCTCATCCTTCCCCGCATAGCCCCGAGATCTGAGCCGGTGTGGGTGGTCGTTTCTCTTCTGGATTCCCTTATTCTTCTCGCTAAGGGCCTTCGAAGCAAAAAACAAGCAAATGCACCATTGGTTAATCCATACGATCGACCATAAAGTGTAACCAAGCAAAAGAAACATATATACCTTGAATTCCGGAGTCCCCTTCTGCTTCGTGAATTCCTCCCATATCTCCTCCGTTATGAAGGGGTACTTCTCGCAAGGAGATTTCCCTGCAGCGAGGAATCTACTGACGAGAACACTCTTGAAGCTTTTCCATGTATTGTTCATGCCCTTCAAACAAGCCGTCTTAGGTCTATCGTCAGGAATGTTCCACTTAGCCTGTTTTCAAACGATGTTTAGTGTATATAAGCAGAAGTTATTTAAACCTCAGGATAAACTAAGAGAATGTGATTACGAAAAAATTAGGGATTTCGATTAATTTTACCTTCACTTCCGCCCACAACCTATCCCTCTCCTTCGTCTTCACGTGCTTCCAGCTCTCGACGGTGATCTTCATATTTTCTTTCGCCAACAAGCCAACGTAGGCAGCGTACCGTCCAGCGTTCTTTCCGATCGGTCTCCCAAACTTGTTGAACTCACAGGTAAGATCGGTGCGTTTGACCAAACGACACAACCTCGTCGCGCCTCGCGCCTTTCTCTTGTGCTGGGATGAAGCAGCATCATCTATGTTGCCCCTCGTCAAACCACTACTATCAGACGAGGAAAATGCCTCCTCGGCCGGTTGGTACTCTCCATCCTGATTCGCCGACATGACTTTGCCTAAAATTTCATGAACAAACCATCAAAAAGGCTGAGTACATATACATCGAGAGATTTTGATCATATGATGCAATTCTAGTTAAACTTAATAGCTAAACTAGAAGTCACATACTTAGCCTTAAAACTAGAAGTCACATAGCAAATTAAGCTAGATCTCATACTCATCTAGAAGTAGAATATATACATACTTAGCCCTAAAACTAGATCTCATCATACTCTGGCACTAAAAGTCACATACTTGGCCCTAAAACTTAATTGTCATGTTGATCTTAATTAAAGATTGAGTGGTGCATGTCATATTGAACTAAATCTCAAAACAGAGCAAACCCTAGTTTAAATCCTAAACAAGTACAGCCAAATCCTAGTTTAAATACCGAAAATAGCAGCACTACAATACACTAATAGCACTTTCCGACACTTGCTAATCCTGGAGTCAGAACCATGCACTAAGTGATTCATAATAACATAGACATTAGATCAGTCCAATTATAACTTTAATTGTTGCCGAGGTTTCTGTGTATTGAAGCATATGCAGCTGCGTATAAACAATACAAGATATTCACCCTTCAATTTTCAATACATGGAGACATGGAGTATTACATTTCAAAACAATAATAAGAAAAGTTTAGGAACAACCGAACAAGAAAGAGCGTCTGTTTTCAAATTTAGGAACAAACGAGCAAGAAAAGTTCACCGAGGGCATAGAAGCTCAGTACCGCGGCGTCTTGGACTTGGCCTCAGGCGCACAAGCGGCGGTGACTCCAATTTGGGGCTGTGATCCCCAAATTAGGTTTTCGACGAGGGAGCCTGTCGAACGGCGGCGCAGAAGGCGGCGAGGAGCGAAGGTGGCGGCAGATCGGGTGCAAATTAGAGATTGAGAGAGATTGGAGGAGGCGACGGTGTCGTTGAGAGGAAACAAGTGGCGCAGTGGTGGTAGCTCGCCGGATGGTAGCTTGCCGGCGCGGAGCAGTGACAGTGCTAATTGAGGGAGGAAAAAGAGCGGCGCCGACGGCGAGGACTTGCTCGATCTCGCCGGTGCGTGGAGTGGGAGTAAGAGGCGGCGCAGCGGTGGAAGAAGAGAGCAGTGCGGGCAAAAAAAAAGGGGGAACAGCGGCTGATCTGCGCCGGTGGCTGGGACTGGCGAGCAGCGGCTGCGATCGGAGGCCGAGAGATTGGGCGGGCGGTGGCCTGCGGCGAGCTTGGACTGTGCGCAGGCGGAGAATTCGTAGCAGTGTGCTCTCGTGGGACTGTGGTCTCGTGGAAGTGGGAGTTGTCGAAGATGGAACCGCGCAAAGTGCAAATTAGGGTTAAGCTGTTGCACGATCGGCGAAGTGGCGTGGGTGGTTGGCCGGCCCAACTCGACAAATTCTGTGACTTACTGGCTTTGGGCTTTGGCCTTTGGGTTACGCACCATATTTACAACCCTAGCTACGGTCCTGGAAAACCTTTGTCGCAAGCGAGGCAGGATAAAAACTGGGACTGCTGTTAAGCACTGTTGTTGCTGTGTTTACTAGTGTGTTGTTTTTGTGTGTGTGCTGCTGGGTGACAAGAGCAAGGACAAGTACCTAGTTGCAATGTGTGTGCACAAGTATGGTAATGATGTTTAAGTGAAATACATGTTCCCTTGCACTAACAAAGCAAACTTGAGGTGGCAATGCATCTGATGAAGTGTCATGCTAAGGAGAGGGTTAAAAGGGGTACTTCACTATTGCATATGTGTTGATGAGGAGGGTAGTTTGGTCATTTAGCACTGGAATGAAAATATCTTCTAGGACTCTTGCAATTTAATGATACTTCAAGGGCTTGGTTACAAAGTAGATAATTAAATGATAATTTAGGTTTGATATTTTGACTTAGGGCTTAATTGTAATTATGGCATGTTTGAGGAGTAAAATGCAATTTGCTAGCTAACGGGTGACATGCCATGAAAAAGACTCTTAATGCATTTTAACAAAATGTCAAGGGCATGAGAGAAAAATGGTATTTTTGGTAATTATGTCATGTCTATGCTATACAAAAGGTTATATAGTAGATTTTCTAGCATGCATCAACTGAAGTTTGAATGGCAGCTATGGTTGGTCAATCTGGAACTGAATGGATAATGATATAGGTTGAAGAAAGATTAGGGCTAAGGGCAAAAATTTTGTAGGGGAGAAACAAATTTGGGGATGTCACATACTCTCGACATACTCATATGAAAATTGAATAACAGTAATAGATCTCTTTATTTAATATTATGGGCAAATTTATATAAGACAAAGATAAATCTATTTTATTTTGCTAATCAAACCAAATATTATTTAAAAAAAATGTGTGGTTAAGATATTCACAACTCTTACATACAATTAAATTTGAGTGTACTTAAATACTCACAACTCTTACATAGTTACATCCAAGAAAATTTGGGAATAGCTAAGGTACTTATAATTTTTATATACAAAAAAGTAGAAGTACAGTAAAAACTTTTGTACCATAGCCATTCTGTGTAAACAAACTGAGGTGGTTGCCTACGAAAATAATATAACTAGATTAATTTAACCTATTTTTTGTTTGTATAAATTAATTTAGATTTTGATTTAATAAATTTTAAGGTGATATATTTTTTTAGATTATAGCATTTTTTTATATTAAGTTATCATATTTTTTTAGGTTGTTGCATTTTTCACTTTAAGTTGTCGTATTTTATTATTTTATGTTGTCTCTTTTTTTAGGTTTGTCATATTTCTTATTTTAAGTTGTTGTATTTTTTAGGTTGTTATATGTTCTTATTTTAAGTTGTTATATTTTTTTTAGGTTATTGAATTTTCCTAATTTTATATTGTCATATTTTTTTTAAGTTGTTGTATTTTCTTATTTTAGGTTATCACATTTTTTATATTATCCATTTTGTCTAAAAAACTTTTTGTATGTAAAAATTATGAGTAGTTTAGCTATGCCCATATTTTAGTAAGTGTTGATAAAAAAACAGCTTTTGGGCATGGTGAATCTTTGGGTGCTCACAACAATTTTCTCTACGGGAGCTCGGTATACCGATTTCTCTAATTTTAATCTAGTTTTCTGTCCATCATGGATTTGTTCTATTTTGCAGCATTCTAATTTTGTTTATGTCTTGAGCAGCTCCTACTCTGTTCTCATTCTAATTCATAATTTCTAATTTAATTGTATGCTTCGCTTCTTCTGAATGCTTTCTGCAATTTAAGTATAGTTATTGATTCTTCTATACTTAGATGTGCTTTCTAGTCAGTCAATTTGAGTTTATATGAAACCTGGGCAAAAGAATAGTGTTATGTCAGTTTGTCATATTTTTACAATACGGACATTCTGGTGTAATTGCTACTTAAATTATTGAGTGCTATGCATTATCTTACCATACCAAACTGTAGTTGTACATATATTTGTGCAATGATCAAATCAATAGTTGACACACTGGAATATCTTCAATTGGCTGACAAATTGATCTGTTTGTATCATGTTTGACAGTTTGTAACGGAGGAAATACATCTACTTGATGAGTGACGAGCTAATGGAAGACGATTTTTAAACTCAGAGTAAGAATAAAGAGGAACGAACAATTCCTTGGGGCTTAGATATTGGTCTGCTTGTGCCTTCAACATGGGATCTTACTGGAGTAATCTAAGGAATTGAGAAGCCTAATAACATGAGAGAAAAACTCTACAGAAGTGAACAAAAGAGCACAATTTCTATGTGTTTCATTGTCACTAGTTGCAGTGCTGATGCAACTTTTTTCAGTTTTTCAAGTCCACTTAGGTGTCCTCTTACCCTATTAATCTTTATTATGAGTTTGTTGATGTCATTCAAAGAATTTTGGCTGAAATGTTATAGTGTACTGTTACTGTTATGAGTTTAACAAGAGATTTTCTTAATTGTTGTTGTGTCTATGTGAACTATTGTGGTCAAACTCTTGAGCAGCTAATCTTAGGAGCATTTTTTTCCATCTAACTTTTTTTGAGAAGAGGCTTTCTACTGTGTTTAAACCTTGACAAAAATAAAAAATGCTTTTGCAATGAATAAGTAGAATTGAAGTACAGTTATCATTGTCACAATGGATATTTTGTAGCAAAAATCTTAGAACTAGACTACTACCATAAACAGGAAGGCATAATACTACTACCTTCAATATCCATTGCTAGAGAACTAGGATCTAAATTTATATAAGGTAATCATCATCTAAAAGAAGTATCAAAATGACATAGCTCTGCATTTGCATTATCAGAGCAAAAGAAATATTATAGACTGGTATTAATTATGGCAATAGCCTAGCTTGAGTTTGCAACAAAGCTTTACTACAAATAGAACTATAGTAAATAGCAAGGCACTCAAAATCGAGACATCAAATAGAATTGTTTTATCTTGATAGATCAAATCATGGGAATCTAGTTGTAAAATCTTAGCTCTACTAACTTTGTAAAATAACTGTATTTTATTGACAATCTATCATTTATTGCTTTTTTTATAACTTTTAAGCCTTCTATAAGAAACTGCAAAACATTTGTTTTTTCTGTAGTAGTAATTATTTATAAAATGAAATATAAGATATTCTTTATGTAAGTTAATGTGGACTTACTCAGTTAAGTATGTATTTATTTTTTTCTTATCTTGCATACACTATTCTCCACCAATGGATCAAACCCCTCGATTTTTGATCTAACCCTCACCTAGCCCACTCTTTAGTACCTCCGGTGGTGGTGACCTCGGAGGGAGGGGAGGTGAAGATGGGTGATAAATGATAAAGATATGCCCTAGAGGCAATCATGGAGATGATTGTATCATGATATATTTATACATTATTACGAATAAAATGTTATTGCATTTCTTGAATAAATTAACACTTTTATTGATCAAACAAATATGTGACTTGTTCGTGTAACTCTTTATTATGATATATGTATTGTCAGCATTATCAATGATACTTATTCTAAACATTCCTGACTTTCGGCATTACATAGAATAATAATGCAAGATAAATCAGCACGATCATTGATTGATAGTCAAATTTCACGAACCATAGACATGAGATATCAAGTCAATATCATGGACACATGTTAGAGAACATGTTGGTTGGATTGACCCATCTTGAGACACTATTGAGTTTTTTATGTGTCATCAGTTGGTTTCTAACAGTTATTTTGGTTTATCTTTTGACTTGAGATCATCACAGTTTCATACATGCGTAGTAGCATACTTGGTATCATCAATAGCTACTTTTAACTGAGTAGTCATAAAGGTGACATACAGATATGTTACGAACCATGTGGTTGAAAGTGAATGGTTGAGATGAAATTTGCCCCTCTCATATTTTGAGAGAGATATCTCTAGACCCCTTGATGTAATTGGACTAGGAAAGTGCATGGCCGTGCCGAATATAGTTGAGTCAACTATGGAAAAGTTAATCCATTACAAGATCAAGAAAGGATCAAGGTATTCAAAGATGACACGTTTCTCATCTTGAGTTTGATCTGGTATCGCGAGGCAAAGAGATAATCTATGATAAGTTGTATAGATTCGTCGGATATGATCTTCGTATACATGCGGGTAGTCATAATGTCTTGCTAGGGACCGCTTATGACTTGTGATTCGAGAAGTTGTTTTTGGTCGCATCCAAATATACACGACCCTACAGGGTCACACACTTAACGGGTTGGAGTATTAATTCGGATAGGATCCGAAACGGGTCCCCTATTAATAATGGGATTACTATTAGAATTAGGGTTCGCATTTGAGTAGAACTTATCTGCAAGGCCTTATGAAAGGAAGTGCGGTTGGCATGCATTGATCATCTGATCTATTCTGGTTGCCACCACCATCCACGAGATAGATCTCGTAAAATCATAGCCGTGTGCGCTGGTGATAGCATACGAACACGCGGTGCTTCTTCTCCGGACGTGTGGACTTTCGTAGAGGTGCGGTTGTTATTACTGCACTGCTGGTCACGATCCTATTGCGACATCGACTGTTCTTCCACTGCTGCGTTGTCGCATCTGGGTGTCTAGTGGTAAATCTCTTGATCTATGATTTATTGCTTGCAAGCTTCTTGGGATTTCGGATAAAATTTTTGAAATTGAGCTAGAATAGCGAGCCCATTCCCCAACAATAAGTGTGTTTCACTGAGAAGATCTCTCTTCCGGGAAATTGGCCCCTTTTCGTGGTATGGGCGTGCCAGTATACATAAGTATACATATAAGAGAATACAGAATGTATAATCTTAGAGGAAAAAATGCACTTTATTAATCCTGAAAAATTTACAAATTACAAGTCCTCTTGAGATTTACAAGCTCTCATTGCGCCAAGTAAAATGCATCTTGACTTCAGGAGACTGCATGGTTCATGGTTCCTCAGGGCTTTTGAAAAACTCCTGGTTAATTACATCTACAGAACGAGTCCACAGAAAACTTCTGATTAAGCTGTGCTGAGGGTCGTCGTCTTCAAGCTTCAAAATAAATTTGCCCTTTGATGAATATATGCAATGCGCATGCCCATGCATGCAAATATGCAAATCCATAGCCTCGTCAGTCTATGGTACTATCACAAAATATGGCTTTCGCCTCGTCGGTGCCCGGCCAGGGGGTTGCTCGGCCTCGTCGGTCGCGAACAAGTGGATGCCTTCGCCTCATTAGTACCTGGCATGAATGGTGTCCGGCTTCGTCAGTCACGGACAAAAAGCATGTCGTCTTCGCCTCATCAGCACCCAACGACATAGAAAAGTGGATGGAATGACTTGTGATAGCATCTTGACTTCCTTAGCTTCAGGAAATACATATTGCACAATAGGTAGCACATCGGAACATTCATCAATGGCTTTGATTGTTTTGACAACTTCTGACATGATTGGACTGCACTAGCTTCTCTTCAACAAACTGAATGGAAGCCTTTTGACCCTACGATCTATTTGAAACTTGGAGAAATAGTTTCTAGACAGATCTTCGATTGGTCATCAAAATTTGAGATCAATCAGACCATCGGATTGAAAACTATCTTCAATGCAACGTTCATACATCAAACTGAAATTCAGTGAGACAAAACTTGTTTGCATCGGTCTTCTGGAGATCTTTTTGACTTTGGATTGAGGTGAGAATTGGAGGAATTTCTTCATCATGAATCTACTGTTCACCATGAAAATTTGGGGTCGATCGGACTTCTGGATGAGAAATTATCATTGATCTTCTCCCGTGGGACAAGTTGGAACGTCTTCTGGACAAAGCATCTCTTCTGGCCAAATTCGACCTTAGAGATCTCTGATTGGCTTAAAACATGGCGGACATGTTGTACCTGCACTCCCCTGTCACCATAAAAATTTTTGGTTGATTGGACTTTCTTTATGAGAAGTGATCACCGATCTTCTCCCGTTCGGGCAGGCTGAAACGGCACTGGACAGAGCCTCTAGTTTGGCCGAATTTTGACTTTGGAGATCTCTGATTGGCTTGAAACTTGGAGGTCATGTTGTACCTATACTCCCCTGTTCACTATAAAATTTTGGGGTTGATCGGATTTGTGGATGAGAAGTTATCACTGATCTTCTCCCGTTCGGGCAGGCTGAAACGGTATTGGATAGAGCCTTTATTTTGGTCGAATTTTGACTTTAAATATCTCCGTTTGGCTTGAAACTTGGAGGGAATGTTGCATCTTTACTACCCTATTCTCCCATTCCAGTAGGCTGAAACGGCACTGGACAGTCTCTCTTTTTATTCGAATTTTGATCTTAGATATCTCCGATTGGCTTAAAACTCGAAGGTCATGTTTTACCTGTACTCCCCTGTTCATCATAGAAATTTGGGGTCGATCGGACTTCTGGATGAGAAGTTATCATCAATCTTATCCTGTTCGGGCAGGCTGAAAACAACACTGGACAGATCCTCTCTTTTGATCGAATTTTGACCTTAGAGATCTCCGATTGGCTTGAAAGTTGGAGGACATGTTTTACCTGTACTCCTATGTTCACCATAAAAATTTGGGGTTGATCGAACTTCTGGATGAGAAGTTATCACAGATCTTCTCCTGTTTAAGCAGGCTGAAACGGCACTAGACAGTTAGCACGGGCACGACGAACGAGGCCTCCATCTCTGGTATGATGCATAATGAATGATATGCATATGAACAAGACTCACCCATGGCAACTTTCAAAGCTTGCCCGAGTAGATCTATAGAGGAAGAAAAGCAGGGCTTCCCCTGCGTCGATTTCTTATCCTGTTCGCCTTTTTGTTCACCTGTTCGTCTACCTGTCCGTCTTTGGCACCTGTGCTTCTGGACTTGTATGCCTGTCTCCTGGGCGCCTGCCTTGCACCTGCGTCTACCTGCCTATAACTGCGTGTCCCTATAAGGCTAGCACCCCTCTCTATTTATAGAGACTTCAGGTTGGTTGCAAACATCCAACAACCAGAGATATTTAGGGGATTTGAATTCGAATAGGAGATATAATTCTTATTTAAATAAACAAAAGGATAAAAAAGATTACTCATTTTTTGAATTTTAATAGGAGATATACTTTTTTTATTTAAAAAAAAAAGGTTAGAGATAAGTCATGTTCGAACTCGGGTTGCATGTTGGTTTGATCGTTGACCACGTTTGACCAGACTGTTGATCAGGTTTGACCAGTTCAATTTTGACCAGTTTGATCAGGTTGTTGACCAAATTTTACCAGTCCAATTTTGACCCGTTTTTTGAGCAGTGGAGTTTTTGTCCTGGTTTTATCATCATTTTTTTACAGCCCAAATATACATGTATTTTTATTTTAGCCCTTTTGGCCATATGGGATTTTTTGTAATGAATTTTTATTACAAAAATTCATCGAACAAATGCCCCTCGCCGAGTTGAGTTTGTGCCCAGAACAGCTCAAACTTAACTTGGCAAAACCGACTGTTATGTCTGAGTTGCGACGCTTGAAACTAGTGTCAAGCAACGAAATCTGTATGTAATTAACTTACAGATGCTTTGGTCGAAGATGAGGCGATCGAAGAAATCGTGGTCGCTGATGCTGCTCGATGTGACCAAAGAATTGTAGAAGAACTTTTCTCGATGATGGCCAGAGGTGGAAGCTATGTGACAATTAAAGTCTAGTAATTCTGCTGCATCCGTCTAACTACCACAGAGCCAACCAGCGAGAGAAATTGACAGCTTCATCAAAGTGATCCACTGCCATCAGTCTTCCTAAGTCATGGCGAAGGATCATGCCATAACCTAAGGCTTTTTATCAACTTTTTAGCGTCCTTCTAGCAACCACGGAGCCAACCAATAGAGTTGAAGGGCTTCACAGATCCACGTGAACTACATTGGTACACTTCACTGCTCTCATCTTCCTAAGTCATGGCAAAGAATCATGCCACAACCTAAGGCCTTTTATCAACTTCACTGCGTTCGTCTTGCCACCACGAAGCCAACCAATGGAGTTGAAGGGTTTCACAGATCACATGAACCGCAATGGCATCCCTCATTGCTCTCATCAATTGTGACATTGCAAACTTTGTTTGGTCACTTCAGACCTAATTTTTGGCAATGTTAACCTACATATCAAAGAAAGGAAACAACCTCTTTCTTTGGAGATTTGGGGGAAAACCTTCCCATAGAAAGGGTCAAAGAAAGGAATAACACATCTTTCTTTGGAATAATGGGGTAAATCCTTCCCATAAAAAGGGTCAAAGAAAGGAATAACATATCTTTCTTTGGAATGTTGGGATAAATCCTTCCCATAATTAAGAGCATCCATGAAAAGAAAGAAACATCTTTGTTTAAAACATTGGGGTAAACTGTGGGGCCCTCATTTGAGGAATCCGGTGGCAATCGCCCAGGTGGATTGCACTCAGGTAGGTACATCACAAGTAGGGGTGGAAACGGAGCCGGGTCGGGTCGGGTTTAACCCGGATCTGCATCCGGACGGAGCCGGATGCGGATATGAAATTTCTGATCCGACCCAGATTCGGATGCGGATGTGGATGCAATTTTTTTTGAAACTTCCGGATTCGGATGCGAATAAGGGTTTGCCTGAAATATCCGAATACGGATGCGGATACGGGTTGTACCCGGATCCATAAGTGTTACTGTGTATGTTTAGTTGTTTACTGTGAATCCAAAATTCCAAATCCTCCACACACGCACCCGTTCCCGGCACCCTAGATCCAGATCCAATCCAAATCTCGCCTCCTACGCTGTCGCCTCCAGTCGCCACCTCCGTCGCCGCCAGCTGCAGTCCTCCACCGCATCCAGTAGCCGTCGCCTTGCCTCCAGTCGCTAGATCACGGCCTCGCCTCCTGCGCCGCGGCCTCCAGTCGCCGCCTCCTTCGCCGCCAACTATAGACCGCAGTCCTCCGCTGCATCCAGTCGCCGCCGCCGCCGCCGCCTCGCCTCCAGTCGCCAGATCGGGGCCTCGCCTCCTGCGCCGCCGCCTCCAGTCACTGCCTCCATCGCCGCCAGCTGCAATCCTCCGCCATCTCTAGTCGCCACCGCCGCCGCCTCGCCTCCAGTCGCCAGCTCGCGGCCTCGCCTCCTCTGCCGCCCCAACACGCGGCTCCCCCTCCTCTACCGCCTCCAATCGACGGCTCTACCCTCCGCCCTCCGCTGCCCCGACACGCATCTCCTCCTCCTTTGCCACCTCCAGTTGACGGCACGCGCCTCCTAGTCCTCCGTCGCCCTGACACGCAGCTCCGCCCTCCACTGCCCCGGCACACACCGCCTCCAGTCGATGCCGGTACTAATCTAGAAGATACTCATATCCCTTTGTATTGTTCATTTGTTTGTGGTGGTTGCAGCCAACTGAGTTAATCACCAAGTAATGATAAATTGATAGTTCAGTAATTCACAAATCATGCTGTCATTTAGTAGTTCATAAATCTCCTGATCAATCATTGATGAATGATGAGTTAATGTCTTAATGACCAAGTGCTCAAATCTGGTTATGATCATGCTGTTGTTGAAGTTCGGTGGAGATCACGAGATGCTGTTGTCTTGTTGAGTGTTGAGTGTTGACTGTCTAAGTGTTTATTTTTGAATTTGTTCTTATAACATTATAACAATGTTCTTTTCTTGTTGAGATGTTGACATGCTGTTGTGCTAGTTCTTATTGAGTTGTGGTAGTTCCTGATGAGTTTTTGTCGAGATCATGTTGTTGTGCTATTGATTGTTGCTATTGTGCACTTGTGCAGTTGTGCTAGTTCTTGTTGAGTTTGTATCAAAGTAGTTGGTTAATTTGGAATGCATATTATAGATTGGATTTCCATTTGCAGTGTGTTGTCATGTCCATTTCATAAATGGAAGTATCTATTGATAGATGGAATAGATTGGATGTCACTGTATGACTGTAAGGCTGTAAGCACATTGCTGTTGTCACTTCTCAGTTAATTCTCGTATAGTCGTATTAATCCAACTATATCTAATTTGGCTGCAGGGGTAATAACAACAAATGGAACCTACAAGCGTTGAAGAAGGGACTCAAGGGGGGGCTGGAGAAGGGTCTCAAGGAAGAGCTGAACCGATCTCAATTGACACCGAGAGTGTTGAACAAACAAATGTGGCCAGAAGTAGTGAAGCAACTAATGCTGGAAATACCATGAATGCTGAAGAAGCTTCTAAAGCCAAGGGTAAAAAGCTGACATCTAATGTTTGGAATTACTTTGATAGAAAAGAGTCTAAGGAAGTTGTGAATGGAAAGAGTGTCACACTTGTAGAAGCTATTTGTAAGACTTGCAAAAAAAAGTTAGATGGTAGAAGCAAGAATGGCACATCTCACTTGATGAATCATGCAAAAATTCATAGCTCTAATTTATCTAGAGGTCAGATGCATTTTCATCACATGGTGGTCAAACATCTTCTGTGGAGACATATAAGTATGATGAAGCAATAAGTTTGAAAAAACTTGCTACCTCTATTGTGATGCATGAATATCCATTTACCTTTGTTGAGCACAAGTACACTGTTGATTTTATTAAGTCTTTGCGCCCAACATTCAATATGAAATCAGCAAAGTCCATTAAAACAATATCATTGAGCTATATGATGAGAAGAAACAAGTTGTCTATGATATGTTTAGATCTCTCTCTTGCCGTATTTCCGCAACAATGGATCTTTGGACTTGTACAACACAAAACAAGAGTTATTTGTGTGTCACTGCTCACTTTGTTGATAAGAATTGGTCTCTTCAAAAGAGAATCATTAATTTAATGCATTTAGAGGGTAGACATACTGGTATGAGCTTATCTCAGACTTTCATGAAGAACCTAATTGATTGGAACATAGATCGGAAGATGTTCTCATTAACTTGTAATAATGATAGAGCCAATGATGTTTGCATAAAAGATGTAATCAAGCGTCTCAATCAACAAAAGTTGCTTATTAGTGATGGTGCTTTTTTTCACGTTAGATGTGCCGCACATATTATAAATTTAGTTGTTAGAGATGGAATTGCAGTGATAAGAAATGCCATTGAAAATATTCGGCAAACTGTATTATTGGTGAAGAGTTCAACCTTGCAATGGGAAGAGTTTCAAAAGAGAGCAAAAGATTGCGATCTTGATATATCTAAAGGGTTTTCTAATGATGTTACTACAAGATGGAATTCTACCTATTTCATGCTTCGGGATGCTTTGTACTACAAAGATGCATTCTTGAGGTTGAACTATTCGGATCCAATAAAGTATAGTTGTTGTCCAACCAATGATGAGTGGAATGTTGCTATGGACTTATTTGCTTGTTTAAAGTTATTCCATACCATTACTGAGTTTCTTTCTGGAACACAATATCCTACATCAAACTTATTCTTTCAGGAGTTTTGTGAAATTAAATTGATATTGCAAGAATGGAAGGACAGTGTTGATATCCTTCATGTGAATATGGCAATGGAAATAGAAGAAATGTTCGACAAATATTGGCGTAAGTCAAACATGATTTTGGCTGTGGCATCTTTACTTGATCCAAGATATAAGATGCAGATGATTGAATATTACTACCCACAGATTTATCAAACTGGAGGAGAGAAAGAGATCCAAGAGATACATCAAGTTATCAATTCACTTTATAGTCAATATGTCAGGCCAAATGAGCAATTCATGCATGCTAGTATCTCTGGAGTTTCTCAGCAAGGCACAAGTAGCTACAATGAGAGGAAAAGAAAATTTAATGAGTTTCTTCTTCAGAAATCTCAACAGCAGCCTAAGAGAACTGATTTGGATTTGTATCTTGAGGATATCACGCTTCCATGGGATAGTGACACTCCTTTTGATATTCTTTCATGGTGGAGAACAGAAGGTTCTAAATATCCTATTCTATCAAAGGTTGCTCGTGATGTGTTAGCTATTCCTGTTACATCAGTGGCTTCAGAGTCAGCATTTAGTACAGGTGGACGTGTCATTGATCAATACAGGAGTAGACTTGCTCCAGAGACTGTTGAAAAGTTAATTTGCACTCAAGATTGGATTAGAGCCAAGTCAAAAGGTGATTAACCCATTATATATATATGTTTTGATGTCTATAATTTTATAGTTTTATGCTATATGACTTGTGTACATTTGTTATTTTTTTGTATTTGTTGTAGGTCAATTGCAATCCATTCTACATGATATTGTTGGAGATAATTTTGAAGATGATGATGGGAGTACTTTGTAAGAAAATGATCATGTTAGTGATTTTTTTAGATTATTGAATGATTATGCTCTTAGTAAAACATGCTATGAGAACTCATTGCTTAATTTTGTTCAACCTATAGGTGATCACATCATTCAAGTTGACTAATGAGTTGCAGAGTTGATGGTTGATGGCTTGTTGGATTATGCTATGGCTATTGTATTTTGTATGACTTATGACTTTATGAGTTATTTAGATACTTTGTTCTATTTTAAATGCTTGTTATGCATTATCAACTTGTCATGTAACTTGGGTTATGACTTATGGTGGTGTGTATGAATGATATATGACTATATGAGTATGAAACTTTTTATTTGATGTAGCATGAACTCTTTTATTATATTGTCCTTGTTCTGACTATTTTATTTGGTGTAGTATAAACCTTTTATTATGTTATTCTTGTTTGTTTTTGTATCATAATCATATTAATTTTGCAAATATTCGTGTCCGTATTCGCTCTAAATCCGTTTAATATCCGTGTCCGTATCCGTAAAATATCTGCTTCATATCCGTATCCCTTTTTTTTATATCCGCATCCGCATCCGCATATCATCCGCATCTGCATCCATATCCGGAAGAAAGATGCGGATGCGGATATGGGTTTAGTACTATCCGACCCGAATCCGCTCCGTTTCCACCCCTCACAAGCTCACAACAAACGAAAAGCAATAACTGCAATAAGGATAGATAAACAGGTACAAGGCACAAGGACCAATATTACAATAACATAGCGCCAAGAATGACGCTAAATAGAGTTGCTACAAAAATAATAAGTTTGTCAACACAGGAGTCGGCATTGAGATACTGAACACACAAAACGATACAAAAGGCAACGACAAAGATCTTCTCTTCTGACGGCAACAGCTCTGGTGGGGCTTCAACCACATCGGACCTGACGCGGCTCAGGACCCTTCTAGAAATCTGAATCATCGGGGGCGTTCCCATCTTCTGCTTCATACTCGTGACCAAATGAATCGGGATCGAAGAATCCCTCTTCTGAATTGTTTGCAAAGGAAAGGGTGAGCATGCTTTTACACAATGCTCAGCAAGTCTTTAATACAGAAATGCAAGTATATAGATGAGGGGTGTTCAAGGAAAGAGGTCTAAGTTCTATAGATAAGAGTAGTTTAGATTTTCACTCTTAAACATCTAGAAAAGGGTTTTATTTTCAAAAGCAGGTTTTTGAAGATCTTAAGATAGGTTTTAAGAAAATATTATGTGTGGCGGTCTTTCGGGAGTCACCACTTTTATTATCCCTATTACGAAAAACTTTCCAAATATTACTTGTGCTGAACCACATGGATAAATCCACCGCGAACATACGATCCATGACTTGGGAGTACAGAGTATCTGATACTTTTCTTACACTTTGCAAAGGTGTACCTCTTTTTAAATCCACTTCTTCACTCGACTTTCAAGTCGGGCCAACTCCATGCGACTTATACGCATGTGACAAGGCCGAGCTCACACAACGCTTTTGCAGTCTAGTATTAACAGTATCCCTCTGGTAAATAGACAGTTAAGTCTCAAGTACCGTTGTGGGTCCCCCACTGCCTTACTTCCTAGCCTTGGTCTGTGTTCTCGCAAGATATATGACCTATGATTACAGCTGCGCACGACTTAATCTAGGCATACGACGTCTTCCTTCCATCCACCATATCCTCTCATTATTTTTCTGATCTCACATCACTCATGGCCGAATTGCGGCCCACCAGTTTCCACGCGAGAAACCAGACCGACAAACCATGCAGGGAACTGCTAATACCAAGAAAGCTACTAAGTTGTGCCTGTCCCATACCAGGCAAGTGGTTGGTATGATTTTCATGCCGCATGGAGGCACAACACAAGGTTCTTATCCTTATGCATTGATAGTGAGGAGACATTCACATACCCAATGCGCACACAGCAGCCAACCAATCAAACCATCCTCACTATCAATCCTTAATTCACATTTTCTTTCACAAAAGGGGTTTCAAATCCATTTGTCACATATTAGCCATTTTACACTCAACATGTGTATATAAATATGAGCAAGATCTAAGCATAGCATCCTAGGGTGACATGGTTGCATGAAAATTCAATCATAAGGGGTTTCACAAGAGATTGGGTCATATCTATTCACATTTTTCCAATATAGTTCTTATTTAAATATACAACATGCATATACTTTGGAAAATGACCAATTAATTCATTTCAAACTATTGGGTGAGGTATGATCAAGGTGAAGACTTGCCTTGCAACGCGGGGTCTAAAAGATCTGCTGGATCTTCGAACGCTCCTTCCAAATCTTCCGCTCCTGACTCTGCTCTCGAACGCAAACAACGAAAAGACAACACAAAGCATTCAGAAATTACTTGCTGTAGGGAAAATATAAGTAAAATATAAACATGTATGCAAGAGAGGTGATTTGGTTGAAGATAGAACAGCTGGGAAAAGATATTAGGGTTTGGTTCACAGTGTTTGGCTTGAATGCGATGAATGTCCAAAGGGTCGGCATTCGGTTCGCGAACTGACAAAGTCTGAGAAGGACATTAGGTTGATCTGGGGCTTCTAGAAGATCAAAACTTGTGCAAAAGTTTGCATTGGGTGCCAAATATAGTGAGGAACCTAATTGACAAAGTGGATTTTACAGAAAAGTCCTAGAGTTAACAGAAAATCATAGCAAAGACCTGGACACAGGAAAAATGGATGCCACTGTACTGCAGCGACTAGGGCACATGCGTCTAGGCAACACACGCATGCGTAGCTTCGCCAACTATGTCAGGGAGGTAGGCGAGATCAAGAAAAGGCTACTGGTGAAAGGAATTTGGCTGGGGTGGCTTAACGGTGATGAACGACGAAGTTGAAATCGTCGGTCGCCTGAGACAAAGATGAGTCACGGTGACAGGGAGCTTGGAGTTAGTTAAACCTAAAATTGACTTGAAGGAAAACACTCCTGGAGTGGAGCTGAGTGTGCTGGAGTGAGGAATCGAGTTGGGGTTGAGTTTCTGAGCTTGTCGGCGTTGACACCAGACTTGGAGGTGGTGGTGAACGACGAACTGGTGAAACACAACAATGCTGGTCAATAGTTCTGGACTACACCATCTAGAGGATACAAGCAAGGTGTAGGTTTGTTCGATTTGGGTGAAGACACAGTGAGGCGTGCCGGCGACGTGAGGCGTTCACGGCGGCGCGCGAAAAATCGGGGAACCTCTCGAATCGAGCTAATTTCAAAAATTAGCTAAATAGGCTTGCTGAGAAATGGATAAGGATCATTTCATTCCACAGAAAGGGGTGGTGAAAAGGGCTGGAGTGAGATTAATTTTGGGGACAGGGCATTCGGCTATCTCGGCGATCACCAGCGATGAGGTTCACCGGCGGTCAATTGGGAGCTATGACACAGGGAGATAGGTGCAGGGAACTCACTGGTGAAGTTGGATTGAGGAAAGGGGCTGTGAATTGCTCTGGTGACGGGGGCCTCAAAGGTGGCTCGTCGGGGAAGAAGAAGATAGCAGTAAATGAGCTGTGACTTAGCCAATTTCTGGGTTGTGAAGTTTGACAGCACAGGAGGGGTTTAAATAGGCCAAGGGCGGAGCCAACGAGGGAAACGACGAGGGAAATTGAGCCGGGGACGTGACTGGCTGGGCTCAGGTGCGACAACGGCGAACGGGGATGCGACGGCGAGCAGGCGGTGCAACAGCTTTGCTAGCAGTGGTCGGGGTGTTGGAACTGGGTTTGGGATGGCGCAGATGCGGAGGCAGCGACGTAGCTCCGGCAACGACACGTACATGCATGCAGGTCAAATCTCATAGGCGTGCGCGCAAATATTGATGCTCGGGCGCTGGTGGTTAACCGCTGGTCACAGCGCTGCCACGGCGAGGTTCTGGTTGAGGTCACGTGTGCACGGGGTGGCACGATTGCTCATGAGCACAAGCAACAAGAGATAATGGCCAGCGGCGAAGAAACACGGTGCGAAACCACGGCGCAGCTCCGGTTGAAACGAGCGTAGGAGCTCTGGTCAAAGGGAACGACCAGGGCTGGTCGAAAGGACTAAAAAAGAATCTTTGGGCTAGTTTGAAATTTCAGAAACCTGCTCCAAGGACTGATATGCGATATTTTTGGATTGATTTACAAAAAAGGGCTGAATGAGAGAATTTGACTGCCAACTTTCTGAGGTAAGATACTGGCACAACTGGGATTTCATCCTGAAGTAGAGAGGGGCGAGTCAAGTTAGGATTTGAGAAAATAGGGATGTTACATAAACCTTCCCATAATGATGAACATCAAAGAAAAGAATGAAACACTTTCTTTCAAGTTTTGGAGTAAAATCCTCATAATATTAAGATCATCAAAGAAAGGAAAGAACATCTTTCTTTGTAAAATTAGGATAAAATCTTCCCAAAATAAAAGAACAAAGAAAGGCAAATACATCTTTCTTTAAAATTTTGGGGTAAAACCCTCCCATAATAAACATTTTTTTATTTTGAAATAGAATATTAAAGAAAGGAAAAGAGACACCTTTCTTTAAAATATGGGGAAAAACATCCCAAGATAAAAGACTTTGATTTTAAATAGAGCTTTAAGGAAAGGCAAAAGATTTCTTTCTTTAAAATGTTGGGGCAAAACTTCCCAAAAGATATTTTATTTTGAAATATTGACTTTTCTTTAAGCATCAAGCCATGGATATCGTTCTAAATTAGAGCCTCTGAAGGATTTATTGTTTTGAAGACATCAAATGTCCATGATGAGCTTCATTTACAACTTCATTCGCTCGTGATGATGTGTATGTAGCGTAATGCTTCAGTAAAAGTCACCAAAGGCAGTAGGAACCTCTTCAAGTCTTTCTCTTCTACTAGAGATCACTAAGACTTCACACACCTTACACTAACTTCATCGAATCGGGAGTCATAGGTATGGCTGGTTTGACTTGAATAGCTAGAAGGTTTGTAGGGTGAAAGGATTCTTGGAGATACTCCTTGAGATTTTCTTGGAAGCTTCTTTAAGGATTGCCCATTGAGGGTTACTTCATTACTTTGAAACTTTGCTTGGTGCTTCTTTGCTTTGAAACTTCAAAATTAGCCAATTCACATCTTGCAGTAACTAAATGATCCCCGCAGGCTTCATTTTCTTAGAAGGACACTTGTTAACGCCTCACAGGAGTGGCAAGTGGCTGCACATTGAACTACGACTTCTACCGAGTCAAGTAGCCCTTTCTTGCTCTTTATCATATAGTTTCTCCAGGGGCTTGATGTCTCCATGGATCTGAAGAAAGGCATTGGATAGCAATCTACATAGTGAATTGGTTGCTTCAGATAGGACGAGAATTAGTATTCTACTGCCCTTGGTTACACATACTTCACACTTGCCATGTGGTTTGTGTGGAGGTCATTCCATTGCAAATAAAGTCAAGTTGATTCATTCTTTGCTCAGTACATGAATCTTTCAGCCGCAAAACCAAGGGTGATTGACTTGATGAAAGCTAAGAAAGCCTTTCATTGTTGGGTATTGCCACCCGTAAAAGAAAAAAATTTTTGAAAAGTTTTTTTTGAAAACTCTTTTTAACACGAAAAGAACTTAATCAAAAGCAAAGGGGTGAAAGAAAGAGAAGAGGTGAGGAGATCATGCCAAAGGCACAATCATGTACTTCTTCAGGAACTTTCCATTGATGGGAGGCATTGGGTGGTTCCCCTGTTGATCAATGAGTTGATACACACCACCATCATATGTTTGCTTGATGATGTACAGTCCTTCCCATTTAGGCTCGAACTTGCCTTTGACTTTGCTTGTGGCCATAATGGGGCATCGAAGAACAAGCACAAGTTCGCCTTTTATGAAGACACATAGCTTGACAAGCTTGTCATATGCCCGTACCATGTTTTGATGGTACAACTCGATGTCTTGAAGTGCATGCAGACGATTTTCCTCCAAGGTATCCAGTTCTTGAAAACGAAGCCGAATCTGTTCGTCATGTGTGAGTTCTTCTTGAAGAGCGATTCTTAATGAGGGAATTTCAACCTCTAATGGCAACACATCTTCACTCCCAAACACTAAGGAATAGGGTGTTGCCTGTGTTGGAGTGCGCACCGTTACGCGATAAGCCCATAATGCTTTGAAAAGACGATCATGCCAGTCTCTTTCGTATTTTTCGACTATCTTCTTCATGATCTTGCCCAATGTTTTGTTGAAGGCTTCAATCAATCCATTGGATTGAGAATAATATCCGGTAGAATAATTCCACTGGATCTTATACTTTGCTGCAAAACTAAAGATCTTCTATGCTTGAAAGCTTTTTCATTAATTGTCGGAGATGATGCGGTGAGTTACCCCGCAGCGGTAAAGGTTGTTGCACTCCAAAAAGTTGATGACATTGTCAAACTTCACTTCTCGTAATGGGATTGCTTCAGCCCACCTAGAGAAGTAATCAGTTGCCGCCAAAATGAAACGATGTCCCCTGGATGAAGAAGGCTTGATGGGACCAATGACGTCAATGCCCCAGGCGTCCAATGGCCATGAAGGGATAGTGGGATGAAGAGGAACTGATGGTCGATGCTTGACATCACCATGTATTTGACAATCATGGCAAGACATAGCCACTTTAAGACAATCAACCATAATACTGGGGCTAATAGTACCAGCAAGCTTAATGTTGTGATACATTTTTGGTCCACTTTGATGGCCGCCACAGACTCTGTGGTGAACTTCCTGTAGAATTTTATCAGCTTCTCTTTGGGAAAGACATAGAAGGAGCATTTGATTAAAAGACTGCCGGTATAGAACCCCCACTTTGTAGGTGTACGTTGGGAGTTGCCGTTGCAGCTGGTGTCTCTTCACAGGGTCATCTGCTAGAGTACCATGATTGAAATAATCGAGGAAGGGTTTGCGCTAGTCTTCCTCTTCAACATCAGAAGTGACAACAATATCAACTTCAATTTCTTCTGAGATAAGCTCCAAAACTGTAGGAAGCAACCACCTTTCTTTGATGATGACTTGAGTGGATTCCCCATCTGGAAGAGCAAGTGCTGCAGAGAGTTTTGCTAAAGCATCTGCTGATGCATTTTGACTTCGAGGCACATGAGAAATCTTAATATGCTCAAATTTCTTTATAAGCCTTTGGGCCGTTTCATGGTATGGCATTAGTTCAGGCTTCCGGACTTCATAAATGCCATTGATTTGGAGCATAATAAGCTGGGAATCACCGAATGCATGGAGGCAACGAATATCCATAGAAAGTGCCAATAAAAGGCTGAAGATAAGTGCTTCATATTCAGCTTCATTATTTGAACATTCTTCTTTTAGAAAAGAAAAAGAGTGATGTATCGTCCCGTCTTCTGGTGTCTTGAACACGAGACCTACTCTGGCTCGCCTTCTTGGCATACCATCAGGGTCTAGTTCAGTTCGGGAGGCACCATCAAAGTACAACTCTCATTCCTTCGTGTTGGAGGTGAAGACTTCTTCGTCAGGCAAGTCAATGACCAACGGAGAATCGTCCGGCACAGGATGTGCTGCGAGAAAATCAGCTAAGGCTTGACCCTTAACTGCCTTCTACGGGACATAAGTGATATCATACTCCATCATAAGTAAAGCCCATTTACCGAGTCGCCCCATGAGAACCGACTGACTCCAAGTGTATTTCACTGGATCCGCTCTTGTGATGAGCTGGATTTGATGTGATAACATATAATGTTGTAGCTTCTTTGATCCGGGAGGATCTTCATGTCCTGATCGCATATGGTTTCGCGTCCTTAATCGTGATCGGAAAGGTTTTGCGACCATGAAAAGGTTTCGCCACAATGGATTGGTCCTCTGGTCAGAATTGTAATCCGATCTGAATATATATAACTAAGTTTATCTGTTTAGGATTAGTTAGTTATATGAGTCTAATACGTTTAGGTTACTGAGTCTGATACGTACTCATACGATTGAAATATAAATACCTTGTAATAGGTCTAGTTTAGATCATCGAAGAGTCATATATGGGTATTTCAATCTTAGCCTTATGGTTGCCTTCGTCTCTATATGGGTATTTCAATCTTAGCATCGCTAACACCTCTGTAGCTGTCGGATCTTTCAAGGTCGACGCTAAGATTGAAATACCCATATATGATGGGGAGATTGATGCCGAGAAGTTAGATTCATGGCTCGATCAGGTTGAGATCTACTTTGACTTGAAAGGGTTTAGTAGGGCTCAAAAGGTCAAATTTGCACCTTTGAAGATGAAGGACCACGCCAAGACATGGTGGAAGGCCCTTGTTGCCAGTGGTGAAGCTGACAACCTTGCGTGGGGTCAATTCAAACAACTTCTGCGACAAGAATTCTATCCGATAGGTTACCTTGAGGAGAGATGGGAACGTTGGCACAGATTGTGTTGGATCTAGGTCGATCAAGTATCTAGGTTTTGATGATTAATGACGATTTGGATAAATACTTAATGATTAATATTGATCTGGATAATGACAGTGTTGACGATTCGGACTCGGGGTCCTTAGCCAAACTTATGCAGAATTTATAAATAGTGAGACCTTTCAGGGTGACCCTCCGGGAAGGTATGTAGAATTATAGAGAACTGGAGCACAGAGAAATTTATACAGGTTCGGGCCCTCGATGGTGGGGAGTAAAAGCCCTACGTCCTATTGGGATTGCACTATGTGTAGTAAAGAGTTACAAAGTGATGGGAAAAGACCTTCACAGGCGAAGGTTTTCCCTGTACGAGTGTACAAAATGAAGCCTAGAAGGCTTTATGGAAGCTATCTAATCTAAGCCGTAGCCTTGGCTATTTGATTCTTCAAGTGATATATGTTGTGTCTTGATCTCTTGATCGATCCCCCTGTTTGATACACCATGCCGCCCTTTTATACTGGTCAAAAAAGGCGCCAAGTCATAACTGCATCAAACGGTTGCTTGGATGCGGTTTGGAGAACCGCTCTTAACTTTCACGCAGGTTTAACACGTGTTATTCGTGGATAACTGCACGTATTAACCTCCTGATGGTTGCTCCTCTACGTGGAAGAATCTTCGGGATACTTGGGATATTCCTGTAGCAGAAATAGATTAATCCCACGTTCCCTGGTCGAAAGAATCTGACTGCGAGATGTTGGTTGACCGCGCAACACCTTCAGCCTTCTGTCCGCGCACAGCATACAAACTTCTGACCGCGCACTAGCTACGGTCTGATCGCGTAAAGACTGCGATCTGATCGCGCACAGCCTGCGACCTTGGGCTGGTACTTCTCGAAATGTCTAGAGTTCGCACCACCAGGCACGTGTCTGGCTCGAATCTATCTTGAACCATCCGTGCACTTATTTTGAACTGACTCGGGTGTCAATCCTCGTCAGAAAGCTTTGAGGATTAAATGAAAACTTGTATAAATCCTAGTTTAGCACAAGTACATAGAATTGTTAATGTTAAACCCTAGAAGTCGATGACTCCCTGTTATGATTTAACAATTGATGCATATGTCGAGGGGGAGCTCTGTGGTTGCATCAATCTTGTGCTAAGTGTAAATTAGAATGTCATGTGATAAATCCGGAAGTTTGGTAACTCCTTCATTTGTGGTATCGAGATCGATGCATGTGTTGAGAGGGAGCTCGGTGGTTGCATCATGCTTATCTTTATCATGACATGAGCAGTATAGATCATGTGCGTATGTTTTTATCATATACGGATCTATATGATTGTATTTCATCTCATACGCATTTGCTACTTGTTGAATATGGTTCTATCATTTCACCGGAAAGAGAAATTGTTGAGCTAACTCTTGTGTGGAGTAATTTCTCTAGTGATGAATAACAAACTGATTATGAGACTAATGTTGTGTATTGAGTGTATGTGTTGTAGTCTCAGATTGGTTGCGAGATGAAAGCAAGCAAGGGCGTGAAGAGGATGATGCCAACATGAGTCATTTCGAGCGAGGTCAAGCTTAACGAGGTCGAGCTTTGCGAGGACAAACGTCGAGTGGTCGAGCTTCACGAGGTCAAACTTCACCAAAGGTAAAATCCAAGATTAAGGATTGTTTTCTTAGGATTTTACCGGTCTCGATGTTTGGAGACAGACCGGGTTGATAGGATTCTTTTTACTAGTTTGACCGTACTATTAAGAGGGGTTGGAAAATTGTAGCTTGAGTCTATCTAGTATGGAAGCTGAAATGCATTCATATCATCTTGCACTAGTGTTTTATCGCCTATTGCATTGCTAGAGAGTCTAAGTGTAGTTTGTGGTGCATTAGAGAAAATGCTTTGAAAACTGCACAAAGTCTTGATCGCTAGCTATTTAAATTGGTTTATTTTCTAGAGCTGGTCATGGTTGTACTTGCACATTCTGATCGTATCCTTGTTTGATACGTGGTCGTGGTCGTATTGCCGGTTTGGCGGTTTTCTGTTTAAGGTTTGGTCGTGGTCGTAGGAGTTTGAACTGGTCGTACCAGTCTTCGGCTCGCTTGCGTACGCTTGACCAAACCCACTCGACCATCTGTTTTTGATCGAATATTCAACCTATGGTTTTAGTTCATAAATCATATTGGTCATGGTCGTCGCTGAGTGTCAGCTGAGATATCTGCGAGAAAACAACAAATCCGTATGTGCAAATACCCTAAATTGCATTAGAGATGATTTTTGGGTTGAACATTTTGGCAGCAGGAAGGTTTTTGAGTTTTCTAGAAGTTTCTAGACCTTTCTTGGTCTTGCTCCTGTTGACAAATTGTAGCCCTCTGAGTTATCTTTCCAACAAGCTAAAAATCACCTCAATCAGATCTCTGGATCAAAAGTTATGCTTGTTTTACTGTCAATGTGCAGTGGCCAGACATTTTTTCAGCCTTTTGCGAAATGAAACTAGAGATGTTTGCATCCGTCCGGGGCTTTTGTCCGGGAAGGCCGGACTTTGTTTTATATGGCCGGACATTGTCCGGCCTGTACAATTTGTTTGAGCCGACAGTTAACAGAGACATATTCATTTGTCCGGGGTTTTTGTTCGGACAAATGTTATTTGTCCGGCCTTCACAAATTTCATTGAAACGGTAACTGACAAGGTTGCCGTTGTGAGTAACGGTCACTATTGAGTTGTATTGACCGCACATTGTCCGAAATGGCCGGACAATGTCCGGCCTGTATAATTTTGACGCGGTTTCTTGCAAATGGCTAGTTTTCTTTGAGGGCTATATATATATTGTGTTTGCCTTCATTTGGGGTGGCTCAAGAAGCTGTTTTTACTGTTGAAAAGCTAGCCAAGTTCATTGCATATGTGTTATTGCATCTAGAGGATAGATTTGAGCCCAAATCTTGAGTGGATTTGAGAGAGAAGCATTTGGGTGAAGTTAAGAGTGTTTTGTGTACTTCAATCATCATTAGCATGCTAGTGCTAGAGTGTTGAGCATTCATTTGCATATTTGAGCTTCTAGCACGTGATTTGTTCGAGTGAGCGCATCCGACTTGTTACTCTTGGTGATTGCCTTCGCCTAGACGGTGTCGTAGGAGAGTCACGATCTCTCCAGTTGAAGTTTGTCGGAGAGGCTGGCAAGAACTTGTGAAAGGTGTGGTGCTTGCCTATCCGGTGTGGAGAAAGAGCAACTCTAGTGAGATATCCTTCGTGGATATAGAAGCGAGGCTCAAGCGTGAGCGCTTCAACGAGGAGTAGGGGAGACCGGGCGAGTCTCCGAGATCTTGGTAAAAATCATTGTGTCAATTGGCTTTCTTTTGTATTTCTTGTATTCATCTTGACACAATTGCTAAATTTACCATTGTTGCATTTGTTTCATATTTACCTTGAAACAATTGTTTACATTACTCTAGTTGCAAGTTGAATTGTGTTTTCATATTGATTAATTGTAACTAGTTGTTAGATTGTTGATAAGCCTCATTTCAAAATCTAGGTTTCATAATCATCTTGTTAAAATTGCTTAGTGGGGAAAGAAATTTTAAAAGTCTCCTATTCACCCCCCTAGTCGGCATCCTTGATCCTACAATTGGTATCAGAGCGATGTCTCTCTTTTATCGGCTTTACCGCTAGAGAGAAAGGATGAATTCGCTAGAGAATTTTGGATCGATTGCTCCTCACTTTGATGGCTCAAATTATTCACGTTGGAAAATTATGATGAGTACTCATCTTGAGGCGTTAAATTTAAAATTGTGGAGGTTAGTGCAAAAGGGTATAACTAATTCGTCATCTTCGGATAAGAAAATTCATCTCTTGAACACAAAAGCTAAAGATGTGCTTATTGAATCTCTTAGTCATGACGTGCTCGAACTAGTGAGTGAGTGTTCGATCGCTCACGATGTTTGGATCACTCTTGAGTCCTTATTTGTGGGCACATCTAGCTTTGCACATGCTAAGATGCGCTTATTATTGCGGGACTATGAGGCATTTATGATGTTGGAGCATGATTCACTCTCCACCATATATGATCACTTGATCAACATCACAAATGAGCTCAAAGCCCTTGGTGCTAATATTTTCGATCTAGATATTTGTAGGAAATTACTCCAGGTGTTGCTGGAGGGTTGCTATGGAGACTTCATCACCAATCTTGAAAATGGTGACCTTTCCGACACTTTACCGAGCGAGCTCATTGACATGCTTATGTAAAATGGGACAATGTCCAAAGAAAAGGACATGTGTGACGAGGATTGACACCCGAGTCAGTTCAAATAAATACATGACTGGTTCAAGATAGATTCGAATCAGGCACGCGCCTGGCGGTGCGAATTCAAGTCATTCTGAGAAGTACCAGCCCGAGGTCGCAGGGCTTATGCGATCAGACCGCAGCTAGTGCGCGGTCAGGAATTCGTATGCTATGCGCGGACAGAAGGCTGAAGATGTTGCGCGGTCAGCCAACATCGCGGGTCAGAGCACTTTTTACTAGGGAACGTGGGATTGATCTATCCCTGTAGCAGGAATATCCCAAGTATCCCGAAGATTCTTCCACGTAGAGGAATAACTGTTAGGAGGTTATTACGTGCGGTTATCCACGAATAACACGCGTTAAACCTGTGTGGGAGTTAAGAACGGTTCTCTAAACTGCATCCAAGCAACCGTTTGGTGCTGTTATGACTTGGCGCCCTTTCGGACCAGTATAAAAGGGTAGCCTGGTGCATCAAACAGGGGGGAAGAGATAGCATATCTCACGAGGAGATATAACACATCTCACCCAAAGATCAACTGATCAAACAACCAAGACAATAGCCTAGATTAGATAGCTTCCATAAGCCTGCCAGGCTTCATCTTGTACAATCATATAGGGAAAATCTTCGCCTGTGAAGATCTTTTCCCGTCACTTTGTAACTCTTTTACTATACATAGTGAAATCCTAACAGGACGTAGGGCTATTACTCCTACCATCGAGGGCCCGAGCCTGTATAAACTTCTCTGTGCTCTAGTTCTCCATAATTCTACATACCTTCCCGGAGGGACACCCTGAAAGGTCTCACAACCTACAAATTTTGCATAAGTTCGGCTAAGGACCTCGAGTCCGAATCGTCGACAGCTGGCGCCCACTGTGGGGCCTTTCTCAAGGCGTGCTAATTTTCATCCGGAGGTTCGCTGAACTATGGCTGGGGCATATGATTTCGAGAACGATTTCGATCTCGAGGATTACGCTCACATTCCAATGCCTTCTCCGAGCGATCCTGTTCTGATGGAGGAAGTTGGAGGCGAAAATCTCCCAGAGGTCGAATCGACTCTCCAGGTCATGTCCATCGACCAGGGGGCGACTAGCGCAAGGTCAGAATCCACCGAGGTTCTTAATGCGCTAGAGGGTGAATCTGGTCCGTCATACGACCCCATCGAGGGGAAGGATGATATCGACCAGGAAATCAGCCCGGGGAGGTTCGACCCTGATAACCTCCACCGTCTCTTTGATTTTGAATCCGACTCAGAACAAACCGAGATGTTTTCTCCGTCGGCGACCTCTCTCCCTAGACAGTTCGCTGCTTTATCAGAGGAAACTCCTGATCATCGGGCTGCTAGGGAAGAATAGGAATGCAAACAAAAGGAGGATCAAGATCTCGAGCAACAGGACGACGAACTACGCAGAACTGCCCTAGAGGCTCGTCAAAATGCGCAGGCTCATTACCAAGCTGCTCCGAGTTCTTCCCGATGGTCACATGGTCGCTGACACGACCAGACCCCTTCTTTGCCCTTGGAGCATTTCCCGGTGGACGAAGAAATGGTGACACCTGGTGCCCCTAGGAAAGTACACATGGTCGACTACGATCTATCGCAGAAGTCATGCGTAATTTTCCTCCTACGGTCACGGATGCGCAGAAACCAGCCTTCACCAGAATCCTGGCGGAGAGGTTGGATGAGGTCGCGTCAGAGGCGACCCCTACGGCCTCCTCCCGGTCGGTAACACGTTCCCGCGACCGAGAGTGTTCTCACTCTGGTTCTGGTCGACGGAGTTACCCGCCGCCTGTACCATCCCGCCAGGATAAGTCCAGGCGGGCACAGGATTCTCGTGGTAGGGATCGAGTCCCTGTCCACTCTCGCTTAGGACCACAAGTGACTTCTCCATTGCATGAGGTCACTCGCGATCCGGTCGAAAGTCACAGGACAGTCCACGGTCCCTACGTTGGTTGCAAAGCTTTCTCGCCCGGCCTTCGTGCGGTCGTTTGGCCAGACAAGTTTCGACCAGGGGCCATAGAAAGATTCGACGGAACTCAGAACCGTTCGAGTTCCTTCAAATCTATATTACTGCCATCCAAGCGGCAGGAGGCGATGACCGGGTCATGGTCAACTACCTGCCTACAGTCCTTGAAGGACCGGCAAGAACCTGGTTGTTTAATCAGCCCGAAGGTTCTATCTAAAATTGGGAAATGCTGTGCGACGCTATCCTCAGCAATTTCCAGAATTGTTATCAAAAGCCAGGTAAAGAGGACGACCTCCATCGACTACGACAAACTTCGACCGAAACCCTTCGTCAGTTTGTCAAGAGGTTTGTCGGGGTGAGGAATACCATCCCGAACATATCTGACAGCTCCGTTATTAGGGCATTTAAACATGCCGTTCGATATCGGAGATTCACCGAAGACTTGCTCATCCATCCTCCTCGATCAGTAGCCGATCTCTTTGATATGGCTGATCGATACTCCGACACGGCCGAAGTGGTCGAATGGAACTGGATGGTCGATAAAGGTAACCTACCGCCTCAACCAGGTCTCAAGGATGCTAGGAAAGAAGATTCAAGCAAGAAGCCGAAATCTTCGTCGGGCGGGAAGTCGAAGAAGTCGAAAAGGAACCGCTCTGGACAGTCCCGCGAGGTCGCAGTTGCAGAGAAGCCTCCTTCGACCAAAGGTAACAAGCCTTCGTTTAAAAATAAAACTGCCTCTGGCGGTCGTAGTGCCGACTAGCCAGAAAAGTCGACTAACCCGCAGGAAGGCAAGAAGTGGTGTCCACACCACAACTCCGCAGGCCACGACCTCAAGAACTGCAGGAGTTGGTTGAAGCAGTTGAATGACTTCTACCAAGGGGTTGGACCGATGCCGACCTTACCGGCTAAGGAACAAGCATGCGGACTTAGAGACGCCGACGGAGACGAAGAGATGTCTTACCAGGTACCTCTTAATCACATTAATGTTATTTTTGGAGGTTCCTCCTCTTTTGTTTCCAAAAGGCAGTTTAAGGCCTTTTATCGAGAGGTTAACCAAACGGAGACATCCCTCGGTGAACCTCATGTCGGGGGAAATCTCCGCGGGACCAAGTCCAGGTAGGTTGTGTCACGATTGCCCGGGGACGCGGCCTCCGGCCCCTCCCCGGGCGCCGCCTTTTGGCCCCCGGGATGTGGCCTCCGGTGCCCTCCCGGGCGCCGCCATTTGGCTCCCGGGACGCGGCCTCCGGTGCCGTCCCGGGCGCCGCCATTTGCCCAGGGACGCGGCCTCCGGCCCCTCCCCGGGCGCCGCCTTTTGGCCCCCGGGACGTGGCCTCCGGTGCCCCCCCGGGCGCCGCCATTTGGCTCCCGGGACGCGGCCTCCGGTGCCGTCCCAGGCGCCGCCATTTGCCCGGGGACGCGGCCTCCGGCCCCTCCCCGGGCGCCGCCTTTTGGGCCCCGGGACGTGGCCTCCGGTGCTCTCCCGGGCGCCGCCATTTGGCTCCCGGGACGCGGCCACCGGTGCCGTCCCGGGCGCCGCCATTTGCCCGGGGACGTGGCCTCCGGCCCCTCCCCGGGCGCCGCCATTTGCCCGGGGACGCGGCCTCCGGCCCCTCCCCGGGCGCCGCCATTTGCCCGGGGACGCGGCCTCCGGCCCCTCCCCGGGCGCCGCCTTTTGGCCCCCGGGACGTGGCCTCCGGTGCCCTCCCGGGCGCCGCCATTTGGCTCCCGTGACGCGGCCTCCGGTGCCATCCCGTGCGCCGCCATTTGCCCGGGGACGTGGCCTCCGGCCCCTCCCTGGGCGCCGCCATTGGCCCGGGGACGTGGCCTCCGGGGCCTCCTCGGGCGCCGCCTTTTGGCCCCCGGGACCTGGCCTCCGGCGCCGTCCCGAGCCTCATCGCCCTCCTAAAGGTAAAGTCTCGAGCTGTTTATCACGTGCAGGTCACGCGAGGAGCGCCTCGGGAACTAGCGACCACCTGTCAAGCATCCAAGGCGTTTGACCGGGAGAAGGACGGTCCTGCCCTTCAATCCGACGGTGGCTTCCGGGGTAGTTTAGGTTTTTTGCTTCTTTTTGGGGCTATAAATAGCCCTTGTACCCCTCTGTTGTAAAGGATCGGTTCCCTTTTATTGGAATAGCTAAACTCACAGACGTGCTCCGGAAGCCTCTCCCCCGGAGAGAGCCTCCCCAGCCGACTCCGGTCGGGAGCGCGTCGACAGGACTAGGGCCCCCACCGGGACCCGAACCTGTATAAACCCGAGTGTCATTTTTTGTGCTTGTCCGGTGGGGGAGGACCGGTCATCCGGTCAACCCGCGCCGCGTAATCTTCGCTAGGATCATTCTCAAAACCTGCCGGGGTATTCGTAATACCACGACAGTTGGCGCCAACCGTGGGGACTCGTGACAAGACGCCATGGCTCCCCCAAGAACAAGGGCTCGCACCCTTCCCGGTGACCCGGGTCTCGGAGACCCGGCGCCGTCCGCCCGGGACACTGCAGTCCCGGCGGTCCCTTCCGGAGGCGACCTGGCCTAGGTACCGCCTCCCTCCTTTCCTCTTAACTTAGGTGCTTCCACCTCCAGGTCGTTCCCGGTGACCGCGGAGACCTCGGCCGGGACCAGTCTCCCCCCGACGGCTCCCCTGGCTCCCCGGGACGCCCTGCTTGAAGCTCTCGTGGAAGGCCAGCTCCGCGCTCAGCGCTCTATGGACGAGCTCCTTAGCGTGTTGGCGCGGCCTCTGGCCCCCACATTTGCGTCACACCCGTATCCGGGGAACATGCCCCCGTTTATGGGTTACCCGGCGGCCCCTCCGGCCTCCGGGGGGTTGTCCGCCCCGTATAATCCTGTCGGGGGGTTCCCTCCCCCTGCGGGATATACGTCCGGACCTTTCCCGGCTCCTGGGCCCGTCCCGGTGCCGGGAGGTTATTTCATGCCGGGGCCCTTCGTGGCACCAAGGGGGTACCCTGTCCCTGGCCTATCCCTGGGGCCGGGAGCCCACTTCATGCCGGGGGTTTACCTTGCGCCGGGAGCCAGTCCCGCCCCCCGCGTCGCGTTTACCGCACCGGGGGCGGTTGACAGAGCAGCCCCCGTGCCGCAGCGGACTTCCCCCCGCATGGGCTCCCCGGTTCCGGACGTCGCCGCGGGGGCTCCCCCCTCGCCGGTTCCGGGTGTTACAGGGCCTGCCCCCTTCCCGGTTCCGGTCGTGGCCACTGGGGCCCCCTCCACTTCGGTTCCAGGCGTCGCCGCGGGCGCCCCCTCCCAGGTTCTGGATAATACAGGGGCTTCCCCCTTTCTGGTCCCGGGGGTCGTCGAAGGGGGCTCCCCCCAACCGGCTCCGGAAGCCTCCGGGGCGGCAGCTACAGCGCACGAGCTCCCTCCCTCGGCGGGACAGGTCCGTTTCACCCCGGGGGAGGTCGAGCGAATGCGTTCACCAGAGCGCGGGGAAGAACTTCCCCCCGGCCGCGGGCGCGGGGAGCCTCGCTCTCGCACCGGCCGGGGGAAGAGACCGGCTGAAGAGCCAACCTCTCCGGCGGAGAGCCCGGACGTCCGGGAGCTTAGTCCTGGCCCAGAGGAAAAGCGTCGCCACCGCCATTCTAGCGGACCTCTCGGACCGCTTCCAGACTCGGACAACGAAGGTCCCGTGAAGGAAGACAGCGACCGGGGCTCTCCACGGGAAGTGCAGGGGGCTAACCAGCCGCTATGCCGAAGACTTCGCAGCATCCGGTGGCCGCGGCCCTACCGCCCTCCGCACATCGAACATTATAACGGTGAGGCAGACCCTTACGAATTTGTGCAGGTCTACTCCACAGCCATTTCCGCGGCCGGGGGGGACGAGACGGTACAGTGCAACGTCTTCCCCCTCTACCTCTCCTGCATTGCCCGCTCCTGGTTCTACAACCTGAAGGCCGGCTCCATCAAGTCTTTCTCGCAGCTCAAGCGGGAGTTCTGTGCCAACTTCCAAGGGAACTACGTGCGTCCCCTGGACTCCTCGCAGCTGTACACTGTCCGGCAGAGGACTGGGGAAACCATCAGAAGCTTCTTCAAGCGCTTTGCTCAGGTGAAAAGCAAAGTGGCCCATGTCCCCGACTCTACGGTCATCGAAGCCTGCAAAAGCGGCATCCTCCCGGGGGAGCTCCACCGAAGGCTCTCCCGGAGCTGCCCCTCTTCCGCCGACGAGCTCTTCAACGTGCTCGAAAAGTACGCTCGGGCGGAGGAAGACGATATCTGGAAGAAGACCCAGGGGGCTCCCGCCCCCGTCGACCTAGGAGCCAGGGATCCCCCCAAACGATCTAGGCAGGGGGGGCGTAGCGAGCCACGGCCTCGGGACACCTTTGTCCTCGAGGGCGGAGGCGGCTCGTGCGACCCCCCGAGGGCCAACCGCCCCTTCCCCAAACCGAAGGGCCATGGGGGAGGGCAATCTTCGCGCGGCCGGGAGGGCCCCGCGGGGAGAAGGCGGGAAGGACCGTGGTGTAGCTTCCACAGGTCCAGTACCCACGCTACCCGAGATTGTAGCCAGCTGCTGCAGCACTTCGCGGACTTCCTCGACCAGCGCGGGCAGGGGGGGGGGACTCCGGCCTCCTTGCCCCCTCGGCCAGCTGTTCCGGCCCTTCCCGCTCCCGTGGGGGGTCAGCAGACACAGGAGGGGGAGCCTTCAGAAGCTCTCCCCTTTCAAACTTCGCAGCGGCACGTCAACGTCATCGTGGGAGGATGTGCCTCCGGGCGGGACTCTAAGCGCCAGCGTAAGGAGTACGCGCGCGAAGTCAAGGTTGTGGGGGTGCTACACACGTCCCCGCCACCAAAGTGGTCGGACATCCCCCTCACCTTCACGGCAGAAGACGCGCGGGGGGTTCGCTTCCCCCACGACGACGCGCTCATTGTCTCCGCGACCATCTACAACTGCCATCTGGCCCGTATCCTGGTGGACGGCGGGAGCTCCGCCGATGTCCTATTTCTGAAGGCCTTCAAAGAAATGTAAGTGGATGAGAAGCTCCTGCAGTCCGCTGCTGGGCCCCTGCAAGGTTTTGTCCCGGGGAAGGCGATCCACCCCGTGGGCAAAGTAGATCTTCCAATGACCTTCGGCACCCCGGAGAACTACCGGACCGAGCTGGTCCGCTTCGATGTAGTAGACCTCCCCTCCTCCTACAATGTGATTATGGGGAGGACGACAATTAACCGGCTGGGGGCTGCCACCCATCAAAACTATCTCTGCATGAAGATCCCCGGGCCGCATGGTGTGATCAACGTCCGGGGAGACCAAGACATGGCCCGTGCTCTATATGAGCGCGCTGCGGCCACAATTGGAAGCGTCAACCTCATAAAGACGCCCGGGGGAAGCTTCGGCATTACTTCCTGGGGCACCCCATCACCGTCCCGTCGTCCCTTCCCCTTGGGGAGGTACTGCGGAACAAGGAAGCCACCGGCCGGATCGGGAAGTGGGGGGCCGAGCTCGCCCCTTTCTCCCTATCGCTTACCGGCCGCTCCACCATCAAGTCGCAGGTCCTCGCCGACTTCGTCGCGGAGTGGACTCCCGCCTCTGGGTCTGGGGACGAAGATCTCCCTGTGCCGCCCCGACGCGGTGATCATTGGACCCTTATGTTCGATGGGTCACTGTGTCTCGCCGGGGCTGGTGCGGGAGTAGTCCTCCGGAGCCCCGAGGGGAAGGAACTCGAGTACGCCGCGTGGCTCGAGTTCCCCGCAACCAACAACGTCGCCAAATACGAGGCTTTGCTTCTCGGGATGCACCTCGCGCGCTCCCTGGGGATCCGGCGCCTCCTAGTCAAGGGAGATTCTCAGCTCGTAGTTTGCCAAATGGACAAGTTTTACCTGTGCCATGACACAAACTTAAGTCTTTATTTGCAGGAAGTGCGAAAGATGGAGAGGCATTTCGACGGCCTCGAGGCCCGGCATATCCCATGTAGGGACAATGATCGGGCCAACGCCTTGGCCCGGGTAGCAAGCGCCCGGGAATCGCTCCCCAAGGGGGCTTTCCTGGAGATCATCACGAAGCCCTCGGTGGCCTCCCCGGACACGGGCGACGAGCCTCATGTCCCGGAGGTCGCCGAGATCACCCGGACTCCGTCTTGGATGGATCCCCTCATCTCCTTCATCAAGGGGGAGGGGGACCCTCCTAGTGAGACCGAGGCTAAACGCCTCCGGGCTAAAGCCCGGGCATATCTCCTGCTGGAGGGGAGGCTCTACAAGCGGGGGGCTTCCGCCCTCCTGCGCTGCCTCCCCCGGCCGGAGGGACTTCAACTTCTCGAAGACATCCACGCGGGGAGCTGCGGTTCTCACCTAGCCCCGCGTGCCATCGCGGCCAAGGCCCTCCGGCAGGGCTTCTACTGGCCCACGGTCATGCGCGACGCGCGAGACCTTGTCTCCGCGTGCGAGGCATGCCAGAAGATGGCCAAGGGCTCGAACCTCCCCCCTATAGCGCTGCAGACAATCCCCATCACTTGGCCCTTTGTGCGCTGGGGGATGGACCTCTTAGGGCCCTTCCCCCCAGCGCCCGGGGGATACAAGTATGCGGTAGTCGCAGTCGACTATTTTACAAAGTGGGTTGAGGCGGAGCCTTTGGCCAGCATCACGTCCCGGGCCGTTCAGCGGTTTTTCTGGAAAAACGTCGTATGTAGTTTTGGTGTCCCCCGGGAAATCACCGTGGACAACGGGACCCAATTGGACTCGCCTTATTTCCGGGAATTCTGCGAAGGCCTAGGGCTCGTCATCCACTTCGCCTCGGTGGCCCATCCCTGGAGCAATGGGGCTGTCGAGAGGGTCAACGACGTGATCCTACAGGGGTTGCACCGGAGACTCGAGCAAACCTCTTCTAAGCGGGGTGCATGGGCAGAGGAGCTCTCTAGCATCCTCTGCTCCATGCGCACGACCCCGTCCCGGGCGACGGGGCGTACTCCCTTCTCCCTGGTCTACGGGGCGGAGGCAGTCCTCCCCCCGGAGATCGGCTTCCGGTCACTGTGGGTTGAGCTCCTGGAGGGAACTACGCCCTCAGCGTACCAGGCCAACCAGCGTCTGGAGATCGACCTCGTGGAGGAGGAACGCGACCGAGCGCTCCTCCGCCACGCCATCTACGAGCAAGAAATGGCGCGCGCGTACAATCAGCGCGTGCGTGAGAAAGCTTTCCGCCTTGGGGACCTTGTCCTCAAGCTCGTGACGGACCCCCAGGCCCAGGGTAAGCTCTCCCCCAAGTGGGAGGGCCCCTATAGGATCTCCGCGGTCCTGGGCTCGGGGGCCTACAAGCTCTCCAACCTTCAAGAACAGGAGCTGAAGCACACGTGGAACTTGCGTTTACTTCGCAAGTTCTATGTTTAGCCTTACGGGCCTGTCCCCTCCCCCGAAGCGTTCACGCCGGAAGGGGAGGAGGGACACTGTATTTTCCTCCCCTTTCGCGGCTTCGCAGGGGGAGGCCTTGTACTTCATTTTATTAGCAATACATAGGTCTTGCTTTTTAAACTGTCTCATTGCAGGTCTGTCTTATTACCGCCCCTAGCGGCGATGCCCTCCCCGCGAGGATGCCCTCCCCGCGAGGAAGTGGGCCAGGCCCAACAAGTCCCTACAACGGGAGTCCCACTCCCGTAGGGCGGCTTACGATCAGCCCTCGTGGACTGAGGGTGTAAGCGGCAACCCGGTCACAGTGGCCGCGGTAACGAGTCACTTTGGGAGACTAGTCCCCTGCCCAGACACTCGACCCGTCTTCGGGCACTTCCTCCTACAGGAGTCGACGTTATTCCCGGCTCCCCGTTTTCACGGCGACCGGAAGATCGGCCCCTTGCGGCTTGATTGGATCTATCTTCCTCCTCCGGGAGTTGACGTTATTCCCGGCTCCCCGTTTTCACTGCGACCGGACGATTGGTCCCCGGCGACCTTATTCCCGGCTCCCCGTTCTCACGGCGACCGGATGAATGCCTCCCGGAGACCCTATTCCCGGCTCCCCGTTCTCACGGTGACCGGACGATTGTCTCTCGGAGCAGTCACGAATTTCTCGGGCATTTTCTTCCCCGAAGACCCTATTCCCGGCTCCTCGTTCTCACGGCTACCGGACGAATGTCTCCTAGGAAGCTCGCCTCCGGAAATCTCATCGGGTTCTCTTGGACATTTCTTCCACATGAGGCCTTATTTCCGGCTCCCCGTTCTCACGGCGACCGGACGATTGTCTCCCGGAAGGTCTTCTTCTTGAAAACCTCGTTTTAAAATTTTCTAACTTAGAAAATTTCCTATGCTACAGGTGACTTCCATCCCGGGGGCCTTGTTACCCCCACAGCGCGCGGAGCTATTCTCCGGCCCGCTGTGGGCGGGGGGGATAAGGAACCCCCGGGTGTCGACCGCACCACCCACGAGGAAACTTAGCTCATCCTTGTTAAGATAGTCGTCCAGACCATCCAAGAAGAAGAAAATAAAGAGGCAATGAAAGGAAACAACAACACAGCTTTATTGATTATCAAACCCGGAGGACATCTTCCCCCTCCGGTGCCTTCGGAAACGATACAACCCGGGTTCTAACCCGGGGGATTCTCTACGCCCTAAGGCTCCTACGCCTAATACTCCCGGAGGCTCCCCGCTAGCTCCCGGGTTAGGTCCCGGTACAATGCCCGTACGCGGCGCCGAGCGTCCCGGAGTACATCTTCAGGCCAGAACTCGTATCCCGCCGGTGGAAGTATCCGGAGGGTAGGGATCATCCGGAGCCCCGGTCGCGGAGGGGACAATTCGGCACGATGATTATCAAAGTTGTCCAAGTGCCACTCCGGACGCCACCTCAACCGGATCGGCTCCCGGACACTATCCTCGCCGCGATTCCCGGAGACAAGGCTTAGCAAGATCAAAGCCGCTTGGGCGTCCCCCGGGGAGCCCCTCCCGGACCTTCGCCCGGGAGTAACCTCCCGGGAACCCTGGTAACAGTAAATTCAATTCAAAGACTTAGAAAAAATTCTAACTTCATTGCATTCAAAATGTTTCTGTACAAGTGTCCGGGGCTTCTTCTAAGAAGCTACCGGAATCAAAAAGTCCTAAAACAAAAAAGGGCCCTAGCTAAGACCCGGGGGGAGGCTCATACATGTTCGTTGGCGTCCTCCCCCCGGGGGGCTTCTTCCAAGGCCGGGGCTGGGACGTCACCCGCCGGAGGCGCCGGAGCCGGGAACCACACCCGGATGATCCGGTCGTAGAACCCTCCGGCAAGCTACTCGACCTCCCGGAGTGAAGGCTCGAAGGAGTCCGGGAAGCTTCGGGGGATGCGGCCCCCGATCGCCCGGGCGCCGACCCCCCGGAATTCGACGAGCCCCGCAGCGGCCGCGACGACGGGGATCGCGCGGCCCCGCGCCCGAACGTCGGCAGCCTCCGGGATGGCGGAGACCTGTGAGTTGAGAAAACGCATAGCCTCCGCGAGGGTCGCCGGCGGCACCTCCCTGCTCCCGGAGCCTAGGCTTACGCCAAGGCCCTCGAGGGCCGACCGGACGGAGCGGCCCGCGTCCGCCACCGCCCTGACGCTCGAGCTCTCGAGCTCCCGGAGCGCCTCCTCCCTCTCCTTGGCCTCCTCCCGGAGGCGGCCGTTGACGGCCTCGGAAATATGGACCTGGGCCCCGACCCGGGTCAATTCCGCGAGGGCTTCGTCGCGTTCCCGGAGGGCCTCCTCGCGCTGCCCTACGGAGGCCGCGGCCCGGCCCTCCCCTCCGTCTCCTTAAGCAGCCGGGCGACCCGCTGCTCAAGGCCCCAGGTAAGAGCTGCCACCTACAAAATATATAGAGTTAGAAAAATCTCAAAGTGCAGGGGATGAATAAAGACGTCATCGACTCGGGTTACCTGGGCCCCGAGGGACTGAAGCCCCTCGAAACGCTCATGGAGCGTCCCTCCCGCGACGAAGGCTTGCACCTTCCGGGTATGCAGGCCCTCCGAGTAGCGGGCGACCTCCCTCGCGGGAAGCAAAGGGGTCTCCCGCCCGGCGCCGCCAGCGCGGCCGGCGGGGGGTCCCCGGACCTCAAGGTCTGGTAACGCAGCCGGCGTCACCGGCGTCTTCGTCGACGAGGAAGTGCCCCCCGAAGACGTGGCCGAGGAGCTCTCGGCGGGAGCCCCCGCCCGGGGGGGAACCATCAGGCCTTTCCCCGCCCCGGGCCACAAGGTCCTCGGGGCCTCCTCCTCCGGAGGAACCTCGTAGACCGAGGGGCTCCCCCCTCGTCCACCGGCCAAACCCGCGGTGGCGAGGCCTCCGCGAATCTCACCTCCAGCCTCTCCGGCTCCAAAGAAGCCGGAAGGGGCAGGAGGGGCTCCACCAAGAGCGGCGACGGGGCGTAGTTCGCCGAGTCGGACGCCGCCCCTCCCGCGGTCGCCTCCTTCCCCCGCGCCTCGACGGGGCCCTTCGGGGGAGGAGGTGTTGCTTCCTTCCGGGCCGGTGCCTGGGCACGCTCGCTCTCGGGGGTCTCGTCCCGGGGCTTCGCCGGAGTCACCGCCGGCGTCGTCGATGGGCCGGGGGTCTTTTGAACCCGGGCCTTCTTGGGCTCCGAGCCCCCGGCCGCCTCCTTCCCCCGTTTGTGCGACCCGGGGGTGGGGAGAGGCTTCCTCTCCGGCAGCTTCAGCCCGTAGGCCGCCGCTACCAAGTTCTTGGGAGGGCCCTCCCCCATGGCGCGCACGACGCGCTCGTGCTCATCGGCGAAGTACCTCCCCAGGAGGTTCTCCGCCTTCTCCCGCGCCGCTGGGTACGGCCGGACTGCAAGAGGTAAAGAGTTAGTTAAATTTTTGAAAATTCGTAAATACAATGCAGCAGGTTCCCGGAGCTTACGTCGCGTCACCGGCTTCACCGGGGGCCGCTGCTCGGGGCCCATGCCGATCCCCCTCTTCCCACCGGTGAAGGGGGAGATCCGGAGGAGAGCCATCTCCTCGGCGGCGTCCCGCATCGAGCGGGTCTTCTTGGAGAGGATCACCTTGCCGAGGAGATCGAACTCCTCGTCCGTCCACACCGGAGGCTTCGGCGCGGACGACCGGCTGTAGGTGGGAGGCTCCGGGGCGTACACCACCGCCTCGTCCCGGACCCGGAGGTAAAACCACCTCCGGACCTAGTCCCCCCAGTGGTCCCGGGAGGCCGCCGCCGGGTAGTCGATCACCCGGGATGGCAACATCTGGAACATCACCGAACCGAAGGGGGACTTGGGGCCCCCCTTCACCAGGTGGGACGTCCGCGCCGCCGGCTCGTAGAAGTACCGGAAGGCGCGAAGGGTGGGCTCCCGCCCGGTCGCTGTCTCGTAGAGCCAGATAAAGAGGCCCATCCGGACAAGCGCGTTCGGGGTGAGGTGGTTGAGAGCCACCCCGTACTCCTTGAGAAACTCCCGGAGCATGGGATGCACCGGGAGCCGGAGCCCCGCCTCCAGGAAGGCCTCGAAGGCCACGACCTCTCCAGGCCTGGGGCGGGGGGCTCCGTCTTTCTTCACGGGGACTCGATGTCCCCGTCCGCTACGACGCAGCGTTCGACCAAGGACTCGGCGTCCTCGGCCGTGAACTCCGATGCCCAGAGGAAATCCGGAGGGATTTCCTCCCGGGGCACCTCCGTGGTCTTTGCTCGACCCTTGGGTGCCATGAGGTTAGTCTTCTTTTTTGTTCGGTGGCTAACCTTTCAGGAGGCTACTACTAAAACTCCCGGACGACTACTACCGGAAGGAGCTACCGGGAGAGGGCTACCGGGAAAGAAAAAATCGCTGAGGATGAAAAATTTGGAATGAGCATCCGGGCCCCCCAAGGGCCTATTTATAGGGGCGGGACGTGGTCTAGATGCACGCCACGTGGCACCCGCGGATCAATCTGGACCGTAGAAGTTCAAACCGTATGTGGGAAACGAAGGGACGGGCGCGTGAATCGAGGCGCCGGTTCGAACCGCGCACGCATTTATGGCGAAACGGCGCGGCCTTAAGCGTGGGGCACGGAAACCGAAGCGCCGCGGCTCCGGTGACTTGGCCCGGAGATCATCCCGGTGACGTGTGCCATACCCACCGGGGACTCTAGCATCGTCCCCGGCGTGCATGGGGGGCTGTTGTCGGGGGAAATCTCCGCGGGACCAAGTCCAGGTAGGTTGTGTCACAATTGCCCGGGGACGCGGCCTCCGGGCCCTCCCCGGGCGCCGCCTTTTGGCCCCCGGGACATGGCCTCCGGTGCCCTCCCGGGCGCCGCCATTTGGCTCCCGGGACGCGGCCTCCGGTGCCGTCTCGGGCGCCGCCATTTGCCCAGGGACGCGGCCTCCGGCCCCTCCCCGGGCGCCGCCTTTTGGCCCCCGGGACGTGGCCTCCGGTGCCCCCCCGGGCGCCGCCATTTGGTCCCGGGATGCGGCCTCCGGTGCTGTCCCGGGCGCCGCCATTTGCCCGGGGATGCGGCTTCCGGCCCCACCCCGGGCGCCGCCTTTTGGCCCCCGGGACGTGGCCTCCGGTGCCCTCCCGGGCGCCACCATTTGGCTCCCGGGACGCGGCCTCCGGTGCCCTCCCGGGCGCCGCCATTTGCCCGGGGACGCAGCCTCCGGCCCCTCCCCGGGCGCCGCCTGTTGGCCCCCGGGACGTGGCCTCCGGTGCCCTCCCGGGCGCCGCATTTGGCTCCCGGGACGCGGCCTCCGGTGCCGTCCCGAGCGCCGCCATTTTCCCGGGGACGTGGCCTCCGGCCCCTCCCCAGGCGCCGCCATTGGCCCGGGGACGTGGCCTCCGGGGCCTCCCCGGGCGCCGCCTTTTGGCCCCCGGGACCTGGCCTCCGGCGCCGTCCCGAGCCTCATCGCCCTCCTAAAGGTAAAGTCTCGAGCTGTTTATCACGTGCAGGTCACGTGAGGAGCGCCTCGGGAACTAGCGACCACCTGTCAAGCATCCAAGGCGTTTGACCGGGAGAAGGACGGTCCTGCCCTTCAATCCGACGGTGGCTTCTGGGGTAGTTTAGGTTTTTTGCTTCTTTTTGGAGCTATAAATAGCCCTTGTACCCCTTTGTTGTAAAGGATCGGTTCCCTTTTATTGGAATAGCTAAACTCACAGACGTGCTCCGGAAGCCTCTCCCCCGGAGAGAGCCTCCCCAGCCGACTCCAGTCGGGAGCGCGTTGACAGGACTAGGGCCCCCACTGGGACCCGAACCTGTATAAACCCGAGTGTCATTTTTTGTGCTTGTCCAGCGGGGGAGGACCGGTCATCCGGTCAACCCGCGCCGCATAATCTTCGCTAGGATCATTCTCAAAACCTGCCGGGGTATTCGCAATACCACGACACCTCAGTACCCTCGTTGGTTGGATACACCTTTGACATTTGATCGCACTGATTGTCCTGCGGGGCTTATTCGACCATTGAGGCTCCCTCTGGTCATTACCCCGATCATCAGTAATGCGAGAGTCGAAAGGGTCCTGATCGACGGAGGGAGCTCCTTGGACATTTTATTGGTCAAGGCGCTCGACGAGATGCAAATTCCTCGTTCAAAGATTAAGCCCATAATCCATCCGTTTATGGGATAATCCCTGGTCCCTCCATGATGCCGTTGGGATAGGTGGTCCTCTCGGTCACACTGGGAGAACCGAACAACTTCCAAACAGAATTGGTTACATTTGATGTAATTGATTGTGATTCGGCTTACAATGCAATCTTTGGCAGGCCAACTCTTGCTAAGTTCATGATGGCAACGCACTATGCTTATCAGTGCGGCAAATTGCCCGGCCCCAAAGGTGTCATCTTGATCCGAGGCAGTCGCAACGTAGCACTCACATGTGACCGACTATCTTTGGAGATGGTCGATCAACTTCCCCTCCGGGACGCTCAGGTCGCCACTGTCGCCGCTGACGCGATCAAGGCTGCTCCTCGACCAGATGAGAAACTCAAACTAGTTCCTTTGTACCCAGATGATCCATCGAAGACAATTCGGGTCGGATCTGGCCTGGATGACAAATAGGAACTCGAGCTCATTACTTTCCTCTGGGCTAACGCAGATGTGTTTGCGTGGAAACCGTCCGACATGCCCAGTGTCCCAAGGGAAGTAATCGAGCACAGGTTAGCAATTCGACCTGGACAACGACCAATAAAGCAAAAGCTCAGGTTTTTTGCTGTCGACCGACAAGAAGCCATCCGAGAGGAGTTGGACAAACTCCTAAAAGCCGGGTTTATTCGCGAGGTCGATCACCCGGAATGGCTCGCCAATCCGGTCATGGTCCGCAAGTCAAATGGCAAGTGGCGCATGTGCGTCGACTACACTAGCCTCAACAGTGCCTGTCCGAAGGATGACTTTCCCCTTTCCCTCATCGACCAGCTGGTCGACTCAACCACGGGTTGCGAACTGATGAGCTTCCTGGACACTTACTCAGGATACCATCAAATTAGCATGGCAGAAGAAGATGAAGAGAAGACTGCCTTCATCACCCCGTTCGGCACCTACTGCTACGTCAGAATGCCGTTCGGTCTCAAGAACGCAGGTTCCACGTACCAGCGCTTGATGCAAAAGACCTTTCTTTCCCAGATAGGGTGTAATCTCAAAGCATATGTAGACGACTTGGTTGTAAAAAGCACTAAGAGATTGTCTCATTTGGATGATCTCGCTGAAACCTTCTGTAATCTAAATAGCTTTGGAATAAAATTGAACCCGGGGAAATGTTCTTTCGGGGTTTCTTCAGAAAACTTCTTGGTTTCCTTGTTTGTTCCAGAGGCATTGAAGTCAATCCTGAGAAAATCAGGGCCATCGAACAGATGAGGTCTCCCTCGACCATGAAAGATGTTCAACGCCTGGCTGGTCGCATGGTGGCCTTGAGTCGGTTCATATCGCGACTAGGCGAAAGGGGATTACCTTTCTTCAAGGCCCTGCGAAAGCATCATAATTTCACATGGTCCGATCAGGCTGAAAAAGCATTTCAGGAGGTAAAGACATATCTATCTAGTCCGCCAGTTCTCGTGTCTCCCAACAAAGGAGAACCATTACTTCTCTATTTGGCGGCCACACCGCACGAGGTCAGCGCTGTCCTGATCGCGGATAGGGAAGGAATACAAAGACCCGTCTACTATGGAAGCGAGGTACTTCATGGTCCTAAGGAGCGATACCCTGAGGTCCAGAAGATACTTTATGCACTACTGATGGCTTCCCGTAAGCTACGACATTACTTCCAAGCTCACAAGATCACAGTACCCTCCTTTTTTCCTTTGGAGGATATTGTCCGAAATTCGGAGAAATCTGGTCGAATCGCCAAATGGGCGGTCGAACTCGGCGCTTTTGATATCCATTTCACGCCCCGCACGGCGGTTAAGTTTCAGGTCTTGGCCGACTTTGTGGTCGAATGGACCAACCCTGAGCCACCCGTGCAGGTGCCCGAGGAATTGGAATGCCCCGATCACTGGACAATGTACTTTGACGGTTCCCGTAGTTTTCAACACTCGGGGGCTGGAGTGGTCTTAGTTACGCCTCAGGGCGAACAGCTTAAGTATGTCATCCAACTACACTTTGTTGCGACCAACAACGCAGCAGAGTATGAAGGTCTTCTTGCAGGGCTCCGGGCAGCAAAATTCCTCGGAGTCCGCCGATTAGTGGTGAGGGGAGACTCACAGCTGGTCGTAAACCAGGTAAACAAGGAGTACAACACCTCCGATGAGACAATGACCCATTACCTGGGGGAAGTGAGGAGATTGGAAAAACACTTCAGTCATTTCGAAGTCCAATACATCCCGCGAAAGGACAACATTCTCGTAGACCAATTATTCAAAATTGGGTCCTCACGCACATCCGCTCCGGCAGGAGTGTTCATTGAACACTTGGAACATCCTTCGATCATGACTTCGGTCGAGGATGATCCGGTAACAGTCTGCGTTACCAACCTCGGTCAGGAATAGGATTGGACTCATCCATTGAGAGTCTATCTTGAACGGGGGACCCTACCCGAGGATGAAACCGAAAGCGATCAGTTGATTCGAAAAGCGCGTCTATACAAGCTCATAGAAGGAGTTTTGTATAGAAAGGGTACTCAAGGAGTATTCATGCGCTGCATATCTCAGGAGGAAGGTAAATTCCTTCTGAAAGAAATACATGACGGTGTATGCGGTGCGCACGGCTCATATGAGACACTGGTCGGAAAAGCTTTTCGACAAGGATTCTACTAGCCTTCGGCACTCGATGATGCCAAGCATATGGTCAAGATGTGTCCTCAGTGTCAATTTTATGCGAGACAGGTGCATCAACCTGCCTATGCATTACAAACCATTCCCCTTGCATGGCCTTTTGCGGTCTGGGGAATGGATATTGTCGGTCCTATGCCACAAGCGGTCAATTGATACAAGTTTCTGTTCGTAGCTATTGATACGTTCACAAAGTGGATTGAGGCCGAACCGGTACGAAATATTACCGCATCAGCAGCACAAAAGTTGTTCCATAAGAACATCGTTGCTCAATTCGGTGTTCCAAACCGTCTCATCACGGACAATGGTTCCCAGTTCGCCAGCGGTCTTTTCTTGGATTATTGCGATCAGATTGGGACCAAGGTGTGCTTTGCTTCTGTGGCTCATCCACAGAGAAATTGTGCCGTAGAACGTGCCAACGGGCAGATATTGCAAGGCATCAAGGAACGTGTTTTCGATTGCCTTAAGACTCGCTCGGGGGCTTAGGCAGACGAGCTCTATATAGTTCTATGGGCACTACAAACTACTTCTAGTCGAGCCACCGGTGAGACGTCCTTCCATCTGGTTTATGGGTCTGAGGCCATACTACCTATGGAAATCAGTATTGGATCTGTTCGGACAGAGCAGTTCGAACGAATTGATCAGTCTGAACAGCGATCACAGGATCTCATCCTCTTGGAAGAAAAGCGTGATCACGCGTTGATCAAGTCCGCGGTATACTTGCAAGCTTTGCGCAAGTACCATAACAAAAGGGTGCGACCACGTAGTCTTCACGTAGGCGATCTGGTTTTACAAAAAATTCAAGACCAGTCTAATCGTCATAAATTCTCCCCGAAGTGGGAAGGCTCTTACACTGTTGTTTCGGTGCCGCGACCAGGATCAGCGCGATTAGCCATGGAGGATGGTCGAATTTTGTCCAATACTTGGAACATCGACCAACTACGTAAGTTTTACGTGTAAGTATTCAATCCCTTTTCCTTTTCAATTAGCATTTGTTTAATAAAACAAGGAATTTTTTGGTTTCATACGATGAACATCTCCTTCCATGCCCATGTCTTATGAACTTGACTCGGGGGCTGGTCGCCGGCGGTTATATCATTACAACGTTCTAATAGGATTCGCTGGCCGATCTCACGATCACTTCTAGACATGTCACTCCTAAATAAGACGTTTCTCAACGCATACGGGGCTTGCTGGTATGTCCTTGGTCGCCTGAGTGGCCGCCGGTTTGCAACAAGATTAGACGTTACATTGATCATAATTGTTGGTCTGATCGCACACCCCTGGTCGTTACACTCGTATTTCTCCTGTGTTTATAATACTAAGCCTTCAGTATCTATAATCACAGGCGGGGGCTAGGGGGATATGCTTATAATATGAAACAACAAAAAAGTACTTTCTTTCAAAATCAAAAAGTACATGCATTGCATTCTATAGTTTATATCTATACAATTGTAGGGATTACACAATCCCGAGCTCGGTCAGGAGTCTATCTACAAGGGGATTGACTTCCTCCATGATCGCCTCGAGTTGCTGTTCACTCTCGATCTCTACCGTTCCCACCAGTGGATTCAGATCCTTATCTGGGCCATGGTGAAGACGAAACCGGCAGAGAATGACGGAGGCTGCTGATTGAACCCTGGTTCTGATTGCCTCTTGTCGTCGCCGTGTATCTTCAGGAAGATACTCGAGAAGTGACTCCGCTTGGGCTACGACCAGTGTAGACCAGTCGCTCGAACTGAGGTCGTCCTTTGTGGTTTCGACCACATCAGCCCTCAGGAGATGGGCCACCATCTTTAGCTTTTCGAAGATGGATTGGCTCAGGTCTCTGTTCGCCCTTCGGGTAGAGTCAATGGAGAGCTGGAGAATTGTCTTGTCTTGATCAAGCCGTTTTATTTGACTTGCTTGCGCTGCAGTAAGGAGATTGTTACTAACCGTCTAACGTTAAAGTCAAGTTTTCTTAGTCGGAAATCGACTTACCAGAGAGCTGTGACCGCAGATCACTAAGCTCGACCTCTTGCTTCGAAATCATGGAGATCGACCTGAGCTTGTTAGCGGCCAGGTTCCACTTCAGAGAAGCAACCTCCCTGTGACAGAAAAGATGATTGTCACAACGAATTTGTATCTATAAAAATTAAAGGGCATTTATTCTTACTTTCACGAGCAGTCTCTTTCTTTTTGTATGGCCTCGATGATCACCACCATAGCAATCGATCTGGCTGTTACACGGGATAGTTCCTATAATACAAAGAGAAGTCAGTGGTGTCCTATGCACAATTCAGGTACCATAAGAGATGTTCATTATACCTCTGTGTACTCCCGAAATGAACTATCGTCCGGGATGGAGGGAGGTCTGGTCGAGGGACCCGTCTCATCCTCGACAGGAGTGGCAAGTGGATGTGCCTGCTGGGCCTCAGTCACAGGTTCCAATGCCTGCAACTGGGTCTTCGTGCCCGACTCGTCCCTAACGGCCCGGACGACTTCCTGGACCGAAGGGACAGAGCGCTCCTCACCGGAGGCCTCAGCACAGACAGAGACTTCAACCCTCCCCGGGGCGGTTGGGAGGCTCGGTGCTATATCTTTACGCCTACAAAGAAAAAAGGAGTTGACTATTACGTTATTGGTCGCCATAATCCGACCCAGAATAAACAGAATGGAGTCCTTACCTTATTTGAAATCCCATTAGCCTTTGGGACTTCAAGGAAGGCTCTCCGTGAGAAAGAGGACAGTCGCTGTCCGTCCTAGTCTTCCTCTTCGTGAATAGGGCCTTTTCTCCCTATGTATGTTCTCTTGTAAGCATATGCATAAGGAATGATAAAGATCTAAGTGGTAAGAATTCATACCGGGGTAACCTGTTTGAACGACAGGGATACTCCCGAAGGCCTGGGTGGCTCCTGGACTTCGGGAGCCGGCACCTCATCCGCGACCCTGGCGTCAGTCGCGGGTCCTGTTCTGTTACGTCCGCTCCTGTCCCCAGCAGTGGAGGATTTGCCTCCCTGGGACTCACAGCAGTCACAGGGGGAAGTTCTTCTCCCTGTACGAGTGTAAATCCGATAAACGCACGTACAGATGAAATTGAGAAGTTAAGATCACGAGGAAGTCTTACCGTGGTCGTCCCTTCGACTAGGGAGGGAGAAGTAACTGACCCTGAAGCCTCTGGGGCTTCGGGGGGGGGGGGGATCTCGCCCGCGACCACGGGACTCCCAGTGGCCGCGGGGTCCGCTGCGGTTGCTTCTGTTTTCGCAGGACGAGGTAGTGTTTCACCGGATGGAGAGTTTGCTATTTTCCTCTTCCGGCGGATCAGGGGAACGTCGTCTTCCTCCTCCTCCTCGCTCCTCTCGCCCTGTACGACGAAGAAATGATTCCAGTTTTGTCGTGGTATTGCAAATACCCCGGCAGGTTTTGTGGACGATCCTAGCGAAGAAAACGCGATGCAGGCTGATCGGGTGACCGGTCCTGCCCCGCCGGACAAACACAACAAGTGACACGAGGATTTATACAGGTTCGGGTCCCGGTGGGGGCCCTAGTCCTGTCGGCGTGCTCGAGTTCCTTCCCCTCGGGGCTCTAGAGGACTACTCCCGCACCAGCCCCGGCGAAACACAGCGACTCGTCGAACATGAGTGTCCAATGGTCACTGTGTCGGGGCGGCGCGGGGAGGTCTTCATCCCCGGGCCTGGAGGCTGGAGTCCACTCCGCCACGAAGTCGGCGAGGACCTGTGACTTGATGGCAGAGCGACCCGTTAGGGACAGGGAGAAGGGGGCGAGCTCGGCCCCCCACTTCCCAATCCGGCCAGTGGCTTCTTTGTTCCACAACACTTCCCCCAGGGGGAGGGACGACGGGACGGTGATGGGGTGTCCCAGGAAGCAGTGGCGAAGCTTCCGGGATGCCATCAGGAGGGCGTAGCAGATCTTCTCCATCTCCGTGTACCGAGTCTTGGCCCCCTGGAGGGCCTCACTCACGTAGTATACGGGACGCTGCTGCCCCCCTTGCTCCTTTACCAATACCGCGCTGACGGCGACCGGGTCGCGGCAAGGTAGAGGAGCAAGGGCTCTTCTGGAGACGGACTCATGAGCATTGGAGGGCTCGTGAGGTACTTCTTGAGGTCATCGAAGGCCTCCTGGGCCTCGGGGGTCCATCGGAACCCCTCGAGCCCCTGGAGGATCTTGAAGAATTGGAGGCCTCGTTCCCCCGACCGCGAGACGAAGTGGCTCAGCGCAGCTAAGCGGCTGGCGAGCCGCTGGACGTCCTTGACGGAGCGCGGCGGGGGCATATCCAGGAACGCCCGGATCTTTTCGGGGTTTGCGTCTATGCCCTGTTGGGACACGAGGAAACCCAGGAGCTTCCCCCCGCGTACGCCGAAGGCACACTTCTCCGGGTTGAGCTTCAGCCCATACGCGCGGAGGTTGTGGAAGGTCTCTGCTAGGTCGTTGACGTGGGTGGCTGCGCGGGGACTTTTGATGACCGCGTCGTCTACGTAGACTTCGACGTTGCTGCCGACTTGGTCTTTGAAGACCAGCGTCATGAGGCGCTGGAATGTCGCCCCCGCATTCTTCAGCCCGAAGGGCATGTGGACGTAGCAGACGGTTCCGAGGGGAGTTATGAAACTCGTCTTTTCCTCGTCCCCTTCCGCCATCCGGACTTGATGGTAGCCCGAGTAGGCGTCCAGGAAGCTCATCAACTCGCACCCCGCGGTCGAGTCGACCAGTTGGTCAATCCATGGGAGTGGGAAGTTGTCCTTGGGGCAGGCGCGGTTGAGGTCGGTGAAGTCCACGCACATCCGCCACCTGCCATTTGACTTCTTCATGAGGACGGGGTTCGCGAGCCACTCGGGGTGCAAGACCTCCCGAATGAACCCTGCCTCTCGGAGTCGGGCGATCTCTCCCTTGATTGCCTCTTGGCATTCCAGGGAGAGTTTCCTCAGTTTCTGTTTGACGGGGGGTGACCGGGGGTCACCGCGAGCTTGTGCTCAATGACCTCCCGGGTGACGCCCCGCATGTCCGAAGGCTTCCATGCGAAAACGTCGGAGTTTTCACGCAGGAAAGCCGCCAGTTGCGCTGCATGCTCCTCAGGGAGCTCCACTACGATCCGGACGGTTTTGTCCCCCTCGTCCGGGAACAGCAGGACCTTCCAGAGGCCCCCTTCCGGTCGCGGCTTGGGGAGGGGCGTCCCGGGAGGTATCGCCGCGACGTCTGGTTCCGGGGGAGAAGCCTCCCCCCCCGGGCGCCTTAATGATGTTGACACTTCCGATTGTGGCGGCGGCGCGCTCGTATAGAGCACGGGCCATGTCTTGGTCTCCCCGGACGTTGATCACGCCGTGCGGCCTGGGGATTTTCATACAGAGGTAGTTTTGATGGGTGGCAGCCCCCAGGCGGTTGATCGTGGTCCTCCCCATGATCGCGTTGTAAGAGGAGGGGAGGTCCACTACGTCGAATCGGACCATCTCAGTCCGGTAGTTCTCTGGGGTGCCGAATGTCATGGGGAGATCCACCTTCCCCACGGGATGGATCGCCTTCCCCGGGACGAACCCTTGCAGGGGGCCCGCTGCGGGCTGCAGGAGCTTCTCATCCACCTGCATCTCCCTGAAGGCCTTCAGGTAGAGGACGTCGGCGGAGCTCCCGCCATCTACGAGGATGCGGGCCAGGTGGCAATTGTAGATGGTGGCGGAGACGATGAGAGCGTCGTCGTGGGGGAAGCGTACCCCGCGCGCGTCTTCCGCCGTGAAGGTGAGAGGGACGTCCGACCAATTGGGTGGCGGAGACGTATGCAGCACCCCCACCACCTTGACTTCGCGCGCGTACTCTTTACGCTGGCGCTTAGAGTCCCGCCTGGAGGCAGACCCTCCCACGATGACGTTGATGCGCCGTTGAGAAGTTTGGAAGGGGAGAGTTTTTGAAGGCTCCCCCTCCTGCGTTTGCCCCTGTTGACCCCCCGCGGGGGCAGGAAGGGCCGGAACAGCTGGCCGAGGGGGCAAGGAGGCCGGAGTCCCCTCCCCTACCCATGCTGGTCGAGGAATACCGCGAAGTGTTGCAGCAGCTGGTGGCACTCTTGGGTAGTGTGGGTACTGGACCCGTGGAAGCTGCACCACAGTCCTTCCCTGCCTCTCCCCGCAGGGCCTTCCCGACCGCGGGAAGACTGTCCTCCCCCATGGCCTTTCGGCTTGGGGAAGGGGCGGTTACCCCTTGGGGGGGTCGCGCGAGCTGCCTCCGCCCTCGAGGACAAAGGTGTCCCGAGGCTGTGGCTCGTTACGCCCCCCTGCCTGGGGCGTTTGAGGGGGTCCCTGGCCCCCCGGTCGGCGGGGGCGGGAACCCCCTGGGTCTTCTTCCAGAGGTCGTCTTCCTCCGCCCGAACATACTTTTCGAGTACGTTGAAGAGCTCGTCGGAGGATCCCACTTTTGCACGCTTTGATGACCGTAGAGTCGGGGACGTGAGCCACTTTGCTCTTTACTTGGGTGAAGCGCTTGAAGAAGCTCCGGATGGTCTCCCCCGTCCTCTACCGGACGGTGTACAGCTGCGAGGAGTCCAGGGGACGCACGTAGTTCCCCTGGAAGTTCGCGTAGAACTCACGCTTGAGCTGCGCGAAAGACTTGATGGAGCCGGCCTTCAGGTTGTAGAACCAGGACCGGGCGATCCCGGTGAGGTAGAGGGGGAAGACGTTGCACTGCACCGTCTCATCCCCCCCAGCCGCCGAGATGGCCGTGGAGTATACTTGCACAAACTCGTAAGGGTCGGCCTCACCGTTATAGTGCTCGATGTGCGGCGGCGATAGGGCCGCGGCCACCGAATGCTCCGAAGTCTGCGGCACAGGGGCTAATTAGCCCCCTGCACTTCCCGGGGAGAGTCCCGGTCGCTGTCTCCTTTGACGGGGGACACGCCCTCGTTATCGGAGTCGGGAAGCGGCCCGAGAGGTCCGCCGGAGTGGCGGTAGCGACGCTTCTCTTCCGGGCCGGGGCTGAGTTCCCGGACGTCCGAGCTCTCCCCCGGAGAGGCTGGCTCCTCGGCGGGTCTCTTCCCCCGACCGGTGCGAGAGCGAGGCTCTCCGCACCCGCGGCCAGGGGGAAGTTCTTCCCCGCACTTGGGTGAATGCATTCGCTCAACCTTCTCCCGGGAGAAACGTACCTGGTTCGCCGGGGGCACCCTCGGGGGAGGCCCCGGGGGAGGAGGGAGCTCATGCACTGTAGCTGCCGGCCCGGAGACTATCGGGGCCGGCTGGGGGGAGCCCCCTGCGAAGACCCTCAGAACCGGAAAGGGGGAAGCCCCTGTATCATCCAGAACCGGGGAGGGGGCGCCCTCGGCGACGTTCGGAACTGAAGTGGAAGGAGCCCTCGTGGCGACAACCGGAGCCGGAAAGGGGGAAGTGTAGCTTCTAGGCCCCTAAAGAGTGTTTTAGTAATTAATGACAACTACAAATGCTATACTAACGATACCTGCTAAGTTGTGTCAAGAAGAAACTTGAAAGACAGGTTAATGAAAGGCAAAGAAAGAGCCTCATGATGAAGAAAGGGCATTGATAAAAAAGGCAAAGGTACAAAATAAGGTCTTTTCCATTTTTACCGGTCTAAGGTGATTAGAGAAGAATTTTGACCGGATTTTAGGATAAACGCCGTACTATTAAGAGGAGCATGTGGTGTATCACGAAATACTTCATCTATGAGCCACAAATCATAAAATCAACCTGCATTGCATACTAGAAGGTCACATACTTTGAAAATGCTTGTTTCAGCTCATTTCTGCTCAGCACTGTCTCAGTCGGTCTGACCGTTTGTTTGACCGGTCTGACCGAATACACGGACTGACCGAATAGGATCTCGGACTGACCGACGTTATGTCTAAGTGTAGTTTATTCCTTTAAAAGGTCAGTCTGTCCGTAGATAAAAACCAAGGTCAGTCTCCTGATACTTCATGTCCTATCTTTCTGTGGTAGTATGTTATTACGGTCTGACCGTTTGATTAGACCGGTCTGACCGAGATATCGGTCTGACCGTGTTTTTGAACTACGGTCTGACCGTATGGCTGGTCTGTCTGTATTTATCGGCCTGACCGTATAACGTGTCCAGAAACTGTGTCGTCTCTGGATAGTTTCACGGTCTGACCGAAATTGGCTCCGGTCTGACCGTGTGTGTGCCTGACAAGGGCAGTTGAGCATTTATTGCGCCTGTTTTATGCCGTTGCAATTGCGGCGGTCTGACCGGGAATATACCTGTGGTCTGACCGCGAAGTAATCTTTTTCTCCCAACGGCCTGTAACGGCTATATTTATTGTGGGGGGTATATATACTCCCATGCACGGCCCTGTTCACAACTTTTTGGCATAACTTTGAGCATTGTCATCATCCTTGAGAGCCTAAGCTAGTTTCATACACTCTAGGGTTCAAATTCTCGAATTTGTGAGAGTGTGCATTTTGAGATCTTCTAGTGCATTGCATTTAGATCATTAAATCAATCTTGTGGCACTAGAAGAAGGCTAAGTGATCATCACCGGCTTGTTACTCTTGGAGTTTGCCGACTCCTAGACGGCTAGGAGAAAGGTTTTGGAGAGCTCTTCAAGGAAGATTGTGAAGACTCCTCAAAACGTCTTGTGAAAGGGTTGAGCACGCCTTGCCGGAGCGGTAAAGTGCATCCTTAGTGAAATCGAGGTTTGGATAACTCATCACACTAATCCGGCTCAAGATCTAGGTCACTTCTCGAGAGAAGGTTGACTAGATAGAGGAGCGGTTAGAGATTTGAGTTTGCCTCAACGTGGATTAGGGGTGATCGGCAAATCACCGAGACCACGGGATATATCCTTGTGTTGAAATTGTTCATTGTTCATCTTGTGTTATTTATTTGCTCTCATTTTCTATAATTTGTTTGATTTATTGATAATTTGTTAAAATCGCCTATTCACCCCCCTCTAGTCGATATCCTAGATCCCTTTCAGGAAGCCCCTGTAATATCCGGAACCGGCGAGGGGGGAGCCCCCGCGGCGACGTCCGGAACCGGGGAGCCGATGCGGGGGGAAGTCTGCTAAGGCACGGGGGCTGCTTTGTCGACCGCACCCGGTGCGGAAACGCGACACGCGGGGTGGGACTGGCTCCTGGCATAGGGAAAGCCCCCGGCCCCAGGAATTGGCCCGGAACGGGGTATCCCCCCGGTGCCACGAAGGGCCCGGGCATGAAGTACCCTCCCGGCACCGGGAAGGGCCCGGGTGCCGGGAAGGGTCCGGACGTATGACCCGCGGGGGAGGGTACCCCCCGCTAGGGTCATACGGGGCGGATAAACCTCCGGAGACCGGAGGGACCGCTGGGTGACCCATAAACGAGGGCATGGTCCCCGGATATGGGTACGGCGCATATGTGGGGGTCGGTGGCCGCACCAACACGCGGAGCAACTCATCCATAGAGCGCTGGGCGCGGAGCTGGCCCTCCACTAAAGCCTCGAGCAGGGCCTCCCGGGGAGCTGGGGGAGCCGTCGGGGGGAGACTGGTCTTGGCCGAGGTTCCCGTGGTCACCGGGAGCGACCCGGAGGTAGAAGCACCTAAGTTAAGAGGGAAGGTGGGAGGCGGTACCTGGGTCTGGCCTCCTCCGGGCGGAAGTGCCGGGATAGTCGTGTCCCGGACGGGCGGCGCCGGGTCTCCGAGACCGGCGTCACCGGGAAGGGCGCGGGCCCTTGTTCTTAGGGGAGCCATGGCGTCTTGTCACGAGTCCCCACGGACGGCGCCAACTGTTGTGATATTGCGAATACCCCAGCAGGTTTTGTGGATGATCCTAGCGAAGAAAACGCGACGCGGGCTGACCGGGTGACCGGTCCTCCCCCGCCGAACAAACACAGCAAGTGACACGAGGATTTATACAGGTTCGGGTCCCGATGGGGGCCCTAGTCCTGTCAGCGTGCTCCCGACCGGAGTTGGCTGGGGAGGCTCTCTCGGGGAGAGGCTTCTGGAGCACACCTGAGAGTTTGGCTATTCTAGCAATAATGAATCACTTGTTCTTACAACAGGGGGTACAAGGGCTATTTATAGCCCCAAAAAGAAGCAAAAAAGACTAAACTACCCCGGACGCTACCGTCGGATCGAGGGGTAGCGACGTCCTTCTCCCGGTCAGGATCCTTGGATGCTTGACAGGTGGCCGCTGATTCCCGAGGCGCTCCTCGCGTGACCTGCACGTGATCAAGAATCAAAGACTTTACCTTTAGAAGGGCAACAATGCCCGGGGCAGGCACTGGAGGCCACATCCCCGGGCGAGTGGCGGCGCCCGGGACATGCACCGGAGGCCATGTCCCCGGGCGAATGGTGGCGCCCGGGGCAGGCACCGGAGGCCACGTCCCCGGGCGAAAGGCGGCGCCCGGGGCATGCACCGGAGGCAAGGTCCCCGGGTGAAAGGCGGCGCCCGGGACATGCACCGGAGGCAATGTCCCCGGGCAAAAGGCGGCGCCCGGTGCAGGCACCGGAGGCCACGTCCCCGGGCGAAAGGCGGCGCCCGGGACATGCCCCGGAGGCAATGTCCCCAGGCAAAAGTGAAGCAACTTACCTGGACTTGGTCTCGCGGAGATTTCCCCCAACAAGTTTGTACCTGGAAGAACAGGAGGTACGTGATATCTTACCGCAGTTTTCCTTGCGGTAGGAGGGGTTCTCCGTGAAGACCCTTCCCCAAGAATTTGCTTGGATTTCTTGGGGGCAGGATTCCTCGTCCTGGGCTTCGAGGAGATCTTCTTCACGTTCTTCACTGTCGGCTTTCCCAGGAGACCGACGTTTTCACTTGGGAACGTCGCCTCGGCGAATCTCCCCAAGAGCTGTGTCATCCCAACTAATTTGTCAGTACTAAGACCCATGAATGAGAATTGAGTGAAAGGTGACATACCTTTCGGCGTTCCTGCTTGAGGTCATTGCAGGCGTGAACTAAGCTCTGTGGGCGAGGCGATCCCTTGGGGCCCTCCACTTCGGCATGGTAGGCCTTGAGGAGATAGTTTGTCCGCCTCTCGATCTCGGAAGAAGGCAGGACTGTTCCCAGAATACCAATTAGAAAGTACATAACAGAAGTATGAGGTTTCAGTGTCGAAATCACATACCGTCTTTGTAGTCCAGGGTGTTGTCCGCCATGGACTTGATCTCCCAAACCGGATGAGCCCTTTCACGCAGGGGGCTCACCCGATTCTTCACGAAGTCGCGAATGATGTCGCGAGCTGTTAGTCCCTGTTGGACCAAGTGAAGAATCACCTCGGCGTGCTTCATGAACTCGGCATTCATCGCCGGGAGGGAGTCCAACTCACTCGGCTTTTCTGGCTGCGAGTTCTCAAACCACAACCCGCTCTCAAACGGAGGGGTGCAGTAAAACCATTTCTGGTGCCACCCGTGCATGGAGTCTCACAGGGGTGGGAAGGGATACTCTTTCTTCTCCCTTATCCGGAAGTATATGCATCCGGCGGCGTTGGTGCTCTTCGACCACGCCGAATAATAGAAACGCCGGAAGAGATCCACACTAGGATACACTCCGACGTAGGCCTCGCACAGATGCTGGAACACCGCCAGAATCAAGATTGCATTCGGGTGGAGATTTATCAACTCCAACCCGTAATGCTCCAGAATGTCCTTCAGGAACCGACTCTCGGGGAATTGGAACCCGCAGCGCATGTACTCCTCGAAGACCACCAGTTCGCCCTCTCCGACGACTGGGGTTTATTGGTCCTTCTCTGCGGGCCGCCAATTGATTAGCAGCCGCGGAGGAAGGATCTCTTCCTTCTCCAACGCCAGAAGACTCTCTTCGGTGTGGTGGACTGATTTGCTCCAAGACGCCATTTTTTCTGAGAAATCGAGAGGAAAGCTGGCGACTTTGGGGAAGATGAAGGCTTTGGAGAAAGAGGGTTTTTGTGCGGCGGAAGTTCTAAAGACAGGGTTTTCAGCTGTGTGGCTTCTTTAAGAAGCTAACTGCTCCTTTTATAGACCCGAGGAGGCGCACTACTGTGAGTAACGTTCCCCTCAAACGTTCCACTTAATATTCTATTCATTTCGCATAATGGATACTATCCCTGGCGGACCCGTTAAGTGTTCCTGGTATCAGATCCGAAACAAAAGGACTTCTTTGTTTCAAGATTTGAAGATACAAAAACATGAAAAGTTTTTCAAGGGTTTTCGGAGGACATTTTCCTTCATGTGTCTTGTAAACTTTCTTGAAAATATCCTATGACCCATTTTTTGGACGTACGGATATGTTTTGATCATATTACAGTATGGTCGGAACCATGTCTTCGACTAAAGCTCCGATTCTAATCGAAGTGATGGTCTGATCGAGTTTCGGTTCTGATCGCAGTAATCTTTCAAATCGAACTTCGGTTCTAACCGCGGCTTTAAGTCTGATTACAGTATCAGTGCCGGTCGCGGTACAACGATAAAATGCGATTCTGGTCGCAGAATTGAATTTTGCTTGTGTATGAGTGGTCGTAAAGACATTGCTTATGGCCATGTTTTCGCACAGAAGATGTAAAGAGTATTCATATGATATGAGGAAAAAGAAAACTTTATTTCTGACATTCTTTACATACAAAAGGGATATCGGCGACCAGAGCGTCGACCTGATCCGAAAGAAGTTTGCAAAGTTCTCCTAGGGACATGTTGTTGTCAATAGGATCTACGCTGACAACCCCCAGAGAACTAGCAACTAATCTAAGCCTATCTACATCTTCCCTGACAAGAGACGCACTACTATCCCTAATCAAGTTGGAGAGTTCTCGCTGTTGCTGAGCGTGATCCCTCTCTCGACGGAACTGGTGCGCCTCTTCACGGGATCTCTCAAAACATTCTGCCAGGTATAGAATCGCCGAAGACATCTCTTCAGTCTTCTTCTCCAGAGCCTCTTTTTCCCCTTGGAGAGTCTGCCCGAAGGGGGGAAGCAGGATCTCAGCAGGCTGGTCGCTGGGGCCTCCGATCTTCTACATTTGTAAAAGTTAGTCACACTAACTATGACAATAAGCAAAAGGAGATAAGGATTATCACCTGTCCCTGCATGTGACAGGTTGATATAGGCATCCTGGAAAGTAGATCACCCGATAAAACTCGAGGATCGTCATATGGTGGAAGTGCCACTTTCTCACTATAGATTGCTTCCTCAACACAAGTTGAGGACCATCTGGTCGTGAGAGAGCAGCTTGCCTACCAGAAAATTGATCATCCGAACAAAAGTAGGGAGTATTGGGATGAAATGGAGAAAACTGAGAAGAATGTCCCTCCAAAGGTGGAGATGAAAGTTCGACCTGCCGAGGTGCATGGATAGGAAGAACTAAGGGAACAGAAGGAAGAAAGAACGGTGATGCGTCTTTCACCTTTGTTCTGCTGGAGGATCCCTCGTCAACCTTGGGCTTCTTCCTTGAGGGAGATGGATCTTCGGGCATCTGTGGCTCTTGCTCGAAAACTTTATTCTCATCACTCTCAATCTCGATGATGTTGTGGTCTGCCATCGGGAAGTGTATGAGAGGAAGAATGAAGATAGCTTCAAAGGAAACTTAGCCGAGAGGAGAAGTTGTGGAGCTCTGTAATTCGAAGGCTTCGGTATTTATAGCCGCCAGGGTGACGGTTCGCCTTCCAAACGCCTCGAATTTTTAAAGGCATTTACAAATTCACCTCGAATTAAAAAATGTTTCAACGGCGCCATCATTACCCGTCACATATTACCCAGAGCCCGTCTCGGGGAACCAACCGCCATACTTAGTGCGCCACTAAGTGGGGGATTTGAAGTAAACACGTCCCTTCGTTCTCTTCGAATTTGGGGGCTAGCTGACGAGGATTGACACCCGAGTCAGTTCAAATAAATACACGACTGGTTCAAGATAGATTCGAACCAGGCACGCGCCTGGCGGTGCGAACTCAAGTCATTCTGAGAAGTACCAGCCCGAGGTCGCAGGGCTTATGCGATCAGACCGCAGCTAGTGCGCGGTTAGGAATTCGTATGCTATGCGCGGACAGAAGGCTGAAGATGTTGCGCGGTCAGCCAACATCGCGCGGTCAGAGCACTTTTGACTAGGGAACGTGGGATTGATCTATCCCTGTAGCAGGAATATCCTAAGTATCCCGAAGATTCTTCCACGTAGAGGAATAACTGTTAGGAGGTTAATACGTGCGGTTATCCACGAATAACACGTGTTAAACCTGCGTGGGAGTTAAGAGCGGTTCTCTAAACCGCATCCAAGCAACTGTTTGGTGCTGTTACGACTTGGCGCCCTTTCGAACCAGTATAAAAGGGCAGCCTGGTGCATCAAACAAGGGGGAAGAGATAGCATATCTCGCGAGGAGATATAACACATGTCACCCAAAGATCAACTGATCAAATAACCAAGACAATAGCCTAGATTAGATAGCTTCCATAAGCCTTCCAGGCTTCATCTTGTACAATCATATAGGGAAAATCTTCGCCTGTGAAGATCTTTTCCCGTCACTTTGTAACTCTTTTACTACACATAGTGAAATCCTAACAGGACGTAGGGCTATTACTCCCACCATCGAGGGCCCGAACCTGTATAAACTTCTCTGTGCTCTAGTTCTCTATAATTCTACATACCTTCCCGGAGGGACACCCTGAAAGGTCTCACAACCTACAAATTTTGCATAAGTTCGGCTAAGAACCCCGAGTCCGAATCATCGACAATGTGTTCCACCTCCGAGCATATTGAGGACAATGATTTAAATGCGAAGGATTAGGAGCTTTCGAGCGAGCTCAAGGACATAAATGATGTGGTTTGCCTAAGCATAGCAAAGGCGAAACCTTGCAAGAAGAGCTCAAGAAAAGCTAGAAGGAAAGCGTCGAAGTCAAAGTCTTCTTCTCAAGACAATTCTATATGCCCTACGGCATGTGACTCGACGGTATCAAACTCTAACCTCTCTAATAATGAGCTCATGGATATAATTGTAGAGTTAAAAGATTTGCTTGGCAATATGACTAAAAACTTTAGCACTTTAAAGAATAATTATTCATCTTTAAAAGTGCAATATCAAGAGTTAAAGAAATCGCATGATTCTTTGCTTGCCAAGAATACTATTAGCTCTACATGTATTTTAGATGTTAGAGTTGCTTGTGACTCCACTATTGATCCATCTTTAGAGTCACACACTTCTACTTCACATGCTAGCAATAATTCAATTGTTGATTCGTGGTTAGATTCTAATGCTAGCTTTGTAAACACTAGTACTTCATGTGATAAGTTGTCAAATGATTCATTTATAGATTCACATGCTTGTATGGACGATACTAGTAACTCATACCATGATTCATCTTTATGCCATGGTGATAGTACTAGTTGTTCTACTTTTGATATGCCTAGCTCATCTAGTGATTTTTGTGCTATGCCTTCTAGTTAATCTACTTGTGATAAGATGTCGTCATGTTCTTTTCGTAATTCATGTGTTAACACGAAATCATCTCAAGCACCTAAAGTCGAAAATGATGAACTTAGGAGTAAAGTAAATAGATTGAGCAAAAATCTTACTAGATGTAATGTGGGTTGTGCTATGCTTGTTAAACCCCCTTTAGAACATAAATATTCATTTAAAAAGGGAAAATTAAATCACGCTCACCCATCTAGTAGGAGGCATCACATAATTCATCACACTCATACAAATTCATTCAAAAAGCCCTCACGTACCTCATGTCATTTAAAAGGACAACATTCGTATGAGTATGCATCTAACTCTTTTAAAAATATCTCTTTTGGCTCTTATTTGATTTCTTGCTTTAGAAAGGGTTTAATTGTAAAACCAATTAATTGCCATTTTCAGAAACGTAAAGATAAAGCAATTTGGGTACCAAAAGACTTATGCGACAAGGCTAGAGGACCTCGTATGGTTTGGGTACCAAAAAGGGCTTAACTCTTTTTGAAGCTTTTATAAAAAGAAATCCCATATTAAAAGTAGAAAATGGCATTGCATTCTCTTCTTGTGCTCTTTGTTGTTTTAATCTTCATGGCCAACAATTTTGTAAAAGAATAAAAATTTGAAACTTATGTTGCTACATCTTTAGGGGTAATAATTTATGAATGCTTCCGTTTCTCATCACAACCCTTTATGTGAAATATTTCAAAATTACAATTATAAGTTTTTAAATTGAGCTCATTTGGTCAAAAAGTCAAATTTTCATTCAAAAGCCAAAAAATCATCAATTCCTTTCAAAATGGTCTTCAAAATGTATTTAAAGAGTTTTTAGAGGCTTTGGATGAAGAAATGATGTTAAAAAGTATTTTCATTAAAAACTAGCCTCAAAATGATCTTCGGGTATCTTGTTTTTCAATAAAATCGTTTTCAAACGCAAATCAAAATCTATTTGGAATTTGGAAAAACTTGCTTTACAAAACACTTAGATATTGTTATCCCGAAGAAGTTTGAACTTGAAAACTTTCTCAAAAGAGTTCTCATTTGAAAGTTATGGGTATTTGAATCTCACCGAAAACTTGCTTTGACCCGAAATACCCTAAATATGCAAAACATGAGTTTGACCATTTCTATGGTCTTTATTTGTGAGCTTCAGCTCAAAATGACTTGAACAACTCATGTAAGCCCTTTCATGTAAAAAATCCAATGAAAATCAAATGAGAACTCAATTTGCAAAAGTTTGTCGATTTTCAACCTTCTTGCTTAACATAAAGTTCATTTGACCATAACTTTTGATTCAAAAATCCTTTTTGGAAAATTCTTTTTGGAAAATGTATTTGATATATTGAGAATCATTTCTGCAAATTTTCATTTCAATTGGATTTGATTTGAGCTAAATTGACTCTTTTCACAAATCAAACATGAAACTTGCAAAATTTAGTTTTCTCATGGTTTTGGGCTGATTTGTCATTTTCATATCTCTATATTGGTTGGCTATTTGAAGAACATTTCTATATAACATTTTATCCTCTATAATTGGTCTTTATTGATAATTTATTTCAAAATTCTTGGAAGTCATTTGCATAGATTTTCATGTGCTTATAAAAGTGTAAAATGATTTTCTCAAACCTGAAATCTGAAACTTTAAATCTAACCAACATTTGTCTTTTTCATATCTTATTGTTGGATCATATTTTGGCTTCATTATAAAATGCAATCTTGTTCCTCATTGCATTATCTATTTGGAATTTTTGGAACTTGTTTGCATATGTTTTGATGATTATAAAGAAGCCAACATGTTTAAGAAAATTTTAGTCTATTTGAATGTTAATCTCTCAACTCTTTCAAATGACTAAAATATTTGAATCTTGGATCTTCATGGAAAGTTCTTGTGTTGATGTGTTCTATCTCTATGAAACTTTCCATGAGTTTTGGTATTTATTTGGATGTTTTCTCAATTTGAGTTCATTCGGATTCTTGTTGAACTCTTGATTTTCAAATAGATCATTTTCATCTCTTGCACATTTTTCATGACCAAACTTGGATGACACATTTAGGGGGAGAAACTTCAAAGTCATTGAACCCTTGTATACCCTAATTGTGCATATATATCAAATAGTGCAAGCTCTTGGTAAAAAGGGTCATTTTCGAGCAAAAAGATAAAAAGAGCTCAAAACTTTCAAAATGTTCAAAATTACCACAAAACCTTCATAAGTACGTTTCAAATATGGTTTCAAAGGTTTTGAAAGCGAAAGAAAAGAGTTTCGAGCTAAAATGCAAAATTTCGACAAAATTGAAGTCTTCGGGATCTTGTTTTGGTCCAAAATGATTTATTTCTATAAAACAAGATGGGTTGAGATTTGATAAAAACCTTCTACATGAAACATTTAGAACTCACTCACCCAAAGATAGTTTGTATTGAACTTATTCTCAAAAGGCCTATGGTTTTCAAATTATCACATATCCTAGGTTGCCCGAAAACGGCTATCCACCCGAAAATACCCAAAAGTGCATTTTTGTGATTTTGGCTATTTGTACTAAACTTTCTTCCATGTCTTGGTTTGAAATGGTATTTCAAACTCATCTAAGTCCAAAACTTCAGAAAAATCCGAGTTTCTTCAAGAATTGAAGTTTTTCGAGAAAATCACTTTTATTTTACCTATTTTACCCCAAATCACTTTTGAGGAATCAAATTCAAGATCTCTTTCAAATCAATTTCTTCCAAATGCTATTCATCTAAGTTACTGTCATGATATTTAAATCTATTATGGAACTTGATTCATTTTTGAAGCAAAACTTGCAAAATTTGAAAATTTCAGACGTTTCAGCAGTTTTAACTGAACTGTCCAGACTCTGTCCGCCCGGAGCCAGACTCTGTCTGCCCAAACCAGACTTTGTCCGGCCCTGGCAGACATTGTCCGACCTGTGTGCAAACTGGATGGTTTTTTAATTTTTTAGCTGTTTCATATTACTCCCTGTTTTGTGAGATCCTTGCTTCCTTTTTTCCTCATATTTTGCAAATTCTTCATGATTCTTTTGCTGATATTTTAAAATCCGTTGATTGTGTTTTTGAATATCAAGTAAAGATTATTTTCATGAATTTGGAGCATATTCAAATGAAATTGAGTTTTGAGTTTCTTTTGAAAATTTGAACCTTTCAAGAGGTCATATGTTTTTCTCTCAACCTTGTAACCTAAACATGTTTCGACAAACCTTATTTTGGCATATTCTTTATTTGTATGTTCCTTTAGTGTTTCATGCCAAAAGAAGTGAAATATTTGAGGATTGAAATTCTTGTTTCCAATTGAGCTTGCTGTAAAATCTTGAGATCTTTTCTTATATCAAATTATTTTCAAAATTGCAAAGTTGACATAATCATCATCATAAGTTTAATCGAGACATCATTCTCTTGTGTGTCAAACATATTGATGACATTATTATCATTACCACTAATGAATCACTCTGTCAAGAATTTGTTTTTAAGATGATACTTAGGGAATGCGAGATGATTGAAGGGCAAAATTACTTCCATGCATGACAAAACAAGCAACTCAAGAACGGAATGTTCAAGAGTAAATTCAAGCATGTGAAGAAATCGCTCAAGAGCCTCGAGATGCACGATGATGATGCTATTGCAACTCTCATGGCTACAAATGAACATCTCGACATGGACGAACATGAAAAAGCGGTCAATTGTAAACCCTATCAATCTTTGATTGGTAGTTTCGCTTTATTTTACCGCATTTTACCCCGTCATCATATTTAGTGATTGCAAATATGCTAGATTTCAATCATTTCCTAATGAATGTCACATGATTTCCATTAAATGCATTCTTAGGTAATTGACATGCAATCCTAGATAGATCCTTGATATCCGAAAAGTACAAATCTTGAATTAGTTGATTATTTGGATTCAGATTACATGACTAGCAAGATAATCGAAAGAGTACATCCAGTGGTTGTCGTCCTAAATCTTTATGGATGAAGAAAATCTTGTTGGATTATAGAATTTTTTCAAATAGATGCCACTCTTATGAAATATTGAAAGTGTCGTAAAGATGATGAACAATTTGAATTCAAAACCCTCGATTAGAGTATATTGATATACGACATCATTGTATAAGAGACTTTGTGGCTTAAAGAGATTTAGAGATCAATCATGATATGGCAAATATGCATCTAGCGGATATGTTCACATCAAAATATTAAATGCATCAAGATTTTGGATGATTGAAAATGGATTAAATGTCATCGATATACTCAGTGTATGTTGATTGTTTGGATATCTTCTCCATACTTTGAATGTGTTTTTCAAAATCACTTGCAACAAACTCTCTTGAGATCATGTTTTTGCATAAAAACCATTTCATATAAAATTTCATGCCCCAAAAAATATTGCTTATCAAAAATTTAAGTTCTCAATTCTTCCTTTTTGTGCTTGATGACAAAGGGGAGAGATAGTGTTTGAGAGAGAGTGTTTTAGAGATAAGCTTTAGAGAAAGCTTTAGGGGGAGAGATTTTAAGAGAGTTTGGGACACTACTACAGAAATGCTTTTCACTATCGGTTAAAAATCCACTCTACTATCGGTTCTCTTACCGATAGTGGTCGGCATGATAGTAGAGGAACAGAACACTTCTATCGGTTCAAAAACTGTTAGTAAAACACCTACATTCCCAACGTTCACTAATCGCTATCGACTATTTCTTCTATCGGCTCAAATTTAAACCGATAGTATTATATACATTTTTTCTATCGGCTCGTATATAAACCGATAGTATTGTTTAGTATTTTTCTATCGGCTAGGATCTAAACCGATAGTAATGTTAATATTTTTTTCTATCGGGTATTATCTAAACCGATAGTATTGTCTGGACACAGTTAGTACGGGAAACTTTATTCTATCGGTTATATTATATAACCGATAGTATTCTGTAGACACGTTTAGAACTGAAAACTTTATTCTATCGGTTGTTGTATATGAACCGATAGCACTGATATATTTATTCTATCGGTTGTAGTATATAACCGATAGTAATTTGTAGATACGTTTAGTACTGAAAACTTTATTCTATCGGTTGTTGCATCTGAACCGATAGTAATGTAATATTTATTCTATCGGTTGTGTTATATAACCGATAGTAATATTAGTTTTTCCTATCGGTTATGTACTGGCACGGTTAGTACTGGAATCATGCACATATACATACAACTATACAGAGATACATTGGATCATTCACAAATACATCAATATTTACAAATATTCAGCAATATTCACATATTGATCAATTTGTTCACAAATACACTAATTCAGCAATATTCACATATTCACATATTGTTCACAAATTGGACAGATTGAATTTATGCACATATTGATCGAGTTTATTCACAAATACATCAATGAATCTATTCACATATTGAGTTTATTCACAAATACAGCAATCAACACATTCAATATATATTCACAAATACAGCAATCAACACAAGTCAGTTACTAAAGATCGTTGATAGCCACTTCTTCCATGACATATTGAGCCCAAATTGTTCGCAGCTCCTTCAATTGAGGCAACTCATATTGCTCTTTCAACATGGCGCTCTGCATATATGCGTGTATGAAGTTAGGATCGTACGTCACATCCAATTAAAGTTCGACTTTGAGTCAGGAAAAATGGTTACCTTAGGGAATTGGGCAAAGTTTCTCCTGATCAGGTCATACATGAATCTCATGACATAGAAGCCACATTCCCACGATTGTGGCTGCTGATGGCACTGGAAAAATTGCATATGCAAAGACATAAACCTACATTAACTCGAAAGAACTAATTAAGCTTAAATTAAAAGACTCATCATGAGTACTTCCATCCGTATTAATTACCTCATATTCTTGCCAAGAAATTGTTGTGCCCTTCGACGCGTCATGCCTCCCTCCAGCACTAGCATAATTTTTGAAAGCCCTGTATTTAATTTAGCATTGCCGATTAATATCTTATCATTAATTAGCTAGTCAGAGAAAAATTTAAGACAACTATGTTACTTACGCGTCTATGTGCCATGTGAGGGTGAAAACATGCGCCGCCTTGTCGCTCATCGAATCGAGGTAATAGACCTCATTCATCCATGGGCAAATGATGGCGAGGACCCAGTGGCCCCTACATTGCATATATAAGCGAACCGTTTCATACATATGTTAGGCGTAACATACAAGAATGAGTTAAATTAGTAGGAAATGCACTAACCTTTGGTGGTACGGCGCAAGGATGAACTCTCGGTCCTGCTGCGCTAGTAGTGCCCTTGATATGTATTCCTCCGCATGTGCTTGGTCGTGCTCTAGCATCGTGAGGCTTATTTTCTCTGGGTCGAGGAAACCCACCTTGTCACATGCCCTCATCGACGCCAGCCTATACATGCACCTAGATGCAAAGTAGACATTAGTAAGTAGTGCATACAAAAAGTGATTAGATTTATGAAACGAACTGTGATAACTTCAGATAACAGCACACTCACAGGACTCCAGTCCGTATGATGGACATATCAAGCTCCCGCCAGTTGAGGAGGTCGAACAAGTCCTCGTGGGCCACCGATATGCTCCCGGGCTCACGGTGAAAATGGGCTGGCCTGAAGTGAACCAAGAAGTTGATGTGGCGCCTAGACCGGGTCAGGTACCACTCGTGGAGACTTCTGGTTATTTGATCCATATTGCGCAGAAGGTACTCCGACACGAGTGGGGACCCGTTCTTGAACGTACCTGGCTGGCTTTGTTTGGCCTTGCCTTGGCCTTGCCCTTGCCTTTGGCCTTGCCCTTGCCTTTGGGCGGGGAGCGAGTGTATACCTTTGAAGGTTGGGGTGTGGTGCCGTCGGCCTCATTTGATGGCGAAGGGTTTGAGGCCGTCGGAGGAGGCATGGGGGTTGAAGGAGTTCGCTCATGCGTTGTGGCGGGGGTGGTGCCCTCAGGAAGTGTGCTGGTATCCATCGTCCACTTTAAGTACAAACGCTTAAATTAGATTTTGCAAATTGAGTATATTAACTGAGTTGTAAGCTAGAATGGCTAGGGTTTACCTCCTGTAGTCTAACACCCTTCTTGGGCCACTGTATGTACGAGCCCAATGCCTCGCCAATTGTCCGCATTTTGTCCGTTGGGACGAGCAACGGAAAAGAGTTGTAGCCCGGGAGGGCCATGTCCACCTGTACCTTTGCGAATCCAGGCTCCAGAGGTACGCAGTGGATCCGGACATCCTCCCAAGACTGGTATACGACCCCGTTTGTAACCGCAACAGGTTTGTCGCCGCAACAGGTTTGTCGCCTATGTTGATCAATAGGCTACAGCTCTTCGGCTTCTGTAATTTGCAACAATTATAACAGGTTTGCGAAACAATTATAACGTAATGGGAGTGGCATCAGGCGAACTGCATATATAGCTCAAGAGTTGCAATACCTCGATCAGGTCCACCGGATCCACGTGAACCTTCGAGCCAACACTACTCGGCCTGGCAGCGTCGACCTCGGCAGCTGGATCTAAACCCTTGGACTGCACAACTCGGCTGAGGCGTTCATATTTCTCGTTCATTTGAGCGAACATGTCCGCGAATTGTGCAGTCACATCTGCCCGTATCTTCTGAGATAGCTCCACTTCCCTTTCCTTCCAGCTGCCAGGCTTCTTCGCCTTTTGCCCGGGCTCCGAGAAGCCTTCCTTCCATGGCACCACAGCCCCCATGGTTCGTGTCCGCCCTAGATGCTCCTTGTTCCCTAGAGCCCGGGTAAGGATGTCGTTCTCCCTATGGGGATTGAACAATCCCTCGGTCGCCTCCTTCGAGCAAGAGATCTGTTACATTGAAAGCTCTCCATTGTGAGGAAGAAATATATACAAACTTGTGCGCACACTAGTGATCATAGTTAGCCAACTTATGAGTCGCTGCACGACCTCGACGTCCCTGGGGTTTGGGAACGCCACAGTCCCCGTGGCCGACACGGTCCCTCTGGCCAGCCACCAGCGCTTGCATCGCTGATCACGGATCTCGGAGAGTGGTAGGTCAGGGGAGTCGACGAAATGCGACGCCTCGTCTTCAGCCTTCTTCCACTGCTCCTCCTTCCCCGCATAGCAGCGAGAGCCGAGCCGATGTGGGTGGTCGTTCCTCCTCTGGATTGCCCTGTTCTTCTCGCTGAGGGCCTTCGTACCAGAAACAAGAAAATTAATGCACCACTGCTTACTGCATACAATGGTGTAACCAAGCAAAGGAACCATTCATACCTTGAACTCAGAAGTCCCCTTCTGTTGGGCGAATTGCTCCCATACCTCCTCCGTTATGAAGGGGTACTCTCGCATGGAGATTCGCCTTTAGCGAGGAAGGTACTGACGAGGACGCTCTTGAAGGTTTTCCACGTGTTGTTCATGTCCTTCAAGCAAGCTATCTTGGGACCATCGTCCGGGATGTTCCACTTGGCCTGTTTCAAATGGTGCATATAAGTAGGACTTACCTAATCTCTAGGATAAACCAAGGGAATGTGATTACTCAAGAGTTCAGTGATTTTGATTAATTTTACCTTCACTTCCGCCCACAGCCTATCCCTCTCGTCGGCCTTGACGTCCTTCCAGCTCTGGACGGTGATCTTCACCCTTTCCTTCGCTAACAAGCCAACATATGCAGCATAGTGCCCGGCGTTCTTCCCGATCGGTCTCCCGAACTGGTTGAACTCACAGGAAAGATCCGCGCGTTTGGCCAAACGACCCAACATCGTCGCGCCTCGCGCCTTCCTCTTGCGCTGGGACGAGGCAGCGCCATCTACGTTCGCCCTCGCCGAATCACTAGTATCAGCCGAGGAAGATGCCGACATGGCTTTACCTAAAATACCATGAACAAACCATCCAATTGATATGAAGAAAGGTACATGACAAAGTTCATAACTAAAATTGTTGTGCTAATCTCTCTGCATGAAAATAAAGTCTGTTAAAATTTAAATGAACCTAAATTTGAGATGAACATTAGAAAATGGGAAGTAATTCGCAGAAAATTCAGATGAGCAGTGCAAACTAACACATACTCTATTTCCTATCGGTTTTGAAAGGAAAACCGATAGTACTAAGGTTTGTATTCAGGAAAATTTAAAAGATTAGCAGTGCAAACTATGCTAATTTCTCTGCAGGAAAATAAAGTCTGTTAAAATTTAAATGAACCTAAATTTGAGATGAACATTAGAAAATGGGAAGTAATTCACAGAATATTCAGATGAGCAGTGCAAACTAACACATACATTATTTCCTATCGGTTTTGAAAGGAAAACCGATAGTACTAAGGTCTGTATTCAGGAAAATTTAAAAGATTAGCAGTGCAAACTATGCTAATCTCTCTGCTGGAAAATAAAGTCTGTTAAAATTTAAATGAACCTAAATTTGAGATGAACATTAGAAAATGGGAAGTAATTCACAGAATATTCAGATGAGCAGTGCAAACTAACACATACTATATTTCCTATCGGTTTTGAAAGAAAAACCGATAGTACTAAGGTCTGTATTTAGGAAAATTTAAAAGATTAGCAGTGCAAACTATGCTAATCTCTCTGCTGGAAAATAAAGTCTGTTAAACTTTAAATGAACCTAAATTTGAGATGAAAATTAGAAAATGGGAAGTAATTCACAGAAAATTCAAATTAGCAGTGCAAACTATGATGGCACTACTATTTCCTATCGGTTCTCCAAGTCAAACCGATAGTAATCAAGTCTGAATTAGGAAAAATTTCCAAAATTGCTCAGCAGGAACATAAAGTAATTGCTTAGCAGGAACATAAGGTATGTTAAAATATAAATGAACCAAAATTTCAGATGAAAATTAGAAAATGGGAAGTAATTAACAGAAAATTCAGTTTAAGGTATTTACTATCGGTTCTGAATAAGAAACCGACAGTGAACTACACTGTATGACAAATTGCTAGTGATTTTCATCAATTCTGTCATTCTCATAGCTATCAAGTTTGTAGTTCATGAATTATACTCTAGGTTTATATTTGTAATGCATTGAACGGGATATGAACCATTGCATACAAAATTAAGCAATACACGCGAGCGATTTGGTCAAGAACACTTACAGTCGATCGTGGAGTGGCCGGAGGCGGTGGCGCAATGCAATGCCGGAGGCGGTGGAGAACCAGTGGCGCAGAGGAGCGAAGAAGCGAACGTCGGCGAATCTAGGGTTTTCCGCGCGAGTATTTGGAAATTAGAATGTGATCAGTTGCACTGGAGGGAAAATCGTGCAAGGTTATAACCTAATAAATGAATATTTACTATCGGTTCATCACCGCAAAACCGATAGTAAAAACATGTAAGTTAGGGTTTTCGTAACACAGTGTAAATCACTATCGGTTGTGAACAGTAAACCGATAGTAAACTAAGAACAGGGGCTCATAACACAATGTAAATCACTATCGGTTGTGAACAGTAAACCGATAGTAAACTAAGAACAGGGGCTCATAACACAGTGTAAATCACTATCGGTTGTGAACTATAAACCGATAGTATAGTTTAATTTCATATCGGTTTCACAGTTATAACCGATAGTAAAATACAATGCTATTGACCCTAAAGGATTTTCCTTAGAAGAATTACAGAGGATCTCAGTACATCATTTTGTATTGTATTTTACTATCGGTTATGACAATAAACCGATAGTATATGTTAATTTCATATCGGTTTGGAGGTTGAAACCGATAGTATAATACTGTTATATTGATCTAAAGGTATTTCCTGAGAACAATTACAGATGGGTCTCAGTACATCATTTTGCACTTGTAAAGACACCTGAAACCCCATGCAAATGGCTTGCAATAATTTTGAAATAAATTAACAGTAAAGACCAATCATGGAATGAAAATTTGCAGTTTTCATATATATTTGTGAAAAGAATCAATTATTGCTCAAATCAAGTATATACTCCAATTGAAATGAAAATTTGCAGAAATGATTCTCAATGCATCACGTATGTTTTCCCAAAGAATTTTTGAAAAATGATTTGAAGAATTCTTCGATCCAAGTAATATACGTCACTTACATATTGCAAATTAGTCAAGAATGGTTGTCCACCCATAATCCTTCTTCGTGGTCGTCTCGCAGGTAACTTGTTTCGTCAATATCTTCGGTAGGGACAGATTGAAGGATTCTATCTAAAAATGGAGGTAGTTCGTCGAACTGATCGTACTCTTCTTCATCCACAACGTCTTCGACCCCAACAATACGTCTCTTACTGTGAAGGACAACGTGCAACTTTGGGTTGGCCGGGTCAACGATGTAGAACACCTGTGTGGCTTGCTCAGCAAGTATAAATGGATCATCTTTGTGTGCGACTCTACTGAGATCGACGAGAGTAAACCCATAATTGTCGACTTTAACACCTCGAGAGATTTCGACCCATTGGCATCGAAACAGAGGAATCTTAAGTAATACATAATCGAGCTCCTATATTTCCTCAATAACACCGTAATATGAGTCGAGTGCCCTTACTGCCCTGGCATCCTCCGAAATAGCAAGTAGTGTCACTCCACTACATTGCATAGCACTCTTCTCGTCCTGAGTTCTTGTGTAAAATGAATAGCCGTTGATGTCATACCCCTGCCAAGTCCGTACAGTAAATCTAGGCCCTCTGGCCAACCATGTAACATCTTCATCTACGTCGCCCTCAGAAGCTTGCAGGACTCTATTTTCGATCCACCCAGCAAACTTCCTATTATGTTCTCTGGTGACCCAAATCTCTGGCTTCGAGGGATTCTGTTTCCGTAACATTTCCTTGTGCTCGTGTATGTATGGCTCCACCCCCGTCATGTGCTGTAAGACCCAAAAATGGGCTTTTGCATACAGATCACTAGAGGGGACGACTGCTTTAAATCCAATCGTTCCAATGCCCTGAAGCCTGCCCTCATACCGAGACGTAGGAACGCCAATTGGGTCAACCCCGGCCATATAGTTGGTGCAAAATTCGATCACCTCCTCGGCGGCATAACCTTCAATGATACTGCCCTCAGGCCGATGTCGATTCCTTACATATCCCTTCAAGATACCCATAAATCTCTCAAATGGATACATGTAGCGCAGGAACACGGGTCCACAAAACTTAATTTCTCTGACAAGGTGAACAATTAGATGGACCATAACATCAAAAAAGGATGGAGGGAAATACATCTCCAGCTGACAAAGAGTGGTAGTCACATCGCGTTGCAAATCATCCAGTCCATCCATATCAATTACCTGCAAGGACACAGTTGCAGCAAATATTCAGATCCAAAAAATCTGACAAGTTCCACGAATGGAGCTAATTAACTTGCTAGGAGTACACGCTTACGTACCTTGCCAGATATTGTGTTGAAGAAATAACATAGCTTTGTAATTGTCTCTCTGACTTTGACTGGGAGAATGCCTCTGATAGCAATGGGAAGCATTTGTGACATCAGTACATGACAATCATGGGACTTCATACCAACCAGTTTCAAGTCTTTCATGGACACAAGTTTTTTCAAGTTCGCAGAATACCCGCATGGAACTTTGACACCATGTAGGCACTGACAGAGATCTGTTTTTTCTCTTTTTGACAAAGTATAGCAGGCCAGGGGGAGGTATGTCCGCTTTCCCTTCTCCAACGGTGCAAGCTCAGTCCTTATGCCCATGTCGAGCATGTCACGGCGAACGTTGATGCCATCTTTCGTCTTTCCTGGAATGTTCAAAACAAACCAATCAAACTGTCACAAACATTTTTCTCTACGTGCATGACATCAATGCAATGTCGAACTTGTAAGTGCTCCCAATATGGCAGATCCCAAAGAATCGATCTCTTCTTCCAAACATTTTTTCCTGGAGGTTTAGAACATTTACCGAACTCAACTTTGATGTCCTTCACGCGCAAGTAAAGCTCCTTACCAGTCACAAACACTGGGGTTGATCCTTTCTCAGGCTTCCCATTGAATGACTTCCTCTTCTTACGGTAGGCGTGATGCATCGAAATGAATCTGCGGTGACCCATGTACACTGTTTTTCTGCAGTTCAATAACCACATGCTTTTAGTTTCATCTAGGCAAATAGGACAAGCCTTGACTCCTTTCGTACTATACCCCGACAAATTTCCATAGGCCGGGAAATCATTTATGGTGCAAAATATCATGGCCCTCAACATGAAATTCTCTCGCTTATGTGCATCCCACACCCGCACCCCTTCGCTCCACAATTTATGTAAGTCCTCGACTAACGGTGATAGAAACACGTCAATATCATTCCCGGGTTGTCTGGGTCCTAAAATTAGTAACGACATCATGATGTACTTGCGCTTCATACATAAACAAGGAGGAAGATTGTAGATGCATAAAAGAACCGGCCAAGTGCTATGTCGACTGCTCATATTTCCGTGTGGATTCATACCATCCGTACTCAGCCCAAACCTTATATTCCTCACTTCGCCGCCAAACTCACCGAATGTTCTGTTAATGTTTCTCCATTGAATGGAATCAGCTGGATGTCTTAGTTTTCCGTCTCGTTTCCGACCTTCAACATGCCAACGCAAGTACTTCGCAACTTTCGGATTTGCAAACAGCCGTTTCAATCTGGGAATCACAGGCAAATACCACACAGTTTTGGCCGGAGGCCCTTTCTTTACCTCATCACATCCATTGTGATAAATTCTGTCCCCATGCTTATACCGCGATGCACCGCATCTTGGACAAACATGCAAATCCTCGTACTCGTTACGGTACAGAACACAATCATTTGGGCATGCATGTATTCTTTCGATTTCCATTCCCAACGGACACAATAGTTTTTTGGCCTGGTAAACCGATCTTGGCAACTCATTTCCCTCTGGAAGCATGTCCGCTAACAGATCCAATAGCGCCGTGAAACTCTTATCGCTCCAACCGTTGCTTGCCTTCAAGTTATATAATCTCAACACAGAAGACAACTTTGTAAATGTTTCACATCCGGGGAACAAAGGCTTTTCAGAATCAACAATTAATTTCTGAAATTTAGCTAAATCGTTTTCGCTGTAGTCCTCTTCTACATCACGTAACATTTCATCTAAATTGTCGTCATCTACATGGAATTCCGAATGAACATTATCAATGTTTTGATCATGATCATCATTACTGCAATCCACTTCCGGGTGCTGCTGAGTGGTAGCGGTAGTGCTCGTTTCCTCAAGATCTTCACCATGCCATATCCAACGGGTATAGCGTGCGTTAAAACCACGACGAATCAAATGACTCCTAATCTGATTAGAGTTGCCGAACCTTTTTAAGTTCATACAATCTATACAAGGACAATGCATATCTTTCTCTCCCTTCTTCGCCTTTTCTTGCTCAGCAAATTTAATAAATCCATTCACACCCTCCAAATACTCAACAGTACTACGTTTTATTTCATACATCCAATATTCTCGGTCCATCTACAATTATTTCACAAAATTGACAAATTCAATTAAATAATTAATGACTCAGGGCAAGCATATATGAATGAAACATAATTAGCTAGGCCATATGTGTGTACATGAGCTGTTTAATTACATTAAATGGATTTGTATATATGAAACCCTAATTAACTTGATGCATGCATTAATTGGAAGAGCCAGCTAGCTAGCTGCTTAAATTCAGCAAGCTATAGCTAGCTAGCCAACCCAGCCTTCTAGCTAGTTTGGAGATACATGTATCTAGTTTAATGAATTGCAAGTAGAGAGAGAGAGGGAGATTGTGAAAGAGTGATCGAGAGAGAGAGAGAGGTGATGAGAAGATGACAATACCGAGGGGATGGAAATATGATCAACCTCTCAGCTAGCTTCTCCAGATCACTCTAGCTTGGAGTTGTGCGCGGCTGAAATGATTCCAACATGTAGAGCGCAGAGCAGGGGTCGACCTAATTAAGTTGTCCAATTTTACTATCAGTTCAACAACACAAACCGATAGTAAAATAAGGTCCCCACTGTCATAACCATTAGTGTATATGAAGTCATTTTACTATCGGTTTGTTTTATATAACCGATAGTACTATTTCATATATTGTATCGGTTAGTACAGTAATAACCGATAGTAAAAAGTCAGTAATTTCACTATCAGTTACCCGAGAAAAACTGATAGTACTATTCAATATATTATATCGGTTAATACAGTACGAACCGATAGTATAAAGTGAGTAATTTTACTATCTGTTACGAACGAAAAACTGATAGTACTATTTTAATATATTATATCGGTTGGTACAGTAATAACCGATAGTAAAAAGTCAGTAATTTCACTATCAGTTAAAAATGGAAAACCGATAGTACTATTTAATATATTATATCAGTTTGTACAGTAATAACCGATAGTATAAAGTCAGTAATTTCACTATCAGTTACAAAAGGAAAATCGATAGTACTATTTAATATATTATATCGGTTTGTACAGTAATGACCGATAGTAAAAAGTATTTGCATTTCACTAACGTTGGATTAGTGTGTAACCGATAGTAAAATGATGGTTTTCCGCCGCTGTCGTCCTATTCTATCGGATTTTTCCTAGATTGCTTACAACCGTTAGAAAATAAGGGTTAGTGGAATGCACTTCTGTAGTAGTGGGAGAGACTAGAGATAGTTGAGTTAATTGACAAAGGGGGAGAGATAGATATCATTTGGTATTTGATATATTTGATATTGATATCTGAGAGAGATGAGAGGAGTTATTTGAGATTGATAAATGATATTTGGGGAGAGATATTATTTGATATCATTAATATTGATATTTTTGGAGAGGTAAATGAGATAGACAAAATCAAGATAGTTGATGTTTTGGAAGATGACTTGATTGAACTTGTGCTCAATTGTCATTTATATCTCTTAACTCAAATGATTAAATGCTTTTCTCAGTTCCGATATACTATTGAATATATTGAGGGGGAGCCGAAGAGTCTGTTTTGGATTTATTGAGATTATAAAGGTTGTTGTCATCAGTCATCAAAAAGGGGGAGATTGTTGGATCTAGGTCGATCAAGTATCTAGGTTTTGATGATTAATGACTATTTGGATAAATCCTTAATGATTAATATTGATCTGGATAATGACAGCTTTGAGAATTAAATGAAAACTTATATAAATCCTAGTTTAGCACAAGTACATAGAATTGTTAATGTTAAACCCTAGAAGTCGATGACTCCCGGTTATGATTTAACAATTGATGCATATGTTGAGGGGGAGCTCTGTGGTTGCATCAATCTTGTGCTAAGTGTAAATTGGAATGTCATGTGATAAATCCAGAAGTTTGATAACTCCTTCATTTATGGTATCGAGATCGATGCATGTGTTGGGAGGGAGCTCGATGGTTGCATCATGCTTATCTTTATCATCACATGAGCAGTATAGATCATGTGTGTATGTGTTTATCATATACGGATCTATATGATTGTATTTCATCTCATACTCATTTGCTACTTGTTGAATATGGTTCTGTCATTTCACCGGAAAGAGAAATTGTTGAGCTAACTCCTGTGTGGAGTAATTTCTCTAGTGATGAATGACAAACTGATTATGACACTAATGTTGTGTATTGAGTGTATGTGTTGTAGTCTCAGATTGGTCGCGAGATGAAAGCAAGCAAGGGCGTGAAGAGGATGATGCCAACATGAGTCATCTCGAGCGAGGTCAAGCTTAGCAAGGTCGAGCTTTGTGAGGACAAGCGTCGAGTGGTTGAGCTTCACGAGGTCGAACTTCACTAAAGGTAAAATACAAGATTAAGAATTGTTTTCGAAGGATTTTACCGGTCTCGGTGTTTGGAGACAGACTGGGTTGATAGGATTCTTTTTACTAGTTTGACCGTACTATTGAGAGGGGTCGGAAACTAGTAGCTTGAGTCTATCTAGTATGGAAGATCAAATGCATTCATATCATCTTGCACTAGTGTTTTACCGCCTATTGCGTTGCTAGAGAGTCTAAGTGTAATTTGTGGTGCATTAGAGAAAATGCTTTGAAAACTGCACTTAGTTTTGATCGCCAGCTATTTAAATTGGTTTATTTTCTAGAGCTGGTCGTGGTTGTACTTGCACATTCTGATCATATCCTTGTTTGATATGTGGTCGTGGTCGTATTGCCGGTTTGGCGGTTTTCTGTTTAAGGTTTGGTCGTGGTCGTAGGAGTTCGAACTGGTTGTACTAGTCTTCGGCTCGCTTGCGTACGCTCGACCAAACCCACTCGACCATCTGTTTTCGATCGAATATTCAACCTATGGTTTTAGTTCATAAATCATATTGGTCGTGGTCGTCGCTGAGTGTCAGCTGAGATTTCCGCGAGAAAACAACAAATCCGTATGTGCAAATACCCTAAATTGCATTAGAGTTGATTTTTGGGTTGAACATTTTGGTTGTAGGAAGGTTTTTGAGTTTTCTATAAGTTTCTAGACCTTTCTAGGTCTTGCTCCTGTTGACAAAATTGTAGCCCTCTGAGTTATCTTTCCAACAAGCTAAATATTACCTTAATCGGATCTTTGGATCAAAATTTATACTTTTTACTGTCAATGTGCAGTGGCTGGACTTTGTCCGGGCTGTATAATTTTTTCAGCCTTTTATGAAATGAAACCAGAGACATTTGCATCCGTCCAAGGCTTTTGTCCGGGAAGGCCGGATAAAGTCCGGCCTGTACAATTTGTTTAAGCCGAGAGTTAACAGAGACATATTCATTTGTCTAGGGTTTTGGTCCAGACAAATGTTATTTGTCCGGCCTTCACAAATTTCGTTGAAACGGTAACTGACAAGGTTGCCATTGTGAGTAACGGTTACTATTGAGTTGTACTGATCGGACATTATCCGAAATGGCCAGACAATGTCCGGCCTGTACAATTTTGGCCCGGTTTCTTGCAAACGGCTAGTTTTCTTTGAGGGCTATATATATGTTGTGTTTGCCTTCATTTGGGGTGGCTCAAGAAGTTGTTTTCACTGTTGAAAAGCTAGTCAAGTTCATTGCATATGTGTTATTGCATCTAGAGGCTAGATTTGAGCCAAAATCTTGAGTGGATTTGAGAGAGAAGCATTTGGGTGAAGTTAAGAGTGTTTTGTGCACTTCAATCATCATTTGCATACTAGTGCTAGAGTGTTGAGCATTCATTTGCATATTTGAGCTTCTAGCAAGTGATTTGTTCAAGTGAGCGCATCCGACTTGTTACTCTTGGCGGTCACCTTTGCCTAGACGGTGTCAGAGGAGAGTTGCGATCTCTCCGGTGGAAGTTTGTCAGAGAGGCCAGCAAGAACTTGTGAAAGGTGTGGTGCTTGCCTATGCGGTGTGGAGAAGGAGCAACCCTAGTGAGATATCCTCCGTGTATATAGAAGCGAGGCTCACGCTGAGCGCTTCAACGAGAAGTAAGGGAGACCGGGTGAGTCTCCGAGACCTCGGTAAAAATCATTGTGTCTATTGTGTTTCTTTTGTATTTCTTGTATTCATCTTGACACAATTGCTAAATTTACCATTGTTGCATTAGTTTCATATTTACCTTGAAACAATTGCTTACGTTACTCTAGTTGCAAGTTGAATTGTGTTTTCATATTGATTAATTGCAACTAGTTGTTAGATTGTTGATAAAACTCATTGCAAAATCTAGGTTTCATAATCATCTTGTTAAAATTGCTTAGTGGGGAAAGAAATTTTAAAAGCCTCCTATTCACCCCCCTCTAGTCGGCATCCTTGATCCTACAGATTGTACCAACGGCGCGACCAGACCGTCCAAGACTATACGATGAAGTTTCGGCGGCAAGCAATGGTCATCGGCATCTCACTGTCCGATCCTCAGGTATTTCAGAAATACACATCTAGACTTCAGAAATCGATCAGTACGGAGCTAAGTTTGTTTGGCGTCCAAGACATCACGACTGCAAGCACAACTGCTGTGGCGATCGAGAAGAAGAACAAATCCCACAGCGACAAAAGCACGAAGGAAAGTGCGACCTCGACAAAGAAAAAGCCGAGTCCGAAGAAGAATGCTTCAAAATCGGGCACGGGTGCCTTTTGTGAACATTGCCAAGTCGCGGGACATGCCAAGGACAAATGCTACAAGCTTCATCCTAAACTTCGACCGAAGAAAAACGGATGAGAGAAAAGAACAGCCACGGCTACTGCGACTTCACCCGACGAAGAAGTTGTTTGAGTGAATTCGGTTAATGAGGTGGATACGACTTTGTCTCTGATGGCAATGCCGAAGGAGAAGGGTTCGGATCCACTGAATGACCATCACCCAATGGAGGACTTTTTCACCATCAAAATCCAGGTGAAGTACAAAGTGGTCGCAGCGATATTCGATCTCAGAAGTCAGAAGAATCTGGTCTCCGCTGGATTGGTTCGGCGACTTGGTTTGAAGACAACCACACACCCGCGACCATATCCGCTGGGTTGGTTTACATCCGACATGAACCAACAGATTACGAGTCAGTGTGTGTTGAAGCTTGTGATCTCTGCACGATATATTGATGAGGTGCAATGCTATGTTGTCTCTATCGATATCTGTCAGGTGATCTTTGGGAGTCCGTATCTGTATGATCGAGATGCTCACTTCCATCGGCGAGCGCAAGAGTATGACCTCACCAAAGACGGAGTTAAGTTCGTGATCAGTAGAGACATCCACGTTAACACTTCAAACTTGATTACCGTAAATCAAGCCAAACGAATTGTTAATGCATGTCACAAGTATGTGCTTGTCATGATTCGACCCATTGGTCAAGGTGAGGGTACTCGACCAGCATTGTCGTTGGCGTGCCGAGAGGATTTTGGTCGTTTGTCGGGACTTCTGGAGGAATACAATGATCTATTCGAGACTACCCAGGGTCATCTGCCGAAACATCCAGTCGAGCACAAAATTCAGCTTGTGTCGATGCGACACTGCCCAATCTGAGTTTGTATCGCAACTCAGTATTGGAGAATGAAGAAATCAAGAGACAACTTGGTGAGTTTCTAAACGATGGTGTCATTCAACCGAGTAGTTCACCTTGTGTATCTCCTGTGGTGTTAGTGTCAAAGAAGGATGGGACTTGGCGTATGTGCATCGACTACCGAGCACTAAATAAGATCACCATCAAGAACCGGTACCCCCTTCCTCGTATGATGACCTGCTAGACCAATTGAAGCATGCTGTTGTCTTCTCCAAATTGGATCTTAAGTCAGGATATCATCAAGTCAGCATTTGAGAGGAGGATACGTGGAAAACTGCGTTCAAAACACGACAAGGTCTATTCAAATGGCTGGTCATGCCGTTCGGTCTCTGCAACTGACGAGGATTGATACCCGAGCTAGTTCAAAATAAATGCACGTCTGGTTCAAGATAGATTCGGACCAGATGAATGTCCGTTGATATGGTCTCAGGCTGCCCTGGGAAGCGTGGACACATGGTCGCAGGCATTACGTGATCAGGCTGCAGATAGTGCGCGGTCAGATGATTACAAGCCACCCGCGGTCAGAACACCTTCGACCAGGAAACGCGGGGTTACTCAGACTTTACAACAGGGATATTCCGATTATCCCTATAATTTTTCCATGTATAGAGACAACCGTCAGGAGGTTAATACATGTAGTTATTCCTTAATAATATGTGTTAAGCCTGCGTGGAGGTTAAGGGCAGTTACCAAAACTGCACCCGAACAACTGTTCGATGCTGTTATGCCTTGGCACCCTTTCAACCAGTATAAAAGGGTAAGCCAATGCATTAGACGGGGGGGATCGAGAGATCAGAAGGTCAATAGAAGACATTAGGCTAAGTTTTATAGGCCATTTTAGTACTGTTTTACATCACCATATGGGAAAAATCTTCGCCTGTGAAGACTCTTCCCACAACCTTGTACTTTTCTTGCACATAGTGAAATCCTAACAGGATGTAGGGCTATTAATCCCACCATCGAGGGCCCGAACCTGTCTAAACCTCTCTGTGTTCCAGCTAACTTTGGTTCATCCTCCCTTCCCGGAGGGACACCCTGAAAGGTCTCACAACTTACAAAATGCTGCATAAGTTCGACTAAGGACTCCGAGCCGAATCGTCGACAGCTGGCGCCCACCGTGGGGCATTTCTCAAGGCATCCTAATTCTCATCCGGAGGTTCGTTGAACCATGGCTGGAGCATATGATTCTGAGAATGACTTCGATCTCGAGGATTATGCCCACATTCCGATGCCTTCTCCTAGTGATCCTGTTCCGATGGAGGAAACCAGAGGCGAAGATGTCCCAAAGGTCGATTCGACTACTCAGGTCATGTCTATCGACCAGGAGGCGACCAACGCAGAATCAGGACCAACTGACGTTCTTAACGCGTTGGGGTTGAATCCGGTCCATCGTACGACCCCGTTAGGGGAAAGGACGATGTTGACCAGGAAATCAGCCCGGGGAGGTTTGACCCTGATAACCTCCATCGTCTCTTTCATTTCGAGTCTGACTCGGAACAAACGGAGATGTTTTCTCCCTCGGCGACCTCGCTCCCTAGATAGTTCGCTGCCTTATCGGAAGAAACTCCCGATCAACGGGTTGCTAGGGAAGAACAGGAACGCAAGCGGAAGGAAGATCAAGATCATGAGCAACAAGACAACGAACTTCACAGAACAGCCCTAGTGGCTCTTCAAAATGCGCAGGCTCGTTACGATGCTGCTCCGAATTCTTCCCGGCGATCGCGTGGTCGCAGACGCGACCAGACACCATCTTTACCCCCGGAGCGTTTCCCGGCGGACGAAGAGACGGTAACACCTGGTGCCCCTAGGAGAAGTATGCATGGCCGGCTTCGATCTATCACAAAGGTCATGCGTAATTTTCCTCCTACGGTCAAAGATGCGCAGAAACCGGCCTTCACCAGAATCCTGGCGGAAAGGTTGGACGAGGTCGCATCGGAGGCAACCCCGACGGCTTTTTCCCAGTCAGTGACACGCTCCCATAATCGAGAGCACCCTAACTCTGGTTCTGGTAGACGGAGTCACCCGCCACCCGTCCCATCTCGACAGGACAAATCCAGATGGGCACAAGATTCTCGTGATAGGGAACGAATTCCTGTCCACACTCGTTTGGGACCACGAGTGGCTTCTCCGTTGCGCGAGGTCGCTCGTGATCAGATCGAGAGTCGCAGGTCAATTCACGGTCCCTATGTTGGTTGTAAAGCTTTCTCGCCCGACCTTGGTGCGGTCATTTGGCCAGACAAGTTTAAACCAGGTGCCATAGAGAGGTTTGATGGAACTCAGAACCCGTCCGAGTTTCTCCAAATCTACATTACTGCCATCCAAGTGGCAGGCGGCGATGATCGGGTCATGGCCAATTACCTGCCAACAGTCCTCGAAGGACCGGCAAGAACCTGGTTATTCAACCAGCCCGAAGGTTCAGTCTATAACTGGGAAATGCTATGTGATGCCATCCTCAGCAATTTTCGAAATTGTTATCAGAAGCCGGGTAAAGAGGACGACCTCCATCGATTGCGACAAACTTTGACCGAAACTCTTCGTCAGTTTGTCAAGAGATTTGTCGGGGTGAGGAATACCATCCCGAACATATCTGATAACTCCATTATCAGGGCATTTAAACATGCCGTCCGATATCGGAGATTCATCGAAGATTTACTCATTCATCCTCCTCGATCAGTGGCCGATCTCTTTGATATGGTTGATTGATATTCCGACGTAGCCGAGGCTGTCGAATGGAATCGGATCGTTGATAAAGGTAACCTACCACCTCAGCCAGGTCTCAAAGATGTTAAAAAGGAGGATTCAAGCAAGAAGCCAGAATCTTCATCAAGTGGCAGGTCGAAGAAATAAAAAAGGAGTTGATCTGGGTAGTACCGAGAGGTCGCAGTCACAGAGAAGCCTCCATCGACCAAAGGTAACAACTATTCATTTAAAAATAAAACTGCTTCTGGTGGTCGCAGTGTCGACCAGCCAGGGAAGTCGACTAACCCGCAGGAAGGCAAGAAGTGGTGTCCGCTCCACAACTCCGCAGGCCACGACCTCAAAAATTGCAGGAGTTGGTTGAAGCAGTTAGATGACTTCTACCAGGGGATTGGACCTATGCCGACCTTACCAACTAAGGAACAAGCATGTGGGCTAAGCGACGCCGACGGGGACGAAGAGATGTCTTACCAGGTACCTCGTAATCATGTTAATGTTATTTTCGGAGGTTCTCCTCTTTCGTCTCTAAGAGACAATTTAAAGCATTTTATCGAGAGGTTAACCACATGGAAAGTTCCCTTGGTGAACCTCAGTACCCCCGTTGGTCGGACACACCTTTGACGTTTGATCGCTCTGACTATCCTGTGGGGCTTACTGACCATTGAGGCTTCCTCTAGTCATTACCCCTATTATCAGCAATGCGAGAGTCGAAAGGGTCCTGATCGACAGAGGTAGCTCCTTGGATATCTTATTGGTCAAGGCGCTCGACAAGATGCAGATTCCTCGTTCAAAAATCAAACCCATAATCCATCCATTTTATGGGATAATTCCTGGTCCCTTCATGATGCCGTTGGGATAGGTGGTCCTCCCGGTTATGCTGGAAGAACCAGACAACTTCCGAATGGAATTAGTTACTTTTGATGTAATTGATTGTGATTCGGCTTACAACGCAATCTTTGGTAGGCCAACCCTTGCTAAATTCATGATGGAAACGCACTATGCTTACCAGTGCGGCAAGTTAACTGGCCCCAAAGGTGTTATTTCGGTCCGAGGCAATCGCAACGTGGCATTGACGTGTGACCGGCTATCCTTGGAGATGGTGGACCAACTTCCCCTCCGGGACGCTCAGGTCGCCACAGTCTCCGCTGACGCGATCAAGGCTGCTCCTCGACCAGACGAGACACTCAAACTGGTTCCATTGTACCCAGATGATCCATCCAAGACAATCCGGGTTGGATCAGGCCTGGATGACAAATAGGAACTCGAGCTCATTGCTTTCCTCTGGGCTAACATAGATGTGTTTGCGTGGAAGCCATCCGACACGCCCGGTGTCCCAAGGGAGGTAATCGAGCACAGGTTAGCAATTCGACCTAGACAGCGACCAATAAAGCAAAAGCTCAGGCGTTTTGCTGCTGACCGGCAGGAAGCCATCCGAGAGGAGTTGGACAAACTCCTAAAGGCTGGGTTTATTCGCGAGGTTGATCACCAGGAATGGCTTGCAAATCCGGTCATGGTCCGCAAGTCAAATGGTAAGTGGCGCATGTGCGTCGACTACACCAGCCTCAATAGTGCCTGTCCGAAGGATGGCTTTCTCCTTCCCCGCATCGATCAATTGGTCGACTCTACTGCGGGTTGCGAACTGATGAGGTTCCTGGACGCTTACTCGGGATATCATCAAATTAGCATGGCAGAAGAAGATGCAGAGAAGACTGCCTTCATCACCCCGTTCGGCACCTACTGCTACGTCAGAATGCTGTTCGGTCTCAAGAACGTAGGTTCTACGTACCAGCGCTTGATGCAAAAGACCTTTCTTTCCCAGATGGGGCATAATCTTGAAGCTTACGTAGACGACTTGGTTGTAAAAAGCACCAAAAGATTGTCTCATTTAGACGATCTCGCTGAAACCTTCTGTAATTTAAATCGATTTGGAATAAAATTAAACCCGGAGCAATGTTCTTTCGGGGTTTCTTCAGGAAAACTTCTTGGTTTTCTTGTTTGTTCCAGAAGAATCGAAGTCAATCCTGAAAAAATCAGGGCTATCGAACAGATGAGGTCTCTCTCGACCATCAAGGATGTTCAGCGTCTAGCAGGTCACATGGCGGTCTTAAGCCGGTTCATATCGTGACTAGGCGAAAGGGGACTACCTTTCTTCAAAGCCCTGCGCAAACATCACAACTTTACTTGGTCCGATGAGGCCGAAAAAGCATTTCAGGAGGTGAAGGCGTATCTATCCAGTCCGCCGGTCTTGGTGTCTCCCGACAAAGGAGAACCATTACTTCTCTACTTGGCTCCCACGCCATATGCGGTCAGCGCTGTCCTAATTGTGGATAGAGAAGGTATACACAGACCCGTCTACTATGTAAGCGAAGTACTTCATGGTCCTAAGGAGCGATACCCTGAGGTCCAGAAGATACTTTACGCACTACTTATGGCTTCCCATAAGCTACGACATTACTTCCAAGCACATAAGATCACAGTACCCTCATCTTTTCCATTGGGGGATATTTTCCGCAATCCGGAGAAATCTGGTTGGATCGCTAAATGGGCTTTCGAACTCGGTGCATTCGACATCCATTTCACACCTCACACTGCGGTTAAGTCTCAGGTCCTAGTCGACTTCGTAGTCGAATGGACTAATCCTGAGCCACCCGTGCAGGTGTCCGAAGAATTGGAATGCCCTGATCATTGGACAATGTATTTTGACGGCTCTCGCAGCTTTCAACACTCGGGGGCTAAAGTGGTCTTAGTTACGCCTCAGGGCGAACAGCTGAAGTTTGTCTTTCAACTACACTTTGTTGCGACCAACAACGCAGTAGAGTATGAAGGTCTTCTTGCGGGGCTCCGGGCAGCTAAGTTCCTCGGAGTCCGTCGATTAGTGGTGAGGGGGGACTCACAGCTGGTCGTAAACCAGCTAAACAAGGAGTACAGCACCTCCGATGAGACAATGGCTCATTACCTGGGGGAAGTGAGGAGGTTGGAAAAACACTTCAGTCATTTCGAAGTCCAATACATCCCGCGAAAGGACAACATTCTCGCAGACCAATTGTCCAAAATTGGGTCCTCACGCACATCCGCTCCGGCAGGAGTGTTCATTGAACACTTGGAACATCATTCGATTATGACTTCGGTCGAGGATGATCCGGTAACAGTCTGCGTTACCAACTTCGGACAGGAACTGGATTGGACTCATCCATTGAGGGTCTATCTCGAACATGGGACCTTGCCCGAGGATGAAACCGAAAGCGATTGGTTGATTTGAAAAGCGCGTCTGCACAAGCTCATAGAAGGAGTTTTGTATAGAAAAGGTACTCATGGAGTATTTATGCGCTGCATATCTCAGGAAGAAGGTAGATCCCTCCTGAGAGAAATTCATGACGGTGTATGCGGTGCGCACGTGTCATATCGTACACTAGTCAGTAAAGCTTTTTGACAAGGATTTTATTGGCCTTCGGCACTTGATGATGCTAAGAATATGGTCAAGACATGTCCTCAGTGTTAGTTTCATGTGAGACAGGTTCATCAACCTGCCTATGCCCTACAAACCATTCCCCTTTCATGGCCTTTTGCGGTCTGGGGGATGGACATTGTCGGTCCTATGCCACAAGCGGTCAATGGATACAAGTTCTTGTTTGTAGCCATTGACACGTTTACAAAGTGGATTGAGGCCGAACCAGTACGCAATATTACCGTAGCTGCAGCACAAAAGTTCTTCCATAAGAACATTGTGGCTCGATTCGGTGTTCCTAATCGTCTCATTACTGATAACAGTTCTCAGTTCGCTAGTGGTCTTTTTCTGGATTACTGCGATCAGATTGGAACCAAGGTGTGCTTTGCTTCTGTAGCTCATCCGTAGAGCAATGGTGCCGTAGAACGTGCCAATGGGCAAATATTGCAGGGCATCAAAAAATGTGTTTTCGATTGCCTTAAGACACGCTCGGGGGTTTGGCAAACGAGCTCTACACCGTTCTATGGGCGCTGTGGACTACCTCTAGTCGAGCCACCGGTGAGACGCCTTTCCATCTGGTATATGGGACTGAGGCCGTGTTACCTATGGAAATTAGTATTGGTTCTGTTCGGACAGATCAATTCGAACAAGTTGATAAGAGCGAACAACGATCACAAGATCTCATCCTCCTAAAAGAAAAACGTGATCGTGCTTTGATCAAGTCTGCGGTATACTTGCAAACTTTGCGCAAGTATCATAACAAAAGGATGCGACCACGTAGTCTTCACGTGGGCGATCTGGTTTTACGTAAAATACAAGACCAATCTAGTCGCAACAAGTTCTCCCCGAAATGGGAAGGCCCCTATACTGTTGTTTTGGTGTTGCGATCAGGATCAGCTCGGTTAGAGATGGAGGATGGTCGGATCTTATCTAATACTTGGAACATCGATCAACTACATAAATTCTATGTGTAAGTACCCCATTCATTTTTCCTATTCAATTAGCATGATTTAACATAATAGGCTTTTTAATTTCATGTGTAGATTATTCCTCTTTTGCTCGTATATATAACGAGTCTAGCTCGGGGGCTGTCGCTGATGGTTATATTGTAACAATATCCTGATCGGATTTGCGGGCCGATCTCATGATCACTTCCAGACAAGACACCCCTCAATAAGCCATTTCTCAACGCACACGGGGCTTGCTGGCATGTCCTTGGTCATCCGAGTGGCTGCCTGTTTGCAATAAGATTGGGTATGGTGTTCAGTATGATTGTTAGTCTGGTCGGGTATCCCTTGTCGTCGCTCACGTATATTTCTCCTGTGCTAATAATACTAAGTTTTTAGTATATATAATCACAAGCGGGGGCTAGGGGAATATGGTCGCAACATGAAGCAAAGAAAAGTGTTTCCTTTTTCCTTTGTAAAAAAATGCACGCATTTGCATTATATATATTGTATTTATACAGATACAAGAGTTTACAATATGTCGAGATCATTTAGGAGTTTCTCGACAAGAGGTCTAACTTCCTCTATGATAGACCCAAGCTGGTCTTCACTCTCGACCTCTGCTTCTTCCGCCACTGCGTTCAGGTCCAGATCTGGGCCATGGCGAAGATGAAGTCAGATCGAACTCTGGATTTAATCGCCTCTTTTTGCCGCCTAGTATCTTCAGGAAGATACTCGAGGAGTGACTCCGCTTGAGTCGCGACCAGCGTGGTCCAGTCGCTAAGGCTAAGGTCGTCCACCGCAATTTCGACCACATCAGCCCTTAGTAGACCGGCCACCATCTTCAGTTTTCGAAGATGTTTCCTTGAGCACTGCTGCAGGCAGAGATTGACGTGCTCAAATCTTTGTTCTCCCTGCGAACAGAATCAAGGGTCGCCTGGAGTGTAGCCTTCTCCTGATCGAGCCGGCTTATCTGGTCATCTCGCGCTGCGACAAGAGGCCATTACAAACAATTCATACAAAGAAGTCAATTTACTCTGGACAGAGATATGCTTACAAGAGAGTTCTGATCGCAATTTCTTGAGTTCACTCTCCAGAAACGAGATGTGGGTAGTCGCCCGGAATTCTTGATTTTCTCGGTCAGCGAGGCTCTTCACTACATAAGCATTTTCTTTGTGGCAGAATGGATGATTATCAAAATAAGGGCCTACATTTGAATGAGTAAAGAAAAATCTTCCTTACCGCTACAGGCGACCTTTTTCCTCTTCTGTGGCTTTGATGCTATCTATCATAGCCATCGACATGGTCGTCATGCGGGTCATTTCCTATGACAAGAAAGGAGATTGGTTTCAAAACATAGATGCTCTTATGCAAACACATAATCCCTACGGGATGATTGACGTACTTCATCATACTCTCAGAATGAGAGTTTACTCGGTGCCACTGAAGGTTGAACCACTGGGTTCACCTTATCTTTAAGCGGGGACAGTGGATGTTCCTCTCCGCTGGCCCTTATTCTTGGCCAAAGTTGCAGATTCCAATATCTCTGATTGGACTTCTGCAGAAACCCTGTCCACCACGGCCTGAATGACTTCTCGGACCGATGGGGTGGAGCTTTGCTCCCCAGAGATTTCGGTGGCAGGGGAAGCCCCAACACTAGCCGAGGCCGCTGAAGGGCTTGGCACTGGACTCCTGTGCCTGAGTAATAGAAACGATATCAGTTGGGTTTCCTATGAGCAACCATTGAAATTTAACCTTGTCCATACAAGGGAAATTTCTTACCTTATTCGAACTCCCTCTAATTTTTGGGATTTTGAAGAAGGTTCCCCAAGGAAAAGGGGACAGTCATCATCTATCCTGGTCTTCCTCTTCGTGAAGAGGATCTTGTCCTTTTCTCCCTGTGTGTACAAAATCATGAACATACGCATGAGGAACGATAAGGACTGAAGCAGGGATGATCCTTACCTGGATAACCACTTTGGTTGGTAGGGATACAGCCTTGGGACCAGGTATTTCCTGGACCATAGGCGTCAAGACTTTGTCCGCAACCGCGGGAGTGCTGGTAGTCGCGGTGTCCTGTTCTGTTGTTTCCGCCCCAGGCGTTAGGAGCGGAGTGCTCGCCACCCCAGGGCTGGCTACAACCGTCTCGGGGCGGATGGAGGGAATTTTTTCTTCCTCCTGCATGAATACTACTCAGTTGACATTCACAAATGGATAGCGACCATCAAAGCTGTCAAGGATCTTATCGCAGTTATCCCTTCTATCAGACGGAGAGGTGTAGCGAGCCCTGAAGCTTCTTGGGCTTCAGGCACTGAAACTTCACCCGCAACCACAGGGTCATCAGTGGTCGCGGGGCCCGCTTTGGTCATTCCAGGTCTCGCGAGCGAAGGCAAGACGTCGCTGGACAGGGAGGCAATCATTTTCCTTTCATGGCGGATCAGAGGAACATCATCTTCTTCCTCCTCGCACCCTTCACCCTGTACGACGGAGAAGTGATTCTGATTTGTACCTGGGATAACAAAGGGCATTGAGTATCTTACCGCGGTTCTTTTTGCGGTAGGAGCCTTCGGTGAAGAAGTTTCTCCCAGAAGTCCCTTAGACTTCTTGGGAACGCCTTCCCTTGTCCCGCGCTTCGAAGAAACTTTCTTTATTCTCTTCGGAGCAGGCTTTCCCAGGAAGCCGACGTCTTCAGCTGGGCATGTTGCCTCACTGAACTTTCCCAAGAGCTGTATTATTCGAGCCATTCTCGTTAATACAAGGTCAGAGGATGGTCTGCAAATGGAGCTTGGCAAGAAAGTCCTTACCTTTCGACGCTCCTGTCGAAGGGTGTCACCGGCATTGATCAGACTCTACGGGCGAGGCGACCCTCTAGCTCCCTCCACATCGGCACTATATGCCTTGAGGAGGTAGTTCGTCCTTTTCTCGATTTTGGACGAACCCAGAGCTATGTCACAAGTATGCAAGTTAACAAATATAATATTTCGGAAGAAACTTGTGTCTTTGTTGGCCAGAAGGCGTACCATTGTTATAGTCTAAGGTGCTATCCGCCATAGATTGTATCTCCCAAGCCGGATGAGCCCTTTCACGCAGGGGGCTCACCCAATTCTTCACAAAGTCGCGAATGATGTTGCGAGCCGTTAGTCCCTCTTGGACTAAGTGAAGAATCACTTGGACCTGTTTCTTCTGCTCCACGCTTAAAGCAGGAAGAGAGTCCAACTCGCTGGACTTCTCTGGCCGAGAATTCTCGAACCATAACCCGCTCTCGGATGGAGGGGTGCAGTAAAACCACTTCTGGTACCATCCATACACAGAGTCTCGCAGGGGTGAGAAGGGATACTATTTATTCTCCCTTATCCAAAAGTAAATGCATCCGGCGGCATTGGCACTCTTTGACCACGCCGAATAGTAGAAACGCCGGAAGAGCTCCACGCTTGGGAGCACTCCGACGAAAGCCTCGCACAAGTGTTGGAAGATTGCCAGGATCAGGACAGCATTCGGGTGGAGATTCACCAATTCCAATCCGTAATGCTCCAAAATCTTCTTCAGGAATCTACTTTCGGGGAATCAAAACCCACATCGCAGGTATTCCTCGAATACCACCAACTCGCCCTCTTGGACGATTGGGGTTTCTTGGTCCTTCTCCGCGGGTCACCAGTTGATTAGCAACCGTGAAGGGAGGATCTCCTCTTTCTCCAGCGCCATTAAACTCTCCTCTGTGTAGTGGACTGATCAACTCCAAGGCGTCATTTTTCGCAAGAGATTGTGAGGAAAAGCTGGCGGCTTTGGAGGCGATGGAAGATGAAGGATGAGGGTTTTGTGCGGCGGAAGTTCTAAGGCTGGAGGCTGGATGTGTGGCTTCCTTAAGAAGCTACTTGCTCCTTTTATAGGCCCGAGACAACGTTCCACTGAGGGCAACATTCCATTGAATACTTTATTTATTTCCCATAATGGATGTTTTCTCTTGGAAACCCGTTATGTGTTCCCCTCACCGAATCCGAAACGAAAAGCATTTTTTGTTTCGAATTTGGGGATTAAAGTGGATGTAAACACGCGAAAACTCTACAGAGATTTTCGGAGGGCATTACCCTTCTTGTTTTTTGTAAATTTTCACGTGCTGGTCACAATGCGTTTCTGTGACATCTTGATCATAAAGATGTTCTATGATCATTACAAATAAATAACTGCTGCGTATGCAATTGTCACTCGGTCAAGTTGTTGTGTTATCAGAACTGTGATTCTGATCGGACTTCAACTCTAATCGCAGTGGTAGTTCTGATCAGATTTCGGTTCTGATCGCGATAATAGTCCAGATCGAATTTCAATTCTGACCGCAGCTTTGGGTCTGATCGCAGTATCAGTACTGGTCGTGATATGACATATTAATGTGTTTTTAATCGTAGTGTTCAAATTTACCTGTGTATGTGTGGTCGTAAAAACATTACTTGTGTCCATATTTTCACACAGAGATTATGAAGAGTTTTCAAGTTATGTAAGATAAAAGAAATCTTTATTTTTGGCAATCTTTACATACAAAAGGGATACAGGCGACCAGACCATCGACCTGATATGAGAGAAGTTTACAAAGTTCTCCTAGGGATATATGGGCGTCAGTAGGATCTACACAGACGGCCCCAAGAGAACTAGCAACTACTCTAAGCCTATCAACATCATCCCTAATCAGAGACGCACTACCATCTCTGATCGAATGGAGAGTTCCCACTGTTGTCGAGCGTAGTCCCTCTCCAGGCGAAATTGGTGCGCCTCTTCACGGGATCTTTCAAAACATTCTGCCAGGTGCAGAATGGCTGAAGACATCTCTTCGGTCTTCTTCTCCAAGGCCTCTTTTTCTCCTTGGAGAGTCTGTTCGAGGGAAAGAGGTTGAATCTCAGCGGGCTGGTCGCTGAGGGCTCCAACGATTTTCGTCTCCTACATTTGTATGTGTTAGTTTTACAAACTATAGCAACAAACAAAGGGGATGAAAATAATTACCAATCCTCACAAGTGAGAGGTTGAAGTATTTTCCCCAGAAAGTAGATCACCCGATAAAGGCCGAGGGCCATCAGGTGATGGGAGTGCAACTTTCCCACCAGAAAATTGTTTCCCCAACACAAGTTGAGGATTGTCTGGTCGTGAGGGTATGACTTGCCAACCAGAAAATTGATCACCCGTCAAAAGACAGGGATCACTGGGATGAAATGGAGAAAGCCGAGAAGAACGTCCCGAGGGATTATCATGAATCTCCAAAGGTGGAGATGAAGGTTCAACCTGCCGAGGTGTATGAACAGGGAAAACTACGGGAACCAAAGGAAGAGAGAGCAATGATGCGTCTCTCACCTTTGTCCTACTAGAAGATCCCTCGTCAACCTTGGGTTTCTTCCTTGGAGGAGCTAGATCTTCGGACATCTGCAAATTTCCGAAAGAAGCATTTGAAGAAATGATTAGAACGTAAGAAGGTAATTTGAACCAAGAGTTCTAGGAAAACTTACCTTCTATGAATCTTGGTCGAATTCAAGTACCACTTCTTCTTCATCACTCTTAATTTCAATGATGCTTTTATCTGCCATTGGGATGAAGATAGAAGAGAAGAAAAGACTTGGCCGGGAGAAAACTTGTGAAAGTTTTAGGCTAATGGGCTCTGGTATTTATAGCCCTGAGGTGACGGTTCGTTTCTCGAGCACCTCGAGCTTTTAAAACATTTACAATTTTACCTCGGGTTAAAAGACAATTCTACGGCGCCATCATTACCTGTCAAATATTGCCTAGAGTCCGTCTCGGGAGATAAACCGCCATACTTAGTGCGCCACTAAGTGGGGGATTTGAAGCGTCGGGTTACGTATCCGATGTAAGTCTTAAAATTTGAAGTAAACATGTCTCTTCATCTTCTTCAAATTTGGGGGCTAGCTGACGAGGATTGATACCCTAGCTAGTTCAAAATAAATACACGTCTGGTTCAAGATAGATTCAGACCAGATGAGTGTCTGTTGATATGGTCTCAGGCTACCCTGGGAAGCGTGGACACATGGTCGCAGGCTTTACGCGATCAGGCTGTAGATAGTGCGCGGTCAGATGATTACAAGCCACCCGCGGTCAGAACACCTTCGACCAGGAAACGCAGGGTTACTCAGACTTTACAACAGGGATATTCCGAGTATCCCGATGATTCTTCCACGTATAGAGACAATCGTCAGGAGGTTAATACATGTAGTTATTCCTTAATACTATGTGTTAAGCCTACGTGGAGGTTAAGGGCAGTTACCAAAACTGCACTCGAACAACTGTTTGATTCCGTTATGCCTTGGCACCTTTTCGACCAGTATAAAAGGGTAAGCCAATGCATTAGACGGGGGGATCGAGAGATCAGAAGGTCAACAGAAGACATTAGGCTAAGTTTTATAGGCCATTTTAGTACTGTTTTACATCACCATACGGGAAAAATCTTCACCTGTGAAGACTCTTCCCACAACCTTGTACTTTTCTTGCACATAGTGAAATCCTAACAGGACGTAGGGCTATTACTCCCACCATCGAGGGCCCGAACCTGTCTAAACCTCTCTGTGTTCCAGCTAACTTTCGTTCATCCTCCTTTCCCGGAGGGACACCCTGAAAGGTCTCACAACTTACAAAATTTTGTATAAGGTCGACTAAGGACCCCGAGTCTGAATCATTGACAGCAACGCCCTGACAACTTTCTTGCGTCTTATGAATGACGTATTGAGATAGTTCATCGACGACTTTGTGGTCGTTTACCTCAACGACATACTGGTTTATAGTCGTTCGTGGGATGAGCACCTCATTCATGTCAAAAAAGTGTTCGAACAGCTTCGGGAACATCGACTTTGCCTCAACTGTAAGAAGTGCGAGTTGGCCAGCAAACTCTACTTTACTTAGGATTCATGGTTGGCAACGGTACATTGCAAATTGACCCCGATAAGGTAAAAGTGATTCACGAGTGGCCGCGACCGCGAACAGTTATGGACGTGCGTAGTTTTGTGGGAGCATGCCAATACCTTTGAAAGTTCATCCGACACTTCTCGATAGTGGCTTCTCCGTTGCATGCATTAACCAGGATCGATCAGAAGTTCGAGTGGATAGGGAAACAATAGGACACGTTGCTCTTGCTGAAAAGGAAGATCAGCGAGGCGCTGTGTTAGCTTTGCCGAATCTCCAAAAATCATTCGAGCTAGAAACTGATGCCTCAGGTTATGCGATGGGCGCAGTACTCATGTAAGAAGGTCGACCAGTGGCATATCATTCCGAGTTATTCCAAGGAGCTCAGAAGAACTATTTGACTTATGATAAGGAGTTATGCGCACTGCATCAGGCCGTAAAACATTGGCGGTGTTATCTCTTGGGTAAAGAGACTGTTGTCCACACCGATCATCAACCGTTGCAATATTTGCAAACGCAGTCCAAGCTACAGAAAGCTTGGCACATGAAGTGGATGTTGTATCTGCAGTAGTTTAATCTAGTGATTAAGTACAAGAAGGGCGTACACAACAAATTGGCGGACATGTTGTCACGATCACCAGTTACGACCCTTTGTTTATCAGCATTCATGCAGATCGAGCCCTCATGTCATGATGACTATGCCACTATGTATAGTGAAGACCCTGATTTTCAAACAGCACTGATTGAGCTCGAAACAGGGAAACCTACGGAGTTCGTTCGTCAAGAAGGACTCTTGTACAAGGGCAATTTACTTTGCATACCTCGTGGAGCACCTCGAATTCAATGGTTGCGAGAAGCGCACACATCGAAGGTACCTGGTCACTTTGGGGTTACAAAGACATTGCAAAATCTTCACCGATATGTGTTCTGGCCGCGTATGCGGCAAGATGTGGCTAGTTTTGTTTGAGGTTGTGGTCTCTGCAGCATCTCAAAACCGGCAAATCAAAAATTAGGTTTGTACACTCCTTTGCCAGTTCCATCGCGACCATGGGAGAGCATATCCATGGATTTCTTGGGAGGATTGCCTAAGACCCGACGTGGCAACGACTATCTATTCATGGTCGTTGATCGGTTCTCCAAAATGATTGTTCTTATACCTTGTCGAAAGACTATCACGGGAGAAGAAGCAGCTCGGATATTCTTTCAACACGTTTGGACACACTTCGGATTGCTGACTTCTATTGTGTCTGATCACGATATTCGGTTCCTTAGTCACTTTTGGCGATCGCTCTGGACGATGATGGACACCCAATTGAAGAGGAGTACTGCCTTTTATCCACAAACTGATGGTCAAACCGAGGTGGTAAATCGCACAGTCGTTCATCTCTTGAGAGGATATAACTCGAAGCACCCAAAGACCTGGGATGAAAGCATACCGTACCTGTAGTTTGCTTTTAATCGAGCAGTGCATTGTTCGACTGGAAAGTCGCCGTTTGAGGTCTGTTTAGGATTTCTACCACAGAGTCCTTTCGACATGGAGTTTGTGATCCCTACATCAGCACAGAACAGCAAGGAAGCATCTGATCAGGATCGAGCACAAAAGTTTCTGGAAGGTATTCAACGACTGTGCGATTTGGGGTTACAAAGACGTTGCAAAATCTTCACCAACATGTATTCTGGCCGCGTATGCAGCAGGATGTGGCTAGTTTTGTTCGAGGCTGTGGTCTCTGTAATATCTCGAAACCGGAAAACCGAAAATTAGGTTTGTACACTCCTTTGCCAGTTCCATTGCGACCATGGGAGAGCATATCCATGGATTTCTTGGGAGGATTGCCTAAGATCCAACGTGGCAACGACTATCTATTCGTGGTCGTTGATCGGTTCTCCAAGATGATTATTCTTATTCCTTGTCGAAAGACTATCACGGGAGAAGAAGCAGCTCGGGTATTCTTTCAACACGTTTGGACACACTTTGGACTGCCGACTTCTATTTTGTCTGATCGCGATACCCGGTTCCTTAGTCACTTTTGGCGATCGCTCTGGACGATGATGGACACCAAGCTAAAGAGGAGTACTGCTTTTCATCCGCAAACTGATGGTCAAACCGAGGTGGTAAATCGCACAGTCGTCCATCTCTTGAGAGGATATAACTCGAAGCACCCGAAGACCTGGGATGAAAGCATATCGTACTTGCAATTTGCTTTTAATCGAGCAGTGCATGGTTCGACTGGAAAGTCGCCGTTTGAGGTCTGTTTAGGATTTCTACCACAGAGCCATTCGACATGGAGTTTGTGATCCCTACCTCAGCACAGAACAGCAAAGAAGCATCTGATCAGGATCGAGCACAAAAGTTCCTGGAAGGTATTCAACGACTCCATCGTGAGGTTGAACAGAACTTGCTGAAAGCTCAACTCAAGTACAAGGCGTGACATGATAGGCACCGAGTTGATGCGCAATTTCAAGAAGGTGATATGGTATGGTTACATCTGAGTAAGGAGAGACTTAAAGGTGAAGGTAAGAAACTCAAACCCATTCGTTATGGTCCTTTTCGGATTTTGCGAAAAGTGGGTAATAATGCTTGTCAGCTCGAGTTACCTCCATACATGGATATTTACTTGGTTGTTAATGTTGAGCACCTCAAACTCTTCGAGCCTTCAATGCTGGATGATGAGCTAGATACTATAGTAGCATATGTTGAAGACTTGGTCTATCAACGAGACGAAGCTCTTTGTGAAGATGTGATTTTGGAGAAGAAGGTGACTACCACCCGCAGTGGAACAAAGGAGACTTTTCGAGTCGGTCGGAAAGATCAATGAGCACGTGCGGCAAAGTGGTACACCAGAGAACATGGACAAGCACTTCTACAGAAAAGCAGTCCACTAACCCCTATCTTCTAATGATTATATGCAATCTGGAAGAAAACTGTTAGTGTATGAGGACCGTAGTGGAGAAGAGATTTTGTACTAACGATTATGATCTGGGAAACCATTAGTGAATAGCACGTAACTTTTACTATCGGTTATTAGTGTACGAACCTATAGAAGACAGGAAAGTTCACTAACGGTTGTGTTTTTGAACCGATAGTAAAATTATGCCATTTTTACTATCAGTTATTAGTGTACGAACCGATAGAAGAGATAAAATTTTACTATCGGTTTGTTTATTCAACCGATAGTAAAATGACGTCATATATACTAATGGTTATGACAGTGGGGGCCTTTAGAAGAGAGGAAAGTTCACTAACGGTTGTGTTTTTGAATCGATAGTAAAATTACGTCATTTTTACTATCGGTTATTAGTGTACGAACTGATAGAAGAGATAAAATTTTATTATCGGTTTGTTTATTCAACTGATAGTAAAAGGACGTCATATATACTAATGGTTATGACAGTGGGGACCTTTAGAAGAGAGGAAAGTTCACTAACGGTTGTGTTTTTGAACCGATAGTAAAATAGTACAAGACCCCTATAATGGGTTAAACGCGCGGGAGTTTTCCCTCCAATCCAACCAAACACATTTCCAAATAAGTCTCTACTCGCACACGGAAAACCCTAGCCTCCCCGACATCCCCTTTTCACTCCTGCACCACCATTGCCGCTAGCATTTGGGTTCTCCACCGCTGTCGGCCACTGCATCGCGCCATCGTAGGCCACTCCACGAACTGTAAGTGTTCTTGACCAACCTGATTAGAATTGTTCTTGCCGCTCGTGTCAGTTTCTTAAATTGATACTGAACTCGATTAGAACCAGGCAGTCTTTAGGAAAGAGTAATTGAAATGAAATCAGTTTCCTAACTTCATACAAGCACGCAGAGCGTCATGTTGAAAGACCAATACGAGTTGCCTCAGTTGAAGCAGCTGCGATAAATTTGGGCTCAATATGTGATGGATGAAGTGGCTATCAACGATCGATCGTAAATGACTTGTGTAATATACATTGAATGTGTTAATTGGTGTATGTGTGTACTTGTATTGGTGTATTTGTGAATAAACTCAATATGTGAATAATTAGATTCAATCTGTCCAATGCATGTCTATATCTTTGTATTAATGTATTTGTGAATAAATTCAATCTTTGAATAATTAGATTCAATCTGTCCAATGTGTGTCTCTCTGTATTGTTGTATCTGTTAATGATCCTTTGTAATACTATCGGTTCATATCCTACAACCGTTAGAAGAAAGTTTCCAGTACTAACCATGTCGAGTAACTAACCGATAGAAAAACTATACAGTACTATCGGTTTCCAGTGTAGAACCGTTACAAGAAATCTAACATCACTATCGGTTGAGTTCACTGAGCCGATAGAAGAAATTATCATTCGCAATTAGTGAACGTTAGAATGTAGGTATTTTACTATCGGTTTGCAACCGATAGAGTTGTGATATATTTCTTCTATCGTGCCGATCACTATCGGTAAGAGAACCAATAGTAGAGGCGATTTTAAACCGATAGTGAAAAGCAATTCTATAGTAGTGAAGCCCAATTTCCACATCTCCAGTTTGACCAAGAGGTCGCAACAGGGGTTGGCTCCTTCTCAACAAGGGAGTCATGATCCGGGAGGATCTTCAAGTCCTGATCGCATATGGTTTCGTGTCCTTAACCGTGATCAAAAAGATTTCGCGACCATGAAAAGGTTTTGTGACCCTAGATTGGTCCGCAACCATGGATTGGTTCACGACCATGGATTGGTCTTCTGGTCAGAATTATAATCCGATCCGAATATATATAACTAAGTTTATCTGTTTAGGATTAGTTAGTTATATGAGTCTAATACATTTAGGTTGCTGAGTCTGATACGTACTCATACGATTAGACTATAAATACCTTGTAATAGTCTAGTTTAGATCATCGAAGAATCATAGAGCTTATTTAAGTCTTAGACACTTATAGTTCATCGACGTAGACAAGTCTGTCTAACATTCGACGTGTAAAGCCCTCTTTGAAATAAAGAGTTATGCAATTACTTGAACTGTCACTACTACAGAATTCATTATCACAGTCGGGTCAAAACAGTCATCACAGACGGTTCTGACCCGTCAGTGATATTCGAGTCGGTAATAATCGAGTACTATCACTGACGGTTTTAAACCGTCTGTGATTTTTCCTTCACAGACTAGTTGAATTGTTCCACTTGTTTTTCATATTTGGTTCTATATTATTTTCAATGTTAGTATTTTAAAAAATGAACGTTGAGACTATTTGGTTTTATCTTGTTTTTCATATTTGTTGTATATATATGTCTGTGGATGTTCAAAGAATGTTGAGAGTATTACAGTCGGTCCTGAAATTAAAATCATCTGTAATGTTACTATCAGAGACGGTTTTGAGTTAAAAACCAACTCAAAACCGTCTTGATTGCAGTAGTATTTTCTTGTTAACATTTTCACACAGAACATCATTTGGTTATTATCAGTTGCATAATCAATTGAAAAGCCAGATATATATGGAAAAGAAATTTCTTATTTCTTACAATCTTTGCATACATAAGGGATACAAGTGACCAAAGCGTCGATCTGATCTGAAAGTAATTTACAAAGTTCTCCTAGGGACGTATTGGCATCAGTAGGATCTACACTGGCCGACCCAAGAGAACTAGCAATGGCTCTAAGCCTATCTACATCATCTCTTAGCAAAGGAGTGCAGCTGTTCCTTATTGTATCGGAGAGTTCTCGCTGCTGCCGAGCGTAATCTCTCTCCGACCGGAACCTGAGCTCTTCTTCGCGAGAACCCTCATAGCACTCTGCCAAGTGCAGAATGGCAGAAGACATCCCCTCAGAACGCTTCTCCAACGCCTCTATTTCTTCTTGGAGAGTTCTGCACAAGGCCGCTTTCTCCTCTTGCACATGTATGGGTTAGTTTTGAAAGACATAACGACCAACAAGAGAGGGTGAAGATGATTTCCAAGCTTCGGAGTGGATTTGGACGTGGAAGTGTGCGTCTTACCCCAGAAAGTTGATCATCCAAGAAAAGCTGATGATACAAAGGTGTTGAAGAGGGGATATTGGAAGGATTGTTGTGGATCTCCAAAGGTGGAGTCGATGCAACTGGAGGGGTTGCAAGGGGCAATGTGGCAACATAGGCCTCAGCACCCTCTAGAGTCTTCGCTGCAGCTGCACTAGAGGATCTTTCATTATTTCTGAGTCTCTTCTTTGGAGGGAGCATTTTCTCAGGCACCTGTGGATTTCGAAATGCATTTGTTTTGAGGTAATCAAGTCATAAAAGAAATATCTGCATTAGAGTTTCAGAGAGGACTTACTTTCTGAAGATCCTGATCGAGTTCATTCCCTATCTCTTCCTCATCACTCTCAATTTCAATAACCTCATTGGAATCTCGGCTCGTCATCAAGGTGGGAGTTGAGGAGGGAATAAAGACAGGGATTTAGGAGTAGCTAGAATTCCTAAAAGACTTAGCCAAGAATTTGTAAGTCTTAAGGATTGAAGAGCCTCGCTAGTTATAGAACCAAAAGGTGATGGTTCATATGCGCGGGTGCCTCGAGTTTTAAAAAGCTCACTATTGGTTTTCAAGAATTTTTTGTACAGATAAATCAGAGTTAAAAAATAAATTTAAAAATAACGTATAATAAAAAAAAATTACAAAAATGACCTAAGTCGCCATCCCAGATGGCGACTTATGGCATTTGGCCTTCAGTCGCCATCCTGGTTGGCGACTGAAGGCCGTGGTTCAAAAAAATGTGTTTTTTTTGAAAAATAGCATTCACAATTGTGTTTCTTTTAAAAATAACATTGAAAATTGTATTTTTTTAAAAAAAAATTGAAAATTGTGGTTTTTTTTAAATAACATTCAAATTTGTGTTTTTTTTTAAATTAACATTCAAATTTGTGTTTTTTTAAAATTAACATTCAAATTGTGTTATTTTTTAAAAATAACATTCAAATTTGTGTTTTTTTAAAAATAACATTCAAATTTGTGTTTTTTTAAAAATAACATTCAAATTTGTATTTTTTAAAAAATAACATTCAAATTTGTGTTTTTTTAAAAATTAACATTAAAATTTGTGTTTTTTTAAAATTAGCATTCAAATTAGTGTTTTTTTTAAAAATTAGCATTCAAATTAGTGTTTTTTTTTAAAATTAACACAATTTGAATTTGTGTTTTGTTTAAAATTAACATTCAAATTTGTGTTATTTTTAAAATTAGCATTCAAATTTGTGATTTTTTTAAAAATAACATTCAAATTTGTGTTTTGTTTAAAATTAACATTTGAATTTGTGTTATTTTTAAAATTAGCATTCAAATTAGTGTTTTTTTTAAAAATAACATTCAAATTTGTGTTTTGTTTAAAATTAACATTCAAATTTGTGTTTTTTTTAAAATAACATTCAAATTTGTGTTTTTTTTTAAATTAACATTCAAATTACATAGTCGACTGGCTGACAAACTAAGGAGGAAAAGACCCGTGGTTGGCCGCGTTGATTGATCAGTATATTTCGTGGTTGGTTCAATCTGTCGAGTATGATGTTCCCAAAAACCAAAATGAACATAAAAAAGTAGTCAAAACATGAGAATACTAATATAATCAAAAATAATACAACCATGAGAATCGATATAATGTTCCATAAAAGGAGAACATAAAAAAAACTACTGTCGGCCCCTCTTCGGACGATGCCTCCGGTCGCGCTGAAACGGCGATGGCGAATAGGTGCTGCGCGGATGCACTGTCCTCTGCAAGGGCTGTCGACCGGGAGGCTGAGCACTCGGCTGACCGAGGCCTGTATCAGGAGCGTCCATCGGGTCCTGCGACGGTGGAGGTGCCTCACCAAGCTGCGAAGATGCCAACTGATGTTGGCTCTGATCGGCGTCGTCTCTCATCTGCAACATATCGGCATACTGAGCATACGATGGGTCGCGGACCACCTGGGGGTCGGCGCGGACCGACTGACGAGGAATGTATGGTGGGTGCCTAGCAGGAGACCAAAGCGGACCAGCCGACGAGATAGGCACCGTCTGCTCAGACATAGCGATGTACTCGTCGTCTGAGTCGAAGGTGACGTCGAAGCCCAAACCAAAATCAGAAGTGCGTGCGGAAGGCGGCGCTCGGGGACCCTCAGAGATCTGTACACCACCACGCGATGAGAAGTCCACGTGAGGTGCAACACTTGTACGGTACGAGCGAGCCGGGGGCCCACCGAGATAAATGGGTGCGGCAACGGCCGTACCTGAAGGGCCGGCTGTGTCGGGATGACGAGCGGCTGAGTGCGACAGCGTATGACTGGGTCGGGCCCGTGGACGTGGAGGTGCAACAAAAGTCGACGAAGTGGCGGGACTCTCAAGGGTCAGCTGCGAGGCGAGTCGGTCGACGTAGGCGATGGCCTTCTCGTACTCGTCGGGCATGATAGGCAGACCTGCTTGCCTCTGCTGGACTAGTGGCCGTGTCACGGAACTGATCGCACGGATGCCGTCAGCCTGCAAGACGGTAAGACAATAGGAGACAGAAATAAAATAACAAGTAGGTCATGGGCTGGCGGCATGTACCTGGCGGTGTACCCGAGATGCGTGATGTCGGTCGTATGTCTGATGCACGCTCGGGGCAGGCACGTCTGCAGGCGGCGGAGGTGGCGGGGCAATGTGAGTTGCGGTGCGAGAGAGGTACCATCAGAGGTAGTTGCCGTATGTCGTGGAATCGTACGTCCTCTCCTCAAGTACGACATCTATCGCTGCTGTCTGCTCCCAGTGACGAGTGTAAGGAGACTGTCGGTCCTCCCAACTGACAATCTTCTTGCCCTTGCGACTCTGCCTGCAAAAAAAACAAAGGTGTTCAGTTATTTCACGGAGGCAAAACACTATGCGTGGAGATAATCGAGAACTTACTCGTGCTGGTCATGCGACAAACGATGCGGGGTGTCTGGAGGAGGGATCGTCTGGAATAAGCCAAACTGGCGAATCACCCTCCATGGAGCATACACCTCCAACATATGGCTGAAGACAAGAATACAGCGGGTGAGCCATAAATCCCGGTCCTCTGTACACACCACAGAGATCGCGCCGCCGGCTGTGCTCTCGATATAGCTTGTCGTCCAAACCCTCCATATAACACGCGACGGATGCAACAACTCCAACTCGCCGCTGTACGCACTATAGCATGCATGCACCTGAACTGTGGCCCACTGCAGCTCATGTTGCAACCAGCGATCCCCCATGGTAGGGCGATCGATCTCATCCTCTGCATCCCTAGGCGGGTGCCCCTCCGGAAGTGCAACGGGCATGTCAGGAATGAGCGGTCGTCCGACAGGTATGTGCTCATACGACCACAGCAAAAGAAGTAGAGGAGATCCGGCCATGTTCGCCGCTCGGGCACGCCTAACGCAGGCGTCGCACAACCCTCGATACGTCGCACAGAGAACCGCTGACCCCCAGCTGATGCACGGGATCTGATCGATCGGCGTGTCCGCGAGCATCTGCGCCAGTGGAACAAGCCAACGATCCACTGTGTCGCCATGAGTACCTGTAGAAAAGCAAAAAAATAGGAATTAAATTCAACAAGAGAATGGAAATAGCTGTGCCTATATCATGTTTAAGCATACCAGTGAACATGAAGCCCCCGAACAAGTGCAGCAAATACGCCTCGAAGTGTCGGCTCACAGTCCACTCATCTGCATCTGCTGGGCACATCCTGAAGTGAACAAGCCAAGTCGCAGGAACTCCGACGTCGAGGTGGAAGGGCTCCTGGCCCAGAGGTAGTGGATGAAACCTCTCGGTGAGCATGCCGTCCCATCCGGCAGGAGTGGGTGGTGGTACCCAGGCCTGCCCGCGAATCGGGAGTCCGAACAACATCGCCACATCCTCCAAGGTAATGGTCATCTCCCCCCACTGGAAGTGAAATGTGTGCGTCTCGGGTCTCCACCTGTCCACCAGAGCAGAGACAAGTGATCGGTCGTGCCTGAAAGTCTCCAGTCTGGTGATCATCCTGCAAAAAGGAAGCAGGCCCGCCGCCCTCAGCCGTGCGATGTATCTCCCGTCGAGAGGCCAAGACGTGCTGGACGATCGCAGGCGGAATGGCTGAAGCTCCTCTCCGGATCGCACCGCTCGAGACCGATGACGATCGTCGTAGTAGTGATCGAGTAACTCAGGAAACTGTGGACGAGGGTGAGCCATGCCTGCAAACAAGAACATTAGGTTAGTACATCATCAAATACACAAGAGGAACGAATAAGTGTTGCACAACATTACTGAGTCATGTTCGATTAGGTCCGGATGCATCAGGACATGTCCTCCTCGTGTGGCCAGGCTGTCGGCAAACGGCACACTTTCATAGCTCATCGCGTTCTGCGTTGTCCATGTCATTACCAATTCGCATTTTCCGCCGTCGTCCAGGGCCTTTCCGCTCCAAGTGCGGTGGTGGAACATATCGGATCTCGCCTGCCCTACACGACCGATCTCTGTAGTGCTGCTGAGTCCCCCAAATCTCAAAGTCTGCAGTCCATGTCTCGGCAAGGTACCGTGAACCATAGTAAACTGACAGGTACATCTCGCTCGACTTGTTGTCGTGCGCACACGCGGCCATCACATGAGAGCACGGTTTATGCAATAGAGTTGGCTTGTTACAAGTGCACTTGACACCGTCTTCAAATGTCACTCCTTGCCTCTTGATTTGTCGCATGTTTCCACCCCCCACGTTCTTACTGCGCAGATAAACGACCCAACTTTGCCTTCTGCTGTTAGGAATGCACTCGACTGAGTGTTTCTGAGCGGCCGCGGCTTTCATTTCTAAGTATCTTTGTACTTCATGACGAAATTTTGGTGGTGTGACCCGAAGCAATGCTCTTGCAGCTGTACCTCTCTCGTAGAAGTATTTGGCCGTGCGATGCCATGTAAATTCCACAATTCCAGTGAGCGGTAGACCTCTCACCCCCCTCAACACAAAATTGTATACCTCTGCCATGTTAGTTGTCATTACGCCATATCTGGCACCTCCCTCATCGTGCAATAGAGACCACTTCTCAGGAGCTTTGTCACTGATCCATTCACTAAATTTCTTTGGCCTTGATCTTCGGGTGCGTCGTCTCGCCACATCTGTAGTCTCCACGACATTTTCTTCATCTTCTGGATGTTGCGAACTGCTTGCCTCTGACCTTTGAGATTTACCTAGATCTGAAGTTTCTTGTTCTAACTCGTCCCAAAGTTGTTGGAACTTATGGCTTTGGTTCTGATCGCACAACCGCTTGAACTTCTTCATAAGCCGTGCGCTTTTGTAGTGTGTGAAGAAGTTCGCCGCAAGGTGTCGTTTACACCACCGACTGATCAAGTCATTCCAGCTGTACTGCGGGTTATCAGTGGACAACATGAACTCAATGGCACTTAACAGACCCTTGTGTCTATCATGGATTATACATACATTCCATCTGTCTTTCACGACTGTTTGTTTTAGGTTTGCAAGGAACCATACCCAGCTGTTTGTACTCTCTCCTTCCACTAAGGCGTACGCCATGGGAAGTAGTTAGTTGTTTGCATCTGCAGCAACTGCTGTCATCAGAGTTCCCTTGTACTTCCCAGTTAGAAATGTGCCATCCACGCAAAGTATTGGCCGCATGTACTTGAACACAGAGATTACTTGACCAAATGACCAGAATATACGCTCCATGTACTCAGCTCCAGGAACTATCTCACCATTTCTGCCGACAACTGGGCTATGAACCATATCCATCACAGTGCCAGGGTTGGTGTCAACGATTTGTTCGATCAATCTGGGCACATAGTTATATGAATCATAGAAAGATCCAAATAACATCTCAAGACCAAGTTGCTTGGCTCTCCATGCCTTCCCATATTGAATGATGTACCCAAATGTGTCATTGATTTGGCTAACAATTTGTTTTGGTGGCATATCAAGATTTGCATGAAGGTTCGACAAAATTACACGTGCCACAAATGCGGACGACATATTCCTATGACTCTGTGATACTTCTGTCACCGAACAGTCATGTTCGGTGATCCTGGAAACAATGAAGTGTTCATTGTCCCTGTACCGAGCAATACGAACATAAAATCGACATCCTTCCACCTTGCACTTCACTGCCTTCCCATATTGGAAATCCCTCAGTCGCCATACGGGATGGCGACTGATGGGGGCTCCGTTTGCCTTTTTCGATAAGTCACCATCTGGGATGGCGACTGAAGTCATTTTTGAAATTGTTTTTTATTACACGTTATTTTTAAATTTGTTTTTTAACTCTGGGTTATCCGTACAAAAATTTCGGTTTTCAAGGTCAATAAATTCATGATAATTTCTCGGGAGATAAACTGCAACACAGCTGAACAGTGCCCACTTAAGAAGTTGAAGCGTCAGATTACATAATTCGATGCAAATTAAATTTGAAGTAAATAATTAAGTCTCTTCATCTGCGCAGTTATTATGTGCGGTTATCCATGATTGCATGTTGAGAATTTGAAGCGTCAAACATTGTTGGCACTATCACAGATGGTTGGGAGATCAAAACCGTCTGCTTTACTATTACAGACGGTTCTGATGTCCAAACCGTCTGTAATATGGCTATCACAGACAGTTGGGAGATCAAAACCGTCTGCTTTACTATTACAAACGGTTCTGATGTCCAAACCGTCTGTTATATGCCTAGAATTTTGGACCGTTCGACTTCTACAAATACTTGTTCCCTCTCTGGAGTTTTGCTTCCAAGGCGACGCTTCATGTTCCCAGGCTAGTGTGCCGCGCAAACATCAGAACCCGAAATGACACAACACACCGTTGAGAATTTGGAGCGTCGATCACTATTGGGACTATCACAGTCGGTCCTTACATAAAAACCGTCTGTAATGTTACTATCACAGATGGTTTTGAGTTAAAAATCGTCTGTGATATTGAAAGAAGTTGAGAATTCGAAGCGTCGGTCACTGTTGGGGCTATCACAGTCTGTCCTTATATAAAAACCATCTGTAATGTGACTATCACAGACGTTTTCTTACCTCAGAACCGTCTGTGATATTCAAAGCACATTGAGAAAGTTGACATAAGAACAAAGTATAAAGAAAGAGGGAAGATAGCATGCCGTCCAAGAACGTGCTGGAAAATTGGAAAGTTGGCATAAGAATAAAGTTTTCATTAATTTTTTTTCATCACTTACAAAAAAAAGTAAAAATACAGAATGATAGGTCAAGGAGTGGTCTTAGCCCTGGCTGCATCTAGAATAAAGTCAGTTTGACTTGCAGCCAGGACGCAGGACTCCTCCAGCGACAAGTTTTCCTTCTTAGGATCAACTATTACCGCGTCGAGAAGGCCTGCGACCTCCCTCAGCTTCGCGATGGTATCCTTCATAGTCAAACAGCAGCTAGCGATGGTCATATCCGCGGCTTTCTTCTCCTCGCGAAGACACCTCGTCCTCGCCCTAGCATTGTCACCATCCGTCTTCATGCACTGAATGCGCTGGAAGAGATCGTCCAGGTCAAGCCGTAGCTAAGTGTGCTTCTCCGTAAGGAGCTTGTGCTCCTCCTGGAGGGCCCTCAGCTTGGCTTTCACCTTGCCCGAGTCTTCCACAGCTCCCCTTCCCTGTGTAAATCAACAGGTCAAGAATGTACTGAACAGGGATTAACAATACATGGGTAAGTCCAAAAGATTGAGAGTTCTTACCGGGGAGAGCGAGGCTGACGATGCCATCGAGGATGCCATTGGCGCAGAGAAGCTAAGGAGTCAAACAGTTTGAGAATTATAAAAACTTGTAAAGTAAATGACAATTATTCCACTATCAAGTTATTTATAGAACTTCCAAAGCGATGCTTCGTGTTCGCCTAGGTGCCGCGCACGAAGATCGAAGACAGAAATGAACATAGTTGAGAATTTGAAGCGCCAGCACTTTTTCAGTCGGTTCTGACCTCAGAACAGTCTCTAATACTACACTATCATAGTCAGTTCTGAGTTCAGAACCAATTGTATATATTACAGTCGGTTCTGAGTTCAGAACCGTCTGTGATATTCTAGTTATCACAGACGGTTCTCAGTTGAGAACCGATTGTATCTATCACAGTCGAGTTTTAGGTCAAAACCGTCTGTGATAAGTAGACTATTACAGACGGTTTTGTGTTCAGAACCGTCTGGTTTACTATCACAGTTGTTTTTGACATCAGAACCGACTGTGATAACTGAACATATTCTCCCGACAGGCCTTCGCAGATGCTGTTCCATTGAAAATTTCATAACCGTCTGTGATGTGCTGTCCTAGATGTCTGCTTCTGTGGTAGTGTGTTTTTCGATCAACCTTTGGGTTTCGATATTTCCGTGTAAGATCCCGTTATTCCGCATATTAGAATCTGGGTGAGCCTAGTGCGAAAACCAAGGCTAGGTCTCAAACGGATCATTCTTCAAAGCAGAGATAAGTGCCAAACACAACTTTTCAATGGGTGAATAATTGTGTTCAGCACCTGCCATGGTGCGGCTTAAATAATAGCACGCCACCTCCTTTCCTTCATCATCATGCTAGGCAAGAAGTGCACCTAATGAGTTAGGCTGCGCTGCTACATAAAGGATGAGAGGCCGTCCTTTGATTGGTGCTGATAGAACAGGAAGGTTGAGCAAGTATTCTTTAATGTTTTTGAAAGCATCTTCACACATCTCGTCCCACTCGAATTCTACTCCTTTCTTCATCAACCTGGTGAAAGGTTGGATGTGACCTGAAAGATTAGAAATAAAATGCCGTATATAGGCAAGTTGGCCTTGAAGTGACTTTAACTCCTTCAGGTTCCTTGGTGGGGGCATCTGTATAATCGCCTTGATCTTCTTTGGGTCAATCTCAATGCCGCGATGACGCACAATAAATCTTAGAAAGACATCAGATTGAATAGCAAATGCACGCTTGAGGGGATTCATCTTCAGTTGATGCTTACACAACCTTTCAAAGACAATGCGGAGATCCTCTTGATGATGTTCACGCTTCCTAGTTTTCACCACTAAGTCATCAACATAACATTCTATCGAATGATGAATTAATTCATCAAAGATGAATGTCATGGCTCACTGATAAGTAGCGCCAGCATTCTTCAATCCAAAGGGCATAACTGTATAATAGAAATTCCCTTTTGGCGTACAAAAAGCGGTGTCGATGGCATCATGTCCGTCCATCTTGATCTGGTTGTAGCCTGATGATCCATCCATGAAGGAGAGAGCACCATAGCCCGTAGTAGCATCAATGATGATCTCCATGATAGGAAAGGGGAAGTCATCTTTTGGACAAGCTCAGTTCAAATCTCTGAAATCAACACAAACACGTACCTGCCCATTCTTCTTTCGCACTGGGACAATATTAGCCAGCCAGCGTGGGTATTGTACTTCATTGATGAAGCCAGCTATGATTAGCTTATCCACCTTAGCAACAATTTGCTCTTGTAACTCTGGGCGGAAATGTCGTGGATGTTGCTTCATAGGGCGAAATTGTGGATCAATCGCCAACTTATGAGTGGCGACACGAGGGTCAAGCCCCAGCATTTCTTAATAAGACCAAGCGAAGCAATCCTTGTACTCCATTAAGAAGTTTCGGTAAATTTCACACTCTTCAAGTGTGAGGGTTGTGCTAATAAAGATGGGGCGCGGATCCTCCTCACTTCCTAAGTTCATCTTCACGAGCTCATCAACAGTGAGTTGTCCTCCATCTTCAAGTTGCTGAGGTGCAGGTGCAGCATCTAGCACTTCTTCATGTTCAGAAGGCATTGCTTCATGCATCCTGGCCAAAAGATGTTGCTCGTCTCCATCCCAATGACTTTGACTTGCAGCAACTCCAAAGGATCGAGGTTGATGAAGAGTCAAATCGTCTTCATTGGAACCTAAAAATTCAAATTCATTATACCTTTGTGAGCTAACTCCAGTCACTATGGTATGACATGTGACTCTTTGTGCATCGTCAGCTTCTTCATCTTCATCGTCAGGGCTGGCATAGCCCAAGACATACTTTGGACGGAGGTCACGAGATTTGTGCCCCTTCCGGATGAGCTTTTCAGTTTGCTCCCACCATTCTTTACAAATTGTCAGTGGAGGTGGCAACCTTTGATTTCTTTCCAGCTTGACTCCAGCCCTTTTGAGCATATTGGCTATTCGAGGCTCAGCCTTCATGGCGATCAAAGCTACTTCGGTGTCAGTCAAAAAACTGGGCTGTTCAATAATAGGATCATATTCCTGCTTCTTTGGAACTTTGTAGAAGATAGTGGGTGAAGCACAATCATGTGGGTCTAGAACATGCCAAACTTCCAATGCTATTGTCACAGATGTATGGCGCGATGGAGGCTGCTTGAAAGTAGCACTTGTCGCTGCCTTTTCAAACTGCTTTATTCTTCTTTTGACAAGTCCTCACTTTTGCATGAAAACCGTTTGTGCTCCCGGTTTTCCACATGCATCAAAGATGAAGGAGATGAGGACTCATCCTAGGCTGCAATTGTCTTGCAATTTGCTTGAGCACCTGCAATATTTTTGTTAGTCAAAGAAATGGAGGGTGAAGAAGTAGGAGCCGAGTTGGCTTCCTTTAAGCTTGAGGTAAGGAGCATTGGAGATGCTTCCATTTTTGACCTTAACAACGTTGGTGCAGAAGAAGAAGAAGCAACTCCTGCTTTCAACAATAATGGAGCAAAAGAGTTTTGCTCCCGCGGGGTTGATGTAAGGGTTGAAGGGCCATATAAGTAAGGGACAGCTGTGAATGATTTTTCGCAACTGGAATCCCTACCCCTATAGGCATGCTTTGTAAACTCCCTCTTTCTGGCAGGTAGGGATGGTGCAATGAGGAAATTCGCTTGTGAACTTGGCGCGATTAGAGCATCAACAACTGGCATTGCTCTTCCTTGCTGCCTCCTAGGAGCTTCACTTGGAAAATAATATTTCGCATTTGCGAGATGCGACTCTTGGAAGGTGTATGGGTTGTTGTTGGCAACTATCCTCTGCTGCTCTCCATTGCCTTCTATGAACTTGAGGCATTGGTGCAGAGTTGAGGGAACTACCCGATACTTGTGTATCCAGGGTCTCCCTAACAGCGCAGAGTAGGAGGTGTTTACTTCGATAACGAAGAACCGCACCTTGAAACTGAAAGTGGACATTTGGAGCTCCAAAGTAATTTCCCCCATGGCCGTCCTTCCTTGACTGTCGAAGCCACATATCATCACATCTGTGGGCTCCAAGTCTTCAAATGAGAAACTTGCGCGAGTTAAACTTTGAATTGGAAGAATATTTACTGAGGACCCTGGATCAACCAAGACTCGTCAGAGGTAGGCACTCCCAATGTTCCCTTCTATGTAGAGAGGGAGGTTATGGTTGCCATTCTCTATGACGTTGTCTTCATCAGAAAAGGTGATCTCATTTATGCTGGCGATGTTGCAAAGAAGACAGTGCTTCGTCATTGCCACTTCGTACAACTCAGGAGCTTGTAGTGCTTTAATAAGGGCATGCCGAAGATCAGGCACCAATATTAAAGCATCATACACGCTCAAGAGTGCAGGAATGCGCTTCAGATGTGAAATGATATTATAATCAATTGCCTGTTGTGCTTGCTTCTCCTCTTCAGTAGCACGGGCATCTGGAGCATCACTTGGTACATTGGCAGCCTTGTTGAGTAAGGCCTTCTCTTTTTCTTCTCTGTACAACCAAGATTTGAGAGGTTCAGGACAGGCCTTGCCTCCTCACAGGTTCATGTTGACTTCTTCAACTTGAACTTCTGTAGGTAAAAGTCAGTACGAAGTACTTCACGTTCTTGCGCCGTAAATATCTCCTCCGAGTCAAATGTATTGGAGTTGTAACCTGCAAGAATCACATTGCATGAGGCAATGTTTAAAGAAGGTGAAGGTATTTCAGCATCAGTTGCCCCTACTGGTGCAAAGAGTTGCCCCCAGACTTTAGGCAAGAACTGTGCCAAAGTAGGAAGAGCACGGTTCGGTCGAGGAAAAGATTCGTCTCCTTCTGACAAAGGGACAAATCTTAGTGGCATACGCTGCCGACTTGGGTCAGGTTGTCTCCACCTTACTTGTGACTTGATCACCGATGAGGAAGCATGATCTTGAATGTGCTCCTGAAGTTTACGTTGTGGACTTCTTCGTTCCATCATCTCCCATGATCTTCCTCTCTATTTGGAAGTAGTTGAAACTGGCCAATGATTGGCTAGTTTGTGCTCCACCTACTCAAGTGGCGACCACAAGTCTCCGTCTTCATTATCTGCTTTCATGGATGAAGGACCTTCACAAACTGTTCTAAAGTTTGAGGTACGATAATTGGGATTGATAGCCTGAGGCTCTAAAGCAAGCGCTTCTCATCAATTGCCCTTTGGAGCCACTCCTTGAAGGCAAAACAATCTTCAATTGTATGCCCAACGTAACTATGGTACGGGCAATATAATGGATTGTCTGTCATCCCAACTTGATCAGGTCTTCTTGGCTCAGGAAGGTTCAAAGCTTGTTGCGCCATCAGTTGATCAAAGAACGTCTTTACTAACTCTCGGCAGAAGATATACTGCTTCTTCAACATCTCTTGGATAGTTGGATGTTGAACAGCCGGGCGTTGCAGTCTTGGTGTGGGTTCACATCTTGAACCCAACATTGGAACATTGTAATGTGCAGCAGGTGCATGCACCGCATTGTGGGATTCAGCCGGTGCCTTGGCCTTGATTCCGGTGTTGGGAGGCTTGGTTGCTGAGTTGAATGTTCTTGCATTATCAGCATGACCAACATTCTTGTACAGCTCCATGATTTGAGGAGGCTTCTCAAACTCCAATTTGGTTGCTGCTACCGCTGTGCCTAAAGTGCTGAAGGTCTTGGGCTCGCCTTGAAACTTCTATGGACCAATGCTGTTGCATCCCATGGACGCACATGTGAATGGCCTCTTCTTGATGCATTTCCTTGGCAAGACGCACATAGTTGTCACGAAAACAGATCAAGTAGTCATCAATTTTCTCATCACACTTTTGCTTGACTTGGGACAACTCCGAAGCTGAGATGTCCTTTTGCATAGTCATGAAGTGTGTCTTGAAAAGCTTCTTCATGCCTATCCAATCGCGGATAGACCTATCTGAAGATGACTGTACCAATGGAAAGTAGAGCCGGTCAAGGACCCTGAGAACTGCCTCAGAAGAAGTGAGGGCTTGTTGGCAGTGTCTCCACAAGCTGCTTCAAAGTAGGCTAAGTGCTCCCTCGCATCGCCGGTTCCATCAAATTGACGGAACTTAGGTGGATGCCATCCAGATGGGAAGGGCACTAAATCATGCCATTCTTCATAAGGCTTCTCGAGCTTAGTTTTAGGAGTTTGAGGAGCTTTCTCAGCTGTAATATGCTTCAATCTTCAGTTGATTAAGTCTTCAACGTAGTTGTGGCAATCCTTCAATGCAGCAGGTGTTGGTGCAGCATTTGCAGCCATGGTGGGAATAGAAAAGAGAGGTGGAACACCCACTGCTGCGGCATGTTGCTCACCGCTATCTGTAGGGCAGGATTGTGCAGCAGCCTCCAACTCTGCTATTTGAGGATCAATGACTGGTTGGGGAGGATGTGATGGTATTTCTCTATGACCAGATCTGGTCAGAGTTTCAACCAACTGATCAAACTTCGCTCCCAATTCACTAAACATCTTCTTGTACTCGCGATCTCGTTCCTCAAAGGCACGCCGTACGGAAGGATCGAGTGTAGGAAGATTAGCATCTTCCCCTTGCTCTTCATTAGCATTGGTTTAATCACCTGCATCGCCTTGACGTGTAGCCATGTTAACTGGAGCAGTGTTGTCATCACCAACACCAATTCCAAGATACTGTTCCTCATCAGAAGCGATGGAAGGAGCAAAATTGGAATAGTGCGGTGAATGAGGGAGTTGCTGAAAAGAGGTTGACTCAGAGTCAGAAGACCCTCTTTCAGCATCAGACTTAATATCGTCTTGCGACGGTTCAGTCATAGAACCTAAAGCAGCTCTTTGACGTGCCCTCGCCCTCAAGCGAGTCTCCATGCCTTGTCGGGTTGCAACTTCCCATAATTGAGCAGGATCCTCCGGAAGATGGGACGCGATGTCGACATAAGGGCGAGAAGATTGCCCCTTGTCAGCATCTTTTCCGGAAGTCATAGGAAGACAAGGAACTTTTGCCACTGCTTCTTTTGTTGATGCATCTTGATCTTCTTGTGCTTTGGAAGACTTGGACCAAGAACGGACACCTTTCAAGCAAGGTAAGAATGCTTTGGGGAACACAGGTTTTAGGTTTGGAACTATATCCTCATCTGAAGGGTACGAAAACTCTTGACTAACAGGAGGAGGCCTCCAATCAGAATCAGTATCACCCTCAGGTTGAGATGTCACCATCCCACAAACCATGGCATCTTCTCCAATGACATGAGTACTTGACACCTCAGTCATTGGTGCAAGAGCTTCTGTAGTCTCCTGGGGAGGAGTCATCACAGCTTCTAGTGGTGCTTCCTTCATGATAATATCATTTGAATGCTCAACTTCTTGTTTTGCAGTGGTTGAAGGAGCCTGAACTTGCACAGCTTTGGGGGGAACAATGACCGATTGGAGCCGTCTTTGCTTGGGAACTCCTGCACCCTAAGATGATGTTCCTACAAGGGTTAATGGAGATGATGGAGATGATACCTTTTCCTTTTGCTTGCTTGGGCTTGGAACATCTCCAGCTGATTAATTGATGATGATGCCACCTTAGAGCTAGACGGTCAATGTAATGATACCTCTGACTCTGTTCTAGCGTCGGAGAGATGCGGAACATGATGTTCTCATCATCAGGATGGATGCTGCCATCGGGTCAAACACGAACTTGTACATTTTTCAATACAAGATCCTCCAACTCTTGGCGCAATGTGCGACAGTTCCTCCTACGCTGATCACGCTTGCGTTGATCGAAGGTAGAGACATGAGGGACCTTAGGCAGGCCAAGTGGTGTTGGAAGAAGAGGAGGAGCTTGAGAAGGAGTCATCCAAGTGCTTCTTGCTTGAGATAGCAAGTCAACTTGATTTCTAGGCGAAGTAGGTGCCTGTAAAGAGCCCCTGCCTTGCCGAGATGAAGTCGATGCAGGTGGAGAAGTCCGCACACGCCATTGTTGTTGGACACGTGGTGGTTGCTCTAGCTGACGAGACCACTGATTCCAACGGGGTGGTAGTGGTGCATGCCTAGGCCGGTAAGTTGATGTAGGTGAAGGTCTTTGATGCGGCGCCCAAGTCTGGTGCATGTGTTGAGGACTGGGTCTTGAGGTGTTGATATGCACACGCCTCACCTTAAGATGCGTGCATGTAGTTTGGACCTGATCTTCCGTCGTAGGAGAAATCTGTGGATAGGCTAACCACGATCAAACACGTGACCACAATCGCTAAACCACTCCTCAATTGGTTATCAACCGAGCAAAACTTGGTTGACCTGTTCATGAAGAACAACTCAAGAAAATCAATAAAGAAAAGCAAGAGTAACAGCGGAAGGATAACACTCAATAATTTGAATTATGAGTTGAACATTGAGACTCCAAATTGTACAAGTCGACAAAAGGGCACGAGCATACAATCTGTATGTCAACGAAGTCTACCTAAAACTAAGACCATGCCTTCTATTTTATAGAGGATGGTGTCTACAAAGATAGAAAATTTAAAACCAGAATTCTAAACTAATTTGAAACAAAATAGAATCCTAACAAACTATAAAAAGAAAATCCTTAGCTACTTTTCACGGATCCGAATAGGACTCGTTCCCCTCGTGTACTTACCATTGTTTTGGGTCTTTTGGTTGCATACAATGTCAGAATTCGATGATTCTTGATGCGTTGGAAGGATCTTTCGATTACCTTTCTAACAAGTGCTAGCACGACCTATTTGGACATCTGTGGTGAAATTGGCGCTTGGTTGAAGTTGCTGGACAGTCAAGCTTGATTGGCAAACTGGATGATCCTCAGGTTGCGACCATGTGTCTTCAGGCTTGATCAGCTGCAACCATGAGTAGTGTTGCGACTTTGAGCAATGCTGCAGCCTTGAGCCTTTCTGATCATGTGCAGAGTTCTTCTGATCAATAAGGTCGACGTAACCGTTGGTCGAAGTTGCCAGAAAAGTGTTCATTCTTCCTTGGCTATGAATTGGATTAATAACTTCGTCCAGACCTCCTTCACATGTAACAACAAGCAAAGAGTAATCATTAGGCAATATCATTTGTTCTGTAATTAAATAATTAATTTGCCCAAGAAACGAATTCACCTGTTGTCCAAGGCGACGCGCATGTGCTCGAGTTAAAACATGTGGATGTGTGGTCGCGATGTCCTCATCATACTCCCCTTCTTGAAAAAGAGTCGTCCTCAACTCTTATCCATCGTTCTTACCCATGTATGGAGATAAATCAGCAACATTAAATGTATCACTCACTCCATAGGCCTCAGGTAGCTCCAATTAGTATGCATTATCATTGATCTTGCCAAGAATCTTGAATGGACCATCACCTCGCGGCATAAGTTTGGACTTGCGCTGTTCTGGAAAATGATCATGACGCAAATGCAACCAAACTAGATCTCCTTCTTCGAACACAACTTCCTTTCTGCCTTTATCTGCAAGCTTCTTATATTGAAGTTGCATCTTCTCAATATTGGCTTTGGTCGTCTCATGTATCTTCTGAATGATCTTAGCACGCTATTCGGCATCAAGATTACCTATTTCAGAAAGCGGTAGAGGTAACAAATCAATTGGCGCAGTAGGTTTAAATCCATAGACGACCTCGAATGGACAAAACTTGGTAGTAGAGTGCACAACACGGTTGTAAGCGAATTCAATGTGTGGAAAACACTCCTCCCAAAGCTTCAAATTTTGCTTCAGAACTGCTCATAGCATAGTACCAAGTGTTCGGTTGACGACCTCAGTCTGGCCATCACAAGTCGTTGAAAACAACAGCTTCGTTCCAAGCTTCCCCCAAAGCGTCCTCCAAAAGTGACTCAAAAATTTGGTATCACGATCAGAAATAATTGTCTTCGGCACTCCATGGAGACGAACAACCTCACTGAAAAACAAATCAGCAATGTGGGTAGCATCATCGCTCTTATGACAAGGTATAAAATGAGCCATTTTAGAAAACCTATCAACGACAACAAAGATACTATCCCTCCCCTTCTTAGTCATTGGCAATCCCAACACAAAATCCATAGAAATATCCTCTCAAGGTACTGTCGGAATAGGAAGAGGCATATATAATCCATGAGGGTTTAATCGAGACTTAGTTGTTTGACAAGTAGTGCATCGTTGTACGTAGTGCTTGACATCTCACCTCATCTTCGGCCAGTAGAAGTGGGTGGCCAAAATATCTTCGATTTTGCGTTTCCCGAAATGTCACATCAGTCCTCCACCATGAGCCTCCTGTAACAACAAAAGACTAACAGAACTCGCAGGAACACACAACTTGTTAGCTCTAAACAAATAACCATCATTTAGTACATATCAAGCCCAACAGCTTCCTTCTTTACAATTAATGTAAATGTCTTTGAAATCCAAATCAGTTGAATATAATTCTTTCAAACTTTCTAACCCAAGAATTTTGCAATCAAGTTGGGACAACAAGATGTAACGTCTAGACAATGCATCAGCGACCAAATTTTCTTTACCTTTCTTATATTTGACAACATACGGAAAGGATTCAATAAATTCCCACTTAGCATGTCTACGATTCAACTTACTTTGGCTACGAATGTGCTTCAATGCTTCATGATCTGAATGTATGACAAATTCTTTTGGCCAGAGGTAATGTTGCCATGTTTCTAACACTCTAACCAAAGCATACAATTCTTTATCGTAAGTTGAATAGTTCAAAATTGGACCACTAAGCTTCTCACTAAAATAAGCAATGGGTTTTCTATCTTGCATGAGAACACCTCCAATTCCAATACCACTAGCATCACATTCTATTTCAAAAGTTTTATTAAAATCAGGAAGTTGTAGAAGTGGTGCATTGGTTAACTTATCTTTGAGCGTGTTGAAAGCGTCCTCTTGCACCTGTTCCCATTTAAGGGCATGTTCTTCTTTGTCAGCGTATTGAGTGGGGCGGCGATTGTGCTAAAATCTTGTACAAACCGGCGGTAGAAACCAGCAAGTCCGTGAAAACTCCGCACTTGTGTGACCGTTGTCAGTGTAGGCCATGCTCGAATTGCTTGCACCTTCTATTCATCCACCTCAATGCCCTGTGCAGTCACAACAAAACCAAGAAACATGACTCGATCCGTGCAGAAGGTGCACTTCTCAAGGTTAGCAAACAAACGTGCCTCTCGCAAGATAGAAAAAACTTGGCGTAAATTCCCCAAATGATCATCAAAATTCTTGCTGTGGATCAAGATGTCATCAAAGTAAACCACCACGAAGTGTCCGATAAAGGCACGCAACACTTCGTTCATTAAGCGCATAAATGTACTAGGTGCATTAGTAAGACCAAATGGCATGACCAACCATTCATATAAGCCAAATTTAGTCTTAAATGCAGTTTTCCATTCATCACCTAGTTTCATTCTAATTTGGTGGTAACCACTACGCAAATCGACTTTAGAAAAGATGGTCGAACCACTCAATTCGTGAAGCATATCATCTAACCGAGGAATCAGATGACGATAACGAACAGTGATATTGTTAATAGCTCGACAATCTATACACATCCTCCATGACCCATCCTTTTTAGGCACAAGTAAAATAGGAACAACACAAGGACTTAAGCTTTCACGTACGTACCCTTTGTCGAGCAGCTCTTGTACCTGGTGCTGAATTTCTTTGGCTTCTTCTGGATTGGTGCGATATGGAGGTCAATTGGGTAAGGGTGCCCCTGGAATGAGGTTGATTTGATGCTTTATCCCTCGTAATGGTGGTAGCCCTGCAGGTATCTCATTTGGAAAAACGTCCTCAAATTCCTGCAGTAAAGAAACAACTGAAACATGCAAAGTAGAGGGTAAAGCATTAGTAGAAAAGAGAGCGTCTTTGCACACAAGCACAAAGCACTCTTGGGGATGGGTTTCAAGCTCTCGCATCTCACATTTGGTAGCTAATAGAACCTGCCCCTTAAGCTGAACCTCTCTTTTCTTTTCACTCTATTCTTTTTTCTCTCTCAATTTGGTTTGGTGGCCTCACTCCCTGATTTGTGACTCTCACTCGTCTCTCTTTCTTTTCTCTCACGCTCAGCCCTATCTAAATCATCTTTGAGAATTTCATCCAGAGACATTGGAACCAGCGAAACCTTCTTGTTGTTGTGCACAAAAGAGTACTTATTGGAACGCCCATGATGTGTAGTATCCTTGTCGTATTTCCATGGTCGTCCAAGTAGTAATGCACAAGCTTGCATTGATACCACATCACAGTCCACAAAATCATAATAGGAACCTACAGAGAAGTGGACACGTACCATCGCAGTCATCTTCAACTTGCCACATGAATTGAACCATTGAATGTAGTATGGCTGTGGGTGTGTTTGTGTGGACAAGCCGAGCTTCGCGACCATCTCAGAACTGGCAATGTTGTTGCAGCTTCCTCCGTCAATAATGACCTTGCATGAGCGCTGCATGATCACAAACTGTGATTGAACCTTTTCCATCTGAGAGCTAAGAACACGACAAACAATAAGTCTAGTATGACTAGCATCAAAGGTGATCTCCTCTGCGTCAGATCCCAACATGTCCTATTGCTCTTCGTGGTCGGATTCTTCTTCGACCTCACTAGCCGATGTGTACTCTCCGTCACCCCGGACGATGAGGGCACGCTGATTTGGGCAATCACGCATGTAATGCCCCTTCCCTTTGCATTTGAAGCACTCTATCTCCCTTGTTCGTCCTGTAGAAGCGACCGATGATGAACTTTTGGTGGGGACAGCAGTGGTTGTCTTGGAATCGGCAACCTTGGATGTTGAAGTAGTAGGGCGGCTCGCGGATTGCACTCGACCAGTGGAGGTAGTAGCTCCGCCCGCGGGTGTCGCACTCTTTTGCTGTGACGTAGTGCTCTTCCAAGGTGTGGTCGCACTAGGGTAGCTTCGACCAGTTTTGTTGTAGCTTGGTCGTTTCCCTTCACTACCACAGAAACAGACATCCAGGACGGCAACAGACGGTTATGAACTGTTCAATGGAAAACCGTCTGTGAAGGCCTGTCGGGAGAATATGTTCAGTTATCACAGTCGGTTCTGATGTCAAAAACAACTGTGATAGTAAACCAGACGGTTCTAAACACAAAACAGTCTGTAATAGTCTACTTATCATAGACGATTCTAACCTAAAACCCGACTGTGATAGGTACAATCGGTTCACAGCTAAGAATCGTCTGTGATAACTAGAATATCACAGACGGTTCAGAACTCAGAACCGACTGTGATATATATAGTCGGTTGTGAACTAAGAACCGACTGTGATAGTGTAGTTATCACAGACGGTTCTGAGGTCTGAACCGATTGAAAAAGTGCCGACGCTTCAAATTCTCAACTGTGATCATTTCTGTCTCTGATCTTCGCGTGCGGCGCCTAGGAGAACACGAAGCATCGCTTTGGAAGTTCTATAAATTGACAGTGGAAAAATTGTCATTTACTTTACAAGTTTTTATAATTCTCAGACTGTTTGACTCCTTAGCTTCTCTGCGCTAATGGCATCCTCGATGGCATCGTCAGCCTCGCCCTCCCCAGTAAGAACTCTCAATCTTTTGGATTTACCCCTGTATTGTTAATCCCTGTTCAATACATTATTGACCTGTTGATTTGCACAGGAAAGGGGAGCCGTGGAAGACTCGGGCAAGGTGCAAGCCAAGCTGAGGGCCCTCCAGGAGGAGCACAAGCTCCTTACGGAGAAGCACACTCGGCTACGGCTTGACCTTGACGATCTCTTCCAGCGCATTCAGCGCATGAAGACGGATGGTGACAATGCTAGGGCGAGGACGAGGCATCTGCACGAGGAGAAGAAAGCCGCGGATATGACCATCGCTGGCTGCGGTTTGACTATGAAGGATACCATCGCGAAGCTGAGGGAGGTCGCAGGCCTTCTCGACGTGGTAGTAGTTGATCCTAAGAAGGACAACTTGTCGCTGGAGGAGTCCTGCGTCTTGGCTGCAAGTCAAACTGACTTTATTCTAGATGCAGCCAGGGCTAAGACCACTCCTTGACCTAGCATTCTGTATTTTTACTTTTTTTGTAAGTGATGAAAAAAATTATTAAAAACTTTGTTCTTATGTCAACTTTCTAATTTTCCAGCACATTCTTGGACTGCATGCTATCTTCCCTCTTTCTTTATCTTTCTTTAGCTTTTGGCGAACATTCGACCATACAAAGGTATGTGCACTGTGTGCGATTAAGGAACGACTATCGCGATCTTTGGCTTTTGAGGGTAGTCCATCGGAGCCCTTCAAATAATGTAGAAACAATATAGAAGTCGCAGGTCCCATGCAAATAATATAAAAAGAATATAGAAGTTGGGCTTATTTGGCTGGATGGCATTGTGGCATGCCAAACGCCTCGAGTTATCAATGTGCTTTGAATATCACAAACGGATCTGAGGTAAAAAAACGTTTGTGATAGTCACATTACAGACGGTTTTTATGTAAGGCCCGACTGTGATAGTCCCAACAGTGTCCGACGCCTCGAATTCTCAACTTCTTTCAATATCACAGACAGTTTTTAACTCCAAACCGTCTGTGATAGTAACAATACAGACGGTTTTTATGTAAGGACCGACTGTGATAGTCCCAACAGTGATCGACGCTTCAAATTCTCAACTTCTTTCAAATTCTCAGCGGTTCAACTGGAAGCAAAACTCCAGGGAGGGAACAAGTATTTGTAGAAGTCGAATAGTTCAATATTCCGCAGGCATATTAAAGACGGTTCGGACATCAGAACCGTCTGTAATATTAAAGCAAACGATTTTGATCTCCCAAACGTCTGTGCTAGTCCCAACAGTGCCTACGCATCGAATTCTCTACATGCAATTGTTGATAACCGCACATAATAACTGCGCAGATGAAAAGACTTATTTATTTACTTCAAATTTAACTTGCATCGAATTATGTAATCTGACGCTTCAACTTCCTAAGTGGGTACTACTGTTTTGCCTTGTTGCAGTTTATCTCTCAAGAAGTTATCATGAATTTATTGATCTTGAAAACAAGTAGTGCTCTCCACTTCAAATTCTCAACAGTGTGTTGTGTATTTTCCGTTTCTGATGTTTGCGCGGCGCACTAGCTTGGGAACACGAAGCGTCGACTTGGAAATTCTATAAATAGCTTGTTTTTCATTAATGATGAAAAAAATTAACTAAAAATTTGTTCTTATGTAAATTTTACAATTTTCCCGCACGTTCTTGGAGAAAGAGAAGTGGAGCGGTTCGACTGGAAGCAAAACTCCAGGGAGGGAACAAGTATTTATAGAAGTCGAACAGTTCAATATTCCATGCATAGTAAAGACGGTTCGGACATCAGAACCATTTGTAATAGTCATATTACAGATGGTTTGGACATGAGAACCGTCTATAATATTAAAGCAGATGGTTTGATATCCCAACCGTCTGTGATAGTCCCAACAGTGCCCACGCATCGAATTCTCTACATGCAATGGTTGATAACCACACATAATAACTGCGCAGATGAAGAGACTTAATTATTTACTTCAAATTTAATTTGCATCGAATTATATAATCTGACTCTTCAACATCCTTTGTCGTGTTGCAGTTTATCTCCCGAGAAGTTATCATGAATTTATTGACCTTGAAAACCAGTAGTGCACTTTTTAAAACTTGAGGCACCCGCGCATATGAACCGCCACCTTCTGGTTCTATAAATAGCGAGGCTCCTAAATCCCTGTCTTTATTCCCTGCTCAACTCCCACCTTGATGGCGAGCCGAGATTCCAATGAGGCTATTGAAATTGAGAGTGATGAGAAAGAGATAAGTAATGAACTCGATCTGGATCTTCAGAAAGTAAGTCGATCCTCTCTGAAACTCTAATGCAGATCTTTCTTTTATGACTTGATTACCTCTAAACAAATGCATTTCGAAATCCACAGGTGCCTGAGGAAATGCTCCCTCCAAAGAAGAGACTCAGAAATGATGAAAGATCCTCTAGTGGAGCTACAGCGAAGACTCTAGAGGATGCTAAGGCCTGTGTTGCCACATTGCCCCTTGCAACCCCTCCAGTTGCAGCTTCATCTCCACCTTTGGAGATCCACAACAATCCTTCTAATATCCCCTCTTCAACACCTTTTTTGTATCATCAACTTTAATTTCTTGGATGATCCTACTGATGCCAAATCCACTCCTTTGCTGAGAGATGATGTAGATAGTCTTAGAGCCATTGGTAGTTCTCCTGGGGCGGCCAGTGTAGATCCTACTCATGCCAATACGTCCCTAGGAGAACTTTGTAAATTACTTTCGGTTTAGGTCGACGCTAATTTGGTCGCTTGTATCCCTTATGTATGCAAAGATTGTAAGAAATAAGAAATTTCTTTTCCTTATATATCTGGCTTTTCGATTGATTATATAACTGATAATCACCAAATGATGTTCTGTGTGAAAATGTTAACAAGAAAATACTACTGCAATCAAGACGGTTTTTAACTCAAAACCGTCTCTAATAGTAACATTACAGACGGTTTTAATTTCAGGACCGACTGTAATAGTCTCAAAATTCTTTGAACATCCATAGACATATATATACAACAAATATGAAAAACAAGATAAAACCAAATAGTCTCAACGTTCATTTTTTTAAATACTAACATTGAAAATAAGATAGAACCAAATATAAAAAACAAGTGGAACAACTGACCACTAGTCGAACGGTTCAACTGTAAACAATCCAGGATATTATAGATGGTTCGGACCTTATCACCATTTGTGATAGTAGAGCAGAGTGTTGATTTTATAATTATCACGGACGGTTCTGAGGTAAAAACCGACTGTGATAATCACAGACGGTTCTGAAGTAAAAATCGACTGTGATAGTAAAGCGGACGGTTTTGAGCTCGGAATCGTCTGTGATATTGTAATTATCACAGACGGTTCTTAATTAAAAACCGACTGTGATATTAAAGCGAACGGTTTTGAGCTCATAACCGTCTGTGATATTTCTGTCATAGTTCTACACAAAATGCACTGATATTACCGACGGTTTAATAAAGTGAAACCCGTCAGTGATATTCTGTTCTTCAAAAATGCACCGATATTACCGACGGTATTATATAGAACCGTATGCATTGAACCTGGTATAAAAGGTCTTTTGGCGGATGTTTTGAGCTAGTCGTACACTCTTGCTCGACATACACTGTCCAGTTCGAAGAGATTGGGGCAAGGAAGAGCGAAATCTCGAAAGGCCAGGGGAGCATTTGGGGGTAAAAATTTGAGGATCCAAGGTTGGTACTTGCTCCCAAGGCATACACATTACTTGATTTCATCATCAATATCGATCTCCATTGATTAATCAAATTAGAGTGAGAGGGAGGGGAAGCTACAGTAGCAAAAGCAAAGAAGAGCCCGGCGAAGGAGAGCGAGAAGAGTGCACCAGCTCTCATGCCGTTCTCTCTGGGGATGCCCATGGCCTCCGATACCGCAATTTTGAGCATGGGGTTAGCATGCCAGAGCCTGCATGCATGGTACATGAGAAGGACAAACCAGACCAGGACGCAGCGTCCGACGCACATCATGGTCAAGTACACCGTGGCAGAGTTCCATAACGACGTTGGGACCTACCCGGTGACCTTCGAAGACCTGCACAATTTACTGAACAAAGATGCGCTCGACTTGTCAATCCTACGGTCTTGGGTGCTGTAAGTATCCTACTATCCTATGCCTGTTCGTGCATATACGGATATATGTCATTTATTAATTGGTTACTTCCGTGCAGCTGCATGACCAGCTATGCCAAATCTAAGGGCATACCTATTGGTTTCTTGGACCCCCAGATGGTCGCCGAGGTGATGTTTAGGACCGATGCAGACTTCGTTGTCGACTACATCAAAAGAGGGTTGCTTGCTCAGGTCGACAAGGAGTACATACTTGTACCCTACAACCAAAGGTGAGTGCTTTCATCAGTACTTCTCCCGTAGATTAGTGTCTCCATGTGCACACCCCCAAACTTAGATTAAATTTTTAATTCTTTACGTGTAACATGTAGCTACCACTAGATCCTGCTGCTACTTATTCCGAAAAGGAACAAGGTGTTCTACCTTGATTCATTGCAGAGGAAAGGGTACTCGTATTGCGGCGCACGAGATATATTCGAAAGGTGATGATATTTATGTGGACCTGTCTTGCATGCATCTAGATTTACTGTCCTCAAATTGTCAATTTCGACTATCCTCAAACTGTCAATTTTGACTATCTACAGGGCTTTCACGAACTACTTTGCCGAGGGAGGGCGACAACACGAGCGGCAAGCCGATAAGTTTCAGTGGTTACAATTTTTGATACAAATTTCAACTGGCATCTGTTTTACTTTATAACGTGTCCCCAGCTAACTCTCGGTCTGTAAATTGGCAGTGCCATCAGCAGCCGGACGACAATACATGTGGGTTCTACGTGATGCGCCACATGTATGACCTAATCATCACCCCTCACCGCCCAGATTTCCCCAAGGTATACAACTGCTCCCCTTTGTATCGATTTGGCAGAATTTACAACTGCATTGAGCTAATTTTTTCTGTACCAACTCTTGTTGTAGGGGGTCGACTTCCCTTCGGAAAGCTTTGACCCTCGGGAGATTGGTATTGTCCGAGAGATGCTCGCTGAGTTTTTTCCTTGCGGAGGTCATATCAACCAAGGGGAAGTTTAGGGACCCGCAAGGTTCGTATTAGTGCGGCCTTACATTTATTTGTACATCTAACACACTAACTTTAATTGTCAATTACATTTATTTGTTCAATCTCAATTGTACATATTTCTGAGTTCTGTGCTGTATATATGAAATGCTATTGTACATGTTTCTAAGTTGTGTGCATGTATATATGAGACTGTATATATTTGAGTACTGTGCATGTATGAAATAACTGTATATATTTGAGTCCTGTGCATGTACGAAATTCATGAACTGCATATATGAAATGCTATTTGTACAGAGGACATGGGCTAGCCACCAAAAAAAATAAATTTATTAAAAATAATATTAATATGCACAGACGGTTTTGATCTTACAAACCATCTGAGATTATAACCGTCACCGATAATGACACTATCACAGATGGTTTTGACCTAAAAACCGTCTGTGATATCACACTATCACTATCATAGATGGTTTTGACCTCAGAACCGTCTGTGATTCACATTATCACAGACGGTTCTGAGATTATAACACTATCACAGATGGTTTTGACCTAAAAACCGTCTGTGATATCTCACTATTACAGACGGTTCTGAGATTATATACCGTCTGTGATAAGGAAATAATCATAGACGGTTCCAAGATTACCACTGTCACTGATAATGACAATATTGCAGATGGTTTTGACCTCAAAGCCGTCTGTGATACTCTAAATACACAGACGGTTCTGAAACAACCGTCTGTGATAAGGACGCTATCACAGACGGCTCCTAGGTCATAACCGTCTTTGATAATATGAGTATCACAGACGGTTTTGATCTCAGAACCATAAGTAATAATGTGAGTATCGCAGACGGTTCTGAGGTCATAACCGTCTCTGATAATTTGAGTATCACAGACGGTTTTGATCTCAGAACCGTCAGAAATAATTTGAGTATCGCAGACGGTTCTGAGGTTATAACCGTCTCTGATAATTTGAGTATCACAGACGGTTCTGAGGTTATAACCGTCTCTGATAATGTGATTATCGCAGACGGTTCTGATTTCATAACCGTCTGTGATAATGTGAGTATCCCAGATGGTTTTGACATCAGAACCGTCTGCGATACTCATATTATTACTAACGGTTCTGAGATCAAAACCGTCTATGGTAGTATGAGTATCTCAGACGGCTTTGATGTTATACCAGTCTGTGTATTAGGAGTATCACAGACGGTTCTGATGTTATAACAGTTTGTGTAGTATGAGTATTGTTGGGGGAAATCTCCGCGGGACTAAGTCCAGGTAAGTTGCGTCACACTCGCCCGGGGACGTGGCCTCCGGTGCCTGCCCCGGGCGCCGCCTTTTGGCCCCCGGGACCTGGCCTCCGGCACCAGTCCCGGGCGCCGCCATTTGCCCGGGGACCTGGCCTCCGGTGCCTGCCCCGGGGGCCGCCTTTTGGCTCCCGGGACCTGGCCTCCGACACCTGCCCCGGGCGCCGCCTTTTGGCCCCCGGGACCTGGCCTCCTGCGCCGGTCCCGGGCGCCGCCATTTGCGAGAGGACTTGGCCTCCGGTGCCTGCCCCGGGGCCGCCTTTTGGCCTCGGGGACCTGGCCTCCGGCGCCGGTCCCGGGCGCCGCCATTTGCCCGGGGACATGGCCTCTAGTGCCTACCCCGGGCGCCGCCTTTTGGCCCCCGAGACCTGGCCTCCGGCACCGGTCCCAGGCGCCGCCATTTGCCCGGGGACCTGGCCTCCGATGCCTGCCCCGGGGCAACCTTTTGGCCCCCGAGACCTGGCCTCCGGCGCCGGTCCCGGGCACCGCCATTTGCCCGGGGACCTGGCTTCCGGTGCCTGCCCCGGGCGCCGCCTTTTGGCCCCCGGGACCTGGCCTCCGGCGCCGGTCCCGGGCGCGGCCATTTGGCCCCCGGGACCTAGCCTCCGGCGCCGGTCCCGGGCGCCGCCTTTTGGCCCCCGGGACCTGGCCTCCGGTGCCTGCCCAGGGCGCCGCCATTTGCCCGGGGACCTGGCCTCCGGTGCCTGCCCCGGGCGCCGCCTTTTGGCCCCCGGGACCTGGCCTCCGGCGCCGGTCTAGGGCGCCGCCATTTGGCCCGGGGACCTGGCCTCCGGTGCGTGTCCCGGGCCTCGTCGCCCTTCTAAAGGTAAAGTCTCTGGTTGTTGATCACGTGCAGGTCACGCGAGGAGCGCCTCGGGAATCAGCGACCACCTGTCAAGCATCCAAGGCGTTTGACTGGGAGAAGGACGTTGCTATCCCTCAATCTGACGGTGGCTTCTGTAACACCCCAGTTTTTTATTACCTTTTCTGCTTGCGAATCAGTATAACTTCTTTGGAAACCTTGATATTTTGACCCTATCTTGATCTTGGGTATGCCACTACCTTAACCTAAAAAGTTGGCTGCTAAACTTCTTTGACCAGATCGTTTTCACATTTCAGTCCAAAAGAGTTTCAATTTAGTCCTTTTCAGAAGTTTCAGAAAACCCAAAAAGGCTAAAAGTCCCAGATCACCTCAAAATCCAAATCTGATCAAGTGATAACCTTTCTTTCATTTTTCTGAACATTTTTCCCTTCTGGAAGAATCCCAGAATCTCGACCAAAACCCTAGTTTCAGCCTCGACGAAAGTTTCAAACCCTAATTACCCTAATTACCCTGTTTTCGATTTTTGTCAAAAACACCAGATGTTATCGGATTTCATCATTTTTCCTGCTAGATGAGTCCAAGACATTTAGTAGCACTCATATGCAAAGTCAAAATTCAAATCAGCCCTTCAGATCTTCAGAATTGCAAATAGGCCCAAACTCCCGAGCCAAAACCTTCACAGATCAGTCCAAATCATTGCAAATAGGTCCAAAGTTCACAACCAGGTCCCTGTGAAGTTTTCAACCAGCAACCGCCAAATTGCCGCGCCGTTGAATTCGTCGCCGGCGAGGTTCACCGCGCTGCCACCTCACGGCCACGTAGCCACCAGCCGTGCGCAGCTGTACCGCCACCGTGGAGCGCTCAAGCCCCACCGTGCCATCTTCTTCCCCGCGCGCGCGTGCTGCTGCTGCTGCTGCCAGGAGCTTTATGCCACTTGGCCGCCATCCCGAAGATCATCGCCACCACCTCCTGACCAAATCCTGTTTCCCCGCGATTCACCGTCTCTGGCAGAGCCCCGCCGCGTCCCGAAGTGCATCGATGACCGTCCCGGCGTCAGAAGAGGATCTCCCCGGCGATTGCTGCTGCTCCCGAGAGCCTCACCCGCGGCTATATAAGCCCCCTCCCTTGCCCAGCATTACCTCGCACCACCCCACATCTTCTTTGCCTTAGCCTTAGCACCAGAGAGCAACCGAGTCCTCAGCGCCGCCGCGAAGTTCATCTTCTCCGGCGAGCAGTTCCTGAAGCTCACGGCGCCAGCTTCGCCCGAAGCTTCTTCCTCCAAACCAACGCCACCAGTAAGCTCCCTACACCTCTCTCTTCGTACCGTAGTCATCAATTGGTCCCCGGCGCTCCTCAATGCTGGCAATCACCGGAAAACTGAAAAACCCCTGTTCCCGCAATGCCTAACGATTTAGCCCGAATTAGCCTTCGTGCCAGTGATAGGAATTGACCAGTGCACCCATTTGAGCAAGCCTGTAAGCTTAGAATTCAAATATGAGCAACAATCATGGCTTTTTCGAAGTTCGCGCGCCACCAGTGAGCTGGTCCTCGTCGCCAAGCTTCTCCGGCCACTTTCCGGCCGATTCAACCCCGCAAATAGATCCCTCACCTCACCCTCTCACTCCCTGAGCAAGGAATCGAGCTCAAACCCTTTGGAACAGAAACGCCCAATCTGGAGGTTGTCTTCTCCAGCGCCGGTCGCCGGAATTTATCCCCGGCCGATCTAGCCTCGTTCACCTTGTCATTTAGATAGATCTCAACCCCCTGAGCAATTTTGTCTACTAGCCCGACCTCTGAATCGACCTGAATCAAAAGTTATAGCCATGCCAAGGTTGCTGTCCAGTGGCTCAGTTCATGTCCAGGCCACCGTGTTTGCTCACCGGATTTGGCCACCCTCCGGCCACTTTCAGCCCTTGAGCCTGTTGAGAGTTTTGTAGCTGATATCAATGCCTAAACCCCAGACAAAGTTGTGCATCAATTGGAGTCCTGAGTCAAAAGTTATGCAATGCCCTAGTTTCTGGCCATGTCAAACACTATGTCAGTGCATGTCCACCTGTGGCATTGGATGATTTAGACTTGTTTCTTTTGAGCAATTGAAATGCCACTTTGTCCACTAAGCCTTTTGAGCCATGTTCTACAACATTCCCTACTATCACATCTCCAGAAAACAAACCTAGAACCGATTTAGGGCAATGTCAAGCCATGAGTCGAATGTCAGCCCTTCGACATTCAAGCCCTCTGAACCCATCTCTTCAACCAATGTCAAGTGACCTTGTCTAAACCATTTCCCCTGCATGCATGATGTATTTACGTATTATTTTCTAGTGCTTGTGTGCTTATATAGTGTGTATGTGTTGTTTGTACCCGTCATGGAACCAGACGTTGAAGGAGCAGAGGAGATCCCTGAAGATTCATTTGAGCAGCTAGACCCGTCACTGCAAGGCAAGTCTCAAACCCTTGATCATGTCTCACCTGCTATTTTGAAATGAAGTATGTTAACTGTTTTCCAGTATATGCATGCCTTAGATTCAAATAAGAATTATGTTCCAATAAAATGACTAGATATGACCTAAATGATTGTAAAGCCCCTTTTGACATTGAATATCCCTGCACCCTTGTTACCCTAGATTATCATGCTTAGGCTATGCTATGCTCGATGATTATATGATAAATGTTGAATGGTCACATATGAGAAAAACATGTTCAAAACCCCTTTTTGTGAAAGAAAATGTGATTGGAATCGATAGTGAGGATGGTTTGATTGGATGGTGCTGTGTGCGCACTGGGAATGTGAAAGACTCCTCACTAAAGATTCATAAGGACTAGAACCTTGTGTTGTGCTTCTATGCGGCATGAAAAACGTACCAACCACCTGCCTGTTTATGGGACGGGCGCAACTTAGTAGCTTTCTTTAGTGTTAGCTTTTCCCTGCAATGGTTGTCGGTCCAGTTTCTTACGAGAACTGGTGGGCCGCAGAAGGCCACGAGTGATGTGAGTTCAGAAAAATCATGAGAGGAAAAGGTGGAAAGAAGGAAGACGCCCTAATGCCAGATTAAGTCGTGCGCGACTGTAATCAAGAGAGGCTATGTGTCTTGCGAGAACATAGGCCCAGGCTAGGAAGTAAGGCAGTGGGGAGGACCCACAACGGTACTTGAGACTTAACTGTCTATTTACCGGGCAGGGAAATAGTTAATACTAGGACTGTAAATTGTTGTGTCATCTCGGCCTTGTCACATGCGTAAGAGTCGCATGAAGCTGATCCGACTTGAAAGCCGAATGATTGGTGGATTAAGGTGGTACACCTTTGCAAAGTTTAAAAAGTATCAGATACTCTGAGCTCCCAGGTCATGGAGTCTGCGCGCTGTGAATTCTATTCACGTCGATGCAGCACAAGTAGCTTTTAGAAGTTTTTCACAAAATCTGAGTAAAGTGGTGACTCATGAAAGACCGCCACACACAACATTTCTGAAAATCTAGCTTAGGATTTCAAAAGCCTCGCTTTCGAAAATAAAGACCTTTCTTTAAAGCTATATGTGAAAGTCTATTATATATTTATACACAGAGCCAAAGAGCTGTTCTTTGAGAAACTCCCCATCATCTATATATATGCATTGTTACTTGGGACTTGTTGAGCACCATGTGGACAATGTGCTCACCCTTGCTTTTCAAACAAATTTAGAGGAAGGATTCGCCGACCCTGAATCTTATGGTCTTGAACCCAATATGGAACAAGAAGAAGAAACTGAGGACCCATCTGGTTAAAGGGTTATGCACCAAGGTGGAGTTCGATGTGGAGAAGGCCCATGCAATACCGCCGCTGCAGAGAAAGAAGACTGAAGAAGTCCTTTTGTTTATCGTTGCTGTTTTATTTTGTGCCGACCTTTGTGTCGAAAACTCCTTAATTTGTATTAACAATTAAATGCGTCATTTCGGCGCTAAGTTATTGTAATGTTGGTCCTTGTGATCAGCACTTGTTTTTAATTACTTGCATTTTTATATAATGCATCTTGTTGTTGTGAGCTGCAATGTGCCTTTTCTGAATGCAATCCACCTGGGCGATTGCCACTGGAATCCTCAAATGAGGGTCCCACAGCTTCCGGGGTAGATTAGGTCTTTTTGCTTCTTTTTGGGGCTATAAATAGCCCTTGTACCCCTCAGTTGTAAAGAAGTGATTCATATTGATTGGAATAGCTAAACTCACAGGTGTGCTCCGAAAGCCTCTCCCCCGGAGAGAGCCTCCCCAGCCGACTCTGGTCGGGAGCACGCCAACAGGACTAGGGCCCCCACTGGGACCCGAACCTGTATAAATCCTCGTATCAATTCTTGTGTTTGTCCGGCGGGGGAGGACTGGTCACCCGGTCAGCCCGCGTCGCGTTCTCTTCACTGGGATCGTTCACAAAACCTGCCGGGGTATTCGCAATACCACGACAAGTATCACAGATGGTTTTGATCTTATAACAGTCAGTGAAGGGAAAGATCACAGACGGTTCAAAACCGTCAGTGATAGTACATGATTATCACTGACTCGAATATCACTGACAGGTAAGAACCGTCTGTGATGACTGTTTTGACCCGACTGTGATAATGAATTCTGTAGTAGTGCTTGTACTTGCCTCTCATCTTTGCATGCGTAATGAAACAGCTGATCCAAAGAGGTGTAAGTCTGAAAATCAAGGATGTCTTGTATCTCACAATTCAATCCACCCAAGAATCTAGCTATCTTTGCATTTTCCTCCTCTTGCACATTAGATCGAAGCATTCCTACTTGTAGCACTTGATAATAGTCTTCCACATATTTGCTACCTTGGTTCAATCTCTGAATTTTATTAAGCAAATCTCGCTCAAAATAAGCGGGTACGCATCTGGACCTCATTAAGCGCTTCAACTCAGCCCAAGTGTGAGGAGCTCGATCTCTTTGGCGGACTTGACTCCACCAAATATAAGCATAATCAACAAACTCACTGGTGGCGGCGCGTATTCGGCGATCTTCTGGATAAAGATGACAACTGAACTTTTGTTCGATGAGCAGCTCCCAATCGAGATATGCTTCTGGATTAAACTTCCCATCAAAGTTGGGGATAGTAAACTTAATCTTTCCCAAAGCGTCATCTCTTCGGCCTTCATGGCGGTGACGTGCATACTCCCCCATACCTCAATGGTTTCATGCAAGTCGTTGTTGATCAGGATCCAAAATGACTTCCTCATTATCAGCCACGTAGTCATCATATCTCTCTTCGTTGGCGGCTTCCTGGAATGCAGTGTTCAAGTTCGCCCTTGGTTGACATGGAACGGCCGCCGCACCATGAATATTGGCTTCGATTGGACCTCGAGGGAATCGAGGTGGTGCGTGTTGTCGTGGCGGCGTCCGCTCAACTTGCTCAAGTAGAAGGTCCATCTCGTCAAGACGATTCTCCAAGCCGGTCAAATTAGGAACGATCTGTTCATTCAGCATCCGCTCGAAGTGACCCAATAGTGCTTGAGATCGCGGAGACGATGGGAGCACTGGTGGTCGATCCATGCTTTCCTCAACATCAGGATCACTTTCATGCAACAAAGCTCGTGAACCCTTTGATCCTGCCATGGTTAGTGAAAACAAGAAATACAAAAATTTCCTACCAACTACTGAATGTATGTGGCACCCTCAACCTCACCAACCTTACCAACCGAAGCTCTTACCCCTCTTAATGTTTGCGACCAGCTACGTCGTGATAACCAGAAAATGAGATAATTACAGCGATTGCAATGTGAGGTACGCGCGGACCAATGGTGAATATGTGGAGTTGTAGGTAGGGAAATATTATGTGTATCAAAGGAAAGCAATCAGTTATCTCAGAAATTGCAAAATTGAATAATAGTTCACACGAGTACTAGTCCTAATTGCTGATCAAATAATGAAAGGCTTGGCTTTTAGCAACAGGCTATAGTACTTCACAAGATTTTCTTTTTTTTTCTTTGCTTTGACCGAAAGCTCTCTTCTTTTTTTTTGACACTATTTTTTTTTAACTCTCTTGCCTCCTTTTTGGTATGTTTTTTTTAGGATTTGTGGCAAGATGCAAACTATTAAACTCAGTAGCAAAGACTCAATCTAACTTTGGATTTTCGGCCAACAAGATTAAGACCAGCAACTGGACACGACTCAACAGAATGAAAACTCAATTAAGCAAATTGAAAATAACAGATTGACAGCAACAACGGGCTAGGAAACTTTTTATTTTTCTCTGGCAATTTTCTGGACTCTAGGTAAAAAAAATCAAACAACTAAACTGGGGATAAATGAATTCCTACCGGCAACGTGAGATTTGATACCAACTGATATGTACACGCCTCGCCTTAAGATGCGTGGATGTAGTTTGGTCCCGATCTTCCGTCGTAGGAGAAATCCATGGATAAATGTGAGTTGTGACCTTGACGAAGGGGCGGCTAACCACGATCAAACACGTAACCAGAAACCTCAGAATCGCTAAACCACTCCTCAATTGGTTATCAACCGAGCAAAGCTTGGTTGACCTGTTCACGAAGAACAACTCAAACAAATCAATAAAGAAAAGCAAGAGCAACAGCAGAAGGATAACACTCAATAATCTGAATTATGATTTGAACATTGAGACTCCGAATTGTACAAGTCGGCAAAAGGGCACCAGCATACAATCTGTATATCAACGAAGTCTACCTAAAACTAAGACCATGCCTTCTCTTTTATAGAGGATGGTGTCTACAAAGATAGAAGGTTTAAAACCAGAATTCTAAACTAATTTAAAACAAAATAGAATCCTAACAAACTATAAAAAGAAAATCCTTAGCTACTTTTCACGGATCCGAACATGACTCTTCCCCCTCGTATACTTGCCATTGTTTTAGGTCTTTTGGTTGCATACGATGTCAGAATTCGATGATTCTTGATGGGTTGGAAAGATCATTCGATTACCTTTCCAACAAGTGCTAGCACGACCTATTTGTACATCTGTACTAAAATTGGCGCTTGGTTGAAGTTGCTGGACAGTCAAGCTTGATCAGCAAACTGGATGATCCTCAGGTTGTGACCATGTGTCTTCAAGCTTGATCGGCTGCAACCATGAGCAGTGTTGCGACTTTGAGCAATGCTACGACCTTGAGCCTTTCTGATCATGTGTAGAGTTCTTCTGATCAATAAGGTCGATGTAACCGTTGGTCGAAGTTGCCAGAAAAGTGTTCATTCTTCCTTGGCTATGAATTGGATTAATAACTTCATCCAGACCTCTTTCACATGTGACAACAAGCAAAGAGCAATCATTAGGTAATATCATTTGTTCTGTAATTAAATAATTAATTTACCCAAGAAACGAATTTACCTGTTGTCCAAGGCGACGCACATGTGCTCGAGTTAAAACATGTGGATGTGTGGTCACGATGTCCTCATCAGGTGTCATGCCCCAAACTCCTTCTAAACTGAGAAGAAGAGTTAGGCATGTCACGATCTCGCATCCGCTCTTGTAGACTCTTCATTTGGGTTCGCAGTTGTTGGAGTTGTTGTTGTACTTCGCCAGTACTGAGAGCGAGTACTTCATTCGACAACACTGTGAACTTGTTATCGGTAATGGATGGACCAGCTTCTACAAAAATGTGGAAGCATGACTCCCAACCAGTTACTTTAACCTCGGGGGTGAAAGAGCACGTCGGACTAGGCATTCTTGCTCGCTTGGTCGAATGGCGCCTCCAGAATTCCCTCATGATGGCAAGGCTCAACAAGTCTTTGATCTTGTTATTTGCGCATGCGTCAGGGAACAAGTCATAGGACGGTGTCACTATGTAGGGATAGTGATAAGTATTGTCAATGAGATCATTCGCACCGAGCGACCAATCCTCTTCAGGGATAGCAACGTGAGCGATGTGGGCACCAAGTTGTTCCTACAAAGTACTCACCTTGCGGTACTTCCTTCTAAGGTTACGCAGCCTGTTGGGATTGAAGGCACGACGGGCAAATGACATCTGCCTCCGTAGAGTATAGGAGGTATTCTCCAGTGCATTGAATAACTCAACCTCAGCGCGCTGCACGCCTGGAGTAGGCAGTGCAGGACCGATGAGCGGAGCATCCACACGGAGAGAGGTGGCATGGTGTTGCCTGTTGGTGGCCTGCCGACGAAGCCGTTGAGCAGCTTGAACGTCACCTTGAATGTCGGTGACGACAACATTCTTCAGAAGGTTGCGTGCTTCTATCATCAAGGCACGGCGTTCCTTCTTGGCTTTACTAGAGGCACATTTATGTGCTTTGTTTGACTCCGTCGCTTGGAATTCTACAGGCTCTTGAGTCTGATGGAAGTACGTTGTGTAGCTGTACTTAAAGATTGCCACCGGTGGCAATGTCCCAAACTGAACATCAGAACTTCCTCATCTGTGTGAGCAAGTTTGTTGAGGAAGGACTCACTTGCAAAAAGGGGTTCCTTGATCAACTTATGCATCATCACATTTACTATGCAGGTGCTCCATAGACAAGTGGCCATATGCATAATGGATGAAAGACAGAGGGCATGCAAAAGTGAGTTAGACGACCATCGGAGCACAGCAAAGATGAGAGGACAACCATGTCCCACTGGGCGTGCCATTTTGTTTCGCCAAGAAGATCTCTCTTCCGGGAAATTAGCCCCTTTTTGGTGGTGCGGGCATGCCAGTACACACATAAGAGAACATAGAATGTACAATCTTAGAGGAAACAATGCACTTTATTAATTTTTTAAAAAATTACAAATTACAAGTCCTCTTGGGATTTACAAGCTCTCATTGCGCCAAGGAAAATACATCTTAACTTTAGGAGACTGCATGGTTCATGGTTCCTCAAGGCTTTTGAAAAGCTCCTGATTAATTACATCTACAGAACGAGTCCACAGAAAACCTCTGATTAAGCTGTACTGATGGTCGTCATCTTCAAGCTTCAAAATAACTTTGCTCTTTGATGAATATATGTAATGCGCATGCCCATGCACGCAAATATGCAAATCCATAGTCTCGTCAGTCTATGGTACTATCACAAAATATGTCCTTCGCCTCGTCAGTGCCTGGCTAGGGGGTTGTTCGGTCTTGTCGGTTGCAAACAAGTGGATGCCTTCGCCTCATCAGTACCCGGCATGAATGGTGTCCGACTTCGTCAGTCACGGACAAAAAGCATGTCGTCTTCGCCTCATCAGTACCCAATGACATGGAAAAGTGGATGGAATGACTTGTGATAGCATCTTGACTTCCTTAGCTTCAGGAAATACATATTGCACGATAGGTAGCACATCGGAACATTCATCAATGGCTTTGATTGTTTTGACAACTTCTGACATGATTGGACTGCACTAGCTTTTCTTCAACCAACTGAATGGAAGCCTTTTGACCCTATGATCTACTTGAAACTTGGAGAAATAGTTTCTGGACAGATCTTCGATTGGTCATCAAAATTTGAGATCAATCGGACTATCGGATTGAAAACTATCTTCAATGCAACGTTCATACATCAAGCTGAAATTCAGCGAAACAGAACTTGTTTTCATTGGTCTTCTGGAGATCTTCTTGACTTTGGATTGAGGTGACAATTGGAGGAATTGCTTCACCATGAGTCTACTATTCACCATGAAAATAAGGGTTAATTGGACTTCTGGATAAGAAATTATCATCGATCTTCTCCCGTGGGACAAGCTGAAACGTCTTCTGGACAAAGCATCTCTTCTGGCCAAATTCGACCTTAGAGATCTCTGATTGGCTTGAAACTTGGCGGACATATTTTACCTGCACTCCTCTCTTCACCGTAAAAATTTTGGGTCGATCGGACGCCTGTATGAGAAGTGATCACCGATCTTCTCCCGCTCGGGTAGGCTGAAACGGCACTGGACAGAGTCTCTCTTTTGGCCGAATTTCGACTTTAGAGGTCTCCGATTGGCTTGAAACTTGGAAAGCATGTTGTACCTGTACTCCCCTATTCACCATAAAAATTTGGGGTCGATCGGACTTCTGGATGAGAATTTATCATCGATTTTCTTCCATTCGGGCAGGCTGAAATGGCACTGGACAGACCTCTCTTTTGGTCGAATTTTGACTTTAGAGATCTCCGATTGGCTTGAAACGTGGAGGGCATGTTCCACCTTTACTCCCTTGTTCACCATAAAATTTTGGGGTCGATCGGACTTCTAGATGAGAAGTTATCACCGATCTTCTCTCGTTTTAGCAGGTTGAAACGGCACTGGATAGAGCCTCTCTTTTTATCGAATTTAGACGAAACTTGGAGGACATGTTGTACCTGTACCCCCCTATTCACCATAGAAATTTGGGATCGATCGGACTTCTGGATGAGAAGTTATCACCGATCTTTTCCCGTTTGGGCAGACTGAAACGACACTGGACAGAGCCTCTCTTTTGATCTAATTTCAACCTTAGAGATCTCCGATTGGCTTGAAACTTGGAGGACATGTTTTACCTATTCTCCTCTGTTCACCATAAAAATTTGGGGTCGATCGGACTTCTGGATGAGAAGTTATCACTGATCTTCTCCCATTCAAGCAGGCTGAAACGGCACTGGACAGCTAGCACAGGCACGACGAATGAGGTCTCCATCTATGGTATGATGCATAATGAATGCTATGCATATGAACAAGACTCACCCATGGAAACTTTCAAAGCTTGCCCGAGTAGATCTATAGAGGAAGAAAAACAAGGCTTCTCTTGCACTGATTTTCTTATCCTGTTCGCCTTTTTGTTCACCTGTTCGTCTACCTGTCCGTCTTTGGCACATGTGCTTCTGGACCTGTATGCCTGTCTCCTGTGCGCCTGCCTTGCACCTGCGTCTACCTGCCTGTACCTGAGTGTCCATAAAAGGCTAGCGCCCCTCTCTATTTATAGAGGCTTGAAGTTGGTTGCAACCATCCAATAACTAGAGATATTTAGAGGATTTGAATTCGAATAGGAGATATATTTCTTATTAAATAAACAAAAAGATAAAAAAGATTATCCACTTTTTTGAATTTGAATAGGAGATATACTTTTGTTATTTAAATAAACAAAAGATTAGAGATAAGTCCTGTTCGAACTCGGGCTGCATATTGGTTTGACCAGACTGTTGACCAGATTTGCTCGTTTGATCATGGTTGACCAGGCTGTTGACCAGGTTTGACCACATTTGACCAGGTTGTTGATCAGATTTGATCAATTCTACAAAAAAAAAAATAACCAAATGGGATACCTCCCAATATAATATAGTGGACAAATTTATACATTTCACACTAAAATTAATTTAATCCAACTAATTAAATCAAAAAGTATTTTAGACTAATGTTGTTTTGACCCTTGCTTTTAACTAGCCATACAGCGCAATTTTCACTAATAAATAGTACCCTTCATATTCGTTTTATATCCTTGTTTTAGAAGGGGCTTAGGATGATTCTATGCCCTCTTCTAAAAGCAACAGAGCCTTATAGAATTGGAGCTATTTCCATCTTTGGGTATTATATAACTTTCTAGTTTTCTGAAAATAGGGTAAATCGGTTAATAAAATATAGGAAAATAATCCACCACCATTTAGTAGAACTATCTACTACTTTCAACTATAAAGTATTAATCTTATTGAAACTCTAGTAGGAGCTAGTAAAATAAGGTATTAGTTTTTTAAGTATACTAGAGGGCATTCCACTATTTTATAGAACCTTAGAAAATATAACTATAGGATATTCGAGTTTGATATACTACTATCTTCGACTTGGATATAGAACTCTCTTCTACTTTCAACTATAGGGTATTCCTCTTTTCTGATAACTATAACTATATGGTATTAGTCTTGTAAACAAGTTTACTAATAGGTATTACATAGTATAAGAATCTACTATTAAGTATTGGAATACTATTGAATATTATAATAGAGTAACCCTACCTCCCTAGGGTTACTCTATTCCCGCAGGAAGGGGGCAAGGGGCCTTGCACCCTTCCGTCATTCTCAAATTCAAGTTTTTTTTTGAATTTGAGGCAAGCAAGGGATCACTGAACACTGAGCTTGATGGCTTAAACAGACATCAAGTGTAGTGGTCAGGGAGCTCGATCAGCTATGACGTATAGGTATGCTTTGGCTTTCGAGCTAGTAACTCGAGGGATTTTAATCCCAATCTCGGCCCTTAGGTTTTATTTCTGAGACCGTTTTTAGAGTTTTCAAGGTTTAAGCTCGAGTTTTGAACCCTGCTTTGCAACTAGCTGTACAGCGCTATTTCGCCTAATAAATGCCACCCTTATAGCGCGAGGCATATAGCACTTTTATAAGGGGCGGAGGGTGTTTGTATGCACTCTGATAAAACCAACGGAGCCTTAGAGAATGCGAGCTAGAACTTGGGGGAGCTTGAAAACAAGCCAAGAAGGGGTTGGGAAATTGGATTTCACAAACCATTATTCGCTATCAGCTGAAGCAAGGAAGCAAAAACTATCCGGAACTACGAGAGGAGCGGAGGGCCGGAGCGTTAGCGGATGGTGGCCTTGCAGGGATGAGCTAATGGATAAAAAATAAAACAAGCCGGAGCTCTGATAAGAGCGGAGGGAAGCTATTGAGTTGAATTAGTTGAAAAGAAAAAGCAAAGCAAACAAGCCGGAGCCCTGATAAGAGCGGAGGAAAGCAAGCCGGAGCTCTGTTAAGAGCGGAGGGGGAGCTAACGGATTTAATAAAAGCTCAAAGCAAACAAGTCGGAGCTCTGATAAGAGCGGAGGGAAACAAGCGAACCCACTCTTTGATAAAAGAAGGGGGTAGCGATACTGCAAAAAAACCCTACGCGGCAATAAACAAAACACCGAGATTAAACTAACCTAAGTTATGATAAATTAACCATGCTATTTTAAGTTTTAATTGAAACCAAACAATGCACAAGTAGTCAATCTTATGATCACGCTGCAAAAGAACATGGCAAAACAATTTTTTGGCTAGTTTGACACCATACCAAACATACCCCGAAGCTATTCTATGGTATGTAGATTACTTATATAACATCAGATATGAGTTTCTTTTTCATGGGATAGTCAGATAACTTTGCACAACATAATAACATTAGATATGAGTAACTGAGCTTGTAAACTCACATACTTGCATAACCCATAATTACAAAATAAAGATAAATTAGTACTATAAAAAATATCTTGAACTACCAGTTTGACATGAAATCCACAGCCACAAATCATTGAGACAATGATACTTCATTAAATCCCAACTTTTATCGTACCGTGAAGCTAAATCTCCCATTAAATAAAGTGAAATTAGCCCATGTAGGACCCGAAGAGTTCTCATGCAGAGTTTAACAAATCCATTGTCCAGGCCAGCATCCTTAACCATAAGGTACCAACCATGGGAAATGACATGGGATTTTAATCAGGAAAACAAAAAATTTGGATGATCCAAATATACTAACAATGGTATGAGCAATGCGTTTGGTTGTCTATTCCATAATGTATACACAAATTACAAATAATTCAATGTTTTGGCAGATGCCAGATGCTCACAGATTGCAAGGCAAATCTGTTAAATGACTGTCACCATGCAAGCTCTGGAGATACACGTAAAAAACATCACCTAACTACAGGCTTCGTTATTTGGGTTCTCGGGATGCCTAATTTGTTGTATAATTTGCAGGTACACAACTAGAACTAAAAATAATATTACAGAAAATAGCACAAAATCAATGCGAAACATTCCCCCTCAGCTCCCACAGCTTCACTGTGCCATCATCGCTTGCAGATGCCAACATCCTCGGATCCTAGAAATTCAATTCGAAGGTAAGTTCTTGTATCGAGGATAAGTAAAGATATGCATATTGGCAATGGAGGGCAGCATGTGAGATAGTGACAAAATGTCAGGGCACAGCAAGCAAAATCCATTGCACCATCTTAATGCATTAAGATTATTTTGTTCGTCAGTTATTAGACTACCTGGGGACTCCATTGCACAGAGTTTATATCCATGTCATGCGCCTTCTCTTTCTTCAATACTAATCTGTAAGAAGGCCCCTCAACCTGCATGACATCCATGCTTATGTTAAATATTAGGAACAAAAATGACATGTATTTCCTTTTCTTCTCTAATTTTTTTTTTCTAATTTAGTCGACAACTTAATAGTTTTGAATAACCCAGATTGTATATGAAAGCTCACATACTTGCTTTAGCCAAGTCAAAGGAGAGGTCATTACAATATTGAGAAAACATTACACTCACATAATATGCTCAATCATCTAAATTAACAACAGCCAACAACAAGCTAAGTTAAACAGTTAGGCCTTGTTTGGGTAAGAAGAACAATTTTCTAGGTCAAGAAGATACACTAGGATTTTGTATTAATTAAACTAGAATACCAAACTTGGTCTTTAAAAATCCCTTAGAAATGGGCTAAAAACTGTGCTTCCAAACAAGCCCTTAATTGGAAAATAAAACAGCATCTATTGGAAGACAGAATCTGAAATAGCTAGGCCAACGGTCATGCATAGTATCACAAAATCATGGATGGCCCTCAACCATTTGATAATTGTTCCTAGAAAAAATTTGAACAATGTGAAATTTCTATTGGAAAATTACACCCAAAAATTTACCAACAGAGGAACATGGAAAAACAATAAAGACAGAAGATCATGAGAATTTAAACATGCACTGGAAGGGAAGATACCATACTGCTCTTGTCCTCAGCCAATAAGCAGATCGCATCATCACCGGCACCGCTAGCTATAACATCATCGCTGGCATGCAGAAAGGAACAGCACATGTCAAAAGAATACAAGATACTACCACTCTTAACTAAGTTAGCTTGTTATTTTACATTGACTGATACAAAGACAATGAAAAATTGTAATGATTAGACAGGCAGAAATACCTATTGACTATTGTCATTCAAAAACCCACCATGCACAGAGCATCCACAGATTCAGGGACATTTGGAGTAATTAAATTACAAGTTTGGCCTCCAAATTAAAAATTCAGCCTATAAACTGTAACAATAATACTTTGGACTTTGGAGATAACAATATTCAGATATGAACACAAAGTTTGAGCAATTTTTGTTGGACCTTCTGGCCATCTGGTACAACAGCATTTCAATGTGTAAATAACTGAAGTATACAATATATGACACCAATGAACCATTTGTTGCGGAATATACGATGTTGTCAACTAGAAACTGGGAAATACTAGTACTTAATTCATGCTGATGGGCTAAACTGACAAATCATGCTCGTCTTATTTTGCTGAGAAAAACAAAGTTATTTCCTTATTGGCTAAGAATTAAATTTATATATACCAAGGAGTTATGAGCAACGGAAAGTAATCATACCTTGACCAATGAGCGGAAAAAATTGTTCGTGCATGATATCCTGTGAGAGTGGATAGATGTCTCCTGTAGTCAAGATGACAGCCATTGTCTCAGGAGGCAAGGCGCGACAATGACAACATACTTTGAACTCTAGCTTTATCATAGTGATGTAATGATAATATCAAGAATTCAAGATAACTTTGTGATGACACTTGAATTAAGTGAGGCATGATAACAAGGAGTGATGCTTCAGCTTTAACCATATGCATGCGCAGGTTAAGGCGCACTCCAATATAAAGGGAAAAAAAAGATTTACTCTAATTAAGCATTAGTAGTGGATCACACTCTAATAGCATGAAAGACAAGTACATCCAAATTAGATAGGTTGTATTATAAAGGTGCAATGTGGATATACTGTAATAGTAGATCATGCTCTACTGAGGCAAATTTATATGACAATTGCTCTAAGAAGATCAGGTGGTTGGTTCCTCATATATTCGTTTACATTTGAAACAACACAGAAGGTAACAAAATGCTGATGTTTGCCAGCATAATGGGTTTGGTATCATTGGTTTCTAACTAACACAACCTATTTTTCGAGGACCAAGTCTCGTCAATTTTTATGCTGCAAATATAAGCAAGTATTAAGAGAAGCATGCCATCATAATAGGAAAAGTGACCGCTTACCAAGATTCATGATCTTCTCCAGTTTTTGGTTGAGATAAATCAGCACTAGTGTCCCATATCTTCAAAGTACGGTCATCACTGCATGATAACCATATGACCTTAGTATCATCTTAAGACATCTTTCAAGAAAAGAGAATTAGTTTAATCAAGTGTGATTGGATGAAACTGACCTGCATGTGACCATCCTATCGCCTTTAGGGTTGAAAGATATCGCCCATACGGTTGATGAATGACCACTGGATTTAAGGAAAATATTAAATTAAAATAATAAAAACATATGTCATCCAAATTAATATATTTAGGTAATCATTGAGAACAAATTAACAACTATGCCATAAGTGCTACCTATTGGAGAACATAAAAGGTCGTTGACAACTGTAATAAGCAATGAGAAGGACATATAGTAGTATACGTATGCATTTATGATCGATCGTATAATCCAAAAAAGATGAAAGTTTATCAAAACAATCCTAATAGTGTAATTGTGAGATAAGAAAACATAACTCTGCTTGACATGAAAATCCAAAATAATGTTTATTAGCAAAGTGGAGGAAAAAAAATGCAGGAGAAATTATTAATGAAGTAAAGAATAGGAATATTGAGAGTGAAAATGAATAATTGAAGAAAAAACATTCGATCATGGCTAAGAAGTTCTAGCACAAATCTTAAAACTAACACCAATGCAGATAAAAAAAAAAAAAAAACAAAGCAAACAGAAGTACAGAACAAAGTTTCATACAGTCTTGCTGTTAGTCAATGATATTATAAAAGCTCAAATTTTGTGATACTAATACATCAACTGGAGATCAATGATTCAAACATATCAATTATCATACCACAACCTAATATTAGATTTACCTAGCATGGGATGCCAAAAAGTACATGGGGACCAGAGAGCCGTTTATTACCAGTTATTGGGTTCAGTTAATGTCTGCACGCAGTGCCATTCATCATCGCTGTCATCTGCCCAAACCTGCACCACACAAACTTCCATATCAGCCATTAACATCTCTGAAGAGCACCATAAAAATTAACAGATCAAGACAATCCTTGGCCATCCCTTTTCTTTTCCCCCCAATAATCACCTCCCAGAAGTGTGCTATGCAATGCATCCAGCGTAACACATAGACCAAACAAATGGATGTGCATGATGTATGTAACTCTTTATCATTGAACAAGTTGTACCCTGATCGAATTATCGTAGCTGACCGAAACCAGAACATCATACAACGGGTGCCACTGCACCATCTTCACATCCTGCGTGTGCCCCTGCAACACGGCAACACACTCATACTCATTACCAGGCTGCACCTCCCATATCCACACCGTCTTGTCGCGGCTGCACGTCGCTAGCAGCGACCCTGAAGCGCTCCAAGATACGCTCTTTACCTCATTCTCATGTCCCTGCACACCCAAAAGCATATCAACACCAACAATCAAGCATCTCCAATTACAGCAAACAAACAAAGATAGCACCAATCCCAATCCCAATTCACCTCCAACGTGGCAACACACTCAAAGTCACCACCGGAATACTCCCATATGGCAGTCGTGGAATCGAAGCTTGCGGTGGCCAGTAGCTTCCCGTCAGGAGACCAAGCACAAGATCTCACCGTGCGGTTGTGTGTTTCCTCCAACACATCCTAGAACCACAAAGGCTAGGTGATTACTGATCACTACTGAAGTGTGTTGCTCTAAACCAAGTCAAAATCAAATCTTGCCAAGATTTTAGAGTAGGAGACGAACCGAGCAGTCCCAGGAGCCATCGGGCGCGCGCTTCCAGATCCGTACGGTCTTGTCGCCGCCGCAGGAGGCGAGCACGGCGGCGCCGGGAGAGGAGCTCCAGGCCAGGGCCCACACGCGATCGGTGTGGCCCACCAAGCGGTGGGCCTCGCACAGCTCTACGGCGCCGCCGCCGTCCATGGCCGCGTCGCCGGACATGGGTTGCTAGGGTTTGGGTTGGGGGGGGGGGGGGGGGGGGGGGGGGGGGGGGGTGGGTCCCTAGAGATGTCCCTACTTCTTACATGCCTTACTTTGAGCCGAGACTTATTTATTTTCCATCCCGTCCTTCCATCTAAAGGCTTCATCCATCTTGACGGCACGGTTTGACGACGGGAGACAGTACGCGACTAGCGATAACGACGAGCTAAAGATGGCACAATTCGGTGCTTACGGACGGTAATTTTTCTGGATCGGATGCCAAAGCTTCACATATTCATAATTCGTGTATCCGCTATTTGCATTGCTTCATTGCCAATACTATTTTCAGTAGAGGAGATAGTCAAGATGAGTGCACTGCTCACAATGCATTCTATCTTTTGTTCATCTGACTGCATGATAGGGAGCTTAATTCAAGAGCATTTTTAATTAATCATCTATAGTATGTGGGAAATACATGCACCGAAGATATTTTCATCGGAGGCTTAATCACTAGAATTGTTGAATGTTTGAATGTTAATACTGCTAACCTCACCCCACTGTCAGGTGCAAAAACTATCGATCTTCGTGATTTGGTTCATTCAACTTTTCTATGTAGGCACAATAGCGACTACACGTACAAAGGTCCTTACGGAAGCAAATACATTATTCCAAATCCACAATTGTTCTGCATTTTGGACCGTGACGAGTGGTTGATTGCCCCAAATTACCAACAACAAGTCCCTCAACCGATGTAGAAAGAAGAACCTGAGAAGAAGAGGAGGATGAAGACAATGATGATGAGGCCTATGTGCCTAATGGTCCGAAGCACGTGCCTCAACTTGAATTTGCAAGGCAATCGACGATCGATCAAATCCGCGTCGACATACAATGTAAACCCCAATGGAATTGTCTAATCTTAAGTGATGTGTGTCTTTTGATAATATTTTGAATCGTTTATGATACATCTTCTCGTGTTCGTTTATGCTATCACTATGTGTAAACAGTGTTATGTGATGGGTTTACTTTGTTTTGGTGCATGTTACAGGTATACCAGAGTTATAGTATGCTTATGGTAACGATGGTCCATTAGAGTAGTGCTTAGAGAGGAGTCGGAGACTCAATTGGTTTGAGAGATGCCAGAGGTACTAGATGTTGGATCTAGGTCGACCTAGGGTTTGATGATTAATGACGATCTAAATGATCTCTTGATGATATAATGTTAATTTGGATAATGATAGTTTTGATGATTAAATGACAATTTGAATAAATCCTGATTTAGCACAAGTAAATAGAATTGTTTGTTAAACCCTAGAAGTCGATGACTCCCTTTTGTGGTTTAATATTGATGAATATGTTGAGAAGGAGCTCTGTGGTTGCATCAAGCTTGTGCTGATTGATTAATCGAAATGTCATGTGTTAAATCCTAAGTTTGATAGCTCCTTATTGAGGTTTTGACATCGATGCATATGCTGAGGGAGAGCTCATCATATTAGTCATCTGATCTGATTGTCATCATGACATGTGTAGTATAGATCGTGTGCGTATATCTTTATCATATACGATTCTATATGATTATGTATTTCATCTCTTACTCATTTGTTGCTTATTGAGATTGGTTCAGTCATTAAACACCAGGAAGAAAAATTGTTGAGTTAACTCCTGTGTGGAGTAATTTATCTAGTGGTGATTAATGACGACCTATATATGAGACTAACGTTATGCATAAAGTGTATGTGCTATAGTCTCAAAATAGTTGTGAGATGAAAGCAAGCAAGGGCGTGAAGAGGATGATGCCGATATGAATCATCTCGAGCGAGGTCAAACCTAGCGAGGTCGAGCTCTGCGAGGACTAACTTCGAGTGGTTGAGCTTCACGAGGTCGAGCGTCATCGAAGGTAAAATCCAAGATTAAGGATTGATTTCTTAGAATTTTACTGGTCTCGATGTTTGGAGATAGACCGGGTTGATAGGATTCTTTTTGCTATTTTGACCGTACTATTAAGAGGGGTCGGAAACTAGTAGCTTGAATCTATCTAGTGTGGAAGCTCAAATGCATTCATATCATCTCGCACTAGTGTTTAATCGTCTCTTGCATTGCTAGAGAGTCTAAGTGTAGTTTGTGGTGTATTAGAGAAAATACTTTGAAAACTGCACTTAGTCTTGATCGCCAGCTATTTAAATTGGTTTATTTTCTAGAGCTAGTTGTGGTTGTACTTGCACATTCTGATCGTATCCTTGTTTGGTACGTGGTCGTGGTCATGTCGCCCGTTTGGCGGTTTTCTATTTAGGGTTTGGTTGTGGTTGTAGGAGTTTGAGCTGGTCATACCAGTCTTTGGCTCTCTTGCGTACGCTCGACCACCTGTTTTCGACCGGATGTTCGACCTGTGTGGTCGTAGTCGTTGCTAAGTGTCAGCAAACATATCCACGAGAAGACAGACAAATTGCATTAGAAATAACATTTTGGCAGCAGGAAGATTTTTGAATTTCATAGAAGTTTCTAGACCTATCTAGGTCTTGCTCATGTTGACAAAATTGTAGCTTTTTGAGTTATCTTTCCAACAAGTTAAAAATCACCTCAATCGGATCTCTGGATCAAAATTTATGCTTATTTTACTATCAAAGTGCATTGGCCGGACAAAGTCCGGCCTGTACAAATTTTTCAGCCTTGTGCAAAATGAAACCAGAGACGTTTGCATCTGTCTGGGGGCTTTTGTCCGGGGTAGGCCAGACATTGTCTGCTGTGGCCTGATAATGTTCGGCCTGTATAAAAATTGTGACCTGTTAACAGAGACAGATATATATGTCCGGGGGCTTTTGTCTGAGATGGGCCGGACTTTGTCCGTCATGGCCGGACATTGTCCGGCCTTTACAAAAAGTCCCCCAATGGTAACTGACGTTTTGCAACGGTCGAAATTTGTTGTATTGGCTAGACAATGTTCGGCCTGTACAAAATTTCGCCTGTTCGTGGCAAACGGCTAGTTTTCTTTGAGGGCTATATATATCTTGTGTTTGCTTTTATTTGGGGCTGCTCAAGAAGTTGATTTCTTTGTTGAAAAGCTAGTCAAGTTCATTGCATATGAGATATTGCATCTAGAGGCTAGATTTGAACCCAAAATCCTTAGTGGATTTGAGAGAGAGAATTTGGGAGAGGTTGTGAGTGTTTAGTGCACTTTATCTCCATTTGCATGCTAGTGCTAGAGTGTTGAGCATTCATTTGTATCTTTGAGCTTCTAGCACGTGATTCGTTCAAGCGAAAGCGCATCCGACTTGTTACTCTTGGCGATCGCCTTCGCCTAGACAGTGTCTGAGGAGAGTCGCGATCTCTCCATTGAAGTTTGTCGGAGAGGCCGGCAAGAACTTGTGAAAGGTATTGGTGCTCGCCTATCCGGTGTGGAGAAGGAGCAACCCTAGTGAGATATCCTTTGTGAATATAGAAGTGAGGCTCAAGCGTGAGCGCAGTTCTCTGAAGAAGCTACGACATTATATGTCATCACATCAGATCTAGTTCATTGCAAGAGCGGATCCAGTGAAATACATATTGAGTCATCCGGTTCTCATGAGGCAACTCGGTAAATGGGCTTTACTCATGATGGAGTATGATATCACCTATGTTCTGCAAAAGGCAGTTAAGGGTCAAACCTTAGCTGATTTTCTTGCAGCACATTCTATGCCTGACTATTCTCCTTTGGTCATCGATTTGCCTGATGAAGGTCTTCACCTCCAGCACGAAGGAATGTGAGTTTTACTTTGATGGTGCCTTTCGAACTGAATTAGACCCTGATGGTATTCCAAGGAGGCGAGCCGGAGTAGGTCTCGTGTTCAAGATACCAGAAGGCGGGACGATACATCATTCTTTTTCTCTCGTAAAAGAAGAATGCTCAAATAATGAAGCTGAGTATGAAGCACTTATTTTCGGCTTGTTATTGGCACTTTCTATGGGTATTCATAATCTTCATGCATTCGGCAATTCTCAGCTTATTGTGCGCCAAGCAATGACATTTATGAAGTTCGAAAGCTTGAATTGATGTCATATCATGAAGCGGCACGAAGGCTTATAAAGAAATTCGAGCATATTGAAAATTTTCATGTGCCTTAAAGTCAAAATGCATCAGCAAATGCTTGGCAAAGCTTGTTGCGGCACTTGCTCTTCCAGATGGAGAGCCCGCACAAGTCATCATTGAAGAAAGGTGGTTGCTTCCTACAGTTTTGGATCTCATCTCAGAAGAAGTTGAAGTTGGCATTGTTGTCACTTTTAATGTTGAAGAGGAAGACTGGCTTAAACCCTTCCTCGTTTATTTCAATCATGGCACTCTACCAGATGACCCTGTGAAGAGACGTCAGCTGCAACGACGACTCCCAACATACACATACAAAGTGTGGGTTTTGTACCAGCAGTCCTTTAATCAAATGCTCTTTCGATGTCTTTCCAAAGAGAAGCTGATAAAGGTTTGCAGGAAGTCCACTGCGGAGTTTGTAGAGGCCATCAAAGTGGACCAAAAATGTATCACAGCATTAAACTTGCTGGTTACTATTGGCCCAGCATCATGGCTGATTGCCTCAAGGTGGCCAAGTTTTGCCATGATTGTCAAATACATGGTGATATCAAGCATCGACCACCGGTTCCTCTTCATTCCACTGTCCCTTCGTGACCGTTTGACACCTGGGGCATTGATGTCATTGGTCCCATTGAGCCTCTTTCATTCAGGGGACATCTTTTCATTCTGACGGCAACTGATTACTTCTCCAGGTGGACTGAAGCAATCCCATTACAAGAAGTGAAGTCTGACAACGCCATCAACTTTCTAGAGCACAACATCCTTTACCGCTTCAGGATACCTCATCGCATCATTTCCGACAACGGAAAAGTTTTCAAGTCACAGAAGATCTTTAATTTTGCATTGAAGTACAAGATCTAGTGGAATTACTCTATTGGGTATTATCCTCAAGCCAATGGATTGATTGAAGTCTTCAACAAGACATTGGGCAAAATCTTAAAGAAGACAATCGAAAGATACCGAAGAGACTGGCATGAGCGTCTTTTTAAGGCGTTATGGGCTTATCGCGTCATGGTGCACACCCCAACACAGGCAACACCCTATTCCTTAGTATTTGGGAGTGAAGCCGTGTTGCCATTAGAGGTTGAGATTCTCTCATTAAGAGTCGCTCTTCAAGAAGAACTCACACATGACGAACAGATTCGGCTTTGTTTTCAAGAGCAAGATGCCTTAGAGGAAAATCGTCTTCATGCACTTTAAGACATCGAGTTGTGCCGTCAGAACATGGTACGGGCATATGAAAAGCTTGTCAAGCCGCATTTCTTCAGGAAAGGCGAGTTTGTATTGGTTCTTCGATGCCTCATTGTGGTCACTAGTAAAGTCAAAGGCAAGTTTGAGCCTAAATGGGAAGGACCGTACATCATTGAGCAAGCATATGATGGTGGTGCGTACCAACTCATTGATCAACAGGGCAATCACCTAATGCCTCTCATCAATGGCAGGTTCCTGAAGAATTACTTTGCATGATTGTGCCTTTGGCATCATCTCCTCACCCCTTCTTTTATTTCTTTCACCCTTTTGCTTTTAATTAAGTTCTTGTTTTTGGGTTAAAAAAACTTAAAAAAAAACTTTTCAAAAGTGTTTTTACTTACGGGTGTCAATACCCAACAATGAAAGGCTTTTTTGATTATGTCAAGCCAATCGCCTCGGGTTTTGCGGCTAAAGGATTCATGTGCTGAGCAAAGAATGAATCAACTTGGCTTTATTTGTAATGGAATGACCTCCACACAAAGCACATAGCAGGTGTAAAGTATATGTAACCAAGGGCAGTAGGATACTAATTCTCGTCCTATCTGAAGCAATGAGTCCATCATGTACTTTGCTATCCAATGCCTCTTTTCAGATTTATGGAGACATCAAGCCCCTAGAGATGAAGAGCAGGAAAGGGCTACTTGACTTGGCAGAAGTTGTAGTTCAATGTGCAGCCACTTGCCACTCCTGTGAGGCATCAACAAGGGTCCTTTAAAAAAAAGAAGCATGCGGGGATTATTTAGTCACTACAAGATATGGATTGACTACTTTTGAAGTCTCAAAGCAAAGAAGCACCAATCAAAACAAAGTAAAAAAAAGCAACCCTCAAAAGACAAACCCAAAGAAGCTTCCAATAAATCTCAAAGAGTATCTTCAAGAAATCCTCCAATAAAGCAATGAAGAAAGCCATCCACCATCCTCGGCAAAAGTAAGGCAAAATTCCAGCAATCCTTTCACCCTAACAAACCCTCTAGCTGTTCAAGTCAAACTAGCCATACCTATGACTTCCGATTCGATGAAGTCAGTGTAAGGTATGTGAAGTCTTGGTGTTCTCTAGCAGAAGAGAAAGACTTGAAAAGATTCCTACTGCCTTTGGCGATTTTACTGAAACACTATGCTACATACACATCTTCATGAGTGAATGAAGTTGTAAATGAAGTTCATCATGGACATTTAATGTCTTCAGAATAGTGAATCCTTCAGAGGCTGTATCCTGGGATGATATTCATGGCTCGATGCTTAAAGAAAAGCCGATATTTTAAAATAAAATCTTTTTTGAGAAGGTTTTACCTCAACATTTTAGAAAGAAGTCTTTTGCCTTTCTTTAAAACTCTATTTAAAATCAAAGTCTTTTATTTTGGAAACATTTAACCCCAATGTTTTAAAGAAAGATGCTTCTTTTCTTTTCTTTAATCATTTTAAAACAAAAATTTTTGTGATGATTTTCCCCAACATTTTAAAGTAAGATGTCTCTTTTTCTTTTTTTAATATTCTGTTTCAAAATCAAAATCGTTTATTCTGAGAGGGTTTTACCCCAAAGTTTTTAATAAAGATGTATTTTTCTTTCTTTGTTCTTTATTTTGGGATAGTTTTACCCCAATTTTTCAAAGAAAGATATTTATTTCCTTTCTTTGATGTTCTTTTAATAGGAAGGTTTTACCCCGATATTTCAAAGAAAGATGTGCTTTTCTTTCTTTGATGGTTTTGCCCCAACATTCCAAAGAAAGATGTGTGTTTTCTTTCTTTGATGATTCATTATGAAAGGAAGGTTTTACCCTGATATTCCAAATATAATGGAAAGATTTTGAAGTCGATTATGTTGAATCTTGAGCCCTAATTAGGGTTTTGGTGATTAATGACATCTGTGAAATATGCGACTAACCTATGTGTGTGAGACTCAGGTTAATCAGAGGAGAAAGCATCAAGAAAGAGCAAATCAAGATTATCAAGACTCCATGAAGCAAAAACGACGAAAACCTCGACAAAAGTACAAGTATCTAAACCTAGCGCTTTTATTTTTTGAAAATTTCTAAGTTAGATGGTCGTACTATTAAGAGGGGTCTTAGCACTAGTCTTTTGATCAACCTTGAAGTCTTTGGAAATATATTTGCATATGCATCTAGCCCCTAATCAAATTTGAGTAAAATTCAGTAATCATGTTTTCGTTTTGAACTGGCCGGAAAGTGTCTGAAGTGACCAGACAATGTCCAGCCAATACATTTTTCTTTTGAAAATTGCAAAACGAGAACCAAAGACAAATAAACTTGTCCGATGCATCTGTCCGATATAGGCCGGACACTGTCCGAAGTGACCGGACAATGTCCGGCCAATACAATTCTCACGGCAAGTTTAATTGAGACAAATGTATTTGTCCAGAAGCATTTGTCCGAAACGCACCGGACATTGTCCGAAGTGACCGGACAATGTCCGGCCAATACAATTTCTGACACTACCACAGAAACAGACATCCTGGACGGCACATCACAGACGGGTATGAACTGTTCAATGGAAAACCGTCTGCGAAGGCCTGTCGGGAGAATATGTTCAGATATCACAGACGGTTCTGATGTCAAAAACAACTGTGACAGTAAACCAGACGGTTCTGAACACAAAACCATCTGTGATAGTCTACTTATCACAGACGGCTCTAACTTAAAAACCGACTGTGATAGATACAATCGGTTCCCAGCTGAGAACCGTCTGTAATAGTCTACTTATCACAGACGGTTCTAACCTAAAACCCGACTGTGATATATACAATCGGTTCCCAGCTGAGAACCGTCTGTGATAAGTAGACTATCACAGACGGTTCGGAACTCAGAACCGACTGTGATTTATACAGTCGGTTGTGAACTACGAAGCGTCTATGATAGTCTACTTATCATAGACGGTTCTGATGTCTGAACTGACTGGAAAAGTACTGGCGCTTCGAATTCTCAACTGTGATCATTTCTGTCTCCGATCTTCGCGCGCGGCGCCTAGGAGAACACGAAGCATCGCTTTGGAAGTTCTATAAATTGACAGTGGAAAAATTGTCATTTACTTTACAAGTTTTTATAGTTCTCAGACTGTTTGACTCTTTAGCTTCTCTGCGCCAATGGCATCCTCGATGGCATCGTCAGCCTCGCCCTCCCCGGTAAGAACTCTCAATCTTTTGGACTTACCCCTGTATTGTTAATCCCTGTTCAATACATTCTTGACCTGTTGATTTGCACAGGGAAGGGGAGCCGTGGAAGACACTGGCAAAGTCAAGGCCGAGCTGAGGGCCCTCCAGGAGGAGCACAAGCTCCTCACGGAGAAGCACACTCGGCTACGGCTTGACCTTGACAATCTCTTCCAGCGCATTCAGCGCATGAAGACGGATGGTGACAATGCTAGGGCGAGGATGAGGCGTCTTCGCGAGGAGAAGAAAGCCGCGGATATGACCATCGCTGGCTGCGGTTTGACAATGAAGGATACCATCGCGAAGCTGAGGGAGGTCGCAGGCCTTCTCGACGCTGTAGTAGTTGATCCTGAGAAGGACAACTTGTCGCTGGAGGAGTCCTGCGTCCTGGCTGCAAGTCAAACTGAGTTTATTCTAGATGCAGCCAGGGCTAAGACCACTCCTTGACCTAGCATTCTGTATTTTTACTTTTTTTTGTAAGTGATGAAAAAGTTATTGAAAACTTTGTTCTTATGCCAACTTTCCAATTTTCGAGCACATTCTTGGACTGCATGCAATCTTCCCTCTTTCTTTAGCTTTTGTCGAACATTCGACCATACAAAGGTATGTACACTGTGTGCGATCAAGGAACGACTATCGCGATCTTTGGCTTGTGAGGGTAGTCCATCGGAGCTCTTCAAATAATATAGAAACAATATAGAAGTCGCAGGTCCCATGCAAATAATATAAAAAGAATATAGAAGTTATATATCAACATGCTTTGAATATCACAAACGGCTCTGAGGTAAAAAAACGTCTGTGATAGTCACATTAGAGACGGTTTTTATGTAAGGTCCGACTGTGATAGTCCCAACAGTGTCCGCCGCCTCAAATTCTCAACTTCTATCAATATCACAGACGGTTTTTAACTCCAAACCGTCTGTGATAGTAATATTACAGACGGATTTTATGTAAGGACCGACTGTGATTGTCGAATAGTTATCGACGCTTCAAATTCTCAACTTCTTTCAAATTCTCAGCGGTTCAACTGGAAGCAAAACTCCAGGGAGGGAACAAGTATTTGTAGAAGTCGAACTGTTCAATATTCAACAGACATATTAAAGACGGTTCGGACATCAGAACCGTCTGTAATATTAACACAGACGGTTTTGATCTTCCAACTGTCTATGATAGTCCCAACAGTGCAATTCTCTACATGCAATTGTTGATAACCGCACATAATAACAGCGCAGATGAAGAGACTTATTTATTTACTTCAAATTTAATTTGCATCGAATTATGTAATCTGACGCTTCAACTTCCAAAGTGGGCACTACTGTTTTGCCGTGTTCCAGTTTATCTCCCGAGAATATTTATCATGACGGTATTGATCTTGAAAAGAAAGTAGTGCGCTCCACTTCAAATTCTCAACAGTGTGTTGTGTCTTTTCCATTTCTGATGTTTGCGCGGCGCACTAACCTGGGGACACGAAGCGTCGACTTGGAAATTGTTTTTCATTAATGTTGAAAAAATGAACTAAAAATTTGTTCTTATGTAAATTTTGCAATTTTCCCTCATTTCTTGGAGAAAGAGAAGTGGAGCGGTTCGAATGGAAGCAAAACACTTGATGAGATCATGTACATCATGGTTATGACCAAGACGACATCAACATGGTGGTCATCAAGATGTCATCGTCCGCCACCTTGGCCAGGACGCGAAAGTTGGCAGCACGTACGTCGTCTGGATTTTGTGCTGTCGCCGCCACAAGTTCGGCCTCCACCTTGGCCACCTCCCCAAACACAAGACGTGCTCAAGAAAGGCGCCTCTACACCTCTAAGGTCGCACAAGCCACGTCGCTCCAAGGCCAGCCCACAAGTGAGCTCAATTCATCCGCGAGTCCGGTTCGGCCATCTGCGCATAGTCCAACTTCAAACGGACGTACAGGCCACATACGAAGTCCGTTTTCGACGTTCTTGGACTCTACGGACAAGAGAACGACGAGAGCTTTCCAACGGATCCAGTCCCATGTCAAAATTCCTTATGGATCAGCAGGAATTGTCAAAACAACATTACGACCAGAATCTGACGTGCGCTGCGACGCTCCACTTTGGGCCCAAGGCCCATGTACCCCTAGGGTTTCCTCCTCCACCCCATGGCCGCCCCATACAGTATATATATGGCTGCCATGGCTGCCGTTTAGACTTGGGTTTTGCTTAGATTAATCTGTCAAAGAACAGTTTCGCCATGTATCGGTTTGTGGAACCCCAACTCGTGAGATTCAATTTATATTTGCAATATTTCAGATTGCTTCTTTCTCGTGTTGGGGTTCCACAAACCGATACACGGCGAAACTGTTCTTTGACATAACCGATCCGAACCCAGCAATCGCTACACCATGGCTCCGTTGGTTATCAACCATGCACAAACACGATTGACCTCGCCAAGAAGGCTTATCCCTGCATGCGAATCGAGAACACAAGCAAGAACGAGAAAGAAGCAATCTGAAATATTGCAAATATAAATTGAATCTCACGAGTTGGGGTTCCACAAACCGATACACGGCGAAACTGTTCTTTGACAGATTAATCTAAGCAAAACCCAAGTCTAAACGGCAGCCATGGCAGCCATATATATACTGTATGGGGCGGCCATGGGGTGGAGGAGGGAACCCTAGGGGTACATGGGCCTTGGGCCCAAAGTGGAGCGTTGCAGCGCACGTCAGATTCTGGTCATAATCTTGTTTTGACAATTCCTGCTGATCCGTAAGGAATTTTGACATGGGACTGGATCCGTTGGAAAGCTCTCGTCGTTCTCTTGTCCGTAGAGTCCAAGAACATCGAAAACGGACTTCGTATGTGGCCTGTACGTCCGTTTGAATTTGGACTATGCGCAGATGGCCGAACCGGACTCGCGGATGAATTGAGCTCACTTGTGGGCTGGCCTTGGAGCGACGTGGCTTGTGCGACCTTAGAGGTGTAGCGGCGCCTTTCTTGAGCACGTCTTGTGTTTGGGGAGGTGGCCAAGGTGGAGGCCGAACTTGTGGCGGCGACAGCACAAAATCCAGACGACGTACGTGCTGCCAGCTTTCGCGTCCTGGCCAAGGTGGCGGACGATGACATCTTGCTGACCACCATGTTGATGTCGTCTTGGTCATAACCATGATGTACATGGTCTCATCATTCTCCCTTTCTTGATGTGGAGTCGTCCTCGACTCCATTGTGTTTTTCTGCAACATGTTAGCACCAACAGAGAGCACAGCAATATGCATATCTTTGATAATCAAATCATTAGACACAGAACCATTAACATTTATATACTCCCTTTCTTGAAAAAGTTCATGTGCCTTAAAAATTGAACCGGATGTACTCGACATGGAATGATTGGTGATAGTATAGCTCTCTAGTTCATCACATGGTTGTACATTATAAGCAAAATTCATATTTGAGCAAATGTACACTCGATTAACCATGTACTTTCCATTATCATTATATTTTCCTATAATATGAAAAATGTTTCTTGATAAGCAAGGAAAATTATATGGATCAGTAAGTCTCTCCTCTAAATTGTCTAGATCACATAGAACATCAAATTCAATATAACCCAGAATATTTAAAGAAGACAACAATTTCAGCTCATCATTTTCGTTTGCAACGTGAACAACATGTTTATTTTGAGCACAAGTGTTATTATGTTCCAAAGTAAGAGTAACATGTTCATTCACTAGTTGTGGCATGAATATAAGTGAAGCATTATCACACAACTCTTCTTTATCCCAAGAAACATCGAGCAAATCTTCTTGTGACAAAGGGAAATCAGCAACTAGTTCCACAATTTGTTGCTCTAACAAAGCATGATTCGTGGAAAGTTTCAGCACATCAATATCATTCTCATCTTGAATGAGTGTGGTACCTTTTTCATTACCTTTGTTTTCCTTCTCAGCTGATGTAGGTACATCTTCAGTTGTAGGTGATGGAAGCAGGGGTGCTGCAACAAGCATCTCTTCATTCTCCTCATTCTCAATTTGATCATGTGCACTTGCCTGCAGAACGTTAGTCGTGCAAGGATACACACCATTCTTGCAAACAGATGTATTAATTTTCCGTACAACTTTCTTACGTTTTATTTTATTTTCAGCTGCACAAGCAAGAGCAAATATTTGCAACAGAGAAACATATTCTTTATCAATAACAATATTGTATATTTTCTCATTAAGTCCACGTAAGAATCTAATCTCTTTTTCTCCATCAGTTTCTTCTAAATCACAACGAGACATGCATATCTGTAACTCTTGATAGTACTCCTTTACAGATTTTCTACCTTGATTCAAGCATTCTAATTTCTTATGCATATTACGTTTAAAAGAAGGAGGAACAAAACGTTGACGCATAGCTTCTTTTAACCTAGCCCATGTGTCAGGTTGTAAGCGGAGAGTAGCAAATTCATTCCACCAGATGATAGCAAAGTCTTTAAATTCACTAGTGGCTTGCCTAACCCAATGGATTTGAGGAACTTGATGGGAATTAAATTTTTGTTCAACTATCATCTCCCAATCAAAGTAAATTTCACCATCATATGCACCATAAAAAGAAGGTAAGGCTATTTTACCATTGGCATTGTCACCTCCATTATCTTTTCGATCGTGATTCCAGCGTTGATATAGTTGTACATTTTCCCCAATGATCCATGAACCTGCCATTGTCAGTAGAAAACAAAAGATAACATAAAAGTATTATCCCTATCAACTACTAGGTTAGATCTCATGCTCTCAAGCAATCTTACCAAGTTCTTACCCGGTTCTTACCAACACAGCGAGGGACGGTGCAACCGGTGGCTGGTTCGTGACACCGTGAGGGCGTGATAAAGCGATTGCAAGGGTCAATAACCTGTGCTGATCAGAAGGATGTATTTGTGGAGCTTGGATATGTAATATTTAGTAGCAAGGAATATGCAATCATCGAAATCAGAATAGCAAAGCTGAATAAATATCCAAAGTACTTGTCAAAGTTGCTGGCCTAAACTCGTTCTCAGACCTAGCTCAAGCAAGCAAAACGAATGAAGTAACACTGTCGATACAAAGGATACAAGCACTTTTGATTTTTTTTTCCTTGCTTTTTATTTATTTATTTATTTTTATCTTTGTGCGGCTTCTTTTTTTTGCACTTGCCTTTTTCACCTTTTTTTTTTAAATATCAATAGTGCCGCATATGAGAGATTACAAGATATATACACAAACACTCAATTTTCTCTCGCTGGAAAAACAGATCTACTATGCAGAAACTTCCTATGCTGTTTTCGGATTTTTGGAGGCCTCAAACGCTAAAACGTATAACAGAAAAGTTGTAGATCGTTTCGTGTTGATCAATTTGCATATATGGAACACCAATTTTGGATAACGGATCTAGGCGATATGGGCCCCGCAATTACAGTCTGTGTAGGAAATCCGAAATCAAACAGATTCACTTTCAACGCGATTTTGGACTTGAAAACGGCGTTTCTAGAACTTCTCACAATGGACAAAGTTGTAGAGAATTTTCGGAGCTACAATTTAGACTCTGAATTTGTCCAATTTGGAGTTCAGAAGAAGGAGATAAAAGCAAAATATCGAACTTGATAGATTGACACCCGATTTGGACGCGGCGGCGACGATGACGACGTGATGGCGTTAGACTCGATGTCAAGATGCAAGACTCAAACTAGATTAAGAACTTACTCTAAACCAGCAACAAGACGATGACGATGGATACAAATTCAACAACGCGAAACTGAAAACGAAATCGCGAAGGGCACAAAGTGGCTTGGACGATGGATATGACGGCGAACTCAAATATTTTTGTGGGGCAATTTTCTGGACTCTAGGTGAAAGATGAATAATGAACAAAGGGGATACAAGTATACCTGACGGGCAACCGAGGCTCTGATACCACTTGATGGGAACGGGGATGCCCGAACTTCCGTCAGGTGGAGGATAAGTCGATTAGGCGGCGCGAGACACACACGATCCGGCTTCTTGATCGGCACGATCAAAACCCCTGCAATCGCAGCACCACGCGTCCTCTGGTTATCAACCGTGCGCTGCCCGGTTGACCTCGCCACGAAGGCTAATCCCTGCCAGTGAATCGAGAACACAAGCAAGAACAAGAAAGATGCAACTGAATTTGCAATTGAGGATGAATCTCACGAGTTGGGGTTCCACAAACTGATACACGGTGAAACTGTTCTTTGACAGATTAATCTAAGCAAAACCCAAGTCTAAACGGCAGCCATGGCAGCCATATATATACTGTATGGGGCGGCCATGGGGTGGAGGAGGAAACCCTAGGGGTACATGGGCCTTGGGCCCAAAGTGGAGCGTCGCAGCGCAAGTCAGATTCTGGTCGTAATGTTGTTTTGACAATTCCTGATGATCCGTAAGGAATTTTGACATGGGACTGGATCCGTTGGAAAGCTCTCGTCGTTCTCTTGTCCGTAGAGTCCAAGAACGTCGAAAACGGACTTCGTATGTGGCCTGTACGTCCGTTTGAAGTTGGACTATGCGCAGATGGCCGAACCGGACTCGCGGATGAATTGAGCTCACTTGTGGGCTGGCCTTGAAGCGACGTGGCTTGTGCGACCTTAGAGGTGTAGAGGCGCCTTTCTTGAGCACGTCTTGTGTTTGGGGAGGTGGCCAAGGTGGAGGCCGAACTTGTGGCGGCGACAGCACAAAATCCAGACGACGTACGTGCTGCCAGCTTTCGCGTCCTGGCCAAGGTGGCGGACGATGACATCTTGATGACCACCATGTTGATGTCGTCTTGGTCATAACCATGATGTACATGGTCTCATCAACACTCCAGGGAGGGAACAAGTATTTGAAGAAGTCGAACAGTTCAATATTCCAGGCATAGTAAAGACGGTTCGGACATCAGAACCGTCTGTAATAGTCATATTACAGACGGTTTGGACATGAGAACCGTCTGTAATATTAAAGCAAACGGTTTGATATCCCAACCGTCTGTGATAGTCCCAACAGTGCCCACCCTTCGAATTATCTACATGCAATTGTTGATAACCGCACATAATAACTAAGCAGATGAAGAGACTTAATTATTTACTTCAAATTTAATTTGCATCGAATTATCTAATCTGACTCTTCAACTTCCTTTTCCGTGTTGCAGTTTATCTCCCGAGAAGTTATCATGAATTTATTGACCTTGAAAACCAGTAGTGCGCTTTTTAAAACTCGAGGCACCCGCGCATATGAATCGTCACCTTCTGTTTCTATAAATAGCGAGGCTCCTAAATCCATGTCTTTATTCCCTCCTCAACTCCCACCTTGATGGCGAGCCGAGATTCCAATGAGGTTATTGAAATTGAGAGTGATGAGGAAGAGATAAGGAATGAACTCGATCAGGATCTTCCGAAAGTAAGTCCTCTCTGAAACTCTAATGCAGATCTTTCTTTTATGACTTGATTACCTCGAAACAAATGCATTTCGAAATCCACAGGTGCCTGAGGAAATGCTCCCTCCAAAGAAGAGACTTAGAAATGATGAAAGATCCTCCAGTGGAGTTGCAGCAAAGACTCTAGAGGGTGCTGAGGCCTGTGTTGCCACATTGCCCCTTGCAACCCCTCCAGTTGCATCGACTCCACCTTTGGAGATCCACAACAATCCTTCCAATATCCCCTCTTCAACACCTTTGTATCATCAGCTTTTCTTGGATGATCAACTTTCTGGGGTAAGGCTCACACTTCCACGTCCAAATCCACTCTGAAGCTTGGCAATCATCTTCACCCTCCCAGCATACGTCCCTAGGAGAAGCTGGAGAAGCATATGTGCAGGAGGAGAAAGCTGCCTTGTGCAGAACTCTCAAAAAAAAAAAACGAGGCGCTGGAGAAGCATTCTGAGGGGATGTCTTTTGCCATTCTGCACTTGCAAGAGTGCTTTGAGTTGCAGCTTCATCTCCACCTTTGTTGTATCAACTTTAATTTCTTGGATGATCCTACTGATGCCAAATCCACTCCTTTGCTGAGAGATGATGTTGATAGTCTTAGAGCCATTGGTAGTTCTCCTGGGGCGGCCAGTGTAGATCCTACTGATGCCAATACGTCCCTAGGAGAACTTTGTAAGTTACTTTCGGAATAGGTCGACGCTAATTAATTGGTCGCTTAATTGTATCTCTTATGTATGCAAAGATTGTAAGAAATAAGAAATTTCTTTTCCTTATATATCTGGCTTTTCGATTGATTATGTAAATGATAATCACCAAATGATGTTCTGTGTGAAAATGTTAACAAGAAAATGCTGCTGCGAACAAGACGGTTTTTAACTCAAAACCGTCTCTGATTGTAAGATTACAGACGGTTTTAATTTCAGGACCGACTGTAATAGTCTCAAAATTCTTTGAAGATCCACAGACATATATACAACAAATATGAAAAACAAGATAAAACCAAATAGTCTGAACGTTCATTTTTTTAAATACTAACATTGAAATAAGATAGAACCAAATATGAAAAATAAGTGGAACAACTGATGACCAGTAGTCGAATGCAAACAAACAATCCGGGATATTATAGACGGTTCGGACCTTAAAACCGTCTGTGATAATCTTGCAGATAGTTCATTTTATAGTTAACACAGACGGTTCTGAGGTAAAAACCGACTGTGATAGTAAAGCGGACGGTTTTGACCTAGGAACCGTCTGTGATATTATAGACGGCTCGGACCTTAAAACCGTCTGTGATAATCTTGCAGATTGTTGATTTTATAATTAACACAGATGGTTCTTAGGTAAAAACCGACTGTGATAATCACGTACGGTTCTGATGTAAAATCCGACAGTGATAATCACAGACGGTTCTGGAGTAAAAACCGACTGTGATAGTAAAGTGGACGGTTTTGACCTAGGAACCGTCTGTGATATTGTAATTATCACGGATGGTTTGGAGTTCATAACCGTCTGTGATATTTCTGTCATAGTTACACAAAATGCGCCGATATTACCGACGGTTAATAGAGTGAAACCCCTCAGTGATATTCTGTTCTTAAAAAATGCACCGATATTACTGACGGTATTATATAGAACTGTTTGTATTGAACCTGGTATAAAAGGTCTTTTGGCGGATGTTTTGAGCTAGTTGTTCTCTCTTGCTCGACCTACACGGTCCAGTTCGAAGAGATTTGGGGCAAGGAAGAGCGAAATCTCGAAAGGCCGGGGGAGCATTTGGGGGCAAAAATTTGAGGATCGAACCAAGGTTGGTACTTGCTCCCAAGGCATACACATTACTTGATTTCATCATCAATATCGATCTCCATTGATTTACTAATTAGCATGTGTTTGAATTTGATTAATTGCAGATGGTCCGAGACTGGATGTATAATGACAACCGAGTTGGTGAGGAATACATGAAAGGTGTTTTTGATTTCAAAAAGGTTGCTGAGCAAGACATGGCGAAGAAGGGTTTACCATATATGTACTGTCCTTGTGTAGACTGCCAGAATATTAAGATGTTTACCAACTCATCTCAAATTGTCGCCCACTTGATCCGACGTGGTTTCAAAAAGGGGTACACGTGTTGGGTCCACCATGGAGAAGAGCCAACTGCAGAAACAAATGCCACTCAGGTTGAGGAACAGGACATGTTGAATCCGAACAACGACTTCGACGAGGATATGCCAGAGGATGACTATTTAGATGACATGTTGCGTGATGTGGAAGGAAATTACAGTGAAAGGGAGTTTGGCAAATTCAAGCGCTTGATTGAGGACTCAGAAAAGCCGTTGTTCCCTGGTTGCAAGTCGAAGTACACAAAGTTGGCCTCTCTGCTTGAACTGTTAAAATTGAAGGCAAGCAACAGCTGGACCGACAAGAGTTTCACAGCACTGTTAGATCTTTTGGCGGACATGCTCCCGGAAGGAAACGAGTTGCCAAAAAACACCTACCAAGCGAAAAAGCTGTTGTGTCCTTTGGGAATGGAAGTAGAAAGGATACACGCATGCCCTAATGATTGCATCCTTTACCGTAACGAGTACAAGGATATGCATGTTTGTCCGGTGTGCTGCACATCCTGCTATAAGCGTACTAAGGACCGAACAGACGACGGCGACTACGCTGAGATAAAGCAAGGACCTCCTGCTAAGGTGTTGTGGTATTTGCCAGTCATTCCCCGCTTGCAGCGTTTGTTTGCAAACCGTAAAGAGGCAAAATTACTGCATTGGCACTCGGAAGACCGGAAGAAGGATGGAAAGCTGAGACACCCCGCTAATTCTTCGCAGTGGAGAAACATCGACAGGGATTTTGTTAACTTCAGAGCAGAATTGAGGAATATAAGGTTCGGGTTGAGTACCGATGGAATTAATCCTTTTGGTAACATGAGCAGTCGGCATAGCACTTGGCCGGTTCTTTTGTGTATCTACAACCTTCCTCCTTGGTTGTGTATGAAGCGCAAGTACATCATGATGTCTCTACTTATTTCAGGACCAAAACAACCCAGAAACGATATTGATGTGTACCTAGCACCATTGATAGAGGATCTCCTAACAATGTGGAACGAAGGGGTGCAGGTATGGGACGCATACAAACGAGAGAACTTCATCCTACGTGCTATGATATTCTGCACCATCAACGATTTCCCTGCCCTTGGAAATTTGTCGGGCCGTACTACGAAAGGAGCCAAAGCTTGCCCCCACTGTGAAGATGAGACTGAGAGCGTGTGGCTGAAGAATTGCAGGAAAACAGTGTACATGCGTCACCGTAGGTTTCTTCCGAAGAATGACGCGTATCGTAAGAGGAAGAGGGAATTTGACGGCCACAAGGAAGATGGTTCGACCACGAAGCCTACGCGCGGGAAAGATGTTTACTCACGGGTGAAGGACATAGACGTTGTGTTTGGAAAGGGTGGTAAATTGAAACCCCGCACGAAGAACACTTGGAAGAAGAGATCGATATTTTAGGACTTACCGTATTGGGAGCATTTAGAGGTTCGTCATTGCATTGATGTCATGCATGTAGAGAAGAATGTTTGTGACAGTTTAATCGGCCTATTGCTGAACATTCCAAGGAAGACAAAGGATGGCGTCAATGTGCGGCGTGACATGATCGAAATGAGAATCAGGCCCGAGCTAGCACCGAGAGAGGACGATAAAGGCCGTATATACCTCCCCCCGCATGCTACACTTTGTGCAAGGCTGATAGGACAGAACTCTGTAAGTGTCTCTGTGGTGTTAAAGTTCCATCGGGTTACTCCGCAAATATGAAAAAGCTTGTGTCCATGGGTGATTTGAAATTGCTGGGTATGAAGTCTCATGATTGTCACGTGTTGATGACGCAAATGCTTCCTGTTTCCATCCGGAGTATTCTGCCGCATAAGGTCAGAGAGACGATCACGAGGCTATGTTTTTTCTTCAATGCAATTTCTTGCAAGGTCATTGATCCCGATGGACTGGATTCTCTGCAGAGCGAGGTGGTTCGAACTCTCTGTCAGCTTGAGATGTATTTTCCTCCATCGTTTTTTGATATCATTGTCCATCTCACCGTCCACCTTGTCAGAGAAATCAAGATATGTGGACCCGTGTTCCTACGTTATATGTATCCATTCGAGAGGTACATGGGTGTACTTAAGGCCTACGTGAGGAATCGGTCCCGGCCTGAGGGTAGCATTGTCGAAGGTTATGCAGCGGAAGAGGTTGTTGAGTTCTGCGTCGATTACATGGCCGAGGTAGAAGCAATAGGAGTTCCTGTGTCTCGTCAGGAGGGGAGGCTTGATGGTGTTGGCACTATTGGACGGAGAGCCATCACTCCTAATTTCGATATGTACTCGAAAGCTCATTTTTGGGTCTTGCAACATATGACGGAGGTGTCTCCGTACATCGACGAGCACAAGGAGATGCTACGACAAGACAATCCTCGCTGATCCGAGGTTTGGATCACGGGACAACATAACAGTCGATTCAACGCGTGGATGAAGGTGCGAATCACCGGAGAGTCCGCAAGTGAGAACCTTAAATGGTTGGCAAAAGGGCCCACGTTTACTGTACAGACATGGCAGGGATACGACATCAATGGGTACACATTTTACACGAAAGCTCAAGATCGAAAGAGCACTGTGCAAAATAGTGGAGTGAGCGTAGAAGCTTTCCATGAGGGGTTCACCAAGACAGGCCCAACAAGGGTAGTACGTGGATTGAACTCGTACTACGGGTTCATTGAAGAAATTTGGGAGCTCGATTACGTACTGTTCAAGATTCCCCTGTTTCGATGCCGATGGGTCCAAATCCCACAGGGTGTGAAGGTTGACAGTTACGGTTTCACTTCTGTGGATCTCGATCGCGTTGCTTATAAAGATGAGCCATTCATACTTGCAAATCAAGCCATTCAGGTCATTTATGTCACTGACCCGGCCAATAAGAAGTGGCACGTCGTCCTTCATGGCAAGAGAAGGATTGTTGGAGTTGAAAATGTCGTAGACGAGGAGGAATACAATCAATTTGATGAGATTCCTCCATTTGGAGATGGCGTACAGGTTGATACTGAAGACACTGACAAAACCAGTTACGTGTGTATGGATCACCAGGAAGGGTTATACTTTAAAGGTAATCAACTGTACGTCCTTATCTCTCTGTTTCCATCGGTATAGCTTATATCTCCTGTAATTCTCGTCTTTGCAGGGCCGCGGCAAGTGGAAAGTTGAGGATAACATGGCTGTGTACGTGGAAATTGTCGGTGAAAGTTCCCATTTGTATGTAACATTAACTTGAGCATGCTCCACGTACATTGTATGTTAAATTTATTTGAGCATGCTCCACATTGTAACCAATTATCGGATCTACGTACACTGTAACCAATTTACAGAGCATTTGGACTACATTTGAAATATCTGAGTGTTCATTTAAAACAAGTTTTCGAGCATTCAGAGTTGAAAGCTACAGATCAGTTTCAAGTTGTAAAACTAACGTTCAATAGAGAGATTATCACGGACGGTTTTGACCTATCACAGACGGGTATGAATGTAGAACCGACTATGATATTCCCAACAGCGTCTCCGACTCTTCAAGTGTACACGTGCACGGTCGGTTCTCAAGTCGCAACCGTCTGTGATAATCTCAGTCACAGTTGGTTCTCAACTCACAACCGTCTGTGATAATCTCTCACTATGTAGATTACCACAGACGGTTTTTATTTGAGAACCGACTGTGATAATATTATCACAGACGGTTATATATATAGAACCGACTGTGACATTTTCAACAGTGTCCGACTCTTCGAGTTCTTGACGTGCACCGTCGGTTCTCAATTCCAAACCGTCTGTGATAATCAGAGTCACAGTTGTCGACGATTCGGACTCGGAGTCCTCAGCCGAACTTATGCAAAATTTGTAATGGTGAGACCTTTCAAGATGACGCTCCGGGAAGGTATGTAGAACAATGGTGAACAGGAGCACAGAGAGATTTATACAGGTTCGGGCCCTCGATGGTGGGAGTAATAGCCCTACGTCCTGTTAGGATTTCACTATAGGTGTTAAAAGGTTACATAAATAGTAGAAAAACTCCTTCACAGGCGAAGGATTTTTCCTGTGTAAAGATACAGAATAAAGCCAGGGAGGCTTGTAGAAACTATCTAATTTGGGCCGTAGACTTGGTTGTTTTTCGTAGTTGAGATGTGTTATGTCTCACTTGTATCAGGAGTCTTGTTCTTCCAAATGGATCGGATGTCCCCCCTCCCTCGGACCTCTATGCCACCCTTTTATACTGATCGAAAGGGTGCCATATGAAGAAAACTGCATCAAACGGTTGGATGCTGTTTTTGGAGAACTGCTGTTAATAACTTCCACGGAGGTTATTAACACATGTTAATCACGAATAACCGCATATATTAACCTCTGACGGTTGGTCTTCAACGTGGAGGAATTCTCGGGATGCTTGGAATATCCTGTTATATGAATAACCGAATGAACTCCAAGCACCCTGGTCGAGAATGTTCTGACCGCGGAATGTGAGCTGACCGCGCAACATCCCGAATATCCAGTTCGCGTATAGCATACGAACTTCTGACCGCGCAAAGCTGTCGGCCTGATCGCACGAAGCCCGCGACCTGATCGTGTAAAGCTTGCGACCTCATGGCGATGCCCCTCAGAATAGCTTGAGTTTGCATTGCCAGATACATGTCTGGTTCGAACCTGTCTTGAACCAAAAGTTTATTAGAGGTGACCCGGGTGACAATCCTCGTCAACAGTCGGCTCTCAACTCAAAACCGTCTGTGATAATCTCTTTGGTGACTATCACTATGTCGATTATTACAGACGGTTCTGATGCGAGAACCGACTGTGATAATATTATCACAGACGGTTGTGAGCGTTGGATTGACTGTGATAATATCGTCGCGGTTAATAGTTCAAGGCGGGATTTGTCCCGCTCATTCCAGTCTTCGCAACTGTTTGCCCTAGCTCTCTCCGCCTTCGCACCGTCCATCGCGATCACCTCCATCGCCTCCCACCTTCTCCTCCTCTCCGTCCGTCGCGATCACCTGCATCGCCTTTCCACCGTCAGGCACGATCACCTCCATCGCCCTCCCGCCTCCGACGCGATCACCTCCATCGCCTCCCCACCGTTTCTGTCATTCTTGGTTAATTATAAGTATATGGGTTTTGTTATAGAATTATTAGTTGCAGATTTACTTAAACTGTTCTCTCTTTCACTTATGTTAGGAACTATGTCTGGTGACGAAATGCACCACTTGGGGAGTCAGGGTGACCTCGCTGGCGATGAGACGCCTGGGCCGGAGGTCGCCTCGTCTGCCGTGACCTCGCAGAAGAAGAGAAAGGGGCGAGGCCGGAGGACATGCGCGAGTCTGGACAAGCGGGAAAAGCAGCACGTCCAGTTCGACGACAATGGTGTGCCAGAAGCTCTGGACAAACTTGTCGGTCAGTACCGCTCACTATGCGGCAAAGTGGCAAGGGAGCGGGTGCCCATCACCACCTCCGACTGGGGTCAAGTGCCCCCAGAGTGCAAGGATGCGCTGTGGGAAGAAATGCAGGCGGCGTTTCACATTCCCGAGGATCGCCACTTCACCATCCGCCGGAGGACACTGATGTCAATAAACAAGGCGTGGAGGAACTTCAAGAGCCACCTTGTCAGGCTCTATGTGAAGGAGTCGAAGACCCCCTTCGATGACTTCCCTTTCGTGACTCCCGAGGCATGGTAGCAGTTCATCGAGATGAAGGCCAAGCCAGAGTTCCAGGAGCTTAGTGCGAAGGGCCAGGCTAACCAGGCCAAGAATACCCACTCACACAGACTAGGCAGTGGTGGGTATGTGGGGAAGAAGGCGTTGTTGAGGAAGCAGGACGAGGAGGCTTCCCAGTCTTCGGCCGGCAGTCCTTATGCGGGCATAACGGACGTGCGTGCCCGCAATTGGTGCCGAGCAAGATTGACGATGAACTCCTCCGGAAGCGTCTCTGTGAGTAACCCTGCGGACAGGGAAGTGATCGATCGGCTGGTAAGATTGTCCGATCACGTACTATCCTCGTAACACGCATGCAATGGGCTGTATTGCTAAGTTCTCCTGTTGCAGGTGACGCTGAGTGCGCAGGCGGCATCCGGAGAGTTCAACCCGAGGAGGGACAGGGATATCCTCACAGCGGCGCTAGGAAACAAGGAGCATCCAGGCCGCGTGCGCGGCCTCGGTGCCACTGTGCCTTGGAGGCATGGTTTCCCTGATGATGAGGAGGCGGCTAAGAGGAGAAAGAGATCCCACCAAGCCCGCGATGAACGGCTCAAGGAGGAGATGCGATTGGAGTTCGCTGTTCGGGACAAAGCACTCCTGCAGCAGTTGTCGGAGATGCGGTCCATGTATGAAGAGCTAAGAAAGGCGACCCAGGGCACCCTCCTTCTAGCAGCGGAAGTACCGACCCCCATTCTTGGCCAACGTAGTAGCTGCGCGTCTGCGCTGGGGTCTTCGCAGACGGAGCCCTCTCCAAAGTATCTGGTGGACTTTCTGCAGGTAATGACCGTTTGTCTATGTTAATTCATTCGAAAGTGAAAAGCGGCGAAATTCAACATGTTAATGCGCACTGTTTGTAGGAACCCGCCTCCTGCAAGCTTATGGTGCTGGCCGGTCTCTTCCCGATCGAGGCTGCCCGTGGGATGGCGCAACCATGCACGGCGGGGGCCACAATCCATGGTGCCCCTCTATGTGAGGGTTTTGCACGGGTCCAGGTGGACAGTGTCTTTGACCATTGCAAGGGTTTTCCGTTGGAGAAGCCGCCGAACGACGAGATTACCACTCTCGGGGATGCGGTGCACACGTTCGTGCAATGGCCCAAGAAAGACATCGTCTGGTATGAGGTAATTCCCCTACCAGTTTCATAATTCGTACTGTAATAATAGCCCTTAGAGTTAGTATCCTAATACGTAGGTTCTTACATCACAGACATCACAGACCGACACACGGCCTACATGCCAGCATACCCCTCCGATGACGAAGCTGACTCCGACTAAGAGGCAACCATTCAAGAAGCTGGCTAGTAGGGGAAAAGCAAAGAAGAGCCCGGCGAAGGAGAGCGAGAAGAATACTACGCCAGCTCTCATACCGTTCGCTCTGGGGATGCCCATGGCCTCCGATACCGTAATTTCAACCATGGGGTTAGCATGCCAGAGCCTGCATGCATGGTACATGAAGAGGACAAACCAGACCAGGACGCAGCGTCCGACGCACATCATGGTCAAGTACACCGTGGCAGAGTTCCATAACGACATTGGGACCTACTCGGTGATATTCGAAGACCTGCACAATTTACTGAACAAAGATGCGCTCGGTTTGTCAATCCTACGGTCTTGGGTGCTGTAAGTATCCTACTATCCGTGCATATATGGATATATGTCATTTATTAATTGGTTACTTCCGTGCAGCTGCATGACCAACTATGCCAAATCTAAGGGCATACCTGTTGGTTTCTTGGACCCCCAGATGGTCGCCGAGGTGATGTTTAGGACCGACGCAGACTTCGTTGTCGACTACATCAAAAGAGGGTTGCTTGCTCAGGTCGACAAGGAGTATATACTTGTACCCTACAACCAGAGGTGAGTGCTTTCATCAGTACTTCACCCGTAGATTAGTGTCTCCATGTGCACACCCCCAAATTTAGATTAAATTTTTAATTCTTTACGTGTAATATGTAGCTACCACTGGATCCTGCTGCTACTTATTCCGAAAAGCAACAAGGTGTTCTACCTTGACTCATTGCAGAGGAAAGGGTACTCATATTGCGGCGCACGAGATGTATTCGAAAGGTGATGTGGACCTGTCTTGCATGCATCTAGATTTACTGTCCTCAAATTGTCAATTTCGGCTATCCTCAAATTGTCAATTTTGACTATCTACAGGGCTTTCACGAAGTACTTTGCCGAGGTAGGGAGACAACACGAGCGGCGAGCCGATAAGTTTCAGTGGTTACAATTTTCGGTACAAATTTCAACTGGCATCTGTTTTACTTTATAACTTGTCCCCACCTAACTCTCGGTCTGTAAATTGGCAGTGCCATCAGCAGCCAGACGACAATACATGTGGGTTCTACGTGATGCGCCACATGTATGACCTGATCATCACCCCTCACCGGCCAGATTTCCCCGAGGTATACAACTGCTCCCCTTTGTATCGATTTGACAGAATTTACAACTGCAGCTAATTTTTTATGTACCAACTCTTGCTGCAGGGGGTCGACTTCCGTTCAGAAAGCCTTGACCTCGGCAGATTGGTATTGTCCGAGGGATGCTCGCTGAGTTTTTCCTTTCGGAGGTCATATCAACCAAGGGGAAGTTTAGGGACCCGCAAGGTTCGTATTAGTGTGGCCTTACATTTATTTGTACATCTAACACACTGACTTTAATTGTCGATTACATTTATTTGTTCAATTGTACATATTTCTGAGTTCTGTGCTGTATATATGAAATGATAGAACAGAGGGGTACAAATATATTTGAGTACTGTGCATATGAAACTGTATATATTTGAGTACTGTACAAATATATTTCTGAGTTCAATTGTACAAATATATATGAGACTGTATATATTTGAGTACTGTGCATGTATGAAATTCATGAACTGTATATATGAAATGCAATTTGTACAGAGGACATCTCAGACGGTTTGTAAGATCAAAATCGTCTGTGCATAATATGCACAGACGGTTTTGATCTTACAACCGTCTGAGATTATAACAGTCACCGATAATGATACTATCACAGATGGTTTTGACCTCAGAGCCGTCTGTGATATCACACTATCACAGACGGTTCTGAGATTATAACACTATCACAGACGATTCTAACGTAAAAACCATCTGTGATATTCAAGATTATCACACTATCGCAGATGGTTTTGACCTCAAAGCCGTCTGTGATACTCTAAATACACAAACGGTTCTGAGGTCATAACCGTCTCTGATACTCCAAATACACAGACGGTTATGACATCAGAACCGTCTGCGATACTCATATTATTACTGACGGTTCTGAGATCAAAACCGTCTATGTTAATATGAGTATCTCAGACGGCTTTGATGTCATAACAGTCTATGTATTTTGAGTACCACAGACGGTTCTGATATCAAAACCGTCTCTGGTAATCTGAGTATCACAGTCTATTATGACATCAAAGTCGTCTGAGATACTTATACTAACACAGACGGTTTTGATCTCAGAACCGTCAGTAAAATATGAGTATCGCAGACGGTTCTGATGTCAAAACCGTCTGTGTAACTCAAATCATCAGAGGTCAAAACCTGAGTATCACAGACGGTTCTGTTCTCAGACCCGTCACTGATAATGTGAGGATCCCAGGTGGTTTTGGCATCAGAACCGTCTGTGAAACTCAAATTATCAGAGACGGTTCTGAGATTAAAACCATCTGTGGTATTATAAGTATCACAGACGGTTCTGATGTTAGAACAGTCTGTGAACTATGAGTATCACAGACGGTTCTGATGTTATAACAGTCTGTGTAGTATGAGTATTACAGACGGTTCTGATCTTATAACAGTCTGTGAAGTATGAGTATCACAGAAGGTTCTGATCTTATAACAGTCTGTGAATGGAGAGATCACTGACGGTTGAAAACATCAAAAACCGTCTGTGATAGTATATGATTATCACTGACTCGAATATCACTGATGGGTAAGAACCGTCTGTGATGACTGTTTTGACCCGACTGTGATGATGAATTCTGTAGTAGTGTGAGAAGTTGAAAATACATGTGTCAACAGAGACATATGCATTTGTCCGGACAAATCACATATGTCCGGCCCATATAATTGATGTGTTGTCTTTAGCCAAGTGTCAACAGAGACATATACATTTGTCCGGACGTTTTGTCCAGACAAATCGTATTTGTCTGGCGTGTATATGTGGGGTTAAACAGGAATGTTAACAGAGACATATAAATTTGTCCGGACGTTTTGTCCGGACAAATCCATTTGTCCGGCCTTCACAAAAATCTTCAAACGGCTACTGACACTTGAAACTCTCGTGAGCAACGGTCAAGTTTTTTGTACTGATTGGACATTGTCCGAAGTGACCGGACAATGTCCGGCCATTACAACTTTCGCCCAATTTTCTTGAAAACGACTGTTTTTCTAAGAGTATATAAACCCCACTGTTTGTAGAAGCTGCACACACACGAAAATCATCTCTCAACCCTGGTGTAACAGCTTGCAAAGCCTCTCACACTCATACTCTTGCATTTGAAGTCAAAACCCTAGCAAACCATTGAGTGCTAGTTGAGAGAAGTTGAATTCAAGCCAATTGCATTTGCATATTTGTTCTTCAAACTTTGAGGTTGATCATCAAGGTGCTAGGCTTGTTACTCTTGGTGATTGCCGTCACCTAGACGACCCGAGAGGTCCGGCGATCTCTCCATCGACGGTGTGTGTCGGAGAGGCCCGGTGATTGGTTGTAAAGGCTCGGAGCTTGCCTATCCGGAGAGGAGAAGGGCTACACCTAGTGGAATCGAAGCATAAGCTCTAGCGAAGAACGCTTCAACGAGGATTAGTGGAAATCGGCAAATTTTCGAGACATCGGGAAAAACTCGATCTCTTCGGTTACTTCTATTACTTGCTTTATTCTTATAGAAATTGAATTGTCGCTCTTAACTCCTTAGCAATTGCAAAACTTACTTTGTGTTGTCATTCATATCATTTGAGTATTGTTATTGCAATTTAGGTTGTTAATCACTAGATTAAAAGTAAAAATTTAAAAACCGCCTATTCACCCCCCCTCTAGTCGGCATCCTTCGATCAACACGTGGTATCAGAGATCTAGGTCTCTCATTTTAGGCTTAACCGTCTAGAGAGAGGATGTCGTCGATCAAAGAAAACTATAATGGAAAGGTCCCCTTCTTCAAGGGTGACAATTATTGTTATTGGAAAATTAGGATGGCGGTTTATCTAGAATCCATTAGTCTTGACGTTTGGAGGGTCACTAGAGACAGTTTTAGAGCTCCCATTGATTTAGAAAATCTCACACCTCTAGAAGCAAAAAACCTCCAAGCAAATGCTCAAGCAAAAAATGCCATATTTAATGGTCTTGACTTAAGTGAGTTCAATCGCATTAGTAATCTTGATACATCTTATGAAATGTGGAAAACCTTAGAAGTAATTCATGAAGGCACATCTAAGGTCAAAGAAGCTAAGCTAATTAAATTAACTAGAGAATACAACTCCTTCTTCATGCTTGAATCTGAAAATGTTAGTGATATGTATACTCGACTCAATCTCTTAATCAATGATATCAAAGGTTTAGGTACAAAGTTTGAAGATATTGATATTGTGCGTAAAATGCTTATGATTTTACCATCGAGCTTTGATACAATTGTGACAGTGCTTATCAATGGTGATCTCACATCCACAACTCCAACCGAGCTCTTGGGTACTCTTATTACCCATGAAATGCAAAAAGAGGAGAAGAAAGGAATTGTGGAAGCATCCGGATCAAAGAAGAAAAACTTGACATTTAAAGCAAATGTCGAGGAGGCCAAGGAGGATAGTTCAGATGAGAGCTCCGATGGTGATCTAGCTCTTCTTGTGAGAAAAACCCGGAAGCTCCTAAACAAAATCAACAAAAAGGGGTTTGATTTTGACAAAAGGCGAGGACCGCACAAGAAGACCGGATTCAAGAACATTACATGCTATGAGTGTAATGAGAAGGGACACTTTGCCTCAAGATGTCCAAATAAGAAGGGTGATCATCAAAGATCACATGAGAGGAAAGATGACGGTGAAGGCTCAAAAGGTAAAAAGAAGCTCTTCAAGAAGTTCTACAACAATAGGAGCAAGGGCCAAGCTTATATCGGTGAATGGTACTCTGGATCGGAGGAATCCGACTCGGATGATGAAGTCCCATCAACTTCCAAGAAGATGGCGGGAATTGCTATTGGAGAGGCCCCTTCGCTCAAAAATGAGTCATCATTGTGTCTTATGGCGAGTGATGATACAAAGGTATCCGATCCCGAACCTTCTTACGAGGAACTTGTTGATATGGTTATGGAACTAAACGAGGCACTAGGTAGAATAACTAAGGAGAATAAAATGCTTAAGAAGGAATATTCAACACTTAGCGATTTATATGCCGAATTAAATGACTCGCATGAGGCACTTCTAGTTAAGGATATTATTGATTCTAAACAAACTAGTGATATAGGAATTACTTGTGATATTCTAGATGAATCATCTCATATTGTCTCTCATTCAAAATCAGTCACTTGTGATGATTTAGAAATTAATCATGAAAATGTTTGTGATGAAATTGTTGGTAACAACTCAAATTTGATTTTAGAAATTTTAGAACTCAATGCACAAGTGGAAAAGCTAAATCTAGGATTAGCAAAATGTTTTAAAGGAAAAGAAATCTTAGATAAACTTCTTACTGAGCAACGATGTTCATTTAGGAAGGAAGGTTTAGGATATGAACTAAACAAAAGAAAGAAGTTGAGTACTAAAGTGACTTTTGTTAAGACTACTAATATGTTTTTTCACAAATGCCATAATGTAGATCATTTACCGAATAATTGTCCCTCAACTTTTAGAGCTAAAGAAAATGAGTATCACTCCCATTACATGCTTAAGAAAACCAAGTATGGAAAAGTAATTGCTAAATTCATAGTTAAGGATCTAATGCAAGCCAAAGAAATCATCCTCTATATACTCATCTATACATTCATCTTGTGCATGACATATTACTAAAGGAAATTTGTAAGAATGTGATGAGAATGTGTATTTTCTTAAGCAATAGATCAAGTTTAATTCATTTGCATGAGATCCATATTATATTGTGTCACAAATTCTAACCCTAGAAGGCATCTTGATACTCATGTCATGCATGTCTATGAAATGATCCATTTGCAAAAAACAATTGAGATTAGACTAACCCTAGATGCCAATTTCATGAATTTCTAATCAATTTAGACATGCAAAAACTTTAACACAATTTCAAACCCTAGAATGGCATGAGATGCAATGCATGAATCAAAAGGGAAGAAGGAAGAAATCTAACCAAGCAAGGAAAGGAGGAGATGTACAGAAGCCCAAATCCGTGGCCGGACGAGAGGAGATCAGACAAACACTTGTGTCCGGTGAGGAGGAGAGAAAAGTGGTGAGAGGGATGAACAGGAGAGCACAAGAGCAGATCTGTCGATTTTGGGGAAGAAGATGACTTCGGGAGTTTTAATAACCGAACAGGTATGCACACACCAGACAATGTGCGATCTGGCCGGACAATGTCCGATATGGCCGGACAGAGTCCGAACTGGGCGGACAATGTCCGGTCAGTTCAGATAAGTGCCTGAAAGTCCTGAATTTTTGAATTTTTCGCAAATATGCTTCAACCAGGGGTTTGATTGCAGTATGAACTCAAATACCATATTGGGAATAGAGATAGATAGACGTGAGTTGGATATGAGAGAAGAAGATCTTGATATGGGCCTTCAAAACACGTTTTTGGGTAAAATGAGTAAAACAAAACGGATTTTCATCAAATCTTCAATACTCAATGAAACTTGGATTTTTCTGAGATGTTTGGACTTGTATGAATTTAAAATACTATTTCAAGCCAAAACATGGAAGAGATTTTGACTCAAACAGCGAAATTCACAAAATGCAAGTTTTGGGTATTTTCGTGTCAAAGCTCGTTTTCAGGCGACTTGGAAAATGTGATAACTTGCAAACCATTTGTCTTTTGAGAAAACATTCAACATGAACTATCTTTGAATGATTTATCTCTAAGTGTTTCATGTAGAAAATTTTTGTCAAAACTCAACCGATTTTAATTTATGGAAATAAGTCATTTTAGGCCAAAACAAGATCCCTAGATCTTTAATTTTGTCAAAATTCTACATTTTAGCTCAAAATCCTTTCTTTTCACTTTCAAAACCTTTGAGAACATATTTGAAAGGTATTTTTGAAGGTTTTGTGTTATTTTTACATATTTTGCATATTTGAGCACTTTTTCACCTTTTTGATTTTAAAATGACCCTTTTAATAAAAGACATGCATATTTTTCATTTTTGTACACAATTTTGGTGTATACAAGTATTCAATGAGCTTGAAGTTGCTCCCCCTTAATGTGTTATCCAAGTTTTGTTGAGAAACGACAAAGTGGTGAACTTTTGGTCTTTTTCTTCAAAATAGGAAGTGATTGGCATAGATGCCTACATTGATTTGAAGTATGTATATAAGAAATAGTATACATGCTAGACACAATCATACTAAAGACCATTCCAAGATAAGCAAGAGATCAAATAACATTTGAAATGTCAATAACATTCAATTCATTTCTTAACTTGCTAAATCTTGACTCATCTAAGGGTTTAGTGATAAGTCCGCTAATTGATTTTCGGTTGAAACATGACTAATCACTATATCCCTCTTTGATACATGATCCCTTAGAAAGTGATGCTAATGTCAATGTGCTTTGTTCGAGAGTGTTGAACGGGATTGTTAGCAATTTTAATTGCACTCTCATTATCACATAAAAGTGGAACACAATTGACTTTTATGCCATAATCTAACAAAGTTTGCTTCATCCATAGAAGTTGTGCACAACAACTACCGACCGAGACATATTCCCCCTCGGCGGTTGAGAGTGCAACCGAATTTTGTTTCTTTGAAGTCCATGAGACTAATGATCTTCCTAGAAGTTGACATCCACCGGAAGTACTTTTTCTATCAATTTTACAACCGGCATAATCAGAATCCGAATATCCTAGGATATCAAAGCTAGCATTCTTAGGGTACCAAAGGCCTATGTTTGGTGTATGTTTTAAGTATCTAAAGATTCTTTTTACTGCAGTTAAGTGACATTCTCTAGGAGCAGCTTGAAACCTAGCACACATGCATACACTAAAGATAATATCCGGTCTAGAAGCAGTAAGATATAATAAACTACCAATCATAGAATGATATAATTTGAGTTCTACCAGTTTACCTCCCTCGTCCAAATCCAAATGACCATTTGTAGCCATGGGAGTCTTGATTGGCTTTACATCATCCATGCCGAATCTTGTGAGCAAATCCTTCACGTATTTGCTTTGACTCACGAATATACCTTCTTTGATTTGCTTAATTTGAAGTCCGAGGAAAAAGCTCAATTCTCCTATCATAGACATCTCAAATTCCTTGGACATGGTTTCACCAAAAGCTTGACAAAGAGATTCGTTAGTGGAACCAAAAATTATATCATCGACATAGATTTGGCAAACAAAGAATTCATCATTTATGATTTTGGTAAAGAGAGTTGTATCAATTTTTCCAACCTTAAAACCTTGTGATATTAGAAAATTTCGCAATCGTTCATACCAAGCCCTAGGGGCTTGCTTAAGACCATAAAGGGCTTTTGAGAGTTTATAGACATGATTTGGATATTTTGAATCTTCAAAGCCTGGTGGTTGCTTTACAAATACAAGTTCCGAAATTTCACCATTTAAGAACGCACTTTTAACATCCACGGAGTGCCTCGCGCCGTAGCGGCGTTTCGGCTCCCGAGCCGTCTTTTCGAGGGACGCGCCTGTCCGCGAACCGACACGCCGTTTCGAAGCGTCCACCTTCGCGTCGCCTCGTCTTGCGCGTGACGGTTCAACTCTACGGCCTTGATGGGCTTGCGGACACGTGGCGGGCATCCGGGTCTCCTTCCACCACCTATAAATAGGAGGGGGACCCTTTAGTTCGAGCATGTCCACAAGCCCCCATATTCCACAAATCTCTCTCAGCGATTTCTTCCGGTGGTTTCCGGTGATTCATCCCGGTAGTTTCCGGTGCCCTTTTCCGGTGGTTGCCGGTGACAGTTTCCGGTAACACCCGGTAGCTTCCGGTGACATTTTTTCGGTAATACCCGGTAGCTTCCGGTGAGTTCTCCCGGTGTCATCCTGGTAGCACCTGGTGAGTTCCGGCGATCTTCAGCGAGTTCACTCCCGATGGCGCCGAAGAGTCGCGCCAAGGTCTCCGAGCTGCCCCCGGAGGAGGTGACCTCTTATTTCCTCGGGGCCACCGAGTTTTCTTCGGGGGCCCTTGAGGCCTTCTTGGAGCGCGGCTATTTTAGAGCGGGGGACATCAGGATTCCCGGACCAGCGGAGCAGGTGCCGAGCCCCCGGGACGGGGAGGTGGTGGCCTTTGAGGCCTTCGTGGAGGCGGGTTTCCGACTCCCGGTGCATCCGCTACTCCACGAGTTCTTGCAGGTCTACGACCTCTCGCTCAACCATCTTACCCCGAACACCCTTGTTCGGATGGGTTTGTTCATCTGGTTGTGCGAGACGGCCGCCGTGACGGAGCCCACTCTGCGGCTCCTGTGATACTTCTACGAGCCATCAGCGAGGGGCCCAGTGGTGAGGAGGGGCGGCCCTAGGTCAGCTTTCGGCTCCATCATGATCCAGTTGATGCCGGGTTGCGTCGACGAGTACCCGGTGTTATCCTCCCGGGACCACTGGGGAGAGTGGCTTCGGCACTGGTTCTACCTCCGGGTAGGAGACCCGGGGGTGACGTATTCACTGGAGCCTTCCACGTACTCGCGGTCCGGAGGTCCATTGGCCCCAGAGTGGACCGTGGCGGAGATGGACCTCCTTACCGCGATGGCGGAGGCCCGATTCCGGCGGTCCATGAGGGATCTGGTGGAGGAGATGGCACTTCTCCGAGTGGCGCCGTTCCACACCCGCCAGGGGAGGGGGATGTCGGCGGCGCACAGGCCACCCCGGATGGCAGTGCAGACCATAAGTACTCAGACCTCTTCCCCCTGCCGGGAGATTTTTCCTAACCCTTGCTTCCTTTCCTTTTTGCAGTCAGGTCCTATGGTCGAGCCAAGGAGGTCGCGGTGACCCTCCTTGGGCGATACTACGAGGATGAGCACGAGTGGGTGGTACGCGTCATCGGGGAGGGTCCTCCCCAGAACGTCGTCGCGGAGGCGTTCAGGCTGAGGCTCCCGGTCCGGGTGCCTCTTCCCACCCCTGCTTCACGCAAGCGGGGGAAGGAGGTTGCTGGTGGGCCATCGAAGCGGCCTCGGCCATCAGGCAGCCCTGCGGGATCTCAAGCCTGGAGGAGTCCTGCGAGGCCCCGGGCGTCGCCTCCGGTTTCTCCCGCGAAGGACTTCGCGGCGGCGCCAGCTGGGGCGTCAGGTGCAGCCCCAGACACTCCTGGTGGGCCGAATCTCGTGGGCGGCGTTCCGGCTGGGGAGGGCCAGGGCTCAGACTCGGAGATGTACGTTCCGAGTCCTTCGCCGCCTCCTATCCCCGCAGGGGCACGGGCGCAGCCTTCGTCCATCGAGGTTTCGGTCCAGTTTCGGATGCCGGGTGGCCTGCCGATGGCCTTGATCCTAGCCCCGGAGACGGGCTCCTCGGCGGTCCGGCTAGCGGCGGCGGCGCTCCCTCTACCCGGTTGGGGTAAGGGTCTGTTTGTCCGCCCCGGGGTTCCGGCGCCACCGATGGACCAGGCTTCCGGCTCCTCCGATGGTGGGACTCCGGACGAAGGTGCTCTGCTAGGTAAGGAGGCCTCCCGAGGGAGCGACCCGGGTGGCGACGAGGGTGACGTCGACGCGGTGATTGCTTCCGGGCTTCGGGTGAGTTGTTTGAATTTCGCACTCATCCGTCTTTTGTCTTCTGACTATTGCTTCCTTGCAGATGGTTGCGTTGGCCCGGGGCTTCCGGGCTCGGCTCGCCACGCGTCTCCGGGTTGCCGAGGACATAGCGGCCTTCGAGCGCACCGGGAAGGAGAAGGCACTCAGGGATGCGGCCTCGGAGCGCTCTGAGAAGGAGCGGGCGCTTGGGGAGCTCATCGCGGTCCAGGCCCGGCTCACTGCCGTCGAGGACATAGCTTCTCGGCTTCGGAGGGAGCTGCAGGCGGAGCAGGAGACCAATCAGGAGGCTGCGGCTTCGGGCATCCAGGCCGTAGTCTCGGGAGGTAGGGCGATCCGCTCTGCCTTAGAGGAGCTCGGGATCGAGCTCGGGCGGGGAGCAGGCCCCGATCCGGTGCTGACCTCGGTCGGGGAAGCCGCGCGCTTTCATGGTGCGCAAGTTTCCCTGATCCCGCCTGCCGCGGAGGCTCGGGCGCGAGGCCTCGCCGTCTCGGTGATCACGTTGGCGGCGGCTCTCGTCGAGTACCGTGGCGAGGGCGCTCAGGTCATCGAAGAGCTAGTCCCCCGGAGCTTTCCTGGCTTCTTCGACCCTCGCCGGGCGGAGCTGGAGCGGTCCGCCGAGGCCCTCTTCGACTGGATTACCGGTGCTATGGAGACGGGCGGCCGGCGCTCGGAGAAGGATGCGACGGTTGGTGCGGAGGTCCCCCTGGGGGGGAGCAAGGACGAGCAAGTATGAGCTCCTCCCCCCCTGGTTAGATTAGGTTTTTCTTTTCAGGCCTTTTTTGCTCCGGGTAGCTTCTTTAGAAAGGGCCCCGGGACTTGTAAATTTCTTGTTATTGGAATGAAAAAGTATTTTTGCTAAGTGTGTTCAACTTGTCAGCAGGTGTCTTTAGATATCACTTTCTCGGGGTTTTCCCGTCCTGAGGGACGTCTTTCAGAGAGTGCTCGAGGGTCGCCCGGGAGGCCTAGCCCAGGTAGCGCCCAGGCGGCCTCGATTTTACTAAGTCTGGCCGCCGGGGGAGCGTCTGGTGGGCTAGTCCCCGGGTCTGTTCGTGCTCACTCTACGACGGGAGGTGCCTTCCAGGAGCCGGCTCAGCTGCGATGGCTTCCGGAATGGCACCTGGGGAACTTTGACGATTGTCGCGCCGAGTTATCTCCACCGCAGCCGGGGTCTCTAAAGGTCCCCTCGCTTAGGATACTCCCCCCAGCAGGCTACGAGTACTGGCCAGAGGATCTCCTTCGGAGGGCCCTCTGGCGCGTGAGGGGCTTGTACAAGGATCTTTCCCGGGAGATCTCGGAAGGCCTCCGGGATTATTAGGTGTAGTTGCTTCTCGGGGGTCGTCCTTTGAAGTAGTTTCCCGCGGGAGCCTAACTCCCCGGGCTGTACTCGCGCGCCCGGGCCTTATCTCGGGGGCACTTTGGCCCACCGGGGGGTTGTCCCCTAGTGCGATGTTGTATTAATAAGGTTGTAGACTTGTTTATTTGCCATGTCTTTAGAGTTTCTTCGAGGTTGTCGAGATTATCTTTGTTTTCGAAATTTCGAAATCTTCCGCGTTAGGTCGTTGTTTTTTCGTCTGGGCCCGGGTTCCCCCCCCCCCAACAGCGGGGTGCAGCTCAGCTCCGCGCGCTGTGGGTAAGGATTGAAAAGGCCCGGATTGCAGTGGCTGCTTAACTTATGTAGCCCCCAGTCGGGAGACCCGGGGACTAGTGGAGGTGCCCGACAGAGAAACCGGAAAGGTTTGCTTGGTTGCATGGAGGCGGGGAACTTATCGGAAGAATTCCCGGTCTGAGTCTTTTGAGATAATGAATTCCGGAAGCCGACTTTCCTGTCTGCCCCAGGGGGCAAAGGATATTCCCTTAGGAGGAGCTTGTGACCCAGTAGCGGGTGTAGAGTGTTCGAGGGGGGACTAGTCTCTCGAAGTGACTCGTTACTACAGTTCGTGAGAACTGGGTTGCCGCTTACCCCCTTAGTCCACGAGGGGTTATGGTAAGCCGCCCTATGGGAGTGGGGCTCCTGTTGTCGGGACTTTAGGCCTTGATAGCCTACGTCCTCACGGAGAGGGCATCCTCGCGGGGAGGGCATTTTCATAGAGGAGGCGTCGCCTTTTAGGCGGAAGAATAAACTCCTGTAAGAAATTCCAATATTGAAGTAAAAGAAGCCATTCGAGTTAATGAAAACATAACATCCTCCCCCCGCGGGGTCACGGCGGGAGAGGGGCACAAGATCCCAAAGTTGAACAAAAATCCATTTGTATTAATAAATGACAAGATACAATGCCTCCCCCCGCGAAAATGCGGCGGGGGAGGGAACAGTAAGTACAAACGCCTCCCCCCGCGGGATCGCGGCGGGGGAGGTGGCGAGCCCGGAGGCTAAACATAGAACTTGCGGAGCAAGTTTATGTTCCAAGTGTGCATCAGCTCTTGGTCTTCAAGTGTGGAGAGCTTGTAAGCCCCCGAGCCCAGGACCGCGGAGATCCTGTACGGGCCCTCCCACTTGGGGGATAGTTTGCCTTGGGCTTGGGGGTCAGTCACGCGCTTGAGGACCAAGTCGCCGAGGCAAAAAGCCCTCTCACGGACACGCTGGTTGTTTGCGCGCGCCATCTCGCGCTCGTAGATGGTGTGGTGGAGGAGTGCTCGGTCGCGTTCTTCTTCAACGAGGTCAACTTTCAGCCGTTGGTTGGCCTCATTGGTTTGGTGCACCGCGGTTGTGGCTCCGTCCAAGAGCTCGACCCGCAGCGATCGAAAACCAATTTCCTAGGGGAGAACTGCTTCGGCCCTGTACACTAGCGAAAAAGGCGTGCGCCCTATTGCTCGACTCGGGGTTGTGCGCATGGAGCAGAGGATGCTTGGAAGCTCTTCCGCCCATGCGCCTCGCCTGGAGGTGGTCTGTTCGAGCCGTCGATGTAGGCCTTGCAGGATCATGCCGTTGACCCTTTCAACGGCTCCGTTGCTCTGGGGATGAGCCACAGAGACGAAATGGAGGGTAGTCCCTAAGCCTTCACAAAACTCCCGGAAGTATGCCGAGTCGAATTGGGTTCCGTTGTCGACGGTGATTTCTTGGGGGACCCCGAAGCGACATACGATGTTTTCAAGAAGAAACACTGCACCGCGTGGGAGGTGATACTGGCCAAGGGCTCAGCCTCCACTCACTTGGAGAATAATCCATAGCGACCACCGCGTACTTGTAGCCCCCGGGTGCTGGGGGGAAGGGACCAAGGAGATCCATCCCCCAGCGCGCGAAGGACCAAGTAACAGGGATGGTTTGCAGTGTCGCGGAGGGTAGCCTGGTGCCCTTCGCCATCCTTTGGCAGGCCTCGCACGCGGAGATCAGATCCTGTGCGTCGCGGACCAGCGTGGGCCAATAAAACCCTTGGCGGCGGACCTTCACCGCGACCGCCCGCGGGGCCAAGTGGGATCCGCAGTTCCCCGAGTGTATGTCCTTGAGGAGCCGGAGTCCTTCCGTCCGCGGGAGGCAGCGGAGAAGGGCAGAAGCTCCCCGCTTGTAAAGCTTTCCCTCTAGCAGGATATACGCCCGGGCCTTGGCGTGAAGGCGCTTCACCTCGGCAGTGCCAGAAGGTTCCCCCTCGCCCCTTATGCAGGAGATGAGGGGATCCATCCATGATGCGGTTCGAGTGATCTCGGAAATCTCCGGGACGCAAATCCCAGGGTCCGGAGAGTTTGCCGAGGGCTTCGTGATGATTTCCAGGAAAGCGCCCTTGGGGAGAGGCTCTCGGGCACTGGCTGCCCGGGCCAAGGCATCGGCCCGGTCGTTATCCCGTCGGGGGATATGTCGAGCCTCCAAGCCTTCGAAGTGTTTTTCCATCTTCCGCACCTCCCCCAAGTAAAGACTTAGGTTCGCGTCATGGCACAAGTAGGACTTGTCCATTTGGTTGACTACAAGCTGGGAGTCTCCTTTCACCAGGAGGCGGTGGATTCCTAAGGAGCGCGCGAGGTGCAATCCCAGGAGCAAGGCCTCATACTCGGCAACATTGTTCGTAGCCGGGAACTCGAACCTGGCCGCGTACTCCAGCGTCTTCCCCTCGGGACTCCGAAGAACCACCCCCGCGCCGGCCCCGGTGAGGCATAAGGAGCCGTCGAACATGAGTGTCCAGTGGTCCTGGCACCGGGGGGGGGGGGTACGAGGGGAGTCTCCTCGTCTGACCCGGTGGCCGGGTCCACTCCACCATGAAGTCAGTGAGGACTTGCGACTTAATGGTGGAGTGGCCCGTGAAGGTAAGGGAGAAAGGAGCAAGCTCGGCTCCCCACTTCCCAATTCGGCCGGTGGCCTCCTTGTTCCTCACCACTTCCCCCAAGGGGAGAGATGATGGGACAGTGATTGGGTGTCCGAGGAAGTAGTGTCGGAGCTTCCGAGACGCCATGAGGAGGGCATAGCACAGCTTCTCCACCTCCGTGTACCGCGTCTTAGCCCCTTGAAGGGCCTCGCTTACGTAGTACACGGGGCGTTGTTGCCTATCTTGCTCTCTTACAAGCACCGCGCTCACAGCGACTGGGTTTGCAACGAGGTAGAGGAGTAAGGGTTCCTCCAGAGATGGGCTCACGAGCATTGGAGGACTCGCGAGGTACCGACTCGCGAGGTACTTCTTGAGCGCATCGAACGCCGTCTGGGCCTCGGGAGTCCACTTGAACCCTTCGAGGCCCCGGAGGATTTTGAAGAACTGGAGCCCACGTTCCCCTGACCGCGAGACAAAGCGACCCAACGCGGCTAAGTGGCCGGTTAGCCTCTGTACGTCTTTCACGGAGCGTGGAGGAGGCATGTCCAGCAGGGCTCGGATTTTTTCAGGGTTAGCCTCAATACCTGTCGGGGGAAATCTCCGCGGGACTAAGTCCAGGTAAGTTGTGTCACGATTGCCCGGGGAGCTGGCCTCTGGCCCCTCCCCGGGCGCCGCCATCTGGCTCCCGGGACGCGGCCTCCGGTGCCGTCCCGGGCGCCGCCATTTGCCCGGGGACGCGGCCTCCGGCCCCTCCCCGGGCGCCGCCTTTTGGCTCCCGGGACGTGGCCTCCGGTGCCCTCCCGGGCGCCGCCATTTGGCTCCTGGGACGCGGCCTCCGGTGCCGTCCCGGGTGCCGCCATTTGCCCGGGGACGTGGCCTCCGGCCTCCCCGGGCGCCGCCTTTTTGGCTCCCGGACGTGGCCTTCGGTGCCCTCCCGGGCGCCTCCATTTGGCTCCCGGGACGCGGCCTCCGGTGCTGTCCAGGGCGCCGCCATTTGCCCGGGGACGTGGCCTCCGGCCCCTCCCCGGGCGCCGCCATTTGCCCGGGGACGCGGCCTCCGGCCCCTCCCCGGGCGCCGCCTTTTGGCTCCCGGGACGTGGCCTCCGGTGCCCTCCCGGGCGCCGCCATTTGGCTCCCGGGACGTGGCCTTCGGTGCCGTCCCGGGCGCCGCCATTTGCCCGGGGACGCGGCCTCCGGCCCCTCCCCGGGCGCCGCCTTTTGGCCCCCGGGACGTGGCCTCCGGTGCCCTCCCGGGCGCCGCCATTTGGCTCCTGGAACGCGGCCTCCGGTGCCGTCCCGGACGCCGCCATTTGCCCGGGGACGTGGCCTCCGGCCTCCCCGGGAGCCGCCTTTTTGGCTCCCGGACGTGGCCTCCGGTGCCCTCCCGGGAGCCGCCATTTGGCTCCCGGGACGCGGCCTCCGGTGCCGTCCCGGGCGCCGCCATTTGCCCGGGGACGTGGCCTCCGGGCCCTCCCCGGGTGCCGCCATTGGCCCGAGGACGTAACCTCCGGGGCCTCCCCGGGCGCCGCCTTTTGGCCCCCGGGACCTGGCCTCCGGCACCGTCCCGGGCCTCATCGCCCTCCTAAAGGTAAAGTCTTGAACTGTTTATCACGTGCAGGTCACGCGAGGAGCGCCTCGGGAACTAGCGACCACCTGTCAAGCATCCAAGGCGTTTGACCGGGAGAAGGACGGTCCTGCCCTTCAATCCGACGGTGGCTTCCAGGGTAGTTTAGGTTTTTTGCTTCTTTTTGGGGCTATAAATAGCCCTTGTACCCCTCTATTGTAAGGGATCGGTTCTTTTATTGGAATAGCTAAACTCACAGACGTGCTCCGGAAGCCTCTCCCCCGGAGAGAGCCTCCCCAGCCGACTCCGGTCGGGAGCGCGTCGACAGGACTAGGGCCCCCACCGGGACCCGAACCTGTATAAACCCGTGTGTCATTTTTTGTGCTTGTCCGGCGGGGGAGGACCGGTCATCCGGTCAACCCGCGCCGCGTAATCTTCGCTAGGAACATTCTCAAAACCTGCCGGGGTATTCGTAATACCACGACAGTTGGCGCCGTCCGTGGGGACTCGTGACAAGACGCCATGGCTCCCCCAAGAACAAGGGCTCGCACCCTTCCCGGCGACCCGGGTCTCGGAGACCCGGCGCCGTCCGCCCGGGACACTGCTGTCCCGGCGGTCCCTTCCAGAGGCGACCTGGCCCAGGTACCGCCTCCCTCCTTTCCTCTTAACTTAGGTGCTTCCACCTCCAGGTCGTTCCCGGTGACCGCGAGGACCTCGGCCGGGACCAGCCTCCCCCCGACGGCTCCCCCGGCTCCCCGGGACGCCCTGCTCGAAGCTCTCGTGGAAGGCCAGCTCTGCGCTCAGCGCTCTATGGATGAGCTCCTTAGCGTGTTGGCGCGGCCTCCGGCCCCCACATTTGCGTCACACCCGTATCCGGGGAACATGCCCTCGTTTATGGGTTACCCGGCGGCCCCTCCGGCCTCCGGGGGGTTGTCCGCCCCGTATGATCCCGCCGGGGGGTTCCCTCCCCCTGCGGGATATACGTCCGGACCTTTCCGGGCACTCGGGCCCATCCCGGTGTCGGGAGGTTATTTCATGCCGGGGCCCTTCGTGGCACCAGGGGGGTACCCCGTTCCCGGCCTATTCCCGGGGCCGGGAGCCCAATTCATGCCGGGGGTTTACCCTACGCCGGGAGCCAGTCCCGCCCCCCGCGTCGCGTTTACCGCACCGGGGGCGGTTGACAGAGCAGCCCTCGTGCCGCAGCGGACTTCCCCCCGCATGGGCTCCCCGGTTCCGGACGTCGCCGCGGGGGCTCCCCCCTCGCCGGTTCCGGGTGTTACAGGGCCTGCCCCCTTCCCGGTTCCGGTCGTGGCCACTGGGGCCCCCTCCACTTCGATTCCAGGCGTCACCGCGGGCGCCCCCTCCCCGGTTCCGGATGATACAGGGGCTTCCCCCTTTCTGGTCCCGGGGGTCGTCGCAGGGGGCTCCCCCTAACCGGCTCCGGAAGCCTCCGGGCCGGCAGCTACAGCGCACGAGCTCCCTCCCTCGGCGGGACAGGTCCGTTTCGCCCCGGGGGAGGTCGAGCGAATGCGTTCACCAGAGCGCGGGGAAGAACTTCCCCTCGGCCGCGGGCGCGGGGAGCCTCGCTCTCGCACCGGCCGGGGGAAGAGACCCGCTGAAGAGCCAACCTCTCCGGCGGAGAGCCCGGACGTCCGGGAACTCAGTCCCGGTCCAGAGGAAAAGCGTCGCCACCACCACTCGGGCGGACCTCTTGGACCGCTCCCAGACTCAGATAACGAAGGTCCCGTGAAAGAAGACAGCGACCGGGGCTCTCCCCGGGAAGTGCAGGGGGCTAACCAGCCCCTGTGCCGAAGACTTCGCAGCATCCGGTGGCCGCGGCCCTACCGCCCTCCGCACATCGAGCACTATAACGGTGAGGCAGACCCTTACGAGTTTGTGCAGGTCTACTCCACTGCCATCTCCACGGCCGGGGGGGATGAGACAGTACAGTGCAACGACTTCCCCCTCTACCTCTCCGGCATTGCCCGCTCCTGGTTCTACAACCTGAAGGCCGGCTCCATCAAGTCTTTCTCGCAGCTCAAGCGGGAGTTCTGTGCCAACTTCCAAGGGAACTACGTGCGTCCCCTGGACTCCTCGCAGCTGTACACTGTCCGGCAGAGGACTGGGGAAACCATTAGAAGCTTCTTCAAGCGCTTTGCTCAGGTAAAGAGCAAAGTGGCCCACGTCCCCGACTCTACGGTCATCGAAGCCTGCAAAAGCGGCATCCTCCCGGGGGAGCTCCACCGAAGGCTCTCCCGGAGCTGCCCCTCTTCCGCCGACGAGCTCTTCAACATGCTCGAAAAGTACGCTCGGGCGGAGGAAGACGATATCTGGAAGAAGACCCAGGGCACTCCCGCCCCCGTCGACCGGGGGGCCAGGGATCCCCCCAAACGCTCCAGGCAGGGGGGGCGTAGCGAGCCACGGCCTCGGGACACCTTTGTCCTCGAGGGCGGAGGCGGCTCGCGCGACCCCCCGAGGGCCAACCGCCCCTTCCCCAAACCGAAGGGCCATGGGGGAGGACAGTCTTCGCGCGGCCGGGAAGGCCCGGCGGGGAGAAGGCGGGAAGGACCGTGGTGCAGCCTCCACAGGTCCAATACCCACGCTACCCGAGATTGTAGCCAGCTGCTGCAGCACTTCGCGGACTTCCTCAACCAGCGCGGGCAGGGGGGGGGGGGACTCCGGCCTCCTTGCCCCCTCGGCCAGCTGTTCCGGCCCTTCCCGCTCCCACGGGGGGTCAGCAGACGCAGGAGGGGGAGCCTTCAGAAGCTCTCCCCTTTCAAACTTCGCAGCGGCACATCAACGTCATCGTGGGAGGATCTGCCTCCGGGCGGGACTCTAAGCGCCAGCGTAAGGAGTACGCGCGCGAGGTCAAGGTTGTGGGGGTGCTACACACGTCCCCGCCACCGAAGTGGTCGGACGTCCCCCTCACCTTCACGGCAGAAGACGCGCGGGGGGTTCGCTTCCCCCACGACGACGCGCTCATTGTCTCCGCGACCATCTACAACTGCCACCTGGCCCGTATCCTGGTGGATGGCGGGAGCTCCGCCGATGTCCTATTCCTGAAGGCCTTCAAATAAATGCAGGTGGATGAGAAGCTCCTGCAGCCCGCTGCCGGGCCCCTGCAAGGCTTTGTCCCAGGGAAGGCAATCCACCCCGTGGGCAAGGTAGATCTTCCAATGACCTTCGGCACCCCGGAGAACTACCGGACGGAGCTGGTCTGCTTCGATGTAGTGGACCTCCCCTCCTCCTACAACGCGATTATGGGGAGGACGACAATCAACCGGCTGGGGGCTGCCACCCATCAAAACTATCTCTGCATGAAGATCCCCGGGCCGCATGGTGTGATCAACGTCCGGGGAGACCAAGACATGGCCCGTGCTCTATATGAGCGCGCTGCGGCCACAATCGGAACCGTCAACCTCATAAAGACGCCCGGGGGGGAGGCTTCTTGTAACAGCCGCAAAATTCCATTCTTAAACTCTCTACTTCTCAGATTTTCCTTCCGGTCTAAATCTTCCGAAATTCCGTTTAATTATCTTTTTATTCCGATCAGCGAAATTCTTTCACCTGTTCAATCCTAAATCATCCCCCCAACATTTTTCTCATGCATGCATATTTTTAAGTTCATGGCATCATGATTTTACGCATCAAACAAATCATTTTTCCACATGAAATAATGATTTTCCTATTTGGAAATTGCATAAAGGAATATATTTAATTTAAAGTAATGCATTAAAAATTCTGTGAAAATATTTAATATATTTTATTTGCACAAGTAACCAGGTTCCACAACTTCCCATGCACTGACATTTTGCATTTCAGCCCTCCTATTTTCAGAAATTTCCAAACAAGCCCCTAGAATTGACAAAAACAATATTTTATGCACAATTACCCTTCTACCCTCACCCATTCCACAGCTAACACAGTGTAAAGACCTGCATGACCCTGTTAGATGCATTACATGTCAGCATGCCACTGTTACACCTCGTTTCCACCTGAATGTCATTCTTTATAAGCTTTGGCATGGCTGTAAAACAGCTCAAACCAGAATATTTTCACAAGTTCTTCTGTAGAGTGGTAGAGGAAACACTTAGACGCGCAGAGCATTCAAGATTTTTGAATTTGGTTGAAAAATTTCACATAAAATATCAAAGGGGGTGATTTCTGCTCTTCAGCCGCTGGTTTGGCCGCGCTCCAGCGCCGGCCGCCATCACCTCGTCATCGTTCCCTCGCTGCAGACGTCTTTTGCTTGTCCGAGCTTGTCCATCAGGTGTGCCTCCTCACTCTCTTCCTTTTTCTCTTCTGGATCTCGGCGAAATGGTCGCCGGAGCTCCCTCCACCGGCGCTTCTTGTTTTTCCTGCCGCCGGCGAGCTCGTCTTCCTCGCGGCCGGCCGTGCGCCACCTTCTCCATTTCCGGCCACCAAACTCCGCCATTGTTGTGTTTTCTTCCCCCCCTAGTGTTCCTCCTCCGGTTCCAACACTTCCGCGGCCTTTTCCCCTCTCCTGTGAGCTCCGGCCGAAGCTCAACCGTGCAGCCCGTGCATGTCCAAGCCCGCCGGGAAACCACGCCGTGTAACTCGCCGTGCAGCTCCCTCTTGCCGTGCCTCCTTCACCAAACCTTCTCCTCTAGCTGAGACTCCTCCACCCTTCGAATCTCAGCCCCAGCCGCGGCCTGGATCGTCGCCGGCGAACTCTTGGCCGTGGCCATGTCCTGTGTCGGCCGACTGACACTGCTACAGTACTCGGATTGCTACAGTACTCGTATGCTACAGTAATTTCAGCCTTTCTTATTAGTGATTCTTTTAACTGTTCAATGCTCTAGAGGTCTCCGATCGAAGATCCGTCTTCGCCATCAGATTCGCCTCAACTCAAATCTTCCAGATCTGAAAATTTTCTTCAGATCCGAGTCTCGGATCTTGTTTTCACCTTTTTCCAGATCCGATTTTACCCGGTTTATCCTAAAATTCTGCCAAAAGTGGTTTTTCTCCGTCCAACCTCCAAATCCAAATCCGTCTGAACCATCCTACCACAAATTGCTCCTGCCACATATTCTCCTTCAGGAACCACCTCAGATTCTAATCCTAAAACCTTGATCCGCCGTTTTCAAAAACTCCCTTTTTCAGTCTTTTTCAGATCCAACTCCGAGGCTGTTTTGCTAGACTTATTAGGTTTTAGATTTTGCATTTGTTAGTCTCATATTTGTGCATTTTGTTTGATCGGTGCTCTTTTCGTGTTTAGAAATCGCCCGTCCGGAAGCCGAGGAGCAGCCGATCGAGGACGTCGCTGAAGATCTTATCGCGGGACTTCAAGGCAAGTCACCACCACCTTGATCATGTTGACCCTATGTTTTCCAGTTAGCTAAGTATTTTGTTGTTTGAGTATTATGCATGCTAATTAAGTAAACTGTGTATGTTCAAATATACCTGTTTAGCTATTGTCCTACATTGAATAGCCATTCTTGATTCTCAAGCCATGTGTATAATATTCTTGATGCCCTAGGTTAATGCTAAAGCATAACATTGGTAATATGGGTTATTCACATAAATGAGCAAAAATGGTTTTCAAAACTAAAAATGCCTTTTAAAATGTCTATCCTAGAGAGGAGAGGTGTGTCAGTCGAGACATGGAAAATACTGTGATGCTTATGATGATGATGTGATAACATGGTAATGTTGTAAATATGAAATGTTGTGAATTGTGAAAAATGTGAATAGGGAAACTCCTCTCTAGAATAGCTTAAGGACCCACCGATTTGTGCTAAACATCCAATAACATGTTAACGTACCTCCACAAGCCTGGTATGGGACGGGCGCGACCAAGTATCCTTGCCGAACTATTGCCCTAGCTCTGCATAGAGTCTATAACCTAAATAATAATGTGCACTAATACTGTTCACTGGTCAGGGAGGGAAGATCCCTCTTGGCCCACTTACACTGACGGTTGGGATGAGCCCAACCGATTCGTCTGAGTGAAAGATCGTGCAACTGATGTGGTTCCAGGGCACGAGTGCTGGATGTGGTTTCCCAGCACAAACCCCTCGTGTGTCCGCTCACTATTGGTGGAGAGGGTCTCCCACCGCGGCCCAATACTGAGTGAGGGGTAGGGTGAAGGTATGAGAGGGAAGATCCCTACAATGCTTCACAACTGTATTAGGAACCCCACCCGGAGGTGGAATTCCTGGGCCACTGACCGGTGGTGAACCTTTTACGGGGCAGAGCTAGTATAATGGCAAGGCAGGGTGAAAAGCGTGTTATTCTCAACTCAGTGGCGCGCTTAAAGCAGCGTGATCGAACCTGGCACAGGAGACTCATATGCTTAAAGTAGCGTGATTGGGCAAAAGGCCTATGCTCGTGGTCAACAGTGGTAGTTGAGAAGTCTTGTGGGTAAAGCGGTACCCCTCTGCAGAGTTTAAAATGTATTTAAATACTCCGTGCTCCCGGATTTTGGAGTGTGTTATGGTCAATGGGTTTTATCCATGTTGTGAGGCACAAGTAGTTTTTATGAACTGTTTTATCAACTGCTTTAAATTCTGCACTCTTGAACTGTTATATATATATAAGGTAAATTTTCAAAGAATGTTTTGAATGCTTTTCATGACTATCAACTGTTAGGTGACGAAAAAGGTTTGGAAAAGAACCTCAATCATTTCCTTGAATTCCTTATCATGTTATATATATTGCATTTGTTAAGTGGTGATTTGCTGAGTACTCTGTACTCACCCGTGACTGACTTTCTCCATCAGAAGTTGAAGAGCCAAGCGACTTGGGTTCACATGAGTGTGAGCCTGAGCCTTGTGAAGACTTCTTCGAGTATGATCCGAGCTTCTAGGCGTCGCGTACCCCGGTCGAGCGACTGTGGGCGAAGATTAGTGTTCCGCTCCTTCCGCGTTTTGTTGAAAAACCGAACCGTTATTTTGTACCTCGTTGTGTTACTATTGTAAGGCCCTAGTGCCGTCATCTGTGAACCCTGTAATATTTTGTGGATTATTTATGTATTGTGCTGGTTGTTGTGATATTCATTTCTGGTTCGCAACTGACTCCTGGGAAGTTGCGACAGGGGAGTTCTGTTCCGTACCGTGGTGTTCGGTACGGGGCGGGGTTCCCCACACTTCTCCCCCGGAACTAGATGCTGCTGTGCCACCGCCCGGGAGGCCCCTCCTCAAGCCGCGTCCGGAAGGGGGCCTCCGGAAGGTCCTGTTGTCTCCGGGCAACGAAGACAAAACCGTCCGGATCGGGGCGGAGCTCCCCGAGGAACACGCAGCGCAACTTGCGGCTTTTCTGCGCGAAAACTCCGATGTTTTTGCGTGGAAGCCTTCAGACATGCAGGGCGTCGCCCGGGAGGTCATTGAGCACAAGCTTGCAGTGACCCCCGGTCACCCCCCAGTCAAACAGAAGCTACGGAAACTCTCCCTTGAGCGCCAAGAGGCAATCAAGGCGGAAATCACCCGGCTCCGAGAGGCGGGGTTCATTCGGGAGGTCCTGCATCCCGAGTGGCTCGCGAACCCCGTCCTCGTCAAGAAATCAACAGGCAGGTGGCGGATGTGCGTGGACTTCACCGACCTTAACCGCGCCTGCCCCAAAGACAACTTCCCACTCCCATGGATTGATCAGCTCGTCGACTCCACTGCGGGGTGCGAGCTCATGAGCTTCCTAGACGCCTACTCGGGCTACCATCAAGTCCGGATGGCGGAGGGGGACGAGGAAAAGACGAGTTTTATTACTCCCCTCGGAACCTTCTGCTACGTCCATATGCCCTTCGGGCTCAAGAACGCGGGGGCAACCTTCCAGTGCCTCATGACGTTGGTTTTCAAAGAGCAAGTCGGCGGCAACGTTGAAGTCTACGTAGACGACGCGGTTGTCAAGAGTCCCCGTGCAGCCTCCCACATCGACGACCTGGCTGAAACCTTCCGCAACCTCCGTGCGTTCGGGCTCAAACTCAACCCGGAGAAGTGCGCCTTCGGGGTGCGCGGGGGAAGCTCCTAGGTTTCCTCGTGTCCCAGCGGGGCATTGAGGCAAACCCCGAGAAGATCCGGGCGTTCCTAGATATGCCCCCGCCGCGCTCCGTCAAGGATGTCCAGCGGCTCTCCGACCGCCTAGCCGCACTCAGCCGTTTTGTCTCCCGGTCGGGGGAGCGAGGCCTCCAGTTCTTCAAGATCCTTCGAGGGCTCGAGGGGTTCCGCTGGACCCCCGAGGCCCAGAAGGCATTCGACGACCTCAAGAAGTACCTCACGAGCCCTCCAATGCTCGTGAGTCCGTCTCCGGAAGAACCCTTGCTCCTTTACCTCGCCGCGACCCCAGTCACCGTCAGTGCGGTCTTGGTGAAGGAGCAAGGGGGGCAGCAGCGTCCCGTGTACTACGTGAGTGAGACCCTCCAAGGGGCCAAAACTCGGTACACGGAGATGGAGAAGATTTGCTACGCCCTTCTCATGGCGTCCCGGAAGCTTCGGCATTACTTCCTGGGGCACCCCATCACCGTCCCGTCGTCCCTCCCCCTCGGGGAGGTACTGCGGAACAAAGAAGCCACCGGCCGGATCGGGAAGTGGGGGGCCGAGCTCGCCCCCTTCTCCCTGTCCCTTACCGGCCGCTCCGCCATCAAGTCGCAGGTCCTCGCCGACTTCGTCGCAGAGTGGACTCTCGCCTCTGGGTCCGGGGACGAAGATCTCCCTGTGCCGCCCCGACGCAGTGATCATTGGACCCTTATGTTCGATGGGTCGCTGTGTCTCGCCGGGGCTGGTGCGGGAGTAGTCCTCTGGAGCCCCGAGGGGAAGGAACTCGAGTACGCCGCGCGGCTCGAGTTCCCCGCAACCAACAACGTCGCCGAATACGAGGCTTTGCTCCTCGGGATGCGCCTCGCACGCTCCCTGGGGATCCGGCGCCTCCTAGTCAAGGGAGATTCTCAGCTCGTAGTTTGCCAAATGGACAAGTCTTACCTGTGCCATGACGCAAAGTTAAGTCTTTATTTGCAGGAAGTGCGAAAGATGGAGAGGCATTTCGACAGCCTCGAGGCCCGGCATATCCCACGTAGGGACAATGACCGGGCCGATGCCTTGGCCCGGGCGGCAAGCGCCTGGGAATCGCTCCCCAAGGGGGCTTTCCTGGAGATCATCACGAAGCCCTCGGTGGCCTCCCCGGACACGGGCGACGAGCCTCATGTCCCGGAGGTTGCCGAGATCACCCGGACTCCGTCTTGGATGGACCCCCTCATCTCCTTCATCAAGGGGGAGGGGGATCCTCCTGGTGAGACCGAGGCTAAACGCCTCCGGGCTAAAGCCCGGGCATATCTCCTGCTGGAGGGGAGGCTCTACAAGCGGGGCTTCTGCCCTCCTGCGCTGTCTCCCCCGGCCGGAGGGACTCCAACTTCTCGAAGACATCTACGCGGGGAGCAGTGGTTCTCACCTAGCCCCGCGTGCCATCGCTGCCAAGGCCCTCCGGCAGGGCTTCTACTGGCCCACGGTCATGCGCGACGCGCGAGACCTTGTCTCCGCGTGCGAGGCATGCCAGAAGATGGCCAAGGGCTCGAACCTCCCCCCTATAGCGCTGCAGACGATCCCCATCACTTGGCCCTTTGTGCGCTGGGGGATGGACCTCTTAGGGCCCTTCCTAATGGGAACGGGGATGCCCGAACTTCCGTCAGGTGGAGGATAAGTCGATTAGGCGGCGCGAGACACACACGATCCGGCTTCTTGATCGGCACGATCAAAACCCCTGCAATCGCAGCACCACGCATCCTCTGGTTATCAACCGTGCGCTGCCCGGTTGACCTCGCCACGAAGGCTAATCCCTGCCAGTGAATCGAGAACACAAGCAAGAACAAGAAAGATGCAACTGAATTTGCAATTGAGGATGAAACTCACGAGTTGGGGTCTCACAAACCGATGAACGGCGACACTGTTCAAAGACAGAATTGATCTAAGCAAAACCCGCCTCAACCCTAGCGGCGGCTACTGAATATAAGGTCTAAGGGACGTCCTAGAGACCCTAGACGCGTCCGTGATGGGCTCCAACACGATACATGGGCCAACGGCCCAAATTGGTGACGCAGCACCCTGGGACAGATTCTGTCCGCCAACTTGCAACGTGAATTCCCGTCGACTCCGAAGTCCAAATGATCTGAAACCGGTTCCATTGGAAAGGTTATCTCCTTATCTTTCCAGGAATATGTGGATCATCAAAATCGGAGCCCGTTTGTGGCCTGGGAGATGATTTAGTGAACACTGCTCCTGGTGGCCGAGGTAGTCGACTCCGAGATGAATTGGCCTCCAACTTGACTTGGACGCCCTCCTTGCCTCCCTCCTGGCCCTTGCTGGTTCCCAAGGCCTTCATGATCCTCTCCAAAGTTCCTAAGTACAATATAATCAATAATATCATTAGGTAGCATACCATCCTCACAAGTATATGCACGGGCACTTAGGAACGAGCTCACCTGTTGATTCAATTGCCGTGCTCGTGCTCTTGTGATGGGTCCTTGCATCACAACTGGAGGAGTCTCAAGCGTATGCATAGGAGTGATGTCCTCATCACTTCCCCCCAGCGCCCGGGGGATACAAGTATGCGGTAGTCACAGTCGACTATTTTACAAAGTGGGTTGAGGCGGAGCCTTTGGCCAGCATCACGTCCCGGGCCATTCGGCGGTTTTTCTGGAAAAACGTCGTATGTCGTTTGGGCGTCCCCCGGGAAATCACCGTGGACAACGGGACCCAATTCGAATCGGCTTATTTCCGGGAATTCTGCGAAGGCCTGGGGCTCGTCATCCACTTCGCTTCGGTGGCCCATCCCCGGAGCAATGGGGCTGTCGAGAGGGTCAACGGCGTGATCCTACAGGGATTGCGCCGGAGACTCGAGCAAACCGCTTCTAAGCGGGGTGTATGGGCGGAGGAGCTCCCTACCATCCTCTGCTCCATGCGCACGACCCCGTCCCGGGCAACGGGGCGCACTCCCTTCTCCCTGGTCTACGGGGCGGAGGCAGTCCTCCCCCCAGAGATCGCCTTCCGGTCACTGCGGGTCCAGCTCCTGGAGGGAGCCACACCCGCAGCATACCAGGCCAACGAGGCCAACCAGCGTCTGGAGATCGACCTTGTGGAGGAGGAACGCGACCGAGCGCTCCTCCGCCATGCCATCTACGAGCAAGAAATGGCGCGCGCGTACAATCAGCGCGTGCGTGAGAAAGCTTTCCACCTTGGGGACCTTGTCCTCAAGCGCGTGACGGACCCCCAGGCCCAGGGTAAGCTCTCCCCCAAGTGGGAGGGCCCCTACAGGATCTCCGCGGTCCTGGGCTCGGGGGCCTACAAGCTCTCCAACCTTCAAGAGCAGGAGCTGAAGCACACGTGGAACTTGCGTTTACTTCGCAAGTTCTATGTTTAGCCTTACGGGCCTGTCCCCTCCCCCGGAGCGTTCACGCCGGAGGGGGAGGAGGGACACTGTATTTTCCTCCCCTTTCGCGGCTTCACAGGGGGAGGCCCTGTACTTCATTTTATTAGCAATACATAGGTCTTACTTTTCAAACTGTCTCATTGCAGGTCTCTCTCATTACCGCCTCTAGTGGCGATGCCCTCCCCGCGAGGAAGTGGGCCAGGCCCAACAAGTCCCTACAACGGGAGTCCCACTCCCGTAGGGCGGCTTACGATCAGCCCTCGTGGACTGAGGGTGTAAGCGGCAACCCGGTCACAGTGGCCGTGGTAACGAGTCACTTTGGGAGACTAGTCCCCTGCCCAAACACTCAAGACCCGTCTTCGGGCACTTCCTCCTCCGGGAGTAGACGCTCTCCCCAGTGGGACGTCTAATGGCCTTCTTGGATCTATCTTCCTCCTCCGGGAGTCGACGTTATTCCCGGCTCCCCGTTTTCACGGCGACCGGATGATCGGCCCCTTGCGGCTTGATTGGATCTATCTTCCTCCTCCGGGAGTCGACGTTATTCCCGGCTCCCCGTTTTCACGGCGACCGGATGATCGGCCCCTTGCGGCTTGATTGGATCTATCTTCCTCCTCCGGGAGTCGACGTTATTCCCGGCTCCCCGTTTTCACGGCGACCGGACGATTGGTCCCCGGCGACCCTATTCCCGGCTCCCCGTTCTCACGGCGACCGGATGAATGCCTCCTGGAGACCCTATTCCCGGCTCCCCGTTTTCACGGTAACCGGACGATTGTCTCTCGGAGAAGTCACGGATTTCTCGGGCATTTTCTTCCCCGAAGACCCTATTCCCGGCTCCCCATTCTCACGGCGACCGGACGAATGTCTTCTAGGAAGCTCGCCTCCGGAAATCTCATCAGGTTTTCTTGGATGTTTCTTCCACATGAGGCCTCATTCCCGGCTCCCCGTTCTCAAGGCGACCGGACGATTGTCTCCCGGAAGGTCTTCTCCTTGAAAACCTCGTTTTAAAGTTTTCTAACTTAGAAAATTTCCTATCCTACAGGTGACTTCTATCCCGGGGGCCTTGTTACCCCCACAGCGAGCGGAGCTATTCTCCGGCCCGCTGTGGGCGGGGGGGATAAGGAACCCCCGGGTGTCGACCGCACCGCCCACGAGGAAACTTAGCTCATCCTTGTTAAGATGAGTCGTCCAAACCATCCAAGAAGAAGAAAATAAAGAGGCAATGAAAGGAAACGACAACAGCTTTATTGATTCTCAAACCCGGAGGACATCTTCCCCCTCCGGTGGGCTTTGGAAACGATACAACCCGGGTTCTAACCCGGGGGATTTTCTAAGCCCTAAGGTTCCTACGCCTAATACTCCCGGAGGCTCTCCGCTAGTTCCCGGGTCAAGTCCCGGTACAACGCCCGTACGTGGCGCCGAGCGTCCCGGAGCACACCTTCAGGCCAGAACTCGTATCCCGCCGGTGGAAGTATCCGGAGGGGAGGGATCATCCGGAGCCCCGGTCGCGGAGGGGACAATTCGGCACGATGATTATCAAATTTGTCCAAGTGCCACTCCGGACGCCACCTCAACCGGATCGGCTCCCGGACACTATCCTCGCCGCGATTCCCGGAGATAAGGCTTAGCAAAATTAAAGCCGCTTGGGCGTCCCCCGGGGAGCCCCTCCCGGACCTTCGCCCGGGAGCAACCTCCCGGGAACCCTGGTAACAGTAAATTCAATTCAAAGACTTAGAAAAAATTCTAACTTCATTGCATTCAAAATGTTTTTATACAAGTGCCCAGGGCTTCTTCTAAGAAGCTACCGGAATCAAAAAGTCCTAAAGCAAAAAAGGGCCCTAGCTAAGACCCGGGGGGAGGCTCATACATGTTCATTGGCGTCCTCCCCCCGGGGGGCTTCTTCCAAGGCCGGGGCTGGGACGTCTCCCGCCGGAGGCGCTGGAGCCGGGAACCACGCCCGGATGATCCAGTCGTAGAACCCCCCGGCAAGCTGCTCGACCTCCCGGCGCGAAGGCTCGAAGGAGTCCGGGAAGCTTCGGGGGATGCGGCCCCCGATTGCCCGGGCGCCGACCCCCCGGAATTCGACGAGCCCCGTAGCGGCCGCGACGACGGGGATCGCGCGGCCCCGCTCCCGAACGTCGGCAGCCTCCGGGATGGCGGAGACCTGTGCGTTGAGAAAACGCACAGCCTCCGCGAGGGTCGCCGGCGGCACCTCCCTGCTCCTGGAGCCTAGGCTTACGCCAAGGCCCTCGAGGGCCGACCGGACGGAGCGGCCCGCGTCCGCCACCGCCCGGACGCTCGAGCTCTCGAGCTCCCGGAGCGCCTCCTCCCTCGCCTTCGCCTCCTCCCGGAGGCGGCCGTTGACGACCTCAAAAATATGGACCTGGGCCCGTACTCGGGTCAATTCCGCGAGGGCTTCGTCGCGTTCCCGGAGGGCCTCCTCGCGCTGTCCTACGGAGGCCGCGGCCCGGCCCTCCGCCTCCTTAAGCAGCCGGGCGACCCGCTGCTCAAGGCCCCAGGTAACAGCTGCCACCTACAAAATATATAGAGTTAGAAAAATCTCAAAGTGCAGGGGATGAATAAAGACGTCATCGACTCGGGTTACCTGGGCCCCGAGGGACTGAAGCCCCTCGAAACGCTCATGGAGCGTCCCTCCCGCGACGAAGGCCTGCACCTTCCGGGTATGCAGGCCCTCCGAGTAGCGGGTGACCTCCCTCGCGGGAAGCAAAGGGGTCTCCCGCCCGGCGCCGCCAGCGCGGCCGGCGGGGGGTCCTCGGACCTCAAGGTCCGGTAACGCGGCCGGCGTCACCGGCGTCTTCGTCGACGAGGAAGTACCCCCCGAAGACGTGGCCGAGGAGCTCTCGGCGGGAGCTCCCGCCCGGGGGGGAACCATCAGGCCTTTCCCTGCCCCGGGCCGGAAGGTCCTCGGGGCCTCCTCCTCCGGAGGAACCTCGTAGACCGAGAGGCTCCCCCCCTCGTCCACCGGCCAAACCCGCGGAGGCGAGGCCTCCGCGAATCTCACCTCCAGCCTCTCCGGCTCTAAAGAGGCCGGAAGGGGCAGGAGGGGCTCCACCAAGAGCGGCGACGGGGCGCAGTTCGCCGAGTCGGACACTGCCCCGCTCGCAGTCGCCTCCTTCCCCCGGGCCTCGACGGGGCCCTTCGGGGGAGGAGGTGTTGCTTCTTTCCGGGCCGGTGCCTGGGCACGCTCGCTCCGGGGGGTCTCGTCCCGGGGCTTCGCCGGTGTCGCCGCCGGCGTCGTCGATGGGCCGGGGGTCTTTTGAACCCGGGCCTTCTTGGGCTCCGAGCCCCTGGCCGCCTCCTTCCCCCGTTTGTGCGACCCGGGGGTGGGGAGAGGCTTCCTCTCCGGCAGCTTTAGCCCGAAGGCCGCCGCTACCAAGTTCTTGGGGGGGCCCTCCCCCACGGCGCGCACGACGCGCTCGTGCTCATCGGCGAAGTACCTCCCCAAGAGGTTCTCCGCCTTCTCCCGCGCCGCCGGGTATGGCCGGACTGCAAGAGGTAAAGAGTTAGTTAAATTTTTGAAAATTCGTAAATTCAATGCAGCAGGTTCCCGGAGCTTACGTCGCGTCACCGGCTTCACCGGGGGCCGCTGCTCGGGGCCCATGCCGATCCCCCTCTTCCCACCGGTGAAGGGGGAGATCCGGAGGAGAGCCATCTCCTCGGCGGCGTCCCGCATTGAGCGGGTCTTCTTGGAGAGGATCACCTTTTCGAGGAGCTCGAACTCCTCGTCCGTCCACACCGGGGGCTTCGGCGCGGACGACCGGCTATAGGTGGGAGGCTCCGGGGCGTACACCACCGCCTCGTCCCGGACCCGGAGGTAAAACTACCTCCGGACCCAGTCCCCCCAGTGGTCCCGGGAGGCCGCCGCCGGGTAGTCGATCACCCAGGACGGAAACATCTGGACCATCACCGAACCGAAGGGGGACTTGGTGCCCCCTTTCACCAGGTGGGAGGTCCGCACCGCCGGCTCGTAGAAGTACCGGAAGGCGCGAAGGGTGGGCTCCCGCCCGGTCGCTGTCTCGTAGAGCCAGATAAAGAGGCCCATCCGGACAAGCGCGTTCGGGGTGAGGTGGTTGAGAGCCACCCCGTACTCCTTGAGAAACTCCCGGAGCATGGGATGCACCGGGAGCCGGAGCCCCGCCTCCAGGAAGGCCTCGAAGGCCACGACCTCTCCGAGCCTGGGGCGGGGGGCTCCGTCCTTCTTCACGGGGACTCGGATGTCCCCGTCCGCGACGACGCATCTTTCAACCAAGGACTCGGTGTCCTCGGTCGTGAACTCCGATGCCTAGAGGAAATCCGAGGGGATTTCCTCCGGGGGCAGTTCCGTGGTCTTCGCTCGACCCTTGGGTGCCATGAGGTTAGTCTTCTTTTTCGGTGGCTAACTTTGCAGGAGGCTACTACTAAAAACTCCCAGACGTCTACTACCGGAAAGGGCTACCGGAAAGAGCTACCGGGAGAGGGCTACCGGGAGAGCAAATATCGTTGAGGCTGAAAATTTGGAATGAGCTTTCGAGCCCCCCAAGGTCCTATTTATAGGGGCGGGACGTGGTCTAGATGCACGCCACGTGGCACCCGCGGATCAATCTCGACCGTAGAAGTTCAAACCGTGCGCGGGAAACGAAGGGATGGGCGCGTGAATCGAGGCGCCGGTTCGAACCGCGTGAGCATTTATCGCGAAGCGGCGCGGCCTTAAGCGTGGGGCACGGAAACCGAAGCGCCGCGGCTCCGGTGACTTGGCCCGGGGATCTTCCCGGTGATGTGTGCCATACCCACTGGGGACTCGAGCATCGTCCCCGGTGTGCATGGGGGGCTGCTGTCGGGGGAAATCTCCGCGGGACTAAGTCCAGGTAAGTTGTGTCACGATTGCCCGGGGACCTGGCCTCCGGCCCCTCCCCGGGGGCCGCCATCTGGCTCCCGGGACGCGGCCTCCGGTGCCGTCCCGGGCGCCGCCATTTGCCCGGGGACGCGGCCTCCGGCCCCTCCCCGGGCGCCGCCTTTTGGCTCCCGGGACGTGGCCTCCGGTGCCCTCCCGGGCGCCGCCATTTGGCTCCTGGGACGCGGCCTCCGGTGCCGTCCCGGGTGCCGCCATTTGCCCGGGGGCGTGGCCTCCGGCCTCCCCGGGCGCCGCCTTTTTGGCTCCCGGACGTGGCCTCCGGTGCCCTCCCGGGCGCCGCCATTTGGCTCTCGGGACGCGGCCTCCGGTGCCGTCCCGGGCGCCGCCATTTGCCCGGGGACGTGGCCTCCGGTGCCGTCCCGGGCGCCGCCATTTGGCTCCGGGGACGCGGCCTCCGGTGCCGTCCCGGGCGCCGCCATTTGCCTGGGGACGCGGCCTCCGGCCCCTCCCCGGGCGCCGCCTTTTGGCCCCCGGGACGTGGCCTCCGGTGCCCTCTCGGGCGCCGCCATTTGGCTCCTGGGACGCGGCCTCCAGTGCCGTCTCGGGCGCCGCCATTTGCCCGGGGACGTGGCCTCCGGCCTCCCCGGGCGCCGCCTTTTTGGCTCCCTGACGTGGCCTCCGGTGCCCTCCCAGGCGCCGCCATTTGGCTCCTGGGACGCGGCCTCCGGTGCCGTCCTGGGTGCCGCTATTTGCCCGAGGACGTGGCCTCCGGCCCCTCCCCGGGCGCCGCCATTTGCCCGGGGACGTGGCCTCCGGCCCCTCCCCGGGCGCCGCCATTGGCCCGAGGACGTAACCTCCGGGGCCTCCCCGGGCGCCGCCATTGGCCCGGGGACGTGGCCTCCGGGGCCTCCCCGGGCGCCGCCTTTTGGCCCCCGGGACCTGGCCTCCCGCGCCGTCCCGGGCCTCATCGCCCTCCTAAAGGTAAAGTCTTGAACTGTTTATCACGTGCAGGTCACGCGAGGAGCGCCTCGGGAACTAGCGACCACCTGTCAAGCATCCAAGGCGTTTGATCGGGAGAAGGACGGTCCTGCCCTTCAATCCGACGGTGGCTTCCGGGGTAGTTCAGGTTTTTTGCTTTTTTTGGGGCTATAAATAGCCCTTGTACCTCTCTATTGTAAGGGATTGGTTCTTTTATTGGAATAGCTAAACTCACAGACGTGCTCCGGAAGCCTCTCCCCCAGAGAGAGCCTCCCCAGCCGACTCCGGTCGGGAGCGCGTCGACAGGACTAGGGCCCCCACCGGGACCCGAAACTGTATAAACCCGTGTGTCATTTTTTGTGCTTGTCCGGAGGGGGAGGACCGGTCATCCGGTCAATCCGCGCCGCGTAATCTTCGCTAGGAACATTCTCAAAACCTGCCGGGGTATTCGTAATACCACGACAATACCTCGCTGGGACACAAGGAAGCCAAGTAGCCTCCCTCCGCGCACGCCAAAGGCGCATTTTTCTGGGTTGAGCTTCAACCCGTACTTGCGGAGGCTGTGGAAGGTCTCTGCCAGGTCATCGATGTGGGCGGCCGCGAAAAGGCTTTTGACGACTGCGTCGTCAACGTAGACCTCAATGTTGCGGCCGATTTGGTCCTTCAGGACCAGTGTCATGAGGTGCAGGAAAGTCACCCCCGCGTTCTTCAGCCCGAAAGGCATGTGGACGTAGCAGAAGGTGCCGAGGGGAGTTATAAAACTCGTCTTTTCCTTGTCCTCCATTGCCATTCGAACCTGATGGTAGCCCGAATATGCGTCGAGGAAACTCATTAATTCGCACCCCGCGGTCGAATCAACCAGTTGGTCAATTCGCGGGAGTGGGTAGTTATCCTTTGGGCAAGCGCGGTTAAGGTCGGTGAAGTCCACGCACATCCTCCACTTGCCGTTTGACTTCTTCACGAGGACGGGGTTTGCCAACCATTTGGGATGCAAGACTTCCCGCACAAACCCCGCCTCTAGAAGTTTGGCGATCTCGACCTTGATGGCGTCTTGGCGTTCAAGGGAGAGCTTCCTCAACTTTTGCTTGACCGGGGGGCAGCCGGGGGTCACTGCGAGCTTATGCTCGATGACATCTCGGGCGACGCCTTGCATGTCTGAGGGTTCCCACGCAAAAACGTTTGAGTTTTCGCGAAGGAAGGCCGCGAGTTGCTCCACGTGTTCTTCGAGGAGGTCTGCTCCGATCTTGACGGTCCTTCCTTCATCTCCTGAGGACAGTTGAACTTTCTGGAGGTCCCCCTCTGGGCGTGGCCTCGGGAGTGGCCTTCTGGAAGAAGTGGCCAGGGCATTAGGCTCGGGGGGGTTCTCTCCCCCTGGATCCTTGATCACGTTGATGTTTCCAATGGTAGCGGTGGCGTGCTCGTAAAGAGCGCGGGCTACGTTCTGGTCACCTCAAACGGTGATCGCACCGTGAGGCCCAGGGATCTTCATGCAGAGCTAGTTCTGGTGAATCGCCACCCCAAGATGGTTGATCGTGGTCCTCCCCATAATGGCGTTGTATGAAGAGGGGAGATCCACAACATCGAACCGGACCATCTCCGTCCGGTACTTTTTTGGGGGGCCGAAGGTCATCGGGAGGTCGACCTTCCCCACCGGGTGGATGGTCTTCCTGGGGACGAAGCCTTGCAGCGGCCCGAGTGCGGGCTGCAGCAACTTCTCGTCGACTTGCATCTCCCTGAACGCCTTCAGGTATAGGATATCGGCGGAGCTTCCGCCGTCGACGAGGATGCACGCTAATTGGCAGTTGTAGACTGTGGCCGAGACGATGAGCGCGTCGTCATGCGGGAAGCGAACCCCGCGTGCGTCTTCCGCTGTGAAGGTGAGGGGGACGTCTAACCATTTCGATGGCGGAGACGTATGTAGCACCCCCACAACCTTCACCTCTTGTGCATACTCCTTGCGCTGACGCTTGGAGTCCCGTCCCGAGGCAGATCCCCCCGTAATGATGTTTATACGCCTTTGGGAGGTTTGGAAGGGGAGCTCTTGAGCTAAGCCCCCTTCTTGTGTCTATCTTTGTTGCTCACCTGCGGGAGCAGGAAGCGCTGGCAAGGCCGGTGAGGGAGGTAAGGAGGCAGGGCCCCTCCCCCCTGCCCGCGCTAATCAAGAAAGGCCGCAAAGTGCTGTAAAAGCTGATGGCATTCTCGAGTAGCATGGGTACTTGACTTGTGGAAGGCACACCACACATTGGTTGTGCCCTCTTTGCCTTCCTTGGAGTGGTCCTCACGCCCACGGGACGATTGTCCCCCCCGTAGCCTTTTGACTTAGGGGGAGCACGACCGCCTTTGCCGCCGTCGCGCGAGCCACCTCCGCCCTCAAGGACGAAGGCGTCCCGAGGCCGTGGCTCGCCGCGATCGTTTCTCCGGGGACGCTTGTTGGGAGGATCTTTAGCCTCCCGGCCGGCGGGGACAGGAGCCCCCTGGTTTTTCTTCCAAAGATCGTCCTCCTCCGCACGGGCGTACTTCTCGAGTACGGTGAAGAGCTCGTCAGCGGAGGTGGGGCAGCTCTGAGAAAGCCTCCGGTGGAGTTCCCCGGGGAGTATACCGCTCTTGCACGCTTCGATGACTGTGGAGTCGGGGATGTGCGCCACTTTGCTCTTTACTTGAGCGAAGCGCTTAAAGAAGCTGCGGATGGTCTCCTCCATCCTTTGCCGGACGGTGTAAAGCTGGGACGAGTCTAAGGGACGTACGTAGTTCCCCTGGAAGTTTGCGCAAAATTCGCGCTTCAGCTGCACGAAGGACTTGATGGACCCAGCTTTAAGGTTGTAGAACCATGAACGGGCGATGCCCGTGAGGTAGAGGGGGAAGACATTGCATTGCACTGTCTCGTCCCCCCCAGCCGCCGAGTGGCCGTGGAGTACACCTGCACGAACTCGTAAGGATCGGCCTCACCGTTGTAATGCTCGATATGCGGCGGGCGGTAAGGCTGTGGCCAGCGGATGCACCGGAGGCAACTGCACAGCGGCTGATTGGCCCCCTCAACTTCCTTGGGGGATTCATGGTCGCTGTCTTCTCTCGCCGGGGACGCATGCTCATTGTCGGAGTCTGGGAGGGGTGCCAACGGTCCACTGGTGCGACGGTATCACCTCTTTTCCTCGGGGTTAGTCGAGCTGACCTCTTGAGCGTCGAGGTATTCTGCGGGGATGGTAGCAGCTTCTTTAACGATCTCTGCCCCCAGTCGGGTCAGGAGAGCGTCTCCACGCACCCGTGAGCTCAGGGGAGTCCTGGCCGATGGAGGGAGGTGGTTTCCCTGGACTTAGCGGTACGCATTCGCTTGACCTCCTCCCTAGTGAAGCGGGTCTGATCCGCCGGGGGTGCCCGCAAGGGCGGCCCTGGAGGGGGAGGGAGCTGATGCGTGTTTGCCATCGTCCCAGTGGACGCCGCCGGTGCGTGGACGGGGCCCGATGCCGGGTCCCCGCTCGGGGCGACGGCGGGAGCAATCGCGGTTTGGGTCTTCAGGGTGTTCGCAGGAGCGGGTGCCGCACCGGCTCCGGGCGTCGGCCCTCGAAGGCTCTCGGGCCTAGGTGTGGAGGTTGTCTCCGGTGCGAGGGAGGCCCCTGGCACGTCGGTAGCCACTCGGGGGGGTTCCAGGCCTGGGGCCGGGTAACTCCCCGAAACAGGGGAGGACTCGGGGACGAGTTGGCCCCCTGGCGCGGGAAGCATCCCTGGGACTGGGAATGCCCCAGGTGAGGGTGCACCTCCGGGCGTGGGGAACATTCCCAGCCCGGGAAAGGTGGGGTGCCCCTTGAAGAATTGGGGCGGTGCCCCCATACACGAATATGGGGGCGGGTAGACAGGAGCCGGGAGTCGCGCCAGGACGCGCAGTAGCTCCTCCAGGGTGTGCTGGGTGCGGAGCTGGCCCTGGATCAAAGCCCCCAGCAGAGGATCTCCGGAGACTGGGACGGAGAGTTGGGGTGCACTAGGCCCCGCAAGCTCGGTTGCGGTCACCAGGTCAGATATGAGGACCCTCCTACCAGAGACCGCGGGTGGAGGAGACAGCTCCTCCCCCCGGGCGCCCCTGGGCGGCAGGGTCATGGAGGCATCATCTCGCGGAGGTGGAGCTGAGTTGCTGGGACCAGCGCCATCGGGAGATGAGAGGGCTTGAGCTCTGGTTCTTGGGGGAGCCATGGCGATTCGTCACGTGGTCCCCACGGTCGGCGCCAGCTGTCTTGGTATTACCGATACCCTGACAGATTTCTTCGGACGTGCGTAGCACGTGTACAGCGGCGCGAGTTGACCGAGTTACCGGTCACCTCCCGCCGGGCAACACAGAAAGACACAATGGTTTTTATACAGGTTCGGGTCCCAGTGGGGGCCCTAGTCATGTTGGCTCTCTCCAGACGAGAGTCCGCTGGGGAGGTGTACTCTCGGGGAGAGGTCTCCAGGAGAGCCTGTTGTTTTGAGTTAATTTAAATGAGTTCGAATCCCCCTCAAATGAGGTATAGGAGGGGTATATATAGCCCCTAAGAAATGCAAAAGACCGAAAAGCCCTAGCTACGACCGTTGGAATGAAGGGCGTTGATGTCATTTGGCTAGGGGAACGGCTTGGATGCTTGACATGTGTCCTCGTCAGCTCTCCAAAGGCTTCTTCGGTCAGTAGCCATCCTCCCGAGGCCCCGGGTGTCACCGGGGGCCCGGTGACTCTTCGGGTATCACCGGGCGCCCGGTGATGCTCCGGGACTTGCCGGGGGCCCGGTGACCCTCTGGGTCTCACCGGGGGCCCGGTGACTCTTCGGGTCTCACTGGGCTCCCGGTAACCCTTCGGGTCTCACCGGGGGTCCGGTGACCCTCTGGGTCTCACCGGGCACCTGGTGACCTCCGGGTCTCATCGGGGGCCCAGTGACCCTCCAGGTCTCACCGGGGTTCTGGTGATCTTTCGGGGCGCACCGGGGGCCCGGTGATCCTCCGGGTCCCACCGGGGAATCTTCAAGGCTTCGTGGAGCCCCTAAGGAGTTCCCCCAACACCATACAATATACTTTTGCAGAAACTAAGGAAGTCGAAGGTGTTATCACAAGTCATTCCATCCATAATTTACATATTGCTGGGTACTGATGAAGCAAAGGCAACATGCTTTTTGTCCGTGACTGACGACACCGGACACCATTCATGCTGAGTACTAGTGAGACGAAGGCATCCATTTGTTCGCGACCGACAAGGCCAAACAATCCCCTGGCCGGGCACAGATGAGGCGAATGCCACATTTTTCTAATAACACCATAGATTGACGAGGCTATGGATTTTTATACTTGCATGCATGGATATACGCATTGCATTCATTTATTCAAGGGCAAAATTATTTTGAGGTTTGAAGACGATAACCATCAGCACAGCTTAATCAAAGGTTTTCTGCGGACTTGTTCTGTAGATATAATTAACCAGGAGTTTTTCGAAAGACCTGTGCAACCATAAACCATGCAATTCCCTGAAGCCAAGATGAACTTTCCTTTGGCGCAATGAGAGATTGTAAATCCCAAAGGGATATGTAACTTGTAATTCTTTTCAGAATTAATAGAGTACAATGTTTCCTTAGATTGTGCATTATCTACTTTTTATTTGTATACTTATGTATACTGGCATGCCCGCAACACGAAAAAGGGGGGCCAAATTTTCTGGAAGAGAGATATTCTTGGCTATGAGGGCAAACAAGTCACTCGTCCTTTAACGCAAACCGGTAAAAGGCACCTTAGTCATCTTGCCAATTAAACAAAATTCGCAAGTCTCAAGTGATTTAAAATCAAATGAGTCCAGAAAACCATCACTATGGAGCTTCTATAGTTGTTTCTAAGCCTCTAAAAGCGAAGTCCCACTTCCTTTCCACTTTTCTGCCAGGAATTTCACCAAATTCCTTTTCCAGTGTCATGTCCGTTTGCATCACATGGAAAAGGTGTCGGGTGCGGGTCTAGTCTTTCGCTTCTCATGCTTAGACTTGATTCCTGAGATCACATCTCCAGCCTTACCTGTTCCCTTTTCCCTTACTACCAATTTTAGAAGAACACTTCTTTATCTTAGTAGTTTTCTGAACCATCATCACATGATTAGAGCTTTTCTTAATTCTCTCCTTGGCTGACATGAGCATCCTATGCAGTTTGGTCAAGGTCCTCTCCATGCCATTCATTCATAATGAAAGGCTCGAAGCTCTGCCGGAGTGACTGGAGAACCAAATTAGTTTCCAACTCTTGGCCAAGGGGGAACCAACTATTCCCAACCTCTCAATGTAACCAATTATATTGATCACTTGAGTACTAACTAGATTCACTTCAGCTATCCTGGAAGCAAACAAGGACCTTGTGGTCTGGTACCTCTCAGTCCTTGTTTGGTTCTCAAACATGCCTTTTAAATCCATTCTTATTGTGGGCATCCATGTTCTCATCTTGCTTCTAAAGCTCAGAGTTCATGGTGGAAAACATGAGATAGCTAACATCCACAGAATCACTGCAATGCATATCATACTCGTTCTTTTCAGCGCGAGGGGCATTATCAGTTGGTTCATCGAGATATGGACTCTCTAGATCATATTTAACTACTACAGAAATGCAATCCACTAACCCATATCTTCTAACGGTTATAAGCAATCTGGGAAAATCCGATAGAATACGACGACAACGGTGGAGAAGAGGCTTTGTACTATCGGTTATATTCTGGTATACCGTTAGTAAAATGCAAACAATTTTTACTATCGGTCATTACTGTACCAACCGATATAATATATTAAATAGTACTATCGGTTTCTCTTTCGTAACTGATAGTGAAATTACGGATTTTTTACTATTGGTTCATACTGTACCAACCAATATAATAAAGTAAATTTTACTATCGGTTTTTCTTTGGTAACTGATAGTGAAATTACGGAATTTTTACTATCGGTTCATACTGTACCAACCGATATAATAGAGTAAATTTTACTATCAGTTATATAAAACAAACCGATAGTGAAATGACATCATATAAACTAATGGTTATGACAGTGGGGACCTTAATAGAGAGAAAAGTTTACTATCGGTTGTGGTTTTGAACTGATAGTAAAATTGCACAACTTATCTCAACCTCTGCTCTGCATCCTCGATTCATTTCTACTGTACGTGCATCCACGCTCCAAGCTAGAGTGATCTGGAGAAGCTAGCTGAGAGGTTGATAATTCGATCCCCCTCGGTATTGTCATCTTCTCATCACCTCTCTCTCTCTCGATCACTCTTTCACACTCTCCCTCTCTCTACTTCCAATTCATTAAACTAGATACATGTAGCTCCAAACTAGCTAGAAGGCTAGGTTGGCTAGCTAGCTATAGCTTGCTGAAGTTAAGTTAGGAATGATTTATGGCTGAAGTTAACCAGCTAGCTAGCTGGCTCTTCCAATTAATGCATCAAGTTAATTAGGGTTTCATATATATCCATTTAATGTAATTAAGCAGCTGTACACACATATGGCCTTGCTAATTGATGATGTTTCATGCATGCATGCCCTGAGTCATTAATTATTTATTTCAATTTGTCAATTTTGTGAAATAATTGTAGATGGACCGATAACATTGGATATATGGAATAAAACGTACTACTATTGAGTATTTGGAGGGTGTGAATGGGTTTATTAAATTTGCTGAGCAAGAAAAGGTGAAGAAGGGAGAGAAAGATATGTATTGTCCTTGTATAGATTGTATGAACTTAAAGAGGTTCAGCAACTCTGATCAGATTAGGAGTCATTTGATCATCGTGGTTTTAACGCACGCTATACCCGTTGGATATGGCATGGTGAAGATCTTGACGAAACGAACACCGCTACCACTCAGCAGCACCCGGAAGTGGATTGCAGTAATGATGATCATCAGAACATTGATAATGTTCATTCGGATGTGCATGTAGATGACGACAATTTAGATGAAATGTTACGTGATGTAGAAGAAGATTACAGCGAAAACGATTTCGCTAAATTTGTGAAATTAATTGTTGATTCTGAGAAGCCTTTGTTCCCCGGATGTGCAAAATTTACAAAGTTGTCTTCTGTGTTGAGATTATATAACTTGAAGGCAAGTAACGGTTGGAGCGATAAGAGTTTCACGGCACTATTAGATCTGTTAGCAGACATGTTTCCAGAGGGAAATGAGTTGCCAAGATCGGTTTACCAGGCCAAAAAACTATTGTGTCCGTTAGGAATGGAAATCGAAAGAATATATGCATGCCCAAATGATTGTGTTCTGTATCGTAACGAGTACGAGGATTTGCATGTTTGTCCAAGATGCGGTGCATCGCGGTATAAGCATGGGGACATAATTTATCACAATGGATGTGATGAGGTAAAGAAAGGGCCTCCGGCCAAAACTGTGTGGTATTTGCCTGTGATTCCTAGATTGAAATGGCTGTTTGTAAATCCGAAAGATGCGAAGTACTTGCATTGGCATAGTGAAGGTCGGAAACAAGACGGAAAACTAAGACATCCAGCTGATTCTATTCAATGGAGAAACATTAACAGAACATTCGGTGAGTTTGGCAGCGAAGTGAGGAATATAAGGTTTGGGCTGAGTACGGATGGTATGAATCCACATGGAAATATGAGCAGTCGGCATAGCACTTGGCCGGTTCTTTGATGTGTCTACAATCTTTCTCCTTGGTTATGTATGAAGCGTAAGTACATCATGATGTCATTACTAATTTCAGGACCCAGACAACCCAGGAATGATATTGACGTGTTTCTATCACCGTTAGTCGAGGATTTACATAAATTGTGGAGCGAAGGGGTGCGGGTGTGGGATGCACATAAGCGAGAGAATTTCATGTTGCAGACCATGATATTTTGCACCATAAATGATTTCCTGGCCTATGGAAATTTGTCGGAGTATAGTACGAAAGGAGGCAAGGCTTGTCCTATTTGCCTGGATGAAACTGAAAGCTTGTGGTTACCGAATTGCAGAAAAACAGTGTACATGGGTCATCGCAGATTCCTTCCGATGCATCACGCCTACCGTAAGAAGAGGAAGTCATTTAATGGGAAGCCTGAGAAAGGATCAGCCCCAGTGTTTGTGACTGGTAAGGAGCTTTACTTGCGCGTGAAGGACATCAAAGTTGAGTTCGGTAAATGCTCTAAACCTCCAGGAAAAAATGTTTGGAAGAAGAGATCGATTCTTTGGGATCTGCTATATTGGGAGCACTTCAAGTTCGACATTGCATTGATGTCATGCACGTAGAGAAAAATATTTGTGACAGTTTGATTGGTTTGTTGTTGAACATTTCAGGAAAGACGAAAGATGGCATCAACGTTCGCCGTGACATGCTCGACATGGGCATAAGGACTGAGCTTGCACCGTTGGAGAAGGGAAAGCGTATATACCTCCCCCTGGCCTGCTATACTTTGTCAAAAAGAGAAAAAACAGAACTCTGTCAGTGCCTATATGGTGTCAAAGTTCCATGCGGGTATTCTGCGAACTTGAAAAAACTTGTGTCCATGAAAGACTTGAAACTGGTTGGTATGAAGTCCCATGATTGTCATGTACTGATGTCACAAATGCTTCCCATTGCTATCAGAGGCATTCTCCCAGTCAAAGTTAGCGAGACAATTACAAAGCTATGTTATTTCTTCAACACAATATCTGGCAAGGTAAGCGTGTACTCCTAGCAAGTTAATTAGCTCCATTCGTGGAACTTGTAAGATTTTTTGGATCTGATGAATATTTACTGCAACTGTGTCCTTGTAGGTAATTGATCTAGATGGACTGGATGATTTGCAATGCGATGTGACTACAACTCTTTGTCAGCTGGAGATGTATTTCCCTCCATCTTTTTTTGATGTTATGGTCCATCTAATTGTTCACCTTGTCAAAGAAATTAAGTTTTGTGGACCCGTGTTCCTGCGCTACATGTATCCATTTGAGAGATTTATGGGTATCTTGAAGGGATATGTATGGAATCGACATCGGCCTGATGGCAGTATCATTGAAGGTTATGCCGCCGAGGAGGTGATTGAATTTTGCACCAACTATATGGCCGAGGTTGACCCAATTGGCGTTCCTACGTCCCGGCATGAGGGCAGGCTTCAGGGCATTGGAACGATTGGATTTAAAACAGTCGTCCTCTCTAGTGATCTGTATGCAAAAGCCCATTTTTGGGTCTTACAGCACATGACGGGGGTGGAGCCATACATACACGAGCACAAGGAAATGTTATGGAAATAGAATCCTTCGTAGCAAGAGATTTGGGTCACCAGAGAACATAACAAGAAGTTTGCTGAGTGGATCGAAAATAGAGTACTCCTACAAGCTTCTGAGGGCAACGTAGATGAAATTGTTACATGGTTGGCCAGAGGGCCTAGATTTACTGTAGGGACTTGGCAGGGGTATGACATCAACGGCTATTCATTTTACACAAGAACTCAGGACGAGAAGAGTAGTATGCAATGTAGTGAAGTGACACTACTTGCTATTTCAAAGGATGCCAGGGCAGTAAGGGCACTCAACTTATATTACGGTGTTATTGAGGAAATATGGGAGCTCGATTATGTATTACTTAAGATTCCTTTGTTTCGATGCCAATGGGTCGAAATCTCTCGAGGTGTTAAAGTCGACAATTATGGGTTTACTCTCGTCGATCTCAGTAGAATCGCACACCAAGATGATCCATTAATACTTGCTGAGCAAGTCACACAGGTGTTCTACAGCGTTGACCCGGCAATCCAAAGTTGCACGTTATCCTTCACAGTAAGAGACGTATTGTTGGGGTCGAAGACGTTGTGGATGAAGAAGAGTATGATCAGTTTGACGCACTACCTTCATTTTTAGGTGGAATTCTTCAATCTATCCCTACCGAAGATATTGACGAAACAAGTTACCTCCGAGATGACCACGAAGAAGGATTATGGGTGGACAACCATTCTTGACTAATTTGCAATATGTAAGTGACGTATATTACTTGGATCTTTAATCGAAGAATTCTTCAAATCATTTTTCAAAAATTCTTTGGGAAAACATACGTGATGCATTGAGAATCATTTCTGCAATTTTTCATTTCAATTGGAGTTGATTTGAGCAATAATTGATTCTTTTCACAAATCAATATGAAAACTGCAAAGTTCAGATTCCTCATGGTTTTTGGCTGGTTTGTCATTTTGATATCTCCATCTTGATTGGCTATTTGAAAAAAGTTTCTATATGCATGATTCCTTATGTTCCATGATTGGTCTTTACTGTTAATTTATTTCAAAATTATTGGAAGTCATTTGCATGGAGTTTTAGGTGTCTTTACAAGTGCAAAATGATGTACTGAGACCCATCTGTAATTGTTCTCAGGAAAACCCTTTAGGGTCAATAACATTGTATTTTACTATCGGTTTCAATTTCCAAACCGATATGAATTTAAGATCTAATATCGGTTTCTTGTTCACAACCGATAGTAATACATATTGTGTTATGAGACCCTGTTCTACAATTTGGTTTGATCTTGTACAGTGGATTAATTTACTATCGGTTACTAATCATAAAACCGATAGTGAAATACAATGGCAATAAAGATCATTTGAACATAACTCTTGATTGTAAAATCTTATTTGGAAATTTTTTTCAGAATAATATATTTCATGCAATGAAAATCATTTCTGTAAATTTTCATTTCAATTGGAGTTGATTTGAGCAATAATTGATTCTTTTCACAAATCAATATGAAAACTGCAAAGTTCAGATTCCTCATGGTTTTTGGCTGGTTTGTCATTTTGATATCTCCATCTTGACTGGCTATTCGAAGAAAGTTTATTTATGCATGATTCCTTATGTTCCATAATTGGTCTTTACTGTTAATTTATTTCAAAATTATTGGAAGTCATTTGCATGGGGTTTCAGGTGTCTTTACAAGTGCAAAATGATGTACTGAGACCCATCTGTAATTGTTCTCAGGAAAACCCTTTAGGGTCAATAATATTGTATTTTACTATCGGTTTCAATTTCCAAACCGATATGAATTTAAGATCTAATATCAGTTTCTTGTTCACAACCGATAATAATATATATTTTGTTATGAGACCCTGTTCTACAATTTGGTTTGATCTTGTACAGTGGATTAATTTACTATCGGTTAATAATCATAAAACCGATAGTGAAAAATGCCAACACTCCAAACCCCAACTGCCATTGTATTTACTATCGGTTTGATGATTATTAACCGATAGTAAAGATTCCTATATTAGGTTAAACTCGTACGATTTTCCCTCCAGTGCAACTGATCACATTTCCAAATAGTCGCGTGCGGAAAACCCTAACCTCCCCGACGTTCCATTTTTTGCTCCTCTGCACCACCATTGCCGCTCGTAATTGGGTTCTCCACCACCTCCAGCCACTGCATCGCGCCATCGTAGGCCACTCCTTGAACGACTGTAAGTGTTCTTGACCAAAACGCAGTATCATCGATCTTGCCGCCCGCGTCAATTTCTTAAATTTATATTGAATAGTTCATATGTGGTTCAATGTATTACAAATATAAAACTAGATGAAAAGTGCACGAATTACAAACTTGATAGCTATGAGAATTACAGACTTGATGAAAATCACTAGGAATATTTCGTTACATAGTCGTCCACTATCGGTTTCTTATTTAGAACCGATAGTAAAAGACCATAATCTGAATTTTCTGTTAATTATTTCCCATTTTCTAATTTTCATCTGAAATTTTGGTTCATTTAAATTTTTATCACAAATCCATGATTCTTTATGTTCCTGCAGAGAGACTAGCATAGTTTGCACTGCTAATCTTATCTATTTTCCTAAATACAAACTTGAATACTATCGGTTTTAATTGTCAAACCGATAGGAAATAGAGTATCTCATATCGGTTTCTTATTGTCAACCGATAGTACATTGAAAAGTCTGAATTTTGTAGATTTCATATTTGATTTGTGAAAAGAATTAACTATTGCTCAAATCAAATACATTTGAAATGAAATTTTACAGAAATGATTTTCATTGCATGAAATATATTTTTCTGAAAAAATTTTCCAAATAGGATTTTACAATCAAGAGTTATGGTCAAATGATCTTTATGTTAAGCAAGAAGGTTGAAATTCGACAACCTTTTGCAAATTGAGTTCAAATTTGATTTCATGAGATTTTTCACATGAAAGAGCTTAAATCAGTTATTCATATCATTTTGAGCTGAAGGTCGCGAGTAAAGACCATAAAAACAGCCGAAGCTCATGTTTTGCATGTATAAGATATTTCGAGTCAAAGCAAGTTTTCTGGTGAGATTCAAACACCCAAAATCTATTCAAATTGAAACTCTTTTGAGAAAGTTTTCAATTTCGAACTTTTTCGGGGTAATAATATCTAGGACTTTTTTAAAACAAGTTTTGGCACAATTCAAATAGATTTTGATTAGCACTCGAAACTGATTTGGTTAAAAAACGAGACAGTCGAAAGCCTCTAAAAACCTTTTAAATCCATTTTGAAGACCATGTTAATAGGAATTGATGATTTTTGGCCTTTTGAATGAAAATTTGACATTTTAACAAAAAGAGGTGGTTCATCATTACCATTCCATTTTAGTTATGAACTTTGTCATATACCTTTCTTCATATCAATTGATGGTCTGTTCATGGAATTTTAGGTAAAGCCATGTCGGCATCTTCCTCGGCTAATAGTAGTGATTCGGCAAGGGCGGACGTAGATGACGCTGCCTCGTCCCAGCGCAAGAGGAAGGCGCGAGGTGCGACGATGTTGTGCCGTTTGGCCAAACGCGCGGATCTTTCACGTGAGTTCAACCAGTTCGGGAGACCGATCGGGAAGAACGCCGACCAGTACGCTGCCTATGTTGGTTTGTTGGCGAAGGAAAGGGTGAAGATCACCGTCCACAGCTATAAGGACATTAAGGCTGACGAGATGGATAGGCTGTGGGCGGAAGTGAAGGTAAAATTAATCAAAATCGTTGAACTCTTGAGTAATCACATTCTCTTGGTTTATCCCAGAGATTAAGTAAGTCCTGCTTATATGCACCATTTGAAACAGACCAAGTGGAACATTCTTGACGATGGTTCCAAGATAGCTTGCTTGAAGGACATGAACAACACGTGGAAAACCTTCAAGAGAGTCCTCGTCAGGACCTTCCTCACTAAAGGCAAATCTCCATGTGAGACCCTTCATAACGGAGGAGATATGGGAGCAATTCACCCAACAGAAGGGGACCCCTGAGTTCAAGGTATGTATGGTTCCTTTGCTTGGTTACACCGTTGTATGCAGTAACCAGCAGTGCATTAATTTTCTTGTTTTTGGTATGAAGGCCCTTAGCGAGAAGAACAAGGCAATCCAGAGGAGAAACGACCACCCGCACCGGCTCGGCTCTCGCGGCTATGCGGGGAAGGAGGAGCAGTGGAAGAATGCTGAAGACGAGGCGTCGAATGTCATCGACTCCCCTGACCTACTGCTCCCCGAGATCCGCGATCCGCGATGCAAGCGCTGGTGGCTGGCCAGAGGGGCCGTGTTGTCCACCGGGACTATAGAGTTCCCAAACCCCAGGGACGTCGAGGTCGTGCAGCGAATCGTAAGTTGGCTAACTTCCTGGTTGGAGTCATAGAGTGTGGTAAAAAAAAACTATGATCACTAGTGTGCATACAAGTTTGTATATATTTTTTCCTCACAATGGAGAGCTTTGAATGTAACAGATCTCTTGCTTGAAGGAGGCGACCGAGGGATTGTTCACTCCCCATAGGGAGAACGACATCCTTACCCGGGCTCTAGGGAACAAGGAGCATCTAGGGCGGACGCGAACCGTGGGGGGTGTGGTGCCATGGAAGGAAGGCTTCTCGGAGCCCAGGCAAAAGGCGAAGAAGGCTCGCAGCTGGAAGGAAAGGGAATCGGAGCTGTCTGAGAAGATACGGTCAGATGTGACTGCACAATTCGCGGAAATGTTCGCTCAAATGAATGAGAAGTATGAACGCCTCAGCCGAGTTGTGCAGTCCAAGGGTTTAGATCCAGCTGCCGAGGTTGACGTTGCTAGGCCGAGTAGTTGCGGCTCGAAGGTTCACGTGGATCCGGTGGACCTGATTGAGGTATTGCAACTCTTGAGCTATATATGCAGTTTGGTTGATGCCACTCCCGTTACGTTAGAACTGTTTCACTAACCTGTTATAATTGTTGCAAATTGCAGAAGCCGGAGAGCTGTAGCCTATTGATCAACATAGGCGACAAACCTGTAGTGGTTGCAAACGGGGTCGTATATCAGTCTTGGGAGGATGTCTGGATCCACTGCGTACCTCTGGAGCCTGGATTCGCAAAGGTACAGGTGGACATGGCCCTCCCGGGCTACAGCTCTTTTCCGTTGCCCGTCCCAATGGACGAAATGCGGACAATTGGTGAGGCATTGGGCTCGTATATACAGTGGCCTAAGAAGGGTGTTAGACTACAGGAGGTAAACCCTAGCCATTCTAGCTTACAACTCAGTTAATATACTCAATTTGCAAAATCTAACTTACGCGTTCGTACTTCTAGTGGACGATGGATGCCAGCTCACTTCCTGAAGACACCACCCCCAGCACAACGCATGACCGAGCTCCTTCGGCCCCCATGCCTCCTCCGACGGCCTCAAACCCTTCGCCATCAAATGAGGCCAGCAGCACCACGCCCCAACCTTCGAAGGTATACACTCGCTCCCCGCCCAAAGGCAAGGGCAAGGCCAAAGGCAAGGCGAAACAAAGCCAGCCGGGTACGTTCAAGAACAGGTTCCCACTCGTGTCGGAGTACCTTCTGCGCAATATAGATCAAATAACCAGAAGTCTCCACGAGTGGTACTTGACCCGGTCTAGGCGCTACATCAACTTCTTAGTTCACTTCAGGCCAGGTCATTTTCACCGTGAGGCCGGTAGCATATCGGTGGCCCACGAGGATTTGTTCGACCTCCTCAACTGGTGGGAGCTTGATATGTCCATCATACGGACTGGAGTCCTGTGAGTTTGCTGTTGTGTGAAGTTATCACAGTTCATTTCATAAATCTAATCACTTTGTATGCATTATTTACTAATGTCTACTTTGCATCCAAGTGCATGTATAGGCTGGTGTCGATGAGGGCATGTGACAAGGTGGGTTTCCTTGACCCAGACAAAATAAGCCTCACGATGCTAGAGCACGACCAAGCACATGCGGAGGAATACATATCAAGGGCACTACTAGCGTAGCAGGACCGAGAGTTCATTCTTGCGCCATACCACCAAAGGTTAGTGTATTTCCTACTAATTTAACTCATTCTTGTATGTTACACCTAACATATGTATGAAACAGTTCGCTTATATATGCAATGTAGGGGCCACTGGGTCCTCGCCATCATTTGCGCATGGATGAATGAGGTCTATTACCTCGATTCGATGAGCGACAGGGTGGCACATGTTTTCACCCTCACGTGGAACCTAGACGCGTAAGTAACATAGCTGTTTTAAATTTTTCTCTAACTAGCTAATTAATGATAACATATTAACCGGCAATGCTAATAAATACAGGGCTTTCAAAAATTATGTTACTGCTGGAGGGAGGCATGACGCGTCGAAGGGCACAACAATTTCTTGGAAAGAATTTGAGGTAATTAATACGGATGGAAGTACTCATGATGAGTCTTTTAATTTAAGCTTAATTAGTTCTTTCGTGTTAATGTGGATTTATGTCTTTGCATATGCAATTATCCCAGTGCCATCAGCAGCCACAATCGTGGGAATGTGGCTTTTATGTCATGAGATTTGTGTATGACCTGATCAGGACAAACTTTGCCCAATTCCCTAAGGTAACCATTTTTCCTGACTCAAAGTCGAACATTGGATGTGTCGTACGTTCCTAACTTCATACACGCATGCAGAGCGCCATGTTGAAAGAGCAATATGAGTTGCCTCAATTGAAGGAGCTGCAAACAATTTGGGCTCAATATGTGATGAAAGAAGTGGCTATCAACGATCGGCCGTAAATGACTTGTGTAATATATATTGAATGTGTTGATTGGTGTATGTGTGTATATTCATTGGTGTATTTGCGAATAAACTCAATATGTGAATAAATTCATTGGTGTGTTTGTCAATAAACTCAATATGTGAATAAATTCAATCTGTCCAATGCATGTGTATATCTTTGTATTTGTGTATTTGTGCATAAATTAAATCTCTGAATAATTAGTGTATTTGTGAATAAATTAAATCTGCTGTTAATGATCCTTTGTAATACTATCAGTTCATATTCTACAACCGATGGAAGAAAGTTGTGGTACTAATCGTGTTGAGTACCTAACCGATAGAAAAAACTATACATTACTATAGGTTTCCAGTGAATAACCGTTACAAGAAATATAACATCACTATCGGTTGAGATCATTGAGCTGATAGAAGAATTGTCGTTAGCGATTACTGAAACGTTGGAGGTGTAGGTATTTTACTATCGGTTTTTAACCGATAGGGGTGTGCTACGTTTCTTCTATCGTGCCGATCACTAGCGGTAATAGAACCGATAGTAAATTTGATTTTTAACCGATAGTGAAAAGCATTTTTGTAGTAGTGTTCCTTCTTATCTTTCTTGAGAACAATTCTCAAGTGCGATACCAGTTAATAAAATTTGTTCCCTTTTAAGAATCATACGCAAAACAAAACTGAGAAGGGGAGGGAGGATGAAAAACAGTGCAAAAAATCCACAACAGAAAAATATGCAAACCAAATAAGCATTTTGTTTATGCAAATCTTCTGTCAAAAACTGAATCCAATAAAAGATGCTTTTGCTATACGATTGTGTTCCGTCGCATGTCATATGATAGGCGAAGATCCATATGACGAGGATTGACACCCGGGTCACTTCAAATAAACGCACTGTTGGTTCAAGACAGATTCGAGCCAAACACGTGCCTGGCGGTGCAAACTCAAGTTATTCTGAGAAGCATCAGCCCGAGGTCGCAGGCTGCGCGATCAGACCGCAGGCTTCGCGCGGTCAGGAATTCGTGTGTTTTATGAGAATTGAATGATGGAGATGTTGCGCGGTCAGCCAACATCCCGCGGTCAGAGCACTTTCGACCAGGGTACTTGGGGTTTACCTGTCCGGCTGTCCCTATAGCGGGAATGTTCCAAGTATCACTACCACAGAAACAGACATCCTGGACGGCACATCACAGACGGTTATGAACTGTTCAATGGAAAACCGTCTGTGAAGGCCTGTCGGAAGAATATGTTCAGATATCACAGACGGTTCTGACGTCAAAAACAACTGTCACAGTAAACCAGACGGCTCTGAACACAAAACCGTCTGTGATAGTATACTTATCACAGACGGCTCTAACCTAAAAACCGACTGTGATATATACAATCGGTTCCCAGCTAAGAACCGTCTGTGATAGTCTAATTATCACAGACGGTTCTAACCTAAAACCCGACTGTGATATATACAGACGGTTCTGAGTTCTGAACCGTCTGTGATAATTAGACTATCACAGACAGTTCGGAACTCAGAACCGACTGTGATTTATACAGTCGGTTGTAAACCACGAAGCGTCTGTGATAGTGTAGTTATCACAGACGGTTCTGATGTATTAACCGACTGGAAAAGTACCGGCGCTTCGAATTCTCAACTGTGATCATTTCTGTCTCCGATCTTCGCGCGCGGCGCCTAGGAGAACACGAAGCATCGCTTTGGAAGTTCTATAAATTGACAAATGGAAAAATTGTCATTTACTTTACAAGTTTTTATAGTTCTCAGACTGTTTGACTCCTTAGCTTCTCTGCGCCAATGGCATCCTCGATGGCATCGTCAGCCTCGCCCTCCCCGGTATGAACTCTCAATCTTTTGGACTTACCCCTGTATTGTTAATCCATGTTCAATACATTCTTGACCTGTTGATTTGCACAGGGAAGGGGAGCCGTGGAAGACACTGCCAAAGTCAAGGCCGAGCTGAGGGCCCTCCAGGAGGAGCACAAGCTCCTCACGGAGAAGCACACTCGGCTACGGCTTGACCTTGACGATCTCTTCCAGCGCATTCAGCGCATGAAGACGGATGGTGACAATGCTAGGGCGAGGACGAGGCGTCTTCGCGAGGAGAAGAAAGCCGCGGATATGACCATCGCTAGCTGTGGTTTGACAATGAAGGATACCATCGCGAAGCTGAGGGAGGTCGCAGGCCTTCTCGACGCTGAAGTAGTTGATCCTGAGAAGGACAACTTGTCGCTGGAGGAGTCCTGCGTCCTGGCTGCAAGTCAAACTGACTTTATTCTAGATGCAGCCAGGGCTAAGACCACTCCTTGACCTAGCATTCTGTATTTTTACTTTTTTTTTGTAAGTGATGAAACAAATTATTGAAAACTTTGTTCTTATGTCAACTTTCTAATTTTCCAGCACATTCTTGGACTGCATGCAATTAATCTTCCCTCTTTCTTTATCTTTCGTTGGCTTTTGTCGAACATTCGACCATACAAAGGTATGTACACTGTGTGCGATCAAGGAACGACTATCGCGATCTTTGGTTTGTGATCGGAGCCCTTGAAATAATATAGAAACAATATAGAGGTCGCAGGTCCCATGCAAATAATATAAGAAGAATATAGAAGTTATATATCAACGTGCTTTGAAATATCACAAACGGTTCTGAGGTAAAAAACATCTGTGATAGTCACATTAGAGACGGTTTTTACGTAAGGCCCGACTGTGATGGTCCCAACAGTGTCCTCGAGTCGACTCGAATTCTTAACCTCTATCAATATCACAGACGGTTCTTAACTCCCAACCGTCTGTGATAGTCCCAACAGTGCAATTCTCTACATGCAATTGTTGATAACCGCACATAATAACTGAGCAGATGAAGAGACTTAATTATTTACTTCAAATTTATTTTGCATCGAATTATGTAATCTGACTCTTCAACTTCCTCTTCTCGAATTCTCGACCTCTATCAATATCACAGACGGTTTTTAACTCCAAACCGTCTGTGATAGTAAGACATATTAAAGACGGTTCGGACATCAGAACCGTCTGTAATATTAAAGCAGACGGTTTTGATCTCCCAACCGTCTGTGATAGTCCCAACAGTGCAATTCTCTACAAGCAATTGTTGATAACCGCACATAATAACTGAGCAGATGAAGAGACTTAATTATTTACTTCAAATTTAATTTGCATCGAATTATGTAATCTGACTCTTCAACTTCCTCTCCTCGAATTCTCGACCTCTATCAATATCATAGACGGTTTTTAACTCCAAACCGTCTGTGATAGTAAGACATATTAAAGACGGTTCGGACATCAGAACCGTCTGTAATATTAAAGCAGACGGTTTTGATCTCCCAACCGTCTGTGATAGTCCCAACAGTGCAATTCTCTACATGCAATTGTTGATAACCGCACATAATAACTGAGCAGATGAAGAGACTTAATTATTTACTTCAAATTTATTTTGCATCGAATTATGTAATCTGACTCTTCAACTTCCTCTCCTCGAATTCTCGACCTCTATCAATATCACAGACGGTTTTTAACTCCAAACCGTCTGTGATAGTAAGACATATTAAAGACGGTTGGGACATCAGAACCGTCTGTAATATTAAAGCAGACGGTTTTGATCTCCCAACCGTCTGTGATAGTCCCAACAGTGCAATTCTCTACATGCAATTGTTGATAACCGCACATAATAACTGAGCAGATGAAGAGACTTAATTATTTACTTCAAATTTATTTTGCATCGAATTATGTAATCTGACTCTTCAACTTCCTCTCCTCGAATTCTCGACCTCTATCAATATCACAGACGGTTTTTAACTCCAAACCGTCTGTGATAGTAAGACATATTAAAGACGGTTGGGACATCAGAACCGTCTGTAATATTAAAGCAGACGGTTTTGATCTCCCAACCGTCTGTGATAGTCCCAACAGTGCAATTCTCTACATGAAATTGTTGATAACCGCACATAATAACTGAGCAGATGAAGAGACTTAATTATTTACTTCAAATTTATTTTGCATCGAATTATGTAATCTGACTCTTCAACTTCCTTTGCCGTGTTGCAGTTTATCTCCCGAGAAGTTGTATATCATGAATTTATTGGCCTTGAAAACCAGTACTAGTGCGCTTTTTAGAACTCGAGGCACCCGCGCATATGAACCGTCACCTTCTGTTTCTATAAATAGCGAAGCTCCTAAATCCCTGTCTTTATTCCCTCCTCAACTCCCACCTTGATGGCGAGCCGAGATTCCAGTGAGGTTATTGAAATTGAGAGTGATGAGGAAGAGATAAGGAATGAACTCGATCAGGATCTTCAGAAAGTAAGTCCTCTCTGAAACTCTAATGCAGATCTTTCTTTTATGACTTGATTACCTCGAAACAAATGCATTTCGAAATCCACAGGTGGTTGAGGAAATGATCCCTCCAAAGAAGAGACTTAGAAATGATGAAAGATCGTACAGTGGAGCTGCAGCGAAGACTCTAGAGGGTGCTGAGGCCTGTGTTGCCACATTGCCCCTTGCAACCCCTCCAGTTGCATCGACTCCACCTTTGGAGATCCACAATAATCCTTCCAATATCCCCTCTCCAACACCTTTGTATCATCAGCTTTTCTGGGGTAAGGCTCACACTTCCACGTCCAAATCCACTCCGAAGCTGGAGAAGCATATGTGCAGGAGGAGAAAGCTGCCTTGTGCAGAACTCTCCAAAAAAAAAAAGAGGCGCTGGAGAAGCATTCTGAGGGGATGTCTTTTGCCATTCTGCACTTGGCAGAGTGCATGCTTTGAGTTGCAGCTTCATCTCCACCTTGGTTGTATCAACTTTAATTTCTTGGATGATCCTACTGATGCCAAATCCACTCCTTTGGTGAGAGATGATGTTGATAGTCTTAGAGCCATTGGTAGTTCTCCTGGGGCGGCCAGTGTAGATCCTACTGATGCCAATACGTCCCTAGGAGAACTTTGTAAATTACTTTCGGAACAGGTCGACACTAATCAATTGGTCGCTTAATTAATAGTATCTCTTATGTATGGAAAGATTGTAAAAAATAAGAAATTTCTTTTCCTTATATATCTGGCTTTCGATTGATTATGTAACTGATAATCACCAAATGATGTTCTGTGTAAAAATGTTAACAAGAAAATACTGCTGCGATCAAGACGGTTTTTAACTCAAAACCGTCTCTGCTTGAAAGATTACAGACGGTTTTAATTTCAGACATATATATAAAACAAATATGAAAAACAAGATAAAACCAAACAGTCTGAACGTTCATTTTTGTAAATACTAACATTGAAATAAGATAGAACCAAATATGAAAAACATGTGGAACAACTGATCGATGACCAGTAGTCGAATGCAAACAAAAAAACCGGGATATTAAAGACAGTTCGGACTTTAAAACCGTCTGTGTTATCACAGACGGTGCTGAGGTAAAAACCGACTGTGATAACAACATACACAGACGGTTCTGAGGTAAAAACCGACTGTGATAATAACGTAGACGGTCGGATGTGATAACACAGACGGTTCAGATGTGAGAACCGACTGTCATAATCAAATACACAGACGGTTCTGATGTAAAGCGGACGGTTTGGAGTTCATAAGCGTCTGTGATATTTCTTTTCTTCAATAATGCACCGATATTACCGACGGTATTATATAGAACCGTCTGTACTGAACCTGGTATAAAAGGTCTTTTGGCGGATGTTTTGAGCTAGTCGTACTCTCTTGCTCGACCTACACTGTCCAGTTCGAAGAGATTTGGGGCAAGGAAGAGCGAAATCTCGAAAGGCAGGGGGAGCATTTGGGGGCAAAAATTTGAGGATCGAACCAAGGTTGGTTACTTGCTCCCAAGGCGTACACATTACTTGATTTCATCATCAATATCGATCTCCATTGATTTACTAATTAGCATGTGTATGAATTTGATTTATTGCAGATGGTCCGAGACTGGATGTATAATGACAACCGAGTGGGTGAGGAATACATGAAAGGTGTTTTTGATTTCGAAAAGGTTGCTGTGCAAGACATGGCGAAGAAGGGTTTACCATATATGTACTGTCCTTGTGTAGACTGCCAGAATATTAAGATGTTCACCAACTCATCTCAAATTGTCGCCCACTTGATCCGACGTGGTTTCAAAAAGGGGTACACGTGTTGGGTCCACCATGGAGAAGAGCCAACTGCAGAAACAACTGCCACTCAGGTTGAGGAACAGGACATGCCGGATCCAAACAACGACTTCGACGAGGATATGCCAGAGGATGACCATTTAGATGACATGTTGCGTGATGTCGAAGGAAATTACAGTGAAAGGGGGTTTGGCAAATTCAAGCGCTTGATTGAGGACTCAGAGAGGCCGTTGTTCCCTGGTTGCAAGTCGAAATACACAAAGTTGGCCTCTGTGCTTGAACTGTTAAAATTGAAGGCAAGCAACAGCTGGACCGACAAGAGTTTCACAGCACTGTTAGATCTTTTGGCGGACATGCTCCCGGAAGGAAACGAGTTGCCAAAAAACACCTACCAAGCGAAAAAGCTGTTGTGTCCTTTGGGAATGGAAGTAGAAAGGATACACGCATGCCCTAATGATTGCATCCTTTACCGTAACGACTACAAAAATATGCATGTTTGTCCGGTGTGCGGCGCATCCCGCTATAAGCGTACTAAGGACCGAACAGACGATGGCGACTGCACGGAGATAAAGGAAGGACCTCCTGCTAAGGTGTTGTGGTATTTGCCAGTCATTCCCCGCTTGCAGCGTTTGTTTGCAAACCGTAAAGAGGCAAAATTACTGCGTTGGCACTCGGAAGACCGGAAGAAGGATGGAAAGTTGAGACACCCCGCTGATTCTTCACAGTGGAGAAACATCGACAGGGAATTTGTTAACTTCGGAGCAGAATTGAGGAATATAAGGTTCGGGTTGAGTACCGATGGAATTAATCCTTTTGGTAACATGAGCAGTCGGCATAGCACTTGGCCGGTTCTTTTGTGTATCTACAACCTTCCTCCTTGGTTGTGTATGAAGCGCAAGTACATCATGATGTCTCTACTTATCTCAGGACCAAAACAACCCGGAAACGATATTGATGTGTACCTAGCACCATTGATAGAGGATCTCCTAACAATGTGGAACGAAGGGGTGCAGGTATGGGACGCATACAAACGAGAGAACTTCATCCTACGTGCTATGATATTCTGCACCATCAACGATTTCCCAGCCCTTGGAAATTTGTCGGGCCGTACTACGAAAGGAGCCAAAGCCTGCCCCCACTGCGAAGATGACACTGAGAGCGTGTGGCTGAAGAATTGCAGGAAAACAGTGTACATGCGTCACCGTAGGTTTCTTCCGAAGAATGACGCGTACCGTAAGAGGAAGAGGGAATTTGACGGCCACAACGAAGATGGTTCAGCCCCGAAGCCTACGCGCGGGAAAGATGTTTACTCACGGGTGAAGGACATAGACGTTGTGTTTGGAAAGGGTGGTAAATTGAAACCCCGCACGAAGAACACTTGGAAGAAGAGATCGATATTTTGGGACTTACCGTATTGGGAGCATTTAGAGGTTCGTCATTGCATTGATGTCATGCATGTAGAGAAGAATGTTTGTGACAGTTTAATCGGCCTATTGCTGAACATTCCAGGGAAGACAAAGGATGGCATCAATGTGCGGCGTGACATGATCGAAATGAGAATCAGGCCCGAGCTAGCACCGAGAGAGGACGATAAAGGCCGTATATACCTCCCCCCCGCATGCTACACTTTGTGCAAGGCTGAGAGGACAGAACTCTGTAAGTGTCTCCATGGTGTTAAAGTTCCATCGGGTTACTCCGCAAATATGAAAAAGCTTGTGTCCATGGGCGATTTGAAATTGCTGGGTATGAAGTCTCATGATTGTCACGTGTTGATGACACAAATGCTTCCTGTTGCCATCCGGAGTATTCTGCCGCATAAGGTCAGAGAGACGATCACGAGGCTATGTTTTTTCTTCAATGCAATTTCTTCCAAGGTCATTGATCCCGATGGACTGGATTCTTTGCAGAGCGAGGTGGTTCGAACTCTCTGTCAACTTGAGATGTATTTTCCTCCATCGTTTTTTGATATCATGGTCCATCTCACCGTCCACCTTGTCAGAGAAATCAAGATATGTGGACCCGTGTTCCTACGTTATATGTATCCATTCGAGAGGTACATGGGTGTACTTAAGGCCTACGTGAGGAATCGGTCCCGGCCCGAGGGTAGCATTGCCGAAGGTTATGCAGCGGAAGAGGTTGTTGAGTTCTGCGTCGATTACATGGCCGAGGTAGAAGCAATAGGAGTTCCTGTGTCTCGTCACGAGGGGAGGCTTGATGGTGTTGGCACTATCGGACGGAGAGCCATCACTCCTGATTTCGATATGTACTCGAAAGCTCATTTTTGGGTCTTGCAACACATGACGGAGGTGTCTCCGTACATCGACGAGCACAAGGAGATGCTACGACAAGACAATCCTCGCCGATCCGAGGTTTGGATCACGGGACAACATAACAGTCGATTCAACGCGTGGATGAAGGTGCGAATCACCGGAGAGTCCGCAAGTGAGAACCTTAAATGGTTGGCAAAAGGGCCCACGTTTACTGTACAGACTTGGCAGGGATACGACATCAATGGGTACACATTTTACACGAAAGCTCAAGATCGAAAGAGCACTGTGCAAAATAGTGGAGTGAGCGTAAAAGCTTTCCATGAGGGGTTCACCAAGACAGGCCCAACAAGGGTAGTACGTGGATTGAACTCGTACTACGGGTGCATTGAAGAAATTTGGGAGCTCGATTACGTACTGTTCAAGATTCCCCTGTTTCGATGCCGATGGGTCCAAATCCCACAGGGTGTGAAGGTTGACAGTTACGGTTTCACTTCTGTGGACCTGGATCGCGTTGCTTATAAAGATGAGCCATTCATACTTGCAAATCAAGCCATTCAGGTCATTTATGTCACTGACCCGGCCAATAAGAAGTGGCACATCGTCCTTCATGGCAAGAGAAGGATTGTTGGAGTTGAAAATGTCGTAGACGAGGAGGAATACAATCAATTTGATGAGATTCCTCCATTTGGAGATGGCGTACAGGTCGATACTGAAGACACCGACGAAACCAGTCACGTGCGTATGGATCACCAGGAAGGGTTATACTTTAAAGGTAATCAACTGTACGTCTTATCTCTCTGTTTCCATCGGCATAGCTTATATCTCCTGTAATTCTCGTATTTGCAGGGCCGCGGCAAGTGGAAAGTTGAGGATAACATGGCTGTGTACGTGCAAATTGTCGGTGAAAGTTCCCATTTGTAAATTTAACATACAATATTACGTGGAGAATGCTCAAGTTACAGAGCATTTGGACTACATTGTAACCAATTATCGGATATACGTACATAGTAACCAATTTACAGAGTATTTGGACTACATTTGAAATATCTGAGTGTTCATTTAAAACATGTTTTCGAGCATTCAGAGTTGAAAGCTACAGATCAGTTTCAATTTGTAAAACTAACGTTCAATAGAGAGATTATCAAGGACGGTTTTGACCTAGCACAGACGGTGCACAGTCGGTTCTAACCTCACAACCGTCTGTGATAATCTCTCACTATGTAGATTACCACAGACGGTCTTTATTTTAGAACCGACTGTGATAATATTATCACAGACGGTTATATATATAAAACCGTCTGTGATATTTTCAACAGTGTCCGACTCTTCGAGTTCTTAACGTGCACCGTCGGTTCTCAATTCCAAACCGTCTGTGATAATCTCAGGCACAGTCGGCTCTCAACTGAAAACCGTCTGTGATAATCTCTCTGGTGACTACGATTATTATAGACGGTTTCGATGTGAGAACCGACTGTGATATATACTATTATAGACGGTTCGTATGTGAGAACCGACTGTGATAATACCGACGCGGTACATAGTTCAAGGCGGGCTTTATCCCGCTCATTCTACTTCGCCCTAGCTCTGTTTGCCCTAGCTCTCTCCGCCCTCGCACCGTCCGTCGCGATCACCTCCATCGCCTCCCACCTTCTCCTCTCCGTCCGTCGCGATCACCTGCATCGCCTTTCCACCGTCAGGCGCGATCACCTCCATCGCCCTCCCGCCTCCGACGCGATCACCTCCATCGCCTCCCCACCGTTTCTGTCATTCTTGTATGGGTTTTGTTATAGAATTATTAGTTGCATATTTACTTAAACTGTTCTCTCTTTCACTTATGTTAGGAACTATGTCTGGTGACGAAATGCACCACTCGGGGACTCAGGGTGACCTCGCTGGCGATGAGACGCCTGGGCCGGAGGTCGCCTCGTCCGCCGTGACCCCGCAGAAGAAGGGAAAGGGGCGAGGCCGGACGACATGCGCGCGTCTGAACAAGGGGGAAAAGCAGCACGTCCAGTTCGACGACAATGGTGTGCCGGAAGCTCCGCCCAAACTTGTCGGTCAGTACCGCTCACTATGCGGCAAAGTGGCAAGGGAGCGGGTGCCCATCACCACCTCCGACTGGGGTCAAGTGCCCCCAGAGTGCAAGGATGCGCTGTGGGAAGAAGTGCAGGCGGCGTTTCACATTCCGGAGGATCGCCACTTCACCGTCCGCCGGAGGACACTTATGTCAATAAACAAGGCGTGGAGGAACTTCAAGAGCGAACTTGTCAGGCACTATGTGAAGGAGTCGACGACCCCCTTCAATGACTACCCTTTCGTGACTCCCGAGGCATGGCAGCAGTTCGTAGAGATGAAGGGCAAGCCTGAGTTCCAGGAGCTTAGTGCGAAGGCCCAGGCTAACCAGGCCAAGAACACCCACCCACACAGACTAGGCACCGGTGGGTATGTGGGGAAGAAGGCGCTGTGGAGGAAGCAGGACGAGGAAGCTTCACAGTCTTCGGCCGGCAGTCCTTATGCGGGCATAACGGACGTGCGCGCCCGCAATTGGTGCCGAGCTAGATTGACGATGGACTCCTCCGGAAGCGTCTCCGTGAATAACCCTGCGGACAGGGAAGTGATCGACCGACTGGTAAGATTGTCCGATCACGTACTATCCTCATAACACGCATGCAATGGGCTGTATTGCTAAGTTGTCCTGTTGCAGGTGACGCTGAGTGCGCAGGCGGCATCCGGAGAGTTCAACCCGAGGAGGGACAGGGATATCCTCACAGCGGCGCTAGGAAACAAGGAGCATCCAGGCCGCGTGCGCGGCCTCGGCGCCACTGTGCCTTGGAGGCATGGTTTCCCCGATGATGAGGAGGCGGCTAAGAGGAGAAAGAGATCCCACCAAGCCCGCGATGAACGGCTGAAGGAGGAGATGCGATCGGAGTTCGCTGTTCGGGACAAAGCACTCCTGCAGCAGTTGTCGGAGATGCGGTCCATGTACGAAGAGCTAAGAAAGGCGACCCAGGGCACCCCTGTTCTAGCAGCTGGCGCAGACCCAGCGGAAGTACCGACCCCCATTGGCCACCGTAGTAGCTGCGCGTCTGCGCCGGGGTCTTCGCAGACGGAGCCCTCTCCTCCAAAGTATCCGGTGGACTCTCTGCAGGTAATGACCGTTAATGCGCACTGTTTGTCTATGTTAATTCATTCGAAAGTGAGAAGCGGTGAAATTCAACATGTTAATGCGCACTGTTTGTAGGAACCCGCCTCCTGCAAGCTTATGGTCCTGGCCGGTGTCTTCCCGATCGAGGCTGCCCGTGGGATGGCGCAACCATGCACGGCCGGGGCCACAATCCATGGTGCCCCTCTATGTGAGGGTTTTGCACGTGTCCAAGTGGACAGTGTCTTTGACCATTGCAAGGGTTTTCCATTGGAGAAGCCGCCAAACGACGAGATTACCACTCTCGGGGATGCGGTGCACACGTTCGTGCAATGGCCCAAGAAAGACATCGTCCTGTATGAGGTAATTCCCCCACCAGTTTCATAATTTGTACTGTAATAATAGCCCTCAGAGTTAGTGTCCTAATACGTAGGTTCTTACATCGCAGACATCACAGACCGAGACGCGGCCTACTAGCCAGCATACCCCTTCGACGACGAAGCTGACTCCGAGTAAGAGGCAACCATTCAAGAAGCTGGCTATGAGGGGAAAAGCAAAGAAGAGCCCGTCGAAGGAGAGCGAGAAGAGTGCTCCAGCTCTCATGCCGTTCTCTCTGGGGATGCCCATGGCCTCCGATACCGCAATTTCGAGCATGGGGTTAGCATGCCAGAGCCTGCATGCATGGTACATGAGGAGGACAAACCAGACCAGGACGCAGCGTCCGACGCACATCATGGTCAAGTACACCGTGGCAGAGTTCCATCACGACGTTGGGACCTACTCGGTGACCTTCGAAGACCTGCACAATTTGCTAAACAAAGATGCGCTCGACTTGTCAATCCTACGGTCTTGGGTGCTGTAAGTATCCTACTATCCGTGCATATACGGATATATGTCATTTATTAATTGGTTACTTCCGTGCAGCTGCATGGCCAACTATGCCAAATCCAAGGGCATACCTGTTGGTTTTTTGGACCCCCAGATGGTAGCCGAGGTGATGTTTAGGACTGACACAGACTTCGTTGTCGACTACATCAAAAGAGGGTTGCTTGCTCAGGTCGACAAGGAGTATATACTTGTACCCTACAACCAGAGGTGAGTGCTTTCATCAGTACTTCACCCATAGATTAGTGTCTCCATGTGCACACCCCCAAATTTAGATTAAATTTTTAATTCTCTACGTGTAATATGTAGCTACCACTGGATCCTGCTGCTACTTATTCCGAAAAGCAACAAGGTGTTCTACCTTGACTCATTGCAGAGGAAAGGGTACTCGTATTCCGGCGCACGAGATGTATTCGGAAGGTGATCTGGACCTGTCTTGCATGCATCTAGATTTACTGTCCTCAAATTGTCAATTTTGGCTATCCTCAAACTGTCAATTTTGACTATCTACAGGGCTTTCACGAAGTACTTTGCCGAGGTAGGGACACAAAACGAGCGGCGAGCCGATAAGTTTCAGTGGTTACAATTTTCGGTACAAATTTCAACTGAATCTGTTTTATTTTATAACTTGTCCCCACCTAACTCTCGGTCTGTAAATTGGCAGTGCCATCAGCAGCCGGACGACAATACATGTGGGTTCTACGTGATGCGCCACATGTATGACTTGATCATCACCCCTCACCGGCCCGATTTCCCCGAGGTATTACAACTGCTCCCCTTAATTTGTCTCCATTTGACAGAATTTACAACTTAATTCAGCTAATTTTTTATGTACCAACTCTTGCTGCAGGGGGTCGACTTCCCTTCAGAAAGCCTTGACCCTCGGCAGATTAGTAATGTCCGAGGGATGCTCGCTGAGTTTTTCCTTTCGGAGGTCATATCACCCAAGGGGAAGTTTAGGGACCCGCAAGGTTCGTATTAGTGCGGCCTTACATTTATTTGTACATCTAACACACTTTAATTGTCGATTACATTTATTTGTTCAATTGTACATATTTCTGAGTTCTGTGCTGTATATATGAAATGCTATACAGAGAGGGGTGCAAATATATTTGAGTACTGCATGTGCATATGAAACTGTATATATTTGAGTACTGTACAAATATAATTCTGAGTTCAATTGTACAAATATATATGCATGAGACTGTATATATTTGAGTACTATGCATGTATGAAATTCATGAACTGTATATATGAAAATGCAATTTGTACAGAGGACATCTGTGAATGTTATAATCTCAGACGGTTTGTAAGATCAAAACCGTCTGTGCATGCACAGACGGTTTTGATCTTACAAACCGTCTGAGATTATAACAGTCACATATAATAACACATCGCAGATGGTTTTGACCTCAGATCCGCCTGTGATATCATACTATCACAGACGGTTCTGAGATAATAACACTATCACAGACGGTTTCAATATTAACACCGTCGCTGATATCGCAGATTGGTTTAACCACCAAGCCGTCGGTAATAATATGAGTATCACAGACGGTTGTGAGATCAAAGCCGTCTATGAATTATGACTATCACAGTCTGTTATAACATCAAAGCCGTCTGTGATACTCATACTAACACAGACGGTTCTGATGTCAAAGCCGTCTGTGTATACTCAAATATCACAGATGGTCGAGAACAGAACCGTCTGTGATACTCATACTAACACAGACGGTTCTGATGTCAAAGCCGTCTGTGTATACTCAAATATCACAGACGGTTTTGTTCTCATGTCTGTGATAGTATGAGTATCACAGACGGTTCTGATGTAAAAGCCGTCTGTGATACTCATACTATCACAGACGGTTCTGATGTCAAAGCCGTCTGTATATCACAGATGGTTCTGATGTCAAAACCGTCTGTGTATACTCAAATATCACAGACGGCTCTGAGAACAGAACCGTCTGTGATAGTGTGACTATCACAGACGGTTCTTACCTTATAACTGTCTGTGAAATATGAGTATCACAGACGGTTCTGACCTTATCACAGACGGTTCTGACCTTATATCAGTCTGTGAATGGATATATCACAGACGGTTGAAAACATCAAAAACCGTCTGTGATAGTGCGTGATTATCACTGACTCGAATATCACTGACGGGTAAGAACCGTCTGTGATGTCTGTTTTGACCCGACTGTGATGATGAATTCTGTAGTAGTGTATCCCGAAGATTCCTCCACATAGAAGAACAACCGTCAGGAGGTTAATACGTACAGTTATCCATGAATAACACGTGTTTAACCTGCGTGGAGGTTAAGAGCAGTTCTCTGAAAACCGCATTCAACCATTCAAGCAACTGTTTGATACAGTTACAACTTGGCGCCCTTTCGACCAATATAAAAAGGCGGCATGGTGTATCAAACAGGGGAGGGAACCAGAAGAAGGGATCAACGTCTCTGATACAAGTGAGATACAACACATCTCAACCACTCCAACAGCCAAGTCTACGGCCCAGATTAGATAGTTTTTTACAAGCCTCTTTGGTTTCTTTCTGTATCCATACATAGGAAAAAAACCTTCGCCTGTGAAGGTGTTTTCCCGCCATCCTGTAAACCTTTATCACCTATAGTGAAATCCCAACAGGACGTAGGGCTATTACTCCCACCATCGAGGTCCGGAACCTGTATAAACCTCTTTGTGCTCCTGTTCTCCATTTTTCTACATACCTTCCCGGAGAGTCATCTTGAAAGGTCTCACTATTACAAATTTTGCATAATTTCGGCTGAGGACTCCGAGTCCGAATCGTCGACACCATATACATTAAATCTCTAGTGAGCAGAGGCATCACTGCTAGAAATTTATTGACATAGGTAAGCTACCCCTTGCTCATCACATCTCATGTGACTCTTGGTTGTTGAGTGGCATCTCATGCCTCGGTATCAACAACTATGCCTCTGGGCCCAAAATGGTTTTGATAGCCCATTTAAGTTAAACCAATGATGCGTGTTATGTCAGACACATTGATCTGGGAGGATCTTTAGGTGATGATGGCATAAGGCACCGCGATCATAACCGAGTTCAGAAAGGTTTCGCCACCATGGTTTGGTTCGTGACCTTGAAAAGGAATTCGTTCCCTGTTCGGAATTGTAATCCGATCCGAATAGATATAACTAAGCTTATTTGTTTAGGGTTAGTAAGTTACACTAGTACAGAAATGCAGTCTACTAACCCCTATCTTCTATCGGTTATTAGCGAAACAGTAGAAAACCGATAGAAAATGTGCCTCGCGGTCATAAAAGCCCGACGGATGTATTTTCCCTATCGGTTTATAAGAAACTTACCGATAGAATAAATAGTATGATTTACTTTAGCGGTGATGAACATATTTGCCGTTAGAAGAGATGCATAAGTACTGACGGAAGAATGTTGTGCGCCGATAGGACTGGTCGACTTCAACAACTAGACTTATTCTATCGCTACTGTATGAATATACCGACAGAGTATATTAAAAATTCCTATCGGCAATATGTAGTGCGCCGATAGAATAGTTGGCCTTCTACAAATATTTTTATTCTATCGGTAATGGATTCTTTTACCGTTAGAATATATAGAAAATTGCTTAGAACTGTTCGTCTTCAAATAGTTTTATTCTATCGGTAATGAATGTTTATACCGGTAGAATATTGCAAAAAATATCTTAGAACTGTTGGCCTTCTACAACTAGTAATATTCTATCGGCAATGTACGTACACACCGATAGAGTATGTACAAAAATTCCTATCGGTAATATTTATTGTGCCGATAGAACCATTCACCTTCTACAGATGTTTTTATTACTAACGGTGTTCTGTTTTCATACCGATAGAAAATATATATTTGTATAAATACACGGGTATGTCTCTTTCATTCTCACAGTTCATCTGGGGCTCGTAATCCTAACCCGTAAGCTCCATGGACGGCCGGCGCACCTCTACAGGGGACCGCTGCACCTCCGCACCTCCATCGACGCCCTCTAGACGTCAGCATCCCAAGGAAGGTACGTAAAATTTCTGCAATATTGTTAGATTATTCTAATCCGATTATGGCAATAATTCTGCTTTTTTTGTATCCTTCATTTTGATGTGTCTTCTTTTCAATATGATTATGATCTGTTCAGGTCCTTGGATGATGCTCGTGAGGGGCAACGTATTTCACGGTTCTTCATCGCAGTACGCTGCCTACGTTGGCTTGTTGGCGAAAGAAATGGTGAAGATCACTGTCGAGAGCTGGAAGGACGTGAAGGGCGAGATCTTGGTTGGCTCGGTCGAGAAGATGCTTAAGCCCGGCGTGTTTCTCAAATCAGGACCTATAGAAAGCATCTTACATTTTTTTGCATGCACCAGCTTGTGGCCAGATGCTTACCTGCTTGGAGAAGAAGAATTGTTGTTATTTGCACAGCCATTCTACACCATCACTACACAGAACAACATCTTGGAAGGTAGGTTCTTTTTGTTAATGGAGTTGAGTTGAGTTGATCGAGTTTGAGTCCGAGGAAATCACCAATACGTACAAATGTATGTCGACGGCAGTTCCAGCTCCTCGGGCGTCTTTGAACTGAACTCCTATGGTTAAGTCCAATGTGGTTCAGACATTTGCTGTTTTGGATGAATGGATTTGTGATGTATCAGGTCTAACTTGTAGTCGGTAGTTGCATTGTGGCAACCTGCAAAGGTTCCCTTTTATGTAAAATGCATGTATGGGCCACTGGGTCCTCGTCGTGATCTGTTGTTAATTTCAGACGTGGCTTTTGTAATATACATCGAATGTGTGAATTGTTGTATTTGTATATTGTTGTATATTTGTGTATCATGTATTGCTAATTGGGACATGAACTTGAATGTGCAGGGAGTATTTGTGTATTTAATTGTATTGGTAGGTAGGTGTGTATTTGTACTGCTGTTTCAGACATGCACTTCAATTTGTGAACTGGCATGTGTATGTTTGTACCTGAATTTGTATTGGTGAACTGGCATGTGTATGTTTGTACCTGAATTTGTGAACTGGCATCTGTAATTTCTTTGGCAAGATGAAGTCCCAACTACCTACGAAAAGTATTTTTGTGTCTCCTAGTTAATCCACAAATTAGCATTTCTTGAAATATATTGCTTTATCTTCTAGTTAAGATCCGTTTGATGTAAGATCTGTTTGATGTTACATTGATATGATTCCTTGAATGTGAGAAATGACATGTGCATGTTTGTCCCAGTTTGGTACCAGTACCTCCTCTAACGGTAAGTACACATATTTACCGATAGGAAAACACATATATTTGTTTAGTCATGCATATTCTAATGGTAAATACACATATTTGCCGATAGGAAACACATATATTTGCTCAGTCATGCATATTCTAACGGTAAATATGTGTATTTACCGATAGAAAAAGACATATATTTGCTCAGTCATGCATAGTCTAACGGTAAATACACATATTTACCGATAGAAAAACTAATGCTCAAGTGTCATGCATTATCTAACGGTAAGTACACATATCTACCGATAGAAAAACTCATGTGCGTGCTGTGTCATGCATGATCTAACGGTAAGTACACATATTTACCGATAGAAAAACTCATATATTTTCTCAGTAATGTATATTCTAACGGTAAATACACATATTTACCGATAGAAAAACTCATGCTCGAGTGTCATGCATCATCTAACGGTTCGTACACATATCTACCGATAGAAAAACTCATGTGGGTGTTGTGTCATGCATGATCTAACGGTCAATACACATATTTACCGAAAGAAGAAGTCCTGTACTTGCTCGGTAATGCACATTCTCTAACGGTATGTGTGTGTTTTTACCGATAGAATATATGAGCGGCAAATTACCTAAGTTAGTCTGACGGTTATTTCATGTATTTACCGTTAGAAAAATGTCCATTATAAGGAAAACCCCACTCGACCATTGCTGAGCTGCTCTTTAATTTGTTCTGTTGCACTCTGTGTCCCTCTGTTTGTGACGAAAGTTCCAGCTACACTGCTAGGGTGATCAGCGCAGGCTGGAGGGAAGTTGATTGCGCCCCTCTCTTTAAGGTACGCTTAATCGTCAACACTTATCTCTCTCTCCCTCTAGATCTCCCTTCCTCTCTACTTGCAAGCTAGCTGTATTGTGTAGTTCCAAGTTTGTAGCTCTAAGCTTGGGAGCTTGGTAGCTAGAAATGCGTCATGTTTTAGGAGCTAACTAGCTTGTATTGTGTAGTTAGCTAGGTTAATTAGTGTTAATTTCGTCAGGCTAGGGTTCAACACATGTATCTGTTGTAAGAGGCTGTACATGTACATATACATAACTTAATCGGGCAGGTTTCATGCATAGCTTACTCGTTAAATTTTGTTAATTGTAGATGGACAGGAAATATTGGATGTATGGAATAAAACGTACTACTCTTGAATATTTGGATGGTGTGAATGAGTTTATTAAATTTGCTGAGCAACAAAAGGAGAGGAAGGGAGAGAAAAATATGCTCTGTCCTTGTACAGATTGTATGAACTTGAAGAGATTTAGCAACTCTGATCAAATTAAGAGTCATTTGATTCGTCGTGGTTTTAACGCGCGATACACCCGTTGGATATGGCATGGCGAAGATCTTGAGGAAACAAGCACCACTACTACCAATCAGCACGACTCGGATGTGGATTGCAATAATATCGATGATCATCCCAATTTTGGTAATGTTCATTCCGATGTGCACGTAGATGATGATGATGACAATCTAGATGAGATGTTACGTGATGTAGAGGAAGATTACAACGAAAATGACTTCTGTGAATTTGAGAAACTGATTGCTGACTCTGAGAAGCCTCTGTTCCCTGGATGTGCAACATTTACAAAACTGTCTTCTGTGCTGAGATTATATAACTTGAAGGCAGGAAACGGTTGGAGTGATAAGAGTTTCACGGTACTATTAGATCTTCTAGCGGACATGCTTCCAGAGGGAAATGAGTTGCCAAGATCTACTTACCAAGCCAAAAAACTGTTGTGTCCGTTGGGAATGGAAATCGAAAGAATACACGCATGCCCAAATGATTGTGTGTTGTACCGTAACGAGTACTCCAGTTTGCATGTTTGTCCAAGATGCGGCGCATCGAGGTATACGCGTAGGGACCGGATTGACAGTGAACGTCACGAGGTAAGGAAAGGGCCCCCGGCAAAAACTGTGTGGTACTTGCCTGTGATACCTAGATTGAAGCTGCTGTTTGCAAATCCGAAAGTCGCGAAGCACTTGCGTTGGCATGCTGAAGCCCGGAAACAAGACGGAAAACTGAGACACCCAGCTGATTCTATTCAATGGAGAAACATCAACAGAACATTTGCTGAGTTCAGCGGCGAACTTAGGAATGTAAGGTTCGGGCTGAGTACAGATGGTATGAACCCACATGGTAATATGAGCAGCCGGCACAGCACTTGGCCGGTTCTTTTATGCATCTACAATCTTCCTCCTTGGTTATGCATGAAGCGCAAGTACATCATGATGGCGTTACTAATCTCAGGACCCAGACAACCCGGAAATGATATTGACGTGTTTCTAGCGCCTTTAATCGAGGACTTACAGAAATTATGGAGCGAGGGTGTGCAGGTGTGGGATGCATACAAGAAAGAGAATTTCATCTTGCGGGCCCTGATATTTTGCACCATAAATGATTTTCCTGCCCACGGCAATTTGTCGGGGTATAGTACGAAAGGAGCCAAGGCTTGCCCTATTTGCCTAGATGCAACTGAGAGCATGTGGCTGCGAAACTGCCGGAAAACAGTGTACATGGGTCACCGCAGGTTTCTTCCGGTGCATCACACGTACCGTAGGAAGAGGAAATCATTTAACGGGAAGCCTGAGAAGGGATCAGCTCCAGTGTTTCTGACCGGTAAGGAGATTTACTCGCGCGTGAACGACATCAAAGTTGAGTTCGGTAAGCATTCTAAACCTCGAGAAAAAAATGTTTGGAAGAAGAGATCGATTCTCTGGGATCTACCGTACTGGGAGCACTTACAAGTTCGACATTGCATTGACGTCATGCATGTAGAGAAAAATGTCTGTGACAGTTTGATTGGTTTGTTGTTGAACATTCTGGGAAAGACAAAGGATGGTGTGAAAGCTCGTCGTGACATGGTGGAAATGGGGATAAGGACTGAGCTTGCACCTTTAGAGAATGGAAAGCGTACATACCTCCCCCCGGCCTGCTATACGTTGTCCAAGAGCGAAAAAACAGAACTCTGTCGGTGCCTGCACGGTGTTAAAGTTCCATGTGGGTACTCCGCGAACTTGAAAAAACTTGTGTCTATGAAGGACCTAAGACTGGTTGGCATGAAGTCCCACGACTGTCATGTCTTGATGTCACAGATGCTTCCCATTGCTATCAGAGGCATTCTCCCAGTTAAAGTCAGAGAGACAATCACAAACCTATGTTATTTCTTCAACGCAATATCTTGCAAGGTAAGTACGTGCACTCATACTATAAGTTCACTACCTCCATTTGTGGAGCTTAATTAGAAGATTTTTCTGATATGAATATTTGGCGCAACTGTGTCCTCGTAAATAATTGATCCCGATGGACTGGACGCTTTGCAACGCGACGTGGTTACAACTCTTTGTCAGCTCGAGATGTATTTCCCTCCATCCTTTTTTGATGTTATGGTCCATCTGATTGTTCACCTTATCAGAGAAATTAAGTTTTGTGGACCCGTGTGCCTGCGCTACATGTATCCATTTGAGAGATTTATGGGTGTATTGAAGGGATACGTAAGGACTCGTCGTCGACCCGAGGGGAGTATCATGGAAGGTTATGCCGCCGAGGAGGTGATTGAATTTTGCACAGATTATATGGCCGGGGTTGACCCAATTGGTGTTCCTAGGTCCCGACACGAGGGTAGGCTTGAGGGAATCGGAACGATTGGATTCAAAGCTATCGTCCCCGCTCGTGATGTGTACGCAAAATCACATTTTTGGGTCTTACAACACATGACGGAGGTCGAGCCATACATACACGAGCACAAGGTAATGTTACGGTCACGGAATCCTTCGAAGTCAGACGTTTGGGTAAGCAGAGAACATAACAGGAAATTTGCTGAGTGGATCCAAGAAAGAGTCACGCGAGCTGCCGAGGGCTCCGTAAGTGAAACTGTGACATGGTTGGCTAGAGGCCCAAGATTCACTGTAGGGACTTGGCAGGGGTACGACATCAATGGGTATTCATTTTACACAAGAGCTCAAGACGCCAAGAGTAGCACGCAATGTAGCGGAGTGACACTGTTTGCTATTTCCGAGGATGCCAGGTCAGTAAGGGCGCTGAACTCATATTACGGTGTTATTGACGAAATATGGGAGCTCGATTACGGATTACTTAAGATTCCCCTGTTTCAATGCCAATGGGTCGAAATCCCTCGAGGTGTTCAAGTTGACAGTTACGGGTTTACTCTCGTCGATCTTGGTAGAGTCGGACACCAAGACAATCCATTCATACTTGCAAAGCAAGCCACACAGGTATTCTACATCGTTGACCCGGCCAATCCAAACTTGCATGTTGTCCTCCACAGCAAGAGACGTATTGTTGGGGTCGAAGATGTTGTCGACGAAGAGGAGTATAACCAATTCGATGAAATACCTCCATTTTTAGAGGACATTCAATCTATCCGTACTGAAGATATCGACGAAACAACGTATCTGCGAGATGACCACGAAGAAGGATTATGGGTTGAGAACCATTGATGATTAATTTCTATTTCAGGGATAAATGCCAAGCAAACAGCCCACAAGTTCTGCAGCAAGGTGAGGAACTTATCATTAATACATCAGGCAGTACATTTTTCTTTAGAATTTAATGATAAGCTAGTTCACAGCATTAATACATCTCAATTTTACTCCACAGCATGAGTTCTAACATGTACAGTACCTTTATCCTGTAAATATTTAATTCTTCCCTTCAAATAGCACTTGCAAAAATCTCATCGCAGCCTCTTCAAATTAAGTTCTACAAAAATCCCTTTTTCTGACGCTATTTTGTTATTTATACCGATAGAGAAGGACATCTTCTCTCAGGCACTTCAAAAAGTTTTCTATCGGTATTGTTCTATTTTACCGTTAGAATAAATTCGTTAGTCTCACGGTATTTGTTGTCTGACGGTTTTTTCCTGTTTTTACCGATAGAAGAATACTCTGCCGCTTTGAATTCTCAACCGTGTCGCCATGCGTCGCCTTAGAAACTCTATAAGTACCTCGCCATGCGTCGCGGTATTTTGTTGTTTTTCTAATTCTCGAACGGTTCGACTCTTCATCTTCTCTTTCATAATGGCAACCTCCATGGGATCGTCATCCACGCCCTCCCCGGTAAGAACTCTAAATCTCCTCGGTTTACCCCTGTATTGTTAATCCATGTTCAGTTCATTCTTGACCTGTTGATTTGCACAGGGAATGGTAGCCGTGGAAGACACTGCCAAAGTGAAGGCTGACCTGAGGGCCCTCCAGGAGGAGCACAAGCTCCTTACAGACAAGCACACTCAGCTACGGCTTGACCTTGACGATCTCTTCCAGCGCATTAAGCGCATGAAGACGGATGGTGACAATGCTAGGGCGAGGACGAGGCGTCTTCGCGAGGAGAAGAAAGCCGCGGATATGACCATCGCTGGCTGCGGTTTGACTATGAAGGATACCATAGCGAAGCTGAGGGAGGTCGCAGGCCTTCTCGACGCGGTAGTAGTTGATCCTAGGGACAACTTGTCGCTAAAGGAGTCCTGCGTCCTGGCTGCAAGTCTAACTGACTCTATTCTACATGCAGCCAGGGCTAAGACCACCCCTTGACCTAGCATTTTGGGTTTTATTTTTTTTTGTAAGTGATAAAACAACAATGAATGAACAATTTCTTTTTATGTCAATTTTCCAATTTTCCGGCTATCTTCCCTCTTTCTTTAACATTCTGCAGCTTTCAACCACGGTCTGTTTGATGTTAAATTGTGTACCTTTTCATTACTCTGACGGTATTTTGTTGTTTTTACAGATAGAAAAAGGGCACACAATACTATAATCTCAAGCACTTAATCAAAAAATTTTTCTGGGGAAAATTGGTCTCACGGGATTTTATTGTTTATACCGATAGAAAAAAGGCACTTTTCATTACTCTCACGGTATTTTGTTGTTTTTACCGATAGAAAAAGGGCACACAATACTATAATCTCAAGCACTTCAAAAAAATTTTCTAGGGAAAATTGGTCTCACGGGATTTTTTTGTTTATACCGATAGAAAAAGGCACCTTTTCATTACTCTCACGGTTTTTTGTTGTTTTTACCGATAGAAACTATAATCTCAAGCACTTTAAAAAAATTTTCTGGGGAAAATTGGGCTCACGGGATTTTTTTGTCTATACCGATAGAAAAAGGCACCTTTTCATTACTCTCACGGTATTTTGTTGTTTTTACCGATAGAAACTATAATCTCAAGCACTTTAAAAAAATTTTCTGGGGAAAATTGGGCTCACGGGATTTTTTTGTTTATACCGATAGAAAAAGGCACCTTTTCATTACTCTCACGGTATTTTGTTGTTTTTACCGATAGAAAAATGGCACCCAATACTATAATCTCAAGCACTTTAAAAAATTTTTCTGTGGAAAATTGGTCTCACGGGATTTTATTGTTTATACCGATAGAAAAAGGCATCCACTACTTCAAATATTTTTCCGGGAAATTTACTTGTTCTATCGGTATTATTTTGTTGTTTCGATAGAAAAGTACATAAGTCTATCGGTATCATTTTGTTATACCGATAGAAAAGTTCCTCCACTACTTTATTACTCGTACACGGCCCTTTAGTTTCCCTCCACTCGAACAGTTCCACCTTAGAGCACTGCGTCTCTTCGAGAGCGAAGAAAACCCCAACCTCCGCCGTGACCACTCACTTCCTCTCTCCCACACGACGATCGCCGGCTGGACACTGGTTCGCCACTGCCACCGGTTCTTATTTTCGTCCTTCGCCGGCCGCCGCTGCATTCTACACCGCCTCTCCATCACCAGAACTGATCGCCGCCGTAAATACCCTAATTCGTCGTTCTATTTCCAGCATCTTCTTTATTTGATCCTAGTGTTTTGCACGTACTAAGTCTTCGAGTTTTGCAATTACACTAGGGTTCCCTATTGTGTTGGCTTATGTACATTCCGCAGGCAATGTTGATTTTAATTAGGGTTTACATAATATGTTCCAGTGCTGTAATGAACCTGTTTTGAGATTTTAACTTATCTATACTGCTGTATGTGTGATCAATTGTATCCAACTGCCATGTAATGCAGATTATATGTTGGAGGTGTTCTTACACATATTCTATCGGCAGCTCATGTGTTTACCGATAGAAAATTTTTCTGCACAAGTAGTAAAACTTAATTTGGATCTGGAAGGACATGAGCCATGCAATGTACTAGTTTGGTTGGGAATTTTTACTCACTTCGTATGAATATATGGCAATGTGGATGGGTCTTCGATGTATATGTTTCAAATGCCTATATACATGACTTTTCCCAACCTAATAGCTGTGAAGTCCTGATGACTCACATACAGGCTAGGCTAAAGATTATGCACAGTGGCACTTAGATGCTTGTGTGCATATTTACGTGTGAAATAATAATACTGGCCCATGAATATTAGTGTAGCAAATCATCGAGAATGTTATGTGATGACAGTGAATGGTGGCTTGTCAACAAAATTCCATATGTAGAGAACATTGTTATGTTCTATCGGTATCTCACGTGTTTGCCGATAGAAAAATTGTCTTCTGTGGAGGTAATTGTTATGGTCTATCGGCAGCTCATGTGTTTACCGATAGAAAATATTTCTGAAGAGTTCAGGAAGTAATTTATGCATGTCTTTCTTTTTGTATTATTTTCCCTTTTGCCGCCCTAGTTAGTCTCCAGTCCTGGGCTGAGTTATGGAACTCCAAGGCGAATTAATTGCTATATATATGGTTTGTTGAAGGTTTTGTAGGGGAAGACATGTCGTCGTCTTCATCGGATGGTACTAGTGGTTCGACTAGGGCCAACCCCATCGTAACTACTGAAGATGCAGCTGTTACATCCCAGCGCAAGAGGGTGGGGCGAGGCGCGACGACGTTGGGGCGTTTGGCCAAACGCACGGATCTTTCTTGTGAGTTCAACCAATTTGGGAGGCCGATTGGAAGGAATGCTGGGAGGTACGCGGCCTACGTTGGGCTGTTGGCGAAAGAAAGGGTGAAGATCACCGTCCAGAGCTGGAAGGACGTGACGGCGGACGAGAGGGATAGGTTGTGGGCAGAAGTGAAGGTTAAATGAACTGAAATCGCTGAACTCTTTCGTAATCACGTTCTCTTGGCTTATACTAAAGTTTAACTAACTCGTGATTAATTGTATGCATTTTTCGGAAACAGGCTAAGTGGAACATCCCCGACGATACACCTAGGACTGCCTGCTTGAAGGACATGAACGGAACATGGAAAACCTTTAAGAGCTGGCTCGTCAGTAACTTCCTCGCTGCGGGGAAATCTCCTTGCGAGAAGTACCCCTTCATATCGGAGGAGGTATGGGAGGAATTCACCAAGCAGAAGGGGACTGAGGAGTTCAAGGCCCTTAGCGAGAAGAATAGGGTGATCCAGAAGAGGAACGACCACCCGCATCGGCTCGGATCCCGGGGCTATGCGGGGAAGGAGGAACAGTGGAAGAAGGAAGACGAACAAAATCTTGTCATCGACACCCCTGAGTTGCCGCTCTCCGAGATCCGGGATGAGAGGTGCAAGCGATGGTGGAGGGGGAGGGGGTCCGTGTCGTCCACGGGGTCTGTTCAGTTCGCAACCCCTGGGGACGCCGACGTTGTGAGGCGAATGGTAAGTTGGCTAACCTCGTAAACTATGTGCGCACAAGTGTATATAAGGCAATTTGTCTCACAAGGTACCTTCAAATATAACAGATCTCTTTTGAGAAGGAGGCAGCTGAGGGATTGTTTACCCCGCAGAGGGAGAACGACATCCTCACCCGGGCTCTAGGAAATAAGGAGCATCCCGGGCGGACACGGGCCGTGGGAGCCATTGTGTCGTGGAAGGCCGGTTTCGTAGATCCGGCTCCACCGAGGAAGAAGGCCCGCACCTGGAAGGAAAAGGAAGCTGACCTCTCCGATAAGATACGGGCTGAGGTACGGGAGGAGATACGGGCGGAGATGCGGGCTGAGATACGGGCTGAGGTACAGTCTGAGGTGCAGACCGAGGTCGCACAAATGAGGGAAGAGTTTGCACGGTTGAGAGAAGCATTGCTGGCCAAGAGTGCAGATGCGGATCCCCAGGACGACGGTACCCCGCGGGGTCGGATAAGCAGTTGCGCTTCGAAGGTACTCGCGGATCCAGTGGATCTACTTGAGGTACTGCAAGCCTTCATCTGTGCACTTAAGTTGATGCAAGCCTTCATCTGTGCACTTAATTGTTACAAATTTGCAGGGGCCGGAGGGCTGCATCCTACAGAATCACGTAGGCGCCGGGCAGGAAGTGGTTGGACACGGCTTCGTATATCCGTCTGGGCCGGATGTCCGGGTCCACTGTGTACCTCTGCGGATGGGTTTCGCAAAGGTACAGGTGGACATGGCCATGCCGGGCTACAACGATTCTCCGTTGCCAGTCCCAACAGAGGAACTGCAGACACTTGCTGAGACAGTGGGCTCCTACGTACAGTGGCCCAAGAAGTGTCTTGTAATACAACCGGTAAATCCTACACATTTTAGATTACATCCTACTCAGTACACTCAACTTGCATAATCTAACATACGTGCTCATTAATTGAAGTGGCCTGCCGCTGGTCTACCAGGGGACTGCGCCCCCAGCTCGGGGCATGAGGCCCGATCTCGTGCGACCCTGGACACATCAAAGACGGCCTCCACCCCACCCAGCGCATCCACACCTTCACCTCAGAAGAAAGCTGCCATCACCTCGCCCTTGCCTTCGAAGGTACGCGCTCAGTCCCCGGCAAAAGGCAAGGGCAAAGGCAAGGGAAAAGGGCGACAGGGACAGAGGAGAGGTTCACAAACGGGCTCCCACTCATGTCGGAGGCAGCTTTGCGCAAATTGGATCGATCAACCAGAGACCTCCACGCGTGGTACCTACACTGAGCTCCGCGCAATCTGAACTTCTTAGTTCCCTACAAGCCTGGGCAGTTCCACCGTGAGCCCGGGAGTATATCCGTGGCACACGAGGATCTGTTCGACCTCTACAACGGGCGGGAGCTCGATATGTCCATCATACGGACTGGAGTCCTGTGAGTTTGCTGATGCTATGTATTGCTGTTTTCTAACTCTGTTTGCTAACTCTGCATTGTTGTAGTTCATTTGAAATGTAGTAACTTTCTGTGCAATACTAATGTCGTCCTTTGCATGCAGGTGCATGTACAGGCTAGCATCGGAGGCTGCGTGTGACAAGGTGGGTTTCCTCGACCCAGAGAAAATAAGCCTCACAATGCTAGAGCACGACGCCGTGCACGCTGAGCAGTACATATCCAAGGCACTGATGGCGCAGCAGGACAGGGAGTTCATTCTGGTGCCGTACCACCAAAGGATAGTGCATTTCGTACTAATTTAACTCGATCTTGTATGTTACACCTGAGATATACTTTGTGCACGCGGTCCTCTTTTACGTACAATGCAGGGGCCACTGGATCCTCATCGTGATCTGTCCGCCGAGGAACGAGGTGTACTACCTCGATTCGATGCGTGACAAATTATCGATGGAATATGTGGTCAAGGGGAATATGGAGGCGTAAGTAACTTATATGTTTGATTTAAATTTTCACCTCACTAGCTCATGATAATACATTAATGGGCAATACTAACTGAAATGCAGGGCTTTTGATAAATATGCGTCCGCTGGAGGGAGGCATGCCGCACCGCACGGCTCCCTACTAGCTTGGAAAGAATATGAGGTACTCACAAGACTTTTTGTTTATGCTTAATTAGTTTATGGAAACAATAGCTAACACGTCTTCGCATATGCAATTATCTCAGTGCCATCAGCAGCCGCAATCGTGGGAATGCGGGTTTTATGTGTTGCGCTACATGTACGACCTAGTGCAGACAAACTTTGCCCAATTCCCCCAGGTAAGCATCGATAGCTAACTCAAATTTGAAAATTGGGTGTCACGTTCTAAATTAGGAAGTTAGTTACTAAGTATTCACACATGCTTGCAGATCGCCATGTCGAAAGACTCATACGAAAATGCAAAGATTAGAGATCTTCGACAAATCTGGGCTCAATATGTTATGGAGGAAGTTGCGCCCAACCATCCGCCATGATAATTTTCTCTTTTTCGTGTACTCTGTGCATAGACTGTTTATATACATGTGAATAAATATATATGTCAATAAATGTCCACATTGGATTGCAATTTGTATTTGTCGATATATATGTGAATAAATGTGAATAACTGTCTAATGTGTCAATCTGTACTGTATTGTGTATCCAATCTATAATGTATTGCATCTGTACTGTATATGTGAATGTACTGTATTGTGAATAAATGTGAATAACTGTCTAATGTGTCAATCTGTACTGTATTGTGTATCCAATCTATAATGTATTGCATCTGTACTGTATATGTGAATGTACTGTATTGTGAATGCAAATAATGTACTGTATATGTGAATGTTCTATCGGCAAATTCATTCACAGCCGACAGACCACTACAAATTTTCTATCGGTAAACTCATCCACAACCGAGAGACTACTGTAGTTTTTTCTATCGGTAAACTTGAAATTAACCGTCAGAATAGTGTGACCTTTCCTGCCGGTGAACTCATCCACAACCGAGAGACTACTGTGGTTTTGTCTATCGGTAAACTCATCCACAACCGAGAGACTACTACCCATTTTTCTATCGGTAAACTTGAAATTAACCGTCAGAATAGAGTTACTTTTCCTGCCGGTGAACTCATCCACAACCGAGAGACTACTGTGGTTTTTTCTATCGGTAAACTCATCCACAACCGAGAGACTACTACCCATTTTTTTATCGGTAAACTTGAAATTAACCGTCAGAATAGAGTGACTTTTCCTGCCGGTGAACTCATCCACAACCGAGAGACTACTGTGGTTTTGTCTATCGGTAAACTCATCCACAACCGAGAGACTACTACCACTTTTCTATCGGTAAACTTGAAATTAACCGTCAGAATATAGTGACTTTTCCTGCCGGTGAACTCATCCACAACCGAGAGACTACTGTGATTTTTTCTATCGATAATGTCATTTCCAACCGAGAGAGTGCTACACTTTTTTCTGTCGGTAAACTTATAATTAACCGTTAGAATATGGGTATTTTTCCCAACGCTAAACGTCAGACGAGGACGGGTTTTCTATCGGTACAATCATAAGGTGCCGATAGAATAGTAATATTTTCCTGTCAGTAATCATGTAATTAACCGTTAGAATAGTGTACTTTTCCCACCGTTAATCGTCAGGCTACGACGGTTTTGCTATCGGTACACTCCTAAGATGCCGATAGAATTGTTAATTTCTTCTGTCGGTTATTTACCGATAGAAAATGTTCTGTCTTGTTCTATCGTGTCTATCTCTATCGGTACGAAAACCGATAGTAGAAGGGTTTTTTTTACCGATAGAAGAAAGCTTTTCTGTACTAGTGTTATATGAGTCTAATATATTTTAGGTTCTTGAGTCTAATACGTATTCATACGATTGGACTATAAATACCATGTAATAGATCTAGTTTAAATCATCGAGTCTAGATTGAAGTCTTAGACACATAGTTCCCTCGACGTAGGCGAGTGTGATCTAACGTTCGACCTGTAAAGCCCTCTTTGAAATAAAGAGTTGTGCAATTACTTTGAGCTGTGTTTTCGATCATCCTTTGGGTTTCGATACTTCTAAGTAAGATCCTGTTATTCCGCATATTAGTATCTGGGTGAGCCTAGTGTGAAAACCAAGGCTAGGTCTCAAACGGATCAAGTTGGTATCAGAGCAACTTTCCTATTCAGTGGATGGTCAAGACTCGTCAGGGTTATAAAACCTCCGGCGAAACTCCAGGCGATCAATTAACGGTTCCTACAACCGCGTCTCCAACAATGTCTGACGATACCTCCATTCAAGCTAACCTTGGCGAACAAGTGGTTAAACTCTCCACCGACATGAAAACCGTGCTTGCTTGGATTAAGCAGTAGGCCATGATTGTACCTCCTGAAGCAGGGAATGATGAGGACATCGCGACCACACATCCACATGTTTTAACTCGAGCACATGCGCATCGCCTTGGACAACAGGTGAATTTGTTTCTTGGGCAAATTAATTATTTAATTACAGAACAAATGATATTGTCTAATGATTGCTCTTTTCTTGTTGTTACATGTGAAGGAGGTTTGGACGAGGTTGTTAATCCAATTCATAGCCAAGGAAAATGAACACTTTTCTGGCAACTTCGACCAACAGTTACGTCGACCTTATTGATCAGAAGAACTTTGCACATGATAAAAAAGGCTCAAGGTCGCAGCATTGCTCAAGGTCACAACACTGCTCATGGTCGCAGCCGATCAAGCCTGAAGACACATGGTCGCAACCTGAGGATCATCCAGTTTGCCGATCAAGCTTGACTGTCTAGAAACTTCAACCAAGTTCCAATTTCATCACAGATGTCCAAATAGGTCGTGCAAGTACTTTTTGGAAAGGTAATTGAAAGAGTTTTCCAACACATCAAGAATCATCAAATTCCGACATCGTATGCAACCAGGAGACCCAAAAAAATGGCAAGTGTACGAGGGGGACGAGTCCTGTTCGGATCCGTGAAAAGTATCTCCGGATTTCTTTTTATAGTTTGTTATGATTCTATTTTGTTTCAAATTAGTTTAGAATTCTGGTTTTAAACCTTCTATCTTTGTAGACACCATCTTCTATAAAAGAGAAGGCATGGTCTTAGTTTTAGGTAGACTTCGTTGATATACAGATTGTATTCTCGTGCCTTTGCTGACTTGTACAATTCGGAGTCTCAATGTTCAACTCATAATTCAGATTATTGAGTGTTATCCTTCCGCTGTTGCTCTTGCTTTTCTTTATTGATTTGCTTGAGTTGTTCTTCGTGAACAAGTCAACCAAGCTTTGCTCGGTTGATAACCAATTGAGGAGTGGTTTAGCAATTGTGAGGTTTCTGATCGCGTGTTTGATCGTGGTTAGTCACCCCTTCATCAAGGTCAAAACTCGCATTTATCCACGGATTTCTCCTACGACGGAAGATCGGGACCAAACTACATGCACGCATCTTAAGGTGAGGCGTGTGCATATCAGAAGGTTATGGGTGTGAAGACTGGTGAGGACTTGCGCAGGGCAGACGAAGATGAAGACGAAGGCGACCATAAGACCGACGACCTCGCCAACACCTCCTTAGCTGTCGGATCTTTTAAGGTCGACGCTAAGATTGATATACCCATATATGATGGGGTGATCAATGCCGAGAAACTAGACTCATGGATCGATCAGCTTGAGACCTGCTTTGACTCGAAAGGGTTCAGTAGCGCTCAAAAGGTCAAATTTGCACCTTTGAAGATGAAGGACCACGCCAAGACATGGTGGAAGGCCTTTGTCGCCAATGATGAAGCTGATGACCTTGCGTGAGGTCACTTCAAGCGACTTTTGCGACAAGAATTCTATCTGATGGGTTACCTTGAGGAGAGATGAGAATGTTGGCACAGATTGTACCAACAGCGTGACCAGACCGTCCAAGACTATACTACAGAGTTCCGAAGACAAGCAATGGTCATCGGCATATCGCTATTCGATCCTCAGGTATTTCGGAAATACACATCTGGACTTCAGAAATCAATCAGTACTGAGCTAAATCTGTTCGGCGTCCAAGACATCACGACCGCAAGCACAACTGCTATGGAGATGATGTCATTCAGCCGAGTAGTTTACATTGTGGATCTCCTGTGGTATTAGTGCCAAAGAAAGATGGGACTTGACGTATGTGCATCGACTACCGAGCACTGAACAAGATCACCATCAAGAACCGGTACCCCCTTCCTCGCATTGACGACCTGCTAGACCAATTAAAGCATGTTGTGGTCTTCTCCAAATTGGATCTTAAGTCAGGATATCATCAAGTCAGCATCCGAGAGGAGGATACGCGGAAGACCGCGTTCAAAACACGACAAGGTCTGTTCGAATGGCTGGTCATGCCGTTTGGTCTCTGCAACGCCCCGGAAACTTTCATGCTTCTTATGAATGACGTATTGAGACAGTTCATTGACGACTTTCTCATCATTTACCTCGACGACATACTGGTCTATAGTCATTTGTGGAATGAGCACCTCATTCATGTCGAAAAGGTGTCCGAACAACTTCGGCAACATTGACTTCGCCTCAACTGTAAGAAGTGTGAGTTCGGCCAACAAACTCTACTTTACCTAGGATTCATGGTCGGCAATGGTACATTGCAAATTGACCCGGATAAGGTAAAAGTGATTCGCGAGTGGCCGCAATCGTGAACAGTTACGGACGTGCGCAGTTTTTTGGGAGCATGCCAATATCTTCAAAAGTTTATCCGACATTTCTTGATTGTGGCTTCTCTGTTGCATGCATTAACCAGGATCGATCAAAAATTCGAGTGGACAGGGAAACATGAGGACACGTTTCTCTTGTTGAAGAGGAAGATCAGCGTGGAGCCTGTGTTAGCTTTGCCGAATCTCCAGAAACCATTCGAGCTAGAAACCTATGCCTCAGGTTATGCCATGGGTGCTGTGCTCATGCAAGAAGGTCGACCAGTGGCATATCACTCCGAGTTATTCCAGGGAGCTCAGAAGAACTACCCGACTTATGACAAAGAGTTGTGTGCACTGCATCAGGCCGTAAAGCATTGGTGGTGTTATCTCTTGGGTAGAGACTGTTGTCCACACCGACCATCAACCGTTGCAATATTTACAAACTCAGTCCAAGCTACAGCAAGCTCGGCACATGAAGTGGATGTCGCATCTGCAATAGTTTAATCTGGTGATTAAGTACAAGAAGGGCGTACACAACAAATTGGCGGACATGTTGTCGCGACCACCACTTACGACCCTCTGTTTATCAGTGTTCATGCAGATCGAGCCCTCATGTCATGATGACTATCCCACTATGTACAGTGAAGACCCTGATTTTCAAACAGGACTGACTGAGCTCGAAACAGGGAAACCTACGGAGTTCGTTCGTCGTGGAGGACTCTTGTACAAGGGCAATTTACTTTGCATACCTCGTGGAGCACCTCGAATTCAATTGTTGCGAGAAGTGCACACATCGAAGGTAGCTGGTCACTTTGAGGTTACAAAGATGTTGCAAAATCTTCATCGACATGTGTTCTGGCCGCGTATGCAGCAAGATGTGGCTAGTTTTGTTCGAGGCTGTGGTCTTTGCAGCATCTCGAAACCGGCAAACTGAAAAATAGGTTTGTACACTCCTTTGCCAGTTCCATCGCGACCATGGGAGAGCATATCCATGGATTTCTTGGGAGGATTGCCTAAGACCCGACGTGGCAACGACTATCTCTTTGTAGTCGTTGATCGGTTCTCCAAAATGATTATTCTTATACCTTGTCGAAAGACTATCACGGGAGAAGAAGTAGCTCGGGTATTCTTTCAACACATTTGGACACACTTCGGACTGCTGACTTCTATTGTGTCTGATCGCAATACTCGGTTCCATAGTCACTTTTGGCGATCACTCTGGACGATGATGGACACCAAGCTAAAGAGGAGTACTGCCTTTCATCTGCAGACTGATGGTCAAACTGAGGTGGTAAATCGCACAGTCATTCATCTCTTGAGAGGATATAACTCTCAGCATCTGAAGACCTGGGATGAAAGCATACCGTACCTGCAGTTTGCTTTTAATCGAGCAGTGCATGGTTCGACTGGAAAGTCGCCGTTTGAGGTCTGTTTGGGATTTCTACCACAGAGTCCATTCGACATGGAGTTTGTGATTCCTACCTTAACACAGAACAGCAAGAAAGCATCTGATCAGAATCGAACACAAAAGTTCCTAGAAGGTATTCAATAGCTCCATCGAGAAGTTGAACAGAACTTGCTGAAAGCTCAACTCAAGTACAAGGCGTGACATGATCGGCACCGAGTTGATGCTCAATTCGAAGAAGGTGATATGGTATGGTTACATCTGAGTAAGGAGAGACTTAAAGGTGAAGGTAAGAAACTCAAATCCATTCGTTATGGTCCTTTTCAGATTTTGCGGAAAGTGGGTAATAATGCTTGTCAGCTCGAGTTACCTCCATACATGGATATTTACTCGGTTGTCAATGTTGAGCACCTCAAACTCTTCAAGCCTTCAATGCTGGATGAAGAGACAGATACCATAGACCATATGTTGAAGACTTGGTCTATCAACGAGACAAACCTCTACGCGAAGATGTGATTTTGGAGAAGAAGGTGACTACCACCCGCAGTGGCACAAAGGAGACTTTTCGAATCGGTCGGAAAGATTAACGAGTACGCGCGGCAAAGTGGTACACCAGAGAAGATGGACAAGCTCAATTTCCACATCTCCAGTTTGCTTGAGAGGTCGCAACAGGGGTTGGCTCCTTCTCAACTAGAAAGTCATGATCTGGGAGGATCTTCAAGTCATGATCGCATAAGGCACCGCGATCATAACCGAGTTTGGATAGGTTTTGCGACCATGGTTTGGTTCGCGACCTTGAAAGGGAATTCGTTCCCTGTTCGGAATTGTAATCCGATCCGAATAGATATAACTAAGCTTATATGTTTAGGGTTAGTTAGTTATATGAGTCTAATACGTTTTAGGTTCTTGAGTCTGATACGTATTCATACGATTGGACTATAAATACCATGTAATAGGTCTAGTTTAAATTATCGAGTCTAGATTGAAGTCTTAGACACATAGTTCCCTCGACGTAGGTGAGTGAGACCTAGCGTTCGACGTGTAAAGTCCTCTTTGAAATAAAGAGTTGTGCAATTACTTTGAGCTGTGTTTTCTATCATCCTTTGGGTTTCGGTACTTCCGAGTAAGATCCTGTTATTCCGTATATTAGTATCTGGGCGAGCCTTGTGCGAAAACCAAGGCTAGATCTCAAACGGATCACACATAGCCCAACAAGTCAATGTAGAAGACGGTACTCTGCGGAGGCTGACGCACTAATCGACAAAATAGAGTCAGATGATTGCAACAATTTTGGAAGGGCATCTAAAGACTTAATATTCTTTGAGGGAAAATCTTATCACAACGAAAAACATCCAAGAAAAATCATGCATATAAGAAAAAATGAAATAGGAAAAACCAGAAGAAATCACAGATAATCCAATTATGTCATGTGATAGTATGGCTCTCTGTCATAGAATTCTCCATTGCTACTGCACCTGTTCACCGAGCCATCATGCTTGAAGCCTTCACCTACCTAGCTAATTGATGAGGACATCACTAGCACAAGTAGCACTAGAGCTCGACCCAAGGAATGTAAAGGATCAATCACTCGAGTGAAGGCTAGACAACTACATCAATAGGTGACTTTGTTCCTTAAAAAATTAAAGTATGATGAGAATATGCTGCTACCTAATAGCTCTTGTTTAACATTGACCAGGAATAGAGAGGGAGAGCATAACAGAAAAAACATAGCCACGTATGGGCCAAATAACTTCATCGAATCTGGTTGTACACCTGCTGAGTGGAAAGAGGATTTCCTAAGCTTTCCAACAAACTCAAGATTACTTGATTCCATCAAGGATTGCAACCGCTACAACCAAAAGAATTTTGTTCGACATGCAGTCTGCCGACCAAGCAACAGTCCAACTTCAACCAAACACCATTCCAAACACATGTCCAATTTGGTTGTGTGATACTTGTTGGAAAGATATTCAAAAGAGCTTTCCAACGCATCAAGAATCATTAAATTTTGACATCAGATGCAACCAGGAGACCCAAAAGAATAACGACTGCACGGAAGAAAAAGTCTCGTCCGAATTCAAATCCAACTCGGAGAAGATTTATTCTGAACTTCTTTTATAGTTTTTAGGATTTTAATTCCATTTTGAATTAGATTCAGATTAGAATTCTAGTTTAATTCTTCTATCTTTTGTACACACCACCCTCTATAAAAGAGAGGCATGGTAATAATTTTTAATATACAAAATACAAGACATTGATATTGAAATTTCAGATTTAAGCATTAGTTTTAGTTGAGAGTTGAATCTCTTCATCCTTTGTTCTTGTGATTTCCTTCAGAATTGCTCGAACAATCTTTGCGATCAACCTATCTGTGCGCCAACTCCGTACGTAGCCGTGTGGATAGGTAATTCAGAGTGTGGTTGGGCGAATTCATTGATACGCAGTTCCTTGCTCTACAAGTGGTTGGCTGTCTCGTTTCGTCAGGTCATGCTAGTTATCCAGATTCTACGTCGTAAAGATCGGGCCACCCTCTGTGAACGCGTCCTTCATCAGCGTGTTCATATTGTATGATCGAGAATGCCGACTAGAGGGGGGTGAATAGGAGGCTTTAAAACTTTCAAAAAAACAATTTTTTCAAATTGAACAAAATATATATTGCAAAAATAAAAGAGGAAGAGAAGACAAACACAAAGATTTTTCCCGAGGTCTCAGAGACTCGCCCGGTCTCCCCTACTCCTCGTTGAAACACTCAAATGAATGAGCCTTACTTCAATATCCACGAAGGATAGTTCTCAGTAGTGGTTGCTCCTTGTTCACTCCGGAAAGGCGAGCACCGATGCCTTTTACAATCACATTGAGCCTCTTCAACAATCTCCGAATAGAAGAGGTCAACGGCCACACCACCAAACCGTCTAGGTGAGGGTGTTCACCAAGAGTAATAAGCTGCAAGTTTTCTTCTAGACCTCCAACAAATACCGAGAAACTTCTAAGGATGCAAATGAATGCTCTCAGAAGATCTCTCTCAATCACACTGAATGATACTTGATCAAAAGATCAAGATTTCAGCACTTGGGCTCAAGTGCATATAAAATATATCTCTTGGTTCAAGAAAAAACTGCTCAAAAAATTGTTTATAAACAGTGATCAAAATCTACCCAAATGTGTTTATAAAACTGATCAAAATGTGAATAGAAACTTCTCAAAAATCTGTTCAAACATTGTTTAAAAACTGTTCGAAAATGTGAACAGAAACTACTCAAAAATGATTTTTAAAACTGCTCAAAACAATAGCAAAAATCTGCCCATAAGTGTTTTAAGAACTGCTAAAAAAAACAGTAGCAAAAATCTTCTCAAAAGTGTTTTAAGAACTGCTCAAAAAAACAGTAGCAAAAATCTGCTCAGAGGTGTTTATAAAAACTAGTCAAAACAGTGGAGAAATCTACCCAAAAGTATTTATAAAAAACTGATCAAAAACTGCTTCAAAAACTGCTCAAAGACTCCTCAAAAGTGTATAGAAAATATAGCTCGAGATGTGTATGAGAATGTGGCTCAAGGATGATCTAAATACTGCTCAAAACACCTGTATTTATAGCCCAACCTCTCAGCTAGCCGTTGTGATTGAAAAGAAAAGAAATCAGGCCAGCTAACAGCCAGCTTCGACCTCTAACGACTAGTAAATAGCCGTTGGAACCTCTGGTCGAATGAACAGTATTACGGGTCGAATGAATAGTGTTAGTAGTCGAATGAACAGTAACTTATCAAATGAACAGTGCATGCATGACCAGTTTCAGTTCCCCTTTGAGATTCTTGACCAAGATTGTGAATGAATGCGAATGCAACATATGACCTAAGAGTTTCTCAATTTTTTTTGCCAAAACTAAAAGAGATTTTGCAACCCCTCTTAATAGTACGGTTTAAACTAAAAAAGAATTTCTTATAAAATCTGGTTAAACTCCAAACTCCGAGGCCGATAGAATAAACAAGCACTTACCTTATGTCTTTGCTGCTTCCTTCTTGGCGACCTTGCACTTGCGACCTTGTTTCACGATCTTGTGCCTTGCGACCTTGGCTTACGCTCGTGACCTTGCGCCTTGCGACGTTGGCTCGCGACCTTGCGACTCCCATTTGACATTTTTTCTTTTCACCTAATCTTATTGATTATACTTAAGGCAAATAGATTAGTCTAAGACACTTGTTGTCATTTATCATCAAAATCAAGATTAAGGGCCTAGAAACAACACATATCACTAATCCTATCAACTAGTAAATGGATTACATGATACAAGCAATGACATGCATGTCGTTGGGTAAGGCGGCTCCGCTTGGGGGAAGGGCACTGGATGGGCTTCATCCCTAGCTCAAGAGGGGGTACCTCCTCTAGTGCCGACCTCTTCAGTGATACAGGCTTCTCAGCTGTCAGGGGTACTCAGAGGGATCCGTCTCCTCAGTAACAACGTTCTAAGGCACGTTGAGCAGTCACCAAATGGTGTCTCCGCTGAATTCCTGAGATAATGCTTCTCGGGTGTCAGATGATGCAGTCGTGGTATTGTTTATAATGATGCATAGAATTCCGATCAGTATGGTATTTCTTGGGTGAATTCCTAGATCTTTTGTTCTTCGACCAATCCTGCCATTGAGGCTTATCTTGGCCGGCACCTGTTATTTCATGAGAAAGCCCTTTGTGATGCTTTTCCTTATTTTTACTTTTGTGAGATCCACCTTGGTCAATGTTTTTTTTCTTTTTCTTCTTCTCCATACCGGGTTGTGATATGGGCTTACCCTGTAAAAAAGCTTGTTTATATTCGAGATCACCATTGGTGGACGCACACTTTTCCACCATATCGAGGAGCTCCACCATAGTTGCTAGCGGATAAATGTTTAGGTCCTCGACCATTCGCCTATCTGTGACGCCCACTTTGAACGCACAAATTACGTAGTGGTCGGAAATTTCAGGAATTGAATTCTTGACCCGAAAAAATCTCCTAACAAAATCTTGAAAGGTTCTCCCCGCTTAACTGGTGGACTCGATGGAGATCATCTTCCTTCCCAGGACTTTCATACGTGCCCTGGAAATTGCTGACCAATTGTTCACACAACTGCTCCCAAGAGTGCATGCTTCTTGGTAGTAGGTTGAGCAACCATGATCTAGTTGAGCCATCAAGACAAGTTAGTAAATAATTTTCCATTACCTTGTCATCGCCTCCTGCATCTCGGATGGCGGTAGTGTAAATTTGTAGGAATTCCATTGGATTTCCAAACCCATCAAAGTGTTCAACGTTTGGGGACCAAAAATTTTTCAGCCACTTCACGTCACTAAGTTGGTCGGAAAAGGCTCAACAACTGAAGAAGCCCCCATGCCGAGCACATTGTCTTCGGGGAGGTGTTGACGAGTTAGATCGAGCACGTACGGTCCTTCTTAGGTCACAGCCATGTGGAGAGCTTAGGCGATCAAAGGCAGATACTCTTTGATGGCACCTCGGTTCTTCTTGGCGGCGAGATCCGTGTCTGCGGCTTCCATACGGCTCATCAGGATGACTTGAGTCTTGCTCATCTTGTTTACGCGACTGATCTCATTCAAGTGCTCGTCCAACCTTTGGAAATTTTTTTCCTAATAACTCACAAAAAAAAACAAATTCGAAAAATAACCCAGACCATTTAAAATTTAAAAAAATGGCCCTCTGTCGCGAATCAGGGCGTGCGACTGATCTTCAGTCGCTAGCTGGGCTAGCGACTGAAGACGTGGCACAGCCCAACACCTCGCTGGCCCAGGTGCCGTGCCACGCCAGCTTTCAGTCGCTAGCCCGGCTAGCGACTGAAACTCTCAACATTTCAGTCGCCAGCCCGAATAGCGATTGAAAGGTTGAAAGGGGCAGGGACCCAGATGGAAGGATTTGGACTAATTTGTGATGATTTTGCTTGGAAATTTGGACTTGTTTGCAAATCTTGAGATTGGGAGGGCTGATTTGAAATATAATTTCACACACAAGTGTAACTTTATTCCAGGAGCTTATTTAGCAGGAGTTTCGATGAAATTCGACAAGATTCGATGATTTTGGGATAATTCGAAAACAAGGCACTTTAGGGTAATTAGGGTTTTAGAAAATGGCGAGGCTTGAAACTGAGGCCTCGAATGAGATTTTGGAAATCTTGCATAAGGGAAACTTGCTCAGAATAGTGAATGGGAGATACTCCTTGAATTAGATCGAAGTTTGGAGATGAGATGTGGGTTTTAGCTTTTTTAGGGTTCTCGGGAAATCTGAAGTGCTCTGTCATACAAAGGGGCAAGACGACGAAAAGGGGCAAGACGACAAAAGCTGAAAGTACTAATCGTACAAAAGCTGAAAAGATGAAAGTATAAAGGCTGAAAAGCAGAAATGCAGAGTCGAATAAAAGTAGAATAGTACAAAAGTGCGACAGTGTTTTTCTCAAAAGGTTGGAAACCTGACAAAAATGTACAAAAAAACTGAACAGTCTGACAAAACCCTACATCAGGCTACTGCCCCCTCCTCCCCCTCTGTGGGGGGGCCTGATACTCCAATGGTGTGTACCGAGAGGGGGGCTGACGATCCCTGATGCGCCGCCTCCTCGCTGGTGGTGTCTGCGCAGACGGCGGAGCCTGGGAAGGCTGTGTCGGCTGCGTAGGCGGCGGAGCATCGGCAAAGAAGCTAGGATGCTGCTGTGTCGGCTGCGTAGGATGCTGCTGTGTCTGGTCGAGAGGCTGGTGCCATGCAGGAGTATCGAGTTCTTCATTCGAAGAGCTATCGGCAGGCATGAAACCCATGTGCGGTGGTGGAGGGCGCAACGACGACGGATGGTCCACTGGTGGCACATGCGGCGAAGGACCCGACGCCGACGGTGATGTTGGGGGAATCACGGTCAAGTGAGGTGGCAGCAGCACTCTGAAACCGACCAGAATCTGATCGACCTGCCGCTCGACCTCCGAACAATATGCGTACACATCGTCGCTGGGCATGGTTGGTCTGAGGTGGGACCTGACCATCATGTCCCATGCACCAGCAGAGATTCCGCCGAGGATGTCTAGCTGTGCACACGAATTAATGCAATTATAGAACGACAATCCATGTGAAAGTCAGGTTGCAAAGAGCTAAGGAACTCACAGAAGAGTGGATTCGCCCAGTAAGGCGTCGGTCGTAGCAGTCGTCGATGGTGGCGGGAGGGACGGGCTCATCAGATGCGGCTGGTGGACCGCCCGCCAACCGGTAGATCGTGCAAGGTCAGTACCAGGACAGATACGAAAAAAATGGATGTCGTGGCTATACAGCCTATGTTCCTTGACCGTGCGTGTGTGGGCCCAATCCATCCACTCCTACACATAGGGCCGTTGCCGACGAACGAAATCATCCCTCACTCGACCCTTCCTGGATTGCCTGCGAACAAAGCAATTAGTTAGTGACAGAAATCATGTGTAAAATAATATGTGAATGTAATGCATATTTGACGTACTTGTGGATATTGTGCGGGATCTGTCGAGGAGGCGGCACGGGGCCAAGCTGGCAAAAGCCAAACTGGCGCATAACTCGCTCAGACGAGTACCCCTCAATCATGTGTGAGAAGACGAGCAGAACCTGGGTGCGCCAGTACACAGCATCCTGCGAACAAAGAGAAGAAAGGCCAATTGGAGCGACGGATTGGAGGTTCGCGGTGGTCCACGGATCCCAGATGTCACTGTCGTCGATGAGCAGATCGAAGCCCGTGGCGTATGAAGGATAACAGAGGTGTGCCTGATCTGTGGCCCACCTCAAACTCAGTCTAGCCCACCGCCATCCCATCACGGAGCCGTCCCTCGCATCCCCGGCCAACGCGAATTGATCTCGCAGAACCAACGGTCGACCGATGGGGAAATGCTCGTACGACCACATCTGCAAGTGGATGGCGCACCCAGCGAAAAGAGAGCTCACCTGGTCTCTGCTCGTGGCGTCGCACAACCCCCTGTAGGTGTGGCAGAGCACGACGGATCCAAAACTGAACCGCGGCACGTGCCCCAGGGCCGAGTCGGCAATACTCCTGGCGAGCTGAACGTACTACCACTCACAGATGTCTCTGTGGGTGCCAGGGAAGAGCAACCACCCAAACAGGTACAACAAGTACGCCTCAAGGTAGCACCTGAAGACCTCCTCTAGAGCGGCCACGGGGAGCGCACCATCGCGCACTGCGCGAAGGTAACTCTGGGGAACTCCCACGTCCTGCGCAAACCCCCCGCAGGCCCTACTCCCTCAAAGCGCTGTAGGAAATCTAGGCGCCATGCAACTCTGTCGGTGGCCGTTGGGACATATATCTTCCCGCGGATAGGCAGGCCAAGCAGGATGCTGATGTCCTGCAGCGTGATAGTGAGCTCGCCAAAACTGAAGTGGAACATGTGCGTCTCGGGCCTCCACCGGTCCACAAGCGCAGTAACGAGGGCTCGGTCGAAAGGGAATCGTCTCGCCCGATCTACCATGCGGGCGAACAACAACAGTCCAGCCTCGAGCAAATAAGGCGCGAACCGCTCATCTAGAGGCCACATCTCAAGCGGTGTCCTCATGCGCAGAGCTGGGAGAACGGTGCCCTGTAGAAGGCGTCGAGCACAGTGACACTCCTGATGGTGTTGTGCAATCAGCTCGGGAAGCTGATGGTCGTCGGCCATACCTGCAGTTGTCACATATTGGTTGAGAAGTTGATACATTACTGTTAATAAACAAACATTCAGTAGTACTTACAAAAATTCATGACAAGGCATTAGGGAAATTCAGTACAACTCATATAGGGAAATTCAGTACAACTCACGACAGGGCATTAGGAAAATTCACGAGAAGGCATTAGGGAAATTCAGTACAATTCACGACAAAACATTCAGTAGTTCGAACATTACAACATTATAGTTTTATTTAGGAAAATTCAGTACAACTCATATAGGTAAGTTGTATTGCTTTAGTTTTGCGACGAGGTCAATGCGCCTACCACCCGCGGGCATCGATTCCTTGTGTGACCAGGTTGCCTGCAAGCCCTGCATCTACGTAGGTCATCTTCACGCTCCACTACATCCATATCGTTCTGTATCCTCCTGGATCGACATCAGCCGACATGGCCTACGAGGAGCCTCTTGTCTGGGATCCACGTGATGGTATCTTCTGGCGACAGTTCTCGATAGTTTCCCCTCGCCGCAAACCCATTGAAGACACCATCCCAGGTTTTCCACAAGTACTGCAGAGTATAATAGATTGAGATATACTGCGCTGAATCAATCCCAGGAACGGAGCAGGCAGCGATGACATGCGAGCAAGGAATGTGCAGCAGTTGAGGCTTGTTGCATGTGCATTGGGCATCTGCATTTGAAATTCGACATTCGTGGACCCGACCAGCTCGCAATGTACCAAGGACATGTTTGTGCCTTAGCCGAACCTCGTACTTTCCATTCAAACGACTCAGTGTCAACGATTCGGACTCGGGGTCCTTAGTCGATCTTATGCAAAATTTGTAAGTTGCTTTCAAGGTGTTCCTCCGGAAAGGGATGATGAACCACGTCAGTTGGGGGCACAGAGAGATTTATACAGGTTTGAGCCCTCGATGGTGAGAGTAATAACCCTACGTCCTATTGTGATTTCATTATGTATGGAAAAAGGTTTACAAGGTTGGAGAAAAGATCATCACAGGCGAAAATCTTTTCTGTGTTGATTGTCTAAGAAACGACTAAACTAACTTATGAAAGCTTGTTCTTGATCTGTCGATGTCTTCTTGTATTGTACATTTGCTCACCCTTTTATACCGGTCAAAAGGGCGCCAATGCACAACGGTTGTTTGGGTGCAGTTTTGATAACCGCACTTAACTTCCACACAGGCTTAACACTCGCAACTAAGGGATAACCTCACACGTTAACCTCCTGGTAGTTATCTTCATACGTTGAGGAATCATCACGATCCTAGGAATATGCTTGCTGCAGAGCTTAAGCAATCCCGAGTTATCCTGGTCGAGAGTAGTCAACGACCTTCTGACCGTGCATTGTCTGCGGCCTCCTGACCGCGTAACGTCTGCGATCTCCTGATCGCGCAAAGCCTGCGTCCATGTGTCCGTGCTTCTCAGGTCGTCTGAGATCATAGCAACGGACCTATGGACACTTGTCTGGTTTGAATCTGTCTTGAACCAGATGTGCATTACTCTGAACTAGCTCGGGTAACAATCCTCGTCAGCTAGCCCCCAAATTTGAAGACAATGAAGAGACATATTTACTTCAAATTTTAATCCTGCATCGGATAAGTGACCCGACGCTTCAACTTCTACACTTAGTGGTGCACTATGTGCGACGATTTATTTCCCGAGATGGGTTCCGGGTTGTTTTTGACAGGTAATGATAGCGCTGCTGACTTGTTTTTTAACCAGAGATAAAACTATAAATATGTTTTAAGAACTCGAGGCATTCGCAAATATGAACCGTCACCCTTGGGTGCTATAAATATCGAAGCCCCTTAGCCTTAAAACTTCACAAGTCTTTTCTCGGCTAAGTCTTTTCCAGAGCTATCTTTCCTTCTCTTCTATTTTCACCTCAATGGTAGATCAGGACTCCAAGAACATCATTGAGATTGAAAGTGATGGAGTGGAAGTGATACCCGAACTTGACTAGGATTCCCAGAAGGTAAGTGTTTTATGGAACTCTTGGTTCAAGTTGTCATTTTATATTCTGATCATTTCCAAAATGCTTTTTGGGAATTCACAGGTGATTGAAGAGCTGGTTCCCCCACGGAAGAAACCCAAGGTTGACGAGGGATCCTCCAGTGGTACAAAGGTTGGGGATGCATCATTGTGCTCTCCTTGCTTGTCCCATGTAGTTCTTCCTATCCATGCAACTCGGCAGGTCGAACCCTCATCTCCACCTTTGGAGATCCAAAATACTACTCCAAGGCTTTCTCCTTCTTTTGATCAGCTATCTCCATTGCAATCAAGCGATCTCCATCTTTTGATGGGTTATCAATTTTCTGGTGGGAAGGATGCATTCCCGCGACCAGATGATCCTCAGCATTTGTTGGGTGATCAATTTTCTCATGGAAAAGTTGCACTCCCACGACCTGACGATCCTCGACTTTTGTCAGGTGATCTACTTTCTGGGGGAGACACTTCATCCTCCCATCCAATCTTATCGCGAGGATTGGTAATTATTTTCATTTCCTCTGCTGGTCGTTTTATCTTGTAAAACTAACACATACATGTGTAGGAGATGAAAATTTCTGGAGCCCCCAGCGACCAGCTTGCTGAGGTCCAACCTCTTTCCTTCGAACAGACTCTTCAGAAGGAAAAAGAGGCTCTCGAGAAGAAGACCGAATAAATGTCTTCGGCCATTCTGCACCTAGCAGAATGTTATGAAAACTCCCGCGAAGACCACGCTCGGCAGCAGCGAGAACTCTCTGATACGATCAGGAGTAGTAGTGCTTCTTTGCTCCGGGACGATGTAGATAGGCTTAGAGTGGTTGCTAGTTCTCTTGGGGCGGTCAGTGTAGATCCTACTGACTCCAATATGTCCTTAGGAGAACTTTGTAAACTTCTCTCGGATCAGGTCGATGCTCTGGTCGCCTTATCCCTTTTGTATGTAAAGACTGCCAGAAATAAGAATTTCCTTTACCTTACACACCTTGATTTCTCAAGAAGGATTATGCAAAACGTATAATCCCGAGTTAAAACATTTCACAATTTCTGTGTAAAAACATGGTCACAAAGAATGCCTTTGCGACCATACACACACAGGTAAATCCGAAGTAACAACTTTTGCGATCAGAAATGCATTGATGTGCTATACCGCGAACAGTACTGGCATTACGATCAGAACTGAAACCGCGATCAGAACATAATACCTTGATCGAATGATAATCGTATATGTTGTGACTACCCACTTGCAGTGATCACAGAATTGCATTGCGATCAATATGCAAATCTTGAGACGATCACAGAACTGCATTGTGATCAACACATAAAAATTAATTTACAAAAGATAGGAGGGATCATTTCCTCCATAATCTTTGCAAAATTTTCATGTTTTGTGTGCACCCTAGCCCCCGAATTCAAAACAAAAAATAATGAAAATATATTTTGTTCCGGATTCATTGTAGGGAGTGCATAACGGGTTTCCAGTGAGAAGGCACCCATTATGGAAAATTAATAAAATATTTGGTGAAGGGTTGTCTCGGGCATATAAGAGGAGAAGATAGCTTCCTGAGGAAGTTTCACAACCAAAAACCCTTTGTCTGTCTTAGAGTTTCTCGCCGCACAAAACCCTCTTTTGCATTCCTCATCTTCGTCGCCTCCAAAGTCACCACCTTTCTTCCTAATCCTTCGCAAGAAATGGCATCCTGGAGCCGATCCGTTCACCATACCAAAGAAAGCTTGGTGGCACTAGAGAAAGAAGAGATTCTCCCTCCACGGCTGTTGATCAACTGGCGGCCAGCAGAGAAAGATCAAGAAACCCCAATCGTCCAAGAGGGCGAATTGGTGATCTTCGAGGAATACTTGCCCTGTGGGTTCTGATTCCCAGAAAGGGAGTTTCTGCGGGGAATCTTGGAACACTACAGGCTGGAGTTAGTGAATCTCCACCCAAATGCAGTCCTTATTTTGGCGATTTTCCAGCACCTCTGTGAAGCCTTCATCGGAGTGCTTCCAAGCTTGGAGCTTTTCCGACGCTTCTACTTTTTGGCATGGTCGAAAAGTGCCAATGCCGCTGGGTGCATCTACTTCCGTATAAGAGAGAAGAAAGAGTACCCATTCCCGCCCCTACGGTATTCTATTCATGGGTGTTACCAGAAATGGTTCTACTGCACCCCTCCGTCGAAGAGCGGACTATGGTTCGCGAACACCCGACCGGAGAGGGCCAGTGAGTTGGACTCCCTTCCTGTTCTGAGCGCAAAGCAGAAGAAACAAGCCCAAGCAATTCTTCACCTAGTCCAGCAAGGCTTGACCGCGCGTGATATCATACGCGACTTTGTGAAGAATTGGATAAGCCCCCTGCGTGAAAGGGCACATCCAGCTTGGGAAGTCAAGTCCATGGCAGACAGCACTCTGGACTACAATAATGGTATGTCCTTTAATCAAAAAACATACATTTTTACTAACTAAAAAATGTTGTATTTGTTAACATGCTTGTTTGTGATACAGCTCTATCTTTGTCCGAGATCGAGAAACGGACAAACTACCTCCTTCAGGCGTACAACGCCACTGTGGAGGGAGCTAAGGGATCGCCTCACCCCTAGAGCTTAATTAACGCCGGCAACGATCTTAAGCAGGAGCGCCGAAAGGTATGACCTTTCCTAACAAGCTCTATTGTAAATCATCCATTTGTCCTGTATTACCAAAAGCATTTGGAATAATACAGCTTCTGGGGAAGTTTACTGAGGCGATGCGTCCAAGCGAGGACGTTGGGCCTTCAGGGAGACCAACTTCGAAGAGGGTGAGGAGGACCTCTTCGAAGCACGAAGTGAAGGAGCCTGCCCCCAAAAAACCTAAGAAGATTCTGGGAGAGGCTTCTTCGCAGAAGAAAACCCTTACCGCGAAAAAGACTGCGGTAAGATTCTTGGTTCCTCCTGTACCCCCAAGTACGAGTGGAAATTACTTCTTCGTCGTACAGGGCGAAGGGAGCGAGGATGAGGAAGACGACATTCCTCTTATTTGCCGCAAAAGGACTCCTGCTAGTTCTGGGGTGGTGAGTACTCCACTCCTGACGACATGAGTGGGGATGACTGCACAGGATCCCACGACCACTACTGATCTCATGGTCGCAGATGAAGTTCTAGTGCCTGCAGTTCATGAGGCTCTAGGACCAATGGCTTCATCTTTACCAATAGAAGAAGTTACTCCGGTAAGGACCCTTACAATCTTGTTTTTCATCGTTCCTCAGGCGTATTCTCATAGACTTGCATACACACAGGGAGAAAAGGACAATGTCATATTCAGGAAAAGGAAGACCAGGACAGATGATGACTGTCCTCTTTTTCCTGGGGAATCGTCCTTGAAATCCCAGAAATGGACAGGGTTTCGAGTGAGGTAAGAATCTCTCCCATTTGGACAGGGTCATATTGAAGCGATCTACTGAAGAGATTCTAACCGATCCTCTTGTTTGCTTACACTAGGCACAGAGATGCAGCGCTAAGCGCCCCAGTGACCTCTACGAGTCTTGAAGCTCCTCCTGCTACGGAGGTCACGGGTGAGCAAAGTCCCATCCCCACGGCCGAAGAACTTTTACATGCCATTGTAGAGGGGATGGCTACAGAGGTCCAATTGCAGAGATTGGAATCTAAAACCCCAGCCATGGAGGAGGCTCAGCAGGAAAATTCATCTGCCACTCTAGCTGGGGATAAGGCGAGTCTAGAGACTCAGCCTTTGGCTGAATCGAAAAGTAGCTCATTTAGTGAGTATATTGAGGTATGAAAAACATCTCTTGTTACTTTTGAGTTCGCATTTGCATAGGAATATCCAGGCTTTGAAATTGATCTCCTTCCATGTCATAGGAACTAACTCATGTGGCGACCAAGTCGATAGCTGTTGCGAAGAGTATCGAGGTTGCCCAACAGGAAACGAATCGCCTGCAGCGGTAAGGGAGATGTTTCCTCATCGCCTGAATTTTAGTCCCATTTTAACAATTGTCTCTTTTGTCATAGAGAAAATGCCTTTCTGATCAAGAGCCTCGCTGACCGGGAAAACTAGGAGACCAGGGTAGTCGCCAAGATCTCTTTTTTGGAGAAAGAACTCCAACAGCTGCGGTTGCAGCTCTCCTGTAAGTGCACTTCCGACCAGAACGAATTAATTTGTTATGCGAACTGTTTGTGATGGTCTCTTATTATAGCACGAGAGGACCAAATAAGCCAGCTCTCTCAAGAGAAGAATGATCTCCAGGTGACCATCGAGTTGCAAAACTCGAAAGTTGATTCTGTCTGCAAGGAGAACAGGGACTTGAATGCGACGCTCTCAACCTGCAGTAGTGTTCAACAAGACATCTTCGAAAAGCTGAAGATGGTGGCCAGTTTGCTAAAGGCCGATGTGGTTGAAACCCAAAAGGACGGCCTTAGCCTTAGCGACTGGACCACACTGGTCGCAACCCAAGCTGAATCACTCCTCGAGTATCTTCCTGAAGATACAAGGCGTCAAACAGAGGCGATGAGGACAAAAGTGCAATCCGTAGCCTCCGCCATTCTCTGCAGACTTCGTCTTCACCATGGCCCGGATCTTGATCTAAATCCAGTGGTGGGAGAAGCAGAGATCGAGAGTGAAGATCAACTTGTGGTTATAATGGAGGAAGTCAGGCCTCTAGTCGAAAATCTCTTGAAAGAACTTGGCTTATGGTGAATTTTGTACCTGTACAGATGTAATTATACAATGCATATGTATGCCTTAATTTTTTTTAAAAAAGCACTTCTTTTTGTTTCATGTTGCGACCATATTCCCCTAGCCCCCTCCTGAGATTATGTATACTGAAGTTTAGTATTATAAGCGCAGAAAAAATATGGGTGTAACGACAACCAGGAATACCTAAGGAATACTGTGACTTTTGGTATCATCATCAGACCAGACCGATAACCATTTTCAATACAACACCCAACCTTTTTGCAAACCGGCAGCCACTCTAATGACCAAGGACATGCCAGCAAGCCCCGTGTGTGTTGAGAAACGGCTTATGGAGAGGTGTCTTGTCTGGAAGTGATCACGAGATCGGCCAGCGAATTCGATCGAGATATTATAGTGATACAATTATCGGCGATCAGCCCCCGAGCCAGACTCGTTACATATGGGCAAAAGGAATAATTATCACATAAAACAACTAAAAGTACAGATTTTGTTAAATCATGCTAATTGAAGAGGAAAAGGGTTGGGAAACTTACACGTAAAACTTGCGCAGTTGATCAATGTTCCATGTATTGGATAAAATTCTACCATCCTCCATTTCTAGCCGAGCCGATCCTAGTCGCGGCACCGAGACAACAGTGTAGGGGCCTTCCCATTGAGAGGAGAATTCATTGCGACTAGATTGGTTTTGTATTTTACGTAAAACCAGATCACCTACGTGAAGGCTACATGGCCGCACCCTTTTGTTATGGTATTTGCGCAAAGCTTGAAAATACACCGCGGACCTGACTAGAGCTTGATCATGTTTTTCTTCTAGGAGGATTAGATCTTGTAATCATTTTCCGTTCTGATCAACTTGTTCGAATTGATCTGTTCGGATAGAACCAATACTAATTTCCATGGGTAACACAGCCTCAGCTTTGTATACCAGATGGAAAGGTGTCTCACCGGTGGCTCGACTAGAAGTAGTACGTAGTGCCCACAGAACGGTATAGAGCTCATCTACGCAAGCCCCCAAGCGTGTCTTAAAGCGATCAAAAACATGCTTTTTGATACCCTGCAATATTTGCCCTTTGGCATGTTCAACGGCACCATTGCTCTGCGGATGAGCTACAGAAGCAAAGCACACCTTGGTTCCAATATTGTCGCAATAGTCCAGAAAGAGACCACTAGCGAATTAGGAACCATTATCAGTGATGAGACGATTTGAAACACCGAGTCGAGTCACAATGTTCTTATGAAAGAACTTTTGTGCAGCAGCAGCAGTGACATTGCGTACTGGCTCGGCCTCAATCCACTTTGTAAACGTGTCAATAGCTACGAACAAGAACTTGTATCCATTGACCGCTTGTGGCATAGGACCAACAACATCCATCCCCAAACCGCGAAGGGCCATGACAGAGGGATAGTTGGCAGAGCGTAGGCAGGCTGGTGGACCTGTCTCGCATGAAATTGACACTAAGGACATGTCTTGACCATATTTTTGGCATCACCAAGTGCCGAAGGCCAGTAAAATCTTTGTCGGAAAGCCTTCCCGACCAGTGTACGGAATGACGCGTGTGCACCACATACACCGTCATGAATTTCTTTCAAGAGGGATTTACCTTCCTCTTGGGACACACAGCGCATGAATACTCCTTGAGTACCTTTTCTATATAAAACTCCTTCTATAAGTTTCTACAGGCGCGCTTTTCAAATCAACCAATCGCTCTCGGTTTCATCCTTGGGCAAGGTCCCGTGTTCGAGATAGACCCTCAATGGATGTGTCCAATCTCGTTCATGTCCAAGGTTGGTAACACAGACTGTTACCAGATCATCTCCGGTCGTAGTCATGATCGAAGGATGCTCCAAGTGTTCAACGAACACTCTTGCCAGGGCGGATGTGCGTGAGGACCCAATTTTGGATAATTGGTCTGCGAGAATATTGTCCTTTCGCGGGATGTATTGGACTTAGAAATGACTGAAGTGTTTTTCCAATCTCCTCACTTCCCCCAGGTAATGAGCCATTGTTTCATCGAAGGTATTGCACTCCTTGTTTACCTAGTTTACGACCAGCTGTGAGTCTCCCCTCACCACTAATCGACGGACTCTGAGGAAGTTTGCTACCGGGAGCCCTGCAATAAGACCTTCATACTCTGCTGCGTTGTTGGTCGCAACAAAGCGTATTTGAATGACATACTTCAATTGGTCACCCTGAGATGTGACTAAGACCACTGCAGCCCCCGAGTGTTGAAAACTGTGAGAGCCATCAAAATACATCTTCCAGTGATCGGGACATGCCAAATCTTCAGACGCCTGCATGGGCGGTTCAGGATTAGTCCATTCGACCACAAAGTCGGCCAGGATCTGAGACTCTACCGCAGTGCGAGGCGTGAAATGGATGTCGAACGCTCCGAGATCCACAGCCCATTTCACGATCCGGGCAGATTTCTCCGGATTCCAGACAATGTCCCCTAAAGGAAAAGATGAGGGCACTGTGATCCACTACTACAGAAATGCAATCCACTAACCCATATCTTCTAACGGTTATAAGCAATCTGGGAAAAATCCGATAGAATAGGACGACAGCGGTGGAGAAGAGGCTTTTTACTATCGGTTATATACTGGTACACCGTTAGTGAAATGCAAATATTTTTTACAATCGGTCATTACTGTACCAACCGATATAATAGATAAAATAGTACTATCAATTTTTCTTTTGTAACTGATAGTGAAATTACGGACTTTATACTATCGGTTTGTACTGTACCAACCGATATAATAGATAAAATAGTACTATCAGTTTTTCTTTCGTAACTGATAGTGAAATTACGGACTTTATACTATCGGTTACTACTGTACAAACCGATGTAATAGAGTAAATTTTACTATCGGTTATATAAAACAAACCGATAGTAAAATGACATCATATAAACTAATGGTTATGACAGTGGGGACCTTATTTTACTATCGGTTGTGTTTTTGAACCGATAGTAAAATTGTACAACTTATCTCGACCCTTGCTCTGCGCTCTGCATCCTCGATTCATTTCTATCGTACGTGCATCCACGCTCCAAGCTAGAGTGATCTGGAGAAGCTAGCTGAGAGGTTGATAATTCGATCCCCCTCGGTATTGTCATCTTCTCATCACCTCTCTCTCTCTCTCGATCACTCTTTCACACTCTCCCTCTCTCTCTACTTGCAATTCATTAAACTAGATACATGTAGCTCCAAACTAGCTAGAAGGCTAGGATGGCTAGCTAGCTATAGCTTGCTAAAGTTAAGCAGCTAGCTAGCTGGCTCTTCCAATTAATGCATCAAGTTAATTAGGGTTTCATACATATCTATTTAATGTAATTAAGCAGCTGTACACACATATGGCCTAGCTAATTGATGATGTTTCATGCATGCATGCCCTGAGTCATTAATTATTTATTTCAATTTGTCAATTTTGTGAAATAATTGTAGATGGACCGAGAATATTGGATGTATGGAATAAAACGTACTACTGTTGGGTATTTGGAGGGTGTGAATGGGTTTATTAAATTTGCTGAGCAAGAAAAGGCGAAGAAGGGAGAGAAAGATATGCATTATCCTTGTATAGATTGTATGAACTTAAAAAGGTTCGGAAACTCTGATTAGATTAGGAGTCATTTGATTCGTCGTGGTTTTAACGCACGCTATACCCGTTGGATATGGCATGGTGAAGATCCTGAGGAAAAGAGCACCGCTACCACTTAGCAGCACCCGGAAGTGGATTGCAGTAATGATGATCATGATAAGAACATTGATAACGTTCATTCGGAAGTACTCCATGTAGATGACGACAATTTAGATGAAATGTTACGTGATGTAGAAGAAGATTACAGCGAAATCGATTTAGCAAAATTTGAGAAATTAATTGTTGATTCTGAGAAGCCTTTGTTCCCCGGATGTGCAAAATTTACAAAGTTTTCTTCTATGTTGAGATTATATAACTTGAAGGCAAGTAACGGTTGGAGCGATAAGAGTTTCACGGTGCTATTAGATCTGTTAGCGGATATGCTTCTATAGGGAAATGAGTTGCCAAGATCGGTTTACCAGGCCAAAAAACTATTGTGTCCGTTGGGAATGAAAATCGAAAGAATACATGCATGCCCAAATGATTGTGTTCTGTACCGTAACGAGTACGAGGATTTGCATGTTTGTCCAAGATGCGGTGCATCACGGTATAAGCATGGGGACAGAATTTATCACAATGGATGTGATGAGGTAAAGAAAAGGCCTCCGGACAAAACTGTGTGATATTTGCCTGTGATTCCTAGATTGAAACGGCTGTTTGCAAATCCGAAAGATGCGAAGTACTTGCGTTAGCATGTTGAAGGTCGGAAACAAGACGGAAAATTAAGACATCCAGCTGATTCTATTCAATGGAGAAACATTAACAGAACATTCGGTGAGTTTGGGGGAGAAGTGAGGAATATAAGGTTTGGGTTGAGTACGGATGGTATGAATCCACACGAAAATATGAGCAGTTGACATAGCACTTCGCCGGTTCTTTTATGCATCTACAATCTTCCTCCCTGGTTATGTATGAAGCGCAAGTACATCATGATGTCATTACTGTTGGGGGAAATCTCCGCGGGACTAAGACCAGGTTAGTTGCGTCACACTCGCCGGAGGACGTGGCCTCCGGCGCCGCCATTTGCCCGGGGACGTGGCCGTCGGTGCCTGCCCTGGGTGCCACCTTTTGGCTCCCGGGACCTGGCCTCCAGTGCCGGTCCCGGGCGCCGCCATTTGCCCGGGGACCTGGCCGCCGGTGCCTGCCCTGGGCGCCACCTTTTGGCTCCCGGGACCGGGCCTCCGGCACCGGTCCCGGGCGCCGCCATTTGCCCGGGGACCTGGCCGCCGGTGCCAGCCCCGGACGCCGCCTTTTGGCTCCCGGGACCTGGCCTCCGGCGCCGGCCCCGGGCGCCGCCATTTGCCCGAGGACGTGGCCCCCGGTGCCTTCCCCGGGTGCCGCCTTTTGGCTCTCGGGACCTGGCCTCCGGCGCCGGTCCCGGGCGCGGGCGCCGCCATTTGCCCGGGGACCTGGCCTACGGTGGCTGCCCCGGGCGCCGCCTTTTGGCTCCCGGGACGTGGCCTCCGGTGCCTACCCCGGGCGCCGCCATTTGCCCGGGGACCTGGCCGCCGGTGGCTGCCCCGGGCACCGCCATTTGCCCGGGGACGTGGCCTCCGGTGGCTGCCCCGGGCGCCGCCTTTTGGCCCCCGGGACCTGGCCTCCGGTGCCGGTCCCGGGAGCCACCCTTGGCCCGGGGACCGGGTCTCCGGTGCGTGTCCCGGGCCTCGTCATCCTTCTAAAGGTAAAGTCTCTGGTTGTTGATCACGTGCAGGTCACGCGAGGAGCGCCTCGGGAATCAGCGACCACCTGTCAAGCATCCAAGGCGTTTGACCGGGAGAAGGACGTTGCTACCCCTCAATCCGACGGTGGCTTCCGGGGTAGATAGGTCTTTTTGCTTCTTTTTGGGGCTATAAATAGCCCATGTACCCCTCAGTTGTAAGCAAGTGATTTCATTATTGGAATAGCCAAAACTCTCAGGTGTGCTCCGGAAGCCTCTCCCCCGGAGAGAGCCTCCCCAGCCGACCCCGGTCGGGAGCACGCCGACAGGACTAGGCCCCCACCGGGACCCGAACCTGTATAAATTCTCGTGTCAATTCTTGTGTTTGTCCGGCGGGGGAGGACCGGTCGCCCGGTCAGCCCGCGCCGCGTAATCTTCGCTAGGATCATTCACAAAACCTGCCGGGATATTCGCAATACCACGACAGTTGGCGCCGTCCGTGGGGACTCTTGACAAGACGCCATGGCTCCCCCAAGAACAAGGGCTCGCACCCTTCCCGGTGACGCCGGTCTTGGAGAGCCGGAGCCGCCCGTCCGGGACACGGCTGTCCCGGCGCTTTCGCCCGGAGCCGGTCAGGCCCAGGTACCGCCTCCCGCCTTTCCTATTAACTTAGGTGCTTCTACCTCCAGGTTGCTCCCGGTGACCTTGGGGACCTCGGCCGGGACCAGTCTCCCCTCGACGGCTCCCCCGGCTTCCCGGGACGCCCTGCTTGAGGCTCTCGTGGAGGGCCAGCTCCGCGCCCAGCGCTCTATGGATGAGCTGCTCAGCATGTTGGCACGGCCTCCGGCCTCCACATTTGCATCGCACCCATACCCGGGGACTATGCCCCCGTTTATGGGTTACCCGGCGGCCCCTCCGACCTCCGGAGGTCTGGCCGCCCCGTATGATCCCGCCGGGGGGTTCCCTCCCCTTGCGGGATATACGTCCGGACCCTTCCCGGCACCCGGGCCCGTCCTGGTGCCGTGGGGCTACTTCATGCCTGGGCCCTTCGTGGCACCAGGGGGTACCCCGTCCCGGGCCCATTCCCGGGGCCGGGGGCCCATTTCATGCCGGGGGTTTTCCCTACGCCGGGAGCCAGTCCCGCCCCTCACGTCACGTTTACCTCACCAGGGGCGGTCGACAGAGCAGCTCCCGTGCCTCAGCGGACTTCCCCCCGCATCGGCTCCCCTGTCTCGGACGTTGCCGCGGGGGCTCCCCCCTCGCCGGTTCCAGATAATACAGGGGCTTCCCCCTTTCCGGTTCTGGTCGTTGCCACGGGGGCTCCCTCCACTTCGGTTCCAAACGTGGCCGTGGGCGCCCCCTCCCCGGTTCCGGATAATACAGGGGCTTCCCCCTTTCCGGTCCCGGGGGTCTTCGCAGGGGGCTCCCCCCAGCCGGCCCCGGAAGCCTCCGGGCAGGTAGCTACAGTGCATAAGCTCCCTCCCTCGGCGGGAGAGGTCCGTTTCGCCCGGGGAGAGGTCGAGCGAATGCATTCACCTGAGCGCGGGGAAGAACTTCCCCCTGGCCGTGGGCGTGGGGAGCCTCGCTCTCGCACCGGTCGGGGGAAGAGACCCGCTGAAGAGCCAGCCTCTCCGGAGGAGAGCCCGGACGTCCGGGAACTCAGCCCCGGTCCAGAAGAGAAGCGTCGCCACCGCCACTCCGGCGGACCCCTTGGACTGGTCCCAGACTCCGATAACGAGGGTGTGTCCCCCGTCAAAGAAGACAGCGACCGGGGCTCTCCCCGGGAAGTGCAGGGGGCTAACCAGCCCTTATGCCGGAGACTTCGCAGCATCCGGTGGCCGCGGCCCTACCGCCCTCCGCACATCGAGCACTATAACGGTGAGGCAGACCCTTACGAATTTGTACAAGTATACTCCACCGCCATCTCCGCGGCCGAGGGGGACGAGACGGTACAATGCAACGTCTTCCCCCTCTACCTCACCGCCATTGCCCGCTCCTGGTTCTACAACCTGAAGGCTGGCTCCATCAAGTCTTTCACGCAGCTCAAGCGGTAGTTCTGTGCGAACTTCCAGGGGAACTACGTGCGTCCCCTGGACTCCTCGCAGCTGTACACCGTCCGACAGAGGACTGGGGAAACCATCAGAAGCTTCTTCAAGCGCTTTGCTCAGGTGAAGAGCAAAGTGGCCCACGTCCCCAACTCTACGGTCATCGACGCCTGCAAAAGCGGGATCCTCCCGGGGGAGCTCCACAGAAGGCTCTCCCAGAGCTGCCCCTCCTCTGCCAACGAGCTCTTCAACGTACTCGAAAAGTACGCTCAGGCGGAGGAAGACGACATCTGGAAGAAGACCCAGGGGGCTCCCGCCCCCACCGACCGGGGGGCCAGGGATCCCCTCAAGCGCCCGAGACAGGGGGGCGTAACGAGCCACGGCCTCGGGACACCTTTGTCCTCGAGGGCAGAGGCGGCTCGCGCGACCCCCCGAGGGGCAACCGCCCCTTCCCCAAGCCGAAAGGCTACGGGGGGGGGATAGTCCTCGCGCGGTCGGGAAGGCCCCACGGGGAGAAACAGAGAAGGACCGTGGTGCAGCTTCCACGGGTCCAGTACCCACGCTACCAGAGACTGCAGCCAGCTGCTGCAACACTTCGCAGCGTTCCTCGACCAGCGCGGGCAGGGGGGGACTCCGGCCTCCTTCCTCCCTCGGCCAGCTGTTCCGGCCCTTCCCGCTCCCGCGGGGGGTCAGCAGACGCAGACGCAGGAGGGGGAGCCTTCAGAAGCTCTCCCCTTTCAAACTTCTCAGCGCCGCATCAACGTCATCGTGGGAGGGTCCGCTTCCGGGCGGGACTCTAAGCGCCAGCGTAAGGAGTACGCGCGCGAGGTTAAGGTCGTGGGGGTGCTACGCACGTCTCCGCCACCCAAGTGGTCGGACGTCCCCCTCACCTTCACGGCGGAAGACGCGCGAGGGGTTCGTTTCCCCCACGACGACGCGCTCATCGTCTCCGCGACCATCTACAACTGCCACCTGGCCCGCATCCTCCTGGACGGCGGGAGCTCCGCCGACGTCCTATTCCTGAAGGCCTTCAAAGAGATGCAGGTGGATGAGAAGCTCCTGCAGCCCACAGCCGGGCCCCTGCAAGATTTTGTTCCGGGGAAGGCGATCCACCCCGTGGGCAAAGTAGATCTTCCTATGACGTTCGGCACCCCGGAGAACTACCGGACCAAGCTGGTCCGCTTCGACGTAGTGGACCTCCCCTCCTCCTACAATGCGATAATGGGGAGGACCACAATCAACCGGCTGGGGGCTGCCACCCATCAAAATTACCTCTGCATGAAGATCCTCGGGCTGCATGGCGTGATCAGCGTCCGGGGAGACCAAGACATGGCCCGTGCTCTGTACGAGCGCGCTGCCGCCACAATCGGAAGCGTCAACCTCATAAAGACGCCCGGGGGAGAGGCCTCCCCCCGGATCCAGACGTCGCTGCGCCACCGCCCGGGAGGCCCCTCCTCAAGCCGCGTCCGGAAGGGGGCCTCCGGAAGGTCCTACTGTCCCCGGGCGATGAAGACAAAACCGTCCAGATCAGGGCGGAGCTCCCCGAGGAGCATGCAGCGCAACTTGCGGCTTTTCTGCGCGAAAACTCCGATGTTTTTGCGTGGAAGCCTTCGGACATGCGGGGCGTCGCTTGGGAGGTCATTGAACACAAGCTCGCAGTAGCCCCCGGTCACCCCCCAATCAAACAAAAGCTGCGGAAACTCTCCCTCGAGCGCCAAGAGGCAATCAAGGTGGAGATCACCCAGCTCCGAGAGGCTAGGTTCATTCGGGAGGTCCTGCACCCCGAGTGGCTCGCGAACCCCGTCCTCGTGAAGAAGTCAACCGGCAGGTGGCAGATGTGCGTGGACTTCACCGACCTTAACCGCGCCTGCCCCAAAGACAACTTCCCGCTCCCGCGGATTGACCAGCTCGTCGACTCCACCGCGGGGTGCGAGCTCATGAGCTTCCTAGACGCCTACTCGGGCTACCATCAAGTCCGGATGGCAGAAGGGGACGAGGAAAAGACGAGTTTCATAACTCCCCTCGGAACCTTCTGCTACGTCCATATGCCCTTCGGGCTCAAGAACGCGGGGGCGGCCTTCCAGCGCCTCATGACACTGGTCTTCAAAGATCAAGTCGGCCGCAACGTCGAAGTCTACGTAGACGACGCGGTCGTCAAAAGTCCCCGCGCAGCCTCCCACATCGACGACCTGGCGGAGACCTTCCGCAACCTCCGCGCGTTTGGGCTCAAACTCAACCCGGAGAAGTGCGCCTTCGGGGTGCGCGGGGGGAAGCTCCTAGGTTTCCTCGTGTCCCAGCGGGGCATTGAGGCAAACCCCGAAAAGATCCGGGCATTCCTCGACATGCCCCCGCCGCGCTCCGTCAAGGACGTCCAGCGGCTCTCTGGCCGCCTGGCCGCGCTAAGCTGCTTCGTCTCCCGGTCGGGGGAGCGAGGCCTCCAGTTCTTCAAGATCCTCCGAGGGCTCGAGGGGTTCCGCTGGACCCTTGAGGCCCAGGAAGCCTTCAACGACCTCAAGAAGTATCTCACGAGCCCTCCAATGCTCGTGAGCCCGTCTCCAGAAGAGCCCTTGCTCCTCTACCTTGCCGCGACCCCCGTCGTCGTCAGCGCGGTGTTGGTGAAGGAGCAAGGGGGGCAGCAGCGTCCCGTGTACTATGTGAGTGAGGCCCTCCAAGGGGCCAAAACTCGGTACACGGAGATGGAGAAGATCTGCTACGCCCTCCTGATGGCGTCCCGGAAGCTTCGCCATTACTTCCTGGGACACCCCACCACCGTCCCGTCGTCCCTCCCTCTGGGGGGGTACTGCGGAACAAAGAAGCCACTGGCCGGATTGGGAAGTGGGGGGCCGAGCTCGCCCCCTTCTCCCTGTCCCTCACAGGCCGCTCTGCCATCAAGTCACAGGTCCTCGCCGACTTCTTCGCAGAGTGGACTCCTGCCTCCGGGTCCGAGGACGAAGACCTCCCTGTGCCGCTGTAACACCCTGAGTTTAAGGGTAAAAACTTTCTTTTTCATGAACACCATGCATGCATGATACCATGTATCTGTAGTAGTAGCCAGATCAGTATCTATCTCAAACCCTAAAAATTTCAAAATCTTCCCTGTGAACCCAAATCAAGATCAGATTATTCGGATGTGATCTATCAGTTACTCTGAACATAAAAGTATTCAGAAGTCAGATTCAATTCCATCTCTAACTTCCAGATCTATCAATTCTTTTCTGTTTTCGAAAACAGAAATTCTAATTACTATTCTGATTACCCTAATTACTCTGAACTCAGATTTAGCTAAATCTTGACCTAATTCAGATCAGATTATTCTTGAACTATGATCATGGGTAAGTCAATACCTTAATCCAGAAAGTTGGCAGTCAGATTTCTTCAGCTAAGCCTTTTTCACATATCAGTCCAAATTATATCGCAATTGAGTCCTTTATCTAATATCTGGAAACCCAAAAAGGCTAAAATCTTCAGATCAACTCCAAATTCAGAATTTCTTCAGCAAATCATTTCTAAATGCTATTTGATACAATTTACCCTTCTGTCCAGATTACAAAATCTCATCCTAGATGTCAGAATTCGAAATTGATAAAACTCAGATCTTATTTTACCCTAAAGTACCCTATTTTCGGTTTATATCGAAAATCATCAAATCATGCCAGATTTTACCAAATCGCTTGCTAGATGAGTATAAGGTATAAGTTTATACTCAGCTGTGAAATCAGATTGCAACTCAACCATCTCCAAGTCAGAAATTACAAATCAGTCCAGAATTTAATCAAGAATCCTTGCAATTAGGTCCCTGGTTCGACCTCAGCAGCAGTTCACAACCGGAGTAGCTGCTCGCGACCAGGGAAGCTGCAGTTCGACCAGTGCATGCCATCGACCTCGGCCAGCGGTGCACAGTGCCTCCCTTCGACCGCGACCACAGCACAGCGTAGCTTCGACCTCGATCGCGACTAGAACTCGCCATCGACCTCGTCGCTGTGTTTCAAGTCTCGCCGTTGAACAGCGCCGCTTTAGCCGTGATTTCGCAACCGCCTTTGCATGCACACGTGTTTGCTCTTCAGTTGTTGCCGTAGCCATCTCCATCCAGCTCACCAACTGCTACACGCCAGAGAGGAGCTTGCTGCTCGCCGTGCTTCAACCTGAAGCTTTCTCCTTCACCGACGCAAGCATTTTAGCTCCAAGCCGTGAGCCTGAGCTTCGCTTCACTTTGCTTTGCCTATAAATAGCAGCCCCCATATTACCAGTACTGCTTTTCAGAGTTTCTCAGCTTTTAAACAAAATTCTCTTCACTGTTGCCTTCTTCTCCGGCGAGCCGCCGAGGAGGTCAACGACGCCAGCTTCACCCACTGCACCAAACTCCAAATTGAAACCACCAGTGAGTTTCCGGTATCTCACTATCTGTGCTGTAGCTTTTAATTGAATTTCCGTGCATCTCGTCGCCGGTGATCGCCGGAAATGCCGAAATGCCCTGTTTCAGTTGCACAACTCAAATTAATTCGAATTAGCCTTCGATTCAATAGACAAAAATGATCAGTGAGTTATTTTGAGCAAGCCCGTGAAGTCGGATTGTGAAATTAAGCAAGAATCGAAGCATTTCCCAAACTCAAGCTTCACCAGAAACCGGCGATCGTCGCCAGGCTTCTCCGGTGATCCTCCGGCCAATCTAATCATGCCAGAAGCTTTCTTATAGCTCTCAGATACTCTCCAAGCAAGGAATCGAGTTCAAACTTCGTGTAGCCAAAACCCCCAATTTCAGTGCCTTCTTCCCCGGCGCTGGCCACCGGAAGTCTATTCCCGGCCGATCCAGCTTCAGCAACTTTGTCCACCAGATGCTCCTTGGTCTCCTGAGCAACTTTTTCTACTAGCTCGACTCCCAATTCGGTGTAAAACAAAAGTTATACCTATGCCCTAATCCCTGTCCAGTGCTATGATCAGAAACTTCAGCCACCGAGTTCATCGCCGGTTTTCATCACTTTTCGGCCATCTCCTGCCCTAGATCCTGTTGAGTGAATTGTTCCTGTTACTGAGGCCTACCTCCCAGACAAAGTGGTGCACCAATTGGAGCTCTAGATCAAAAGTTATGGCAAGCCCTAGTTTCTAGCCATGTCAGTCTATGCCAGTCAGTGGCATTAGCCCTTTTCACTTCCTTCTTGATGTGTATTTTGAACATGACTTTGTCCCTTAGACTCCTGAGGTTGTGATCTACAATTTCTTCTTCTATCACAACTTTATTTGAACCCTAGAATTGCATTTTATGCTTAGCCCTAGATTTTGACATTGTCAGCCCAATGTTAGAGCATGTCAGCCAGTGGCATTAGCTCATTTTACCTCTTTCCAGCTATGCAAATTGAGAATAACTTTGTCCATCAAACTTGTGGAGTTGTAATCTACATTTCATTCTACTGCCACAAGTTGAGATAATCCTTCTATCATCCATCGACCCTATGTCGATGCCTTGAACCGAATGTCGACCTAAAGACATTCATCGATTCTAGGCAAACCAGCCGCGGACTTAATGTCAATTTCCATACCCTGGAACCCTAGAAGTTCCTAGTACTCATTTTCAGCCCTAACTCTATGATTTAACCCTAATCAGCTTCTATGGTACCTAAATCCAATCATTTCAGAATCATCAAGACATTCATCTTTGCATTATTGCATGTAGTATAATAATGTATTGAAAAGGTTGTGATTCTTGGTTGCTTGTTTGATCTTTGCTCAGAGTCAGAGCCAGAGTTCGAGGACTTCACTGCTGACCCGACATCAACTGCTGTCTCTCACGACGCGGAAGGCAAGTCATAGTCTTGATCATCTTGAACCTATATTTTATGAATTGCTATGATATGACATTGAGTATAAGTAGTATTGCATGAGAATGGATGAATTGTGAATTGGCAGTACTAAGCTGGATACTTGTGAAATGTGAATTGATCAAATAGTGAGCCATAAACTACTATAAGTGTATTTATATATATTCATGAAATAGAACCCTTAGCGGTGACCAGGGTTTTGGTATGGAATGGTGGTACTAGCACTGGTTGTGCTTGGCTGCACTGGAGGTGCAGGCACTGTAGGTGCATGGTGTGTGGTATGATCTGGTCACTGGCATATAAGGACTAGAACCTTGTGTTGTGCGTCTAGTGGCATGAAACACGTGCTAACCGCAAGCCTGGTATGGGACAGGCCTGAACAAGTACTTATGTGGATCGCACATGAAAGCCCTGCATGAGATGTGTAGTGATGCACAATAAACACGGAGTACAGCTCCCACACATATCACTGAAGGTGATCTTGCACGCTGACCCAGTAATGGGAATAAGCAAAGGGGTGGGGGTTAGAATACAACCTACCACAACTGTGGTTCGCGGAGAGCCACAGGGTCGGGGGTGAATTGTGAGTGAGACATAACAAAAGTTCTTGTTATCTCCACCTTGCCACTCACACATGGTTGTGAGGATGGGTCTAATCATTTTGATAGGATGGGCTTGAAAGTGGAATATCTTGCGGGTAAATTGGTACCTCTCTGCAGAGTTAAAAACGTATTCGAATACTCCGAGCTCCCGGGTTTATAGGAGTCTGCTGCGGTGGATTAAATCCATGGGGTGTGGCACAAGTATCTTTTCCTAAATAAAATTTGATAAGTCAAGATTACCCAAATGACATGTGTTGTCATGATAAGGAGTGCTATCGTGGGTTGTCGTGTGTCGACGTGTCGCGGTAGTGCTATAATCTAGTGAACAAAAATAGTGATGTTATGTTATGAAAAGTGCTGCCATGTCATGAGATGTGATGAGATATGAAAGAAAAGATTATTTTATAAACATCCATAATTCTTGACTAGTCTAGGTTCATAACAATACTACTATACGTATCTACTCTTCCCGATGACTTGCTGAGTACGTAAGTACTCACCCGTGCAACTTACAACCCAGAAGATGGAGCGTACCAAGATCAAGAGGAAGGCGTGGAGAGCTTCTTGGACCAAGAAGAAGGAGAGCCAGATCAGCCAAATCCCTGATGTGTTGTTCTGCCGTCAACTTCTTACTGTGGAGGGGACACCCATCATCCGCTGTGTAGAAGTTTTATTTTGTTTTAACTAAACCTTGAATGCCGCGAAGGCATTGTATCCTCTTTATGTAATATTATGGCCAACAGGCCCCGCTACTTAATACTTTGTAAGTTTTTCTGCTGCAATGTGAATAAACTCCTGTGCTTGACTTATCCTGGGAAGTCAATGATATGCTTAATGGGACCAGCTGCAGAGGGCTGGGTTTCCACAGGAGTAGTCGTAGTCCCAGTTTCGGGGCGCGACAGCCGCCCCGACGCAGTGACCATTGGACCCTCATGTTCGATGGGTCGCTGTGTCTCACCGGGGCTGGGGCAGGAGTAGTCCTCTGAAGCCCCGATGGGAAGGAACTCGAGTACGCCGCGCGGCTCGAGTTCCCCGCAACCAACAACATTGCCGAGTACGAGGCTTTGCTCCTCGGGATGCGCCTCGCGCGCTCCCTGGGGATCCGGCGCCTCCTAGTGAAAGGAGATTCTCAGCTCGTAGTTTGCCAAATGGACAAGTCTTACCTGTGCCATGACGCAAACTTGAGTCTTTATTTGCAGGAGGTGTTGAAGATGGAGAGGCACTTCGACGGCCTCGAGGCCCGGCATATCCCGCGAAGGGACAATGACCGGGCCGACGCCCTGGCCTGGGCGGCCAGTGCCCGGGAATCGCTCCCCAAGGGGGCCTTCTTGGAAATCATCACGAAGCCCTCGGTGGCCTCCCCGGACACGTGCGATGAGCCTCACGTCCCGGACGTCGCCGAGATCACCCGGACTCCGTCATGGATGGACCCCCTCATCTCCTTCATCAAGAGGGAGGGGGACCCCCCTAATGAGACCGAGGCTAAGTACCTCCGGGCCAAAGCCCGGGCATATCTCCTGCTGGAGGGGAGGCTCTACAAGCGGGGGCTTCCGCCCTCCTGCGATGCCTCCCCCGGCCGGAGGGACTCCAACTTCTCGAAGACATCCACGCGGGGAGCTGTGGTTCTCACCTAGTCCCGCGTGCCATCACAGCTAAGGCTCTCCGACAGGGCTTCTACTGGCCCACGGTCATGCGCGACGCGCGAGATCTTGTCTCCGCGTGCGAAGCATGCCAGAAGATGGCCAAGGGCTCGAACCTCCCCCCTGTAGCACTGCAGACTATCCCCATCACTTGGCCCTTCGTGCGCTGGGGGATGGACCTCTTAGGGCCCTTCCCCCCAACGCCCGGAGGATACAAGTATGCGGTGGTCGCGGTCGACTACTTTACAAAGTGGGTTGAGGCGGAACCCTTGGCCAGCATCACGTCCCAGGCCGTTCAGCGGTTTTTCTGGAAAAATGTCGTTTGTCGGTTTGGTGTCCCCCGGGAAATCACCGTGGACAACGGGACCCATTTCGACTCGGCTTATTTCCGGGAATTCTGCGAAGGCCTGGGGCTCGTCATCCACTTCGCCTCAGTGGCCCATCCCCGGAGCAATGGGGCCGTCGAGAGAGTCAACGACGTGATCTTACAGGGATTGCGCCAGAGACTCGAGCAAACCGGTTCTAAGTGGGGTGCATGGGCAGAGGAGCTCCCTAGCATCCTCTGCTCCATGCGCACAACCCCGTCCCGGGCGACGGGGCATACTCCCTTCTCCCTGGTCTATGGGGCGGAGGCAGTCCTCCCCCCAGAGATAGGCTTCCGGTCGCTGCGGGTCGAGCTCCTAGACGGAGCCACGACCGCAGCGTACCAGGCCAATGAGGCCAACCAGCAACTGGAAATCGACCTCGTGGAGGAGGAACGCGACTGAGCGCTCCTCCGCCACGCCATCTACGAGCGCGAGATGGCGCGCGCATACAACCAACGTGTGCGCGAGAGAGCTTTTCGCCTTGGGGACCTTGTCCTCAAGCGCGTGACGGACCCCCAAGCCCAGGGTAAGCTCTCCCCCAAGTGGGAGGGCCCTTACAGGATCTCCACGGTCCTGGGCTCGGGGGCCTACAAGCTCTCCAACCTTCAAGAACAGGAGCTGAAGCACACGTGGAACTTGCGTTTACTTCGCAAGTTCTATGTTTAGCCTTAAAGGCCTGTCCCCTCCCCCGGAGCGATCACGCCGGAGGGGGAGGAGGGACACTGTATGTACTTTTCCCTCCCCCTTCGCGGCTTCGTAGGGGGAGGCACTGTATTTCATTTCGTTATCAATACATAGATCTTGCTCTTCAACTGTCTCATTGCAGGTCCTTCTCATTACCGCCCCTGACGGCGATGCCCTCCCCGCGAGGACGCCCTCCTCGTGAGGATGCCCTCTCTGTGAGGAAGTGGGCCCAGACCCAGCAAGTCCCTCCTGTAGGGCGGCTTACGATCAGCCCTCATGGACTGTGGGTGTAAGCGGCAACCCAGTCCCCAGCGGCCGCGGTAACGAGTCACTTTGGGAGACTAGTCCCCTACCCAAACACTCAGACCCGTCATCGGGCACTTCCTCCTCCGGGAGTAGACGCTCTCCCTAGCAGGACGTCTAATGGCTTTCTTGGATATCTTTTCCCCGGAGACTTTATTCCCGGCTTCCCGTTCTCACGGCGACCGGACGATTGTCTCCCGGAAGGATTTTCTCCGGAATCTTCCTCAGGATTTCTAGCCCTATTCCCGACTTCCCGTTCTCACGGCGACCGGATGATTGCCTCCCGGAGACCCTATTCCCGGCTCCCCGTTCTCACGGCGACCGGATGATTGTCTCCCGGCGAAGTTACGGATTTCTCGGACATTTCTTTCCCGGAGACCCTATTCCCGGCTCCCCGTTTTCACGACGACCGGACGATCGTCTCCCAGGAAGCTCACCTCCGGAAATCTCATCAGGTTTTCTTGGGTTTCTTCCACATGAGGCCATATTCCCGGCTCCCCGTCCTCACGGCGACAGGATGATTGTCTCCTGGAAGGTCTTTCCCTTCGAAACCTCGTTTTAGAATTTTCTAACTTGGAAAAATTCTTATGCTACAGGTTATCTTCACTCCGGGGGCCTTGCTACCCCCACAGCGCGCGGAGCTACCCTCTGGCCCGCTGTGGGCGAGGGGGATAAGGAACCCCTGGGTGTCGACCACACCGACCATGAGCAAACTTAGCTCATCCTTGTCAAAAGGAGTCGTCCAGACCATCCAAGAAAAAACAAAAGACTCAAAGAGGAAGCAAACACAGCTTTATTGATTGTCAAACCCGGAGGACATCTTCCCCCTCCGGTGGGCAGCGGAAACGGTACAACCCGGGCTCTAACCCGGGGGATTCTCTACATCCTAAGGCTCCTACGCCTAATAGTCCCGGAGGCCCTCCGTTAGCTCTCGGGCCAAGTCCCGGTACAATGCGCGTATGCGGCGTCGAGCTTCCCGAAGCACATTCTCGGGCCAATACTCGTAGCCCGCCGGTGGAAGAATGCGAAGCGGGGGGACCATCCGGAATCCCGGGCGCGGAGGGGACAATTCGGCGCGATGATTGTCAAAATTGTCCAAGTGCCACTCTGGATGCCACCTTAACCGGACGGGCTCCCGGACGGCGTCCCCGCTACGCTCCCCGGAGATGAGGCTGAGCAAGATTAAAGCCGCTTGGGCGTCCCCCGAAGAGCCCCTCCCGGACCTTCGCCCGGGAGTAACCTCCCGAGAACCCTAGTAACGTTGCATTTCAAAATGTCTATTTACAAGTGTCCGGGGCTTCTTCTAAGATGCTACCGGGATCAAAATCCTAAGAAAAGCAAAAGGGGTCCTAACTAAGACCCGGGGGGAGGCTCATACTTTCTCATTTGTGTCCTCCCCCCAGGGGGCTTCCGCTGGGGCCGGGGCCAAGCCATCTGCTGCCGGAAGCGCTGGTGCCGGGAACCTCTCCCGGATGATCCGGTCGTAGAAGCCCCCGGCGAGCTGCTCCACCTCCCAGCGCGAGGGCTCGAAGAACTCGGGGAAGCTCTGGGGGATGAGGCCCCCGATCGCCCACCCCCCGGTGCTCGACGAGTCCGGCCGCGGCTGCGACGACGGGGATCGCCCGGCCTCGCGCTCGGGCATCCGCTGCCTCCGGAATCACGGAGACTTGTGCGTTAAGAAAACGCACAGCCTCCGCGAGCGTGGCCGGGGGCACCTCCGAGCCACCCCCGGAGCCTAGGCTTACGCCAAGGCTCTCGAGGGCCGAGCGGACGGAGCGGCCTGCGTCCACCACCGCCCGAACACTCGATCCCTCGAGCTCCCGGAAGGCCTCCTCCTTGGCCTTCGCCTCTTCCCGAAGGCGGCCGTTAACGCTCTCTGAGACGTGGACCTGGGCTCGAACCCGGGCCAGCTCCTGGAGAGCTTCTTCCCGCTGACCCAAAAAGGTGGCGGCCCTGTCCTCCGCGTCCTTGAGCAGCCGGATGACGCGCTGCTCAACGCCCCAGGTAATTGCCGCCCCCTACAAATTCCAGAGTTAGAGAAATTTTGGATGCAGGGAGCCAAAAGAAAGCGACAACCGCCTCGGGTGAATACCTGGACTTGAAGGGACCGGAGCTCCGCGGAGCGCTCGTGGAGCGTCCCCTCCGTGACGAAGGCCTGGACCTTTGGGATCTGCAGGCCTACCGCGTAACGTTCGACCTCCCCTGCGGAAAGCAGGGGGGTCTCCCGCCCGGCACTGGTCCCGCCGCGGCCGGTAACGGGCTCCCGGACCTGGGCGCCCGGCATGACCTTGGTCGGGGTGGCGGTCGTCGTCGTCTTCGTCACCGAAGTGCCCCCCGAGGAAGTGGCTACGGATGTTTCGGAGGGGGCCCCTTTCCGGGGGGGATCATCAGACCTTTCCCCTTCCCGGGCGGGAGGGCCCCCGGAACCTCCACTTCCAGGGGGACCTCATAGACCGAGGGGCTCCCCCCCTCATCCACGGGCCACTCCACCCGCCGAGGCGAGGCCTCCACGAACCTCACCTCCGGTTTCTCCGACTCCAAGGGTGCCGGGGGCGCCGGGAGGGCCGCTACCGAAGGCGGCGACGGGGCGTAGTCCGCCGAATCGGACGCCACCCGGCCCGCGGCCGGCTCCTTCCCCCGGGCCGCAACGGGGCTCTTCGGGGGAGGGGGTGTTACTTCTTTCCGGGCCGGCGCCAGGGCGCGCTCGGTCCCGGGGGTTTCTTCCCGGGGCTTCGCCGGTGTTGAAGCCAGTGTCGTCGATGGGCCGGGGGCTTTTTGAACTCTGGCCTTCTTAGACTCAGAGCCCCCGGCGACGTCTTTCCCCCTCTTGTGCGACCCAGGGGTGGGGAGGGGCTTCCTCTCCAGCAGCTTCAGCCCGTAGGCCTCAGCTACCAAGTTCCGGGGAGGGCCCTCCCCCACGAGGCGCACAACGCGCTCGTGCTCGTCGGCGAAGTACCTCCCCAGGAGGGTCTCCGCCTTTTCCCGCGCCGCCGAATACGGCCGGACTACAAGAGGTAAAGAGTTAGTCAAATTTCCAAAAATTTGTAAATGCAATGAAGCAGGTAACGGACTTACGTCAGGTCACCGGCTTGACTGGGGGCCGCTGCTCCGGGCCCATGCCGATCCCCCTTTTCCCGCGTGAGAAGGGGGAGATCCTCAGGAGCATCATCTCCTCAGCGGCGTCCCGCATAGAGCGGGTGCGCCGGGAGATGATTACCTTGCCGAGGAGCTCGAGCTCCTCGTCCGTCCACACCGGAGGCTTCGACGTGGACTATCTGCTGTAAGACAGGGGCTCCAGGGCGTACGCCACCTCGTCGTCCCGAACCCGGAGGTAGAACCACCTCCGGATCCAGTCGCCCCAGTGGTCCCGGGAGGCCACCGCCGGGTAATCGGCCACCCGGGACGGCAGCATTTGCACCATCACCGAGCCAAAGGGGGACTTGGGTCCCCCCTTCACCAGGTGGGAGCTCCTCGCCGTCGATTCGTAGAAGTACCGGAAGGCGCGTAGGGTGGGCTCCCGCCCGGTCGCCGTCTCGTAGAGCCAAATGAAGAGGCCCATCCGGACGATCGCGTTCGGGGTGAGGTGGTTGAGGCCACCCCATACTCCTTCAAAAACTCCTGGAGCAAGGGGTGCACCGGGAGCCGGAGCCCCGCCTCTAGGAAGGCCTCGAAGGCCACGATCTCTCCGGGCCTGGGGCGGGGGGCTCCGTCCTTCTTCACGGGGACCCGGATGTCCCCGTCCTCAACAACGCAGCGTTCGACCGTGGACTCCGCGTCCTCGGCCGTGAACTCGGACTCCCAAAGGAAGTCTGGAGCGACCTCCTCCGGGGGCACCTCGGTCGTTTTCGATCGACCCTTCGGTGCCATCAGGTTTGTTTTTCCGGTGGCTAACGTTTCAGGAGGCTACGCCTAAAGGTTCCGGACGCCTGCTACCGGGAGCTAGCTACCGGGAGAGCTAAACGCGCAAAGGCTGAGAAGTCTGGAATGAACTTCCCGGGCCCCCCAAGGCCCTATTTATAGGGGCGAGCCGTGATCCAGATGAGCACCACGTAGTACCCCACGGAGCAATCTGGGCTGTTGAAGTTCAAACCGTGCGCGGGAAACGAAGGGACTGGCGCGCAAACTGAGGCGCCAGTTCGAATCGCCAGCGCATTTATGGCGAAGCGGCGGTCATAAGCGCGCGGCACGGGAATCGAAGCGTCACGGCTCCGGTGGCTTGGTCTGGAGATTTTCCCGGTGACATGTACCATACCCACCGGGGACTCGAGCATCGTCCCCGGGGGGAATGGGGGGCTGCTGTTGGGGGAAATCTCCGCGGGACTAAGACCAGGTAAGTTGCGTCACACTCGCCGGTGGACATGGCCTCCGGCGCCGCCATTTGCCCTGCGACGTGGCCGCCGGTGCCTGCCCCGGGCGCCGCCTTTTGGCTCCCAGGACCTGGCCTCTGGCACCGGTCCCGGGCGCCGCCATTTGTCCGGGGACCTGGCCGCCGGTGCCTGCCCTGGGCGCCGCCTTTTGGCTCCCGGGACCTGGCCTCCGGCGCCGGTCCCGGGCGCCGCCATTTGCCCGGGGACGTGGCCCCCGGTGCCTGCCCGGGCGCCGCCTTTTGGCTCCCGGGACCTGGCCTCCGGCGCCGGTCCCGGGCACCACCTTTTGCCCGGGGACCTGGCCTCTGGTGCCTGCCCCGGGCACCGCCTTTTGGCTCCCGGGACCTGGCCTCCGGTGCCTGCCCGGGCGCCGCCATTTGCCCGGGGACCTGGCCGCCGGTGGCTGCCCCGAGCCCCGCCTTTTGGCTCCCGGGACCTGGCCTCCGGCGCCGGTCCCGGGCGCGGCCATTTGCCCGGGGACGTGGCCCCCGGTGCCTGCCCCGGGTGCCGCCTTTTGGCTCCCGGGACCTGGCCTCCAGCGCTGGTCCCAGGCGCCGCCATTTGCCCGGGGACATGGCCTCCGGTGGCTGCCCCGGGCACCGCCTTTTGGCCCCCGGGACCTGGCCTCCGGTGCCGGTCCCGGGAGCCACCCTTGGCCCGGGGACCGGGTCTCCGGTGCGTGTCCCGGGCCTCGTCGTCCTTCTAAAGGTAAAGTCTCTAGTTGTTGATCACGTGCAGGTCACGCGAGGAGCGCCTCGGGAATCAGCGACCACCTGTCAAGCATCCAAGGCGTTTGACCGGGAGAAGGACGTTGCTACCCCTCAATCCGACGGTGGCTTCCGGGGTAGATAGGTCTTTTTGCTTCTTTTTGGGGCTATAAATAGCCCTTGTACCCCTCAGTTGTAAGCAAGTGATTTCATTATTGGAATAGCCAAAAATCTCAGGTGTGCTCCGGAAGCCTCTCCCCCGGAGGGAGCCTCCCCAGCCGACCCCGGTCGGGAGCACGCCGACAGGACTAGGGCCCCCACCGGGACCCGAACCTGTATAAATCCTCGTGTCAATTCTTGTGTTTGTCCGGCGGGGGAGGACCGGTCGCCCGGTCAGCCTGCACCGCGTAATCTTCGCTAGGATCGTTCACAAAACCTGCCGGGGTATTCGCAATACCACGGCAAATACTAATTTCAGGACCCAGACAACCCGGGAATGATATTGACGTGTTTCTATCACCGTTAGTCGAGGACTTACATAAATTGTGGAGCGAAGGGGTGCGGGTGAGGGATTCACATAAGCGAGAGAATTTCATGTTGCGGGCCATTTTTGGGTCTTACAGCACATGACGGGTGTGGAGCCATACATACACAAGCACAAGGAAATGTTACGGAAACAGAATCTGATGAGGAACGGGGTCCCGATCTTCTGACAGGTAGGGGATAGTTCGATTGGTGGAGACTCGACGTTGATGATCCGACTTTCGACCAGAACCGATCTAGGCCTGTAATCACTACACCACTGCTCCGTTCGTTATCAACAGTACCGAGGCGCGGTTGACCTAGCCACGAAGGCCTGTTCCTGCAAGCGAATCGAAGAACACGTGCAAGAACACAGAAGAAACAATCTCGAATTGCAAGTATGTATTAAGATCACAAAGTGTTGGGGTACCACAAACCGAAAGACGGCGAACTGCTATAGCAGAAAATTCTAAGCAAAACCCGAGTCTAACAATGATGGCTATGAGGTTTTAATATGCGAGAGAGGTGGTGTCTAGGGTTTGGGGCGCACCCCCCCACACGGGATACACTAGCCGAGGCCCAATAGACAGGTGACGCAGCACCGCACTGCACTGCCCAACAGAATCTGGTCTCCTTTTTTTTCGATGATTGTGATTAACTCATAAGGATTTTGGATGTGGGACCAGATCCGTTGGAAAGGTCTCGTCGAGGGCTTCTCCGTTATGTACTTGAACGCCCCAAACAGAGTTCGTATGCATCTTCTACGCCCCTTTGAAGACAGACTGCTCCGCCGTGGCCGACCCAGACTCCAGCTCGCGGTAGACTTGATTCCCGACCCGTCTTGGCGCAAAGTGACACCCTCGCTGATCAACACCATGATTCCTGAGCACAAGCACAATATTGTTAGGTAGTAACTCGCTCTTGTCAATATTCTCTCGTGTACTAAGAAACGAGCTCACCTGGTGATTTAGTTGACGTGCACGTGCCCTTGTTATTGGTCCTTGCACAACGGGTGTTGGAAGAATGGACGCATCGTTAGGGGTGATGTCCTCATCATCCTCCCCTTCTTGAATTGGAGTCGTCCTCGACTCAAGCTCATCTTCTTCTCCCAAATATGGCCGCAAATCTGAAATGTTAAAAGTGGGGCTAACCCCGAAATCTGCAGGCAACTCAAGTTTGTAGGCATTATTTTTTATTCGCTCTAACACCTTAAATGGACCATCCGCACGAGGCATTAATTTTGACTTTCTTAACTCAGGAAAACGCTCTTTACGTAAGTGTAGCCATACAAGATCTCCAGGAGTAAATATCAATTCCTTTCTACCATGACTACCAGCAATGCAATATTTTTCATTCATTCGCTCAATATTTTCTTTTGTTGTTTCATGTAGTTTTAAAATAAACTCAGCACATTTCTTAGCATCAAGATTGACCTTTTCAGATGATGGAAGAGGCAATAGGTCAATAGGAGCACGAGGGTTGAAACCATACACTACCTGGAAAGGACTTACCTTGGTAGTCGAGTGTAGCGCACGGTTGTAGGCAAACTCCACATAAGGAAGGCACTCCTCCCACATCTTTAAGTTCTTCTTCAAAACAGCTCGCAACATTGTGGATAAGGTGCGATTTACCACCTCCGTTTGGCCATCAGTTTGGGGATGACAAGTAGTAGAAAATAGTAACTTTGTCCCCAATTTATTCCATAATGTCCTCCAGAAATGACCCAAAAATTTTGTGTCGCGATCTCGAATAGGTGGTAGTCCCGGGGGCACCTCAGCGGGGAACACATTGTCATACTCCTGCAAAAGGTTAGTAACAGCAGGTGGAAAAGAGACAGGCATATCATCAAATGAAAACAAGGTCTCTTTACATAGCAAAACAAAGCATGACGGTTCAGTAAGATCATATTTTGTAGCAAGCAATACACCACCCTTCAATTTAATTCCCTCAGTCTTAGAAGCAGGTACATTCTTATCTTTCTTATGCGGAAAAACAGTTTTAGCTACTTGCTGATTTTCAGATTCTGTGGTGTTCTCTTTCTTCTCATTTTCAAGTCTTTCCCTATCAAAATGCACAATTTCAGATGGAGTCATGGGAAGCAAGGTTATTTTCTTTCCTTTATGCATGAAATTGTACCAATTATTTCTACCATGATGAGTTGCATTAGTGTCATATTCCCAAGGTCGGCCTAATAAAAGTGAACATGCTTGCATAGGCACTACATCAAAATCAGCAACATCATGGTATGAACCAATGAAAAATGATACTCTTGCGGTTTGCGTTACCTTAACCTTACCGCTGTTGTTGAACCATTGAACATGATATGGTTGGGGATGTGGTTGTGTGGTCAAGCCAAGCTTCTTGACCAGATCAGAACTCACCAAGTTGTTGCAACTCCCACCATCAATGATTGTTCGGACGCGCCGGTCGTTGACGATGAGGAACATTTGAAACAAGTTGTGGCGTTGGGCTCGCTCGGCTTGCTTCATTTGAGTACTAAGGACCTGCTGGACAATGATGGTCCGGTATTCTTGTGTGGCTACCGTACCCAAAGCTTCCCCATCATCATCATGTTCGGATTCGTCATCAACATTACCTGCAAGGTTAGCTGCAAGAGCATATTCATCTTCAACATCAGAAGCACTAATGTACCCACCATCGTCTGTCGCAATGTAAGCTCGCTGACTTGGGCAGTCCTTCATGACATGGCCCATCCCCTTGCAATGGTGGCATATGATACCTGTTATACGTCCCGTGGAGGCAACAGATGAAGACGACTTCGCTGGTGCCTGCACATTAGAAGTTTTGCCTACCTCGGGTGTACGTCGCGGTGGTAACGATGCTACTGAACGCACCCTATTGGTCGAGGGGGCAGTAGATCGAACAGCAGGAGGTGGCTCTGATTTGGTTGACACCTGTCTTGGGGTGAAGGTACTACCAAAGTTGCTCTGTGGCCGCTGTTGTCGTCCCTGCAATTCTTTTTCTGCCAAAACAGCAAGCTGAAACAATCTATTGACATCATGATAGTCCTTGTGATCAATAATATTTTGTATATCATGCCTTAACCCCCCATAGAAACGAGCCATTTTATCCTCCTCGGTTTCCTCTACCTCACAACGCAACATGCCTATTTGAAGCTCTTAGTAGTACTCCTCTACCGATTTGTTACCTTGATCTAAGCGTTGCAATTTTTTACGAAATCACGTTGAAAGGAAGGAGGCACAAATCTAGCGCGCATTTGTCTCTTCAGATCATGCCAAGTACCAGGATGTACGTTAGATTTTACTAGTTCATTCCACCAAATTATAGCAAAATCCTTGAACTCACTAGTGGCTTGTCTAACTCTATGAATTTCAGGAACAAGATGGGAGTTAAATTTTTGTTCAATCTCCATTTCCCAATCTAAATACACCTCAACATCATATGTACCAGAAAAAGAAGGTACGGTAAACTTAATTTTAGCAAATGGATCATCATTGCGATAGTTATTATTACCATTGTTACCTCTCATACCTTGACGATTTTGGTTGAAGCGCTCTAAGTCATGTGCCGCACGTCGATGAACTAAGGACACAAACTCAACAACGCTAACTGAAAGCAAAGAGCAAAGATTGCGAAGGCTCGAAGTGGTTTGGACAGCGGAAGACTATGACCTAATTTTTTTTTTGGCTTTTTTTTCTGGACGATGGGTAAAACGATGAACAATGAACAGATGGGATACGAGATACCTGACGGGCAACCGGAGCTCTGATACCACTTGATGAGGAACGGGGTCCCGATCTTCCGACAGGTAGGGGATAGTTCGATTGGTGGAGACTCAACGTTCACGATCCGACTTTCGACCAGAACCGATCTAGGCCTGCAATCGCTACACCACTGCTCCGTTCGTTATCAACAGTACCGAGGCGCGGTTTACCTAGCCACGAAGGCCTGTTCCTGCAAGCGAATCGAAGAACACGTGCAAGAACACAGAAGAAACAATCTCGAATTGCAAGTATGTATGAAGATCACGAAGTGTTGGGGTTCCACAAACCGAAAGACGGTGAACTGCGATAGCAGAAAATTCTAAGCAAAACCCGAGTCTAACAATGACGGCTACGAGGTTTTAATATGCGAGAGGGGTGGCGTCTAGGGTTTGGGGTGCACCCCTCATGCGGGATACACGGGCCGAGGCCCAATAGATAGGTGACGCAGCACCGCACGGCCCAACAGAATCTGGTCTCCACTTGTTTTGACGATTGTGATTAACTCAGAAGGATTTTGGACGTGGGACCAGATCCGTTGGAAAGGTCTCGTCGAGGGCTTCTCCGTAATGTACTTGAACGCCCCAAACGGAGTTCTTATGCATCTGTTACACCCGTTTGAAGACAGACTGCTCCGCCGTGGCCGACCCAGACTCCAGCTCGCGGTAGACTTGATTCCCGACCCGTCTTGGCGCAAAGTGACACCCTCGCTGATCAACACCATGATTCCTGAGCACAAGCACAATATTATTAGGTAGTAACTCGCTCTTGTCAATATTCTCTCGTGTACTAAGAAACGAGCTCACCTGGTGATTTAGTTGACGTGCACGTGCCCTTGTTATTGGTCCTTGCACAACGGGTGTTGGAAGAATGGACGCATAGTTAGGGCTAATGTCCTCATCAGAATCCTTCGAAGCTAGAGATTTGGGTCACCAGAGAACATAACAGTAAGTTTGCTGGGTGGATCGAAAATAGAGTCCTGCAAGCTTCTGAGGGCGACGTAGATGAAGTTGTTACATGGTTGGCCAGAGGGCCTAGATTTACTGTAGGGACTTGGCAGGGGTATGACATCAACGGCTATTCATTTTACACAAGAACTCAGGACGAGAAGAGTACTATGCAATGTAGTGGAGTCACACTACTTGCTATTTCGGAGGATGCCAGGGCAGTAAGGGCACTCGACTCATATTACGGTGTTATTGAGAAAATATGGGAGCTCGATTATGTATTACTTAAGATTCCTCTGTTTTGATGCCAATGGGTCGAAATCCCTCGAGGTGTTAAAGTCGACAATTATGGGTTTACTCTCGTCGATCTCAGCAGAGTCGCACACCAAGATGATCCATTTATACTTGCTAAGCAAGCCACACAGGTGTTCTACATCATTGACCCGGCCAACCCAAAGTTGCACGTTGTCCTTCACAGTAAGAGACGTATTGTTGGGGTTGAAGACTTGTGGATGAAGAAGAGTATGATCAGTTCGACGAACTACCTCCATTTTTAGATGGAATTCTTCAATCTGTCCCTACCGAAGATATTGACGAAACAAGTTACCTGCGAGACAACCACGAAGAAGGATTATGGGTGGACAACCATTCTTGACTAATTTGCAATATGTAAGTGACGTATATTACTTGGATCTTTAATCGAAGAATTCTTCAAAACATTTTTCAACAATTCTTTGGGGAAACATACGTGATGCATTGAGAATCATTTATGCAAATTTTCATTTCAATTGGAGTACTTGATTTGAGCAATAATTAATTCTTTTCACAAATCAATATGAAAACTGCAAATTTTCATTCCATGATTGGCCTTTACTGTTAATTTATTTCAAATTTATTGGAAGTCATTTGCATGTGGTTTCAGGTGCCTTTACAAGTGCAAAATGATGTATTGAGACCCATCTGTAATTGTTCTCAAGAAAACCCTTTAGGGTCAATAACACTGTATTCTACTATCGGTTTCAATTTCCAAACCGATATGAAATTAATCTCTACTATCGGTTTATTGTTCATAACCGATAGTATTTCATTTTGTGTTATGAGACCCTGTTCTACATTTTGGTTTGCTCTTGTACAGTGGATTAATTTACTATCGGTTAATAATCATAAAACCGATAGTGAAATACAATGCAAAATGATGTACTGAGATCATCTGTAATTGTTCTCAGAGAAATCCTTTAGGGTCAATAACATTGTATTGTACTATCGGTTTCAATTTCTAAACCGATATGAAATTAAACTCTACTATCGGTTTATTGTTCATAACCGATAGTGATTTATATTGTGTTATGAGACCCTGTTCTTAATTTACTATCGGTTAGTAATAATAAAACCGATAGTGAACAATGCGAACACTCCAAACCCTAACTTACATTGTATTTACTATCGGTTTGGTGGTTATGAACCGATAGTAAAGATTCATATAGTAGGTTAACCTCGCTCGTTTTTCCCTCCAGTGCAACTGATCACATTCCAAATACTCGCGCGCGGAAAACCCTAGCCTCCCCGACGTTCGCTTTTTTGCTCCTCTGTGCCACCATTGCCAATCGCAATTGGGTTCTCCACCGCCTCCGGCCACTGCATCGCGCCACCGCCTCTGGCCACTCCACAAACGACTGTAAGTGTTCTTGACCAAACCGCTCACGTCAATTGCTTAAATTTATATGCAATAGTTCATATGTGGTTCAATGGATTACAAATATAAAACTAGATGAAAATTCATGAACTACAAACTTGATGCTATGAGAAGTACAGACTTGATGAAAATCACTAGCAATTTGTCGTACAGTGTAGTCCACTATCGGTTTCTTATTGAGAACCGATAGTAAAGACCATAATCTGAATTAAGACTAGCATAGTTAATTACTATCGGTTTTAGTTGTCAAACCGATAGGAAATAGAGTATGTCATATCGGTTTGTTATTGTCAACCGATAGTATATTGAAAAGTCTGAATTTTGCAGAGTTCATATTTCATTTGTGAAAAGAATCAACTATTGCTCAAATCAAATACATTTGAAATGAAAATTTAAAGAAATGATTTTCATTGCATGAAATATATTTTTCTGATGAAATTTTCCAAATAGGATTAATTTTACAATCAAGAGTTATCAAATGATATTTATGTTAAGCAAGAAGGTATCAGTTCGACAACCCTTTGCAAATTGAGTTTACAAATCCATTTTAAATCTATTTTGAAGACCATGTTGATAGGAATTGATGATTTTTGGCCTTTTGAATGAAAATTTGACATTTTAACAAAAAGAGGTGGTTCATCATTGCCATTCCATTTTAGTTATGAACTTTGTCATGTACCTTTCTTCATATCAATTGATGGTCTGTTCATGAAATTTTAGGTAAAGCCATGTCGGCATCTTCCTCGGCTGATAGTAGTGATTCGGCAAGGGCGAACGTAGATGACGCTGCCTCATCCCAGCGCAATAGGAAGGCGCGAGGCGCCACGATGTTGTGACGTTTGGGCAAACGCGCGGATCTTTCATGTGAGTTCAACCAGTTCGGGAGACCGATCGGGAAGAACGCCGGCCAGTACGCTGCCTATGTTGGTTTGTTGGCGAAGGAAAGGGTGAAGATCACCGTCCAGAGCTGGAAGGACATTAAGGCCGACGAGAGGGATAGGCTGTGGGCGGAAGTGAAGGTAAAATTAATCAAAATCACTGAACTCTTGAGTAATCACATTCCCTTGGTTTATCCCAGAGATTAGGTAAGTCCTACTTATATGCACCATTTGAAACAGGCCAAGTGGAACATCCCCGACGATGGTCCCAAGATAGCTTGCTTGAAGGAATGAACAACACGTGGAAAACCTTCAAGAGCGTCCTCGTCAGTACCTTCCTCGCTAAAGGCAAATCTCCATGCGAGAAGTACCCCTTCATAACGGAGGAGGTATGGGAGCAATTCACCCAACAGAAGGGGACCCTTGAGTTCAAGGTATGTATGGTTCCTTTGCTTGGTTACACCATTGTATGCAGTAACCAGCGGTGCATTAATTTTCTTGTTTCTGGTACGAAGGCCCTTAGCGAGAAGAACAAGGCAATCCAGAGGAGGAACGACCACCCGCACCGGTTCGGCTCTCGCGACTATGCGGGGAAGGAGGAGCAGTGGAAGAAGGCTGAAGATGAGGCGTCGAATTTCGTCGACTCCCCTGACCTACAACTCTCCGAGATCCGCGATCCGCGATGCAAGCGCTGGTGGCTGGCCAGAGGGACCGTGTACGGGGACTGTGGAGTTCCCAAACCCCAGGGACGTCGAGGTCGTGCAGCGACTCGTAAGTTGGCTAACTTCCTGGTTGGAATCATAGAGTGTGGTAGAAAAAACTATGATCACTAGTGTGCGCACAAGTTTGTATATATTTTTTCCTCACAATGAAGAGCTTTGAATGTAACAGATCTCTTGCTCGAAGGAGGTGACCGAGGGATTGTTCACTCCCCATAGGGAGAATGACATCCTTACCCGTGCTCTAGGGAAGAAGGAGCATCCAGGGCGGACGCGAACCGTGGGGGGTGTGGTGCCATGGAAGGAAGGCTTCTCGGAGCCCGGGCAAAAGGCGAAGAAGGCTTGCAGCTGGAAGGAAAGGGAATTGGAGCTGTCTCAGAAGATACGGTCAGATGTGACTGCACAATTCGCGGACATGTTCGCTCAAATGAACGAGAAGTATGAACGCCTCAGCCGAGTTGTGCAGTCCAAGGGTTTAGATCCAGCTACAGAGGTCGACGTTGCCAGGCCGAGTAGTTGCGGCTCAAAGGTTCACGTGGATCCGGTGGACCTGATTGAGGTATTGCAACTCTTGAGCTATATATGCAGTTCGGTTGATGCCACTCCTGTTACGTTAGAACTGCTTCGCTAACCTGTTATAATTGTTGCAAATTGTAGAAGCCGGAGAGCTGTAGCCTATTGGTCAACATAGGTGACAAACCTGTAGTGTTGCAAACGGGGTCGTATATCAGTTTTGGGAGGATGTCCGGATCCACTGTGTACCTCTGGAGCCTGGATTCGCAAAGGTATAGGTGGACATGGCCCTCCTGGGCTACAGCTCTTTTCCATTGCCCGTCCCAACGGACGAAATGCGGACAATTGGCGAGGCATTGGGCTCGTACATACAGTGGCCCAAGAAGGGTGTTAGACTACAGGAGGTAAACCCTAGCCATTCTAGCTTACAACCCACTTAATATACTCAATTTGCAAAATCTAACTTATGCATTCGTACTTAAAGTGGACGATGGATACCAGCTCACTTCCTGAGGACACCACCCCCGGCACAACGCATGACCGAGCTCCTTCGGCCCCCATGCCTCCTCCAACGGCCTCAAACCCTTCGCCATCAAATGAGGCTGGCGGCACCGCACCCCAACCTTCGAAGGTATACACTCGCTCCCCACCCAAAGGCAAGGGCAAGGACAAAGGCACGGGCAAGGCCAAAGGCAAGGCCAAACAAAGCCAGCCGGGTACGTTCAAGAATGGGTTCCCACTCGTGTCAGAGTATCTTCTGCGCAATATGGATCAAATAACCAGAAGTCTCCACAAGTGGTACCTGACTCGGTCTAGGTGCCACATCAACTTCTTGGTTCACTTCAGGCCAGGTCATTTTCACCGTGAGGCCGGGAGCATATCGGTGGCCCACGAGGATTTGTTCGACCTCCTCAACTGGCGGGAGCTTGATATGTCCATCATACGGACTGGAGTGCTGTGAGTTTGCTGTTGTCTGAAGTTATCACAGTTCATTTCGTAAATCTAATCACTTTTTGTATGCACTACTTACTAATGTCTACTTTGCATCCAGGTGCATGTATAGGCTGGCGTCGATGAGGGCATGTGACAAGGTGGGTTTCCTCGACCCAGAGAAAATAAGCCTCACGATGCTAGAGCACGACCAAGCACATGCGGAGGAATACATATCAAGGACACTACTAGCGCAGCAGGACCGAGAGTTCATTCTTGCGCCGTACCACCAAAGGTTAGTGCATTTTCTACTAATTTAACTCATTCTTGTATGTTATGCCTAACATATGTATGAAACGGTTCACTTATATATGTAATGTAGGGGCCACTGGGTCCTCGCCATCATTTGCCCATGGATGAATGAGGTCTATTACCTCGATTCGATGAGCGACAGGGTGGCGCATGTTTTCACCCTCACGTGGCACATAGACGCGTAAGTGACACAGTTGTTTTAATTTTTTCTCTGACTAGCTAATTAATGATAACATATTAACCGGTAATGCTAAATTAAATACAGGGCTTTCAAAAATTATGTTACTACTGGAGGGAGGCATAACGCGTCGGAGGGCACAACAATTTCTTGGAAAGAATATGAGGTAATTAATACGGATGGAACTACTCATGATGAGTCTTTTAATTTAAGCTTAATTAGTTCTTTTGAGTTAATGTGGGTTTATGTCTTTGCATATGTAATTATCTTAGTGTCATCAGCAGCTACAATCGTGGGAATGTAGCTTCTATGTCATGAGATTTATGTATGACCTGATCAGGAGAAACTTTGCCCAATTCCCTAAGGTAACCATTTTTCCTGAGTCAAAGTCAAACATTGGATGTCTCGTACGTTCCTAACTTCATACACGCATGCAGAGCGCCATGTTGAAAGAGCAATATGAGTTGCCTCAATTGAAGGAGCTGCGAACAATTTGGACTCAATATGTGATGGAAGAAGTGGCTATCAACGATCCATCATAAATGACTTGTGTAATATATATTGAATGTGTTGATTGGTGTATGTGTGTAAATTCATTGGTTTATTTGCGAATAAACTCAATATGTGAATAAATTCATTTGTATATTTGTGAATAAACTCAATATGTGAATAAATTCATTGGTGTATTTGTGAATAAACTCAATATGTGAATAAATTCAATCTGTCCAATGCATGTGTATATCTTTGTATTAGTGTATTTGTCAATAAATTAAATCTGCTGTATTAGTGTATCACTGTATGTGTTAATGATCCTTTATAATACTATCGGTTCATATCCTACAACCGATAGAAGAAGCTATGGTACTAATCGTGTCGAGTTTTAACCGATAGAAAAAAAACTTATACATTATTATCGGTTTCAAGTGAATAACCATTACAAGAAATATAACATCACTATCGGTTTGGATCATTGAACCGATAGTAGAATTGTAGTAATCGCTATCGACAATTCTACTATCGGCTCAATGATCCAAACCGATAGTGATGTTATATTTCTTGTAATGGTTATTCACTTGAAACCGATAGTAATGTATAAGTTTTTTGGAGGTGAAGGTATTTTACTATCGGTTTTTAACCGATAGGGTTGTGCACATTTCTCCTATCGTACCGATCACTAGCAGTAAGAGAACCGATAGTAGATTTGATTTTGAACCGATAGTGAACAGCATTTCTGTAGTAGTGATCTTATGTGCTTGGAAGTAATGTCATAGCTTACGGGAAGCCATCAGCAATGCGTAAAGTATTTTTTGGACCTCAGGGTATCGCTCCTTAGGACCATGAAGTACTTCGCTTACGTAGTAGACGGGTTTGTGCACACCTTCTCTTTCTGCGATCAAGACAACGCTGACCGCGTAAGGTGTGGCCGCCAAGTAAAAGAGTAATGGTTCCTCTTTATTAGGAGAAACCAAGACCGGCGGACTGGACAAGTATGTTTTGACCTCCTGAAATGCTTTCTCGGCCTCATCAGACCAAGTAAAATTATGGTGTTTCCGCAGAGATTTGAAGAAAGGTAGTCATTTTTCGCCCAGTTGCGATATAAATCGGCTTAATGCCGCCGTGCGACCTGCCAGGCGTTGAACATCTTTGATGGTCGAGGGAGACCTCATTTGCTCGATAGTCCTGATCTTTTCGGGATTAACCTCGATTCCTCTGGAACAAACAAGAAAACCTAGAAGTTTTCCAGATGAAACTCCGAAAGAACATTTCTCCGGGTTTAATTTTATTCCAAATTGATTCAATTACAGAAGGTTTCAGCAAGATCGTCTAAATGAGACGAACTTTTTAAGCTCTTTACAACCAAGTTGTCTACATAAGCTTCAAGATTACGCCCCATCTAGGAAAGAAAGGTCTTTTACATCAAGCGCTGGTACGTGGAACTAGCGTTCTTGAGATCAAACGGCATTCTGACATAGCAGTAGGTGCCGAATGGTGTGATGAAGGCAGTCTTCTCTTCATCTTCTTCTGCCATGCTAATTTGATGATATCTTGAGTAAGCATCCAGGAAACTCATCAGTTTGCAACCCACAGTAAAATCGACCAACTGGTCGATGTGGGGAAGGAGAAAATCATCCTTCGGACAGGCACTATTTAGGCTGGTGTAGTCGACGCACATGTGCCACTTGCCATTTGACTTGCGGACCATGACTAGATTTGCAAGCCATTATGGATGATCGACTTTGCGAATAAACCCGACCTTTTGGAGTTTATCTAACTCCACTCGGATGGCTTCCTGCCGATCAACAGCAAAATGTCTGAGCTTCTGCTTTATTGGTCGCTGTCCAGGTCAAATCGCTAACCTGTGCTCAATTACCTCCCTTGGGACACCAGGCATGTCGGATGGTTTCCACGCAAACACATCTGCATTAACTCGGAGGAAAGTAATGAGCTCAAGTTCCTATTTGTCATCTAGGCCTAACCCAACCCGAATTGTCCTGGATGGATCATCTGGGTACAACGGAACCAATTTGAATGTTTCATCTGGTTAAGGAGCAGCTTTGATCGTATCAATAGACATTGTGGCAATCTGGGCTTCTCGGAGGGGAAGCTGATCTACCATCTCCAGGAATAACCGATCACACGTCAATGCCACATTGCGACTGCCTCGGACCAAAATAACGCCTTTGAGGCCAGGCAACTTGCCGCACTGGTAAGCATAGTGCATAGCCATCATGAATTTAGCGAGAGTTGGCCTGCCAAAGATTGCGTTATAAGCCGAATCACAATCAATTACATCGAAAGTAACCAATTCTGTTCGGAAGTTATCTGGTTCACTCAGCGTAACCAGGAGCACCACCTATCCCAATGGCATCATAGAGGGACCAGGAATTATCCCATAAAACAGATGATTTATGGGTTTGATTTTCAAACGAGGAATTTGCATCTCGTCCAGTGCCTTGACCAATAAGATGTCCAAGGAACTACCTCCGTCAATCAGGACCCTTTCGACTCTCGCATTACTGATAATTGGGGTAATAACCAAAGGTAGCCTCAATGGTCGAGTAAGCCCCACAGGGCAATCAGAGCGATCAAACGTCAAAGGAGTATCCGACCAACGGGAGTACTGAGGTTCACCAAGGGAAGTCTCCGCTTGGTTCACCTCTCGATAGAAAGCTTTAAATTGCCATTTAGAAACAAAAGAGGAGGAACCTCCGAAAATAATATTGACATGACTACGAGGTACCTGGTAGGACATCTCTTCGTCCCCGCTGGCGTCTCTTAGCCCGCAAGTCTGTTCTTTTGGTGGCAAGGTCGGCATTGGTCCGATCCCCTGGTAGAAGTCATCCAACTGCTTCAACCAGCTCCGACAATTCTTGAGGTCGTGGCCTGCAGAGTTGTGGAGTGGACACTACCTCTTGCCTTCCTACGGTTAGTCAACTTCTCTGGCTAGTAGGCATTATGACCACCATATGCAGTTTTATTTTTAAACGAAGGTTTGTTACCTTTGGTCGATGGAGGTTTCTTTGCGACCGCGACCTCTCGGTACTGTCCAGTTCGACTCCTTTTTGATGTCTTTGACTTCCCACCTGATGAAGATTTTGGCTTCTTATTCGAATCCTCTCTCTTTACGTCCTTGAGACCTGGTTGAGGCGGTAAGTTTCCTTTGTCCACCATCCGATTCCACTCGACGGCCTCGGCCGCGTCGGAATATCGATCAGCCATATCAAAAAGATCAGCTACTGATCGAGGGGGGTGGATGAGCAAATCCTCCGTAAACCTCTGATATCGAACGGCGTGTTTAAACGCCCTGATGACGGAATTATCAGATATGTTCGGGATGGTATTCCTCACCCTGACGAATCTTTTGACAAACTGACGAAGAGTTTCGGTCAATGTTTGTCGTAGTCGATGGAGGTCGTCCTCTTTTCCCAGTTTCTGATAACAATTCTGGAAATTGTTGAGGATGGCATCGCACAATATTTCCCAGTTATATATCGAACCCTCGGGCTGATTGAACAGCCAGGTTCTTGCTGGTCCCTCGAGGATTGTAGGTAAGTAGTTGGCCATGACCTGGTCATCGCCACTCGCTGCCTGAATAGCAATGATGTAAATTTGAAGGAACTCTGATGGATTCTGAGTCCCGTCAAATCTTTCAATAGCCCCCGGTTTAAACTTATCCGGCCAAACGACCGCACGAAGGCCGGGCGAGAAAGCTTTACAACCGACATAAGGACCATGGATGGATCTGCGACTCTCGACCTGATCTCGGGCGACCTCACACGAAGGAGAGGCCACGCGTGGTCCCAGGCGAGAGTGAACAAGAATTCGTTCCCGATCACGAGAATTTCCCACCCGTCTGCCTTTGTCATGCCGAGTAGTGGTGGACGATTCCGTCTACCAGAACTAGAGTTAGAGTATTCTCTTTCATAGGAACGTATCTCCAATCGAGAAGAGGCTGTAGGGGTCGCTCAGATGCGACCTCGTCTAACCTCTCCGCCAGGATCCTGGCGAAAGCTGGTTTTTGCGCATCCGTGACGGTAGGAGGAAAATTACGTAGGACCTCTGCGATGGATTGAAGCTGACCATGCGTGCTCCTTCTGGGTGCACCAGGTGTCACCGTCTCCTCGTCCGCCAGTAAATGTCCCAGGGGTAAAGAAGGTGTTTGGTCGCGTCTGCGACCATGCGGACGACAGGAGGAACTAGGAGCAGCGTCGTAACGAGCTTTCTCATTTTGAAGAGCCTCTAGGGCTATTCTGCGGAGCTCATTATCTTGCTGCTCACGATCTTGATCCTCCTTTTGTCTGCGTTCTTGTTCTTCTTTTTGCTTGCGCTCCTGTTCTTCCCTGGTGATCCATTGATCGGGCGTTTCTTCTGATAAAGTCGCGAATTGCCTAGGGAACGAGGTCGCCGATGGAGAGAACATCTCTGTTTGTTTTGAGTCGGACTTGAAATCAAAGAGACGGTGGAGGTTATCATGGTCAAACCTCCCCAGACTAAATTCCTGATCAGCATCGCCCTTGCCCTTGGCAGGGTCATGCGATGGACCGGATTTAACCTCTAACGCAGTAGGAACAACATTGGGTTCCGGTTCTGCGTCTGTTGTCTCCTAGTCGATAGACATGACCTGAGTGGTCGAATCGACCTCTGGGACGTCTTCACCCCCGGTTTCCTCCATTGGAACAGGATCACTAGGTGAAGGCATCTGTATGTGAGCATAATCCTCGAGATCAAAGTCATTCTCGGAATCATATGCCCCAAACATGGCTCACCGAACCTCTGGATAGAAAAAAGAATGCCTTGAGAAAGGCCCCATGGTGGGCACCCGCTGTCGACGATTCGGACTTGGGGTCCTTAGTCGATCTTATGCAGAATTTGTGAAGTTTGAGACCTTTCAAGGTGTTCCTCCGGAAAGGGATGATGAGCCACATTAGTTGGGGGCACAGAGAGATTTATACAGGTTCGGGCCCTCGATGGTGGGAGTAATAGCCCTACGTCCTGTTGTGATTTCACTATGTATGAAAAAAGGTTTACAAGGTTGGAGAAAAGATCATCACAGGCGAAGATCTTTTCTGTGTTGATTGTCTAAGAAACGACTAAACTAACTTATGAAAGCTTGTTCTTGATCTGTCAACGTCTTCTTGTATTGTACATTTTCTCACCCTTTTATATCGATCAAAAGGGCGCCAATGCACAACGGTTGTTTGGGTGCAGTTTTGATAACCGCACTTAACTTCCACGCAGGCTTAACACGCGCAACTAAGGGATAACCACACACGTTAACCTCCTGGTAGTTATCTTCATACGTGGAGGAATCATCACGATCCTAGGAATATGCCTCCTGCAGAGCTTAAGCAATCCCGAGTTATCCTGGTCGAGAGTAGTCAACGAGCTTCTGACCGCGCATTGTCTGCAGCCTCCTAACCGCGTAACGTCTGCAATCTCCTGATCGCGCAAAGCCTGCGACCATGTGTTCACGCTTCTCAGGTCATCTGAGATCATAGCAACGGACCTCCGGACACTTGTCTGGTTCGAATCTGTCTTGAACCAGATGTGCATTACTCCGAACTAGCTCGGGTAACAATCCTCGTCACTCAACACTGAGACATCATGTGTCAACGACTTTCTTGTCCGAAATTCGAGGTAATCATTGATCTTTTTGGGCCAGTGTACTAAGGGGTCATGCACAAGACTTGATGCCGCCAAACTCCTGCTGTCATAGTACGCTACTGTGCGATAGAATGTCGTCTCAACTATTGCAGTGAGTGGTAAGCATCGCACACCTTTCAGGATGAAGTTGTACACCTCGGGCAGATTTGTCATCATGATTCCGTACCGAGCCCCGCCTGTGTCGTGCAGCAACGACCACTTCTCCATTGGTTTGGGCTGAATCCATTGACTGAATCTGAGACGACCCTGGCGGCTTCCCGCACCGGTAACGTCGCCGTCTTCTGGAGCACCTGCCTCTTGCAATTCCGCCAACGTACCTTCCTCCAGCGACTTCCATATTTTTGAGAACTTTGCCTCTTGGTTCTGTTTGGCAAGCCGTTTGAACACCTGCATAAGGCGCCTGCTCTTGAAACGAGTGTGAAAATTCAAGGCAAGATGCCAAGAGCACTAATGACTCTGCAAGTCATCCCAACTCAGCGATGGATCCACTCTCGATTGCATGTACTCGATCTCACTCAGAATTCCTCCATTTTGATTGTGAATCAAGCACACGCGCTCTCGGTCTTTGACGACCTCATTCTTCAATTTGCCCAAGAACCACAGCCAACTGCTGTAGTTCTCCCCCTCGACCACGGCATATGCTATGGGGAGAAGCTGGTCATTGGCATCAACAGCCACGGCAGTCAGCAGAGTTCCCTGGTATTTTCCAGTCAAAAATGTTCTGTCAATGCAAAGCACGGGTCTCATGTACCTGAATGATGCAACGCACTATTGAAATGCCCAGAAAAATCTCTGCAGTACCATTCACCCAGGAATCACAACACCCTCTGAGCCGATTGCCGGCGTATCAACAATTTCGGTGACTGTTCCTGGATTTGCTTCGCATATGCGCCGCAACAGCCTCGGTACGAAGTTGTATGCCTCAACATATATCCCAAAAAGCTCCTCCAGCGTCCTCTGTTTAGCCCTCCATGCCTTCGCATACTTGATTTTATAATCGTACTTCTCCGCGACATGTGCAATTATCACTTTCGGTGTCATTGCCGTATTTTCCTTTACCACTGACAGTATCAGACTGGCAACAAAACTGAAAGTGATATTTCTATGCTACTGCACCATGCCCTCAGCCAGACATCCGTGGTCTTCGACTCTGGTCACCTGAAAGAACAGGCCATCTCGTGGCCGAGTGACACGTACGTACCATGGACAGTTCTCGACTAAGCACCCCACAGTCCACAGGCACAGATTTGATTTGACCACCCGGAATGGCCTATTTAGTGAAACAGCCCACGCAGTTATGGCCTTCTTTGCATCTTTCTTACTTCGAAACAATTGTCCAAGCTGGACGGTTGATTCATTATAGGACCATCGCGAACTCAGCTCATCACGAACCACAGCGGAAATCAAAGATGAAGGATCAGTCCATTCACCTATAGGATTCTGCTGTTCCGTGGGTTCATCAGGAGATTCATACACTTTTGACGGATCAGTATACTCCTCCTCATTAAAATTCTCCTCCAATTCTGGTAGTTCTTCAACTGCATCTACTTGATGGCCCCCAAACGGAGTTGTATCTCTTACAGTTTGCAAAGATACACTGCCAGTTGCACTGGCATTGGTACTGCCACCTGCACCGGTATCGGCACCGCCACCGCCATCGTGACCTCCGATGCTGATATTACTGCTGCTCTTTTCTCTTCCTATGGAATGGCTGTCCTCCGAGCTATGTGCGTGTATGATTTCAATGTACAGTATGATGACCCCGCAACCATAGCCTGGATTTGTCACAAATCTCCCAAACGAACCCCATAATTTGTCACCTTTCAGTCTCTTGAGCACCCATTTGTTTCCCTCCAGAATCATGCCTTCGACCCTAAGATTATCTGTCGCAAGATTTAGTTGTAACAGGTCGACTAACCACATCTCCAAATCATTGAAAGACATTGACTGTGGTTGTCTCATTTGACCGTAAACATGCATACAACCACCAAGATCATCACCGTTTGCTCTATTACGGATTATACCAGCTCCATAATAAACGCAAACCGTACTGGATTGCTCCATAGCCTAATCAATTTGTCATTCTGTGTTAGGTTTAAACAGGTTAGTGCGACGATGCACAATAACTGTAATGGAATTATACAACGATATTGCGACTATGAGATGTGTCAAAACATTGCTCAAAGTTCTACCAAAAACATGGTTTTTGAAACAACAGAATTTTTTCAACACTGCATTTCAGTCGCTGTTGGGCTACACAATTTTTGCCTAGGAAAAAGGTGAAGTGAACAATTAAATTTATAGACCCTAACCCTAACCTTAACCCTTGTAAGATCGAGGATGCCTGATCCGAGAGGATCTCCAAGTCCTGATCGCATACGGCTTCGCGACCAAGTCCTGATCGCATACGGCTTCACGACCTTAACCGTGTTCGAAAAGGATTCGCGACCTGGATGAGTCCGCGACCATGGATTGGTTCGCGACCAGGAAAAGGAATTCGTTCCCCGTTCGGAATTGTAATCCGATCCGAATGTGTATAACTAAGCTTATCTGTTTAGGATTAGTTATATGAGTCTAATACGTTTAGGTCTCTAAGTCTGATACGTACTCATACGATTGGACTATAAATACCTTGTAATAGGTCTAGTTTAGATCATGGAATTCAATTGAAGAGTCATAGAACTTATTTGAGTTTTAGACACTTATAGTTCCTTCGACATAGACAAGTGTGTCTAACGTTCGACGTGTAAAGCCTTCTTTGAAATAAAGAGTTGTGCAATTACTTTGGGTTTCGGTATTTTCGAGTAAGATCCCGTTATTCCGCATATTAGAATCTGGGCGAGCCTAGTGCGAAAACCAAGACTAGGTCTCAAACGGATCAAGTTGGTATCAGAGCAACTTTCCTATCCTGTGGATGGTGAAGACTCGCCAGGGTTACAAAACTTCCGGCGAAATTCCAGGCGATCAATTGACGGTTCCTACAGCCGCGTCTCCGACAATGTCTGACGATACCTCCGTTCAAGCTAACCTAGCCGAACAAGTGGCTAAGCTCTCCACCGACATGGAAACCGTGCTTGCTTGGATTAAGCAGCAGGCCATGATTGTACCTCCTGAAGTAGGGAAGGTTATGGGTGAGAAGACTGGTGAAGACTTGAGTAGGGCAGACGAAGATGAAGACGAAGGCGATCACAAGACCGACGACCTCGCCAACACCTCCTTAGCTGTCGGATCTTTTAAGGTCGACGCTAAGATTGATATACCCATATATGATGGGGTGATCGATGCCGAGAAGCTGGATTCTTGGATCGATCAGCTTGAGACCTACTTTGACCTGAAAGGGTTCAGTAGCGCTCAAAAGGTCAAATTTGCACCTTTGAAAATGAAGGACCACGCCAAGATATGGTGGAAGATCCTTGTCACCAGTAGTGAAGCTGACGATCTTGCGTGGGGTCAATTCAAACGACTTATGCGACAAGAATTTTATCCAATGGGTTACCTTGAGGAGAGATGGGAACGTTAGCACAGATTGTATCAACGGCGCGACCAGACTGTCCAAGACTATACGACGGAGTTTCGGCGACAAGCAATGGTCATCGGCATCTCATTGTCCGATCCTCAGGTATTTCGGAAGTACACATCTGGACTTCAGAAATCGATCAGTACTGAGCTAAGTCTGTTCAGAGTTCAAGACATCTCGACCGCGAGTACGACTGCTTTGGCGATTGAGAAGAAGAATAAGACCCGCAACGATAAGAACTTGAGGGAGATTTCAACCACGACAAACTCCGGAGAGGGTACCCACGATACGGGTAACACTTGTGAGCATTGTCATGTTGCTGGGCACACAAAAGAGAAGTGTTATAAACTTCATCCTGAACTGCGACCAGAAAGAAAAAGGAGGGATGAACCAATCACACGAACAGCTATGGTTACTTCTATTCCGCTCGCAGAGGAAATTATCCAGTTGGATTCGGTTGAAAAGGCGGACACGACCTTGTCTCTAATGGCAATGCCGAAGGAGAAAGGTTCGGGTTCATCAATTGACCACAACCGACAGAGGAATTGTTCACTGTTAACATACAGGTGAAGCACGAGGTGGTCGCAGCCATCTTCGACCCCGGAAGCCAAAAGAATTTGGTCTCCTCCGGGCTGGTTCGACGACTTGGTTTGCAGACGACTCAACATCCTCGACCGTATCCTCTGGGATGGTTCACTTCTGATGTGAATCAGCAGATCAAGAGTCAATGTACTCTAAAGTTTGCAATATCTGCTCGTTACATCGACGAGGTTCAATGCGATGTCATCCCCATCGATATTTGCCAAGTGATTTTTGGAAGTCCGTTCTTGTATGATCGTGACGCCCATTACCACCGAAGAGCTCAAGACTACGACCTCACAAAGGATGGGACGAAATTTATCATCAGCAAAAACGACCACGTCGACACCAAGGACTTGTTGACAGCAAATCAGGCAAAACGGATTGTCAATGCATGCTCAAAGTGTGTGCTGAGCGTGATGCGTCCAGTTAGCCAAGGGGATTGTGATACATCGAGTATGGAAAATGATGGTTGTTTGGCGAGCTTGCCTGCAGAAAACAACGTGCTGTTCGCAGAGGTATATCGTCGATCACCACAACGACTAGTTGAAAACGACATGCAACTTGTCTCTACAGCGCCACTATTCAAAATTCGCAATCCTAGCTTTGGGATCGGTGATAGTATTAACCTCGACAAGAGGAAGGCTATCCGCGAGTGGCCAAGGCCACAATCCATGACGGAGGTGCTAAGCTCCATGAGCGCCTATCCATACATTCGATCCGACGATTGTAGCATTGCTCATCGTGTGTTCGTTCCAAAACTCCCAGTCGTTCTCTGCGTCATCACGGTTGGTCACCAACGGGTGTTGGCTCCTTCTCAACAGGGGAGTCATGATCCGGGAGGATCTCAGGTCGCGTTCGCAACGGATTTGCGACCACGAAAAGGTTTGCGACATTGGAAAGGTTTGCGACCTTGGGAAGGATTCAAAGTCTTCGAGCCTTCAATGCTGGATGATGAGCCAGATACTATAGTACCATCTGTTGAAGACTTGGTCTATCAACGAGACAAACCTCTACGTGAAGATGTGATTCTGGAAAAGAAGGTGACTACCACCCGCAGTGGTACCAAGGAGAATTTTTGAATCGGTCAGAAAGATCAACGAGCACATGCGGCAAAGTGGTACACCAAAGAAGATGGACAAGCCCAATTTCCACATCTCCAGTTTGATCGAGAGGTCGCAACAGGGGTTGGCTCCTTCTCAACAAGGGAGTTATGATCCGAGAGGATCTCCAAGTCCTGATCGCATATGGCTTCGCGACCAAGTCCTGATCGCATACGGCTTCACGACCTTAACCGTGTTCGAAAAGGATTCGCGACCTGGATGAGTCCGCGACCATGGATTGGTTCGCGACCAGGAAAAGGAATTCGTTCCCTGTTCGGAATTATAATCCGATCCGAATGTGTATAACTAAGCTTATCTGTTTATGATTAGTTATATGAGTCTAATACGTTTAGGTCTCTAAGTCTGATACGTACTCATACGATTGGACTATAAATACCTTGTAATAGGTCTAGTTTAGATCATGGAATTCAATCGAAGAGTCATAGAACTTATTTGAGTTTTAGACACTTATAGTTCCTTCGACGTAGACAAGTGTGTCTAATGTTCGACGTGTAAAGCCCTCTTTGAAATAAAGAGTTGTGCAATTACTTTGGGTTTCGGTATTTTCGAGTAAGATCCTGTTATTCCGCATATTAGAATCTGGGCGAGCCTAGTGCGAAAACCAAGACTAGGTCTCAAACGGATCAATGCCAACTAGAGGGGGTGATTAGGAGGCTTTTAAATTTTCTCCCCCACTGAGTAATTTCAACAAGATAATCAATTGAACTAGATTATACAATGAGGCTTAAAACAATTTAATCAACTAATTGCATTCAACCATATGAAATATTTAACAATACATGCAACAATAGTGATATAAGCAATTGTGTCAAGATGAATATAAAGCAAATAAGAATTACGCAATTGACACAATATTTTTACCGAGGTCTCGGAGACTCGCCCGGTCTCCCCTACTCCTCGTTGAAGCGCTCGCTCGGAGCCTCGCTTCTATATCCACGAAGGATATCTCACTAGGGTTGCTCCTTCTCCACACCGGATAGGCGAGCACCACAACTTTCACAATCCTTTGCCGGCCTCTCCGACAAACTTCAATTGGAGAGATCTCGGCTCTCCTCCGGCACTGTCCAGGCGAAGGAGATCGCCAAGAGTAACAACCCAGATGCACTTTCACTTGAATCAACCACGTGCTAGAAACTCAATAATGCAAATGATATGCTCAACACTCTAGCACTAGCAATCTAATAGAGATGAAGTGCACTAAACACTCACACAATCTCCCTCAAGCTCTCTCTCAAATCTACTCAAGATTTGGGCTCAATTCTAGCCTTTAAATGCAATAACTCAAATGCAAATCAATTGGCTAGGTTGTTAGCTGTTGTATAAACTTCTTGAGCACCCCCAAATGAAGGCATACACGAAGTATTTATAGCCCTCAAAGAAAACTAGCCGTTTGCAAAGAAACGTGCTGAAATTTTACAGGCCGGACATTGTCCGGCCACTTCGGACACTGTCCAGCCAGTACAAAAATTTCAGCCGTTGCAAATGTGTCAGTGACCGTTGGGGGCAATTTTGTGAAGGCCGGATGAAAGGTATTTGTCTGGACATAAACCCCGGACAGATGGATATGTCTCTGTTAACACTCACATTAAACAGCTTACAGAAAATCTACAGGCCGGACATTGTCCAGCATTGTCCGGCAACATCGGACAATGTCCGGCATGTCCCGGACAAAAGCCCCTAGACGGATTCATTTGTCTCTGGTGTTTGCAACGAAAAATATCACAGGAATTGTACTGGCCGGACATTGTTCGGCCATTTCGGACAATGTCCGCCCTTCAGCGGACAAATGCAACGGACAAATATATTTGTCTCTGGTTTTGTTTTGAAACTGCTGAGATAATTTTGTACAGGGTGGACATTGTCCGCCCATGCCCGGACAATGCCCGACCACTGCACACTGATAGTAAAATAAGTATAACTTTTGATTCAGAGATCCGATTGAGGTGATTTTTAGCTTGTTGGCAAGATAACTTAGAGCTCTACAATTTTATCAACAGAAGCCAAACCTAGAAAGGTTTAGAAACTTCTAGAAAACTCAGAAACTTTCCTGCTGTCAAAATGTCCAATCCAAAAATCATCTCAAATGCAATTTGGGGTATTTGCACATACGGATTTGCCGTTTTCTAGTGGATGTGATTGCTGTCACTCAGCAACAACCACGACCACACAGGTCTGACATCCGATCGAAAACAGGTGGTCGATAGGGTTTGGTCGAGCGTACGCAAGCGAGACGAAGACTGGTACGATCAGTCCGAACTCCTACGACCACACCCAAATCCTAAACAAAAAGCTGCCAAACAAGCGACACGACCACGACCACGTATCAACACTGATACGATCAGAATATGCAAATACGACCACGACCAGCTCTAGATAAATAAACCAATTTAAACAGCTGGCGATCACGACTAACTGCAGTTTTCAAAACATTTACTCTAATGCACATGAATTAAACTTAGACTCACTAGCAATATAAGACACTAGTGCAAGATGATATGAATGCATCTGAGCTTCCGCACTAGATAGATTCAAGCTACTAGTTTCCGACCCCTCTTAATAGTACGGTCAAACTAGTAAAAAGAATCCTATCAATCTGGTCTGTCTCCAAACACCGAGACCGGTAAAACCTTAAGAAAACAATCCTTAATCTTGGATTTTACCTTAGGTGGAGTTCGACCTCGTGAAGCTCAACCGCTCGACGCTCGTCATCGCAAAACTCGATCTCGCTAAGCTTGACCACGCGAAGCTCGACATCTCGACGCCTGTCTTCGTAAAGCTCGTCCTCGCTAAGCTTGACCTTCCTCGGGATGTCTCATATCGTATTCATCTTCTTCCGCCCTTGCTCGTGTTTATCCTACAATCAAATTGAGACTACAACACGTACACTCAATGCACACCATTAATCTCATATATAGATCATCATTAATCACCACTAGAGAAACTGCTCCACACAAGAGTTAGCTCAATAGTCTCTTTCCAGTGAAATGACAAAACTATATTCAACAACAAGCAAATGAGTATAAGATGAAATACACTCATATAGATCGTAGATGATAGAGACATACGCACACGATCTATACTACACATGACATGAGATCAATCAACCTAAATGACCAAAGTGATGAGCTCCCCCTCAACATGTGCATCGATATAAAATCCACAACTGGAGTCATCAGTCTCAAGATTTAACATATTACATTTTGATCAATCAATCAGCACAAGCTTGATGCAACCACCGAGCTCATCCTCTACATATGCATCAATATCAAACTCGCAACCGAGGAAACATCCAATTCAAGGTTTACTAATAATCAATTCAATTCACTTGTGCTAAATCAGGATTTATTTAAGTTGTCATTTGATCAACAAATCTGACATTCTCTAGATTAACTTTGATCATCATGGATTTATCCAAATCGTCATTAATCATCAAAATCTAGATACTTAGATCTACCTAGATCCAACAACCCTAACCCTAACTAAAATCCAACCCTAACCCTAACCCTTACCCTAACCAAATTCGCGACTGAAGGTCAATTTTAAAATTTTTAAAAGTTTTGGTTAGATTTCGAATTTCTTTTTTTTATTCGGTTATTCCAACAAAAAATCTCTAACCCTAACCCTAACTGCAAAGCAACTCTAACCCTAACTAAAACCCAACCCTAACCCTAACCCTAACCCTAACCAAATTTAATTTCTAAACCCTACAACCCTAAAATAATAGCCGCCCTCGCTCTAAACCCGTGCGGGCAAGGCCAAGACGGCGGTGACGACGACTGCAGCGAGGCCGCGAGGGCCCTAACATAATATAAAAGAAACTTTTAAATCTACATATTATCAATCAGTTTAATATACGTACTAACAAACGTTTACATCTACATTCTAACAAATATTTTAATCTACGTGCATAATAATAAAATTCAAATTTGAAAACATCACATTTTTTAGTCCATCACATACTAATAATGTATAAGTTCTTCAAATTTTTTAATCTACGAACATACACTAATATACATGTTCTTTCAATTTTTTAGTCCATCACATTCACGCATTTACCATCCATATAAATTTATAATCTAAATCATATCTAAATACTACGAGTTAACGATCTAATTAATCTAGATATACGAGCTAATGAAAATGTACCTCAGCGAACAGATTTGAAGAATCTCCGAAAAGAGTTCTTCTCCTCCTCTTTCTTCTTTTCTTCTCTACCTTCTCTTCTTCTCTTCATTCTCTCTCTCTAAACAGATTTCAGTAATTTCTGGATTTTCGAAAAAAAATGAACACGGCCGTACTGTGAAAGCGACTGGCGACCTTTAAATAGCTATCTCAGTCGCTAGCCAAGCTGGTGACTGAAATGTTGCGGGTTTCAGTCGCTAGCCGGGCTAGCGACTGAAAGCTGGCGTGGCACGGCACCTGGGCTAGTGGGGCGTTGGGCTGTGCCACATCTTCAGTCACAGGCGCGTGGGCTAATTCGCAACAGAGGGCCATTTTTGTAAATTTTAAAAGGTCTGAGTTATTTTTCGAATTTGTATTTTTTAGGTTATTAGGAAAAAAAAATTCCAACCTTCGCCCGACCAGGATTTCTACGGGCAGTATCTCCGTGACTCGCTCAACTAACATTTTCATGGGCAGCATCTCCATGATTTGCTAGTTGAGGATTTGTTTGGGCTGTCGCATCATCCTTTTCCACGGATCCTCCAGTTCTTGCTCAGCTAGCAGTCTGAGCAGCACGTGCTGCAGATAATTCCAAGCGCTGGCGACGAAAAGCTTGAGCTAGTTGGTTTGCGTAATTCTGGAGCATTTCTGCTGGCGTTGCTGTCAATCCCATCAGTTGTGGGGGATGCGCCACCTGCAGAACAACGAGTTTTTTTTATAAATAATTCAGATTAAAAAATTAATTATAAAACTAACTCATAGTTGTAAGATTTTATAAAAATAATCTGTCACGTCAGTCTGTCGAGTACTAGGCACTCGACAAACTAGCTGTCGCATGGCGCCCGCTTATCGAGTGCCCAATGCTCGACAAGATTTAGTAGTACTAAGACAACTAAAGCCTCCTAGTCCTGTTGGTGGGAACCTCCAGCTCTCACGTCTTCGACCCGTGTTCGAATCCTCGCTCCCCTGCAATTAAAAATCTTTTTGGTTAGCAGTGGTCGAAGACTTGTCGAGTGCCCAGCACTCGACAAGCCCTGGTCATGATTGATCAGTGACTTGTCGAGTGCCCAGCACTCGACAATGTCTGGTCATGGTCAAGCGTGTCTGTTGTCATGCTACGCGACAGCCAACCTGTCGAGCACTGGGTGCTCGACAGGCTGGTGTGGTAGCCCACTTTTATAAAATCTTGCAATTGTGGGTTATTTTTGTGATTAATTTTTTAATATGGGTTATTTATATAAAAAAAAAACTCGCAGAACAACACACATACATGGATTAAATGTATTAAGAGCCATTGGGTTACCATATGCGTTCCCTTGGGGTTGTTGAAGCTGATTCAATGGTCGTGCAGAAGCATGTCGCTGTGATCGGTGACTCCGTCTCTGGTGTTTCGGATCACGGTCTCGAGATTGATCATCCTCAGAGATCTCCATAGGTTCCTTGCCTTTGGACCGATCACCAACTTTCTCATCTCCTCTGCGTGCGTCTTCTTGCGACTTTTGAGCAACTCCACTTGTTGCTCTACGTTCAACTTCGAAGCGCCCCCTGCTTCGTTGATGCCAACCACTTATACTCGTCGTACCCTTTGGTCGTACAAAATTTTCATTTCAGTTTCTGCGACAATTTTGGAATTAGTGAAACGATTATTATATTCATCTGTTTTCATTGGAGAATAAACATGATTAGAGTTAGAGGAACCATGAGATTCTATACTCCCTTATTTTCCACGACTAGTAGACACTTGGTCGTCCCCAATCATGGGATCAGCATCACGATCAATGGTATTGAACATGTAGTTCAGGTCAATGCCTAGATCTCGAGCAAGCTGCAGAAAAGCTGCGGGATGCTCGGATGATGAATTAGAGGTTTCTTGCTCCAAGGATAAATGCTCAGATGGAAAAATGGTCCAAGCAGGTTAGGAGACAAACCGGAAAAGCCATGTTGTCCGACACTGGCTGGAGCGCCGGCTGTTCGGGATTATACTGCGCGATGAGAACAGCAATCTAACCGATCATGATACTTGGAGATAAAGGCTCCTCATATGCTAGAAGATCATCAGTAGCCATGGGCGATGGCTGTTCTTCGTTCCCTGGCTCCTCCTGAGCCAACTCTATTCCTTGATCTGCAGGTATTAAGGAATTTGGGATAACAAAATCGTCAAAACTTGGGAAAGTATCATCCAAATTTTGGTCATCGTCATCAGCAAACATACCAATGGCATTGACTTGGTGATACGCCCAAAGTCGTTCAATGTGGTCTCGAACAGACTGAGCCCACACCTCGTCTTCCTCATCAGAGGGAACCTGTCCCGAAATTGGCTTGAAATTTTTCAGCGGAATGTCATCCAGGGCCTCGTGGTCGCTGAAAATCTCGCTGTCACAATCGCCAAAGCTGAGATGATCATAATCTTCGAGAGCATAATCATTCTCGGAATCATAGCCTGCCATGATCCTGCGCTTGCGGAAGACCTGACACAAGATTGATCTCTTCCCCACGGACAGCACCAGCTGTTGACAATTGATGCTTTTTCAATATCAACTACTTGTCTTAGCAAAATTTGTTAGTAGAAGTGGGAAGCGACTTGTATCTAAGCTCTATCGCGAAGGCAGAATGCAAAAAGACTACAAAGAGTAAAAGAGACAAAGATTTAACGTGTTCAGGCCCCCTGATCAGCTGGTAACAGCCCTACGCCTCGAGTGCTTTCTATTATCTTTGGTATGAGCTCCAAGGAACAACAACTTGGCCCCAATGTGTTTACAAGAGGGCTATTTATATAGGTGTGTGCGTAAATGGCCCGTACAAAAGCATTACAATCAGTATCCGAGGTAATGGACATAATCCTATGGTTAATGCCAATTACTTGGCCGTTATTAACCGCTAATGGCATTAGAATGCCTTAATGCAATGGCATTAGAATGCCTTAATGCAATGGCAATGAATGTCATCATCAAATGGCTGTATTATGTCTCCAAGCATCCTATATGAACTGTAATAGCCATTGGATAAATGGTCATTATATAGATGAAATGCTCTCGACCAGTAGAACTTGGTCGAGTAATGACATGTCCCACCTCTCTGACCAAGGAAGTTGATCTTCTTCGTCGGGCAAAAGGAGAGCGTGACCACCGACCAACAGGGCTTGCTCGACCATGGTCTAGAGGTTTCTTGTTCGGGTGTCCACCCTACTAGAGGGTGTACTTCCTAGACTTAGGCTTGTCTTCTGCTCTAATCCTAGACTTGCTCGGTAATATCCCTTGACCGAGCAGGTCTAGTGATCTAGCTTGGATCTATCCAATCCGACCATATTTGTAGGTCTAAACATGGTCAGTTCTCATATTAGGAATAACTTCTAATATGAAAATATCGTTAGGGGCTATATGAAAAATGGTTTCATGATTCCCCGTCAATTATTATCAAGAATTGCAAACAGGTATGATTCATTGTGGTGTAGAAGAAACTGATGATGTAAAAATGGCTAGATTTTTGGGAGGTCGAAATTGAGAAATCCAGGACATTCTTCATTATAAGGAGTACAATTCTATCACTCGATTGTTTTACCTTGCTTGTAAGTAGAAAGAGAAGTACATGGACAACAAACCAAAGCCAGAGGGAATTTTGGAGGTGTGCAATCGAACCGCCTCACAAACAAATCTTCCAACCGAGTGATACCGGCCTAGACCGTCTCACAAGAGGACGAGATCAGAGCACACTACTACATAATTCATTATCACAGTCGGGTCAAAACAGTCATCACAGACGGTTCTGACCCGTCAGGGATATTCGAGTCAGGGATAATCGAGTACTATCACTGACGGTTTTGAACCGTATGTGATTTTTCCCTTCACAGACTGTTATAAGATCAAAACCATCTGTGATACTCATACTACACAGACTGTTATAACATCAAAACCGTATGTGATACTCTTACTACACAGACTGTTATAAGATCAAAGCCGTCTGTGATACTCATATTACCACAGACGATTATAAGCTCAGAACCGTCAGTAATAGTATGAGTATCGTAAACGGTTTTGAGGTCAAAACCATCTGAGATAGTGTCATTATCGGCGACGGTTATAATCTCAAAACTGTCTGTGATAGTGTGAGTATCATAGACGATTTTTATCTTATAACAGTCTGTGATACTCATACTATCACAGATGGTTATAATCTCAAAACCATCAGTGATAGTATGAGTATCGCAGACGGTTTTGAGGTCAAAACCATCTGGGATAGTGTCATTATCGGCGACGGATTATAAACTCAGAACCGTCTGTGATAATGTGAGTATCACAGATAATTTTTATTTTATAACAGTCTGTGATACTCATACTATCACAGACGATTATAATGTTAGAACCATCAGTGATAATATGAGTATCACAGATGGTTTTGAGATCAAAACCATCTGGGATAGTGTCATTATCGGCGATGGGTTATAAACTCAGAATCGTCTGTGATAGTATGAGTATCACAGATGGTTTTGATCTTATAACAATCTGTGATACTCATAGTATCACAGACAGTTTTCAGGTCAAAACTATCTGGAATAGTTTCATTATCGAAGACGGTTATTAGCTCAGAACGGTCTATGATACTCTATGATACGTACATAGTTCGATCTATCACAGACGGTTTATAAGATCAAAACCGTTTGTGCATTTTAATATTTTTTAATAAATTTCTTTTTTTTGTGGCTAGCCTCAGGAATCATGCTAGCCATGCCCTCTGTACAATAGAATTTCATATATACAGTTCATTTCATACATGCACAGTACTCAAATATATACAGTTCATCTCATACATGCACAGAACTTAGAAACATGTACAATAGCATGCATTTCATATATACAGCGCAGAACTCAGAAATATGTACAATTGAGATTGAACAAATAAATGTAATCGACAATTAAAGTCAGTATGTTAGATGTACTATACTATCTGTACCTATTTCTCAGTTAGATGCCCTTCAGATAATCTCAATTAGTAAGGCCGCACTAATACGAACCTTGCGGGTCCTTAAATTTCCCCTTGGTTGATGTGACCTCTGCAAGGAAAAACTCAGCGAGCATCCCTCGGACCATACCAATCTGCCGAAGGTCAAAGCTTTCCGAAGGGAAGTCGACCCCCTGCAGCAAGAGTTGGTACAGAAAAAATTAGCTCAATGCAGTTGTAAATTCTGCCAAATTGATACAAAGGGGAGCAGTTGTATATCTCGGGGAAATCTGGCCTGTGAGGGGTGATGATCAGGTCATACATGCGGCGCACCACGTAGAACCCACATGTATTGTCATCCGGCTGCTGATGGCACTGCCAATTTACAGACCGAGAGTTAGCTGGGGACACATTATATAGTAAAACAGATGCCAGTTGAAATTTGTACCAAAAATTGTAACCACTGAAACTTATCGGCTCGCCGCTCGTATTGTCGCCCTCCCTCAGCAAAGTAGTTCGTGAAAGCCCTGCAGATAGTCAAAATTAACAGTTTGAGGATAGTCGAAATTGACAATTTGAGGAGAGTAAATCTAGATGCAAGACAGGTCCACATGAATGTCATAACCTTTCGAATACATCTCGTGCGCCGCAATACTCATACCCTTTCCTCTGCAATGAATCAAGGTAGAACACCTTGTTCCTTTTTGGAATAAGTACTAGCAAAATCCAGTGGTAGCTACATGTTACACATAAAGAATTAATAATTTAATCTAAGTTTGGGGGTGTGCATATGGAGACACTAATCTACGGGTGAAGTACTGATAAAAGCACTCACCTCTGGTTGTAGGGTACAAGTATGTACTCCTTGTCGACCTGAGCAAGCAACCCTTTTTTGATGTAGTCGACAACGAAGTTCACGTTGGTCCTAAACATCATCTCGGTGACCATCTGGGGTCCAAGAAACTGACAGGTTCGCCCTTAGCTTTGGCATATCTGGTCATGCAGCTGCACGGAAGTAACCAATTAATAAATGACACATATCCGTATATGCATGAACAGGCGTAGGATAGTAGGATACTTACAGCACCCAAGACTGTAGGATTGACAAGTCGAGCGCATCTTTGTTGAGTAAATTGTGCAGGTCTTCGAAGGTCACCGAGTAGGTCCCAACGTCGTTATGGAACTCTGCCACGGTGTACTTGACCATGATGTGAGTCGGACGCTGCGTCCTGGTCTTGTTTGTCCTCTTCATGTACCATCCATGCAGGCTCTGGCATGCTAACCCCATGCTAGAAATTGCGGCATCGGAGGCCATGGGCATCCCCAGAGTGAACGGCATGAGAGCTGGCGCACTCTTCTCACTCTCCTTCGCCGAGCTCTTCTTTTCTTTTCCCCTACTAGCCAGCTTCTTGAATGGCTGCCTCCTAGTCGGAGTCAGCTTCGTCATCGGACCCGTTGGTTGGCTTCTCAGAGGGGTCGGCTGGCTAGTAGGCCAAGTGTCGGTGTCTGTCTGTGATGTAAGAACCTACGTATAGTAATGGCCACTAACTCCGAGGACTATTATTATAGTACAAATTATGAAACTAGTGGGGGAATTACCTCATCCAGGACGATGTCTTTCTTGGGCCATTGCACGAACGTGTGCACCGCATCCCCGAGAGTGGTAATCTCGTCGTTCGGTGGCTTGTCCAACGGAAAACCCTTGCAATGGTCGAAGACATTGTCCACCTGGACCCGTGCAAAACCCTCAGATAGAGGGACACCATGGATTGTGGCCCCCACCGTGCATGGTTGCGCCATCCCACGGTCAGCCTCGATCGGGAAGAGACCGGCCAGCACCATAAGCTTGCAAGAGGCAGGTTCCTACAAATAGTGCGCATTAACATATTGAATTTCACCGCTTTTCACTTTCGAATGAATTAACATAGAAAAACGGTCATTACCTACAGAAAGTCCACCGGATACTTTGGAGAGGGCTCCGTTTGCGAAGACCCTAGCGCGGATGCGCAGCTACTACGGTGACCAAGATTGGGCCTCGGTAATTCCACTACTACAAGGGGGGTTCCCTGGGTCACCTGTTTTAGCTCGTCATACATGGCCGCATCTCTGACAACTGCTGCAGGAGTGCTTTTTCCTGAGCAGCGAACTCCGATTGCATCTCCTCCTTGAACCGTTCATCGCGGGCTTTGTGGGATCTCTTTCTCCTCTTAGCCGCCTCCTCATCATTGGGGAAACCATTCCTCCAAGGCACAGTGGCACCGAGGCCGTGCACGTGGCCTGGATGCTCCTTGTTTCCTAGCGCCGTCGTGAGGATATCCCTGTCCCTCCTCGGGTTGAACTCTCCAGATGCCGCCTGCGCACTCAGCGTCACCTGCAACAGGAGAACTTAGCAATACAACCCATTGCATGCATGTTACGAGGATAGTATGTGATCGTACAATCTTACCAGCCGGTCGATCACTTCCCTGTTCGCAGGATTATTCACAGAGACGCTTCCGGAGGAGGTCATCATCGATCTTGCTCGGCACCAATTGCGGGTGCGCACGTCCGTTATGCCCGCATACAGAGCGTCGGCCGAAGACTTGGAAGCCTCCTCGTCCTGCTTCCTCCACAACCCCTTCTTCCCCACATACCCACCGGTGCCTAGTCTGTGTGGGTGGGTATTTTTGGCCTGGTTAGCCTAGTCCTTCGCACTAAGCTCCTAGAACTCAGGCTTGCCCTTCATTTCCATGAACTGCTGCCATGCTTCGAGAGTCACGAAAGGGTAGTCATTGGAGAGGGTCTTCGACTCCTTCACATAGTGCCTGACAAGGTGGCTCTTGAAGTTCCTCCACGCCTTGTTTATTGACATCAGTGTCGTCCGGCAGACGGTGAACTGGCGATTCTCGGAAATGTGAAATGCTGCCTGCACCTCTTCCCACAGCGCATCCTTGCACTCTGGGGGCACTTGACCCCAGTCGGAGGTGGTGATGGGCACCCGCTCCCTTGCTACCTTGCCGCATAGTGAGCGGTACTGACCGAAAAGTTTGTCCGGAGCTTCCGGCACACCATTGTCGTCGAACTGTACGTGCTGCTTTTCCCGTTTGTCGAGACGCGCACATGTCATCTGGCCTCGCCCTTTTCTCTTCTACAACTGGGTCACGGTGGACGCGGCGACCTTCGGCCCAGGCGTCTCATCACCAGCGAGGTCACTCTGACTCCCCGAGTGGTTCATTTCGTCACCAGACATATCAGTTCCTAACATAAGTGAAAGAGAGAACAGTTTAAGTAAATCTGAAACTAATAATTCTATAACAAAACCCATATACTTATAATTAACCAAGAATGGCAGAAACGGTGGGGAGATGATGGAGGTGATCGCGCCGGAAGGTGGGAGGGTGATGGAGGTGATCGTGCCTGACGGTGGAAAGGCGATGGAGGCGATCGTGACGGACGGTGGGGAGGAGATGGAGGTGATCGTGCCGGACTGTGGGGAGGCGATGGAGGTGATCGCGCCGGACGGTGCGAGGGCGGAGAGAGCTAGGGCAAGTGAATAGTCGTGAAGTCTGGAAATGAGCGGGACAAAGCCCGTCTTGAACTATGTACCATGTAGAGAGATGATCACAGTCGGTCCTAACTTCATAACCGTCTGTGATAATATTATCACAGTCGATCCTAACTTCACAACCGTCTGTGATAATCTCTAGAGAGATTATCACAGACGGTTTTGTCTTTAGAACCGACTGTGACTGCACAAATGCACGTTAAAAACTCGAAGCGTCGGACACAGTTGGGAATATCACAGTCGGTCCTAAATTAATAACCATCTGTGATAATCTCTCTAAAGATTATCACTAGATAGATTATCACAGACGGTTTTGACTTCAGGACCGACTGTGACTGCACGAATGCACGTAACTTCATAACCTTAACTCTGAACGTCTTTTACGCAATATGTAGAGTTTTACAACCAGAAACTCTGTAGCTCTGCAACTCTAAATGCTCGAAAACTTGTTTTAAATGAACACTCAGATATTTCAAATGGAGTCCAAATGCTCTGAAAATTGGTTACAATGTGGAGCATGCTCAAATAAATGTTACATACAAATGGAGACTTTGACCGACAATTTCCACATACACAGCCATGTTATCCTCAACTTTCCACTTGCCGCGGCCCTGCAAAGACGAGAATTAGAGGAGATATATAAGCTATACCGATGGAAACAGAGAGATAAGGACGGTTGATTACCTTTAAAGTATAACCCTTCCTGGTGATCCATATGCACGTAACTGGTTTCGTCGGTGTCTTCAGTATCGACTTGTACGCCATCTCCAAATGGAGGCATCTCATCAAATTGATTGTATTCCTCCTCGTCTACGACATTTTCAACTCCAACAATCCTTCTCTCGCCATGAAGGACGACATGCCACTTCTTATTGACCGGGTCAGTGACATAAATGACTTGAATGGCTTGCTTTGCAAGTATGAATGGCTCATCTTTATAAGCAACTCAATCGAGATTCACAGAAGTGAAATTGTAACTGTCAACCTTCACACCCTGTGGGATTTAGACCCGTCAGCATCGAAACAGGGGAATCTTGAACAGTACGTAATCGAGCTCCCAAATTTCTTCAATGAACCCGTAGTACGAGTTCAATCCACGTACTACCCTTGTTGGGCCTGTCTCACTGAACTCCTCATGAAAAGCTTCTACGCTCACTCCACTATTTTGCACAGTACTCTTTCGATCTTGAGCTTTCGTGTAAAATGTGTACCCATTGATGTCATATCCCTGCCATGTCTGTACAGTAAACGTGGGCCCTTTTGCCAACCATTGAAGGTTCTCACTTGCGGACTCTCCGGTGATTCGCACTTTCATCCACGCGTTAAATTGACTATTATGTTCTCCCATGATCCAAACCTCGGATCGACGAGGATTGTCTTGTCATAGCATCTCCTTGTGCTCGTCGATGTATGGAGACACCTCCGTCATGTGTTGCAAGACCTAAAAATGAGCTTTCGAGTACATATCGAAATCAGGAGTGATGGCTCTCCGTCCAATAGTGCCAACACCATCAAGCCTCCCCTCGTGACGAGACACAGGAACTCCTATTGCTTCTACCTCGGCCATGTAATCGACGCAGAACTCAACAACCTCTTCCGCTGCATAACCTTCGACAATGCTACCCTCGGGCTGAGATCGATTCCTCACGTAGGCCTTAAGTACACCCATGTACCTCTCGAATGGATACATATAACGTAGGAACATGGGTCCACATATCTTGATTTCTCTGACAAGGTGGACAGTGAGATGGACCATGATATCAAAAAACGACGAAGAAAAATACATCTCAAGCTGACAGAGAGTTCGAACCACCTCGCTCTGCAGAGAATCTAGTCCCTCGGGATCAATGACCTTGTAAGAAATTGCATTGAAGAAATAACACAGCCTCGTGATCGCCTCTCTGACCTTATGCGGCAGAATACACCTGATGGCAACAGGAAGCATTTGTGTCATCAACACGTGACAATCATGAGACTTCATACCCAGCAATTTCAAATCGCCCATGGACACAAGCTTTTTCATATGGAATAACCCGATGGAACTTTAACACCATAGAGACACTTACAGAGTTCTGTCCTCTCAGCCTTGCACAAAGTGTAGCATGCAGGGGGAGGTATATACAGCCTTTATCGTCCTCTCTCGGTGCTAGCTCGGGCCTCATTTTCATTTCGATCATGTCACACCGCACATTGACGCCATCCTTTTTCTTCCCCAGAATGTTCAGCAATAGGCTGATTAAACTGTCGCAAACATTCTTCTCTACATGCATGACATCAATGCAATGACGAACCTCTAAATGCTCCCAATACGGTAAGTCCCAAAATATCGATCTCTTCTTCCAAGTGTTCTTCATGCGGGGTTTCAATTTACGACCCTTTCCAAACACAACGTCTATGTCCTTCACCCGTGAGTAAACTTCTTTCCCGCGCGTAGGCTTCGGGGCTGAACCATCTTCCTTGTGGCCGTCAAATTCCCTCTTCTTCTTACGATATGCGTCATTCTTCGGAAGAAACCTACGGTGACGCATGTACACTGTTTTCCTTCAATTCTTCAGCCACACACACTTAGTCTCATCTTCGCAGTGGGGACAGGCTTTGGCTCCTTTCGTACTATGGCCCGACAAATTTCCAAGGGCAAGGAAATCGTTGATGGTGCAGAATATCATAGCACGTAGGATGAAGGTCTCTCGTTTGTATGCGTCCCATACCTGCACCCCTTCGTTCCACATTATTAGGAGATCCTCTATCAATGGTGCTAGGTACACATCAATAACGTTTCTGGGTTGTTTTGGTCCTGAGATAAGTAGAGACATCATGATGTACTTGCGCTTCATACACAACCAAGGAGGAAGATTGTAGATACACAAAAGAACCAGCCAAGTGCTATTCCGACTGGTTATGTTACCAAAAGGATTAATTCCATCGGTACTCAACCCAAACCTTATATTCCTCAATTCTACTCCGAAATTAACAAATTCCCTGTCGATGTTTCTCCACTGCGAAGAATCAGCGGGGTGTCTCAGCTTTCCATCCTTCTTCCGATCTTCTGAGTGCCAACGCAATAATTTTGCCTCTTTACGGTTTGCAAACAAACGCTGCAAGCGGGGAATGACGGGCAAATACCACAACAACTTAGCAGGAGGTCCTTGCTTTATCTGAGCGCAGTCACTGTCGTCAGTTCGGTCCTTACGCTTATAGCGGGATGCGCCGCACACCGGAAAAACATGCATATCCTTGTAGTCGTTACGGTAAAGGATGTAATCATTAGGGCATGCGTGTACCTTTCTACTTCCATTCCCAAAGGACACAACAGCTTTTTCTCTTGGTATGTGTTTTTTGGCAACTCGTTTCCTTCCGGAAGCATGTCCGCCAAAAGATCTAACAGTGCCGTGAAACTCTTGTCGGTTCAGCTGTTATTGGCCTTCAATTTTAGCAATTCAAGCACAGAGGCCAACTTTGTGTACTTCGACTTGCAACCAGGGAACAATGGCTTTTCTGAGTCCTCAATCAAGCCCTTGAATTTGCCAAACTCTCTTTCACTATAATTTTCTTCCACATCACGCAATATGTCATCTAAATTGTCATCCTCTGGCATATCCTCATCGAAGTCGTTGTTGGGATCCGACATGTCCTGTTCCTCAACCTGAGTGGCACTTGTTTCTGTAGTTGTCTCTTCTCCATGGTGGACCCAACATGTGTACCCCTTTTTGAAACCACGTCGGATCAAGTGGGCGACAATTTGAGATGAGTTGGTGAACATCTTAAGATTCTGGCAGTCTACGCAAGGACAGTACATATATGGTAAACCCTTCTTCGCCATGTCTTGCTCAGCAACTTTTTGGAAATCTAAAACACCTTTCATGTATTCCTCACTCACTCGGTTGTCATTATACATCCAGTCTCGATGGACCATCTGCAATTAATTAAATTTATACACATGCTAATTAGTAATACTCTACGTACGGTCGACACGCAATAAATTATAAATCTAGCTAGCTAGTGTTTGATGTGGAGTTTGCGGTATAACTAGTTAACTACTACTTGAACTGCAAGCAATTAATTGGGGGCGTGGATAACACACATCATAAAGCAATTAAATAGCTACAGGTCGAAAATGAGTTACAACCAAGATTTGCTACTGTAGCTTCCCCTCCCTCTCTCTCTAATTTGATCAATCAATGGAGATCGATATTGATGATGAAATCAAGTAATGTGTATGCCTTAGGAGCAAGTACCAACCTTGGATCTTCAAATTTGTTGCCCCCAAATGCTCCCCTTTTGAGATATTGCTCTTTCTTGCCCTAGATCTCTTCCAACTAGACAATATGTCGACCAAGAGTGTACGACTAACTCAAAACATCCGCCAAAAGATCTTTTATACTAGGTTCAATACAGACAATTCTATATAATACCATCGGTAATATCAGTGTATTTTTGTAGAACAGAATATCACAAAAACTATCACTGACGGGTTTCACTTTAAACCGTCGGTAATATTGGTGCATTTGTGTAGAACTATGACAGAAATATCACAGACGGTTTTGACATCTGAACCGTCGGTGATAATTAGAATATCACAGACAGTTCCGAGCTCAAAACCGTCCGCTTTACTATCACAGTCGGTGTTTACTTCATAACCGTCTGTGATAATTATAAAATCAACAGTCTGCTCTACTATCACAGACGGTGATAAGGTCCGAACCGTCTATAATATCCTGGAATTTTGCTTGCAGTTGAACCGTTCGACTAGTTGAATTGTTCCACTTATTTTTCTCCTTGGGCACGACAAGCTCTAACTCGTAACCTCCATTGATGGCCGCCGCAACTCCATCGACGGCCACTAGTTTCACTGGTGAATTAGTATATGATGATGAATCTACATGTAAGAGCCACCAATACCAATTGGACGAGTAGCAATAATATTAGAAACGTGACCAAATGATTGAATAAAATGTTTTTCATATTTTGTTTTATCTTATTTTCAATGTTAGTATTTAAAAAAATGATATATTATGGTGCTATGGTGTGTATATATGTCTGTGGATGTTCAAAGAACGTTGAGACTATTACAGTCGGTCCTGACATTAAAACTGTTTGTAATGTTACTATCAGAGATGGTTTTGAGTTAAAAACCGTCTTGATCGCAGAAGTATTTTCTTGTTAACATTTTCACACAGAGAACATCATTTGGTGATTATAAGTTAAACATAATCATTCGAAAAGCCAGATATATAAGGAAAAGAAATTTCTTATTTCTTACAATCTTTGTATACATAAGGGATACAAGCGACCAAAGCGTCGACCTGATCCGAAAGTAATTTACAAAGTTCTCCTAGGGAGGTATTGGCATCAGTAGGATCTACACTGGCCGTCCCAAGAGAATTAGCAATAGCTCTAAGCCTATCTACATCATCTCTCAATAAAGGAGTGCAGCTGTTCCTTATGTATCGGAGAGTTCTCGCTGCTGCCGAGCGTAATCTCTCTCCGACTGGAACCTGCGCATTTTTTCGCGAGAACCCTCATAGCACTCTGCCAAGTGCAGAATGGCAGAAGACATCTCCTCAGAACGCTTCTCCAACGCCTCTTTTTCTTCTTGGAGAGTTCTACACAAGGCAGCTTTCTCCTCCTGCACATGCATGGGTTAGTTTTGAAAGACATAACAACCAGCAGAGAGGGTGAAGATGATTGCCAAGCTTCGGAGTGGATTTGGACATGGAAGTGTGCGACTTACCCCAGAAAGTTGATCATCCAAGAAAAGCTGATGATCCAAAGGTGTTGAAGAGGGGATATTGGAAGGATTGTTGTGGATCTCCAAAGGTGGAGTCGATGCAATTGGAGGGGTTGCAAGGGGCAATGTGGCAACACAGGCCTTAGCACCCTCTAGAGTCTTCGCTGTAGCTCCACTGAAGGATCTTTCATCATTTCTGAGTCTCTTCTTTGGAGAGAGCATTTCCTCGGGCACCTGTGGATTTCGAAATGCATTTGTTTGGAGGTAATCAAGTCATAAAAGAAAGATCTGCATTAGAGTTTCAGAGAGGACTTACTTTCTGAAGATCCTGATCGAGTTCATTCCTTATCTCTTCCTCATCACTCTCAATTTCAATAACCTCATTGGAATCTCGGCTCGCCATCAAGGTGGGGAGTTGAGGAGGGAATAAAGACAGAGATTTCGGAGTAGAATTCCTAAAAGACTTAGCCAAGAATTTGTAAGTCTTAAGGATTGAAGAGCCTCGCTATTTATAGAACCAGAAGGTGACGATTCATATGCGCGGGTGCCTCGAGTTTTAAAAAGCGCACTACTGGTTTTCAAGGTCAATAAATTCATGATTATTTCTCGGGAGATAAAATGCCACACGGCGAAACAGTGCCCACTTAAGAAGTTGATGCGTCAGATTACATAATTCGATGCAAATTAAATTTGAAGTAAATAATTAAGTCTCTTCATCTGCGCAGTTATCATGTGCGGTTATCCATGATTGCATGTTGAGAATTTGAAGCATCGGACACTGTTGGGACTATCACAGACGGTTGGGAGATCAAAACCGTCTGCTTTACTATTACAGACGGTTCTGGTGTCCGAACCGTCTATAATATGCCTGGAATTTTGCTTGAAATCGAACCGTTCAGCTTCTACAAATACTTGTTCCCTCCCTGAAGTTTTGCTTCTAGTCGAACCGTTCTACTTCTTTTTCTCCTTGGGCACGACAAGCCCTAACCCGTAACCTCCATTGATGGCCGCCGCACCTCCATCGATGGCCACTAGTTTCTCGGGTGAATCAAGTCCAAAATCGATCGTAGCTTCAACTCCCTCGGCTAGATTTCGGCATTGCAAGTAAGGCAAGTAAAATTTCAGCATTGTTAGATTATCCTAATCCTATGATGGCAATTATCCTGCGATTCCTGTATCTTCCATTTTTATATGTCTTCTTTTCAACATGATTCTGTGCAAGTCCTTGGACGATGTTCACGAGGGCAACGTAGTTTACGATTCTTCGTCACAGTACGCTGCGTACGTTGTCTTGTTGGTGAAAGAAAGGGTGAAGATCACCGTCGAGAGCTAGAAGTTAGTGAAGAGCGAGATCTTAGTTGGCTCGGTCGAGAAGATCCTCAAGCCCGCTGTATTTCTCAAATCAGGACCTATAGAAAACATCTTACATTTGTATTAGTGATTTCCTCAGGCTCCAACTCAATTCAACTCAACTCAACTGAGTTGAGTTGATTTGCATTGATGAGTTGAGTTTGAGCCAGAAGAGATCACCAAGACAAATGTAACTCAACGCCAGTTCTAGCTCCTCGGGCGTCTCTGAACTGAACTCCTATAGTTAAGTCAAACGTGGTTCATACATTTGCTGTTTCAAATGAATGGATTTGTGATGTATCAGGTCTAACTTGTAGTCGGTAGTTACATTTGTTGTTTGATTGCAAAGGTTCTCTTTCAGATGTGACTTTTGTAATATACATCGAATGTGTGAATTGGTGTATTTGTATTGGTGTGTATTTGTGTATTTGTATTGCTATTTCGAACATGTACTTGAATGTGTGAATTGGTGTATTTGTATTGCTGTTTCAGACATATATTTCAATGTGTGAACTGGCGTATTTGTGTAGAACTATCGCAAAAATATCACAGGCAGTTATCATATTAGAACCGTGTGTAATACAACACTATTATAGACAGTTTTGTGGTGAAAACCGTCTGTGATAAAACTATCACAGACGGTTTTTAAATCAAAACCGTTTGACTTCAAACGGTGATATAACAGATGGTTTTTACCTCAAAACCGTCTGTGATATAACTATCACAGATGGTTTTTAAATCAGAACCATCTGTGATATTCCAAGAACATGCTGGAAAATTGGAAAATTGACATAAGAACAAATTTTTAATTAATTTTTTTCATCATTAATGAAAAATAAGCTATTTATAAAATTTCCAAGGCGACGCTTCATGTTCTCAGGTTAGGGCGCCGCGCGAACATCAGAACCCAAAATGACACAACACACCGTTGAGAATTTGAAGCGTCGATCACTGTTGGGATTATCACAGTCGGTCCTTACATAAAAACCGTCTATAATGTGACTATCACAGACGGTTTTGAGTTAAAAACCGTCTGCGATATTGAATGAATGTTGAGAATTCGAAGCGTCGGTCACTGTTGGGACTATCACAGTTGGTCCTTACATAAAAACCGTCTGTAATGTGACTATCACAGACATTTTTTTACCTCAGAGCCGTCTGTGATATTCAAAGCACGTTGAGAACTCGAAGCGTAGGACACTTTTGGGACTATCCAACCAAATAGGCCCAACTTCTATATTGTTTCTAAATTTTTTTTGTTTGCCATAAAAAATATGTTGCACCACACTCGCGTTTGGCATGCCACAATGCCATCCAGCCAAATAAGCCCAACTTCTATATTCTTTCTATATTATTTGCATGGGACCTGCGACTTCTATATTGTTTCTATATTATTTACAGAGCTCCGAAGGACTACCCTCACGCGCCAAAGATTGCCGCTTCTATGTATATGATCGCGATAGTCGTTCCTTGATCGCACATAGTGCACATACCTTTGTATAGTCGAATGTTCACCAAAAGGTAAAGAAAGATAAAGAAAGAGGGAAGATAGCATGCAGTCCAAGAACGTGCTGGAAAATTGGAAAATTGACATAAGAACAAATTTTTCATTAATTTTTTTTCATCACTTACAAAAAAAAGTAAAAATACAAAATGCTAGATGAAGGAATGGTCTTAGCCCTGGCTGCATCTAGAATAAAGTCAGTTTGACTTGCAGCCAGGACGCAGGACTCCTCCAGCGACAAGTTGTCCTTCTTAGGATCAACTACTATAGCGTCGAGAAGGGCTGCGACCTCCCTTAGCTTCGCGATGGTATCCTTCATAGTCAAACCGCAGCTAGCGATGGGCATATCCGTGGCTTGCTTCTCCTCACGAAGATGCCTCGTCCCCGCCCTAGCATTGTCACCATCCATCTTCATGCGCTAAATGCGCTGGAAGAGATCGTCCAGGTCAAGCCGTAGTTGAGTGTGCTTCTCCATAAGGAGTTTGTGCTCCTCCTGGAGGGCCTTCAGCTTGTCTTTCACCTTGCCCGAGTCTTCCACGGCTCCCCTTTCCTGTGCAAATCAACAGGTCAAGAATGTACTGAACATGGATTAACAATACAGGGGTAAGTCCAAAAGATTGAGAGTTCTTATCGGAGAGGGCGAGGCTGACGATGCCATGGAGGATGCCATTGGCTCAGAGAAGCTAAGGAGTCAAACAGTTTGAGAATTATAAAAACTTGTAAAGTAAATGGCAATTATTCCAGTGTCAAGCTATTTATAGAATTTTTAAGGCGACGCTTCGTGTTCGCCTAGGCGCCGCGCGAAGATCGGAGACCGAAATGAACACAGTTGAGAATTCGAAGCGCCGGCACTGTTTAGAACAGTCGGTTCTAAGTTCAAAACCGATTGTATATATCACAGTCGGTTTTGATAACGGAACCGTCTGTGATATTCTAGTTATCACAGACGGTTCTCAGTTGAGAACTGATTATATCTATCACAGTCGGGTTTTAGTTTAAAACCGTCTGTGTAAGTAGACTATTACAGATGGTTTTGTGTTCAGAACAGTCTGGTTGACTATCACAGTTTGTTTTGATATCAGAACCGACTGTGATAACTTAACATATTCTCCCGAAAGGCCTTCGCAGACGGTGTTCCATTAAAAAGTTCATAACCGTTTGTGATGTGCCGTCCTGGATGTCTGTTTCTGTGGTAGTGGCAACAAGGTGAGTATTCAGTCGTTCTTTCCACAAGGACTAGAGGAGCGAAATTGTATAAAACTAGACTAAATCGGTGGATAATAAAACCAAAACGGACGAGAGAAGAAAGATGTCAGAAGAAAATGAAGAAAAAGAGAGGTGGTTTCCTCGACAAGCGACTAGTGTTCGTCCTGGACTAACGTTTCATAATACAAGCGATAGAAAGAAATCGTGTAGTGGTAGCGTGTGAGGCTGCGTAGACAACCATCATCGATCGCAATCTACGGCGAGTATCAACGAACCACAAGTACAAAACAAACACCAATCATCTACAGTTCTCCTCAGCCACGACTCAACAACAAGCACAAGCAGCAAATCCAGAATTCAACACAATTTAGCTCAGAGATGTAAATAGTTACTTCCTTAAATAAAAAGATCAGATCATCTGAGAAAGAGATACAATCTGACTAAGAAACCACAGAATTAAGAGATTAGAGCCGTTGGGATTGGTGCAAATTTGCAAAACAAGCTCATTGTTTTCATATTTCTAAAGGATAGATCTCTTAATTAAAGTATCTACTCACAAGTTGCAAAGCTTACACAATGGAAAAAAACACAAACTGAATAGACCAAGCTTATGGCATCAAACTATACTAAATCAAAACCATATTTTGATGTATCTCAGAAAGTAAATATTAATGCAATAGCTCAATTAGGGTCAAGGAGCAAACTACCATTCCATAAATCAAAGAATCAAATCAAGAACAGTGATTGCAACAATGCTTAACAGGAATTAGCTAAAACTGCAGAATTAGCAAGTTTGATCCAGAGCTGACATTTCAAATAACTTTCCACGTATGAAGACAACTGCCAGGAGGTTAACATGTGCGGTTATCTCTTGATTGCACGTGTTAAGCCTGCGTGGAAGTTAAGTGCGGTTAACGAAAATGCATCCTAGTAACCGTTCGAAGTCGTTTCGCGTTGGTGCCCTTTTGGTCGGTATAAAAGGGTGGTCAATGCATGTTCTAAAGGCTGTTAAGCATTACCAGGAGTCCAAGTAACCTGAAGACTTAGACATAGTTAGATAGACACTAATATAGAAGAGATCTTCGCATGTGATCATTTCTTCCTCCCTTTTTATAAACATTTCTTCTTACATAGTGAAATCACAACAGGACGTAGGGCTATTACTCCTACCATCGAGGGCCCGAACCTGTATAAAATTCTCTTGTGCCCGTACAGATATTACTCATCCTACCTTCCCGGAGGAGTGCCCTGAAAGGTCCCGCAACTCACAAATTTGCATAAAATCGACTAAGGACCCTGAATCCTAATTGTCGACAGCAACAAATCTAACTTATGTGTTCATAACTTAAAGTGGACGATGGATGCCAGCGCACTTCCTGAAGACCCCACCCCCAGCATAGCGCATGATCGAGCTCCTTCGGCCTCCATGCCTCCTCCGACGGCCTCGACTCCAGCCAAAGGACGCATGCCTCCTCAGAAAGCCCATTCGCCATCAAATGAAGCCGGCGGCACCTCGCCCCAACTTTCCAAGGTATACACTCGCTCCCTGGCCAAAGGCAAGGGAAAACAAAGCCAGCCTGATACGTTTAAGAACGAGTTCCTATTCGTGTCGAAGTCCCTTCTGCGCAATATGGATCAGACAACCAGAAGTCTCCACGAGTGGTACTTGACCCGGTCTCGGCGCCACTTGAACTTCTTAGTTCACTTTAGGCCAGGACATTTTAACCGTGAGGTCGGGAGCATATCCGTGGCCCACGAGGATTTATTCGACCTCTTCAAATGGCAGGAACTTGATATGTCCATCATACGGACTGGAGTCCTGTAAGTTTGCTGATCCTATATGTTGTTGTAGTTCATTTAATAAATCTAATCACTTTGTATACAATACTTACTAATGTCTACTTTGCATGCAAGTGCATGTACAAGCTGGCGTCGATGAGGGCATGTGACAGGGTGGGTTTCCTCGACCGAGAGAAAATAAGCCTCACGATGCTATAGCAGGACCCAGCACATGCGGAGCAATACATATCAAGGGCACTACTGGCGCAGCATGCTCAGGACCGGGAATTCATTCTTGCGCCGTACCACCAAAAGTTAGTACATTTCCTACTAATTTAAAAATATATATGAAACAGTTCTCTTTTATGTACAATGTTGGGGCCATTGGGTCCTCGTCATCATTTGCACATGGAGGAATGAGGTGTACTACCTCGATTCGATGAGTGACAGGGTAGTGCATGTTTTCACCCTCACATGGCACATAGACGCGTAAATAACACAGTTGATTTAAATTTTGATTTGACTAGCTAATTAATTAATGATAACATATTAACCGACAATGCTAAATTAAATGCAGGGCTTTCAAAAATTATGTTACCGCTGGAGGGAGGTATGACGCGTCGAAGGGCACAACAATTTCTTGGAAAGAATATGAGGTAATTAATAAGAATGGACCTACTCATGAGTCTTTTAATTTATGCTTAATTAGTTCTTTCGAGTTAATGCGGGTTTATGTCTTCGCATATGCAATTATCCCAATACCATCAACAGCCACAATTGTGGGAATGTGGGTTTTATGTCATAAGGTTTATGTATGACCTGATCAGGATAGACTTTGCCCAATTCCCTAAAGTAAGCATTTTTCCTGACTCAAGGTCGAACATTGGATATGACATACGTACCTAACTTCATACATGCATACAGAGCGCCATGTCGAAAGACCAATACGAGCTGCCTCAGGTAAAGGAGCTACAACAAATTTGGGCTCAATATGTGATGGATGAAGTGGCTATCAACGATTGATCTTAAATGACTTCTGTAATATACATTGAATGTGTGAATTTGTGTATATGTGTATTTGTATTGGTGTATTTGTGAATAAATTCAATATGTGAATAATTAAATTCAATCTGTTCAATGCATATGTGTATCTCTGTATCGGTGTATTTGTGAATAAATTCAATCTGTGAATAATTAGATTCAATCTGTTCAATGTGTGTATTTTTGTATTAGTGTATTTGTGAATGTACCTTTTTAATTTGTATCTGTAGCTTCTAATGGTTCGAATGTACCTTTTTAATTGGTGTATGTAGCTTTTTGTAAAATATTGTAACGGTTACTAAATTAGAATCAATAGAATAATAATTTTTCTAACGGTTCATTTTGTCAACCTGTTAGAACAAGGCTCCCTCCGATAACGTTAGTCTTCTCTCTTCTAGCGGTTAGTACTAGAGAACCGTTAGAAGAAATTCTTCTAACGATTTGTTTTGTCAAACAGTACAACTCTCTTCTAGCGGTGACTAGTAGGGAACCGATAGAAGAAATTGTGCTAGTACTAACGGTTTAGTTTACTTAAACGTTAGAATAAGGTTCCCTCCGATCGAACCATTACCAACTCTCTTCTAGCGGTTAATATCCTGGAACCGTTAGAAAAAATTTTATAATACTAATGATTGCAATTAGTGAACCGTTAGAATAAAGTAAGATATTCTAACGGTTTCCTAATATAAAATCATTAGAATATAGTTATTGTACTGACGGTTTTGTAACTGTTAGAGTAGTGCTAAGTTTGTTCTATCATGCCGATCACTAGCGGTATGAGAATCGTTAGTACATAAGTTTTTGAACTATTAGTGCAAAACATTTCTGAAGTAGTGAGGATAATTTAGCATTCTTTGTTTACAAGAAACTAAAAGACAATCTAGTTGGTATATTAGAAAGTTTTGCACGAGAAATATTAATAAATTTGATATGATAGACTCCAATGGCAGATCCGGTGGGGTTCTGACCGCTTGGGCAGAGAGAGATTTGGATGGATGTACCTTTTTTTAAAGGTCAACACACCCTCACTACTTTCTTCACTCATAAAAGTAACAATCATAATTGGTTTCTTACTGTTTACTGCCCACCCGATCAAGCAAGGAAAATGGAAGCTTTTCAAGAAATCATTGATACTCAAATTCCAGAGGATGCTTTATGGCTCATCTGTGGAGATTTCAATTCCATTAGATGTGAAGCAGACAGAAATAAGCCTATTCAGAACTTCCAGTCTATGATTCAGTTCAATGAGCTCATTAACAATATGAATTAAAATAGAAATACCTTTAAAAGGGAAGCATTACACCTGGACTAGAATGGCAAAAGACCCGCTTTTAGAGAAACTAGATTGGATCTTTGCATCAACTACTTGGTGTGATATCGACCCCAACTGCTATGTGGAACATCTCAGCTGACTGACATCAGACCATGATCCTCTGAAAATCTGCATCAGTATGGACATACCCAAGCCAAGTGTGTTCAGGTTTGAGAATAATTGGTGTAATCTCCCTGATTTCACAGATAAGGTTTCAGATATCTGGTCCCCATACAATAATGAACAAAATCCAGAAAAAAGATGGAACCTCAGAGTCAAATTATTCAGGAGAACTATCAAATCTTGGAAAACTACTTTTGGATGTTGGAAGTGGATCATCAAAAATTGTAATACAGTGATCAGCCTTATTGACACCATAGAGGAAGATAGGCAATTAACTGTACAGGAGTTCAAATTCAGGAAGTTGATCAAAACTCAACTAAACAATACTCTTGAGAAGGAAAGAAGGCACTGGATGCAAAGGGCTAAACAAAGATGGATTAAGCTTGGAGATGAGAATACCAAATACTACCATGCAATAGCTTCCAACAACTACAGATGTAATTCCATAACTAGTCTCAGATCCAATGGACAAATAATTACAGATCATAAACAAAAAGGCTGATCTCCTTTGTTCTACCTACAGAGATAGATTTGCAAATAATATTTCAGTACAGAATCATTTCATGTTGTCAGAACTTCTCTGCTCACTGAGGGGGAAATGGAAAATGTGGTTAAAGCTCTGCCAACAGATAGATATCCAGGACCAGATGGGCTTAACAATATCTTCTTGAAAAAGTGCTACCACATCATTAAAGGGGATCTACTTGATATGTGCAAACATTTCTGCAAGAATGAACTAGAGATGTAACACCCCAACTAAAATCACCCGAAAATATCAAAATGACCTAAGAGGATTTATAAATGGAAAAGATAATTTAAGGGTCATTATGAGCTCAAGAGGGGCATTTCCCAATATAGATGCAATTTGAGGAGATAAGAAGGGCTAAAGTGCAAAATATCATGAATATGTATTTTTAATGACATGGATGGAAATAAGATATAAATATGTATTTGAGTTTAAATGTGAATATTTGGATTAGTGGAGAAGCATAATGGAGTAATTAGAGGGAGTTTGACCTAGTCAATTGAACACATGTTGAAATTGTGAGGTGGCAAGTGACTTGGGAGTATTATTGGAAGAGAAAAGAGAGAGCAAGAGGGGAGCCCAGCCAGCCCCTTCACCTCTTATTTACCTCTCCCTTCCGCACCAAGCTAAGCAAGAGCAAGAGAAGAAGAGGAGCAAGAAGGAGACCTTGGGAGCTTGGATTGGAGGCTCTCAAGCCTTGGATTTGCATCACAAGAGGTGAGCATCACCTCCCCCTCCTCTCTTTCTTGGATTTGCATGGTGGTTTCTCCCTTGCATGAGCTAGGGTTTAGGGAGTTGATGGATTTCGAAAATACTAGTTATGAGTTTGGGTTTCTTGCTAGAGTCAAGCGTGTGATGCTATTAGAGAGCAAGAAACAAGGTTTAATTGGTTGGTTTTAGAGTTTATGGTTGGATTGGAAAGAGAGCTCAAAACTAGGGTTTGAGCTAAACCTAGCCAAAAGATGGGTTTGATGGGTTCTTTAGCTTCCAATGCATGCCTAGTGGTGAGGGAAAACTTATTTTGGAGTTGATTGAGGAGTTTGAAAGGATTTGAAAGAAAGATTTGGTGTATGTTCTTAGTATGCCTAAAATGGAAGGTTTTGGGCATATGAGTGCATATGAGGATTTAGACAAGTGTTTGATGGGTTTGTAAGGTGTGGCTAAGGGCCTTGTGCATGTGTTGAGCTAAAGCAAGTGTTGGATTGGAAGATGGAAGAAGAAAACATGAAATTTGACAAAGTGTTGCTCTAGGTATTGGAAAGAGCCAAATTTGGTGAATATGGGCCAAATTGATGTCTTTATGTATTTTGTGGGGCTTGGATGTTGGGTTGAGTCTCCCATATGATATGGAGTGAGTTGGAAACATCTTGGAAGAAATGGAAATGGAGTTGAGAGAAGAAATCAAGGATTTGAGGAAATTGTACTCAAAATCATCAATATTGACTAAATTGTGGAACTTGGGTCTATTTGGATTTTGTTTGATGAATCGTTGAGTTTGTTGGGCTAAACAAGTGACCAATAACATGTGTAAATGCTTGGAAACAAGTTTGGAGTGGATTCATAGGATTTGGAAGAAGTTTGAATCAAATTGGAGTTGATTTGGTTCAGTTTCAGGCTGTCAGGGAATTCTCGGACGCTATCTCGGAAGGTGGTGCATCCGAGATGGAGCGGCCAAGATTTAGTGAACCAAGTCAGGTTTGGATGGAAAATTCTCGGACGGTCTGAGCGTCCGGTCGAGCGGTCGAAACCTATTGGTCTGTTTTTGGTATTTTCTTGGACGATGGCTCGGCCAGTGGGAGCGGCCGAGATGAGCGGCCAAGAATTATAGTTGATGGAGAAGAAATTCTCGGACGGTGATGTGGGACGGTGATTGCGGCCGAGTTAGCGGCCGAGAATTAACAGTGAGCTCAAAATAGAGAGTTTGACAATTCCAAATCAAATTTAGTCTTTTCCAATGCATGTTTAACACTTCTATGACCTCATTGAGCACCATTAGATCCTGTTAAGAGGTGGTTAAGGGTTTGATGACCTAAGTGAAACCAGTTGAGTTCAAATTGGATTTGTTTGGTCGTGAGTAACTCAAAATGGACCCAATGTGACTTAGCAAGTAATGAATGGACTCATGCATCATACTATAAGCATGTTCTACCTTGACTGAGCTAAGAACTAAGCAAATGACATTTTGTGTATAGGAACCGAGCCGGGGTTGACAAGTGGATGTTTCGGAGACTTCATCAAGCAAACAACAAGGCGAGTGGTCGTACGCACTCCCATATGGAGCTAAGTAGGTAGGTGGGCTATGGGCTATGACCCTCCACCGAGTATTGCAAGTAACTATGAGGCATATTCACATTGTTGCACCAATTGCTTGGGACATGGTTGATAATCCTCCTATGCAGGGCAACCATTGCCTCTTTAAATGCGTGTTGCCCGTTGATAATCCTCCTTTAGAGGGCAACTTGAGCACCGCATATCGATTCCCGAGTGTTGATAATCCTCCTATGCAGGGCAACAACCCGATCTCCCTTGCTAATCCTTCTATGCAGGGCAAGTGGAGTTGATCATACATAAGCATAGTTATCTACTCGAAGTAAATTACATTCCATCTAAATGATGCAATCAATTACTTTAAGCTATTAGACCACTTGTACGGATGAGCTATCATCTTACGACTTGCTTTTCTTTCTTTGTTGTCTCTTTACAATTATTTTGTAGGTGATGGAGCATCTCGGTGATTGTCGATCATATTGCAAGCTTGGATACATCTTTTTTTATCATGCATGGGGATCTTTTGGGATGAATCAGGTAGTAATTGAATACCTATACTTAGTGTTACTAGTGCTCCTATCTTCAATTAGTAGTAGACATCAAAGATGGAGTGAAGGGCCCCACTTTGGGGTGCTACAAGAGACAGAGAGGATTAATGAAGCACACATCTGCCTTATCCCCAAATATGAGGATGCATCAACAGTGTAGGACTTCATGCCAATCTCATTGCTTAATGGTTCAATCAAAATCATCACCAAGATTCTTGCTTCTAGATTGCAGAGTAGAATTACTGAGCTGGTTAACAAAAATCAATATGGGTTCATCAAAAGCAGATCCATACAAGATTGCTTTGCACTAGCTACTGAATTGATTCACTGTTGTAACAAAGAAAATAGCAAGACAGTTATTCTCAAGCTGGATTTTAATAAGGCTTTTGACACTGTTGAGCATGAAGCCTTGTTGGAAATCGTGAAACACAAAGGTTTTGGTATGAAATGGCTTAACTGGATGAGTAGTATACTGAAATCTGGAACTTCTTCCATTCTACTCAATGGAACATCTGGTAATAACATCCCATGCAGAAGGGGACTACGGCAGGAGGACCGTCTGTCCCCACTCTTATTCGCTCTTGTAGCTGACCTCCTACAATCCATTCTAAATACTGCAAGGGACAAAGGTATGCTGACAAATTCTATTAAATTATCAGATGGAATGGGATACCCTATTTTACAGTGTGCAGATGATACTCTAATTATTATGAGGGCCAGTCAAAATGAGCTCTTTTTTCTGAAAGCTATTCTTGGAAGTTTTGAATTATTCACTGGCCTCTCTGTTAATTATAGCAAATCTACCATGGTTTGGATCAATATGGATCAAGAGGAAATTAATCTCATGGCTCAGACTTTTGGATGCTCAGTTGGTCAATTGCCTTTAAAATATCTGGGCTTGCCTTTACATTATCAGAGACCAAAGTTGATTGACTATACACCAATCATATCTAGAATGGAAAGAAGATTGAATGGCTAGCAAACTATATATTTAAGTCTGGGAGGCAGGCTAACTCTTGTCAAGGTTATCCTAAGCACTTTGCCTCTGTTCGTTCTTAGTATCTTCAAAATTCCAAAGAAAATCATCAAGATCTTAGACAAGATGAGGAGAAATTTTCTCTGGAGAGGAAGCAATGATAATAAACCAGGTGGGAACTTAGTTTCTTAGAAACAAGTATGCAAAGAGAAAAAAAGGTGGCTTAGGAATCAGAAGTCTACAATGGCACAATGAAGCTCTCCTGATGAAATTCCTGGATAAGCTTATGAACAGGAGCAAACATCCATGGGTAGAATGGCTGTGGTTCAAATACTACAAAAGAAATCTTCCACAAGTTTTGGAAGGAAAAGAATCATATTGGTGGAGAGATATTACAACTCTCATGGATGGATTCTTGGACATGACAACATCAAAAGTTGGGAATGGCAACAACATCAATGGCTAGATGGATAATTGGGGTGGTATTAGAATCTGTGTTGAACTGCCAGATTTGCAGCATCAGATCATTAACAAGAAACTTCGTCTATCAGAGCTAAAAGAAATGGAAGACATCAGTCACTGCCTCATGCATCCTCTCAATGAACAAGGGTCTAGAGATCTGAATACATTCAGAGATCTGCTTCACCAGTAAGCAAGAATATAACAGAATCAATAGTGATAATAGGACCTCCTATCCTTTACATGATTGGACATGGAAAAATGGCTGCCCACTGAAACTCAAGGTCTTCTTCTGGTTATTAACCCTCAATAGGCTCAATACTATGAGCTTCATGCAGAGGACAAACTTTTGGAACAATAGTACTGCTTGTCATATGTGCAATTTTGGAACAGAAGAGGACTCCATTCATCTTTTCTTTCAATGTCATTATGCCAAAGAAATCTGGAACAAGCTTAGCATACCTTTCAGGGAAGAGGACAGTATACCAGAATTTCTAGAATCCATGCAAAGTTGCAACCCTCAAATCAATAGCTTCTACAGGGAACTCAGCATCAATACCTGCTGGAACATCTGGCTTGCAAGGAACAAGACAATTTTTAGATTGGAAAAGAATTCAGCAGAAACTACAGCTATTATCATCTTGCATGACCTGAGGCTCCAATTAATCCGTTATAACTCACGGACATCTTTGGCGTTGGAGGAATGGCTGCTACAGATGGATCCGGGATGAAGTTTTTTGTTTTCCTTGCTCTAGCTACCTCTGTTTTGTTTGCTTTTTTTGGTCTCGTTTTTTGTATAGTTTTTAGTTTAGTTTTCTTTCCTTTGTTTTCTTTGGGATGTACAGTTGTCTTGTACGGTTTTTTTATTTATATATACCGGTGGGGATCTCCCAAAAAAAACAATCTGAATTAGCTGCTCGTTGGAGTATGGTACGTAATTTAGGTAATTAAGGCTTACAAATAGTCGGAAGCAGATTGATTTCCAAAATCCTAGCTGACAAACATTTATCATATTTTCTCCTCGAGGCATATAAATTTTGATTAACATCAATTGGGCCACCTTTCGTAAACTGGTCCGCCGCCGAATTTGAGAACCCTGAATATATAGGAAATTTTCGTACAGAAAACACGTATTAAAATAATAATCTAAAAAAACACAAGAAAAAAAATTATAAAAATGACCAAAGTCGTCAACCTGAGTGACGACTGTTTGTGGTAAGTCCTAAATCGTCAGTCTGAATGGTGACTTACGGCCACGTCATCAGTCGTCATTGTAAGTCGTTATCTGAGTTGGCGACTTAGGGGCTAGTCCTTTTGTAGATAAATTTATTTGTAAAATAATCTGTTTTGTTTTGTGTTGTTTCTAAAATAATTGGTGTGGTTTTCATTGTTTCTAAAATAACCCATGTGATTTTTGTTGTTTCTAAAACAGTCTACGAGTGTGTTTTTTGTGTATGAATAACCCAAGAAAAAGAATAATTGCAGGTAAAACTTAAAAAGGCATGTCGAACCACTCCAGCCCACCCAGTTAGGGAGAAAATGAGTCGTGATGGGTTGGGTTGATTGATTCATATGTTTCGTGGTTGGTTTAATTTGTCGGGTTACCAAAAGTGAGAACTAAAAATAAAAAAGACTAATTGAATCATAGAAAAATCATATTTCATATATACATGCAAACAAAAATTATGTTTCATATAGAGAATAAGAAATTTGAAAAAAAAAACTAATGTTGCCCCCTCTTCGGACGATGAGGCCGGTCTCGCTGAAACGGTGACGGTGAGAAGGTGGTGCGTCCCCGCACCGTCCTCTATGACGGCTGTCGATGGGGTGGTGGTTGGGCGCTCGCCTGATCAAGGCCTGTATCAGGAGGGTCTTGCGACAGTGGAGGTGCATCATCAAGCTGTGCTGATGCCAATTGATGTTGGCTCTGGTGGGTGTCGTTTCCCCTATACAACATGTCAACGTAATCTGCGTACGTAGGGTCGAGGACGACGTCTGGGTCGGCATGGACGGACTGAGGCAGAATGCAGGGCGGGCACCTATTAGACGGTGCAGATGGAGCAGACGAGGACGTATCGGCATGCTCGTCCACCGTACACTACGACGTGGTGACGTACTAGTCGTCCAGGTCGAACGTGATGTCGAACCCCAGGCTGGAATTGGAGCTCGAAGGGCGCGCAGGGGTACCCTCAGAGATCTGTACACCACCACGCGACGCCATGTCAACGTGAGGTGGAACACTTGAACGGTAAGAGCGGGTTGGAGGTGCAGTGAGATAAATTGGGGCGTCGATGGCCGTACCTGAGGGCTCAGCTGCGTCGGGTGGATGAGCGGTCAGCTGCGACGGCGTCTGAATGGGAAGAGCCCTTGGCGAAGGAGGTGCAACAAACGTCGACGAAGTGGTGGAACTCTCCCGCAACAGCTGGGATGTGACTCGATGAATGAAGGTGATGGCCTTCTTGTACTCCTCGGGCGTGATAGGTAGACGTGCTTCCTCCCGATGGAGTAGCGGCAGCGTGGTGGAGGTAATCGCACAGAGGCCGTCAACCTGCAAGACCACAACACAATGGTAGGCCGAAATAACAATAACAAGCAGGAAATGAAGTATTTATGCGTACCTGGCGGTGCACACGGGATGCGTGATGTGGATCGTATGTCTGCTGCTCGCTCGGAGCAGGGACTTCAGCAGGCGTTGGAGTTGGTGGGGCAATGCGATCAATGGTGTGAGGGATGTACCATCGGAGGTAGTCGCCGTATGTCCTCAGATCGTATGGCCTCTCCTCGCACACTAGATCTATCCCTGTTGTCTGCTCCCAGCGGCGAGTGTACGGAGCCTGCTGGTCCTCCCAAGTGAAAACCTTCTTGCCCTTAGGGGTTTGCCTGCAGGAAAAACAAAAGTGTTAAGTATTTTCGTGGAGGCGAAGCACTATGTGCGGAGATGATCGTGAGCTTACTCGTGTTAGGCGTGCGACAACCGATGTGCAGCGTCGACAGGGAGGACCGGCTGGAACAGGCCAAACTGTCGCATCACCCTCCATGGAGCGTATACCTCCAACATATGACTGAAGACAAGAACACATCGGGTGAGCCATAAGTCCCAGTCCCCCGTACATACTGACGAGATCCCGCCTGCAGCTGTGCTCTCAATGTAGGTGGCCGTCCATGCCCTCCAGACAACACGCGAGGGATGGAGCAGCTCCAGCTCGTCACTGTACGCCCCATAGCATGCGTGCACCTGGACGGTGGCCCATTGCAGCTTGTGCTGCAACCAACGATCCCCCATGGTCGGGCGATCGATCTCGTCCTCTGCATCCCTGGGCAGGTACCCCTCCGACAGAGGCACGGGCACATCGGTGCCTCGCGGTCATCCTACAGGTAGGTGCTCGTATGACCACAACAGAATAAGCAGAGGACACCCAGCCATAACCGCCAACCGGTCACGACAAACGCAGGCGTCGCACAACGCTCGGTACGTCGCACACAGAACTGCCGACGCCCAGATTTGTGGAATCTGCTCGATTGGCATGTTTGCGAGCATCTACGCCAGTAGAACAAGCCAACAATCCACTGTGTCACCGTGCATACCTGCAAACAAAAACAAACAAAAAGATAAGATTTAAATGCAGTCCCGCCGCCCTCTGCCATGCTATGTATCTCCCGTTGAGAGGTCAAGCCGTGCCGGGCGATCGTAGACGGAACGGCTGAAGCTCCTCTCCGGACCTAAGGGCTCGAGCTCGATGATGATCATGGTAGTACTGGTCCAGTAACTCAGGAAGCTGTCTACGATCATGAGCCATGTCTGCAAGAAGGAACATTGAGTTAGTACATCATATGAAATGAGTGAAAAAACAAACACAAAATACGTGAGAGGAATGAATACATATTGCACAACATTGCTGATTGATTCACATTCGGTGCGATTCGGATGCATTAGGACATGCCCTCCTCGTGTGCCCAGGTTGTCGACAAACAGTACACTTTCACAGCTCATCGCGTTCTGCATTATCCATGTCATTGCTGATTCAAAGTCTCCGTCGTCGTCCAGGGCCTCTTTGCTCCAGGTGTGGTGGTGGAACATACAATATCTGGCCTGCTCTGCGTGACAGCTTTCTGTAGTGCTCCTGAGTTCCCCAAACCTCGAAGTCTGCAGTCTATGTTTTAGCGAGGAATCGTGCGCCATAGTAAAGTGATATGTATGTCTCGCTCGACTTGTTGTCGTGTGCACACACTGCCATCACATGGGAGCACGGTTTATGCAACAAAGCTGGCTTGTTACAAGTGCACTTGACACCATCTTCGAAAATGACACCTTGTTTTCTGATCGGCCGCATGTATCTTCCCCCACGTTCTTACTCTTCAGATAAACAACCCAACTTTGCCTTATTCTGTTTGGAATGTACTGGGCTAAGTGATTCTGAGCGGCCGCGGTTTCATTTCTAAGTATCTCTACACTTCGTGAGGATATTTTGATGGTATAACCCCAAGTAGTGCTCTTGCAGCTGTACCCCTCTCGTGGAAGTATTTAGCGGTGCGATACCATGTAAATTCCACAATTCCGATGAGTGGAAGACCTCGCACCCCCTCAACACAAAGTTGTACACCTTCGCCATATTAGTTGTCATTATTCCGTATCTAGCTCCTCCCTCATCGTGCAGTAGTGACCATTTCTCTGGAGTTTTGTCACCAATCCATTCACTAAATTTCTTTGTTTTTGATCTCCGGCTGCGACATATCTGCCAATCTGAAGTTCTCACGACATTTTCTTCATCCTCCACCTGTTGCGAACTGCTTGCCTCAGATCTTTGAGCTTTAGCTAGGTCCGAGGTATCTTTCTCTAACTCGTCCCAAATTCGTTAGAACTTATGACCCTAGTTCTGATCACACAACCGCTTGAACTTCTTCATCAAGCCTACGCTTCTGTAATGAGTGAAAAAGTTTGCCGCAAGATGTCGTTTGCACCATCGGCTGATGTAACACCCTGAGTTTAGGGGTGAAAACTTCCTTTTTCATAAATAGCATGCATGCATGTATCTGTAGTAGTAGCCATATCAGTATCTATCTTAAGCCCTAAAATCTCCAAACCTTTCTTGTGAATCCCAAATCAAGATCAGATTGTTCAGATGTGATCTATCAGTTACTCTGAACTTAGAAGTCTTCAGAAGCCAGATTCAATTCCATCTCTAAATCCCAGATTTATCAACTCCATTCTGTTTTCGAAAACAGAAATATTTTATATTACCTAAATACCCTAAGTTTAAGAAATTCAAATTTAATCAAAATCTTGACCAAGTTCAGACCAGATTATTCTTGGAATATGATCATGGGTATGCCAATACCTTAAACCAGAAAGTTGGCAGCCAGATTTTATCATCTAGACTCTTTTCGCAAATCAGTCCAAGAGTTATTACAAATTAGTCCTCTATCTGATATCTGGAAAACCAAAAAGGCTAAAATCTTCAGATTAACTCCAAACTCAGAATTTCTTCAGCGAATCTCTTCTAAATGCTATTTGACACAAGTTTCTCTTCTGTTCAGATTTCAAAATCTCATCTTAAATGCCAGAATTCGAAATCAATTGAAATTCAGATTTCAATTACCCTAAAATACCCTATTTTCAGTTCATATCAAAAACTATTCAAATGTGCCAGATTTTATCAATTATCTTTGCCAAATATTTTGTTGAATATAATCTGCCAGATTGGTAATATCAAATTCAGTTTAAACCTTCCAAAACTTCAGATTTACAGATCAGTCCAAATCAAGAATTTGAAATCACAAACCAGTCCAAATTCGACCAGAGGATTTAGCTGTTCACGACCAGAGCTTGCCGTGCCTGTGCGCCGTGGCTGTTCGTCGCCGATGAAGCTACGCCGCGCTCATGACCGTGCATGTTGGGTGTACGTGTCCTCGCCTCAGCCATTGCCGTGGCAATGTTGTTGCAACGTCGACGACCAACGCCTGCTCCCGCGCGCGACCAGCAGCCTTTTGTCAGCAACTCCTCGCCACGTCGCTTTGCCGCTCCAGTAGTTGTCGCCACCGCTTGCTCCAGCTTTGTAAAGTCCCGATGAACCGACATGGTGATCAGTTGCAGTCCTGACGCCGTCGCAATCACCGCTCCTTGCTGTGTCTTCGCCGCTGATGTTCAGCACGCAACCAATCTCATCACCGGCTGCCAAATCAATTCGCTGCTCCCTCCTTGCAAGCTTCGCCTGGCCTATTTAAACACCACTGTACCCCAGCAACTTCTTTGCTTCACTGGAAATAAGCTAAGTCTTGAAATTCTCCTGTTTTCGTCTTCTTCTCCGGCAAGCCGTCGAGGAGGCTCACGGTGCCAGCTTCATCCACTGCACCAAACTTTGAATTAAAGCCATCAGTGAGTTCCCCTACTCATCCTCTCTGTGTAGTACTATCTAATTGCTCACCGGTGACCTCTAACGCCGGCGATCACCGGAATTGCCGATTGCCCTGTTCCTGCAATGTAGCTTAATTCAGCCCGAATTAGCTTTTGAAATTGTAATCTAAAATGATCAATGAACCTTTTTAAGCATGCCTGTGAACTTAGAATCATCAATTGATCCCAATTTGAAGTTATTCCCAATTTTGCAATTTAACAGTCGCTGGCTCACGTCGCCAGGCCACACCGGCGATCCTCCGGTCAAATTGATGCTACCAGTAGCTTCCTCATACCCCTCTATCACTCCTAGAGCAAGGAATCGAGTTCAATCGGCTTGTATCGAAAATACCCAATTCCAGTGCTTCTTCTCCAGCGCCGATCACCGGAAAACTGTTCCCAGGCGTTTCAGCCCTAACCACTTTGTCCAGTGTGTGTGCCTTAACCTCCTGAGCATTTTTGTCTTCTAGCCCGACACCTAGATCGGCCTAGATCGAAGTTATAGCTTTGCCAAGATTTTGTCCAGAACTGATCTAGTGCAGTGAGTTCACCTCAGTTCATCATCGGATTTCTTGCTGTCCAGCCATTTTCAGCCTTGAATCCTGTTGACTTATTTGTTCCTGTTGTCAATGCCTACCTCCCAGACAAAGTGGTGCATCATTGGAGCTCTAAATCAAAAGTTATGCCAAGCCCTAGTTTTTGGCATTGTCAGCTCTATGCCAGAGCTTGTCAGCCAGTGGCATTGGCCTTGTTTACCCACTTCTGGTTATGCAATTTGAAAACCACTTTGTCCACTGAATTTGTAGAGTTGTGATCTACATTTTCTTCTACTACCACAACTTGAGATAAGCACTCTAGCTTTTCTTGAAGCTAGGTCAAAGCCTTGATCTGAATGTCAATCTGCTGACATTCGCTGTTTTGATTAAACCAGCCATAAAATTGTTATCCCTATTGTAATCCTGAAACCCTAAGATTATCTAACCACCATCCTTAGCCCAGATTCCTTGAAACCCTAGAATCTTGACTCAGTTCAGCTTACAGTTCAAATTATCTCCAGTTTAGTTCAATCATTCTTGTTAAGCATTTCTGCATATAAGTCATAAAACATTTTAATATTATAAGTAATCATTGTGTGTTTGTTTGTCGTCGAGCAGATCCAGAAGCTGACTTTGAAGATTTTGCTGTTGACCCGTCATCAACTGCTGTATCTTACGACGCGGAAGGCAAGTCATATCCTTGGTCATCTTGAACCTATATTTTAAATGTTGCTAAAACATAACCTTGAATATAGACAATATTGCATGTGAAAGATTGGGAAAGATTGATTTATGAATTGGCAGTACTAGACTGGTTATCTGTGAAATTTAAAATAAACAAGTTTTGAGCCATGAACTATTATATATGTATATATTTATATTCATGAAATAAAACCCCTAGCTGTGACCAGAAAAATGGTATGGAGGGCGGTAGCACTGGAGGTGCTAAACTGCGAAGGATAGCAGGCACTGAAGGTGCAGGGTTGTGGATGGTCTGGTCACTGGCATATAAGGACTAGAACCTTGTGTTGTGCGTCTAGTGGCATGAACAACGTGCTAACCACAAGCCTGGTATGGGACAGGCCTGAACAAGTACTTATGTGGATCGCACATGAAACCCCTGCATGAGATGTGTAGTGATGCACGATAAGCACGGAGAATGGCTCCCACACATATCACTGAAGGTGATCTCGCACGCTGACCCAGTAATGGGAATAAGCAAAGGGGTGGAGGTTAGGATACAACCTACCACAACTGTGGTTCGCGGAGAGCCACAGGGTCGGGGGTGAATTGTGAGTGAGACATAACAAAAGTTCTTGTTATCTCCACCTTGCCACTCACACATGGTTGTGAGGAGGGGTCTAATCATTTTGATAGGATTGGCTTGAAAGTGGAATATCTTGCAGGTAAATTGGTACCTCTCTGCAGAGTTAAAAACATATTCGAATACTCCGAGCTCCCGGGTTTATTGGAGTCTGCTGCGGTGGATTAAATCCACGGGGTGTGACACAAGTATATTTTTCTAAATAAAATGTGTTAAATCAAGATTACCCAAATGACATGTGTTGTCATGATAAGGAGTGCTGCCGTGGGCTGTCGTGTGTCGACGTGTCGCGGTAGTGTTATAATTTAGTGAACATGAATGATGATGTTATTTTATGAGAAGTGCTGCCATGAGATAAGATATGAGGTGGTATGAAAGAAAAAGATTATTTTATAAATATCCATAATTCTTGACTAGTCTAGGTTCATATCATCACTACTATATGTATCTACTCTTACCTATGACTTGCTGAGTACGTAAATGCTCACCCTTGCAACATTCAACTCAATAGATGGAGCGTTCTTCGATCAAGATGATGGCAGGGAGAACTTCGTGGATCCAGAAGGAGGAGAATCAGTTCCGCTAGAGCCCTGAAGTGTGCTGTTCTACCGCCAACTTCTTTTGTGGGAGGGTCACCTATCTTCTGCTGTATAGTTAATATTTTGCTAAACCCTGAATGTCTTGTAGGCATTGTAATCCTTTATGTAATATTAAGGCCAACAGGCCACACTGCTTAAATATTTTGTAAGTTACTCTGTTGCAATGTAATATACTCCTGTGTTTGACTTATCCTGGGAAGTCAAAGGTGTGTGTATGGGACTAGCTGCAGCGAGTTAGGTCTCTACATGAGTAGTCGTAGTCCCAGTTTCGGGGCGCGACAGCTGATCAAGTCATTCCATCTGTACTGCGGGTCCTCTGTGCACAACATGAACTCAATGGCACTCAACAGGCCCTTGTGTCTATCATGGATGACGCACACATTTTGTCTATCCTTCACAACAGCTTGTTTCAGATTTGTAAGGAACCACACCAAGCTGTCTGTGCTCTCGCCTTCTATGAAGGCGTACGCTATCGAAAGTAGCTAATTGTTTACATCTGTGCCAACAGCTGTCATTAAAGTTCCCTTGTACTTCCCGTTTAGAAATGTCCCATCCACGCAAAGTACTGGCCGCATGTACTTAAATACAGAGATTGCCTGCCCGAATGACCAGAATATACGCTCCATGTACTCCGCTCCATGCACTGTGTCACCATTTGTGCCCACAACTGGATTATGAACCATGTCCATTACAGTGCCAGGATTGGTGTCGACGATTTGCTGTATCAGTCTGGGCACGTAGTTATATGAATCATAGAAAGATCTAAATAACATCTCAAGACCAAGTTGTTCGCTCTCTATGCCTTGCCGTACTGAATGTTGTATCCGAATGTGTCGACGATTTGAGAGACAATTTCTTTCGGTGCCATGTCCAGATTTGCATGAAGGTTCACCAAAATCACATTTACCACAAATGCGGATGATATATTCATGTGACTCCGTGAGACTTCTGTAACCGAACAGTCATGTTCGGTGATTTTCGAAACAACAAAGTGCTATCTGTCCTTGTATTGGGCAACACGAACACAAAATCTACATCCCTCCACCGTGCATTTCACTGCATACAGACGCAGGTTTGTTCTATCCACCTTGAAAGAGCGACGTAGTGCAATGGACCACATCGCCACGCCTTGCTTGGCCTCCTCCTTCCTTCGAAAATGTTGCCCTTAAATTAATCTTTACTCATCGGATGCCAAGTCCGAACTACGATCATCATGGATTCATGCGTGATCAAAACCACTTGGATCTAACCATTGTTACGGAGGTTCCATCTCACGATAATCTTCTTCACTAGACGAATCCGCATAGTCTACGTCCACTTGCGAACCTTCGCTACCTGGGTATTGCATACCCTCGTCTTCACCTTCGTCGGCGTGAACTGCCCACTCATGAATCCTGTGTTCGGGACACCCGCAGAATCATGTGCCATTGTTGGATCAATGAATGCCTCGGGTATCTCTTCCGCCAGTTCGATGTTTAGTACCGTTACATACAGCACGCAGTCATCTGGGCCATGAACGGGATTTAACACTCTCCTAACCAGAGAACCGCAAGACCGGTTGCCTTTAAGTTTACACAATTTCCAACTACTTGTTTCACCAACAAACACCAACGTTTCTATGACAATTTCTTTTAAAGATGGTCGATATTTAGTATGTCCATGACTTGGGTCTTACGGTCCTCAAAATTAACTGCATGGAGGTCATTCAATTCCATGTCTACACGGTGATAGCTACATAGGTCATCCCCATGTGATCCATTTCTAATTACTTGTTCCCCGTGAAAAACATACACTATTCTTGTTTCGAACATTGTCTACGACAAAAAATCAAAATTAATCTTTACTTTCTTTTTTAAATAATCTAATATGTTATAGGTGCAATTTAATACACAACTCATCCATAATATTATATACACAATAGATCTAAGTTTAGAATATCACATCTAAATAACAGATTTACGCTTGCATAGCACATGTACCTCAAATCTATGTATTCTACAATATATCTAAATCATTAACACATTTTCCACGAATTTCTAAAACAGATCTATATTCTAAACTAAATTTCTAAAGCGGATCTATATTCTAAACTAAATTTATAAAGCAAATATCTATATTCTAAATTTAATCAGAACTACTTAGAAGTTCAAAAAAATTTACCTATTTTTTCTTCTCTTCTTCTTCCCTTTTCTCCTTCTCTCCTCTTCTCTTTTCCTTCCTCTCTCTTTTCCTTCTGGTTTCTAACCAAATGAAATTTTTTTTGCCCAGCCCTCTCAGTCGCTACCTCTGATTCTTATATAGAGTTTACGTCGCCAGCCCGACTGGCGACAGAGGCCTCGCTGCTAAGTCGCCAACCGGGCTGGCGACTTAGGTGTTAGTCGCCAACCGAGCTGTTGATAGTGGGTTAAATCGGCTGAGTCGCCACTCGGGTTGGTAACTTTGATCATTTTTGTAATTTCTTTTTTTCTGTGTTTTTCTTAGATTATTTTTTTAATATGTTTTTCCCGTAGGAAAAATTCGCATATATAGGATAGTGTAATTAAGGAAAATAATACTGTAGATTAAAGAAAAATTTATTAGGGCAAATGATGATACATCTGTCAGGTTATGTTCGGGTATGGTAAGTAGTAGCGGCAGGGGTGCTCGCGAGCCCGTAGCGTTACAGCTTGCTATCAGAGCCCAGCTTGTTATTCTTAGCAATAACCATCAGGGACTAAAGCATGTTTAGACGTAGGATAAGGGTTGGGGATTGCATTCTGCATTTCATAATCACGTTGATTGCATCTGTATAAGTAGTGAGCTTGCATATACACTGAGAAATCTACATGTATTAAGTGGGGAAAATTATTTATAAATAACTAAAGTAAAAGAATAATTTGAAAAATAATTCATAATTTACTGAAATTGTAAAACTAAGTTGGTGGGGTGCGATTAGCAAATTATCGTGGGTGTGAAACGCGATAGAAATGTGTCTGTTATCTTTCCAATCTTGAAACACCTTTTTCATCTTGGAGCCGCGATAGCCACTTTTCCATCTTCGAGCCGCGATAGCTACGTAACTCTAGAAATTGCATAAGAAAACTCTTAGTTTAGTTGAAAAATCCTATTATTTCATACTTGAAAATTCGTTGACACGACATTTTATGTGCAAATTTTCATCATTTCTACAAAATTATTCCACAATTGTGTTCTATGTGTTTCAGGGATTAAACATACAAAATTTGAGCTAATTTGGAGTTCATTTGACCCATATTTGACCATATTTAAAAATTGGACAGAGAAAACTATCTGCTGGTCAAAATTAGGGCAACAGCGACCTGGTCGAAGGAGAAGAATTGGTCGAATGAGAAGCCCTGGTCGAAAGGAAAATACAGGTTGTGGTCAAATGCGATTCGAACTCAACCAGTTACTCACCCGTGGTCGAATTTTACTCGAATTCGAACACAAACACGACTCATGGTCGAAGGAGTACCTGTGGTCGAAAGCTTGGACTCGACCAACTTATCGCGGCTCCAAGATGGAAAAAGTGGCTATCGCAGCTCCAAGATGAAAAAAGTGTTCCAAGATTGAAAAGATAGTAGATGCATTTTTATTGTGTTTCACACCCGCGATAATATGCTAATCGCACCTCACCAGGTTAGTTTTACAATTTCAGTAAATTGTGAGTTATTTTTCAAATTATTCTTTATAAATAACTTTCATTAAGTGGGTCACACGCCCACAGTCTTTGAAGTGAGATATGTTTTCTTAGTATGGATGGCATCAAAGACGGGGCCAGGAAGACCTCCGAAGAGAGCAGTTCGACCAGCTGCCGAAAGAAATGTTGATTGGGAACAAGGCAACCTGCCGTGCTCCCAGCACACGTCCCCGAGCGAGGGAGCGATGTTTCAGCTATTGCAAGGAGTGCAAGGCCTGCAAGCCAGGATGTATTGATTCGAACAAATGCAAACTCAGGCGGCGGCACCAGCAAGCAGGGCCCAAGCAACCGGGCCCGCAGCTATAGCGCCTGCGGTGCCAACAATGACAACTCCGTCATCATATAGGGGTAATTTGCCATATCTATTCTGATGTATTCCATGAGAGGCGTGATTTTTGGTAATTTCATTTGCAATTCTTGGAATTTTAACATGGCCATAATTCACTTAATTAAGCATTTTACTCCACACAGTCCACACGCGATCGACAATTAATGTAACGTAGCAATAACATGTATGGGTAGTGTCCCAGGCCAACGGATCCGGAGAACTTTATTCAATATATCACAATGACCGACTGACATACACATACAAAGCAAGCACAACACAATGAGCAGCACCCAGGCTGAGGAGCGGAAGGTAGACGGAGGAGCGAAGAGCGTGCACGGTAGAGGTGGCGAAGGACGTCCTCTTCTTTATTGTAGCATATATACATTATAGGTATTTAGAGTGGGACCGACCGACAAGTAGCTAAGTCTGGATGTGGGCACCAATTCCATAGAGATAACTCCCGGCGTGCCCAAAGAAAGCAACGGCTTTGCCTGTAATGGTGAAAGGTGTCCCTTCAAGAGGTCCATATGGTCCATATCCGGTCGTCTTATGACTGGTGAAAATTGTAAGGCTCTTTATGACGAACGATCCCTCATCGTTTTTACCATAGTATCCAGTGATCATGGTGACATACTCGCCAGGAAGCATGGAATACTGCAAATTGAACACATGAATACTGGATTAAATAGATTTATATATGATCTGCATGCATGCCAGGAAGAATTCGATCCTCACGTACGTACAGCAATTGCAAGGTACTAAAACCCAAAACCACCTGCACGCACGCATGCAGTGAAGCTAGAAATTAGTACATAGGTACGTACGTACCTCAATGATGGCTCCTCCAGACTTACCACCAAATGGGCCATTCCTAACGATCCGCCCACCCTTGGTCGAGTAGACAAATTCCAGTGCAATGACGAGGGAATCGTCAAAGCGAATGCCGAAAGTCTGAAGGGCATTGGGCTTCTGATTTTGATCGATGTCAAATGGATCGCCCCTCTTTCCGCCGTATTCTTCGGACTTGATCGTATCCGTCTGCATCGATCGATCGAGTACGTACGTAACGTAGCGGGATTAAGAGACACTAATTAATTAAATACCTGACTGAGGTAGAGTACATAGATGGATATAGAAATTATGTACCAGTTGTGTCAGTGCTTTGTCGCAGCGTCCACCTCTCTCCAAGATGCTCGCAACTCCCTGCAGGTCTTCCAGCTCCTCCACCCAACTGTGTCGAGCAGTGCACGACGACAAGTGGCAACTGAGGGAGGCCAGGAAAAGGAAAAGGAGAGCGGGGAGATGGTGCTTTGAAGCCATTCCTTTGTGTTGTATTGTTGTGTTGTGTTGTGTTGTGTTGTGAATTCACCTGGCAGCTTGTTTCATGTATTTATAGCCCACCCCGCCCCCCCAACTATAGCCCGGAAATAAACAATTTCCACACGAGGAAAAAACAAATAAAAAATTGTCATTATAGTTACTGTAGCAATAACTACAGTGTGTGTAAAAGAGTAGCTTTAGTGCACTTTTGGTTCAATCTTATTAGTTTTTTATGATTAGTTGAACAAAATAAAGCGAGGAAATGTGAGAAAGATATGTCACTAGCTAGTACATTAAACCTCTGTAGTCATATCTCGAATTTTTTTTTCAAATAACCCTTAAAAAAAAATTCGAAAACTAACCCCTAACTTTTAAATTTTGCAAAAATGCCTCTCTGTCGCGAATTCCCGCACGCGACTGATCTTCAGTCGCTAGCTCGGCTAGCAACTGAAGACGTGGCACGGCACAATACCCCGCTGGCACCCGTGCCGTGCCACGCCAGGTTTCAGTCGCTAGCCCGGCTAGCGACTGAAACCTGGTTTTTAACCCCCAGCCGTCCCTCTCACAGCACAGCGCACCTCATTTTTTCGAATTTTCCCAGAAATTACTGAAATCTATTTAGAGAGAGAAGGAAGAGAAGAAAGAGGAGCAGAAAATTTTTTTTCGGAGATTCTTCAAATCTGTTTGATGAGGTATATTTTTTTAACTCGTATATTTAAATTAATTAGATCGTTAACTCGTAGTATTTAGATATGATTTAGAATATATTTTTATACGGATGGTAAATGCGTGAATGTGATGAAAAAAAATTTAGGGTTAGGGTTAGTGTATGTTCACAGATTAGGGTTTGTTCGCAAATTAAAAAATTTAGGGTTAGCGTATGTTCGCAGATTAAAAAATTTGAAGAACCACTAAAAAATGTGATGTTTTTCAAATTTGAATTTTATTAGTATGCACGTAGATTAAAATATTTGTTAATATGTAGATGTAACCATTTATGATTATGTATATTAAAATGATTGTTATTATTAGGGTTAGGATTCACCGCTGTCGTTTCTTTTAGTTGGGGTTAGGGTTAGGGTTAGGGTTAGTCATCACCGCTGTCGCTTCTTTTAGCTAGGGTTAGGGTTAGTCATCACTGCTGTCGCCTTCACCGTCTTGGCCTTTCCCGCACGGGTTTAGAGGGAGAGGGGTTATTTTTTTTTAGGGTTGTAGGGAAAAATCGTGTTCCTCAATAGCGACTGAAACGGTATTTAAACACCGTGCGTCGCTTTCACACAGTACGGCCATTTCATTTTTCCGAAAATTCAGAAATTAGCAGAGAGAAAGAAGAGAAGAGAAGGAAGAGGAGGAGAGGAGAAGAGAGGAGAAGAGAAGAGAAGGGTTGGTTTTTTTGTTAGGTTTAGGGGTAGGGTTGTCAATCAGTTAGGGTTAGGGTTAGGGTTAGGAATCACGGCCTCATTGTTGTAGTCATCACCGCTATCGCCCTCACCGTGTTGGCCTTTCCCGCATGGGTTTAGAGGGAGGGGAAAATTTCTGTTGTTTGAAAAATCATGTTTTTTCTAGTATAATGAGCAATGTTGGTTCTCTAATTATACACTCTGATACAGCTATGGAGCAACCCAGTGCGGTTTACGTTTATTACGGAGCTGGTGTAATCCGTAATGGACCAAACGGTGATGATCTTGGTGGTTGTATGTATGTTTACGGTCAAATGAGACAACCACAGTCAATGTCTTTCAATGATTTGAAGATGTGGTTAGTCGACCTGTTACAACTCAATGTTGCAACGGATAATCTCAAGGTCGAAGACATGGTTCCGGATGGAAACAAATGGGTGCTGAAGAGACTGAAAGGTGACAAATCATGTGGTTCGTTTGGATGATTTGTGACAAATCCAGGCTATGCTGTCGGAACCATCATACTGTACGTTGAAATGTTAGTACATAGTTCGGAGGGCAGCCATTCAGTTCAAAGAGAAAGCACTAATATCTGTACCGGAGGTCACGATGGCGGTGGCGATGCCGATACTGGTGCAGGTGGCAGTACCAATGCCAGTGCAATTGGCAGTGTACCTTTGCAAACTGTAGGAGATGCAACTCAATTTGGTGGCCATCAAGTAGATGCAGCTGAAGAATTACCAGAATTGGAGGAGAATTTTAATGAGGAGGAGTATACTGATCCGTCAGAAATGTATGAATCTCCTGTTGAACCCACGGAACAGCAGAATCCTATAAGTGAGTGGACTGATCCATCATCCTTGAATAACGCTGTGGTTCGTGATGAGCTGGGTTCGTGATGGTCTTATAATGAATCAACCATCCAGCTTGGACAGTTGTTTCGGAATAAAAAGGATGCAAAGAAAGCCATAACTGCCTGGGCTGTCTCACTAAATAGGCCATTCCGGGTGGTGAAATCAAATCCGAGCCTGTGGACTGTGAGGTGCTTAGTCCAGAATTGTCCATGGTACGTACGTGCCTGGCGGCCACAAGATGGCCCGTTCTTTCGGGTGACCAGAGTTGATGACCACGGATGTATGGCTGAGGGCATGATGTAGCATCATAAAAATATCACTTCCAGTTTTGTTGCCAGTCTGATACTGTCAGTAGTGAAGGAAAATACAGTAATAACACCGAAAGTGATAATTGCACATGTCGTGGAGAAGTACGGTTAAAATATCAAGTACGCGAAGGCATGGAGGGCTAAACAGAAGACGCTGGAGGAGATTTTTGGTACATATGTTGAGGCATACAACTTAGTACCGAGGCTGTTGCGGCGCATATGCGAAGCAAATCCAGGCATAGTCACCGCAATTGTTGATGCGCAGGCAATCGGCTCCGAGGGTGCTGTGATTCCTGGGTGCATGGTACTACGGAGATTTTTCTGGGCATTCCAACAGTGTGTTGCATCGTTCAGGTACATGAGACCCGTGCTTTGCATTGACGGAACATTTTTGAGTGGAAAATACCAGGGAACTCTGCTGATTGCCATGGCTGTTGATGCCAATGACCAGCTTCTCCCCATAGCATATGCCGTGGTCGAGGGGAGAAGTATAGCAGTTGGCTGTGGTTCTTGGGCACTTTGAAGAATGAGGTTGTGAAACACCGGGAGCCCGTGTGCTTGATTCATGATCGAAATGGAGGAATGCTGAGTGCGATGGAGTACATGCGATCGGGAGAGGATTTGCAGAGTCGTTGGTGCTCACGGCATTTTGGCGCGAATTTTCACAGTCATTTCAAGAGCAAGCGTCTGATGGTCGTGTTCAAACGGCTTGCCAAACAGAACCAACAGTCAAAGTTCTCACAAATCTGGAAGTCACTGGAGGAAAGTACGTTGGCGGAATTGCGAGAAGCAGGGGTTGCAGAAGATCGCGGCGATACCGGTGCGGGAAGCCGCCGGGGTCGTCTCAGTTTCAGTCAGTGGATTCAACCCAAACCAATGGAGAAGTGGGCGTTGCTTCATGACACAGGTGGGGCTCGGTATGGAATCATGACGACAAATCTGGCCGAGGTGTACAACTTCGTCCTCAAAGGTGTGCGATGCTTACCACTCACTGCAATAGTTGAAATGACATTTTATCGCACAGTAGCGTACTACGACAGTAGGGGTTTGGCGGCATCAAGCCTTTTGCATGACCCCTTAGCACACTGGCCCAAAAAGATCAATGATTACCTCGAATTTCGAACAAGAAAATCGTTGACACATGATGTCACAGTACTGAGTCGCTTGCACGGGAAGTACGAGGTTCGGCTAAGGCACAGACATGTCCGTGGCGCACTGCGGGCTGGTCGGGTCCACGAATGTCGAATTTCAAATGCAGATGCCCAATGCACATGCAACAAGCCTCAACTGCTGCACATTCCTTGCTCGCATGTCATCGCTGCCTGCTCTGTTCCTGGGATCGATCCGGCGCGGTACATCTCAACCTATTATACTCTGCAGTACCTGTGGAAGACCTGGGATGGTGTCTTGAATGGGTTTGCGGCGGGGGAAAGCTAACGACAACTATCCCCGGAAGATGCCATCACGTGGATCCCAGACAAGAGGCTCCTCGTAGGCCATGTCGGCCGACGTCGATCTAGGAGGATAAATAACGATATGGATGCAGCAGAGCGTGAAGATGACGTACGTAGATGCAGCGCTTGCTGGCACCCTGGTCACAGAAGAGATCGATGCCCGCGGGTGACAGGCGCATCGTCTTCGTCGCAAAACTAAATGTTGTATTATTTCAACTACTGAATGTTTTGTCGTGAGTTGTACTGAATTTTCCTATATCAGTTGTACTTAATTTCCCTAATGCCTTCTCGTGAATTTTTGTAAGCACTTCTGAATGTTTTTTTATTTACTGAATGTTTGTTTATGTACTCAATGTTTCAACTTCTCAACCAATATGTGACAACTGCAGGTATGGCAGACGACCATCAGCTTCCCGAGCTGATTGCACAGCACATCAGGAGCGTCACCGTGCTCGACGCCTTCTACAGGGCATCATTCTCCCAGCTCTGCGTATGAGGACACCACGTGAGATGTGGCCTCTAGATGAGCGGTTCACGCCTTATTTGGTCGAGGCAGGATTGTTGCCTTTCGCTCGCATGGTGGATTGGGCGAGGTGATTCCCTTTCGATCGAGCCCTCATTACTGCGCTTGTGGATCGGTGGAGGCCTGAGACGCACACGTTCCACTTCAGTTTTGGCGAGCTCACTATCACACTGCAGGACGTCAGCATGCTGCTTGGCCTGCCTATCCGCGGGGAGATATATGTCCCAGCGGCCATCGAGAGAGCTGCATGGCGTCTAGATTTCCTACAGCGCTTCGAGGGAGTAGGGCCAGCGGGGGGGTTTGCGCAGGACGAGGGAGTTCCCCAGAGTTACCTTCGCGCAGTGCGCGATGGTGCGCTCCCCTTGGCCGCTCCAGAGGAGGTCTTCAGGCGCCACCTTGAGGCGTACTTGCTGTACCTGTTTGGGTGGTTACTCTTCCCTGGCACCCACGGAGATATCTGCGAGCGGCAGTACGTTCAGCTCGCCAGGAGTATTGCCGACTCGGCCCTGGGCCACGTGCCGAGGTTCAGTTTCGGATCCGCCATGCTCTGCCACACCTACAGGGGGTTGTGCGACGCCACGAGCAGAGACCAGGTCAGCTCTCTTTTCGTTGGGTGCGCCATCCTCTTGCAGATGTGGTCGTACGAGCATTTCCCCATCGGTCGACCGCTGGTTCCGCGGGATTAGTTCGCGTTAGTCGGGGATGGGAGAGACGGCCCCGTGATGGGATGGAGGTGGGCTAGGCTGAGTTTGAGGTGGGCCACAGATCAGGCGCACCTCTGTTATCCTTCGTATGCCACGGACTTCGATCTGCTTCTCGACGACAGCGTCATTAGGGATCCGTGGACCACCGCAAACCTCCAATCCGTCGCTCCAGTCGGCCTTTCTTCTCTTTGTACGCAGGATGCTGTGTATTGGCGCACCCAGGTTCTGCTCATCTTTTCGCACATGATTGAGGGTTACTCGCCTGAGCGAGTTATGCGCCAGTTTGGCCTACGCCAGCTTGTCCCCGTGCCGCCTCCTCGACAGATCCCGCACCATATCCACGAGTACGTCAAATATGCATTACATTCACATGTTATTTTATACATAATTTCCATCACGAACTAATTGCTTTGTCCGCAGGCAATGCAAGAAGGGTCGAGTGAGGGACGATTTCGTTCGTCGACAGCAGCCTTATGTGCAGGAGTGGATGGATTGAGCCCACACACGCACGGTCGAGGAGCACAGGCCGTACAGCCACGACATCCATTTTTCCTATCTGTCCTGGTACCGACCTCGCACGATCTACCGATTGACGGGCGGTCCACCCGTTGCGCCTGATGAGCCCATCCCTCCCGCCACCATCGATGACGGCTACGACCGACGCCTAACTGGGCGAATCCACTCTTCTGTGAGTTCCTTAGCTCTTTGAAACCTTACTTTCACATGGATTGTCGTTCTATAATTGTATTAATTCGTGTGCACAGCTAGACATCCTCGGCGGCATCTCTACTGGTGCACGGGACATGATGGTTAGGTCCCGCCTCGGACCCACCATGCCCACCGACGATGTGTACGCATATTGTTCAGAGGTCGAGCGGCAGGTCGATCAGATTTTGGTCGGTTTCAGAGTGCTGCTGCCACCTCACTTGATCGTGATTCCCCCACCATCACCGTTGGCGCCAGGTCCTTCGTCGCATGTGCCACCAGTGGACCGTCCGTTGTCGTCGCGCCCTCCACCACTGTACACAGGTTTTGTGCTTGCCGATAGCTCTTCGGATGAAGAGCTCGATACTCCTCCATGGCACCAGCCTCTCGACCAGGCACAGCAGCATCCTACACAGCCGACACATCTGCTTCCTAGCTTTCTTCCCGATGCTCCGACGCCTACGCAGTCGACACAGCCTTCCCAGTCTACGCCAGCTGCGCAGACACCACCAGTGAGGAGGCGGCGCGTCAGGGATCGTCAGCCCCCCTCTCGGTACACACCATCAGAGTATCAGCCCCCCCACAGAGGGGCAAGAGGGGGCACTAGTCCGAGTAGGCTTTTCTCAGACCGTTCAGTTTTCGTACATTTTTGTTAGGTTTCCAACTTTTTGGGGTTTTATGTTTTCTACTGTTCTACTTTTGTATGACTTTGCGTTTCTGCTTTTCAGCCTTATCTATTCATCTGATGCTCGTTTTCGTATTATTAGTCTTTTCGACTTTTGCACCTACCATCTTTTGCGCTGAGACGTCTAGTTTTGTACAAATGCGTCGAACCAACGAGACAAAACTAGGTATCAAAAGCACGGTATAAATGCGAAATTAGTATGTACTTGTACGGTCCCGATGCCAAAACTTTGTCGTCTTACTCCTTTTCGCAAATCAGCCTAGAATTATCGCGGCTTATACCTTTTTAAGATTTTCCGCGGAACCTAAAAAGGCTAAAATCCACATCTCATCTCCAAACTTCAATCTAATTCAAGGAGTATCTCCCATTCACTATTCTGACCAAGTTTCCCTTCTGTAAGATTTTCAAAATCTCATCCGACGCCTTAGTTTCAAGTCTCACCATTTTTCGAAATTCTAATTACCCTAATTACCCTAAAGTACCCTGTTTTCGAATTATCCCAAAATCATCAAATCTTACTAAATTTCATTGAAACTTCTGCTGAATACGCTCCTGAAATAAAGTTACACTTGTGTGTGAGATTAGATCTCAAATCAGCCCTCCCAATCTCAAAATTTACAAACAAGTCCTCATTCTCAAACGAAATCATCACAAAGTCCTTCGACCGCGACCACGGGGCAAAAGAAACTGAATTGGAAATGTCCCAGGTTTCAGTCGCTAGCCGGGCTAGGGACTGAAACCTGGCGTGGCACGGCACGGGTGCCAGCGGGGCATTGTGCCGTGCCACGTCTTCAGTCGCTTGCCGGGCTAGCGACTGAAGATCAGTCGCGTGCGGGGATTCGCGACAGAGAGGTGTTTTTGCAAAATTTAAAAGTTAGGGGTTAGTTTTCGAATTTTTTTAAGGGTTATTTGGAAAAAAAATTCTCATATCTCAACAAAGCGTATAGTCACGATTTTTGTGCTAATTAAGTGACTTACTATAGCTCATTGTTTTGAGACAGTTTCACTCATTTTGAACTTTGAGATTTTTAAGCTCTATATATCAACATGCTGCAGTGCATCATTTTTAGGTGATTCTAATTGATTTTAAACTTTGAGATGTTGGAGCTGAATTAACATACTATAGTTCACTATTTTGAGAGAGGTAGTTTCCGCTGATTTTTAAATTTCAAGTTTTTGGGCTGAATCAACATTTTAGGCATTGTTTGAAAACACAGCATTCGAAAATTACAGTATTTTAAAGTTATGGCTTTCGAATTGTCATGCAATCAAAACCACAGTATTTCGTAGTATTATAAAATCACAGTTTTTGAAAAATTTATAGTTTTTATAGGTGTTTCAATGTATAGTTTTTTTTCAATGTTTTCAGTTTAGTGTTTAAATGAACTAGTTGTTATGAGAATTTTAAAAAAGTAACCGTTGGACAATTTCTATGGGTGTTTGAGTATCATAGTTTTTAATATAATATTTTATTCAAATAATTATATGCTAAACAAATTATATTCAACAATTTTATACTTCGGTCCATGCCACTGGAAAAATCGGGAATTCGAGAAATGTCTCTAAAAATCGGCTAATTCGAGAAATGCCACAAAATCTGTCCGATGAGGCTCACTAGTAGGTTCAGTCGACGCTTTAGAGTCCCAATTTGGGCGTAATCAAAATGAAACGAAACGAAATGCCTCTACAACAACAATGCGGGAAGATGCTTCTGCTTTTTCTAAGAAAAAGAACAGAATTTGTACAAATGAATAGAATTTGGCCAGTGCTGCCGCCGTCAAGCAAATCACGGCATGCCCATCACCTTCCAAATTGGCTCGGCTCCATCCCTTCCTCTCCTTATAGACCCCTCTCCTCGTGCCCAAGACACCTTATTGGCCAAAAAGGACGGCCAACGTCGTGCGCCGTGGCTGCTGCTGCTACCGCCACCTCTTACCCACATCGAGCTCCCCACACAGCTCACGTCTGCCGGGCTGATGACGAGGCTCATCGCATGCCGCAGCCACCTTGACTTGAGCACCTCCTCCCTCACCTGCAGCGACAACCGCAGCGTGAACCTCTCGCAGTCTCCTGCCTTCGCCGACGGCGACGTGAACAAGGAGTGCCCTGTCGAGTGCGACCTCGCCTCCCAGCACTCCGACTGCTCCTCCGCCTGCCGCTGCCGCCGCTCGCCTCCTCAACCTCTGCGAGCAGATCCTTTCCTCTTCGGGCCGCCACCGCTATTGATCCTCCGTTCCCCTTTGGCCTGCCACCGCTGCCAGCAACTCTCGCCTTCGGGCCGCCACCACCGGCGCCCCTCCTCTACACTCTGACGCCTTGCCGTTTCCTGAGAAGAAACGCCAGCTCGGCGAGAGGGCGCTAGCCAGCGTTCTCGAGAGAGGTGTGCAAGGTGGCGGCGCCAATGCAGAAGGCACCATTGGCAATGAGGAGGACGGCGGCGAGGAGGCGGCGTGGGAGCGCGGAGGGGTGCTGGTGGGGGGAAGCGGAGAGGAAGAGGGCGAGAGCGAGAAGCTTCATGGCGACGCAGTAGACGAACGGATGGAGGGCAAGGAGGAGCCTCGGCGGGAGCCCCGGTCGACGAGGGGAGGAGGCGAGGTGGAGCGCGAAAACGAGGGCGGAGAGCGTGGCCTGGAGTGACGTGTGGAGGCAGTTGTGGTCAAAGTTTTTTTAAAAATTTTGTACCAGAGTCAAGTTTGTAAAACTAAGAAAAAATCATGATTTTGAAGAAAACATGGTTTTAAAAACCATAAAAATACTTTGTAACGAAACAAAATCTTGATTTTCAATACTATAGTTACTTTGCAAACCACAGTATTTGATTAAAAACTCCAAAAAAAACTTCGATTCCAAAGAGGGTCTTATTATTAGTTGTTGTGAGGTAGTTTTGGCAGACAAAAAAACTTGTGGTTTGAGGACTGAATCAACATAATGCTATAACTCAGTTTTAGAGCAGTTCCATTTAATTTTGAACTTAAAGTTTTTGATCTTAATAGACATATTATAGCTCACAGTGTTAGGGTAGTTTGCATTGATTTTGAATTTTAAGATTATGGAGCTCTATCAACATGGATGATTTTGAACTTTGAGATTTTTGCCTGAATCAACATACTATGGCTCAATGTTTTGATATAGTTTCAGCTGAATTTTCAATTTCGAAGTTTTGCGAGGTTAAGTCAGAATAACATCATTAGTGTTCTAAACAAGGACAAAATTAAGAGACAATTAGTCAGAATAACTTTTTTAATTGAAACACAACTCCCGACGGGCGTATAGGATAGCCGTCGAGAGTAAACTACTACAGATCAATACATAGAAAACGATTGTTAAAGTGACATAGAAAATGATTGTCCCAACTGTGTTCTATGTGTAGGTAACCTTTGCGAAGGGTCAAAGAAAAACCCGTTTTCTATGGATAAGAAAAGAAAACTGTTATTGTTAAAAACCGTTTTCTATGGCTAAGAAAAGAAAACAGTTTATTTCTTCAACCGTATTCTTTTGGGAAAAAAAAAACACGGCTTATTGAAAAAACCTGTAGCCTTTTCATTTTCCAGAAAAATAAAAAAATGTGCGTTCTCGCCGTGAACGGCGGCGGCGGCGTTCGTTCGGGTGGCGACCGGCAGCGGCGGCGTGCTCTTCAGAATTGGGAGGAGGGAAGGAGGACGGAGCTTGGAGTGCGGAGGGTCGACGGCGGCAGTCGACGGAGTCGGCGGCGGACGGGAGGATGAGGTCGGACGGCTGTGGCGGACGCCGGCGGACGGAGCTCGGAGTGCGGAGGGCCGACGGTGTCGGACGAGTTCGAACGGCGGTGGTCGAGGGAGCCGGCGCTGGATGGGAGGATGACGTGGGGGCCGGAGGAGGGTCGGGGCGGGGGCGGACGGAGGTGGGTCGGAGCGGCGGAGTGGAGGTGGCTTGGGGCGGCGGCGGCCGGAGGATGGTCGGGGCAGGTGCGGCCGGAGGTGGGTCGGGGCGGCGGGCCGGAGGAGGTGCGGGGCGGAGTGGGGGCCGAGGAGGAGGAATTTGATATGAGATTAAATAGAAATAAGATGGAGAAGAAAAATATATGGGGAGATAAATAAAATTAAGATGGAAAAGAGAAGAACAGAAAGAGAAAAGAAAATGGAAAACGAAAAGGAAAGATATTAGGCCCGTATGGGCATTGCCATAATCCTCTAAACCCCTCTCCCTCTCCCTTTTCATCTCCTCCACAATCGCAATACGCCTCCTCCTTTTTGCTTCTCTCCTGTATGCGATCTCCACGGTGTGCCAGTGGCCCGATCGACGGATCTGCGGCGGATCGGCGTTGGGGAGCAGTGGCCAAGGTGCGGCGCGGTCGTATGCGGCCGGCCGGCGGGAGCGTAGCGACGGTGTGCTGCAGTACGGCGTGACGGCGGGGGCCGAGTGCCGTAGGCGGCGTGACAAGTGCGGTGTCGGAGCAGAGCAGCGCGGGGTGCGAGCAGCGGCCCGCCGTTCCGATCCCGACGAGGGCACGCGGCGGTTGGCGGTGCGGAGTTGCGGCGTCCCGAAGATGGCCTGAGAGGCGGCGCGCAGATCGGAGGCGGCCGGCTCGGCGCTGGAGCGGCGGTGCCCGGGCGGCCACGACGACAATTAGGCGCGGGCGGCGGCGGCCAGCCGGCCGTCCCTGCCGACGGAGATCAGCAGCCCGGTGAGCAACAGTTCGGGCCAGAGGTCCGACGGCCGTGGGCAACCATAGCAGCACGGCGGCGACCGTGCATGCGGCGGAGCTACAGTGGGGCTGGCGAGCACTATTAAATAAGCATAGCATGTACCAACCACCAAACTTGGTTGATGGAGATAGATATCACAACTCTATCCCATGGACCTAGCTACGGGTGCAATCGGATCGAATTCGGTCGGATATTGGTCATACCAAATCCAAATCTAATGAACTTTAATCGAATTCGAATACGAATTCGGATATACTCGGATTCGGATACGAATTGGATAGTTATTGAATTCGAATTCGAATCGGATTTTTACTTCATTCGGATCGAATTCGAATGTTATTCGGATTATACTGCTATTTTAAAATTTTAACATCATATTATTTCTATAAAATTGTCAAATAAATTTCAAGTTAAAGGAAATATGTAGGAGACATTAGTTAATATCACACATTATAAATTCAAGGAGAAGAATTGCAAGAGTGCATATTTGGTACTCAGCAAAAATCACTAATTCATCAACTCTCACACAGCATCTCAATAGATAATCATAAATACATCACAGAGATAAATTGGAATGCATTGCAATTCAGAGTTTTCTGGACATTGTAGAGCCAGAGACAAACACAATGAAACTGTACAAAACATAACTCACAGTCTCACACAACACCAGAACTCAGAGTTACTAAATAGCAACAGTTCACATCAAACATTTAAACCCAATAAGTTCATTCAAAAATTACAACTGAACTAAGTTAATAAATTGAGTTCGGCAACATACGCCACTAAATTAAAGAGACAAGATGAGAAGAGGTCAAAAGAGCTGAAATTGCATGCCAAACCAAATGGTTGAAAATCACCTGCAAATAAAAAGGTTCAAAATTATTTAGTTAAACAAGAATACAATTTTGTTTTTATCGGAGAACAAGAGTATATAAAAACACAAAGAAAAGCATGTGTAGTTGTCTAGTTGACAATTTAACATACCCTAATACATCGCATTCATCTTTATCATTTATGTCATTAAATTCTAACTCTTGAACAATTGAAGCAATATTCATTTTACCTACAATAATAAAACAAGTTAACTAATGCATACATAAGAAAAATAATTGTAAAAATTTTGTTTATTAAATTACCTTTTTTTAGTTGCCCTTATCCAATCCTTGGTGCATATCAATGCCTCCACTATTTCGGGTTCTAATCGACTGCGGTACTTATCAATGACTCTCCCACTGGCGCTAAAGGCGGACTCAGATGCAACTGTTGATACAGGAATGACCAAAACATCTCGTGCAAGCAAGGAAAGAATATGATACTTTGCACCTTGAGTATGCCACCAAGCCAAAATATCAAAGTGATCATTTTCAGGCCATTTCAACAATGACTCAACTAAATACCTCTCCAATTCAGATTTCTCTTGATTCTCTTCATTGATATCCTTTAGGAAAGCACTCAGTTTTCTGCACTTTGGCTCTTCATTAGGATTAAGGTCATGAAGGTGGGAAGAAAATCTAGTATAAGATCCAGTGGTAGGCTGTACAACACTAACTGAAGAATCATTGTATCGAGATGCATATGCTTCGAATAACTTGTCAACAAGGACCTTCAAATCACAAATCTTCTCAACATCAATATTGCCATAAATCTCTTGATAGTAAAACTCAACCACTTTCATTTTGTTGCGAGGATCTAAAAAACATGCAACTGCCAAAGCCACATTACTTAATTCCCAATACTTGTCGAACTTTTCCTTCATAGCTCTTGCCATGGAAGCAAGAAACTCATCATCCTCTTGGAGCCACTCAATAAGTAGGATGTGAATTTCACAAAACTCTATGAAGAACAAATTTGCAGTTGGATAAGAAGAGCCTGATAAAATTTTAGTGACATTGAAAAAGTTCTTCAAGCACTTACACAACAATTCTGCTTTTTCCCACTCATCTCTAGAAGGAGCACAATGTCCATATTTTTCTGGATTTAGCAAAGCAAGTCGTTGGAAAACTTTCTTATAGTACAACGCATTTGCTAGCATCAAATAGGTGGAATTTCACCTAGTAGCTACATCTTGAGAGAGACCTTTTGTTGAGTCTAAATCTAACTCAGAAACTTGCTTTTGAAAAAACTCAAACTGCGAAGGAGAACTCTTAATAATAGTAATTGTGGAGCGAATGTTATTGACAACTTTTCCAACTATTTTCAAACCATCCCTTGCAATGAGATTAATAATGTGAGCTGCACATCGAACATGAAAGAACTTTCCATGACAAATAAGAGAATCATGCTCTTCAAGGGTTGAAGTAATAGTCCTAACACAAACCTCATTTGCAGAAGAATTATCCAAAGTTAAAGCAAATAGTTTCTGATCAATATTCCAAGTAATCATGTTTCTAACAAACACACTACTCAAGTTTGCTCCTGAATGCCTCCCTTCCAAATGTATAAAGTTTATAATCCGCTTCTGAATTTTCCAATCATCATCAATAAAATGACAAGTAACACACAAATAGCCCTTATTTTGATTGGAGGTCCAAACATCCATTGTGCAACTCAAACGACATTTAAGAGAGGATAAAAAATCAAACAACTTCTTCTTCTCTTCCTTAAAAATATCCATTATATTTCTCCTAGTGACATTGCGACACTTCAAAGGAAATGTAGGACATAATGATGTGATGAAATCATTAGTGTACTCATGCTCCGAAAAATTAAACGGGTATTCATGCATGATGATTGCAAGATGATATTTATAGACACTAATTTCCTCATTGTACTTCCAACACTGTAAAGTACTTTCCTCTCCTACCTTTTCCAAATTTAATAATAGTTTGTTTAGACTTATCATGCTGACTTTTGTAGTGAGATCTCAGATGTGTCGTACCAAGTTTGCTATCAGCGGAGAATTTAACCTTGCAATAGTTGCATTTAGCCATAGACTTCATCACAACCTTGTCATTCACTTGAACTTCATCTTGCACTACTGTGAAGTGCTGCCAAACTTCTGAAGTCTTCCTCCTTGGAGGCTTGCTTCTATTCCGGGTTGCTGATATACTTCCAGTAGTAGTATTCTCAGTCCCAACATCATGTGATGCCACCTCGTTGACAATACTTTCAACATTAGCATTGGTTGGTGTAGTGCCACTAGTACTTTCAGATGCAATAAAATTCTACACATATAAGAAATTAATTAGATTATATTACAATTTACAAGGATTCAAAACATCAAGCTTGTGCAAAATTTACCTGTTTGTTGTTGTTACTGTCACTTTGACCCTTGTTACTGCCGCTTCCAGATGCCATACAATCAATCTAGATCAATAACAATTAAATAAGTTAAGTTTATACTACAAGAATCACAATATTAAGGTTTCAGCTCATGCAAATTTTAAGTCTAAATAAAGTACCTCTTTTTCTTTGTCTTTTCCTTTGTTTGAGACTGAGTCCATGGTTTATTTAAAGGAAGACTCCGGTAGAGAAATATTTATAAAACTCCCACTAGCTCGGTGTCACAGCACTAGGCACCTTTTGTGCATAATCTTCTACAAGCATTCACATCATAAATAAGATTACAGCTCAATTAATCTCAGAGAATGCAAGCATATGCAAAATCTTGAAAAACAGCTAGTGCAGAATATAGCTCTCCAGAAATAGCAAACACAGACACAGGACAAGCATTCATCTCAAAGAATATTAGTGTACTGAAATCACTGAGAACACTAGTTGGCTCAAATCACAACAAATCAAGGAGTCAGTTCTTCAGAACACATAGGGACGGCTCAGTTGAAACATAACAATTTCGGGATGATCAAGGAGCTCCCAAATGACATTTGGCACTTAGGACTTCTGAAATTGATTTAAACCAGAGGAACCAATGAAGAGAAATTATCCCTCAAAAACCCAGACCATCAATCAATCACAGAGGACAATAAACACAAACAAATAGCAAGACAGATTACGATTTGCTCTAAGTTGCAATCCACTTCAGTTGAACCCTAAATATGACAGTAAATTCCAATAACACAAAGGTAGATGTAGATCTACTGAAGCAGAGTGAAATACAGGATACAGCTCTAATCAATGCAACTCAGAGATAGCAAAACATTCAGGATAATTAAACAGCGTTGAATCAATTTACTAACTAATCATCTCAGTTCATAACAGCAAAAACTAATTATGTGACTTTCAATCACAATACAGGAGTGACCAATTCATACATCTAGGCTCAGTGCATTGTTCATAGCAATGTAGGTTCACAACAAAGGTAAGAGCAGAGCAAGAGTTGAACCAGACAGTACAGAAGCTGTGGAGACTGCTTGCTGAGTTGTTGTCGGGGTCGCTGGTCGAAGGAGTTGGCCGCAGTCGAGGGAGGTTACTCCCGGTTGTTGGAGAAGAAGTGGAGCAGAGTGAGCCGTAGAGGTGCTTGTCGGAGCAGAGGAGGAAGTTCTGAACTCGGGGAAGAAGACGCCGAGGATTGTAGCCGAAGTCGCGGTCCTGCAGCTCGGGATGCCCAGATCGGCCGCAGGTGAGGCAGCGGCTCCGGTGGAGAAGGCGCGTGGCTCAAGTCGATGAAGAAGGCGCCTTCGGTGGCAGATCTGGCACGGCCATGGGGTCGGAGTGGGACGGGGGCGGCGACGGGGAGCGATGGGGAGGGGGCAGCGACGGGAGATGGCGACGGGGAGGGGCGGCGACGGGGAGGGGGCGGCGACGGGAGATGGCGACGGGGAGGGGGCGGCGACGGGGAGGGGACGGCGACGGGGGATGGCGACGGGGAGGGGGCGGCGACGGGGAGGGGGGCGGCGACGGGCTGCGACGGGGAGCGACGGGGAGGGGGCGGCGACGGGAGATGGCGACGGCGAGGGGCGGCGACGGGGAGGGGGCGGCGACGGGAAATGGCGACAGGGAGGGGGCGGCGACGGGAGATGAGATTGAGGAATGGAGGAAAATGCTAGGGTTTCTAACTTTCTATTTATATGACCTAAAATCAAAACATAAATTCTTAACGGATTCGGATATTATTCGAATCCAAATTCGAATCCGGAGCCAATATTTCATCCCATATCCGAATTCGAATCCGCAAAAATAATTGAATGTATATCCGAATCCGAATCCGATTAGATAATCGGATATCCGAAAAGACATCCGAATCCGATTTTTTTGAATTCGGTATCCGGATTATCCGATTAGATCCGAATCCGATTACACCCCTAGCCCTAGCCCACTATATGATCTTTCACATTCAGATCCTGTTTGGAAACACAGTTTTTTTGGAGTTTTTCTTTAATACTATGGTTTTGAAGAAAACTGTGGTATTGAAAACCAAGGTGCTGTTTGATTACAAAGTATTTTATGGTTTTTAAAACCATGGTTTCTTCAAAACCATGATTTTTTTAGAGTTTTGTAAACTTTGGTCTGGTGCAAAGTTTTTCCTCGAAACTTTGACCAAACTGTCTTTCCTCTCTCTGATGCATGCACGCCCGAATGTCTTCTCCCTCCTGGCGTGAGACTCTCCTCCTTGTGCCACACCACATCCCGAGTCTCCTCCCTCGTAGCGCCGACATCGGCATCGGCATCTCTCCGACGAAGCACCGGCAGCCGAAGATCAAATGGAGGAGCCTGAAAAAGATGAGCCGCCGCTCCCCCCCTCCTCCTCTTCTTGTCCCCAGATCTGAGCCCACGTCGCCAGATCTGAGCCCGTGCCCGCCGCTCCATGCCGCCGCGCCAGATCTAAGCCCGTGCCCACGTTGCTACTCTACGCCCGTGCTCGCCGTTCCTCGCCACCGCCACTCCACAGCACTGTGCCCGTCGTTCCACGCCGCCGCGCCGCCCGCCATTCCGCACCCGCCGCTCCACTCCCCCGCGCCCGCCGCCACTCCACGGCCCCGCGCCCGCCGTTCCACGCCGCCGTGTCGCTCGCCGTTCCACGCCACCGCGCCGCCCGCCGTTCCCCGCCGCCGCTCCACTCCCCCGCGCCCGCCGCGCCGCCACTCCACGGCCCCGCGCCCCCCGTTCCCCACCTGTTGCCTCTCTCAAGTGTTGCTGCTGCTGTTGAGAGATGAAAGTTCCCAGATGCTCTTGCTCCAAGCCATTATGGCTTTTGCTGGCAAGTGTAATGTTGAAGCTCTAAAAGAGGTTCCAATTGTTCTGAAAGCCCTTTACAATTTACAATGGAGATATTCTTGATATTTTGACTCATTCTCCTCTTTTGTTTGTATCTAGTAGCCATTGGGAGAGAAAAATCTTATGCCAAAACTCAGTTTTAGGTGGATGAAATGGATGCAGAATTCTAGAAATATCTTCCAGAAATTTCACTAGACGAATCCAGAGACAATTTGTGCCGTTGAATTGAATATTGTGTTATGAACGTATGATGCTTCATGTCTAAAAAAAATTTCAGATTTAAGCATAATTTTGATGAATCTTGTTCTGAACTTCTAATGAATGATTTGATCTATGACAAACTCACTGATGGAAATGGAAATTTTTTGATTTCGCCAGTCCTTTAATTTATCTATAATTTTAAATTTTAAATTGCATGAAAGAAAGATAGAGCAACATGGAATGAAGTTCAAATAAATTTTCTTGTATCGATGATGAAAGAATATAATTCAGCACGATATCGTGCTCAGAACGGTTGGACGAAGGAGACATGGAATAGTATGACGACTCGTATGAATGAGAAATTTACTAAATTCAAGTTCAATGTCACACAACTAAAAGATCGAGAACAATGACTAAAGAAGGACCACAACGCAGTAAAATTCCTCTATTCAAAGAGTGGATTTGGATGGGATCATGAGTTGAGAATGGTGACAACTACTGATGAAAAATAGAATGAGCTAGATAAAGATTTGCAAAAGTGGAAAAATAAATCTTTTCCACTATATGATGACCTTTTTGATATTTATGATGGTATGTTTTTTTAACTTTGTTTCCGCTAGTATACTTGTGCGTATTAATTATATTTTTTATTATTATGTTTTCTCTAATATAGGGAAAATTGCTGAAGGAAAGCGTTGTCGGAGATCTACTGATAAGCACAAGGAGGCCATTGACGTCCCAACATCTCCACATCATGCTAATATTGGCAATCAGTCACCTAGTCAAACATATCAGCTCCAGGAGCCACACATACTTCTTTTGAATGGGAGGATGACCTTCCACAATGAAGGTACAAGTTTTACAAATCCGATATCTAGTCAAGTTCCACAAAATACCCAAGATCAGTTGTCACCTCAAGAGCAATCACATTATGAGTTCTCACCACCAATTGATGTGCCTTCTCATGTTGGAGCAAGTAGCGAAGGACCAAGTGTGTTGTCTCGTCGTAGTAGGGAGAGTAGCGAAGGAAAAGAGACAAAAAGGACTAAAAAGAACAATGATACTCTGTTAGAGAATTTGATAGCATTGCGGAAAGAAGAACTTGAGAGTTACAAACAACTCAAAAAGGAGCAAATTGAGAGCTATAAGGAAGTTAAACTTAAGCAATTGGAAATGAATGATCCAAAGAATGATCCTTACTCCATGGCAAAGTGCATTTCAAAACTAGAAGACCTAGCAATTCTCACACCAAGCGAGATGGTCAAGGCAATCAACTTTCTTAAGTACGATAAAGAAGCTCGTGAAATAATGATGTGCATTAGTGCTCGTGATGTTGTTTATGAATATCTCAAAGTCGTTATCTCTCTCTAGTCACTTTATGCCATTTTTATATCGCTACTATGACAATTCGGGATAATGTTAATTTTTGTTATGTTACTTTATGTCGTTCCTACAATACTACTATGACCATTCGGGATAATGTTATTTTTGATTAATGGAATGCAAACTTTTTATTACAGCATAAATGGTATTGTTTTCCATACATATCGGACATCATAAATTATTTGTTCTCCTACTTTGTAAGAAAGCAAAATAGTCATTCCACATAGCATCTATTATTTGAGTTCTCTTCAAGTTACCCGCAGCTCGCCGCTCGTTGAGTGAATGCACATCGTTCCTATATTCATTGTCTCCATTTGGAACATCAATTATTGTTGCTGGATCAATATCGGAGTTATTTTGCTCAAACCATTGTTCGATTCTTTCATGCTTGCGAATGAAATTATGTAATACACAACAAGCTAACACAATATCTGTTTGAGAGTCAATAGGATGATGAGATGCACATTTGAGTATTGAATACCGCATCTCGAGAACACCAATAATTCGCTTAATGTGATTACGAAGCTGTGCGTGTCTTAAGTTGAACAATTCTTTTGCATTTCGCGGCCTCTGATTGCTTCTACCTTACTCTTGCAAATGGTACCTAACATTGCGATATGGAGCAATAAAATTAGGTGTATTTGCATATCCAGCGTCAACTAAATAAAACTTTCCTTCCGGCACATAAAAACCATTGCCAAGAGCATCCTGTAAAACTCGGGCATCCGAAGCTGAACCTTCCCAACCTGCACTAACATGCACAAATTGACAGTTGAAGTCACATGCAACCATGACATTCTGTGACAATGTTCCCTTTCTATTGTGGTATGGATCTTGACTTTCTGGATCTATAGTAATTGGAACATGTGTCCCATCAATTGCCCCAATACAATCCTACAAACTATTGGCATGGTTAGAATAAATAAATAATATTTTTAAAATACGATGCTTTCGTATTTGTGTAAATACCTTAAAGTACGGCATAAATTTTGGATTGCTAGAAATATTGAAAGGAGTGTTCACAATTGGTAATTGTATCATGCTTCCAGATATTTGGATTAAAGCACTCAATGCTGCTCCAAAATAGCGACTGATTGTCTCACCACTATGTTGGAAACGCTCTTGAATGGTACGATTGCTTACATTTTTTGAAATACCATATAGAAATATAGCAACCTGCTCTTCAACAGCAACATTTCTTGTATTTTTTAGAAGATTCTTTTCTCGAAAAAATTCGACCAAACGATGAAATGTATGCTTTTCCAAATGAAAAGTCCATCTACAGCATGCTTCATGTCCCTCCAGAACTTCAGATACATACTTCTCTCCTGTAAGGATAGAAGTATATATACAGGTAGACTTGAGTGAATGCCTTCCTCCATCGAAATAACGACTGATGGGAGCGAATTTTTCATCATCTTGTTGTTTCGCCTCAAGAAATTACCCCACATTGTAAGAAAAATTGGCTATGAATAGTTGTGTAGGTACGTATGAAATGGTATGGTGATTTCATGCCACTATATATAGACAAACAATCATAATGGCTAATTTTCTATAACGGCTAGTTTCTTATAACGGCTAGTTTCTTATAACAGCTTGTTTCTTACAACAGCTACTTTCAATAGCCTGGCATTAATTAATCTCATAACAGCTAGTTTTTTTTAAAAAAAATATGGTCTTCAAATACTGTTGAAAAAACCATGACTTTTTAAATACTATGTCGTATTGTATAAAATTGTTCAATATAATTTGTCTAATATATAATTATTTGAATAAAATGTTACATTAAAAACTATGATATCCAAACACCTGTAGAAATTGTCTAAAGGCCAGTTTTTTAAAACTCATAACAACTAGTTCATTTAAACATCAAACTGAAAACTTTGAAAAAAACTGTGTATCCAAATACCTTAAAAACTGTAGTTTTCTCAAAAACTGTGGCTTTGAAATACTACAGAATACTGTGGTTTTGATTGCATGACAATTCCAAAGCTATGGCTTTCAAATATTGTGGTTTTCAAATGCTGCGTTTCCAAACGGGGCCTCAATCTTTTTCGAGTACATCCAATAAACAGTGAGAGCTTATTTTATTGTAGTATTTGTTTTCTCCTCGCTATCGAGTTATAACATTATTTCATGAGGTACCCAAAAAAATTGCTTGGTTTCATCATTATGAGTTATATTCTATCCATCAGTTAATATTAATAATAACATACTGTCAAGGACAAAAAATTTACCCTACAATTATTTTCCATACAATGTACTACACAAAAACATCATATTCTAGATAGATAAACATGATGTGTTTGTTTTTCTAAAAAATAAGACTAACATGTTTCAGGCTAGCTATGTTCAGATAGCAGATAATTACATTATTTTCCCAAATAAAAGATGGTAAAGTATTGCTTGTTCTATAATGTCAGGGTTTGAATGTACAGTCAAGGCGGACCGGGTTGAGCAAAGTGGGTTAAATGGATGGACAGAAAATTATGAAACTAGCGTCATTGAACAAATTTTCAATTATATTGGATTAGACCTAGCCCAACTGAGCATGGTCCAAAACTTTTGGTAAGGCCATGGATAGCTACCTTAAGCCTGGTTGGAGAAATAGGTCGATTTTTATTAGTTTAGAAAAGTCAGGCGATTTTTTATTATTTGGACTTTGGAAAATAATTTTTGAAATTTAACTAAAATTAAAAAATTACTCCAAATTATCTTACAATATCATAATTTTTTTGACACCTGAGTGACTAGGGTAGTTAAAAACATTTCTTTTTTTTACAGAAACTAACTACAAGATACCGCTAATTTGATGTGATGGATATAAATGGTATAGATGAGAGTTTGAGCTCACACTACCAGAAAATGCATCACCCTCATGTGCTAAAATGAAACACTTCGGGCTTACTAATTTTCACCAAGAGATTTTATAGTAGGCACTTGGGTTTGCTAATTTTGACCAGGATGAGATTCAAGCTCATTTGAGATGATCTTATCTTTGGCTATCATTGAGATGATCTTTCGGAACATTAAAAGTATGATTTGAATGCTTAAAAAATATAGTAAGATTATGATATGTTCTTACCATATATCTCCTTAATCCACAAAAAGGAAAAAAGAAATTCGAGTCAATTTATTTTTCCTATAGTGGTGCTCCTTTGCATTGCAATTATAGGCCATGTTTCGGTTCTTCGAACTCACAATAAATCTCTCCACTATATACTTTCTCTCATCAAATTACTTGGAATTATATATTAAAATAACACCAACAAAGAAACCTCACCAAATTGCTAGAATTATGTATTGGGTATAGAAAATACAATTGCACATCATAACTTTGAACGATTGATTGCAAAACCATCAATACAGAATGAAAGAGGCATTAAAGAGGCCTGGCACCCGAGCGATTGGCGCCAGCCTGAGTGCGCATATACACACCTATGTAAGGGCAACATGATAGCAATGATGAACCTGAAGAAGGCCAAAAATGTTCCCACACTATAAGTCTATCATGTTCCCACACTATAAGTCTATAATGTTAGTTTTTCCTGCATTTTGTATTGTTGGAGCTCTGGATATCAACAACATGTCCTTATCGTATGCATGGAACAGGCATGCAAATAGACAAGCATGATTAATTAAGCATGTCACGTACGTACCAACCAGCAAACTTGGTTGATGGAGATAGATATCACAACTCCATCCCATAGTCCTAGCCCACTTTAAGATCTTTCACATTCAGTCTCTTTCGAGTACTACAACAATTGTAAACATCCAATAAACAATGATAGCTTGTTTTCTTCTAGCACTTGTTTTCTCCTCGCTATGAAGTTACAACATTATTTCATGAGGTGCCCAAAAAAGTTGGTTGGTTTCATCATTATGGGTTATATTCTATCCATCAATTAATGTTAATAATGACATATTGTCTAGGACAAAAAATTTGCGCCACAATTATTTGCCATACAATGTACCACACAAAAACATCATATTCTAGATAGATAAAGATGATGTGTTTGTTCTTCTAAAAAATAAGACTAACATGTTTCAGGCTAGCTATGTTCAGATAGCAGATAATTACGTTATTTTCCCAAATAAAAGATGGTAAAGTATTGCTTGTTCTACAATGTCAGGGTTTGAATGTACAGTCAAGGCAGGTTGGGTTGATCAAAGTGGGTTAAATGGATGGATAGAAAATTATGAAGCTAGTGTCATTGAACAAATTTCCAATTATATTGGACTAGACCTAGCTCGACTGAGCATGGTCCAAAACTTTTGGCAAGGCCATGGTTAGCTAGCTTAGGCCTGGTTGGAGAAATAGGCCGATTTTTATTAGTTTAGAAAAGTCAGGCCATTTTCTATTATTTGGATTTTGGAACATAATTTTTGAAATTTAACTAAAATTAAAAAACTACTCCAAATTATCTTATAATATCATAATTTTTCTGACACCCGAGTGACTAGGGTAGTTAAAAACATTTGTTTTTTTACAAAAACTACAAGATACCACTAATTTTATATGATGGATATAAATGGTATAAATGAGAGTTTGAACTCACTACCAGAAAATGCATCAACCTCAAGTGCTAGAATGAAACACTTCGGGCTTACTAATGTTCGCCAAGAGATTTTAAAGTAGGCACTTGGGTTTGCTAATTTTGATCAGGGATGAGATTCAAGCTCATTTGAGATTATCTTGCCTTTGGCTATCATTGAGATGATCTTTCGGAACATTAAAAGTATGATTTGAATGCTTAAAAAATATAGTAAGATTATGATATGTTCTTACCATATATCTCCTTAATCCGCAAAAAGGAAAAAAGAAATTCGAGTCAAATTATTTTTCCTATAGTGGTGCTCCTTTGCATTGCAATTATAGGCCATGTTTCGGTTCTTCGAACTCAAAATAAATCTCTCAACTATATACTTTCTCTCATCAAATTACTTGGAATTATATATTAAAATAACACCAACAAACAAACCTCACCAAATTGCTAGAATTATGTATTGGTTATAGAAAATCCGATTGCACATCATAACTTTCAAAGGTTGATTGCAGAACCATCAATACAGAATGAAAGAGGCATTAAAGAGGCCTGGTACTCGAGCGATTGGCGCCAGCCTAAGTGCGCATATATACACGTATGTAGGCGCAACATGATAGCAACGGTGCACCTGAAGAAGGCCAAAAATGTTCCCACACTATAAGTCTATAATGTTAGTTTTTCCTGCATTTTGTATTGTTGGAACTCTGGATATCAACAACATGTCCTTATCGTATGCATGGAACAGGCATGCAAAAAGACAAGCATGATTAATTAAGCATGTCACGTACGTACCAACCAGCAAACTTGGTTGATGGAGATAGATATCACAACTCCATCCCATAGTCCTAGCCCACTTTAAGATCTTTCACATTCAGGCTCTTTCGAGTACTACAACAATTGTAAACATCCAATAAACAATGATAGCTTGTTTTCTTCTAGCACTTGTTTTCTCCTCGCTATGAAGTTACAACATTATTTCATGAGGTGCCCAAAAAAGTTGGTTGGTTTCATCATTATGGGTTATATTCTATCCATCAATTAATGTTAATAATGACATATTGTCTAGGACAAAAAATTTGCGCCACAATTATTTGCCATACAATGTACCACACAAAAACATCATATTCTAGATAGATAAAGATGATGTGTTTGTTCTTCTAAAAAATAAGACTAACATGTTTCAGGCTAGCTATGTTCAGATAGCAGATAATTACGTTATTTTCCCAAATAAAAGATGGTAAAGTATTGCTTGTTCTACAATGTCAGGGTTTGAATGTACAGTCAAGGCAGGTTGGGTTGATCAAAGTGGGTTAAATGGATGGATAGAAAATTATGAAGCTAGTGTCATTGAACAAATTTCCAATTATATTGGACTAGACCTAGCTCGACTGAGCATGGTCCAAAACTTTTGGCAAGGCCATGGTTAGCTAGCTTAGGCCTGGTTGGAGAAATAGGCCGATTTTTATTAGTTTAGAAAAGTCAGGCCATTTTCTATTATTTGGATTTTGGAACATAATTTTTGAAATTTAACTAAAATTAAAAAACTACTCCAAATTATCTTATAATATCATAATTTTTCTGACACCCGAGTGACTAGGGTAATTAAAAACATTTGTTTTTTTACAAAAACTACAAGATACCACTAATTTGATATGATGGATATAAATGGTATAAATGAGAGTTTGAACTCACTACCAGAAAATGCATCAACCTCAAGTGCTAGAATGAAACACTTCGGGCTTACTAATTTTCGCCAAGAGATTTTAAAGTAGGCACTTGGGTTTGCTAATTTTGATCAGGGATGAGATTCAAGCTCATTTGAGATTATCTTGCCTTTGGCTATCATTGAGATGATCTTTCGGAACATTAAAAGTATGATTTGAATGCTTAAAAAATATAGTAAGATTATGATATGTTCTTACCATATATCTCCTTAATCCGCAAAAAGGAAAAAAGAAATTCGAGTCAAATTATTTTTCCTATAGTGGTGCTCCTTTGCATTGCAATTATAGGCCATGTGTCGGTTCTTCGAACTCACAATAAATCTCTCAACTATATACTTTCTCTCATCAAATTACTTGGAATTATATATTAAAATAACACCAACAAACAAACCGCACCAAATTGCTAGAATTATGTATTGGTTATAGAAAATCCGATTGCACATCATAACTTTCAAAGGTTGATTACAGAACCATCAATACAGAATGAAAGAGGCATTAAAGGGGCCTGGTACTCGAGCGATTGGCGCCAGCCTAAGTGCGCATATATACACGTATGTAGGCGCAACATGATAGCAACGGTGCACCTGAAGAAGGCCAAAAATGTTCCCACACTATAAGTCTATAATGTTAGTTTTTCCTGCATTTTGTATTGTTGGAACTCTGGATATCAACAACATGTCCTTATCGTATGCATGGAACAGGCATGCAAAAAGACAAGCATGATTAATTAAGCATGTCACGTACGTACCAACCAGCAAACTTGGTTGATGGAGATAGATATCACAACTCCATCCCATAGTCCTAGCCCACTTTAAGATCTTTCACATTCAGGCTCTTTCGAGTACTACAACAATTGTAAACATCCAATAAACAATGATAGCTTGTTTTCTTCTAGCACTTGTTTTCTCCTCGCTATGAAGTTACAACATTATTTCATGAGGTGCCCAAAAAAGTTGGTTGGTTTCATCATTATGGGTTATATTCTATCCATCAATTAATGTTAATAATGACATATTGTCTAGGACAAAAAATTTGCGCCACAATTATTTGCCATACAATGTACCACACAAAAACATCATATTCTAGATAGATAAAGATGATGTGTTTGTTCTTCTAAAAAATAAGACTAACATGTTTCAGGCTAGCTATGTTCAGATAGCAGATAATTACGTTATTTTCCCAAATAAAAGATGGTAAAGTATTGCTTGTTCTACAATGTCAGGGTTTGAATGTACAGTCAAGGCAGGTTGGGTTGATCAAAGTGGGTTAAATGGATGGATAGAAAATTATGAAGCTAGTGTCATTGAACAAATTTCCAATTATATTGGACTAGACCTAGCTCGACTGAGCATGGTCCAAAACTTTTGGCAAGGCCATGGTTAGCTAGCTTAGGCCTGGTTGGAGAAATAGGCCGATTTTTATTAGTTTAAAAAAGTCAGGCCATTTTCTATTATTTGGATTTTGGAACATAATTTTTGAAATTTAACTAAAATTAAAAAACTACTCCAAATTATCTTATAATATCATAATTTTTCTGACACCCGAGTGACTAGGGTAGTTAAAAACATTTGTTTTTTACAAAAACTACAAGATACCACTAATTTGATATGATGGATATAAATGGTATAAATGAGAGTTTGAACTCACTACCAGAAAATGCATCAACCTCAAGTGCTAGAATGAAACACTTCGGGCTTACTAATTTTCGCCAAGAGATTTTAAAGTAGGCACTTGGGTTTGCTAATTTTGATCAGGGATGAGATTCAAGCTCATTTGAGATTATCTTGCCTTTGGCTATCATTGAGATGATCTTTCGGAACATTAAAAGTATGATTTGAATGCTTAAAAAATATAGTAAGATTATGATATGTTCTTACCATATATCTCCTTAATCCGCAAAAAGGAAAAAAGAAATTCGAGTCAAATTATTTTTCCTATAGTGGTGCTCCTTTGCATTGCAATTATAGGCCATGTTTCGGTTCTTCGAACTCACAATAAATCTCTCAACTATATACTTTCTCTCATCAAATTACTTGGAATTATATATTAAAATAACACCAACAAACAAACCTCACCAAATTGCTAGAATTATGTATTGGTTATAGAAAATCCGATTGCACATCATAACTTTCAAAGGTTGATTGCAGAACCATCAATACAGAATGAAAGAGGCATTAAAGAGGCCTGGTACTCGAGCGATTGGCGCCAGCCTAAGTGCGCATATATACACGTATGTAGGCGCAACATGGTAGCAACGGTGCACCTGAAGAAGGCCAAAAATGTTCCCACACTATAAGTCTATAATGTTAGTTTTTCCTGCATTTTGTATTGTTGGAACTCTGGATATCAACAACATGTCCTTATCGTATGCATGGAACAGGCATGCAAAAAGACAAGCATGATTAATTAAGCATGTCACGTACGTACCAACCAGCAAACTTGGTTGATGGAGATAGATATCACAACTCCATCCCATAGTCCTAGCCCACTTTAAGATCTTTCACATTCAGTCTCTTTCGAGTACTACAACAATTGTAAACATCCAATAAACAATGATAGCTTGTTTTCTTCTAGCACTTGTTTTCTCCTCGCTATGAAGTTACAACATTATTTCATGAGGTGCCCAAAAAAGTTGGTTGGTTTCATCATTATGGGTTATATTCTATCCATCAATTAATGTTAATAATGACATATTGTCTAGGACAAAAAATTTGCGCCACAATTATTTGCCATACAATGTACCACACAAAAACATCATATTCTAGATAGATAAAGATGATGTGTTTGTTCTTCTAAAAAATAAGACTAACATGTTTCAGGCTAGCTATGTTCAGATAGCAGATAATTACGTTATTTTCCCAAATAAAAGATGGTAAAGTATTGCTTGTTCTACAATGTCAGGGTTTGAATGTACAGTCAAGGCAGGTTGGGTTGATCAAAGTGGGTTAAATGGATGGATAGAAAATTATGAAGCTAGTGTCATTGAACAAATTTCCAATTATATTGGACTAGACCTAGCTCGACTGAGCATGGTCCAAAACTTTTGGCAAGGCCATGGTTAGCTAGCTTAGGCCTGGTTGGAGAAATAGGCCGATTTTTATTAGTTTAGAAAAGTCAGGCCATTTTCTATTATTTGGATTTTGGAACATAATTTTTGAAATTTAACTAAAATTAAAAAACTACTCCAAATTATCTTATAATATCATAATTTTTCTGACACCCGAGTGACTAGGGTAATTAAAAACATTTGTTTTTTTACAAAAACTACAAGATACCACTAATTTGATATGATGGATATAAATGGTATAAATGAGAGTTTGAACTCACTACCAGAAAATGCATCAACCTCAAGTGCTAGAATGAAACACTTCGGGCTTACTAATTTTCGCCAAGAGATTTTAAAGTAGGCACTTGGGTTTGCTAATTTTGATCAGGGATGAGATTCAAGCTCATTTGAGATTATCTTGCCTTTGGCTATCATTGAGATGATCTTTCGGAACATTAAAAGTATGATTTGAATGCTTAAAAAATATAGTAAGATTATGATATGTTCTTACCATATATCTCCTTAATCCGCAAAAAGGAAAAAAGAAATTCGAGTCAAATTATTTTTCCTATAGTGGTGCTCCTTTGCATTGCAATTATAGGCCATGTGTCGGTTCTTCGAACTCACAATAAATCTCTCAACTATATACTTTCTCTCATCAAATTACTTGGAATTATATATTAAAATAACACCAACAAACAAACCGCACCAAATTGCTAGAATTATGTATTGGTTATAGAAAATCCGATTGCACATCATAACTTTCAAAGGTTGATTACAGAACCATCAATACAGAATGAAAGAGGCATTAAAGGGGCCTGGTACTCGAGCGATTGGCGCCAGCCTAAGTGCGCATATATACACGTATGTAGGCGCAACATGATAGCAACGGTGCACCTGAAGAAGGCCAAAAATGTTCCCACACTATAAGTCTATAATGTTAGTTTTTCCTGCATTTTGTATTGTTGGAACTCTGGATATCAACAACATGTCCTTATCGTATGCATGGAACAGGCATGCAAAAAGACAAGCATGATTAATTAAGCATGTCACGTACGTACCAACCAGCAAACTTGGTTGATGGAGATAGATATCACAACTCCATCCCATAGTCCTAGCCCACTTTAAGATCTTTCACATTCAGGCTCTTTCGAGTACTACAACAATTGTAAACATCCAATAAACAATGATAGCTTGTTTTCTTCTAGCACTTGTTTTCTCCTCGCTATGAAGTTACAACATTATTTCATGAGGTGCCCAAAAAAGTTGGTTGGTTTCATCATTATGGGTTATATTCTATCCATCAATTAATGTTAATAATGACATATTGTCTAGGACAAAAAATTTGCGCCACAATTATTTGCCATACAATGTACCACACAAAAACATCATATTCTAGATAGATAAAGATGATGTGTTTGTTCTTCTAAAAAATAAGACTAACATGTTTCAGGCTAGCTATGTTCAGATAGCAGATAATTACGTTATTTTCCCAAATAAAAGATGGTAAAGTATTGCTTGTTCTACAATGTCAGGGTTTGAATGTACAGTCAAGGCAGGTTGGGTTGATCAAAGTGGGTTAAATGGATGGATAGAAAATTATGAAGCTAGTGTCATTGAACAAATTTCCAATTATATTGGACTAGACCTAGCTCGACTGAGCATGGTCCAAAACTTTTGGCAAGGCCATGGTTAGCTAGCTTAGGCCTGGTTGGAGAAATAGGCCGATTTTTATTAGTTTAAAAAAGTCAGGCCATTTTCTATTATTTGGATTTTGGAACATAATTTTTGAAATTTAACTAAAATTAAAAAACTACTCCAAATTATCTTATAATATCATAATTTTTCTGACACCCGAGTGACTAGGGTAGTTAAAAACATTTGTTTTTTACAAAAACTACAAGATACCACTAATTTGATATGATGGATATAAATGGTATAAATGAGAGTTTGAACTCACTACCAGAAAATGCATCAACCTCAAGTGCTAGAATGAAACACTTCGGGCTTACTAATTTTCGCCAAGAGATTTTAAAGTAGGCACTTGGGTTTGCTAATTTTGATCAGGGATGAGATTCAAGCTCATTTGAGATTATCTTGCCTTTGGCTATCATTGAGATGATCTTTCGGAACATTAAAAGTATGATTTGAATGCTTAAAAAATATAGTAAGATTATGATATGTTCTTACCATATATCTCCTTAATCCGCAAAAAGGAAAAAAGAAATTCGAGTCAAATTATTTTTCCTATAGTGGTGCTCCTTTGCATTGCAATTATAGGCCATGTTTCGGTTCTTCGAACTCACAATAAATCTCTCAACTATATACTTTCTCTCATCAAATTACTTGGAATTATATATTAAAATAACACCAACAAACAAACCTCACCAAATTGCTAGAATTATGTATTGGTTATAGAAAATCCGATTGCACATCATAACTTTCAAAGGTTGATTGCAGAACCATCAATACAGAATGAAAGAGGCATTAAAGAGGCCTGGTACTCGAGCGATTGGCGCCAGCCTAAGTGCGCATATATACACGTATGTAGGCGCAACATGGTAGCAACGGTGCACCTGAAGAAGGCCAAAAATGTTCCCACACTATAAGTCTATAATGTTAGTTTTTCCTGCATTTTGTATTGTTGGAACTCTGGATATCAACAACATGTCCTTATCGTATGCATGGAACAGGCATGCAAAAAGACAAGCATGATTAATTAAGCATGTCACGTACGTACCAACCAGCAAACTTGGTTGATGGAGATAGATATCACAACTCCATCCCATAGTCCTAGCCCACTTTAAGATCTTTCACATTCAGTCTCTTTCGAGTACTACAACAATTGTAAACATCCAATAAACAATGATAGCTTGTTTTCTTCTAGCACTTGTTTTCTCCTCGCTATGAAGTTACAACATTATTTCATGAGGTGCCCAAAAAAGTTGGTTGGTTTCATCATTATGGGTTATATTCTATCCATCAATTAATGTTAATAATGACATATTGTCTAGGACAAAAAATTTGCGCCACAATTATTTGCCATACAATGTACCACACAAAAACATCATATTCTAGATAGATAAAGATGATGTGTTTGTTCTTCTAAAAAATAAGACTAACATGTTTCAGGCTAGCTATGTTCAGATAGCAGATAATTACGTTATTTTCCCAAATAAAAGATGGTAAAGTATTGCTTGTTCTACAATGTCAGGGTTTGAATGTACAGTCAAGGCAGGTTGGGTTGATCAAAGTGGGTTAAATGGATGGATAGAAAATTATGAAGCTAGTGTCATTGAACAAATTTCCAATTATATTGGACTAGACCTAGCTCGACTGAGCATGGTCCAAAACTTTTGGCAAGGCCATGGTTAGCTAGCTTAGGCCTGGTTGGAGAAATAGGCCGATTTTTATTAGTTTAGAAAAGTCAGGCCATTTTCTATTATTTGTATTTTGGAACATAATTTTTGAAATTTAACTAAAATTAAAAAACTACTCCAAATTATCTTATAATATCATAATTTTTCTGACACCCGAGTGACTAGGGTAGTTAAAAACATTTGTCTTTTTACAAAAACTACAAGATTCTACTAATTTGATATGATGGATATAAATGGTATAAATGAGAGTTTGAACTCACTACCAGAAAATGCATCAACCTCAAGTGCTAGAATGAAACACTTCGGGCTTACTAATTTTCGCCAAGAGATTTTAAAGTAGGCACTTGGGTTTGCTAATTTTGATCAGGGATGAGATTCAAGCTCATTTGAGATTATCTTGCCTTTGGCTATCATTGAGATGATCTTTCGGAACATTAAAAGTATGATTTGAATGCTTAAAAAATATAGTAAGATTATGATATGTTCTTACCATATATCTCCTTAATCCGCAAAAAGGAAAAAAGAAATTCGAGTCAAATTATTTTTCCTATAGTGGTGCTCCTTTGCATTGCAATTATAGGCCATGTTTCGGTTCTTCGAACTCACAATAAATCTCTCAACTATATACTTTCTCTCATCAAATTACTTGGAATTATATATTAAAATAACACCAACAAACAAACCTCACCAAATTGCTAGAATTATGTATTGGTTATAGAAAATCCGATTGCACATCATAACTTTCAAAGGTTGATTGCAGAACCAACAATACAGAATGAAAGAGGCATTAAAGAGGCCTGGTACTCGAGCGATTGGCGCCAGCCTAAGTGCACATATATACACGTATGTAAGCACAACATGATGGCAACAGTGCACCTGAAGAAGGCCAAAAATGTTCCCACACTATAAGTCTATAATATCATAATATCATAATTTTTCCAACGAACGAGGTATAATCAATTCAACCACCATTTATGGAATGAAAACACTATATTAAATCTTGTCCAATATTAATCATTATCCTTTCCAACATAACGAGACAACATCTAAAATATCTCTCCAAACGAGCTACTCAGTTATCCTCCTCAAGTTACCTAGATCATGTCAGTAAATCCTTGTAGATACTAGACAACTCTTTATTGATTACTTTTGACCAACATATCTCGCCCGAGTCCAACACTTGGCTCATTATCACCTCTATGTCAATACATCATCCACAATAATCTTTATTAAATCAAAGCATCGTCCACTAAATGACCGTGGGCCCCTTGACCCACAGCCTACACTTATGTCCTACCTACTTATCCTATCTTCTTAAGGATACTAATAACACTGTCTTCAATTCTATCTCCTTCGTGACATATTCTTCAAGAGAATATTCTCTGTCATGTCAGCAAAGTGTCTCCACCAACAATTTTTTCCTCTCCAATACATGCGCTCTTCGTAAGCCCACTCCTTCAAGAGTCTCTCTCTCTCCAATGCAGAGGCTCTTGAAGAGACTCTTGAATGAGTCCCACATATTAAATATATAATTTCGGTTTTACCATCATATTAATAATTAGATAATTTATATAAATAAATTAAAAATTGTACGACAATATTTCCATCATATAAATTTAATTTGCGGATCAAAAATTCGGCATAACGAAAATAAATATTTTTATTAAATTCGGCAGTTGAACATAACATTAAATGTACGACATTGCATACATGCATCGGTTTTGAAACTTGAAATTTAACATTGACGTATAAATTAAAAATACTAGAAAAGCGACATATAACGACTAATTTCCGTGGACACCTCCAAAACGCTCCCAAATGTGTTCAATCAAATCTATTTTTAGTGCTGCATAAATCGGTTGAGCCCGAATGTCGGTGTTTCTCTAGATCACATCAGCGAATGCAACTGTACCGCCATGTTGGATATTAGGCGGTGTTACGTTTGAAGTTCCTTGGCTGTTGTCGAAATCGTAGAGTGGCTCGTCAAAATCTCGTTCATCCTCAACAATCATATTGTGCAGTATGACACATGCCCTCGTGATTTTTGCGAGAATTGAGCATTGCCAAAAGCAGGCGGGGCCATGCAGGATGGCAAAGCGGTATTATAGAACTCCAAATGCTCGCTCCACATCCTTCCTCGCTCCTAGCTTCTTGATGCTGCGCAAACAGTCTATGCTTGTCTGTCTGCGGCAGGGGTACCGTCTTCACAAAGGCAGTCTACTCTGGGTATATACCATATGCTAGATAGTATCCCATGTTGTACTTGCCCATTGATGAAGTACTGCACTTGAGGAGCTCGTCCCTGCAAAACATCGGTGAACAAGGGGGATTGGTTCAACACTTTTATATCATTGTTGGAGCTGGCAACACCGAAGAAGGCATGTCATATCCAAAGGTCCTGGGAGGCGACCGCTTCGAGTATAATGGTCGGGACTCCGTAATCGCCGCGAGTAAATTGCCCTTTCCATGCTCTTGGGAAATTTCTCCATTCGCAGTGCATGCAGTCCATACTTTCGAGCATTCGCGGAAACCCGCGCGCCTCTCCTTGTTGCAATAGGCGTTGCATGTCTTCGACGGTCGGGCGTCGAAGATATTCCTCGCCGAAGTTCTCGATCACTCCATCGACGAATTTCTGCAAGCATTGGATTGCTGTGGACTCGCCAATCCGTACGTACTCGTCGACAGCATCGGCAGAAGAACCATACGTCAACAAACGAATGACCGCTATGCACTTCTGTAATAGAGACAACCCTCGGGGTTAACGGCATCTACTCTCTCTGTGAAAAAGATGGACCACTCACTAAGAGATATGACGATACGAAGAAAGAGGGGTCTGCTCATCCGAAACCTCTGACGAAACAGGTGGTCGGGGTACACCGGCCCGATCTTTGTAGAAGTAGTCCTTCATGAGGCGGATATGGCCGGTTTCACGGTCCCTGTTGATGTATCGTCTGCCATCGTGCCGATGACGGTGCGAGGTAGAATTCTACAGCCTTGCTTGTATACCGGCAAGCACACACTCTTCTAACTCCACCATGGCGGGATCTAGATTGACGAATCCCACAAGGACACTCCGTAAGGTATTTATGGACTCTTCATCTTCACTGTATGAGCTTGAACCAGAGCTGGACGGCATATTTGAGGGAGAGGGATTTCGAAATGAGAGGGATTTGGCAGTGAGGAGTATTGTTGGGGATGAGAAAATATGTGCACGGTCAGTTCGGTTTATATAGGCCAGGTTGAATATCCCAACGGCTATTTTCCAAACAGATGAGTCCAACGGCTATTTTTCAAACACATGAGTCCAACGGCTACTTTCGAAACAGATGACTTCAATGGCTATTTTTCAAACACATGAGTCCAACGGCTATTTTCCAAACATATGAGTCCAACGGATATTTTTCAAAGATATTTCAATTGCAGAAAAGAAGGATACATAGGTGTACAATGACAAACTAAAAATAAAATGTTCACTACTTAGCCTAGTCTAGGTTGGCCTCCCAAATCAAATTTTTTACAAACTTCAACACTTCCGCATGATCCTTCATTTCCTCTTCGGTGAAGTTGGATTTGTCTATGGTGACCAGTTTTGTGAAAGACCTTGCAAGGACCAACTTCTGGTTGAGCTGGTCGTGTTTTCTCAAAGTGGACACCGCACGATCTGTTGCCTCGACGCGCTCAGTGTTAGCCTTGACAAAAGCTTGCAGGTCTTCTTGCGCGGACGTGTTGCCCAAGGGAAATTGCTGCTTGCCTTTCCCCTTGCGCTTCTCCTAGGCGGTGTCGCGACCTTCCCGGCGCGTCTCCTCCACGAGCCGCTCATCTGGATTGGACGAGGACGATGTGTGCGCACCGTCCTCCCTCAACCGTGCTCTTTTCTTGGTGTCGACGTATGTTCGGTTCCATTTAGGTTGGTCCAGAACATTCGTCCACCAGTGGTACAGAGTGAATACGTGTCCCATATAGCTCTTGTACAGCTCGCGCGCTTGTGCCATTAGTTGGTCGTCCGAATGACCACTAGCGTACACTTCCTTCAACCTGCACCAACAACCATTAAATTGGACAACTTTTTTGTTAGTCCGGAGCCAGTGGTCTTTGCAATACTTCACCTTGTTGAATCTTCATCCCTAATTAGGGTTTTCATGATTAATGACACCCGAAATACACGCAACTAACCTCTGTATTTGAGACTCAGGTTAAGGAGAGGTGGAAGCGACATAAAAGCGCAAAATCAAGATTGTCAAGACCTCTCGAAGCGTCGATGGCGACGAAACTCAGCATAAGTGCAAAATATTGAGTAATACGCGCGTTTTCTTTTGAAAATTTCCAGTTTAGATGGTCGTACTATTAAGAGGGGTCTCAGCACAAGTCACTTGATCAAACTCAGCATTTTGGAAACAAAATTGCATTTGCATTTAGCCACAAATCAATTTTGAGTAAAATTGTGAAGTCTTGTTTTCGTTTTGCACAGGCCGGACATTGTCCGTGATGGTCGGACAATGTCCGGCTAGTACAAATCTTGTGAGGCTTTGTTTTAAAGTGAACTAGAGACATTTGAAACCGTCCAGGGGCTTTTGTCCGGGAAAGACTGGACATTGTCCGGGAATGGCCGGACATTGTCCGGCCTGTATAAAATTTGTGAGCCTTAATCGAACACTGTAAACAAAGACATATTCATATGTCCGGGGTTTTTGTCCAGACAAATGTCTTTTGTCCGGCCTTCACAAATTTTGTTGAAACGGTAACTGACAAGGTTTCTGTTGTGAGTAACGGTCACTATTGAAGTGTACTGACCGGACATTGTCCGAAATGGCCGGACATTGTTTGGCCTGTACAATTTTCGCCTTGTTTCTTGCAAACGGCTAGTTTCCTTGAGAGCTATATATATTCTTCGACCTTGGCAGCATTTGAAAAGTTCATAATCTCAAAAACTTTGTGCAAAATCTTGCCTAACCTCTCACACTTACTCTCTTGCATTTGGAGAAAAATCTTTGAGCAAATTGTTGAGAGAAAATTGAGTAGAGTTGCATTTGAGTCACTTGCACTTACATCCTTGTTTTTCAAGCGTTGTGTTTGATCAAGTGAAGTGCTAGGCTTATTACTCTTGGTGATTGTCATCACCTAGACGACCCGGAAGGTCCGACGATCTCTCCATCGACGGTGTGTATCGGAGAGGCACGGCGGTTGGGTGTAAAGGCTCGGAGCTCGCCTATCCAGAGAGGAGAAAGGCTACCCCTAGTGGAATTGAAGCAAAATCTCTTGTGTAGAGTGCTTCAACGAGGATTAGTGGAAATTAGCAAATTTCTGATACCTCGAGAAAAATTCGATCTCTTCGATTATTTCTATTGCTTGCTTCATATTTCTAGAACTTACGATTTTGTGTTTTGTCACCCTAGTATTGCAAAACTATTTGTGTCATCTTCTAGATTATTTGTGAGTTGTTATTGCAATCTAGGATACAAGTTATTCAATCAAAGTTAAAAATTGTAAAACCGCCTATTCACCCCCCTCTAGTTGGCATCCTTCGATCAACACGTGGTATCAGAGTATAGGTCTCTCTTTTTAGTACTTAACCGTCTAGAGAGAGAATGTCGTCGATCAAGCAAAACTATAATGGAAAGGTCCCCTTCTTTAAGGGTGAAAATTATTGCCATTGAAAAATTAGGATGGTGGTATATCTTGAGTCTGTTAGTCTTGATGTTTGGAGGGTCACTAGAGACGTATTTAGAGTTCCTGTTGATTTAGAAAATCTTACACCTTTAGAAACAAAAAATCTTCAACCAAATGCTCAAGCAAAAAATGCTATATTCAATGGACTAGATTTAAATTAGTTCAACCGCATTAGTAATCTTGAAACATCATATGAAATGTGGAAAACTTTAGAAGTAATTCATGAAGGTACCTCTAAGGTTAAGGAAGCTAAGTTAATTAAATTAACTAGAGAATACAATTCTTTCATTATGGTTGAAAATGAAAATGTGAGTGACATGTTCACTCGACTTAACCTTTTAATCAATGATCTTAAAGGATTAGGTACAAAATTTGAAGACATTGACATTGTGCGCAAGATGCTTATGATTTTACCGATGAGCTTCGAACAATTGTGACCGTTCTTATAAATGGTGACCTCACATCTACAACTCCAACCGAGTTTTTGGGTACTCTCATTACCCATGAAATGCAAAAGGTGGAGAAGAAAAGAATTGTGGAAGCCTCTGGATCGAAGAAGAAAAATTTGGCTTTTAAGGCCAAAGTCGAGGAGGCCAAGGAGGATAGTTCGGATGATGGATTTGATAGTGATCTAGCCCTCCTTGTGAGAAAAACCCGAAAACTTCTAAATAAAATTAACAAGAAGGGGTTTGACTTTGAAAAGAGGCGAGGACCGCACAAGAAAACCGGATTTAAGAACATAACATGCTATGAGTGCCATGAGAAGGGGCATTTCGCTTCGAGATGTCCGAACAAGAGGAGTGATCATCAAAGATCACAAGAAAGGAAAGATGGCAGAGAAGGCTCGAAGGGCAAAAAGATGCTTTTCAAGAAGCTCTACAACAATAGAGGTAAGGGAGAAGCTTGCATCGGTGAGTGGTACTCCGGATTGGAGGAGTCCGACTCCGATGATGAAACTCCATCAACCTCCAAGAAGATGGCGGGCATTGCCATTGGAAATGCCTCTCCCTTCAAAGAAGAGTCATCACTTTGTCTCATGGCAAGTGATGACGCAAAAGTATCAGATTCCGAACCTTCTTATGATGAACTTGTTGATATGGTTATGGAATTACATGAGGCACTAGGTAAGTTAACTAAGGAAAACAAAATGCTTAAAAAGAAATATTCAACTCTTAGTGATTTGTATGTTTGTATGTTGAACTAAATGACTCTCATGAGGCACTACTAGTTAAGGAATTTGTTGACTCCAAACAAACTAGTGATATAGGAATTACTTGTGATATTCTAGATGAATCACCTCATATTGTCTCCCATTCAATATTCACCACTTGTAATGATCTAGGAATTAATCATGAAAATGCTTGTGATTCGGTTGTTAATAATGATTCAAATTTGATTCTAGAAAATTTAGAACTCAAGGCACAAGTGGAAAAATTGAATCTAGGATTAGCAAAATGTTTTAAAGGCAAATAAATCCTAGATAAACTTCTTAGTGAGCAACGATGTTCATTTAGGAAAGAAGATTTAGGATATGAACCGAATAAAAGAAAGAAGTTGTGTACTAAAGTAACTTTTGTTAAGGCTACTAATATGTTTTGTCACAAATGCCATGATATAGATCATTTACCAAATGCTTGTCCCTCAACTTATAAAGCCAAAGAAAATGTGTCTCACTCCCATTACATGCTTAAGAAAAATAAATTTGGAAAAGTGATTGCTAAATTTATTGGTATACCTCACCTAAATAAACATAAAAAGAGGATTTGGGTTCCAAAAACCCTTGTCGCTAATTTCCAAGGACCCAAACAAGTTTGGGTACCTAAAAGCATCTAACCTTTCTTTTAGGTGAACTACAAGACCGGTAGGAGGCATTGGGTGCTTGATAGCGGGTGCACCCAACACATGATCGGTGATGGAAATCGTTTCTCCTCTTTTAAGAATGGTTGCAATGACATAGACAAAATCACATTTGGTGATAATAGCAAAGGAAAGGTAATTGGGTTAGGTAAAGTAGCGATCACTAACAACCTTTCCATCTCAAACGTATTACTTGTTGAATCCTTGAATTTCAATTTGCTTTCAGTTGCAAAAATTTGTGATTTGGGTCTTCGATGCATTTTTGAACCAAATGTAGTTACTATTGAAAGCTTAAATGACAAATCTCTAGTGTTCAAAGGTTTTTGATATGGAGATTTGTGTTTGGTGGATTTCGATTCAAAAGAATCTTGCATTTCAACTTGCTTTGGTTGCCAAAAATTCTTTGGGATGGCTTTGGCATCGTCGTTTGGCTCATATTGGAATGCATCAATTGAACAAACTTTTAAAAAGAGATTTGGTTTTAGGAATGAAAGATGTAAAGTTTGAAAAGAATAAACTTTGTAGTGCTTGTCAAGCGGGAAAACAAGTTGCAAGTACTCATCCCGCTAAAAATGTTTTATCAACATCTAGACCACTTGAGCTTTTGCATATGGACTTGTTTGGTCCATCTGAAACTTAAAGTATTGGTGGTAGAAATTATTGCTTTGTTATTGTTAATGATTTCTCCCGATTTACTTGGATTTTCTTTTTAAATCATAAGTCGGAATCCCCAAGTGTTTTTAAAAGATTTGCAAAACGCGTTGAAAATGAATTTGAATTCTTCATCAAGAAACTTCGAAGTGATCATGGTGGAGAGTTTCAAAATTCAGAATTTATTGAGCTTTGTGATGAATCCGGGATTAAACACGAATTTTCCGTGCCATACACTCCTCAACAAAACAGTGTTGTAGAAAGGAAAAATCGAACATTAATCGAGATGGCTCGAACTTTGTTGGATGAGTATAAAACCCCCACTAGGTTTTGGGCCGAGGCCATCAATTCTGCTTGTTATGCTATAAACCGGCTTTACACTCATCCACTTTAAAACAAAACTCCTTACGAGTTAATTGTTGGAAGAAAACCAAATATTTCATATTTTCGAGTCTTTGGTTGCAAATGTTACATTCTTAAAAAGCGCATGCATCTTGGAAAGTTTCAAAGACGTGTTGACGAGGGCTTTCTAGTTGGATATTTATCAACTAGCAAGGCTTATCGTGTTTTTAACACTATAACCGAATGCATTGAGGAAACTTGTAATGTTGAATTTGATAAAACTAATGGCACTCAAGAAGAGTATGAAAATCTTGAGAATGTAGGAAATGAGGAACTACAAGAAGCAATGAAGAACATGACGGTTGGGGACATCAAGCCTAATGATGAAGTTTCGAAGTCACCCGGTCAAGAAAATGAAGTAGCTCCTATGGTTCCAGAGACCGCTACTCATGTCGATCTTGATCCGGAGGTGAAGGAAAATGAAGATCAAGCATTGCAAAATCCAAGACTTTATCAAACCATCACTAAGGATCACCCCGTCAACCAAATAATAGGTGATGTTGGTAAAGGTGTTCAAACTCGTTCTAAAATCACTTTTTTTGTGAGCACGCATCATTCATTTCTAGTCTTGAGCCCAAATGCATTGATGAAGCTCTAGCGGACCCGGATTGGGTAAATGCCATGCGTGAGGAATTGAACAACTTTACTAGAAACAATGTATGGAAACTTGTAGAAAAACCTCTTGATCACAATATAATTGGTACAAAATGGGTCTTTCGAAATAAGCAAGATGAAAATGGCATAGTTGTAAGGAATAAAGCTAGATTGGTAGCACAAGATTATTCTCAAATTGAAGGATTAGATTTTGATGAAACATTTGCTCCCGTGGCTAGACTAGAAGCCATCCGTATCTTACTTGCATTTGCATCAAGTTTTGAAATCAAACTATTTCAAATGGATGTTAAAAGTGCCTTCTTAAATGGTGAAATTTTGGAACTTGTATTTGTAAAGCAACCGTGGGGCTTTGAAGATCCAAAACTTCCTAATCATGTCTATAAACTTTCAAAAGCCCTCTATGGTCTTAAGCAAACTCCTAGGGCTTGGAACGGTTACGAAATTTTCTAATTTCACAAGGATTTAAAGTTGGAAAAATTGATACAACCCTCTTTACCAAAATCAGAAATGATGATTTCATTATATGTCAAATCTATGTTGATGATATAATTTTAAGTTCCACTAACGAATCCCTTTGTTAAGCTTTTGGTGAAACTATGTAAAAGGAATTTGAGATGTCCATGATCGGTGAGTTGAGCTTTTTCCTTGGGCTTCAAATCAAGCAAATCAAAGAAGGAATATTCGTGAGCTAAAGCAAATACGTGAAGGATTTGCTCAAGAGATTTGGAATGGAGGATGCAAAGCAAATCAAGACCCCTATGGCTACAAATGGTCATTTGGACATGGATGAGGGAGGTAAACCGGTGGACTAATTATATCGTTCTATGATTGGTAGTTTATTATACCTCACTACTTCTAGACCGGATATTATGTTTAGTGTATGCATGTGTGCTAGGTTTCAAGCCGCCCCTAGAGAATGTCACTTGATTGTGATAAAAAGAGTATTTAGGTACTTAAAACATACACCAAACATAGGTCTTTGGTATCCTAAATATGCTAGCTTTGATCTTCTTGGATATTCGGATTCGGACTATACCGGTTGTAAAATTGATAGAAAAGTATTTTCGGTGGATGTCAACTTCTAGGAAGATCATTAGTCTCATGGACTTGTAAGAAACAAAATTTGGTTGCACTTTCAACCGCCGAGGCGGAATATGTTTCGGCCGGTAGTTGTTGTGCACAACTATTATGGATGAAGCAAACATTGCTAGACTATGGCATAAAAGTCAATTGTGTTCCGCTTTTATGTGATAATGAGAGTGTCGTTAAAATTGCTAACAATCCAGTTCAACACTCTCGAACTAAGCACATTGACATCAAACATCACTTCTTAAGGGATCATGTATCAAAAAGGGACATAATGATTACTCATGTTTCAACCGACAATCAATTAGTGGACATATTCACTAAACCCTTAGATGAATTGAATGTTATTGACATTTCAAATGTTATTTGAATTCTTGCTTGCTTAGAATGGTCCTTTATTGTGCTCTTATCTAGTATATATATATATATATATATGTGTGTGTGTGTGTGTGTGTGTGTGTGTGTGTGTGTAATGTAGGCATCTATGCCAATCACTTCCTATTTTGAAGAAAAGACCAAAAGATCACCTCTTTATCTCTTTTCAACAAAACTTGGAGGATACATTAAGGGGGAGCAACTTAAAACTCACTGAATATTTGTATACCCCAAATTGTGTACATGAATGAAATTATGCATGTTTTTTTTGTTAAAAGTCATTTGCAAATCAAAAAGGTGAAAAAATGGTCAAAACTTTCAAAATGTGCAAAATTACCACAAAACCTTCAAAAATACGTTTCAAATATGTTTTCAAAGGTTTTGAAAGTGAAACAAAAGAATTTCGAGCTATAATGCAGAATTTTGATAAAATTGAAGACTTAGGGATCTTATTTTGGTCCAAAATGACTTATTTTCATAAAACAAGATGAGTTGAGTTTTGACAAAAACTTTCTACATAAAACACTTAGAATTCAATCACCCGAAGATAGTTCATGTTGAACTTTTTCTCAAAAGACCTACGGTTTTCAAGTTATCACACTTCTTAGATCGCCTGAAAACGACCTTTGACCCAAAAATACCCAAAATGTACATTTTGTGAATTTAGCTATTTGAGCCAGATTTTCTTCCATGATTTGGCTTGAAATAGTATTCAAATTCATACAAGTCCAAACATCTCAGAACAATCCAAGTTTCATTGAGAATTGAAGATTTGGTGAAAATCCGGCTGTTTTACCCGTTCTACTCGGATCTTTTTTTTAGGACTCATATCAAGATCTTCTTTGACTCTTATCCTTCCAAATGCTATCCATCTCTATTTCAAACATGTTATTTGAGCCCATTCTAAAACTTAATTCCTTTTTGAAGCATTTGTTGCAAAAATCCCAAAATTCAGAAGATTCAACAGTTTACCTGAACTGTCCGGACTTTGTCCGCCCAGTGCCGGACTCTGTCCGGCTTGTGCACGTCTGGGCAGTTACTTAATCTTTCGATTTCTTCTTCTTTTCCCAAATCGTTTTAAACACAAAGTTTCTCATTCCAGTTTCTTCTCACACCAAGCTCTCACTTCCCTCACCGGATGAAAGCATCCGTCCGACCGTTTTTCGTCCGGCTTGAGATCTTGGCTCCTGTTTCTCTTCTCCCTCATTTGGCTTGGTTAGATTTCTTCTTCTCCCTCTCCTTTTTCTTGCATTTCATCATGATTCACTTGCTAGGGTTTGAATGCTTTTTCTTTTTTCATGATAAAATTGATGAGGTTTTTCATGAAATTGATCTCAAATACATACTGATTCCTTATGCCCCTATTATTTTGAATCATCTTGTAGTCATGCATGCCATGAGTATTGAAATGTCTTGGTTAGGGATAAAACTACATGGTATAATATTGTGTAGTTCCTGTGAAAATGTGATGAACATCTTGGATTAACCGTTGTACATATGTTTTCATCACTTCTTGCATATTCGTTTATCCTAGTTCTGTGACATGCATGATAGGAGTATATAGATGCCAAAATTTGGGATAAACAAGTTGTTTCAAAAGCATAAGCCTAAATAACTAGGGCTAAATTGAAATAGATCATAACTAAAATGTAGTAGGTGAAAATATGAAATCTAAATGCACTTTTGATGATATTTTACTAATATACATGAATGTGATGCACTTCGAATCAAGTTAAACGAAACAAAGTGCATATGAGAAAATTGTAAAAATATGTTTTTAAAATGAATTGATCACGATTTCAACTTTCATAAGCATGATAGCTAGTGATGTTATTCACATATCTTGCTTAAGAGTTATGAAATAGACCTTAAGGAAAACTTGGTGACATCTTTGTTTAATCAAAATGTAAAGACGAAAGATTTTCCAAAATTCTTAAAGGGTCATTTAAAAGTGCATTTGAGGATCATCTTCTTATCAAACTCTATATCAATCTTTCTCTCCACAGAGTCAACATGTCGGGATGAGTCAAACAGACTAGCCGTCGCCATGGCTCTGGGTCTTCCCAACCGGCTCAACCCATCGATTGGGATGCGTTGGCGGTAGACGAGGATGACGCTGCTCAAATTCCTCCCATGGGCTCCCCTATTGCGAGCTCAGATTCAGATGATAGCAGCAGTGGCGGTGATCAGAGGCCTAGGGGCGCTCAGACCTATTCAGCGAGTGCGGTTCAACGGCTTCGCCGAAAGAACCCGTATGAGCACCCACGGACATGCACAGAGCGAAACTTCTGGAATGCCTTCCAGATGTCTCAGTATAGCACTTGGTTCTCCTCCGCCAAGGTTTTCGGACATCAAGCGGTTGATTGGAACCTGATTGAGAGCAAAGTTCACTATCCTCTTAAAGGCAAGTTCCTGGCGATTAATATGTGTTCGTTCACTGAGATGAAGGAAGAATGGAAATGGAACGAGGATATCATTCGATCTTTCTTTGCATCCCTACATAGTGCCTCGGACCGATCTCATATCATATTCATGAACAACAATTCGAAGAAGACACTCACCAAGGCGCAGTTCAAGAAAGCTCTTCAGATTGAGCATGTTGACCACAGCCTATTTGCCTTGGATGAGGTGCAAGTTGAAGCTGTCGCCCATCTCTTTGTTAGTCCAAACCCAAACATTGGCAAAGTCTCTCAGTTGATTCCCCCGGTTGTGATCCTTAAGAAGATCAACCGGATGACCATTCTGTTGCATCTACGCTTTCATGCCTAACCCTAATTTTGATGATTAATGAAAACAAAGTGTTCCGGACTAATTGTGCTTTCGAGATTGATTGATACAGGGAAGAATTACGAGATGATCAAGATGAACCCGACTTAAAGTAAAGCACAAGATACAGAAGAGCAAAGATAAGACGCAAATCATGAAGATGCGAAAGACCTAAGGTATTATGAGTTTTTATTTTTACCGATCTCGACGTTTGGAGATGATCGGTTAGGGAAATTATTTTCTAGTTTTAAACCGTACTATAAAGAGGGGTGGCGAAAGTCCTCTTTTTATCTCCAATACAAACCGAGAATCCTAGGTCATTGCATTGCATCATTTTGGTTGGATTTGATTTTGAACTTATTTGAAAAATCTGGTTTTTCAGTTCAGTTTTTGACAGCAGAAGAGTATTTGTAATTTTCAGAAAGATCTAGACAGATCTGGCTTTTTCTTCTGTTGACAAAAATGTAGCCCTTGAAATTATCTTTCCAACGAGCTATTAAACACCTCTTTTGGATTTCTGGATTTAAAGTTATCTCTGTTTTTGTTCATGCTGACTGTCAGTTTGCTAAACTGACTGTCAGTTTGAATGTCAGTTAGTTTAAACTGACAATTGTCCAGAGAGAATGTATTTTGTGCTCAAAATGTTTGTACTAAACTGACTGTCAGTTTGAATGTCAGTTAGTTTAAACTGACAATTGTCCAGAGAGAATGTATTTTGTGCTCAAAATGTTTGTACTAAACTGACTGTCAGTTTGTCCATACTGACTGTCAGTTGGGGTTTCGACCACAGAGATTTTAACTGAGTTTCTATTTGATTTTGGTCGAGTTTGTGGTCGAACTGACTGTCAGTTTGTGTAACTGACTGTCAGTTGTGGGTTTCAGCTTTCCTTTTTCGACCACGAACGGCTAGCAAAGTTTTCGTCCGTAAATTTTGTCAGCCGTTGTGCACTAAAATGACTGTCAGTTTAGCAAACTGACTGTCAGTTTGGGTTGCTGATTTTCAGCTCTAGCTCCAACGGTTCATTTGCTTCTTGTGGCTATAAATAGGGGCTTTGGGCATGTGTTTCAAATAACAAGCAGCAGCATTTCATATACACTCTTGAGCATTAGTTTCTTATATAAAATCTTGATCTTTTGATCAAGTCGAGTGCTTTTCGATCCACCGAGAGTTTCAGTTCTTTTGCATTTGCATCCACTTAGCTTCTCGGTGCGTGTTTGGAGGTCTAGAGAAGACCTAGCTGCCTGTTACTCTTGGTGAGCGCCCTCACCTAGACGGTTCGGAGGCGTGGCCATTGATCTCTCCATTCAGAAATTGTCGGAGAGACTCGGCAAGTGTGTACAAGGCATCGGTGCTCGCCTTTCCGGAGTGGACAAGGAGCAACCACTAGTGATAATATCCTTTGTGGATATTGAGGCAAGACTCAAGTGATTTGAGTGCTTCAACGAGGATTAGTGGAGACTGGGCGAGTCTCCGATACCTCGGTAAAAATCGCTGTGTTCGTTCTCTTTTCCCTTTGCTTACATTATTTGTTTTGATTTGCATTTATTTGTTCTAACACTACTACAGAAGTGCATTCCACTAACCCATATTTTCTAACGGTTATAAGCAATCTGGGAAAAATCCGATAGAATAGGACGACAGCGGCGGAAAAGAAGCATTTTACTATCGGTTACACACTAGTCCAACGTTAGTGAAATGCAAAAACTTTTTACTATCGGTCATTACTGTACAAACCGATATAATATATTAAATAGTACTATCGGTTTTCCATTTTTAACTGATAGTAAAATTACGCACTTTATACTATCGGTTATGACTGTACAAACCGATATAATATATTAAATAGTACTATCGGTTTTTCATTTTTAACTGATAGTAAAATTACGCACTTTATACTATCGGTTATTACTGTACCAACCGATATAATATATTAAAATAGTACTATCGGTTTTTCATTCGTAACAGATAGTAAAATTACTCACTTTATACTATCGGTTCGTACTGTACCAACCGATATAAAAGATAAACTTTTACTATCGGTTATTAGTGTACAAACCGATAGTAAAGATGAACTTTTACTATCGGTTTGTTTATTCAACCGATAGTAAAAGAAACAATGGGGGCCTTTAGAAGAGAGGAAAGTTCACTAACGGTTATGTTTTTGAACCGATAGTAAAAGTTCATCTTTACTATCGGTTATTAGTGTACGAACCGATAGTAAATATGAACTTTTACTATCGGTTTGTTTATTCAACCGATAGTAAAAGAAACAATGGGGACCTTTAGAAGAGAGGAAAGTTCACTAACGGTTGTGTTTTTGAACCGATAGTAAAATTACATTTTTACTATCGGTTATTAGTGTACGAACCGATAGTAAATATAGTAAAAGAAACAATGGGGACCTTTAGAAGAGAGGAAAGTTCACTAACGGTTGTGTTTTTGAACCGATAGTAAAATTACATTTTTACTATCGGTTATTAGTGTACGAACCGATAGTAAAGATAAACTTCCTTATAATGGGTTAAACGCGCGGGAGTTTTCCCTCCAGTCCAACCAAACACATTTCCAAATAAGTCTCTACTCACACGCGGAAAACCCTAGCCTCCCCGACGTCCCCTTTTTCGCTCCTGCACCACCATTGCCGCTCGCATTTGGGTTCTCCACTGCCGCCGGTCACTGCATCGCGCCATCGTAGGCCACTCCACGAACTGTAAGTGTTCTTGACCAACCCGATTAAAATTGTTCTTGCCCCTCGTGTCAGTTTCTTAAATTGATACCGAACGCGATTAGAACCAGGTATTCTTTAGGAAAGAGTAATTGTAATGAAATCAGTTTCCTAACTTCATACAAGCATGCAGAGCGCCATGTTGAAAGACCAATACGAGTTGCCTCAATTGGAGCAGATGCGACAAATTTGGGCTCAATATATGATGGATGAAGTGGCTATCAACGATCGATCGTAAATGACTTGTGTAATATACATTGAATGTGTTAATTGGTGTATATGTGTACTTGTATTGGTGTATTTGTGAATAAACCTAATATGTGAATAATTAGATCCAATCTGTCCAATGCATGTGTATATCTTTGTATTAGTGTATTTGTGAATAAATTCAATCTCTGAATAATTAGATTCAATCTGTCCAATGTGTGTCTCTCTGTATTGTTATATATGTTAATAATCCTTTGTAATACTATCGGTTCATATCCTACAACCGATAGAAGAAAGTTTCCAGTACTAACCGTGTCGAGTAACTAACCGATAGGAAAACTAACAGTACTATCGGTTTCCAGTGTAGAACCGTTACAAGAAATCTAACATCACTATCGGTTGAGTTCACTGAGCCGATAGAAGAAATTATCATTCACGATTAGTGAATGTTGGAATATAGGTATTTTACTATCGGTTTGCAACCGATAGAGTTGTGCTACATTTTTTCTATCGTGCCGATCACTAGCGGTAAGAGAACCGATAGTAGAGACGATTTTAAACCGATAGTGAAAAGCAATTCTGTAGTAGTGTAAGTTTTAAAGTTTTAAAAGCCTCCTATTCACCCCCCCTCTAGTCGGCATCCTTGATCCAACACGTGGTATCAGAGCTTGGTCTCTCGATTCATTAGGCTTTACCGCCTAGAGAGAGGATGTCGTCAAGTGGAGTTTTTCTTCTTGGTCATACCGGTCGTGCGCCTATCTTTGATGGGACAAATTATCCTTATTGGAAAGTGCGCATGTCGGTATTCCTAGAAGCTATGGGGCTTGATGTATGGGATATCGTTAAACTCGGCTTTACTCGTCCGGTTGATCCGGCAAGTCAGTCTGAGGACGATAGGAGAAAGTTGCATTTAAATGCCCATGCAAAAAATGCACTCTTTGCCGGTTTATCCTTAAATGAGTTCAACCGTGTGAGCAATCTCACGACTGCTCATAAGGTTTGGACTACCCTCGAAGAAATTTACGAGGGAACAACAAAGGTAAAAGAGGCAAAATTGTTAATGGTGAGGCAAAAATATGAGACATTCACCATGTCATCAACCGAGTCCGTGGATTCCATGTTTACTCGGTTAAATAACATTGTGAATGAACTCAAGGGTCTTGGTGTTGTTTTTACTGACCTTGAGCTTGTGAGAAAGATGCTTAGGGCCTTGCCGGAAAGCTTCGACACTTTGGTCACGGTTCTCACAAACTCCGATCTATCGACCACAACACCAACCGATCTTTATGGGAACCTCATCACCCATGAGATGCACAAGAAGGAGAAGAAGGAAGCAGCCGAACCCACGGAGACGAAGAAGAAAGCTTTGGCCTTCAAAGCTAATGCAAGAAACGATTCAAGTGATGGCTCCTCCGATGAAGACCTCGCGCTCATGGTAAAGAATACTCAAAAACTCCTTCGCAGGTTGCATAAGAAAGGTGTCAACATTGACACATGACCAAAGGGGCAAAAGCAAAACAACTTCAAGGACATCATTTGCTATGGATGTCATGAGAAGGGACACATAGCATCAAGGTGTCCAAACAAGAACAAGGCGTGGAACAAGAAGAAGAAGTTCTTCAAGAAGAAGAATGAAGAAATCAAAGAAGCCTGTTTTGGAGAGTGGATGTCCGGCGGAGAGAGCTCTGACTCCGACTCCGACAACGAAAGAAGTTGCTCCAAGAAGATGGCCAGACTAGCTCTCGGCAACATCAACACTTCAACTAGCTCATCCATTTGCCTTATGGCTAAAGGCGATGAAAAGGTACACATCAATGATCCTTCATATGATGATTTAGTTGAAATGATAACCGAATTAAATGAAGTTTTTGGAAAAACTAAAAGGAAGTATAAGGCGCTTAAGGAAGAACATTCTTCCCTACGCGCTCAATACTTCGAGCTTAAAGAATCTTATGAATGCATGCTCATAAAAGATGTTACAAATATCTCATCTAAGGTAGATGCTTCAACTTCATGTAATCTGGATGATTCTCCCTCTAGTAGTCATCACATTCCATGTGTTTCTAATGATAACATCTTAAATGAAAATTATGAACTCAAGACACAAGTTGAAAAACTTGGAAAAGGCTTAGAAAATTGTTATAAAGGTAAAATATCTCTTGATCTAATCCTTAGTAAACAAAAATGTTCTTTTAGAAAAAAAGGATTAGGATATTTTCAAAAGAAAGGAAGGAAACAAAATTCTAAAACTATATTTGTTAAAGCATGCAACACATTTTGTCATAAATGCCATGAAACTGGTCATTCACATGAAGCATGTCCCTTAATGACTCCTAATTATTTAGATACTTGCTACATGCTTCAAAAGTCGAGAAAAGGTTATGCTATAGCAAAGTATGTTGGTGCACCCATGTTAAATAAAAGAAAGAAATCTATTTGGGTGCCCAAAGCTTTGATTGCTAACATTGAAGGACCCAAAAAGGTTTGGGTACCTAAAAGAACTTAATTCTTTTTATGCAGGTGAACTACAAGACCGGTGGGAGGCATTGGGTGCTAGATAGCGGATGCTCCGAACACATGACCGGTAACAAGAAGTTGTTCACCTCAATAGAAGACAACTCAAGCGAGAACCAAAAGATTACTTTTGGCGACAACCGTCAAGGAAATGTGGTAGGCTTGGGTAAAATCGCAATCTCAAATGATCTATCTATTTCAAATGTTTTATTGGTCGAATCTCTGAATTTCAATTTGCTTTCCGTTGCACAAATTTGCGTTTTTGGTTTTAGTTGCACATTTTTCCCAAAAGAAGTTTTGGTTGAAAGTTTAAAAGATAAAACTTTGATCTTTAAAGGCTTTCGTTTTGGAAATCTTTATTTGGTTGATTTTCATTCAAAAGATGCATCTCTTTCAACATGTCTTGTCTCTCAAACCTCGAAAGGTTGGCTATGGCATAGACGACTTGCACATGTTGGAATGCATCAATTGAGAAAACTTTTAAAACGTGATTTGGTTGTTGGCTTAATGGATGTGAATTTTGAAAAGGACAAACCTTGTAGCTCTTGTCAAGCTGGCAAGCAAATAGCTACTTCACATCCAACTAAGCGCATTCTTTCGACTTGCAAACCTTTGGAACTCCTTCATATGGATTTATTTGGACCTTCCGAGTTCCAAAGTATCGGGGGTAGCAATTATGGTTTTGTGATTGTTGATTATTTTACTCGCTATACTTGGGTTTTCTTTATTTCCCAAAAATCTGAAACCCCCGATGTTTTCAAAAGTTTTGCAAAACGGGTTTCTACTGAATTCGAATTATCCATCAAGAAAATCCGTAGTGATCATGGTGGAGAGTTCGTTAATTCAACTCTTTTTTATTTTTGTGACTCTCTTGGAATTAAACATGAATTTTCCACATCATACACTCCACAGCAAAATGGAGTTGTTGAAAGGAAAAATCGAACACTTATAGAAATGGCAAGGACTATGCTAAGTGAGTACGATACTCCTACTCGCTTCTGGGCTGAAGCCGTGCATACCGCTTGCTATTCTATAAATCGGCTCTATTTGCATCCTCTTCTGAATTTGACTCCTTATGAGCTTCTTGTTGGGCGCAAGCCAAATATTTCTTATTTTCGAGTGTTTGGTTGCAAATGTTATATTCTTAAGAAAAGAAATTTTGGTGGTAAATTTCAAAGAAGAGTAGATGAAGGCTTTCTAGTCGGATACTCCACCACTAGTAAAGCTTATCGTGTTTTCAATAAAAATACAAGTTGTATTGAAGAATCGGGTGATGTTGAATTTGATGAAACTAATGGCTCACAAAAGGAGCAAGTCTCTCATGAAGTTTCAGGTGAAGATCTTCAAGAAGCAATGAAGAACATAACCATTGGAGACATCAAGCCAACAGAGGAAGATCAAGAAGATGATGTCAACATTGAAAATGTTGATCAAGACGCATCATCATCTCATTTTGACCCTCCAAAACAAGGTCAAGATGAAGCAATACAAGATGAAGAACCAAGGCAACACCAAACCATCACCAAGGATCACCCTCTAGACCAAATATTGGGTGACGTCAGTAAGGGTGTTCAAACTCGATCTCGTATTGCTGCATTTTGTGAACATCATTCATTTGTGTCTTCTTTAAAACCCAAACATGTTAATGAAGCTTTAAATGATCCTGATTGGGTTAATGCCATGCATGAAGAACTTAATAACTTTGCTAGAAATGAAGTTTGGACTCTAGTAGAAAGACCAAAAGATCATAATGTTATTGGAACAAAGTGGGTTTTCAGAAATAAGCAAAATGAAAATGGTGTTGTAATTAGAAACAAAGCTCGTCTTGTTGCTCAAGGCTTCACTCAAGTCGAAGGTTTAGACTTTGGTGAAACTTTTGCACCGGTAGCAAGACTTGAAGCTATTCGCATTCTTCTTGCTTATGCATCATGTTTTAATATCAAACTTTTTCAAATGGATGTAAAAAGTGCATTCTTAAATGGTGAAATTTCTGAACTTGTGTTTGTTGAACAACCTCCCGGTTTTGAAGATTCTAAATTTTCAAACCATGTATTTAAATTGTCAAAAGCTCTCTATGGTCTCAAACAAGCTCCTCGGGCTTGGTATGAGCGTCTTAGAGACTTTCTATTATCAAAAAGTTTTAAAATTGGGAAGGTTGACACAACTATCTTTACAAAGAAAATTGAAAAAGAACTGTTCATTTGTCAGATTTATGTTGATGATATTATATTTGGATCTACTAATGAACATTTCTGTCATGAGTTTGCAGAGATGATGTCTAGGGAGTTCGAGATGTCCATGATTGGTGAGCTAAGCTTCTTCCTCGGTCTACAAATCAAGCAACTCAAGAACGGGACGTTCGTAAGTCAAACAAAGTACGTGAAGGACCTGCTCAAGCGTTTTGGGATGGAAGACGCTAAGGCAATCAAAACTCCCATGGCGACCAATGGACATCTGGACATGGACAAAAGCGGCAAATCGGTCGATTCTAAACTTTATAGGTCTATAATTGGTAGTCTTTTATATCTTACTGCATCTAGGCCTGATATCATGTTTAGTGTGTGCTTGTGTGCTATATTCCAATCTGATCCTAAGGAATGTCATTTAACTGCTCTTAAAAGAATCCTTAGGTATTTAAAATGCTATCCCAGTTTAGGACTTTGGTATCCTAAAAATGCAAATTTTGAATTAATTGGGTACTCTAATTCTGATTATGCTGGGTGCAAGATTGATCGTAAGAGCACATCTGGTAGCTGTTAGCTGTTGGGGAGATCCTTAGTATCATGGTCATCTAGGAAACAAAATTCTGTAGCTCTCTCCACAGCTGAAGCTGAATATGTGTCTGCAGGCAGTTGCTGTGCTCAATTATTGTGGATGAAGCAGACATTTTTGGATTATGGGATTATATTTGATAAAGTGCCACTATTGTGTGATAATGAAAGTGCAATTAAAATTGCTAATAATCCTGTTCAACACTCTAGAACTTAGCATATTGAAATAAGGCACCATTTTATTAGAGATCATGTGGCAAAAGGAGATATTGATGTGAATTTTGTAAGAACTAATATGCAACTAGCTGATATCTTCTCTAAACCCCTAGATGAATCAAGATTTTGCTTTTTAAGGGGTGAACTGAACATTATTGATATATCAAATGCTAGTTGATGTGCTAAATGTGTTGGTTGTATAAAATATTATTATTTTATTCCCTCTCTAGTCTTAGACTGCTTCTGGTCGAAATTGGCCAAACTGACAGTCAGTTCAGTAGTTAGGAGCCTGGTCTTAGTCTCTGGTCGAAGTCATTGTCATAACTGACAGTCAGTTTCACAAACTGACAGCCAGTTACGTGCACTCGATTTTGGTCGAAGCTCCTGGTCGTGTTCGAGTCCCAAACTGACTGTCAGTCTCATACACTGACTGTCAGTTTCAAAACTCAATTCTGTGAACTGACTATCAGTGTGGTACACTGATTGTCAGTTCCATGTTTTTGAGTTTGGAACTGACTGTCAGTTTATCAAACTGACTGTCAGTTGTGGGATCCCGAACCCTAAAAACCCCCGATCCTTTTCTTGTCTTCTCATCTCCTCCCACCGCCGTTTTTGCTTCTCTTGCCGCCGGTGCCCTTCCTCTTGAGCTGCGCCACCACCAAAGTTCGCCGGCGCTTCCTCCTCGCCGTCGACGAGCACCACCGCCCGCCGTTTGCTCCTCCACCGCTCCTAGGCGCCGTCGTTTTGCCGCCCGCTTGCCGTGGCCGTGAACTCGACGTGTGCATCTCGCCGGCGTTAAGCTTCCCAAACACCGTTGTGTTGAGGATCGCCGGCGTTGCCTTTTCTTCTTGGTGTGTTTCTGTGGCCGGTTCGTCGCCGTCGACCAGTTCTGTTCGTCGATAGCCTCCTCTGTTCAGGTCTTCGCCTCCTCTGTTTTTTCTCTCTGTTTTTCAATTTCGCTATGTCTGATCAGCCCGGTCCTTCTCGCCTTTGTGTTGACGGCAACACAAGATTAATGAAAACAAAGTGTTCTGGACTAATTGTGCTTTCGAGATTGATTGATACAGGGAAGAATTACGAGATGATCAAGATGAACCCGACTTAAAGTAAAGCACAAGATGCAGAAGAGCAAAGATAAGACGCAAATCATGAAAATGCGAAAGACCTAAGGTATTATGAGTTTTTATTTTTACCGATCTCGGCGTTTGGAGATGATCGATTAGGGAAATTATTTTCTAGTTTTAAACCGTACTATAAAGAGGGGTGGCGAAAGTCCTCTTTTTATCTCCAACACAAACCGAGAATCCTAGGTCATTGCATTGCATCATTTTTGGTTGGATTTGATTTTGAACTTATTTGAAAAATCTGGTTTTTCAGTTCAGTTTTTGACAGCAGAAGAGTATTTGCAATTTTAGAAAGATCTAGGCAGATCTGGCTTTTGCTTCTGTTGACAAAAATATAGCCCTTGAAATTATCTTTCCAACGAGCTATTAAACACCTCTTTTGGATTTCTGGATTTAAAGTTATCTCTGTTTTTGTTCATGCTGACTGTCAGTTTGCTAAACTGACTGTCAGTTTGAATGTCAGTTAGTTTAAACTGACAATTGTCCAGAGAGGGTGTATTTTGTGCTCAAAATTTTTGTACTAAACTGACTGTCAGTTTGTCCATACTGACTGTCAGTTGGGGTTTCGACCACAGAGATTTTAACTGAGTTTCTATTTGATTTTGGTCGAGTTTGTGGTCGAACTGACTGTCAGTTTGTGTAACTGACTGTCAGTTGTGGGTTTCAGCTTTCCTTTTTCGACCACGAACGGCTAGCAAAGTTTTCGTCCGTAAATTTTGTCAGCCGTTGTGCACTAAACTGACTGTCAGTTTAGCAAACTGACTGTCAGTTTGGGTTGCTGATTTTCAGCTCTAGCTCCAACGGTTCATTTGCTTCTTGTGGCTATAAATAGGGGCTTTGGGCATGTGTTTCACATAACAAGCAGCAGCATTTCATATACACTCTTGAGCATTAGTTTCTTATATAAAATCTTGATCTTTTGATCAAGTCGAGTGCTTTTCGATCCACCGAGAGTTTCAGTTCTTTTGCATTTGCATCCACTTAGCTTCTCGGTGCGTGTTTGGAGGTCTAGAGAAGACCTAGCTGCCTGTTACTCTTGGTGAGCACCCTCACCTAGACGGTTCGGAGGCGTGACCGTTGATCTCTCCGTTCGGAGATTGTCGGAGAGGCTCGGCAAGTGTGTACAAGGCATCGGTGCTCGCCTTTCCAGAGTGGACAAGGAGCAACCACTAGTGATAATATCCTTTGTGGATATTGAGGCAAGACTCAAATGATTTGAGTGCTTCAACGAGGATTAGTGGAGACTGGGCGAGTCTCCGATACCTCGGTAAAAATCGTTGTGTTCGTTCTCTTTTCCCTTTGCTTACATTATTTGTTTTGATTTGCATTTATTTGTTCTAAGTTTTAAAGTTTTAAAAGCCTCCTATTCACCCCCCCCCCCCTCTAGTCGGCATCCTTGATCCAACACATTCTACCGAAGATTGGGGATCGAGGGACCTTCACCTCTACCATGCTACGCCTTCTGAAGGCTCAGATTGATGAGACCCCGTTTGATATCATTGAGTTTATGTTCCATGAGATGCAGGAGGTCCAGATGGATCCGAAGAGGCTTTTGCCCTTCGCGCCTTTTATTGCTCACACCTTATCATACTTTGGCCTTCACCGAGCATCTCGTCCTACTTCGATGGAGTACTACTGGATGAAGAGTCTGGGGATTCTCATTCATTATGAGACTCAAGTAGGGCAACCAGCTGATGATGATGAGCAGATGGTAGACATTTTAGTTGCGGCGGGAGCTCCCTCTCTACTTTAGTCCTATTCTATATCTCTTGGCTCAGATGTCTCTACCCCCTATATGATGATCATGGAGCGTCTCGACCAGATGTCCATGCGCTTTGAGGCTCGATTTGATGCAATTGACTCCCATCTCAACTCCATCGATCATCGGCTGAACATCATTGAACCTCGACTAGATTCCATGAGTCAGGACATCTCCGAGCTACACGGGCATTTTGGTGCAAGACAATATCAGCGGCACCGTCGCGGTGACTCTTCCTCCGATCATCCTCCACAGCCTTAGATCATATAGTGATCGTTAGACTCTTTTGAGTTCTGTGTGTATATGGGCATGGTGGTTGTATACTTGTATGGTCTACTCTCAGCTTCCATTGTATGCATGTATGTCTTTCTCCTTTTGTGGTTGTTTGATGCCAAAGGGGGAGAGTTATCTCATATATACATATATATATATATATATATATATATATATATATATATATGATTGTTATGTTGTTACATGGTCACACACACACACACACATATATATATATATGGTTTGATTCAGGGGGAGCACTGTTTGTTTTTTTTATTTTTGATATCCCCTGTGTTTTTTGTATATCTGTTGTCATCAATCACCAAAAAGGGGGAGATTGTTGAATCTTGAGCCCTAATTAGGGTTTTGGTGATTAATGACATCTGAAATACATGCAACTAACCTCTGTATTTGAGACTCAGGTTAAGGAGAGGTGGAAGCGACACAAAAGCACAAAATCAAGATTGTCAAAACCTCTCGAAGTGTCGATGGCGATGAAACTCGGCATAAGTGCAAAATACTGAGTAATACGCGCGTTTTCTTTTGAAAATTTCTAATTTAGATGGTCGTACTATTAAGAGGGATCTCAGCACAAGTCACTTGATCAAACTCAGCATTTTGGAAACAAAATTGCATTTGCATTTAGCCACAAATCAATCTTGACTAAAATTGTGAAGTCCTGTTTTCGTTTTGCACAGGCCGAACATTGTTCGTGATGGCCGGAAGCCATCACGAATTTTGGAGGCTTTGTTTTAAAGTGAACCAAAGACATTTGAAACCGTCCGGGGGCTTTTGTCCAGGAAAGGCCGGACATTGTCCAGCCTGTATAAAATTTGTGAGCCTTAATCGAACACTGTAAAGACATATTCATATGTCCGGGTTTTTTGTCCGGACAAATATGTTTTGTCCGGCCTTCACAAATTTTGTTGAAACGGTAACTGACAAGGTTTCCGTTGTGAGTAATGGTCACTATTGAAGTGTACTGACCGGACATTGTCTGAAATGGCCAGACAATGTTCGACTAGCGCGCGCTCGGTCGTGGTTGCGTGTTAGAGAGAGCCTAATATTGAGAAATAATCTTTTAGAAAATATCGAACCAATATCTCTCATCTCGGGAGAGTTCGGCTCACAGAATAAGTATTTGCATATGCAACTATATGTTATGAATGCAATTATGCAAATCCCCATACCCTTATTCCTATGTCTAACATCATTTTAATCCTATGGTTCCTAGGAAGTCCACAAAGCTCTGATACCACGTTGTAGCACCCCAAATAGCGGCTAGCTATTTGGAACACTATCACACCTTCATATCACAGCTATTGTTGAAGATGGATAACATTACCTAATTTTTTTTCCTCTTTACAGGCATTACATTTCATAGTGCACCATCAAGTTATATAAAATAGAAAGCTATGATATAAAACAAGCAGAAGACTTGAATATGTAAACATGAAGGTTATGATTATAAAGAACTAGTGTCATCCATCAATTGTAAACAATGCTAAGTCTAATATGAAATGGAGCACTAGTAGCCTACACATGGGAAACCATCTCTATGTGAATTAGTACCCCAAAACCTCATGTACAAAAGAGTAGATGTCCAAGCAATGCAACATGATCATACATCAACGTGTCGCTCCATAACCTACAACCAAAGAATCGACAACAAAGAAACAAAGAAAGCAAGCGTAAGATGCAAGTAATCTAGTACAAGCGGCTATAGCACAAAGTAGACAATGATATACGGGTACAAACAATCATACTAACCATTACCAAACACCAAGACTTCAAACGATGACCCAAGGAGATGCTTGCCCCCGAATCACCCCTAAAAAGACTTAAACAAAACATTGCTTGAGAGGGTTTTCCAAGGTGTGATCGACTAAGGACTCCAAACATAACATGGCTTAGGAGGGCTTCCCAAACGTGTGATCAACCAAAGACTCCAAACATAACATGACTTGGGAGGGCTTCCCAAGGTGTGATCGACTAAGGACTCCAAACATAACATGACTTGGGAGGGCTTCCTAAGGTGAGATCAACAAAAGATTCCAAACATAACATGGCTTGGGAGGGCTTCCCAAGGTGTGATCAACAAAAGATTCCAAACGGGACTTAGGTGAGTATTTAACTATGAGTCCCCCTAAATCAAGAACTCCAAACAAAACATTCCATAGATACCAACAAAAGATAATTCCCTCGATAAGGGATAAATATATAATTATATAAGTGTTCCTCCCTTCACAATGCCTACTTAGCTCCAAGTGGAACTAGGCGGTAGCTACTTTCCTTTTTAGTGATTGAGCAATCGCCCGACATTTCCATTCCATTCGCCAAGCATTCCGTTCGGCGCTCCAATCATCAACCGGCTCCACTATTTGAGCTCTCTTTGCATTTCCTACACATGCACATACGCCCAATTTGAGCTCTCTTTGCATTTCCAAAATCCATACTTACACATTGATCCATAATTATGTGCAAAAGTACTTATCCAAAGAGATTACCTCTTCGGCCATTATTTTCCCTCTCGAGCATTTCATCAACATATGGCGTTCATCCATTTCCATGCATGACCTCAAGATCCAAACCAACCCCTCGTAGGCCTACACCCTCACATGAACACAACACCATCCATAAGCAAAGCTATAGTTCATCATTTAATCATAGGTAGTCACATATATTAGAAAAATCCTTGTCCATTAAAATTACCTTCCCGACGGATATTTCCATTCGGCATTCCATCAAACATTCGGTAATTGTCAAACACTTGGCGAGCATCGCCCTCCATCCAAACCTTTGCATGCTCACGACATTTCAATTAAGTTTCCGAATGGCCTCCAAGACCTCGCATAATCATAATGTCATCTGTAAGGAAAGCTTGACTTTGTATTTAACCATAGGTTCACATATACATACATCAATTAATTTAAACATCGACCTTTCAACATTATTCATTCTCTTTTGATATTTAATCGGATACCTTAAGCGTGACATACAAAATGTGTCTTCGGTATTTCCAGATCATCCACAAAATATCTTCTGTTTTGTTCCTTGCACGACAACCATCACCAATCAAGCTCCGACACTCGATGCTCACCTGGCATAAATATGATCATGCATCATTGATTCATTTACACTCACCACATTTATCCATCTAAATCAACGGAAAACATTATATCATTTACCTTTTCGGTATTCTGTCGAGCGCTTGATGACCGACACATGAAACACGCCTACGGCCACCAAGACATGGGCCGCTGTCTAGACTTCGTCCACACCTCGCAAACACGATCACATCATCGATCCATCCACATGCATACCACCATTAATTAAATCTGTTGCAAACATTAATTTTACCTCCTATTAGGCATTTCGTCGAACACAACACGAGCGCTGTTGTACGTGGACCACCGTCCGTTGCTCTTACTGTTCGAAGCTCACCGGTGATCTCCATGCCAACGCCGCCGTCCGAAGATCGCTGGCTTGCCATCGAAGCTCAACCGGGCCGCACCTGGGCCACCGGGTCGAGAGCTGGTGTAATATCCCAAAAATAGAGTATAAAATTTTTTTAAAAAACCTACTACTAAATAATTTCCTTTTGTCTTAACTCCAGAACCTAAACCCTAATTTACAAAATAACCTACAACACTTATTTACCCTAATTATATTTATCCAAAGGCTAGATTATTAAGTTCATTTGAAAACATTTACAAACTGGTCCAGTCTCCTAATTTTCTTACCTGCAGTTCAATCCTTCTAGGCCCATAATTAGCCTAATTTCCCTAGATAGCTCAGAACTACAATCAGACTAAACAGATAGGATCCCCTACCTATCTTATCCAGATTTGTCTTCAGCGTCGAGATCAAATTCAGTTCCTAAGACCCAGAAACTCAACCTAGTTCTATTTTCGAAAACCAGAATTCCTAAATTACTCTAATTACCCTGCTTGACCCTTCAACCTTCAGTTCAGATGATTCCAGAGTAGATTTCTTCTGGATTTCTTCGGAACCCTAAATCTTAATACGCTTGCATACCAGTCCTAAAACTTTTCATCCAAATAAGTTCATTTGGCCACTTTTCGCGATTCAGTCCAGATTTCATCGCAAATCAGTCCTTTTCCTATTTTCAAAAGCCAGAAAAGGCTAAATTCTCCAATTCATCTCCAAATTCCAATCTGATTGATCCATCATGTTTCTTCCGCTATTCAACACAAGTTCCCCAATTATACCCAGTTCAGATTCGGCCCTGAAACCTAGTTATTCGCATTTCCACTCGTTTTCGGTAAAAATACTATTCACTTTTACCCTAATTCTATTTTCGTTTTCATTTCGTTCTCACCTTAATCCAATTCAGCCCAAGACTCAAACTCCTATATGGCACCTCCACATACAACAATCCACACACACCCATATATAGACATTTCAGTATACACATATACAAATACATGAGTAAACACATATCTAAATTCGTTTAACTCCACAGATACATTCAGATCACATATATACACAACTACTCATATATCTATCTATACCTAAATGTACACATGTGTATACATCACCATTGCTTAACTCACAAACCATCCAAAACAGCAAAATGCACACGGCAGCACAGCCTGTTCCCTTCCTCTACACGCAGCAGCTTGGATCACCTTTGCTTCACCTCAACTCAACCACAGCTCCAGCAGAACCTGCACACACCTTCTCCTCTGGACAGCAGCTGCTTCGAGCTTACAGATAGACATGTATTCATACATTTATAGCAATAGCAGCAAGAGTCCATTTCCTCTGTACTCTCTTTCTTCTTCCTCCAAAACTTCAGTGAAAACAACAGTAGCAACATCTCAAGATAACCGAGCTAAAGAGTTCAGGGGCTTTTTCCCAAACCTCACCGCCGGCAAGCAAACTCCGGCGATCTAGCAAGTGGCGGCGCTGGTTGTTCGGGAAGAGGCGGCAGGAGGTGACCCCAGCGGTTTGTGGTGGTGGAGCGGCGTTGACGTGGTGGCGGCGCGGCCGGATCCGGTGGGAGCGGCACCGAGGCAGCTCACGGGGAGGCACGGGGCTTCGGCGGCGTTGGGAACCGGCGGCGGCAGTGTTGCGTAGCGGTGGGAACCGGCGGCGGCGCGCGCGGCTTCGGCGGCGTGGCGGCGGACCGGCGACCAGGCGGGTGGCGGTGGTGCGCCGCCATGGTACGGCCCGGCCACCGGCGACGCATTGACCGTGGAGTGGAGGAGATTTGGGGAGAAGAAAAAGAAAGAAAAGAAAGAGAGAAAGAAGAGAAATGGAGAAAAGAAAAGAAAGAAGAAGAAGAAGAAAGAAGAAGGGAAAAGAAAAAGAGGCAGGAGAGGGAGTGGCGGCCAGCAGGGCAAAAAGGAGCTTTTGGCCACTTTGCGAAGAGGCTCTCCAGAAAGGTAAAAATTGCAACCAAGTCCTTCTGAGTTTTAGTTCTGTTCTAGGCCCCCGGTAACTCCGATTTCAGCACGGTCGATTCCTACGCGACCATAGAATCGTGCACTTCTATCTGAAATCAATCGAGAGCCAGATTTAATTGATGAAGAGTATCCAATAACCAAAATCTGTCCGGCGACACCGCATTTCGCCGTGTCGCCGCGTTCGTAATCAATCTAGAATTTATGTTCACCCTAATATTCGCGACTCTCAACGAAAGCACCAAGTTTCGACCATCAAACCAAAGCCCTAGATATGTATTCGAGCTTCAGACGAAAACCCTAAAAGGTCAATCTAAGACTTGTCAGCCTACATCCAATGTCGCTCTGGTCGACATGCTTATGTCGTTTGCAATCCTATGAACCTCAGATCGAAAATCTGTTCGTGTCACCTTGTTCGCCTTGTCTCTACCTTGCACATACATAATCTGATCGTCCATCCAAACACTAGCTAAAGTTATCCCTATTTTCTAAGTTAATCCAGCCTAGACCAAGCTTATCAATCCCCTTTTAACCATTCTCTTAATCCTATTCCAACATTCGACCACTTGAACCCTATCAATTATAAACATATATATACTTATAAACAAATATACTCACTATTATTTTTGCTTGCTTATTGTTTGACGTCAAATAGATATCAAGTGAAGAGAGTGCCAAGTCATCAGTACCCTGGTAGTTCTATCAACTGGATCTCGTGGAAAGCAAGGCAAGTCCCTATTTCTTAATCATATTGAACCCATATATTGCAAAGGCTTATATATGCTGTTTCATAAAGTATAAGTACCTGCATGAAAATGATTAATCACAAGTAGTTGATGGTAAGATTTTTACAAATGAATTTGATCAGTTGAGATAGTAAGGATCTGAGCCACCGTGAGTGGGACATCCTTACTGATTGATTGAGATAGCAAGGATCCGGGCCACCGTGAGTGGAATATCCTTACTGGGCCTTAAAAGTATTTGAACAATAATGCTTATTTGAAAGCTAATGAATATTAGTGGTGAGGATGATATGATTGGTGGGCAACTTTTGCTTAAGTGGGACAGTGGTTGAGTACCTCACCCTAATAAATAAGGATATAACCAATTGTGCTAAACGACCATGGGCATATTGACGTGCCAACCACATGATCAAGGAATTGAACTCGGCCAGTAGACTACTGCGTATCGATTTTATCTCTACATGGTGGTCGTTCTCATTCAGGCTGCAAACTGAGATGTTTGGGGTGGATCTTTCTAAGTTTAGTTGTCTAAACTTAAGGCCTGGATGGGTGAGGGTGAGATGTGAGGGGAGAGTTCGTGCGGTTACTCTGACCCTGAGTAACTCGTGAATATTGGTGTGAAGTACTTCTCGCTGAGGTACCTTACAACGACAAGAACGACCAGTGCGGTCAAATTGTCGGGCAGGGATATTATTAATACAATGTATTTGAGAGCCTTGTTTCCTCAATCTAGTCACATGCAATAATGTGCGTGTAATTGGCCTGACTGGGAAGATTGATGGATTCATGTGGGTAAAGCAGTGTCCCTCTGCAGAGTGTTAAAAAGTATTCGAGTACTCCGTACCCCCGGATAGGGGTATGCCATGGGTAGTAACTGGATAGCACAATAGTAATAAAGTATTAGACAAAAAGGGGCAAACTGAGAGGTTTTGCCCAAATTTAACTCTTGGATCATAAATGTTTTCTACCATCATTTTGCTAATCAATTGTATTTAAATTCGCTTTGGAAATGTGTTTGTGAAATTTACTATTCTGTACCACATAGACTGTTAAAGTAGACATAATCTAACATGCATTGGATAAATTCTTATATAGAGACTTGCTGAGTACTTTGTACTCACCCTTGCTTAATAACGAAAATACAGTTGAAGAGAAGCTAGAGATGAGCGAAGCAGGATCACCCGGAGTTTAGAAGGGTTACGTGCTGCACTCGAGTTTTTGCCTGTGGGATAGTCTTGGAGACCCGATAAAACTACTTTCATAAAATCTAGTAGTTAGCCTTGACGGCCTTTGTATATCGATGTGTATTAAGGCCTGACGGCCATATATTGCTTTTGTCTATAAACCAAATTGAGCTGGATGTTTGTTTATTACTCTGTGCACGACTGCATCCTGGGCAGTCGGGGTAAGTGCACACCTGGGGCCCACTGCAGTGGGTGGGTCCCTCACAGCTGGGCTGCTCGGCCGAGCTGCCCCCGGCTGCCACAGCCCCTCTGGGCCTCGTCCAGGTCATTGTAGGGCCGGGCCAGCAGGCCGCCAGCGCCCTCGGGCTACCCCGATGCCAAACACTCGAGCAACGCCCGATCCGATACTCACGCGCCTACGATCCACCTCCAGCGCTCCTCCCGCCGGCTTGACCTTCGCGGCTCGCCACCATGCAATTGCCGACCACGGCGCCCTGAGCTGGGGTTGGCCAACTGGCCACCGCCGCCCAAATCAGGCTGGCAGGTCGGCCGTGATGCCGCCCTGGCCAGTGATCCGTCGCCCTCGTGTGTAGGTAGAGCAAAGAGCTACAGGAGAAGGGGGAGGTGATTGCGGACGGCTGGGAGAGAAGGGAAAAGTGAGGGAACGACTGAGAGGGGTGAGGTATTAGGATTTTCTCTCATATGGGCCTATTGAATTGGGTCCAATAAACTCTCCCCCACCCCTTCTATTTTTCATTTTCATTTCTATTTTATTTCCCATCCAATTTCCAATTATTATTTTCTCCACGTATTTTCTATTTATTCTCCGGTTATTAATTTTGGGATGTTACAAAGGGTGTGGGGTCATTTGACCCCACAAAAATTTTGAAACACGCATCTTTTTGTCTTGTAGAAATAAATAAACTAATAGTTATATAAGAGATTGACCCCACTATATCATAAAATTTGACCACATTGACCATAAAATTAAAGACATAAAGGGAAAATATTAGTTAATTTAAAAGCAATATGGGACTAACATAATGTTTCAATATTTCTTGACACCACTTATGAAAAATCCTGGTTTCGCCCATGCATGTTCTCACACTATAAGTCTATCATGTTCCCACACTAAGTCTACTATGTTCCTACACTATAAGTCTATCATGTTCCCACGCTAAATATATCATGTTCCTGCAATATAACTCTATCATGTTCCCATGTTCATCTTGAAACAATCGGTCTTGATATGCTCCTTTGCCTTGCAATTATGGTTGCTATCAAGTTTCACTTTTGCCTTCTTTTGATAAAAAGGAAAAAAATCAATCCTCTACTGGACGTGTCTCACGCTTTTGATTCAGACTTGAGTTTGTCTTGAGCGCAAGCCGATGACACTCTCTTGATCAAGAATATAGAGCATTTGGAACTAGCTAGTTAGTCCAGAAGTTGTCGATGATCGTAATGAAGGATAGTACAATCGACTACCAACTTAGCAATATTTCTAGTAAAGTAGGGAAATAAGCCCTCGAAGTCAAGTAACTAAGGAAAAATCAAGGGAGACAGGATGTACCAGTTCAAGCCCTCTGAGAAGAGTAACAGCTCTACGTCTCGGGTGCAAATGTATTACGAAATATGTGTTACAAGGCGTCTTAATCACTGGCGTGAGTGTATGTAGTGGCCGGTAATTAAGCGAAAGTGTTGAGATTATGGGCGTGAGAACAGGAGAATGTGGGTGAAAGTGATGGCGAGATGGGATCAGAACGTGCCGTCAACACCGCCGCTATGCTCCTATTTATATGCGTGAAGAGGTGGCAGTTATTATTGACATGACGCGTCCCTTGCAACCGTCATGGTAACTACACAACAACTGCAAGGATTTGCTCTAACCAGCCACATGCACAAAAGACACTGCAGAACTGTGGCTTGGAGCCGTTAAGGAGGTGTTTGGTTGCCTGGCCCAAGGCCTAGCCTGGCCCCCAGATGTAAAATTCACATGTTTGGTTGCCTGCATCACTGCTTCCAGCCCGGCCCGCGCGGTGCAAATGATCTCGCTCAGCCTGGCTCGCGAAAACGCCCCACGTGCCCGTTTCCGTCGGCCTGGCCCGTGGGATACGCGCAAACTGCCTCCACGCGCAATCCGCCTTCGCTCCTCCCCGCCCTTAGGGTTACCTCACTCCTCTCCGCCCCCGCGCCTCCGCCTTCGCTCCTCCGCCTCCGCCGAAACCTCGTCGCCTCCGCCGAAACCCCCGCGCCTCCTCTTCGCTCCTCCGCCTCCGCCTTCGCTCCCCCGCGCCGTCCCAAACCTCATCGCCTCCGGCTCCGGTGCCCCAAGACCCAAACCTAGCTCGTCGCCTCCGCCTCCGACGCCCCCGCGCTGCCCCAAACTTCGTCGGCTCCGCCTCCGGTGCCCCCACGCCACCCCAAATCTCGTCGCCTCCGCCTCCAGCGCCCCCGCGCCGCCCCAAACATCATCGCCTCCGCCTCCGACGCCCCCGCGCTGCCCCAAACTTCGTCGCCTCCGCCTCCAGTGCCCCCACGCAGCCCCAAACCTCGTCGCCTCCGGTGCCTCCAGCATCTCTTCCAGCCACCCACCAGAACCAGCCTCTGATACAGCCAACCAAACAAACTCAGCATTCATCCAGGATTCAGAAATTCAGCCAACCAAACAACATCTCTACTGCATCTCACAGCCTGTCTCATCCAACCTGTCCCACTGATACGAGCCAGGCTACCCTCGTACAGGGAACCAAACGCACCCTAAGTAATCTCTGACCAGTAAGGCTTGGTCGGGAGCAATAGTGCACAGTTTGGTCCGATAATTTCTAGGGTTTACTTACTCGGGTGTTCTACCTAGCAGAAAGTGTTCGCCCTAGAAACTGATCGGGCTGTTCACCCAAGACCTAGCTGGATGCCCTAAATTTAGTTGGGTTGTACGCCCTAGCCAAATTTGCTCGACCGTATGCCCTAGCCAAGCAAATTTTAATGATTTAGCATTTATTGTGCTTTATGACCATATCTGGAGATTGTCAATAATATTCATAGTGATGATGATCTTTAATATGAAAATATTCAAAGAGTTTATCTGAAAAATGATTTCATAATTCTCATCAGCTAGTCCCCAAATCTAATTCGAGCAAGATTGATTGTTCGCTGGGATTTGTCTTTAATTAATTAATTTTAATCCAAAAAGGAAATGAAGTCATTTAATGGAATCCATCTCAACAGACAAAAATCTTCCCGAGTAGAAAACGAGGGGACAAAATCTTCCCACAAGTGAAACGAGGAGACGAGTAATGATGGCAAAATAGACATTAGGGTCTTGGAAACCGTCACCCCATCACGAATGGTGGGTGGAGCAGTATAAAAAGTGAGGTGAGGTGAAACTAGGATCCCTTACTTCTCTCTCTATTCCCAAATTTTAGAAGAGAAGAAACTTGGCTCCGTAGTCAAAACCCTAGCCGCCACCTCCTTCTGTGATGATGGCCGAATAAGGGTGGAAATGGAGCCTGGTCGGGTCGGGTTCAACCCGGCTCCGGATCCGGACGGAGCCGAATACGGGTATGAAAACTCGGATCCGACCCAGGTTCGGATGCGGATGTTATTTTTTTGAAAATTCCGGATGTGGATACGGAGTCGGGTTTCACTAAAACATAACGGATACAGATGCGAATACGGGTTCAACCCGGATCCGTATAACATATATAATATTATATCAATGAATCAGCGTCCAACCGCCTCCGCCTCAGCTCGGCCGCCGCCGCCGCCCCTGCATCCAACCGCGGCCGTCATCGCTGCTGCTGCCGCCCCCGCGTCCAGCCGCCGCCGCCTAGGCCTCGGCCACCGCCGCCGTCGCCCCCGCCCCCGCGTCCAGCCACGGCCGCCTCCGCCTCGGCCATTGCCACTGCCGCCCCCGCGTCCAGCCACGGCCACCTCCACATCGGCCGCCGCCGCCGTCGCCCCCGCCCCACGTCCAGCCGCGGCCGCCTCAGCTCGGCCTCCACCCCCACCGCCCCCGCCTCCGCATCCAACCACGGCCGCCTCTGCCTCAGCCTCCGCCGCCACCACCCCCGCCCCCGCGTCCAGCCGCCGCCTCCTCCGCCTCGGCCGCCGCCTAAGATGAATCATGGCACTTGAATTTAATCACATCCTAGGATGTGGTTCATGGCACTTAAAAAAAACCTAGGATGTGGTTCATGGCTGTTGAATTAAGATCACTGTGTGGTTAGCCATGGTACCACTAAAAGTTTGATTCGCATCATCACATGGATCTGTAGTTTCCTTTCAGTTTCACTGATAAACTTCAACAAATTAGAAGTCGCTTTGAGCATTCACTGCTGCTCTGCATGATTTTCTAAAAAAATAAATATTTCCTAGCTTTGAATTTTGCATAATTTCAATTGATAAAGCTCCTGTGCTGCCTACTTGATAAGACACGGTATGAATCACACTGAATTAACCACATCCTAGTTTTTTTGGACATGTTTTCTATCCTAGGATGTGCATAATTTCGACTAATAAGAGACAGTATGAATCACACCGAATTTGTACTGGGTTTAGTGTTTAAGAATTAGATGTGATTAAATTCACCATCTTTGAACTCTATTCGTATCAAATTGCCAAACAAAGCCTAGTGTTTAGGAACTGGATACAATAACTCCTATTCTGCATGTGATTGTCAATCGGTGGTGGATGTTTATGGTGTTCTGAGAGTTATTCTATAGTCTGTGGCGAACTGATGATACTATCCGAAGATCTATCCGTGTCTGTATCCGCTCCGAATCCGTTTAGTACCCGTGTCCGTATCTGCAAAATATCCGCTCCGTATCCGTATCCGTTTCTTTCATATCCGCATCCGCATCCACATACCATCCACATCCGCATCTGTATTCGGAAGAAAGATGTGGATGCGGATATGGATTTAGTACTATCCGACCCGAATCCTCTCCGTCCCGAATCCTCTCCGTTTCCACTCCTATGGCCGAACCAGCAACTATTGCAAGCAGTGCAAGGCCTACAAGCCAGGATGGATTGATTCGAACAAATGCAAACTCAGGCAGCGGCACCAGCAAGGCCCCGAGCAACGGGGCCCGCAGCTATAGCGCCTGCGGTGCCAGCAATGACAACTCCGTCATCATATTGGGATAATTTGCCATATCTATTCTGATGTATTCCATGAGAGGCGTGATTTTTGGTAATTTCATTTGTAATTTCTGGAATTTTAATATGGCCACATTTCACTTAATTAAGCATTTTGCTCCACAGCGCACACGCGATCGACAATGTAACGTAGCAATAACGTATATGGGTAGTGTCTCAGGACAACGGATCCGGAGAATTTTATTCAATATGTCACAATGACCGACTGACATACACATACAAAGCAAGCACAACACATTGATCCAGCAGCACCCAGGCTGAGGAGCGGATGGTGGAAGGATGACCGAAGAGCATGCATATGGTAGAGGTGGCGAAGGACGTCCTCCGAAGAGCAAGCACAACACATTGAGCATGCACGGTAGAATTTTATACGTATTTAAAATGGGACCGACCGACCGACCGACAAGTAGCTAGGTCGATCACAGCACGGTATAGACACCAATTCCATAGAGAACATTCCCGGCGTGCCCAAAGAAAGCAACGGCCTGGCCTGTAATGTTGAGACCTGTCCCTTCTTGAGGTCCATATGGTCCATATCCGCCCTTCTTCGCATTAGTGAAAATCGTAAGGCTCCTTATGACGACCAATCCCTCATCGTTTTTACCGTAGTATACAGTGATCTTCGTGACATGCTCGCCATCGAACATGCTAATCTGCAGAACACGTGGATGTTAAATTAAATAGATTTATGATCTGCATGCATGCCAGGAAGAAATTACAAGGTACTAAAACCCAAAACCTGCATGCAGTGAAGTTAGAAATTACATACGTCCGTACCTGATGGTTGACTCATCCAGAGTGACCGCCAAATGGGCCCTTCTTAACGACCTCCCCATTCTTAGTCGTGTAGACAAATTCCAGTGCGATGACGAGAGTATTGTCAGCACGGATGCTGACACTCTGAAGGGCGTTGGGCACCACTTTTGGACCGATGTCAAATGCATCGCCGCTCTTTCCGCCGTATTCCATGGACTTGTTCGGAGAAGCCTGCGTCGATCGAAAAGTCGTATATACAATCATGGGTGGATACAACCGCGTTGAGTCCCGGGGTTTCCAAGTTACCAAAAATTATGACAAAAATACTGAAGGTAGGTAATGTCATTGTATGAAAATCCCCCAAGTATCAAGACCTAACTCAACTTGAGGTGTGAGAAACAAAAAAGAGAAGCGGGCTGCAGCAATATAAAATGAGCTCCCATGTTCACCCCCAATCCACGGAATTACCACGTTAATTCCTAGGAAATTCCAACTCAATTGCACCCTCAGCCCACGGAGCTCCCATATTAATTAAGAGACATCTTTTTTTATACGTATATTATAAATATAAATAGACGTGGAATGGAGCTCCCACATTCACGTACCTCAGCTCACGGAGCTCCCATATTAATTCTGTTAGATTTAAAGAGTTGTGTATTAATTGTCTATTGTATCTCAATTAACCTCTAAGATCTGTACCATTCAATCTACAAGGCATCCTCCTGTACGTTGGACATCACTTATTATGACTGTGGGCCATGGACAAGTATTTTAATTAATTTTCTATTTATTTAAAATATATCTCTAACAACCGGCTAATCCTCCCAATAAACTCGATAAGTATTGGATCGCAACGTCCAATCCATTAACAAGTATTAGATCGCAATGTCCAATCCATAGTTACGAACGTCATCCTATTTCGGCGTGAGCAAAAAAACTCGGATATTTTAGAGAAAATCCAACGAAAACCCTCCTGTCGCGTGCGTGTCTTCATATCTAGGGTTTATACATATCTCGGCGTAATTCCGATCAAGCCGGACGTGAACGATCAAGAGCCGACTATATTTTACCTGTCTTCTACCAATTGCACCAAGTTGCGCTGCAACTTGGATATTCCTGAGACTAGAGAGCTCTTTAAAAGGTAAAGATATGATCATACAGTTTTGTTACCTAATAATGTTGTTTAAATTTTGCTTTTAATTTGTAATTAGCCTATATATGTGTATACTGTAGATATGGGCGCAGAAGCACCTAACGTGTCAGGAATCGCATCTATGTAAAAAAAGGAGCAAATAATGTATAGCAGGATTTCCGTGAGGGCCTTAAAAGATAAGGTCTATGATAGCGAACTCGAAAATGTTTTCTTATTAACTTACACTATTTACATATGTTTTTTTGTCACATATCTAATATTTTTTTTCATTGAATTCATATTAGGACTCTGAGTAAACCCTTAAACAACTATACGAGTCAACGAAGAATACGTACGGCTGGTGGTACATGTCCTGAGAAGATGGGAGAAATCTGTGAAGCTTGTTGACGAAACAAGGTGAGGATGAAGAAAAAGAGACAAAAGGTGAGGATGAAGAAGACGATAAGAACAATGATGAAGAGGAAGAAAAGTATTTCTACAAAGCATGTGACAAAATTTCACCTCAGAAATTTCGCAAGTAAATACCATTAACTTTACTGATTTCTTTCCCATGCCAAAAGATTTATAAAATTTCTAATCTGTGCTACTTACCAGGTATAAACTAATGCTCGAGATATCTGACTCAATTGCTAAATCAATTATCGCAATTTTCGACCGTGACGCCACTAAAATGCTAGGTATTTCGATAATTGCTCTGTTTGAGAAGTACTCTGATCTGAAAGATATGCCTAATCTAGTCAAAATTATATGTGGTCACACATATTTTTAAAATTAATTTGAATGATTACAATGTTAAGCAAGGTCCGTCAAGAAAACTTTACTCTCACGAGAACTTTTGATGTCAACGAGCTCATAGAAGAAGAGCTTGCTAATCAGATGCTTCCTGTATATGCAAAGGTAAGTAATTTTTTTTTACTTTTTCACAGTATTTTATTGAATATATATTAATACCAAGTATCATTGCAAGAAATGACTCACAAGTTACTCAAAGTGAAGGGAGCGAAGTTTGAGGAAACCGTACCCAATGCTTTTCAAAAAGAGATGATTGTGATGAGGAGACAGATGAAGATGTGAAGGTTGTCGAAGTCTCTGCTAAGAATGGGAAGGATGTCAAGCTCGGGACAAGGATGACAAAGGCTCCAAAACGCCTTGGTCATTGATGCTGGAAGAATCCCCAGAAGATCTCAAAGAAATGAATAAACTTAATTAGTTAGCCTCATTTAGTTGGTTCAGTTACATAGTTGGACCAATTAATTTCAGCTTCTGAAACATTTATCGATTACTTCATGTTTAGGTTTATTTTTTATTTTCGTTTAGGCCTTTGTCAAAGTGTTCACTTTCGCCTGCTATGGATTGTTTACCATTTTTCAAATTCCTTTCATGATTTATTGATATATACAGTTCCTTTTGTACAACTCCTATTAGAAATCTAATTACATCAAAATTCATGAAATATCAAAATGAACAAAATAAGATCAATATTGATTATATTTCATTGAAAAATATAGAAGTTGCATTAATTAGTGACTCAAACTGCATAAATAAAAAAAAAGTTGCATAAATAAGTAGAGAGAACTGCAAAAACTAGGATAACTTTACCGTCTATCCATCACACATGAGACTTTTCTAGCTAATCATGTTAATATATATTCTTTAATCTAGGTACCTTTTAGTACTAAAAATAGTCTTACTCAGTTTATGTACTAATTATGCAATATGCAACTTATTTTATGCAGTTTGAGTCACTAATTATGTAATATGTCACCCTAATGTATGCAGTATAAGTCACTAATTATGCAACATATCATCCTAGTTTACCCAGTTCGAGTTGCTAATCGTGCAAAAACAACTTGATTTATGTAAATTAAGTCATTAAATATATAACTTGCAACATAGTTTATGCCTCCTGACTTACTTATTGATGCAATTTGTTGCCCTAGCTTTTGCAATTTTCTCTACTTATTTTTATGTAACTTTCCCTTTATTTTATGCAGTTTGAGTCGCTAAGCGATACAACTTCTATATTTGTCAATGAAATATACTCAACATTGACCTTATTTTGTTCATTTTCATATTTCATGAATTTTGATGCAATTAGATTTATAATAGGAGTTGTACAAAAAGAACTAGAGCTAGTTAAAATTCAATATCAAATAGAAAAAAGGACAAAAAAATCCAATAGCTGTTCTACACCTTACGTCATCCTACGACGATGGACGTCTGCGATTGGAAAGCTTCTTGGTCGCACAGACGCACACGTGATCACAAGTGTTTCCGTTCAATAATTCACTAATCGCCGTCGTCGGTAGTGGAACCAAGAAGTAACCAAAGAAAGCTTAAAATCAACACAAACAATATGGTTAACATTTAAAAAAACCCAAATAAGTTTGCTTCTTTTGTGCGAGAAGCACCGGTGTCGTGGGCATGTGGGCGCCACATGCCAGTGACTCGACTATTTTTCTTCATTTTTTTTTTTTGCTTCTTGTTCTATACCTGTATCGATCAAATGGTGTATATAGTCCTAGAACATGCATGCCATTTCATTTATAGATCCCATCCCAGCCATGCCATGTATGAGTCTATTTTTTTTAAAAAAAAATCGTCTAGTCTCATTTCTAAATTGAACGTTAAAAACATATATACTTGTAGAAATCGTAGGGAAATTACCAGTTGTGTCGGTGTTTTGTCACAACGTCCACCTCTCTCCAAGAGGCTCACAATTCCCAGGTCTTCAAACAACTCCACCCGGCTGTGTCGAGCAGCGCACAATGAGAAGTGACAAGTGAGGGAGGCCAGGAAAAGGAAAAGGAGCGCGAGGAGTTGGTGTTTTGAAGCCATTCCTTTGTGTTGTGTGTGTGTGTGTGTGTTATGAATCCAGCAAGCATCTTGTTTCATGTATTTATAGGCCCCCCTCAGCTGACGGTTCTCGGTAGCAGCATGTAAGGCTAGTGTCATTGATGTCTACATAGAGTATTTGCAGGTTGTAGGTGAACTTTATGAGATAACTAGTTGACATTCCCGCGCGTTGCGCGGGAAATGGAGCCTTTTCACGAATGAATGGAAATCATGCTAAAATTCTAGATATAAGTTTAAAATGAATACATTTGTACCTTTTCATATATGATTTCAAATTTACATTATGCGAAATGGGTTACATGTACATATTGTATATGAGAGAATAAAATTGGAACAATAAAGAAAAAAGGAAGAAAATATTGATTATTTTTTACAGCCTACTGGTAATATCCAGAGAAAAAAAAGTTCTTAAGGAGTTGATAATGACCCATTTCCAAAGCAAGGGTTTCGACAAGAAATTGTAACATTGATGGTTCGGACACCATGTTGTGCGTTGGCCCCTTCAGAAAGCAAGAAATAACCCTGTAGAAGTAAAGGAACATGCAAGAGCTTCCCTTACAATTGCGACTGATCAAACAATAATAAGAAAGATTCAACAAAAGTACATAAAAATAAATTCAAGAATGACCAAGACAGCTCCAGTCATTTTGCGAAGTAAGCATAAAATAAGGTGGTATTCTTGTTTAACTAATATTTTGACCAGCAAGCTGCCAACTGAAGTTACCAGGCAAGTCATAAATCTGCCAAGAATGGTTACCTTCTCAACAACATATAAATAAGTAGGCTCAAATACCTTGCTTCTTTTCTCAAACCACTGAACTGTAACAAACAACACAACCCAGCCACAAATTAGAGGAAATGTATACTACAAATTTGTTAGAGAAATTGAAGAACAGGAGATGATGATCAAAGCACAAAAGTTCACAAGCACTTCCTCAAAATTGTTGTCCATGTCCAGATGGTAGTAAAAAGATGAGGCACAGAAGAATGGGCTATTACCAAGTCGCTACAAACATTACCTATCAATGTAAGAACATGATCCATGCTTGGAAGTTGCAGATCCGTTATGATGCGGACAAAGTCATTCCCGTTTGATCTGACCTATTGTTTAAATAACAAAGTAACAAGTAGCCCTAAAAAACATGTCCAGCTAAATAAGTGAACATAGAAAGCAGCATCATGCAAACCATGAATGGAGCTAAAACAGAAAGACGATATATATTTATCTGTTTTGAGTATTTCATTCAAGAATTATCACCAATTCTAGTTCCATCACAAATTGCATACCACATGCTCTCAAGTAACTTTAGGGAATTGTATTAAAAAAAAAAGGTACAATTATGATACGCCCTCAAACATACTTAATTACTCCTGAGACAAATCACAACAAAATAATATGGCAACTTAAAAGAAATTCATCGGCAAGAAATCTGCAGACCTAAGGCTTATGAGTAAGCATCTAAAAGTATACTAATTCGATGGACAACTCCATGCTCCAACAATCCAACTAATGTTATGTTTCCTTTAGAAAAGAACTCTTAAGAAACAATTTAAGAGAGATTTAGTGAGCAAAAGATGAAATAAAAATGATATGATCACACTTCTTACCATTACTGAAGAGTGTTCTCTGAAAGCAGCTTTATGCTCCTCCAAAATGAGACAGCACGAATATACCACTTTTTGAAGAAATAAATAAATGCTTCTTTAAATGATTCCTTAGCAGACAAAGGATGGTGCACAGAAACTTCTCCGGCAGCCTTAAAATCTGATGCTTCCGGAATGGCCTTGGTGATAGTTGTGTCAGTTGGGGGTATCAAATTGAGGTTCAAATTCTTTGTCACCTTTCCAAGATCTGAATATAAGCTTAATCCTTGCTCCAGGACGAACCCAAGTTGACCAAAATTTAGATGACAAAATGGTGAACTTATCACCATTAATCTCTAGAATTTTCTCAGCTGAACGACCAAGGTTCTGGAAGTCCATAATGTAGGGAGTACTTTTTGTGGTCCATAGTCCCCCACTGATTATCTTGAACACAATAGAACAACAGTTTGTACATGGTAACAACAGAAAACATGAAGCCTCATTCCAGGAAAATACTTTATTAGTATATATACAACATAGACATACATACAGTGTACAGAAAATGAGCAAGGAACTAAACCCAGCAAGATTTGTGCAAAATCGGTTTACTGTTATGGTACAGTTGATAAAGCAGAGAAGCACATCACTATCGCGAATTGGTTGGCCAAAATGAGTGCAGGAAATCACACAAAAAAGGGCATAGATCACAAGAAAAAATCTAAGCAGCATTAGATCGAACACTGGTTGGCAAACAATAGTACAAGACTAAAACAACAGAGTAGAGGTACAATACATGATGAGTCATATTCAGCAATGCAAGGAAAAGTAGGAATGAAACCAAACAATGAACAACTAAATAGGAATCTTTGCATACATTAATACAGGGGAACTCATTTCAGTCTCACTCCTCCCGATCCATTCCACTGTAGGAGCAAAGACCAACTCCAGCATTGAACGGTTTGGATCGTAGTATTCCTGCAAGCAACTTTTAGAAAAAAAAATATATTAAGCAAAAAACTTACCAGACTAACAATATGTGGAAGAACGGCTCCACCTCGCCGGAGAGCCGTATTCTGTACTCCATATCATCATAGCAGCATTTAGAATATCAGTTGTATATTTGCAGGAAAACACAAAAAAAAACGGGGAGGTGGGACGAAGTATTTGCTCTACGGCGAGCCTTGAGGGTGCGGCAGCGCGATAAAGGTCGTCGATGGCCTGTGGAGGAGGAGGAAGGGGCAAAGGAGGGGATGTGGAAGAGGAGGCCAAGGAGGAGGTGGAAGAGGAGACCGAGGAGGAGGAGGTGGAAGAGGAGGCCGAGGAGGAGATGGAGGAGGGGATCCAGACCTGCTTCTGGCGATTGACGACGTCGGGGCGCACGCCGAGATCCAGGAACGCGGTGAGCACCTCGAGCCGGCCATTGGCGACGGCGATGCGGAGCGCGGAGAGGCGGCCGTAGATGGTAGCCCGGCGAGCGAGGCCGGGGTCGGCGGGGAGGAAGCAGCCGACCGCATCGAGGTCGCCGAGCCACGCCGCGCGGAAGAAGTCGTGCTCGTCATCTGGCGGCGGCGACGGAAGAGAGGAGGAGGAGAAGAGATGAAGCGGAGGACTCGAGGAAAGGAAGAGGAGGAAACAGGCGAGGGCGTCGAGTAGGGCTGTGCATTCCGTCTTTTCGGTTTTTTAGTTTTGGTTTTTTCGATATTTTTTAAATTTCGTTATTGCACAGCACATATCATATTTATCAAAAAATTTCAGTTCAGTTTCGATAAATATCAAATTAACTCAGTTTGGTTTCAGTAAATACCAAATTTATCAAATTATCGTGAACCTACATGACATCTTTTTGAATTGTTCAGTATTATAATGCTTCGAGACAATTGTGAGGAGCACGGAGTTGATCGGCTAGTTGGAGGCCACGTTGCTAGTTAATAGAGAAGTCACGATGCTAACAAAGTTGAAACCTAAGTCTGCGCTAGATTTTTTATTTTGGAAAGGATTACTATCAGACTGTGCAGTATTGTCAGAAGTTTCTTACAGCCACCTCTCAGCCTGAGCGAGTGCCGCTGTTCGCGCCTATATTTGTTTGTCATCATCCAGCATTCGAATTGAGTCATTCAGATCATTTCAGGTCGTTTTCGGGTCAATTTCGAGCCTCAGGAGGCATAGAGAGAGAGATTTTCTTTTAGAAGCCAACCCATCTCCAGGCCTTGGGCAGAGGTCCAATTAGTCCTCAGTTTTGCATTTTAGCCCCTGAAACTTTTACATATTGTAGCAACATTGTAATTTTACACAAAACCCCCTTAGATTCTCTAATTTTGCAAATCAGCCAATTTACACCATTCTTGCTTAGAGCATCGCCACCTGTTCGCCGGAATAGTAAACACAGCCACCTCAGCTCACCAATAAGTCGGTTGCATGCTTAGCACACTAGTTAAATTAGTTTTACAGCACAAATTCACACACAACAGCACAAACAAGAGAACTAAGGTAGAGCCACTAAGGTAGAGCCAGTAAGTCTTTAGAACAGAGGAGAAATAGCAAGCCATTTCAAGCATATGTTCATCCTCTTCTCCACTTTGTGATTCACAAGAGTAACAGTAGGAGTAAACCAAAAGCAAGGAGAAGGAGTCCAAAACCCACAACAAGGTGATAGCTAGACCCAATCCCCAATTTTTAGAATATTTTGATTGTTCATTCAAGAATTTGAATAATAGTAGTAGTAGTAGTAGTAGTAGTAGTAGTACATGTGCATCAGACCCGCTCCAAACCACCTGGAAACTATAGATCATTGCTACCACATGATGTATTTACACCCATCAACACCATTACACTACCAGATCACACAAATAGTAAGATTAGAACCTATTCATCCACCAATCACCACAGTCACAGCCATCACAACTTGTAGATAGCTCCATGCATGAACACAACCATCACAGGACTAGAACAGAGCAACCAAGACCCAAACCTGGCGCCAAAGCCACACTAGAGATTAGAAGACTTACCTAAGGCGCAAGCGATGAGGACCGGGCGGCCGGCACGGCGTCCACACTCGCGGCGCACTACCAGCTCGACCACGCCACGAGGGCGCGGCCAAGCGTGGCCATAGGCCATGGGAGAGGAGGCAGCAGGCACCTAGCACCGTCGATATTGGCGAGCCGCAGGTGAGGGTTAGCAGCAGCAAGGCTTGGAGCAGCTAGGGTTAGGGCTTCGACTACAAGATTCTAATGGAGACATGTGAGAAAGGAAGCGGCACACGAGCTAAGGATGGAGAGGTTTGCCGAAGGAGTTGCGGCGACCGACGCCGGGGTCGAAGATGGCGTCCAAAGCGATTAGGGTTTAGGTGACGCGGCCATGTGAGCTGTGTGTGTGTGAGTTGTGTGTGTTTGTGAGTGTCTGTGTGTGTGCGTGAGCTCGGGAGAGAGAGGGAGAAAGGTTGGGCCTGGGTCGGCCCAACCCAAGTGAGGGGAGTTGGGGCCGGTTCAAGCCCAACCAAAATTTTCTTATTTTCCATCCTTTTCTTTTATATAATTTCAATTCTTTTTTTAATTCTTAAATTAACTATTGGTTATTAGGTAATTGAAATTTATTTAGTACAAAAATTTAATTAAGTATGTATTTGTAACCAATTAATATTGATAATTTCTTAACTCATATCTAGTTAATAAGGGTTTAATCAAATAAGATATATGTATATGCACACAAATATATTCTTACTCTTTAATAAAACAATTTAAGTTATTTTCATTACTTTTATATAGTTTTCTATCCTGGAAAAATAATTTTAAAACTATGAATTATTTTTATTTCAAATAGCTAATCATTTAGTTTAGCAATTAAATAGCCTTAGCATTAAATCAATATTTTAATATAATTATTTTAAATTTATATTTCAACAATCATAAAACAAATTGCAAATAATATTATTTCTTTTGGGAGCTACCCAACTCAAGGTGTTTATGCAATTCCATTATGCAGTTCAATTAAACTAAATTTGATTTCTCATTTTGTTTGGGAAAGTGATTATTACGATAGAAGCAAGAGCGATTAGCACCTAAAAGGTGCATCTCTGCATAGTGATCATCAATATTCTTCTAGAAATTTATATACACAATTATTTTAATTCTAGGAGCGGAGCTGAGCGAAGAGTCCCAGAGCAACATTCACATTTCGGATCCTGAATTCGCTACTTCAAGCAAGTTTTATTATTGATCATATTGATCATGTTTGGTTGATTTTATGTTGTTATCCTCTATTTGATAATCTATGTAGCTCTACCATCTTGCATCAAACAAATATTTTATAGAAAATAAATGTCGGTTTTGATGAAAATGTTTGCGGATGGAAGTTGAATAAGCTTGATTAAAGTGTTAGATGGAATAGAGCAATCTTGAGGAGAGCCAAAGGAGGGCTCGAATCTTGTACTAAAGTATGATTATAAAATTAAGGATACAACCAACTGTCATTTCTACCCAGCGCTGTATTATCCGTATCAATCACAGACCTGGTATGAGATGGGCCTAGTCAAGTATCTTATCCAAAAGTTAGTACGCCTCCATAATAGAAACGTATATATATATGTATTATGATAAAAGAATGACCCGAGGCGAGCCTTGGAGCTATAGGCTCATTGGTGATTGTAGCGGATGCGTCTGACTACAAGGTATGGCGGCATCATACTAGTGGAGGGAACTAGTGAAAGGGTTTGAAAAAGGCTTTGTTCTCTTGATGATGTCACGCATTGTCAGAAATGCGGAGTGTTGTTGACGAACATCGACAGAGAAGTCAAGAGATTATGTGGGTAAAGTAATACCCCTCTGTAGAGTAAAACGTGAATATTCATTTCTTACTTCCAAGTTAGAAGTTGTGTCGCGGCAGAAAAGAAGACCTATAGGTGGTCTCACCCTGTGGTACAAGTGTTCAGTAGAATTTGTTTAACAAATGCTCTTTTACAATCATAAATAAATTTTAATAGAAAACTTATCCTTGTTAATATAATATAATATAATATAATATTCTTTTGACTAGTTGAGGTATGCATGATGCATTTACGGTTTTCAATTTGCTTGTTGAGTGCCTCGGCACTCACCCTTGCTATTGTATTTTCTTGTTAGACTTTGAGTACTCCTTTGGCGATGCGACACTGACCGGAGCGCCAGAAGAAGTTTATTCGGAAGGGGATAACTGTGAATTCGACCCAACCTACTTTAGCACAGGCAATGAAGACTGACCACCATGTTCACACCTAAACTGTCACCTTTTGTTGTCATAAATATACTTATATTTGTATATGTAACTAAACTCCTTGCTATGTTAAACAATGTTTAATTAAGTCCATGTTTTTGTTTTACTACTCTGTAATGAACATTGTTAGATAATCTGGTTTATTCGGTAAATGTTTAAAGACCGGACGTGCTACCATGTGGGTGGTATGTCAGGTCGCTGCAACAATCAAATTAAGTAAGTGCACCACAACCACCACAAAAAAATACAAACTCTTGCGAAGGTAGCAAAGCAACCAGATCACAAATAGATTACAAGAACAAAGTAAAATAGTAAATCACAAAACAATGCCTGATGAACATGTGAACACTAGAGCAAAGGAAAGACCTTGTTGTTGCCAAGAACTTGTGATTGAAGAACTCCTCAAAAGTTATTCTCTTCTTTGCAAAATTGTAAAACACATTGTAACCTGAATTGCCCATTGATAAAGAACAGAGGTACCAATACCAATACAACATTACCAAATTAAACTAGATAGAAAAGAAGTGTTTACTCTATTTTTGATTATCCAAATGAAGTTGTATGTCAAACAAAAATTGCTGCATTGAATTAATATACGTATAGAAAATGATCTACAAACAACAATCAGAAAGTACCAGCTTACCATTCAGCAATAATTAAATATGACAAAATGAAACTGATGGATACTAATGAATCCAGGATCACTATGCAACTAAAAATTGGTTACTAAAAAGTCTTACATTGCACGATTTCGTGGTTCACCCCGTTGTTGTTAGCTTGCTGGCTTTGCTGCAAATGCCCAGCCTTGTGGGGACTGGGGAGGCTCCAAGAGAGGGGGCCAGCCAGCCTGCTGGTCTGCCGCAAGGGGAGGAGGGCGGCGGAGGTCAGAGGAGGTGGTTGAGGTCGGAGGAGGCGGCACTAGGAGGAGGAGGCGGCGGCACGGCGCGAACGGGGACGGCACGGGCTAGGAGGAGGGGAGACTGGGAGTTAGGGAGTAGGGACCTTAGCCCTTAGGGTTAGCAAAGACGACCAAAACGGAAATGCAGAAATAGCCAAATCGGTTTTTTACCCATTTTTTGGTTTCTTACCAAACCGAACCTAATAATGAATATGGCTAAATTGGCCTACCGAACCAGATACCAAATACCAAAAAAACTGCTATTTTCAGTTTGGTTCGATTTTTCGGTTCGGTTCGGTACTTTTTGCATAGCCCTAGCGTCGAGGAAGAGAGGAAATGATGGTGATGGTGTAGAGGAGGGAAAAAAAGAGGGTTGTGCGCAAAAAGAAAAAAACAAAAATTAAAAAAATGCGGGATAGGCTCCCCTTGCAGCTATGGCTTGCACGACAGCTTTTTTGGAATGACTTTATAGGTATGGTATTGACTTGAAAATGGGCCCGCACTGTACGTCAGGCCCACTTAGGGAGCCAGTCTTTAGGCCCATAGGTGCTCGACCCATGTGAGCACTTTTACAAAAAACTCATAAACATTTTCTATTTCATTTTTTTAGTCCTCCGTGCTCCAATCGAATAGATCGACGGCGGAATTCCGACGGCGGCGCTGGTCGGCCGGTAGCGACGGACCGGGCCGGCGGCATGGCCACGAAGATCGCGGCCGTCGCCGTTGACACCAATCATGGGAGAAAGCCTTTTTTTTCATGGCGAGTGGCGGCGGCCGAGTCTGCCTGAGCGGCTTCGGCAACCTCGGCGGCTAGGGTAGCAGCGGCGGTCGGATCGGTAGTGGCGGACAGGGCGGACAGGAGGGCCGCCAGCGCCGTGGTTGTTGGTGCTGATCGGGAGGAATCTCTTTTTTCTTTTTTTATAATCATCGGCGGCGACGGCCAGCTCGGCGGGTAGGGTGACGGCGCCAATCGGGCGGTAGCAGCGAACAGGGCGTGGGGCAAGGTCGCCGACGGTCACGGCCGTGTCCGTGGCCGTTGGCGCCGATCGGAAGGAAGTTTTTTCTTTTCCCCAACCACCTTTCCAATCAAACGGCGGCGACGGCCAGCTCGGCGGTGGCGCCTGTCCACTGGTAGCGGGTGGACAGGGCAGGAGGTAGGGGCGACGACGGTCGGGCCGCAGCCGTGGCCGATCGGGAGGATTTTTTTCTTTTTTTCCAATCACTGTGTCATCGTGGATAACTGAGAGCAAATAATTGTAGACTATAATAAAAAAAGATTCAGCTGGTTCAACTTCATAGCTTTTAAGGATGAGCCGAACAAAATAAAGCGAGGAAATGTGAGAAGGATATGTCACTAGCTAATATATTAAACCTCTGTAGTCATGGCTCAACAAAGCATATAGTCATGGTTTTTGTTCTAAGTGACTTACTATAGCTCATGGTTTTGAGACAGTTTCAAGGATTTTGAACTTTAAGATTTTTAAGCTCTATCAACATCTTGCAGTGCATCATTTTTAGGTGATTTTAATTAATTTTAAACTTTAAGATGTTGGAGCTGAATTAACATACTATAGTTCACTATTTTGAGAGGCAGTTTCAGCTAATTTTGAAACTTTCAAGTTTTTGGGCTGAATCAACATTTTATTATTGGTTTGTTTTGAGGTAGTTTTGGCAGATTAAAAACTTGTGGTTTGAGGACTGAATCAACATGCTATAACTCAGTTTTAGAGCAGTTCCATCCAATTTTGAAATTTAAGTTTTTGATCTCAATGGATATATTATATAGCTCACAATTTTAGGGTAGTTTGCATTGATTTTGAATTTTAAGATTATGGAGCTGTATCAACATGGTGTAGTATATCATTTTTAGCTAGGCAATTTCAGATGATTTTGAACTTCAAGATTTTTGCCTGAATCAACATACTATAGCTCAATGTTTTATATGGCTTCAGCTGAATTTTCAATTTCGAAGTTTTGGGAGGTTGAGCCAGAATAACATCATTAGTGTTCTAAACAAGGACAAAATTAAAGGATAATTAGACATAATTTTTTTAAAGGAAACACAACTCCTAACTGTCATATAGGATGGCCGTCGAGAGTAGGGGCCGTTAATGACCTAATGGCTAGACACGTACTCTCAATGGCTAAGCGCATGGCCGTCGAAACTAGCTAGACTCGACGGTTTACATTTTCTCTGGACGGCCGGCCGTCGAGAGTAGGTGCCGTTAATGACCTAACAGCTAGAGACACGTACTCTCGATGTCTAAGTGCATGGCCGTCGAAACTAGCTAGACTCGACGGCTTTACCATCGAGAGTACGTTTTCTCTCGACGGGCTGTTCTCGATGACATACTCTCAACGGTTTTGAGCCTATTCTCGATGGTTTGGACTATCGAGAAAGCTGCAATTTCTTGGAGTGTGACTTAACTAGTTCCAAATGACCTCTGTAACACCCCAATTTTCCCTCCCAACTTACGCTCGGCCAGGGCTAAAGCGGAGCCGGACGAAGTATTAATTTTCTGCATCACATTTGCATTGCATCGCGTGTGGCGTGTGTGAGCCATTTCCCAAATGCAGATCCAATCCTCTCGACGTAAGATTGTCCCATCATGGAGTGAGAAACGCCTCTTGCTGTACTCCATGTCGGGGCCGAGAAAGGCTAGTGAGTGGTCGGCCGGCGGTGCTATTAATCGGGTTCCACCGAAGGCCGATCGGGTTTAATTATACTGCATTGCATATTTATATTGAGTATTACCTTATGCATCAGCGAGGTTTGAGTGGTCGAGTGATGGCGGCCAGTGTCAAGTCCCATCATCGTTTCATCAGTGTCACAGCCGCTGTATTAGCGACGGATGTTAATTATTTATGTTGCATATTTATTTATGCATCTATGTATTATGGAGCTATTCGTTAGTGTGTGGTAGCTCATTCGTTTGATGTGAGGTTAATGTACCTGAATCGCCCCCACGGTAGCCTCTCGTAGCAAGTCTAGTAGACGAGGGCCGATTAGTAATTTCTAGGTCTACGCGACTCTTGTTAGGGTGTTTGAATTTTAATCACTTTCTTGAATTTAGCCGTATGGGATATTTGAACCCCTAGATAGGTTCGTCTCGTTTCCAGAGTTGCACGGATATTTTCGACGTATTTTCTGTGCCTCGGATAGTATTTTATAGCTAGTTGGACATATATGTAATATTAATATTTTCCAGGGACCCATTTGCAAAATTTTCATCTATTTAAACCCCCAGCCAGGTTTGTCCCCTCCTTGATCTCAGTGTGGCGCCGCAATTTTTTTGAGTAGCACGATTTACGAGGACAGGGAGAGAACCGAGGAGAGAGGGAGACAGGAGAGTGGCTGCTGGCCAGGTGGCGGAGCCACCGCGCCTTCCCAAGGCAACAACGGTGCGGGCCACGTCGGTCAGCGGGTGGAGCAGTTGCGTTGGCACGGAAGCTGATGGTGGCGCCTGGATCAAGATGGCGATGCGGAAGCTGAGGGCCGGCGGCGTACGCGTCTTCTGCAGGGCGGGGCCTACACGCGTCAGCTGCAGTCGACGAAGTGGGGCGTAGCCGGCGCGGTTATTAGCGGCGCGGGGCCCGGCTGTCAGCCACTGTTCGGTCGGCGAGGCAGGGGGCATGTCAGGCGCACGCTACGAGGAAATGGCGGTGCGGTGGCCGAAGCCAGCTAGGTGGAGTGGGTCCAGGCGTAGCCGCAGCAGCACTGGCGTCAGCAACTGCGCGGGACGGCGCACGGAGACCGAGATAGGGCGGCGGCCGGAGCTCCTGTCGACCAATGATTGGCGTATCATTAATGAATGATTGCACATAGTTTGAGGTGATTCACTAATCCAAATTTCGGTTAAATCTTCTAAATTCAATACAAAATTGATACGAGCTCTGATTGCGAATCAGTAAAATCCTACAGGTCCGTTAAATCGAGACCTATGCAGTGGTACCAATGTTTATATGATTTGGTACTGTTTAGGTGTGAGCGTGCGCGGTTGGGTTCATCAGGACTCTTGTTGACGTGCTTGGAGCGGTCGAGTGTACCAGTCTTCTGAAATCAGGCAAGTGGTGTACCCGTTTGAGTTGCGGGGTCCCTTCGTATGGTGATGTATCCCTCTTTGTACTATTGATGCATAAGTGTTATGTTTTTCGTTCCCTGTTGGGAGTTCAATGTGAGCATTCATTTTACACGTCATTTGCTTATTGTTGGATCCTAGTAGCATGGTTATCGATTGAAACTAGTTTGCTACTACATGTATACTCATGTCTATGTCTTGCAAGTACTTTACTTGATGTTTACTCATGTCTATGTCTTGCAAGTATCTTACTACATGTTTACTCATGTTTATGTCTTGCAAGTACTCTACTTCATGTTTACTCATGGCTATATCTTGCAAGCATCTCATTCATGTTTTTATACCCGATACGCCGAGTGCTGGGAATCTCATACTTCACAGTTGAGCTATGGTTCGTCATTGCTACCATTGTGGCTTTGGCATGCCCATGTACTGATCAGGCATGGAAGGCTTGCATGTGCACAGATGCGACGCCACAGTTGGCGGCCTCACAGTTGGGGAATGCAAGTAGAATTTCTTGGATCGCCGCTCACGTGTTCCTCGATTTTCTCCGAAGTTTCTTGAAAGCAAATCATGATGCATGGAAGTAATTGAATGTTTGGGAATAAGTATGCATGCCAACTGTCCTTACTTATGCAAATGTGATATCATGGACTCTTGCATTTTGCTAGTTACATATTATAACTGCTAAACTGTTGACAGTGAATCCATATGTCGCTAATCATTCTTGCATTTACGCACTACTTGCTGAGTTTATCTCACACCCTCATATTTTGGTTTAGGTACCTTGGCTTTTGAGGCATGCTGGACGTGTTGCGGGGCACATAACATGGTTGCACTACCACTGACTCACCTAGATGTTTAAACTGCTGTTACTACATCTTAGGCTGGATTGGGGTGGGTATCGGAAGGCTTCAGGTGAAGCCCTTCCTTATGCTTTTCTTGCCACATGTATAGGACCGCTTGTATGCGCTTTTCAGTCTTGGTCGATGCTATGTGTTGCGGATACCAACTTAGCATAGGTTTTGTGTTTCTGTGCGTCTCCACTAGTTTTGTGCCGTTGAATAGTTTAGAACTGTGGCTAGAGGGGATGAAATCTAGTTCTAATGCTAAGTTAGTAGAATTTTTCGTACGGAAAACATGTTTTAAAATAATAATAAAAAAAACACAGAAGAAAAAAAAAATACAGAAATGATCAAAGTCGTCAACCCGAGTGACGACTCAGCTGATTTAGCCCACTGTCGCTAGCCTGGCTGGCGACTAACGCCTAAGCTGCCAGTTCGGTTGGCGACTTAGCAGCGAGACCTTTGTCGTCAGCCGGGCTGACGACTTAGACTCTATATAAGAACCAGATGTGGCGACTGAGAGGGCTGAGCAAAAAAAAAATTTCATTTGTTTAGAAACCAGAAGGAAAAGAGAGAGGGGGAGGAAAAGAGAAGAGCAGAGAAGGAGAAAAGGAGGAAAGGGAAGAAGAGAAGAGGAAGAGAAAGAGAAGAAAAAATGAACAAGAGAAAAAGAAGGAAGAGGAAACTTATGACGTGGCCGTAAGTCATCATTCGGACTGGCAACTTAGGGTTTACACAGACAGTTGCCACTCGGGTTGGTGACTTTCGTCATTTTTGTAATTTTTTTTTTGTGTTTTTTTTTGAGATTATTTTTTTAATACGTGTTTTCCGTACGAAAATTCTGAGTTAGTAGCACTCTGATTGCCGCTGAAACCGGGGTGTTGCAGTTGGTATCAGAGTCAGGTTTCTATCCTCGGGTAGTTAGTAAATAGGATAATAATATGACACACTGCACTGTGGGCTTGGGACGCTTTATTCCGTGCGAACTCTTGTCATCTTATTTATGCATGCATCTCGCATTTATACCATGTATGCATTACTAGTTGTGTCTATTATCTGCTTAGCTATTGCTTATATTTATTATTCTATAGTTTTCTTCCCTCCTTTCCTATATATTTGTTCAGCTATCCATCCTATATGGGCACTGGTAGAGTTGCAATTATAGGTCGCAGCAGTGGAGAGTGTGCGCGGGATAGGATCTCGGAGACGACTCCTCGTTTTCCCTTCAGGACTTTGTATTCCAACTTCCTCAGCGGTAGCTCCATCTCAGGGGGCTGCATCATCAGTCTTTCGATATTCTAGGGACTTGGGCTCAGTTGATGCATGAGCTACCTGCTGGTCTGCATAGCCCGACCATCCTTGTCTATTTCTTTTGTCACCTTCCTCCGGTGGCTATTCCTCCAACTCCACCCGTTGGAACCTTGTTGATCTTTAGCTATCGCAACTGATGTATCTGTAGAACTAGTGGAGGTGTCTCTTACGCCTCATGGTGCTACAGAAGCACCTGTAGACCACTGAATTGGTCGCTCTTAAGGCCTTCTTATAGGCTATAAGCAATTTCAAAGCTGTACTTTGTAGACTGGATCGGCAATTGGAGGGAGAACATCTCTCTGACCATACCTCTTCTGCAAATACACCGTTTGGTGTTGTTCATCTCCTGCCGATGGAGGGCATCTCCCTTACGCTTCTCTTTTCGCTGTTGACTCCTTCTAGTTGACGTCAGGCATTCTTGGTTAGTCAGCGGTTCTGGTTTCTTTTGGAATTTGAGACTGCTACCAGTTTCCCTCTTTCCTTATCAGCTTACCAGCGGAGGTCGATGATTAGATACTAGTGGCTTTCTTGCGAAGAGACAGCTTATTAGCTTACCAGCGTGGTAATCTTGCGAAGAGATAGAAACCTCATATAGTGGTCGCAAGATTACCACACGACTTCCTAGTGTAGCTAACAGCGGGTGTTGCCTCTTGCTCATCAGTTCGAGCTGACGGATCACCAAGGGGAGCTCTCCCTTTATACTTCTAGCCTCCTGATGTACCTTAACAGAGAGCGCACCTGCTTGGTACAGAGCATATCTCTCAACCCTGTTCGGATTCTAGCGAGTTGTGCAGATGCACACACCCATTGTCGGTAAGCAAGCCTTTCTGTCTTCCACAATCGGACCTTGTGTTTTCAGGTGGCACCTTCTTCATCATCCTTGGTCAGTTGGCTGGGGTGGCGTACATCGTATGAGGTCTCTGTCAGAATCATTCTATCGTGGTATAAAAAATACTGCCGACAGGTTTTGTAGACGTTCCTAACAAACAAACAACGACGCGAGTTGACCGTGTGACCGGTCACCTTCCGTCGTGCAGGCACTGAGATTGACATAAGGGTTTATACAGATTTAGGTCTCAGTGGAGGCCCTAGCTAGTTTTGTCGACATGCTCCCGACATGAGTTGGCTAGAGGAGTTCCCTCACGGGAGAGTGCTCCTAAGCACGCCTAGTTGTTGTTGTGTATTGAATGCAAAAATGAATCGTTCTCTGGTTACAAGAGAGGAGTACAAGTGCATATATAGACCCAAAAAGATGTAAATTATTAAGCTACCTTAGCGACAGCCGTCGGATTGAAGGGAACCGACGTCATTTCACTGGCCAAAGGGTTTGGATGCTTGACAAGTGTCCTTATTGCCTCTCGAGGAAAAAACTTTCTCCTGGGAGACGCCTGTCTCCGGGATGCCTGTCCCCGGGTGGCGGCGCCCGGGACGAGGGGGACGCCGGTCCCCGGGACGCCTATTACCGGGGCTATGGCCACCGGGTGGTGGCACACGGGACGAGGGATAAGGATGGGGATTCCCCTGGTCGCCGCGGAGATGGGAACCGGTCGAAAATTCCAAGACAAGATAGTGAATTTTTCCATTCGAGAAATCCCTAAGCCCGGTAAGAACTCCCCCGGTCGCCGTGAGAACGGAGGGCTGGTCGAGAATTTTCCGGTCGAAAAATTCCGAGGATAACCGAGGATTCTGAAAACCGAGAATTCCGAAAACCGAGAATTCCGTGACCCAAAGAGGGAGAAACCCACTCCTAGAGGAGGATGAGCCGATGGCTTGTAACGGAATGACGCCGCTCCCGAAGGAGGGTTCCGTGACCCGGCAGCGGGTGTTGAGTGTTTGAGGGGCTCCCGTTGTAGGGACTTTTATGCTGCGATAGCCTACGTCCTCACGGGGAGGGCATCTTCACAGAGAGCATCGCCTTGGAGGCGGTAAGTTAAGAATCTGCAGAAAATTCCAATTGAACAAAAAATCATTTGTATTGATGAAGAATGAAATACAACGCCTCCCCCCGCGGAATCGCGGTGGGGGAGGGAATAGTGAGTACAGCGTCTCCCCCTGTGAAGTCGCGACGGGGGAGGGAGTAAGCCCGGAGGCTAGATGTAGAACTTGTGGAGCAAGTCCACGTTCTAAATATACTTCAGCTCCTGGTCTTCAAGGTTGGAGAGTTTATAAGCCCCCGAGCCTAGGACCGTAGAGATTCTGTAGGGGCCTTCTCACTTGGGGGAAGCTTGCCCTGGGCTTGGGGGTCAGTCACGCACTTGAGGACAAGGTCCCCGAGGCGGAAAGCTCTCGCGCGGACGTGCAGGTTGTACGCGCGCGCCATTTTGCATTTGTAGATGGCGTGGCGAAGGAGCTCTCGGTCGCGCTCTTCCTCGACGAGGTCGACTTCCAGCCGCCGGTTTGCTTCGTTGGTTTGGTACGTTGCGGTCATAGCTCCGTCTAAGAGCTCGACCCGTAGCAACCGAAAACCGATCTCTGAGGGGAGGACCACCTTAGTCCCATATATGAGTGAGAAGGGTGTGCGCTCTGTTGCCCGGCTTGGGGTCGTACGCATGGAACAGAGGATGCTTGAAAGCTCCTCCGCCCATGCGCCTCACCTGGAAGTGGTTTGCTTGAGTCGCTGGCGTAATCTTTGTAGGATCACACCGTTGACCCTTTCGACGGCTCTGTTGCTCTGGGGATGAGCTACACAGGCAAAGTAGAGGGTAGCTCCCAAGCCTTCGCAGAACTCTTGGAAGTATGCCGAGTCAAATTGGGTCCCATTGTTGACGGTGATCTCTTGGGGGATCCCAAAGTGACACACGATGTTTTTCCAGAAAAATTGCTGTACTGCTAGGGAGGTGATGCTGGCCAAGGGCTCAGCCTCCACCCACTTGGAGAAATAATCCACTGTGACCACCGCGTACTTGTAGCCCCCGGTGCTGGGGAAAGGGGCCGAGGAGGTCCATCCCCCAACGTGCGAAGGGCCAAGTGATGGGGATGGTCTACAGTGTCGCGGAGGGCAGCTTGGAGCCCTTCTCCATTTTCTGGTAGTCCTCGCACGCGGAGATAAGGTCTCGCACGTCGCGGACCACTGTAGGCCAGTAAAAGCCTTGGCAGAGGATCTTCGCCGCAACTGTGCGGGGAGCCAGGTGAGACCCGCAACTACCCTAGTGGATGTCCTCGAGGAGTTGGAGTCCTTCTGCCCGCGGGAGGTAGCAAAGCAGGGCGGAGGCCCCCTACTTGTAGAGCTTCCCTTCTACCAAGAGGTACACCCATGCCTTAGGCACGCAGGCATTTTGCCTCGACTTCACCGGGAGGCTCCCCCTCTTCCCTTATGAAGCAGATGAGGTGATGAAACACGGGATGCCCGATCTTTCGTCAGGTAGATGATAAGTCGATTTGGTGGAGATCTCGATGTTGATGATCCGGCTTCTGATCAGAACTGATCGAACCCAGCAATCGCTACCCCACTGCTCCGTTGGTTATCAACAGTGCCAAGACGCGGTTGACCTCGCCAAGAAGGCTAATTTCTGCAAGCGAATCGAGAGCACAAGCAAAAACGTAGAAGAAGCAATCTAGAAATTGCAAATCAAATTGAATTAAGCTCATAAGTTGGGGTTCCACAAACCGATCTATGGCGAAACTGTAAAAGCAGAATAATCTAAGAAAAACCCAAGTATCCCTGTGACGGCTACGGAGTATGTATATGAGAGAGAGAGAGGCGGAGGCTAGGGTTTAGGTCGCAGCCTAAGGCCCAAAAAGAGGTGACGCAGCACCAGTCTAACTCTGTCTCTCGCGTACTGTTTGGACGATTCCTGGTGACTTGGAAAGAGTTTGGCGGCAGGACCAGATGCGTTGGAAATTTTATCTCCTAAGCTTTCCGTGAAGTGGTAGAACGTCGAAAACGGACTTCGTACGTGGCCTGGGCGTCCATTTGAAGACAGGCGTGTCGCTGCAGTCCGAACCGGCGTCCATCTCGGGATCAACTTGAACCTTGGCTCGTCTCGGTGCATCTTGACATCCTTGCTGATCCAAACCATGATTCCTAAGTACAAGAACAATATCATTAGGTAGTAACTCGCCCTCTACGGTATTTTCACATAAACTTAGGAACGAGCTCACCTGGTAATTTAGCTGACGTGCGCGTGCCCTTGTAATTGGTTCTTGCACAAGCCGTGTTGGAGAAGTTGACGCATCCATAGGAGTGATGTCCTCATCATGAGGGGATCCATCCAGGACGCCGCTCGGGCTATCTCAGAGACCTCTAGGTCATGGGACTCAGGATCCGCACCTGGAGAGGTCACCGAGGGCTTCGCGATGATCTCCAGGAAGGCGCCCCCGGGGAGAGTTTCCTTGGCGCTGGCCGCCCAGGCCAAGGCGTCGACGTGGTCATTGTCTTTCCGGGGGATATGTCGGGCCTCCAGGCCCGAAAAGTGTTTCTCCATCTTGTGTACCTCCCCCAGTTAGAGCCTTAGGTTCACGTCGTGGCACAAGTACGACTTGTCTATTTGGAAAACTACGAGCTGGGAGTCCCCCTTGACCATGAGGCGACGAATCCCCAGGGAGCACGCGAGGCGCAGTCCCAGGAGCAAGGCGTCGTACTCGGCTACGTTGTTCGTGGAGGGAACTCGAGCCTCACCGCATATTCCAGCGTCCTCCCCTCGGGGCTCTAGAGGACTACTCCCGCGTCGGCCCTGGCAAGGCACAAGGAACCATCAAACATGAGTGTCCAATGGTCGTTGTGCCGGCGTGGCTCAGCGGGCGCCTGGTCCTTTGTCCAAAAGGCTGGGGTCCATTCCACCACAAAGTCAGCGAGGACTTGCGATTTGATAGCGGAACTGCCAGTAAGGGAGAGGGAGAAGGGAGCCAGCTCAGCTCCCCACTTCCCGATTCGGCCGGTGGCCTCTTTGTTACGTAGCACCTCTTCCAAGGGGAGGGAAGATGGGATTGTGATCGGGTGTCGTAGGAAGTAGTGGCGGAGCTTCCGGGACGCCATCAGGAGAGCGTAGCAGATCTTCTCCATCTCTGTGTTGTAGGATCAAAGATGCCGACTAGAGGGGGGGGTGAATAGGAGGCTTAAAAACTTTGAACTATTTTAAAGACAAGAAGAACAAAAAGCAATAAAAGAGAGAAGAGAGAACAAACACCACAATTTTTATCGAGGTATCGGAGACTCGCCCAGTCTCCACTAATCCTCGTTGAAACACTCAAGTCACTTGAGTTTTGCCTCAATACTCACGAAGAGTATTATCAACTATTGGTTGCTCCTTGTCCACTCCGGAAAGGTGAGCACCGATGCCTTGTACAAACTTGCCGAGCCTCTCCAACAATCTCCAATCTGGAGAGGTCAATGGCCACACCTCCGAACTGTCTAGGTGAGGGTGCTCACCAAGAGTAATAGGCAGCGAGGTCTTCTCTAGACCTCCAAACACGCATCGAGAAACTAGGAGTATGCAAATGCACTGAACAGAAACTCTCGGTGGATCAGAAAGCACTCAACTTGATTAAAAGATCAAGATTTTAAGTAGAAAACTAAAGCTCAAGAGTGTATAAGAGAATGCTGCTGCTTGTTGTATAAAACACATGCCCAAAGCCCCAATTTATAGCCTCAAGAACCAAATGAACCGTTGGAGCTAGGGCTGAAAATCAGCAACACAAACTGACAGTCAGTTACATGTACAACGGCCGACAAAATTTACGGATAAAAATTTGCTAGCCGTTCCTGGTCGTTTAAGGAAACTTGAAACCCACAACTGACAGTCAGTTCGACCACAGACTCGACCAAAACAGACAGAAACTCAGTTAAAAACAACTGTGGTCGAAACCCCAACTGACAGTCAGTATGGACAAACTGACAGTTAGTTTAGTACAAAAATTTTGAGCCCAAGATACACCCTCTTTGGACAATTGTCAGTTTAATTAAGCTGACATTCAAACTGACAGTCAGCCTGAACAAAAATAGTGATAACTTTAAATCCAGAAACCCAAAAGAGGTGTTTAATAGCTCATTTGAAAGAAAATTGCAAGGGCTACATTTTTGTCAACAGAAGCAAAAACTAGATCTGCCTAGATCTTTCTGAAAATTGCAAATACTCTTCTGCTATCAAAAAGCGAACTGAAAATCCAAAACCCTCAAACCAAAATCAAATCAAATCCAATCAAATAGATGCAATGCAATGACCTAAGTTTCTCGGTTTATGTTGGAGATAAAAAGAGGACTTTCTCCACCCCTCTTTATAGTACGGTTAAAACTAAAAACAAAGTCCTAAACCGATCTGTCTCCTAACTTCGAGATCGGAAAAATAAAAACGGATTACCTTAGGTCCTTTGCTTTTCCGGCTTGCGTCTTGTCTTCATTTTCACGACTTGTGCTTTTACGTCTTTTGCGTTGGGTTCGTTTTGTTCAATCTCGACAATCTTCCCAACAGAGCCCTGTATAAATCAATCTCAAAAGCACAGTTAGTCCTAAACACTCTATTTTCATTAATCATCAAAATCAGGGTTAGGCATGAAGGCCTAGATGCCACAATCTCCCCCTTTTTGATGATTGATGACAACAAGTGTTCAACAATAAAATAAATTAAATAACTTCCCCTGAGTATATACATCTCATCATATCAGAGCATAAGCCAACACATATACATCAGAGCATCTCATACATACAAGCACTCACAGATATGCATATATCACCAAGTCATATAAATATGTATTAGAGCATACAAATCTCAAAACCAAGACATCACAATATAAATATATCAAGGTATCAGAGCTACACAGAATAAACACATCATATCCAAAGTCACAAAGACATATCTCCATAATATAAAACAAACAACTGTCCAAAACATCAAAATACTATAATATCCAAAATACTTCTCCCCCTTTGGCATCAAGCACAAAAAGGGAGGCAAAAACAGAAAAGATAGAGCCTAATGCTCATCATCAGAAGAAACTCCTAAGACATCTGTATCTCCGGAGCCTGCTGGAGATCCAGATGCGTTGATGGCTGGAGATGCCGGAGGAGTAGCCGCTGCACCAGGAACTGGTGCTGCAGAGGCTAGAGCAGATGGTCCTGGGGCGACTGGAGCCGATGCAGAGCTCGGAGAAGATGAAGCTGGTCGGGCCCTCTTACGAGGGACTGGAGAACCTGAAGTAGGCAGGTGACGCAGTATCTCCTCCTGCAGAGCAATCAAACGAAGCAACATCTGATGATGCTCCGCCTGGGTGCTGAGGATTTGCTGCTGCACCTGGAGGATCTCCTGAAGCTGAGAGTTGGAAGAGGATGCAGATCTGGTGCCGGTCGCTGCAGCCGGTGCTGGAGCCGTCTCCTGAGCTGGAGTCTCGTCTTTTGACTCCCCCGCAGCATCATCATCATCTGATGCGGGAGAACCAGGGTCCACAGCAGCCGCAGGCCGGGCACCAAGACGACGATTAGCCTGGCCCGGAGGATAGAAGAGCAAAGGATGATGGGGCCTCAGGAGCTTAGAGTTGACGGCCCGAATATGCAGGAGCACCGCCATGATATACGGAGCGTATATCAGCTGACGGTGCGGAGAGAGAAGGACATGCTGAATCTCACTGATGATGAGATCAGCAATGTCGAAGGGCTCATCTTGGAAGATGAAAATCAGGACGTGGAGCCCAAGATAAGTGACTCTGGCCCTATCTCCGATCATGGGGACTAAAGTGAGCCGGAGGATCCGTAGGGCCAGATCAACATCGCGGCGCAAGCCAGCGATGTGACGGAGTTGGAAGGGGCCGGAATAAAGCATGGCCACCTCTCGACGCTCAAGGTTCGGAAGGGTATGGAGCTGGCGGCCAGAAGGAGGGCGCACCAGTCCAAGCGCTGACTACAGCTGCTCCTTCGTGACGGTGTAGACCTGGAGGCCCGTCATGAAGGTCATGAAGTCGCGCTGAGGGGAGATGAAGACAGTGGAATAGAACTAAGGAATGGGCCCCTCAGCCCAGTGCAGAGAGGAATTGGCGACAAGGTCGCGGATCCCTATAGTCCCAAAGAGATCTGGGAGGGTGACGATGCCTGTGCGAGAGGCGATCGTACCCCACAACAGAGAGTGGTGGGCGAAGATGGGTGCGCGGCTATAGACGCTGGTGAACAGGTCTAGGTGGAGGTTTGTGTAACAGGTGAGGACGTCGCACGCATCACGACCAGTGGGACGCGGCGAGAGATAGGGGTTTGTGGAACGAAGGGTGCGAAGGCGGCTCGCGTGCCATCGGAAATAATCCACGGGCACGCGCTCTGGAGGAGGCGAAGGCCGGTTCTCGGACGTCTGACCCGATGAACACTGGCTGTTTGCCGCGTTCTTCCGTCGGGCCACGCGTCGAGACGACGACGGCTGATCAGACATGTCAAAACAAAAAACAGAGAGGAATGAGGGAATGACCTGAACAGAGGAGGTCGAAACCGAACTGAAGTGGTCGACGAAGCCGATGCGGAGCAAACGATTAAAACAGCTACCGAGAAGGAGCACAGGACAGTATTGGGGAAGCACAGGATAGTATTGGGGAAGCACAGGAGGGACCTCAACGCCGGCGAGCTGCCCACGGCTAATCTACGACCACGGCAAAAGGGCGGTGAAAGGGTGGCGGCTAGGTACGGTGGAGGCGCAAAAGAGGGCGGCGGTGCTCATCGGCGGCGAGAGGAGCAAACGGCGGCGAGAGGAGAAGGCGAGAAGGCAAGGAAACAGAACGAGGGTTTTAGAGATCGAGACCCTGCAACTGACAGTCAATTTAATAAACTGACAGTCAGTTTGAGACTCGAACTCGACCAGGAGCTACGACCAAAATCAATTGCACGTAACTGACTGTCAGTTTGTGAAACTGACTGTCAGTTAGGACAATGACTTTGACCAGAGACTAAGACCAGGCTCCTAAGCACTAAACTGATTGTCAGTTTGGTCAATTTCGACCAGAAGCAGTCTAAGACCAGAGAGGAAATAAAATAATATTATTTTTATACAAACAACACATATAGCACATCAGCTAGCATTTGATATATCAATTATGTTCAGTTTACCCCTTAAAAAGCAAAATCTTGATTCATCTAAGGGTTTGGTGAAAATATCTGCTAGTTGCAAATCAGTTCTGACATAATTCACATCAATATCTCCTTTTGCCACATGATCCCTAATAAAGTGGTGCCGTATTTCAATATGTTTAGTTCTAGAATGTTGAACAGGATTATTAGCAATTTTAATGGCACTTTCATTATCACACAAGAGTGGCACTTTATCAAATATAATCCCATAATCCAAAAATGTCTGCTTCATCCACAATAATTGAGCACAGCAACTGCCTGCAGACACATATTCAGGTTCAGCTGTGGAGAGAGCTACAAAATTTTGTTTCCTAGATGACCATGATACTAAGGATCTCCCTAACAGTTGACAGCTACCAGATGTACTCTTACGATTAATCTTGCACCCAGCATAATCAGAATCAGAATACCCAATTAATTCAAAATTTGCATCTTTTGGATACCAAAGACCTAAACTGGGATAGCATTTTAAATACCTAAGGATTCTTTTAAGAGTAGTTAAATGACATTCCTTAGGATCAGATTGAAATCTAGCACATAAACACACACTAAACATGATATCAGGCCTAGATGCAGTGAGATATAATAAACTACCAATCATAGACCTATAAAGTTTAGAGTCGACCGATTTGCCACTTTTGTCCATGTCCAGATGTCCATTGGTCGCCATGTGAGTTTTGATTGCCTTAGCGTCTTCCATCCCAAAGCGCTTGAGCAGGTCCTTCACGTACTTTGTTTGACTCACGAACATACCGTTCTTGAGTTGCTTGATTTGAAGTCCGAGGAAGAAGCTCAGCTCACCAATCATGGACATCTCGAACTCCCTAGACATCATCTCTCCAAACTCATGACAAAAATGTTCATTAGTAGATCCAAAGATAATATCATCAACATATATCTGACAAATGAACAAATCCTTGTCAATTTTCTTTGTAAAGAGAGTTGTATCAACCTTCCCAATTTTAAAACCTTTTGATAAAAGAAAGTCTCTAAGTCGCTCATACCAAGCTCGAGAAGCTTGTTTGAGACCATAGAGAGCTTTTGACAATTTAAATACATGGTTTGGAAATTTAGAATCTTCAAAACTGGGAGGTTGTTCAACAAACATAAGTTCAGAAATTTCACCATTTAAGAAAGCACTTTTAACATCCATTTGAAAAATTTTGATATTAAAACATGATGCATAAGCAAGAAATATGCGAATAGCTTCAAGTCTTGCTACAGGTGCAAAAGTTTCACCAAAGTCTAAACCTTTGACTTGAGTGAAGCCTTGAGCAACAAGACGAGCTTTGTTCCTAATTACAACTCCATTTTCATCTTGCTTATTTCTGAAAACCCATTTTGTTCCAATAACATTGTGATCCTTGGGTCTTTCTACTAAAGTCCAAACTTTATTTCTAGAAAAGTTATTAAGTTCCTCATGCATGGCATTTACCCAATCAGGATCATTTAAGGCTTCATTAACATGTTTGGGTTCTAAAGAAGATACAAAAGAATGATGTTCACAAAATGCAGCAATACGAGATCGAGTTTGAACACCCTTACTGACGTCACCCAATATTTGGTCTAGAGGGTGATCCTTGGTGATCGTTTGATGTTGCCTTGGTGCTTCATCTTGTACAGCTTTATCTTGATCTTGTTCTGGAGGATCAACATGAGATGATGATATATCTTGATCAACATTCTCAACGTTGACATCATCTTCTTGATCTTCTTCTCTTGGCTTGATGTCTCCAATGGTTATGTTCTTCATGGCTTCTTGAAGATCTTCACCTGAAACTTCACAAGAAACTTGCTCCTTTTGTGAGTCATTAGTTTCATCAAATTCGACATCACATGATTCTTCAATACAACCAGTATTTTTTTTATTAAAAATACGATAAGCTTTACTAGTGGTGGAGTATCCGACTAGAAAGCCTTCATCTACTCTTCTTTGAAATTTACCACCAAAATTCCTTTTCTTAAGAATATAGCATTTGCATCCAAAGACTCGGAAATAAGAAATATTTGGCTTACGCCCAATAAGAAGTTCATAAGGAGTCAAATTCAGAAGAGAATGCAAATAAATTCGATTTATAGAATAGCAAGATGTATGCACGGCTTCAGCCCATAAGCGAGTAGGAGTATCATACTCACTCAGCATAGTCCTTGCCATTTCTATAAGTGTTCGATTTTTCCTTTCAACGACTCCATTTTGCTGTGGAGTGTAGGATGTGGAAAATTCGTGTTTGATTCCAAGAGAGTCACAAAAATCAAATAGAGTTGAATTAACGAACTCTCCACCATGATCACTACGGATTTTCTTGATGGATAATTCGAATTCAGTAGAAACACGTTTTGCAAAACTTTTGAAAACATCGGGGGTTTCAGATTTTTGGGAAATAAAGAAAACCCAAGTATAGCGAGTAAAATCGTCAACAATCACAAAACCATAATTGCTACCCCCGATACTTTGGAACTCGGAAGGTCCAAATAAATCCATATGAAGGAGTTCCAAAGGTTTGCAAGTCGGAAGAATGCGCTTAGTCGGATGTGAAGTAGCTACTTGTTTGCCCGCTTGACAAGCGCTACAAGGTTTGTCCTTTTTAAAATTCACATCCTTTAAGCCAACAACCAAATCACATTTTAAAAGTTTTCTTAATTGATGCATTCCAACATGTGCAAGTCGTCTATGCCATAGCCAACCTTTTGAGGTTTGAGAGACAAGACATGTTGACAGAGATGCATCTTTTGAGTGAAAATCAACCAAATAAAGATTTTCAAAACGAAAGCCTTTAAAGATCAAGGTTTTATCTTTTAAACTTTCAACCAAAATTTCTTTTGGGAAAAATGTGCAACTAAAACCAAAATTGCAAATTTGTGCAACGGAAAGCAAATTAAAATTCAGAGATTCAACCAACAAAACATTCGAAATAGAAAGATCATTCGAGATAGCGATTTTACCCAAGCCTACCACATTTCCTTGACGATTGTCGCCAAAGGTAATCTTTTAATTCTCGCTTGAGTTGTCTTTAAGTGAGGTGAACAACTTCTTGTTACCGGTCATGTGTTCGGAGCATCCACTATCTAGCACCCAATGCCTCCCACCGGTCTTGTAGTTCACCTGCATAAAAAGAATTAAGTTCTTTTAGGTACCCAAATCTTTTTGGGTCCTTCAATGTTAGCAATCAAAACTTTGGGCACCCAAATAGATTTCTTCTTTTTATTTAACATGGGTGCACCAACATACTTTGCTATAGCATAACCTTTCCTCGACTTTTGAAGCATGTAGTAAGTATCAAAATAATTGGGAGTCATTAAGGGACATGCTTCATGTGAATGACCAGTTTCATGGCATTTATGACAAAATGTGTTACATGTTTTAACAAATATAGTTTTAGAGTTTGGTTTCTTCCCTTTCTTTTGAAAATATCCTAATCCTTCTTTTCTAAAAGAACATTTTTGTTTACTAAGGATTAGATCAAGAGATATTTTGCCTTTGTAGCAGTTTTCTAAGCCTTTTCCAAGTTTTTTAATTTGTGCCTTAAGTTCATTATTTTCATTCAATATGTTATCATTAGAAACACATGGAGTATGATGACTATTGGAAGGAGAATTATCCAAATTACATGAAGTTGAAGCATCTACCTTAGATGAGATATTTGTAACATCTTTTATGAGCATGCTTTCATAAGAATCTTTTAGCTCGGAGTATTGAGCGCGTAGGGAAGAATGTTCTTCCTTAAGCGCCTTATACTTCTTTTTAGTTTTTCCAAAAACTTCATTTAATTCGGTGATCATTTCGACTAAGTCATTATATGATGGATCGTTAGAGTGTACCTTTTCATCGCCTTTAGCCATAAGACAAAGGGATGATGTGTTGCCGTTGCCAAGAGCTAATCCGGCTAGCTTCTTGGTGCATCTTTCTTCATCATCGGAGTCGGAGTCGGAGTCGGAGTCGGAGCTCTCTCCGCCGGACATCCACTCTCCAAAGCAGGCTTCTCTGATTTCTTTATTCTTCTTCTTGAAGAACTTCTTCTTCTTGTTCCACGCCTTGTTCTTGTTTGGACATCTTGATGCTATGTGTCCCTTATCATGGCATCCATAGCAAATGATGTCCTTGAAGTTGTTCTGCTTTGGTCCCTTTGGTCGTGTGTCAAGGTTGACACCCTTCTTATGCAACTTGCGAAGAAGTTTTTGAGTATTCTTTACCATGAGTGCAAGGTCTTCGTTGGAGGAGCCATCACTTGAATCGTTCTTTGCGTTTGCTTTGAAAGCCAAAGCCTTCTTCTTTGTCTCCGAGGGTTCGGCCGCTTCTTTATTCTCCTTCTTATGCATCTTATGGGTGATGAGGTTCCCATAAAGATCGGTTGGTGTTGTGGTCGATAAATCGGAGTTTGTGAGAACCGTGACCAAAGTGTCGAAGCTTTCCGGTAAGGCCCTAAGCATCTTTCTCACAATCTCAAGGTCAGTAAAAACAACACCAAGACCCTTGAGTTCATTCACAATGTTATTCAGCCGAGTAAACATGGAATCCACGGACTCAGTTGATGACATGGTGAATGTCTCATATTTTTGCCTCACCATTAGCAACTTTGCCTCTTTAACCTTTATTGTGCTCTCGGAAATTTCTTCGAGGGTGGTCCAAACCTTGTGAGCAGTCATGAGATTGCTCACACGGTTGAACTCATTCAAGGATAAACCGACAAAGAGTGCATTTTTCGCACGGGCATTTAAATGCAGTTTTCTCCTGTCGTCCTCAGACTGACTTGCCGGATCATTCAGAGGAGTAAAACCGAGTTTAACAATATCTCATACATCAAGCCCCATAGCTTCTAGGAATACCGACATGCGCACTTTCCAATACGTATAGTTTGTCCCATCAAAGATAGGCGCACGACCGGTATGACCAAGAAGAAAATCCCTACTTGACGACATCCTCTCTCTAGGCGGTAAAGCCTAATGAATCGAGAGACCTCGCTCTGATACCGCGTGTAGGATCAAGGATGCCGACTAGAGGGGGGGTGAATAGGAGGCTTAAAAACTTTGAACTATTTTAAAGACAAGAAGAACAAAAAGCAATAAAAGAGAGAAGAGAGAACAAACACCACGATTTTTACCGAGGTATCAGAGACTCGCCCAGTCTCTACTAATCCTCGTTGAAGCACTCAACACTACCACAGAAACAGACATCCTGGACGGCACATCACAGACGGGTATGAACTGTTCAATGAAAAACCGTCTGTGAAGATCTGTCGGGAGAATATGTTCAGATATCACAGACGGTTCTGAACACAAAACCGTCTGTGATAATATACTTATCACAGACGGCTCTAACCTAAAACCCGACTGTGATATATACAATCGGTTCCCAGCTAAGAACCGTTTGTGATAGTCTAATTATCACAGACAGTTCTAATCTAAAACCCGACTGTGATATATACAATCAGTTCCCAGCTGAGAACCGTCTCTGATAATTAGATTATCACGGACGGTTCGGAACTCAGAACCGACTGTGATTTATACAGTCGGTTGTGAACCACGAAGCGTCTGTGATAGTGTAGTTATCACAGACGGTTCTGATGTATGAACCGACTGGAATAGTACCGGCGCGGCGCTTCGAATTCTCAATGTGATTATTTCTGTATCCGATCTTCGCGCGCGGCGCCTAGGAGAACACGAAGCATCGCTTTGGAAGTTCTATAAATTGACAGTGGAAAAATTGTCATTTACTTTACAAGTTTTTATAGTTCTCAGACTGTTTGACTCCTTAGCTTCTCTGCGCCAATGGCATCCTCGATGGCATCGTCAGCCTCGCCCTCCCCGGTAAGAACTCTCAATCTTTTGGACTTACCCCTGTATTGTTAATCCATGTTCAATACATTCTTGACCTGTTGATTTGCACAGGGAAGGGGAGCCGTGGAAGACATTGCCAAAGTCAAGGCCGAGCTGAGGGCCCTCCAGGAGGAGCACAAGCTCCTCACGGAGAAGCACACTCGGCTACGGCTTGACCTTGACGATCTCTTCCAGCGCATTCAGCGCATGAAGACGGATGGTGACAATGCTAGGACGAGGATGAGGCGTCTTCGCGAGGAGAAGAAAGCCGCGGATATGACCATCGCTGGCTGCGGTTTGACAATGAAGGATACCATCGCGAAGCTGAGGGAGGTCGCAGGCCTTCTCGACGCTGAAATAGTTGATCCTGAGAAGGACAACTTGTCGCTAGAGGAGTCCTGCGTCCTGGCTGCAAGTCAAACTGACTTAATTCTAGATGCAGCCAGGGCTAAGACCACTCCTTGACCTAGCATTCTGTATTTTTACTTTTTTTTGTAAGTGATGAAACAAATTATTGAAAACTTTGTTCTTATGTCAACTTTCTAATTTTCCAGCACATTTTTGGACTGCATGCAATCTTCCCTCTTTCTTTATCTTTCTTTAGCTTTTGTCGAACATTCGACCATACAAAGGTATGTACACTGTGTGCGATCAAGGAACGACTATCGCAATCTTTGGCTTGTGATCGGAGCCCTTGAAATAATATAGAAACAATATAGAAGTCGCAGGTCCCATGCAAATAATATAAAAAGAATATAGAAGTTATATATCAATGTGCTTTGAATATCACAAACGGCTCTAAGGTAAAAAACATCTGTGATAGTCACATTAGAGACGGTTTTTATGTAAGGCCCGACTGTGATAGTCCCAACAGTGTCCTCGCCTCGAATTCTCAACTTCTATCAATATCACAGACGGTTTTTAACTCCAAACTGTCTGTGATAGTAATATTACAGACGGATTTTATGTAAGGACCGACTGTGATTGTCGAACAGTCATCGACGCTTCAAATTCTTCTTTCAAATTCTCAGCGGTTCAACTGGAAGCAAAACTCCAGGGAGGGAACAAGTATTTGTAGAAGTCGAACAGTTCAATATTCAACAGACATATTAAAGACGGTTCGGACATCAGAACCATCTGTAATATTAAAGCAGACGGTTTTGATCTCCCAACCGTCTGTGATAGTTCCAACAGTGTAATTCTCTACATGCAATTGTTGATAACTGCACATAATAACTGAGCAGATGAAGAGACTTAATTATTTACTTCAAATTTAATTTGCATCGAATTATGTAATCTGACTCTTCAACTTCCTTTGCCGTGTTGCAGTTTATCTCCCGAGAAGTTATCATGAATTTATTGACCTTGAAAACCAGTAGTGCGCTTTTTAGAACTCGAGGCACCCGCGCATATGAACCGTCACCTTCTGTTTCTATAAATAGTGAGACTCCTAAATCCCTGTCTATTCCCTCCTCAACTCCCACCTTGATGGCGAGCCAAGATTCCAGTGAGGTTATTGAAATTGAGAGTGATGAGGAAGAGATAAGGAATGAACTCGATCAGGATCTTTAGAAAGTAAGTCCTCTCTGAAACTCTAATGCGGATCTTTCTTTTATAACTTGATTACCTCGAAACAAATGCATTTCGAAATCCACAGGTGCCTGAGGAAATGCTTCCTCCAAAGAAGAGACTTAGAAATGATGAAAGATCCTCCAGTGGAGCTGCAGCGAAGACTCTAGAGGGTGCTGAGGCCTGTGTTGCCACATTGCCCCTTGCAACCCCTCCAGTTGCATCGACTCCACCTTTGGCGATCCACAATAATCCTTCCAATATCCTCTTTTCAACACCTTTGTATCATCAGCTTTTCTGGGGTAAGGCACACACTTCCACTCTGAAGCTTGGCAATCATCTTCACCCTCCCAGCATCGGTCCCTAGGAGAAGCTGGAGAAGCATATGTGCAGGAGGAGAAAGCTGCCTTGTGCAGAACTCTCCAAAAAAAAAAAGAGGCGCTGAAGAAGCATTCTGAGGGGATGTCTTTTGCCATTCTGCACTTAGCAGAGTGCTTTGAGTTGCAGCTTCATCTCCACCTTTGTTGTATCAACTTTAATTTCTTGGATGATCCTACTGATGCCAAATCCACTCCTTTGCTGAGAGATTGGTAGTTCTCCTGGGGTGGCCAGTGTAGATCCTACTGATGCCAATACGTCCCTAGGAGAACTTTGTAAATTACTTTCGGAACAGGTCGACACTAATCAATTGGTCGCTTAATTAATAGTATCTCTTATGTATGGAAAGATTGTAAGAAATAAGAAATTTCTTTTCCTTATATATCTGGCTTTTCGATTGATTATGTAACTGATAATCACCAAATGATGTTCTGTGTGAAAATGTTAACAAGAAAATACTACTGCGATCAAGATGATTTTTAACTCAAAACCGTCTCTGCTTGAAAGATTACAGACGGTTTTAATTTCAGACATATATAAAACAAATATGAAAAACAAGATAAAACCAAATAGTCTGAACGTTCATTTTTTTAAATACTAACATTGAAATAAGATAGAACCAAATATGAAAAACAAGTGGAACAACTGATGACCAGTAGTCGAATGCAAACAAACAATCCGGGATATTATAGACGGTTCGGACCTTATAACCGTCTGTGATAACACAGACAGTTCTGAGGTAAAAACCGACTGTGATAACCACGTACACATACACAGACGGTTCTGAGGTAAAAACCGACTGTGATAACCACGTACACAGACGGTTCTGATGTAAAAACCGACTGTGATAATCACGTACGGTTCTGATGTAAAATCCGACTGTGATAGTAAAGTGGACGGTTTGGAGTTCATAACCGTCTGTGATATTCTTTCATAGTTACACAAATGGCACTGATATTACTGACGGTTAATAGAGTGAAACCCGTCAGTAATATTCTGTCTTCAATAATGCACCGATATTACCGACGGTATTATATAGAACCGTCTGTATTGAACCTGGTATAAAAGGTCTTTTGGTGGATGTTTTGAGCTAGTCGTACTCTCTTGCTCGACCTACACTGTCCAGTTCGAAGAGATTTGGGGCAAGGAAGAGCGAAATCTCGAAAGGCCGGGGGAGCATTTGGGGGCAAAAATTTGACGATCGAACCAAGGTTGGTACTTGCTCCCAAGGCATACACATTACTTGATTTCATCATCAATATCGATCTCCATTGATTTACTAATTAGCATGTGTATGAATCTGATTAATTGCAGATGGTCCGAGACTGGATGTATAATGACAACCGAGTGGGTGAGGAATACATGAAAGGTGTTTTTGATTTCGAAAAGGTTGCTGAGCAAGACATGGCGAAGAAGGGTTTACCATATATGTACTGTCCTTGTGTAGACTGCCAGAATATTAAGATGTTCACCAATTCATCTCAAATTGTCGCCCACTTGATCCGATGTGGTTTCAAAAAGGGGTACACGTGTTGGGTCCACCATGGAGAAGGGCCAACTGCAGAAACAACTGCCACTCAGGTTGAGGAACAGGACATGTCGGATCCGAACAACGACTTCGACGAGGATATGCCAGAGGATGACCATTTAGATGACATGTTGCGTGATGTGGAAGGAAATTACAGTGAAAGGGAGTTTGGCAAATTCAAGCGCTTGATTGAGGACTCAGAAAAGCCGTTGTTCCCTGGTTGCAAGTCGAAGTACACAAAGTTGGCCTTTGTGCTTGAACTGTTAAAATTGCAGGCAAGCAACAGCTGGACCGACAAGAGTTTCACAGCACTGTTAGATCTTTTGGCGGACATGCTCCCGGAAGGAAACGAGTTGCCAAAAAACACCTACCAAGCGAAAAAGCTGTTGTGTCCTTTGGGAATGGAAGTAGAAAGGATACACGCATGCCCTAATGATTGCATCCTTTACTGTAACGACTACAAGAATATGCATGTTTGTCCGGTGTGTGGCGCATCCCGCTATAAGCGTACTAAGGACCGAACATACGACGGCGACTACGCGGAGATAAAGCAAGGACCTCCTGCTAAGGTGTTGTGGTATTTGCCAGTCATTCCCCGCTTGCAGCGTTTGTTTGCAAACCGTAAAGAGGCAAAATTACTGCGTTGGCACTCGGAAGACCGGAAGAAGGATGGAAAGCTGAGACACCCTGCTGATTCTTCGTAGTGGAGAAACATCGACAGGGAATTTGTTAACTTCGGAGCAGAATTGAGGAATATAAGGTTCGGGTTAAGTACCGATGGAATTAATCTTTTTGGTAACATCAGCAGTCGGCATAGCACTTGGCCGGTTCTTTTGTGTATGTACAACCTTTCTCCTTGGTTGTGTATGAAGCGCAAGTACATCATGATGTCTCTACTTATCTCAGGACCAAAACAACCCAGAAACGATATTGATGTGTACCTAGCACCATTGATAGAGGATCTCCTAACAATGTGGAACGAAGGGGTGCAGGTATGGGATGCATACAAACGAGAGAACTTCATCCTACGTGCTATGATATTCTGCACCATCAACGATTTCCCTGCCCTTGGAAATTTGTCGGGCCGTACTACGAAAGGAGCCAAAGCCTGCCCCCACTGCGAAGATGAGACTGAGAGCGTGTGGCTGAAGAATTGCAGGAAAACAGTGTACATGCGTCACCGTAGGTTTCTTCCGAAGAATGACGCGTATCGTAAGAGGAAGAGGGAATTTGACGGCCACAAGGAAGATGGTTCAGCCCCGAAGCCTACGCGCGGGAAAGATGTTTACTCACGGGTGAAGGACATAGACGTTGTGTTTGGAAAGGGTGGTAAATTGAAACCCCGCACGAAGAACACTTGGAAGAAGAGATCGATATTTTGGGACTTACCGTATTGGGAGCATTTAGAGGTTCGTCATTGCATTGATGTCATGCATGTAGAGAAGAGTGTTTGTGAAAGTTTAATCGGCCTATTGCTGAACATTCCAGGGAAGACAAAGGATGGCATCAATGTGCGGTGTGACATGATCGAAATGAGAATCAGGCCCGAGCTAGCACCGAGAGAGGACGATAAAGGCCGTATATACCTCCCCCCTGCATGCTACACTTTGTGCAAGGCTGAGAGGACAGAACTCTGTAAGTGTCTCTATGGTGTTAAAGTTCCATCGGGTTACTCCGCAAATATGAAAAAGCTTGTGTCCATGGGCGATTTGAAATTGCTGGGTATGAAGTCTCATGATTGTCACGTGTTGATGACACAAATGCTTCCTGTTGCCATCCGGAGTATTCTGCCGCATAAGGTCAGAGAGACGATCACGAGGCTATGTTTTTTCTTCAATGCAATTTCGTCCAAGGTCATTGATCCCGATGGACTGGATTCTTTGCAGAGTGAGGTGGTTCGAACTCTCTGTCAGCTTGAGATGTATTTTCCTCCATCGTTTTTTGATATCATGGTCCATCTCACCGTCCACCTTGTCAGAGAAATCAAGATATGTGGACCCGTGTTCCTATGTTATATGTATCCATTCGAGAGGTACATGGGTGTACTTAAGGCCTGTGTGAGGAATTGGTCCCGGCCCGAGGGTAGCATTGTCGAAGGTTATGCAGCGGAAGAGGTTGTTGAGTTCTGTGTCGATTACATGGCCGAGGTAGAAGCAATAGGAGTTCCTGTGTCTCGTCACGAGGGGAGGCTTGATGGTGTTGGCACTATTGGACGGAGAGCCATCACTCCTGATTTCGATATGTACTCGAAAGCTCATTTTTGGGTCTTGCAACACATGACGGAGGTGTCTCCGTACATCGACGAGCACAAGGAGATGCTACGACAAGACAATCCTCGCTGATCCGAGGTTTGGATCACGGGACAACATAACAGTCGATTCAACGCGTGGATGAAGATGCGAATCACCGGAGAGTCCGCAAGTGAGAACCTTAAATGGTTGGCAAAAGGGCCCACGTTTACTGTACAGACATGGCAGGGATACGACATCAATGGGTACACATTTTACACGAAAGCTCAAGATCGAAAGAGCACTGTGCAAAATAGTGGAGTGAGCGTAGAAGCTTTCCATGAGGGGTTGACCAAGACAGGCCCAACAAGGGTAGTACGTGGATTGAACTCGTACTACGGGTTCATTGAAAAAATTTGGGAGCTCGATTACGTACTGTTCAAGATTCCCCTGTTTCGATGCCGATGGGTCCAAATCCCACAGGGTGTGAAGGTTGACAGTTACGGTTTCACTTATGTGGATCTCGATCGCGTTGCTTATAAAGGTGAGCCCTTCATACTTGCAAATCAAGCCATTCAGGTCATTTATGTCATTGACCCGGCCAATAAGAAGTGGCACGTTGTCCTTCATGGCAAGAGAAGGATTGTTGGAGTTGAAAATGTCGTAGACGAGGAGGAATACAATCAATTTGATGAGATTCCTCCATTTGGAGATGGTGTACAGGTCGATACTGAAGACACCGACGAAACCAGTTACGTGTGTATGGATCACCAGGAAGGGTTATACTTTAAATGTAATCAACTGTACGTCTTATCTCTCTGTTTCCATCGGTATAGCTTATATCTCCTGTAATTCTCGTCTTTACAGGGCCGCGGCAAGTGGAAAGTTGAGGATAACATGGCTGTGTACGTGGAAATTGTCGGTGAAAGTTCCCATTTGTATATAACATTAACTTGAGCATGCTCCACATTGTAACCAATTATCGGATCTACGTACACTGTAACCAATTTACAGAGCATTTGGACTACATTTGAAATATCTGAGTGTTCATTTAAAACAAGTTTTCGAGCATTCAGAGTTGAAAGCTACAGATCAGTTTCAAGTTGTAAAACTAACTTTCAATAGAGAGATTATCAAGGACGGTTTTGACCTATCACAGACGGGTATGATTATAGAACCGACTGTGATAATCTCAGTCACAGTCGGTTCTAAACTCACAACCGTCTGTGATAATCTCTCACTATGTAGATTACCACAGATGGTTTTTATTTGAGAACCGACTGTGATAATATAATCACAGACGGTTATATATATATAACCGACTGTGATATTTTCAACAGTGTCCGACTCTTCGAGTTCTTGACGTGCACCATCGGTTCTCAATTCCAAACCGTCTGTGATAATCAGAGTCACAGTCGGCTCTCTACTCAAAACCGTCTGTGATAATCTCTCTGGTGGCTATCACTATGTCGATTATTACAGACGGTTCTTATGCGAGAACCGACTGTGATAATATCGTCGCGGTTAATAGTTCAAGGCGGGGTTTGTCCTGCCCATTCCAGTTCGCAACTGTTTGCCCTAGCTCTCTCCGCCCTCGCACCGTCCGTCGCGATCACCTCCATCGCCTCCCACCTTCTCGTCCTCTCCGTCCGTCACGATCACCTGCATCGCCTTTCCACCGTCAGGCGCGATCACCTCCATCGCCCTCCCGCCTCCGACGCGATCACCTCCATTGCCTCCCCACCGTTTCTGTCATTCTTGGTTAATTATAAGTATATGGGTTTTGTTATAGAATTATTAGTTGCATATTTACTTAAACTGTTCTCTCTTTCACTTATGTTAGGAACTATGTCTAGTGAGGAAATGCACCACTCAGGGAGTCAGGGTGACCTCGCTGGCGATATGACGCCTGGGCCGGAGGTCGCCTCGTCCGCCGTGACCCCACAGAAGAAGAGAAAGGGGCGAGGCCGGACGACATGCGCGCGTCTGAACAAGCGGGAAAAGCAGCACGTCCAGTTCGACGACAATGGTGTGCTGGAAGCTCCTTGGAAACTTGTCGGTCAGTACCGCTCACTATGCGGCAAAGTGGCAAGGGAGCGGGTGCCCATCACCACCTCCGACTGGGGTCAAGTGCCCCCAGAGTGCAAGGATGCGCTGTGGGAAGAAGTGCAGGCGGCGTTTCACATTCCGGAGGATCGCCAGTTCACCGTCCGCCGGAGGACACTTATGTCAATAAACAAGGAGTGGAGGAACTTCAAGAGCGAACTTGTCAGGCACTATGTGAAGGAGTCGAAGACCCCCTTCAATGACTACCCTTTCGTGACTCCCGAGTCATGGCAGCAGTTCGTGGAGATGAAGGGCAAGCCTGAGTTCCAGGAGCTTAGTGCGAAGGGCCAGGCTAACCAGGCCAAGAATACCCACCCACACAGACTAGGCACTGGTGGGTATGTGGGGAAGAAGGCGTTGTGGAGGAAGTAGGACGAGGAGGCTTCGCAGTCTTCGGCCGACATTCCTTATGCGGGCATAACGGAGGTGCGCGCCCGCAATTGGTGCCGAGCAAGATCGACGATGAACTCCTCCGGAAGCGTCTCTGTGAGTAACCCTGCGGACAGGGAAGTGATCGACCAGCTGGTAAGATTATCCGATCACGTACTATCCTCATAACACGCATGCAATGGGCTGTATTGCTAAGTTCTCCTGTTGCAGGTGACGCTGAGTGCACAGGCGGCATCTGGAGAGTTCAACTCGAGGAGGGACAGGGATATCCTCACAGCGGCGCTAGGAAACAAGGAGCATCCAGGCCGCGTGCGCGGCCTCGGTGCCACTGTTCCTTGGAGGCATGGTTTCCCTGATGATGAGGAGGCGGCTAAGAGGAGAAAGAGATCCCACCAAGCCCGCGATGAACGGCTCAAGGAGGAGATGCGATCGGAGTTCGCTGTTCGGGACAAAGCACTCCTGCAGCAGTTGTCGGAGATGCGGTCCATGTATGAAGAGCTAAGAAAGGAGACCCAGGGCACCCCCGTTCTAGCAGCGGAAGTACCGACCCCCATTCTTGGCCACCGTAGTAGCTGCGCGTCTGCGCCGGGGTCTTCGCAGACGGAGCCCTCTCCAAAGTATCCGGTGGACTCTCTGCAGGTAATGACCGTTTGTCTATGTTAATTCATTCAAAAGTGAAAAGCGGTGAAATTCAACATGTTAATGCGCACTGTTTGTAAGAACCCGCCTCCTGCAAGCTTATGGTGCTGGCTGGTGTCTTCCCGATCGAGGCTGCCCATGGGATGGCGCAACCATGCACAGCGGGGGCCACAATCCATGGTGCCCCTCTATGTGAGGGTTTTGCACGGGTCCAGGTGGACAGTGTCTTTGACCATTGCAAGGGTTTTCCGTTGGAGAAGCCGTCGAACGATGAGATTACCACTCTCGGGGATGCGGTGCACACGTTCGTGCAATGGCCCAAGAAAGACATCGTCCTGTATGAGGTAATTCCCCCACCAGTTTCATAATTCGTACTGTAATAATAGCCCTCAGAGTTAGTGTCCTAATACATAGGTTCTTACATCACAGACATCACAGACCGACACACGGTCTACTAGCCAGCATACCCCTCCGATGACGAAGCTGACTCCGAGTAAGAGGCAACCATTCAAGAAGCTGGCTATGAGGGGAAAAGCAAAGAAGAGCCCGGCGAAGGAGAGCGAGAAGAGTGCGCCAGCTCTCATACCGTTCGCTCTGGGGATGCCCATGGCCTCCGATACCGCAATTTCGACCATGGGGTTAGCATGCCAGAGCCTGCATGCATGGTACATGAACAGGACAAACCGGACCAGGACGCAGCGTTCGACGCACATCATGGTCAAGTACACCGTGGCAGAGTTCCATAACGACATTGGGACCTACTCGGTGACCTTCGAAGACCTGCACAATTTCCTGAACAAAGATGCGCTCGACTTGTCAATCCTACGGTCTTGGGTGCTGTAAGTATCCTACTATTCGTGCATATACGGATATATGTCATTTATTAATTGTTTACTTCCGTGCAGCTACATGGCCAACTATGCCAAATCCAAGGGCATACCTGTTGGTTTCTTGGACCCCCAGATGGTCGCCGAGGTGATGTTTAGGGCCGACACAGACTTCGTTGTCGACTACATCAAAAGAGGGTTGCTTGCTCAGGTCGATAAGGAGTATATACTTGTACCCTACAACCAGAGGTGAGTGCTTTCATCAGTACTTCTCCCGTAGATTAGTGTCTCCATGTGCGCACCCCCAAATTTAGATTAAATTTTTAATTCTCTACGTGTAATATGTAGCTACCACTGGATCCTGCTGCTACTTATTCCGAAAAGCAACAAGGTGTTCTACCTTGACTCATTGCAGAGGAAAGGGTACTCGTATTGTGGCGCACGAGATGTATTCGGAAGGTGATGTGGACCTGTCTTGCATGCATCTAGATTTACTGTTCTCAAATTGTGAATTTCGGCTATCCTCAAACTGTCAATTTTGACTATCTACAGGGCTTTCACGAAGTACTTTGCCGAGGTAGGGAGACAACACGAGCGGCGAGCTGATAAGTTTCAGTGGTTACAATTTTCGGTACAAATTTCAACTGGCATCTGTTTTACTTTATAACTTGTCCCCACCTAACTCTCGGTCTATAAATTGGTAGTGCCATCAGCAGCCGGACGACAATACATGTGGGTTCTACGTGATGCGCCACATGTATGACCTGATCATCACCCCTCACCGGCCAGATTTCCCCGAGGTATACAACTACTCCCCTTAATTTGTCTCGATTTGACAGAATTTACAACTTCAGCTAATTTTTTATGTACCAACTCTTGCTGCAGGGGGTTGACTTCCCTTCAGAAAGCCTTGACCCTCGGCAGATTGGTAATGTCTGAGGGATGCTCGCTGAGTTTTTCCTTTCGGAGGTCATATCAACCAAGGGGAAGTTTAGGGACCCGCAAGGTTCGTATTAGTGCGGCCTTACATTTATTATACATCTAACACACTTTAATTGTTGATTACATTTTATTTGTTCAATTGTACATATTTCTGAGTTCTGTGCTGTATATATGAAATGCTATACAGAGAGGGGTACAAATATATTTGAGTACTGTGCATATGAAACTGTATATATTTGAGTACTGTACAAATATAATTTTGAGTTCAATTGTACAAATATATATGAGACTGTATATATTTGAGAACTATGCATGTATGAAATTCATGAACTGTATATATGAAATGCAATTTGTACAGAGGACATCTGTGGCTGTTATAATCTCAGACGGTTTGTAAGATCAAAATCGTCTGTGCATGCACAGACGGTTTTGATCTTACAAACCGTCTGAGATTATAACAGTCACCGATAATAACCCATCGCAGATGGTTTTGACCTCAGATCCGTCTGTGATATCACACTATCACAGACGGTTCTGAGATTATAACACTATCACAGACGGTTTCAAGATTAACACCGTCTGTGCATGCACATTATTACAGACGGTTTAACCTCCAAGCCGTCTGTGATACTCATTATTACAGACGGTTCTGAGATAAAAACCGTCTATGTTAGTATGAGTATCTCAGACGGCTTTGATGTCATAACAGTCTGTGTATTTTGAGTACCACAGACGGTTCTGATATCCAAACCGTCTCTGGTAATCTTGAGTACCACAGACGGTTCTGATATCCAAACCGTCTCTGGTAATCTGAGTATCACAGTCTGTTATGACATCAAAGCCGTCTGAGAAACTCACACTAACACAGATGGTTCTGACATCAGAACCGTCTGTGATACTCATACTACCACAGAGTATCACAGACGGTTCTGTTCTCAGGACCGTCTGTGGTAGTATGAGTATCACAGACGGTTTTGATGTCAGAACCGTCTGTGTATACTCAAATATCACAGACGGTTCTGAGAATAGAACCGTTTGTGGTAGTATGACTATCACAGACGGTTCTGACCTTATAACAGTCTGTGAAGTATGAGTATCACAGACGGTTCTGACCTTATCACAGACGGTTCTGACCTTATAACAGTCTGTGAATGGATAGATCACAGACGGTTGAAAACATCAAAAACAATCTGTGATAGTACATGATTATCACTGACTCGAATATCACTGACGGGTAAGAACCGTCTGTGATAACTGTTTTGACCCGACTGTGATGATGAATTCTGTAGTAGTGCAAGTCACTTGAGTTTTGTCTCAATACTCACGAAGAGTATTATCAACTATTGGTTGCTTCTTGTCCACTTTGGAAAGGCGAGCACCGATGCCTTGGACAAGCTTGCCGAGCCTCTCCGACAATCTCCGATTTGGAGAGGTCAACGACCACGCCTCCAAACCGTCTAGGTGAGGGCGCTCACCAAGAGTAATAGGCAGCGAGGTCATCTCTAGACCTCCAAACACGCACCGAGAAACTAGGAGTATGCAAATGCACTGAACAGAAACTCTCGGTGGATCAGAAAGCACTCAACTTGATCAAAAGATCAAGATTTTAAGTAAAAAACTAAAGCTCAAGAGTGTATAAGAGAATGCTGCTGCTTGTTGTATAAAACACATGCCTAAAGCCCCTATTTATAGCCTCAAGAACCAAATGAACCGTTGGAGCTAGGGCTGAAAATCAGCAACACAAACTGACAGTCAGTTACGTGTACAACGGCCGACAAAATTTACGGATAAAAATTTGCTAGCCGTTCGTGGTCGTTTAAGGAAACTTGAAACCCACAACTGACAGTTAGTTATGCAAACTGACAGTCAGTTCGACCACAGACTCGACCAAAATAGATAGAAACTCAGTTAAAAACAACTGTGGTCGAAACCCCAACTGACAGTCAGTATGGACAAACTGACAGTCAGTTTAGTACAAAAATTTTGAGCCCAAAATACACCCTCTCTGGACAATTGTCAGTTTAATTAAACTGACATTCAAACTGACAGTTAGTTTAGCAAACTGACAATCAGTCTGAACAAAAACAGTGATAACTTTAAACCCAGAAAACCAAAAGAGGTGTTTAATAGCTCGTTTGAAAGAAAATTTCAAGGGCTACATTTTTGTCAACAGAAGCAAAAATCAGATCTGCCTAGATCTTTCTGAAAATTGCAAATACTCTTCTACTATCAAAAAGCGAACTGAAAATCCAAAACCCTCAAACCAAAATCAAATCAAATCCAACCAAATAGATGCAATGCAATGACCTAAGTTTCTCGGTTTATGTTGGAGATAAAAAGAGGACTTTCGCCACCCCTCTTTATAGTACGGTTAAAACTAAAAACAAAGTCCTAAACCGATCTGTCTCCTAACTCCGAGATCAGAAAAATAAAAATGGACTACCTTAGGTCCTTTGCTTTTCCGGCTTGCGTCTTGTCTTCATTTTCATGACTTTTGCTTTTACGTCTTTTGCGTTGGGTTCGTTTTGTTCAATCTCGACAATCTTCCCAACAGAGCCCTGTATAAATCAATCTCAAAAAGCACAGTTAGTCCTAAACACTCTGTTTTCATTAATCATCAAAATCAGGGTTAGGCATGAAGGCCTAGATGCAACACGTGTAACGCGTCTTAGCCCCTTGGAGAGCTTCGTTCATGTAGTACACGGGGCGCTGTTGCCCGTCCTGCTCCTTTACCAACACCGCACTCACAGTGATCGGGTTAGCGACGAGGTAAGGGAGCAGCGGTTCTTCCGGAGATGGGTTCACGAGCATCTGAGGGCTCGGGACGTACTTCTTCAGGTCGTCGAAAGCCACCTGGGCCTTAGGAGTCCACTTGAACCCCTCAAGGCCCGGAGGATTTTGAAGAACTGGAGGCCGCGTTCCCTAGAGCGCGAGACGAAGCGGCTTAGCACGGCCAAGCGGCTGGTAAGCTGCTGTACGTCCTTCACGAAGCATGGCGGGGGCATGTCCAGTAGGACCCGAATTTTCTCGGGGTTGGCCTCTATGCCCTGCTGGGACACGAGGAAGCCAAGCAACTTCCCCCCGCATATGCCGAAGGTGCACTTTTCTGGGTTGAGTTTCAACCCGTACTCGCGAAGGTTGCGGAAGGTCTCCGCTAAGTTGTCAATGTGAGCGGTCGCGCGGAGGCTTTTGACGACTGCATCATCAACGTAGACTTCTATGTTGCAGCCGATCTGGTCCTTGAGGACCAGTGACATGAGGCGTTGGAAGGTTGCACCAGCATTATTCATCCCGAAGGGCATATGGACGTAGAGTGCTGAGGGGAGTTATAACACTTGTCTTTTCCTCGTCCTCCTTAGCTATCCGGACTTGGTGGTAGTCCAAATACGCGTCGAGGAAGCTCATAAACTCGCACCCCATGGTCGAATCGACCAGCTGGTCGATCTGCGGGAGTGGGAAGTTGTAGCGGTTGCAATTCTTGACGGAATTGAGTGATCTTGGGCTCGTTGGAAAGCTTAGGAAATCCTATTTCCACTCAGTAGGTGTACGGCCAGATTAGATGAAGTTATTTGGCCCATAAATGGCTATGTCCTTCCTGTTATTCTCTCCCTCTCTATTCCTGATCAATGTTAAACAAGAGCTATCAGGTAGCAGCATATTCTCATCATACTTTAATTCTTTAAGAAACAAAGTCACCTGTTGATGTAGTTGTCTAGCCTTCGCTCGAGTGATTGGTTTTTTATATTCCTCGAGTCGAGCTCTAGTGCTACTTGTGCTAGGGATGTCCTCATTAACCTTGCATATCTTCACATCACCCCTATCCACGATATCGCTAATAAGATGAAAACATCGGAGTGCCGTCGATAGCCTTGCAGAGGTAGGCCTGCACTGGCACAGATATGCCTCTTGCCGCCGACCATTGCTCACGCTCTAGCCCTCCACTGGCACGTGCGCCCCTCTCGCAGACGCTGACGACTGGGCCCACCCGTGGGGAGGTGGAGGTGGAGGGTGGGGCGGAGGTTGCCGAGGGAGAGTCGGGTAAGACAAGAAAGTACAATCCAAGGGGTCCAACAAATCCGTTAAAAATGCCTATTACTAATAAGAGGTTGATTGTGCCTATTGGGAAAGGGTAATGAATATGTCAAGTTCACTGTCTTATAATTGTTTTACATATATGTGGTAACACATACTTTATGCTTGCAGTCATTGGAAGGATGACACGTGGGTCAAGGAGAAACTATCGAATCCGAACAATACACTTTCTACTCTATTGAAGCACCACTATCCGCAAACGGTCTTCGACACGACCTTGATGCCACCTCACCCGGTTCCAGCAACTAAGTGGACTCACTACTACTTGGAGGGAGAGGATGATGATACTTGTGCCCATCAAGTGAAGTGAGGCTTCAGGGTGAGTTTATAGATCTAGTATTTATCTTTTCTTTTTGCCAACATAATATCTAAAATGATTGTGTGGTAACTTTTGTTCACAGAATCAGTTTGGTTGTCCAAACCGGCCAGGGTTTGGGGGAGACTTCAATAGAAAGTGGGAGCAATGTTTGGAGGATGCTTGCCCTGAGCTTACCTACCAATTGATGTAGAACCTGAGAGTCTCCACCGTGCAATCATACTTTTTGGAGATTGAAGGGGAAGTGATTGATCCGAAAGAACACAAACCAATTTATCTTGAAAAAGAGCAATAGAGACAAGTTCGCTTCTCTTGGGTGGATGAAGAAACTTGGGAATTGCATTTTGATATACATCATTTGATTACCAAGATGTGGTCAACCGAGCTGAGTGACTGGAAATGGAGTACCTGAGAGGCGGGCACGACAATGAACTCAGAGTGGATACCAGGAAGAGAAACCGACCAATTGTTAGCCGAGATACCTAGAGCAACAGTAAGAAGCATACCAACCATGGTTACTGAATAAGTGGATATGGGTCACAACAGCCGACCAAGGGAGATAAGTTCCAATGCACCAAGTGTGGAAAAAGTAAAAGTTGAAGGTCTTGTGAATAGTTAGAAATTTGAGTGAAATCCAGCTGGTACGGACAGAAATCTGCTAGGGTTAGGGTTAGGGTTTCGATTGAAATTTGAAAATCGACCAAAATTTAATTTTTTTTCCATTGATTGAGCTAGCAAACTTGTTTTCCAAGAATTGTAATCTATTTATACTATTTTTGGGGATTTTATAATGTCTTTTGAGCCAAATTTGAGTGGAGAGTGGATAGCATAGAAATACTCTGAATTGCGGCCGCCTCTAGTAACTGACCCAAAGCGGTGCGGTTGGATTTCGATCGAAAAGTCGATATCCGACTCGAAAATGGAACCCTCTTACCCCTTAAAGTGGGCTGGTTAGGCAATATCAATATATACCTACAAGATTCCTAGTTGTGACTAAAGCACATGCGATAATAAGTTGTTCCTGAAGCACATGCGGTAATATTGTGTGTCTGAAGCACGTGCCACAGTTCAGATAGAATTAAGTGATGCATGGAAAAGGGGAAGGCCGGAGGAGCTCGTGCCGAGGAGATATGTGGGGGTATATAAATTTATAGAGGCGCAATCCATGAGCGTTTACGTGAGCATGCATGCATGCATCAACACATACTAATTAATACACTGTATTTGGTTCCCACTGCGAGAGCATGGTTTTGCTTTCTGAATAGGGCAAATTTCCCGACGATCGACTGGTAGTGGATTTTGGTGAAATCCAATCAAAATCCGGCAACTTTTCGTCTGGTTTCGTGAAAAGTCAAAGTTGTTCGTCTTGTGAATAGTTAGAAATTTCAGCGAAATCCGGTTGGTACGGACCGAAATCTGCTAGGGTTAGGGTTTGGGTTTCGAGAGATTCAAAAATCGACCAAAATTTATTTTTTTCCCATTGTTTGAGCTAGCAAACTTGGTTTCCATGAATTCTAATCTATTTATAATATTTTGGGGGATTTTATAGGGTTTTTGAGCCAAATTTGAGTGGGCAGTGGATAGCATAGAAATACTGTGGATTGTGGCCACCTCTAGTAACTGACCCAGAGTGGTGGGGTTGGATTTTGACCGAAAAGTCGATATCCGACCGGAATATGAGAACCTGATTTACCCCTTAAAGTGGGCTAGTTAGGCAATATCAATATAGACCTACATGATTCCAAGTTGTGACTAAAGCACATGTGATAATAAGTTGTGCTTGAAGCCCATGCGGTAATATGTTGTGCCTGAAGCACGTGCCACAATTCAAATAGAACTAAGTGATGCAAGGAAAAGGGGTAGGCCAGAGGATCTCGTGTCGAGGAGATATGTGGGGGTATATAAATTTATAGACGCCCAATCCATGAGCGTTTACGTGAGCACCCACACATGCATGCATCAAAACACACTAATACACTGTATTTGGTTGCCACTGCGAGAGCATGGTTTTGCATTCCGAATCGGGCAAATTTCCCGACGATTGATCGGTACCGGATTTTGGCGAAATCCAATTGGAATCCGGCAACTTCTCGTCAGGTTTTGTGAAAAGTCAAAGTTGAAGGTCTTGTGAATATTTAGAAATTTGAGTGAAATCTGGCCGGTACGGACCGAAATCTGCTAGGGTTAGGGTTTGGGTTTTGAGGGAAATTCGAAAATCAACCAAAATTTATTTTTTCCCATTGTTTGAGCTAGCAAACTTGGTTTCCTTGAATTCTAATCCATTTATAATATTTTGGGGGATTTTATAGGGTTTTTGAGCCAAATATGAGCAGGGAGTGGATAGCATAGAAATACTCCACATTGCGGCCGCCTCTAGTAACTGACCCAGAGCGGTGCGGCTAGATTTTTACCGAAAAGTGGATATCCGACCGGCATATGAAAACCTGACCACGGTCGTCTTACCCCTTAAAGTGGGCTGGTTAGGCAATATCAATATAGACCTACATGATTCCAAGTTGTGACTAAAGCACATGTGATAATAAGTGTCGACGATTCGGGCTCGGGGTCCTTAGTCGAACTTATGCATAATTTGTGAGTTGTGAGACCTTTCAGGGTGTCCCTCCGGGAAGGGATGATGAATTAAAGTTAACTGAAGCACATAGAGGTTTATACAGGTTCGGGCCCTCGATGGTGAGAGTAATAGCCCTACGTCCTGTTAGGATTTCACTATGTATGGAAAAGGGATTACAAAGTTGTGGAAAAGATTGTCACAGGCGAGGATCTTTTCCGTATGATTAAGTAAGACACTCTTAAACTAGCCTATGAAAGCTTGTCGATGTATTCTCTGTCGATCTTTTTTATGTCTTTATCTCTTGATTTCTTCTCCCCGTCTGATGCATTGGCTTACCCTTTTATACTGGTCGAAAGGGCGCCAAAGCATAACGGCTTCGAACAGTTGCTTGGGTGCAGTTTTGGTAACTGCACTTAACCTCCATGCAGGTTTAACACATCATTAACCCCTTGACGGTTGTCTCTGCACGTGGAAGAATCTTCGGGATACCCGGGATATGCCTGTTGTAGGGTCTAAGCAACCCCCGCGTTCCCTGGTCGAGGATGATCTGTCCGCACATTGTGCGTGATTATTTGACCGCGCACTATCTGCAGCCTTCTATCTGCGTATTGCATACAGGCCTCTGACCGCGCACCATTTGCGGCCTAATCGCGTAGAACCGGCGACCATGTGCCCGCGCTTCTCAAGATGGCTTGAGACCATACTAACGGATAGTCGCCTGGCTCGAATCAATCTTGAACCAAACGTGCATTTATTCTGAACTAACTCGGGTAACGATTCTCGTCAGCTAGCCCCCAAATTTGAAGAAAACGAAGAGACATATTTACTTCAAATTTTAAAACTTACATCGGATGAGTGACCCGACGCTTCACTTCTTCCACTTAGTGGCGCACTAAGTGTGGCGGTTTGTTTCCCAAGACAACCTCTGAGTGGTATTTGACATATAATGATGACACTATGGAATTTTGTTTTTTAACCCGAGGTGAAATTGTAAATGTTTTAAAAGCTCGAGGCAATCGAAAAACGAACCGTCACCTCAGGGCTATAAATACCGGGGCCCTTTAGCCTAAAACTTTCACAAGTTTCCTCCCGACCAAGTCTTTTCTTCTCTTCTATCTTCATCCCAATGGCAGATAAAGGCATCATTGAGATTGAGAGTGATGAAGAAGAAGTAGTACTTGAATTCGACCAAGATTCACAGAAGGTAAGTCTTTCCTAGAACTCTTGGTTCAAATTGCCTTCTTACGTTCTGATTATTTTCTCAAATGCAAATTCATAGACGACCGAAGACCAGGTCCCTCCAAAGAAGAAACCCAAGGTTGACGAGGGATCTTCTAGTGGTACAAGGGCGAGAAATGTACCACCGATCTCTCTTCCTTCGGTTCCTGTGGTTCTCTCCGTTCATGCCTTCCGGCAGGTTGAACCTTCATCTTCACCTTCAGAGGCCCATAGCAATCTTTTAAGGCCTTCTCTCCTTTCTCCATTTCATCCCAATGATCCTCGTCTACTGACAGGTGATCAATTTTCTAGTGGGGAGGCAACTCTTCTACCATATGATGATCCTTGACCTGTGTTGGGGAAACAATCTTCTGGTGGGAAGGTTGTACTTTCATCACCTGATGGCCCTCGGCCTTTATTGAGTGATCTACTTTCTGGGGGAAATACTTCAACCTCTCATTTGCGAGGATGGGTAATTATTTTTATCTCCTTTGTTTGTTGTTTTAATTTGTAAAACTAACATATACAAATGTAGGAGACAAAAATTGTTGGAGCCCCCAGCGACCAGCCTGCTGAAGTTCAACCTATCCCAGGTACAAACCATAATCACTTCTCCGTCATACAGGGCGAAGGGAGCGAGGAGGAAGAAGATGATGTTCCTTTGATCCGCCGTAAGAGGAAAACGATTGCCTCCCTGTCCAGCGAAGTCTTATCTTTGCCCGCAAGACCAGAAACGACCACGGCGGGCCCCGCGACCAATGACAACCCTATGGTTGCGGGGAAAGTCCCAGTGTCTGAAGCTCAGGAAGCTTCAGAGCTTGCTACACCTCTCCCCCTGACTGAAGGGGTGACCGTGGTAAGTTCCTTCACAGCTTTGATGGTCGTTATCAGTTTGTGAATGTCAACTAAGTAGTGTTTGTGTAGGAGGAAGAAAACATTCCCTCCACCCGGCACGAAATGGCTTCGGCCAGCCCTGGGGCGGCAAGTACTCCACTCCCAATACCTGGGGCGGAGGCAGTAAAGCAGGACACCGCGACCGTCAGCAGTGCCGCGGTCGCAGACGAAGTCCTAATGCCTATAGTCCAGGAGACACCTGGTCCAAAGGCGGTATCCCTACCAACCGAAGAGGTTGCCCAAGTAAGGATCATTTCAGTCTCAGTCTTTATCATTCCTCATGCGCATGTTCATGATTTGGTGCACACAGGGAGAAAAGGACAGGGTCCTCTTCACGAAGAGGAAGACCAGGACAGATGACGACTGTCCCCTTTTCCTTGGGGAACCCTCTTCGAAATCCCAAAAGTTGGAAGGAATCCGAATAAGGTAAGAGATCTTCCTTGTCAGAACAAGGTTAAGTTCCAAGGGAAGATTATAGAAATTTCCAACTGATGGTATTTCTATTGGTCAGACACAGAAGTCCAGTGCCTAGCACTTCGGCCGCCTCGGCCAGTGTTGGGGCTTCCCCTGCGACCGAGGTCTCCGGTGAGCAAAGCTCCATCCCTTCGACCCAAGAGGTCGTTCGGGCCATGATAGATAGGGTTTCTGCAGAAGTCCAATCAGATGTATTGGATTCTGCAGCCTTGGCCAAGACTAAAGGCCAGCGGGGAGGAACATCCGCTGTCCCTGCTGGGAATAAGGTGAACCCAGCGGTTCAACCAAGAAAACTCTCATTCAGAGAGTATGTCGAGGTATTCTAGCCACCCCTTATGGATTTTGTGCTTGCATAAGAACATCTGTGTTTTTGAGACTGATCCCCTTCCATGTCATAGGAAATAACCCGCATGGCAACCATGTCGATGGCTATGATAGATAGCCTCGAAGCCACAGAAGAGGAAAAAGGTCGCCTGCAGCAGTAAGGGAGATTTTTCTTTACTCATTCAGATGCAGGCCCTTATATTGATAATCATCCATTCTGTCACAGAGAAAATGCTTATCTAATGAAGAGCCTCGCTGACCAAGAAAATCAAGAATTCCGGGTGGCTACCCACATCTCGTTTCTGGAGAGTGAACTCAAGAAATTGCGATCACAACTCTCTTGTAAGCATATCTCTGTCCAGAGCAAATTGACTTCTTTGTATGAATTGTTTGTAATGGCCTCTTGTCGCAGCGCGGGATGACCAGATAAGACGGCTCGATCAGGAGAAGACTACACTCCAGGAGACCCTTGATTCTGTTCGCAGGGAGAACAAAGATTTAAGCACGTCAATCTCTGCCTGCAGCAGTGCTCAGGGAAACATCTTCGAAAAATTGAAGATGGTGGCTGGTCTACTAAGGGCTGATGTGGTCGAAACCGCGATGGATGACCTCAGCCGTAGCGACTGGACCACGCTGGTTGTGACCCAAGCGGAGTCAATCCTTGAGTATCTTCCTAAAGATACTAGGCGGCAAAAAGAGGTGATTAAATCCACAGTTCGATCAACTGCCTCCGCCATCCTCTGCCGACTTCGTCTTCGCCATGGCCTAGATCTGGATCTGAATGCAGTGGCGGAAGAAGCAGAGGTCGAGAGTGAAGACCAACTTGGGTCTATCATGGAGGAAGTTAGACCTCTTGTCGAGAAACTTTTGAACAATCTTGGCGTACTATAAATTCTTGTATCTGTTCAAACACAAGTTATACAATGCGAATGCATGCATTTTTCTTTAAAAAGAAAACACTTTTCTTTGTTTCATGTTGCGACCATATTCCTCTAGCCCCCACCTGTGATTATGTATACTAAAAACTTAGTATCATGAGCACAGGTGAAATATATACGAGCGACGACAAGGGATACTCGATCAGACAAATAACCATACTAAACACAATACCCAATCTTATTGCAAACAGGCAGCCACTCGGATGACCAAGGACATGCCAGCAAGCCCCGTATGCGTTGAGAAACGGCTTATTGAGGGGTGTCTTGTATGGAAGTCCCCATGAGATCGACTAGCGAATCCTATCAGGATGCTGTGATAATATAACCATCAGCGACCAGCCCCCGAGCCAGACGCGTTATATATACGGACAAAAGAGGAATAATCCACACATGAAACTGAAAAGCCTGTTTTGTTAAATCATGCTAATTGAACAGGAAAAATCAATTGGGTACTTACACATAAAATTTGCGTAATTGGTTGATGTTCCATGTATTAGACAAGATCCGACCATCCTCCATCGCTAATCGAGCCGATCCAGGCCGCGGCACCGAAACAACAGTGTAGGGGCCTTCCCATTGTGGGGAGAACTTGTTGCGACTAGATTGGTTTTGTATTCTACGTAAAACCAAATCGCCCACGTGAAGACTACGTGGTCGCACCCTTTTGTTATGGTATTTGCGCAAAGCTTGCAAGTATATCGCGGACTTGATCAAATCTCGATCACGCTTTTCTTCTAGGAGGATGAGATCTTGTAATCGCTGTTCGTTCTGATCAACTTGTTCAAATTGATCTGTTCGGACAGAGCCAATACTGATTTCCATAGGTAACACGGCCTCAGCCCCATATACCAAATGTAAGGGTGTCTCACCGGTGGCTCGACTAGAGGTAGTTCGTAGTACCCACAGAACGGTATAGAGCTCGTCTACCCAAGCCCCCGAGCGTGTCTTAAGGTGATTGAAAACACGTTTCTTAATGCCTTGCAATATTTTCCCGTTGGCACGTTCAACGGCACCATTGCTCTGTGGATGGGCCACAGAGGCAAAGCACACCTTGGTTCCAACCTGATCGCAGTAATCCAGAAAAGACCACTGGCGAATTGGGAACCGTTATCAGTGATGAGACGATTTGGAACATCGAATCGAGCCACAATGTTCTTATGAAAGAACTTTTGTGCGGCTGTAGTAGTAATGTTGCGTACTGGTTCGGCCTCAATCCACTTTGTAAACGTGTCAATGGCCACGAATAAAAACTTGTATCCATTGACCGCTTGTGGCATAGGACCGACAATGTCCATCCCCCAGACCACGAAGGGCCATGAAAGAGGAATGGTTTGTAGGGCATAGGTAGGTTGATGAACCTGTCTTGCATGAAACTGACACTGAGGACATGATTTGACCATATTCTTGGCATCATCAAGTGCCGAAGGCCAATAAAATTCTTGTCGGAAAGCTTTACAGACCAGTGTACGATATGACGCGTGTGCACCGCATACACCATCATGTACTTCTCTCAAGAGGGATTTGCCTTCCTCTTGAGACACACAGGGCATGAATACTCCTTGAGTACCTTTTCTATATAAAACTCCTTCTATGAGTTTGTATAGACACGTCTTTCGAACCAACCGATGGCTTTCGGTTTCATCCTCGGGCAGGGTCCCGTGTTCGAGATAGACCCTCAATGGATGAGTCCAATCTCGTTCCTGTCCAAGGTCGGTAACGCAGACTGTTACCGGATCATCCTCGACTGTAGTCATGATCAAAGGATGTTCCAAGTGTTCGACGAACACTCCTGCCAGAGCAGATGTGCGTGAGGACCCAATTTTGGATAATTGGTCTGTGAGAATGTTGTCCTTTCGCGGGATGTATTGGACTTTGAAATGACCGAAGTGTTTTTCCAATCTCCTCACTTCCCCCAGGTAATAAGCCATTGTCTCATCGGAGGTGCTGTACTCCTTGTTTACCTGGTTTACGACCAGCTGTGGGTCTCCCCTCACCACTAATCGATGGACTCCGAGGAACTTAGCTGCCCGGAGCCCTGCAAGAAGACCTTCATACTCTGCTGCGTTGTTGGTCGCAACAAAGTGTAGTTGAAAGACAAACTTCAACTGTTCGCCCTGAGGCGTAACTAAGACCACGCCAGTCCCCGAGTGTTGAAAACTATGAGAGCCGTCAAAGTACATTGTCCAGTGATCACGGCATTCCAATTCTTCGGATACCTGCATGGGTGGCTCAAGGTTAGTCCATTCGACTACAAAGTCGGCAAGGACCTGAGACTTGACCGCGGTACGAGGCGTGAAATAGATGTCGAACGCTCGAAGTTCGACAGCCCATTTCGTGATCCAACCAGATTTCTCTGGATTACGGACAATGTCCCCCAATGGAAAAGATGAGGGTACTGTGATCTTAAGTGTTTGGAAGTAATGTCGTAGCTTACGGGAAGCCATCAAAAGTGCGTAAAGTATCTTCTGGACCTCAGGGTATCGCTCCTTAGGACCATGAAGTACTTCACTTACATAGTAGACGGGCTTGTGCACACCCTCTCTGTCTGCGATCAGAACAGCGCTGACCGCGTGAGGTGTGGCCGCCAAGTAGAGAAGTAATGGTTCTTGTTTGTCGGGAGACACCAAGACCGGCGGACTAGATAGATACGCTTTCACCTCCTGAAATGCTTTTTCGGCCTCATCGGACCATGTAAAGTTGTGATGTTTACGCAGGGCTTTGAAGAAAGGTAGTCCCCTCTCGCCTAGTCACGATATGAATCGGCTTAATGCCTCCATGCGACCTGCTAGGCGCTGAACATCCTTGATGGTCGAGGGAGACCTCATCTGTTCGATAGTCCTGATTTTCTCAGGATTGATTTCGATTCCTCTGGAACAAACAAGAAAACCAAGAAGCTTTCTCGATGAAACCCCGAAAGAACACTTCTCCGGGTTTAATTTTATTCCATATCGATTCAAGTTACAGAAGGTTTCAGCAAGATCGTCCAAATGCGACAATCTCTTCGAACTTTTTACAACCAGGTCGTCTACGTAAGCTTCAAGATTACGTCCCATCTGGGAAAGAAAGGTCTTTTGCATCAAGCGTTGGTACGTGGAACCTGCGTTCTTGAGACCGAACGGCATTCTGACGTAGCAGTAGGTGCCGAACGGGGTGATGAAGGCAGTCTTCTCTTCATCTTCTTCTGCCATACTAATTTGATGGTATCCTGAGTAAGCGTCCAGGAAACTCATCAGTTCGCAGCCCGCAGTAGAATCGACCAGCTGGTCGATGCGGGGAAGGGGAAGTCGTCCTTCGGACAGGCACTGTTGAGGCTAGTGTAGTCGACGCACATGCGCCACTTACCATTTGACTTGTGGACCATGACCGGATTTGCAAGCCATTCTGGGTGATCGACCTCGTGAATAAACCCGGCTTTTAGGAGTTTGTCCAACTCCTCTCGAATGGCTTCCTGCTGATCAATAGCAAAACACCTGAGCTTCTGCTTTATTGGTCGTTGTCCAGGTCGAATAGCTAACCTGTGCTCAATTACTTTCCTTGGGAGACCGGGCATGTCGGATGGTTTCCACACAAACACATCTGCGTTAGCCCAGAGGAAAGCAATGAGCTCAGGTTCCTATTCGTCATCCAGGCCTGATCCAACCCGAATTGTCTTGGACAGATCATCTGGGTACAACGGAACCAGCTTGAGTGTTTCGTCTGGTCGAGGAGCAGTCTTGATCGAATCAGTGGACACCGTGGTGATCTGAGCATCTCAGAGGGGAAGTTGGTCCACCATCTCCAGGGATAGCCGATCACACGTCAGCGCCACATTGCGACTACCTCGAATAGAAATGACACCCTTGGGGCCAGGCAACTTGCCACACTGATAGGCATAGTGCGTAGCCGTCATGAACTTAGCAAGAGTTGGCCTGCCAAAGATTGCGTTATAAGCCGAATCACAATCAATTACATCAAAAGTAACTAATTATGTTCGGAAGTTATCCGGTTCTCCCAGCGTGACCGGGAGCACCACCTGTCCCAATGGCATCATAGAGGGACCAGGAATTATCCCATAAAACGGATGGATTATGGGTTTGATTTTCGAACGAGGAATTTACATCTCGTCGAGCGCCTTGACCAATAAGATGTCCAAGGAGCTACCTCCGTCGATCAGAACCCTCTCGACTCTCGCATTACTGATGATCGGGGTAATGACCAGAGGTAGCCTCAATGGTCGAGTAAGCCCCGCAGGACAATCAGAGTGATCAAACGTCAAAGGTGTATCCGACCAACGGGGGTACTGGGGTTCACCAAGGGAAGTCTCCATTTGGTTAACCTCTCAATAAAAGGCCTTAATTTGCCTCTTAGAAACTAAAGAGGAGGAACCTCTGAAAATAATATTAACATGATTACGAGGTACTTGGTAAGACATCTCTTCGTCCCCGTCGGCGTCTCTTAGCCCGCAAGCTTGTTCCTTAAATGTTAAGGTCGGCATAGGTCCTATCCCCTGGTAGAAGTCATCTAACTGCTTCAACCAACTTCTGTAGTTCTTGAGGTCGTGGCCTGCGGAGTTGTGGAGCGGACACCACTTCTTGCCTTCCTACGGGTTAGTCGACTTCTCTGGCAGGTCGGTACTACGACCACCAGAAGTAGTTTTATTCTTAAATGACAGCTTGTTACCTTTGGTCAAAGGAGGCTTCTCTGCGACCGCAACCTCTCGGTACTGCCCAGACCGACTCCTTTTTGACTTCTTTGACCTCCCTCCTGATGAAGATTCCGGCTTCTTGTTTGAATCCTCTCTCTTAACGTCCTTGAGACCTGGTTGGGGCGGTAAGTTACCTTTATCCACCATCCGATTCCATTCAACAGCCTCGACTGCGTCAGAATATCGATCAGCCATATCAAAGAGATCGGCTACTGATCGAGGAGGATGGATAAGCAAATCTTCGGTGAATCTTCGATATCGAACGGCATGTTTAAATGCCCTGATAACGGAATTGTCAGATATGTTCGGGATGGTATTTCTCACCCCGACAAATCTCTTGACAAACTGACGAAGGGTTTCGGTCAAAGTTTGCCGTAGTCGATGAAGGTCGTCCTCCTTGCCCGGCTTCTGATAACAGTTCTGGAAATTGTTGAGGATGGCATCGCACAACATTTCCCAATTATAGGTCGAACCCTTAGGTTGATTGAACAACCAGGTTCTTACCGGTCCTTCGAGGATTGTGGGTAGATAGTTGGCCATGACCCGGTCATCGCTGCCCGCTGCCTGGATGGCAGTAATGCAAATCTAGAGAAACTTAGATGGGTTCTGAGTTCCGTCAAACCTCTCTATGGCCCCTGGTTTAAACTTGTCTGGCCAAACGACCGCACGAAAGTCAGGCGAGAAAACTTTACAACCAACATAGGGACCATGAATTGACCTACGACTCTCGACCTGATCACGCACGATCTCACGCAATGGAGAAGTCACTCGCGGTCCTAAGCGAGAGTGGACAGGAATTCGTTCCCTATCCCGAGAACCCTCCGCCCGTCTGGCTTCGTCATGCCGAGACGGGACAGGTGGTGGACGATTACGTCTATCCGAACCAGAGTGAGAGTACTCTTGGTTATGGGAACGTGTCGCCGACCGGGAAGAGGCCGTTGGGGTTGCCTTAGACGCGACCTCGTCCAACCTCTCCACCAGGATTCTGGTGAAGGCCGGCTTCTGCGCATCTGTGACTGTAGGAGGAAAATTACGCAAGACCTCCGCGATAGATCGAAGTCGGCCATGCGCACTTCTCCTAGGGGCACCAGGCGTTACCGTCTCTTCATCCGCCGGGAAATGCTCTGGTGGCATAGACGGTGTCTGGTCGCGTCTGCGACCACGTGATCGTCGGGAAGAACTAGGAGCAGCATTGTAACGAGCCTGCGCATTTTGAAGAGCCTCTAGGGCTGTTCTGTGAAGGTCGTTGTCTTGTTTCTCGTGATCTTGTTCTTCCTTCTGTTTGCGTTCCTGTTCTTCCCTAGCAGCCCGTTGATCGGGAGTTTCTTCTGATAAAGCAGTGAACTGTCTAGGGAGCGAGGTAGCCGACGGAGAAAACATCTCCGTTTGTTCCGAGTAAGACTCGAAATCGAAGAGACCATGGAGATTATCAGGGTCAAATCTCCCCGGGCTGATCTCCTGGTCAACATCGTTCTTACCCTTAGCAGGGTCATGCGATCGACCAGACTCAACCTCTAACGCGTTGAGAACCTCAGTACGTTCTGGCTCTGCGTTGGTCGTCTCCTGGTCGATAGACATGACCTGAGTGGTCGAATCAACCTCTAGGACGTTTTTGCCTCCGGTTTCCTCCATCGGAACAAGATCATTGGGTGGAGGCATATGGATGTGGACATAATCCTCAAGATCAAAATCGTTCTCAGAATCATATGCTCCAGCCATTGATTCAGTGAACCTCCGGACGAAAATTAGGACGCCTTGAGAAAGGCCCCACGGTGGGCGCCAACTGTCGACGATTCGGACTCGGGGTCCTTAGTCGAACTTATGCAGAATTTGTGAGTTGTGAGACCTTTCAGGGTGTCCCTTCGGGAAGGGATGATGAATCAAAGTTAACTGAAGCACAGAGAGGTTTATACAGGTTCGGGCCCTCGATGGTGGGATTAATAGCCCTACATCCTATTAGGATTTCACTATGTATGGAAAAGAGATTACAAAGTTGTGGAAAATATCGTCACAGGCGAGGATTTTTTCCGTATGATTAAGTAAGACACTCTTAAACTAGCCTATGAAAACTTGTCGATGTGTTCTCTGTCGATCTTTTTTATGTCTTTATCTCTTGATTTCTTCTCCCCGTCTGATGCATTGGCTTACCCTTTTATACTGGTCGAAGATGATCTGTCCGCACATTGTGCGCGATTATCTGACCGCGCACTATCTGCAGCCTTCTATCCGCGCATTGCATACAGGCCTCTGACTGCGCACCATCTGCGGCCTGATCGCGTAGAACCTGCGACCATGTGCCCGCGCTTCTCAAGATGGCTTGAGACCATACTAACGGATAGTCGCCTGGCTCGAATCAATCTTGAACCAAATGTGCATTTATTTTGAACTAGCTCGGGTAACGATCCTCGTCAAAAAGTTGTGCCTGAAGCCCATGCGGTAATATGTTGTGCCTGAAGAACGTGCCACAATTCAAATAGAACTAAGTGATGCAAGGTAAAGTGGTAGGACAGAGGAGCTCGTGTAGAGGATATATGTGCGGGTATATAAATTTATAGAGGCCCAATCCATGTGCGTTTACGTGAGCACGCACGCATGCATCAAAACACACTAATACACTGTATTTGTTTGCCACTGCGAGAGCATGGTTTTTCATTTCGAACCGGGCAAATTCCTGACGATTGATCAGTACCAGATTTTGGCGAAATCCAATCGGAATCCGGCAACTTCTCGTCATGTTTTGTGAAAAGTCAAAGTTGAAGGTCTTGTGAATACTTAGAAATTTGAGCGAAATCTGGCCGGTACGGACCGAAATATGCTAGGGTTAGGGTTTGGGTTTTGCGGGAAATTTGAAAATCGACCAAAATTTATTTTTTGCCATTGTTTGAGCTAGCAAACTTGGTTTCCTTGAATTGTAATCCATTTATAATATTTTGGGGGATTTTATAGGGTTTTTGAGCCAAATTTGTGCGGGGAGTGGATAGCATAGAAATACTCCACATTGCGGCCGCCTCCGAGGAAGTGGCCGAGGAGCTCTCGGAGGGGGTCCCCGCCTGGGGAGGAACCATCAACCCTTTCCCCTTCCCGAGCGGGAGGGCCTCCGGGACCTCCGTTTCTCGAGGGACCTCATAGACCGAGGGGCTTCCCCCCTCGTCTACCGGTCACTCGACCCGCGGAGGCGAGGCCTCCGTGAATCTCACCTCCAGCCTCTCCGGCTCCAAAGGTGCCGGGGGCACCGGGAGGGCCGCCACCGAAGGTGGCGACGGGGCGTACTCGGCCGAATCGGACGCCGCCCCGCCCACGGCCGCCTCCTTCCCCCAGGCCTCAACGGGGCTCTTCGGGGGAGGAGGTGTAACATCTCTCCGGGCCAGCGCCCCGGCGCGCCCGGTCCCGGGGGTCTCGTCCCGGGGCTTCACCGGCGTCGAAGCCGGCGTCGTCGATGGGCCGGGGGCTTTTTGGACCCTGGCCTTCTTAGGCTCAGAGCCCCCGGCCGCGTCCTTCCCCCGCTTGTGTGATCCGGGGGTGGGGAGGGGCTTCCTCTCCAGTAGCTTTAGCCCGAAGGCCTCGCCTACCAGGTTCCGGGGAGGGCCCTCCCCCACGACGCGCACGATGCGCTCGTGCTCATCCGCGAAGTACCTCCCTAGGAGGTTCTCCGCCTTCTCCCGCGCCGCCGGGTACGGCCGGACTGCGAAAGGTAAAGAGTTAGTCAAATTTCATGAAATTTGTAAATGCAGTGGACCAGGTAACGAAGACTTACGTCAGGTCACCGACTTTACCGGGGGCCGCTGCTCCGGGCCCATCCCAATCCCCCTTCTCCCGCGCGAGAAGGGGGAGATTCTCAGCAGCATCATCTCCTCGGCGGCGTCCCGCATAGAGCGGGTGCCCCGGGAGATAATCACTTTCCCGAGGAGCTCTAGCTCCTCGTTCGTCCACACTGGAGGCTTCGGCGTTGACGACCTGCTGTAGGTAGGGGCTTCCGGGGAGTACGTCACCCGTCGTCCCGGACCCGGAGGTAGAACCACCTCCGGATGCACTCGCCCCAGTGGTCCTGGGAGGCCGCCACCGGGTAATTAGCTACCCGGGATGGCAGCATCTGCACCATCACCGAGCCAAAGGGGGACTTGGGTCTCCCCTTCACTGTGTGGGAGCTCCTCGCCGCCGGCTCGTAAAAGTACCGGAAGGCGCGCAGGGTGGACTCCCGCCCGGTCACCGTCTCGAAGAGCCATATAAATAGGCCCATCCGGACGATGGCGTTCGGCGTGAGGTGGTTCAGCGCCACCCCATATTCCTTCAAAAACTCCCAGAGCAATGGGTGCACCGGGAGCCGGAGCCCCGCCTCCAGGAAGGCCTCGAAGGCCACAATCTCTCCGGGCCTGGGGCGGGGGGCTCCGTCCTTCTTCACGGGGACCCGGATGTCCCCGTCCTCGACGACTCCGCGTTCGACTAGGGACTCCGCGTCCCCGGCCGTGAACTCGGACGCCCAGAGGAAATCCGGAGTGATTTCCTCCGGGGGCACCTCCGTGGTCTTCGCTCGACCCTTCGGTGCCATCAGGTTTGGTTTTTTCCGATGGCTAAATTTGCAGGGAACTGGACCTAAAGGTTCCAGACGCTTGGCCTTGAGGGGGCTACCGGGAGAGGGTTACCGGGAGAGCTAAGAGCGCTGGAATTCAAAGTTTCGAATGAGCTTCTTGGGCCCCTCAAGGCCCTATTTATAGAGTTGAAGCGTGGTCTAGATGGGCGCCACGTGGCACTTCACGGTGCATCTGGACCGTTCAAATTCAAACCGTGCGACGGGAAACGAAGGGACGCGCGCGCAAACCAAGACGCCGGTTCGAACCGCGGGAGCATTAATGGCAAGGGAACCGAAGCGTCGCAGCTCCGGTAGCTTGGTCCGGAGATTTTCCCGGTAACATATACTATGCCCTCCGGGGACTCGAGCATTGTCTCCGGAGAGCATGGGGGGCTGCTGTTGGGGGAAATCTCCGCCAGACTAAGGCCAGGTAAGTTGTGTCACATTTGCCCAGGGAATGTGGCCTCCGGTGCCTGCCCCGGGCGCCGCCTTTTGGCTCCCGGGACCTTGCCTGCGAGGCATGTCTCGGGCGCCGCCTTTTGGTTCCTGGGACCTTTCCTCCGGGGCATGTCCCGGGCGCCGCCATTTGCCCGGGGACTGTGGCCTCCGGTGCCAGCCCCGGGGGCCGCCTTTTGGCTCCCGGGACCTTGCCTCCGGGGCATGTCCCGGGCGCCGCCATTTGCCCGGGGATTGTGGCCTCCGGTGCCTTCCCCGGGCGCCGAATTTTGGCTCCCGGGACCTTGCCTCCGGGGACCCGAACCTGTATAAATCTCCGTGTTATTTCTTGTGCTTGTCCGGCGGGGGAGGACTGGTCACCCGGTCAGCCCGCGTCGCGTTTTCTTCGCTAGGATCGTTCACGAAACCTACCGGGGTATTTGCAATACCACGACACTCGGAGAAAACTCTGCTAGCCGTTTGATGTCGAAAAAGAAACAAAACAACACATACTGATAGTCAGCAACACATGCTGACAGTCAGCGTTCACAACCACTGATCGACAAAAATCACGGATAAAACTTTGCTAGCCGTTTGTGGTCGCATATGGAAACAAGTCGCTCTTGCTGATAGTTAGCATCACATACTGACAGTCAGCATCGACCACAAAAAGACCAGTTAAAACAAAAACTCAAAACAATTAGCTCGAGGTCGAAACTCGTGCTGACAGTCAGCAACACATGCTGACAGTCAACATAGGTCAAAAAATTTCAGCTCAAAAAACACGATCTCTGGACAAATGTCAGTAAACAAAACTGACATTTCATGCTGACAGTCAGTATAGCACGCTGACAGTCAACATGGATAAAAATAGCCCTATCTTTTGATCTAGAGGTCTGATTGAAGTGTTTTATGGCTCGTTTGAAAGATAATTTAAAGGGCTATATTTTTGTCAATAGAAGAAAACACCAGATCAGCCTATATCTTTCCAGAAAATGCAAAAATACTTCTACTATCAAAGACTCATCTGAAAAACCAAATCAAATCCAACAGAAAAAATGAAATGCAGTGACCTAACAATTTCTCGGTTTATTCTAGAAATGTAGAGAGGACTTGGAACCCCTCTTTATAGTACGATTGAATATATAAATTTCAAAATCGATCAAACTCCAGAACACCGTGATCGGTAAACATAAAAAACAGATTTTACGTTATATCCTTGCAACTTCAATCTTGCGATTTGCGTCTCGTCTTTGTACCTTGCGACTTGTGCTCTATCTCTTTTTCACATTGGGTTCATCTTGATCATCTTGAATGTCTTCCCAACACAGCTCTATATCAAATAGCTCAAAAACACAATTAGTCTGAAACGCTTGTTTTCATTAATCATCAAAATCAGGTTAGGCATAAAGGCCTAGATGCAACAACCTTCCCTCCAAGGCACAGTGGCACCGAGGCCATGCGCGCGGTTCGGATGCTCCTTATTTCCCAGCACCGTCGTTAGGATATCCCTGTCCCTGCTAGGGGTGAACACCCCAGATGCCTCCTGCGCACTGAGTGTCGCCTGCAACAGGAGAACTTAGCAATGCAACCCATTTCATGCGTGTTACGAGGATAGTAAGTGATCCTACAATGTTAGAGATCTTAGCAGCCGGTCGATCACATCCCTGTCTACAGGGTTATTCACCGAGACGCTTCTGGAGGAGGTCATCTTCAATCTTGCTCAACACCAATTGCGAGCGTGCACGTCCGTTATGCCCGCATAAGTGATAATTGTCATATCTGTGTATATTTTTCATATGTTCAACCCCCTGATCATGCACATTTAGTCATATAAGGCGGTATTTGCATTAATCATACACATCTTTATCGTCAAATCGACCGTATTATTCGTATTGTGATTTTATTGCAGGTCGATGCGATTTGGGTGTATTTAGGCTGATGGAGCGCGTCTCTTTGAATTTACTTGACCCTCGGTCGATTCCTGATAGAAGCACGTGTTTCTACAGACGCGTAGGAACTGATCGTGCTGAAATCGGAGTCTCCAGGGGCTCAGAATCTCAAATCCTAGCAGCTAAGGACCTCCTGTAATTTCCTAAAACCTCAAACACCTATTTGCAAAATAGCCAAGACTCATAAATCTAAACCCTAACTCAGGGAGGACCTTTTTGTATTTCTAAAACTCTTAGGGCCTTTTTGAAAAAATGCCTCTCCTCTAAACCTAGCCGCCGGCCACAGTTCTTCCTTGAGCCTGGTTTTTTGTATCTTACCTTCTTCTTCTGCCTTTACCTCCAGCTTCCACACCTCCTACCACCATGCCAGCGACTACCAGGCCGCATACCATTGGGGCCCTCTTCTTTGCACTTCCTTCTTCTTCCTCCTTCCATTCTTCTTCTTCTCTGTTTTTCCTCTTCCCCTTTTCTCACTTTCACCGCTGCTCTTCTTCTTCTCTGGCGCCGTTCGCCGCCGTAGTGACAGCAGCGGTGACGGCTGTCGTCTCCTCCTCTTCTCCTCACCTGCAGCCTCTATTCTATCTTTCTCCAAAGCGATCCACACCTCCATCCACCCCCGGCCCTAGTCGGTTTCTTGCCTCTCTCTCTACTTCCTGGCTTCTTCCTCCCTTTTCCACCACACCACCAAATCTCCTCACATCGCCTCCTCCACACCCAGATCTGGAGCATCACAAGCCCCAGATCTACCACAGCCGCACCTCCCGCGCTCGCCGCACCACCTCACACCCCCCACGAGCTGCGATGCCACCACGCCTGATCCGTCGTCGCGCCACCTCATGCCACGCCGTCGTATCTGGCCAATCCGCTGCGTCCCACACGTGCTGTGCCGCCTCCGCCCCGCGCCACGCCGCCTGCGCCGCCGCTGGATCCGCCACCTCTGGCCTCTTGCCTCGCCTCTGCTCTAGCGCCACACTGCGCCTCCGTCCCACTCGTGCTACAGCACCACTGGATCCGCCCCTCTCGTGCGCCGCCGGCTCCTGTCACCGATCTCCACAAGCCACCACTCCTCTTCTCTCTCCTCTCTTTCTTCTTCACCTCTAGCTACTCACTAGGTCTGCCATTGCCTTAATCCCCTGCCGTCTGTACACACTTTGCTCCAAAACCGTCACCGCGTGTCCATTGTCGGTGACCTCGAGCTCGATCACGACCTCGACTTCATCAGGCTCCTTTGCCACTCCATCAAGCATACGACCCTAACACGCATGGGCTGCTGCCTTGGCCGACTTCATCACCTGCTGTGCATTAGCTTCTACTTCCACGACCGCAGCTATGGCATCGAGCAAATATGGTTCAATCCTCTTCTCCCTTGTTTCTCAGTGCTTGAATTACCTCAATCTTCATCGGTTCTTGTGCGATGACTTCTATTGATCAATACCTTGATTGCATTGATTTCTGAACGAACTAGTGTTTGATTCTTTGCTTCCAAGTGATTGTGAATGTCATCTGCTCACTATGTTTGAGATTTGGAGTCTAGGTTGGATGGAATCTGCTTCTTCTCAATATATTATCTTGTGTTTTTCATCTTTCCTAAAGGTTGAAAATTTGAATATGTATTGAAATGCATGACTCTTAAGTGTACTGGAGGTATGGTTCAATTTTTGTATTCACTATTGTCCAGAGAAGGAAATTCCTTGTTTTTGCGTGAATTGAATTGAGTTGACCTATGCTGATAGATTTTTTTTTGACTGCAACTCAATTTATTTGAGAACTCTTGAAGATAATGAGATTCTTGAATAATTAATTTTGGTCTATTCTGCAACTGCAAACTTTGAAACATTTTATTTTTTGGCTTTGTTTGATTCAATTATTCTTGAAGCTGAGATTTCATGAATAATGATGTGAGCTTTGAACTAGAACTTGGTTGGATTGTCAGTTGTCATGGAAGCGAACAATGGTTGTTTTGTACTCTTCGATCGTCGATATTCACTGTAGATCGTATCATATGCAGTCATTTACGCACACCACTCCCTCGTGATTACTAATCTATTATGAATCTATTGCGCGTATTCACGAACATGTGTACAAAGCTAGCACTGCTCGATAGTCGGCTTGTGAGCTTTCACCTCTTTCTCTCTCTATCTTCTGACATTTTCTCTCTTTCTCTTGTCTGTTTTAGTTTCATTTGACATCGATTTAGTTTAGTTTTACATGTTTCATTTCTCTAGTCCCTGAGGAAAGAACGACTGAATACTTGCCTGTATTGCACCAATCTCGTCCTCTTGCGACACGGTCTAGGCTGGTATCAATAAGGAGTAGAGGCTGAAGACTGTGAAGCCTCCTTGTCCTGCTTCCTCCACAATGCCTTCTTCCCCGCATACCCACCGGTGTCTAGTCTGTGTGGGTGGGTATTCTTGGCCTGGTTAGCCTTGCCCTTCTCACTAAGCGCCTGGAACTCAGGCGTGCCCTTCATCTCCACGAACTGCTACCGTGCCTCAGGAGTCACGAAAGGGTAGTCATTGAAGGGGGTCTTCGACTCCTTCATATAGTGCTTGACAAGATGGCTCTTGAAGTTCCTCCACGCCTTATTTATTGACATCAGTGTTGTCTGGTGGATGCTGAACTGGTGATTCTCAGGAATGTGAAATGCCACCTGCACTTCTTCCCACAGCTCATCCTTGCCCTCTCGGGGCACTTGACCCCACTCAGAGGTGGTGATGGGCACCCGCTCCCTTGCCACTTTGCCGCATAGTAAGCGGTACTGACCGACTAGTTTCTCCGGAGTGTCCGACACCCTGTTGTTGTCAAACTATATGTGCTGCTTTTCCTGCCTGTCGAGACGTGCGCATGTCGTCCGGCCTCACCCCTTTCTCTTCTGACTAGCTCACGGTGGACGGGGCGACCTCTGGCCTAGGCGTCTCATCGGCATAGAGTGATGGATCTAGGTCGATCTAGGTATCTAGGTTTTGATGATGAATGACATTTATGATAAAACCTTGATGATTAAAGTTAATCTGGAGAATGATAGCTTTGATGATTGAATGACAAATTGAATAAATCTTGGTTTAGCACAAGTACATTGAATTGTGATTTGTTAAATCCTGAAGTTTGATGACTCCTTATGTGGGGAACCCCGCCCCGTACCGAACACCACGGTACGGAACAGCACTCCCCTGTCGCAACTTCCCAGGAGTCAGTTGCGAACCAGAAATGAATATCACAACAACCAGCACAATACATAAATAATCCACAAAATATTACAGGGTTCACAGATGACGGCACTAGGGCCTTACAATAGTAACACAACGAGGTACAAAATAACGGTTCAGTTTTTCAACAAAACGCGGAAGGAGCGGAACACTAATCTTCGCCCACAGTCGCTCGACCGGGGTACGCGACGCCTAGAAGCTCGGATCATACTCGAAGAAGTCTTCACAAGGCTCAGGCTCACACTCATGTGAACCCAAGTCGCTTGGCTCTTCAACTTCTGATGGAGAAAGTCAGTCACGGGTGAGTACAGAGTACTCAGCAAATCACCACTTAACAAATGCAATATATATAACATGATAAGGATTTCAAGGAAATGATTGAGGTTCTTTTCCAAACCCTTTTCATCACCTAACAGTTGATAGTCATGAAAAGCATTCAAAACATTCTTTGAAAATTTACCTTATATATATATAACAGTTCAAGAGTGCAGAATTTTAAAGCAGTTGATAAAACAGTTCATAAAAACTACTTGTGCCTCACAACATGGATAAAACCCATTGACCATAACACACTCCAAAATCCGGGAGCACGGAGTATTTAAATACATTTTAAACTCTGCAGAGGGGTACCGCTTTACCCACAAGACTTCTCAACTACCACTGTTGACCACGAGCATAGGCCTTTTGCCCAATCACGCTACTTTAAGCAATGAGTCTCCTATGCCAGGTTCGATCACGCTGCTTTAAGCGCGCCACTGAGTTGAGAATAACACGCTTTTCACCCTACCTTGCCATTATACTAGCTCTGCCCCGTAAAAGGTTCACCACCGGTCAGTGGCCCAGGAATTCCACCTCCGGGTGGGGTTCCTAATACAGTTGTGAAGCATTGTAGGGATCTTCCCTCTCATACCTTCACCCTACCCCTCACTCAGTATTGGGCCGCGGTGGGAGACCCTCTCCACCAATAGTGAGTGGACACACGAGGGGTTTGTGCTGGGAAACCACATCCAGCACTCGTGCCCTGGAACCACATCAGTTGCACGATCTTTCACTCAGATGAATCGATTGGGCTCATCCCAACCGTCAGTGTAAGTGGGCCAAGAGGGATCTTCCCTCCCTGACCAGTGAACAGTATTAGTGCACATTATTATTTAGGTTATAGACTCTATGCAGAGCTAGGGCAATAGTTCGGCAAGGATACTTGGTCGTGCCCGTCCCATACCAGGCTTGTGGAGGTATGTTAACATGTTATTGGATGTTTAGCACAAATTGGTGGGTCCTTAAGCTATTCTAGAGAGGAGTTTCCCTATTCACATTTTTCACAATTCACAACATTTCATATTTACAACATTACCATGTTATCACATCATCATCATAAGCATCACAGTATTTTCCATGTTTCGACTGACACACCTCTCCTCTCTAGGATAGACATTTTAAAAGGCATTTTTAGTTTTGAAAACCATTTTTGCTCATTTATGTGAATAACCCATATTACCAATGTTATGCTTTAGCATTAACCTAGGGCATCAAGAATATTATACACATGGCTTGAGAATCAAGAATGACTATTCAATGTAGGACAATAGCTAAACAGGTATATTTGAACATACACAGTTTACTTAATTAGCATGCATAATACTCAAATAACAAAATACTTAGCTAACTGGAAAACATAGGGTCAGCATGATCAAGGTGGTGGTGACTTGCCTTGAATTCCCGCGATAAGATCTTCAGCGACGTCCTCGATCGGCTGCTCCTCGGCTTCCAGACGGGCGATTTCTAAACACGAAAAGAGCACCGCAAACAAAATGCACAAGTATGAGACTAACAAATGCAAAATCTAAAACCTAATAAGTCTAGTCAAAAAGCCTCGGAGTTGGATCTGAAAAAGACTGAAAAAGGGAGTTTTTGAAAACGGCGGATCAAGGTTTTAGGATTAGAATCTGAGGTGGTTCCTGAAGGAGAATATGTGGCAGGAGCAATTTGTGGTAGGATGGTTCAGACGGATCTAGAAAAAGGTGAAAACAAGATCCGAGACTCGGATCTGAAGAAAAATTTCAGATCTGGAAGATTTGAGTTGAGGCGAATCTGATGGCGAAGACGGATCTTCGATCGGAGACCTCTAGAGCATTGAACAGTTAAAAGGATCACTAATAAGAAAGGCTGAAATTACTGTAGCATACGAGTACTGTAGCAATTCGAGTACTGTAGCAGCGGGATTTCAGCATGGGTGGTTTGAGCTCCGGTGGGTCTCGCCGGAGAGGAGAGAAGGCCGGGGAGTTTGGGAGGTGATGGAGGCTACAAGGGGGAATGCTGGGGGCCAACAATGGCAGCAAGAGGCGGCCGGAAATGCAGAAGGTGGCGCACGGCCGGCCGCGAGGAAGACGAGCTCGCCGGCGGCGGTTCTCGGGCGGCGGTGCACGATTTGAGCTAGGATTTGGTGGGTGAGCTGCTGGAAACGAGGGGAGGATGATGGTATGGCCTGATTGGAGAGAAAATGGCCCGAACGGCGAGAAACCCAAGATGGCCGGCTGCAGGAAAAACAAGAAGCGCCGGTGGAGGGAGCTCCGGCGACCATTTCGCCGAGATCCAGAAGAGAAAAAGGAAGAGAGTGAGGAGGCACACCTGATGGACAAGCTCGGACAAGCAAAAGACGTCTGCAGCGAGGGAACGATGATGAGGTGATGGCGGCCGGCGCTGGAGCGCGGCCAAACCAGCGGCTGAAGAGCAGAAATCCCCCCCTTTGATATTTTATGCGAAATGTTTCAACCAAATGCAAAAATCTTGAATGCTCTGCGTGTCTAAGTGTTTCCTCTACCACTCTACAGAAGAACTTGTGAAAATATTCTGGTTTGAGCTGTTTTACAGCCATGCCAAAGCTTATAAAGAAAGACATTCAGGTGGAAACGAGGTGTAACAGTGGCATGCTGACATGTAATGCATCTAACAGGGTCATGCAGGTCTTTACACTGTGTTAGCTGTGGAATGGGTGAGGGTAGAAGGGTAATTGTGCATAAAATATTGTTTTTGTCAATTCTAGGGGCTTGTTTGGAAATTTCTGAAAATAGGAGGGCTGAAATGCAAAATGTCAGTGCATGGGAAGTTGTGGAACCTGGTTACTTGTGCAAATAAAATATATTAAATATTTTCACAGAATTTTTAATGCATTACTTTAAATTAAATATATTCCTTTATGCAATTTCCAAATAGGAAAATCATTATTTCATGTGGAAAAATGATTTGTTTGATGCGTAAAATCATGATGCCATGAACTTAAAAATATGCATGCATGAGAAAAATGTTGGGGGGATGATTTAGGATTGAACAGGTGAAAGAATTTCGCTGATCGGAATAAAAAGATAATTAAACGGAATTTCGGAAGATTTAGACCGGAAGGAAAATCTGAGAAGTAGAGAGTTTAAGAATGGAATTTTGCGGCTGTTACACCTTATTGTGGTTTTGATATCGATACACATGTTGAGGGGGAGCTTGTCATATTAGTCATCTGTGCTGATTGCTATCATGACGTAAGTAGTATAGATCGTGTGTGTATATCTTTATCATATATGGATCTATATGATTGTATGATTCATCTCTTACTATCTGTTGAATGTGGTTTTGTCATTTCACCGGAAAGAGAAATTATTTAGCTAACTCCTGTGTGGAGTAATTTCTCTAGTGATGAATGACAAACTGATTATGAGACTAACGTTGTGCATTGAGTGTATGTGTTGTAGTCTCAGATTGGTCGCGAGATGAAAGCAAGCAAGGGCGTGAAGAGGATGATGCCGACATGAGTCATCTCAAGCGAGGTCGAGCTTTGCGAGGACAAGTGTCGAATGGTCGAGCTTCACAAGGTCGAACTTCACCGAAGGTAAAATCTAAGATTAAGGATTGTTTTCTTAGGATTTTACCGGTCTCGATGTTTGGAGATAGACTGGGTTGATAGGATTCTTTTTGCTAGTTTGACCGTACTATTAAGGGGGGTCAGAAACTAGTAGCTTGAATCTATCTAGTGTGGAAGCTCAAATGCATTCATATCATCTTGCACTAGTGATTTATCACCTCTTGCATTGCTAGAAAGTCTAAGTGTAGTTTGTGTTACATTAGAGAAAATGTTTTAAAAATTGCACTTAGTTGTGGTCGCCAGCTAGAGCAATCTATTTTATTTCTAGAGCTGGCTGTGATCGTGTTCATCGGATTGGCTGTATCTTTATTTGGAGTTTGGTCGTGGTTGTAGGAGTTCAAATTGGTCGTACCAGTTTTCAGCTCGACTGCGTATGCTCGACCAAATCCACTTGACCACCTGTTTTCGACCGAATATTCAACCTGTGACTGTAAAAATCTCAAATCAATTTGGTCGTGGTCTATGCTGAGTGTCATTTGACATATCCGCGAGAAAATAGACAAATTGCATTAGAAATGTCATTTGTGTTGGATATTTTGGCAGCAGGAAGGTTTTTGAATTTATTAGATGATTCTAAGCCTTTCTAGGTTTGTTTCTGTTGAAAAAATTGTAGCCCTTTGAGTTATATTTCCAACAAGTCAAAAATCACCTCAATTGGATCTCTAGATCAAAAGTTATGCTTGTTTTACTATCGACATGCATTGGCCAGACAATGTCCGAAATTGCAGGACAATGTCTGGCCTGTACAAATTTTTTAAGCATATTGCAATATGTGAACCAAAGACGTTGTCGATGATTTGGACTTGGGGTCCCCTGTCGATCTTACGCAGATTTGTGAGTTGTGAGACCTTTCAGGGTGTTCCTCAGGAAAGATAGGATAAGTAATGTCAGAAGGGACACGAAGATTTATACAGGTTTGGGCCCTCGATGGTGGGAATAATAGCCCTACATCCTGTTGTGATTTCAATATATATGGTAAAAGTGTTTACAGGGAGAAGAGATTATCACAGGCGATAATCTCTTCTGTTTTGTCTATCTATCTATGTCTAAATCTTCAAGCTATGTTGACTCGTTATCGAGCTTTTTTAACCGTACTTTAGATCGTGCATTGATCCTCCTTTTATACTAAATAAAAGGGCGCCAACGCGAAGCGGTTCTGGACGGTTATTCCGATGCAGTTTGTGTAACCGCACTCCTCTCCCTCGCTGGTTAGGCACGTGCAAATCGAACTAGCTCAGGTGATAATCCTCGTCAGCTAGCCCCCAAATTTGAAGAAAATGAAGAGACTTATTTACTTCAAATTTAATTTCTATCGAATTATGAAACCCAATGTTTCAACTTCTTCAGAAAGCGCTGTTCTGTTGTGTGCCGGTTCATATCCTAAGAAAAACCACATGAATTTATTGACTTGGAGAGCCAGTAATGCGCTTTTAAAACCTCGAGGCACCCGTGCAAGCGAACCGTCGCCTCTAGTTCTATAAATAGCAGATCCTCTCAGTTCTTAAGAATCACAATTTTGTGGCTAAGTCTTTAATTCCAAGTTACTCTTCTTGTCTTGTTCCACCCTTCCTCTTCTGTTCTTAACTCAATGGTGAACCAAAGCTCCAAGAACATTATTGAGATTGAAAGTGATGAGGAAGAAAAAGAAGTGATAACCAAACTTGATCAAGATTTCCAGAAGGTAAGTCTCTTCTGAAATCCTAGTTGTAAGTTCTTCTTTTACATCCTGATTGTTTTCAAAACAATGCATTTTGGAATTTAAAGGTGTTTGAGGAACTTGTTCCTCCAAAGAAGAGAGCAAAGAATGACGAAGGATCCTCCAGTGAAACTGCATCAAAACTGCTAGAGGAGACCAAGACCTGGGCTGTCACATTACCCTTCTCTTCGGCCCCAACAACTTCATCCCCATCTTTGGGGATCCAGAACAATCCTTCCAACCTTCCCTTTATTGGAGGAAGTCTTACATTACCGCGACCAGATGATACACTTTCTTTGTATCATCAGCTTTTATTGGGTGATCAACTTTCTGGTGAAAATATCTCACTTCCACATCCAAATCCATCCCAAAGCCTGGCTTTCTCCTATGCTCTTAGGTAATGACCTTCATTCTGTCTGCTAGTTATGTTTTCTGATCGAAACTAACCCATGCAGACATAAATGTAGGAGGCAAGGGCTTCTAGGTCCCTCAGCGATCAGCTTGCTGAGGTCCAGACTCTTTTTGGGGAGAGAGTAGCCTTGTGCAAAACTCTCCAAAAAGAAAAAGGAGCTCTTGAGAAACACACTGAGGAGATGTCTTCGGCTATTCTGCATCTGGCAGAATGTTATGATGGCTCCCGCGAAGAGGCGCGTAGGCTCTGGTCGGAGAGGGATTATGCTCGACAACAGTGAGAACTCTCCGATACAATAAGGAACAGTAGCACTCCTTTGCTACGGGATGATGTAGACAGGCTTAGAACTATTGCTAGTTCTCTTGGGGCGGTCAGTGTTGATCCCACTGATGCCAATATGTCCCTTGGAGAACTTTGCAAATTGCTCTCAAATCAGGTCAATGCTCTGGTCGCCTGTATCCCTTTTGTATGTAAAGATTGCAAGAAATAAAGAATTTCTTTTCCTCATATTCTTGACTTTTGTAGATGATTATGTATAACTTATAATCACCAATTTATGATTCTTTACTTTCTCTGTGTGAAAAATGGTTGCTAGAGGACGTTTCTGTGACCAAACGTACACAAATAGTTAGGCTTCTGTCCAAGATCAACTCAAGACAGTTTTCAGGTCTCAGAATAACATTGAAACCATGCACAATAAAAAAAATGCTGCGATCAAACATAGTACTGAGACCACAAGATAGCATTGCGATCATACATAGTACTGCGATCACACATTACTTATATTGCGATCATAGAATAGCATTACGATCAATGCAGAAATTATGAGGTTATCCTAAAATCACAAAGTAATTTTTGAACAAATCTTAAGAATTTCTCCTATAATTATTTGTACCATAGCCCCCGAATATGAAATAAATGATCCTTAATAAAAGATACATTTTTCCTCAAAATTCATAACAGAGTAATGATAACGGGTTTCAACAGGAAAGGCACCCGTTTTGAGAAATTATTAAAATAATGCACCTAGCGAGGAGTCGTCTCGGGCATATAAAAAGAAGGGGTAGTTTACTGGAGAAGTTTCACAGCCAAAAAACCCAATGTTGCCTTTAGACATTCTCGCCGCACAAAACCCTCTTTTGCCCACCTTGCCCTCATCGTCTCCAAAGCCGTCACCTTTCCACCGATCTCACCACCAATGGTGTCTTGGACCCAATCCATCCACCACTCGGAAGAAAGCCTAGTGGCACTCGAGAGAGAAGAGATTCTTCCCCCATGGTTGCTGATCAACTGGCGGCCGGCGGAGAAGAATGAAGAAGCCCCAGTTGTTCGTGAGAACGAACTTGTGATCTTCGAAGAATACCTACGATGCGGGTTCCAACTTCCGGAGAGCGAATTCCTCCAGGAGGTTCTTACACATTATGGACTAGAGTTGGTGAATCTCCATCAAAATGCTGTTCTGATACTAGCCATCTTCCAACATTTGTGCGAGGCTTTTGTTGGAGTGCTGCCTAGCGTGGATCTTTTCCGACGCTTCTATTTCCCGGCATGGTCGAAGAGTCCAATGCCGCGGGCTGCATCTACTTCCGCATAAGGAAGAAAAAAGAGTACCCCTTTCTTCCCCTGCGGGATTCAGTGCACTGGTGGCACCACAAGTGGTTCTACTGCACCCCACCTTCGGAGAGTCACCTCTGGTTTGAGAACAATCGGCCAAAGAAGAACAGCGAAATGGACACCGTTCCCACTCTTAATCCGAGGTTGAAGAAATAGGCTCAGGACATTCTTCATTTAGTCCAGCAAGGACTAACAGCGCGGGATATCATCCGTGATTTTGTGAGAAATAGGGTGAACCCCCTGCGGAAGCAGGAACACCCTGCCTGGGAAATAGAATCCACGGCAGATGGTACTCTGGATTATAATACAGGTATGTTCTCTAGTCTATAAAACGTACATTTGTACTGATGTAACAAGCATACCCAGTAATCTGTACTTTTCATGACACAGTTCTATCGTTGTTTGAGATCAAAAATAGACAAACAGCCTGCTGTGGTCTTATAATGCCGCAACAGAAGGAGCTCAGGGATCGCCCTGTCCCCAGAGCTTAATAAATAGCGGCAACGATATGAAACAAGAACGTCAAAAGGTATGACCTTTTTTGCAGAGCTTGTTTGAAATCGTGTGTTTCAGTTAGATCGTCAAACCGTTTGCTTAAAACGATACACCTACTAGGGGGAATCGTCGGGACGAAACGTCTTGGTGACGACGCTGGACCCTCTGGGGGTCAGTGGTGAAGAGGGTAAAGAGAACCTCTTCAAAGCGGAAGATGAAGGAGCCTACTCCCGAAAAACCTAAGAAGATCTTAGGAGGTGCTTCTTCAAAAAAGAAAACCACAACCGCGGTAAGATTTTCTGTGCCCCATATACCCTCAAGTACGAATAGGAATTATTTCTTAGTCATATAGGGTGAGGGGAGTGAGGATGAGGAAGACGACGTTCCTCTTATCCGTCGCAAGAGGAAGGCGATAGACCCTCTGGGGGTAAGCGTTCTAGAGGTCAACCTCTCCCTGCATCGCCGAAGTCTTGTCTCTGATGACAAGGACAGAAACAGCGATACAAGATCCCGTGGTGGCAGAAGGTCTTGTGGTCATGGAGGAGACTCCCAATCCGAAGGCCTGCGAAGCCCCAGGGTTGATAACTCCTCCCCCAATGATCGAGGGGACTACTGTGGTAGGAACCTCACAGTTTTTTAACTTTTTACTTCCCTGCATATACCAATCACATTGTGATCGTGCAGGGAGAAGAAGACACTGTCCTGTTTAAGAAAACGAAAACAAGGAAAAATGCTAATGATACTTCAACAGGGGCACCCAGTGGACTTCGTTTTCCCCAGAGCTCATCGTCGAAGCCCAAACTCTGGACAGGGTTTCGTATAAAGTAAGAATACTTTCTCTTGTTAATTCTATGTCATCAACAAGAGATATCATAAGCTATGATGTTTAGACGCAAGGAACCCGCACTCAGTGCCCCAGTGACCTCAACAATTGTCGGCGCATCAACTACCGTGGAGGTCACAGGTGAGACAGGCCCAACTCCCATGGCTGAGGCATCCTCTCAGGCCATTGTAGAGGAAATAATAGCGGAAATCCAATCTCAGGGGATGGAAATCGTAGTCCTGACCGCAGGGGTGGATCAGCAAGAAGAAACATTCACTGCCCCTGCTGCCATGGATAAAATGAGTTTAGAGGCTCAAGCCGTAGCTGAACCTGAGAGTAGTTCATTCAATGACTTTGTAGAGGTAAACATTCTCTTAACGCTTCTGAATATTGCTAATACTTAGGAATGTTCAAGTGTCAAGAGCCATATCTTACTGCGTTTCAGGAGTTGACCCGGATGGCGACCAACTCAATAGCTGTAGCAAAACATATTGAGGTCGCTCAGCGGGAGATCAGCCGGCTACAGCAGTAAGTGTAATGCGTCTCGTCCATATTAACTTGAACTCTCATCTAAGTATAATTATCGTCTTCTTTGTCACAAGGAAAATGCCTTCCTGAACAAGAGCATGGCCGATAGGGAAAATCAGGAAAAAGCTGCAGCCGTGAGATTTTCTTCCCTAAAGAGGGAACTTCACGAGGTGCAGTCAAAGCTCTCATGTGAGTTTACCTCCGACCAAAAGAAATTATTTCGTTACATGAACTGTCGTAAATCGATTATCGCGTTCATGCAATACAAGAGGATCAAATAAGCCTCCTTTCAAAAGAGAAAGATGATCTTCGAGCGACCATCGAGCTTCAAAGTTCTAAAATTGACACTGTCGGCGAAGAGAATGGGACCTTAAAGGCAATGATTTCATCCTGCAGTAGTGCTCAATTAAGTACATTAAAAAATTGAAGATGGTGGCAACTTTACTCAAAGCTGATGTGGTCGAAGCTCATAAGGATAACCCCAGCTTTGGTGAATTAGCCACCTTGGTGGCGGCTCAGGCTGAATCACTTCTCGAGTATCTCCCTGAAGACACAAGATAGCAAGAAGAGGCAATGAAGACCAACGTGAGATCTGTAGCCTCTGCCATTCTGTGCAAACTAAGACTTCATCATGGCCCAAATATGAATTTGGGTCCAGTGGTGGGAGATGCCAAGTTCGAAAGTGATGATCAGTTTGAAGCCATATCCGAAGAAGTCAAACCTCTTATCGAAAATCTCTTGAAGGAATTAGGCTTATCCTGAATCATTGTAATAAACAATGCTCCTCTATTTTTTACCAATACCTACAAATATATAGTTTATACTATGCAAATGCATGCCTTAGGTTTTTAACTGAAAGAAATGTATTTAACTCCGTTTTATGTTATGACCATATTCTCATAGTCCCCTACTGAGATCATACATACTGAAGGTGCAATATTATAATCTTAGGAAAAATATGGGTTTTTGACGATCAGAAATATCTAGTGAGTTTCTTGTACGTTTAGGAATGGTTTACAAAGAAATGTCTCAACCCAGATATGATCGCCTAATCGCACCGATGCTGATCCCAATACGGCACCAAGTCTTATTACGAACAGGTAGCCACTCGAATGATTAGAAACATACTAGTAAGTCCCGTGTGCATTTAGAAACGGCTTACTTCTGTGATGTCTTGTCTAGATGCGACCATGAGGTCGGCCAGTGAACCTGATCAGGTTACCATAGTAAGATGGTCATCAGTGATCAGCCCCCAAGCATAGCTTGGTATGGGTGTGACAAAAGAGAAAAAACTCGTAACATAATCCGAAGAGAAATACACGCAATTTTGAACAAATCATGCTAATTGAAAAGGATAAAATATATGAGGAACTTACACGTAGAACTTGTGTAATTGATCTATGTTCCAAGTATTGTTCAAGATCCTCCCATCCTCCATAGCTAATCGGGTCGATCCTAGTCGTGGTACTGATACTACAGTATAGGGGCCTTCCCATTGAGGAGAAAACTTATTGCGGATAGACTGATTTTGTATTTTTCGTAGAACCAAGTCACCCACATGAAGGCTACATGGCCACACTCTTTTGTTGTGATATTTACGTAAAGCTTGTAAATATACTGCTGATTTGATCAGCGCCCGATCACGTTTTTCTTTGAGGAGGGTTATATCTTGAGTACGTTGTTTGAGTTGATCAATCTAATCGAATTGATCCACTCGGACAGAACCAATATGAATTTCCATGGGTAATATAGCCTCAGCGCCATATACCAGTTGGAAAGGTGTCTCACCTGTAGCGCGACTACAAGTAGTGTGTAGTGCCCATAGAACAAAGTAGAGTTCATCTACCCAAGCCCCCGAGCGCATCTTAAGGCAATAGAAAACACGTTTCTTTATGCCTCGTAATATCTACCCGTTGGCGCGTTCAACGGCACCATTGCTCTGTGGATGGGCTACAGAAGAAAAGCATACTTTGGTTCTGATATCGTCGCAATAGTCCAGAAAAAGACCACTAACGAATTGAGAACCGTTATCGGTGATGAGACGACTTGGAACACCAAATCGAGTGACGATGTTCTTATGGAAGAACTTCTTTGCCGCGGCGATGGTAACGTTGTGGACTGGTTTAGCCTCAATCCATTTTGTAAATGTATCAATGGCTACGAACAGGAACTTGTATCCATTGACTGCTGATATTTACTCAATTTGCCTCATTTTTCTGTACATTTTTCCCCATGCTTTTGCACATATTAGTCATATACCCCAGCATATATACCTAGATTATTCCAGATTAATCGCCAAATCGACCAGATTATTTGTTTTGCAATTTTTCATTGCAGGTCGGCGCGAATCAGATGGATTTCTGGCTAGCGGTCGCGCCTCATCAACTTATTCTGACCTTCGGTCGATTATGGATGGAAGTGTGCATTCCTGCGGTCGCGTAGGAACTGACCGCACCGAAATCCGAGTCTCCGGGGGCCCGGAATCTCAAATTCCAGAAGCCTAGGACCTTCTTGCAATTTCACAAAATCCCAAACACCCATTTGCAAGATGGCTTAGACTCAGAAATTCCAAAACCCTAAGCGGGAGGATCTTTTTGTAATTTTATAAAATCCTTAGGGTCATTCTGCAAAATGGCCTTCTTCTCCAAAAGCCAGCCCCAGCCATTGATTCACTTGAGCCCGGCTTTTATTTTTTTTCTTCCCTTCTTCTTCTTCCCCAAAACACTCCTCCACACCTCCCTCCACCTCGCCGCCGGCGGCCGGGCCATACGCCGGCGGTGCTCCATTCCCTCGCCACTCCATCACTACACCCGATCCGGTCTCCGCTTCCATCCCGACGCCGCAACCTCCACAGATCCCGCCGGATCTGAGCTGCCACCACGAGCTCGGCCCTCTTCGCACCACGCCGTGGCCTCCCTCCGCGCCGCCTTTGCTCCACCAAGTGCCACCACAGCCACGCGCCGCCGATCCGCCCCTCCATCGCCGATCTGCTCCGAGGCAGTGCCGGCGCCACCACTCCAAACCAGTGCCACCATTCCAAACCGACGCCTCCCACAGCCGGTGCCGCCTCTTCTTCGCGCCACACCGCAGCTGGATCTGTGCTGCGCCGTCCACAGCGCCACCGGATCCACACTTCGCCGATCCGTCGCGCTGCACCTCCACGGAGCCACACGCCACCACCACCGGAGTCACCTCCCGCCGCCGGCACCTCCATCGACCCCTATATGACGCTGGAGCCGCCGCCTAGCCGCCCTCGCCTTGGATCTGCGCCCCTCCACGAGCCGCGACGCCGTCTCCACCACGGCCACAACTTCACCAACGCCGTCTCCGGCCCTCTTCGACAACCCAGCTCCAGGCTCGGCCATCTTCATCGACTCCGGCTTCATCTTCTTCCTCTTCTCCAGCAACAGCTCCAGCGACCTTCTTCTTCTCGACGACTTCTTCAGTGACCAAAATTTCTCCAGGTCTTCGACGACTACGGCCACGGCTCAGCTCCCACAACCTTGGCAACAAGCAACAATGGTGATTCAATTCCTCCGTCCTTTCATTCTATCTTTTTGAATAAAAATGCATATTCTAGATGAGATGAATTGTTCTTGTAATGTTGATGAACTGAGACTCTGATGGATCAATTATTAGTTTCTGGTTGAATGGAAAGGCCTTGGTATTGGTACTTGTTGTTCTCTTTATCCTAATAGATGGATCTCTGTTGTATGTGTTGATGCTTCAATTCCTTTGTTTCGGTTCTATGGGATGAGCAGCATTTGTATTTGATGATCAGCAATTCAAAAGCTTTGAGTTTTACTTGATGTGTGATTTGACTTGCTCTCTATTTATCTATTCTAAAATGATCTTGCTATTGAAATGAGTGGTTTGAACTTTTGTCTTGTGATGGTTGATTTGACTCTAGAATTCAATCTGGATTGGCAATTGTCTCACTTGTATTATTCTTAAATCTGACATGCAAAGAATAAGTGATCTGTTCTGCCAGGGTGATCTCTGTCCAATTTTCATAGACTTGTTTTACTATGCTATGCATGTTTTTCTAATCAAACCCCAATCTGAAAACTGAGATGATTGATTTCAATTCTGAATCCGCTGAGTTGTTTGTGCTTTGTGTTAATTCACTGTTGGGAGTGGTCTGTGTTATTTCTCTATGTGTTCGTTTGTTGATACCATCGATAAGCGTGTTCGTTTAGTTGTCTTCGCCTCTTCTCGCGAGATCACTGAATGTTAATGATGCTATCGCTTGTACTCACGACGACATGTATAGACCTAACACTATGGTCGCAATGTGTTCATCTGTCTCTCTCTTTCTATTTATTCCTTCTGACATTTAGCTCTTTCTTTCTTCTATTTTATTTTTACCCGATCTTGATTTAGTTTAGTTACGCGATTCGTCTTCTCTAGTCCCTGTGGAAAGAACGACTAGAATACTCGCCTGTATTGCACCGATCTCGTTCTATTGCGAGACGGTCTAGGCGGGTATCAACTGCTTGGGGCATAGGACCTACAATATCTATCCCCCAGACCGCTAAAGGCCGTGTTAGAGGGATGGTTTGTAAGGTATATGTGGGCTGATGAACCTGTCTCACATGAAATTGACATTGTGTGCATGTTTTTACCAGATGCTTAGCATCCTCAAGTGCCGAAGGCCAGTAAAAACCCTGTCAGAAAGCCTTTCCAACCAGTGTATGAAATGACGCGTGTGCACCACATACACCGTCATGAATTTCTTTCAAGAGGGACTTGCCTTCCTCTTGAGATATGCAGCGCATAAATACTCCTTGAGTACCCTTCCTGTACAAAATCCCTTCTATGAGTTTATACAAGTGCGCTTTTTGAACCAACCGATCACTTTCGGTTTCATCCTTGGGCAAGGTCCCATGTTTGAGATTGACCCTCAATGGATGTGTCCAATCCCCTTCATGTCCAAGGTTGGTGACACAAACTGTCACTGGGTCGTCTTCGACCGTAGTCATGATCGAAGGATGTTCTAAGTATTCAACAAACACTCCCGCCGGAGTGGATGTGCGTGAGGACCCAATTTTAGATAATTGGTCTGCGAGAATATTGTCCTTTTGCAGGATATATTAGACTTCGAAATGACTGAAATGTTTTTCAAATTTCCTCACTTCCCCCAGGTAATGAGTCATTGTCTCATCAGAGATGTTGTACTCCTTGTTTACCTGGTTTACGACTAGCTGTGAGTCTCCCCTCACTACTAACCGACGGACTCTAAGGAATTTAGCTGCCCAGAGCCCTACAATGAGACATTCATACTCTGCTGCGTTATTGGTCGCAACAAAGTATAATTGAATGACATACTTCAGTTGGTCGCCCTAAGGCGTGATTAAGACCACTCCAGTCCCCGAGTGTTGAAAACTACGAGAACTGTCAAAATACATCGTCCAATGATCGGTGCATGGTAAATCTTTGGATTCTTGCACAGGAGGGTCAGGATTAGTCCATTCGACTACAAAGTCTGCAAGGATTTTAGATTTAACTGTTGTGCGAGAGGAGAAATGGATGTCAAATGCTCCCAATTCCACTGTCCACTTTGTAATGCAACCAGATTTCTTCGGATTACGGATTATATCTCCCAAAGGGAAGGACGAGGGCACAATGATTTTGTGCGCCTGAAAGTAATGTCATAGCTTACGGAAAGCCATCAGAAGTACGTAAAGTATTTTTTGGACCTCAGGGTAGCGCTCCTTTGGACCATGAAGTACCTCGCTTACGTAATAGACGGGTCGTTGCACACCCTCTCTTTCTGCGATTAGCACCGCGCTAACCGCGTAAGGGGTGACCGCCAGGTAAAGAAGTAGTGGTTCCCCTAAGTTCATAGAGACCAACACTGGCGGACTGGATAAATATGCTTTAACCTCTTGAAATGCTTTCTCGGCCTCTTCCGACCAGGTAAAACCAATGTGTTTTCGAAGAGCTTTGAAGAAAGGCAGTCCTTGTTTACCTAGTCGCGATATAAATCGGCTTAAAGCCGCCATGCGACCCGCTAGGCACTGGACGTCTTTCATGGTCGAAGGAGACCTCATTTGCTCAATGGCCTTGATTTTTTTGGGATTGACCTCAATTCCTCTGGAACAAACAAGAAAGCCTAAGAGTTTTCCAGATGAAACTCCAAAAGAATATTTCTCCAAATTTAGCTTTATTCCATGTTTGTTTAGATTACAAAAGGTTTCAGCAAGATCACTTAAATGATTCGAGATTTTCAAGCTTTTTACAACCAAATCATCAACGTAAGCTTTGAGGTTACGCCCCATTTGGGAAAGAAAGGTCTTTTGCATCAAGCGCTGGTACGTGGAACAAGCGTTCTTGAGACCAAATGGCATTCGGACGTAGCAGTAGGTGCCAAATAGTGTGATGAAGGCAGTTTTCTCTTCATCTTCTTTTGCCATACTAATTTGATGGTACCCTGAGTGTAATCGACACACATGCGCCACTTACCATTTGCCTTTCGGACCTTGACCGGATTGGAGAGCCACTCAGGATGATCGACTTCGTGAATAAATCCTGCATTTTGGAGCTTATCTAACTCCACACGGATGGCCTCTTGCCGATCAACAACAAAGCGTTTGAGCTTTTGCTTTATTGGTCGCTGTCCAGGTCGGATTGCTAACCTGTGCTCAATTACCTCCCTTAGGACTCCAGGCATGTCGGATGGTTTCCATGCAAACACATCTGCATTTGCCCGGAGGAAAGTAACGAGCTCGAGTTCCTATTTGTCATCCAAGCTTGATCCAATCCGAACTAGTTTTAACTTTTCGTCTGGTCGTGGGGCAACTTTGATTGTATCCAAATTTGTGGTTGCGATCTTGACGTCTCGGAGGGGAAGTTGATCCACTAACTCCAAGGATAAACGATCGCAAGTTAATGCCACATTCCGGCTGCCTCGGACCGAAATAACACCTTTTGGACCTGGCAACTTGCCACACTGATAAGTGTAGTGCGTCGCCATCATGAATTTAACAAGAGTTGGCCTGCCAAAAATAGCGTTGTACGTCGAATCACAATCAATTACATCAAAAGTAACCAATTCTGTTCGGAAATTATCGGGTTCCCCCAGTGTTACTGGGAGTACCACCTGTCCCATCGGCATCATTGAGGGACCAGGAATTATCCCATTAAAAGGATGAATTATGGGCTTGATTTTTGAACGAGGAATCTGCATCTCGTCCAGTGCCTTGACCAATAAAGGAATTGCCCCCTTCGATTAGAACCCTTTCGACTCAAGCATTGCTAATAATTGGGGTGATGGCCAAAGGTAGTCTCAATGGCTGTGTAAGCCCAATAGGACAATTAACGTGATTAAAAGTCAAAGAAGTTTCCGACCAACGGGGGTACTGAGGCTCGCCAAGGGGAGCCTCTGCTTGATTTACCTCGTTGTAAAACACCTCAAACTGACGTTTGGAAACAAAATAGGAGGAACCTCCGAAAATAACATTAACATGATTATGAGGTACCTGATAGGACATCTCTTCGTCCTCGTCAGTATCTCTGATCCAGCAGGTCTGTTCTTTTGGAGGTAAAGTTGCAATCGGCCCAATCCCTTGGTAGAAGTCGTCTAATTGCTTCAACCAATTCCTGCAGTTCTTGAGATCGTGTCCCGAAGAGTTGTGGAGCTGACACCACTTCTTGCCTACCTGTGGATTAGTCTATTTTCCCTGCTGGTCGCTATCGCGGCCGCCAGAAGAAGTTTTATTCATAAATGGAGGTTTGTAATTACCTTTTCTTGGCAGCGGCTTCTTGGCAACTGCAACCTCCCTATATTGTCCAGATTGGTTTTTCTTAGACTTCTTTGATTTCCTGCCTGATGATGATTCCGACTTCTTGCTTGAATCCTCCTTCTTGTTGTCTTTTAGACCTGGCTGAGGCGGTAAGTTTCCCTTATCCACCATCCTATTCCATTCCACGGCCTCAGCCGCATCGGAATAACGATCAGCCATGTCGAAGAGGTCGGCTACTGACTGGGGGGGGTGGATAAGTAGATCTTCGGTAAATCTCTGATATCGAACGGCATGTTTAAATGCCCTAATAACGCAATTGTCAGATATGTTCGAGATGGTGTTCCTTACTCCAACAAATCTCTTGACAAACTGCCGAATAGTCTCGGTAAAAGTCTAGCGGAAACGATGGAGGTCGTTCTCTTTGCCAGGTTTTTGGTAACAGTTCTGGAAATTGTTGAGTATGGCATCACACAACATTTCCCAATTATAAATTGAACCCTCTGGTTGATTAAACAACCAGGTTCTCGCCGTTCCTTCGAGGACTGTTGGTAGGTAATTTGCCATAACACGATCATCCCCACCTGCCGCTTGGATAGCGGTGATGTAGATCTGAAGGAATTTGGATGAATTCTGAGTTGCATCAAATCTTTCAATTGTTCCAGGCTTGAACTTGTTCGGCCAGACCACCGCACGAAGGCCTGGTGAGAAAGCCTTGCAGCCGACATAGGAACTGTGGAGAGTTCGGCGACTTTCAACATGATCGCGGGCGACCTCAAGCCATGGTGATACACCTCACGGTCCCAAACGAGAATGGACAGGAACACAATCACGATCACGAGAGTCCCCGACTCGCCTGGCTTTGTCACGCCGAAGTGACCCTGATGGTAATCGATTACGTCTGCCCTGACTAAAGTAAGAATACTCCCTTTCATGGGATCAAATCGAAGACCGGGACGAGGCTGTTGGGGTTGCATCGGATGCAACCTCGTCCAGCTTATCCGCCAGGATTCTGGCAAAAGCTGGTCTTTGCGCGTCTTCAACATTAAAAGGAAAGTTGCGTAGGACTTCTGCAATAGAACGAAGTCGCCCATGCGTACTCCTCCTAGGCTCGCTAGGCGTCACCATCTCTTCATCCTCTGGCGGATAGTCTTGGGCTAAAGAAGGTGTCTCGTTGCGCCTACGACCATGAGGACGACAGGAGGAACTTGGAGCGGGATCGTAACGAGATTGCGCATTCTAGAGAGCTTCCAGCACAGTCTTACAGAGTTCGTTATCTTGTCACTCGCGTTCTTCGTCCTCCCTTTGCTTTATTTCCTGTTCCTCCTTCTGCTTGTGTTCTTGTTCCTCCCTAACCGCTCGTTGCTCAGGAGTCTCCTCCAATAAAGTAGCAAACTCTCGGGGAAGCGAGGTTGCAGAAGGAGAAAAGATCTCTGTTTGTTTCGAATCAGATTCGAAATCAAAGAGAGATTGAAGGTTGTCAGGATCAAACCTCACAGGACTGAGCCCTTGGTCACCATTGTCCGTGTCCTCGACAGCGAGGTGTTGTGGTATAGACTCAACCTCCAAAGTGGTAGGACTCAAATATAGTCCCTGATCTATCTTCTCTGTCTCCTGGTCGATGGACATGACCTGGGTGGGAGAAGACGCATCCTCATGATGCTCCTCAGGAACATCTTCGCGATTTACCTCTTCCATCGGAACGGGATCGCTTGGTGAAGGCATATGTATATGGGCATAATCATCGAGATCGAAATCGTTCTCCGAATCATATGCCCCAGACATGGCTTACCGAATCTCCTGATGAAAAAAGAACACCTTGAGAAATGCCCCACAGTGGGCGCCAGCTGTCGACGATTTGGACTCGGGGTCCCCTGTCGATCTTACGCAGATTTGTGAGTTTTGAGACCTTTCAGGGTGTTCCTCAAGGAAGATAGGATAAGTAATGTCAGAAGGGACACGAAGATTTATATAGGCTCGGGCCCTCGATGGTGGGAGTAATAGCCCTACGTCCTGTTGTGATTTCACTATATATGGTAAAGTGTTTACAGGGAGAAGAGATTATCACAGGCGATGATCTCTTCTGTATTTTGTCTATCTATCTATGTCTAAATCTTCAATCTATGTTGACTTGTAGTCGTGCTTTTTTAACCGTCCTTTAGATCGTGCATTGATCCTCCTTTTATACTAAACAAAAGTATGCCAACGCGAAGCGGTTCTAGACGGTTATTCCGATGCAGTTTGTGTAACCGCACTCCTCTCCCTTGCTGGTTAGGCACGTGCAAATCGTGGATACCTGCACATGCTAACCTCCTGGAAATTGTTTTCATACGTGGGAGAAGTTACCTTAATCCTGGGAACGTGCTTGGTAAAGACTCAAGTACCCCTAAATTACCCTGGTCGCATAAAGTCAGTGACCCTCTGACCGCGCATTGTCTGTGGCCCTCTGACTACACACTGTCTATGGTCTTATGATCGCGCAAAGGCTGTGATTATAGAACAAGTTTGTGTCCTTCGGTGACCATAGTGGCTACTAAGACACAAACTCATAGACACATATTGAAATATATCTAACTTGAACCCGACATGTGTTAATCTAACTAGTTCGGGTGATAATCCTCGTCAGACGTTTACATCCGTCCGGGGGCTTTTTTCCGAGATGGGTCGGACTTTGTCCGGCCTGTACAAATTGTTTGAGCCGAGAGTGAAATAGAGACAGATATATATGTCTGTAGGCTTTTGTCCGACATGGCCGGACATTATCCGGCCTTTACAAAAAAATCCCCCAACGGTAACTGACAGTTTGCAACAGTCAAAATTTGTTGTACTTGTCGGATAGTGTCCGGCATGGCCGGACAATGTCCGACCTGTACAAAATTTCGCCTGCTCGTGGCAAATGACTAGTTTTGTTTAAGGGCTATATATATCTTGTGTTTATCTTCATTTGAGGTTGCTCAAACACCTAATATTCCTGTGTATAAACTAGCTAAACTTTTTGGAATCAATCTATTGCATTTAGAGCCAAGATTTGAGCCAAATCTTTGAGAGCACTTAGAGGAGAAGCAATTGTGAGAGGCTAAGAGTGTTTAGTGCACTTCATCTCCATTTGCAAGATAGTGCTAGTGTGTGTGCATTCATTTGCATCCTTGAGCTTCTAGCACTTGATTCGTTCAAGTGAGCACATCCGACTTGTTACTCTTGGTGATCGCCTTCGCCTAGACGGCGTCGGAGGAGAGTCGCGATCTCTCTAGTTGAAGTTTGTTGGAGAGGCTGACAAACGACGTGTGAAAGGTTTGGTGCTCGCCTATCCGGTGTGGAGAAGGAGCAACCCGAGTGAAATATCCTTCGTGGATATAGAAGCGAGGCTCACGCGTGAACGCTTCAACAAGGAGTAGGGGAGACCGGGTGAGTCACCGAGACCTCGGTAAAAATCATTGTGTCAATTGTCTCTCTTTGTATAATTCGTATTCATATTGACACAATTGCTTGATTTACTATTGTTGCATGTTATATTGAATATTTCATATGGTTGAATACAACTAGATGTTTGATTGTTAAAACTTTGCAACCCTAGATTATCCTAAACATATTTAAAAAATTGCTTAGTGGGGAAAGAATTTTTAAAAGCCTCCTATTCATCCCCCTCTAGTCGGTATCCTGGATCCTACCGAGAGGTCACTCTGACTAGCTGATCGGTTCATTTCTTCACTGGACATATCAGTTCCTAATATCAGTGAAATTGACTAAGATTTCTCATAAAATTGTGAGCAATAGTAAGACAAATTATTGATAAAACCCATATACTTAAAATTCAACAAGAATGGCGAGGTGACGGAGGTGATTGTGGCTCATGGTGGGGAGGCGATGGAGGTGATCACATGGGACGATGGGAGGCGGAGAGAGACAGTGCGCGCAACAGCCAAAGACCTAGGGAAAGTGAAGTGAAGAGTCGCGAAGTGTGGAAATGAGCAGGAGAAAGCCCGCCTTAAACTACATGGAGATTATCACAGACGGTTCTGATATCAGAACAGTCTGATAGTCTATCCCAGACGGTTCTGAGTTTAGAACCGTCTATGATATATAGATTTATCACAGACGGTTGTGAACTCAAAACCGTCTGTGATAGTTCCTTATCCAATGCTCCAAAATTTCTTCTATGCAAATGATGTAGTGCTTTACATTAGAAACTCTGTAACTCTGAATACTGAAATTTCAATATCCAAAAAGCCTCAAATATATGCAAATGATGTCCAAATGCTCCAAAACTTGGTGGAAACCTCAAGAGACATATTTAGAGCATAGAGAAATCAAGTTTCAAATGAAACCTCAAGAGACACTCATGTATTGCAAATGGAGTCCAAATGCTCCAAAAATAGGTTACAATGTGGAGCATGCTCAAATAAATTTTACATACAAATGGGGACATTGGCCGAATGGGGACAATTTGCACATACAAATAAATTTTACATGCTCAAATGCTCAAATAAATGGGGACAATTTGCACATAAGTATGTACACACCCATGTTATCCTCAACTTTTCACTTGCCGCAGCCCTGCAAAGGCGAGAATTAGAGGATAAGTTATACCGCTGGAAACAAAGAGTTAAGGACGGTTGATTACCTTCAAAGTATAACCCGTCTTGGTAATCCATACGCACATAATTGGTTTTGTCGGTGCCTTCAGTATCGACCTATACGCCATCTCCAAATGGAGGCATCTGATCAAATTGATTGTATTCTTCCTCGTCTATGACATTTTCAACTCCAACAATCCTTCTCCTGTCATGAGGGACGATGTGCCACTTCTTATTGCCGGGTCAGTGACATAAATGACCTGAATGACTTGCTTTGCAAGTATGAATGGCTCATCTTTATAAGCAACTCGATCGAGATCCACAAAAGTGATCTTGAACAATACGTAATCGACCTTCACACCCTGTGGGATTTGGACCTATCGGCATCGAAACAGGGGAATCTTGAACAATACGTAATCGAGCTCCCAAATTTCTTCTATGAACCCATAGTACGAGTTCAATCCACGTACTACCCTTGTTGGGGCTGTCTCGCTGAACTCCTCATAAAAAGCTTCTACGCTTACTCCACTATTTTGCACAGTGGTCTTTCCATCTTGAGTTTTTGTGTAAAATGTGTACCCGTTGATATTGTATCCCTACCATGTATGTACAGTAAATGTTGGCTCTTTTTCCAACCATTTAAGATTCTCACTTGTAGACTCCCCGGTGATTCACACTTTCATCCACGCGTTGAATCGACTGTTATGTTCTCTCGTGATCCAAATCTCAGATTGGCGAGAATTGTCTTGTCGTACCATCTCCTTGTGCTCGTTGATGTATGGAGACACCTCCGTCATGTGTTGCAATACCCAAAAATGTGCTTTCGAGTACATATTGAAATCAGGAGTGATTGCTCTCCGTCTAATAGTTCCAATGTCATCAAGACTCGCCTCGTAATGAGACACAAGAACTCCTATTGCTTCTACCTCGGCCATATAGTCGACGCAGAACTCAACAACCTCTTCCGCTGCATAACCTTTGATAATGCTACCCTCGGACCGAGAGCAATTCCTCACGTATGCCTTAAGTACACCCATGTACCTCTCGAACGGATACATATAACGTAGGAACACGGATCCAGATATCTTGATTTCTCTGACAAGGTGGACAGTGAGATGGACCACGATATCAAAAAACGACGAAGGAAAATACATCTCAAACTGACAGAGAGTTAGAACCACCTCGCTTTGTAGAGAATCTAGTCCCTCGGGATCAATGACCTTGCAAGAAATTGCATTGAAGAAATAACACAACCTCGTGATCGTCTCTCTGACCTTATGCGGCAAAATACTCCAGATGGAAACAGGAAGCATTTGTGTCATCAACACGTGACAATCCTGAGACTTCATACCAAGCAATTTCAAATCGCCCATGGCCACAAGCTTTTTCATATTTGCAGAGTAATCTGATGGAACTTTAACACCATAGAGACACTTACAAGGTTCTGTCCTCTCAGCCTTGTACAAAGTGTAGCATGCAGGGGGGAGGTATATACGGCCTTTCTCATCCTCTCTCGGTGCTAGCTCAGGCCTAATTTTCATTTCGATCATGTCACGCCGCACATTAACACCATCCTTTGTCTTCCCCGGAATGTTCAACAATAGGCCGATTAAACTGTCGAAAACATTCTTCTCTACATGTATGACATCAATGCAATGCCGAACCTCTAAATGCTCCCAATATGGTAAGTCCCAAAATATCGATCTCTTCTTCCAAGTGTTCTTCGTGCGGGGTTTCAATGTATGACCCTTTCCAAACACAACGTCTATGTCCTTCACCCATGAGTAAACTTCTTTCCTGCTCATAGGCTTCGGGGCTGAACCATCTTTCTTTTGGCTATCAAATTCCCTCTTCCTCTTACGATACGCATCATTCTTCGGAAGAAACCTACGGTGATGCATGTACACTGTTTTCCTGCAATTCTTCAGCCACACACTCTCGATCTCATCTTCGCAGTGGGGACAAGCTTTGGCTCCTTTCGTACTACGGCCTGACAAATTTCCAAGGGTAGGGAAATCGTTGATGGTGTAGAATATCATAGCACGTAGGATGAAGTTCTCTCGTTTGTATGCGTCCCATACCTGCACCCCTTGGTTCCACATCGTTTGCAAATCCTCTATCAATCGTGCTAGGTAGACATCAATATCATTTCTAGATTGTTTTGGTCCTGAGATAAGTAGCGACATCATGATGTACTTGCGCTTCATACACAACCAAGGAGGAAGGTTGTAGATGCACAAAAAAACCGGCCAACTGCTATGCCGACTGCTCATGTTACCAAAAGGATTAATTCCATCGATACTCAACCCGAACCTTATATTCCTCAATTTCACTCCGAAGTTAAAAAAATTCCCTGTCAATATTTCTCCACTGCGAAGAATCAGCGGAGTGTCTCAGCTTTCCATCCTTCTTCCAGTCTTCTGAGTGCCAACGCAACAATTTTGCCTCTTTACAGTTTGCAAACAAATGCTTCAAGTAGGGAATGATGGGCAAATACCACAACACCTTAGCAGGAGGTCCTTGCTTTATCTCAGTGCAGTCGCCGTCGTCGGTTCGGTCCTTACGCTTATAGTGGAATGTGCCGCACACCGGACAAACATGCATATCCTTGTAGTCGTTACAGTAAAGGATGCAATCATTAAGGCATGCGTGTATCCTTTCTACTTCCATTCTCAAATGACGCAACAGCTTTTTCTCTTGGTAGGTGTTTTTTGGCAGCTCGTTTCCTTCCGGAAGCATATCCGCTAAAAGATCTAACAGTGCCGTGAAACTCTTGTTGGTCCAGCTATTACTTTCCTTCAATTTTAACAGTTCTAGCATGAAGGCCAACTTTGTGTACTTCAACTTGCAACCAGGGAACAATGACTTTTTTGAGTCCTCAATCAAGCTCTTGAAATGACCAAACTCTCTTTCATTGTAATTTCCTTCCACATCGCGCAACATGTCATCTAAATTGTCATCCTCTGGCATATCCTCATCGAAATCATTGTTGGGATCTGACATTTCCTGTTCCTCAACCTGAGTGGCACGTGTTCCTACAGTTTGCTCTTCGCCATGGTGGACCCAACATGTGTACCCCTTTTTGAAACCATGTTGAATCAAGTGGGCTACCATATGAGATGAGTTGGTGAACATCTTAAGATTCTGGCAATCTACGCAAGGACAGTACATATATCATATACCCTTCTTCGCCATGTCTTGCTCAGCAACTTTTTGAAAATCTAAAACACCTTTCATGTAATCTTCACTCACTCAGTTGTCATTATACATCTAGTCTTGATGGACCATCTGCAATTAAATTCATACACATGCTAAGTAATACATTACATACGGTCAACACGCAATAAATTATAACTCTAGCTAGCTAGTGTTTGTGGAGTTTGCGGTATAACTACTACTTCAACTAAAAGCAATTAATTAATAACTAATTTGGGCATGACTAATACCCATCATAAAGCAATTAAATAGCTACATGTGGGAAAAATGAGAGTTACAACTAGGATTTGCAACTCTAGCTTCCCCTCCCTCTCCCTCTAATTTGATCAATCAATGGAATCAATATTAACGATGAAATTAAGTAATGTGTATGCCTTAGGAGCAAATACCAACCTTGGCTCTTCAAATTATTGTCCCCTAATGCTCCCCTTTTGAGATATTACTCTTCCTTGCCCCAAATCTCTTCCAACTGGACAGTATGTCGAGCAAGAATGTACGACTAGCTCGAAAGAACCACTAAAAGACCTTTTATACTGGCTCAATACAAACGGTTCTAGCATCATACTGTCTGTAATAACAAACTATCACTGACGGTTTTCACTTCAAAACCATCGATAATATTAGTGTATTTGTGTAGAACTATGACAAAAATATCACTGACAGTTTTGTGATATGAACCATCGGTACGACTAGCTTGAAACAACTGCTAAAAGACCTTTTATACTAGACTCAATACAGACGGTTCTAGCATCATACCGTCTGTAATAACATACTATCACTGACGGTTTCACAGTAAAATCGTTGGTAATATCGGTGTTTTTCTGTAGGACTATGACAGAAATATCACAGTCGGTTTTTACCTTAGAACCATCTGTGATAATTAGAATATCACAGACGGTTGGGAGATCAAAACCATCTGTGTTACTATCACAGACGGTTTTGAGGTCCGAACCGTCTGTAATATGCCTGGAATTTTGCTTGAAGTCGAATAGTCTACAAATACTTGTTCCCTCCCTGGAGTTTTGCTTCCAGACGAACAGTTCCACTTTTTTTTCTCCTTGGGCACGACAAGAATGAGCCATTCATTCTTCCTCGTCTATGACATTTTCAACTCCAACAATCCTTCTCCTGTCATGAGGGACGATGTGCCACTTCTTATTGCCGGGTCAGTGACATAAATGATCTGAATGACTTGCTTTGCAAGTATGAATGGCTCATCTTTATAAGCAACTCGATCGAGATCCACAAAAGTGATCTTGAACAATACGTAATCGACCTTCACACCTTGTGGGATTTGGACCTATCGGCATCGAAACAGGGGAATCTTGAACAATACGTAATCGAGCTCCCAAATTTCTTCTATGAACCCATAGTACGAGTTCAATCCACGTACTACCCTTGTTGGGCCTGTCTTGGTCAACCCCTCATGGAAAGCTTCTACGCTCACTCCACTATTTTGCACAGTGCTCTTTCGATCATGAGCTTTCGTGTAAAATGTGTACCCATTGATGTCGTATCCCTGCCATGTCTGTACAGTAAACGTGGGCCCTTTTGCCAACCATTTAAGGTTCTCACTTGCGGACTCTCCGGTGATTCGCATCTTCATCCACGCGTTGAATCGACTGTTATGTTGTCCCGTGATCCAAACCTCGGATCGGCGAGGATTGTCTTGTCGTAGCATCTCCTTGTGCTCGTCGATGTACGGAGACACCTCCGTCATGTGTTGCAAGACCCAAAAATGAGCTTTCGAGTACATATCGAAATCAGGAGTGATGGCTCTCCGTCCAATAGTGCCAACACCATCAAGCCTCCCCTCGTGACGAGACACAGGAACTCCTATTGCTTCTACCTCGGCCATGTAATCGACGCAGAACTCAACAACCTCTTCCGCTGCATAACCTTCGACAATGCTACCCTCGGGCCGGGACCGATTCCTCACGTAGGCCTTAAGTACACCCATGTACCTCTCAAATGGATACATATAACGTAGGAACACAGGTCCACATATCTTGATTTCTCTGACAAGGTGGACGGTGAGATGGACCATGATATCAAAAAACGATGGAGGAAAATACATCTCAAGCTGACAGAGAGTTCGAACCACCTCGCTCTGCAAAGAATCCAGTCCATCGGGATCAATGACCTTGGAAGAAATTGCATTGAAGAAAAAACATAGCCTCGTGATCGTCTCTCTGACCTTATGCGGCAGAATACTCCGGATGGCAACAGGAAGCATTTGTGTCATCAACACGTGACAATCATGAGACTTCATACCCAGCAATTTCAAATCGCCCATGGACACAAGCTTTTTCATATTTGTGGAGTAACCCGATGGAACTTTAACACCATAGAGACACTTACAGAGTTCTGCCCTCTCAACCTTGCACAAAGTGTAGCATGCAGGGGGGAGGTATATACGGCCTTTATCGTCCTCTCTCGGTGCTAGCTCGGGCCTGATTCTCATTTCGATCATGTCACGCCGCACATTGACGCCATCCTTTGTCTTCCCTGGAATGTTCAGCAATAGGCCGATTAAACTGTCACAAACATTCTTCTCTACATGCATGACATCAATGCAATGACGAACCTCTAAATGCTCCCAATACGGTAAGTCCCAAAATATCGATCTCTTCTTCCAAGTGTTCTTCGTGCGGGGTTTCAATTTACCACCCTTTCCAAACACAACGTCTATGTCCTTCACCCGTGAGTAAACATCTTTCCCGCGCGTAGGCTTCGGGGCTGAACCATCTTCCTTGTGGCCGTCAAATTCCCTCTTCCTCTTACGATACGCGTCATTCTTCGGAAGAAACCTACGATGACGCATGTACACTGTTTTCCTGCAATTCTTCAGCCACACGCTCTCAGTCTCATCTTCGCAGTGGGGGCAGGCTTTGGCTCCTTTCGTAGTACGGCCCGACAAATTTCCAAGGACAGGGAAATCGTTGATGGTGCAGAATATCATAGCACGTAGGATGAAGTTCTCTCGTTTGTATGCGTCCCATACCTGCACCCCTTCGTTCCACATTGTTAGGAGATCCTCTATCAATGGTGCTAGGTACACATCAATATCGTTTCTGGGTTGTTTTGGTCCTGAGATAAGTAGAGACATCATGATGTACTTGCGCTTCATACACAACCAAGGAGGAAGGTTGTAGATACACAAAAGAACCGGCCAAGTGCTATGCCGACTGCTCATGTTACCAAAAGGATTAATTCCATCGGTACTCGACCCGAACCTTATATTCCTCAATTCTGCTCCGAAGTTAACAAATTCCCTGTCGATGTTTCTCCACTGTGAAGAATCAGCAGGGTGTCTCAGCTTTCCATCCTTCTTCCGGTCTTTCGAGTGCCAACGCAGTAATTTTGCCTCTTTACGGTTTGCAAACAAACGCTGCAAGCGGAGAATGACTGGCAAATACCACAACACCTTAGCAGGAGGTCCTTGCTTTATCTCAGCACAGTCGCCGTCGTCTGTTCGGTCCTTAGTACGCTTATAGCAGGATGCGCCGCACACCGGACAAACATGCATATTCTTGTAGTCGTTACGGTAAAGGATGCAATCATTAGGGCATGCGTGTATCCTTTCTACTTCCATTCCCAAAGGACACAACAGCTTTTTCGCTTGGTAGGTGTTTTTTGGCAACTCGTTTCCTTCCAGGAGCATGTCCGCCAAAAGATCTAACAGTGCTGTGAAACTCTTGTCGGTCCAGCTGTTGCTTGCCTTCAATTTTAACAGTTCAAGCACAGAGGCCAACTTTGTGTATTTCGACTTGCAACCAGGGAACAACGGCTTTTCTGAGTCCTCAATCAAGCGTTTGAATTTGCCAAACTCCCTTTCACTGTAATTTCCTTCCACATCACGCAACATGTCATCTAAATGGCCATCCTCTGGCATATCCTCGTCGAAGTCATTGTTCGGATTCGACATGTCCTGTTCCTCAACCTGAGTGGCAGTTGTTTCTGCAGTTGGCTCTTCTCCATGGTGGACCCAACACGTGTACCCCTTTTTGAAACCACGTCGGATCAAGTGGGTGACAATTTGAGATGAGTTGGTGAACATCTTAATGTTCTGGCAGTCTACACAAGGACAGTACATATATGGTAAACCCTTCTTCGCCATGTCTTGCTCAGCAACTTTTTTGAAATCAAAAACACCTTTCATGTATTCCTCACCCACTCGGTTGTCATTATACATCCAGTCTCGGACCATCTGCAATTAATCAAATTCATACACATGCTAATTAGTAAATCAATGGAGATCGATATTGATGATGCAATCAAGTAATGTGTATGCCTTGGGAGCAAGTACCAACCTTGGTTCGATCCTCAAATTTTTACCCCCAAATGCTCCCCCGGCCTTTCGAGATTTCGCTCTTCCTTGCCCCAAATCTCTTCGAACTGGACAGTGTAGGTCGAGCAAGAGAGTACGACTAGCTCAAAACATCCACCAAAAGACCTTTTATACCAGGTTCAATACAGACGGTTCTATATAATACCGTCGGTAATATCGGTGCATTTTGTGTAACTATGACAGAAATATCACAGATGGTTATGAACTCCAAACCGTCCGTGATAATTACAATATCACAGACGGTTCCTAGGTCAAAACCGTCCGCTTTACTATCACAGTCGGTTTTTACTTCAGAACCGTCTGTGATTATCACTGTCGGATTTTACATCAGAACCGTACGTGATTATCACAGTCGGTTTTTACCTCAGAACCGTCTGTGTTAATTATAAAATCAACAATCTGCAAGATTATCACAGACGGTTTTAAGGTCCGAACCGTCTATAATATCCCGGATTGTTTGTTTGCATTCGACTACTGGTCATCAGTTGTTCCACTTGTTTTTCATATTTGGTTCTATCTTATTTCAATGTTAGTATTAAAAAAAATGAACGTTCAGACTATTTGGTTTTATCTTGTTTTTCATATTTGTTTTATATATGTCTGAAATTAAAACCATCTGTAATCTTGCAATCAGAGACGGTTTTGAGTTAAAAACCGTCTTGATCGCAGCAGTATTTTCTTGTTAACATTTTCACACAAAACATCATTTGGTGATTATCAGTTACATAATCAATTGAAAAGCCAGATATATAAGGAAAAGAAATTTTTTATTTCTTACAATCTTTCCATACATAAGAGATACAATTAATTAAGCGACCAATTGATTAGTGTCGACCTGTTCCGAAAGTAATTTACAAAGTTCTCCTAGGGACGTATTGGCATCAGTAGGATCTACACTGGCCGCCCCAGGAGAACTACCAATGGCTCTAAGACTATCAACATCATCTCTCAGCAAAGGAGTGGATTTGGTATCAGTAGGATCATCCAAGAAATTAAAGTTGATACAACAAAGGTGGAGATGAAGCTGCAACTCAAAGCACTCTGCCAAGTGCAGAATGGCAAAAGACATCCCCTCAGAATGCTTCTCCAGCGCCTCTTTTTTTTTTTGGAGAGTTATGCACAAGGCAGCTTTCTCCTCCTGCACATATGCTTCTCCAGCTTCTCCTAGGGACCGTATGCTGGGAGGGTGAAGATGATTGCCAAGCTTCGGAGTGGAAGTGTGAGCCTTACCCCAGAAAAGCTGATGATACAAAGGTGTTGAAGAGGGGATATTGGAAGGATTATTGTGGATCTCCAAAGGTGGAGTCGATGCAACTGGAGGGGTTGCAAGGGGCAATGTGGCAACACAGGCCTCAGCACCCTCTAGAGTCTTCGCTGCAGCTCCACTGGAGGATCTTTCATCATTTCTAAGTCTCTTCTTTGGAGGGAGCATTTCCTCAGGCACCTGTGGATTTCGAAATGCATTTGTTTCGAGGTAATCAAGTCATAAAAGAAAGATCTACATTAGAGTTTCAGAGAGGACTTACTTTCTGAAGATCCTGATCGAGTTCATTCCTTATCTCTTCCTCAATCACTCTCAATTTCAATAACCTCATTGGAATATCGGCTCGCCATCATGGTGGGAGTTGAGGAGGGAATAAAGACAGCGATTTAGGAGCCTTGCTATTTATAGAAACAGAAGGTGACGGTTCATATGCGCGGGTGCCTCGATTTTTAAAAAGCGCACTACTGGTTTTCAAGGTCAATAAATTCATGATAACTTCTCGGGAGATAAACTGCAACACGGCAAAGGAAGTTGAAGAGTCAGATTAGATAATTCGATGCAAATTAAATTTGAAGTAAATAATTAAGTCTCTTCATCTACTCAGTTATTATGTGCGGTTATCAACAATTGCATGTAGAGAATTGCACTGTTGGGACTATCACAAACGGTTGGGAGATCAAAACCGTCTGCTTGAATATTACAGACGGTTCTGATGTCCGAACCGTCTTTAATATGTCTGTTGAATATTGAACTGTTTGACTTCTACAGATACTTGTTCCCTCCCTGGAGTTTTGCTTCCAATTGAACCGTTGAGAATTTGAAAGAAGTTAAGAATTTGAAGCGTCGATAACTGTTCGAAAATCATAGTCGGTCCTTACATAAAATCCGTCTGTAATATTACTATCACAGACGGTTTGGAGTTAAAAACCGTCTGTGATATTGATAGAAGTTGAGAATTCGAGGCGAGGACACTGTTGGGACTATCACAGTCGGGCCTTACATAAAAACCGTCTCTAATGTGACTATCACAGATGTTTTTTTTACCTCAAAGCCATTTGTGATATTCAAAGCACGTTGATATATAACTTCTATATTCTTTTTATATTATTTGCATGGGACCTGCGACTTCTATATTGTTTCTATATTATTTGAAGGGCTCCGATCACAAGCCAAAGATCGCGATAGTCGTTCCTTGATCGCACACAGTGTACATACCTTTGTATGGTCGAATGTTCGACAAAAGCTAAAGAAAGAGGGAAGATTGCATGTAGTCCAAGAATGTGCTGGAAAATTAGAAAGTTGACATAAGAACAAAGTTTTCAATAATTTTTTTCATCACTTACAAAAAAAAGTAAAAATACAGAATGCTAGGTCAAGGAGTGGTCTTAGCCCTGGCTGCATCTAGAATAAAGTCAGTTTGACTTGCAGCGAGAACGCAGGACTCCTCCAACTACAAGTTGTCCTTCTCAGGATCAACTACTACAGCGTCGAGAAGGCCTGCGACCTCCCTCAGCTTCGCAATGGTATCCTTCATTGTCAAACCGCAGCCAACGATGGTCATATCCGCGGCTTTCTTCTCCTCGCGAAGACGCCTCGACCTCGCCCTAGCATTTTCACCATCCGTCTTCATGCGCTGAATGCGTTGGAAGAGATCGTCAAGGTCAAGCCGTAGCCGAGTGTGCTTCTCCGTGAGGAGCTTGTGCTCCTCCTGGAGGGCCCTCAGCTCGGCCTTGACTTTGCCAGTGTCTTCCACGGCTCCCCTTCCCTGTGGAAATCAACAGGTCAAGAATGTGACGAGGATTGACACCCGGGTCATTTCTAATAAACTTTTGGTTCAAGACAAGTTCGAACCAGACATGTACCTGGTGATGCGAACTCAAGCTATTCTGAGGAGCATCACCATGAGGTCGCAAGCTTTACGCGATCAGGTCGCAGCTTTACGCGGTCAGACCATAAGCCTTGCGCAGTCAGAAGTTCGTAAGCTATACGCGAACTACACATTCGGGATATTGCGCGGTCAGCCAATATCCCGCGGTCAGAACATCTGTCGATCAGGATACTTCGGATCTATCTATTTCGGTTGCCCGTACAACAGGATATTCTAAGTATCCCGAAGATTCCTACACGTGGAAAATCAACCGTCAGAAGGTTAATACATACAGTTATCCATGAATAACACGTGTTTAACCTGCGTGGAGGTTAAGAGCAGTTCCAAAAAACCGCATCCAACCGTCCATGCAACCGTTTGATGCAGTTTCCTCTACATGGCACCCTTGCAAACAATATAAAAGGATGGCATGGAGCATCAAGCAAAGGGGGAAGAAGAAAATCATCTAAGTTAGCCAAGTCTACGGCCCACCTCATATAGCATTTTTAGTAAGCCTTCTTTGGCTTATCCTTGTACACTTTTACAGGGAAAATCCTCGCCTGTGAGGACTTTTCCCTCCATTTTGTAAATCTTTTACCACACTTAGTGAAATCTCAACAGGACGTAGGGCTTTTACTCCCACCATCGAGGGCCCGAACCTGTCTAAACTCTCTGTGCTCCTGTTCACCATTGTTCAGCATACCTTCCCGAAGGGTCATCTTGAAAGGTCTCACAATTACAAATTCTGCATAAGTTCGGCTGAGGACTCCGAGTCCGAATCGTCGACAGAATGTATTGAACAGGGATTAACAATACAGGGGTAAGTCCAAAAGATTGAGAATTCTTACCGGGGAGGGCGAGACTGACGATGCCATTGGCGCAGAGAAGCTAAGGAGTCAAACAGTTTGAGAACTATAAAAACTTGTAAAGTAAATGACAATTTTTCCACTGTCAATTTATAGAACTTCCAAAGCAATGCTTCGTGTTCTCCTAGGCGCCGCGCGCGAAGATCGGAGACAGAAATGATCACAGTTGAGAGTTCGAAGCGCCGGTACTTTTCCAGTCGGTTCATACATTAGAACCGTCTGTGATAACTACACTATCACATACGCTTCGTAGTTCACAACCGACTGTATAAATCACAGTCGGTTCTGAGTTCCGAACCGTCTGTGATAGTCTAATTATCACAGACGGTTCTCAGCTGGGAACCGATTGTATATATCACAGTCGGGTTTTAGGTTAGAGCCGTCTGTGATAAGTAGACTATTACAGACGGTTCTCAGCTGGGAACCGATTGTATATATCACAGTCGGGTTTTAGGTTAGAGTCGTCTGTGATAAGTAGACTATCACAGACGGTTTTGTGTTCAGAACCGTCTGGTTTACTGTCACAATTGTTTTTGACATCAGAACCGTCTGTGATATCTGAACATATTCTCCCGACAGGCCTTCGCAGACGGTTTTCCATTGAACAGTTCATACCCGTCTGTGATGTGCCGTCCAGGATGTCTGTTTCTGTGGTAGTGAATGAAAACTTGGTTCCTTGGCTTGCGCAATGGCTCCACTATTATCACAATAGAGATCCACTGGGCTTGAAATGCTAGAAACCACACCAAGTTCAGAGATGAACTTTTTAATCCAAACAGCTTCTTTGGCAGCTTCAGAAGCAGCAATGTACTCTGCTTCTGTTGTAGAATCAGCGACAGTTTCTTGCTTATAACTCTTCCAGCTTACAGCTCCACCATTAAGACAAAACACAAAACCAGATTGCGATTTGAAATATTCTTTGTTGGTTTGGAAGCTAGCATCGGTGTAACCACTAAGAAAGAGCTGTTCCTCACCTCCATAAACCACGAACACATCCTTAGTCCTTCTCAAGTATTTAAGGATGTTTTTTAAAGCAATCTAGTGACTCTCACCTGGATCTGATTGCTATCTGCTCGTAACACTTAGAGCATAGGAGACATCTGGACGTGTACAAAGCATGGCATACATAATAGACCCAACAGCAGAAGCATATGGAATCTTATTCGTTCGGTCCCGCTCATCACATGTCAAAGGACATTGACTCTTGCTGGCATACATAATAGACCCAACAGCAGAAGCATATGGAATCTTATTCATTCGGTCCCGCTCATCACATGTCAAAGGACATTGACTCTTGCTAAGACTAATGCCATGTGACATAGGCAGAAAACCTTTCTTGGAATCCTGCATGTTGAATCTATTCAATACTTTGTCAACATATGTACTTTGGCTTAATCCAATTAGCCTTTTAGATCTATCTTAGTAGATCTTAATACCCAAAATAGATGCTGCCTCACCTAAGTCTTTCATAGAAAAACTACTTTTCAATGAGGACTTCACATACTCAAGCATAGGAATATCATTTCCAATCAGAAGTACGTCATCCACATATAAAACTAGAAAAACAAGTGCGCTCCCATTTGCCTTTTTGTAAATACAAGGCTCTTCTTCATTTTTTATGAAGCCAAACTGTTTTACTACTTCATCAAAACGAAGATTCCAACTCCGAGATGCTTGCTTCAAGCCATAAATGGATTTATGAAGCTTGCATACTTTCCCAGTATTATCTGGATCGACAAAACCTTTAGGCTATGTCATATACACATCCTCACTTAGGTTTCTATTTAGAAAAGCCATTTTGACATCCATCTGCCATATCTCATAATCAAAATAAGCAGCAATAGCTAGGATGATCCTGATTGACTTTAACATAGCAACAGGTGAAAAAGTTTCATCATAATCAACACCTTGAATTTGCTTGAAACCTTTTGCAACTAATTGTGCTTTATGGATATGACCATGATCATCCATGTCAATCTTTTTCTTATAAACCCATTTGCACTCAATGATTTTTACACCATCAAGAAGATCAACCAAGTTCCACACTCGATTGTCATGCATGGATTCAATTTCAGATCTCATGGCTTCAAGTCATTTCTCAGAGTCAGGGCTCATCATTGCTTCTTCGTAAGTCTTGGGCTCATCATTGTCTATCAATAATACTTCACACTGCTCCATTGTAAGGAACATGTATCTTCCAGGTGCGTGACGTACCCTTTCAGACCTACGTGTAACCAGTGCTTGTCCTGCATTTTCTACATTATTTTGCAGGTCTTGCTAAGCTTCAGTGGGTGCTGAAACAATTTTCAGTGGTTCCCGAATTTCTTCAAGTTGCACTGTGCTCCTACTTACTCCTTTTGAGAGAAACTCTTTCTCCAAAAGGACACCATTTCGGGCAACAAACATTTTGTTTTCTTCTTGATTATAGAAGTAATATCCTTTTGTTTCCTTAGGATAGTTCACAAAGAAGCATTTATCTGATTTCGGTTTGAGCTTATCAGACATTAAACGTTTTACATAAGCTTCACAACCCCAAATCTTAAGAAAAGACAACCCGGGACGCTTTTCATTCCATATCTCTTATGGTGTCTTTTCTACAGCTTTTGATGGAGCCCTATTTAATGTGAACACAGCTATTTCTAGAGCATATTCCCAGAAGGACAATGGAAGATCAATTTGGCTCATCATTGAGTGAACCATGTCCAACAAGGTCCTGTTCCATCGTTCTAACACACCATGCCATTGAGGTGTTCCCGGCGGGATCAATTGTGGAACAATTCCGTGTTGTTTTAGATGATCACCAAATTCTTGGCTCAAATATTCCCCTCCACGATCAGATCGTAGGGTTTTGATTGTCTTGCCAAGTTGATTATGTACTTCATTCTGAAATTCCTTGAATTTATCAAACATTTCAGATTTATGTCTCATTAAGTAGACATATCCATATCTACTAAAGTCATCGGTAAAAGTTATGAAGTACTGAAAACCACCTCTAGCTGTTGAACTTAATGGTCCACATACATCGGTATGAACAAGAGCCAATAAGTCACTTGCCCTTTCACTTTCACCTATGAAAGTTGCCTTTGTCACCTTGCCAAGTAAACAAGATTCACACACATCAAATAATTGAAAATCAAATGAGTTTAGAAGACCATCTTTCAGGAGTTTCATGATGCGTTTCTCATTTATATGGCCTAAACGACAAAGCCAGATAAACATGGGATTCAAATCATTGGGCCTAAGCCTCTTAGTACAAATGTAATAGACAGGTAATTCAATATTTAGTTGATAAAGCCCATTATCCAATGAGGCATTGCCATAAAACATATCATTTAAATAAAAGGAACAACGATTGTTCTTTATTCTGAATTCATAACCCAGTGTGTCCAAACATGACACGGATACAATGTTTTTGCTTATGGTAGGAACGTTGTTGGGGGAAATCTCCACGCGGTCAAGTCCAGGTAAGTTCATGATTGCCCGGGGACAGTGGCCTCCGGTGCCTGCCCCGGGCGCCGCCTTTTAGGCTCCCGGGACCGTGCCTCCGGGGCATGTCCCGGGCGGCGCCATTTGGCCCCCGGGACCGTGCCCCCCGGTCGGGTCCCGGGCGCCGCCATTCGCCCCGGGACCGTGCCCCCCGGGCATGTCCCGGGCGCCGCCATTAGCCCAGGGACAGTGGCCTCCGGTGCCTGCCCCGGGCGCCGCCATTTGGCCCCCGGGGACCGTGCCCCCCGGGCATGTCCCGGGCGCCGCCATTAGCCCGGGGACAGTGGCCTCCGGTGCCTGCCCCGGGCGCCGCCATGTGGCCCCCGGGACCGTGCCCCCCGGCCATGTCCCGGGCGCCGCCATTTGCCCGGGGACAGTGGCCTCCGGTGCCTGCCCCGGGCGCCGCCATTTGGCCCCCGGGACCGTGCCCCCCGGGCATGTCCCGGGCGCCGCCATTTGCCCGGGGACAGTGGCCTCCGGTGCCTGCCCCGGGCGCCGCCATGTGGCCCCCGGGACCGTGCCCCCCCGGCATGTCCCGGGTGCCGCCATTTGCCCGGGGACAGTGGCCTCCGGTGCCTGCCCCGGGCGCCGCCATTTGGCCCCCGGGACCGTGCCCCCCGGGCATGTCCCGGGCGCCGCCATTTGCCCGGGGACAGTGGCCTCCGGTGCCTGCCCCGGGCGCCGCCATTTGGCCCCCCGGGACCGTGCCCCCCGGGCATGTCCCGGGCGCCACCATTTGCCCGGGGACAGTGGCCTCCGGTGCCTGCCCCGGGCGCCGCCATTTGGCCCCCCGGGACCGTGCCCCCCGGGCATGTCCCGGGCGCCGCCATTAGCCCGGGGACAGTGGCCTCCGGTGCCTGCCTCGGGCGCCGCCATGTGGCCCCCGGGACCGTGCCCTCCGGGAATGTCCCGGGCGCCGCCATTCGCCCGGGGACAGTGGCCTCCGGTGCTTGTCCCGGGCGCCGCCATCTAGCCCCCGGGACTTTGCCCCCCGGGCGAGTCCCGGGCGCCGCCATTCTCCCGGGGACAGTGGCCCCCGGTGCCTGCCCCGGGCGCCGCCTCTTAGGCTCCCGGGACCCTGCTCTCCGGAAGGGGTCCCGGACGTCACCGCCCTCCTAAAAGGTAAAATCCCTGTTTGTTTATCACGTGCAGGTCACGCGAGGGACGCCTCGGGAATCAGCGACCACCTGTCAAGCATCCAAGACGTTTGACCGGGAGAAGGACGGTCTTACCCTTCAATCCGACGGTGGCTTCCGGGGTAGTTTAGGTTTTTTACTTCTTTTTGGGGCTATAAATAGCCCTTGTACCCCTCTGTTGTAAAGGATCAGCTCATTATTATTTGGAATAGCTAATTTCACAGACGTGCTCCGCAAGCCTCTCCCCCGGAGAGAGCCTCCCCAGCCGACTCCGATCGGGAGCGCGTCGACAGGACTAGGGCCCCCACTGGGACCCGAACCTGTATAAATCCTCGTGTCTTTTCTTGTGTTTGTCCGGCGGGGGAGGACAGGTCGCCCGGTCAACCCGCGCCGCGTAATCTCCGCTAGGATCGTCTTCAAAACCTGCCGGGGTATTCTTAATACCACGACAGTTGGCGCCGTCCGTGGGGACCCGTGACGAATCGCCATGGCTCCCCCGAGAACAAGGGCCCGCGCCCTTCCCGGTGACGCCGGTCCTGGTGACCTGGAACCGCCCGTCCGGGACACTGCTGTTCCGGCGCTTCCGTCCGGAGGCGACCATACCCAGGTACCGCCTCCCACCTTTCCTCTCAATCTAGGTGCCTCCACCTCCGGGTCGCTCCTGGAGGCCGCGGGGACCTCGGCCGGGACGAGTTTCCCCCCGACGGCCCCCCCGGCTCCCCGGGACGCCCTGCTGGAGGCTCTCGTGGAGGGCCAGCTCCGCGCCCAGCGCTCTATGGACGAGCTACTTAGTGTATTGGCGCGGCCCTCGGCCCCCACATTTTCGTCGCACCCGTATCCGGGGATCATGCCCCCGTTTATGGGATACCCAGCGGCCCCTCCGGCGTCGGGGGGGCTGTCTACCCCGTATGATCCCGCTGGGGGGTTCCCTCCCCCCGCGGGATATACTTCCGGACACTTCTCGGCACCCGGGCTTGTCCCGGTGCCGGGAGGCTATTTCATGCCCGGGCCCTTCGTGGCACCAGGGGGGTACCCCGTCCCCGGCCCGCTTCCGGGGCTGGGAGGTCATTTCATGCCGGGGGTTATTCCTACGCCGGGAGCCAGTCCCGCCCCTCGCGTTGCATTTACCGCACCGGGGCCGGTCGACAGAGCAGCTTCCGTGCCTCAGCGAATTTCCCCCCGCATTGGCTCCCCAACCCCGGACGTCGCCGAGGGGGCTTACCCCCCACTGGTTCCGGATGTCGCGGGGGCTTCCCCCTTTCCGGTCCCGGTCGTTGCCGCAGGGGCCCCCTCTTCGGACCCAAACGTCGCCCCGGGCGCCCCCTCCCCGGTTCCGGATGGTGCAGGGGCTCCCCCCTTTCCGGTCCCGGGGGCCGTCGCAGGGGGCTCCCCCCAGCAGGCCCCGGTAGCTTTCGGGCCGGCTGCTACAGTGCAGGAGCTCCCTCCCCCGGCGAAGCAGGTCCGCTTCTCCCGGGGGGAGGTCGAGCGAATGCATTCTCCCAGCCGCGGGGAAGAGCTTCCCCCCAGTCGTTGTCGCAGGGAGCCTCGCTCTCGCTCCGGTCGGGGGAAGAGACCCGCCGAAGAACCATCCTCCCCGGAGGGAAGCCCGGACGTCCGGGAAATCAGTCCCGGCCCGGAAGAGAAGCGTCGCCACCACCACTCTGGCGGCCCTCTTGGGCCGCTACCTGACTCGGATAATGAGGGGGCGTCCCCCGTTAAAGAAGACAGTGACTGGGGCTCCCCCCGGGAAGTGCAGGGGGCGAACCAGCCTCTATGTCGAAGACTCCGCAGCATCCGATGGCCGCGGCCCTACCGTCCCCCGCACATCGAACATTATAATGGCGAAGCGGACCCTTACGAGTTCGTGCAGATCTACTCCACAGCCATCTCCGCGGCGGGGGGGGACGAGAGCGTCCAATGCAACGTCTTCCCCCTCTACCTCACCGGCATTGCCCGCTCCTGGTTTTACAATCTGAAGGCGGGCTCCATCAAGTCTTTCTCGCAGCTGAAGCGGGAGTTCTGCGCCAACTTTCAGGGAAATTACGTACGTCCCCTGGATTCTTCACAGCTATACACAGTGCGCCAGAGGACCGGGGAGACCATCAGAAGCTTCTTCAAGCGCTTTGCCCAAGTAAAAAGCAAAGTGGCTCACGTCCCGGACTCCACAGTGATCGAAGCCTGCAAAAGCGGGATCCTCCCGGGGGAACTCCACCGAAGACTCTCTCGAAGCTGCCCCTCTTCCGCCGACGAGCTCTTTAACGTACTCGAAAAGTACGCTCGCGCGGAGGAAGACGACATCTGGAAGAAGACCCAGGGGGCTCCTGCCCCCGCCGAGCGGGGGGCCCGGGATCCCCCCAGGCGCCCCAGGCAGGGGGGCCGTAGCGAACCACGGCCTCGGGACACTTTTGTCCTCGAGGGTGGAGGCGGCTCGCGCGACCCCCTGAAGGGCAACCGCCCCTTTCCCAAGCCGAGAGGCCATTGGGGGGGACAGTCTTCACGCGGCCGCGAAGGCCCCGCGGGGAGAAGCCGGGAAGGACCGTGGTGCAGCTTCCACGGGTCCAGTACCCACGCCACCCGAGATTGCCACCAGCTGCTGCAGCACTTCGCGGCGTTCCTCGACCAGCGCGGGCAGGGGGGGGGACTCCGGCCTCCTTGCCCCCTCGGCCAGCTGTTCCGGCCCTTCCCGCTCCCGCGGGGGGGCAGCAGGTGCAGGAGGGGGAGCCTTCAGACGCTCTCCCCTTTCAAACTTCTCAGCGCCACATCAACGTCATCGTAGGGGGGTCCGCCTCCGGGCGGGATTCCAAGCGCCAGCGCAAGGAGTACGCGCGAGAAGTTAAGGTAGTGGGGGCGCTACACGCGTCCGTGCCGCCCAAGTGGTCGGACGTCCCTCTCACCTTCACGGCGGAAGACGCGCGAGGGGTTCGCTTCCCCCACGACGACGCGCTCATTGTCTCCGCGACAATCTACAACTGCCACTTGGCCCGCATCCTCGTGGACGGCGGAAGCTCCGCCGACGTCCTGTTCCTCAAAACCTTCAAGGAAATGCAGGTGGATGAAAAGCTCCTGCAACCAGCGGCAGGGCCTCTGCAAGGGTTTGTCCCGGGGAAGGCGATCCACCCCGTGGGCAAGGTAGATCTCCCGATCACCTTCGGCACCCCGGAGAACTACCGGACCGAGCTAGTCCGCTTTGACGTAGTGGACCTCCCCTCCTCCTACAATGTGATTATGGGGAGGACTACGATCAATCGGCTGGGGGCTGCCACCCACCAAAACTACCTGTGCATGAAGATCCCCGGGCCGCACGGCGTGATTAACGTCCGGGGGGACCAAGACATGGCCCGTGCTCTATACGAACGAGCTGCTGCCACAATAGGAAGCGTCAACCTTATCAAGGCGCCCGGGGGGGAGGCTCCCCCCCCGGACATAGGCATCGCTGCGCCGTCCCTTGTGAGGCCCCTTCTCAAGCCGCGTCCGGAAGGGGGCCTCCAGAAGGTCCCGCTGTCCCCAAGCAGCGAGGACGAAATTGTCCAAATCGGGGCAGAGCTCCCCCAAGACCATGCAGCGCAACTCGCAGCCTTTCTGCGCGAAAACTCCGATGTTTTTGCGTGGAAGCCTTCGGACATGCGGGGTGTCGCCCGGGGGGTTATTGAACACAAGCTCGCGGTAACCCCCGGTCACCCCCCTGTCAAGCAGAAGTTGAGAAAGCTCTCCCTCGAACGTCAAGAAGCCATCAAGACGGAGATAGCCCGGCTCCAAGAGGCGGGGTTCATCCGGGAAGTCTTGCACCCTGAGTGGCTCGCAAACCCCGTCCTCGTCAAGAAATCAAGTGGCAAGTGGCGCATGTGCGTGGACTTCACCGACCTTAACCGCGCTTGCCCCAAAGACAACTTCCCGCTCCCGCGGATCGACCAGCTCGTTGACTCCACCGCGGGGTGCGAGCTGATGAGCTTCCTAGACGCCTACTCGGGATACCATCAAGTCCGGATGGCAGAGGGGGAGGAGGAAAAGACGAGTTTTATAACTCCCCTCGGAACCTTCTGCTACCGCCATATGCCCTTCGGGCTCAAGAATGCGGGAGCCACCTTCCAGCGCCTGATGACGCTGGTCTTCAAAGATCAAGTCGGCCGCAACGTCGAAGTCTACGTAGACGACGCGGTCGTCAAGAGCCCCCGTGCAGCCTCCCACATCGACGACCTCGCAGAGACCTTCCGCAACCTCCGCGCGTTCGGGCTCAAGCTCAACCCGGAGAAGTGCGCCTTTGGGGTGCGCGGGGGGAAGCTCCTGGGTTTCCTTGTGTCCCAGCGGGGCATCGAGGCAAACCCCGAGAAGATCCGGGCCTTCCTAGAGATGCCCCCGCCGCGCTCCGTCAAAGACGTCCAGCGGCTCTCCGGCCGCCTGGCCGCGCTCAGCCGCTTCGTCTCCCGTTCAGGGGAGCGGGGCCTCCAGTTCTTCAAGATCCTCCGAGGGCTTGAGGGGTTCCGCTGGACCCCCGAGGCCCAGGAAGCCTTCAATGACCTCAAGAAGTACCTCTCGAGCCCTCCAATGCTCGTGAGTCCATCTCCGGAAGAGCCCTTGCTCCTCTACCTCGCCGCGACCCCCGTCGCCGTCAGCGCGGTTTTGGTGAAGGAGCAAGGGGGGCAGCAACGTCCCGTGTACTACGTCAGTGAAGCCCTCCAAGGGGCCAAGACTCGGTACACGGAAATGGAGAAGATTTGCTACGCTCTCCTCATGGCGTCCCGGAAGCCACGACCGCAGCCTACCGGGCCAACGAAGACAACCGGCGGCTGGAAATCGACCTCGTGGAGGAGGAACGCGACCGAGCGCTCCTCCGCCACGCCATCTACGAGCGCGAGATGTCGCGCGCATACAACCAGCGCGTGCGCGAGAGAGCTTTCCGCCTTGGGGGCCTTGTCCTCAAGCGTGTCACAGACCCCCAAGCCCAGGGAAAACTCTCCCCCAAGTGGGAGGGCCCCTACAGGATCTCCACTGTTCTAGGCTCGGGGGCCTACAAGCTCTCCAACCCTCAAGAGCAGGAGCTGAAGCACACCTGGAACTTGCGTTTACTTCGCAAGTTCTACGTCTAGCCTTACGGGCCTGTCCCCTCCCCCGGAGCGATCACGCCCGAGGGGTAGGAGGGACACTGTAGCTCCCCTTTCCCCCCCCCCCCCCCCCGCCTTGGCCGTTTCGCAGGGGGGGGCTTTGTATATTTTGTTAATCAATGCATAGCCTTTGTTCTTCAACTGTCTCATTGCAGGTCTTTCTCGTTACCGCCCCTAGCGGCGATGCCCTCCCCGCGAGGAAGCCCTCCTTGTGAGGATGCCCTCCCCGCGAGGAAGTGGGCCAGCCCCAACAAGTCCCTACAACGGAGCCTGCACTCCCGTAGGGCGGCTTACGACCAGCCCTCGTGGACTGAGGGTGTAAGCGGCAACCCGGTCACAGTGGCCGTGGAAACGAGTCACTTTGGGAGACTAGTCCCCTGCCCAAACACTCAAGTCCCGTCTTCGGGCACTTCCTCCTTCGGGAGTAGACGCTCTCCTCAGCGGGACGTCTAATGGCTTTCTGGATTATCTTCCTCCTCCGGGAGTCGACGTTATTCCCGGCTCCCCGTTCTCACGGCGACCGGAAGATCAGGCCCTTGCGGCTTGATTGGATGTATCTTCCTCCTCCGGGAGTCGACGTTATTCCCGGCTCCCCGTTCTCACGGCGACCGGAAGATCAGCCCCTTGCGGCTTGATTGGATCTATCTTCCTCCCCCGGGAGTCGACGTTATTCTCGGCTCCCCGTTCTCACGGCGACCGGATGATTATCTCCCGGAAGGTCTTCTCCTTGAAAACCTCGCTTTAAAATTTTCTAACTTGGAAAATTTCCTATGCTACAGGTGCCTTCCCGGGGGCCTTGTTACCCCCACAGCGCGCGGAGCTATTCTCCGGCCCGCTGTAGGCGGGGGGGGGGGGATAAGGAACCCCCGGGTGTCGACCGCACCACCCACGAAGAAACTTAGCTCATCCTTGTCAAGATGAGTCGTCCAGACCATCCAAGAAGAAAATAAAGAGGCGCAATAAAAGGAAACAACAACAACGTGCTTTATTGATCGGGAAACCCGGAGGACATCTTCCCCCTCCGGTGGGTTTCGGAAATGATACAACCCGGGTCCTAACCCGGGGGATTTTCTACGAGCCTAAGGCCCCTACGCCTAAAGCTCCCGGAGGCGCTCCCTCAGCTCCCGGGCCAAGTCCCGGTACAGCGCCCGGACGCGACTCTGAGAGTCCCGAAGTACGTCTTCGGGCCAAAACTCGTACCCAGCCGGTGGAAGTACCCGGAGAGGAGGTATCATCCGGGCCTCCGGGCGCAGGGGAGTTAATTCAGCACGGCTGTTGTCAAAATTATTCAAGTGCCACTCCGGGCGCCACCTCAACCGGACAGGCTCCCGGGCAGTACCCCCGTCGCGCTCCCCGGAGACAAGGCTCAGCAAAATCAAAGCCGCTTGGGCGTCCCCCGGAGAGCCTCTCCCGGACCGTTGCCCGGGAATAACCCCCCGGGTACCCTGGTAACATTTCATTGCAGACTTAGAAAAATTTCAAATATATTTCATTGCAAAATGTTTTTGTACAAGTGCCCGGGGCTTCTCCTAAGAAGCTACCGGAATCAAAATGTCTAACAAAATAAAAAGGGGCCCTAGCTAAAGACCCGGGGGAGGCTCATACTTTAGCATTGGGGTCCTCCCCCCGGGGAGCTTCCTCCGTGGCCGGGGCAGGGGCATCCGCGGCCGGAGGCACCGGTGTCGGGAACCTCGTCCGGATGATCCGGTCGTAGAACCCCTCCTCCAGCAGCTCCACCTCCCGGCGCGTTGGCTCGAAGGCCTCCGGGAAGCTCCGGGGGATGCGCCCCCCGATCGCCCGGGTGCCGACCCCACGGTAGTCAACGAGCCCCGCGGCGGCCGCGATGACGGGGATCGCCCGGCCCCGTGCCCCGACGTCCACAGCCTCCGGGATGGCGGAGACTTGTGCGTTAAGAAAACGCACAGCCTCCGCGAGGGTCGCCGGGGGCACCTCCGGGCCGCTCCCGGAGCCCAGGCTAACGCCAAGGCTTTCCAAGGTCGAGCGGACGGAGCGGCCCGCGTCTGACAGCGCCCGGACGCTGGAGCTCTCGAGCTCCAGGAGCGCCTTCTCCCGCACCTTGGCCTCCTCTCGGAGGCGGATGTAGGCACCCTCCGAAAGGTGCACCTGCGCCCGGGCCCGGGACAGCTCATCAAGAGCTGCGTCCCGCTCCCGGAGGGCCGCCTCCCGCTGCTCCACGCAAGCCGCGGCCCGGCTCTCCGCCTCCTTGAGCAGCCGGGTGACCCGCTGCTCAAGGCCCCAGGTAACAGTCGCTACCTACAAAATACATAAAGAGTTAGAAAAATCTCAAGTGCAGGAAAAAAGCCGAGGTGTTGAGAGCTCGGGTTACCTGGGCCCCGAGGGACTCGAGCCCCTCAAAACGCTCGTGGAGCGTTCCTCCTGCTACGAAGGCCTGCACCTTCCGGTTGTGCAGGCCCTTCGCGTAGCGGGCCACCTCCCCCGCGGGAAGTAGGGAGGTATCTTGCCCGGCCCTCCTGTCGCGGCCGGGAGAGGGCCCCCGGACCTCGGAATCCGGGAGCACGGCCGGCGTCGCCGGCGTCTTTGTCGACGAAGTTTCCTCCGAAGACGAAGACGAAGATTGGGCGGGGTTCTCCGCCCGAGGGGGGATCATCGGGCCTTTCCCCGCCCCTGGCCAAAGGGCCCTCGGGGCCTCCTGCTCCGGGGGGACCACGTAGACCGAGGGGCTCCCCCCCTCGTCATCCACCGGCCAGAGGCACGGAGGCGCCGCCTCCGAGAACCTCACCTCCAGCCTCTCCGGCGCCAATGTCGCCGGGAGAGGCGAGAGGAGCGCCACTCGAACTGGCGACGGGGCGTAGTCCGAGGAATCGGACCCCGCCCCGCCGGTAACAACCTCCTTCCCCCGGGCCTCGACGGGGGCCTCCGGGGGCGGAGGCGTCGCCTCTGCCCGGGGCGCCGCCCGGGCATGTTCGGCTCCGGGAGCCGCGTCCCGGGCCCTCACCGGCGTCGTCGCCGGCGTCGTCGTCGGGGCGGGGGTCTTTTGGACCCGGGGCCTTTTGGGCTCCGAGCCCCCGGCTGCATCCTTCCCCCGCTTATGAGACCCGGGGGTGGGAAGGGCCTTCCTCTCCGGAAGCCTGAGCCCGTAGGCCTCGGCCACCAGGTTTCGGGGAGGCCCCTCCCCCACGAGGCGCACGATGCGCTCGTGTTCGTCGGCGAAGTACCTCCCCAGGAGGTGCTCCGCCTTGTCCCTCGCCGCCGGCTACGGGCGCACTGCAAGAGGTAAAAAGTTAGTCGATTTCTCATAAAAAACTGCAAGTACAAAAATGCAGGGGACTTACGCCGCGTCACCAGCTTGACCGGAGGCCGCTGCTCCGGGCCCATGCCGATCCCCCTTCCCCCGCGTGAGAAGGGGGAAAGCCGCAGGAGCGCCAGCTCCTCCGCGGCGTCCCGCATCGAGCGGGCCTTCTTCGTCAGCACCACCTTCCCGAGGAGCTCGAACTCCTCGTCCGTCCACACCGGCGGCTTCGGTGCGGATGACCGGCTGTAGGTGGGAGGCTCCGGGGCGTAGACCACCGCCTCGTCCCGGACCCGGAGGTAGAACCACCTCCGGAGCCAGTCCCCCCAGTGGTCCCGGGAGGCTGCCGCCGGGTAGTCCGCCACCCGGGAGGGCAGCATCTGGACCATCACCGAGCCGAAGGGGGACTTCGGTCCTCCCTTCACCAGGTGGGAGCTCCGCACTGCCGGCTCGTAAAAGTACCGGAAGGCGCGGAGGGTGGGCTCCCGCCCGGTCGCCGTCTCGTACAGCCAGATGAAGAGACCCATCCGGACGAGGGCGTTGGGGGTGAGGTGGTTGAGCGCCACCCCGTACTCCTTCAGGAACTCCCGGAGCATCGGGTGCACCGGGAGCCGGAGCCCTGCCTCGAGGAAGGCCTCAAAGGCCACAACCTCTCCGGGCCTGGGGCGGGGGGCTCCGTCCTTCTTTAGGGGGACCCGGATGTCCCCCTCTTCAACGACGCCCTTCTTGACCAGGGACTCCGCGTCCGAGGTCGAGAACTCGGAGGCCCAGAGGAAATCCACGGGGATTTCCTCCGGGGGCACCTCCGTGGTCTTCGCTCGACCTTTGGGCGCCATTAGGTGAGTTCTTTGTTTTTCGGTGGCTAAGTTTTCAGGTGGCTACGTCTACAACTCCCGGACGCTCACTACCGGAAAAGGCTACCGGAGAAGTTACCGGAAGAGCGCTACCGGGAGAGCTGAAGTTAGAGTTGAAGATTTGGAATGAGCTTCCGGGGCCCCCCTAAGGCCCTATTTATAGAGGCTGGCCAAGATCTAGATGCGCGCCACGTGGCCCCCTCGGGGCAATCTGGACCACTGAAATTCAAACCGTGCGCGGGAAACGAAGGGACAGGCGCGTAGATCGAGATGCCGGTTCGAACCGCGCGTGCATTTATTGCGAAAACGGCCCGGCCATAAAGCGCCCGGCACAGAAACCGAAGCGTCGCCGGGGCTCCGGTGATTTTCGTCCGGAGATTTTCCCGGTACCGTAACCATTCCCTCCGGGGGCTCAAGCTTCGTCCCCGGAGGGCATGGGGGGCTGCTGTTGGGGGAAATCTCCACGCGGTCAAGTCCAGGTAAGTTCATGATTGCCCGGGGACAGTGGCCTCCGGTGCCTGCCGCGGGCGCCGCCTTTTAGGCTCCCGGGACCGTGCCTCCGGGGCATGTCCCGGGCGGCGCCATTTGGCCCCCGGGACCGTGCCCCCCGGTCGGGTCCCGGGCGCCGCCATTCGCCCCGGGACAGTGCCCCCCGGGCATGTCCCGGGCGCAGCCATTAGCCCGGGGACAGTGGCCTCCGGTGCCTGCCCCGGGCGCCGCCATGTGGCCCCCGGGACCGTGCCCCCCGGGCATGTCCCGGGCGCCGCCATTTGCCCGGGGACAGTGGCCTCCGGTGCCTGCCCCGGGCGCCGCCATTTGGCCCCCGGGACCGTGCCCCCCGGGCATGTCCCGAGCGCCGCCATTTGCCCGGGGACAGTGGCCTCCGGTGCCTGCCCCGGGCGCCGCCATGTGGCCCCCGGGACCGTGCCCCCCGGGCATGTCTCGGGCGCCGCCATTTGCCCGGGGACAGTGGCCTCCGGTGCCTGCCCCGGGCGCCGCCATTTGGCCCCCGGGACCGTGCCCCCCGGGCATGTCCCGGGCGCCGCCATTAGCCCGGGGACAGTGGCCTCTGGTGCCTGCCCTGGGCGCCGCCATTTGGCCCCCCGGGACCGTGCCCCCCGGGCATGTCCCGGGCGCCGCCATTGGCCCGGGGACAGTGGCCTCCGGTGCCTGCCCCGGGCGCCGCCATTCGCCCGGGGACAGTGGCCTCCGGTGCCTGTCCCGGGCGCCGCCATCTAGCCCCCGGGACTTTGCCCCCCGGGCGAGTCCCGGGCGCCGCCATTCTCCCGGGGACAGTGGCCCCCGGTGCCTGCCCGGGCGCCGCCTCTTAGGCTCCCGGGACCCTGCTCTCCGGAAGGGGTCCCAGACGTCACCGCCCTCCTAAAAGGTAAAATCCCTGTTTGTTTATCACGTGCAGGTCACGTGAGGGACGCCTCGGGAATCAGCGACCACCTGTCAAGCATCCAAGACGTTTGACCGGGAGAAGGACGGTCTTACCCTTCAATCCGACGGTGGCTTCCGGGGTAGTTTAGGTTTTTTGCTTCTTTTTGGGTCTATAAATAGCCCTTGTACCCCTCTGTTGTAAAGGATCAGCTCATTATTATTTGGAATAGCTAATTTCACAGACGTGCTCCGGAAGCCTCTCCCCCGGAGAGAGCCTCCCCAGCCGACTCCGGTCGGGAGCGCGTCGACAGGACTAGGGCCCCCACTGGGACCCGAACCTGTATAAATCCTCGTGTCTTTTCTTGTGTTTGTCCGGCGGGGGAGGACCGGTCGCCCGGTCAACCCGCGCCGCGTAATCTCCGCTAGGATCGTCTTCAAAACCTGCCGGGGTATTCTTAATACCACGACAAACGTAATAACAGCTATTAAGTTCTAAAACTAATCCTGAAGGTAAAGCTAGTATAAAAGTTCCAACAGCTAATGCTGCAACTCTTGCTCCATTGCCAATGCGAAGTTGAACCTCGCCCTTAGCCAAATTTCTACTCCTGTTAAGCCCCTGCATCGAAGTGCAAATATGAGCAGCCGATCCGGTATCAAATACCCAAGAGTCAGAAGGAGAAGTAGCTAAATGAACTTCTATAACATATATATCTGAAGGAGTCACTTTCCTTCTTTTTCTTTAAATCTTCCAGGTACTTCTTGCAATTCCTCTTCCAATGGCCAGATTCTTTGCAATAGAAGCATTCAGTAGTAGGGGTGGCACCTGGCTTGGACTTTCCTTTGGAATTAGGCTTAGCGCTAGAAGATCTTTCTAGAGCTTTGCCCTTTCCCTTAGCCTTTCCCTTGCCCTTCTTCTTAAAGCTTTTTCTATTTTTAACCATCATTACATTATTTGGAATTTTCTTAATTTTTGGTTCCGCTGTTTTAAGCATCCCATGCAATTCGGTCAATGATTTCTCCAGATTATTCATGTTATAGTTCATGACAAACTGGTCATAGCTCGGAGGGAGCGATTGGAGAATCATATCAGTAGCCAACTCTTGACTAAGGGGAAAACCAAGTTTTCCAAATTCTTAATGTAACCAATCATCTTGATCATATGAGGACTGACCGAGCTCCCTTCTGCCAACTTGTAATCATGCAATTTCTTGGTGGTTTCATATCTTTCCACCCTGGCCTGCTCCTCGAATAAGTTTCTAAGAGACACGGCCATGTCATAAGCTGTCATGTTCTCATATTGCTTCTGAAGCTCCGCGTTCATGGTGACTAGCATTAGACAGCTGGCATCAAGTGCGTCATCGATATGCTTTTTGTAAGCATCCTTGTGAGCACGTGGAGCACTAGCGGCTGGTTCATCAGGTATAGGAGTCTCTAGAATATAGTCTTTTTTTCTCTTGTTTGAGAACAATTCTGAAGTTTCTATACCAATCAATAAAATTTGTTCCATTGAGCTTTTCTTTATTAAGGACAGATCGCAAACTGAAATTGTTTGAGGAGCTACCACTATCCATGGTCTACAACAGTAAAGAAATGCAAATTTTAACATTATATTTATGAAAAATCTTTTGTTAAACAATTCAATAAAAGATGTACCAACTATATATTTTATAACAAAAATCCCTCAAGAAATATATATATATAGTTGGCCAAGATCCATATTTCACTAAGTTCTAGTGAGCTTTGGCATCATTGCTAGAAACCTAGTTATTTAGGTAAGCAACTCCTTACTAATTATATCATATATAACTCTTGTTTGTTGGGTGTCATCCCAACACTATGCCCCAAAGCCCAAAACCGTTTCGATGGTCTTGTTAAGTTAAACCAATTCTATACTTATGGGTGTCCAACACACATCCTGCCTTATTAAGATAATTGATGGTGCCTTGATTTGTCAGGCCCACCAAACAACAATCAAAATCTTGACAGGTGCATCAATTGGAAGGGCATAATAAACACTTAATTTTTATGAGGGGTTAAAACATGGCAAAACATCCATATGCATGAAAATAACCATCAGCTAGATGATCTAACAGGTGCAATTTCGACTATATTTAACTTCCGTTGGCAGTAACCTTGGCCAGGAAAGACTGCGACTGTTTTTGCTCATATCATGAAGGAAAGCGTTCCGTTGAGCGGAGCTTATTAAGAAAAACCTTATGATGTGTTTTTTCCTTAGATACCAAAGCTGACAACTTCTAGTTGTCAAGTATAATCTTTATATTTCATGAGGGGTTAAAAGATGTCACAACATCTATATGCATGAAAATAACCATCTGATGATCTAACATGCATAACCACGACTATATTTAACTTCCGTTGGCAGTAACCTTGGCCAGGAAAGACCGCAACTGTTTTCGCTCACACCATGAAGGAAAGCGTTCCGCTGAGCGAGGTTTATTAAGAAAAACCTTATAATGTGTTCTTTCCTTAGACACCAAAGTTAATAGCTTCTGGTTGTCAAGTATAATCTTTATTATTATTATTATTATTATTATTTTGAATTAACCACATTAATCAAATTTTTGAACCAATCAGATTGGTTTAAATCCACTTAAGTCATTCATATTAACTCCAATATGAATATCTAGAATAGGCAGCTAATGTCATATATAAATCCAATTTATACACATATGATTTAAAAGATTCAATCTACTATTGTCATATAGACCCTAACATCACCTCCCTCTAGCTTATACTAGGATCATTAGACATTAGTTCATATTAAAGTCGACCAAAAAATAGTTCATCACAACACTTGGATATCGACACAAACATGTATAACGAAACTTATACGGTAACAGATTGAATAAACTAGTAGATCTAATTTATTATAACTTCATATATCACATATATATTATTAATCCAGATCTAATATTATACAGGATGGCTCTGATATCACTGAAGGAAACTGAGCAAACTACACTAGCAGAATTTTATAAAATTTTACTCAAAGACTGCAAGTAATAGATCATAGATTATATTATTACCAACAGCGGAAGCAGATTTGGTGAAGCGATCGAATGTTCACAGCAACCGTTTGCGAATCGTCCTGATCAGCAGATGTAGATGACAACGACTGCTCATGGATCGTTCTAATCAGCGCAGCAATTGCAGCAGCACCTCTACCGGTATCCACACATACCGAGATGGAACGTCGTACGATGGTGTGCTAGCACCAACGCGCACGACAAGGGTTTAGGGGCTATCAAAAAAAGATGGCAGCTATGTTTTTTTTGGTGATCCTCAAAGCCCATCATACATCTCTATATATAGGGCCATGTAGAAGAAATCATAACAGATTAGGTTTCCTGATGTGATACGAATCTTATCCGAACTACCCATGCAGAAGAAATCCTAACAGATTATATTTTCTGATGTGATTCAAATCTTATCCGAACTGTAAAATGAGTTTAATATTAAATCTTCGTATCTGATACATATATTCCATAACAATGAGCACTTAGGGTCCTACCGATACCCGCCTTCGACTGGTCAGCATTGACCAACACTTGGGGGCTATATAGGGCTACTGTCGCCCGCTGCCGACTGGTCTCCAGCGACAAACAGTCAATGGCTACATAGGGAAATTCAAGGCACGTAATTATTCCAGCAAGTACACAAAATCTACTGCCGTCCGCTAAAGTCAGACCTTCATGGACTGACAGTCGGGGGCTAGGGATACACATGTTATCCACATACTTCAATTGCAAATTTTTCGCAGTTGAAAACAAAAATCCAGTACTCAGATCTGCGAGAGCTAACAATGAATGAATGCGCTCCTGGCCCTTAGTTCTTGCGAGAGCCAGATGAACTAAAACATCTAATACCCAAGTCATACGAGAACTAGATCAAACAAACGTCCGACACTTAGTCCTTGTAAGTGTTAGACCAGGAAAACATGTGGCAGTCGGATCATGCGAGTGCGAAGATCAATAAACACCTAATACTTAGTTCTTACGAGCATTGGGTCTAACAAACGCGTGATGCTTAGTTCCTACGAGCATTAGGTCTTACAGGCATTGGCGCTTAGAACGTACGAGTGCTAGACCACCCACGTGTTCAGCACACAGATCATGCGAGTGCTAAGGTTAAATAGACATCAAGCGCTCTGCTCTTACGAGCACTAGATCGAATAGATGTCTAGCGCTCAGTTCTCACGAGCACTGGACCAGATAAACGCCAAGTACTTAGTTCTTACCAGTACTAGCTGGCCACTCCTAACACTTGGTCACATCTTGTGTTAGGATCCACGTTGACATTCACTCTTGCGGCGCTTAAGTCATTGCGAGCACTAGTCAAAAGGTCAACGCTTATTGTTCATGCCTACCAGCGTTAAGCAGCGAGCTACCACGTTCGGTACTTAATTAGCCTCTACAAGTACTAAATAGCATGTGCCTATCGTTCAAGTCTTGCGAGCGCTTAGATATGTTCGATCTACGATTAATGGCATAAGCAGGTATGTAATTAATCAGACGAAAGGACAATGGTGACAAGTATATATATATATATATATATATATATATATATATATATATATTCACGGAATGTGCAAGACGTAACTTCGCCTCAGGAGGCGGCCATAGGCAAAAAGTAGTTATTACAAGAGGAGAGATTGTATCATCGTTCAGCTAACAAGATGGTAAGAAGTAAGATTACTTGGCACCGCCCCTGGGCTCAGGCCAGGGACAACTTTGCCAGGGTACCTTCCACAACATTAATCACAGGAGCGAACGACACTCCTGTACCCTCGGCGGTAGCACCTTCTCCTGAGTTCGGTCCTGGGGCGGCCTTCGGTTTCCACACCTTCCTGACAGCAAGCTCCCGGGGCGCCCTAGCCTCACCTCTGCCCGAGCATACTTGGAAGGCTTCTCCGAGTCACGGCTGGCTTTCTTTTGCTTCACTACCACATGGATCGCTCGGGATGACTCCCCGAGCAAGGGTCCCTTGGCCTTCGATAGAGACGCAGCTAGGGATGCCTTCCTCTTGCGCCTGCGGTTGGGAGTGCACGGCTGTCTGATGGCGCGATGCTCGCTGAAGGCCTTGGTCCTTGCCGGCCAAGCCTGAAGAGCAGTCGCCCTCGCTTGCCCCATCAGCATCAAGGGATGGAACAGGTCCTCCGCCACGAAGGAGAAATGTTCAAGCGAACGCTCGGGCGACTGGCCAGAGGAGCCTCCAATCGTGGCAAACTCCTTCGGGTGGTCTGAGATATAGGCATATTTCCCGGAGATGACCCATTAGACAACCAGGTGCCCTCGTCGTCCCATGGAAGGTCAGCATAACCAGGGCCATAGTCAAGAAGGTCATCGCAGTCAAGGTCATTCCAGCTATGACCCATGGCTAGGCAGAAAGAAAACTAGGTGTGTAGGATCGAGAATACCGAATAGAGGGAGGGTGAATAGGAGATTTTTAAAAATTCCTTTCGGCTAAACAATTTTTAACAAGATATTTAGGAAAACCTAAATTTTGCAAAGTGTTTAAGAACTATCTAGCATCCAGTTGCATTCAACAATATAGAATATGCAATTCAACATACAACAAGATTAATTTAAACAATTGTGTCAAGGTAATATGAAATGTATGAGAGAGAAACAATTGACACAATAATTTTTACTGAGGTTTCGGAGACTCACTCGGTCTCTCTTACTCCTCGTTGAAGTGCTCACATGTGAGTCTCACTTCTATATCCACGAAGGATATCTTCACTTGGGTTGCTCTTTCTCCACACTGGATAGGCGAGCACTAATACCTTTCACACGCTCTTGCCGACCTCTCCGAAAAACTTCAACGGAGAAATCGCGACTCTTCTCCACTGACCGTCTAGATGATGGTGATCATCAAGAATAACAAGTCGGACGCGCTCACAGTGTTAGAAGCTCAAATAATACAAATGGATGCCCAACACTCTAGCAATAGCTTGCAAATTGTGGATGAAGTGCACTAAGCACTCTTAGCCTCTCACAAATGCTTCTCCTTTAATTCACTCAAGAATTTTGACTCAAATCTAGCCTCTAGATGCAATAGATCAAATGCAATGAACTTAGCTAGCTCATACACTATGTTTTCAACTTCTTGAGCACCCTCAAATACTGCCAAGATCAAAGTATATATAGTCCTTCCAAGAAACTAGCCGTTTGCAACAAGTTAGGCCAATTTTGTACAGTCCGGATATTGTCTGGCCATACTGGACACTGTCCGGCCAGTGCAAGTCAATATGACCATTTCAAACGTGTCAATTACTGTTGGACTATTTTTGTGAAGGCCAGACAAATAATAGTTTATCCGGACAAAAAGTCCAGACAGATTCATTTGTCTTTGGTTCATGTTTCGATTAAGGCTCACACGATTTGTACAGGGCCAGACAGTGTCCAATCATGCCCCCGACAAAAACCCCCAAACGGGTTTAAATGTCTCTGGTTACATCTCAAATAAAATTCTTGAGTTTTATACAGGCTGGACAATGTCCAGCCTATTCCGGACAATAGCCCCCAGATATATCTATCTGTCTCTATTTTCGATTTGCAATTGCCACTAGAGTTTTGTATTGGCCGGACAATGTCTGGTCACCACAAAGAATGTCCAGCCTGTGCAAACCAAAAAAAAGACTTTATCATTTTTACTCTAATATCAAATCTGGAGTAAATGCACATGCAAATTGTCCGTTTTCTCGCGGATAGGTCTGCTAACACTCAGCAAAGGCCACAACCAATTGATTTAGGAACTTAAAGCTACAGGTCGAATATCTGGTCGAAAATAGGTGGTCGAGTGGATTTGGTCAAGAGTACGCAATTGAGCTGAAAACTGGTACGACCAGCTTGAACTCCTATGATCACCACCAAACTCCAAACAAAGATATAGCCAATTCGGCAAACACGACCATGACCAAACTCCAAACAAGGATACGATCAGAATGTGCAAATACGACCACAACCAGCTCTATTAATGAAAAAGATTTCTTTAGCTGCCAGCCACGACTAAGTGTAGTTTTCAAAACATTGTCCTTAATGCAACACAAACTACACTTAGATTTTCTTAGCGATGCAGAGGTGCTTAAGCACTAGTGCAAGATGATATGAATGCATTTGAGCTTCCACACTAGATAGACTAAAACTACTAGTTTCTGACCCCTCTTAATACTACGGTCAAACTAGTAAAAAAAGTCATATTAAACTGGTCTATCTTCAAACACCGAGATTAATAAAATCCTAAGAAACAATCCTTAATCTTGGATCTTATCTTCGGTGAAGCTCGACCTCGTGAAGCTTGACCTCGCGAAATTTGATCTCGTTAAGTTTGATCTCGCTCAAGATGACTCATATCAGCATCAATCTCCATACGCCCTTGCTTGCATTCATCTCACAATACATCTTGAGAGGACAACACATACACTCAATGTACAACGTTAATCTCATATTTAGGTTGTCATTAATCACCAAGGAAATTACTCCACAAAGGAGTTAACTTTAACTTAATTGTTCGACAAACTAAGAGTTGCCCGATCGCTCAGGGGCTGAGATTTGTTCGAACATACAGTACTTCCGAACAGCCATCCAAACGCTCGAGGGCTGGAATTTGTTTGGATATGCAGTACATCAAAAACCATCCGATCACCTGGGATCAAAATAGGCAAAAACAAAAATTTCCCGCATTTCACGGGCGATCCGGATGCTTAAGATTTATTTCGAGCATCTAGGCCTAAAAATAATCTGTGCTAACCCTTGTAGATCGAAGAAAATGCGGGTACTTAGTCCTAGTTCAAGTACCTAGATCTAAACAGAAAAATTGGTTGAGATTCAAAATAAGTTTGGACACAAAAAAAAATCAAAAGATAAAACTTTTTATTAAAAGGATAATAGGTTCAGATCAAGCCTTCTTAGAGACCGATTCGCCTATATCCTTAGGAGGTGCAGCCTCAACCGCTCCGCCGTCTTTGGCAAGATCAGCCGCACCACCATCTCCCTCGGAGATGAAATCACGGGGAGGCTGCTCAGCAATAGCGCGGTGGGCGGCTTCCGACATCAGTAGACACAGAAATTGGGTGAAGGCCACCTCGACCACCACCCCAATTGCCTTCTCGCGTTTCCTTTCCTCTTCTTCCACCTCTTTGCAGGAGGGCCAAGGGGAGAAATCGTGGAAAAGTTCATCATCTGAATCTCCCATGGTAGAAAAGAGCTAAATGAAAACAAGGGGAGATAAAAAAATAGTTTAGATACCATTATATAATACTAGCCGGTTTGATTACGGAGGAAAGATTTAATACCTCTTAAGCTGTTTCCAACCCATCGGCGCTTCGCGAGACGCTTCAACAGAATATTCTCCAGCATATTTTGTGCCATGTATGCGAAGCACCATCTGAAGCACCCCCTACTCCAACCCATCGGCGCTTCACGAGGCACCTTCTCAAGCACCAATTTACTCCAACCCATTGGCACTTCACGAGGCGCTTAGCATGGGGCCCGCATACAAAATATTTATTACAGATTAAAAATTGCTAAAATAAAATTCGGATAATTCGAACACAACAAAATAAAATATAGAAGCACATATTTCTATGGACGCGTAGGAACTAACCGTGCTGAAATCAGAGTCTCCGGGGGCCGAGAACATCAAAACCTAACAACCTAAAACTCAACCGTAAAATCTTTGAAACCCGAGTACCCATTTGCAAAATAGCCAAGACTCATAAATCTAAACCCTAACTCGGAAATGGTCTTTTTTTTATTTAGAAAATCCCAAGGGTTTTTTTACAATTATGCCATTTCTTTTTTTAACCTCGCCACCGGCCTCTGTGAGGATTTTATTTTTTTTAACCTAAACCCTAAACGCGAAGTTGCCACCACCGCGGAGCCTCCGCCGAGCCTCCACCGATCTAGGCCACAGCCGCCGCCACTGATCCTCCGCCACCGAACCTCGCCGCCGCCGCCACGCACAGTTGCCGGATCTGTGCAGCCACGCCGCCGCCGCCATGCCCGGTCGAAAGGTGGGGCCCACAAAACGCGTGATAGGGCATCGCGACCGGTCCAACGCGGACGCTTCGACGGCGAGGCGTCAATGGGGCCCACTTGCAGAACTTTGACGAGAGGTGCCTCGCGAGGCGTCTTCTCTCTCATCGCACGGTTAGTTTATTAATTTTTTGGCGTTGGGCCCACATGCAGACCGACGATGCGTTGGTGTTGGAGACAGTCTTAATATCTTGCGGTGTGGCATTAATAACCCACCAGGGAGGAAAAAAGTCACCCTCGAAAAGCGGCATATTAATAAGATATCATATTCAGTACTTAGCTTATACAGCTACTAGATGAAAAAATAAAGAATATTGTATGGGATTAAGGGTCAAACATGTGACCAATAATTCCAATATAGGCAGAGATAGTCAATCCCGAAAGGCATCATTATTAAGTATGTCATCAGGCCTGGGAGCCAAAACACCACTACTACAGAAATGTTTTACACTAACAGTTCAAAAAGTCTGTACTAATAGTTCTCATACCACTAATGATCGGCACAATATAAAAAGTCTAGCACTACTCTAAGGACTACAAAACCGTCAGTACAATAACTCTATTCTAACGGTTCTATATTAAAGAACCATTAGAATAGCTTACTTTATTCTAATGGTTCGCTAATCGCAACCATTAGTATTATAAAATTTCTTCTAACGGTTTCAGATTATATATGAACCGCTAGAGGAGAGCTGGCAATGGTTTGATAGGAGGGAGTCTTATTCTAACGGTTAAATAAACTAAACCGTTAGTACTAACACCATTTCTATTAATGGTTCTTTAGTAGTAACCACTAGAAGAGAGCAGCCTTGTTCTAACGGGTTGACAAAACGAATCGTTAGAAGAATTATTATTCTATCAGTTCTGTGTTAGTAACCGTTAGAATATGTTACAAAAAGCTACATACACCAATTAAAAAGGTACATTCACAAATATACCAATACAGAGATACACACATAGAACAAATTGAATTTAATTATTCACATATTGAATTTATTCACAAATACACCAATACAGAGATACACACATTGAACAAATTGAATTTAATTATTCACAGATTGAATTTATTCACAAATAAACCAATACAAATACACACATACACCAACTCACACATTCAATGTATATTACAAAAGTCATTTACGATCGATCGTTGATAGCCACTTCATCCATCACATATTGAGCCCAAATTTGTTATGGCTCCTTTACCTGAGGCAGCTCGTATTGGTGTTTCGACATGACGCTCTGCATGTATATTTGAAGTTAGGAACGTACATCACATCGAATGTTCGACTTTGAGTTAGGAAAAATGCTTAACTTAGGGAATTAAGTAAAGTCTGTTCTGATCAGGTCATACATAAACCTCATGACATAAAACCCACATTCCCACGATTGTGGCTGCAGATGGCACTGGAATAATTGCATATGCGAAGACATAAACCCACATGAACTCGAAAGAACTAATTAAGCATAAAATAAAAGACTCATGAGTAGTTCCATCCTTATTAATTACCTCATATTCTTTCCAAGAAATTGTTGTGTCCTTCAACGCGTCATGCCTCCCTTCAGCGGTAACATAATTTTTGAAAGCCCTGCATTTAATTTAGTATTTCCGATTAATATGTTATCATTAATTAGCTAGTCAGATCAAAATTTAAATCAATTTGTGTTACTTACGCGTCTATGTGCCACGTGAGGGTGAAAACATGCACTACCCTATTGCTCATCGAATCGAGGTAGTACACCTCATTCCTCCATAGGCAAATGATGATGAGGACCCAGTGACCCCTACATTTTACATATATAAAAGAGAACCATTTCATGTATATTTTAGGCGTAACATACAAGAATGAGTTAAATTAGTAGAAAAAGCAATAACCTTTGGTGATACGGCGCAAGAATGAACTCCCGATCCTGTTGCGCCAGTAGTGCCCTTGATATGTATTGCCCCGCATGTGCTGGGTTCTGCTCTAGCATCGTGAGGTTTATTTCTCTGAGTCAAGAAAACCCACCTTGTCACATGCCCTCATCGACACCAGCCTGTACATGCACCTGCATGCAAAGTAGACATTAGTAAGTATTGCATACAAAGTGATTATATTTATTAAATGGACTATGACAACATATAGAATCAGCAAACTCACAAGACTCTAGTCCGAATGATGGACATATCAAGTTCTTGCTAGTTAAAGAGGTTGAACAAATACTCGTGGGTCATGGATATGCTCCAGGCCTCACGATTCAAATGTCCTGGCCTGAAATGAACTAAGAAGTTCAAGTGGTGCCGAGACCGGGTCAGGTACCACTCGTGGAGACTTCTAGTTGTCTGATCCATATTGCACAGAAGGGACTCCGACACGAGTGGGAACCCATTCTTGAACGTACCAGGATGGCTTTGTTTCCCCTTGCCTTTGGCCGGGGAGAGACTGTATACCTTCGAAGGTTGGGGCGAGGTGCCGCCGGCTTCATTTGATGGCAAAGGGGCTTTCCGAGGAGGCATGCATCCTTTGGCTGGGGTCGAGGCCGTCGGAGGAGGTATGGGGGCCGAAGGAGCTCGGTCATGCGTTGTGCTGGGGGTGGGGTCCTCAGGAAGTGCGCTGGCATCCATCGTCCACTTTAAGTTATGAACACGTAAGTTAGATTTTGCAAGTTAAGTATATTAAATGAGTTGTAACCTACAATGGGTAGGGTTTACCTCCTGTAGTTTAACACCCTTCTTGGGCTATTATATGTACGAGCCCAATGCCTCAGCAATTGTCCGCATTTCCTCTGTTGGGACAAGCAACAGAAAAGCGCTGTAGCCCGAGAGGGCCATGTCCACCTGTACCTTTGCAAACCCAGGCTTCAGAGGTACGCAGTGGATCCGGACATCCTCCCAAGACGGATATATGACCCCATGTGCAACCACTATAGGGTCGTCACCTATGCAGATCAGTAGGCTACAACTCTCCGGCTTCTGCAAATTTGCTACAATTATACCAAGTTAGTGAAACAATTCTAACAGAACGGGAGTGGCATCAAATGAAAAGCATATATAGTTCAAGGCTTGCAATACCTCAGGCAGGTCCACCAAATTGATGTGAACCTTCGAGCCGCAACTGCTCGGCCTAGCAGTGTCGACCTCGGCAACTGGATCTATACCCTTGGACTGCACAATTCGGCTGAGGCGTTCGTACTTCTCGTTCATTTGAGCAAACATGCCGACGAATTGTGCAATCACATCTGACCATATCTTCTCTGCCAGCTCTGATTCCTTTTCCTTCCAGTTGCGGGCCTTCTTCCTCTATGGCCCGGGCTCCTCAAAGCCATCCTTCCATGGTACTACAACCCCCACGGTCCACATCCGCCCTGGATGCTCCTTATTCCCTAGAACCCAGGTTAGGATGCCGTTCTCCCTATGGGGAGTAAACAATCCCTGGCTCACCTCCTACGAGAAAAAGATCTGTTACATTCAAAGTTACATTGTGAGAAAAAAAATATATACAAACTTGTGCACACACGATTGATCATAGTTTTTTCTACCACACTTTATGATTCCAACCAGATTCTTTCATTTAAGACTTGGACTTTTATTTAATCCCTTTTTAATTTCTTCAATGATTAATTGGAATTCCAATTAATCATTTTGGCTAACCATTTTTACATAAATAATAACTAAAAAGATAGTACAAACTAGAATGAACAGTGCAGTACCAATAAATGCGATAATTTTAGGTTTTATGGTTAACGAACAAAAAGAAAAAAACGAGGAAGTTAGCCAACTTACGATTCACTGCATGACCTCGGTCCTTAGGGTTTGGGAACTCCGCAAACCCCGTGGATGACACGGTCCCTCTGGCCAGCCACTAGCGCTTGCATCGTGGATCGCGGATCTCAGAGATCGGCAGGTCAGGGGAGTCAACGAAAGTCGACTCCTCGTCTTCGGTCTTCTTCCACTGCTCCTTCTTCCCCTCATAGCCACGAGATCCGAGCCGGTGCGAGTGGTCGTTCCTCCTCTAGATTTCCCTGTTTTTCTCGGTAAGGGCCTTCGTAGCAGAAACAAGAAAATACACTGGAAGCAGGAGGTTGTATTCTTGAGCTCTTCGATGGTAATGGGCGTCACGATCATACAAGAACGAACTTCCAAAGAACACCTGACAGATATCGATAGGGACAACATCGCATTGCACCTCATCGATATACCGTGAAAAGATTGCAAACTTCAGCACACACTGACTCGTAATCTGTTGGTTCACGTCGGATGTAAACCAACCCAGCAGATATGGTCGCAGTTTTGTGGATGTCTTCAAACCAAGTCACCGAACCAGTCCAGTGGAGACTAGATTCTTCTGACTTTCGGGATCGAATATCGCTGCGACCACTTTGTACTTCACCTGGATGTTGATGGTGAACAAGTTCTCCGTTGGGTGATGGTTGTTCGGTGGATCCGAACCCTTTTCCTTTGGCATTGCCATCAGAGACAATATTGTATCCGTCTCATCAATCGAATTCACTCAGACAACTTCTTCATCAGGTGAAGTTGTAGTCGCCGTGGCTGTTCTTTTCCCTTGTCCGTTTTTCTTTGGTCGAAGTTCTGGATGAAACTTGTAGCATTTGTCCTTGGTATGTCCCGCGACTTGACAATGTTCTCAAAAGACACCCGTGCCCGATTTTGAAGCGTTCTTCTTCGGACTCGGCTTTCTCTTTATCGAGGTCGCACTTTCCTTCGTACCTTTGTCGCCGTGGGATTTGTTCTTCTTCTCGATCGCCATAGCAGTTGTGCTCACGGTTGCGATGTCTTGGACTCCGAACAGACTTATCTCAGTACTGATCGATTTCTGAAGTCCAGATGTGTATTTCTGAAATACCTGAGGATCAGACAGTGAGACGCTGACGACCATTGTTTGTTGCCGAAACTCCGTCGTATAGTCCTGAAAAGATTTGTCGCACCGTTGGTACAATCTGTGGCAACGTTGCCATCTCTCCTCAAGGTAACCCATCGGATAGAATTCTTGTCGCAGAAGTCATTTGAATTGACCTCACGCAAGGTCGTCAGCTTCACCACTGGCGACAAGGGACTTCCACCATGTATTGGCATGGTCCTTCATCTTCAAAGGTGCAAACTTCACCTTTTGAGCGCTACTGAACCCTTTCAGGTCAAAGTAGGTTTCAAGCTAATCAATCCAAGAATCCAGATTCTCGGCATCGATCACCCCATCATATATAGGTATTTCAATCTTAGTGCTCGAGCTTGAAAGATCCGACAGCTAAAGAGGTGTTGGCGACATCATCGGTCTTATGGTCGCCTTCGTCGTCATCTTCGTCTGCACTGCGCAAGCCTTCACCAGTCTTCACACCCATAACCTTCCCTACTTCAGGAGGTACAATCATGGCCTGCTGCTTAATCTAAGCAAGCATGATTTCCATGTCGGTCGAGAGTTTAGCCACTTGTTCGGGTAGGTTAGCTTGAACGAAAGTATTGTCAGACATTGTCGGAGACGCGGCTGTAGCAACCGTCAATTGATTGCCTGGAGTTTCGCCAGAGGTTTTGTAACCCTGGCGAGTCTTCACCATCCACAGGATAGGAAAGTTGCTCCGATACCAACTTGATCCGTTTGAGACCTAACTATGGTTTTCGCACTAAGCTCTCTCAGATTCTAATATGCGGAATAACGAGATCTTACTCGGTATTACCGAAACCCAAAGGATGATCAAAAATACAGCTCAAAGCAATTGCACAACTCTTTATTTCAAAGAGGGCTTTACACGTCAAACGTTAGACACACTTGCCTACGTTGAAGGAACTATGAGCTAGATATATGATCCAAGGCTGTAATAATATTCGATGATCTAAACTAGACCTATTACAAGGTATTTATAGTCCAATCATATGAGTACGTATCGGACTCAATAACCTAAACGTATTAGACTCATATAACTAACTAACCCTAAACAGATAAGCTTAGTTATTAATATTCGGATCGAATTACAATTCCGACCATAGTTTGAATCCTTCCTAAGGTCGCAAACCTTTCCAAAGTCGCAAACCTTTTCGTGGTCGCGAATCCATTGCGAACTAGACCTGAGATCCTCCCTGATCAAGAGTGCATGGGATATACGAACATGAGGGGCTTTACAAGGAATTAGGTCATACCAATTCATATTCTTCCAACATAGCACTTAATTTGAATATAAAGCATGCATATACTTAAAACAGAAGTTAATCTAGTTTAATCAAAATACTGGGAGAGACATGATCAAAGGGGTAGATACTTGCCTTGGAACGCGGGGTCTGATTGCTCTAAGGGATCTTCAAAGACTTCTACTTCTTCTTCCGCTTCTGGCTCTACTCTCGCACGCAAACACAGTACGACACATAAGCATACAGAAATTATATGTATATAATGTATAAACATGCATGCAAGCGAGATGATATGGTCGAGGATGATCTTGAGAGGGAGAAGACATTCGGGGTTAGGCTAAGAGCACAAGGGTCTGGCTCGGACACAGCGAATGTCTGCTGGCCGACATTCGGTTCGTGGCCTGACAATGTCGGTGAGTGGCATTGGGTTAATCTGGGGCTCTCGAAAAGTCAAAACAAGATTAAACTAGGGCATTAGGTTCCAAATACAGTGAGGGGGCTGATTGATAAATTAGTTTTTGCATAAAAGTCCAGGGAATCCGTGAAATTATAGCTAAGTCCCTGGCTCAGAGAAAATCGTATGCCAGTGCACTATTGAGTCTAGGGCACACACGTCTAGACGATCCATGCATTCGCTGCTTCGCCAACTTTGTCAATCACGTAGGAGAGGTAGAAAGGGTGCTACTGACAAGACTGATTGGAAGATGGCGGCTTGACGGCGATGAACGGCGAGGTTTAAGTTGTCGGCCGCTGGAACAGAAGATGAGCTATGGTGACAGGGCACAGGGATTGATGATTCTCAAAATTGGTTGAGGGGTTTTGTTCCTGGAGTGAAGTAGATGGTGTGGGAGTGAGGAATTTGGTTTTGGTAGCGGCTAGAGGCTCGCCGGCGTCACGGCTGGACTCAAAGACGACGACTGAGACGGCGCTGCTGGTTTAAGGCAATGTCGGGCAATTGGCCTCAGCTACACGATCCACGGCACACAAGGAAGGTGTAGGTAAGGTTAGTTTGATCGGGGGTACAACAAGGTGTGCCGGTGAAATGAGACGTCCACGGCGGCGCGGGAAGGAATGGAAAACTTCAACTACGAGCTAATTTCAAAATTTAGCTGAACAGGCTTGCTCAACTGGCTCTGGGGATCAGTTAACTCTACTGGAGGGAAGACTAATTTGGTCGGGAACGATATCAATTGCAGGAACAGGGCAATCTGGGTTTTTCAGCCATAGCCGGTGGTGAGGTTTACTAGGAACAAATTAGTTTCTAAGGAGCAAGGAGATGGGTGAGAAACACATACTGGTGAAGTTGGATTGAAGCTTGAAGCAGTGGAGCTCCCTGTTGTCGCTCTCCTCCTCGGCGGCTCGTCGGAGACGAAGAAGAAATCGAGAGAAGAACTGGGACTTAGTTGGTTCTGGAGGGTGTGAAGAAGCTCTAGGCAAGGGGGGTTTAAATAGGCAGTGGGCTGGAGCTCTCGAGACTTGAAGCAAATCAGGAGGATATTGAATTGACTGGTGATGGTGGCGACGATCGAGACGGTGTGCAGCAGCGACGGGACGGCTACAGCGCTGCCACGGCTTTGTCAGCTGGGAGATGGGAATCACGCAAGCTCCTGGCTGGTGCAGAGCCAAAGCGATGGCCGGCCTCGGCATGTCAACGGCGTGGCGAAAAAGCTTTGACGGCTGCAGGCACGCGCGTGCACGGGACGAGACGGCGCTGTTGCTGCTAGTCGTCGTGGACGTTGCCATGGTGGCTGGCTCCGGTGCGACACGTGGACACATCGGACACGAGCACTAGTGAAGGCGGACGCTGGCCGGCGGTGAAGTTTGCGGCGGTGCTTCTAGTCGAAGACGACTGGCCGAGCCCTGGTCGAAACAACTGTGGCTTTGGTCAAAAGGGGGCTAGAAAATAGATTAGGGCTAAATTGCAATTTCTGAAACTTGGTTTTAGGACTAAATTGTAAATCTGGCAAAATACTTGGATTTGGCTGAAACTGATTTCACCAGCTAGGCTTACTAAATTCAAAAAATGGGTTTACAAGCATAGATGACATAATCTGGTGTTTTTTATCAGGTTTTGAGCAAAACGAAAACAAGGTAGTTAGGGTAATTAGAGTCTGGATTTTGTCTAAGAGTCAAATCTGGGATTCGGATGAGATTTTGAGATTCTCTCAGAAGAAGATTTTTTTCAGAATAGCAATTGGGAGATATTCCCTGAATCAGATCAAGATTTGGAGCTAAGTTGTGGATTTTAGCCTTTTCGGGCTTTTGGAAAATCTTAAAAGGATCAATCTGTAATACTTTTGGACTGAAATGCGAAAATGATCTGAATGGTGGAGTTCTGCTGCCAACTTTTTAAATTAAGGTAGCGGCATACCCTGGATCACAATTCTGAGATAAATGATCTAGAAAAGGCCAAGGTTTGGGGATTCTTCTAGGGTTAATCTGAGATGGGGTCGATATAGGATCAAGGATGCCGACTAGAGGAGGGTGAATAGGAGAATTTAAAACTTTTCAAATAAAACAACTTTTTCAAAGAGAAGAACCAAAAACAATTTAACAAAATATTGCTCAATTAAAAGAAGAGTAAGAGAGAACAAACACAAGAATTTTTCCTAAGGTCTCAGAGACTCACCCGGTCTCCCCTACTCCTCGTTGAAGCACTCAAATGAATGAGTCTTGCTTCAATATCCACGAAGGATATTTTTCACTAGTGGTTGCTCCTTTTCCACTCCGGAAAGGTGAGTACTGATGCCTTTTACAATCACTTGGAACCTCTCCGACAATCTCCGAACTGGAGAGATCAACGGCCATACCACCAAACCGTCTAGGTGAGGGCTTTCACCAAGAGTAATAAGTTGCAAGGTCTCTCCTAGACCTCCAACACGCACCGAGAAACTCTAAGTATGCAGATGATGTGAACGAAGCACTCGGTGGATCACAAAACTCACGACTTGATCAAAAGATCAAGATTTTATCTCTAAAAACAAATGCTCAAGTGTATGTATGAGAAGGAGACTGCTTGGTGTATAAAACAACTGCACAATGCCTCTATTTATAGCCTCAAGAAACAAATTAGTCGTTGTGCACGAGCTGTAAAAGTGATAGTGCATACTGACAGTTAGCATGACATGCTAACAGTCAACATGGGTCACGATCAGAAAGAAGTAAAATCCGGAAAAAAAAACTCAGTTAGCCGTTTGAGGTCAAAAAAGGAAACAAAACAGCTCAAACTGACAGTCAGTGTCTACCTTAACAGCTGACAAAAATTACGGATAAAACTTTGCTAACCGTTTATGGTCGTATATGGAAACTGACACCTCATACTTGTTGGATCTAGGTCGATCTAAGTATCTAGGTTTTGATGATTAATGATGATTTGGATAAATCCCTGATGATTAAAGTTAATTTGGAGAATGTCATATTTGATGATTAAATGACAATTTAAATAAATCCTGATTTAGCACAAGTAAATTGAATTGATTATTGATAAACCCTGAAATGGATGTTTCCTTAGTTGTGGGTTTAATATTGATGCATACGTAGAGGGGGAGCTCGGTGGTTGCATCAATCTTGTGCTAAGTGTAAATCGAAATGTCATGTGTTGAATTCGGAAGTTTGATGACTCCTTGTTGTGGATCTGATATCGATGCATATGTTGAGGGGGAGCTCATCATATTAGTCATCTGTGCTAATTGCCATTATGACATGAGTAGTATAGATCGTGTGCATATGTATTTATCATATACGAATCTATATGATTGTATTTCATCTCATACTCATCTATTGATTGTTGAATATGGTTTTGTCATTTCACCGGAAAGAGAAACTGTTGAGCTAACTCCTTTGTGGAGTAATTTCTCTAGTGGTGATTAATGACGACCTATATATGAGACTAACGTTGTGCGTTGAGTATATGTATTGTAGTCTCAGATTGGTCGCGAGATGAAAGCAAGCAAGGGCATGAAGAGGATGATGTCGACATGAGTCATCTCGAGCGAGGTCAAACTTAGTTAGGTCAAGCTTTGCGAGGACAAGCGTCGAGTGGTCGAGCTTCACGAGGTCAAACTTCACCATAGGTAAAATCCAAGATTAAGGATTATTTTCATAGGATTTTACCGGTCTCGGTGTTTGGAGACAGACCGGGTTGATAGGATTCCTTTTGCTAGTTTAACCACACTATTAAGAGGGGTCGGAAACTAGTAGCTTGAATCTATCTAGTGCTAAAGCTCAGATGCATTCATATCATCTTACACTAGTGTTTTATCGGCTCTTGCATTGCTAAAGAGTCTAAGTGTAGTTTGTGGTGCATTAGAGAAAATGCTTTGAAAACTACACTTAGTCTTGATCGCCAGCTATTTAAATTGGTTTATTTTCTAGAGCTGGTCGTGGTTTTACTTGCACATTCTGATCGTATCCTTGTTTTATACGTGGTCGTGATCGTGTCGCCGGTTTGGCGTTTTTCTGTTTAGGGTTTGGTCGTGGTCGTAGGAGTTCGAACTGGTCATACCAGTCTTCGGCTCGCTTGCGTACACTCGACCAAATCCACTCGACCACCTGTTTTTGACCGGATATTCGACCAGTGGTTTTAGTTCGTAAATCATATTGGTCGTGGTCGTCGCTGAGTGTCAGCTGAGATATCCACGAGAAAACAGCAAATCCGTATGTGCAAATACCCTAAATTGCATTATAGTTGATTTTTGGGTTGGACATTTTGGCAGCAGGAAGGTTTTTGGGTTTCCTAGACCTTTTTAGGTCTTGCTTGTGTTGACAAAATTGTAGTCCTTTGAGTTATCGTTCCAACAAGCCAAAATCACCTCAATCGGATCTCTGGATAAAAAGTTATACTTGTTTTACTGTCAATATGTTTTGGCTCCGGCCTGTACAAATTTCTTTGATATGTAACCAGAGACGTTTGCATCCGTCCGGGGGCTTTTGTCCGAGACGGCCGGATTTTGTCTGGTATGGCCGGACATTGTCCGGCCTATACAATTTGTTTGAGCCGAGTGAAACAGAGACAGATATATATATCCGGGGCTTTTGTCCGACATGGCCGAACATTGTCTGGCCTTTACAAAAAACCTCCCAACGGTCACTGACACATTTGCAATGGTCGCATTTTGGTGTACTGGCCGGACAATGTCTGGCCTGTACAAAAATGTCGCAGTTGGTTGGAAATGGCTAGTTTTCCTTGAGGGCTATATATCTTGTGTTTGCATTCATTTGTGTGGCTCAAAGTGTTGATATTTCAGTTGATAAGCTAGCCAAGACTTTGCATTTGCTATATTGCATATAGAGGCTAGATTTGAGCCCAAATCTTGAGTGGATTTGAGAGAGAAGCATTTGGGTGAAGTTAAGAGTGTTTTGTGCACTTCAATCACCATTTGCATGCTAGTGCTAGAGTGTTGAGCATTCATTTGCATATTTGAGATTCTAGCACGTGATTTGTTCAAGTGACCGCATCCGACTTGTTACTCTTGGCGATCGCCTTTGCCTAGACGGTGTCGGAGGAGAGTCGCGATCTCTCCGATTGAAGTTTGTCGGAGAGGCCGGCAAGAACTTGTGAAAGGTGTGGTGCTCGCATATCTAGTATAGAGAAGGAGCAACCCTAGTGAGATATCCTTCGTGGATATAGAAACGAGACTCATGCGTGAGTACTTCAACGAGGAATAGGGGAGACCGGGCGAGTCTCCAAGACCTTGGTAAAAATATTGTGTCAATTGCTTATCTCGTATTTATTTCATATTTATCTTAACACAATTGTTTAAATGAATTTAGTTGCTTGTTGTATTGTATTTTCATATTGATCAAATTGCAACTAGATGTTAGATTGTGTTAAGCCTCATTGCAAAATCTAGGTTTCATAATCATCTATTAAAATTGCTTAGTAAGGAAAGTAATTTTAAAAGCCTACTATTCACCCCCTCTAGTCGGTATCCTTGATTCTGCAATATTGACAGTCAGCATCACATACTGACAGTCAGCATCGACCACAAAAACGACCAGTTAAAAAAAATTCTCAAAAACAACAGTTCGAGGTCGAATCTCATACTGACAGTTAGCATGGCATGCTGACAGTCAGCATAGATCAAAAAATTTCAGCTCAAAAAACATGCTCTCTGGACAATTGTCAGTTTGAACAGACTGACATTCATACTGAAATCAGCATAGCACACTAACAGTTAGCATGAATAAAAACAGCCATAACTTTTAATCCAGAGATCCGATTTAAGAGTTTAATAGCTCGTTTGAAAGATATTTTAAAGGGCTATATTTTTTCAATAGAAGAAAAAGCCAGATCTGCCGAGATCTTTATAGAAAATGCACAAACTCTTCTATTGTCAAAAATTCAACTGAAAAACTAAATCAAATCCAACCGAAATGAATGATATGCAGTGACCTAACAGTTTCTCGGTTTATGTTGGAAATGTAGAGAGGACTTGCAACCCCTCTTTATAGTACGGTTAAAACTAAAAATAAATTCCTAAACCAATCAACCTCCAAATACCAAGATCGGTCAAAATAAAAACAAATATTACCTCAGGTCCTTTGCATCTTTTGTCTTGCGATTTGCGTCTCGTCTTTATTCCTTGAGACTTGTGCTTTTTCTCTTTTACGTTGGGTTCATCTTGATCATCTTGAATGTCTTCCCAACTAAGCTCTGTATCAAATATCTCAAAAACACAATTAGTCTGAAAAATTAGTCTGATACGCTTGTTTTCATTAATCATCAAAATCAGGCATAATGGCCTAGATGCAATAGTCGAGACATCCAAGGAATCCAATGGAGATGCACTGACTGGCATACTAAAGAGGTAGCAAAATCTGGGGTGTTACAGGAGGCTGGAGAGAAAAGAGGCTTCGCGGGCTTCGTACGGCCTGGTCGTCGCCGGCGTGGTGGTTAGAGATGTGGATCGTGAAGAGGGAGATAGAAGAAGAAGATAACAAAGGAAAAACCAAGCTCAAATGAAAATGGCAGCAGACGACTAGGGTATAGCTAAAATTAGGCAATTTTGCAAAAAGATCCTTGGAAGATTTGGAGGTTTTAGGAATTTACAGAAAGGCCCTTGGTTGTTAGGATTTGAGATTCCGAGCCACCGAAGACTCCGATTTTAGCACGGTCGGTTCCTACACGTCATAGAGAAGCGTACTTCTATCCGGAATTGACTGAGGGTCAGATTTAGTTGATGTGATCTGGGAGGATCTTCAAGTCCTGATCGCATACGGATTCACGACCAAGTCCTGATCGCATATGGGTCCGCGACCAGGAAAAGGAATTCGTTCCTTTTTCGGAATTGTAATCCGATCCGAATGTGTATAACTAAGCTTATCTGTTTAGAATTAGTTATATGAGTCTAATACGTTTAGGATTACTAAGTCTGATACGTACTCATACGATTGGACTATAAATACTTTGTAATAGGTCTAGTTTAGATCATCGAAGAGTCATAGAACTTATTTGAGTTTTAGACACTTATAGTTCCTTCGACGTAGGCAAGTGTGCCTAACGTTCGACGTGTAAAGCCCTCTTTGAAATAAAGAGTTGTGCAATTACTTTGGATTTCGGTATTTCCGAGTAAGATCCCGTTATTCCGCATATTAGAATCTGGGCGAGCCTAGTGCGAAAACCAAGGCTAGGTCTCAAACGGATCAAGTTGGTATCAGAGCAACTTTCCTATCCTGTGGATGGTGAAGACTCGTCAGGGTTACAAAACCTCCGGCGAAACTCCAGGCGATCAATTGACGGTTCCTACAGCCGCGTCTCCGACAATGTCTGACGATACCTCCGTTCAAGCTAACCTAGCCGAACAAGTGCCTAAACTCTCCACCGACATGGAAACCGTGCTTGCTTGGATTAAGCAGCAGGCCATGATTGTACCTCCTGAAGTAGGGAAGGTTATGGGTGAGAAGACTGGTGAAGACTTGCGCAGGGCAGACGAAGATGAAGACGAAGACGACCACAAGACTGACGACCTCGCCAACACCTCCTTAGCTGTCGGATCTTTTAAAGTTGACGCTAAGATTGATATACCCATATATGATGGGGTGATCGATGCCGAGAAGCTGGATTCTTGGATCGACCAACTTGAGACCTACTTTAACCTGAAAGGGTTTAGTAGCGCTCAAAAGGTCAAATTTGCACCTTTGAAGATGAAGGACCACGCCAAGATATGGTGGAAGGCCCTTGTCACAAGTGGTGAAATTGACGACCTTGCGTGGGGTCAATTCAAACGACTTCTGCGACAAGAATTCTATCCGATGGGCTACCTGGAGGAGAGATGGGAGCGTTGGCACAGATTGTACCAACGGCGCGACCAGACCATCCAAGACTATATGACAGAGTTTCGACGACAAGCAATGGTCATTGGCATCTCACCATCCGATCCTCAGGTATTTCAGAAGTACACATCTGGACTTCAGAAATCGATCAGTACTGAGCTAAGTCTGTTCGGCGTCCAAGACATCGCGACCGCGAGCACAACTGCTATGGCGATCGAGAAGAAGAACAAATCCCGCAGCGACAAAAGCACGAAGGAAAGTGCGACCTCAACAAAGAAAAAGTCGAGTCCGAAGAAGAACGCTTCAAAATCGAGCACGGGTGCTCTTTGTGAACATTGTCAAGTCGCGGGGCATACCAAGGACAAATGTTACAAGCTTCATCCTGAACTTCGACCAAAGAAAAACGGACCAGGGAAAAGAACAGCCACGGCTACTGCGACTTCACCCGACGAAGAAGTTGTCCGAGTGAATTCGGTTAATGAGGCGGATACGACCTTGTCTCTGATGGCAATGCCGAAGGAGAAGGGTTCCGATGCACCGAACGACCATCACCCAACGGAGGACTTGTTCACCATCAACATCTAGGTGAAGCACGAAGTGGTCGTAGCGATATTCGATCCAGGAAGTCAGAAGAATCTGGTCTCCGCTGGGCTGGTTCGGCGACTTGGTTTGAAGACAACCACACACCCGCGACCATATCCGCTGGGTTGGTTTACATCCGACGTGAACCAATAGATTACGAGTCAGTGTGTGTTGAAGTTTGCGATCTCTGCACGATATATCGATGAAGTGCAATGCGATGTTGTCCCTATCGATATCTGTCAGGTGATCTTTGGGAGTCCGTATCTGTATGATCGAGACGCTCACTTCCATCGGCGAGCGCAAGAGTACGACCTCACCAAAGACGGAGTTAAGTTCGTGATCAGTAGAGACATCCACGTCAACACTTCGAACTTGATTACCGCAAATCAAGCCAAACGAATTGTTAATGCATGTCACAAGTATGTGCTTGTCATGATTCGACCCATTGGTCAAGATGAGGGTACTCGACTAGCATTGTCGCTGGCGTGCCGAGAGGATTCTGGTCGTTTGTCGGGACTGCTGGAGAAATACAGTGATCTGTTTGAGACTACCCAGGGTCGTCCGCCGAAACATCCAGTCGAGCATGAAATTCAGCTTGTTTCCGATGCGACACTGCCAAATCTGAGTATGTATCGCAACTCAGTATTGGAGAATGAAGAGATCAAAAGACAACTTGGTGAGTTGCTGAACGATGGTGTCATTCAACCAAGTAGTTCACCTTGTGGATCTCCTGTGGTGTTAGTACCAAAGAAAGATGGGACTTGGCCTATGTGCATCAACTACCGAGCACTAAACAAGATCACCATCAAGAACCGGTATCCCCTTCCTCGTATTGATGACCTGCTCGACCAATTGAAGCATGCTGTTGTCTTCTCCAAATTGGATCTTAAGTCAGGATATCATCAAGTCAGTATCCGAGAGGAGGATACGTGGAAGACCGCGTTCAAAACACGACAAGGTATGTTCGAATGGCTGGTCATGCCGTTTGGTTTCTACAACGCCCCTGCAACTTTCATGCGTCTTATGAATGACATTTTGAGACAGTTCATTGACGACTTTGTAATCGTTTACCTCGACGACATACTAGTTTATAGTCGATCGTGGGATGAGCACCTCATTCATGTCGAAAAGGTGTTCAATCAGCTTCGGCAACATCGACTTCGCCTCAACCGTAAGAAGTGCGAGTTCGGCCAGCAAACTCTACTTTACCTTGGATTCCTGGTCGGCAACGGTACGTTGCAAATCGACCCAGATAAGGTAAAAGTGATTCGCGAGTGGCCGCGACCACGAACAGTTACGGATGTGCGTAGTTTTGTGGGAGCATGCCAATACCTTCGGAAGTTCATCCGACACTTCTCGATTATGGCTTCTCCATTGTATGCATTAATCAGGATCGATCAGAAGTTCAAGTGGACAGGGAAACATGAGGACACGTTTCTCTTGCTGAAAAGGAAGATCAGCGAGGCGCCTGTGTTAGCTTTGCCGAATCTCCAGAAACCGTTCGAGCTAGAAACCGATGCCTCAGGTTATGCGATGGGCACATTGCTCATGCAAGAAGGTCGACCAGTGGCATATCACTCCGAGTTATTCCAGGGAGCTCAGAAAAACTACCCGACTTATGATAAGGAGTTATGCGCACTGCATCAGGCCGTAAAACATTGGCGGTGTTACCTCTTGGGTAAAGAGACGGTTGTCCACACCGACCATCAACCATTGCAACATTTGCAAACTCAGTCCAAGCTACAGCAAGCTCGGCACATGAAGTGGATGTCGTATCTGCAGCAGTTCAATCTGGTGATTAAGTACAAAAAGGGTGTACACAATAAATTGGCGGACATGTTATCGCGACCACCAGTTACGACCCTCTGCTTATCAGCATTCATGCAGATCGAGCCCTCATGTCATGATGACTATGCCACTATGTACAGTGAAGACCCTGATTTTCAAACAGTACTGACTGAACTCGAAACAGGGAAAACTACGGAGTTCGTTCGTCGAGAAGGACTCTTGTACAAGGGCAATTTACTTTGCATACCTCGTGGAGCACCTCGAATTCAATGGTTGCGAGAAGCGCATACATCGAAGGTAGCTGGTCACTTTGGGGTTACAAAGACGTTGCAAAATCTTCACCGACATGTGTTCTGGCCGCGTATGCAGCAAGATGTGGCTAGCTTTGTTCGAGGCTGTGGTCTCTACAGCATCTCGAAACCGGCAAACCGGAAATTAGGTTTGTACACTCCTTTGCCAGTTCCATCGCGACCATGGGAGAGCATATCCATGGATTTCTTGGGAGGATTGCCTAAGACCCGACGTGGCAACGACTATCTATTCGTGGTCGTTGATCGGTTCTCCAAAATGATTGTACTTATACCTTGTCAGAAGACTATCACGGGAGAAGAGGCAGCTCGGGTATTCTTTTCAACACGTTTGGACACACTTCGGACTGCCGACTTCTATTGTGTCTGATCGCGATACCCGGTTCCTTAGTCACTTTTGGCGATCGCTCTGGACGATGATGGACACCAAGCTGAAAAGGAGTACTGCTTTTCATCCGCAAACTGATGGTCAAACCGAGGTGGTTAATCGTACAGTCGTTCATCTCTTGAGAGGATATAACTCGAAGCACCCGAAGACCTGGGATGAAAGCATACCGTACCTGCAGTTTGCTTTTAATCGAGCAGTGCATGGTTCGACTGGAAAGTCGCCGTTTGAGGTCTGTTTAGGATTTCTACCACAGAGTCCATTCGACATGGAGTTTGTAATCCCTACCTCAGCACAGAACAGCAAGGAAGTATCTGATCAGGATCGAGCACAAAAGTTCCTGTAAGGTATTCAACGACTCCATCGTGAGGTTGAACATAACTTGCTGAAAGCTCAACTCAAGTACAAGGTGCGACATGATCGGCACCGAGTTGATGCGCAATTTCAAGGTGATATGGTATGGTTACATCTGAGTAAGGAGAGACTTAAAGGTGAAGGTAAGAAGCTCAAACCCATTCGTTATGGTCCTTTTCGGATTTTGCGGAAAGTGGGTAGTAATACTTGTCAGCTCGAGTTACCTCCATACATGGATATTTACTCGGTTGTTAATATTGAGCACCTCAAACTCTTTGAGCCTTCAATGCTGGATGATGAGCCAGATACTATAGTACCATCTGTTGAAGACTTGGTCTATAACGAGACGAACCTCTACGTGAAGATGTGATTCTGGAGAAGAAGATGACTACCACCCGCAGTGGCACTAAGGAGACTTTTCGAATTGGTCGGAAAGATCAACGAGCGCGTGTGGCAAAGTGGTACACCAAAGAACATGGACAAGCCCAATTTCCACATCTCCAGTTTGATCGAGAGGTCGCAACAGGGGTTGGCTCCTTCTCAACAAGGGAGTCATGATCCGGGAGGATCTTCAAGTCCTGATCGCATACGGATTCGCGACCAAGTCCTGATCGCATATGGGTCCGCGACCATGGATTGGTCCGCGACCAGGAAAAGGAATTCGTTCCTTTTTCGGAATTGTAATCCGATCCGAATGTGTATAACTAAGTTTATCTGTTTAGGATTAGTTATATGAGTCTAATACGTTTAGGATTACTAAGTCTGATACGTACTCATACGATTGGACTATAAATACTTTGTAATAGGTCTAGTTTAGATCATCGAAGAGTCATAGAACTTATTTGAGTTTTAGACACTTATAGTTCCTTCGACGTAGGCAAGTGTGCCTAACGTTCGACGTGTAAAGCTCTCTTTGAAATAAAGAGTTGTGCAATTACTTTGGGTTTCGGTATTTCCGAGTAAGATCCCGTTATTCCGCATATTAGAATCTGGGCAAGGCTAGTGCGAAAACTAAGGCTAGATCTCAAACGGATCATGATGAGACGCGTTCCATTAGCCAAAATCCACTCGAATCGCGTCGACTTACAATAAAATCACAAAACGAATAATACAGTTGATTTGATGATATATATATATATATATATATATATATATATATATATATATATATATATATATATTTAACCGACATTGTTTTAATGGACCTTTCCTGCTTGAGGCTATAGCCCTAATAGCAGTGCTCAGAGTCCTAATCAACCAAGACGTCTTTTAGTACAGAAGAGAGAGTAATGGATAGTTTCCAGTCTACGGCAGGGACAATTCCCACAATTAAGATCAACCTCGTTCCTTTGCAGTGTTCCTTTCGCGATTTACGCCCACCAAACGCCTATCACACGGCTAAAAGGGCGACGCTACCTCGGAACCCCCGACAAAGCCAACAGGGATCTCCGCCTGGACCTACTATACCAACTCCTCCCTCCCCCCGGACGAAAAGACGGCGGGGCTGACTCGGACGGCCGGGCTCTGATACCAGGAAAATACCCAGGCACAGGTCTGGTCTATCTCGACAAGGTAAGGCTAAGGTAATGGTTCTAATATATGTTTTGAGGATGCGGGAAAAAATATTGCGAATTGGAAGACTTCCAGGGAAACTACTATTAAATCTGATTTTGAAATAGATAAACCTCTTCTTAGACTTGAGTTTGCTCTACCTAAAAACAAAATGAAAAAAGAAAGATTTTTCAATAAAGTTAAAGAACCTTTTAAAACTAAAATCAGAGATCTTTGGTATGCTGATATGATAAAACAAAAAAGAAATATATTTTTCTTTGACTGGTATGAGGATTCCTTTTGGATTCATGTTGAAGATCATTTATATGAAAAACCAGATCATACTTCCAAAAAGGAATTAAAAAATATTGATCATTCTGAACCTCTTCAGAACATCTCTCTTGAAGATCATCTTCCTTCTGAGCCTGTTCAGGTTCTAAAAAAAGCTTGTTCTTCAAAAGAGTCAGAGGGGAGCACCCTTCATAAACCCAAACATACAAACTCTTTATTAGAAGAGAGTGTCCTTGATGAACCTATACATACAAGTCATCTCTTAGATCATCGAGGTCTAAAAGAAATTTCTTCAAATACTCTTGTTAACCAAATAGAGGTGGTAATTAGAGACTTGTGGCAAGAAAATCCCATGATTCTATTTAACAACCCAGTTAACTATCCTATGAAAATAGATCATGCTCTTGACCAAAGTATCAATTCTCTTGTCAAAAACACCACTAGAGCTACTCCTTGGTATCAAGGCAATATTAGCAATTTTGGAAAAAATTATGAAGGAAAGAATAAAATATTGATTGATGAAGAACAACTAATTGATATAAGATGTGCAATCATATTAGAATTTAGAGATATTAATAATAAGGTTTATATTCTCTCTAAATTATACATTGGGAAGCAAAACTTCATTGGAGAATTTAGTCTCTGTCTTAGAGCTCAAAAAGAATGGTATGATTCTAGAAAATAGAGAAACAGAGATATGAAGCATAAAAATGATATATGTTTTAATCTTAAAGAACAATCTCTATTGTGTTTGGACTCAAATGATTGGGAAATTACATATAATAGACAATTGTTCACTGTAAGACCAGAAGAAGTCCCTGATGAAGGTATTCAGGTTCTTACAAATATTGAGCAATTTATATTAGATACAATTGATTCGATTCAAGGTCCAGGAGAGAAGAGAAGTCAATTGGAAAAATATATATCCTTGATCAAAAGCCCTAAGGAGTTAGATAAAAGGTTCATTCATAACAAAGAGTTTTTCAGCTTAGAAAAAGACATTCAGAAGACTTCAGATTTTAAAGAAAAGCAATTTTTGCTCAACGATCTGAAGAGAGAACAAAATGTCATAAAAAGAGAATTACAAGATCTTAAAAGGAAAACTCATATTTTGAACTTTCATAAACCTAGTACTTCTAAAAACATTTTCCAAAATAATTTGGGATTAAAAGAAACTTCTGAAGATTTTGTTGGTTCGATAAAAAAATATTTCAAACAAAAGTGGCATACTGAGATTTTATATAAGTTTCCTGATGGTCATATCTTTAAACACAAAACTCTGATTGACTCAGGAGCTGATGTTAATTGCATTAGAGAAGGTATAGTCCCTCTAAGATATTTTCAAAAAACTACTCATAAAATTAATGCAGCAGATGGTAATCCTTTAGAAGTGAGGTATAAAATTCCTGAAATTCATGTTTGCATTTATGGAATTTGTATCAAAACATCCTTCCTTTTAGTTAGAAATCTTAGACAGGGAGTTATCTTGGGAACACCATTTTTGTCTCTTATAAGACCCTTTTTGGTAACTACTCAAGGTATCCAATTCAAGACTAAAGGTAAGAATGTTACTATCAAATTTTGTTCAAAACCTAGGGAGACTATGTTAAATCAGCTTAGAGAAATCATATGTTACAAAGAGCAATTTATTCAGCAGATCTCTTCAGAGATTCAAAATATTAGGATAGATAAAATTCTTGATGATGTTAATTTTCAAAAGAAGCAGAAAACTTTACATGAAAAGTTTACTAAAGAAATTTGTTCTGATCTCCCTTCTGCTTTCTGGCATAGGAAAAAACATGTTGTAGGTTTGCCTTATATTTCTGATTTTAATGAAGAAGATATTCCCACTAAAGCCAGACCTATACAAATGAATAAAAGGCTGCTTGAAATTTGCAAAGAAGAAATTGAAAATCTTTTGCAAAAAAATCTGATTAGAAGGAGCTCTTATCCTTGGAGTTGTGCTGCCTTTTATGTTGAAAATGCTGCCGAAAAAGAAAGGGGTGTGCCTAGATTAGTAATTAATTATAGACCCTTAAATAAAGTACTGCAATGGATTAGATATCCTATCCCGAATAAACAAGACCTAATTAGGAGAATTCAAGGAGCTAAAATTTATTCAAAATTTGATATGAAATCTGGGTTTTGGCAAATTCAGATAAAAGAAGAAGACAGATATAAAACTGCTTTTACCACTCCTTTTGGGCACTATGAGTGGAATGTCATGTCTTTTGGTTTAAAAAATGCACCTTCTGAGTTTCAAAGAATAATGAATGAAATTTTCTTGCCCTACACATCTTTTATCATTGTCTACATAGATGATGTTTTGGTATTTTCTCAAGATATTGATCAACATTGGAAACATCTAAATACTTTCTACAAAACTATTATGTACAATGGCCTCGTAGTATCTGCCAGAAAAATGAAACTTTTCCAAATTGATATTCAATTTTTGGGGTATAGAATTCGTTTTGATCAAGTCACACCTATTGCTAGGGTTATTGACTTTGCTGATAAATTCCCAGATGAAATAAAAGATAAAAAGCAACTACAAAGGTTTTTGGGATGTTTAAATTATGTTTCAGATTTTTATGAATGTCTTGCTAAAGACAGAAAAATCCTGACTGATAGATTGAAAAAAGATCCTCCTGCCTGGACCTCGAGTCATACTCAGGCAGTTAGACAGATTAAGAACAAGGTTAAGAAATTACCTTGTTTACACATATTAGATCAAGATGCTCTCAAAATTATTGAAACTGATGCCTCAGACATAGGCTTCGGAGGTATCTTAAAACAAAAGATGGGAGCCTCTGAGCAATTAGTCAGGTTCACTTCGGGGACTTGGAATAATGCTCAGAAAAATTATTCTACTATCAAGAAAGAAATCTTGGCAATTGTCAGGGTCATCTCAAAATTTCAAGGAGAACTTCTAAATAAGTAATTCCTGCTGCGAATCGATTGTAAAGCAGCAAAAGATGTCCTTCAAAAGGATGTCGAAAATCTGGTTTCAAAGCAAATATTTGCTAGATGGCAAGCAATATTATCATGTTTTGACTTTCAAATTGAACATATTAAGGGAGAAAATAATTCACTCCCAGACTTCCTGTCTCGTGAATTTTTACAGGGACATGGCCCCAAAGAGGGATATATCAACAAGTGGGAGGCCGGTTGAGTACTCCCCAAGCAAGCAAAAACTCTCCAACATATATCCTGAGAGTTCAACTCAAAAACCCTCAATGATGCCACAAGATTTTGGGCATACATCTCAATATATTCTCAAAACAGAGGAACATATATTGCCTCTGGAATTCAATGATTTGAATCTTGGTCTCAAAAATATTATGACCAAGTACTTTCCAAAACAATCATATTTTGTGCCTATATATATATATATATATATATATATATATATATATATATATATATATATATGATTAATGCAAATATCGACTTATATGACTAAAATATGCATGAACGATGGAGAAAATATATGAAAAAATCATACAAATCAGATAAATATCAGAATAGAACACTCATGAGTTGAAAAAGAGAAGGGCACAATCAACTCCATCCTATATCAGATGGATTGTCTCAATTCGGAGAACGTAGTGCTCCACTAGCAAGTAAATTTTTACTCTTGCCAAAATGATCTCACCTCTGCATGCCCCTGCTATAATGCTATGTAAGATTCATGTACTCCATTTATTTTGATCGGTCTCCACAGGCCTCTATCTCTAATGTTTGCTATTTGTACTTGAACCGTACTTGTGAGCCTCTACTTGTAAGGTCCTCACAGGCACCTATCTCTGCTGTATGCTATTATTCTAACAAAATTTCATTATTTTAAAGTATGTAATCTCTACTACTTTTCTTTTCTTTTTTCGTTACTTAAAACAAAACTAAAAAAAGATTCACAGCACAAACTCATTGATAGGGCTAGGGGTGCCTCATCATGTTCTAGTCGAGTGAGCCATAGAAGATCATTTGTGCATTTTTTTGCCAAACAATCTATTTTTTATCTTTTTTTTATTTAAATAAATAATTCAAAAATATGCATCCAATTGTTGACAAAATTTCTATAATTTATTGGTCTAGTTGCCATTCAACGTCATGACTGGGCTGACAACAAAGCTCTAATGGTCAGGTTGAATGGTGATTGGGTCAAAAAAAAATTAGTCGTCATTTAACTTGGTGACTGAAGGTTAGTTCCGTAAAAATTTGTTGTTATCGATTATTTATACAATTTATAATGGATTATTTAAAAAAATTCTCAAAATTGGGATATCAATATCCACTATCTACAATAGCAAAAGGCACATGTTTTGCTCTCTATTTTGGGCTATTAGATTAAAAATCAACATCATATATCAAAATGGATGAAACTAAATTTCATGAGATATAATTAGGGATATTTGATTTGATGTCAAACATTACCACATTTTTTATCACAATTATAACGCACACCAAAAAGTGGCCGATAAAATGGCAGCCACAGATGTGTTGAAATCTTAGCAAAAAAATGCAACTATGATTAATAGGCCAAGGGGTTTAAAAGTTGTGTGAACCTCAACTAAAGACAAAAAAAACTAAAGGTCAAACTTGATTAAAGAGGGTGTGGTAAAATGTGTAAGCAACTAAACAGTCCCTCAATCACTATTTTTCTAAAAGATAAATTTGAATCATTTAGAGTAGGTTTAGAATGCATGAATTCTACATAAATTTTGAAAAAAATCTCACATCGAGTGAGAATGAATGTTTTATTTCCTTCAAAATTTATAATGAACTAACTAAAATTCTACAATTGCGTGGTTAGTCTCTGTATAAATTAAAATTTTATATACATAAAGATATTATCATTTAGTACTATATTAGAGATGAAGTTGATTTTGAATAGATTTTTCAGATGAATCTATATCACAATAGAGATAAAATTAGTTTTATATATTATTTCTAATATGATAAATCTATACCGTTGTAAATATGATGAACGAAATAAATATTTAATTTTTAACTTTTTGGATTCATATTCAAAATTATGATACTAAAATTAACAATATTTTTAAAATCATCAAAATTTATTATATAATATATTCCTCTGCAAATTTTATTAAACCAGCAGGAGAAGAAGAAGCACACTTCTCTTTCTCGAGATTTCCACAGATGATCCAATTCCCAAAATTGAGAGACTCGGAAGCCAACAAAAGCGCGATCGTCCAGACTCCACCAACCTCACTAACGCATTAAAAAAGGCCGCCGCCGCCTGAGAGAGGGAGAGAGACGCCACAACCTTCTCTCCTCGGCGCCTACCTCCGCCGCCTCCTCGCTCCGATCTTCTCCGTTTCCACGGTACCATGGACTAGCCATCAATATCATATTGTATTCTTGTTTGTGTTATGTTTTCCTGTCTTTTTAAATTATCCGGCGTTGCTTGCTTTCTTGGGTGGGTTCAAGTGCTTGTCATCTGAAGTGCGGATGTCTTTTTATGTGTTTTTCTTTGAAAGTTCGTAAGATATTTTTGTTCCTGGATCGAAGAAGGAACGGGGTTCTTGGATTCTTGATTGAAGGGAAAGAAATGGTTGGAAGTAGGTTTTATTCTAGATTAGATGTTAGAGGCGAAAAACTTTTAGGATTTATATGATTTTTGTAGTGTCTTTTGTACTGGCTTTAAAACCTTAATTCTCAAGATTTAAGATTTGAGAGAGAGAGGCTGTGATGTGAGTGAGCAATTAGAATTGCTGATACGTGTGCTTCTCTCATGTGTGCTTGTTTCTTTGTTGTGAGATCAAGTGCCTGATGCAAGGAATTTATGTTTCATTTATGCATTCAGTTAATTTAGATGAAAGGTTAACTTAATACTTGCAGTTGGTAGAGGCAGCTTATGGCAATGGTATTTTTTATTGCTGAACGTGGATAGTGAAATTGAGTATTCTATGGAAGTACAAAAATCAAGTACTGTTGTTTGCTCTCCCAAAAGGAAATTGCACCGATTGTATAGCAATTGAGTTGCAATTGATGGTCTGGCTTTCACCTGTTAGTAACCATGGATACTTTTAGATTTGTGCAGTTTTCTTTTTTTAAGTTTAGAGTCTCGCTGGAGCTTCGAGTGAGGGGTATGCAGAAAATGATTGCCCTTTTCATACTGCTCCAGAAAGTTACTATGCCCTTTTCATGAAGAAAAATGGTTCCCTTCATTTTCTTCATTGCCAATGATGGCGCTGGCATATATCAGTAGCGTTTATGCTGTACTCATGTCCTACGATACTAGGGAAAATATGTGAGTTTCAGTGCTTGTGGCACAGAGTAAGGTGCTGTATGCATATTCAGGAAAGACTAGGTGTTTTCTTGTTGATTCTTTTATTTTCTTAATTTTTCTGTTACCTTTTATGTTTTACTGTTTTGCACCTCAGTTCGTTCCTCAGAAATAACACCAAAACTATAGTCAGATTATATCAGTGGAATAAATTTTTACATAGAAAAGAAGTATATCTCATTGCTCTGAGATTTGTATTCCCAAATTCCCATACTTTGTAAAGTTCATGATGCTTTTATCACTTGAAAACTCTGCTTGTTCAATCCATTTGCTTCTCAGCTAACAGTAGTCAAATTTGATTATGTTGTGTCTGATTTAGTACCTTTAATTGGTTTATAATAATCAATGAGTGTGGATGATATCTTTACTAAATTCGCTACCCTTGTCACTGTATCTCTTATTTGGTTCTAACACTTTAGCCTGTTCTGTTGATAAAGTGGCTAAAACTTCCCTAAGATAATTACTGATTTTTTTTTTTGGCAAAGCTTGCTATTATCCTTTGTTTACCGAGTCTATCTTCCTTGTAGTTATGGCACTGTTTTTATGAATTATTGTTGACGGAGCAAGCAATATGCAATTTCATGTGTCAGCTCTTACAAGTTACAATTTTTCAGTTATATCATCCTTTGTCCATCATCTAGTGCAGCCATATTGATTCCCTTATGATGGATTGATGACAAATTAGTATAGTAAATCAATTATGCTTTTCTTGACCTTGCAATTTCTTTTGCTTTTGTCATCCAGTTGGTATAATACATCAATCACTTTTTCATGTCGTCCTCCAGTAATATCAATTGCATTTCACTGCAAAAATTTTTAGGCAATCATATCATGTTGACATCTTTACTTACTGGAATTACTAAATTGAAAAATTATATATCATATAGAAGGCTCCATATCTCTAGAAGTGAAAGTTCTGCATGCTATTTTTATGTTGTTGTTTGTTTACTAATATTTTCTGTTACTTTGAGCAATTAGCACGGTATTTAATTTAATATAGACATTAAAAAGGAGGTATTCTCACAATGGTCATTATAAACATAACATAAGACACCTTTATGATATCTTGGTTGACAATGGCCTGACTGACAAATACACATGAGATGGATATTTGTTTCACACATGGGTACGTATACATGTGGATGCTAATTTCTTTGTTTTCATGAGACCTTTGTGATCATATTGTTAATTAAATATGTAGTCTTGCTGTTCTTATTACACCATGTTGGATGAGCTCACTAATTGTGTTGCCCCCATCTGAATATGTCTGTGCTAGGTTGCAAGATGTCAACCAGCTCATTCACGACATCCTGCTTACTTGGGAGCAACTTCAGAACTCAGGCCTCCTTGGCTGCAGTCAAAGGCCCCTCTTCTGTAAGCTTCTTCAGCAACAGTTCCATGATGAGAAGCCTGAAGACCTCCAAGAAGCGTGATGTTTCAGCGATGGCTGCCTACAAAGTGAAGCTCATCACACCAGATGGGACAGAGCATGAGTTCAAGGTTTCTGATGATACTTACATCCTTGATGCTGCTGAGACAGCAGGAGTGGAGTTGCCATACTCGTGCCGTGCCGGGGCATGCTCCACCTGTGCTGGCAAACTTGAGGTCGGCACTGTCGATCAGGCAGATGGGTCATTCCTGGATGAAACCCAACAGGCTGAAGGCTATGTTCTCACCTGTGTGTCCTACCCGAGGTCGGACTGTGTCATCCATACCCACAAGGAAGGCGAGCTGTACTAGCACAATCTCGGATCTTGTGAAACTTGCTGCAAGGGACAAATGTTCTCAGAGTAGTTAAGCTCCAGCTTAAGTAGCTGTGTTAACTAGCACTTAATCTGCAGTGTTGTTCTTGCCAGTAAAAACTTGGGTCATTCAGAGGCTGATGTTTCAGGTATTCATGCAAATATTACATAGTTATTTAGTCAACAAAAACAAGATACATGGTGGCGTAATATGAGACTCATGGTTTTGGGCGTAATTGGTATATTTGCAACTTATTTTAGTATGAGAAATTTCAGGAATGGTTGTGTTCTTTTCTTAAACATTTCAGTTGAGTCTGATTTCTTTCAATTTTGAAAATTGGATCTCACTTATTTTTAAATTATTTTAATTAGATCCCACCATTCAGATATTCATGCAAATATTGCATCATAACTAATCACTAATTTGGCATAAGCATAAAATTGAGAAAATTACAATAACATCATATAATCATTAAAATCTATTAACAAGTTAAATTTTTACAAAATTTTAAAAAAATTACAAACAATAAGCGATGGGTGGGGAGTCAATCGAAACAATTTTGAATGTAGGATCTAATTTTTCAAATTGAAAAAAAGTGGGACGCAATGTATTCAATTTGAAAAAATAAATCTAATTGAAAGTTGTATTTAATTAAGATCATTCGTGAAAATTACTTTTTGTAAGTATATTCTGTATGTCATCTTGTGATGCATAATTTATTGATCACTGCATCATCTGATCAGTCTTTGTTTTCTTCTCTATCATGTTACTCGTGAAGTGCTTATTTATCAATGTAGTAGTTTATAAATTGAGTCGGATGTTTGCATTTGGTGTGCCGGAATGATGTTGGCTGGTTCGGTATATGCCATAGGGTTAATGGTAATCAAACCTGGTTAAACTGCTGCGCGAACTAGACCTGAACACAAGGCCATTTTTTAAGGCTGCACGAATCAGGGGAGGGTTGGCAGGCGGCGACGTCGTCTTTAGCGGTGACTAGCACGATGGGGCGGCGCCATGTAAGGGTAGATAGTTTCATATTTATCCCCACAAAATTTCTGTCCTAAAGAAGCCTAATAAGTGAATAATCATATGATATACAATCCGGGCATAAACTTCACATCATGTTCAGTCACGTCGACATCGCATTTTTGGTCGTTCGATTGGCGCCTTCGTTTCATCTGAATCGATTGTGTGGAACCCACTAAGCTTGTGGACTACTGTTTGAACTTTGTGTCCACGTTGAGTCACGTCGCTCTATCATTCGTGGTTATTCGATCAATGCATTCACTTCATCTGGGTTGTCGAATGTGATCCTGCTTATTCGGCCAATAACCCAAATTCCCCCAAACAATAAAATTCGATCAGACATTGTTTTCCACTGTCCAATTGTATTGTTTCCCACATTCAACCAAAATCAAGCCTGCGGATTTGACCAGCAACCCAAATTTGATCAGACCCCACCCTATTTCCCACATTCACCCAAAATCAAGTCTGCCAAATCAACTAAAAAACACAACTACTCGATCAAAAGAACCAAAATTTGACCATTAGATAAAACAAAACCAATGATTCAACCAAGTCGGTGCGACCAAGTTTTTTTATTGCCACCTCCAAAAACACATGATTCGACCAAAAATACAAACAATGAGACCATCACAAAAAACAAAACACTGGTTCGATCAAGCAAAAAAAGTTGAATCGACTAGATACAAATACCACTAGCACAAAACCGCTTATTTGACCAGACACAAAAAAACTGACCAACGCACCTCGAGGATCGAGGCAAAAATTACAAATCTCCCCATTCGACCATAACCAAACACGACCAACACAAACAAATTTGCTAAGTGATCAGACACAAAATACAATCGAAAGGCAAGAACGTCAAATATAAAGGCAAATCACCAGATTCGACCAGACACAAAAAACGACTAGTGAACTATGAAGATCACACCAGAAAATTATTACCAACACAAAAAGAAAAATTACTGGTAACTTTTGTACTAATACGACCACGCTAGAGTGACTAAGTTCTTTTTACTGCCATGTCCAACTATCCTTTTCAATTATTCGATAAGTTCTTTTATTGTCATGACCAAGATGTTTATTGTGACGACTAGGATTTGCAATCATAACGAGGATTAGTACAATATCTGGTCATAGTCGTTCAGTTCAAAACCGGTTGTGTAAAGACAAACATTGGTTGTGGTCGTTCAGTTCAAAAAATGATTGTATCAAAACAAACCTGGTTGTGGTCAGCTATTTCAAAACTGGTCATATCAATTTAAGCCCTGGTCATGCTCATTTAGTTTAAAAAAATACAAGTCTTGTTCATGATCATTCAGTACAAAACTGGTCAAATCAAGACAAAAACTGGTCATGGTCGTGCACCTCAAACATGATCATATCAGCGCATGATCTGAGTATTATCATTCAGTTTTGGATATAATATCTTATCATCTACAAATCTATTTTCTTAATATCACGGCAATACGCCTACCTATTTTAAGAGAAATTTATATAAAAACCTTGGTATTTTACGTGTGTCAAAAAACCTCATATTTTTAGTCTTAGTTACTATAGATATTTTTGTTAAGTGTTTTAGTTTCCGTAGGATTTTTTGAGCATCCATTAATTATGATAGTTGTGCCACATTAGGATTAGAATTGAGTATTTTTAGACTCGCATCAAACTGAGTTCGGGTTGGATCGACAAAAAGTCAAAATTCTTTGGGTTGATTCAAGCTCAGCACAATTTAATATACATGTTGAGTTGGGTTCCATTGGGTGGATTTGACATTCAAAAAATTAGATTAAGTTGGATTTGAATTTTAGAGAGTAACAGATCATGTATAAAGAACCCGTGTCTAACCCTAATCTCAGGTCCAGCCAACCTACTCAGGTTCGGACAGGTCAGGTCGGCTAATTATGCTCAAGCATAATTAGGACCAAGGTATATTATGTAGAGTCTGTGGTGTTGACCAGGCACATACATTGAACTCATCATAATATGTTAAAAATTTTAATAAAAAAGCTAAAAATATTTAAAAAGAGAAAATTACACAAAATTCATATATTTTGTCACATTTGTCCAAAACCACATATTATATAAACATTCAATTTATGGACCAATTTAGAGTAAACACATAAAAAGAGTTCAATGAAAAATGAGATAAAATATTAAAAAGTTACAACAAATAATTTTCCTTTTTGGTTTTTCTATTATAGATCAATTCATAATACAGATATTGGTCGAGTTTTAGAACATGCCTAACTCTATATGAAATAGTGCTTTTTCTTTTTCTTTTTCAAAATTAGTGATACTTTACAATACTTTACATTGTAAATATGTTTGGCATTAGACATTAATCCATTATAAAACACTTCTTAATTAAATTCCAACAACTTTTCTTAGTCCAAATTAATGTTTATGGAAAGATATACGGTGATTAAGTTGGAGGGACGATCGCAATAATTAATAGGGATATTTTAGAGTAAAATTATAAGTTTTTTACACCAAAACTTTCTAAACTAAAATAAAAAATAAAAAAGAAGTTCATTTTTGTCCTCCAACTTTTGTATCAAGTTCATTTTAATCCTTCAACTTTGTAAAGGCTCTCTGTTATAATTTTAGAATACAAAATTTTATGAGGTGAGTCGCTTTTACTTCAAATTAATGAGTTAGATAATCCATATAAACAACTCATTTTGATGACTAAAGATCTTTCCAATCTCATTTAGGTTTATGTTACACAATATCAACTCAAACAGTTAATAGCTTAATGCTTTTGCTTGTTTTTATGGTCTAAAATGTATAGATGGATTATGATTCAACTCATAAATTTGGGATAAAAAACTTACCACGTTAGTTTTCTCATTTCAAAATTGTAATAAAGAATTAATTTTGCACTCAATGTCAAAATACAAAGCTTGTTTGAGTCTTCACAAAGTTGGAAGATTAAAACGGTGATTAAGTGGACTTTTCTCAAATGTTTTTTTTTTGTGCAAAACAAGTGCATAACATAATATTTTTTTAAAAAAAAAGAGCAATGCTTTGCAAACTAACGAATTCTTATAAAGTCTTTACAAAATATAAATGAAATTGATGATACGTGCAAATATGAGATTAATTGAGGATGTAGATGAATCCATCATTAGAGAATAAAATGAGGTAAAATTGGAGACACTATGTTTATTTTGAGGTTTGAAAATTCTCAAATTAATAAAAAAATAAAAAGATCTATATATACTATTTGACGAACTTAGATTATAATAATATAGATGGATCACAAAGATCCCATTGTAATCTAGAAGTTCGTAACATCGGCCCGATAACTGCCAACTTGCTATTTATTCTCCACTAATAAAACCAACTCCTTCGATTCTAAAAAATATAGGATTATTTGTAATAAGTTTTTTATTCTTTTACTCGTTGTGATACTCATCCGTTTCTAGTTCTGTTTTTTTAATCGAATCCGATTTTTTACTAGTTGCTTAATGATAGAAAAATATGAGATAAAAAATAAATTTAATTGATTTCAGACTTGGTATCTCTAAAAAGCATCATTCCTTTGGTTCTTATAACTGAAAAATTATCTTGAAGGTCTACATGAAAATACAAAATATGTAATTGTATCAAAAATTATATAAAAAAGAATAACCGAATGGAGAAATACTTGGACTCCAATTTCAGACATCAAGTCGCAGGCACAACCCTGGACAGGCGGTGGAAATTACCAAATTGGAGTATGGTAGGGATGGAAGAAATTTCTGGTGTAGTGAAATTCAGATGACTTTTTGGTCTAATAAGACACAACTCTAGTTTTATAAATAGAAATATTTTTTGCACTAGTTTTTTTTTTAAAGATTTGCAAAGATGTTTTAGACTTTAGTGCACATACAAAATTTTACTACGTGATTTGACACGCATTTTAGCTGAGGGCCCACTCGTAAGACTCACGGGTAAAACGTAGCCTTTTGGGTTCGACATCGATACATACTGATGTATTTATTATTTTTGTTACATTCTATTTTAAGAACAAGAGAAAAGACTAGGCCCCAAGTTTTCACATATATCCCAAAAACTCATACATGCTAAATAAGAGCCAGTGATCTTTACTAGTATACATTCGTTCATCGCGCGTTTCTACAACTCTACATTCATTCATTCATTTTTTTTCTCTCTCTCTCTCTCTCTATATATATATATATATATATATATATATAGAAAGTTTCATGTATCTCATTGTTTCATGCATCCATCAGTTCAATCGCCCTGAACTTCTAATCCTGTTCTACTAGTTTTCTCGAGGAATTCTCTCCCCCGATCAATGATAACGGTGCACGCCTTTGTGTTATTGATTGACATTCTTTTATTTTCTTTTGTTGCGGTTTTGATTTCATGTTTGTGTCGATTTTTCGCCTTAAAACCCTATACTGATCCAGAAAAAAGTTTAGAGATGAAGCTGGTTGTGTGACTACCTTAGTGCTCACCTGGGTGGCTAGCCTATTTCCTAACGATGTTAGCAACATCTTGAGTTCCTGTTTAGGGAGCCCGTGGGCAAGGGCATACACTAGTACAGAAATGCAGTCTACTAACCTCTATCTTCTATCGGTTATTAGCGATATAGCAGAAAACCGATAGAAAATGTGCCTCGCGGTCATAAAAGCCCAACGGGTGTATTTTCCTTATCAGTTTATAATAAACTTACCGATAGAAGAAGCAGTATGATTTATTCTAGCGGTGATGAACATATTTGCCGTTAGAAGATATGCATAAGTACTGACGGGAGAATGTTGTGCGCCGATAGGACTGGTCGACTTCTACAACTAGTCTTATTCTATCGGTACAGTATGCGTATACCGACAGAGTATGTACAAAATTTCCTATCGGCAATATGTAGTGTGCCGATAGAACCGTTCACCTTCTACAAATATTTTTATTCTATCGGTAATGGATTATTGTACCGTTAGAATATATCGAAAATTGCTTACAACTGTTCGTCGTCAAATAGTTTTATTCTATCGGTATTGAATGTTTATTCCGTTAGAATATAACAAAAATATTTTAGAACTGTTCGCCTTCTACAACTACTATTATCCTATCGGTAATATGTATTGTGCCGATAGAACCATTCGCCTTCTACAAATGTTTTTATTCTATCGGTAATTTATTTGTGTACCGATAGAACGTATCTAGTACTATAAATAGACGGGTGTGTCTCTTTCATTCTCACAGTTCATCTGGCGCTCGTAGTCTTAACCCGTAAGCTCCATGGACGGCCGGCGCACCTCTATAGGTGACCACTGCACCTCTGCACCTCTATCGACTCCCTCTAGACTTCGGCATCCCAAGCAAGGTACGTAAAATTTCGGCAATATTGTTAGATTATTCTAATCCGATTATGGCAATTATTCTGCAATTTTGTATCCTTCATTTTGATGTGTCTTCTTTTCAATTTGATTATGATTTGTGCAGGTCCTTGGATGATGCTCATGAGGGGCAACGTATTTCACGGTTCTTCATCGCAGTACGCTGCCTACGTTGACTTGTTGGCGAAAGAAACGGTGAAGATCACCGTCGAGAGCTGGAAGGGCGTGAAGGGCGAGATCTTGGTTGGCTCAGTCGAGAAGATCCTTAAGGCCGGTGTGTTTCTCAAATCAGGACCTATAGAAAGCATCTTATATTTTTTTGCATGCACCAGCTTGTGGCCAGATGCTAACCTGCTTGGAGAAGAAGAATTGTTGTCATTTGCATAGCCATTCTACACCATCACTACACAGAACAACATCTTGGAAGGTAGGTTCTTTTTGTTAATGGAGTTGAGTTGAGTTGAGTTGAGTTGAGTTGAGTTGAGTTGAGTTGATCGAGTTTGAGTTCGAGGAAATCACCAATACAAATGAAACTCGACGGCAGTTCCAGCTCCTCGGGCGTCTTCGAACTGAACTCCTATGGTTAAGTCCAATGTGGTTCAGACATTTGCTGTTTTGGATGAATGGATTTGTGATGTATCAGGTCTAACTTGTAGTCGGTAGTTGCATTGTCGCAACCTGCAAAGGTTCTCTTTTATGTAAAATGTATGGGCCACTGGGTCCTCGCCGTGATCTGTTGTTAATTTCATACGTGGCTTTTCTAATATACATCGAATGTGTGAATTGTTGTATTTGTATATTGTTGTATATTTGTGTATCATGTATTGCTAATTGGGACATGAACTTGAATGTGTAGGGAGTATTTGTGTATTTGATTGTATTGGTAGGTAGGTGTGTATTTGTACTGCTGTTTCAGACATGCACTTCAATTTGTGAACTGGCATGTGTATATTTGTACCTGAATTTGTATTGGTGAACTGGCATGTGTATGTTTGTACCTGAATTTGTGAACTGGCATGTGTAATTTCTTTGGCAAGATGAAGTCCCAAGTACGTAAGAAAAATATTTTTGAGTCTCCTAGTTAATCCACAAATTAGCATTTCTTGAAATATTGCTTTATCTTCTAGTTAAGATCCGTTTGATGTAAGATCTGTTTGATGTTACATTGATATGATTCCTTGGATGTGAGAACTGGTGTCATGTGTGTCCCAGTTTGGTACAAGTACCTCCTCTAACGGTAAGTACACATATTTACCGGTAGAAATCACATATTTGCTCAGTCATGCATTATCTAACGGTAAATACACATATTTACCGATACAAAAACTCTTGTTCGTGTGTCAACCATCATCTAACGGTTAATACACAAATTTACCGATAGAAAAACTCATGTACGTCAAGTGTCATGCATCATCTAACGGTCAATACACATATTTACCGATAGAACAAGACCCGTACTTGCTCAGTAATGGACATTCTCTAACGGTATATGTCTGTTTTTACCGATAGAATATGTGAGCGGCGAATTACCTTAGTTAGTCTAACGGTTATTTCATGTATTTACCGTTAGAAGAAGATCCATTATAAGGAAAACCTCACTCGACCATTGCTGAGCTGCTCTTTAATTTGTTCTGTTACACTCTGTGTCCCTCTGTTTGTGATGAAAGTTCCACGCTCGCAGCTACACTGCTAGGGTGATCAGCGCAGGCTGGAGGGAAGTTGATTGCGCCCCTCTCTTTAAGGTATGCTTAATTGTCGACACTTATCTCTCTCTCCCTCTAGATCTCCCTCCCTCTCTACTTGCAAGCTAGCTGTATTGTGTAGTTCCAAGTTTGTAGCTCTAAGCTTGGGAGCTTGGTAGATGGAAATGCGTTATGTTTTAGGAGCTAACTAGCTTGTATTGTGTAGTTAGCTAGGTTAATTAGTGTTAATTTCGTCAGGCTAGGGTTCAACACATGTATCTGTTGTAAGAGGCTGTACATGTACATATACATAACTTAATTAGGCAGGTTTCATGCATTGCTGACTCGTTAAATTTTGTTAATTGTAGATGGACAAGAAATATTGGATGTATGGAATAAAATGTACTACTCTTGAATATTTGGATGGTGTGAATGAGTTTATTAAATTTGCTGAGCAACAAAAGGAGAGGAAGAGAGAGAAAAATATGCTCTGTCCTTGTACAGATTGTATGAACTTGAAGAGGTTTAGCAACTCTGATCAAATTAAGAGTCATTTGATTCGTCGTGGTTTTAACGCACAATACACCCGTTGGATATGACATGGCGAAGATCTTGAGGAAACAAGCACCACTACTACCAATCAGCAGGACTTGGATGTGGATTGCAATAATATCGATGATCATCCGAATTTTGATAATGTTCATTCCGATGTGCACGTAGATGATGATGATGACAATCTAGATGAGATGTTACGTGATGTAGAGGAAGATTACAACGAAAACGACTTCTGTGAATTTGAGAAGCTGATTGCTGACTCTGAGAAGCCTCTGTTCCCTGGATGTGCAATATTTACAAAACTGTCTTCTGTGTTGAGATTATATAACTTGAAGGCAGGCAACGGTTGGAGTGATAAGAGTTCCACGACACTATTAGATCTTCTAGTGGACATGCTTCCAGAGGGAAATGAGTTGCCAAGATCTACTTACCAAGCCAAAAAACTGTTGTGCCCGTTGGGAATGGAAATCGAAAGAATACACGCATGCCCAAATGATTGTGTGTTGTGCCGTAACGAGTACTCCAGTTTGCATGTTTGTCCAAGATGCGGCGCATTGAGGTATACGCGTAGAGACCGGATTGACAGTGAACGTCACGAGGTAAAGAAAGGACCTCCGGCGAAAACTGTGTGGTACTTGCCTGTGATACCTAGATTGAAGCGGCTGTTTGCAAATCCGAAAGTCGCGAAGCACTTGCGTTGGCATGCTAAAGCCTGGAAACAAGACGGAAAACTAGACACCCAGCTGATTCTATTCAATGGAGAAACATCAACAGAACATTTGCTGAGTTCGGCGGCGAACTCAGGAATATAAGGTTCGGCCTGAGTACAGATGGTATGAACCCACATGGTAATATGAGCAGTCGGCACAGCATTTTGCCGGTTCTTTTATGCATCTACAATCTTCCTCCTTGGTTATGCATGAAGCGCAAGTACATCATGATGGCGTTACTAATCTCAGGACCCAGACAACCCAGAAATGATATTGACGTGTTTCTAACGCCTTTAATCGAGGACTTACAGAAATTGTGGAGCGAGGGGGTGAAGGTGTGGGATGCATACAACAAAGAGAATTTCATCTTGCGGGCCCTGATATTTTGCACCATAAATGATTTTCCGGCCTATGGCAATTTGTCGGGGTATAATACGAAAGGAGCCAAGGCTTGCCCTATTTGCCTAGATGAAACTGAGAGCATGTGGCTGCGAAACTGCCGGAAAACAGTGTACATGTGTCACCGCAGGTTTCTTCCGGTGCATCACACGTACCGTAAGAAGAGGAAATCATTTAACGGGAAGCCCGAGAAGGGATCAGCTCCAGTGTTTCTGACAGGTAAGGAGATTTACTCGCGCGTGAAGGACATCAAAGCTGAGTTCGGTAAGCATTCTAAACCTTGAGAAAAAAATGTTTGGAAGAAGAGATCGATTCTCTGGGATCTACCGTACTGGGAGCACTTACAAGTACGACATTGCGTTGACGTCATGCATGTAGAGAAAAATGTCTGTGACAGTTTGATTGGTTTGTTGTTGAACATTCCAGGAAAGACGAAGGATGGTGTGAAAACTCGTTGTGACATGGTGGAAATGGGGATAAGGACTGAGTTTGCACCTTTAGAGAATGGAAAGCGTACATACCTCCCCCCAGCATGCTATACGTTGTCCAAGAGCGAAAAAATAGAACTCTGTCGGTGCCTGCACGGTGTTAAAGTTCCATGTGGGTACTCCGCGAACTTGAAAAAACTTGTGTCTATGAAGGACCTAAGACTGGTTGGCATGAAGTCTCACGACTGTCATGTCTTGATGTCACAGATGCTTCCCATTGTTATCAGAGGCATTCTCCCAGTTAAAGTCAGAGAGACAATCACAAACCTATGTTATTTCTTCAACGCAATATCTTGCAAGGTAAGTACATGCACTCCTACTATAAGTTCGTTACCTCCATTTCTGGAGCTTAATTAGAAGATTTTCCTGATATGAATATTTGGCGCAACTGTGTCCTCGTAGGTAATTGATCCGGATGGACTGGATGCTTTGCAACGTGATGTGGTTACAACTCTTTGTCAGCTCGAGATGTATTTCCCTCCATCCTTTTTTGATGTTATGGTCCATCTGATTGTTCACCTTATCAGAGAAATTAAGTTTTGTGGACCTGTGTGCCTGCGCTACATGTATCCATTTGAGAGATTTATGGGTGTATTGAAGGGATATGTAAGGACTCGTCGTCGACCGGAGGGGAGTATCATGGAAGGTTATGCCGCCGAGGAGGTGATTGAATTTTTCACAGATTACATGGCCGGGGTTGACCCAATTGGCGTTCCTAGGTCCCGACACGAGGGTAGGCTTTAGGGCATCGGAACGATTGGATTCAAAGCTATCGTCCCCTCTCGTGATGTGTACGTAAAATCACATTTTTGGGTCTTACAACACATGACGGAGGTCGAGCTATACATACACGAGCACAAGGTAATGTTATGGTCACAGAATCCTTTGAAGTCAGACGTTTGGGTCGCTAGAGAACATAACAGGAAATTTGCTGGGTGGATCCAAGAAAGAGTCACGCGAGCTGCCGAGGGCTCCGTAAGTGAAACTGTGACATGGTTGGCTAGAGGCCCAAGATTCACTGTAGGGACTTGGCAGGGGTACGGCATCAATGGGTATTCATTTTACACAAGAGCTCAAGACGCAAAGAGTAGCACGCAATGTAGCGGAGTGACACTGTTTGCTATTTCCGAGGATGCCAGGTCAGTAAGGGCGCTGAACTCATATTATGGTGCTATTGACGAAATATGGGAGCTCGATTACGGATTACTTAAGATTCCCCTGTTTCGATGCCAATGGGTCGAAATCCCTCGAGGTGTTCAAGTTGACAGTTACGGGTTTACTCTTGTCGATCTTGGTAGAGTCGAACACCAAGATGATCCATTCATACTTGCAAAGCAAGCCACACAGGTATTCTACATCGTTGACCCGGCCAATCCGAACTTGCATGTTGTCCTCCACAGCAAGAGACGTATTGTTGGGGTCGAAGACGTTGTCAACGGAGAGGAGTATAACCAATTCGATGAAATACCTCCATTTTTAGAGGACATTCAATCTATCCCTACTGAAGATATCGACGAAACAACGTATCTGCGAGATGATCACGAAGAAGGATTATGGGTTGAGAACCATTAATGATTATTTTCTATTTTAGGGATAAATTCCAAGCAAATAGCCCACAAGTTCTGCAGCAAGGTGAGGAACTTATCATTAATACATCAGGCAGTACATTTTTCCTTAGAACTTAATGATAAGCTAGTTCACAGCATTAATATATCTCAATTAGTTAATTTTACTCCACAGCATGAGTTCTAACATGTACAGTACCTTTATCCTGTAAGTACTTAATTCTTCCCTTCAAATAGCACTTGCAAAAATCTCATTGCAGCCTCTTACTTCTTCAAATTAAGCTCTCCAAAAATCAATTTTTCTGACGGTATTTTGTTATTTATACCGATAGAAAAGGACATTCACTACTTTAATGTGTCTCAGGCACTTCAAAAGTTTCGCTGCGAAAAGTTTTCTTATTCTATCGGTATTATTACATTGCACCGTTAAAATAAATTCGTTAGTTTACGGTATTTTGTTGTCTGACGGTTTTTTGTTGTTCGTACCGATAGAAAAATATTCTGGCGCTTCGAATTCTCAACCGTGCCGCCACGCGTTGCCTTGGAAATTCTATAAGTATCTCGCCATGCGTCGCGGTATTTTGTTGTTTTTGTAATTCTCGAACGCTTCGACTCCTCATCTTCTCTTTCACAATGGCAACCTCCATGGGATCGTCAGCCGCGCCCTCCCCGGTAAGAACTCTAAATCTCCTGGGTTTACCCCTGTATTGTTAATCCATGTTCAGTACATTCTTGACCTGTTGATTTGCACAGGGAAGGAGAGCCGTCGAAGACACTGGCAAAGTCAAGGCCGAGCTGAGGGCCCTCTAGGAGGAGCACAAGCTCCTCACGGAGAAGCACACTCGGCTACGGCTTGACCTTGACGATCTCTTCCAGCGCATGAAGACGGATGGTGACAATGCTAGGGCGAGGACGAGGCGTCTTCGCGAGGAGAAGAAAGCCACGGATATGACTATCGCTGGCTGCGGTTTGACAATGAAGGATACCATCGCGAAGCTGAGGGAGGTCGTAGGCCTTCTCGACGCGGTAGTAGTTGATCCTAGGGACAACTTGTCGCTAGAGGAGTCCTGCGTCTTGGCTGCAAGTCAAACTGACTCTATTCTACATGCAGCCAGCGCTAAGACCACCCCTTGACCTAGCATTTTGGGTTTTATTTTTTTTTATAAGTGATAAAAGAACAATGAATGAACAATTTCTTTTTATGTCAATTTTCCAATTTTCCGGCTATCTTCCCTCTTTCTTTATCATGCTGCAGCTTTCAAGCACGGTCTGTTTGATGTTAAATTGTGTGTACCTTTTCATTACTCTGATGGTATTTTGTTGTTTTTACCGATAGAAAATGGCACACAATACTATAATCTCAGGCACTTAATTATAAAATTTTTCTGGGGAAAATTAGTCTCACGGGATTTTATTGTTTACACCGATAGAAAAAGGCACCCACTACTTCAAATATTTTTCCGGGAAAATTACTTTTTCTATCGGTATTATTTTGTTGTACCGATAGAAACGTACATAATTCTATCGGTATTATTTGGTTGTATCGATAGAAAAATGCAAACCAATACTATAATCTCCGGCACTTAATTAAAAAATTTTTCAGGGGAAAATTGGTCTCACGGTATTTTATTGTTTATACCGATAGAAAAATGCATCCACTACTTCAAATATTTTTTCGGGAAATTTACTTGTTCTATCGGTATTATTTTGTTGTACCGATAGAAAAGTACATAATTCTATCGGTATTATTTGGTTGTACCGATAGAAAAGGTCATCCACTACTTTATTACTCGTACATGGCCCTTGAGTTTCCCTCCAGTCGAACAGTTCCAACTTAGAGCACTGCGTCTCTTCGAGAGTGAAGAAAACCACAACCTCCGCAGTGACCACTTAGTTCACCTCTCCCACACGACGATCGCCGGCTGGATACTGGTTCGCCACTGCCACCAATTCTTATTTTCGTCCTTCGCCGGCGGCCGCTGCGTTATACACCGCCTCTCCATCACCACAACTGATCGCCGTAAATACCCTAATTCGTCGTTCTATTTCCAGCATCTTCCTGATTTGATCCTAATGTTTTGTACGTATTAATTCTTCGAGTTTTGCAATTACACTAGGGTTCCCTATTGTGTTGGATTATGTACATTCCGCAGGCAATGTTGATTTAAATTAGGGTTTACATAATATGTTCCAGTGCTGTAATGAACCTGTTTTGAGAATTTAACTTATCTATACTACTGTATGTGTGATCAATTGTATCCAACTGCCATGTAATGCACATTATGTGTTGGAGGTGTTCTTACACATATTCTATCGGCAGCTCATGAGTTTACCGATAGAAAATATTTCTGCACAAGTAGTAAAACTTAATTTGGATCTGGAAGGACATGAGCCATGCAATGTACTAGTTTGGTTGGGAATTTTTACTCACTTGGTATGAATATATGGCAATGTGGATGGGTCTTCGATGTATATGTTTCAAATGCCTATACATGACTTTTCCCAACCTAATAGATGTGAAGTCCTGATGACTTGCATACAGGCTAAAGATTATGCACAGTGGCACTTAGATATCTTTATATTCCATTAGCATTAGGTTTGTCAGATTATGCACAGTGGCACTTGTTGCATCTAGGCCTTTCATGCCTAACCCTGATGTGTTTTGATGGTTGATGATAATAAGTATTTTTGGACTAACTATGTGTTTGAGTTATTGTTACAGATTTCAGACAACCGCACAAAAAGCGAGGGCTGGTAATCAAGATGTTGAAGTTCAATTTAAGTTGTTCAAAAGCATAAGAAGACGCAAAAAGAAATTGTTTTTGCTGGACTAAACTGATGCATCGAGGTATGTTGTAGTTCTAGGTTTACCGATCTCAGGGTGCATGAAGATCGATCGGTTTAAGGATTTTATTCTTAGTTTAAACCGTACTATAAAGAGGGGACACAAGTTCTCTCTACATCTCCAATCATACCGAGAAAAATCTAGGTCAATGCACGCATATCATTATCTGTGGTTTTTCGACAATTTGTTTTGATGTATTGAATTTTGTCAACAGTTGAGGTTTTTACTTCTCGAGAAAGATCTGAAAAGATCTAATTTTTGTTGCTGTTGTCAAAAATGTTCTTCTCGAAAATATCTTCAAAACAAAACTGAAATCATTTGAATCAGATCTCTGGATTTTGAGTTTTCTCTGTTTTTATCCAGACTGACTGTCAGTCTTTGTAACTGACTGTCAGTATGAATGTCAGTTTGATAAACTGACTAATCTCCAGAGAGTATGTTTTTATTGAGCTGATTTTTGTTGTACTAGACTGACTGTCAGTGTTGGTAACTGACTGTCAGTATGAATGTCAGTTAGTGCAAACTGACAAATCTCCAGAGAGCATGTTTTTCTGTCTCAGATTTTTTTGTACTAAACTGACTGTCAGTATGAGTATACTGACTGTCAGTGTGGGTTTCGACCACTGAGAGTTTTTGAGTTGGTTTTTAATTCTGTTTTTCTCTGTGAGACTGACTGTCAGTTTGATACACTGACTGTCAGTTTGGGCAGTAAATTTTTGTTGTTATCTGCTTCAACGGTTATAAAGTTTTTAGCCGTTGCTTTTCACTGTTGACATTGTGGACACTGACTGTCAGTCTTTGTAACTGACTGTCAGTTTGGACTGTTTCTTTTTACCGTTTTAGTCCACAACGTTCGAGCTGTTGTGATCCTATTTTTACTCTTTCTGGTGATACACTAGACTGACTGTCAGTTTGTGAGACTGACTGTCAGTCTTAGTTACTATTTTTCAGCTCGAGCGCAAACGGCTCTTTTGACCACGAAGGCTATAAATAGAGGTGTTGAGCTACTGTTTCAATACAGAAAACACAGCAACACAGCCTTTCTTACTTTCTCACTAGTGCTTCTTCGTTTTACTTAAAACTTGATCTTTTGATCGAGTCGTGAGAGTTTTAGCCACATCGAGCATATTGTTCTTGCATTCCCATTTCTAGATATTTTCTCGGTGTGCATTGGAGGTCTAGAGTAGACCTTGCTTCTTATTACTCTTGGTGAGCGCCCTCACCTAGACGGTTCGAAGGCGTAAATCGCTGATCTCTCCAAATCGGAGATTGTCGGAGAGACGCGATTACTTGTAAAAGGCTTGGTGCTCGCCTTTCCGGAGGGGACAAGGAGCAACCTTAGTAGATAGTGTCCTGTGTGGATACTGAAGCTATACTCAAGGACTGAGTGCTTCAACGAGGACTAGTGGAGACTGGGCGTGTCTCCGATACCTCGGGATATATTGGTTTCAATCTCTTATCTTTTACTATTACTTGCTTTACCTTAATTTGAATTTTCATTTGCAAAAACAAATTTTAAAAGTCTCCTATTCACCCCCTCCCCCTCTAGTCGACATCCTGATCCAACACGTGGTATCAGAGCATTGGTCTCTCATTTATAAGCTTCACCGCTTAGAGAGAGGATGTCGTCTACTGATGGCTTTAATCTGGGTCATACTAGCCGTGCGCCTATCTTTGATGGGACTAACTATCCCTACTGGAAAGTGCGTATGTCTGTATTTCTAGAAGCCATGGGATTGGATGTCTGGTTGATTGTTAAAGTTGGTTTTTCTCCTCCGGATGATCCGGAAAGCTATACTGAAGATGATAAGAGAAAACAACATCTGAATGCTCGTGCTTTAAATGCTTTATTTACTGGTTTATCTCTAAATGAATTTAATCGTGTAAGCAACTTGAATACTGCTCACAAAGTTTGGAAAACTTTAGAGGAAATATATGAAGGAACTACTAAAGTAAAAGAGGCTAAACTTTTAATGGTTAGACAAAAGTATGAAACTTTCAAAATGTCTTCTTCTGAATCTGTTGATTCCATGTTTACTAGATTGAATAATATTGTGAATGAACTTAAAGGTCTTGGTGTTATCTTTACTAATCTGGAAATTGTCAGAAAAATGCTTCGAGCTCTCCCAGAAAGCTTTGACACTCTTGTAACAGTTTTGACAAACTCCGATCTTTCTACAACTTCACCTACTGATCTCTATGGAAATTTGATTACCCATGAAATGCACAAAAAGGAGAAGAAGGAACTGAACGAAACCTCTGATACAAAGAAAAAGACGGAGGCTTTCAAAGCAAATTCCAAGGACGGCACAAGTGAAGGTTCCTCCGATGAAGACTTGGCTCTCTTGGTAAGAAATACTCAACGTCTTCTTCGCAGGTTACACAAGAAGGGAGTGAGCATCGACACTCGTCCAAAAGGTTCAAGACCAACAAACTTCAAAGATGTGATATGCTATGAATGTCATGAAAAAGGACATATAGCATCAAGATGTCCGAACAAGAACAAATCTACGGATAAAAAGAAGAAGAACTTCAAGAAGAAGTTTAACACTCCTAAAAAGGCATGCTTTGGCGAATGGATGTCTGGAGGTGAGAATTCCGACTCCGACTCTGATGATGAGAGATGTACAAAGAAATTAGCCGGAATTGCCCTCAAAAATTCATCAAGCTCTCCAGTTTGCCTTATGGCAAAAAGGAATGAAAAGGTAACTTCTTTTGATCCCTCCTATGATGATCTAGTTGAAATGCTAAATGAAATTAATGAGGCCTATGGCAAAACTAAAAGAAAATATAAGACCCTTAAGGAAGAATTTTCAACTCTTTATAATCAACACTCTGAATTAAAGGAATCTTATGAAAATGCTCTTATGAAAGATGTCTCAAATTTGTCTTGTAAAGCTAGCATTGGTACTTCTTATAATGATATTGATAATTTTCAACTAGATACACCATGCGCTTCAAATGAATCCACTCTCTGTGAAAATATTAAACTTAAATCTCAAGTTAAAAAATTAGAAAAAGGGTTAGAAAATAGCTATAAAGGTAAAATATCTCTTGACCTAATTTTAGGTAGTCAAAGATGCACCTTTAGAAAAGAAGGTCTAGGATATTTTCCTAATAAAGATAAAAAGATAAAAATTAGAACTGTTTTTACAAAAGCATGTAACCTGTTTTGTCATAAATGCCATGAAGTAGGTCATTCACATGATTCATGCCCTCTTATGACATCTGCATATTTTGATGCTTGTTACATGCTAAAACGGTCAAAGAAAGGTTATGCTATTGCAAAATATGTTGGTGTACCAATGATGAACAAAAGAAAAAAATCTATTTGGGTGCCCAAAACTTTGATCGCTAATATTAAAGGACCCAGAAGTGTTTGGGTACCAAAATCAACTTAAATTCTTTTGCAGGTAAACTACAAAAATGGTGGACGTCATTGGGTGCTTGATAGTGGATGCTCCGAGCACATGATCGGAAATGCCAAACTGTTCACCACAATAAAAGACAATTCCGACGAACATCAAAAGATCACCTTTGGAAATAATCGTCAAGGAAGTGTGACAGGAGAAATTCAAGAACCTTTGAAAAATCTTACCATTGAAGAAGCTGAGGAAGTTGATGAAGATGGAAGTGAAGACTACAATGAACAACCTGAATCTTCTATGCAAGCTGAGTTTGCTGCAAAAGAAGCAGCACAAGAAGAAGCGCCAAGCCAGCATAGAACAATTATCAAGGATCACCCTTTGAACCAAGTTCTGGGTGATATTAGTAAGGGTGTTCTAACTCGATCTCGTATTGCTTCTTTTTGTGAACATCATTCATTTGTTTCTTCTTTAGAACCAACTTGTGTTAGTGAAGCTCTAGATGATCCTGACTGGGTAAATGCTATGCATGATGAACTAAATAACTTTACTAGAAATAAAGTCTGGAACTTAGTAGAAAGACCTAAGGATCATAATGTCATTGGAACAAAATGGGTTTTCAGAAATAAGCAAGATGAAAATGGACTAGTAATTAGAAACAAGGCTCGTCTTGTTGCTCAAGGTTTCACTCAAGTCGAAGGTTTAGATTTTAGTGAAACTTTTGCTCCTGTGGCGAGACTTGAAGCAATTAGAATTCTTCTTGCTTATGCTTCTCATTTTAACATTAAACTTTTTCAAATGGATGTTAAAAGTGCTTTTCTAAATGGTGAAATTTCAGAACTTGTATTTGTAGAGCAACCTCCCGGGTTTGAAGATCTAAAATTTCCAAACCATGTTTTTAAACTCACGAAAGCTCTGTATGGCCTCAAACAAGCTCCTCGAGCTTGGTATGAACGCCTTAGAGATTTTCTTCTTTCTAAAGGTTTTAAAACTGGAAAGGTTGACACAACTCTGTTCACCAAGAAAATAGATGATGATTTATTTATTTGCCAAATTTATGTGGATGACATAATTTTTGGATCTACTAATGAATATTTTTGTCAAGAATTTGGAGATATGATGTCTAGGGAGTTCGAGATGTCCATGATTGGTGAGCTGAGCTTCTTCCTTGGACTTCAAATCAAGCAACTCAAGAACGGTACGTTCGTGAGTCAAACAAAGTACGTGAAGGACCTGCTCAAGCGCTTTGGGATGGAAGAAGCTAAGGCTATCAAGACCCCCATGGCTACAAATGGACACCTCGACATGGACAGAAATTCAAAATCAGTAGATTCTAAACTCTATAGGTCTATGATTGGTAGTCTTTTATATCTTACAGCATCTAGGCCTGATATCATGTTTAGTGTGTGTTTATGTGCTAGATTTCAGTCAGATCCTAAGGAATGTCATTTAACTGCTCTTAAAAGAATCCTTAGGTATTTAAAATGTTATCCCAGTTTAGGCCTTTGGTACCCTAAAGATGGAAATTTTGAATTAATTGGGTATTCTGATTCTGATTATGCTGGGTGTAAGATTGATCGAAAGAGCACATCTGGTAGCTGTCAGCTGTTGGGGAGATCATTAGTATCATGGTCATCTAGGAAGCAAAACTCAGTTGCTCTCTCAACAGCTGAAGCTGAATACGTGTCTGCAGGCAGTTGTTGTGCTCAATTATTATGGATGAAACAGACATTTTTGGATTATGGAATTAAATTTGATAAAGTGCCACTTCTGTGTGATAATGAAAGTGCCATTAAAATTGCTAATAATCCTGTTCAACATTCTAGAACTAAGCATATTGAAATACGGCACCATTTCATAAGAGATCATGTGGCAAAAGGAGATATTGATCTTAGTCATGTAAGAACAGATCTTCAACTAGCAGATATCTTCACCAAACCACTAGATGAATCCAGGTTTTGCTTTCTTAGAGGTGAACTAAATATTATAGATGTTTCAAATGCTAGTTGATAAAGTGATATTTCTATTAACTTCATCATACTATTGATTGCTTATCTTGATTAATGAAGTATAATATACATCTATATATATATATATATTATTATTAAAATATTTTCTCCCTTAGAGCTCTCTCCTGGTCGAAGTCATAACTGACAGTCAGTTTTTATAACTGACAGTCAGTATAGTGTTGTTTCTTGGTCGTAGGGTTCTGGTCGTTTTGAAGTCTCACACTGACTGTCAGTATTCAACACTGACTGTCAGTCTCAGCACTTGATTTTATTGAACTGACATTCAGTGTACCACACTGACTGTCAGCTTTTTGAAATTAAGTGACTAGACTGACAGTCAGTTTGTGAAACTGACTGTCAGTTTGAGTCCTTAAAACCCTAAACCGAGCTTTTCTTTTTATCTTCTTCGGCGGCCGTTTTCTTTTTTCTTCGCCGTCGCCGTCGCCGTCGCCGTTGCTCCTCCTCCTCGTCGCTGTCGCCGTCGCCGTCGTCATCCTTCTCCCGCCGTGAGCCCTCTCTCTCTTTTCTTCTTCTTCTTCTTATTCCTTTTCTTCTTCTTTTTCGTTATTTCTTTCTTTCTTTCTCTTTTTAATTCCTTCTACTAATCCGAAATTTCTTTTCTTTTTTCTTTCCTTGATCTGCTCTAGCACTCTTACTTCACAATCTTTGCAAATTCCCTCTCAAATCCCCACAAAAATCTCGCCATTTCTCTGTTCACTGTTCTAGGTTGGAACTGACAGTCAGTTACTCATACTGACTGTCAGTATTAAGTTCGAACTGACTGTCCGTTCATAAGACTGACTGTCAGTCTGAACCCTGAAAACAGAAGTTTTTGTTTTCTCCACCCTTGTTCATTCTTGCATTCCTTTAGCTATCCACTATGTCTGATCAGCCTCATCGCCGCGTTGCTCGACGCAAGACCGTTGCGTCCAGCAGCAGGTCTTCGGGCCAGTCCTCTGGGGCTCGGCGTTCCCCCTCTCCAGAGCGTGTCCCCGTGAACTATTCGCAGTGGAACACTAGTCGGCTTCGGACTCTTCGTCAGCCGAACCCCTATCTTTCTCCTCGTCCTTCTGGCACGGATGCCTCGCCACGTACCACCTTCTACACCATCACTCAGTTCGACATGTTTGAGAGCATCTACTCTCACATGCCCTTCTTTGTTCATCGTTCTGTCTCTTGGCAGACGATAGTTTCTCGCACTGGCATCGCTTCTCTTTCTGATGCTTTTGCCTCTGTAGGGATCCGAGACTTCGTCTCTGATTCTTCTTTGACCTGGGCAGAGGAGCCCATTAGGCAGTTCTATGCCACCCTCCACATTTCTTCTCAGCGTGACTCACTGACCTTTATGACCGGCCTCCAGGTATACACGGTCACAAAGGAGCAGCTTGAGGCCGCTTTAGGACTGGTTCGTCCTGCTTCAGGGCGCCAGCTCCATACTTTACCTGATCTTGAGCATCGTGAGGTCGCTATGCTCTACTCCGGCGCCTTCCAGGTTCGTCACATTGCCGGCATGCGCCGCGATGTTGACCTGGCGCTGAAGATTCTTCGCCTCACTCTTCTTCCGATTACAGGTGACCGCGCCAGGGTCACCTACATCACTCTCCATGCTCTCATCTCGATCTTTCGAGAGGAGCCCTTCGACATCGCTGATCTCATCATTAGTGAGCTTCAGCACGTTCTTCTCTCTCCTCGTCGTCGCCTGGTGTATGCCCCATACATCATGGCACTACTGCTCCACATTCGAGCAGTAGACACCGCTCTTCCTCGACCTCATCAGCTTTTGGCCTTCTATCCCCCTGGCCAGGCTGATCGTCGCCTGGGCACTCGTCCTGCAGCTCCCAGTGCTCCCTCCTCAGCCTCTGATGATGAGGATTCTGAGGACGCGACTGCAGCTCCAGCTTCTGCCTCTGCTCCTGCCCCTTCTAGCAGCTCCCGCACAGCTTCCTCTCTTGCATCTCTGCAGGTGTCTCTTGACCAGGTCATTCAGACACAGCAGGTGATCCAGAGTACCTTGGCAGCTCAGCAGGAGATCCTTCAGCAGATACTGCAGCGACTTCCAGCTCCTGATGCTGCGATGGCATCTGCTTCCCTTGCTCCTCGCAAGAGGGCACGGCCTGCAGTTTCTTCACCAGCATCATCTGCCGGCACCGCTCCAGTTCCAGCAGGACCTGCATCTCCCGCTGTCGTACCTTCCGCGTCTCCTACAGCTTCTGGAGGCACTGAGATTCTAGGAGACTCAGATGACCAGGAGTAGATTAGGATTAGTTTCTCCTGATAGGCCTCCCTTTTTGTGCTTGATGCCAAAGGGGGAGAGATGGATGATGTTATGATAGTTTAGATGGATGATGTTATGATATTTTGTTTAGATGGATGATATGATATGTTGATGATGTTATTTTGTGATATGATTATGATATGTTTCTTTTCTATGAAATTTTTTGATGCGATGATGCGATGAGATTTGTTCTTACAGTTGTATGAGATATCAATGTGCTCTGACATAATTTGTGGTTCTCTCTCTTATGCTATGATATGCTCTGATACATCTTGAGGGATGTGCACACTTTCAGGGGGAGATTTTTGCACAAAATCAGGGGGAGTATTAGTTGGTATTAGTTTATTAACTTGTTGTCATCAATCATCAAAAAGGGGGAGATTGTTGCATCTAGGCCTTTCATGCCTAATCCTGATGTGTTTTGATGGTTGATGATAATAAGTATTTTTGGACTAACTATGTGTTTGAGTTATTGTTACAGATTTCAGACAACCGTACAAAAAGCGAGGGCTGGTAATCAAGATGTTGAAGTTCAATTTAAGTTGTTCAAAAGCATAAGAAGACGCAAAAAGAAATTGTTTTTGCTGGACTAAACTGATGCATCGAGGTATGTTGTAGTTCTAGGTTTACCGATCTCAGGGTGCATGAAGATCGATCGGTTTAAGGATTTTATTCTTAGTTTAAACCGTACTATAAAGAGGGGACACAAGTTCTCTCTACATCTCCAATCATACCGAGAAAAATCTAGGTCAATGCACGCATATCATTATCTGTGGTTTTTCGACAATTTGTTTTGATGTATTGAATTTTGTCAACAGTTGAGGTTTTTACTTCTCGAGAAAGATCTGAAAAGATCTAATTTTTGTTGCTGTTGTCAAAAATGTTCTTCTCGAAAATATCTTCAAAACAAAACTGAAATCATTTGAATCAGATCTCTGGATTTTGAGTTTTCTCTGTTTTTATCCAGACTGACTGTCAGTCTTTGTAACTGACTGTCAGTATGAATGTCAGTTTGATAAACTGACTAATCTCCAGAGAGTATGTTTTTATTGAGCTGATTTTTGTTGTACTAGACTGACTGTCAGTATGAATGTCAGTTAGTGCAAACTGACAAATCTCCAGAGAGCATGTTTTTCTGTCTCAGATTTTTTTGTACTAAACTGACTGTCAGTATGAGTATACTGACTGTCAGTGTGGGTTTCGACCACTGAGAGTTTTTGAGTTGGTTTTTAATTCTGTTTTTCTCTGTGAGACTGACTGTCAGTTTGATACACTGACTGTCAGTTTGGGCAATAAATTTTTGTTGTTATCTGCTTCAACGGTTATAAAGTTTTTAGCCGTTGCTTTTCACTGTTGACATTGTGGACACTGACTGTCAGTCTTTGTAACTGACTGTCAGTTTGGACTGTTTCTTTTTACCGTTTTAGTCCACAACGTTCGAGCTGTTGTGATCCTATTTTTACTCTTTCTGGTGATACACTAGACTGACTGTCAGTTTGTGAGACTGACTGTCAGTCTTAGTTACTATTTTTCAGCTCGAGCGCAAACGGCTCTTTTGACCACGAAGGCTATAAATAGAGGTGTTGAGCTACTGTTTCAATACAGAAAACACAGCAACACAGCCTTTCTTACTTTCTCACTAGTGCTTCTTCGTTTTACTTAAAACTTGATCTTTTGATCGAGTCGTGAGAGTTTTAGCCACATCGAGCATATTGTTCTTGCATTCCCATTTCTAGATATTTTCTCGGTGTGCATTGGAGGTCTAGAGTAGACCTTGCTTCTTATTACTCTTGGTGAGCGCCCTCACCTAGACGGTTCGAAGGCGTAAATCGCTGATCTCTCCAAATCGGAGATTGTCGGAGAGACGCGATTACTTGTAAAAGGCTTGGTGCTCGCCTTTCCGGAGGGGACAAGGAGCAACCTTAGTAGATAGTGTCCTGTGTGGATACTGAAGCTATACTCAAGGACTGAGTGCTTCAACGAGGACTAGTGGAGACTGGGCGTGTCTCCGATACCTCGGGATATATTGGTTTCAATCTCTTATCTTTTACTATTACTTGCTTTACCTTAATTTGAATTTTCATTTGCAAAAACAAATTTTAAAAGTCTCCTATTCACCCCCTCCCCCTCTAGTCGACATCCTGATCCAACAGCACTTAGATGCTTGTGTGCATATTTACGTGTGAAATAATAATGCTGGCCCATGAATATTAGTATAGCAAATCATCGAGAATGATATGTGATGACAGTGAATGGTGGCTTGTCAACAAAATTCCATATATATAGAGAACATTGTTATGTTCTATCGGTATCTCACGGGTTTGCCGATAGAAAAATTGTCTTCTGTGGAGGTAATTGATATGGTCTATCGGCAGCTCATGTGTTTACCGATAGAAAATATTTCTGAACAGTTCAAGAAGTAATTTATGCATGTCTTTCTTTTTTATTATTTTCCCTTTTGTTGCCCTAATTAGTCTCCAGTCCTGGGCTGAGTTATGTAACTCCAAGGCGAATTAATTGCCATATGGTTTGTTGATGGTTTTGTAGGGGAAGACATGTCGTCGTCTTCATCGGATGGTACTAGTGGTTCGACTGGGGCCAGGCCCAACGTAACTGAAGATGCAGTTGTTACATCCCAGAGCAAGAGGGTGGGGCGAGGCACGACGACGTTGGGCCGTTTGGCCAAACGCACGGATCTTTCTTGTGAGTTCAACTAATTTGGGAGGCCGATTGGAAAGAATGCTGGGAAGTACGCGGCCTACGTTGGGCTGTTGGCGAAAGAAAGGGTGAAGATCACCGTCCAGAGCTGGAAGGACGTGACGGCGGACGAGAGGGATAGGTTGTGGGCGGGAGTGAAGGTTAAATTAACTGAAATCGCTGAACTCTTTCGTAATCACGTTCTCTTGGCTTATACTAAAGTTTAACTAACTCGTGATTAATTGTATGTATTTTTTGAAAACAGGCTAAGTGGAACATCCCCGATGATACACCTAGGACGGCCTGCTTGAAGGACATGAACGGAACATGGAAAACATTTAAGAGTTGGCTCGTCAGTAACTTCCTCGCTGCGGGGAAATCTCCTTGCGAGAAGTACCCCTTCATATCGGAGGAGGTATGGGAGGAATTCACCAAACAGAAGGGGACTGAGGAGTTCAAGGCCCTTAGCGAGAAGAATAGGGCGATCCAGAAGAGGAACGACCACCCGCATCGGCTCGGATCCCAGGGCTATGCGGGGAAGGAGGAGCAGTGGAAGAAGGAAGACGAGCAAAATCCGGTCATCGACACCCCTGAGTTGCCGCTCTCCGAGATCCGGGATGAGAGGTGCAAGCGATGGTGGAGGGGGAGGGGGTCCGTGTCGTCCACGGGGTCTGTGCAGTTCGCAACCCCTGGGGACGCCTGTTGGATCAGGATGTCGACTAGAGGGGGAGGGGGTGAATAGGAGACTTTGAAAATTTGTTTTTGCAAATGAAAATCCAAATTAAGGTAAAGCAAGTAATAGTAAAAGATAAGAGATTGAAACCGATATATCCCGAGGTATCGGAGACACGCCCAGTCTCCACTAGTCGTCGTTGAAGCACTCAGTCCTTGAGTATAGCTTCAGTATCCACACAGGACACTATCTACTAAGGTTGCTCCTTGTCCCCTCCGGAAAGGCGAGCACCAAGCCTTTTACAAGTTATCGCGTCTCTCCGACAATCTCCGATTTGGAGAGATCAGCGATTTCCGCCTCCGAACCGTCTAGGTGAGGGCGCTCACCAAGAGTAATAAGAAGCAAGGTTTACTCTAGGCCTCCAATGCACACCGAGAAAATATCTAGAAATGGGAATGCAAGAACAATATGCTCGATGTGGCTAATACTCTCACAACTCGATCAAAAGATCAAGTTTTAAGTAAAACGAAGAAGCACTAGTGAGAAAGTATGAAAGGCTATGTTGCTGTATTTGCTTGTGCTAAAACAGCAGCTCAACACCTCTATTTATAGCCTTCGTGGTCAAAAGAGCCGTTTGTGCTCGAGCTGAAAATTAGTAACCAAGACTGACAGTCAGTTTCACAAACTGACAGTCAGTCTAGTGTATCACCAGAAAGAGTAAAAACATGATCACAACAGCTCGAACGTTGTGGACTATGTTGCATCTAGGCCCTTTTATGTTGATTTTGATTATTGATGACATTAAGTGTTTTGGACTAACCTTGTCTTTGAGCTATTTCTATGCAGAGCGATTTCTGTAAAGTCTGCAAGTGATCCGGGAAGATTTGCAGGTCACAGGTCCAAAGTCGCAAGCGCAAGGTCGCAATGTTGGCTGTGGTCGCAGTTAAAGGTTGGAAGTCAAGGTCGCAAGTGCAAGGTCACCAAAACGAAAGTTGCAAGGATTAAAAATGCAAAGGACCTGAGGTAATATTTGTTTTATTTTGACCGATCTCGGTGTTTGGAGTTTGATCGGTTTAGGAAATTATTTTTTAGTTTTAACCGTACTATAAAGAGGGGTGGCGAAAGTCCTCTCTTTATCTCCAGCACAAACCGAGAATTCTAGGTCATTGCATTGCATCTTTTTGGTTGGATTTGGTTTTGAACTTATTTGAAAAATCTGGATTTTCAGTTCAGTTTTTGACAGCAGAAGAGTATTTGCAATTTTCAGAAAGATCTAGGCAGATCTGGCTTTTGCTTCTGTTGACCAAAATGTAGCTCTTTAAATTATCTTTCAAACGAGCTATTAAAAACTCAATTTGGATTTCTGGATCAAAAGTTATGGATGTTTTTATCGGACTGTCAGTTATTTGGTTTTTCAGTTTAGTTTTTGACAGCAGAAGAGTTTTTGCATTTTCTGGAAAGATCTAGAGAGATCTGGCTTTTTCTTCTATTGATAAAAAGATAGTCCTTTAAAATATCTTTCAAATGAGATATTAAACACCTCTTTTGGATTTCTGGTTTTAAAGTTATAGCTATTTATGTTCAGACTGACTGTCAGTTTGCTGAACTGACTGTCAGTTTGAATGTCAGTTTGTGTTAACTGACAATTGTCCAGAGAGTGTGTTTTTCGGGCCAAAAATTTTTGTACTAAACTGACTGTCAGTATGCCCATGCTGACTGTCAGTTTGGGTTTCGACCACAACTGTTTTTATCTGAGTTTCTATTTGATCTGGTCGATGTTTTGGTCGAACTGACTGTCAGTTTGAATAACTGACTGTCAGTTGTGGGTTTCAGCTTTCCTGTTTTGGATGCAAACGGCTAGCTATTTTTTATCCGTAAATTTTGTCGGCCGTTGTGCACTAAACTGACTGTCAGTTTGCATAACTGACTGTCAGTTTGGGTTGCTGATTTTCAGCCCTAGCTCCAACAGTTCATTTGCTTCTTGAGGCTATAAAAAGGGGCTTTAGGCATAAGTTTTCTACAACAAGCAGTCTCCTCTCATATACACTCTTGAGCTCTAGTTTCATATATAAAATCTTGATCTTTTGATCAAGTCGAGTGCTTTTCGATCCACCGAGAGCTTCAGTTCTTTTGTTTTTGCATACACTTAGTTTTTCGGTGCGTGTTTGGAGGTCTAGAGAAGACCTCGCTGCCTGTTACTCTTGGTGAGCGCCCTCACCTAGACGGTTCGGAGGCGTGGCCGTTGATCTCTCCGTTCGGAGATTGTCGGAGAGGCTCGGCAAGTGTGTACAAGGCATCGGTGCTCGCCTTTTCGGAGTGGACAAGGAGCAACCTTAGTTGATAATACTCTTCGTGAGTATTGAGGCAAGACTCAAGTGATTTGAGTGCTTCAACGAGGATTAGTGGAGACTGGGCGAGTCTCCGATACCTCGGTAAAAACCATTGTGTTCGTTTTCTTTCCCTTGCTTACATTATTTGTTCTTGATTTGTTCTTTATTTGATTTAAGTTTTAAAGTTTTTAAAGCCTCCTATTCACCCCCCCCTCTAGTCGGCATCCTTGATCCAACAGACTAAAACGGTAAAAAAGAAACAGTCCATACTGACAGTCAGTTACAAAGACTGACAGTCAGTGTCCACAAAATTAACAGTGAAAAGCAACGGCTAAAAACTTTATAACCGTTGAAGCAGATAACAGCAAACATTTACTGCCCAAACTGACAGTCAGTGTTTCAAACTGACAGTCAGTTTCAGTTTCAGTAACACAGAGAAAAATAGAATAAAAACCAACTCAAAAACTCTCTGTGGTCGAAACCCACACTGACAGTCAGTATACTCATACTGACAGTCAGTTTAGTACAAAAAAGTCTGAGACAGAAAAACATGCTCTCTGGAGATTTGTCAGTTTGCACTAACTGACATTCATACTGAAGTCAGTTACTAACACTGACAGTCAGTCTAGTAAAGAAAAAAAATCAGCTCAACAAAAACATACTCTCTGGAGATTAGTTAGTTTATTAAACTGACATTTATACTGACAGTCAGTTATCAACACTGACAGTCAATCTGGATAAAAACAGAGAAAGCTCAAAATCCAGAGATCTGATTCAAATGATTTCAGTTTTGTTTTGAAGATATTTTCGAGAAGAACATTTTTGACAACAGCAACAAAAATTAGATCTTTTCAGATCTTTCTCAAGAAGTAAAAACCTCAACTGTTGACAAAATTCAATATATTAAAACAAATTGTCGAAAACCACAGATAATGATATGCGTGCATTGACCTAGATTTTTCTCGGTATAATTGGAGATGTAGAGAGAACTTGCGTCCCCTCTTTATAGTACGGTTTAAACTAAGAATAAAATCCTTAAACCGATCGATCTTCATGCACCCTGAGATCGGTAAACCTAGAACTACAACATACCTCGATGCATCAGTTTAGTCCAGCAAAAACAATTTCTTTTTGCGTCTTCTTATGCTTTTGAACGACTTAAATTGAACTTCAACATTTTGATCACCAGCCCTCGCTTTTTGTGCGGTTGTTTGAAATCTGTAACACTAACTCAAACACATAGTTAGTCCAAAAATACTTATTATCATCAACCATCAAAACACATCAGGGTTAGGCATGAAAGGCCTAGATGCAACAATCTCCCCCTTTTTGATGATTGATTGTTGGATCAAGGATGCCGACTAGAGGGGGGGTGAATATGAGGCTTTAAAAACTTTAAAACTTAAATCAAATAAAGAACAAATCAAGAACAAATAATGTAAGCAAGGGAAAGAAAACGAACACAATGGTTTTTACCGAGGTATCGGAGACTCGCCCAGTCTCCACTAATCCTCGTTGAAGCACTCAAATCACTTGAGTCTTGCCTCAATACTCACGAAGAGTATTATCAACTAAGGTTGCTCCTTGTCCACTCCGGAAAGGCGAGCACCGATGCCTTGTACACACTTGCCGAGCCTCTCCAACAATCTCCGAATGGAGAGATCAACGGCCACGCCTCCGAACCGTCTAGGTGAGGGCGCTCACCAAGAGTAACAGGCAGCGAGGTCTTCTCTGGACCTCCAAACACGCACCGAGAAGCTAAGTATATGCAAATGCAAAAGAACTGAAACTCTCGGTGGATCGGAAAACACTCGACTTGATCAAAAGATCAAGATTTTATATAAGAAACTAATGCTCAAGAGTGTATATGAAATGCTGCTGCTTGTTATATAAAACTTATGCCCAAAGCCCCTTTTTATAGCCTCAAGAATCAAATGAACCGTTGGAGCTAGGGCTGAAAATCAGCAACTCAAACTGACAGTCAGTTCACCAAACTGACAGTCAGTTTAGTGCACAACGGCCGACAAAATTTACGGATAAAAAATAGCTAGCCGTTTGCAGCCAAAACAGGAAAGCTGGAACACGCAACTGACAGTCAGTTACACAAACTGACAGTCAGTTTGTGTACTAGCTCGACCAGAAACAAATAGAAACACAGATAAAAACAGTTGTGGTCGAAACCCAAACTGACAGTCAGCATGGGCATACTGACAGTCAGTTTAGTACAAAAATTTTTGGCCCGAAAAACACACTCTCTGGACAATTGTCAGTTAACACAAACTGACATTCAAACTGACAGTCAGTTCAGCAAACTGACAGTCAGTCTTAACAAAAACAGCTATAACTTTAAATCCAGAAATCCAAAAGAGGTGTTTAATAGCTCATTTGAAATATATTTTAAAGGACTATCTTTTTGTCAACAGAAGAAAAAGCCAGATCTCTCTAGATCTTTCCAGAAAATGCAAAAACTCTTCTGCTGTCAAAAACTAAACTGAAAAACCAAATAACTGACAGTCCGTTAAAAACATCCATAACTTTTGATCCAGAAATCCAAATTGATAGTTTAATAGCTCGTTTGAAAGATAATTTCAAGGGTTACATTTTTGTCAACAGAAGCAAAAACCAGATCTACCTAGATCTTTCTGGAAAAATGAAAAACACTTCTGCTGTCAAAAAATCATTTGAAAAACCAAATCTCTCAAACCAAAAACAAATCAAATCCAACCAAAAAGATGCAATGCAATGACCTAAGTTTCTCGGTTTGTGTTGGAGATAAAGAGAGGACTTTCGCCATCCCTCTTTATAGTACGGTTAAAACTAAAAAATAATTTCCTAAACCGATCAAACTCCAAACACCGAGATCGGTCAAAATAAAACAAATATTACCTCAGGTCCTTTGCATCTTTAATCCTTGCAACTTTCGTTTTGGTGACCTTGCACTTGCAACCTTGACTTCCAACCTTTAACTGCGACCACAGCCAACATTGCGACCTTGCGCTTGCGACTTTGGACCTGTGACCTGCAAATCTTCCCGGATCACTTGCAGACTTTACAGAAATCGCTCTGCATAGAAATAGCTCAAAGACAAGGTTAGTCCAAAACACTTAATGTCATCAATAATCAAAATCAACATAAAAGGGCCTAAATGCAACAATCTCCCCCTTTTTGATGATTGATGACAACAAGTGTTTAAATGAATAAAATCAAAAGACTCCCCCTAAGTACATGCATAATTAACAGATATTCAGAAACTCCCCCTAAATGCATGTATATATAAATACCCATATGAGTCATTTGAAATTTGAGAGTGAATCTATAATGATGAATTTATAATAATAGATCGTGAGATATCACAAAAATCTTTCTCCCCAATCTCTCCCCTAAGCATAAACAATGACAATAATGAAGCAAGAAACTCAAGAATCTCTCCCCCTTTGTCATCAAGCACAAAAAGGCGGGAGGACAGGAAAATCAGACAGTTATTTTAGATCAACTAGCATTTGATATATCAATAATGTTCAGTTCACCTCTTAAAAAGCAAAATCTTGATTCATCTAAGGGTTTGGTGAAAATATCTGCTAGTTGCATATCAGTTCTAACATAATTCACATCAATATCTCCTTTTGCCACATGATCTCTAATAAAGTGGTGCCTTATTTCAATATGCTTAGTTCTAGAATGTTGAACAGGATTATTAGCAATTTTAATGGCACTTTCATTATCACATAATAGTGGCACTTTATCAAAGATAATCCCATAATCCAAAAATGTCTGCTTCATCCACAACAATTGAGCACAACAACTGCCTGCAGACACATACTCAGCTTCAGCTGTGGAGAGAGCTACAGAATTTTGCTTCCTAGATGACCATGATACTAATGATCTCCCCAACAGCTGACAGCTACCAGATGTGCTTTTACGATCAATCTTACACCCAGCATAATCAGAATCCGAATACCCAATTAACTCAAAATTTGCATCTTTAGGGTACCAAAGGCCTAAACTGGGATAACATTTTAAATACCTAAGGATTCTTTTAAGAGCAGTTAAATGGCATTCCTTAGGATCAGATTGAAATCTAGCACATAAGCACACACTAAACATGATATCAGGCCTAGATGCAGTGAGATATAAAAGACTACCAATCATAGACCTATACAGTTTAGAGTCAACCGATTTGCCGCTTTTGTCCATGTCCAAGTGTCCATTTGTCGCCATGGGAGTTTTGATTGGTTTGGCGTCTTCCATCCCAAAGCGCTTGAGCAGGTCCTTCACGTACTTGGTTTGACTCACGAACGTCCCGTTCTTGAGTTGCTTGATTTGTAAACCGAGGAAGAAGCTCAGCTCACCAATCATGGACATCTCGAACTCCCTAGACATCATTTCTCCAAACTCATGACAGAAATGTTCATTAGTAGATCCAAATATAATATCATCAACATAAATCTGACAAATGAACAAGTCTTTTTCAATTTTCTTTGTAAAGAGAGTTGTGTCAACCTTCCCAATTTTAAAACCTTTTGATAATAGAAAGTCTCTAAGACGCTCATACCAGGCTCGAGGAGCTTGTTTGAGACCATAGAGAGCTTTCGACAATTTAAATACATGGTTTGGAAATTTAGAATCTTCGAAACCGGGAGGTTGCTCAACAAATACAAGTTCAGAAATTTCACCATTTAGAAAAGCACTTTTTACATCCATTTGAAAAAGTTTGATATTAAAGCATGATGCATAAGCAAGAAGAATGCGAATAGCTTCAAGTCTTGCTACTGGTGCAAAAGTTTCACCAAAGTCTAAACCTTCGACTTGAGTGAAGCCTTGAGCAACAAGACGAGCTTTGTTTCTGATTACAACACCATTTTCATCTTGCTTATTTCTGAAAACCCATTTTGTTCCAATTACATTATGATCTTTGGGTCTTTCAACTAGAGTCCAAACATCATTTCTAGCAAAGTTATTAAGTTCTTCATGCATGGCATTAACCCAATCAGGATCATTTAAAGCTTCATTAACATGTTTGGGTTCTAAAGAAGATACAAAAGAATGATGTTCACAAAATGCAGCAATACGAGATCGAGTTTGAACACCCTTACTGACGTCACCCAATATTTGGTCTAGAGGGTGATCCTTGGTGATCGTTTGATGTTGCCTTGGTTCTTCATCTTGTACTGCTTCATCTTGACTTTGTTCTGGAGGATCAACATGAGATGATGATGCGTCTTGATCAATATTTTCAACGTTGACATCATCTTCTTGATCTTCCTCTGTTGGCTTGATGTCTCCAATGGTTATGTTCTTCATTGCTTCTTGAAGATCTTCACCTGAAACTTCATGAGATACTTGCTCCTTTTGTGAGCCATTAGTTTCATCAAATTCGACATCACCCGACTCTTCAATACAACTTGTATTTTTATTAAAAACACGATAAGCTTTGCTAGTGATGGAGTATCCGACTAGAAAGCCTTCATCTACTCTTCTTTGAAATTTACCACCAAAATTTCTTTTCTTAAGAATAAAGCATTTGCAACCAAAGACTCGGAAATAAGAAATATTTGGCTTTCGCCCAACAAGAAGCTCATAAGGAGTCAAATTTAGAAGGGGATGCAAATAAAGCCGATTTATAGAATAGCAAGCGGTATGCACGGCTTCAGCCCAGAAGCGAGTAGGAGTATCATACTCACTCAGCATAGTCCTTGCCATTTCTATAAGTGTTCGATTTTTCCTTTCAACAACTCCATTTTGCTGTGGAGTGTAGGATGTGGAAAATTCGTGTTTGATTCCAAGAGAGTCACAAAAATCAAATAGAGTTGAATTAACGAACTCTCCACCATGATCACTACGGATTTTCTTGATGGATAATTCGAATTCAGTAGAAACACGTTTTGCAAAACTTTTGAAAACATCGGGGGTTTCGGATTTTTGGGAAATAAAGAAAACCCAAGTGTAGCGAGTAAAATCGTCAACAATCACAAAACCATAGTTGCTACCCCCGATACTTTGGAACTCAGAAGGTCCAAATAAATCCATATGAAGGAGTTCCAAAGGTTTGCAAGTCGAAAGAATGCGCTTAGTTGGATGTGAAGTAGCTACTCGCTTGCCCGCTTGACAAGCGCTACAAGGTTTGTCCTTTTCAAAATTCACATCCTTTAAGCCAACAACCAAATCATGTTTTAAAAGTTTTCTCAATTGATGCATTCCAACATGTGCGAGTCGTCTATGCCATAGCCAACCTTTTGAGGTTTGAGAGACAAGACATGTTGAAAGAGATGCATCTTTTGAATGAAAATCAACCAAATAAAGATTTCCAAAACGAAAGCCTTTAAAGATCAAGGTTTTATCTTTTAAACTTTCAACCAAAACTTCTTTTGGGAAGAATGTGCAACTAAAACCAAAATCGCAAATTTGTGCAACGGAAAGCAAATTGAAATTTAGAGATTCGACCAATAAAACATTTGAAATAGAAAGATCATTTGAGATTGCGATTTTACCCAAGCCGACCACATTTCCTTGACGATTGTCGCCAAAGGTAATCTTTTGGTTCTCGCTTGAGTTGTCTTCTATTGAGGTGAACAACTTCTTGTTACCGGTCATGTGTTCGGAGCATCCGCTATCTAGCACCCAATGTCTCCCACCGGTCTTGTAGTTCACCTACATGAAAAGAATTAAGTTCTTTTAGGTACCCAAACCTTTTTGGGTCCTTCAATGTTAGCAATCAAAGCTTTGGGCACCCAAATAGATTTGTTCTTTTTGTTTAACATGGGTGCACCAACATACTTTGCTATAGCATAACCTTTTCTCGACTTTTGAAGCATGTAGCAAGTATCAAAATAATTCGGAGTCATTAAGGGACATGCTTCATGTGAATGACCGGTTTCATGGCATTTATGACAAAATGTGTTGCATGCTTTAACAAATATAGTTTTAGAATTTTGTTTCCTTCCTTTCTTTTGAAAATATCCTAATCCTTCTTTTCTAAAAGAACATCTTTGTTTACTAAGGATTAGATCAAGAGATACTTTACCTTTAAAGCAATTTTCTAAGCCTTTTCCAAGTTTTTCAACTTGTGCCTTAAGTACATTATTTTCATTTAAGATGTTGTTGACGAGGATTGACACCCGGGTCACTTCTAATAAACTTCTGGTTCAAGACAGGTTCGAACCAGACATGTGTCTGGAGATGCGAACTCAAGCTATTCTGAGAGGCATCACCACGAGGTCGCAAGCTTTACGCGATCAAGTCGCAGCTTTACGCGGTCAGACCGTAAGCCTTGCGCGGTCAGAAGTTCGTGGGCTATACGCGAACTACACATTCGGGATATTACGCGGTCAGCCAAATCCCGCGGTCAGAACATCTGTCGATCAGGATACCTGGGATCTATCTATTCGTTTGTCCATGCGACAGGATATTCTAAGTATCCCGAAGATTCCTACACGTGGAAAATCAACCGTCAGGAGGTTAACACGTACAGTTATTCATGAATAACACGTGTTTAACCTGCGTGGAGGTTAAGAGCAGTTTCAAAAAACCGTATCCAACCGTCCGTGCAACCGATTGATGCAGTTTCCTTCACATGGCACCCTTTCAAGCAGTATAAGAGGATGGCATGAAGCATCAATCAAGGGGGGATCAAAATTAGCCAAGTCTACGGCACACCTCATATAGCATTTTTATAAGTCTTCTTTAGCTTATCTTTGTACACTTTTACAGGAAAAATCCTCGCCTGTGAGGGCTTTTTCCTCCACTTGTAAACCTTTTACCATACTTAGTGAAATCTCAACAGGACGTAGGGCTTTTACTCCCACCATCGAGGGCCCGAACCTGTCTAAATTCTCTGTGCTCCTGTTCACCATTGTTCAGCATACCTTCCCGAAGGGTCATCTTGAAAGGTCTCACTATTACAAATTCTGCATAAGTTCGGCTGAGGACTCCGAGTCCGAATCGTCGACAGCTGGCGCCCACCGTGGGGCCTTTCTCAAGGCGTCCTAATTGAAATTCGGAGGTTCGCCAAAACATGGCTGGAGCATATGATTCCGAGAATGATTTCGATCTCGAGGATTATGCTCATATCCCAATGCCTTCTCCAAGTGATCCTGTTCCGATGGAAGATGTTGAAGGCCAGAATCCTCCCCAGGCTGAATCATCTCCCCAAGTCATGTTAATCGACCAAGAGGTAACTGGCACAAGGTCAGAACCCACAGAGGTTCTTAATGTGCTAGGTGATGAGTCCGGCCCATCGTACGATCCCGCTGAGGGAAAATATGACGGTGACCCTGAAATTAGCCCAGGAAGATTCGACCCTGATAACCTTCACCGTCTCTTTGATTTTGAGTCCGACTCGGAACAAACCGAGATGCTCTCCCCATCGGCGACCTCTCTCCCTAGGCAGTTTGCTGTGTTGTCGGAGGAAACTCCCAATCAACAGGCTGCCAGGGAAGAACAAGATCGCAAACAGAAGGAGGAGCAAGATCTCGAGCAACAAAACAACGAACTGCGCAGAACTGCCCTAGAGGCTCTTCAAGATGCGCAGGCTCGTTACGATGCTGCCCCGAGTTCTTCTCGACGGTCGCGTGGTCGTAGACGTGACCAGACTCCTTCCTTACCACCGGAGCATTTCCCAGTGGACGAGGAAACAATAACACCTGGTGCCCCTAGGAGAAGTACCCATGGTCGACTGCGATCTATCGCGGAAGTCATGCGCAATTTTCCTCCTACGGTCACGGATGCGCAGAGACCGGCCTTTTACAGGATCCTGGCGGAAAGACTGGATGAGGTCGCATCCGAGGCGACCCCGACAGCCTCTTCCCGCTCAGTGACGCATTCCCATGAACGAGATGGTCCTCATTCTGGCTCTGGCCGACGGAGTTACCCGCCGCCTATACCGTCCCGACAGGACAAATATCGGCGAATGCAGGACTCTCGTGGTAGGGATCGAGTTCCCGTTCATTCTCGTTTGGGACCCCGAGTAACCCCGCCATTAAGTGAGTTTGCTCGAAACCCGACCGAAAGTCGCAGGACGGTTCACGGTCCTTACGTTGGTTGCAAAGCTTTCTCGCCTGGCCTACGAGCAGTCGTTTGGCCCGATAAGTTTCGACCAGGGGCCATTGAGAGGTTCGATGGAACTCAGAACCCATCCGAGTTTCTTCAGATCTATATTACTGCCATCCAAGCAGCAGGAGGCGATGACAAGGTCATGGCCAACTACCTGCCAACAGTCCTCGTAGGACAGGCTAGAACCTGGTTGTTCAATCAGCCTGAGGGTTCTATCTATAATTGGGAAATGCTATGCGATGCCATCCTCAGCAATTTCCAAAACTGTTACCAAAAGCCGGGTAAGGAGGACGACTTGCATAGATTGCGGCAAACTTCGACCGAAACGCTTCGGCAGTTTGTCAAGAGGTTTGTCGGGGTAAGAAATACCATCCCGAACATATCTGATGGCTCCGTAATCAGGGCATTTAAGCATGCCGTTCGATACCGGAGATTCACTGAAGACTTGCTCATCCACCCTCCTCGATCAGTGGCCGATTTGTTCGATATGGCTGATCGATACTCCGATGCAGCCGAGGCAGTCGAATGGAACCGAATGGTTGACAAGGGGGACCTACCGCCCCAACCAGGCTTCAAGGATGCCAAGAAAGAAGATTCAAGCAAAAAGCCGGAGTCTTCACCGGGCGGGAAGTCAAAAAAGTCGAAGAGGAACCGCTCTGGACAGTACCGTGAGGTCGCGGTCGCGGAGAAACCACCTTCGACCAAAGGTAATAAGTCTTCTTTTAAAAGTAAAACTGCTTCTGGTGGCCGGGATTCCGACCAGCCAGAAAAATCAACTAATCCGCAGGAAGGCAAAAGGTGGTGTCCACTCCACAATTCCGCAGGCCACGATCTCAAAAACTGCAGGAGTTGGTTGAAACAGCTGGATGATTTCTACCAAGGAGCTGGGCCAATGCCAACCTTACCACCCAAAGAGCAGGCGTGCGGGGTTAGAGACGTCGATGGAGACGAAGAAATGGCTTACCAGGTACCTCAAAATCATGTTAATGTCATTTTCGGAGGTTCCTCCTCTTTCGTTTCCAAAAGGCAGTTTAAAACTTTTTGCCGAGAGGTTAACCAAACGGAGACATCCCTTGGTGAACCTCAATATCCCCGTTGGTCGGATATGCCTTTGACGTTCGATCGCGCTGACTGTCCTGCGGGGCTAACTCGACCATTGAGGTTACCTCTGGTTATTACCCCAATCATCAGTAACGCGAGAGTCGAAAGGGTCCTGATCGATGGGGGAAGTTCCCTTGATCTTTTATTGGTCAAGACACTCGACGAGATGCAAATTCCTCGTTCGAAGATCAAGCCCATAATCCATCCGTTTTATGGGATAATCCCAGGCCCCTCCATGATGCCATTGGGACAAGTGGTCCTCCCGGTCACTCTGGGAGAACCAGATAACTTTCGAACAGAATTGGTTACTTTCGATGTAATCGATTGTGATTCAGCTTATAATGCAATCTTTGGCAGGCCGACTCTTGCTAAGTTCATGATGGCAACGCACTATGCTTATCAGTGCGGGAAATTGCCTGGCCCCAAAGGTGTCATTTCGGTCCGAGGAAGTCGCAACGTGGCGCTCACGTGCGACCAGCTATCTTTGGAGATGGTCGATCAACTTCCCCTCCGGGACGCTCAGGTCGCCACTGTCGCCACCGATGCGATCAGGGCTGCTCCTCGACCAGATGAGAAACTCAAACAAGTTCCTTTGTACCCAGATGACCCATCCAAGACAATTCGGGTTGGGTCAGCCCTGGATGACAAATAGGAACTCGACCTCGTTGCTTTCCTCCGGGCTAACGCAGATGTGTTTGCGTGGAAACCGTCCGACATGCCCGGTGTCCCAAGGGAAGTAATTGAGCACAGGTTAGCAATTCGACCTGGACAACGACCAATAAAGCAAAAGCTCAGGCGTTTTGCCACCGACCGACAGGAAGCCATCCGAGAAGAGTTAGACAAACTCTTACAAGCCGGGTTTATCCGTGAAGTGAATCACCCGGACTGGCTCGCCAATCCGGTCATGGTCCGCAAGTCAAATGGCAAGTGGTGCATGTGCGTCGACTATACTAGCCTCAACAGTTCCTGTCCGAAGGACGACTTTCCCCTTCCCCGCATCGACCAGCTGGTTGACTCCACTGCGGGTTGCGAACTGATGAGTTTTCTGGATGCCTACTCGGGATATCATCAAATTAGCATGGCAGAAGACGATGAAGAGAAAACTGCCTTCATCACCCCGTTCGGCACATACTGCTACGTCAGAATGCCGTTCGGTCTCAAGAACGCTGGTTCCACGTACCAGCGCTTGATGCAAAAGACCTTTCTTTCCCAGATAGGGCGTAATCTCGAAGCATATGTAGACGACTTGGTTGTAAAGAGTACCAAAAGATTGTCTCATTTGGACGATCTTGCTGAAACCTTCTGTAACTTGAATCGCTTTGGAATAAAATTGAACCCAGAGAAATGTTCTTTCGGGGTTTCTTCAGGAAAGCTTCTTGGTTTTCTTGTGTGTTCCAGGGGCATTGAGGTTAATCCTGAGAAAATCAGAGCTATTGAACAAATGAGGTCGCCCTCAACCATGAAGGATGTTCAACGCCTGGCTGGTCGCATGGCGGCTTTAAGTCGCTTCATATCGCGATTAGGCGAAAGGGGACTACCTTTCTTTAAAGCCTTGCGGAAACATCATAACTTCACGTGGTCAGATGAGGCCGAAAAAGCGTTTCAGGAGGTAAAAACATATCTATCCAGTCCACCAGTATTGGTGTCTCCTGAAAAGGATGAACCATTACTTCTGTATTTGGCGGCCACCCCACACGCGGTCAGCGCAGTTCTGATCGCGGAAAGGGAAGGAGTGCACAGACCCGTCTACTATGTGAGCGAAGTACTTCATGGTCCTAAGGAGCGCTACCCTGAGGTCCAGAAGATACTTTACGCGCTACTGATGGCTTCCCGTAAGCTACGACATTACTTTCAAGCACACAAGATCACAGTACCCTCCTCTTTTCCTTTAGGGGATATTGTTCGAAATCCAGAAAAATCTGGTCGAATCGCCAAATGGGCGGTCGAATTCGGTGCCTTTGAGATCCATTTCACCCCTCGCACGGCGGTTAAGTCTCAGGTTTTGGCCGACTTTGTGGTCGAATGGACCAACCCTGAGCCACCCGTGCAGTTGGCAAAGGAACTGGAGTGCCCCGATTATTGGACAATGTACTTTGACGGCTCCCGTAGTTTTCAACACTCGGGGGCTGGAGTGGTCTTAGTTACGCCTCAGGGCGAACAGCTTAAGTATGTCATTCAACTACACTTTGTTGCAACCAACAATGCAGCAGAGTATGAAGGTCTTCTTGCAGGGCTCCGGGCAGCAAAATTCCTCGGAGTCCGTCGATTAGTGGTGAGGGGGGACTCACAGCTGGTCGTAAACCAGGTAAACAAGGAGTACAGCACCTCCGATGAGACAATGGCTCATTACCTGGGGGAAGTGAGGAGATTGGAAAAACACTTCAGTCACTTCGAAGTCCAATACATCCCGCGAAAGGACAACATTCTCGCAGACCAATTATCCAAAATTGGATCCTCACGCTCATCCGCTCCGGCAGGAGTGTTCATTGAACACTTGGACCATCCTTCGATCATGACTTCGGTCGAGGATGATCCGGCAATAGCCTTCATTGCCAGCCTCGGTCAGGAACAAGATTGGACTCATCCATTGAGGGTCTATCTTGAACATGGGACCCTACCCGAGGACGAAACCAAAAGCGATCGGTTAATTCGAAAGGCGCGTCTGTACAAACTCATAGATGGGGTTATGTACAGAAAGGGTACTCAAGGAGTATTCATGCGCTGCATATCTCAGGAGGAAGGAAAATCCCTCTTGAAAGAAATACATGACGGTGTATGCGGTGCACACGCGTCATACCGAACACTGGTCGGAAAAGTTTTTCGACAGGGATTCTACTGGCCTTCGGCACTCGATGATGCCAAGCTTATGGTCAAGATGTGTCCACAGTGTCAGTTTCATGCAAGACAGGTTCATCAACCTGCTTATGCATTGCAAACTATTCCTCTCGCATGGCCTTTCGCGATCTGGGGAATGGACATCGTCGGTCCTATGCCACAAGCGGTCAATGGATACAAGTTTCTGTTTGTAGCCATTGATACGTTCACAAAGTGGATTGAGGCCGAACCAGTACGAAATATTACTGCTTCAGCCGCACAAAAGTTCTTTCACAAGAACATTGTGGCGCGATTTGGTGTTCCGAACCGTCTCATCACAGGCAACGGTTCTCAGTTCGCTAGCGGTCTTTTCCTAGACTACTGCGATCAGATTGGGACCAAGGTGTGCTTTGCTTCCGTGGCACATCCACAAAGCAATGGTGCCGTAGAACGGGCCAATGTGCAAGTATTGCAAGGTATCAAAAAACGTGTTTTTGATCGCCTCAAGACCCGCTCGGGGGCTTGGGCAGACGAGCTCTATACTGTTCTATGGGCACTACGGACTACCTCTAGTCGAGCCACCGGTGAGACACCCTTCCATTTGGTCTATGGAGCCGAGGCTGTGTTGCCTATGGAAGTAAGTATTGGATCTGTTCGCACGAATCAATTCGAACAGGTCAACCAATCCGAACAGCGATCGCGTGATCTCATCCTCCTGGAAGAACGGCGTGATCGCGCCCTGATTAAGTCCGCGGTATACTTGCAGGCTCTACGCAAGTATCACAGTAAAAAGGTGCGACCACGTGATCTCAATGTGGGCCACTTGGTTTTACGAAAAATTCAAGACCAGTCTAACCGCACTAAATTCTCCCCAAAATGGGAGGGACCATACACTGTCGTCTCAGTGCCGCGGCCAGGATCTGCGCGGTTAGCCATGGAGGATGGTCGGATTTTGTCCAATACTTGGAACATCGATCAACTTCGCAAGTTTTACGTGTAAGTATTCTAATCACTTTTTTCCTGTTCAATTAGCATCTTTTCATAAAAAGCATGTCTTGTTTTCATACAATGAGTGTTTTTCTTTAAGCCCAAATTATACAAATTCGACCTGGGGGCTGATCGCTGGCGGTTATGTTATTACAGCATTTTTTAACCGGATTCGCTGGTCGATCCCATGATCACTTCCAGATAAGTCACTCCTAAATAAGCCGTTTCTCAACGCACACGGGACTATCTGGCTAGTCTTCGGTCATCCGTGTGGCTATCAGTTTGCAATAAGGTTAAAATGTTATTTTAATCTTGATCATCGGCTTGAAGCACATATCCCTGGTCATCATACTTATGTTTTCCCCTCTGCTTAAAATACTAAGGCTTCAGTATTCATAAAACAGAGGCGGGGGCTAGAGGAATATACTTATAGTATGAAACTTATGATGTGAATATGCACTTTCTTTTGAAAAAAATAGTTTTACATACATAGCATTGTAATTACAATTGTTTGATTACAAAATATAAGGATCATTCGATCCTTAGCTCAGCCAAGAGCTTGTCAACGAAGGGCTTAACTTCTTCAATAACGGCGTCAAGCAATTCTTCACTCTCGACCTCAACCGGTCCCACCAGCGCACTCAGATTCGCATCTGGGCCATGGTGAAGTCGAACCCGGCTGAGTACGGCAGAAGCGGCTGATCGGACTCTCGTCCTGATTGTCTCTTCACGTCGCCGTAAATCTCCAGGGAGATATTCGAGCAGTGATTCTGCTTGAGTTGTAAGCAGTGATGCCCAATCGCTGACATTTGGGTCGTCCTTCCTCAACTCTACCACGTTGGTATTCAAAAGGCTGGCTATGGCCTTCAGTTTTTCGAAGACCAGTAGGCTCAACTCTTTGACCACTTGATCAGTATGGTTGAGCGAGGACTCGAGAAGCATTTTGTCCTTGACAAGCTGTGTAATGCGACCTGCTTGCGCTATACAAAGAAAAGAGGTTATTAACAAGAAACGTCTTTAAGTCTTCTCAAGTTGGGAATCGACTTACCAGCATTCTCAGACTGAAGTCTATTGATTTCAGTCCGTAGTTTCTGGAACTCTGTAACTGAGTTCAGCTTTATCTTGGTTAACTCTTTCTTCAAAAACGTAACCTCTCTGCAGCAAAATCAGGTTAGTCACAATTAAAGCCTACTTATATTAACAGAAGAATGACGATCCTCACTTGCGCAAGCCGTCACGATCTTTTTGAACAGCCGCCATGCTGGCCATTGCAGCATGCGACTGGCTCGTCACCCATGACAAGCCCTGTGACACAAAGCAAGAGAGTCAAGTATGCTCTAAAGGCGATTCAAGCGCCGAAACAGAGGTGATCATACCTTCATAAACTTATTCAAAGCGGCATCATCCATGCTAGCAGGAATCCTTGCTAGCGCGCCTGAAGTGCCTGCGACGGGGACAGTTGATGGGAGTGCCGGCCGGATGCCACCCCCAGAGGCCACTGGTGGTGACCTAGTCCCTGTACTTGTTTCACCTCCCGCGGTCCGGACGACTTCCTGAACCACGGGAGTAGAGCGCTCTTCGTTAGAGGCTCCCTCATCAGCCCTAGCTTCAACCTCCCCAGTGGCGGTTGAAGGTATAGGCGCTGTCTTCTTTTGCCTAACAGGAAGAATGGGTCAGACAGCTTTTATCTAAGATTACTGTCAAGTAAGAGTTTTTACCTTATTCGAAATCCCATTCGTTCCTGGGACTTCTGGGAAAATTCCCCTTGTGAAGGAGAGCCGTCTCCGGTTCTTGCCTTCCTTATGGTAAATAAGACAGCACCCCCCTGGAAATATCATGTTACAGGCATATTCTTAGGGAACAGGTAGAAACACATAGGTCTTTACCTGGGTTACCGGGCTAATTGGTGGGGCTTCATCCGAAGGCCTTGACGATTCCTGAGTTGCTGGAACCGTCACAACCGGCCTTTGTTCGTCTACCTCCTCCTCTGTCCGCGGAGGAGGAGGATTTTCCTCCCTGGAATCCCCAGTGGACCCAGGGGGAAGCTCTCCTTCCTGTATGAACATTAACTTGTCAAATGCGCAGAAAGAGCCATGGAGGGAATGATCGAAAAGATCCTTTACCTTGGTCGTCCCTTCGACCAGGGAAGCAGAGATGATTGACCCTGAAACCTCGGGGGCTTCAGGAATTGGAAGGTCACCTGCGACCACAAGATCTTCAGTGGTCGCAGGGACAGCCACGGCCACCTCTTCGGCAGCTGTGGTCTTTGCGGGACAACTTGGGGCATCGCTGGATGGAAGATCCGCGATCTTCCTCCTTCGAAGGATCAGAGGAACGTCATCCTCTTCCTCCTCGCTCCCCTCTCCCTGTACGACGAAGAAGTGATTCCATGTCGCGCCTGAAAAAGTAGCAGGAATGCGATATCTTACCGCAGTCTTTCTTGCGAGACGAGGAACGCTTCGTGAAGACCCCTCTCCAGGGTTCAGCTTGGTCTTCTTAGAGGCAGGACTCTTTGTCCTGGGTCTCTGAGAGACCTTCTTCACGTTCCTCGCCGTCGGCTTCTTCAGAGAGCCGACATTTTCACTTGGGAATGTTGCATCCGCAAACCTCCCTAGGAGCTATTCTCATTCCAATGGGATTGATTAGTACTGGACATACATGAAACCTGCAAAACAGAGGCCAAGTGGAAAGTTTACCTTTCGGCGCTCCTGTTTAAGGTCGTCGCCAGCATGAATCAAGCTTTGGGGGCGAGGCGATCCCTTGGGGCCCTCTACCTCGGCGTTGTACGCCCTGAGGAGGTAGTTAGTCCGCCTCTCAATCTCAGCTGAGGGCAGGACTGTTCCCAGATACGAGTTAAATTGATACATTTCAAAAATGACATAAAATGATTTCGATGTCAGAAATGAATACCTTCGTTATAGTCCAGGGTAGTGTCCGCCATGGACTTGATCTCCCAAGCCGGATGAGCCCTTTCACGTAGGGGGCTCACCCGATTCTTCACAAAGTCTGGGATGACGTCACGTGCCGTCAGCCCTTGTTCGACTAAGTGAAGGATCACCTCGGCATGCTTCATGAACTCCGCGTTCATCGCCGGGAGAGTATCCAACTCGCTCGTTTTTTCCGGCCGCGAGTTCTCAAACCACAGCCCGCTCTCGGTCGGCGGGGTGCAGTAAAACCATTTCTGGTGCCACCCATGCACTGAGTCTCGCAGGGGTGGGGAGGGATACTCCTTTTTGTCCCTCAGCCGGAAGTAGATGCATCCGGCGGCGTTGGTGCTCTTCGACCACGCCGAAAAGTAGAATCGTCGGAAAAGATCCACGCTGGGATATACTCCGACGAAGGCTTCACAGAGATGCTGGAATACTGCAAGAATCAGCATCGTGTTGGGGTGGAGGTTGATCAGTTCCCACCCGTAATGTTCAAAGATATCCTTAAGGAACCGACTCTCAGGGAATCGGAACCCGCAACGAAAATACTCCTCAAAAACCACCAACTCGCCTTCTTGGACAGTTGGGGTTTCTTGGTCCTTCTCCGCAGGTCGCCAGTTAATGAGCAGCCGCGGAGAAAGGATCTCCTCCTTCTCAAGCGCCATCAGGCTCTCCTCAGAATGATGAATGGATCTGCTCCAGGACGCCATCTATGGTGTAGAATCAAAGGGGAAGCTGGCGATTTGGGGAAAATAAAGGCTGAAGAAAGTGAGGGTTTTGAACGGCGGGAATTCTAAGGGTTTTTTCGCGGCTGAGTGGCTTCCTCAAGAAGCTACCTCCTGCTTTTTATAGACCCAAGGCGACGCATTAATGAGTAAACGGCTCGTTTCAAACGTTCCATTAAATGCTTTATTCATTTCCCATAATGGATACTGTCTCTGATGGACCCGATAAAGTACTCAGGCGTCGGATCTGAAACAAAAAGACTTCTTTGTTTTGGAAACTGAAAGTGTAAAAAGACTGAAAAATTTCCAGTACTTTTCAGAGGAAGTTTTTCCTTTTTATACTTTGAACATTTTGTTCGAAAAAATCACGTAACCCAATTTTTTACGTACTGAAGTGTTTCTAATTGGGTTATGGTTTTATCGAAATCATGTTCTAGGCTAAAACTTCGTCTCTAATTGAAGTAATAGTCTAACCGGATGTTCAACTCTGGTCGCAATTCAGTTCTAACCGCGGCCTTAAGTCTGATCGCAGCATCAGGGCAGGTCATGGTGATCTTTTAAAAGCGCGATTCTAATCGCAGAACTGAAATTTCCTGTGTATGAATGGTCGCGGACTAAGCTTTTAGCCATAATTTCGCACAGAAGGTATGAAAAATGTTCATATGAATAAAAGAAACTTTATTTATTACATTCTTTACATACAAAAGAAATGCGGTCGATAAAAGCATCGACTTGTTCCGAAAGAAGTTTACAAAGTTCCCCGAGGGACATATTGTTGTCAGTAGGATCTACACTGACAACCCCCAAGGAACTAGCGACTACTCTAAGTCTATCTATATCGTCCCTAACAACAGACGCACTATTGTCCCTAATCAAGTCAGAGAGTTCTCGCTGTTGCTGAGCGAAGTCCCTCTCTCGACGGAAATGGTGCGCCTCTTCTCGGGATCGATCAAGACATTCTGCTAAACGCAGAATCTTCGAGGCCATCTCCTCGGTCTTCTTCTCCAGGGCATTCTTCTCTTCCAGAAGAGTCTGTCCGGAAGGAAGAGATGGAGCAGCAGAAGGCTGATCGCTGGGGCCTCCTACCTCCTGCATTTTGCAAAAGTTAGTCATATTAACTAAAATTATCAGCAAAAAGGGAGAAGAATTGTTACCTGTCCCGGTGCATAACCCGTTGATACACCCATCTTGGGAGGAAGATCATCATATGGTGGAAGTGCAACCTTCCCAGAAGAAGATTGCTTCGCCAACCCAATATGGCAATCATCTGGTCGAGGGATAGTCACCGCTTGCCGACCAGGATGTTGATCACCCAAAAGGATGGGGGAATTGGACGTGAAGGGATCTTTCTCTAAGGATAAAGGCCTAACTTGCCGAGAGGCATGAACGGGGAGGGTCAAAGGAACTGAAGGAAGAAAGAAACTCGCTACATTCTTCACCTTTGTTCCACTGGAAGATCCTTCGTCAACCTTAGGTTTCTTCTTTAAGGGAGACATGACTTCATTCGTTTGAGACCCTTGTTCAACAATTTCCCCTTCATCGCTCTCAATCTCGATGATTTCGTGATCTGCCATTGGGAGGAGTATGTGAAAAGGAAGGAGGCCAGGTAACAAGAAAAAGACTTAGGCGTGAGAGGGAATTGTAAATCTTTACATAACCAGGGGTCTGGTATTTATAGCCGCCAGGTCGACGGTTCGCCTCCCAGACACCTCGAGTTTCGTTAAGACATTTACAATTTTACCTCGAGATAAAAATCTCTACGGCGCCATCATTGCCTGTCACGTAATGTCAGAACCTGTCTTGAAAAACCAACCGTTTTCACTTAGTGCGCCACTAAGTGGAGAAGTTAAAGGGCCGGGTTAAAAATCCAATGCACGGTTTTTTAAATTCGAAATAAACACGTCTCTTCGTTTTCTTCGAATTTGGGGGCTAGCTGACGAGGATTGACACCCGGGTCACTTCTAATAAACTTCTGGTTCAAGACAGGTTCGAACCAGACATGTGTCTGGAGATGCGAACTCAAGCTATTCTGAGAGGCATCACCACGAGGTCGCAAGCTTTACGCGATCAAGTCGCAGCTTTACGCGGTCAGACCGTAAGCCTTGCGCGGTCAGAAGTTCGTGGGCTATACGCGAACTACACATTCGGGATATTACGCGGTCAGCCAAATCCCGCGGTCAGAACATCTGTCGATCAGGATACCTGGGATCTATCTATTCGTTTGTCCATGCGACAGGATATTCTAAGTATCCCGAAGATTCCTACACGTGGAAAATCAACCGTCAGGAGGTTAACACGTACAGTTATTCATGAATAACACGTGTTTAACCTGCGTGGAGGTTAAGAGCAGTTTCAAAAAACCGTATCCAACCGTCCGTGCAACCGATTGATGCAGTTTCCTTCACATGGCACCCTTTCAAGCAGTATAAGAGGATGGCATGAAGCATCAATCAAGGGGGGATCAAAATTAGCCAAGTCTACGGCACACCTCATATAGCATTTTTATAAGTCTTCTTTAGCTTATCTTTGTACACTTTTACAGGAAAAATCCTCGCCTGTGAGGGCTTTTTCCTCCACTTGTAAACCTTTTACCATACTTAGTGAAATCTCAACAGGACGTAGGGCTTTTACTCCCACCATCGAGGGCCCGAACCTGTCTAAATTCTCTGTGCTCCTGTTCACCATTGTTCAGCATACCTTCCCGAAGGGTCATCTTGAAAGGTCTCACTATTACAAATTCTGCATAAGTTCGGCTGAGGACTCCGAGTCCGAATCGTCGACAGTTGTCATTTGAAACACATGGAGTGTGATGACTACTAGAGGGAGATTGATTCAAGTTACATGAAGTTGAAGCATCTACCTTAGATGAAGCATTTGTAACATCTTTTATAAGCATGCTTTCATATGAATCTTTAAGTTCAGAGTGTTGAGCACGTAGGGAAGAATGCTCTTCCTAAGCGCCTTATACTTCATCTTAGTTTTTCCAAAAACTTCATTTAATTTAGTTATCGTCTCAACTAAATCATCATATGATGGATCATTGGAGTGTACCTTTTCATCGCCTTTGGCCATAAGGCATATGGATGAAGTGTTGTTGCCGAGAGCTAGTCCGGCCATCTTCTTGGAGCAACTTCGTTCGTTGTCGGAGTCGGAGTCGGAGCTCTCTCCGCCGGACATCCATTCTCCAAAACAGGCTTCTTTGATTTCTTCGTTCTTCTTCTTGAAAAACTTCTTCTTCTTGTTCCACGCCTTGTTCTTGTTTGGGCATCTTAAAGCTATGTGTCCCTTCTCATGACATCCATAGCAAATGATGTCCTTGAAGTTGTTTTGCTTTTGCCCCTTCGGTCGTGTGTCAATGTTGACACCCTTCTTATGTAACCTGCGAAGAAGTTTTTGGGTGTTCTTTACCATAAGTGCGAGGTCTTCATCGGAGAAGCCTTCGCTTGAATCGTTCCTTGCATTAGCTTTGAAGGCCAAAGCTTTCTTCTTCGTCTCCGTGGGTTCGGCCGCTTCCTTCTTTTCCTTCTTGTGCATCTCATGGGTGATGAGGTTCCCATAGAGATCGGTTGGAGTTGTGGTTGATAGGTCGGAGTTTGTGAGAACCGTGAACAAGGTGTCGAAGCTTTCCGGCAAGGCCCTAAGCATCTTTCTCACAAGCTCAAGGTCAGTAAACACAACGCCAAGACCCTTGAGTTCATTCACAATGTTATTTAACCGAGTAAACATGGAATCCACGGACTCGGTTGATGACATGGTGAATGTCTCATATTTTTGCCTCACCATTAGCAATTTTGCCTCTTTAACCTTTGTAGTGCCCTCGTAAATTTCTTCGAGGGTAGTCCAAACCTTATGAGTAGTCGTGAGGTTGCTCACACGGTTGAACTCGTTTAAGGATAAACCGGCAAAGAGAGCATTTTTTGCACGGGCATTTAAATGCAACTTTCTCCTATCGTCTTCGGATTGACTTGCCGGATCAACCGGAGGAGTAAAGCCGAGTTTAACGATATCCCATACGTCAAGCCCCATGGCTTCTAGGAATACCGACATGCGCACTTTCCAATAAGGATAGTTTGTTCCATCAAAGATGGGCACACGACCGGTATGTCCAAGAAGAAAATCCCCTCTTGACGACATCCTCTCTCTAGGCGGTAAAGCCTAATGAATCGAGAGACCAAGCTCTGATACCACGTGTTGGATCAAGGATGCCGACTAGAGGGGGGGTGAATAGGAGGCTTTAAAAACTTTAAAACTTAAATCAAATAAAGAACAAATCAAGAACAAATAATGTAAGCAAGGGAAAGAAAACGAACACAATGGTTTTTACCGAGGTATCGGAGACTCGCCCAGTCTCCACTAATCCTCGTTGAAGCACTCAAATCACTTGAGTCTTGCCTCAATACTCACGAAGAGTATTATCAACTAAGGTTGCTCCTTGTCCACTCCGGAAAGGCGAGCACCGATGCCTTGTACACACTTGCCGAGCCTCTCCAACAATCTCCGAATGGAGAGATCAACGGCCACGCCTCCGAACCGTCTAGGTGAGGGCGCTCACCAAGAGTAACAGGCAGCGAGGTCTTCTCTGGACCTCCAAACACGCACCGAGAAGCTCAGTATATGCAAATGCAAAAGAACTGAAACTCTCGGTGGATCGGAAAGCACTCGACTTGATCAAAAGATCAAGATTTTATATAAGAAACTAATGCTCAAGAGTGTATATGAAATGCTGCTGCTTGTTATATAAAACTTATGCCCAAAGCCCCTTTTTATAGCCTCAAGAATCAAATGAACCGTTGGAGCTAGGGCTGAAAATCAGCAACCCAAACTGACAGTCAGTTCACCAAACTGACAGTCAGTTTAGTGCACAACGGCTGACAAAATTTACGGATAAAAAATAGCTAGCCGTTTGCAGCCAAAACAGGAAAGCTGGAACACGCAACTGACAGTCAGTTACACAAACTGACAGTCAGTTTGTGTACTAGCTCGACCAGAAACAAATAGAAACACAGATAAAAACAGTTGTGGTCGAAACCCAAACTGACAGTCAGCATGGGCATACTGACAGTCAGTTTAGTACAAAAATTTTTGGCCCGAAAAACACACTCTCTGGACAATTGTCAGTTAACACAAACTGACATTCAAACTGACAGTCAGTTCAGCAAACTGACAGTCAGTCTTAACAAAAACAGCTATAACTTTAAATCCAGAAATCCAAAAGAGGTGTTTAATAGCTCATTTGAAAGATATTTTAAAGGACTATCTTTTTGTCAACAGAAGAAAAAGCCAGATCTCTCTAGATCTTTCCAGAAAATGCAAAAACTCTTCTGCTGTCAAAAACTAAACTGAAAAACCAAATAACTGACAGTCCGTTAAAAACATCCATAACTTTTGATCCAGAAATCCAAATTGATAGTTTAATAGCTCGTTTGAAAGATAATTTCAAGGGTTACATTTTTGTCAACAGAAGCAAAAAACCAGATCTACCTAGATCTTTCTGGAAAAATGAAAAACACTTCTGCTGTCAAAAAATCATTTGAAAAACCAAATCTCTCAAACCAAAAACAAATCAAATCCAACCAAAAAGATGCAATGCAATGACCTAAGTTTCTCGGTTTGTGTTGGAGATAAAGAGAGGACTTTCGCCATCCCTCTTTATAGTACGGTTAAAACTAAAAAATAATTTCCTAAACCGATCAAACTCCAAACACCGAGATCGGTCAAAATAAAACAAATATTACCTCAGGTCCTTTGCATCTTTAATCCTTGCAACTTTCGTTTTGGTGACCTTGCACTTGCAACCTTGACTTCCAACCTTTAACTGCGACCACAGCCAACATTGCGACCTTGCGCTTGCGACTTTGGACCTGTGACCTGCAAATCTTCCCGGATCACTTGCAGACTTTACAGAAATCGCTCTGCATAGAAATAGCTCAAAGACAAGGTTAGTCCAAAACACTTAATGTCATCAATAATCAAAATCAACATAAAAGGGCCTAGATGCAACATTGATGACAACAAGTTAATAAACTAATACCAACTAATACTCCCCCTGATTTTGTGCAAAAATCTCCCCCTGAAAGTGTGCACATCCCTCAAGATGTATCAGAGCATATCATAGCATAAGAGAGGGAACCACAATTCACGTCAGAGCACATTGATATCTCATACAAATGTAAGAACAAATCACATCGCATAAATATTCATCCATCTAAACAAAATATCATAACATCATCCATCTCTCCCCCTTTGGCATCAAGCACAAAAAGGGAGACCTAATCAAGAGAAACTAATCCTAATCTACTCCTGGTCATCTGAGTCTCCTAGAACCTCAGTGCCTCCGGAAGCAGTAGGAGACGCGGAAGGTACGACGGCGGGAGATGCAGGTCCTGCTGGAACTGGAGCGGTGCCGGCAGATGATGCTGGTGAAGAAACTGCAGGCCGTGCCCTCTTGCGAGGAGCAAGGGAAGCAGATGCCATCGCAGCATCAGGAGCTGGAAGTCGCTGCAGTATCTGCTGAAGTATCTCCTGCTGAGCTGCCAAGGTACTCTGGATCACCTGCTGTGTCTGAATGACCTGGTCAAGAGACACCTGCAGAGATGCAAGAGAGGAAGCTGTGCGGGAGCTGCTAGAAGGGGCAGGAGCAGAGGCAGAAGCTGGAGCTGCAGTCGCGTCCTCAGAATCCTCATCATCATCAGAGGCTGAGGAGGGAGCACTAGGAGCTGAAGGACGAGTGCCCAGGCGACGATCAGCCTGGCCAGGGGGAAAGAAGGCCAAAAGCTGATGAGGGCGAGGAAGAGCGGTGTCTACTGCTCGAATGTGGAGCAGTAGTGCCATGATGTATGGGGCATACACCAGGCGACGACGAGGAGAGAGAAGAACGTGCTGAAGCTCACTAATGATGAGATCAGCGATGTCGAAGGGCTCCTCTCGAAAGATCGAGATGAGAACATGGAGAGTGATGTAGGTGACCCTGGCGCGGTCACCTGTGATCGGAAGAAGAGTGAGGCGAAGAATCTTCAGCGCCAGGTCAACATCGCGGCGCATGCCGGCAATGTGACTGTCGCGCCCCGAGACTGGGACTACGACTACTCCTGTAGAGACCTAGCTCGCTGCAGCTAGTCCCATATATGCATAGCATACACATACCCTTGACGTCCCAGGATAAGTCAAGCACAGGAGTATATCACATTGCAACAGAGTAACTTACAAAATAGTTAAGCAGTGTGGCCTGCTGGCCTTGATATTACATAAGGAGATTACAATGCCTTCACGGCATACATGGTTTAGCAAAATAACATCTACACAGCAGAAGATAGGTGACTCACCCACAAAAGAGAAGTGGACAGCAGAACAACACACATCAGGGAAATGACGGGACTGACGCTCCTCCTTCTGGATCCACGACGTACTCCACGCCTTCATCTTGATTGTTGATCGCTCCGTCTATTGATTTGTAGGTTGCAAGAGTGAGCACTTACGTACTCAGCAAGTCATAGGTAAGAGTAGATACTTAGTGATGACATGAACCTAGACTAGTCAAGAATTATGGTTGTTTATAAAATAATCTTTTACTTCCATACCTCATCTCATGGCAGCACTTTTCATAATATAACATCATCATTCATGTTCACTAGATTATAGTACTACCGCGACACGTCGACACACGACAGCCCACGGCAGCACTCCTTATCATGACAACACATGTCATTTGGGTAATCTTGATTAAAACATATTTTATTTAGAAAATAATACTTGTGTCACACCCCGTGGATTTAATCCACCGCAGCAGACTCCTATAAACCCGGGAGCTCGGAGTATTCGAATACGTTTTTAACTCTGCAGAGAGGTACCAATTTACCCGCAAGATATTCCACTTTCAAACCCATCCTATCAAAATGATTAGACCCCTCCTCACAACCATGTGTGAGTGGCAAGGTGGAGATAACAAGAACTTTTGTTATGCATCACTTACAATTCGCCCCTGACCCTGTGGCTCTCCGCGAAACACAGTTGTGGTAGGCTGTATCATAACCTCCACTCCACCTCATTTTCCCATTACTGGGTCAAATATCAGATCACCTTCAGTGATAGTAGGAGTCAGCCTCCAAGTCAATTATCACAACACATCTCATGCAGGGGTTTCATGTATGATCCACATAAGTACTTGTTCAGGCCTGTCCCATACCAGGCTTGCGGTTAGCACGTTGTTCATGCCACTAGACGCACAACACAAGGTTCTAGTCCTTATATGCCAGTGACCAGACCATCTACAACCCTGCACCTTCAGTGCCTGCATTCCTTTGCAGTCTAGCACCTCCAGTGCTACAGCCATCCATACCATTTTTCTGGTCACGGCTAGGGTTTTATTTCATGAGTATAAGTATATATATACATATAATAGTTCATGGCTCAAAACTTGTTTATTTCACATTTCACAGATAACCAGTCTAGTACTGCCAATTCATAAATTAACCATTCTCAATCTTTCATATGCAATATTGCCTATATTCAAGGTTATGTTTTAGCAACATTTAAAATATAGGTTCAAGATGACCAAGGATATGACTTGCCTTCCGCATCGTAAAATACAGCAGTTGACGTCGGATCCGCAGTGAAGTCCTCGAACTCGGGCTCTTGATCTGCTCTCCAAACAATCAAACAACCAATAATCATAATCTTTTCCATACATTATTATACTATATGCAATGATGCAAAGATGAAGTCTTGATGATTTTGAAATGATTGGGTTTAGAGGCTGATTAGGGTTAAGTTAAGGAAACCAATGTTATGATTAGCTGTCAAAGGTTTACAAGGTTCCAAATGTCTCAAAATATCAGAATGATATCAAGGTTGCGACTGGTTCGCTCAAAAACAGCGAACGTCTTTAGGTCGACATTCGGTTCAAAGCATCGACATAGGGTCAATGAATGATAGAGGGGTCATTTCAACTTGTGGTAGTAGAATAAAATGTAGATCACAACTCTACAAATTTAGCGGACAAAGTGGATTTTAAATTACACAACCAGAAGTGGGTAAACAAGGCCAATGCCATTGGCTGGCACATACTGAGAAAATGTCAAAAATTAGGGTTTAGCAACAAATATAATTCAAGGGCTCAAATCAAGTTGTGATAGAAGAAGAAATTATAGATCACAACTTCTGGAATCTAAGGGACAAAGTTATGCTCAAGATGCACATCTGGAAGGCAGTGAAAAGGGCTAATGCCACTGACTGACATAGTCTGGCATTAATCTTGACATGGCCAGAAACTAGGGCTTAGCATAACTTTTGATCTAGGGCTCCAAATGATGCACCACTTTGTCTGGGAGGTAGGCATTGCTAACAGGAACAATTAAGTCAACAGGATCTAGGGCAAGAAATGGCTGGAAAGCAAGAAATTTGATGATGAACTGAGATGAACTGGCTGCACTGGAGCAATTCTGGACACAAACTTGGCATGGCTATATCTTCCAATCTAGGCCAATCTAGGTGTCGGGCTAGAAGACAAAAGTGTTCAGGAGATCAAAGCACATACACTAGACAAAGTTTTGAGGGCTGAAATGACTGGAACAAGCTTTTCCGGTCATCGGCGCCGGAGAAGAACACTGCTGTTTGGGGGTTTTCAATTTAGGCCGAACGAACTCAATTCCAAGCTTGGGAAGTGATATATGGGTAAGAGAAAGCTACCTGCACGATCACTTTGGCCGGAGGATGGCCGGAGAAGCCTGGCGACGATCGCCGGTGACTGGTGGAGCTCAATTTTGAGAAAACCTTCGATTTGAGCTCAATCTGGAGATCTGGATGCATAGGCTTGCTGGAAATGAGTCACTGATCATTTTGTTTCACAGATTCGAAGATTAACTCGGGGTAGATCGGCCAGCATTGCCGGAACAGGGCAATCGGGAATTCCGGCGATCACCGGCGACTGGATGCAATATAACTCAATTAAATGGTACAGCACGATGAGGGAGATGAGGGGAACTCACTGATGCTGTTAATTTGACAGGAGATGTTGTGGATTGTGCTGGCACAGTGAGGCTCCTCGACGGCTCGCCGGAGAAGAAGACCAAGACAGGAGAATTTCGAGACTTAGCTGATTTCCAGTGAAGGAAAGGAGTTGCTGGGGGTACAGTAGTGTATAAATAAGCCAGGCGAAGCTTGCAAGGAGGGAGCAGTGAATTGATTTGGCAGCTGGTGATGCGATTGGTTACGTGCTGAACATCAGCGGCGAAGACACAGCAAGGGCGGTGATTGCGACGGTGACAAGTCTGTGGCTGATCACCACGTTGGTTCATCGGGACTTTGCAACGCTAGAGCACACGGTGGCGACAACAACTGGCATGGCGCAAAAGCAACTGACAAAAGCCTGGTGTTTCTGCTGCTGGTCGCGCACGAGGGCGGTGCTGTCGTCGACGTATCAACGACGCTGCCACGGTGACGGCTGAAGTGAGGACACGTGCGTACTGGCATGCACGGTCACAAGTGTGGCGAAGCTTGGCCGGCGGCGAACGTGCACGGCGCAAGGAAGCAAAACACGGCGAGGCTTCTGGTCGTGCGCACAGTAAACGGCCTGGTCGAATTTGGACTGAACTGCAATATTCGATTTCTTGTTTTGGACTGAAATGTAATTCTGGAGATTTGGAAGGTTTGATCTGATTTTGATTCTGCTGTTTTGGTATACTTAATTCCACAAATGATTTGGCACAGATTGAAGATAAAATTTGAGACATTTGGATGACTTTTGATATGAACTGAAAACAGAGTAGATTAGGGTAAAATAAGTCTGAAACTTATTGATCTCGAATTCTGGGATTTAGGGTTTGATTTTGAGATACTCATAAAAGAAGAATTTGTATTGAAAAGCATTTGGGAGGTGTTCCCTGAATCAGATTTGAATTTGGAAATGATTTGCAACATTTTGCCTTTCTAGCTTTTGGAAAAATCTGGAAAAAGGACTGATCTGCGATACTCTTGGACTGATTTGCGAAAAAGGTTCAGATGGTGTAATCTGGCTGCCAACTTTTTGGATTAAGGTATTGGCATACCCTTGATCATAATCCAAGAATAATCTGGTCTGAACTTGGCTAAGATTTTGATTAAATCTGAATTTCTGAAACTTAGGGTAAAAGGTAATAACAGATATTCTGTTTTCGAAAACAGAAAAGAGTTGATAATTCTGGAAGTTAGAGATAGAATTGAATCTGGGTTCTGAAGGCTTTTAAATTTAGGATAACTGATAGATCAAATCTGGCAAGTCAGATCTTGACTTGGGGTCACAAGATAGATTTGGAGATTTTAGGGCTAGAACAGAATAAAGCTGAGGCTGATTTGGCTGATCTAGAAGAGACATATGCATGCATGATTTTTAAGAAAGAAACTTTTCACCCCAAAACTCAGGATGTTACAGTGACGAACCTGGAAGGCGCCGGAGTAGAGCATAGCGACCTCACGATGCTCAAGATCAGGTAAAGTGTGGAGCTGGCGCCCTGAAGCAGGACGAACCAGTCCTAAAGCGGCCTCAAGCTGCTCCTTTGTGACCGTGTATACCTGGAGGCCGGTCATAAAGGTCAGTGAGTCACGCTGAGGAGAAATGTGGAGGGTGGCATAGAACTGCCTAATGGGCTCCTCTGCCCAGGTCAAAGAAGAATCAGAGACCAAGTCTCGGATCCCTACAGAGGCAAAAGCATCAGAAAGAGAAGCGATGCCAGTGCGAGAAACTATCGTCTGCCAAGAGACAGAACGATGAACAAAGAAGGGCATGTGAGAGTAGATGCTCTCAAACATGTCGAACTGAGCGATGGTGTAGAAGGTGGTACGTGGCGAGGCATCCATGCCAGAAGGACGAGGAGATAGATAGGGGTTCGGCTGACGAAGAGTCCTAAGCCGACTAGCGTTCCACCGCGAATAGTTCACGGGGACACGCTCTGGAGAGGGGGAACGCCGAGCCCCAGAGGACTGGCTCGAAGGCCTGCTGCTGGACGCAACGGTCTTGCGTCGAGCAACGCGGCGATGAGGCTGATCAGACATAGTGGATAGCTGAAGAAATACAAGGATGAACAAGGGTGGAGAAAACAAAAAATTTCTGTTTTCAGGGTTCAGACTGACAGTCAGTCTTATGAACTGACAGTCAGTTCTAACCTGATGCTGACAGTCAGTTTGAGCAACTGACAGTCAGTTTCAACCTAGAACCAGTGAACTGAGAAATGGCGAGATTTTTGTGGGGATTTGAGAGGGAATTTTGCAAAGATTGTGAAGATAGAGTGCTATTGCAGATCAAGGAAAGAAAAAAGAAAAGCAATTTCGGATTAGTAGAAAGAAAAGAAGGAATTAAAGAGAGAAAGAAAGAATTAACGAAGAAGAAGAAGAAGAAGGAGAGAGAGAGAGCTCACTGCGGGAGAAGGACGACGAGACGACGGCGATGAGGAGGAGCAACGGTGACGGCGACGGCGATGAGGAGGAGCAACGGCGACGGCGACGGCGATGACAACAAAAACGGCGGCCGAAGAAGATAAAAAGAAAGCTCGGTTTAGGGTTTTAAGGACCCAAACTGACAGTCAGTTTCACAAACTGACTGTCAGTCTAGTCACTTAATTTGTTCAATAAAATCAAGTGCTGAGACTGACAGTCAGTGTTGAATACTGACAGTCAGTGTGAGACTTCAAAACGACCAGAACCCTACTACCAAGAAATAACACTATACTGACTGTCAGTTATAAAAACTGACTGTCAGTTATGACTTCGACCAGGAGAGAGCTCAAAGGGAGAAAATATTTAATAATAAAATATATATATATATATATATATATATATATATATATATGTATATTATACTTCATTAATCAAGATAAGCAATCAATAGTATGATGAAGTTAATAAAAATATCACTTTATCAACTAGCATTTGAAACATCTATAATATTTAGTTCACCTCTAAGAAAGCAAAACCTGGATTCATCTAGTGGTTTGGTGAAGATATCTGCTAGTTGAAGATCTGTTCTTACATGACTAAGATCAATATCTCCTTTTGCCACATGATCTCTTATGAAATGGTGCCGTATTTCAATATGCTTAGTTCTAGAATGTTGAACAGGATTATTAGCAATTTTAATGGCACTTTCATTATCACACAGAAGTGGCACTTTATCAAATTTAATTCCATAATCCAAAAATGTCTGTTTCATCCATAATAATTGAGCACAACAACTACCTGCAGACACGTATTCAGCTTCAGCTGTTGAGAGAGCAACTGAGTTTTGCTTCCTAGATGACCATGATACTAATGATCTCCCCAACAGCTGACAGCTACCAGATGTGCTCTTTCGATCAATCTTACACCCAGCATAATCAGAATCAGAATACCCAATTAATTCAAAATTTCCATCTTTAGGGTACCAAAGGCCTAAACTGGGATAACATTTTAAATACCTAAGGATTCTTTTAAGAGCAGTTAAATGACATTCCTTAGGTTCTGACTGAAATCTAGCACATAAACACACACTAAACATGATATCAGGCCTAGATGCTGTAAGATATAAAAGACTACCAATCATAGACCTATAGAGTTTAGAATCTACTGATTTTGAATTTCTGTCCATGTCGAGGTGTCCATTTGTAGCCATGGGGGTCTTGATAGCCTTAGCTTCTTCCATCCCAAAGCGCTTGAGCAGGTCCTTCACATACTTTGTTTGACTCACGAACGTACCGTTCTTGAGTTGCTTGATTTGAAGTCCAATGAAGAAGCTCAGGTCACCAATCATGGACATCTCGAACTCCCTAGACATCATATCTCCAAATTCTTGACAAAAATATTCATTAGTAGATCCAAAAATTATGTCATCCACATAAATTTGGCAAATAAATAAATCATCATCTATTTTCTTGGTGAACAGAGTTGTGTCAACCTTCCCAGTTTTAAAACCTTTAGAAAGAAGAAAATCTCTAAGGCGTTCATACCAAGCTCGAGGAGCTTGTTTGAGGCCATACAGAGCTTTCGTTAGTTTAAAAACATGGTTTGGAAATTTTGGATCTTCAAACCCGGGAGGTTGCTCTACAAATACAAGTTCTGAAATTTCACCATTTAGAAAAGCACTTTTAACATCCATTTGAAAAAGTTTAATGTTAAAATGAGAAGCATAAGCAAGAAGAATTCTAATTGCTTCAAGTCTCGCCACAGGAGCAAAAGTTTCACTAAAATCTAAACCTTCGACTTGAGTGAAACCTTGACCAACAAGACGAGCCTTGTTTCTAATTACTAGTCCATTTTCATCTTGCTTATTTCTGAAAACCCATTTTGTTCCAATGACATTATGATCCTTAGGTCTTTCTACTAAGTTCCAGACTTTATTTCTAGTAAAATTATTTAATTCATCATGCATAGCATTTACCCAGTCAGGATCATCTAGAGCTTCACTAACACATGTAGGTTCTAAAGAAGAAACAAATGAATGATGTTCACAAAAAGAAGCAATACGAGATCGAGTTAGAACACCCTTACTAATATCACCCAGAACTTGGTTCAAAGGGTGATCCTTGATAATTGTTCTATGCTGGCTTGGCGCTTCTTCTTGTGTTGCTTCTTCTGCAGCAGACTCAACTTGCACAGGAGGTCCAGGTTGTTCATTGTTGTCTTCACTTCCATCATTATCTAGATCAACTTCCTCAGCTTTTTCAATGGTAAGTTCTTTCAAAGGTTCTTGAATTTCACCTGAAGTGTCATGAACAGCTTGCTCTTCTTGCGAGTTATTAGATTCATCAAACTCAATATCGCAAGATTCCTCAATACAACCAGATGTTTTGTTAAAAACACGATAGGCTTTGCTAGTGGTAGAATAACCAACTAGAAAACCCTCATCAACTTTTCTTTGAAATTTTCCACCAAAGTTTCTTTTTCTTAAGATGTAACATTTACAACCAAAAACACGAAAATATGAAATATTTGGTTTTCTTCCAAAAAGAAGTTCATAAGGTGTCAAGTTCAAAAGAGGATGCAAATAGAGTCGATTAATAGAATAGCAAGCTGTGTGAACTGCTTCTGCCCAGAAGCGAATAGGAGTATTATACTCACATAACATGGTTTTTGCCATCTCTATTAATGTTCGATTTTTCCTTTCAACAACTCCATTATGCTGTGGAGTGTAGGGTGTGGAAAATTCATGTTTGATTCCAAGAGAGTCGCAAAAATCAAATAAAGTTGAATTAACGAACTCTCCACCATGATCACTACGGATTTTCTTGATGGATAATTCGAATTCATTAGAAACACGTTTTGCAAAACTTTTGAAAACATCGGGGGTTTCAGATTTTTGAGAAATAAAGAAAACCCAAGTAAAACGAGTGAAATCATCAACAATAACAAAGCAATAACTATTTCCCCCAATACTTTGGAACTCTGAAGGTCCAAATAAATCCAAATGCAAAAGTTCCAAAGGTTTGCTTGTAGAAAGTATTCGCTTAGTTGGATGTGTGGTAGCTATTTGCTTGCCTGCTTGACAAGCGCTACAAGGTTTATCTTTTTCAAAGACCACATCCTTTAAGCCAATAACTAAATCACGTTTGAAAAGCTTTTTAAGTTGATGCATTCCAACATGAGCAAGCCTCCGATGCCATAACCATCCTTTAGATGTTTGTGAGACAAGACATGTTGTAAGAGATGCATCTTTTGAAGAGAAATCAACTAGATATAAATTTTCATGACGAAAACCTTTAAAAATCAAAGAATTGTCTTTTAAATTTTCAACCAAAACTTCATTTGGATAAAAGATACAGCGGAAACCAAGATCACAAATTTGTGCAACTGAAAGCAAATTAAAATTCAAAGATTCAACCAAAAGAACATTTGAAATTGTTAAATCATTTGAAATGGCAACTTTACCCAAACCTGTCACGCTTCCTTGACGATTATTTTCAAAGGTGATCTTTTGATGTTCGTCGGAATTGTCTTTGATTGTGGTGAACAGTTTGGCGTTTCCGGTCATGTGCTCGGAGCATCCGCTATCAAGCACCCAATGACGTCCACCATTTTTGTAGTTTACCTGCAAAAGAACTTAAGTTGATTTTGGTACCCAAACACTTCTGGGTCCTTTAATATTAGCGATCAAAGTTTTGGGCACCCAAATAGATTTTTTTCTTTTGTTCATCATTGGTGCACCAACATACTTTGCAATAGCATAACCTTTCTTTGACCGTTTTAGCATGTAACAAGCATCAAAATATGCAGATGTCATAAGAGGGCATGAATCATGTGAATGACCTACTTCATGGCATTTATGACAAAACAGGTTACATGCTTTTGTAAAAACAGTTCTAATTTTTATCTTTTTATCTTTATTAGGAAAATATCCTAGACCTTCTTTTCTAAAGGTGCATCTTTGACTACCTAAAATTAGGTCAAGAGATATTTTACCTTTATAGCTATTTTCTAACCCTTTTTCTAATTTTTTAACTTGAGATTTAAGTTTAATATTTTCACAGAGAATGGATTTATTTGAAGCGCATGGTATATCTAGTTGAAAATTATCAATATCATCACAAGAAGTACCAATGCTAGCTTTACAAGACAAATTTGAGACATCTTTCATAAGAGCATTTTCATAGGATTCCTTTAATTCAGAGTGTTGATCAGAAAGAGTTAAAAATTCTTCCTTAAGGGTCTTATATTTTCTTTTAGTTTTGCCATAGGCCTTATTGATTTCATTTAGCATTTCAACTAGATCATCATAGGAGGGATCAAAAGAAGTTACCTTTTCATTCCTTTTTGCCATAAGGCAAACTGGAGAGCTTGATGAATTTTTGAGGGCGATTCCGGCTAATTTCTTTGTACATCTCTCATCATCAGAGTCGGAGTCGGAATTCTCACCTCCAGACATCCATTCGCCAAAGCATGCCTTTTTAGGAGTGTTAAACTTCTTCTTGAAGTTCTTCTTCTTTTTATCCGTAGATTTGTTCTTGTTCGGACATCTTGATGCTATATGTCCTTTTTCATGACATTCATAGCATATCACATCTTTGAAGTTTGTTGGTCTTGAACCTTTTGGACGAGTGTCGATGCTTACTCCCTTCTTGTGTAACCTGCGAAGAAGACGTTGAGTATTTCTTACCAAGAGAGCCAAGTCTTCATCGGAGGAACCTTCACTTGTGCCGTCCTTGGAATTTGCTTTGAAGGCCTCCGTCTTTTTCTTTGTATCAGAGGTTTCGTTCAGTTCCTTCTTCTCCTTTTTGTGCATTTCATGGGTAATCAAATTTCCATAGAGATCAGTAGGTGAAGTTGTAGAAAGATCGGAGTTTGTCAAAACTGTTACAAGAGTGTCAAAGCTTTCTGGGAGAGCTCGAAGCATTTTTCTGACAATTTCCAGATCAGTAAAGATAACACCAAGACCTTTAAGTTCATTCACAATATTATTCAATCTACTAAACATGGAATCAACAGATTCAGAAGAAGACATTTTGAAAGTTTCATACTTTTGTCTAACCATTAAAAGTTTAGCCTCTTTTACTTTAGTAGTTCCTTCATATATTTCTTCTAAAGTTTTCCAAACTTTGTGAGCAGTATTCAAGTTGCTTACACGATTAAATTCATTTAGAGATAAACCAGTAAATAAAGCATTTAAAGCACGAGCATTCAGATGTTGTTTTCTCTTATCATCTTCAGTATATCTTTCCGGATCATCCGGAGGAGAAAAACCAACTTTAACAATCAACCAGACATCCAATCCCATGGCTTCTAGAAATACAGACATACGCACTTTCCAATAGGGATAGTTAGTCCCATCAAAGATAGGCGCATGGCTAGTATGACCCAGATTAAAGCCATCAGTAGACGACATCCTCTCTCTAAGCGGTGAAACTTATAAATGAGAGACCGTGCTCTGATACCACGTGTTGGATCAGGATGTCGACTAGAGGGGGAGGGGGTGAATAGGAGACTTTGAAAATTTGTTTTTGCAAATGAAAATCCAAATTAAGGTAAAGCAAGTAATAGTAAAAGATAAGAGATTGAAACCGATATATCCCGAGGTATCGGAGACACGCCCAGTCTCCACTAGTCGTCGTTGAAGCACTCAGTCCTTGAGTATAGCTTCAGTATCCACACAGGACACTATCTACTAAGGTTGCTCCTTGTCCCCTCCGGAAAGGCGAGCACCAAGCCTTTTACAAGTTATCGCGTCTCTCCGACAATCTCCGATTTGGAGAGATCAGCGATTTCCGCCTCCGAACCGTCTAGGTGAGGGCGCTCACCAAGAGTAATAAGAAGCAAGGTCTACTCTAGGCTTCCAATGCACACCGAGAAAATATCTAGAAATGGGAATGCAAGAACAATATGCTCGATGTGGCTAATACTCTCACAACTCGATCAAAAGATCAAGTTTTAAGTAAAACGAAGAAGCACTAGTGAGAAAGTATGAAAGGCTATGTTGCTGTACTTGCTTGTGCTAAAACAGCAGCTCAACACCTCTATTTATAGCCTTCGTGGTCAAAAGAGCCGTTTGTGCTCGAGCTGAAAATTAGTAACCAAGACTGACAGTCAGTTTCACAGACTGACAGTCAGTTTCACAAACTGACAGTCAGTCTAGTGTATCACCAGAAAGAGTAAAAACAGGATCACAACAGCTCGAACGTTGTGGACTAAAACGGTAAAAAAGAAACAGTCCATACTGACAGTCAGTTACAAAGACTGACAGTCAGTGTCCACAAAATTAACAGTGAAAAGCAACGGCTAAAAACTTTATAACCGTTGAAGCAGATAACAGCAAACATTTACTGCCCAAACTGACAGTCAGTGTTTCAAACTGACAGTCAGTTTCAGTTTCAGTAACACAGAGAAAAACAGAATAAAAACCAACTCAAAAACTCTCTGTGGTCGAAACCCACACTGACAGTCAGTATACTCATACTGACAGTCAGTTTAGTACAAAAAAGTCTGAGACAGAAAAACATGCTCTCTGGAGATTTGTCAGTTTGCACTAACTGACATTCATACTGACAGTCAGTTACCAACACTGACAGTCAGTCTAGTAAAGAAAAAAAATCAGCTCAACAAAAACATACTCTCTGGAGATTAGTCAGTTTATTAAACTGACATTTATACTGACAGTCAGTTATCAACACTGACAGTCAGTCTGGATTAAAAACAGAGAAAGCTCAAAATCCAGAGATCTGATTCAAATGATTTCAGTTTTGTTTTGAAGATATTTTTGAGAAGAACATTTTTGACAACAGCAACAAAAATTAGATCTTTTCAGATCTTTCTCAAGAAGTAAAAACCTCAACTGTTGACAAAATTCAATATATCAAAACAAATTGTCGAAAACCACAGATAATGATATGCGTGCATTGACCTAGATTTTTCTCGGTATAATTGGAGATGTAGAGAGAACTTGCGTCCCCTCTTTATAGTACGGTTTAAACTAAGAATAAAATCCTTAAACCGATCGATCTTCATGCACCCTGAGATCGGTAAACCTAGAACTACAACATACCTCAATGCATCAGTTTAGTCCAGCAAAAACAATTTCTTTTTGCGTCTTCTTATGCTTTTGAACGACTTAAATTGAACTTCAACATTTTGATCACCAGCCCTCGCTTTTTGTGCGGTTGTCTGAAATCTGTAACACTAACTCAAACACATAGTTAGTCCAAAAATACTTATTATCATCAACCATCAAAACACATCAGGGTTAGGCATGAAAGGCCTAGATGCAACAACGCCGACGTTGTGAGGCGAATGGTATGTTGGCTAACCTCGTAAACTGTGTGCGCACAAGTGTATATAAGGCAATTTTTCTTACAGGGTACCTTTAAATGTAACAGATCTCTTTTGAGAAGGAGGCAGTGGAGGGATTGTTTACCCCGTAGAGGGAGAACGACATCCTCACCCGGGATCTAGGAAATAAGGAGCATACCGGGTGGACACGGGCCGTGGGAGCCATTGTGTCGTGGAAGGCCGGTTTCGCAGATCCGGCTCCACCAAGGAAGAAGGCCCGCTCCTGGAAGGAAAAGGAAGTGGAGCTCTCCGATAAGATACGGGCTGAGGTACGGGCGGAGATACGGGCTGAGGTGCAGTCTGAGGTCGCACATATGAGGGAAGAGTTTGCACGGTTGAGAGAAGCATTGCTGGCCAAGAGTGCAGATGCGGATCCCCAGGACGACGGTACCCCGCGGGGTCGGATAAGCAGTTGCGCTTCGAAGGTCCTCGCCGATCCAGTGGATCTACTTGAGGTACTGCAAGCCTTCATCTGTGCACTTAAGTTGATGCCACTCCCATTCTGTTAGAGTTGTTTCGCTAACTTGTTTTAATTGTTACAAATTTGCAGAAGCCGGAGGGCTGCATCCTACGGAATCACGTAGGCGCCGGGCAGGAAGTGGTTGGACACGGCTTTGTATATCCGTCAGGGCCGGATGTCCGGGTCCACTGTGTACCTCTGCGGTTGGGGTTCGCAAAGGTACAGGTGGACATGGCCATGCCGGGCTACAACGATTCTCCGTTGCCAGTCCCAACAGAGGAACTGCAGACACTTGCTGAGGCAGTGGGCTCCTACGTACAGTGGCCCAAGAAGTGTCTTCTAATACAACCGGTAAATCCTACACATTTTAGATTACATCCTACTCAGTACACTCAACTTGCAAAATCTAACATACGTGCTCATTAATTGAAGTGGCCTCCCGTCGGGCTACCAGGGGACTGCGCCCCCAGCTCGGGGCATGAGGCCCGATCTTGTGTGAACCTGGACACATCAAAGACGGCCTCGACCCCACCCAGCACATCCACGCCTTCACCTCGGAAGAAAGCCGCCATCAGCTCGCCTTTGCCTTCGAAGGTACGCGCTCAATCCCCGGCAAAAGGCAAGGGCAAAGGCAAGGGCAAAGGGCGACAGGTACAGCCCGAGAGGTTCAAGAACGGGTTCCCACTCACGTCAGAGGCTGCTTTGCGCAAATTGGATCGATCAACCAGAGCCCTCCACGAGTGGTACCTACATCGAGCTCGGCGCAACCTGAACTTCTTAGTTCCCTATAGGCCTGGGCAATTCCACCGTGAGCCCGGGACTATATCCGTGGCACACGAGGATCTGTTCGACCTCTACAACTGGCGGGAGCTCGATATGTCCATCATACGGACTAGAGTCTTGTGAGTTTGCTGATGCTATGTATTGCTGTTTTCTAACTCTGTTTGCTAACTCTGCATTGTTGTAGTTCATTTGAAATGTAGTAACTTTCTGTACAATACTAATGTCGTCCTTTGTATGCAGGTGCATGTATAGGCTAGCATCAGAGGCTGCGTGTGACAAGGTGGGTTTCCTCGACCCAGAAAAAATAAGCCTCACGATGCTAGAGCACGACGCCGCGCACGCTGAGCAGTACATATCCAAGACGCTGATGGCGCAGCAGGACAGAGAGTTCATTCTGGTGCCGTACCACCAAAGGTTAGTGCATTTGTACTAATTTAACTCAATCTTGTATGTTACACCTGAGATATACTTTGAGCTAGTGGTCCTCTTTTACGTACAATGCAGGGGCCACTGGATCCTCATCGTGATCTGTCCGCCGAGGAACGAGGTGTACTACCTCGATTTGATGCATGACAGATTATCGATCGAATATGTGGTCAAGGGGAATATGGAGGCGTAAGTAACTTATATGTTTGATTTAAATTTTGACCTCACTAGCTAATGATAATACATTAATCGGCAATACTAACTGAAATGCAGGGCTTTTGATAAATATGTGTCCGCTGGAGGGAGGCATGCCGCACCACAGGGCTCCCTACTAGCTTGGAAAGAATATGAGGTACTCACAAGACTTTTTGTTTATGCTTAATTAGTTTATGGAAACAATAGCTAACATGTCTTCGCATATGCAATTATCTCAGTGCCATCAGCAGCCACAATCGTGGGAATGCGGGTTTTATGTGCTGCGCTACATGTACGACCTAGTGCGGACAAACTTTGCCCGATTCCCCCAGGTAAGTATCGATAGCTAACTCAAATTTCAAAAATGGGTGTCACGTTCTAAATTAGGAAGTTAGTTACTCAGTATTCACACATGCTTGCAGATCGCCATGTCGAAAGACCAATACGAAAATGCAAAGATTATAGATCTTCGACAAATCTGGGCACAATATGTCATGAAGGAAGTAGCGCCCAACCATCCAGCATGACAATTTTCTCCTTTTCGTGTACTCTGCATAGACAGTTTATATACATGTGAATAAATATATATGTGAATAAATGTCCACATTGGATTGCAATTTGTATTTGTCCATACATATGTGAATAAATATGAATAACTGTCTAATGTGTCAATCTGTTCTGTGAATTTACCTTGCATTTGTACTGTATTGTGTATCCAATCTATACTGTATTGCATCTGTACTGTATATGTGAATGTACTGTATTGTGAATGCAAATAAAGTACTGTATATGTGAATGCTCTATCGGTAAATTCATCCACAACAGATAGACTACTGTAGTTTTTTCTATCGGTACAATCAAAATTAACCGTTAGAAGAGTATGACCTTTCCTGCCGGTGAACTCATACATATCCGAGAGAGTACTAAGCTTTTGTCTGTCGGTAATCTTGTAACTAACCGTTAGAATAGTGGTACTTTTCCAACCGCTAGCAACGAGTTTTCTATCGGTACACTCCCAAGATGCCGATAGAATAGTATGCTTTTTTCTGTCGGTAATCTTGTAATTAACCGTTAGAATATTGGTACTTTTCCAACCGATAAACGTCAGACTACTACGGGTTTTCTATCGGTAGATTCCTAAGATGCCGATAGAATAGTGAAGTTCTTCTATCGGTTATTTACCGATAGAAAATGTTCTGTCTTGTTCTATCGTGTCTATCTCTTTCGGTACAAAAATCGATAGTAGAAGGGTATTTTTTACCGATAGAAGAAAGCTTTTCTGTACTAGTGATAGTAGGAGTTATTGCCACTAGAAGAGAGAAACTTGGCTCTATGCCTTGTGGTGGTGGTGGTGCTGTGGCCGTAGCAGTGACTACTGCTGGTGGAGGTGGTGGCGGGGCTACAGGCTGTCAAAGGAGAAGGACGAAGAGAAGGAAGAACTGACGAATCTTTGTCTTTGATTTGTTCGACTATTATAGTGGCTTTTTGGATAGTCTAGTTTCATATCATTAGTAGCAATTTGTTTTTTTAGGGATCACTAGAAATTTGTTGAAGCATAGAATTTCTATATTTATTTTTATTTTATTTTACTTGGAACAATCTAATAATTTCTGATACTATATCTATGGAGATGTCTCCTTACTTTTTTGAGTATGTTAATGCCAATCTGCATAAATATGCGAGTTGTTATATCAAATTGTTTGTCACAAGAGATCAAATCTTGTTATACCTACAGATTTAGTTTAGTTATGTGTATAATATCTAGGGTTTCAAATGGATATCTTGTTTCCGGTAGTTTTATTTTTTTCAAATAAATTTTATGTGTTCTGTATATTAAGCCTTGTAGATAATATTTTATGGAACCTTGCAAAATTTTATGGAACAAGTCATGGAACAAGCTGATATGGTTTGTATTTACTATGAAGATGGTATAATTTGTGATGGACCGTATGGTGATGATCTGAGTGGTTGTGCCCATATTTATGACCATACATTTGATCCACTATCGATCTCTTTCAAGAACTTAGAAATATGGGTGGTAGACTTGTTACAAATGAATCCTGTAACACACGGTGTTTGGTTGGAGGGTCTTTTTCCTGGATGAAATGGCCGGGTTCTTTGAAAAGTAACAAGTCATGGGGTTCATTTGTAAGGATACTGAAGGACTCGGACAACAGAATAAGAGTGTACATATTTTATGTGCAAATATCTGTCACAGTGTGTTTGGAAGCAATACTGTAGGTATTGGTTGTAGTATGGGGCCAATACTAGTACTAGGCTAGCCATTCAAACTGTTTTTCCCTACCCCCCAGATTGGTTATTTCAACCAACAAGCAGAGAAGCATCTACTCGAATTAAAGGAGAATTTCCACAAGGAGTACATTGATTCATCTGATATGTATGAATTACCTGAGGAACCCATAGACAAGCATGATCCTCTGAGTGAGTGGATTAATCCATCATCACTGAGCTTAGCTATGGTTCTCGGAGATCTGAATTCGAGATGGTCTTTTATTATGCAGATTGTACACTTGAGCAACTATTCAAGACCGAAAAGGATGCAAAGAAAGTCATTACTGTATGAGTCGTTTTACTTAATAGGCCTTTTGAGGTGCCTAAGTCAAATCTTGGGCTATCAAGTACTTAATTGATAATTGCACGTGGTACACCCATGTTTGCCGGCCAAAGGATAACTTTTCTTTTGTGCTACCAGAGTAGTAGACCATAGAGCTTAATTGATAATTGCTCATGGTACGCCCACTACTACATAAATGCTATTCACTATCGGTTCAAAATCAAATCTACTATCAGTTCTCTTACTGATAGTGATCGGCACGATAGAAGAAACGTAGCACACCCCTATCGGTTAAAAACCGATAGTAAAATACCTACACCTCCAATGTTTTAGTAATGGCTATTGACAATTCTACTATCGGCTGAATGATCTCAACCGATAGTGATGTTATATTTCTTGTAACGGTTATTCACTGGAAACCGATAGTAATGTATAGTTTTTTCTATCTGTTAAAACTCGACACGGTTAGTACCACAACTTTCTTCTATCGGTTGTAGGATATGAACCGATAGTATTACAAAGGATCATTAACAGATACAGTGGTACAGTGATACACTAATATAGTAGATTTAATTTATTCACAAATACAGTAATACAAAGATATACATATGCATTGGACAGATTGAATTTATTCACATATTGAGTTTATTCACAAATACACCAATGAATTTATTCACATATTGAGTTTATTCGCAAATACACCAATGAATTTACACACATATTGAGTTTATTCGCAAATACACCAATGAATTTACACACATACACCAATCAACACATTCAATATATATTACACAAGTCATTTACGATGGATCGTTGATAGCCATTTCTTCCATCACATATTGAGCCCAAATTGTTCGCAGCTTGTCGCGCCCGAAACTGGGACTACGACTACTCCTGTAGAGACCTAGCTCGCTGCAGCTAGTCCCATATATGCATAGCATACACATACCCTTGACGTCCCAGGATAAGTCAAGCACAGGAGTATATCACATTGCAACAGAGTAACTTACAAAATAGTTAAGCAGTGTGGCCTGCTGGCCTTGATATTACATAAGAAGATTACAATGCCTTCACGGCATTCATGGTTTAGCAAAATAACATCTACACAGCAGAAGGTAGGTGACCCACCCACAAAGAGAAGTGGACGGCAGAACAACACACATTAGGGAAATGACGGGACTGAAGCTCCTCCTTCTGGATCCACGAAGTACTCCATGCCTTCGTCTTGGTTGTAGAACGCTCCATCTACTGAATTGTAGGTTGCAAGAGTGAGCACTTACGTACTCAGCAAGTCATAGGTAAGAGTAGATACATATAGTAGAGATGATATGAACCTAGACTAGTCAAGAATTATGGATGTTTGTAAAACAATCTTTCTTTTTCCTGGCTCAACTCATGGCAGCACCTTTCATAATATAACATAATCATTCATGTTCACTAGATTATAGCACTACCGCGACACGTCGACACACGACAGCCCACGGCAGCACTCCTTATCATGACAACACATGTCATTTGGGTAATCTTGATTAAACATATTTTATTTAGAAAATAATACTTGTGTCACACCCCGTGGATTTAATCCACCGCAGCAGACTCCTATAAACCCGGGAGCTCGGAGTATTCGAATACGTTTTTAACTCTGCAGAGAGGTACCAATTTACCCGCAAGATATTCCACTTTCAAGCCCATCCTATCAAAATTATTAGACCCCTCCTCACAACCATGTGTGAGTGGCAAGGTGGAGATAACAAGAACTTTTGTTATGCTTTTCTCACAATTCACCCCCGACCCTGTGGATCTCTCGCGAAACACAGTTGTGGCGGGCTATACCCCCACCCTTACTCATTTCCCCATTGCTGGGTGTAATGTCAGATCACCTTCAGTGACAGTGGGAGTCAGCCTCCATATCAATCGTCACAACACATCTCATGCAGGGGTTTCATGTGCGATCCACATAAGTACTTGTTCAGGCCTGTCCCATACCAGGCTTGCGGTTAGCACGTTGTTCATGCCACTAGACGCACAACACAAGGTTCTAGTCCTTATATGCCAGTGACCAGACCATCCACAAACCTGCACCTTCAGTGCTTGCATTCCTTTGCAGTCTAGCACCTCCAGTGCTACAGCCATTCACACCATTTTTCTGGTCACGGCTAGGGGTTTTATTTCATGAATATAAGTATATAAATACATATAATAGTTCATGGCTCAAAACTTGTTTATTTCACATTTCACAGATAACCAGTCTAGTACTGCCAATTGATAAATCAACCATTCTCGATCTTTCACATGCAATATTGCCTATATTCAAGGTTATGTTTTAGCAACATTTAAAATATAGGTTCAAGATGACCAAGGATATGACTTGCCTTCCGCGTCGTAAGAAACAGCAGTTGATGACGGGTCAACAGCGAAGTCCTCGATCTCGGCTTCTAGATCTGCTCGACGACAAACCAAACAATACACACAAATATTACTTATATATTAAGATGTTTTAGGATCTATATGCAGATATGCTTTACAAGAGTGACTGAACGATACTGGAGATAATTGAGATTACAAGCTGAATTGAGTTGAGATCTAGGCTTTCAAGGATTTGGCTAAGGATGGGTGTTAGATGCTCTTAGGATCTCAAGGTTACAATAAGAACATCAGTTTTGTGGCTGGTTTGATCAAGAACAGCGAATGTCAGCAGATTGACATTCGGATCAAGAATCTGACATAACTTCAAGGAAAACTAGAGAGATTATCTCAAGTTATGACAGTAGAAGAAAATGTAGATCATAACTCTACAAATTCAGTGGACAAGGTGGCTTTCAAATGCACAATCAGAAGTGGGTAAAGAAGGCCAATGCCATTGGCTGGCATGCACTGAGACAGTGTCAAAAATTAGGGTTTAGCGGCAAATATAATTCAAGGGCTCAAATCAAGTTGTGATAGAAGAAGAAAATGCTGATCACATCCTCAGGAGTCTAAGGGACAAAGTTATGCTCAAAATGCACATCTGGAAGGAAGTGAAAAGGACTAATGCCACTGACTGACATAGCCTGGCATTGATCTTAACATGGCCAGAAACTAGGGCTTGCCATATCTTTTGATCTAGAACTCCAAATGATGCACCACTTTGTCTGGGAGGTAGGCAATGATAACAGGAACAAATCATTCAACAGGATCTAGGGCAGAAGATGGCTAGAAGGTGATGAAATTCAGTGATGAACTGAGGTCAACTAGTTGCACTGGAGCAGTTCTGGACAAGATTTTGGCATGGCTATAACTTGAATTCTGGGCAGTTTCAGAGATCGAGCTAGAAGGCAAAAATGTTTAGGAGGTTGAGGCACACTTGAATGACAAAGTGGATGAAGCTGAAACGGCCAGGAATAGGTTTTCCGGTGATCAACGCCGGGGAAGAAACACTGCCATTTGGGGGTTTTCTATTTAGGCCGAATGAACTCAATTCCAAGCTTGGAGAGTGAAAGAGAGGTAAGAGGAAGCTACCTGCACGATCAATTTGGCCGGAGGATGGCCGGAGAAGCCTGGCAACGATCGCCGGCGACTGGTGGAGCTCAAAATTGGGGAAAGCTTCGATTGAAGCTCAATCTGGAGATCTGGATGCATAGGCTTGCTAATTAGAGCTCACTGATCAATTTGTTTCATAGATTCAAAGACTAATTCGGGGTAATTTGGCCTGCATTGCCGGAACAGGGCATTTAGCAATTCCGGCGATCACCGGCGTTAGGGTCCACCGGAGAGCAATTCAATGCAACAGTACAATCAGGAGGATGAGAGGTACTCACTGCTAGCTTCAATTTGGCAGGAGATGCTACGGTCAAGGCTGCCACCGTGAAGCTTCTTGCTGGACTCGCCGGAGAAGACGACGACAGCGAGAGAATTTGCAAAATTGGCTAAGTCCTGATGAAGTGAAGCTGTTACGAGGTATGGGGTTGCATATATAGGCCAGAGGCGGAGCTTGCAAGGAGGTAGCAGCAAGGAAATTGGCGCCGGGGACTTGACTGGCCGGGCGCAGGCGCGGCAACAGTGACGGTGAAGCGATGGCGCACAGGCGATGGAACTGTTGATGCTACTGTTGCTTCATCGGGACGCAATGGTGTCGGGCGGTGCAAAACAGTGGCGACAACGGCTGGCAAAGCAAGCAACGTGGCGAGGAGTTGCTGACGACGATCGCGCACGGGAGCAAGGCTGTTCAACGGCGCTGCCACGAAGATGGCTAATACACAGACGCGTGTGCACATGCAAACTCAAGTGAGCATGAGCTCAGGCGCAGGCGAGGCGTGGCCGGCGGCGAGCAAGCGCGGCGCAAATGCACGGCGATCTCTGGTCGTGCACAGCAGCTGCTGTCTTGGTCGAATCTGGACTTGATTGCAATTTCAAATTCTTGATTTGGACTGATCTGTAAATCTGGAGATTTGGAAGGTTTGATCTGATTTTGATTCTGCTGATTTGGCAAACTTGATTCAACAGATGATTTGGCACAGATTGAAGATAAAATTTGAGATGTTCGGATGATTTTGATATGAACTGAAAACAGAGTAGATTAGGGTAAAATAAGTCTGAAACTTATTGATCTCGAATTCTGGGATTTAGGGTTTGATTTTGAAATATTCATAAACGAAGAATTTGTATTGAAAAGCATTTGGGAGGTGTTCCCTGAATCAGATTTGAATTTGGAGATGATTTGCAACATTTTGCCTTTTCTGGCTTTTAGAAAATCTGGAAAAAGGACTGATCTGCGATACTCTTGGACTGATTTGCGAAAAGGTTCAGATGGTGAAATCTGGCTACCAACTTTTTGGATTAAGGTATTGGCATACCCTTGATCATAATCTAGGAATAATCTAGTCTGAACTTGGTCAAGATTTTGATTAAATCTATATTTCTGAAACTTAGGGTATTTGGGTAATATAAGCTATTTCTGTTTTCGAAAACAGAAGAAGTTGATAATTCTGGGAGTTAGAGATAGAATTGGATCTGGGTTCTGAAGGCTTTTAAGTTCAGAGTAACTGATAAATCACATCTGAACAATCTGATCTTGATTTGAGGTCACAGGATAGATTTTGGAGATTTTAGGGCTTAGGACAGAATAAAGCTGAGGCTGATTTGGCTGATCTAGGAGAGACATATGCATGCATGATTTTTAAGAAAGAACTTTTCACCCCAAAACTCAGGATGTTACACAGCTCCTTCAATTGAGGCAACTCATATTGCTCTTTCAACATGGCGCTCTGCATGCGTGTATGAAGTTAGGAACGTACGAGACATCCAATGTTTGACTTTGAGTTAGGAAAAATTGTTACCTTAGGGAATTGGGCAAAGTTTCTCCTGATCAGGTCATACATAAATCTCATGACATAGAAGCCACATTCCCACGATTGTGGCTGCTGATGGCACTGGGATAATTGCATATGCAAAGACATAAACCCACATTAACTCGAAAGAAGTAATTAAGCTTAAATTAAAAGACTCATCATGAGTAGTTCCATCCGTATTAATTACCTCATATTCTTTCTAAGAAATTGTTGTGCCCTTCGAAGCGTCATGCCTCCCTCCAGCAGTAACATAATTTTTGAAAGCCCTGTATTTAATTTAGCATTGCCGGTTAATATGTTATCATTAATTAGCTAGTCAGAGAAAAATTTAAAACAACTGTATTACTTACGCGTCTATGTGCCACGTGAGGGTGAAAACATGCGCCACCCTGTCGCTCATCGAATCGAGGTAATAGACCTCATTCATCCATTGGCAAATGACGGCGAGGATCCAGTGGCCCCTACATTGCATATATAAGCGAACCGTTTCATACATATGTTAGGCATAACATACAAGAATGAGTTAAATTAGTAGGAAATGCACTAACCTTTGGTAGTACGGCGCAAGGATGAACTCTCGGTCCTGCTGCGCTAGTAGTGCCCTTGAGATGTATTCCTCAGCATGTGCTTGGTCATGCTCTAGCATCATGAGGCTTATTTTGTCTGAGTCGAGGAAACCCACCTTGTCACATGCCCTCATCGACGCCAGCCTATACATGCATCTGGATGCAAAGTAGACATTAGTAAGTAGTGCATACAAAGTGATTAGATTTATGAAATGAACTGTGATAACTTCACACAACAGCAAACTCACAGGACTCCAGTCCGTATGATGGACATATCAAGCTCCCGCCAGTTGAGGAGGTCGAACAAATCCTCGTGGGCCACCGATATGCTCCCGGCCTCACGGTGAAAATGACCTGGCCTGAAGTGAACCAAGAAGTTGATGTGGTGCCTAGACCGGGTCAGGTACCACTTGTGGAGACTTCTGGTTATTTGATCCATATTGCGCAGAAGGTACTCCGACACGAGTGGGAACCTGTTCTTGAACGTACCCGGCTGGCTTTGTTTGGCCTTGCCCTTGCCTTTGGCCGGAGAGCGAATGTATACCTTCGAAGGTTGGGGCGTGGTGCCGCCGGCCTCATTTGATGGCGAAGGGTTTGAGGCCGTTGGAGGAGGCATGGGGGCCAAAGGAGCTTGGTCATGTGTTGTGCCGGGGGTGGTGTCCTCAGGAAGTGAGCTGGTATCCATCGTCCACTTTAAGTACGAATGCATAAGTTAGATTTTGCAAATTGAGTATATTAACTGAGTTGTAAGCTAGAATGGCTAGGTTTACCTCCTGTAGTCTAACACCCTTCTTGGGCCACTGTATGTACGAGCCCAATGTCTCGCCAATTGTCCGCATTTCGTCCGTTGGGACGGGCAACGGAAAAGAGTTATAGCCCGGGAGGGCCATGTCCACCTGTACCTTTGCAAATCCAGGCTCCAAAGGTACGCAGTGGGTCCGGACATCCTCCCAAGACTGATATACGACACCGTTTGCTACCACTACAGGTTTGTCGCCTATGTTGATCAATAGGCTATAGCTCTTCGGCTTCTGCAATTTGCAACAATTATAACAGGTTAGCGAAACAGTTCTAACGTAACGGGAGTGGCATCAACCGAACTGCATATATAGCTCAAGATCTAGTTGCAATACCTCAATCAGGTCCACCGGATCCACGTGAACCTTCGAGTCGCAACTACTCAGCTTGGCAGCGTCGACCTCGGCAGCTGGATCTAAACCGTTGGACTGCACAACTCGGCTGAGGCGTTCATACTTCTCGTTCATTTGAGCGAACATGTCTGCGAATTGTGCAGTCACATCTGACCGTATCTTTTGAGACAGCTCCACTTCCCTTTCCTTCCAGCTGCGAGCCTTCTTCGCCTTTCGCCCGGGCTCTGAGAAGCCTTCCTTCCATGGCACCACACACCCCACGGTTCGCGTCCGCCCTGGATGCTCCTTGTTCCCTAGAGCCCGGGTAAGGATGTCGTTCTCCCTATGGGAAGTGAACAATCCCTCGGTTGCCTCCTTTGAGCAAGAGATCTGTTACATTCAAAGCTCTCCATTGTGAGGAAAAAATATATACAAACTTGTGCGCACACTAGTGATCATAGTTTTTTCTACCACACTCTATGATTCCAACCAGGAAGTTAGCCAACTTACGAGTCGTTGCACGACCTCGACGTCCCTGGGTTTGGGAACTCCACAGTCCCCGTGGTCGACACGGTCCCTCTGGCCAGCCACCAGTGCTTGCATTGAGGATTGTGGATCTCGGAGAGTTGTAGGTCAGGGAAGTCGACGAAATTCGACGCCTCGTCTTCAGCCTTCTTCCACTGCTCCTCCCCCCGCATAGCCAGGAGAGCCAAGCCGGTGTGGGTGGTCGTTCCTCCTCTGGATTGCCTTGTTTCTCGCTGAGGGCCTTCGTACCAGAAACAAGAAAATTAATGCACCGCTGGTTACTGCATACAATGGTGTAACCAAGCAAAGGAACCATACGTACCTTGAACTCAGGGGTCCCCTTCTGTTGGGTGAATTGCTCCCATACCTCCTCCGTTATGAAGGGGTACTTCTCGCATGGAGATTTGCCTTTAGCGAGGAAGGTACTGACGAGGACACTCTTGAAGGTTTTCTACGTGTTGTTCATGTCCTTCAAGCAAGCATCTTGGGACCTTCGTCGGGGATGTTCCACTTGGCCTGTTTCAAATGGTGCATATAAGCAGGACTTACCTAATCTCTGGGATAAACCAAGGGAATGTGATTACTCAAGAGTTCAGTGATTTTGATTAATTTTACCTTCACTTCCGCCCACAGCCTATCCCTCTCGTCGGCCTTAGCATCCTTCCAGCTCTGGACGGTGATCTTCACCCTTTCCTTCGCCAACAAACCAACATAGGCAGCATAGTGGCCGGCGTTCTTCCCGATCGGTCTCCTGAACTGGTTGAACTCACATGAAAGATCTGCGCGTTTGGCCAAATGGCCCAACATAGTCGCGCCTCGCGCCTTCCTCTTGCGCTGGGACGAGGCAGCGTCATCTACGTTCGCCCTTGCCGAATCACCACTATCAGCCGAAGAAGATGCCGACATGGCTTTACCTAAAATTCCATGAACAAACCATCAATTGATATGAAGAAAGGTACATGACAAAGTTCATAACTAAAATGGAATGGCAATGATGAACCACCTCTTTTTGTTAAAATGTCAAATTTTCATTCAAAAGGCCAAAAATCATCAATTCCTATCAACATGGTCTTCAAAATAGATTTAAAATGGATTTGTAAACTCAATTTGCAAAGGGTTGTCGAACTGATACCTTCTTGCTTAACATAAAGATCATTTGATAACTCTTGATTGTAAAATTAATCCTATTTGGAAAATTTCATCAGAAAAATATATTTCATGCAATGAAAATCATTTCTTTAAATTTTCATTTCAAATGTATTTGATTTGAGCAATAGTTGTGCTTCCTTTTGTCTTAATCATAATATGGCCTGTATGTTATTCAAAACATTCTCATTCTGCACTTTAACAACTCCCTTATCTAAAAGGAATTCAAATAGGCCTACTCCTATATTATACTTAATATTTGATACTTCCTTTTTATTACTCTTTGAAGACTTATCTGATGACTTTGAAGAAGATTTCTTACTCTTATCAGAAGTTTCTAAAGAAGAGTCATTAGATTCCATTTCAGACTCAACTATCATTTCAGACTCAACTTCCTCTTCTGACTCAATATATATATATTATTACGATGAATCGTAATTTCCACATGACTTCTGACAGTAGTATCCAGTTTGTCTATCATTTTAGCAACACAAACCATACGGTCTCTCTCATTCTGTGGGTTATTACATAGCATACCTAGCACATATACTAAGATACATTCCAATGTATATGGACCCAGTTGGTTTATTATATTGATATCACTCTGTATCTTTAATCGTGATTTGAGATATTCCTTTGCATTTTCGACATATTTTAGTTCAGAATCAGCATATTCATAACTATTTTTCTGACTGTCCTTGCCAAGTTTAATGGCATAAGTCAATGTACTATCGGTTGACAATAACAAACTGATATGACATACTCTATTTCCTATCGGTTTGACAATTAAAACCGATAGTAATTAACTATGTTAGTCTTAATTCATATTATGGTATTTACTATCAGTTCTAAATAAGAAACCGATAGTGGACTACACTATATGATAAATTGCTAGTGATTTTCATCAAGTCTGTAATTCTCATAGCTATCAAGTTTGTAGTTCATGAATTTTCATCTAGTTTTATATTTGTAATCCATTGAACCACATATGAACTATTGCATATAAATTTAAGCAATTGGCGCGAGCGGTTTGGTCAAGAACACTTACAGTTGTTCGTGGAGTGGCCGAAGGCGGTGGAGAACCCAATTGCGATCGACAATGGTGGCGCAGAGGAGCGAAAATGCGAACGTCGGGGAGGCTAGGGTTTTCCGAGCGCGAGTATTTGGAATGTGATCAGTTGCACTGGAGGGAAAATCGAGCGAGGTTAACCTAATATATGAATCTTTACTATCGGTTCGTAATCACCAAACCGATAGTAAATAAATGGAAGTTAGGGTTTGGAGTGTTGGCATTGTTCACTATCGGTTTTATGATTACTAACCGATAGTAAATTAAGAACAGGGTCTCATAACATAAAATGAATCACTATCGGTTATGAATAATAAACCGATAGTAGAGTTTAATTTCATATCGGTTTGGAAATTGAAACCGATAGTAGAATACAATGTTATTGACCCTAAAGGATTTCCTTGAGAACAATTACAGATGATCTCAGACATCATTTTGCATTGTATTTCACTATCGGTTTTATGATTATTAACCGATAGTAAATTAATCTACTATACAAGAGCAAACCAAAATTTAGAACAAGGGTTGATAACACAAAATGAAATACTATCGGTTATGAACAATAAATTGATAGTAGATATTAATTTCATATTGGTTTGGAAATTGAAACCGATAGTAGAATACAGTGTTATTGACCCTAAAGAGTTTTCCTGAGAACAATTACAGATAGGTCCCAGTACATCATTTTGCACTTGTAAAGACACCTGAAACCACATGCAAATGACTTCCAATAAATTTGAAATAAATTAACAGTAAAGACCAATCATGGAATGAAAATTTGTCAAAAGAATCAATTATTGCTCAAATCAAGTACTCCAATTGAAATGAAAATTTGCATAAATGATTCTCAATGCATCACCTATGTTTTCTCAAAGAATTTTTGAAAAATGATTTGAAGAATTCTTCGATTAAAGATCCAAGTAATATACGTCACTTACATATTGCAAATTAGTCAAGAATGGTTGTCCACCCATAATCTTTCTTCATGGTCGTCTCGCAGGTAACTTGTTTCGTCAATATCTTCGGTAGGGACAGATTGAAGAATTCCATCTAAAAATGGAGGTAGTTCGTCGAACTAATCATACTCTTCTTCATCCACAATGTCTTCGACCCCAACAATACGTCTCTTACTGTGAAGGACAGCGTGCAACTTTGGGTTGGCCGGGTCAACGATGTAGAACACCTGTGTGGTTTGCTCAGCAAGTATAAATGGATCATCTTGGTGTGCGACTCTACTGAGATCGACGAGAGTAAACCTATAATTGTCGATTTTAACACCTCGAGGGATTTCAACCCATTGGCATCGAAACAGAGAAATCTTAAGTAATACATAATCGAGCTCCCATATTTCCTCAATAACACCGTAATATGAGTCGAGTGCCCTTACTGCCCTGGCATCCTCCGAAATAGCAAGTAGTGTCACTCCACTACATTGCATAGTACTCTTCTCGTCCTGATTTCTTGTGTAAAATGAATAGCTGTTGATGTCATACCCCTGCCAAGTCCCTACAGTAAATCTAGGCCCTCTGGCCAACCATGTAACAACTTCATCTACGTCGCCCTCAGAATCTTGCAGGACTCTATTTTCGATCCACCCAGCAAACTTCCTGTTATGTTCTCTAGTGACCCAAATCTCTGGCTTCGAAGGATTATGTTTCCGTAACATTTCCTTGTACTCGTATATGTATGGCTCCACCCCCGTCATGTGCTGTAAGACCCAAAAATGGGCTTTTGCATACAGATCACTAGAGGGGACGACTGCTTTAAATCCAATCGTTCCGATGCCCTGAAGCCTGTCCTCATGCCGGGACGTAGGAACGCCAATTGGGTCAACCCCGGCCATATAGTTGGTGAAAAATTCGATCACCTCCTCGGCGGCATAACCTTCAATGATACTGCCCTCAGGCTGATGTCGATTCCTTACATATCCCTTCAAGATACCAATAAATCTCTCAAATGGATACATGTAGCGCAGGAACACGGGTCCACAAAACTTAATTTCTCTAACAAGGTGAACAATTAGATGGACCATAACATCAAAAAAAGATGGAGGGAAATACATCTCCAGCTGACAAAGAGTTGTAGTCACATCGCGTTGCAAATCGTCCAGTCCATCCAGATCAATTACCTGGAAGGACACAGTTGCAGCAAATATTCAGATCCAAAAAATCTGACAAGTTCCACGAATGGAGCTAATTAACTTGCTGGGAGTACAAGCTTACGTATCTTGCCAGATATTGTGTTGAAGAAATAACATAGCTTTGTAATTGTCTCTCTGACTTTGACTGGGAGAATGCCTCTGATAGCAATGGGAAGCATTTGTGACATCAGTACATGACAATCATGGGACTTCATACCAACCAGTTTCAAGTATTTCATGGACACAAGTTTTTCAAGTTTGCAGAATACCCGCATGGAACTTTGACACCATATAGGCACTGACAGAGTTCTGTTTTTTCTCTTTTTGACAAAGTATAGCAGGCCAGGGGGAGGTATGTCTGTTTTCCCTTCTCCAATGGTGCAAGCTCAGTCCTTATGCCCATGTCGAGCATGTCACGGTGAACGTTGATGCCATCTTTCGTCTTTCCTGGAATGTTCAACAACAAACTAATCATACTATCACAAACATTTTTCTCTACGTGCATGACATCAATGCAATGTCGAAATTGTAAGTGCTCCCAATATGGCAGATCCCAAAGAATTGATCTCTTCTTCCAAACATTTTTTCCTGGAGGTTTAGAACATTTACCGAACTCAACTTTGATGTCCTTCACGCGCAAGTAAAGCTCCTTACCAGTCACAAACACTGGGGCTGATCCTTTCTCAGGCTTCCCATTGAATGACTTCCTCTTCTTACGGTAGGCATGATGCATCGGAAGGAATCTGCGGTGACCCATGTACACTGTTTTTTTGCAGTTCGATAATCACATGCTTTCAGTTTCATCCAGGCAAATAGGACAAGCCTTGCCTCCTTTCGTACTATACCCTGACAAATTTCCATAGGCCGGAAAATCATTTATGGTGCAAAATATCATGGCCTGCAAAATGAAATTCTCTCGCTTATGTGCATCCCACACCCGCACCCCTTCGCTCCACAATTTATGTAAGTCCTCGACTAACGGTGATAGAAACACGTCAATATCATTCCCGGGTTGTCTGGGTCCTAAAATTAGTAACGACATCATGATGTACTTGTGCTTCATACATAACCAAGGAGGAAGATTGTAGATGCATAAAAGAACCGGCCATGTGCTATGTCAACTGCTCATATTTCCGTGTGGATTCATACCATCCGTACTCAGCCCAAACCTTATATTCCTCACTTCACCGCCAAACTCACCGAATGTTCTGTTAATGTTTCTCCATTGAATAGAATCAGCTGGATGTCTTAGTTTTCCACCTTGTTTCCGACCTTCAACATGCCAACGCAAGTACTTCGCATCTTTCGGATTTGCAAACAGCCGTTTCAATCTAGGAATCACAGGCAAATACCACACAGTTTTGGCCGGAGGCCCTTTCTTTACCTCATCACATCCATTGTGATAAATTCTGTCCCCATGCTTATACCGCGATGCACCGCATCTTGGACAAACATGCAAATCCTCGTACTCGTTACGGTATAGAACACAATCATTTGGGCATGCATGTATTCTTTCGATTTCCATTCCCAACGGACACAATAGTTTTTTGGCCTGGTAAACCGATCTTGGCAACTCATTTCCCTCTGGAAGCATGTCCGCTAACAGATCCAATAGCGCCGTGAAACTCTTATAGCTCCAACCGTTGCTTGCCTTCAAGTTATATAATCTCAACACAGAAGACAACTTTGTAAATTTTGCACATCCGGGGAACAAAGGCTTCTCAAAATCAACAATTAATTTCTCAAATTTAGCTAAATCATTTTTGCTGTAATCTTCTTCTACATCACGTAACATTTCATCTAAATTGTCATCATCTACATGGACTTCCGAATGAACATTACCAATGTTCTGATCATGATCATCATTACTGCAATCCACTTCCGGGTGCTGCTGAGTGGTAGCGGTGCTCGTTTCCTCAAGATCTTCACCATGCCATATCCAACGGGTATAGCGTGCGTTAAAACCACGACGAATCAAATGACTCCTAATCTGATCAGAGTTGCCGAACCTCTTTAAGTTCATACAATCTATACAAGGACAATGCATATCTTTCTCTCCTTTCTTCGCCTTTTCTTGCTCAGCAAATTTAATAAACCCATTCACACCCTCCAAATACTCAATAGTAGTACATTTTATTCCATACATCCAATATTCTCGGTCCATCTACAATTATTTCACAAAATTGACAAATTGAAATAAATAATTAATGACTCAGGGCATGCATGCATAAAACATCATCAATTAGCTAGCTAGTCCATATGTGTGTACAGCTGCTTAATTACATTAAATGGATATGTTTAAAACCCTAATTAACTTGATGTATTAATTGGAAGAGCCAGCTAGCTAGTTGCTTAACTTCAGCAAGCTATAGCTAGCTAGCCAACCTAGCCTTCTAGCTAGTTTGGAGCAACATGTATCTAGTTTAATGAATTGCAAGTAGAGAGAGAGAGGGAGAGTGTGAAAGAGTGATCGAGAGAGAGAGAGGTGATGAGAAGATGACAATACCGAGGGGGATCGAATTATCAACCTCTCAGCTAGTTTCTCCAGATCACTCTAGCTTGGAGCGTGGATACACGTACGGTAGAAATGAATTGAGGATGCAGAGCGCAGAGCAGGGGTCGAGATAAGTAGTACACTTTTACTATCGGTTCAAAAACACAACCGATAGTAAAATAAGGTCCCCATTGTCATAACCATTAGTTTATATGACGTCATTTTACTATCGGTTTGTTTTATATAACCGATAGTAAAATTTACTCTATTATATCAGTTTGTACAGTAGTAACCGATAGTATAACGTCCGTAATTTCACTATCAGTTACGAAAGAAAAACCGATAGTACTATTTCATATATTATATCAGTTGGTATAGTATGAACCGATAGTATAAAGTCCGTAATTTCACTATCAGTTACGAAAGAAAAACCGATAGTACTATTTCATCTAAATATATCAATTGGTACAGTAATGACCGATAGTAAAAAATGTTTGCATTTCACTAACGGTGTACCAGTATATAACCGATAGTAAAAAGCCTCTTCTCCGCCATTGTCGTCCTATTCTATCGGATTTTTCCCAGATTGCTGATAACTGTTAGAAGATATGGGTTAGTGGATTGCATTTCTGTAGTAGTGGCCCTTGTTTGCTGGTCCAAGGATAAGTTTTCCTTTTGTGCTACCAGAGTAGTAAACCATACATGTCTAGTGGAGAGCAGGTTACCACAACACAAAAATATTACGTCTGCTTTTATTTCTAGTCTTATCCTCTTGATTGTTAAAGAGAATACAACGATGCCACCCAAGGAAATCATCACACATATGGCAGAAAAGTATGGCTACAAAATAAACAATAGGAATGCGTGCAGGGGCAAAACAGAAGACGCTAGAGGAACTGTTTGGCACATTTGTGGAGACATACAATTTAGTATTGAAGCTATTGACACACCCAAAAGGCGTTTGAGTAGTAACCACAAGTGACTGACTATTTGTTGAGTACTTGAGAGTCGATTCCATAGGGAACAAGTGTTATTATCTTTCAGATTAAAATCACTAACTAAATTAAACGAAGGTTGCTTTTGGAAACTACAACTAAAACTATGAACTACAATATATGAAAGTTAGGGTTTAAAAATCTAATAACTATGAAAATTAGGGTTTTAGAAATCATGAAGAAAACATAGGGTTCGGGAATTCCATAACCATCAGGCATAATTTGTAGCAAAAGTCAATTGATTGACAAATTAATTTCCAAGACTTTAAATGAGACAAATTAAGTTGTTGACTCCAAATCCAATCAATAGTCATAGAGGATCACACCTGTTATTTTAACTCAGCTAGGTAAAAAAACCTCTTCCAACCCTAGATATATCGTTAGAATGTAGCAGTTGCGTGTTGCCCAAACGCACGAATACCGATCGTCTCATGGAGTACAAACGGTACCATGGATGAAGAACAAAATCAAAGGTTTAGAGAATAAAATTAGGAAAATTAAGACAACAAACTTGCAAGCAAAACTAGAATTGAAATCACTCCCTCTGGATTGGTGTAACCCTAATTCGAGAGAGAGAATTACTCATTAGAATCCATAAGAAATAGCAAATAAACAAGAATTAAGAATAACATACCGAGTTGAATTAACGAAATAAAAGTAGTGTCTAAATTAGCTTAAAAATTGATGAAGAATAATAAGAACTAGACTAAAACTAAATCTAATTAGAGAGAGCTCTAAAGTAACACTAAAATTAACCTAAAACTAATTGTGGATTGGCTGTGGATGATAAACAAACCCAATTACCTCTCTATTTATACCTAAGAAGTCTGGTACAACTCAAATATAATTCCTACAAAAGAAATTTGTACAAAAATGAATCAAAATTCACATAAAACAATGCAATGCAGCACAAAACAGCAGTGAGCACATGCTAGTTTTGAATCTTCGCACCTTGTTTCTTATTCTTTGTTTTGTCTTCATCCTTCGTCAGAATTGCTTCAAATTTGATACACTCGACCCATGAAACACAATAAACACACTCGAAGAAGAAGATTGTCAATATCTCAAAAAAAAAAGATGTATAATGATGATTCGAATGCAATTTTAGAGCTGAAATGACTTTAAACTTAGGGCAAAATATATATATGCTTTACACTTATTAGCTACTCTAACAGATTTCTCAAGCTAATCTAGGCATCGCCTTTGAAATTGTGAACACCCTAGCTCTTGACTAGGATGGTATTGCCATACCTGATTGCATGGTGCTAAAATGATTCTTCTGGGCATTTGAGCAATGCATTGAGCCATTTTAGTACATGAGACCCATATTCTGTATCGATGGCACCTTTTTGATAGGGAAGTATGAGAGCACCCTTCTAACCATTGTAGCAATCTGCACCAATGATCAGCTTTTAACAATAGCATATGTAGTTATTGAGGGGTAGAACTATAGCAGTTAGCTATGATTTTTGGGGAAACTGAAAAATGAGGTCATAAAGGACTGTGAGCATGTGTGCATAATACATGATAGAAATAGGGGGATGTGGAGTGCTATCAAATATATGAAGGATGGGTTGGACCCATCATTAGCATGGAAGATGTGCAAAGTAGTTGGTGCTCTCGTCATCTTGGTGTAAATTTTTATGCATGTTTCAAGAGCAAGAAATTGATGGTCACATTTAAGAAGCTGGCTAGACAAAACCAAAAGATAAAATTTGAAAGAATTTGGAAATCTCTCGGCAAGAGTATATTGAGGTGTGCACGTACTGATGAGGTTGATGACCCAACACAAGGGGTCAACAGCCACACATAAAGCAGTAGAAGGTTTATGAGTTTCAGCCATGGGATTGAGCTGAAACCTTTGGAGAAGTGGTCATTGTTGCATGACACGTACAGGGCATAGTATGGAATTATGACTACAAATCTTTCAGAGGTGTACAATTTTGTGCTGAAGGGAGTGCAGCATCTACTACTTATTGCTATATTGGAAATGACATTCTACCACATAATGGCCTAGTATGATAATAGGAGCATTGTAGCCAAGAAACTTGTTGACAATCCCTTCGTTTGGTGGCCTACAAAAAATGCATGACTACCTTGAATTTAGAACAAGAAAGGCCATGTCGCATGAAGTTTGTACTATAAACCAAGCACATGGAAACTATGAGGTGAGGCTGAGATACAGGTATGTGCATGCTACTTTGAGAGCGGGTTGGATCCATGAATGTACAATTGTACAAGGTCATGTGGAATGCTCATGCAACAAGACTTATCTTTTTCACATTCCATGCTCATATGTGATCGTTGCTTGTGTCCTTCCAGGCATAAATCCAACATAGTACATATCAAAATATTACACTCTGAAGTACCAGGTGAAGACTTGGGATGGCTTCTTCCATGGCGAGAGGCAACTATAGACAAATCCATCCAGAAGATACGTTAAGGTAGATCCCAGACAACAGGCTACAAGTAACCAATGTTGGCCGATGTTAGAATTGACACATACAAAATGACATGGATGGAGGGGAGCACGATGAAGAACTCCGTAGATGTACTATATGTAGATAGCTTGGTCACAATAAGAACAGGTGCCATTGGTGACATTCGTCATATGTGTACATACTTTCCATATATTTTACCTCTTGATCATGCACATTTTAGTCCTAAAACTCAACATTTGCATGAATTACTTATGCATTTATTATGAAATCGACTAGATTACTTGTTTGTGATTTTTAACTACAGGTCGATGCAAATCGGGTGATTTTTGGCTGAGTGGATGCGCTTCATTGATTGGACCTGACCCTTGGTTAATTCCAAATAGAAACATGCGTTCCTACGGACGCGTAGGAACTAACTGTGCCAAAATCAGAGTCTCCAGGGGGCCCAAAATCTCAAATCCTTTCAGTAGAGGACCTTTTAGTAATTTCTAAAAAACCAGAGCACCCAAATACAAATTGTGAAAGACACACCAAACCCTAGCCGCCAGGTGCAAGGACAAGTTTGCAATTTCCAAGAACTTCAAAGGCCTTTTTGCAAAAATGCCATTCTTTCTCAAAAGGACAACGTCGCCACTGTTTCTCTTTGTGCCTGGTTTTTATTTTTTTTCTTCTTGTCTTCTTCCACCTCACCATTTCCTCACCTCCGTCCCACCTCACCACTGGCATCCAAGCCGTACGCCGGTGGTGCCTTGCTCACCATCTCCTCCACAACAAAGTCCCCCAAATAACCTCTCTAGCCTCTTCTCCTCTATCTAAATCGCCCCTTATTTCTCCTTTCACCCTGATGAGCCAGCATCGGCGACCAAGTCCCCAACGGCGGTGAGCCGCCGTTCTACCTCCCTCTCTATCCTTAGGCCCAGCTACCATTCTTTCTTCTCCCCTGTCTACTCCAAATTCCTCCTAAATCCCATTTTCCTCGTCTCTAGCCCCGACGACTGGGCATTGCTAGCGGCCATCATCCCTTCATTTTCCTCAACCTCCCATTGCTACTCTATCCACCTTAAAAACCCCCTTCTCTACTCTCCCTCTCTTTTCTCACTTGCACTGCCGTGAGATCTCCAATTTGCCGCGCCGTCGCCGCGCTCCGTTTCCTCCACCTCTCTAGTGCCTCCACGCCCAAATCCACCACATGCACAACCAAACACCTCTGTTCGCTAGATCCGATGAGCTCGCGCCAGCACGCCTCCTATGCCGTCTTGTGCTGAGATTTGCCTAGATCTAGCCTATCGCGTCGTGCTCCTCCCAATCTTCTCCTCCATCAAACGTCGACGCCAATCTAGCCACGATGTCACCATAGAACCAAATCGCGCCGCCTCTTTGCCTCGCCACCGCAATCACCAACCCAAGGCACCACCAGCTGCTCCGACCACACTGATGAAGACCAGCTCCCTCCTCGGGCCATGACCACTTCGGCGTCTTTGACAACCACTTAGCAGTCGACGACTTCGACTACGACCACCTCCACAACGACCTCCTCTGAGGCCATCTTCTTCGACCATTTCCTCCACGTTGACCACAACACCTCGAAAGCTTCGACCAGCTCTCCGAGACCTCGACCACTTCTTCCTCGACACTGCCCTAACAACCAGAAGCCCTCTATCAGGAAACTTTGGTGATGGTTTCTCTTATCCCTGCTCCTAATACTCAATCAGTGATGAATTACAATTATGAACTACTTGTAATTTGTGTATGAGATGCTAGTCCAAAATGGTATTTGAATTGTTTTGATAATCTCAGCTCATTTTGTGCTCTGCTCAAGCACTTGTATTTGATCAGTTTTAGTTGTGTGCAGGAGTTTAATAGTATAGTATTTGTTTTACTCTGTTATCCTTGAATTGCATATATTAAGCTTATCTTGTGAATTGAATAGTCATCTTTTGGGTTTATTGCTAGATTGATTGACTCTTCGAGGCTGTAATTTCAGTGAGTGTCATTCACCAATTAAGGACTTGAACCTCAGTAATGGTTGTGTTCGAGAGGAGTTAGGGAACAGTTAGTGTTGGTTTTGTACCCGTCGATTTTGATACTAGATATAAATCGTATCATATGCAGTCCATCTCGTGAGATCACTGTTTGATCATTATATACTCTATTGCTTGTATTCGCGAACACGTGTACAATCACAACACTGATCAATTGTCATTGATGACCACCTCTCTCTTTCTCTTCATTTTCTTTGGACATTTTCTCACTCTCTTTTTCGTCCGATTTATTTTCATTTGCCATCAATTTAGTTTAGTTTTAAGCATTTTGCTTCTCTAGTCCACGTAGAAAGAACGACAGAATACTCGCCTTTACTGCATTAATCTCGTCTTCTTGCGAGACGGTCTAGGCCGATATCAATTTTTGGCGTCGTTGCCGGGGACTAGAATGAAAGTGAATGTGTTTGACTAGATTAAATCATTTTGTTTTTCTTTTTCTTTTCAGTTTTTGTTTGTGTCTTTTCCTGCACCCTATTTCCTTCCCCCGCTTTTATTTCTTTTGCTTCTTGTTCTTTCTCGTTGATTGATTGATTGTTGCATTGATTGAGATATGGATGATCTAGATTTGCATTCTGATGCAGATAAGATTTTTGATTCTAAATTGGATGAATTAACTCGTCAGATTCATATTTTGGCTCGACATTCTTCTGTTAGACCTACAGTTGTTCCTATATGCTAGATTTACAGTATTCGAGGCCATTCACCCACCGATTGTTGGCGTGGTTACACATCTACTCCATATCATCATGGATGGCCCTTTCATCCAAATCCAGCATATAGAAACAACACCCCTGCTATCTCATCATCTTCTCCAAGCTATCATTTTCAGGGTTTTAGGTATAGACAGCTGCTTGCGTGTACACCACAGTTGCCTCACGAACTTGCAAATTTATCTAGACTTGAGGCTATGTTGGAGTCATATTTGCAGAAGCGTGAGGATGATCCACCACCCCAGAAGTCTCCATAGCCTCCTCCTACAGTTGACGATACATTTGGACTTGAGGAGCTGCTGAAGACTTACATGACCCAGCATTCAAAGGCTGTGGAATCATTGCGGACTTAGGTACAGGATGTGCGATCTTACATGGATGAGTTTCGAGGATATTGAGATTCAGTCCACATCATGCCATCTCAAGTACCTACATTTGAGGCTATCACACCTTCGTTAAGTGTCCCAGAGTCTACGCCTAACAGGTATGACATCTAGCCTCAAGACCCTCATGGAGAGACCACAATTGTGAGAGACAAGCTTCGACCCGATCTTGTTCCTTCGATGTCGCATCAATACGCTTCGCCCCCTATCGATTTGATCATGCTCGATGATGATGTCGCATCAATACGCTCAACCCATTTCAATTCGAAGACCCCTTGACAACCGGACCAGAGTTATAGAGCGTAGGTTTTGAGGTTCTGGATCTCCTGTGTTATATCTATGATCCTCTTACTGACGACACCAAGCTCGAGATCGTTCAGTTTGAGGGTGCGGATTTGGGTTGCCTCATCGAGGATTCTATAATCCCTGAGCCTGATTTTGCGATTGCTACACTTGAGGATGTGCGATCTTACATGGATGAGTTTCGAGGATATTGAGATTCAGTCCACATCATGCCATCTCAAGTACCTACATTTGAGGCCATCGCACCTTCGTTGAGTGTCCCAGAGCCTACGCCTAATAGGTATGACATCTATCCTCAAGACCCTCATGGAGAACCACAATTGTGAGTGACAAGCTTCGACCCGATCTTGTTCCTTTGATGTCGCATCAATACGCTTCACCCCCTATCGGTTTGATCATGCTCGATGATGATGATGTCACATCAATATGCTCTGCATGTTTCAATTCGAAGACCCCTTGATAGCCGGATTAGCATTAGAGAGCGTTAGTTTTGAGGTTCCGGATCTCCCGTGTTATATCTATGATCTTCTTACTGACAACACCAAGCTCGAGACCGTTCAGTTTGAGGGTGCGGATTTGGGTTGCCTCATCGAGGTAATCCCTGAGCCTGATTTTGCAATTGCTACACTTGATATATGGGATACCCATTGTCTTGCTGATGATCTATTCCATCAGGAGTCTGAGTTAGAGAGATTTAGTTTGGACGGCTCCTTGGATGATTCTCTGAGCCACGAGATCGAGAGGGAGCTGTTTCTATTTGATGACGTAGGACCTCTGACTGACGTAGGGGAGTTTATACTTCTTGATTCATTAGATACCACCCCCATGGAGGTTCTTCCTATCCCAGACTTCATGCTATCTACTGTTCAGGTAGTACTTAATCCCCTCTTGCATCACTCTGACATGCCTAGCACTAACGATGATATTCATCATATCCTTGTAAAGTCTCATCTGCCTCATGGTTATATACACCATCCTCATGATATGGACTATCAGTTGAACTAGGAGATAGGACTTTCATTAGCTGACTTTCTAGAGGGCCTTGTCCTTACCACATACATGTGCTTGTTCTTTCTTGATCTTATTTGCAAATTAGCACGTGTGGCTTATCGATCAAGAGTAGATTTACTTTGAGTCAACATTCCCTAGGATCTTGGTGGATTCCCAGGTAGGCTGCTTTCGACAGGAGGGTAGACGTGGAGCTTCAACGCCATATCCTTTGGGAGTTGAGCTTCTGACCTAAAAAAAGTGCTTCTCAGGAGGCAACTTGAATGTTTTCTCTTTTTCTCTCTTTTCATTATTTATTTCTTTTGTTTGGTAGGATTGTTGTTAGTTTCTTTTGTCCTTTTGTTTTTCCAGGTTGCTGCTATGTCTTTATCCATACATGTACATGGGACTTCACTATGGGTCATCGCAACGATCCTGATTTCATCCATACCCGGTGGGTTGTCTCGGACCCCATGTGACTTATTTGTGTGAAAATTTACTTTGTGCTTCCACCTTATTCAATACTTCACCTTCTGTATGCATCGTGGACTATGCATCATTTAAGCTTGGGGGTGGGAGTCACTTTGTTCTTTATTGTTTGCATTTTTGGGTCAAATATAGATGAATTGATAGCATTATTGATTCTTGTGGCCACAGGGGCATATTTGTGCTTAAATTCTGTACCTGTGTTATGCTGAATTGTATGACTACTGTGCTTATTCATGTTGTGAATGTTTATAGCTAGCTTTGTGTGCTTTGTTATGTGTTGATATGACCTGCTTTGTATTTGAATTGTTGTACCACAAGGTAATTTTAGAGAGGTCAGGTCAAAATTTTCAAGAAAATCTTAGACTTGTGCATTTTATCATTGATATTTGGATTCAAGAGCTCTCTTCATGTTGTGATGAGTTATGTCCATGTATTAGTGGCTTGACAATCTACTGTAGGTTGACTTGTGACCAATAGTTTTCTAATTATGCTAAAATTATTTGCACCTAGTTTAGTTGTGGATAATGTGGAAATTTGAATGTTTACTGATATTCATACTATCGCATTTTGTCATGTATATTAGAAGACCAATTGTTGAGTTTGATCTCTGCACACATGTATAGACTATGAGCCTCCTAGACAATCATTTAAGATATATAAACCAATTTTTGAAAAATTTCGCTAATAAGGCCGCAATTGCTCGCTCTCTACTTTATAGACATCGCCACTTCTTGCTTTTCTTTTGAATAAAAACTCTTTTGCTTGACTGCTCCTTTGAGTTTCTGGTACGAAAGTTTGGCTCGCACAATTTCAAATCCAATAAGTGCATAAATTATCTTGTTACCTATTTTGATTCATGAGCATGTTTAAAAACACTCTACGGGACTCCCTACCTCGAGTAGCGAACCTAGAGCGAATAGGAAGAGATCCGCTTTTAATTAGTCGAAGGGTAGAGGCCTGCATGAGCACCAAATTTCATTTTAAAATAAAGAGAGCTCATTCATGCTTGTGCATTGATTATGCGTACTTTTGAATTCGGTATGCATGCATGGATGTAGGTAGTATGAGTATGTTTATGCATTCTCATTTCCTCCATACCCGAAACTAACCTAATCAATTATAATTTATGCATAATTATTAGGCGATTGAGCACTTGATGCATATCTTAGATTGCCGAGCATAATAGTTATTGTAGCCAACTCATTCACTTCATGCATATGATTATTTGTCCTAGGTGCTTTCCTGCATTATTTGCTTGAGGACAAGCAAATATTTAAGCTTGGGGCTGTTGACATTCATAAGGGTAAGTCATTGCCTTATGCCTGTTATGGGAAATCTTCTCGCGGTTATGCCAACATCACCCGCCATCTCTCGCAAGATCTCAATCAATTGCAGCAACTTGCACAACGTCAAGGGATGGAGACACACCTCAAAAGGATTGCTGATCTAGGCCTTGTCAATCCCCTTTATGACACGAGAGATGAGCGTCAGGATCGACACATTGATGGCGAGGCAATAGAAGATAAGTGTTCTTCACTTCAAAGATTGCTTCAATCTCTACATCACTCTAAACTTGTGGCATCAACCTGTCATAAAGAACAATGTGGCCTAGGCGGCACCATTGCTGCCCAAGTGTTCATGGGTGTCGAGCAGTAGGAAAACCTCATCAATGACATGTAAGCAGGCAATGCAAATGATGAAACTCTTTCTTTGGCAATTCCCATTGCTTTTGATAGTGAACACTATCTTGGTAAGTATAACGAGATCTGATATCTTGTCACAAACAAGTAGTGATTAATCAATAAGTATAACCGAACGAATCATCAATCGGTGTTACAGATTAAAAGATAGCGACCCTCGAATAATTGGTAAGTATAACAAGATTTGATATCTTGTCACAAACAAGTAGAGATTAATGATCCGTTTGTGTCGATCTGTTCATTTTACTCTTAGAATTCTATTAGTTCAAATGGTTTGCCAATTGGAGTTATAGATTAAAAGATATCAATCCCATATGGTGACTAAACTTAACCTGAAACGCTCGTCCTAAATCACCTCTACTAGGATAATTTAAGATAACCAATTGCTCAAAAACCTGATAAGGTGGCCACCTACCTAGCACATTTGTTGCTTATATCGTTGGTTATTGGTTTTCCAGGTATTAGCCTACATCTAACAATACGGACAGGAGCAGTTAGTTGTATGCTATTTTGATGGAACCAAGAAAATTAGCGTTTATGTAAAATGTAGGATGTTAGGAAGAGTGGGAAGCCTCAATTCTAAATCAGATCTTATTTTATGAGATACGGTCTAAGTTTACACAATAATAATAATAAAAATTGAGAGATCTAGTATAGAAAAATCATGATAATGATAGAGAAGCAACGACAATTGAAGGGAGAAAACATTAGCGAATAAGATCACAAATTTTTAAGTAGAACTCTAAAAGAGTATAAGAGATTGATGTTCTCAATCTCTCTTTAAATCATACTTAGTTGCTATCCCCTAAACCCATCTTCTATGGGTTTATATAGATCCCAATCCCAGTCTTTACTTAAAAAATAAAACATATAATAATCTAATTAGAACTCTTAGTAGCTTCCCAAACATAATACCAATACGATAAGAAACATTCCCCAAAATTTCCACCTTATTCTAATCCACTGAATTTGCTTCTAATTCTTCCTCCCTCTCCCATCTCTGTAGGAGTGCCTCCACTACAGTGGACTCATGTATATTTGTGAGATATGTGTGTCTAATTTTGACTGCTCAGACCCATCAAGCTACTTAGTTGTGCAACTTGATTAGTTACACTGCACATACCTATGACCCTCCATATAATAGGTTTAAATTGCTTTCAAGCTCCACCTACTCATAAGTACTGCACAGCTGGTCCCACTGCGATTTCCCACAATCAGCAACATGTAGCTTGGCCCCGGGATCATTGGAGTTGGTAGCCATATTAAATGTAGGCTCTCACCTAATTGTATTTGAGATTCGAATATCGGCCGTCGATAATTCAGATTGACCCACCTAGATCTCTGTTTGATTGCATCACTTATCATTCGATATGCCTCACTGCACCAGATACTCTTCAATATCACTTGCCCTTTACAAGTGATCTGTGTGACTTCATTATGTAACCATAACTCAAACTCATGAAATCTATGCACCATCGTGGATATTAGTCTCTTTAAACGAAAAAACATATCATACCCCAGACAGAATGCAATATCTCCATCGTGCCACTCCACTATGCAGAATGCAATTCCTACTATCCAAAAAAAAGAGTGCCATTTTTTGATGATATATAATCAAAATTTTCTAACTTTGATAATGATATATTTATAAATATATAAATTGACCATATGAAAATTATATAAATATATTCATCGTAAAAAGTAATTTCATAATATTATAAATTTTTATCAATATATTTTATAAAAATAATAATCAAAATTATATCTTAGAGACTATATATAATTAAAAAATAATATTTTTTTTAACCGGAGAGAGTACTATACATGATGTAATATAAAGCACAAATCATACAAAAGAAAAGGTAAACAATCGACTAGAAAACCATTGGAAACCGGCCGATTTCAGACCTCCTAGTGGGTCTGAGATTTTTGTCTCGTTAGCTAGATTGTGAACCGTGAACTGAACTACCATACAAAACACCATTCAAAACACAAACCATGCAAAAACACGAAAAAAAAAGAAAAAAAATCAAATCATCACTTGTCACTAGCCGTAAGGTAGTTACAATTACAACTCTAGTGACATAATCGTGGAATTCTACGGTCTTATTAATCTAAATTGATCCAAGTCATACTGTAGATCAGAATCAGATAAGATCAGGATCATGATCTGAATCATAGAATCATATAGAATCACAATTCAAATCAGATTTTACCCGATCTTAGTTTACACTACACTATCAATCTTCCAAACACTATAACTTTTGCATACTGGCTTGGATTGAGATGATCCATATATCAAAATTAATCATCTTGATGAGCTCTACAACTTTCCAGTATAAAGTTTTTCCAGTTGAGGTTGTTATCATTGTAAAATTTTGTTTGGAAATTATTTCAGTACCTTTTAGCCTCTATTCGGTTCCAGTTTAACTCCATTTCTAACTTTTGAACATATTTCATTGTTTTGTCAGCATTTGTCTCTATTTTCCTAGGAAGACTATAAAATTTCAATGTTCACATAACTTGAACCATAGAAAATTATTGTACGTCTATGTCAATAACTCACCATACTGTGATGATACTTTTACACTAACTACGTGGATTTTACATAGTGTGATTTTCACTGACAAGACTATTTTTCTCTTTGTGGTTCAAAATTTAAGCTTATAAGTAACTAGGAAAAATTAGGAACAAACCATCAAGTAATAACATGGAAAAATATGGGGCTTCTGAAAAACGTGTTAGGTAATTGTCAAAAAAACTGCTCATACATGTTATATAAAGTGATGTTGCTGAGTGTATTGTCATTTCACATAATAGATGCTCTATAATTTAAATATAGTAATGTCAAACATAAGCACAAAAAACAAAAAAAATAATTATATTATAACATATGTATAAAATATATGTATTTTAAAATTTTGATAGAATATATGATTCTACAACTCGGCTATAATTTGATTCTGTTAGAGGAAAAATGATTCTACCCAGATTCACGACTCTGATTACCTCGATTAGCAGTTCTTGTTGTTGGTCTTGATAATTTTGCACTTGACCTTCTCTCAAGATAATTAGTTGAGTCAATAATATCGTAAATACCATGTTGTTGATAATAAGAAGATATGTAACCATCTAATGATGCATTGATTACCAACATAATGGTCCACTTGGTGGATCTATGAATCCACATATCACAAAGCTGGTTAAGAGGTCACGTTGCTGACGAAATCAAATCAAGATTTTTTGAATTTTGTGGTTTTTGGAAAAAATTTTGTTGTCAGACCTAAGTAGCAACTGGGATTAGGAATTGGCGCTACAGCCAAAGATCAAAGAGGGATTAGGCATACCTAGGCGTCATGGTCATTGGTCGGGCAGCCGGCGAACTGGCCGATATGACATCCACATGCACAGTGATCTACTAGCACGGCCACGCCGCTAGGGCGCAGCCACGCATGGCCGTAGGCCACGGGAGAGAGGTGGCGATAGCATGGCTCGAGCTATGGCTGGCCATCGATGTGTGCTCCATGGAGAGTGTTGGCGAAGTTGTGTCGGTGGTGCTACAGGAGCTTGGCAGCATAACTTTTGGTAGGGCTTGGGTGTGTGTGTGCATGAAATCGGGCTAGGAGAAGGTGTTGGGTGAGAGAGTTAGTTGGGAGAAAGCCATCATCAGTGACCAGTGCGGGGAACGAGAGTGGTTACGGCGATTTGGTCGAGGAGCGGCTAGGTTAGGGTCATGAGGGCCATTTTTTACAAGCAAGGTTTGGAGAAGGATAAAAAGGGTACACTGTGCCAGATCTGGCGAGGGATCGCTGCCGTGAGCTCCTTGGTACTGGCATTCGTGGTCGAGGCTAGGTGGTAGATCTAGGGTTCGGCATGGGGAGCTGTTTAGAGGCGTGTGTGTAAGTTGCAGTCGAAAGGAGGCCGAAGCCAACGTGGGGAGCATGTTGTTTATTGGCCGGAAGGCCGGTGACCAGCGTTGAAGGCAGTAGTGGCAGAGTTGGCAGCTGAGGGAGTCGAGAGGGTGAGAGAGGCATGTGTGGTGTGTGTGTACCACATGGGTGCATGAGTTTTGTTTGTGTGCGCATGAGGGAGGTTGGGCCTGGGCCAGCCCAACTGTGGTATGGGAGAGTTGGGCCGGTTCAGGACAAACAAGCAGAATATTTCATTGATTTTTATTAAATTTATTTTAAATGTTATATTTTGTTTGTTTAATTATTTTAAAAATAAATAAATTGATTTTTTTAAAAAAATTGACTTTTAAATATAATTCAAATCATAAATACAATAAAAAATTATCAATTTTTCTTTTTGTTCTATGATAATTCTAAACCTTACTAAGAAATCTTTTGGAAAATATATTTCTAAAAAATGCTTTAGGTAAGACAAGAGTTAAACATTAAAATATTTCAGCAAATAAACTAATTTAAAAATCTTAAACTTAAGAATAAATAAATAAATAAATAGCAATAGTGCTTCTCATATCTCCATTGTTATATTAGAACCATTATCTTAGCTTTACCTTGTCAAGACAGACCAGACCTATGCCTAGGTTATTTCCTTGGTATCAGAGCCTGCCCGTTCCAATTAGCCCCGCCGTCTTTTTGTCCGGGGGGAGGGAAGAGTTGGTATAATAGATCCAAGCGGAGATCCCTGTTAGCTTTGTTGGGGGTTCCGAGGTAGCGTCGCCCTTTTAGTCGTGTGATAGGCGTTTGGTGGGCACAAATCGCGAAAGGAACAATGCAAAGGAATGAGGTTGATCTTAATTGTGTGAATTGTCCCTGTCGTTGGCTGAAAACTATCCATTACTCTCCCTTCTGTACTAAAAGATGTCTTGTCTAATCAAGACTCTGAGCACTACTAATCAGGCTGTAGCCTCAAGCAATCAGGAAAAGTCCGTTAAGACAATGTCGGTTAAAAATGATTCTTCCATATGCTTTGCATATATAGAGAAAAGTATTGCTAATTGGAAGATACTCAAGGTTAATATTGGATAAATATATCATATAGAAGCTTTGAGTTTAAGATCTGATTATTATATAAAAACAATTAAAAAAACACTTTCTATTAGTTCTCTTCATGAAACATTGCATCTTTTGTCTAAAAACGAAATAGACTGTATCAGAGCTAAACCTCAATATAATTATTTGCATATTGGTTCAGTCAAAATTGCAATCAAATCTTTGACTAGAAAAGTGTTGAATATCTCTGTGTTGGCTTGTTGAAGAGATAATAGAAATAAAAAATTCTCTGACTCTTTATTAGGACTGGTCGAAGCTAGTCTTAGTAATAGACCAGTGTTTTTCAACACTTTTTCTAATTTTTTTGTTTCTCTTACAGATGCTAGTACCAAAAAGGTTTTGACCCTAAATCTTCAAATATCTGGCTTTGATCTTGAACCTAATAGTGAAAACATCTATGTTACCTATCGAGTTTACTACAAAGCCATGACCACTTTAGCCCCTTGTACCAAACAACATACACCAAAAGGCCTGACTGCTTTACTTCAAGCCAATCCCAAAATAACTCTATCACCCCAAAAACATTAAAATGGGATGAGATCTCTCTTCTTGAAAAATGACTCTTTTCCAAATTGTTGATCCTAAGCTCTTCAACAAACTGAGATAGAATCCTTGATTGAAACATCAGATGGAGATGTTGAGGTAGTTTGTTCCTCACAAAGAAAGACCTTTATTCTGTCAAGACCTTCCATGAGATATGAAAGAAGGCCAGCTAAGCCTCAAAATGTCGCCTTTGCCACTTATGAAGATAGCACCAATGAGCCTTCTGTCTTAGATTTTGAGGTCAAGGTCATTGAATTTGTTCAAAAATCTGATTATGAAATAGATAAACCTCTTCTCAGATTGGAGTTTAATCTTCCTAAAATAAGATTAAAAGGAAAATTTTTTCAATAAAGTCAAAGAACCTTTCAAAACTAAAATTAGAGATCTTTAGTATGCTGATATGATAAAATAAAAGAGAAACATATTCTTCTTCGACTATTATGAAGATTCCTTCTGGATTCATGTCTAAGATTACTTGTTTGAGAAAAGAGAGCACGTCTTAGTTATCAAGAAAGATTCCATTGATTGGAAGACCTCTGGGGGAGAAGTATTAGATTCAGTTCATCCACCTTTTGAATCTGTCCAAATATTTGAGAACATCAAAACCTGTCCCCTAGAAGTTATGAACAAAACTTCTTCAGTAGAGCCTGCCAGGACAGAACATATTAATCATCTTATGGAACAACAAAATTTTACAAATGTTTCCCTGCATGCTTTAGGAAAACAAACTGATAGGATTGAAAATATTCTGGTAAAAGGTTGCAAACAAAATAGATCTAAGGTAAAGGTTAATATGCCTTCGAGCTCTAATTTTACTTTACCTATTTTCATTCCTCAAAATTTAGATCCTAATACCAAATTATGAAAACAAAAGATTTTTGGCTCAGAAGATCTTATTTCTGAGTTGACAAGCAGAATGAGTAGTTTGAAATTTTACAAAACTGTCAATCACATTTCTGATGGTGAAATAGAAAATAAGAGTGAATTAGTTAACTAAATTTCAGCCTTTAAACTTGCCACACTCACTTCTAGGACAAGAAATTATTATCCTAGACCAACCTTTGCAGATCTACAGTTTGAAGAGATGCCTCAGGTTAGTTCTATGGTTTCTTTTAGTTGAAAAGAAATTGTAGAATTGATGGTCTGACCGAATATCAAATATTTACCCTTTGTCATCAAATGTTATGTACGCCTAGGGGTGGAAACGGGTTGGGTTCGGGTCGGATAGTACCTAAACCCATATCCACATCCACATCTTTCTTTCGAATACAGATGCGGATGCGGATGGTACGTGGATGCGGATATGGGTATGAAAGAAACGGATATGGATACAGAGCATATATTTTGTGGATACGGATACGAGTACTAAACGGATTCAGAGCGGATTCAGACACGGATATTAAACGGATTCGGAGTGGATACGGACACGGATTGACCTTCTGATAGTATCACCAGTTCACCACAGATAAAAGAATAACTCTCAGAACACCATGAAAATCCACCACCGATTGGCAATCACATGCAGAATAGGAGTTATTGAATCCAGTTCCTAAACTCTAGGCTTTGTTTGGCAATTTGATATCAATAGAGTTTAAAGATGATGAATTTAATCACATATAGACTATCCAGTTCCTAAACACTAAGCCCAGCACAAATTCAGTGGGATTCATATGATGGAAGCTAGGGATTCGGAGCCAAGGGGACTCGTCCGACGGCGGAGGCCGAGGCGGAGGCTGCGGAGGGTGGAGCCGAGGAGAATTCATCCGGCGGTGGAGGTGGCGGCGACTGGAGGCGGAGGCGGAGGTATGCAAATACAATGTACTCATAGTTTTTATCTTACATTAGGTGTAATATTCTAATATCTCGCAGCATCACCTAAAAAAAGGTTTTCTATTTTTTTATAGGATCAAACTGAGGATGCGGATTTACTCATGTAAATACAAGGTAATTTATTTATCAAAACACAATTAATAAACCACCATGACGCAAGCTTCTAGGCCTCTCACGAGGCATGTACCGCCCCTCCAGTACCAAGTCGTTTCCTTCTGAACGAATCCTCACGGCGGCGGAGGTGGAGAAACTCGGTGAAGTGTAACATCTAACATGGTAGTATAACACAACAGAGTTGCAGAAACCTACAGCTGCCTGTAGAAATATAAAATAACATGCATGAACATGGAGGCGGAGGTGGCGGCGGTTGGACATGGAGGCGTGGAGGAGGATATATGCTGATACTGATATGCACACTGTTGCCGATATAATATTATATATGTTATATGGATCCGGGTTGAACCCGTATCCGCATCCGTATCCGGTATATTTTAGTGAAACCCGACTCCGTATCTGCATCTAGAATTTTCAAAAAAACTACATCCGCATCTGCATTCGAACCCGAGTCAGATCTGAGTTTTCATATCCGTATCAGGCTCTGTCCGGATCCGGAGCCGCGTTGAACCTGACCCGATTGGGCTTTGTTTCCACCCCTATGTACGCCAATGCCTGTAGGGTCAATGGTAACAATGATAAACATGTTGCAGGCATGATTGCCACAAGATTCTTTAGCCAACTTAGAGGTTGGTGGGATCATTATCTTACTTTTGAGCAAAAAGAAAATATCCTAGGAGCAAAAAGAAAATATCCGAAAGGCAATGCCTTGCCAAGTAATCCCTTTGATGCCATTACCACCCTCTTATTTAATATTGTCTATCATTTTACTGGAAACTACGATGATATCTATGAAAAGACTAGAGAACAGCTGATCAATTTGAGGTGTAAAACAATGTCAGATTTTAGATGGTATAAAGATACATTTTTATCAAAATTTTATACTCTTCCTAATCCCAATCAAGAATTTTGGAAAGAGAAGTATCTATCTGGTTTACCTCCTTTATTTGCTGAAAAAACTAGAAATTTATTAAGAAAAGAAGGAGGGAGCCTCAACTATCAATCTCTAGATATAGGAAGAATTACTCAAAAGATTCAGTTTGTTGAGGCTGATCTTTGTAATGATCTCAAAATTAAGGATCAACTTAAATGACAAAAAATGTTGGGAAAAAGAGAAGTAGGAGATTTTTGTTATTAGTATGGTTTCCAACAAGATCTTCAGGAAAAAAAATCAAGTAAAAAATATCAATAGTAGATACCCAAAGAATGATAGATTTAGGAAAAGAAAACTTAAAAAGATCCACACCGGAGAAAATAAAAACAGAGATATCATTTGCTTTAAGTGTAGAGAAAAGGGTCATACTGCCAACAAATGTTGCAACAGTGGTTTCAAAAATAAGATCCAAGCTTTGCTAGAATCAGATCCCAAGGACCTTAAAGGAAAATTGGAAGAAATTTTAAATAACATTGATTCAGAGACTGGCTATACTTCTGATATAAATTGCTGTGAAAATAGTGAATGTTCTTGTTGCGAACATGATATTTTAGAAGTGTAGAAAGTATTTTGGTCTTAATAAGTTTTGAGAAATTTATTTTGGATACAATTGATTCAATTCAGGATTCTGAAGAAAAGAGGAGTCAGCTTGAAAAATATATTTCCATAGTCAGTGGAAACAAAGACTTTGAGGTAAGAACAAACCAAAATAGTGAGTTCTTCATTATTGATGTAGTCTTTCAAAAAATCAGGAGTTCTAGAGGAATTGGTAAGAAGCTTTTAATCGAGGATCTTTGGCAAGAGCAAAATAGTCTAAGGAAAGAATTGCTTGATCTTAAAATAAAAATTCAGATTTTAGAATCTCACAAATAAAATAATCTTGAAAATATTCCTGATATAGAATTTGAGCTTAAAGAAAACGATGGAAATTTTATTGGTTCTATTGAAAAATATTTTAAACAAAAATGGCATGTAGAAGTTCTATACAAATTCCCTGATGGTTATGCCTTCACACATAAAACTTTGCTAGATTTAGGAGCTGATATAAATTGTATCAGGGAAGGAATATTTCCCTCAAAATATTTTGAGAAAATTGCACATAAGGTTAATGCAGCTAATGGTGATCCTATGATTATGAGTTACAGGATTCTTGAATTTATGTTCGCATCTCTGGAATTTGCATTAAAACTTATTTTTTCTTAGTTAAAGATCTCAAAAAAGGTGTTATCTTAGGAACACCATTTCTTTCAGCTACTAGACCATTTTTGGTACCTGATAGTAGTATTCAGTTCAAATAAAAGGCAAATGGGTTGAGATGAAATTCTGGTCCAAGCCTGAAGAAATCTTTCTAAATCATATGGACAAGGCTTTTCTTGCAAAGAGCATTTTGTCCAAAAGATATCTATAGATCATCAAGATAATTCCTTTTTCAGGGAAATGGAGAAGCCAGAAGGCAATCAATTGATGAAATTCAACACATGGAATCTGCCACCACCAGCTCAAAAGAAACAAAGCTTCTTTAATCATAATTTTTGTGCCACAAAAATACAAGGGTTGCTAAACTTGATTTGGCAATCTAGATCTGCCTCAGAGAAGGCTTCAGCACTTAATGCATTAGCATATTACATTGCATATACATGTAGAGAAAATAGCCCAGAAGATCATGCATTTAGATCACAAAAAATTCCTATAGATCAGCCACCTCATACTAGTAAGCATGAAGAATCATCAAATTTGCATTCATCCATCCAATCTATTGCAGCACCTATTCAATATTCCCTATAAATAGATTAACAAATATTAAGGCATAGTGACGAGGATTATAATCAGAGTTAGTCACCTTTACTATTCTATAGTCGCGAGGCTTACAGAATGAGATCTAAATCATTTATGTACCTCTCTATGGTCTCAGGGACTTAAGAGGGAGATAATAGGACTGTTCAAGATAATTTGGACATGACCTATTATGTGGTCTTAGCTTGTATTGTCGTGGGGTCTGTAGTCTTGAGACACCCACAATACTGAGGTCGCAAAGTTTATGGTCTTACATATCCACGAATATCCTGGTCATGGAGATATGTTCCCGTGGTCGCCCAGGTCGTGAATAGTAAAAGAACAACAATACATGGTCATAGTTAACACGTCCATAACAACTGAAGAGCTGAAACATCCAATGGCACTATGGTTAGACCTATTCGATCATACCCAGTGGTTAAGCTTATTCGACCACTATCGCCACCTTGGATATCTTCAGCCTCTCTAATTAACTCCTGGGAATCGTTAAGAAGATAATGGCGGAATCATAAATAGGTATAATTGTACATTATGGCTGGCGCACGTTTGCCCCTCAGCGACCCTTAAATCTCGTAACCGACGATCGATGACGAGCTATAAAAGGGGGATCATCAGGGAGAGAAAGGGGATTCATTTGGCTAAGGATCCAAGACACAAGACCTAAGATATAGAGAAAGTAGATTATTATACACTGTGTAAAAAAGAGTAGGAGATTGTTCTTAGTTCATCTAAGAACACCTATTATTCCCCCCTTTGTAAACCTTGATATTCTTAGTGAAATACCAACATGAGTAGGGCTATTAGTCATCATCAGAGGGCCCGAACCTGTATAAATTCCTTTCTTCTTTAGACATAGATACCCTGATTTACTTGAGTTTCACCTTGAATCGGCTTCACATTTATCATCTAAATTTACGTAAGTTCGACTAAGGACTAGAGTCCCAATTGTTTACACATAGATCATATCACACCTATAAAACATCGTAAGATCATGCATGACTCTGCATTTGAGCATTTAGTCCCTAGATTAAGCTTCAAAACAGATGAAGAAATGTCTTACTTCAGTAAATACATTGTAGATCTAATCTAGAAAAAAAATTGAAGAAAGACAATTGGGAGTCTTCATGGGACTCCAAAATTATTTTCTAGATATTTATTTCGTTAAAGAGAATCCCAATAGGATAACTCTATGCAAAGATATTATTCCTCTCTTTACTATAGATACAACTCTTTGTTTCCAACCTAAACACCTCTTTTTGGTGTTAAGGGCGGAAATAGATCTAGATAGAACCATATAGAGAAATTATTTCTCTCCAAACTCTCTTAGATTAGGGATTATTGCGGGCCATTTACGGAATTCTAGATCAAATACTACGATCCGATCTTGGATTTGTAGTGAAAATATTCATGAAAATTTAAGTGACCTTCATGGTCACTACAAAATTCTCTTTCGATCAATTCCTCCAAAGCTCCAGCAACCCTTGAGGCTAGCAAATCATCACATTTGTGTGCTGAAAGGGAGGTTCGATAGCTCACTCCGAGAAGCATGCATCTTGACAGAAGAAGACAAGGGAATAATGAACCAGCCATATGAGAAAATCCACAAAGCATGGAGGCATTGGATGGAAGCCTCAGAACTTGAACAGTGTGTCAAGATAGATCCTGACTATGAAATGGTTTTCCAAAACCCAATAATGAGGATATTTCTTGATCGAGAAATTCGTTTAAACAAGAATATTCATTGCACTGATGAAACTAGAGTATAATGACGATAACAATACACTGCAAAATTACAAAACCATGGTGAGATGGTTAGAAAATTGGTTTCCTCCAGACGAATGCTCTCAAGGATATCAAATTCAGCCATTTGAAGATGAAGAAGAAGTTCTCTTCCAAGAAAACTAAATTATTTCAAGATACACCAATAATATCATAAGAGTCAAAAGGCACTCTACTTGACAAAGAAGACAAAACTCAAGAAAGTTTTCAAGATGCTTCATCATTCAAAGAAAGAAAGAAACAAAAGGAGAAATACACTTCCCCTCTTTTGAAGACAACAAGGACAAATTAATGGAAGCCACTATTGAAGGAGATAAGTGGGAATCCTTCTCAACCATCTCCACAATAGATGGTAAGGATACCTTCAAGGCCTCTATAAAAGGAGGAGCCTCTCAAGAAGAAGTGGGCATCAAACACTTGGGCATCAAAGTGTGCATCAAACAATTTCTCAACACACATCCAAAACACTCTTCCATTCCACTCCACTCCACTTGTAAATAAAATCTAAGTAGTATTGTAAATAGATTTGTAAATAGGTTTGCATTAAATAAAGACTCTAAATAGAAAGTCACAGTGTGTAAGGTTTCTACTAAACTTGAACGCATGTACTGAACTTGAACGTGAACTTAAACTTGTACATCCATGAACGAAGCAGAAGGACTCGTCTTCTTCCTTTGTAAATATTATGCTTTCTTAATATGATTGTTCCTTTTGTATATTTCTGTTCTTATTATCTATTTGCTTTTCTTTCTAGTTTACTAATTCTATATTATTACTTTTCTATGTGATTTACTATTTATCGTGTTTCTTTTGCATTGCATGTTTACTATTTTTTTATTTCTTTACATTACGATAGTTTTCATGCTTGGTTTCTAAAAATAGCAATAGTACTTCTCATATCTCCATTGCTATATTACAACCATTATTTTTAGCCATACCTTGTCGAGACAGACCAGACCTGTGCCTGGGTTATTTCCTTACACAAACACACACACATATACATACATACATACATACATACATACATACATACATACACACATATATATACATATGTATACATACATGTGTGTGTATGTGTCTATATATGTGTGTGTGTGTATACATACATATTGTCGATGATTGGGACTCGGGGTTCTTAGTCGATCTTACGCAGATTTGTGAGTAAGAAGTGGAGACCTTTCAAGGTGTTTATCAGGTAAGTTAGGGTAAGTATAAGCTAGAGACACAAAGAATTATACAGATTCAAGCCCTCAATGGATTGAGTAATAACTCTACATCCTGTGATGTTTTTACTATGTATAAGAATGTTTATAGGGAATGAGAGATTGTAACAGAGGTTGACAATCTCTCTCAATGCTTCTATCTATTGTCTATTGCTTGAGTTGTTCAAGTCTACTCCCTTTCTTTTATCTTGTCCTTCATTCCCTCCTTTTATACTGATTGAAAGGATGCCAACGTGAAGCAGTTCGGGAGTTTGTACGGTTGCTAATATGCAGTTCATCAGTTAACACGTACAGTTATGGATAACCGCACATCTTAACTCCTCGACAGTTATCTTCATACATGGGAGAAGGAGTTATCTTATCCTAGAAACGTGTCTGGCAAACTCAAACACTACTCAGTTAAGCATAACCCTTGGGTTACCTTGGTTATGCATATTCTGCGACCTTATAGTCACGCAAGTTCTGTGACCATAGACTGGTTATGCGCTTGTGACCTTCTGGTATAGAAGAAGTTGCTTCTGCGACCATAATGGCTTCTAATGCACAGATTCACATATCATATCTGAAATATCTTTAAATATGATATATTCAATAAAATAAATAACTATCTCGAGTAATAATCCTCATCAGCTAGCCCCCAAATTTGAAGTGATAAAAAGATTATTACTTTAAATTTAAGAATTCTTGGATACAGTACCCGACGCTTCGCCTTCTTAATTTGTACTGTACACTGTATGATGGTTCATTTCCCAAGAAGAACTTTGGGTTTAACATGACAAGTAATCATAAAGTCTTTTACCACACACTTAAGGCAAAACGTGAGTGCGTTTTAGGAGCTCAAGGCCTCTATGAATACGAACAATCGCCTCTGGGCTCTATAAATAGCGAAGCTTTTTGTTATGAGACTTACAAGCTTTCATTGGCTAAGTCTTTAGAACTTCTTCTCATCTTCTTACTTCACTTCTCCTTCTCTATTAATTCTTATCTCAATGGCAAATTGAGACTCCAAAAGATTGTTGAGAGCGATGAGGAAGGAATAGAAATAGAAGACAAGATTGAACATGCTCTTCATAAGGTAATTCTCTTCTGAGGAATCTGCATGAATCTTTTTTTTGTGGTGTGAGTATTTCCAAGGTAATGCATTTTGGAGCTTCTTAGATGTTTGAGGACTTGACACCTTCGAAGAAGTGGTCTAGAGATGATGTAGGATCATCTAGTGGAACTTCATCCAAAAAGTTAATGGGAACTGAAGATTGGGTTGCCACATTACCCAGTCTATGTGTGAAAAATGGTTACAAGTAAATGTCTCTGCGACCATAACATCCACAGGTAATAAACACTTTGTCCATGATTAAAACCAGGACAATACTGAGGTCATAGAATAGCATTGAGACCATGCATAGTACTGAGATCACATAATTACTTTGAGATCATAACAGTTCTGAAATTACAAGATTACCTTGAAACTATAGGGTATTAAAACTGCAAAAAATTCCAATATAATTATTTGTACCGTAGCCCCTAAATGTGAAATAAAATAACCTTTTAATTTTCGAAAAGATACATTTTGTTTCAAATTCTACTAGGGTTAATGATATGGTTTCGGGTTCAATCTGCGAAAACCTGTTATGAGGAATTATTAAAATAATGAATGCAGCAGGTAGTGGCTTTGGGCATATAAAAGGGAAGTACCTTGCTTAAGAAGCTTCAGATAACCCTCTTTTGCATCAGCCACTCCGCCACAAAAACCCTCTTCTCCATCTGTTGCGAACCCCGCCTCCAGAAAAACTCTCATCTTTTTGCAAAGATTTGATTATCGCAATGGCATCCTGGAGCCGATCGAGCCACTATAATGTTGAGAGTTCGGTGGCTTTGGAGAAAGAGGAAATCCTCCCCCGCTGCTGATCAACTGGCGGCTGGCGGAGAAAAAGGAAGAGACTCCAATCGTGCAAGAAAATGAATTGGTGATCTTTGAAGACTTTCTGCACTGTGGATTTCGCCTTCCAGAGAGCAAATTTCTCCTGGATGTCCTTTCACACTATGACCTGGAACTAGTAAACCTTCACCCCAATGCTGTTCTTATCTTGGCTGTGTTCTAGCACCTTTGTGAGGCATTCATCGGGGAGTTACCCTGCGTGAACCTATTCCGGCGATTCTATTTTTCCGCATGGTCGAAAAGCACCAGTGTAGCTGGGTGTGTATATTTTTGCCTAAGAGAGAAGAAAGAGTACTTCTTTCTCCCTTTGCGTGAATCAGTGCACGGATGGAACCCAAAGTGGTTTTACTGCATCACACCGGCGGAGAGCAACCTATGGTTTGAGAACCAGCGGCCGATGAAGAATGGAGATATGGACGCCGTTCCAGTATTAGGCGTGGACTTGCAAAAACAGGCACAAGTAATCCTTCACTTAGTTCACTAGGGATTGACAGTGCGAGATATCATACACGACATTGTGAAGAATAGGATGAGTCCTCTAAAAAAGAGAGAGCATCCTGCCTGGGAGGTGCAGTCCATGGCGGATAATACCCTGGACTACAATAATGGTAATTAAGTTTACTTGTTCACAAAGTACGCATTATTACTGATGATCAATGTCATACTAAGTAACTGCGATTGTGAAATAGTCTTGTCCGTATCAGAGATTGATAGGAGGACAAACAACCTTCTGAAGTCGTATAATGCAATGATAGAAGGAGCTCTAAGTTCACCCCGTCCTCAGAGCTTGATCAACAGCGGTGATGTTTTGAGGCAAGAACGTCAAAAGGTAAAACTTCTTTTGGAAAGCTTGCTCATGGATGCCTATTGATATCGATCATCAAATCACAAATCATGAAATGATGTAGCCGCTGAAGGGGCAAGTTATCAGGACGAAACATCCTACGGATGATGTTGGACCTTCTGGGAGGTCAGCATTGAAGAGAGTAAAAGTTATCTCTTCTAAAGCCAAGAAGACGAAAGAGCAAACCTCTGGAACATCCAAGGTAAAGACCATAAGAGGGTCTTCATCGAAGGCGAAGAAAACCGCCCGCAAAAGCTGCTGTGGTAAAGTTTTCTCTTCCCCCTGTTATACCATGTACGAATAGGAGTCACTTCTTAATCGTATAGGGTGAGGGGAGCGAGGATGAGGAAGATGACATTCCTCTTATCCGCCGAAAGAGAAGAACGGTGAGCCCTTTGGAGATTGCTATTCTAGAGCGACCATCTTCCCCTACCATTGCCAACATACTATCCTCAATGGCAGAAATAGCTATTGAGGTAGGGGATCCCATGGCCGCGGGAAAACTTGCGGTCACAAGGGACGTTACCAGCCATGAAGCCAGAATTTCCACGACCATGGTCACGAAGGACTCTGCGGCCATAGTTTCAACAGCCTCAGATCTGGTGATACCTCCTTCAAACATGGAAGGAGCTGTTGCGATAAGAACATCATACTCCACGATTTTTACTCCATTGCATATATAAATCATCTTTTGAATATGCAGGAAGAGGAGTCTACTGTCCTATTTAAGAAGAGGAAAACAAGGACGAGCCCTGATGACACCGCAACAGGGTCGCTTAGCTCACTCCTATCTCCAAGGAGTACATCATTGAACCCCAAAAGTGGGATGAGGCTCTGAATCAAGTAAGGATACCACGTCTTACCAAATCTTGATTTTGAAATCATCAATATTGCAAATTGTGATTTTTCCAGGAACTCTGCGCCTAGCACTCTGCTGACTCCACTAAAACTCAGCGAAACACCTACCGTAGAGGTTGTGAGAAATGCAGGCACAAGCGCAATGGCTGAGACGACTCCTCAGACCATTGTGGAACAAATGGTTGTGGACCTCCAATCAAAACGGATGGAAACCGCACCATCTGTCTTGATCGCGGGAGAAAATCAGCAAGAAACAACATTTGCTGCACCCGTGGTCGAGGAAAGGACCGGTCTTGTGGTTCAACCTTCAAGTGAACCCAAGAGCATGATAAAGACAACTTTCAACAATTTCTTAGAGGTAAGTAAAAAACTTTTTACCTTCTCTGAAATTGAAGATCTTAGGAATGTTCAGGTTTAAACAACAGGTTTTACTGTGTTTCAGGATCTGACCAAAATGTCGGCCAAGTCGAAAGCTCTAGCAAAACAAATTGAGGTCGCACAAAATGAGATCAGCCATCTACAACAGTAAGTATCCATGCATTGCTTATACTAGCCTGAACGTCATCCAATTATAATGATTACCTCTCTGGTCGTAGGGAAAACTCCTTATTGACGAAAAGCATGGCTGATCGACAAGGTCAAGAAGAAACTGCGGCTGTAAAATTTTCTTCTATGGAGAAAGAACTCAACGAGGTGCTGAAAAAGCTTTCCTGTAAGTTTACTTTCAGCCAAGGGATGTTATTTCCTTACATGAACTACTGTAATCTCATTACTTTGTTCATGTAGCACAAGAGGAACAGATAAGTGTTCTTTCCAAAGAAAGAGATGACTTCAAGCAGAAGTGTGCCCAGGCTGAAACTCAAAATGGGCAACTTCGTGCAACCATTGAGCATCAAAGTGCAACCATAGAATCATTCAAAAAGACTACCGAAACTATCTGCGAGGAGAGGAAAACCCTAAAGGCGACAATCTCAGCCTTCAGCGGCATTCATTCAGAAGTTTTCAAAAAACTGAAGATGGTTGCGGATTTACTGAAGGCTGATATCATCGATCCTCAAAAGGAAAACTTAAGACTCAATGAATCCTGTAAGTTGGTTGCGGCTACTTATGGGCGTGCGCTCAAAGGATGCAAATTGGGATTCGCAAACAAAAAGGGGGCTCAAGCCAAATCACTGCTCGAGTATCTTCTTGAAGATACAAAGAGGCAAAAAGAGGCATTGAAGACCAACATAGGATTTGCGGCCTCTGCCATTTTGTGCAAATTAAGACATCACTATGGTCCAAATTTGGATTTGAATCCAGTGGTGGGAGATGTTGAATTCAAGAGTGAAGATCAGCTTGAAACCATAATGGAAGAAGTCAAGCTCTTGATCAAAAATCTCTTGAAAGAACTTGACTTATCATGATCACATTGTAATGAACAATGATCCTCTTTGTGAATTATTCCTGCACACATACAATTATAATAGAAAATATGTAGATGTATGCATTTCTCTTTTGGAAAAAATGTACTTAATCTTGTCTTATATTATGGCCGTATTCCCCTAGCCCCCTCCTGAGATCATATATACTGAAGACATTGTATTATAATCTCAGAAAAAATATGGGTTAAAGATGATCAAGAAATACCTAGTGAGTTTCTTATACGTTAAGAAACAGTTTAGCAAGAAATGTCTCAACTAGATATGATCATATGGTCACATCAATACTGATCTTTAATATAATGCCAAAGTTTATTACGAACTGACAGCCCCTCGAATGATCAGAAACATACTAGTAAGTCTCGTATGCATTGAGAAACGACTAATTTAGGGATGTCTTATCTAGATGCGACCATGAGATTGATCAATGAATCCACCTTGGTTACTATAATAAGATGGTCATTGGAGACTAGCCTCCGAGCGTAGCTCGATAAAGAGAGGACAAAGGTCAGGAATTAAACTATAATGTAATGCGAAAAAAGGTACATGTTATTTTTAACAAAATCGTACTAATTGAAAAGAAAAATAGAAATGGAAAAACTTACACGTAAAACTTGCGTAGCTGATCTACATTCCAAGTATTGGACAAGATCCTTCCATCCTCCATCGCCAATCGGACTGATCCTGGTCGCGGCATTGAGACCACAGTATAAGGACCTTCCCACTGAGGGGAGAATTTGTTGCGATTAGACTGGTATTGGATTTTTCGTAAAACCAGGTCACCCACGTGAAGACTATAAGGTCGCACCCGTTTACTATGGTATTTACGCAAGACTTGTAAATATGCTGCAGACTTAATCAACACCCGATCGCGTTCCTCCTCAAGGAGGGTAATGTCTTGGACACGTTGTTCATGTTGATCAGAATGATCAAATTGATCTACACGTACAGAGCCAATACGAATTTCCGTAGGTAAGATAGCCTTAGCACCATGTACCAATTGGAAAGATGTCTCACTCGTAGCTCTACTACATGTAGTTGGTAGTGCCCATAGAACAGAGTAGAGTTCGTCTACCCAAGCTCCTGAGCGCAATTTAAGGCGATATGTTTCTTAATGCCTTGTAATATCTGCCCATTGGCACGTTCAACGGCACCATGGCTCTGTGGTTGGGCCATAGACGCAAAACACACTTTGATCCCGATATCGTCGCAATAGTCCAGAAAAAGGCTACTAACGAATTGGGATCTGTTGTCGGTAATAAGACGACTTGGAACACCAAATCGTGTTACAACATTCTTATGGAAGAATTTCCTCGCCGCAGCGGCGGTAATATTGTGGACTGGTTCAGCTTCAATCCACTTAGTAAAGATATCAATGGCTACGAACAAGAACTTGTATCCATTAACTGCTTAGGGCATATGACCCACTATATCTATTCCCCAAAACACAAAAGGCCAAGTTAGAGGAATAGATTGTAAAGCATATGCAGGATGATGAACTTGCCATCATGAAATTGACACTGTGGGCATGTTTTGACCAAATGCATGGCATCATTAGGTGCCGAAGGCCAATAAAAACCCTGTCAAAAAGCCTTTTTGACCAATGTCCGATAAGATGCATGTGCACCACACATTCCGTCGTGAATTTCTTTCAAGAGGGATTTTCCTTTCTCTTGAGATATACAGTGCATGAATACTCCTTGAGTACTCTTTCTATATAAAATTCCATCGATTATTTTATATAGACGCGCCTTTCGTACTAACCAATCACTTTCGGTTTCATCTTTGGGCAAGGTCCCATGTTCAAGATATATCCGCAGTGGTTGGGTCCAATCTTCTTCATGTCCAAGATCGGCGATGTGAATTGTCACCAAATCATCCTCGACCGAAGCCATGATCAAAGGGTATTTTAAGTGTTCAACGAACACTCCTGCCAGAGCGGATGTACGTGAGGACCCAATTTTTTATAATTGGTCTGTGAGTCTATTATCCTTTTGCAGAACAAATTGGACTTCGAAATGATTGAAGTGTTTTTCCAATTTTCTCACTTCTTCCAGATAATGAGCCATTGTCTCACCAGAGGTGTTGTACTCCTTGTTTACATGATTTATGACTAGCTGTGAGTCTCTCCTCACCACTAATCAACGGACTCCAAGGAATTTGGCTGCTGGAAGCCCAGCAAGAAGACCTTCGTACTCTTCTATGTTGTTGGTGGCAACAAAGTGTAGTTGAATGACATACTCGAGTTGGTCGCCCTGAGGCGTAATTAAGACCACTCCAGTCCCCGAGTATTGAAAACTACGAGAGCCGTCAAAATACATTGTCCAATGGTCGGTGCCTTGTAAATCTATAAATTCTTGCGTAGGAGGTTCAAGATTAGTCCATTCAACCACAAAATTTGCAAGAATTTGAGATTAACTGCGATACGAGGGGTGAAATGGATGTCAAATGCTCTAAGTTCCACTGCCCATTTCTCAATGCGACTAGATTTCTCCTGATTTGGGATAATATCTCCTAATGGAAAGGACGAAGGCACAATAATCGCATGTGCTTGAAAGTAATGCCGAAGCTTTCGGGAAGCCATCAAATGAGCGTAAAGTAACTTCTAGATTTCAGGGTAATGCTCCTTTAGCCCATGAAGTATTTCACTTACATAATAGATTGGTTGTTGCACACCCTCTCTCTCCACGACCAAAACTGTGCTGACCGCGTGAGGGGTTGCGGCCAGGTAAAGAAGTAAAGGTTCTCTCAAAACTAGGGAAACTAATACTGGTGTGCTAGATAAGTATGCTTTTATCTCTTGAAAGACTTTTTCGGCTGCTTCATCCGACCTGGTAAAACCATTGTGCTTACGAAGAACCTTAAAGAAAGGCAATCCTCATTTGCCTAACTGTGATATAAAATGGCTTAAGCCACCATGCGACTTGTTAGGCTCTGGACATCCTTCATGGTCAAAGGAGATCTCATTTGCTCAATGGCCCTGATTTTTTCAGGATTAACCTCAATTCCTCTCAAACAAACAAGGAAACCCAAAAGTTGACTAGAAGAAACCCCAAAGGAGCATTTTTCAGGGTTCAACTTTATTCCATGCTTATTCAAATTACAAAATATTTCGGCAAGATCATCTATGTGACTAGAACTTTTGAGGCTCTTTACAACCAAATCATCGACGTAAGCTTCCAAATTACACCCTAATTGGGAAAGAAATATCTTTTGCATCAAGCGTTGGTACGTGGAACCAGCGTTCTTGAGACCGAACGGCATTCTGACGTAGCAGTAAGTGCCAAACGGTGTGATGAAAGAAGTTTTCTCTTCATCTTCTTTTGCCATGGTAATTTGATGGTAACCTGAATAAGCATCCAGGAAGCTCATTAGTACACAACCAGCAGTAGAATCAACCAACTGATCGATACGGGGAAGGGAAAAATCATCCTTCTGATAGGCACTATTTAGGCTGGTGTAATCGACGCACATGCGCCACTTACCATTTGACTTTAGGACCATGACTGAGTTCGCAAGCCATTCAGGATGATCAACTTCACGAATGAATCCTACCTTCTGGAGTTTATCTAACTCCAACCGGATGGCTTCTTGTCGATCAACAGAAAAGCGTCTGAGCTTTTGCTTTATTGGTCGTTGTCCAAGCCGAATAGCTAGCCTGTGCTCGATCACTTCCCTTGGGACCCCAGGCATGTCGGATGGTTTCCACGCAAACACATCTGCATTAGCCAGGAGAAAAGTAATGAGCTCGAGTTCCTATTTGTCATCCAAACCTGATCCAATCCGAATGGTTCTGGATGGATCATCTGGGTACAATGGAACTAACTTCAATTTTTCATCTGGTCGCGGGACAACTTTGATTACATCTGAGGCCGTGGTCGCAACTCGAACATCCCGAAGGGGAAGTTGATCCACCAACTCCAGAGAAAATGATCAAAAGTAAGAGTCGTATTCTGGCTGCCTCGGACCAAAATCACACCTTTTGGGCCGGTAGCTTGACACATTGATAAGAGTAATGCGCCGCTGCCATAAACTTAGCAAGTGTTGGCCTACGAAAAATAGCGTTATATGCCGAATCGCAATCAATTACATCAAATGTAATTAATTCTATTTGAAAATTGTCTGGTTCTCCCAATGTTACCGGTAATACAATTTGTCCAATCGGCATCATTGAGGGACTAGGAATTATACCATAAAACAGATGAATTATGGTTTAATCTTTGAGCGAGGGATTTGCATCTCGTCAAGAGTCTTGACCAATAATAGGTCCAAAGAACTGCCCCCGTCGATCAGAACTGTTTCGACCCTAGCATTGCTAATTACAGGGGTTGTGTAAGCCCCTTGGGACAATCGTCCCGATCGAAGGTTATGGGAGTTTCTAACCAGCGAGGATATTGAGGCTCCCCAACGAGAGCTTCAACTTTATTTACCTCACGGTAAAAAGTTTTAAATTGACGCTTAGAAGCATAAGAAGAACCACCAAAGATAATATTGACATGATTTTGGGGTACCTGGTAAGACATTTCTTCATCTCCATTAGCGTCTTTAACCTCGCAGGCTTGATCTTGCCGTGGTATGGTCGGCATGGGTCCAGTTCCCTGGTAGAAGTCTTCCGAGCTCTTCAACTAGTTGCGACAATTCTTGAGATCATGTCTGGAAGAATTATGCATTGGACACCACTTCTTATTTCCCTGCGAGTTAGCCTGTTTTCCCGAATGGTCGCTATCGCGGCCACTAGAAGGAGTTTTATTTTTAAATGAAAACTTATTACCTTTTCCTGACGGCAGTTTGTCGGCAACAGCGACATCTCGATATTGTCCAGCCCAATTCTTCTTGGGCTTTTTTGATTTCCCGTCCGATGATGACTCCAGCTTCTTGCTAGAATCATCCTTCTTGTCGTTCTTGAGACTTGGTTGAGGTGGCAAATTCCCTTTGTCCACCATCCTATTCCATTTTACAGCCTAGGCCGCGTCGGAATAACGATCAGCCATGTTGAAGAGATCGGCTACTGATCGAGGCGGATGGATGACTAAATCTTCGATGAATCTCCGATATCGAATGACATGTTTAAATGCCTTGATAACAGAGCTATTAGAGATGTTAGGAATGGTATTTCTCACTCCAACAAATCTCTTAACAAACTGCCGAAGAGTTTTCGTGGAAGTGTGGCACAAGTAATGAAGATCATCTTCCTTGCCAGGCTTCTGATAACAATTTTGGAAATTGTTGAGTATTGCATCACACAACATTTCTCAATTGTAAATTGACCCTTCTGGTTGGTTAAACAACCAAGTTCTCACTGGTCCTTCAAGAACCGTTGGCAAGTAGTTTGCCATCACACGGTCATCTCCCCCTGCCGCTTGGATGGCAGTGATGTAGATCTGAAGAAACTCTGATGGATTTTGAGTTCCGTCGAACCTTTTGATCGTCCCTGGTTTAAACTTATCTAGCCAGACCACAGCACGGAGGCCTGGCAAGAAAGCCTTACAACCTACATAGGAACTGCGGAAATGTCTATCACCGCGACCTTCCATATGGTCGCGGGAGACATTACCTTGAGGAGATACACCTCGCGGCCCCAAGCGGGAATGGACTGGTACGCAATCTCGATTGCCGGAGGTTCCAACTCGTCTGGCCTTGTCATGCCAAATCGGCCCTACTGGCAACCGATTGCACCTCCCATGGTTGGGGTAAGAATAATCCCGCTCATGGAAATGAATCGTGGAATGGGAGACGCCGTTGGAGTTGCATCAGATGCCACTTTGTCGAGTGTGTCCGCAAGGACTCTGGAAAAGGTCGTTCTATCTGCATCTTCGATACTAGGAGGAGGATTATGCAGTGTATCTGTGATAACACAAATTCGATCTTGTGTGCTCCTTCTGGGTGACATAGGAGTTACTGTCTCTTCAACCGTCGGAGGATACTCTGGGGCCAAAGATGGTGCTTGGTCGCACCTGCGACCATGCAGATAACGAGAAGTGCTAGGAGTGGGATCTCGAACAACAGCATCGTGGCGAGATTGCGCAAGGCATAAGGCTTCCTCACTGGCCTTACAAACCTCGTTTTCTCGTTGTTCACAGTCCTGTTCCTCCTTCTGTCTACGTTTTTGTTCCTCCCTGGCAATTTGCTGCTCAGGAGTTTCCTTCGAAAGCGCAGCAAATTCTCGAGGTAATGAGGTCGTAGACGGGGAAACATTCCTCCTTGTTATGAATCATATGTGAAATCAAAAAGGGATTTGAGATTGTCCGAAGAAAACTTTCCATGACTAAACTCAAGATTGTGATCCTCCACATCTTCTGGAATGACGTGTTGTAGCATGTACTCAGCCTCTGATGTGGTGGGATTGACATGAGGGGAAACATCCATCTTCCCCGTCTCTTGGTCGACAGACATGACCAGAGTTGGAGAAGATGTACCCACTAGATGTGATTCATGGACATCCTCACCGTCGACCTCTTCCATAGGAACAGGGTCGTTGGGCGAAGGCATCTGAATATGAGCATAGTCGTTGAGATCGAAATCGTTCTTGGAATCGTATGTTCCAGCCATGACTTACCAGAACTCCTAATGAAGGAAACGCCTTGAGAAGGGCCCCATGGTGGGCACCAGCTGTCGACGATTGGGACTCAGGGTCATTAGTGGATCTTACGCAGATATGTGAGTAAGAGGTGGAGACCTTTCAAGGTGTTTATCAAGTAAGTTAGGGTAAGTATAAGCTAGAGACACAAATAATTATACAGGTTCGGGCCCTCAATGGATTGAGTAATAACCCTACGTCCTATGGTGTTTTTTACTATGTATGAGAATGTTTACAGGGAAGGAGAGATTTTTATAGAGGTTGACAATCTCTCTCAATGCTTCTGTCTATTGTCTATTGATTGAGTTGTTCAAGTCTTCTTCCTTTCTTTTATCTTGTCCTTTTTTCCCTCCTTTTATACTGATTGAAAGGACGCCAACGTGAAGCAGTTCAGGAGTTCGGACGGTTGCTAATATGTAGTTCGCTGGTTAACACGTACAGTTATGGATAACCGTACATCTTAGCTCCTCGACGGTTATCTTCATACATGGGAGAAGGAGTTATCTTATCCTGGAAACATGTCTGGCAAACTCAAACACTACTCAGTTAAGCATAACCCTTGGGTTACCTTGGTCGCGCATATTCTGTGACCTTATGGTCGCGCATGTTTTGCGACCATAGGCTGGTTCTGCGCCTGCGACCTTCTGGTACACATGCAGGAAGTTGCTTCTTCAACCATAATGGCTACTAATGCACAAATTCACATATCATATCCGAAATATCTTTAAATATGATATATTCAATAAATAAATAACTAACTCAGGTAATAATCCTCGTCACACACACACAGATATGTATATATGTTTTTAAAATCATAAAATTCAATCTCCTTTTAACTTGGAGTGCTAATTGTTGTTTGGTCGTATTCGATCGTGAGTTGGGGAATCGAGAACTTAGATGCATTCATCCTTGTATTCTCATCGTTTAGTTCACTAATGTTCTTCTGAAAATATATATAATTTTACTTTCTTAGGAACTAATCATGGCGAGGAGTTTCATAGTGACGTGCCAAAGTTCATTTCTGACTTTGATTCCTCAGACAAGTTTTCTTTACATGACCATGTTGAATGCGATTGCTTGAACTAATTGCTTGCCAAATAATTTCTGATCTAGCAAAGATTTGTTACTTGCATAGAAAAAAGGGGTATTTTAAGAAATAATTTGGAAGCTTATGGAAAGTATGAATATTTGGTATGCCATATGATGAACTTTAATAATAGTGGAAGTCATCGAGTGTATGATTTTGAAATCAACGATTTCACTATCTATGTTATGGATGTGAAAGTAGTAAGATTTGTAACCGACTATCACTCTCATCTGGTACCATATAACCCATATTAACCATAGACCTGGTACAGAACTGGCCTAGTCTAGTATTTTATCTAAAAGTTAAGGTCACCTCCACAGGGGAATGTATTTATCTGGTGTATACTATCTTGTTGAGTGACAAATCATGACTCGAAGGTGGGCCTTGGAGCTATATGCTCAACCAGTGGAGTGGAGGTGCTAAGTGTGTAGATTTGAGAAAAGCTCTATTCTGTTAATCTTGTCACGCATTAAAAGAAATGTGGAGTAATGTTGACAAGCATCGATTTGTAAATCAAGAGTTTTTGTGGGTAAAGTGATACACCTCTATAGAGTAAAATGTGGATATTCGCTCTTTGTTCCCAGGATGTGAACTGCGTCGTAGTAGAAAAGTTGGCTTATAGGTGGCCTCAACCCTATGGTATAAGTGTTCAATAGAATTTTCGTAATAATTTTAAGTTATTTTACAACGAGAGTTTTATTGGAAAACCTCAAAATCTTTCTTTTGGAGTTTCTATGGTTAATATGTGGTTAATTTAATTCTCATTGAAACTTTCTGTAACTTGAATAAACATGGAATCAAATTAAATCCTGAAAAGTGCTCTTTTGGAGTTTCTTCTGGTAAACTTTTAGTTTTCCTTGTTTGTTTGAGAGGCATTGAGGTTAATCCCAAGAAAATATGGGCCATTGAGAAAATGTGATCTCCTTCGACAACGAAGGAGGTACAAAGGCTAATCAATCCAATGGCGGGTTTGAGTCATTTCATCTCGCGGTTAGGCGAATGTGGGTTGCCTTTCTTTAAGGTTCTACATAAGGAAAATGGATTCCAGTAGTCGGACGAAGCCGAAAAAGCCTTTCAGGAAGTCAAAGCATATTTATCAAGTGCTCTAGTGTTGGTTTCCCCGATCATGGGAGAACCATTACTCATTTACTTGACTGCTACAGCGCAGTTTTGGTCGTGGAAAGGGAAGGTGTGCAATAGTCAGTATATTATATAAGTGAAGTACTAAATGGTCCAAAGGAGCATTACCTGAAGTCCAAAAGTTACTTTATACTCTCTTAATGGCTTCCCGAAAGCTACGATATTACTTTCAAGCGCACAAGATTTTTGTGCTCTCGTCATTTCCCTTAGGGGATATTCTTCAAAATCTGGAAGTGACTGGTCGAGTTGCGAAGTGGGCAATAGAATTTGGAGCATTTGATCTCCATTTCACTACTCGAGTAGCAATTGAATCTCAAAATTTTGCAGATTTTGTGGTCGAATGGACTAATCACGAACCACTTGTGAAAGAACTAGTAGATTTGAAAAATATCTACCACTGGACGATGTATTTTGATGGCTCTCGAAGTTTTTCAACTTCGGGGACTGGAGTGGTCTTAATCACACCCCAGGGCGATTAACTCCAGCATGTCATACAATTACACTTTGTTGCTACCAATAACGCAACAGAGTATGAAGATCTTCTGGCCGGGCTTTGAGCAGCCAAATCCCTTGGAGTCCATCGATTAGTGGTGAAGGAAGATTTACAACTAGGGTGAATCAGGAATACAGTTGTTCCAATGAGACAATGGCTCTATATCTAGACGAAGTGAGAAAATTAGAAAAGCACTTCAAAAATGTTGAAGTCCAATTCGTTCCGCGAAGAGACAATATTCTTGTAGACCAATTGTCAAAAATTGGTTCCTCACGTGCATCCGCTCCGACAGAAGTGTTCATTGAGCACTTAAAATAGCCCTCAATCCTAGAGGCACCAGAGGCGATGACTAATGTTGCCACCCTCGAGCATTAAGCGGATTGGATCCAACCATTGAGGATTTATCTCGCACATGGGACCTTGCCTGAGGATGAAACCGAGGCTGATCGGTTAGTTAGAAAAGTACGGATGTACAGACTGGTCGAAGCAACCTTATACAGAAAAGGTGCTCAAGGAGTACTTATGCGCTGTACACCTCAAGAAGAGGGACAAACCCTTCTGCGAGAAATTAATGGAGGCATGTGTGGTGCACATGCATCCTATAGGGCACTGGTCGAAAAAGATTTTCAACAGGGTTATTATTGGCCTTCGGTACTCAATGATGCCAAGCAATTGGTCAAAGCATGCCCGCTGTGTCAATTGCATGCTCGGTAAGTTTATCAGCCAACACATGCACTACAAACTATTCTCTTAACTTGGCCATTTGCCATATAGGGAATAGATATTGTGGGTCCTATGCCTCAAGCGGTCAATGGATACAAGTTTTTATTTGTAGCTATTTATACATTTACTAAATAGATTGAGGTAGAACCAGTCCGCAACATTACTGCCACTGCGGCAAAGAAATTCTTTCATAAAAACATAGTAATACGATTTGGTGTTCCAAGTCATCTCATTACGGATAATGAATCCCAATTTGTTAGTGGTCTTTTTCTAGACTATTGCGACAATATTGGAACCAAAATTTGTTTTGCATTCGTTGCTGATCCGCAAAGCAATGGTGCAGTAGAACTTGCCAATGGCAGATTATACAAGGGGTTAAGAAACGTGTTTTTGCCCTCAGAGGCTTGGGTAGAAGAGCTCTACTCTATTCTATGGGCACTTCGCACTATATCCAGTAGGGCTACAGGCGAAATGCAATTCCAATTGGTTTACGGTGTAGAAGCCATGTTGCCAATTGAAATCCAAATTGACTCTGTTCGCGTAGATAATTTAAATATCATAAATCAAAATGAAACATGCGCAGATGAAATCACTCTTCTTGAAGAGAAACGCGATCAAGCATTGATTCAGTCCGTAGCATATTTACAAGCTTTACGTAAATATCACAGCAAGAGGGTGCGACCACGTAGTCTACATGTAAGAGACTTGGTTTTGAGAAAAATTCAAAATCAGTCTAGTCACAACAAATTCTCCCTTCAATGGGAAGGCCCCTACACTATGGTCTCAATGCCGCGACCAGGATCAGCTCGATTAGCTATGGAATATGAAAGAATTTTATCTAATTCCTGGAACATAGACCAATTGCGAAAATTTTATGTATAAGTTTTTCCATTTCCATTGTAAATTTCTTAAACAATAAAGTACTTTTTTCACTCTATGTTATGGTTGCATTCCCATTTTTGTCCTTTTCTTCGGCCATGCTCGGGGGCTGATCGCAATATGCACCTTATTAAGAATGTTTAAGTGGATTCACTGGCCGATCTCATGGTTGCATCTAGTTAAGACATCTCTTTATAAACTATTTCTTAACGCTTAAGAGACTTACTAGCATGTTTCTGATCATTCGAGCGGCTATCAGTTAGCGAAAAGCTTGTTCATTTATATTAAAATGTTTATTCTGGCAACCTTATGATCGCATATAGCTAGCACCTCTTTTTAAGCCTTTTTTTAACGCATAAGAGATTTACTCATATCTTTTCATTCGAGCCATAGTCTACCTTAACTATGCTGCGACTATTATACCATGCCTTCAGTATAAATGGTCACAAGAGGGGGCTAGGGAAATATAACTAAGTACTTAACATATTTTTAATCAGTGAATTTTCTGCTGATCATATATATATATATATATATATATATATATATATATATATATATTTGCAAGCTACAAAAACTTCAATAAACCAGGTAAATGTTTTCATCTGTATTTATAATTCCATTGTCGCAAAATACAATGAAAAATATACATCAAGAAAGATCAATCTCGCGAAGCAGACTTTCTATTAAAGGCCTGACTTCATTCATGATTGCACTGAACTGATCCTCGCTGTCCAAAGTTGCATCTTTCGCCACAGGATTCAGATTTAAATTTGGTCCGTGGTGATGCCTAAGCTTGCAAAGGATAGCAGAGGCTACAGCTCCAATGTTGGATTTCAGTGCCTCTTTCTGCCTCCTCGCAATTTCAGGAATATTGGCGACAAACGAATCAGTTTGAACTGCAATCAATTTACAGGACTCACTAAGACTTAAATTATCCTTCTTAGGATCAATAATATCTGCCTTTAGTTAGTCTGCGGCCATCCTTAATTTCTTGAAGATATTTAGCTCAATACTGCTACAGCTCTTGATAGTTGCTTCTAAAGCGCTTTTTTTGTTGTGGGCAATCTTAGCAGTATACTTGGCCTTCTCGCTGACTGCCCTATGATGCTCCATAACAATATAGAGCGTATCAAGATTGACTCCTCTTTGGATAAACTTATGCTCAAAGTGATTTTTCTCTTCAGCCAGCTTATTGATCTGCTCTTCTTGTGAAGAAAAAATAAATTCAATTGAATTCATAAAGTTTACAAAGGTAATGCAAATTTCTGCCAAAAGTAAACTTGCTATCCTGTTTTGTTGTTTCTCACAAAGCACCAGGAGACGTTTAGCTTTTTCCTGGAGAGAGTTGTATAGCTTTGATGCTTGCTTGAAGGTCGCTGCCATTTCTTTGGCTTCCTTCAATTCGGTCTCAAGCGCCATAATCTTGGCAAGCCTTTCGTCACCTACCCTCTGGGCTTCAGCCAGTTCTCTTCTTAAAGAGGGAAGCTCAATGGTCGCAACTTCCTCATTGCTGCGCCTATTGGCCATCTCCTCAAGCAGAGTAATTTTTTCCTGCAACAACGAGTATTATTATAGTCTCTAAAAGACTAAGATTAAAAGAAAGATACTTACTACTTCAAATGGCCATTTTCAGTTTATGCGACCTTCAATCGCTCCATTAGTAGGCCAGATGTGGTCGCAACACTAGCCGTGCTCTGAATAAAACAAAAAATACGGGGAATGAGATTCCTAAGGAAATAAACGAAACTTTCAGGTAAAGATTTTTACTTACCTCTAAGAATTCATCAAGGAACCTCTCAGAAAGGTCCCCAAATCTAGTCTCTTGGCTAGTAGAAGCCAAGCTATGAGGCGCTTGCTAGGGATTCATATCCTGAGCAGAGCGCTGTATTTTAGCGGATTGGACCACCATTTCTTCTATCCTCTCCTCTCTTTGTTCTTCAACACCAGAGGGAGGAATTGTTTCTTCAATCAGAGGGGGAGCAGAAGTACTTGCCTATTCATTCATCCCCATGGTCGAGGTCGCAACCGCGACCTCAGTTTTTCCATCATTGACGAGTTCAATCGATTGAATGCCTTTAACCACCTCGTCAATAATGGCCTCAGGTTCTTCCTCAGCGGCCTGTGGAGCTACGACTGCAACAGTCATAGTGACTTCATTTGCAGCTGCTGTCTTTGTCGCTACTTCCTCCACCATCTTGGCTTCAGATAGTTTAGTTGGTGGAGTAGGTAGTGCAGCAGATGGAGGAGCCCTATACTTGCCGACATGATAAATTATTTCTAACTAGATATTATAATTTAGTTAGAGAAGAAGCAAATACTTACCTGATATTGAGTCCCATAAAATTTCAGGAACTCAAAGCCACGCCCTTAGGAGACAAGAGTGTGGATACTGCCTGTGGAGCAAATTCATCAGAGGCAGTTCTTGTCCTCCTCATCAACTTGAACAAGGAGGCATCTTCCTCCTCCTCCACATCGCTTCCTTCTCCTTGTACAACCTTAAGTTGATTCATAGTCGTATTAGGTAAAGTTTGAGAAGCTAAAAAAATTACCGCGACAACCCTCTTTGATGAGGACATCACCAACACAGACATGAACACAGCACCTCTCATTTCTTGCACTACTTTCGCCACCTCCACTACATCGTCGGAAGATCAAGGAGGACGATGAGTCGACATGAATTCCTGTGCTGAACCATTCAAAACCGTCTACACCGGAGGGTCAGTGAGTCACACCCAATACGGAGCAACCCACGAGGCATCAAGTCAAGCCCAAGTTCAAGCCCAATTGGTCCATGAATCCAGTTCGGCCATCCAGCAGTAGTCCGACTTCAAACAGATGTCCAGGCCACGTACGGAGTCCGTTTAGGGCAAATGAGTACTTCACAGAGAAGCCCATGACGACACCTTCCCAATGGGCTCAAGCCTATGCCCAAATTCCTTCTGGATCATCTGCAATAGATGAAATAATTAGTGGACAGAACCTGCCAAGTGTTGTGCCACCTTTACTTTGGGCCCAAGGCCCGTGTATCCCTAGGGTTACGTAGGAATGGGTTCTCTGGCCGGTGGCCTACCTCTGGCCGCCATACACTTGCTACATATGGCCACCATCCCCTATATTTTTGGTTAAATTATTTGCTACGTTGTTCCCCGTTGTGTGAGAGACATTGTTCATCGGACTAGTGTCCCCGAACCTAGTTTGATGAAAGATAACCTCAATTTGTTTATCTGAAATTCAGATTGCATTCTTTCTTGTTCTTGCTCGTTTCTTCTACTGCGTGCAGGAATTAACCTTCATGGTAAGGTCATCCGGGCGTGAGCATGGTTGATAAAGATAGGTGTGTGGGTGTAGCGATTGCAAGGACTCAATCCTCGCTGATTGGAAGTCTTGAAACGCGAACGTCTCCGTTCCGCAAAGTAGAACCTATCGGAAGATCAGATCATTGTCGCATCAAGTGGTATTAGAGCCACAGTTGCTCGTTAGGTATCACCACTTTTTCCCTTTGTTTTGTTGTTGCTTTCCATCACCTAGAGTCCAAAAAAAAGCAAGGTTCACAAAAATATTTGTTTCTCCCCTTCCAAACCCATTTGTGCCTTTCGATCTGTTAATTTTGATTTGTTAAATTGAGTTTGTGTCCATTCTAGCATTGTCTAGTTGCTTGTCATAGCTTTGATCCTTTAAAAAAAATCCCACACCAACAACCCATCCAACAACCCAAACCCTAATTTCCAATCTCCGCCAGAAAAATCTCTTTTCTAAAGCTGCCACCAAAAGTGCCATAACTTTTGATTCCTTGATCCTTTTTGAGTGAAAAAAAACCAGTAGATTTATAACTCAATTTCCTAGCTTTCTGTAAATTTTGACGTCGATCCATCAAGGCAGTAAAAAGTTATGTGGTCGGGAGTATGACCTAGTTTCTGTTCGGAAATCTGCAATAGTGCACGCTTGTGATTTTTTTGCTAATTTTTCTGTTAGTTTTTAGAAAGTGGGCCAAAAGAAAAATTTGTAGAAAAGCCATCAGGAAACAGTGAAAAAATCATTTCAAAAGAAGCACTGGAAAAAAAGATACGGTTAAAATACCGACTTGGTGTCACATGGACAGAAATCAGCAGTTTCCAAATTAGGTCTGCTCTTTGTTATTTCAGGTTCCAAATTGCATATCATTGAGCTATCTTGTGGCTACCACTTGTATCCACTGCTATACACATGCCTTAGACTATCACCCACCCTTGGTTGATCAGCAACTTAGGCTCAGTGCTAGATACGAACAAAAATTCAATTCTATGCAATTCTGAGATTAATTGATTGTTTAATCCTTGCTACTCATACATAGCCTTCCAAGCTTCACTTTCTTCCAACTTAGTTATAGATTTACTTTGCAATCACATGCTCCACCACTATCACAAGTTGTCACGAACCAGCCTACCGGATTGCGTTGCCTGTCCCAGTTGGTAAGAAACTTGCAAGAGCTTGGTAAGAAACTTGAGCGAGAGTGACTTTTACTCTTTGTCCACCACCTAGTAGTTGATAGGAAGAATATATACACTGTATTTTCTCTTGTCTTCTACTAATAATGACAGGATCGGAGACTGGAGTTCCGAATGGCGATGATTGTGTTACAAGAATGGAGCTCATGAAGTACGTGGAAGATCATCAAAGCGCGTTGAGAGGCATCGACGAAAACCTCACCAGGCTTACTCAAGACAATGAGCATAGGATGGAGCGAATCGAGTGGAGCATCGCCAACCTCGTCACAAGAATGGAGCACCTTGAGATGCAACCACCTCCACCTGCAGCTCCTAGCCCTCCCAATGGAGGTTGAAGGGTGGGAAACCTGGCTGCCCATGGAGATGAAGAAGCATCCCTCACCAACGACATAGAGAATGATGAAGGTGAAGGGAGTGTCTGCTAAATGGGAGGCACGGTTACGCCATCGTCTTCACCGCAATCTTCATGGTATGAGAGGTAACAATGGTAATGTTAATCAACATCATGGTAATGTTAGTGACGCATTTTCTAAAGTTAAATTTAGCATGCCATCTTTTGCGGGTCGTTATAATCCATATGAATATCTAGAATGGGAGTTAACCGCGGATCAAAAATTCTCATGTTTTGAAGTTCCAGAAGAACATAGAATTAGACTTGCCACTAGTGAATTTACTACTTTGCATCATATTGGTGGCATGAAATTAAACAAACGGATACTGCCCCTACCACTTGGAATGCTTTGAAAGAATTAATGTGCTCTAGATTTGTACCCTCATATTATGCTAGAGATTTACTGAATAACTTGCAGCGCTTGAACCAAGGTAATAAGTCTGTAGAAGAGTATTATCAGGAGTTACAAATTGGTATGTTGCATTGTAAAGTGCAAGAAGAAGAGGATGCAAAAATGTCAAGATTTTTTGGGGGTTTAAACTGCGAAATCCGAGACATATTAGAGTATAAGGATTATCATAGTACCACCCGTTTGTTTCATCTTGCTTGTAAAGCTGAAAGGGAAGTACAGGGACACCATTCCAGGATGCGAGGCAACTTTGGAGGCTCTCCTTCATCACGACCGACCCACGGGACTGCAAAGGTGCCATCCTCTACCCCCGATCGTACACCTCCACCGGCTGCCCCTTCTTCCACACTGTCACGTGCTCTAGATGCAAGCAAATCAGCCACAATGCAAGCCCCTGCGAAAAGTGCTTCTTCAGTGGCTTCTATAGGGCGATCCCGAGACTTGCAATGTTTTCATTGCAAAGGTTTTTGACATATGATGCGTAATTGTCCTAATCAGGATGCTCTCATTGTGAGAGAAGACGACGAGTATACTAGTGCTAGTGATGTTGATGCAAATGATTTGGCTCTTGTTGCAACTAACACTGTAGGTGAGAATGAAGAAGATGTCGAACGCTTGACCGTTGAAATGTCGGAGAAGTACATGACCCTTGTTTCCCAGTGTGTACTTAGTGCACAACCTGAGCGCGCCGAGCAAAATCAACGCCATAACTTGTTCCAAACCAAATTCGTCGTGAATGAGCGCTCGGTGCAAGTCATTATTGACAGCGGAAGTTGCAACAATATTGCTAGAAAAGACATGGTCGAGAAGCTTGTCTTGACCACCAATCCACCTCCAAGTCCATATCATCTTGAATGGTTTAACTCCTGTGGTAAGTTGAAGGTAACAAAAGTTGTGCGAGTGCCTTTCTCTCTTGGTTCGTATCATGATTATTGTGATGTTGTACCTATGGAGCATGCTCTCTTTTGTTGGGTAGACCTTGGATATATGATAGAGATGTTGTTCATCATGATAGAACTAATCAATATGCTTTCATGTTCAAAGGCAAGAAAATTATATTGGATCCCATGACTCCTGCTGAACTGCTGCAAACTGTTGTAGAAAGAGCTAAAAAGGGTAAATCAGAGTGTGATAAAAGTGTAGATAAAGAATTGAACCCACCAAAGAAGAAAGAACCGAGTTCTAAGAAATATGAAATTAGATTGAAGGGTGTTGTTTTACTAGCTACTACAACTATTTACATGAGGACGATAATTCTAGTTGGAATGATTTGACTACAACTCCTCCTATTGCTTTGCCTCCTATTGTTACTAACCTTTTGCTAGAGAATGTGATAGAGTCAAGGACGACTCCAATTCAAGAAGGGGAGGATAATTAGGACATCACCAACACGGACATGAACATGGTGCCTCTCACTTCTATCACTACTTTCGCTACCTCCACTACATCATCAGAAGATCAAGGAGGATGACGAGTCGACATGAATCCATATGCTGAACCATTCAAACCATCTACACCGGGGGGTTAGCGAGCCACACCCAATACAGAGCAACCCACAAGGCATCAATTCAAGCCCAAGTTCAAGCCCAATTCGTCCATGAATCCGGTTCGGCCGTCTAGAAGTAGTCCGACTTCAAACGGATGTCCAGGCCACATACGGAGTCCATTTAGGGAAAATGAGTACTTAACGGAGAAGCCCACAACGACACATTTCCAATGGGCTTGGGCCTAAGGCCAAATTCCTTCTAGATCGTCCATACTCCTGCTACATATGGCCACCACCCCTTATCTTTTTCGGTTAGGTTATTTGCTACATTGTTTCCCATTGTGTGAAAGACAATTGTTCATCGGAGTAGTGTCCTTGGATCTGATTTGATGAAAGATAACCTCAATTTGTTTATCTGAAATTCAGATTACGTTCTTTCTTGTTCTTGCTCGTTTCTTCTACTGCTTGCAGGAATTAACCTTCGTAGTAAAGTCATCCAGGCGTGAGTACGGTTGATAACGACAAGTGTGTGGGTGTAGCGATTGCAAGGACTCAATTCCCTTTGATTGGAAGTCTTGAAACGCGAACGTCTCCGTTCCAAAAAGTAGAACCTATCGGAAGATCGGGCCGCTGTCACATCACTCTTAGTTGCAACACGAGGGTCAGTTGTAGTTGCAGCTGCGACCTGCCTTTGTTGGCTGGCGCCGCCTTGGTAGCGGGAACTTCTGTCACCACAGCTACTGATGTTGCCACAGGGACTCCTATTGTGGCAATGGTCGTAGTCATCGCTGCTGTGGTCGCAGGAGGGGTGATAGGATTTATTTGAAAGGCTCTCTCCCTAGCCAAATTCTTGGTCACAGAGAGAGTCTTCTTCGGCTTCTTAATTTGATGAAGAACCACCAGAGGATTCTACATCATCGCCGGTGTGGGACCCTCATTTGAGGAATCCGGTGGCAACCACCCAGTGGGTTGCACTCAGAAATGGTACATTGCAAGCTCACAACAACAAGATGCATTATATAAAAATGCAAGTAATTAAAACAAGTGCTGATCACAAGGATCAACATTATAATAACATAGCCCCAAAATGACACACTTTGGTGTTGATACAAAATTAAGGAGTTTTCTCCGACACAAGGGTCGGCACAAAATAAAACAACAACAAGCAAAAGGACTTCAACGGTCTTCATCGTCAACCTGCAGCGGCGTTGCATGGGCTTCCTCCACATCGGACTCAACTTGGTAAGTGACCCTCTAGCAAGCTGGATCTTCTGGAGCAGTTTCTTCTTCTGCCATGTTGGGTTCAAGACCGTAGGACTCGGGATCAATGAATTCTTCCTCTAGATTTTTGTTTGCAAAAGCAAGGGTGAGCACATTGTCCACATAGTGCTCAACAAGTCCCAAATAAGAATGCAGGTATATAGATGAGGGGGAAATTTCCAAAGTATGGCTCTTTGGCTCATAGAATAGATTTTCACTCTTAATTTTGAAGAAAAGGTTTTTGTTTTCAAAAGCGAGGCTTTTAAAATCCTAAGCTACATTTTCAGAAGATTTTATGTGTAGCAGTCTTCCATGAGTCACCACTTTATTCACATTTTATGAAAAACCTTCCCAAAAGCTACTTGTGCTGCATCGACGTGGATAGAATCCACCGCGCGCAGACTCCATGACCTGGGAGCTCAGAGTATCTGATACTTTTTTATAACTTTGCAAAGGTATACCACCTTAATCCACCGATCACTCAGCTTTCAAGTTGGTACCTCTCCATGCGACTTTTACGCATGTGACAAGGCCGAGATCACACAACAGTTTACAATCCTAGCATTAACAATTCCTTGCCCGGTAAATAGACATTTCAGTCCTCATTACCGTTGTGGGTACTCCCCACAGCCAATTCTTCCTAGCCTTGGTCTATTGTCTCGCAAGACACATAGCCTCTCTTGATTACAGTCGCGCATGACTTAATCCAGGCGTAGGGCGTCTTCCTTCTTACACCTTATCCTCTCTTTATTTTTCTGATCTCACATCACTCATGGCCCTATGTGGCCCACCAGTTCCTCTCGAGAACCTGACTGACAACCATTGCAGGGAAAAGCTAATACTGAGAAAGCTACTATGTTGCGCCCGTCCCATACCGGGCAAGTGGTTGGTACGTTTTTCATGCCGCATAGAAGTACAACACAAGGTTCTTGTCCTTATGAATATTTAGTGAGGAGTCTTTCACATTCCCAGTGCGCACACAGCACCAACTAATCAAACCATCCTCACTATCGATTCCAATCACGTTTTCTTTCACAAAAAGGGGTTTGAATATAGTTTTCTCACATGTGACCATTTAGCATTTAACATATAATCTTGAGTATAAGCATAGCCTAAGCATGATATTCTAGGGTGACAAGGGTGCATGGATATTCAATCACAAAAGAGGCTTCACAATCATTTAGGTCATATCTAATCACTTTATTTGAACATAATTCTCATTTGAATATAAGGAATGCATATATTTGAAAACAACTAACATACTTTATTTCAAAATATTAGGCTAGACATGATCAAGGGATTGAGACTTGCCTTGCAGTGAGGGGTCTAGTTGCTCAGACGGTTCTTTGTAGTCCTCTGTTGACTCTTCTGCTCCTTGCTTTATTCGCGCACACAACAACGAGGCAATTCAACACATCGCACCATGGAAACATTCAGAAAATAGCTTTTATAGGAAATAATAAATAAAATATAACATGCATGCAGGGGAGATGCTTTGGACAAGGTTACTCGAGCGCTGCTCGAAGAGATAGGTTCAAAGAGATTGAACGTCGAAGGGTCGACATTCGGTTCACGGCTAGGCATAGCCTTAGGTTGGCTCTAGGTGGGTTTTCTGGAGATGTGATAGTAGAGAAAATTGTAGAACATGGCTCCAGGAGCTTAGTGGACAAAGTGGCATTTCAATTGCTCAAATAAAAAGGGTCAAACAAGGCTAATGCCAGTGACTGACATGCACTAACACTGCACTGACACTGTCAAAAACTAGGGTAGATGGGTAAATCTGATTTTGGGCTTCAAACACATCACCAACTATGTCTAGGAGGTAGGCGTCGATGCCAGGGACACATTGGCGGTGGTTTCAAGGCAAAAGATGGCCGGACGGCAATGAACTGTGGTGGCGACACGGCACAGACACAGTTCTGGACAGAAACTTGGCAAGAGCATAACTCACGATATGGGAAAAATTCAGAGATCGGGCTAGTTGAATGAAATGCTCAGGGGCCTGAGATCTAGCTAAGTGACAAAGTGGCATTGGCTAGATGGGCCGGGGACAAATTCCGGCGGCCGACGCTGGGGAAGAAGGCTCTGGTTTTGGGGGTTTCGGCTACAGCGCAAATGAACTCGATTCCTTTCTTGGAGAGTGAGAGGGGGATAAGGGGAAACTACGGGCACGGCTAATTTGACCGGAGGGTCGCCGGTGTGGCCTGGCGACGTGAGCCCGGTCCTTGGTGGCGCACAAAAAGGGGAAGCTTTCGATTCGAGGCTAATTTCGAAATCCAAGCTTACAGTCCTGCCAAGGGTGAGGTGCTGATCATTTTGTCCTACTAGCACGAAGGCCAATTTGGGCTAAATCACATGGTGTTGCCGGAACAGGGGCTTTTGCCATTTCCGGTGATCACCGGTGCTAGGGTTCTCCGGGGTCCAATTAAGAGATAAGATACAAAGAGGGGGATAAGGGAAGCTTACTGGTGAGTTCGAACAGAAGAGGGAAGCAGCGGGTGAAGCTGGCGCCGTGAGCTCCAGGAACTGCTCGCCGGAGACGAAGGGGAAACGTGAGCGCTGAAACTTTGTGCCTGCTGGAGTGGTGTAAAGAGCTCTGGGAGAGGGGGAGGGTTTATATAGGCAGTGGCTGGGGTCCTCGAGAGTTGAAGAAAATCAAAACGGCATACGCGTGACTGGCGCCGGAGCAAGATCGAGACGGCGTGCACGGCGTTGGGATGCGGCAGTGGCTCTGCCAGAGGAGAAGATCACGCTATATCTGGCTGGAGCAGAGCGACGGGGTGGCTGGCTTCGGCATGGCGGCGAAGTGGCAAAAAGATTCTAACAACAGCAGGCACCCGTGCGCGCACAAGATGAACGGCGTTGCTGGTGGTCATCGGTCATCGCCACGGTGGAGGGTTTTGGCGCGACGTGAGCACCACGTGCGGACACGACCGTAGGTGGAGACAAATGCTGGTCGGCGGTGAAGATCGCAGCGGCGATTCACGGCGAACGGCACGGGCACTGGTCACGGTCGAAGCGGTGTCTGGTCGTGATCGTAACGGGCTCAGCCCTGGCCGAGGTCGAAAAGGGGCCAGGGACTGATCCGCGAAGATTTGGTTCGGGATCTTGAACCTGTTTGCAAATTTGGGGAACTGGAGAGCTGATTTGAGGTCTGATTTTGCAGATGAGTGTCACTAAATCACTTGGACTCATCTAGCAAGAAAAATGGTAAGATCTGATAAGATCTAGTGGTTTTGACAAAAATCGAAAACAGAGTAATTAGGGTAAACAGGGTAATTAGGGTTTTGAAAACTTTGGCGAGGCTGAAACTAGGGTTTCAGTTAAGATTTTGGAATTCTTCTAGAAGGGAAAAATGTTCAGAAAGGTAAAGGGAAGACATTCGTTGAATTAGATCAAGGTTTGGAGCTGATTTGTGGCTTTTAGCCTTTTCAGGCTTCTGAGAAAATCTGAAAAGATTAATCTGAAATACTTTTGGACAAAAATGCGAAAATGGTCTGAATGGTGGAGTTTAGCTGCCAACTTGTTAAGTTAAGGTAGTGGCATACCTAAGATCATGATTCTGAGATAAGAGATCAAAAATGGGGCTGAGACATCCAAGAATCTAATGAAGATATGCTGACAGGCAAGCTAAAAAGGTAGTAAAATTTGGGGTGTTATAGCTGGTAGGCCTTTTTTGGGCTACTTGGCGCGTGAACAACTATACAAATCCAAAATGAGTTTCTTTGGTAAATTATCATCCAAAATCAAATATGTACAGGTTTCCAAAAGAGTAATATCTTTCGACGTGCCTGGCCAAACTCGTCGGTGTTGCCAACCACGCTCTGTGGCCTCCATGCATTGATATCACCTTCCTCGGTCAGATTATAAGACTTTAGAATGAAATTTGTCCATATTTTGACATCGGAAAAAATAACTACCAAAATGAAATAACAAAACTCAATTCTAAAGGAAAAATAGATTGAGAAAAATTTACCAATCTGACCAATCCTAAGATTGGGACAATTACCAGGGTGGTAGTCCTTGGGAGCATCTTCCAGAGCCTTAACCTCCCAAGTGGGATGATCCCTCTTTTTTAGAGGGCTGATCCGGTTCTTCACGAAGTTTTCGATCACATTACGAGCTGTCAAGCCCTTGTTCATCAGGTATTTGATTACCTGGGCTTGTCTTTTCTGCTCGTCATCAAGGCGAGGAGAATTATCTTTCTCCTAGCTCTTCTCTGGTCGCCAATCTTCGAACCAGAGATGGCTCTCCTTACGAGCCAAACAATAGAACCACCGCTGATACCACTTGTGAACAGAATCACAAAGAGGAAAATGCTGGAAGTCCTTTTTCTCCCATAACCTGAAGTAGACGCACCCAGGAGCAGCGGTACCTTTCAAGCTCGCCCAAAATAGTATTGGCGGAAAAGAGCAACACTGGGCAAAACCCCAATGTATGCCTCACACAAATGCTGAAAGACCGTGAGAATCAAAATTGAGTTGGCATTTAAGTTTACCAATTCCAAGTCGTAATGTGTGAGGATTTCCAGGAAATAGTCACTCTTCAGAAGACGAAATCTGCAACACAAGAAATCCTCGAAGAGCACCAATTCGCCCTCTCGAACCACAGGGCTTTCTTCATTTTCCCCAGCAGGATGCCATGGAATCAGTGACCTTGAGGGGAGATAACCCTCCTTTTCCAAGGCCAGCAAATTCTCCTCTGTTCGGTGGCTAGAGTGCATCCAGCAAGCCATTGATTTAGGTTTGAGGGAAAAAGAAAAAGGCTAAAGATTAAGAACTCAGAAGAACCAAGAAAAACTTAGAGGCTCTGAGAAAGCTTTGGAAATTCCGAGAGTGCTTTTGTGCCAAAGAAAAATTAAAACATGGAGTTTTAAGGCAATATTCCTTGGGTTTCCAACCATTGGGTTCACATCAAAAGATCTATTTTTGACAAAAGGTTTGCATTTAATGCCTATCACAAAAAATTTGACACGTGCACCCAAAGTTTTTCTTGAGTTCTGCGGGAATTCAAAACAAAAAGTCACCTTTTTAGTACTTGAAACGCCTTTTAAAGAAAAAACAAACCTTTTCATTTCAATTCGGGGGCTCGCTGACGGAGATTATTACCCGAGTTAAATCGCCCATGACTTTCCATGGTCGCACATGCCTTTCTATGGTTACAGAAAACCACAGAAAGAGACTTAAACTACCTGTTGTTACCTTTTCATGGTTGCAGAGACCAAGGAAAGATATAATGGGATGATCCAAGGATATTTTGTATATAACCCATTAATGATGTTTAATTCCCGTAATTTCAGTAGCTACGGAACTCTATAGCCTCAATACTTATTGTCGTAGAGTCCATGGTCTTATATTATATTACCTGCAAGTATTATAGTCGCGGAGACATATGCCCGCCATCATCCCATGTCTCATAGACAAAGCCAGATACCAATACATGGTCACAGTCAATACGTGACCATAGTATTGGAGACTTATACTACGATCTAGAGATCATATGGTTAACTTACCATCCACAATAACCGTTCCTTGATCCTTATGATTATTCCCAAGATAATCATAAGTCCCTTTTCACAGACAAGATAACCGTCGGAAAGATAAGAATGAACATGCAGTTGCTATAACCGCATGTTATAAACTTACAAACAACAACTGACAACAACCAACAGCAACCACTATGCAGAAGTTGTTGACAACCGCTAGGCATCTCTTCGATGAAGCAATTGATGCCCTTTCAATAAGTATAAAAAAGGGCCTTTTGGAGAAGAATTCTGAACAAGACAATTGAGAACTAGATAATACAGTCTCTTTGTAATCCATTACACTCATAGTGAAAAACCAACAGGAGTAGAGTTATTACTCAAACTTAGAGGGCCCGAACCTGTATAAATTTCTGTGTTATTGTATTCATAGATACCGGTGATTTCTCTGGTGATTGTCTTGATTTTCTCCCTACTAAACAAAATAAATTCTTGTAAGTTTGACTAGAAACCTTGGTTTCAATCGTCGACAGTTTGGTTTGGAAATTTTATTCAATATTTTATTACTTACAAAGAAAATATGTTACTTGATATTTGATTGGATTATTCTATAATTGCAATCCTTGTATTCAAAATGCATCATATTAGAAACTTCAATACATTCAAGTTGGTATTCCTAATCCTAACCACTTTCACCTTTAATAAATTCTAAAGCATATTGTGATTACCATGGCGGTAATGATCCAAACACCACCTTAGCAAAGTGTAAATCCAATGCAATGGTTCCAAAACAACAATTGATGTATTACCGTTTTATTGATTCTAAAAAAATGTATTACTGTTTTAGGTGAAGTTGAATATTTTTTCACTGGTCATACTTCAAAATGCATGCATTATAGTACTATAGGTAGGGCTGTAGATGAGTCAAGAATGTCTAAGCTAGACTCCGCTCGGCATGGGAGATAATGTATGAAAGAGAATGACCATAGCAACATTATTTGATGCTCTTATATTTCATATTTCAATTATAGATGGTATTATTAATGTAATTGTATATAAGAAAATTGGAATATAAATTTAACTCAAAATTGTAGAATCACATATATTTAGAAGGGAAAAGTCCATATTACCCACCCTTTATTTTTAGAAAAGTCCAAATAACCCCTTGCACTTTGAAATCAGACATTTTACATCATGTACTTTAAAATAGTACATATTTGATCTGAAACCACTCTTTGATTGATTTTGACCGGTGATGTGGATGGAAAATTTTACAATTTTGACCTTAGTCTTTGAAAATTGCACAATAGCAATTACTTTTTTATTTACTATTTATTTTGTGCCAAATTTTGCAAATTTCAAACGCCACCAAACTCCTTATCCAATTATGAGTTTGAAATTTCAAACTCAAATTTGAATTTTGAAATTTAGATTTTGAATTTTGTAATTTGAAATGTGAATCTCAAAAGTCAAACTCAAGTTTGGATTCCAAATATTTAAAATTCAAATTTGTAATCCAAATCTTAAATTATCATGTGAGAGTTGAAACAGGCGAATTCCATCAAATTCTTGGTTGTGAGGATAAGAATTTGTCTAGCCCATTTGAATTCACAATTAAAATTTCAAATTTCAAAATTCAACTATAAGGTTGAAATTTCAAATTGCTAATTTGATGAGGTGCTCGGTACTAGTGTTTGAAATATGCAAGATCTGACATAAAAAATAGTAAATAAAGTAGTAATTACTATTGTGTAATTTAGAATTTTTTGCCTAATAACCCATTAAAAAAATCAAATTCGAAAACTAACCCAACACTTTTAAAAATTGCAAATGTAACGCTCTATTGCGAAGTGGGCCGCGTGACTGATCTTCAGTCGCTAGCCCAGGTAGCGACTGAAGACGTGGCATGGCCCAACACACCGCTAGCCCAGGTGCCGTGCCACGCCCGGCTAGCGACTGAAAGCCCTATATAATATGTGGCAATCATTGTCATAGTACACGTATTTTCATTTTTTCCAAAAAATCAAAAAACTATTGAGAGAGAGAAGGAAGAGAAGAAGAGAAGAAAGAGGAAAGAGGAGGAAAAAAACTGTTGGCGGTTTGTTCAAGTTTCGGTTTTCGGAGGTTCTTCAAATTTGTTTATTGAGGTACATTTTCGTTAACTCGTAGATAGTATTTAGATTAAAATGTTTGTTACTATGTGGATTAAAATGTTTATTAGTATGTGGATATAAATGTTTGTTAGTACGTAGATTAAAATGTTTGTTAGTATATAGATTTAAATGTTTGTTTTATATTATGTTAGGGCCCTCACGGCCTCGTTGCCCTCGTCGTCTTGGCCCTCGCCCTCGCCGTCTTGGCCTCGCCCGTAGGGGTTTAGAGCGAGGGCGGCTATTATTTTAGGGTTTTAGGGTTTATAAATTTAATTTTTCGCTTCACATTAGCCAAGGCAAAAATTTAGCTGAGTAATAATCGTCCCTGCGGGTACCCGAACCAGCAGGGCGGGGGCGGGGGAAATTCAATACCTGGGGGTAATCTTGGAGTAGTTAAGCGAAATCAATACTCGAACTTGCTCCGACCCGAGTAGTACTGTTAAATGTGTGAAGCGTGTGTAAGTGTGAAACCCGCACCCGCTCCCCATAGCCCACACGGCGCATACAAAATTACAAACTAGTCACACTACAAACCCAAGATTATTCTCCACCCTCGTCGTGCTCACCCTCGTGGCCCATGCAGTCTAGGGCTGGAAACGAGCCAAGCTCGAAAGAGCCCAGGCAGACTCGGCTCGAGCTCGATAGTGTATTGGGCTTGGCTTAGGCTTGGCTCGAAATATTAACAAGCTTAGAACCAGGCTCGGGCTTGACTCGATAAAGCTCAATAAAGCTCGATAGAGCTCAATAAAGCACAAACTCAAATCCTTCCCCACGCCGCCGCCACTGAGAACCCACGCCGCTGTGACCGTGAGCCCGTGATAGATCTGGTGGAGGATTTGAGTGAGGGCTAGGGTTGGTACTTGGGCCCTGGGGAATGGAGGGGATAGTGGTTTGTGCACTATGGGCCTGTGGCCCATTAAAAATGTAAGGTAGGGCCCATTAAATTGGTAATTATAATTCCAATTTTAACGAGCCGAGCTCGAGCGAGCTCGGGAAGGCTTGGGCTCGGCTCGAATTCTCACTCGAGCATTACTTTAGGTTCGAGCTCGACTCGTTAAGAGCTCGAGCCAATCTTCGATCCGATCCTGAATAGCTTGCGAGCTTCGATCTTCGGGGTTTTAGGGTTTCAGGGTTTTAGGTTTAGAAATATAATTTTCCGCTTCACTCTATGATTTAAGACAAATAAAAATTTAAATTTTTGCTTCACCCTAGGATAGGAGAATTGAATATCATTTTGTTGTCATTGACTAGTGATTAATGGAATAATGACAATACATAAGAAATATTGGTGCATGTTTTAGTATTGAATTAAAAAAATCAATTTTGAGATAATTTGAAATTGAAGCAATTCCACTGTGTTTACTGCGCATCGTTGCACTATCTTGTTTTATCCTAACACAGAATGACAAACTGATTATGCTATGGAGCAACCCAGTATGGTTTGCATTTATTACAGAGCTAGTATAATCCGTAATAGAGCAAACGGTGATGATCTTGGTGCTTGTATGCATGTTTATGGTCAAATGACACAACCACAGTTAATGTCTTCCAATGATTTGGAGATGTGGTTAGTCGACTTGTTACAACTCAATCCTGCGACAGATACTCTCAGGGTTGAAGGCATGCTTCCAGAGGGAAACAAATGGGTTCTTAAGAGACTGAAAGGTGAAAAATCATGGGGTTTGTTTGCACGATTTGTTACAAATCCAGGCTATGGTGGTGGAGTCATCATACTATACGCTGAAATCTTAAGCATACATAGTTCGGAGGACAGTCATTTCGTAGGAAGAGCAAAGAGCACTACTAATGTCAGTACTGAAGGTCGCGGTACCGGTGCCGATACCGGTGCCAGTGGCAGTACTAATGCCAGTGCAACTACCAATGTACTTATGCAAACAGCAAGAGTCTCGCGAACAACTCGGGTTGGCGACCATCAAGTAGATGCAGCTGATGAACTGCCCGAATTGGAGGAGAATTTTAATGAGGAGGAGTACACTGATCCGTTAGATATGTATGAATCTCCTAATGAACCCACGAAACAGCAAAATCCTATAAATGAATGGATTGATCCATCATCTTTGATGTCCGCTGTGGTTCTTGATGAGTTGAATTCGCGATGGTCCTATAATAAATCAGCCATCCAGCTTGGGCAGTTGTTTTGGACTAAGAAAGATCCAAAGAAATCCATAACTGCGTGGATTGTTTCACTGAGTAGGCCATTCCGAGTGGGTAAATCAACTCTGAGCCTATGGACTATGAGGTGCTTAGTCGAGAACTGTCCATGGTACGTACATGTCACACGGCCACAAGATGAGCCTTTCTTTCAGGTGACCAGAGTCGAAGATCACAAATGTCTGGTTGAGGGCATGGTGCAACAGCATAGAAATATCACTGCTGGTTTTGTTGCTAGCCTGATACTATCAATAGTAAAGGAAATACGGCAATGACACCGAAAGTGATTATTGCACATATTGCGGAGAAGTACGATTACAAGATCAAGTACGGGAATGCATGGAGGGATAAACAGAGGACGCTAGAGGAGCTTTTTGGGACATATGTTGAGGCATGCAACTTCATACCGAGCTCTTGCGGCACACATGCGAAGCAAATCCAGGTACAGTCACTGAAATTGTTGATACACTGGCTCTCGACTAAGAGGGTGTTGTGATTCCTGGGTGCATGGTACTGCGGAGATTTTTCTGAGCATTCCAGCAGTGTGTTGCATCGTTTAGGTACATGAGACCCGTGCTTTGCATTGATGGAACATTTTTGACCAGAAAATACTAGGGTACTCTACTGACTGCCATGGCTGCTGATGCCAATGACCAGTTTCTCCCTATAGCGTATGCCGAGGTCGAGAGGGAGAACTACAGCAGTTGGGTGTGGTTCTTAGGCAAATTGAAGAATGAGGTCGTTAAAGATCGGGAGCGCGTGTGCTTGATTCACAATCAAAACAGAGGAATGTTGAGTGTGATCGAATACATGCAATCGGGAGTAGATCCATCGCTGAGTTGGGATGACCTGCAGAGTTGTTGGTGCTCTCGGCATCTTGGCGTGAATTTTCACACTCGTTTCAAGAGCAGGCGCCTGATGCAGGTGTTCAAAACGACTTGCCAACCAGAACCAAGAGTCAAAGTTCTCAGATATTTGGAAGTCGTTGGAGGAGGGTACATTGAAGGAATTGCAAGAGCCAGGTGCACCAGAAGATGGCGGCATTACCGTCGCGGGAAACCACCGGAGGCATCTCAGTTTCAGTCAATGGATTCAGCCCAAACCAAATGAGAAGTGGTTGTTCCTGCACGACACAAGCGGGGCACAGTACGCAATCATGATGACAAATCTGGCCAAGGTGTACAGTTTCCTTCTGAAAGGTGTGCGATGCTTACCACTGACTGCCATAGTTGAGATGACATTCTATCATACAGTAGCATACTATGACAGCAGGAGTTTGGTGACATCAGCACTTGTGCACGACCCTTTAGTACACTGGCCCAAAAAGATTAATGATTACCTCGAATTTCAGATGAGAAAGTCATTGACACATGATGTCTCAGTGCTGAGTCGTTTGAATGGAAACTATGAGGTTCGGCTAAGGCACAAACATGTCCATGGCACATTGCGAGCAAGTCGGGTCCACGAATGTCGAACTACAAATGCAAATGTCCAATGTACATGCAACAAGCCTCAACTGCTGCACATTCCTTGCTCGCATGTTATCACTGCCTGCTCTGTTCTTGGGATCGATCCGGCACAGTATATCTCAACTAATTATACTCTACAATACTTGTTGAAAACCCGGGAGGGTGTCTTCTACGGGTTTGCAGTGAGGGGAAACGATCAAGAGCTATCGCCAAAAGATGCCATCACGTGAATCCCAGAAAAGAGGCTCCTTGTGAGCAATGTCGGCCGACGTCGAGCCAGGAGGATACATAACGATATGGATGCAGCGAAGCATGAAGATGACCTACGTAGATGCACCACTTGCAGGCAGCCTGGTCACACAAGAAATCGATGCCTGCAAGTGGCAGGCACATCAACTTCTTCGAGAAACTGAGGCAATTCAATTTTCCTGTATGAGTTGTAGCAAATTTTCTTAAATAAAACTGTAATGTTGTAATGCCTTGTTGTGAATTTTCATAAGTAATACTTAATGTATATTAATTAATTGTAATGTTTCAACTTGTCAACCAATATGTGACAACTGCAAGTATGGCAGACGATCATCAGCTTCCCGAGCTGATTGCACAGCACTATCAGGAGCGTCACTATGCTCGGCGCCTTCTACAGGGCATTGTTCTGCCAGCTCTGCACATGAGAACACCACATGAGATATGGCCTCTGGATAAGCGGTTCGTGCCTTATTTGCTCAAGACCGGACTGTTGCCGTTCGCCCGCATGGTAGATCGGGCTCGGCGATTCCCCTTCGATCGAGCCCTAGTTAGTGCGCTTGTGGACCGATGGAGGCCCGAGACGCACAAGTTCCACTTCAGTTTCTGCGAGCTCACCATCACGCTGCAGGACGTCAGCATACTGCTCGAGCTGCCTATCCGCGGGGAGATATATGTCCTCACGGCCACCGACAGAGTTGCATGGCGCCTGGATTTCCTGTAGCGCTTCGAGGAAGTAGGGCCAACGGGGGGTTGCGTAGATTGTGGGAGTTCCCGAGAGTTACCTGCGCGCAGTCCTCGATGGTGCGCTCCCCTTGGACGCTCCAGAGGAGGTCTTCAAGCGCCACCTTGAGGCCTACTTGCACCTGTTTGGGTGTTGCTCTTCCCTGGCACCTAGGGAGACATCTACGAGCTACAATACGTTCAGCTCGCCAGGAGTATTGTGGACTCGGAGCTGGGACACGTGCCGCGGTTCAGTTTTGGATCCGCCATGCTCTGCCACACCTACAAGGGGGTTGTGCGACGCCACGAGCAGAGACCAGGTGAGCTCTCTTTTCACTGGGTGCACCATACTCTTGCAAATGTGGTCGTATGAGCATTTTCCCGCCGGCCGACCGCTAATGCCGCAGGATCAGTTTGCGTTGGCCGGTGATGTGAGGGATGGCCCCGTGATGGGATGGACGTGGGCTAGGCTGATTTTGAGGTGGTCCATAGATCAGGCACACCTTTGCTATCCTTTGTATGCCACGAGCTTTGATTTACTCCTCGACGACAGTGTCATCTGGGATCTGTGGACAACCTCAAACTTGCAGTCTGTCGCACCAATTGGCCTTTCTTCTTTTTGTACACAGGATGCTGTTTACTGGCGCACCCAGGTTCCTCTCGTCTTCGCGCACATGATTGAGGGGTACTCGCCTGAGCGAGTTATGCGCCAGTTCGGCCTACGCCAGTGTGTCCTGGTGCCGCCTCCTCGACAGATCCCACACCATATCCACGAGTACATCCATGTCAAATATGCATTACATTCGCATGTGACTTTATAAATGATTTATGCCACTAACTAATTTATGTTGTCCGTAGGCAATCGAGGAAGGGTCGAGTAAGGGACGATTTTGTTCTTCGACAGTGGCCCTATGTGGAGAAGTGGATGGATTGGGCTCACACATGCACAATCGAGGAGCACAGGCCTTATAGACACGACATCCATTTTTCGTACCTGTCTTGGTACCGACCTTGCACGATCTACCAATTGGCGGGTGGTCCACCAGCCGCGCCTGACGAGCCCATCCCTCCTACACCCATCGATGAGCGCTTCGACCTAGGCCTTCCAGGGTGAATCCACTCTTCTGTGAGTTCTCTACCTCTCTGCAACCTTACTTTCACATGGATTGTCATTCCATAATTGCATTAATTCATGTGTGCAACTCAATACCCTCGGCGCCGTCTCTGCCGGTGCATGGGACACGATGCTCAGGACCCGTGGCACACCCTCCGTGCCCAGTGACGATGTGTACACGTATTTTGCAGAGGTCGAGCAGCAAGTCGACCAGTTTCTGGTCGATTTCAGAGTGCTGCTGCCGCCTCACTTGACCGTTATTCCCCCACCATCACCGTCGACGCCAGGTCCTTCGTCTCATGTGCCGCCAATGGACCGCCTGTCGTCATCGCTACCTCCACCTCCACAGCCGCGTTTCGTGCCTGCCGACAGCTCTTCAGATGAAGAGCTCAATACTCCTGCGTGGCACCAGCCTCTTGGCCAGACACAATAGCATCCTACACAGCCTGACTTTCTTGCCGATACTCCACTGCTATGCAGCCGACAAAGCCTTCCCAGGCTCCACCAAATGGGCAGACACCACCGGGGAGGAGACGACGTGTCAGGGATGGTCAGCCCCCCTCTCGCTACACACCATTGGAGTATCAAGGCCGGCCACAGAGGGGGAGGAGGGGGCAATAGTTTGATGAAGGGTTTTATCATACTGTTCAATTTTTTTGTACGTTTGTCAGCTTTCCAACTTTTGTACAATACATCTTTCACACTTTTTTACTGTTCTAATTTTGTATGACTCTGCATTTCTGCTTTTCAGCTTTTATACGATTAGTCTTTTCTACTTTTGTACCTTTCATCCTTTGAAAGGAGACATCTGCTTTCATACAGATGCGTCCAACCAATGATTGAACTCTTCATGACTTGCACTTCTATAAATTAAGCCGTCCAGCTCATAACACAACTCACACTTCCCTCACACACCCATCTAAACATGGCAGATGATAGTAGCTGTGGTCGGAGAAGAAGACGCACCAAGGTAAGTACATAATCAGCTCGCATAAATGAAGCTCCAATTTATGCGTCACTTTCTGGGTTGTTCCCTTTTGTTCTTAGGATGACGGACAAAGTTCAGGGCCGTGTCGTTGCAACTGCGGTTTGTTACTGAAGACTACCACGTCCTCCGTTCAGGGTGACTATGGGAGGAGATTTTTTGAGTGTCTGAGAGAAGATGCTTGCACGTGCACTTTCCTGCTTTGGCTCGACCCCGAGTGGAGCACAAAGGCTGCACGTATGATACTCTATCTTCTCTGCAAAAAGAAGAGACTTTGTGAGCAGCTCAACTTCATGGAGGAGTTGTTGATCAACATGCACGACGTTCAACACATGTGTTGGTGCAAATGTCCGTGTTATTGCTCTTGCCATGGAGACACGTACCCAACAACGTGTCCTGCTGAGGAGTTCAACTGGCCCGACGATGCCTCCGACATGGATGACTTTATTGCAGATGTCGAGGTGATGTTAGAGTAAGTACGTCTTGGGCTTATGACACTGCTGGTAGAAACTACCTACATTATGGCAGTCAAGAGGAGAGGGATAGATGCAATTACATGTCGTAGCTCGACCCGGATTGGAATGAGGTAGGGAGGAACACTATAAATAATCTTCTAGGTGAGATTGACACTCTATACTCGGATCAGGTGGTGCACCGCAGTTTGATCACCTTTTGCTGCTGTGGGCCTCGTTCTAATTGTTTTTGCAACTGTCATACACACATGTAACTTTATATTTTATCTACCGCATCAAGACTTTGTACTGAAAATCAAAACCCTAGACTTTGTACTCTTCGGCATTGCCATCTGTGGAAATCAAAACCGAAACCCTAGCCTTTGTACCGCATCAAGACTTTGCATGTTGATCCTTTCTAATTAATTTGTCAGCACTTCTCATTGATATGAAAATTAATACATATCTTTGCGAAACTTTATAATCCTTACATTTTATAATAAATATCTCTTTGAAATTTTATAATCCTTACATTTTATAATAAATATCTCTTTGAAATTTTGTACCACATTAGTAATCAAGTTACAATTCTAATCCTTACATTTTATAATTATATAACACATCTTTTTATCTTTTTACAATTATATATTCATAAAATTTATATAAAAGGATTATAATTTTAAGGAGTAGGTTGTCTACAAGGTATATTTTTTTATTAAAAATATATCTTTTTACAATCATATAACACATATTGCCCGAATACATAGTAATGCGATATGTGTTTTTGCATTTAAACAATCAATTAGTAAGTAAAGTATTAATAGTGCAATGGGAAAATTTTTCAGAAATGCTACATACCCTAGTTGGTTTGGAGGCACCAACATCACCTATTGGTCCGGGTTCAAAACCCCCTCCACTCAAAACTTTACCAAATATTTAGTTTTTACTTTCAGTCGCTAGCTGGGCTAGCGACTGAAGATCAGTCGCGCTGCCCACTTCGCGACAGAAGGTTACTTTTGCAATTTTTAAGTGTTGGGTTAGTTTTCTAATTTGATTTTTTAATGGGTTATTAGGCAAAAAAAATTCTGTAATTTACAAAATTGCAAAATTTTCTATCCAAATCACCAGTCAAAACTAGTAAAAAGATGGTTTCAAACCAAATATGCATTGGTTTTGAAGTTGAGGGTGTAGAATGTCTGATTTCAAAGTACAGGGGTTTATCTGGACTTCTGAAAGTAGAAAGGGGCTATATGAACATTTTCCTCTTTAGAAATATATACAACAAGAAAGCTAGAGTTACATGTGTTGGGCAACAGAGACAATATTATTATAATATCATGGGTAAGTTTGTACATTTCACTTTAACTCTAGTTAACCCAATTAATCAAGCCAAACAAACTTTTAGATTAACAAGCTAGGTTTGTCTAGCATTGTTGCAGACAAAAGACCTAGATTCAACTAACATATGTGGGTTAGGGTAGTCTAGTTCTTTGAACTTGTAACTAAACAAGACCTAAAGGGAAAAAAACAAATACATGTGTTTTTCTCTAGGGAGATTTCAATCTATATAACTAGAGAAAACAAAATTATGAAAAATGCCATTATCTTTTACATTATTGGTGTCATGCCACTAGAATCCACAAAACTTTCCGAATATGCACTCTGACAAGGTCAAAGCAGTTGTCCCAGGTGAAAATGACTCTTTTACCCTTTAGAGAATATAGAATTTTCATGTAAATGCCGTTATCTATATTTGTTCGTCAAAACATGCAGAGGAAAACAAGCTGCAAACACCGTACAACCCGTGGCATTGTGGTGGCAGTAGTGACAGTGGTGAGCATAAGTTTCACTTGGACGCGGGTGGCTGTGAGCGATGCGGTGGCTACGCAAGTGCAGACGTGGATACAACACAAGCGGGAGGGCACATGCAGGAGGTGGGCAATTGGGTGGTAGGTGCACTGGTGAGTAGGCGCACAGGGGTGGTGCAGCGGCATGAGCCGGCAGGAGTGTGCAAGTGGGGTCGATGGTGCATGGTAGGTGCTCGTAGGTTGGTGTGGCGGCATATGCGGGCGTGGCCGGCAACACTGATAGTCTTGCATAGGCAAGGCATGCAATGCGCCTATAGGGGCATGCGGACAAACTAACGATGTGTAGAGAAGATTGTGAGCAAGGCTGTCATAGCAGCTACACAAGAGTGAGCATGGACATGATGTGTGTGGAAGAGCATCCACGAGCGGCAATTGTGTGCCAGCATGACATGCGCACGCCAACGCACAAGCAAGTGTGCGCATGTAGGAGGCATGCGATCAGGCAAAAGGTGAGCAGGCACTTAAACGAGTGGGAGCGCGGGGGCCAGCATAGCTGCATGAGAGGATAGGCATGTGCGAACAAGGCCCATGACGCGCGGTAGGCACGCGTAGGTTGGTGTGACAACATTGGCAAGCAGCATGCGCGAGCAAGGCCAGCAGCACTCTAGTAGGCGCGTATGGGCACAATGATGAGGACATCCCTAGCTCTAGTACTTCACTACTCATTTCACCACCATGGTCAAATTTACAAGAGGACAATGATCCATATTTGCAAGAGATAAAGAAAGAATATAAGGGTCCAATTACAAGGAGCAGTGTTAAGAAACTATAAGAATAGGTGAATTCTCTCCTCGTTGAGTTTCCTCTTGATATACATGAGAATGTGCTATTGTCTAAATCTTGTATCTTGATTATTATTTATATTGATGAGGGAAGTTTGCTAGAGGAAAGAAGAAGAGAGGGAGATGGAGTTCTGTACTTAGCTATATGAGGAAGAGCATTATTTGTTGCCACCACACATGATTAGATGGGCCAATGGGAGGTGAGGAAGGATGTAAGGTTTTTGGCAGAAATATGGTATGTTAAAGAAGAGCGAAGTGTAACACATAATTAAGTGGGGCCATGGAGGATGTAAGTAGAGGTGGAAGCGAACTGAACTACCCCATCCAAGTTGGGGCCAACCTTGGCTCATTTCAAAGACTTGTTAGGTGGAGAGTTAGATCAAAGTCACCACTTAGAGAAACCTAGTCAACTCTCTTTTGACTCACCAGCCAACAACAAATATAGATGATAAGGATGTGGTAGATTGGTGGTAAGGCGATCAAGAGGAGGAAATGGAGGTAAACGATGCTAGGGATAGCTGAGCTGAGGGGAGGTGTAAGTGGATATGTGGTGTGAAGACAGCACTAGGAGGAGGTGGTGGTGGGTGGGGTTAGAAAGAGAAGGTTGAAGAAAAGGAGAAATTTTTTTATTAATAACCTAAAGTAAAAAAATAATTTGAAAAATAACCTACAGTTTACCAAAATTACGAAATTACCCCGCCACCTCATCTAATCGCGCCTCATGACTGCGACAAGATGCCACCTACAACTTCTAGCCCCTGACGACTACGATAGATGCCAACGACCACTTCTCATGGATCACGATAGTGACAACATTACATTCCCGATCCCGTGCGAGACAAAAGCTGGTCAACAGATCTTTTCCCTCTCCCATCTGCGACCGAAAGCTGGTCGTTTTTGTCACATCACCCACGCGCGACAGTAACTTTTGTCCCATTTTCTCATGAATTTTCATGTTTTCAGACAGGTTTTAACCCCCGACTCCGGTCACTCTCTCTCTCTCTCATTCATTTTATTCTCCTCTCCACACTTGCCCTACATCAAAATTTGTCTGTTTGAACCAAATTTTCTTCAAATATGGTCGTTGTTTGAAGTAAGTGCAGTTGAGAAAGTTGTAGCTCGAAGAAAGATCTTCCAAATGTGGTAAGTTTTGTTGAAATGCAATTATTTTGTTGCTAATTTATGTGCTATTATGTGATTAGTAACTAAGTTGATGTTAAAAGCTCATGTTAGTTGTTATATTTATGTTAGATGTTAATTAAATAGATGTTAACTAAGTAGATGTTAAAAGTTTATGTTTAAAACACATCTTTTATGTTTATCTAAGTATCTACAGTAGTTTAGTCACAGTTTTCTTCTGCTTTCTAAATCTTTCTTATATTAAAGTCTTAGCATGAGGTGTCATATGAGGTGGAAAGTTGGTAAAACTTGGCCATCAAGTGAATATGGGTATTTTGGTCATTATACTGTAGCATTAGTAATTTTCTCACGTTTAAAATAGTAATCTTACACTAATAAAGTACAAAACTACATGCAAGATACTCTTTTTAATTTGTAAAAATTTGTGGGCTGCAGGGAAAAGTGAAGTTTTGTCTAAAAGGGTATTTTGGTCAATTTACTATTCATTTAGTAAAATTTTAAGGGTATTTTAGTAATGGTCTAAGCATATATCAAGTCTTTATTATTTAATTCCAAAATTTTAATTATTTTTTAGTACTTCTTTGTAAAGGGTATTTTTATAAACATTTCCTTCAGTTCAGTTCAGGGGTCATTTAGTAATAAAATTTATAAGGCTTTTCACTGCATGGGCCGCCTCACAATTTAATTCTTTTATTTTTATTTCATGGGGCTTTTCTTTTATATTAATAATTAACTAAGAGACTTAATTGTGATTATTCTTTTCACAATTAGATTCTTAAATTGGTAAAACATTAGTAATTGGATTTAGTTCAATTTTCCATGATTTTTATAATTTTTCTTGTACATAGTTTAACTTTAGGTTTTGAGTTTTATTCTATCATTTTATGTGACTTGAATTTTTTTGTCCTAATTCTAAATACAAGAGTTTACTTGAAATTTATTCAGGATTTCATTCAGAATTTCTACCTTTCCTATATATCCCCAGAAAATGAAAGCTTTTGTAAAGTGAAAAGGACGCAAAGTGAAAAGAATATCGTCATGCTTGTTTTGATTTTTGAAAACAGGCATAAATATTTTGTAAATATAAAAAATTATCCAATAAACCAATGTGTAAAAGTTACAGATGAAGGAGAATGGAGCAACCCAAAAATTATTTATAAATATATTGATTATGTTAACTATGTGATTTAAAAGTCATATCATGTTTACTTATAATTGTTGCGTAAATATGGTCTGTAGGGAATGGAGCAACCCCAAAATTTCTGCATATTTTATGTCGATGGTTTGATTCATGATGGGCCAAATGGTGTAGATATGAGCCATTGCAAATATGTCATAGACGATCTAAACATACATAACACATCTTTCACGGATCTTAAGTTATGGATACTTAATTAGTTTTTTTGGCAAGAGTGTAGAACATGAGACAATTAAAGTAGAGGGGCTCATTGTGAAGGAGACAGCCAATGGCCCATACTAGGTGTTGCACAATCTGAAAGGAAACAACTCGTGGGGGTCGTTTGTGAAGAGAGTGAAGGACCTTGATAGCGGTTTGGGCGGCCGGTTTGTAGTTTATGTCCTGTTCTGCGACCTAGAACTGCCGGAGGGTGACGTTGGAGTCGGCCCTAGTAGCAACGCATGACCAGAAGAAATGAATGCACCGATTCCACCAACATTTAGGGCTAGTGACTGGTCCAAAGCTTTTTTCAACACACGTGTTGATGTGTGTGAGTTCTTGGAGGGTCTTGGAACTGTGTTTGACAAAGATGACTTGACAGACTCCGAAGTATCTGAAGACTCTGACGAAGATGATTTCAGAACCCTCGAACAATGGATTGATGAATCTGGATTTAGTTTGGCAGTGTTGCCGACGGACCAAAACTCAAGATAGTTGTTTGAGCAAAGTAGCATCCAGCTGGAGCAAGAGTTTCGAACGAAAGAAGATGTGCAAAATGCCGTGGCTAGATGGTCTCTTGCACTCAACCGAAAATACAAAGTGGTGAAGTCTACCCCCAGGTTATATGATGTTGCATGTCTTACACCAGGTTACGCATGGAGGATTCGTGCCATGTGATCAAAGGATGACATTGGTTTTGTGGTCACAAGAGTTAACGCCCACACATGTGAGCTTACTAAGGCATTGGACAGCCATAGGAGCATGACTGCAGCATATGTAAGCAACACCATCTAGCTTGCAGTGCGGGAGAACGTATCGATAATGCCAAGAGAGATCATCAAGCAAGTGGCAGATCGATGTGGTTATCGTATCAGCTCAGCAAGGAATGGACATCAAAGCATATTGCAATTGAGGATATGTACGGCACATACGAGGATGCATACAACACAGTGGTGCGGTTGCTTTGAAACGTTGTACTAACGAACCCAGGCACATTTGTGGATATGCTCGATCAGACAGTTATTGCCCCGGATGGAAATACCATAGAGAACACAAGAGTTTTGCACCGTTTGTTCTGGGCATACCCACAGTGCATAGAGGCATTTACATGGTGTCGACCGGTGTTATGTGTGGATGGCATGTTTTTGACTGGGAGGTACAAAGGGACACTACTGATTGCGGTAGGTGCAGATGCTAATAATCAATTTGGTAGGCCTGATCCTCGCAACGCAGAGAATACAATTGTGAAAGAATTTTGTAGAAATAATGAAACTTTGCACATAAAATGTCATATCAAAGGAGGTTTAAGCATGATTTTTGCTCGTTTTCAAAACTAAATTTGGTAGGCCTAATCCCCACAACACAGAGAATACAATTGTGAAAGAATTTTGTAGAAATAATGAAACTTTGCACATAAAATGTTGTATTAAAGGAGTTTTAAGTATGATTTTTGCTCGTTTTTAAACTAAACCTAGGGTAAAATTCTACCAGATTAAGACTTATGAGATGTCATACCCAAACTCATTTCTTCATTATATTTCAAATTGTTATGCTAATGGTAATTAACTTCTGCAGAGATGGCTGACAAGGATGTATGGCTTCCAGAGCTGCTGAGTGGCAAGTGGGACAATGCTCATCATGGGCGTGTATTGTCGTGAGGTGGACATCTTGAGCCACTTGTAATGAGGGCTCCCATGGAGTACTAGCCTCTTGATGCGAGATACATCCCTATTCCCCCAGAAGCGGGTTTACTATCTTTTGCTCGTATGCTATAGACTGGTCATGGCCTCACATTAGACAGGTCGTTGGTCACTTCATTGGTGGATCAATGGCGCCTCGAGACACACACGTTCCATTTCCGATGGGGGGAGATGACGATCACGTTGGAGGATGTGGATATGCTCCTAGGCCTACTTTCTGCAAGAGCACCCATCGTTCCATCATACCGCCTGCAGACTGGCGCACTCAGGTAAACCTTAGGTTCAACATCGTTCAACAGGCAGATCAGATCCCATCAATTAGGCGTGGTGTGCCGCATAGGTTTTTGTTGTGCTACCTTGAGTGCCCGCGTGATGCGCTGGAGCATGTTGTGCATCGGCATTTGTTCACATACTTGTTGGTAATGTTCCAATATGTCCTATTATAATCTACATGCGGGGATACAGTTTACCCATGGTTCATTCCATTGGCAGAGAGCATTGTCGATGCCCAACCAAGGCATGTTCCCCAGTACAACTGGGCTATGTCCATGCTTTGTGCAATATACCAGGGGTTGTGTGATGCGTGTGTCCGGACTGCGCCAGAGTCCGTATTGTTGGGATGCTCCCTCATGCTGCAGCTATGGTCTTGGGAGCATTTTCCAATTGGCCGGCCACGCTTCCTGAGCCTGATGATGTCCATGATTGGGTGGATCGCCCAACCATGGGCACAAGATGGATGCACGGTCGACCAAGATGGTCTGCGAACAAGGTTCGTCGATGCTATGTCTCGTACCAGGGGGATTTCGATCTACTCCACGAGTCTCGAGTCATATGGTGTCCGTGGACACCAGATTTCATTGAAAGCATTGCACCACATGGCATATCAATCATGTGCACAATGGGCAATGATTGTAGGATGACACGACGTCATCTTGTGTTCTCTCATATGGTGGAGCCGTACTACCCGGAGCGATTGAAGCGTCCGTTTGGATTATATCAGGACACCCTATCTCCGGAGAGAGAACATGATGGGGATCTTCCCAAGGAGGTGCACAGGTACACCCATGCGTGCATAATATTTGCATTCTGTACTTCTCTTTCAATACCTAGCATTACCTCCATTTTATTTTGTAGGTAGAGTAGGCAAGGAAGGCAACCTGACAATTGGGCGCAGAACAATGGCAGATGGGTGCAGGAGTAGAACAAGCTTGCATAGACTGATGTAATTGCAGAGGGTCGAGTGTATGATCACAGTACGTACCAAGCGTATCTTGACTGGTACATGCCCCATACCCGCACACAGCTTTCTCGTGTGCCTGAGGACATGCCAACACATATACTGGATTCAGAACGTGTGCAATTAGGGTTTAATACTGATTGGCCAGGGCAGATACATCGCTCAGTACGTTTTTACGATATTTCCCCTTTTGCGTCCATCATTTATTCATTTTACTAACTAATACACTATTTGTCTTTCTCAGTTTGACATTGCTACTACCATCGAGCGGCAGACTAGGTCGATTTTGTCTGCCATAGCATGCGGAGGTCGCTGGTGCCATACTGAGTTTCCTGGAGCCATCCGTGCAGTGAACACTAGTGTCCGACGACTCATGAGTGACCTAAGTTGCGGTCGTACTACTGATGCATTCATGCCAAGACATCATGTGGCGCACCCACCAAGCTCAAGGTCTACTTAACCCTCCTTTGCACGCCCTAGTACTTCAGGCACACGTCCTGTTCGACATAGCGCATCATCAAGGTGGGGGACTGAGGGCCCATCTAGCACCCCATCGATTCTTCCACGCTTAACATCAATTTTTTCTCATCGACATGGATCACCGTTGCATCTAGGCCCCTATTATTGTTAATTTTGATTATTGATGACATTAAGTGTTTTTAATCTAATCATGTCTTTGAGCTATCTGTATGTAGAGACCTAAGAGCTATTTCGCCTAAGGTCGCAGTATTGCCAAAGTCGCAAGCACAAGGTCGGCAAGAAGAAAGCCACAGAGACATAAGCTATCCGGAGGATCTGCAAGTCGCAAGCACATGGTCGCAAGCGCAAGGTCATCAAGAATGAAGCCGCAAAAGACTTAAGGTAAAATGCATATTTATTGTATAGGTCTCGGTGTTTGGAGTTTGACCGGTTTACAGAAATTTGTTTCTTAGTTTCAATCGTACTATAAAGAGGGGTTGCAAGTCCTCTCTACATTTTCAGTATAAACCGAGAAACTTTTAGGTCACTGCATTCATTCTTTTCAGTTGGATTTGTTTTGAAAAGATTGGTTTTTCAGATGAGTTTTTGATAGCATAAGTGTTTTTGCTTTTTCTATAAAGATCTAGGCCGATCTGGATTTTTCTTCTGTTGACAAAAAGATAGCCCTTTAAATTATCTTTGAAATGAGCCATAAAACACTTTAATCGGATTTTCTGGATCAAACTTTATGGCTGTTTTTATCTATGATGATTGTCAGTTTGTTATGTTGACTATCAGTATGAATGTCAGTCTATTTAAACTGACAATTGTCTAGAGAGCATGTTTTCTTGAGCTAAAATCTTTTGAACTATGCTGACTGTCAGTATGTATTGCTGACTGTCAGCATGAAGTTCGACCTCGAGCTGTTGTTTTTGAGAATTTGTTTTAACTGGTCATTTTTGTGGTCGATGATGAATGTCAGCATGTGATGCTGACTGTCAGTATGAGGTGTTAGTTTCCATATACGACCACAAACGGCTAGCAATGTTTTATCCGTGATTTTTGTCGAGTTGTGATTTTGGACGCTGACTATCAGTTTGTGCTGTTTTGTTTCCTTTTTCGACCTCAAACGGCTAGATGAGTTTTCTCCGAGATTTACTTCTTTCTGGTCGTGACTTATACTGACTGTCAGCATCAGCATGCCATGCTGACTGTCAGTATGCATTGTTAATTTTCCAACTCGTGCACAACGGCTCTTTTGGTGTTTTGGGCTATAAATAGAGGCTTTGAGCTATTGTTTGACACACCAAGCAACCTCATATTCATCTACACACTTGAGCTTTAGTTGTTAACACAAAATCTTGATCTCTTGATCAAGTCGTGAGTTTTTGTGATCCAACGAGTTTTCTGTTCGCATCATTTTGCATATCTAGAGTTTCTCGGTGATTGTTGGAGGCCTAGGAGAGACCTTGCAACCTATTACTCTTGGTGAACGCCCTCACCTAGACGGTTTGGTGGCATAGCTGTTGACCTCTTCTGTTCGGAGATTGTTGAAGAGGCTCGGCATAATTATAAAAGGCATCGGTGCTCGCCTTTCCAGAGTGGATAAGGAGCAACCACTAGTGAGAAATATCCTCCGTGGATATTGAAGCAAGACTCATTCATTTGAGTGCTTCAACGAGGAGTAGGGGAGACCGGGCGAGTCTCCGAGACCTCGGGAAAAATCTTTGTGTTTGTTCCCTCTCTCTCTTTCTTTTTAGCTGTGCAATTTATTATTCCTTTGTTTCAGTTCTCATTCTTTGCAAAAATTTGTTTTTAATTGAAAAGTTTTAAAGCCTCCTATTCACCCCCCTCTAGTTGGCATCCTCGATCCTACACGTGGTATCAGAGCAAGGTCTCTCATTTATGGGCTTTACCGCCTAGAGAGAAAGGATGGACTAAGTAGAGGATTTTGATTTGATTGCTCCTCACTTTGATGGCTCACATTACTTTCATTGGAAGATTATTATGAGAACTTATTTTGAGGCATTGAGTTTTGGATTTATGGAGCTTAGTGGAGAAGGGTGTGACTTATCCGTTGCTTTCAGATAAGGATATTCTCCTCTTAAATACAAAGACTAAAGATATGCTTCTTAGATCCCTTAGCCATGATGTGCTCAAACTAGTGAGTGATCGTTCGACCGCTCACGATGTTTGGACCACCCTTGAGTCTATCTTTGAGGGCACATCTAACTTTGAGCATGCTAAGGTGCGCTTCTTGATGCAACACTATGAGGCATTTGTGATTTTGGAGCATGATACTCTCTCCACCATATATGATCGCTTGATCAACATCACAAATGAGCTCAAAGCTCATGGCGCTAATATTTCCAATCTAGACATTTGTAGTAAATTGCTTAAGGTGTTACTGGAGGATCGCTACGGAGACTTCATTACCAAGCATGCAAACGGTGACCTCTTCGACACTTCACCGAGCAAGCTCATTGACATGCTTATGTCAAATGAGGCTATGTCCAAGGAGAAGGACATACATTCCACCTCCGAGCATATTAAGAATGATGATTTCATTACGGAGGATCGGGAACTTTCTAGAAAACTCAAAGATGTCATCAATATGGTTCGCCTAAGAAAGACAAAGGCGAACTCTTGCAAGAAGAGCTCAAAGAAAGCTAGAAAGAAAGCGTCAAGAGCAAAGTTTTCATCTCACAACAAATCTATATGCCTTATGGCATGTGACTCGACGGTATCAAATACTAACTTCTCTAATGATGAGCTTATGGATATGATTGTAGAGTTAAATGACTTGCTTGGCAATATGAATAAAAGTTTTTGCACTTTAAAGAATAACTTCTCATCCTTGAAAGTGGAATTTCAAGAGTTGAAAAGTTCTTACGATTCTTTGCTTCCCAAGGAAGCTATTAGCTCCACAATTACCTTAGATGATAGAGTTGCTTGTGACTTGCTTATTGATCTATCCTTAGAGTCACATACTTCCACTTCACATGCTAGCACCTCTTATAATAACTTAAGTGTTAATTCATGGTTAGACTCAAATGCTAGTTTTGTGGACACTAGTACTTCATGTGATAATTTGTCTATTGATCCATTTATTGACTAACATGTTTGTATAGTTGATACTAGTAACTCATACCATGATTTATCTAGTGACTCATCTTTATGCCATGGTGTTAGTACTAGTTACTCCTCATTTGATATGTCTAGCTCATCTAGTGATTCTATTGCTATGCCTTCTAGTTCATCTACTTGTGATGATATGCCGTCATGTTCTCATTCGCATCATGCTTCATGTATTAACACGGTATCATCTCATGTACATAAAATTGAAAATGATGAACTTAAGACTAAAATAAATAGATTGAGTCATGACCTTACTAAATATCATATGAGTAGTGCTATGCTTGTTAAACCCTCTTTAGATCATAGATATTCATTTAAAAAGGGGAAATTAAATCATGCTCACTCATGTAGTAAGAGGTATCGCATATTTCACCGCACTCATACCATTTCATTTGTAAAGCCCTCTCGAACTTCATTTTCCGCATGTCACTTAATAGGGCAACATTCGCATGAGTGTATATCTAACTCTTTCAGAGTTGGTTCTTTTGAATCTAATTTGATTTCTTGTTCTAGAAGTGGTTTAACTGCAAAACTTGTTGATTTCTGTTTTCAAAAACCTAAAGATAGAGCCATTTGGGTACCAAAAGACTTATGCAACAAGGCTAGAGGGCCTCGTAAGGTCTGGGTACCTAAAAAGGCTTTACACTCTTGATTAGAAAATCCTTTCTGGAATTTTTTTTTTTGCAAAATATGTGTCATATATGCATTAAAAATCATTTCTACAATTTTTCATTTCAATTGGATTTGATTTGAGCAACATTTGATTTTTCACAAATCAAATCTGAAATCTGCATCTTCAGACTTCTTATGGTTTTTGACTGATTTTTTATATCTCTTAATTGGTTGGCTATTTGAAGAAAGTTTATACAGGATATTTTCTTCGATTGGTCTTTACTATTAATTCATTTCAAAATTTTTGGAAGTCATTTGCGTGGTTTTTCAGGTGCCTTTACATGTGTAAAAATATTTTCCCAAAAACTGAAATCTGAAACTTTCAATCTGGTCAACATTTGTCTTTTTCATATCTTGTTGTTGGCTCCAATTTTGGCTCACTGTAAAAAGCTAACTAATTCCTAATTATCTCATTTAACTCCAGAATTATTGGAACTTGTGAAGCCACAGTGTTTAAAAAAAATTTCACTCAAATTGGATGTCAATCTTTTATTTCTTTCAAAAATTTGTGATATTGGATTTCATTGCATTTTTTTATCCTAAAGAAGTTTTAGTTGAAAGTTTAAAAGGTAATTCTTTAATCTTCAAAGGATTTCGTTTTGGAAATCCTTATCTTGTTGATTTTCACTCTAAAGATGATCCCTTTTAACATGTCTTGTCTCTCAAACCTCAAAAGGTTGGTTATGGCATAGAAGACTTGCACATGTGGGAATGCATCAACTTAAAAAGCTTTTAAAATGTCATTTGGTTGTTGCTTAAAAGATGTGTATTTTGAAAAGGATAAACCTTGTAGCGCTTATCAAGCTGGCAAGCAAGTAGCTACTTCACATCCAATTAAGCGTGTTCTCTCAACTTGCAAACTTTTGGAACTGCTGCATATGGATTTATTTGGACCTTCCAAGTTCCAAAGTATCGGGAGTAACAATTATGATTTTGCTATTGTTGATGATTTTACTCGCTACACTTGGGTCTTCTTTATTTCTCAAAAATCTGAAACTCCTGATGTTTTCAAAAGTTTTGCAAAACGTGTTTCCACTGAATTCGAACTTTTCATCAAGAAAATCCGTAGTGATCATGGTGGAGAATTCATTAATTCAACTTTATTTGATTTTTGTGATTCACTAGGCATTAAACACGAATTTTCTACTTCTTAATCTCCACAGCAAAATGGAGTTGTGGAAAGGAAAAATCGAACACTAATAGAAATGGCAAGAACAATGCTAAGTGAGTAAGATACTCCTACTCGCTTTTGGGCTGAAGCCGTGCATACCGTTTACTATTCTATTAATCGGCTTTATTTGCATCCTCTTCTGAATTTAACTCCTTATGAGCTTCTTATTGGGAGTAAGCCAAATATTTCTTATTTTCGAGTTTTTGGTTGTAAATGTTACATCCTTAGAAAAAGAAATTTTGATGGTAAATTTCAAAGAAGAGTAGATGAAGACTTTCTAGTCGGATACTCCACCACTAGCAAAGCTTATCGAGTTTTTAATAAAAATTTTGGTTGTATTGAAGAACATGCGACATAGAATTTGATGAAACTAATGGCTCGCAAAAGGAGCAAGTCTCATGTGAAGTTTCATGTGAAGATCTTCAAGAAAACGTGAAGAACATTACGATTGGAGACATCAAACCAAGAGAAGATGATGAGAACATTGAGAATGATGATCATCATACACCATCACCTAATATTGATCCACCAGAGCAAGATCAAAAAGACGTAGCTCAAGAAGAAGCACCAAGGCACATCAAACCATCACCAAGGATCACCATCTAGATCAAATACTGGGTGATGTCAGTAAGGGTGTTCAAACTCGCTCTTGTATTGCTTCTTTTTGTGAATATCACTCTTTTATATCATCACTAGAACCTAAACTTGTTGATAAAGCTCTTAGTGATCTTGATTGGGTACATGCTATGCATGATGAACTTAATAATTTCTCTAGGAATAAAGTTGGACTTTAGTAGAGAGATCCAAGGATCATAATGTAATTGGAACAAAATGGGTTTTTAGAAATAAACAAGATGAAAATGGTGTAGTAATTAGAAACAAAGCTCGTCTTGTTGCACAAGGTTTTACTCAAGTTGAAGGTTTAGACTTTGGTGAAACCTTTGCAGCTGTGGCAAGACTTAAACTATTCGTATACTTCTTACTTATGCATCAAATTTTAATGCTAAGCTATATCAAATGGATGTCTGAATTAGTTGTTGTGGAACAACCTCCCGGTTTCGAAGATTCAAAATTTCCAAACCATGTGTTTAAACTGTCTAAAGCTCTCTATGGTCTCAAGCAAGCTCCTCAAGTTTGGTATGAATGACTTAGAGACTTTCTTTTATCAAAATGTTTTAAAATTGGAAAAGTTGATACAACTTTCTTTACAAAAATAATTGAAAAAGATTTGTTTATTTGTCAGATATATGTTGATAATATTATTTTTGGATCTACTAATGAACATTTTTGTCATGAGTTTGGAGAAATGATGTCTCGGGAATTTGAGATGTCAATGATCGGTGAGCTAAGCTTCTTCCTCGGCCTTCAAATCAAGCAACTCAAGAACGGAACGTTCGTGAGTCAAACGAAGTATGTGAAGGACTTGCTCAAGTGCTTTGGGATGGAAGATGCTAAAGCAGTCAAAACCCCCATGGCCACTAATGGACATCTAGATATAGACAACAATGGAAAATCGGTTGATTCTAAACTCTATAGGTCTATGATTGGTAGCTTGCTTTATCTTACTGCATCTGGGCCTGATATCATGTTTAGTGTTTGCTTATGTGCTAGATTTCAATCAACTCCTAAAGAATGTCATTTGATTGCTATTAACAGAATCCTTAGGTACTTAAAATGCTATCCCAACTTAGGCCTTTGGTATCCAAAAGATGCGAACTTTGAATTAATTGGATATTCGGATTTAGATTATGCGGGTTGCAAGATTGACAGGAAAAGCACATCTGGTAGTTATCAACTTCTGGGGAGATCATTAGTGTCATGGTCATCTAAGAAACAAAACTCCGTAGCTCTCTCCACTGTTACAGCAGAATATGTTTCTGCAGGTAGTTGTTGTGCTCAAATTTTATAGATGAAACAGATATTTTTGGATTATGGAATTACATTTGAAAAAGTGCCACTCTTGTGTGATAATGAAAGTGCCATTAAAATTGCTAATAATCCTGTTCAACACTCTAGAACTAAGCATATTGAAATACGGCACCATTTTATAAGAGATCATGTGGCAAAAGGGGATATAGATATAAGTTATATCAGAATTGACATGCAGTTAGCAGATATTTTCACCAAACCTTTAGATGAGGCTAGATTTTTCTTTCTAAGAAATGAATTGAATATTATTGATATATCAAATGCTAGTTGATCTAAGATAAATGTGTGATTTTCCTGTCCTCCTGCCTTTTTGTGCTTGATGTAAAATGGGGAGAGATTCTTGAGTTTCTTGCTTCATTAAAGATATTGTTTATGCTTGGGGGAGAGATTGAGGAGAAAGATTCTTGAGATATCTCATGATCTATCATTATAGATTCACTCTCAAGTCTCAAATGACTCATATGGATGTTTATATATGCATGCATTTAGGGGGAGTTCCTAAATATCTATTAAATATGCATGTACTTAGGGGGAATCATTTGATTTCATTCATTTAAACACTTGTTGTCATCAATCATCAAAAAGGGGGAGATTGCTGCATCTATGCCCCTATTATTCTTGATTTTGATTATTGATGACATTAAGTGTTTTTGATCTAATCATATCTTTGAGCTATCTGTATGCAGAGACCTAAGAGCTATTTTGCCTAAGGTCGTAGTATTGCCAAAGTCGCAAACACAAGGTCGACAAGAAGAAAGCCACAGAGACCTAAGCTATCCGGAGGATCTACAAGTCGCAAGCTCACGGTTGCAAGCGCAAGGTCGCCAAGAATAAAGCTACAAAAGACTTAAGGTAAAATGCGTATTTATTTTACCGGTCTCAATGTTTGGAGTTTGACCAGTTTATAAAAATTTGTTTCTTAGTTTCAACCGTACTATAAAGAGGGGTTGCAAGTCCTCTATACATTTCCAGCATAAACCGGGAAACTCTTATGTCACTGCATTCATTCTTTTCAGTTGGATTTGTTTTGAAAAGATTTGTTTTTTCAGATGAGTTTTTGATAGAAGAAGTGTTTTTGCTTTTTTTAGAAAGATCTATGCAGATCTGGCTTTTGCTTCTATTGACAAAAAAAAATAGCCCTTTAAATTATCGTTCAAACGAGTCATAAAACACTTTAATCAGATTTCTAGATCAAAAGTTATGGCTATTTTTATCCATACTGACTATCAGTTTTCTATGCTGACTGTTTGTATGAATGTGAGTCTGTTTAAACTGACAATTGTCCAGAGAGCATGTTTTCTTGAGCTAAAATATTTTGCACCATGCTAACTGTCAGTATGTGTTGCTGACTATTAACATGAAGTTCGACCTCAAACTATTGTTTTTGAGAATTTGTTTTAACTGGTTGTTTTTGTGGTCAATACTGACTGTCAGCATGTGATGCTGACTATCAGTATGAGGTGTCAGTTTCCATATACGATCACAAACGGCTAGCAAAGTTTTATCCGTGATTTTTGTTGAGCTGTGATTTTGGACGCTGATTGTCAGCATGTGTTGCTGACTGTCATTTTGTGCTGTTTTGTTTCTTTTTCAACCTCAAACGGCTAGCTGAGTTTTCTCTGAAATTTACTTCTTTCTGGTCATGACCTATACTGACTGTCAGCATGTCATGCTGACTGTCAGTATGCACTGTTAATTTTCCAACTCGTGCACAACAGCTCTTTTGGTGTTTTGGGCTATAAATAGAGGTTTTGAGCTATTGTTTGACATACCAAGCAGCCTCATATTCATCTACACACTTTAGCTTTAGTTCTTAACACGAAATCTTGATCTTTTGATCAAGTCGTGAGTTTTTGTGATCCACCGATTTTTCTGTTCGCATCATTTTGCATATCTAGAGTTTCTCGATGATTATTGGAGGTCTAGTAGAGACCTTGCAACCTATTACTCTTGGTGAACGTTCTCACCTAGATGGTTTGGTGGCGTGGCCGTTGACCTCTTCTGTTCGGAGATTGTTGAAGAGGCATCGGTGCTCACCTTTCCAGAGTTGACAAGGAGCAACCACTAGTGAGAAATATCCTCCATGGATATTGAAGCAAGACTCATTCATTTGAGTGCTTCAACGAGAAGTAGGGGAGACTGGGTAAGTCTCCGAGACTTCGGGAAAAATCTTTGTGTTTGTTCTCTCTCTCTTTCTTTTTAGTTGTGCAATTTATTATTCCTTTGTTTCAGTTCTCATTCTTTGCAAAAGTTGTTTTTAATTGAAAAGCTTTAAAGCCTCCTATTCACGCCCCCTCTAGTCAACATCCTCAATCCTACAATCACTACATATAGGAGAGCCATCAACACATCATAGGCTAGGAGGCAATGATTCCGACGACTTGGAGGACATCAGAAGAGCTCAAGAGGCTACTAATAGGGCTTTCGTAGAGCAATCAGCTACAGATGTGTGTTGGGATCAATGGGAGTTGGAGCAGGTGAACCAACTCTACTCTACTCCTTGGATGCCTCCGCAGTAAGCACAACATGCTGAGGGGGCATCTTAGGGTTAGACAATATATGAGCCACGGGGGACTGAGGCTAAGTGAGTGGCACAACAGATGGAGCATGACGATTGGGTGTCCAATATGCTGGTGATGGATAATCCCTATGCACATCAGCACCACACACACGACGAGTTTCAACCGAGTCAGCTCCACGATGCTCTGCCACCCACACAGCCTTCACAGCAATCAGGGCCGCCAGACCACTACGGACCTTCTACTGCAACTGGGCAGAGACCACAAACCCGCCTAATCCTTATTCAGCCTCACATTTTCAAAGAGATAGGCAACACAAAAGAGGGAGGCGAATTAATAATTAGATATGTTAATGGGTCAATACACCATGGGATGTAATTATAAATAATATGTAGTAACGATTTGTTTCGGTTGAAAAGCGTGGCGTTTCATCTTTTCTAATACTTAATAATTTACAGATATGGGACTTCAAATTTAAAAGCAATCGACGAGGAAAGTATAAAAAATATTATTTTATGTAACATTTCACAGTGGAAACGACCAGAGGAGAAATTGGGGTATCCTCTTTTCTATCGCGTTTGGAACATGGAAAAGGTTATTGTCGCGGTTTCGAAAGGGAAAAGATCCCTGTCACTGGTCGAAAACGGGATATAGTGCATGGCCCTTCTGTCACAGTTTCAAAAAGAAAAAATATTATATTGCTGGTCGAAAATGGAAAAGGTGGCCATCCGTTTCTCTCGCATCTCACACCCACGATAAGTATCTCATCGCGCACAATTAGGTTAGTTTCGCAATTTCGTTAAACTGTGTCTCATTTCTCAAATTATTTTTTTCTGTGAATTATTTATAAATAATTTTCAGAAAAGGAAGAATCCGACGATGACTTTGTCTTCGGTTTGTTGTCCGCAAATTTACCATTGTACCCCTAGTGCCTTCTTTGATATTTTACTTTCGTATCATCAGTAGCAATTCTATCTTTTTTAGGATAATCAGTAGCAATTTGTTGAAGTCGTGTGGCATTTACGTTAATGTTATTTTGTTTGAACAAAGAACAGAATTGCAGTTTTGAGCTTCCAATATGCAAAATGAAAAAAAAAACTGTTTTATAAAATATGTCCAATCATCGTCATATGCATGTACACAAGGCCGAAAAATTATAAATACAAGTAAAAAAAATAAAGTAGACCATACTTTCCTTACTTAAGTACTACTATTAACTACACATTTCCCTCTTCACCCATTTAACATTATAGGTAAAACAAGAAACAATGCAATAAAAGATTCTTGAATTTATCATAAACTTACATCGTAGAACAACAATTTTTTAAAAATTTAAACCGATGTTGTGAAATAGAGGGAGTTGATTATTACACCCCCACAGGATTTATCTTACAAATCTCACACACAACGTGTATAACAACACAAGTAAAATGGCCTTTCGAGAACTATGGGTCAATATCATTAAAACTATAAAAAAAATACTCTAATGATTGAGTGACGTTGCTAATAAAGTAGCTATTGTGAATCAAAGAAAAAAAAAAGTTGCTATTGAGTTTTATGTACATCCTGCACAATTAAAAATTTAAATTATTAGAAAACAAACAATCTACTCCACATCAATACTCCCATAAAAGTTAGGGTGAAATATATGCAATCTACTCATAAATCAGGTTTGAGATTTACTATCTTTTGTTTTTTTAGAATCTCAATCACTCAATCACAATTTAAATGTTCTACATTGAAATAAAAGAAAATTTAAGGTTGTTCATCATCTCATGAGAAATTGTAAATTTTTTTCTATCTTGATCTACAATGTTAATTTAAGAAGTAATAATTCAAATAGAAAGAAAGACGTATGCTTTTTTTAAGGAAAATGATATGAATCCCATAAATTGACATTCCTCTCACAAAATGGAAATTGGAACCCTCTTAGGTTGCGTTTGGGAGTGTGTTGTATTTCCCAAACTCTGTTTAACATATTGTTTTTGGATATAGTTATTTAATACTACTGAAATAACAACAATATCTTACTCGATATGAAAAATATCTTCAATTACCATCACATCTCGCAGCACAACGTAGCACAAAAAGCACCACAATCTCAAATATAACCTTATTCTTACCATATCTTCCGACTACTATAATTATTTTTTAAATAGATTAATTATTTTCATCATAAATATGTCAACATTTCTCAAACTCAAGATCTTTTGTTTGAGAGTATGACTTGTCTATTTTTTCTCTATATATCACATATGATTCTCTCTTCATTGGATGTAGATTAGAACACTAAATAGATCATATAAAACCACAATTAAGGAAAGACAATGCAAAAAACATAAAAAAGACTTAGAAACCTCGGCCTTCACTGGTCAATTTCATACACTCACCATCACAGACACAAAAGAAAAGGCATCAACTTGTGTGTTTAATAAGTTGACGTGAGCTAAACGCGGTTGTTTGCTCCCACGTTTGATGCTGCTGTCGTGTCTCTTGTTTGAGGACCTAATATGATACAAGTCTTTTCACTTCTTTCAGAAAGAACAACTTTACTTTTGGATGCGAGAACGACAGAATCATCGTCATATATTAAGACCCGCTCCGTTTGACCCATTAAAGACTGCATCTTTATTTCTCATCGTTTCGCAGCAAAAGGCCCCACCACAAATCAACATAGTAAAAGAGTTTTTATCCACTCATGTTCTTTAAAGTCTAAATAGCACTATTCTTTCTTAAAAATCTCTAATGTAATTAAGTGGGAAATTTAATTCTATATCACTCAAAAAAGACCATTTTAATAAAATATCACTCACCAATTCTTTTTATCACTAAAATACCACTCAAACATTGCATAGTTAGTGATGTTATCACTTTCGTCAACTTTTGCTGAAAAATTTGATTTTCTGTCACCGAACTTTAGTGCTTAATACGATATGCCACTAAAATTTTACCTCATAACTATCTGTCACTATTTTTTTAAGCACAATATTATATGCCATTTTTTATTGATCAATTTGAAGAAATGACCAAATTACTCTTGTGAGTCGAGACCTAGTCATAATTATAAATAAAAAGAAAGGTTGGAATGTAAAATTTTCAATTTTTGAAGACTAACACAAAATTTTAAAAATTTTAAAGCTAGAAATTGTGTGTTCCAGTATTTCTATTTATTTATAATCATGATTAGGTCTCAACTGATAGGGGTATTTTGGTCATATTTCTAAGTTGATCAGTCAAAAATGACATATAGTATCAAACTTTAAAAAAATAGTAGTATATAATCAAGAAGAGAAATTTCAGTGTCATATCGTATTAGACACTAAATTTCAATGCTATAGAATCAATTTTCCCACTTTCATTAAAGATTTCATTTATAAATTTATAAAATTTTAATTTTTCCCCTGTTTTCTTTCTCCTTCTTCCCCGTTCCTCTCTATCACTACTAGCTACGACTAGCCTCCTTCATGGCCACTGCCAATTTCTTTTTCTTCCTCCGCCACCAGCCTCCTCCTTTTGTCGCTACTGTAAGTGCCATTAGTGAGCTCCGCTGTCACGCCCTCAAATAGGGTCTAGGCATAACAGTTGTCACACGTTTATAGAGCAGTGCGTATAACCGTGTAAGGTCTTATACAAATTAGAATCAAATCAAAAAGGTATCATAAAACTGACTTTATTCATTATGTAGATATGATACATTAACACAAAATATGACAAAAATAAAATATAGTTTCTAGTCGCATCTCTCTTAGCTGATTTAGCCTAGTGTTCATGCTCGTGCTCTGATACATTTATTCTGCAACATGATCTCCAATTCTGATACTAACCTTAGACAATTGATTTAGTAAGTTTGGTTTGGAAGATAGCACTGCATGAACCATTGCTAACTGAATTTGCAATTACCTTGTGATGTTGAGGATTGAACAATGTACTCGATTGCACAATGTATTTGCATGAATCAGGAAACCTTGTGATGTTGAGGACTGAACAATGAATTCGCATGAACTGTTGCTATCTGTCCATTGCTTCAGCTTGCAAAAATGCTTTTTTCGGATTGGGGATTCTAACAATTGAACTTGAGACCTTTCACCTTCTAAGCCAATAACTTAACACTAGACTAAATCCCCAGCTATATGTGTCATTTGCATATCTCAGAACTTTCAGACAAGAACATATATTCAAGTTTCAAGTTTGTAAGCATATTACCAAGTGTAGGCTAGCAAAACATCAAACTTTACTATGATTTTATGTTTCTAATTAACATTTAGTTGCTTCTGTTTCAAGATATTAAATCTATGATAGAACCTAGGACTAGTAGTGGAAGTGCAACTGTTAGTGGAAGTGTAGTTGCATCACTCATTGGTCCAATTGTAGCCACGCCAACTCCTGTTGCAACCCCAAGTGTAGCCACAAGTATTGATGCTGGTTGTAATACTACCCCAGAGACCATAGACCAGTAGACCTCTTGAGAAGAAACAAAAGAGGCCAACCTCTGATGTTTGGAAGCACTTTGAGAAGATAGAGGTTAAGAAAACAGGACCAAATGGAGAGCAAATTATAGAATCATGGGCTAACTGTAACCTTTGCATTTATAAAGCTAGGACTATTAGCCAGAGAATGGTACAACAATATTTTGGAATCACATGAAGAACAAGCACTCAATCCTGCAAGGCCAACAGATGCCCAATTTACAGAAGAGTGGAGAGAACAGCAACAATGTTGTTGAAGCATATCGGTATGATCAAGAACCTAGTTTGCAGAAGTTTTATTTGGCAATCATTATGCATGAGTATCCCTTCAATATTATTGAGCATGAATATTTTGTTGAATTTATCAAATCCTTAAGCCCCATTTTTCTAATCAAAAGTCATGTGTTTGTGAAAAAACAAATAGTTGACATCTTTACAGAGGAAAAGAAAAAACTCTATGAGCATTTTAGATCCCTTTCATGCAGGACATGTGGACATCCAATCAAAATAAAGCATCTATGTGTATTGCACTGCCTAGTGCATTGTGCATTGGATAGATGATAATTGGAAGATTCAAAACAGAATTCTAAAATTCATGCATATAGAAGGCAACATTCAGGCAAGGCTTTTGTTAAGAATATGATGGACTAGAATATTGATAGGAAGATATTTGCTCTCACTTTAGACAATGCATCTTCAAATAAAGTTTGTGTGAAAGATGTCATTCGCACTCTTCATACTCAAGATCAAGTGAAAATAGTATTATTGTTACTGGTGTGAATTCTAGATTAGATATTTTCTTGGGGGATGACAACAATAAGCATGATGATCTTGATACCTAATACGATACAAACATGACAAATCTGAGAGAGAAAACTAAATTAGATAAATACATGGAAGAGAAACCACTACAAGTTACTGGCTCTAATGGGGTATTCAACGTATTGTCATGGTGAGAGTCTTATAGCACGGCATATCTTGTTCTCTTGCGACTTGCTCGTGATGTGTTAGATATTTTAAGTATCAACTATTGCTTCCGAGTCCACTTTCCGTGCAGGTGGTCGTGTTATTGATCCATTTCGTAGTCACTTAGATCCTAGAATTTTTCGTACGGAAAACTCAAAGTAAAAAAATAATCTCGCAAAAAACACAAAAGAAAATAAAATTTCAAAAATGATCATAGTCGCCAGCCCGGCTGGCGACTTAGCACTGGAAACCCTAAGTCGCCAGCCGGGCTGGCGACTTAGGGGGATATATAATCCCAAGCCGTGGCGACAGAGGGAGGAAAATTTCATTCCGTTTGAAAAAAAAAAAGAGAGGAGAGGAGGAGGAAAGGGAAGGAAAAGAGAGAAGAGAAGAGGGAGAGGAGAGGAGAAAGAGAAGGAAAAGAAAAAGAAGAAGGAAGAAGAAGAAGAAAAAGAGGAAGAAGAGGAGGAGGTAAGTTTTTTAAAATTATCTAATTAAATCTGTTTTAGAAATTAGTTTTAAATACATATCAGTTTTAGAAATAAAATTTAAAATGCAGATATATTTTAGAAATTAATTTTAAATGCATATCTGTTTTAAAAATATAGTTTCGAGTATAGATCTGTTTTAGAAATTCATAGAAAATATATATCTGTTTCAGAAAATAAATTTGCAATACAGATATGTTTTAAAAATTAGTTTAGAGTATAGATCTGATTTAGAAATTTGTGGAAAATACATATCTACTTTAGAAATTTAGTTTAGAGTATAGATCTGTTTTAGAAATTTAGTTTAAAGTATAGATTTGATTTAGAAATTTGTCGAAAATATATATGTGTTTTAGAAATTTAGTTTAGAGCATAGATCTGATTTAGAAATTTGTGGAAAATACATATCTGCTTTCGAAATTTAGTTTACAGTATAGATCTGTTTTAGAAATTTAGTTTAGAGTATAGATCTGTTTTAGAAATTTAGTTTAGAGTATAGATTTGATTTAGAAATTTGTCGAAAATATATATGTGCTTTAGAAATTTAGTTTAGAGTATAGATATGTTTTAGAAATTTGTGGAAAATACATATCTGCTTTAGAAATTTAGTTTACAGTATAGATCTGTTTTAGAAATTTGTGGAAAATACATAGAGTAAAGATTAATTTTAAATTTTTGTCGTAGACAATGTCAGAAAGAAGAATAGTGTATGTTTTTCACGGGGAACAAGTAATCAGAAACGGACCACATGGAGATGACCTATGTAGCTGTCATCGTGTAGACATGGAATTAAATGATCTTAGTGCAGTTAATTTTGAGGATCTTAAGACCCGAGTAATGGACATACTAAATATCAACTCGTCTAAACATGAAATTGTCATAGAAACGTAGGTGCCTGTTGGTGAAACAGGTAGTTGGAAATTATGTAAACTTAAAGGCGATCGGTCTTGGGGTTCTCTAGTTAGGAGAGTGTTAAATCCCATTCATGGCCCAGATGACTGCGTGTTGTATGTAACGGTACTAAACATCCCACCGGTGGAAGAGATACCCGAGCCAGTCATTGATCCAACAATAACACAGGAATCTGGCAGTGTCCCGAACACAAGATTCGTGAGTGGGTATTTCTGGACTGGGGACGAGGCTTACGCCGATGAATGTGAAGACGAGGGTATGGAATACTCAGGCAGCGAAGGTTCGGAGGTGGATGCAAACTATGCGGATTCGTCTAGCGAAGAAGATTATCGTGGAATGGGACCTCCACAGCAATGGTTAGATCCAAGTGGTTTTGATAATGCACGAATCCACGATGATCGCAGTTCGGAGTCGACATCGGATGAGCAAAGATTAATTTTAGGACAACATTTCCGAAGCAAGGAGGAGGCAAAGCAAGGCGTGGCGATGTGGTCCATTGCACTACGTCGCTCTTTCAAGGTGGATAGAACAAATCCGTGGCTGTACGCAGTGAAGTGCACGGTGGAGGGATGTAGATTTTATGTTCATATTGCCCGGTACAAGGATAGTGAGCACTTTGTTGTTTCGAGAATCACCGAACATGACTGTTCGGTCACAGAAGCCTCACAGACCCACAGGAATATATTATCGGCTTTTGTGGCAAATGTGATTTTGGCGAACCTTCATGCAAATTTGGACATGGCACCAAAATAAATTGTCGCTCAAATCGCTGACACTTTCGGATACAACATTCAATACGGCAAGGCATAGAGAGCGAAACAACTTGGCCTTGAGATGCTATTTGGATCTTTTTACGATTCATATAACTACGTGCCCAGACTGATACAACAAATCGTCGATACCAACCCTGGCACTGTAATGGACATGGTTCATAGGCCAGTTGTGGACACAAACGGTGACGTGGTGCATGGAGAGGAGTACATGGAGCGTATATTCTGGTCATTCGGGCAGACTATCTCTGTATTCAAGTACATGCGGCCAGTACTCTGCGTGGATGGCACATTTTTAACTGGGAAGTACAAGGGAACTTTAATGACAGCTGTTGGCGCAGATGCAAACAATCAGCTACTTCCGATGGCGTACGCCATCGTAGAAGGCGAGAGCACAGACAGTTGGGTGTGGTTCCTTACAAATCTGAAACAAGCTATTGTGAAGGATAGACGGAATGTGTGCGTCATCCATGATAGACACAAGGGCCTGTTGAGTGCCATAGAGTTCATGTTGCGCACAGAGGACCCGCAATATAGATGGAATGACTTGATAAGTCGGTGGTGCAAACGACATCTTGCGGCGAACTTTTTCACACACTACAGAAACACAGGCCTGATGAAGAAGTTCAAGAGGTTGTGTGATCAGAACCAGGGCCATAAGTTCCAACGAATTTGGGACGAGCTAGAGAAAGATACCTCGGACCTAGCTAAAGCTCAAAGATCTGAGACAAGCAGTTCGCAACAGACGGAGGATGAAGAAAATGTCGTGGGAACTTCAGATGGGCCGATACGTCGCAGCCGGAGATCAAGAACAAAGAAATTTAGTGAATGGATCGGTGATAAAGCTCCAGAGAAATGGTCACTACTGCACGATAAGGCAGGAGCTAGATACGAAATAATGACAACCAATATGGCGGAGGTGTACAACTTTGTGTTGGGGGGGTGCGAGGGCTTCCGCTCACCGGAATTGTGGAATTTACATGGCATCGCACTGCTAAATACTTCCATGAGAGGGGTACAGCTGCAAGAGCACTACTTGGGGTCACACCAGCAAAATATCCTCACGAAGTGCAGAGGTACTTAGAAATGAAAGCCGCGGCCACTCACAAACACTCAGCCCAGTGCATTCCAAACAGCAGAAGGCAAAGTTGGATTGTTTATCTGAAGAGTAAGAACGTGGGGGGAGGATACATGCGGTCGATCAGAAAGTAAGGTGTCATTTTTTAAGACGGTGTGAAGTGCACTTGTAACAAGCCTGCTTTGTTGCATAAACCGTGCTCCCATGTGATGGCAATGTGTGCGCATGACAACAAGTCAATTGAGACGTACATATCACTTTACTATGGCGCACGGTTCCTCGCTAAAACATGGACTGCAGACTTCGAGGTCTGGGGAACTCAGGAGCACTACAGAGAGCTGTCACGCAGAGCAGGGAAGATCTTGTATGTTCCACCCCCACACTTGGAGCGGAGAGGCCCTGGACGACGACGAAAACTTTGAATCAGCAACGACATGGATAATGCAGAGCGCGATGAGCTGCGAAAGTGTGCTGTTTGTCGACAGCCTGGCCACACAAGGAGGACATGTCCTAATGCATCCGGATCGCACTGAACGCGAATCAATCAGCACTGTTGTGCAATGCGTAATCATTCCTCTCATGTATTTATGTTTATTTGTCACTCATTTCGTATGGCGTACTAACTCAATGTTCTTGCTTGCAGACATGGCTCATGATCGCAGACAGCTTCCTGAGCTACTAGATCAATACTATGATGATCGTCATCGAGCTCGAGCCCTTGCCCTTAGGACCGAAGAGGAGCTTCAGCCGTTCTGCCTACGATCGCTGGGCACGGCCTGGCCTCTTGACATGAGATACATCGCACGGCTGAGGGCGGTGGGACTTCTTCCTTTTGTCAGGACGATCACCAGAGCAGAGGCCTTCCGGCACGATCGATCATTGGTGTCTGCTCTGGCGGACAGATGGAGACCAGAGACACACACATTTCACTTCCGGTGGGGGGAGATGACCATCACCCTGGAGGATGTGGCGATGTTATTCGGCCTACCGATTCGAGGACAGGCCTGGGTACCACCACCCACTCCTGCCTGGTGGGATGTGGCATTCACACAGAGGTTTCACCCCCTACCTCTAGGACACGAGCCCTTCCAGCATGACGCGGGAGTTCCTGCAGCCTGGCTCGCTCACTTTCGGATATGCCCAGCAGATGCTGATGAGTGGACAGTCAGCCGACACTTCGAGGCGTACCTACTACACCTGTTTGGTAGCTTCATGTTCACTGGTACGCTTACTCATGGTACATACACATGTATGTTACTTACTGCATTTAAATCCTAACTTCCTGTTTGTTTTTGTTTGTAGGTACGCACGGCGACACGGTGGACCGTTGGCTTGTTCCACTGGCGCAGATGCTCGCAGACATGCCGATCGAGCAGATTCCACAGATCAGCTGGAGCTCGGCGGTTCTGTTTGCGACGTATCGAGCATTGTGCGACGCCTGCGTTTGCCGTGCCCGGCAGGCAGTTATGGCTGGGTGTCCTCTCCTTATTCTCCTGTGGTCGTACGAGCACCTTCCCGTAGGACGACCACTCGGCACTGATGTCCCCGTGCCGCTGCCGGAGGGGTACCCGCCCAGGGATGCAGAGGATGAGGCAGATCGCCCGACCATGGGGGATCGCTGGTTGCAGCGCGAGCTGCAATGGGCCACGGTCCAGGTGCACGCATGCTACGGGGCGTACAGTGATGAGCTGGAGTTGCTCCATCCCTCGCGTGTTGTCTGGAGGGTCTGGACGGCCACCTATGTTCAGAGCACAGCTGCAAGAGGGATCCCATCGATATGTACAGGGGACCGGGACTTATGGCTCACCCGATGTGTTCTTGTCTTCAGCCATATGTTGGAGGTATACGCTCCATGGCGGGTGATGCGGCAGTTTGGCTTATATCAGCTTGTCCCTCCTATCGATGCTCCACATCGGTTGTCACACGCCCAGCATGAGTAAGCTCGCGATCATCTCTACGCATAGTGTTTCCGCTCCACAAAAAGGCTTAACACTTTTGTTTTTCTTGCAGGCAAACCCGCAAGGGCAAGAAGGCTTTCACTTGGGAGGATCGGCAGGCTCCGTACACACGCAGCTGGGAGGAGAGAGCAGGGATGGATGTAGTGCGCAACGATAGGCCATACGATCCGAGGACATATGGCGACTACCTTCGATGGTATATCCGCTGCACCATTCCTCGCATTGCCTCACCAGCTCCAACGCCTACCGAAATCCCTGCCCCGAGTGTGCAGCAGATGTACGATCCACACCACGCATCCCGTGTGCACCGCCAGGTACGAACAAATACTCAGTTTCTTGCTTGTTATTGTTATTTCTGCTTACCATTGTGTCTGGTCTTGTAGGTTGACGGCCTTCGTGCGATTACCTCCACCACGCAGCCGCTACTCCATCGGGGCGAGTCACGTCTACCTATCACACCCGAGGAGTACAGGAAGGCCATCGCCTTCATTCATCGAGTTGCGACGCAGCTGTTGCGGGAGAGTTCCGCCACTTCGTCGACATCTGTTGCACCTCCTCCGCCGAGGGCCCCTCCCATTCAGACGCCGTCGCAGCCGACCGCTCATCCGCAGAATGCACCCGGACCGTCAGGTACGGCCATCGACGTCCCTATTTATCTTGGTGCGCCCCTGGCCCGCTCTTACTGTTCAGGTGTTCCACCTCACGTGGACGTGGCATCGCGTGGTGGTGTACGGATCTCTGAGGGTCCCCCTGCGCGCCCTTCCGGCTCCGATTCCAGCCTGGGGTTCGACATCACGTTCGACCTGGATGACGAGTACGTCGCCATGTCGCAGCGTACGGTGCATGAGCCTGCCGGTACATCCTCATCTGCTCCATCGGCACCATCCAGTAGGCGCCCACCCTGCATTCCGCCTCAGCCCGTCCATGCCGACCCGGACGTGGTCCTCGACCCTACGTACGCGGACTATGCTGACATGTTGCAGAGGGGAGACGACACCCACCAGAGCCAGCATCAGTTGGCGTCCGCACAGCTTGGTGATGCGCCTCCGCCGTCGCAGGACCCTCCTGATACAGGCCTCGATCGGGCGACCGCCCAACCACCACCACATCGACAGCCGTCACAGAGGATGGTGCGGGGACGCACCACCTACTCACCCTCACCGTTTCAGCGGGACCGGCCTCGTCGTCCGAAGAGGGGCCGACATTAGTTTTTTTTCTAATTTCTTACTCAATGAAACATGATTTGTGTTTACATGTATGCATGAAACATGGTTTTTCTATAATTTAGCCTTTCTACTTTTCAGTATTTTTTTAAGTTCAGTTCTCACTTTTGATAACCCTACAAATTAAATTTACCATGACACATACGAATAAATCAACCGAACCCCTCGCGACTCTTTTTCTCCCTGATTAGGCGGGTTGCGGTAGTTCAATATACCTTTCTATGTTTTACCTGTAATTATTCTTTTTATTTTGGTTATTCGTACATAAAAAACAGTCTTGCAGGCTATTTTACAAACAACATACACCACATAGGTTATTTTTGAAATAATCAAAACTATATTGGTTATTTTGGAAATAACATACACCACATGGGTTATTTTTGAAATAATCAAAACTATGTTGGTTATTTTGGAAATAATATAAAACAATAACTATTAGTTTCTATTTTGAAATAATATAAAACAATAATTATTTCGAAAAAAATTGTTTTCTGGCGACTTAGGCTGGCGACAGAGGAGGTGGCCTAAGTCGCCAACTGGGCTGGCGACTTAGGGCAGAAAACACTAAGTCGCCAGCTGGACTGGCGACTATGGTCATTTTTGCAATTTTATTTTCTTTTGTGTTTTTTGCGAAATTATTTTTTTACTTTAGGTTTTCGTACGAAAATTTCTAGATCCTAAGGTAGTAGAAGCTTTGATCTGTGCTAAGGATTGGATATCGGCATCAAGGAAAGGTAATAAGTTGACAAGTAAGAATGCATGGACAACTATGAAACTATTTACTGATATAATCATTAAATTTTCAGGAGCTAAGGAGAATATTACATCAATTGTTGGTGATTTAGATGTTATTGGCATGTGCCTTTCTACAAACATATATATCCAGATGATGATTGATTCCACCAATGGATTGTTACTAATTCTCTACCCATCTGCCTTACGATTTCATTATGTAATTAATTGATTGTCTAATTTCTATAGCATAGGTGGCACAACAGTATCCTATATCAAGGAAAGAGACAACCAAGCGAGTCTTTCTTATTAGCTATTTTTGTTGCTTATGTTTACGAATAATGGAAGAACAATATATGTTTTATGTACTTTGTTTGTTTGTGTTTATTATATATGGATATTTGTGTTGTCCATTTGTTAATTTAGAACTGTTAAATTCTAATTTTAGTTTACATATAACAGGATATCCGATTATAGATCCATAACCGTATTGGTTTTGTTTCGTATCCTTTTTGTATTCGTATCTATGTCTATCTGAATTTGTATTCGTATTCAGTAATACCCGTATCCATATTCATATCTGATCCATTTTCATCCCTACCAACAACTTAGTTTAGTTTTAGAGGAGAGAGAATAACAAAAAAATATTTGTTTATTCATTTGAGGAAACAAGAAAAGTCACCAAAAAAGAGGGAGGTGGGACAAAACTAAAAGTTTAGACCCTATTTGAAATAGAAAAATTTTATATAAATTTTGAAGGAAAAAATATATGCTCTCACTCTATAGGAGATTTGCATTTCAAGCACATCCTTACGCTAAAGCGCCAATTTTGAACATATACAGTGTTGTTTATGAAAAAAAAATCCTAGACCCCACCTGGTATGTGTTCGAAATTGGCGCTTTAGCATAAAGAAATTAATTAGAAAACCTTAACGGGCATACACGACACAGTGCAAGAAAAAAAAAAAAAAAGACCTCGGCACAATACGAATAAAAAGAACAAATTAATTAGAAAACCATTGAAAACTAGCAATTTCTGGCATAACGGCAGGTCCAAGATTTTATTTTTTTCGGAAACGAGATTGCATACCTGAACAGAACTACAATACATAACACAATACAAAACACAAACATTGAAAATAAACAACACTACAAAACACAAACATTGAAAATAAACAACACTACAAAACACAAATCAAACCACCACCATTAATCAGCAGTTCTTGTTGTCGGGCTTGGCGACCTTACAGTTGACCTTCTGGAACACCACGGCCGCCTGCGCCGCCCCGGGCGGCGGCGCGAGCTGCAGCTTGAGCGGGCAGGTGGCCTGGAGCTTGCACTTGGTGTAGTGCGCCTGGTACCTGACCTCGCCGGCGAGCGCCACCTCCACGTCGAACACCCCTGTCGCGTTCTCCTTCTTGAACTCGGCCACGCCGGCGTTCCCCAGCGCCACGTACATGCCGCTCGAGCCCGTCGCCAGCCGGTACACCACCGTCTTCCCCGCCGGGTGCTTGTCCCCCTGGCCGGCGACCTGCACGCGGTCGAACCGCTGGCCGTCGAACGAGTACGCGGCCTCGAGCGCCTTGGTGTGCTTGAAGCTCATGGCCCAGTTCCGGTTGCGGATGGTGAGCGCGATGGTGAGGTTGTAGTCGAACGCCGTGGCCGGCGCGCTGACCAGCGCGAAGCGGGTCAGGGAGGCGTCGTCGACGGTGATAGTGACGTGGCGGATGAAGCCGTAGGCGACGACGAGGACGACGACGAGGACGACGGCGACGACGGCGACGAGGCAGAGGAAGTAGTACCAGAAGTCCCGGCACTTGTAGCAACAGCCGTCGCAGCACTCATCGCACATCCCCATGGATGATTTCTTGGTAATGCTTGGAGAAATTTGGAGCTTTTGGATCTTGGAGGAGTTAGTAGGAGCGCAGGTATATTGGAGGCGTTGACTAGACCAGCAGAGGCCACTTCAGGTCGGTTTGAAAGACCTTTTTTTTTTTTTTTTTTTTTATCATGGTTAGAATGACTTGGTTTTTTGTTACTCACACTTGGGTGATGATCTTATTATATTAAGGGTTTTCCATTTTCATCCTCCAATTTTCGGTGTCTCCCTTTTGGTACTTGAATTTTTAGTTCAGTCTATTTTAACCCCTCTATTTAAAAATTTAAAATTATGTAAGTTTTATATCATTGATATGTTGATCTAAACTCATTTGTTAGTGATGTGGAGAATCTCAGTTCAAAGTGAAAGACCAAAAAAGTGCCTATAAAAAATTTATCTTACAAAATGAGCAAAACCTTAAAGTTAGAGACTAAAATAAAACTTTTCCTTTTTATAAACTAACTAGAAATGCCAAATAATTGCAAGGGATATTAATACTGTAATTTCTTAAGGAATCTCGCTGTATATAAAATTTCAGTTGTATGAGTCTTAAAAATCATCTGATTAATATACGATTTTATGAAGTGTAGATTTTTTTATTCAAGCTCACTATCCGCAAGTGGAAAAAAAATTAATATACAATTTTTTTTATTCAAGCTAGCTCACCAACGTGCAAATAACTGGGCTCATCACTGACATCTTTTTTATTCAAGCTGAGCCAAAAATTTTTAAGCCAACCTACGGTAGCTAATTATAATGTCATGTTGGGAAAAAGGTACTATTTTGGTATTTTAATTTTGGATCTAACTCGTTTCAGAATCTCAATTTTCCAAGAACTCTATTTTTGGCAATCAATTTTTGACTCAGGTCCTGTCGTAGTATAAAAAATACCTCGGCAGGTTTGATGACGTGCGCAACACGTGTTCCTCAACGCGAGCTGACCGCGTGACGGGTCACCCCATGTTGGACAATCTCAGAGATTGACACAAGGGTTTATACAGGTTCAAGCCCCAGTGGAGGCCCTAGTCCTGTCGACGTGCTCCCGACACATGTCGGCTAGGGGAATCTCTCCCGGAGAGAGGGTTCCAGAGCACGCCTATTAGTTTTTATGATTGGAGTCAAGTGAATGTCTTAGGTTACAAGAGAGGGTTACAAGGGTATATATAGACCCCAAAAGACGCAAATTACTAAACTACCCCTGCTACAACCATAGGATCGAGGGCAGGATAGTCTTTTGGCGAGGTCCAGGGCACCGATCTCAGACACGTGGCGGCCCTCGAAATCAGTGCCTACCGGAGAAGGGGCTCCGGGGGAAGTCTCTCCCTAGCCCGGAGAAGGGACCCGGGAATGAGGGGGCTCCTCCTCCCGTCCTTGGATGACGCTTGACATTGCTAGCATTTTCCCCCAACAGAAGCCCCCCACACCCCAGAGGACATTTGATGTCGTCGGGGGGTGCGATTCGTTTTTTAGGAGAAAATGGTCCTCTCCCGGAGAGCTACTCCGGGCGCAACTCGTCCTTTTCCGAGAGAGGAGCGCTATTTAAGTCAGCCATGTGTTCTCGATATCCGTGTGACCCTTCGTATTCACGGTGGGGATCCCTCAAGCTGACCCGTGGCAGCCATCGAGGGCACCTCAACCCCCTATATAAGGAGGGGCCCGCCTCAGGTGAGGCTCACTTCCTTGTCCTTAGCCCTCATATTCCACCATATTTCCCGGAAGTGATTTCTTCCCCGGCTTCGAAAAACCTCTCTGGGAGAGACGAAGAGATGGCGTCGAAGGGGCGCGGGAAGGCTTCAAGTGTTCCGGAGGACGCAACTTCGGATTACCTCGGAACGACGGAGTTCTCCGCGGAGGACCGGGATACTCTCGTCTCCCGAAGGATTTTTGCGGCGGGGGACATCCGTGTCCCGGCTGAGGGGGAGGTGGTGGCTTTCATGGCCTTCGTCCAGGCGGGCCTGCGGCTCCCCATCCATCCCCTTCTCCGGGACTTCCTCCGGGAGCATGGGATCGCCTTAAACCACTTGACACCCAACGTTCTTGTGAGAATGAGGTTATTTTTGTGGTTATGCGAGACCACCGTCGGAGTGGAGGGGACCCTCCGCCTCTTCCAGTACTTCTACCGGGTGGCAGCGAAGAGCTCCCCGGTGGTGAAGCACAGGCCCAAGTCTACTTGCGGCTCGGTGATGCTAAAATTTGCTCCTTCCCGGGCGGAAGAGTACCCGGTGACAGCCTCCCAAGAGCACTGGGAGGGATGGAGCCGGAGATGGTTCTATCTCCGGGCGGGCGACCCGGAGATGATTTATTCTCCGAGGCCGGCGACCCTCGGTCGCCCCTCCAGTCCCCCGGCCTTGATGATGGAGGAGCTAACCTCCGTCGCGAAGATGACGGAGGCTCGCTCCTGGAGGAGTATGCGGGACTTATCCGAGGAGTTGCTTCTCCTCCGGCTTAGCCCCTTCAGCCAGAGTAGGAGGGGTCCGGGACTCGGCCCGGAGCTTCGACCTCTGAGGTTCCCGGTGTCGCGACGTAAGTTCCCAATTTCGGGAATTTTGCACGTTTCGTAGGAAGGTTTTGCTGATCATTTGTCTTTTGCAGTTAGGTCCTACTAGTCCACCCGGGAGAAGGCGGAGCACCTGCTCGGGAAATATTGTGAGGACTAGCACTCTCGGTGCCTCGCTGTCATCGGGGAGGGTCCTCCCCGGAACATTGTCGCCGAGGCCTTCGGGATGACCCTCCCGGAGAGGGTTCCTCTTCCGACTCCTAGCTCCCACAGGCGGCGGGACGCGGGGGCGCTCCCGACGACGAAGTGCGCTAAGACCGCCAGGCACCGGGCGAGAGCTCCAATTAAGCCCACGCCCAATCACCGGCGCCGGTGCGGAGGCCAGCGAGGACACCTGGTGCCCCGGAAAGGATGAAACCTACTCCGGGGCGAGCGAGGTCCCCCCCAGTCAAGACGACCTCAGAGACGCCATGGACGCCTGGGGGAGTGAGGCCATTGCCGGCCCAAACTCCCACGGTGGCACCCCGGGGGCCGGGGGAGGGTGTACCTCCGGCACAAGTGACTCCCCAGGGGGGATTGCAGCCCCCGGAGCCGGGGTATGAGGAGAGCCCCACGGACACGGCCACGTTGGTCGCGCAACTTGATGCCTTGGGGGCATCGGGCGTGTACGACCACGTGGTCGTGGAGGAGGATGAGCCGACCTCCGGGGACTACGACGCCACTCCTTCCCCGGAGCAAGCTCTCAGGGAGGATCCCCCGGGGGTGTACTTCCGGGGTAATGGCGCCTTTGCACGCCTGGACGCACTTTTTGCTCCCGACGTCATATCTTCCCCGGCGCCACCTCCCGGGGGAGCGAGCCATCACATTCCCGCCGGGGGTGACACCTTGGCGACACCGCGCCCAGGGAGGGGAACCCCCTGGATGTTATAGCGCTCACCTCCCGCGGGAGACGGGAGGTCCCCCGCCCCTCCCCCGGGAGACGTTCTCCAAGGCTCCGAGAGCGGGGTTGGTGACGAGGGCTTACCGATGGGAGGTGACCCCCGTTCCCCGGCGAGAGGGGCATCCCTCTTTTCCTCAGAGGAGGCGCGCGAGCTCTCCTTGAGCCTCGTCACCCCTAAGGTGCGGGCTCATGTCCGGGAGGGAGGCATTGACGAGCGCTAAAGGGGAGGTCGTCTCCTTGGCTTTACAGGTAAAAACTTGACCTCTCACTTTGTCGCTTGCATTGTCACTGACCATCTTTTTTCTCAGACCACCGCCGTAGCCCGCGCCGTCCGGACTCGCCTCACCCGAGAGAACGAGGACATGAGGTCGGCTTTAGCCTCCGCGGAAGCGGAGCGCGACGCTGCCGTTCTGGAAAGGGACGCGGCAGTCCAGGCTCGGGAGAGGTTTGTCCGGAAGAGGGACGCAACCACCCAAGAGTTGGAGTGCGTCCGGGCGGAATTGTTGGCCCCCGCGGAGGTTGCCCGGGACACCGCCATCCGGGAGCTGGAGGGCGTGCGGGAGCAGCTGGCGTCCTCCGAGAAGGCTCACTCCCGGGCACTTCAGGAGATGGGGTCCACGGGAGCTCGAGCCCTCGTATCGGTGGGGAATCAACTCCGGGCCACGTTGATTGGGCTCGGGGTCGAGTTCCGGGAAGAGGAGAATCCCCGCAACCCGCTGACTTCTTTGGCGGAGGCTCGCCGATTCCTCACTCGGCACATCACGGCGATCCCGGAGGCCGCGGATGTCCGAGCCCGAGCCTTGCCAACCACCACCACCGCGCTCGCGGCGTCCTTGGTGGAGTATTAGGAGGTCAGGGCCCAAGCTATCGGGCGCCTCATCCCCCGGAGCTTCTGGGAGTTCTACGAGCCCCGCCGGGCGGCGCTGGAAGAGTTGGCAGGGGCTTTCTACGATCGAGTGATTGAGCCCCCGCGAACGAGGCATCCCCAAGCAGCCGAAGGGGAAGTTCTGGGCCACGCCTCCTCCGGGGGGGACGACGCCGGGCAAGTATAAGCCTCCTGTCCCCCCTAGATAGATTAGGGGATTCTTTTTTGTGTATAGGATTTTTGTTCTCGGTAGTTCCATAGGGGGAACCCCGGACTTGTAAATCATTTGACAATGAAATGAAAAGTTTTTGCTAAGCTATATCTTGTCATGGTCAGGTGCCCGGGGCGGGGGTCTCCTTCCGATCACCAGGAGTCCCGCCCCCAGTGTCCCCCGGGGGGGGACAAGCCTTGCTCCAGTGGTTGCCCGATTGGCACTTGGCGAATTTCGACAACCACCGTGCGGAGTTGCCTGGACCTCCCCCGGGAGTGTGGGAAGCAATTCCCTTGCGAATCGAACCTCCCACAGGGTATGAGTACTGGCCGGAGGACATGTTCAACGCAGCGAGACGAAGAGTTCGGAGCTTGTACCGGGACATGGCGAGGGCTTAGGGGGTGCTAGTTCTCCGCATTAGACGTAGGTAGCCCCCCACATGTCCTCTGGGAGTAATCGACTCCCGGTCATGTACCCTGTAAGCCTACCGGGAGAGGCTGTCTCCCGGCTTGTTTGCCATGGAATAAAGAGCACTTGTTTTTGTTTCACGCCTAGACCTCGAGAGCGGTAGGTGTCGTTTTGGGAGACAATTTTCAGGGAAGTGATGCTCAACCTCCGGGGAAGGTGAACTCCGGAGGACGTAGTCCGGGGAACTAGGGTTCCACCTCCGAAGGAGGCGACCCATTCCAAGGGACGAGGTCCGGGGAGGTGAGACGGGGAGCGGTGCTCAACCTCTGGAGGGGGTGACCTACTCCGGGGAACGAAGTCCAAGGGTGCGGAGCACAATCTCCGGAGATGACCTACTCCGGGGAACGAAGCCCGGGGGAGCGGAGCACAACCTCCGGAGGGGGTGACCTACTCCGGGGAACGAAGTCCGGGGGAGCGGAGCACAACCTCCGGAGGGGGTGACCTACTCCGGGGAACGAAGCCTGGGGGAGCGAAGCACAACCTCCGGAGGGGGTGACCTACTCCGGGGAACGAAGCCCGGGGGAGCGGAGCACAACCTCCGGAGGAGGTGACCTACTCCGGGGGAGCGGAGCTCAACCTCCGGAGGAGGTGACCTACTCCGGGGAACGAAGCCCGGGGGAGCGGAGCACCATCTCCGGAGGAGGTGACCTACTCCGGGGGAGCGGAGCTCAACCTCCGGAGGAGGTGTCCTACTCCAGGGAACGAAGTCCGGGGGAGCGGAGCACAACCTCCAGAGGAGGTGACCGCTCCACTACTCCGGGGGAGCGGAACACAACCTCCGGAGGTGGTGACCTACTCCGGGGGAGCGGAGCTCAACCTCCGAAGGGGGTGAACTATTCCGGGGGACGAAATCGACCGTGTGGGGGACGGTCCGGGGGAGCGGAGCACAATCTCCGTAGGAGGTGACCTCTCCACCACTCCGGGGAGCTGTCCTCCGGGAGAGAAAACAACCGTGTTAGGTCAAAGTCACATTCTTGTTTCTCGGATTTAGCCAACCTCTTTCCTCTTGCAGCGGGGTATTTTATCTCCTCCCCCCGCAGCGGGGGGTGACTAGACATAGGCGGCCCCTGCTGGTGCTGTAAGAAAAAATCCCGGCCATTCCCTCTGAGGGGGGCATCCGCAAGGGGTTATTCTTGTGCAAGCGAGCGCAGGGATAAAAGATCTATCGGTCGCGCGACCCAGATCGCTCCCAGAGGAGGAAGAGCATAAAAACAAGCTCTAGAGTGTATGGGGGGACTAGTCCGCCAAAGTGACTCGTTACCTCGATTCCCTGGGAACCAGGTTGCCCCTTACGCCCTCAGTCCACGAGGGGATATTGTAAGCCACCCAAGGGGGAATGGGGCTCCCGCCGTCGGGACTTTTAAGGCTGAGCTGGAGCCTGTAGCCTCCTCGCGATGAGGGCATCCTCAGGGGGCATCCTCACGGGGAGGGCATCCTCGTGATGACGGCGTTGCCTCAGGGGCGCTTAAAGAAGTCTGCACAAAACCACATAACATAGAGAAAAAACCATTCGCATTGATTAAAACAAGCTGGTACAACGCCTCCACCCTTTGCGGAATCGCAGAAAGGGGGGGGCAAAAGGCCTTGAGTCAATTGTTACAACTCGCCGCGCCTTCCCCTTGTGAAGTCATCCAAAAAGGGGAAGGGGGGAGGCTCGGAGACTAAGTGTAGAATCTGTGGAGTAGGTCCGCATTCCAGCTTCAGCTCTTGGTCTTCGAGAGTAGAGAGCTTGTAAGCCCCCGAGCCAAGGATCGTGGAAATCCTGTATGGCCCTTCCCACTTTGGGCTGAGCTTCCCTTGGGCTTGAGGGTCGGTGACGCGCTTGAGGACAAGGTCACCCAAACGGAAGGCTCTCCCCTGAACACGCTTGCTGTAGGCGTGCGCCATCTCACGTTCGTAAATGGCGTTGCAGAGGAGGGCTTTATCCCGCTCTTCTTCGACGAGGTCCCCCTCCAGCCTCTGGTTGTCTTTGTTGGCCTGAAACGCGGCGGCCGAGACTCCCTCGAGGAGTTCGACTCGCAGTGATCGGAAATTGATTTCCGAGGGGAGTACTGCCTCAGCCCCGTACACGAGCGAGAAGGGGGTACGCCCTGTTGCTCGGCTTGGGGTCGTTCGCATGGAGCAGAGGATGCTCGGAAGCTCGTCTGCCCATGCCCCACGCCTGGAGGCGCTTTGCTCCAGGCGGCGATGGAGTCCTTGAAGGATAACCCCATTGACGCGCTCGACCGCCCCATTGCTCTTGGGGTGAGCCACCGAGGCGAAGTGGGGGCTCGTACCCAAGTTCTGGCAGAACTCGCGAAAGATCGCGGAGTCGAACTGGGTTCCATTATCCACGATAATCTCGCGGGGGACCCCGAATCGGCACACTATGTTCTTCCAGAAGAACCTCTGCACCGCACGGGATGTGATGGTGGCCAAGGGCTCGGCCTCCACCCACTTGGAGAAGTAGTCCACGGCCACAACCGCGTACTTGTATCCCCCCGATGCTGGGGGGAACCGGCCTAGGAGGTCCATTCCCCACAGCGCGAAGGGCCATGTGATGGGGATGGCTTGTAGAGCTGCGAAGGGTAGGTTGGAGCCCTTTGCCATTTTTTGGCAAGTCCCGCAGGCAGAGACAAGGTCTCTTGTGTCGCGGGCGATTGTTGGCCAGTAGAAGCCCTGGAGAATGGCTTTGGTCATGACGGCCCGAGGGCCGAGGTAAGAACCACAACACCCAAGGTGAATATCTTCAAGGAGCTGAACTCCCTCCTCCCGCGGGAGGCAGCGAAGTAGCGCAGAGGCTCCTGGCTTGTATAACGTCCCTTCTATGAGCACATACGCTCGCGCCTTAGCGCGAAGGCGTTTGGCTTCGGCTTCGTCGGAGGGCTCCCCCTTGATGCAAGAGATAAGAGGGGCCATCCAGGATGTAGCCCGGATGATTTTCGTGACGTCGGGGTCACAAGACCCGGAGTCCGGATCGGGGGTCATTGCAGAAGGTTTCGAGATGACCTCCAGGAAGGCCCCTTCGGGGAGGGGCCCTCGGGCACTTGCTACCCTAGCAAGGGTGTCAACGCAATCGTTGTCCCTACGCGGGATACGACGCGCCTCGAGGCCGTCGAAATAGTTTTCCATCTTCCGGACCTCGTTAAGGTAGAGGCTCAGATTCGGGTCATGGCACAAGTAGGACTTGTCCATTTGACACACCACGAGTTGAGAATCTCCCTTGACAAGGAGGCGTCGGATACCCAAAGAGCGGGCGAGGCGTAGCCCTAGGAGAAGGGCCTCATATTCCGCGACATTGTTCGTCGCGGGGAATTCGAGCTTGGCTGCATATTCGAGGGTTCTTCCCTCGCGGCTTCGAAGGACTACTCCCGCGCCGGCTCCTGCCAGGCATAGGGAGCCGTCAAAGAAGAGGTTCCAGTAGTTGTCGCGCGGTGGGGTGGCACGGGCTTCTTCTTCCGGCCCATGGACCGGAGCCCACTCGGCCACAAAGTCCGCAAGGACCTGCGACTTGATCGTGGTACGTCCGGTTAGGGATAGCGAGAAGGGGGCTAGCTCGGCCCCCCATTTCCCTATCCGTCCGGTGGCTTCCTTGTTCCGAAGCACTTCCCCCAAAGGGCGAGAGGAAGGCACCGTGATGGGGTGGCCTAGGAAGTAGTGGCGGAGCTTCCTTGATGCCATTAGGAGGGCATAACAAACCTTCTCCACCTTTGTGTATCTTGTTTTGGCACCTTGGAGAGCCTCGCTCACATAGTAGACGGGGCGTTGACGCCCATCTTCCTCCTTTACTAGGACCGCGCTGACGGCAACAGGGGTGGCCGCGAGGTAGAGGAGAAGGGGCTCCCCTTGACGCGGGCTCACGAGCATTGGTGGGCTTGTGAGATATTTCTTCAGGTCCTCGAACGCAGCCTGTGCCTCGGGGGTCCAATGGAACCCCTCAAGGCCGCGGAGGATCTTGAAGAACTGGAGACCGCGCTCCCCCGAGCTCAAGACAAACGACTTAATGCAGCCAAGCGGCCGGTAAGCCGTTGTACATCCTTGACAGAACATGGTGGAGGCATGTCGAGGAGGACCCGAATTTTTTCGGGATTGACTTCGATGCCCCTCTGGGACACAAGGAATCCAAGGAGTTTGCCTCCGCGGACGCCGAACGCGCATTTTTCGGGGTTGAGCATTAACCCATACTAGCGGAGATTACGGAAGGTTTCTCCCAAGTCTTCGAGGTGGGTGGCCGAGAGCGAACTCTTGACGACCGTGTCGTCAACGTACACTTCCACGTTGCGGCCGATTTGATCCCTTAGGACTAAGCTCATAAGGCGCTGGAAAGTTGCCCCCGCGTTTTTCAACTCGAAAGGCATGTGGACATAACAGAAGGTGCCGAGGGGAGTTATGAAACTAGTCTTTTTCTCGTCCTTGTCTGCCATTCGGACTTGGTGATAGCCCGAATAGGCGTCCAAGAAACTCATCAGCTCGCATCCCGCGGTGGAATCTACCAGTTGGTCAATCCGCGGGAGCAGGAAATCATCTTTTGGGCAAGCTTTATTGAGGTCGGTCAAGTCAACGCACATTCTCCACTTGCCGCTTGCCTTCTTTACGAGGACGGGGTTCGCTAACCACTCGGGATGTAGGACCTCCCGAACGAACCCCGCCTCCCGGAGTTTAGCGATCTCTACCTTGATGGCCTCCTGCCGCTCGAGGGAGAGCTTTCTCATCTTCTGTTTTACCGGGGGGTGACCAGGCATTACTGCGAGCTTGTGCTCTATAACATCCCTGGGCACACCCCCCATGTCCGCTGGCTTCCATGCGAAGACATCCACGTTTTCATGAAGGAAGTCGATGAGCCGCGTCGTGTGTTCCTCGGGGAGATCAGCCCCGATCTTGATAGTTTTCCCCTCGTCCTGGAAGAGAGAGACTTCCCGAAGGTCCCCCTCGGGGCGAGGCTTGGGAAGGAACTTCCCGGGGAGCGTGACTGGCACGTCTAGGGCCAGGGAGGAGCTCTCTCCCCCCGGGGCTTTAATCAGGTTAACATCCCCGATCACTGCGGAGGCGCGCTCGTAGAGGGAGCGAGCCACATCCTGGTCACCATGCACGGAGATCACCCAGCTCGGCCCGGGGATCTTCATGCAAAGATAGTTGTGGTGGACCGCTGCTTCTAAGCGGTTGATAATGGTTCTTCCCATTATGGCGTTGTAGGAGGAGGGGAGATCCACCACGTCAAACCGAACCATTTCTGTCCGGTAATTATCTGGGGCACCGAATGTCATCGGGAGGTCGACCTTCCCTACGGGGTGTATAGTTTTCCCCGGGACGAATCCTTGTAGAGGCCCCGCCGCGGGTTGTAGGAGCTTCTCGTCCACCTACATTTCTTTGAACGCCTTTAGATAGAGGATGTCCGCGGCACTCCCGCCGTCAACCAAGATTCGGGCAAGGCGACAGTTGAACACGGTGGCGGAGACGATCAGCGCGTCGTTGTGGGGGAAGCGCACCCCACGCGCGTCTTCAACGGTGAATGTCAATGGGACGTCCGACCATTTTGACAGCCGGGACGTGTTAACGGCCCCTATCACCTTCACTTCTCGCGCATACTCTTTGCGCTGGCGTTTGGAATCTCGCCCGGAGGCAGATCCCCCCACAATGACATTAATGTGCCTCTGGGAGGTTTGGAAGGGGAGCTCGTCGCTTGAGCCCTTTTCCTGGCCTTGCTTCTGACGTCCCCCTAGGGGAACGGGGAGTGCCGCCAAGGCCGGCGATGGAAGGGGTAAGGAGGTAGGGCCTCCTCCCCCCGGTCCATGTTGCTCGAGAAATGCCGCGAAGTGTTGGAGGAGCGCGTGGCATTCTCGGGTTGCATGGGAGTTGGACTTGTGGAAAGCGCACCACAAAGTGGTTCCAGCCTCCTTGCCCCCTGGCTTGGGGGCCTCTCGCGGACGGGAGGATTGGCTTCCTCTGCCGCCTTTGGGCTTGAAAAAGGGGCGCTGTCCCCGGTTAGGCTCCCGAGAGCCGCCTCCGCCTTCGAGGACGAAAGTGTCCTGAGGCCTTGGCTCGCTGCGGGGCCCCCTCCGGGAACGTTTGTGGGAGGGGTCCTTCGAGTCCCTTTCCCCAGGGCCGGAGGTCCCCTGATGCTTCTTCTAGAAGTCGTCCTCTTCAGCTCTCGCGTACTTCTCAAGTACGTTGAAGAGCTCGTCGGCAGAGGATGGGCAACTCCGGGAGAGTCTTCGGTGGAGTTCTCCCGGGAGAATGCCACTCTTGCATGCTTCAATCACCGTCGAGTCGGGGACGTGAGCCACCTTGCTCTTGATCTGGGCGAAGCGTTTGAAGAAACTTCGTATCGTCTCCCCCGTCTGTTGGCGAACGGTGTACAATTGCGACGAATCCAGGGGACGGATGTAATTCCCCTGGAAATTCGCGCAAAACTCGCGCTTCAGCTGCGCGAAGGACTTGATGGACCCACTCTTGAGGTTATAGAACCACGACCGAGCTATCCCCTAGAGGTAGAGGGGGAAGACGTTGCATTGGACGCTTTCGTCCCCCCCGACCGCCGAGATGGCCGTGGAGTATACCTGCACGAATTCATAGGGGTCGGCCTCCCCATTGTAGTGCTCAATATGGGGCGACCGATACGGCTTCGGCCACCGAACACGCCCGAGGCGGCGGCAAAGGGGTTGGTTGGCCCCTTCCACTTCCTTTGGGGAGTCCGCATCGTTATCCCCCTTCACAGGGGAGGCACGTTCATTGTCTGAATCGGAGAGGGGTCTCAACGGACCGCCTGCCTTCCGGTATCGTCTTCGTTCTTCGGGGTTGGTGGAACTCACCTCTTGCACCTCGGGGGGACCTCCGGAGGTGACGGAGGCCTCTTGCATTGGTCTCTTGCCCTTGTCCGTTGGGACGAGAGAACCATGCTTACGTGCGAGTGATTCTCGGCCGTGTAGGGACGGGGCGCCTTCGGACCTTGCCGCGCGCATGCGCTCTACCTCCTCCCAGGTGAACCGCGTTTGGTTCACCGGGAGAGCCCGGGGAGGGGGACCCGGGGGAGGAAGCGGATGTGCACCCGTTATCGGCGCGGGAGAGGAATCGCGGGCTGGAAGGGTTCCGACTATGGAGACGGCCCGTGGCGTGGGAAGACTTCCCAGCGGGGGAACGGCCTGTATTGCGGGAATCGCCCCGGAGACACTCCTTGGGACAGGCACAGTCCCAGGGAGGGGAATCCCTTCCGGGGCAAGGGATAACTCAGAGAAGGGAGGACGTCAGGGGAACGAAAGCCCTCTGGGGGCGGGGGCATCCCCTGGGGGAGGTCCACTGGAGGGGGCTCCTCCCGGCAGAGGGTGTCCACCGGGAGTGGGGATGTTCCCCGAGAGTGGAAGTCCTCCGGAGGTGGGATAGCCCCCAGAGACGGGCGTGCCCCCCGGGAGGTCTCCGGAGGTGGGAGCATTTCCCGGGAAGGGGAAAACTCTCGGCGCGAAGAAACCTCCTGGGTGTCCCATCATGAACGGGGGTGGCAACCCCCCGAACTGGAGCAGGTGCGGGTACGCGGGGGCCGGAGGCCGGGCTAGGGCGCGCAACAACTCCTCGAGAGTATGTTGCGCGCGAAGTTGGCCCTCCACAAGCGCCCCGAGCAGCGGATCCCCTGAAGTCGAAGGTACCACCCGGGGGACGCTTGGTCCCCCCAAAACGGGATCCTCATGCTGGCTCGCAGGAGCCATTCCCCAGCCAAGGGTGACGGGAGAGACACGTGTTACCTCCCCTCGAGTGTCCTCGGGGGGAGGTGACGCAATGACGGCCCCTTGCATCGGTGGTTCAGGGTTGCTAGGGCCAGCGTCGTCGAAGATGGAGGTTAAATGCCTCGTTCTTCTTGGAGCCATGACTATTTGTCACGAGTCCCCACGGACGGCGCCAACTGTCGTAATATAAAAAATACCTTGGCAGGTTTGATGACGTGCGCAACACGTGTTCCTCAACGCGAGTTGACCGCGTGACGGGTCACCCCACGTTGGACAATTTCAGAGATCGACACAAGGGTTTATACAGGTTCAGGCATCAGTGGAGGCCCTAGTCCTGTCGACGTGCTCCCGACACGTGTCGGCTAGGGGAATCTCTCCCGGAGAGAGGGTTCCAGAGCACGCCTATTAGTTTTTATGATTGGAGTCAAATGAATGTCTTAGGTTACAAGAGAGGGTTACAAGGGTATATATAGACCCCAAAAGACGCAAATTACTAAACTACCCCTGCTACAACCGTAGGATCGAGGGCAGGATAGTCTTTTGGCGAGGTCCAGGGCACCGATCTCGGACACGTGGCGGCCCTCGAAATCAGTGCCTACCAGAGAAGGTGCGCCGGGGGAAGTCTCCCCCGAGCCCGGAGAAGGGGCTCCGGGGGAGGTCTCTTCCTAGCCCGGAGAAGGGGCTCCGGGGGAAGTTTCTCCCTAACCCGGAGAAGGTCCTCCGGGGGAAGTCTCCCCCGAGACCGGAGAAGGTGCGCCGGGGGAAGTTTCCCCCGAGCCCGGAGAAGGGGCTCCGGGGGAGGTCTCTTCCTAGCCCGGAGAAGGGGCTCCAGGGGAAGTCTCCCCTAAGACCGGAGAAGGTGCGCCGGGGGAAGTTTCCCCCGAGCCCTGAGAAGGGGCTCCGGGGGAAGTCTCTCCCTAGCCCGGAGAAGGGGCTTCGGGGGAAGTCTTCCCCTAGCCCGAAAGAGGGGCCCGGGAATGAGGGGGCTCCTCCTCCCGTCCTTGGGTGATGCTTGACATTGCTAGCATTTTCCCCCAACAGGTCCTATCAAGATCCAAACCAAGAACACCTCCCAAAAATCACTTGGTTTCATTTTTTTTTATCAAATAGCAACAAAGGGGAAGAATTTTTCCCTTCCATACAAACTTGGCTTATTTTTCTAGTCAAGTCGAGCGTGAGCTAATGCAAATTCCAAGACAAGCCCGAATTGTTCTCAAGACTAGGGGTGGAAACGAGCCGAGTTTGAGCGAGCTGACTCTGGCTCGGCTCGGCTCGGTTATCTCACTGAGTTGAAAAATCAGCTCGAACTCGGCTCGCTCGAACTTGCGAGCTAGCTCTGCCAGCTCGCGAGCTGCACCAACTCCACTATTCTCAAGGCAGCAGAGGGGCGCGGGGTGGCGGCGGAGGGGCTCGAGGCGGTGGAGGGAGCTTCGGGGGTGACGGAGAGGGCCCTGAGGCGGCGGTGGGGGCGGCGGAGGAGGTCCGGGGCTGGGGTGGCGTGGGAGGCGCCGAACGGGGGCGGCGAATGGGGGCGATGGAGGAGGCGCGAGCGGGGGCGGCGGAGGAGGCTTCGGACGGGGGGCGGCGGGGAAGGAGAAGGACAGGGGCGGCAGAGGAGGCGTGGGCGGGGGCTGCGAAAGAGGCGCCAAACGGGGGGGCGGCGAAGGAGGCGTGGGTGGGGGTGGCGGAGGAGGCGACGGACGGGAGGGGCCAGCGGTGAAGCTAATATATATATCGAGCCGAGCCTGAGCGAGCTGAGGTCTAGCTCGGGCTTGGCTCATTTTTAAACTGAGCTAAGAAGAGAGCTCGAACTCAGCTCATTTGTTAACAAGCCGAGCCCGAGTTGCTCGCGAGCCGCGAACTAAGATTCCACCCTTACTCAAGACGCAAGGTTTGTTAACTCTCTTCAAGTGTGTAAATGGATTGAATTCAGATTAGATATTAGTTAAATCATATCTATATTTATATCTATATTTTTAAGTTAAATTTAAATTCGAATTTGGGTTAGATAAATATGGAATATGGATTCGGACCGGGTTTTAGATTTTATCATACACTAATGATATTCTTTTGATTTCATCATTTTATTAGTACAAAATTTAAAATAAATTATTTTAAATAAATAAATAAATAAAATATTTGAACGAATTTATACCATATTTCTATTACATATAACTCCTTTATTATCGATTTATTTCACACTTCCCCTAGTTTTCATTATTTACATTCCATCCCTTTATTTAGAACAAAATACTCAAGCTAGCATCTTTGTTAGTTAGCGCGATAGTGCTACAAAAAGTTAATATCATGTGTATCTTTGTTATTCCTAAAGTATCCCTATTGTTTATGTTCTTTAACTTAAAATTCCTAAATTATTCGTAATTATCATGTCAAGTATTTCAATTCAGCTGAATTTATTTATAAGTTACCTTATATGCTATTCATGATTGACTAACATATACAATATAAAAATTATAGAAATAAGATATTGATAAGCTTCAACATTATTAGATAAAACGAGGTCCAGAGAAGGCATACTATAAGCGATAAGAAAATATATGTGCAAAAAGTATATAAAATAGTTGCGATTAAACTCTGGTCACAGGGAAACAAACATGTTTAATAAAATAAGAGAAGTAAAATGCTTTTAATTAGGTAAAATATATATAAAGTAGAAGAAAACTAATTTGAAGCAAACTTGGTGCAATCTTTTTAGTGCAAGGATAAAAAGTGATAACTACTGGATAATAGACATGAATAACAAACGTAAATTGTGGGTATTTTAGAAATGATAATGCTAGAGATGACATTAACCACGCTAACCATAACAATAGCATGACTATACCTAATAAAGAGGGTCAAATTGAGTATTCTATGCTACTAAGGTTGGAGGGTATAAATCAATAATGAATTTTTTGTACGGATAACCTAGAGATAAAAAAAATTTAAAAATAACATATATTAAAAAATTATTGCAAAAATGACCTAAGTCGCCATCCCGTATGGCAACTTTTGGCATTTGGCCTTCAGTCGCCAACCAGGATGGCGACTGAAAGCCACATCATCAGTCGCCACCTTCAGTGGTCTAGGTTAAAAAAATATGTGTTTTTTTTTTTAAAATAGCATTCACAATTGTGTTTCTTTTAAAAATAACATTGAAAATTGTATTTTTTAAAAAAAAACATTCAAAATTGTGTTTTTTTTAAATAACATTCAAATTTGTGTTTTTTAAAATTAACATTCAAATTGTGTTCTTTTTTAAAAATAACATTCAAATTGTGTTCTTTTTTAAAAATAACATTCAAATTTGTGTTTTTTTAAAAATTAACATTCAAATTTGTGTTTTGTTTAAAATTAACATTCAAATTTGTGTTATTTTTAAAATTAGCATTCAAATTTGTGTTTTTTTTAAAAATAACATTCAAATTTGTGTTTTTTTAAATTAACATTCAAATTTGTGTTATTTTTAAAATTAGCATTCAAATTTGTTTTTTTTAAATTAACATTCAAATTTGTGTTTTTTTTAAAATTAACGTTACATAGTCGACTGGCTGACAAACTAAGGAGGAAAAGACCAGTGGTTGGCCGCGTTGATTGATCAGTATATTTCGTGGTTGATTGATCAGTATATTTCGTGGTTGGTTCAATCTGTCGGGTGTGATGTTCCCAAAAACCAAAATGAACATAAAAAAGGTAATGAAAACATGAGAATACTAATATAATCGAAAATAATACAACCATAAGAATCCAAATCATGTTCCATAAAAGGAGAACATAAAAAAAACTACTGTCGGTCCCTCTTCGGACGATGCTTCCGGTCGCGCTGAAACGGCGATGGCGAATAGGTGCTGCGCGAATGCACTGTCCTCTGCGAGGGTTGTCGACCGGGAGGCTGAGCACTCGGCTGACCGAGGCCTGTATCAGGAGCGTCCATCGGGTCCTGCGACGGTGGAGGCGCCTCACCAAGCTGCGAAGATGCCAACTGACATTGGCTCTGATCGGCGTCGTCTCTCATCTGCAACATATCGGCATACTGGGCATACGATGGGTCGCGAACCACTTGGGGGTCAACACAGACCGACTGACGAGGAATGTATGGTGGGTGCCTAGCAGGAGACCGAAGCGGACCAGCCGACAAGATAGGCACCGTCTTCTCAGACATAGCGATGTACTCGTCGTCTGAGTCGAATGTGACGTCGAAGCCCAAACCAGAATCAGAAGTGTGTGCGGAAGGCGGCGCTCGGGGACCCTCAGAGATCCGTACACCACCACGCAATGAGAAGTCCACATGAGGTGCAACACCTGTACGGTACGAGCGAGCCGGGGGCACACCGAGATAAATGGGTGCGACGACGGCCGTACCTGAAGGGCCGGCTGTGTCGGGATGACGAGCGGCTGAGTGCGACGGCGTATGACTGGGTCGGGCCCGTGGACGTGGAGGTGCAACAAAAGTCGACGAAGTGGCGGCACTCTCAAGGGTCAGCTGCGAGGTGAGTCGGTCAACGTAGGCGATGGCCTTCTCGTACTCGTCGGGCGTGATAGGCAAACCTGCTTGCTTCCGCTGGACTAGTGGCCGTGTCACGGAACTGATCGCACAGATGCCGTCAGCCTGCAAGACGGTAAGACAATAGGAGGCAGAAATAAAAATAACAAGTAGGTCATGGGCTGGCGGCATGTACCTGGCGGTGTAGCCGAGATGCATGATGTCGGTCGTATGTCTGATGCACGCTCTAAGCAGGCACATCTGCAAGCGCCGGAGGTGGCGGGGCAATGCGAGCTGCGGTGCGAGGGAGGTACTATCGGAGGTAGTTGCCGTATGTTGTAGAATCGTACGCCCTCTCCTCACGCACGACATCTATCGCTGCTGTCTACTCCCAGCAACTAGTGTAAAGAGACTGTTGTTCCTCCCAACTGACAACCTTCTTGCCCTTGCGACTCTGCCTGCAAAAAAAACAAAGGTGTTCAGTTATTTCACAAAGGCAAAATACTATGCGCGGAGATAATCGAGAACTTACTCGTGCTGGTCATGCGACAAACGATACGGGGCGTCTGGAGGAGGGATCGTCTGGAACAAGCCAAACTGGCGCATCACCCTCCATGGAGCATACACCTCCAACATATGGCTGAAGACAAGAATACAGCGGGTGAGCCATAACTCCCGGTCCTCCGTACACACCATAGAGATCGCGCCGCTGGCTATGCTCTCGATATAGCTTGTCGTCCAAACCCTCCATATAACATGCGACGGACGCAACAACTCCAACTCGCCGCTGTACGCACTCTAGCATGCATGCACCTGAACTGTGGCCCACTACAGCTCATGTTGCAACCAACGGTCCCCCATGGTAGGGCGATCGATCTCATCCTCCGCATCCCTAGGTGGGTGCCCCTCCGGAAGTGCAACGGGCGTGTCGGCGATGAGCGGTCGTCCGACAGGTATGTGCTCATACGACCACAGCAAAAGAAGTAGAGGAGATCCGGCCATGTTCACCGCTCGGGCATGCCGAACGCAGGCGTCGCACAACCCTCGATACGTCGCACAGAGAACCGCTGACCCCCAGCTGATGCGCGGGATCTGATCGATCAGCGTGTCCGCGAGCATCTGCGCCACTGGAACAAGCCAACGATCCACTGTGTCACCGTGAGTGCCTGTAGAAAAGAAAAATAATAGGAATTAAATTCAACAAGAGAATGGAAATAGCTGTGCCTATATCATGTTTAAGCATACCAGTGAACATGAAGCCCCCAAACAAGTGCAGCAAATACGCCTCGAAGTGTCGGCTCACAGTCCACTCATCTGCATCTGCTGGGCACGTCCTGAAGTGAACAAGCCAAGTCGCAGGAACTCCGACATCGTGGTGGAAGGGCTCCTAGCCCAGAGGTAGTGGATGAAACCTCTCGGCGAGCATGCCATCCCATCCGACAGGAGTGGGTGGTGGTACCCAGGCCTGCCCGCAAATCGGGAGTCCGAACAACATCGCCACATCCTCCAGGGTAATGGTCATCTCCCCCCACCGGAAGTGAAATGTGTGCATCTCGGGTCTCCACCTGTCCACCAGAGTAGAGACCAGTGATTGGTCGTGCCTGAAAGTCTCCAGTCTGGTGATCATCCTGCAAAAAGGAAGCAGCCCCGCCTCCCTCAGCCGTGCGATGTATCTCTCGTCGAGAGGCCAAGACGTGCCGGATGATCGCAGGCGGAATGGCTGAAGCTCCTCTCCGGATCACACTGCTCGAGACCGATGACGATCGTCGTAGTAGTGATCGAGTAACCCAGGAAACTGTGGATGAGGGTGAGCCATGCCTGCAAACAAGAACATTAGGTTAGTACATCATCAAATACACAAGAGGAACAAATAAGTGTTGCACAATATTACTGAGTCATGTTCGATTAGGTCCGGATGCATCAGGACATGTCCTCCTCGTGTGGCCAGGCTGTCGGCAAATGGCACACTTTCGTAGCTCATCGCATTCTGCGTTATCCATGTCATTGCCAATTCGCATTTTCCGCCGTTGTCCAAGGCCTTTCCGCTCCAAGTGCGGTGGTGGAACATATCGGATCTCACCTGCCCTACATGACCGCTCTCTGTAGTGCTGCTGAGTCCCCCAAATCTCAAAGTCTGCAGTCCATGTCTCGGCAAGGTACCGTGAACCATAGTAAACTGATAGGTACATCTCGCTCGACTTGTTGTCATGCGCACACACAGCCATCACATGAGAGCACAGTTTATGCAAAAAAGTTGTCTTGTTACAAGTGCACTTGACACCGTCTTCAAATGTCACTCCTTGCCTCTTGATTTGTCGCATATATCCATCCCCCACGTTCTTACTGCGCAGATAAACGACCCAACTTTGCCTTCTGCTGTTAGGAATGCACTCGACTGAGTGTTTCTGAGCGGCCACGGCTTTCATTTCTAAGTACCTTTGTACTTCATGAGGAAATTTTGGTGGTGTGACCCGAAGCAATGCTCTTGCAGCTGTACCTCTCTCGTAGAAGTATTTCACCGTGCGATGCCATGTAAATTCCACAATTCCAATGAGCGGCAGACCTCGCACCCCCCTCAACACAAAATTGTATACCTCCGCCATGTTAGTTGTCATTATGCCATATCTGGCACCTCCCTCATCGTGCAATAGAGACCACTTCTCAGGAGCTTTGTCACTGATCCATTCACTAAATTTCTTTGGCCTTGACCTTCGGGTGCGTCGTCTCGCCACATCTGTAGTCTCCACGACATTTTCTTCATCTTCTGGATGCTGTGAGCTGCTTGCCTCTGACCTTTGAGATTTACCTAAATCTGAAGTTTCTTGTTCTAACTCGTCCCAAAGTTGTTGGAACTTATGGCTTTGGTTCTGATCGCACAACCGCTTGAACTTCTTCATAAGCCGTGCGCTTTTGTAGTGTGTGAAGAAGTTCGCCGCAAGGTGTCGTTTACACCACCGACTGATCAAGTCACTCTAGCTATACTGCGGGTTCTCAGTGGACAACATGAACTCAATGGCACTTAACAGACTCTTGTGTCTATCATGGATTACACATACATTCCGTCTGTCCTTCACGACGGTTTGTTTTAGGTTTGCAAGGAACCATACCCAACTGTCTGTACTCTCTCCTTCCAATAAGGCGTACGCCATGGGAAGTAGCTGGTTGTTTGCATCTGCAGCAACTGCTGTCATCAGAGTTCCCTTGTACTTCCCAGTTAGAAATGTGCCATCCACGCAAAGTTTGGCCGCATGTACTTGAACACAAAGATTACTTGACCAAATGACCAGAATATACGCTCCATGTACTTAGCTCTAGGAACTATCTCACCATTTCTGCCGACAACTAGGCTATGGACCATATCCATCACAGTGCTAGGGTTGGTGTCAACGATTTGTTCGATCAATCTGGGCACATAGTTATATGAATCATAGAAAGATCCACATAACATCTCAAGACCAAGTTGCTTGGCTCTCCATGCCTTCCCATATTTAATGATGTACCCAAATGTGTCATTGATTTGGCTGACAATTTGTTTTGGTGGCATATCAAGATTTGCATGAAGGTTCGACAAAATTACACGTGCCACAAATGCGGACGACATATTCCTATGACTCTGTGATACTTCTATCACTGAACAGTCATGTTCGGTGATCCTGGAAACAATGAAGTGTTCGTTGTCCTTGTACCGAACAATACGAACATAAAATCGACATCCTTCCACCTTGCACTTCACCGCGTACAGTCGCGGATTTGTTCTGTCAACCTTGAAAGACCGATGTAGTGTCATGGACCACATCGCCACAGCTTGCTTAGCCTCCTCCTTGCTTCGAAAATGTTGTCCCAATATTAATTTGTGCTCACTCCCTGCCCACTCCGAACTGCGATCATCGTGGATTCGCGCATGCTCAAAACCACTAGGATCTAGCCATTGTTGTGGAGGTCCCATTCCACGATAGTCTTCTTCACTAGAGGAATCCGCATAGTCTGCGTCCACCTCCGACCTTTCGCTGCCTGAAACTTCCACACCCTCGTCTTCACCTTCGTCGGCATAAGCCTCATCCCCAGGCCACAAATACCCGCCCATGAATTCTGCGTTGGGGATATCTGCAAAATTATGGGTCATGGTTGGATCAATGTTCGTATGTTGTCCTCCAATTAATGGTTCAGGTACAAGTTCTGCTGCCGGTTCTGGTACATTGTCTAACTTTGTCACATACAGTATGCAGTCATCTAGCCCATGATTGGGATTTATCACCCTCTTGACAAGAGAGCCCCATGATCTATCGCCTCTAAGTTTACACAATTTCCAACAAGATGTCAAACCAATAGGCACCAGCGTTTCTATGACAATTTTGTGTAAACATGGGTCAATATTTCGGATGTCCATGACTCGGGTCTTAAGGTCTTCAAAATTAAGAACACTAAGATCATTCAATTCCATGTCTATACGGTGACAGCCACTTAGATCATCTCCAGATGGTCCATTTCTAATGATTTGTTCCCCGTAGAAAACATAGACTACTCTTGTTTCCGACATTGTCTACAATAGAAGTATTACAAACATCAGCTATCATATCTCCAATATATTTTGCACATTATTCTATATTCATCCTTAAGACATGTGCGACTTATTTTTTAACATCTCAACTAATTGAAGTACACTGTATTAACGACATCGCATCACATCTAATCTACAATTCCTATATTATCATCTCACATATCAATAATTTAATTATTTACTACTCTTAATTAATACACATCTCATATCTCATTCATAAACATATGAAATTTACATAATATTACACAACAAATCAAAATTATATATACATTATATTCATAAATGCCCAACATATTTAAATACGGCACAAATCAAATATGTATTTCTGCACATTTTCTACGAATAAATCGTATGTTCTAAATTATCGATTCACTATTTATTAATCTAATTTATTCGCTTAATATATAACATTTCTACATAACAGATCTATATTTACAACACATCTACATAACAGATCTACACATTTCTAAAATAGATCTACACATTTCTAAAACAGATCTAGAAATTCCTAAAACAGATCTACAAATTCCTAAAACAGATTTGCATTCTACACTAATTATCACTAAAAATTTTTGATTGTACCTTTTTTTCTCCTCCTTCTTCTCCTCCTTTCTTCTTCTTCTTCTTCTTCTCCTCCTCCTCCTCTTCTCCTTTTCTTTCCCTCTTTTCCTTTTTTTCCCCTCTCTTCCTCTCCTTTTCTTTCCCTCTTCTCTTTTTTTCCCCTCTCCTCTCTTCTCCCTCTCTGCCGTCTGTTTCTTTTTCGCTTTTGCAAAGCGCCAGTCGCCACGCTCCCCACTATATAGTCCCCATCAGTCGCCATCCCAGATGGTGACTGATGGGCAACCCGCAGTCGCCATCCCGTATGGCGACTGATGTCACCTCTGTTTGCTTTTTGCGGTAAGTCGTCATACAGGATGGCGACTTAGGTCATTTTTGCAATAACTTTTTAATATACGTTATTTTTAAATTTTTTTTTACTCTAAGTTATCCGTACAAAAAATTCAATCAATAATATGTGTTTGGGGGGGGGGGGTAATACGTAATTTTCTTGAATTTGATTACAAATGTTGTATATTTAGAAAAGTATTTTATATACAAATAACATTCAAATTTAATTTAAATAGGCAAGTATATCATTTTATTACATTCGAATATGGATGTAAATATTTTTTTTAGTTGGATTCGGATACAGCCTCAGACCAAGAAAATATTCGGATGGAAAACTCATAACACTATATATATGTTATCAAATTTAATTATAGGAAAATTTGAATAATCTGCATGTATTACACCCCTACTTGCAGGTGTCTTGTTCACAGGAACCAAAGGCTAAAGTTTCCCTTTCACCCAACAACTTGACCGAACAAAACAGCGGTTTTCTTTCTCTTTCTACATACACGCCAAGTGTACCTGAATTAGAGCTCTAGATGGGGGCAGGACGAGTCAAGGCATGTTTTACCATCACTTACATCCACCGAAGTTAAGTTGGGTTAAACAGGTTGAGATTGACTGGTTAACGGATATCTATCAAGGTGAGGTAGATTTTAAGGTTTAGCAAATAAAATATTTTTTAAATAAAATAATATTCTAATAAGTAATTTTATGAAAATATTATTATAGAATAAAGATATCTAGGGATTAACTAGTGAAAACTATATGATGCTAGTAATAATTAAAACAACTACCACAAAACTAGTTAAATTAATGTATTTATACTTATAAATTATACTAATGTATTAAGAAAATATATAATTTTATATAAATATGTGGAGTGATCTAAAATCTACATCCAACCATCCTTACCTCGAGATGGGGCGGGACATCCGCTGGTTAAATCGGATTATAGAGATCGGCTTGGCATTGAGGCAAAATCTATATCTCTAACCTATATAACAAGTGACAAAAAGAAAAGCTTATATTTTGGTACTTAATTTTTTACTTAAATTTTTTTATCTCCTAAACTTTTTTGTGATACTGTTTTTACCTCAATTCTCTTTTTTTACTTACCATTTTAGGAAGAAGATTTTGTATATAAAAAGAATATTATTCTATATTTTGTAGTGAAATATAAATTTATCTTCCAAAAGTATCCTCATAATCACTCCTACACTTACTATTAATTACTGACATATAAATAACACACCTACAACATTAAAAATTATGCACAAAATTAAAATCACATGTAGAAAAGAATGAAGAGAGTACTATTTGATTCTCCCATTTAAACACTTGTGTATATATTAAAATTCTGAATCACTGAAACATAAGCCCCCAATACCAGTCATATGAGAGTCGTGATTTGGACATTTTCATCAAAATAGAAGAACTAAAATGATGCATACGGATAGATCAAATCTATAGATGGCATAATTCTAAAATTGAGATACCAAGATGATACTTTTCCGTTGACAAAAAAAGAGAAGTCTTCCCTACGGGGAAAAAACACACGCCACTAGCCAATCAAAATAGCCTTCACGAAAAAGAACAAAAGCAAAAACAGAGCTATTACTGCCAATTTATTGATTTCCTGTCGAATGGTCCAATGGGTATGGTTGGTCTCCCATCCAACAACCAACTCTCAAGTCAACTTGCAAGGGTTCCGTTAGTTCCTAACCAGGTTCTACTAGCTCAAAAAAATTAGCTCTTCCAAACATATTTGGCAAGTGTTTCCTTTATAATCAGATATTGCCTAGTCAAGTCAACTACATTTGTCTGCTTTTGGCTTTTATTCCTACATAAACATTGGCAAAAAAAAAAAGTGTGATATAGAGTATCTTTGATTTGCATCCAAAAAAAATCAAACCAAAATTTGATCATGGTCAAATATGTATCACAACCAAAAAAATTGGTCACGAACTAAACAATTACCACTTCCGGTGGCTCCAAAATTTGATTAGCCAATACATATTCTACTTGTCATAGAGAGAAATGAAAGATTTGAGAAAAAAAAAAAGTCAAAATATAGCCAAAATTGGCTATTCCTATTGGTATGCCAAATTTTGGTCACCCAACAAATGATAGCCAAATGACATTGTGAGGGAGGGGCCGCTCATTCGGCGAGTCCTGACATTGTAACTGCCCATAATACAATTGCTATCATATTTGTGGATTTCAGTTCCTGTTTACAGTATAATAGTACTAGTATCACAATAAATTGTAAGCATTACTATTTATGGATATTCCACCAAATTACATTAAAGGGGCGACAGGGCCAAGATAAGAAGTTAGTTTGCTTCTTTCGAGATATACAAACACGGTCCAGGGTCCTTCACATGTCATACTTGACTTGGCATATGATCCCAAGGTGGCTTGGTCTTCTAAAGTTTTCGCTAAATCTTTTTTGCTGATGAGATAATCAGCAAAAGTGAGTACAGATATATATATATATATATATATATATATATATATATATATATATATATAGTCTTAATACATTTGTGAAGCATTGTAGGGATCTTCCCTCTCATACCTTCACCCTAACTCTCACTCAGTATTGGCCCATGATGAGAGGGATCTTCCCTCTCCTCCAATAGTGAGCGAACACGAGGGGTTTGTGCTCGGGAACCACATCCGGCACGCGTGCACGGAACCACATCCGCCACGAATCTCAGACGAATCGGCTGGGATCTTCCCAAACCGTCAGTGTAAAGTGCTGTCAAGAGGGATCTCCTCTCACTGACCTTGTGCAAGATTAGTGCATCTTTATTAAATTATTGTTAATACTATGCAGAGTTAGGACAATAGTTCGGCAAGGATATTTGGTCATGCCCGTCCCATACCAGGCTGGTGGAGCTACGTTAACATGCTACTGGATGTTCAGTTAAATTGGTTAGTCCTTAACTATTCAAGAGAGGAGTCCATTTTACTTCTCTTTATTCACAATGATCATAACATTATCATGTTACCAAAATTACAGACTCACATAATTACCTCTCCTCTCTAGAATAGACATTTTTAAAAGACATCAATAGATTTTTGAAAGCTATTTTACTTGTTCATATGGATAATTCATACTACTATTATATCCTAACCTTGGGTATCAAGGATGTTATATATGACTTGAGAATCAAAAATGGCTTTCCAATTTGGGATCGTAACTAAGCAGCTATATTCAAACATACACGAATTTACTCAAATAGCATGCATAGTATTTACAAAACAAAATACTTAATTAATTTGAAAGAATAGGATCAACATGTTCAAGGAGATGGTGACTTGCCTTGATTTCCCACGACAGAATCTTCTGCAACGTCTTTGATCGGCTGCTCCTCGAGCTTGGAACGAGTGATTTCTAAACGCGATAAGCACACCAAATCAATCAATTAATCAAACATGCATAAGTATGAGACTATAAAATGCAAGTAATAAATCCTAATAAGTCTAGGTACTGTAGCCCAAGAATTGGAGGTGATCAAGGCTAAAACGCTAAACTTTCAAAAACAAAGTATTTAGGGTAAAAATGAATAGTGATCGTTTTCGAAAACGGCTAAGAGTGTTGAAACAGCCTTTCCAAGTATTTCCGACCACCTCTTCGTCCCCAGCATGCTGTCACCGTCGTCTTGGTTGCGGCATGCAATGCGCCGTGCCGCCTCGGCGTTGCAAGCCGCCTTGGCCACTTCGCCAGCCAAGCTGTTGTTGCATCTAGGCCTTTATGTCTAACCTAATTTTGATGATTAATGAAAATAAAGTGTTTCAGACTAACTGTGCTTTTGAGATATTTAATACAGAGCTCTGTTGAGAAGATTTGCGAAAGATGAACCCGATGTAAAATAAATAGAAGAACAAGTCACAAAAGAGCAAAGACGAGATGTAATTGCAAACATGAAAATGCAAAGGACCTAAGGTAATCTGAGTTTTCATTTTTACCGATCTCGGCGTTTGGAAGTTGATCAGTTTAGGATATTATTTTTTAGAATTTAACCATACTATAAAGAGGGGTTGCAAGTCCTCTCTAGACTTCTGCATAAACCGAGAAACTACTAGGTCATTGCATTGCATCATTTTCGGTTGGATTTGATTTTGAAAGATTTGGATTTTCAATCAAGTTTTTGACAGTAGAAGTATTTTTGCTTTTTCTAGAAATATCTAGGCCGATCTGGCTTTTTCTTCTGTTGACAAAACGATAGCCCTTTAAATTATCTTTCAAACTAGCTATCAAACTCTTAAATCAGATCTCTGAATTAAAAGTTATAACTGTTTTTATCCATACTGACTATCAGTTTGCTATGCTAACTGTCAGTTTGAATGTCAGTTTGTGTTAACTGACAGTTGTCTAGAGAGGTTGTTTTTTGAGCTGAAATTTTTTGAACTAAACTGACTGTCAGCATGACCATTCTGACTGTCAGTTTGCATTTCGACCTCAAGCTGTTTTATTTGAGTTTCTATTTGATCTGGTCATTTTTGTGGTCCATACTGACTGTCAGTGTGTGATACTGACTGTTAGTATGAGGTATCAGTTTTCATATACGATCACAAATGGCTAGCTAATTTTTATCCATAAATTTTGTCAGCCGTTGAGTTTGAGACTAACTGTTAGTCTCCCATACTGACTGTCAGTTTGCACTGATTTATTTCCATTTTCGACCTCAAACGGCTAGCTGAGTTTTCTCCAGATTTTACTTCTTTCTGGTCGTGACCCAAACTGACTGTTAGTTTGAGCTGCTGATTTTCAGCTCGAGCTCTAACGGTTCATTTGATCCTTGAGGCTATAAATAGAGGCTTTGAGCAGATGTTTTTCAACACTAAGCAGCCTCCTCTCATACACATACTTGAGCATTTGCCTTTGGAGTTAAAATCTTGATCTTTTGATCAAGTCGTGAGCTTTTCAGATCCACCGAGTGCTTTCTGTTCGCATCATTTGCATCCTATTAGTTTCTCGGTGATTGTTAGAGGTCTAGAGAAGATCTTGCTGCTTATTACTCTTGGTGAACGCCCTCACCTAGACGGTTTGGTGGCATGGCCGTTGATCTCTCTTGTTCGGAGATTGTCGGAGAGGCTCGGCGTGTTTGTAAAAGGCATCAGTGCTTGCCTTTCCGGAGTGGACAAGAAGCAACTATTAGTGAGAAATATCCTTCGTGGATATTGAATCAAGACTCAATTCACTTGAGTGTTTCAACGAGGATTAGGGGAGACCAGGCTTGTCTCTGAGACCTCGGGAAAAATCTTGTGTTCGTTCTCTCTATCTTTTCTTTTTTAATTTATCGTATTGCAATTTGGTTTTTCTCTTTGCAAAATTTGTTTTTACTTAAAATTTTTAAAGCCTCCCATTCACCCCCCCTCTAGTCGGCATCTTTGATCCTACAGCTATCACCGCCATTGTCTTCCCCATCTCACCAGCTTACTCCTAGACTTTCTTTTTGCCATTTTTGGTCGCTTCGCCGTCGTTTCCGTCGCCAGTCGTCGTCGTGTGGACTTTGTCGCCGATCTGGTACTCATCGTCCGAGCACCGCCTTCGCCAACTTTGTCCTTCATCTTCTCCACTGTCCAAGCCTCATAGCCAGTGAAGCTCAGCCCCAGCCATGGTCCGGCTAGCCGCCGGCGTGCTCGTGTGTCGCCTGTGCCAACGGCCGTGTCCAGTGCCAGTCCATAACTGACCAAGTATCTTTGCCGAACTATTGTCCTAACTCTACATAGTGTTAATAATAATTTAATAAATATGCACTAACCTTGCACAAGGTCAGTGAGGGGAGATCCCTCTTGACAACACTTTACACTAACGGTTTGGGAAGATCCCAGCCGATTCGTCTGAGATTCGTGGCAGATGTGGTTCCCATGCACGCGTGCCGGATGTGGTTCCCGACCACAAACCCCTCATGTTCGCTCACTATTGGAGGAGAGGGAAGATCCCTCCCGCTGCGGGCCAATACTGAGTGAGAATTAGGGTGAAGGTATGAGAGGGAAGATCCCTACAATGTTTCGCAACTGTATTAGGAACCCAAACCGGAGGTGAAATTCTTAAGACATCGTCTGGTGGTGAACCTCTTACAGGGCAGAACTAGTATAATAGCAAGGTAGGGTGAAAAGTGTGTTATTCTCAACTCAGTGGCACGCTTAAAGCAGCATGATCGAACCTGGCATACAAGTCTCATATGCTTAAAGCAACGTGATTGAGCTAAAACCTATGGTCGTGGTCAACAGTAGTAAGTTGAGGAATCTTGTGGGTAAAGTGGTACCCCTCTGCAGAATTTAAAATGTATTTAAATACTCCGTACTCCCTATTTTAGGAGTATGTTATGGTCAATGGATTTAATCCATGTTGCAAGACACAAGTAGTTTTGAATGAATTGTTTTGTCAATTGACTTAAGTTTCTTCACTCTTGAACTGTTAATGTAAGATAAGTTCCCAAATATTGTTTTAAATGCTTCACATGTTGATTAACTGTTAGGTTGTGGATAAGGTTTGGAAAAGAACCTCAAATACCTTCTTTGAATTCCCTGTCATGATATATATATGCTTGCATTTGTTAAGTGGTGATTTGCTGAGTACCCTGTACCCAAGCCTCATAGCCAATGAAGATTAGCCCCAGCCATGGTCCGGCTAGCCGCCGGCATGCCCATGTGCCGCCTGTGCCAGCGGCCGTGTCCAGTGCCAGCCCTTGACACTGCTACAGGTGTGCATGTGTGCCTGTGTGTCTATTCCACTGACATGCAATGTCATTCTCATCCTTAGGATGCTTTGGTTGAAAATCCAACTGCGTCGTTTTGTTCATCTCATTGTTTTCTTCAAGGATCTGTGATTTGTTTTCCCATCCGATATCCAGATCCCAGTTTTGCTGTCTTAGGCAGTATTGTGCCATAGGTTTGATCTTGTCAAATCTGGCATAGAGACTTCTGATCGAAGGTCCGTCTACGCCATTTGATTCATCTCAACCCAAACCTTTCAGATGTGTAATTTCCCTTCAGATCCAAATCTCGGATCTCATTCCATCGTTTTCGGAGCAAGTTCTTACTCTGTTTTGCCCTAAAACCTCGCCAAATGTGAGTTTTCTTCACCCGAGCTCCAAACCTAAATTTGTCTGGACCATCCTACCACTGAATAACACTGATACATATTCTCCTTCTGCCACTAATTCAAGTTCCAATCCTAAAATCCTGTTTCAACAAGCTTAGCCGTTTTCGAAAATGATCACTATTCATTTTTACCCAGAGGTGGTTGAAAAGACTTGTAAAGGGGATGAGGACACGCTGGAGATGGTGAAACAGAAAGTAATCGAAGAATGGCCATCGGAATCGACGGGACCTCCACGGCGGCCGGAAACAGGGAAGAAAGGTGGTCGATGGTGGAACTCTGGCGAACGACCACGAGAGGGGCTGAAAATTAACAGGAACGCGATTGGAAGTAAGGTGAACCTGGTGACGCGAACGGATCTGGGAACGCACAGCCGGACCGACAAGCGTCAACGACGACCGGCGGTGACAAAGCTTGCATGCATCGAAAATGGAGCTCCTGCGACCAAATGGTCGAGCTCTTGTTGTGAAAAACACTCAGTGAGGTGAGGCGAACACTAGAGACATACCAAGACAAGTAGAAGGTTGATGGAGCTAGGAGAACGACGATGAATGCCGTGGCTGTTGACGCTGGAGCGCGCTCTGGCTTGCTGACAAGAGCGGCAGAGAGCTTCAAGCTATCATTTCATGTGTGAAAAATGCATGGAATGCAAAAAATTCAAAGGCAAATGAAATGATATGAATTGATAAAATCATTCAGTAAGTTTCCCAAATGAGTTTTTGAACAAATAGTTTCATAAGGGAATTGTTCAATTTCTTGATGGCTAAATAATGATTCAACTCATCATAATTATTCAAAATTTTATCACTATTTATGCCATACAACATGATTTGAACTCATTGATCGTGACATGTCCCAAGAACCTGGGGGCACGGAGTATTCGAATACTTCTTTCAAACTCTACAGAAGTGTACCGCTTTACCCACAAGATTCCTCAACTTAAACTATTAGATCATTTACATGTCATAGTTTTACATGCGACTAAGCTGAGGATAACATGTTGTTTATCCTGCCTTATAATAACCTTGGCTTTACCCAGTATAAGGTTTACCACCGGGTTGGTAGTCTTAATACCGTTGTGACGGGCTAAACCCTCCACCCTGACACTTTCCCAGTATTAGTCTGTGGTACACATTTTCCCCTTGTCCAATAATGATATAGTATAAGGGTCAATGCACAAAAGAGGTCTTTCCCTAATCAGCAATCATATAGTTGAATGAGATACTCACCAGAAAGTCCCACTCGTCCATGTAGAGCTATGTTAATTACTTAGTAAGGTTTCTAGGTCATACCTATCCCAAACCAAGCTTATGGTGGTACATCTTCATGCCACTAGATGTATAGCATAATTGCTTAGTCCTTACGTGTCAAGGTGAGATACCCAACCACTATCCCACCCATACAGTTTTCACCCACTAGTCTTACCATCCTCACCATTGACACTCGTCGGTCGTCGGTTTTCTTAATTATAATTGCTTTTCCCAAATAGCCATCAACAGGTTAGATATATTTAACTTGCATAATTGAGTTGATTAAGCTACTAGTCTTATATATCAAATTCTAGTGCTTCAAGTGTATATTAATAGACCCAATAATTCAAGGATGGTTATTCCAATTTGGGTAGATAGCTAAATAGATTTCAATGAAAATAAATATTGCAATTAAGATAGGATGCATAATATTTTAAACATAAATTAGATAGCAGTTGTGAAAATATTAGGGGTGGTATGGTCAAGGATTTGTGACTTACCTCACTTGGCTGGAGTGTCTTCAAATTTGTTGCTTCCTTACTCCTTGATGATCCTCCTCCAAAACCTAAGACCGTCTATAATGCAATCACATATAAGTTTCCACCCAAGAAAATAGTCCTATACAGTTATATCTGTATGCAAGAGGGTTGGATGGATACGTTGGATTTGATTCATTAAGTGATGAATATGAATGGATGAGATAGGTTGAATTTCATCAGGTTATAAGATTAAATGTATGAGGCGGATTAAACCAGATCAAAGGATGAAATTAACCGAACAGAACAATTTGATATTGAAAACCGAATTTAGCAGAGTCGAGGATCAAAATTAGCGTTTGATTTATAGGAAGAAGGTTGGATGAGAAAAAACGTGAGTCGAAAATAAGATGGTTGATACCCTAAGATTCCAAGTTAGAATAAGTTCAGGATGATTTGATTGACAGAATATATAAAGAGTATATTTAGATTAATTTAGATAACCTAGTTGTTTAGTCTCAAAATAATCTACTTCATTCTAGAAATTCGTTTGGAGACTGGAAGTTAACGTAATTTAGCAAAGTTACTTAGTTAAATTAGATTGATTTAGCTAGCTATATTATTATTTCAGGCTTAGGATAACCTAATAATAGGGACCTTTTTAATATATGGTACGATAATAATTCTATTTTATTAGGCAACGGTTAATCATACTAACAAAGCTAATATGAAGGGTTGAAATTAGGTTTTTAATTTGGAAAATAACTCAATTCAGGCCGTGACTTAGTTTTAAAATTTGGTTTTAATGTATCAAAATTTATATAGAATAAATTGAAATGGATTAATTAGAAATTCAGGTTTCTAATTTGAATCAAACTTCAATTAAATTCAATTAAAAATCAATTTAAACAAATTAAATCGGTTTATTATTGTTTTTATGACATTTTCGTAAATGGATTTTAAGTTAAGAAATTTCATATTTTGGTACTTATGGATTGAAAATAATTTGTGCCAAATTTTTTGTTTAAATCGCATTTGCATTGAATCACAAATCAATTAACCAAATCAGTAAATTATACAAATCAAGAAGTTAGAGCTAGAGCTTGGCTCAGGATCAAAGTCAGCTGAGATTGACTAGAAGCCGGAGCTGAGCTCCCGATTTCAATTCGAATTTGGCTACCAGGACAAGGGAATAGTGGAAGAGATGGTGACGACGATAGTGGGGCCACGACTAGCAATACCTAATACAAAGATTTCAGGAGCGACAGCGACGGCGAAGCGGCGTAGCGCCGACGACCATTGACCAAATAAAAGAACAGGGAGAAATGACTTGTTCACCATCACTGGATCACTCCGGCGAGGCTCGCTGGTAAAGAACAGGTCTGGGTCGTCCTCTGTGACCCCAATTTGGTCAATCTTAAATTAATTTGGATTTAGTGGAAGTTTTGCCTGTCGATTTCTCAGGCGAGCCTAGTTGGATGCACATGGTGTACTCCAGTGGCAGCTCATCGGAGTCGGCGACACTTGGTTGGGAGCAAGAGGAGACCAAGAGGAGTTCATCGAAGAACTTGGATTGATTGGAGGAGAGTGGATGAAGGCCGGTGGCGGAAACTTGTTTTGCGGCAAGATTGGGTTCACCGGCAACAACAAATCCGGCGTGCAATTGGCAATTCATCTGAAGGGAAAAGCTTCTTTCGTTGGGAAGTGTTGATTGTTGAATACAAGCCCTTGTTTAGGGTTTTGATAATTAATGACAAACGAAAAGAATAGAACTAGTACGTTTATTCTGAGTGGTTCAAGTTTTAGATCAAAGCATGACAAAGTTGTGATAAAAGCAACAAGCGGGGAATCCTCAAACCTCATGAACAATGGTGATGAAGATTAAGGTTCATTTTCTAGTCTTTTACCGATCATTGGTGGTAATGTCGACCGGATTAATCCTTTCAATTTTAGATTTATCAGTTATACTATTAAGAGGGGTATAGCCCTAGTAGCTTGATCTATCTTATGCTTTGAAGCTCAAATGCATACTCATATAGTCTAGGAGCAAATTAGGGCAAGGTGTGAATTTTAGAGATAAAAATTGTGTACTGATTCACCAGAGACAAATGAATATATCCGGACAAAGTCCAAAGTTACCGGACAATGTCCGGCTAGTACACAAATTTGGTCACACCAGTAAAAGAACTGATCAAATCAGTAAAATATAACCTTGGTCATGATAATAAAAAACTTGGTCACACTAGTAAAAGAACTGATCGAATCAGTAAAATACAACCTTGGTCGTGACAGTAAAAATCTTGGTCGTACTAGTAAAGAACTTATCGTTTCAGCAAATTCAAAACTGGTTGTACTAGTAAAAGAACTGATCGTTTCAGAAAATTCCAAAACTGGTCGTATCAGTACAAGACCTATTCATGATCACATCACTACAAAACCTGGTCGTATCAGTACAAGATTTGGTCGTGGTCATATCAGTACAAAACCTAGTCGTACCAGTAAAACACTCGTTCATAGTAAGCTCCAGCAAAAATGAAACCAGATACATATGCATTCGTCCAGTCTATTTGTCTAACTTGGCAGGACTTTGTCTGAAATGGATGGACAAAGTCCGGGCAATACCATCACAGCAAATGTCTTTAAACTGAATATAACCAAAGACGTATACATCTGTCCAGACCATTTGTCTGACCAAATATGTATCCATTCAGCCTTCACAAGTTTGTGTCGAATGGTCACTGACAAATATATTAATTGTCCAACGGTTACTATCACATGTACTACCCGAACAATGTCTGATGTGGCCAGACTTTTCGACCAGTGCAAAATTCGTCTGAATCTTGCAAATGGCTAGTTTTTGTTGGAGGGCTATAAATACACTTCATGGGGCATTCACTCCACTACGTTTTTGCACACAGAATTCATTGCTAGTTGTTGCTAGTTGATTGCAAAGCTTAGAGCATTCAATTCTCCATCCAACTCACAAATTCTTGCATTGAAAGCTAGACAAGAGAGTGAATTGCATTGCATATTGAGCTTCTTATGTAGACGTGGATCAAGTGAAGGTGTTTCACTTGTTACTATTGGTAATCACCATCACCTAGACAGTTTAGAGGCGTGCCGGTGATCTCTCCATAGACAGAGCTTGTCGGAGAGACCCGGTGTGGAGAAGGAGCAACCCGAGTGGACATATCCTTCATGGATATAGAAATGAGGCTCAAGCGTGAGTGCTTCAACGAGGAGTAGGGGAGACCGGGCGAGTCTCCGAGACCTCAGTAAAAAAATTGTTGTCACTTGGTTTCTCTCTTTCATTCTTTATATTTGCCTTGACTCATTTGCTTCTGCTTACTCTTAATTGCATATTTTATTTCATCTCCTATCTTGTTGAATGCAACTTGATCCTAGAATGTTTTACATTCTTTTGTGAAAACTCGGTTTTCCTTCATATCTTACAACAATTATTTTAGTCAAAAAAAATTTTAAAGCCTCCTATTCACCCCCTCCCTCTAATTGGCATTCTCTATCCTACATGCTGATTGCACCCAAAAATGTGGTGGGTGCCTTATGGGGGTCTGCTGGGGTGAGTCCCTCGTGGCTTATAACTTACTAGTATGTCGTTGTAAAAGAAGTGTATATCACAACCATGACTTCTGAACACTAATTATACAGCATTACATTAATATTTTATAGTAGGGGCCATTATGACTAAATCTTATTTATGTCACATGTGCACAGCAGTTCTTCCCACAGTCGAGCTCGGCCGTGAGCCATGAGCTTAAAAGAACTGATCAAATTCACCCTTGAGTGGAGCTGGCTCATCCTCAAATGGTTCCTGGTCAGCTTCATATTCTTCTAATGAATTAAAACTTTGGGGGTGAGTAAAGGGTACTCAGCAAGCCAATTATAGCAAGATGCATTTATATTTAGATAATAGATAAATATGATGGAAGGTTCATGGAAGTATTTATAATAAACTAATTTATAAATTATCACCGTGGTATAGTGGTTGTAGTAATTTAGTCTCTTATGAACATTGATAGAAGTATACATCGTAATTAAATTTTCAAAGATGGATCTAATAGTTTAGTTTAAAATGTCATTCATAAAACTACTTGTGCTCAACCACATGATAAGTTCATTGACCATGACATAGCTTAATCCGAGGATACGGAGTATTCGAATATATTCTTTACACCCTGTAGAGGTGTACTACTTTCCCTACAATTTATTCCGACTGCTACTATTAGCGCATATACATACAATAATATTGCATGCGACTGAGTCAAAAATCACATGCTTTTCTCATTGTCTTATAATAACTTTAGCTCTGCCCGACCATGGTATTATCATGCATCGAATAAAACCCGTAGCCATTGTAGACGGCTATACCCCTACACATGTCCCTTTTCAGTGCTGGTCTGCTGTAGGGTCACTTCCCTTTCTCAGCGGTGAATCAATGTAATGAGCATATTCCATAATCACACTATTTCTATCCCTCACTATCCATACAAAGCTAAGTTAAATATTCAACAAAGTTACTAAGTTATGCCCGTCCCAAACTAGGCTTGTGGCAAGTATGGTAACATGCCATTAAAAGTAAGGCATAATGATTTAGTCCTTAAGTGTTCAAGTAAAGAACTGACTATATCACCCGTGTGCATCATACACCATCATCATTCTAACCCACTTTACTCAAGGATTTTTCCTTTATAATTTAATTTTAACACGGCACACAGTTTACTTTTGAATAGAATAATCATTAAGTTACCATATATTTGAACTGCATAATGGAATTACTAAAACTTCTTTTATTAATTCCATCATCTCATAGTGTTTTGATTTATAATTTATCTATGGCATGGCTCTTATTCTATTCATTAGTTGATTACCGAATTGGTTGCTTAGACGCAATAATAATATGAAGTATTTGTGCAGAGTTAAATTTAAAACTATTTTATCGTTATAACATATTATATTAAATCTAAATGGTCATGGTCAATTGACTTGCATTGCCCTTCTAGGGTTGGATCTCCTGACACGGTCTCAGCGATTTGCTCTTCGGTGGTGGGTGTCTTAGGTCCTAATTATAATCATAAGTAAAATACATTATCAATCAAAATAGGATTATAATACTCAACACATGAAATAGAATGCATAATGAAGATCTAATATGCTTATACTTAGGTTGACATAATGGGCGGATTAGATAAATTGACCTATGGAAAGTTTGAATGGAAATTGAAAACAAAACGAAAACAAAAATAGGGTAAAATAATACTTTAGTACCTAAAATGGCTAAAATGTAAATATCTTCAGTTTAGGTTTGAACTTGGACTTTTTGTAAAAGGAAAACTAGTGTTGAAAAGAGTGGAGGACACAACCAATCAGTCGGATTTGAATTTGGAGGCCAATTAAGGAATCTAGTCATTTTTAGCCTTCACATTCAGAAAAAGGGCTAATTTGCGATATAGTTGGAATAAATTGCGAAAAGTGGTTAAATGAGCTTAATTATTTAAGGAACTTTAGGACTAGTATGCAAGCATAAAAAGATTCAGAATTTTGAAAGAATCCAGGAAAAAATCGCTTAGGAACTAGGCTAAGAGCACTTTCTGAAAATGGTAATTAGGGTAAAATAGGAACAATGTTTTCAAAAACAGTAAAACGGTTAATTAACAGGTCTTTGAGGCCGCATTTTAACCTAGGTCTCGAAGACAAATCTATATAAGATAGGTAAAGGGTTTTAACTATCCAAGCTAATGGGAATTTCAAGCTCCCTAGAATGATTTAGTGTCTTTTGAGGTTTATAAATTAAACTGTAATATATATATATATATATAATTTGAATAGGGTTTCAGACATTTTTACCATTTCTGGATTATCAGATGATCTACATGAAGTAAAAACTATATGGTTAGGCTCTAATCAATATAATAAACAAAATGGCACGAGTGGAATTAAATTTGGAGGCTCCTAAGTACTCGGCTGACTCAACTAGTGTCAGCGACTGGCATTTAGTACACATTTGAATGTCCTCGGCTGGTTTTGGTTGACACTTAGAGCATGTGGTGAACAGTGGATGGCGAGCTCCTCGCTGGCGACGAATTAGCCGGTGATTTGGGTTTGGCTTGGCACCCCAGTGACCTCGACGGCGACGGTATCAACGGCGGTCGTAACCGGCGACTGAAATTTAGTGGTGGCACTACTGGTTTAGCATGGCCGGCAACGAGGACGATGACGGCAATGAAAATTAATCTAAAGGCATACTAGAGAGCTTCTATGGCATCTCTAGGGCATAACAGTAATGGAAATTTCATCGGGGGCTTTACCGAGTCTTCCCTCCACGGTGGCACAGCCACGGGAACAGGACAAACTTTGGAGTTTCGCCGGCGTCGGAGAAGAAGCAATGAAACTGCCATTGGGGACTTTGGCGACGTTGAGGATGACCTCAATTGCGTGTATGATAAATGCTAAATTGATATTACTTTTACCCTAAGTTTGTTAATGAAAACATGCTAAAAACATCCTGAAAACTTATTTGATGTGACATTTTATGTATATGTTTATATTATTTTTACAATGTGCTTTCACGGTTGTGTTTTCCATATTTCAGGGATCAAACCTACAAAATTTGAGGATGTTTCGACTTTGTTTGGATCAATTTCAACAAAAGACACCAAAACTGGATGAAAAAGAACCTTGATCGAATATTCCATTGTTGAAATCACCTTGTCGAACAAACTTGGACGAGAAAGATCCATAGTCGAACACACTTGGAGGAGAAAGAGCCATGATCAAACACGGACACTTTTGATCAAACAAGTTCCGATCTAACACGCTTGGTTGCTTGGTCATTACTTGACCGAGCCCAGCGCAATCGCAAGCATGACCCATGCTTGGCCTGGAGCACGACCTGTGCCACAGGTCGTGCTCAGCTCGGTTTTCAGGGTTAGTTGGTCGGTTTTGATGGTTCTTAACTCAGATTTGTCTGTTTCTCGCACCATTTGAAGCTGGATTCCGTCGCCTGCACCTCAAAGAGTTATATTTTGGCACATTAACCCATTGTATCATAAATACAAAAGCTTTTGGCTCAATTAGGTGTGCTTTTCATATGCCTCTTTTAGGCTATTTTAGGGTTTTAGTTTAGTTTACTTTAGTAAAACCCCCTTCTCTATTTTTCCTGCATTTGTAAGCCGGCAAGGAAGACAAACTTAATTTTGAAGCAATCATGAAAGTTTTCATTTAATTCTTATTATTTATGTATTTTTATGGCTTTTTGCAAGTAATTCACTCCTAAGGTTAGGGATGACCTAATCCGGAAGGCGTAATTCTTCCTCAGTCTCGATCTTAAGTTTTGAAATTAGTTTTTTATGTTTTCTTCCTCTAAACCCTAAATTCTTGTTTTAGCAACAGATGTAACAATTGAACCTTAGAAAGAATTTAGGAGAGTTCTTCAGTCCATAGCGCTTTGACGCTAGATTCTGAACGAGAGAGACTCTCGCCAAACTTAACCGTGGAAGCGATCCTCTGACCATTGTACCAGCGACCATACTGACAACTTAATCTGTCTTGGAAAATAGCTGAAACTAATTTGCAATTCTCAGACCTTGGAAATAATTACGCTTGATGGTTACAGAATTCCCGAAAACTTAGGTTTTCCTTTCTGTTTATTAAACCCTAGTTTTCATACTTTCTCATTACAGCATTAAACCCTAGATTGATAGTCTTAGTAGTAGATTTAGTAGTAGAAAAACAACCCCCAAATCGTTTAGACTTAATCAGTAATTTGTTAGCCTAAAAGATGAATTTGCTATTCCTTGTGGACTCAACCCTCAAGTGCTCAACGTTCAACCATTTTCTTGCGGTTATTACTACACCGCGCTCGCCTCTTCAGACGCAATCAAAGTTTTTGGCGCTATTGCTGGGGAACAACGGTAATTCATCTTTTAGATTAATTTTTTTTTATATAAGTATGTCTCACTTCTCAATCTTACTTTTATTTTTATATTTTCTTCTTTTTGTGCAGCACTAACCTTTCGGGGAAGTAGTGCAAATCTGGATATCTCAGACAAACCTGTCAAAACCGCACGCTGACTTCGTTATGAAGCTAGGCAAGTAATATCACTGTAAAATTCACGACAAACTTTTCAAGAGAACAAAGAACAACCAATAATGGAAAACCAAAAGCAACTCAAGGATTATGCAATCCCACTCAGCATGGGGTTGTAATCAGGTATGATGTGGATTATTACCCGAGCTAGTTATTTCTTTAATGTATCATACTCAAGATATTTCGGGTATGATATATAAACCTGTGCATTAGCAGCCATTATGGTAGCAGAAGCAACTTCCTGTATACCAGAAGGTCGCAATCACAGTACTAGTCTATGGTCGCAGAACTTGCGCGACCATAAGGTCGCAGAACTTGCGTGACCAAGGTAATCAAAGGATAACGTCTCCCACGTGTGAAGACAACCATCAAGGAGTTAAGATGTACGGTTATCTATAACCGCATATGTTAACCGGTGAAGAGATCAGTGCAATTATGCAACTGCATGTTAGCAACCGTCCAAACTGCTTCACGTTGGCATCCTTTCATTTAGTATAAAAGGACGGAAGGAATCAGAGGACGAGGGATCGGAAGATAGATATAAATAGAAATGTATGAGATATATCAAGCAATAGTCAGTAGACAACAGTATAAAAAGAGAGATTGTCAATCTCTGTAACAATCTCCCTTTTTTCCCTGTAAACACTCTTATACATAGTAAAAGAACCACAGGACGTAGGATTATTACTCAATTCTTTGAGGCCCCGAACCTGTATAATTCTGTGTATCACCGACTCGTACTTACCTGATCAACACCCTAAAAGGTCTCACTCCCTACTCACAAATTTGCGTAAGATCGACTAAGGAACCTGAGTCCCAATCATCGACAAGGTATTCTTAGACCACCAATCGAATCAAATAACTTTGAAATTAAACCTGCACTTTTAAACTTGGTTCAACAAAACTGTCGATGATTGGAACCCTAGGGTTGTTCTGTCGATCTTATGCAAAGAAGAGTGTGATGAAGAAAGGAGCCAATCAGACAAATTCTCATTGTGTTCAAAGTATCTATGAATCTAAGACACGGGAGAGAGTTATCCAGATTCAGGCCCTCTTAGAAGAGTAACGACCTTACGTCTTGTGTATTCGACTATGTCGGAAAAAAGATTACAGAAAGATGGTTACAATGTGTGAGCTAGCTAATCATGTCTTTGCTAAGCCTAATCTTCTCTCTGTCCTTGATCATGCTCCTGATCCTTCCCTTAAAGGCCTTTTTATACTTGCCGAAGAGGTCGTCGGTTGTCCTCCTGAAGGCACGCCCCATGATTTTTCTTAACCGCCCCAAAGTGGTAGCTATGAGGTCATGGGTACATGGTAGTTGTCGTGGATCATGGGTACGTGGCAGTTTGGCAGTCTTGATTCGGTCGTCGTGGAACTGCCTTACCATCTTAACCTCCTTCGACGGTTACCTTGTCAGGGACTTTTGATTATTTCGGGATTAATCATAAGGATCATGGTAAGGTAATGATAAAGGATAATCATGTACTGCTGCGACCTTGGTAACAAGATCGGACTTTGTATCTGTGAAAGAGTTTGGTCGTAGGGTGGTATCTCTGTGACCATACTGTGCTCGGATACAGCATAAGACACTTATAAAATTCTGTCCTCTCAGCCTTGGACAAAGTATAGCAGGCAGGGGGGAGGTATATACGGCCTTTCTCGTCCTCTCTTGATGCTAACTCGGGCCTGATTTTCATTTTGATTATGTCGCGCCGCTCATTGACGCCATCCTTTGTCTTCTATGGAATGTTCAGCAATAGGCCGATTAAACTGTCGCAAATATTCTTCAATATATGCATGACATCAATGCAATGCCGAACCTCTAAATGCTCTCAATGCACGGTAAGTCCCAAAATATCGATCTCTTCTTCCAAATGTTCTTCATGCGGGGTTTCAATTTACGACCCTTTTCCAAACGTCTATGTCCTTCACCCATGAGTAAACTTCTTTCCTGCTCATAGGCTTTGGCGCTGAACCATCTTCCTTGTGGCCATCAAATTCTCTCTTCCTCTTACGATACTCGTCATTCTTCGAAAGAAACGTACGGTGACGCATGTACACTGTTTTCTTGCAATTCTTTAGCCACACGCTCTCAGTCTCATCTTCGCAGTGGGGACAAGCTTTGGCTCCTTTCGTACTAAGGCCTGACAAATTTCCAAGGGCAGGAAAATCATTGATGGTGCAGAATATCATAGCACGTAGGATGAAGTTCTCTCATTTGTATGCGTCCCATACCTGCACCCCTTCATTCCACATTGTTAGCAAATCATCTATCAATGGTGTTAGGTACACATCAATATCGTTTCTGGGTTGTTTTGGTCCTGAGATAAGTAGCAACATCATGATGTACTTGCGCTTCATACACAACCAAGGAGGAAGGTTGTAGATAAACAAAAGAACCGGCCAAGTGCTATGCCGACTGCTCATGTTACCAAACAAATTCACTCCATCGGTACTCAACCCGAAACCTTATATTCCTCAATTCCGCTCCGAAGTTAACAAATTCTCTGTCGATGTTTCTCCACTGCACAGAATCAACGGGGTGTCTCAGCTTTCCATCCTTCTTCCAGTCTTCCGAATACCAACGCAATAATTTTGCATCTTTACGGTTTGCAAACAAACACTTCAAGCGGGGAATGATGGGCAAATACCACAACACCTTAGCAGGAGGTCCTTACTCTTTCTCTGTGCAGTCACCGTCGTCGGTTCGGTTCTTATACTTATAGTGGGATGCGCCACACACCAGAAAAACATGCATATCCTTGTAGTCGTTACGGTAAAGAATGCAATCATTAGGGCATGCATATATCCTTTCTACTTACATTCCCAAGGGCACAACAACTTTTTCGCTTGGTAGCTGTTTTTTGGTAACTCGTTTCCTTCTGAAAGCATGTCCGCTAAAAGATCTAACAGTGCCATGAAACTCTTGTCGGTCCAACTGTTACTTGTCTTCAACTTTAATAATTCAAGCACATAGGCCAACTTTGTGTATTTCAGCTTGTAATCAGGGAACAATAGCTTTTCTGAGTCCTCAATCAAGCTCTTGAATTTACCAAACTCCCGTTCAGTGTAATTTCCTTCCACATCACGCAACATGTCATATAAATTGTCATCCTCTGGCATAACATCATCGAAATCGTCGTTACGATCCGACATGTCCTATTCCTCAACCTGAGTGGCACTTGTTTCTGCAGTTTGCTCTTCGCCATGATGGATCCAACACGTGTACCCCTTTTTTAAACCATGTCGAATCAAGTGGGCCACAATTTGAGATGAGTTAGTGTACATCTTAAGATTGTTGCAGTCTATGCAAGGACAGTACGTATATCGTAAACCCTTCTTCTCCGTGTCTTGCTCAGCAACTTTTTGGAAATCTAAAACACTTTTTAATCCGGGAGGATCTCCAAGTCCTGATCGCATACGGATTCGTGACCAAGTCCTGATCGCATACAGCTTTGCGACCTTAACCGTGTTCGGAAAGGTTTCGCGACCCTGGATTGGTTCGCGACCAGGAAAAGGAATTCGTTCCCTGTTCGGAATTGTAATCCGATCCGAATGTGTATAACTAAGCTTATCTGTTTAGGATTAGTTATATGAGTCTAATACGTTTAGGTTATTGAGTCTGATACGTACTCATACGATTGGACTATAAATACCTTGTAATAGGTCTAGTTTAGATCATCGAAGAGTCATAGAACTTATTTGAGTTTTAGACACTTATAGTTCCTTCGAAGTAGACAAGTGTGTCTAACGTTCGATGTGTAAAGCCCTCTTTGAAATAAAGAGTTGTGCAATTACTTTGGGTTTCGGTATTTTCGAGTAAGATCCCGTTATTCCGCATATTAGAATCTGGGTGAGCCTAGTGCGAAAACCAAGACTAGGTCTCAAACGGATCAAGTTGGTATCAGAGCAACTTTCCTATCCTGTGGATGGTGAAGACTCGCCAGGGTTACAAAACTTCCGGCGAAAATCTAGGCGATCAATTGACGGTTCCTACAGCCGCGTCTCCGACAATGTCTGACGATACCTCCGTTCAAGCTAACCTAGCCGAACAAGTGGCTAAACTCTCCACTGACATGGAAACCGTGCTTGCTTGGATTAAGCAGCAGGCCATGATTGTACCTCCTGAAGTAGGGAAGGTTATGGGTGAGAAGACTGGTGAAGACTTGTGCAGGGCAGACGAAGATGAAGACGAAGGCGACCACAAGACCGACGACCTCGCCAACACCTCTTTAGCTGTCGGATCTTTTAAAGTCGACGCTAAGATTGATATACCCATATATGATGGGGTGATCGATGCCGAGAAGCTGGATTCTTGGATCGACCAACTTGAGACCTACTTTGACCTTAAAGGGTTCAGTAGCGCTCAAAGGTCAAATTTGCACCTTTGAAGATGAAGGACCACGCCAAGACCTGGTGGAAGGCCCTTGTCGCCAGTGGTGAAGCTGACGACCTTGCGTGGGGTCAATTCAAACGACTTCTGCGACAAGAATTCTATCCGATGGGTTACCTTGAGGAGAGATGGGAGCGTTGGCACAGATTGTATCAACGGCGCGACCAGACCGTCCAAGACTATACGACAGAGTTTCGGCGACAAGCAATGGTCATTGGCATCTCACTATCCGACCCTCAGGTATTTCGGAAGTACACATCTGGACTTCAGAAATCGATCAGTACTGAGCTAAGTCTGTTCGGTGTCCAAGACATTGCAACCGCGAGCACAACTGCTATGGCGATCGAGAAGAAGAACAAATCTCATAGCGACAAAAGCACGAATGAAAGTGCGACCTCGACAAAGAAAAAGCTGAGTCCGAAGAAGAACGCTTCAAAATCGGGCACGGGTGCCTTTTGCGAACATTGTCAAGTCGCGGGGCATACCAAGGACAAATGTTACAAGCTTCATCCTGAACTTCGACCAAAGAAAAACGGACCAGGGAAAAGAACAGCCACGGCTACTGCGACTTCACCCGACGACGAAGTTGTCCGAGTGAATTCGGTTAATGAGGCGGATACGACCTTGTCTCTGATGGCAATGCCAAAGGAGAAGGGTTCCGATCCACCGAACGACCATCACCCAATGGAGGACTTGTTCACCATCAACATCCAGGTGAAGCACGAAGTGGTCGCAGCGATATTCGATCCAGGAAGTCAGAAGAATCTGGTCTCCGCTGGACTGGTTCGGCGACTTGGTTTGAAGACAACCACACACCCGCAACCATATCCGCTGGGTTGGTTTACATCCGACGTGAACCAACAGATTACGAGTCAGTGTGTGTTGAAGTTTGCGATCTCTGCACGATATATCGATGAGGTGCAATGCGATGTTGTCCCTATCGATATCTGTCAGGTGATCTTTGGGAGTCCGTATCTGTATGATCGAGACGCTCACTTCCATCGGCGAGCGCAAGAGTACGACCTCACCAAAGACGGAGTTAAGTTCGTGATCAGTAGAGACATCCACGTCAACACTTCGAACTTGATTACCGCAAATCAAGCCAAACGAATTGTTAATGCATGTCACAAGTATGTGCTTGTCATGATTCGACCCATTGCTCAAGGTGAGGGTACTCGACCAGCATTGTCGCTGGCGTGCCGAGAGGATTCTGGTCGTTTGTCGGGACTGCTGGAAAAATACAGTGATCTGTTCGAGACTACCCAGGGTCGTCCGCCGAAACGTCCAGTCGAGCACGAAATTCAGCTTGTGTCCGATGCAACACTGCCTAATCTGAGTATGTATCGCAACTCAGTATTGGAGAATGAAGAGATCAAGAGACAACTTGGTGAGTTGCTGAACAATGGTGTCATTCAACCGAGTAGTTCACCTTGTGGATCTCCTGTGGTGTTAGTACCAAAGAAAGATGGGACTTGGCGTATGTGCATCGACTATCGAGCACTGAACAAGATCACCATCAAGAACCGGTACCCCCTTCCTCGTATTGATGACCTGCTAGACCAATTGAAGCATGCTGTTGTCTTCTCCAAATTGGATCTTAAGTCAGGATATCATCAAGTCAGCATCCGAGAGGAGGATACGTGGAAGACCGCGTTCAAAACACGACAAGGTCTGTTCGAATGGCTGGCCATGCTGTTTGGTCTCTGCAACGCCCCGGCAACTTTCATGCGTCTTATGAATGACGTTTTGAGACAGTTCATCGACGACTTTGTGATCGTTTACCTCGACGACATTCTAGTTTATAGTCGTTCGTGGGATGAGCACCTCATTCATGTCGAAAAGGTGTTCGATCAGCTTCGGCAACATCGACTTCGCCTCAACCGTAAGAAGTGCAAGTTCGGCCAGCAAACTCTACTTTACCTTGGATTCCTAGTCGGCAACGGTACGTTGCAAATCGACCCAGATAAGGTAAAAGTGATTCGCGAGTGGCCGCGACCACGAACAGTTACGGATGTGCGTAGTTTTGTGGGAGCATGCCAATATCTTCGGAAGTTCATCCGACACTTCTCGATTGTGGCTTCTCCATTGCATGCATTAACCAGGATCGATCAGAAGTTCGAGTGGACAGGGAAACATGAGGACACGTTTCTCTTGCTGAAAAGGAAGATCAGCGAGGCGCCTGTGTTAGCTTTGCCGAATCTCCAGAAACCATTTGAGCTAGAAACCAATGCCTCAGGTTATGCGATGGGCGCAGTGCTTATGCAAGAAAGTCGACCAGTGGCATATCACTCCGAGTTATTCCAGGGAGCTCAGAAGAACTATCCGACTTATGATAAGGAGTTATGCGCACTGCATCAGGCCGTGAAACATTGGCGGTGTTATCTTTTGGGTAAAGAGACGGTTGTCCACACCGACCATCAACCATTGCAATATTTGCAAACTCAGTCCAAGCTACAGCAAGCTCGACACATGAAGTGGATGTTGTATCTGCAGCAGTTCAATCTGGTGATTAAGTACAAGAAGGGCGTACACAACAAATTGGCGGACATGTTGTCGCGACCACCAGTTACGGCCCTCTGTTTATCAGCATTCATGCAGATCGAGCCCTCATGTCATGATGACTATGCCACTATGTACAGTGAAGATCCTGTTTTTCAAACAGTACTGACTGAGCTCGAAACAGGGAAACCTACGGAGTTCGTTTGTCGAGAAGGACTCTTGTACAAAGGCAACTTACTTTGCATACCTCGTGGAGCACCTCGAACTCAATGGATGCGAGAAGCGCACACATCGAAGGTAGCTGGTCACTTTGGGGTTACAAAGACGTTGCAAAATCTTCACCGACATGTGTTCTGGCCGCGTATGCAGCAAGATGTGGCTAGGTTTGTTCGAGGCTGCGATCTCTGCAGCATCTCGAAACTGACAAACCGAAAATTAGGTTTGCACACTCCTTTGCCAGTTCCATCACGACCATGGGAGAGCATATCCATGGATTTCTTGGGAGGATTGCCTAAAACTCGACGTGGCAACGACTATCTATTCGTGGTCGTTGATCGGTTCTCCAAAATGATTGTTCTTATACCTTGTCGAAAGACTATCATGGGAGAAGAAGCAGCTCGGGTATTCTTTCAACACGTTTGGACACACTTCGGACTGCCGACTTCTATTGTGTCTGATCGCGATACCCGGTTCCTTAGTCACTTTTGGCGATCGCTCTGGACGATGATGGACACCAAGCTAAAGAGGAGTACTGCTTTTCATCCGCAAACTGATGGTCAAACCGAAGTGGTTAATCGCACAGTCATTCATCTCTTGAGAGGATATAACTCGAAGCACCCGAAGACCTGGGATGAAAGCATACCGTACCTACAGTTTGCTTTCAATCGAGCAGTGCATGGTTCGACTGGAAAGTTGCCGTTTGAGGTCTGTTTAGGATTTCTACCACAGAGTCCATTTGACCTGGAGTTTGTGATCCCTACCTCAGCACAGAACAGCAAGGAAGCATCTGATCAGGATCGAGCACAAAAGTTCCTGGAAGGTATTCAACGACTCCATCGTGAGGTTGAACAGAACTTGCTGAAAGCTCTACTCAAGTACAAGGCGCGACATGATCGGCACCGAGTTGATGCGCAATTTCAAGAAGGTGATATGGTATGGTTACATTTGAGTAAGGAGAGATTTCAAGGTGAAGGTAAGAAGCTCAAACCCATTCGTTATGGTCCTTTTCGGATTTTGCGGAAAGTGGGTAATAATGCTTGTCAGCTTGAGTTACCTCCATACATGGATATTTACTCGGTTGTCAATGTTGAGCACCTCAAACTCTTTGAGCCTTCAATGTTGGATGATGAGCCAGATACCATAGTACCATCTGTTGAAGACTTAGTCTATCAACGAGGCGAATCTTTACATGAAGATGTGATTCTGGAGAGGAAGGTGACTACCACCCGCAGTGGCACAAAGGAGACTTTTCGAATCGGTCGGAAAGATCAACGAGCACGTGCGGCAAAGTGGTACACAAAAGAAGATGGACAAGCCCAATTTCCACATCTCCAGTTTGATCGAGAGGTCGCAACGGGGGTTGGCTCCTTCTCAACAAGAGAGTCATGATCCGGGAGGATCTCCAAGTCCTGATCGCATACGGATTCGCGAGCAAGTCCTGATCGCATACGGCTTTGCGACCTTAACCGTGTTCGGAAAGGTTTCGCGACCCTGGATTGGTTCGCGACCAAGAAAAGGAATTCGTTCCCTGTTCGGAATTGTAATCTGATCCGAATGTGTATAACTAAGCTTATCTGTTTAGGATTAGTTATATGAGTCTAATACGTTTAGGTTATTAAGTCTGATATGTACTCATACGATTGGACTATAAATACCTTGTAATAGGTCTAGTTTAGATCATCGAAGAGTCATAGAACTTATTTGAGTTTTAGACACTTATAGTTCCTTCGAAGTAGACAAGTGTGTCTAACGTTCGACGTGTAAAGCCCTCTTTGAAATAAAGAGTTGTGCAATTACTTTGGGTTTCGGTATTTCCGAGTAAGATCCCGTTATTCCGCATATTAGAATCTGGGTGAGCCTAGTGCGAAAACCAAGACTAGGTCTCAAACGGATCACTTTTCATGTATTCTTCACTCACTCGGTTGTCCTTATACATCCAGTCTCGATGGGCCATCTGCAATTAAATTCCTACACATGCTAAGTAATACTCTATGGTTGACACTCAATTAAACTACTAATCTAACTAGCTAGTGTTTGTGGAGTTTGCGGGTATAACTTCAACTGCAAGCAATTAATTAGTAACTAGTTGGGGCATGGATAATACACATCATGAAGCGAATAGCTAAAGGTGGGACAAATGAGAGTTACAACTATGATTTGCTACTCTAGCTTCTCCTCCCTCTCCCTCTTTGATCAATCAATGGAGATGATGATGAAATTAAGTAATGTGTATATGCCTTAGGAGCAAATACCAACCTTAGATCTTCAAATTGTTGTCCCCTAATGCTCCCCTTTTGAGATATTACTCTTCCTTGCCCCATATCTCTTCCAACTGGACAGTATGTCAAGCAAGATTGTACGACTAGCTCGAAACAACTGCTAAAAGATCTTTTTGTACACTACCACAGAAATAGACATCCTGGACGGCACATCATAGATGGGTATGAACTGTTCAATGGAAAACCGTCTGCGAAGGCCTGTCGAGAGAATATGTTCAGATATCCCAGACGGTTCTGATGTCAAAAACAACTTTGACAGTAAACCAGACGGTTCTGAACACAAAACCGTCTGTGATAGTCTACTTATCACAGACGGCTCTAACCTAAAACCTGACTGTGATATATACAATCGGTTCCCAGCTGAAACCGTCTGTAATAGTCTACTTATCACAGACAGTTCTAACCTAAAACCCGACTGTGATATATACAATCGGTTCCCAGCTGAGAACCGTCTGTGATAATTATACTATCACAGTCGGTTTGGAACTCAGAACCGACTGTGATTTATACAGTCGGTTGTGAACTACGAAGCGTCTGTGATAGTGTAGTTATCACAGACGGTTCTGATGTATGAACTGACTGGAAAAGTACCGGCGCTTCGAATTCTCAACTGTGATCATTTCTGTCTCCGATCTTCGCGCGCGGCGCCTAGGAGAACACGAAGCATCGCTTTGGAAGTTCTATAAATTGACAGTGGAAAAATTGTCATTTACTTTACAAGTTTTTATAATTCTCAGACTGTTTGACTCCTTAGCTTCTCTGCGCTAATGGCATCGTCAGCCTCGCCCTCCCCGGTAAGAATTCTCAATCTTTTGGACTTACCCCTGTACTGTTAATCCCTGTTCAATACATTCTTGACCTGTTGATTTCCACAGGGAAGGGGAGCCGTGGAAGACACTGGCAAAGTCAAGGCCTAGCTGAGGGCCCTCCAGGAGGAGCACAAGCTCCTGACGGAGAAGCACACTCGGCTACGGCTTGACCTTGACGATCTCTTCCAGCGCATTCAGTGCATGAAGATGGATGGTGACAATGCTAGGGCGAGGTCGAGGCGTCTTCGCGAGGAGAAGAAAGCCTCGGATATGACCATCGCTGGCTGCGGTTTGACAATGAAGGATACCATCGCGAAGCTGAGGGAGGTCGCAGGCCTTCTCGACGCTGTAGTAGTTGATCCTGAGAAGGACAACTTGTCGCTGGAGGAGTCCTGCGTCCTGGCTGCAAGTCAAACTGACTTTATTCTAGATGCAGCCAGGGCTAAGACCACTCCTTGACCTAGCATTCTGTATTTTTACTTTTTTTGGTAAGTGATGAAAAAAATTATTGAAAACTTTGTTCTTATGTCAACTTTCTAATTTTCCAGCACATTCTTGGACTGCATGCAATCTTCCCTCTTTCTTTATCTTTCTTTAGCTTTTGTCGAACATTCGACCATACAAAGGTATGTACACTGTGTGCGATCAAGGAACGACTACCGCGATCTTTGGCTTGTGATCGGAGCCCTTCAAATAGTATACAAACAATATAGAAGTCGCAGGTCCCATGCAAATAATATAAAAAGAATATAGAAGTTATATATCAACGTGCTTTGAATATCACAAATGGCCCTGAGGTAAAAAACGTCTGTGATAGTCACATTAGAGACGGTTTTTATGTAAGGCCCGACTGTGATAGTCCCAACAGTGTCCTCGCCTCGAATTCTCAACTTCTATCAATATCACAGACGGATTTTATGTAAGGACCAACTGTGATTGTCGAACAGTTATCGACGCTTCAAATTCTTAACTTCTTTCAAATTCTCAGCGGTTCAACTGGAAGCAAAACTCCAGGGAGGGAACAAGTATTTGTAGAAGTCGAACAGTTCAATATTCAACAAACATATTAAAGACGGTTCGGACATCAGAACCGTCTGTAATATTAAAGCAGACAATTTTGATCTCCCAACCGTCTGTGATAGTGATAGTCCCAACAGTGCAATTCTCTACATGCAATTGTTGATAACCGCACATAATAACTGAGCAGATGAAGAGACTTAATTATTTACTTCAAATTTAATTTGCATCGAATTATCTAATCTGACTCTTCAACTTCCTTTGCCGTGTTGCAGTTTATCTCCCGAGAAGTTATCATGAATTTATTGACCTTGAAAACCAGTAGTGCGTTTTTTAAAACTCGAGGCACCCGCGCATATGAACCGTCACCTTCTGTTTCTATAAATAGCGAGGCTCCTAAATCCCTGTCTTTATTCCCTCCTCAACTCCCACCTTGATGGCGAGCCAAGATTCCAGTGAGGTTATTGAAATTGAGAGTGATGAGGAAGAGATAAGGAATGAACTCGATCAGGATCTTCAGAAAGTAAGTCCTCTCTGAAACTCTAATGCAGATCTTTCTTTTATGACTTGATTACCTCGAAACAAATGCATTTCGAAATCCACAGGTGCCTGAGGAAATGCTCCCTCCAAAGAAGAGACTTAGAAATGATGAAAGATCCTCCAGTGGAGCTGCAGCGAAGACTCTAGAGGGTGCTGAGGCCTGTGTTGCCACATTGCCCCTTGCAACCCCTCCAGTTGCATCGACTCCACCTTTGGAGATCCACAATAATCCTTCCAGTATCCCCTCTTCAACACCTTTGTATCATCAGCTTTTCTGGGGTAAGGCTCACACTTCCACTCTGAAGCTTGGCAATCATCTTCACCCTCCCAGCATACGTCCCTAGGAGAAGCTGGAGAAGCATATGTGCAGGAGGAGAAAGCTGCCTTGTGCAGAACTCTCCAAAAAAAAAAAGAGGCGCTGGAGAAGCATTCTGAGGGGATGTCTTTTGCCATTCTGCACTTGGCAGAGTGATTTGAGTTGCAGCTTCATCTCCACCTTTGTTGTATCAACTTTAATTTCTTCGATGATCCTACTGATGCCAAATCCACTCCTTTGCTGAGAGATGATGTTGATAGTCTTAGAGCCATTGGTAGTTCTCCTGGGGCCGCCAGTGTAGATCCTACTGATGCCAATACGTCCCTAGGAGAACTTTGTAAATTACTTTCGGAACAGGTCGACACTAATCAATTGGTCGCTTAATTAATAGTATCTCTTATGTATGGAAAGATTGCAAGAAATAAGAAATTTCTTTTCCTTATATATCTGGCTTTTCGATTGATTATGTAACTGATAATTACCAAATGATGTTCTGTGTGAAAATGTTAACAAGAAAATACTGTTGCGATCAAGACGGTTTTTAACTCAAAACCGTCTCTGCTTGAAAGATTACAAATGGTTTTAATTTCAGACATATATAAAACAAATATGAAAAACAAGATAAAACCAAATAGTCTGAACGTTCATTTTTTTAAATACTAACATTGAAATAAGATAGAACCAAATATGAAAAACAAGTGGAACAACTGATGACCAGTAGTCGAATGCAAACAAACAATCCGAGATATTATAGACGGTTCGGACCTTAAAACCGTCTGTAATAATCTTGCAGATTGTTGATTTTATACTTAACACAGACGGTTCTGAGGTAAAAACCGACTGTGATAATCACGTACGGTTCTGATGTAAAATCCGACAGTGATAATCATAGACGGTTCTGAAGTAAAAACCGATTGTGATAGTAAAGCGGACGGTTTTGACATAGGAACCTTCTGTGATATTGTAATTATCACGGACGGCTTGGAGTTCATGACCGTCTGTGATATTTCTGTCATAGTTACACAAAATGTACCGATATTACCGACGGTTAATAGAGTGAAACCCATCAGTGATATTCTGTTCTTCAATAATGCACCGATATTACCGACGGTATTATATAGAACCGTCTGTATTGAACCTGGTATAAAAGGTCTTTTGGCGGATGTTTTGAGCTAGTCGTACTCTCTTGCTCGACCTACACTGTCCAGTTCGAAGAGATTTGGAGCAAGGAAGTGCGAAATCTCAAAAGGCCGGGGGAGCATTTGGGGGCAAAAATTTGAGGATCGAACCAAGGTTGGTACTTGCTCCCAAGGCATACACATTACTTGATTTCATCATCAATATCAATCTCCATTGATTTACTAATTAACATGTGTATGAATTTGATTAATTGCAGATAGTCCGAGACTGGATGTATAATGACAACCGAGTGGGTGAGGAATACATGAAAGGTATTTTTGATTTCGAAAAGGTTGCTGAGCAAGACATGGAAAAGAAGGGTTTACCATATATGTACTGTCCTTGTGTAGACTGCCAGAATATTAAGATGTTCACCAACTCATCTCAAATTGTCGCCCACTTGATCCGACGTGGTTTCAAAAAGGGGTACACGTGTTGGGTCCACCATGGAGAAGAGCCAACTGCAGAAACAACTGCCACTCAGGTTGAAGAACAGGACATGTCAGATCCGAGCAACGACTTCGACGAGGATATGCCAGAGGATGACCATTTAGATGACATGTTGCGTGATGTGGAAGGAAATTACAGTGAAAGGGAGTTTGGCAAATTCAAGCGCTTGATTGAGGACTCAGAAAAGCCGTTGTTCCCTGGTTGCAAGTCAAAGTACACAAAGTTGGCCTCTGTGCTTGAACTGTTAAAATTGAAGGCAAGCAACAGCTGGACCGACAAGAGTTTCACAGCACTGTTAGATCTTTTGGCGGACATGCTCCCAGAAGGAAACGAGTTGCCAAAAAACACCTACCAAGCGAAAAAGCTGTTGTGTCCTTTGGGAATGGAAGTAGAAAGGATACACGCATGCCCTAATGATTGCATCCTTTACCGTAACGACTACAAGAATATGCATGTTTGTTCGGTGTGCGGCACATCCCGCTATAAGCGTACTAAGGACCGAACAGACGACGGCGACTGCGCTGAGATAAAGCAAGGACCTCCTGCTAAGGCGTTGTGGTATTTGCCAGTCATTCCCCGCTTGCAGCGTTTGTTTGCAAACCGTAAAGAGGCAAAATTACTGCGTTGGCACTCGGAAGACCGGAAGAAGGATGGAAAGCTGAGACACCCCGCTGATTCTTCGCAGTGGAGAAACATCGACAGGGAATTTGTTAACTTCAGAGCAGAATTGAGGAATATAAGGTTCGGGTTGAGTACCGATGGAATTAATCCTTTTGGTAACATGAGCAGTCGGCATAGCACTTGGCCGGTTCTTTTGTGTATCTACAACCTTCCTCCTTGGTTGTGTATGAAGCGCAAGTACATCATGATGTCTCTACTTATCTCAGGACCAAAACAACCCGGAAACGATATTGATGTGTATCTAGCACCATTGATAGAGGATCTCCTAACAATGTGGAACGAAGGGGTGCAAATATGGGACGCATACAAACGAGAGAACTTCATCCTACGTGCTATGATATTCTGCACCATCAACGATTTCCCTGCCCTTGGAAATTTGTCGGGCCGTACTACGAAAGGAGCCAAAGCCTGCCCCCACTGCGAAGATGAGACTGAGAGCGTGTGGCTGAAGAATTGCAGGAAAATAGTGTACATGCGTCACCGTAGGTTTCTTCCGAAGAATGACGCGTATCGTAAGAGGAAGAGGGAATTTGACGGCCACAAGGAAGATGGTTCAGCCCCGAAGCCTACGCGCGGGAAAGATGTTTACTCACGGGTGAAGGACATAGACGTTGTGTTTGGAAAGGGTGGTAAATTGAAACCCCGCACGAAGAACACTTGGAAGAAGAGATCGATATTTTGGGACTTACCGTATTGGGAGCATTTAGAGGTTCGTCATTGCATTGATGTCATGCATGTAGAGAAGAATGTTTGTGACAGTTTAATCGGCCTATTGCTGAACATTTCAGGGAAGACAAAGGATGGCGTCAATGTGCGGCGTGACATGATCGAAATGAGAATCAGGCCCGAGCTAGCACCGAGAGAGGACGATAAAGGCCGTATATACCTCCCCCCTGCATGCTACACTTTGTGCAAGGCTGAGAGGACAGAACTCTGTAAGTGTCTCTATGGTGTTAAAGTTCCATCGGGTTACTCCGCAAATATGAAAAAGTTTGTGTCCATGGGTGATTTGAAATTGCTGGGTATGAAGTCTCATGATTGTCAATTGTTGATGACACAAATGCTTCCTGTTGCCATCCGGAGTATTCTGCCGCATAAGGTCAGAGAGACGGTCACGAGACTATGTTTTTTCTTCAATGCAATTTCTTCCAAGGTCATTGATCCCGATGGACTAGATTCTTTGCAGAGCGAGGTGGTTCGAACTCTCTGTCAGCTTGAGATGTATTTTCCTCCATCGTTTTTTGATATCATGGTCCATCTCACCATCCAGCTTGTCAGAGAAATCAAGATATGTGGACCCGTGTTCCTACGTTATATGTATCCATTCGAGAGGTACATGGGTGTACTTAAGGCCTAAGTGAGGAATCGGTCCCGGCCCGAGGGTAGCATTGTCGAAGGTTATGCAGCGGAAGAGGTTGTTGAGTTCTGCGTCAATTACATGGCCGAGGTAGAAGCAATAGAGTTCCTATGTCTCGTCACGAGGGGAGGCTTGATGGTGTTGGCACTATTGGACGGAGAGCCATCACTCCTGATTTCGATATGTACTCGAAAGCTCATTTTTGGGTCTTGCAACACATGATGGAGGTGTCTCTGTACATCGACAAGCACAAGGAGATGCTACGACAAGACAATCCTCGCCGATCCGAGGTTTGGATCACGGAACAACATAACAGTCGATTCAACACGTGGATGAAGGTGCGAATCACCGGAGAGTCCGCAAGTGAGAACCTTACATGGTTGGCAAAAGGGCCCACGTTTACTATACAGACATGGCAGGGATACGACATCAATGGGTACACATTTTACACGAAAGCTCAAGATCGAAAGAGCACTGTGCAAAATAGTGGAGTGAGCGTAGAAGCTTTCCATGAGGGGTTCACCAAGACAGGCCCAACAAGGGTAGTACGTGGATTGAACTCGTACTATGGGTTCATTGAAGAAATTTGGGAGCTCGATTACGTACTGTTCAAGATTCCCCTGTTTCGATGCCGATGGGTCCAAATCCCACAGGGTGTGGAGGTTGACAGTTACGGTTTCACTTCTGTGGATCTCGATCGCATTGCTTATAAGGATGAGCCATTCATACTTGCAAATCAAGCCATTCAGGTCATTTATGTCACTGACCCGGCCAATAAGAAGTGGCACGTCGTCCTTCATGGCAAGAGAAGGATTGTTGGAGTTGAAGATGTCGTAGACGAGGAGGAATACAATCAATTTGATGAGATTCCTCCATTTGGAGATGGCGTACAGGTCGATACTGAAAATACCGACGAAACCAGTTACGTGCGTATGGATCACCAGGAAGGGTTATACTTTAAAGGTAATCAACTGTACGTCCTTATCTCTCTATTTCCATCGGTATAGCTTATATCTCCTGTAATTCTCGTCTTTGCAGGGCCGCGGCAAGTGGAAAGTTGAGGATAACATGGCTGTGTACGTGGAAATTGTCGGTGAAAGATCCCATTTTTATGTAACATTAACTTGAGCATGCTCCACGTACATTGTATGTTAAATTTATTTGAGCATGCTCCACATTGTAACCAATTATCGGATCTACGTACACTGTAACCAATTTACAGAGCATTTGGACTACATTTGAAATATCTGAGTGTTCATTTAAAACAAGTTTTCAAGCATTCAGAGTTGAAAGCTACAGATCAGTTTCAAGTTGTAAAACTAACGTTCAATAGAGAGATTATCAAGGACGGTTTTGACCTATCACAGACGGGTATGATTATAGAACCGACTGTGATAATCTCAGTCACAGTCGGTTCTCAACTCACAACCGTCTGTGATAATCTCTCACTATGTAGATTACCACAGACGGTTTTTATTTGAGAATCGACTGTGATAATACTATCACAGACGGTTATATATATATAACCGACTATGATATTTTCAACAATGTCCGACTCTTCGAGTTCTTGACGTGCACCGTCGGTTCTCAATTCCAAACCGTCTGTGATAATCAGAGTCACAGTCGGCTCTCAACTAAAAACCGTCTGTGATAATCTCTCTGGTGACTATCACTATGTCAATTATTACAGACGGTTCTGATGTGAGAACCGACTGTGATAATATCGTCGCGGTTAATAGTTCAAGGCGGGGTTTGTCCCGCTCATTCCAGTTCGCAACTGTTTGCCCTAGCCCTCTCCGCCCTCGCACCGTCCGTCGCGATCACCTCCATCGCCTCCCACCTTCTCCTCCTCTCCGTCCGTCACGATCACCTGCATCGCCTTTCCACCGTCAGGCGCGATCACCTCCATCGCCCTCCCGCCTCCGACGCGATCACCTCCATCGCCTCCCCACCGTTTCTGTCATTCTTGGTTAATTATAAGTATATGGGTTTTGTTATAGAATTATTAGTTGCAGATTTACTTAAACTATTCTCTCTTTCACTTATGTTAGGAACTATGTCTGGTGACGAAATGCACCACTCGGGGAGTCAGGGTGACCTCGCTGGCGATGAGACGCCTAGGCCGGAGGTCGCCTCGTCCGCCGTGACCCCGCAGAAGAAGAGAAAGGGGCGAGGCCGGACGACATGCGCGCGTCTGAACAAGCGGGAAAAGCAGCACGTCCAGTTCGACGACAATGGTGTGCCAGAAGCTCCGGACAAACTTGTCGGTCAGTACCGCTCACTATGCGGCAAAGTGGCAAGGGAGCGGGTGCCCATCACCACCTCCGACTGGGGTCAAGTGCCCCCAGAGTGCAAGGATGCACTGTGGGAAGAAGTGCAGGCGGCGTTTCACATTCCGGAGGATCGCCAGTTCACCGTCCGCCAGAGGACACAAGTCAATAAACAAGGCGTGGAGGAACTTCAAAAGCGAACTTGTCAGGCACTATGTGAAGGAGTCGAAGACCCCCTTCAATGACTACCCTTTCGTGACTCCCGAGGCATGGCAGCAGTTCGTGGAGATGAAGGGCAAGCCTGAGTTCCAGGAGCTTAGTGCGAAGGGCCAGGCTAACCAGGCCAAGAATACCCACCCACACAAACTAGGCACCGGTGGGTATGTGGGGAAGAAGGCGCTGTGGAGGAAGCAGGACGAGGAGGCTTCGCAGTCTTCGGCCGACATTCCTTATGCGGGCATAACAGACGTGCGCGCCCGCAATTGGTGCCGAGCAAGATCGACGATGAACTCCTCCGGAAGCGTCTCTGTGAGTAACCCTGCGGACAGGGAAGTGATCGACCGGCTGGTAAGATTGTTCGATCACGTACTATCCTCATAACACGCATGCAATGGGCTGTATTGCTAAGTTCTCCTGTTGCAGGTGACGCTGCGTGCGCAGGCGGCATCTGGAGAGTTCAACCTGAGGAGGGACAGGGATATCTTCACAGCGGCGCTAGGAAACAAGGAGCATCCAGGCCGCGTGCGCGGCCTCGGTGCCACTGTGCCTTGGAGGCATGGTTTCCCTGATGATGAGGAGGCGGCTAAGAGGAGAAAGAGATCCCACCAAGCCCGCGATGAACGGCTCAAGGAGGAGATGCGATCGGAGTTCGCTGTTCGGGACAAAGCACTCCTGCAGCAGTTGTCGGAGATGCGGTCCATGTATGAAGAGCTAAGAAAGGCGACCCAGGGCACCCCCGTTCTAGCAGTAGAAGTACCGACCCCCATTCTTGGCCACCGTAGTAGCTGCACGTCTGTGCCGGGGTCTTCGCAGACGGAGCCCCCTCCAAAGTATCCGGTGGACTCTCTGCAGGTAATGACCGTTTGTCTATGTTAATTCATTCGAAAGTGAAAAGCGGTGAAATTCAACATGTTAATGCGCACTGTTTGTAGAAACCCGCCTCCTGCAAGCTTATGGTGCTGGCCGGTCTCTTCCCGATCGAGGCTGCCCGTGGGATGGCGCAACCATGCACGGCGGGGGCCACAATCCATGGTGCCCCTCTATGTGAGGGTTTTGCACGGGTCCAGGTGGACAGTGTCTTTGACCATTGCAAGGGTTTTCCGTTGGAGAAGCTGCCGAACGACGAGATTACCACTCTCGGGGATGCGGTGCACACGTTCGTGCAATGGCCCAAGAAAGACATCGTCCTGTATGAGGTAATTCCCCCACCAGTTTCATAATTCGTACTGTAAAAATAGCCCTCAGAGTTAGTGTCCTAATACGTAGGTTCTTACATCACAGACATCACAGACATCACAGACCAACACACGGCCTACTAGCCAGCATCCCCTCCGATGACGAAGCTGACTCCGACTAAGAGGCAACCATTCAAGAAGCTAGCTATTAGGGGAAAAGCAAAGAAGAACCCGGCGAAGGAGAGCGAGAAGAGTGCGCTAGCTCTCATACCGTTCGCTCTGGGGATGCCCATAGCCTCCGATACCGCAATTTCGACCATGGGGTTAGCATGCCAGAGCCTACATGCATGGTACATGAAGAGGACAAACCAGACCAGGACGCAGCGTCCGACGCACATCATGGTCAAGTACACCATGGCAGAGTTCCATAACGACATTGGGACCTACTCGGTGACCTTCGAAGACCTGCACAATTTACTGAACAAAAATGCGCTCGACTTGTCAATCCTACGGTCTTGGGTGCTGTAAGTATCCTACTATCCGTGCATATACGGATATATGTCATTTATTAATTGGTTACTTCCGTGCAGCTGCATGGCCAACTATGCCAAATCTAAGGGCATACCTGTTGGTTTCTTGGACCCCCAGATGGTCGCCGAGGTGATGTTTAGGACCGACACAGACTTCGTTGTCGACTCATCAAAAGAGGGTTGCTTGCTCAGGTCGACAAGGAGTATATACTTGTACCCTACAACCAGAGGTGAGTGCTTTCATCAGTACTTCACCCGTAGATTAGTGTCTCCATGTGTACACCCCCAAATTTAGATTAAATTTTTAATTCTCTACGTGTAATATGTAGCTACCACTGGATCATGCTGCTACTTATTCCGAAAAGCAACAAGGTGTTCTACCTTGACTCATTGCAGAGGAAAGGGTACTCGTATTGCCGCGCACGAGATGTATTCGGAAGGTGATGTGGACCTGTCTTGCATGCATCTAGATTTACTGTCCTCAAATTGTCAATTTTGGCTATCCTCAAACTGTCAATTTTGACTATCTACAGGGCTTTCACGAAGTACTTTGCCGAGGTAGGGAGACAACACGAGCGGCGAGCCGATAAGTTTCAGTGGTTACAATTTTCGGTACAAATTTCAACTGGCATCTGTTTCACTTTATAACTTGTCCCCACCTAACTCTCAGTCTGTAAATTGGCAGTGCCATCAGCAGCCGGACGACAATACATGTGGGTTCTACGTGATGCGCCACATGTATGACCTGATCATCACCCCTCACCGGCCAGATTTCCCCGAGGTATACAACTGCTCCCCTTAATTTGTCTCGATTTGACAGAATTTACAACTTCAGCTAATTTTTTATGTACCAACTCTTGCTGCAGGGGGTCGACTTCCCTTCAGAAAGCCTTGACCCTCGGCAGATTGGTAATGTTCAAGGGATGCTCGCTGAGTTTTTCCTTTCGGAGGTCATATCAACCAAGGGGAAGTTTAGGGACCCGCAAGGTTCATATTAGTGCGGCCTTACATTTATTTGTACATCTAACACACTGACTTTAATTGTCGATTACATTTATTTGTTCAATTGTACATATTTCTGAGTTCTGTGCTGTATATATGAAATGCTATACAGAGGGGTACAAATATATTTGAGTACTGTGCATATGAAATTGTATATATTTGAGTACTGTACAAATATATTTCTGAGTTTAATTGTACAAATATATATATGAGACTGTATATATTTGAGTACTATGCATGTATGAAATTCATGAACTGTATATATGAAAATGCAATTTGTACAGAGGACATCTGTGACTGTTATCTCAGATGGTTTGTAAGATCAAAACCGTCTGTGCATATGCACAGACGGTTTTGATCTTACAACCGTCTGAGATTATAACAGTCACCGATAATGACACTATCACAGATGGTTTTCACCTCAGAGCCGTCTGTGATATCACACTATCACAGACGGTTCTGAGATTATAACACTATCACAGACGGTTTCAAGATCAACACCGTCGCTGATAATGACAATATCGCAGATGGTTTTGACCTCAAAGCCATCTGTGATACTCATATTATTACTGACGGTTTTGAGATCAAAACCGTCTATGTTAGTATGAGTATCTCAGACGGCTTTGATGTCATAACAGTCTATGTATTTTGAGTACCACAAACAGTTCTGATATCCAAACCGTCTCTGGTAATCTGAGTATCACAGACAGTTCTGACATAAAAGCCGTCTGAGAAAGTCGTACTAACACAGACGGTTCTGATGTCAAAACCGTCTGTGATACTCAAGTATCACAAACGGTTCTGTTCTCAGAACCGTCTGAGAAACTCATACTAACACAGACGGTTTTGACATCAAAACCGTCTGCGAAACTCAAATTATCAGAGACGGTTTTGAGATTAAAACCGTCTGTGGTAGTATGAGTATCACAGACGGTTCTGATCTTATAACAGTCTGTGAAGTATGAGTATCACAGACGGTTCTAATCTTATAACAGTCTGTGAATGGATAGATCACAGACAGTTGAAAACATCAAAAACCGTCTGTGATAGTACATGATTATCACTGACTCGAATATCACTGACGGGTAAGAACCGTCTGTGATGACTGTTTTGACCCGACTGTGATGATGAATTCTGTAGTAGTGGTAGCCTGCGGGCTAAATACAGACGGTTCTAGCATCATAACCGTCTGTAATAGCAAACTATCACAAACGGTTGTCATGTTAAAACCGCTTGTAATAACACTACCATGGAAGATACCAACACTAACTGTTGGAAGCTCAGAACCGTCTATAATACAATACTATCACAGGTGGTTTTGAGGTAAAAATCATATGCGATAGTTCTGGACTATCACAGACGGTTTTGGGATCAGAACCGTCTGTGATAATTAGAATATCACAGACAGTTTTGAGGTCAGAAATGACTTTGATAGTCCAGAACTATCCCAGACGGTTCTGAGATCAGAAGCATCTGTGATAATTAGAATATCACACACGGTTTTGAGGGAAAAATTGTCTATCGCACTATCACAATCGGTTCTGAGGTGAGAACCGACTGTGATAACTTTACATGTTCTCCCGACAGGCCTTCATAGACGCTTTTTAATTCAAAAGTTCATAATCATCTGTGATGTGCCGTCCTGGATGTTTGTTTCTGTGGTATTGGTCTAACATAAAAGGCTAGGTTTTAGGTTGGGGGCTAGCTGTCAAATATGATCATCGCCACCATCCATGTGGCAACATCCAACTGTTGAACACGATCAATGTGCCATCCACATGGAGAATATCCAACATGCTCAAACCATCACAAGAAGGGCCCCCTCATCGCTGTACATGTGGTGAGGATCAGGCCGAAGAACTTCCGAGACCCCAACATCGCAAACTCACTTGTCAGTGAGGATGGTAGTTCTTAACCTGCGATCTCCCTCTAGATAAGGCACTGAAACCACTACTCTTGGATTTCCTGCCCGAATAGTAACCGTTCGGCGCAGGAAAATCCAATGCTCATTCTCGAGAGATCGAGAGGACCGGCGTAGGAAAAATCCTAAAACAAGACGTTAGGTCTCTAGGAGAGAGAGGATCACACCCAGAGGACTGGGGGTCGTCGGGTGAGGAAAATTCAAACGCGGGACTCAGCGTCACTAGAGAGAGAAAACCCGCACTTGGTAGAACGGGCTCACCGGGTGAGAAAAAACTAATCTAGGGCTTAGCATCGCTGGGAAATAATACCTACACTCGGGAGACCGGGGGTTTCTGGGGGAGGAAATCCGCACCCAGGACTTAGCATTGCCGGGGAAATAAAACCCATACCCAGGGATTGGGGGTATTTCAGGCGAGAAAATCCACACCTGGGACTTACAAAACCCTCACTCGGGAGATCGGGAGTCTCTGGGGGAGAAAATCCGCACACAGGACTTAGCATTGCTGGGGAAATAAAACCCATACCCAGGGACAGGAGGTGCTCCGGGTGAGAAAATCCGCACTCGGGACTTAGCGTCAATAGGGAAATAAAACCCATACCTGGGGACTGGGGTTTTCGGGGTGAGAAAATCCGAATGTTATGTAAGAGGCCGTAGGAAGGCATCCTGTAAAACCTAATGACAGTTGCAAAAGGAGATTTCACCTTTATTAAATAGATAAATTGATTTGGGTGGATCTTCAGGTTGAATACGGCAGGTCGAATACAAAAAGGATTCGAACTTTGTCTAGTCGTCTGAGTCAGTTAGTAGTCCGATATAGATTATATAACTAAGTCATATATGATTAGGTTTAATTAGTGGTCGAGTTTGATACGTATTCATACGATCGGACTATAAATACTTTGTAATGAATCAAGTTTAGCATCGAACTTATTTAAATCTTAGACACATAGTTCATTGACGTAGATTGAGTGCGATCAATGTTCGACGTGTACAAGTTCCTCTTTAAAATAAAGAGTTGTGCTATCCTTTGAACTGTGTATTCGATCAACTTAAGTTTCGGTAATTCCGAGTAAATCATATCCCGGTTATTATCATCTGGTCGATTATGGTCAAAGCCCGTCTATATCTCTACTGGATCAAATAGTATCAGAGCAAGTCTAGTTCAAAACTTGGTCTAGTACTTAACCTGATCATAAATTGATACAACGCCTCCCCCCGTGAGATCACTTAGCGAGAGGGAAAGTTCAAAATGTAATGATAGCACTTGACACAACGCCTCCTTTCGCGAAGCCTTAGAAGGAGAGGGAAAGCCCAGGGATCCCCTGATGAGGACATTCTTAGCACTAGTAGCATTAGTGCTCGACCAAAGGAACTGTGCTCGACAACCCTTTTGAAAAGGACTCATCCTCAAGTCTAACAGCATGTCCTCTGTTGCTTCTAGGCCATTAATTTTGATTTTGATGATAAATGACAACAAGTGTCTTGGACTAATCTATTTGCTTTGAGTATAATCAATAAGATTAGGTGAAAAGAAGAAACATCAAATGGGAGTCGCAAGACGAAAGCCGCAAAGACCTAAGAGCCATTTCCGCAAGGTCGTAGTGTCGCCCGGATCTGCAGGTCACGAGCCAAGGTCGCAGTGTCGCCCGAGGTCGCGAGCCAAGGTCGCAAGCGCAAGGTCGCCAAAAAGGAACAGCAAAGACCTAAGGTAGGTGCTTGTTTATTGTACCGGTCTCGGTGTTTGGAGTATTGACCAGTTTTATAGAAATTCTTTTTAGTTTTTAACCGTACTATTAAGAGGGGTTGTGAAATCTCTTTTAGTTATGGCAAAAACTGAGGAACTCTTAAGTCATATGCTGCAATCACATTCATTCATATTCTTGGTCAAAATCTGAGAAAAAAATATATAGATTTCAAAGAGGAACTGAAACTGGTCCTTTGAGCATTGTTCATTTGACCAGAGGTCACTCGAGCACTATTCATTTGACCAGATACTGTTTATTCGACCAGAGATCACTCGAGTACTGTTCATTTGATCGGACGCTGTTCATACGACCAGACACTGTTCATGCGACCAAACATTCCAATGGCTATTTACTAGTCGTTAGAGGTCGAAGCTGGCTGTTAACTGTACTGATTTCTTTCCTTATTGACCATAACGGCTAGCTGAGAGGTTAGGCTATAAATATAGATGTTTTGAATACTATTATCATCCATCTCAAGCCATATTCTCATAAACACCTTCAAGCATCATCCACTGGCCAGTACACACGTGATCATATGTGGTCACTGGTTCCATGGATATTTTGCATAAAAGCATATTAAATTTTATTGAAGAGTTTGAAACCTATGTGTTTTGTAAAAGAGGGATCTCACTAAAATTTAGGTTTACTCGCTCTAATGTTGAAGTACTCTTACAGATTTTTGCAAAATTACTACAAGGTTGTTGATGGAGGATCTAATAGTCTGATATGTAATGTTTACAATAAATTATATCAGCGGTCTTTAAATTTGTCTGATTTGTACCACTTTGATATTTAAACTTGAATTTTTTTTTTATTTTAATCTGACAGGTCTGCAAACTTGCTTAGTTGCATAACTGAGATCCATTTGTCAATTAAATAACAGAAAAATGACATTGCAGAACTGGGTCCCTAAAGTTTCTTAAATATACCACTTTGGTCCTTGAAATTCAAGTTTAGTGAACTAAATAGTGCACCAATACAAGTTTGAGAACATTTGATCATCTAATTTACTGTATAGTTTATTATAACATAAAAACTTATATGATTGTAACAAGTAGTTCTAATTAGTGTATTAACTGCACTGATGACAATTTTGCATACACATGATTCTTTCTTTTTAGATTAATTGCATATGCAAGATTTTGAAGAGAACAAATGCATTGTATTAAATTGATGTCATATTGCATTTGAGCATCATATTGCATATGTACTTCTACTGAAATTTATGTGGTCATGATGAAATCTTTAGAAATTTTGCTTAAATTTGGGCAACAACCACCATGGCAATGGGCCCAGTTTGGTATATGCTACTACAAAAATTGAAAATTTGATATGCCATTCCAGCAGAAATTGTTCGGCACCACTACAAAAAGTTGGAAATTTTTGTTTTTACCATTGTTGTTGTTTGACGGGACTAAATGATCATCCAATTCTTTGTATAAATGCCACTATATATCAACACGGTATATTCAGATGCAATAGAAATGCATTGGACCTTTTGTAGTCATGCATGTATTTGACATGAGTTTGGGTTTGATATCTTCCTTAACACCAAAACGATGCAATGCTCAAAAAATTCTTGCATCTTTTACACAAATGAGATGCTGCAATGAAAAAAATAAATAAATATTGGCCAATCTAAATTGAACTTCATTACATCCCAATCCGTAGCTCAGCACTACCACACCGCCTGGCCCTGCAATGTGGTTGCTCGGCTCGTCCCAAAGGCTTTTCGAATTGTGATAATTCTAGGAATAATAACATCAGGGGTAGTGTTCCGAATTATCAAAAAAATTAATATTTTGTTATTATTTTTTAAATTAATAATTGGAAGAAAATTGGGTGTAATGGTATGAAGGGAATTACATCATGTTTATCCCAAACTATCTAGTTTTGGAGCTGTATATACCAATTTTTTTCCATAAGAATAATAATAGTAATAAATTCTATTGCATGTGATACAAGCAGAAACATGCAGTACCACAATAATGGAGAAGAATAAAAAGTTCAAGAGTGTTACTCACTCTATTCTTTTTTATATTTTTTAAGAAATAAAATAAGATTACATATCTACCTTTAATATTTCTAATCAATATGATAAGTATGTTATTTACATGTAATCAATAAATGATTAAGTAAAATAATGATTATGAAGATATGTTTAGAATATGTGTTCACATTTCACCTTAAAAATATAAATGACATTTTTTAAAATACAAATTCTTCTTAAAATGATATTAAAAAAAAGGAGGAAGTACCATTTTTCTACTAGTCAATAGTCTCTCTTGACATTTTTAACTTGGGAAATTACTTGATATCCGTAATTTTAGTAATTAATACATATAGCAAATTCATGGGTCACAAAGTTCTTAAAAAGTCTAAAATACTTTTGAGAGCAGAGGAGAGAGATGGAGTCTCATGAAATTTATGAGTAAGCACGACGATATATGAGCAATATGGTTGTGTTCATTTCTCTTAAATATATTTTTTTTTTCATAATTTTTTTTTTGAAATTTTAAGAACTCGGAGAATCATAAACTTATTACACAAAATAGTTACTACATGTGTTACCAAACCTTTAAGTTATACATTTGGTACAATAAATTTGAACAATCTAGAAAACAAATATAGAGATTTCATTCAACATTCTAGATGCAGATTGAATTAATCTTGTTGAAGTTATGCAATAGTTATGAGAATCATGACGATGGTCGACTTGACCAGCCACTCTGGCCATTAGATCACTAGTCAAACTTCTGGGTCATGACTTTTTTTTACTGTTAACCCTCATTTAAAAAATAATTACAGAACTAACCCACAGTTGTAATAATTTACAGAAATGACCTGCCACGTCAACTTGTCGAGCTCTGGGAGCTCGACAAGCTGCTAGTCGCACGGGGAACCCCTTGTCATGGTCGAGGAACACGACTAGGGCCTTGTCGTGCTCCACGACCACGACAAGCCCTTGTCGTGCCCCTCGACCACGACAAGCCCTTGTCGTGCCCCTCGACCACGACAACCTCTCCAGAATTTGTCGCATCTGCAGAATTCGACAAGAGAGAAAAGAATTAATGATTAAATTGCGGATTGATTTGTAATCTGATTTCACAAATAAGTATAAACTTATACATTATACTCATCTAACAAGAGATTTAATAAAATATGACTTGATTTGATGATTTTCGATATAAACTGAAAATAGGGTACTTTAGGGTAAAATAAGATCTGAGTTTTGTCGATTTTGAATTATGGCCTTTAAAATGTGATTTTGTAATCTGCACAGAAGAGAAAATTGTATCAAATAGCATTTGAAAAAGATTTGCTGAAGAAATTTTGAATTTGGAATTAATCTAAAGATTTTAGCCTTTTTGGGTTTCTAGATATCAAATAAAGGACTAAATTACGATATAATTTGGACTGATATGTGAAAATGGCTTAGATGATACGATTTGGCTGCCAACTTTCTGGATCAAGGTATTGACATACCCATGATCATAATTCAAGAATAATCTGATCTGGATTAGGTCAAGATTTAGCTAAATCTGAGTTCTGAGTATTTAGGGTAATTAGAATCTTGTTTTCAAAAACATAATAGGATTGATAAATCTGAGATTTAGAGATGGAATTGAATCTGGCTTCTAAAGACTTTTATGTTTGGCAGTAACAAGATCAGTTCAACCCTAATCTATCTCAAACCCTAAAATATCAAAATCTATCCTGTGAACCCAAATCAAGATCAGTGGGGATTCGAACCCAGGTGGACAACGAGGTAAAAAAGAGTTCCCACCAGCTGGACTAGGAGTTTTTCCCATCATACTGTACATACATAAATACATGCATACTGTATATATATATATATATATATACACACACACGCACATATATATATATGTATATGTATATGTATATATATCTATAGAAATATATGTAAGTATGTATCATATAATAAAAATATATAAGAAATCTAGTGAACTGCATGATTCATTTTGAATGTAACACACAGGAAAATAAAAGTGCGATGTACATGTTCGCTATGGGTTCGGATGACCCCTCTTATGCCTATGCCCATGTCTATCTCTCTGAAAAGGCGATGGTGAGTACGGATCAGGTGGCACATGTGATCGCCGCCCAGCCGCGGTAGAAGGACCATGCCGCTCAGTACCTGCATGACCCTGAGATGGCTGTGTCGGTGGAGGGTGATCTTCGAGCTCGCTAGGTGCCAACTGATCCGGTTGGTAGTACTGATGTGCATGAGGGTCGTGCAACCCTAACATGCTCGAGACCCAGTCCTGGTTGTCCCGTTGTGGTGCCACCCAACTGGGGTCGGCCCCCTGCGGAGCGTAGTACTCACGATCGTCATCCACATCCATGTGGTCGTGGGCGGGGTCCCCCCAACTCTCCCAAGTAGACCCCCCAGGGACTGAGTGTCTCTGTCCCTGGACAGCCTGCTCAATATGAGCCTGGCTCCAATATTCGTCAGCCGCAAGCCGCTCTGCCAACGCCCTACTCGCATCGTCCCTGTCTTGACGACGGATGTCGTCCTCGTCTTGACGACGGATGCCATCCTCATCATCAGAGTCATCTGAACCGGGAGTGCGATGTCTCGACGGGCCCCCAATATGCAGATCTCTGCGTCGAGCACTGTGCATTGACGAGGAACGATGAAGCCGAGACGGGCCGGCGGACGTCCCTGGTATGTCACCTCCCCAGGTCGACGATGTGTCACGATGACTGCACCGTGCTGACGAAGTGCTCTGTCGAGCACCACCCAGGCTAGGCCGGGCTGACATCGGGCTAGGCGGCCAGGCCCCTCTCCGGTGCGGAACCGATGCATCTGTCTTTCGGCCACAAGCAACATCCAAGAAGAGGATTCGTTGTGCTGCTACACGGATGGAATGTAGGGCAGCACACGCCATCGCCTTGAAGCGTGGTCCTCCTTCCAAGCGAGACGACAGGTTTGCCGCCTGGCTGTCGATGGCCAACGCTAAGTCACCCTGCACATGCGAAACTCATATGTGAACTATGGAAAAATAGATAAGATAAGAGACCAACATAAGTATCCAGCGAAGACGAACGTACCGAGCGATGTATCCGGCCTGGGAAATGAACATCAAGGCCGAGTCGAAGACTGTCTTGATGTGATAGTTCTGTCGGCGAGGGGGGGCCGCACGAGCGAGTCGCGTGCGGGTGCGCGGCACGTACCACTGAAGATAGGCCTGGGACGTCCCAGGGTCATACGGCCGCTCCTCCACAACAACATCCGTCGCTGCGTGGTTCTCCCACTCGTCGACCCATTTGGAATTCTTGATCTGCCAGTTGTCGAAGTGTTTTCCTCTACGTGTTTGTCTGCAAAAGGTGACGTGATGCACATAAAGCAAAGAAATAAACAAATATGAGTGTGTACATGAGATATAGAAAATGTTCGAGGCATACACGTGAATCTCCCGCGGGAGATGGCGTTGTCGATTTCTTTCCGAGGGCGGTATCTGCTGATGTAGCCCGAATTGGCGCATCACCCTCTCCGGAAAATACGGCTCCACCACATGTGAGAACACCATGTGCCGGCGTGTAAGCCAGCAGTCCTGGCCCGCGGTGCAATGCGAGGAAATGCCATGCGGTGCAACCTGCGAGATGTGCTCCGGTGTCCATGGTCGCCATATGACGTGCGCGTCTGATAGGAGATCAAACTCTCCCAGGTACGCCAAGTAACAGCGGTGAATCTGTGACGATGACCACCTCGGCCGACCTCCCAGCCAACGGGCTCCCATGGTCGGCCGGTCCACCCAATCCTCATAGTCCGCTGGCACACCGTACGGATGGATGGGCTGCTGTAAACGCAGCCGACCAACGGGGAAGTGCTCCCATGACCACAGTTGCAGCAGTACAGGGCATGCGGAAAGCAACGATCCAGCTGCGGTCGTGCAACATGCCTCGCAAAGGCCCCTGTACGTCGCGCACAACACTGCCATCGCCCAGTTGTAACGCGGCATGGCCCCTGCGTCGGCATCGACGATACTCTCAACCAGAGGAATGAACCACGTGTACACAGTATCACCGTGCGTGGAAGGGAACAAAATATACTGCAGCGTCACCAGCAAGTACACGAAGAGATGCTGCCGAACTACATCGGCGGGAGCATCATCGGGGCACTCACGGTAGCGCCCCAGAAATCGGTGGGGGACACCACGCCTGGATGCCGGGATCTCGTCAGCGTGGTTAGCGATGTTGAATCGGAGGTGCATCTGTGCGCGCCAATCTAGGCGTACTGGCCGAGGGACGATAGGATGTCCACTGTCAGGTAAACCAAGCAGCATGCTCACATTCTCCAGCGTGACTGTCATCTCCCCCCAGCGGAAGTACAAAGTGTGGGTCTCCGGACGCCATCGATCTATCAATGCGGTGATCAACGACCTGTCCAGTGTGAGATGCTGACCTATCTGCAGCATACGGGCGAACGTCAATAAACCTGTAGCCCGCAGGATGGGGATATAGCCCTCATGCAGAGGTCAGTACTCCAAGTGAGCACGGACTACCAGCGGCTCCAAGTCCCCACCCTCGGACAAGATGCGGCCGCGATGTCCACGATCACATGTACTGCTCAGTAGCTCTGGAAGATCTCTATCCCCGCCAGCCATGCCTGTCAAAACATAAAACATGAACCATTATTGAAAGTAACATAACATACATCGGGAACCGTTATTGAAAGTATCATACCCATGAATAGCACACGACATGAAAGTAACATAACATGAATCATATTACAAGGTTTCAAACAGATTACAACAATCCAATGCAAATGATAAGCGTATTACAAAGTTTATTACAAGGCTATGTCGATGATCCAGGTGCATTCAAACAATCCTTCCTGCTATGTCCGGGCTGCCTACAGATCGAGCATTTCCTAGCTCGTGAGCTACCCCCCTGTGACTCATCCATGTCATTGTGTATTCGGCGTGTCTTCCGTCGCCTTGGACCCGTTCGCTTTAGATTTACATCTGGGATCCAGGTAGTCTCGCCAGCAGGGATAACTCTGTAGTCACCGAGCGTCATAAAAACTCTCCACACACCACTCCACGTGTTTGAAAGGTTGTCAAGGCTGAAGTACTCCGAAAGGTAAGGCGCAGGGCTCACCCCGAGCGCCGCACATGAAGCAAGGACATGAGAGCAGGGCTTGTGCAGTAGTTTCGGTTTGTTACATGAGCACTCAGCGACATCCCCAAGAATGACCTCGTGCACCCGTCCAGGTCTCAGTTGGCCGCTCACGTTCTTCTGCCGAAGGCGAACTTGAATGATTCGGTGCAGTTTGTTTATAACTGTCACCTCGTGCCGCTGGGCCTTGTCTACGCGAGCAGTCAAGTACGACTGCACAACATCTGGCAAGGTTCTCATGGGATCGTCGACTAGCGTTTTGGCGGCTACACTTCTGTTGTTGAAGTACTCGGCTGTGCGGTACCATGTCATCTCCACTACAGCAGTCACCGGCAAACACCGGACTCCCTTCAACACATAATTGCACACCTCTGAAAGGTTCGTCGTCATTATCCCAAACTTGCGCCATCTTCGTCGTGCAGCAAGGACCATTTCTCGATGTCCTTGTCCTGAATCCATTAGGAGAATTTGCTGACGTTCGTATCATCGGCAGCATTACTGGCCCTCCTCGTGGAGTACTTCACTGTCAGCGCCTCCAATTTGTCGAACACAGCCTGGAACTTCCTCGGTTGATTTTGCATGCACAGCCGCTTGAACAGATCCATGATCTGTTTACTACGGAAGTGTGTGAAAAGGTTTGCTGCAATGTGCCGCATGCACCAACGGCTGCGCACATCCTCCCATTTGTACGGAGCATCTGGGGCCCCGCGCATTACCTCAATGGCATGGAGCAGCCCTCAGTGGCGGTCCGATATGATGCACACCTTCTCTCGATCACCAACAACCGCTCGCTTCACGTTGACTAGAAACCACAAACAACTTTCTGAGTTTTCAGACTCGACGATGGCGTACGCCAATGGAAGCAGTTGGTCGTTAGCATCCGCAGCAACAGCAATGAGGAAACAGCCCTTGTACTTTCCAGTCAGGAACGTACCATCCACGCATATGATTGGACGACAATAAGCAAATGCCTCGATGCACTGGCGGTATGACCAGAATAATCGACGGAGTACCCGAGTGTTCTGTATGGGGCTACCATCTCGACGTGTAGCTGGCTGATCGAAGAAATCTAAAAATGTGCCTGGGTTGGTCTGAGCGATGTTGCGCAGCAACCGCATCACATTGTTGTAGGCGTGGTCGAATGTGCCGAACATGCCCTCAATTGTCTTCTGTTTTGCTCTCCAGGCCTTTGCATACCTTATAGTGTACCCACACCTATCGGCAACTTGCTTCATTATTTCTCTCGGCATTATCGAAACGTTCTCTCGCATAGCCGGCTGGATGATATTACCGACGTACGCCGACGTCAAGTTCCTGTGTCTGTCCAGCGCCTCCGTGAGCAGGCATGTGTGTGCGGTAACCCTTGTCACCACAAAACCGATGTCGTCCTTCGGCCGCATCGCACGAATCTTCCATGGGCAGCCTGCTGTTACACAGGCTGCGACAAAAAGGTTGGGGTTTAACTTGACGGCCTTATATTGCCGGTTAATTGTGAGGGACCAGCTCGCCACGGCATTCTTCAGATCTTCCTTGCTTTGAAACTCCTGCTCTACTTGTAAGCCACCGTGCTCGAAAGACCACCTCGAACCCTGATCCATTGGCAACACAGCTTGACTGTATGCTGAGTGATCTAGCCACTCCTGCGGGGGACCAGGAGTATCGTCATCAGAGCCATCGGATGCCTCCGAGTCCGTCGAATCATCTTCGTCGGACACTGATGGAAGGCAATCCAGTACCTCGCACACATCTACGCGAGTATGGCAGAATACATCCGACCACTCGCTAGCCCTGAATCTCGCAGGACCGGGCATGACGCTTGGCTCACCCTCCACCGCACACTCGGCTGCTCGTACGTTGCAGAACTGCACATACATCGCGAACTGGCCGAGCAGTCCGCCATGGGGGTCTTCCACTCTTCGAATAAAAGAACTCCAAGATTTGTCCCCTTTAATTTTGCGCAGCATCCAGTATGGCTCATTATCTACCTCACGAACGATGAGCCTTTCGATTAGAGCCATTTCATCACGAGGCCGCTTCTCGAACATATTCAGGATCCACAAATTCAGGTCTAGAAATGAGGTGTTATGTACACTCAGTTCGCCCGTCACATACTGGCAACGGCTCATATCAACCCCGCTTTGCCCCTCGCGAATTATGCCGTCACCATAAAATATGGAAAAAATTTTCGGACTCTCCATTCCCTACACACATTCATCTCACGCGTAAATAACATGACACCATTACACATATGCACATAGTTCCTAAAACCATACATACACATATACATTTGAAAAACATAATTTATAAACATAGAGCATGCATACATGCATGTAATTGAAAATAACCTAGTTTCATAATTTTTAAATACATACACATATATATTTCTAAACATAGAGTATGCATGTGCACAATTAAAAATAACCTAATTTTTTATTTTCTACAAACATACACACATGCACATAGTTTCTAAAACCATACACATATACATTTAAAAAACATAATTTCTAAACATAGAACATGCATGCATGTAATTGAAAATAGCCTAGTTTCATAATTTCTAAATACATACACATATATGTCAAAAACCTAATTTTTAGACATACAATATACATGTGCACAATTAAAAATAACCTAATTTTATATTTTCTATTGTGTGCACATAGTTTCTAAAACGAAATACACATACATTTAAAAACCCTATTTTCCAAACATACACACATACATTTATAAAACCCTATTTTTCCAAACATACACACATATACTTTTAAACATACACACATACATTTCAAAAACATATTTTCCAAACATACACACACATATATTTGTAAACATACACACATACATTTCAAAAACCTATTTTCCAAACATACACACACACATACATTTCAAAAACATACTTTCCAAACATACACACACATATATTTGTAAACATACACACATACATTTCAAAAACCTATTTTCCAAACATACAAACATATATTTAAAAACCATGTTTTTCCAAACATATATTTCTAAACATACACACATACATTTCAAAAACATATTTTCCAAACATACACACACATATATTTCTAAACATACACACATACATTTCAAAAACCTATTTTCCAAACATACAAACATATATTTAAAAACCCTATTTTTCCAAACATACACACATATATTTGTAAACATACACACATATATTTCAAAAACCTATTTTCCAAACATACAAACATATATTTAAAAACCCTATTTTTCCAAACATATATTTCTAAACATACAAACATATATTTAAAAACCCTATTTTTCCAAACATATATTTCTAAACATACACACATACATTTCAAAAACATATTTTCCAAACATACACACACATATATTTCTAAACATACACACATACATTTTAAAAACATATTTTCCAAACATACAAACATACATTTAAAAACCCTATTTTTCCAAACATACACACATATATTTCAAAGATCTATTTTTCAAACACACACATACATTTAAAAAAATATATTTTACAAACATACATACAGATGCACATATTTCCTAAACATATTCCTAAAAACAACATAATACCTACTCTTCTATACACATAAACATAAATATAAACCCTAATCACGTCATTAGCAACATAATTAACAGAATCTTAAATGCATTTCGAAAAAATTTACCTCTTTTCGAAGAACTCGCAATTCTCTACAACTTTCTCTTCTACACCGGATAAATTTATCGGACGGATTTTGCTAGATCTAGGGTGGAGTTCTTACAAGTGTATGTGTGTGAGCTGCTGGTGCTTCTGCTTCTCAGATGAATGTGTGTGTGAGTGGGTACAGGACCAGAGAACCAGAGGAATAAAGAGGGGACCGCAGCTTGTCGAGTTCTGGAAACTCGACAAGAAGATACACAATATTAAAATGTGCAGTGCTCATATAACACATAAGTGTCTTAGACCAACCGGCTCGCGCGCTCGCTCCTGTGTCCTCTGGCCCGGGTTCGAATCCCCGTTTCCGCAATTAAATCTTTTAGAAGTTGTCGTGGTCGAGACCCGCGACAAGCGCTTGTCGTGGTCGTGGAGCACGACAAGGCCCTAGTCGTGTTCCTCGACCACGACAAGGGGTTGCCCGTGCGACTAGCAGCTTGTCGAGCTCCCAGAGCTTGACAAGCTGACGTGGCAGGCCATTTCTGCAAATTATTACAACTGTGGGTTAGTTCTGTAATTATTTTTTAAATGCGGGTTAACAGTAAAAAAAACTCTCTGGGTCATTGATCAATCTCAGTTTTTTTTAAAAAACCGAAGTATTAAAATAAACATAACATATAAGTTACAATATAGATTAGAGATGTAACATAATAAGTTGTGTTTTCTCTAAATCTAATATGAGTATGTTTGATCGATTTAGAACTTCTCAGATAAATTGGTTTTATGGACAAATTGTCTTATAAGTCAGCTTATGGGCTTATAAATTCAAAAGACTAGATTATTGCTTTTTAAACTCAAAAGTTCAGAAGATTTTTAGTAATTTCAAGTTTATTGGGCAAGTGTAATGAAGAGAAGGTGGAAAAGCCGAAAAAACTGTCCTCTAACAGCAACAGTTTAAAAATTCACATAAGCTGAACGTATGAAAAACCGCAAAAGGAAGCCATATGTTCAACCAAAACTTAGTTTGGCATGACAATTAACTGAAATTAAAACTCAACCAACACACCCTATATATAGTTTCAAGTTTCGCAACACATAACATGTGCCTACAACACAATTATATGTGTATATAGCAACATTCTAGACTGAATAAGCAGTAAAAGAGCATTCACCATGCAACTATACACAGCTTAATATTTAAAAAATAGATATATCAATCTGGGCAATACTACGACACATATGCTAAATCAATAAACAAGCAAAGTTCACAGTTCATTGATGAATCTTTGAGATGCCGTCTATATCAAGACATATAACCATATTTGAGTATACTACAATTTGCACAAGACAAGCAGTATATATCAAAACAACACATAACTGATTGAGCGGCATAGCAAAACAGTAGACCTAAAATGAGATGTATATCACACAATAGAAGGAGCACTGATCGAATATACATATATATACTTAACCAAATTCAAAGTATATACTCTTTTTTATTCTAAAAAGTCACACACACATACTAGTACAGCCATCCATCTGGGATAGGATACCATCACAAAGACAATGACCAATCTGAAAATTTTCTTCCAGCAACACCATGATCTTGGCAATGGCTTATTCAGTCCATGGCATACCTCTGGGTCCAAGCCCTGGCAGTCTCCTCGTAGCGCGGCCTCTGGTTCTTGTAAATGTGGGCGATCTCCGGCACGAGGGGGTCATCGGGGTTGGGGTCCGTGAGGAGGGAGCTAATGGAGAGGAGCACCTTTGATATGGTCAGTGCAGGGCTCCACTGCTCCTTGAGGATGTCAAGGCAGATGCTGCCATTGGAGTTAATGTTTGGGTGATACACCTGCATGCATTGTCAGTGATTGATGCTGCCGTTAACAGTATTAGTTGTAGGAAAGGAGAGATAATTAGCCTCTAGCTCAGCTGCATTGTAGAAGGATCAGATCTGATGTTCCAGTTTATGTAACATGGTGAACTTTTTTTCTTGGTTGCCTGAAACAGTGTTTGAAATTGTGTGTCTTGGACCAAGCTAGTGCTAATAGTTCTTCCCGATAACTTCGATACGAGTATACAACTATTACCAGTCTTATTGAGGTACCAGAAAGATTAGGAAAAAGAGAAATGTTAGCAACTATAATGATCAGTCCTCTGTCGAATGATTGTAACTGTAATACTATTGGATCGATGTGAAGGAATGAACATGACATCGGCTATAGCTGGCAATCACACCGCATTGAAGAGCCAACTGGAGTATCAACAGAAATATAAAAAAAAAATAATGGTCACATAGTTTGACAAGAGACTTTATCGCTTTAAAATTCTCTAAATATTGCATCATATCACAAAATTCTTTAAATTTTGTGTTAGAGTTTTCAAAACTTGGAAATTTTGCATATCAGTATTTTTATTTATTTAAAATCATGATTAACTATCAACTGGCAAGGGTATTTCGGTCATTTTTCCAAATTGACTAGTAAAAATATCATATAACATTAGACAATAAAAATCCGATGACATATAACAAAGAGTTCAAAAATCTTTGTTTGGAATTAGGGAAACAACGATATGCTCTATTGTAAAGCAATGAATCTATAGATAGATTAGACGAATCAGAGTCTTAATAAAAAAAGAGTCATAAATAACTACTAGATACATAGTTAAAGACAATATGGAACTAAACTCAAACTAATTTTGAAGATACAATACTATAGAAAACTAGATATGTTAACAAAGGAAAGCACACAAGTTCAAATACCATAGTGTCAAATAAGTACCAATGAAGAAATGGTATAAAGCATATATTATTACTTATCCGCTCACCTTTGTTTGGAAATTCACTTTTGGGGGCTTAAAGGGGTAGTCAGGAGGGAAATGGATCTTAACAAAGAACACCCCTCCCGCATAGGGACTTTCACTAGGGCCCATGATTGTTGCCTGCCAGTGGAACAGATCCTCTCCATCAGGTCCAGCACTACATGATGTTGGTGGATCATTCTTTAAACCCATGAGCTCCCTCATAATCCTTTTGCTTGCCATGTTATTAGTTCAATGCTGGTCGAAACAGAGTAACAACAATCAATGTCCATCAAGATCAAACAATCTTTAGGGCATAGAATACAATCACCAATTCTCTGTCAGCTTGAACTTCTGAGGTGCATGAGCTGATAAAAATTGGGAAAATGTCGATGCCACCGAAAAGCTGTGATTCTATGTCTGCCACTCAAAACTTACATATTTCTTATTTACCATTGCAAAGTTCAACAAGTGTTTGTATTTTTCACAAACACCAGTCAACTATTAGTCAACTGTGACAGAAGGGGAAAATGACTTGGTTGCGCTGTCAAGTGCAAATGATAGAAGAGCAAAATCTTGTACTTGTACTTGCCACTAGAATATTGGAGGTCCCATATACTGGCAGTGATAGTTTAGTCTTTTAGTCAAAAAAAAAATGACCAAGACAACACACAATTCAAATTTTGACAACCCCTGACAGTCAAAAACCCCTAATGGAGCTAACGACAGTGATAAATACAAACACTTATTAAACTTTGCAGTGGTAAATTAGAAATAAGAAAGCTTCAAATGGCAAATACAAAATATAACTACTTTTTAGTGGTATCGAAAAATATTGTCATGGTACCAGAGGTCCTGAACGAAGTTCCAAAAGGATTACCAAGTCTTTTTTAAAAAGTCGTGTATAGGACTGAAATTATAGTAGTTAAAAACGGCATATGCCTAGCACAAGGAGGCTTGTTGGAATATGAGAAATAAGAACAGCAGTGGTCTTATCATACAAAATTTGACAAAAGCAAGACATTATATAGGAGCAACTGCAAGATAAAAAAGTTTTATGTGATCGGCTACAATGACATTGAATAGTACCATATAGCAACAGAATAACAACTTGACATCTAAATGGGTGATATTACTGCTTGATATGATTGCCAGTAATTGCGCTATTGGCAGGTGAAATAAATATTAAGGTATGAAGTTTTCATACCAATACAGTGCCTGTACAAGTGACCAACTGTATAGGTATAAAACCAGATCTCTTGGTTGTAACTGGCTGTTCAATGCGGGGAACCGGAAATCTCAGACCCTTTCAGTTCTCTAAAAATTATGCTTGCTGCTCCAAGTTACTCTGAGTTATGAATGATTCATAATGATTCCAACCGAGTTTATCTTCAAGCATATGCTAATGTTTTGTTGATTGAGACTCATTGGATTGATAGAAATTATAAACAGATGAAAGGCTTAGCTAATGATTGACGAATTAAATCCAGCGAAGGGAATAACTGACGACATCTTTTTTCTCTTTAAATCCTAGCTGACAATTACCCAACTGTTTTCTTCTACCAATTTGGTCTTGGTCAGAAATTTTTATTCAATCTCAAGCCAATGATGTGAATATGTGATTGACTTGTTGAGTCAGCTAGAGCTAGCACTGCTAGTTCAAGTTAAGCACCATCTATGATTTTCTTTCTAGTATGAGTTGATGCGAAGGAGGGATTGATTGCACTTTTCAACGTATGTGCCTCAGTTAAGAAAATGTTAGTTCAAGAGTTGGATTGAATTTTCTCTGGGGTAAAATCAACAAAAATGTGAGTACAAGGTTGTGGAAGAGTTTTTTTTAGGGACACAAAATGTGAGCTGCCTTAAGACTTATTCAAACGAGTTGAAACTATTGGTTGGGATTTAAAAAAAATAGAAATGCCTCACTTGACAACAAATGAGAATAGGAACTCGACTTTTTTTTTGGGAGACCAAAAACACAAGTGAAGTTTTCACTTATCCAATAGATTGTTCAAGTAGAAAGGATTATAACATGCAATTGAGATGGACTCTTCCCATTTGGCAAAGATGAAATCACAATCCCATCTTGAAAGATATAGACTTCCCATTTGGCAATGGCTAACTCCAATCCCACATGGTGGATAGGTGGCTAAGTGGCTTTAGGTGAGATTCAGCACTCAGAACTCACTCTCAACTTGTCCCAATAGAAAGAAAAGTGTGTGGACAGCCAAAGTGCGGAAGCAGCATGACGCCACAGTTTATTCATGTACAACATTCCCACCATTGCTAATTGCGTCTATGAGCTGCGGGGTAAAAGAGAAGCTACACAAGTAGGACCATAAAGCTCAAGTTATGAAGTGCAGGCCCAACAAAGCGTATTGAGGGAGCTACAAAGAGCACCAAGATAGAAGAAGAGCAACAGAGCAAAGATAAGGAGGGAGAGCGAGACTCAGAAGAGAGGAAGGGTAGCACATGAACTTGATTGAATTTTGTTCAATAGCAGAGGGATCTTGCATGTACTTTTGATTTTGCCTTTGCAAAACATATACACTGAAAGTGCTTTCATGCAATTTAGTTGCCTGCCCATTTCAGTTTTGGTTTTGAATTTGATCCCTCACCAGCAAGAACACCCTGGATTGCTATCTATCTGACCTGACTAACTTGAGGTAAGAGGACTAATTAACATCCTTGTCTCATTGAGAAACCAAAACCCTGTTCACTCATTGCAGCAAATCATTTTTTTCTCAATTGGGATATTTTTTGTGCAACAACACTACAAAAGTTTGATACTTAGCTACATTACACCGGTGTCTCATTGCGGTCCCCACATTTCAGTCTCACATCCAGTGTCCCCGAGCAAGCCACTAATTTTACATGTCCTCTAGCTAATTTACCCTTTTTAGTACAATTTACACTGTGGGATCCAGAATCTTCTGGAATCTACAAGAATATTCAGATTCAGTCTCCATACCAGAATGTCAAGATTCTAAAGGTAAAAACCAAGAACCAATGTCACCTTCATCCAGTTGACTAACATTTAGGGGGGGAAATCAGAAATCTGACAAAATAGTTGTAACTTGCGATCATTTGCAGTCAAACATAACATGATATGTCACCAAGAGCACATCAGGATGGATCTAGGCCAACACAACCAAGGAATCAAGAACTCACCCAAGAACGAACCAACAAAAGAACATGAAAAACTTCAAGAAACCAAGGAAATCCTAGATACCATGATAGAAAATTACCTGGAGAAGCTCAGATATATATATCTCTCTCTCTCTCTCTCTCACTCTCAGAGAAAGGATCAAATCAAGAACTAATGGCAGGCAAAGAAAGAGTGGAGGTGTGATTGTAGGCGAAGACGGAGCTTGGGAGACCTGGAATAGTCTTCCGCTCTTCGCATTGGCTCCCGTTCTTCTTTCCAATTGGTTTCTGTTTTTCTTTTCATTTTAATCAAGTTTAGTGGGGCCACATGTCAGTGATTCAGTTGGCATATTATTTTTCTAATTGACGGGACATGGCTAAGGAAAAACTTTCAAATTATATCACACTCATTTTAGGAGTATTGAATTATATGACCTATAATTAAGAACTAAACATAATTATCTGATATATATTATAATTATATTTTATATAGATCATAGATATATTTCAACCACACACTCAGAATTTAATGAGCAAAAAATAAACCTAAATTCTACCTACACTAAGTGAGTGAGATCGAATTTTAGCTTACAGAATATGATCCATGAGTAAAATCAGTACACAAATCGTTGATACAAATTATAATTTTATCTCAACACTCATCTATACATCTAAATAAACAAATGGATTTTTTATTTCTAATCACAATACCGAGTCTTATAGGATTTTTCTTCCCCTAAATCTATTTGGTCTTTCGCATCAAAAGATGAGTATGACTTGCAAGTTGCAAGCACACAAACCATTCAATAGGGGCTAGAATAGGTAAGATTAAGGTGGAAAAGAACTTTTAAATATCTCATGAGAAATTTTAAACACATCAAAATCTCGTGTACCTTTCATTTGAGCATTTGATTCATGATTGAGTTCTCTCAAATATGAACTTATTAACCTCAAATAATAATAAAGAGTCTTGGGAGGCATTTGTTTCAATAATTCTTGTTCCACATCTTCATTACTTGATGTTTGCTTAGATTACTCCACAATCATAATAGTTATATTGAAAATATATTCGTACAGAAATTTGAAGATATCTTAATCTATTCGTTTCGCCTCGAAGAGAATCTAAAACTCATTATGATTATGATCTCAAATTAAACATCATCTTAACCATTACAGTACCACTTGATTCACAGTTATGCACAACTCATTAATTAATTATGTTAATCCACAATAAATTTCTTCCAATGATAGATATAGTTTATCTTATAAAAAATTGTGTTTTGATTGATGGCAACGTTTTGTCTGCTTGACTTGTGGATTTTGGCGGATCGAACGCCACCACAATTGATTTTGATTTTGTTTTGCAAATGATGCCATGATGTAGTTGACAAGTTATGTGCTCATCCTTCCAAAGCAAAAGAAAAAAAAATTTACCTGACACCCCTACATTTTAGTGGTTTTCTACACTTAATCCCATATCTAATTTTCTTTTTTGAAAATTGGTTATTTACAACTACATTATGGTGATATTTATTATTTACTATTATGATCGTGAGATTTTGTTAAAAATCATTGTATTTAAATGTTTATTTACTGTATACCACTGATATAATAAAATAATAATTTTGAAAGAGATTTTTTTAAGAACTACCCCGCCTTTGTTAGTTTTATATAGATAGATAGATGTTGCACCAACCGTCAAACAGTGTTTAAGCTCGGGGCAAACTAGACAATCTGAAGGATGGCTTAGGCCATTCTACCCCTGTTCCTAGTTATAGCGGCCACCCTACAGTAGAGTAAGGAGGGGTAATTCGGTCATTCATAAAAAAAATCTCTTTCAAAATTATTATTTTATTAAGTTTGCGATATACAGAAAATAGACATATAAACACAATAGTATTCAATAAAATCACATGATTATAATAATAAGTAGTAAATGTAATGTTCTCTCTCTTTTTTTATTATTATTAGGAGTCTTCTATTTTTGATCGGATTCTCAATTTGGACCTTCGATCAAGTTTACCGTTAAATCCAACAGTAAAAACACATGAAATTGATGATTCACTAGATTACCACAAAAAACATACTTATGATAATAGGACCCACCTATCAACACTCCCACACCTCAAAAAAAAAAAAACATCCACTCCATACTGAAGGTGGGCACCACAAGGTTTCAAGTTTCCAGTGAAATCACTAATTTATACCATCTTTCAATATCTATATTTTACATTTCTTCAATATACAATCTATATTTTACATTTCTTCAATATACAATCACTAATTTATACCATCTTTCAATACAATATTCTATCACATATCTTTTACACTAATATTATATCTCCTAATCCAAACCTACACGCCAATTTTCTCCAAGAACCCAAACCCTAGGTGCCACTATTGCAACCGTGGCTGGGATAACTCACAAGGGCAAAGAAAGGGCTAGTTTTGCATACCTCAATTACTTTTCACGTGTTTTAACTATTAAACTTACCAGTAAACTTGACAGAATAGTCACATTGAGAAAATGATAAAAATGCGACAGGCCCAAAATCCAAAAAAAGAAATGGAGATGGGTTAAACTTAGAAAACCACTACAATACAACATAGGGAGAGTATTAGGTAACACCAGATGTCAACTTCAAATTATTTCTTTGTGAAAAAAAAAATTAATTACCAATACTGATTCAACAAACAGGACAGAAACTGGCTGCCTGAAGCAAGCATGACAGATTCTACTTTGGACTCTTCTGATCTGAGTACAATTGCAACCAATCAGATGTAGTTGGATTGCTATTGCAAGCAAGCAATTCTTTATTTTGATCGGAAATACTATCCTATTCAGCTGACAAAAATTTTCTGCAAAATTTCACAGCAACCAGTGACTGCTAGGTACTTGTCGAAAAGATTCATCCATCCCTGGGGTTGGAGCAAAGATCAGAACCTGAGAGAACTCTGAAAAAACACTACAATTATCAAATGTAAAATACGAGGAACTTTCAAATATATATCATAGTAAGCTCATTTGATTCATCTCAGCTGTCATCTATGCAGCGTGGGCAGTAGCTTCAGATCCCTCAGCAGCTGCAGCCCTGCAAGAACAGGCAGTAGTACATCACATGAACAAATCATCAAAGGTGAACACACGCTTTATATTTACCCTTTTTCAAAAGCAATTTCCATCTGAAATCAAATAACCATTGTACAACTAGAATATATATCCTTTTTTTCTCCTCTTCATGAGCCATTAGTTCATGAATGACTATTACACTTTTGAGGCCAACATGGGCAACAACAAAAAAACAACCACCTTCAATGCTTATTTTCCCTGAGCCATCCATCCAAATCCAGAAAAATCAACTATCTACTAATGATGTGCCGTACCTCTCCATTCCTTCTCCAATTTCCATTCTAACAAAATTGCCAATATTTACTTTCGAACCAACCTCCTTTGACAAATCATTCAGCACGGTCTGAGAAAAAGGACAGCAAGAAGCAAAGCTGTAAGGGACTATAGTAGTATAACATCAAAAAAGAGGAATTATTTTAGCAGATAGATGTATAGTTGACCTTAATATTTGTGCTATCATTGACAACATATTTTTGCTCCAAGAGCACAACATCTTCAAAGTACTTCCTCAAACGACCTTCCACCATTTTCTCCATGGCCATTTGGGACTTCCCTGAACTTTCAGCCTGGCAGGACATAGATTAGCATATCATTTCTAAGGCAACTAAAAACTTCACATTAGCAAGCATGCACTCACATTAAGATAAGCTGAAGGTAGAAGATAATAAATACCATAAAGAACCAATTAGAGCACAAGAGATTGAATGATTTGGCTTACATTTAATATAACTAGAGGATTGCAAATAGGCTTCAAAAGAGGCATGTACAAGGAAGAAATTTTAACTTTTTGATCTTAAAAGAATTTCAGTGGGACATGGAATGGGTTGACATGGGTGGGTGCTGAAGAAGTTCATAATGGGGATGATTTTTCATGAGCTCATGTTGATGTAGCCATCAATGCATCACACATGCTTCAGGGTTACAATGTTTCTAGGAGAGCTCCTGATAAGGTGATTGGTTATTCTCGACGTATTGGAAGTTCAAGTTCTAAATCAAGATTTATTGAGGAGCCAGATTCAGACAACGAAGAACATGAACTTTTCATGGTTGATGATTTAGATGTTGGAGATGATTATGGTCAAGTTCCGCCTAATCCTCCTCATGAGAGTAGTGAGCCAAGCAAGTAACAAGGGCCATATAGATTATTTAGAGTTGGATCATGATATTTGACTTTCAAAGTTGAGACTTGAGAGTCTTACTCTTGAGACTTATTGGTGATGAAGTGGTGTTATGCTATATTACTATGTTACGAGTACCGTCTATGTTATTTAATTATCTTTGAGAACTTTGGTGTTATGGTATTTTTGGTGGATATTAGCTTGTAACTTGTTGTATATTATCTTAGGAAAACTTTGTTATATTTGAGATGTTTAATCTTATCATGGCATTATATTAGTTTATTTGCTGCAGACTATACAAAATTGCTCGCCTAATTGACGCTTGGCGCCCACCTAGGCGCCTAGGCATCCAATTGGCCGGGAGGCGAATCACCTTGCTGGGACGCCATAATAACCTTGCTTCTAATGCAGGGAGCGATGATTAGAACTAAAGTACCTGAGTTCGAAGTATGTCACGTTCATTTTCTACAGCAGCAGAAGAAACCAGTTCTTTTGATAAGAATAACGGCTTTGCAGCAACAATGTGCATTGCAATGGAGGAGCCAACCCTCTTAAGAGCTTCAAGGGGAGCATTGCTATCTTCAACTTCCAACGTAAGCAATCCAGCAATACGACCAAAACCTGAAGCAAACACTAATGCTCACTTAAGCAAAATGACCAGAACGCATCATTCTTCCCAAAAAAAAAAAAAATACAAATCGAAGGGGAATTGGTTTCTATTATAAAAATACCAAAACTAACTAGTGAGTGCACACACAGGACATGATTCATGATCAAAGCCAGCTGAGTGGAAGGGAAAATAACTAGGACAAGTTATGTTCTGCAGTGCCATTCTATTACCAGGATTATTGCAAAGGGCACTTTTTGTTGGTAGATACTAGATAAACATTATAAGTAGGTTCAATCCCCTTATGCTATGATAAAACATTCAATATACACTACCTGTATCGAAATGCAATTTATCATAAGAATATGGTTGCGTAGTGTTTTTGCAACAATTACTTCACAACAGACAATAATACTTCATCAACTTGAATCTAATTATCAATATAAACAAGACAATAATTAGTTCATCAGCAAGCAACCTGTTCTACAAATGAAAGACAATATAATGAACATTACAATTTAAGCGGAAATGCAGTTGAAAGATGCACTGATGTCTCTGAAATTTCAGACTGACAAAAAACTACAAGCAGGCCAACGAACTCATTCACTACTCAGAAGAAAACTATAGCCAGTCCACTAACCAAATTTACTGCAAGGAAAGAAAGGAGAGTTTCTTGTGAAGAACGGGAAAAACAAAAACATAATCTTGATAGATGTTGAAACATCTGATATTCCATTGTTCAATCACCTGGCTTTGGACAATTGTGCAGATAAGATGAAACAACACCATGGGCAGTTGTGGACAACATGAAACCTCTTCTGAATTTTACGTTCTCCCCAACCATGGCAGCAACTTCTGTAACAGCACTTTGCACAGTTGTTTCCCCACTGAGTTTTGGATGATCTAAGTTGATACTCATGTTCTGCAAAATGGGGAGAAACTTGTAGTTTCATGTGCGCACCAAAAAAAAGGACAAACTTGTCACAAAGCAATACTGCATTTCTTGTTTAAACACTATGAATTAGTGATGCCCATGCAAAGCTCTTCATACAGTCAAAGAAGATTTCATGGCACTATTTATCTCTAAATTAAGCATTGCTAAATCTAAATCTACAAACTACATAGGTCAAATAGATTCTAGCAATGAACAGCACCGCACATAAGAAAGAGATATCAATCGTAGGTGACAATAAAGTGAACTAAGAAAATCAACCTTAAACCAAAATAACATTAGTTGCAAAACACAACTCTATAAGAACCAGTCTGTTACATTGCACATGCTTGAGCCATTAGACCAAAAAAAAAAAAACTTTGACAAACTAGAGAATCCACAGCAAATGTATAAGAGAATCAAACCATCCAAGACAGATCTCTTATGTTGTAGTATTAAATGTCACCTCAACTTTTCTAAGGCAAAATCATTTCTAATCCTATCATTTATAGTACAATTTTAAAACAACCCCAATATATTTGCTTGGACATCAAATATTTTTGCGCTCTGTTCAGAATAACCATCAAAGATCACTGCATGATATTGTCATACCTCAAAGTATTCGGGGCCAAAAGGAAAAGCTGATTCAGCCTGTCCATTGGAACCTTGAGCTAATAAAGCCTTCTTTGCCAAAGATGAAGCCTGCATGGATTAAAAAAATGAAATACAAGGAATTAGAAAAGTTAAGAACTTTGTGCATCAATGCACACAGGTGATCAGTGTAAGAGCAAGCATAGTGTGATACTGTGCAGAATGCAGTGACCTAAAAAAACACAACATAATTAACAGAATGGGTGGAACAGAAAATTTCAAGATTGCTAGATACAAAATTTCAAAATTTCACTAGATACAATTGATGGTAAGCGACAAAAAGTAACCTCTTCTCCCATACATCTTGATGTGTGAAAATTGAAAAATACCAAGAAAAGCAGCTGTGAGCTGCTTATTATTGACGTTTGAAATATAAAAGAAGATTACTGAGAACGAAACCAACCAGATACTGGAAAACATCATTCCTTGCAACAAAATCAGTCTCACAATTAAGTTCAACCACAACAGCCCTTTTCTCATCTTGTGCTACTGCCAGCAAACCTTCAGCAGCAATTCGTGAAGACTTCTTTGCAGCGAGCACCACCCCTCTCTTCCTCAGGTCTTTCTGTGCAACCTCTGAAGGAAACCGAGTAACCAATGTCAGAAAAAGTGGATATGATGGATTTAAAAAATCCATCAATTAAGGATGTAACACAAAGAAAAGAAATCTAACCAACATCCCAATTGCAACTAACAAGAGAAGCCTTGACGTCTTTGATAGGAGCACTCGTTCTTTCTCGGAGCAACTTAATAAGATTCATTTGCTCCAAAGCTGTCACTTCAGAACTGAATCTCCTCCGAAGCACCACACTTTGGGGAACACCATTATTCAACAGATGAGTCTGGAACGCCAAAGAAGAGTATCCATGAGCGACCTGCCCTTGCGTTCGAAGATTCAATAGAAGCCCTAATATGGGCCTCTTGGCACTTTGACTCCAAGCCATTCTCAGAATGTAGTAAACCCTACAATAGATTCACCATTTTTAACAAAAACAATCACTGAAACAACAGAACACTCCAATTCCCATTCAAAACATATATTCCTGTGACATGGGCGCTTAAGGCCAGAAACCAAGATGCCATATGGATCAACCAAACAAACAAAATTCTGAAGAGAATTTGTTGGCCATCTCAGAAGCATATAGCTTTAGTACAACTCAATGCAGAATGTATTGGCCAATCGGGAAAGAGCAGAATTTTGACTTCCAATTCTATGTGAAATTCTTGAGGACTAAACCAAAGGGGTTGGCCGCCAGCCACCACGGCGTTTGCTTTGAGCCACCTCATCCCTCCGGAGGAAGAGGGGCAGAAGCAATTATGGTTGGGGAGATAACACTTACCACTAATATGACAAGAAAAAAGAACAGATCAAGAACCGACCAAAACAAGCACATGAGAAAATTCAAAGGTATTAAAGAAAGATATCTATGGATATTAGGGATAAAAATCCTAGTGGGAATCATATCCGACTAGGATTTTTTGTAACCCAAAAATCCCCCTGAAAAAAAATACCATCGGTGAAATAGTCCCGGCCTATGTTTGGGTTGGGTTGGGAAGGAACAGGATAAAAATTCCAGCCATCCAAAAATAAGAAAAATTCTGAAAATTCGAAAAAAAAATTCGAAGAAAATTTGAAAAAAATTCTGAAGTTCAAAATTTTAGAATCAAATGAAAATTAATCAAATTTGCAAGTTATAACATGCAAATCAACTCTGAAACTTGTGAGTTACAACAATATATATGATTCAAAGTTCTTCAATGATCCAAAACTTAAAATATCAAAATCATTAAGCATGACACAGCAGTATGCAATTACCAAAATATCATTTGGCAGGATCACATTTCAATAGCAAAATCAGTTATCTTTGATCTATTTCCCAACACAAGAATAAAAACTGTAGTGCCACCTTGCCACTTCAGTGGAACGGAACAACACTAGAGCTTTCTTTTGCTGCCAGTACAACTCTTTCTTTCACAGGCATCACAAGCAAAAATGCAGGTGAGCTCATGTCCCTACATAAATTAATGAGTCTTTAATTGAAAACCAGAACCTCAATAGAAGCTGTGAAGATCATTTTTCGAGAAAGCACTATGGTTAAGCTAGAAAGAAACAAACAAGGCTACAAAACAATATATATGGAGAAAAAACAAGCATCCTTATAATATTGAGTCCTGGTGCTACTGCAGCAAGGAAAGGAGCATAGCATCCGGAGCTGCACAAAAGCATAATTATCTGAACTCCAAGGTAATGATATATGATGAGTGAAGCATTTCAAAATCTTTTTACCTAAAAAGAGGCCAGAAACAATATATATGGAGAAAAAACAAGCATCCTTATAATATTGAGTCCTGGTGCTACTGCAGCAAGGAAAGGAGCATAGCATCCGGAGCTGCACAAAAGCATAATTATCTGAACTCCAAGGTAATGATATATGATGAGTGAAGCATTTCAAAATCTTTTTACCTAAAAAGAGGCCAGAAGAGCAAGAATACCATCCCAACAGTATGTGCACAAGCTTCCTATTGAGTTTCTGGACAAAAAGAAAGGAGTTTTGTCTCAACAAAACAGCAAACTTAATGTCCTATCTACATGATTTTCCCAACAAGGGAAAGGGAAGCTAATTTTACCAGAAGATCATCATAGCATGATGTGCTCAACTGAATTGATCTACAGACCTAATAATCTCCTCATGACAATAGTGCTTCTGAAGCGGCTGAAGGAGGGCAGCATACAGAGACCTAATAATCTCCTCACCGCACTTTAATATATGTTTGCCACTTTGATTATCAGAATCTTCAAAGTTAGGTTGGAGAAATATGTGCCTAAGTAAGGTTGAATCAAAAAATCAAAATGTAGAGAGAAAAAGGTCATGTGCCTCGACCAACCTAACTTCTGTTGAGATATTTCTTGATTGAGGCAGAAAGATTGAGGCACATACAACACAACCTTCAGATCTCTTGATTGAGGCAGAAAGATTCCAATGAATGGTAAATGCTGGCTCACATTCAGCCATTGAAGTCAAATGAATGCAATGCACTAATGCTTCAGCTGAACAGGGAGCAAGATTTAGGTCTCAATTCAATACAAGAATAAAACACTTCAAGCACCTATCTTTGAATTCTCTGAAATGAATTTGCGCACACAGATAGAACAGAAGACCACCGAATTTAGAAGTCAATTGACTTCATCAACAAATAGTCACCAGATGTTAGATCATTAACTGAACAACAGCTCAAACAATAATATATATTTCAACTCTAAACTAAGACGGCAAACAATACAAGAGGTAGAACAAAAAATCAGGTCTTCAGTATCTCAATACAATCAAGGCAGCAAATTACTAAGACAGCAAACAATACAATCAGGTCTTCAGTATCTCAAAGAATTCATCATTTAAAATAAGAGACTACTGGGCTCCAAATTAGAAGTTCTAAATCTCAATAGCATCAGATAGCAAACAAACCAGAAATCAGTTTCTAATCTCACAGAAATCAGTAGTACTTCCAGATGCGGCGGGCGATCTGGTGCCCGACGAGATTGAAGGCCTTGAACTTGATCTTGCCGATGCTAGCTCGAGCACACCGCCCTTGGGGTCGAGGCGGTTGTCGATGGTGTGCTTGGCGGCGTCGCCGCGCTGGCGAGCGTTGAGGAAGCGGAGCTTGTAGAGGAGCTCAGGCCCGCCGAAGGAATCGAAGAAGAGGAGAAGTTCTTGGAGGAAGTCGGCGAGCGAGGCGGCGGAGCTAGGGGTGTAATTAGATCGAATTCGGTCGGATATTGGTCATACCAAATCCAAATCCTACTAACTTTAATCGAATTCAAATACGAATTCGGATATATTCGGATTCGGATACGAATCGGATAGTTATCGAATTCGAATCGGATATTTATTTCATTCGGATTATACTGTTGTTTTAAAGTTTTAACATCATAAGCACTTTACTGTCGCTAGTAGCCTAGTACAATATGTGAGAAATCCTCACAAATCACAATACAATCATAGTTTCCCCAATCATAGGTTGTTAGTAACATACAAACAGGAGTAGACAACTTGTTACCAACATACAAAATTTTGATTTTGATTTTCATCTCATATAGCTCAAGCAGAAACATACAAAAACCCAAACTCATCACAAAATCATAATAGCCTATAGACCACTGCTCTATCTCTCCATTTTATAAACTCTAAAACAACCATAATTACTGTTTGCAACATACAATCATTGGCAGCATTTGCATCCTGTGATGAAAAAATAAACATAACAATAGCATGAGCCATAAAAAAGTAAACATACTACCCAAATTCTTGATTAAACAGAGTACTATGTTTGGAGACTCGAGTAGTTTTATTGTCAATATTTCAATTTGACTCCAGTAACAATTAATTACATTTTGACATGTTATCAGAAGGCAATTGAGTGTTCTATTACCAAGTGGATAGCAGATTAACAGTACAGAAACAAGTTTCAAGCTGGGGTAATTTTAGACAATTTATAAATTTTCTACACCATGCTTGGGAATGGGATTGATGAATCCTAACAAGGCCCACTATCTATTTATTATCTGTTCCAAGAAAGGAAGCTGACTTCAATTCTTCTTCTCATAGTGTTTATGGCTAAAAATCAAGAAAATATTCTAAAACTTTATGAGGTAAACGGCTGCTACTGATCAAATCTCAAACCCACTGACCTGGGAGGCTGGGAGGCTGGGAGAAGATGGCCGCAGGCCGCGGGGAGGCGGCGTGGACGCGGGAGGAAGAGACGGCCGCGGGGAGGCGGCGTGGACGCAGGAGGAGGAGACGGCCGCGGGGAGGTGGTGTGGATGCTGATCGGGAGGAGGAGATGGAGAAGCGGGAGGAGGCAGCGGCAGTGAGGCGTCGTGGACGCGGCGACGGGGACGGGGTCGGCGGGGAGACGGGGTGGGGATGAGGCGGCGGGGAGGCGGCTGCGACGAGGGATGGGGTCGGCGGGGAGAGGGGGTGGGGATGAGGCGGCGGGGAGGCGGCTGCGATGAGGGACGGGGTCGGCGGGGACGGGGGCGGCAACGGGGGACGGGGCGAGGCGGCGGCGACTAAGGACGGGAGATGTGAGGAAAACGGGTAGGGTTTTTATGTTTATATGACCTAAAATCAAAGTACCTTCAGCCGGATTCGGATATCCGAATCCGAATTCGAATCTGTACCCAATATTTCATACTAAATCCGAATCTGAATCCGCGAAAATAATCAGATGTATATCTGAATCCGATTAAATAATCGGATATCCGAAAAGACATCCGAATCTGATTTTTCCGAATTCAATATCTGAATTATCTGATTAAATCCAAATCTGATTACACTCCTAGGCGGAGGGACAAAAACACGAAACAACTATGGTTCTTTTGCAGCCCTCTGACGCACATTGTCTTTGCGGCCCTCCGACGCACATTTTTTCAAACCCACAAGATTCTCTTTGCACCATGTAATCATTCTAACGCATTTCTAAATTCAATTTGAATTCTAATCATACAGCCACAGACTGATAACATCCTAAACTTTCCAACAGAATATTTTTGTTTTTTCAAGTCACTGTACTAAATATCCAAAATAATAATAAAAAAAAAATTTAGCAGTTTCCCAAACCCAAAGCCCTCGAGCTCTCACTTTCTTCTTCCTCTCCGTCTCAAAAAGGTTTGCAAATTATCGTTCATCCATCTAATCCTACTAATTAGCACTAATCTTTACATTGCAATCTGTACATTTCTTTCTTCCTTTCATATCTCTGATTTTTTTCATGTGTTATGGTTATTCCTTGATCTCTTCCTTTTCTTTTCTTATCATATTGGTGGTAAATAATTTCTCCCTAAGATGTACAAATTGTTATTTTTTCATATAATCCTACCAGTTAGCACAAATCTTTGTAGAGAAATTCATAGATTTCTTTCTTTAATACCTCTGAATTTTCTCATGTGGTTGTTTTGGTCAGTTCTTGATCTGTTCTTTTTTCTTGTCATATTAGTGATAAGTGATATCTCCCCAACCATAATTGCTTCTGCCCCTCTTCCTCCAGAGGGATGAGGCGGCTCAAAGCAAACGTTGTGGTGGCCGGCGGCTAGTCCTTTTTGGTTTAGTCCTCAAGAATTTCACATGGAATTGGAAGTCAAAATTTTGCTCTTTCCCGATTGGCCAATACATTATGCACTGAGTTGTACTAAAGCTATATACTTCTGAGATGGCCAACAATTTTTGTTTGTTTGGTTGATCCATATGGCATCGTAGTTTCTGGCCTCAAGCGCACATGTCACAGAAATATATGTTTTGAATGGGCATTGGAGTATTCTGTTGTTTCAGTGATTGTTTTTGTTAAAAATGGTAAATCTATTGTATGGTTTACTATATTCTGAGAATGGCTTGAGGTCAAAGTGCCAAGAGGCCCATATTAGGACTTCTATTGAATCTTCGGATGCAAGGGCAGTTTGCTCGTGGATATTCTTCTTTGGCGTTCCAGACTCATCTGTTGAATAATGATGTTCCCCAAAAGTGTGGTGCTTCGGAGGAGATTCAATTCTGAAGTGACGGCTTTGGAGCAAATGAATCTTATTAAGTTGCTCCGAGAAAGAACGAGTGCTCCTATCAAAGACGTCAAGGCTTCTCTTGTTAATTGCAATTGGGATGTTGGTTAGATTTCTTTTCTCTGCGTTACATCCTTAATTGATGGATTATTTAAATCCATCATATCCGCTTTTTCTGACATTTGTTACTCGGTTTCCCTCAGAGATTGCACAGAAAGACCTGAGGAAGAGAGGGGTGGTGCTCACTGCAAAGAAGTCTTCACGAATTGCTGTTGAAGGTTTGCTGGCAGTAGCACAAGATGAGAAAAGGGCTATTGTGGTTGAACTTAATTGTGAGACCGATTTTGTTGCAAGAAATGATAATTTCCAGTATCTGGTTGGTTTCATTCTCAGTAATCTTCTTTTTATATTTCAAAAGTCAATAATTTGTGGCTCACAGCTGCTTTTCTTGGTATTTTTCAACTTTCACACATCAAGATGTATGGGAGAAGAGGTTACTTTTTGTCACTTACCATCAATTGTATCTAGTGAGTTCTAGAAGCAAGTTGCTTTCAGCTTACATCCCATGGCAAGTCTAGGCCAGAAAGTAAATTGCATGTAGTTTAGCATGACTACATAATTTCATGATTTGTTCATTACTTACAGAGTAGCTATTCATTTATGGAAGAATTGGTCGAATGCTAAAGTAAATGCTACTCTTTTGTACAGTGGTTAGTAACCACTAGCTAGTGGCATTATGTTCTGATTACTTTCTGCTTTACTTTTTTGTAAATGTGATTCTTTTTGTGTCTTGTTTTTGTTATATATTGTAAACAAAAACTAGAATTGTGTTAATTCAAGTTGTACAAACTGAATTATCTTTTTGACCTTTTTTTTTTGTAAATTTGTCTTCTTTTTCTAAATGGAGTTTTGAATTTCTTGTATTGAGCTTTTTTTACCATGATCTTGAGTCCATTAGATATAACGTTCGGCAAGTAGATAGATATGATGTTAATATGTCAATTGTGTTACTGGTACCCCAAGCTGACAAATATGATGTTCGGCATGCAGCTGACCACTTTGTAGTGTTTCTTTTCTTTTCTTTCTTTCTTTCTTTTTAACAAAACCATTTTGTAGGTTGTCAGGAGGGATGACCTATGTTGAGGGTATTCATGTGAGAACATATGTTGTAATTGCAATCTTGAAATTTTGTGTTCCACCCATTGATGCATAAAGTTCTTACCATTTTTAATTCCTTGTATTTCATTTCTTTAATCCATGCAGGCTTCATCTTTGGCAAAGAAGGCTTTATTAGCTCAAGGTTCCAATGGACAGGCTGAATCAGCTTTTCCTTTTGGCCCCGAATACTTCGAGGTATGACAATATCATGCAGTGATTTTTGATGGTTATTCTGAACAGAGCACAAAAATATTTGATGTACAAGCAAATATATTGGGGTTGTTTTAAGATTGTAGTATAAATGATAGGATAAGAAATGATTTTACCTTAGTAAAGTTGAGGTGACATTTAATAGTATAACATAAGAGGTTTGTCATGGATGGTTTGATTCTCTTAAACATTTGCTGTGGATTCTCTAATTTGTCAAAAAAAAAATTTGGTCCAAATGGATCAAGCATGTGCAATGTAATAGACTAGTTCTTATAGAGTTGTGTTTTGCGACTAATGTTATTTTGGTTTAAGGTTGATTTTCTTAGTTCACTTTATTGTCACCTACAATTGATACCTCTTTCTTATGTGCGGTGCTGTTCATTGCTAGTATCTATTTGACCTATGTAATTTGTAGATTTAGATTTAGCAATGCTTAATTTAGAGATAAATAGTGCCATGAAATCTTCTTTGACTGTATGAAGAGCTTTGCATGGGCATCACTAATTCATAGTGTTTAAACAAGAAATGCAGTATTGCTTTGTATGACAAGTTTGTCCTTTTTTTTTGGTGTGCACATGAAACTACAAGTTTATCCCCATTTTGCAGAACATGAGGATCAACTTAGATCATCCAAAACTCAGTGGGGAAACAACTGTGCAAAGTGCTGTTACAGAAGTTGCTGCCATGGTTGGGGAGAATGTAAAATTCAGAAGAGGTTTCATGTTGTCCACAACTGCCCATGGTGTTGTTTCATCTTATCTGCACACTTGTCCAAGCCAGGTGACTAAACAATGAAATCTCAGATGTTTCAACATCTATCAAGATTATGTTTTTCATTTTCTCGTTCTTCACAAGAAGCTCTCCTTTCTTTCCTCGCAATAAATTTGGTTAATGGACTAACTATAGTTTTCCAGCTATAGTTTTATTTTGAGTAGTGAGTGTGTTGGCCTGCTTGTAGTTTTTTGCCAATCTGAAATTTTAGAGACATCAGTACATCTTTCAGCTGCATTTCCCCTCAAATTGTAATTTTCATTATAATGTATTTCATTTGTAGAACAGGTTGCTTGCTAATGAACTAATTATTGTCTTGTTTATATTGATAATTAGATTCAAGTTGATGAAGTATTATTGTCTTTTGTGAAGTAATTGTTGCAAAAACACTACACAACCATATTCTTCTGATAAATTGAATTCGATACAGTTAGTGTATATGGAATGTTTTATCATAGCATAAGGAGATTGAGCCTACTTTTAATGTTTATCTAGTATCTACCAATGAAAAATGCCTTTTGCAATAATCCGGGTAATAGAATGCACTGTAGAACATAACTTGTCATAGTTATTTTCCCTTCCACTCAACTCACTTTGATCATGAATTATGTCATTGTGTTATGTGTGTGCACTCACTATTCTGTGCACACACAGAGCACACCCTATATATAGTTTCAAGTTTTGCAACACATAACATGTGGCTGCAGCGCACATATCCTGTATATATGGCAACATTCTAGATAGCATAAGCAATAAAAGAGTGTTCACTTTATTACTAAGTATTTATGCGGTATGCAACCTAGTATGCATCCTTATACACAGCTTAACATTTAAAAAATAGATATATTAATCTGGGCAATGCTACGACATATATGCTAAATCAATAAACAAACAAAGTTCACAGTTCATTGATGAGTCTTTGAGATGTCGTTTATATCAATACATATAACCGTATTTGAGTATACTACAATTTGCACAAAACACAAGCAATATATATCAAAACAAAACATAGCCGGTTGAGTGGCATAGCGAAACGGTAGACTTAAAATGAGATGTATATCACACAACAGAAGAAGCACTCATCAAATATACATATATATACTTAACCAAATTCGAACTATATACTCTTTTTTATTCTAAAAAGTCACACACACACACTAGTACAGCCATCCATCTGGGAGAGGATATCATCACAAAGACAAGAGCAATCTGAAAATGTTCTTACAGCAACACCATGATCTTGGCAATGGCTTCTTCAGTCCATGGCATACCTCTGGGTCCAAGCCCTGGCAGTCTCCTCGTAGCGCGGCCTCTGGTTCTTGTAAATGTGGGTAATATACGGCACGAGGGCGTCGTTAGGGTTGTGGTCCGTGAGGAGGGAGCTAATGGAGAGGAGCACCTTTGATATGGGTCAGTGCAGGGGCTCCACTGCTCCTTGAGGATGTCAAGGCAGATGCTGCCATTGGAGTTAATGTTTGGGTGATGCACCTGCATGCATTGTCAGTGATTGATGCTGCCATTGGCAGTATTAGTTGTAGGAAAGGAGAGATAATTAGCCTCTAATTTCAGCTGCATTGTAGAAGGATCAGATCTGATGTTCCAGTTTATGTAACGTGGTGAATTTTTTTTCTTGGTTGCCTAAAACAGTGTTTGAAATTGTGTGTCTTGGACCAAGCTAGGGCTAATAGTTCTTCCAGATAAGTTCAATACGAGTATGTGACTATTACCAGTCTTATTGAGATACCAGAAAGATTAGTAAAAAGAGAAATGTTAGTAAAAAGAGAAATGTTAGCGACTATAATGATCAGTCCTCTGTCGCACGATTGTAACTGTAATACTATTGGATTGATGTTGAGGGAATGAACATAACATCAGCTATATCTGGCAATCGCACCGCATTGATGAGCCACTTGGAGTATCAACATAATTTTAAAAAAAAACTAATGGTCACATAATTTGACAAAGGACTTTATCGCATTAAAGTTCTCTAAATATTGCATCATATCAATTTTGTATTAGAGTTTTCAAAACTTGGAACTTTGCATTTTAATTCTTTTATTTATTTAAAATCATGATTAAGTATCAACTGACAGAGGTATTTGAGTCATTTTTCTAAGTTGACTAGTAAAAATGGCATATAACATTAGACAATAAAAATCTAGTGATATAAAACAAAGAGTTCAAAAATCAATGACATATTATATTAGACACGAAAGTTCAATGACATAGAATCAATTTTCTCATTTTGAGAACACAATTATCATGGAAACAAAAGGCTTCATTTTGAAAGCACTCAAATCAATGAAATGACTCCGCATAGCAATAACAACTACATGGTACTCTCAAGTAGTATATTTCGAGTACCATATTTCATAGCATGTACATCAACAAAATTTCATGTTGATTTGATGTTGCACCCGTATCTTCAATTTACCACTATATGCTTCTAGTTACCAGCATATCGATAATAAGGATGAGAATAACCATGAAGGCTGTTTGGAATTAGGGAAACAACGATATGCTCTATTGTAAAGCAACGAATCTATAGATAGATTAGATAGATCTAAGTCTTAATAAAAAAAAGAGTCATAAATAACTACTAGATACATAATTAAAGACAATACGGAACTAAACTCAAACTAATTTTGAAGATACAATATTATAGAAAACTAGATATGTTAACAAAGGCAAGCACAAAAGTTCAAATACCATAGTGACAAATAAGTACCGATGAAGAAATGGTATAAAGCATATATTGTTACTTATCCGCTCACCTTTGTTTGGAAATTCACTTTTGGGGGCTTAAGGGGGTAGTCATGAGGGAAATGGATCTTAACAAAGAACACCCCTCCTGCATAGGGACTTTCACTAGGGCCCATGATTGTTGCGTGCCAGTGGAACAGATCCTCTCCATCAGGTCCAGCACTACATGATGTCGGTGGATCATTCTTTAAACCCACAAGCTCCCTCATAATCCTTTTGCTTGCCATGTTATCAGTTCAATGCTGGTCGAAACAGAGTAACAATAATCAATGTACATCAAGATCAAACAATCTTTAGGGCATAGAATACAATCACCAATTCTCTGTCAGCTTGAACTACTGAGGTGCATGAGCTGATAAAAATTGGGAAAATGTCGATGCCACCGAAAAGCTGTGATATTCTATGTCTGCCACTCAAAACTTACATATTTCTTATTTACCATTGCAAAGTTCAACAAGTGTTTGTATTTTTCACTAACACCAGTCAATTATTAGTCAATTGTGACAGAAAAGGAAAAGGACTTGGTTGCCCCTGTCAAGTGCAAATGATAGAAGAGCAAAATCTTGTACTTGTACTTGCCACTAGAATATTGGAGGTCCCATATACTAGCAGCGATAGTTTAGTCTTTTAATAAAAAAAACTGACCAAGACAACGCACAATTCAAATTTTGACAACCCCTGACAGTCAAAAACCCCTAATGGAGCTAATGACAGTGATAAATACAAACACTTATTAAACTTTGCAGTGGTAAATTAGAAATAAGAAAGCTTCAAATGGTAAATACAAAATATAACTACTTTTTAGTGATATCGAAAAATATTGTCATGGTACTAGAGGTCCTGAACGAAGTTCCAAAAGGATTACCAAGTCTTTTAAAAAAATCATGTATAAGACTGAAATTATGGTAGTTAAAAACTTCATATGCCTAGCACAAGGAGGCTTGTTGGAATGTGACAAATAAGAATAGCAGTGATCTTATCATACAAAATTTGACAAAAGCAAGACATTACATAGGAGCGACAGCAAGATAAAAAAGTTTTATGTGATCGGCTACAATGACATTGAATCGTACCATATAGCAACAGAATAACAACTTGACATCTAAATGAGTGATATTACTGCTTGATATGATTGCCGGTAATTGCGCTATTGGCAGGTGAAATAAAGATGAAGGTATGAAGTTTTCATACTAATACAGTGCCTGTACAAGTGACCAACTGTACAGGTATAAAACCAGATCTCTTGGTTGTAACTGCCTGTTCAACGCAGGGAACCGGAAATCTCAGTTCTCTAAAAATTATGCTTGCTGCTCCAAGTTACTATGAATGATTCATAATGATTCCAACCAAGTTTCTCATCATTGTTGCATGCACAATGTAACTACAATATTTTCTAAATTAACTTTGGATCAATGGAAAAAAGAAACTTCAAAACTGAGCAAGTTCATAGGGTTTCACCAGAAATAGTCAACTGCCAACATTCTGCAATGTTTCATTCGGTAGACTGGTTATGGTACACTGGTTGTACTGGTGGTATGAAACCACATATAACCTTTTAATATGCTTAGCTCTATTAATGTAACACATACAAGAACAAAGTATTCTCCATTAACCGGAGAGAATCCACACATTAGATGAGACATGATCCTCTTCAGGTAATGGGGAATCCATCATGGAACATTACACCTACAATACAAGTACAGAATTGCAAAATGGGTGCTCTCATGGTATAAAGGGAATAAAACCCGAATTTAGGTGAGAAATAAATTTACACAAAACCCTGTCACTACCAATCCTTAAACATTTCAGGAAACCACATTGGATTAGTATCATAGTGCTCGTCAATCATTGCATCCCCTACAATATTGCCAAGCTCATAAGCTTTGGCTTCGTTCTAAAAATAGAGGAACTGGGGTTGGACTTATCTCCCCAACAAAATAACAATATTACCTGCTTAAGTACCTTCTGCACTAACATTTTAAAGCACAAGTTGGTTCTTTCACAAAATATAAAGCAGAAAGAGTGAAAGATACATGTGCAAAGAGAAAATTACATGGGAGAGCTACTACTATTAAAAGAATGATTCAAACCCTTGTACTCATATGACATTTATTGAGGCAACTCTAGTATTCTAAATGAGTTCAACCAAGCCATTAGTTCTGATGATTGAGATTTGAGCCTCCTCTGCCGTTGAAAAAGTTACCTTCAAGCATATGCTAATGTTTTGTTGATTGAGACTCATTGGATTGATAGAAATTATAAACAGATGAAAGGCTTAGCTAATGACTGACTAATTAAATCCAGCAAAGGGAATAACTGATGACATCTTCTTTTTTCTCTTTAAATCCTAGCTGACAGTTACCCAACTGTTTTCTTCTACCAATTTGGTCTTGGTCAGAAATTTTTATTCAATCTCAAGCCAATGATGTGAATATGTGATTTGACTTATTTAGTCAGCTAGAGCTAGCACTGCTAGTTCAAGTTAAGCACCATCTATGATTTTCTTTCTAGTATGAGTTGATGAGGAGGAGGAATTGATTGCACTTTTCAACGTATGTGTCTCAATTAAGAAAATGTTAGTTCAAGAGTTGGATTGAATTTCCTCCGGGGTAAAATCAACAAAAATGTGAGTTATCGGTACTGATGTGCATGAGGGTCCTGTATCTCTAACATGCTCAAGACCCAGTTCTCATTGTCTCGCTGTTGTGCTACCCACTCGACCTCGCCCCCCGTGGAGCGTATAACTCAGGATCGCTGTGTTGATACATCTGGTCGTGGGCAGGCTCCCCCCAGCTCAGCTGCGTAGACCCCCAAGGTACCGAGTGTCCCTGTCCCTAGGCCACCTGCTCAATACAAGCCTGGTCTCAATCTTCATCAGCCACAAGCCGCTCTGCCAATGCCCTACTCGCATCCTCCTCGTCTTGACAGATGTCGCCCTCATCGTCGAAGTCATCTGAAGCGGGAGTGCGATGTCTCGATGAGCCCCCCAATCTGCAGATCTCTGCGTCGAGCAGTGTGCATTGATGAGGAATGACGAAACTGAGATGGGCCAACGGACGTACCCGGTAAGGGTGTGCAGATCTGCACCGAACCGAAACAAAAAAACCAAACCGAACCGAAAAAACTGGTTTTTTAGTATTTGGTATCCGGTTTAGTAGGATATTTTAGCTCTATTCGGTATTCGGTTCGGTTCGGTAAAAAACCGAAAAATGGGAAAAACCGAATTACATGTTTTGGACTTTTGGGCCTTTTGGGCCTCCCCGTCCCCGACTCCTTGTGCCGCAGCCGCCTCCTGCCCTCCTCCTCCCCGCTCCCCTTGCCACGGCCGCTTCCGCCCCGACTCCCCATGCCGCGGCTGCCACCTCCTCCTCGCTCCCCGTGCTGCGGCCACCTCCAATACTATAATAATATAACATTGCAAAATAATATAAAGTATTGCTTTATATGAAACAACACCATTTTATACTTCTGCTACCGCATCGACACATTTGACACAATCTAGTGTAACTTATAACTATCTAATGTTTCATAATTAACTACGTTAATTTAAAATTTGTGCAATTTAGTTTCTAGACAATATAAAAGTACTTTTATTTTAGTTAATTGACTTTTCTTTTTGTTCTCACTAAACTATGCGGGTAGCTGAGTAGAGAATTAAGAGGAGGTGCGTTCAATCATGTATATTCAAGTCATATATCAACTAGTCAAACATGGCACCACCTAAAAGAATTTGGATGAGATAACTAGGCAAGGGATCTAGTAAGCCAATGACTACTTTGAAGTTTGAAGTATAAGCTAATCGCTTATCTTTTATTAATAGTTTTAGTTTTGGCAAGTGCTTCTATATTCTCAAAAAATGACTCATTTGAAATTTCAAACAAAATTTTGTAGACAAGTGGTGAAATTTACTAATTTTTTTGAGAGTATAGAAACACTTGCCAAAACTAAAACTATTAATAAACTCCCGTTCAAAGTGGTCTTCTTTGGCTTACTGGATCCTCTGTCTAGTTATCTCATCCAAATTCTTTTAGGTGGTGTCATGTTTGACTGGTTGGATATATGACTTGAATATACACGATTGAATGCACCTCCTCTTAATTCTCTACTCAGCTACCAGCATAGTTTAGTGGGAAGAAAAAGAAAAGGCAATTAACTAAGAGAAAAGTATTTTTATATTGTCTAGAAACTAAATTGCACAAATTTTAAATTAATGTAGTTAATTATGAAACATCAGATAGTTATAAGTTAAACTAGATTGTGTCAAATGTGTCGCTGCAGTAGCAGTCTAGCAGAAGTATAAAATGATGTTGTTTCATATGAACCCAATAAAATACTTTATATTATTTTGCAATGTTGTATTATTATGGTATATGGTTTTGTAAAGTGAAGAGATTTCTATTTGGTATTTAATTTTTAATTGTTAATCACTTTAAACCTTCAATACTATACTATCATATGATACTCTAAACCGTAAAGGAAAAAAAGAATCAAAGATGTCATATAGATCCGCGATAATTTGGAAAATTTGGTATTTACTAAAACCGAACCGAATTTTTTTGGTAAATATGGTATTTAATGTGCAATACTAAAATTTAAAAAATCGAACCGAAAAAACCGAATGCACACCCCTAGTACCCGGTACGTCACCTCCCTAGATCGACGATGTGCCACGATGACTGTGCTGTGCCGACGAAGTGCTCTATCGAGTACCACTCAGGCTAGGCCAAGCTGACACCGGGCTAGGTGGCCGGGCCCCTCTCTGGTGTGAAACCGATGCGTCTGTCTTTCGGCCACAACTCAGGTCGGAGATGAGTCGTCGTGCTCTTATGTTGATGGAACGTAGGGCACCACACAGCTCCATCTTAAACTGTCATCCTCCCAGAGCAAGGTCAGGCAACACGAAGTGCGTCTGCTCTCGATGGCCACCACTATGTCAACCTACACATGCGAAATTACTATGGGAACTCTAGAAAAATAGATAAGATAAGAGACCAACATAAAGATTTAGCCAAGACGAACGTACCAAGTGATGGATCCGGCCTGGGAACTCAACATCACGGCCTGATCGAAGACTATCTTGATGTGATAGTTTTGTCAGTGAAGGTGGGGCCGCAAGAGCAAGTCGCGTACGGGTGCGCGGCACGTACCACTCAAGATAAGCCTGGTACGTCGCAGGGTCGTACGGCCTCTCCTCCACAACAACATCTGTTGCTGCGTGGTCCTCCCACTCGTCGACCCATTTGGCATTCTTGCTCTGCCAGTTGTCAGAGTGTTTTCCTTTACATGTTTATCTGCAAAAAGTGATGCGATGCACATAAAGCAAGGAAACAAAGAAATGTTTAGTACGTAACCGAGATATACAAAATGTTGCAGGCATACATGTGAATCTCCCGTGGGAGATAGCGTTGTCGATTTCTTTTTGGGGGCGGTATCTGCTGGTGTAGCCGAAACTAGCGCATCACCCTCACCGAAAAATACGGCTCCACTACATGTGAGAACAGCATGTGCCGGCGTGTAAACCAGCAGTCCTGGCCCGCGGTGCAATGCGAGGAAATGTCGTGCGGTGCAACCTGGGAGATGTTCTCAGGTGTCCACTGTCTCCATATAACACGTGCGTCCAGCAGGAGATCAACTCTCCCTGGTATGCCACGTAACAACGGTGAATCTGAGATGATGACCACCTAGGCCGACCTCTTAGCTAACGGGATCCCATAGTCGGTCGATCAACCCAATCCTCGTAGTTTGCTGGCGCACCGTACAGATGGATGGGCCACTCCAAACGCGGCCAACCAATAGAAAAGTGCTCCCATGACCACAGCTGCAGCAGTACAGGGCATGCGAACAACAATATCAGTCGAGATCCTGCAACATGCCTCGCACAGCCCCCTATATGTCGCATACAACACTGCCATCGCTCAGTTGTAATGTGGCATGGCCCCTGGGTCCGCATCAATGATGCTCTCCACCAGGAGAATGAACCACATGTACATAGTGTCACCGTGTGTCGAAGGGAACATGATATACTGCAGCATCACCAATAAGTAGGCGAAAAGATTATGTCAAACTACATCATCGAGGGCATCATCGGGGCACTCATAGTAGCGTGTCAAAAATCTGTGGGGGACACCACGTTTGGATGTTGGGATCTCGTCACCATGGTTACCGATGTCGAATCAGAGGTGCATCTGCGCGCGCCAATCTGCGTGTGCGGGCCGGGGGACGATGGGATGTCCACTGCTAGGTAAATCAAGTAGCATGCTCACATCCTCCAACGTGATCGTCATCTCCCCCCAGAGGAAGTGGAAAGTGTGGATCTCCAGACGCCATCGATCTACCAATGCGGTGATCAACGACCTGTCCAGTATGATATGCTAACTTATCTGTAGCATACGGGCGAACGGCAATAAACCTGCATCCTGAAGGATGGGGATGTAGCCCTCATGGAGAGGCCAGTACTCCACGGGAGCACGCACTACAAGCGGCTCTAGGTCCTGACCCTCGGACAACATGCGGTCGCGATGTCCACGATCATATATGCTGGTCAGCAACTCTAGAAGATCTCTATCCCCGCCGGCCATGTCTATGAAAATTTTGATCCATTAGTGGAAAAAATGAAGCATTGACATTTCAACTCAACACGAAAATAAAATACAACATGAAGATAACACACAACATGAAAATAACATAACATACAATAGGAACCATTATTGAAATTAAGATGTCCACACGACGAAATAAAATAGCATACGGATTACAACCATCCAATGAAAATGAGAAGTCTAACTCCGGCGATGATCCCTGAGTTTATTACAAAGTTTCGTCGAACACACACAACAAAGCTAGGTCGATAGTCCAGGTGCATTCAAACAATCCTTCCTGCTATGTCCGGGCTGCCTACAGATCGAGCATTTCCTAGCTCGTGAGCTACCCCCTTGTGACTCATCCATGTCGTTGTGTATTCGACGTGTCTTCCATCGTCCAAGATCCGTTCGCCTAAGATTTACATCTAGGATTTAGGTAGTCTCGCCAACAGGGATAACTCTGTAGTCACCGATCGAGTGTCATGAAAACTCTCCACATGCCACTCTACGTCATAGAAAGATTATCAAGACTGAAGTACTCCGAAAGATAAGGCGCAGGGCTCACACCGAGCGCCACACATGAAGCAAGGACATGCGAGCAATGCTTGTGTAGTAGCTTCAGTTTGTTGCATGTGCACTCAGCGACATCCCCAACAATAACCTCGTGCACTGGTCCAGGCCTAAGTTGGCCGCTCGCGTTCTTCTGTCGGAGGCGGACTTGAATTATTCGGTGAAGCCTGTTTATTACTATCACCTCGTGCCTCTGGGCCTTGTCTACGCGAGCAGTCAAGTATGACTGCACAACATCGGGCAAGGTTCTCATAGGATCATCGACTAGCGTTTTGGCCTCAACACTTCTATTGTTGAAGTATTCAGCTGTGCAGTACCATGTCATCTCCACTACAGCAGTCACCGGCAAACACCTCACTCCCTTCAACACATAGCTGCACACCTCTGCAAGGTTGGTCATAATTATCCCATACCTTGCGCCATCTTCGTCGTGCAGCAAGGATCATTTCTCGATGTCCTTGTCTTGAATTCATTGAGAGAATTTACTGAAGTTCGCATCGTCGGCAGCATTGCTAGCCCTCCTCATAGAGTACTTCACTGTCAATGCCTCCAGTTTGTCAAACACAGCTTGGAACTTCCTCGGTTGGTTTTGCAAGCAAAGCCTCTTTAACATATCCATGATTTGTTTGCTGCGGAAATGTGTGAAAAGGTTTGCCGCAATGTGCCGCATGCACCAATAGCTGCACACATCCTCCCATTTGTACGGAGCATCTGGGGCCCCGCGCATTACCTCAATGGCGTGGAGCAACCCTCGGTGTCAGTCCGATATGATGCAGACCTTCTCTCGATCAATGACAACCGCCCGCTTCACATTGACCAGAAACCACAACCAGCTTTCCGATTTCTCTGACTCGACGATCGCATATGCCAATGGAAGCAATTGGTCATTAGCATCCACAGCAACAGCAACGAGAAGCTTGCCCTTGTACTTTCCAGTCAAGAATATACCATCTACGCATATGACCGGACGACAATAAGAAAATGCCTCGATGCACTGGCGATATGACCAGAACAATCGACGGAGCACTCGAGTGTTCTGTATAGGGCTACCGTCCCGACGTACAGCTGGCTGATCGAAGAAATCTACAAACGTGCCTGAGTTGGTCTGAGCGATGTTGCGCAGTAATCGCATTACATTGTTGTAGAAGTGGTCGAATGTGCCGAACATGCCCTCAATGGCCTTCTGTTTTGCTCTCCAGGCCTTTGCATACCGTATAGTGTACCCACACCTATCGACAACTTGCTTCATGATTTCTATCGGCATTATTGAAATGTTCTCTCACACGGTCGACTGGATGATGTTACCGACGTACGAGGACGTCAGGTTTCTGTGTCTGTCCAATGCCTCCGTAAGCAGGCATGTGTGCGCGGTAACTCTTATCACCACAAAACCGATGTCATCCTTCGGCCGCATGGCACGAACTTTCCATGGGCAGCCCAATGTTACGCAAGCTACGACATATAGGTTGGGGTTTGACTTGATAATCCTGTATTTCCGGTTAATTGCAAGAGATCAGCTCGCCACGGCATTCTTCAGATCTTCTTTGCTCTGAAACTCCTACTCTAATTGTATGCCACCTCGTTTGAAAGACCATCTAGAACCCTGATCTGTTGGCAACATCGCTTGACTATATGCTGAATGATCGAGCCACTCCGGCGGGGGACCAAGATTATCCTCATCAGAGCCATCGGATGCCTCTGAGTCCGTCAAATCATCTTCGTCGAACACTGATAGAAGGAAATCCAATACCTCGCACACATCCACGCGAGTGTGGCAAAATACATTGACGAGGATTGACACCCGAGTCAGTTCAAAATAAGTGCACAATTGGTTCAAGTTAGACTCGAACCAGACACATGCCTGGCGGTGCGAACTCAAGTCATTCCAAAAAGCATCAGCCCGAGATCGCAGGCTATGCGCGATCAGATCGCAGTCTTTACGCGATCAGACTGCAGCTAGTACGCGGTCAGGAGTTTGTATGCTATGCGCGGACAGAAGGTCGAGGGTGTTGCGCGGTCAGCCAACATCGTGCGGTCAAAGTACTTTCGACCAGGGATTGTGGGATTGATCTATCCCTATAGCGGGAATATCCCAAGTATCCCAAAGATTCTTCCACATAGGAGGCTAACCGTCAGGAGGTTAATACGTGCAGTTATCCACGAATAACACGTGTTAAACCTGCATGGAAGTTAAGAGTGGTTCCCAAAACCGCATCCAAGCAATTGTTTGATGCCTTTACGAACTGGCGCCCTTTCGACCAGTATAAAAGGGCGGCTTGGTACATCAAACAGAAGGGGGGAGATTCCAATCGAAGACTCAAGCAGTCAAGACTACGGCTTATATTAGATAGCTTCCATAAGCCTTCTAGGCTTCATTTTGTACACTTACATAGGAAAAACCTTCGCCTGTGAAGGCCTTTTCCCATCTCTTTGTAACTCTTCATTACACATAGTGAAATCCCAACAGGACGTAGGGCTTTTACTCCCACCATCGAGGGCCCGAACCTGTATAAACTTCTCTGTGCTCTAGTTCTCCATAATTCTACATACCTTCCCGGAGGAACACCCTGAAAGGTCTCACTACTTATAAATTCTGCATAAGTTCGGCTAAGGATCCTGAGTCCGAATCGTCGACAGCTGGCGCCCACCGTGGAGCCTTTCTCAAGGCGTCCTAATCTTCATACGGAGGTTCACTGAAATATGGCTGGAGTATATGATTCCGAGAACGATTTCGATATCGAGGATTATGCTCACATTCCGATGCCTTCTCCAAGCGATCCTGTTTCGATGGAGGAAGTTGGAGGCGAAAATCTCCCAGAGGTCGAATCATCTCTCCAGGTCATGTCCATCGACCAGGGAGCAACTAGCGCAAGGTCGGAACCCACTGAGGTTCTTAATGCACTAGAGGGTGAGTCCGGTCCGTCATACGACCCCATTGAGGGGAAAGATGATGCCGACCAGGAAGTTAGCCCGGGGAGATTCGACCCTGACAACCTCCATCGTCTCTTTGATTTCGAGTCCGACTCAGAACAAACCGAGATGTTTTCTCCATCGGCAACCTCTCTCCTTAGGCAGTTTGCTGCCTTATCGGAAGAAACTCCCGATCAACAGGCTGTTAGGGAAGAACAGGAATGCAAACAGAAGGAGGATCAAGATCTCGAGCAACAAAACAACGAACTGCGCAGAACGGCCTTAGAGGCTCTTCAATATGCGCAGGCTCGTTACGATGCTGCTCCGAGTTCTTCCCGACGATTGCGTGGTCGCAGACGCGACCAGACTCCTTTTCCTCCGGAGTGTTTCCCGGTGGACGAAGAAACGGTAACACCTGGTGCCCCTAGGAGAAGTACACATGGTCGACTGCGATCTATCGCGGAAGTCATGCGTAATTTCCCTCCTACGGTCACGAATGCGCAGAAACCGGCCTTCACCAGAATCCTGGCGGAAAGATTGGATGAGGTCGCATCTGAGGCGACCCCAACTGCCTCTTCCAGGTTGGTAACACGTTCCCGCGAACGAGGGTGTTCTCACTCTGGTTCTGGTCGACGAAGTTACCCGCCGCCCGTACCACCCCGCTAGGACAAGTACAGGCGGACACAGGATTCTCGTGGTAGGGATCGAGTCCCTGTCCACTCTCGTTTGGGACCACGGATAACTTCATCGTTGCGTGAAGTTGCTCGTGATCCGGTCGAGGATCACAGGTCAGTTCACGGTCCCTACGTTGGTTGTAAAGCTTTCTCGCCCGGCCTACGTGCGGTCGTTTGGCCTGATAAGTTTCGACCAGGGGCCATAGAAAGGTTTGACGGGACTTAGAACCCGTCCGAATTCCTTCAAATCTATATCACTGCCATCCAAGCGGCAGGAGGTGATGACCGGGTCATGGCCAACTACCTGCCAACAGTCCTCGAAGGACCGGCTAGAACCTGGCTGTTTAATCAGCCCGAGGGTTCCATCTACAATTGGGAAATGCTGTGCGACGCTATCCTCAGCAATTTTCAAAATTGTTATCAAAAGCCGGGTAAAGAGGACGATCTTCATCGACTACGACTAACTTCGACCGAAACCCTTCATTAGTTTGTCAAGAGTTTTGTCGGGGTGAGGAATACCATCCCGAACATATCTGACGGCTTCATTATTAGGGCATTTAAGCATGCCGTCCGATACCGGAGATTCACTGAAGACTTGCTCATCCATCCTCCTCGATCAGTTGCCGATCTCTTTGATATGGCTAATCGATATTCTGACGCGCCAAAGCGGTTGAATGGAACCGGATGGTCGACAAAGGTAACTTACCGCCTCAACCCGGTCTCAAGGATACTAGGAATGAAGATTCGAGCAGGAAGCTGGAATCTTCATCAAGCGGGAAGTTGAAGAAGTCAAAAAGGAATCGCTCTGGACAGTACCGCGAGGTCGCAGTTGCAGAAAAGCCTTCTTCGACCAAAGGTAACAAACCTTCATTTAAGAATAAAACTGCTTCTGGTGGTAGTAGTGCCGACCATCCAGAAAAGTCGACTAATCCGTAGGAAGGCAAGAAGTGGTGTCCACTCCACAACTCCGCGGGCCACGATCTCAAGAACTGCAGGAGTTGGTTGAAGCAGTTGGATGACTTCTACCAGGGGATTGGGCCAATGCCGACCTTACCGGCTAAAGAACAAGCATGCAGACTTAGAGACGCCAACGGAGACGAAGAGATGTCTTACCAGGTACCTCATAATCATATTAATGTTATTTTTGGTGGTTCCTCCTCTTTTGTTTCCAAAAGGCAGTTTAAAGCTTTTTACGAGAGGTTAACCAAACAGAGACATCCTTTGGTGAACCTCAGTACCCTCGCTGGTCGGATACACCTTTGACGTTTGATCGCACTGATTGTCCTGCGGAGCTTACACGACCATTGAGGCTTCCTCTGGTCATTACCCCGATCATCAGTAATGCGAGAGTCGAAAGAGTCTTGATCGACGGAGGGTGCTCCCTTGACATTTTACTTGTCAAGGCACTCGACGAGATGCAAATTCCTCGTTCGAAAATTAAACCCATAATACATCAATTTTATGGGATAATCCCTGGTCCCTCCATGATGCCGTTGGGACAGGTGGTTCTCCCAGTCACACTGGGAGAACCAGATAACTTTCAGACAGAATTGATTACTTTTGACGTAATTGATTGTGATTCGGCTTACAATGCGATCTTTGGCAGGCCAACTCTTGCTAAGTTCATGATGGCAACGCACTATACTTATCAGTGTGGCAAATTGCCTGGCCCCAAAGGTGTCATCTCGGTTCGAGGCAGTCGCAACGTGGCACTAACATGTGACCGACTATCTCTGGAGATGGTCGACCAGCTTCCCCTCCGGGACGCTCAAGTCGCCACTGTCGCCACCGACGCCATCAAAGCTGCTCCTCGACCAGATGAAAAACTCAAACTAGTTCTATTGTACCCAGCTGATCCATCTAAGAAAATTCGGATCGGATCAGGCCTGAATGACAAATAGGAATATGAGCTCATTACTTTCCTCTGGGCTAACGCAGACATGTTTGCGTGGAAACCGTCCGACATGCCCGGTGTCCCAAGGGAAGTAATTGAGCACAGGTTAGCAATTCGACCTGGACAACGACCAATAAAGCAAAAGCTCAGGCGTTTTGCTGTGGACCGACAGGAAGCCATCCGAGAGGAGTTGGACAAACTCCTAAAGGCCGGGTTTATTCGTGAAGTCGATCACCGGAATGGCTCGCCAATCCGGTCATGGTCCGCAAGTCAAATGGCAAGTGGCACATGTGCGTCGACTACACTAGCCTCAACAGTGCCTGTCCGAAGGATGACTTTCCCCTTCCCCGCATCAACCAGCTGGTCGACTCAACTGCGGGTTGCGAACTGATGAGCATCCTGGACGCTTACTCCGGATACCATCAAATTAGCATGGCAAAAGAAGATGAAGAGAAAACTGCCTTCATCACCCCGTTCGGCACTTACTGCTACGTGAGAATGCCGTTCGGTCTCAAGAACGCAGGTTCCACGTACCAGCGCTTGATGCAAAAGACCTTTCTTTCCCAGATAGGGCGTAATCCCGAAGCATATGTAGACGATTTGGTTGTAAAAAGCACCAAGAGATTGTCTCATTCAGACGATCTCGCTGAAACCTTCTGTAACCTGAATCGCTTTGGAATAAAATTGAACCCAGAGAAGTGTTCTTTCGGGGTTTCTTCAGGAAAACTTCTTGGTTTCCTTGTTTGTTCCAAAGGCATTGAGGTCAATCCTGAGAAAATCAGGGCCATCGAACAGATGAGGTCGCCCTCGACCATGAAAGATGTTCAACGCCTGGCTGGTCGCATGGCGGCCTTAAGTCATTTCATATCACGACTAGGTGAAAGGGGATTACCTTTTTTTAAAGCCTTGCGGAAGCATCACAATTTCACATGGTCCGATGAGGCTGAAAAAGCATTTCAGGAGGTGAAAACATATTTATCCAGTCCGCCAGTGCTAGTTTCTCCCAACAAAGGAGAACCATTGCTTCTTTATTTGGCGGCCACCCCGCACGCGGTCAGCGCTGTTCTGATCACGGAAAGGGAAGAAATTCACAGACCCGTCTACTATGTAAGCGAGGTACTTCATGGTCCTAAGGAGCGTTACCCTGAGGTCCAGAAGATACTTTACGCACTACTGATGGCTTCCCGTAAGCTACGGCATTACTTCCAAGCTCATAAGATCACAGTACCCTCCTCCTTTCCTTTGGGGGATATTGTCCGAAATCCAGAAAAATCTGGTCGAATCGCCAAATGGGCGGTCGAACTCAGTGCTTTTGATGTCCATTTCACGCCCCGCACGGCGGTTAAGTCTCAGGTTTTGGCCGACTTTGTGGTCGAATGGACCAACCCTGAGCCACCCGTGCAGGTGTCCGAGGAATTGGAATGCCCCGATCACTGGACAATATACTTCGATGGTTCCCGTAGTTTCCAGCACTCGGGGGCTAGAGTAGTCTTAGTTACGCCTCAGGGCGAACAACTTAAATATGTCATCCAACTACACTTTGTCGCGACCAACAACGCGGCAGAGTATGAAGGTCTTCTTGCAGGGCTCCGGGCAGCAAAATTCCTCAGAGTCCATCGATTAGTGGTGAGGGGAGACTCACAACTGGTCGTAAACCAGGTAAACAAGGAGTACAGCACCTCCGATGAGACAATGGCTTATTACCTGGGGGAAGTGAGGAGATTGAAAAAACACTTCAGTCATTTCGATGTCCAATACATCCCGCGAAAGGACAACATTCTCGCAGACCAATTATCCAAAATTGGATCCTCACGCACATCCGCTCCGGCAGGAGTGTTCATTGAACACTTGGACCGTCCTTCGATCATGACTTCGGTCAAGGACGATCCGGTAACAGCCTGCGTTACCAACCTCTGTCAGGAACAGGATTGGACTCATCCATTGAGAGTCTATCTTGAACATGGGACCCTACCCGAGGATGAAACCGAAAGCGATCGGTTGATTTGAAAAGCGCGTCTATATAAACTCATAGAGGGGGTTTTGTATAGAAAGGGTACTCAAGGAGTATTCATGCGCTGCATATCTCAGGAGGAAGGAAAATCCCTCTTGAAAGAGATACATGACGGTGTATGCGGTGCGCACACGTCATATTGGACGCTGGTCGGAAAAGCTTTTCGACAAGGATTCTACTGGCCTTCGGCACTCGATGATGCCAAGCACATGGTCAAAATGTGTCCTCAGTGTCAATTCCACGCGAGACAGGTTCATCAACCTGCCTACGCATTACAAACTATTCCCCTCGCATGGCCTTTTGCGGTCTGGGGGATGGATATTGTCGGTCCTATGCCACAAGCGGTCAATGGGTACAAGTTTCTGTTCGTAGCCATTGACACGTTTACAAAGTGGATTGAGGCCGAACCGGTACGAAATATTACCGCGTCAGTAGCACAAAAGTTCTTCCATAAGAACATTGTTGCTCGATTTGGTGTTCCAAACTATCTCATCACAAACAATGGTTCTCAGTTCGCCAGTGGTCTTTTTCTGGACTACTGCGATCAGATTGGGACCAAGGTATGCTTTGCTTCTGTGGCACATCCGCAGAGCAATGATGCCGTGGAACGTGCCAACGGGCAGATATTACAGGGCATCAAAAAACGTGTTTTTGATCGCCTTAAGACTCGCTCGGGGGCTTGGGTAGATGAGCTCTACACTGTTCTATGGGCACTACGAACTACCTCTGGTCGAGCCACCGGTGAGACGCCCTTCCATTTGGTCTATGGGTCGAGGCTATATTGCCTATGGAACTTAGTATTGGATCTGTTTGGACAAAACAATTCGATCAAATTGATCAGGCCGAACAGCGATCACAGGATCTCATCCTCTTAGAAGAAAGGCGTGATCGCGCTTTGATCAAATCCGCGGCATACTTGCAAGCTTTGCGAAAGTATCATAACAAAAGGGTGCGACCACGTAGTCTCCATGTGGGCGACTTGGTCTTGCGAAAAATTCAAGACCAGTCTAATTGCAACAAATTCTCTCCAAAGTGGGAAGGCCCTTACACTGTTGTTTCAGTGCCGCGACCAGGTTCTGGGCGATTAGCCATGGAGGATGGTCGAATTTTGTCCAATACTTGGAACATCGATCAACTACGTAAGTTCTACGTGTAAGTACTCAGTCCCTTTTCCCGTTCAATTAGCATTTTTTCATAAAACAAAAAGTCTTTTGGTTTCGTACGATGAACATTTCCCTTTATACCCATGTGTTACGAATTTGACTCGGGAGCTGGACGCCGGCGATTAGATCATTACAACGTCCTAGTCGGATTCGCTGGTCGATCTCATGACTGCTTTCAGACAAGTCACTCCTAAATAAGCCGTTTCTCAACACGTATGGGGCTTTCTGGTAAGTCCTTGGTCATCTGAGTGGCTGCCGGTTTGCAACAAGGTTAGGCGTTACATTGATCATAATTGCTGGTCCGATCGCACACCCCTGGTCGTTACACTTGTATTTCTCCTGTGTTTATAATACTAAGCCTTCAGTATCTATAATCACAGGCGGGGGCTAGGGGGATATGCTTATAGTATGAAACAGCAAAAAATATATACTTTCTTTCAAAAATCAATTTGTACATGCATTGCGTTCTACATGTTATATCTGTACAGTTGTAGGGATTATGCGATCCCGAGCTCCGTCAGGAGTTTATCTACAAGAGGGGTGATCTCTCCCATGATCAACTCCAATTGTTCTTCACTCTCGATCTCTACCGGTCCCACCAGTGGATTCAAATCTGTATCTGGGCCATGATGGAGACGAAACCGAGAGAATGGCGGAGGCTGCTGATCAAACCCTGGTTCTGATCACCTCTTCCCGTCGCCGTGTATCTTTAGGAAGATACTCGAGAAGTGATTCCGCTTGGGCTGTGACCAGAGTAGACCAGTCACTTGAATTGAGGTCATCCTTTGTAGTGTCGACCACATCAGCCTTCAGGAGACAGGCCACCATCTTTAGCTTTTCGAAGATGGATTGGCTCAGGTCTCTATTCACCTTGCGGGTAGAATCGATGGAGCATTGCAGGATCGCCTTGTCCTGACCAAGTCGTTTTATTTGACTTGCTTGTGCTGCAATAAAAAGAGATTGTTGCAAGCAGTCTAAGCTATGAAGTCAAGCCTTCCTAGTCGGGAATCGACTTACCAGAGAGTTCTGACCGCAGCTTATTAAGTTCGACCTCTTGCTTCAAAACCACGGAAATCGACATGAGCTTGTTCGCGGCTATGTCTTTCTTCAAAGTAGCAACTTCCCTGTGACAACAAAAATGGTTGTCATAACAAATTTGTATCTATACAAATTGGGAGAATTCATCCTTACCTGCGCAAGCAGTCTCTTTCTTTTCGTATGGCCTCGATGCTTGTCGCCATAGCGATCGATCTGGCCGATACACGGGATAATTCCTGTGATACAAAAATAAATTAGTGGTGTCCTATGCACAATTCAGGTACCATAAGAGATGTTTTACCTCTATGTATTCCCGAAACGAAACATCCTCCGGGATGGCGGAAGGTCTGGTCGAGGAACTTGTCACGACCACAACTGGGGCAACAGGTGGATGTGCCTGTTGGGCCTCAGTCGCTGTTTCTGTTGCCTGCGACTGGGTCCCTGCGCCCAATTCATCCCCAACGGTCTGGACGACTTCCTAGACCGGAGGGGCAGAGCCCTCCTCACCGGAGGCTTTGACACCAGAAGCAACTTCAACCCTCCCCGGAGCGGCTGAAAAGCTCGGAGCTGTTTCTTTACGCCTACAAAGAAAAAAGAATTGACGATTGCATTAGTAGTCGCCACCATTTGATCCAGGATAACCAAGATGGGATTCCTACCTTATTTGAAATCCCATCTGCTTCTGGGATTTCAGGGAAGGTTCTCCGAGAGAAAGAGGACAGTCGTTGTCCGTCCTAATCTTCCTCTTTGTAAACAGGGCCTTCTCTCCCTATACATGTTCTTATGTAAGCTTATTCACAAGGGGCAATAGAGAACCAAGCGGTAAGAATTCATACCCGGATAGCCTGTCCGGTTGACGGCCTGGGTGGCTCCTGGATTGATGAAGCTGGCATTTCATTTGCGGTCCTTGCGCTAGTCGCAGGACCTTGTTCGATCATCTCCTCTCCTGTCCGCAGGAGGGGAGGATTAGCCTCCCTGGGACTTACAGGAGTCACAGGGGGAAGTTCTTCTCCCTGTATGAGTGTAGAACCGATAAGCACATGTACAATTGAAAAAATTAAAGACCACGAAGAAATCTTACCGTGGTCATCCTTTCGACCAGAGAGGGAGAGGCAATCGATCTTGAAGCCTCTGGGGTTTCGGAAGCAGGGGTCTCGCCCGTGACCATAAGATTCCCTGAGTCCACGGGATCCTCCGTGGTTGCTCCAGGATGAAGTGAGGACCCACCGGATGGAGTTTCCACTACTCTCCTCCTCCAGAGGATCAAAGGAATATCATCTTCCTCCTCCTCGCTCCTTTCCCCCTGTACGACGAAGAAATAATTCCAGTTCGTATCTGGAGAAACAGGAGGTACGTGATATCTTAGCACAGTCTTCCGTGCGGTAGGAAGAATGCTCCGTGAAGACCCTTCCCCAAGAGTTTGTTTGGATTTCTTGGGGGTAGGATTCCTCGTCCTGGGCTTCGAGGAGATTTTCTTCACGTTCTTCGCTGTCGACTTTCCCTGGAAACCGACATTCTCACTTGGGAACGTTACCTCGGCAAATCTCCCCAAGAGCTGTGTCATCCCGGTGAATCTGTTAGCATTGGGTACAAGCGACTTGTGAACAGGAGTTAAGTGAAAGGTGACATACCTTTCGGCGTTCCTGCTTAAGGTCGTCGCCAGCGTGAACCAAACTCTGGGGACGAGGTGATCCCTTGGGGCCTTCTACTTCGACATTGTAGGCCCTAAGAAGATAGTTTGTCCGCCTCTCAATCTCAGAGGGGGGCAGAACTGTTCCCAGAAGGACAATCAGAAAGAATATAAACAGAAGTATGATATTTCGGTGTCGAAATTGCATACCTTTGTTGTAGTCTAGGGTGTTGTCTGCCATGGACTTAATCTCCCAAGCTGAATGAGCTCTTTCACACAGGGGGCTCACCCGATTCTTCACGAAGTCGCGGATGATGTCGCGAGCCGTCAGTCCTTGTTCGACTAAGTGAAGAATTACCTCGGCATGCTTCATGAATTCCACGTTCATCGTCGGGAGGGAGTCCAACTCGCTCGGCTTCTCCGGCCGCGAGTTCTCAAAACACAACCCGCTCTCAGATAGAGGGGTGCAGTAGAACCACTTCTGATGCCACCCGTGCACCGAATCCCGCAGGGGTGGAAAGGGATACTCCTTCTCCCTCATCCAGAAGTAGATACATCCGGCGACGTTGGCGCTCTTCGACCACGCCAAGTAGTAGAAACGCCGGAAGAGATCCACGCTGGGATACACTCCGACGTAGGCTTCGCACAAATGCTGAAACAATGCCAGGATCAAGACAGCATTAGGGTGGAGGTTTATCAACTCCAACCCATAATGCATGAGAATGTCCTTCAAGAACCGACTCTCAGGGAATCGGAACCCGCAGCGCATATACTCTTCAAAAACCACCAGTTCGCCCTCTCCGACGATTGGGGTTTCTTGGTCCTTCTCCGCAGGCCGCCAGTTGATTAGCAGCTGCGGAGGAAGGATCTCCTCCTTCTCCAATGCCAGCAAACTCTCTTCAGAGTGGTGGATCGATCTGCTCCAGGACGCCATTTCTTGTAAGGATTTGGGAGGAAAGCTGGCAATTTTGGGAGAAGATGAAGGCTGTAGAAAAAGAGGGTTTTTGTGCGGCGGAAGTTCTAAGGGCGGGGTTTTCTGCTGTGTGGCTTCCCCAGGAAGTTAGTGACTCCTTTTATAGACCCAAGGAGGCGCACTACTGTGAGTAACGTTTCATCCAAACGTTCCATTTAATATTTTATTCATTTCCCATAATGGATACTATCTCTGGTGAACCCGTTAAGTATTCCGGGTATCGGATCTGAAACAAAAAGAACTTCTTTTGTTTCAAGATTTGGAGGTACAAAAACATGAAAAACTTTTCAAAGGCTGTCAAAAGATGTTTACCTTCGTGTGTCTTGAAAAATTTTCATGAAACTATCCTATGTCCCAGTTTTTTGACGTATGGATATGTTTTAATCGGGTTATGGTCTGATCGAAACCATGTCCTCGACTAATCTTCGATTCAATCGAGGTGATAGTCTAATCGAGTTTTGGTTCTGATCGCAGTAATTGTTCAGACTGAACTTCAGTCCTAACCTCGGCATTAAGTCTGATCACAGTATCAATGTTAGTCGCGGCACTACTATAAAAATGTGATTCCGGTCGCAGAACTAAAATTTGCCTATGTATGCGTGGTTGTAAAAGCATTTCTTATGACCATATTTTCACACAGAAGATGTAGAAAGTATGTGAAGAAAAAGAAAATCTTATTTCTTGCATTCTTTACATAAAAAAGGGATACCAGCGACCAGAGCGTCGACCTGATTGAAAGAAGTTTGCAAAGTTCTCCTAGGGACATGTTGTTGTCAGTAGGATCTACGCTGACAACCCCCAGAGAACTAGCAACTAACCTAAGCCTATCTACATCATCCCTGACAAGAGACGCACTACTATCCCTAATCAAATCAAAGAGTTCTCGCTGTTGCTAAGCGTGGTCCCTCTCTCGACAAAACTGGTGCGCCTCTTCACGGGATCTTTCAAAACATTCTGCCAGATGCAGAATCGCCGAAGACATCTCTTCAGTCTTTTTCTCCAGAGCCTCTTTTTCCCCTTGGAGAGTCTATACGAGGGAGGGAGGCAGGATCTCAGCAGGCTGGTTGCTGGAGGCTCCAACAATTTTCGTCTCCTAGATTTACAAATATTAGTTTTCTCAAACTATGACCAACAAGCAAAAGGAGACAAGAGTGATTACCAATCCTGGTAAGCGACAAGTTGATGTAGGCATCATGGAAGGTAGATCATCCGATGAAATCGGACGATCACTGGATGGTGGAAGTGTAACCTTCCCACCATAGGATTGCTTCCCCAACCCAAGTTGAAAATAATCTGGTCGATGGATAGTCACCGCTTGCCGACCAGAATATTGATCACCCAAATAAAAGTAGGGGATATTGGGATAAAATGGAGAAAGCGGAGAAAAACATTTCTCCAAAGTTGGAAGTTTAATTTGCCGAGATGCATGGACAGGAAGAACTATAGGAACTGAAGGAAGAAAGAACTTTGCTGCGTCTTTCACCTTTGTTCTGCTGGAGGATCCGTCATTAATCTTGGGTTTCTTCCTTGAAGGAGATGGATCTTCGGGCATCTGAAGCCCTTGTTCGAAAACTTCCCCTTCATCACTCTCAATCTCGATGATGTTATGATCTGCCATCAGGGAGTGGAAAAAACTTAACCGTGAGAAGAATTTGTGGAGTTTTGTAAACACGCAGGCTTCGGTATTTATAGCCACCAAGGTGATGGTTCACCTTCCAAACGCCTCGGGTTTTTAAAGCATTTACAATTTCACCTCGGGTTAAAAAACATTTCAACAGCGCCATTATTACCCGTCACATAATACCCAGAGCCTGTCTCGGGGAACCAACCGTCACACTTAGTGCGCCACTAAGTGAGGGATTTGAAACGTCGGGTTAAAAATCCGATACATGTCTTGAAATTCGAAATAAACACGTCCCTTCGTTTTCTTCGAATTTGGGGGCTAGCTGACGAGGATTGACACCCGAGTCAGTTCAAAATAAGTGCACAACTGGTTCAAGTTCGACTCGAACCAGACACGTGCCTGGCGGTGCGAACTCAAGTCATTCCGAAAAGCATCAGCCCGAGATCGCAGGCTGTGCGCGATCAGATCGCAGTCTTTACGTGATCAGACTACAACTAGTACGCGGTCAGGAGTTCGTATGCTATGCGCGGACAGAAGGTTGAGGGTGTTGCGCGGTCAACCAACATCGTGCGGTCAAAGTACTTTCGACCAGGGATTGTGGGATTGATCTATCCCTATAGCGGGAATATCCCAAGTATCCAAAAGATTCTTCCACGTAGGAGGCTAACCGTCATGAGGTTAATACGTGCAGTTATCCACGAATAACACGTGTTAAACCTGCGTGGAAGTTAAAAGCGGTTCCCAAAACCACATCCAAGCAACTGTTTGATGCCTTTACGAACTGGCGCCCTTTCGACCAGTATAAAAGGGCGGCCTGGTACATCAAACAGAAGGGGGGAGATTCCGATCGAAGACTCAAGTAGTCAAGGCTACGGCTTATATTAGATAGCTTCCATAAGCCTTCTAGGCTTCATTTTGTACACTTACATAGGGAAAACCTTGGCCTGTGAAGGCCTTTTCCCATCTCTTTGTAACTCTTTATTACACATAGTAAAATCCCAACAGGACGTAGGGCTTTTACTCCCACCATCGAGGGCCCGAACCTGTATAAACTTCTCTGTGCTCTAGTTCTCCATAATTATACATACCTTCCCGGAGGGACACCCTGAAAGGTCTCACTACTTATAAATTCTGCATAAGTTCGGCTAAGGACCCTGAGTCCGAATCGTCGACATACATCCAACCACTCACTAGCCTTAAATGTTGTAGAACCGGACACGATGCTTTGCTCACTCTCCACGGCACGCTCAGCTGGTCCTATGTTGCAGAACTGCACATACATAGCGAACTGGCCGAGCAGTCCGCCATGGGGGTCTTTCACTCTTCGAACATAAGAGCTCCAAGATTTGTCCCCTTTTATTTCGCGTAGCATCCAGTATGACTCATTATCTACCTCCCTTACAATCAGTCCTTCAATTAGAACCATTTCATCGCGAGGCCTCTTCCCGAACATAATCAGGATCCATAAATTCAAGTCTAGGAATGAGGTGTTATGTACGCTCAACTCGCCTGTCACATACTGGCAACGACTCATATCAATCCCGTTTTGCCCCTTGCGAACTAAGCCGTCGCCGTAAAATATGCAAATTTTTTCCGGAGTCTCCATTCCCTACACACATTTATCTCACTATCGGATAACAGGACACCATTATGTCTGATAACCCTATGGACCCATTTTCCTTTTAAGTTCAACAGTCATGCATCCATGTATTTTCAGAATTTACGAATATATTCTTTTCTATCCTAAAAACTTCCAACTCCATCCTACTAGCTCAGATCTGCGTTCAAACTGTACATATGTGCATTATTCTGTATGTTATACAAATTCACCTTCTGAGAGCATGCATGCATGCACATAATTAAAAATAACCTAATTTCATAATTTCTAAAAACATACACATATACATTTAAAAATCCTAATTCCTAAACATAGAGCATGCATCCACATAATTAAAAATAACCTAATTTCATAATTTCTAAAAACATACACATATATATTTAAAAAACCTAATTCCTAAACATAGAGCATGCATGCACATAATTAAAAATAACATAATTTCATATTTTCTAAAAACATACATATATACATTTAAAAAACCTAATTTCTAAGCATAGAGCATGCATGTACATAATTAAAAATAACATAATTTCATAATTCTAAAATTATACACCTATACATTTGAAAAAAACCTAATTCCTAAACATACAATATGCATGCACATAATTAAAGTACACATGATTTCATTATTTCTAAAAACGTACACACATGCACATAATTTCTAAAAACATACGTATATACATTTAAAAAACTAATTCCTAAACATAGAGCATGCATGCACATAATTAAAAATAACCTAATTTCATATTTTCTAAAAACATACTCATATACATTTAAAAAACCTAATTCCTAAGAATAGAACATGCATGCACATAATTAAAAATAATCTAATTTCATAATTTCTAAAAACATACACATATACATTAAAAAAATCTAATTCCTAAATATAGAACATACATGCACATAACTAAAAATAAACTAATTTTATATTTTCTAAAAACATACACACATGCACATAATTTCTAACAACATAAACATATACATTTAAAGAACCTAATTTATAAACATAGTTGCACATAATTAAAAATAACTTCATAATTTCTAAAAACATACACTTACACATATACATTTAAAAAAACTTAATTCCTAAACATAGAGCATGCATGCATATAATTAAAACTAATCTAATTTCATATTTCTAAAAAACATACACATATACATTTAAAAAAACCTAATTTCTAAACATACACATGCACATAATTCTTAAACATATATCCTAAAAATATAATACCTACAGTACACACATAAACCTTAATTGTTCTATACACATAAACATAAACCCTAATTACGTAATTAGCAACATACTTAACAGAATCCTAAATGCATTTCAAAAAAAATTACCTCCTTTCGAAGAGCTCGGAATCCTCTACAAACTTCTCTTCTACACCAAATCAATTTAACAGATGGATTTTGCTAGATCTAAACCTAAAGAATGAGAGAAAAATCAGAGAGAGAAGAGAGTGTGCTGGTTGTTTTGAGACGAGAGGAAAATAATGGAGGGAGAGGGGACCAGAGAGTAGGTTAAGAGGGGACCAGTAGCTTGTCGAGTGCCCAGCACTCGACAAGTGATTCAATATTATCTTGTCCAGTGGTATTTGAGAAGCCAAAAACTCCTAGCTCAGCTGGTTAACACTCCGCTGTCTCACCTCCCCGGCCTGGGTTTGAATCCCGCGCTGACCAAAATAAAAATATATTTTGGAGAACTTGTTGTCGGGGGAAATCTCCGCAGTACTAAGTCCAGGTAAGATGTGACATTGGCCCGGGGATGTAGCCTCCGGGGCCGCCCCGGGCGCCGCCTTTTGCCCGGAGACGTGGCCTCCGGGGCCTCCCCGGGCGCCGCCTTTTGGCTCCCGGGAAGGGGCCTCCGGTGCCCTCCCGGGCGCCGCCTTTTGCCCGGGGACGTGGCCTCCGGGGCCTCCCCGGGCGCCGCCTTTTGGCTCCCGGGACGGGGCCTCCGGTGCCCTCCCGGGCGCCGCCTTTTGCCCGGGGACTTGGCCTCCGGGGCCTCCCCGGGCGCCGCCTTTTGGCTCTCGGGACGGGGCCTCCTGTGCCCTCCCGGGCGCCGCCTTTTGCCCGGGGACTTGGCCTCCGGGGCCTCCCCGGGCGCCGCCTTTTGGCTCCCGGGACGGGGCCTCCGGTGCTCTCCCGGGCGCCGTCTTTTGCCCGGGGACTTGGCCTCCGGGGCCTCCCCGGGCGCCGCCTTTTGGCTCCCGGGACGGGGCCTCCGGTGCCCTCCCGGGCGCCGCCTTTTGCCCAGGGACTTGGCCTCCGGGGCCTTCCCGGGCGCCGCCTTTTGGCTCCCGAGACGTGGCCTCCGGTGGCGTCCCGGGCGCCGCCTTTGGCCCGGGGACCTGGCCCCCGGCGCCGTCCCGGGCCTCATCGCCCTCCTAAAGGTAAAAGTCTCGAACTGTTTATCACGTGCAGGTCACGCGAGGAGCGCCTCGGGAACTAGCGGCCACCTGTCAAGCATCCAAGGCCTTTGACCGGGAGAAGGACGGTCCTACCCTTCAATCCGACGGTGGCTTCCAGGGTAGTTTAGGTTTTTTGCTGCTTTTTGGGGCTATAAATAGCCCTTGTACCCCTCTGTTGTAAAGGATCGGTTCTTTTGTTGGAATAGCCAAACTCACAGACGTGCTCCGGAAGCCTCTCCCCCGGAGAGAGCCTCCCCAGCCGATTCCGGTCGGGAGCGCGTCGACAGGACTAGGGCCCCCACCGGGACCCGAACCTGTATAAACCCGTGTGTCATTTTTTGTGCTTGTCCGGCGGGGGAGGACCGGTCATCCGGTCAACCCGCGCCGCGTAATCTTCGCTAGGATCACTCTCAAAACCTGCTGGGGTATTCGCAATACCACGACAGCTGGCGCCGACCGTGGGGACCCGTGACAAGACGCTATGGCTCCCCCAAGAACAAGGGCTCGCACCCTTCCCGGTGATCCGGGTCTCGTAGACCCGGCGCCGTCCGCCCGGGACACTGCTGTCCCGGCGATCCCTTCCGGAGGCGACCTGGCCCAGGTACCGCCTCCCTCCTTTCCTCTTAACTTAGGTGGTTCCACCTCCAGGTCGTTCCCGGTGACCGCGGGGACCTCGGCCGGGACGAGCGTCCCCCCGATGGCTCCCCCAGCTCCCCGGGACGCCCTGCTCGAAGCTCTCGTGGAAGGCCAGCTCCGCGCCCAGCGCTCTATGGACGAGCTCCTTACCGTGTTGGCGCGGCCTCCGGCTCCCACATTTGCGTCTCACCCATATCCGGGGAACATGCCCCTGTTTATGGGTTACCCGGCGGCCCCTCCGGCCTCGGGGGGGTTGTCCGCCCCGTATGATCCTGCCGGGGGGCTCCCTCCCCCTGCGGGATACACGCCCAGACCCTTCCCGGCACCCGGGCCCGTCCCGGTGCCGGGAGGCTATTTCATGCCAGGGCCCTTCGTGGCACCAGGGGGGTACCCCGTCCCCGGCCTGATCCCGGGGCCGGGAGCCCACTTCTTGCCGGGGGTTTACCCTGCGCCGGGAGCCAGTCCCGCCCCCCGCGTTGCGTTTACCGCACCGGGGGCGGTCGACAGAGCAGCCCCCGTGCCGCAGCGGGCTTCCCCTCGCATGGGCTCCCCGGTTCCGGACGCCGCCACCAGGGCTCCCCCCTCGCCGGTCCCGGGTGTTACAGGGCCTGCCCCCTTCCCGGTTCCGGTCGTGGCCACTGGGGCCCCCTCCACTTCGATTCCAGGCGTCGCCGCGGGCGCCCCCTCCCCGGTTCCGGATGATACGGGGGTTTCCCCCTTTATGGTCCCGGGGGTCGTCGCAGGGGGCTCACCCCAACCGACTCCCGAAACTACAGCGCATGAGCTCCCTCCCTCGGCGGAACAGGTCCGTTTCGTCCCGGGGGAGGTCGAGCGAATGCGTTCACCAGAGCGCGGGGAAGAACTTCCCCCCGGCCGCGGGCGCGGGGAGCCTCGCTCTCGCACCGGCTGGGGGAAGAGACCCGCTGAGGAGCCAACCTCTCCCGCGGAGAGCCCGGATGTCCGGGAATTCAGCCCTGGTCCGGAGGAAAAGCGTCGCCACCGCCATTCTGGCGGACCTCTCGGACCGCTCCCAGACTCAGACAACGAAGGTCCCGTGAAAGAAGATAGCGACCGGGGCTCTCCCCGGGAAGTGCAGGGGGCCAACCAGCCCCTGTGCCGAAGACTTCGCAGCATCCGGTGGCCGCGGCCCTACCGCCCGCCACACATCGAACATTATAACGGCGAGGCAGACCCTTACGAGTTTGTGCAGGTCTACTCCACTGCTATCTCCGCGGCCGGGGGGGACGAGTCAGTACAGTGCAACGTCTTCCCCCTTTACCTCTCCGGCGTCGCCCGCTCCTGGTTCTACAACCTGAAGGCCGGCTCCATCAAGTCTTTCTCGCAGCTCAAGCGGGAGTTCTGCGCCAACTTCCAGGGGAACTACGTGCGTCCCCTGGACTCCTCGCAGCTGTATACTGTCCGGCAGAGGACTGGGGAGACCATCAGAAGCTTCTTCAAGCGCTTTGCCCAGGTGAAGAGCAAAGTGGCCCACGTCCCCGACTCTACGGTCATCGAAGCCTGCAAAAGCGGCATCCTCCCGGGGGAGCTCCACCGAAGGCTCTCCCGGAGCTGCCCCTCTTCCGCCGACGAGCTCTTCAACGTGCTTGAAAAGTACGCTCGGGCGGAGGAAGACGATATCTGGAAGAAGACCCAGGGGGCTCCCGCCCCTGTTGACCGGGGGGCCAGGGATCCCCCCAAACGCTCCAGGCAAGGGGGGCGTAGCGAGCCACGGCCTCGGGACACCTTTGTCCTCGAGGGCAGAGGCGGCTCGCGCGACCCCCCGAGGACCAACCGCCCCTTCCCCAAACCGAAGGGCCATGGGGGAGGACAGTCTTGGCGCAGCCGGGAAGGCCCTGCGGGGAGAAGGCGGGAAGGACCGTGGTGCAGCCTCCACAGGTCCAATACCCACGCTACCCGAGACTGTAGCCAGCTGCTGCAGCACTTTGCGGACTTCCTCGACCAGCGTGAGCAGGGGGGGGGACTCCGGCCTCTTTGCTCCCTCGGCCAGCTGTTTCGGCCCTTCCCGCTCCCACGGGGGGTCAGCAGACACAGGAGGGGGAGCCTTCAGAAGCTCTCCCCTTTCAAACTTCGCAGCGGCACATCAACGTCATCGTGGGAGGATCTGCCTCTGGGCGGGACTCTAAGCGCCAGCTTAAGGAGTACGCGCGCGAGGTCAAGGTTGTGGGGGTGCTACACGCGTCCCCGCCACCGAAGTGGTCGGACGTCCCCCTCACCTTCACGGCAGAAGACGCGCGGGGGGTTCGCTTCCCCCACGACGACGCGCTCATTGTCTCCGCGACCATCTACAACTGCCGTCTGGCCCGGATCCTGGTGGACGGCGGGAGCTCTGCCGATGTCTTATTCCTGAAGGCCTTCAAAGAAATGCAGCTGGATGAGAAACTCCTGCAGCCCGCTGCCGGGCCCCTGCAAGGCTTTGTCCCGGGGAAGGCGATCCACCCGTGGGCAAGGTAGATCTTCCAATGACCTTCGGCACCCCGGAAAACTATCGGACCGAGCTGGTCCGCTTCGACGTAGTAGACCTCCCCTCCTCCTACAACGCGATTATGGGGAGGACGACCATCAACCGGCTGGGGGCTGCCACTCATCAAAACTATCTCTGCATGAAAATCCCCGGGCCGCATGGCGTGATCAACGTCCGGGGAAACCAAGACGTGGCCCGTGCTCTATACGAGCGCGCTGCGGCTACGATCGGAAGCGTCAACCTCATAAAGACGCCCGGGGGGGAGGCTCCTCCCTCGGAACTAGATGCTGCTGCGCCACCGCCCGGAAGGCCCCTCCTCAAGCCGCGTCCGGAAGGAGGCCTCCGGAAGGTCCTGCTGTCCCCGGGCAACGAAGACAAAATCGTCCGGATCGGGGCGGAGCTCCCCAAGGAGCACGCAGCGCAACTTGCGGCTTTTCTGCGCGAAAACTCCGATGTTTTTGCGTGGAAGCCGTCAGACATGCGGGGCGTCGCCCGAGGGGTCATTGAGCACAAGCTTGCAGTAGCCCCCGGTCACCCCCCGGTCAAACAGAAGCTGCGGAAACTCTCCCTCGAGCGCCAAGAGGCGATCAGGGCGGAGATCACCCGGCTCCGAGAGGCGGGGTTCATTCGGAAGGTCCTGCACCCCGAGTGGCTCGCGAACCCCGTCCTCGTCAAAAAATCATCCGGCAGGTGGCGGATGTGCGTGGACTTCACCGACCTTAACCGCGCCTGCCCCAAAGACAACTTCCCGCTCCCGCGGATTGATCAGCTCGTCGACTCCACTGCGGGGTGCGAGCTCATGAGCTTCCTAGACGCCTACTCGGGCTATCATCAAGTCCGGATGGCGAAAGAGGACGAGGAAAAGACGAGTTTTATTACTCCCCTCGGAACCTTCTGTTACATCCATATGCCCTTCGGGCTCAAGAACGCGGGGGCGACCTTCCAACGCCAGATGACACTGGTTTTCAAAGAGCAAGTCGGCCGCAACGTTGAAGTCTACGTAGACGACGCGGTTGTCAAGAGTCCCCGCGCAGCCTCCTACATCGGCGACCTGGCCGAAACCTTTCGGAACCTCCGCGCATTCGGGCTCAAGCTGAACCCGGAGACGTGCGCCTTCGGGGTGCGCGGGGGGAAGCTCCTAGGTTTCCTCGTGTCCCAGCGGGGCATTGAGGCAGACCCCGAGAAGATCCGAGCATTCCTAGATATTCCCCCACCGCGCTCTGTCAAGGATATCCAACGGCTCTCCGGCCGCCTAGCCGTACTCAGCCGCTTTGTCTCCCGGTCGGGGGAGCGGGGCCTCCAGTTCTTCAAGATCCTCCGAGGGCTCAAGGGGTTCCGCTGGACCCCCGAGGCCCAGGAGGCGTTCGACGACCTCAAAAAGTACCTCACGAGCCCTCCAATGCTCGTGAGTCCATCCCCGGAAGAGCCCTTGCTCCTCTACCTCGCCGCGACCCCCGTCGCCATCAGCGCGGTCCTGGTGAAGGAGCAAGGGGGGCAGCAGCGTCCGGTGTACTACGTGAGTGAGGCCCTTCAAGGGGCCAAAACTCGGTACACGGAAATGGAGAAAATCTGCTACGCCCTCCTCATGGCGTCCCGGAAGCTTCGGCATTACTTCCTGGGGCACCCCATCACCGTCCCGTCGTCCCTCCCCCTTGGGGAGGTACTGCGGAACAAAGAAGCCACCGGCCGGATTGGGAAGTGGGGGGCTGAGCTCGCCCCCTTCTCCCTGTCCCTTACCGGCCGCTCCGCCATCAAGTCGCAGGTTCTCGCCGACTTCGTCGCAGAGTGGACTCCCGCCTCTGGGTCCGGGGACGAAGATCTCCCTGTGCCGCCCCGACGCAGTGATCATTGGACCCTTATGTTTGATGGATCGCTGTGTCTCGCCGGGGCTGGCGCGGGAGTAGTCCTCCGAAGCCCCGAGGGGAAGGAACTCGAGTACGCCGCGCGGCTCGAGTTCCCCACAACCAACAACGTTGCCGAATACAAGGCTTTGCTCCTCGGGATGCGCCTTGCGCGCTCCCTAGGGATCCGGCGCCTCCTAGTCAAGGGAGATTCTCAGCTCGTGTTTGCCAAATGGACAAGTCTTACCTGTGCCATAACGCAAACTTAAGTATTTATTTGCAGGAAGTGCGAAAGATGCAGAGGCATTTCGACGGCCTCGAGGCCCGGCATATCCCACGTAGGGATAATGACCGGGCCGACGCCTTGGCCCAGGCGGCCAGCGCCCGGGAATCGCTCCCCAAGGGGGCTTTCCTGGAGGTCATCACGAAGCCCTCAGTGGCCTCCCCGGACACGGGCGACGAGCCTCATGTCCCGGAGGTCGCCGAGATCGCCCGGACTCCGTCCTGGATGGACCCCCTCATCTCCTTCATCAGGGGGGAGGGGGACCCTCCTAGTGAGACCGAGGCTAAACGTCTCCGGGCTAAAGCCCGGGCATATCTCCTCCTGGAGGGGAGGCTCTACAAGCGGGGGGCTTCCGCCCTCCTGCGCTGCCTCCCCCGGCCGGAGGGACTTCAACTTCTCGAAGACATCCACGCGAGGAGCTGCGGTTCTCACCTAACCCCGCGTGCCATCGCAGCCAAGGCCCTCCGGCAGGGCTTCTACTGGCCCACGGTCATGCGCGACGCGCGAGACCTCGTCTCCGCGTGCGAGGCATGCCAGAAGATAGCCAAGGGCTCGAACCTCCCCCCTATAGCGCTGCAGACGATCCCCATCACTTGGCCCTTTGTGCGCTGGGGGATGGACCTCTTAGGGCCCTTCCCCCTAGCGCCCGGAGGATACAAGTATGCGGTAGTCGCAGTCGACTATTTTACAAAGTGGGTTGAGGCGGAGCCTTTGGCCAACATCACGTCCCGGGCCGTTCAGCGGTTTTTCTGGAAAAACGTCGTATGTCGTTTTGGTGTCCCCCGGGAAATCACCGTGGACAACGGGACCCAATTCGACTCGGCTTATTTTCGGGAATTCTGCGAAGGCCTGGGGCTCGTCATCCACTTCGCCTCCGTAGCCCATCCCTGGAGCAATGGGGCTGTCGAGAGGGTTAACGGCGTGATCCTACAGGGATTGCGCCGGAGACTCGAGCAAACCACTTCTAAGCGGGGTGCATGGGCAGAGGAGCTCCCTAGCATCCTCTGCTCCATGCGCACGACCCCGTCCCGGGCAACGGGGCGTACTCCCTTCTCCCTGGTCTACGGGGCGGAGGCAGTCCTCCCCCCGGAGATTGGCTTCCGGTCACTGCGGGTGGAGCTCCTGGAGGGAGCCACTCCCTTAGCATACCAGGCCAACGAGGCCAACCAGCGTCTGGAGATCGACCTCGTGGAGGAGGAACGCGACCGAGCGCTCCTCCGCCACGCCATCTACGAGCAAGAGATGGCGCGCACGTACAATCAGCGCGTGCGCGAGAGAGCTTTCCGCCTTGGGGACCTTGTCCTCAAGCGTGTGACGGACCCCCAGGCCCAAGGTAAGCTCTCCCCCAAGTGGGAGGGCCCCTACAGGATCTCCGCGGTCCTGGGCTCGGGGGCCTACAAGCTCTCCAACCTCCAAAAGCAGGAGCTGAAGCACACGTGGAACTTGCGTTACTTCGCAAGTTCTATGTTTAGCCTTACGGGCCTGTCCCCTCCCCCGGGGCGTTCACGCTGGAGGGGGAGGAGGGACGCTGTATTTTCCTCCCCTTTCGCGGCTCCGCAGGGGGAGGCCCTGTACTTCATTTCATTAGCAATACATAGGTCTTGCTTTGCAAACTGTCTCATTACAGGTTTTTCTCATTACCGCCCCTAGCGGCGAAGCCCTCTCCGCGAGGATGCCCTCCCCGCGAGGATGCCCTCCTTGTGAGGATGCCCTCCCCGCGAGGAAGTGGGCCAGCCCCAACAAGTCCCTACAACGGAGCCTGCACTCCCGTAGGGCGGCTTACGATCAGCCCTCGTAGACTGAGGGTGTAAGCGGCAACCCGGTCACAGTGGCCGTGGTAACGAGTCACTTTGGGAGACTAGTCCCCTACCCAAACACTCAAGTCCCGTCTTCGGGCATTTCCTCCTCCGGGAGTCGACGTTATTCCCGGCTCCCCGTTTTCACGGTGACTGGAAGATCAGCCCCTTGCGGCTTGATTGGATCTATCTTCCTCCTCCGGGAGTCGACGTTATTCCCGGCTCCCCGTTTTCACGGCGACCGGAAGATCAGCCCCTTGCGGCTTATTTGGATCCATCTTCCTCCTCCGGGAGTCGACGTTATTCCCGGCTCCCCGTTTCCACGGCGACCGGATGAATGCCTCCCGGAGACCCTATTCCCGGCTCCCCGTTTTTGCGGCGACCGGACGATTGTCTCTCGGAGAAGTCGGATTTCTCGGGCATTTTCTTCCCCGAAGACCCTATTCCCGGCTCCCCGTTCTCACGGCAACCGGACGATTATCTCCCGGAAGGTCTTCTCCTTGAAAACAATATAAAATTTTCTAACTTAGAAAATTTCCTATGCTACAGGTGACTTCATTCCCGGGGGCCTTGTTACCCCCACAGCGTGCGGAGCTATTCTCCGGCCCGCTGTGGGCGGGGGGGGGATAAGGAACCCCCGGGTGTCGACCGCACCACCCACGAGGAAACCTAGCTCATCCTTGTTAAGATGAGTCGTCCAGACCATCCAAGAAGAAAAAATAAAGAGGCGCAATAAAAGAAAGCAACAACACAACAGCTTTATTGATTAACAAGCCCGGAGGACATCCTCCCCCTCCAGTGGGCTTCGGAAACGGTACAACCCGGGTTCTAACCCGGGGGATTATCTAAGCCCTAAGGCTCCTACGCCTAATACTCCCGGAGGCTCTCCGCTAGCTCCCAGGTCAAGTCCCGGTACAGCGCCCGTACGCGGCGCCGAGCGTCCCGGAGCGCATCTTCAGGCCAAAACTCGTATCCCGCCGGTGGAAGTATCCGGAGAGGAGGGATCATCCGGAGCCCCGGTCGCGGAGGGGACAATTCGGCACGGGGATTATCGAAGTTGTCCAAGTGCCACTCCGGACGCCACCTCAACCGGATCGGCTCCCGGACACTATCCTCGCCGCGATTCCCGGAGAGAAGGCTTAACAAAATCAAAGCCGCTTGGGCGTCCCCCGGGGAGCCCCTCCCGGACCTTCGCCCGGAAGCAACCCCCCGGGAACCCTGGTAACAGTAAGTTCAATTCAAAGACTTAGAGAAAATCCTAACTTCATTGCATTAAAAATTTTTTATGTACAAGTGCCCAGGGCTTCTTCTAAGAAGCTACCGGAATCAAAAAATCTTAAAACAAAAAAGGGTCCTAGCTAAGACCCGGGGGGAGGCTCATACATGTTCATTGGCGTCCTCCCCCCGGGGGGCTTCCTCCGAGGCCGGGGCTGGGGCGTCTCCGGCCGGAGGCGCCGGAGCCGGGAACCACGCCCGGATGATCCGGTCGTAGAACCCTCCGGCGAGCTGCTCGACCTCCCGGCGTGAAGGCTCGAAGGAGTCCGGGAAGCTTCGGGGGATGCGGCCCCCTATCGCCCGGGCGCCGACCCCCCGGAACTCGACGAGCCCCGCAGCGGCCGCGACGACGGGGATCGCCCGACCCCGCGCCCGAACATCGGCAACCTCCGGGATGGCGGAGACCTGTGCGTTAAGGAAACGCATAGCCTCCGCGAGGGTCGCCGGCGGCACCTCTCTGCTCCCGGAGCCGAGGCTTACGCCAAGGCCCTCGAGGGCCGTCCGGACGGAGCGGCCCGCGTCCGCCACCGCCCGGACGCTTGAGCTCTCGAGCTCACGAAGCGCCTCCTCCCTCGCCTTGGCCTCCTCCCGGAGGCGGGCGTTGATGGCCTCGGAAATGTGAACCTGGGCCCGGACCCGGGTCAATTCCGCGAGCGCCTCGTCACGTTCCCGGAGGGCCTCCTCGCGCTACCCTACGGAGGCTGCGGCCCGGCCCTCCGTCTCCTTAAGCAGCCGGGCGACCCGCTGCTCAAGGCCCCAGGTAACAGCTGCCACCTACAAAATACTTAAGAGTTAGAAAAATTTCAAAGTGCAGGGGGATGAGCGAAGGTGTTATCAACTCGGGTTACCTGGGCCCCGAGGGACTGAAGCCCCTCGAAACGCTCGTGGAGCGTCCCTCCCGCGACGAAGGCCTGCACCTTCCGGGTATGCAAGCCCTCCGAGTAGCGGGCGACCCCCCCCCGCTGGGAGTAAAGGGGTCTCCCGTCCGGAGCCGCCGGCGCGACCGGCGGGGGGTCCCCGGACCTCGAGGTCCGGTAACGCGGCCGGCGTCTTCGTCGACGAGGTACTTCCCCCCGAAGACGTGGCCGAGGAGCTCTCGGCGGGAGCCTCCGCCGGGGGGGAACCATCAAGCCTTTCCCTGCCCCAGGCCGGAAGGTTCTCGGGGCCCCCTCCTCCGGAGGAACCTCGTAAACCGAGGGGCTCCCCCCCTCGTCCACCGGCCAGACCCGCGGGGGCGAGGCCCCTGCGAATCTCAGCTCCAGCCTCTCCGGCTCCAAAGAGGCCGGAAGGGGCGGGAGGAGCTCCACCGCGAGCGGCGACGGGGCGTAGTTCGCCGAGTCGGACGCCGCCCCGCCCGCGATCGCCTCTTTCCCCCGCGCCTCGACGGGGCCCTTCGGGGGAGGAGGCGTTGCCTCCTTCCGGGACGGTGCCCGGACACGCTCGCCCCCGGGGGTCTCGTCCCGGGGCTTCGCCAGTGTCGCCGCCGGCGTCGTCGATGGGCCGGGGGTCTTTTGAACCCGGGCCTTCTTGGGCTCCGAGCCCCCGGTCGCCTCCTTCCCCCGTTTGTGCGACCCGGGGGTGGGGAGAGGCTTCCTCTCCGGCAGCTTTAGCCCGAAGGCCGCCGCTACCAGGTTCTTGGGGGGGCCCTCGCCGACGGCGCGCACAACGCGCTCGTGCTCATCCGCGAAGTACCTCCCCAAGAGGTTCTCCGCCTTCTCCCGCGCCGCCGGGTACGGCCGAACTGCAAGAGGTAAAGAGTTAGTCAATTTCTTAAAATTTTGTAAGAACAATGCAGCGGGTTCCCGGGGCTTACGTCGCGTCATCGGCTTCACTGGGGGCCGCTGCTCGGGGCCCATGCCGATCCCCCTCTTCCCGCCGGAGAAGGGGGAGATCCGGAGGAGAGCCATCTCCTCAGCCGCGTCCCGCATCTAGCGGGTCTTTTTGAAGAGGATCACCTTGCCGAGGAGCTCGTACTCCTCGTCCGTCCACACCGGTGGCTTTAGTGCGGACGACCGGCTGTAGGTGGGGGCCTCCGGGGCGTACACCACCGCGTCGTCACGGACTCGGAGGTAGAACCACCTCCGGACCCAATCCCCCCAGTGGTCCCGGGAGGCCGCCGCTGGGTAGTCGATTACCCGGGCCGGCAGCATCTGGACCATCACCGAACCAAAGGGGGACTTGGGGCCCCCCTTCACCAGGTGGGAGGTCCGCGCCGCCGGTTCGTAGAAGTACCGGAAGGCGCGAAGGTCGGGCTCCCGCCCGGTCGCTGTCTCGAAGAGCCAAATAAAGAGGCCCATCCGGACAAGCACGTTCGGGGTGAGGTGGTTGAGAGCCACCCCATACTCCTTGAGAAACTCCCGGAGCATGGGATGCACCGGGAGCCGGAGCCCCGCCTCGATGAAGGCCTCGAAGGCCACGATCTCCCCAGGCCTGGGGCGGGGGGCTCCGTCCTTCTTCACCGGGACTCGGATGTCCCCGGCCGGAACGATGCCCCTTTCGGCCAAGGACTCGGCGTCCTCGGCCGTGAACTCGGACGCCCAGAGGAAATCCGAGGGAATTTCCTCCGAAGGCACCTCCGTGGTCTTCGCTCGACCCTTGGGTGCCATGAGGTTAGTTTTCTTTTTGGTGGCTAACTTTGCAGGAGGCTACTACTAGAAACTCCCGGACGCCTGCTACCGGAAAGAGCTACCGGGAAAGCTACCGGAGAAAGCTACCGGGAGAGCAAAAATCGTCGGGGCTGAGAATTTGGAATGAGCTTCCGGGCCCCCCCAAGGCCCTATTTATAGGGGCGGGCCGTGATCTGGATGCACGCCACGTGGCACCCGCGGATCAATCTGGACCGTAGAAGTTCAAACCGTGCGCGGGAAACGAAGGGACGGGCGCGTGAATCGAGGCACCGGTTCAAACCGCGCGCGCATTTATGGCGAAACGGCGCGGCTTTAAGTATGGGGCACGGAAGCCGAAGCGTTGCGGCTCCGGTAACCTGGCCCGGAGATCTTCCCGGTGACCTGGACCATACCCACCGGGGACTCGAGCATCGTCCCCGGCGGGCATGGGGGGCTGCTGTCGGGGGAAATCTCCGCGGGACTAAGTCCAGGTAAGATGTGACATTGGCCCGGGGACGTAGCCTCCGGGGCCGCCCCGGGCGCCGCCTTTTGCCCGGAGACGTGGCCTCCGGGGCCTCCCCGGGCACCACCTTTTGGCTCCCCGGAAGGGGCCTCCGGTGCCCTCCCGGGCGCCGCCTTTTGCCCGGGGACGTGGCCTCCGGGGCCTCCCTGAGCGCCGCCTTTTGGCTCCCGGGACGGGGCCTCCGGTGCCCTCCCGGGCGCCGCCTTTTGCCCGGGGACTTGGCCTCCGGGGCCTCCCCGGGCGCCGCATTTTGGCTCCCGGGACGGGGCCTCCGGTGCCCTCCCGGGCGCCGTCTTTTGCCCGGGGACTTGGCCTCCGGGGCCTCCCCGGGCGCCGCCTTTTGGCTCCCGGGACGGGGCCTCCGGTGCCCTCCCGGGCGCCGCCTTTTGCCCGGGGACTTGGCCTCCGGGGCCTCCCCGGGCGCCGCCTTTTGGCTCCCGGGACGTGGCCTCCGGTGGCGTCCCGGGCGCCGCCTTTGGCCCGGGGACCTGGCCCCCGGCGCCGTCCCGGGCCTCATCGCCCTCCTAAAGGTAAAAGTCTCGAACTGTTTATCACGTGCAGGTCACGCGAGGAGCGCCTCGGGAACTAGCGGCCACCTGTCAAGCATCCAAGGCCTTTGACCGGGAGAAGAACGGTCCTGCCCTTCAATCCGACGGTGGCTTCCGGGGTAGTTTAGGTTTTTTGCTGCTTTTTGGGGCTATAAATAGCCCTTGTACCCCTCTGTTGTAAAGGATCGGTTCTTTTATTGGAATAGCCAAACTCACAGACGTGCTCCGGAAGCCTCTCCCCCGGAGAGAGCCTCCCCAGCCGATTCCGGTCAGGAGCGCGTCGACAGGACTAGGGCCCCCACCGGGACCCGAACCTGTATAAACCCGTGTGTCATTTTTTGTGCTTGTCCGGCGGGGGAGGACCGGTCATCCGGTCAACCCGCGCCGCGTAATCTTCGCTAGGATCACTCTCAAAACCTGCCGGGGTATTCGCAATACCACGACACTTGTCGAGTACCCAGAACTCGACAAGTTACTTGTTATTAGTTTGCCCAGTGGCATTTGACTAGACAAAGGCTCCTAGCCCAGCTGGTTAACACTCTCCTCTCTCATCTCTCTGGCCTGGGTTTGAATCCTGCGCTGGCCAGGTCGAGGAGGGGGGCCTTGTTGAGTGCTGGACACTCGACAAGCTCTTCCAACGTGGCAGGTTATTTGTGTAAAATTTTTGAAGTGTGAGTTAATTTTGTAAATGATTATTTTGTGTGGGTTATTAATAAAAAAACTCGGTAGAACTTCATTCCTTGGGGGTCCATGCATGCATGTGTGGTGCTAGCAATAGATCCAGTTAGCCCAATTTTTTTTCTTTCTCAAAAAACAGAACATCAGCTCAGATTGGGATTGTGTGTGTGTGAAAAATGATACTAGTGAAAAAAAAGAGAAAATGGGAGAAATAAATAAATAATTATAATAAAAAATAAGTCATGCCAGAAGGCCTAAAACTGTCATGGAAATTTTATTTATATATATGAAAAATTATGAATGATTTGCTACTTTTTCTGTTTCAAAACATAAAGCATGTTTATTTTTATCTTTGACATCACAAATTTTTACTATTAATATGTATCATAATACATTAATACAAACTACAAAAATATGATATTATGAGAGTATTTTTAAGACAAATTTAGTTATACTTTTTTTATTTCACCACTCTAGTATATATGTAATTAATTATTTGTTAGAGTTTATAAAATTTTGCTATAAAATTCTAGAGAGACCTTACATTTTGAAATGTTCACGGTTAAGTTTTGTTCTCTTTATTTTGTCTGGTGTGCAATTTTCAATAGGGGAATTACGTACATCGTAGTACTACTCTCAATTACGTTAGGAACTACGTCACAGGTAAGCACATACTGTTACGTAGGTGTTCTTTTGCCCTTCACCTCAGCTACACATCAAAGCAATTATGCAAAATTAATTAGTAGCTTAATTGAAACCATCCTCAATTATAGTTCCCGTACGTCTGCAGCATAAAATAAGATCGGCCGGACAATCACACCGAGAGAGAGAGCACCAATCAAACTATACTATTACATAAATGCAATCTATTAATCCATATTTTCTAACGATTATAAGCAATCTGAAAAAAATCCGATAAAATAGGACGACAGTAGTGGAGAAAAAACTTTTTACTATCTGTTATATACTGATACACAGTTAGTGAAATGCAAACATTTTTTACTATTGATCAGTACTGTACCAACCGATATAATAGATGAAATAGTACTATCGGTTTTTCTTTCGTAACTGATAGTGAAATTACGGACTTTATACTATCAGTTCATACTGTACCAATCGATATAATAGATTAAATAATACTATCGGTTTTTCTTTCGTAACTGATAGTGAAATTATGGACTTTATACTATCGGTTCGTACTGTACCAACCGATATAATAGATTAAATAGTACTATTAGTTTTTCTTTCGTAACTGATAGTGAAATTACGGACTTTATACTATCGGTTCGTACTGTACCAACCGATATAATAGATTAAATAGTACTATCGGTTATATAAAACAAACCGATAGTAAAATGACGTCATATGAACTAATGGTTATGACAGTGGGGACCTTAGTTTACTATCGGTTGTGTTTTTTGAACCGATAGTAAAATTGTACAACTTATCTCGACCTCTGCTCTGTGCTCTGCATCCTCGATTCATTTCTACCGTACGTGCATCCACGCTCCAACCTAGAGTGATCTGGAGAAACTAGTTGAGAGGTTGATAATTCGATTCCCCTCAGTATTGTCATCTTCTCATCACCTCTCTCTCTCGATCACTCTTTCACACTCTCCCTCTCTCTCTACTTGCAATTCATTAAACTAGATACATGTAGTTCTAAACTAGTTAGAAGGCTAGATTGACTAGCTAGCTATAGCTTGCTGAAGTTAAGCAGCTAGCTAGCTGGCTCTTCCAATTAATGCATCAAGTTAATTTGGGTTTCATACATATCCATTTAATGTAATTAAGCAGCTGTACACACATATGGCCTAGCTAATTGATGATGTTTTATGCATGCATGCCCTGAGTCATTAATTATTTATTTCAATTTGTCAAATTTGTGAAATAATTGTACATGGACCGAGAATATTGGATATATGGAATAAAACGTACTACTGTTGAGTATTTGGAGGGTGTGAATGGGTTTATTAAATTTGCTGAGCAAGAAAAGGCGAAGAACGGAGAGAGATATGCACTGTCCTTGTATAGATTATATGAACTTAAAAAGGTTCGGCAACTCGGTTCAGATTAGGAGTCATTTGATTCGTCGAAGTTTTAACGCATGATATACCCATTGGATATAGCATGGTGAAGATCTTGAGGAAACGAGCACCGCTACCACTTAGCAGCACCCAGAAGTGGATTGCAGTAATGATGATCATGATCAGAACATTGGCAATGTTCATTCGGAAATCCATGTAAATGACGACAATTTAGATGAAATGTTACGTGATGTAGAAGAAAATTACAGCGAAAACGATTTTACTAAATTTGAGAAATAAATTGTTGATTCTGAGAAGCCTTTGTTCCCTGGATGTGCAAAATTTACAAAGTTGTCTTCTGTGTTGAGATTATATAACTCGAAGGCAAGCAACGGTTGGAGCGATAAGAGTTTCACGGCGCTATTAAATCTGTTAGCGGACATGCTTCCAGAGGGAAATGAGTCGCCAAGATCGGTTTACCAGGCCAAAAAACTATTGTGTCCGTTGGAAATGGAAATCGAAAGAATACATGCATGCCCAAATGATTGTGTTCTGTACCGTAACGAGTATGAGGATTTGCATGTTTGTCCAAGATGCAGTGTATTACGGTATAAGCATGGGGATAGAATTTATCACAATGGATGTGATGAGGTAAAGAAAGGGCCTCCGGCCAAAACTGTGTGGTATTTGCCTGTGATTCCTAGATTGAAACGGCTGTTTGCAAATCCGAAAGATGCGAAGTACTTGCGTTGGCATGTTGAAGGTCGGAAACAAGATGGAAAACTAAGACATCCAGCTGATTCTATTCAATGGAGAAACATTAACAGAACATTCGGTGAGTTTGGCGGCGAAGTAAGGAATATAAGGTTTGGGTTGAGTACGGATGGTATGAATCCACACGGAAATATGAGCAGTCGACATAGCACTTGGCCAGTTCTTTTATGCATCTACAATCTTCCTCCTTGGTTATGTATGAAGCGTAAGTACATCATGATGTCGTTACTAATTTCAGGACCCAGACAACCCGGGAATGATATTGATGTGTTTCTATCATCGTTAGTCGAGGACTTACATAAATTGTGGAGCGAAGGGGTGCGGGTGTGGGATGCACATAAGCGAGAGAATTTCATATTGCAGGCCATGATATTTTGCACCATAAATGATTTCCCGGCCTATGGAAATTTGTCGGGGTATAGTACGAAAGGAGGCAAGGCATGTCCTATTTGCTTGGATGAAACTAAAAGCATGTGGTTATCGAACTACAGAAAAACAGTGTACATCGGTCACCGCAGATTCCTTCCAATGCTTCACGCCTACCTTAAGAAGAGGAAGTCATTTAATGGGAAGCCTGAGAAAGGATCAGCCCCAGTGTTTGTGACTGGTAAGGAGCTTTACTTGCGCGTGAAGGACATCAAAGTTGAGTTCGGTAAATGTTCTAAACCTTCAAGAAAAAATGTTTGGAAGAAAGAGATCGATTCATTGGGATCTGCCATATTAGGAGCACTTACAAGTTCGACATTGCATTGATGTCATGCACGTAGAGAAAAATATTTGTGATAGTTTGATTGGTTTGTTGTTGAACATTCCAGGAAAGACGAAAGATGGCATCAACGTTCGCCGTGACATGCTTGACATGGGCATAAGGACTGAGTTTGCACCGTTGGAGAAGGGAAAGCGGACATACCTTCCCCGGCCTGCTATACTTTGTCAAAAAGAGAAAAAACAGAACTCTGTCAGTGCCTATATGGTGTCAAAGTTCCATGCGGGTATTCTGTGAACTTGAAAAAACTTGTGTCCATGAAAGACTTGAAACTGGTTGGTATGAAGTCTCATGATTGTCATGTACTGATTTCACAAATGCTTCCCATTGCTATCAGAGGCATTCTCCCAGTCAAAGTCAGAGAGACAATTACAAAGCTATGTTATTTCTTCAATACAATATCTGGCAAGATAAGCGTGTACTCCTAGCAAGTTAATTAGCTCCATTCGTGGAACTTGTCAGATTTTTTGGATCTGAATATTTGCTGCAACTGTGTCCTTGCAGGTAATTGATCTGGATGGACTGGACGATTTGCAACGCGATGTGACTACAACTCTTTGTCAGCTGGAGATGTATTTCCCTCCATCTTTTTTTGATGTTATGGTCCATCTAATTGTTCACCTTGTCAGAGAAATTAAGTTTTGTGGACCCGTATTCCTGCGCTACAGGTATCCATTTGAGAGATTTATGGATATCTTGAAGGAATATGTAAGGAATCGATATCGGCCTGAGGGCAGTATCATTGAAGGTTATGCCGCCGAGGAGGTGATCGAATTTTGCACCAACTATATGGCCGGGGTTGACCTAATTGGCGTTCCTACGTCCCGGCATGAGGGCAGGCTTCAGGGCATTGGAACGATTGGATTTAAAGCAGTCGTCCCCTCTAGTGATCTGTATGCAAAATCCCATTTTTGGGTCTTACAGCGCATGACGGGGGTGGAGCCATACATACACGAGCATAAGGAAATGTTACGAAAACAAAATCCTTCGAAGCCAGAGATTTGGGTCACCAGAGAACATAACAGGAAGTTTGCTGAGTGGATCAAAAATAGAGTCCTGCAAACTTCTAAGAGTGACGTAGATGAAGTTGTTACATGGTTTACCAGAAGACATAGATTTACTGTAGGGACTTGGCAGGGGTATGACATCAATGGCTATTCATTTTACACAAGAACTTAGGACGAGAAGAGTACTATGCAATGTAGTGGAGTGACACTACTTGCTATTTCGGAGGATGCCAGAGCAATAAGGGCACTCGACTCATATTACAGTGTTATTGAGGAAATATGTGAGCTCGATTATGTATTACTTAAGATTTCTCTATTTCGATGCCAATAGGTCGAAATCCCTCGAGGTGTTAAAGTCGACATTTATGGGTTTACTCTCGTCAATCTCAGTAGAGTCGCACACCAAGATGATCCATTTATACTTGTTGAGCAAGCGACACAGGTGTTCTACAACGTTGACCCGGCCAACCCAAAGTTGCACGTTGTCCTTCACAGTAAGAGACGTATTGTTGAGGTCGAAGACGTTGTGGATGAAGAAGAGTATGATCAGTTCGACGAACTATCTCCATTTTTAGATGGAATTCTTCAATCTGTCCCTACCGAATATATTGACGAAACAAATTACCTGCGAGATGACCACGAAAAAGGATTATGGGTGGACAACCATTATTGACTAGTTTGTAATATGTAAGTGACGTATATTACTTTGATCTTTAATCGAAGAATTTTTCAAATCATTTTTCAAAAAAATTTTGGGAAAACATACGTGATGCATTGAGAATCATTTATGCAAATTTTCATTTCAATTGGAGTACTTGATTCAAGCAATAATTGATTATTTTCACAAATCAATATGAAAACTGCAAATTTTCATTCCATGATAATTGGAAGTCATTTGCATGTGGTTTCAAGTGTCTTTACAAGTGCAAAATGATGTATTGAGACCCATCTGTAATTGTTCTCAGGAAATCCTTTAGGGTTAATAACACTGTATTCTACTATCGGTTTCAATTTCCGAACGATATGAAATTAATCTCTACTATCGGTTTATTGTTCATAACCGATAGGATTTCATTTTGTGTTATGAGATCCTGTTCTACATTTTGGTTTGCTCTTGTACAGTGGATTAATTTACTATCGATTAAAAATCATAAAACCGATAGTGAAATACAATGCAAAATGATGTACTGAGATCATCTGTAATTGTTCTCAGGGAAATTCTTTAAGGTCAATAACATTGTATTGTACTATCGGTTTCAATTTCCAAACTGATATGAAATTAAACTCTACTATCGGTTTATTATTCATAACCGATAGTCATTTATATTGTGTTATGATACCCTGGTCTTAATTTACTATCGGTTAGTAATAATAAAACCGATAGTGAACAATGCCAACACTCCAAACCCTAACTTACATTGTATTTACTATCAGTTTGGTTATTTTGAACCGATAGTAAAAATTCATATATTAGGTTAACCTCGCACGATTTTCCCTCCAGTGCAACTGATCACATTCCAAATACTCGCGTGCGGAAAACCCTAGCCTCGCCGACGTTCGTTTTTTCGCTCATCTGCGCCACCATTGCCGATCGCAATTGGGTTCTCCACCGCCTCTGGCTACTCCACGAACGACTGTAAGTGTTCTTGACCAAACTGCTCGCTTCAATTGCTTAAATTTATATGCAATAGTTCATATGTGGTTCAATGGATTACAAATATAAAACTAGATGAAAATTCATGAACTACAAACTTGATAGCTATGAGAATTACAGATTTGATGAAAATCACTAGCAATTTGTCATACAGTGTAGTCCACTATCGGTTTCTTATTTAGAACTGATAGTAAAGACCATAATCTGAATTAAGACTAGCATAGTTAATTACTATCGGTTTTAATTATCAAACCGATAGGAAATAGAGTATGTCATATCGGTTTATTATTATCAACCGATAGTACATTGAAAAGTCTGAATTTTGCAGAGTTCATATTTCATTTGTGAAAATAATCAACTATTGCTCAAATCAAATACATTTGAAATGAAAATTTAAAGAAATGATTTTCATTGCATGAAATACATTTTTCTGATGAAATTTTCCAAATAGGATTAATTTTACAATCAAGAGTTATCAAATGATCTTTATGTTAAGCAAGACGGTATCAGTTCGACAACCCTTTGAATGAAAATTTGACATTTTAACAAAAAGAAGTGGTTCATCATTACCATTCCATTTTAGTTATGAACTTTGTCATGTACCTTTCTTCATATCAATTGATGGTCTATTTATGGAATTTTAGGTAAAGCCATGTCGGCATCTTCCTCGGCTGATAGTAGTGATTCGGCAAGGGCGAACGTAGATGACGTTGCCTCGTCCCAGCGCAAGAGGAAGGCGCGAGGCGCGACGATGTTGTGCCGTTTGGGCAAACGTGCGAATCTTTCATGTGAGTTCAACCAATTCGGGAGACTAATCGGGAAGAACGCCGGCCAGTACGCTGCCTATGTTGGTTTGTTGTCGAAGGAAAGGGTGAAGATCACCGTCCAGAACTGGAAGGACGTTAAGGCCGACGAGAGGGATAGGCTGTGGGCGGAAGTAAAGGTAAAATTAATCAAAATCACTGAACTCTTGAGTAATCACATTCCCTTGGTTTATCCCAGAGATTAGGTAAGTCCTGCTTATATGCACCATTTGAAACAGGTCAAGTGGAACATCCCCGACGATGGTCCCAAAATAGCTTGCTTGAAGGACATGAACAACACGTGGAAAACCTTCAAGAGCGTCATCGTCAGTATCTTCCTCGCTAAAGGCAAATCTTCATGCGAGAAGTACCCCTTCATACAGAGGAGGTATGGGAGCAATTCACCCAACAGAAGGGGACCCCTGAGTTCAAGGTATGTATGGTTCTTTTGCTTGGTTACACCATTGTATGCAGTAACCAGTGGTGCATTAATTTTCTTGTTTCTGGTACGAAGGCCCTCAGCGAGAAGAACAAGGTAATCCAGAGGAGGAACGACCACCCACACCGGCTCGGCTCTCGCGGCTATGCGGGGAAGGAGGAGCAGTGGAAAAAGGCTGAAGATGAGGCGTCGAATTTCGTCGACTCCCCTGACCTACAACTCTCCGAGATCCGCGATCCGCGATGCAAGCGCTGGTGGCTGGCCAGAGGGACCATGTCGACCACGGGGACTATGGAGTCCCCAAACCCCAGGGATGTTGAGGTCGTGCAGCGACTCGTAAGTTGGCTAACTTCCTGGTTGGAATCATAGAGTGTGGTAGAAAAAACTATGATCACTAGTGTGCGCACAAGTTTGTATATATTTTTTCCTCACAATGGAAAGCTTTGAATGTAACAGATCTCTTACTCGAAGGAGGCGACCGAGGGATTGTTCACTCCCCATAGAGAGAACGACATCCTTACCCGGACTCTAGGGAACAAGGAGCATCCAGGGCGGAAGTGAACCATGGGGGGTGTGGTGCCATGGAAGGAAGGCTTCTCGAAGCCCGGGCAAAAGGCGAAGAAGGCTCGCAGTTGGAAGGAAAGGGAATTGGAGCTGTCTCAGAAAATACGGTCAGATGTGACTGCACAATTCGCAGACATGTTCACTCAAATGAACAAGAAGTATGAACGCCTCAATCGAGTTGTGTAGTCCAAGGGTTTAGATCCAGCTGCCGAGGTCGACGCTGCCAGGCCGAGTAGTTGCTGCTCGAAGGTTCACGTGGATCCGGTGGACCTGATTGAGGTATTGCAACTCTTGAGCTATATATGCAGTTTCGGTTGATGCCACTCCCGTTACGTTAGAACTGTTTCGCTAACCTGTTATAATTGTTGCAAATTGCAGAAGCCGGAGAGCTGTAGCCTATTGATCAACATAGGCGACAAACCTGTAGTGGTTGCAAACGGGGTCGTATATCAGTCTTGGGAGGATGTCCGGATCCACTGCGTACCTCTGGAGCCTGGATTCGCAAAGATACAGGTGGACATGGCCCTCCCGGGCTACAGCTCTTTTCCATTGCCCATCCCAACGGACGAAATGCGGACAATTGGCGAGGCATTGAGCTCGTACATACAGTGGCCCAAGAAGGGTGTTAGACTACAGGAGGTAAACCCTAGCCATTCTAGCTTACAATTCAGTTAATATACTCAATTTGCAAAATCTAACTTATACGTTCGTAACTTAAAGTGGACGATGGATACTGTTGCATCTAGGCCTTCATGCCTAACCCTAATTTTGATGATTAATGAAAACAAAGTGTTCCGGACTAATTGTGCTATTGAGTTTATTTGATACAGAGTTGCGTTGGGAAGATATGCACGGAATACAAGACGAACCCGACGTAAAATAAAAGCACAAGTCGCAAAGAGCAAAAGACAAGACGCAAATCATGGAGATGCGAAAGACCTCAGGTATTTCGAGTTTTTATTTTACCGATCTTGGCGTGTGTAGATGATCGGTTAGGAAAATTCTTTTTAGCTTTAACCGTACTATAAAAAGGGGTAGAGAAAGTCCTCTCTTTATCTCCAACACAAACCAAGAAATCTAGGTCATTGCATTGCATCTTTTTGGTTGGATTTGGTTTTGAAGTTATTTGAAAAATCTGGTTTTTCAGTTCAGTTTTTGACAGCAGAAGAGTATTTGCAATTTTCAGAAAGATCTAGGCAGATCTGACTTTTTCTTCTGTTGACAAAATTGTAGCCCTTAAAAGTATCTTTCCAACAAGCTATTAAACACCTCTTTTGGATTTCTGGATTTAAAGTTATAGCTGTTTTTGTTCATGATGACTGTCAGTTTGCATAACTGACTGTCAGTTTGAATGTCAGTTAGGTGTAACTGACAATTGTCCAGAGAGGGTGTATTTTGGGCTCAAAATTTTTGTACTAAACTGACTGTCAGTTTGTCCATACTGACTGTCAGTTGGGGTTTCGACCATAGTGCTTTTAACTGAGTTTCTATTTGGTTTTGGTCGTGACTGTGGTCGAACTGACTGTCAGTTTGTGTAACTGACTGTCAGTTGTGGGTTCCAGCTTTCCTTTTTCGACCTCGAACGGCTAGCAAAGTTTTCGTCCGTAAATTTTGTCGGCCGTTGTGCACTAAACTGACTGTCAGTTAGGCAAACTGACTGTCAGTTTGGGTTGCTGATTTTCAACCCTAACTCCAACGGTTCTTTTGCTTCTTGAGGCTATAAATAGGGGCTTTGGGCATGTGTTTTTTACAACAAGCAACAGCATTTGATATACACTCTTGAGCATTAGTTTCTTATATAAAATCTTGATCTTTTGATCAAGTCGAGTGCTTTCCGATCCACCGAGAGTTTCAGTTCTTTTGCATTTGCATATACTTAGCTTCTCGGTGCGTGTTTGGAGGTCTTGAGAAGACCTCGCTGCCTGTTACTCTTGGTGAGCGCCCTCACCTAGACGGTTCGGAGGCGTGGCCGTTGATCTCTCCATTCGGAGATTGTTGGAGAGGCTCGGCAAGTGTGTACAAGGCATCGGTGCTCGCCTTTCCGGAGTGGACAAGGAGCAGCCTTAGTTGATAATACTCTTCGTGAGTATTTGAGGCAAAACTCAAGTGACTTGAGTGCTTCAACGAGGATTAGTGGAGACTGGGCGAGTCTCCGATACCTCGGTAAAAACAACTGTGTTCGTTCTCTATTCTTTCTCTTTAAATATATTAAATTGCATTTGGTTCTTCTTGGTATAAAAACTTGTTTTTATTTGAAGTTTTTAAAGCCTCCTATTCACCCCCCTCTAGTCGGCATCCTTGATCCAACAGATACCAGCTCACTTCCTGAGGACACCACCCCCAGTACAACGCATGACCGAGCTCCTTCGGCCCCCATGCCTCCTTCGACGGCCTCAAACCCTTCGCCATCAAATGAGGCCGGCGGCATCGCGTTCCAACCTTCGAAGGTATACACTCGCTCCCCGCCCAAAGGCAAGGGCAAGGCCAAAGTCAAAACCAAACAAAGCCAGCCGGGTACGTTTAAAAATGGGTTCCCACTCGTGTCGGAGTACCTTCTGTGCAATATGGATCAAATAACCAGAAGTCTCCACGAGTGGTACCTGACCCGGTCTAGGCGCCACATCAACTTCTTGGTTCACTTCAGGCCAGGTCATTTTCACCGTGAGGCCGGGAGCATATCGGTGGCCCACAAGGATTTGTTCGACCTCCTCAACTGGCGGGAGCTTGATATGTCCATCATACGGACTGGAGTCTTGTGAGTTTGCTGCTGTCTGAAGTTATCACAGTTCATTTCATAAATCTAATCACTTTGTATGCACTACTTACTAATGTCTACTTTGCATCCAGGTGCATGTATAGGCTGGCGTCGATAAGGGCATGTGACAAGGTGGGTTTCCTCGACCCAGACAAAATAAGCCTCACGATGCTAGAGCACGACCAAGCACTTGCGGAGGAATACATATCAAGGGCACTACTAGCGCAGCAGGACCGAGAGTTCATTCTTGCGCCGTACCGCCAAAGGTTAGTGCATTTCCTACTAATTTAACTCATTTTTGTATGTTACGCCTAACATATGTATGAAACGGTTCGCTTATATATGCAATGTAGGGGCCACTGGGTCCTCGCCGTCATTTGCCCATGGATGGATGAGGTTTATTACCTCGATTCGATGAGCGACAGGGTGACGCATGTTTTCACCCTCACGTGGCACATAGACGCGTAAGTAACACAGTTGTTTTAAATTTTTCTCTGACTAGCTAATTAATGATAACATATTAACCGGCAATGCTAAATTAAATACAGGTCTTTCAAAAATTATGTTACTGCTGGAGGGAGGCATGACGCGTCGAAGGGCACAACAATTTCTTGGAAAGAATATGAGGTAATTAATACGGATGGAATTACTCATGATGAGTCTTTTAATTTAATTTTAATTAGTTCTTTCGAGTTAATGTGGGTTTATGTCTTTGCATATGCAATTATCCCAGTGCCATCAGCAGCCACAATCGTGGGAATGTGGCTTCTATGTCATGAGATTTATGTATGACCTGATCAGGAGAAACTTTACCCAATTCCCTAAGGTAACCATTTTTCCTGACTCAAAGTCGAAAATTAATTGGATGTGACGTACGTTCCTAACTTCATACACGCATATATCCAGAGCGCCATGTTGAAAGACCAATATGAGTTGCCTCAATTGAAGAAGCTGCGAACAATTTGGACTCAATATGTCATGCAAGAAGTGGCTATCAACGATCGATTGTAACTGACTTGTGTAATATATATTGAATGTGTTGATTGCTGTATTTGTGAATAAACTCAATATGTGAATAGATTCATTGGTGTATTTGTGAATAAACTCGATCAATATGTGAATAAATTCAATCTGTCCAATGCACGTGTATATTACTGTATTAGTGTATTTGTGAACAAATTCAATCTTTGAATAATTAGATTCAATCTGTCCAATGTATTAATTGGTGTATGTGTGTACTTGTATTTGTGTATTTGTGAATATACTGATCAATATGTGAATATTGGTATATTTGTAAATATTGGTGTATTTGTGAATGATCCAATGTATCTCTGTATTGCTGTATTTGTGAAAGATTCCAGTACTAACCATGTCGAGTACATAACCGATAGGAAAAACTACACAGTACTATCTGTTATATACTACAACCGATAGAATAAATATTGCAGTACTATCGGTTCATATACTACAACCGATAGAATAAAATTTTCAGTACTAACTGTGTAGAGTACCTAACCGATAGAAAAAATCTATACAATACTATCGGTTTAGATCCGAGCCGATAGAAGAAATAGCCTTTAGCGATTAGTGAATTAACATTGGGAATGTAGATATTTTACTAACGGTTTTCAACTGATAGAAGTGTGCTACAGTTCTTCTATTATGCCGATCACTAGCGGTAAGAGAATCGATAGTAGAGTGGATTTTAAACCGATAGTAAAAAGCATTTTTGTAGTAGTGCTAGCTCGAATGCATGCCTGCATGTTAACATGAAACTATATAATTAAACTAAATTTTGGCTTGGCTAGGCACTCAACAAGTAAACCAAGTCAAACACAAGAAACAAAATGCTAGTTGTGACTTGTAACTGATCTCTGGCATCTTCCATTCTCAACACAGCTGAGCTGATCGAGATGCATATGTTTTGTCGAGCTACAAATTAATTCTAAGACAACTGAGCATGCATACGCATTCACATGCATACACAAGCCAAGCAATCAACATACAAATATATATGTGGCACGCATACCTGTGCAGAGGGTGATGATCCAGACATAGAGGAACTCCCCGTAGGGGATCCCCGGCTTCAGCATCTTCTTCCGGTCGACGGCGCAGCCAAGACGTACAGTCGTCATAGTAGATGATATTCCTCTCCTCCAGCAACGGCACAGCCGACGATTCATCGGCCCCTCGCCATCCAGTTCTCCCAGCTAGTTAGCTTCTCTTCCAATTATATCAATGTATCTAACTAGATAGAATGTACTACTAACTCAGAACCAGCTGCTCGCTTAGCTAGCGAGTGTAATGTAATATAAACCAGTAGGCACTTTGATAAAGCCACGAGCTTGGGTTATGGTGGCCAAGAATTAAGCGGGCGAACAGACAAGTTAAAAATGAACAGGAAGAAGTACCAAGCCAGAAAGAGGAATTGAATTGCCTAGCATCTCTTCGTTACTTTATATATGTTTATTATGCTACAGTTATCTGTTTTTTTCGCGTAACGACCTCTCGTGAAGAGGTTAGTCGATAGCTACCGGTCTGATTCCATTTTCCGGGTTTTGCTGCATCTAAGTATGCTACTAGTTTCTTTTTCTTCTTCTTCTTCTTTTCTTTTTTTTTTACTTGTCTTTTCAGCAAAAAAAAATATTTATACATAATTAAAATATTATCATGTGTTTTTAGATGAAATATGACTCTCTCCCTAAAATCCTCTTATAACTATTATTCTACTCAGTTATTAATTATATATATATATAAATAATACATCAATCATATTGATTATAACTATTTGAGATAGAATTGTAATTTTATATTTTAAAAGAAATTATGTATAAAACTAAAATGATAATTAGTTTAAAATAACGGAGATTACTATATATTAAACGTACAAATGTTGCAATTAGTCTTTCTTGGAAGCAGATCAAGTAAGTACTCCCTCCTTCTGATCTAGAAAATGTCATTTTAATCATAAAAAGTCAATTTTTTTAATTTTAACCACTAATATATTCATAATTATTTAGATTAGTTGAAAGAAATTATACAAATATATTTGTCATAAAGAATATTTTAATAATATTATAATATTATAAATTTTTATAAATATATTATAGTAAAACATAATAATCAAAATTGTATATTTAAAACAATATTCCTTTTGAACGGGTGGGAGGAAATTGCTTAGCTAGTTTGCTAATGCTTCCGAAAGAAAAATGATTGGCCGTATAGCACCACGAATGCATGAAAGATCGTTTTTCTTTCAGAAGCATCAGCGAACTAGCTATAGAATTCCTCCCTCCAGTTGACAAATGTGGTTTCCACCGACGAACACGGCCAGAAAGGCCCGCCTATCCCAACAATTTCTTTCGAGAACTAACGTGGCGATCCTACCAAGATGAGCCCCATCAAACATGGGTCGCCGGCTTGGGACTTGCGACTTAACAATGGAGAGGAGACTGAGAGGGAGACGGCGTCCGGAGGTGGGTGGTCAACGTCGCCCGGGGTCCGCCATCGCCAGGTACATCTCCCTCTCATAACTCATCGCTGCGGTCTCAGCTGTGCTTCATCTATCGTACGTGCTCATGTGATGCCAAGATCGCTACTTTCTTTGCTGTTAGTCTCATATACTGTTAAAGTTAGCTCTCAAGAACCAAGATACAACGAGATAGTCAGATGCCTGATTAATTAAGTTCCCGTTTCATGGCGTGTGTTGTATACATCTTACAAGGAATTAATTCAATATAACACTGTGTGTAGGTTTGTGAAGGTCGATGACAAGAAACGGGCACTTGTCAGCCGGCTGCTTCAGTACTCGCTCGTGCATCATTTTCTTCATATTCCATTTGACCAAATAAACATTTGCCGCACAACTGAAGGGAAACCTTATCTGGTACTACTTGTTACAAGTTCACTGCTCATTCATACTAAAATAAATAAATAAAATAAATTCTGGTCATTTGTTTCAGCTATTGATCCCACATTGGATGAGTACCTTCATTTTTGCAGCAGAATGATAATGCAATGTTTCCAAACTTCAACTTCAACGCATCGCATCACGGACTCTGTCGGTATAGCATCGGAACCACGTTGTCTTGTTGGCTTAGACATTGCCTCCATCTCCAAGCCTCAGAAAGAAACTGCCATGGAATTCATCAGGAACTTCTCATCATATCTCACTGATCATGAGTGGAACTGTATTATTCGAGCTGGGACTTCTGACGAAATCTTGACAGAATTCTACAGGTATCATACTTAGGCCATTGTTAATAGCCAATAAGTATATACAGAATCAGCATTGAAGTTGTGGTATGTGGCAGCAAGCATGTTGGGGTCAAGGTCAACTCTTTATTTACCATGTTTTATATGCTCTTCATGATCCAGGGCACCACTTAGATTGATAACATGTAATTGTGTTATTGTAAATGCAATGTATTCAAAAATCGTTGCCTCTTTCACCATTTATGACATTTTGTTTTGTAGGTACTGGTGTCTTAAAGAGGCATTTGTCAAAACTATTGGTGCTGGGGTTGGATTTGGGTTTCACCGTTTGGAATTTCATCATACACACTGGACTAACATTTCTGTCAATATTGATGGGAAAGAATCTAGGAGCTGGAGATTCAGGCTTTCCAGGCTTGATGAAATGCATTTGGTAAGTATACATAGTTGCATGCAAGAAAAATAACAAAATACAATGGTAGCACAATTTGATTTATCTAAGACAATGCCTGACACCCCAACAGCTAATAGACTTATATCACAACCAAAAAAAAAGAGGTGCACATGCACTAGATGTGATGTTTAATATGGATGGATAGGAATCTATTTCAGAATAGAGCTGGAAGGAAATCTAAATCTGTTCTTGTGAAGTTTCTCACAAAGCCTAGATAATGAATAGTGAATAGTATCTCCTACTGTTTTGGCATAGTGGCAGGTTATTTGCTTATCAATGGCATTGCAGGCATCCATAGCAAAAGGGCACCCAAAGTATGCTGCTGACAGCTACAAGATAACATTGTCCAATGTGGATGTTGAAGAGGAAGATTTGCATGCCATACTAGATATTCCAGAAGAAGCTTTCACTTTACGTACAGTGGAGCAACTTACACTATCATCACAATATTTGCACGCATTAGTACAAAATCACAATTGATAGGAAATGCTGTATATGCATGCGCAGGTATGCAACTGTATACAGGTTTAGAAGTGTAGAGAACAGTTGCAACTTGCACGAGTATCAGCACCGATTTGAGACTGACCTCCAAGTTTTGTACTTTATAGTGAACTTTGTCATGTGAACAAAGCAATTTGAAATCAAATTCTTAGCCCTCTACTAAATGCCATATCATCATCAAAATGAGAAAACAATGTCAATCTGTCATCTCAACACACAAAAAAGGTGCAGATTTTGCTTCCATAAGCTTACTTTTAGAGGAATCGGATCCTCTACAGTAATGTGTTTACTGTAGGTTCTACAGTACTCCTCTAATCTACATTCAAATCAATTTAATGGCTAGATTTCGCTAGCCCAACCAAGGAAGAGGCAGCCCACTGCCTAGAGAATAGGGCCATACAGATCCAACAATCCATCTCAAACTTTGGGCTTATCGTACTCTTGCCAACTCGCCGCCGTTGAGCTCCCTAACATTGCCGGCGAATCTTTATATGACCTAGTCAGTACCAGTAGCAAGTCCTAGCTGTTCTTATTCTGCATCTGACCACCGTGGGCTTCTCGTCGTACTACATCTGCCAACGCCCTTGAGCTCCCGTACATTGCCGGCAAATCCTCGCGTGAGCTTATGGCTAACACCGCGAGTCGTACATGTTCCAATGTGCATTTGGCCACCGAAATATCACATCCAACGAGGTATCACGCTGCACTCCTTCCCGACGCCGAGCCTGCTGCGCTTGCCATTGATCCTGACATGTTTGTCGTCAATGGTAAGCACACGCTAGATACCATCTTCGGAACTAAACTGAGCTTTTGAGTTTGCTCAACTGGTTATGATTTGCATAATTGATTTAAGAAATTAGCAAGAGAAAAACTAGTTTACAATTGGCAGAAATTATGAAGACTTTTTCTTCAATTTTGCGACTGGTGAAATCTAGCCGTTCAATTGATTTTAATGGTAGATTAGAAGAGATACCTTACAAGCTATAATAAACACATTACTATAGAGGAGCCGGTTCCTACTTACATCTTTAGAATGTTTGTGAGAACAAATTCAGATTGAGAAAACCAAAAATCATCAAAAACAACCAAACAATCAACAAAAAATTGGCAGCAACCAACCTGTGACTTCCTCAGCTTACCCAAATAAAACCAACAGCAAAACAACGATACCAACCACGTCTTCCGGCCTCCATTTATCAATCACCCACAAATAATCTCATCTCATCATTTCATCTCTCTCCATCTCTCTCTCTCCCAACAGAAATAACTACCACTCACTCCCCTTCCTGCCATACCCTCCCCACCTCCCAAACTCCAAAACCAAAGAAAACAAAAAATTCTCTAAACCAAACACAATTTCCTCTCTCTCTACCCTCTTTCTTTCTGCCTCTCATCCCTCTGCCACAAACATTTCCCCTCAAGGGCCCTAACCATGGGCCATTGTTGCTCCAAAGGTGTCCAGAAGTCAGCTGCGGAGGTAGAGCCGATCACCCCGAAGACATCGAGCTCCACCACATAACCCAAAAATGGTCAACTGGCTCCCAAATTCGCAACACCTGCCAAGCTCTCCGTCACCACGGGCTCAATCCTTGGCCGGCCCATGGAGGATGTGCGCTCAATCTACTCCATTGACAAGGAGATCGGCCATGGCCAATTCAGTGTCACCCACCTATGCACCCACAAAGCCACTGGTGAGAAGTTTGCATGCAAAACCATTGCCAAGAGGAAGCTCGCAAACAAGGAGGACATCAAGGATGTCCATCACAAGGTCCAGATCATGTACCATCTCACCGGTCAGCCCAACATCGTTGAGCTCAAGGTAAGGACAAGCACAATGTCCATCTCGTCATGGAGCTATGCTCCGGTGGGGAGCTCTTCGACAAGATCATTGCGAAGGGGCAATACACCAAGCGCGCAGCCGCATCGCTGCTCCGCACAATTATGCAGATTGTGCACACCTGCCATTCCATGGGGGTGATTCACCGGAATGTCTAGACGGAGAACTTCCTCCTCAACAAGAACGAGGACGCGCCGCTCAAGGCCACCGATTTCGGACTCTCCTCTTCTTCAAGGAAGGTTTACAGATCTCATCAATGCAGGCTCCATGACAAGCTTGTAAGCCAAACATATGAGGTAAAAAGGTGTGACTTGTGTAATTTTTAACATAGGTGAGGTGTTCAGGGACATAGTGGGGAGTGCATATTACATAGCTCCAGAGATCCTCAAGAGGAAGTATCGGCCAGAGGCTGACATTTGGAGCATAGGGGTGATGCTTTACATATTCCTCTCTGGGGTTCCTCCTTTCTATGCAGATACTGATTCTACATTTGTACATCTTTTGTAGATGGTTTTTTGGAACCAAGAAATGTTATAACCATGTGTTAGGAAAGTGACACAGGATTTAACGTGGAAAAACCCCTTCAAGGTGAAAGGGAAAAAACCACGGAGAAACAAATCAATATAATGGTTCAAAATTACAGAGTACATGTGGTGCCTATTTATAGGCCAAAAGGAATAGAAGATATATTAGGATTAGGAGATAGGAGATAGAATATGATTAGGAGATAGAGTCATATCCTAACAAATCTCCCCTTGACTCTAAATCTATGAAAGAAATGTTTCTCATAAAACCCGAAGAGTTTCAAACTCCGCGAATACCAACCAAGTCAAGACAATGCTTGAACTTGGTATTAGATAATGGCTTTGTAAGCATGTCTGCAGGATTATCATCAGTATGTATCTTTCCCACAATAATCTTGCCTTCAGCAATAACATCGCGGATAAAGTGGTACTTGATATCAATGTGCTTGGTCTTGGCATGATACATATCATTCTTGGTCAAACAAATAGCACTATGGCTATCACAATAAACAGTATTGACATCCTGTGGAATACCAAGTTCAGAAACCAAACCTTGCAACCAAAGAGCTTCTTTAACACCTTCCGTAGCTGCGACATACTCTGCTTCAGTAGTAGAAAGAGCAGCTATAGATTGTAATGAAGCTTTCCAACTCACTGCAGAACCACATAGAGAGAATACATAGCCAGAAATAGACCTCCTCTTATCAAGATCACCAGCATAATCAGCATCAACAAACCCAATAACATTATTTGTCTTCACCAATTTCTTTTCAAACATCAAGCCATAATCAGAAGTACCTTTCAAATAACGAAGAATCCACTTAACTGCATTCCAATGTTCCTTACCAGGATTATGCATAAATCTGCTAACCACACTAACAGCATGAGACAAGTCAGGCCTTGTACAGATCATAGCATACATAAGGTTGCCAACAGCACTGGAATACGGGACATGAGACATATAGTCCTTGTCTTCTTCATTGGTAGGACATTGACTTGAAGATAATGTAAAATGTGAAGCAAACGGCGTAGAGACAGGCTTGCAATTACTGAGACTATACCTTTCAAGAACTTTCGCAATATAACCTTTCTGAGATAGAAATAAAGTACCAGCTTGGCGATCACGCTGAATTTCCATCCCAAGAATTTTCTTTGCTGGTCCAAGGTCTTTCATCTCAAATTCCTGACTAAGTTGAGCCTTCAACTGAGCAACCAAAGACTTGTCATGAGAAGCAATAAGCATATCATCAACATAGAGCAGTAGATACACAAAAGATCCATTTGGAAACTGCTTAGAGTAAATACAATGATCATAATTGCTTCGAGAATAATCATGAGTAATCATGAACGAGTCAAACCTCTTGTACCACTGCCTTGGAGCTTGTTTCAAACCATAGAGGGATTTATTCAAACGACAAACTAAATGCTCCTTACCGGGAACAACAAAACCTTCCGGTTGTGTCATATAAATCTCCTCCTCTAAATCTCCATGAAGAAAAGCAGTTTTAACATCAAGTTGCTCTAATTCTAAGTCAAATAAAGCAACAATAGCAAGCATAACCCGAATTGATGAGTGACGAACAACAGGAGAAAATACCTCATTAAAGTCAATACCTTCCCTTTGTTCAAAACCTTTTACAACTAACCGGGCTTTCCACCTTGCAGGTTCAACTCCAGAAAGTCCATCCTTCTTCTTATAAAGCCATTTGCACTTTAAAGATTTTTTACCTGTTGGAAGCTCTACCAAAGCCCATGTATGATTTTTGTGAAGGCTCGCAATTTCTTCATTCATAGCAGTTAGCCACTTTGAGGAATTATCACATGAGATAGCTTCTGAATAAGAAGAAGGCTCAAATATTTCATTAGCATCATTTGCAGTAATGAAAGCATAATTGGCAATATCATCAGTGTCACGATATCTAGCTGGCAATTGAGTAGTTCGTCTAGGTCTATCTCGTGCAATGCAATGATCATTAGAAATAGGAGGCTGAGAATCAGAAACTGACTGTGTAGAAGAACAACCAGTAGAATCAACATGAACAGGTACGTTGACCTCAAAAGTTGGGTTGCTTGTAGGAATAACAGTTTCAGATGCATTTGTGGATGAGGTACCACTAACAGAAACACCTCCAGTGGAACATAAGGAACTTTCATCAAAAGTAACATCACGACTAATGATCACTTTCATAGAATCAGCACACCATAAACGATACCCTTTGACACCAGAACCATAGCCAAGAAAAGTGCATTTTTTAGCTCTAGGAACTAGTTTTCCATCATTGACATGAGCATATGCAGGAGAACCAAAAATTTTCAGATTTGAATAATCAACTGGTTTATCTGACCATACCTCTTCTGGAATCTGAAAATCAATCGCCGAATTAGGAGAGCGATTAATCAAGTAAGCAGCTGTAGCAACAGTCTCTGCCCAAAAGTCATGCTTTTCCCATAAGCCAGCATTGGATAGCATGCAACGGGCCCTTTCCAGAAGAGTGCGATTCATACGTTCTGCACGTCCATTCTGCTGAGGTGAACCTGGAACAGTCAAATGTCTAGCAATACCATGATCAGCACAAAATGTATCAAACTCACCACTACAAAATTCCAACCCATTGTCAGTTCTCAATTTCTTAATTTTTCTGCCAGTCTGATTTTCTACCAAAGCTTTCCAAGACTTGAAAGTAGAAAAAGCATCACTCTTATGCTTTAAGAAGTAGATCCAAACTTTGCGAGAGAAATCATCAATGAAAGAAATAAAGTACTCACAACCTCCAATAGAAGGATGAGGAGAACGACCCCAAAGATCAGAATGAATATAGTCAAGAATACCTTTACTCTGGTGAGTTGAAGTAGCAAAACTAACCCTCTTTTGTTTGCCAAAAACACAATGTTCACAGAACTCAAGTTTGCCAATATCATGTAAACGACCTTTCTTGTGCAAAAGATGCATACCTTTTTCACTCATATGGCCCAAGCGCATATGCCACAGCTTGGTATTAGAGGTGTTGGATGCAATAGAAACAGCTGCAGTACCTGTAACTGTGGAACCTTGCAAATAATAAAGGTTGTTCACACGACTGGCTTTTAAAATAACACGGTTTCCAAGAGAAATCTTAAGAACACCATTGTCACCGGTATACTTATAACCCATAGCTTCTAAGGTGCCCAAAGAAATAAGATTCCTCCTCATTTGAGGGACATGGCGAACATTTGTAAGGGTATGAAATGTGCCATCATGAGTTTTGATCTGAACGGAACCAATTCCAACAATTTCAAGTGGAGACTCATCACCAATAGTAACAGCACCAGTTGCAAGAGTATAATCAGAAAACCACTCTCTATGTGAGCAAATATGAAAGGTGCAAGCTGAATCAAGAACCCAAGACATGCGTTTCTCAATATCAGTAGTGACCATGAGTGCTTCTCCACTATCACTGTCAACAATGCTAGCCTCAGCAGATTTTTCCAAATATGTTTTCTTTTTCTCTTCTTTCCTTTTCAATTTATCACACTGGGAAATATCATGAGTATTTGATTTACAATAACGGCAAAAGATGTTGGATTTACGACCTCTGGATTTAGACCTAGACGTTGATCTATTTGACCTGCCTGATTGATTAGATCTACCTCTAACAATTAAACCCTCACCCTTTCCACTGGAATGAGGGTCAACATCAAATTTCTCCTTAGACAACAAATTTGATTTAACGTTCTCAAAACTGAGGGTATCATGACTGCCATAAAGCATAATTTCTTTAAAATGTTTAAAGGTAGCAGGCAAAGAGACAACCAACAAAATAGCCTTATCTTCATCCTCAATTTTCACATCTAGACTCTCAAGGTCCACAATGATAGAATTAAACTCACTGAGATGAGACTGAATCGAGGTACCTTCTGCCATGCGAATAGTGTACAGACGTTCTTTAAGGCGCAATTTGTTGGCAAGACTTTTCTTCATGTATAACGTCTCCAACTTCGTCCACAAGGAGGCGGCAGTTTCCTCTTTAATGACTTCGCGTAGAACATCTGTAGACAAGCTGAGTTGCATAGCAGACAAAGCCTTCTGATCCTGTTCTTCCCACTCACTTTCATCCACTTTGTCTGGTTTTTTCAGAAGAGCTTTCCGGACACCGAGCTGTGTGAGAACTGCCTTCATCTGTATCTGCCAGATAGAAAAACTGATCTTGCCATCGAACTTCGCAATGTCAAATTTTGCAGTCATAATGACAAAGTGAAAAACAGGAACTTAGATCGAAAAATCCCTGAAAAAATAGCAGATCACGTGAAGTGGAAAGGCGTCGGCGGCTAGATGGAAATTTGTGGAAGGCTAGGGTTTTTTGTGTGGATGGCTGAGATTTTTGCGAAATATGGAACCGTGAATCAGGGCCGTTGGATGAAAGCTCTGATACCACTTGTTAGGAAAGTGACACAGGATTTAACGTGGAAAAACCCCTTCAAGGTGAAAGGGAAAAAACCACGGAGAAACAAATCAATATAATGGTTCAAAATTACAGAGTACATGTGGTGCCTATTTATAGGCCAAAAGGAATAGAAGATATATTAGGATTAGGAGATAGGAGATAGAATATGATTAGGAGATAGAGTCATATCCTAACACCATGATTTTGAACTTTTCCGGTAGCAGAATCCAAGCATGGCATCTTCAATGCAATCCTGTGCGGGGAGATCGACTTTGGCAGCAACCCATGGCCGAACATTTCATCCGGGGCAAAAGACCTTGTCAGGAACATGCTCAATGCTAACCCTAAGCACAGGCTTATGGCATTCCAAGTCCTCAGTAAGTAGTAGTAGTACTAAACCTTTGGATGCTAATGTTAGAACTATTGTTTCTTCTTGTATCAGTGTTCTATTACATATATGCAAACACATAACTAAATTGTATGGATTTGAACTGGCAGACCATCCATGGATAAAAGAAGATGGAGATGCACCAAACACACCACTTGACAATGCTGTTATGAACAGGCTCAAGCAGTTCAGGGCCATGAACCAGTTCAAGAAAGCAGCATTAAGGGTACACTATTTCACATATATAGCTATTGAACAACAACTTACTAGACAACCTTAATGTTTTCTTGGACATATCATAGGTAATAGCCGGGTGCCTATCAGAAGAGGAGATCAGGGGACTGAAGAAGATGTTCAATAACATGGACACGGACAATAGTGGGAGCATAACACTCGAAGAGCTAAAGAACGGGATAGCAAAGCAGGGCACAAAGCTATCCGAGGAAGAAATAAAGCAGCTCACGGAAGAAGTAGTCACACTGAAATTAAGAACTTGTTTCCATTAGGATGAGAAGTTAAATTAACAAGCCTCTTTGGATTTATTTTTCCGTTGTATTTTCAGGCTGATGCGGATGGCAATGGATTGATCGACTATGAGGAGTTCATCACTGCAACAGCGCACATGAATAGAATGGATAGGGAGGAGCACCTGTACACAGCATTTCAATACTTTGACAAGGACAACAGTGGGTATGTTGAACACCAAAACTAAAATAGTTGAGATGCCTGAATTTTAGGATTTTCCAGAGATTGTACCAGAAAGCAAGCCTATTTCATGTATATTGTAGATATATTACAAAAGAATAGCTTGAGCAAGCCTTGAAGGAGCAAGGATTGTATGACCCCTAAGAAATCAAGGAGGTCATCTCAGAAGCTGATTCAGATAATGTAAGAAACAAATACCCTAAATCTCGTTCACACAAGGCGCAATGCAACACAAACTAAAAAGGTTTAGCACATGTTAAGGAAAAAGAAGCTAAATAGGATTGTTTCCTTGCAAATCTGAATATTGTTCCAGAAACTTGATTGTTGTTTCTTCTTTCTATTCATAACATCAGGCCAGAAACTAAAAAACCAAATCAGAAAGCATTTTTGAGTTACGGAATCTAAAGTTAGCAACAGATATTTCATGCATGCAGGACGGAAGGATAGATTATTCAGAATTCACGGCAATGACGAGGAAAGGCAACGCCGAGTCAAACCCAAGGAAAAGGCACGACCCGATTCTATAGTGAAACGGACTGTGCATGGAGCAACGACCAGTTCTTGGCGATGTTGAAGATCATACACAGGAGCACAATTCAGAGAAGCAAAATATGTACTTAATACAAGTGTATATAAAGGAGTTTTCTTTGCAAATGATCTTATCATTGAGCCAAGATTCATGGATGTCATGTAAAATGTACTTTCTGATGGAGAGGGGATGATCTTGGATATGAATGAATAGAGTTGTGAATTTAGGGGAGATGAGTTTTGTTGATGCATGTTTATCTTATGTACTTATTCTCAACAGGATAATTACTTTGGTATGTAGTTTTACAGTTCTGTAAGGGAATAGAAGATGGAGGCTGGGGTGTTGGCATTGTGAAAAAGGGAGAAGATTTGCAAAATGCCAACCAAACTGATAACAGATTTATAATAGGGTTGGTTTCAAGAGTATAGATATTCCGTCGCTTCGATTTTCCTCAGTTGTCTTTACAAAAGAACCAACGACAAATTTGAGGAAACAATACACAATAAAATCTATCAATGCTAAAAAACTTCAACAATGTTCCTCCAAGAGTTGTAAACTAATTAACTAGCATGCACCTGCATAAATTTAAGTAAGCTAGAATGTGAATTAAAATGATGTTTTCTCAAGTTGGTGAGAGAATAAATTAGGTAAAGTTAAGACAGCTACGAAAAAGGTTTTCTTATTTCATCTGCAGAGATTTCACCAAACATAAGAGCTACAGACAATTTAACAATTTGTGCTTCAAGTTTTACACTCCAGAGGAAGTACCACCAAACTATTAAACTTGCTAATAACACAGATTTTTCATGCTTATCCAGATTGGAGAATCTCGACAATAGTTAATGTCACATTTTAATTTTTTATTGGGCTGATAATATGAATTTGGAAATTGTATATATTCTTTTGTTGTACACTCCTTCCCACACTTATTCAGAATGTACGCTTATCCACCATAAAACCAAAACCATTAATACATATGATATAAGAAAACCAACAATTATATAACATTGCAGATTTTCTAAAAAATTCTGCAAGCAATCCAAGTTTGCATCAACAAGTCTCATAGTGAGCACTTCCATCAAACAAACTTTACAAGGAATGGTATGGTGGAAGTGCTCATTTTATTCAGAGAACAAAGAGATACTAGTGTGGTTATTTCATCAGAAAGCATTATTTTGGATGTCATAGGAGCCAAGAGAAACACAAGAGCAGGAAAGCATATTCTTACCTTAGAAAAAAAATCATTTTGCAGTTTCCAGATAATCTTTCATCTGCAGTGCTTCACGTTCCTTTTGGCAGCGTTCTCGCTAAAAAAATTGGGCAAGATGACGTTACATCATATATTAAAAACATTAAAAATGTACTAACATTGTAAAATGCATAGTGAATCAAGAAAAGCACACGAAGATGATCAAAGATTTGCAAACTCCATATTGCTAGAAGAGAGAATTTGACCTGCTTTTCATGTAATAATTTGTCCATGGAAGGGAAGCCATAAGGACATAGGCAATTGAAAGAAGGGGATTGATTTGATTTCCACTCGCGCATTTTCGCAAACAGTTGGCTTGCATATGCAAACAACAAACACACAAGAAACCAAGCAAAAGTCCCAAAAGCATTGCCCGCCCACTCGAAAGGAGTAAAAAGTGTGAGAGGGAGAAGTTGAGGAGGAGAAGAGAGAGGGGTGGCATACCCGGCGTTCCCAGAATGGGAGGAAGCAAACGAAGTCGTAGATGGGAGAGATGGTGTTGAGGAGCACCACGTTCACCCCCATGAACACCAGCAGCCCCGTCATCGGCCTCGCACGGTGAGGCATCCTAGGCGGAGACGCTCTCTCCCTCCCTCGACGGAAACTAGCACGAGAAGAAGCCTCCTTGAGAGGTAGAGTCACGAGCGCTGGAACGCTGGTGTGTGTGTGGGGGGAGGGGCCGCGCGGTGGGCGCGAGTTTTTTTTTCTTTTTAAAATACCGAAATTAGATACCATTTACCACATAAACCAAAAAATTTGTTTGATTTGGATTTTTTCGGTTCAATATTTTCAATTCGAGACAAAATTGCACACCCTTGTACATTCTTATGTACAATACAAGTCAAAATGGTTGACACTGATAATTCTAATGGAAACAACAAACATTGCCGTTGTCAAAAGTGCAATCAAGAGAAAAGGAGGCTGCTCAAGACATACATTTGTATTTCAATGTCTTTTCTTCTATTTCACTTATCTCTTCAAATTCGGTTTTTTCTTGGAGCAAAATAGTTTATCTAATTCCAATGCCCGTGTACATGCGACGCTTCGTGATGCTTGAGACGACAAAATTCTTTTTATTGCCAAAGGCCGAGCACTGACACCTGCGAGGCAGCAATCACTCGGAGATTTTTTTATTAGTTACCTCTTTGATTTACGTGTTGAGTCATTATTTAACTATTTTTCTCTCTCCTCTAACCCATAATCAAATATTTTTGTTGCTCTCCATTCTCTAAGAACCTCCCCAAGAACCAACCTAATTGAGTGGTCGACATTCCAGATAGTACTTCACACGCATAATAGAGAATATTTTTCTGAAAATGCTTTTGAAGCACTCATGCATTGGACTTAGCCTTATATTATCTCCAATGCTAGTGTGTAGCCAACATGTTACACGCATACAGCACGCGAATTAGGCTTGCATTTAGTACGAGAGGTGCTACAAGTGGCCTCATGCATCAAATCAAGTTAGAGTTGGTGTTGAATCTTGGTGTGAAGTGATATAATTTGTGGATCTCACATAGATTCGATTGCAGAGATAGGATAAGAAAAGTGATGATCTAGGGTCCATCAAAAGAAGGGACCCAGCCATGTACATGTATGATGCGCTATGCATAAAGCTGCAATGACAACATAATCACAAAAAAAAAAAAAGACAGTGAGAGAAAAAAAGAAAACTTGATTTTCTAGACCTAGCCGCCGTTGTTTTCTTTTTCCCTCGGGTGGCTGCTTCCCTTCCACAAGTGAAGGCACGGCGACGCCATCAATGAAGTTCCAAAGGAGCTATAAATTCTTCATCTCTTAAATTCCCCGCCAATATAGCTTCAATTGCTTCATATTCTAAAGATGTGACTACTTGGTTCACCTCAAACAACCGTTGTCATCTTATTATGTATGGGCTCTTCGATTAATTGTTGCCTCTTGCCCTCATCCATTAATTCTTAAATACCACCAGTTACCATTAAAACAATCCATAATAATTCTCAAATTTATTTGTACGTTCTAACTTGCTCGTCTTGGATCCTAATTTTGAACCCTAATCTAACTTTGAAAATCTCTCATCTATGTTAGGGTCTAGAGATATAATCGTACTGTTAGAAAGAAGTAGGGATTACAATATTTTGTAGCCAAATATTCATGTTATGATGCAATTCTAACTTTTAAAGAGAAATTGACATATTGTGCCGATTGTTTTACTCCTAGTTGTTTTGATTAAATGATTTTGTGCCTATTCTAGTATTGAACTAAGTTTTTTAGATGGTATATCTTCTATGCCCACGAACTTGTGCATAGTTTCTTTTTTTGGAGCAATTGTGGGATATGTTTGTACTATCAATTCTTCTTGTTGGATGTTGTTGACTTTGTTCCAAATTTTAGGTATAATTGTTTCTTCTCTAATCTCTAGGAAATTCTTTAGAGTTTTTCTGTATTCAGTGACTAAGTTATGTGGGTGAAAGTCAAGTTGCATTATAAATGTTTCATTTTGTGACTATAAAATTTGAATTGGAAGTTTTTATCTATATGTTTAACCAATTTAAAGACCTATTTCTCTATTTCGCCGCAAGGCCTACAAATTGTCAAGACCAGCCTTGGCCCCACGTGTATCATGCCTCATCCCATATTTGTTCACATGAAAATTAAATTGATAGATGACAACAGCATGTGGATACATGCCTGGTTGCATCGTGCATCATCTCATAAACCGCATGGGCAATATAGGTGTGCACGACTCGCATTGCACGCCCACCCATGGGAGGCATACGTGTGTCATTGAAAAGTGGGTCCAGAGTTTTCTGGCCCCACTTGTCATCGAGATGGTGGTTAGGGATGCATTTTCCCTCGCATGCACGCCCACCCATGAGAGGCATATATGTATCATTGAAAAGTGGGTCCAAAGTTTTCTGGGCCCACCTATCATCGACATGGTGGTTAGGGATTCATTTTCGCCAGATTTTTATAGGAAAAACTTTGAAATAAAAATATAATGTTGTTTGGATTATATGCCAGTGCGGTATATTATCTCTCCTTTAGAGTCTAATTGTTAGAGCGAATTGTTTTTGAAGGATTTTAAGTAAGTTGGTAGGATTGTTTCTTACCTCATCTATAGAAGTTTGAACTAAGGAGGAGATCGTTACAATTATCTCTTATCTTATCTGTAAGAATTTGGATAGGAAGAAGTCATCTCATACCTTATTAGTTAGAGTCATAATTAATTCCAGATTTTCAGTTTTTCTTTTATTTCTTAACTTAGGTCTATATAAAGAGTTGAGCTCTTTTTAATTCTATGTATTTTGTTATGAAAAAAAGATTCATCTTATCCATGACAAGTCGATTTCTCAAATCCTCAAACCAGCCGCCACCCTCGGGACACTGTCGTGGACGTGTATGTTGGGGTGGTGCCAACAAAATTCCTCTCTTTTTATTGATCTTTGCGCTGCCAAAAAAATCCTTTTCTCCTTTGTATACTCCTTTGATCTAATCTGTTAGTAGTCTCCCTACTACTTGCTTTTGCTCCTATTTTGGATATACAATTCATCACGGTGATATTGCTGATGCTAGTGCAATTTATCTTCATCTGTTGATGCTTCTATTTGTACTTCTTATGTCTGTTCAAACATCCGTACAACCAAAAATATTAGATTTGACATTGTCTTGCTAGCAACTTTTGGTTTTCAACCATTGAGTATTGCTGCGTCATGCAATTTTGTCATACTCATCCTTGCACGGCTTCTACTCTATTAATTTTTGATTTGTTGTTCTTGCAATATATCACCACAAACTCTTGATACGTTTCATTAGTCTCTTATGTCTGTTCTTTTTAGGGGTTGGTTCCATCTGGATTGGTTTTTTTTTTTGTGGAGTATTTTTGTTTGTTGCCAAGATTTTTGTTGTTGGAATTTTTCTTTTGTTTTTTAAGGAGGTTTGTTGAGTTGTGAGATTATCCTCTAGTTATGCCATTTTGAGTCAATTAAAGCTTTATTTTGATTGTGTTGCATTTAGACAAATAGTTCTTAGGACAATTTGTTTTATACCATTGCCAAAAAAAATATCATTTTGCTAAATGCTATTGATGTCTCACTAAAACATAGGTCTAGATCTCACTTATGAGTCTCACAACTAATGATAAATAGCAATACATCCATCTTTGCAATGGTATATAACTAGTTTTTCTATAATTCTTTTGTCTTGTTTTGAGAAAAATGGCATTAAAAATTCAGATTGACAACCTCAACAAAGTTTGATATTTTGATTGCACCATCGCAAGTATGTATGATGGTCATTTTGTTCGACTAAGAAGTTAAACTAATCATATTTGAGTTTTGAAATCTTCAAGGTACATTTATCATGCTATTCGTGGCAGGATACAAGGGTGCATTTATCATGCTATTCATGCCAAGATACAAAGAACACAAAGATCTACATAATTTGGAATCAATATTTTTGTCAGTTGTTATATCGAGTTGGTGTAATTCGATTTTGTTTTTCATTAGATTTTAAATCAAGTAGAAGATTGTTAGAATTACATCTTATCTCATCTATATAAGTTTAAATCAAGTAGAAAATTGTTAAGATTATATTTTATCTTATTTGTAAAAAATTGAATTAAGGAGGAGTTATTTGTTATCTTATCAGTTAAAGTCTTAGTTAATTCTAAATTTTCAGTTTCTATCTATCTCTTTATAATTCTATCTGCTTCAATATGAAATAAAAACTCTTCTTTTTCCCAACATAAGATTTATATGACATTGCACACCCTTTTTCTTCTCAGAATCTCTTTAGAGTGAATGCCCATTCAACATGGCCATAGAAACATACGCTACATTTATGTTTTGTGTTATAATATTTGTTAAGAATATATGAGAAGTGTGAGAGCGTGGCTAGGCTTTTTTTAATAAGCTTGTTTTGTGCAGCTTCATATTAGAAAGCCAAGAATCATAATTTCACCAATTTCAACTTTTTAGAGACTTTTAATTCTAAAGAATTTTGGGTTTATGATATAATACTTTTCTTTAGTAGGGCGGGTAGCTTTGGAGATCCCATTTTTTACGAAGATAAATTGGATATTTAGTCTCTTAACTCTGAACCAGAGTTTAAAAGCCCCTAAACTTAAAAGATGCTCGGGCCAAGCACCATTCAGATGTTAGGGTTTAGGCATTTTGCAAAAAAGCCCTCTAGTTCTTGGGGCATATGGATCGTACCTTGATGAAAAGTATGATAATTGTTTGAATTTCTGTGCAGAGAGCTGCTGTCATTGGTCTTCATATGCTTCTTGGAGGTTTATGCGCATTGACTATAATAATCTCCTTGAGATTTGTAAGTAAACCATGAATTTTTATTATCTATTGGCTATTGCCTTTGTTTGTCTGTCACAATGTTAGTGATGAAACAATGAAGCTCTTATTTGGCTTCCTAAATAATGGTCTGCTGCTTGGACTGTCTGGCAGTCCCTATGTTTGCAGGTTTTCCCTAAAATTCAGTTTGGGCCTATGCGATGCTGGGCAATCCTACTCGTGTTCTGGTTCCTCGTTTTTGGAGTTTGGGCTTCAAGAACCCAGAGCATACGTTCCTCATAAGCTATTCTTGGATCATTGCGAGAAGCTAGGATTCCTTTCATGGTTCTGCCATCCACGCGGTGTTTGGTATGTGATCGTGAATGTTAATGGTCTGTTTGGGATTCCTCTAGTTGCATCCTTGTGTATACTCATCCTACATTGTATTTATCCAACCCTTTTTGGACAAAGCATTTCAAATATATGTGTTTGACTCAGAGCATAGGAAAATTATGTTGTGGATTTTTATGGGAAAATGCTCATTTGGGATGCAACAGCGAATTAATGATAGCCATGAGAGTTAACTTGCAAATTCAGCAATTTCTAACATGTAATGGGTATAATTCAGCCTTAAAAGGATAACAAAATGAGAAACAAGAGCCTAAAAATATTTTTGGTCTTACATTTCATATGCCACTAGCTTGATTACACACACACACACAAAAAAAAAAAAAAGCTTTGGGTAACCTCAAGTAATAACATTGCTCCTATTTTCTATCATCTCCTGTGGCCTGCCATCCTGCCACTCCCCTTGTGCACAAACCTTGAAGTACGAGTCACCTTGATATTACGAAGTGCCTTCTCATGCCTGTGGTGTACTCTTGGTCCCTTGTCATCCATGGCAACAGAGTGACGGCTGATGCCAAGCACTACCCGATGATTTCTTGGCCGTAAAGACCTCTCCAAATAAATCTTTCTCCTACCCTCTGATCTCCTTGAACAAGACCTATCAAATTCACTAGACCTTGTGATGTATCTATGCCGAATACTGTCTGAGTCATCGTCACTAGAACTTGAATAGAAGTACTGTTCGTTGTTCAATCGCCGCTCTTTTCTCACTCGCTTCACACTCCTTATCTTGTTCCAGACAAGCATGCAGCCATGCTCACAAGCTGAGAAGGACGAGGCAATGCAATACCAACCCATTCTGCACGTACCTTGACAAACACAACCGCAGATGCCTACCTTGTAAAGAAGGTAGAAGAAAACTAAAACTGCAGAGGTTGGAAAATATCATGAATTTAAGTAGTAGGAATTCCAAAGAAATAGAAAAATTTTTAGTTCGTCACGATTTCTACCTATGTAAAAGAGAAACAGTATGGCAGCCACCTTCAGAAGATTTGCGACACAGAAGTTCTCGACATAGCATATTAGGTCCCATGTTGAGCCACAAACTGAACTGTGACAGATAAGAATGAAAAAAAGGTATATAAAGTGGAAGGATGCATTTGCACTTATATTACATGTCACATTGAATCTCATAAACCTGCATGTTTTGCCAGAAAGAAAGTCCAATGGTGCTCCAAATATGTCGCTGATAGCTTTGGTAAAACCTGAAACTAGAGAGTTGTGGATGTTTCCCATCAGGAGCTCTTATAGTCCACTTCAGTATCTCACTAGTCCTGTCTAATGTGAAAAATTATAATGTCAATTGACAGTTGCATAAGAAAACTGAAAATTGAGGAACAAAAGGACAAACCTTGCCATTCATATGTCTGTTCTTTGCATGGTATGATGCTGTACTATGTTACCAAGTAGTAGACACTACATTTCTTGAAGAACACAAAGTTTAAACCATAAAAGAAGGAAGAAAAGAAACAAGGCCTTACATATACCAGAAAGCAAGCCTATTTCATATATATTGTAGACATATTACAAAAGAATAGCTTGAGCAAGCCATGAAGGAGCAAGGATTGTATGACCCCTAAGAAATCAAGGAGGTCATCTCAGAAGCTGATTCAGATAACGTAAGAAACAAATACCCTAAATCTCATTCACACAAGGCGCAATGCAACATGAACTAAAAAGGTTTAGCACATGTTAAGGAAAAAAGAAGCTAAATAGGATTGTTTCCTTGCAAATCTGAATATTGTTCCAGAAACTTGATTGCTGTTTCTTCTTTCTATTCATAACATCAGGCCAGAAACTAAAAAATCAAAATCAGAAAGCATTTTTGAGTTACGGAATCTAAAGTTTGCAACAGATATTTCATGCATGCAGGATGGAAGGATAGATTATTCAGAATTCACGGCAATGACGAGGAAAGGCAACGCCGAGTCAAACCCAAGGAAAAGGCACAAAGATATCAAAGATTTACAAACTCTCTTCATTGTATATTGCTAGAAGAGAGAATTTGACCTGCTTCTTTTAATGTAATAATTTGTCCATGGAAGGACAGAAGCCACAAGGACATAGGCAATTGAAAGAAGGGGATTGATTTGATTTCCACTCAATCATTTTTGCAAAACAAGAGTCCAAGCAAAAATCCCAAACATTGCCGTGCAAGCACACCCGAAGAGCTGAAGAACGGGATAGCAAAGCAGGGCACAAAGCTATCCGAGGAAGAAATAAAGCAGCTCACGGAAGAAGTAAGTATTCACACTGAAATTAAGAACTTGTTTCCATTAGGATGAGAAGTTAAACTAACAAGCCTCTTTGGATTTATTTTTCCGTTGTATTTTCAGGCTGATGCGGATGGCAATGGATTGATCGACTATGAGGAGTTCACTGCAACAGCGCACATGAATAGAATGGATAGGGAGGAGCACCTGTACACAGCATTTCAATACTTTGACAAGGACAACAGTGGGTATGTTGAACACCAAAACTAAAATAGTTGAGATGCCTGAATTTTAGGGTTTTCCAGAGATTGTACCAGAAAGCAAGCCTATTTCATGTATATTGTAGATATATTACAAAAGAACAGCTTGAGCAAGCCTCGAAGGAGCAAGGATTGTATGACCCCTAAGAAATCAAGGAGGTCATCTCAGAAGCTCATTCAGATAATGTAAGAAACAAATACCCTAAATCTCGTTCACACAAGGCGCAATGCAACACAAACTAAAAAGGTTTAGCACATGTTAAGGAAAAAGAAGCTAAATAGGATTGTTTCCTTGCAAATCTGAATATTGTTCCAGAAACTTGATTGTTGTTTCTTCTTTCTATTCATAACATCAGGCCAGAAACTAAAAAATCAAAATCAGAAAGCATTTTTGAGTTATGGAATCTAAAGTTTGCAACAGATATTTCATGCATGCAGGACGGAAGGATAGATTATTCAGAATTCACGGCAATGACGAGGAAAGGCAACGCCGAGTCAAACCCAAGGAAAAGGCACAACCCGGTTCTATAGTGAAACGGACTGCGCATGGAGCAGCGACCAGTTCTTGGTGATGTGGAAGATCATACACAGGAGCACATTTCAGAGAAGCAAAATGTGTACTTAATACAAGTGTATATAAAGGAGTTTTCTTTGCAAATGATCTTAGCATTGAGCCAAGATTCATGGATGTCATGTAAAATGTACTTTCTGATGGAGAGGGGATGATCTTGGATATGAATGAATATTCTTACGGGTTTAAAGAGAAACTTTCATCTGCAGTGCTTCACGTTCCTTTTGAACAAGATGACATCATGTATTAAAAACATTAAAAATATACTAACATTCTAATATGCATGGTGAATCAAGAAAAGCACACAAAGATATCAAAGATTTACAAACTCTCTTCATTGCATATTGCTAGAAGAGAGGATTTGGCCTACTTCTTTTCATGTAATAATTTGTCCATGGAAGGACAGAAGCCACAAGGACATAGGCAATTGAAAAAAGGGGATTGATTTGATTTCCACTCAAGCATTTTTGCAAACAGTTGACGCGCACATCCAAACAACACACTCCAAAAAATTTCTCTTTTTTTTATACAAAGAGTCCAAGCAAAAATCCCAAACATTGCCCTGCAAGCAAACCCGAAAGGAGTAAAACATTTGGGAAGGAGAAGTTAAAGGAGGAGAAGAGAGGGATAAGGGAGGAAGTAGACAAATTCGTTGATGGTGGAGGAAGAGATGGTCTTAAGGAGACTTAAGGGTGTTTGTTCGAGAAATTCTGTTCAGTTCTCAATATTTCTTAAATTTCAGTAATGCAAATTGAATACCATTTTTGCCAAACAATATTTCGGTTCGGTATACCAAATTAATTCAGTATGACAATCAATAAATACCAAATTTACCAAATAAACATGTGCCTGAATTATATAACTGTTTTCTCAACAACTCAATAGCCACAAATTCGCACTAAATTCTCCAATTCATCTTTAAGTTTCTAAGTTTCCAATGTTCAGTTCTGTTTGTATAGCAGCTGATGATTGATTGATCAAATTTAAATTAAAATATAAGTATGACACAACATTCAAGTTCTGGTTGTTGGTTACATATCCTAATTTTATTTTTATGAAGTAATTGTTAATGCGGTTTCTATATCAGTGATTTGATTTGATGAACTGAAGATAAGTTTTTTCCAAGGAAATAAATGTGCTCTCAAAAAGAAAAACTCAAGTCAAGCTGCACAAAACATACATACGACCTCAAATCATCGGCAAGTATTATGTACGCCTCAAAATATAAAAAATTTCATAGAAAAGAATTAGTATCCGAATAACGAGGAAAATTGTTTTGAATAACAGTTAAACAAATTTACAAGACAAATGACTAAGAAAAAAAAGAAAATCACAATGCACGATTTTGTTGTCGGCTCTGTTGTTGCAAATCGAAAACGGCGGCGGCGTGGTTGCTCGGCGGCACAAGGACAAAGGCCGCAGTGGCACCGTCGCGCCGCAGTTCCCTGCCTCCACAACACGCTAGCCAGCGACAACTGGGTCACAAAGGTCGCGGCCGACACGCTTGTGCCACTTGCTCTAGAATACAGACAACATCCTATCACCTACAAATCTCTTTGCATTGCCTTTGAAATCAAAAAGTTTAACAGAAGATCTGACCTTTCTGTTAAAGTGGTTTTGTTTTTCGTTTTAATAAATTTATGGCCGATTAACACTAATTTAGAACTAGAACAGTCTCTAATAATAACGGAGTTGACAATAACAATAAAAAAACTGATGTGATAGGGTGACATTTTTAGTGGCAAGAATAAAAATATATTGTTTTTTAGGAATATAATAAATTTTTCTCCTTTAATAATCATTAGTGCCAACATAATTAATTGAAATGATTCTAATATAAACAAATTTAATTTAATAATCATTAGAATTTAAGAATTTGGGTAATTAGGTTTAAATATACTTGTCACTTTAAAAATAAATGTTTGTGTGTTTTATCATTGTTTAGAGGAGCTAGTATTGTAATAATTAAACTAGAGAATTTATAATTACAATGTTGAGTTTTGAACCTTAGACGACAATATTGAGCTCTTAGTGAGTCTTGGACCACAATGTATTATTACTGTTGTACTATCAATTTCTTGCCGAGTTTTTTGTAAAGCAAAGCTGACCACAGCAGTTAAGTAACACAATTTACAAGTGATTAATTGCATATTTAGGAGAGCAGTTTTGCCAACCGCAGTTTTGCCAACCGCCTAGAGAGCCGAACTAACTGGTAGTTTTTGCTAGTTGCCGAATGAAGAGGCATCATTTCGAAGTGCTTTCCACTGCTATAAATACTATGTCTTGTTGCATTAGAAATATACAATGACAACTATTTTCTTTTGAGAATTTCTAATTAATTATATATTTTAATGCAAAAAAACATACTATTTATATCAATGGAAAGTACTTCAAAATGATCTCTCTTCATTCGACAATTAGCAAAAACTGATAACAGTTGATTTCACTCTCCAGGCGGTTGGCAAATTATGTTACATAAATATTTATTTTTAAAGTGACAAAATAATACATTCAAACACAATTACCCAAATTCTTAAATTCTAATGATTATTAAATTAGATTCGTTTATATTAGAATCAGTTCAATTAATTATATGGACACTAATGATTATTAAAGGAGAAAATTTTGTCCTTATTTCTAAAAAACAACATTTTATTCTTGCCAATAAAAATGTCACCCTATCATATCAATTTTTATTTTATTTTTAAAATTATCGTCAACTCCGTTATTATTAGAGATTGTTTTAGTTCTAAATTAGTGTTAATCAGCCATAAATTTAGTAAAAAGAAAAACAAAACTGACGAAAGACCTTCTATCAAACTTTTTGGTTTCAAAGGCAACGCAAGAGGATTTGTAGGTGATAGAATGATGTCCGTGTTCTAGTGCGAGTGGCACGAACGTATCGACTGCGGCCTTCTTCGCGGCCCAATCGTCATTGGCAAGCGTGTTGCAGAGGCAGGGAACTGCGACGCCCTAGCTCCACCAAGCCTCCCTCCTAGTGTCGCCTCTCCACCACCGCCGAGCGCCCACACCTCCGTTGTTTTCGATTTGCACCGACAGAGCCGACCACAAGATTGTGCATTGTAATTTTCTAATTCAGACTTGTGAATTTGTTCAACTGTTACTTAAAACAATTTGCCTTGTTATTTAGACACTAATTCTCTTCTATGAAATTTCCTACATTTTATAATGTACATGATAGCCAATGATCTGAGGCTGTATGTATGTTTTGTGCGGCATGAGTTCGTTTTAGAGCATGTTTACTTACTTGGAAAAAACGCATCTTCAATCCACCAAATCAAATAACTAATACTGAAACCGCATTAACAATTATTTCATTAAAACAAGATCTGCAACCAACAACCAGAACTTGAGTGTTGTGTCATACTTACATTTTAATTTAAATTTGATCAATCAATCACCAGCTGCTATACAAACAGAACTAAACGTGAGAAACTTAAAGATGAATTGAAAAATTAAGTGCAAACTTGTGGCTATCGAGTCATTGAGAAAAGAGTTATATAATTCAGGCATTGTGTTAACTTGGTAAATTTGGCATTTATCAATATCATACTGAATTTCGACAAAAATGGTATTCAATTTGCATTACTGAAATTTAAGAAATTCCGAGAACTGAACCGAATTTCCCGAACACACACCCCTACATCTCCTCAACACCATCTCCCCCGTCTACGACTTCGTCTACCTCGAACACAGGGTACGCTACCCCTCTCTTCTGCTCCTCAACTTCTCCCTTCCAAATGTTTCTCCTTTTGGATGTGCTTGTTGGGCAATGCTTGGAGCTTTTGCTTGGATTCTTGTGTGGTTGTTTGGATGTGCGCACCAACTGTTTGCGAAAATGCCCGAGTGGAAATCAAATCAATCCCCTTCTTTCAATTGCCCCAATCCCCTTCTTTCAATTGCTTCTGTCTTGTGGCTTCTATCTTTCGATGGACAAATTATTACATGAAAAGCAGGCCAAATTCTCTCTTCTAGCAATATGCAATGAAGAGAGTTTGCAAATCTTTAATTATCTTCGTGTGCTTTTCTTAATTCATCATGCATATTACAATGTTAGGACATTTTTAATGTTTTTAATATATGATGCAACGTCATCTTGTCCAATTTATTTAGAGAACGCCGCCAAAAGGAACGTGAAGCATTGCAGATGAAAGTTTCTCTCGAAACTACAAAATGATTTTTTTTTTCATAGGCAAGAATATGTTTTCCTGTTCTTGTATTTCTCCTGGCTCATGCTTTCTGATGAAATAACCACACTAGTATCTCTTTGTTCTCTGAATAAAATGAGCACTTCCACCAAACCATCCCTTGTAAAGTTTGTTTGAAGGAAGTGCTCACCATGATACTCGTTGATGCAAACTTCGATACTCATATACATAAACATATATCAACAATGAGAAATTTAGAGTAAAACTTGTTCACAATGACTATAGTATTGTAAGTTGTTACTCGTATACATAAACATATCTATTAGATATACATATCTAGTATTGTAAGTTGTTACTCATATATCATATACAACAACCTAATACAAGTATCAGAGAACAACAAAATGAAAAGAAAAATCCTTTCATTTTTTTTCTTTATTAACATATCGTTCTCTAATATGGTTCATATTTTTAAAAACATTTTGCATTAATTGCTCCCAGCAAACAGACAAGGATCAAAGAACCTGACATAGAGCAGAATTCATAGAAAAAGAACACCTAGATGCAAATTAGAGTCTCCCTAGATTGGTAGCCAAATGAGAAAGAGAAGAACTAATAAGCATCCTTTCTTGAAGTCCCTACATAAGTCTATGTTACTACTAATAAATATTGCTGAAAAAGCAATATTCATCAAGTTCTATTGCTAGTTTGCTACTAATGACATAGAGCAGAATTCATCAAACTTGATGTATACTGGCACTAAGGTAAACAGCTTAGCAAAATAGAAACATCTTAACAACATAACTGCATTCAGTCTAGCATATCAACATATTGTAATTCCCAATTACCACAGACAACTGTAAACACTAAACACAATCAAGATTCGGTAGATGCATACAACATCCACATCCTACTGCATATGAGAAATCAAGTTGTACAGATGAACAATGTAAATAACCGACAATGATAGAACATGAATAAAACAAATGAATTCTTCTAATGAATCCCTAATTAATTGATTCTCATCATCCAAAAGTATAGACAACAAAGATAGAACATGACATTAGGAACAGCAGAGAATCTCAGAGTTTATACTGACTGGTTTTGCCAAAAAGCACTAGAACAAAACTACTTGTTGCACAACATTCTATTGCTGGAAAAGCACCAGAACAGAACACATAGCTACAGCAATTTGAACATACCTCCATCTAATTTGACCCAAATACTAACTAGCATCGGAACAGAACACATATCCTCTAACTTGCAATAAACACCTCTGAGTTTTGCTCCTCCTTGAATCCCAAATGCCAACCGACAAAGCCATTCTATCTAATCTCATCAGCATACAACTATTTGACCCAAATACTAGTTACACCTACTGGTACCAGATTCTCTAGGAATCAGCTAATAATGCACTAACATGTGAAGCAAAAACCACTGATCTCTAACTAACATGAAAAAATTACTGATTTCGGAAGAAAAGAAGAGATGGAGAGAAGAAATGGAGATTTCTATGTAGATAGATATAACAGCAAAGTAATCTGAAGAACGCACAGAGCTAGGCAAGCAAGGAAAATGACAGTATTTCCTTTGGGAACAGCAAAGTAATCTGAACATCATAGAAACATCATAGAAGGCATTCTGAAACACTAGCACTGAAGCACATGCATACTTCTACCCATGGATCCAAACAGAACAAATTATGCATATAGATATAACAGGAACTAGGAACAAGCATTTCACTGAAGCACATACAAGCATTTCACAGAAAAACTTTAAATGCTATCAATCTTATGAACTGAACTAGGAACAAGCATGGAGCTAGGAACAGATCAAAAGAAAAAAAATCTTCTACCAATAGATCTGAACAGAAGAAATTAACATGCAGATAGATCTCTTGAAACAAACAGGTAGATCTGTGAAGATATGAACAGTAGAAAATAACACAAGCAGATAGATCTATTGAAAAGAAGAGATATGGAGAAGAATTGGACATTGCTATGTACCTGGATCAAAGATTTCCAAGCGCTTGTGTTCTTGCTCTGATCTGCTCCGATTTGAGAGGGACTAACAGCCCCTGTAACTGGATCTGTGAAGATCTGTGGGAAAAAGGTGCAGCACTGGCACCAGCGCGACGCTACTCTCAGGCGGTCCTCCTCCCGGCGTCGGCTAGATCTGGACGTTCAGTGCATATAAATCAAAAAACGCCTTCGAAACCCTAGATATGCGAAACCCTAGATGGGGAGGGGATGATCTCACCGCAGAGGGGGTGACGGCGTCGTGCGGGGAGGGGTAGGCGGCGCGAGAGAGATCGTGGGGGAGGCGTCGTCGCGAGAGGGAGCAGTCGCGAGAGAGATGGTGAAAAAACTGCCTTCACAGGTCGGTTTTTTTTTTCCGGCTGATCCGGTGGGTTTGGGCCGGAATTTTCCCGTTCCCAGCCCAACTCAAACGCGATTTTTAGGTGGGCCGAATTTAATTCCTGCTGGGATTTTATTGTCCGCCGGATTCCGGGGATATCAAACAGGCCCTTATCAAAAGAACAGTTTTGCTTCATACAGGATTTGAGAAAGACTTCATATATAGACTGAGTGCACCTGTAATGATTGATCTCATGATACATTAGTATCAGTTCTCATGCACAGATTTACAAGGATAGTTTTGTACAGCATTGTAGAGTAGTCAAAATAGCCAACCTCAAATTACCAAATAATACGCAGTGGCATCATATAATACAAGTGGCAGTGGCATCATATAATACAAGTAGCATTCTGTTGTTGCTTCTTTATATCTAGCGTACCCATGGGATCTCAAGTCTTGAAGGCACGAAGTCCAGTCAGATCCCTCAAAACTTCCAATGGCTGCTGCTTAATGCAGTTCATTGCCAAGCCTGTGTATAAAACCATCCGACGGGGTCCTGAAATTTGCTTGCCTCTGAAAAAGATCTAGATGGTGCTGATATCAACTTTGCTCTTCACAATTTGGAAGGCTAGGGTGACCCAGCTGCCACAGCTGCACTGAATCCCTGACCAATTGAAGTATCCTAACCGTGCTCCACAGCGGATGCATGACAGCTTCCCCTCCAAAGCACCATCTTCTACTGCTATATGAACAAAAGAACCCATGTGAAGCCATTTAGCGGACAGAAATAAATAGCAGGACCAACACCAAATGCTCCACGCACACGGATAATGAAACTAATGAAAATGATGAAAAAAACCATCACCCCTTCAGCGAAAACAATACAGTGACTTCCATCTTTCAAGTACGAATGAAATTTCAGTTGTATCTAAGATGACAGATTTGCAAATTAAGAATTAACAAGGATTCGGTAGAACAACATTTGACATAAGCATAAGCTTTAATGATTTCTAATTATTTCATTTAGTTGTGCAAGTACTGAATTTTGACATTCATCAAATCTTAGAATTTCTGAGCCAAACAATGGATAAATTTGCAGTCGCCATAATCTCAATAAAGCATGCACAACATAACTGAAGTATGTACAAACCAGATATGTGGGGAGGAAAAACTTGCTATATGCATGTTTGTATCGCACATGTGCAGACGCCATACCACATGAGCTTCATGTGGATGCATAACTGTATAAGTTACTCCAAGGGAAAAGTTATGGAGTTAGCATACCTGGAGTCATCCACTTCAAAGGCTCAATAAATAAAGAGGAGCAATTTTGTTCCCTATAGTTATATGGGTGACCACTTTTCCTTTTGTTCCACTCAAAGCAAGATTCACCCTCACCAGGAACATGACTGACAACATTGTCCTGCAGAGCAACAATTCTCCTGCATTTTCTACAGCGGTAAGCTGTTTTATGTTGCTGCTTCTTTGACAGATCCTGAGAAAAATCAGATTGTGAAGAAATACCAGGGTCATCTTCAAATATATAGCTTCCTAACTTCTCTCCAATTTTGTAGAATTGACCTACAAGATAAGTAAATTGGAGGCTAAATTATAGATTCAATCACATTTGTTGAAATGAAAGTGAAATAAACAGGAATTTGTATTAAACCAATCAAAGCTGCTAATAAAAGGCAAATATTTCACAAAAGTTGTGAAAAGAAGAATGATGTTTGTGATATGAGTGAAACAAACATATGTCATACAGTGCAACTGAAGCTGCTGCAGAAGGCAAAGATTTCATCAGTCATAAAGAACTAAAAGACTATAAAAAAAATGAGAAATTGTGCTACATATGACTACAAAACCAAGCAAAAAAAAGGCAGCAAGATATCCTGGTTATCATAAGCATATGCAAACTTGAACAACTTGACTAAAAGAAACTATCTGGAAAATCAATCCAACTTTGCCTCAGATAGATCAAACAGTCACCACATTCACCAAGATGGATGAAGACTAACCTAACAATTTTATGCGGAAGCGCTTGTACAAAGGACTGGAAGTATCGACTTTGAAGCCCACTTCTTCAAATAAGTTCAACTGCAAGTTACAAACATCCAACTAAACAACAAGCATACCGAAGCCTCATACTGTCATACACTGCAAAGAGATCCTCATCATAAAGGAAATCTCACCTGATCAAGAAAACCATCATTGGGGCAAATGGACTCATATTTCCTTTAAAGATTCTAGTGCTTCTGGCAAAACATAATAGACAGGACATGTCACAGGAGAGCATTACAAAGAAGGATTAAGCATTCACTTTGCAGTAAAAAACTCCAATAATGTAGATATAGAAAATTATGCATTATATCCAAAGGAAAAGCATTCAAACCTTCCAGAGATTTATGTTCTGTCCTCATAAGATATGCAGTAATGATGGTGGCACTGCAACAAGTTGAAAACAAATTCAGAACGCATGCATAAAGATAGAACAGGAATAAGTAGTATATGTGAAATTTAACCCCAAAGTAGCAGCTCATGAATGCTACTAACACTTAAACTTCTATCAACACACAAACACTGGAATGATACCTAAAAATGGCACACAAATCAGATCTTTAACTCAACCATAATGGTTATGTCACTAACAAGCACACTTTTTTTTTACAGAAAACTCTATAACAATTAGATTACCACACAAACGAGTCAAACCAAATACCATACTTAGCCCAAGGTACCAAAGATCCCATCGTTACCACAAAAGAAATGGAAATGATCATACTTAGGAGTTAGGACCATACCTCCTCGAGACAACGGCATAGCAATGCACCAAGACATTGCCTTCCTTCCTGCCCTCATCAATGAAGTCGAGACAGGGCTCGAGGAAGTCGAGCAGGTCCTCTTCCTCGGTATCCCGTATCGTCACGGCCATCCGCGTCACCCGCAGCCCAGCCCCGGCGCGCTCCACCACACGCATCAACCGCCCGGGCGCCACCGCCGATGGCGAAGGCGAGCCATCCTCGCCGGCGATAACGCGGCGGACCTCCTCGGCGGGGATGGAGAGGCCGGGGCGGCAATCAGAGATGAAGGAGATGGAGGCGGAGCTGACAACGGAGAGCACGTGTGTGAAGGTGAATTCGGTGTCGGCGTCGGCTGTGAGGGCGGCGATTGCTTCCTTGATGTCTCCGAAGAAGAGGCGCTCGCGGACGTGGTGCGGCATGTGGGCGGGATAGCAATAGGACTAGGAGGGTTGGGAAGTTTGATCGGAGCGGGAGGTGGGGCGTTAGCTCGGGTTTGTTTGAGTGCAGGAGGCAAGATCCACGAGGGTTGCCTCCTCCAAGTCCCAACTCTGTCGACGTGTCGCCGGAGATCGGAGTGGAGATGGTGCTCTGGGCTGAGGTGGATAGAAAATAGTGGCGGAATCACTGACGCATTGGGGTGGATGATAGAAGCTTCAATTCTGCAGTGGAGGGAGAGAAGATTTTAAATTCTACTGGGAGATTTCCGGATAAGTTTTTCAGATAAATATTCAAAATATATTCAGTGGACTACCATTCTACTGTAAAAATTTTTGGTATAAATCCAAGTGCAAAGTGTTTTCTTAAATATCAAATACTCTAATGCATTGGTATTTGAGTGATATTTTACATATGGTCCGCGTATAAAATATTTTATATGATAATATATTATATTATATAATTATTAATATTAAAAATTACTAAAATTAAATTCAAATATTTCGAATACAACAATAACAAAATTAAAAATTAAATTATGTTTTTTTACAATTTTTTTGCCTCAAAAAACAGTAATTGTTTCCTAGAAAACAGTAATATTTTGATACACGGAAACAATAGAAAACAGTATTTTTTTTATCTCAGAAAACAACAGAAAACAGTAAGTTTTTTTATTTAACAGTAGTTTTTTATTAAACAGTAATTTGTTGATTTTAACAGTAATTTTTTTTATATCCAACGATAATTTTTGAGTCACTAATATATGGATCTCATGGAATAAATACCTCAAATAATCACATTTACACTACCAAACAAAGCATACTGACATATGAGTTCAGTTCATATTTGAGCCCATTATTAACCACACAACTCCTACTACAACAGTGAAATTAAAAATTTAGATGTAAATCTCTCACTATATAAAAAAAACTAAAACGATCACTAACATGTAATCCCTAGAACTATTCAGGCCCACATGTCATTGAAAGTGAATAATTAATTTGGTGGTGCACGCGGCACACGAGGTGAGCGCACCCACATGTTGTTTCGCACGCCGCACTATTTTACTACTAACCTACTCACTAACTTGCAAGTCCACACATTATCTGATCCCATCTATCAGTATTAATTCCAAGATGAGTATAGGACACACAGCGAACGAAACGTGAGGTCCACAAACCGCGTCCTCAAACGCCATCATTTCTCCCAATGCAAACACTATGCGCACCTGAGCGCCGGTGGGACCCACCTGTCAAGCTTTTGGGCAACCACTGCTTGATGAGGTGTCGTCATACAATTAGTTTGTGGGGGAGGGACCTACGTGTTATCCAGACGCCGACTAGGGCGCCTGATGTGGACACAACCTTATGTTGGATGGTGACCATTTCATTGACAACAGACAATAGAACTGATTTGGTATCCAGGATGTCATAACCAGAAACACCAGATCATCTATCAAGTGCAGTTTTATCCACCCTAGCTATTTCTCCCTTTTCTTTGCCTTTTCAAGTAGAAAAATAAGTGTCACATAATAGACTTAAAGGGTTTTTTTTGGAAACACACACAAAATAAATAACTACAACATAAGAATAGGAACAACACATGAAAACTGTGGGAATCCAGGTGCAAAACTTAGTATTGAAAACATGGATAAAAAACATAAAATTGGACGTTTCCACGTAGGAAAAATAAAGAAATGTAAAAAAAATAAAATCAAGAATATATTTTGAGTAACACACAATTACTCCCTTTATACCTCTTGACTCCTCATCTTCCATCTTCCATATCTATTGTATCTTGTCTCCTCTCTCAAAATCCATCGGGTGGTGACAACAACAACGTGTGATGGCAAGTGATAGTGTATTGAGCGATGACGATGAATAGTGACAAACAACAGCAGTGTGAGACATCATAAATGGTGACATACAACGAGTGATGGCACCGGGGCAACAATGGTGATGGCATGGCGAGCTCATGTGGGAAATAAAAAATTAAAAGTTCGAGTGGATGTTTTTCTCTTATGAAATAGTAGAAAAGTAATATTGTTCCTTAAGAATTGAATAAGCAATTCTTTGATTTCAAATAGATAAACAGTACCTAAATACTAAGGAATCCAAACCCCTGTTTAGATTTCTAGATTCTGCCTTAACCCAACCCAACGCACATGATCCGGCGCGCATGATTCAACCTAACCTGAGGATGTCCTACCCTGAAGCAAGGACGGATGGATACAAGTTTTAGGTCAATCCGCCCCACCATAATTATTTATAATCATATTTTTTTAATATGTTAGTATAATTTATAAATTTAAATATATCGATTTAACTAGTTATGAGGCATCTTATATTCAATTATTACTAGTATTATATATAGTTTTCATAGTTAATATCTAGATACCATTATTCTGTAATAATATTTCCATCAAACTACTTACTAGAAAATTATTTTTATTTTGAAAATTATTTTATTTACCAAACATTCGAACCCAACCTAAACCAATAAATACCCGTTGATCAGTCAATCTTGACCTACCACCCTGACATAAACAAAGTGGATGTAGGTGATATCAAAACCCATCTTACCTCTTTCCATCTGGACATCTATCCCTATTTTTCCTTTGTTTTACCTTTTATCCAAACAACCCTAAGGGTTTGTTGTAATGTAGAAATTCGATAGGAATTTCGGAGGAAAGAAAAAATCAACTATCCTTGGATATTTACTTTCCTAAGAAATTCCTATGGAAGTTATGTATGTACTCCAAATAGGTCCAAGTACTTTGTGGGCTAGATTGTTTGTATTTCTGGCGTGAGCGTGAGAGCATCATGACTCAATTAAGGACACTACTATGAGGTTATTTGGTTGCTTGAATTAAATTCAGTCTGACTTATTCATATGGGCTATTTGATTGGTTAGGTTACATTAGAGAGCCAAACTGGGGATGTAAAAGTGGTGGTTTGAGTCTGACTCACAAACAAACTCAATTTAAGTTTCTCGGTGGGTTAGTCTCACTTAATGGTATTATTAGAAGAGTGTTTAATTCTTAAGTTGAATTAAAAATTATTAAGATAGATTAAGAGTTATTTATGTGCATCAAAGACAAATTAATAATTCTTGATAATATTTTTTATCAACTCATGTATCTAAACTTGCATAACACATGCAATCAATCACACAAGATTATTCTCAATCTACATGAACTTATACAACCATACAATTAACTAAACTAACTCTAATTTGTGTTTATTCATCCTATCTGGACTAAACAAGCCTATCCCATAAAATCTGAGTGGATAAATGTGGGCAACCAAACGGGCCATACTTTGACTGTATTGCTCGTGCGACGGCAAGAACGCAAATCAGTCAGGTCAGCAGATCTTATTAATTCATGTTGACCAGGCCCTACCTGGTTTCTTCCATAGTTCAGACTATTTTTTCCATGCCCAGCCCAGCCCAACTCACCAAACCAACCGAGTGGACTGAACCAGACCACATAGATGATAGCGCAAGAGCACCAGTTTCTCCTCTGATCCACGCACATAGTGAATAGTATCATTGCTTGCCAGTGCGCGTGCCAAAAAAGCCTAATATTTTAATCCCACATCCCCAACACCATCATCTTTTGCACCATTGAATCCATTCAAGCATGCATGGCGTTTGTCGGCTTTTTGGTCAAAGGTTTGTACTTCTTGGGAGGACAAAAGAATCTCAGAGCCACTTTTTCTTCTTGTCAAAGAAAAGCATTACAAGTCCGTAAGATTCTCCCTTCCTTGGGAAAAAGTTGTCAAAAGGGAGAGAAATCCATGTGAAAACAGCCAAAAACAAAAAAGTGGAAAAAAAAACATTTATTAACATGATTTTTGTGTTGTTTCTTGGTTGAACGAGTTATATTATATGATGCTAGACACATACAGGGACCAGCCAATTACAATAAGAGTCCAAATCTAATCTTATTATAGGATAAAAAGATATAAATAAAAATTATTTAGTTGATTATATGAACTGATATAGGTTGAGAAGAGATATTGTTTAATTAATTGTATGAGTAATAAACTAAGAATATGTGATATGAAAAAAATTATTAGAGTTATTAGTTTATCTTTATTACATCAAAATAATTACTAATATATCTTAATAATTTTTTATTCACTTTAATTCATCTTAAAAAGTTTTAATATACACTAATCACTCTTAATAACATCATTAAATAAATCTGATTTAGTGGAAAACTCAATGTAAAATTCCCTTAAGAGTCTACCTCAAATAATATTTTTCTGTTCGCTTGCAGTCTAGCTCAAACCATTTTTTTTAGGCTTAGTGCTGAAGTTTAACCAATCAAACACATAATTTTTCAAAAGATTCTACACGAACAAACAAAATTTAGGTCGATGCACACAACCAAATAACTCCTAAACTACATATTTTATGGGAAAGAATTAAGGGGTGTTTGAACAAACTTAATTTATCTAATAAACTGATTTTATGGGCTTATTGGTGTATAAACCCAAACAACTAGTTTATTTATTAAATCTAAAAATTATTCGACAAGATTTTGAGTTTATAAATTTAAGAGACTGAGGGAGAGAGATAAACTCTAAATAAATCCAAAAAGTCTGAAAATTGACTACTGCTTATCCCCTAAATAAACCCCACCCGGCTTATAAACTATCAAATAAATCCTATAGTTGACTGACTAGATTTGAGCTTTTTTAAGCAATTGAAACCAGATAAACTTATCAAACACCCCTTAAAACTCACATGCATATTTGCTTAAAGGAACATACCGTAAGCGACAAGACGAAAATCTGGCCAATTGTAAGTGATCTCCTCAATAAAAAAAGGTCTTACAGATTAGATGACTGTTAAATGTGCTTTCTGTTTCTAAGTAGTGGCCATCAGAATTCTAATGCTTCAAGCTCAGATAGTAAGCAACAAAACGTTTTACCTACATTGGATAGCTAGCTACATTCAGATGCTACCGGTGCCATTACTAATAGTACTTGCTGACCCTGTGACTCTAATAGGAATAGGATTATTATCCAAATAAAAGGGGAGCAATGGAGTTGCAACAATAGACAACTTGTGCAGACGCTGTCAGTAACATCACAAGTTTTTGTGCAGTTCAGAGGCCCAGAAGTATGTATTAGACTAGGGTGACGGGCAGAGCTATCAGCATCCCGAATATCACGCTGCAAAAATAGCATTTATGATCATGTCAGGACCATCTCGATCAATGAATGAAATACCATGTTAAAGTAAGCCTCATATTAACGTTAACAACTTTATACTTTTTCTGATTTAAGAAAATTTTCTTGCGCAAAAGCAACCTAACCCATATAATTTTTTTAATGATTATAAATAAAAACGAACCGTTAAATAGGGGCAATGATGATAGTGGAATTAGTGATTTGAGTCATGACTGAAGTTAAAACACAGTAGCACTGAACAATGTTAGAGATCAAACGCTGTGCTCAGTATATCAGGATGAACATTGTACTCCTTCGCAAACACAAAGGGAACAATTCCTTGAGGAAGGGCAGCCTGAGATCAATGGAAATCGTAAGTTTCCTGAAAAAGATTTATCACTTTAATTAAAATCACTGTTCTTAAGATTGTGTAAACTGTAAATTTGAAGCATCACATAGGCAACAACCCACCTGAACAATAGCAACATGCAGAAGCACTCCGCGCGGTCCAATAGCAATCGAGGCGACAGACATCACAGGCAATGATCCGTGGCTGTAATGCCATGAACAAGCCTGCAACCACAACGTAAGTATTTGTATTCGCACAATTCAAGCATAACTGAATATCAAGAGGCCAGTCCGACAAACCAAGGCTGAACATGGCCATTCCCAGTCCTGCATCCGATAGGATTGAGATTGATCGAGCGATGATCGCGGGCATTTCAATCCCCCACCTACAATTGCAATGCATGGCTCACAAGATTACAAAATGTGCAGGGTAATCAATAACCATGATACGGTGAAATCTCACTTCGCCTGTAGGAGACTAAAGACCAGATGACACCAAGGAGGCTGGAGTAAGTGTTCGGGTTCCTGATCAGCTTCCTCCAGACCATGATAAGAATGAGCCTAGTCATCACACTTGCCGGCGGCATGGCAGTTGGCCTTGCCTCACCGTCATCCTTTGGGTGGAGCTCTGCAGTTGAGTTGGATCCGAGCTTCAAATGTTTGGTGCTGTTAAGGTAGGATTTGTATAACAAACAACTAAATCACTACCACAAACACATGCAGGACCTTGAACAGAACAAAATCCCTGTCAATAAGCAATCTAATCCATTCATGCGGTGGTCTTGAATTATAACAACTTAAATTTCAAATCTCCTTTGAAAAAAGAGAATAAAGATCTCATCCATCCATCTAATGATCTCAAGTCACAACTACGTCAATTTAAGATCTCTTTAGGTAGGGACTTTTCTATTTGAAAATTAAAAAACAAAATCGAAATTCGGAATTATAAAAAAGATGAATTAAAAACTCTTTTTTCAAATATACTTTGACATAAATTTGGAATTAAAAATAAAACTAAATTTCAAAATTAAAAAAAGGAAGAAATGCAGAAAAAGAGAAATAGAATTTCGGAATTAAAAATAGAAAGAAATAAAATTATTTTTAAAAATATGCTTGATATAATTTCGGAATGAAAATTTAGAAAGAAATAAAAATCTTTCTAAAAATATTCTTTGCTATAAATTCGAAATTTAAAAATAAAATAAGAATTCCGAATTAAAAATTGATAAAAATTTAGAAAAAAGGAAATGAAAATTCTGAATTAAAAATATAAAGAAACAAAAAAATACTTCTAAAATATACTTTGTATAAATTCGGAATTAAAAAATAAAACAAAAACATGGTGAGATTTTTTGTTTATTTCTTTTTCTGTGTTTACCACTAATGCATGCATGCAATGTTATTTTATTTCTTTTACGGTAATATGCACCACTAATGCATGCATGCAATGTTATTTTATTTCGTTTACAACAATATGCGTCACGCTATTAAGACATTGATTAGTAATTTAAACACTTAAGTTATAGCAGATAGGGTGAGATGTTTCATTTATTCTTTTATGTTTACACTAATGCATGCGTGCATGCAAATTTTTTTTTCTTATTTAAATGTAGCATGCATCATGCTCTTAATGCACTAATTAGTTATTATATTGGAGCATTAATTGGTGCATTGAAATAGTAGGGAAGACAAGAATTTTTTTTTGTTTTATTCTTATCCGAGAGCTAAGATTTAATTTGTTGTAGAGAGACAATATGTTTCTAAATTGTAGGTATATAAAGATATTCCGCGGCTAATTTTTTAATATTTGCCTCAACATAGTATAATAGAGATTGTTTGCTACATCAATTAATCCAAATGTTCTCAATAAATATTGTTATTGTTTGTATGGAGTGATGATATTGCTTCCATACTTGCTAAGTTAGTCACTAGAATTTGAACACTGCAGTGAAGGACAAATTGCATGCTCGTCAGATCAAAAATCGACGATCAACAGCAACGTTGATATGGAATATGAATTGGTCGATGAAACCCCACAGCATGCTAACCAAGACGCTCCTAAAATCGCTAACTAGTTAAGGTCAAACTCTAACTGGAACAGCAAGGAACCAAACAAGCTCCCTGTTTGGACTTTGGAGTTGTGAAATAGGAGTCACCTTTGGCGAGGATCTCCCCGTGCTCGCTGCCGGCCCCGAACACAGGGACTCCTCCGGCACGCTCCGACACTGGCGACGCGCTGGAGCTCCACACGAACATGTGCAGGTCCTTCCTCTTCCCCACCACCGCCTGCGGCTGTGGCGAGTACCCCCCACCCCCACCCTTCTCATCCTCCCCACCCTTCCCTCCACCCACCATGGTAAAGAACTCCGCGTGGTTAAAGCTCGACCCCCTCGGCGTGGAGTTCCGCGACAACTGCAGAGAGTATATCTCCACGCCGAACAGGTTCGACGCCCTCGGTGTCCCGCCGCCGCCGCAACCATTCAGCCTCTGCTGCAGTGACTGCGAGTGCGAGTAAGAGCCCGCCGCCTCCGACCGCGAGCTGGTGGACTTGCGCACCGTCACCCGCATCCGCCCGTCCTCTCCCACCTCCGCCTCCGCCTGCAGCTCTCCTCCTCCACCTCCCCCTCCGGCCAGCGACACCACGTCGGAGTCCACCCTGAACGACACGATGGACGCCGCCGTGTCTCCATGACCAGCAGCCGCGCGCCGCGGTACTCGAAGAGGAAAAGCATGAGGGTGTACCAGATGGTACACTGGAGCACGACGATCTGGACCAGGAGGCTGCCGGTGTCGGGGCCGTACATGCCCTTGAGCAGGGGGATGCCCATGACGAGGGTGGACAGGGAGAAGAGCGTGATGAGCCAGTCGAGAGAGCCGCGACGAGAGAGGCGGCACCAGACCGCGAGGAGCGCGAGCACGATGAGCTTTTGGAGTGAGTCGGCGGCGAGGAAGCGGAGGTTCATGGAGAAGGGGTTGTTGAAGACGATGAAGTGGAAGGAGAGCAGCGGCACCGCGAACAGCGCCACGAAGCGGTTGATACCGGAGCACTGGTCCGGCGAGAAGATGCGCCACCACCTCACCGACCCGTACGCCAGCGTCATCGCAACGTACAGAGGCACCACCGTCGTCAGTACGTGGTACAGGTCCAATGCCGTGATCATGGCTACAAATGCTCAGTATGAACCAAGAAAAGGGCAAGAGCTGAAGAAGTAGGAATCAATGGCAAATTAAAGAAAGGAATGTTAGAATCAAGAAATGGAGAAAAGGCAAAAAAATGTGTGTGTGAATCAAGAAATGGAGGGGCTCAAGAAGGGGTTTCGTAGTGGGAGAGTGTTGAAGGTCAGGGAGGGAGCAAGAAAGGGGGAAGAGACAGCAGATGAGGCAAGGGGCTCAGGGAGAGCAAACGCAGCTCTGGGACAAAAGCAGGACGCAGCTAGCGAGCAGGAGGCGGCATGTCATTGCGGTGCTTTTTGCGTGCAAAAAGTCGAGTGCAATTGCTTGGCTTGGTTTTAGGTTTTTGGAGGGTATAAACAGTAACATTTGGTGTAATGGCAGACAAGAGAGAGGGATCATTGGGCAGAGAAGCGAAGAAGCGCGCAGGGCTGTGACTTTTGTTTCTTGCAGTGGTAGCAGTAGGACAACCTATACGATGCGACTGAGAGAGAGAGAGTGCGATTTGGAGGCAGAGGGAGTGGGAATCCCGTAAAAGATCAAAGGTGTATGAAGTCTTGCGATTTTCTTGGTTTCTCTCCGATATTGTTTCATTGCTTCGGTTGTTTCTTGTACTAGTTGTGCTTTAAAAGAAAAGACAAATGAACAGCCTTTTTATTTTTGCTTCGTTGAATTTTACAGTATTTCTGACAGTTATTCTCTCAATCACAGAATATAAAGTGTTTTTTCTTTGCCAATGCAGCAAATTTAAAAAGTTTCAAATCTAACAAAATATTTTGATAAAATAATTAAATTTTTTTATTCATAAATTACTTAGAATTGTGAGATAGATTGTTAGAACTTAGAACCAGTGATCCATCATAAATAATATAAGAATGGAGAACTAAATAAGGGTATAATAAAAAAGATAATAATAAATTCACATGCGTGTCTTATGCTACATCTATTTCAAAATGCATGTCATTTTGATATTTAGTACAAGAAATAAGACACGTGGAGAAAAGACCACATTAGTCTCATTTAGTACACTTTATTTGTACTTTTTTCAGTTCTCCAAACAAAATATTTATTTTTTCAAAATATTAAATGAAGGATATTTCAGAAAAGTGATATATAAATGTATCTCGAAATTGTAGAACGGCATGTGTTGGAAATAAAATTAGAAAAATAAAATGATGTATTTGAAAACGAATAGAGTATTATGTAATAAGATTGAAAAAATTATATGTGTTATATTGTGTATGAAATCATAGTAAGGAAATGTAGAAGTTTTTTTAAAATAATACATTAAAAAATCACAATTACAAAAATAATAGACATGTAAAATTTTGCAGATCTAATCTTTAATCACCATCTTGGCGACTGAGCCATTTCTTGATTTCAGTCACTATACATCTCAACGACTAAAACCAGCAGAGATTTTAGTTGCAAATATATGTGGTGATTGGGTTTTTTGGCTAGTTGGGTTGAAAAATAGTTTCAGTCACCATACGTTTTGGAAATCGAGAAATGTCTCAAATGTCTTGACATATGGCGATTAGACATTAGATCTACAAGAATTTTATAATTTATGTTATTTCTATAATTATTTTTTTTTCTAATGTATCATTTAAAAAATTTAACAATGTGACAATAAGAAAAAGCAGTCAAGATGGGAAGGAAACCATAAGAAGAAATGTGAAAGAGTATAGGAATCTTTTGAAGAGTTATTATTTATTTTTTTAATATATTTTTATTTTATTTTTTAAATAAAAATATATATTTCTTAAATTATCCAACTTTTAAATTTATCGGAACATCTTCTAAATTTATTAAAATAAGCCACTATATTGGACATAAAAGTCAATAAACCTATAAAACAGATTTATACGAGAAATTCAAACTCAATCAAGTACATTTTTAGAGCATATTTGATGGGTACTTGAATGTGACGTAGAGAGCAAAGAGAGTTTTAAAAAATAATTTTTTTCAGAGAATCAGGAGGTAGTGATGCCTTCAATGGGCGCGGTTTCAAGGGGTTTCAGGTGAGATCCACGTATTTCGACTTTTGTGCACAGTCTTAATATCTCAATTTAATATTATAAGCAAGTAATTCTCTTACTATTTTCTTTCTTCTGGCTCCTCCTTTCGAAATGATGGATAGGGGTAATAGGAAGTTAAGGTGACGGGACACTTAATTCCTCCTTGTATTGAAGACGCTCTTAGGCTCGTTCTAACTCTGGCGCCTGGACGTCCTGACAAGTGAGATTCATTGGAAAAAATAATAATCAAATTGTGAGAGAAGAAAGACGACGCCACGTGAAGCTTCACCGGCGAAACTCTGACATGTGGGACCCACGACGCCTGATTGGGCGAAGCGGTACCATTGGAGCACGCGGGGACGCGTCGTCACGCGTTTTGCGGGGCACACGGCACGAGAAACGGTGCCTTCGTACCCTCCCGTGAACTTCGTCTGACAGGTGGGCCCAAATCCACCTCGGGGCCACGTGACAGTGAGTGGGTGTGTGGTGTGGAGGTACGGGACGAGGCGCGGTGGGACCCACAAAACGCGTGGCCTAGTGTGAACGCGTTTCGTGCGCGTGCTGCGTGCACCCGAGCCGTGTCGCCGCCAGGTGGGCCCGAGTGTGTAGAGGGCCCGCATGCCAGTGGTATTTTCGAGCTGGAGTTGGAAAAAAAGAGCCGTTTGAAGTTTTTTGCCCTCGGTCCTACCTGTCAGTGACTTAAAAAATAGCCGTTTAAATTTAGCCGTTTAAAATTAGCCGTTGGAGTTATTTTATTCATTTTTGAGGTTAAAAATTCATAAAAAATCATAAAAAATTCAAAAAAATTGCAAAAAAATCCTGAAAATTTGTGTGACCCCCTGTTTATAAATATGCCCAGTTTTCAGTTCATTTACCCTCAATCAAACCAAAACCCACACACTTTGCACTCTCCTGTTCATCCAGTATTTTCCGAAAAAATTTCCAATGGCCAACAATCCCCCTGCAGTTATGTTAATTGGTTTGGCAAACCAAATTTCGATGAGGAGAACTCCCAAGTGGTAAACAGTCAAAATCCGCCCAATTTTCAGCCCCCTCCCCCAACATATCCGATGTGCTATCCACCGTTCACTGCACCCCCTCCATACAGCCAATCACATCCATATGCACATCCGTACGCGCAATCCCCCTACGGCCCTTACAGCTAAAATCCTTATTACGTCGAAGCTCCGATCATGTCTGCAGAAATGTCGCCTCCTGAACCACCGAGCAAAAATTCCCGCTCCACGTCCATATCGGATACCGACAGTCCGCATAGCTCAGCCCCGGTCTTGATCGGGGCCGATGACAACACTGGCAAAGGCGAAGGAAGCGCTGGGCCACAGCGTAAACGAATGCTCTGGTCCCAACAGGACGACATGCGACTTGTGAGTGCTCATCTAACTAGTAAATTCCGCTATCGCAGACTTTGTTATTAAATTTGGATTTTTTGTGTTCCAGATCAGTGCATGGTTGAATAACTCCCTCGACCCGATCGATGGGAACAATAAAAAATGCGACGAGTACTGGTCAAAGGTTGTTGCGTCGTATAACGAGAGTAGTCCGCCTGATCGCAGACGAGATCTCAGGCACTTCAAAGACCATTGGCAAAAGAGTAATAAAAAAATTGTTCAGTTCAATGGTATCTACTGCAGGTTACGCGATGCCTATGCTAGTTGTCGTTCAGACGACCAGTTGATGTTGCAAGCACGCGACATATACAGGCAGGAGGTGGGTCAGGCATTCATCATGGAGCACTGGTGGAGAGCCGTATGTGGTCAACCGAAGTGGTGCCGAAGCTACTTGGATTCTTCTAAAAGAGCTCGCCTCAACGAAAAAGGTGCCCACACGTCATCGTTGAACAACGACGATGACCCCGTCGAGCTTCCACGACCTAAAGGGCGAGACACAGCAAAGCGGAAGGGTAAGAGCAAACAAGGCGGAACATCGTCGACGCTCGAGGAGACCCTAGAGCGCATCGACAAAGCCAACGCCGAGCTTAATAGTATGGCCGACAAATCCCTTGTTGTAGCCGATAAATTGCAGGGGATGACCAGAAGCAAAGAGAAGGCTTCATTTATGAAGTCGTTGACGAAACTACTTGGGATGGATACATCCTATTTCTCGGATAACCGTAAGGCGACGCATGAGGCTGCAATAGAATACATCAATGAGCAGCTTAACGATATGAAAAACAAATAGTAGACCGAACATTGTACTTTTCATTTCAAAAATTGTACTCGCACTATTAATTAAGTGGTTTTGGATTCACCTGTTTACACTGTGGTATGTGATCGATACTTTTAGATTATAGCCGTTGGAGCTGACACATCTGTTCGATGCCTTTGGATTTTAGCCGTTGGAGCTGACGCATGTGATCGGTATTTTTGGATTTTAGCCGTTGGAGCTAAGACATCTGCTCGATGTCTTTGGATTTTAGCCATTGGAGCCGACGCATGTGATTGGTACTTTTGGATTTTAGCCGTTGGAGTCGACGGGTCCAAATATATAGGGGTGTAAAATCCGAAGGCATCGAGGCCTCCGCTCTTGATGATCTCAACTTCACAACCAACCCCAAAAAAATGTCGTCCAGCTCAACCACAAGTAGTGGTGAGGACGAATGCATCAACCAAATGGAAGAGTTCACGGCGGGGTTAGCACAGACCTGTCTGACGGTCGGACCCCTTATGCGTCACGCTCTTCGTGATGTTGAAGCCAGTATTGATGCTGGTACCTCGCACCGCCGCTGAGGACGTAGCAGAAGGTACATCGAAAGAGATTGCGAAGACGGTCATAATCGTCTAGCCGTGGACTACTTCGCCGATGTTCCGATCTACCCCAGCTACTTGTTTCGCAAAAGGTTCCACGTGGGGAGACCCTCTTTCTGCGAATCGTCGAAGCTCTCGGGGAGTGGTTCCCGTACTTCACTGAGAGGAGAGATGCCCTCAACCGAAAGGGGCTATCTCCATTGCAGAAGTGCACTACGGCTTTGCGCATGTTGTTGTATGGCTCGCCCGCCGATGCTGTCAACGAGTACGTATGCATCGGAGAGTCGACGGCCATTCGGTGCCTGGAGTTTCGTCGAAGGAATCATTGATCGGTTCGCGGAGGAATATCTCCGTAGACCTACTATCGAAGGCCTCCAGCGTCTACTCCAAAAAGAAGATGACCGAGGTTTCCTAAGGATGCTGGGAAGCATCGATTGCATGCACTGGGAATGGCGCAATTGCCCAGTTGCATGGAGGGGCCAATTCACCCATGGTGATCAAGGAGTCCCTACAATAATACTTGAAGCAGTCGCATCCAGAGACTTGTGGATATGGCATGCCTTCTTTGGTGTTACCGGATCCAACAACGACATCAACGTGCTTAACCAATCCCCCCTTTTCACTGATGTGTTGCGCAGGCAAGCTCCTACGGTTCAGTACTCTGTTAATGGGACAGAGTACAATACGGGGTACTACTTGGCCGACGGTATTTACCTCGAGTGGGCTGTCTTCGTGAAGATCGCACCCTTGCCCCAAACGGACAAACTTAGGTTATTTGCACAACATCAAGAAGGGGCAAGAAAAGATGCGGAGCGAGTGTTTGGGGTGTTGCAAGCTCGATTTGCTATTGTCCGCGGCCCCGCTCGATTTTGGCAACGATCAACTCTTGCCAATATTATGAAAGCGTGTGTCATCCTCCATAACATGATAATCGAGGATGAGCGGCACTCTCATGACCCGATCACTCAATTGTACGATACTCAAGGCACATCAACCGTAACACCACCTACTATCCACAGCAGTGCTCCGCCAAAGAAAATTTTCGAATATATTCTAGATCGAAATAATGCAATTTGTGCTCGCCCAACACATCGATAACTGAAACGGGATCTTATCGAGCACATTTGGCAGCGTTTCGGGGCCGACGGTACCGACGAGTAGCTGTTTGTGCGGTCCTTAACGGCCGATTGTTGCCGAAGTTTAATTTAGTATATGTCATATTTTTTCCCGTGTGCCATTTAAATAAAAATAATTTTAAATTTTTTTGTTATTTACAACAATTTTCTTTTAATTTGTTGTCTTTTAATTATCTGAATTTTATTTTAGCAATTTGTTAATGTGTAATAAATATTGTATGTGCGGGCTCCACGCGAAGCGCTTTGCGAAGCGCCGGTGGGTTGGAGAAGGGTGGTGTTTCAGATGATGCTTCGTATACATGGCACAGAATATACTGGAGAATATTCTATTGAAACGCCAAGCGAAACGCCGGTGGGTTGGAGAGAATCTTAAAACTTTTGGAGATTAGGATGACAAAGCAAACACAAAGTATAGTAACTTAACCGGAGCACTTTTTGTGAATCCACAGAGCATGTACTAGCATAACTGCTGGTCAGTGCTAGTACATGCTAGACTTAGCTTCACATTTGAGCTACCTGCCCTGCCCTTTCTGGTTCTTGACATTATAATCACAAATCACCTGTCACCAGTACCTTTAATCTGAGAGTGAGAGTGAAAGTGAATTTGTACATCACCAAAGTATCCCTTTCAATTACTGAAGTAATAACAACTTTTTCCCGTATTTTTATTATTAATGGGTTATCTACAATAAAAGATCTAATATATAAGATTACACCAAATTTTAATATATCTGGTGGAAGTGGTAGTTTTTATATGAGAAACCCCAACACCATATACTAGAATACAATTGTAATTTTACCTTGCACTTTCTATCCTCTACTAAACCAATAAACCAATATGTATCCAATTTCCTAATTCTCTTTTCTTGCTCTATCACCCGAGCTGCCCGGCGGCAGCTACTATTGATTGCAATTGTCTTAATTGACCATTATTTTACAAGAATTTCAGATACTCTCCCACCATTATTTCTGATTTGGTCACATAAATATACATCAACCTCAGTATCAAACTACCTTTCAGTCTATCACTGGTAACTAAAATCCGTAATATGCATGCTTGGTGGTTAACATCTTTCATTGAAATTATTTCAATTAGATTTGTGTGGGAATCTCCCAGCAGTGTGGGGGTAGCCATCGATGGTGAGGATGGCTGTGAGCCGGCAAGTCAAGTGAGAAGAAAGGTGGTGTGGATCGGAAAATTTGTTCTAAGTGGCTATTTTGTTTAGAATAGTACGAGATTTATGGAGATAAGGGTTTGTTTTTACCAAAACTCGTATTATATGAAAAGACAATTTTGTCTTCTCTTAATCTATAGTTGGATTTTATTTTATACATTCAAAATGATGGGAGGAACAAGCACCTTTCTTTACCTCTCAAAAACTGTAATATTTGCTGAATAGTAAACTAACACAGCGTGCTCAGGACTTGTTTTAGAAAGTTTAACTTCTGCAAAGTTTCTAACTTCTCAGTATAAATAAAGATTCAACATACCTAGAAGCCATTTTAGCAGAGCTCACAGTGACTGCAGCAACATATGTCCCGTGCATAAATTCTCACTGGTAAGTCAAAAGTCAATAGTAAGAATTAATAAATAATGTCATGTACTCATTTTAAGTCCGTCTGTTCCATGAAATTTTTTTAAAAAACGGTCGTGTGGTTATGACATGTGAGTCTCATTTGATTAAAGAATTAGAATATAAAATCCATGTCCATAGACTTATGGCAGAAAATAAACCTAAAGCTGTGTTCAATATGTTAATACGAACGTGACAATATATAATTTGTCCTATCAAAATTGTCCCCGTTTGATGTGTCCACTCGGTCAAAACTCAGTGCACTGATTTAATCACACCACATGATTAAGTCAATTGTGGGATATGACCGATTATGATTCCAACATGGCCACACGAGTTAATACAAATCATCAAGACTCAAATAAATCATGAACAAATAGTGAAGTGCCGATCCTATTATAAATGATCTATTTATAAATGGGTCTTAACTTCTTCATTCCTTGTCAGAATTAGGTGTTCTATATAATTTTAGAAACTTTATGATGTGACGAACATACTTAATACAATGTTTTAGCATGAAGGTCATGAAAATGATGAAGTCTACTTTAATCAAATAGATGTAGGGGCCAACTTGTAAAGAGTTCATAACTTTTGAGTCCTTCAATAAAATGAGTGGTTCCATGATCAATTTAAATCTTTTAAAGATGATTAACCTATACAATGTACCATTATGGCTTAAATGATATATTTGAAGGTTTACAGTTTGCTTAAATATCTCTCAGGGGTGAAATATAAAAACAGATGTAACTTTTTATTCAGTGTGCAAATGAGACAAATGAATATTTTGTAGTGCTCTCCTCGTTGATAGCACGCAACGGTATAAACTTTACTTATGTAAAATTTCATCTCGACAATTGATATTTTTCAAGACCCTAATAATGTGTCAAACTTGACTCAAGTCAGGTTAGGTCGCACGAAATATGAGTCAATTATGCACAAATTAAACATTAAAAATATTTTTAGTTTAGTGTATAATTCTGATTTAGACAATAATCGATGGTTTAATCAGAGGTGTTTTGTAGATCCAAAATCTGAATATGCAATTAATTAGGAGTTTTACAAAGTCTCGAGAACTAGAAATCGTGCAGTCTCTGACATCAGATGTATTTTCATAAGTGCATGAAAATATGTAAAATCTCAAAGAAAATTTGTATCTTGTAATTCAAGATGAATAAATAAAGTGTATTATTTTTTCTATACTTATGTGCTCTGTCTTTTCAATTTATGTACTTATGTATATATGAGTACGCCTGCAATTTTTAAATTTTATTTAGAGGCGAAATTTCTCGGTGAAAACCAAGGTCATTATATCTACTGAACCTAGTTAGTATGTTATTAATGCTAACAAAGCATATTTCATATGTCTAATAAATGACATGCCAACAATCGTGAAAATCAGCGAGGAACAAAGGAAGAAAAGCAAGCACTATGAGCTAATTATTCACTTAAGTGGGATGCCATTTATTAATATATATCTTTGCTATGCTTTGCTTTTCTCAGCTACATACAGATATACAATACAAGCCAAAAAGCTTGGCACTATAAAACTTCTGATGTGGAACAGCAGATGGCGCCGCTGTCAAAGGTGCAATCGAGAATGAGAGAATGCTCCAAGCCATAAATTTGTATTTCAATGCCTTTTCTTCTTTTAACTTCTCTCTTCAAATTCGGTTTTTCCTTGGAGTAAAGTAGTTCGCCTTAGACTGACTCCAACGCCCGTGTACGTGCGATGCTTCACGACGCTTCAGACAAAAAAATTTTCTTTTTATTGCCGAAGACCATGTGCGGATGCCTTGCGAGGCAGCAGCTACTTGGAGATTTTTTTTTATTAGTTGCCTCCTTCATTTACGTGCTGAACTATTCTCTAACTATTTTTCTCTCTTCTCTAACACATAAATATATATTTTGTTACTCTCTTTCCTCTAAAAACCTCTCCAAGAACCAACTCATTGGAATAGTCGACGTTCCAGGTTGCACTTCACACGTATGACAAGAAATATTCCTCCACAAATACTTTTGAGGCACTCATGCATTAGATTTAGCCTTATACTATCTTCGATACTAGCGCACAGATAGCATGTTGCATGCATGCAGCACGCGGGTCCAATTTGGACTTAGTGTGAGGAGTGGTACAGATGACCCCATACATCAAATCGAGCTAGAATTGATGTTGGATCTTAGATACGTCTTGGTGTGAAGTAACATAGTTTGTAGATCTCACATAGACTCAATATAGAGACAGGATAAGAAAAGCGATGGTCTAGAGCCCATCAAAGGAAGGACTCGACCAATTTACATGTATGATGCATTATACATAAAGCTGTAGTGAAAACATAATTAAAAGTAAAAAGATAAAAAAAAAAGAAAACTTGATTTTCTAGACCTAGCCGCTATTATTTTCTTATTCCCTCAATGGCTGCTTCTCTTCCCCAAGTGAAGGCACGGCGAGGCCATCAATGGAGCGCCAAAGTAGCTATAAATTCTGCATCTCTTGAATTCCTCACCAATATGGCTTCAATTGCTTCATATTCTAAAGATGCGACTTCTCGGTTCCCCTCAAACAACAGTTGCCATCTTATAATGTACGGCTCTGCAATTTCTTGTTGCCTCTTGCCCTCGTCCATTAATTCTTAAATACCAACAGTTACCACTGAAACAATCCAAAATAATTCCCAAATTTACTTGTAGGCCATAGCTTACTAGTCTTGAACTTTAATCTATGATGATCTCTCATCTATGTTGAAGTCTAAAGATATAATCATATTGTTAGAAAGAAGTGGGGGTTGCAATCTTTTATAATCGAATATTCATGTTATGATATAATTCTAAATTTTTAGATATAAATTGACATATTGATTGTTTTATTTTTAGTAGTTGTGATTAAATGATTTTGTGCCTATTCTAGCTTTGAACTAAGTTTTTTGGATGGTATATCTTCTATGCCCATGAACTTGTGCATAATTTCTTTTTGGAGCAATGGTGGGATATCTTTGAACTATCAATTCTTCTTGTTGGGTGTTGTTGACTTTTAGTTGTTGAACTATCAATTGTGGGATATCTCATCTATATAAATTTGAATCAAATAAAAGATTATTACGATTATCTTTTATTTTATCTGTAAAAATTTGAGCGAAGGAGTTATTTGTAAGTTTATTAATTAAAGTCTTGATTAATTCTAAATTTTCAGTTTCTTTGTATCTTTTTGACTTTAATTCTATATAAAAAGTTAAGATCTTTACAATTTTATGTGTTTCAATATGAAATAAAGACTCATTTTTTTTCAACATAAATTTACATGACGTGATACACCCTCTTTATTCCTAAGGTCTCTTTATAGTCAATACTCCTTCAACTCAACATGGCCATAGAAACATACGCTACATCTACGTTTTGTGTTATACTATTTGTTTAGAATATTCGAGAAGCGTTTGAGCGTGGCTAGGTTTTTTCTAATAAGCTTCTTGTGTGCAGCTTCATCTTAGAAGGCCAAGAAGTATTATTTCACCTATTTAATTTTCTAGAGGCTTTTAGATCAAAAGAACTCTCAGTTTATGGTATTAGACTTTAAGATAAATTGGATATTTGATTTCCAATTCTCTACCAGAGTTTATAAACCCCTGAGCTTAAAAGATGCTCGGACCAAACACCATTCAGCCGCCTCATTGTCTTGAGATATCCATTTTCCATATTCTATAGGTAATACTGAAATAGTCTCGAAAATGCATCACCTTCTGCAAAAAGAGAAAAAGAAATCTTTCTTCTTCTTTTTTTTAACAGTAGATTTTTTTTAAGAGCAGAAAAGGCATTTTTGTGTGCTGTATCTCTTTAAAAATATATTACAAGAAAGTTCTTTTTTTCTTCATTTGCTTTTCTTTTGAAATGAGAGTATAAACTAATAAAATCTGAATATTGGCACAGTTGGCCTCCTTTCGAAAAAAATTTATAAATAATCAAAAGAAAAAATAATTTGAAAAATTATACACAGTTTAACGAAATTGTGAAACTAACCTGGTCGTGCGCGAGAAGACACTTATCGCGAGTGTGAGACGCGACAGAAACGGGCGGCGACCTTTTCAATATTCGACCAGCGATATAAAGTTTTTCTATTTTTGTCCAGCGACAGGAACCTTTTCCATTTTGAAGCCGCGATATTAACCTTTTCCATCTTCGAAACATGATAGAAAAGATAACTCCCCAATTTCTCCTCTGGTTGTTTCCACTGTAATGTTACATAAAATAATAACTTTTTTTTATACTTTCCTTGTCGACTTCAAATAATTAATCTTCAAAGTTGGGAAACCTCTGATTAGTGCTTAATTGGTATAGCTTTTGCTCTAAGTTTTCATCTAAATTCATGGTAAAAACTCTTTCGACGTGATATTTTATGTGAATTTTTGTATCATTTTTACAATTCGCTTTCACGGTTGTGTTTGTTATGTTTCAGAGATAATTCGTACAAAATTTGGAAGAATTTCGAGTTTGTTTGGATGAAAAAATAGAAGACGATGAAAATTGGACGAATTGGGGCTTTAAAGGGCCCAAACCCTAAGCAACTGAGCCCTACATGGGCACTGGCACGATCAATTTTAAATTTGAAGTCCGATATTTAGAAATTATTAATTGTTTCAAAAGATGAAACGTCACACTGAAAAACCGAAACAAACCATCAGTACATATTATTTGAAGTACATCCCATAGTGTGCTGACCCATTAACATATCTAATTATTAAATTGCCTCTCTCTTTTGTGCTCCCTATCTCTCTGAAAAGGCGAGGGTGAATAAGGATCAGGCGGGTTATGTGGTCTTCGACCAGCTGCAGTAGAAGATCCGTAGAGGTTTGGTGGCCCTAATGATTGTGAAAGCTGTGTGGGTGGCGGAACATCGTGGAGCTGACTTGGTTGAAGCTCGTCGTGCGTGTGGTGCTGATGTGCATGGGGATTATCCATCCCTAGCATGTTGGACACCCAATCGTCATGCTCCCTCTGATGTACTACCCACTCAGCCTCAGCTCCCTGTGGCACATGTATTGTCTGCTCCGACGGCTGACCCCAAGATGCCCAAGATGCCCCCTCAGCAGGTTGTGCTCGCTGTGGAGGCATCCAGGGAGCAGAGTAGAGCTGGTTCACCCGCTCCAACTCCTGCTGATCCCAACGATCTTCTGCGGCTAGTTGCTTTGCGAAAGTCCTATTAGCAGCCTCTTGAGCTCTTCTGATGTCCTCCGGTTCGTCGGAGTCGTTGGAACCATTGCCACCTAGCCTATGGTGTGTCGATGGCGCTCCAATATGTAGTGATCCATCTCGACGAGAAAACATTGACGATGAGCCTGGAAGAATTGATGGGGTGCCAGATGGGCCCGCTATGTCACTCCCCCACCTCGATGATGCGCTGTGTCGAGCAGGATGTGTGCCTGAGGTACTGGGTGTGCAAAGGAGGGTCGAGTAGACATTGGGCTTGGTGGGCGCACCACAGGCTGTCTTGGCATGAATACGTCAGTAGTACGTCCGTAACTTACGTCGCCACACACTCATCCTATATACCTAATGAAATTATCCCCAACAGAAAACGTTATCTATTCTAGAAAGTAATTTTTCATCGCAGATCCTCGTAGCAATCGAGATTCTAGTTTGAGTTTCCTCCTTTCAATTTCTCCAATCAGACCCTGCGTCTTTCGAACTTATTTGAATTGGGTCCCAAATTGTTGATTGGACTGAAAGGATGGATGGTGTGGCATGAAATGTAGTGTCTCGTGTCATTTTGTGCCACGGTGGACGGTACATAAGAATTAGGAAAAAAGTGGGACTTACATGAAATTCATGCTGTTTATGAGGGAATCGTGATGAAAATTACTCATTTTAGAAAATAGGAGCCCTACCTAACGCATGTATGAAAGGTGCAATTCTTTTAGAATTATAAAAGGTACACCTTCATCGGCGAATGAAATGCAAAGAGACAAAAGGGGAAAGTATTAAAACAGGGATAAAAAAGATTAAACATTAATCACCGCGGATTATATAAGCAACGCAAATCACTGCATTCCTTCTACATCGGACGGATGGGCGCGTGAAACGGATGAACAAAATCCCAAATAACCCAAACAACCGGTTGCTGCCATCCAACACATGCGAGGATCCGTTGGAATTGCATGCTATTTTGACTGGTCGATTGCAGGATCGATGATCCACATTAAATCACCATTTCAAAATAGGAAAAAAAAACAACTACCTCCTACCTTACCAGAATGACCCATTCGGAGTGTTGATTGTTGATTTGAAGGTACACACGTGTCTGCAGTTTAAGCACAACGGCAGCGAATCCGTCATCCAACACGTTTATGGTGCCAGCTCCATTGCATGCGCTACACTAGCGCTGGTCCATTCCATCGTTCAATTGTCCTTCCTATAAATACTCCTCCCCACTGTCCCAAACACATACAAACTCCAAAGGTGCTCTTTAAGGTATATTAAGATGGGTTCTCTCTCCTCTGTAGTTGCCATTGCCGCTCTCTTCTCCCTCCTCGTGACCCACGGCTCATGTGGGCCCCCCAAGGTGCCCCCCGGCCCCAACATCACCGCCACCTTCGACGGAAAATGGCTTGAGGCCAAAGGCACCTGGTACGGCAAGCCCACTGGTGCCGGCCCCGACGACAACGGTACGAGTGTGCGTTGCATGCTTGTATAGATTTATGAATGTTATGCACGTGTTTGCAACCGCTCTCTTTGTTATAAAATAAGTAATGTTTTGGGGTCACATTCGTGTGTGCACACGTATGTGTAGGTGGGGCTTGCGGGTACAAGAGTGTGAACCTGCCTCCTTTCAATGGCATGACATCCTGCGGAAACGACCCAATATTCAAGGACGGTTTGGGATGTGGCTCTTGCTTTGAGGTAATTAATCAATCAAACTAACGCAACAAATTAAGATCTCCACATACGTGAATATGATGACCGGTCGCTTTTAGGTGCTTCGATTTTGAAAATGTTATGGTTTTGAACAGATAAAATGCGAGAAACCGGAAACTTGCTCCAACAAGCCGGTGGTGGTCTTCATCACCGACATGAACTATGAGCCCATATCCGCCTACCACTTCGACCTGTCCGGCAAGGCCTTCGGCGCCATGGCCAAGCCCGGCATGGAGGACAAGCTCCGCCACGCGGGCATCATCGACATGAAGTTCAGGAGGTCAAAATTCTGGCTTGATGTGCACCACAACTAAAACTTCAATCTTTTTGTCGTGTCGAAGAATTATACACATGCATGCATGCATATATGGAAATGAAAAACTTTGAATGCAGGGTGCCATGCAAGTACCCGTCAGGGACAAAGATAACGTTCCACGTGGAGAAGGGGTCGAACCCGAACTACTTTGCATTGCTGGTCAAGTACGTGCAGGGTGACGGCAACATCGTGGAGGTGGACCTCAAGGAGAAGGGCTCCAACGAGTGGTCGTCGCTGCGCGAGTCGTGGGGCGCCATCTGGAGGCTGGACTCCGACAAGCCCCTCAAGGGCCCCTTCTCCATCCGAATTGCGACTGAATCTGGCAAGAGGCTCGTCCAAGATGATGTCATCCCCGCTGACTGGAAGCCCGACACCTTCTACAAGTCCACCCTCCAGTTCGAATAATTTTATTCATCAACTACCAATATAAGTTAGCCAGCCTCTGGCTTGCTTGTCCTCTTTCTGCGTGTGTATCGTCATTGACCTCGACATCATAAGGAGAGGATCATGGATGGACACATCAAAAAGAATTGACAAGTTACGCGCTAGCTAGCTAAAGAGACATGAATGCAATGGAGCACGAGTTTTGTGGGATATATACGCGGAGGAGGAGAGTGGTAATAATGTGTGCGCCCGATCTCGTCCCGCCCACTACCGATTGCTACCTGATCAGTATCATGTAATTAAGCAGATTGAGATTTTAATAATATTTTTTGCAGCTTCAGTTTATTTATTCGGTGCGCCTACTTATATTTCAACTTCTTATGTGTTATTTTTTTTGCTTTCCTAGCTAAAACTGTGCGCGCGCACCCTTACATTATGTTACTTGCGTGAGATTACCTCTCAAAGCCATGCCCAAATAAGATATGATTCCAAATGAAAAGCCTTTGTGTCTCAGGAAAAAGCACTGATGTGGGAATTGTTTAGTTCTCTCAAGGAGTGATTTGCGCGGCAAGTCGCCCGTCTTTGTTCACATTCTCATCTGGATCCCCAAACTTTCAATCTCTCCAATCAAGTACCACATCTTTTCAAAAGTTCCAATTGGGTCCCAACTGTTAACAAATTATTAGTTTATGTCCACCTGGCGTGCGAGGGGTCATCATATACTGACGTGGATTTCCACATGGTATTATAAAGGAATAATTATGTGCATATATACAGCTGTGGCGGTGTTAAATTAGCACAACACCATTGGTTGTGAGTATGACATGTAGGGTGTGGACCCACGTGTCAACGAGACACTCGGTTGGATTTTGCTAAATTCGCTACTTTTATCAATGGTTTCAAGAAGGTTTCCGAAAACTGTAAACAAATCTAAAAAATTTATAAATAAATAGAAAATGAGCTCCCTAGCGTGGTCGATGTAGGCATCGACGCCACTGGGGACTTGGTCCTGCCACCGGGGAAGCTAAACTTGTCACCGTCGACACAGATCTAGATATGCACGACCTTCTCCACGGTGAGCTCCGCATACGATGCATCGGTGAGCCATGTGACATCACTGCACACAGGCCACGGAAAACAGTTGTAGTACCCATCCCACGTCGCCACCAGGCGCCGAAGCCGCTCATGAGCGCGACTTGTGCACTAACATAAGATAACGAATTAGCAACGAGATTCTTTGAGCTCTCAAACGTGCTGAGGAAGACGAAGTTCGCCATGGGAAGCTACCTGTTGAATCGAGTCATCGTCGAATTTTTATTTATTTATTTTCAAAATTTTTAGGATTTATTTACATATTTTTAGAAACCTTCTTGAGCTTTTATCTTCAGTAATGCCACGTGGACATCCATTTCAGCACATGATGATACCTCATATGCTACGTGTATATAAATTTGCAATATATTAATAGCTGGGACCCAATTGAAACTATTTGGAAAGATGTAGGATTTGATTAGAGAAATTGATAGTTTGGGGACTCATATGAGAATGTGAACAAAAATGTGGGACTTGTAGTGCAAGTTACTCTTCTCTCAAGGGCCAAAACGTTTGGTCTAAGGACCATTTGGACATCACTGCTGCAAAGTGGACAGAACAAAAAGCAGAGGATGACTTTTCCATAATCTCAATTATCCGATCAGAATTCGAATGCTCAATATTGCTATGGAAGAGAAATTTGGGGTGGGGTGATTAATTATCTTACGAGAAATTTTAAACCTATCACCCACATTATTAAGGACTGTTGATTTCTAAAATGAGTGTTCCAAATAAATGCACGTGTCTTTTGTTCTCTAGGGAAGAGGATACGAATCCATCCGGTATGGCGGGCGAAATTGCATATAGACCACTTCTCTTATGCAGAATTGCAAAAATACCACTCATAAATCACTGTTTTTAAAAACTCCACTCATTTATTTTTTACTTCTGAAAACTGGTTTTGGTCGAACTAATATTTAAAGTGCTTTAAAGTGAGTAATCCTCTCAATCAGTTTTTTTTTAAAAATCTAGTGGGGAGGGAGGGCATGGTTTCTATTCCACCAATCCTTACTCATATTATACCAGCTATATATATATATATATGGTCATCCTCCGTCCGATACAAAAAAAATAAGAAGTGTCGTTCTTCATGATGCAAAATGTAAGGTTTGCATGCAAAATTATTGATACTTCCTACCTACTATTATTTATTTCCACACTCTACATAATCTGTAACCAATTTCCCACTCTAAAATTGCCTTTCTCCTGTCTGAGAGATTTATAAGTACAGTTTTGACTTTCGGTCCAATCATTGGCTAATACCCCATATATTGACCCTCCAATACCGCCCACACACTCATCCTATATACCTAATGAAATTATCCCCAACAGAAAACGTTATCTATTCTAGAAAGTAATTTTTCATCGCAGATCCTCGTAGCAATCGAGATTCTAGTTTGAGTTTCCTCCTTTCAATTTCTCCAATCAGACCCTGCGTCTTTCGAACTTATTTGAATTGGGTCCCAAATTGTTGATTGGACTGAAAGGATGGATGGTGTGGCATGAAATGTAGTGTCTCGTGTCATTTTGTGCCACGGTGGACGGTACATAAGAATTAGGAAAAAAGTGGGACTTACATGAAATTCATGCTGTTTATGAGGGAATCGTGATGAAAATTACTCATTTTAGAAAATAGGAGCCCTACCTAACGCATGTATGAAAGGTGCAATTCTTTTAGAATTATAAAAGGTACACCTTCATCGGCGAATGAAATGCAAAGAGACAAAAGGGGAAAGTATTAAAACAGGGATAAAAAAGATTAAACATTAATCACCGCGGATTATATAAGCAACGCAAATCACTGCATTCCTTCTACATCGGACGGATGGGCGCGTGAAACGGATGAACAAAATCCCAAATAACCCAAACAACCGGTTGCTGCCATCCAACACATGCGAGGATCCGTTGGAATTGCATGCTATTTTGACTGGTCGATTGCAGGATCGATGATCCACATTAAATCACCATTTCAAAATAGGAAAAAAAAACAACTACCTCCTACCTTACCAGAATGACCCATTCGGAGTGTTGATTGTTGATTTGAAGGTACACACGTGTCTGCAGTTTAAGCACAACGGCAGCGAATCCGTCATCCAACACGTTTATGGTGCCAGCTCCATTGCATGCGCTACACTAGCGCTGGTCCATTCCATCGTTCAATTGTCCTTCCTATAAATACTCCTCCCCACTGTCCCAAACACATACAAACTCCAAAGGTGCTCTTTAAGGTATATTAAGATGGGTTCTCTCTCCTCTGTAGTTGCCATTGCCGCTCTCTTCTCCCTCCTCGTGACCCACGGCTCATGTGGGCCCCCCAAGGTGCCCCCCGGCCCCAACATCACCGCCACCTTCGACGGAAAATGGCTTGAGGCCAAAGGCACCTGGTACGGCAAGCCCACTGGTGCCGGCCCCGACGACAACGGTACGAGTGTGCGTTGCATGCTTGTATAGATTTATGAATGTTATGCACGTGTTTGCAACCGCTCTCTTTGTTATAAAATAAGTAATGTTTTGGGGTCACATTCGTGTGTGCACACGTATGTGTAGGTGGGGCTTGCGGGTACAAGAGTGTGAACCTGCCTCCTTTCAATGGCATGACATCCTGCGGAAACGACCCAATATTCAAGGACGGTTTGGGATGTGGCTCTTGCTTTGAGGTAATTAATCAATCAAACTAACGCAACAAATTAAGATCTCCACATACGTGAATATGATGACCGGTCGCTTTTAGGTGCTTCGATTTTGAAAATGTTATGGTTTTGAACAGATAAAATGCGAGAAACCGGAAACTTGCTCCAACAAGCCGGTGGTGGTCTTCATCACCGACATGAACTATGAGCCCATATCCGCCTACCACTTCGACCTGTCCGGCAAGGCCTTCGGCGCCATGGCCAAGCCCGGCATGGAGGACAAGCTCCGCCACGCGGGCATCATCGACATGAAGTTCAGGAGGTCAAAATTCTGGCTTGATGTGCACCACAACTAAAACTTCAATCTTTTTGTCGTGTCGAAGAATTATACACATGCATGCATGCATATATGGAAATGAAAAACTTTGAATGCAGGGTGCCATGCAAGTACCCGTCAGGGACAAAGATAACGTTCCACGTGGAGAAGGGGTCGAACCCGAACTACTTTGCATTGCTGGTCAAGTACGTGCAGGGTGACGGCAACATCGTGGAGGTGGACCTCAAGGAGAAGGGCTCCAACGAGTGGTCGTCGCTGCGCGAGTCGTGGGGCGCCATCTGGAGGCTGGACTCCGACAAGCCCCTCAAGGGCCCCTTCTCCATCCGAATTGCGACTGAATCTGGCAAGAGGCTCGTCCAAGATGATGTCATCCCCGCTGACTGGAAGCCCGACACCTTCTACAAGTCCACCCTCCAGTTCGAATAATTTTATTCATCAACTACCAATATAAGTTAGCCAGCCTCTGGCTTGCTTGTCCTCTTTCTGCGTGTGTATCGTCATTGACCTCGACATCATAAGGAGAGGATCATGGATGGACACATCAAAAAGAATTGACAAGTTACGCGCTAGCTAGCTAAAGAGACATGAATGCAATGGAGCACGAGTTTTGTGGGATATATACGCGGAGGAGGAGAGTGGTAATAATGTGTGCGCCCGATCTCGTCCCGCCCACTACCGATTGCTACCTGATCAGTATCATGTAATTAAGCAGATTGAGATTTTAATAATATTTTTTGCAGCTTCAGTTTATTTATTCGGTGCGCCTACTTATATTTCAACTTCTTATGTGTTATTTTTTTTGCTTTCCTAGCTAAAACTGTGCGCGCGCACCCTTACATTATGTTACTTGCGTGAGATTACCTCTCAAAGCCATGCCCAAATAAGATATGATTCCAAATGAAAAGCCTTTGTGTCTCAGGAAAAAGCACTGATGTGGGAATTGTTTAGTTCTCTCAAGGAGTGATTTGCGCGGCAAGTCGCCCGTCTTTGTTCACATTCTCATCTGGATCCCCAAACTTTCAATCTCTCCAATCAAGTACCACATCTTTTCAAAAGTTCCAATTGGGTCCCAACTGTTAACAAATTATTAGTTTATGTCCACCTGGCGTGCGAGGGGTCATCATATACTGACGTGGATTTCCACATGGTATTATAAAGGAATAATTATGTGCATATATACAGCTGTGGCGGTGTTAAATTAGCACAACACCATTGGTTGTGAGTATGACATGTAGGGTGTGGACCCACGTGTCAACGAGACACTCGGTTGGATTTTGCTAAATTCGCTACTTTTATCAATGGTTTCAAGAAGGTTTCCGAAAACTGTAAACAAATCTAAAAAATTTATAAATAAATAGAAAATGAGCTCCCTAGCGTGGTCGATGTAGGCATCGACGCCACTGGGGACTTGGTCCTGCCACCGGGGAAGCTAAACTTGTCACCGTCGACACAGATCTAGATATGCACGACCTTCTCCACGGTGAGCTCCGCATACGATGCATCGGTGAACCATGTGACATCACTGCACACAGGCCACGGAAAACAGTTGTAGTACCCATCCCACGTCGCCACCAGGCGCCGAAGCCGCTCATGACCGCGACTTGTGCACTAACATAAGATAACGAATTAGCAACGAGATTCTTTGAGCTCTCAAACGTGCTGAGGAAGACGAAGTTCGCCATGGGAAGCTACCTGTTGAATCGAGTCATCGTCGAATTTTTATTTATTTATTTTCAAAATTTTTAGGATTTATTTACATATTTTTAGAAACCTTCTTGAGCTTTTATCTTCAGTAATGCCACGTGGACATCCATTTCAGCACATGATGATACCTCATATGCTACGTGTATATAAATTTGCAATATATTAATAGCTGGGACCCAATTGAAACTATTTGGAAAGATGTAGGATTTGATTAGAGAAATTGATAGTTTGGGGACTCATATGAGAATGTGAACAAAAATGTGGGACTTGTAGTGCAAGTTACTCTTCTCTCAAGGGCCAAAACGTTTGGTCTAAGGACCATTTGGACATCACTGCTGCAAAGTGGACAGAACAAAAAGCAGAGGATGACTTTTCCATAATCTCAATTATCCGATCAGAATTCGAATGCTCAATATTGCTATGGAAGAGAAATTTGGGGTGGGGTGATTAATTATCTTACGAGAAATTTTAAACCTATCACCCACATTATTAAGGACTGTTGATTTCTAAAATGAGTGTTCCAAATAAATGCACGTGTCTTTTGTTCTCTAGGGAAGAGGATACGAATCCATCCGGTATGGCGGGCGAAATTGCATATAGACCACTTCTCTTATGCAGAATTGCAAAAATACCACTCATAAATCACTGTTTTTAAAAACTCCACTCATTTATTTTTTACTTCTGAAAACTGGTTTTGGTCGAACTAATATTTAAAGTGCTTTAAAGTGAGTAATCCTCTCAATCAGTTTTTTTTTAAAAAATCTAGTGGGGAGGGAGGGCATGGTTTCTATTCCACCAATCCTTACTCATATTATACCAGCTATATATATATATATATGGTCATCCTCCGTCCGATACAAAAAAAATAAGAAGTGTCGTTCTTCATGATGCAAAATGTAAGGTTTGCATGCAAAATTATTGATACTTCCTACCTACTATTATTTATTTCCACACTCTACATAATCTGTAACCAATTTCCCACTCTAAAATTGCCTTTCTCCTGTCTGAGAGATTTATAAGTACAGTTTTGACTTTCGGTCCAATCATTGGCTAATACCCCATATATTGACCCTCCAATACCGCCCACACACTCATCCTATATACCTAATGAAATTATCCCCAACAGAAAACGTTATCTATTCTAGAAAGTAATTTTTCATCGCAGATCCTCGTAGCAATCGAGATTCTAGTTTGAGTTTCCTCCTTTCAATTTCTCCAATCAGACCCTGCGTCTTTCGAACTTATTTGAATTGGGTCCCAAATTGTTGATTGGACTGAAAGGATGGATGGTGTGGCATGAAATGTAGTGTCTCGTGTCATTTTGTGCCACGGTGGACGGTACATAAGAATTAGGAAAAAAGTGGGACTTACATGAAATTCATGCTGTTTATGAGGGAATCGTGATGAAAATTACTCATTTTAGAAAATAGGAGCCCTACCTAACGCATGTATGAAAGGTGCAATTCTTTTAGAATTATAAAAGGTACACCTTCATCGGCGAATGAAATGCAAAGAGACAAAAGGGGAAAGTATTAAAACAGGGATAAAAAAGATTAAACATTAATCACCGCGGATTATATAAGCAACGCAAATCACTGCATTCCTTCTACATCGGACGGATGGGCGCGTGAAACGGATGAACAAAATCCCAAATAACCCAAACAACCGGTTGCTGCCATCCAACACATGCGAGGATCCGTTGGAATTGCATGCTATTTTGACTGGTCGATTGCAGGATCGATGATCCACATTAAATCACCATTTCAAAATAGGAAAAAAAAACAACTACCTCCTACCTTACCAGAATGACCCATTCGGAGTGTTGATTGTTGATTTGAAGGTACACACGTGTCTGCAGTTTAAGCACAACGGCAGCGAATCCGTCATCCAACACGTTTATGGTGCCAGCTCCATTGCATGCGCTACACTAGCGCTGGTCCATTCCATCGTTCAATTGTCCTTCCTATAAATACTCCTCCCCACTGTCCCAAACACATACAAACTCCAAAGGTGCTCTTTAAGGTATATTAAGATGGGTTCTCTCTCCTCTGTAGTTGCCATTGCCGCTCTCTTCTCCCTCCTCGTGACCCACGGCTCATGTGGGCCCCCCAAGGTGCCCCCCGGCCCCAACATCACCGCCACCTTCGACGGAAAATGGCTTGAGGCCAAAGGCACCTGGTACGGCAAGCCCACTGGTGCCGGCCCCGACGACAACGGTACGAGTGTGCGTTGCATGCTTGTATAGATTTATGAATGTTATGCACGTGTTTGCAACCGCTCTCTTTGTTATAAAATAAGTAATGTTTTGGGGTCACATTCGTGTGTGCACACGTATGTGTAGGTGGGGCTTGCGGGTACAAGAGTGTGAACCTGCCTCCTTTCAATGGCATGACATCCTGCGGAAACGACCCAATATTCAAGGACGGTTTGGGATGTGGCTCTTGCTTTGAGGTAATTAATCAATCAAACTAACGCAACAAATTAAGATCTCCACATACGTGAATATGATGACCGGTCGCTTTTAGGTGCTTCGATTTTGAAAATGTTATGGTTTTGAACAGATAAAATGCGAGAAACCGGAAACTTGCTCCAACAAGCCGGTGGTGGTCTTCATCACCGACATGAACTATGAGCCCATATCCGCCTACCACTTCGACCTGTCCGGCAAGGCCTTCGGCGCCATGGCCAAGCCCGGCATGGAGGACAAGCTCCGCCACGCGGGCATCATCGACATGAAGTTCAGGAGGTCAAAATTCTGGCTTGATGTGCACCACAACTAAAACTTCAATCTTTTTGTCGTGTCGAAGAATTATACACATGCATGCATGCATATATGGAAATGAAAAACTTTGAATGCAGGGTGCCATGCAAGTACCCGTCAGGGACAAAGATAACGTTCCACGTGGAGAAGGGGTCGAACCCGAACTACTTTGCATTGCTGGTCAAGTACGTGCAGGGTGACGGCAACATCGTGGAGGTGGACCTCAAGGAGAAGGGCTCCAACGAGTGGTCGTCGCTGCGCGAGTCGTGGGGCGCCATCTGGAGGCTGGACTCCGACAAGCCCCTCAAGGGCCCCTTCTCCATCCGAATTGCGACTGAATCTGGCAAGAGGCTCGTCCAAGATGATGTCATCCCCGCTGACTGGAAGCCCGACACCTTCTACAAGTCCACCCTCCAGTTCGAATAATTTTATTCATCAACTACCAATATAAGTTAGCCAGCCTCTGGCTTGCTTGTCCTCTTTCTGCGTGTGTATCGTCATTGACCTCGACATCATAAGGAGAGGATCATGGATGGACACATCAAAAAGAATTGACAAGTTACGCGCTAGCTAGCTAAAGAGACATGAATGCAATGGAGCACGAGTTTTGTGGGATATATACGCGGAGGAGGAGAGTGGTAATAATGTGTGCGCCCGATCTCGTCCCGCCCACTACCGATTGCTACCTGATCAGTATCATGTAATTAAGCAGATTGAGATTTTAATAATATTTTTTGCAGCTTCAGTTTATTTATTCGGTGCGCCTACTTATATTTCAACTTCTTATGTGTTATTTTTTTTGCTTTCCTAGCTAAAACTGTGCGCGCGCACCCTTACATTATGTTACTTGCGTGAGATTACCTCTCAAAGCCATGCCCAAATAAGATATGATTCCAAATGAAAAGCCTTTGTGTCTCAGGAAAAAGCACTGATGTGGGAATTGTTTAGTTCTCTCAAGGAGTGATTTGCGCGGCAAGTCGCCCGTCTTTGTTCACATTCTCATCTGGATCCCCAAACTTTCAATCTCTCCAATCAAGTACCACATCTTTTCAAAAGTTCCAATTGGGTCCCAACTGTTAACAAATTATTAGTTTATGTCCACCTGGCGTGCGAGGGGTCATCATATACTGACGTGGATTTCCACATGGTATTATAAAGGAATAATTATGTGCATATATACAGCTGTGGCGGTGTTAAATTAGCACAACACCATTGGTTGTGAGTATGACATGTAGGGTGTGGACCCACGTGTCAACGAGACACTCGGTTGGATTTTGCTAAATTCGCTACTTTTATCAATGGTTTCAAGAAGGTTTCCGAAAACTGTAAACAAATCTAAAAAATTTATAAATAAATAGAAAATGAGCTCCCTAGCGTGGTCGATGTAGGCATCGACGCCACTGGGGACTTGGTCCTGCCACCGGGGAAGCTAAACTTGTCACCGTCGACACAGATCTAGATATGCACGACCTTCTCCACGGTGAGCTCCGCATACGATGCATCGGTGAACCATGTGACATCACTGCACACAGGCCACGGAAAACAGTTGTAGTACCCATCCCACGTCGCCACCAGGCGCCGAAGCCGCTCATGACCGCGACTTGTGCACTAACATAAGATAACGAATTAGCAACGAGATTCTTTGAGCTCTCAAACGTGCTGAGGAAGACGAAGTTCGCCATGGGAAGCTACCTGTTGAATCGAGTCATCGTCGAATTTTTATTTATTTATTTTCAAAATTTTTAGGATTTATTTACATATTTTTAGAAACCTTCTTGAGCTTTTATCTTCAGTAATGCCACGTGGACATCCATTTCAGCACATGATGATACCTCATATGCTACGTGTATATAAATTTGCAATATATTAATAGCTGGGACCCAATTGAAACTATTTGGAAAGATGTAGGATTTGATTAGAGAAATTGATAGTTTGGGGACTCATATGAGAATGTGAACAAAAATGTGGGACTTGTAGTGCAAGTTACTCTTCTCTCAAGGGCCAAAACGTTTGGTCTAAGGACCATTTGGACATCACTGCTGCAAAGTGGACAGAACAAAAAGCAGAGGATGACTTTTCCATAATCTCAATTATCCGATCAGAATTCGAATGCTCAATATTGCTATGGAAGAGAAATTTGGGGTGGGGTGATTAATTATCTTACGAGAAATTTTAAACCTATCACCCACATTATTAAGGACTGTTGATTTCTAAAATGAGTGTTCCAAATAAATGCACGTGTCTTTTGTTCTCTAGGGAAGAGGATACGAATCCATCCGGTATGGCGGGCGAAATTGCATATAGACCACTTCTCTTATGCAGAATTGCAAAAATACCACTCATAAATCACTGTTTTTAAAAACTCCACTCATTTATTTTTTACTTCTGAAAACTGGTTTTGGTCGAACTAATATTTAAAGTGCTTTAAAGTGAGTAATCCTCTCAATCAGTTTTTTTTTAAAAAATCTAGTGGGGAGGGAGGGCATGGTTTCTATTCCACCAATCCTTACTCATATTATACCAGCTATATATATATATATATGGTCATCCTCCGTCCGATACAAAAAAAATAAGAAGTGTCGTTCTTCATGATGCAAAATGTAAGGTTTGCATGCAAAATTATTGATACTTCCTACCTACTATTATTTATTTCCACACTCTACATAATCTGTAACCAATTTCCCACTCTAAAATTGCCTTTCTCCTGTCTGAGAGATTTATAAGTACAGTTTTGACTTTCGGTCCAATCATTGGCTAATACCCCATATATTGACCCTCCAATACCGCCCACACACTCATCCTATATACCTAATGAAATTATCCCCAACAGAAAACGTTATCTATTCTAGAAAGTAATTTTTCATCGCAGATCCTCGTAGCAATCGAGATTCTAGTTTGAGTTTCCTCCTTTCAATTTCTCCAATCAGACCCTGCGTCTTTCGAACTTATTTGAATTGGGTCCCAAATTGTTGATTGGACTGAAAGGATGGATGGTGTGGCATGAAATGTAGTGTCTCGTGTCATTTTGTGCCACGGTGGACGGTACATAAGAATTAGGAAAAAAGTGGGACTTACATGAAATTCATGCTGTTTATGAGGGAATCGTGATGAAAATTACTCATTTTAGAAAATAGGAGCCCTACCTAACGCATGTATGAAAGGTGCAATTCTTTTAGAATTATAAAAGGTACACCTTCATCGGCGAATGAAATGCAAAGAGACAAAAGGGGAAAGTATTAAAACAGGGATAAAAAAGATTAAACATTAATCACCGCGGATTATATAAGCAACGCAAATCACTGCATTCCTTCTACATCGGACGGATGGGCGCGTGAAACGGATGAACAAAATCCCAAATAACCCAAACAACCGGTTGCTGCCATCCAACACATGCGAGGATCCGTTGGAATTGCATGCTATTTTGACTGGTCGATTGCAGGATCGATGATCCACATTAAATCACCATTTCAAAATAGGAAAAAAAAACAACTACCTCCTACCTTACCAGAATGACCCATTCGGAGTGTTGATTGTTGATTTGAAGGTACACACGTGTCTGCAGTTTAAGCACAACGGCAGCGAATCCGTCATCCAACACGTTTATGGTGCCAGCTCCATTGCATGCGCTACACTAGCGCTGGTCCATTCCATCGTTCAATTGTCCTTCCTATAAATACTCCTCCCCACTGTCCCAAACACATACAAACTCCAAAGGTGCTCTTTAAGGTATATTAAGATGGGTTCTCTCTCCTCTGTAGTTGCCATTGCCGCTCTCTTCTCCCTCCTCGTGACCCACGGCTCATGTGGGCCCCCCAAGGTGCCCCCCGGCCCCAACATCACCGCCACCTTCGACGGAAAATGGCTTGAGGCCAAAGGCACCTGGTACGGCAAGCCCACTGGTGCCGGCCCCGACGACAACGGTACGAGTGTGCGTTGCATGCTTGTATAGATTTATGAATGTTATGCACGTGTTTGCAACCGCTCTCTTTGTTATAAAATAAGTAATGTTTTGGGGTCACATTCGTGTGTGCACACGTATGTGTAGGTGGGGCTTGCGGGTACAAGAGTGTGAACCTGCCTCCTTTCAATGGCATGACATCCTGCGGAAACGACCCAATATTCAAGGACGGTTTGGGATGTGGCTCTTGCTTTGAGGTAATTAATCAATCAAACTAACGCAACAAATTAAGATCTCCACATACGTGAATATGATGACCGGTCGCTTTTAGGTGCTTCGATTTTGAAAATGTTATGGTTTTGAACAGATAAAATGCGAGAAACCGGAAACTTGCTCCAACAAGCCGGTGGTGGTCTTCATCACCGACATGAACTATGAGCCCATATCCGCCTACCACTTCGACCTGTCCGGCAAGGCCTTCGGCGCCATGGCCAAGCCCGGCATGGAGGACAAGCTCCGCCACGCGGGCATCATCGACATGAAGTTCAGGAGGTCAAAATTCTGGCTTGATGTGCACCACAACTAAAACTTCAATCTTTTTGTCGTGTCGAAGAATTATACACATGCATGCATGCATATATGGAAATGAAAAACTTTGAATGCAGGGTGCCATGCAAGTACCCGTCAGGGACAAAGATAACGTTCCACGTGGAGAAGGGGTCGAACCCGAACTACTTTGCATTGCTGGTCAAGTACGTGCAGGGTGACGGCAACATCGTGGAGGTGGACCTCAAGGAGAAGGGCTCCAACGAGTGGTCGTCGCTGCGCGAGTCGTGGGGCGCCATCTGGAGGCTGGACTCCGACAAGCCCCTCAAGGGCCCCTTCTCCATCCGAATTGCGACTGAATCTGGCAAGAGGCTCGTCCAAGATGATGTCATCCCCGCTGACTGGAAGCCCGACACCTTCTACAAGTCCACCCTCCAGTTCGAATAATTTTATTCATCAACTACCAATATAAGTTAGCCAGCCTCTGGCTTGCTTGTCCTCTTTCTGCGTGTGTATCGTCATTGACCTCGACATCATAAGGAGAGGATCATGGATGGACACATCAAAAAGAATTGACAAGTTACGCGCTAGCTAGCTAAAGAGACATGAATGCAATGGAGCACGAGTTTTGTGGGATATATACGCGGAGGAGGAGAGTGGTAATAATGTGTGCGCCCGATCTCGTCCCGCCCACTACCGATTGCTACCTGATCAGTATCATGTAATTAAGCAGATTGAGATTTTAATAATATTTTTTGCAGCTTCAGTTTATTTATTCGGTGCGCCTACTTATATTTCAACTTCTTATGTGTTATTTTTTTTGCTTTCCTAGCTAAAACTGTGCGCGCGCACCCTTACATTATGTTACTTGCGTGAGATTACCTCTCAAAGCCATGCCCAAATAAGATATGATTCCAAATGAAAAGCCTTTGTGTCTCAGGAAAAAGCACTGATGTGGGAATTGTTTAGTTCTCTCAAGGAGTGATTTGCGCGGCAAGTCGCCCGTCTTTGTTCACATTCTCATCTGGATCCCCAAACTTTCAATCTCTCCAATCAAGTACCACATCTTTTCAAAAGTTCCAATTGGGTCCCAACTGTTAACAAATTATTAGTTTATGTCCACCTGGCGTGCGAGGGGTCATCATATACTGACGTGGATTTCCACATGGTATTATAAAGGAATAATTATGTGCATATATACAGCTGTGGCGGTGTTAAATTAGCACAACACCATTGGTTGTGAGTATGACATGTAGGGTGTGGACCCACGTGTCAACGAGACACTCGGTTGGATTTTGCTAAATTCGCTACTTTTATCAATGGTTTCAAGAAGGTTTCCGAAAACTGTAAACAAATCTAAAAAATTTATAAATAAATAGAAAATGAGCTCCCTAGCGTGGTCGATGTAGGCATCGACGCCACTGGGGACTTGGTCCTGCCACCGGGGAAGCTAAACTTGTCACCGTCGACACAGATCTAGATATGCACGACCTTCTCCACGGTGAGCTCCGCATACGATGCATCGGTGAACCATGTGACATCACTGCACACAGGCCACGGAAAACAGTTGTAGTACCCATCCCACGTCGCCACCAGGCGCCGAAGCCGCTCATGACCGCGACTTGTGCACTAACATAAGATAACGAATTAGCAACGAGATTCTTTGAGCTCTCAAACGTGCTGAGGAAGACGAAGTTCGCCATGGGAAGCTACCTGTTGAATCGAGTCATCGTCGAATTTTTATTTATTTATTTTCAAAATTTTTAGGATTTATTTACATATTTTTAGAAACCTTCTTGAGCTTTTATCTTCAGTAATGCCACGTGGACATCCATTTCAGCACATGATGATACCTCATATGCTACGTGTATATAAATTTGCAATATATTAATAGCTGGGACCCAATTGAAACTATTTGGAAAGATGTAGGATTTGATTAGAGAAATTGATAGTTTGGGGACTCATATGAGAATGTGAACAAAAATGTGGGACTTGTAGTGCAAGTTACTCTTCTCTCAAGGGCCAAAACGTTTGGTCTAAGGACCATTTGGACATCACTGCTGCAAAGTGGACAGAACAAAAAGCAGAGGATGACTTTTCCATAATCTCAATTATCCGATCAGAATTCGAATGCTCAATATTGCTATGGAAGAGAAATTTGGGGTGGGGTGATTAATTATCTTACGAGAAATTTTAAACCTATCACCCACATTATTAAGGACTGTTGATTTCTAAAATGAGTGTTCCAAATAAATGCACGTGTCTTTTGTTCTCTAGGGAAGAGGATACGAATCCATCCGGTATGGCGGGCGAAATTGCATATAGACCACTTCTCTTATGCAGAATTGCAAAAATACCACTCATAAATCACTGTTTTTAAAAACTCCACTCATTTATTTTTTACTTCTGAAAACTGGTTTTGGTCGAACTAATATTTAAAGTGCTTTAAAGTGAGTAATCCTCTCAATCAGTTTTTTTTTAAAAAATCTAGTGGGGAGGGAGGGCATGGTTTCTATTCCACCAATCCTTACTCATATTATACCAGCTATATATATATATATATGGTCATCCTCCGTCCGATACAAAAAAAATAAGAAGTGTCGTTCTTCATGATGCAAAATGTAAGGTTTGCATGCAAAATTATTGATACTTCCTACCTACTATTATTTATTTCCACACTCTACATAATCTGTAACCAATTTCCCACTCTAAAATTGCCTTTCTCCTGTCTGAGAGATTTATAAGTACAGTTTTGACTTTCGGTCCAATCATTGGCTAATACCCCATATATTGACCCTCCAATACCGCCCACACACTCATCCTATATACCTAATGAAATTATCCCCAACAGAAAACGTTATCTATTCTAGAAAGTAATTTTTCATCGCAGATCCTCGTAGCAATCGAGATTCTAGTTTGAGTTTCCTCCTTTCAATTTCTCCAATCAGACCCTGCGTCTTTCGAACTTATTTGAATTGGGTCCCAAATTGTTGATTGGACTGAAAGGATGGATGGTGTGGCATGAAATGTAGTGTCTCGTGTCATTTTGTGCCACGGTGGACGGTACATAAGAATTAGGAAAAAAGTGGGACTTACATGAAATTCATGCTGTTTATGAGGGAATCGTGATGAAAATTACTCATTTTAGAAAATAGGAGCCCTACCTAACGCATGTATGAAAGGTGCAATTCTTTTAGAATTATAAAAGGTACACCTTCATCGGCGAATGAAATGCAAAGAGACAAAAGGGGAAAGTATTAAAACAGGGATAAAAAAGATTAAACATTAATCACCGCGGATTATATAAGCAACGCAAATCACTGCATTCCTTCTACATCGGACGGATGGGCGCGTGAAACGGATGAACAAAATCCCAAATAACCCAAACAACCGGTTGCTGCCATCCAACACATGCGAGGATCCGTTGGAATTGCATGCTATTTTGACTGGTCGATTGCAGGATCGATGATCCACATTAAATCACCATTTCAAAATAGGAAAAAAAAACAACTACCTCCTACCTTACCAGAATGACCCATTCGGAGTGTTGATTGTTGATTTGAAGGTACACACGTGTCTGCAGTTTAAGCACAACGGCAGCGAATCCGTCATCCAACACGTTTATGGTGCCAGCTCCATTGCATGCGCTACACTAGCGCTGGTCCATTCCATCGTTCAATTGTCCTTCCTATAAATACTCCTCCCCACTGTCCCAAACACATACAAACTCCAAAGGTGCTCTTTAAGGTATATTAAGATGGGTTCTCTCTCCTCTGTAGTTGCCATTGCCGCTCTCTTCTCCCTCCTCGTGACCCACGGCTCATGTGGGCCCCCCAAGGTGCCCCCCGGCCCCAACATCACCGCCACCTTCGACGGAAAATGGCTTGAGGCCAAAGGCACCTGGTACGGCAAGCCCACTGGTGCCGGCCCCGACGACAACGGTACGAGTGTGCGTTGCATGCTTGTATAGATTTATGAATGTTATGCACGTGTTTGCAACCGCTCTCTTTGTTATAAAATAAGTAATGTTTTGGGGTCACATTCGTGTGTGCACACGTATGTGTAGGTGGGGCTTGCGGGTACAAGAGTGTGAACCTGCCTCCTTTCAATGGCATGACATCCTGCGGAAACGACCCAATATTCAAGGACGGTTTGGGATGTGGCTCTTGCTTTGAGGTAATTAATCAATCAAACTAACGCAACAAATTAAGATCTCCACATACGTGAATATGATGACCGGTCGCTTTTAGGTGCTTCGATTTTGAAAATGTTATGGTTTTGAACAGATAAAATGCGAGAAACCGGAAACTTGCTCCAACAAGCCGGTGGTGGTCTTCATCACCGACATGAACTATGAGCCCATATCCGCCTACCACTTCGACCTGTCCGGCAAGGCCTTCGGCGCCATGGCCAAGCCCGGCATGGAGGACAAGCTCCGCCACGCGGGCATCATCGACATGAAGTTCAGGAGGTCAAAATTCTGGCTTGATGTGCACCACAACTAAAACTTCAATCTTTTTGTCGTGTCGAAGAATTATACACATGCATGCATGCATATATGGAAATGAAAAACTTTGAATGCAGGGTGCCATGCAAGTACCCGTCAGGGACAAAGATAACGTTCCACGTGGAGAAGGGGTCGAACCCGAACTACTTTGCATTGCTGGTCAAGTACGTGCAGGGTGACGGCAACATCGTGGAGGTGGACCTCAAGGAGAAGGGCTCCAACGAGTGGTCGTCGCTGCGCGAGTCGTGGGGCGCCATCTGGAGGCTGGACTCCGACAAGCCCCTCAAGGGCCCCTTCTCCATCCGAATTGCGACTGAATCTGGCAAGAGGCTCGTCCAAGATGATGTCATCCCCGCTGACTGGAAGCCCGACACCTTCTACAAGTCCACCCTCCAGTTCGAATAATTTTATTCATCAACTACCAATATAAGTTAGCCAGCCTCTGGCTTGCTTGTCCTCTTTCTGCGTGTGTATCGTCATTGACCTCGACATCATAAGGAGAGGATCATGGATGGACACATCAAAAAGAATTGACAAGTTACGCGCTAGCTAGCTAAAGAGACATGAATGCAATGGAGCACGAGTTTTGTGGGATATATACGCGGAGGAGGAGAGTGGTAATAATGTGTGCGCCCGATCTCGTCCCGCCCACTACCGATTGCTACCTGATCAGTATCATGTAATTAAGCAGATTGAGATTTTAATAATATTTTTTGCAGCTTCAGTTTATTTATTCGGTGCGCCTACTTATATTTCAACTTCTTATGTGTTATTTTTTTTGCTTTCCTAGCTAAAACTGTGCGCGCGCACCCTTACATTATGTTACTTGCGTGAGATTACCTCTCAAAGCCATGCCCAAATAAGATATGATTCCAAATGAAAAGCCTTTGTGTCTCAGGAAAAAGCACTGATGTGGGAATTGTTTAGTTCTCTCAAGGAGTGATTTGCGCGGCAAGTCGCCCGTCTTTGTTCACATTCTCATCTGGATCCCCAAACTTTCAATCTCTCCAATCAAGTACCACATCTTTTCAAAAGTTCCAATTGGGTCCCAACTGTTAACAAATTATTAGTTTATGTCCACCTGGCGTGCGAGGGGTCATCATATACTGACGTGGATTTCCACATGGTATTATAAAGGAATAATTATGTGCATATATACAGCTGTGGCGGTGTTAAATTAGCACAACACCATTGGTTGTGAGTATGACATGTAGGGTGTGGACCCACGTGTCAACGAGACACTCGGTTGGATTTTGCTAAATTCGCTACTTTTATCAATGGTTTCAAGAAGGTTTCCGAAAACTGTAAACAAATCTAAAAAATTTATAAATAAATAGAAAATGAGCTCCCTAGCGTGGTCGATGTAGGCATCGACGCCACTGGGGACTTGGTCCTGCCACCGGGGAAGCTAAACTTGTCACCGTCGACACAGATCTAGATATGCACGACCTTCTCCACGGTGAGCTCCGCATACGATGCATCGGTGAACCATGTGACATCACTGCACACAGGCCACGGAAAACAGTTGTAGTACCCATCCCACGTCGCCACCAGGCGCCGAAGCCGCTCATGACCGCGACTTGTGCACTAACATAAGATAACGAATTAGCAACGAGATTCTTTGAGCTCTCAAACGTGCTGAGGAAGACGAAGTTCGCCATGGGAAGCTACCTGTTGAATCGAGTCATCGTCGAATTTTTATTTATTTATTTTCAAAATTTTTAGGATTTATTTACATATTTTTAGAAACCTTCTTGAGCTTTTATCTTCAGTAATGCCACGTGGACATCCATTTCAGCACATGATGATACCTCATATGCTACGTGTATATAAATTTGCAATATATTAATAGCTGGGACCCAATTGAAACTATTTGGAAAGATGTAGGATTTGATTAGAGAAATTGATAGTTTGGGGACTCATATGAGAATGTGAACAAAAATGTGGGACTTGTAGTGCAAGTTACTCTTCTCTCAAGGGCCAAAACGTTTGGTCTAAGGACCATTTGGACATCACTGCTGCAAAGTGGACAGAACAAAAAGCAGAGGATGACTTTTCCATAATCTCAATTATCCGATCAGAATTCGAATGCTCAATATTGCTATGGAAGAGAAATTTGGGGTGGGGTGATTAATTATCTTACGAGAAATTTTAAACCTATCACCCACATTATTAAGGACTGTTGATTTCTAAAATGAGTGTTCCAAATAAATGCACGTGTCTTTTGTTCTCTAGGGAAGAGGATACGAATCCATCCGGTATGGCGGGCGAAATTGCATATAGACCACTTCTCTTATGCAGAATTGCAAAAATACCACTCATAAATCACTGTTTTTAAAAACTCCACTCATTTATTTTTTACTTCTGAAAACTGGTTTTGGTCGAACTAATATTTAAAGTGCTTTAAAGTGAGTAATCCTCTCAATCAGTTTTTTTTTAAAAAATCTAGTGGGGAGGGAGGGCATGGTTTCTATTCCACCAATCCTTACTCATATTATACCAGCTATATATATATATATATGGTCATCCTCCGTCCGATACAAAAAAAATAAGAAGTGTCGTTCTTCATGATGCAAAATGTAAGGTTTGCATGCAAAATTATTGATACTTCCTACCTACTATTATTTATTTCCACACTCTACATAATCTGTAACCAATTTCCCACTCTAAAATTGCCTTTCTCCTGTCTGAGAGATTTATAAGTACAGTTTTGACTTTCGGTCCAATCATTGGCTAATACCCCATATATTGACCCTCCAATACCGCCCACACACTCATCCTATATACCTAATGAAATTATCCCCAACAGAAAACGTTATCTATTCTAGAAAGTAATTTTTCATCGCAGATCCTCGTAGCAATCGAGATTCTAGTTTGAGTTTCCTCCTTTCAATTTCTCCAATCAGACCCTGCGTCTTTCGAACTTATTTGAATTGGGTCCCAAATTGTTGATTGGACTGAAAGGATGGATGGTGTGGCATGAAATGTAGTGTCTCGTGTCATTTTGTGCCACGGTGGACGGTACATAAGAATTAGGAAAAAAGTGGGACTTACATGAAATTCATGCTGTTTATGAGGGAATCGTGATGAAAATTACTCATTTTAGAAAATAGGAGCCCTACCTAACGCATGTATGAAAGGTGCAATTCTTTTAGAATTATAAAAGGTACACCTTCATCGGCGAATGAAATGCAAAGAGACAAAAGGGGAAAGTATTAAAACAGGGATAAAAAAGATTAAACATTAATCACCGCGGATTATATAAGCAACGCAAATCACTGCATTCCTTCTACATCGGACGGATGGGCGCGTGAAACGGATGAACAAAATCCCAAATAACCCAAACAACCGGTTGCTGCCATCCAACACATGCGAGGATCCGTTGGAATTGCATGCTATTTTGACTGGTCGATTGCAGGATCGATGATCCACATTAAATCACCATTTCAAAATAGGAAAAAAAAACAACTACCTCCTACCTTACCAGAATGACCCATTCGGAGTGTTGATTGTTGATTTGAAGGTACACACGTGTCTGCAGTTTAAGCACAACGGCAGCGAATCCGTCATCCAACACGTTTATGGTGCCAGCTCCATTGCATGCGCTACACTAGCGCTGGTCCATTCCATCGTTCAATTGTCCTTCCTATAAATACTCCTCCCCACTGTCCCAAACACATACAAACTCCAAAGGTGCTCTTTAAGGTATATTAAGATGGGTTCTCTCTCCTCTGTAGTTGCCATTGCCGCTCTCTTCTCCCTCCTCGTGACCCACGGCTCATGTGGGCCCCCCAAGGTGCCCCCCGGCCCCAACATCACCGCCACCTTCGACGGAAAATGGCTTGAGGCCAAAGGCACCTGGTACGGCAAGCCCACTGGTGCCGGCCCCGACGACAACGGTACGAGTGTGCGTTGCATGCTTGTATAGATTTATGAATGTTATGCACGTGTTTGCAACCGCTCTCTTTGTTATAAAATAAGTAATGTTTTGGGGTCACATTCGTGTGTGCACACGTATGTGTAGGTGGGGCTTGCGGGTACAAGAGTGTGAACCTGCCTCCTTTCAATGGCATGACATCCTGCGGAAACGACCCAATATTCAAGGACGGTTTGGGATGTGGCTCTTGCTTTGAGGTAATTAATCAATCAAACTAACGCAACAAATTAAGATCTCCACATACGTGAATATGATGACCGGTCGCTTTTAGGTGCTTCGATTTTGAAAATGTTATGGTTTTGAACAGATAAAATGCGAGAAACCGGAAACTTGCTCCAACAAGCCGGTGGTGGTCTTCATCACCGACATGAACTATGAGCCCATATCCGCCTACCACTTCGACCTGTCCGGCAAGGCCTTCGGCGCCATGGCCAAGCCCGGCATGGAGGACAAGCTCCGCCACGCGGGCATCATCGACATGAAGTTCAGGAGGTCAAAATTCTGGCTTGATGTGCACCACAACTAAAACTTCAATCTTTTTGTCGTGTCGAAGAATTATACACATGCATGCATGCATATATGGAAATGAAAAACTTTGAATGCAGGGTGCCATGCAAGTACCCGTCAGGGACAAAGATAACGTTCCACGTGGAGAAGGGGTCGAACCCGAACTACTTTGCATTGCTGGTCAAGTACGTGCAGGGTGACGGCAACATCGTGGAGGTGGACCTCAAGGAGAAGGGCTCCAACGAGTGGTCGTCGCTGCGCGAGTCGTGGGGCGCCATCTGGAGGCTGGACTCCGACAAGCCCCTCAAGGGCCCCTTCTCCATCCGAATTGCGACTGAATCTGGCAAGAGGCTCGTCCAAGATGATGTCATCCCCGCTGACTGGAAGCCCGACACCTTCTACAAGTCCACCCTCCAGTTCGAATAATTTTATTCATCAACTACCAATATAAGTTAGCCAGCCTCTGGCTTGCTTGTCCTCTTTCTGCGTGTGTATCGTCATTGACCTCGACATCATAAGGAGAGGATCATGGATGGACACATCAAAAAGAATTGACAAGTTACGCGCTAGCTAGCTAAAGAGACATGAATGCAATGGAGCACGAGTTTTGTGGGATATATACGCGGAGGAGGAGAGTGGTAATAATGTGTGCGCCCGATCTCGTCCCGCCCACTACCGATTGCTACCTGATCAGTATCATGTAATTAAGCAGATTGAGATTTTAATAATATTTTTTGCAGCTTCAGTTTATTTATTCGGTGCGCCTACTTATATTTCAACTTCTTATGTGTTATTTTTTTTGCTTTCCTAGCTAAAACTGTGCGCGCGCACCCTTACATTATGTTACTTGCGTGAGATTACCTCTCAAAGCCATGCCCAAATAAGATATGATTCCAAATGAAAAGCCTTTGTGTCTCAGGAAAAAGCACTGATGTGGGAATTGTTTAGTTCTCTCAAGGAGTGATTTGCGCGGCAAGTCGCCCGTCTTTGTTCACATTCTCATCTGGATCCCCAAACTTTCAATCTCTCCAATCAAGTACCACATCTTTTCAAAAGTTCCAATTGGGTCCCAACTGTTAACAAATTATTAGTTTATGTCCACCTGGCGTGCGAGGGGTCATCATATACTGACGTGGATTTCCACATGGTATTATAAAAGAATAATTATGTGCATATATACAGCTGTGGCGGTGTTAAATTAGCACAACACCATTGGTTGTGAGTATGACATGTAGGGTGTGGACCCACGTGTCAACGAGACACTCGGTTGGATTTTGCTAAATTCGCTACTTTTATCAATGGTTTCAAGAAGGTTTCCGAAAACTGTAAACAAATCTAAAAAATTTATAAATAAATAGAAAATGAGCTCCCTAGCGTGGTCGATGTAGGCATCGACGCCACTGGGGACTTGGTCCTGCCACCGGGGAAGCTAAACTTGTCACCGTCGACACAAATCTAGATATGCACGACCTTCTCCACGGTGAGCTCCGCATACGATGCATCGGTGAACCATGTGACATCACTGGACACAGGCCACGGAAAACAGTTGTAGTACCCATCCTACGTCGGCACCAGGCGCCGAAGCCGCTCATGAGTGCGACTTGTGTACTAAAATAAGCCAACGAATTAGCAATGAGATTCTTTGAGCTCTCAAACAGTTTTGTCGATTTCCCGAGCCCCTGCAAGCAATCTCAATGCTCCGTATACCTTCCCTTCACCAGTTAGTCGACGATTCACCAGCCCTGGTAAGCAACCGTTGTATTGAAAATATAACTTTTTTGTGTGTATAAGTTAAGTAAATTTTCCCTTCCCCAGCTGATCGACGATTCACCTCCACCTCCCCCCAGTGGGTCAATTGTAATTCACTCTTACACGTTTTTTATTTTTAAAGAGAAGGGCAATTAGCAATCTAGGCATAAAAAGTGACATAAGAGAGTTAATTTTAGATAATAGTTTATTAGAAATCTTCAATTTGGAAGAAGTTAATGATAATTTAAAAGATAAGTTCAATCTTTAATTGGTCAATTTAAGATAAAAACTAGACATAAGCAATTGAAATGTTTAAAAGAGGTAAGTTCAATGGATCATATGCAAAGATGTGATAGAATAGTCATCTAATTGATTAAAGATCATCTTCAAAACTAGGCATTCCAAGTGATGAATCTTTCTTTTTTTTAGTTTATGATGGAATGTGGTGGAATGATGATTCGATGAAGACTAAGCAAACGGTTAAGTGAACACCCCCAAGCTAAATCAGACATTGTCCTCAATGTATGGAGATTGATACAGATTACCGTTTGCAGTAGTGGTGGCTGGAGGTAGATGTTATTGAAGATGCCGTGGTGGAAGAAAATGTTGTAGTCCACACAACTCCAATGGTGCAGTCTAAGGTGTCACAAGTGAAAACCTTGGAGATCACACGTCGGGTTCGTGATTTTTTTTGAACATGCTGTGATGTGGACTTGAATGTCGTAATCTGAATTTAGTTGGCCTTGAAAAAGGAAAAGAAAAAGAAAAGAAAGAGAAAGAGAAAGGAAAGAAAAATACAAGAAAGAAAAAGCATCGGGTTGCCTCCCTATAAGCGCTAGTTTAACGTCCCGCTCGACGTAGAGCATAACATGATCTTTATGGAGGTTCCCAGTAAAGATTTTGAATGTTTGGTGTAGTGGGAGACCTAAGCCTATTGTCTAGCAATTCAGATTTTTTAGCTTTCATCGTAGCTAGGTTTATTCGGTGTGGAGGCTCTATACCAATTAGATCATCAATAGAATATCCTAATGCCTTGCGATGCAGTGTTAATGTATTCATCAATGTATTTGATGGTTTATCAGTTATATTGGCATCTACAAGCATAGGATTTTGTTTATCTCTATCAGGAAGCATATATTTCACTGAAGAAGGAAGGGATGTGAGATTTGGTACCTTGTTCGCGTAGGGATTATCATGATTTCTTACCGTTAAGAGTCGATTGAGCAACGATGATATGTTTGTAGTGGCATGATCATCCTTGTTATTGCTCGTCTCTGTGTTATCATCTAGAGCATCATTTCCAATTTGTTTACCGTGAAATATAGTCTCAAGAGGGTCTATCCTGCATGTGGTGTCCTCATACATAGGGTAGTTGGCAATTTCAGGCAATTTAAACAATATTTTCTCATTCCCCATATGAAAAGCAATTGTACCCTCACATATATCAATTTGAGCTGTTTCTAAATCATCCAAATCCCTTTTATTTGTAAGAATTTCTTTTAAGAATTTTCCACATGAAGGAATTTTAGTGATAAGATCAGCAAAAGGCATAGTCCCATTCAGTTTTTTCAGGGTATCAAAGGATTTGTCATTAGAACTAGACTAGAGGTAACAACTTGGAAAAGATGGAGTCTATTTAGAAACATGTGTTACCTCATTATTACCTGATTCTGTTTCTTTTGATTGTTCATCCTTTCGGAGGTCGTCTGCCAGCGCAGGTGGATCATCATACTTAAGTTCGGTCGTCGGTGTCAAATCCTCGGTAGGCATCTTCGTTGGTTCCAGTTGCACCGTCCCTTTTTGGAAAGTTCTTACACCATTCAAATCAACAGTATCAACACAAGATATAGCATTAATATGTTCAGAATTTCAAGGGTTGATAGGTTGAGAAGTTAGAGGGTTAGAAATCATTGGTGCATGATTGGCCATTTGCACAAATTGAGTCTCAAGCATGCGAACGTGTGTAGAGATGGAGTCGATCTTTTGGTTTAGTGCAACTTTTTCCTTCTCTTGATTTGCTAGAAATGATTCTAGCATGTGGTCGATGTTGGATTGTTTAGGTTGATTTTGTCGTTGATGTGGTGGCAGGTACGATGGTTGTTGTTGTTGCTGCCGAAATGATGGCCATGGTGCTTCATATGACTGTTGTTGTTGTTAAGGGAGTTGGTGCTGCGGTTGGATCAGTCTTGATGCAGCGTATTCATTCCCCCATTGCATGTAGTTTTGTGTCATACCTTCAATTAGATCGTACGCTTCGTCAACACTTTTGTTCATGAGTGCACCGCCAGCTGCGGCGTCAACATTCATCCGTGCCGTGTAATTCAAAGCATTATAAAACGTTTGAACTACAAGCCACTTTTCCAGGCCGTGGTGTGGGCATGACCTTAAAAGTGTTGCATCTAGGCCTTCATGCCTAACCCTAATTTTGATGATTAATGAAAACAGAGTGTTTAGGACTAACTGTGCTTTTTGAGATTGATTAATACAGGGCTCCGTTGGGAAGATTGTCGAGATGAACAAAACGAACCCAACGCAAAAGACGTAAAAGCACAAGTCGCAAAAATGAAGACAAGACGCAAAACGTGAAGCTGCAAAAGACCTAAGGTATTATGAGTTTCTATTTTTTTACCGATCTCGGTGTTTGGAGATGATCGGTTAGGAAAATTGTTTTTAGTTTTAACCGTATTATAAAGAGGGGTGGCGAAAGTCCTCTCTTTATCACTAACACAAACCGAGAAACCTAGGTCATTGCATTGCATCTTTTTGGTTGGATTTGATTTGAACTTAATTTGAAAATCTGGTTTTTCAGTTCAGTTTTTGGCAGCAGAAGAGTATTTGCATTTTTCAAAAAGATCTAGGCAGATTTGGTTTTTGCTTCTGTTGACAAAATGTAGCCCTTGAAATTATCTTTCAAACGAGTTATTAAACACCTCTTTTGGATTTCTGGATTTAAAGTTATCTCTGTTTTTGTTTAGGCTGACTGTCAGTTTGCTGAACTGACTGTCAGTTTGAATGTCAGTTCGTGTAAACTTACAATTGTCCAGAGGGGGTGTTTTTTTGGGCTCAAAATTTTTGTACTAAACTGAATGTCAGTTTGCCCATACTGACTGTCAGTTGGGGTTTCGACCACAGTGCTTTTAACTGAGTTTCTTTTTGTTTTTGGTCGAGTTTGTGGTCAACTGATTGTCAGTTTGAATAACTGACTGTCAGTTGTGGGTTTCAGCTTTCCTTAAACGACCACGAACGGCTAGCAAATTTTCATCCATAAATTTTGTCGGCCGTTGTGCACTAAACTGACTGTCAGTTAGGCAAACTGACTGTCAGTTTGAGTTGCTGATTTTCAGCCCTAGCTCCAACGGTTCATTTGATTCTTGAGGCTATAAAAAGGGGTTTTGGGCATAAGTTTAATACAACAAGCAGTAGCATTTCTTATACACTCTTGAGTTTTAGTTTTCCACTTAAAATCTTGATCTTTTGATCAAGTTGAGTGTTTTCGATCCACCGAGAGTTTCAGTTCTTTTGCATTTGCATTCACTTAGCTTCTTGGTGCGTGTTTGGAGGTCAAGAGAAGACTTCGCTGCCTGTTACACTTGGTGAGCGCCCTCACCTAGACGGTTCGGAGGCGTGGCCGTTGACCTCTCCAGATCGGAGATTGTCGGAGAGGCTCGGCAAGTTTGTACAAGGCATCGGTGCTCTCCTTTCCGGAGTAGACAAGGAGCAACCTTAGTAGATAATACTCTTCGTGAGTATTGAGGCAAAACTCAAGTGGTTTGAGTGCTTCAACGAGGACTAGTGGAGACTGGGCGAGTCTCCGATACCTCGGTAAAAACAGCTGTGTTCGTTCTCTATCTTCTCTCTTTAATATATTAAATTGCATTTGGTTCTTCTTGGAATAAAAACTTGTTTTTATTTGGAGTTTTTAAAAGCCTCCTATTCACCCCCCTCTAGTCGGCATCCTTGATCCAACACGTGGTATCAGAGCAAGGTCTCTCATTTGTGGGCTTTACTGCCTAGAGAGAAAGGATGGACTCGGTAGAGGATTTTGATTTGATTGCTCCTCACTTTAATGTCTCACATTACTTTCATTGGAAGATTATTATGAGCACTTATTTTGAGGCATTGAGTTTGGATTTATGGAGCTTAGTGGAGAAGGGTGTGACTTATTCGTTGATTTCGGATAAGGATATTCTCCTCTTAAATACAAATGCTAAAGATGTGCTTCTTAGATCCCTTAGCAATGATGTGCTCGAACTAGTGAGTGATCGTTCGACCGCTCACGATGTTTGGATCACCCTTGAGTCTATCTTTGAGGGCACATCTAGCTTTGAGCATGCTAAGGTGCGCTTCTTGATGCAACACTATGAGGCATTTGTGATGTTGGAGCATGATACACTCTCCACCATATATGATCGCTTGATCAACATCACAAATGAACTCAAAACTCATGGTGCTAATATTTCCAATCTAGACATTTTTAGGAAATTGCTTAAGGTGTTACCGGAGAATCGCTACGGAGACTTCATTATCACTTTTGCAAACGGTGGCCTCTCCGATACTTCACCGAGAGAGCTCATTGACATGCTTATGTCAAATGAGGCTATGTCCAAGGAGAAGGACATACATTCCACCTCCGAGCATATTAAGAATGATGATTTCATTGCGGAGGATCGGGAGCTTACTAGCAAGCTCAAAGACGTCATCGACTTGGTTCGCCTAAGAAAGACAAAGGCGAACTCTTGCAAGAAGAGCTCAAAGAAAGCTAGAAAGAAAGCATCAAGATCAAAGTCTTCATCTCACGACAAATCTATATGCCTTATGGCATGTGACTCGACGGTATCAAATACTAACTTCTCTAATGATGAGCTTATGGATATGATTGTAGAGTTAAATGACTTGCTTGGCAATATTAATACAAGTTTTTACACTTTAAATAATAACTTCTCATCCTTGAAAGTGGAATTTCAAGAGTTGAAAAGTTCTTATGATTCTTTGCTTGCCAAGGAAGCTATTAGCTCCACAATTACCTTAAATGATAGAGTTGCTTGTGACTTGCTTATTAATCCATCCTTAGAGTCACATACTTCCACTTCACATGCTAGCACCTCTTGTAATAACTTAAGTGTTAACTCTTGTTTAGACTTAAATGCTAGCTCTGTGGACACTAGTACTTCATGTGATAATTTGTCTATTGATTCATTTATTCATTCACATGCTTGTACGGTTGTTACTAATAACTCATACCATGATTTATCTAGTGACTCATCTTTATGCCATGGTGTTAGTACTAGTTGTTCCTCATTTGATATGTCTAGCTCATCTAGTGATTCTATTGTTATGCCTTCTAGTTCATCTATTTGTGATGATATGCCGTCATGTTCTCATTCGCATCATGCTTCATGTGTAAACACGGTATCATCTCATGTACATAAAATTGAAAATGATGAACTTAAGACTAAAATAAATAGATTGAGTCATGACCCTACTAGATATCATATGAGTAGTGCTATGCTTGTTAAACCCCCTTTAGATCATAGATATTCTTTTAAAAAGGGAAAATTAAATCATGCTCACTCTTCTAGTAAGAGATATCGCATATTTCACCGCACTCATACCATTTCATTTATAAAGCCCTCTCAAACTTCTTGTTCCACATGTCACTTAATAGGGCAACATTCGCATGAAGCTTGTCCTTTAGTGACTTCAAACTATTTTGATGCTTGCTACATGCTTCAAAGGTCGAAGAAAGGGTATGCTATAGCAAAGTATGTTGGTGCACCTATGTTAAATAAAAGGAAGAAATCTATTTGGGTGCCCAAAGCTTTGATTGCTAACATTGAAGGACCCAAAAATGTTTGGGTACCTAAAAGGACTTAATTCTTTTTATGCAGGTGAACTACAAGACCAGTGGGAGGCATTGGATGCTAGATAGCGGATGCTCCGAACACATGACCGGTAACAAGAAGTTGTTCACCTCACTCAAAGACAACTCAAGCGAGAACCAAAAGATTACCTTTGGAGACAATCGTCAAGGAAATGTGGTAGGCTTGGGTAAAATCGCAATCTCTAATGATCTTTCTATTTCGAATGTTTTGTTGGTCGAATCTCTGAACTTCAATTTGCTTTCCGTTGCACAAATTTGTGATTTTGGTTTTAGTTGCACATTTTTCCCAAAAGAAGTTTTGGTTGAAAGTTTAAAAGATAAAACCTTGATCTTTAAAGGCTTTCGTTTTGGAAATCTTTATTTGGTTGATTTTCACTCAAAAGATGCATCTCTTTCAACATGTCTTATCTCTCAAACCTCAAAAGGTTGGCTATGGCATAGACGACTTGCACATGTTGGAATGCATCAATTGAGAAAACTTTTAAAACGTGATTTGGTTGTTGGCTTAAAGGATGTGAATTTTGAAAAAGACAAACCTTGTAGCGCTTGTCAAGCTGGCAAGCAAGTAGCTACTTCACATCCAACTAAACGCATTCTTTTTACTTGCAAACCTTTGGAACTTCTTCATATGGATTTATTTGGACCTTATGAGTTCCAAAGTATCGGGGGTAGCAATTATGGTTTTGTGATTGTTGATGATTTTACTCGCTATAATTGGGTTTTCTTTATTTCTCAAAAATCTGAAACCCCCGATGTTTTCAAAAGTTTTGCAAAACTTGTTTCTACTGAATTCGAATTATCCATCAAGAAAATCCGTGGTGATCATGGTGGAGAGTTCGTTAATTCAACTCTATTTGATTTTTGTGACTCTCTTGGAATCAAAAACGAGTTTTCCACATCCTACACTTCACAGCAAAATGGAGTTGTTGAAATGAAAAATCGAACACTTATAGAAATGGCAAGGACTATGCTAAGTGAGTATGATACTCCTACTCGCTTCTGGGCTGAAGCCGTGCATACCGCTTGCTATTCTATAAATCGACTTTATTTGCATCATCTTCTAAATTTGACTCTTTATGAGCTTCTTATTGGGCGTAAGCCAAATATTTCTTATTTTCGAGTGTTTGGATGCAAATGTTATATTCTTAAGAAAAGAAATTTTGGTGGTAAATTTCAAAGAAGAGTAGATGAAGGCTTTCTAGTCGGATACTCCACAACTAGCAAACCTTATCGTGTTTTCAATAAAAATACAAGTTGCATTGAAGAATCTAGTGATGTCGAATTTGATGAAACTAATGGCTCACAAAAGGAGCAAGCTTCTTGTGAAGTTTCAGGTGAAGATCTTCAAGATGCCATGAAGAACACAACCATTGGAGACATCAAGCAAAGAGAAGAAGATCAAGAAGATGATAATAACATTGAAAATGTTGATCAAGACACATCATCTTCTCATGTTGATCCTCCAGAACAAGGTCAAGATGAAGATGTACAAGATTGAGCACCAAGGCAGCATCAAACGATCACCAAGGATCACCCTCTAGACCAAATATTGGGTGACGTCAGTAAGGGTGTTCAAACTCGATCTCGTATTGCTGCATTTTGTGAACATCATTCTTTTGTATCATCTTTAGAACCAAAACATGTTAATGAAGTTTTAAATGATCCTGATTAGGTTAATGCTATGCATGAAGAACTTAATAACTTTTCTAGAAATGAAGTTTGGACTTTAGGAGAAAGACCCAAGGATCATAGTGTTATTGGAACAAAATGGGTTTTCAGAAATAAGCAAGATGAAAATGGTGTTATAATTAGGAACAAAGCTCGTCTTGTTGCTCAAGGCTTCACTCAAGTCGAAGGTTTAGACTTTGGTGAAACTTTTGCACCTGTAACAAGACTTGAAGCTATTCGCATTCTTCTTGCTTATGCATCATGTTTCAATATCAAACTTTTTCAAATGGATGTTAAAAGTGCTTTCTTAAATGGTGAAATTTCTGAACTTGTGTTTGTTGAACAACCTCCTGGCTTTGAAGATTCAAAATTTCCAAACCATGTTTTTAAGTTATCAAAAGCTTTCTATGGTCTCAAACAAGCTCCTCGAGCTTGGTATGAGTGACTTAGAGACTTTCTTTTGTCAAAAAGTTTTAAAATTGGGAAGGTTGATACAACTATCTTTACAAAGAAAATTGAAAAAGAATTGTTCATTTGTCAGATATATGTTGATGATATTATATTTGGATCTACTAATGAACATTTCTGTCATGAGTTTGGAGAGATGATGTCTAGGGAGTTTGAGATGTCCATGATTGGTGAGCTGAGCTTCTTCCTCGGTCTGCAAATCAAACAACTCAAGAATGGTATGTTCGTGAGTCAAACAAAGTACGTGAAGGACCTGCTCAAGCACTTTGAGATGGAAGACGCTAAGGCAATCAAAAATCCCATGGCGACCAATGGACATCTGGACATGGACAAAAGCGGCAAATTGGTCGATTCTAAACTTTATATGTCTATGATTGGTAGTCTTTTATATCTTACTGCATCTAGGCCTGATATCATGTTTAGTGTGTGCTTGTGTGCTAGATTCCAGTCTGATCCTAAGGAATGTCATTTAACTGCTCTTAAAAGAATCCTTAGGTATTTAAAATGCTATCCCAGTTTAGGTCTTTGGTATCCAAAAGATGCAAATTTTGAATTAATTGGTTATTCTGATTCTGATTATGCTGGGTGCAAGATTGATCGTAAAAGCACATCTGGTAGTTGTCAGCTGTTGGGGAGATCCTTAGTATCATGGTCATCTAGGAAACAAAATTCTGTAGCTCTCTCCATAGCTGAAGCTGAATATGTGTCTGCAGGCAGTTGCTGTGCTCAATTATTGTGGATGAAGCAGACATTTTTGGATTATGGGATTATTTTTGACAAAGTGCCACTATTGTGTGATAATGAAAGTGCCATTAAAATTGCAAACAATCCTGTTCAACATTCTAGAATTAAGCATATTGAAATACGGCACCATTTTATTAGAGATCATGTGGCAAAAGGGGATATTGATGTGAATTATGTTAGAACTGATATGCAACTAGCTGATATCTTCACTAAACCCCTAGATGAATCTAGATTTTGCTTTTTAAGGGGTGAACTGAACATAATTGATATATCAAATGCTAGTTGATGTGCTAAATGTGTTGTTTGTATAAAATAATATTATTTTATTCCCTCTCTGGTCTTAGACTGTTTCTGGTCGAATTTGACCAAACTGACAGTCAGTTCCTCTAACTGACAGTCAGTTCCTCTAACTGACAGTCAGTTTAGTGCTTAGGAGCCTGGTCTTAGTCTCTGGTCGAAGTCATTGTCCTAACTGACAGTCAGTTTCACAAACTGACAGTCAGTTATATACAATTGATTTTGGTCGTAGCTCCTGGTCGAGTTCGAGTCTCAAACTGACTGTCAGTCTCATACACTGACTGTCAGTTTCAAAACTTAGTTCTGTGAACTGACTGTCAGTATGGTACACTGATTGTCAGTTCTATGTTTCTGAGTTTGGAACTGACTGTCAGTTTGGGTCTCCAGAACCCTTAAAACCCTCGATCTGTTTTTTGTCTCTTCGGTTTTTCTCGCCGCCGTTTCCTCTTCTTGCCTCCTCCTCCTTGCGCCCTCTCGCCACCACTCATCGCCGGTGATCTCTTCACCACCGACGAGCTGCGCCGCCACACTTTGCCGTACCTCCTCATCGTGCGCCGCCGCCGTCCTTGCTCGGATCGACCACACCGGCCGTCGTTCCTCTGTTCCCCGGTTTTGCTCCTCGGCACCACACTCCCTCAACGTGAGCAGTGATCGTGGACCTCCTCGTCGTCCTGAGCCTCCTCTCTTCAGTCGTCTTGAACGGTGTTGCAGATTTCCGGCCGACGACCTCTTTTGCTGTGTTCGGCTGTTCTGTTCGTCATCCTGTTCAGGTCGTTTCGCCTCCTTCTATGTTTTTCTTTTCCACCATGTCTGATCAGCTGGGTCCGTCTCGATGCGTGGCCCGACTGAAGAACGGGCAAACAGCCAGCGTTCATCGGGTCAAACGTCTGAGAACCGGCCTTCACCCCCGCCTGAGCGTGTCCCCGTGGATTATTCCCGGTGGCACACTAGCCGCCTTCGCACACTCCGCTCCACAAACCCCTACCTCTCGCCGTGTCCCACTGGTCGCGACGCGTGCGACGTTCTCACTTGTTTCACAAACCTCCACCTAGACCTGTTCACCAGCGTCTATAGCTGCGCACCCATCTTTGCCCATCGCTCTCTGTCGTGGGGGACGATCGCCTCTCGCACAGGCATCGCCACCCTCGCAGATTTGTTCGGCTCTGTAGGGATCCGCGACCTAGTCGCCGATTCCTCTCTGCACTGGGCTGAGGGGCCCATTCGTCAGTTTTATTCTACCGTCTTCATTTCCCCTCAGCGCGACTTCATGACCTTCATGACGGGCCTCCAGGTCTACACCGTCACGAAGGAGCAGCTGGAGTCCGCGCTTGGACTGGTGCGCCCTCCTTCTGGCCGCCAGCTCCATACCCTTCCGGACCTTGAGCGTCGGGAGGTGGCCATGCTTTATTCCGGCCCCTTTCAGCTCCGTCACATCGCTGGCTTGCGCCGCGATGTTGATCTGGCCCTACAGATCCTCCGTCTCACTTTAGTCCCCATGACCGGAGATAGGGCCAGACTCACCTATCTTGGGCTCCACGTCCTGATCTCCATCTTTCAGGAGGAGCCGTTTGACATTGCTGATCTCATCATTAGCGAGATTCAGCACGTCCTTCTCTCTTCACGCCGTCAGTTGATATACGCTCCGTATATCATGGCGGTGCTTCTTCATATCCGGGCTGTGGATTCTGAGCTTCCTCGGCCCCATCATCCGTTGCTCTTCTATCCTCCGGGCCAGGCTGATCGCAGGCTCGGTGCTCGCCCTGCTGCGGCTGTGGACCCTGGTTCTCCCGCATCAGATGATGATGCTGCGGGGGAGTCAGAGGACGAGACTCCAGTTCAGGAGTCTGTGCCAGCACCTGTTGCAGGGACCAGCATCGGCTCATCCTCAGCTTCTTCCTCTCAGCTCTAGGAGATTCTCCAGGTGCAGCAGCAGATCCTCAGCACCCAGGCGGAGCATCATCAGATGTTGCTTTGGTTGTTTGCTCAGCAGGAGGAGATACTGCGTCGCCTGCCTGGTCCCGGATCTTCAGTCCCTCGCAAGAGGGCCCGCCAGGCTTCGTCTTCTCTGAGCACTGCTTCAGGACCTGCTGATCCAGCTCCTGTAGTACCTGCCTCGTTTCCAGCTGCTACTCCTCCGGTTTCTCCAGCCGTCGATCCGACTGCATCTCCAGCAGGCTCCGGAGATACTGCTGTTTTAGGAGTTTCTTCAGATGATGAGCCTTAGACTCTGATTTGTATTTTTGCCTCCCTTTTTGTGCTTGATGCCAAAGGGGGAGAAGTGTTTTGGATATTATAGTATTTTGGAGATATTGGTTCATATGTCTTTAGTTTTTATTCTATGGATGACACTTGCAGTTATGTCATGGATGATTGGATATGGGTTTATTTGGTTTATGATATCTGTGTAGCTCTGATATCTTGATATATATATGACATCTTGGTTTTGAGACTTGTATGCTTGTATGCTCTAATACTTATTTACATGACTTGGTGACTTATGCATATCTGTGAATGCTTGTATGTATGACATGCTCTGATGTATATGTGATAGCTTATGCTCTGATATGATGAGATGCATATACTCAGGGGGAGTTATTTCGTTTATTTTATTATTGAACACTTGTTGTCATCAATCATCAAAAATGGGGAGATTGTTGCATCTAGGCCTTCATGCCTAACCCTAATTTTGATGATTAATGAAAACAAAGTGTTTATGACTAACTGTGCTTTTTGAGATTGATTAATACAGGGCTCCGTTGGGAAGATTGTCGAGATGAACAAAACGAACCCAACGCAAAAGACTTAAAATCACAAGTCACAAAAATGAAGACAAGACGCAAAACGTGAAGCTGCAAAAGACCTAAGGTATTATGAGTTTCTATTTTTTTACCGATCTCGGTGTTTGGAGATGATCGGTTAGGAAAATTATTTTTAGTTTTAACCGTACTATAAAGAGGGGTGGCGAAAGTCCTCTCTTTATCTCTAACACAAACCGAGAAATCTAGGTCATTGCATTGCATCTTTTTGGTTGGATTTGATTTGAACTTAATTTGAAAATCTGTTTTTTCAGTTTAGTTTTTGACAGCAGAAGAGTATTTGCATTTTTCAAAAATATCTAGGCAGATCTGGTTTTTGCTTCTGTTGACAAAAACGTAGCCCTTGAAATTATCTTTCAAACGAGTTATTAAACACCTCTTTTGGATTTCTGGATTTAAAGTTATCTCTGTTTTTGTTTAGACTGACTGTCAGTTTGAATGTCAGTTCGTGTAAACTGACAATTGTCCAGAGAGGGTGTTTTTTTGGGCTCAAAATTTTTGTACTAAACTGACTGTCAGTTTGTCCATACTGACTGTCAGTTGGGGTTTCGACCACAGTGCTTTTAACTGAGTTTCTTTTTGTTTTTGGTCGAGTTTGTGGTCGAACTGACTGTCAGTTGTGGGTTTCTGCTTTCCTTAAACGACCACGAACGGCTAGCAAATTTTCATCCATAAATTTTGTCGGCCGTTGTGCACTAAACTGACTGTCAGTTAGGCAAACTGACTGTCAGTTTGAGTTGCTGATTTTCAGCTCTAGCTCCAACGGTTCATTTGATTCTTGAGGCTATAAAAAGGGGTTTTGGGCATAAGTTTAATACAACAAGCAGTAGCATTTCTTATACACTTTTGAGCTTTAGTTTTCCACTTAAAATCTTGATCTTTTGATCAAGTTGAGTGTTTTCGATCCACCGAGAGTTTCAGTTCTTTTGCATTTGCATTCACTTAGCTTCTCGGTGCGTGTTTGGAGGTCAAGAGAAGACCTCGCTGCCTGTTGCTCTTGGCGAGCGCCCTCATCTAGATGGTTCGGAGGCGTGGCCGTTGACCTCTCCAGATCGGAGATTGTCGGAGAGGCTCGGTAAGTTTGTACAAGACATCGGTGCTCGCCTTTCCGGAGTGGACAAGGAGCAACCTTAGTAGATAATACTCTTCGTGAGTATTGAGGCAAAACTCAAGTGGCTTGAGTGCTTCAACGAGGACTAGTGGAGACTGGGCGAGTCTCCGATACCTCGGTAAAAACAGCTGTGTTCGTTCTCTATCTTCTCTCTTTAATATATTAAATTGCATTTGGTTCTTCTTGGAATAAAAACTTATTTTTATTTGGAGTTTTTAAAAGCCTCATATTCACCCCCTCTCTAGTCGGCATCCTTGATCCAACAAAAAGTTCCTTGTACCGATCCCATGCGTGGTAGAGTGATTCTCCTCCCTGCTGAGGAAAACAAACAATCTGGTTTCGAATATATGCAGTTTTAGATGGAGTAAAAATTTATTGAGAAAAGTTCGTTAGAGTCTATCCCACGTTGCTATTGAAGAGGGTGGTAGAGTGTACACCATGCTCTCGCCTTACCTCGAAGAGAGAAAGGAAAAAGAAGAAGTAGTAGTGCATCCTGCGAAACTCCATTAATTTTAAAAGTATCACAATGCTCAAGAAAAATATGGAGATGCAGTGAAGGATCTTCAGTGGCAAAACCACTAAATTGATTTTGTTGTATCAGATTCAATAGTGCAGGATTAATTTCAAAATTATTTGTTTCGATTGTTGGTCTAAGAATACTTGACTGTAACCCCATGCTAAATGGGATTCCATAATCCTTCAATTTCTTTTGTTCACCCATCTTAGGTGATTCGGCTTCTTTCGGTGTTTGATTGTCCAATGTGGCTCGTTCTTGATTGTATCAGATTTGCACTACTTCCCTGAAAGGTTCGTGGTGCACAAAGAAGAAAAAGAAAAATAGAAGCAAGATTGAGAAGTGAGATTGACTTATATCAGCAAAAATTAATCTAAAAAGATGAATTACCATTGTTCCCCTGCAACAGCGCCAAAACTTGATCGCACCTAAAACGGTGTGATTTTGTAATACCGCAAGTGGACGGTTGAACGTTGAGCACTTGAGGGTCGAATTCCACGAGGAATAAGCGTATTCGTCTTTCTAGCTTAATGGATAACTGATTAAGTCTAAACGAGTTGTGGGTTATTTTTCTGTAACTAATTCTACTACTAAAGCTATCAATCTAGGGTTTTAAAGCAATAAATTACAGGTATGAAATTTGGATTTATAAAGCAGGAATTAAAGCCTAGGGCTTCGGGAATTCCATAACCATTCGGCATAATTCTATCCAAGGTCCGAGAATTGTGAATTAATTTCCATTGTTTTCCAAGACAAATTAAGTTTCCAGTTCGAGGCGCTGGGTCAACAGTCAGAGGATCGCTTTCACTGTCATGTTTGGCGAGAGCCTCTCTCCTGTTCAGTGTCCCGCGTCAAAGCGCTAAGGACTCAAGAACTCGCCTAAATTCTAGCTAAGGCTCAACTGTTATGTCTGTTGCCGAAACGAGAATTTAGGATTTAGAGGTAGAAAACATTAGAAAATAACTCTAAAACTTGGGATCAAAACCAAGGAAGAATCACGCCTTCCGGATTAGGTTATCCCTAACCCTAGAAGGGATCTACTCGCAAAAAACCATAAGAATGCAGAAATAATAATAAAAAATAAATAAAAACTTAGTTGATTGCTTGAGAATTGAAGTTGCCGTCCTTGCCGGTTTACAAAAGCAATAAAATAGAGAAGGAGGTTCTACTAAGAAAATTAGACTAAAAATAATTAAGTCCTAACGGCTTCTAAACCTAAGAAAAAGCATGTCTAATTGAGCCAAAAGTTTCTCTATTTATAGTACATAAGTCCTACAATTAACCAATTACAACTCAAGACTTATTTAAGAAGGAAATTGTCTCAGATTTGGACTTTAAACCGACTAACAGATCTGTTTTGGACTCGGAATTCAGGTTTCGGGTCTGATTCGGGTCCAATTTCGGGTCAGATTCTTGTGTTTTTTTAGATTTTCAGCATCTTCTTTCTCCACTTCGTTTCCTAACCAAACGATGTCGAAATAACTCCAAATTTGGAACGTTTGTTCCTTGAAACATGACGAACACACTCGTGAAAGAGGATTGTAAAAATGTTACAAAAAGTCAAATAAAATGGCGTGTCAAAGGAATTTTAAGCATCATTTTTGCATATTTTCAATATTAAACATAGGATAAAATTCTACCAAATTAAAACTTATCAGTGCAATGCTCTCAATGAAATCTAGTGTCCATGGACACCATATGACTCGCGACTCATGGAGTAGATCGAAATCCCCCTGGTACAAGACGTAGCACCGATGAACCTGGTTCGCAGACCATCTCGGTCGACCGTGCATCCATCGTCACTACCACAGAAACAGACATCCTGGACGGCACAGCACAGAGGGGTATGAACTGTTCAATGGAAAACCGTCTGTGAAGGCCTGGCGGGAGAATATGTTCAGATATCACAGACGGTTCTGACGTCAAAAACAACTGTGAGAGTAAACCAGACGGTTCTGAACACAAAACCGTCTGTGATAGTATACTTATCACAGACGGCTCTAACCTAAAACCCGACTGTGATATATACAGTCGGTTCTGAGTTCCGAACCGTCTGTGATAATTAGACTATCACAGACGGTTCGGAACGCAGAACCGACTGTGATTTATACAGTCGGTTGTAAACCACGAAGCGTCTGTGATAGTGTAGTTATCACAGACGGTTCTGATGTATGAACCAACTGGAAAAGTACCGGCGCTTCGAATTCTCAACTGTGATCATTTCTGTCTCCGATCTTCGCGCGCGGCGCCTAGGAGAACACGAAGCATCGCTTTGGAAGTTCTATAAATTGACAGTGGAAAAATTGTCATTTACTTTACAAGTTTTTATAGTTCTCAGACTGTTTGACTCCTTAGCTTCTCTGCGCAAATGGCATCCTCGATGGCATCGTCAGCCTCGCCCTCCCCGGTATGAACTCTCAATCTTTTGGACTTACCCCTGTATTGTTAATCCATGTTCAATACATTCTTGACCTGTTGATTTGCACAGGGAAGGGGAGCCGTGGAAGACACTGCCAAAGTCAAGGCCGAGCTGAGGGCCCTCCAGGAGGAGCACAAGCTCCTCACGGAGAAGCACACTCGGCTACGGCTTGACCTTGACGATCTCTTCCAGCGCATTCAGCGCATGAAGACGGATGGTGACAATGCTAGGGCGAGGACGAGGCGTCTTCGCGAGGAGAAGAAAGCCGCGGATATGACCATCGCTGGCTGCGGTTTGACAATGAAGGATACCATCGCGAAGCTGAGGGAGGTCGCAGGCCTTCTCGACGTTGAAGTAGTTGATCCTGAGAAGGACAACTTGTCGCTGGAGGAGTCCTGCGTCCTGGCTGCAAGTCAAACTGACTTTATTCTAGATGCAGCCAGGGCTAAGACCACTCCTTGACCTAGCATTCTGTATTTTTACTTTTTTTTTGTAAGTGATGAAACAAATTATTGAAAACTTTGTTCTTATGTCAACTTTCTAATTTTCCAGCACATTCTTGGACTGCATGCAATTAATCTTCCCTCTTTCTTTATCTTTCGTTGGCTTTTGTCGAACATTCGACCATACAAAGGTATGTACACTGTGTGCGATCAAGGAACGACTATCGCGATCTTTGGCTTGTGATCGGAGCCCTTGAAATAATATAGAAACAATATAGAGGTCGCAGGTCCCATGCAAATAATATAAAAAGAATATAGAAGTTATATATCAACGTGCTTTGAAATATCACAAACGGCTCTGAGGTAAAAAACATCTGTGATAGTCACATTAGAGACGGTTTTTACATAAGGCCCGACTGTGATGGTCCCAACAGTGTCCTCGAGTTGACTCGAATTCTTAACCTCTATCAATATCACAGACGGTTTTTAACTCCAAACCGTCTGTGATAGTAAACAGACATATTAAAGACGGTTCGGACATCAGAACCGTCTGTAATATTAAAGCAGACGGTTTTGATCTCCCAACCGTCTGTGATAGTCCCAACAGTGCAATTCTCTACATGCAATTGTTGATAACCGCACATAATAACTGAGCAGATGAAGAGACTTAATTATTTACTTCAAATTTAATTTGCATCGAATTATGTAATCTGACTCTTCAACTTCCTCGCCTCGAATTCTCGACCTCTATCAATATCACAGACGGTTTTTAACTCCAAACCGTCTGTGATAGTAAAGCAGACGGTTTTGATCTCCCAACCGTCTGTGATAGTCCCAACAGTGTAATTCTCTACATGCAATTGTTGATAACCGCACATAATAACTGAGCAGATGAAGAGACTTAATTATTTACTTCAAATTTAATTTGCATCGAATTATGTAATCTGACTCTTCAACTTCCTCGCCTCGAATTCTCGACCTCTATCAATATCACAGACGGTTTTTAACTCCAAACCGTCTGTGATATTAAAGCAGACGGTTTTGATCTCCCAACCGTCTGTGATAGTCCCAACAGTGCAATTCTCTACATGCAATTGTTGATAACCGCACATAATAACTGAGCAGATGAAGAGACTTAATTATTTACTTCAAATTTATTTTGCATCGAATTATGTAATCTGACTCTTCAACTTCCTTTGCCGTGTTGCAGTTTATCTCCCGAGAAGTTGTATATCATGAATTTATTGGCCTTGAAAACCAGTACTAGTGCGCTTTTTAGAACTCGAGGCACCCGCGCATATGAACCGTCACCTTCTGTTTCTATAAATAGCGAAGCTCCTAAATCCCTGTCTTTATTCCCTCCTCAACTCCCACCTTGATGGCGAGCCGAGATTCCAGTGAGGTTATTGAAATTGAGAGTAATGAGGAAGAGATAAGGAATGAACTCGATCAGGATCTTCAGAAAGTAAGTCCTCTCTGAAACTCTAATGCAGATCTTTCTTTTATGACTTGATTACCTCGAAACAAATGCATTTCGAAATCCACAGGTGCTTGAGGAAATGATCCCTCCAAAGAAGAGACTTAGAAATGATGAAAGATCGTACAGTGGAGCTGCAGCGAAGACTCTAGAGGGTGCTGAGGCCTGTGTTGCCACATTGCCCCTTGCAACCCCTCCAGTTGCATCGACTCCACCTTTGGAGATCCACAATAATCCTTCCAATATCCCCTCTCCAACACCTTTGTATCATCAGCTTTTCTGGGGTAAGGCTCACACTTCCACGTCCAAATCCACTCCGAAGCTGAAGAAGCATATGTGCAGGAGGAGAAAGCTGCCTTGTGCAGAACTCTCCAAAAAAAAAAAAGAGGCGCTGGAGAAGCATTCTGAGGGGATGTCTTTTGCCATTCTGCACTTGGCAGAGTGCATGCTTTGAGTTGCAGCTTCATCTCCACCTTGGTTGTATCAACTTTAATTTCTTGGATGATCCTACTGATGCCAAATCCACTCCTTTGGTGAGAGATGATGTTGATAGTCTTAGAGCCATTGGTAGTTCTCCTGGGGCGGCCAGTGTAGATCCTACTGATGCCAATACGTCCCTAGGAGAACTTTGTAAATTACTTTCGGAACAGGTCGACACTAATCAATTGGTCGCTTAATTAATAGTATCTCTTATGTATGGAAAGATTGTAAGAAATAAGAAATTTCTTTTCCTTATATATCTGGCTTTCGATTGATTATGTAACTGATAATCACCAAATGATGTTCTGTGTAAAAATGTTAACAAGAAAATACTGCTGCGATCAAGACGGTTTTTAACTCAAAACCGTCTCTGCTTGAAAGATTACAGACGGTTTTAATTTCAGACATATATATAAAACAAATATGAAAAACAAGATAAAACCAAACAGTCTGAACGTTCATTTTTGTAAATACTAACATTGAAATAAGATAGAACCAAATATGAAAAACATGTGGAACAACTGATGACCAGTAGTCGAATGCAAACAAAAAAACCGGGATATTAAAGACGGTTCGGACTTTAAAACCGTCTGTGTTATCACAGACGGTGCTGAGGTAAAAACCGACTGTGATAACAACATACACAGACGGTTCTGAGGTAAAAACCGACTGTGATAATAACGTAGACGGTCGGATGTGATAACACAGACGGTTCAGATGTGAGAACCGACTGTCATAATCAAATACACAGACGGTTCTGATGTAAAGTGGACGGTTTAGAGTTCATAACCGTCTGTGATATTTCTTTTCTTCAATAATGCACCGATATTACCGACGGTATTATATAGAACCGTCTGTACTGAACCTGGTATAAAAGGTCTTTTGGCGGATGTTTTGAGCTAGTCGTACTCTCTTGCTCGACCTACACTGTCCAGTTCGAAGAGATTTGGGGCAAGGAAGAGCGAAATCTCGAAAGGCAGGGGGAGCATTTGGGGGCAAAAATTTGAGGATCGAACCAAGGTTGGTTACTTGCTCCCAAGGCGTACACATTACTTGATTTCATCATCAATATCGATCTCCATTGATTTACTAATTAGCATGTGTATGAATTTGATTTATTGTAGATGGTCCGAGACTGGATGTATAATGACAACCGAGTGGGTGAGGAATACATGAAAGGTGTTTTTGATTTCGAAAAGGTTGCTGTGCAAGACATGGCGAAGAAGGGTTTACCATATATGTACTGTCCTTGTGTAGACTGCCAGAATATTAAGATGTTCACCAACTCATCTCAAATTGTCGCCCACTTGATCCGACGTGGTTTCAAAAAGGGGTACACGTGTTGGGTCCACCATGGAGAAGAGCCAACTGCAGAAACAACTGCCACTCAGGTTGAGGAACAGGACATGCCGGATCCAAACAACGACTTCGACGAGGATATGCCAGAGGATGACCATTTAGATGACATGTTGCGTGATGTCGAAGGAAATTACAGTGAAAGGGGGTTTGGCAAATTCAAGCGCTTGATTGAGGACTCAGAGAGGCCGTTGTTCCCTGGTTGCAAGTCGAAATACACAAAGTTGGCCTCTGTGCTTGAACTGTTAAAATTGAAGGCAAGCAACAGCTGGACCGACAAGAGTTTCACAGCACTGTTAGATCTTTTGGCGGACATGCTCCCGGAAGGAAACGAGTTGCCAAAAAACACCTACCAAGCGAAAAAGCTGTTGTGTCCTTTGGGAATGGAAGTAGAAAGGATACACGCATGCCCTAATGATTGCATCCTTTACCGTAACGACTACAAAAATATGCATGTTTGTCCGGTGTGCAGCGCATCCCGCTATAAGCGTACTAAGGACCGAACAGACGATGGCGACTGCACGGAGATAAAGGAAGGACCTCCTGCTAAGGTGTTGTGGTATTTGCCAGTCATTCCCCGCTTGCAGCGTTTGTTTGCAAACCGTAAAGAGGCAAAATTACTGCGTTGGCACTCGGAAGACCGGAAGAAGGATGGAAAGTTGAGACACCCCGCTGATTCTTCGCAGTGGAGAAACATCGACAGGGAATTGTTAACTTCGGAGCAGAATTGAGGAATATAAGGTTCGGGTTGAGTACCGATGGAATTAATCCTTTTGGTAACATGAGCAGTCGGCATAGCACTTGGCCGGTTCTTTTGTGTATCTACAACCTTCCTCCTTGGTTGTGTATGAAGCGCAAGTACATCATGATGTCTCTACTTATCTCAGGACCAAAACAACCCGGAAACGATATTGATGTGTACCTAGCACCATTGATAGAGGATCTCCTAACAATGTGGAACGAAGGGGTGCAGGTATGGGACGCATACAAACGAGAGAACTTCATCCTACGTGCTATGATATTCTGCACCATCAACGATTTCCCAGCCCTTGGAAATTTGTCGGGCCGTACTACGAAAGGAGCCAAAGCCTGCCCCCACTGCGAAAATGACACTGAGAGCGTGTGGCTGAAGAATTGCAGGAAAACAGTGTACATGCGTCACCGTAGGTTTCTTCCGAAGAATGACGCGTACCGTAAGAGGAAGAGGGAATTTGACGGCCACAACGAAGATGGTTCAGCCCCGAAGCCTACGCGCGGGAAAGATGTTTACTCACGGGTGAAGGACATAGACGTTGTGTTTGGAAAGGGTGGTAAATTGAAACCCCGCACGAAGAACACTTGGAAGAAGAGATCGATATTTTGGGACTTACCGTATTGGGAGCATTTAGAGGTTCGTCATTGCATTGATGTCATGCATGTAGAGAAGAATGTTTGTGACAGTTTAATCGGCCTATTGCTGAACATTCCAGGGAAGACAAAGGATGGCATCAATGTGCGGCGTGACATGATCGAAATGAGAATCAGGCCCGAGCTAGCACCGAGAGAGGACGATAAAGGCCGTATATACCTCCCCCCCGCATGCTACACTTTGTGCAAGGCTGAGAGGACAGAACTCTGTAAGTGTCTCCATGGTGTTAAAGTTCCATCGGGTTACTCCGCAAATATGAAAAAGCTTGTGTCCATGGGCGATTTGAAATTGCTGGGTATGAAGTCTCATGATTGTCACGTGTTGATGACACAAATGCTTCCTGTTGCCATCCGGAGTATTCTGCCGCATAAGGTCAGAGAGACGATCACGAGGCTATGTTTTTTCTTCAATGCAATTTCTTCCAAGGTCATTGATCCCGATGGACTGGATTCTTTGCAGAGCGAGGTGGTTCGAACTCTCTGTCAACTTGAGATGTATTTTCCTCCATCGTTTTTTGATATCATGGTCCATCTCACCGTCCACCTTGTCAGAGAAATCAAGATATGTGGACCCGTGTTCCTACGTTATATGTATCCATTCGAGAGGTACATGGGTGTACTTAAGGCCTACGTGAGGAATCGGTCCCGGCCCGAGGGTAGCATTGCCGAAGGTTATGTAGTGGAAGAGGTTGTTGAGTTCTGCGTCGATTACATGGCCGAGGTAGAAGCAATAGGAGTTCCTGTGTCTCGTCACGAGGGGAGGCTTGATGGTGTTGGCACTATCGGACGGAGAGCCATCACTCCTGATTTCGATATGTACTCGAAAGCTCATTTTTGGGTCTTGCAACACATGACGGAGGTGTCTCCGTACATCGACGAGCACAAGGAGATGCTACGACAAGACAATCCTCGCCGATCCGAGGTTTGGATCACGGGACAACATAACAGTCGATTCAACGCGTGGATGAGGTGCGAATCACCGGAGAGTCCGCAAGTGAGAACCTTAAATGGTTGGCAAAAGGGCCCACGTTTACTGTACAGACTTGGCAGGGATACGACATCAATGGGTACACATTTTACACGAAAGCTCAAGATCGAAAGAGCACTGTGCAAAATAGTGGAGTGAGCGTAGAAGCTTTCCATGAGGGGTTCACCAAGACAGGCCCAACAAGGGTAGTACGTGGATTGAACTCGTACTACGGGTTCATTGAAGAAATTTGGGAGCTCGATTACGTACTGTTCAAGATTCCCCTGTTTCGATGCCGATGGGTCCAAATCCCACAGGGTGTGAAGGTTGACAGTTACGGTTTCACTTCTGTAGACCTGGATCGCGTTGCTTATAAAGATGAGCCATTCATACTTGCAAATCAAGCCATTCAGGTCATTTATGTCACTGACCCGGCCAATAAGAAGTGGCACATCGTCCTTCATGGCAAGAGAAGGATTGTTGGAGTTGAAAATGTCGTAGACGAGGAGGAATACAATCAATTTGATGAGATTCCTCCATTTGGAGATGGCGTACAGGTCGATACTGAAGACACCGACGAAACCAGTTACGTGCGTATGGATCACCAGGAAGGGTTATACTTTAAAGGTAATCAACTGTACGTCTTATCTCTCTGTTTCCATCGGTATAGCTTATATCTCCTGTAATTCTCGTATTTGCAGGGCCGCGGCAAGTGGAAAGTTGAGGATAACATGGCTGTGTACGTGCAAATTGTCGGTGAAAGTTCCCATTTGTAAATTTAACATACAATATTACGTGGAGCATGCCCAAGTTACAGAGCATTTGGACTACATTGTAACCAATTATCGGATATACGTACATAGTAACCAATTTACAGAGTATTTGGACTACATTTGAAATATCTGAGTGTTCATTTAAAACATGTTTTCGAGCATTCAGAGTTGAAAGCTACAGATCAGTTTCAATTTGTAAAACTAACGTTCAATAGAGAGATTATCAAGGACGGTTTTGACCTAGCACAGACGGTGCACAGTCGGTTCTAACCTCACAACCGTCTGTGATAATCTCTCACTATGTATATTACCACAGACGGTCTTTATTTGAGAACCGACTGTGATAATATTATCACAGACGGTTATATATATAAAACCGTCTGTGATATTTTCAACAGTGTCCGACTCTTCGAGTTCTTAACATGCACCGTCGGTTCTCAATTCCAAACCGTCTGTGATAATCTCAAGCACAGTCGGCTCTCAACTCAAAACCGTCTGTGATAATCTCTCTGGTGACTACGATTATTATAGACGGTTTCGATGTGAGAACCGACTGTGATATATACTATTATAGACGGTTCATATGTGAGAACCGACTGTGATAATACCGACGCGGTACATAGTTCAAGGCGGGCTTTATCCCGCTCATTCTACTTCGCCCTAGCTCTGTTTTCCCTACCTCTCTTCGCCCTCGCACCGTCCGTCGCGATCACCTCCATCGCCTCCCACCTTCTCCTCTCCGTCCGTCGCGATCACCTGCATCGCCTTTCCACCGTCAGGCGCGATCACCTCCATCGCCCTCCCGCCTCCGACGCGATCACCTCCATCGCCTCCCCACCGTTTCTGTCATTCTTGTATGGGTTTTGTTATAGAATTATTAGTTGCATATTTAGTTAAACTGTTCTCTCTTTCACTTATGTTAGGAACTATGTCTGGTGACGAAATGCACCACTCGGGGACTCAGGGTGACCTCGCTGGCGATGAGATGCCTGGGCCGGAGGTCGCCTCGTCCGCCGTGTCCCCGCAGAAGAAGGGAAAGGGGCGAGGCCGGACGACATGCGCGCGTCTGAACAAGGGGGAAAAGCAGCACGTCCAGTTCGACGACAATGGTGTGCCGGAAGCTCCGCCCAAACTTGTCGGTCAGTACCGCTCACTATGCGGCAAAGTGGCAAGGGAGCGGGTGCCCATCACCACCTCCGACTGGGGTCAAGTGCCCCCAGAGTGCAAGGATGCGCTGTGGGAAGAAGTGCAGGCGGCGTTTCACATTCCGGAGGATCGCCACTTCACCGTCCGCCGGAGGACACTTATGTCAATAAACAAGGCGTGGAGGAACTTCAAGAGCGAACTTGTCAGGCACTATGTGAAGGAGTCGACGACCCCCTTCAATGACTACCCTTTCGTGACTCCCGAGGCATGGCAGCAGTTCGTAGAGATGAAGGGCAAGCCTGAGTTCCAGGAGCTTAGTGCGAAGGCTCAGGCTAACCAGGCCAAGAACACCCACCCACACAGACTAGGCACCGGTGGGTATGTGGGGAAGAAGGCGCTGTGGAGGAAGCAGGACGAGGAAGCTTCACAGTCTTCGGCCGGCAGTCCTTATGCGGGCATAACGGACGTGCGCGCCCGCAATTGGTGCCGAGCTAGATCGACGATGGACTCCTCCGGAAGCGTCTCCGTGAATAACCCTGCGGACAGGGAAGTGATCGACCGACTGGTAAGATTGTCCAATCACGTACTATCCTCATAACACGCATGCAATGGGCTGTATTGCTAAGTTGTCCTGTTGCAGGTGACGCTGAGTGCGCAGGAGGCATCCGGAGAGTTCAACCCGAGGAGGGACAGGGATATCCTCACAGCGGCGCTAGGAAACAAGGAGCATCCAGGCCGCGTGCGCGGCCTCGGCGCCACTGTGCCTTGGAGGCATGGTTTCCCCGATGATGAGGAGGCGGCTAAGAGGAGAAAGAGATCCCACCAAGCCCGCGATGAACGGCTGAAGGAGGAGATGCGATCGGAGTTCGCTGTTCGGGACAAAGCACTCCTGCAGCAGTTGTCGGAGATGCGGTCCATGTACGAAGAGCTAAGAAAGGCGACCCAGGGCACCCCTGTTCTAGCAGCTGGCGCAGACCCAGCGGAAGTACCGACCCCCATTGGCCACCGTAGTAGCTGCGCGTCTGCGCCGGGGTCTTCGCAGACGGAGCCCTCTCCTCCAAAGTATCCGGTGGACTCTCTGCAGGTAATGATCGTTAATGCGCACTGTTTGTCTATGTTAATTCATTCGAAAGTGAGAAGCGGTGAAATTCAACATGTTAATGCGCACTGTTTGTAGGAACCCGCCTCCTGCCAGCTTATGGTGCTGGCCGGTGTCTTCCCGATCGAGGCTGCCCGTGGGATGGCGCAACCATGCACGGCGGGGGCCACAATCCATGGTGCCCCTCTATGTGAGGGTTTTGCACGTGTCCAAGTGGACAGTGTCTTTGACCATTGCAAGGGTTTTCCATTGGAGAAGCCGCCGAACGACGAGATTACCACTCTCGGGGATGCGGTGCACACGTTCGTGCAATGGCCCAAGAAAGACATCGTCCTGTATGAGGTAATTCCCCCACCAGTTTCATAATTTGTACTGTAATAATAGCCCTCAGAGTTAGTGTCCTAATACGTAGGTTCTTACATCGCAGACATCACAGACCGAGACGCGGCCTACTAGCCAGCATACCCCTTCGACGACGAAGCTGACTCCGAGTAAGAGGCAACCATTCAAGAAGCTGGCTATGAGGGGAAAAGCAAAGAAGAGCCCGTCGAAGGAGAGCGAGAAGAGTGCGCCAGCTCTCATGCCGTTCTCTCTGGGGATGCCCATGGCCTCCGATACCGCAATTTCGAGCATGGGGTTAGCATGCCAGAGCCTACATGCATGGTACATGAGGAGGACAAACCAGACCAGGACGCAGCGTCCGACGCACATCATGGTCAAGTACACCGTGGCAGAGTTCCATCACGACGTTGGGACCTACTCGGTGACCTTCGAAGACCTGCACAATTTGCTAAACAAAGATGCGCTCGACTTGTCAATCCTACGGTCTTGGGTGCTGTAAGTATCCTACTATCCGTGCATATACGGATATATGTCATTTATTAATTGGTTACTTCCGTGCAGCTGCATGGCCAACTATGCCAAATCCAAGGGCATACCTGTTGGTTTTTTGGACCCCCAGATGGTAGCCGAGGTGATGTTTAGGACCGACACAGACTTCGTTGTCGACTACATCAAAAGAGGGTTGCTTGCTCAGGTCGACAAGGAGTATATACTTGTACCCTACAACCAGAGGTGAGTGCTTTCATCAGTACTTCACCCGTAGATTAGTGTCTCCATGTGCACACCCCCAAATTTAGATTAAATTTTTAATTCTCTACGTGTAATATGTAGCTACCACTGGATCCTGCTGCTACTTATTCCGAAAAGCAACAAGGTGTTCTACCTTGACTCATTGCAGAGGAAAGGGTACTCGTATTCCGGCGCACGAGATGTATTCGGAAGGTGATGTGGACCTGTCTTGCATGCATCTAGATTTACTGTCCTCAAATTGTCAATTTCGGCTATCCTCAAACTGTCAATTTTGACTATCTACAGGGCTTTCACGAAGTACTTTGCTGAGGTAGGGACACAACACGAGCGGCGAGCCGATAAGTTTCAGTGGTTACAATTTTCGGTACAAATTTCAACTGAATCTGTTTTATTTTATAACTTGTCCCCACCTAACTCTCGGTCTGTAAATTGGCAGTGCCATCAGCAGCCGGACGACAATACATGTGGGTTCTACGTGATGCGCCACATGTATGACCTGATCATCACCCCTCACCGGCCCGATTTCCCCGAGGTATTACAACTGCTCCCCTTAATTTGTCTCGATTTGACAGAATTTACAACTTAATTCAGCTAATTTTTTATGTACCAACTCTTGCTGCAGGGGGTCGACTTCCCTTCAGAAAGCCTTGACCCTCGGTAGATTAGTAATGTCCGAGGGATGCTCGCTGAGTTTTTCCTTTCGGAGGTCATATCATCCAAGGGGAAGTTTAGGGACCCGCAAGGTTCGTATTAGTGCGGCCTTACATTTATTTGTACATCTAACACACTTTAATTGTCGATTACATTTATTTGTTCAATTGTACATATTTCTGAGTTCTGTGCTGTATATATGAAATGCTATACAGAGAGGGGTGCAAATATATTTGAGTACTGCATGTGCATATGAAACTGTATATATTTGAGTACTGTACAAATATAATTCTGAGTTCAATTGTACAAATATATATGCATGAGACTGTATATATTTGAGTACTATGCATGTATGAAATTCATGAACTGTATATATGAAAATGCAATTTGTACAGAGGACATCTGTGAATGTTATAATCTCAGACGGTTTGTAAGATCAAAACCGTCTGTGCATGCACAGACGGTTTTGATCTTACAAACCGTCTGAGATTATAACAGTCACAGATAAATAACACATCGCAGATGGTTTTGACCTCAGATCCGCCTGTGATATCAGACTATCACAGACGGTTCTGAGATAATAACACTATCACAGACGGTTTCAATATTAACACCGTCGCTGATATCGCAGATTGGTTTAACCTCCAAGCCGTCGGTAATAATATGAGTATCACAGACGGTTGTGAGATCAAAGCCGTCTATGAATTATGACTATCACAGTCTGTTATAACATCAAAGCCGTCTGTGATACTCATACTAACACAGACGGTTCTGATGTCAAAACCGTCTGTGTATACTCAAATATCACAGACGGTCGAGAACAGAACCGTCTGTGATAGTCACACTATCACAGACGGTTCTGATGTTAAAACCGTCTGTGATACTCATACTATCACAGACGGTCGAGAACAGAACCATCTGTGATAGTCACACTATCACAGACGGTTCTGATGTCAAAGCTGTCTGTGATACTCATACTATCACAGACGGTTCTGATGTTAAAACCGTCTGTGATACTCATACTATCACAGACGGTTCTGATGTTAAAACCGTCTGTATATACTAAAGTATCACAGATGGTTCTGATGTCAAAACCGTCTGTGTATACTCAAATATCACAGACGGTTCTGAGAACAGAACCGTCTGTGATAGTGTGACTATCACAGACGGTTCTTACCTTATAACTGTCTGTGAAATATGAGTATCACAGACGGTTCTGACCTTATCACAGATGGTTCTGACCTTATATCAGTCTGTGAATGGATATATCACAGACGGTTGAAAACATCAAAAACCGTCTGTGATAGTGCGTGATTATCACTGACTCGAATATCACTGACGGGTAAGAACCGTCTGTGATGTCTGTTTTGACCCGACTGTGATGATGAATTCTGTAGTAGTGCTTGTGCCCATGGTTGGGCGATCCACCCAATCATGAACATCATCAGGCTTGGGGTACAGATGCACCAGTTGATCCAAGTACGGCTGTCCAATTGGAAAATGCTCCCAAGACCATAGCTGCAGCAGGAGGCAGCATCCTGATAATACGGACTCTAGCGTAGTTTGGACACACGTATCGCACAACCCCCGGTTTGTTGCACAAAGCAAGAACATAGCCCAGTTATACTGGGGAACATGCCCTGGTTGGGCATCGATAATGCTCTCCGCCAATGGAATGAACCATGGGTGAACTGTATCCCCGTGTGTAGATTAGAACAGGATATACTGGAACATTACCAACAGGTATGCGAACAAATGCCGGCGCACAACATGCTGCAGCGCATCAGGCGGGCAGTCAAGGTAGCGCAACAAAAACCTATGCGGCACACCACGCCTAGTTGGTGGGATCTGATCTACCTGTTGAATGATGTTGAACCTAAGGTTTACTTGAGTGCGCCAGTCTATAGGCGGCGGTAATGGAACGATGGGTGCTCTTGCGTGAGGTAGGCCTAGGAGCATACCCACATCCTCCAACGTGATTGTCGTCTCCCCCTATAGGAAATGGAACGTGTGTGTCTCGGGGCACCATCGATCCACCAATACGGTGACCAACGACCTGTCTAATGTGAGCTCATGACCAATCCGCAACATACAAGTAAAATGTAGTAAACCTGCCTCTGCGAGAATAGGGATGTATCTCGCATCAAAAGGCCAGTACTCCATGAGAGCCCTTTATTAGTCGTGTGCTTCAGTGTCAACTCCTAGAGCTTCTCAAAGATAGTGCCGTACTTGCTCACTTGGTTCTGCGAGCATAGCCTCTTAAATAGGTCCATGATTTGTTTGCTCCGGAATTTGGTGAAGAGGTTGGATGCAAGGTGTTGCATGCAACAACGGCTCACCACGTCCTCCCACTTGTAAGGTGGATCGGGAGTGCCCTGTATGATCTCAGTGGCTCTGAGCAAGCCTCTGTGTCGATCAGAAATAATGAAGATTTTCTCACAATCCTTTACAATCACTCGCTTCACGTTTACCAAGAACCACAACCAACTTTCTGTGCTCTCGGCTTCTACAACTGCATATGCTAATGGAAGCAATTAATTGTTAGCATCTGCAGCAACCGAAATCAGTAGTGTCCCTTTGTACCTCCCAGTCAAAAATGTGCCATCCACACATAACACCGATCGGCACCATGTGAATGCCTCTATGCACTGCGGTATGCCCAGAACAAACGATGCAGAACTCTTGTGTTCTCTATGGTATTGCCATCCGGGGCAACAATTGTCTAATCGAGCATATCCACAAATGTGCCTGAGTTCGTTAGTGCGACATTTCGAAGCAACCGCACCACTGTGTTGTATGCATCCTTGTATGTGCCATACATGTCCTCAATTGCTTTCTGCTTTGCTCTTCATGTCTTGTTGTAGCTGATATGATAACCACATTGATCTGCCACTTGCTTGATGATCTCTCTTGGCATTATCGATATGTTCTCCTGCACTGTGGGCTAGATGATGTTGCTTACTTATGCCGCAGTCATGTTTATATGGCTTTCTAAAGCCTTAGTAAGCTCACATGTGTGGGCGTTAACTCTCGTGACCACAAAACCAATGTCATCCTTTGGTTGCATGGCACGAACCCTCCATGTGCAACTTGGTGTAAGACATGCGACATCATATAATCTGGGGGTAGACTTCACCACTTTGTACTGTCGATTGAGTACAAGAGACCATCTAGCCACATCATTTTGCACATATTCTTTCGTTCGAAACTCTTGCTCGAGCTGGATGCTATTTTGCTCAAAAAATCATCTTGAGTTTTGGTCCGTCGGCAGTACTGCCGAACTAAATCCAGATTCATCAATCCATTGTTTGGGGATCCTGAAAAGATCTTCGTCGGAGTCTTCAATTGCTTCGGAGTCTGTCAAGTCATCTTCGTCAGACACAGTTCCAAGATCCTCCAAGAACTCACACACATCAACATGTGTGTGGCGAAAAGCTTCTGACCAGTCACTAGTCCTAAATGTTGACGGAATCGGTGCATTCATTTCTCCCGCCCATGCGCCGCTACTAGGGCCGGCTCCAACGTCACCCTCTGGCAGTTCTAGGTCGCAGAACTGGACATAAACAAAAAACCAGCCGCCCAAACCGCCATAAGGGTCCTTCACTCTCCTGACAAACGACCCCCACGAGTTGTTCCCTTTAAGTTTGCGCCACACCTAGTATGGGCCGTTGGTTGTCTTCTTCACAATGAGCCCCTCTACTTGAATTGTCTTATGTTCTACACTCTTGCCAAATAAACTAAGTATCCATAACTTAAGATCCGTGAAAAATGTGTTATGTATGTTCAAATCGGCCATTACATATTTGCAATGGCTCACATCTACACCGTTTGGCCCATCACGAATCAAACCGTCGCCATAAAATATGCAGAAATTTTCGGCTTTCTCCATTCCCTTGATACTGGCCTAGACCGTCTCGCAATAGAACGAGGACGATGCAGTAAGGCGAGTATTCTGTATCGTTCTTTCCACAGGGACTAGCAAAATAAATCGTGAAAAATTAAACTAAATCAATGGCAAATGAAATAAATCAGACGAAAGAAAAGAGAGATGTCGGAAGAAATGAGAGAGAGATGGTCATCGAGTAACAGTCGAGTCAGTGTTAAGTCTATACACGTCATCGTGAGTACAAGCGATAGCGCTGTAAACGTTCAGCAGTCTCGCGATAAAAGGCAAAAACAACTAAACAAATATGCTTATCGATGGTATCAACAAGTGAACGTATAAATTTAGGAATAACACAGACCCGCTCCCCGACTCCTTTCAACCACAACCACAAAGCAAATGAACCCCACATCTGAATTTATCAGAAAACCATGTCTCCAAAATCAGTAACTCACAATCTCTACACAATAGTAAATCAGATCACTGGCTGCAAATGCATTGGGTTTAAAGCAAATAATACACAAAGATCCAATACCAGCAGGCCACAACATAAGAATTAGAGAAAGATGACCCATGCATCTCAACAGCCAAGCATAACAAACTATTTCAGAGTTTTAGCACAAGCATCAAGCAGCGATGTTACTTTTATTGATAGTTACACACGGAGGTGCAATTCAATAATCCCAAAATTGTCACATAGAAAGAAATAGGGTAGAAGACCAGAACATAGAAGAATGAATACCCAGATCAGAATGTATGCAACAAGAGTTCTCAACACTGCAATCTAACAGGAATAGGGGAACAATTAACCAAATCAATTCAGATTATCGCAACACACACTCAATTGCATCACAAGGTAATTCAAGAAAAGACAAATGCAATTATAATCGTTGTCAAACTGATTCAGAATTTTGATTTGTTTCACAGGACATGTTCCAGCTTGACATTTACAAACACATGATCCCATACACACAGATAATTCATATCATTTCATAGAGTATCAAGAGCAGGAAGAAGATGATTAGTCACCCAACATTGCTTGCTGTATGGCTTCTGGTCATGGTGGTAGTGTCGAGGAGGAAGTGCTCAAGGTCACCACTGGAGTTGAGGCCGAGGCTGGGGAAGAAGTCGCACTGGAGTGGTCGTGGAAGACGGACTTGTTGCCCTCGGCGTTGAGGAAGAGATAGCCAAGGCAGTTGAAGCAACCCTGGAACTCGGGGAGGAGCTCACCGGCGTCGGAGTCGCAGTGCCAAAATTAACGCAGGATGAAACTGGGGAGAGATGAGAAACCTGGAGGAAAATTGGAAGAAAATGAAGAGGAGAGAAAGGAGAAAGAGGGGCGGCTATGACCGAGGGAGGCACTGTGCGTGGCGGCTCGGGTGGAGCGATGGCGGCGGCGCACGTAGGGACGGCGGTGCTCCAGTGGCGGTGTGGTGCTGTGGCGGCGGGAGATGCGGATGGTGGCGCGTGGAGACAGATCGGATGGCGCCGGCGTGGTGAGAGGCGCGGGTGCGGCGGCGTTGACGGCAGCGCGACTTGGGTTGGATCCGGGCTGTGGCGGCGTGGATCTGGACCGGCGGTGCGAGGTGTAGGAGAGGGCCTAGTGGAGACAAATTGGACAGCGCTGGCGGTTGCTCCGGTGTCGTGGCGGTGTTTGGTGAGAGGGTGGCGCGAGGAGATGGAGGATCGGTGCGGCACGGTGGGTGTAGATGGTGCTAGGTGGTGTGGAGCTTGGATGAGGAGCGGAGGAGCAGCTGTGGATCTGCGGTGGAGGCTTTGGTGGCGGTGCGCGTAGGGACGGCGGCTTGGAGTGGAGAATTGGGGAGAGAAGAAGAAGAGGATTTGGGGGAAGAAGCACCAGATCTGAGCGTGGAGTAGGCGGTGAGACATAGAGTAAGTAAAATGACAGAAGAGGAAGCAAGAAGAAGAAGAGAGGAGGAAAAAGGCAGAAAAGGAGCTCCGCCGGAGGCGTACGGCCTGGTCGTTGCCGGCGTGGTGGACGGAGGTGTGGATCGTGAGGAGGGAGGCATAAGAAGAAGGTAATAAAGGAAAAACCAGGCTCAAGTCTTCCCCAGTGGCGGCTGCTAGGGTTAAGGATAAGTTCTGGCCATCTTGCATAAAGGTCCTTGGGTTTTTCAGAAATTGCAAATTGGACCTTGCGGCTAGGGTTTAGGAATTCCGGGCCCCCGGAGATTCTGATTTCCGCACAATCTGTTCCTACGCGTCCGTAGAAACACGTGCTTCTATCCAGAATCAACTGAGGGTCAGGTTTGGTCGATGAAACGCAATCCATCAGTCGAAATCCACCCAAATCGCATCGACCTGCAATAAAATCATAAAACAAATAGTACGATCGATTTGATGATAAAGATGTATATGATTAATGCAAATGCCGCCTTATATGAATAAATGTACATGATTGGGAGGTTAAACATATAGAAAATATGTACAGATATGACAATTATCATCCCTATGGAACATATTTACGCAACAATTATAAGTACACATATTATGATTTTTAAATCACATAGTTAACATAATCAATATATTTATAGGTAATTTTTGGGTTGCTTCATTCTCTTTCATCTGTAACTTTTACGCATTTGTTTTATGGATAATGCCAGTTTTCAAAAATCAAAACATGCATGACGATATTCTTGAAAAAATGTATGTTCTTTGGAATACCCTTTGATTCTTTTTGCTTTACAAAAGCTTAATTTCTATGTTCTGGGGATATATAGGAAACGTATAAATTTTGAATGAAATCTTGAATAAATTTCAAGTAAACCCTCGTATTTATTTAGAATTAGGTCAAACAAATTTGAGTCACATAAAATGATAAAATAAAGCTCAAAACCTAAATTTAAACTCTGTACAAGAAAATTTTCTAAAAATCATGGAAAATTGAAATAAATCCAATTTGCAATTTAAGAATATAATTGCGAAAAGAATATTCACAATTAAGTCTCTTAGCCAATTATTAATATAAAAGAAAAGCCTCGATGAAATAAAAATGACCCATGAACTAAAGAAAATATTTATAAAAATACTCTTTACAAAGAAGTCCTACAAAATAATTAAAATTTTGGAATTAAATAATAAAGACATGATTATATGCTTAGACCATTAAGTTTAGTATCAAAACATGTAAATTTCATGCTCAAAACTCCCTTAATATGACATTTTATGTGTAAAATTTGATTATTTTCACAAGTTGCTTTCACAGTTGTATTCACCATGTTTCAGGGAACAATCCTGCCAAATTTGCTTCCAATTCAACCACATTTGACCCTCCAACGACCAAAAAAACCAAAGAGACAAGAAAAATACTCCTAGTCGAGTACTACATGAACTCAGTCCTGGTCGAGACCTTTTTGGCGGCAAAATCGGTGCCCGTATGAGTTATACCAGATTCTAAAATGTGCCCGCGGTCGAAAAGGATCTCAATTAGAACACAAAACACTCCCGCGGTCGAAAAGTATCCCGATTTGGACACGACCTATTTTTAGGCCGTTTGATTGAATTTTTGGACGGTTCAGATGGTGCCATGTGTCATGCTCGAGCTCGAATAGGTTTCAGAGGCGCAAAACTAGTCGTTTGTAGTCGGTTTTGGTCGAATTGTTCTCGGATTTGACCGGTTTGAGCGAGTTGGAGTCGGAATTGGTCGAATTGGTTGAGTTGGATCCGGTTTTGGTTGGTTTTGACCGAGTTGGACTCAAACCGGTCCATTGTCATGCCCCAAATTTCTTAATGTTTTAAAAAACTTTTAAATTTCAAATTCTTTTGCATTTCAGTGCATGATCATATATAAACCTATAACATAAGGGAGTAGAGAAATTTGGATAAATTCAAGCAAACCCTACATTTATTTACAATTAGGTTAAAAGAATTGATTCACATAAAATGATAGAACAAACTCTAAACCTAAAGCTAAACTATGCACAAGAGAAATTTCTAAAAATTATGAAAAATTGAAATAAACCCAATTACTAATGTTTCACCAATTTAGGATTTAATTGCAAAAGGAATAATCACAATTTAGCCCTTAATTAATTGCATCATAAAAAGAAAAGTCTTATTAAAAAAAAAGAATCAAATTACAAGGAGACCCATGTGGCGAAAAACTTTATAATTTTTATTACAAAAATGAACATGTATCTGAAGAGATTATTTATAAAAGACCCCTTTTCAAGGAAGCCCTAAAAAATAATTAAAGTTTTAGAATTTAATGATTGTATACTAGAATATTAGTAAAATACCTTTAAAAATACACTAAATGAACAATAATTCGACCAAAATACCTCCTTTTTAGAAATTATTAATTAATCCCCATATTGCTTATTTGTTTTAGGCTTTGTGTGCAAAAGAACCAACTACCTTTTTCTCTAGCAATTTTTTGCTCATATGAGCATTAATAGTCAAGTAGGCAAAGTAACCAAATGTGTAAACTTAACTCCTACACATGTTGTAGTCACTCGACAAATCCTAGTCAAAGATCTTAGTAAGGTACTAATCTACTCAAATGTGTGGTGATTAAAGAATTAAAGATGATAGTCAAAGAGGAGTACTAATCTACCTAAATGTGTGGTGAATTAAAAATTTAAAGATGATGGTCAGCAAGAATTGAGTGCATATACAGTTCACCTAGGCGTCCTTAGAATCTTAGAGCAAATACAAGTTTAATCATTTATGTATACAATGGTGAATCTTATTCATGTACTTCTCAACAATACATCTATCATCCCTAATTTTTTTTGGCAATAATACTTGACATAATATTATTTATTAGGACAAAGACAAAACTTGGAATAGTGGTAGAAGTGCAGTACAGAAAAGTATCCAAAACTTGTTCAAAGTTTTGTGATCTATGGATGCAGAAGGCCATGTGCACAATTAATGTTAAATTATTGTGACTAAACTATGCCTAAACTACTGTAAATTATTTTAACATCTACTTAGTTACTAATCACATAATTAGTACATAAATTAGCAAAAAAAATTTGCATTTCAACAAAACTTACCATGTTTCGAAGAGCTTTCTCCGAGCTACAACTTTCTCAACTGCACTGACTTCAAACAACGACTAGATTTGAAGAAAATTTGGTTCAAACACAAAAATTTTTGAAGTAGAAGAAGTGTGGATTGGAGTTCTAAATGGATGAGAGAGACAGTGACCCGCACCGAGGGGTTAAAACCTGTCCGAGAACACAAAAATTCGCGAGAAAACAGTCAAAGCTTATTGTCCGTGCGTAGGTGATGCGACAAAAACGACTAGTCTTTGGTCGCTGATGGGAAATGAAAAAGCACTTTTGGTCGCGGATGGGAAATGGAAATGACCTGCACAGTTTTTGTCGCGCATGCGCCCGGGAAAAGAATGCTGGTGCGGTCGTGATCCGCGAGAAGCATCTGTCGCGGTCATGGTCCGCGAGAAGTAGTCGTTTCCAACTTCTTGCGGTCATGAGGTGCGATTAGATGAGGTGGCAGGTTATTTTCATAATTTCGGTAAATTGTGGGTTATTTTTCAAATTATTTTTTTTTATTTTGAGTTATTAATAAAAAAATTTCCCTTCTTTCATCTCCAAGATTTATTGGAAACGGATGCTCTGGAGGGCAATGAACCAATATTCAGTTTAGTCTTTGTGCAACTTGGTTATGTGAGAAGCTCTGGCCTCTCCTCTCCTTTCTGGACTTGTCCAGACCCATGGCTATGTGAATTCACTGTGTTATAATTTTTTAGTCTAACCACTTATGATAATAGAGTTAGCAGTTGAATATTATAAACTCCAGGTACTCGTGCGGAAGTTTCCAAACCACGAATCTCCGAAACCTATAAATGAAAAAGCCACCCCGAAAGCTCATTAAATTCTGAATCCAACCCCTCCTCTCGTTTGCTTCGTCTCCACTTCACTTCTCTCTGTCCTCGCAGCCATGTCGAAGGCAAAGACACTGATGAAGCCATCTTACCACCGCATCGTCGTCGTATTCTCCACTCTTCTTGTCCTATTCCCACTGCTCTCGCCGGCGGCTGCCGCGGATGTGAAGGGGAAGAACAAGTCGTCGCCGGGGGAGCCGAAGCAGTGGGCCAAGGGGAAGGACGAGGGAGAGCTGCTCGCCAAGGTGGAAGCGCGCGGAGGACGAAGCGATCTGTATGGGGATTCTAATCTCCGAAACATTTGCCTCAGACCCTTCATAACTTTGGATTCGACTGGGCGTTTGTTCGCACTGGTTGAACTGGAAACTTTTCTGATTGTCGTGGGAAGTTTCTATAAGCTACTGATTGTTCCAATTTGGTTTAATTTTAGTGAAATTAGCGGTATGGGGAGTATAATCTGCAGTTTTGAACTGAAGAAAAAGAACTTTTTCTGCAATGTAATCCTCAAGTGGAATGGTACAGATTGTTTTGGGAGGTGTGGCTACATTGTTCTTAGTTAGTTCTAACTGGTGTTTGCTAAGGCGGGGAACTCTGATCCGGAGAAATTGAAAGAAAAAGCTGCCGACGTGCAGAAGCTATCGGCGGATGAATTGCTAAAGAGGCAGATTGCAATTGCTGACTTGAATAATTCCTCCATTTCGCTGGAGGATCGCCAGCGTGCACTGCAGGAGCTTTTAGTTCTTGTTGAGCCCATTGACAGTGCTAATGGTAAATCTGCCTAATCTTTTGTTGGTCCAATCATAAATGGTGTCTACTCGTTGCTGTGTATATCTACCTAAACAGATATAACTTTTGGCTACTGAAAGAACACAGGCTGTTTATTTTCCCAATGTTAGTCATATACTTAGGCTATTGGTTCATGTCGAGAAACTCAATGCACCCACTTATATTTCTGGAAAATCATTAGCTTATAACTATATAATGAAGTTAAAGCATGTGCCTTTCTTTATGTGTTTCCATGCTGTAAGGAGTTACATCATATATACGAGATTTTAATATATTTGGGGAAGTTTTACACGTAAGCTGTCTTATTTGTTGCCAAATAATGTTTTTGCATCTATGCTTAGATCTCGACAAGCTTGGTGGCCTTCTTCCTGTGATTCAGGAACTTAACAATAAAAAGATCTATCTATCTATTTGGCAGGCTCGAGCTATAATGACCTAGTTTTATAAAAAATTTCACGACGCGAGAATATTTACCCGAACTGAGTCACCAAGGTGGCCTATCCAAACGAATGGAGACCTCTTGGAGGCAGTCGTCCACGTCGTAGGCGAGGTCGCGCACCTGCTTCACCCAGACCTTCACCATCCTTTTGTGTTGGTTTGGCCCTTGCTCGTCAGCGGCCAACAGGAAAGTCTGCATCATCTCAAACTCGTCGCGGATGAAGGCCAGGTCGCTTTGGACACCGAGCTGCATAAACAAACAAGCCCAATACATTTGTTTCCATCTTAGACATTTCACAGCTCAAACATGCATTGGTGTATTTCCTCTGAAGTAAGCTTGATGTTTTAGGGGCACCTCATGATGCCAAGAAAGATAATAGTAAAATATTCTAGTTCATACATCAACTATGCACATTAATGCATTATCCATTTGCTTGCAGGATCTATACAATCAATTTGTAATACACACCAATAGTCTTTGACACGTAAGCTTGAATTATGCATAGAATTCATATGTAACACACCAATTGTCTCTCTAGTAGAGTTATTGAATGGAGGAACCAGTCGATTGCGGTTTGATGTAGAAGGGAGCCCAGCGATCATCTTGAGAGAAACACAAGAAAAGTTGCAGATTGTCCATTGGCTTGCTTACAGTCACCGCTCAGGAAATGGCATGATCCTTTGGATTCAAAAGAATCAGGAGGTACGAATGGAAATGCGCATCAAGATGTACAAAGGGGAAAGGGAGACAAGAATACCCTCAAGCTCATTCGATCTTCACAATGGGTCGATTACAATTCTTGGCAAGTCGTTCCTGCAAACCTTCCATGAATTCCTCGGTATAGCCACCCACGAGAGAAACTTGCTTGAGGCTTGGTAGAAATGCTAGCCCGGAAAACCCAACTTTAAAACAATTATTAACATGCAGTAACTCAAGGTTGGGCATGGTTCCTTCTTTGAACTCTACCGATTTGAATTCCCATAAACGAGCACCGCCCCCTAAACAAGCAAGCTCCAGCGCTATCAGGCTCTTAAAAGCCCCACTAGGGAAATCAATGTCTTCCACCTTAAACGACTCATTCCAAAGGCGTAGGATGGCTAGGTTTGGTAGCATCCCCAGGACTTGTATGGTGGCATCATTCTGCAGTCTAGTGCTTCGAAGATTCAAATTTACAAGACTTTGGTGCTCATTAATCCATCTCGGTAGTTTGACCAGATTGCCATATAGCTTGAGGCTTTGAAGGCTTTTGGGAGGTGAGGACAAGTCATCCAAACAACCTTGTAATCCTGGCTCCCCCTTTGATCGAATTGACAAAGACTCCAAGCGGCTGAGGTTTGCAATGGCCGAACACAACTCTTCAATTTTTCTTGTTGGTACCTGTCACTCCTAACTTGTGCAACCTGGTAAGCTCTTTGAGCTCTTTTAGAGTGGCCTTTCCTCGGGCGATATTGATGACACCCAGTGTGTGCAGGCCTTTGAATTTCCCGATCCCTCTAGGTTCTTTGACACCAAAAGCGTCGAGACGATTAAAAATCACAGGGAATATGAGACAGCAAAATAAATTAAATACATCACCCCTGTTCGCATCATGAGCCAGTGATTTAGGTCTGCAACAGAGTAGACAGCACGCAAGACAAGATAAACACGAGTAGATAGCCGATGCACCTGGCATATTCCTTTATTGTTTTGGCAGAACATCTATCAAATCTACAAACATGCTCTTCTCACTCGTTGGTAGCTTACCAGCGCAAAGATATTGGAGCTTCCGAAGCTTGGTGATGGTCCTTGGCAGCTTCATTATATTCGTACCGCTGACATCCAATGTTTGAAGTTGCCTCAGGTTACCCAATGAATTTGGCCGATGAAAAACTTTCCGACATCGTCGTAGAGAAAGGTACTTGAAAATTATTTATAAATAATCCAAAGTAAAAGAATAATTTGAAAAATAATTCACAATTTACTGAAATTGCAAAACTAACTTGGTGGGGTGCGATTAGCAAATTATCGCGGGTGTGAAACGCGATAGAAATGCGTCTGTTATCTTTTCAATCTTCAAACACCTTTTCCATCTTGGAGCCGCGATAGCTACGTAACTCTAGAAATTGCATAAGAAAACCCTTTGTTTAGTTAAAAATCATATTATTTCATGCTTGAAAATTCTTTGACACGATATTTTATGTGCAAATTTTCATTATTTCTACAAAATTATTTCACAATTGTCTTCTATGTGTTCCAGGGATCAAGCATACAAAATTTGAGCCAATTTAGAGTTCATTTGACATTTAAAAATAGGATAGAGAAAACTATCTGCTGGTCAAAATTAGTGCAACAGCGGCCTGGTCGAATGAGAAGCCCTGGTCGAAAGGAAAATGCAGGTCATGGTTGAATGTGATTCGAACTCAACCAGTTACTCACCCGCGGTCAAATTTTACTCGGATTTGAACACAAACACGACCCGCAGTCGAAGGAGCCACCTGTGGTCAAAAACTTGGACTCGACCAGCTTATCGCGGCTTCAAGATGGAAAAGGTGTTCCAAGATTGAAAAGATAGCAGATGTATTTCTATCGCGTTTCACACCCGCGATAATTTGCTAATCGCACTCCACCAGGTTAGTTTTGTAATTTCAGTAAATTGTGAATTATTTTTCAAATTATTCTTTTACTTTGTGTTATTTATAAATAATATTCAAGGTACTTTAGGTGAAGAAGCTTCCTGATTTGGTTGAGGTGACGATGGGATAGGCCTGTTGTGTCTTCTAAATCCAGCACTCGGAGCAATCTCATTTTATTAGAAATGACAAATGGCTTCCACTCTCCAAACACTGTTAATGATCGTAAGCGGGTTGGGTCCACTATGCTCTCGAATACATTCTTATCTCTGTCCCAACTGCTGCTTATGGTAAGATGCCGCACTTTATCTTGGGCGTTCATGATACAACGGTTATCTAGTATAAAAATAATGTTTTCATCCAACTTTGAGATGCCAATTTCACGTATGAGATCATGAACTTAACAAAAATCAATTCTTCCACTTTTAAAGGTTACTGTATTTGATGGTTAGATCATGCTCCTATCAATAAGCTCATTGAAGTAGCCCTCCCCAACTTCCTCCACTGTCATGTCACTCATCTCCTTTGAATAGCCCGCTGCAATCCACCGCCTCACCAAACGTCTTCGTTTGATGGTGTGGTCTTCAAGAAAAATAGACGAATACAAAAAACATGGCTTGAGATGATAAGGTAAAGCATCATAGCTTGAGGTAAGAATAGTCCATATTGGCTTGAGATTTGGATTGATCTCCAATTCAACACTAATATGTTCATTCAACTTCCTCCACTCAAATAAGGTCTTGGGCTTGGTTGCTAGAAAGCCATCTATTGTGGCTATTGCCAACGGAAGTCCACCACATTTTTTCAATATATGTTTTGCATGTTGAGCCATCTCAGAATCTATATCAATATTTTTGGCCTCCTTAAATACCTATACTTGAGACAATTAATGTAAGATTGTTAGTACTCAAAGACTAAATGTTGGTTAATTATTAGATTGGAAATTAGAAAAAAAATAATTTGTATTGCAAAGGTTGTTTTGAAAGCGGACGGATACAAACTAGCCTGCAAAATATTTGTTGAGTATTATACACTAACTGGTTTATCTAAATGGTTAAGTTATTAAGAAAAGACAATCAATATTCATATATTTTAACACTATTTATAGTTTATGTGAGTGACTACTTCTGAATTGCATTTATTTCATAGTTACACTATTTACTTTGATACACTCCCTCTACTGCACAATATAAGATACAAAATTTATACCTTATTGCATAATATAAAATATGTATTTAAATTTATTTCTATCATTTATATTATGCTCTTATTTACTTCTATCTTTATAGTATTTATGATTAATTTTTCATAGTAGTATTTTCTCTATTATTTTCAAGTGGTGTTTGGTTTAAAACCGTAATCACAATTGTAATGGGTTTCAGAATCTTTGGGGATGGAGTGAAATTGATTATGAATATATTCAATTTGGATGAATTCAAATTTATATAAGAATGTTAACTAGAGCAGTAGTGCCATTACCGTGTTATACTGTACTATGTAGGATCTCAAATCATAGTTTTTAGAATTAAAGACTCATAATAAAAATGTAAGTCTATATATATGTACATACCTTCATTTTGAAGAGGTCAAACACAACATCATCTTCAAGAGCTTGGAGATTGTATTCAATGGAACAAGGATTAGGAAAAATAATTTTCCTTGTAGTGATTATGATACGGCTTGCCATGTCCTCCTTAGGTAAATGTGATATTATCAATTCCCACTCTGCGATCAATCATAGATCGTCAAGAACAATAAAATATTTCTCTCATTTAAGAAGTCGGGTTGACTCATCAATCAAATCCTTAGGTCCCATAGTTGTTAATTTTTTTGTGTAGGCTATCACCTAGCATACCAAAATCAATCGCTTCCCTCTGTTTAGGGGAATTTGTATGGAGTTGAACAGCTAAGTTTCTAAAGAACTCTTCTTGATTGAAAGGATGCAACACTGTGATCCAAACACGTTTTTTAAACTTTCCTCCAAGCTCTTGGCTTTCAAAGATGCTCTTGACAAGAGTGGTTTTTCCAGGACCACCCATTCCTTGCACAGATATCACTTGATGGTAGTCACCACCTTTATTAATATAGTTGATAATTGTTTTTTTTATTTCCATTCGCCCGATGAGATGAGATTCCTCCAAAGCTATTGCCATTGACTTGCTGCGAGCAATTTTCTTTTTAGCAGCTGAGCTAGGGTCTTTGTTGAGACAGAGAAAACCAATGAACACCATTATAATTGTAAACAATCATATAGATATATAGTTTTATTTTTATATGAAAATTAATGACTAATGAGCATTACTATGACCAGAGAACAACTCAGGAACATACACTAACTTAAAATAAAGTAGAAATTACAAAAAAAAATACCCAAAATTAATCTCACGAACTTTATATGATTTAAAATTTTCTACGTTTCATAGAGATATGTTCTCTTTCAATACTATAATACAAATAGTTTGTTTTGGATATAATTTTTTAGATGATAAATTTAAATTATTATAAATATAGTGAATGGAATATAGCTATTACCGATTAATATAGGAATTTCAGTAATTTATCTTTTTCTAGGATTAATGTGAGAATTTTGAGTATTTTTTATGTGGAGGCATAATTAATGTGATGTCTCTACTATCACCAAATTTATTATATAATAGATCCTAGATATTTTTACGTCATTTTTATAGGAGTAAATTACACTGAACACCCCTTTAATTTGAGCAAAGTTTTATCAAGCTCGAAAACTTTTATTTGTGTCAATTAACCTGCGCATAAAGTATTGTTACAATCAAATCCATTTTCCGTCAAATAAAAGATTTAGTGTTTAATTAAGTTGACAATAGATAATTATGCATATATAATACTTTCGATGTCAGTTGAGGCACATATTATAACAAATAGCATCATCTCACGTGGTAGACTTATCAAGAGGTTGTCCGACACGGATATGATGTTAGCCAAAGTTGAGGTGATATATGTTGTGAACTTATAAGGTGCAAAATCCATTGACATGATGGTGATATGTATATATAATTATTAACTGTTATCTTAATTAAGCACTAAATTTTTTAGACCTCAAATAGATTAGATTACAAAAATATTTTTGTTTGTAGAGTTAATTGACATAAATAAAAGTTTTTGATGACTTGGATGGAACAAAACATCTGAAAAAATAAACATATACCCCATGTGATACAAAAAGATTTCTAAAACATGAGATTTTGTGAAAAGAAGTTGTAAAACTACCGGAGGCATTTTGTGTCTTCCCTAAAAAGAAAGAAAGAAAGAAATGAAGGAAAGTTTCCATATATTTGTTTATGTTGAGAATTACCATATGATTTGTTTATTATGAGCCTTCACTTTCAACAATATTTATTATATTTTAGTTGTTTGATTGATTAAGTTACATCTACATTCTGTCTCAAATTATGTGCCAGATTGGTCCAGAACTATACAAGACAAAAGTGCCTACAATTGTCTTGCCGCGAGTGAGATTCTGTCCATCCATTGAATTGGAATGCTTGTTTCTTCCATCCATTTCCGCCAATGGATCCTCTTGCATCTCTAGTAAGCTATTAACATTAGTGGAGACAGTCTTCGAGCTGGGCCCGAGTTTAGTGTCATCAGTTCCTAGTTGAGAGTCCTGAAAATAAACAATAACTAGCAAGGTGCCCGCGCGTTGCCGCGGGAAAGCCTCTGAGACAAACACGAAGAGCACAACGGGTGTGGGCGGCGAAACTGGTCGGTTGGACGACCAAAATCCGTCGTGGGGAGCACCGGATGGTCGTGGTCGAAAGCGGCGAGAAGCAGCGCAGAGGCAGCAATAGTCACCGTGCAAAGTTGTGGTCGTGGAAACTCGTTGAAGGATTATCGTGGTTGAAAGGAGCGGCGAGCAGTGGGAAGGCAGTAATGGTCGCAACGCAAAGTTGTAGTCATCGAAGCCCATGGACTCACAGACCAAAACTAATCGACATAACTATCGTGGTAGTTGCAGTCGACATAGTTCTCGTGGTCGAAGTCGCCTTGGGTCGACGGGATGTGGTCGTGGAGGTGGTCGAAGATCGAGTCGTCGATGGCAAGCAAAAGCTCAACGATCACCACTGATATGATTTATTATCACCCCAAATATGTTTAGTTGTTTCTTGTATCTTTTGGATAGGATTGGTACACTAATTAATTTCTCTAATTTATAAAAAGAAAAAAAGAGCCATACTGTCACAACATTGCTATAATCTAACATTTCTTGATTAAATCTCGTGTATGTGTAAACATCTGAAATTTGATGATTAATTCATCGACCACCAGATTGGTCGAGAAATAAAGTTAGAGTCGACTACGATGCTAGTCGAATCGAACTATCTTCTTCCTTCCTTGCACAACAAATAGCAAATGCACGCACATACATCATCAGCTGCCCTTGTCGTTCATAGCAGCAACAACAAAAATGAGGATCGAAGCTTCAGTTTTGTCAACCAGCTCCAGCACAATTACATGCATACACATACATACATTTAAACACACATACATACAGAGATAGACACATGCATTCATACACACTTGTATCAGTAGTAACACTAGAAGTGGCAGTACTTGGAGGCTCGGTAAGGCGGTGGCCAAGGGCCGACAACGTTGGATAAAAGCAAAGGCGTGTAGCCACGGTGAGGCATGTGGCTGATGCCATATTGAGTGTGCAGCAGGATGTAGCCAACACGGCACACACGCGTGCCAGCGCGCGGTGGGCGCGCATGATAAGCGCCTGGCACACACGCAAACATAGCCAAAGTGCGGTGAGCTCATGGTGCGCGAGGTGAGCATGCGGCGTGCGCAACCTGCCGTAGCGCCTCGCCGCCGCCACACGGCTGCCGTTGCTTCAGTGCCCGCGCCGACGCCAACGATGAGGCCGTCGCCGACGCAGCGTGGCTGCCGCAGTGCTGCAGCTGCTTCGGCGCCCTGCCGCAGTGCCCTGCCGCCGCCACGCCGCTGCCACTGCTTCTACCCCGGCGCCGGCGCCGACGACGATGACGAGGTCGTTGCCGCGCCCCCCGTCGCCGCCACCGCCACGCCCCACAGCCGCCGCAGCGCCTCGTCGCCGCCGCCTTTGCCGCGCCCCGCAGCAGCCGCAGTTGCCGTTGTGCCCCGCGCCTCGCCGCCGCTGCAGCGCCCCGCGCCCCGCCGCAGCGCCCGCCGCCGAGGCCGTTGCGCCGCTGCGCCTCGCCACCGCCACGCCGCTACTGCTGCCGCTGCCGCAACGCCCTGCCGCCGCCACGCACGGACGTGAGACGATGAGCGAAAGCAACACGCGGACCTGTCGATGTGGGAAGATCACAGCGGAGAATAGATCTGATCGAACGGCCAGAACAAAAAAAATGACATAGCTCAAGTAGGAGGGAGAGTAGTGAACAGTGCAAAGTTAGTGGGTTGTAAAATGTTAGTATTAATGTTAGATTAGGTGGTGCCTTCTTTTCTATGAACAATGTTCACAGTTGTACGTGCTTTTGCACTGTTTCATTAGCATCGTATTTTTAGTATTCATTTTTCAATTCTTAGGGTTGTAACTTAATTGAGATTTTACTTGTAACATCCCCTTGTACATAATAACATAAACATTTTCTTTTAATTAATTATCTTTTCTTCCCTCTTGGCTGGCTCTCTACCAGCCAATGGAATTGCTAGGAAATGTCCACTCATTTGTATACGGCGAACGACCATCAGATAAACATCCCTTATTAGTGTTGATAATTTGAAGAACAAAAGTAAGGGCTAGAATCCAAATCCACATGTAATGGATCAATGGAATCCTAAACCCCTCATATACAACATCACCAAAATTCTCTCTCTCGCTCTTTTACAACAACCAGCCAAAATTTTATGTAATTGTATGGTTAGTTTCTATATGATTCAAAATTTTTTTTTTACGTTTTTCCAAGAAAGATGTCTTATTTTAATACTATAATAGAGATATAGTTTGTTTTTAATACGATTTTTCACATAAATCTATATTATAATGGAGAGATAGTTTATTTTTTATATAATGAATCTATACCGTTATAAATATAATGAATAAAACAAAATTTTCTTTTTTACTTGATTAGTGTGGGAATTTCTAATAATTTTTATTTTTCTGTAATTTGTTTAAGAATTTCTATTATTTTTATGTGGATGATCAAGTATTAATGTGAGGTTTTCAACATCACCAAAATTTATTATATAATACAAGATATCCCACCTTTCAAACAAGGAGATATATGAATAAAGAAGATTATCTATACTATTGTACAATGTATGAGTTTTCAATATATTTTTCTTTTATGATTATCTGATCTAAACAATATTATCCATTGATTTGTTTCATCCAATACACAATATTTATAGTTGTTCCAACCCCTAAATGATGCATGCCATCAATACTCAGCACCCCCATAATACTAATTCCGTAAAATATATAATATCTTGTCAGACTGGCTTGTTTTTTCACACGTTGCAGAATTAATATCAAAGCTAGATAAAATTAAAACAAACTCCATCCCACTCGTTTCCCTTCATCCTTAGTTCTCACCATGGAAAGAAAGCAAGAACCAAAATTTTAGTAGTAAGCTGGTTGCCCTAATCACTGATCGTTTTAATCCAAATTTAGTTCCTATAATACTCGTTGGTTTAGGATTGTTGAAATTTATTTAATTAAGAAAATTCTAAAAGTTGGTTACCACTGATAACTAGCTGAAATCTTGTCAATAAATGGTAACCGGTCTTTTTCTGTTTTCAAAAGCAAAATCACTCTTCAAAGTAATAAATCATGTTGACATTTTATTGGTTTTTGCCAGTGATATGTCATAAATTGGTGTTATTCAACTGACAAGAATTTGTCTGATTCATTGTGTATCAATTTTTGTTGCATTGCATGTTACTCTATATTTATTTAAATAGGCTGTAAATCAAAACTTTGGCGAGTGGATTGCATGGACAGGCGTATAAGTTTCCGGTTAAAATTGGGTACCTTCTTGAAGAAGAAGAGATAAATGGACTGATCAGATGACAATTGCTTGAGCTCTGATGCTTGGTATGGTTGATCAGGGCACAAGCTTGCGATTTCCACTTGCTGGGTGGACACTATGAGTCGGCTCCCGTTCTTCTTGTCAGGCAGGTAGGTTTTGATCCATTCCCACTCCACTATGGTGGATAGGCCATCAATGACGATCAGGTAGCTCTTCTCGTTCACATGCCTCTCAAACACATCGGCCAATCTAGCTTGCGCCTCCATCTCCTCCAGCTTCTTGAGAACCTCAAACCCCGCTGCTCTTTCTTGTGAACTGCCAGAACACCCATAGAACTGCCTCACCAAGTTCTTGAAGAACTCGTTTGGATTGAAAGGATGCATCAGCTTAACCCAGGCACGGCACTCGAACTTGCCGGTATCTCCGGGTCGTCATAGACCTTCTAGATGATGGACGTCTTCCCAAGATCACCACTTGTTCCCCACACCGAGATCACCCGGAGGTCTTTGTCTTGGTCCTTGGTGATCAGCTGCATGAGATGCACTTCTTGCTGTTTGTCCTTCTTCGCAGAGCGCCTCGCTTCGTGGATGCCTAATATCGCTGCACTGGATTGCGCTTTGGCTGTTGCAGCGGCGGTGCTGGAGCCGGCAGTGTCTATGGTGTGGTAGCGTAGGTTCCTCTGACTGACGTGCTCAACCTTGGCTTTGAGCTCCTTGATCTCCTTGGCGATGCGGCGCCGCGCCCACATCGTGCTAGGGAAGCGCCACCAATGCGACATCTCCAAACGAACGGCGAAGTCCTGGAGGCAGTCCTCCACATCGTAGGCGAGGTCGTGCACCTGCTGCACCCAGACCTTGATCATCCTGCTGCGTTGGCCTGGCTCTTGCCCCTCCGCGGCCAACAGGAAAGTCTGCATCATCTCGAACTCGTCCCGGATGAAGGCCAGGTCGCTCTGGACACCGAGCTGCAGGGCGACCTCGTCTTCCACGGTGGACTTGGCCTTACTGAGCGCCGCGTCCACCACCGGCTTGGCCAAGCTCGACAGAGTCTCCATTTTGATAGTAATGGATTTGTGCAGATGGAATCAGCAGTCGAGGAGGATGAATTAATAAGGAGAGTTCAGCTACGAGACCACGGCCAACTTGACATTTTAAAACGAGACCTTGCTAATTAGTACTCATTTATTATAGTTAGGCAGCAGGTGACTCAAGCACTCTACACGGACCGAAATGTTTTTTACTACACTAGGGACAAATTACACGTTTGCTCCAACAAGCTATCCATCATCTCACGGCTTAACGAAATGATAGTGCAATAAGATATCAGGGATTAGCTTTCTGCCTGCTGCATCTGATGCTGACTACTCTTTCTATCTCATCTCTCTGTTTCTAAAACATTGGTGTTATTCAAAAATAATAATGTTTTGAACCAATATAATCAAACTATTAACTTTGATCACTAAAATATATAAAATTATCAATACCGTTTACATGACAATAACACTAATAGATTTTTCGTCAAAAACTACTTTCATATTTAAGAAAAAAAAAAAAGCACACACGCACGCACGCACGCACACAAAAAGTATGGAGTTTTAGATACCTCAACTTTTTCTTTTTTTTTTTTGTCTTCAAAACACAATATAGTTTTAAGTGCATCTCTCTCGTTAGTTTTCTGTTTAGGTCTAATGGGAAATATTTAAAAATTTTTAAAATACAATCAATAACATATTAGACTTACATGTTAGTGATTATAATTTTTATATTTTTTATTGAATATTATTGTTTAATGGGTCTTATAGAACCTAAAGAGTTTTTATTAATTAATAAGAGAGAGTTATGACTTAATACAATAATTGCAATTAAACCCTAAAACTCAACTTGGTATCATAGCAAGGAGACGGCGACGTCGCCTGACTTCACCGACCATCGCCACCACTACCCGCACACCGCCATGTCGAGCCCGTATCGGCGTGTGCCATTGCGCTTGCGTGCTGCGCCTGCCCACACCGCCCACGTGTCGTACTAGAGTTTCTCCTCCCTTGTCTTCCTTCTCTAGTGATTTAAAGGAGAAGCATATCCAACCCATGATCTTCTGTGGTAGATCTAGATCACATGTGACTACTAAATCTTTTGTGGCTGACTCTTTGATCATGTGATGTGAGTTTGTAGACAAGAAAGAGATGGATTGTGAGTGTATGAGCTAATTTTTTTGGATCTGTTGAGATGACAACCAAGATTCCAACCATAGAGTAGTTTATGGCGAAGATGATGGAGATGATGACAATGAGGATGAATGTCATCTCATCATCAGACAAACCTATAATAGTTCATGCCAAACGATGTGAAGTTAGAGAGGACCAAAAACTATCTAAGTTGGTCCATAAGGGTGGTGATGATTTTGGAGGTGATGGGACTTGCTGACTGTGTGTAGGAGACACATGTCAAGCTCCTTGAAGATAGTTCGGAATGGCAGAATTGGAAAACTATTGATTCTCTGGTGAAAACGTGGTTGCTGAACTCGATGACTCCTTCTATTGTTGGGATGGTGGTGTTGGATCAAAGATGCCGACAAGAGGGGGGTGAATAGGAGGCTTTAAAAACTTCAAATAAAAACAAGTTTTTATACCAAGAAGAACCAAATGCAATTTAATATATTTAAAGAGAAAGAATAGAGAACGAACATAGTTGTTTTTACCGAGGTATCGGAGACTCGCCCAGTCTCCACTAATCCTCGATCGTTGAAGCACTCAAGTCACTTGAGTTTTGCCTCAATACTCACGAAGAGTATTATCAACTAAGGTTGCTCCTTGTCCACTCCGGAAAGGCGAGCACCGATGCCTTGTACACACTTGCCGAGCCTCTCCGACAATCTCCGAATGGAGAGATCAACGGCCACGCCTCCGAACCGTCTAGGTGAGGGCGCTCACCAAGAGTAACAGGCAGCGAGGTCTTCTTAAGACCTCCAAACACGCACCGAGAAGCTAAGTCTATGCAAATGCAAAAGAACTGAAACTCTCGGTGGATCGGAAAGCACTCGACTTGATCAAAAGATCAAGATTTTATATAAGAAACTAATGCTCAAGAGTGTATATGAAATGCTGTTGCTTATTGTAAGAAACACATGCCCAAAGCCCCTATTTATAGCCTCAAGAAGCAAATGAACCGTTGGAGCTAGGGCTGAAAATCAGCAACCCAAACTGACAGTCAGTTTGCCTAACTGACAGTCAGTTTAGTGCACAACGGCCGACAAAATTTACGGACGAAAACTTTGCTAGCCGTTCGTGGTCGAAAAAGGAAAGCTGAAACCCACAACTGACAGTCAGTTACATAAACTGACAGTCAGTTCGACCACAAACTCGACCAAAATCAAATAGAAACTCAGTTAAAAACTCTCTGGTCGAAACCCCAACTGACAGTCAGTATGCACAAACTGACAGTCAGTTTAGTACAAAAATTTTGAGCCCAAAATACACCCTCTCTGGACAATTGTCAGTTTAAACTAACTGACATTCAAACTGACAGTCAGTTTAGCAAACTGACAGTCAGTTTAGCAAACTGACAGTCAGTTTAGCAAACTGACAGTCATCATGAACAAAAACAGAGATAACTTTAAATCCAGAAATCCAAAAGAGGTGTTTAATAGCTCGTTGGAAAGATAATTTTAAGGGCTACAATTTTGTCACAAAAGTAAAAGACAGATCTCCTAGATCTTTCTGAAAATTGCAAATACTCTTCTGCTGTAAAAAATTGAACTGAAAAACCAGATTTTTCAAATAAGTTCAAAACCAAATCCAACCAAAAAGAATGCAATGCAATGACCTAGGATTCTCGGTTTATGTTGGAGATAAAGAGAGGACTTTCGCCACCCCTCTTTATAGTACGGTCAAAACTAGAAAAGAATTTTCCTAACCGATCATCTCCAAACGCCAAGATCGGTAAAATAAAACTCGAAATACCTGAGGTCTTTCGCATCTTCAAGATTTGCATCTCGTCTCTTGCTCTTCTGCGTCTTGTGCTTCACTTTAAGTTGGGTTCATCTTGATCATCTTGTATTTCTTCCCAACTGATCCCTGTATCAATCAATCTCAAAAGCACAATTAGTCCGGAACACTTTGTTTTCATTAATCATCAAAATTAGGGTTAGGCATTAAGGCCTAGATGCAACAATCTCCCCCTTTTTGATGATTGATGACAATAAGTGTTCAATAACAAAACAAATGAAATAGCTCCCCCTGAGTATATGCATCTCATCAAATCAGAGCATTAACCAATACATATACATCAGGGCATCTCATACATAAGCAAGTCACAGATGTGCAAATATCCACAAGTCATATCAGAGCATACATCATATCAGAGTACATGTACATCTCAAAATCAAGACGTCATATATATCAATGTATAAAAGTATCAGAGCTCAAGAGCATCATCTCAAGAAACCATATCAAAATATCAGAGCTAAACACAAGTCATCATAAATATCAGAGCTAAAAAGAAAAAAGATAAACACATCACACAGACATATATGATAACCAAATACATTATATGATAACCAAATACATCTCCATATATAAAAATCACATCTGTTCAATACATCAAAAGACATAAACAGACTCTCAGACTCTAATATACTATCCAAAATACTTCTCCCCCTTTGGCATCAAGCACAAAAAGGGAGGCAAAAACACATATCAGAGCCTAATGCTCATCATCTGAAGAAAGTCCTAAGACGGCTGTATCTCCGGAGCCATCTGGAGATGCAGTCGGGTCGACGGCTGGAGACGCCGGAGGAGTCGCAGTTGCAACAGGAGCTGGATCTGCAGCAACGGGAGCCAGAGCTGGGGCAACATGAGCTGGATCAGCAGCAACTGAAGCTGAGCTCAGAGAAGACACAGCCTGGCGGGCCCTCTTGCGAGGGACCGAAGGTCCAGGAGCAGACAGGCGACGCAGAATCTTCTCCTGCTGAGCAAGCAAACGAAGCAACATCTGATGATGCTCCGCCTGGGTGCTGAGGATCTGCTGCTGCACCTGAAGAATCTCCTGAAGCTGAGAGGAAGAAGACGCAGATCCGGTGTCAGTCCCTGCAGCTGGAGGTGGAGAAGACTCCTGAGCAGGAGCCTCGTCCTCTGACTCCCCCGCAGCATCATCATCTGATGCGGGAGAACCAGGACCAGCAGCTGCAGCGGGACGAGCGCCGAGACGGCGATCAGCCTGACCAGGAGGATAGAAGAGAAGAGGATGATGGGGCCGTGGCAGCTCAGTGTCGACGGCCCGGATATGAAGAAGCACCGCCATGATATACGGAGCGTATATCAGCTGACGGCGCGGGGAAAGAAGGACGTGCTGAATCTCACTGATGATGAGATCAGCGACGTCGAATGGCTCCTCCTGAAAGATCGAAATGAGCACATGAAGACCCAGATAAGTGACCCTGGCTCTGTCTCCGCTCATGGGGACCAATGTGAGACGGAGTATCCACAGAGCCAGGTCAACATCGCGGCACAGATCAGCGATTTGACGGAGCTGGAAGGGGCCGGAATAGAGCATGGCCACCTCCCGACGCTCGAGGTCTGGAAGGGTATGGAGCTGGCGGCCAGAAGGAGGGCGCACCAGTCCAAGCGCAGACTCCAGCTGCTCCTTCGTGACGGTGTAGACCTGGAGGCCCGTCATGAAGGTCATGGAGTCGCGCTGAGGGGAAACGAAGACAGTGGAATAGAACTGGTGTATGGGCCCCTCAGCCCAATGCAGAGAGGAATCGGCGACTAGGTCGCGGATCCCTACAGAGCCGAACAGGTCTGCGAGGGTGGCGATGCCTGTGCGAGAGGCGATCGTCCCCCACGACAGAGAGCGGTGGGCAAAGATAGGAGCGCGGCTATAGACGCTGGTAAACAGGTCTAAATGGAGGTTGGTGTAGCAAGTGAGAACCTCGCATGCGTCGCGACCAGTGGGACGCGGCGACAGATACGGGTTCACAGAGCAGAGCGAGCGAAGGCGGCTCGCGTGCCAACGTGAATAATCCACGGGCACGCGCTCAGGCGGAGGCGAGGGCCGGTTCTCGGACGTCTGACCCGATGAACGCTGGCTGTTCGCCGCGTTCTTCCGTCGGGCCATACGGCGAGAGGGACCGGGCTGATCAGACATTACGAAAGAAAAAGCAGAGAGGGAAAACAGAGACCTGAACTGGGGTGGCTGAAACCGAACAGAGATGGTCGAGGAAGCAGATGCGAAGAGGACTGCCAAATCGACCACAGGAATGAAGCTCAGCACGGCCAGGAGGTCCACGATCACTGCACACGACGAAGAGGTGTGGTGCAGAGGAGAAGGAGCCGTGAACAGAGGAGCCAAACCGAAGAGGTCGAGACCAGCGAGGACGGTGGCGCCGGCGGTGAGGAGCTCACCGGCGATGAGTGGTGGCGCAAGGAGGCGGCGGCGCGGCACGGCGAGGAGGTGGAGCAAATGGCGACGGCGAGGGAGCACAAAAACAGAAACGGCGGCGAGGAAAGATGAAGAGGCAAGAAAAAAGAAACGAGGGTTTTTAGGGTTCGGGATCCCGCAACTGACAGTCAGTTTGATAAACTGACAGTCAGTTTCAAACTCAAATACATGGAACTGACAATCAGTGTACCACACTGACAGTCAGTTCACAGAACTGAGTTTTGAAACTGACAGTCAGTGTATGAGACTGACAGTCAGTTTGAGCCACGAACACGACCAGGAGCTTCGACCAAAATCAAATGCACGTAACTGACTGTCAGTTTGTGAAACTGACTGTCAGTTATGACATTGACTTCGACCAGAGACTAAGACCAGACTCCTAAGCACTAAACTGACTGTCAGTTAGAGGAACTGACTGTCAGTTTGGTCAATTTCGACCAGAGGCAAACTAAGACTAGAGAGGGAATAAAATAATAATATTTTATACAAACAACACATTTAGCACATCAATTAGCATTTGATATATCAATAATGTTCAGTTCACCCCTTAAAAAGCAGAAACTTGATTCATCTAAGGGTTTAGTGAAAATATCTGCTAGTTGCAAATCAGTTCTAACATAATTCACATCAATATCTCCTTTTGCCACATGATCTCTAATAAAGTGGTGCCTTATTTCAATATGCTTAGTTCTAAAATGTTGAACAGGATTATTTGCAATTTTAATGGCATTTTTATTATCACACAAGAGTGGCACTTTATCAAATATAATCCCATAATCCAAAAATGTCTGCTTCATCCATAATAATTGAGCACAACAACTTCCTGCAGACACGTATTCAGCTTCAGCTGTGGAGAGAGCTACAGAATTTTGTTTCCTAGATGACCATGATACTAAGGATCTCCCCAACAGCTGACAGCTGCCAGATGTGCTTTTACGATCAATCTTACACCCAGCATAATCAGAATCCGAATACCCAATTAATTCAAAATTTGCATCTTTCGGATACCAAAGTCCTAAACTGGGATAACATTTTAAATACCTAAGGATTCTTTTAAGAGCAGTTAAGTGACATTCCTTAGGATCAGACTGAAATCTGGCACATAAGCACACACTAAACATGATATCAGGCCTAGATGCAGTAAGATATAAAAGACTACCAATCATAGACCTATACAGTTTAGAGTCAACCGATTTGTCGCTTTTGTCCATGTCTAGATGTCCATTGGTCGCCATGGGAGTTTTGATTGCCTTAGCATCTTCCATCCCAAAACGCTTTAGCAGGTCTTTCACGTACTTTGTTTGACTCACGAACGTCCCGTTCTTGAGTTGCTTGATTTGTAGACCGAGGAAGAAGCTCAGCTCACCAATCATGGACATCTCGAACTCCCTAGACATCATCTCTCCAAACTCATGACAGAAATGTTCATTAGTAGATCCAAAGATAATATCATCAACATATATCTGACAAATGAACAATTCCTTTTCAATTTTCTTTGTAAAGAGAGTTGTGTCAACCTTCCCAATTTTAAAACCTTTTGATAATAGAAAGTCTCTAAGACGCTCATACCAAGCCCGAGGAGCTTGTTTGAGACCATAGAGAGCTTTCGACAATTTAAATACATGGTTTGGAAATTTAGCATCGTCAAAGCCCGGAGGTTGTTCAACAAAAACAAGTTCAGAAATTTCACCATTTAAGAACGCACTTTTAACATCCATTTGAAAAAGTTTGATATTAAAGCATGATGCATAAGCAAGAAGAATGCGAATAGCTTCAAGTCTTGCTACCGGTGCAAAAGTTTCACCAAAGTCTAAACCTTCGACTTGAGTGAAGCCTTGAGCAACAAGACGAGCTTTGTTCCTGATTACAACACCATTTTCATCTTGCTTATTTCTAAAAACCCATTTTGTTCCAATAACATTATGATTCTTGGGTCTTTCTACTAAAGTCCAAACTTCATTTCTATCAAAGTTATTAAATTCTTCATGCATGGCATTAACCCAATCAGGATCATTTAAAGCTTCATTAACATGTTTGGGTTCTAAAGAAGATACAAAAGAATGATGTTCACAAAATGCAGCAATACGAGATCGACTTTGAACACCCTTACTAACGTCACCCAATATTTGGTCTAGAGGGTGATCCTTGGTGATCATTTGATGTTGCCTTGGTGCTTCATCTTGTACAGCTTCATCTTGATCTTGTTCTGGAGGATCAACATGAGATGATGATACATCTTGATCAGCATTCTCAACGTTGACATCGTCTTCTTGATCTTCCTCTGTTGGCTTGATGTCTCCAATGGTTATGTTCTTCATTGCTTCTTGAAGATCTTCACCTGAAACTTCATGAGAGACTTGCTCCTTTTGCGAGCCGTTAGTTTCATCAAATTCGACATCACCAGATTCTTCAATGCAACTTGTATTTTTATTAAAAACACGATAAGCTTTACTAGTGGTGGAGTATCCGACTAGAAATCCTTCATTTACTCTTCTTTGAAATTTACCACCAAAATTTCTTTTCTTAAGAATATAACATTTGCAGCCAAACACTCGAAAATAAGAAATATTTGGCTTACGCCCAATAAGAAGTTCATAAGGAGTCAAATTCAGAAGAGAATGCAAATAAAGCCGATTTATAGAATAGCAAGCTGTATGCACGGCTTCAGCCTAGAAGCGAGTAGGGGTATCATACTCACTTAGCATAGTCCTTGCCATTTCTATAAGTGTTCGATTTTTCCTTTCAACGACTCCATTTTGCTGTGGAGTGTAGGATGTGGAAAATTCGTGTTTGATTCCAAGAGAGTCACAAAAATCAAATAGAGTTGAATTAACGAACTCTCCACCATGATCACTACGGATTTTCTTAATGGATAATTCGAATTCAGTAGAAACACGTTTTGCAAAACTTTTGAAAACATCGGGAGTTTCAGATTTTTGAGAAATAAAGAAAACCCAAGTGTAGCGAGTGAAATCATCAACAATCACAAAACCATAGTTGCTACCCCCGATACTCTGGAACTCAGAAGGTCCAAATAAATCCATATGAAGGAGTTCCAAAGGTTTGCAAGTCGAAAGAATGCGCTTAGTTGGATGTGAAGTAGCTACTTGCTTGCCCGCTTGACAAGCGCTACAAGGTTTGTCCTTTTCAAAATTCACATCCTTTAAGCCAACAACCAAATCACGTTTTAAAAGTTTTCTCAATTGATGCATACCAACATGTGCAAGTCGTCTATGCCATAGCCAACCTTTTGAGGTTTGAGAGACAAGACATGTTGAAAGAGATGCATCTTTTGAGTGAAAATCAACCAAATAAAGATTTCCAAAACGAAAGCCTTTAAAGATCAAGGATTTATCTTTGAAACTTTCAACCAAAACTTCTTTTGGGAAAAATGTGCAACTAAAACCAAAATCGCAAATTTGTGCAACGGAAAGCAAATTGAAATTCAGAGATTCGACCAACAAAACATTTGAAATAGATAGATCATTTGAGATTGCGATTTTACCCAAGCCGACCACATTTCCTTGACGGTTGTCGCCAAAGGTAATCTTTTGGTTCTCGCTTGAGTTGTCTTCTATTGAGGTGAACAACTTCTTGTTACCGGTCATGTGTTCGGAGCATCCGCTATCTAGCACCCAATGCCTTCCACCGGTCTTGTAGTTCACCTGCATAAAAAGAATTAAATTCTTTTAGGTACCCAAACCTTTTTGGGTCCTTCAATGTTAGCAATCAAAGCTTTGGGCACCCAAATAGATTTCTTTCTTTTATTTAACATGGGTGCACCAACATATTTTGCTATAGCATAACCTTTTCTCGACTTTTGAAGCATGTAGCAAGTATCAAAATAATTAGGAGTTATTAAGGGACATGCTTCATGCGAATGACCGGTTTCATGGCATTTATGACAGAATGTGTTGCATGCTTTCACAAATATAGTTTTAGAATTTTGTTTCCTTCCTTTCTTTTGAAAATATCCTAATCCTTCTTTTCTAAAAGAACATTTTTGTTTACTAAGGATTAGATCAAGAGATATTTTACCTTTATAACAATTTTCTAAGCCTTTTCCAAGTTTTTCAACTTGTGCCTTAAGTTCATTATTTTCATTTAAGATGTTATCATTAGAAACACATGGAATGTGATGACTACTAGAGGGAGAATCATCCAAATTACATGAAGTTGAAGCATCTACCTTAGATGAGATATTTGTAACATCTTTTATGAGCATGCATTCATAAGATTCTTTAAGCTCGGAGTATTGAGCGCGTAGGGAAGAATGTTCTTCCTTAAGCGCTTTATACTTCTTTTTAGTTTTTCTAAAAACTTCATTTAATTCGGTTATCATTTCAACTAAATCCTCATAAGATGGATCATTAGAGTGTACCTTTTCATCGCCTTTAGCCATAAGGCAAATGGATGAGCTAGTTGAAGTGTTGATGTTGCCGAGAGCTAGTCCGGCCATCTTCTTGGAGCAACTTCTTTCGTTGTCGGAGTCGGAGTCGGAGCTCTCTCCGCCGGACATCCATTCTCCAAAACAGGCTTCTTTGATTTCTTCATTTTTCTTCTTGAAGAACTTCTTCTTCTTGTTCCACGCCTTGTTCTTGTTTGGACATCTTGATGCTATGTGTCCCTTCTCATGGCATCCATAGCAAATGATGTCCTTGAAGTTGTTTTGCCCCTTTGGTCGTGTGTCAATGTTGACACCTTTCTTATGCAACTTGCGAAGGAGTTTTTGAGTGTTCTTTACCATGAGTGCGAGGTCTTCATCGGAGGAGCCATCGCTTGAATCGTTTCTTGCATTAGCTTTGAAGGCCAAAGCTTTCTTCTTCGTCTCCGCGGGTTCGGCTGCTTCCTTCTTCTCCTTCTTGTGCATCTCATGGGTGATGAGGTTCCCATAAAGATCGGTTGGTGTTGTGGTCGATAGATCGGAGTTTGTGAGAACCGTGACCAAGGTGTCGAAGCTTTCCGGCAAGGCCCTAAGTATCTTTCTCACAAGCTCAAGGTCAGTAAAAACAACACCAAGACCCTTGAATTCATTCACAATGTTATTTAACCGAGTAAATATGGAATCCACGGATTTGGTTGATGACATGGTGAATGTCTCATATTTTTTCCTTACCATTAGCAATTTTGCCTCTTTAACCTTTGTTGTGCCCTCATAAATTTCTTCGAGGGTAGTCCAAACCTTATGAGCAGTCGTGAGATTGCTCACACGGTTGAACTCATTCAAGGATAAACCGGCAAAGAGTGCATTTTTTGCACGGGCATTTAAATGCAACTTTCTCCTATCGTCCTCAGACTGACTTGCCGGATCAACCGGAGGAGTAAAGCCGAGTTTAACGATATCCCATACATCAAGCCTCATAGCTTCTAGGAATACCGACATGCGCACTTTCCAATAAGGATAATTTGTCCCATCAAAGATAGGCGCACGACCGGTATGACTAAGAAGAAAATCACCACTTGACGACATCCTCTCTCTAGGCGGTAAAGCCTAATGAATCGAGAGACCAAGCTCTGATACCACGTGTTGGATCAAAGATGCCGACTAGAGGGGGGGTGAATAGGAGACTTTAAAAACTTCAAATAAAAACAAATTTTTATACCAAGAAGAACCAAATGCAATTTAATATATTTAAAGAGAAAGAATAGAGAACGAACACAGTTGTTTTTACCGAGGTATCGGAGACTCGCCCAGTCTCCACTAATCCTCGTTGAAGCACTCAAGTCACTTGAGTTTTGCCTCAATACTCACGAAGAGTATTATCAACTAAGGTTGCTCCTTGTCCACTCCGGAAAGGCGAGCACCGATGCCTTGTACACACTTGCCGAGCCTCTCCGACAATCTCCGAATGGAGAGATCAACGGCCACGCCTCCGAACCGTCTAGGTGAGGGCGCTCACCAAGAGTAACAGGCAGCGAGGTCTTCTCAAGACCTCCAAACACGCACCGAGAAGCTAAGTCTATGCAAATGCAAAAGAACTGAAACTCTCGGTGGATCGGAAAGCACTCGACTTGATCAAAAGATCAAGATTTTATATAAGAAACTAATGCTCAAGAGTGTATATGAAATGCTATTGCTTATTGTAAGAAACACATGCCCAAAGCCCCTATTTATAGCCTCAAGAAGCAAATGAACCGTTGGAGCTAGGGCTGAAAATCAGCAACCCAAACTGACAGTCAGTTTGCCTAACTGACAGTCAGTTTAGTGCACAACGGCCGACAAAATTTACGGACGAAAACTTTGCTAGCCGTTCGTGGTCGAAAAAGGAAAGCTGAAACCCACAACTAACAGTCAGTTACATAAACTGACAGTCAGTTCGACCACAAACTCGACCAAAATCAAATAGAAACTCAGTTAAAAACTCTCTGGTCGAAACCCCAACTGACAGTCAGTATACACAAACTGACAGTCAGTTTAGTACAAAAATTTTGAGCCCAAAATACACCCTCTCTGGACAATTGTCAGTTTAAACTAAATGACATTCAAACTGACAGTCAGTTTAGCAAACTGACGGTCAGCATGAATAAAAACAGAGATAACTTTAAATCCAGAAATCCAAAAGAGGTGTTTAATAGCTCGTTGGAAAGATAATTTTAAGGGCTACAATTTTGTCAACAGAAGTAAAAGCCAGATCTTCCTAGATCGTTCTGAAAATTGCAAATACTCTTCTGCTATCAAAAATTGAACTGAAAAACCAGATTTTTCAAATAAGTTCAAAACCAAATCCAACCAAAAAGAATGCAATGCAATGACCTAGGATTCTCGGTTTGTGTTGGAGATAAAGAGAGGACTTTCGCCACCCCTCTTTATAGTACGGTCAAAACTAGAAAAGAATTTTCCTAACCGATCATCTCCAAACGCCAAGATCGGTAAAATAAAAACTCGAAATACCTGAGGTCTTTCGCATCTTCAAGATTTGCGTCTCGTCTCTTGCTCTTCTGCGTCTTGTGCTTCACTTTAAGTTGGGTTCATCTTGATCATCTTGTATTTCTTCCCAACTGATCCCTGTATCAATCAATCTCAAAAGCACAATTAGTCCGGAACACTTTGTTTTCATTAATCATCAAAATTAGGGTTAGGCATTAAGGCCTAGATGCAACAGGTGGAAGCCGCTCCAACCGCAGTCGGGATGTGGGTGATGTTGGCTAAACTATATTTTGAAATCAGTAATGTCATGATGATGACTAAGGTGTATGAGAAGTTTCGAGGATTGACACAAGGGGAATGGGTCTTATTGAATCCAACAAATATTTATTAATTAATAAGAGAGAATCATGACTTAATACCATAACTACAGTTAAAGCCTAAAACTCGACTCTTTTCAATTTTTTTCTCCTTCCTCTCCCTCTCCCTTTCCATCCCTTGTTCAAATCTGAATAGCAACTACTATACGTTAGTATCAAATCAGTTTTGTATTTTTTTAGAACATTACTTCTTTTTGCACTGCACACACGGGCACATATTTACTTGCCCAATTACACTTATCATCGGCATAAATTATGCCTCCAACGAATTTTTTTTTAAATCTCAGAAATGACCTTCAATCACGGGCTTCTATTCGCAATTGAACTTCAGTTGCAGGTCCAGTTCATGACTGATTAGTTGGTACAGCCCATATGTACCACTGTCCCAAGACCACACTACATAGACTTTTAATCGCGTACCTGGCTCACGACTGAAACCCGCAACGTTTCAGTCGCGAGCCAGTTACACGATTGAAAGCTGTATTTTTTTTGTTTTTGTTCCTGCATATATGGGATAGGCTTTTTATTTTGTTCCGGGGACTGAACGTTAGGGTTTTTGTGTTTTTAACATTAACTGATAGGTTTTTTTTCCGGGTTATAAAATGGGTAGCTAGGATTTATGTTTTTAGGAACCAAAGATTAGGGTTTGTTGTTTTCGGGTTATAAAATGGAAAAGATGAAAGATAGAAAAGCTGAAAAGTATAAAAGACGAATCGTAGAAAAACTGAAAAGTAGAAAAGATGAATTGTATAAAAGTTGAAAATCTTACAAAAGCCTATGGAAAAGTTGAAAAACTGATGAAACCCTACATAAAACTACTATCTCTCCCTCTTTGGCTGGCTTTGATACTCTGATGGTGTGTAGCGAGAGGGGGTGATGATGCTTAATGCGACATCTCGTCATCGGCAATGTCTGCGCAGATGGTGGAGCTTGTGAAGGTTGTGTTTGCTGCATAGATGGTTGAGCATCATCACATTGCGAAGGCTATTAAGGATATTGCTGAGGACTTAAATACTGCTTTCAGTCGTGTATCTGGCTCGCGATTGAAACATTGTGGATTTCAGTCGCGAGCCGGATACGCAACTGAAAATCTACGTGGCGCGGTCATAAGCCAGTGATGCATATGGGCTGTACCAACTAATCAGTCGCAAATTGGACCCGCGACTGAAGTTTAATCGCTAATGGGAGTTCGCGACTGAAGGCTATTTTTGAGATTTTTAAAAATTTTGGGTTAGTTTTGAAATTATTTTTTTTAATGGATTATTTGTAAAAAAAAAATCGAATAATAATTCTTTGTTTCCATGTTAGACATTTTACAGCTACAACGGAAGCTGTAGCAAACCGAGTCCAGGTGCTACCTCCTTGAAACTTCCTCTGATTCCTGTCTTTGTTTTACATCTGTATTTTGGCCTCTCTCTCCATCTCATTTGATCTTTATCATGCAATAAATTTTACAGTACTTCAAAATATACCAATATGTCTGATCTTACAGAATGATACCAACTAAAATCTAATAGTTGATTTATAAGGGTAAAGTTGGTAATTTATTTCAGTCGGAGAGGATAAGACTAGAATTATCTTTAGATTGAGTTCTGCAGCAACCAGCCAAGAGAAATTACCGTCGTAACATCTTGGATGTATTTCACTCTACTCTTACCATATAAATTCTGTAATCGTCTTTTTCATAAATGCCCAATTTGACAACGATGACATTGGCACCAATTAAATTGCTTGCTAAGCTTATAGCGCTTAAATACGACAAAAAGCACCAAGTTCATTTGCAAGAAGGCATCTCAAGGATTCAAATCTTGGATGTTGCAGTGCATATATTTTATTCTCGGTTTTTAACAGTGAAAGGTGTTAGAGAACCGATTTACTACTCTAACACAATTTCAAAATTTTTTACCCGAAATCTCAAAAATTTGCAAACAGTAGATCTTATATCAAAAGGTTGACCATTAGACACACAGATCCGACAACATAGCAGTGGAAGAAGAGTTGATGTTGCAACTGGACCGTGACCAGCAGTACAACAGTAGCAGTCGCACTTCTACGAAAGTCTACACGTCCGGGGAAAGAGCACTGTGTATTTGTGTGCTAGCACCAGCACGCGCGACTAGTGTTTTACGAGATTTATCTCGTGAATGGTGGTGATGGCCAGAATAGATCACTTTTGCATGCCCACCTCGCATCCTTTTATAAGGCCTTGCAGATAAGTTCTATTCAAATGCGAACCCTAATTCTAATGGTAAACCTATTACCAATAGGAGACCCGTGTCGGATCTTATCTGAATTAATGCTCCAACCCGTTAAGTGTGTGACCATTTAGGTTTGTATATAATTAGCTGTGATCGGAAATAATTTCTCGAATCACAAGTCATAAGCAGTTCCTAACAAGACATTATGACTACTCGCATATACACAAAGATCATATCTTATAAACCCATACAACTTATCATGAATTATCTCTTTGCCTCACAATATCAGATCGAACTTAAGGTGAGAAACGTGTCATCCTTGAATAACTCGGTCTTTTCTTGATTTTGTAATTGACTAATCTTAATCCATAGTTGACTTTCAACTATATTCAATATGGTCATGCATTTTCTTAGTCTAGATACATCAAGGGGGTCAGAGATATCTCTCTGAAGATATGAGAGGAGCAAATTCCATATCGACTATTCATTCCAACCACATGAGTTCATAACATATCTTTATGTTATCTTTATGACAACTCGGTTAAAAACAACGATTAATGACACCAAAGTATACTACTACGCATGTATGAAACCGTGATGATCTTAGATCTGAAGATAAACCAAAAATAACTATTAGAAACAAACTGATAACACATAATAACCTCAACAGTGTCTCAAATGGGTTAATCTGACCAACATATTCTCCAATATGTATCCACGACATTAACTTGATATCTTATATTTACGGTCCGTGAAACTTGACTATCAATCAATGATCGTGGTGACTTAACTTACATTATTATTATATATAATACTGAAAGTTAGGAATATTTAGAATAAGTATCGCTACAATGCCATAGGTAAAAAGAGAAAATTCATATATCATTATAAAAAATTCTACGCAAAGTCACATACTTATTGATTAATAAAAGTGATACTATATTTAAAGAATATAATAAGAATTTATAAATATGACATGATACAACTATCTCTATGATTGTCTCTAAGATATATCTCTATCAAAAGGATCTTTGTTTGCTATTTTTTGAAAGAATTTTAAAGTATTAACAAATTCTGCAGGGAGCGAGAAAAATGCAAGACAGATTCTTTTTGAAATATTAATTACCTGCAGAACTCCGTTTCTTGTTAGCTCGACTTCTTTTGGCCCCAGCTTGTGTTTTATATCATGTACCTTTTCCTTGAAAAATCTCTTCGATCGGACCAGGGCAAGCAAGCATTGCAGCATTGTTTTTTAGACAGTCAGTCCAGCTTCCACTTCATCTCTTTTGCCCACAAGTGCACATATAACTGAACCTCACAGTAATCATGTTTTGTATACTGCAGAGCTTCAGAATAAATGTACAATCATCTTCTTGAACTTAAAGAAAAGAAAGTTGTTTTGCTGGAAGCATTTCATGTGGAATTGTTTAAGTTTTCGGATGCGCTTTCTAATGCCTATGCACTGCCTCAATAATGCCTTTGCTTGTTCGCTTTTCTCCCGTTCACTCAGCTGATTCTTGAACTCGTCATCTCTTCTATTTGTCAATGGAAATAGGGCTATTCACACTGATGTAATCCAAGTTACCGACGATTCACGACATTCCATTTGAGTTTTGCATTTTTCTTGCACGCAAACCCTGTATATATATATATATATATATATATATATATATATATATGCACACATACACACATACTATTCTACATCTACTTATAAAATAAATATTTTATACTCACTCTTGTAGTTGTCCGATCTAACTAAGTAAATTATGTTCGTCGGATAGATTAACTAGTTACAATCATAATAACCGATAATAGATGTCTAATACCGTCAATCAATTCTTTTTTCAATTTTTTTTATGTAAATGAACTATATCTCATGCCAACCATCCATAATATTTTCTGTTTTTTCTCCGCGTCTCCTCGTCTTCCTGTGCTGCCTCTTCCTCCAAGCTTGTTTTTCTCCTTGCACCATAGATTGCATCACTGCTGCTACCATTCGGGTTGTCATCACCACGGCAGTGGCGATGAACTCTTGGCAGCTGCAAGTAACCTCTTGGTGACGGTGGTGACAAAGCTATCGGTGGCGATGACGAACCTCTTGGTGGGCGGCAGTCGCCACCCCCATATGTCTAGTCACTGCCAGCAAGAAATTTCAATTGTAGTTGTCGCCATTGCCATTCATGGTAATTACATTTGCCACTAACTTTATTCCATTGCATATGCTATATACTTAATTCTTTTTGTCAATTCTACCACAATAATTTGTAAATAATGACAATAATTTGTGGTATAAAGTTTTAGTTCAAAAAATGGGCTAGTTGTTATGCTTTTGTTTAGTTATTATCTCAACAATAGGGGTGTGCAGATCTGAACCGAACCAGAAAAACCGAATCGAATTGAAAAAATTGGTTTTTGGTATTTGGTATTCGGTTCAGTAGACCATTTTAACCCTATTCAGTATTTGGTGCGGTTCGGTAAAAAACCGAAAAAAATGGGAAAAACAGATTCATGCTGTCTCCTCCTCCCCGGCTCCCCGTGCCGCGGCTGCCTCTGCTTGCCCGCCCGCCTGTCCGATCGCCGCCTCCACCCATCCGCCGCACATCATCCTCCCTTTCCGCCGCCTCCGCCAGTGCAGCCGCTTGTCCGCCACCCATCCGCCTCCGCCCATGCCGCCGCCCGTCGTCGAGCTCCCCCGTGGCCGGTGCCGCCGTGCTGCCGCCCGTGCCTCCGCCCACACCTACTAGGAGGTGGTTGTTCACTGATGCCATAGGCAGCTAGATTCCCTGCTGCAACCTTCTACTGAGTTTGATTGTAGAGTTTAGACAACAGGAAGAGAACAAATGTTTAAGTTTGCTGCAGGGTGTATATGTGTGTGTTTAGTCTGTGCCAGGATGAGAAATGTGTATTTGTGTATATGCATATGTTTAGTATATGTGTGTCAGTGTGTGGGTGTGTATCTAGAAAGGGAAAGGTTTGGTGCAGTGTCATGGCTTATATATATATATATATATATTTTTTTTTTTTTTTTGTTTGTGTGCGTGTATGTCTGATTGTGTGTGAGAGAAAAAAGGTGGATGCGTGAAATGTGTTGGCTGAGGAGGTAAGCCTGTGCGAAGCATCGTTTGTGTATGCACATATACACACACACAAAGGTGAATGTATGGTTTTACGTTATGGTGTTTGGTTTAATATTATTTAGTATTTAATTTTACTTGTTGATCATTTTAAATCTTCAATACTATATTATTATATGGTACTCTAAATTGTAAAGAAGAAAAGATCCAAAGATGTCATATATGTTCGCGATAATTTGATAAATTTGATATTTACTAAAGTCGAACTGAATTAATTTAGTATTTGTTGAAATCGAACTAAAATTTTTTTATTAATATGATATATAATGCGTAATATCAAAATTTAAAAAACATAAAAAACCGAACCAAAAAACCGAATACACACCCTAGCAACCACGATGCCATATGAAAAAACCAAACAAACAAAATTCTGAAGAGAATTTGTTGGCCATTTCAGAAGCATATAGCTTTAGTACAACTTAGTGCAGAATGTATTGGCCAATTAGGAAAGAGCAGAATTTTGACTTCCAATTCTATGTGAAATTCTTGAGGACTAAACCAAAAGGGGTTGGCTGTCGGCCACCACGGGGTTTGCTTTGAGCCGCCTCATCCCTCTGGAGGAAGAGGGGAAGAAGCAATTATGGTTGGGGAGATATCATTTACCACTAATATGACAAGAAAAAAGAACAGATCAAGAACCGACCAAAAAAAGCACACGAGAAAATTCAGAGATGTAAAAGAAAGAAATCTATGGATTGCTCTATAGAGATTAGTGCTAACTGGTGGAAAAATAGCAATTTGCACATCTTGGGGAGAAATTATTTACCACCAATATGACAAGAAAAGAAAAGGAAGTGATCAAGAAATGACCATAACACATGAGAAAAATTGAAGGTATGAAAGAAAGAAAGAAATGTACGGATTGCTTTGTAAAAATTAGTACTAATTGGTAGGATTAGAATTACGAACGGTAATTTGCAGACCACCTTTGAGACGAAGAGGAAGAAGAGAGAGCTTGAGGGTTCTGGGAGCTTTTGGGTTTGAGAAGCTGTTGAAATCTTTTTTTATTAATACTTTGGATATTTAGTCCAGCCACATAAAAAAACTAAGGGTTTGTTTGAGTATTAGAGGTAAAATCCCATTAGTAATCATATCCCACTAAGATTTTTTGTAACCCAAAAATCCCCTTGAAAAATATACCATCTCTGTGTTTGGGTTGGGTTGGGAAAGAATAGGTTAAAAATCCCAGTCATTCAAAAAAATTGTCAAAAATAAATAAAATTCTGAAAATTTGAAAAAAAATCAAAGAAAATTCGAAAAAAATTCTGAAGTTCACAATTTTAGAATCAGATGAAAATTAATAAAATTTGCAAGTTATAACATACAAATCAACTCTGAAACTTGTGAGTTATAACAATATATATGATCCAAAGTTCTTCAATGATCCAAAACTTAAAATATCAAAATCATTAAATATGACACAATAGTATGTAATTATCAAAATATCATTTGGCGGGATCAAATTTCAATAATAAAATCAGTTATCTTTGGTCTATTTCCCAACACAAGGATATGAACCCGAAATAGTCAAAAGTAGCTACAGAACTGTAGTGCCACCTTGCCACTTTAGTGGAACGGAACAATACTAGATCTTTATTTTGTTGCCATTGCAACTCTTTCTTTCACAGGCATCACAAGCAAGAATGCAGGTGAACTCATATCCCTACATAAATTAACGCAGTCTTTAATTGAAAATCAGAACCTCAATAGAAGCTGTGTAGATCATTTTTCGAGAAAGCACTATGGTTAAGCTAGAAAGAAACAAACAAGGCTACAAAACAATATATATGGAGAAAAAACAAGCATCCTTATAATATTGAGTCCTGATGCTACTGCAGCAAGGAAAGGAGCATAGCATCCGGAGCTGCACAAAAGCATAATTATCTGAACTCCAAGATAATATATATGATGAGTGACGCATTTCAAAATCTTTTTACCTAAAAAGAGGCCAGAAGAGCAAGAATACCATCCCAACAGTTATGTGCACAAGCTTCCTATTGAGTTTCTGGACAAAAAAGAAAGGAGTTTTGTCTCAACAAAACAACAAACTTAATGTCCTATCTACATGATTTTCCCGACAAGGGAAAGAGAAGCTAATTTTACCAAAAGAACATCATAGCATGATGTGCTCAACTGAATTGATCTACAGACCTAATAATCTCCTCATGACAATAGTGCTTCTGAAGCGGCTGAAGGAGGGCAGCATACAGAGACCTAATAATCTCCTCACCGCACTTTAATATATGTTTGCCACTTTGATTATCAGAATCTTCAAAGTTAGGTTGGAGAAATATGTGCCTAAGTAAGGTTGAATCAAGAAATCGAAATGTAGAGAGAAAAAGGTCATGTGCCTCCACGAACCTAACTTCTGTTGAGAGATGTCTTGATTGAGGCAGAAAGATTGAGGCACATACAACACAACCTTCAGATCTCTTGATTGAGGCAGAAAGATTCCAATTAATGGTAAATGCTGGCTCACATTCATCCATTGAAGTCAAATGAATACAATGCACTAATGCTTCAGTTGAACAGGGAGCAAGATTTAGGTCTCAATTCAATACAAAAATAAAACACTTACAAGCACCTATTTTTGAATTCTCTGAAATGAATTTGCACACACAGATAGAACAGAAGACCACTGAATTTAGAAGTCAATTGACTTCATCAACAAATAGTCACCAGATTTTAGATCATTAACTGAACAACAGCTCAAACAACAATCTACATTTCAACTCTAAAGTAAGACAACAAACAATACAAGAGGTAGAACCAAAAATCAAGTCTTCAGTATCTCAATTCAATCAAGACAGCAAATTACTAAGACAATAAACAATACAATCAGGTCTTCAGTATCTCAAACAATTCATCATTTAAAATAAGAGACTATTGGGCTCCAAATTAGAAGTTCTAAATCTCAATAGCATCAGATAGCAAACAAACCAGAAATCAGTTTCTAATCTCACAAAAATCGCACATTTTCTCAAGCCGGCCGGATTGTCTTCCTACCTTGTAATCATTCTAACGCATTTCTAAATTCAATTTGGATTCTAATCCTACAGCTTGGAACTGATAAAATCCTAAACTTTCAAAAAGAATATTTTTGTTTTTTCAAGTCACTGGACTAAATATCCAAAATAATAATAAAAAAGGTTTCAACAGCTTCCCAAACCCAAAATCCTCGAGCTCTCACTTTCTTCTTCCTCTTCGTCTCAAAGAAGGTTTGCAAATTACTGTTCATCCATCTAGTCCTATCAATTAGCATTAATCTTTACAGAGCAATCTCTACATTTCTTTCTTCCTTTCATATCTCTGATTTTTTCTCATGTGTTATGGTCATCTCTTGATCTCTTCCTTTTCTTTTCTTGTCATATTGGTGGTAAATAATTTCTCCCTAGGATGTGCAAATTGCTATTTTGTCATATAATTTTACTCGTTAGCACAAATCTCTATAGAGCAATCCATGGATTAACCTCAATTCCTTTCGAACAAACAAAGAAACCCAAAATTTTGCCAGAAGAAACCCCAAAGGAACACTTTTTTGGGTTTAATTTTATTCCATGCTTGTTTAGTATACAAAAGGTTTCAACAAGATCATTTAAATGATTCGAACTTTTCAAGTTTTTTACAACCAAATCATCGATGTAAGCTTCTAGATTACGCCCCATCTGGGAAAGAAAGGTCTTTTGCATCAAGCGTTGGTACGTGGAATTGGCGTTCTTGAGACCAAATGGCATTCTGATGTAGCAGTAGGTGCCAAATAGTGCGATGAAGGCAGTTTTCTCTTCATCTTCTTGTACCATGCTAATTTGATGGTACCCTGAGTAAGCATCCAGTAAGCTCATCAGTTCGCAACCTGCTGTAGAATCAACCAATTGATCGATGCGGGGAAGGGGAAAATCATCCTTCGGACATGCACTGTTTAAGCTAGTGTAATCGATGCACATGCACCACTTACTATTTGACTTTCGGACCATGACCGGATTTACAAGTCACTCAGGATGATCGACTTCGAGAATAAATCCTGCTTTCTGGAGTTTGTCTAACTCCGATTGGATGGCTTCTTGCCAATCAACAGCAAAACGTCTGAGCTGTTGCTTTATTGGTCGCTGTCCAGGTCGAATTGCTAACATGTGCTCAATTACCTCCCTTGGGAATGCAGGCATGTCGGATGGTTTCCATACAACCACATCTGTGTTAGCCCGGAGGAAAGTAACGAGCTCGAGTTCTTATCTGTCATCCAGGCTTGATCCAGTTCGAATGGTTCTAGAAGGATCATCTGGGTACAATGGAACTTGCTTCAGTTTCTCATCTGGTCGCGGGGCAACTTTAACCACATCTGAGGCCGTGGTCACAATCTTTACATCCCGAAGGGGAAGCTGATCCACTAACACCAGAGATAACCGATCGCAAGTAAGTGCCGTGTTCCAGCTGCCTTGGACCGAAATAACACCTTTGGGGCCCGGCAACTTGGCGAATTGATAAGCATAATGCGTTGCCACTATGAACTTAGCAAGAGTTAGCCTACCAAAAATAGCGTTATATGCCGGATCATAATCAATTTCATCAAAAGTAATCAATTCTGTTCGGAAGTTGTCTGATTCTCCCAATGTTACAGGTAACACAATCTGTCCCATCGGCATCATTGAAGGACCGGGGATTATCCCATAAAATGGATGAATTATGGGTTTAATTTTCGAACGAGGAATTTGCATCTCGTCCAGTGCCTTGACCAATAAAATGTCCAAAGAACTACCCCCATCAATCAGAACTCTTTTGACCCAAGCATTGCTAATGATCGGGGTAATGACCAGAGGAAGCCTCAATGGTCGCATGAGCCCAGTAGGACAATCAGCATGATCGAAGGTCAAAGGAGTTTCCGACCAACGAGGATACTGAGGCTCATTGAGGGGAGCTTCAGCTTGATTTACCTCGTGGTAAAAAGTTTTAAATTGATACTTTGAAGCAAAAGAAGAGGAACCACCAAAAATAATATTCACATGATTTTGGGGTATCTGGTAAGACATTTCTTCATCTCCATCTGCGTCTTTAATCTTGCAGGCCAGGTCTTTTTTCGGTATGGTCGGCATGGATCTGATTCCTTGTTAGAAGTCATCCAATTGCTTCAACCAATTGCGGTAGTTTTTGAGATCATGCCCCGCCGAATTGTGAAACGGACACCACTTTTTGTTTCCCTATGGATTAGTTTGCTTTCCCAACTGGTCGCTATTACGGCCACCAAAAGAAGTTTTATTTTTGAATGAAAATTTATTACATTTCCCTAGTGGTGGTTTCTCGGCGACGGCGACCTCCCGATATTGTCCAGTCCGATTCTTCTTGGACTTCTTTGATTTTTTGCTTGATGATGATTCGGGCTTCTTGCTAGAATCGCCCTTCTTGTCATCCTTGAGACCTAGCTGAGGAGGAAAGTTTCCTGTATCCACCATCCTGTTCCATTCGATGACCTCGGCTGCATCAGAATAGCGGTCGGCCATGTCAAAAAGATCGGCCACTGACCGAGGTGGATGGCTACGTAGATCTTCGGTGAACCTCCGATATCACACATCATGTTTGAATGCCCTAATAACAGAGTTCTCAGATATGTTCGGAATGGTGTTTCTCACTCCAACAAATCTCTTGACAAATTATCGAAGAGTTTCTGTAGAAGTTTGGCGTAGACAATGAAGATCACCCTCCTTGCCAGGCTTCTGGTAACAATTCTAGAAATTGTTGAGTATTGCGTCACACAACATTTCCCAATTGTAAATCGATCCCTCTGGTTGATTAAACAACCAAGTTCTCGCTGGTCCTTCGAAGACCGTTGGCAAATAATTTGCCATGACGCGATCATCTCCGCCTGCGCTTGAATGGCAGTAATGTAGATTTGAAGGAACTCGGATGGGTTCTGAGTTCCGTTGAATCTCTCAATAGTTCCTGGTTTAAACTTGTCCGGCCAGACTACCGCGCGGAGGCCTGGTGAGAAAGCTTTACAACCGACATAAGAACTACAGATGAATCCATGACTTTCAACTTGGTCGCGAGCGATCTCACCCTGAGGAGATATGCTTCGCAGTCCCAGGCGAGAATGAACGGGCATGCAATCTCGATCACGGGAGCTTCCAACTCGCCTGGCCTTGTCATGCCGAATTGATCCTAGTGGTAATCAAGTACGCCTACCATGACTAGAGTGAGAATAATCTCTCTCATGGGAGCGAATCGTAGACTGGGATGACACTGTTGGAGTTGCATCAGATGTAACTTCATCAAGCATATCCGCCAGGACTCTGGCAAAAGTCGGCGTGTCTTCGATATTAGGAGGAGGATTATGTAGAGCATCAGTGATAACACGAAGTCGATCATGTGTACTCCTCCTAGGTGCTTCAGGTGTCATCGTTTCTTCAACCGCCAGTGGATAACCCGGAGCTAATGAAGGTGTCTGGTCACACCTGTGACCATGCAGACAACAGGAAGAACTAGGAGTGGCATCATAGCGAGATTGCGCAAGTTGCAAAGCTTCCTTTGTAGCCCTGCGAGCCTCATTTTCTCGTTGCTTGAAATCCTGATCTTCCTTTTGCTTTCGTTCCTGTTCCTCCTTTTGTAGGTGTTCCTGTTCCTCCCTAGCAATTCACTACTCAGGAGTTTCCTCTGATAAAGCAGCAAATTTTCAGGGAAGCGAGGTCATAGAAGGAGAAAACATCTCTGTCTGTTCTGAATCAGATTCAAAATCAAAGAGAGACTGGAGGTTATCAGGGTCAAACCTCCCAGGACTAAGCTTTATGTTACTATCATCCACATCCTCAGAGGCGATGTGTTGTGGTACATATTCAGCCTCCAATATGGCAGAACTCACACGAGGCACATGGCCTATCTTCTCGGTTTCCTGGTCGATAGACATGACTAGAGTAGGAGAAGATGCATCCTCAGGATGCTCTTCGAGAACATCCTCGCGATCAATCCCTTTCATAGGAACGGGATCGCTGGGTGAGGGCATCCAAACATGGGCATAGTCGTCGAAATCAAAATCATTCTCAGAATCATACGCCCCAGACATGACTTACCCGAACTCCTAATAAAGGGAAAATGCCATGAGAAAGACCCCACGGTGGGTGCCAGCTGTCGACGATTCGGACTCGGGGGTTCTTAGTCGATCTTACGCAGATTTGTGAGTTGTATGTGAGACCTTTCAGGGCATCCTCAGGTAAGTTATGACAAGCAATGAAATAGGGATGCGAAGATTTATACAGGTTTAGGTCCTCGATGGAAGGAGTAATAGCCCTACATCCTGTTGTGATTTCACTATATGCACAAAGAGTTTATAGGGGAGAGACTGTCATAGGAGATAATCTCTCTTTATACTTCTGTCTAATGTCTATAAGATCCTAGATCCTAATGTAGATGTCAAATCTTGATGTCTTCGATCTGTCCCCTTGTATCGTGCATCATGCATCCTTTTATACTAAATGAAAGGATGCCAATGCGAAGCAGTTCTAGGCGGTTGCCATAGTGCAGTTTGTATAACCGCACCAGTCTTCTTCGCCGATTTAGACACATGCAATTATAGATAACCGCACATGTCAACCTCCTGGCGGTTGTCTTCATATGTGGGAGAAGTTATCTTGATCCTGAGAATGTGCCCGGAAAAGACTCAAACACTACCAGGTTTCCTTGGTCGAGTATAACCAGCGACTTTCTGTTCGCACATAGTCCGCAATCTCATGACTGCGCAAGTACTGCAATCATAGACTAACTCCGTGTCCGCAACCTTCTGATCGCACATAAGAAGCTATCCGTCTGCGACCATACGACTGCTAGGATTCAGAGACATATATCATATCCGAATTTGACTAGAACATAATATAAACTATCTTGGGTGACAATCCTCGTCAGAAACCTATAGAGTTTGTTTGACAAGGACTCTTGTACAAGGGCAATTTACTTTGTATACCTCGTGGAGCACCTTGAATTCAATGGTTGCAAGAAGTGCATACATTGAAGGTTGCTGGTCACTTTGGGGTTACGAATACTTTGCAAAATCTTCATTGACATGTGTTCTGGCCGAGAATGCAGCAGGATGTGGCTAGTTTTGTTCGAGACTGTGGTCTTTGCAGCATCTCGAAACCGGCAAACCAAAAATTTGGTTTGTACACTCCTTTGCCAGTTCCGTCACGACCATGTGAAAGCATATCCATGGATTTCTTGGGAGGATTGCCTAAGACCTGACGTGGCAACGACTACCTCTTTGTGGTCGTTGATCGGTTCTCCAAATGATAATTCTCATACCTTGTTGAAAGACTATCACGAGAGAAGAAGCAACTCGGGTATTCTTTCAGTATGTTTGGACACATTTCGGACTGCTGACTTCTATTGTGTCTGATTGTGATACCCGGTTTCTTAGTCACTTTTGGCGATCACTCTGGACAATGATGGACACAAAGCTGAAGAGGAGTAATACTTTTCTTCCTCAAACTGATGGTCAAACTGAGGTGGTAAATCAAATAGTCGTTCATCTCTTGAGGGGCTTTAACTCTAAGTATCTGAAGACCTACGATGAAAGCATACCGTACATGTAGTTTGCTTTTAATCGAGTAGTGCATGGTTCGACTGGAAAGTTGCCCTATGAGGTCTGTTTGTGATTTCTACCATAGAGTCCATTCGACATGGAGTTTGTGATCCCTACCTCAGCGTAGAATAGCAAGGAAGCATCTAATCAGGATCGAGTACAAAAGTTCCTGGAAGGTATTCAACGGCTCCATGGTAAGATTGAACAGAACTTGTTGAAAGCTCAACTCAAGTATAAGGCGTGACATGATCGGCACCGCATTGATGCTCAATTCCATGAAGGTGAAATGGTCTGGCTATATCTGAGTAAGGAGAGACTCAAAGGTGAAGGTAAAAACACTAGTACAGAAATGCAGTCTACTAACCCCTATCTTCTATCGGTTATTAGCGAAACAGCACAAAACCGATAGAAAATGTGCCTCGCGGGCAAAAAAGCCCGACGGATGTATTTTCCCTATCGGTTTCTAAGAAACTTACCGATAGAATAAATAGTATGATTTACTCTAGCGGTGATGAACATATTTGCCGTTAGAAGAGATGCATAAGTACTGACGGAAGAATGTTGTGCGCCGATAGGACTGGTCGACTTCAACAACTAGACTTAGTCTATCGCTACTGTATGAATATACCGACAGAATATATTAAAAGTTCCTATCGGCAATATGTAGTTCGCCGATAGAATAGTTGACCTTCTACAAATATTTTTATTCTATCGGTAATGGATTCTTTTACCGTTAGAATATATAGAAAATTGCTTAGAACTGTTCGTCTTCTAATAGTTTTATTCTATCGGTAATGCATGTTTATACCGGTAGAATATTGCACAAAATATCTTAGAACTGTTGGCCTTCTACACTAGTAATATTCTATCGGTAGTGTACGTACAGACCGATAGAGTATGTACAAAAATTCCTATCGGTAATATTTGTTGTGCCGATAGAACCATTCGGCTTCTACAGATGTTTTTATTACTAACGGTATTCTGTTTTCTTACCGATAGAAAATATATAATTGTATAAATACACGGGTATGTCTCTTTCATTCTCACAGTTCATCTGGACTCGTAGTCCTAACCCGTAAGCTCCATGGACGGCCGGCGCACCTTTACAGGGGACCGCTGCACCTCCGCACCTCCATCGACGCCCTCTAGACGTCGGCATCCCAAGGAAGGTACGTAAAATTTCTGCAATATTGTTAGATTATTCTAATCCGATTATGGCAATAATTCTGCTTTTTTTGTATCCTTCATTTTGATGTGTCTTCTTTTCAATATGATTATGATCTGTTCAGGTCCTTGGATGATGCTCGTGAGGGGCAACGTATTTCACGGTTCTTCATCGCAGTACGCTGCCTACGTTGGCTTGTTGGCGAAAGAAAAGGTGAAGATCACCGTCGAGAGCTGGAAGGACGTGAAGGGCGAGATCTTGGTTGGCTCGGTCGAGAAGATGCTTAAGCCCGGCGTGTTTCTCAAATCAGGACCTATAGAAAGCATCTTACATGTTTTTGCATGCACCAGCTTGTGGCCAGATGCTTACCTGCTTGGAGAAGAAGAATTGTTGTTATTTGCACAGCCATTCTACACCATCACTACACAGAACAACATCTTGGAAGGTAGGTTCTTTTTGTTAATGGAGTTGAGTTGAGTTGAGTTGAGTTGAGTTGATCGAGTTTGAGTCCGAGGAAATCACCATTACGTACAAATGTATGTCGACGGCAGTTCCAGCTCCTCGGGCGTCTTCGAACTGAACTCCTATGGTTAAGTCCAATGTGGTTCAGACATTTGCTGTTTTGGATGAATGGATTTGTGATGTATCAGGTCTAACTTGTAGTCGGTAGTTGCATTGTGGCAACCTGCAAAGGTTCCCTTTTATGTAAAATGCATGTATGGGCCACTGGGTCCTCGTCGTGATCTGTTGTTAATTTCAGACGTGGCTTTTGTAATATACATCGAATGTGTGAATTGTTGTATTTGTATATTGTTGTATATTTGTGTATCATGTATTGCTAATTGGGACATGAACTTGAATGTGCAGGGAGCATTTGTGTATTTAATTGTATTGGTAGGTAGGTGTGTATTTGTACTGCTGTTTCAGACATGCACTTCAATTTGTGAACTGGCATGTGTATGTTTGTACCTGAATTTGTATTGGTGAACTGGCATGTGTATGTTTGTACCTGAATTTGTGAACTGGCATGTGTAATTTCTTTGACAAGATGAAGTCCCAACTACCTACGAAAAGTATTTTTGTGTCTCCTAGTTAATCCACAAATTAGCATTTCTTGAAATATATTGCTTTATCTTCTAGTTAAGATCCGTTTGATGTAAGATCTGTTTGATGTTACATTGATATGATTCCTTGAATGTGAGAAATGGCATGTGCATGTTTGTCCCAGTTCGGTAACAGTACCTCCTCTAACGGTAAGTACACATATTTACCGATAGGAAAACATATATATTTGTTCAGTCATGCATATTCTAACGGTAAATACACATATTTACCGATAGGAAGCACATATATTTGTTCAGTCACGCATATTCTAACGGAAATGCACATATTTACCGATAGAAAAATACATATATTTGTTCAGTCATGCATATTCTAACGGTAAATACACATATTTACCGATAGGAAACACATATATTTGTTTAGTCATGCATATTCTAACGGTAAATGTACATATTTACCGATAGGAAATACATATATTTGCTCAGTCATGCATATTCTAACGGTAAATACACATATTTACCGATAGGAAGCACATATATTTGTTTAGTCATGCATATTCTAACGGTAAATGCACATATTTACCGATAGAAAAATACATATATTTGCTCAGTAATGTATATTCTCTAACGGTATGTGTGTGTTTTTACCGATAGAATATGTGAGCGGCAAATTACCTAAGTTAGTCTGACGGTTATTTCATGTATTTACCGTTAGAAAAATGTCCATTATAAGGAAAACCCCAGTCGACCATTGCTGAGCTGGTCTTTAATTTGTTCTGTTGCACTCTGTGTCCCTCTGTTTGTGACGAAAGTTCCAGCTACACTGCTAGGGTGATCAGCGCAGGCTGGAGGGAAGTTGATTGCGCCCCTCTCTTTAAGGTATGCTTAATCGTCGACACCTATCTCTCTCTCCCTCTAGATCTCCCTTCCTCTCTACTTGCAAGCTAGCTGTATTGTGTAGTTCTAAGTTTGTAGCTCTAAGCTTGGGAGCTTGGTAGCTGGAAATGCGTCATGTTTTAGGAGCTAACTAGCTTGTATTGTGTAGTTAGCTAGGTTAATTAGTGTTAATTTCGTCAGGCTAGGGTTCAACACATGTATCTGTTGTAAGAGGCTGTACATGTACATATACATAACTTAATCGGGCAGGTTTCATGCATGGCTTACTCGTTAAATTTTGTTAATTGTAGATGGACAGGAAATATTGGATGTATGGAATAAAACGTACTACTCTTGAATATTTGGATGGTGTGAATGAGTTTATTAAATTTGCTGAGCAACAAAAGGAGAGGAAGGGAGAGAAAAATATGCTCTGTCCTTGTACAGATTGTATGAACTTGAAGAGGTTTAGCAACTCTGATCAAATTAAGAGTCATTTGATTCGTCGTGGTTTTAACGCGCGATACACCCGTTGGATATGGCATGGCGAAGATCTTGAGGAAACAAGCACCACTACTACCAATCAGCACGACTCGGATGTGGATTGCAATAATATCGATGATCATCCCAATTTTGGTAATGTTAATTCTGATGTGCACGTAGATGATGATGATGACAATCTAGATGAGATGTTACGTGATGTAGAGGAAGATTACAACGAAAATGACTTCTGTGAATTTGAGAAACTGATTGCTGACTCTGAGAAGCCTCTGTTCCCTGGATGTGCAACATTTACAAAACTGTCTTCTGTGCTGAGATTATATAACTTGAAGGCAGGAAACGGTTGGAGTGATAAGAGTTTCACGGCACTATTAGATCTTCTAGCGGACATGCTTCCAGAGGGAAATGAGTTGCCAAGATCTACTTACCAAGCCAAAAAACTGTTGTGTCCGTTGGGAATGGAAATCGAAAGAATACACGCATGCCCAAATGATTGTGTGTTGTACCGTAACGAGTACTCCAGTTTGCATGTTTGTCCAAGATGCGGCGCATCGAGGTATACGCGTAGGGACCGGATTGACAGTGAACGTCACGAGGTAAGGAAAGGGCCCCCGGCAAAAACTGTGTGGTACTTGCCTGTGATACCTAGATTGAAGCGGCTGTTTGCAAATCCGAAAGTCGCGAAGCACTTGCGTTGGCATGCTGAAGCCCGGAAACAAGACGGAAAACTGAGACACCCAGCTCATTCTATTCAATGGAGAAACATCAACAGAACATTTGCTGAGTTCGGCGGCGAACTTAGGAATGTAAGGTTCGGGCTGAGTACAGATGGTATGAACCCACATGGTAATATGAGCAGCCGGCACAGCACTTGGCCGGTTCTTTTATGAATCTACAATCTTCCTCCTTGGTTATGCATGAAGCGCAAGTACATCATGATGGCGTTACTAATCTCAGGACCCAGACAACCCGGAAATGATATTGACGTGTTTCTAGCACCTTTAATCGAGGACTTACAGAAATTGTGGAGCGAGGGTGTGCAGGTGTGGGATGCATACAAGAAAGAGAATTTCATCTTGCGGGCCCTGATATTTTGCACCATAAATGATTTTCCTGCCTACGGCAATTTGTCGGGGTATAGTACGAAAGGAGCCAAGGCTTGCCCTATTTGCCTAGATGAAACTGAGAGCATCTGGCTGCGAAACTGCCGGAAAACAGTGTACATGGGTCACCGCAGGTTTCTTCCGGTGCATCACACGTACCATAAGAAGAGGAAATCATTTAACGGGAAGCCTGAGAAGGGATCAGCTCCAGTGTTTCTGACCGGTAAGGAGATTTACTCACGCGTGAACGACATCAAAGTTGAGTTCGGTAAGCATTCTAAACCTCGAGAAAAAAATGTTTGGAAGAAGAGATCGATTCTCTGGGATCTACCGTACTGGGAGCACTTACAAGTTCGACATTGCATTGACGTCATGCATGTAGAGAAAAATGTCTGTGACAGTTTGATTGGTTTGTTGTTGAACATTCCGGGAAAGACAAAGGATGGTGTGAAAGCTCGTCGTGACATGGTGGAAATGGGGATAAGGACTGAGCTTGCACCTTTAGAGAATGGAAAGCGTACATACCTCCCCCCGGCCTGCTACACGTTGTCCAAGAGCGAAAAAACAGAACTCTGTCGGTGCCTGCACGGTGTTAAAGTTCTATGTGGGTACTCCGCGAACTTGAAAAAACTTGTGTCTATGAAGGACCTAAGACTGGTTGGCATGAAGTCCCACGACTGTCATGTCTTGATGTCACAGATGCTTCCCATTGCTATCAGAGGCATTCTCCCAGTTAAAGTCAGAGAGACAATCACAAAGCTATGTTATTTCTTCAACGCAATATCTTCCAAGGTAAGTACGTGCACTCGTACTATAAGTTCACTACCTCCATTTGTGGAGCTTAATGAGAAGATTTTTCTGATATGAATATTTGGCGCAACTGTGTCCTCGTAGGTAATTGATCCCGATGGACTGGACGCTTTGCAACGCGACGTGGTTACAACTCTTTGTCAGCTCGAGATGTATTTCCCTCCATCCTTTTTTGATGTTATGGTCCATCTGATTGTTCACCTTATCAGAGAAATTAAGTTTTGTGGACCTGTGTGCCTGCGCTACATGTATCCATTTGAGAGATTTATGGGTGTATTGAAGGGATACGTAAGGACTCGTCGTCGACCCGAGGGGAGTATCATGGAAGGTTATGCCGCCGAGGAGGTGATTGAATTTTGCACAGATTATATGGCCGGGGTTGACCCAATTGGTGTTCCTAGGTCCCGACACGAGGGTAGGCTTGAGGGAATTGGAACGATTGGATTCAAAGCTATCGTCCCCGCTCGTGATGTGTACGCAAAATCACATTTTTGGGTCTTACAACACATGACGGAGGTCGAGCCATACATACACGAGCACAAGGTAATGTTACGGTCACAGAATCCTTCGAAGTCAGACGTTTGGGTAAGCAGAGAACATAACAGGAAATTTGCTGAGTGGATCCAAGAAAGAGTCACGCGAGTTGCCGAGGGCTCCGTAAGTGAAACTGTGACATGGTTGGCTAGAGGCCCAAGATTCACTGTAGGGACTTGGCAGGGGTACGACATCAATGGGTATTCATTTTACACAAGAGCTCAAGACGCCAAGAGTAGCACGCAATGTAGCGGAGTGACACTGTTTGCTATTTCCGAGGATGCCAGGTCAGTAAGGGCGCTGAACTCATATTACGGTGTTATTGACGAAATATGGGAGCTCGATTACGGATTACTTAAGATTCCCCTGTTTCGATGCCAATGGGTCGAAATCTCTCGAGGTGTTCAAGTTGACAGTTACGGGTTTACTCTCGTCAATCTTGGTAGAGTCGGACACCAAGACGATCCATTCATACTTGCAAAGCAAGCCACACAGGTATTCTACATCGTTGACCCGGCCAATCCAAACTTGCATGTTGTCCTCCACAGCAAGAGACGTATTGTTGGGGTCGAAGATGTTGTCGACGAAGAGGAGTATAACCAATTCGATGAAATACCTCCATTTTTAGAGGACATTCAATCTATCCGTACTGAAGATATCGACGAAACAACGTATCTGCGAGATGACCACGAAGAAGGATTATGGGTTGAGAACCATTGATGATTAATTTCTATTTCAGGGATAAATGCCAAGCAAACAGCCCACAAGTTCTGCAGCAAGGTGAGGAACTTATCATTAATACATCAGGCAGTACATTTTTCTTTAGAATTTAATGATAAGCTAGTTCACAGCATTAATACATCTCAATTTTACTCCATAGCATGAGTTCTAACATGTACAGTACCTTTATCCTGTAAATATTTAATTCTTCCCTTCAAATAGCACTTGCAAAAATCTCATCGCAGCCTCTTCAAAAATCCCTTTTTTCTGACGGTATTTTGTTATTTATACCGATAGAGAAGGACATCTTCTCTCAGGCACTTCATAACGTTTTCTATCGGTATTGTTCTATTTTACCGTTAGAATAAATTCATTTGTCTCACGGTATTTGTTGTCTGACGGTTTTTTCCTGTTTTTACCGATAGAAGAATACTCTGCCGCTTCGAATTCTCAACCGTGTCGCCATGCGTCGCCTTGGAAACTCTATAAGTACCTCGCCATGCGTCGCGGTATTTTGTTGTTTTTCTAATTCTCGAACGGTTGGACTCCTCATCTTCTCTTTCACAATGGCAACCTCCATGGGATCGTCATCCACGGCCTCCCCGGTAAGAACTCTAAATCTCCTCGGTTTACCCCTGTATTGTTAATCCATGTTCAGTTCATTCTTGACCTGTTGATTTGCACAGGGAATGGTAGCCGTCGAAGACACTGCCAAAGTGAAGGCTGACCTGAGGGCCCTCCAGGAGGAGCACAAGCTCCTTACAGACAAGCACACTCAGCTACGGCTTGACCTTGACGATCTCTTCCAGCGCATTAAGCGCATGAAGACGGATGGTGGCAATGCTAGGGCGAGGACGAGGCGTCTTCGCGAGGAGAAGAAAGCCGCGGATATGACCATCGCTGGCTGCGGTTTGACTATGAAGGATACCATAGCGAAGCTGACGGAGGTCGCAGGCCTTCTTGACGCGGTAGTAGTTGATCCTAGGGACAACTTGTCGCTAGAGGAGTCCTGCGTCCTGGCTGCAAGTCTAACTGACTCTATTCTACATGCAGCCAGGGCTAAGACCACCCCTTGACCTAGCATTTTGGGTTTTATTTTTTATGTAAGTGATAAAACAACAATGAATGAACAATTTCTTTTTATGTCAATTTTCCAATTTTCCGGCTATCTTCCCTCTTTCTTTAACATTCTGCAGCTTTCAACCACGGTCTGTTTGATGTTAAATTGTGTACCTTTTCATAACTCTAACGGTATTTTGTTGTTTTTACCGATAAAAAAAGGGCGCACAAATCTCAAGCACTTAATCAAAAAAATTTTCTGGGGAAAATTGGGCTCACGGGATTTTTTTGTTTATACCGATAGAAAAGGGCACCTTTTCATTACTCTCACGGTATTTTGTTGTTTTTACCGATAGAAAAATGGCACCCAATCTCAAGCACTTTAAAAAAATTTTCTGTGGAAAATTGGTCTCACGGGATTTTATTGTTTATACCGATAGAAAAATGCAATCACTAATTCGAATATTTTTCCGGGAAATTTACTTTTTCTATCGGTATTATTTTGTTGTTTCGATAGAAAATTACATAAGTCTATCGGTATCATTTTGTTATACCGATAGAAAAGTTCCTCCGCTACTTTATTTCTCGTACACGGCCCTTTAGTTTCCCTCCACTCGAACAGTTCCACCTTAGAGCACTGCGTCTCTTCGAGAGCGAAGAAAACCCCAACCTCCGCCGTGAGCACTCACTTCCTCTCTCCCACACGACGATCGCCGGCTGGACACTGGTTCGTCACTGCCACCGGTTCTTATTTTCGTCCTTCGCCCGCCGCTGCTGCGTTCTACACCGCCTCTGCATCACCAGAACTGATCGCCGCCGTAAATACCCTAATTCGTCGTTCTATTTCCAGCATCTTCTTTATTTGATCCTAGTGTTTTGCACGTACTAATTCTTGGAGTTTTGCAATTACACTAGGGTTCCCTATTGTGTTGGCTTATGTACATTCCGCAGGCAATGTTGATTTTAATTAGGGTTTACATAATATGTTCCAGTGCTGTAATGAACCTGTTTTGAGATTTTAACTTCTCTATACTGCTGTATGTGTGATCAATTGTATCCAACTGCCATGTAATGTAGATTATATGTTGGAGGTGTTCTTACACATATTCTATCGGCAGCTCATGTGTTTACCGATAGAAAATTTTCTGCACAAGTAGTAAAACTTAATTTGGATCTGGAAGGACATGAGCCATGCAATGTACTAGTTTGGTTGGGAATTTTTACTCACTTCGTATGAATATATGGCAATGTGGATGGGTCTTCGATGTATATGTTTCAAATGCCTATATACATGACTTTTCCCAACCTAATAGCTGTGAAGTCCTGATGACTCACATACAGGCTAGGCTAAAGATTATGCACAGTAGCACTTAGATGCTTGTGTGCATATTTACGTGTGAAATAATAATGCTGGCCCATGAATATTAGTGTAGCAAATCATCGAGAATGTTATGTGATGACAGTGAATGGTGGCTTGTCAACAAAATTCCATATGTAGAGAACATTGTTATGTTCTATCGGTATCTCACGTGTTTGCCGATAGAAAAATTGTCTTGTGTGGAGGTAATTGTTATGGTCTATCGGCAGCTCATGTGTTTACCGATAGAAAATATTTCTGAAGAGTTCAGTAAGTAATTTATGCATGTCTTTCTTTTTGTATTATTTTCCCTTTTGCCGCCCTAGTTAGTCTCCAGTCCTGGGCTGAGTTATGGAAGTCCAAGGCGAATTAATTGCCATATATATGGTTTGTTGAAGGTTTTGTAGGGGAAGACATGTTGTCGTCTTCATCGGATGGTACTAGTGGTTCGACTAGGGCCAACCCCATCGTAACTACTGAAGATGGGGCTGTTACATCCCAGCGCAAGAGGGTGGGGCGAGGCGCTACGACGTTGGGGCGTTTGGCCAAACGCACTGATCTTTCTTGTGAGTTCAACCAATTTGGGAGGCCGATTGGAAAGAATGCTGGGAGGTACGCGGCCTACGTTGGGCTGTTGGCGAAAGAAAGGGTGAAGATCACCGTCCAGAGCTGGAAGGACGTGACGGCGGACAAGAGGGATAGGTTGTGGGCGGAAGTGAAGGTTAAATGAACTGAAATCGCTGAACTCTTTCGTAATCACGTTCTCTTGGCTTATACTAAAGTTTAACTAACTCGTGATTAATTGTATGCATTTTTCGGAAACAGGCTAAGTGGAACATCCCCGACGATACACCTAGGACTGCCTGCTTGAAGGACATGAACGGAACATGGAAAACCTTTAAGAGCTGGCTCGTCAGTAACTTCCTAGCTGCGGGGAAATCTCCTTGCGAGAAGTACCCCTTCATATCGGAGGAGGTATGGGAGGAATTCACCAAGCAGAAGGGGACTGAGGAGTTCAAGGCCCTTAGCGAGAAGAATAGGGCGATCCAGAAGAGGAACGACCACCCGCATCGGCTCGGATCCCGGGGCTATGCGGGGAAGGAGGAACAGTGGAAGAAGGAAGACGAACAAAATCCTGTCATGGACACCCCTGAGTTGCCGCTCTCCGAGATCAGGGATGAGAGGTGCAAGCGATGGTGGAGGGGGAGGGGGTCCGTGTCGTCCACGGGGTCTGTGCAGTTCGCAACCCCTGGGGACGCCGACGTTGTGAGGCGAATGGTAAGTTGGCTAACCTCGTAAACTGTGTGCGCACAAGTGTATATAAGGCAATTTGTCTCACAAGGTACCTTCAAATGTAACAGATCTCTTTTGAGAAGGACGCAGCGGAGGGATTGTTTACCCCGCAGAGGGAGAACGACATCCTCACCCGAGCTCTAGGAAATAAGGAGCATCCCGGGCGGACACGGGCCGTGGGAGCCATTGTGTCGTGGAAGGCCGGTTTCGTAGATCCGGCTCCACCGAGGAAGAAGGCCCGCACCTGGAAGGAAAAGGAAGCTGACCTCTCCGATAAGATACGGGCTGAGGTACGGGAGGAGATACGGGCGGAGATGCGGGCTGAGATACGGGCTGAGGTACAGTCTGAGGTGCAGACCGAGGTCGCACAAATGAGGGAAGAGTTTGCACGGTTGAGAGAAACATTGCTGGCCAAGAGTTTAGATGCGGATCCCCAGGACGACGGTACCCCGCGGGGTCGGATAAGCAGTTGCGCTTCGAAGGTACTCGCGGATCCAGTGGATCTACTTGAGGTACTGCAAGCCTTCATCTGTGCACTCAAGTTGATGCCACTCCCATTCTGTTAGAGTTGTTTCGCTAACCTATTTTAATTGTTACAAATTTGCAGGGGCCAGAGGGCTGCATCCTACAGAATCACGTAGGCGCCGGGCAGGAAGTGGTTGGACACGGCTTCGTATATCCGTCTGGGCCGGATGTCCGGGTCCACTGTGTACCTCTGCGGTTGGGTTTCGCAAAGGTACAGGTGGACATGGCCATGCCGGGCTACAACGATTCTCCGTTGCCAGTCCCAACAGAGGAACTGCAGACACTTGCCGAGGCAGTGGGCTCCTACGTACAGTGGCCCAAGAAGTGTCTTGTAATACAACTGGTAAATCCTACACATTTTAGATTACATCCTACTCAGTACACTCAACTTGCATAATCTAACATACGTGCTCATTAATTGAAGTGGCCTGCCGCGGGGCTACCAGGGGACTGCGCCCCCAGCTCGGGGCATGAGGGCCGATCTCGTGCGAACCTGGACACATCAAAGACGGCCTCGACCCCACCCAGCGCATCCATGCCTCCACCTCGGAAGAAAGCCGCCATCACCTCGCCCTTGCCTTCGAAGGTACGCGCTCAGTCCCCGGCAAAAGGCAAGGGCGGCAAAGGCAAGGGCAAAGGGCGACAGGGACTGCCGCGGACGTTCACGAACGCGCTCCCACTCCTGTCGGAGGCATCTTTGCGGAAATTGGATCGATCAACCAGAGACCTCCACGACTGGTACCTACATCGAGCTCGGCGCAGCCTGAACTTCTTAGTTCCCTACAGGCCTGGGCAGTTCCACCGTGAGCCCGGGACTATATCCGTGGCACACGAGGATCTGTTCGACCTCTACAACTGGCGGGAGCTCGATATGTCCATCATACGGACTGGAGTCCTGTGAGTTTGCTGATGCTATGTATTGCTGTTTTCTAACTCTGTTTGCTAACTCTGCATTAATGTTGCAGTTCATTTGAATACTGAGTAACTTTCTGTGAAATTAATATTAATCTCGTCCTTCGCATGCAGGTGCATGTACAGGCTAGCATCGGAGGCTACGTGTGACAAGGTGGGTTTCCTCGACCCAGAGAAAATAAGCCTCACGATGCTAGAGCAGGACGCCGCGCACGCTGAGCAGTACATATCCAGCGCGCTGATGGCGCAGCAGGACAGGGACTTCATTCTGGTGCCGTACCACCAAAGGTTAGTGCATTTCGTACTAATTTAACTCAATCTTGTATGTTACACCTGAGATGTACTTTGAGCTAGCGGTCCTCTTTTACGTACAATGCAGGGGCCACTGGATCCTCATCGTGATCTGTCCGCCGAGGAACGAGGTGTACTACCTCGATTCGATGCGTGACAGATTATCGATGGAATATGTGCTCAAGGGGAATATGGGGGCGTAAGTAACTTATATGTTTGATTTAAATTTTGACCTCACTAGCTAATGATAATACATTAACCGGCAATACTAACTGAAATGCAAGGCTTTTGATAAATATGTGTCCACTGGAGGGAGGCATGCCGCACCGCAGGGCTCCCTACTAGCTTGGAAAGAATATGAGGTACTCACGAGACTTTTTGTTTATGCTTAATTAGTTTATGGAAACAATATATAGCTAACATGTATTCGCATATGCAATTATCTCAGTGCCATCAGCAGCCGCAATCGTGGGAATGCGGGTTTTATGTGCTGCACTACATGTACGACCTAGTGCAGACAAACTTTTCCCGATTCCCCCAGGTAAGCATCGATAGCTAACTCAAATTTCAAAAATGGGTGTCACGTTCTAAATTAGGATCGAAGTTAGTTACTCAGTATGCACACATGCTTGCAGATCGCCATGTCGAAAGACCAATATGAAAATGCAAAGATTATATATCTTCGACAAATCTGGGCACAATATGTCATGGAGGAAGTAGCACCCAACCATCCAGCATGACAATTTTCTCCTTTTGGTGTACTCTGCATAGACTGTTCATATACATGTGAATAAATATATATATGTGAATAAATGTCCACATTGGATTGCAATCTGTATTTGTCCATACATATGTGAATAAATGTGAATAACTGCCTAATGTGTGAATTTGTTCTGTGAATTTACCTTGCATCTGTACTGTATTGTGTATCCAATCTATACTGTATTGCATCTGTACTGTATATGTGAATGTACTGTATTGTGATGCAAATAAAGTACTGTATATGTGATTGCTCTATCGGTAAATTCATCAACAACCGAGAGACTACTGTCCTTTTTTCTATCGGTACAATCAAAATTAACCGTTAGAAGAGTTTGACCTTTCCTGCTGGTGAACTCATACATATCCGATAGAGTACTAAGCTTTTTTCTGTCGGTAATCTTGTAGTTAACCGTTAGAATAGTGGTACTTTTCAATCGCTATTGACGAGTTTTCTATCGGTAAACTTGTAATATGCCGATAGAATAGTGTGAGTTTTCCTGTCGGTAAACTTATAATTAGCCGTTAGAATAGTGGTACTTTTCAATCCGCTAGCGACGAGTTTTCTATCGGTATACTCCTAATATGCCGATAGAGTACTAAGCTTTTTTCTGTCGGTAATCTTGTAGTTAACCGTTAGAATAGTGGTACTTTTCAATCCGCTAGCGACGACTTTTCTATCGGTACACTCCTAATATGCCGATAGAGTAATAAGCTTTTTTCTGTCGGTAATCTTGTAGTTAACCGTTAGAATAGTGGTACTTTTCGAACTGCTGGACGTAAGAATACGACGGGTTTTCTATCGGTAGATTTATAATATGCCGATAGAATAGTGAACTTCTTCTGTCGGTTATTTACCGATAGAAAATGTCCAGTCTTGTTCTATCGTGTCTATCTCTATCGGTACAAAAACCGATAGTAGAAGGGTTTTTTTTACCGATAGAAGACTGCATTTCTGTACTAGTGAAAGCTCAAACCAGTCCGTTATAGTCCTTTTCGGATTTTGCAGAAAATTGGTACTAATGCTTGTTAGCTCGAGTTACCTTCATATATGGATGTTTACTCGGTTGTCAATGTTGAGCACCTCGAACTCTTTGAGCCTTTGATGTTGGATGATGAGCTTGATATCATAGTTTCATCAATTAAAGACTTGGTCTATCAACGAGAAGAATCTCTACCTGACGATGTGATCTTGGAGAAGAAGGTGACGACCACCCGCAGTGGCACACGAGAGTCTTTTCGAATCGGACGGAAAGATCAACGAGCACGTGTAGCAAAGTGGTACACCCGAGAAGATGGTCAATCTCAATTTCCACATCTCCAGTTTTGATCAAGTGGTCGCCAATGCAGGTTAGCTCCTTCTCAACAAGAGAGTCATGATCCGGGAGGATCTTCATGTCCTTCAGGTCGTAGGTCGAATGCGTAAAGGATTCAAACTATCTTGTCGGATCGTATTCTGATCAATATCTATCTAGCCGAGTCTAATACGTTTAGGTTAATCGGTTGTCGAGTCTTATACGTATTCATACGATTAGACTATAAATACTTTGTAATAGTTTTAGTTTAGATCATCGAGTTATCTAACACATAGGCATAGACCTTATAGTTCATTGATCGACATGGGCGAGTACGTCCTAACGTTCGACATGTACAAGATTTTTCTTTTCAATAACAAGTTGTGCTATCGTTTGAACTGTGTTTTCGATCAACTTGGGTTCTGTTAATTCTGAGTAAGATCCCGTATTCCGTATATTAGCATATGATCGAGTATAGTCGAAACCCGTCTATACCTCAATTGGAGCAAGTTAGTATCTAGTAGAGTATAGCCAAAACCTGATCTATATGGTAATCAGATCAAGTTGGTATTAGAGCAAGTCTAGTTCAAAACCTGGTCTAGGTCTTAATCTGATCATTCGGAGACACTTGCTCCGGACAACTGCGAGTAACCAAACACAAGACTTAGGAGAAAATGCTTTTCATTTCATCAGATGAACATTTACAATTTTTCAGGGCCTCTTCAAAGGTCCCCGGGAAGGCCGGCGCCTCCGAGCACGGAGTCTCTGAGGACTTCCCAGTAAGGGCCTTGGGCCTCCAGGCCCCGAGTTCCTGGGAAGGCCTGACGCCTCTGGGCGCTGAGTCTATGAGGGCTTCCCTGCGGAGGCCCTAGGCCTCTAGGGCCCGGGTCCCTGGGAAGGTCCCGCGCCTCTGGCCATCGGGTCTCCAAGGAGTTCCTGACGAGGGTCCTAGGCATCCAAGCCTTGGGTCTTTGGGAAAGTCCCGCGCCTCTAGGCACCGAGTCTCCGGGTCCAACCCTTCGGGAGGGATCTAGCTAGGCACTTGGAGGCCAACATCTCCACAAGTGCCTCGGGAATCGAAGTTGATACATATCAGAGATTCGGACCTTATTCCCTACGAAAGGACCACTACACCCCCGATCCGACGATTGCAGCTAGGGTAGTTTAGTAATTTCCATCTTTTAGGGTCTATACACACCCTTGTAACCCCTCTTGTAAGAGAACACTTTAGATTCCACATTCATTACACTCAAAGCAATAGGCACGTCTAGGAGCCCTCTCCCCGCGAGTGTCTCCCCAGTTGACTTACGTTGGGGCATGTCGACAGGACTAGAGTTACTACTAGGACCTGAACTTGTATAAACCCTCTGTGTCATTCCTTATGATTTCCCAACGCGGGGTGACTCGTCACACGGTCAGCTCGCATTTGTTGATCGAAGGATGCCGACTAGAGGGGGGTGAATAGACGGTTTTTCTAATTTTAATTTTGATTGAGTAGTTTACAACCTAAATTGCAATATCAATACACAAATGATATATATGATGGCACAAAGTAAGTTTTGCAATTTCTAAAGAGACAAGAACAATAATTCGATTTCTAGAAGTATGAAGCAAGTAATAGAAGTAACCGAAAGAGATCAAATTTTTCCCGAGATTTCAGAAATTTGCCAATTTCCACTAATCCTCGTTGAAGCACTCTTCACTAGAGCTTTTGCTTCGATTCCACTAGAGGTAGCCCTTCTCCTCTCTGGATAGGCGAGTTCCGAGCCTTTACACCCAACCGCCGGCCCTCTCCGACACACACCGTCGATGGAGAGATCGCTGGACCTCCCGGGTCTTTTAGGTGACGGCAATCACCAAGAGTAATAAGCCTAGAACTTTGCTTGATCAACCTCAAAGCTTGAAGAACAAGTATGCAAATGCAAATGGCTCAATTTCAAACTCTTTCAACTAGCTCTCAACACTTTGCTAAAAGATTTGCTTCAAATGCAAGAAGATGTGTATGAGAGGCTTTGCAAGCTGTTGCACTGAGTTTTGGAGATGAAAATCATGTATATATGGCTCTCCAAATAGTAGAGGTATATATAGTTTCAGAAAAACGGTCGTTTTCAAGAAAACTGGGCGAAAGTTGTACTGGCCGGACATTGTCCGGCCATTTCGGACAATGTCCGGTTAGTATAAAAAAATTGACCGTTACTCACGTATGTTTTGATTGTCAGTAGCCATTTAAAACAATTTGTGAAGGCCGGACGAAACGGATTTGTTCGGACAAAAAGTCCGGACAAATGGATATGTCTCTGTTAACACTCACTTTTAACAGCTCTCAAAACATGTATAGGCCGAACAAGAGGGATTTGTCCGGACCAAAAGTCCGGACAAATGGATATGTCTCTGTTGACACTTGCCTTAACACCTCACAGAGAATATATAGGCCGGACATTGTCCGGCCACATCGGACAATGTCCGGTACGTCCCAGACAAAAGCCCCTGGACGAATTCATTTGTCTTTGGTGTTTGCACTTGCCACAGGAAATGTACTGTCCGGCCATTTAGGACAATGTCCGGCCTATATCGGACAGTTGCTCCGGACAAGTCCATTTGTCTCTGGTTTCGTTTTGCAATTTTCAGAGGAAGTTTGTATTGGCCGGACATTGTGCGGCCATTTCAGACATTGTCCGGCCAGTTCAAAACGAAAACAGGGTTTCAGATTTTTACCCAGTCTCAATTAGGAACTAGATGCATATGCAAATATGTTTCCAAAGACTTCAAGATTGATCAAATGACTTGTGCTAAAACCCCTCTTAATAGTATGACCATCTAAACTAGAAATTTTCAAACATAAAAACGCTAGGTTTAGATACTTGTACTTTTGTCGGAGTTTTTCGTCATTCTTGCTTCATGAGGTCTCGATAATCTTGATTTGCACTTTTGTGATGCTTCCACCTCTTTTTAACCTGAGTCTCAAATACATAGGTTATTTGCATATATCACAGATGTCATTAATCACCGAAACCCTAATCAGGGCTGAAGATTCAACAATCTCCCCCTTTTTGGTGATTGATGACAACCGTTATACATAAATCACAGGGATATCAAAAATAAACATAAGCATATAGTGCACCCCCTGAATCGTATGTGTACATGCAGTAAACAAGATATATGAGACCATATCAACATAGCGACATCCAAACACATAAACATATCCATAACAAGATATATGAGACCATATCAACATATCAACATAGCGACATTCAAACACATAAACATATCCATACACATATCCATAACAAAATATCCAAACATAACTCTCCCCCTTTGTCATCAAACAACCATAAAGGGAGAAAAAACATACATAAGTAGCATACACCCCATAGTGATACATACATAGACAAGTCAAACAATCAAAGAGATCTAGGACTGCGGAGGATGATCGGAAGAAGAATCGCCGCGACGACGAAGCTGATATTGTCCTGCATCAAAACGCCCCCGCAGCTCGGAGATGTCTTGACTCATAGAATCTATACGGGGCTCGATAACATTGGGACAATGATCGATGGAGCTCAGTCTGGAGTCAACCTCATCAAAACGGGTCTCGAAACGCATGGACATCTGATCGAGACGCTCCATGATCATCATGTATGGAGCCGAAACATCAGGGCTAGGAGATATGGAATAAGACTGGAGAGGAGAAGGAGCTCCTGCTACTGGAGACATGTGCTCATCTTCATCAACTGGTGATCCTACTTGGTTTTCATAGCGGATAAGAATCCCCAAGCTCTTCATTCGGTAGTAATCCATCGAAGAGGGACGAGATGCTCGATGCAGACCAAAGAATGTCAAAGTGTGAGCTATGAAGGGTGCGAAGGGCAAAAGCCTCTTCGAGTCCATCTGAACCTCCTGTATCTCGTGGAACAAGAACTCAACGATGTCAAATGGGGTCTCATCAACTTGAGCCTTCAGCAGACGCAGCATAGTAGAAGTGACAGCCCCGCGATCTCCGATTTTGGGTAAAATAGTCATACGGTTGAGCTTTTCAAGGATTGCAACCGGAGGGATCAGCTGAGAGACTTTGCCGATGTTAGGATCTGGATTGTCAAAGAGATGGACGACATCTTCGACTCGAACTTCATCGAAGGCAAAAAGACTGTTATTAACATGCTCAATCTGTAGAGCTTCTTCGAACTGTGCCTTCGTGAGTGTTTTCTTTGAGTTGTTGTTCATGAAGACTATGTGTGAGCGATCCGAGGCAACATGAAGAGATGCAAAGAAGGATCGTATGATGTCCACATTCCATTTCCAGTCTTCTTGCATCTCGGTGAACGAGTACATATTGATAGCCAAGAATTTGCCCTTCGGTGGATAATTCACTTTGCTCTCAATCAAATTTCAGTCGATTGCTTGATGCTCGAAGACTTTGGCAGAGGAGAAACGGGTGTAATATTGGGACATTTGAAAAGCATTCCAGAAATTCCGTTCAATGCAAGTCCTCGGATGCTCATAAGGATTCTTTCGGCGAAGCCGCTGAATCGCACTAGCAGTGAACGTCTGAGTGCCCCTGGGTTGCTGATCACCACTGCTGCTGCTACTATCATCTGAGTCCGAGTTCGCAATGGGGGAGCCTATGGGGGATGCTGGAGCGGCATCATCCTCATCCACAGCTAACGAGTCCCAATCAATGGGTTGCGCCTGTTGGGAAGATCCAGGGTCATGGCGACGGCTAGTCTGTTTTACTCGTCCTGACATGCTGACTCTAGTAGAGAGAGAGATAGATATAGAATTTGATAAGGAGATGATTCGATGAGATACTGAGAGAATGCCATGAGATGCATGAAATATTCCTCACGTGTATATGAAAGCTCATTTGACTCGATTTGAACTATACCACATTCATGCATTCACTAACAGAGGCTTATTTAGATTGCATATTATCACTTACTGCAGTTTAGTTGTGATTTGATTCAATTTTAGCCCTAGTCATTTAGCTTGGTTCATGTTGAACATCTAGTGCAAGCCAAAATAATCAACCTCTATATACTCATATGATGCATGTCATAGAACTAGAATGAATTTGCAAAAATTTGATGAGAATATATGATTTAACAGTTAATATAACAAGTTTATTACATTTGCATAAGAACTATACTAGATTGTGCCATGTATTTTAACCCTAGAAAGCATCTTGATACTCATGTCATGCATGTCTACGAAATGATCTAATTTTGCAAAAGCCAATTGAGATTAGACCACTCCTAGAAGCCAATTTCATGAAATTCTTATCAATTTAGACATGCAATGGATGCTGCAAAAATTCAAAACCCTAGAATGAAATGAGATGAAATGCAGGAATTAGAGGAGAGGAGAAGAAAAACTAACCAAGACTCGGGAAGGAGGAGAGGCACAGGAGCCCAAATCTGAAGCCGGACGAGAGGAGGTCAGATGGATCCTTGCGTCCGGTGAGGAGGTGAGAAACGGGGTGAGCGAGAGGAACAGGAGAAGAGAGAAATGAGTCTGGGAGATTTGGGGAAGAAGAGGATTTCAGAATTTTAATAACTGAACAGATGTGCACAAGCCGGACAATGTCCGCTCGGGCCGGACAGAGTTCGATATGGGCGGACAAAGTCCGGTCAGTTCAGAGAAGATCCTGAAGTTCTGAAATCTTGAGATTTTGCAATAATTCGTCAAATGAGATCAAATCTCAGAATGTGCTCCATCACCATGCTAGGAATTTAGATGGATATCATGGGTATTGATAAGATCCAAGAGAAATCTAGATTCAAGCCCCCTAGGAGATGTTTTGGGGTAAAACGGATAAACGACCGAATCTTCACCACATCTTCAATTTTCAATGAAACTTGGATTTTTCTGAAATGTTTGGACTTGTATGAATTTGAAATACTATTTCAAGCCAAAACATGGAAGAGATTTTTTCTCAAACAGCGAAATTCACAAAATGCATATTTTGGGTATTTTCGTGTCAAAGGTCGTTTTGGGAGACTTGGAAAATGTGATAACTTGAAAACCATAGGCCTTTTGAGAAAAAGTTCAACATGAACTATCTTTGAATGATTGAGTTCTAAGTGTTTCATGTAGAATGTTTTTGTCAAAACTCAACCTATCTTAGTTTATGAAAATAAGTCATTTTAGGGCAAAACAAGATCCCGAAATCTTCAATTTTGTCAAAATTCTACATTTTAGCTCGAAATCCTTTCTTTTCACTTTCAAAACCTTTGAGAACATATTTGAAAGGTATTTTTGAAGGTTTTGTGTTAATTTTACACATTTTGAAAATTTTGAGCACTTTTTCACCTTTTTGATTTGTAAATGACTCATATGCATAATTTTCATTTTTGTACACAATTTTAGGGGTATACAAGTATTCAATGAACTTGAAGTTGCTCCCCCTTAATGTGTCATCCACGTTTTGTTGAAAAGATATAAAGAGGTGATCTTTTGGTCTTTTTCTTCAAAATAGGAAGTGATTGGCATAGATGCGTACATTGCTTGTATATATATATATACATACATACATACATATATATATATATATACATATGTATAAGTAATAGTATACGTGCTAGGTAAGATCATACTAAGGACCAATCCAAAACAAGCAAGAAATCAAATAACATTTGAAATGTCAATAACATTCGAAATGTCAATAACATTCAATTCATTTCTTAACTTGCTAAATCTTGACTCATCCAAAGGTTTAGTGAATAAGTCCGCTAATTGATTGTCGGTTGAAACATGACTAATCACTATATCCCTCTTTGATACATGATCCCTTAGGAAGTGATGTCTAATGTCAATGTGCTTAGTTCGAGAGTGTTGAACGGGATTGTTAGCAATTTGAACGGCACTCTCATTATCACATAAAAGTGGAACACAATTGACTTTTATGCCATAATCTAGCAAAGTTTGCTTCATCCATAATAGTTGTGCACAACAACTACCGGGCGAAACATATTCTGCCTCGGCGGTTGAGAGTGCAACCGAATTTTGTTTCTTAGAAGTCCATGAGACTAATGATCTTCCTAGAAGTTGACATCCACCAGAAGTACTTTTTCTATCGATTTTACAACCGGCATAATCAGAATCCGAATATCCAAAAAGATCAAAACTAGTATTCTTAGGGTACCAAAGACCTATGTTTGGTGTATGTTTTATGTATCTAAATACTCTTTTCACTGCAGTCAAGTGACATTCTCTAGGAGTAGCTTGAAATCTAGCACACATGCATACACTAAACATAATGTCCGGTCTAGAAGCAGTAAGGTACAATAAGCTACTAATCATAGAACGATACAATTTAAGTTCCACAGGTTTACCTCCCTCGTCCATGTCCAAATGACCATTTGTAGTCATGGGAGTCTTGATTGGCTTTGCATCATCCATGCCAAATCTCTTGAGCAAATCCTTCACGTATTTGCTTTGACTCACGAATATTCCTTCTTTGATTTGCTTGATTTGAAGTCCGAGGAAAAAGCTTAATTCACCTATTATAGGCATATCAAATTCCTTTGACATGGTTTCACCAAAGGCTTGACAAAGGGACTCATTAGTGGAACCAAAAATTATATCATCGACATAGATTTGGCAAACAAAGAAGTCATCATTTGTGATTTTGGTAAAAAGAGTTGTATCAATTTTTCCAACCTTAAAACCTTGTGAAATTAGAAAATTTCGCAATCGTTCATACCAAGCCCTAGGAGCTTGCTTAAGACCATAAACGGCTTTTGAGAGTTTATAGACATGATTAGGATATTTTGGATTTTCAAAGCCCGGTGGTTGCCTTACAAATACAAGTTCCGAAATTTCACCATTTAAGAAGGCACTTTTAACATCCATTTGAAATAGTTTGATTTCAAAGCTTGATGCAAATGCAAGTAAGATACAAATGGCTTCTAGTCTAGCCACGGGAGCAAAAGTTTCATCAAAATCTAATCCTTCAATTTGAGAATAACCTTGTGCTACCAATTTAGCTTTATTCCTTACAACTATGCCATTTTCATCTTACTTATTTCGAAAAACCCATTTTGTACCAATTATATTGTGATCAAGAGGTTTTTCTACAAGTTTCCAAACATTGTTTCTAGTAAAGTTGTTCAATTCCTCATGCATGGCATTTACCCAATCCGGGTCCGCTAGGGCTTCATCAATGCATTTGGGCTCAAGACTAGAAATGAATGATGCATGCTCACAAAAAGATGCGACTCTAGAGCGAGTTTGAACACCTTTACCAACATCACCTATTATTTGGTTGACGGGGTGATCCTTGGTGATGGTTTGATGAAGTCTTGGATTTTGCAATGCTTGATCTTCATTTTCCTTCATCTCCGGATTAAGATTAACTTGAGTAGCAGTCTCCGGAATCATAGAAGCTACTTCATTTTCTTGACCGGGTGACTTTGAATCTTCATCTTTAGGCTTGATGTCCCCAATCGTCATGTTCTTCATAGCTTCTCGTAGTTCCTCATTTCCTACATTCTCAAGATCTTCATACTCTTCTTGAGAGCCATTAGTTTCATCAAACTCAACATTACAAGTTTCCTCAATGCATTCGGTTATAGTGTTAAAAACACGATAAGCTTTGCTAGTTGATGAATATCCAACAAGAAAACCCTCATCAACACGTCTTTGAAATTTTCCAAGATGCATGCGTTTTTTAAGAATGTAACATTTGCAACCAAAAACTCAAAAATATGAAATATTTGGTTTTCTTCCAACAATTAGCTCGTAGAGAGTTTTGTTTAACAGTGGATGAGTGTAAAGCCGGTTTATAGCATAACAAGCAGTATTGACGGTCTCGGCCCAAAACCTAGTGGGGGTTTTATATTCATCTAACAAAGTTCGAGCCATTTCGATTAATGTTCGATTTTCTTTCAACGACACCGTTTTGTTGAGGAGTGTATGGTACGGAAAATTCGTGTTTAATTCCAGATTCATCACATTCCGAATTTTGAAACTCTCCACCATGATCACTTCGAAGTTTCTTAATGAAGAATTCAAATTCATTTTCAACAGTTTTGCAAATCTTTTAAATACACTTGAAGTATCGGACTTATGAGTTAAGAAGAAAATCCAAGTAAATTGGGAGAAATCATCAACAATGACAAAGCAATAATTGCTACCACCAATACTTTGAGTTTCAGATAGACCAAACAAGTCCATATGCAAAAGCTCAAGTGGTCTAGATGTCGATAAAACGTTTTTAGCAGGATGAGTACTAGCAACTTGTTTTCCCGCTTGACAAGCACTACAAAGTTTATTCTTTTCAAACTTTACATTTTTCATTCCCAAGACCAAATCTCTTTTTAAAAGTTTGTTCAATTGATGTATCCCAACATGAGCCAAACGACAATGCCAAAGCCATCCCAAAGAATTTTTGGCAACCAAGCAAGTTGAAATGCAAGAATCTTTTGAACCAAAATTCACCAAACACAAATCTCCATATCGAAACCCTTTGAACACTAGAGATTTGTCTTCTAAGCTTTCAATGATAGCTCCATGTGGTTCAAAAATGCATCGAAGACCCAAATCACAAATTTTTGCAACTGAAAGCAAATTGAAGTTCAAGGATTCAACAAGTAATACATTTGAGATGGAAAGGTTGTTAGTGATCGCTACTTTACCTAACCCAATTACCTTTCCTTTGCTATTATCACCAAATGTGATTTTGTCTATGTCATTGCAACCATTCTCAAAGGAGGAGAAACGATTTTCATTACCAGTCATGTGTTGAGTGCACCCGCTATCAAGCACCCAATGCCTCCCACCGGTTTTGTAGTTCACCTAAAAGAAATGTTAGACGCTTTTAGGTATCCAAACTTGTTTGGATCCTTGGAAGTTAGCAACAAGGGTTTTTGGAACCCAAATCCTCTTTTTATGTTTATTTAGGTAAGGTATACCAATAAATTTAGCAATCACTTTTCCATACTTATTTTTCTTAAGCATGTAATGGGAGTGAGACTCATTTTCTTTAGCTCTAGAAGTTGAGGGACAATCATTTGATAAATGATCTACATCATGGCATTTGTGACAAAACATATTAGTAGCCTTTACAAAAGTCATTTTAGTACACAACTTCTTTCTTTTGTTTGGTTCATATCCTAAACCTTTTTTCCTAAATGAACATCGTTGCTCACTAAGAAGTTTGTCTAAGATTTCTTTTCCTTTAAAACATTTTGCTAATCCTAGATTTAACTTTTCCACTTGTGCTTTGAGTTCTAGATTTTCTAAAATTAAATTTGAGTCATTACCAACAATTTCATCACAAGCATTTTCATGATTAATTTCTAAATCATTACAAGTGGCTGATTTTGAATGAGAAATAATATGACGTGATTCATCTAGAATATCACAAGTAATTCCTATATCACTAGTTTGTTTGGAATCAATAATTTCCTTAACTAGAGTGCCTCATGCGAGTCATTTAGTTCAGCATATAAATCACTAAGTGTTGAATATTTCTTTTTAAGCATTTTATTTTCCTTAGTCAACCTACCTAGTGCCTCATTTAATTCCATAACCATATCAACAAGTTCCTCGTAAGAAGGTTCGGGATCCGATACCTTTGCATCATCACTTGCCATAAGACAAAATGATGATTCATTTTCGAGAGAAGAGGCCTTTCCAATAGCAATTCCCGCCATCTTCTTGGTAGTTGATGGAGCTTCATCATCCGAGTTGGATTCTTCCGATCCGGAGTACCATTCACCAATATAAGCTTGGCCCTTGCCTCTATTTGTGTAGAACTTCTTGAAAAGCTTCCTTTTACCTTTCGAGCCTTCACCGTCATCTTCCTCTCTTGTGATATTTGATGATCACTCTTCTTGTTTGGACATCTTGAGGCAAAATGTCCCTTCTCATGACACTCAAAGCATGTAATGTTCTTAAATCCGGTTTTCTTGTGCGGTCCTCGCCTTTTGTCAAAATCAAACCCTTTCTTATTGATTTTATTTAGGAGCTTTCAGGTCTTTCTCACAAGGAGAGCTAGATCACCATCGAAGCCCTCATCCGAGCTATCCTCCTTGGCCTCCTCGACATTTGCTTTAAAAGCCAAATTTTTCTTCTTTGATCCGGAGGCTTCCGCAATTCCTTTCTTCTCCTCTTTTTGCATTTCATGGGTAATGAGAGTACCCAAGAGCTCGGTTGGAGTTGTAGATGTGAGATCACCATTGATAAGCACTGTCACAATTGTGTCAAAGCTTGTTGGTAAAATCATAAGCATTTTACATACGATGTCAATGTCTTCAAACTTTGTACCTAAACCTTTAAGATCATTGATTAAAAGATTAAGTCGAGTGAACATGTCACTCCCATTTTCAGTTTCAAGCATGAAGAAAGAGTTGTATTCTCTAGTTAATTTAATTAGTTTAGCTTCTTTGACCTTAGAGGTACCTTCATGAATTACTTCTAAGGTTTTCCACATTTCATATGATGTGTCAAGATTACTAATGCGGTTGAACTCACTTAAATCTAGTCCATTAAATATAGCATTTTTTGCTTGAGCATTTGCTTGGAGATTTTTTTGCTTCTAGAGGTGTAAGGTTCTCTAAATCAATGGGAGCTCTAAATCCATCTCTAGTAACCTTCCAAACATCAAGACTAATGGACTCAAGGTAAACCGCCATCCTAATTTTCCAATAGCAAAAATTATCACCCTTGAAGAAAGGGACCTTTTCATTATAGTTTTCTTTGATTGACAACATCCTCTCTCTAGACGGTTAAGTCTAAAAGGAGAGACCTAGTGCTCTGATACCACGTGTTGATCGAAGGATGCCGACTAGAGGGGGTGAATAGGTGGTTTTTCTAATTTTAATTTTGATTGAGTAGTTTACAACCTAAATTGCAATATCAATACACAAATGATATAGATGATGGCACAAGGTAAGTTTTGCAATTTCTAAAGAGACAAGAACAATAATTCGATTTCTAGAAGTATGAAGCAAGTAATAGAAGTAACCGAAAGAGATCGAATTTTCCCCGAGGTTTCGGAAATTTGCCGATTTCCACTAATCCTTGGTGAAGCACTCTTCACTAGAGCTTTTGCTTCGATTCCATTAGAGGTAGCCCTTCTCCTCTCTGGATAGGCGAGCTCTAAGCCTTTACACCCAACCGCCGGGCCTCTCCGACACACACCGTCAATGGAGAGATCGCCGGACCTCCCGGGTCGTCTAGGTGACGGCAATCACCAAGAGTAATAAGCCTAGCACTTTGCTTGATCAACCTCAAAGCTTGAAGAACAAGTATGCAAATGCAAATGGCTCAATTTCAAACTCTTTCAACTAGCTCTCAACACTTTGTTAAAAGATTTGCTTCAAATGCAAGATGTGTATGAGAGGCTTTGCAAGCTGTTGCACTGAGTTTTGGAGATGAAAATCATGTATATATGGCTCTCCAAACAGTAGAGGTATATATAGTTTCAGAAAAACGGTCGTTTTCAAGAAAATTAGGCGAAAGTTGTACTGGCCGGACATGGTCTGGCCATTTCGGACAATGTCCGGTCAGTACAAAAAATTGACCGTTACTCACGTATTTTTCAATTGTCAGTACCCGTTTAAAACAATTTGTGAAGGCCGGACGAAAGGGATTTGTCCGGACAAAAAGTCCGGACAAATGGATATGTCTCTGTTAACACTCACTTTTAACAGCTCTCAAAATATGTATAGGCCGGACGAGAGGGACTTAGTCCGGACAAATGGATATGTCTCTGTTGACACTTGCCTTAACACTTCACAGAGAATATATAGGCCGGACATTGTCCGGCCACATCGGACAATGTCCGGTACGTCCCGGACAAAAGCCCCCGGACGGATTTATTTGTCTCTGGTGTTTGCACTTGCCACAGGAAATGTACTGTTCGGCCATTTCGGACAATGTCCGGCCTATATCGGACAGTTGCTCCGGACAAGTCCATTTGTCTCTGGTTTCGTTTTGCAATTTTCAGAGGAAGTTTGTATTGGCCGGACATTGTGCGGCCATTTCAGACATTGTCCGGCCAGTTCAAAACGAAAACAGGATTTCAGATTTTTACCTAGTCTCAATTAGGAACTAGAAGCATATGCAAATATGTTTCCAAAGACTTCAAGATTGATCAAATGACTTGTGCTAAAACCCCTCTTAATAGTACGACCATCTAAACTAGAAATTTTTAAACATAAAAATGCTAGGTTTAGATACTTGTACTTTTGTCGGAGTTTTTCGTCATTCTTGCTTCATGAGGTCTCGATAATCTTGATTTGCATTTTTGTGATGCTTCCACCTCTTTTTAACCTGAATCTCAAATACATAGGTGTAACATCCCTGTTTTTGCTAAACCCTAAAATAGCCAAAATCCACATCCGGACCCCAAAACCTAATCTGCTTCAGCCTTTCCCTTCTAAATGCTGTTCAGAACATTTTTCCCTTCGGGACCATCTCCAAAATCTCACCCTAAAGCTGAGTTTCAAGCCTTGCCATTTTAAAACCCTAATTACCCTAATTACCCTAAACCGTTTTCCCCAATTTTGTCGAAACCCTTCAGATCATGCCTGATCTTACCAAACTTTGGTCAGATAAGTTCTAATAATCTTTTGCAACTTAGCTGCGAAATCAGATTTCAGATCGGACCCTCAGATCTCCAGATTTGCAAACAGGTCCATTTCCTATTCAAGTTTTCTTCACAAGACAGCCCCTGGAGCAAGTTTCAGAAATAGCAAATCGGCCCAAACTTCTTTTTAGGCCCTTTCGACCAGCGCCTGGTCGTTGCCACGACCAGTGCCCGAGCCACCGTTGCCGCGCCGCGTTCTCGCCGCGTTTGCTCGCCGCCGGCCACCGTTCTTGTCACCTGTGTTGTGAGCAACCAAACCACCTCCCGCGCACGTGCCAGCGCCGTGGCCTCGCCTTGGCCAGCGGATAAACGGCCGCGCTCCCGAGCCTCGTTTTCGCGCGCGCTCCCGTTGCCGTGGCAGTGCATGGCGTTACGTGTCATTGCCGGAGCATTGCTGTTGCCTCCGCATCTGCGCCATCTCTGGTGAAGTCCCAAGGCAACTGGCAAAGCTGCAGCACCGCCTGAAGCGCGATCACGTCGCCGTCGCCGTCGTTGAGCCTGCGCCCGACAAGTTTCTCCCCGGCGCAAGCAACCGTTGTCGCGTTCACCCTCGCAAGCTCCGTCCCCGTGCCTATTTAAACCCCCCCTCAACGCTGTGAAGAAGCACAAGCTCAGGACTTAGCCAAATTCCCAGTAATCTCTCACCGCCGTCGAGTTTGTTTTCTTCTCCGGCGAGCAACCTCTGGAGCTCACGGTGCCAGCCTAATCTACTGCACCATTCTTCAAACCAAAGCCACCAGTGAGTTCCCCTCTTCCACCTGTTCGTGTCATAGCACCCAATTGCACCCCGGCGAACCCTAACGCCGGTGATCACCGGAAAAGCTCAAAACCCCTGTTCCTGCAATGCTACCTGATTCAAGCCAAATTAGCCTTAGTACCAGTAGGAGAAATTGATCAGCATACTCTTTGTAGCAAGCCTACCAATCTGGTTTTCAAAATCGAGCTAATATCATAGCTCTCCCCAAATCGCGCGCCACCAGTGAACTGGCTCTCGTCGCCAGGCCACGCCGGCGATCCTCCGGCCAAATTAACCCCTCCAGTAGCTTTGTTGTACCCTAGAGATCATTCCCAAGCTTGGAATTGAGCTCATTCGCCCTGAATCGAAAACCCCCTTTGTCCAGTGTCGTCTTCTCCAGCGCCGGTCGCCGGAATTTGTTCCCGGCCGATCTAGCGCCTAAAACCTTGTCCCTTAGATAGATTCCAGTACCCTGAGCAATATTGTCCACTAGCTCGACACCTGGATCTGCCTAGATTGTGAGTTATGCCTATGCCAAGATCACTGTCCAGTAGCTCAGTTCATGTCCAGGCCACCGTGGTTCATCGCCGGATTTGGCCACCCTCCGGCCACTTTCAGCCCTTGTGCCTGTTGAGTATATTGTTCCTGTTAGTAATGCCTACCTCCCAGACAAAGTGGTGCATCATTTGGAGCCCTAGATCAAAAGTTAAGCCATGCCCTAGTTTCTGGCCATGTCCAGCACTATGTCAGTGCATGTCAGCCACTGGCATTAGCCTTGTTTGACCCCTTCTGGTTGAGCAATTGAAATGCCACCTTGTCCCTTAGATTCCTGGAGTTGAGATCTACAACTTTCTCTTCTATCACTTCTCCAGAAAACCATCCTAAGACTAGTTTCCAGTGATGCCAAAGCCATGAACTGAATGTCGACCCCTCGACGTTCAATCCTTTTTAGCCGTTTCTTCGACCAGAGCCCTTGTGACCTTGCCCTAACCTTTTCCCCTGCATGCATGACTTATTTGCTTAATACTTTCTATAGAAACTATTTTCAGTATGCTTATGTGGTATGTGTTTGTGTGTTAATTGTTTGCCGCAGAGTCAGAAGCGGAAGGAGCGGAAGAAGTCTTTGAAGAGCCGTCTGAGTTTTTAGACCCAACATTGCAAGGCAAGCCTCATTCCTTTGATCATTTCTCACCCAATATTTTCATATGAAGTATATTCATTGTTTCTTACTATGCATGCTTAATTGAAATACAAGTTATGTTTGAATGACATGAGTAGATATTACCTAATGGATCATGAAACCCTTTTTGTTATTGAACCTTCGTGTATATATGCTCTTGTCACCCTAGGACTCATATACTGAATATCCACATAAAACTTGAAATGGTCAAATGCATGAGAAGTTATAACGAAAACCGTTTTGACAAGAAAAATGATAAAAGGGATCAGTAGTGAGGATTGGATTGTATGGAGAGGGTGCGGTGCGCACCAGGGTATGTGAATGTTCCTCACTATTGGTTCATAAGGACAAGAACCTTGTGCTGTGTCTCTATACGAATTGTAAACGTACCAACCACTTGCCTGGTATGGGACAGGCACAACTCAGTAGCTTTTTGGTATTAGCAGTTCCCTGCATGGTTTGACGATCTGGTTTCTCGCGTGGAAACTGGAAGGCCAAGGTTCGGCCATGAGTGATGTGAGTCAGAAAAATGATGAGAGAAAAAGGCGTAAATGAAGGAAGGCGCCCTAGACCTGATTAAGCCGTGAGCGGCTGTAATCTTAAATGGTCGTATGTCTCGCGTGGACATAGACCAAGGCTATGTGTCCTGCGGGAACATAGACCAGAGAGGCTAGGAAGTAAGGCAGTGGGGAAGACCCACAACGGTACTTGAGACTTAATTGTCTATTTACCGGGCAGGGATACTGTTAATACTGAACTGTAAAGCGTTGTGTGATCTCGGCCTTGTCACATGTGTAAAAGTCACATGAAGCTGATCCGACTTGAAAGCCGAGTGAACCAGTGGATTTAAAAAGAGGTACACCTTTGCAAAGTGTAAAAGAAGTATCAGATACTCTGTACTCCCAGGTTCAGGAGTCTTTTCGTAGTGGATGTTATCCATGGGTTATAGCACAAGTAATGTTTTGGAGTGTTTTCAGAATGCGGTTAATAAAGTAGTGACTCATGGGAGACCACTACATCTAATGTTTTAATGAAAACCTGTTTAATGTTTAAAGTACTATTTTCATGACAAAGTACTGTCTACTGAATAAATAACTTGGAAATCTATATATCTCTATCCATATGAAACTAAAATCCCTGAATCATATGTTTTACCCTCATATAAGTACATTACTATAATCCCCGGAATGAGTGTTGCTGAGCACCAAGTGCTCACCCTTGCATTTACATCCAACTGTAGAAGAGGGATTCGAGGATCCCGATTCCTTCAGTTATGAGTTCCCGGCAGAAGATGGAAGTGCCCCGGACGAGCCCACGTTCTAGAAGGATTGCGCACCAAGTCAAGTCAGATGTGGGAGGAGCCACTCCAACCTTGCTGCGGATGGAAGTCAAGCTTTTCGTTGTTGCCTTGTGCTTTATGTTGTGTGTTCGGTACTTGGATACCGATTATGGTTATGATAAACTTGTTATTTTCTTAGCAACTCTACTTAGCGCCATTTTCGGTGCTTTGGGTATGTAATATTGGCCAAGCTGGCCTGCTACCTGTTTAATGTTATTATTATGCTTGTCTGGTTTGGAGCTCATGTGGCATCCTGCTGTGTGTAACCTACCTGGGCGGTTACCAAGGTGATCCTCAAATGGGGGTCTCACAATAGGTTAGTTGCATATATTATGGATGTCATTAATCACCGAAACCCTAATCAGGGCTCAAGATTCAACAGTGTTGCCATACGTATGTTCCACGTCATTAAACCTACTGTGGGGTTCATAACACCACGACAAACTCCATCTAATATAGTGTTAGCATCTAGATTTAATGATTTAAAGGAAAACAAATATATTCATGTATATGATGGAGTCTAATGCCGTGGCCGGTGGCATTAGCTTTGTTGATGCTAACATGATTGGCTGGGGGGCACTAGCCTCCATAACACACATAAAGATGCGCTCTTTTAAATTTTGCTAAGTCTTGGGCCTAACGCCAACCACTATGGCATAAGCTATAGCTATATCAACATCATTACTTGTGGTGTTAACTCTTTCTGACGTGTGTTACAAAAAAACAGAAAAAATAGTTCTACATGACATTAGATGAATACTGTAGAAGGAAATACCCGACGACTCTAGGAAGTTTGGACTGGGAGAAGTTCCCGAAAAGCCGCCCCAGCGTTTGGCAGGGAGGTTTTGGCAGCTCTTTGAGTAGTCGCCCCGGTCGCCCCATTGGGAGCCACGGCCCCTTGGTCCTGGGCCACCGAGGCGACTGGAATGTCTAGGCCGCTTGGACCATGATGTTACACGGTGGCCCCCACAGCCCCCATGGCCTTCCACGGAGGTCTCAAGGGTCCCTCGTTGGGAGCCACGGACCCCCTTGCCTTGGGTTCCCGGAGGCGCCGAGACGTCCGAGCTGCTCGGCCCCGTGACATTACTCGGTGGTCCTCACGGCCCTCCGTGGCCGTCCACGGTGACACCAAGGGCTCCCCGTTGAAAGCCACGGGCCCCTTGGTCCTGGGCCACCAGGGGTGCCGGAACGTCCGGGCTGCTTTGACCCGCAATGCTACACAGTGGCCCCTACGGCCCTCCGTGGCCGTCCACGATGGTCCCAAGGGCCCCCCTCCCCGTGGGAAACCACGGGGCAAAGGGGCACCAGGACGTCCGGGCCGCTTGGCCCCATGACATTACTCGGTGGTCCTCACTGCCCTCCGTGGCCATCCACGGTGATCCCGAGGGCTCCCCGTAGGGAATCACGGGCCCCCTTTTCCCCGAGTCTTCGGGGGTGCCGGGACGTCCAGGCCGCTTGGCCCCGTGACATTACCTGGTTGTTCTCACGGCTCACTATGGCCATCCACGGTGACCCCTGAGCTTCCCGATAGCAGGACTAAGGAACCACCCAGTCAAAGCCCCAAGCGCAACTCGAACATCCATGCCTTACTGTTTGGGTCCGACCGTCCGGATCCGATCGTCTGAGCTCGAGCGCCCAAAAGCGGGTGACGACAAGGATGCCTCAGGAACTAGCGACGATACATGTCAAGCATCCGAGCCACTCACCCTGTGAAAGGGGCACTATACCCTTCGATCCAACGGTGGTGGCTAGGGTTTTTAGTCTTTTGGCATTTTGGGGCCTATATATACGCTTTGTATATCTCTCTTGTAAAGACAACTCTAACTGATTTTACACACTCAAAGAAACAGGCATTCCCTAGGAGACCTCTCCCCGCGAGAGAACCTCCCCAGCGGACTTACGTTCGGGGTATGCCGACAAGACTAGAGTTCCCACCGGATCCAAACCTGTGTAAATTCCCTGTGTCAATCTCTATAATTGCCCGATGGGAGTTGACCCGTCACACGATCAACTCGCGTCGTTGTACACGTGTTACGCACGTCATAAAACATGTCTGTGAGATTCGCAATACCACGACAAATACTAACATTATAAATGATAATATTACCTTGAGGACTTTAATATCTCGTTCTACAGTATTAGTCATTACTCTATTGACTAACTCGGCTTCACTTCATAAAAATAAACCGTATAGGATTTTTCTTATAACCTTCTAAAAATAATTATTTAATAAAGTTTTGAGATAAAGACCGTGATTTTTAAACTGTAAGACCGTCTCCAACACATCCCGCAAACTACTGTTCATGCACGTATTTTCGGCTACGCACGGGAGATGGGAGTTTTCGGCCGCTCCAACAGCAGCCCCAAACGGCGCGCCGACGATACAGATGGGAGAGAGAATCGCCAAATCTCGACATCTCTCTCTCCGCTTGCTATCCTCTCCAACGTCGTCGCCGCCCCCAACTGTCACCACTTCGCACGCGCGTTTGCCCGTTGGAGAGGCGACGTCTCCAGCGGAAGGCCTGGCGCTGGTGCGTCCTCGCCGTCGGCGGCGTGGACCGGCAGAACGGTCCTTGCGCCGAAGGGGGAGCAGCGTCCGCGCAAGGCCTCCGGCGAAGAATCCTCCGCAACAAGCGAGCTGCCTGGGTGCCTTCCCACCAGATCCGGTCGAAGCCCTGGCCGTCAAAGAGGTAGTCGGCCCCGAGCGGCTTGGTGTGCTTGACGCGCATGGCCCAGTTCGGGTTGCGCATCGTGAGCGCAACAGTGAGGTTGTAGGCGAGCGCCTTGACGGGGGAGGTGACGAGCTCGAGGCGGGTGAGGGAGGCGTCCTCGACGGTGATGCTGAGGTGGCGAATGAAGACGAAGGCGGCGATGAGGACAACCAAGGCGACAATGGCCGCGACGGCGGCGAAGCAGAGGCAGACGCACACGATGGTGTCGCGGGAACAGGGGCAGTAGTCTTCGCAGCAGTCGCACATCCCCATGGACGGCCGGCGGCTCGTCGGAGGAGCTCTTCTTGAGTTTGGATTTTGGGCTGCACAGTAAGGGAGAGCTAGGAATTGCTGTGTTACGACTTGACTTGAGAGTTGGGTCTTGGCCAACAGGGGGGTTAGTATCCATGCCAGGTGCCCCCGCGCCGCCGGTCGCCGGTCCCCCGCCCAGCGCCGCCTGTCCCCACCTCGTCGCGCCGCTAGGTGGCCCCGCCCCGCCGGTCACTGCTCCCGCGGCCAGCGCCGCAGCTACCCAGCTCGTCGCGCCCCCAGGTGACCCCGCCCCGCCGGTCCCCGGACCCGCGCCCAGCGCCCCCGCTCCTCGCGCCGCCAGCTGCCCCCGCTCCTCGCGCCGCCAGTTGCCCCCGCTGACGCTCCCCCTGCGACGCCGCTCCCCGCGCCGCTATTTCCCCAGTTGCCACTCCCCTTGCGCCGCCAAGCCCAGCCGCTCCCCTTGCGCCGACGAGCACAGCAAAGCAGTTGAACTTCAACGATGAACAGTGCGCGCGAAAATGGATCTAGAAGTTATTTTTGAGGAATGAAGAGTGATATTTAGAGATTGCTGTTAGAGTATGTTCAAATATAGGGATAGAATCTTTTAAGGATGATATGTATATCAAGATATAGAGATCCAATTTTAAGTTTTCTTGTTGGAGAAGGTCTAAGACATGGATACCAACCCCCCTGTTGGCCAAGACCCAACTCTCAAAGTCAAGTCGTAACACAGCAATTCCTAGCTCTCACTTACTGTGCAGCCCAAAATCCAAACTCAAGAAGAGCTCCTCCGACGAGCCGCCGGCCGTCCATGGGGATGTGCGACTGCTGCGAAGACTACTGCCCCTGCTCCCGCGACACCATCGTGTGCGTCTGCCTCTGCTTCGCCGCCGTCGCGGCCATCGTCGCCTTGGTCGTCCTCATCGCCGCCTTCGTCTTCATTCGCCACCTCAGCATCACCGTCGAGGACGCCTCCCTCACCCGCCTCGAGCTCGTCACCTCCCCCGTCACGGCGCTCGCCTACAACCTCACCGTCGTGCTCACGGTGCGCAACCCGAACTGGGCCATGCGCGTCAAGCACACCAAGCCGCTCGAGGCCGACTACCTCTTCGACGGCCAGGGCTTCGACCGAGTGGTGGTCGCCGAAAAGGGGTACGCGCACCTGGCGGGGAAGACGGTGGTGTACCGGCTGGTGTCGGGCATGGACAACGCGTACGTGACGCTGGGGAACGCCGGCGTGGCCGAGTTCAAGAAGGAGAACGCGACGGGGGTGTTCGACGTGATGGTAGCGCTCGCCGGCGAGGTCAGATACCAGGCGCACTTCACCGAGTGCAAGTTCCAGGCGAGCTGCCCGCTCAAGCTGCAGCTCGCGCCGCCGTCTGGGACGTCGCCGGCGGCCGTAGTGTTCCAGAAGGTCAAGTGCAAGGTCGCCAAGCCCGACAACAAGAACTGCTAGCTAGTGATTGTGGCTTGATTTGGGTAAAATTTGATTTGAATTTGATTTTTTGTGTGTGTGATTTTTGCAATGTTGTAGTGTTTGGGGAATTTCAACGAGAAATGTGTACAGGATCCGTTCTGATTTCTGAATTTTGATGTAATATTATCTTGTGTATTTTGCTATCGATCCTTTACCTTCTTGTTCTTGAATAATGTGTGTACAATTGCTTAGAACTGCTCAAAAATGGGGTGGTGTTAGTTTTTCTCTTAATTGTTTCTACATGTAGTATTTGTTTTATTAATAACACAATTATAAGAACCAGTTTTACAAAACAAAACAAAAAAAAAAAAAAACTTTTTTGTCCATTTATATACGGTTGAGATGCATTTATACTTTGTTATTAAGTATTTGCTATTAGATCCTAATCATATATCAAACAATTCAATGGTTAAAAAATAAATTTCATGTAGTTTTAAAACTCTTATAGCAATTTTTTTCCTTTCAACCCACTCCACATGTAACACAAAACCCTAACAAATCATACATATAAATTAGAAGGGATAGATCCCATACCCACGACTTTTCTTTACACATAAATTTTAACTGTCAAGATATACACATGAATACAATAACAGATATATTTTTTCATGATGATTTGTCTCTTATTTTAACCTAACTTCAAGATTTGTCTTGAAACACTCATGGTACGAGGCACAGAAAATGTGTAGGGCATGTTTGGCAGTTGCTAATAAAAAAATAGTTAAACTCATTTAACGTTTAAGTTTAAGAAAAACACATTTTCATTTTTTAAAAAATAAAAGAGTGAGGCAGCTTCAGAACGGAGTCAAGAACTTTCTACTTACCTCTCTGTTATTGTTGATTCCCAAACAAGCCACCATCTTGCGACATATCACTCCTTTTTGTTTAGTTGCTTATCTGTTTTCTTGTTTTTCTAGCGCGACTGATCGAGTGAAGTTAAAAAATTACATCTAATTAATATTAATGAATCATTCAACCAGTCACCTTCTATGGTCCTTTCAATAAATATTTCCAACTAAAGGTGAAAAGATAAATTTCTTATGCAGCTTGTCAACTAGTCCTTATTTTTTCTTTTTAAGAATCTCCGTAGGTGGTTAAGACAAACACACATGGTAGTTTAAGAAGTATAAGGATAACAATTTAGTAGGCCTTCTTGGTTTTATGTTTCACTCCTAATAAAAATATCACATTAAATCACATCATTTATTTTCCTACGACCATTAGATGTTTTTTATATAATGATGACCATCGAATTGTGTCGTCTCCATTTTAACTTATCATTTATTAAAATCATCATTATAACTCCACTTCAAATAGTTTATAATTGAATCATCTTTATTTCACAAAATTATAGATTATCATAATATAATATTGTAATTAAATATAAAATATTTTATTGAGATCATCAAAAATGACATCATTTGAGGTCTTCTTCAGAAGCAATGGGATGTAATCTAGTTTAGACTAAAGTTTAGGTGTACATTGTGACGAAAAAAAACTTTTGTAAATCTTATGATCATGATCTATCTTATGAGAATGACGTATTTGATCTCTCTATTTGGTATGAAGATTAATTTTAATTTCTGTATTTTCAAAACAATCATATTGATTGTTGACTTACTATCCAAATATCCCTTCCGACGAAAAAGATAAAACGGGGTTCAAAATCCAATTTGGTGTATGCTCATCGATGACATGCTGCCTTAACTCTTTAAAAACAATCTTATTTGACATTTTAACTCAACAACCAGGTTCTTTATGTACTCGTGTTTCTTTACTGTTTGGACCTCCCAAATGCAGCGGATCACCTGGTCAGTAGCGATTTCATCCAGACCTCATTCCTAGACTTCGGACGAATGGTTAAGAGAAGGTAAGGCTGTGGTTTATGTGAGATGATTGTGCTATAGTAAGGTTATTGCTGGAATAAGCCAGTTTATTTTGATTAAAAAAAACTAGATTTATATATCAAAATGACTATTTGTATTGATTTTTAGATAATTATTTTTACAAATATTAGTATCTAATATATTAATATCACACATCTCATCCTATCTCCTACCCTATTCTATCTTACCCCACACACTCACAAACATTCATTGGGCAAATATAAGTTCGATCAAGATTTGCTTTTCTAGAGTACCAAAAGCAAGCATGATCCACTTATGTGGTACTTCATCATACGATTCATATAAAATCTAAGTGTATGAGTGCACACATAATACTCTAGTTAATCACACATATAAAAATAAAAGAATCAAGAATCGAATCTATAATATCTTTTTATATGGATACACGTTTTAATTATTTGGGTATATATATATATGAGTATCTATTCTGTATTGATTTAGTAAATACATAAAGCATTTTGTTTTTTTTTTTAAAAAAGTAGATGGATTAAAATGAGGCTACTGTCCAAAATTAAATTATGCTTACTTGTTAAGGGGGTTAGGCATTGCTTCCAGCAGAGAATAAAGCATCCAAAATGCCAACACATCAGACAGGACCATGTCCTGCAAGTTGCAGCATAGCACATGGTGCTTTTCAGGGTAAATGCTACAATCACATACATCTGGCAAGTCTATACACAAGTACTCCCTACAAAAAAAAAAAAGAAAAAAAAGTGTTACTTGGGTAAATTTGATTGGGTAGACAATTTTTACTGAGCCAAACCTAACCTTGGTAAATGGTAATGCCATGGTGATTCCATGCTCATTTGTTTCGTCATTAATGTTTGGAAAGCGAATCAGTTTTGGCCAAAATTTGGCTATCTTCTACATAATCTATAATCAAATTTGTGATAATTGATTTATCTATCATATTTTCATAACTAAATTTGACTTTTGACTACCTTGTGGACTGTTACAAACCAAACATACATCTGTAGCCAATTTTTTTTTATCATATCATACAATTTACTATACTACCTATTAAAATTGGCAAATTTTGTTACTCAACCAAACATACACCCAGGTGTGTTTGATCAAGTTTGATCTTCTCTAATAAGTTATCTTATTGAGACTTAAACTGATAAACTTAATAAAATCCCTTCTATTGGCTTCAACTTATTGGGTTTTTCTAATTTAAAATGTTTAGGACCTATTTAGAATATATGAATTTTATATGAATTTTGGAGGAAAAAAATATCCACGCTTACTGAATGTGAAGTTTTCTTTAAAACTCTTGTGAAATTCCAATATTTCACATAGGCCCTTATACTTATAAAACAAGCAATGAAATAAGTTGAGTATTGATCTCAACTTCAGCTTATAGATGTTGCATTATTTTAGTAATTGGGAGTGTGGTGCATTTCAGAAAAGCAAGTGTACAAACTGTTTTTTTAATTTATCTATTTGAGAGATTCTTTTACCTACTTTTGTTCCAATGTAACTGGAAAAAATAGCGGTTTAGTGAAAATAGAGTCTTATATGTTTTTTCTCAACCACGATGAAACTAACAACAAAATCTTTAATCCAAACTAACTTTGGTACAATAGGTTGCCAACAAATCTTGGTGGAATTAACAACATCATTGATTTTACCAAACAAATAGAATTTTATTTACGGTAGTTTTTCAAAAGCAATTTTTTAAAAATATTTTGTTACAATATTTATTGCTAACTCATTGCAATCTAAAACACATCCTTAATGACCCATGTAATTATTGAATTAATTCTAATAAAATTGGTCTAGTGTGAAAGTCACTACACTTAAAATATTAAAATTATCGTGTTTAAAACTACTCTTCTCTCCCTTTAAAATAGGTATCTAAATTGATGTGTATATACTAAAATTTGGACATAGCAAAGCAAAGTTAATTATGATTAATTAACTTATAAAAGCTATATATGTTCATGCTAGGGGTGTAATCGGATCGGATTCGGATTGGATAGTGGTCATACCAAATCCAAATCTCATTAACTTTAATCGAATTCGAATATGAATTCGGAGATACTTAGATCCGGATATCAATTGGCTAGTTATCGAATTCAAATTCGAATTGGATTTTTACTCCATTCGGATTGAATTCGAATGTTATTTAGATTATACTGATATTTTAAGGTTTTAACATCATCTTATTTCTATAATATTGTCAGATAAGTTTTAAGTTGAAGGAAATATGTAGAGGACATTAGTTAATATAACACATTACAAATTCACATGGTACTACTACGTAACAGTTCACATCAAGCATTTAAACCCAAAAAGTTCATTCAAAAGTTACAATTGAACTAAGTTAATTAATTGAGTTCAACAACATATGCCACTAATTAAACAAGGAACAAGATGAGAAGAGGTCAGAAGTGGCTGAAGTTACATGTTAAACGAAAAGGTTCAAAATCACCTGCAAATGAAAAGGTTCAAAATCATTTGGTTAAATAAGAATACAATTTTGTTTTTGACAGAAAGTAAGAGTACATGACAACACAAATAAAAGCATATGTAGTTGTCTAGTTGACAACTTAACATACCCTGATACATCTCATTCATCTTTGTTATTTATGTCATCAAATTCTAACTCTTGAACAATTAAAGTAACATCAGTTTTACCAACAATAATAAAACAAGTTAACTAATGCATACGTAAGAAAAATAATTGTAACAATTTTGTGTAACACCCTGAGTTTAGGGGTAAAAACTCTCTTTTTCATGAACATCATGTATGCATGTATCTGTAGTAGTAGCTAGAACAGTATCTATCTCAACCCTAAAATCTTCAAATCTATCCAGTGAACCCAAATCAAGATCAGATTACTTAGATATGATCTATCAGTTACTCTGAGCATAAAAGCCTTCAGAAGCCAGATTCAATTCCATCTCTAACTCCCAAATTTATCCATCCCTTTCTGTTTTCGAAAACAGGATTTTACTTAATATTCTAATTACCCTGAATACTCTGAACTCAGATTTAGCCAAATCTTGACCTAATCCAGACCAGATTATTCTTAGATTATGATCATGGGTATGCCAATACCTTAATCCAGAAAGTTGGCAGCCAAATTATATCATCTAAGCCTTTTTCACATATCAGATCAAATTATATCGCAAATTAGTCCTTTATCTGATATCTGGAAATCCAAAAAGGCTAAAATCTTCATATTGACTTCAAATTCAGAATTTCTTCAGCAAATCTCTTCTAAATGCTATTTGATACAATTTTCCCTTATGTCCAGATGCCAAAATCTCATCCTAGATGCCAGAATTCGAAGTCGATCAAAACACATATCTTAATTTACCCTATTTTCGGTTTATATCGAAAATCATCAAATCATGCCAGATTTTACCAAATTTCTTGCTGGATGAGTATAAGGTATAAGTTTATACTCATCTATGAAATCATATTGCAAATTATCTATCTCCAAGTCAGAAATTACAATTCAGTCCAAAGCCAATTTTCAGATTTTGCAATTCAGTCCAACTGGCTGTTTTCGACCAACAATCACCAGCCGCCATCGACCAGAGCTGCAGTTCTCGACCAGCACGTGACCAGAGCTCCCAGCTTCTTCGACCACATCTGCTGTTCATGACTGGAGCAATCTCCTGCGACCAAATCAGTAGCTTCAGCGACCTCGACAGCAGCGCAATGTTCCGTTTGATCAGTGCTGCTGCGACCGCGACCAAGGGCACTTGTCGTCGTGTTTTCGCCACCGATCGAGCGCCGCTCTAGTCGTGCTTTTTCGCAACCGTGTCTGCATGCGCACACGTGTTTGCACCTCAGTCATCACCATGGCAGTCTTTGTCCAGCACAACAGCAGCTTGCACGCCAGAGAGAAGCTTCGTTGCTCGCCGTTGCTTCAACCCGAAGACTTCACCGGTGCAAGCTTCTTAACCTCCAAGCAGTGAGCTTCGTCCTGTCCTATGCCTATAACTAGCAACCCCAGAGCAGCTTCTTGATCTTTAGCACTGCTCTCCAAAGCCCTCAAGCAATTAAACCGTATTTTGTCCCTGCTGTCGTCTTCTCCGGTGAGCACAGAAGGAGGCTCGCGGTGACAGCTTCAACCGCAGCCTCTTCATCCAAATTAACAGCACCAGTAAGGTTCTCTCATCTCCCTTATTGTGCTGTAGCTTTGAATTGAGTTCATATGCACCTCATTGCCGGCGATCGCTGTAATTAGCAAATGCCCTGTTCCAGCAATTGCATCTACTCTAGTTCAAATTAGCTTTCGGTGTAGTGGAAGGAAATGATCAGTGAACTAATCTTAGTAAGCCTGTGCATCAAGATTTCAAAATCCAGTTCAGATTAAATTTTTCCCCTTTCTCGCGCGCCACCAGTGACCGGCTCACCTCGCCAGGCCGCACCACCATTCCTCCGGCCGAATTGACGTTACCAGAAGCTTCACCTCACCTCCCTACTGCTCTCACAGCGAGCAATTGAGATTTAAGGCCGTGAATCGGTTTCGCCCAATTTAGCCCTTCTTCTTCTCCGGCCACGGTGTTGTTTTCCTCGCCGACGTCGCTTTAGGCCAATTCCCTTCATCCACACTATCTAAAGCTGCCCAGGAACTCAACAGTGCCTTCAAATTGGAGCTTGATTCACCACATCGCCCTGTTGCCGTTGAAGCCGTCTTCTTCTCCGGCGCAGCTCGTCGCCGTTCACTGCCGTGCCATCTCCAGTCGAGCCCAATGCATCAAACAGTACCACTTGGCCCTAGCTAGCCCCAGCAACGCCAGGTTTCAGTAGCACAGCACCAGATTGCAGTTTGAATGTTTTACCCTTCACTGCCGTGCCACCAGCATGTCGCCCGGTCGTCGCCGGCCACCGCCGTCGATGCCACCTTGTCTAGCATCTTCGCCTTGATCTCCTGAACACTTTCCTCTACTAGCTCGATCCTTGAATCTGCACAGAATTGCCAATTATTGCTATGCCAAGATCTTGTCCAGTGGCTTCACTGTGCCGTGTCACCACCACATTTCTTCGCTGATTTTCATCACCATCCAACCATCTTCAACCTTGGAACCTATTGAATCATTTGATATTGTTATCAAAGCCTACCTCCCAGACAAAGTGGTGCATCAATTGGAGCCCTAGATCAAAAAATATGGCAAGCCCTAGTTTTTGGCCATGTCAGTCCAATGCTAGTCTATGCCAGTCAGTGGCATTAGCCCTTTTCACTTCCTTCCAGATGTGCATTTTGAGCATGACTTTGTCCCTTAGACTCCTGAGGTTGTGATCTACAATTTCTTCTTCTGTCACAACTTGAGTTGAGCTCTCTAGCAACCATTAATCCTTTGTCGATGCTTTGAACTGAATGTCAACCTGAAGACGTTCGTCGATTTTGAGCAAATCAGCCACGGACTTAATGTCATTTCCATACTCTGGAACCCTAAAAGTCCCTAGCACCCATTTTCAACCCTAATTCTATGAGTTAGCCCTAATCAGCTTCTAAATCCAATTATTCCAGAATCATCGAGACATTTCATCTTTGCATTATTACATGTAGAGACTACGTAGTATAATAATGTATTGAAAGGGTTGTGATTCTTGGTTTCTTGTTTGATCTTTGCTCAGAGTCGGAGCCAGAGTTCGAGGACTTCACTGCTGACCCGACGTCAACTGCTGCCTCTTACGACGCGGAAGGCAAGTCATAGTCTTGATCATCTTGAACCTATATTTTATGAGTTGCTATGATATGACCTTGAATATAAGTGATACTGCATGTGAAAGAATGATTGAGACATAATTTGGCAGTACAAAGCTGGATGCTTGTTAAAAGTGGAATGATCAAATAGTGAACCATGAACTATTATATATGTATTTATATATATTCATGAAATAAAACCCCTAGCCGTGACCAGAATTTTGGTATGGATGGCTGTAGCACTAGAGGTGCTTAACTGCAGAGGATAGCAGGCACAGAAGGTGCATGGTTGTTGATGGTCTGGTCACTGGCATATAAGGACTAGAATCTTGTGTTGTGAGTCTAGTGGCATGAAACACGTGCTAACCGCAAGCCTGGTATGGGACAGGCCTGAACAAGTACTTATGCGGATCACATGAAACCCCTGCATGAGATGGAAAACAATACACTAATTTCACGGAATGCGGCTCCTCCACGTAATATAATCATGCACGTTGACCCAGTAATGGGAAAAGACTTAGGGGTGGGGGTAATACCCGCCACAACTGTGGTTCGTGAGAGATCCACAGGGTCAGAGGTGAATTGTGAGTAAAACATAACAAAAGTTCTTGTTATCTCCACCTTGCCACTCACACATGGTTGTGAGGAAGGGTCTAATCATATTGATAGGATGGGCATGAAAGTGGAATATCTTGCGGGTAAATTGGTACCTCTCTGCAGAGTTAAAAACGTATTCGAATACTCCGAGCTCCCGGGTTTATAGGAGTCTGCTGCTGTGGATTAAATCCACGGGGTGTGGCACAAGTATGTTTTCTAAATAAAATTTGATAAGTCAAGATTACCCAAATGACATATGTTGTCATGATAAGGGGTGCTGCCGTGGGCTGTCGTGTGTCAACGTGTCACGGTAGTGCTATAATTTAGTGAATATAAATAGCGATGCTATGTTATGAAAAGTGCTGCCATGAGATGAGATGAGATGAGATATGAAAGAAAAGATTATTTTACAAACATCCATAATTCTTGACTAGTCTAGGTTCATAACGATACTACTATATGTATCTATTCTTCCCTATGACTTGCTGAGTACGTAAGTACTCATCCTTGCCAACTTCAACCTAGTAGATGGAGGGTACCATGATCAAGAAGAAGGCGTGGAGAACTTCTTGGACCAAGATGAAGGAAAGCCAGATCCACCAAATCCTTGATGTGTTGTTCTGCCGTCAACTTCTTACTGTGGAAGGGACACCCATCATCCGCTGTGTAGAAGTTTTTATTTTGGTCTAACTAAACCTTGAATGCCGCAAAGGTATTGTAATCTCTTTATGTAATATTAAGGCCAGTAGGCCACACTGCTTAAGTATTTTGCAAGTTTTTCTGCTGCAATGTGAATATACTCCTGTGTTTGACTTATCCTGGGAAGTCAAAGGTATGCATATATGGGACTAGCTACAGCAAGCTAGGTCTCCACGGGAGTAGTCGTAGTCCCAGTTTTGGGGCGCGACATTTTGTTTATTAAATTACCTTTTTTAGTTACCCTTATCTAGTCCTTGGTGCATATCAAATCCTCCACTATTTCGAGCTTTAAGCGACTGCGGTACTTGTCAATGACTCTCCCTTCGGCACTGAAGGCTGACTTAGATGCAACTGTTGATATAGGAATAGCCAAAGCATCTCATGCAAGCAAGGAAAGAATAGGATACTTTGCACCCTGAGTATACTGTTGCTTCTAGACCCTTAATCTTGATTTTGATGATAAATGACAACAAGTTTCTTGGACTAATCTATTTGTTTTGAGTATAATCAATAAGATTAGGTGAAAAGAAGTCTTCTCAAAGTTTTCTTGATATACCATGTGCTTCAAATGAAACAATCTTAAATGAAAATAATGAACTTAAAGCACAAATTGAAAAACTTAGAAAAAGATTAGAAAATTGCTACAAAGGAAAAATATCACTCGATCTTATTCTTAGTAAACAAAAATGCTCATTTAGAAAAGAATGACTTGGATACTTTCCGAAGAAAGGAAAGAATTAAATGCAAAAACTGTCTTTGTAAAAGCATGCAACACATTTTGCTTTAAATGCCATGAAACTGGTCATTCACATGAAGCTTGTCCCTTAATGACTTCAAATTATTTTGATACTTGCTACATGCTTCAAAGGTCAAAGAAAGGATATGCTATAGCAAAATTTGTTGGTGCACCCATGTTAAATAAAAAGAAGAAATCAGTCTGAGTGCCCAAAGCTTTGATCGCTAACATTAAAGGACCTAAAAGGGTTTGGGTATCTAAAAAGACTTGATTCTTTTGTTTTTGTAGGTGAACTATAAGACTGGTGGAAAACATTGAGTGCTAGATAGCAGATGCTCCGAACACATGACCAGTAACAAAAAGCTGTTCACCTCATTGGAAGACAACTCGAGTGAAAATCAAAAGATCACCTTTGGCGACAATCGTCAAGGAAATGTGATAGGTTTGGGTAAAATTGCAATATTCAATGATCTCTCAATTTCAAATGTTTTACTTGTTCAATCTCTGAACTTTAATTTGCTTTCCATTGCACAAATTTGTGATCTTGGATTTCGTTGCACTTTTTATCCGAAAGAAGTTTTAGTTGAAAATTTAAAAGATAATTCTTTGATCTTCAAATGCTTTTGTTTTGGAAATTTTTATCTTGTTGATTTTCACTCTAAAAATGCATCTCTTTCAACATGTCTTGTCTCTCAAACCTCAAAAGGATGGCTATGGCATAGAAGGCTTGCATATGTTGGAATGTATCAACTGAAAAAGCTTTTAAAACGTGATTTAGTTGTTGGCTTAAAAGATGTGAATTTTGAAAAGGATAAACCTTGTAGCGCTAGTCAAGCTGGCAAGCAAGTAGCTACTTCACATTCGATTAAGCGTGTTCTTTCAACTTGCAAACCTTTGGAACTGTTGCATATGGATTTATTTGGACCTTATGAGTTCCAAGTATCGGGGGAAATAATTATGGTTTTGTAATTGTTGATGATTTTGCTCGCTACACTTGGGTTTTCTTTATTTCTCAAAAATCTGAAACCCCTGATGTTTTCAAAAGTTTTGCAAAACGTATTTCCACTGAATTCGAACTTTCCATCAAGAAAATCCGTAGTGATCATGGTGGGGAATTCGTTAATTCAACTTTAGTTGATTTTTGTGACTCGCTAGTCATTAAACACGAATTTTCTACTTCTTACACTCAATAGCAAAATAAAGTTGTGGAAAGGAAAAATCGAACACTAATAGAAATGGCAAGAACAATGCTAAGTGAGTATGATACTCCTACACGCTTTTGGGCCGAAGCCGTGCATGCTGCTTGCTATTCTATTAATCGGCTTTATTTGCATCCTCTTCTGAATTTGACTCCTTATGAGTTTCTTATTGGGCGTAAGCCAAATGTTTCTTACTTTCGAGTTTTTGGTTGTAAATGTTATATCCTTAGAAAAAGAAACTTTGGAGGTAAATTTCAAAGAAGAGTTGATGAAGGCTTTCTAGTTGGATATTCCACATCTAGCAAAGCCTATCGTGTTTTTAACAAAAATACAAGCTGTATTGAAGAATCTTGTGATTTAGAATTCGATGAAACTAATGGCTCACAAAAGGAGCAAGTCTCTTGTGAAGTTTTAGGTGAAGATCTTCAAGAAGCTGTGAAGAACATTACCATTAGAGACATCAAACCAAGAGAAGATGGTCAAGAAGATGATGAGAACATTCAGAATGATGATCAACATACATCATCACCTCATATTGATCCACCAGAACAAGATCAAGAAGAAGCTGCACAAGAAGAAGCACCAAGGCAACATCAAACCATCACCAAGGATCACCCTCTAGATCAAATACTGGGTGATGTCAGTAAGGGTGTTCAAACTCACTCTCGTGTTGCTTTTTTTTGTGAACATTATTTTTTTGTATCATCCCTAGAACCTCAACATGTAGATGAAGCTCTTAGTGATCCTGATTGGGTAAATGCTATGCATGATGAACTTAATAATTTCTAGAGAAATAAAGTTTGGACTTTAGTAGAAAGACCCAAGGATCATAATGTGATTGGAACAAAATGAGTTTTTAGAAATAAGCAAGATGAAAATGGTGTAGTTGTTAGAAACAAAACTCATCTTGTTACACAAGATTTTTCTCAAGTTGAAGGTTTAGACTTTGGTGAAACCTTTGCACCAGTAGAAAGACTTGAAGCTATTCGTATGCTTCTTACTTATGCATCAAACTTTAATATTAAGCTATTTCAAATGGATGTAAAAAGTGCCTTTTTAAATGGGGAAATATCTGAACTAGTTTTTGTGGAACAACTTCCCGGTTTTGAAGATTCCAAATTTCCAAACCATGTGTTTAAATTGTCTAAAGCTCTCTATGGTCTCAAGCAAGCTCCTCGAGTTTGGTATGAATGACTTAGAGACTTTCTTTTATCAAAAGATTTTAAAATTGGGAAGGTAGACACAACAGTCTTTACAAAAATAATTGAAAAAAATTTGTTCATTTGTCAGATATATGTTGATGATATTATCTTTGGATCTACTAATAAACATTTTTGTCATGAGTTTGGAGAAATGATGTCTAGGGAATTTGAGATGTCAATGATTGGTGAGCTAAGCTTCTTCCTTGGACTACAAATCAAGCAACTCAAGAACGGAACATTTGTGAGTCAAACTAAGTATGTGAAGGACTTGCTCAAGCGATTTGGGATGGAAGATGCTAAAGCAGTCAAAACCCCCATGTCCATCAATGGACATCTGGATATGGAAAACAATGGAAAATCGATTATAGGTCTATGATTGGTAGCCTGTTATATCTTACTGTATCTAGGCCTGACATCATGTTTAGTGTTTGCTTATGTGCTAGATTTCAATCAGACCCTAAGGAATGTCATTTGATTGCTATTAAAAGAATCCTTAGGTATTTAAAATGCTACCCAAATTTAGGTCTTTGGTATCCAAAAAATGCAAACTTCGAATTAATTGGATATTCGGATTCAGATTATGTGGGTTGCAAAATTGATAGAAAAAGCATATCTGGTAGCTGTCAGCTTTTGGGGAGATCATTAGTGTCGCGGTCATCTAAGAAACAAAATTTTGTAGCTCTCTCCACCGCTGAAGCAGAATATGTATCTGTAGGAAGTTGTTGTGCTCAAATTTTATGGATGAAGCAAACATTCTTGGATTATGGAATTATATTGGAAAAGTGCCACTCTTGTGTGATAATGAAAGTGCTATTAAAATTACTAATAATCCTGTTCAACATTCTAGAACTAAACATATTAAAATACGACACCACTTTATAAGAGATCATGTGGCAAAAGGGGATATATGTGAGTTACATCAGAACTGAATTGCAACTAGCAGATATTTTCACCAAACCCTTAGATGAAACTAGATTTTGCTTTCTCAGAGGTGAATTGAACATTATTGATATTTCAAATGCTAGTTGATGTGTTATTTGTATAAAAATATATTTTATTCTCTACCTGGTCGAATTGGTTGTCCATGCTAACAGTCAACATCACTAACTGACTGTCAGTCTCTTGCTCAGGAGCTTGGTCGTAGCCTCTGGTTGAAGTCGTTGACCATGCTGACAATCAGTTTCATACACTGACTGTCAGTTATGTGCTTCAATTTTGGTCGTAACCTCTGGTAAAATTCTGTGACCCACACTGACTATCAGTTTGACACACTAACCGTCAGTTTCAAAACCCAAGTCTTTGTGCTGATTGTCAGTGCTTCACACTGATTGTCAGTTTCAAAACCCAGGTCTTTGAGCTGACTGTTAGTATATCACACTGACTGTCAGTGTGTGTCCCCAAAACCCTAAAACCCCTGTTTTCTTTTCCCGTCTCCTTGTCTTCTTTCTCATCGCCGCCGTCGCCGCTGCCTCCTCTCGCTGATTCTTAGCCTCACCGTGCCGCGCCACCACCTCGCCGCACCTCACCGCCGACACACCGTGCGCCGCCACACCGTTGCGCCACACCTCACCGTCGTTTCACCGCTATTTCATCTCCTCACCACCTCTGTGCGGTGTCTCACCACAGCACTTCGCCGCTGAGCACCACTGTGCCTCCCCTCACCTGTGCTGTGCTGTCTCTCACCGTGTCTCACCGGCCCCACTCGCCATTGTTGTTCACTTCGGCGTTCGTCGGCTCCTCTGTTTTCTTCTCCAAAGGTCCCTGTTTTTTCTCTCCTCTGTTTTTCTTTTGATCATGTATGATCAGCCGTCTTCATCTCGTCGTGTTGCCCGTCGGAAGAATACTGCAAACAGCAGTCGTTCAACTGGTCAGCCGACTGAGTCTCATTCTTCGCCTCCACCCGAGCGCGTCCCCGTGGATTACTCCCGGTGGCACGCAAGTCGCCTCTGCTCACTCCGCTCCACAAACCCTTACCTGACCCCTCGTCCCACAGGTCATGATTCTTGTAGCATCCTGACTTTTTACACAAACCTCCACCTTGACCTGTTCACCAGCATATACAGCCGTGTCCCCATTTTTGCCCATCACTCCCTCTCCTGGTCGACGATTGCCTCTCGCACAGGCATCGTCTCCCTGGTGGACTCCTTTGCTTCTGTCGGGATCAGAGATCTTGTCTCTGATTCTTCCCTCCACTGGGCCGATGAGCCCATCCGCCTGTTTTACGCTACAGTCTTCATTCTCCCCAGTGTGACTCACTGACCTTCATGACAGGCCTCCAGATCCACACTATCACGAAGGAGCAGTTCGAGGCCGCTCTTGGATTGGTTCGTCCTACCTCTGGACACCAGCTCCACACCCTTCCTGATCTTAAGCATCGGGAGGTGGCCATGCTTTATTCTGGCCACTTCCAGCTCCGTCATATCGCTAGTCTGCGCCGCGATGTTGACCTGGCCCTGCGGATCCTCCGTCTCATTTTGGACCCTATGATCGGAGACAAGGCCAGAGTCACTTACCTTGCCCTCCATGTCTTGATCTCTATCTTTTAGGAGGAGCCTTTCAACGTTGCTGATCTCATCATCAGTGAGATTCAGCACGTCTTTCTTGCCCCGCGTCGCCAGCTGGTGTATGCTTCATACATCATGGCGATGCTTCTTCATATCCGGGCCGTCGACTCTGAGCTCCCTTGGCCCCATCATCCTCTTGTCTTCTATCCTCCGAGCCAGGCTGATCGCCGTCTCGGTGCCCGCCCTGCAGCTGCAGTAGGACCCGCCTCTTCCGCATCTGACGACGATGTTGCGGGTGAGTCCGGCAATGAGGCTGCAGGACAGGCACCGGATCCTGCACCTACTAGAGACAGGAGCACCGGATCCTCCTCCCTCTCTCAACTCCAGCAGGTGATCCAGACTCAGCAGCAGATTCTACACACCCAGGTGGAGCATCACCAGATCCTGGTTCGCCTTCGGGATCAGTAGGAGGAGATTCTGCGTGGTCTGCCAGCGTCAACTTCTCCTGTCCCTCGCAAGAGGGCCAGCCTAGCTGCATCTTCACCTGGGACAGCTTCAGGCCCTACTGCACCGGCCTCCGCAGCTCCAGCTTCCACTCCTCCAACTTCCCCAGCCGTCGACCCGACTGGATCTCCAGCAGGCTTTGGAGATACAGCAATCCTCGGCTTCTCTTCTGATGATGAGCCTTAGGCTTTTTGTGTTAGCTCCCGCCTTTTTGTGCTTGATGCCAAAGGGGGAGAAGTTTTGTATGACTTTATGTTTTGGATGGATATATTTGTTTGACCTTCTATGGATATCTGGATATGTTTATGATTGGTCTATGGATATGTTTATGTTATTGATGGATGTTTGACCATTATTATATATATGATGATTTGGTCCCTATTATATGATGTTAATTGATCTTTATGTTTTATGATCTTGACTTATCATTATGATGATACATATCATATATTATTTGAGATCTCATGCATACACTCAGGAGGAGCTATTCAGTTTTTTATTATTGAACATTTGTTGTCATCAATCATCAAAAAGGGGGAGATTGTTGCATCTAGGCTATTATGCCTGATTTTGATGATTAATGAAAACAAGCGTTTCAGACTAGTTGTGTTTTTGAGATATTTGATATAGAGCTTTGTTGGGACGACATGCAAGATGATCAAGATGAACCCAACGACAAAGAGATAAAGCAAAAGTCACAAGGTACAAAGACAAGACGCAAATTGCAATAATGAAGTTGCAAAGGACCTAAGGTAAAATTTGTTTTTATTTTTACCGATCTCGGTATTTGGACTTTGATCGGTTTAGGAAATTATTTTTTAGTTTTAACCGTACTATAAAGAGGGGTTGCAAATCCTCTCTACATTTCTAGCATAAACCGAGAAACTCTTAAATCACTGCATACATTCTTTTCGGTTGGATTTGTTTTGAAAAGATTTGGTTTTTCAGATGAGTTTTTGACAGCAGAAGTGTTTTTGCATTTTCTAGAAAGATCTAGGCTGATCTGAGTTTTTCTTCTGTTGACAAAAATATAACCCTTTAAATTATCTTTCAAACGAGCTAAACTCTTTAATCAAATTTATGGATCAAAAGTTATGGCTGTTTTTATCCATGCTGACTGTCAGTATGCTATGCTGACTGTCAGTCTGAATGTCAGTCTGTTTAAACTAACAATTGTCTAGAGAGCATGTTTTCTTGAGCTAAAATCTTTTGAACTATGCTGACTGTCAGCATGAAGTTAAACCTCGAGTTGTTGTTTTTGAGAATGTGTTTTAACTAGTCGTTTTTGTGGTCGATGCTGACTGTTAGCATGTGATGCTGACTGTCAGTATGAGGTGTCAGTTTCCATATACGACCACAAACGGCTAGCAAAGTTTTATCCGTAATTTTTGTTAGCCGTAAAGGTAGATGCTGACTGTCAGCATGAGTTGCTGACTGTCAGTATGTGTTGTTTTGTTTCCATATACGACCTCAAACGGTTAGCTGAGTTTTCTCTAGATTTTACCTCTTTCTGGTCGTGACCTATGCTGACTGTCAGCATGCCCTGTTTCTTTTGTTTGCGAGCTCCAACGGCTAATTTGATTCTTTGGGCTATAAATAGAGGTTTTGAGCTATTGTTTCAGACACCAAGCAGCCTCATTCGTTTGCATCATTTCTTAGCATAAAAATCTTGATCTTTTGATCAAGTTGTGAGTTTTGTGATCCACCGAGTTTTCTGTTCACATCATTTTTGTATATCTAGAGTTTCTCGGTGATTGTTGGAGGTCTAGGAGAGATCTTGCAATCTATTACTCTTGGTGAACGCCCTCACCTAGACGGTTTGGTGGCGTGGCCGTTGATCTCTCCTGTTCGAAGATTGTTGGAGAGGCTCAGCGTGATTGTAAAAGGCATCGGTGCTCCACTAGTACAGAAATGCAGTCTTCTATCGGTAAAAAAAACCCTTCTACTATCGGTTTTTGTACCGATAGAGATAGACACGATAGAACAAGACTGGACATTTTCTATCGGTAAATAACCGACAGAAGAAGTTCACTATTCTATCGGCATATTATGAATCTACCGATAGAAAACCCGTCGTATTCTTACGTCCAGCAGTTCGAAAAGTACCACTATTCTAACGGTTAACTACAAGATTACCGACAGAAAAAAGCTTAGTACTCTATCGGCATATTAGGAGTGTACCGATAGAAAACTCGTCGCTAGCGGATTGAAAAGTACCACTATTCTAACGGTTAACTACAAGATTACCGACAGAAAAAAGCTTAGTACTCTATCGGCATATTAGGAGTATACCGATAGAAAACTCGTCGCTAGCGGATTGAAATGTACCACTATTCTAACGGCTAATTATAAGTTTACCGACAGGAAAACTCACACTATTCTATCGGCATATTACAAGTTTACCGATAGAAAACTCGTCAATAGCGATTGAAAAGTACCACTATTCTAACGGTTAACTACAAGATTACCGACAGAAAAAAGCTTAGTACTCTATCGGATATGTATGAGTTCACCGGCAGGAAAGGTCAAACTCTTCTAACGGTTAATTTTGATTGTACCGATAGAAAAAAGGACAGTAGTCTCTCGGTTGTTGATGAATTTACCGATAGAGCAATCACATATACAGTACTTTATTTGCATCACAATACAGTACATTCACATATACAGTACAGATGCAATACAGTATAGATTGGATACACAATACAGTACAGATGCAAGGTAAATTCACAGAACAAATTCACACATTAGGCAGTTATTCACATTTATTCACATATGTATGGACAAATACAGATTGCAATCCAATGTGGACATTTATTCACATATATATATTTATTCACATGTATATGAACAGTCTATGCAGAGTACACCAAAAGGAGAAAATTGTCATGCTGGATGGTTGGGTGCTACTTCCTCCATGACATATTGTGCCCAGATTTGTCGAAGATATATAATCTTTGCATTTTCATATTGGTCTTTCGACATGGCGATCTGCAAGCATGTGTGCATACTGAGTAACTAACTTCGATCCTAATTTAGAACGTGACACCCATTTTTGAAATTTGAGTTAGCTATCGATGCTTACCTGGGGGAATCGGGAAAAGTTTGTCTGCACTAGGTCGTACATGTAGCGCAGCACATAAAACCCGCATTCCCACGATTGCGGCTGCTGATGGCACTGAGATAATTGCATATGCGAATACATGTTAGCTATATATTGTTTCCATAAACTAATTAAGCATAAACAAAAAGTCTCGTGAGTACCTCATATTCTTTCCAAGCTAGTAGGGAGCCCTGCGGTGCGGCATGCCTCCCTCCAGCGGACACATATTTATCAAAAGCCCTGCATTTCAGTTAGTATTGCCGGTTAATGTATTATCATTAGCTAGTGAGGTCAAAATTTAAATCAAACATATAAGTTACTTACGCCCCCATATTCCCCTTGAGCACATATTCCATCGATAATCTGTCACGCATCGAATCGAGGTAGTACACCTCGTTCCTCGGCGGACAGATCACGATGAGGATCCAGTGGCCCCTGCATTGTACGTAAAAGAGGACCGCTAGCTCAAAGTACATCTCAGGTGTAACATACAAGATTGAGTTAAATTAGTACGAAATGCACTAACCTTTGGTGGTACGGCACCAGAATGAAGTCCCTGTCCTGCTGCGCCATCAGCGCGCTGGATATGTACTGCTCAGCGTGCGCGGCGTCCTGCTCTAGCATCGTGAGGCTTATTTTCTCTGGGTCGAGGAAACCCACCTTGTCACACGCAGCCTCCGATGCTAGCCTGTACATGCACCTGCATGCGAAGGACGAGATTAATATTAATTTCACAGAAAGTTACTCAGTATTCAAATGAACTGCAACATTAATGCAGAGTTAGCAAACAGAGTTAGAAAACAGCAATACATAGCATCATCAAACTCACAGGACTCCAGTCCGTATGATGGACATATCGAGCACCCGCCAGTTGTAGAGGTCGAACAGATCCTCGTGTGCCACGGATATAGTCCCGGGCTCACGGTGGAACTGCCCAGGCCTGTAGGGAACTAAGAAGTTCAGGCTGCGCCGAGCTCGATGTAGGTACCAGTCGTGGAGGTCTCTGGTTGATCGATCCAATTTCCGCAAAGATGCCTCCGACAGGAGTGGGAGCGCGTTCGTGAACGTCCGCGGCAGTCCCTGTCGCCCTTTGCCCTTGCCTTTGCCGCCCTTGCCTTTTGCCGGGGACTGAGCGCGTACCTTCGAAGGCAAGGGCGAGGTGATGGCGGCTTTCTTCCGAGGTGGAGGCGTGGATGCGCTGGGTGGGGTCGAGGCCGTCTTTGATGTGTCCAGGTTCGCACGAGATCGGCCCTCATGCCCCGAGCTGGGGGCGCAGTCCCCTGGTAGCCCCGCGACAGGCCACTTCAATTAATGAGCACGTATGTTAGATTATGCAAGTTGAGTGTACTGAGTAGGATGTAATCTAAAATGTGTAGGATTTACCGGTTGTATTACAAGACACTTCTTGGGCCACTGTACGTAGGAGCCCACTGCCTCGGCAAGTGTCTGCAGTTCCTCTGTTGGGACTGGCAACGGAGAATCGTTGTAGCCCGGCATGGCCATGTCCACCTGTACCTTTGCGAAACCCAACCGCAGAGGTACACAGTGGACCCGGACATCCGGCCCAGACGGATATACGAAGCCGTGTCCAACCACTTCCTGCCCGGCGCCTACGTGATTCTGTAGGATGCATCCCTCCGGCCCCTGCAAATTTGTAACAATTAAAATAGGTTAGCGAAACAACTCTAACAGAATGGGAGTGGCATCAACTTAAGTGCACAGATGAAGGCTTGCAGTACCTCAAGTAGATCCACTGGATCCGCGAGTACCTTCGAAGCGCAACTGCTTATCCGACCCCGCGGGGTACCGTCGTCCTGGGGATCCGCATCTAAACTCTTGGCCAGCAATGTTTCTCTCAACCGTGCAAACTCTTCCCTCATTTGTGCGACCTCGGTCTGCACCTCAGACTGTACCTCAGCCCGTATCTCAGCCCGCATCTCCGCCCGTATCTCCTCCCGTACCTCAGCCCGTATCTTATCGGAGAGGTCAGCTTCCTTTTCCTTCCAGGTGCGGGCCTTCTTCCTCGGTGGAGCCGGATCTACGAAACCGGCCTTCCACGACACAATGGCTCCCACGGCCCGTGTCCGCCCGGGATGCTCCTTATTTCCTAGAGCTCGGGTGAGGATGTCGTTCTCCCTCTGCGGGGTAAACAATCCCTCCGCTGCCTCCTTCTCGAAAGAGATCTGTTACATTTGAAGGTACCTTGTGAGACAAATTGCCTTATATACACTTGTGCGCACACAGTTTACGAGGTTAGCCAACTTACCATTCGCCTCACAACGTCGGCGTCCCCAGGGGTTGCGAACTGCACAGACCCCGTGGACGACACGGACCCCCTCCCCCTCCACCATCGCTTACACCTCTCATCCCTGATCTCGGAGAGCGGCAACTCAGGGGTGTCGATGACAGGATTTTGTTCGTCTTCCTTCTTCCACTGTTCCTCCTTCCCCGCATAGCCCCGGGATCCGAGCCGATGCGGGTGGTCGTTCCTCTTCTGGATCGCCCTATTCTTCTCGCTAAGGGCCTTGAACTCCTCAGTCCCCTTCTGCTTGGTGAATTCCTCCCATACCTCCTCCGATATGAAGGGGTACTTCTCGCAAGGAGATTTCCCCGCAGCTAGGAAGTTACTGACGAGCCAGCTCTTAAAGGTTTTCCATGTTCCGTTCATGTCCTTCAAGCAGGCAGTCCTAGGTGTATCGTCGGGGATGTTCCACTTAGCCTGTTTCCGAAAAATGCATACAATTAATCACGAGTTAGTTAAACTTTAGTATAAGCCAAGAGAACGTGATTACGAAAGAGTTCAGCGATTTCAGTTCATTTAACCTTCACTTCCGCCCACAACCTATCCCTCTCGTCCGCCGTCACGTCCTTCCAGCTCTGGACGGTGATCTTCACCCTTTCTTTCGCCAACAGCCCAACGTAGGCCGCGTACCTCCCAGCATTCTTTCCAATCGGCCTCCCAAATTGGTTGAACTCACAAGAAAGATCAGTGCGTTTGGCCAAACGCCCCAACGTCGTCGCGCCTCGCCCCACCCTCTTGCGCTGGGATGTAACAGCCCCATCTTCAGTAGTTACGATGGGGTTGGCCCTAGTCGAACCACTAGTACCATCCGATGAAGACGACGACATGTCTTGCCCTACAAAACCTTCAACAAACCATATATATGGCAATTAATTCGCCTTGGACTTCCATAACTCAGCCCAGGACTGGAGACTAACTAGGGCGGCAAAAGGGAAAATAATACAAAAAGAAAGACATGCATAAATTACTTACTGAACTCTTCAGAAATATTTTCTATCGGTAAACACATGAGCTGCCGATAGACCATAACAATTACCTCCACACAAGACAATTTTTCTATTGGCAAACACGTGAGATACCGATAGAACATAACAATGTTCTCTACATATGGAATTTTGTTGACAAGCCACCATTCACTGTCATCACATAACATTCTCGATGATTTGCTACACTAATTAATATTCATGGGCCAGCATTATTATTTCACACGTAAATATGCACACAAGCATCTAAGTGCTACTGTGCATAATCTTTAGCCTAGCCTGTATGTGAGTCATCAGGACTTCACAGCTATTAGGTTGGGAAAAGTCATGTATATAGGCATTTGAAACATATACATCGAAGACCCATCCACATTGCCATATATTCATACGAAGTGAGTAAAAATTCCCAACCAAACTAGTACATTGCATGGCTCATGTCCTTCCAGATCCAAATTAAGTTTTACTACTTGTGCAGAAAATTTTCTATCGGTAAACACATGAGCTGCCGATAGAATATGTGTAAGAACACCTCCAACATATAATCTGCATTACATGGCAGTTGGATACAATTGATCACACATACAGCAGTATAGAGAAGTTAAAATCTCAAAACAGGTTCATTACAGCACTGGAACATATTATGTAAACCCTAATTAAAATCAACATTGCCTGCGGAATGTACATAAGCCAACACAATAGGGAATCCTAGTGTAATTGCAAAACTCCAAGAATTAGTACGTGCAAAACACTAGGATCAAATAAAGAAGATGCTGGAAATAGAACGACGAATTAGGGTATTTACGGCGGCGATCAGTTCTGGTGATGCAGAGGCGGTGTAGAACGCAGCAGCGGCGGGCGAAGGACGAAAATAAGAACCGGTGGCAGTGACGAACCAGTGTCCAGCCGGCGATCGTCGTGTGGGAGAGAGGAAGTGAGTGCTCACGGCGGAGGTTGGGGTTTTCTTCGCTCTCAAAGAGACGCAGTGCTCTAAGGTGGAACTGTTCGAGTGGAGGGAAACTAAAGGGCCGTGTACGAGAAATAAAGTAGCGGAGGAACTTTTCTATCGGTATAACAAAATGATACCGATAGACTTATGTAATTTTCTATCGAAACAACAAAATAATACCGATAGAAAAAGTAAATTTCCCGGAAAAATATTCGAATTAGTGATTGCATTTTTCTATCGGTATAAACAATAAAATCCCGTGAGACCAATTTTCCACAGAAAATTTTTTTAAAGTGCTTGAGATTGGGTGCCATTTTTCTATCGGTAAAAACAACAAAATACCGTGAGAGTAATGAAAAGGTGCCCTTTTCTATCGGTATAAACAAAAAAATCCCGTGAGCCCAATTTTCCCCAGAAAATTTTTTTGATTAAGTGCTTGAGATTTGTGTGCCCTTTTTCTATCGGTAAAAACAACAAAATACCGTCAGAGTTATGAAAAGGTACACAATTTAACATCAAACAGACCGTGGTTGAAAGCTGCAGAATGTTAAAGAAAGAGGGAAGATAGCCGGAAAATTGGAAAATTGACATAAAAAGAAATTGTTCATTCATTGTTGTTTTATCACTTACATAAAAAATAAAACCCAAAATGCTAGGTCAAGGGGTGGTCTTAGCCCTGGCTGCATGTAGAATAGAGTCAGTTAGACTTGCAGCCAGGACGCAGGACTCCTCTAGCGACAAGTTGTCCCTAGGATCAACTACTACCGCGTCAAGAAGGCCTGCGACCTCCGTCAGCTTGGCTATGGTATCCTTCATAGTCAAACCGCAGCCAGCGATGGTCATATCCGCGGCTTTCTTCTCCTCGCGAAGACGCCTCATCCTCGCCCTAGCATTGTCACCATCCGTCTTCATGCGCTTAATGCGCTGGAAGAGATCGTCAAGGTCAAGCCGTAGCTGAGTGTGCTTGTCTGTAAGGAGCTTGTGCTCCTCCTGGAGGGCCCTCAGGTCAGCCTTCACTTTGGCAGTGTCTTCGACGGCTACCATTCCCTGTGCAAATCAACAGGTCAAGAATGAACTGAACATGGATTAACAATACAGGGGTAAACCGAGGAGATTTAGAGTTCTTACCGGGGAGGCCGTGGATGACGATCCCATGGAGGTTGCCATTGTGAAAGAGAAGATGAGGAGTCCAACCGTTCGAGAATTAGAAAAACAACAAAATACCGCGACGCATGGCGAGGTACTTATAGAGTTTCCAAGGCGACGCATGGCGACACGGTTGAGAATTCGAAGCGGTAGAGTATTCTTCTATCGGTAAAAACAGGAAAAAACCGTCAGACAACAAATACCGTGAGACAAATGAATTTATTCTAACGGTAAAATAGAACAATACCGATAGAAAACGTTTTGAAGTGCCTGAGAGAAGATGTCCTTCTCTATCGGTATAAATAACAAAATACCGTCAGAAAAAAGGGATTTTTGAAGAGGCTGCGATGAGATTTTTGCAAGTGCTATTTGAAGGGAAAAATTAAATATTTACAGGATAAAGGTACTGTACATGTTAGAACTCATGCTGTGGAGTAAAATTGAGATGTATTAATGCTGTGAACTAGCTTATCATTAAATTCTAAAGAAAAATGTACTGCCTGATGTATTAATGATAAGTTCCTCACCTTGCTGCAGAACTTGTGGGCTGTTTGCTTGGCATTTATCCCTGAAATAGAAATTAATCATCAATGGTTCTCAACCCATAATCCTTCTTCGTGGTCATCTCGCAGATACGTTGTTTCGTCGATATCTTCAGTACGGATAGATTGAATGTCCTCTAAAAATGGAGGTATTTCATCGAATTGGTTATACTCCTCTTCGTCGACAACATCTTCGACCCCAACAATACGTCTCTTGCTGTGGAGGACAACATGCAAGTTTGGATTGGCCGGGTCAACGATGTAGAATACCTGTGTGGCTTGCTTTGCAAGTATGAATGGATCGTCTTGGTGTCCGACTCTACCAAGATTGACGAGAGTAAACCCGTAACTGTCAACTTGAACACCTCGAGGGATTTCGACCCATTGGCATCGAAACAGGGGAATCTTAAGTAATCCGTAATCGAGCTCCCATATTTCGTCAATAACACCGTAATATGAGTTCAGCGCCCTTACTGACCTGGCATCCTCGGAAATAGCAAACAGTGTCACTCCGCTACATTGCGTGCTACTCTTGGCGTCTTGAGCTCTTGTGTAAAATGAATACCCATTGATGTCGTACCCCTGCCAAGTCCCTACAGTGAATCTTGGGCCTCTAGCCAACCATGTCACAGTTTCACTTACGGAGCCCTCGGCAGCTCGCGTGACTCTTTCTTGGATCCACTCAGCAAATTTCCTGTTATGTTCTCTGCTTACCCAAACGTCTGACTTCGAAGGATTCTGTGACCGTAACATTACCTTGTGCTCGTGTATGTATGGCTCGACCTCCGTCATGTGTTGTAAGACCCAAAAATGTGATTTTGCGTACACATCACGAGCGGGGACGATAGCTTTGAATCCAATCGTTCCAATTCCCTCAAGCCTACCCTCGTGTCGGGACCTAGGAACACCAATTGGGTCAACCCCGGCCATATAATCTGTGCAAAATTCAATCACCTCCTCGGCGGCATAACCTTCCATGATACTCCCCTCGGGTCGACGACGAGTCCTTACGTATCCCTTCAATACACCCATAAATCTCTCAAATGGATACATGTAGCGCAGGCACACAGGTCCACAAAACTTAATTTCTCTGATAAGGTGAACAATCAGATGGACCATAACATCAAAAAAGGATGGAGGGAAATACATCTCGAGCTGACAAAGAGTTGTAACCACGTCGCGTTGCAAAGCGTCCAATCCATCGGGATCAATTACCTACGAGGACACAGTTGCGCCAAATATTCATATCAGAAAAATCTTCTCATTAAGCTCCACAAATGGAGGTAGTGAACTTATAGTACGAGTGCACGTACTTACCTTGGAAGATATTGCGTTGAAGAAATAACATAGGTTTGTGATTGTCTCTCTGACTTTAACTGGGAGAATGCCTCTGATAGCAATGGGAAGCATCTGTGACATCAAGACATGACAGTCGTGGGACTTCATGCCAACCAGTCTTAGGTCCTTCATAGACACAAGTTTTTTCAAGTTCGCGGAGTACCCACATGGAACTTTAACACCGTGCAGGCACCGACAGAGTTTTGTTTTTTCGCTCTTGGACAACGTGTAGCAGGCCGGGGGGAGGTATGTACGCTTTCCATTCTCTAAAGGTGCAAGCTCAGTCCTTATCCCCATTTCCACCATGTCACGACGAGCTTTCACACCATCCTTTGTCTTTCCCGGAATGTTCAACAACAAACCAATCAAACTGTCACAGACATTTTTCTCTACATGCATGACGTCAATGCAATGTCGAACTTGTAAGTGCTCCCAGTACGGTAGATCCCAGAGAATCGATCTCTTCTTCCAAACATTTTTTTCTCGAGGTTTAGAATGCTTACCGAACTCAACTTTGATGTCGTTCACGCGTGAGTAAATCTCCTTACCGGTCAGAAACACTGGAGCTGATCCCTTCTCAGGCTTCCCGTTAAATGATTTCCTCTTCTTACGGTACGTGTGATGCACCGGAAGAAACCTGCGGTGACCCATGTACACTGTTTTCCGGCACACTAGTACAGAAATGCAGTCTACTAACCCCTATCTTCTATCGGTTATTAGCGAAACAGCACAAAACCGATAGAAAATGTGCCTCGTGGGCAAAAAAGCCCGACGGATGTATTTTCCCTATCGGTTTCTAAGAAACTTACCGATAGAATAAATAGTATGATTTACTCTAGCGGTGATGAACATATTTGCCGTTAGAAGAGATGCATAAGTACTGACGGAAGAATGTTGTGCGCCGATAGGACTGGTCGACTTCAACAACTAGACTTATTCTATCGCTACTATATGAATATACCGACAGAATATATTAAAAGTTCCTATCGGCAATATGTAGTTCGCCGATAGAATAGTTGACCTTCTACAAATATTTTTATTCTATCGGTAATGGATTCTTTTACCGTTAGAATATATAGAAAATTGCTTAGAACTGTTCGTCTTCTAATAGTTTTATTCTATCGGTAATGCATGTTTATACCGGTAGAATATTGCACAAAATATCTTAGAACTGTTGGCCTTCTACAACTAGTAATATTCTATCGGCAATGTACGTACAGACCGATAGAGTATGTACAAAAATTCCTATCGGTAATATTTGTTTTGCCGATAGAACCATTCGGCTTCTACAGATGTTTTTATTACTAACGGTATTCTGTTTTCTTACCGATAGAAAATATATAATTGTATAAATACACGGGTATGTCTCTTTCATTCTCACAGTTCATCTGGGCTCGTAGTCCTAACCCGTAAGCTCCATGGACGGCCGGCGCACCTCTACAGGGGACCGCTGCACCTCCGCACCTCCATCAACGCCCTCTAGACGTCGGCATCCCAAGGAAGGTACGTAAAATTTCTGCAATATTGTTAGATTATTCTAATCCGATTATGGCAATAATTCTGCTTTTTTTGTATCCTTCATTTTGATGTGTCTTCTTTTCAATATGATTATGATCTGTTCAGGTCCTTGGATGATGCTCGTGGGGGGCAACGTATTTCACGGTTCTTCATCGCAGTACGCTGCCTATGTTGGCTTGTTGGCGAAAGAAAAGGTGAAGATCACCGTCGAGAGCTGGAAGGACGTGAAGGGCGAGATCTTGGTTGGCTCGGTCGAGAAGATGCTTAAGCCCGGCGTGTTTCTCAAATCAGGACCTATAGAAAGCATCTTACATGTTTTTGCATGCACCAGCTTGTGGCCAGATGCTTACCTGCTTGGAGAAGAAGAATTGTTGTTATTTGCACAGCCATTCTACACCATCACTACACAGAACAACATCTTGGAAGGTAGGTTCTTTTTGTTAATGGAGTTGAGTTGAGTTGAGTTGAGTTGATCGAGTTTGAGTCCGAGGAAATCACCATTACGTACAAATGTATGTCGACGGCAGTTCCAGCTCCTCGGGCGTCTTCGAACTGAACTCCTATGGTTAAGTCCAATGTGGTTCAGACATTTGCTGTTTTGGATGAATGGATTTGTGATGTATCAGGTCTAACTTGTAGTCGGTAGTTGCATTGTGGCAACCTGCAAAGGTTCCCTTTTATGTAAAATGCATGTATGGGCCACTGGGTCCTCGTCGTGATCTGTTGTTAATTTCAGACGTGGCTTTTGTAATATACATCGAATGTGTGAATTGTTGTATTTGTATATTGTTGTATATTTGTGTATCATGTATTGCTAATTGGGACATGAACTTGAATGTGCAGGGAGCATTTGTGTATTTAATTGTATTGGTAGGTAGGTGTGTATTTGTACTGCTGTTTCAGACATGCACTTCAATTTGTGAACTGGCATGTGTATGTTTGTACCTGAATTTGTATTGGTGAACTGGCATGTGTATGTTTGTACCTGAATTTGTGAACTGGCATGTGTAATTTCTTTGGCAAGATGAAGTCCCAACTACCTACGAAAAGTATTTTTGTGTCTCCTAGTTAATCCACAAATTAGCATTTCTTGAAATATATTGCTTTATCTTCTAGTTAAGATCCGTTTGATGTAAGATCTGTTTGATGTTACATTGATATGATTCCTTGAATGTGAGAAATGGCATGTGCATGTTTGTCCCAGTTTGGTGACAGTACCTCCTCTAACGGTAAGTACACATATTTACCGATAGGAAAACATATATATTTGTTCAGTCATGCATATTCTAACGGTAAATACACATATTTACCGATGGGAAGCACATATATTTGTTCAGTCACGCATATTCTAACGGAAATGCACATATTTACCGATAGAAAAATACATATATTTGTTCAGTCATGCATATTCTAACGGTAAATACACATATTTACCGATAGGAAACACATATATTTGTTTAGTCATGCATATTCTAACGGTAAATGTACATATTTACCGATAGAAAAATACATATATTTGTTCAGTCATGCATATTCTAACGGTAAATACACATATTTACCGATAGGAAGCACATATATTTGTTTAGTCATGCATATTCTAACGGTAAATGCACATATTTACCGATAGAAAAATACATATATTTGCTTAGTAATGTATATTCTCTAACGGTATGTGTGTGTTTTTACCGATAGAATATGTGAGCGGCAAATTACCTAAGTTAGTCTGACGGTTATTTCATGTATTTACCGTTAGAAAAATGTCCATTATAAGGAAAACCCCAGTCGACCATTGCGGAGCTGCTCTTTAATTTGTTCTGTTGCACTCTGTGTCCCTCTGTTTGTGACGAAAGTTCCAGCTACACTGCTAGGGTGATCAGCGCAGGCTGGAGGGAAGTTGATTGCGCCCCTCTCTTTAAGGTATGCTTAATCGTCGACACCTATCTCTCTCTCCCTCTAGATCTCCCTTCCTCTCTACTTGCAAGCTAGCTGTATTGTGTAGTTCCAAGTTTGTAGCTCTAAGCTTGGGAGCTTGGTAGCTGGAAATGCGTCATGTTTTAGGAGCTAACTAGCTTGTATTGTGTAGTTAGCTAGGTTAATTAGTGTTAATTTCGTCAGGCTAGGGTTCAACACATGTATCTGTTGTAAGAGGCTGTACATGTACATATACATAACTTAATCGGGCAGGTTTCATGCATGGCTTACTCGTTAAATTTTGTTAATTGTAGATGGACAGGAAATATTGGATGTATGGAATAAAACGTACTACTCTTGAATATTTGGATGGTGTGAATGAGTTTATTAAATTTGCTGAGCAACAAAAGGAGAGGAAGGGAGAGAAAAATATGCTCTGTCCTTGTACAGATTGTATGAACTTGAAGAGGTTTAGCAACTCTGATCAAATTAAGAGTCATTTGATTCGTCGTGGTTTTAACGCGCGATACACCCGTTGGATATGGCATGGCGAAGATCTTGAGGAAACAAGTACCACTACTACCAATCAGCACGACTCGGATGTGGATTGCAATAATATCGATGATCATCCCAATTTTGGTAATGTTAATTCCGATGTGCACGTAGATGATGATGATGACAATCTAGATGAGATGTTACGTGATGTAGAGGAAGATTACAACGAAAATGACTTCTGTGAATTTGAGAAACTGATTGCTGACTCTGAGAAGCCTCTGTTCCCTGGATGTGCAACATTTACAAAACTGTCTTCTGTGCTGAGATTATATAACTTGAAGGCAGGAAACGGTTGGAGTGATAAGAGTTTCACGGCACTATTAGATCTTCTAGCGGACATGCTTCCAGAGGGAAATGAGTTGCCAAGATCTACTTACCAAGCCAAAAAACTGTTGTGTCCGTTGGGAATGGAAATCGAAAGAATACACGCATGCCCAAATGATTGTGTGTTGTACCGTAACGAGTACTCCAGTTTGCATGTTTGTCCAAGATGCGGCGCATCGAGGTATACGCGTAGGGACCGGATTGACAGTGAACGTCACGAGGTAAGGAAAGGGCCCCCGGCAAAAACTGTGTGGTACTTGCCTGTGATACCTAGATTGAAGCGGCTGTTTGCAAATCCGAAAGTCGCGAAGCACTTGCGTTGGCATGCTGAAGCCCGGAAACAAGACGGAAAACTGAGACACCCAGCTGATTCTATTCAATGGAGAAACATCAACAGAACATTTGCTGAGTTCGGCGGTGAACTTAGGAATGTAAGGTTCGGGCTGAGTACAGATGGTATGAACCCACATGGTAATATGAGCAGCCGGCACAGCACTTGGCCGGTTCTTTTATGCATCTACAATCTTCCTCCTTGGTTATGCATGAAGCGCAAGTACATCATGATGGCGTTACTAATCTCAGGACCCAGACAACCCGGAAATGATATTGACGTGTTTCTAGCACCTTTAATCGAGGACTTACAGAAATTGTGGAGCGAGGGTGTGCAGGTGTGGGATGCATACAAGAAAGAGAATTTCATCTTGCGGGCCCTGATATTTTGCACCATAAATGATTTTCCTGCCTACGGCAATTTGTCGGGGTATAGTACGAAAGGAGCCAAGGCTTGCCCTATTTGCCTAGATGAAACTGAGAGCATCTGGCTGCGAAACTGCCGGAAAACAGTGTACATGGGTCACCGCAGGTTTCTTCCGGTGCATCACACGTACCGTAAGAAGAGGAAATCATTTAACGGGAAGCCTGAGAAGGGATCAGCTCCAGTGTTTCTGACCGGTAAGGAGATTTACTCACGCGTGAACGACATCAAAGTTGAGTTCGGTAAGCATTCTAAACCTCGAGAAAAAAATGTTTGGAAGAAGAGATCGATTCTCTGGGATCTACCGTACTGGGAGCACTTACAAGTTCGACATTGCATTGACGTCATGCATGTAGAGAAAAATGTCTGTGACAGTTTGATTGGTTTGTTGTTGAACATTCCGGGAAAGACAAAGGATGGTGTGAAAGCTCGTCGTGACATGGTGGAAATGGGGATAAGGACTGAGCTTGCACCTTTAGAGAATGGAAAGCGTACATACCTCCCCCCGGCCTGCTACACGTTGTCCAAGAGCGAAAAAACAAAACTCTGTCGGTGCCTGCACGGTGTTAAAGTTCCATGTGGGTACTCCGCGAACTTGAAAAAACTTGTGTCTATGAAGGACCTAAGACTGGTTGGCATGAAGTCCCACGACTGTCATGTCTTGATGTCACAGATGCTTCCCATTGCTATCAGAGGCATTCTCCCAGTTAAAGTCAGAGAGACAATCACAAACCTATGTTATTTCTTCAACGCAATATCTTCCAAGGTAAGTACGTGCACTCGTACTATAAGTTCACTACCTCCATTTGTGGAGCTTAATGAGAAGATTTTTCTGATATGAATATTTGGCGCAACTGTGTCCTCGTAGGTAATTGATCCCGATGGATTGGACGCTTTGCAACGCGACGTGGTTACAACTCTTTGTCAGCTCGAGATGTATTTCCCTCCATCCTTTTTTGATGTTATGGTCCATCTGATTGTTCACCTTATCAGAGAAATTAAGTTTTGTGGACCTGTGTGCCTGCGCTACATGTATCCATTTGAGAGATTTATGGGTGTATTGAAGGGATACGTAAGGACTCGTCGTCGACCCGAGGGGAGTATCATGGAAGGTTATGCCGCCGAGGAGGTGATTGAATTTTGCACAGATTATATGGCCGGGGTTGACCCAATTGGTGTTCCTAGGTCCCGACACGAGGGTAGGCTTGAGGGAATTGGAACGATTGGATTCAAAGCTATCGTCCCCGCTCGTGATGTGTACGCAAAATCACATTTTTGGGTCTTACAACACATGACGGAGGTCGAGCCATACATACACGAGCACAAGGTAATGTTACGGTCACAGAATCCTTCGAAGTCAGACGTTTGGGTAAGCAGAGAACATAACAGGAAATTTGCTGAGTGGATCCAAGAAAGAGTCACGCGAGCTGCCGAGGGCTCCGTAAGTGAAACTGTGACATGGTTGGCTAGAGGCCCAAGATTCACTGTAGGGACTTGGCAGGGGTACGACATCAATGGGTATTCATTTTACACAAGAGCTCAAGACGCCAAGAGTAGCACGCAATGTAGCGGAGTGACACTGTTTGCTATTTCCGAGGATGCCAGGTCAGTAAGGGCGCTGAACTCATATTACGGTGTTATTGACGAAATATGGGAGCTCGATTACGGATTACTTAAGATTCCCCTGTTTCGATGCCAATGGGTCGAAATCCCTCGAGGTGTTCAAGTTGACAGTTACGGGTTTACTCTCGTCAATCTTGGTAGAGTCGGACACCAAGACGATCCATTCATACTTGCAAAGCAAGCCACACAGGTATTCTACATCGTTGACCCGGCCAATCCAAACTTGCATGTTGTCCTCCACAGCAAGAGACGTATTGTTGGGGTCGAAGATGTTGTCGACGAAGAGGAGTATAACCAATTCGATGAAATACCTCCATTTTTAGAGGACATTCAATCTATCCGTACTGAAGATATCGACGAAACAACGTATCTGCGAGATGACCACGAAGAAGGATTATGGGTTGAGAACCATTGATGATTAATTTCTATTTCAGGGATAAATGCCAAGCAAACAGCCCACAAGTTCTGCAGCAAGGTGAGGAACTTATCATTAATACATCAGGCAGTACATTTTTCTTTAGAATTTAATGATAAGCTAGTTCACAGCATTAATACATCTCAATTTTACTCCACAGCATGAGTTCTAACATGTACAGTACCTTTATCCTGTAAATATTTAATTCTTCCCTTCAAATAGCACTTGCAAAAATCTCATCGCAGCCTCTTCAAAAATCCCTTTTTTCTGACGGTATTTTGTTATTTATACCGATAGAGAAGGACATCTTCTCTCAGGCACTTCAAAACGTTTTCTATCGGTATTGTTCTATTTTACCGTTAGAATAAATTCATTTGTCTCACGGTATTTGTTGTCTGACGGTTTTTTCCTGTTTTTACCGATAGAAGAATACTCTACCGCTTCGAATTCTCAACCGTGTCGCCATGCGTCGCCTTGGAAACTCTATAAGTACCTCGCCATGCGTCGCGGTATTTTGTTGTTTTTCTAATTCTCGAACGGTTGGACTCCTCATCTTCTCTTTCACAATGGCAACCTCCATGGGATCGTCATCCACGGCCTCCCCGGTAAGAACTCTAAATCTCCTCGGTTTACCCCTGTATTGTTAATCCATGTTCAGTTCATTCTTGACCTGTTGATTTGCACAGGGAATGGTAGCCGTGGAAGACACTGCCAAAGTGAAGGCTGACCTGAGGGCCCTCCAGGAGGAGCACAAGCTCCTTACAGACAAGCACACTCAGCTACGGCTTGACCTTGACGATCTCTTCCAGCGCATTAAGCGCATGAAGACGGATGGTGACAATGCTAGGGCGAGGACGAGGCGTCTTCGCGAGGAGAAGAAAGCCGCGGATATGACCATCGCTGGCTGCGGTTTGACTATGAAGGATACCATAGCCAAGCTGACGGAGGTCGCAGGCCTTCTTGACGCGGTAGTAGTTGATCCTAGGGACAACTTGTCGCTAGAGGAGTCCTGCGTCCTGGCTGCAAGTCTAACTGACTCTATTCTACATGCAGCCAGGGCTAAGACCACCCCTTGACCTAGCATTTTGGGTTTTATTTTTTATGTAAGTGATAAAACAACAATGAATGAACAATTTCTTTTTATGTCAATTTTCCAATTTTCCGGCTATCTTCCCTCTTTCTTTAACATTCTGCAGCTTTCAACCACGGTCTGTTTGATGTTAAATTGTGTACCTTTTCATAACTCTGACGGTATTTTGTTGTTTTTACCGATAGAAAAAGGGCACACAAATCTCAAGCACTTAATCAAAAAAATTTTCTGGGGAAAATTGGGCTCACGGGATTTTTTTGTTTATACCGATAGAAAAGGGCACCTTTTCATTACTCTCACGGTATTTTGTTGTTTTTACCGATAGAAAAATGGCACCCAATCTCAAGCACTTTAAAAAAATTTTCTGTGGAAAATTGGTCTCACGGGATTTTATTGTTTATACCGATAGAAAAATGCAATCACTAATTCGAATATTTTTCCGGGAAATTTACTTTTTCTATCGGTATTATTTTGTTGTTTCGATAGAAAATTACATAAGTCTATCGGTATCATTTTGTTATACCGATAGAAAAGTTCCTCCGCTACTTTATTTCTCGTACACGGCCCTTTAGTTTCCCTCCACTCGAACAGTTCCACCTTAGAGCACTGCGTCTCTTTGAGAGCGAAGAAAACCCCAACCTCCGCCGTGAGCACTCACTTCCTCTCTCCCACACGACGATCGCCGGCTGGACACTGGTTCGTCACTGCCACCGGTTCTTATTTTCGTCCTTCGCCCGCCGCTGCTGCGTTCTACACCGCCTCTGCATCACCAGAACTGATCGCCGCCGTAAATACCCTAATTCGTCGTTCTATTTCCAGCATCTTCTTTATTTGATCCTAGTGTTTTGCACGTACTAATTCTTGGAGTTTTGCAATTACACTAGGGTTCCCTATTGTGTTGGCTTATGTACATTCCGCAGGCAATGTTGATTTTAATTAGGGTTTACATAATATGTTCCAGTGCTGTAATGAACCTGTTTTGAGATTTTAACTTCTCTATACTGCTGTATGTGTGATCAATTGTATCCAACTGCCATGTAATGCAGATTATATGTTGGAGGTGTTCTTACACATATTCTATCGGCAGCTCATGTGTTTACCGATAGAAAATTTTCTGCACAAGTAGTAAAACTTAATTTGGATCTGGAAGGACATGAGCCATGCAATGTACTAGTTTGGTTGGGAATTTTTACTCACTTCGTATGAATATATGGCAATGTGGATGGGTCTTCGATGTATATGTTTCAAATGCCTATATACATGACTTTTCCCAACCTAATAGCTGTGAAGTCCTGATGACTCACATACAGGCTAGGCTAAAGATTATGCACAGTAGCACTTAGATGCTTGTGTGCATATTTACGTGTGAAATAATAATGCTGGCCCATGAATATTAATTAGTGTAGCAAATCATCGAGAATGTTATGTGATGACAGTGAATGGTGGCTTGTCAACAAAATTCCATATGTAGAGAACATTGTTATGTTCTATCGGTATCTCACGTGTTTGCCAATAGAAAAATTGTCTTGTGTGGAGGTAATTGTTATGGTCTATCGGCAGCTCATGTGTTTACCGATAGAAAATATTTCTGAAGAGTTCAGTAAGTAATTTATGCATGTCTTTCTTTTTGTATTATTTTCCCTTTTGCCGCCCTAGTTAGTCTCCAGTCCTGGGCTGAGTTATGGAAGTCCAAGGCGAATTAATTGCCATATATATGGTTTGTTGAAGGTTTTGTAGGGCAAGACATGTCGTCGTCTTCATCGGATGGTACTAGTGGTTCGACTAGGGCCAACCCCATCGTAACTACTGAAGATGGGGCTGTTACATCCCAGCGCAAGAGGGTGGGGCGAGGCGCGACGACGTTGGGGCGTTTGGCCAAACGCACTGATCTTTCTTGTGAGTTCAACCAATTTGGGAGGCCGATTGGAAAGAATGCTGGGAGGTACGCGGCCTACGTTGGGCTGTTGGCGAAAGAAAGGGTGAAGATCACCGTCCAGAGCTGGAAGGACGTGACGGCGGACGAGAGGGATAGGTTGTGGGCGGAAGTGAAGGTTAAATGAACTGAAATCGCTGAACTCTTTCGTAATCACGTTCTCTTGGCTTATACTAAAGTTTAACTAACTCGTGATTAATTGTATGCATTTTTCGGAAACAGGCTAAGTGGAACATCCCCGACGATACACCTAGGACTGCCTGCTTGAAGGACATGAACGGAACATGGAAAACCTTTAAGAGCTGGCTCGTCAGTAACTTCCTAGCTGCGGGGAAATCTCCTTGCGAGAAGTACCCCTTCATATCGGAGGAGGTATGGGAGGAATTCACCAAGCAGAAGGGGACTGAGGAGTTCAAGGCCCTTAGCGAGAAGAATAGGGCGATCCAGAAGAGGAACGACCACCCGCATCGGCTCGGATCCCGGGGCTATGCGGGGAAGGAGGAACAGTGGAAGAAGGAAGACGAACAAAATCCTGTCATCGACACCCCTGAGTTGCCGCTCTCCGAGATCAGGGATGAGAGGTGTAAGCGATGGTGGAGGGGGAGGGGGTCCGTGTCGTCCACGGGGTCTGTGCAGTTCGCAACCCCTGGGGACGCCGACGTTGTGAGGCGAATGGTAAGTTGGCTAACCTCGTAAACTGTGTGCGCACAAGTGTATATAAGGCAATTTGTCTCACAAGGTACCTTCAAATGTAACAGATCTCTTTCGAGAAGGAGGCAGCGGAGGGATTGTTTACCCCGCAGAGGGAGAACGACATCCTCACCCGAGCTCTAGGAAATAAGGAGCATCCCGGGCGGACACGGGCCGTGGGAGCCATTGTGTCGTGGAAGGCCGGTTTCGTAGATCCGGCTCCACCGAGGAAGAAGGCCCGCACCTGGAAGGAAAAGGAAGCTGACCTCTCCGATAAGATACGGGCTGAGGTACGGGAGGAGATACGGGCGGAGATGCGGGCTGAGATACGGGCTGAGGTACAGTCTGAGGTGCAGACCGAGGTCGCACAAATGAGGGAAGAGTTTGCACGGTTGAGAGAAACATTGCTGGCCAAGAGTTTAGATGCGGATCCCCAGGACGACGGTACCCCGCGGGGTCGGATAAGCAGTTGCGCTTCGAAGGTACTCGCGGATCCAGTGGATCTACTTGAGGTACTGCAAGCCTTCATCTGTGCACTTAAGTTGATGCCACTCCCATTCTGTTAGAGTTGTTTCGCTAACCTATTTTAATTGTTACAAATTTGCAGGGGCCGGAGGGATGCATCCTACAGAATCACGTAGGCGCCGGGCAGGAAGTGGTTGGACACGGCTTCGTATATCCGTCTGGGCCGGATGTCCGGGTCCACTGTGTACCTCTGCGGTTGGGTTTCGCAAAGGTACAGGTGGACATGGCCATGCCGGGCTACAACGATTCTCCGTTGCCAGTCCCAACAGAGGAACTGCAGACACTTGCCGAGGCAGTGGGCTCCTACGTACAGTGGCCCAAGAAGTGTCTTGTAATACAACCGGTAAATCCTACACATTTTAGATTACATCCTACTCAGTACACTCAACTTGCATAATCTAACATACGTGCTCATTAATTGAAGTGGCCTGTCGCGGGGCTACCAGGGGACTGCGCCCCCAGCTCGGGGCATGAGGGCCGATCTCGTGCGAACCTGGACACATCAAAGACGGCCTCGACCCCACCCAGCGCATCCACGCCTCCACCTCGGAAGAAAGCCGCCATCACCTCGCCCTTGCCTTCGAAGGTACGCGCTCAGTCCCCGGCAAAAGGCAAGGGCGGCAAAGGCAAGGGCAAAGGGCGACAGGGACTGCCGCGGACGTTCACGAACGCGCTCCCACTCCTGTCGGAGGCATCTTTGCGGAAATTGGATCGATCAACCAGAGACCTCCACGACTGGTACCTACATCGAGCTCGGCGCAGCCTGAACTTCTTAGTTCCCTACAGGCCTGGGCAGTTCCACCGTGAGCCCGGGACTATATCCGTGGCACACGAGGATCTGTTCGACCTCTACAACTGGCGGGTGCTCGATATGTCCATCATACGGACTGGAGTCCTGTGAGTTTGATGATGCTATGTATTGCTGTTTTCTAACTCTGTTTGCTAACTCTGCATTAATGTTGCAGTTCATTTGAATACTGAGTAACTTTCTGTGAAATTAATATTAATCTCGTCCTTCGCATGCAGGTGCATGTACAGGCTAGCATCGGAGGCTGCGTGTGACAAGGTGGGTTTCCTCGACCCAGAGAAAATAAGCCTCACGATGCTAGAGCAGGACGCCGCGCACGCTGAGCAGTACATATCCAGCGCGCTGATGGCGCAGCAGGACAGGGACTTCATTCTGGTGCCGTACCACCAAAGGTTAGTGCATTTCGTACTAATTTAACTCAATCTTGTATGTTACACCTGAGATGTACTTTGAGCTAGCGGTCCTCTTTTACGTACAATGCAGGGGCCACTGGATCCTCATCGTGATCTGTCCGCCGAGGAACGAGGTGTACTACCTCGATTCGATGCGTGACAGATTATCGATGGAATATGTGCTCAAGGGGAATATGGGGGCGTAAGTAACTTATATGTTTGATTTAAATTTTGACCTCACTAGCTAATGATAATACATTAACCGGCAATACTAACTGAAATGCAGGGCTTTTGATAAATATGTGTCCGCTGGAGGGAGGCATGCCGCACCGCAGGGCTCCCTACTAGCTTGGAAAGAATATGAGGTACTCACGAGACTTTTTGTTTATGCTTAATTAGTTTATGGAAACAATATATAGCTAACATGTATTCGCATATGCAATTATCTCAGTGCCATCAGCAGCCGCAATCGTGGGAATGCGGGTTTTATGTGCTGCGCTACATGTACGACCTAGTGCAGACAAACTTTTCCCGATTCCCCCAGGTAAGCATCGATAGCTAACTCAAATTTCAAAAATGGGTGTCACGTTCTAAATTAGGATCGAAGTTAGTTACTCAGTATGCACACATGCTTGCAGATCGCCATGTCGAAAGACCAATATGAAAATGCAAAGATTATATATCTTCGACAAATCTGGGCACAATATGTCATGGAGGAAGTAGCACCCAACCATCCAGCATGACAATTTTCTCCTTTTGGTGTACTCTGCATAGACTGTTCATATACATGTGAATAAATATATATATGTGAATAAATGTCCACATTGGATTGCAATCTGTATTTGTCCATACATATGTGAATAAATGTGAATAACTGCCTAATGTGTGAATTTGTTCTGTGAATTTACCTTGCATCTGTACTGTATTGTGTATCCAATCTATACTGTATTGCATCTGTACTGTATATGTGAATGTACTGTATTGTGATGCAAATAAAGTACTGTATATGTGATTGCTCTATCGGTAAATTCATCAACAACCGAGAGACTACTGTCCTTTTTTCTATCGGTACAATCAAAATTAACCGTTAGAAGAGTTTGACCTTTCCTGCCGGTGAACTCATACATATCCGATAGAGTACTAAGCTTTTTTCTGTCGGTAATCTTGTAGTTAACCGTTAGAATAGTGGTACTTTTCAATCGCTATTGACGAGTTTTCTATCGGTAAACTTGTAATATGCCGATAGAATAGTGTGAGTTTTCCTGTCGGTAAACTTATAATTAGCCGTTAGAATAGTGGTACATTTCAATCCGCTAGCGACGAGTTTTCTATCGGTATACTCCTAATATGCCGATAGAGTACTAAGCTTTTTTCTGTCGGTAATCTTGTAGTTAACCGTTAGAATAGTGGTACTTTTCAATCCGCTAGCGACGAGTTTTCTATCGGTACACTCCTAATATGCCGATAGAGTACTAAGCTTTTTTCTGTCGGTAATCTTGTAGTTAACCGTTAGAATAGTGGTACTTTTCGAACTGCTGGACGTAAGAATACGACGGGTTTTCTATCGGTAGATTCATAATATGCCGATAGAATAGTGAACTTCTTCTGTCGGTTATTTACCGATAGAAAATGTCCAGTCTTGTTCTATCGTGTCTATCTCTATCGGTACAAAAACCGATAGTAGAAGGGTTTTTTTTACCGATAGAAGACTGCATTTCTGTACTAGTGGCAGTTTCGCAGCCAGATGCTCTCAGTTTCATCTAGGCAAATAGGGCAAGCCTTGGCTCCTTTCGTACTATACCCCGACAAATTGCCGTAGGCAGGAAAATCATTTATGGTGCAAAATATCAGGGCCCGCAAGATGAAATTCTCTTTCTTGTATGCATCCCACACCTGCACACCCTCGCTCCACAATTTCTGTAAGTCCTCGATTAAAGGTGCTAGAAACACGTCAATATCATTTCCGGGTTGTCTGGGTCCTGAGATTAGTAACGCCATCATGATGTACTTGCGCTTCATGCATAACCAAGGAGGAAGATTGTAGATGCATAAAAGAACCGGCCAAGTGCTGTGCCGGCTGCTCATATTACCATGTGGGTTCATACCATCTGTACTCAGCCCGAACCTTACATTCCTAAGTTCACCGCCGAACTCAGCAAATGTTCTGTTGATGTTTCTCCATTGAATAGAATCAGCTGGGTGTCTCAGTTTTCCGTCTTGTTTCCGGGCTTCAGCATGCCAACGCAAGTGCTTCGCGACTTTCGGATTTGCAAACAGCCGCTTCAATCTAGGTATCACAGGCAAGTACCACACAGTTTTTGCCGGGGGCCCTTTCCTTACCTCGTGACGTTCACTGTCAATCCGGTCCCTACGCGTATACCTCGATGCGCCGCATCTTGGACAAACATGCAAACTGGAGTACTCGTTACGGTACAACACACAATCATTTGGGCATGCGTGTATTCTTTCGATTTCCATTCCCAACGGACACAACAGTTTTTTGGCTTGGTAAGTAGATCTTGGCAACTCATTTCCCTCTGGAAGCATGTCCGCTAGAAGATCTAATAGTGCCGTGAAACTCTTATCACTCCAACCGTTTCCTGCCTTCAAGTTATATAATCTCAGCACAGAAGACAGTTTTGTAAATGTTGCACATCCAGGGAACAGAGGCTTCTCAGAGTCAGCAATCAGTTTCTCAAATTCACAGAAGTCATTTTCGTTGTAATCTTCCTCTACATCACGTAACATCTCATCTAGATTGTCATCATCATCATCTACGTGCACATCGGAATTAACATTACCAAAATTGGGATGATCATCGATATTATTGCAATCCACATCCGAGTCGTGCTGATTGGTAGTAGTGGTGCTTGTTTCCTCAAGATCTTCGCCATGCCATATCCAACGGGTGTATCGCGCGTTAAAACCACGACGAATCAAATGACTCTTAATTTGATCAGAGTTGCTAAACCTCTTCAAGTTCATACAATCTGTACAAGGACAGAGCATATTTTTCTCTCCCTTCCTCTCCTTTTGTTGCTCAGCAAATTTAATAAACTCATTCACACCATCCAAATATTCAAGAGTAGTACGTTTTATTCCATACATCCAATATTTCCTGTCCATCTACAATTAACAAAATTTAACGAGTAAGCCATGCATGAAACCTGCCCGATTAAGTTATGTATATGTACATGTACAGCCTCTTACAACAGATACATGTGTTGAACCCTAGCCTGACGAAATTAACACTAATTAACCTAGCTAACTACACAATACAAGCTAGTTAGCTCCTAAAACATGACGCATTTCCAGCTACCAAGCTCCCAAGCTTAGAGCTACAAACTTGGAACTACACAATACAGCTAGCTTGCAAGTAGAGAGGAAGGGAGATCTAGAGGGAGAGAGAGATAGGTGTCGACGATTAAGCATACCTTAAAGAGAGGGGCGCAATCAACTTCCCTCCAGCCTGCGCTGATCACCCTAGCAGTGTAGCTGGAACTTTCGTCACAAACAGAGGGACACAGAGTGCAACAGAACAAATTAAAGAGCAGCTCCGCAATGGTCGACTGGGGTTTTCCTTATAATGGACATTTTTCTAACGGTAAATACATGAAATAACCGTCAGACTAACTTAGGTAATTTGCCGCTCACATATTCTATCGGTAAAAACACACACATACCGTTAGAGAATATACATTACTAAGCAAATATATGTATTTTTCTATCGGTAAATATGTGCATTTACCGTTAGAATATGCATGACTAAACAAATATATGTGCTTCCTATCGGTAAATATGTGTATTTACCGTTAGAATATGCATGACTGAACAAATATATGTATTTTTCTATCGGTAAATATGTACATTTACCGTTAGAATATGCATGACTAAACAAATATATGTGTTTCCTATCGGTAAATATGTGTATTTACCGTTAGAATATGCATGACTGAACAAATATATGTATTTTTCTATCGGTAAATATGTGCATTTCCGTTAGAATATGCGTGACTGAACAAATATATGTGCTTCCCATCGGTAAATATGTGTATTTACCGTTAGAATATGCATGACTGAACAAATATATATGTTTTCCTATCGGTAAATATGTGTACTTACCGTTAGAGGAGGTACTGTCACCAAACTGGGACAAACATGCACATGCCATTTCTCACATTCAAGGAATCATATCAATGTAACATCAAACAGATCTTACATCAAACGGATCTTAACTAGAAGATAAAGCAATATATTTCAAGAAATGCTAATTTGTGGATTAACTAGGAGACACAAAAATACTTTTCGTAGGTAGTTGGGACTTCATCTTGCCAAAGAAATTACACATGCCAGTTCACAAATTCAGGTACAAACATACACATGCCAGTTCACCAATACAAATTCAGGTACAAACATACACATGCCAGTTCACAAATTGAAGTGCATGTCTGAAACAGCAGTACAAATACACACCTACCTACCAATACAATTAAATACACAAATGCTCCCTGCACATTCAAGTTCATGTCCCAATTAGCAATACATGATACACAAATATACAACAATATACAAATACAACAATTCACACATTCGATGTATATTACAAAAGCCACGTCTGAAATTAACAACAGATCACGACGAGGACCCAGTGGCCCATACATGCATTTTACATAAAAGGGAACCTTTGCAGGTTGCCACAATGCAACTACCGACTACAAGTTAGACCTGATACATCACAAATCCATTCATCCAAAACAGCAAATGTCTGAACCACATTGGACTTAACCATAGGAGTTCAGTTCGAAGACGCCCGAGGAGCTGGAACTGCCGTCGACATACATTTGTACGTAATGGTGATTTCCTCGGACTCAAACTCGATCAACTCAACTCAACTCAACTCAACTCCATTAACAAAAAGAACCTACCTTCCAAGATGTTGTTCTGTGTAGTGATGGTGTAGAATGGCTGTGCAAATAACAACAATTCTTCTTCTCCAAGCAGGTAAGCATCTGGCCACAAGCTGGTGCATGCAAAAACATGTAAGATGCTTTCTATAGGTCCTGATTTGAGAAACACGCCGGGCTTAAGCATCTTCTCGACCGAGCCAACCAAGATCTCGCCCTTCACGTCCTTCCAGCTCTCGACGGTGATCTTCACCTTTTCTTTCGCCAACAAGCCAACATAGGCAGCGTACTGCGATGAAGAACCGTGAAATACGTTGCCCCCCACGAGCATCATCCAAGGACCTGAACAGATCATAATCATATTGAAAAGAAGACACATCAAAATGAAGGATACAAAAAAAGCAGAATTATTGCCATAATCGGATTAGAATAATCTAACAATATTGCAGAAATTTTACGTACCTTCCTTGGGATGCCGACGTCTAGAGGGCGTCGATGGAGGTGCGGAGGTGCAGTGGTCCCCTGTAGAGGTGCGCCGGCCGTCCATGGAGCTTACGGGTTAGGACTACGAGCCCAGATGAACTGTGAGAATGAAAGAGACATACCCGTGTATTTATACAATTATATATTTTCTATCGGTAAGAAAACAGAATACCGTTAGTAATAAAAACATCTGTAGAAGCCGAATGGTTCTATCGGCAAAACAAATATTACCGATAGGAATTTTTGTACATACTCTATCGGTCTGTACGTACATTGCCGATAGAATATTACTAGTTGTAGAAGGCCAACAGTTCTAAGATATTTTGTGCAATATTCTACCGGTATAAACATGCATTACCGATAGAATAAAACTATTAGAAGACGAACAGTTCTAAGCAATTTTCTATATATTCTAACGGTAAAAGAATCCATTACCGATAGAATAAAAATATTTGTAGAAGGTCAACTATTCTATCGGCGAACTACATATTGCCGATAGGAACTTTTAATATATTCTGTCGGTATATTCATATAGTAGCGATAGAATAAGTCTAGTTGTTGAAGTCGACCAGTCCTATCGGCGCACAACATTCTTCCGTCAGTACTTATGCATCTCTTCTAACGGCAAATATGTTCATCACCGCTAGAGTAAATCATACTATTTATTCTATCGGTAAGTTTCTTAGAAACCGATAGGGAAAATACATCCGTCGGGCTTTTTTGCCCACGAGGCACATTTTCTATCGGTTTTGTGCTGTTTCGCTAATAACCGATAGAAGATAGGGGTAGTAGACTGCATTTCTGTACTAGTGCTCGCCTTTCCAGAGTGGACAAGAAGCAACCACTAGTTAGAAATATCCTTCGTGGATATTGAAGCAAGACTCATTCATTTGAGTGCTTCAACGAGGAGTAGGGGAGACTGGGCGAGTCTCTGAGACCTCAGGAAAAATCTCTGTGTTTGTTCTCTCTTTCTCTTCTTTTTAATTGTGCAACATATTGTTAAATTGTTTTTTGGTTCTTCTCTTTGCAAAAGTTGTTTTATTTGAAAAGTTTTAAAGCCTCATATTCACCCTCTCTAATCGGCATCCTCGATCCTACATAAATCACTCGTGACCACTCAGGCTGATGTCGAACATGGACCTGCGACCAAAAATACTGATGCTGCTCAACCTGCGACCACCCACAACAATACTGGTCGAGAAGACCTTGAACCAGAGACTGAAGAAAATGATGATCAAGCATCACAAGAACCCGTGACTTCATCAAACGTTCGCCAAAGATCACCCCCCGAATCAAATCTTGGGTGATGTTAGTAAGGTATTGAAACTCGCTCTCGTATTGCTTCTTTCTATGAACATTTCTCTTTTGTTTCTTCCTTGGAACCTAAACTTATAGATGGAGCACTTAATGATTCGGATTGGGTAAATACCATGCATGAAGAACTAAATAATTTCACTAGATACAAAGTTTGGACATTAGTAGAAAGACCTAAGGATCATAATGTGATTGGAATAAAATGGGTTTTTAGAAATAAACAAGATGAGAGTGGAGTAGTAGTACGAAACAAAACTCATCTTGTTGCACAAGGATATTCTCAAGTTGAAGATTTGGATTTTGATGAAATTTTTGCACCCGTAGCAAGATTAGAAGCTATCGCATTCTTCTTGCATTTGCATCAAATTTTAATATCAAATTATTTCAAATGGATGTGAAAAGTGCATTTTTAAATGGATAAATATCCAAATTAGTTTTTGTAGAACAACCTCACGGGTTTGAAAATTCAGATTTTCCAAATCATGTATACAAGCTCTCTAAGGTTCTTTATGGACTCAAACAAGCTCCTTGAGCTTGGTATGAACATCTTAAAGACTTTCTTATTTCAAAAAGTTTTAAAATTGGGAAGGTAGACACAACACTTTTTACAAAAGTGATTGAAAAAGATCTTTTTGTATGTCAAATATACGTTGATGATATCATATTTGGGTCTACTAATGAATCCTTTTGTCATGAGTTTGGAGAAATGATATCTAAGAAATTTGAGATATCGATGATTGGAGAGCTAAGCTTTTTCCTTGTACTTCAAATTAAGCAACTCAAGAACGGAACGTTAGTCAATCAAACTAAATATGTGAAGGACTTGCTCAAGCGCTTTGGGATGGAAGATACTAAAGCCATCAAAACTCCCATGGCCACTAATGGACATCTCGATATGAAAAACGATGGAAAAGCGGTTGACTCTAAACTATATCGATCTATGATTGGTAGCTTACTCTATCTTACCGCATCTAGGCCCGATACCATGTTTAGTGTTTGCTTACGTGCTAGATTTCAATCGTCTCCTAAGAAATGTCATTTGATTGCTCTTAAAAGAATCCTTATGTACTTGAAATGCTATCTCAATATCTATAGGACTTTGGTATCCTGCAAACTTTGAATTAATTGGTTATTCAGATTCGGATTATGAGAGTTGCAAAATTGATAGAAAAAGCACATATGATAGTTGTCAACTTTTGGGGAGATCACTAGTCTCTTGGTTCATCTAAGAAACAAAATTCCGTAGCTCTCTCCACTGCCGAAGTGGAATATGTTTCAGCGGGTAGTTGTGGTGCTCAAATTTTATGGATGAAGCAAACTCTTTTGGATTATGGAATTTCCTTTGAAAAAGTGGCACTCTTGTGTGATAATGAAAGTGCCATAAATATTGCAAATAATTTGGTTCAACAATCTAGAACAAAACATATTGATATTAGGCACTATTTAATAAGAGATCATGTGACAAAAGGGGACATAGATGTGAATTATATAAGAACTAACTTGCAGCTAGCAGACATCTTCACCAAACCTTTAGATGAGACTAGATTTTGCTTTCTTAGAAGTGAATTGAATATTATTGATATATCAAATGCAAGTTAATCTCTGCTTTGCTGTCCTCCCGCCTTTTGTGCTTGTGTCAAAGGGGGAGAGATTAGAGAGAGATTGGGGAGAGATTCTTGTATGACATTATTGATAGTTTATGTGCTTGTCGTTTATTCATTGTGGACTCTCAAATGACTCATATGTGTATTTATATATGCATGCATTCAGGGGGAGTTCTTGCATATCTAATGCCTATGCATACACTTAGGGGAGTCATTATTAAATTTTATTCATTTAAACACTTGTTGTCATCAATCATCAAAAAGGGGGAGATTATTGTTTTTAGGCCCTAAATCTTGATTTTGATGATAAATGAAAATAAGTGTCTTGGACTAATCTATTTTCTTTGAGTATAATCAATAAGATTAGGTGAAAAGAAGAAACGTCAAATGGGAGTCGCAAGATGGAAGCCGCAAAGACCTAAGAGCCATTTCCGTAAAGTATGGATTTGCAGGTCACAAGGGCAATGTCGCAGTGTCACCCGAGGTCACAAGCGCAAGGTCGCCAAGAAGGAAGCAGCAAAGAACTAAGGTAAGTGCTTATTTATTGTACCGGTCTCAGTGTTTGGAGTATTGACCGGTTTTATAGAAATTCTTTTTTAGTTTAACCATACTATTAAGACGGGTTGCAAAATATCTTTTAATTCCGGCAAAAACTGAAAAACTCTTAGGTCATATGTTACATTCGCATTCATTCATATTCTTGGTCGAAATAAAAAAATATATAGATATCAAAGAGGAACTGTACTGGTCTTTTGAGCACTGTTCATTAGACCAGAGGTCACTCGAGCACTATTCATTTTGACCAGATACTGTTCATACGACCAGTAACACAGTTCATTCGATCAGTAACACTGTTCATTCGATCAGTAACATTGTTCATTTGACCAGACATTCCAATCGCTATTTACTAGCCGTTAGAGGTCATAGCTGGCTGTTAGCTGTACTAATTTCCTTCCTTTTCGACCATAATGGCTAGCTGAGAGGTTGGGCTATAAATATAGGTGTTTTGAGTAGTATTTTAACACATCTCAAGCCATATTCTCATATACACCTTCAAGCATCACTTCTCTACTCTTTTGAGCAGTTTTTAGAAGAAGGAGCAGATTTTTGAGCAGTTTCTGTTTACATTTTCAAACAGTTTTTAAACAGTTTTTGAGCAGATTTTTGAGCAGTTTCTATTCACATTTTCGAGCAGTTTTTAAACAGTTTTTGAGAAGATTTATCTACTGTTTTGATCAGTTTTATAAACACCTTTCGAGCAGATTTTTGATCCATTTATAAACAATTTTGGAACTGATTTTTGATCAGTTTTACAAACACTTTTGAGCAGATCTTTGAGTAGTGTTTGAGAAGATTTTTGAGAAACTTCTGTTCACATTTTTTATTAGTTTTATAAACACTTTTGGGAAGATTTTGATCAGTGTTTATAAACATTTTTTGAGCAGTTTTTCTAAAGAACCAAAAGATATATTTTTGATGTACACTTGAGCCCAAGTGCTAAAATCTTGATCTTTTGATCAAGTATCATTCATTGTAATTGAGAGAGATCTTTTGAGAGCATTCATTTGCATCAATTGCATCCTTAGAAGTTTCTCGGTATTTGTTGAAGGTCAAGAAAAGATCTTGCAACTTGTTAGTCTTAGTGAATGCCCTCAATAAGTAAGATGTTAATTTCACAAAACTCTATGAAGAATAAATTTGCAGTTGGATAGGAAGAGCTCTACAAAATTTTAGTGACATTGAAAAAGTTCTTCAATCACTTACACAACAAGTCTGCTTTTTTCCACTCATCTCTAGAAGGAGAACAATGTCCATATTTTTCTGAATTTAGAAAAACAAGCCGTTGGAAAGTTTTCTTATAGTACAACGCATTTGCTAGCATCGAATAGGTGAAATTCCACCTAATAGCTACATCTTGAGTGATGCTCTTTATTTTGTCTAAATCTAACTCAGAAGTTTGCTTTTGAAAAAACTCACACTGCGAAGGGGAACTCTTAATAATAGTAATTGTGGAGCGAATGTTATTGATAGCTTTTCCAACTATTTTCCAACCATCCCTTGCAATGAGATTACAATGTGAACTGCACATTGAACATGAAAAAATTACCTTGACAAATAAGAGAATCATGCTCTTCAAGGGTTGAAGTAATAATCCTAACACAAATCTCATTTGCAGAAACATTATCCAAAGTTAAAGCAAATAATTTCTAATCAATATTCCAAGTAATCATGTTTCTAACAAACATACTACTCAAGTTTGCTCCTGAGTGCCTCCCTTCCAAAAGTATAAAGTTTATAATCCGCTTCTGAATTTTCCAATCATCATCAACAAAATGAAAAGTAACACACAAATAACCTTTATTTTTATTGGAGGTTCAAATATCTATTGTGCAACTCAAACGACATTTAAGAGAGGACAAAAGATCAAACAACTTATGCTTCTCTTCTTTAAAAATATCCATTATATTTCTCCTAATAACATTACAACACTTCAAAGGAAATGTGGGGCATAATGATGTAATAAAATCATTAGTGCACTCATGCTTCGAAAAATTAAACGAGTATTCATGCATGATGATTGCAAGATGATATTTATAGACACTAATTTCCTCATTGTACTTCCAACATTGCAAAGTGCTTTCCTCTCCTACTTTTTCAAATTTAATAACAGATTGTTTAGACTTATCATGCTGACTTCACTAGTACAAAAATGTTTTCAACTAACAGTTCAAAACACACCTTTACTAATGGTTTTTTACCGCTAGTGATCGGCACGATAGAACAAGACTAGCACTACTCTAACGGTTTCGAACTGTTAGAATAGTTTATGATATTCTAACAGGTTTTCTTAGTGAGCCGTTAAAAGAGTCTACAATATTCTTACGGTTCTTTCAGGTTAACCATTAGAATAATTTACTATAGTCTAACGGTTAACTAGTACTATCCGTTAGAATATTACACACCCACATGGAACTTTAACACCGTGTAGGCACCGATAAAGTTCTGTTTTTTGGTTTTGGACAAAGTATAGCAAGCCGGGGGGAGGTATGTACGCTTTCCCTTCTCCAATGGTGCAAACTTAGTTCTTATCCCCATTTCCACCATGTCACGGCGAACTTTTATACCATCCTTTGTCTTCTTCGGAATGTTCAACAACAAACTGATCAAACTGTCATAAACATTTTTCTCTACATGCATGACGTCAATGCAATGTCGAACCTGTAAGTGCTCCCAGTATGGTAGATCCCAAAGAATCAATCTCTTCTTCCAAACATTTTTTTTTCGAGATTTACAACATTTACCAAACTCAGCTTTGATGTCCTTCATGCTCGAGTAAAACTACTTACCGGTCAGAAACACTGGGGCTGATCCTTTCTCAGGCTTCCCATTAAATGGTTTCCTCTTCTTATGGTAGGCGTGATGCATCAGAAGAAACCTGCGGTGACCCATGTACACTGTTTTCGTGCAAATCTACAACCACATGCTCTCAATTTTGATCTAGGCAAATAGGGCAAGCCTTAGCCCCTTTCGTACTATAGCCCGACAAATTTTCGTAGGTCCGGAAGTCATTTATGGTGTAAAATATCATATAGCCCGCAAGATAAAATTCTCTTGCTTGTATGCATCCCACATCTGCACCCTTTCGCTCCAAAATTTCTGTAAGTCCTCGATTAAAGGTGCTAGAAACACATCAATATCATTTCCGGGTTGTCTGAGTCCTGAGATTAGTAATGACATCATGATGTACTTGCACTTCATACATACCAAGAAAGAAGATTGTAGATGCATAAAAGAACCAGCCAAATGCTATGCCGACTGCTTATATTTCAGTGTGGATTCATACCATTTGTACTCAACTTGAACCTTATATTCCTAACTTCGCCGCCGAACTCATCAAATGCTCTGATGATGTTTCTCCATTGAATAGAATCAACTGGGTGTCTCAGTTTTTCGTCTTGTTTCTGGCCTTCAGCATGCCAATGCAAGTACTCCGCGTCTTTCGGATTTGCAAACAGTTGTTTCAATCTATAGATCACAGGCAAATACCACATAGTTTTGGCCGAAGGTCCTTTCTTTACCTCGTGACATTCACTGTCAATTCGGTCCTATGCTTATACCGTGATGCACCGCATCTTGGACAAACATGCAAATCCAAATACTCGTTACGGTACGACATAAAATCATTTGGGCATGCGTTTATTCTTTCGATTTCCATTCCCAATGGACACAACAGTTTTTTAGCTTGGTAAACTGATCTTGGCAACTCATTTTCCTCTGGAAACATGTCTGCTAAAAGATCTAATAGGACCGTGAAACTCTTATGCTCCAACCATTGCTTGCCTTCAAGTTCTAGCAATCAGTTTCTCAAATTTACCAAAGTCGTTTTCGCTGTAAACTTCTTCTACATCACGTAACACCTCATCTAGATTTTCATCATCTACATGCACATCAAAATGAACATTATCAAAATTCGGATGATCATCGATATTACTTCAATCTACTTCCAGATCCTACTGATTAGTAGCAATTCTTGTTTCCTCAAGATCTTCGCCATATCATATCCAACGGCTATATCGTGCGTTAAAACCACGACGAATCAAATGGCTCTTAATCTGATCAGAGTTGCTAAATCTCTCTAAGTTCATACAATCTGTATAAGGACAAAGCATATTTTTCTTTTCCTTCTTCACCTTTTCTTGCTCAACAAATCTAAGGCTATCTCCAACGCTGGCGCCCAGACGTGCAGACAGGTGGGCCCCATGGGAAAAAATATTAAACAAATTGCGCGAGGAGAGAGACGACTCAACGCGAAGCATCCCGGGCGAAGGTCTGACATGCGGGCCCAACGACGCGCGATTGGTCCAGGCGGCAGCGTTGGAGCGCGCGGGACGCCTTGTCACGCGGTTTCTGGGCCCCACCTCGCGACACACGGTGAGCTCGTACCCGCGTGTTAAAGTGTGCTGACAGGTGGGCCTAAGATCAATTTCGGGCCCACTTAACAGTGAGTGGGTGGTTGGTGTAGACGTGCGGGACGAGGTGCGGTGGGACCCACAAAGCACGTCAAACGGTGTACTGCGTTTCGTGCTGCGTGTGAGTGCACCCGAGGCGTGTGCCAGTGTCTCTATGACATGTGGGGCCGAGAGTAAATAGGGCCCGCATGTCAGTTTCATATACGCGTTGGAGTTGGGAAAACATAGCCGTTGCATATTTTTTGACCCCGATCCCATCTGTCAGTGACTTAAAAAAAGCCGTTGAAAATCTAGCCGTTTAAAATTAGCCATTGAGGTTATTTTATTCATTTTTGACATTAAAAATTCCAGGGCACATGTATTTGTAGAGGGAGGCCTTTTTCTAACGGTTTGACAAATTAGTCCATTAATACAATTTCCTCTTTTCTAACGGTCAATATATGAATCACCGTTAGAATAAATCATGTGGTTTATTCTAACGGTTCCCAAAATACTACCATTAGTACTTGTGTATTTCTTCTAACGGTTAACATATTCTAAACCATTAGAAAAAATCATGTCATTTTTCCTAATGGTAACATACATCGCAAACGTTAGTACAAATACCTACAAAATGCCGTTCTCCACTGTGCACCATGTACACTAATAGTTTTTTTCTAGATCGCGAACAACCGTTAGAAGATAGGGGTTAGTAGACTATATTTTTGTACTAGTGCTTTTGTAGTGAGATCGCAGATATGTCATACCAAGTTTGCTATCAGCAGAGAATTTAGCCTTGCAGTAGTTGCATTTAGCCATAGGCTTTTGTTGGAAAATGGGCTGCTACTCTAGAACCATGCAAGCATAAAATCATAGATCAAGAGGTTCACCACTAGACACTGCGACAATGTAGCAGCGGAAGAAGAGTCGATGCCGCAACCAGATCGTGACCAGCAGTGCAATAGTAGTAGCCACACCTCTACGGAAGTCCACACGTCCGGGGAAGGAGCACCGCATGTTCGTGTGCTAGCACCAATACACGTGGCTAGGATTTTACGAGATCTATCTCGTGGATGATGGTGGCAGCCAGAGGAAATCAAATGATTTTTGCATGCCCACCTCTCCTCCTTTTATAAGGTCTTGCAAATAAGCCTTACTTAAATGCAAACCCTAATCCCAATGGTAAACCCATTACCAATAGGGGACCCGTTTTGGATCCCATCCAAATTAATACTCCAACCATTTAAGTGTGTGACCCTGTAGGTTCGTGTATATGTGGCTACGACTGGAAACACCTTCCCGAGTCACAAGTCATAAGCGGTCCCTAGCAAGATATTATGACTACCCGCATATACACGAATATCATATCCGACGAATCTATACAACTTATCATGGATTATCTTTTTTCCTCACGATATCAGATCAAACTCAAGGTGAGAAACGTGCCATCCTTGAATAGCTCGGTTCTTTCTCGATCTTGTAATGGACTAACTTTTATCTATGTTTGGGGAAAAATGAGGTTCTGCCGAGTGACGTGGGCCCGAACGTGGCCTTGGGTAAGGGGCCTTCTCCTTCCCCGGACATGGTCCCGGGTAAGGGGCCCTCTCCTCCCCCGGACGTGGCTCCGGGTAAGGGGGCCCCTCCTCCCCGGACTTGGTCCCGGATTGTCCCGGGTAGGGGGCCCTCTCCTCTCCCGGACGTGGCTCCGAGTAAGGAGTCCTCTCCTCTCCCGGACATGGCTCCGGGTAAGGAGTCCTCTCCTCCCTCGGACGCGGTTCCGGGTAAGGGGGCCCCTCCTCCCCGAACTTGGTCCCGGGTAGGGGGCCCTCTCCTCCCCCAGGCGTGGTGCCGGGTAAGGAGCCCCCCTTACCCGGGGGTCTCCTTGGAAATTGGAGTGGCCACATGTCAAGGATCCGAGCCTCGCACCGTGTAAAAAGACCACAACGCCCTCGATCCGACGGTTCCAACTAGGGCAGTCTTGTAATTTGCGTCTTATGGGGTCTATTTATACCCTTGTAACCCCTCTTGTAACCAGGGACCAATTCATTTGCATCCAATACAAAAAACCAAAAGGCGTGCTTAGGAGCACTCTCCCCGCGAGAGAGCTCCCCTAACTGACTCGCGTCGGGAGCACGTCGACAGGACTAGGGCCTTCACTGAGGCCCAAACCTGAATAAACCCTAGTGTCAATCTCTGAGATTGTCCAACAAGGGGTGACCCGTCACACGGTCAGCCCGCGTTGCAGAACACGTGTTACGCACGTCATAAACCTGTCGTGGTATTTTCAATACCACGACAGTTGACGCCGACCATGGGGACTCGTGACAAATAGTCATGGCTCCAAGAAGAACAAGGCATTTGACCTCCATCTCCAACGATGCCAGCCCTAGCAACCCTGCACCACCGACGCAAGGGGCTGTTGTCGCGGCACCTCTTCCCGGGGACACCCGGGGGGAGGCAATACTCATCTCTCCCGTCACCCTTGGCGGGGGAATGGCTCCTGCGAGCTAGCCTGAGGGTCCCATTTTGGGGGGACCAAGCGTCCCCCGGGTGGTAACTTCGACTTCAGGAGATCCGCTACTCGGGGCGCTCGTGGAGGGCCAACTTCGCGCGCAACACACTCTTGAGGAGTTGTTGCGCACCATATCGCGGCCTCCGGCCCCCGTGTACCCACACAAGTTCCCGTTCATGGGAATGCCACCGCCGTTCATGATGGGACACCCAGGAGCCTTCTTCACGCCGGGAGCTTTCCCCTTCCCGGGAGGCGCTCCCACCTCCGGGGGACCTCCACTCCCGGGGAGTACGCCCATCTCCAGGGGCTGTCCCTTCCCGGGAGGTGCTCTCACCTCCGGAGGATTTCCACTCCCGGGGGGTACGCTCGTCTCCGGGGGTTATCCCTTTCCGGGAGGTGCGCCAGTCCTTGGGGGACTCACACTCCCGGGGAGCACACCCGTCTCGGGGGATATCCTTTCCCGGAGGTGTGTTCGTCTCCAGCGGACCTCCTACCCCGGGCGCAGGGGGTGCTATTGCCTCCGGCAGACTCCCTCCCCCGGAAGGGGCTCCCTCCTCCGATGGACTTCCTCCCCCGGGGGATGCTCCCTTCCCCGGGGGCTCCCATTCCCGGGAGGTCCTCCAATCCCCGAGTTGTCCCTTGTCCTGGAAAGGATTCCCCCCAGGAACCGTCCCTGTCCCAGGAGGTGTCTCCGGCGCGGTCCCCGATGCAAGCTGCCCCCCCCCCCCCCCCCCCCCCGCTAGGAAATTTTCCCACACCGCGGGTCGTCTCCATCGCCGGAACCCTTCCGACTCGCGACTCCTCTCCCACGCTAGCAGTGGGTGCGCATCAGCTCCCTCCCCCGGGGCCCCCTCCCCGGGCTCCCCCGGTGGTCCAAACGCGGTTCACCCGGGAGGAGGTAGAGCGCCTGCGCACGGCAAGGTCTGAAGGCGCCCCGTCCCGCCGGGGCCAAGAATCACTCGCACGCGGGCGTGGCTCTCGCGTCCCAACGGATAAGGGCAAGAGGCCCATGCAAGAAGCCACCGTCACCTCTGGGGACCTCCCCGAGGTGCAAGAGGTAAGCTCCACCAACCCCGAAGAACGAAGACGATACCGAAAGGTAGGCGGTCCGTTAGGACCCCTCCCCGATTCGGACAACGAACGCACCTCCCCCGTGAAGGGGGATAGCGACGCGAACTCCCCAAAGGAAGTGGAAGGGGCTAATCAACCCCTTTGCCGCCACCTCCAGCACGTCCGATGGCCGAAGCCGTATTGGCCGCCCCACATTGAACACTACAATGGGGAGGCCGACCCCTACGAGTTCGTGCAGGTCGATTCCACAGCTATCTCGGCGGTCGAGGGGGATGAAAGCGTCCAATGCAACGTCTTCCCCCTCTACCTCTTCGGGATAGCTCAGTCGTGGTTTTATAACCTGAAGGCTGGGTCCATTAGGTCCTTCGCGCAACTGAAGCACGAGTTTTACGCAAATTTCCAGGGGAATTACATCCGTCCCCTGGACTCGTCGCAATTGTACACCGTTCGCCAGCGGTCAGGGGAGACGATACGAAGCTTCTGCAAACGCTTCGCCCAGGTCAAGAGCAAGGTTGCTCACGGCCCCGACTCGACGATGATTGAGGCGTGCAAAAGCGGCATTCTCTTAGGAGAACTCCACGGGAGGCACTCCCGGAGTTGCCCGTCCTCCACCGATAAGCTCTTCAACGTACATGAGAAGTACGCAAGAGCTGAGGAGGACGACCTTTGGAAGAAGAATCAGGGGACCTCCGGCCCTGGGGAGAGGGACCCGAGGGACCCCTCCCACAAACGTCCCCGGAGAAGACCCCGCAGTGAGCCAAGGCCTCAGGACGCTTTCGTCCTCGAAGGTGGAGGCGGCTCCCAGGATCCCAACCAGGGACAGCTGGCCTTCTCCAAGCCCAAAGGTGGCGGGGGAAGCCAATCCTCCCGTACGCGAAAGGCTCCCAAGCCAGGGGGCAAGGAGGCTGGAGCCACTTTATGGTGTGCTTTCCACAAGTCCAACTCCCATGCAACCTGAGAATGCCATGCGCTCCTCCAGCACTTCACGGCATTTCTCGAGCAACATGGGCCGGGGGGAGGAGGCCCTACCTCCTTACCCCTTCCATCGCCAGCCCTGGCGGCACTCCCCGCTCCACCGGGGGACGTCAGAAGCAAGGCCAAGAAAGGGGCTCGAACGATGAGCTCCCTTTCCAAACCTCCCAAAGACATGTTAATGTCATCTTGGGAGGATCTGCGTCCGGGTGAGACCCCAAGCGCCAGCACAAAGAATACGCGCGAGAAGTGAAGGCAATAGGGGTCGTCAACACGTCCCGGCCACCAAAATGGTCGGACGTCCCACTGACGTTCACTGCGGAAGACACACGCGGGGTGAGCTTCCCCCACGATGACGCACTAATCGTCTCCGCCACCATGTTCAACTGCCGCCTCGCCTGAATCTTGGTCGACGCCTACCTAAAGGCGTTCAAAGAAATGGAGGTTGACGAGAAGCTCCTGCAACCTGCGGCGGGGCCTTTGCAAGGCTTCATCCTGGGGAAAACCATACACCCCGTGGGGAAGGTCGACCTCCCAATGACATTCGGCGCCTCGAATAATTATTGGACCGAAATGGTTCAGTTTGACGTGGTGGATCTCCCCTCCTCCTACAACGCTATAATGGGGAGAACCATCATCAACCGCTTAGGAGCAACGGTCCACCACAACTATCTTTGCATGAAGATCCCCGGGCCGAGCGGGGTGATCTCCGTGCGTGGTGACCAGGATATGGCTCGCTCCCTCTACGAGCGCGCCACCGCAATGATCGGGGACATTAACCTGGTCAAGGCCCCGGGAGGAGGGAGCTTCTCCCCGGCCCCGGATGTGCCGGTCACGCTCCCCGGGAAGTTCCTTCCCAAGCCTCGCCCCGAGGGGGACCTCCGGGAAGTCCTTCTCTCCTAAGGCAAGGGGAAGACTGTCAAGCTCGGGGCCGACCTCCCCGAGGAGCATGCGACGCAACTCATCGACTTCCTTCACGAAAACGCAGATGTTTTCGCATGGAAGCCCGCGGACATGGGGGGCGTGCCTAGGGACGTTATCGAGCACAAGCTTGCGGTGATGCCCGGTCGCCCCTCGGTAAAACAGAAAATGAGGAAACTCTCCTTTGAGTGGCAAGAGGCCATCAAGGTCGAGATCGCCAGACTCCAAGAAGCGGGGTTCATTCGGGAGGTCTTGCACCCGGAATGGCTAGCGAACCCCGTTCTCGTAAAAAAGGCGAGCGGCAAGTGGAGAATGTGTGTTGACTTCACCGACCTCAATAAAGCTTGCCCAAAGGACGATTTCTTGCTCCCGCGGATCGACAAATTGGTGGACTCGACCGCGGGATGTGAGCTGATGAGTTTCTTGGACGCTTATTCGGGCTATCACCAAGTTCGGATGGCTGTGGAGGACGAGGAAAAGACAAGTTTCATAACTCCCCTCGGCACCTTCTGCTACGTCCGCATGCCCTTCTGGTTGAAAAACGTAGGGGCGACCTTCCACTACCTCATGTGTTTAGTCCTGAGGGACCAAATCGGCCGCAACGTGGAAGTCTACGTTGACGACGCGGTCGTGAAGAGTCCTCTCTCGACCGATCACCTCAAAGATTTGGGAGAAACCTTCCACAATCTCCGCAGGTACGGGTTAAGACTGAACCCAGAAAAATGCGCGTTCGGCATTCGCGGAGGGAAACTCCTCGGCTTCCTTGTGTCCCAAAGGGGCATTGAAGCCAATCCCGAAAAATTCAGGCCCTCCTCGACATGCCGCCGCCGCATTCTGTCAAGGACATACAACGACTTACTGGCCGCTTGGCTGCGTTGAGTCGCTTCGTCTCGCGCTCGGGAGAGCGTGGCCTCCAGTTCTTCAAAATCCTCCGCGGCCTCGCGGGGTTCCATTGGACCCCCGAGGCACAGGCCGCGTTCGAAGACCTGAAGAAGTATCTCACGAGCCCTCCAATGCTCGTGAGCCCGCATTAAGGGGACCCCTACTCCTCTACCTCGCGGCCACCCCGGTTGCCGTCAGCGCGGTCCTTGTCAAGGAGGAATATGGGCATCAACGCCCCGTCTACTATGTGAGTGAGGCTCTCCAAGGTGCCAGAACAAGATACACAAAGATGGAGATGGTCTGTTATGCCCTCCTGATGGTATCGAGGAAGCTTCGCCACTACTTCCTGGGCCACCCCATCATGGTGCCTTCCTCTCTCCCCTTGGGGGAAGTGCTTTGAAACAAGGAAGCCATCGGCCGGATAGGGAAGTGGGGGGCTGAGCTAGCCCCCTTCTCGTTCTCCCTAACCAGACGATCCGCGATCAAGTCGCAAGTCCTCGCGGACTTTGTGGATGAGTGGGCTCTGGTCCCCGGACCGGACGAATAAGCGTGTGCCACACCTCCACCGCGTAATGACCATTGGACCCTCTTCTTCGATGGCTCCCTATGCCTGGCAGGAGCTGGCGCGGGAGTAGTCATCCGAAGCCGCGAGGGGGAACCCTCGAATACGCTGCCAGGCTCGAATTCCCCACGACGAACAATGTCGCAGAATATAAGGCCTTTCTCCTAGGGCTACGCCTCACCCGCTCTTTGGGCATCCGACGCCTCCTCGTCAAGGGAGACTCTCAGCTCGTGGTGCGTCAAATGGACAAGTCCTACTTGTGCCGTGACTCGAATCTGAGCCTCTACCTTGACGAGGTCCGAAAGATGGAAAACCATTTCAATGGCCTCGAGGCGCGTCGTATCCCACGTAGGGACAACGACCGTGCTGACACCCTCGCGCTGGTGGCGAGTGCCCGAGGGCCCCTCCCCGAGGGGGCTTTCCTGGAGGTCATTTCGAAACCTTCCTCGATGGCCCCCGACCCGGACTCCGAGTCCTGTGACCCCTACGTCACGGAAATCGTCCGGGCCGCATCCTGGATGGACCCCCTTATCTCTTGCATCAAGGGAGAGGGGGAGCCTCCCGACCACGCCGAAGCCAAACTCCTTCGCGCTAAGGCGCAGGAGTATGTGTTGATAGAAGGGACGTTATACAAGCGAGGAGCCTCCGCTCTACTTCGCTGCCTCCCGCGGGGGGAGGGAGTTCAACTCCTCGAGGATATTCACCTCGGGTGTTGTGGTTCTCACCTCGGCCCACGGGCCGTAGCGACAAAAGCCATTCGCCAGGGCTTCTATTGGCCAACAGTCGCCCGCGACGCGAGAGACCTTGTCTCTGCCTGCGTGGCTTGCCAAAAGATGGCAAAGGGCTCCAACCTGCCCTCCGCCACTCTATAGGCCATCCCGATCACTTGACCCTTCGCGCGGTGGGGAATGGACCTCCTAGGCCCGTTCCCCCCGGCACCGTGGGGTTACAAGTACGCGGTCGTGGCCGTGGACTACTTCTCCAAGTGGGTGGAGGCCGAACCCTTGGCCACCATCACATCTCGCGCGGTGCAGAGGTTCTTTTGGAAGAACATAGTGTGCCGCTTCGGGGTCCCCCGGGAGATCACCATAGACAACGGAACCCAGTTCGACTCCGCAATCTTTCACGAGTTCTGTCAGAACTTGGGCACGACCCCCCACTTCGCCTCGGTGGCTCACCCCAAGAGCAATGGGGCGGTCGAGTGCGTCAATGGGGCTATCCTCCAGGGACTCCGTCGCCACCTGGAACAAAGCGCCTCTAGGTGTGGGGCATGGGCAGACAAGCTTTCGAGCATCCTCTGCTCCATGCGGACGACCCCGAGTCGAGCAACGGGACACACCCCCTTCTCACTTGTATACGGGGCCGAGGCGGTACTCCCCTTGGAAATCAATTTCCGATCACTGTGAGTCAAACTCCTCGAGGGAGTTTCAGCCGACGCGTTTCAGGCCAACGAAGACAACCAGAGGCTGGAGGTGGACCTCGTCGAAGAAGAGCGGGACAAAGCCCTCCTCCGCATGCCATTTACGAATGTGAAATGGCACGCGGTTGCAACAAGCGTGTCTAGGGGAGAGCCTTCCGCTTGGGAGACCTTGTCCTCAAGCGCGTCACCGACCCTCAAGCTCAAGGGAAACTCAGCCCAAAGTGGGAAGGGCCATACAGGATCTCCACGATCCTTGGCTCGGGGGCTTACAAGCTTTGCACCCTCGAAGATCAAGATCTAAAGCACACGTGGAACGCGGACTTGCTCCGCAAGTTCTACACTTAGTCTCCGAACCTCCCCCCTTCTCCCCTTCGCAACTTCGCAGGGGGAAGGCGCGGCGAGTTTTAACACTGGCCTCAAAGCCTTTTCCTCCCCTTTCTGCGATTCCGCGAAGGAGGAGGCGTTGTATCAGCTCATTTTTATCAATGCAAATGGTTTTTCTCTCTGTTATGTGGGATGCAGAATGTCTTCTTTAACCGCCCCTGAGGCGACGCCCTCATCTTGAGGATGCCCTCCCAAGGATGCCCTCATCGCGAGGAGGCTATGGGCTCCAGCTTAGCCTTAAAAAGTCCCAACAGAGGGAGCCTCGTTCCCCCTAGGGCGGCTTACAATATCCCTTTATGGACTGAGGGCGTAAGCGGCAACCCAGTTCTTAAGGAACCGAGGTAACGAGTCACTTTGGAGGACTAGTCCCCCCCCCCCCCCCAATACACTCCAGAGCTCACTCATGCTCTTCCTCCTCCGGGAGCAATTTAGGTCGCACTCGACCAACGGAATTCTAATCGAACCCCCATACTTGCCTGCACAAGAACAGCGGCCTAGATTTCCCTTGTGACACCAGCGTGGGTCGCCTAGCTCAAGCCGCCCCCAGCTGCTGGGGGAGGAGACAAATCAGGCCCCTACATGAGTAAATGCCCCACAGGTTTCGAGAGATATTTGCGAGTCCTGCTTAGATCCGAGGGGGCTGGGGAGCTCCCGGGGGAGGGACTCACCTGGTCTGGGGGCTCCGCGCCTCTGGGACATGGACCTTTTTCCCCAAGGGGCTCTCTCCTCCCCCGGACTTGGTCCCGGGTAAGGGGGCTCTCTCCTCCCCTGAACTTGGTCCCGGGTAAGGGGGCTCTCTCCTCCCCCGGACTTGGTCCCGGGTAAGGGGGCTCTCTTCTCCCCTGAACGTGGTCCCGGGTAAGGGGGCTCTCTCCTCCCCCGGACGTGGTGCCGGGTAAGGAGGCCCCCTTACCCGGAATTGATTTCGAGTAAGGGGTCCTCCTCCCCCGGACATGACTCCGAGTAAGGAGTCCTCTCTTCTCCCCTGAACGTGGTCCCGGGTAAGGGGGCTCTCTCCTCCCCCGGACGTGGTGCCGGGTAAGGAGCCCCCCTTACCCGGAATTGATTTCAAGTAAGGGGTCCTCCTCCCCCGGACATGACTCCGGGCAAGGAGTCCTCTCCTCCCCCAGACTTGGTCCCGGGTAAGGGGGCTCTCTTCTCCCCTGAACGTGGTTCCGGGTAAGGGACCCTCCCTTCCCTGGACTCGGTCCTGGGTAAGGCAGCCTCCTCTTCCCCGGACATGGCCCCGGGTAAGAGGCACGCGGGCCCTTTTTTCTCACCCAGATAGCTATTTCCCTTGAGAGGGTGTTGGGATTAAAATACCGTTTTATTGATGAAACGGGACGGGGAACAACCCCCCCCCCCCCCCCCGGTGGGCAAAGAAGCGTACAAATCGGGGATCTAGATTCCCGTGGGGACACGACCCAGAGGACAACCCCCTCCGGTGGAAACCGAAAAAGAAACTATCCTCCATGTCCCTTTGCAAACTCCCGGGAGATGTCCTTGTACAAACCTTGGACCCTTTGGAACGCCGCTCTTAGCGTGTCCTCGGGCCAACTCTCGTAACCATCTAGTGGAAGGATCCGGAGTAGGAAAACCCTCTGAGATCCCAGCTCCGATGGGGGCAACTCAGTGCGACAATCATCAAAGTTAGCCATATGCCATTAGGGGAGCCACCTTAGCAAGGTGGCGACCTTCCCGGGAACCCCTGCAACAGGGAGGCCCCCAGAATCCCCCTCCGGGACATTCACATAAAAAACCTGTTGGCCAATCGAATGTTCAGCAAAAAATGTTTCATTTAATCTTGGAAATGCTTACAAGTATCCGGGGGCCCCTTCTAAGGGGCTACCGGGAGCCAAAAATCCTAGCAAAAAAGAAGCTAAACTAATTTCCGGGGGGGGGGGGGGGGGGGGGAAGGCTCATACTTGCCCGTTGTGATCCCCCCCCTCCCCCCCGGAGGAGGCTTCTCCTCGAGCGGCCGCGGGCAAAGTCTCAAGCACCCGGTCGAAGAAGAGCTCGGAGTGGCCTTCGGCTTCCCTCTGCTGGGGCTCGTAGAAGTCGAGGAAACCTGGGGGAACAAAGTCCCCAAGGGTCCGGACGCCATCGCCTTGGTACTCCGTGAGAGCTGCGGCGACGGCGATCACGGGGATGGCGAGACCCCTAGCTCGAAGATCCGCCGCCGCAGAGATAGCGGCCACCTGCCGGGTAAGGAAGCTCATCGCTTCCGCTACCGAGGCCAATGGGTTCTGAGGGTTGGCCTCCGGAAGGAACTCGAGCCCGAGGGAGATGAGCGCGGCCCGGACGCGATTCCCAGCTGACACCAAAGACCTGGCCGCGGAGGTATCGGCAGCACCCAAGGCCGCGTTCAACTCATCCTGGAGATGGGAGTTGGCCCCCTCCGACGTCGACAACTGCGCTCGGACGATCTCTAGCTCCCGGACTGCGGCATCCCTCGTAGATTCAGCCGAGACAAGCTACTGCGCCCAAACGTGCCCTAGCTCCTCGACGGCCACGTCCCGTTCCCGAATCGCCGCGTCTCGAGAAACCTCAAGGGCGGCCATCTCCTTGTTGGCAACCTCATTCTCCCGCGCAAGCCTACCGCGGAAGGCGCAGGCCACGGCGGCAGTCTGCCGCATACAAAAAAGGTGGTTACGAAAGCCCCCAAATGGCCGCTAGCAAATGATGTGTGCTCCTTACCTGGAGAGAGAGGGATATGACGTCCTCATACCAATTGTCGATCCCCCCCTCCGCTACGCGGGTCCGAACTCGAGGGGTGTGGAGGCCCAAGGAAAGCCGCCTCGTCTCGTCGACGGAAAAGAGCGCCCCCTCCCTGAGAGGGTTAGTGTGGCTCCCCCAGGTCCTACTCGCCCCGGCGCCTCGTTCCTCCGGCAAAAGGGCTTCTGCCGGGGGGAGAGCCGCACGTTCCCCCGCCCCCGGAGGGGATGGTGCCAACGGGGTTGGAGAGGGCGACTTCGCCGGGGGTGGCGCCGCCGACGTCCCGGTCCCGGGGGCCATGAGGGCAGCCAACCGGAGAACGGCGTCGGGCCTCCAGTAGCTCATGTCCGGGATCAGACACGTACTCGAGGACGCTACCTGAACCTCCCTCACCGGGGAAGGGGACAGGGCGTAATCCTCCGAGTCCGACTTGATCCTGATGCCGTCCAGCGCTCCCGAGGCATCCAATGCGTCGAGTTGCGCAACCAACGTGGCCGTGTCGGTGGGACTCTCGGTGAGACCCACCACCGGGGAAGGCGCCCTCGCTCCCGCAGGGGTGGCCGTACCTGGAGCTGGCCCTCCCCCCGTTGGTGTCGGGGGAGAACCCTCGACCGGGGGAGGCGCCCCCGTTCCCAATGTGGAAGCCCCTCCTGGGGCTGGCCTCACCTTCACGGGCACCGAGGGGGTCCCGGTTAGACCCGGGGCTGGAACGGGAGACCTCGCCCAAGCACTCCCGAGGCTCTCCCTGGCGGCCCTCGAGGCTTTGGCGCGCCCGGCCTCTTGGCCGCTAGGTGCCTCCCTCCGCTTGTGGGAGCCCAGCGTCGAAAGCGGCACCCGGACGGGCAAAGATAGCCCGAAGATCTCCCCCACCAAGTTTTGAGGGGGCCCTTCCCCAATGACCGAGCAGCATTGGGCGTGCTCGTCCTCGAAGTACCTCCCAAGGAGACGCTCCGCCTTCCCCCGGGACGACTCATACGAACGCATTGTAGGGATAAACACGGGAGTTAGAAAAGTGATCCTACGCCCAAGAATCGTTGAAGAACTTACATCATGACATCGGGTACTGGCGGGGACGGTTCTCTGCTGAAAGGCCCAACCCCCTCCGGAATCGCCCGAAGGGACTAAACCAGAGGAGGAATAACTCCTCCGCCAGGTCCCTCATACTCCTTCGGGACCGGGCCTTCACCATCTTGTCGATGAGGGCCACCTCACCGGCGCTCAACCTGGGGGCCGAGGGTCCTGAAGACCGAGTGAGAGCGGGGGGCTCCGGAGAGTAGACGATCTCCAGGTCTCCCACCCAGAGGTAGAACCACCTTCGGGCCCAGTCCTCCCAATGGTCCCGGGAGGTCGTGACCGGATACTGGTCGATCCGGGATGGAAGAAGCTTCACCACCACGGACCCAAACGTAGATTTCGGCCCGTGTCGCGCCACCGGGGAGCTCCGCACGGTGGCCTTGTAAAAGTGCCGGAAGAGGCGAAACGTGCCTTCCGTCCCGGTCGTGGTCTCGCACAACCAAATGAACAACCCCATGCGGACTAGGGCGTTCGGCGTGAGGTGGTTGAGTGCCACGTTGTACTCGAGCAAGAACTCTCGGACCAGGGGGTGTAGCGGGAGACGAAGACCCGCGTCTACAAACGCCTCGAAGGCGACGACCTCCCCTTCCTGGGGGCGCGGGACCGCTTCCTCGCCCGGGACGCGGATGTCCCCTTCGGAGAAAACCCTCCGGGTCACGAGGGCAGCCGAGTCTTGTGAAGTAAACTCGGAGGCCCCAAGGAAATCGGACGTGAGCCGCTCGGGGGACAACTCCACGGCTTTTCCCCGCACTCTCGGACCCATGGTGTTCTCTCGTGCGCTCCCGGGTCCTAGTGCTGCCGAGAAAGGGGTCTCTTACCGGGAGAGCTCTAGCGCTACCGGGAGAGGAGTATTGGAGATTTGGAAGTTGGAAGTGAAGCGGTTAAGTGACGTCCCCCCCCCCATATTTATAGAAGATAAATGGTGCCTCGTTTCTCGCGCCGAATCGGGGAATTCAATTTGAAGCGGTGCGCGGATAACGAAGCGTCTCTTGGGATCATTTAAAAGCGCCGCCTTGTGTCCCCTTACCGGGGAAGTCACCTAAGCTCCGCGGGTGAGGTATGGAGGTGCACGCTTCGATGACACGAAGTACCCTCGAGCGCGCGGGGGGCTGCTGTTGCTGGGGGAAAAATGAGGTTCCGCCGGGTGACGTGGGCCCAGACGTGGCCCCGGGTAAGGGGCCTTCTCCTTCCCTGGACATGGTCCCGGGTAAGGGGCCCTCTCTGGGCAAGGAGCCCTCTCCTCCCCCGAACGTGGCTCCGGGTAAGGGGGCCCCTCCTCCCCAGACTTGGTCCTGGATAGGGGGCCCTCTCCTCTCCTGGACGTGGCTTCGGGTAAGAAGTCCTCTCCTCCCTTGGACATGGCTCCGGGTAAGGGGGCCCCTCCTCCCCAGACTTGGTCCCAGGTAGAGGGCCCTCTCCTCTCCCGGACGTGGCTCCGGGTAAGGAGTCCTCTCCTCCCTCGGACGCTGTTCCGGGTAAGGGGGCCCCTCCTCCCCGGACTTGGTTCTGGGTAGGGGGCCCTCTCCTCCCCCGGGCGTGGTGCCGGGTAAGGAGCCCCCCTTACCCGGGAGTCTCCTCGGAAATTGGAGTGGCCACATGTCAAGGATCCGAGCCTCGCACCGTGTAAAAAGACCGCAACGCCCTCGATCCGATGGTTCCAATTAGGGCAGTCTTGTAATTTACGTCTTATGGGGTCTATTTATACCCTTGTAACCCCTCTTGTAACCAGGGACCAATTCATTTGCATCCAATACAAAAAACCAAAAGGCGTGCTTAGGAGCACTCTCCCCGCGAGAGAGCTCCCCTAGCCAACTCACGTCGGGAGCACGTCGACAGGACTAGGGCCTCCACTGAGGCCCAAACCTATATCAACCCTAGAGTCAATCTCTGAGATTGTCCAACACGGGTGACCCGTCACACGGTCAGCCCGCGTTGCGGAACACGTGTTACGCACATCATAAATCTGTTGTGGTATTTTTAATACCACGACAATCTATAGTTGACTCTCAACTATATTCGGCACAATCATGCACTTTCTAAGTCCAATTACATCAAGGGGCCCAGAGATATCTCTCTCAAGATATAAGATGGGCAAATTCCATCTCGACCATTCACTTCCAACCACATGGTTCATAACATATAAGTTGGTTCAATCCGACTAACATGTTCTCCAACATGTGTCCACGACATTGACTTGATATCTCATATCCATTGTCGCGCCCCGAAACTGTGACTACGACTATTCTTGTAGAGACCTAGCTCGCTGCAGCTAGTCCCATATATGCATAGCATACACATACCCTTGACTTCCCAGGATAAGTCAAGCACAGGAGTATATCACATTGCAACAGAGTCACTTACAAAATAGTTAAGCAGTGTGGCCTGCTGGCCTTGATATTACATAAGAAGATTACAATGCCTTCACGGCATACATGGTTTAGCAAAATAATATCTACACAGCAGAAGATAGGTGACCCACCCACAAAGAGAAGTGGACGGCAGAACAACACACATCAGGCCAATGACGGGACTGACGCTCCTCCTTCTGGATCCAAGAAGTTCTCCACGCCTTCATCTTGATTGTTGATCGCTCCGTCTACTGATTTGTAGGTTGCAAGGGTGAGCACTTACATACTCAGCAAGTCATAGGTAAGAGTAGATACATATAGTAGTGATGATATGAATCTAGACTAGTCAAGAATTATGGATGTTTGTAAAATAATCTTTTTCTTTCTCATGTCATCTTATTTCAGCTCATGGCAGCACTTTTCATAATATAACATCATCAATCATGTTCACTAGATTATAGCACTACCGCGACACGTCGACACACGACAGCCCACGGCAACACCCCTTATCATGACAATACATGTCATTTGGGTAATCTTGATTTAACACATTTTATTTAGAAAATAGTACTTGTGTCACACCCCGTGGATTTAATCCACCGCAGCAGACTCCTATAAACCCGGGAGCTCGGAGTATTCGAATACGTTTTTAACTCTGCAGAGAGGTACCAATTTACGCGCAAGATATTCCACTTTCAAGCCTTTCCTATCATAACAAAATGATTGGACCCCTGACTCACTTCATATTGTGAGCGGCAAGGTGGAAATAACAAGAACTTTTGTTATGTATCACTCACAATTCACCCCTGACCCTGTGGCTCTCCGCGAGACACAGTTGTGGTAGGTTGTACCCTAACCTCCACCCCTACATATGTTTCCATTACTGGATCAACGTGCGAGATCACCTTCAGTGATATGTGTGGGAGCCATTCTCCGTGTTTATCGTGCATCACTACACAATTCCAGCAGGGGTGTCATGTGCGATCCACATAAGTACTTGTTCAGGCCTGTCCCATACCAGGCTTGCGGTCGGCACGTTGTTCATGGCACTAGACGCACAACACAAGGTTCTAGTCCTTATATGCCAGTGACCAGACCATCCACAACCCTGCACCTTCAGTGCCTGCATTCCTTCGCAGTTTAGCACCTCCAGTGCTACCACCATTCAATACCATTTTCTGGTCACGGCTAGGGGTTTTATTTCATGAATATAAATATATATATACATATAATAGTTCATGGCTCAAAACTTGTTTATTTCACATTTCACAGATAACCAATCTAGTACTACCAATTCATAAATCAATCATTCTCAATCTTTCTCATGCAATATTATCTATATTCAAGGTTATGTTTTAGCAACATTTAAAATATAGGTTCAAGATGACCAAGGATATGACTTGCCTTCCACGTCGTAAGATACAGCAATTGATGACGGATCAACAGTGAAGTCCTCGAACTCAGCTTCTGGATCTGCTCGACGACAAACCAAACAATACACACAAATATTACTTATATATATTAAAATGATTTATGATCTATATGCAGATATGCTCAACAAGAATGATTGAACGATACTGGAGATAATTGAGATTGCAAGCTGAATTGAGTCAAGATCTAGGGTTTCAAGAAATTGGCTAAGAATGGATGTTAGACGCTCTTAGGATCTCAAGGTTACAATAAGAACATCAGTTTTGTGGTTGGTTTGATCAAAAACAGCGAATGTCAGCAGATTGACATTCGGATCAAGACTTTGACATAGCTTTAAGGAAAGCTAGAGAGCTTATCTCAAGTTATGACAGTAGAAGAAAGTGTAGATTATAACTCTACAAATTCAGTGGACAAAGTGGCTTTCAAAATGCACAAACAGAAGTGGGTAAACAAGGCAATGCCATTGACTGGCATGCACTGGGATAGTGTCAAAAGCTAGGGTTTAGCAGCAAATATAATTCAAGGGCTCAAATCAAGTTGTGATAGAAGAAGAAAATGCTGATCACAACTTCAGGAATCTAAGAGACAAAGTTATGCCCAAAATGCACATCTGGAAGGGAGTGAAAAGAGCTAATGCCACTGACTGACATAGTCTGGCATTGATCTTGACATGGCCAGAAACTAGGGCTTGGCATAACTTTTGATCTAGGGCTCCAAATGATGCACCACTTTGTCTGGGAGGTAGGCAATGATAACAGGAACAAATCATTCAACAGGATCCAAAGCTGAAAATGGCTGGAAGGTGATGAAATTCAAAGGAGAAGTGTGGTGGCGACACGGCACAGTGAAGCCACTGGACAAAAATCTTGGCATGGCTGTAACTTGAATTCTGGGCAGTTTCAAAGATCGAGCTAGAAGACAAATATGCTCAGGAGGTTGAAGCACACTTGAATGACAAAGTTGATGAAGCTGGAACGGCCGGGAAAGGATTCCCGGTGAACTGCGCTGAAGAAGATGACATGAGATTTGGGGCTTTTTGATACAGGTCGAATGAACTCGATTCCAAGCTTGGAGAGTGAAAGAGAGGTAAGAGGAAGTCACCTGCACGATCAATTTGGCCGGAGGATGGCCAGAGAAGCCTGGCGACGATCGCTGGTTTCTGGAGAAGCTCAAAATTGAGGAAAACTTCGATTGAAGCTCAATCTGGAGATATTGATGCATAGGCTTGCTGGAAATGAGTCACTGATTATTTTCTTCCACAGGATCGAGAGCTAATTCGAAGTAATTTGGCCTGCATTGCTGGAACAGGGCAATCGGGAAATTCCGGTGATCGCCGGCGTTAGAGGTCACCAGTGAGCAATTAAATGATACAGCATGATAAGTGAGATGAGAGGAACTCACTAGTGCTATTAATTTGGCAGGAGATGCAGCGGGTGAAGCTGGCACCGTGAGGCCTCAATCTGGACTCGTCGGAGAAGAAGATGATGGCGAGGAGATTTGGAAATTTGATCAAGTTCTGGTGAAGAGGAAATGATACAAGGTACTGATGGCTTAAATAGATCAAAGGGCGAAGCTTGCAAGGTTGTAATAGCAATAAATTGGTGTCAGTTGACATGAGTTGCCGGGCGTAGAAGCAACAACGGCGAGCAGTGAAGCGACTGTGCACTGGCGAGGTGACTGCTGATCAAACTATTGCTTCATCGGGACGCATCAATGTCGGGCAGTGCAAGGCGGTGGCGACAAGAGCTGGCAAAGCAAGCAACGTGGCAAGAGGATGCTGACAACGGTCGCGCACGGGAGCAAGCTGTTCAACGGCGTTGCCACGGCGATAGCTGGGGCGTGGACGCGTGTGCACATGCAAATTCAAGTGAGTACGAGCTCAGGCGAGGCGAGGCGTGGCCGGCGGCGAGCAAGCACGGCGCAAACGCACGGCGAGGCTTCTGGTCGTGCACTGCAGTTGGCCTGGTCGAAATAGGGCTGATTTGCAATTTCCAATTCTTGATTTGAACTGATCTGTAAATCTGATGATTTGGAAGGTTTGATCTGATTTTGATTCTGCTGATTTGGCAAACTTGATTCAACAGATGATTTGGCACAGATTGAAGATAAAATTTGAGACATTTGGATGATTTTTGATATGAACTGAAAATAGGGTATTTTAGGGTAATTGAAACTGAATTTCAATTGATTTCGAATTCTGGGATTTAGGGTTTGATTTGAGATACTCATAAAAGAAGAATTTGTGTTGAAAAGCATTTGGGAGGTGTTCTCTGAATCAGATTTGAATTTGGAGATGATTTGCAACATTTTGCCTTTTTAGGCCTCTGGAAAATCTGGAAAAGGACTGATCTGCGATACTCTTGGACTGATTTGCGAAAAAGGTTCAGATGGTAAAATCTGGCTGCCAACTTTTTGGATTAAGGTATTGGCATACCCTTGATCATAATCCAAGGATAATCTGGTCTGAACTTGGCTAAGATTTTGATTAAATCTGGATTTCTGAAACTTAGGGTAAAAGATATTCTGTTTTCGAAAACAGAAAGGAGTTGATTAATCTGGAGATTAGAGATAGAATTGAATCTGGGTTCTGAAGACTTTTAGATTTAGGATAACTGATAGATCAAATCTGGAAAGTTAGATCTTGACTTGGGGTCACAGGATAGATTTTGGAGATTTTAGGGCTAGAACAGAATAAAGCTGAGGCTGATTTGGTTGATCTAGAAGAGACATATGCATGCATGACTTTTAAGAAAGAAACATTTCACCCCAAAATTCAGGATGTTACATCCATGATCCGTGAAACTTGACTATCAATCAATGATCGTGCTGACTTATCTTGCATTATTATTCCATGTAATGCCGAAAGTCAGGGATGTTTAGAATAAGTATCACTGATAATGTCATAAGTAAATTGAGACAATTCATATATCATTATAAAGAGTTCCACAAACAAGTCACATATTTGTTAATCGATAAAAGTGATACAATAAGAATTCATAAACATGTCATGATACAACCATCTCCATAATTGCCTAGGGCATATCTCTATCAGCTTCATCACAACGTTCTCATCCACTTGAATTTCATCTTGCACTACTGTGAAGTGATGCAAACATCTGAAGCCTTCCTCCTTGGAGACCTACTTCTATTCCAGATTGGTGATTTACTTTAGGGGTGTAATCAGATCGGATTCAAATCGGATAGTGGTCATACCAAATCCAAATCCTATTAACTTTAATCGAATTCGAATTCAGATTTGGATACGAATCAGATAGTTATCGAATTAGAATTCGAATTGGATTTTTACTCCATTCAGATTATACTGCAGCGGTGGCGGGGACGGGGGACCGAGGAGGAGACGGCGGCAGTTGGGACTGGGGACGGTCGGATTGGGGAGGAAGGCAGCGACGGGAGACGAGGAAGGAGGCGGTGGCAATGGGAACAGAGGAGGCGGCGGCGGCGGGGACGAGGGACGATGATCCGTTTGAGACCTAGCCTTGGTTTTCGCACTAGGCTCGCCCAGATTCTAATATGCGGAATAACGGGATCTTACTCGGAAATACCGAAACCCAAAGTAATTGCACAACTCTTTATTTCAAAGAGGGCTTTACACGTCAAATATTAGACACACTTGTCTACGTCGAAGGAATTATAAGTGTCTAAAACTCAAATAAGTTCTATGACTCTTCGATGATCTAAACTAGACCTATTACAAGGTATTTATAGTCCAATCGTATGAGTACGTATCAGACTCAATAACCTAAATGTATTAGACTCATATAACTAATCCTAACCAGATAAACTTAGTTATACACATTCGGATTGGATTACAATTCCGAACAGGGAACGAATTCCTTTTCCTGGTCGCAGACCAATCCATGGTCGCGGACCCATATGCGATCAGGACTTGGTCGCGAAGCCGTATGCGATTAGGACTTGGAGATCCTCCCGGATCATGACTCCCTTGTTGAGAAGGAGCCAACCCCTGTTGCGACCTCGCGATTGAACTGGAGATGTGGAAATTGGGCTTGTCCATCTTCTTTGGTGTACCACTTTGCCGCACGTGCTCGTTGATCTTTCCGACCGATTCGAAAAGTCTCCTTGGTGCCACTGCGGGTGGTAGTTACCTTCTTCTCCAGAATCACATCTTCACGTAGAGGTTCGTCTCGTTGATAGACCAAATCTTCAACAGATGGTACTATGGTATCTGGCTCATCATCCAGCATTGAAGGCTCAAAGAGTTTGAGGTGCTCAACATTAACAACCGAGTAGATATCCATGTATGGAGGTAACTCGAGCTGACAAGCGTTATTACCCACTTTCCGCAAAATCCGAAAAGGACCATAACGAATGGGTTTGAGCTTCTTACCTTCACCTTTAAGTCTCTCCTTACTCAAATGTAACCATACCATATCACCTTCTTGAAATTGCACATCAACTCGGTGCCGATCATGTCGCGCCTTGTACTTGAGTTGAGCTTTCAGCAAGTTCTGTTCAACCTCACGATGGAGTCGTTGAATACCTTCCAGGAACTTTTGTGCTCGATCCTGATCGGATGCTTCCTTGCTGTTCTGTGCTGAGGTAGGGATCACAAACTCCATATCGAATGGACTCTGTGGTAGAAATCCTAAACAGACGTCAAACGGTGACTTTCCAGTCGAACCATGCACTGCTCGATTAAAAGCAAACTGCAGGTACGGTATGCTTCCATCCCAGGTCTTTGGGTACTTCGAGTTATATCCTCTCAAAAGATGAACAACTGTGCGATTAACCGCCTCGGTTTGACCATCAGTTTGCGGATGAAAAACAGTACTCCTCTTCAGCTTGGTGTCCATCATTGTCCAGAGCGATCGCCAAAAGTGACTAAGGAACCGGGTATCGCGATCAGACACAATAGAAGTCGGCAGTCCGAAGTGTGTCCAAACGTGTTGAAAGAATACCCGAGCTGCCTCTTCTCCCGTGATAGTCTTCCGACAAGGTATAAGAATAATCATTTTGGAGAACCGATCAACGACCACGAATAGATAGTCGTTGCCACGTCGGGTCTTAGGCAATCCTCCGAAGAAATCCATAGATATGCTTTCCCATGGTCGCGATGGAACTGGCAAAGGAGTGTACAAACCTATTTTTCGGTTTGCCGGTTTCGAGATGCTGCAGAGACCACAGCCTCGAACAAAGCTAGCCACATCTTGCTGCATACGCGGCCAAAACACATGTCGGTGAAGATTTTGCGACGTCTTTGTAACCCCAAAGTGACCAGCTACCTTCGATGTATGCGCTTCTCGCAACCATTGAATTCGAGGTGCTCCACGAGGTATACAAAGTAAATTGCCCTTGTACAAGAGTCCTTTTCGACGAACGAACTCCGTAGGTTTCCCTGTTTCGAGCTCAGTCAATACTGTTTGAAAATCAGGGTCTTCACTGTACATAGTGGCATAGTCATCATGACATGAGGGCTCGATCTGCATGAACGCTGATAAACAGAGGGTCGTAACTGGTGGTCGCGACAACATGTCCGCCAATTTGTTGTGTACGCCCTTTTTGTACTTAATCACCAGATTGAACTGCTGCAGATACGACATCCACTTCATGTGTCGAGCTTGCTGTAGCTTGGACTGAGTCTGCAAATATTGCAATGGTTGATGGTCGGTGTGGACAACCGTCTCTTTTCCCAAGAGGTAACACCGCCAATGTTTCACGGCCTGATGCAGTGCGCATAACTCCTTATCATAAGTCGGGTAGTTCTTCTGAGCTCCCTGGAATAACTCGGAGTGATATGCCACTGGTCGACCTTCTTGCATGAGCACTGCGCCCATTGCATAACCTGAGGCATCGGTTTCTAGCTCGAATGGTTTCTGGAGATTCGGCAAAGCTAACACAGGCGCCTCGCTGATCTTCCTTTTCAGCAAGAGAAACGTGTCCTCATGTTTCCCTGTCCACTCAAACTTCTGATCGATCCTGGTTAATGCATGCAATGGAGCAGCCACAATTGAGAAGTGTCGGATGAACTTCCGAAGATATTGGCATGCTCCCACAAAACTACGCACATCCGTAGCTGTTCGTGGACGCGGCCACTCACGAATCACTTTTACCTTATCTGGGTCGATTTGCAACATGCCGTTGCCGACCAGGAATCCAAGGTAAAGTAGAGTTTGCTGGCCGAACTCGCACTTCTTACGGTTGAGACGAAGTCGATGTTGCCGAAGCTGATCGAACACCTTTTCGACATGAATGAGGTGCTCATCCCACGATTGACTATAAACTAGTATGTCGTCGAGGTAAACGATGACAAAGTCGTCGATGAACGGTCTCAAAACGTCATTCATAAGACGCATGAAAGTTGCAGGGGCGTTGCAGAGACCAAACGGCATGACCAGCCATTCGAACAGACCTTGTCGTGTTTTGAACGCGGTCTTCCACGTATCCTCCTCTCGGATGCTGACTTGATGATATCCTGACTTAAGATACAATTTGGAAAAGACAATAGCATGCTTCAATTGGTCTAACAGGTCGTCAATACAGGGAAGGGGGTACCGGTTCTTGATGGTGATCTTGCTCAGTGCTCGATAGTCGATGCACATACGCCAAGTCCCATCTTTCTTTGGTACTAACACCACAGGAGATCCACAAGGTGAACTACTTGGTTGAATGACACCATCGTTCAGCAACTCACCAAGTTGTCTTTTGATCTCTTCATTCTCCAATACTGAGTTGCGATACATACTCAGATTGGGCAGTGTCGCATCGGACACAAGCTGAATTTCGTGCTCGACTGGACGTTTCGGTGGACAACCCTGGGTAGTCTCGAACAGATCACTGTATTTCTCCAGTAGTCCCGACAAACGACCAGAATCTTCTTGGCACGCCAACGACAATGCTGGTCGAGTACCCTCACTTTGTCCAATGGGTCGAATCATGATAAGCACATACTTGTGACATGCATTAACAATCCGTTTGGCTTGATTTGCGGTAATCAAGTTCGAAGTGTTGACGTGGACGTCTCTACTGATTACGAACTTAACCCCGTCTTTGGTGAGGTCGTACTCTTGCGCTCGCCGATGGAAATGAGCGTCTCGATCATACAGATACGGACTCCCAAAGATCACCTGACAGATATCGATAGGGACAACATCGCATTGCACCTCATCGATATACCGTGCAGAGATCGCAAACTTCAACACACACTGACTCGTAATCTGTTGGTTCACGTCGGATGTAAACCAACCCAGCGGATATGGTCGCGGGTGTGTGGTTGTCTTCAAACCAAGTCGCCGAACCAGTCCAGCGGAGACCAAATTCTTTTGACTTCCTGGATCGAATATCGCTGCGACCACTTCGTGCTTCACCTGGATGTTGATGGTGAACAAGTCCTCCGTCGGGTGATGGTCGTTCGGTGGATCCGAACCCTTCTCCTTCGGCATTGCCATCAGAGACAAGGTCGTATCCGCCTCATTAACCGAATTCACTCGGACAACTTCTTCGTCGGGTGAAGTCGCAGTAGCCGTGGTTGTTCTTTTCCCTGGTCCGTTTTTCTTTGGTCGAAGTTCAGGATGAAGCTTGTAGCATTTGTCCTTCGTATGTCCCGCAACTTGACAATGTTCGCAGAAAGCACCCGTGCCCGATTTCTTCTTCGGACTCGGCTTTTTCTTTGTCGAGGTCGCACTTTCCTTCGTGCTTTTGTCGCTGCGGGATTTGTTCTTCTTCTCGATCGCCATAGCAGTTGTGCTCGCGGTCGCGATATCTTGGACGCCGAACAGACTTAGCTCAGTACTGATCGATTTCTGAAGTCCAGATGTGTACTTTCGAAATACTTGAGGGTCGGATAGTGAGATGCCAATGACCATTGCTTGTCGTCGAAACTCTGTCGTATAGTCTAGGACGGTCTGGTCGCGCCGTTGGTACAATCGGTGCCAACGCTCCCATCTCTCCTCAAGGTAACCCATCGGATAGAATTCTTGTCGCAGAAGTCGTTTGAATTGACCCCACGCAAGGTCGTCAGCTTCACCACTGGCGATAAGGGCCTTCCACCATGTCTTGGCGTGGTCCTTCATTTTCAAAGGTGCAAATTTGACCTTTTGAGCGCTACTAAACCCTTTCAGGTCAAAGTAGGTCTCAAGTTGGTCGATCCAAGAATCCAGCTTTTCGGCATCGATCACCCCATCATATATGGGTATATCAATCTTAGCGTCGACTTTAAAAGATCCGACAACTAAGGAGGTGTTGGCGAGGTCGTCGGTCTTGTGGTCGCCTTCGTCTTCATCTTCGTCTGCCCTGTGCAAGTCTTCACCAGTCTTCTCACCCATAACCTTCCCTACTTCAGGAGGTACAATCATGGCCTGCTGCTTAATCCAAGCAAGCACGGTTTCCATATCGGTGGAGAGCTTAGCCACTTGTTCGGCTAGGTTAGCTTGAACGGAGGTATCGTCAGACATTGTCGGAGACGCGGCTGTAGGAACCGTCAATTGATCGCCTGGAGTTTCGCCGGAGGTTTTGTAACCCTGGCGAGTCTTCACCATCCACAGGATAGGAAAGTCGCTCTGATACCAACTTGATCCGTTTGAGACCTAGCCTTGGTTTTCGCACTAGGCTTGCCCAGATTCTAATATGCGGAATAACGGGATCTTACTCGGAAATACCGAAACCCAAAGTAATTGCACAACTCTTTATTTCAAAGAGGGCTTTACACGTCGAATGTTAGACACACTTGTCTACGTCGAAGGAACTATAAGTGTCTAAAACTCAAATAAGTTCTATGACTCTTCGATGATCTAAACTAGACCTATTACAAGGTATTTATAGTCCAATCGTATGAGTACGTATCAGACTCAATAACCTAAACGTATTAGACTCATATAACTAATCCTAACCAGATAAGCTTAGTTATACACATTCGGATTGGATTACAATTCCGAACAGGGAACGAATTCCTTTTCCTGGTCGCAGACCAATCCATAGTCGCGGACCCATATGCGATCAGGACTTGGTCGCGAAGCCGTATGCGATTAGGACTTGGTCGCGAAGCCGTATGCGATTAGGACTTGGAGATCCTCCCGGATCAGACGACCAGAAGGGGGAGGAAGGAGACGACGGGAGACAGGGAAGAAGGCGACAATGACGGGAATAGAGGAGGAGGCGGTGGCGGGGACAGGGGACGGGGGAGGTGGGGGCGGCGGGGATGGGAGACAGGGGACGGGGGAGGAGGAGGCGGCGGTGGTGGCGGGGATGAGGGATGGGGGACGATCAAACAGGGGAGGAATGCGGCGACGGGAGATGGGGAAGGAGGCGGCGGCGACGGAGTGGTGCCGCCATCCCATCCAACATCTCCATCTAAACCCTAATCCATGGCTTTCCGCGCGGGCTTCACCTTTTACCCCACGTCTTTCTACACCCCAAGATCGCGGGAGACCCTCTCGACGACGTTTGCAACACCTGCATCCACAACGTCGACGTCTACAGCGCCAGGCCCACCACGCTTACCGCCGAGCATTTGCACGCCAGTGGCGAAGCCGAGGGTGCCGTGTGGTTCTTCTTCAGCCCCGTGCTGTACTGAAACGAGGGAGGAGGCGGCGGCGGCAGCGAGGACGAGGGACAGCCGGGGGGGGGAGGAAGCTAGCGACGGGAGATGGGCAAGGAGACGGCAGCAACGGGAACGGAGGAGGAGGAGGCGGCAGGGACAAGGGGCGGGGGAGGAGGTGGCGGGGCGTGGGATGACCGGACGGGGGAGGAAGGCGACGGTGACGGGGCACGGGAAGTGGGGATTGAGGTTTTGCTGATGCCCTACACCTAACAAATTCAAATCTAAGTAAAGTATCCAAATCCGAATCCGAAACCCATATTACATACTAGATCCGAAACCGAATCCAAGAAAATAATCATATATATATATATATATATATATATATATATATATATATATCCAAATTTGAATCCAAGAAAATAATCGGATATATATCCAAATCTGAATCTGATTAGATAATCAGATATCCGAAAAGGCATCAGAATTTGATTTTTTCGGATTCGGTATCCGGATTATCTGATTATATCCAGATCCGATTACACTCCTAATTTACTTCTACTAGTAGTATTCTCAGTTCCAACATCATTTGATGCCACCACATTCTCATTGACAATGCTTTCAACATTGGCATTGGCTGATGTAATGTCATTAGCACTTCCAGATCCAATAGAATTCTACACATATAAGAAATTAATTAAATTATATTACAATTTACAAGGATTCAAAACATCAAACTTGTGCAAATTACCTGTTTGTTTTTGTTATTGCCACTTCAAACCTTGTAACTACCACTTTCAGATACCATACAATCAATCTAGATCAATAATAAATAAATAAGTTTCTGATACAAGAAGCAAAACATTAAGATTTTAGTTCATGCAAATTTCTCCTAGTCTAAATAAAGTAGCTCTTTTCTTTTGTTTGAGACTGAGGTCATGATTTATTAAAGGAAGACTCTAACACCAAACTCTCTTACAGTAGGTCGATAATGATTTTAGAACAAAGAAATATTTATAAAACTCCCACTAGTGCAGAGATCAACACTAAATACAAGAGCACAACTTTCCCGTCAAAATCCTGGAATACATTTCAGAGTTTAATTAACAAAGTCAAAACAAATCACAAATACAACTTTGAAGTCATTAGGAGTAATTAGGAAAGAAGAATGGCATGTCTACTGCAGTACTACTGTATGTTGCGCATGCCCCATAAGGCCATGATAAGCAGAAGATATAGCAAAGAAACGCATGCAAAGAATGAAAAATTCTACAAAAATCGACCATCCTTTACCAGTATTTTTCAAGGTAGAGCATCTTTTTAAAAAGGAAGAACAGATCGAAAAGAATTCGCAAAAAGGGGGAATTGCTATGTTAACTTTTAAAGCAATTTTGCATCAATCTTCAAATAACTAAGTCACCCAACGAAGCTTTTTTACAATTGCTGAACTATTTTAGAATATCAACAAAAGCTTATGATTTGTGAACAATAATACACAAACCATCCAGATTTGAAAAAAAACAATTGTTTGATCTTTGCACTGTCCACACCTCATAAACTTTCAGTAGAATGAAGAAATAATCAAATTCAACCTAGATCCAACAAAGCCTCTCAGGTCTCAACTAGTTGTAACATAAATATGCTGAACCATCACCTTATGCAAATGACAGTAGGTACTCTAAAAAATATGTATGCATATAACCGCGGAGCTGCTCTTGACATCAATCCAACTGTAAATGCTCACCACAAATACAACCAGAAAAGGACTGTCAAGTCCACGTATCACCATGTATCAATTTACATTGACAAATCAAGCCTGAAAGTTGGAGCCAGAATACAGTATAGCAATGAGAATTTTTTTTACAAATAATCCAATAAAAAAATAATTTCAAAACTAACTCGAAACTTTTTAAAATATCAAAAATGGTTTTCAATCGCGAGCTTCCGTTCTTCAATCGCGGGCCCAGTTCGTGGCCCATTTGCACCACTGGCCCAACACCCGGCCACGTTAACTTTCAATCGCAAGCCAAGGTCGCGATTGAAGCCCGCAACGTTTCAATCGTTCAACAGCTGTCGATCAACATGCACGATGTTCAACACATGTGTTGTTGCAGATGTCCTTATTATTGCTCGTGCCATGGAGAAACATACCCAACAACGCGTCCTGCGGAAGAGTTCAATTAGCCTGATGATTCCTCGAAACAAAGATGACTTCATGTGTAGATGCTGAGGTGATATTATAATCAATACGTCTTGGGCCTACGACACTGCCGATATAAACTACTTACATTGTGGCCACGAAGAGGAGAGAGATAGATGTAATTACATGTCGTAGCTTGACCTGTAGTGGAATGAGGTAGAGAAAAACACTAAAAATAATCTTCTAGGTGAACTTGATACTCTCTATTCAGATCAAGTGGCACATCACAGTTTGATCACCTTTTACTGCTATAGACCTTATTCCAATTATTTTTGCAACTGTCACAAACACGTGTAATTTTCTATTTTATCCACAACATCAATACTTTGTACTAAAAACCCTAATCTTTGATTGCCGTTAACAAAACCCTAGTCTTCAGTTCCCGAAAATATATATCCCAACTATTCGTTTTACAACTCCAACTATCTATGAACCCTATAACCAGAAAATATATAACCTTCCTCTTCTTCTCTTTTTTCCTTCTTTCCTCTCTCTCTGCTTTTTTGGTTTTTACTACCACAGTAAAATTACTAAAAATGACGTTTGTATTGTGGATTAGGTTTAAATACATGTTTCAGTCACGAGTCAGGGTCGTGACTGAAACGTTGTGGGCTTCAGTCGCGACCCCGGTTCGCGACTAAAAGTCGACGTGACCGAGTACGGGGCCAGCGGTGCAAATGGGCCGTACCTCCTAATCAGTCACGAACTGGGCCGACGACTGAAGATTAGTTGCGAACGAGAACTCACAACTGAAGGCAATTTCTGATATTTTAAATAAATTTTGGGTTAGTTTTGAAATTTTTTTTTTATTGGGTTATTCGTTAAAAAAATCCTAGCAATGAAGTTTATGAAAAACATGTATAATCAGTGAGACAAACACACCTCAAGCCTGACAAGAACATTCCTATTTTGCAGAATTCTCCTATCCCATTCAGCTATTGCGGTGGAATGTTTATGGGACTTTGCAGTACGGTCTTGGAGCTCATTGTTCCAGTCCCTGATAATCTACAATATCCACCAGCTACTTAATAAGCCAATTTCACAAAGCTATCTATAAAATAAACTGTTAATTACATTGCTTAAGCAAACAAAGATGTTCATGATTCATGAATCACAAAAAAAAACACCGATCTATCATCTAATGCTGGTAGCGACCAAAAGCAAGTGTTGCAGTGAAAACCAAACAAATGTGATGTTTTAAAAGATAAGAAGTGCATACCTCCTCGACACTTTTGCCAGCAATTTCCGACGGTAGCTTAGGTGCTTGGGATGTTGCTGGAGCAACAGCAGGACTGCATCAGAAACACAGGTGGGAAACCATGAAAAATGTATGTATGTCGGGGGAGGCCATCAATACAAGATATTCAAGTTTGTTCTTACAGCGGGGATGGGGGAGGCGGCAGCGGGTTGGGGGAATAGGGAGAGGCGGCGGCCAGACGGCGGGTATAGAGGACGGGGGAGGCGGCAGCGGGATGAGGGGGACGAGGGGTACAGGGGGAGGCGGGATGAGGCGTCAACAAGGGGAAGAGGGGACGGGGAAGGCCGCGGCTGGGACAGGGGACGGAGGAGGCAGCAGTGGGTTGGGGAGAACCGGGGAAATGGAGAATAGGGAGTGTTGGAGAGGCACAGATAAACCCTAAAGTAGTTACAGGAATACAAGCTAAAAACTAAATTACTAAACGTATGCGAATATTATCCGAATGCGAATCTGACTTCGAAACTAATATCCCATAAAAGATCCGAATTCGAATATGTGTAAACCCCATGTGATTGTCTAATTTTAAGTTATGTATGTTTTGACAATGTTTTAAATTGTTTATGATACATTTGTTTGTATTCATTTATGTTGTCATTATGTGTGAACAGTATTATGTGATGGACTTGTTTGGTTTTGGTGCATGTTGCAGGTATACCAAAGTTATAGTATACTTGCGGTAAGAATGGGCCATTGGAGTAGAGTTCAGGAAGGAACCAGAGACTTGATTGGTCTGAGATATGCTGGAGACTCGATTGGTCCGAGAGATGCTAGAGGTACTAGAGACTTGTGGGAACGCTAAACATGACTATTCCAATACCCATATGTGGCGTTGCACCAAGAGTGTTGAAGTAGCTTGAGCTAGTCGAAGTGTAGAGGTTGTCGGTCGGGGTCCGAAACAGGAGAGACTTCCCGGCATGTGGCGAGCTTTTCAATATCGAGGTGGACACGTGATGGTATTATGGGGAGTACAAGTGATGCTCATGATGTCCAAGGAATCACCAAGATGGTTTATGTATTCCGTGTGGAAGATTATGCAAAATATTCTGCTTGTGAATTAATTTTGCACTGATCTAGACTTGTGCATAGAAAAATTGTAGATCTCGAAGTTAGCTTTCCAATGGATTTAAGAATGTCAAAATCAACTTTTGGATGATGAAACTATGACTATTTTAGTGTCTACTGTTCAGAAAATATTGTAATTCCGAAAATTGTAAATGCAAAAATTGTAGAATGGATTGATTGAGAGTTGAGCCAAATTGGATTTCGGGCCCAACCTCCGCTAATTGTTAGTTTAGTCCCACATTGATTGTAGAGACTATTTTAAGTATAAGTTGATTTTATGTAAGAAGATAGAGTGTTAGGGAGATCACTCATTCCTTTGAGAGTTTTTGTCTATTGTGTTTTGCTTTTGAAACTTTTGTATTCTTACTTTTTTGGTTCTTAAATATTTTATAAGAAGTTAAATCTTCTCTTTTTTTATTGTTTAAATTTTCGTATATGCTTGTTTAAATACTCGTAATTGATTGTTTAAATATTCGTAATTTAAATACTCGCAGGTTGTTTAAATACTTGCAATTGATTGTTTAAATATTAACAATTTAAATGCTTGCAACTAGTTTTTTAAATATTCCCATTTAATTGTTTAAATACTTGTAGTTTATTATTTATTGTTTCTTTTTATTTCTCCTTTTTTATGAAGATTTTTGGATATCAAGAGATGTGGTGTTATGATTGAGAGTAGTTATATTTGAGATATTCGAGCACCTCTAGTATCTTCATACCTTTTTTTATTTGTTTTGCTTATTTCTTGAGATTTTTATTTTGCAAAACCGATTCACCCTAAATAAAGATGATTTTGGCATCCTTTAGAATTGTTCCTACGTTCTTTTCTCTTTTCTTTTTCTTTTTTTTTTTTTTTTTGAGCTGACCGATCTAGATGATTTAGGCTGTTGATTTCACACATCCACTAGCTATCGTTTTAGAGTTATTTTTGTTTCTTTCTTCTTTATTTTTTCTCAAATTAACAGGACAACAAGTTTAAAGATATGTCAAATTAAAATTTAATTTTAGAAATCTAAGTAACAAAATAAATTACTCTCTTTATATTTTTAAACTTGTATGGTTGTATCACTTAACTCACTCACATCTAACTTGACATCTTCCTAAACTTGTCACCGTTAGTAATTTTGATCCACAAACTTGTCTCTATTAGTCAATTCGATCACCGAACTTGTCTCGCTACAAAATATTTGAGTTTAACCGGTATTTATTTTAACACGACATTTGATGTAAATGTCATCAAATAACAATACACCGGTTTTTATTTGGATATAGTGGCACTTAATATCTTGGTTTATACATATGCCAGTTTAAAGTATACCATGGTATATACATTGAGAAAACTAGCACTAATGAAAACAGTTGTTATGTACCAACTTAAAGTATATCATGATAGTTAATTATTTATATACGTAGAGAAATTAGTTTTAACATACGTAGAGAAACTAGTTTTAACGAAGGTAGCTGTTATATGTCAACTTAAAATATACCATCGCACTTATATGCACGGGTTTACCTATAGTTAACGAAGGTACTTAAGTGCCGGGATAGTTTGAGGGGGATGCCAAAATTTGGGCGGGGTTTTATTTTCTTTCTTCTTTCCTTTTTCTTCTCTTCCTTCTTTTCTCCACTTGACAACTAAAACTTCCTGGTCTTCCGTCCAAACACCACACTTCTCCACCCTTCCTCAACCTCCATAGCCCATCTCCTACAACTCTCTCCACCCCAACCCATCTATTCTACCAATTCCGGCCAACCAACTACCCCAACTCCAACAAGTCCGGCCACTACTCTGGCGAGTTTCACCGGTCACGCCGCCACCACCAGCTACCACCACCCTATGTCATGTTGTCATCACCATGCCAAGATCTTCTTCCTCTTCGGTTAAGGATTTGTCTCCAATGATCTCCTCCAACAACCTTGACAACAGTGACATATGTGCTCATGTTGACTACACTGGCCTACGTCGACGACATGCCACCTGTGCCCTGTGCTGGCCGTGTGCCGTGTGTTGGCCATGTGTGTTGCATGTGCCCTCCGGCTATGTGCCATGCTTGTGTCATCCGGTGACCTTCACCCACGTATACACATGCTCTCCGATAACCTCCAACGACCGGAAATAATTGGATTAATACATGCTAATCCTCAGCATATGCATATGACCTCAAAGGCAAAATAGCAAGGGCGTAAGTAAACATCGGAAACAATATAAAAACACGGTGCATATAAATATTGTGGTTTCCTAAGCACTGAGGATTACTCTTCCCTAATACTATTTTCCTTGACAGACCAAAGCATCAAGAAAAGACAATTTGAGGCATTTACCTCGATATGGGGGCAGTTACATCGACCCAATAAGCCGTTCCTGTTGTAGTGTCAACATTAGTTAATTTAGTTATTTTCTAAATTTTGCATTTGTCCCGCATATTTTTATCATCAAATTTCATTAAAACAATGCCGCATCATTGGTCCATGCCAACGTTTTATGTCACAAGAAAATTAATATGGCATGTCATATAACAAAATATTATACTAAAAAAAACTTGTGTGGCATGATATGTCCACTTATAAATACCATATCAAGACGAGTGTTAACCATTAAGTACGTAATCATCTCACAGTATAGTGTTTATGCAGTAAACAAGTGTGTGGTCTTATAAGCGGATCGCATATTTATCAATAAAAAAATATATTTATCATATTGTACATCATTTTCTAAGTGAATTAAGAAGAAAATAAAACAATGTTAATGATTACTACAAAAAATAGTTTGATGAGTGTTGCAATTTTACTCAAACCAATAACATAAAAAAAGAAAAATTAGACATATTCTACTTGAGTCACTCGTACAACCGTTTAATTGCTTGAGTGAACTTATTTACTTAAGCGGCCCACTTAAGGGCTAAAACCACTTATTGCTAACCGCTTATATAAACAATAAGAGGTGAGTGAACACTTACTGCTTATGCAGGCGATTAGACAACCACTCAAACCGTTTCAAACCATTTTTTAAAACAATGATTTTAACTGATAGATGGACTTAAGTGAAAAAATTAAATAGGTTTAAAAACCTAGAGTGCAATTTATATTGTGGCACAACCGTTTAAGTTTAGGATCTGGAGTGTAATTTCCTTTAAATCGCATAAAATGTCAAATTGTTTCACACTTAATACCCATAGCTTAATGCCTCAAGCATATCAAGAAGCTCCAAACAGTACTCCGACGAAATCCAATTAAATCTCAGGAAGAGAAAACTGAAAGCACATGTGAAGAATAGGAATTGCAAATTTCTTCATTAAAATCTTTAAGATTTTTTGTTTGTCTCAATACTATAGGGCCAGTTTTTATAATAGGTGCTAAAATGTTAAAATATTAATACATTTGAGGGCCAAAAAAATGTTAAAATGTTAATACATTTGAGAACCGCACCAAAACACATTCGTGGGTACAACACAAGAACAAGATTGATTGCAAAAATATAGCATTTTCAGGCAGAAAAATTCGTCATCACAACAAAGAATGATCAGATAACTCTCCAATTGAATTAGTGTAAGTGACCTAGAACCAACAATATTACAAGTTACAAATCTCTACAAGCTGGGGGGAGGGGGAGTGTGGGATGGGGTGGGGTGCGGCTACCAGCAAGTATAGGGTACAATATATATTAGAAGTATCGAGTCCTCCACTGGGTGACAATATGAAATAAGTTTTCTCCAGATGTTGTGATAGAATCAACAAAAATACCTGCTAATGGGTTATCAATCATCGATGATTTCCTGTCCCTCCACTTCACTTACTTCAGTAGCGGCGGTTGTGGTGGTATGAACGGTATTATTGCTACCCCGGCAATGCAGTAACTGCCGCTGAAGGCTCTTGATAAGCTCATTGAGCTGTTGAATGTTTTTCTCCTGAGATAGTATTATCTGCAGATACATGTAATCTTGTATGAAAAACAAACCACTTCTATACAGAGCAGAAGCAATAACAAAAATCATGCCATCAAACAGTAACTTGGACTAGCATAGTCAAAACTCGCATATTGTAATTTGTTACGCCCAACATGAAGTGCTTTATTAGTTCTTTTCTGACAAAAGTAACAGGTTTAACTGATTCATGAACACCAAACTTAGATTTCAGTTCCAGAACCAGTGTTCTAGTCAATCATGGTGACAAATATTTCAGCATAGTAATTTCAGAAGTTCAGAGAAGGATCATTCATTTGTATTTGTAGTTAGCCAGTCTACCAACTATTTCTTCTTACATGGTTATTAAAAGGTATGAACTGACATGACATCTACTGTGAAGCCCATTCGCATGAATAAACTTCATTTTTCAATTGTGAACAACAGATAAGCAAAAAATAATTAAGATATTACTGGCAAGCTGAAATGCTCCGTTGTAACACCAAATTCCTCATGACACACAATGGAGCATGATCTCTCACTAATCAGTACCTAAATGGCTAAATCAATTCAATCTGTACACCATAAGCAGGAAATCAATTGTGATCAAATTGAAATATCCGTCATAGCACCTAATTACTCACATATGTTAGGAAGTGAAACGATATATTTTTGCTAATTGGGACCAAAATTAATTGAATGAGTTCATCATAATCAGGAAAGCAAACATTACTCCATCAAGCATTCATGAGCACCAGTTCTCAATAACATTAACCATAAGCATTGCATTAATCAAGCTAACTGTGGGATGTGAACAGAATTGAGGAACACCTTAAGCCAATTCTCATCAATGAATGATGTTGTGCATTATCGTGAGTTCAAAACAACAGGGGTGGCTGCAAGTTACACTAATAATCAAAAGGGGAAATTTTATAAATACCCCAAAAGTCACTCCCATTTTCAAAAACACCCCCACCAGAATTTTGCAATATCTGCCCCCCCAAAACCCACCCCACAAGTATTTTTCCCAATTTAAAAACCCACCTAGGGTTAGTTGGCAATTAGATTCAACGGGAAAAATATTAAAATTACAATCACTGACATTTAGGCCTCACATGTCAGTTACTAAAATTTTAAAAACTTTTCCTTGTCTCTCCTTTGCCTTCTCTCTCTCCGGTAATGGCAATGGTAGTAGCATCATTGGTAGAATGTGGCAGCAATGGTAGCGGCGAGGGAGGGTACTGGCTGCGGTAATGTGGTAAGTGATAGCAGTGAAGGGTGGTGCAACATTGCCTGGTGACGACTGAGCGTAGCAAGTTGCAATGGCGTGGAAAGTGGTAATGGCAATAACACTGCTTTGTCGCATCGCCTCCCCTATTGCTTGCCTCGCTCTGCCGTAGTTGCATTGCACACCGTCACCCACCCTTTGCTGTCGCGCTCCGCATTCGCCAGTCTCCGCCACCATGTGCCCTTCACCATCAATGCCGCAGCCCTCCACCAGCAATTTTTAAAATTTTAGTCACAAACATGTGGAGCCTGTATGTTAGTGAGCGTAATTTTATTATTTTTAATATTTTCCCGTTAAATCTAATGGTTAATATTAGATGGGTTTTTTAAAACAAAACATTCTTGTGAGGGGCAAAGTATTGTGAATTTCTAGTGGGGGGATTTTTGAAAATAGAAGTGGCTTCTAGGGGTGTTTACAAAATTTCCTCTAATCAGATATACCAGCCTCGCCTAGTTTTTCAAAAGACAGCTGGCCAATTTGGTCAAATTTGGACTTTGGACCCAACTTTGAATTCAAAAAGATTCACAAATTGATTAGCTTGGTTCAATTCTCACTCTGTCATGAACTATCTCAGTTCTATTTTTGCAACACATTCAACATCTCAGGCACCAGATCTCAAACATAGAAGGCAGTTGCGATGCCTTGAGCTGAACGGCATTTCACTTCATGGGAAAGCTCATGTTAATCCATGCCATCTCTCATGATACCATCTTGTTGAATCCATCACAAAAACCCTAAATCTAGCACTTGCATACTCAAAAGGTTCTTAATCGGCTGGTTACCATTGAAAACAGCCAGAAACTGGCAGCAATTGGCTAATAACTGCTTTTAAAGACCTCCAATTCAATGTTTACAATCACCAGACCGCCCAGCAACCAGCATTTTAACAGTTCCCACCAGTAACCAACCACAAACTGAAACTAGAACTGGGTGCTGGTGAACCAGTCTAAGGGCATGCCTGCAAATATCAGCGCTGCATAATCTGCTAAGGATATGTGATATAACACCCATTTCACATCAACGTCTAACATTATGAACTTGAGAGGTTGAGAGCAATGCAGATTACAGAGGTTTCATGGACAGTTCTCATCCTATATGTTGAGTGCTTTGGCTTGCAACAAAATATACAGCCACCTTGTCAGTTGAAAGAGCTTCTTAACCGCCACACACATGCTTTATAGCTTTCTCAGATTAAGAAATAAATTGGTTGCCCGCTCCTAATGGTGAAGAATTGATAGATGGGGTCTTCAAAATATCCATCTCAATCAGCTATATTCTCTCTTTGACATCATTTAGGGCATTCTTTATTTCCTCCTTTACTTTTCCATAAGATTCAATTTAGTAATGTATTTTGTTGAGCTTAAGTGCAGAAGTTTTATTCTAACAAAGTCACGACTGTACAAACGGTTTTTCCTGCAACTCTCTAGTCTACCTAAAAAATGACATTTTTCCTTAGATGTTATGCATATAAGCTGGTGTAGTAACCAAGTTGGCATTTAAGTAAACTACTGACGTGTGGAATGACAATAACAAAATGCAATCGGCACGATGAATTGAATGCAAAAAACTAATATGATCTTTCTGCGGGTCATAAAGAAACTAAGACAAGCAAGATTTTCATACTAAGACTTGGCTCCACTAGTGTTCACTTGGCTGACCAGGTCTAAGAAGATTTGTCAAAAATGACATGCTTGAGGTCAGCCGCCTTCTGCTCAAATGAAGTGAAAAAAATTGGTTGCTATACTAGATGCTTGCGTGAGCATGAAAACCCTGTGAATTTTTGTCTCTGAACCCTAATCTATTTCGCCAATATTCCTCCAAGTTAACAGTATCAAGCCTTAATGAACACTCTAATACTAGGATCACCATGAAAATCAGAAACTCTAAGACAAAATTGCCAAATGCTAATAAGCAACAGTTTAACAATTGCCAATTATTGCCCAATCTAAACAATTCATCTGAATTCGAATTTAGATACCATATAAACCAACTAATTTTCTTTTCTTTTTATTTTAGAAAGATAAGAACACGGTTGCTTCTAGCCAAAAAAATGCACCTAATTTCCAAGGAAACCAAATTCTGGAATTGCCCATAGAACAGCTACAAAAATTGAACACTGATCTAACAAGAAATTCGGAGGGCTCACCTTTTCTTTGACGGCATCCTCCCTGGCCAGCACCTGCTGCCGCCGCCGCGCCGCAGCGGGATTGGCCTCGGCGTCGCCGATCTGCTGCTTCCACTCGAATTGCGACGTGATGATGAGCACCAGCAGAAGGAAGACAAGAACCACCGGCCTCGAATTCATCACCTGAAACACACCAATTTCCAAGAACTGGATGGGATCAGATAGCAGTATTGTTCAAGAATGGGGGGAGGGGTTGGCGTTAGGGCTTACCAAGAAGGGAAGTCCCGGATCTCACAGTAGAGCACGAAGAGTAGGAGGCGTTGGAAGAGGAGGCGCTCGCCGCCGGTCGCCGGCGAGAGGAGAAGACCGCGGCGAAGAGGGGAGAGAGAGAGATGGGGAGAGAAGACTACAGGCTGCTGCCTGCTGGTAGAGAGGAGTCAAAAGGTACGAAATAGCTTAGGAAACTTCGCAATGCTAAGTGTCCGGAGACGTCCGATCATGTACGAATTTCTTTTATAAATAACAAAAAAAACAAATGCAGAAATGACTCACAATTTAGAGATTTTACAAAAATAATCTGTCGCGTCAAGATCTGGAGACTCGATAATTGACGTGTCGTGTTGCGACTAGTTGCTAGCGGCTTATTGAGTACTAGAGACTCGATAAGTCACTTGTCGCATGCTAGAGATATGAAAAACAACTTATCAAATCTCTAGTACTCAACAAGTCATTGGCACTTACCTCAGCTCAGATCCGCCTCTCCCTTCTCTCTCTTCCCTCATTTTCTCTCCTCTCTCTTACCTGAGATCATTTTCTTCTCTCACTCTCATACATTTCGATTTTATTTCTTAGATCTCGCAAAATTTAGTCATTAAATTTGTTTGGTGCAAGAATCAAAGTTGTAAAGACTTGCAAGTTCTTCAAAACAAGATAATTTTTTTATTCAAATGCAACTATATTTTCAACAGCTGGGGACAGCCCTTCGATAACTCGAGCTTTCAGTAGGACCAGCACAATATATACACTCCACAGGGGGACGAAGCCGAGTGGGTAGTACAGTAGTGAGATAATGATGACTGGGTCTAGAGCATGCTAGAGATGCATGACCCTGATGTGCATCAATACTACCCATCGGATAAGCTAAGGCTAAGTGAGTTCATAGATTCTCCTTCATCGACACAACCATCTCAGTTGTACCGGCATGTGGAGCGATACAGTCCTTCTGCAGCTGCTGGACAGCAATCACATGTGCCACCTAATCCATATTCGCCATCACATCTTAAGAGAGATAGGCCGGCACATAAAAGGGGCCGCTCAAATCCTTAGAGTATGTTCTATTTTATATTTCAATCATATACAAACATCTTAAATTCTTAATGTTTGCTGCTATTTTTTCTTTTATTTAATGCATCGTGTTATGGCCGAAAATCATAACTGCTTTTATGCAACACATCTTAGAGAGACATTATGTAATTTTTTTACATGATATAAGTGCATGTTAATAAAAAATTTTAATCCTTAGTCATTAACCAAGCAAATTAAGTAATCTCATCATAATATAGTCATCAAACAAATAAATATTTTAAATTATTTGCAATATATCTTAGTTGAGCTTTCATTAAATTATTTGCAATCATGTGTTTTTATTGCCCTCACACTAACGACGGATGAATCATACATGAATTCGGAAAAGAAATTTATTGTATATTGTACATGAATCCATCATAAAAGCCTGTTAGAGTTGTCATGTTGACTTTTCCGACTTTTCAATTTTTCGTCAAAAGGCTACCTGAGTTGTCACGTAAATTGTTCCAGCTTTTCAGCTTTTCGTCAGAAAAGCCTGCCCCATTTGTCAAATCTGTTGCATAATGAAACTCACCTCAAATCTGTTTGATACGTCCATAGCTCCCAGAAAAATCATATCTTGACAAAGTCAACCCTTACTATGAGGTCGAATGGCGTTGGCCCCAGACCAACTAATAGTGAACAAAAGATTAGCGCGTCGTCGTGAAGCTAATCGTACCATAATTAAAAATCCCTAGCTAGGTTCGAGTCTTGACCGTCGTTGGCCCTTCTAAATACTTTTCGTCGTTAATTTGCTTGAGTGTTATTCACTCAATCATGTACTCTCTCTGTTTTTAATAATATATCTCAATTTAATTACATGCATATGAATTAAACCGTGACTCATAAATGTAATCTTTATGTCTTTTTGTTGTCCTAACGCTAACATCAAATATAAATACATATTAATAAAATAAAATAAACAATAATCATTATTTGAATAGAGTTGCTAACCAAATCTTAATATAAACATAGCTACATAAAATATAAATATATGTTATTAACGTAAATTTACATTAATCACACTAACATGATGACATAAGCCAACTCATATAGATATCTCCCTTGTCCCTTTGTTAGGTTTTCCGCCACTTGTGGTTATGGTTGGGTATTCAGGAGGGGCTAGGGTTCGGTTTTCAAGTTAGAACTAGCTCACAGGTGTTAAAATTAGACCTTAGAGTTAGCGCTAGGACTAGGGCTAGAGTTCGAGAGAGTTAGAGTTAGGGTTTATGATTAGGATGAATTTAGGGTTTACAATTATTTCCACAACATGATTATTTCAAAAAGTTTTATCGCCGAGTTACACAGGTCTCATAAAATATATCTGAGCCAAACCATCATTTTATGTATTTTATTTGCCCTTAAGCTAACATAAAATATAAATGCATGTTACTTAAATAAATTAATTAATTGATAACCATTACTCAACAAAGTTACTAACCTAATATTAATATAAACCTAGTCACATAAAATATAAATGTATGTTATTAACAAAAATTATACATTACTAAGTCGTTGTAGCAATCTTGTGATTATCAATCAAATTTTTACTTAAATCCTAATCTTATAATTATAAATCAAATAATCTAACATTACTAACATTTTACAACCCACTAGCTTTGCTACTGTTCACTATTCTCCCTTTTGGTTGAGCCACGTCGCCTCTTTTGTTCTAACCGTTGGATCAGTTCTGTTTGCCGCTCTGATCTTCCCACGTCTGTGTAGCGACAGTAGGCGCGGAAGCAGCAGCAGCCGCATGGCGGCGGCGGGGCACTGCGGCAACCGCGCTACGTGGGCGTGGGCGTGGACGCGGAAGCAGCGATAGCGGCGAGTTTATTTAAAATGGAGAGCCAAGCTAGTGTCTTATCGTGGCTCGGAGGTTATTAAAATAAATTATAAATTAATTATAATACAATACTATTGTAAACTTGTAACCATCAATCAAAAACTTAATTTAAATCATAATCTTCAAATTATATATTAAATAATTTAATTAAATATCAAATAATAGCAGAACTGAGCCAGTGGCTTGTCGAGTGCTAGAGGCTTAGCAAGCTGCTTGTCGCGGCTCAAAGATGTGACAAGCGGTTTGTCGCATCTTCAGCACTTAACAAGCCGCTGTGAGCCAATCGTGCCACGATAGGTGGCCTGTCGAGCCTCTTGAACTCGATAGACTGACGTGATGGATCATTTTTGTAAAATTTTATAACTGTGGGTCATTTCTACGATCGTTTTTTAGATAATTTATAAAAAAATTTCAATCATGTACTGATATATTTTATCTATTTATTTATAATGGTCTATATAAGATTCAACAGTTCTAAATATCTTCTTGTATATATAAAACTTATATAATTTATGTCTCTTAAAAAAGGTATGATTGTCTGACTAAGATCAATTAAACTCAATAATATAGAGAAATCTTCTGACAAGGTGCTGTTGATCTTAACTATGTCTGTTAGTGTGCAAATAGATAGGTTGACTTTAATTGGTTTAGCTATCTTTCTTTATGTGGATGGTTGGATTGACTTCCGATTGATCTAGCGGCCTGTTTAGGCGTGAAAAAGTTGGGATGACTTCCTATTGATCTAGTTGTTTGTCTTAACTCAAAGATTTGCTCAGTTGTTGTTTATTGATCTGATTGGTTCATTCATTTCGAAGTGTTGGATTAACTTTTCTGGCAATCACTAAATAAGAAGTTTTTAGTAAAACTTTCTCTGAAGATGAGTGATTTCGCTATATGTTCAGTGTGGATGCTAAGATTGACTTTTTGTTGATCTAGCCACCTGTTTTGGCGCGCATATATAGTTGGGTTGATTTTCTATTGATCTAGTTATTTGTTTTAGCTCAAAAGACTTGGTTGGTTGTTTATTGATCTAACTGTTTGATTCACTTGAAGAGAGGGATTGACTTTTCTAACCATCACTGGATAGGAAGCTCTCAATGAAACTTTTTGAACAATAAAAACAATGCCAAAATGGGTTAAAGGCCTTCGGAATGGCTGAGGGAAAACTTTTTTTTATCAAGTTCACTTCTATTTTGATACCAATCAATAAAACTTGATTCAATGATTATAAATTTGTACAGCATAACCTAAAATGATAAAATACAATAATCTTAAATAAGAATGCTTTGAGCAAGCTGCAATCCAAGACCCGCAAGTCTTGCATGTGAGAATCTTTTGGGTTATAAAATAGTAAGGGCCATTACATTTGTAGATTGTTGAATATTTTTTACATTATCATTTTTTGAGTTACAGTTGTTATATTTTCTTAGTTATAGTTGTTTGCATTTTAGCATTTTATGTTGTTGTATTTTTTATTTTTATGTTATGCATTTTGTTAGTTAACCTTGTCATATTTTTCTATTTTAGATTGTTGCGTTTTCTTTTCTAAGTTGTCGCATCTTTTGATTTTAGATTGCCGCATTTTTTTGATAATAGGTTATTACATTTTCTTAATTAAGTTTTGTGTATTTTCTTACTGAAGATTGCCACATTTTTCTGAATTTTAGGTTATCGCATTTTATTATTCAAAGTTGTCGTATTTTTTTGATTTTAGATTATCACATTTCTTATTTTATTATTCAAAATTATTACTTTTTTGTTTTAGATTATCACATTTTCTTATTTTAGGTTAATGCGCTTTTTAGTTAAGTTTGTTGAATTGTCTCATTGTAAGTTGCCATATTTTGTTATTTTACGTTTGTTTAGGTTGGAACAGTGAATCCCGGATCTGATAGTTTGGGCAGACAATTAAGGAGGTGGAAGAGGAGAAACTTTTTTTAATGTAAGAGTTATGAGTAGGAGTGTGCATTCAGTTTTTTCAATTCATTTATTTCAGTTTTTTTATTGGTTTGGTTATACAAAATTTATTGGTTTGGTTATACAAAATCAAAACTAAATTATATTTCGATTTGGTTAGATAAAAAACCAAATTAATTTTGGTTCGGGCAGTTAGTCCATTTGTTTTTTGACGTAAAAAAGAACATGTAATGGTTCAGAAATAACAATTAAACGGCCAAATAGCATAAATCATAGCACCTCACAATGACATAATTTATAAATGATAGTAGGAGTATAAGACTGTACAATGATATTTAAACAATCATAAAGCATAAGACCATAAGATCAATCGACCAATTCGTCCAGCACATACAAAATACAACGACGTGTCTTTCCTATACTAAAATACCAGAGTAGGTCTAGTATTCAATATATGCCACAAAAATTTTATTGATAACCTCAGAAAGAACACCAGGCTGATAAATATGTACTGTTTTAGATATGCAAATACAAAAATTTATACAGATTTAGGGTCAAAAGATTATCCCCTTCTAACTGTTGATACTCCTTCTTGATAGTTCAAGACAAAACCACCAGTGAAAATATCAATTATGTTGTACTATACCAGGAAATACAGAGTACAGAGGTAGATTCAAAGCGGTCGTAAGGTGTTTGGGAGCTCTTTATAAGCGATTTGATGGTAAACTTATACAAAAAAATCCACCCCTAACTAAACGCTCGGAGGCAATTCGGTGAGATGAATTTATATGGCTAGTTAATCTGGACGTAAAAAATTTCTCCAAACTCTCTCAATTCCGAAAACTCGATCTAAAGCGAGAAGCATGATCCCTCTTGATAATGACGAAGTACTTATTTATGAGTCTTGATTCCGTCGTAACTTGACAAGACACTGGGATATCCTTCTTGTAGTACTTCAAGATTCCAATTCATTAGTCTTTTATTACTAGAAGACATACTAAATCTTGACTGTAAGGAGTTTTTCTAGATTGATCTTCAGATAGATAGATCATGCTATCACAATATCACTTCTAAACTAAATTAGAAATAGCCCCAACCATCCATCCAAAATCTCTAAGACCACAAGTTATTGAATTACATGCAATAACACAGCAAAGACATTGTAACATCAAAGGCAAAGGTGTCGTGTGTGCTCCCGGCTGCGTCCTCACCAATTCGTCCAAGCAGCTACATCCTACATGGGTCGGATTACATTCATGACATTGCAAAGAGTTGGGCTCACATGGCTAATACACCAGCCACATCGCCACATGTGCAAGATTTCAGGTTGCGGGTTTTCTTGTATAAAAATTGATATGTTCGAGCAGGCATGAATATGCACAAGCACAAGGATGGTCTGATATTCACGATGTAAGAATTCGACAATTTGATAAATTGATGATTTGTTACCAAACAAAGAGGTAGTCAACAATGAAAGAATTTACGCAAACAACATGCCACTTGCTGTCGAGACAATTGTTCTTTTATACACCGATAAAACTAATCCACTCAACAGTGTTGTATAAATGTAGAGTACAAATTGGGCGAAACCTAAGTTCCTTTCTCACAATTCTAATCCATGAAAACAAGAAATTGCAAGAACAAAGAAAATAAACAGCTCAGTTTGAGTGGGGTGGGGTGGGGTGGGGTGGGGTGGGGTGGGGGGCGCATCATATGTTGCCAATTGTTTGTTGTAGTTGAAACTAAAACAACTAATTTAAAAAATAGAGCTAATACTAATTGTATTACAAAGGAGTGATCTAAGCCATTAAAAAGGTGTTCCCCGCAGGAGAAAGAGAGAAACTAAAAAAAAAAGTGATGCCTCAAATAAATTTGGCTTCTATCCACAAAAAATGTCCTAATTATAACTAATTGGGGAACTTCTGCCAACTTGGGGCCACAAACTCCCTACAACGCATGAAAATAGGTGGCTCTTGTGTCTGTTCCAATTTGAAGTGGGGACATAACAGTTAGAGTTTTATCCATTCAGTTTTGAATTGAAAAAGAGAGCTATAAGTAGTGGGACTCCTTTCGTTGTGATTTAGGAGTGGAAAAAGACACACACCCCTCTTTGGATTCAGATTGCATTGTTGGATTGTTGCTTCATCTTCAGATGTTGATTGTGCATCAGAAATTTCTCTGTCCTCAACTTTGAACGCTTTCTTCTAATTCGTTTTGTCCCTTTTCTAGTGAGAAGTTTAGGTCTATGATATCTTTTGCAACATTATCTTCATGGTTTCCATCATCGTGTTCGATAGTTTGAAAATATTGAAATCAATACAAAAATCTTTTCAAAAAAATAACAGTTTATTCTTAAAAAATTGAACTTACCTGTTGCATATATGGTTGCAATATTATCTGATCATCTGCTTGGGCATTAACTTCTTGAACATTATTACTCAACGTGTTCCGCAATAAAGATAACTTTCTTAAGATCCAAAGTTCTTTAATTCATTAAAGTTCTTTTTATATTTTTTTTTCAATGTTCTTATCACCTGTTGTATTTTATCAGCTTCAATTAGCTCTTCTCACATATCTGAGCTATTTAATGTCTGGGTCTTGTCTACGGCAATACTCTGCAATAAGAAAACAATATTATAAATTACTAAAATATTAGATTTTCATTTTACTATTAATTTTTGTATATATCTTTATATCTTTTAATATTCTTTTGACTGCAGCAGTTCCAAGAATATCTTGTGTAACATTGTTTTCATGGTTTTCATTTTATTGATCAACAATCCGAAAATATTGGAATCAACATAAAAATCTTATTTTAAAAAATAATTAATTTTTTTCTCAAAAAAAATAAATTGTGCCTACCTATTGTACATAAGATTGCAGTCTCATCATCTTTTTGGGTATTTATTTCCAGGATAGAATTAAAAAATTCATTCAGCAAAAAGACAACTTTGTTTAGATCCAAAGTTTACTTATTTATTTTTTTAGTCATTTTTCAGTGTTTATTATTTGTTGTATTGTACTCGCTTGAATTACCTGTGTAGTCAGATCTGAACTGTTTAATGTCTCAACTCTGTCTACATCAATATCTGCAATAAGAAAGCCATATATTAGGATTTACTATAATATTAATTTTACATTTATTTTTTCTGTATATATCTATTTAGTTTCAAATATTCTTTCAACTGGAGCAAGTCTTACAACTTTGACGTTATTCATTTCAGACAAAAAAAATATCTGATTCACCATTAGTGTCTTCATTTATATCCTGCAAATAAAAATAGTTATATCATCTATTTTTTATATATCATAATATAATCATTAGTCAAGAAGTTTCTTAACAATTTGAACATACCTCATTCAGATCTTTGAGTAGTTTTTTCTTTTCCAATTTTTTTCTCTCACTGTAGAAATCCCGAAACAACATTATTCTTATATGTTAAACTTTTAAATATCTTTTACAGGGATGGACCAAAGAGTAAATTTGATCAAAAAACAACAAAAAGAATCAAGTTGTGGTTAGTATTTTCTTCTTTTTGTTTCTGCTCCATGCTAAAATCAAGTATTAATATTTTTTTTCTAACTACTTAAATTATGCTTATACATATCCATCTATAAAGAACCAATAAAATCTTATGAGACAATCAAATTTCCAATTTTTTATATTAATTGCAAGTGCTTGTTGTATTATACATGTTAAGTAATCATTTTTTGCAAGTCTTTTTGAGTTTATTTAATGGAATATTCTAATCTAAGTAATGAAATTTGTAAGATTTTTCATTATTTATTTTTCAAGCTAATCAAAACTGATGCTAAGTCATTTTGTTTTATTTTCTTCTTACCCTCATGCAAACTACCCACAAAACATCTTTAGTCGTGAATAGAGAAAACTAAAATGTAAGTGTTTTGTTGTTTCTTATTTGTAACCTAATTAATTATAGCTCACTAATAAAAAATCACTTTTAAGGCATTTGATTTTTAACTTTAGGGTTTTTCTGTAACCCAAATATTAATTGTTGTAACTATTTTCCCTTTTTATTTGTAAGTATATGTATTATAGTTGTAAGTTCATTTTAGTTTCTTGTCCCCACCCTTGAACTACTCCCAAAACACCACAAACCCCCAAAAAGTGCAGACAGTAAATATTGGTGTCTCAATCAAAATTTCTTATTAAATTTAGTTGTAAGTGTTTGTTGTTTTATGCATGTAAGCTCAATAACCATACTTGTAAGTCACTTTCTCTTAAAGATTTACTATTTTAACCTAAATAATATTTTCCTCAAGTTATTCTTCCAAGTCATTTTATAACCAAATTAATTTACTTGTTAGTTCCCTTGCTCTGAATACACACAAAATCAGCACAGACCCCCAAATTTTGTAACCTAATTTTAGAATTAATTTTAGTCTTAAATGCCTATTGATTTATAAGTTGATAAATTATAGTTGCAAATTATTAACTTTTAATCATTTATTATTGTAATATAAGTAATCACTAATGCAAATCATTCTACCAAATCATTTGGTAGGCTGATCCAGTTTTAGTTGTAAATTATTTTTTTCTTCGGTTTTTACCCCAAAAGTGAAAAGAAAAAAGGGGAGAAAAATCTGCTTCTGGTAGCTTGATCTAATATCCTATTTTATCAGGGAACTTCCTTTCATTGTTTCTAACAAGTGAAGCACATGAACATATAAACTTCTGTTGTTCTTCTGAAGATGAACAATTTTCTTGGTTGTTTGTGAGGGAGCTACCCTCCCATTTGGTGAGCTCTGATACCACAACAATCCAGTATACAGTTACTCTCATATTTGTGGATCTTAGTTTCTGTTTACAGTATAATAATAGTAGTGGCGCAAAAAATTACAACCATTACTACTTATAGATATAGTACCATAATTACATTAGACAGGCTAACAGGGTCAAAATAAGAGGTTGATTTACTTCTTTTTGAGAGATACAAGCACGGTCCAAGATCCTTCACAGGTCATGCTTGACTTGGCACATAACACCAAGGTATCTTGGTCTTCTGAAGTTTTCACCAATTCTCTTACGCTAATGAGACGATCAGTAAGTGTGAGTACAGAATACTCAGCAAGTTACAGTATAACAATTGCATATTTATATACATGTAGTGTTGACCAGTGGAGTGGATATGTAAGTTATATTAGTAACCAAGAGATGCCAAATGTGCATATAAGAATTGACAAAACTATTTAGTACGTTTTCAAAATGAGTCTTTGTAGAGATAGTTTCATAAGGAAATGGTTTAAATTTTCATGGTTGTATAATGATTCAGCACATTATAATCATTCAAAATTCACAACATGATTTGAACTCATTGACCGCGGCATGCCCCAAGAACCCGGAGCACGGAGTACTCTGATATGAACACACCGATGAAAAACATGTTTACGAAAAGTGGTCCGATCTTCATGACGTAAAATCTAGATAACTAGTATTTAAAGATATCTGGATAACTAGTATGACTTGATGAAATGAGATAGCCAACCACTTGTAGAATAAGGACCTGCGTATCAATGAATTCGCCCAACCACACTTTGAATTACCTATCCGCACAGCCACGCACGAAGTTGGCACACAGATAGGGTGATCACGAAGATCGTTCGAGCAATTCCGGAGGAAATCACAAGAACAAAGGATAAAGAGATTGAACTCTCAACTAAAACTAGGGTTTCAATATGAAAATATCAATATCAATGTTGTTCTAAAAAACTATGGCCATGTCTCTCTTTTATAGAGGGTGGTATTTACAAAAAGATAGAAGGTTTTAAACTAGAAATTCAATCTGAATCTAATTCAAAAACGAAATAAAGATCCTAACATACTATAAAAGATAAAAGAAGTCTGGAATCAATCTTCTCAGATTTGGACTGGACTTTTTCTTTCTGTATAGTCATTACTCTTTTGGGTCTCCTAGTTGCATTTAATGATTCTTGACTTATTGAAAAGCTCTTTTGAATTCCTTTCCAACAAGTACTCACATGATCAATTTGGACATCTATACTAAGAATGGTGCTTGGTCAAAGTTCCTGGTCGAATGTCGAACTATCACTTGATTGGCAGACTACATGTCGAGTAGAGTTCTTTTGGTTGTAGCGGGTACAATTCTTGACGGAATTGAATGATCTTCGAAAGTTTAGGAAATCCTCTTTCCACTCATTAGGTGTATGACCAGATTCGACGAAGTCCTTTAATTGATACGTGGCTATGTCCTTCCTATTATGCTCGCCCTCTTTATTTCTAATCAATATTAAACAAGAGCTATTAGGTAGCAGCATATTCTCATCATAATTTAATTTTTTGAGGAACAAAATCACCTGTTGATTTAATTGTCTGACTTTCGCTCAAGTAATTGGTCCTGTTTGTGCTTCTGGTCGAGCGCTAGTACTAGGGATGTCCTCATCATTCTCCCTCTCTTGAAAAGGACTCATCCTCGAGTCTGACATCATAGAACTAAAGAACAGATAAAGGTCCAAAATGTTAAATGTGGCACTAACTCCATATTCCCCTAGTAGCTCTATCTTGTAGGCATTGTCATTGATCGTCTCCAAAACTTTGAGAGGTCCATCTCCACATGGCATGAGTTTTGATTTGCATAGTTTGGAAAATCTATCCTTCCGCAAGTGTAGCCATACAAGATCACTGGTGAAAACACCATCTTCCTCCTCTTTTTGTTCGCCCTGGTTGCATATTGTTGGGTCATCTTCTCAATACGTTCCTTCGTCTTTGCATGGAGGTTCTTCACGTATTCAGCACGCTTAGATGCATCCATGTTTATTCGTTCTGGCACAGGCAAAGGCAACAAATCAATAGGAGCAATTGGTTTAAAGCCATAAACAATTTCAAAAGGACACATATAAGTGGTCAAATGTAGTGCCCTGTTGTACGCAAACTCTACGTACGGCAAACAATCTTCCCACTCTTTCAAGTTCTTCTTGATCATCGTCTGCAGCATGGTCGATAATGTACAGTTGACGACCTCGGTCTGTCCATTAGTTTGGGGGTGGAAAGTGGTAGAAAATAAGAGTTTCGTACCTAGCTTACCCTCATAGTATTTTCCAAAAGTAGCTCAGGAATTTAGCTTCTCGATTTGAAACAATAGTGCGTGGCATGCCATGCAAGCGAACAATTTCTTGAAAAAAAATGTTAGCAATATTTAAAGCATCGTCACTCTTATACATGGAATAAAGTGCGCCATTTCAGAAAATCGATCAATGACCATGATCACTGAGTTGCTTCCCCTCTTCGTTTTAGGCAATCCTAAAACAGAATCCATGCTAATGTCTTCCCAAGGAGCACTAGGTATAGGTAAAGGAGTATACAAACCATGAGGGTGGAGTTTTGACTTAGCTTTGTGACATGTGACGCAATGACCTACCAAGCGTTCGACATCTCATCACATCCTAGGCCAGTAAAAATGGTCGTTCAGAACATCGTGGGTTTTCTTTATGCCAAAGTGACCCATCAACCCACATAAATGCGCCACCTGCAATAACAAAAGACGAATAGAAGACTCAGGCACACACAATTTGTTAGCTCGAAACAAATATATATCCATCATGCACATAATATTTATCCCAACCTTTCCCCTCATCACACTTAGAATATGGGTCAAGAAAATCATGATCAGTGGCATATAATTCCTTTAAGCTCTCAAGACCATGTACTTGAACATCAAGTTAAGAAAACAAAACATAACATCTAGACAGTGCATCAGCTACGACATTATCTTTACCCTTCTTGTATTTGACATTGACAACATATGGAAGGTTTCGATGAATTCAACCCACTTAGCATGTCTACGATTCAACTTACTCTGACTTTTTAAATGTTTTAAGGATTCATGATCAGAGTGTATGAAAAATTCTTTCAGCTAGAGATAATGTTGCCAAGTTTCTAGTACATGAACTAAAGCATATAGCTCTTTATCATAAACAAAATAATTCAATGTAGGTCCACTTAGCTTCTCACTAAACCAGGCTATTGGCTTACCTTCTTGCATCAATACACCTCCAATACCGATTCCACTAGTATCACATTCAATCTCAAATGTCTTACCGAAATAAGGTAGTGCTAGTAATGGTGCCTCAGTTAGCCTCTTTTTCAACGTTTGGAAAGTATGTTCTTGTGCTTCACCCCACTTGAAAGGTACTTCCTTCTTTGTCAACTCATTGATCGAGGGGGCAATGGTACTGAAGTCCCACATGAATCTATGGTAGAAACCTGCAAGCCCATGAAAGCTCCAAACTTGGCTCACATTAACAGGAATTGGCCAATCCTTGATTGCTTGCACCTTTGATTCATCAATGGTCACACCTTGTCTAGAAACAACAAAACCAAGAAACACAACTTGATCGGTGCAAAAAGTGCACTTTTCAAGGTTAGCATACAACCATTCTTTTCGAAGGGCAGAAAGTACGTGTTTGATATGAGACACATGTTCATCGAGTAACTTGATATATATCAAAATATCATCAAAGTAAAAGACCACAAATTTGCCAATGAATTCCCTTAGAACACGATTCATTAATCTCATGAATGTGCAAGGTGCATTAGTTAATCCAAAAGGCATAATTAGCCACTCATATAATCCAAATTTTGTTTTAAAGGTTGTTTTCCATTCTTCTTCATGTTTTATGCGAATTTGATGGTAACCACTACGCAAGTCAATCTTAGAGAAGATAGTTGAACCACTTAATTCGTCTAGCATATCGTCTAACCTAGGAATAGGATGATGATATTGAACGGTAATATTGTTAATGACTATACAATCTACGCACATTTTCCAAGACCCATCTTCTTGGGTACTAAGATAACAGGTACAACACAAGGACTAAGGTTTTCACGTACATACCCTTGATCAAATAGTTCTTGTACCTGCCATTGTATTTCCTTAGTTTCTTCAGGGTTGGTGTGGTACGATGGTCGGTTTGGTAGTGCTGCTCCAGGAATTAGATCAATTTGATGCTCGATTCCTCGTAAAGGAGGAAGTCCATATGGTACCTCCGCTGGAAATACGTCCTCATATTCCTGCAAAATAGCAGTAGCAACTATAGGAAGAGCGGTTAAGTTATTAGTGGAAATCAAGGATTCTTTGTACAAGAGTACAAAACAATCCGGCAATAGGTTGCTCACAACTCTCAAATCTGATTTTGTAGCTATTAAAGCTAACCTATCTTTCTCTCTTTTCTTTTTCTCACTCATATTTGGTTTGTGGCTCTCACTCACTGATATGTAGCACTCACTCTTATGTTCACTCACCATCAACCTTACTGTTAGAAAGTTTTTGCATCTCTTCCGATATGATTTGCTCAGGAGTCATACGAAGAAGTGTGATGTCTTTGCCCTTGAACTCGAAGAAGTATTTGTTAGCCCGACCACAATGCTGCGAATCTCGATCATATTGCCATGGTCGTCCCAATAGTAAGTGGCAAACTTGCATAGGAACCACGTCGCATATGACAACATCAGTATTCCCCTTAATGGTAAACTGAACCTACACTATAGAGGTAATGTCGATATCACCACAAGAGTTAATCCAACTAATGCAGTATGGATGATGATGTTTAAGCACTATAAGTCCAAGTTTGTCCACCATCTCCTTACTAGCAAGATTAGGACAACTACCTCCATCAATGATGAGCTTGCATACCTTGTCTTGGACCTTACATCGAGTTTCAAAAATATTATGTCGTTGTCCTCGTTCAGCTTCCATCATTTGAATACTGAGCACAGTCTTGACCACAAGAGTTTGACCTTGCTCGAGAGAAAAACCTCCATCTACGTCAACTTCTTCTGCGATGTCTTCGATAACGTCTTCGTCACTTTGAGAATCATATTCTCCATCTTCTTACACAATCATAGCTCACTGGTTAGGACAATGAGATGCCACATGTCCTCGATCGTGGCATCTAAAGCTTATAATTTGTCTTGATCGAGCAGAAGAACCAACGGATGAGGCACTGGCTGTATAGGCTTCTCATTGGTTGAAGTGTTGTTTGGTCGAAACATTGAAGAGGACAAATTTGACCTGCTTGAAACATTGTCGTCTAGTCGATGCAGTGTAGATGACAGATTGGACTTGGTTGAAGAATTGTTGTTTGGTCGACTCGTTAGAGGAGTCGAGGTTGAAGCATTATTGCTCGGTCGACGCCACGTAGAGATATTAGTTGTCTGCAAATACATCTTGTCTTCAGCTAATTGCCTTTCCGCCTTTCTTGATATATGGACAAGTTGCTCAAGATCTTGGTATTGCTGATAATTAACAATCCTCTATACATCTCTATTCAAGCCATTATAAACCAAGCAATGGACTGGTTAGGTGTCTCCCTAACGTCACATCTCATCAGAAGAATCTCCATCTCTTGGTGGTATTCATCAACACTTCGTGGACCTTGTTTAAGACCTTGCAGCTTGATGAACAAGGCCTAAGTGTAGTAAGATGGCACAAACCTATTTTTCATGATATTCTTCATCTAATCTCATGTAGCAATTCGAGCTTGATTTGCTTGTCTCCTCAACTCATGATATTGATGCCACCAAATCAACGCATAGCCTTCAAGTTTGGATGAAGCAGCATCTACCTTTTCTTGTTTACTATCATTGCACATGAGAAGAATTTTATCCATCTTTAGCTCCCATCAAGATAGACTTGCGGATCCGATGAACCATTAAACTTAGGAATGGTGAGCTTGAGCTTTGAAAGTCTTCTGCCATTGTAGTCATGATGACGATCTCCACCACAATGTCGGTTATGAGCATGGTACCCTGGTCGATTATTGACATCCACGTGCGGCGGCTGCCAATTACTATAATAATAGTTGTCGCCTTCAGGGTGGTAGTCGTATTGGAAGTTGTCATCATAGTCATCACCACCTCCACCACGTCATCCTTTTGGTTGCCCTCGGCCAGCATCCGGATAACCAGGGACAGAACTATGACCAGCTTGGTCGTCTCCTCCTTGACCACTGTGCCGACCAAATTGGGGTGGTCGAAAAGCATGACCATGACCTGTTTGACATGGTTAAAAAGCTGGAGAACCACGATGATTCTCGCCTTCTATTGAATGTGCATCTTCCAGATATCCTTCTTGTTGTGTAGCACATATGTTTTGCCCTTGAGGTGGAGCTTCCGGGTTTAGGACCGTAATTCGGAGTTGCTGCAGTTCTTCAACGATGGAATCAAACCGTCCCTCGACAAATGTTTGGAGTGCAGCATGTTTAGCTAGAGTGACATAAGCTTCTGTATTGATTGATGAAGCGGATGATCCGTTTCCTGCCATCGGTTAATGAAGCAAAGACAAAATATGTGGAATAGGAAATATATGTGGAAACACTCAATCTCACCTACTCTTACCAATCCAAAGTTCTTATGCTTTCTGGGGGAATGCTTAACGCGTTCCAGCAATAACCAGTGGTCGCTTAACAGATGTTGGTGTGGCGAATTCACAGTGAGGCCTTTATGCTAACAAGTGGTTTTATCTGTGGAGCTAGGTTAGGTAACAAACGATATAATATGTAACTTAGCAATGCAAAATTGAATAACAATTGAATGGTTTGTAGTCCTATAAGTTGTTGATCACAAGAGAGATGATATTCCAAAGGATAAGAATCAACAATTGCACTACTTCAAGAAAATTTTCTTTGATATTAGATGATATTTGACCCAATGATGGTCGATGATGATCAGGCTTTATATATATCTGTTTTTTTTATGTAACTCTTCAAACACTAAATGAAAAGCTCAGACTTGAGGCACCACGATTGACTCGACCAACAACAAGAACTAAACCACGGATTAAAACTCAGAAAAGCAAAGTAAATTAATAGATTAAAATCTGAAGTTTGGTGATATATTTTTGTTGGCAATTTTCTGGACTCTAGGACTAAAAAATAAACCAAACTACTAATCAACAGGATAAAAAGAGAAGATTCTACTGTGAAAACTGAAGCTTTGATACCAGATGATATGAACACGCCGGTGAAGGACACGTTCACGAAAAGTGCCTGGTCTTCACAACGTAGAACCTGGATAACTAGTATTTGAAGGTACCTGAATAACTAGTATGACCTAACGAAACGAGATAGCCAACCACTTGTAGAACAAAGACCTGCGTATCAATGAATTGCCTTACCACACTCCGAATTACATATCCACACGGCCACGCATGGAGTTGACGTACAGATAGGATGATCACGAAGATCGTTCAAGCAATTCTGGAGGAAATCACAAGAACAAAGGATGAGGAGATTCAACTCTCAACTAAAACTAAGGTTTCAATATGAAAATATCAATATCAATATCAATATTGTTCTAAAAAATTATGACCATGCCTCTCTTTTATAGAGGGTGGTATTTACAAAAGATAGAAGGTTTTAAACTAGAAATTCAATTTGAATCTAATTCAAAAATGAAATAAAGATCCTAACATACTATAAAAGATAAAAGAAGTCTGGAATCAATCTTCTCGGATTCGGACTAGACTTTTTCCTTCCGTGCAGTCATTACTCTTTTGGGTCTCCTGATTGCATATGACGTCAAAATTTAATGATTCTTGATTTGTTGGAAAGCTCTTTTGAATTCCTTTTCAACAAGTACTCACATGACCAACTTGGACATCTGTGCTAAGAATGGTGCTTGGTCAAAGTTCCTAGTTGAACGTCAAACTATCACTTGATTGGCAGACTACAATGCAAGCAGAGTTCTTTTGGTTGTAGCGGGTACAATTCTTGACATAATTGAATATCTTGGGCTCGCTAGAAAGCTTAGGAAATCCTCTTTCCACTCAGTAGGTGTATGACCAGATTCGACGAAGTACTCTAATTGATACATGGCTATGTCCTTTCTGTTATGCTCACCCTCTTCATTTCTAATCAATATTAAACAAGAGCTATTAGGTAGCAGCATATTCTCGTCATAATTTTATTCTTTGAGGAACAAATTCACCTATTGATTTAATTGTCATGCTTTCACTCGAGTGATTGATCCTGTTTGTGCTTCTGATTGGGCGCTAGTGCTAGGGATGTCCTCATCATACTCGAATAGTTCTTTAAAACTCTACAGAAGTGTATCACTTTACCCACAAGATTCCACAACTCACTACTGTCAGATCATTTACATGCCATAGTTCTGCATGTGACTGAGCTGAGAATAACATGCTGTTTACCCAGTATTATAGTAACCTTAGCTCTAACCAGTATAAGGTTTACCATTGGATTGGTAGCCTTAATACCATTGTGGTGGGCTAAACCCTCCACCCTGACTCCTTCCTAGAATTAGTTTGTGGTAGGGATCTTCCTTTTATCCAATAGTGGTATAGTGGAAGGGTCAATGCACGGAAGAGATCTTCCCTAATCAGCAATCACACAATCAAATGATTATTTATCAATATGTCCCACTCCTCCATGTAGAGTCGGGTTAGTTACTCAGCAAGATTACTAGGTCATGCTTATCTCATACCAGGTTTGTGGTGGTATGTTTTCATACCATTAGATGTATAGTACAACTGATTAGTTCTCATTTGTCAGGGTGAGGTATCCAACCACTATCCCACTTAAACAGTTTTCACCCACCAATCCGTTCATCCTCACCACTAACATTCATTTGTTTTTCAAATAGACATCAACAATTTAAATATACTTAATAAAAAATTCTCTTGTATGAGTACCTACTAGATTTAATTGAAAGTAGTAGTTGAAATAAGATCCTTGTTGATATATGTCGATGATTGGGACATTAGCCCAACCCGAACTTACAAGTATTTAGTTTGTTTTGCAAGGAGGTAATATCTAACAATCACCAAAGAGAAATCACCATAAATATGGACACATGAACACGCTGTGTTTATACAGATTCGGGCTCTTGTAGTTTGAGTAATGGCCCTGCTTCTGTTATATTCTCAGTATATGAATAATGGAATTACAAAGTGTGTATTGTTGAGTCTAATCCCATAATCTTGTACTAGGTTTCATGGATTGATCTCCCTCTCTTCTTCATTCGTCAAGCCCTAACCTCTTTTATAGTTGTTGAAAAGGACGCCAATTGCTTGACCAAAAGGACGCTTGGTGATAACTGCACAACGGTTGCAAGCGGTTGCCACTTGCCAGTTAGGAGATGCAGTTGTTGTTCACTGGTTTAGAGTGTGCGGTTATGGTTAACTACACACCCGTTCATATCTTATTGACGATTTATGGATAACTACACAATCATGAATAACCGTGTAATCATCCTTATCCCATCAACGAAGAGAGTTTTACCCTGGGAATATTGGCCAGACTGTGGTTATAATGCAACCATACAACTCTTAGACCATGGTCGGCAAGTCTCGACCAGACCCTCTTGATTCAGAGGAGCTCCTAGTTCTAATAACTTTTTATCCCATGGTCACGCACAAGCTGCAACTACAGATTGAAGATCATTGTATCTCCGCGACCATGGCAACTGCTGACGGTGATTTGTGTATACCTTCTAGTGGTCGAACACGACCATTAAGAGAGAAACAAATGGGTTTCCTTCCTAGGGTCGTAAGACATTTCAGGAAGAGATAATAAGGAAGTTTAATGCATTCTAGACTTCATTCGACCCTTACAAATGTCTACCCTATAAGTATGATCACTAATTCTTATGATCATAACACTAACCTTCTGGTCGAAAGGACTTTGTTACCTACGACCACTTTGGTCGTAGAGATGAGGTCGTAGTCAGTGCACTACCAAACGAGTATTATTTACCTTGTCAACGAACCAAAAATGGTGTCATCCTCTAGATAAAGGATTAGTTGAGAATGTATCTACCGACCACAGACTAAAGGTCCAACAGTTAGATGGTTATGTACATTCAACCAAACCAGATGGTTATGTGTATTTTACCATACTGATCGGTTATGACTATTTTACCATACCTAACGGTCATGCTCATTCGACTACGACCTTTGGATATTGTGAGCCTTTATTTACCCATAAATGTCATAACTCCCAGATGAGGTAACCGTCAAGAGGATAATTGCGCAGATAATATACGCGTAATTACATCTAATTGCACATCAATGACCGGCGCATGTCTTACGCCCGGTGACCCTTCAATTTCGTAACCGACGACCTTCAACGAGCTATAAAGGGAGGAGGTCGAGGACAGAGGAAGGGGGATTGAAAGAGAGAGAAGAGATCGAGAGATCGATTAGACAGAGCCAATACGACATGATCTGATCATAGTATTGGATGATGGAGCCTCATATTGCTTAGGGAATATGAGATTAGTTTTTAGCTGATTCGAGAACATCTCTTATTCTTCTTTGTAATCTTTTGCACTCTTAGTGAAACTACAACAGGAGTAGGGCTATTACTCAACCTTGAGGGCCCGAACTTGTATAATTCTTGTGTCTTCAGTGCATCTATGTTTGCAATTCTTCCTCTGGTGTTTGTGAGAAGTGCTTCCCTGTGTGAACTTTTGATCTTTTGTAAGTTCGACTTGGAACCTTGTTCATATCGTCGACAACTGCGGGCAAATATCTTTTTTTTAGGGGAAACAGTAGGAAAGCACTACTGTGAGAAATATATTATCAAGCAGCTAATAAAATGTTACAAAAGAAAACAAAACCAAATCAACAAAGAAAATTACAGAAGATCAATCCATCTGCTTAAACCAAGCTTAAAAGCTAGTTTTATTCGGAAAAGAATAAGATGTAAATCTGAAATAAACCTTCTCAACCAATCCGCAACTAAACTTGAATTATTTTGGAATATCACCTCATTTTTTATTTTCCACATGTTCCACAAAGCTAAAATCACCACTTCCCAATAAAACTTTTCAATTTCCTTAACCTGCATTTTGGATTTTAGCAACATGTCCCAAATATTATCCTCCATATTCCAACAAAAACTAATACTTCTCCAGCAAGTGATAGTGAATGGACAAACAAAGAATAGGTGAATTTGAGTTTCTAATTCATCATTCTGACAACATACACATTCTTGATTGTCCATTTGAAAATGTGTTCTTACTAATAGCTCGCTTGTATTCAATCTATTAAGCAGGAAAACCTAGAACAAAATCTATTGATTGAGAAGACAGCTATTCCTCCAACAAAATTTGAAGATACTATGCACCTGCGATTGACCCAGAATAGCTGAGTATACTTTTTTTGTTGAGTATTTATTATTGAGAGGATCCTTGAGACACCAAACATCATTAAAACCTCCCACCATTTGAAGGTTCAGATGCAATTGAGATAAAAGGATGAATTGTTGATGTGCAATTGGTGACAACAGCAATGAAAAATAATCTGCTAAATCCTCTGATACCACAAAATTCCTTATAGAATCTTCCTGATTGGCGAAAGAATATAATTCTACCCATTCATGAGACAGAGCCTTTCGATGCCATAATACGTCTAGAGACTAGAAGCCGATCTATTACCAATGACACATTTGAAAAGACCTTGGAAAAATGAAAGATTTTGTAATACATCTTTCCACTAGAATGATCCTTTGGCCACAGACCATTGAGGAAGATTATGAGAACAATAATTTTCCCATAATAAATTATTCCATGGAATGTCCTTTCGATTAAAAATTTAAAAATAAATTTAATCAATAAGGCCATTTTTTGAACTCTCAAATTCAACACCCCTAAACCTCCTGTCAACGATTGGGACCTGGGGGTCCTTCTGTCGAGCTTATGAAGAATTTAGATGGGTTATGAAGAGAGCCAATCAAGACAAGTACCAAGGAATGCAAGGTATTTATGAATCTAATGACATGGGTATTTATCCAGGTTCAGGCCCTCGTAGCTGAGTAATAATCCTACTCCTATGTATTTATCACTGTGAATAAAAGGATTACAAGTAGAATGTATTGTCTATTCCTATCTTGCTATCTCTAATCTCCAGTCTCTCGTCATCCTCTTGATCCCCCCTTGATCCTTCCCTTGAAGGTCTTTTTATACTTATCGAAGAGATTATCGGTTGTTCTCCTGAAGACGTGCCTCACGATCGCCCATAACTGCTTCAGGGTAGTTGCTACGAGTCGTGGTTACATGGTGGTTGTCGAAGGTCGTGGTTACAAGGCAGTTAAGCAGTTTTGACCTGGTGTCGTGGAAACTGTCTCACCATCCCCATCTTCTTCGATGGTTACCTTGTCAGGGACTTGTGATTATTTTGGGAATAATCATAAGGATCAAGGAGTGGTTATTGTGAATGGGGACTTATAATACATAATCTTTGTAGTGTAGTACAAGTCTTCAATACTATGATCGCGCAACTCCTGTGAATACGCATTGATATTAGGTTCTGTCTCTGCGATAGTGTATGGTCATAGGCAGATGTCTCTGCGACCATAGCACTCGCACGTATAACTTGAGACTGTGGAACTGGTAATGCTAAGTGTTGAGACTTATAGAGTTCCATAGCTAGAATTATGGGAATTAAATATTATTGATGGGATATGTCCAGAAGATCCTTGGACCGTCCCCATTGTCAATGATTCGAACTCGGGGTCCTTAGTCGAACTTATGCAGAATTTTGTGAGTTGTGAGATCTTTCAGGGTGTCCCTCTGGGAAGGGATGATGAACCAAAGTCAGATGAAGCACAGAGAGATTTAGACAGGTTTGGGCCCTCGATGGTGGGAGTAACAGCCCTACGTCCTGTTAGGATTTCACTATATGTAAGAAGATTACAAGTTTGTGGAAAGGGTCTTTACAGGCGAAGATCCTTCCCGTGTGGTTATATAAAACACTATTAAAGTGGCCTATGAAAGCTAGTAGATTTAATTCAATGTCTTCTGTTGATCTCTTGATCTCTCCTCCCCGGCTGATGCATTGGCTTACCCTTTTATACTGGTCGAAAGGGTGCCAAGGCATAACGGCTTCGAACAGTTGCTCGGGTGCAGTTTTGGCAACTGCACTTAACTTCCTCGCATGCTCAACATGTGCAATTTAAGGAATAACTGCACTTAACCTCCACGCAGGTTTAACACGTGCAATTAAGGAATAACTGCACGTATTAATCTCCTGACGGTTGTCTCCGTACATGGAGGAATCTTCGGGATACTCAGGATATGCTTGTTGTAGAGTCTAAGTAATCCCGCGTCTCCTGGTCGAGAGTCCTCTGACCGCGTATTGTCCACAGTCATCTGACCGCGTATCATCTGCGATCTTCTGTCCGCGCATCGCATACGGGCTTCTGACCATGCATTATCTGCGGCCTGATCGCGTAGAGTCTGCGACCATGTGTCCGTGCTTCCCAGGACAGCTAAGATCATATCAACGGACACTCATCTGGTTCAAATCTGTCTTGAACCAGACGTGCATTTATTCTTAATTAGCTCGGGTAACAATCCTTGTCAGCTAGCCCCCAAAATTTGAAGAAAACGAAGAGACATATTTACTTCAAATTTTAAAACTCACATCGGATAAGTGACCCGACGCTTCAAATCCTCCACTTAGTGGCACACTAAGTGTGGCAGTTTGTTTCCCGAGACGATCTCTGAGCGGCATTTGACAGGTAATGATGGCGCCGTAGAATTCTTTTTAACCCGAAGTAAAATTGTAAATGTTTTAAAAGCTCGAGGCGTTCAAAAAATGAACCGTCACTCCGGGGCTATAAATACCGGAGCCCTTTAGCCTAAAACTTTCACAAACTTTTCCCCGGCTAAGTCTTTTCCAAAGCCATCTTTTCTTCCTTTCGTCTTCATCCCAATGGCACATAAAAGCATCATTGAGATTGAGGGCGATGAAGAGGAAGTGGTACTTGATTTCGACCAAGATTCACAGAAGGTAAGTCTCTTCTAGATTTCTTGGTTCAAATTACCATCTTATGCTCTGATCATTTTCTCGAACACTTTTTTGGAAATTCACAGATGACCGAAGACCAAGTTCCTCCAAAGAAGAAATCCAAGGTTGACGAGGGATCTCCTAGTGGTACAAGGGCGAGAAATGCACCACCGCTCTCTCTTCCTTTGGTTCCGGTGGTTCTCCCCGTTCATGCACCTCAGCAGGTCGAACTTTCATCTCCACCTTTGGAGGTCCATGATAATCCTTCAAAGCCTTCTTCTCTTTCTCCATTTCATCCCAATGATTCCCGTCTTTTAACGGATTATCAATTTTCTGGTTGGCAAGCTGTACTTCTGTTACCAGATAATCCTCAACTTGTGTTGGGGAAACAATCTTCTGGTAGGAAGGTTGCACTTCCACCACTTGATAATCTCCGGCCTTTGTCGAGTGATCTACTTTTTGGGGGAAATACTTCAACCTCTCACTTGCGAGGATTGGTAACTATTTTCATCTCTTCCGTTGGTCGTTTTAACTTGTAAAACTAACGCATGTATTTGCAGGAGACGAAAATTGTTGGAGCCCCTAGCGACCAGCCTGCTGAGATTCAACCTCCTCCCCTCGAACAGACCCTCCAAGGGGAAAAAGAGGCCTTGGAGAAGAAGACTGAAGAGATGTGTTCGGCTATTTTGCACCTGGCAGAATGTTTTGACAGATCCCGTGAAGAGGCGCACCAATTCCGCCTGGAGAGGGACTACGCTCGTCAACAGCGAGAACTCTCCAATTCGATCAGGGATGGTAGTGCGTCTCTGATTAGGGACGATGTAGATAGGCTTAGAGTAGTTGCCAATTCTCTTGGGGCCGTCAGTATAGATCCTACTGATGCTAATATGTCCCTAGGAGAACTTTGTAAACTCCTCTCGGATCAGGTCGATGCTCTGGTCACCTGTATCCCTTTTGTATGCAAGGATTGTTAGAAATAAAGATTTCTTTTACCTTACATACATTGAAAACTCTTCATAATATCTGTGTGAAATATTGTCATAAACAATGTCTTTACGACCACACATGCACAGGTAAATCTGAGCACTGCGATTAGAAATGCATTAATATATCATATCACGGCCAGTACTGGCACTGCGATCAGAACCAAAGCCGCGGTCACAGCTGAAAATCCGATCAAGACTGTTACCGCGATCAGAACTGAAATCCGACCAAGACTGTTATCGCGATCAAAACTGAAATCCGATCCGAATTGAAGTCTTAATAACATAGCATTTTGACTAGATGACAACCGTTCACATAGCGGTTATCCATTTGCAATGATCACAGAATATCATCATGACAAAAATGCAAATTCTAAAATGATCACAAGAACACATTGTGACCAACATGTGAAAATTTACAAAAAACATGAATGATAACGTCCTCCGAAAATCTTTGTAGCATTTTCACGTTCTTGTACTCACCCTAATCCCCAAATTCGAAACAAAGAATACTTTCCATTTTGGATTCGGTGCGGGGAATACATAATGGGTTCCCGAGAGAGAGCACCCATTATGGGAAATGAATAAAATATTCAATGGAACGTTGCCCTCAATGGAACGTTGCCTCGGGCCTATAAAAGGAGCAGGTAGCTTCCTGAGGAAGCCACACAACCAGCAACCTGCCTTAGAGCTTCCGTCGCACAAAACCCTTATCCTTCGTTCTCCATCGCCCCTAAAGCCGCCAGCTTTTTCTCACAATCTCTTGAAAAAAATGGCATCTTGGAGCCGATCAGTTCATCACACAGAGGAGAGTCTGATGGCGCTGGAGAAAGAGGAGATCCTCCCTCCGTGGCTGCTAATCAACTGGTGGCCCGTGGAGAAGGAGGCGAGTTGGTGGTTTTCGAGGAATACCTGCGATGCGGGTTTCGATTCCCCGAGAGCCAATTCCTGAAGGGGATCTTAGAGCATTACGGGTTGGAGTTGGTGAATCTCCACCCTATTACTGTCCTGATCTTGGCGACCTTCCAGCATTTGTGCGAAGCATTCGTCGGAGTGCTCCCAAGTGTGGAGCTCTTCCGGCGCTTCTACTATTCGGTATGGTCAAAGAGCGCCAATTCCGCCGGATGTATTTACTTCCAGATAAGGGAGAAGAAAGAGTATCCCTTTCCACCGCTGCGAGATTCCGTCTACGGGTGGTACCAGAAATGGTTTTACTGCACCTCTCCGTCGGAGAGCGGGTTGTGGTTTGAGAATTTTGGGCCAGAGAAGTCCAGTGAGTTGGACTCTCTTCCTGCTCTTAGCGTGGAGCAGAAGAAGTAGGCCCAAATGATTCTTCACTTAGTCCAGGAGGGACTAACTGCTCGCGATATCATCCGAGACTTTGTGAAGAACCGGGTGAGCCCCCTGTGCGAAAGGGCTCATCTAGCTTGGGAAATATAGTCCATGGCAGATAGCACCCTGGACTATAATAACGGTATGTTTTCCAATCAACAAAACCACAAATCTTTTCTGAAATGTCATATTTGTTAACTTGTTTTCTTGTGATGCAGCTCTGAGTTCGTCCGAAATTGAAAGCGGACAAACTACCTCCTCAAGGCATACAATGCCGATGTGGAGGGAGCCAGGGGGTCACCTCGCCCCCAGAGCCTGATTAATGCTGGTGACAACCTCAGACAGGAGAGCCGAAAGGTACATACTTTCTTAATATGCTCCATCTGCAGATCTCGTATTAATGAGAACATCTTTGAATGATACAGCTCCTGGGGAAGTTCGGCGAGGCGACGCGTCCAGCTGAAGACGTCGGCCTCCTGGGAGAGCCGGCTCCGAAGAGAGTGAAGAAGATCTCTTCGAAGCGCGGGGCGAAGGAAATTGCTCCCAAGATGTCCAAGAGGATTCTGGGAGAGACCTCCTCGCCAAAAACTCCTCTTACCGCAAAGAGACCTGCGGTAAGATATTCAATGCCCCCTTTTATCCTAGGTACAAACTAGAATCACTTCTTCGTCGTACAGGGTGAAGGGAGCAAGGAAGAGGAGGACGATATCCCCCTAATCCGGCGCAAGAGGAAGACCATCACCTCCCTGTCCAGTGAGGTCTTGTCTTCGCCCTCGAGACCAGAAACGATCGCAGTAGGCCCTATGACCATTGATGACCCCGTGGTTGCAGGTGATATCCCAGCACCTGAAGCTCAGGAAGCTTCAGGATGTGTTACACCTCTCCCCCTGACAGAAGGGGTGACCGTGGTAAGATTCTTCATAGTCTTTGTGGTTGTTATCCGTCTATAAACATTAATTAATCAATGCTCGTGCAGGAGGAAGAAAACACCCCCTCCATCCGTCATGAAGTGACTGCTGCCAGCCCTGGGGCGGTGAGCATTCCACTCATGACGCCTGGGATGGGAATAATGGAGCAGGACACCGCGACCACCAACGATCCCGTGGTTGCAGATGAAGTCCTAGCGCCTATGGTCCAGGAAACACCTGGTCCAACGGCCGTATCCCTGCCAACCGAGGAGGTCACCCAGGTAAGGACCATCCCAGTCTCAGTCTTTACCATTCCTCATGAGCATGTTTATGAATTTGTGCACACAGGGAGAAAAAGACAGGGTCCTCTTTACGAAGAGGAAAACCAGGACAGATGACGACTGTCCCCTTTTCCTTGGGGAACCCTCCTCAAAATCCCAAAGACTGGAGGGATTTCGAGTAAGGTAAGAAATCTCCCCTGTCGGGACAGGATTAGATTTCAGTGATTGTTCATAGAAATCCCAATTGATGACATTTCCATTTGCTTAGGCACAAAGACTCAGTGCCTAGTCCTTCAGCGGCCTCAGCCAGTGTTGGAGCTTCCCCTGTGACCGAGGTCTCTGGGGAGCAAAGCTCCATTCCTTCGGCCACGGTGGTCTTCCGGGCCGTGGTAGATAGGCTGTCTACAAAAGTCCAATCGAATGTATTGGAATCTGTAGCCTTAGCGAAGAATAAAGACCAGCGGGGAGAATCATCCGCTGCACCTGCTGGGGATAAAGTGATCCCAGTGGCTCAACCTTTGGTTGCACCAAGAAAATTCTCATTTCGGGAGTATGTCGAGGTATGTCGAACACCCCTTATGGATTTTGTGCTTGCATAAGAGCATCTGTGTTTTGAAACTGATCTCCTTCCTTGTCATAGGAAATGACCCGCATGGTGACCATGTCGACGGCTATGATGGATAGCATCGAGGCTGCAGAAGAGGAAACAGGTCGCCTACAGCAGTAAGGAAGAAATTTCTTTACTTGTTCAAATGCAAGTTCTTATCTTTGTAACCATCTCTTCTGTCACAGAGAAAATGCTTATTTAATGAAGAGCCTCACTGATCGGGAAAACCAGGAGTTCCCGGCGGCTACCAAGATTTCTTTCCTAGAAGCCGAACTCCAGAAACTGCGGTCACAACTCTCCTGTAAGCATACTTCTGACCAGAGTAAATTAACTTCATCGTATGAACTATTTGTAATGGCCTCTTGTCGCAGCGTGAGACGACCAAATAAGCCGGCACGATCAAGAGAAGACAAATCTCCAAGCGACCATTGACTCTGTTCGCAAGGAGAACAGAGATTTGAGCACATCCCTCTCAGCCTGCAGCAGTGCTCAAGGAAACATCTTCGAGAAACTGAAGATGATGGCCAGTCTGCTGAGGGCTGATGTGGTTGAAATCACGGTGGACGACCTCAGCCTTAGCGACTGGACAACACTGGTCGCGACCCAAGCAGAGTCACTTCTCGAGTATCTTCTTGAAGATACTAGGCGGCAAAAAGAGGCGATCAAATCAAGAGTTCGATCAACAGCCTCCGCCATCCTCTACTGGCTTCGTCTTCGCCATGGTCCAGATCTTGATCTGAATGCGGCAGCGGAAGAGGCAGAGGTCGAGAGTGAAGACCAGCTTGGGTCTATCATGGAGGAGGTTAAGCCCCTCGTAGAGAAAATCTTGAATGAGCTCGGCATGATGTAAATTATTGTACTTGTACAAATACAATTTACACAATGCAGATGCATGCGTTTTTTGTTCAAAAAGAAAAACACTTCTTTTTGTTTCATGTTGCGACCATATTCCCCTAGCCCCCACTTGTGATTATGTATATTGAAGACTTAGTATTATGAGCACAGGAGAAATATATATGTAGCGACAACAAGGGATACCCGACCAGGCCAATAATCATATTAAACACAATACCCAATCTTATTGCAAACTGACAGCCACTCTGATGATCGAGGACATGCCAGCAAGCCCCGTGTGCGTTGAGAAACGTCTTATTGAGGGGTGTCTTGTCTGGAAGTGATCATGAGATCGGCCAGCGAATCCGATCAGGGTATTGTAGCAATATAACCATCAGCGACCAGCCCCCAAGCCAAACTCGTTACATACGGGCAAAAGAGGAATAATCCACATATGAAACAACTAAAAGCAACTGTTTTGTTAAACCATGCTAATTGAAAAGGAAAAAAGAATTGGGCACTTACATGTAAAACTTGCGTAGTTGGTCGATGTTCCAAGTATTAGATAAGATCCGACCATCCTCCATCGCTAACCGGGCTGATCCTAGTCGCGGCACCGAAACAACAGTGTAGGGGGCCTTCCCATTGTGGGGAGAACTTGCTGCGACTAGATTGGTTTTGTATTTTACGCAAAACCAGATCGCCCACGTGAAGACTACGTGGTCGCACCCTTTTGTTATGGTACTTGCGCAAAGTTTGCAAGTACACCACGGACTTGATCAGTGCTCGATCACGTTTTTCTTCTAGGAGGATGGGATCTTGTACTCGTTGCCCATCCTGATCAACTTGTTCGAATTGATCTGTCTGGACAGAACCAATACTGATTTCCATAGGTAACACAGCCTCAGCCTCGTATTCCAGATGGAAAGGCGTCTCACCGGTGGCTCGACTATAAGTAGTACGTAGCGCCCACAGAACGGTGTAGAGCTCGTCTACCGAAGCCCCCGAGCGTGTCTTAAGGCGATCAAAAACACGTTTTTTGCTGCCCTGCAATATTTTCCCATTGGCACGTTCAACGGCACCATTGCTCTGCGGATGAGCGACAGAAGCAAAGCACACCTTGGTTCCAATCTGATCGCAGTAATAAAAAAAAAGACCACTAGTGAACTGGGAACCATTATCAGTGATGAGACGATTTGGAATACCGAATCGAGCCACAATGTTCTTATGAAAGAACTTTTGTGCAGCAGCAGCAGTGATGTTGCGTACTGGTTCGGCCTCAATCCACTTTGTAAATGTGTCAATGGCTACGAACAAGAACTTGTATCCATTGGCCGCTTATGGCATATGACCGACAATGTCCATCCCCCAGACCGCGAAGGGCCATGAAACTGACACTGAGGACATGTCTTGACCATATTCTTGGCATCATCAAGTGCCAAAGGCCAGTAAAATCCTTGTCGGAAAGCTTTGCCGACCAATGTACGATATGACGCGTGCGCACCACACACACCGTCATGAATCTCTCTCAAGAGGGATTTGCCTTCCTCTTGGGAGACACAGCGCATAAATACTCCTTGAGTACCCTTTCTATACAAAACTCCCTATGAGCTTAGACACGCCTTTCGCTCATCCTCGGGCAAGGTCCCATGTTCGAAATAGACCCTCAATGGATGGGTCCAATCTCGTTCCTGTCCGAGGTTGGTAACACAGACTGTTGCCGGATCATCCTCGACTGTAGTCATGATCGAAGAATGTTCCAAGTGTTCGACGAACACTCCTACCAGAGCGGATGTGTGTGAGGACCCAATTTTGGATAATTGGTCTGTGAGAATGTTGTCCTTTCGCGGGATGTATTGGACTTCGAAATGACTGAAGTGTTTTTTCAATCTCCTCACTTCCCCCAGGTAATGAGCCATTGTCTCATCGGAGGTGCTGTACTCCTTGTTTACCTAGTTTACAACCAGCTGTGAGTCTCCCCTCACCACTAATCGATGGACTCCGACGAATTTTGCTGCCCGGAGCCCTGCAAGAAGACCTTCATATTCTGCTGCGTTGTTGGTCGCAACAAAGTGCAGTTGAAAGAAAATCTTCAGCTGTTCGCCCTGAGGCGTGACTAAAACCACTCCAGTTCCCGAGTGTTGGAAACTACGAGAGCCGTCAAAGTACATTGTTCAGTGATCAGGGCATTCCAATTCTTCGGGTGCCTGCGCGGGTGGCTCAGGATTAGTCCATTCGACCACGAAGTCGGCTAGGACCTGAGACTTGACCGCGGTGCGAGGCGTGAAATAGATGTCGAATGCTCCAAGTTCGACAGCCCACTTGGCGATCCGACCAGATTTTTCCAGATTGCGGACAATGTCCCACAATGGAAAAGATGAGGGTACTACGATCTTATGTGCCTGGAAGTAATGTCGTAGCTTACGGGAAGCCATCAGTAGTGCGCAAAGTATCTTCTGGACCTCAGGGTATCGCTCCTTAGGACCATGAAGTACTTCGCTTACGTAGTAGACGAGTTTGTGCACGCCCTCTCTATTTGCGATCAGGACAGCGCTGACCGCGTGAGGTGTGGCCGCCAAGTAGAGAAGCAATGGCTCTCCTTTATCGGGAGAAACCAAGACCGATGGACAGGATAAATATGCTTTTACCTTGTGAAATGCCTTTTCGGCCTCATCGGACCATGTAAAATTGTGATGTTTGCTAGGGCTTTAAAGAACGGTAATCCCCTTTCCCCCATTCTCGATATGAACCGGCTTAATGCCGCCATGCGACCTGCTAGGCACTGAACATCCTTTATGGTCGAGGGAGACCTCATCTGTGCAACAGCCCTGATCTTTTCAGGATTGACCTCGATTCCTCTGGAACAAACAAGAAAATCAAGAAGTTTTCCTGATGAAACCCCGAAAGAACATTTCTCCGGGTTTAACTTTATTCCATATCAATTTAAATTACAGAAGGTTTCATCAAGATCATCTAAATGAGACAATCTTTTTGAACTTTTTACAACCAGGTCGTCTATGTAAGCTTCAAGATTACACCCCATCTGGGAAAGAAAGGTCTTTTGCATCAAGCACTGGTATGTGGAACCTGCATTCTTGAGACCCAACGGCATTCTGACGTAGTAGTAGGTGCCGAACAGGGTGATGAAGGCAGTCTTCTCTTCATCTTCTTCTGCCATGCTAATTTGATGATATCCCGAGTAAGCGTCTAGGAAACTCATCAGTTCGCAACCCACAGTAGAATCGACCAGCTGGTCGATGTGGGGAAGGGGAAAGTCATCCTTCGGACAGGCACTATTGAGGCTGGTGTAGTTGACGACATGCGCCACTTGCCATTTGACTTGTGAACCATGGCCGGATTTGCAAGCCATTCCGGATGATCGACTTCACGAATAAATCCGGCTTTTAGGAGTTTGTCCAACTCCTCTCGGATGGCTTCCTGCCGATCAACAGCAAAACGCCTGAGCTTCTGCTTTATTGGTCGCTGTCCAGGTTGAATTGCTAACCTGTGCTCGATTACTTCCCTTGGGACACCGGGCATGTCGAATGGTTTCCACACAAACACATCTGTGTTAGCCTGGAGGAAAGCAATGAGCTCGAGTTCCTATTTGTCATCCAGGCCTAATCCAACCCGAATTGTCTTGGACGGATCATCTGGGTACAATGGAACCAGTTTGAGTGTTTCGTCTGGTCGAGGAGCAGCTTTGATCATATCGGTGGACACTGTGGCGATTTGGGCGTCTCGGAGGGGAAGTTGATCCACCATCTCCAGGGATAGCCGATCACACGTCAATGCCACATTGCGACTACCTCAGACAGAAATAACGCCCTTGGGGCCAGGCAACTTGCCGCACTGGTAAGCATAGTGCGTAGCCATCATGAACTTAGCAAGAACTGGCCTGCCAAAGATTGCGTTGTAAGCCGAATCACAATCAATTACATCAAAAGTAACTAATTCTGTTCAGAAGTTATCTGGTTCTCCCAGTGTAACCGGGAGCACCACCTGTCCCAATGGCATCATAGAGGGACCAGGAATTATCCCATAAAATGGATGGATTATGGGCTTGATCTTCGAACGAGGAATCTGCATATCGTCGAGCGCCTTGACCAATAAGATGTCCAAGGAGCTACCTTCGTCGATCAGGACCCTTTCGACTCTCGCATTACTGATAATCGGGGTAATAACCAGAGGTAGCCTCAATGGTCGAGTAAGCCCCGCAGGACAATCAGAGCGATCAAATGTCAAAGGTGTGACCGACCAAAGGGGGTACTGAGGCTCACCAAGGGAAGTCTCCGTTTGGTTAACCTCTCGATAAAAGGCTTTAAATTGCCTCTTAGAAACAAAAGAGGAGGAACCTTCAAAAATAACATTAACATGATTACGAGGTACCTGATAAGACATCTCTTGGTCCCCGTTGGCATCTCTTAGCCCGCAAGCTTGTTCCTTAGTTGGTAAGGTTGGCATAGGTCCTATCTCCTGGTAGAAGTCATCCAACTGCTTCAACCAACTCCTGCAATTTTTGAGGTCATGGCCTGCGGAGTTGTGGAGCGGACATCACTTCTTGCCTTCCTACGGGTTAGTCGACTTCTCTGGCTGGTCGGCACTGCGACCACCAGAAGCAGTTTTATTCTTAAACGAATACTTGTTACCTTTGGTCGATGGAGCCTTCTCTGCGACCGCGACCTCTCGGTACTGTCCAGATCGACTCCTTTTTGACTTCTTCAATCTGCCGCCTGATGAAGATTCTGGTTTCTTACTTGAATCCTCCCTTTTAACGTCCTTAAGACCTGGTTGAGGCGGTAGGTTAACCTTATCAACCATCCGATTCCATTCAACAGCCTCGGCTGCGTCCGAATATCGATCGGCCAGATCAAAGAGATCGACTACTGATCGAGGAGGATGGATGAGCAAATCTTTGGTGAATCTCTGATATCGAACGGCGTGTTTAAACGCCCTGATAACGGAGCTATCGGATATGTTCGGGATGGTATTTCTCACCCCGACAAACCTCTTGACAAACTGACGAAGAGTCACGGTTGAAGTTTGTCGTAGCCGATGGAGGTCGTCCTCTTTACCCGGCTTCTGATAACAATTTTGGAAATTGTTGAGGATGGCATCACACAACATTTCCCAATTATAGATCGAACCCTCAGGTTGATTGAACAACCAGGTTCTTGTCAGTCCTTCGAGGACTGTAGGCAGATAGTTGGCCATGACCCGATCATCGCCGCTTGCTGCCTGGTGGCAGTAATATAGATTTGGTGGAACTCAGACAGGTTCTGAGTTTCATCAAACCTCTCTATGGCCCCCGGTTTAAATTTGTCTGGCCAAACGATCGCACGAAGGTCGGGCGAGAAAGCTTTACAACCAACATAGGGACCGTGAATTGACCTGCGGCTCTCGACCTGATCACGGGCGACCTCATGCAAAGGAGAAGTCACTCGTGGTCCCAAGCGAGAGCGGACAGGAATTCGTTCCCGATCATGAGGATCCCCTGCCTGTCTGGCTTCGTCATGCCGAGACGGGATGGGTAGTGGACGATTACGTCTGCCTGAACCAGAGTTAGAGTACTCTCGGTTGTGGGAGCGTGTCGCCGACCGGGAAGAGGCCGTTGGGGTCGCCTCAGATGCGACCTCGTCCAACCTCTCCCCCAAGATTCTGGTGAAGGCCGATTTCTGCGCATCTGTGACCATAGGAGGAAAATTACGCAGGACCTTTGCGATAGATCGAAGCCGACCATGCGTACTTCTCCTGGGGGCACCAGGTGTTACCGTTTCTTCATCCACTGGGAAACGCTCCTGGGGCAAGGACGGTGTCTGGCTGCGTCTGCGACCACGTGATCGGCGGGGAAGAACTCGGAGCAGCATCGTAACGAGCCTGCGCATTTTGAAGAGCCTCTAGGGCTGTTCTGCGAAGTTCGTTGTCTTGTTGCTCGCGATCTTGATCTTCCTTTTGTTTGCGTTCCTGTTCTTCCCTAGCTGCTCGTTGATCGGGAGTTTCTTCCGATAAGGCAGCGAACTGTCTAGGGAGCGAGGTCACCGACGGAGAAAACATCTCCGTTTGTTCCGAGTTAGTCTCAAAATCAAAGAGACTATGGAGGTTATCAGGGTCAAACCTCCCCGGGCTGATCTCCTGGTCAACATCGTTCTTACCCTCAGCGGGGTCATACGATGGACCGGATTCAATCTCTAACGCATTAAGAACCTCAGTAGGCTCTGGTTCTGCGTTGGTCGCCTCCTGGTCGATAGACATGACCTGAGTGGTCGAATCGACCTCCGGGACGTCTTCGCCTCCGGTTTCCTCCATCGGAACAGGATCACTAGGTGAAGGCATCTGGATGTGGGCATAATCCTCGAGATCGAAGTCGTTCTCGGAATCATACGCTCCAGACATGGTTCACCGAACCTCCGGATAGCAATAAGGATGCCTTGAGAAAGGCCCCACGGTGGGCGCCAGCTGTCGATGATTCGGACTAGGGGTCCTTAGTCGAACTTATGCAGAATTTTGTGAGTTGTGAGACCTTTCAGGGTGTCCCTCCGGGAAGGGATGATGAACCAAAGTCAGATGAAGCACAGAGAGATTTAGACAAGTTCGGGCCCTCGATGGTGGGAGTAACAGCCCTACGTCCTGTTAGGATTTCACTATATGTAAGAAGATTACAAGGTTGTGGAAAGGGTCTTCATAGGCGAAGATCATTCCTGTGTGGTTATATAAAACACTAATAAAGTGGCCTATGAAAGCTAGTAGATTTAATTCAATGTCTTCTGTTGATCTCTTGATCTCTCCTCCCCGTCTGAGGCATTGGATTACCCTTTTATACTGGTCGAAAGGGCGCCAAGGCATAACGGCTTTGAACAGTTGTTTGGGTGCAGTTTTGGCAACTGCACTTAACTTCCTCGCATGCTCAACACGTGCAATTTAAGGAATAACTGCACTTAACCTCCACGCAGGTTTAACACGTGCAATTAAGGAATAATTGCACGTATTAATCTCTTGACTGTTGTCTTCGTACATGGAGGAATCTTCGGGATACTCGGGATATGCTTGTTGTAGAGTCTAAGTAATCCTGTGTCTCCTGGTCGAGAGTCCTCTAACCGCATGTTGTCCACAGTCTTTTGACCGCGTATCATCTGCGACCTTCTATCCGTGCATCGCATACGGGCTTCTGACCGCACATTATCTGCGGCCTAATCGTGTAGAGCCTGCGACCATGTGTCCGCGCTTCCCAGGACAGCTAAGATCATATCAATGGACACTCATCTGGTTCAAATCTGTCTTGAACTAGACGTGCATTTATTCTTAATTAGCTCGGGTAACAATCCTCATCACCCATTATCTCTTTCCCTGGCCTTCTGCGACCATAGAAAGGTATGTGCGACCACGGAGCGTTTTGCACGACCATGGAAAGATATGTGCGACCTTAACTCGGGTAATATCCCTCGTCAGCTAGCCCCCGAATTTGAAACGAAAAGGTTTTCTTTTCTCTGAAAAAGGCGTTTCAAGTGTTGAAAAGGTGTCTTTTTGTTTCAAATTCATGTGAAGCTCAAGAAAAACTTTGGGTGTGCGAGTCAGGTTTGTTGTGACTGGCATTGAATGCAAAAACCCTTTTTGTCTCATAGAAATCACCCGGTGTGAACAACGGTCAAAAACTCGAGAAAAGTGATATTAAAACTTCACATCTCGAGACATGCCTTGGCACGAAACCATTCTCGAAATCTCCTAAGTTTTCTCAGAGTTCTTTGCTTTCTCACTGTTCTTCTGAGCCCCTAGCTTTCTTCTTCCTCTTTCGAAACTTTTCTTGATGGCTTGCTGGATGCGCTCTTGTCACCAATCGGAGGAGAGTTTGCTGGGCCGGGAGACCGATGGTTACCTCCCTTTCAGGTCGCTGATTCCATGGCGTCCTGCTGGGGATAATGAGGAGAGCCCTAAAGTGCAGGAGGGCAAATTGGTGGTTTTTTAGGATTTCCTGCGCTGCGGCTTCTGCCTGCCGAAGAGCGACTTCTTCCAGGAGATCCTCGCCCATTACAACTTGGAGTTAGTGAATCTGAACGCCAACTCAGTTTTGATCCTTGCAGCTTTTCAACACCTTTGCAAGGCCTACATTGGGGTTTTTCCTAGTGTTTCTCTGGCTAGTTCGAAGGGCACCGCCGCACCAAGGCGTGTCTACTTCCGGCTGCAGGAGAAGAAAGACTTCCCTTCCCACTTCGTGACTCTATTCACAAGTGGTACCAAAGGTGGTTTTATTGCTTCGCTCTTGAGGAGAGCCATCTCTAGTTCATCGACCGGCAACCAGAGAAGAGCAAGGAGAAGGATGTTTCCCCCTCCCTCTCCAAAGAGCAGAAGAGGCAAGCCCAGGTAATCAAATACCTGATGAATAAAGGCTTGACTGCTCGTGATGTGATCCAGAATTTCGTAAAGAATCAAATCAACCCTCTGAGGAGGAGGGATTACCTAGCTTGGGAAGTTAGGGCAATGGATGACACCACCAGGGACTACAATCCTGGTGATTGTTTCAACTTTAAGCTTAGTCAGATTGACAGATTTTGTCTGAATATATTTTTCTTTGGAGATTGATTTATGTTGTTTTGATTGTTGTTGTTATTTTTCAGTCTTGTCCCCTTCTGATGTTGAAGTGAGGACGAATTTCCTCCTGAAATCATTTAATCCGGTCGAGGAAGGTGACATCAATGCGCCAAGATCGAAGAGTCTGGTCGGCAACACCGATGAGTCTGAGCAGGCACGTCGAAAGGTATGACTCTTTCTGAAAACCTGTGCAAATTGTGTCTTAGGAGAGCATTCACCAAAGGAAATTCTTTTCGGATTTGTGTATGCGACCAACAGCCCAAAAAAGGCTAGTCGGCGGCGACGTTGAACCTTCTGGTGGTTCTTCATTGAAGAAGCCAAAGAAAGCTCCCTCTGCGACCAAGGATTTGGCTAGGGTGAGAGCTTTGCCAATAAGTCCCATCTCCCCCCTGCGACCTTAGCAGCGAAGGCTGTGACCACTACTACGGCGAGGGTTTCTGCGACAACATCACCTGCTGCCACCAGGGCAACAGTAGGCACACAGGAACAGGTCACGATCGTGACTATGACTAGCCCCGATGTCACAACTAGAAGGATTGTCGCGGTAATGTCCCTGGCTTCTCGATTTTTTCCTTATACAACTTCAAACTAGCTTAAGGTTGTGCATGGAGAGGGGAGTGATGTGGAGGAGGATGCTTCCCTGGTCCTCTTGAGGAAGAGGACAAGGTTTTCCTCTGACGATTTTGACCCTGAGGCATTATCCACGCTCTTATCTCCCAAGGGCGGGGCCTCAAGTTCCCGTAACGTCATGGGACTTAGCATCAGGTAAATGTTAGGCCCTTCTTCATCTAAGTCATAACGTTTAGGTAGGGGTAATTTGCTGTATTTGTGATTTCAGGGCTCCTTCTGCTGCATCAATTGAAGCAATAAGTATCTTGCTTTTGACCTTAGTCTCTCTGAAACTGTAGTAACATTCGTTGTCGTAGGGAAAAGATTGCTTTGTAGGGTAAGACAGCTGAAGCCGAAGAAAGGCTTGCGAAAATTCTGGTGCTTGAAGCCGAATTGAAAGAGGCTAAAGAAAGAGTTGTGACCCTTGGGCAAGTATTAAAACTGTACAATTCTCTTAAAGCAAAATCTGAATGTCTCCTGGTGCTTTACGAAGAGCAACAAGCCAAGATGAAATGTAAGTTCGCTTTCGACAAGAAGTTTACGTTACTTTGGTAAGTTTCATGAATTCGATTGAACTCATTTCTTCCTCTTTTCAGTACAAGAAGAGTAGATTAAGAAGCTGGCCAAAGAAAGGGATCACTTCGAGAAAAAATTCATCCAGAGAGGGATTGACATTGATCCGCTTCACAATGTTTGTGAGCGTCACAAAGCGTCCAGCGACAAGGCCAAAGATGCTGCTAAGCTTTCTTGTAATGAGAATGGTGCTTTAGAAGCGATTATTAGGAGCTACAACAATGTCGAGCTAGACACTTTCAAGAAGCTAAGAATGGCCGCGGACTTACTGAGGGTAGACATTATTGATCCTAAAAAGGACAACTTAAGTCTTAGTGAGTCCTGCAAGTTGGTCGCCGCTCAAGCTGATTGTGGGACCCTCATTTGAGGAATCTGGTGGCAACCGCCCAGGTGGGTTGCACTCAGAAAAGGTACATTGCAGCTCACAACAACAAGATGCATTATATAAAAATGCGAGTAATTAAAAATGAATGCTGATCACAAGGACCAACATTACAATAACTTAGCGCCAAAATGATGCATTTAAATGTTGATACAAATTAAGGAGTTTTCGACACAAAGGTCAGCACAAATGAAACAGCAATAACAAACGAAAAGACTTTATCAGTCTTCTTCCTCTGCGGTAGCGGTGTTGTACGGGCCTTCTCCACATCGAACTCCACCTTGGTACATAACCCTCTAACAAGCTGGGTCTTCAGTTTCTTCTTCTTGTTCCACATTGGGTTCAAGACCGTAAGATTCAGGGTCGACGAATCCTTCTTCTAAATTTGTTTGTAAAAGCAAGGGTGAGCACATTGTCCACATGGTGCTCAACAAGTCCCAAATAAGAATGCAAGTATATATAGATGGGGGGAAATTCTCAAAGAATGGCTCTTTAGCTTTATATAAGTACATAGAATAGATTTTCACACTTAGTCTTTGGAGAAAAGACCTTTATTTTCAAAAGCAAGGCTTTTCAATTCCTAAGCTAGGTTTTCAGAAAACGTTGTGTGTGGCGGTCTTTCATGAGTCACCACTTTATTCAGATTTTGTGAAAAGCTTTCCAAAAGCTACTTGTGCTGCATCGACGTGAATAGAATCCACAGCGCGCAGACTCCATAACCTGGGAGCTCAGAGTATCCGATACTTTTTAAACTTTGCAAAGGTGTACCACCTTAATCCACCGATCATTCGGCTTTCAAGTCGGTACCTCTCCATGCGACTCTTACGCATGTGACAAGGCCGAGATGACACAACAATTTACAGTCCTAACATTAACTATTCCCTGCCCGGTAAATAGATAGTCAAGTCTCAAGTACCGTTGTGGGTCCTCCCCACTGCCTTACTTCCTAGTCTGGGTCTATGTTCTCGCAAGACACATAGCCTCTCTTGATTACAGTCGCGCACGACTTAATCTGGCATAGGGCGTCTTCCTTCTTTCCACCTTTTCCTCTCATGATTTTTCTGAACTCACATCACTCATGGCCTTCTGCGGCCCACTAGCTCTCGCAAGACACTGGATCAACAACCATTGTAGGGAAAAACTAATACTAAAGAAAGCTACTAAGTTGCGCCCGTCCCATAACCGGGCAAGTGGTTGGTACGTTTTTCATGCCGCATAGAAGCACAACACAAGGTTCTAGTCCTTATGAATCTCTAGTGAGGAGTCTTTCACATTCCCAGTGCGCACACAGCACCATCCTATCAAACCATCCTCACTATCGATTCCAATCACATTTTCTTTCACAAAAGGGGTTTTGAATATACTTTTCTCATATGTGACCATTCAACATTTATCATATAATCTTGGGCATAGCATAGCCTAAGCATGATATTCTAGGGTGACAAGGGTGCATGGATATTCAATGTCAAAAGGGGCTTTATAGTTACTTAGGTCATATCTAATCATTTCATTGAAACATAGCTCTTGTTTGAATCTAAGGCATGCACATACTTGAAAACAGTTAACGTACTTCATTTCAAAATATTAGGCTAGACATGATCAAGGGTTCGAGACTTGCCTTGCAGTGATGGGTCTAGCTGCTCAGATGAATCCTCGAGGATCTCTTCTGTTCCTTCAACGTTTGGTTCCACGGCGGATACAAACAACACATACACACTATATAAGCATACAAGTACTAGAAAATAATATGTAAATACATCATGCATGCAGGGGTAAGGGTTTTGAACAAGGTCACTTGACATTGATCGAAGAGATGGGCTCAAAAGGACTTGAATGTCGAAGGGCTGACATTCGGCTCATGGCTTGACATAGCCCTAAATTGGTTCTAGGTCTGTTTTCTGGAGATGTGACAGTAGGGAATATTGTAGAGCATGGTTCAAAAGGCTTAGTGGACAAAGTGGCATTTCAATTATAAATTTAAGAAATTGATGCGAGCGGTTTGGTCAAGAACACTTACAGTCGTTCGTGGAATGGCCGGAGGCGGTGGCGCGATGTAGTGGCCGGAGGCGGTGGAGAACTCAATTGCGATCGGCAATAGTGGCGCAGAGGAGCGAAAAAGCGAACGTCGGGGAGGCTAGGGTTTTCCGTACGCGAGTATTTGGAAGGTGATCAGTTGCACTAGAGGGAAAATCGTGCGAGGTTAACCTAATATACGAATCTTTACTATCGATTCATAATCACCAAACCGATAGTAAATACAATGGAAGTTAGGGTTTGGAGTGTTGGCATTGTTCACTATCGGTTTTATGATTACTAACCGATAGTAAATTAAGAACAGGGTCTCATAACATAAAATGAATCACTATCGGTTATGAACAATAAACCGATAGTAGAGTTTAATTTCATATCGGTTTGGAAATTGAAACCGATAGCAGAATACAATGTTATTGACCCTAAAGGATTTCCCTGAAAACAATTACATATGAAAAGAATCAATTATTGCTCAAATCAACTCCAATTGAAATGAAAATTTATAGAAATGATTTTCATTGCATGAAATATATTTTTCTGAAAAAAATTTCCAAATAGGATTTTACAATCAAGAGTTATGTTCAAATGATCTTTATTGCCATTGTGTTTCACTATCGGTTTTATGATTATTAACCGATAGAAATTAATCCACTGTACAAGATCAAACCAAAATATAGAATAGGGTCTCATAACACAATATGAAATACTATCGGTTATGAACAATAAACCGATAGTAGACATTAATTTCATATCGGTTTGAAAATTGAAACCGATAGTAGAATACAGTGTTATTGACCCTAAAAGGTTTTCCTGAGAACAATTACAGATGGGTCTCAGTACATCATTTTGCACTTGTAAAGACACCTGAAACCACATGCAAATGACTTCCAATAATTTTTGAAATAAATTAACAGTAAAGACCAATCATTGAATGAAAATTTGCAGTTTTCATATTGATTTGTGAAAAGAATCAATTATTGCTCAAATCAAGTACTCCAATTGAAATGAAAATTTGCATAAATGATTCTCAATGTATCACGTATGTTTTCTCAAAGAATTTTTGAAAAATGATTTGAAGAATTCTTCGATTAAAGATCCAAGTAATATACGTCACTTACATATTGCAAATTAGTCAAGAATGGTTGTCCACCCATAATCCTTCTTCGTGGTCGTCTCGCGGGTAACTTGTTTCGTCAATATCTTCGGTAGGGACAGATTGAAGAATTCCATCTAAAAATGGAGGTAGTTCATCGAACTGATCATACTCTTCTTCATCCACAACGTCTTCGACCCCAACAATACGTCTCTTACTGTGAAAGACAACGTGCAACTTTGGGTTGGCCGGGTCAACGATGTAGAACACCTGTGTGGCTTGCTCAGCAAATATAAATGGATCATCTTGGTGTGCGACTCTACTGAGATCGATGAGAGTAAACCCATAATTGTCGACTTTAACACCTCGAGAGATTTCGACCCATTGGCATCGAAACAGAGAAATCTTAAGTAATACATAATCGAGCTCCCATATTTCCTCAATAACCCCGTAATATGAGTCGAGTGCCTTTACTGTCCTGGTATCCTCCGAAATAGCAAGTAGTGTCACTCCACTACATTGCATAGTCTCTTCTCGTCCTGAGTTCTTGTGTAAAATGAATAGCAGTTGATGTCATACCCCTGCCAAGTCCCTACAGTAAATCTAGGCCCTCTGGCCAACCATGTAACAACTTCATCTACGTTGCCCTCAGAAGCTTGCAGGACCCTATTTTCGATCCACCCAGCAAACTTCCTGTTATGTTCTCTAGTGACCCAAATCTCTGCCTTCGAAGGATTCTGTTTCTGTAACATTTCCTTGTGCTCGTGTATGTATGGCTCCACCCCCGTCATGTGCTGTAAGAGCCAAAAATGGACTTTTGCATACAGATCACTAGAGGGGATGACTGCTTTAAATCCAATCGTTCAAATGCCCTGAAGCCTGCCCTCATACCGGGACGTAGGAACGCCAATTGGGTCAACCCCGGCCATATAGTTGGTGCAAAATTCGATCACCTCCTCGGCAACATAACCTTCAATGATACTGCCCTCAGGCCGATGTTGATTCCTTACATATCCCTTCAAGATACCCATAAATCTCTCAAATGGATACATGTAGCGCAGGAACACGGGTCCACAAAACTTAATTTCTCTGACAAGGTGAACAATTAGATGGACCATAACATCAAAAAAGATGGAGGAAAATACATCTCCAGCTGACAAAGAGTTGTAGTCACATCGCGTTGCAAATCGTCCAGTCCATCCAAATCAATTACCTGCAAGGACACAGTTGCAGCAAATATTCAGATCCAAAAAATCTGAAAAGTTCCACGAATGGAGCTAATTAACTTGCTAGGAGTACACGCTTACCTTGCCAGATATTGTGTTGAAGAAATAACATAGCTTTGTAATTGTCTCTCTGACTTTGACTGGGAGAATGCCTCTGATAGCAATGGGAAGCATTTGTGACATCGGTACATGACAATCATGGGACTTCATACCAACTAGTTTCAAGTCTTTCATGGACACAAGTTTTTTCAAGTTTGCAAAATACCCGCATGAAACTTTCACACCATATAGGCACTGACAGAGTTCTGTTTTTTCTCTTTTCGACAAAGTATAGCAGGCCAGGGGGAGGTATGTACGCTTTCCCTTCTCCAACAGTGCAAGCTCAGTCCTTATGCCCATGTCAAGCATGTCACGGCGAACATTGATGCCATCTTTCATCTTTCCTAGAATGTTCAACAACAAACCAATCAAACTGTCACAAACATTTTTCTCTATGTGCATGACATCAATGCAATGTCGAACTTGTAAGTGCTCCCAATATGGCAGATCCCAAAGAATCGATCTCTTCTTCCAAACATTTTTTCCTGGAGGTTTAGAACATTTACCGAACTCAACTTTGATGTCCCAAGTAAAGTAAAGCTCATTACCAGTCACAAACACTGGGGTTGATCCTTTCTCAGGCTTCCCATTAAATGACTTCCTCTTCTTACGGTAGGTGTGATGCATCGGAAGGAATCTGCGATGACCCATGTACACTGTTTTTCTGCAGTTCGATAACCACATGCTTTCATTTTCATCCAGGCAAATAGGACAAGTCTTGCCTCCTTTCGTACTATACCCCGACAAATTTTCATAGGCCGAGAAATCATTTATGGTGCAAAATATCATGGCCCGCAACATGAAATTCTCTCGCTTATGTACATCCCACACCCGCACCCCTTCGCTCCACAATTTATGTAAGTCCTCGACTAACGGTGATAGAAACACGTCAATATCATTCCCGGGTTGTCTGGGTCCTGAAATTAGTAACAACATCATGATGTACTTGCACTTCATACATAACCAAGGAGGAAGATTGTAGATGCATAAAAGAACCGGCCAAGTGCTATGTCAACTGCTCATATTTCCGTGTGGATTCATACCATCCGTACTCAACCCAAACCTTATATTCCTCACTTCGCCGCCAAACTCACTGAATGTTCTGTTAATGTTTCTCCATTGAATAGAATCAGCTGGATGTCTTAGTTTTCTGTCTTGTTTCCGACCTTCAACATGCCAACGCAAGTATTTCGCATCTTTCGGATTTGCAAACAGCCGTTTCAATCTAGGAATCACAGGAAAATACCACACAGTTTTGGCCGGAGGCCCTTTCTTTACCTCATCACATGCATTGTGATAAATTCTGTCCTCATGCTTATACCGCAATGCATCGCATCTTAGACAAACATGCAAATCATCGTACTCGTTACGGTACAGAACACAATCATTTGGGCATGCATGTATTCTTTCGATTTCCATTCCCAACGAACACAATAGTTTTTTGGCATGGTAAACCGATCTTGGCAACTCATTTCCCTCTGGAAGCATGTCCGCTAACAGATCTAATAGCGCCGTGAAACTCTTATCGCTCCAACCGTTGCTTGCCTTCAAGTTATATAATCTCAACACAGAAGATAACTTTGTAAATTTACACATCCGGAGAACAAAGGCTTCTCAGAATCAACAATTAATTTCTCAAATTTAGCTAAATCGTTTTCGCTGTAATCTTTTTCTACATCACGTAACATTTCATCTAAATTGTCGTCATCTACATGGACTTCTGAATGAATATTACCAATGTTCTGATCATGATCATCATTACTGCAATCCACTTCCGGGTGCTGCTGAGTGGTAGCGGTGCTCGTTTCCTCAAGATCTTCACCATGCCATATCCAACGGGTATAGCGTGCGTTAAAACCACGACGAATCAAATGACTCCTAATCTGATCAGAGTTGCCAAACCTTTTTAAGTTCATACAATCTATACAAGGACAATGCATATCTTTCTCTTCCTTCTTCGCCTTTTCTTGCTCAGCAAATTTAATAAACCCATTCACACCCTCCAAATACTCAAAAGTAGTACGTTTTATTCTATACATTCAATATTCTCGGTCCATCTACAATTATTTCATAAAATTGACAAATTGAAATAAATAATTAATGACTCAGGGCATGCATGCATGAAACATCATCAATTAGCTAGGCCATATGTGTGTACAGCTGCTTAATTACATTAAATGGATATGTATGAAACCCTAATTAACTTGATGCATTAATTGGAAGAGCCAGCTAGCTAACTGCTTAACTTCAGCCATAAATCATTCCTAACTTAACTTCAGCAAGCTATAGCTAGCTAGCCAACCTAGCCTTCTAGCTAGTTTGGAGCTACATGTATCTAGTTTAATAAATTGCAAGTAGAGAGAGAGGGAGAGTGTGAAAGAGTGATCGAGAGAGAGAGAGGTGATGAGAAGATAACAATACCGAGGGGATCGAATTATCAACCTCTCAGCTAGCTTCTCCAGATCACTCTAGCTTGGAGCGTGGATGCACGTACGGTAGAAATGAATCGAGGGTGCAGAGTGCAAAGTAGGGGTCGAGATAAGTTGTACAATTTTACTATCGGTTCAAAAAATACAACCGATAGTAAACTAAGGTCCCCACTGTCATAACCATTAGTTTATATGACGTCATTTTACTATCGGTTTATTTTATATAACCGATAGTAAAATTTACTCTATTATATCAGTTTGTACAGTAGTAACCGATAGTAAAAAGTCTGTAATTTCACTATCAGTTATGAAAGAAAAACCGATAGTACTATTTCATCTATTATATCGGTTGATACAGTACGAACCGATAGTATAAAGTCTGTAATTTCACTATCAGTTACGAAAGACAAACCGATAGTACTATTTCATATATTATATCGGTTGGTACAGTAATGACCGATAGTAAAAAATATTTGCATTTCACTAACGGTGTACCAGAATATAACCGATAGTAAAAAGACTCTTCTCCACCGCTGTCGTCCTATTCTATCGGATTTTTCTCAGATTGCTTATAACCGTTAGAAGATATGGATTAGTGGATTGCATTTCTGTAGTAGTGGTTGTTACCTCATTGATGATATTGTTGCTTTACAACTACGCTTTTGTAGTGCTTGTTTAGTTAACTATGATGTATGATAATATGGTCTTCACTTTTGTAGTGTTTGTAACAAAGTTTGATGCAAATGCCATTTCTAGATTCACAATCACAATTTTTTGATTTGACTAAGAGATCATGACTCTAGATTGTTTCGGATTTTTCTTGAATTTTTTTTTTGAATTTTCAGAATTTTTCTGTTTTTTAGAATTCTTTTGGATGGCTGGGATTTTTATCCTATTCCTTCTCATACCAAACACAGACCGGGATAAACTTACCGGCAATATTTTTTTCCGGGGGGATTTTTAGATTACCAAAAATCCTACCGGGATAAAAATCCTACCAGAAATTTTATCCCTAATACCCAAACAGGACCTAAGTGATAAAACCGGGATGGTTAATAGATAACCATCATGCAACCATAAAATATATGTAACATAGATTTTATGTAACTGTTTTCAAATACTGATTTTGTTGTCCAAATGTATACTTTTATACTCACAAACTCACTTCATGCTTCATTAATCACCCTCTCATAGGTATATATATAATTATATGGATATGTAAATGCATTAGGTACATATGACTTGTTGGGTACTTTATATTCACCCTTACTCAATAACAAAAATACAGTTAAAGAGAAGCCAGAAATTGGCAAAGCAAGACCACTTAAAATTTAGAAGGGTTACGTACCGCACTCGAATTTTGCCTGTGGGATGGTCTCAGAGACTGGTTAAAACTACTACTTATAAAACCTAAGTAGTTGGTCTTACTGGCCTTTGTATAATGATGTGTATTAAGGCCTAACGGCAATATATATTACTCTTGTATATGAACTAATCTTTTAAGAAATTTGAGCTGGTTGTCTGTTAATCACTCTGTGCACGACTGCATCTTGGGTAGTTGGGGCAAGTGCACACCCAGGGCCCACTACAACGGGCCGGTCCCTCACACCGGGGATGATGCCTCCAAAGGCACCTCAGGGACCGAAAAGAACACTTGTCAAAAATTCGCGTGTCATGCCCAGTGAAAGGACCACCTCGCCCTCGATCCAAGAGTTCAAACTAGGATAGTTTAGTCATTTGCATCTTTTGGAATGTATATATACCCCTTATACACACCCATTCGTAACAAGAATTCATTTGCAATCAATACATACACTAGTCAATAGGCGCACGTCTAGGAGCTCTCTCCTCGCGAGGCAACCTCCTCAACTGGCTTACACCAAGGGCCGCGTCGATAGGAGTACGACTCCCACTCAAGCCCAAACTTATATAAATTTCTCATGTCATTTTCTCTGTATTTGCCTACGTGTGGTGATGTCAACTTGCATTGTCGAACACGTGTTCCACGTAAGATAAATCTGCCGTGGGATCTTAAGACCACGACAAGTTTCAAGCAAATTGCATGACTAAAACATAGAGGGAACGCATGAAACACATGATACCCATTGAAATCTACCTTAAACCTCAGCAAATCTTGGTAGGTTTCATGAGAAATTTCAATGGCACTATGAATGATCATATGAAACCTCAGTAAAATTTTGAAAAAATTTCAATGGCACTATGAATGATCTTATGAAACCTCAGTAAAATTTTGAAAAACCTCAATAGGAGTCATGAAAAACCTCAGTAGAATCATGAGAAAGCTACATGAAGTTTCATTGGCAAAGCCTAGGTGAATTGCAATGTACCTCATGGAAAACTAGAAACAAAATTGGTATAGCTGATTGAAACATATATGCAACCATTTGAAACCACAGGCTAAAGTGAAACTTCCTTGAAACACATTGAAACATCAGGAAAGCGATGCTGTAACCAACTGAGCTAATAAGTCTGGCTTGTAGGCAAAGCGAGAAGTTAACATATGGCCACTATTTTATTGAATAAAAAAAAGTAAGAATTTACATGACCATGCAAGTTTATTAGCAAGATTGATGCAATGGTGCTGGTGTGTACAAATGGTATACCGTTTATTAGCATTCCGTTAATATATTGCCATAAAAATAACACATAAGCGGGTGTTCATGTATGGCTAATATTCATGTAATACTAATAAAAAGGTTATCTCTTTAATCTTTATAGATATCTATTTGTTCTGTATGACTATGGTAAAAAAGTTTTTTTTAATCAAGTTTACTTTCACTTTTGATATCAATAAATAAATCTTGATCTAATAGCTATCAACTGGATCCAATAGATTTTTTTGTTGTCGTATTTTTTTAGATTGATGCGTTTTCTTATCTCATATTATTGCATTTTCTTATTTTAAGTTGTTGCATTTTTTAAGTTGACGTGTTTTCTTATTTTAAAGTGTTGTATTTTCTTATTTTGGGTTGTTGTATTTTCTTAGTTAAGTTTACCGTATTTTCTCATTTATAGTAGTATTTTCTCATTTTAAATTGTCTTATTTTTATTTTTAGGTTGTTGTATTTTTTATTTTAGGTTATCGCATTTTATCATTTTAGATAGTCGTATTTTTCTTATTTTAAGTTGTCATATTTTTTTAGTTAAGATTGTCGTATTTTTATTTTAGATTGTCGTATATTTCTTAAAAAAATTTTGTATGTAAAAATTATGAATATCTTAATTATGTCTTTTTTATAAATCATTAACAGTGATGTATTTGGTGATATTCATATGATTTATTGGAAATGGTGTTCTCATTGACCTGATCATTCTTAAACATCATGCACATTTTACTGTCACACGTGATGGAAGGCTTGCAACCCTTCTTCCCTCCAATCATTGCTCCCTAATGTATAACCAATTAGGGCATAGTTGGTAGTATATGTTACTGATGCTGAATGTAAATATTTATTTAGAACATATGCTTGGGTGTTGTTTTTTCTCCTTAGTTGCCTGTATGCATCGAGTTGGCCTCGTGGCTGGGAGCAATAATGCCCTGACTTTTCTTAGGACAAGTGTATCAATGTCCACCAAAAAAACCGACCATATGAGGACCATTCAACACAATCAGATCATTCCCGCAGCAACACGCAGGGTATCAAACTAGTTTTGACTTAAATTTTGCAATCAAAATTCAATATAAAACACATCATTTAAGAACTGGCAAGAGTATGATTTTTTTATGAAAACATATTTGGACATCTGTGGATCTACCGTCAAAAATTTGATTCCTCACCCAATCTTCCTCGTCTTTGGTCTGCGGAAATCTTAGCCCCGTTGAATGCCAAATGTGAGGGTCCATGTAATCACATTTCTCACACGACTCATTGTTAAACAAGTGTATCTCCTCTAAATTCACTGCAGTCTCCATAACACGGCCAAGAAATCTTATGAGTTTTTTGTCAGTATTTTGGAAACCCATGATGGTGAGTCGAATCAGACTATAGGCTTGGAATCGCCAACTTTCCATGCTACATTCTTTTTGTTGGAAAGCATCTGCATTCTCATTTCCTCCTCATCAGTTTCTTCGTCGCATACATGATTCCATACCTACTAGATATTCAGTATTATGTTCTAGAGAGTGAATTTGATAAAATGCTTGAGGATATATATAATTCATGATTTGTTAGAATACTATCTACCTATTTATCATTTTGGAATACGTGCAATCAAACTTTTTAAAAACTTTAACCACTTCACATGAGAAAGTATTAAGATTTTTCAGATTATGTTTCACACCTGCTAGATGTTCAGATTCTGTTTCAGGAAGTGGTTTATATATATATATATATGATGTATCAAATGAGAAGTTCTCAGTGAGAATTCATGAGAACTCCACTTTCAGAGTTTTTAAAAATTCTCAAAAAATTTGTGGTGATTGAGGAGAGAATGATATGGATTGGGTTCTCATAAAGTTGAAAGGTGACAAGTCATGAGATTCATTTATAAAGATATTAAAGGATCCTGATAATGGAATAAGAGTGTTTATATTTCATGTGCAAATTTTTGTCACAGTTAATTTGGAAGACAACGATTCAATAGTAGGAGTAAATTGTATTGCATATGCTAATAGTAGTGCAGGGCCAATACTAGTGTAGGGACTAGCAACAATGGAGTCCTGCAAAATTTCATGATATAAGTCGATCTAGATTGATAAAAACAAAAAAACAAATCGTTGATGAATAGTAATTTTTATAGTTAGAATTCTAGCTACCCGGTCTTCTTTATTTGTCGTTTAAGAATTTGTGCAGTCAATTTTTTTTAAACTATTTCATATAAGATAGTTTTAAGATTGGCAACGTGAAAATTTTATTAGGTTATCGCCAAAATTACTTCGATCATAATATTAATGACATATAGTTAAGAAAATAAATTGCTAAAATTGTGTATTAAAGGACGTGAAAATTAAAAATGACAAATAAAACGAATAAGAGGAGTTTGGATGACGGGTGTTTGGTTTGATACCTCAATCTACCATGTCAATATTTTGATCATGATCAAAATTGGGGTATGACTAAAATATAGGTAATTTAAAGGTGTTTGGATTGAAGCAAGAATATAGCCAAATTTTGAGCAAAATAGTTTTAGGTTAGTGTTTGGTTTGAAACCAAAGAAGTTGTCAAAAAATTTGGCCAAAATATTGATTATTATTTGGTTTGTGGCCAAATTTGAATTTGGGCACAACTACACAAAATAGTTGAGATTACCCTTATGAATCACCCAATCTATTGTTTGGTATGAAAAAAATTTCATGGAAATAATAGATACTAGATACTAGTGCCAATTGTATCAGAATTGCATGTGAGTGACCTATAAATAATGCAAAACACCATATTAGTATTATATACTGAAAGAAAATTTATCACCGACTCTTTCCACACCAAGCAAATTAAGGGGTGTTTGATTGAGTTTTAGTTTCAACTTATGTACTTATGAGTTAAAGATGTGGTTAAACACCTAATTTCTTCTGGAGGTTATTTTGTAAGCATAAGCCCATTTGAACTAGAAATACTTAAATAAGTTGAAACGAGTAGAAAGAGATTTTTCGGATTTATAAATTGAAACCCAATAAGCCAACTTAACCGACTTATTTGACTTATTTGAGGAGTAGTGATAGAATTAGAATGAAGAGAAGAAAGAGGGGAAATTATGAGGACCATGAGGGCCTACGGTGAGGGTAACAACTAACAAGCTCATCTGGTGGTGCATGACCAAAATTGACAACGCAAGATGGGCGTCAAACCAAACATCTAAAAATCAGCCGCTGTGTAAGTTGTGTGTGTGTGAATTCCAGTAAGAACAGTAACTCAAAATTCATTTATGATTTCTAAAAATGGAAAGAAATGCCTGGCTGACTTTCTTTTAAGAAAAGATAAAAAAAATAATAAAATTTAACGTAAGCCACAAAATTGAAAGAATTGATGAGTCAAACCAGTACCTTAATACAAAAATCCCTTAAGAGGGGTGCAGCTTCCAGCAGGAACATTGTCCAAGACAGATCACATTCATAATGAACATTAGTCAGGTTCATATTCCTTAATTTCCGCAATACAGGAGCTAGTCGTCTTCGACTTTCTGGCTGAATCCAAATCTACACCAAATAGAACAAGAAATATGACTACACACATAAAAAAAAAATTGAAATATTACACCCACTACTTTTAGAAATATCTAGATAACCCTCTAAATATTAAAACCAGACAACTTACCTCAGTAGTACTCTGAAAACCAGTGTAAATTTCGTCCCACGTGCAGGCAAAATCGCCCATTAAATTATATAAAAGATGAAATTTGTACTGATTTTTGAAATATAGGATACAAGTTGTACAATTTTAAAATACATGAGATTATCTATATTTTTTTATGAAATAGAGGGATAACGTTCCTATTTATAGAAACTTCATGACTTACGTTTTCACCGAAGAAATTCATAAATAGGATGGTTATGGCAGTATTGGCAAGGAGTCTGCTTAACTTGATCGGCTTTTGCCCAACTAGGCTGGTATTCCATAGAGTTAGCATATGGAGGCATGGGACATAACCAAGAGACAGTGGATTCTCTGCTGACCACCATTCTTGACAGATGAACCTTACGAGTTTTGGAAGCCAGTTGAGCTCGACCGTACGAAAAGGACAGGATAATATCATCAGCTCAGTCAGCTGCGCGTGCCGTATCTGCAAGAGCGTCCCAGTGCCACAATCGCAGTTGTTCAGAATAAGTGCCTTCAGTTTTTTGCAGGCGCTGAGAATGTTAGGGATGTCAGATGCGCCAAATGCCATGTTCTCTAGGCGCAGGCGTGTGAGACCACCGAACGCGTGGGGGCACGCGCCCATCACTGACATGAGACGCCTCCCATAGTCGATCAAATCTTCATCCGTGCTGGTATCGGAGTCCTCCGTGAAGATTAACAACTCTGCGGTTGCGCCCACCTTTCCGCTTACCATGGCATTGTCCACAGCACGACCAATAGACATGTAATCATCACTCAAGCAGAATTGGATGCAGAGAGCATTGATGGTATAGTCGCTCCGGGACGCAAGCAACTGCTTTGTTGCTTCAATCACTGCACCATTTGCTGGAGCCAACTCTTCAACAGTATAATCCGCCAATTCTTTATTGGTAGAACCCGACGTGCCATCGCAATCAAGAAAGGGAAGAATGTCTATAACAAGCTTGGAGAGACAAGTGGGGAGCTGCCTCCATCGTCTCGAGAGGATGCACGTCCTTACAGCTTCGCGTATGTTGAGTTTCTCAAGGATGATCAGCAGAATGTCATCAGTTAGGTTGCTAACCCGATCTTCCTGCGTTCATCACCAAGGAATGAGTTATGAATGTTCATTCATTCAGATGAAGGAAATCAATACATTCGCCATACCAATAACACTAATTGTTCGATATATCTCGGCTTATGAAGACAGCTTAGAGAAGAATAATGCCTACTCTTAGACATATAAAACTGATGAGGAGTTAAAGCACATGCATATGGGAATCCATCAGCTCAATTTCAGTTCCTTGAAGAGGCGATTGCTTAATTATTTTTTATGCTGACAATTTTTTTTTCCTTTTCTTCCACCACCTGATAATCTCTGATCATTGCAAATTTAAAGCATTCAACATTGCACCAAACAAAGATTTTTGTTCTGAGAAATATTTGGGTTCAGAACCTTAATCAAACCATAACATATTTTTACATTTCCTCTGAGGTGGTGGAGAATGGATTCGGAATACATCAAACTTGAATATATTAAAATTTTTACTAGAATATATATGTGGAATACACGTATTGTGATTATAAAGTGATCGAATCAAACATCAAATAACATACTCTATTTATGAGTAATGCACGGAACAAAAATCTCTTATTGATCATTGATTGAAACCTTAATCAAAACCTTCAAGATTGCAACAAACAAGAACAATAATAAACAGAAGGAAGAAGAGCAGCTTAATTACCTGGATATTGGAATCGGACGACTCCATCTCCATGGACGCGTGGCCAAGAACACCCTGAAGGGAGGCGACGATTTCTTACTTATATTTTACAAGGGGTTTCGAGGTGTCCGAACCTCAAACGAATTCCTTTTCTTTTACAATTTACACGGCAGATCAACTTTCATGGGACTCGGATTTACAGTGGTCTCATCGCCAATCGGATGCCAACTCGCTGTCCGACACAGTCTTGCCGCTCGTCCGACGCGATTTGGCCGCAAATCCGACACCGTCTCGCCGCCCGTGTGACGCCCGGATGCGCCGTCCAACGCGATCTCGCCGCAAATCCGATGCCGTCGCGCCGCCCAACACCGTCTCGCCCCCCGACGGACGCTGCGGCACGCCGCCCGACATGATCTCGACGCGGCCTCGACGCGATCACGCCCGACATGATCAATTGCCCTTAAATTGGATTAAAATATATCGAAGTACTATTCGAAAATGTCAGTCGAGTTCTCTCAGCCAGTTGGGTGCTAACCACCTCTCAACTTTTTATCTTAAAAATATATTTCATTTGCTAATCTATCCAAATATATTTTAGGAAGCAAGATTCGAATCCAGTACAAGCGGTGAGAGAGTACTGTTCTAACCAACTAGGTGAGGAAAGATTTTTAAAAATTATTGTCATTACACAGAATAATATTTTACTTATTTCACTCGATCAGATAAAAAGTGTGCTATGATTGTATAAAAATATATTTTTAATATAAAAATTTGGTGAATTTTGTTTTTTTTGTGTTTTTTCGAATTCTATTTCTTGTCATAAATATCTCTATTGGAGCATTATGCAAATATTTTGAGAATTTTTCATGATAATTTTGTGACTTAATGGTTGTGGTAATCTAGGTAGCACCTAATTAAAAATATGCATTAAATATCACCTCTAATAGGAAGTATATATCTTGATTAAGTGGTAAGATAAGACTCCAAAATACACATAGAATGATGATTTGGAGTTTAGAGTTTAGGGGTTAGGGTTTATGTTTTATTATTTATGGTTTAGGGTTTAGGGTTTAAGGGTTTAAGGTTTAGGGTTTAGGGTGAGACCAATGTATATTTAGTGAGAAATATATTATTGAAAATGGATAAAGTATATGAGTAAGCGAGCAACACTGAAGGAAATTAAGCACAGAATCATCTAGAAGGGCCAACAACGGGGAAAGCTGCAAGGAGGCTTTGGTTCTGACACGAAAGTATGATTAGCTTCGCGACGGCGCTACAATCTTTGTTCCTCCGTAAGTCGGTCTGGTGCGAAACACCATTCGGCCTCACAGAACGGGTCGACCTCATCTGGACCCCAGTTCTCTGCGAAACCGAAGCTGCAGCGAGCCTTTGCCTTTTGCAGAAACTTTACGCGTTCCTTGGCTTCCTCCGACATCTTGATATCAATCCACTGAACAAAATCATACTTGCACTCGTAAATCTGAGGAACACATGTGATAAATCAATAGGTCAAATAGTGTACAAGAGAACGATAAGAATAGTACAGCACTCACATCAGTTCGCCAAGGGTACTTGGACATCGCGCAACCATAGAACCTCCTCCGGAGTGACCATTCATCGGCGGACATGTGCACCATGCACATCTTGTTGCAGTGGCAACGCAGTGGAAGCTCATATAGCTCCATATCCTCATCCTTGGTCACTCCGGAGGACAAACCTGAAGCAGCCATAAGATCAGACAATGAGTAATTATCTGTGAGTGTTGTGAGGAAGTAGATAGGTTAAGTGCGAAAATGAGGGGGGGGATGTACTTCGTATTTGTAGGCCGGAGGCAGGGACTTATGGAACGGTGGAGAGGCGTTTTTCTTTGGACATGATTGATATACACATGCCTCGCCTTAAGATGCGTGCATGTAATTTGGTCCCGATCTTCCGTCGTAGGAGAAATCTGTAGATAAATGCGAGTTGTGACCTTGACGAAGGGGCGGCTAACCACGATCAAACACGTGACTAGAAACCTCATAATCGCTAAACCACTCCTCAATTGGTTATCAACCGAGCAAAGCTTGGTTGACCTATTCACGAAGAACAACTCAGGAAAATCAATAAAGAAAAGCAAGAGCAACAATGGAAGGATAACATTCAATAATCTGAATTATAAGTTGACCATTGAGACTTCGAATTGTACAAGTCGGCAAAAGCACTAACATACAATCTGTATATCAACAAAGTCTACCTAAAACTAAGACCATACCTTCTCTTTTATAAAGGATGATGTCTACAAAGATAGAAGGTTTAAAACCAGAATTCTAAACTAATTTGAAACAAAATAGAATCTTAACAAACTATAAAAAGAAAATCCCGAGCTACTTTTCACGGATCCGAATAGGACTCGTCCCCCTCGAGCACTTGCCATTGTTTCTAGTCTCCTGGTTGCATACGATGTCGGAATTCGATGATTCTTGATGCGTTAGAAAGCTCTTTCGATTATCTTTCCAACAAGTACTCGAACAACTATCTTGGACATCTATGATGAAATTGGCGCTTGATTGAAGTTGTTGAACAGTCAAGCTTGATAGGCAGATTGGATGGTCCTCAGGTTGCGACCATGGGTCCTCAAGTATGGTCGGCTGCGACCATGTGCCGATCATGGGCTGCAACCTTGTGCCCTCGGCCTGCGACCAAGTGCTTCCTGACGAGGATTGACACCCGAGTCAGTTCAAAATAAGTGCACGATTGGTTCAAGATAGATTTGAGCCAAACACGTGCCTGGCGGTGCGAACTTAAGACATTTCGAGAAATACCAGCCCAAGGTCGCAGGCTGTGCGCGATCAGAACGCAATCTTTACGCGATCAAACCGTAGCTAGTGCACGGTCAGAAGTTCGTATGCTGTGCGCAGACAGAAGGCTGAAGGTGTTGCGCGGTCAGCCAACATCTCGCGGTCAGAATTCTTTCGACCAGGGAACGTGGGATTAATCTATTTCTGCTACAGGAATATCCCAAGTATTCCGAAGATTCTTCCACGTAGAGGAGAAACCGTCAGGAGGTTAATACGTGCAGTTATTCACGAATAACACGTGTTAAACCTACATGGGAGTTAAGAGCGGTTCTCCAAACCGCATCCAAGCAACCGTTTGATGCCGTTACGACTTGGCGCCCTTTCGACCAGTATAAAAGGGCGGCATGGTGTATCAAACAGGGGGATCGATCGAGAGATCAAGACACAACATATCTCACTTGAAGAATCAAACAGCCAAGGCTATGGCTTAGATTAGATAGCTTCCATAAGCTTTCTAGGTTTCATTTTTGTACACTTGTACAGGGAAAATCTTTGCCTGTGAAGGTCTTTTCCCGTCACTTTGTAACTCTTTACTACACATAGTGCAATCCCAACAGGACGTAGGGCTATTACTCCCACCATCGAGGGCCCGAACCTGTATAAACTTCTCTGTACTCCAGTTCTTCATAATTCTACATACCTTCCCGGAGGGTCACCCTAAAAGGTCTCACTATTTATAAATTCTGCATAAGTTTGGCTAAAAACCCCGAGTCCGAATCGTCGACACTTCCGACCATGGGCAACGACCTTGTGTGGTGCTGTGGCCTCGAGCCTTTCTGGTCGAGCATAGATTTCTTCCGATTGATTGCTCGTACTAAGGATGTCCTCATCAACGATGTTCTATCACGGAAAGGTGAAAAGATGGAAATGTTGAGGTGACAACTCAGGCTGCTTTCTGTCTCGAGAAGTTGTAAAGTCGAGAAAATGGAAAAGACAACTCATTTCTACAGGTTTTTTTTACGCAACGCTTAAAAGATGGAAAAGTTGACGTGAAAACTCGAGTAGGCTGTTGTCACAGAAAGCTGCAAGGTCGACTGTTTTATAATTCATACCGGATTATGGGAATATTCTGATATTCATATCTTTTAAATTGTAACTTAGATGGATGATTCGTTTTGACCATTCAAACTATGAAGTATAAACAATAAGATCGCCAAAAACCTAATTAATCGGAGTTACATATCTCAAAATGACCTAGCACAATTTAATCTAGAAAATAATGCATTTACTGAAATAAATAATGTAACACGTTGAAAAATGTAACACCCTAGTTTTGGGGGTGAAAAGTTTTGCATGAAAATCCTGCATGCATGTATCCCTGTAGTAGTAGCCAGATCAGTTGAACTCTAATCTCTCCCAAACCCTAAAAATCTCCAAATCTATTCTCTAGTTCCAGACCAAGATCTGACCATCCAGATTTAACCTATCAGTTACCCTGAGGATAAAAGTCTTCAGGAGCCAGATCAAATTCTGAACCTAACTCTCAATACCTAAGCCTCTCTCCGTTTTCGAAAACAGGAAAATTCAGATTTACCCTAAGTACCCCAGTTTTCAGATGATTGAATTATTTTAATTTAACCCTTTTCAGACTCAAGTAACCCCTGGAATATGTTCCTAAGTTCATCCTCAACTCACTTCAAAAAGTTGGGAGCCAAATTAATTCATCTAAACACTTTTCGCAGTTTAGTCCAAGTTTTACTGCGAATAAGTCCTTTTCTGTTTACCTGGAAGCCTGAAAAGGCTAAAATCTGCAAATCAATTCCAACTCCAGAATTTCTTCAGGAAACACTTTCCAAACACTATTTGATACAGATCTCCCTTTTGATCAGACTTCAAAATCTCTCTCCAATCACCAGAATTCGAAATCGACAAAATCCAGACTTATTTTACCCTAATTTTACCCTATTTTCGAAAATAGGTGAAATCCCCCAAATCTTATCAAATTTTCTCTAAATTTGAGCTGGATGAGTACTAATAGAAATGTTATACTCAGCCATGGAATCAATTCTCAAATTAACCATCTCTAAGACAGAAATTACAAATCAGTCCAGATTTCAAATAAGAATCCTTGCATTTTGGTCCCTGGTTCGACCAGAGGCACTGTGCGCGACCAGCAGCCGTGCACGACCGCGACCACCGCGCTGCCACGCCAGGAACTTCATCGCCGGTGAAGCCCCGTGGTCGCCACCCTTGCCACTGCGTCCCTGCCACGTGTGCGCACGCCGTTCGCCACCGTGGAGCCACCGCGGTCGCACCAGCAGCGCCAATTTTGCCCGCGCGCGCACGCCATCGCTGCAGCCACGGCAGAAGATTGATGCCACGTTGCAAGCATGCCGGAGGAGCCCATCAATTCGCCGCTGCATCACCTGGGACAACACACGCCAACCTGCAAAGCCGGCACGGCCGCTGGAGCACGTCGCTTCGCTGCTGTCCCGCCCGGCCGGTCAATTCGCCGCTCCAAGTCTCCAGGCGTTTTCCAGCCGTTGCAACACCTCCGAATCCTCTATAAATAGCCCCTGGTCTCAGCGAAGTATCACACACCACCAGAAGCACCTAAGCCCTCAAACTCACTGTGTCTTCTTCTTCCCCGGCGAGCAGCAAAGGAGGCTCACGGTGCCAAGCCTCTACACTGCTTCTTCCTCGATTCCAGCTACTCCAGTAAGCTCCTCTTACCTCCCTCATCGTACTCGAGCATGTAATTGACTTCAAACCTCTCCGGTCGCCGGCAATTTCCATTTCTCTCCAGCAACTCCGGCGAGCAATTAATCCTCAACCAGATCGATTCAACCTTCGAACTAGTAATCAAATATGCTCACTAGACCTTGCTTAACATCCCTAAGCAACCAAAATCGACAGATTTGCTAAAATGTGAAAAACCCCAAATTGGAACTTTGCTTGTAAACTGAGTTTGCTGTTCAAGCTTTTCTGGTGCATTTCTAGTTAATCTAACTTCACCAGTAGCTTACTTATGCCCCAGAGACTATCCACAAGCAAGGAATTAAGTTTATTTGCCCTAGATCAAAAATGCCCAAATCAGGCTTGAGTTAATCTTTTCCCTGGCCAATATCCCCTAAATCCAGCCAATCCAGCCATAGAAACCTTGCCATCTAGATGTTTTGGACCATTCTGAGCAACTTTGTCTTCTATCACGACTCCTAATTCGGCCTAGATTGTGAGATATAGCTTTGCCCTAGTTTGCTGTACTGTTCACACTGCATGTGCTCCAGGCCAGCCAACTTCTTCGCCGGTTTTCATCACTTTCCGGCCATCTCCTGCCCTAGGTCCTGTTGAGACATTTGTTCCTGTTACAAATGCCTAACCACCAGACAAAGTGGTGCATCATTTGGAGTCCTGAGTCAAAAGATATGGCTAACCCTAGTTTCTGGCCGTGTCAAGCCTATGCCAGCCTGTGTCAGCCAGTGGCATTGAGCCTTTTCACCCACTTCCAGCCATGCACTTTGAAAATAACTTTGTCCCTTAGACTCCTGATGTTGTGATCTACACTTTTCTCTACTGTCACAACTTGAGTTGAGCCCTCTATCACCCACCGACCTTATGTCGATGCCTTGAACCGAATGCCAACCTAAAGACATTCGCTGTTTTTGGGCGAACCAGTCACCACCTTGATATTACCCTGATATTTTGGAACCTTGTAAACCTTAATAGCTAACTTTAACCCTGGTTTCCATAATTAAAACCACATCGCTTTCAAACCTTGTATTGCCAGAGTATTTTCTCCTTGCATCTTTGCATGTAGTGGATTAGCAAGAATAGGATTGATTGTAATGCCTGTTTGCTTGTTTGATCTTGTTCAGAGCAAGAGTCCGGAGTTGAAGATCTTGTCGCTGAACCGTCGTCGACTGCTGATACTTACGACGCGGAAGGCAAGTCATACTTTGAACATATTGAAACCCATATTTTATGAATTGCTATGCTATTCCATGAGTAGATATTTCATTAATATTGCACATGTTGAGATCAATGATATTATGGCAGTGATAGATTGAATACTTGAGAAATGTGAACTTGATAAGATAGCAAGCCTCGAACTAATAAGAGTATAAACATGTATATTTATATTCATGAAATAGAACCCCTAGCCGTGACCAGTATTTTGGTATGGAATGGTGGTAGCACTGGAGGTGCTTGGCTGCACTGGATGTGCAGGCACTGAAAGTGCATGGTTGTGGTATGATCTGGTCACTGGCATGTAAGGACTAGAACCTTGTGTCGTGCGTCTAGTGGCATGAAAAACGTACCAACCACTTACCTGGTATGGGACAGGCGCAATCTAGTAGCTTTCTTAGTATTATCAGTTCCCTGCATGGCTTGTCGATCCGGTTTCTCGCGTGGAAACTGGTGGGACGCAGTTCGTCCATGAGTGATGTGAGATCAGAAAAATTATGAGAGGATAAGGTGTAAAGAAGGAAGACGCCCTACGCCAGATTAAGTCGTGCGCGACTGTAATCGAAAGAGGTTATGTGTCCTGCGGGAACATAGACCCAGGCTAGGAAGTAAGGCAGTGGGGAGGACCCACAACGGTACTTGGGATGGTGTTGTCCATTTACCGGGCAGGGATGCTGTTAATACTAGACTGCAAAAACGTTGTGTGATCTCAGCCTTGTCACATGTGTATAAGTCGCATGGAGTTGGCCCGACTTGGAAGTCGAGTGAAAAAGTGGATTTAAAAAGAGGTACATCTCTGCAGAGTTTAAAAATGTATTCGAATACTTCGTGCTCCCGAGTTCTAGGAGTATGCTGCGGTGGATTAAATCCATGGGGTGTGACACAAGTATTGTTTATAAACTAAAATTTGTTAGCTCAAGATTACCCAAGTGGCATGTGTTGTCATGATAAGGGGCGTTGCCGTGGGCTGTCATGTGTTGACGTGTCGCGGTAATACCATAATATAGAGATCATATGATAATTAAGAGGCATGTGGTTTATGCCCTAAGTTATGGAATACTGCTAAGAGCATATGATTGAAAGACTTGAATAAGAGTAGTGTGATATGAGGATATATCGCCTTGGATATGGGATATATGTATCACCATCAATACGATTTATTTACTGCCATGGGTGTGATCAGAAGTTGAGTAAGAGTTGAGAAAGAAATGTATTTTGGAAAAACCTTTCACTCTTTCCCCAATAGCATAGGTTCATGTCATATATATATGTATGTATCTCTACCTTCCCTATGACTTGCTGAGTACGTAAGTACTCACCCTTGCAACAACTCATCAATAGATGGAGCATTCTACGACCTTGGAGGATACCCCGAAGATGCTGCGGACCCAGGAGATGATGAGCAGTTTCCTCCGGAACCCTGATGTGGTGCTGTCTTGCTGTCAACCTCTGTTTCCTGTGGATTGCTTTTGGGCCTAGCTTCCGCCGACTAGATGTATTGTTTTGTTAGACCCTTGTGCCTTGTACGGCACTGTATCTCGTTTTGTACTAAGGCCTGATGGCCATACAATTATGACTATTGTACTATTTTGCTGCTGCAATGTAATCCTGTGATTGACTCATCCTGGGAAGTCAAGTGGTTAAAGGGCCAGCTGCACCGAGCTGGGCTCCTCACAGGTGATGTCACTGTCATGGCAGACGTGACATAAAATAGTGGTATCAGAGCAGCACAGACCTTGACTGTAGGACGGTACCCTTAGGGCTTGGTAGCGCCAGGACCTCGTAAATTATTTAAAAACTATCTCTGAAAAATTTTATTTATTTTTTTTTTTTTTCAAAAGGTTGTTCTTGCTTTTATAAAAATGTTGATTTCAAAATTTTATTTTGCTTCCAAAATTTCTCGGCAGGATGGCCAAGGAACGTTTCAGCTACATCGAGCGTCTCGGTGGATGGGCCACATTGCTGTGGCATATGGCTCAGTTCCTAGGGATTGATGAGCGGCCGATCTGCGAGACTATTTGGGACTATTATGAGGGGCGTCGCTATGGCTTCAAGGCCAAAGTGCTGGTGCACGCTCTCGATAGTCGTGAGGGACAGGTGATCAGAGTGGAGGCCAGCAGGGCAAGCCGACTGGATGCTATCCAGGACGCAGCTCGAGAGGCGGTACATCGGGTACGCCAGGTGTACTCATGCCGGCTCCAGGAGTCACCTTTCCGTCACGTGCCTTCATCTCCCTCTGGGTTGCCACCCATCGTGGAGTACCCGGACCCGTGTCTGGCAGGCACCGTAGGTCTGTTGAGGACCCTCGACTCGCGCTACTCTACCTTGCTTGCTGAGCATCAGGAGCTCCGCAAGGAGTTGGAGGAGCAGAAGAAACGTGGCCGAACCGCTTCCCCGTCGTTGACTTCTCAGCCTGCAGCTCAGAGACGCCGCGCAGTTGAGGAGGTTGCTCCGACAGTTGTCTCCCCAGCTCGTACCTTTGGACCCAGTGCAGGACCTAGCTTGATTCCTCGGAGGGTTGCTAATGCAGCTGGGTACCGACGCTCGTTCTCTACCCCTAGCACCCGCCGGGCAGAGGGCAGTAGGTCTGCGCTACTGTTCCATGAGTCTGGACCACCCGGATTTGTCACTCTGGAGGAGTCCGACGACGAGATGGAGCCAGAGGAGGTTGAGCCCTGTGGGAGTAGTTAGTTGCCTGTTCTTTTAGATCCTCAGGCCAGGGTAGATCTTCTAGGATTGGTGATGCTTTTGGTTGTTATCATCACCATTACTTGTATTTTGATTGTATCAGACTAAGGCGCTTAGCCGCTTTTGTATCAACTACTTGTGCATTAATGAATCAGTTTCGCATTAATTTCCGCATTAGTACCTTAATTCTCTCTAGTTAGTTAGACCTGTCTGCTTCTCTCTTCAGAAGATCAGAATGGTCAACACAAGGAGAAGGACCCAAGATGACCAAGAGGGCCAAGAACCAGTTACGCCACGAAGAGGATCCACACCTCATCCAGGATCGCAAAGCTCACTACCGCCACAAGAGGACTCACCAAGTCTCCAGGAAATTCTTCTTTCAATGGAGAGGAGCCGCCAAGAAGCCCAGGCTGCACATACCCAATTGCTAGCTCAAGTCATTCAGAAAATGCCAGGGACTGCTGAAGGTACTGCCGTCGGAACTCGACTCTCGGACTTCCAGAAGACTCGACCGCCAACCTTCGCAAGCGCGACCGACCCAATCGTCGCAGACGACTGGCTGCGGGACATTGAAAGGAAACTGGACACTGTTCGTTGCAATGATCGAGAGAAGGTGTTATTCGGATCACACCAACTCACTGGAGCAGCAGCTGCTTGGTGGATGAATTATCAAGAAGCACACATGGACAAAGACAACATCACTTGGACGGAATTTAAGGATCAGTTCCGAAAATTCCATATCCCTACAGGCGTCATGGCAGCTAAACGCCGAGAATTCCGGAACTTGACTCAAGGGAATCGAACTGTCACTGAGTATCTGCACCAATTCCACCATCTAGCTCGGTATGCGACCAACGACATCGACACGGAAGAAAAGAAGATTGAACGCTTCACCGAAGGACTTCAGCACTATTTGCAGTATCAGATTGCCTCCCATGAGTTCACAGAGTTCCAGACCCTGGTGAATCGAGTATTAAAGATAGAAGAAAAGCGAAGCCTCGGGGAAGAAAATCGGAAGAGAAAGATGATGCAACAGTCACGACTGCCAGCTAGCTCATCTAGGGGAAGGGCCCCAACATCTTCAAATTTTCGTCCGCCCTACCCGGCGCCAAGACCACAATTCACACCGACATGCCCCAACTGCAGAGGAGCACACTATCAACGGGATTGCCCTCAGGCAAGGACTCAATGCTATCATTGCGGGCAGATGGGACACCGCAAAGACAGTTGCCCGTGGATCCAACTCCCAACGGCGATAGCAAGATCGCAAGCTGGAACACAAGCGATGGCACCTAGAACCACAGCTTCACCACCATTGCAGAGCCCCAAAGGAGGTTTGCCCAACAGAGGGGGAAATGTAGCAGGCCGAGGACGAGGGCGAGGAGGAAGACCAATGGCAGGCCGAGGAGGCCGACTGAACTTCACCTCCCTTCAAGAAGCAGACAATGCCTCTGACATTCTCCTAGGTAGATTCTTGATCCAATCTGCATCTGCTTTAATATTGTTTGATCCTGGAGCTACAAACTCATTCATATCAAAAGATTTTGCATTTAAAGTGGGAATACCTATGGTACCTCTAAAGTACCCTATGGCTATACAGACCCCAGGAGCTAAGCTGCCTGTATATTCAGCTTGTCGTCATATAACTTTCAGAATAGATGGGATAGAGTTCTTGGCTAATCTATTAGTCCTAGAACTGCAAGGCCTAGACATTATAATAGGAATGGATTGGTTATCCCAGCATAAAGGTCTAGTGGATTGTGAGAAGAAAACTCTAAGCCTTGTTAGTAACCAAGGGAAGGAAGTCCTATTCCATGCGGAAAGAGCATCGGTCGAAAAACTGCAAGGATCAGTCCATGCACTTCAGGAAGTATGCTTGGATCAAGTGCCCACAGTGCAAGAATACCCGGATGTATTCCCAGAAGAACTCCCAGGGATGCCACCTGACAGGGAGATAGAGTTTACCATCGAGCTTAAACCAGGAGCGGCACCTATAGCCAAGAGACCATATAGGATGCCGGTAACGGATTTAGAAGAGTTGAAAAATCAGTTAGAGGAACTGGAGGGTAAAGGATTTATCCGACCCAGTGCTTCACCTTGGGGAGCTCCAGTTTTGTTTGTAAGGAAGAAAGATGGAACCTTACGAATGTGTGTAGATTACCGAGCTTTGAATGAAGTCACCATTAAGAACAAGTACCCATTGCCAAGAATTGATGACTTGTTCGACCAACTTCGAGGAGCCAAAGTATTTTCCAAGATAGATTTGAAATCTGGATATCATCAGCTGAAGATCAAGAAGGAAGATATATCGAAGACTGCTTTCACTACCAGATATGGTTTATACGAGTTTACAGTAGTACCCTTTGGATTGACCAATGCTCCGGCAGCTTTCATGAACATCATGAACAGTACGTTTATGGATTATCTTGACAAGTTTGTCATAGTATTCATAGATGACATTCTGATATATTCCAAGAGTACGGAAGAACATGAGCAACATTTACACTTAGTCCTAGGAAGGCTACGAGAGAGGCAATTTTATGCCAAGTTTGATAAATGTGAATTTTGGATGACAAGAATTTCATTTCTTGGACATGTGTTGACAGCAGAAGGAATTTCAGTAGATTCGGCTAAAATCTCTGCAATCAAGGAGTGGAAGCAACCCACCTCAGTTTCAGAGATTAGAAGTTTCTTGGGGTTAGCAGGATATTATAGGAGATTCATTGAAGGATTTTCCCAAATAGCCAAACCCCTCACGAACCTGCTAAAGAAGGATGTTGCATTTGAATGGACCATCAAGTGTGAAGAAAGTTTTCAGAAGCTGAAGCAGAAATTGACAACAACACCGGTCCTCACCTTACCGGACAGCGAAGAAGATTTTGTAGTTTACTGTGACGCTTCAAAACAAGGAATAGGCTGTGTGTTAATGCAGCAAGGTCGAGTAGTAGCTTATGCTTCACGCCAATGGAGACCTCATGAGGAAAATTATCCGACTCATGATTTGGAGTTAGCAGCAGTGGTGCATGCTTTAAAGATATGGCGGCATTATCTCATTGGACATAAGTGTGAGATCTTTACAGATCATAAAAGCCTCAAGTATATCTTCACACAGACGGAGCTCAATATGCGTCAGCGCCGATGGCTCGAACTGATCAAGGACTACGACCTCAGCATACTCTACCATCCAGGGAAAGCCAACGTAGTGGCAGATGCCTTGAGCAGGAAGGCTTATACCCTACAAGGAGCTACACCTAAGAACCCGTGCTTACGGCAGGAATTTCAGAATCTTGAAGTAACCATAGTGCCATCTGGGATGTTAGCTACATTGACTGTGGAGTCTCAACTCCAAAAGCAGATTGAGGATGCTCAGAAAGAAGATGAGGAGATACATAAGATCAAGAGCCACATCAGATCAGGAAAAACCCAGGATTTCATTGAAGATCATCAAGGAATTGTATGGTATCGGGGAAGGATTTGTGTGCCTCGAAATACCGACCTTAAGGAACTAATTCTTTTCGAAGCTCATAAAACCCCATACTCACTACACCCTGGAAACACCAAGATGTACAAGGATCTGAAGACGCAATTCTGGTGGAATGGAATGAAGAGGGAAATCGCGGAATATGTCGCAAGATGTGACACTTGCCAAAGGATTAAGGCCGATCATCAGAAGATAGCTGGAAAGCTGCAACCCTTACCAGTGCCAACTTGGAAATGGGAAGAGATTGGTATGGATTTTATCACAGGACTTCCCAGGACACAAGGAGGATATGATTCCATATGGGTCATTGTGGACAGACTCACGAAAGTTGCTCATTTTATACCAGTCAAGAAAACGTATAATGGCAACAAGTTAGCGGAGCTATACCTGCAGCGAATAGTGACACTGCATGGTATCCCGAAGAAGATCGTTTCAGATCGAGGAACGCAATTCACATCCAAATTCTGGAACCGACTCCACGAAGCTTTGGGAACCCAATTGCAGTTTAGCACTGCATATCATCCACAGACAGGAGGACAGACGGAACGGGTAAATCAAATCTTGGAAGACCTTCTCAGAGCTTGCATCTTAGAGTACGGAACCTCTTGGGAAAAGTGCTTACCATTTGCGGAGTTTACTTATAACAACAGTTACCAAGCTAGTCTGCAAATGGCACCCTTTGAAGCTTTGTATGGACGCAAGTGTAGAACTCCACTACATTGGGACGAGCCAGGAGAAAGGCAAGTCATTGGACCCGAACTCATCGAAGAAGCTGAAGCACACGTCAAGCTCATCAGAGAACGATTAAAGGCAGCACAGTCACGCCAGAAGAGCTATGCCGACAACCGAAGAAGGGAATTGTCGTTTGCACCAGGCGAATCAGTTTATCTCAAGGTTACGCCGTTAAGAGGGATGAGAAGATTCCATCAGAGAGGAAAACTGTCCCCAAGGTACATTGGACCATTCAAAGTCCTTAAGAGGAAAGGAGAGGTATCTTACAAACTGGATTTACCATCAGATCTTGGAGAAATTCATGACGTGTTTCATGTCTCGCAACTCCGTAAGTGCCTCAAGGAACCAACGGATCAGATAGAATACCAGGGAATTCCGCTTCAGAAGAATCTCACCTACCTCACTCAACCACTGCAAATACTGGCTAGTGATGAGCGCCAACTCAGAAGAAAGAAAATCAAGCTTTGCAAGGTTCAATGGGAAGACCACTCAAAGGAAGAAGCGACTTGGGAGAAAGAGGATGATCTGCGGCAGACTTATCCCTACCTTTTCCCTTCTCTAGGTAAATCTCGGGGCGAGATTCCTTTAAGGAGGGTAGGCTTGTAACACCCTAGTTTTGGGGGTGAAAAGTTTTGCATGAAAATCCTGCATGCATGTATCCCTGTAGTAGTAGCCAGATCAGTTGAACTCTAATCTCTCCCAAACCCTAAAAATCTCCAAATCTATTCTCTAGTTCCAGACCAAGATCTGACCATCCAGATTTAACCTATCAGTTACCCTGAGGATAAAAGTCTTCAGGAGCCAGATCAAATTCTGAACCTAACTCTCAATACCTAAGCCTCTCTCCGTTTTCGAAAACAGGAAAATTCAGATTTACCCTAAGTACCCCAGTTTTCAGATGATTGAATTATTTTAATTTAACCCTTTTCAGACTCAAGTAACCCCTGGAATATGTTCCTAAGTTCATCCTCAACTCACTTCAAAAAGTTGGGAGCCAAATTAATTCATCTAAACACTTTTCGCAGTTTAGTCCAAGTTTTACTGCGAATAAGTCCTTTTCTGTTTACCTGGAAGCCTGAAAAGGCTAAAATCTGCAAATCAATTCCAACTCCAGAATTTCTTCAGGAAACACTTTCCAAACACTATTTGATACAGATCTCCCTTTTGATCAGACTTCAAAATCTCTCTCCAATCACCAGAATTCGAAATCGACAAAATCCAGACTTATTTTACCCTAATTTTACCCTATTTTCGAAAATAGGTGAAATCCCCCAAATCTTATCAAATTTTCTCTAAATTTGAGCTGGATGAGTACTAATAGAAATGTTATACTCAGCCATGGAATCAATTCTCAAATTAACCATCTCTAAGACAGAAATTACAAATCAGTCCAGATTTCAAATAAGAATCCTTGCATTTTGGTCCCTGGTTCGACCAGAGGCACTGTGCGCGACCAGCAGCCGTGCACGACCGCGACCACCGCGCTGCCACGCCAGGAACTTCATCGCCGGTGAAGCCCCGTGGTCGCCACCCTTGCCACTGCGTCCCTGCCACGTGTGCGCACGCCGTTCGCCACCGTGGAGCCACCGCGGTCGCACCAGCAGCGCCAATTTTGCCCGCGCGCGCACGCCATCGCTGCAGCCACGGCAGAAGATTGATGCCACGTTGCAAGCATGCCGGAGGAGCCCATCAATTCGCCGCTGCATCACCTGGGACAGCACACGCCAACCTGCAAAGCCGGCACGGCCGCTGGAGCACGTCGCTTCGCTGCTGTCCCGCCCGGCCGGTCAATTCGCCGCTCCAAGTCTCCAGGCGTTTTCCAGCCGTTGCAACACCTCCGAATCCTCTATAAATAGCCCCTGGTCTCAGCGAAGTATCACACACCACCAGAAGCACCTAAGCCCTCAAACTCACTGTGTCTTCTTCTTCCCCGGCGAGCAGCAAAGGAGGCTCACGGTGCCAAGCCTCTACACTGCTTCTTCCTCGATTCCAGCTACTCCAGTAAGCTCCTCTTACCTCCCTCATCGTACTCGAGCATGTAATTGACTTCAAACCTCTCCGGTCGCCGGCAATTTCCATTTCTCTCCAGCAACTCCGGCGAGCAATTAATCCTCAACCAGATCGATTCAACCTTCGAACTAGTAATCAAATATGCTCACTAGACCTTGCTTAACATCCCTAAGCAACCAAAATCGACAGATTTGCTAAAATGTGAAAAACCCCAAATTGGAACTTTGCTTGTAAACTGAGTTTGCTGTTCAAGCTTTTCTGGTGCATTTCTAGTTAATCTAACTTCACCAGTAGCTTACTTATGCCCCAGAGACTATCCACAAGCAAGGAATTAAGTTTATTTGCCCTAGATCAAAAATGCCCAAATCAGGCTTGAGTTAATCTTTTCCCTGGCCAATATCCCCTAAATCCAGCCAATCCAGCCATAGAAACCTTGCCATCTAGATGTTTTGGACCATTCTGAGCAACTTTGTCTTCTATCACGACTCCTAATTCGGCCTAGATTGTGAGATATAGCTTTGCCCTAGTTTGCTGTACTGTTCACACTGCATGTGCTCCAGGCCAGCCAACTTCTTCGCCGGTTTTCATCACTTTCCGGCCATCTCCTGCCCTAGGTCCTGTTGAGACATTTGTTCCTGTTACAAATGCCTAACCACCAGACAAAGTGGTGCATCATTTGGAGTCCTGAGTCAAAAGATATGGCTAACCCTAGTTTCTGGCCGTGTCAAGCCTATGCCAGCCTGTGTCAGCCAGTGGCATTGAGCCTTTTCACCCACTTCCAGCCATGCACTTTGAAAATAACTTTGTCCCTTAGACTCCTGATGTTGTGATCTACACTTTTCTCTACTGTCACAACTTGAGTTGAGCCCTCTATCACCCACCGACCTTATGTCGATGCCTTGAACCGAATGCCAACCTAAAGACATTCGCTGTTTTTGGGCGAACCAGTCACCACCTTGATATTACCCTGATATTTTGGAACCTTGTAAACCTTAATAGCTAACTTTAACCCTGGTTTCCATAATTAAAACCACATCGCTTTCAAACCTTGTATTGCCAGAGTATTTTCTCCTTGCATCTTTGCATGTAGTGGATTAGCAAGAATAGGATTGATTGTAATGCCTGTTTGCTTGTTTGATCTTGTTCAGAGCAAGAGTCCGGAGTTGAAGATCTTGTCGCTGAACCGTCGTCGACTGCTGATACTTACGACGCGGAAGGCAAGTCATACTTTGAACATATTGAAACCCATATTTTATGAATTGCTATGCTATTCCATGAGTAGATATTTCATTAATATTGCACATGTTGAGATCAATGATATTATGGCAGTGATAGATTGAATACTTGAGAAATGTGAACTTGATAAGATAGCAAGCCTCGAACTAATAAGAGTATAAACATGTATATTTATATTCATGAAATAGAACCCCTAGCCGTGACCAGTATTTTGGTATGGAATGGTGGTAGCACTGGAGGTGCTTGGCTGCACTGGATGTGCAGGCACTGAAAGTGCATGGTTGTGGTATGATCTGGTCACTGGCATGTAAGGACTAGAACCTTGTGTCGTGCGTCTAGTGGCATGAAAAACGTACCAACCACTTACCTGGTATGGGACAGGCGCAATCTAGTAGCTTTCTTAGTATTATCAGTTCCCTGCATGGCTTGTCGATCCGGTTTCTCGCGTGGAAACTGGTGGGACGCAGTTCGTCCATGAGTGATGTGAGATCAGAAAAATTATGAGAGGATAAGGTGTAAAGAAGGAAGACGCCCTACGCCAGATTAAGTCGTGCGCGACTGTAATCGAAAGAGGTTATGTGTCCTGCGGGAACATAGACCCAGGCTAGGAAGTAAGGCAGTGGGGAGGACCCACAACGGTACTTGGGATGGTGTTGTCCATTTACCGGGCAGGGATGCTGTTAATACTAGACTGCAAAAACGTTGTGTGATCTCGGCCTTGTCACATGCGTATAAGTCGCATGGAGTTGGCCCGACTTGGAAGTCGAGTGAAAAAGTGGATTTAAAAAGAGGTACATCTCTGCAGAGTTTAAAAATGTATTCGAATACTTCGTGCTCCCGAGTTCTAGGAGTATGCTGCGGTGGATTAAATCCATGGGGTGTGACACAAGTATTGTTTATAAACTAAAATTTGTTAGCTCAAGATTACCCAAGTGGCATGTGTTGTCATGATAAGGGGCGTTGCCGTGGGCTGTCATGTGTTGACGTGTCGCGGTAATACCATAATATAGAGATCATATGATAATTAAGAGGCATGTGGTTTATGCCCTAAGTTATGGAATACTGCTAAGAGCATATGATTGAAAGACTTGAATAAGAGTAGTGTGATATGAGGATATATCGCCTTGGATATGGGATATATGTATCACCATCAATACGATTTATTTACTGCCATGGGTGTGATCAGAAGTTGAGTAAGAGTTGAGAAAGAAATGTATTTTGGAAAAACCTTTCACTCTTTCCCCAATAGCATAGGTTCATGTCATATATATATGTATGTATCTCTACCTTCCCTATGACTTGCTGAGTACGTAAGTACTCACCCTTGCAACAACTCATCAATAGATGGAGCATTCTACGACCTTGGAGGATACCCCGAAGATGCTGCGGACCCAGGAGATGATGAGCAGTTTCCTCCGGAACCCTGATGTGGTGCTGTCTTGCTGTCAACCTCTGTTTCCTGTGGATTGCTTTTGGGCCTAGCTTCCGCCGACTAGATGTATTGTTTTGTTAGACCCTTGTGCCTTGTACGGCACTGTATCTCGTTTTGTACTAAGGCCTGATGGCCATACAATTATGACTATTGTACTATTTTGCTGCTGCAATGTAATCCTGTGATTGACTCATCCTGGGAAGTCAAGTGGTTAAAGGGCCAGCTGCACCGAGCTGGGCTCCTCACAGGTGATGTCACTGTCATGGCAGACGTGACAAAAAAATAAAGGCGTTAGTACATGTTCGCTATGGGTTCAGACAACCCTTTTTATGCCCATGCCTATCTCTCTGAAAAGGCGATGATGAGTATGGATCAGGTGGCACATGTGATCGCCGCCCAACCACGGTAGAAGGACCATGCCGCTCAGTACCTGCATGACTCTGAGATGGTTGTGTCAGTGGAGGGGGATCTTTGAGCTCGCTCGGTGCTAACTCATTCAGTTGGTAGTACTGATGCGCATGAAGGTCATGTATCCCTAGCATGCTCAAGACCCAGTTCTCATTGTCTCACTGTTGTGTTACCTACTCGGCCTCGTCCCCCTGCGGAGCGTACAAATCAGGGTCACTGTGTTGATACATCTAGTCGTGGGCGGGCTCCCCCCAACTCAGCTGCGTAGACCCCCAAGGTAGTGAGTGTCCCTGTCCCTGGGACGTCTGCTCAATACGAGCCTAGTCCCAATCTTCATCAGCCGCAAGCCGCTCTGCCAACACCCTACTCGCATCCTCCCGGGATTGACGAATGTCGTCCTCATCTCGGAGTCATCTGAAGCGGGAGCGCGATGTCTCGATGAGCCCCCAATCTGCAGATCTCTGCGTCGAGTAGTGTGCATTGATGAGAAACGACGAAGCCGAGACGAGCCAGCGGATGTACCCGATACGTCACCTCCCCAAGTCGACGATGTGCCGCGATGAGTGCGCCGTGCCGATGAAGTACTCTGTCGAGCACCACTCAAGCTAGGCCGAGCTGACATCAGGCTAGGTGGTCAGGCCCCTCTCTGGTGTGGAACCGATGCGTCTATCTTTCAGCCACAACTCAGGTCAGAGATGAGTCACCGTGTTCCTATGTTGATGGAACGTAGGGCACCACACAGCTCCATCTTAAGCTATCATCCTCCTCGAGCAAGGCCGGACAGCAGGGAGCACGTCTGCCTCTCGATGGCCACCGCTATGTCAACCTATACATGCGAAATTACTATGGGAACTCTGGAAAATAGATAAGATAAGAGACCAACACAAGGATCCAGCTGACACGAACGTACAGAGCGATGGATCTGTCCTAGGAACTCAACATCAAGACCTGATCAAAGACTGTCTTGATGTGATAGTTCTATTGGTGAAGGTGGGGCCGCACGAGCAAGTTGCGTACAAGTGCGCGGCACGTACCACTCAATATAAGCCTGATACATTGCAAGGTCGTACGACCGCTCCTCCACAACAACATCGGTCGCTGCGTGGTCCTCCCACTCGTCGACCCATTTGGCATTCTTGCTCTGTCAGTTGTTGGAGTGTTTCCCTTTACGTGTTTGTCTGCAAAAAGTAATGCGATGCACATAAAGCAAGGAAACAAAGAAATGTTCAATACGTAATTGAAATATAGAAAATGTTGAAGGCATACATGTGAATTTCCTGCGGGAGATGGCATTGTCGATATCTTTCTGGGGGAGGTATCTGCTGGTATAACCCGAACTGGCGCATCACCCTCTCCAGAAAATATGGCTCCACTACATGTGAGAACACCATGTGCCGGCGCATAAGCCAGCAGTCTTGGCCCGCAATGCAATGCAAGGAAATGCCGTGCGGTGCAATCTGAGAGATGTGTTCAGGTGTCCACAGTCTCCATATAACGCGTGCGTCCAACAGGAGATCAAACTCTCCCTGGTACGCCACGTAGCAGCGGTGAATCTGGGACGATGACCACCTAGGCCAACCTCCCAACCAATGGGCTCCCATGGTGGGTCGATCAACCCAATCCTCATAGTCTGCTGGTGCACCGTACAGATGGATGGGCCACTCCAAACACGGCCGACCAACGAGGAAGTGCCCCCATGACCACAGCTGCAGCAGTACAAAGCATTACACGGTCGAGGTCCTGTAACATGCCTCGCATAGCCCCCTGTATGTCGCACACAACACTACCATCACCCAGTTGTAACGGGGCATGGCCTCTAGGTCCACATCAACAATACTCTCCACCAGGGGAATGAATCACGTGCACACAATGTCACCGTGCTTCGAAGGGAATAGAATGTATTGCAGCATAACTAGCAAGTAGACAAAAAGATGCCGGCGAACTACATCACCAGGGGCATCATTGGGGCACTCACGGCAGCGTGTCAAAAATCTATGGGGACACCATGTTTGGATGCCAGGATCTCATCACCGTGGTTACCAATGTGGAATCAGAGGTGTATTTGCGCGCGCCAATCTGCGCGTGCGGGTCGGGGGACAATGGGATGTCCATTGGCAGGTAAACCAAGTAGCATGGTCACATCCTCCAGCGTGATCGTCATCTCTCCCCAGCGGAAGTGGAAAGTGTGGGTTTCTAGACGCCATCGATCTACCAATGCGGTGATCAATGACCTGTCCAGTGTGATATGCTAACTTATCTGTAACATACGGGCAAACGACAATAAATTTGCATCCGGAAGGTTGGGGATGTAGCCCTCATGGAGAGGCCAGTACTCCACAGGAGCACACACTACAAGCAGCTCCAGGTCCCGGCCCTCGGACAACATGCGGCCGCGATGTCCACGATCATATATGCTGGCTAGTAGCTCTGGAAGATCTCTGTCCCCGCCGACCATGTCTGTGAAAACTTTGATCCATTAGTGAAACAAATAAAGCATTGACATCTCAACTCAACATGAAAATAAAATACAACATGAAGATAGCACACAACATGAAAATAAAATAACATACAACAGGACCCATTAAACCATTAAGATGTCCACATGAAGAAATAAAATAACATACGAATTAAATCATCCAGTGCAAATGAGAAGTCTAACTCAGGCGATGATGCTTGAGTTTATTACAAAGTTTCGTCGAACACACACAACATAGCTAGGTCGATGGTCCGGGTGCATTCAAACAATCCTTCCTGCTATGTCCGGGCTGCCTGCAGATCGAGCATTTCCTAGCTCGTGAGCTACCCTCCTGTGACTCATCCATGTCCTTATGTATTCGGCATATCTTCCATCACCCAGGACCCGTTCGCCTAAGATTTACATCTGGGATCCAGGTCATCTCACCCGCAGGGATAATTCTGTAGTCACCGAGCGTCATGAAAACCCTCCACACGCCACTCCATGTCTTAGAAAGGTTATCAAGACTGAAGTACTCCGAAAGGTAAGGTGCAGGGCTTACACCAAGCGCCACACATGAAGCAAGGACATGCGAGCAGGGCTTGTGTAGTAGCTTCAGTTTGTTGCACGTGCACTCAGCGACATCCCCAAGAATGACCTCGTGCACCCGTCTAGGCCTAAGCTGGCCGCTCACATTCTTCTACCTGAGGCGGACTTGAATTATTCTGTGAAGCCTGTTTATTACTATCACCTCGTGCATCTGGGCCTTGTCTACGCGAGCAGTCAAGTAGGACTACACAACATCGGGCAAGGTTCTCATGGGATCATCAACTAGCGTTTTGGCTGCAACGCTTCTATTGTTGAAGTATTCGGCTGTGCGGTACTATGTCATCTCCACTACAGCAGTCACCGGCAAACACCTCACTCCCTTCAACACATAATTGCACACCTTTGAAAGGTTGGTCATCATTATCCCATACCTTGTGCCATCTTCGTCGTGCAACAAGGACCATTTCTCGATGTCCTTTTCCTGAATCCATTGAGAGAATTTGCTGAAGTTCGCATCGTCGGTAGCATTGCTGGCCCTCCTCGTGGAGTACTTCACTATCAATGCCTCCAGTTTTTCAAACACAGCTTGGAACTTTCTTGGTTGGCAAGCATAACCTCTTGAACAGATTTATGATTTGTTTGATGCGGAAGTGTGTGAAAAGGTTTGCCGCAATGTGCTGCATACACCAAAGGCTGCGCACATACTCCCATTTGTACCGAGCATCTGGGGCCCCGCACATTACCTCAATGGCGTGGAGCAACCCTCGGTGTCGGTCTGATATGATGCAGACCTTCTCTCGATCACCGACAACTGCCCGCTTCACATTGAACAGAATCCACAACCAGTTTTTCGAGTTCTCTGACTCGATGATCGCGTACACCAATGGAAGCAATTGGTCATTACCATCCGCAACAACAGCAATGAGAAGCATCTCTTTGTACTTTCCGGTCAAGAATGTACCATCCACGCATATGACCGGACGACAATAAGCAAATGTCTCGATGCACTGGAGGTATGACCAGAACAATAGACGGAGCACTCGAGTGTTCTGTATGAGGCTACCGCGTGTCTCGACGTTCAGATGGCTGATCGAAGACATCCACAAACATGTCTGGGTTGGTCTGAGCAATGTTGCACAGCAACCGCATTATATTGTTGTAGGCGTGGTCGCATATACCGAACATGCTCTCAATGGCCTTCTGTTTTGCTCTCCAGACCTTTGCATACCGTATAGTGTATCCACACCTATCGGCAACTTGCTTCATAATTTCTCTTGGCATTATCAAAATGTTCTCTCGCACGAGCGGCTGGATGATGTTACCGACGTATGAGGATGTCAGGTTCCTGTGTCTGTCTAGTGCCTCTGTAAGCAGGCATGTGTGCGCGGTAACTTTTGTCACCACAAAATTGATGTTATCCTTCGGCCGCATGGCACGAACCTTCCATGGGCAGCCCGGTGTTACGCAGGCTACGACATATAGGTTGGGGCTTGACTTCACAACCCTGTATTGCAGGTTAATTGCAAGAGACCAGCTCACCACGGCATTCTTCAGATCTTCTTTGCCCTGAAACTCCTGCACTACTTGTATGCCACCTCGCTTGAAAGACCATCTAGAACTCTGATCCGTTGGCAACACAGCTTGACTATATGTTGAATGATCGAGCCACTCCGGTGGGGGACCAGGATTATCCTCATCAGAGCCATCGGGTGCCTTTGAGTCTGTCGAATCATCTTCGTCGGACACTGATGGAAGGCAATCCAATACCTCGCACACATCCACGCGAGTGTGGCAGAATACATTCGACCACTTGCTAGCCTTGAATGTTGTAGGACCGGACACGATGCTTGTCTCACCCTCGACCGCACGCTCGGCTGGTCCTATGTTGCAGAACTGCACATATATCGCGAACTGGCCGACCAGTCCGCCATGGGGTCTTTCACTCTTCGAACATAAAAGCTCCAAGATTTGTCTCCTTTTATTTTGTGCAACATCCAATATGGCTTGTTATCTACCTCCCTTACGATCAGTCCTTCAATTAGAACCATTTCATCGTGAGGTCTTTTCCCGAACAGATTTAAAATCCATAAATTCATGTCCAAGAATGAGGTGTTATGTACGCTCAGTTCACCCGTCACATACTGGCAACGGCTCATATCAACCCCACTTTGCCCCTCGCTAGCTAAGCTGTCGCTGTAAAATATGCAAATATTTTCCGGAGTCTCCATTCCCTACACACATTCATCTCACGCGTAAATAACAGGACACCATTATGTCTGACAAACCTATGGACCTATTTTCGTTTTAAGTTCAACAACCATGCATACATGTATTTTCATAATTTATGAATATATTCTTTTCTATCTCAAAAACTTCCAACTCCTTCCTACTAGCTCAGATCTGTGTTTAGACTGCACAGATGTGCATTATTCTGTATGTTATACAAGTTTGCTTTCTGAGAGCAAATCAAATTCATCTCCTATAGCCCTCAAACCAAACAGTTCTGTTTTCAAAAACAGTTTCCTAAATTACTTCATTTACCCTAATTACCCTACACTTACAACTACATTTTTTTAGTTTTATTAATTTCTTTACAGATTATTTTTAAGTGCACATTATTTTTACTATAACAAATGATGCATTACAACTTCTTCCGACTTACACACATACATTAAAAAAAACCTAATTTCTAAACATAGAACATGCACATAATTCCTACAAACATATACATTAAAAAAATAATTTATAAACATTAAACATGCACATGCATATAATTTCTAAAAACATACACTACATTTAAGAAAAACCTAATTTCATAATTTCTATACATTTTAAAAAATCGAATTCCTAAACATACACATGCACATAATTCCTAAAAACATACACACATGCACATATTTTCTAAAAACATACACATAAAAACATACACATATACATTTAAGAAAACCTAATTTCTAAACATAGAGCATGCATGCACATAATTAAAAATAAACTAATTTTATAATTTCTAAAAACATACACATATACATTTACAACAACATAATTCCTAAACATACACATGCACATAATTTCTAAAAACATACACACATGCACATAATTTCTAAAAACATACACATATACATTTAAAAAATCCTAATTTATAACATAGAGCATGCATGCACATAATTAAAAATAACCAAATTTCATAATTTCTAAAAACATACACATATACATTTAAAAAAACCTAATTCCTAAACATAGAGCATGCATGAACATAATTAAAAATAATCTAATTTCATAATTTCTAAAAACATACACATATACATTTAAAAAACATAATTCCTAAACATAGAACATGCATGCACATAATTAAAGTAAACCTAATTTCATTATTTCTAAAAACATACACACATGCACATAATTTCTAAAAACATACACATATACATTTAAAAAACCTAATTTATAAACATAGAGCATGCATGCACATAATTAAAAATAACCTAAGTTCATAATCTCTAAAAACACACATATACATTTAAAAAAATCTAATTCCTAAACATACACATGCACATAATTCCTAAGCATAAACATATACATTAAAAAAACTAATTTCTACACACAGACCACGTGCACATATATCCTAAAAACATAATACCTACAGTACACACATAAACCCTAGTTGTTCTGTATAAATAAACATAAACCATAATTCTTCCATACACATAAATATAAACCCTAATTATGTAATTAGCAATATACTTAATAGAATTTTAATTGCATTTCAAAAAAAATTACCTCCTTTCGAAGAGCTCGGAATCCTCTACAAATTTCCCTTATACACACTACTACAGAATTCATCATCACAGTCGGGTCAAAACAGACATCACAGACGGTTCTTACCCGTCAGTGATATTCGAGTCAGTGATAATCACGCACTATCACAGACGGTTTTTGTTGTTTTCAACCGTCTGTGATATATCCATTCACAGACTGATATAAGGTCAGAACTGTCTGTGATAAGGTCAGAACTGTCTGTGATACTCATATTTCACAGACAGTTATAAGGTAAGAACCGTCTGTGATAGTCACACTATCACAGACGGTTCTGTTCTCAGAACCGTCTGTGATATTTGAGTATACACAGACGGTTTTGACATCAGAACCATCTGTGATATACAGACGGCTTTGACATCAGAACCGTCTGTGATAGTATGAGTATCACAGACGGCTTTGACATCAGAACCGTCTGTGATACTCATACTATCACAGACGTGAGAACAAAACCGTCTGTGATATTTGAGTATACACAGACGGCTTTGACATCAGAACCGTCTGTGTTAGTATGAGTATCACAGACGGTTCTGTTCTCGACCGTCTGTGATATTTGAGTATACACAGACGGCTTTGACATCAGAACCGTCTGTGTTAGTATGAGTATCACAGACGGCTTTGATGTTATAACAGACTGTGATAGTCATAATTCATAGACGGCTTTGATCTCACAACCGTCTGTGATACTCATATTATTACCGACGGCTTGGAGGTTAAACCAATCTGCGATATCAGCGACGGTGTTAATATTGAAACCGTCTGTGATAGTGTTATTATCTCAGAACCGTCTGTGATAGTCTGATATCACAGGCGGATCTGAGGTCAAAACCATCTGCGATGTGTTATTATCTGTGACTGTTATAATCTCAGACGGTTTGTAAGATCAAAACCGTCTGTGCATGCACAGACGGTTTTGATCTTACAAACCGTCTGAGATTATAACATTCACAGATGTCCTCTGTAAAAATTGCATTTTCATATATACAGTTCATGAATTTCATACATGCATAGTACTCAAATATATACAGTCTCATGCATATATATTTGTACAATTGAACTCAGAATTATATTTGTACAGTACTCAAATATATACAGTTTCATATGCACATGCAGTACTCAAATATATTTGCACCCCTCTCTGTATAGCATTTCATATATACAGCACAGAACTCAGAAATATGTACAATTGAACAAATAAATGTAATCGACAATTAAAGTGTGTTAGATGTACAAATAAATGTAAGGCCGCACTAATACGAACCTTGCGGGTCCCTAAACTTCCCCTTGGGTGATATGACCTCCGAAAGGAAAAACTCAGCGAGCATCCCTCGGACATTACTAATCTGCCGAGGGTCAAGGCTTTCTGAAGGGAAGTCGACCCCCTGCAGCAAGAGTTGGTACATAAAAAATTAGCTGAATTAAGTTGTAAATTCTGTCAAATGGAGACAAATTAAGGGGAGCAGTTGTAATACCTCGGGGAAATCGGGCCGGTGAGGGGTGATGATCAGGTCATACATGTGGCGCATCACGTAGAACCCACATGTATTGTCGTCCGGCTGCTGATGGCACTGCCAATTTACAGACCGAGAGTTAGGTGGGGACAAGTTATAAAATAAAACAGATTCAGTTGAAATTTGTACCGAAAATTGTAACCACTGAAACTTATCGGCTCGCCGCTCGTTTTGTGTCCCTACCTCGGCAAAGTACTTCGTGAAAGCCCTGTAGATAGTCAAAATTGACAGTTTGAGGATAGCCGAAATTGACAATTTGAGGACAGTAAATCTAGATGCATGCAAGATAGGTCCAGATCACCTTCCGAATACATCTCGTGCGCCGGAATACGAGTACCCTTTCCTCTGCAATGAGTCAAGGTAGAACACCTTGTTGCTTTTCGGAATAAGTAGCAGCAGGATCCAGTGGTAGCTACATATTACACGTAGAGAATTAAAAATTTAATCTAAATTTGGGGGTGTGCACATGGAGACACTAATCTACGGGTGAAGTACTGATGAAAGCACTCACCTCTGGTTGTAGGGTACAAGTATATACTCCTTGTCGACCTGAGCAAGCAACCCTCTTTTGATGTAGTCGACAACGAAGTCTGTGTCAGTCCTAAACATCACCTCGGCTACCATCTGGGGGTCCAAAAAACCAACAGGTATGCCCTTGGATTTGGCATAGTTGGCCATGCAGCTGCACGGAAGTAACCAATTAATAAATGACATATATCCGTATATGCACGGATAGTAGGATACTTACAGCACCCAAGACCGTAGGATTGACAAGTCGAGCGCATCTTTGTTTAGCAAATTGTGCAGGTCTTCGAAGGTCACCGAGTAGGTCCCAACGTCGTGATGGAACTCTGCCACGGTGTACTTGACCATGATGTGCGTCGGACGCTGCGTCCTGGTCTGGTTTGTCCTCCTCATGTACCATGCATGCAGGCTCTGGCATGCTAACCCCATGCTCGAAATTGCGGTATCGGAGGCCATGGGCATCCCCAGAGAGAACGGCATGAGAGCTGGAGCACTCTTCTCGCTCTCCTTCGACGGGCTCTTCTTTGCTTTTCCCCTCATAGCCAGCTTCTTGAATGGTTGCCTCTTACTCGGAGTCAGCTTCGTCGTCGAAGGGGTATGCTGGCTAGTAGGCCGCGTCTCGGTCTGTGATGTCTGCGATGTAAGAACCTACGTATTAGGACACTAACTCTGAGGGCTATTATTACAGTACAAATTATGAAACTGGTGGGGGAATTACCTCATACAGGACGATGTCTTTCTTGGGCCATTGCACGAACGTGTGCACCGCATCCCCGAGAGTGGTAATCTCGTCGTTTGGCGGCTTCTCCAATGGAAAACCCTTGCAATGGTCAAAGACACTGTCCACTTGGACACGTGCAAAACCCTCACATAGAGGGGCACCATGGATTGTGGCCCCGGCCGTGCATGGTTGCGCCATCCCACGGGCAGCCTCGATCGGGAAGACACCGGCCAGGACCATAAGCTTGCAGGAGGCGGGTTCCTACAAACAGTGCGCATTAACATGTTGAATTTCACCGCTTCTCACTTTCGAATGAATTAACATAGACAAACAGTGCGCATTAACGGTCATTACCTGCAGAGAGTCCACCGGATACTTTGGAGGAGAGGGCTTCGTCTGCGAAGACCCCGGCGCAGACGCGCAGCTACTACGGTGGCCAATGGGGGTCGGTACTTCCGCTGGGTCTGCGCCAGCTGCTAGAACAGGGGTGCCCTAGGTCGCCTTTCTTAGCTCTTCGTACATGGACCGCATCTCCGACAACTGCTGCAGGAGTGCTTTGTCCCGAACAGCGAACTCCGATCGCATCTCCTCCTTCAGCCGTTCATCGCGGGCTTGGTGGGATCTCTTTCTCCTCTTAGCCGCCTCCTCATCATCGGGGAAACCATGCCTCCAAGGCACAGTGGCGCCGAGGCCGCGCACGCGGCCTGGATGCTCCTTGTTTCCTAGCGCCGCTGTGAGGATATCCCTGTCCCTCCTCGGGTTGAACTCTCCGGATGCCGCCTGCGCACTCAGCGTCACCTGCAACAGGACAACTTAGCAATACAGCCCATTGCATGCGTGTTATGAGGATAGTACGTGATCGGACAATCTTACCAGTCGGTCGATCACTTCCCTGTCCGCAGGGTTATTCACGGAGACGCTTCCGGAGGAGTCCATCGTCAATCTAGCTCGGCACCAATTGCGGGCGCGCCCGTCCGTTATGCCCGCATAAGGACTGCCGGCCGAAGACTGTGAAGCTTCCTCGTCCTGCTTCCTCCACAGCGCCTTCTTCCCCACATACCCACCGGTGCCTAGTCTGTGTGGGTGGGTGTTCTTGGCCTGGTTAGCCTGGGCCTTCGCACTAAGCTCCTGGAACTCAGGCTTGCCCTTCATCTCTACGAACTGCTGCCATGCCTCGGGAGTCACGAAAGGGTAGTCATTGAAGGGGGTCGTCGACTCCTTCACATAGTGCCTGACAAGTTCGCTCTTGAAGTTCCTCCACGCCTTGTTTATTGACATAAGTGTCCTCCGGCGGACGGTGAAGTGGCGATCCTCCGGAATGTGAAACGCCGCCTGCACTTCTTCCCACAGCGCATCCTTGCACTCTGGGGGCACTTGACCCCAGTCGGAGGTGGTGATGGGCACCCGCTCCCTTGCCACTTTGCCGCATAGTGAGCGGTACTGACCGACAAGTTTGGGCGGAGCTTCCGGCACACCATTGTCGTCGAACTGGACGTGCTGCTTTTCCCCCTTGTTCAGACGCGCGCATGTCGTCCGGCCTCGCCCCTTTCCCTTCTTCTGCGGGGTCACGGCGGACGAGGCGACCTCCGGCCCAGGCGTCTCATCGCCAGCGAGGTCACCCTGAGCCCCCGAGTGGTGCATTTCGTCACCAGACATAGTTCCTAACATAAGTGAAAGAGAGAACAGTTTAAGTAAATATGCAACTAATAATTCTATAACAAAACCCATACAAGAATGACAGAAACGGTGGGGAGGCGATGGAGGTGATCGCGTTGGAGGCGGGAGGGCGATGGAGGTGATCGCGCCTGACGGTGGAAAGGCGATGCAGGTGATCGCGACGGACGGAGAGGAGAAGGTGGGAGGCGATGGAGGTGATCGCAACGGACGGTGCGAGGGCGGAGAGAGCTAGGGCAAACAGAGCTAGGGCGAAGTAGAATGAGTGGGATAAAGCCCGCCTTGAACTATGTACCGCGTCGGTATTATCACAGTCGGTTCTCACATACGAACCGTCTATAATAGTATATATCACAGTCGGTTCTCACATCGAAACCGTCTATAATAATCGTAGTCACCAGAGATATTATCACAGACGGTTTTGAGTTGAGAGCCGACTGTGCCTGAGATTATCACAGACGGTTTGGAATTGAGAACCGACGGTGCACGTTAAGAACTCTAAGAGTCGGACACTGTTGAAAATATCACAGACGGTTTTATATATATAACCGTCTGTGATAATATTATCACAGTCGGTTCTAAAATAAAGACCGTCTGTGGTAATCTACAGTGAGAGATTATCACAGACGGTTGTGAGGTTAGAACCGACTGTGCACCGTCTGTGCTAGGTCAAAACCGTCCTTGATAATCTCTCTATTGAACGTTAGTTTTACAAATTGAAACTGATCTGTAGCTTTCAACTCTGAATGCTCGAAAACATGTTTTAAATGAACACTCAGATATTTCAAATGTAGTCCAGATACTCTGTAAATTGGTTACTATGTACGTATATCCGATAATTGGTTACAATGTAGTCCAAATGCTCTGTAACTTGAGCATTCTCCACGTAATATTGTATGTTAAATTTACAAATGGGAACTTTCACCGACAATTTGCACGTACACAGCCATGTTATCCTCAACTTTCCACTTGCCGCGACCCTGCAAATACGAGAATTACAGGAGATATAAGCTATGCCGATGGAAACAGAGAGATAAGACGTACAGTTGATTACCTTTAAAGTATAACCCTTCCTGGTGATCCATACGCACGTAACTGGTTTCGTCGGTGTCTTCAGTATCGACCTGTACGCCATCTCCAAATGGAGGAATCTCATCAAATTGATTGTATTCCTCCTCGTCTACGACATTTTCAACTCCAACAATCCTTCTCTTGCCATGAAGGACGATGTGCCACTTCTTATTGGCCGGGTCAGTGACATAAATGACCTGAATGGCTTGATTTGCAAGTATGAATGGCTCATCTTTATAAGCAACGCGATCCAGGTCCACAGAAGTGAAACCGTAACTGTCAACCTTCACACTCTGTGGGATTTGGACCCATCGGCATCGAAACAGGGGAATCTTGAACAGTACGTAATCGAGCTCCCAAATTTCTTCAATGAACCCGTAGTACGAGTTCAATCCACGTACTACCCTTGTTGGGCCTGTCTTGGTGAACCCCTCATGGAAAGCTTCTACGCTCACTCCACTATTTTGCACAGTGCTCTTTCGATCTTGAGCTTTCGTGTAAAATGTGTACCCATTGATGTCGTATCCCTGCCAAGTCTGTACAGTAAACGTGGGCCCTTTTGCCAACCATTTAAGGTTCTCACTTGCGGACTCTCCGGTGATTCGCACCTTCATCCACGCGTTGAATCGACTGTTATGTTGTCCCGTGATCCAAACCTCGGATCGGCGAGGATTGTCTTGTCGTAGCATCTCCTTGTGCTCGTCGATGTACGGAGACACCTCCGTCATGTGTTGCAAGACCCAAAAATGAGTTTTCGAGTACATATCGAAATCAGGAGTGATGGCTCTCCGTCCGATAGTGCCAACACCATCAAGCCTCCCCTCGTGACGAGACACAGGAACTCCTATTGCTTCTACCTCGGCCATATAATCGACGCAGAACTCAACAACCTCTTCCGCTGCATAACCTTCGGCAATGCTACCCTCGGGCCGGGACCGATTCCTCACGTAGGCCTTAAGTACACCCATGTACCTCTCGAATGGATACATATAACGTAGGAACACAGGTCCACATATCTTGATTTCTCTGACAAGGTGGACGGTGAGATGGACCATGATATCAAAAAACGATGGAGGAAAATACATCTCAAGTTGACAGAGAGTTCGAACCACCTCGCTCTGCAAAGAATCCAGTCCATCGGGATCAATAACCTTGGAAGAAATTGCATTGAAGAAAAAACATAGCCTCGTGATCGTCTCTCTGACCTTATGTGGCAGAATACTCCGGATGGCAACAGGAAGCATTTGTGTCATCAACACGTGACAATCATGAGACTTCATACCCAGCAATTTCAAATCGCCCATGGACACAAGCTTTTTCATATTTGCGGAGTAACCCGATGGAACTTTAACACCATGGAGACACTTACAGAGTTCTGTCCTCTCAGCCTTGCACAAAGTGTAGCATGCGGGGGGGAGGTATATACGGTCTTTATCGTCCTCTCTCGGTGCTAGCTCGGCCCTGATTCTCATTTCGATCATGTCACGCCGCACATTGATGCCATCCTTTGTCTTCCCTGGAATGTTCAGCAATAGGCCGATTAAACTGTCACAAACATTCTTCTCTACATGCATGACATCAATGCAATGACGAACCTCTAAATGCTCCCAATACGGTAAGTCCCAAAATATCGATCTCTTCTTCCAAGTGTTCTTCGTGCGGGGTTTCAATTTACCACCCTTTCCAAACACAACGTCTATGTCCTTCACCCGTGAGTAAACATCTTTCCCGCGCGTAGGCTTCGGGGCTGAACCATCTTCGTTGTGGCCGTCAAATTCCCTCTTCCTCTTACGGTACGCGTCATTCTTCGGAAGAAACCTACGGTGACGCATGTACACTGTTTTCCTGCAATTCTTCAGCCACACGCTCTCAGTGTCATCTTCGCAGTGGGGGCAGGCTTTGGCTCCTTTCGTAGTACGGCCCGACAAATTTCCAAGGGCTGGGAAATCGTTGATGGTGCAGAATATCATAGCACGTAGGATGAAGTTCTCTCGTTTGTATGCGTCCCATACCTGCACCCCTTCGTTCCACATTGTTAGGAGATCCTCTATCAATGGTGCTAGGTACACATCAATATCGTTTCCGGGTTGTTTTGGTCCTGAGATAAGTAGAGACATCATGATGTACTTGCGCTTCATACACAACCAAGGAGGAAGGTTGTAGATACACAAAAGAACCGGCCAAGTGCTATGCCGACTGCTCATGTTACCAAAAGGATTAATTCCATCGGTACTCAACCCGAACCTTATATTCCTCAATTCTGCTCCGAAGTTAACAAATTCCCTGTCGATGTTTCTCCACTGCGAAGAATCAGCGGGGTGTCTCAACTTTCCATCCTTCTTCCGGTCTTCCGAGTGCCAACGCAGTAATTTTGCCTCTTTACGGTTTGCAAACAAACGCTGCAAGCGGGGAATGACTGGCAAATACCACAACACCTTAGCAGGAGGTCCTTCCTTTATCTCCGTGCAGTCGCCATCGTCTGTTCGGTCCTTAGTACGCTTATAGCGGGATGCGCCGCACACCGGACAAACATGCATATTTTTGTCGTTACGGTAAAGGATGCAATCATTAGGGCATGCGTGTATCCTTTCTACTTCCATTCCCAAAGGACACAACAGCTTTTTCGCTTGGTAGGTGTTTTTTGGCAACTCGTTTCCTTCCGGGAGCATGTCCGCCAAAAGATCTAACAGTGCTGTGAAACTCTTGTCGGTCCAGCTGTTGCTTGCCTTCAATTTTAACAGTTCAAGCACAGAGGCCAATTTTGTGTATTTCGACTTGCAACCAGGGAACAACGGCCTCTCTGAGTCCTCAATCAAGCGCTTGAATTTGCCAAACCCCCTTTCACTGTAATTTCCTTCGACATCACGCAACATGTCATCTAAATGGTCATCCTCTGGCATATCCTCGTCGAAGTCGTTGTTTGGATCCGGCATGTCCTGTTCCTCAACCTGAGTGGCAGTTGTTTCTGCAGTTGGCTCTTCTCCATGGTGGACCCAACACGTGTACCCCTTTTTGAAACCACGTCGGATCAAGTGGGCGACAATTTGAGATGAGTTGGTGAACATCTTAATATTCTGGCAGTCTACACAAGGACAGTACATATATGGTAAACCCTTCTTCGCCATGTCTTGCACAGCAACCTTTTCGAAATCAAAAACACCTTTCATGTATTTCTCACCCACTCGGTTGTCATTATACATCCAGTCTCGGACCATCTGCAATAAATCAAATTCATACACATGCTAATTAGTAAATCAATGGAGATCGATATTGATGATGAAATCAAGTAATGTGTACGCCTTGGGAGCAAGTAACCAACCTTGGTTCGATCCTCAAATTTTTGCCCCCAAATTCTCCCCCTGCCTTTCGAGATTTCGCTCTTCCTTGCCCCAAATCTCTTCGAACTGGACAGTGTAGGTCGAGCAAGAGAGTACGACTAGCTCAAAACATCCGCCAAAAGACCTTTTATACCAGGTTCAGTACAGACGGTTCTATATAATACCGTCGGTAATATCGGTGCATTATTGAAGAAAAGAAATATCACAGACGCTTATGAACTCCAAACCGTCCGCTTTACATCAGAACCGTCTGTGTATTTGATTATGACAGTCGGTTCTCACATCTGAACCGTCTGTGTTATCACATCCGACCGTCTACGTTATTATCACAGTCGGTTTTTACCTCAGAACCGTCTGTGTATGTTGTTATCACAGTCGGTTTTTACCTCAGCACCGTCTGTGATAACACAGACGGTTTTAAAGTCCGAACCGTCTTTAATATCCCGGTTTTTTTGTTTGCATTCGACTACTGGTCATCGATCAGTTGTTCCACATGTTTTTCATATTTGGTTCTATCTTATTTCAATGTTAGTATTTACAAAAATGAACGTTCAGACTGTTTGGTTTTATCTTGTTTTTCATATTTGTTTTATATATATGTCTGAAATTAAAACCGTCTGTAATCTTTCATGCAGAGACGGTTTTGAGTTAAAAACCGTCTTGATCGCAGCAGTATTTTCTTGTTAACATTTTTACACAGAACATCATTTGGTGATTATCAGTTACATAATCAATCGAAAGCCAGATATATAAGGAAAAGAAATTTCTTATTTCTTACAATCTTTCCATACATAAGAGATACTATTAATTAAGCGACCAATTGATTAGTGTCGACCTGTTCCGAAAGTAATTTATAAAGTTCTCCTAGGGACGTATTGGCATCAGTAGGATCTACACTGGCCGCCCCAGGAGAACTACCAATGGCTCTAAGACTATCAACATCATCTCTCACCAAAGGAGTGGATTTGGCATCAGTAGGATCATCCAAGAAATTAAAATTGATACAACCAAGGTGGAGATGAAGCTGCAACTCAAAGCATGCACTCTGCCAAGTGCAGAATGGCAAAAGACATCCCCTCAGAATGCTTCTCCAGCGCCTCTTTTTTTTTTTTGGAGAGTTCTGCACAAGGCAGCTTTCTCCTCCTGCACATATGCTTCTCCAGCTTCGGAGTGGATTTGGACGTGGAAGTGTGAGCCTTACCCCAGAAAAGCTGATGATACAAAGGTGTTGGAGAGGGGATATTGGAAGGATTATTGTGGATCTCCAAAGGTGGAGTCGATGCAACTGGAGGGGTTGCAAGGGGCAATGTGGCAACACAGGCCTCAACACCCTCTAGAGTCTTCGCTGCAGCTCCACTGTACGATCTTTCATCATTTCTAAGTCTCTTCTTTGGAGGGATCATTTCCTCAACCACCTGTGGATTTCGAAATGCATTTGTTTCGAGGTAATCAAGTCATAAAAGAAAGATCTGCATTAGAGTTTCAGAGAGGACTTACTTTCTGAAGATCCTGATCGAGTTCATTCCTTATCTCTTCCTCATCACTCTCAATTTCAATAACCTCACTGGAATCTCGGCTCGCCATCAAGGTGGGAGTTGAGGAGGGAATAAAGACAGGGATTTAGGAGCTTCGCTATTTATAGAAACAGAAGGTGACGGTTCATATGCGCGGGTGCCTCGAGTTCTAAAAAGCGCACTAGTACTGGTTTTCAAGGCCAATAAATTCATGATATACAACTTCTCGGGAGATAAACTGCAACACGGCAAAGGAAGTTGAAGAGTCAGATTACATAATTCGATGCAAAATAAATTTGAAGTAAATAATTAAGTCTCTTCATCTGCTCAGTTATTATGTGCGGTTATCAACAATTTCATGTAGAGAATTGCACTGTTGGGACTATCACAGACGGTTGGGAGATCAAAACCGTCTGCTTTAATATTACAGACGGTTCTGATGTCCGAACCGTCTTTAATATGTCTTACTATCACAGACGGTTTGGAGTTAAAAACCGTCTGTGATATTGATAGAGGTCGAGAATTCGAGGAGAGGAAGTTGAAGAGTCAGATTACATAATTCGATGCAAAATAAATTTGAAGTAAATAATTAAGTCTCTTCATCTGCTCAGTTATTATGTGCGGTTATCAACAATTGCATGTAGAGAATTGCACTGTTGGGACTATCACAGACGGTTGGGAGATCAAAACCGTCTGCTTTAATATTACAGACGGTTCTGATGTCCGAACCGTCTTTAATATGTCTTACTATCACAGACGGTTTGGAGTTAAAAACCGTCTGTGATATTGATAGAGGTCGAGAATTCGAGGAGAGGAAGTTGAAGAGTCAGATTACATAATTCGATGCAAATTAAATTTGAAGTAAATAATTAAGTCTCTTCATCTGCTCAGTTATTATGTGCGGTTATCAACAATTGCTTGTAGAGAATTGCACTGTTGGGACTATCACAGACGGTTGGGAGATCAAAACCGTCTGCTTTAATATTACAGACGGTTCTGATGTCCGAACCGTCTTTAATATGTCTTACTATCACAGACGGTTTGGAGTTAAAAACCGTCTGTGATATTGATAGAGGTCGAGAATTCGAGAAGAGGAAGTTGAAGAGTCAGATTACATAATTCGATGCAAAATAAATTTGAAGTAAATAATTAAGTCTCTTCATCTGCTCAGTTATTATGTGCGGTTATCAACAATTGCATGTAGAGAATTGCACTGTTGGGACTATCACAGACGGTTGGGAGTTAAGAACCGTCTGTGATATTGATAGAGGTTAAGAATTCGAGTCGACTCGAGGACACTGTTGGGACCATCACAGTCGGGCCTTACGTAAAAACCGTCTCTAATGTGACTATCACAGATGTTTTTTTACCTCAGAACCGTTTGTGATATTTCAAAGCACGTTGATATATAACTTCTATATTCTTTTTATATTATTTGCATGGGACCTGCGACCTTTATATTGTTTCTATATTATTTCAAGGGCTCCGATCACAAACCAAAGATCGCGATAGTCGTTCCTTGATCGCACACAGTGTACATACCTTTGTATGGTCGAATGTTCGACAAAAGCCAACGAAAGATAAAGAAAGAGGGAAGATTAATTGCATGCAGTCCAAGAATGTGCTGGAAAATTAGAAAGTTGACATAAGAACAAAGTTTTCAATAATTTGTTTCATCACTTACAAAAAAAAAGTAAAAATACAGAATGCTAGGTCAAGGAGTGGTCTTAGCCCTGGCTGCATCTAGAATAAAGTCAGTTTGACTTGCAGCCAGGACGCAGGACTCCTCCAGCGACAAGTTGTCCTTCTCAGGATCAACTACTTCAGCGTCGAGAAGGCCTGCGACCTCCCTCAGCTTCGCGATGGTATCCTTCATTGTCAAACCGCAGCCAGCGATGGTCATATCCGCGGCTTTCTTCTCCTCGCGAAGACGCCTCGTCCTCGCCCTAGCATTGTCACCATCCGTCTTCATGCGCTGAATGCGCTGGAAGAGATCGTCAAGGTCAAGCCGTAGCCGAGTGTGCTTCTCCGTGAGGAGCTTGTGCTCCTCCTGGAGGGCCCTCAGCTCGGCCTTGACTTTGGCAGTGTCTTCCACGGCTCCCCTTCCCTGTGCAAATCAACAGGTCAAGAATGTATTGAACATGGATTAACAATACAGGGGTAAGTCCAAAAGATTGAGAGTTCATACCGGGGAGGGCGAGGCTGACGATGCCATCGAGGATGCCATTGGCGCAGAGAAGCTAAGGAGTCAAACAGTCTGAGAACTATAAAAACTTGTAAAGTAAATGACAATTTTTCCATTTGTCAATTTATAGAACTTCCAAAGCGATGCTTCGTGTTCTCCTAGGCGCCGCGCGCGAAGATCGGAGACAGAAATGATCACAGTTGAGAATTCGAAGCGCCGGTACTTTTCCAGTCGGTTAATACATCAGAACCGTCTGTGATAACTACACTATCACAGACGCTTCGTGGTTTACAACCGACTGTATAAATCACAGTCGGTTCTGAGTTCCGAACTGTCTGTGATAGTCTAATTATCACAAACGGTTCAGAACTCAGAACCGTCTGTATATATCACAGTCGGGTTTTAGGTTAGAACCGTCTGTGATAATTAGACTATCACAGACGGTTCTTAGCTGGGAACCGATTGTATATATCACAGTCGGTTTTTAGGTTAGAGCCGTCTGTGATAAGTATACTATCACAGACGGTTTTGTGTTCAGAGCCGTCTGGTTTACTGTCACAGTTGTTTTTGACGTCAGAACCGTCTGTGATATCTGAACATATTCTCCCGACAGGCCTTCACAGACGGTTTTCCATTGAACAGTTCATAACCGTCTGTGATGTGCCGTCCAGGATGTCTGTTTCTGTGGTAGTGACACCAAATCAATTTAACGGATGGATTTTACTAGATCTAAACCTAAAGCATGAAAGGAAAATGAGAAGGAGAAGAGAGAGCTATCTGTTGGTTGGTTTGGTAAGGACAAAAACGAAAGGAATGGGTCACGGGAGGGAGAGGGGATCAGATACCTTGTCAAGTGCCCAGCACTCGATAAGTTACTTGTTATTACTCTGTGCAGTGCCAATAGGTTAGCAAACGGTTCCTAACCTAGCTGGCTAAGACAACCCTCTCTCATCCCCCGGCCTGGATTCGAATCCAGCTGGCCACAATTAAAACTATTTTTTGAGAACTTGTTGAGTGTCGACATGCTCGTGGTCGTGGCGACTGGTCGAGGTGGACGGCTTATCGAGTGCTGGGCACTTGACATGGTCGTGGTGGCTAGTCGAGGTGGACGGCCTGTCGAGTGCTGGGCACTCGATAAGCTGATAGATCATTTGTGTAAAATTTTCGAATTGTCGGTTATTTTTGTAAATCATTATTTTATGTGGGTTATTGATAAAAAAAAACTCTATGTTTAGACGATCCCGGTCCATATGGACCTGGTAAATTCTTTCTAGCACTGATTTTACGGGCAATTCGATATGATATCTCTCATTTATCAAAATCGGGTTAAATCTAGTCTTGTTCTATTTGATTCTTGGACCTCAAGTCTAAAGTCTAACATGGCCTTATTGGTAGCGGTCTCGAGTCAAAATTAGGCCTAGCCGCTCAAGTCTAGTTTACAATTTGTGCGGTTATCAAAAATGAGTTTCTCAGTTTACATTTTTAGAAGACAAGAATATTAACTAAGCAATATATTTATATGCATGTTTGATCATGTAATATTTGTGAAGATTAACAGAGACACAAACCAAATAGTTTCTCTAGCCATGGGCTGACACATGGGTATAGGATCCTTATGGTCTCACCATATAGAACAATACAAAAGCAAAAAAAATTAGGGAAAATCACAAAGTTGCCCTATAAATCGATTTGTAATATTATCTTACCCACAAGCGTCTTAACTTCTAAGTTCTAATGGAAATAATTAATAAATTACAAAGAAACTATTATCGACACGAGGGACACATGTTAGTGACATTTATTTTTTCGATCTTTTCATCTCCTCCCCTATCTCTCTCCCTTTCCACTCTCTATCTCTCTCTTATCTTCTCTGAATCTATCCTAGCGATGGCCAGCAATGATGATGAAGAGGAAGAAGACAATGATAATCAACTTTCTTAATTATCACCTACACCATGCCTTCAAGGATTTCATCTCATTGGGACCTTCGACTCCATCTCCATTACCTTGAATGCCGCGCCATCGGGACTCCCTGGCAACAACAGCGCTGCTGTTGTCATCCTTGTTGGTAGCCAGATCTGAGAAGGCTAATAGTCGAATCTTTGTGGACCTTGGCGAGCTATGCATTCTAGTCACAACTTTGATTTGGGTCTCGCCGCCACCACTGGGAAATGATTGACGACACCCAATGACTATGGCTGACGATACTGGGATCAAGTTGTCACTCCCAAGCCTCTTCGCCCACACCCATCATCGTCGCCGCACCCACTGGGAGAAACAGCCATACAGGGGAGGGGGCAGAGAAAGAGAGAGGACAAAGAGGAGGAGTAGATAGAGAAAAAATTTAAGAAAATATAGTCATTGACATGCGGAACTCGTATGTCGATGATTGTATTTTCTTATAAAATTTTTTATAATTAATAATAAAATATTGGGACGTGTGTTTTTAAAAATGCAAAATATTTATGGGTATGTAAATATTCTAAAATGATATCAGGGGATTTATGACAATAAGCCTGATCCTGGGGTTTATGAAATTTTCCCCTTTTTTAATTTTCTCAAAAAAAATTAAGTGGAAAGCTTTGGGTATGTTTTAATTAGTTGCCAGTGTTTAGAGTACCAAATCTTGGTGGCGTCGATATTATTTGGTTTTTGCTTGTTTCACAACTAAAAGCTGGCAAGTCAATGGAATTTGGACAAAATTTAGCTGCAGACAGAACTCTAGATATGTTTAATTTGGTTGGTAAATAATTTTAACTAAATCAAATCTTAGAGGTGCTAAAACTATTTGGCTTTTGTTTGTTTGGCGACCAAAAATTTGGCAAGCTAACGGAATTTGGACAAGACTTGACATTTTTGTGTGTGTTTTTTCAATGTATTGACCCAAATATCCCTCATCCAAACATGGTCTACCCTACCAAATTTTATTAAATAATTAATTTTAAAGAAAAATTTTAAAAATGATCCTAAACTATTTTATTTTCATGAAATATACTCGGTTGGAACAGACAATTTAATGTCATTGATTGAGACGTTATATATTACACGAGAATACCATAACCTATAATGTTAATAAATTCTATCCTATAATGTAGAAAATAATAATCACATCAGTAATCTAATAACATCCCAAGATGTTACTATGACAGAGTCTAGCGCAACTATCTATTGAAATCATTTTAATTGTGGGGTTAAATCTTAATAGGTAATGCCACCGGCTCTTGTATTATATTTGGGCGTTTAATACTACTGCATATGGTGTCCACAAATTTGTTTGAAATCATTAATTATATAACACTAATGTGTTTAAACTTTACTCATATAACACATTACTTGTGGTGTTATCAAACTACTGATATGGTAATTCATCTTTTCTATGTGACGGTGTACTCAATGGTAACATCATAGTAATGGCGTTATCATGTTTAATCTAATGCCTTAGATGGTGTTAGAGTGTCTACCTAGTCTGGATACATTCTATAGTAATAAAACAGTTTAGTATTATTTTTTAAATGTTTCTTTAAAATTTTTTATTTAATAAATAAACTTCTCTGAACCCTAATCAACTCGTCTATTTCTTTTCCTCTCCATCCAACGGTTCTGATTTTTGAATTTTTTTTAGAAATAACCCAATAAAAAAAATTTCAAAACTAACTCAAAACTTTAAAAATTTGCAAAACTAACTTTCAGTCGCAAGGTGGGTCGTGCGACTGATCTTCAGTCGCTAACTGGGTTAGTGATTAAAGACGTGGCATGACCCAATACACCATTGGCCCAACTCGTGTAACGACTGAAAAAGGTATAAAATCATGCCACGATAACAAATTTCACAAATCAGTTGTAGTCTAGTTGGTGAAAAGACTCTCTCTGTTCGAATCCCACGGTTAATTTTGCAAATTTTTAAAGTTTTGAGTTAGTTTTAAAATTTCTATTTTTTTATTGTGTTATTTCTAAAAAAAATTCCTGATTTCTTAGCCCACCATACCCCTTTGGCCCCTCCACCCCCGTGTCTCACCACAGCCGCCGGCCGCTGCGTCGATCACCGCCGGTCCGCTCGGATCGCCTTGCCACCACCAACACCTCCTCCTCCTCCCCTGCTCTGCAAATTAGCCCAGTCCTACATTAGAGGACCCGGAGGGAACCGAAAGCGATTAGGCCAGGATATTAGAGGACGAGGCCGCCGCCGCGGCCGTGGCTTGATTCTTGGGACTGAAGAGCGGCCCTTTCATCACGAAGGACAGCCTCCAAACAAGGCCCTAGCGACGGTGCGCCGCCGGCGACTTGGAGGCGACGGTGAAGTATCCAACACCACACCCGGTGGCAGCTCAGCCCCTCGTCGGCAACCTCAGCAAGGTGTGGTCCGCTCTCAGGTTCCCCGTTCCTTCTATTCGACGAGATTTTCCCTGAAACTTTTTTTTTTCCTCTCTATTTCTGTAGGTCAAGAAGCATGGACGATAGCAACGCGCTAATCTTGCCCGGAAGGAGGAAGAACAAATCCAAAGGCAAAGCCAAGGTAATGAATGCTAATTTGGAGTGCTGGGCTCTTTTTATTACTTTTTTTTTAGGATTTGCTTTAGAAAATATTGCTGCTACAAGTACTGAATCCGAGTATTGAAATTGTATAAACTAGTTGATATGTCTCAAATATGATTGGTCAAGAAAAATAAATATGTTAGGTAGTTATGATTCACGGATGGTTAGTATTAGTGGATTTACAAAGTAAGTTCAATTTTTGTACAAATAGTATATTTTGGGTTGTGAATTGTGGTCGGTGGTAGATTGGTTAAGAAAAATAAAAATGTGTTAGGTAGTTATGATTCCATATTACGGATGGTTGCTATTGGTGGATCGAGAGAGTAAGTACAATTTTGGTATTCAGTACAAATAGTATTTGTGGGTTGCAAATTGTGGTTAGTGGTCACAGTCAAAACTAAAAGTTTTGAATGCTTTGTTGCCAGGATGGTGAAAAAAACAGGAGTATGGAAGATCCGAAGATGAGCAAGTGTAAGCTAAAGAAGCTGCAGAAACTGGAGGTGTGCATAGCTATCCTTGCCAACTATTTCTTTTTCTCCTCACTTGTCATGATATTTATGTTGTCACCTGTCTAATTGTTCCCAGGAGGAAAAGCAAAAGAAGTTGTTGCAAGCAAGAAGCATTGAGCTTTTGCGGTATGCTACTCTTAACTTTGTATGTACAAGAATATGTTTCCATGAAAATTTCGTGTGACGGCTTGTAGTGTAATGTTTGTTGTGATGAATATGTACTTTATGGTCTTGCACGATAGGAAGCACAAGATTTCGGATGATGCATATGCACTGCTGCATGCTTCAGGGACTATTGGTCAAGTATGGTAACTCTATCTGTGATGATCATATTAGTTGTGATGCTCATATTAGTTGTTTCTGGATGAAGTAAATTTGCTTATAGCATTTTGTTGTACTGCAGGCTGAGACTATGAAAGAAAAGCGTAGGCGTGCCGTGCAATTTTCAAAGGCTGGTTTGGAGGTTCCCGAAGAATTATCAGTATTAAAAAACAATAACAATCAGAAAGCTTCCAAAAACAGTGAAGCTGCCTGGGAATTTTGCCAGAGCTGTGTCAAACCAGCAAAAAGTGAGGACCCTGATGGTGAACATAAGAACCATATCAAGAATGGTTCAGTGAAGCCCATGGAAAACCAGCCCATGATGGATGTTGGACGAAGCATTCCAGAACTGATGACTGAAGAAACTAATTATGATACCAGCATGATGGAAAATCAGAAAATTCACTCCTCTATTCCAAGTTCTTCAAGTGCTGGCATAGATTTGCAGGTGATTCATGTCAATTTTTTTACCAATTTGGAAACCTACTCAAGAATTAGTCCGTATTTGAACTCTGTTTACCTCTCGCTCATCAGTGCTAGATAATTTGTGATTACCACATGCTGGATTTGCCTATTTCTTAAATGATGCTGTGATCAAAAGCTGCTTCACTAACACCCGTAGCTAAATGAACCAATCTTCTTTTTTCCCCTATTGATAGGATAACAAGCCAGGACAAAAAGGTCACAAACAGATAGAGGAAGCTGCTCTGCAGGAGTGTATCAATCCTCCAATTGTAGTGCCTGTGTCAAGACCGCAGGAAGTTGAGAAGGCAAGGAGGGATCTCCCAATAATAATGATGGAGCAGGAAATAATGGAAGCCATCAATGAAAATTCTGTGGTAATTCTGTGTGGAGAGACAGGCTGTGGCAAAACTACTCAGGTCCCTCAGGTGAGTTTGTGCACACACGGTCTCTTGTTGGGAATTCATTTAAACGGAAGAGTTCCAGTATTAAACTGCTTGAGTTAAATTAGTTGTTGGCTTGTTGTTACTACTTGTAATGTTATTTGTGTTCTGCAGTTCCTGTATGAAGCTGGATTTGGCTCAAGTGACCGAGCTGACAGGAAAGGAATAATTGGTGTCACCCAACCACGACGTGTTGCTGTTCTTGCCACAGCCAGGAGGGTGTCCTATGAGTTAGGACTCAATCTAGGAAAGGAGGTTGGTTTTCAAGTCAGACATGATAAGATGGTAGGAAGCAAATGCTCTATCAAGTTCATGACAGACGGTATTTTGCTGCGAGAGCTCCAGGTTGTGCATCCATTGACTTCTTTTGGCTCCTGTTGATATATTTTGTTCATGAGCCCTGTTTTTCACTTGGCTCTTGTAATGCCTTCTATTGGTCATGATAATGATTTGAAGTCTTATGCTTTAAAAAAGTTAAACCTAAAATTCAAAAATGCATCTAAGAGTTGTGTTTGCACCTTTCAATGCCATAGCTGTGCATGGTGACATGGCTGAGCACCTCTTTTGCTAATATGGATCCCCATTTATGTGTAGTATGGCTTAATCTTACTCTCGTGGTTCAGTCTGTTGACTCAATTAGTCATTTTCCAAATTGTATCCCTTATACATGCAAGTGGTTCAGTCTGTTGACTCAATTAGTCATTTTCCAAATTGTATACCTTATACATGCAAGTGATATCACAACAGGTGATGGATTGCCCTGAATTGTACATGTGATAATCTTCTTTTCATCGAAGTTGTGTTTGCCATAGTCAAAACTCTAATCATGACATGGCGTAATCTTCTGTAGAGTGACTTTTTGTTGAAGCATTATTCAGTGATAATCTTGGATGAGGCACATGAAAGGAGCTTGAACACAGATATACTTATCGGGATGCTATCTAGAATTATAAAGATTCGCCAGGTTGAAACTCAAGACTTTGCCTCGTTTCATTTATGTGAAAGCAAAAAACATTTTGCAGAACTGTGTTAACTTCAGAGCACATGGCAGACTTTGTATGCAGGGCAGCAGGAGAAAATACGCTCAGGGCTGAAAATTAATCCAGAAAATATGATTAGTCAGTTGAAAGTGGTGCTGATGAGTGCTACCTTGCGGGTTGCGGACTTCGTTTCAAACAGAAGATTGTTTGATGTGATCCCACCGGTTGTGGAGGTTCCAGTCAGACAATTTCCAGTAACAGTTCACTTCACAAAGAGGACACATGATGATTATTTAGGGCAAGCTTATAAAAAAGTGATATCAATCCACAAGAGGCTTCCACCAGGTGGAATCCTTGTATTTGTCACTGGACAGCGAGAAGTGGACTACTTATGTAAGAAACTGCGTAGAGCATCTAGGCAACAAACTGATAAGAAATCTGAAAAAGTTGCCAGTGATGTGCATGGTTCAAGCCCAGAAGCAGATGCAAAGGAAATTAGTGAGGCATATGATATTGATCAAAATGAACATGAGCACCAAGATGACATGTTTTCCTCGTATGATGAAGGTGAGAGCAATGCTGTACTAGATGTTGATTCTTCTGACATTGAGACAGGGAGTGAGATGGAAACTGACAGTGAAGATGAAGAATCTATCACTTATGAATCCCCAGAAAAAAATGGGCCAGTATTAGATGTTCTGAAAAATGCTGAGAGTCTAGCTTTATTGAAAGCATCATTTGAAGCTATATCAAGAAAGTCAGGAGAGCCCAAAACTGTTGAGAGATCAAGTGAAGCTACAAGTGCAGAGAAATCAAGTCCTTCTGTTCCTTGTTTCAGTAAATGTACAGAATCTACAGCCGTTTCACATGGTAGACTTCATGTGTTGCCACTTTATGCAATGCTGCCAGCTTCCCAACAGCTCCGAGTGTTTCAGGATATTCCTGAGGGAGAAAGATTAGTTGTAGTGGCAACCAATGTTGCAGAAACTTCTTTAACAATTCCTGGCATAAAATATGTAGTTGATACTGGGAAAGAAAAGGTTAAGAACTACAACTATACTACTGGGATGGCAACTTATGATATCAAGTGGATAAGCAAGGCATCAGCATCCCAGCGTTCTGGGAGAGCTGGAAGAACAGGGCCTGGTCACTGTTACCGGCTTTATTCCTCTGCAGCATACAGTAAAGATGATCTGTTTCCTGAATTCTCTTTTCCTGAGATCTTGAAAATTCCAGTCGATGGTATTGTGCTTATGCTGAAGTTTATGGCTATTGATAAGGTAATGTGCCTGAGAGCTACTCATCTTTATTAGACAATCCTCCTTTCTGATATACCGTCTTTTTCCATCTAATATGTATGGTGTGTCTGATGTATTCCAGGTTGCGAACTTTCCTTTCCCTACACCTCCTGAGAAGGAAGCTTTGGTTGAAGCTGAGCGTTGCTTAAAGGCATTGGAAGCACTTGATAACCAGGGCAGGCTTACAGCAATGGGAAAGGCTATGGCACAATACCCTATGAGCCCACGACATTCTCGTCTTCTTCTGACAATGATTAAAATTTTGAAGAGTCAGCAAGGCCATGCCAGATCTAACTTTGTATTAGGATATGCAGCTGCTGCTGCATCAGCTTTGAGTTTTACTAATCCTTTTCTTACACAGTTTGGTGAAAGCAATGAAAGTAATGGTGAACTGAAACAAGATAAGCCTGATCCAGAAGATAAAGATCCACAGGGAAAAAAGAGGCAGAAGAAGCTTAAAGCCATGGTTAAAGAGGCACAGTCAAAATTTTCTAACCCCAGCAGTGATGCTTTAACCATTGCTCGTGCTCTGCAGTTATTTGAATTAGCAGAAAACCCAGTGGAATTTTGCAGACTCAACTCACTTCATCTCAAAACAATGCAAGAAATGTCAAAATTGAGAAAGCAGCTTCTTCAATTAATATTTCACCATAGCAAATTTTGTGAGGAATTTGCTTGGAATTTTGGAAGTATGGTGGATGTTGAACAGTCCTGGAGAAATGAATCTGATAGAAAACCATTGCAAATGAATGAGGAAGAGCTTCTAGGGAAAGGCATATGTGCTGGGTGGGCTGATAGGGTTGCAAAGAGGAATCGCACATTCTCTGGATCATCAAAAGATGACCAAAAGGTTCGAGCCGTTCGTTATCAATCTTGTGCACTTAATGATACAATATATCTGCATCGTTCATCATCTGTAGCTCAAATTGCACCGGAATTTGTAGTTTACTCAGAGCTACTTAATACAAAGAGGCCGTACATGCATGGTGTAACCAGTGTTAAGCCTTTCTGGCTTCTGAAGTATGCTAGTTCTCTCTGCACCTTCTCTGCACCTTTGGAAGATCCCAAACCCTATTACGATCCTCTAAATGACCAGGTCTACTGCTATGTTAGCCCCATCTTTTCTCGGCACAATTGGCAGCTCCCCCTGCATAGTTTACCTATCAAAGAAAGCACCAATCGGTTGCAGGTATTTGTATGTGCTTTACTTAAAGGGGATGTCTTGCCATGTCTAAGGGCTGTTCAAAAGTTCCTGGCGGTGTCACCATCCATTGTCCTGGGGCCTGTCAGCCAAAGAAGAGTGGGAGATCTTCTTAACAGGATGAAGATTGGTCCGAAGTTAATAGACAGCCGAGCAGCGCTAAGAGGAGTATGGGATGATGATCCGGATTTTCTTTATGCTGAGATCCAGGTATGGTTCCAGGATAAATTTCAGAGTCAGTTCAGACAAATATGGGAGCAAATGCACCAAGAGATTCTTCTCGAGGGGTGTGAGCTTTTCCCAAAGAGGTTGAAGAAAGTTAAAGGGTAGTGCAGAGATTATGGTGCAATCACATGACTGACAAAAGCTTCTTTTTGGTGGAGATACTTTTGCAGACATTAGATCAACAGAATCCTCTGGTAGTCTTGAATGTAACCAAACTAGTAGGACTCATGTTATTGAAGCTTTGCAGATGTTTTCCTTCGATTTAAATTGGTGCTGAATCATCACGCAGCCTGTGACGAAAATGGCTTCTGAACTAGCCAGACTCCTTTTGCATCTGCTTAAGCTGAGGCTACATGGGCTGTTTTTCTAGAGCAATATATCATACTTGCAGACTGCTCTGTGCACAGACGGCTTCAACCTCGGTACAGCGAAGATGTGAAGGGAGTGGTGTAGCAGATTTCTCTGATATTTGATGAAGGGTTAGGCTCAAAATTGATTTGTTTTGCTGTTTGGTTTGGATGTAAACTGGATATACAGTTGCAGGTATGAGGCAAAATGTAATATTTAGCAGCTAATTTATATCTGGTACAAAGGGAGGAGACTGTAACATAACATTCGGCTGGCTGGGTGGTTTATCTCTATTAAATTTTTTGCATTCATATTTTGCATTTTTTATGAACAAAGAAAGCTTCATTAATGCTAATTTGCTGGATCATGTGACTGACCCCTTTCAGATTCAATTATGAAAATGATAAATAACATGTTGATCCTTTCAACTAATCAAATGAATTAAAACAAATGGGTCCAGAGCATGTTTGGTTTGTACTTTTGTTGCCTCAGCCTTCCATACTAATATTTGGTCACGACCAAAGTTAAGTATGATTAAAATATTGGTAATTTGAATGTATTTGGATTGAAGATGTTGTAGAGCCAATTTTTTTGGCAAATGAATGAGGCTGGTATTAGGTTTGGAGCTAAAGAAGCTGTCAAAATACTAGCAATGGTGTTGGTTGTTATTTCGTTTGCTCCCAAATTAGAGTTTTATCACCCAGTAGATAAGAAAGCTGAGATCACCCCTCCCATCACTTGAAAAATTAAATACTTAAGATTATTATATGCATAATTAAATGCTCAACACAAAGACAAGCCATAGCAAAGGAACAAGAACATAACTTGAAGAGTGCTAAGTATCTCCTATTTGAACAAAGTTTTACTAAGCCACTAAAACCTTTTTTTATGTCAAGTAACCCTTGCAAACTAAAATATTATTACAATCAAATTCATTTAGGGGCTTAAGAAATGATTCAATGCTTAACTAAACTGACAGTTGATAATAATATGTACATATCATTGTCTATATCAACAGATTGTATATGTCACATCACACATCACCTCGAATTCAGGCAACATTGGATCCATGTAGGACAATCTCCTTAAAAACTGCTACATGTTAGATAATAATATTTGTTGTGATGTATACAATCCATTGACATAGATTATTAACTATCAACTTAGTTAAACACTAAATTCTTTATTAGGCTCCGATTTGATTGCAACAATATTTAGTATGCGGGTTACTTGGCATAGAAAAAGATTTTTGAGATTTGGTGAAACTTTATTCAAAATAGGAGGTGTTTAATGTAATATCCTCTTTTCTATTTGTTAGATCATACAACTAGTAATCAAAATCCATGTAGCAATATTAACTATTGAATCTAGATATCTAATAGCCAACATTCTAAGTTCATATCTTAATCACATTAAAACTCACCTATTAAACTATTCACACAATTAATTATCCTCTGCTAAACTCTAAGTATATTGGCTATTGGATATATTAAATCAATGGATAGCAATATTTATTTGTATAACTATTTCTACTATTTTTATTTAATGAGTTGTAAAAAAAATTTTGGTTGATGTATATTCCACGTGTACGCTTACTAGTAATTCATATTAGATGGCCGTACTTAATCATAACTATTAGTCACGTATCCAACTATTAGGAGATATTTACTCTATATTCTCGTTCCTCGTAAAAAGAATGCATCACTTGATATTTGATTAATTCACTCCTTAATCACAATCTATATTCAAAACATATTTTAATAAAAATTTCAATAAATCTAGATTAGATATAATTTTAATATATTCCATATCCAACTCAAATATATTAGAAAACTCATTACAATTATAATTACAATTATAATTATAGTCACAATTCCGGACCAAATCCAGCTAAACTTCACGCTTATTCAGAAGATTTGTTGTCATAAAACTTTGAGACTATTTATGTTAAAAATAAAAGTTTTTTTTTTAGATTCCCTCCAACCAAAAAAAGCTTCCCTCTCATACTTCTTCCCGCCATTATATGTTCGTTCCCGCCTTCTAGTCTCGGCAAGAACACTTTGGCCAAAAAAACCTTAGGTGCTTGCCCTCTCTCACCGTCTCTCGCCGGCATTGGCGGTTGCGGCCATCCCCCTCGCCGGCGGCCATAGTCTCTCTCTGTGGTTGCTCTAGCCAGGGTAATCGTCTAATTGAAAACTGCTGTTGTTCTTTTGGGTTCTTACAAATATTTTGAGTCTCAGATTTGAGTTCTTGATTTGATTTGCTTGTTAGAGCAGCGGCTGCCAAAAAAATTGGTTTTTTTAGCTGAGATTTGGCAAGGAATTGAACTGATTTGTCCAAATTTGCTAGTATGGATGGTATCTTGTCTAATTTTTTTGTTGTAAATCAAATGGCGGTCAAATCTGGCCAAACTTGTCAAAATTTTGGTGCACAGTATTTGGCGAGCTCTGGCTACAAAACCAAATATTCCAGCACGCAAATGCAAATATTTTTTGTGATGTACTCCAGGTTTTGGTTGTTTCTGTGCTTTTGTCAATGGATTGCTAGCTTGTGGGTTCAACGATGATGCTAGGTACTCTCTTCATTTCTAAAATATGTCCTTATATAATTTTGTGGTAAATTTGAGTATGTTCCTTACATAGCCTTCATTTAATAATACAATCCATAATAAAAGTTACGAGAACTTTGTCTAGATATGCATACATGGAGATCATAAAGAAACATTTAATATGTAATTTAGGGATTGGGGGAGTTACTAAGCAATGTTTTTAAAAGTGTTAAGTAGTAAGTGAGTGGTCATCACACCATTTAGTGCTTACACAATAAGTTGGTATTTATACAGCTTTCTAAGTGAATTGCATATTTATTAATAAGAAATATACTTATAATATTGTACATGATTTTTCATATAAATCAAGAAGTAAAAGAAACAATATTAATGATTGCTACAAAAAAGTATTGTGTGTTCCAACTTTATTGAAACCAATAAAAAATAAAGAAAGGAAAAAGACTAGATACATTTGGGTTTATTTGAGACACTTATGCGGCTGTTTACGTGTTTAAGCGGGTGCTTAAGCATTCAAACTGCTTATTGTAATTTGTAATCGCTTATATAAAAGATAAGCAGAGAGGTGGCACTTACCACTTATGCTTGTGTTTAAATAGTCATTTAGACCACTTTTTAGAACAGTGATACTAATAGGATGTATTAAATAAAATTACTATGGTCTTTTTTCTTTGTGTCTTATTTCCGGTGTTAGATACAAAATGATGCCTATTTGGAAAGCGGAGGGAGTAGTTAGCAAGATAGATGGCTATTTTGTCTCTGTTGAACCATGTCAAAGTATTCATCTAGTTGGCAGTTATAGTTCTTGTTAATTGCTTTGGTAAAGAACACATGCATATATAAGCATAGAAGAAATGGAACAATTTAGGAAAAAAGTACCTTAATTTTTGGGGAGCATTTTTATGTTCCTCAATGTTGGGGGCTGGGAGGTCCAAAATGAGCTTCCAAGTTATTGACAGATGGGGCCAACTAGATCAATGGTTCACACTTATTGGATTTTATTAATTTTTTAATAAAGGTTTATTTTGTACCCATGTCCAACTTTTGAGGGACAACAAAGACCTCTAAATGTTTAGGGCCTAAATTGGATCCAACCCCAAAATTGAGAAATACAAAAGGACTTTTCTCAAGAGATTAAGGCATGCTTATTTTTAGGGAGTATTTGGATGAAATTGGGAATGGACCTTGAAATTAGACAGTGGAAATTGTAAGGTGAAATTGGAAGTGATAATTTTTTTTCTAAACCAATTGTCTTGTTTCATTGTTTGGTATAAGAGGTGAGAATTACTTAGGAATAGGTTTGAACTTTGAAATAATCATAGTACATTTTTCATATAAGTATTCTTTCATAAGTTATAATGAATAGAGGGGATACAACTACAAATTCAGACAATCTTGTCACTTGGATTCCATTCCTAATCCTGTTCCCAACTGCTCCATGATCTGTGGTTCTACTTCCCTCTTGTGAAGCATTTTGTGACAAGTCTACACTTTGTCTCCGAAAAAGTACTCACTCTTCTGAGGTCATGGTGTACATTTTAGATGCATATATTTCCTTATTTCAGGTTGATTTTACAGGTTTGATTAATCAGTCTTCTAGAGTGTAACAATACATAGTTTATAATTCAGATGCATGCGAATTTGAGCTGATACTACCATGCACATAAATAAGCAGCAGGATAATAGTTCAGAAGCATAAACTAAGAGGGCATCTTTATAATTAACTTCACCTTGTGTTTATATTACTAGTTAGATAAGTGTTTCCTTCATAATGCTTTGTTTCTCATAAAGATGTGCTTACTGCACTAACACCAGTCTTGTTGACATATGTTCATCTGTTGAAATGTAGAGTTATTCTAGCTAACTGCATATATTCCGTGTGAGAAGCAGTAAAAGGAGAAGATTTGTTTCAGCCATGGAGACAACAAGGAGGACCAGATTCCCTAGCAAAAAGTATCGACAACGTGAGCTCGACTGTCTATGCAGTGATGAAGACTCATCCTGTACTCCCACTTCTGGAGAAAGTAGCTCAGCATGCATAGGTAACAAAACGCAAGAGAGGATAGTCATATGCACAAAGCTCAAAGTCTTGTGTCGAGGAGACGATAGACGATCTTATTCTGACGACATTGAGAGCAATTGCAAAACCCTCCTATTGTCATTCCTGATCCTCATGGATCCCTCTGGAAGAGGAGAGGCACTAGACATCTTTGCTACTGATAAAATTTAGATTGGTACACATCTATGCCAACCAGAAAAGGTTTTTGGTGGTTTCCTTTGCTGTGCAAGCGATGATACGTTCCAGGCTTGGGTTGATGACTTCCTAAGTTCTCGAAACAGTGGTAGTGGTGGTGCTGGTTGTGTTTCGGCATTTGGAGCATGCTTAATTGTTGATTTGTGTGGGCTTTGGGGGGGGGGGGGGGGGGGGGGGGGGGGGTGGTGTGTTGGGTTTTCTGAAACACTTATCTTCATGTGATGGAACCTTCTCTAAGTATTTGCTTTCTTACTATATTCAGTACTGAAGTACAGCCCCAAACACTACTACTGTTAAATGGGCCGCTAGTAATGCTTTTAAATTAACATTTTGGAGTGAGCTGCATGTTGTTTAATCAATATTAAATGAGTTGCTTGCCTTTAATATCTCAATGTGTTGAACTGATGCTTTTGTGCACTGAAGAAATTGCGGGTTATATGTTCGAATTTGTGGAGGGAGTTCATATTTCTGAACCATAGTGTGCAAAGTGTCCTGTGTTTCAAGTTTGCATGTTTCAAGTTTGCATTTCAATAGTTGCTGTTGTTGTTTGAGTTGCGGAAAAGTAGAACAATTAAAAATAGAAGTGTATGCTCAGGTTTGCTTCATCTGTAGTGATGTTGACATGCATATATGACCTGCATATTGTGCGGTAAGCCGCTAACATCAAAATTATGAGCTTGGAAATGTTGCCGGGCAGGTTCAGGCTGCTGTTTGAATTCTTTTTTATGTGTTGGCTTGAAATTTTCATGAAAGTGAAATTTCAGGACCTGTATAGGTAGCAGTCTCAAGTGTTTTTCAAAATGTTAATTTTTCTTTTTAGTACTGGGTTGCTGAAGATATAACATGTCATGCACTCATGCTGTGAGTTCTTGCTGTAGTTACCTGTACTATGACATACAAACTCAAATGGAAATGATGTTGCAGAATCTTCAAGGTGAAAGCATGGAAACCTGGCAAAAGATGCAGAATGTTTCATCATTCATTTAAGCTTGACATGGCTTAAATATTAGTATTGCCTATTGTTTCATTTGTAGCTTTCAGCAACACAATGGGGCCTTCGTTTTAAGTTAAATTAACGATCCTTTTTGTGCAATAACCTAGCCTTGAGTGTTTAGAGCATCATTTGCAATTTTTCATACTGGTAATTTTTTTTGACATCATGGGACTTGGTGAGAGAAGTGACGAATCTGATATAAGTGGATCTTGTCCCTGTTTTCCCTTTTGTCTTCAGCATCCAAAATGCAGACCAGTGAAGTGCATTTCTCCCTCTTCCAACCATTTGATTGAAATTCAAGCAATTCAGATTAAACACTGCAGTAGAAATACTATAATACACGAAAATTGCTACATTACTTGCTACAGTGTCATCTATAGTACTAAACAGTACCTAGAAAGATAGTGAGTGCAAGCGGAAATTTAATTCTAGGATCGTTAGAGCACAATTTGATTCAACTATAATAATATTAATGTGTTCCTCTTGATAACTTTGATACATAATTTTCTTTTCATGATATAACCTTATTTGCTCTCTATTTTTTTTCCCCTTTTGTATTCTCTTGATAATAAGAAAACAATCATGTGTGTTCTTGTGCCTTTCACTCTAGCAACCATAATGCCAAATCAATTTCTGTTAGAATTAATCTAATTATAATTGCATAGCCACTTCATGTTAATAAAACAATTCTTATAGTGCGTTCGTTTTTTATTGAATGGACGGGAGAAAAATATATACTACTATATAGATGTGAATTTTGTTCTGCACTGCTGAGGATCCATAACTCGAACAATTCCCAAATAAACTTGATTGCATGTATTTTGGCATTTCCAGTGAAGTAAAACATAGAAGATCATGGACCTGACTATCGACGATTGGAATCGAGGGTTCCTCTGCTGAGCTTATGCAAAAAAGGGAGTGAGAAAAGATGGAGCCAATCAGACAAATTTTCAATATGTTCAAGGTATTAATGAATCTAAAGACATGGGAGCAGGATTTATCTAGATTCAGACCCCCTTTAAACTGGATAATAACCCTACGTCCTATGAGATAGATTGTGGAAAAAGATTACAGAGAGGTTCTTTACAGTAAGTAGCTAGCTAATCCTATCTGCTAAGTCTAGTCTTCTCTTTGCCGCTCTGTTTGTTCGTCCCTTGATCTTCCCTTTGAAGGTCTTTTTGTACTTGTCTAAGAGGTTGTCGGTTGTTCTCCTGATGGCGTGCCCCACGATCTCTCTTAACTGTCCAGAAGTAGGGATAATGAGGTCATGGATGGCGGTTCCGTGAATTATGGGTACATGGCGGTTTAGGACAGTTTTGACTCGGTCGTTGTAGAACCACCTTACCGTCTCGACCTCCTTCGACAGTTACCTTGCCAGGGACACATGATTGTCTCGGGGTCAATCATAAGGACCAAAGTGAAGTAATGTTTTTAGGAATGCTTGCGTAGTGCTGCGACCACGGTAATGAGATTAGTTCTTGTATCTGTGAGAGCGAGGACTACAGGAGTTGCTTCCATGACCTTGTCGCTCTTAGATACAACATAAAAACATAAGCTCTGTGATACCAAATGTCTTGAATTTTGCGTGAATTAGGTATGATTTTTCGGTTATATCCAGAACGCCCTTAGATTACTCAATTTCCTTCTTTCCGGCCTTTGGAGACCATAGTTAAAACTGCGACCATGGTCATAGGTGACCACGTAGCGTTGGTGCGACCTTTGAGGCCTAAAAGAGTAACTAATAATCCTCGTCAGCTAGTCCCCAAATTTGAAGTGAAAAAAAGACTTATTCAACAGTGTGTCCCTTCAAATTCATAACAATGCTCCGTTGTTTTGAATCCCTATGCTACGTTACACTGGCGGCAGCTGCGATGCACTTTGAGAAGCGAGTTACAGGCACTAGGGAAGATTTCGGGACTTTGGCCCCAGGCTCGAGGCCTGGGAAGCCAAAGCGTCACCTGAGGAGTCTATAAATAGTTGCTCACCTGCGGTGGAAACTTCAACTCCTTCCTCAGAAATTTTTCTAAGTCAAAAAACCTTTCCAGCTTCTTAGCCTTTGTTCTAATGGCGTCTCCCAGCCAAGAGTGTTTCAACGAAGAAGACGAAATGGAGTTCATCTGTCCTCAAGAGGTAATGCTCTCTTGGTAGTGTGAGCTTCTTTGTAGAATGTGGCATTTCATAAGGTTTGTTGCTTTATGTAGTCACCTAAGCGTTCGACTTCTTCAAGAAAACGAGTTGGGGATGATCTTGGGTCATCTGGTAGATCTCCATCAAAAAGGCTAATGTCTGATGCGTACCAAGCTTCATCCCAAGCACACCCATCCAGGGCCAAACAAGCTTCACATCATCCTTCCTTCTCGACGGGGGATGAGGAAGCTCTAGGCCCTGATGTGGCTTTGGCGCAGCCCATGGCTACGCAAGTTTTGCATCATCCTCGTATCTAAACAGAGGATGAAGTTTCTTCGCCCTTGTCCTCCTCGGTAAGGATTTTCTAACTTTTTAGACTCACTATAGTTGGTAGATCCTTTTGCTTAACGCAAGTTGATGGCGCTGAACAGAGCCGTGATTCCTGGGAAGAGCTGGACAAGGTGAAGGCCAAGCTCCGATCCCTCCAAGGGGAGCACAAACTCCTTGGGGAGAAGTACTTCCGGCGGGGGCTCGACTTGGATGACTTCTTCAAACACGTTGAGTGCTTGAAGGCAAGTTTTGACCGGGCGAGGGAGACCACAAAGCTTTCTCGACAAAGGGAGCAGCTTGTGCACGAGGAGAAGTACACTGCGGATGTAACCATCGCCGGCTGTGGTCTCACTATAAAGGACACCCTCGCAAGATTGAGGGAGGTCGCGGGGCTTCTCGAGGCGTGGTTGACCCTAAGAAGGACAACTTATCGCTGGAGGAGTCCTGCGTCCTGGCCGCCAGCCAAATTGACTTCATTTTAGATGCAGTTAGGTCTAAGGCCGATCCTTAGTCGGGCCTCTTGTATTTTTTGTGAATGAAAAAATTTAATAAAGAATTAATTTTCCTTATGCTGAATTTTCATTTTCTATTTTTGAATGTCGTCTAGTATTTTCTTAGACTGTTGTATTATCTCTTTCCTTAGCTTTTGGACACCATAGATGGTTATGCGCATCGTGCGCAATCACGGAATGACTATCACGATCATGGAAAGGTAAATGTGCTACACACGATCACGGAATAACTCGCGATCATGTTTGTTGTAGCGTGGTTACGAGCGGACATGAGAGCGGCAATCTATATCTGCCAGCCCCCGAAGTCGAAGCGAAAAGACTGCGTATTACTGGAAAAGGCGTTTTCTCTGTAAAAAAGGCATTTCAGCTTATGAAAAGGCGACTTGTCGGTTCGACTTCCCGTTGAACGCATGCAGGATTGAGAGTGTGTGTGTCAGGTTTGTTTTGACGTGCATTTAATGCGAAAAACACCTTTTGCCGCACAGCGTGAACTGTTGTGAAGGAATTGAGGGAAGTGGGTTTTAAAACCCTTCGTCGCAAGCCCTAGCTTCCCATAGAAGCTTTATTGCAATTTCGAGCTTAGCAAAGTTCCTGTGAGAGCTGAAAGTCATAGTCCTCTGTGTGTTTCCCTCAAAAATCCATCTTGATGGCGTGCTGGACATAATCTAGCCAACGATCGGAGGAGAGCTTGCAGGCGTTGGAAGCTGATGGTTTTCTTCCCTCGAGGTCACTGATACGATGGTAGCCTGCTGGGGAGGACGAAGAGTTCCCTGCTGTACGGGAGGGTGAGTTGGTTTTGTTTGAAGACGTTTTACAATGCGGGTTTCGTCTGCCGAAGAGCGATTTGTTGCGGGAGGTTCTTGCCCATTTCGACTTAGAGCTGGTGAACCTGAATGCCAACTCTGTGTTGATTCTTGCTACATTCCAACATCTGTGTGAGGCGTTTCTTGGTGTTTTGCCCTGCGTGGCACTATTCTACCAGTACTACTTCTTGGCCATGTTGAAGGGCACAGCGGCGCCGGGTTGTGTGTACTTTCGCCTGCGGAAGAAGACGGACTTCCTCCCCTTTCCTTTGCATGATTCAGTGCATAAGTGGTACCAGAGATGGTTTTATTGTGTCGCGCTGGAGGAAAGTCATCTCTGGTTTGCCGATCGGCGGCCAGAGAAGAGCAAGGAAAAAGATGTTGCCCCTGTCCTTGATGAAGAGCATAAGAGGCAAGTCCAAGCTTTGAGGTGCCTAATTGATGCGGGCTTGACTGCTCGGGATGTGATCCTCGATTTTGTGAAAAATTGGGTCAGTCCATTGAAGAAGAGGGATCCCCCTGCATAGGAAATCAAGGCCAAGGAGGACGCAACGAGGGATGGTAGCTCTGGTATGTTGATGAGTTGTTGCTTGTTGAATTTGACTGTTTCAGATGTATTGTTGAATATGTAATGTTGTCCAGAGCTGTCCCCTCCCGATGTTGCGGTTAGAGCCAGTTATCTGCTGAAGGCTTTTAACCCGGTGGAGGAAGGTGACCCAAGTGCGTCGAGACCGGAGAGCCTGGTCTGGGGCGCCGATGATCTGTTGCAGGCGCGTCGAAAGGTATGTTTCCGATGCAAGTAGCAACGTTGATGTTAAGCAACCAATAATTTTCTTGACCTGTGTAGTTGGTCGAGGACCAAGTGGCGAGGACGAAGATGCCCTTAGGTGATGAAGGTCCTTCAGGTGGTTCCTCGATTTCGCCACCTCCATCTCCGTGAAGCTCCACGACGGCGACGACGACCTAGACGCAGCCGGTGTGGTCGCCAGTGCCTCCACGCCGTCCCATGTGCACGGTCTCCTCCACAGCCTCGACCACCACTCCGGCACCGCGACAACCATCCTATTTGACCTCGTCCTCGACGGCGACCTCGAGCAGCTTCCACGACCACGTCCTGTGGGCTACGACCATTCTGCTCCAGGCGCGACTTTGACCGCTCCTCCGACCACTTCCTCCACAACCTACAGCAAAACATCACATGGTTTAACTTCTATTTCTCTGATCTCTCTTCTGTTCTGGACATCTAGAGAATGAACTATGAAATGATATGAATTTCCTGTGCTTTGAGATGAATGCTTCTTGTAGATTGATACACTGAAACTATGTTGAATTAATTTTCACCTTCTTGAATACCTTAGTTCAAAGTCTTGTTGAATAAGCATGACAAGTTCTTCTCTATGATGAGAAACCATTGATTACTCTTCTGTGTAACTTTGATTGCTGCTAGTGATTGATGCTTAATCAGTGTGATTGATTCTTGCATGAGTGTGTTTTGGGCAGAGGGCTTCAGATGCTGGGTGCTCCAACCCTGTATTTTTGTATTGCCTGGATCATATTCCTAGATGGTTGATTTGATTGTGTCATGTCTTGTGCTCTATTCAGCTGGTGATCCTGAGAGATATGTGTTGTCTCCTTTTTAACTCATCTGTGATCATCCTCTTGAAAGAATACTGTTGGAATTGTATGCATTTTGTGTATGTTGTCTGAGAATTGTTGTGACCTTGAGCTCCTATTTTAGTGCCGAATGGTTCTAATTCTTCTTTTGGACAAATCTTTGTCACCTTTGTTTGCTGTTGTGGTTGTGGCTGAGAAGAGTTGGGGTCTAAGTTTGTGATTGTTTTGTTCTTGTGATTTGTGGGTACTCGTTATAGATTGCGATTGATGATGGTTGTTTGCGTTGCCTCGTGCGCTACCACTATATGATTTCTTTCTATCACTTGTATGACGAAACGCGAGTCCAGAATGAACACTAGTTGCTTGTCGAGGCGACCACCTCTTTTCTTTCTTCTGACATTCTCTCTCTTTCTCTCATCCATCTCATCCATTTTGGTTTTATTATTCACCGATTTAGTCTAGTTTTACACGTTTCGCTTCTCTAGTCCCTGTGGAAAGAATGGTATAGAATACTCGCCTTACTGCATCGTCCTTGTTCTCTTGCGAGACGGTCTAGGCCGGTATCAAGCACCATGGGCCATATTTGGACTTGGGGCCTACGGTGGGAGAGGTTGTCTTTGACAGTGAGGATCAGCTAGATGCGACCAGGGCCAAGGTCAAAATACTTGTGGAAAAGTTGTTGCATGATCTCGGCCTTCCTTGACGCTTGATTGTATTGTTGTATTTTTTGAACTTTTTTGAGAAAAAAAATATACAACAGGTTTTCTTTAAGTATGGTACCTTGCAAATGCACATAGTTAGTATAATGCTCAATGAGAAAGACTATAAACTATATGAAATGCTTATAAGTTGAACTTAGTACGTTGATCGCAGCATGTAGCAAAACCTATGCTAGTAGATGATCGATTTAAGGAGCACGTGAATACGAAGTAATAAGTGTATTTCGAACTGATAGCCACTCGAATGGTTAGAAACATGTAGTAAGTTTCTAAGGCATTGAGAAACGGCTTACGAAGAAAGGCTTAGCTAGATGCGACCATGAGATCGATCAGCGAATCTGCTTAATCATCATAGGTGGGTGCGTTGTGGCAATCAGCCCCCGAGCGTGGCCCGAGGAGGGGTGAATGAGAATTGAACTTGTAGTATTAAGCAAATATGTTAAATGATGGAAAGAAGAGAAGGGAAAAGAAAGACTTACACTTAGAACTTGCGTAGTTGGTCGATATTCCAAGTATTGGAGAGAACTCGGCCGTCTTCCATAGCTAATCTTGCAGATCTAGGTTGCGGTAGTGAGGTTACTGTGTAGGGTCCTTCCCACTGGGAGGAAAACTTATTGCGATTGGACTGATTTTGGATTCTTCGCAAAACCATGTCACCCACGCAAAGGCTACGTGGTTGCACCCTTTTGGAATGATATTTACATAGGGCTTGTAAATATGCCACAGACCTGAATAATGCTTGATTTCGCTTTTCTTCTAGGAGAGCAAGTTCATCTCCACGGGTTTGGGATAAATCTATTGTATCGAAGTTAGTTACGCGAGGAGGCCCAAGCTATATTTCACTTGGTAACATGGCTTCGACACCGGACACCAGTTGGAAAGGTGTGTTGCCTTTCGCTCTACTAGGTGTAGTGCGTATGGCCCAGAGAACGGAGTAGAGTTTGTCTACCCAAGCCCCTGAGCATATCTTAAGGCGGTCGAAGATGCGTTTCTTAACCCCTTGAATGATCTGCCCGTTGGCTCATTCAATTGTTCCGTTACTTTGTGGATGAACAACGGATGCAAAGCAGACTTTTGTGCCAATATCGTCGCAATAGTCTAAGAAGGGACCACTGATGAATTGGGAACCATTGTCTGTGATAAGGCGGTTTGGGACGCCAAATCGTGTTACAATGTTCTTGTGTAAAAACTTTTGGGTCGCCGAGGTGGTAATGGTGCAGACTGGTTCAGCCTCAATCCATTTTGTGAGTGTATCAATGGCGACGAACAAAAACTTGTATCCATTGACAGCTTGGGGCATTGGTCCCAAAATATCTATCCCCAAACGGTGAATGGCCATGTTAATGGGATAGTTTGTAACGCGTATGTTGGCTGGTGATTTTGCCGAGCATGAAATTGACAATGGGGGCATGTCTTGACCAAATGTCTGGCATCATTAAGTGCCATAGGCCAGTAGTACCTTTGGGGAAAAGCTTTGCCGACCAGTGCTTGAAAAGAGGCATGTGCGCCACATATGCCTTCATGAATTTCTCTCAGAAGGGATTTGCGTTCTTCTTGAGGGATGCAACGCATGACTACTAATACTGGCCTAGACCGTCTTGCAAGAGAATGAGAACGATGCAGTGGGCGAGTATTCAGTTGTTCTTTCCTCTGGGACTAGAGAAGCAAAACGTGTAAAACTAAACTAAATTGATGGTAAATGAAAATAAATGGGACGAAAGAAATAGAAAGGAGAAAATTTCAGAAGAAAATGAAAGGAAGAATGAGGTGGTCATCTCGACAAGCGATCCGTGCTAAATCCATATGCGTGTTCATGAGGACAAGCGATAGAGTCGTAATCATTTAGTAGTCTCACTGCAGGGAGGTGAAAACGACTAAGACGAATGCGTCCATCGACGGTATCAACGAACAAATGCATAAAGAAATACCATAGACTGTTCCCCTACCCGACTCCTTCAGCCCCAACCACAACAACTTATCTGAGAAGCAAAATTTTGTTTATACTGAAACACAAGAGCAATTGAACAACTAGAAGCAGCTCCAATATCAATCACACAAAAGTCTAACAATTACCCAGTAGTAGCATATGTTAACTGAAGTTTGGAATTGACAACCAACATTTCATTTCATCTGAGCATGAGTCAACAAAAGCATTAAACCATTCATTGCTCATTACACTAACTTAGTGCAAAATAGTCACTTTGAACAACAAAAAGAAATATGCTTCAGAACTTAGTAGACTATCATTTCAGTACCACTCAGTATAATTCATCTCAGAACAAACTATCCAAGCAATCACAAAACAGATTCACTTTGATTCAACTCAGAAATTGGAAATTGACAATTCAATTCAACAATTACATACAAGCATTCATCTCATACATTGAATCCATTTCAGTTCATCAGAATTCAAGGATAAAGAAGGTGAGAAGAATTGAACCATTCATGATAGCGGCTGGAGTTGCTGGAGCTCAATGGTGGCCATGGAAGTGGACGAAGAGCTAGGGTCGTCAGCGTGCAATCGTGGTTTGTGAAGACGACCATGGCCCTAGGTTTGCAGATGAAGCCGTATCGGTGAGACCATAATGGAAGTGTAAGATGGCGTGGTTGTCGGTGCAGCAGTCGTTGCCGGTGTCAAGTTTGTGGAGGAGAAATCAGGGTGAGAATTTGAGAGAAGAAAGAGAGGTTGCGAGTGGGAGGAGGTGGGCACTAGCTCGCGAGGGGCGGAGGCGGCGCGACGAGATTGGCGCGGGGCGGCAGCGTGCGGGACAGCGAGATCGCAGATCCGGTGGTGGCGTGAGGCGTGGGGGGCGACGCCGTGGTGTAGATCTAGGCGACGTGACGCAGGATTTGGCACAGGAGGCGGCGGCGCGGCGCTGGAGAGGGAGGTGGTGGATTTGGTGGTGGCGCGGCGCGGGAGCGAGGAGGCGTAGTGGATCCGGTGGAATGTAGTAGGCAATTGCGCGGGTAGGCGCGAGATGGTGTGGGTGGTGGTGGATGGTGAAGGATCCAATGGTGAGGCGGCATGCTGGCGTTGGACCTACGGCGGCGCGTTGGAACGGCACTGGAGAAGAAGAGACGCCGGCCGCCGGCAATGCCTGGTCGTCGGGGCTGGAGGTGATGAAGATGAGGTTCGGGAGGAATTTGGAGAAAAGAGGGAGAAGAAAGAAGGGTAGTTGGGCCTAAGGACGAAGAGGGAGGTAGAACAGGAGAGAGGAGATTGGCGGCTCATCGCTGGCGTGGATCTGGCTACCGGCGGCAAGTTCATCGGGACCGAGAGAGAAGCAGTGGGGGTTTTTGGGGATAAGCTAGGCCAAATAGAAATGGCGGCTCGGGCTAGGGTTTTGTGACTGTTTTGGCTATTTTACATAAAGGCCCTCTGGTTTTTAGGAAATTGCAATGGCATCCTTCCGAGTTCGGGTTTGGAGTTTTGTGTCTTGGCCGATTTGCAATTAGGGGCTTGGGTTTTGAGGGTATTGCAGTTAGGCCCTAGGCTGCTAGGTTTAGCTGCTCTAGACTCCCGGAGACTTCGATTTTGATGCGGTCAGCTCTTATGCGTCCGTAACGATGCGTACTTCTGTACAAAATTGTCCGTTCGCTAGATCCAGTCAATGAAGCTCATCCATTCAGCCATAAATTACCCGAATTGCGTTGACCTGCGATTAAAATAAACAAAACGTACAATTGAGGTCGAATGACAGGCAATACAAATATATTTGAGTATTTGATGATTTTTATGACTAAAATGAGTATGAATGAGGGGAAAATATTTAGAAAATAAGTACAAATATGAGAGTTATCATCTACGCCTTGCACTTTTCTTGTATAGAGTGCCGTCATCCAGTCTATACATGCGTGCTTTTCTAACTAACTGATCAGCTTCGGTTTCATCCACGGGCAAGGTCCCATGCGCAAGATGGATTCTCAATGGTGTGATCTAATCTGCTTCTTGCTCGAGGATAGTGATGTTAGGTATCGCTTCATTCGTCTCAGTGAACGAGGGATGTTTTAAGTGCTCGATGAACACTCCTGCCGGAGCGGATGCGCATTAGGACCCAAGTTTCGATAACTGGTCGGCGAGAGCTTTGTCTCTTCTCGGCACGAACTGGACTTCAAAATTCATAAAGTATTTTTCCAGTTTCCTTACCTCGCCCAGGTAACGAGCCATTGTCTCGTCGGAGGTGTTGTACTCCTTGTTTACCTGGTTTACAACTAGTTGTGAGTCTCCCCTCACCACTAGTTGATGGACTCCAAAGGATTTGGCTACTCGGAGCCCAGCTAGAAGACCTTCATACTCTGCTGCATTGTTGGTTACAACAAAGTGGAGTTGTATGACATACTAAAGGTGGTCACCCTGAGGCGCAATTAGGACCACTGCAGCCCCCGAGTGTGAAAAATCGTGAGAACCATCGAAGTATATCGTCCAGAGATTGTTAGTCGCTAAATCTTGTGATTTTTGTGGTAGCGGTTCAGGATTGGTCCACTCGACTACGAAGTCAGCAAGAATTTGAGATTTAATTGCAACCTGGGCAATAAAGTGGAGGTCAAAAGCCCCAGCTCAATTTCTCATTTTGCAATTCAACCTGTTGCCTCTGGGTTATGGAGTATGTCACCTAAAGGGAAGAACGATGGCAAGGAGATGCTGTGCGTTTGAAAGTAATGTCACACTTTCGGGAAGCCATTAGAGGGCATAAAGTAGTTTTTGGACCTCGGGGTAGTGCTCGTTTGGTCCGTTGAGTACTTCACTGACGTAATAAACTGGTCGCTGCGCGCCATCTCTTTTCGCGACCAGTACCACACTGACCACGCACGGGGTTGTAGCTAAGTAAATGAGTAATGGTTCTCTCGTGTTTGGGGAAACCAACACTGGAGTACTGGATAAGTACTTTTTGACTTCCTGGAAGGCTTTTTTGGCTTCATCAGACCATTGGAAATCATTGTGCTTATGCAGTACCTTGAAGAAAGGTAGCCCACGTTCGTCTAATCGTGATATGAAACGACTCAAGGCCACCATTCGCCCAGTTAGGCTTTGGACATCCTTCGTTGAGGAAGGAGATTGCATTTGCTCAATGGCTCGTATTTTGTCGGGGTTAACATCAATGCCTCGAGAACAAATAAAAAACCCAAGAGTTTACCAGAAGAAACTCCAAAAGAACACTTTTTGGGTTTTAATTTAATTCCATGTTTATTCAAATTGGAGAAAGTCTCAGTGAGATGATTTACATGATTAGAGCTTTGTAAGCTCTTTACAACCAGGTCGTCTATGTAAGCTTTTAATTACGCCTTAATTGAGATAGAAAGGTCTTCTGCATCAAGCGCTGGTAGGTAGAATTAGTGTTCTTGGGCCCAAATGACATTCTGACGTAGTGGTAGGTGCTAAAGGGTGTGATGAAGGCAGTTTTCTCTTCATCTACTTCTGCATGCTAATTTGATGATAGCCGAGTAAGCATCTAGGAAGCTCATCAGTTTGCAGCCTACTGTGGAATCAACCAACTGATTGATTCGGGGAAGGGGAAAGTCATCCTTCGGGCAGGCATTGTTGAGACTGGTGTAGTCGACGCACATGCGCCCCTTACCATTGGACTTGAGGACCATGACTGGGTTCGTGAGCCATTCGGGATGGTGAACCTCGTGGATGAAACTAGCATCTTGGAGTTTGGATAACTCTGCATGGATGGCTTCTTGTCGATCAGGAGTGAAGCGTCAAACTTTTTGCTCTATTGGTCGCTGTCCAGGCTGAATTACTAGCCTGTGCTTGATCACCTCCCTGGGACCGGGCATGTCGGATGGTTTCCATGCAAACACATCTGCGTTGGCTCGGAGGAAAGTAATGAGCTCGAGTTCCTGTTTGGCATCCAATGAGGACCCAATCCGAACAGTTCGAGGTGAGTCATCTGGGAAGAGAGGAACTTGTTTTAGCTTTTCATCTGGTCGCGGAGTCATCCTGACAGCATCAGGCTCTTTGGTTGCCAGCTTGACATCCTGTAGGGGTAACTGATCGACCAATTCCAAAGAGATGAGATCCCAGGTTAAGGCCATATGTTGACTGCCTCGAACTGTGATGACGCCCTTTGGGCCTGGCAATTGGATGCACTGGTAGGCGTAGTGTGTTGCCGCCATGAACTTGGAGAGTGATGGCCCGCCAAAAATGGCATTGTAAGCTGAATCAAAATCAATCACATCAAAAGCAATTAATTTTGTTCGAAAGTTTTCAGGCTCTTCGAGTGTTACGGGTAACACTATTTGCCCGATGGGCATCATTGTGGAGCCAGGTATGATCCCGAAGAGCGGGTGGGCCACTGGTTTGATCTTAGAACGGGGTATTTGCATCTTGTCAAGAGCCTTGGCGAACAGCAGGTCGAGCGAGTTGCTGTCATCAACCAATACGCGCCCCACTTTAGCATTACTAATAATGGGGGTGATCACTAAAGGGAGTCGTCTTGGGTTGGACATTCCTTTAGGGCAATCTTCCCTATTGAATGTCAGAGTAGTCTCCGACCAACGGGGGAACTGAGGCTCTCTTAACGGAGCTTCAACGCTATTTACCTCGTGGTGAACAGTTTTGAATTGACGCTTGGAGTAATAAGAGGAAGAACCGCAAAAAATGATATTAACATGATTGCTAGGTACCTGCTATGGCATTACCTCGTCTTCGTCGGCGTCTTTTGTGTCTCGAGATTTTCCTTTTTCTGGTATAGCTGGCATGGGGCCGGTTCCTTGACAGAAATCATCCAGGCTTTTTAACCAGGCGCGGCAATTCTTGAGATCATGTCCAAAAGCGTTATGTAATGGATACCATTTTTTGTTTCTTCGGGCTATCGCAAGTGTGACCTCCAGAGGGAAGCTTATTGGATTTGAATGGAACTTTTTTACTTTTCTCTTGTGGTTGCTTGTGCAAGACTGCGACCTCACGGAATCGGGTTGCTCCACTCCTGTTTGGCTTCTTAGATCGTCCACCTGCAGAGAATTCGGGTTTTTTTTTGTGGAATCTTCTTTCTTTGTGGGTTTCAGGCCCAGTTGAGGAGGTAAGTTTCCCTTATTCACCATCCTATTCCATTCCACAGCTTCCGCTGCATCAGAATAGCGATCGGCCATGTCGAATAGGTTTGACATAGATCGTGGTGGATGGATACTAAGGTCCTCTGTGAACTGTCGGTATCGAACACCATGTTTGAAAGCCCTGATGACCGAAGAATCAGAGATGTTAGGAATAGTATTTTTACTCCTACAAATCTCTTATCAAACTATCGAAGGGTCTCTGCAGAAGTCTAGCGCAAGCAATGAAGATCATCCTCTTTGCCAGGCTTCTCACAGCAGTTCTGGAAATTGTTGAGGATAGCGTGTAACACCCCAGATTTTTCCCAAATCTTAGCCTGATCTAAATCTTTACTTCAGGATTGTGATCCAAGGTATGCCAATACCTTAATCCAAAAAGTTGGCAGCAAAACTCTATCTATAGACCTTTTTCACAAATCAGCACAAAAGTATCACAAATTAGTCCTTTTCAGATTTTCCAGAAGCCCGAAAAGGCTAAAAGTCACAGTTTAACTCCAAATCTTGTTTTGATTCAGGGAACATCTCCCATTCACTATTCTGAGAAAAATCTCCTTTTGTGAGAATTTCAAAATATCATCCTAGTCCCAGTTTTCAGCCTCGCCAGATATCCAAGCCCTAATTACCCTATTTTCGTTTCAGCTCAAAACCCGATTAAAATCCCAGATTTTATCATCTATTGCTACTAAACTATTTGTGGAGTTTAGTGAGTCAATCTGGTGAAGTCAAATTCATCTAAATCTAAGCCTTTTACTAGATTTGCAAATCAGTCCTAAAACCAAGTTTCTGTAATTGCATTTCAGTCCAGATTTCTTTTCCATGCTGTTTTCGACCAGAGCCCGGCCAGCAGTTTTCGAATAGAGCGCCGCCATGATTTCTTCGCCGCCGGCCTTCGCCTGTGCTCGCGTTCGCCTGTGTTTGCTTGTGCCTGCTCGTGCGCCCGTGCTCGCACCAGTTTCAGCCGTTGTGGCAACCCCTCGACCAGCAGCAGCTTCAGCGCACGCGCTTGCGGGAAGGCTTGAATTTTGCATGCGTGTATGTGTCATTGCTGGGGCAGTTTTGTCGCCTCCGCCTCTGCACCAGCTTGGACCAAGTTCTAACGTTGCTGACCGTTGGTGGCAAAGCTGGTTAGCCGCCTGCGCACAATCACGTCGTCGTCGCCGCTATTTCTCCTGCGCCCGGCCAGTCACGTCCCCGACTCGAGTTTCGTTGCTGTTTCTCCCCTCGCAATCTCTGTTTCATGCCTATTTAAACCCCGCTCACCCAGAGCTATCTCCATGCCATTAGAAACCGGTTAAGTCCCACCTTTTTCTCGTTTTCTTCTTCTTCTCCAGCGAGTGGCCGAAAAGGCAATCGTCGCCAGATCAATCCACTGCATCAAACTTCAAATTGATCATACCAGTATGTTCCTATTGTTCATCTCTCTGTGCCTTAGCAGCCAATTGATCCCCGGTGAACCTCATCGTCGGTGATCACCGAAAAAGCCCAAATGCCCTGTTCCTGCAATTGAGTTCTTTCCAGACCAAATTAACACCCCTTTTTGTGGAACAAATCAATCCTCTGGAGATTCTAAGCAAGCCTGTTCAGCCACATTTTGAATTTAATCAGTGATCGGAGTTCTCCCATTTCTTCACGCGCTGCAGTGGACATCTCATGTCGCTGGGATGCCTCACCGTGTATCCACCCCTTCTGAATCTACCTACACCTTCCCTATGTCTCGTAGATGGTGTAGCCGAGCCCAATTGTCCAGCATTACCGTGTATCAATGGCGCCTCTTTGATCATCGTCCTCGAGCCCGGCATCAACACCGATGAGCCTCCAAACACCTCTGAAGCCAGATTCCTCGCTCCAGCACCATCAGTGTAGTCCCAGGAGCAAAACCCCTCAATCAATTTCGAGATTTATCAACCCTAGATCTCTGTCACCATAGCCCATCTTTGATTCTAGCGGCCCACAACTTTAACTTCGCTGTTCTCCGCCGTCAAGCCACCTCTGCCCAATTCACCTCACCAGCAGTGTCATCTTGATCTCGCCTACTCGTTTGACAAAGTTAGCGAAGCAGCACATGCATGGATTGTCCAGACGCGCAAGCCCTAGTGCGCTGCAGTACACTAGCACTTGATTTTCTCTGTGCCAGGGACTTAGCTGCAAATTCTTTAATTTCATGGACTTTTTTGCTAAAACCAGTTTGTCAGTTAGTTACCTTACCCCATTGTGCATCCAATGCTTTAATCCAAACCTGTTTTGTCTACTGAAAACCTTTTAAACCATGTCTATGCCATTCTCAGACATTGTCAGGCCGTGAACCGAATGTCAGCCTGTAGACATTCGTCGCATCTGAATCAAATCTTGTGAGCCAAACCTTAGTATCTTTTCCCCACTGTTTCATCTTCGTTTAGATCGCCTCACTTGCATACATGTTTATAATTTTCTTAAAACAAGTAATTTCTGTATGTTTATGTGCTGTGTTGTTTCGTTGTTTGCGTGCGAGAGCAGAGCCAGAAGTGGATGGATTGGAAGGAATCTTTGAAGACCCAGCAGAGCAGTCAGAACCCGCATTGCAAGGCAAGTCTCTATCCCCTTGACCATGTCTCTCCCAGTATGTCAAAATAAATTAGGTTAATTGCTGTTTAACTATATGCATGTTTTATCTTCAAATTAAATGCTATATTGGAAGAATGTGAATAGATTTGGCTTAATTCCTTGTAAAGCCCCTCATGTTTGTATATCTCATGCACCCTTGTCACCCTATGATATCATGCTTAGGTTATGTTTATGCTTAAATGTATGCGTTAAGTGCTAAAAGGTCATGTGTATGAAAAATGAACTTAAAACCTCTTTTGTGAAAGAAAAGTGTGATTAGAATCGATAGTGAGGATGGTTTGACTGGTTGATGCTGTGTGCGCATTGGGAATGTGAATGTCTCCTCACTAGCGGTTCATAAGGACAAGAACCTTGTGTTGTGCTTCTATGCGGCATGAAAAAAGTACTAACCACTTGCCTGGTATGAGACAGGCACAACTTAGTAGCTTTCTTAGTATTAGCCGTTCCCTGCATGGTTTGTCGGTCCAGTTTTTTGCCGAAAACTGGTGGGCCACAGAGGGCCATGAGTGGTGTGAGGTAATGAGAGGATAAGGTGTTAGAAGGAAGTCACCCTACGCCTGGATTTTGAGTTGTGTGCGGCTGAATCCACAGGCTATGTGTCTCGCTGGACCATAGGCCGAGGTTAGGAAGAAAGGCAGTGAGGAGGACCCACAATGGTATCTTGGACTTAACTGTCTATTTACCGGGCAGGGATATTGTTAATACTAGACTACAAAACTATTGTGTGATCTCGGCCTTGTCACATGCATAAAATCACATGGAGAGGTACCGACTTGAAAGCTGAGTGAAGAAGTGCATTAAAAGTGGTACACCTTTGCAAAGTTTTAAAAAAGTATCGGATACTCTGAGCTCCCAGGTTAATTATAGAGTTTGTTCGCGGTGGATTCTATCCACGTCGTTTCAGCACAAGTAGTTTTTGGAAGATTTTTGTAATATTGGTAATAAAAGTGGTGACTCATGAAAGACCGCCACACATAACGTTTTCTAAAGTATAATTTAAGATTTTTCAAAGTCTTTCTTTTGAAAGTAAAACTCTTCTTCAAAATTTAGAGTGAAACCCGTTCTACTCTTATCTATGAAACAAAGGCCCGTTCCTTGAAAACCCCCTCATCTATGTATTTGCATTCATTAAATGAGACTTGTTGAGCACTATGTGGAAAACGTGCTCACCCTTGCTTTTACACACAAAACCCAGAAGAAGGATTTGTCGATCCCGATTCCTTTGGTTTCGAGTACCAAGGTGAAGGAAGTGATCCTGATGATTCAACCTTCTAGAAGGGTCATGCACCGAGTGGAGTCAGATGCGGTGAAAGCCCTTCTGGAACCGCTGCCGACAGAAGTGAAGATCTTTGTTATTGCTTTTTGTGTTGTCCTGTGTGTTTGGTACCTTGATACCGACTCTTCTTTTGAGAAACTTGTTATTTTTCTATCAACTCTAATTAGCGTCATCCTTGGAGTTATGATATTGTAATATTGGTCCTCGTGCCCTTGTACCTATTTAATTATCTGTACTGCAGTTTAATGTAATTCTTGTTGTTGTAAGCCTGTGGTGTATCTTTCTGAGTGCAACTCACCTGGGCGATTGTCACCGGATTCCTCAAATGAGGGTCCCACATAGCGTCGCACAACATTTTCCAGCTGTAGATCGATCCTTCTGGTTGGTTGAACAACTAGGTACGCACCAGATCTTCTAGGACCGTTGGCAAATAGTTTTCCATGACCCGTTCATCTCCCCCGGCCGCTTGGATGGCCATGACATAGATCTGGAGAAACTTGGTTGGGTTTTGACTCCCATCAAATCTCTCAATTGTACCGGGTTTAAACTTATCAGGCCAGACTACATTTCGTAGTCCAGGTGAAAAAGCTTTGCAACCTACGTACGTACTGCGTGGTCGTTGATCATCGCGACTAATGCCTTGGTCGCGGAAATGGTCGACCTGGGGATGTTCACGACATGGTCCCAAACGTGAGTGTACTGGTATGCGACCGTGGTCGTGTGAAGTACCTGTTCGTCTGGTCTTGTTATGCTGGGACTGTGTAGGGTTACGTCTCTTATGCCCTTGGAGTGAACCAGCCTGTCCTCTAGTCGTTGAACATGATGACGCCTCCAGAGTAAACCCAAGGGTGACTTCGTCAAGATTATCTACAAGCACTCTTGCGAATATAATCCTGTCATCGTTCGTGAGACTGGAGGGTGGATTACGGAGTGCATATGCAATTTTTCTGAAGACAATCCTTCGGATTCCTATGAGGTGCCGGTGGAGTTTCGGGTGAGGTCGCCTCTGCTGGTGGTGAGTTGTTTGGAGAGGGAATAGGCGTGTAATTACGCCCGTGACCTCCCGGGGAGGGTTGTTGAGACATTCCAGGACCGGGGTCGCGAAACACGGTACCTCGGCGTGTGGTTGCTGGTCATAGAATATCTTCTGCGACCTTGCGAACCTCGGCCTCTCGCTGTTCACATTCTTGGTCCTCTTTCTGTCTACGTTCTTGTTCCTGCCTAGCATCGCGCTGCTCTGGAGTTTCCTCCGAAAGTGCAGCGATTTCTCTAGGGATCGAGTTCGCAGATGGAGAAAGCATCTCATCTTTGTCTGAGTCAGACTAGAAATCAAAGAGAGATTTGAGACTGTCTGGGTGAAGTTTTCCAAATGGATGTCGAGGTCGTCCCCTTCCAAGTTGGCCAAAGTAATTGGTTGTGGCACATACTCGCCCTCTACTGAGGGTAAGTGAATCACTTGACCCGATTCCTGTTCGGCAGATGTGGTTGGGATCGAATCGGACGCTTCCCCAAGATAAACTATAAGGGCATTGTTGTCACCATTAGCGGGGATGGTGTCTTCATCCATTGCATCTACGTGATCCTCGAGATCGAAATCGTTCTCAGAATCGTGTAGGCAAGGGAAATTATCCATGAATACAATGAATCCTGATGAAAATGTCTTCAGGGCCCCACGGTGGGCGCCAGCTGTCGACGATTGGAACCGAGGATCCCTTTGCCGAGCTTATGCAAAGAAGGGAGTGAGAAAAGATGGAGCCAATCAGACAAATTCTTAGGATGTTCAAGGTATTAATGAATCTAGAGACATGGGAGCAGGGTTTATCTAGGTTCAGGCCCCCTTTAAGCTGGGTAATAGCCCTACATACTATGAGATTGATTATGTGGAAAAAGATTACAGAGAGGTTCTTTACAGTAAGTAGCTATCTAATCCTATTTGCTAAGCCTAGTCTTCTCTTTGCTGCTTTATTTGTTCGTCCCTTGATCCTCCCTTTGAAGGCCTTTTGTACTTGTCAAAGAGGTTGCCGGTTGTTCTCCTAATGGCGTGCCCCATGATCTCTCTTAACCATCCAGAAGTAGGGATAATGAGGTCGTGGATGGCGGTTGCCGTGAGTCATGGGTACATGGCGGTTTAGGGCAGTTTTGACTGGATCGTCGTAGAACCGCCTTACCATCTCGACCTCCTTCGACAATTATCTTGCCAGGGACACATGATTGTCTCAGGGTCAATCATAAGGACAAAAGTGAAGTAATGTTTTTAGGAATGCCCGCATAGTGCTGCGACCACATTAATGAGATTAGTTCTTGTATCTGTGAGAGCGAGGACTACAGGAGTTGCCTCTGCGACCTTGTCGCTGTTAGATACAACATAAAACATAAGCTCTGTGATAACAAATGTCTTGAATTTTGTGTGAATTGGTATGGTTTTTCGGTTATATCCAGAACGCCCTTGGATTACTCGATTTCCTCCTTTCCGGCTTTTGGTGACAATAGTTAAAATTGCGACCATGGTCACGGGCGACAATGTAGAGTTGGTATGACCTTTGTGTTGGATCTAGGTTGATCTAGGCATTTAAGTTTTGATGATTATTGACAATTTGGATAAACCCCTGATGATTAATGTTAATCTAGATAATGACAGATTTGATGATTAAATGTCAACTTGGATAAATCCTGATTTAGCACAAGTAAATTGAATTAATTATTGATAAACCCTGAAATGGATGTTTCCTGTTGTGGTTTAATATTGATGAATATGTAGAGGGGGAACTCGGTGGTTGCATCAATCTTGTGCTAAGTGTAAATTGGAATGTCATGAGATAAATCCTGAAGTTTGAGGACTCCTTATTGAGGTTTTGACATCGATGTATATGCTGAGGGGGAGCTCATCATATTGGTCATCTGATTTGATTGCCATCATGACATGTGTAGTATAGATCGTGTGCGTATGTCTTTATCATATACGGATCTATATGAGTGTATGATCTATCTGTTGAATGTGGTTTTGTCATTTCACCGGAAAGAGAAATTGTTGAGCTAACTCCTGTGTGGAGTAATTTCTCTAGTGATGAATGACAAACTGATTGAAACTAACGTTGTGCATTGAGTGTATGTGTTGTAGTCTCAGATTGGTCGTGAGATGAAAGCAAGCAAGGGCGTGAAGAGGATGATGCCGACATGAGTCATCTCGAGCGAGGTCAAGCTTAGCGAGGTCGAGCTTTGCGAGGACAAGCATCGAGTGGTCGAGCTTCACGAGGTCGAGCTTCATCGAAGCTAAAATCCAAGATTAAGGATTGTTTTCTTAGGATTTTACCGGTCTCGGTGTTTTGGAGATAGACCGGGTTGATAGGATTCCTTTTGCTAGTTTGACCGTACTATTAAGAGGGGTCAGAAACTAGTAGCTTCTATCTATCTAGTGCGGAAGCTCAAATGCATTCATATCATCTTGCACTAGTGTTTTATAGCCTCTTACATTGCTAGAAAGTCTAAGTGTAGTTTGTGTTGCATTAGAGAAAATGTTTTGAAAACTGCACTTAGTCATTGTCACCAGTTTTTTCAATTGGTTTTTATTCTAGAGCTGGTCATGATCGTATTTGCTCATTCTGATCCTATCAATGTTTGGTGCGTGGTCGTGGTCGTGTTGCCAGTTTAGTGGTATCCTTGTTTAGTGTTTGGTTGTGGTCGTAGGAGTTGAAGTTGGTCGTATCAGGTTCAGCTCGCTTGTGTTCGCTTGACCAAATCCACTCAACCACCTGTTTTCGATCGGATGTTCCACCTGTGTGGTCGTAGTCGTTGCTGAGTGTCAGCAAACATATCAGCGAGAAAATAGACAAATTGCATTAGAAATGTTTTTTTGTGTTGGACATTTTGGCAGCAGGAAGGTTTTTGAATTTCCTAGAAATATCTAGGCCTTTCTAGGTCTTGCTCCTGTTGAAAAAATTGTAGCCCTTTGAGTTATCTTTCCAACAAGCCAAAAGTCATATCAATCGAATTTCTAGATCAAAAGTTATGCTTATTTTACTGTCAATGTGCATTGGCCGGACTTTGTCCAGCCTGTACATATTTTTTCAGCCTTGTGCAAAATGAAACTAGAGACGTTTGCATCCGTCTGGGGGCTTTTGTCCAGACGGGCCGGACTTTGTCAGGTACGGTCGGACATTGTCTGGCCTGTACAAATTGTTTGAGCCAAGAATGAAACAGAGACAGATATATTTGTCCGGGGGCTTTGGTCCGGGATGGGCTGGACTTTGTCCGACATGGCCAGATATTGTCCGGCCTTTACAAAAAAATCCCCCAACGATAACTTTGCAACTGTCGAAATTTGTTGTACTGGTCGGACAGTGTCTGGCATGGCCGGACAATGTCCGGTCTGTACAAGATTTTGCCTGTTCGTGGCAAACGGCTAGTTTTCTTTGAGGGCTATATATATCTTGTTTTTGCCTTAATTTGTGGTGGCTCAAGAAGTTGATTTCTCTGTTGAAAAGCTAGCCAAGTTCATTGCATATGAGATATTGTATCTAGAGGCTAGATTTGAGCCCAAAATCCTTAGTGGATTTGAGAGAGAGCATTTGGGAGAGGTTGTGAGTGTTTAGTGCACTTCATCTCCATTTGCATGCTAGTGCTAGAGTGTTGAGAATTCATTTGCATCTTTGAGCTTCTAGCACGATATTCGTTCAAGCGAAAGCGCATTCGACTTGTTTCTCTTGGCGATCGCCTTCGCCTAGATATTGTCGGAGAAGAGTCGCAATCTCTCCATTGAAGTTTGTCGGAGAGGCCAGCAAGAACTTGTGAAAGGTGTGGTGCTTGCCTATCCGGTGTGGAGAAGGAGCAACCCTAGTGAGATATCCTTCGTGGATATAGAAGCGAGGCTCACGAGTGAGCGCTTCAACTAGGAGTAGGGGAGACCGGGCGAGTCTCCGAGACCTCGGTAAAAATATTGTGTCAATTGCGTATCTCTTATTCATTTTGTATGACACAATTGTTTAACTCATTAGTTGCTTGGTGTATTGCATAATTCATATTGAGTTTTTGCAACTAGTGTTAAATTGTTGTTGCATGTTGAATTGCTTATTCCATATGGTTGAATACAACTAGTTGATTAGATTGTTGTTAAACCCTTTGCAACCCTAGGTTATCCTAAACATCTTTTAAAGTTTCTTAGTTGAGAAAAAAATTTTAAAAGCCTCCTATTCACCCCCTCTAGTCGGCATCTTTGATCCTCTAATTGGTATCAGAGTAAGGTCTCTCATTTATCGGCTTTACCGCCTAGAGAGAAAGGATGAATTCGATAGAGAACTTTGGGTTGTTAGCTCCTCACTTTGATGGCTCAAATTATTCACGTTGGAAAATTATGATGAGTACTCATCTTGAGGTGTTAAACTTAAAATTGTGGAGGTTAGTGCAAAAGGGTATAACAAATTCGCCATCTTCGGATAAGAAAATTCATCTCTTGAACACAAAAGCTAAAGATGTGCTTATTGAATCACTTAGCCATGACGTGCTCGAACTAGTGAGTGAGTGTTCGATCGCTCACGATGTTTGGATCACTCTTGAGTCCTTATTTGTGGGCACATCTAGTTTTGCACATGCTAAGATGCGCTTATTATTGCGGGACTATGAGACATTTATGATGTTGGAGCATGATACACTCTCCACCACATATGATCGCTTGATCAACATCACAAATGAGCTCAAAACCCTTGGTGCTAATATTTCCGATCTAGACATTTGCAGGAAATTACTTAGGTGTTGCCGGAGAATCACTATAATGACTTCACTACTACTCTTGGGAATGGTGATCTTTCCGACACTTCATTGAGAGAGCTCATTGACATGCTTATGTCAAATGAGGCAATGTCCAAAGAAAATGACATGTGTTCCACCTCCGAGCATATCAAGGACGACGATTTCAATGCAAAGGATTGGGAGCTTTCGAGCAAGCTCAAGGACATAAACGATGAGGTTTGCCCAAGCAAGACCAAGGCTAAACCTTGCAAGAAGAGCTCAAGGAAAGCTCGAAAGAAAGCGTCGAAGTCAAAGTCTTCATCTCAAGACAATTCGTTATGCCCTACGGCATGCGACTCGGTGGTATCAAACTCTAACCTCTCTAACAATGAGCTTATGGATATAATTGTAGAGCTATAATATTTGCTTGGAAATATGACTAAAAACTTTAGCCCTTTAAAGAATAACTATTCATCCTTAAAAGTGCAATATCAAGAATTAAAAAATTCTCATGATTCTTTGCTTGCCAAGAATACTATTACCTCAACATGTATATTACATGTTAGAGTTGCTTGTGACTCCCCTATAGATCCATCTCTAGAGTCACACACTTCTACTTTACATGCTAGCAATAATTCATTGGTTAATTCATGGTTAAATTCAAATGCTAGTTTTGTGGACACTAGTACTTCATGTGATATTATGTCTAGTGATTCATTTAATAATTCACATGATTGTACGGTTGATACTAGTAACTCATACCATGTTTCATCTAGTGATTCATCTTTATGCCATGGTGTTATTTCTAGTCGCTCCTCATCGGATATGCCTAGCTCGTCTAGAGATTTTAATGCTATGCCTTCTAGTTCATCTACTTGTGATGATATACCGTCTTGTTCTTATTCATGTATTAATACGGAATCATCTCAAACACCTAAAATTAAAAATGATGAACTTAGGGGTAAAATAAATAGATTGAGCAAAATCTTACTAGAAATCATATGAGTTGTGCTATGCTTGCTAAACCCCTTTTAGATCATAAAAATTCATTTAAAAAGGGAAAATTAAATCATGCACATTCATCTAGTAAGAGACATCATATACTCCACCACACTCATACCATTTATTTTAAAAAGCCCTCATGTACCTTATGTCATTTAAAAGGGCAACATTTGTATGAGTGCGCATCTAATCTTTTTAGAGTTGTTTCTTTTGGCTCTTATTTGATTTCTTGCTTTAAAAAGGGTTTAATTTGCAAAACTATTAATTTCCATTCTCAAAAACCTAAAGACAGAGCTATTTGGGTACCAAAGGACTTATGCGACAAGGCTAGAGGGCCTCGTATGGTTTGGGTACCAAAAAGAGCTTAAATCTTTTTGATGTGTTAAAAAATCTTTTGCTTTGCATTTTCTCCCTTTGTTCTTTGATTGTTTTAAATCATTATGGCCAACTATGCAAAAGAATGAAAACTTAAAACTTATGTTGTTGCATCATTTGGGGGTTACAATTTAAAATGCCGTTCTCTATTGCCCCCATATGTGAGACTTTTCTAAATTGCAAGCATATGTTTTCAAAAATGAGTTTATTTTGTCAAAATGTCAAAATTTTCATTCAAAAGCCCAAAAATCATCAATTCCTTTCAAAATGGTCTTCAAAATGTATTTAACAGGTTTTAGAGGCTTTGGATGAAGAAATGATGTTAAAAAGAATTTCCATTAAAACCTAGCCTCAAAATTATCTTCAGGTATCTTGTTTTTCAACAAAATCATTTTCAAACGCAAATCAAAATCAATTTGGAATTTGAAAAAACTTGCTTTACAAAAAACTTAGATATTATTATCCCGAAGAAGTTTGAAATTAAAAAAATTTCTCAAAAGAGTTCTCATTTGAAAGTTATGGGTATTTAAATCTCATTGAAAAACTTGATTTGACCCGAAATACCCTAAATATGCAAAACATGAGTTTCTCTATTTTTATGGTCTTTATTTGTGAGCCTCAGCTCAAAATGATTTGAATAACTTATGTAAACCCCTTTCATGTCAAAAATCTCATGAAAATCAAATTTGAACTCAATTTGCAAAAATTTGTCAATTTTCAACCTTCTTGGTTTAACACAAAGTTCATTTGACCATAACTTTTGATTGAAAAATCCTTTTTGGAAATTATTTTTGGAAAATGTATTTGATACATTGAGAATCATTTCTACAAATTTTCATTTCAATTGGATTTGATTTGAGCAAAATTGACTCTTTTCACAAATCAAATATGAAACTTGCAAAATTCAGTTTTCTCATGGTTTTGGGCTGATTTGTCATTTTCATATCTCTATATTGGTTGGCTATTTGAAGAACGTTTCTATATGACCTTTTATCCTCTATAATTGGTCTTTCTTTATAATTTATTTCAAAATTAGTGGAAGTCATTTGCATATATTTTCAGGTGCTTTTAAAAGTGTAACCTGAAATCTGAAACTTTAAATCTGACCAACATTTGTCTTTTTAATATCTTATTGTTGGATCGTATCTTGGCTTTACTATAAAAGGCAATCTTGTTCCTCATTGCATTATCTATCTCCAAAACTTATTTTGGAATTTTTGGAACTTGTTTGCATATGTTTCGATGATTATAAGGAAGCTAACATGTTTAAGAAAATTTTAGTCAAATTGGATGTCATTTCTTCAATTCTTCCATTTGACCAAAATATTTGATTCTTGGATCTTCATGGAAAGTGCTTGTGTTTATGTGTTTTATCTCTATGAAACTTTTCATGAGTTTTGATGATCATTTGGATGGCTTCTCGATTTGAGTTCAATTTGGATCTTTTTGTTTACCTTTAGAACTCATTCGTTTAATCCATATACTATTTGGTAAAAGCTTCAAAAATGAAAGTAAATGAAATTTATGCCAAATAGGATATTCTCTTGCATGACATGGCCTTAAATTGATTTCATTTCAAACATTCTTTGGTTAGGCCATAAAGAATGAAACTCATGATCTTCGCTCTTGTTTTAATTTTTGTTGAACTCTCTTTTTCAAATATAGATTCATTTCCATCTCTTGCATAAATTCATGACAAAACTTGGATAACACAACTTCAAAGTCATTGAACCCTCGCATACCCTAATTGTGAATATGTATCAAATAGTGCAAGCTTTTGATAAAAAGGGTTCAAGCAAAAAGGTGAAAAAGGGCTCAAAACTTTCAAAATGTTCAAAATTACCACAGAACCTTCAAAGATACATTTCAAATATGTTTTCAAAAGTTTTGAAGGTGAAACAAAAGGTTTTCGAGCTAAAATGCAATATTTCGACAAAACTGAAAACTTCGGGATCTTGTTTTGGTCCAAAACGATTCACTTCCATAAAACAAGATGGGTTCATATTTGATCAAAACTTTCTACATGAATCATTTAGAACTCACTCACCCAAACATAGTTCATATTGAATTTTTTCTCAAAAGGCCTATGATTTTCAAGTTATCACATATCTAGGTCGCTCGAAAATGACTATCGACCCGAAAATACCCAAAAGTGCATTTTTGCGAATTTGGCTATTTGGACCGGACTTTCTCTCATGTCTTGGTTTGGAATAGTATTTGAACTCATCCATTACCAAACATTTCAGAAAAATCCAAGTTTCATAAAAAATTGAAGTTTTTGAGAAAATCACTTTTGTTTTACCCGTTTTACCCCAATTCACTTTTGAGGAATCACAATCAAGATCTTTTTCAAATCAGTTTCTTTCAAAGGCTATTCATCTGAGTTCCTATCATGATATTTAAACCTATTATGGAACTTGATTCATTTTTGAAGCAAAACTTGCAAAATTCGAAAATTTCAGAAGTTTCAATAGTTTTAACTGAATTGTTCGGACGTTGTCCGCCCAGAGACGGATTTTGTCCGCCCCTACCGGACTTTGTCCAGCCTTAGCAGACACTGTCTGGGCTGTGTGAAGTTGGATGATTTCTGATTCTTTTTCAGCTGATTCTTTTGCCTCCTGGTTTTGTCACATCCTTGCTCTAATTTCTTCCCATATCTTTGCATTTGATCATGATTCATATGATGGGGTTTGAAATGCTTTTAATTGTGTTTTGCATATCAAAATAAAGATCACTTTCATGATTTTGGAGCATATTCAAATGAATTTGATATTTGAGTTTCTTTTTGAAAATTTGAACTCCTCACTAGGTCATATTCTTTTATCTCAACTTTGTGACCTAAAAATGTTTTGACAAATCTCCTTTTGGAATATTCCTTATTTATAAGTCTTTTTGTGTTAAATGCCAAAAGAAGTGAATTTTTGAGGATTGAATCTATTGTTTCCAATTGAGTTGGTTTAAAAGCTCAAAATCCTTTCTTATATCAAATGATTTTCAAAATGAGAAGTTTGACACAATCTTCATCACAACATTTAATCAAGACATTAATTTTGTGTCAAATATAATTGATGACATTATTTTGGTTTCCAATAATGAATCGCTTTCTTAAGAATTTTTTTTTGAGATGATGCTTAGGGAAATTGAGATGCAAATGATTGAAGGGCAAAGTTACTTCCATGCATCACAAAACAAGCAACTCAAGAACGGAATGTTCAAGAGTAAATTCAAGCGTGTGAAGCAATTGCTCAAAATCCTCGAGATGCAAGATGATGAAGCTATTTCAACTCTTAAGGCTACAAATGAACAACTCAACATGGACGAACATGAAAAAGCGGTCAATTCTAAACTCTATCGATCTATGATTGATAGTTTTGCTTTGTTTTACCGCATTTAGACTCGAAATCATGTTTAGTGAGTATTTATATGCTAGATTTTGACCATCTCCTAAGGAATATCATATGATTGCCATTAAATGCATTCTTAGGTATTTGAAATGCAATCCTAGATATATCTTTGATATCCGAAAAGTACAAATCTTGAATTACTTGATTATTTGAATTCGGCTTATGTGAATTGCAAGATCATATAGAAAAAAGTACCTCCGGCGGTTGTTATGCTTAAATTCTTATGGATGAAACAAAAACATTGGATTATCGAATTGCTTTCGAATAGATTCCACTTATGAAATATTGAAAGTGTCGTAAAGATGGTGAACAATATGATTCAAAACTCTCAGTTAGAGTATATTGATATACGACATCATTGTATAAGAGACTTTGTGGCATAAAGAGATTTAGAGATCAATCATGATATGGAAAATATGCATCTAGCGGATATGTTCACATCTAAATATTAGATGCATCTAGATTTTAAATGATTGAAAATGGATTAATTGCCATCGATATAAATGTCATCGATATACTCACTATGTGTTGATTGTCTCGCTATCCTTCTCCATACTTTGAATGTGTCTTTCAAAATCACTTGCATATCTTCTTGTGATCTTGTTTTGAATGAAAACCATTTCAAGTAAAAATAATTTTTTCTTGGAAATCTCTTACATCTTGTCTTAGCAAACTTAAGAATGAGTCAATGCCCCCGAAAATTTTGTGTGTCAACATTTGAGTTCTCAATCCTTCTTTTTTGTGTTTGATGACAAGGGGGAGAGTGTTTTAGTGTTTTAGAGATAAGCTTTAGAGAAAGCTTTAGGGGGAGAGATTTTGAGAGATTTTAGGAGAGTTTGGGAAAGACTAGAGATAGTTGAGTTAATTGACAAAGGGGGAAAGATATTATTTGATATCATTAATATTAATATTTGGGAGAGATAATTGAGTTAGAGAAAATTGAGATAAGTTGATAGTTTGGAAGATGACTTGATTGAACTTGTGCTCAATTGTCATTTATATCTCTAAATTTAAATGATTAAATGCTTTGCTCAGTTCCGATATATTATTGCATATATTGAGGGGGAGATGAAGAATCTATTTTGGATTTGTTGAGATTATAAAGGTTGTTGTCATCAATCATAAAAAATGGGGAGATTGTTGGATCTAGGTCGATCTAGGCATTTAAGTTTTGATGATTAATGACGATTTGGATAAACCCCTGATGATTAATGTTAATCTGGATAATGACAGATTTGATGATTAAATGTACACTTGGATAAATCTTGATTTAGCACAAATAAATTGAATTGATTATTGATAAACCCTGAAATGAATGTTTCCTATTGTGGTTTAATATTGATGTATATGTAGAGGGGGAGCTCGATGGTTGCATCAATCTTGTGCTAAGTGTAAATTGGAATCTCATGAGATAAATCTTGAAGTCTGATGACTCCTTATTGACGTTTTGACATCGATGCATACGCTGAGGGGGAGCTCATCATATTGGTCATCTGATCTGATTACCATCATGACATGTGTAGTATAGATCGTGTGCATATGTCTTTATCATATACGAATCTATATGAGTGTATGATTCATCTCTTATTATATGTTGAATGTGGTTTTGTCATTTCACCGAAAGAAAAATTGTTGAGCTAACTCTTGTGTGGAGTAATTTCTCTAGTGATGAATGACAAACTGATTGAGACTAACGTTGTGCATTGAGTGTATATGTTGTAGTCTCAGATTGGTCGTGAGATGAAAGCAAGCAAGGGCGTGAAGAGGATGATGCCGACATGAGTCATCTCGAGCGAGGTCAAGCTTAGCGAGGTCGAGCTTTGAGAGGACAAGCATCGAGTGGTCGAGCTTCACGAGGTCGAGCTTCATCGAAGCTAAAATCCAAGATTAAGGATTGTTTTCTTAGGATTTTACCGATTTCGGTATTTTGGAGATAGACCGGGTTGATAGGACTCCTTTTGCTAGTTTGATCATACTATTAAGAGGGGTCAGAAACTAGTAGCTTGAATCTATCTAGTGCGGAAGCTCAAATGCATTCATATCATCTTGCACTAGTGTTTTATTGCCTCTTGCATTGCTAGAAAGTCTAAGTGTAGTTTGTATTGCATTAGAGAAAATGTTTTGAAAACTGCATTTAGTCATGGTCGCCAGCTTTTTCAATTGGTTTTTATTCTAGAGCTGGTCGTGATCGTATTTGCTCATTTTGATCATATCCATGTTTGGTACGTGGTCGTGGTCGTGTTGCCGGTTTAGCGGTATCCTTGTTTAGGGTTTGGTCATGGTTTTAGGAGTTGAAGTTGGTCGTATCAGCTTTCAGCTCGCTTGTGTTCGCTCGACCAAATCCACTCGACCACCTGTTTTCGACTGGATGTTCCACCTGTGTGTTCGTAGTCGTTGCTGAGTGTCACCAAACATATCCGCGAGAAAACAGACAAATTCCATTAGAAATGTTTTTTTTTGTGTTTGACATTTTGGCAGCATGAAGGTTTTTGAATTTTCTAGAAATATCTAGGCCATTCTAGGTCTTGCTTTTGTTGACAAAATTGTAGCCCTTTGAGTTATCTTTCCAACAAGTCAAAAATCACTTCAATCGAATCTCTAGATCAAAAGTTATGCTTGTTTTACTGTCAATGTGCATTGGCCGGACAAGTCCGGCCTGTACAAATTTTTTCAGCCTTGTGCAAAATAGAACCAGAGATGTTTGCATCCATCCGGGGGCTTTTGTCCGAATGGGCCGAACTTTGTCCGGTATGGCCGGACATTGTCTGGCTTGTACAAATTGTTTGAGCCGAGAATGAAGCAGAGACAGATATATTTGTCTGGGGGCTTTTGTCCGGGACGGGCCGAGCTTTGTCCGGCCTTTAAAAAAAATCCCCCAACGGTAAGTTTGTAACTGGTCAAAATTTGTTGCACTGGCCGGACAATGTCCAGTCTATACAAGATTTCGCCTATTCGTGGCAAATGGCTAATTTTCTTTCAGGGCTAGATATATCTTGTGTTTGCCTTCATTTGTGGTGGCTCAAGAAGTTGATTTTGTTGCATCTAGGCCTTCATGTCTAACCCTAATTTTGATGATTAATGAAAACTAAGTGTTTCAGACTGACTGTGCTTTTGAGATTGTTTGATACAAAGTTTTGTTGGGAAGATATGTGAGATGAACAAGACGAACCCAACGCAAAAGAAATAAAAGCACAAGTCGCAAAGAATAAACTCAAGACGCAAGTCGCAAAAACGCAGAAGACCTAAGGTAATATTGTTTTTATTTTTACCGATTTCAGTGTTTGGAGTTGATCGGTTTAGGAAAATTGTTTTTAATTTTAACCGTACTATAAAGAGGGGTTTGCAAAAGTCCTCTACATTTCCAACATAAACCGAGAAACTTAGGTCATTGCATTGCATTCTTTTTGGTTGGATTTGATTTGAATTTTGGTTTGAAAGATTTGGTTTTTCAGTTGAGTTTTTGACAGCAGAAGAGTTTTTTAAACTTCTAAAAAGATCTAGGCAGATCTGATTTTTGCTTCTGTTGATAAAAATGTAGCCCTTAAAATTATCTTTCAAACGAGCTATTAAACACCTCTTTTGGATTTCTGGATTTAAAGTTATAACTGTTTTCGTTCAGGCTAACTGTCAGTTTGCTGAACTGACTGTCAGTTTGAATGTCAGTTTGTGTTAACTGACAATTGTCCAGAGAGTGTGTTTTTTGGGCTCAATATTTTTGTATTAAACTGACTGTCAGTTTGCCCATATTGACTGTCAGTTGGGGGTTTCAAGTTTCCTTAAACGACCACAAACGGCTAGCTATTTTTTATCCATAAATTTTGTCAGCCGTTGTGCACATAACTGACTGCCAGTTTGGTGAACTGACTGTCAGTTTGAGCTGCTGATTTTCATCTCTAGTTCCAACGTCTCTTTTGAGATTTGAGGCTATAAATAGAGGGCTTGAGCATTTGTTTTACACAACAAGCAGCCTTCTAGTCATATTCACTCTTGAGTTTTAGTGTTTTATACAAAATCTTGATCTTTTGATCAAGTCGAGTGCGTGTTTGGACGTCTAGAGAAGATCTTGCTGCCTGTTACTCTTGGTGAGCGCCCTCACCTAGACGGTTTGGTGGCGTGGCCATAGATCTCTCCAGATCGGAGATTGTTGGAGAGACTTGGCAAGGTTGTACAAGGCATCGGTGCTCGCCTTTCCGGAGTGGACAAGGAGCAACCACTAGTTGATAATATCCTTTGTGGATATTGGAGCAAGACTCAATTTACTTGAGTACTTCAACGAGAATTAGTGGAGACAGGGCGAGTCTCCGATACCTCGGTAAAAATCAGTGTTTGCTTTCTCTATCTTGTCTTTTCAATATATAAATTGTTTTTGGTTCTTCTTGTTGCAAGAAACTTGTTTTTCATTTGAAATTTTAAAAGTCTCCTATTCACCCCCCCTCTAGTCGGCATCTTTGATCCTACACGTGGTATCAGAGCAAGGTCTCTCGATTCATTAGGCTTTACCGCCTAGAGAGAGGATGTCGTCCAATGATGGTTTCTCTCTTGGTCATACCAATCGTGCACCTATCTTTGATGGGACAAATTATCCCTATTGGAAAGTACGCATGTCGGTATTCCTAGAGGCCATGGGGCTTGACGTATGGGATATTGTTAAACTTGGTTTTACTCCTCCGGATGATCCGACAAGTCACTCTGAGGACGACAGGAGAAAACTACATTTAAATGCCCGTGCGAAAAATGCACTCTTTGCTGGTTTATCTTTAAATGAGTTTAACCGTGTAAGCAATCTCACGACTGCTCACAAGGTTTGGACCACCCTCGAAGAAATTTACGAGGGCATTACAAAAGTTAAAGAGGCAAAGTTGCTCATGGTGAGGCAACGATATGAGACCTTCACAATGTCGTCAACTGAGTCCGTGGACTCCATGTTCACTCGGTTGAATAATATTGTGAACGAACTCAAGGGGCTCGAAGTTATGTTTACTGACCTTGATATTGTGAGAAAGATGCTCAGGGCTTTACCAAAAAGCTTTGATACTCTGGTGACGGTTCTCACAAACTCCGACTTGTCGACCACGACACCAACAGATCTTTATGGGAACCTCATCACCCATGAGATGCACAAAAAGGAGAAGAAGGAAGCAACCGAACCCTCTGAGGCAAAGAAGAAGGCATTGGCTTTCAAAGCCAACGCTAAGAATGATCCAAGTGATGGCTCCTCCGACGAAGATCTTGCACTCATAGTAAAGAATACTCAGAAACTTCTTCGTAGGTTACACAAGAAGGGTGTCAACATTGACACACGACCCAAGGGACCAAAGCAAACCAACTTCAAAGACATCATTTGCTATGGATGTCATGAAAAGGGACATATAGCATCAAGATGTCCCAACAAGAACAAGACGTGGAACAAGAAGAAGAAATTCTTCAAGAAGAGCAATGACGCATCCAAAGAAGAATGCTTCGGAGAATGGATGTCTGGCGGAGAGAGCTCCGACTCCGACTCCGACAATGAAGAAGGTTACTCCAAGAAGCTAGTCGGACTAGCTCTCGGCAACACATCAACTAGTTCATCCCTTTATCTTATGGCTAAAGGCAATGAAAAGGTACACTCTAACGATCCTTCATATGATGAATTAGTTGAAATGATAACCAAACTAAATGAAGTTTTTGGAAAAACTAAAAAGAAGTACAAGGCGCTTAAGGAAGAACATTCTTCCCTACGCGCTCAATACTCTGAATTGAAAGACTCATATGAAAGTTTGCTTATTAAAAACATTACTCATCCTCCATCTAAAGTTGATGTATCCACTTCATGTGATTTAGATGATTCTCTTTCTAGTAGTCATCATATACCATGTGCTTCGAATGATAATATCTTGAATGAAAATAATGAACATAAGGCACAAGTTGAAAGACTTGGAAAAGGATTAGAAAACTGCTACAAAGGTAAAGTATCTCTTGATCTAATCCTTAGTAAACAAAAATGTTCATTTAGAAAGAAGGATTAGGATACTTTCTGAAGAAAGGAAAGAAACCAAACACTAAAACTGTTTTTGTTAAAGCATACAACACATTCTGTTATAAATGCCATGAAACTGGTCATTCGCATGAAGCATGTCCATTAATGACTCCAAATTATTTTGATACTTGCTACATGCTTAAAAAGTCGAAGAAAGGTTATGCTATAGCAAAGTATGTTGGAGTACCCATGCTAAATAAAAAGAAGAAATCAATTTGGGCGCCCAAAGCTTTGATTGCTAACATTGAAGGACCCAAAAAGGTTTGGGTACCTAAAAGGACTTGATTCTTTTTATGCAGGTGAACTACAAGACCGGTGGGAGGCATTGGGTGCTAGACAGCGGATGCTCCAAACACATGACCGGTAACAAGAAATTGTTCACCTCACTTGAAAACAACTCAAGAGAAAATCAAAAGATCACCTTTGGCGATAACTGTCAAGGAAATGTGGTAGGCTTGGGTAAAATTGCGATTTCAAACGATCTTTCAATTTCAAATGTTTTTCTTGTTGAATCTCTGAATTTTAATTTGCTTTCCATTGCACAAATTTGTGATTTTGGTTTTTGCTGCACATTTTATCCCAAAGAAGTTTTAGTTGAAAGTTTGAAAGACAATTCTTTGATTTTTAAAGGCTTTCGTTTTGGAAATCTTTACTTGGTTGATTTTCATTCAAAAGACGCATCTCTCTCAACATGTCTTGTCTCTCAAACCTCAAAAGGTTGGCTATGGCATAGACGACTCGCATATGTTGGAATGCATCAATTGAAAAAGCTTTTAAAATGAGATTTGGTTATTGGCTTAAAGGATGTGAATTTTGAAAAGGATAAACCCTGTAGCGCTTGTCAAGCTGGCAAGCAAGTAGCTACTTCACATCCGATTAAGCGCGTTCTTTCAACTTGCAAACCTTTAGAACTATTGCATATGGATTTATTTGGACCTTCTGAGTTTCAAAGTATCGGGGGTAGCAATCATGTCTTTGTTATTGTTGACGATTTTACTCGCTATACTTGGGTTTTCTTTATTTCTCAAAAATCTGAAACCCCCGATGCTTTCAAAAGTTTTGTAAAACGTGTTTCTACTGAATTTGAGCTATCCATCAAGAAAATCCGAAGTGATCATGGTGGAGAGTTCGTTAATTCAACTCTATTTGATTTTTGTGACTCTCTTAGAATCAAACACGAATTTTCTACTTATTATACTCCACAGCAAAATGGAGTTGTAGAAAGGAAAAATCGAACACTAATAGAAATGGCAAGAACAATGCTAAGTGAGTATGATACTCCTACTCGCTGTTGGGCCGAAACTGTGCATACCGCTTGCTATTCTATTAATCGTCTTTATTTGCATCCTCTTCTGAATTTGACTCCTTATGAGCTTCTTATTGGGCGTAAGCCTAACATTTCTTATTTTCGAGTTTTTGGTTGCAAGTGCTTTATAATTAAGAAAAGAAATTTTGGCGGTAAATTTCAAAGAAGAGTAGATGAAGGCTTCTTAGTCGGATACTCTACCTCTTGCAAAGCCTATCGTGTCTTTAAGAAAAATATTGGTTGTATTGAAGAATCTTGTGATGTCGAATTTGATGAAACTAATGGCTCGCAAAAGGAGCAAGTCTCTTGTGAAGTTTCAGGTGAAGATCTTCAAGAAGCCGTGAAGAACATAACCATTTGAGACATCAAGCCAAGAGAAGATGATCAAGAAGATGATGTCAACATTGAGAATGTTGATCAAAATGATTCATCATCTCATATTGATCCTCCAGAACCAAGTCAAGAAGAAGCAGCACAAGAAGAAGCACCAAGGCAACATCAAATGATCACCAAGGATCACCCTCTAGACCAAATATTGGGTGACGTCAGTAAGGGTGTTCAAACTCGCTCTCGTATTGCTACATTTTGTGAACATCATTCATTTGTGTCCTCTTTAGAACCTAAACATGTTAATGAAGCTTTAAATGATCCTGATTGGGTAAATGCCATGCATGAGGAACTTAACAACTTTTCTAGAAATGAAGTTTGGACTTTAGTAGAAAGACCCAAGGATCATAATGTAATTGGAACTAAATGGGTTTTCAGAAATAAGTAAGATGAAAATGGTGTAGTAATTAGAAACAAAGCTCGTCTTGTTGCTCAAGGCTTCACTCAAGTTGAAGGTTTAGACTTTGGTGAAACTTTTGCACCTGTAGAAAGACTTGAAGCTAGTCGTATTCTTCTTACTTATGCATCATGTTTCAATATTAAATTATTTCAAGTGGATGTAAAAAGTACTTTTTTTAAATGGTGAAATATCTGAACTTGTTTTTGTTGAACAACCTCCCGGTTTTGAAAATTCTAAATTTCCAAACCATGTGTTTAAATTGTCTAAAGCTCTCTATGATCTCAAGCAAGCTCCTCGAGCTTGGTATGAACGACTTAGAGACTTTCTTTTATCAAAAGATTTTAAAATTAGGGAATTCGAGATGTCAATGATCGGTGAGCTAAGCTTCTTCCTCGGACTTCAAATCAAGCAACTCAAGAACGATACGTTCGTGAGTGAAACGAAGTACGTGAAGGACCTGCTCAAGCGCTTTGGGATGGAAGATGCTAAGGCAATCAAAACCCCCATGGCGACAAATGGACATTTCAACATGGACAAAAGCGGAAAATCGGTCGATTCTAAACTTTACAGGTCTATGATTGGTAGCTTGTTGTATCTTGCTGCATCTAGGCCTGATATCATGTTTAGTGTGTGCTTGTGTGCTAGATTTCAGTCAGATCCTAAGGAATGTCACTTAATTGCTCTTAAAAGAATCCTTAGGTATTTGAAATGTTATCCCAACCTAGGACTTTGGTATCCGAAAGATGCAAATTTTGAATAATTGGTTATTCGGATTCTGATTATGCTGTGTGCAAGATTGATCGTAAAAGCACATATGGTAACTGTCAGCTGTTGGGGAGATTATTAGTATCATGGTCATCTAGGAAACAAAATTATGTAGCTCTCTCCACAGCTGAAGCTGAATATGTGTCTGCAGGAAGTTGTTGTGCTCAATTATTGTGGATGAAGTAGACATTTTTGGATTATGGAATTATATTTGATAAAGTGCCACTCTTGTGTAATAATGAAAATGCCATTAAAATTGCAAATAATCCTGTTCAACATTCTAAAACTAAGCATATTGAAATACGGCACCATTTTATTAGAGATCATGTGGCAAAATGAGATATTGATGTGAATTATGTCAGAACAAATATGCAACTAGCAGATATTTTCATCAAACCCTTAGATGAATCAAGATTTTTCTTTTTAAGAGGTGAACTGAACATTATTGATATATCTAATGCTAGTTGATGTGCTATTTGTATTAAATAATATTATTTTATTCCCTCTCTGGTCTTAATCTGCTTCTGGTCGAAATTGACCAAACTGATAGTCAATTCATATAACTAACAGTCAGTTTAGTGCTTACGAGCCTGTTCTTAGCCTTTGGTTGAAGTCGTTGACCATGCTGACAGTCAGTTTCACAAACTGACTGTCAGTTATGTGCATCACTTTAGGTCGTAGCTCCTAGTCAAAATCAATGACCCACACTGACTGTCAGTCTTATACATTGACTGTCAGTTTCAAAACCCAGTTCTGTGAACTAACTGTCAGTGTGATACACTGATTGTCAGTTCCATGTTTCTGAGTTTGGAACTGATTGTCAGTTTATTAAACTGACTGTCAGTTGCGGGGTCCCGAACCTTAAAACCCTATTTCCTTCTTCGTGTCTTCTCGCCTCCTCTCGCCGCCGTTGTTCTTTTGCTGCCTCCTCGCCGCTCCCCAGTGCCCCACGCCACCACTCCTCATTGCCGGTGTTCCCTCACCACCGGCGCCACCTTTTCATCGCAGCTTCGCCTCTTCTCGCCGCCACGACCTCTTCCGCTGTTCTAGCCGCCACCACCGCACCTCGCCGCATCCTTTGCCGTGCCACAGCTTCATCGTGCACCATCGTGCTGAGGCTCGCCAGCGTTGACTCTTTGTTCCTCTCCTCGCAGTGTGTTGTCGTGCCGTGGCTCTTCGTCATCAACCTTTCGGCTTCCTCTGTTCAGTTTCGGCCTCCCCTGTTCAGGTCCCTGTTTTCCTTCTCTCCCCTGTTTCATTTCTTAGCCATGTCTGATCAGCCGGGACCCTCTCGTCGCGTTGCCCGATGGAAGAACGCGGCAAACAGCCGTCGTTCATCTGGTGAACCGACTGAGACTCATCCTTCGCCTCTGCCTGAGCGCGTGCCCGTGGATTATTCCCGGTGGCACACAAGCCACCTTGGCTCCCTTCGCGCCGCAAATCTGTATCTCTCGCCGCGTCCCACTGGTCGTGACGCGTGCGACGTTCTTACCTTCTATACAAACTTACAGCTGGATCTGTTCACCAGCGTGTATAGCCGTGTACCGATTTTCGCGCAGCGCTCTTTGTCTTGGCAGACGATTGCCTCTCGCACAGGCATCGTCTCCCTGGCAGACTCCTTTGCTTCTATTGGATTCGCGACCTTGTTGCAGATTCTTCTCTTCACTGGGCTGAGCAGCCCATTCGTCAGTTCTACTCTACCGTCCACATTTCCTCCCAGCGCGACTCACTGACCTTTATGACGGGCCTCCAGGTTCACACCGTCACGAAGGAGCAGATCGAGTGCGCTTGGACTGGTTTGTCCCGCATCTGGGCGCCAGCTCCACACCCTTCCAGATCTCGAGCATCGGGAGGTGGCCATGCTCTATTCCAGCCCCTTCCAGCTCCGTCACATCACCGGCCTGCGCCGCGATGTTGACTTGGCTCTGCGGATTCTTCGCCTCACTCTAGTCCCTATGTCCGGCGATAGGGCTAGAGTCACCTCACTGGCCCTCCATGTGCTGATTTCCATCTTCCAGGAGGAGCCCTTTGATGTTGCTGATCTCATCATCAGCGAGATTCAGCACGTCCTCCTCTCTCTGCGCCGTCAGCTGATATACGCTCCGTATATCATGGCGGTGCTTCTGCACATTAGGGCTGTGGACACTGAGCTCCCGCAGCCCCATCATCCACTTCTCTTTTATCCTCCAGGCTAGACTGATCGCCGTCTTGGTGCCCGGCCTGCGGCTGCTGCGGACCCTGACTCTCCCGCATCCGATGATGATGCTGCGGGAGAATCAGAGGACGAGACTCCAGTTCAGGAGTCTGATCCAGCACCAGTTGCAGCAACAGGCACCAGATCTTCCTCTGCTTCCGCTTCCCAGCTCAATCAGGTGCTCCAGGTGCGCAGCAGATCCTCAGCACCCAGGCAGAGCATCATCAGATGCTGCTTCACCTGCTTGCTCAGCAGGAGGAGATACTGCGGCGCCTACCCTCTTCAGCTTCACCCGTCCCTCGCGAGAGGGCCCGCCCAGCGTCGTCTTCTCCGAGCTCTCAGCTTCAGCTCTAGCTCCTGCGGCACCAGCTCCAGCTCCAGCTGCTACTCCTCCATTGTCTCCTGCTGTCGACGTGTCTGGATCTCCTGCAGGTTCCGGGGATACAGCCGTCTTAGGGCTTTCTTCAGATGATGAGCCTTAGACCTTGTCCAACAGGATACTTAAAAAGATTGATAGCCTAAAATTTAGGTATCAGTAATAGCTTTCTTGCTCCAATAGAATACCTATCTCGATTCCTATTTTAGATATTACTGCAGAGAATTGGTAAATTTAGGTATTCTCTCTCCTCTATCTATATGTTTTTGGGGTTTAGAGATTCTGTTGGAGAGAGTAGAAATATAGGTATGGAATCTTTTTAGGGAGATATGTATATGAGGATATAGAGATCCAATTCTGTTGGAGAAGGTCTTAGGCTCTTTTTGTGTATTTAGCTCCCTTTTTGTTCTTGATGCCAAAGGGGGAGAAGTGTTTTGGAGATATTGGATATTATATGTCTTTAGTTTTTATATTGTGGATGGTATATGCACTTATGTTATGGATGATTGGATATGGATATTTGGTTTATTATATATCTGTGTTTTTGGATATGATATCTCTTTATGCTCTAATACTGGTTATGATGGTATATGTTTGATGCTCTAATATCGGTTGATATATATGTATGGGTCTATGCTCTAATCGATATGATATATATGTTGTTGTGATTTGTATGCTATGATACATATTGATATGATATCGTGTTATATGATGAATTTATGAGATGCTCTGATACTCCAGTCATCTTATGTTTGGTTTATGCTCTGAGATATGCATTGGTGTAATATGACTTGTTTTAGGCTCTGTATATGATGCATACACTCAGGGGGAGCTTCTCATTGTCTTATCGAACACTTGTTGTCATCAATCATCAAAAAGGGGGAGATTGTTGCATCTAGGCCTTCATGCCTAACCCTAATTTTGATGATTAATGAAAACTAAGTGTTTCAGACTGACTGTGCTTTTGAGATTGTTTGATACAGAGTTCCGTTGGGAAGATATGCGAGATGAACAAGACGAACCCAACGCAAAAGAAATAAAAGCACAAGTCGCAAGGAATAAACTCAAGACGCAAGTCGCAAAAACGCAGAAGACCTAAGGTAATATTGTTTTTATTTTTACCGATTTCGGTGTTTGGAGTTGATCGGTTTAGGAAAATTTTTTTTAGTTTTAACCGTACTATAAAGAGGGGTTTGCCACTACTACAGAAATGCTTTTCACTATCGGTTAAAAATCCACTCTACTATCGGTTCTCTCACCGATAGTGGTCGGCACGATAGTAGAGGAGCAGAACACTTCTATCGGTTCAAAAACCGTTAGTAAAACACCTACATTCCCAACGTTCACTAATCGCTATCGACTATTTCTTCTATCGGCTCAAATTTAAACCGATAGTATTATATACATTTTTTCTATCGGCTCGTATATAAACCGATAGTATTGTTTAGGCTTTTTCTATCGGCTAGGATCAAAACCGATAGTAATGTTAATGCTTTTTTCTATCGGGTATTATCTAAACCGATAGTATTGTCTGGACACAGTTAGTACGGGAAACTTTATTCTATCGGTTATATTATATAACCGATAGTATTCTGTAGACACGTTTAGTACTGAAAACTTTATTCTATCGGTTGTTGTATATGAACCGATAGCACTGATATATTTATTCTATCGGTTGTAGTATATAACCGATAGTAATTTGTAGACACGTTTAGTACTGAAAACTTTATTCTATCGGTTGTTGCATATGAACCGATAGTAATGTAATATTTATTCTATCGGTTGTGGTATATAACCGATAGTAATATTAGTTTTTCCTATCGGTTATGTACTGGCACGGTTAGTACTGGAATCATGCACATATACATACAGCTATACAGAGATACATTGGATCATTCACAAATACACCAATATTTACAAATATTCAGCAATATTCACATATTGATCAATTTGTTCACAAATACACTAATTCAGCAATATTCACATATTCATATAATGTTCACAAATTGGACAGATTGAATTTATGCACATATTGATCGAGTTTATTCACAAATACATCAATGAATCTATTCACATATTGAGTTTATTCACAAATACAGCAATCAACACATTCAATATATATTCACAAATACAGCAATCAACACAAGTCAGTTACTATCGATCGTTGATAGCCACTTCTTCCATGACATATTGAGCCCAAATTGTTCGCAGCTCCTTCAATTGAGGCAACTCATATTGTTCTTTCAACATGGCGCTCTGCATATATGCGTGTATGAAGTTAGGATCGTACGTCACATCCAATTAAAGTTCGACTTTGAGTCAGGAAAAATGGTTACCTTGGGGAATTGGGCAAAGTTTCTCCTGATCAGGTCATACATGAATCTCATGACATAGAAGCCACATTCCCACGATTGTAGCTGCTGATGGCACTGGAAAAATTGCATATGCAAAGACATAAACCCACATTAACTCGAAAGAACTAATTAAGCTTAAATTAAAAGACTCATCATGAGTACTTCCATCCGTATTAATTACCTCATATTCTTTCCAAGAAATTGTTGTGCCCTTCGACGCGTCATGCCTCCCTCCAGCACTAGCATAATTTTTGAAAGCCCTGTATTTAATTTAGCATTGCCGATTAATATGTTATCATTAATTAGCTAGTCAGAGAAAAATTTAAGACAACTATGTTACTTACGCGTCTATGTGCCATGTGAGGGTGAAAACATGCGCCACCTTGTCGCTCATCGAATCGAGGTAATAGACCTCATTCATCCATGGGCAAATGACGGCGAGGACCCAGTGGCCCCTACATTGCATATATAAGCGAACCGTTTCATACATATGTTAGGCGTAACATACAAGAATGAGTTAAATTAGTAGGAAATGCACTAACCTTTGGTGGTACGGCGCAAGGATGAACTCTCAGTCCTGCTGCGCTAGTAGTGCCCTTGATATGTATTCCTCCGCATGTGCTTGGTCGTGCTCTAGCATCGTGAGGCTTATTTTCTCTAGGTCGAGGAAACCCACCTTGTCACATGCCCTCATCGACGCCAGCCTATACATGCACCTGGATGCAAAGTAGACATTAGTAAGTAGTGCATACAAAAAGTGATTAGATTTATGAAACGAACTGTGATAACTTCAGACAACAGCATACTCACAGGACTCCAGTCCGTATGATGGACATATCAAGCTCCCACCAGTTGAGGAGGTCGAACAAATCCTCGTGGGCCACCGATATGCTCCCGGGCTCACGGTGAAAATGGGCTGGCCTGAAGTGAACCAAGAAGTTGATGTGGCGCCTAGACCGGGTCAGGTACCACTCGTGGAGACTTCTGGTTATTTGATCCATATTGCGCAGAAGGTACTCCGACAAGAGTGGGGACCCGTTGTTGAACGTACCCGGCTGGCTTTGTTTGGCCTTGCCTTTGGCCTTGCCCTTGCCTTTGGGCGGGGAGCGAGTGTATACCTTCGAAGGTTGGGGTGTGGTGCCGTCGGCCTCATTTGATGGCGAAGGGTTTGAGGCCGTCGGAGGAGGCATGGGGGCCGAAGGAGTTCGCTCATGCGTTGTGGCGGGGGTGGTGTCCTCAGGAAGTGAGCTGGTATCCATCGTCCACTTTAAGTACAAACGCTTAAATTAGATTTTGCAAATTGAGTATATTAACTGAGTTGTAAGCTAGAATGGCTAGAGTTTACCTCCTGTAGTCTAACACCCTTCTTGGGCCACTGTATGTACGAGCCCAATGCCTCGCCAATTGTCCGCATTTCGTCCGTTGGGACGGGCAACGGAAAAGAGCTGTAGCCCGGGAGGGCCATGTCCACCTGTATCTTTGCGAATCCAGGCTCCAGAGGTACGCAGTGGATCCGGACATCCTCCCAAGACTGGTATACGACCCCGTTTGCAACCGCAACAGGTTTGTCGCCTATGTTGATCAATAGGCTACAGCTCTCCGGCTTCTGCAATTTACAACAATTATAACAGGTTAGCGAAACAATTCTAATGTAACGGGAGTGGCATCAGCCGAACTGCATATATAGCTCAAGAGTTGCAATACCTCAATCAGGTCCACCGGATCCACGTGAACCTTCGAGCCAACACTACTCGGCCTGGCAGCGTCGACCTCGGCAGCTGGATCTAAACCCTTGGACTGCACAACTCGGCTGAGGCGTTCATACTTCTCATTCATTTGAGCGAAAATGTCCGCGAATTGTGCAGTCACATCTGCTCGTATCTTTTGAGATAGCGCCACTTCCCTTTCCTTCCAGCTGGCAGCCTTCTTCGCCTTTTGCCCGGGCTCCGAGAAGCCTTCCTTCCATGGCACCACAGCCCCCACGGTTCTCGTCCGCCCTGGATGCTCCTTGTTCCCTAGAGCCCGGGTAAGGATGTCGTTCTCCCTGTGGGGACTGAACAATCCCTCAGTCGCCTCCTTCGAGCAAGAGATCTGTTACATTGAAAGCTCTCCATTGTGAGGAAGAAATATATACAAACTTGTGCGCACACTAGTGATCATAGTTAGCCAACTTACGAGTCGCTGCACGACCTCGACGTCCCTGGGGTTTGAGAATGCCATAGTCCCCGTGGCCGACACGGTCCCTCTGGCCAGCCACCAGCGCTTGCATCGCTGATCGCGGATCTCGGAGAGTGGTAGGTCAGGGGAGTCGACGAAATGCGACGCCTCGCCTTCAGCCTTCTTCCACTGCTCCTCCTTCCCCGCATAGCCGCGAGAGCCGAGCCGGTGTGGGTGGTCGTTCCTCCTCTGGATTGCCCTGTTCTTCTCGCTGAGGGCCTTCGTACCAAAAATAAGAAAATTAATGCACCACTGCTTACTGCATACAATGGTGTAACCAAGCAAAGGAACCATTCATACCTTGAACTCAGGAGTCCCCTTCTGTTGGGCGAATTGCTCCCATACCTCCTCCGTTATGAAGGGGTACTTCTCGCATGGAGATTCGCCTTTAGCGAGGAAGGTACTGACGAGGACGCTCTTGAAGGTTTTCCACGTGTTGTTCATGTCCTTCAAGCAAGCTATCTTGGGACCATCGTCCGGGATGTTCCACTTGGCCTGTTTCAAATGGTGCATATAAGTAGGACTTACCTAATCTCTAGGATAAACCAAGGGAATGTGATTACTCAAGAGTTCAGTGATTTTGATTAATTTTACCTTCACTTCCGCCTACAGCCTATCCCTCTCGTCGGCCTTGACGTCCTTCCAGCTCTGGACGGTGATCTTTACCCTTTCCTTCGCCAACAAGCCAACATAGGCAGCATAGTGCCCGGCGTTCTTCCCGATCGGTCTCCCGAACTGGTTGAACTCACAGGAAAGATCCGCGCGTTTGGCCAAACGACCCAACATCGTCGCGCCTCGCGCCTTCCTCTTGCGCTGGGACGAGGCAGCGCCATCTACGTTCGCCCTCGCCGAATCACTATTATCAGCCGAGGAAGATGCCGACATGGCTTTACCTAAAATACCATGAACAAACCATCAATTGATATGAAGAAAGGTACATGACAAAGTTCATAACTAAAATTGTTGTGCTAATCTCTCTGCATGAAAATAAAGTCTGTTAAAATTTAAATGAACCTAAATTTGAGATGAACATTAGAAAATGGGAAGTAATTCACAGAAAATTCAGATGAGCAGTGCAAACTAACACATACTCTATTTCCTATCGGTTTTGAAAGGAAAACCGATAGTACTAAGGTTTGTATTCAGGAAAATTTAAAACATTAGCAGTGCAAACTATGCTAATCTCTCTGCAGGAAAATAAAGTCTGTTAAAATTTAAATGAACCTAAATTTGGGATGAACATTAGAAAATGGGAAGTAATTCACAGAACATTTAGATGAGCAGTGCAAACTAACACATACTCTATTTCCTATCGGTTTTGAAAGGAAAACCGATAGTACTAAGGTTTGTATTCAGGAAAATTTAAAAGATTAGCAGTGCAAACTATGCTAATCTCTCTGCTGGAAAATAAAGTCTGTTAAAATTTAAATGAACCTAAATTTGAGATGAACATTAGAAAATGGAAAGTAATTCACAGAAAATTCAAATTAGCAGTGCAAACTATGATGGCACTACTATTTCCTATCGGTTTTCCAAGTCAAACCGATAGTAATCAAGTTTGAATTCAGTAAAATTTTCAAAATTGCTCAGCAGGAACATAAAGTATGTTAAAATGTAAATGAACCAAAATTTCAGATGAAAATTAAAAAATGGGAAATAATTAATAGAAAATTCAGTTTAAGGTATTTACTATCGGTTCTGAATAAGAAACCGATAGTGAACTACACTGTATGACAAATTGCTAGTGATTTTCATCAATTCTGTCATTCTCATAGCTATCAAGTTTGTAGTTCATGAATTTTACTCTAGGTTTATATTTGTAATCCATTGAACGGGATATGAACCATTGCATACAAAATTAAGCAATACACGCGAGCGATTTGGTCAAGAACACTTACAGTCGATCGTGGAGTGGCCGGAGGCGGTGGTGCAATGCAATGCTGGAGGCGGTGGAGAACCAGTGGCGCAGAGGAGCGAAGAAGCGAACGTCGGCGAATCTAGGGTTTTCCGCACGAGTATTTGGAAATTGGAATGTGATCAGTTGCACTGGAGGGAAAATCGTGCAAGGTTATAACTAATAAATGAATATTTACTATCGGTTCATAACCACAAAACCAATAGTAAAAACATGTAAGTTAGGGTTTTCAGTATGGGAACTTTTCACTATCGGTTTTTGTCGCGCCCCGAGACTGGGACAACGACTACTCCTGTAGAGACATAGCTCGCTGCAGCTAGTCCCATTCTCACAAACCTTTGACTTCCCAGGATGAGTCAAACACAGGAGTATATTACATTGCAACAGAGTACTCACAAAATATTAAGCAGTGTGGCCTGCTGGCCTTAATATTACATAAAGAGGATTACAATACCTACAAGGCATTCAGGGTTTAGCAAAATATTTAACTACGCAGCAGAAGATAGGTGACCCTCCCACAAAAGAAGTTGACGGCAGAACAACACACTTCAGGGTTCTGGCGGAACTGATTCTCCTCCTTCTGGATCCACGTAGTACTCCGTGCCATCATCTTGATCAAAGTAGGCTCCATCTATTGAGTTGAATGTTGCAAGGGTGAGCACTTACATACTCAGCAAGTCATAGGTAAGAGTAGATACATATAGTAGCGATGATATGAACCTAGACTAGTCAAGAATTATGGATATTTGTAAAATAATCTTTTCCTTTCTCATCTCATCTTATGGCAGCACTTTTCATAATATAACATCATCATTTATGTTCACTAAATTATAGCACTACCGCGACACGTCGACACACGATAGCCCACGGCAGCACTCCTTATCATGACAACACATGTCATTTGGGTAATCTTGATTAAACATATTTTATTTAGAAAATAGTACTTGTGTCACACCCCGTGGATTTAATCCACCGCAGCAGACTCCTATAAACCCGGGAGCTCGGAGTATTCGAATACGTTTTTAACTCTGCAGAGAGGTACCAATTTACCCACAAGATATTCCACTTTCAAGCCTTTCCTATCATAACAAAATGATTGGACCCCTGACTCACTTCATACTGTGAGCGGCAAGGTGGAAATAACAAGAACTTTTGTTATGTTTTACTCACAATTCACCCCCGACCCTGTGGCTCTCAGCGAGGCACAGTTGTGGCAGGTTGTATCCAAACCTCCACCCCTTTGCTTATTCCCATTACTGGGTCAGCGTGCTTGATCACCTTCAGTGATATGTGTGGGAGCCGCGCTCCGTGTTTAACGTGCATCACTACACATCTCATGCAGGGGTTTCATGTGCGATCCACATAATTACTTGTTCAGGCCTGTCCCATACCAGGCTTGCGGTTAGCACGTTGTTCATGCCACTAGACGCACAACACAAGGTTCTAGTCCTTATATGCCAGTGACCAGACCATCCACAACCCTGCACCTTCAGTGCCTGCATTCCTTTGCAGTCTAGCACCTCCAGTGCTACAGCCATCCACACCATTTTTCTGGTCACGGCTAGGGGTTTTATTTCATGAATATAAGTATATACATACATATAATAGTTCATGGCTCAAAACTTGTTTATTTCACATTCACAGATAACCAGTCTAGTACTGCCAATTTCATAAATCAACCATTCTCAATCTTTCACATGCAATATTGCCTATATTCAAGGTTATATTATAGCAACATTTAAAATATAGGTTCAAGATGACCAAGGATATGACTTGCCTTCCGCGTCATAAAATACAGCAGTCGATGACGGGTCAACAGCAAAATCTTCAAAGTCAGCTTCTGAATCTGCTCGACGACAAACAAGCACACAATAATTACTTATAATATTTAAAATGTTTTAAGACTTATATGCAGAAATGCTCAATAAGAATGATTGAACTATACTGGAGATAATTTGAACTGCAAACTGAACTGAGTCGAGATTCTAGGGTTTCAAGGAATTTGGGCTAAGGATGGTGATTAGATAATCTTAGGGTTTCAGGTTTACGATAGGGATAACAATTTTGTGGCTGGTTTAATCAAAACAGCGAATGTCAACAGATCGACATTCGGATCAAAGCTTGGACATAGCTTTAAGAAAAGCTAGGATGCTTATCTCAAGTTGTGGTAGTAGAAGAAAATGTAGATCACAACTCTACAAATTCAGTGGACAAAGTGGATTTCAAATTGCACAACCAGAAGTGGGTAAACAAGGTCAATGCCACTGGCTGACAAGCTCTGGCATAGAGCTGACAATGCCAAAAACTAGGGCTTAGCATAACTTTTGATCTGGAGCTCCAAATGATGCACCACTTTGTCTGGGAGGTAGGCTTGAGTAACAGGAACAATTAAGTCAACAGGATCTAGGGCAAGAAATGGCTGGAAAGCAAGAAATTTGATGATGAACAGAGATGAACTGGCTGCACTAGATCAGTTCTGGACAAAAACTTGGCAAAGCTATATCTTCCAATCTAGGCCGATCTAGGTGTCGGGCTAGAAGACAAAAATGCTCAGGAGGCTAAGGCACATCTAAATGACAAGGTTTCGAGGGCTGAAATGGCTGGAACAAGCTTTCCGGTGATCGGCGTCGGAGAAGAAACACTGGATTTGGGCATTTCCAACACAAGCCGATTGAACTCGATTCCTTGCTCTAGGAGTGATAGAAGGGTATGAGTAAGCTACTGGCGACGTCAATTTGGCCGGAGGATCGCCGGTGTGGCTTGGCGACGAGAGCCAGCAACTGATAAATTTCAGAATCGGGGATAGCTTCAAATTGGGCTCAATTGATTGTTCTAAGTTCACAGGCATGCTTGATTTAGCTTACTGATCAATTTTGATTACAGATACGAGAGCTAATTTGGAGTAATTCGAGCTACATTGCCGGAACAGGGCATTCTTCGAATTTTAGCAATTTCCGGTGATCGCCGGCGTTAGAGTCCACAGGAGAGTAATTAGATGCTACAGTACAATCAGGAGGATGAGAGGTACTCACTGCTAGCTTCAATTTGGCAGGAGATGCAGTGAAGTGAGCTGGCACCGTGAGCTTCCTCGACGGCTCGCCGGAGAAGATGACTGAAACAGCGAGAGTTGGAATTTAGCTGGTTTCTGGTGAAGTATGGAGAAGCTGCTGCACACAGTAGGGTTTAAATAGACCAGGCGAAGATTGCGAAGAGGGGACAGCGAAGTAATTGGCAGCCGGTGACTTGACTGGTTGCGTGCAGGAGCAATAGCGGCGAAGACACAGTAAGAGCGGTGATGCGACGGCGACAAGCTTTCAGCTGATCGCAATGTCGTCTCATCGGGACCTGGCAAAGTTTGTAGCAAGCGGTGGCGACAAGTACTGGCGCGGCGAGGCTACGTGGCAATGGATTGCTGACAAAAGCCGTTGATCGCGCGCGGGAGCAAGCGCTGGTCGTCGACGTAGCAGCGGCCTTGCCACGCCACCAGCTGGAGCGAGGACACGTGCGCACTGGCATGCACGGTCACAAGTGCGGCGAAGCTTGGCCGGCGGCGAACGTGCACGGCGCAAGGAAGCAAAACACGGCGAGGCTTCTGGTCGTGTACAGCAGTATACGGCCTGGTCGAAAATGGACTGAACTGCAGTTTCAATTCTTTGAGTTTTGGACTGAAATGTAAATCTGGAGATTTGGAAGGTTTAGACTGAAATTGATTTCACTAATCTGGTAGATTATATTCAACAAGGTATTTGGCAAAGATAATTGATAAAATTTGACACATTTGAATAGTTTTTGATACAAACTGAAAATAGGGTAATTTAGGGTAAAATAAGGTTTAAGTTTTGTCGATTTCGAATTCTGGCATTTAGGGTTCGATTTTGATATCTGCACAGAAGAGAAACTTGTGGCAAATAGCATTTTGAAAAGATTTGCCGAAGAGATTTTGAGTTTGGAGTTAATCTGGAGATTTTAGCCTTTTTGGGTTTTCAGATATCAGATAAGGACTAATTTGCGATAACTCTTGGACTGATTTGTGAAAAGAGTCTAGATGGTGAAATCTGGCTGTCAACTTTTTATATTAAGGTATTGACATACCCATGATTATATTCCAGGAATAATCTGGTCTGAACTTGGTCAAGATTCGGATTAAATCTGTATTTCTGAAACTTAGGGTATTTGGGTAATATAAGGTATTTCTGTTTTCGAAAACAGAAGAAGTTGATAAATCTGGAATTTAGAGAAAGAATTGGATCTAGGTTCTGAAGACTTTTAAGTTCAGAGTAACTGATAGATCACATCTGAACAATCTGATCTTGATTTGAGGTCATAGGATAGATTTTGGAGATTTTAGGGATTGAGATAGAAACTGATCTGGCTATTACTATAGATACATGCATGCATGCCATTTGTGAAAAAGGAACTTTTCACCCCTAACTCAGGGTGTTACAGTTTTATTATACCAAACCGATAGTAAACTAAGAAACATGGCTCATAACACAGTGCAAATCACTATCGGTTGTAAACACTAAACCGATAGTAAACTAAGAACAGGGGCTCATAACACAGTGTAAATCACTATCGGTTATGAACGATAAACCGATAGTATAGTTTAATTTCATATCGGTTTCACAGTTATAATCGATAGTAAAATACAATGTTATTGATCCTAAAGGATTTCCCTTAGAAGAATTACAGAGGATATCAGTACATCATTTTGCAATGTATTTTACTATCGGTTTTATGACAAGAAACCGATAGTATATGTTAATTTCATATCGGTTTGGAGGTTGAAACCGATAGTATAATACTGTTAAATTGATCTAAAGGTATTTCCTGAGAACAATTACAGATGGGTCTCAGTACATCATTTTGCACTTGTAAAGACACCTGAAACCCCATGCAAATGACTTCCAATAATTTTGAAATAAATTAACAGTAAAGACCAATCATGGAATGAAAATTTGCAGTTTTCATATATATTTGTGAAAAGAATCAATTATTGCTCAAATCAAGTATATACTCCAATTGAAATGAAAATTTGCAGAAATGATTCTCAATGCATCACGTATGTTTTCCCAAAGAATTTTTGAAAAATGATTGGAAGAATTCTTCGATTAAAGATCCAAGTAATATACGTCACTTACATATTGCAAATTAGTCAAGAATGGTTGTCCACCCATAATCCTTCTTCGTGGTCGTCTCGCAGGTAACTTGTTTCGTCATTATCTTCGGTAGGGACAGATTGAAGGATTCCATCTAAAAATGGAGGTAGTTCGTCGAACTGATCGTACTCTTCTTCATCCACAACGTCTTCGACCCCAACAATACGTCTCTTACTGTGAAGGACAACGTGCAACTTTGGGTTGGCCGGGTCAACGATGTAGAACACCTGTGTGGCTTGCTCAGCAAGGATAAATGGATCATCTTTGTGTGCGACTCTACTGAGATCGACGAGAGTAAACCCATAATTGTCGACTTTAACACCTCGAGGGATTTCGACCCATTGGCATCGAAATAGAGGAATCTTAAGTAATACATAATCGAGCTCCCATATTTCCTCAATAACACCGTAATATGAGTCGAGTGCCCTTACTGCCCTGGCATCCTCCGAAATAGCAAGTAGTGTCACTCCACTACATTGCATAGTACTCTTCTCGTCCTGAGTTCTTGTGTAAAATGAATAGTCGTTGATGTCATACCCCTGCCAAGTCCCTACAGTAAATCTAGGCCCTCTGGCCAACCATGTAACATCTTCATCTACGTCGCCCTCAGAAGCTTGCAGGACTCTATTTTCGATCCACCCAGCAAACTTCCTATTATGTTCTCTGGTGACCCAAATCTCTGGCTTTGAGGGATTCTGTTTCCGTAACATTTCCTTGTACTCGTGTATGTATGGCTCCACCCCCGTCATGTGCTGTAAGACCCAAAAATGGGCTTTTGCATACAGATCACTAGAGGGGATGATTGCTTTAAATCCAATCGTTCCAATGCCCTGAAGCCTGCCCTCATGCCGGAACGTAGGAACGCCAATTGGGTCAACCCCGGCCATATAGTTGGTGCAAAATTCGATCACCTCCTCGGCGGCATAACCTTCAATGATACTGCCCTCAGGCCGATGTCGATTCCTTACATATCCCTTCAAGATACCCATAAATCTCTCAAATGGATACATGTAGCGCAGGAACACGGGTCCACAAAACTTAATTTCTCTGACAAGTGAACAATTAGATGGACCATAACATCAAAAAAGGATGGAGGGAAATACATCTCCAGCTGACAAAGAGTGGTAGTCACATCGCGTTGCAAATCGTCCAGTCCATCCATATCAATTACCTGCAAGGACACAGTTGCAGCAAATATTCAGATCCAAAAAATCTGACAAGTTCCACGAATGGAGCTAATTAACTTGCTAGGAGTACACGCTTACGTACCTTGCCAGATATTGTGTTGAAGAAATAACATAGCTTTGTAATTGTCTCTCTGACTTTGACTGGGAGAATGCCTCTGATAGCAATGGGAAGCATTTGTGACATCAGTACATGACAATCATGGGACTTCATACCAACCAGTTTCAAGTCTTTCATGGACACAAGTTTTTTCAAGTTCGTAGAATACCCGCATGGAACTTTGACACCATGTAGGCACTGACAGAGTTCTGTTTTTTCTCTTTTTGACAAAGTATAGCAGGCCGGGGGGAGGTATGTCCGCTTTCCTTTCTCCAACGGTGCAAGCTCAGTCCTTATGCCCATGTCGAGCATGTCACGGCGAACGTTGATGCCATCTTTCGTCTTTCCTGGAATGTTCAACAACAAACCAATCAAACTGTCACAAACATTTTTCTCTACGTGCATGACATCAATGCAATGTCGAACTTGTAAGTGCTCCCAATATGGCAGATCCCAAAGAATCGATCTTTTCTTCCAAACATTTTTTCCTGGAGGTTTAGAACATTTACCGAACTCAACTTTGATATCCTTCACGCGCAAGTAAATCTCCTTACCAGTCATAAACACTGGGGCTGATCCTTTCTCAGGCTTCCCATTGAATGACTTCCTCTTCTTACGGTAGGCGTGATGCATCGGAAGGAATCTGCGGTGACCCATGTACACTGTTTTTCTGCAGTTCGATAACCACATGCTTTCAGTTTCATCCAGGCAAATAGGACAAGCCTTGCCTCCTTTCGTACTATACCCCGACAAATTTCCATAGGCCGGGAAATCATTTATGGTGCAAAATATCATGGCCCGCAACATGAAATTCTCTCGCTTATGTGCATCCCACACCCGCACCCCTTCGCTCCACAATTTATGTAAGTCCTCGACTAACGGTGATAGAAACACGTCAATATCATTCCCGGGTTGTCTGGGTCTTGAAATTAGTAACGACATCATGATGTACTTGCGCTTCATACATAACCAAGGAGGAAGATTGTAGATGCATAAAAGAACCGGCCAAGTGCTATGTCGACTGCTCATATTTCCGTGTGGATTCATACCATCCGTACTCAGCCCAAATCTTATATTCCTCACTTCACCGCCAAACTCACCAAATGTTTTGTTAATGTTTCTCCATTGAATGGAATCAGTTGGATGTCTTAGTTTTCCGTCTTGTTTCCGACCTTCAACATGCCAACGCAAGTACTTCGCATCTTTCGGATTTGCAAACAGCCGTTTCAATCTGGGAATCACAGGCAAATACCACACAGTTTTGGCCGGAGGCCCTTTCTTTACCTCATCACATCCATTGTGATAAATTCTGTCCCCATGCTTATACCGCGATGCACCGCATCTTGGACAAACATGCAAATCCTCGTACTCATTACGGTACAGAACACAATCATTTGGGCATGCATGTATTCTTTCGATTTCCATTCCCAACGGACACAATAGTTTTTTGGCCTGGTAAACCGATCTTGGCAACTCATTTCCCTCTGGAAGCATGTCCGCTAACAGATCCAATAGCGCCGTGAAACTCTTATCGCTCCAACCGTTGCTTGCCTTCAAGTTATATAATCTCAACACAGAAGACAACTTTGTAAATGTTTCACATCCGGGGAACAAAGGCTTCTCAGAATCAACAATTAATTTCTGAAATTTAGCTAAATCGTTTTCGCTGTAGTCTTCTTCTACATCACATAACATTTCATCTAAATTGTCGTCATCTACATGGACTTCCGAATGAACATTATCAATGTTTTGATCATGATCATCATTACTGCAATCCACTTCCGGGTGCTGCTGAGTGGTAGCGGTAGTGATCGTTTCCTCAAGATCTTCACCATGCCATATCCAACGGGTATAGCGTGCGTTAAAACCACGACGAATCAAATGACTCCTAATCTGATCAGAGTTGCCGAACCTTTTTAAGTTCATACAATCTATACAAGGACAATGCATATCTTTCTCTCCCTTCTTCGCCTTTTCTTGCTCAGCAAATTTAATAAATCCATTCACACCCTCCAAATACTCAACAATACTACGTTTTATTCCATACATCCAATATTCTCGGTCCATCTACAATTATTTCACAAAATTGACAAATTCAAATAAATAATTAATGACTCAGGACATGCATATATGCATGAAACATAATTAGCTAGGCCATATGTGTGTACATGAGCTGCTTAATTACATTAAATGGATTTGTATATATGAAACCCTAATTAACTTGATGCATGCATTAATTGGAAGAGCCAGCTAGCTAGCTGCTTAAATTCAGCAAGCTATAGCTAGCTAGCCAACCCAGCCTTCTAGCTAGTTTGGAGATACATGTATCTAGTTTCATGAATTGCAAGTAGAGAGGAGGGAGAGTGTGAAAGAGTGATCGAGAGAGAGAGAGAGAGGTGATGAGAAGATGACAATACCGAGGGGGATGGAAATATGATCAACTTCTCAGCTAGCTTCTCCAGATCACTCTAGCTTGGAGTCGTGCGGGGCTGAAATGATTCCAACATGCAGAGCGCAGAGCAGGGGTCGACCTAATTAAGTTGTCCAATTTTACTATCGGTTCAAAAACACAAACCGATAGTAAAATAAGGTCCCCACTGTCATAACTATTAGTGTATATGAAGTCATTTTACTATCGGTTTGTTTTATATAACCGATAGTACTATTTCATATATTGTATCGGTTAGTACAGTAATAACCGATAGTAAAAAGTCAGTAATTTCACTATCAGTTACCCGAGAAAAACCGATAGTACTATTTTCATATATTATATCGGTTGGTACAGTACGAACCGATAGTATAAAGTGAGTAATTTTACTATCTGTTACGAACGAAAAACCGATAGTACTATTTTCATATATTATATCGGTTGGTACAGTAATAACCGATAGTATAAAGTGCGCAATTTTACTATCAGTTAAAAATGGAAAACCGATAGTACTATTTAATATATTATATCGGTTTGTACAGTAATAACCGATAGTATAAAGTGCGCAATTTTACTATCAGTTAAAAATGGAAAACCGATAGTATTATTTAATATATTATATCGGTTTGTACAGTAATGACCGATAGTAAAAAGTATTTGTATTTCACTAACGTTGGACTAGTGTGTAACCGATAGTAAAATGATGGTTTTCCGCCGCTGTCGTCCTATTCTATCGGATTTTTCCTAGATTGCTTATAACCGTTAGAAAATAAGGGTTAGTGGAATGCACTTCTGTAGTAGTGTGCAAAAGTCCTCTCTACATTTCCAACATAAAACGAGAAACTTAGTTCATTGCATTGCATTCTTTTTAGTTGGATTTGATTTGAATTTTGGTTTGAAAGATTTGGTTTTTCAGTTGAGTTTTTGATAGCAGAAGAGTTTTTCAAACTTCTAGAAAGATCTAGACAGATTTGGTTTTGCTTCTGTTAACAAAAATGTAGCCCTTAAAATTATCTTTCAAACGAGCTATTAAACACCTCTTTTGGATTTCTGGATTTAAAGTTATAACTGGTTTCGTTCAAGCTGACTGTCAGTTTGCTGAATTGACTGTCAGTTTGTATTAACTGACAATTGTCCAGAGAATGTGTTTTTTAGGCTCAAAATTTTTGTACTAAACTGACTGTCAGTTTGCCCATACTGACTATCAGTTGGGGGTTTTAAGTTTCCTTAAACGACCACAAACGGCTAGCTATTTTTTATCCGTAAATTTTGTCAGCCGTTGTGCACATAGCTGACTGTCAGTTTGAGCTGCTGATTTTCAGCCCTAGCTCCAATGTCTCTTTTGAGATTTGAGGCTATAAATAGAGGGCTTGAGCATTTGTTTTACACAACAAGCAGCCTTCTAGTCATATTCACTCTTGAGCTTTAGTGTTTTATACAAAATCTTGATCTTTTGATCAAGTCGAGTGCTTTCTAATCCACCGAGCGTTTCAGTTCATTGCATTTGCATACTCATAGTTTCTCGGTGCGTGTTTGGACGTCTAGAGAAAACCTTGCTGCCTGTTACTATTGGTGAGCGCCCTCACCTAGACGGTTTGGTGGCATGGCCGTAGATCTCTCCAGATCGGAGATTGTTGGAGAGGCTCGACAAGGTTGTACAAGGCATCGGTGCTCGCATTTCCGGAGTGGACAAGGAGCAACCACTAGTTGATAATATCCTTTGTGGATATTGGAGCAAGACTCAATTTACTTGAGTGCTTCAACGAGGATTAGTGGAGACTGGGCGAGTCTCCGATATCTCGGTAAAAATCGGTGTTTGCTTTCTCTATCTTGTCTTTCCAATATATAAATTGTTTTTGGTTCTTCTTGTTACAAGAAACTTGTTTTTCATTTGAAATTTTAAAAGCCTCCTATTCACCCCCCTCTAGTCGGCATCCTTGATCCTACAGATTTCTCTGTTGAAAAGCTAGCCAAGTTCATTGCATATGAGACATTGCATCCAGATGCTAGATTTGAGCCCAAAATTCTTAGTGGATTTGTGAGAGAGCATTTGGGAGAGGTTGTGAGTATTTAGTGCACTTCATCTCCATTTGCATGCTAGTGCTAGAGTATTGAGCATTCATTTGCATCTTTGAGCTTCTAGCACGAGATTCGTTCAAGCGAAAGCGCATCTGACTTGTTACTCTTGGCGATCGCCTTCGCCTAGATAGTGTTGGAGGAGAGTCGCGATCTCTCTATTGAAGTTTGTCGGAGAGGCCGGCAAGAACTTGTAAAAGGTGTGGTGCTTGCCTATCCGGTGTGGAGAAGGAGCAACCCTAGTGAGATATCCTTCGTGGATATAGAAGCGAGGCTCACGAGTGAGCGCTTCAACGAGGAGTAGTAGAGATCGGGTGAGTCTCCGAGACCTCGGTAAAAATATTGTGTCAATTACGTATCTCTTATTCATTTCGTATGACACAATTGTTTAACTCATTAGTTGCTTGGTGTATTGTATAATTCATATTGAGTTTTTGCAACTAGTGTTAAATTGTTGTTCCATATGGTTGAATGTAATTAGTTGATTAGATTGTTGTTAAACCCTTTGCAATCCTAGGTTATCCTAAACATCTTTTAAAGTTGCTCAGTTAAGAAAGAAATTTTAAAAACCTTCTATTCACCCCCCTCTAGTCGATATTCTTGATCCCACACTTTGAGGCCTAGAAGAGTAACCAATAATTCTCATCACGGACCAACACCAATAACAATGGTTCCAAGAAAACAAACACCCATATTTATCCTCGATGATTGATCTAGAGGTAAACATTTGGTGTATCTTAACTCTTTGATATTCTCGTACATCTCAACATAAAGTACTATATAAATAAATATAAAAAATTTCATAAATATTAGAGAAAATGTATATTGCGATGACCAAATAGTCTATAAAATTTCAATTTTAAAGTAAATATATATTAAGATAAAAAATAACAAATTTTAATTAATATTAATTTTTGTCCTTTTCTTTTATTCTATTTTAGGATTTATTTTTCAATGAAATTTGTCCTTTTTGTTTTTCTTTTTTGTGTAGATTGAATTTAGTTTTGAAAATTTATGAGATATTATATTGATTATATTTTTAAATTTTTGTGAATTTTTTATAACCATTTCCATAATATTTTAAAGTGAGAATTCGGGATTGTCCAAGGCATGGAGTGTCCACACCTCTATTTTTAATCCAACAATTTTTATACTCTAGCAGTTACACTGCCACTGAAAGCCTCTTCTGTTCGATCGCCCTCGCATGGCTTCCTCTTAGGGGTGGAAACGGATCCGGGTCGGGTCGGGTCGGGTTTAACCCGGATCCGCATCCGGACAGAGCCGGATGCGGATATGAAATTTCCGATCCGACTCGGATTCGGATGCGGATGCGGATGCAAGGATTTTGAAACTTCCGGATTCGGATGCGAATACGGGTTTGCCTGAAATATCCGAATACGGATGCAGATACGGGTTGTACCCGGATCCGTAAGTGTTACTTGTTTACAGTTTACTGTGAAATGTGAATCCAAAATTCCAAAATCCAAATCCTCCACAGTCCACACACGCACCCGGTCCCGGCACCCTAGATCCAGATCCAATCCAATCTCGCCTCCTACGCCGCCGCCGGCCGCCTCCAGTCGCCTCCTCCGTCGCCGCCGCCTCCAATCGCCGCCGCATCCAGTAGCCGTCGCCTCGCCTCCAGTCACCAGCGCCTCCAATCGCCGCCAACTGATGTCCTCCGCCGCCGCCTCGCCTCCAGTCGCCGCCTCCTCCAATCGCCGCCAACTGAAGTCCTCCGCCGCCGCCTCGCCTCCAGTCGCCGCCTCCTCCAATCGCCGCCAACTAAAGTCCTCCATCGCGGCCTCGCCTCCAGTGGCCAGATCGCGGCCTCGCCTCTTGCGCCGCCGCCTCCAGTCGCCGCCTCCATCGCCGCCAGCTGCAATCCTCCGCCATCTCCAGTCACCACCGCAGCCGCCTCGCCTCCAGTCGCCAGCTCGCGGCCTCGCCTCCTCCGCCGCCCCAGCACGCGGCTCCCCCTCCTCCACGGCTCCACCGCCTCGAATCGACGGCTCTTAGGGCTCTACCCTCCGCCCTCCGCTGCCCCGACACACATCTCCTCCTCGGCTCCTCCTTTGCCACCTCCAGTTGACGGCACGCACCTCCTAGTCCTCCGCCGCCCTGACACGCAGCTCCGCCCTCCTCTGTCCTGGCACACATCGCCTCCAGTCAACGCCGGTACTAATCTAGAAGATACTCATATCCCTTTGTATTGTTCATTTGTTTGTGGAATTGTGGTGGTTGCAGCCAACTGAGTTATTCACTTATTCACCAAGTAATGATAAATTGATAGTTCAGTAATTCACAAATCTAGTTATGAACTTATGATCATGCTGTCATTTAGTAGTTCATATATCTCCTGATCAATCATCAGTGGCAAGTGCTCAAATCTGGTTATGATCATGCTGTTGTTGAAGTTCAGCGGAGATCACGAGATGCTGTTGTCCTGTTGTCTGTTGAGTGTTGAGTGTTGACATGCTGTTGTGCTACTGTACTGTGCTAGTTCTTGTTGAGTTGTGCTAGTTCCTGATGAGTTTTTGTCAAGATCATGTTGTTGTGCTGTTGATTGTTGTTGTTGTGCACTTGTGCAGTTGTTCTAGTTGCCTAGTTCTTGTTGATTGTTGCTGTTGTGCCATAGATTGGATGTCACTGTATGGCTGTAAGGCTGTAAGCACATTGCTGTTGTCACTTCTCAGTTAATTCTTGTATAGTCGTATTAATCCAACTATATCTAATTTGGCTGCAGGGGTAATAACTAATAACAACAAATGGAACCTACAAACGTTGAAGAAGGGACTCAAGGAGGGGCTGGAGAAGGGTCTCAAGGAAGAGCTGAACCGATCTCAGTTGACACCGAGAGTGTTGAACAAACAAATATGGCCAGAAGTAGTGAAGCAACTAATGCTGGAAATACCACGAATGCTGAAGAAGCTTCTAAAGCAAAGGGTAAAAAGCTGACATCTAATGTTTGGAATTACTTTGATAGAAAAGAGTCTAAGGAAGTTGTGAATGGAAAGAGTGTCACACTTGTAGAAGCTATTTGTAAGACTTGCAAAAAAAAGTTAGATGGTAGAAGCAAGAATGGCACATCTCACTTGATGAATCATGCAAAAATTCATAGCTCTAACTTATCTAGAGGTCAGAAATTGATTGCATTTTCATCACATGGTGGTCAAACATCTTCTGTGGAGACATATAAGTATGATGAAGCAATAAGTTTGAAAAAACTTGCTACCTCTATTGTGATGCATGAATATCCATTTACCTTTGTTGAGCACAAGTATACTGTTGATTTTATCAAGTCTTTGCGCTTAACATTCAATATGAAATCAGCAAAGTCCATTAAAAACAATATCATTGAGCTATATGATGAGGAGAAACAAGTTGTCTATGATATGTTTAGATCTCTCTCTTGCCATATTTCCGCAACAATGGATCTTTGGACTTGTACAACACAAAACAAGAGTTATTTGTGTGTCACTGCTCACTTTGTTGATGAGAATTGGTCTCTTCAAAAGAGAATCATTAATTTCATGTATTTAGAGGGTAGACACACTGATATGAGTTTATCTCAGGCTTTCATGAAGAACCTAATTGATTGGAACATAGATCGGAAGATATTCTCATTAACTTATGATAATGATAGAGCCAATGATGTTTGCATCAAAGATGTAATCAAGCGTCTCAATCAACAAAAGTTGCTTATTACTGATGGTGCTTTTTTTCACATTAGATGTGCTGCACATATTATATATTTAGTTGTTAGAGATGGAATGGCAGTGATAAGAAATGCCATTGAAAACATTCGGCAAACTATATTATTGGTGAAGAGTTCAACCTTGCAATGGGAAGAGTTTTAAAAGAGAGCAAAAGATTGCAATCTTGATATAGCTAAAGGGTTATCTAATGATGTTACTACAAGATGGAATTCTACCTATTTCATGCTTCAGGATGCTTTGTACTACAAAGATGCATTCTTGAGGTTGAACTATTCGGATCCAATAAAGTATAGTTGTTGTCCAACCAATGATGAGTGAAAAGTTGCTATGGACTTATTTGCTTGTTTAAAGTCATTCCATACCATTACTGAGTTTCTTTCTGGCACACAATATCCTACATCAAACTTATTCTTTCAGGAGTTTTGTGAAATTAAATTGATATTGCAAGAATGCAAGGACAGTGTTGATATCCTTCATGTGAATATGGCAATGGCAATGGAAGAAAAGTTTGACAAATATTGGCGTAAGTCAAACATGATTTTGGCTGTGGCATCTTTACTTGATCCAAGATATAAGATGCAGATGGTTGAATATTACTACCCACAGATTTATCAAACTGAAGGAGAGAAAGAGATCCAAGAGATACATCAAGTTATCAATTCACTTTATAGTCAATATGTCAGGCCAAATGAGCAAGTCATGCATGCTAGTATCTCTGGAGTTTCTCAGCAAGGCACAAGTAGCTACAATGAGAGGAAAAGAAAATTTAATGAGTTTCTTCTTCAGAAATCTCAACAGCAGCCTAAGAGAACTGATTTGGATTTGTATCTTGAGGATATCACGCTTCCATGGGATAGTGACACTCCTTTTGATATTCTTTCATGGTGGAGAACAGAAGGTTCTAAATATCCTATTCTATCAAAGGCTGTTCGTGATGTGTTAGCTATTCCTATTACATCAGTGGCTTCGGAGTCAGCATTTAGTACAGGTGGACGTGTCATTGATCAATACAGGAGTAGACTTGCTCCAGAGACTGTTGAAAAGTTAATTTGCACTCAAGATTGGATTAGAGCCAAGTCAAAAGGTGATTAACCCATTATATATATGTTTTGATGTCTATAATTTTATAGTTTTATACTATATGATTTGTGTACATTTGATATTTTTTTGTATTTGTTGTAGGTCAATTGCAATCCATTCTACATGATATTGTTGGAGATAATTTTGAAGATGATGATGAGAGTACTTTGTAAGAAAATGATCATGTTAGTGATTTTTTTAGATTATTGAATGATTATGCTCTTAGTAAAACATGCTATGAGAACTCATTGCTTAATTTTGTTCAATCTATAGGTGATCACATCATTCAAGTTGATTAATGAGTTGCAGAGTTGATGGTTGATGGCTTGGTGAATTATACTATGGCTATTGTATTTTGTATGACTTATGACTTTATGAGTTATTTAGATACTTTGTTCTATTTTAAATGTTTGTTATGCATTATCAACTTGTCATGTAACTTGGGTTATGACTTGTGGACTTGTTGTGGTGTGTATGAATGATATATGACTATATGAGTATGAAACTTTTTATTTGATGTAGCATGAACTCTTTTATTATATTATCCTTGTTATGACTATTTTATTTGGTGTAGTATAAGTTTTTATTATGTTATTCTTGTTTGTTTTTGTATCATAATCATATTAATTTTGCAAATATTCGTGTCCTTATCCGCTCTAAATCCGTTTAATATCCGTGTCCGTATCCGCTTCGAACCCGTTTAATATCCGTGTCCGTATCCGCAAAATATCTGCTTCGTATCCGTATCCATTTTTTTTCATATCCGCATCCGCATCTGCATATCATCCGCATCCGCATCAGTATCCGAAAGAAAGATGCGGATGCGGATATGGGTTTAGTACTATCCGACCCGAATCCGCTCCGTTTCCACCCCTACTTCCTCTTCATGTCACCTCCTCCTCCTTCTCCTCTTCTCGACCACCTCGTCGGCGACGTCCCCCGCCAGCTACCTCCTGGGCGCGGCGTGCGCGCCAGAGTTTGCCGCGTGGCTGCGTGGCGTGCAGCGCCGCATCCACCAGCACCCGGAGCTGGCCTTCCAGGAGTACCGCACCAGCGAGCTGGTGCGCGCCGAGCTCGACAAGCTCGGCATATCCTACGCCTGGCCCGTCGCCCGCACAGGCGTCGTGGCGACCATCGGCGCCGGCGGGCCCATCGTCACGCTCTGGGCCGACATGGATGCGCTCCCCCTGCAGGTCGGTGCGTTTCTTGATTCGGTCGCGTTGCATTAGTGGGGTTCTTGGGAGGGTTTTCGGACATGGCAAAGATTGCATCTTGATGGTGTTGGATTTAGGACATGGCAGTTTGGTTGCTCCTTGATGCGATTTTGATTTCTTTTCTGGGAGTTTGTTTAGGTTTATTGAATAATGCAATTTGTTGCCGTTTATTTAGTTTGAGTATAGTTCTAGTATATGCTTGTGCAAGAATCAGATAGTTTTGCAGGTTGTCATTTGGTAGGATTAATTTTGTTTCTTATCTTCCCTTCAGCACCTAAATATAAGTGAAGTCTTGTGTGGTTTTGGAAATTGGGTAGGGTGTTTCTTTGGATTGTAACATGGTTGGTAATCCTATCTGGTGATCGCTGATGCTAAATTGCTAAAGTGTAGGATTATTATTTTTCTCTCATGCTTAATTGGTGTACTCCAGAGGTGATCAAATGGAACAGATATAATTTCATTGCTGTCTGAGCATATAGCTTCGCTGGCTAAATTTGGAAGATCATCAGAATGTTATGAAATAGGAATAGAAGATATAATATGACATGTAGGTTCTATGAAAAAGGGAACTTGATGAATGTTTAAAGTGTCAATGTGAGGATTGAGAGGTTATAATGTAGACTATATTGTGTTTTCTACCATTAGTTGGAGGGCATGTTAATAATCCCAGCTCCTGTAATTTTCTACTTGTAAATAGAAGGCGAGAGAAAAGTTAAAGGGGGATCAAATTGCAATAGGAGGTCATAGAAATTCTATTTAGTTTACCTCTCCTTTAGCACTTCGAGCTACCTTACTTTCTCTTGTGGGTTTCAGTTTACCATCTCTTTTCATTATGTGTTTGCTTGTGTTTTGTTATCCATCAAATATCCAAATGAAGTGAGGACTTGAAGCTTCAAAAGTCATGGCACCAACCAAACAGATTTCTTGTTAGCAAAGTTATGTTATGATATATGACATCATAGAACGGAATGGTAATACTTAAAATCTGGCATGGGCAACATAACCCCAAGAAACAAAACGTCGCTTTAGTGGTATACCAGCATTGGAAAATTTTAGGGCACCACGGAACCAAGACGGCAAGAAAATAATTTTCTAGTATTGATATGATTGAGTTGTGTACTTAAACAAGTCACCAACATATTTAATTTGCGAATGAGTCAGCTGCAGCATTTTGTGCACCATATCAACAGTTGGTCCAGTCAAATGCAATATGTCCATCGATAAGGGAGAAAACAAATGAACAAATTGCACTTCTGTGCAGTTTGAACACATGGTATACCATGATTGGATTTGCTTTTGACACTGTGTGGGTGACTTATACCTGAGCCTAATGTATTTAATATCTGCAGTGCAGGATTTTTATTAGGTTCTTCTTATTAGTTAATATACTATGAGTGCTCTTACTGTACAGATATTTTTGCTTTTGACAGGAATTTGTAGAATGGGAATACAAGAGCCAGGAAAGTGGAAAGATGCATGCTTGTGGACATGATGCTCATGTTGCAATGCTTCTAGGAGCTGCTAATTTACTTCAATCTCGCAAGGATGACTTGAAGGTATTTATTTGGTGGCCAGCATTTGTGAACTTGAGCTTAATCTTGCCATGGTGAAATCATATCATTATAAAACATCATTAGAAATTAGAAAATCTTATGTTGATAATAATTTGTTTCGACTACAATGCATACAGAGCAATTGATGATGGATTCTTGTGACCACTGACTCAAAATCAACAGGCTTCGATGTTTGTGGATCCATTTAGGTTCAACAGCATCAACCCTATGATCAATTCTAGCTTTTCTTCAAATATGATACTGTCGACGATTCGGACTCGGGGTTCTCAGTCGAACTTATGCAAAATTAATAATAATGAGACCTTTCAGGGTGACCCTCCGGAAAGGTATGTAGAATTATGGAGAACTGGAGCACAGAGAAATTTATACAGGTTCGGGCCCTCGATGGTGGGAGTAAAAACCCTACGTCCTGTTGGGATTGCACTATGTATAGTAAAGAGTTACAAAGTGGCGGGAAAAGACCTTCACAGGTAAAGATTTTCCCTATACGAGTGTACAAAATGAAGCCTAGAAGGTTTATGGAAACTATCTAGTTTAAGCCGTGGCCTTGGCTGTTTGAGTTGTGTCTTGATCTCTTGATCGATCCCCATCCGTTTGATACATCATGCTGCCCTTTTATACTGGTCGAAAGGACACCAAGTCATAACTGCATCAAATAGTTGTTTGAATGCGGTTTGGAGAACCGCTCTTAACTTCCACGCAGGTTTAACACGTGTTATTTGTGGATAATTGCATGTATTAACCTCCTGACGGTTGATCCCCACGTGGAAGAATCTTCGGGATACTTGGGATATTCCTGTTATAAGAAAAGAATACTCCCACGTCCCTTGGTCGAAAGTGCTCTGACCGTGCGATGTTGGCTGACCGCGCAACATCTTCAGCCTTCTGTCCGCGCACAGCACACGAACTTCTGACCGCGCACTAGTTACGTTCTGATCGCGTAAAGACTGCGATCTGATCGCGTATAACTTGCAACCTTGAGCTGGTACTTCTCGAAATGTCTTGAGTTCGCACCGCCAGGCACGTGTCTGGCTCGAATATATCTTGAACCAGTCGTGCACTTATTTGAACTGGCTCGGGTGTCAATCCTCGTCAGATACTAGTGAGAGCAAGAAATATGAATTTAATTGCATGGCTATATATAAGTAACTTACCAGAAATATGATGGTATGATTGTATCCATGGCACATGTATAATTCTATGTGATTTCACATGGAGCACATATCTTCATGTCATCAGATGAGTAAGTTTATCTAAAATCACATTTTATTTTTGGGTTCCGTGACGGATTCTTGTAAAGTCTCATTATACTAGCTCTATGTTTTATCTTGTTAATTGATGACATTCTTGTTTTCATCTTTAGGGTACTGTCAAGCTTGTTTTCCAGCCAGCAGAAGAGGGTTATGCCGGGGCTTATTATGTTTTAGAGGAAGAAGGTATTCTTGATGGTGTGTCAGCTATTTTTGGCTTGCTTGTTGATCCACATTATCCGGTAGGTGTTGTTGCATCAAGGCCAGGACCCTTTATTACAACATCAGATCGCTTTCTTGCAACAATTACTGGAAAAGGTGGGCATGCCGTAGGCCCGCATTATACCATCGATCCCATTATAGCTATGTCCTCTACCATCCTCAGCCTTCAGCAACTTGTAGCCCGGGAAACTGATCCCCTCCAAGCTGCAGTATGTGATCTGCTTAGCATCTTTACAGGCTACAGTATGTCGCCATTTACTTGTCAGATATGTAACTCGATAAGCGACATAACCTCTTTGTACTTTCAGGTGGTGTCTGTCACGATCGTAAAGGGAGGTGAAGCGTACAATGTTATTCCCGAATCTGTGACCTTTGGTGGTACGTTCAGGAGCATGACGGCTGAAGGCCTATCATATCTCATGAAGAGGGTGAAAGAGGTAAATAACTTCACTTATCCAACCTAAAACCAGCTACACTAGAGGTGGTTTAATCGAATTGTGCAGTATCTACTCATATCAACAACTGATAACTTGGTGTTTCTTTGGAAGATTATAGAAGGGCAAGCAGCTGCAAACCGCTGCACTGCCACCATAGACTTTATGGAGGAGAAGCTCAGGCCATATCCAATTGTTGTCAATGATGAAGGGATGTATGCCCATTCTAAGGCAGTGGCTGAGAGATTGCTTGGGGAAGCTAACATCAAGATGGCTCCCCAGTCCATGGGTGGTGAGGATTTTGCATTCTACGCGCAAAGAATGGCAGGAGCACTATTCATGATTGGAGTAGGCAACGACACCATGGAGACAGTCCATCCCCTGCACTCCCCCTATTTTGTGATCGATGAGAATGTGCTTCCAATAGGAGCTGGCTTCCATGCTGCTGTGGCAGTTGAGTACTTGAACAATCACACATCCACCTAAAACCGGCAAATGAGCGCACCTGTGCAGGTGAGGATACTAAAGTTAGCTTCATGTAAGTAGGATGTGCTTCCATTTGATGCAGTCTCATACTCCCATGTGAAATAGCCTGTACCCTGTGCATCAGGAGAATTGATGATTCAGTTAGGGTTCTCAATAGAGCTGGGTGGGATAGGTTTTTGCAACACCCGCACCCAACCCAGTCTAGGTCGGTTTGGGTTGACAGGCCAAAAGGTATCTATCAAGATCGGACTATAAGATTCGATAGATAAAATTATTTTCAAAATAAAAATAATTTTTTAATATTTAATTTTACGAAAATATTATTATAAGATAAAGATATCTAGAAGTCAGCTAATGATATGTGATACTAATAACAACTGAATAGAAGATGATACAAAATTAGTTAAGGTGATGGAATTATACTTAAGAATTATTTGAATGCATTAAAAACATATATGATTATATATAATCGGGGTGGGTCAGGTCGGGTCAATCTAAAACCTGCATCCACTCAACGTGTCTTGAGCTGGTGGGGTTTAAATTGAGAACCCTAGATTTAGTGTGTCCTTTTGGAAGTGAACTGCCAAGGGATGCTATATCTTCTACAATTTCTTATGATTGTCTGATGAATGGACCATGTGCACAATGCACGCGTGATGTGAACCCTACTGCCCTAGAACCAAAACAAGTACAAACGCACGTTAGGACTAAGTCCAAGTTGCCATGTGCTCTTGCTTGTTTTGGTTCTAGGTATGCAAAGTTCACATCAACCAATTCTTGGGCTATACCCACTTGGACCTACATGCCAGCCCATGTTGATAAAATGTTGTAAAAAGATGCGTTCGTATGCATATCAGAGCTCATATTGTTTCTTTCATTTACTTCAGGTTTCTGAAAGGATTTTGGGAAGGGAACTCAAAGCCTCTCTAGTATCAGAAGAGAGCATGTAGATATTTGTAACCTTTGTCATAATTTGCTGGAAGATGCTATGAAGTCATTGTGTATTTGATGTGAGACAACGACCAACCAAGTGAAATATGGCGTATGTTTCAAATTTTCCGCTCTTGCAGCGGAAATGCCTTGATCAGATCAGTTTTATCCAAGAGTAAATTGCACAAGAGTTGCATGTGGTTTTAGTTTTTTTTTTGTAAACAAGTAGGCATACCTATTGTTTCAGTTGTAAGAGCCCTAAAAACTTGTCATTTCCATTAATTCAGAAACTATATATATGTGTACATTTTTGCAATTAGCTCCCGTACTATATGGTTATAGCACTATCACAAAAGGATAACTCTGAACACTTTTCCTCAAGATGGATGAAAGATATCAATCAATCTAATCTTGTTACATAGTCTTGACAACCCTAACGAACTAAGACCCTTGGTCAGACAGTCAACGATTTGTTCCTCAGATTGAACATGACTCAGCTCCAAAAGACCACTTTTCAACTTTTCTTTGATAAAGAATCGATTGATTTCAATATGTTTAGTCCTGTCATGCTGTACAGGATTGTTTGCAATACTGAGAGTCGATTGATTGTCACACATTAGCTTCAGAGGGTTGTCTTGGTTCATTCTCAGCTCAATCAAAAAGGTTCTCAGCTATAGCAATTCTGACACTCCCAAGGCTATAGCTCTATATTCAGGTTCAACCGTAGACCTTGCCACTATCGACTATTTCTTGCTCCTCCAAGATACTAGATTCCCTCCAACAAAGGTGTAGTAGCCAGATGTGGACCTCCTGTCATTTGCACAGCTCGCCCAATCAGTGTCACTGTATGCCTCAATACCGAGGTGACCATTGTTTTTGAACAACAGTCCTTTACCAGGAACCTTCTTCAAGTATCTCAGAATATGGTACACTGCATCCATATGACCCTTTCTTGGATCATGCATGTAGTGACTCACCATGCTCACTGCAAAAGTGATATTAGTACGAATGTGACACAGATATAACAAACGGCCCACTAGCCTTTGATATCTCTCACGATCAACAGGTTCCCCAGCATCTGCACACAAATTACACCTCTGGTCTATGGGTGTGACAGCAGGTCTATATCCCAACATTCCTGTCTCCTTGAGTAAGTATAGAACACACTTCCTCTGGGAAAGAACGACACCCATTGAGCCATAAGCCACTTCTATTCCCAGAAAGTACTTCAACCATCCAAGATCCTTCACTTCAAACTCCTTTGCTAACTTCTTCAGCTACACAATTTCAACTTCATCATCTCCAGTAATGATTATATCATCCACATACACTGCAAGTATCGTAATGTGATTTCCACTATGTCAGAAGAATATTGTATATCAGCATTGGTTTGTTGGTATCCTATACCAATTACAGCTCTCCTGAATCGATCAAACCAAGCCCGTGGGGATTGTTTCAATCCATACAATGACTTCTTCAATCTTGTAAACCCTATGTGATTGTCTAATCTTAAGTGATATATATTTTGACAATATTTTGAATTATTTATGATACATCTGTTTGTGTTCGTTTATGTTGTCATTATGTGTGAACAATGCTATGTGATGGGTTTGTTTGGTTTTGATGCATGTTGCAGGTATACCAAAATAATATACTTGCAGCAAGGATGGATTATCGGAGTAGAACTCAGAGAGGAGCCAAAGACTTGATTGGTCCGAGAGATGCCGGAGGTACTAGAGACTTGCAGGAACGCTAAACATAACTATTCCAATATCCAGATGTGGCGTTGCACCAAGAGTGTTGAAGTAGCTCGAACTGGTTGAAGTGTGGAGGTTGTCATTCGAGGTCCGGAATGGGAGAGACTTCTCGGTATGTGGCGAGTTTTTCAACATCAAGGTGGACCCATGATGGCATTATGGCGAGTACAAGTGGTGCTTATGATGCCCGAGGAATCACCAAAATTGTCTATGGACTCCGCGTGGAAGATTATGCAAAAGGTTCTTCTTGCGAGATAATTATGAACTGATATAGACTTGTTCATAGAAAAGTGTTAGCGGCAAAGTTTTAGATCTCGAAGTTATCTTTCCAACGGATCCAAGAACGTCAAAATTGGAATTCGGATAATGAAGTTATGACTGTTTTAGTGTCTGCTGTTCAGAAAATGCTGTGATTTCGAAAATTGTAAGTAGATGTTAGCTCTATATAAGAAGGGGGAGTGTTAGGGAGAGCAATTATCCCTTTGAGAGAGTTTTTGACTATTGTACTTAGCCTTTGAAATTTTTGTATTCTTGATCTTTTTCTTGGTTCTTCAATATTTTATAAGAAGTTAAATCTTCTCTTTTTTTTATTGTTTAAATTTTTATATATGCTTGTTTAAATACTCGCAATTGATTATTTAAATATTTTCAATTTAAATGCTAACAATTGGTTGTTTAAATACTTACAATTGATTGTTTAAATACTTGCAATTGGTTGTTTAAATACGCGCAGTTGATTGTGGATTGTTTTTTATTTCTCCTTTTTTTATGGAGATTTTTGGATATCAAGAGAAGTGGTGCTATGATTGGGGATAGCTATATTTCAGATATCCGAGCACCCCTAGCACCTTCATACCTTCTCTTATTTTTTTGCTTGCTTCTTGGGAATTTATTTTGCAAAACCGATTCACCCCCCCTCTCGGTTCGCTATTCTGGTCTTTCAATTGGTATCAGAGCCTGGTGTTGCTCTCGTTTGTAGACTTCATCATCTCTTGAGCCATGGAGACCAAAAATTACACAAGCAAGCCACCCATCTTTGATGAAGATGACTTTCCATATTGGAAGAAGCGCATGGAGACATACATCAAGTCTTAAGGCTTCTCGATCGATGGAAGATTATTGAAGATACATATGTGGAGCCTGCTGAAATTAATGAGTCTAACAGAGCACAGGCCTTACTCAACCAGAGGGCGATGAACTATCTCTATGGAGCCCTAGGATGGATTGAGTACAACCGCATCTCGTAGCTTTCCACCGCTCATGATATTTGGGTGGCCCTCGGAGCTTTCCATGAGGGTACCACTCAAATTAAGAGCATGAAGCATGAGCTTTTGGCATCTAAGTATGAGCAGTTCACAATGCAGTCGAGTGAGTCTATTGATGGATTTTTCACTCATTTTGATACTCTTGTCAACAAGCTGAGTTCTGTAGGCAAAGTTTTTTCTAAGTCTAAGAGATGTCGCAAGATCTTGCGTTTCTTGACTCCATCGGTTTGGCATGTCAAAACCACAGCCATTATGGAGGCTAAGGACCTAGATGTCTTCACGACGAAGTATTTGTATTCTTCTCTCAAGACCTATGAGATGACTAGGGCAACGATGTCTCCTCCTGAGTCTAAGCCGTTGGCATTACACGTCACACATCCTAGCTCATCTGGGTCTTCAGGGTCCTCATTTGTTTTTTCACTTTCCGCTCTTACTTCTCTTGAGGATGAGGCTCTAGATGTGCTTTCTAATGATGAGCTTGCTTTGATTACTAAGAAATTTGTGAGGTTTTGGAAAGCAAGAAGAGAGAAGAGAGGAAAGAGAGGAGAGGTCATATGTTTTGAGTGTGGCAAGCCTGGCCACATTCATGCTCTTTGCCCTATCCTCAAGGGCACCACTGAAGAGCCGGAGAAAACGAAGACCTTCAAGTTTGAAATGAAGAAGAAGAATTTCGGAACTGTGACGAAGGCCATCCACAAAGCCTTCATGTCCGCTCTTGATGAGCTAAGTGATGATGGTCTTGATAAGGACAACAAGACTGCTATCTCTTCTCATGATAGTGATGACGACATGATAATTGTCATATCTGTGTACTTTTTTCCATATGTTTACCCCCTCCGATCATGCACATTTAGTCATATAAGGCATCATTTGCATTAATCATACATATCTTTATCGTCAAATCAACCGTATTATTCGTGTTGTGATTTTATTGTAGGTCGATGCGATTTGGGTGGATTTTGGCTGATGGAACACATATCTTTGACTAGACCTGACCCTCGGTCGATTCCAGATAAAAGCACGTGTTTCTACGGATGCGTAGGAACTGATCGTGCTGAAATCGAAGTCTCTGGGGGCCCGAAATCTCAAATCCTAACAACCAAGGACTATTCTGTAAATTTATAAAACCTTAAGCACCCTTCTACAAAATATCCAAGACACATAATCTAAACCCTAACTCGGGAAGGACCTTTTTGTGATTTCTAAAACCCCGAGGGCCTTTTTGCAAAATCGCCTTTCTCCTCTCAACCTAGCCGCCGGCCACTGTTTCTTTTCGAACCTGGTTTTTTGTAGCTTACCTTCTTCTTCTCCCTTATATTCCCTACTTCCACACCTCCTACCACCTCACCGGCAGCCGCCAGGCCATAGACCGACGGTGCACCTCCTTTCTTCTTCTTTCTCCTTCCTTCCTTCTTCTTTGTTTCTCCTCCTCCTTCCTCTTTTCTCTTTCGCTGCCACTGCTTCTTCTTCTCCAGCGCCATTCGCCGCCATAGTGACAGCGGTGGTGGACGGTTGCCATCTCCTCCTCTTCTCCTCACCTGCAAGCTTCTCCTCTCTGCTACTCATCACCACCGCCGGCGCCCCGCGGGTCCTCGTGCCACAGTGCCTCCGCTCACTGGATCCAGCACTACTCCCTCACCACAACCATGCCGCCGCGTCTTGTTCCTCTGCCCCAGCAATGGCGCCAAAAATTTGATACCAGCCTAGATCGTCTCGCAAGAGGACGAGATCGGAGCAGCAAGGCGAGTATTCTATCATTCTTTCCTCAAGGACTAGAGAAACAGAACGTGGATTATTTGCTCATGTTAGTGTTGCTCCTATATGTTGTATTTGTGGTTTTCGAGGTCATTCGCCCGCTGCTTGTCAGTGTGGTCGAGCATCCACTACATATCATCCTGAATGGCCTACATAACCAAATACACTGTACAGGAACAGTCACCCTGTTATCTCATCTGTTTCTCCCAGCTATCATTTCCAGGGTTTTAGGTACAAGCAGCTGCCATCGTGTTCATCGCCTCCGCTTGTGTGTCCACCACATCATCAGTACTCACAATCGCCTCACATACCTCCAAATTTATCTAGATTCGAAGCAATGTTGGAGTCATACTTGCAGAAGCGTGAGGATGATCCATCACCACAAAAGTCTCCACAGACTCCTCCTGCACATGACGACACATCTAGGATTGAGGAGCTATTGAAGACTTACATGACGCAACATTCAGAGGCCGTAGAATTATTGCGGACTGAGATATAGGGTGTGCGATCTTGCAAGGATGAGTTCTGAGGATATTGAGATTCGGTCCACATCCTGTCATCTCAAGTACCTACATTTGAGGCCATCACACCTCCGTTGAGTGTCCTGGAGCCCACCCATGACATCTATCCTCAAGACCCTCATGGAGAGACCATAGCTGTGAGCGACGAGCTTCGACCCGATCATGTTCCTTCAATGTCGCGTCACTATGCTCCACTTCCTACTGATCTGATCATGTTTGATGATGATGGCGAGCCTGTTTTTGAGACACCTCTACGTTCGTTTGGACCATTTTCTTTTGATGATCCATTGGCAGACGGACCAGAGATGGAGAGTGTCAGTTTCGAGGTTGCAGACCTTCTGAACGATTCCTTGAGCCACGAGATCGAGAGGGAGGCATTCTCATTTGATTCTGAGGGACTTCTTTCTGACGTAGGGGAGTCTATTCATCCTAATCTACCAGATACGACCCCCCTGGAGGTTCTTCCTACCCCAGACTTCATGTCATCTACTATTTAGGTAGATTTGAAACCCTTCTCGTATCATTCTGAGCTGTTTAGTTCCGATGAGACTAGTCATATCTCTTTGAGTTGTCATTTGCCCTGCATCGACATATGCCATCATCATGATATGTATTATCAATTGATCTACGTGAAAGGACTTTCGTTGGCTGACTTTCTGGAGGGCCTTGTCCCTACCATATACACGTGCTTGTTCCTTTTTTATCTTATTTGCAAGTTAGCACGTGTGGCTTCTCAACCGCAAGCAGACTTTCTCTGAGTCGACATTCCCTGGGATCCTGGTGGATTCCCAGGCATGCTGCTTCCGATAGGAGGGTGGACGTGGAGCTTCTACTATGTACCATACTTGCCTCTCCTTCCCCATCTGAGCTTCAACACTATATCCTTTGAGGGTCAAGCTTCTGACCTAAAAAGAAGCGCTTCTTGGGAGGCAACCCGAGTATTTTCTCTTTTTCTTTCCTTTCATTATTTATTTTCCTTGGTTTTGTAGGATTGTTTTAAGTTTCTTTTGTCCTTTTGTTTTTCCAGGCTGCTGCTATATTTTCATCCATACATGTGCGTAGGACTTCGATTATGGTTCACCGTGATGACATTGACTTCATCCATACACGGTGAGCTATCTTGGACCCCATATGACTTATTTGTGTGAAAATTTACTTTGTGCTCCCCCCTCATTTATTTTATCACCTCTTGTATGAATTGTGGACTATGCATCATTTAAGCTTGGGGATATGGGAGTCACTTTGTCCTTCATTGTTTGCATTTTTGGGGTCAAATTTTTTCGAAAATATGGATGAATTGATAGCATTTGTGATTCATGTGGCCACAAGGGCATACTTGTGCTTAAATTCTATATTCGTGTGATTGTTGAGTTGTATGACTATTTGTGCTTATTTGAGCTTGTGATTGTTTTATATCCAGCCTTGTGGGCTTTTGTGTGTTGATATGACCTGCTTTGTGTTTGAACTAATGTACCACAAGGTAATTCCAGAGAGGTCATGTCAAAATTTTCGAAAAAACCTTAGACTTGTGCATTTTATCATTGATATTTGGCTTCTAAGAGCCCTTTGCATGTCGTGTTTAGTTGTATGCATGCAATAGTGGCTCGACAATTTATCATAGGTTGAATTGTGATTAACCATCTTCTAATGGTCTAAAATTGCTTGCACTTAGTTTTGTTGTGGATATCGTGGAAATTTGAATATTTCTTTATATCTATATTGCCGCATTCTATCATGTATATTGAAATATCAATTGTTGAGCCTAATCTCTTAACGCATGCTTAGAACACGAGTCTTCTAAACAATCATTTAACCTATGTAAACCAAATTTGAAAAATTTTGCTAATAAGGTCGCAATTGCTTATTCTCTACCTTGTAGGCACTGCCAATTCTTTCTTTTCTTTTGAATAAAAACTCTTCTGCTTCATTGCTCCTCTGAGTCTTCGGTATGAAAGCATGGTCCGCACATTTTCAAATCCCATAAGTGCATAAGACATCTTGCTATCACTTTTGATTCATGAGTATGTTTTTAAAACACTCTAGGGGACTAGTGAACCTAGGGCGAAGTACGAAGAGGTCCGCCCTAATAAGTCAAAGGGTAGAGACTAGCATGAGTGCCAGATTTTGTTTTAGAAATAAAAGAGCTCAAAAATTCATAAGGTTGAAATGGATTATTTGATGTTTATGGAGACTGTAGTTCCCTCATGCCTATGCATTATTTACGCTCAATTTGAAATTCTGTATACATGCATGGATGTAAGTGGTATGAGTAGACCGAAACATTCTTATTTCCTCCGTACCTAGAACTAATCTAGTTACTTGCAATTTCTGTGCAATTATTAGATGGTTGAGCGCTTGATACATATCTTAGTTTGCCGTTCTTACTATCCGCTGCATTCAACTCCTTTGCGTCATTTGTATGCTTGCTTGTCTACTTGGATTTATTTCTTATCTCATGGCTTGCAAAGTATAAGCTTGGGGGTGTTGATAATTGTCATATCGGTGGATTTTTCCATATGTTTACCCCCCATCATGCACATTTAGTCATATAAGGTGGCATTTGCATTAATCATACATATCTTTATCGTCAAATCGACCATATTATTCATGTTGTGATTTTATTGCAGGTCGATGCGATTTGGATGAATTTTGGCTGATGTCTTACCGGTCACTCCATGCACCAAGTGTGTTGAACTTTAAAAGGAGTTGGAATCCTTGACGTAGTCATTTGCCGATTGTCTTGAGAAGGAACTCTAGAACATGAGGACCAAAACATGTTTGTCATGTGAGAACCTCAAACTGAAAGAAAAAGTTGTAGAAGATTTTCTCGTTTCTTGCCCCGACTGTCTTCTTTTGATAAATAAAATTGAATATCTTAAATCTGTTTCGAAGAAGTTTTCTGATGGGGAGAAGAACCTTGATCTCATTTTGGACACATTGAAGTGTTCTTTTAACAAGGAGGGGATTGAGTACATGCGTAGTATGGTCGAAAAAACCCAAGTGCTTAAAGTTGATACTTCTTGGGTTTCTTTTAAAGGCAAGTCGGGTCTCAAAAATTCTTCCAAGCTTGGTTCTTCTGAGCGCAAGTCTGCTCCTAAGTCACATGTTGCATCTTCCTCCCGTACCGACGTCTTTGCCAGACCAGTATATCATTGTTAATATTGTGGGAGAAATGGACATCTTGTAGGCTTTTGTTTTAGGAAGACAAGAGACTTGTGTTGAGAGTTTGCCCATGATTCTTCCTACATGCGTCGTCAACCCCGTCACACGTATGTGCGAGCAATACCCATGAGGCCGAGATTTGTTGATAATTTCTTTGATTCCTTCTTGAGTGGTGTTGGTCATGATCATGGACATAGAGGTCTTGTTTTCACATATGGTCCATGACATGGTGATTTTTGGCTCTCATCGTTTTCATGTTGGCCTTCCTTGTTTTGATCGAGGTACTCGCTCACAACAATTCATAAGGCCTAGCAATGATTCTAGACATATTCGTGATTCTTCTTCGCGTCTTAAGTCTTCATATTTTGCTTCTTCACGAGTGTCCAAGTTTTGGATATCTAAGTATGTTCTTGCCAGCTTACCAGGCTCCAAAACTTGGATGCCCAACTTATCTTCTCATCTGTAGGTGCAAGGGACAGGGAGAGCAGGAGGTTGTTGCTGTAAGATCGAGGATGCTGATTAGAGGGGGTAAATAGGAGGCTTTAAAAACTTTTCGACTAAATAATTTTTGCAAGATATGAAGGAAAATTGAGTTTTTACAAAAGGGTCTAAAACTATCTAAGATCAAGTTGCATTCAACAAGATAGAAAAAGAAATACAATATACAACAAAGAGTAAGTGGAAGCAAATAAGTCAAGGTAAATATAAGGTGTGCGAGAGAGATAAGTGACACAACAATTTTTATCGAGGTCTTGGAGACTCGCCTGATCTCCCCTACTCCTCATTGAAGTGCTTACGCGTGAGCCTCGCTTCTATATCCACGAAGGATATCTCCACTTGGGTTGCTCCTTCTCTACTTTGGATAGGCGAGCACCAATACTTTTCACAAGTCTTTGTCGGCCTCTCCGACAAACTCCAACGGAGAGATCGCGACTCTCCTCTAACAACCGTCTAGGCGATGGTGATCCCAAGAGTAATAAGTCGTACACCTTCACTTGAATAAATCAAGTGCTAGAAGCTCAAATGATGCAAATGAATGCTCACACTCCAACACTAGCTTGCACAATGATGGATAGTGTGCACTAAGCACTCTTAGCCTCTTACAAATGCTTCTCTTCTCAAATACTCTTAGAATTTGACTCAAATCTTAGCTCTAGATACAAGAGAGTGAATGCAAGGAGCTAGGCTAGCTTTTTACAGAATTTCTGAGTTGATGCACACCCAAAATGCTGGCCAAGTCGAGGTATATATAGCCCTCACAATGAAACTAGTCGTTTGCAAGAAACTAAGCAAATTTTGTACAGGCCGGACATGTCGAACAATGTCCAGGTAACACAAGTCAATGTGACCATTGCAAATGTGTCAGTTACAGTTCAGCTACTTTTATAAAGGCCGAACAAATCGTCTCTTATCTGGACAAAAAGCCCGGACAGATGTAAACGTCTCTGTTTCACTTTTAGAATTTTACTTCGCCCCAGGGTTTGTATGGGCCAGAAAAAGTCCACTCAGGTCTGGACGGATTCACCCAGACAAATACATTTGTCTCTGGTTCATTTTTCTCAATGCTTGAAACATTTTGTACTGGCCAGACAATGTCCGCTCAACTCCGGACAGATGCAAATGGACGTATCCATTTGTCTCTAGTTTCATTTTGCACAAAACTAAAAAAAAAATTTGTACTGGCCGGACAATGTCCAGCCATCACAGACAATGTCTGGCCTGTGCAAAAATGAAAACAAGACTTAGGAACCTTCCAAATTATCATTAATCATCAAAACCTAGATCCAACAATATCCCCTTTTTGATGATTGATGACAACAATCTCCATAAATCCCAAAATAGGTTCTTCAACTCCCCCTTAATATATGCAATAATATTTTGGAGTTGAAGAACCTATTTTGGAGAGACATGTATGAAAATTCAAATAAGAGAATGTGAAGCGGGAAGCGGAAGCACAAATTCAATCAAGTCATACATGAAACTTTAGGAACCTTCCAAAATATCAACTATCTCAAATATTATCAACTATCTCAAATATCTAAATATCTCTCCCCCTTTGTCATCAAGTACAAAAAGGAAGGGGTGAGAACTCAAATTGTGACGAGCAATTTCTTTGAAATGATTTTTTCTTGAAATTGTTTATTCAAAAACAAGATCTCAAGAAAATTATTCAAGCATATTTTTTAAAAATAAAAACAAGGTATATAGAAGAATAATCAACACACAATGAATATGTCAAAGACATTTAATTTACTTCTAATCATGCAAAATATAGATGCATCTAATGGTTTGGTGTGAAATTATCCGCTAGTTGCATGTTTTTTTACGTGATTGATCTCTATATCTCCTTTTGCCACATGATTTCTTATATAGTGATGCCGAATATCAATATGCTTTGTCCTAGAATGTTGAACCGAATTGTTTGTAATCTTTATGGCACTTTCATTATCACATAAGATTGGCACCCTCTTGAAGGCAATTTCATAATCCAATAAGATTTGTTGCATCCATAAAATTTAAGCACAACAACTTCCCGCCGATATATATTCCGCTTCGGCGGTTAAGAGGGCTACCGAGTTTTGTTTCTTGGATAACCAAGAGACTAGAGATCTACTCAAACGCTGACAACTACCAGATGTGCTTTTTCTATCGATCTTGCAACCCACATAATCCGAATCCGAATAACCAAGTAATTCAAAGTTTGTATTTTTCGGATACCCAAGACCTATGCTATGATAAATACCTAAGGATTCTTTTAATGGCAATCAGATGACATTCTTTAGGAGATGATCGAAATCTAGCACATAATCGAACACTAAATATGATGTCGGGCCTAGATGCAGTAAGATAAAGCAAATTACCAATCATAGATTGATAGAGTTTAAAATCAACCGCTTTTTCATTGTCGTCCATATCGAGATGTCCATTTGTAGCCATGAGAGTTTAATAGCTTTAGCATCTTCCATCTCAAGGCTCTTGAGCAAATCCTTCACATACTTGTTTTGACTCACGAACGTTCCGTTCTTGAGTTGCTTGATTTGACGTGTAAGAAAGAAACTTAGCTCTCCGATCATTGACATCTCGACTTCCCTAAACATCATCTTACCAAATTCTTAACAAAAAGATTCAGTAGTAGAACAAAAATAATGTCATCAACATATATTTGACACACAAAGAATTCTTTCTCGATTAATTTTGTGAAAAAAGATTGTGTTAACCTTCCCAATTTTAAAGTCTTTTGATATAAGAAAATTTCTAAAGCGTTTATACCAAGCTCAATTTGCAATGATTGATAGGAAATAACAGTTTCAATCCTCACAAAATTTCTGCCCCCTTTTGGCATTAATCACAAAAAACATACAAATGAAAGACATGACAAAAAGAGGTTTGACAAAAACAATTTAGGTCACAAAAAAAAGGAGAAAAGTATATGACCTAATGAAGAACTCAAATATCCATAAAGAGTACTCAAATCGAGAATTCATTCGAACATGCTCCAATTTCATGAAAATCATATCTGTTTTGACATGCAAAAGCAAAGGGAGGAGAAGAAGAAGCCGAAGAGATTAAGTAATCATCCAACTGCACACATCTTGGATAGAGTCCACAAGGGGCAGACAAAGTCCGGCTCTGAGCAGACAGAGTCTGGACGGTTCAGAAAAACAGCTGAAACTTTTGAAATTTTGAGATTTTGCAAGTTTTCTTCAAAATTTGAATCAAGTTCCAGAATAGACTCAAATATCATGTCAAGAACTTAGATGAATATAATTTAGATGGGTGTGATTCGAAAAAGATCTTGATTTTAGTCCCCCAAAAGAGATTTTAGGGTAAAATGGGTAAAAGCAAAAAGATTTTCACCAAATCTTCAATTCTTAACGAAACTTGGATTTTTCTGAAATGTTTGGACTTGGATGAATTTGAAATACTATTTCAAGACTAGAAATGGAGGAAAATCCAGCTCAAATAGCTAAATTCACAAAATGCACATTTTGGGTAATTTCGGGTTGAGAGTCATTTTCGGGCGACCTTTGTCATGTGAAAACTCGAAAACTGTAGATCTTTTGAGGGAAAGTTTAACATGAACTATCTTCAAGTGATTGAGTTCTAAGTGTTTTGTGTAGAAAGTTTTTGCCAAACCTCGACCCATCTTATTTTATGGAAATAAGTCATTTTTGGCCAAAACAAGATTTTGAAGATTCCAATTTAGCCAAAATTCAGCGTTTTAACTTGAAATTCTCATTTTCAACTTTCAAAACCTTTGAAAACATTTTTTGAACCTATTTCAAAGGTTTTGTGTCATTTTTGAACATTTTTTAGTATTTAAAACACTTTTTCGCCTTTTGGTTCGAAAAATGACTCTTTTACCAAAACACTTGCGTAATTTTGATTCATGTACATAATTAGGGTTTACAATTATTCAATGAGCTTGAAGTTTCTCTCCCTTAATGTGTCATCCAAGTTTGGTCATCAATTATGTGCAAGGGATAGAAATGATCTATTTGTAAATAACGAGAGTTCAACAAGAATCAAAACAAAAATGAAAGTCATGGATTCCCTTCTTTATGGCCCAAAGCAAAGAATATTTGAAATGAAATCAATTCAAGGCCATGTCATGCTAGGAGTAAGAGAATACTATTTGGCATAAATTTTATTTACGTTCATTTTTGAAGTTCTCACAAAATAGTATTTGGATCAAACGATTGAATTCCAAAGATAATCAAGAAGGATCCAAATGAAATCAAATCGAGAAACCATCCAAACAAACACCAAAAATCATGAAAAGTTTCATAGAGTTAAATAACATCAACACAAACACTTTCCATGAAGATCCAACATTCAAATATTTTAGTCATTTGAAAGAAATGACAGATTGACATTCAATTTGACTGAAAATTTTCTTAAACACTGTGGCTTACTTATAATCATAGAAACATACGCATACAAGTTCCAAAAAATTCCAAAATGAAGTCTGGAGATAAATGATATAATGAGGAACTAGTTTGCCTTTTACAGTGAAGCCAAAATCAGAGCCAACAATAAGATATGAAAAAGACAAATGTTGACTAGATTAAAAGTTTCAGATTTCAGGTTTTGAGTAAATTTTTTTACACTTGTAAAGGCATCTGAAAAACCACGCAAATGACTTCCAACATTTTTGAAATAAATTAACAGTAAAGACCAATCATAGAAGATAAAATATCATGTAGAAACTTTCTTTAAATAGCCAACCAATTTGAGAGATATAAAAATGACAAATCAGCCAAAAACCATGAGAAGTTTGAATTTGCAGATTTCATATTTGATTTGTGAAAAATCAAATCCAATTGAAATGAAAATTTGCAAAAAAAATTTCAATGCATGAGTCATATTTTGCAAAAAAAGGATTTTCCAATCAAGAGTTATGATCAAATGATTTTTATGTTAAGTAAGAAGGTTGAAGTTCGACAAATTTTTGCAAATTGAGTTCAAATTTGATTTTCATAGGATTTTTGATATGAAAGAGTTTACATGAGTTATTCATATCATTTTGAGCTGAAGCTCACGAGTAAAGACCATAGGAATAACTAAACTCATGTTTTGCATGTATAAGATATTTCGGGTCAAAGCAAATTTTCCGGTGAGATGCAAACACCCATAATTTTCAAATTAAAACTCTTTTGAGAAAATTTTCAATTGCAAACTTCTTCGGGGTAATAATATCTAGGAGTTTTGTAAAACAAATTTGAGCAACATCCAAATAGATTTTGATTAGCACTCGAAACTGATTTGGTTAAAAAAATAAGATACTCGAAAATCATTTTGGAGCTAGTTTTAATAAAAACATTTTAAAATCACCTTTCATCCAAAAACTCTAAAAACCTTTTAAATACATTTTGAAGACCATTTTGAGAGGAATTGATGATTTTTGGCCTTTTAAATGAAACTTTGACATTTTGACAAAAAAAAAGTTCATTTTAAAAGCTTACACTTGCAATTTTGAAATATTTCACATATAAGGGTGCAATAGACAATGGAAGCATTTATAAATTACCACTCCTAAAAATATAATATCATAAGTTTTAAATTTTTACTCTTTTGCATAGTTGGCCATGAAGATTTAAAAACAATAAGGAATAAAGAAAGAAAATGCAATACATTTTTAAAAAAAATAAAAAAGAGTTAAGCCCTTTTAGGTACCCAAACCATACGAGATCCTCTAGCCTTGTCGCATAAGTCTTTTGGTACCGAAAAAACTATATTTTTAGGTTTTGAAAATGGAAATCAATAAGTTTTGCAATTAAACTCTTTCTAGAACAAGAAATCAAATAAGAGTCAAAAGAACCAACTCTAAAAGAGTTAGATACACACTCATGCGAATGTTGTCCTATTAAGTAGCATAAGGAACATGAAGTTCGAGAGGGCTTTTCAAATGAAATGGTATGAGTGTTATGAAATATGTGATGCCTCTTACTAGATAAGTGTGTGTGATTTAATTTTTCCTTTTTAAATAAATTATCTATGATCTAAAGGGGATTTAATAAGCATAGCACTACTCATATGATATCTAATAAGGTTATCACTCAATCTATTTATTTTAGCCATAAGTTCATCATTTTCAATTTTAGGTACATGAGGTGATACCGTGCTAACACATTAACATGATGCGAATGAGACACAAGTAGATGAACTAGAAGGCATAACAATATAATCACTAGATGAGCTAGACATATCAAATGAGAAGCAACTAGTACTAACACTACGGCATAAAGATGAGTCACTAGATAAATCATGGTATGAGTTACTAGTATCAACCATACAAGCATGTGAATCAATAAATGAATCACTAGACAAATTATCACATGAAGTACTAGTGTCCACAAAGGTAGCATTTGAATCTAAGCATGAATTAACAATTAAGTTATTACAAGAGGTGCTAGCATGTGAAATGGAAGTATGTGATTCTAAGGATGGATCAATAAGCATGTCACAAGAAACTCCAACATCTAAGGTAATTATGAAGCTAATAGCATCCTTGGCAAGCAAGGAATCATAAGAGCTTTTCAACTCTTAATATTGCACTTTCAAGGATAAGAGGTTCTTCTTTAAAGTGCAAAAACTTTTAGTCATATTGCCAAACAAGCCATTTAATTCTACAATCATATCCATAAGCTTATCATTGGAGAAGTTAATATTTGATACCGTCGAGTCACATGCCATAAGGCATATAGATTTGTCTTTAGATGAAGACTTTGAACTTGACGCTTTCTTTCTAGTTTTCTTTGAGCTCTTCTTGCAAGATTTCGCCTTTGTCTTGCTTAGGCGAACCAAGTCAATGACGTCTTTTATCTTGCGAGAAAGCTCCCGATCCTCCGCAATGAAATCATCATTCTTGATATGCTCGGAGGTGGAATGTATGTCCTTCTCCTTGGACATAGCTTCATTTGACATAAGCACGTCAATGAGCTCGCTCATTGAAGTGTCGAAGAGGTCACCATTTGCAAGAATGGTTATGAAGTCTTTGTAGCAACCCTCTGGTAACACCTCAAGTAATTTCCTACAAATATCTAGATTGGAAATATTAGCGCATGGGCTTTGAGCTCATTTGTGATGTTGATCAAGAGATCATATATTGATGAAACACGGGGTGCCCGATCTTCCGTCAGGTAGATGATAAGTCGATTTGGTGGAGATCTCGACGTTGACGATCCGGCTTCTCATCAGAACTGATCGAACCCAGCAATCGCTACACCACTGCTTTGTTGGTTATCAACCGTGCCAAGACGCGGTTGACCTCGCCAAGAAGGCTAATTTCTGCAAGAGAATCGAGAGCACAAGCAAAAACGTAGAAGAAGCAATCTGGAAATTGCAAATCAAATTGAATTAAGCTCAGAAGTTGGGGTTCCACAAACCGATCTACAGGCGAAACTACAAAGGCAGAATAATCTAAGCAAAACCCAAGTCTCCCTGTGACGGCTACGGAGTATGTATATGAGAGAGAAAGAGAGGCAGCGGCTAGGGTTTAGGTCGCAGCCTAACTAAGATACATGGGCCAAAGGCCCAAAAAGAGGTAACGCAGCACCAGCCAGACTCTGTCTCGTTCGCACTGTTTGGATGATTCCTGGTGACTTGGAAAGAGTTTGGTGGCGGGACTAGATGCGTTGGAAAGCTTATCTCCTAAACTTTCCATGAAGTGGTAGAACGTCGAAAACAGACTTCGTACGTGGCCTGGGCGTCCGTTTGAAGACAGACGTGTCGCTGCAGTCCGAACCGGCATCCATCTCGGGATCAACTCGAACCTTGGCTCGTCTCGGTGCGTCGTGACATCCTCGCTGATCCAAACCATGTTTCCTAAGTACAAGAACAATATCATTAGGTAGTAACTCGCCCTCTACGGTAGTTCACATAAACTTAGGAACGAGCTCACGTGGTAATTTAGCTGACGTGCGCGTGCCCTTGTAATTGGTTCTTGCACAAGCGGTGTTGGAGAAGTTGACGCATCCGTAGGAGTGATGTCCTCATCATCCTCCCCCTCTTGAATTGGAGTCGTCCTCGACTCAAGCTCATCTTCTTCTCCCAAGTATGGGCGCAAATCTGAAACGTTAAAAGTGGGGCTAACCCCGAAAGCGGCGGGCAACTCAAGTTTATATGCATTATCGTTTATACGCTCTAGCACCCTAAAAGGACCATCAGCACGAGGCATCAATTTAGACTTTCTTAACTCAGGAAAGCGGTCTTTACACAAGTGTAGCCAAACAAGATCTCCAGGAGCAAATATCAATTCTTTTCTACCATGACTACCAGCAATACGATATCTTTCATTCATATGTTCAATATTATCTTTTGTTGTCTCATGCAGTTTCAGAATAAACTCAGCACGTTTCGTAGCATCTAGATTGACCCTTTCAGATGATGGAAGAGGCAACAGATCAATTGGAGCACGAGGATTGAAACCATACACTACCTGAAAAGGACTTACCTTGGTAGTCGAGTGCAGTGCACGGTTGTAAGCAAACTCCACATGAGGAAGACACTCTTCACACAGCTTCAGGTTCTTCTTCAAAATAACCCGCAACATCGTGGACAATGTGCGGTTCACAACCTCCGTTTGGTCATTAGTTTGGGGATGACATGTAGTAGAAAACAACAATTTGGTCCCTAATTTGTTCCATAAAGTTCTCCAAAAGTGGCCCAAGAATTTTGTGTCACGATCTTGATGATTGGGGCTCAGTCGCTCCTGTTCTTGTGCATCTCGTGCAACTCGTCACATGGCAGCGTCGTTGCGGTGAACCCCCATGTTAGACTCCTCATCGACTTCATTGTCTTGTTGGATCGTTGTTCCATTAGAAGGTTGTCGTTTCTCCACATTCTCCACCCTGCCAGCAAGATCAGAGATACGACGATCTAGCCTCTCGATACTGTTCTGATTGTCTTGTTTGTCCTTCGGGAACTTGTCCATGAGCTCTTGGATGCTCTTGCTGAGGGCCTCGTTCATATCAAGAATGAGCTTACGAAGGTCATTCTCCTCAGTAGCAGTTCTAGCTCTGGTTTGCGGTCCTGTCATGGTTAGTAGGAACAAAGATAACACAAAGTATGATCCCTATAAACTACTAGGTGGTGGTATGTGGATTCACTTGCCCTCAAGTGTCTTACTATGTTCTTGCAAGGATCTTACCAACACTGCAGAAGATACAACCGGTGGCTGGTTCGTGATACCGTGGGGCGTGAGTGAGGCGATTACAAGGCTGAATCCTGTTCTGATAAGAAGAAGGTGGACCTCGAAAGGCAATTGTATATAAGCAAAGGATTAGCAATAACCGAAATCAGATAACAAAGCTGAATAAATATCCAAAGTACTTGTCACAGTTGCTGGCCTAAACGCGTTCCTAAAACTAGTTCAAGCAAGCAAAGTGATCGGTACAGGCGATGGACATGAAAGGATGCAAGCACTTCTGATCTCTTTTTTTTTTTTTTTTTTTTTTGCTAATCTTTCTTTTCGTGCGGCTCTTTTTTATGCACTTGCATTTTTTTTTAAACAGTGCTGCAAAGGATGGATTACAACTCAAAATTTAAGAATTACGCACAAATCCCATCACAATACTCTCAGCAGTTTAGCAAAGATGCTCTATAGAAACTTCCAATAATAATTTGGGGCTCTTAGAGACCTCAAACGAAAAAACTTATAACTAGGAAGTTGTACCTATTTTCTTTCTCATCAATTTGAATATATGGAACACCCAATCTGGAGTTTGGAACTAGGAAATATGGCCCCCGAATTACAGGATGTACAGATTACTCCGAGATGAAACAGATTAACTTCCAACGCGATTTTCGCCACGAATATGGCGTTTCTGGAATTTGGTGCAATGAACAAAGTTGTAGATCTCTTCGAGAGATACAATTTAGACTATTTAATGGCCCAAATTGGTATTCAGACGACAAAAATATTGTCTTTATAAAATGACCCTACATCATGTGTATTTGACAATGTAAGAAAAAGAGTTACAGAGAGGTGGTTACAATATATAAGCTAGCTAATCATATCTTTGCTAAGTCTAGTCTTCTCTCTGTAGTCGATCGTCCCCTGACCCTTTCCTTGAAGGCCTTCTTATACTTGCCGAAGAGGTCGTCGGTTGTTCTCCTGAAGGCATGCCCCACAATCTCTCTTAACCTCCCCGAAGTGGCAGCTGGGAGGTCATGGGTACATGGTAGTTGCCGTAGCTCATGAGTACGTGACGGTTTTGGTAGTCTTGACTTAGTCGTCGTGGAACTGCCTTGTTATCTTAACCTCTTTCGACGGTTACCTTGTCAGGGACTAATGATTATCTCGGAAATAATCATAAGGATCATGGTGAGGTAATGTTTAAAGGGTGATCGCGTAATGCTGCAACCACGATGATGGGATCAGTCCTTGTATCGGCGAGAGAGGATGGTCATAGGGACTATCTATGCACCCATACTGCTCTCGGATACAGCATAAGACATGGGTTCTACGATAATAGGTGTCTTGAATTTGCCCTAAAAAGTATGATTTTTGAGTTATATATATCCAGAATGCCCTTGGATTACCCGATATTCTTCCTTCTGGCCTTAGGCGACCATAGGGAGGACCGCGGCTATAGTCATGTGCGACCATGGGACGCTTGTGCAACCATGGAGGTCTAAAAGTAGCTAACAATCCTCGTCAGCAAGCACAAGTGGTTCTTATGATGCCCAATGAATCACCAAAATTGTCTATGGACTCTCTGTGGAAGATTATGCAAAGGTTCTATTGCGAGCTAGTTCTGCACTAATATAAACTTGTTCATAGAAAAGTGTTAACAGAACATTTGTAGATCTCGAAGTTAGCTTTACAACGGATCCAAGAATGTCAAAATCAGAGTTCAGATGATGAAGTTATGACTGTTTTAGTGTCTGTTATTCAGATAATGCTGTGATTCCGAAAATTGTAAAAAAGATTGATCGAGAGTTGGGCCAAATTGGGCTTCGGGTCCAACCTAATCCCACATTGATTGTGGAGACTAATCTAAGTAGAGATTAGCTCTATATAAGAAGAGAAAGTGTTAGGGAGAGCACTCATCCCTTTGAGAGAGTTTTTGGCTATTGTGCTTAATCTTTGAAACTTTTGTATTCTTAACTTTTTTCTTGGTTGTTGAATATTTTATAAGAAGTTAAATCTTCTCTCTTTTTTATTGTTTAATTTTCGTATATGCTTGTTCAAATACTCGCAATTGATTGTTTAAATATTCACAATTTAAATATTCGCAATTGATTGTTTAAATACTTGTAATTGGTTGTTTAAATACCCGCATTTGATTGTTTAAATACTTGCAATTGGTTGTTTAAATACTTGCAGTTGATTGTTTATTGATACTTTTTATTTCTCCTTTTTTATGGAGATTTTTGGATATTAAGAGAAGTGGTACTATGATTGGGGATATCTATATTTGAGATATCCAAGCACCTCTAGCATCTTCATACCTTCTCTTCTTTCTTTGGCTTGTTTCTTAGAAATTTATTTTGCAAAACCGATTCACCCCCCTCTCGATTCGCTATCCTTGTCTTTCAAACCTGCACACCTTGCCTGCAGTTTGCTTCGTGCCAAAACCTGAAGGGATATCCATGTATACCTTTTCTTATATATCACCATGGAGAAATGCATTCTTTACATCCATCTGATGCATCTTCCATCTACCATTCACAACGAGTGACACAGGTGTCTTTACTGTATTCATCTTCACTACTGGAGCAAAGGTCTCGTCATAATCTATCCCATATGTTTGACTGTAACCCTTTGCTACCAGTCTTGCTTTATAGCGTTCAACATTTCCTTCTAGTGTTTGCTTCACTATGAATACCCATCTACATCCTACAGTCTTTTTACCCAATGGAAGGAGCATTAGCTCCCAAGTCCCTTTTTTACTAGAGCTTCAAGCTCTTCCACCATGGTTGCCTTCCATCTTGGGTCCTCTTTGGAGTCCTGCCAACACCTGGGTATAGACACAATATCCAACAATGCAACAAATGCTCTATGCGCGGATGAGAAATTAGAATAGGAAATGAAATGGGCAAGATCATGATCAAAACCATATCGATTAGGAGGATTCCTCGCATTACTGCAAGACGACCTCCTCAAAGGTATAGGTGATGAAGGAGGAATTATACCAGGAGTTAGAGCAGGTAGGGACAAGGGACCTTGACATGGCACATCAACTAGCTGAGTGGCACTAGATCTCTCATTCCTCTTTTCTCTCCTTCTATACACCCAATACTCCCCCTGAGGTTGTATCTCTCCCTGTATGTCTTCACCACCTCTCTGTTCCTCTCTCTCTTCCAGATCATGTTCTCTTCTTCCATCTCCCTCTACACTCTCCTCATCACCACCTTCTTCAGACATCACCTCCACTAGACAAGGTACTGAACCCATGACTATGTTGGATTTCTCCCCCTCTCGACTAACACCCCCTGTGTTAAGAGAGTCATCAAAGCAAGAGAACTCACCACCTGATTCTGTATAATATGAATCCTGCTCGTGAAAGGTGACATCCATGCTCACAAACATCTTCTGCTCCACTGGGCCCCAACATACATAGTCCTTTTGTGTTGCAGAATACCCTACAAAGATGCACTTCACTACTCTGAGACCTAGCTTGCCTGTTGTTGGTCTGTTGTCTTGCATAAAACAAACACACCCAAATACCTTAAAAGGGACAATATACTTGTTTTCTCCCAACAATATCTCACAAGGTGCCTGCCATCCCAGTACTCTTATGGACATTCTATTGATAAGATAGGCAGCGATCAAAACAGCATGTCCCCATAGGTACTTTGGAACATTCATCGAGAACATCAAGCATCTCGCCACTTCCAACAGATGCATGTTCTTTCTTTCAGCCACCTCATTTTGAGCAGGTGTATAAGGACATATAGTCTGACGAGTAATGCCTGAGGTAGTCAGATAGTCCTTCAGTGCCTTGTTGCAATATTCCAAGCCATTGTCAGATCGCAACACTTTGATGTTTGCCCCATGTTAATTCTGAATCATTCTATGAAATTCCTTGAAATATGCACATACATCACTCTTGCTCTTCATCAAATACAACCAAGTAACATGAGAATGACAATCGATGAAAGTAATAAACCACTTGTATCCATTAGCAAAAGTTGTGGAGCAAGGCCCCATACGTCATAGTGTATCACATCCAAACAGTTGCTAATCCTATGACTAGAGCTCACATATGAACTTCTGGTATGCTTGTCAAGTTCACATGCATCACATACCAGTTTCCCTTTATCAGCCTTTTCAAACATCAAGGATACAAGCGACTCAGTAAGCTAAAAGAAGAATGACCCATCCTCTTATGATGTAGCAAGAAACTATACATATGTGTGTACATTTTTGCAATTAGCCACCCTGTACTATATGTTATAGCACTATCACAAAAGGGTAACTCTCAACAGTTTCAAAATTACATATGGTTCCAAATTTAACCACTTCATACTTGTGATTTTTTCTTATCAGGTTCGGATTCCTGGTGAGAGCTTGTTAGGTCCCAACGATAACTGGTCATCTTGGCTAGGACAGAAAATAAAATTGCGGCTGGAAGCAGGCGGTAGATGCTATGTTAGAAAATCGTATAAGCTAATGATTATACAGGATCAAGAAAATATAAGAACTTGACAAAAATACCAAAAAAAACCAAAAAAAAAAATAAAGAGTAGGCCAGAATTATTGAGAAACTGGACTGCTTCTTAGCCTCCTGACCAGGTCCAGGAAACCAATCCCAAAACAGGACCCTGATTGTTATCTCTACCATACTTATATGATGACTCTGCTCTCGCAGTCTAAGCTGAAATAGAATGTAAATAGACTACAATACCCCTTAATTAATACAATACTTATTCCATCTCTACGTTCCTATGATCTTGGAGCACCATTGCATATGATCTTGAAGTCCTTTTCTGCAAATAAATCTGAATTCCGCAAAAGTATAGATCAACCTTGATGCTTAAATATTTTCTCTAATGTGTTTGGGAGAGATTAGCAGGTGCTTGACCAGAAGTTGTATACCTTTTTTGGTTATTTATCGTATGATATTTGACTAATCAACCTGATTAATTTTAGACAATCTATTCGTTCTTTTCCAGTTCAATTTGGAAAGGTGCTAGATCAATTTTTTTTCCTTGAGAAATTCAGAGTAGTATTTCTTTTTTGTTGTTTACCATTGTTCTTTTCATTTTATCTGCAGTTGCATACCAGCTTGAATTAATTTCACTCTGACAAATTGGAATCCCTGTAGGCTTCAAGCAAATCAAGAGCCAAATTCTGATAGTGTATCCTCTGATATCCGAAGTTCATGTTCCATGCCATTGCATTTGAAATTGCACTTGACAAGATATGATTGGTGGCCTGATGGCCTCCCATGTTGGTGGATATGAGGGTTCCGAAAACCAGTGGTAATCGGCCGGTAAATGGGCCTATCGGTTTGGACCGGAAATCAAACACTGGTCAGTTCGAAAACAAATTCAAAAGTTGCAATTTGAATTCAAATTTTGATTTTGTTTCAAAACATAGAATCTCAAGTTCCAATTATGTAATATCAAGTTCTAAAGTTCTTCATCTTTGAGCAACACCTAATCTTTCTAGATATCCAACAACACAAATATATAATTGTTAAATGCCCCCAGTTCTCATTCGGTATTACCAGTTACCAGTGTCATCCAAAATTAAATGGCAATTTTGAATTGTGTTTTCCATCCATTTTTTTCTCTTATTCCCACCGATAACCGGCTAGAAACCAATATTGGCCTACTAGCGGGAATCAGGGCAAAACTGGTTTTCTGAATCCTGGTGGGTATAACATTTGGTCATAAGTACTTCAATAACCTCATCTTGCTTCTCTTGCATGATAGAAAATTGTGGAATCACTGAAACAAGAGTATTATCATCAAGTTTTACATGATCAATATTGGGTTCTATGTACGGTGTCAAATCCTCTACATTAATAGTGGTACTGATATTCATACTAGGAGGTAGATCCAGAATACAAATATCAGGTTGGTCTTTTTGCATTATATTAAATAGATTTGTCTTTCTAGCATATAGCTTTGCAAACTTCTTTTGAACATTGTTTTGGCTTAAAATTATTGAAGTATTACTTGATCATCCACTTCAAATTCTTGAATCTTTTGTGTAACTCAGCAATTTGTTTATACTTTTCATTTTTTACAATTATTTTTCTTTGAACCTCCGCATGCAAGTCATGAAAATGATATGCAAATGAAAAAAAAATGCAAACCCACTATGGTGCTCATGATCCATTTTTGAGCAAGGAATGAAATGGACTTTTTTTGAAAAACAATCAACCACCACCAAAACTGAATCATGTAGGTGCATGTAGGAATCAGCCTTCGATCTAACCCAAACAAAAAATGTTAGTTTTACAATTTTGGACACTGAATTGACTAAAATAAAAACAAAAACTGAATCTAATTAACCAATAAAATTCAGTTGGTTTATTTGGTGTACTCACTAAAGCAATTTGTTCATAAGAAACGGAACAAAATATTCAAACATGCAATATATGCTTAAAAATATAATAGAGGTAGAAGATACTAAAATCTAATTTGAATAACTTGAACATAAATATATCAGAATACCACTACTACCAAAGCAAAATAAGGGAAAATTGAAGTACAATATAAGGAAAAATAAGAGGCAGAAACACAATTTGACTTATCCAATTAGTTTGGATTGCTAAATAGAGCAATTGGAATCCTAAAATGCCCTTTATAGGAGATGGCCATGGGCGTTGGAACTCCAAGGATGGCCATGTACTTCATATATGTTGTGCGAGGGCCAAAAGTCCACATAGAAAGAGATTTTTCTTTTGTTCCTAACATTTTCTTCATCTATTTCTGTTGTATATGTATGTGCTTTTCTCTGATTGAGCGTGTATTTCATATGGTACATGAAGTCCCGCATGGTTGCATATGAGCCTTTCTCTAAACATCTTAGCATTTCAGCCTAACTTTTTGTAACCTTGTGGGAAAAGTTGCAACTCCTTTTGGGCTATTTGGTTGCCAATATACACAATTATCCTATCTTTCTTATGTTTGGTTCTCTATTGTATTGGATAAGGGGGGTTTAGAGTAGAGTTGAATTTCTTTGAAAAATAGTTGTCAGTTGAGAAAAAATTGATGAGTGATTTGAGTTTTTCTATATATAAACGGTTTGAATTTAGACCATATTATAGAAATTGAATATTTAAAAAAGTTAGATTTAAAATCAGATAGGCTCATAAATTCCCACCTCATCCGGCATGAGGTCATGTGAAAAATATGACTGGACAACACCATCCCACATAGACTAATAGTCTAATTGTGAGTAATTATTAGCAATAATTAATGGTGAATAATAAATAATAATAGTGTTTATTAAATTATTAGCGGCAATTTAAGTAATGATTAGCATTAATTAGTAGTGAATATTCGTGATTAGTAATAATTAATGATAAATAATTATTTCTAAAAATTAATTTGTCGTACAGTCATAAACATAACTAATCCAGTAAACCAAACCAAGATTTGTAAAAACTGATATTGTTTTAGTTCCATTTGACTTCTGGTGGACTAGTCGGATGCTGAACAATATATCATGTCGTTAACACTCATAGCGGATTATAAAAATATAGTTGATTTGTACTTAAATTTTAATAAGATATTTCATAATTTTCTGGTATTAGAAAAAGACATGCTAGATTATAGAGCTTAAATTAATCAAAATCATTGAGCGTAGTGACTATTTTTATTTTGTTTTTAGTTTTCCATGTTGTTGGTTACTCTCAACAGGTAAAATATTTCGCTTATACTTTGTATTTATATCTTAAAAATGAAGATGAATTAAAATTTATGGAATTTACTCCTCCGTATGTACTGGTTATATCAACCCAATATATATCGACTTGATGTGCTAATTGTATCAGTCCATATCAATCTAGTATATACTAAATTGATAAATATGACCAATATGATCTCAGTTTCATTTATGGATCAAAACCAATATATTGAGCCATACAATTATTTTTTAGAACATCAAAACAAATAATATCTCAATCAATCTTCTATCATTCTATACAATCAAACAAACAGTAAAGTCGCATATATCATCGAGGATGACATCATAAAGAATTTACGAAGTTATCTGACCAAACAGCCCTTTTTTTTTAAGTTTTATTTTAATGTAACTTGCATGTTAGTGGGGCTGACGAGGATAATAATAAACCCCCCTCTGTTTCATCGCCCTCGCATGGCGTCCTCTTCTCACCACCTCCTCCCTCTCCTCCTCCTCCTCCTCCTCTCCCACCTCTCGGTCGCCTCGCTGGCGAATACCCTCGATGGCGACCTCCTGGGCGCAGCACGTGCGCCGGAGTTCGCAGCGTGGCTGATCGGCGTGCGGCGCCGCATCCACCAGCACCCGGAGCTGGCCTTCCAGGAGCACCGCACCAGCGAGCTGGTGCGCGCCGAGCTCGACGTGCTCGGCGTCTCCTACGCCTGGCCCATCGCCCGCACCGGTGTCGTGGCGACTGTCGGCGCCGGCGGGGGCGCCGGCCCAACCGTCGCACTCCGGGCCGACATGGACGCGCTCCCCTTGCAGGTTAGCCGTTAGCGCATTTCTTGATTCGATCGGTTGCATTGGTAGGGTTCTTGGAGGGAAAGATTGGGCTTTCTCGTGGGGGTTTGGTGGGGGCAAAGGCAACATCTTGATCGTGTTGAATTTAGGACATAACAGTTTGGTCGTCTTTTGAGTGGTTTCTTGGGAAAAAGTTGTGTTTTTATGGCTGTTTCCTGGGGGAATTTGGATAGAATTTATATGGTTGGTGTACTTGTCCGGAGTAACCTGACAGAGTTTTCAATTCTCTTTTATCATTTTATATGTGCAATTCTTTTGGAAAAATTGCTGTACTTCAGATTAGAGATGCTGAAATGCGAGTGTGAATTTAGATGATGTTATGGAAGCTCTGTGAAACAGGAATATAGGAAAGAATATGATATGTAGGTTTTATGAATTGGGGATTTGGTGAAGTTTTAAAGTAGTATATGTGAAGTTTGAAAGGTGATGCTGTAGATCATAATTGTGTTCAGTTCTTCTATCATTGGTTGGAGGGCATGTTAAGAATTCCAGCTACTGTTCTTCACCTTGTAAAAATAGGTTAAGTTTAAAGGGAGCAAATAGCAATAAGGGTCCATAGCTTCTATTTAATGTAGTTGTAGCTATTTTAGTTTCTATGGTTTGTTTCAATTTGCCATCTCTTTCATTATGTGTTCGGTTGTATTGTGTTGTCATTGAATATTCAAATGTTGTAGTGACAACTTCAAGCTATAGAAGGCGTTGCACCATCCAAACAGAACTCTTGCCAACATCATTCTTTTATCTGTCACATCATTGAACTGAATGAACTTTTTAAAGCATGAATGGAAATAGTTAAACTCTTGCAGCAAATGTAATTCCAACAAAGTAGGAATCAAAAGGTCCCTATGGTGGCATTTGAGAGAATAGGGTACCTTGGAACTGAGGTCACAAGAAAATGGTCTTCGTCTTGCTTTTATTCAGAAAAATATTGATATTGTTTGAATTGTGTTCTGGAGCATGTTGCCTGTCTATTTAATATGGAAATGACTAATGTCTAGAGTTCCTTGCATCATATCCTGTGCAAATACAATCCAAAAGCATTTTATAAATCTTGGAGGAAAAGAAAAATAAAAGATCAGATTTTTCCATGTAAAATATGTGGCATATCAGGCTTAGATTTGCTCCTGATATAGAGGGGCTGAGGGAGGGCTTGTACATGAGCATAATACATTAAATACAAAAGCTTTTTACATGTCTTCTAGGTATCCTATGCTAGTGTCTTACTACTACACAGATATTTTTGCTTGACCAATTGTAATGCGGTGCTTTGTCAGGAATTCGTAGATTGGGAATACAAGAGCCAGGAAAGTGGAAAGATGCATGCCTGTGGACATGATGCTCATGTCACAATGCTTCTAGGAGCTGCTAAGCTTCTTCAATCACAGAAGGACGACTTGAAGGTATTATCTGGGTGGCATTTGTGAAATTGAGCTTAAGTGTGTCAAGGTAAAATATCATGTTACTGTAGTATCATCAGAATCCTATGCTGACAATAATCCATAGCAAATGGGATCTCCAACTCAGTGGGCTTCCATCCATTTCATGCAGCTTGGATACAACATTGGTTGTAGACTCATTCAGATTCAAAAGTATACAGTGATCAATAGCTTTTGTTTGAACATTGTGCAGTTGAGGGTAGCAGAGGTGAATTTAGTTGCATACCTATAAGTAATCAACTCACTGGGAATATTGTAGCATCCATGGTAACATGTTATAATGACCATAATCAGAGAAGCTTCCACTTGTCAGCCAGCATGCATCTGGCATCACATGGAACACATATTTTCAAGTCATCAGATAAATATGGAAATTCAGAATTAAATTCTTTGTGGTGCCTTTCTGATTTATGGGTACTCTTTACACTAATTCTAAATCTTATCTTGGTGATATAGTTCTTTTTTTACATAGGGTACAGTGAAGCTTATTTTCCAGCCAGCAGAAGAGGGTCATGCCGGGGCGCATCTTGTTCTAGAAGAAGGTGCTGTGGACGGTGTGTCTGCCATATTTGCCATGCATGTTGATCCAAGACTTCCGGTAGGTGTGGTCACCTCCAGGCCAGGACCCTTCTTTGCTGCATCAGCTCGATTCTGTGCAACAGTAACTGGAAAAGGTGGGCATGCAGCAGGCCCACATTTTGCCATTGACCCCATTGTAGCTGCATCCTCTGCTATACTCAGTCTACAGCAACTTGTAGCACGGGAAACTGATCCCCTCCAGGCTGCAGTATGTGATCTTCTTAGCACCTTTGCCTAGTACATTAGTGCTCTAATTACGGACCACATATGTAACCATTCGCCTGTCAGATATGCAACTCAGAAAATGACATGCTCATTCTTGCTGTACTTTTAGGTGGTATCCATCACGCTCATAAAAGGAGGTGAAGCGTACAACATTATTCCGGAGTCGGTCACCTTTGGTGGTACCTTTAGGAGTATGACAACTGAAGGTCTATCATATCTTATGAAGAGGATTAAAGAGGTGAATAACTCCTCTAACTAGCTAAAACCAGTTGAAATTTGCAGTTCCTACTATACTGATTCTGAAAAATTATAACCAGTTGCACTAGAGATAGTCCAATTGAATTGTGCAGTATCTACTGTACTCATATCGACAACTGATAACTTGATGTTTCTTTGGAAGATTATAGAAGGGCAGGCAGCTATGAACCGCTGCACTGCCACTGTAGACTTCATGGAGGAGAAGCTCAGGCCATATCCAGCCACCATCAATGATGAAGGGATGTATGCTCATGCTAAGGCAGTGGCTGAGAGCATGCTTGGGGAAGCTAATGTCAACATAGCTCCACAGATCATGTGCGCTGAGGATTTTGCGTTCTACGCGCAGAGAATTGCAGGAGCCTTTTTCATGATTGGAGTCAGGAACAACACCATGGAGACAGTCTATCCCCTGCACTCACCCTATTTCGTGCTTGATGAGAATGTGCTTCCAATAGGAGCTGCCTTCCATGCTGCTGTGGCAATTGAGTACTTGAACAAACACACATCCACCTGAAACTAGATTGAGAATTGAGCTTGCTTGTGTACGTTAAAATACTCAAGTTGGCTTCGCATTTGCTGAATTTGCTTTAATTTGCTTCTCCTACTCCTGCCGGAAGAAATAGCCTGTGCACTAGGTGGAAATTCAGCACATGTTGTCCAGCTTTCCAGCACAGCTTGAACAACCAAGTGCTGTAGGGCTGTATCACTAACATCTTATTTGACACCCCCGATTTTCTGGTCCGCCACTGCCTGGATATCAGTTTCATAGAAAGAGACATGCATGTAAGTATACCTTGTTACTTTCTTTCAATGCTTTGGATTTCTGCATGGACTCTTGAAAGTGAATAGGGCCATCCTCTGGCATCAGAATAAACCATGTAAATATTTGCATAATTTGCTGGCAATGCTAGTGTGTATATGATTCGCAACATCCTAAGAGCCTAACTGCTTAAAAAATTGAAATCAAGCTAGTGTCAGCATGAACAGATTTTTGCAACACAGACACTGATTACATGATGTATTTATTTGTGATTGAGGAATAAGATGGATGCCTTTTAAGTTACTAACAAATGCAGACAGTTAAGATCTGTGCTGGCATATGAACATCCCTTAAGCTTTGGCTGGGCTGCTCTCCTTAAATGTCTATTTACTTGAACTACTTTTCTAGGATCTAGTGTTTTTGACTTAACTACTCTTATGGTCGACTGTTGTCAATTTATACATTGTACATGCACAAATGTAATTCTCAATATGGACTATTTTTAAGTGACCATCCAGTTGTTAAACTTCCAGAGATCCCAATGCGGCAAAATATTAAAAATATTTGGAGCAAAACTTTTCTGCACTAAGAATACAACTCAAAATCCCTGCACAGTCAAACTTTTTCAACCTAAACAGACATGTAAAATACTTCAATACAAACTCCGTCGATGGAGGACGATATATCTAATAACCTCATAAATAAATTTATTGCCTGTCTACACACCTTGCATCACAGGCCTGGCAAAAGACACCAATCCAATCACAAATCAAGCCTGTATCAGAGACAACTCTCTCTTCAAGAGTACTGTCCTTTTACAATCTCCCGGTTGACCAAATCGATGAAACCATCATTCTGCCAAAAACAAATCAACTCATCAAAGAAAATTTGTTATTTTGAGACGCACCTATCGAAAAAAATAGTGTATAATTAAAAAAAAATCAAATTTGTACAGAGCTACTCAAAAGGATATTTTAGGTTTAGTTTGACTTAGTAGTTATGGATAAATGATAAAAAAAAAAATAAGTTGTCTGAACTAGGCTATCCATTTCCATCTGTTTTATTGCTGGATAGTGAACAGAGCAAAGTGCAAATTGGTTTAGATTGAGAAATGTTACCCAAATTCAATTCCGGTTGATGGATAGTGAAATATATATTTGTCGGTTGGTAATTTCTTTTTGTTTTTCTTATGTTTGTCATGAAATTTTATGAGATTTCATAATATACCTTGAGCAAAGTGCAAATTGGTTTTTCTTGAGCTCCAATCCATCTATCTCAAATACACTGAGCATTTCCATCATTGTTGTCAAACTGCTATTGTTGTGGAAAGTTGTTCTGGATGAACTTTTTTTTTTGTCATGAAAAAAACACTGCGTACTAATTTTAAAGGTGGCTCTTTTTGGCAATATATTCTGAGCAAGTATCAACTGAACATATTCTAGTCAAAAATCGTGTCATTGGTGAGAGATGAAATTGTCAAGAGCAACACTTGACGAAGGTTATTTCTGTGAGGACGTCTTCATACAAGACATTTACGCAGAATCGTTGAATTATGGTATAAATCTAAGATCGAAAATTTTCTAATACTTTGACTTTTTGAGATATAAGATACTGTTCCAATTAAGACTTACTAGAGTTCCCTTGTAATAAGTAATAACCACGAGTCAGGTGACCACTCTTCTCCTTTCTTCTCTTCTCTCCCCACTTCCGAATTGCTCGGCGGCGTCGGAGGCGTTGCGGCTGGACTTCTATGACTTCCGACCTCGTCCGCTCCGTCAAGAGTTAACACACGATCGCCTCCCCCTAACAACGCCAGAGGTGTCTCTTATAGATCCGGCACTGACCTGACGTTGGTTTTGCGACGCAGCTTCGTCGTGTCCTCTTTCCACGAGACCGACGCCGAGGACGACAACAAGAAGAAGGTCCAGGGCTTCCTCGCGACGATGGAGACTGCCATCAAGGTGCATCCTTTGTGGGCCAACGCCACTGACCAACAAATCGATCACGCGCTCGAGGTGAAATGCTTAATTAATGCTTGCTCACCATCATTCTCATGTTTGTTCCGGAGATGAATTGCTTGGTCTCTGCGTCAGGGACTTGATTGTCATGACGAAATTGTTCGACCGCACGTTTGCTTCATCTCCGAACGATGCTAAGACTGACATGGAGGTTTCAGAGAAGATATGTCTCCTGCAGCGTTTTGTTAGGCCTGATCATTTGACTATACCAACGATTCTGCAGAATGAGGCATCGTGGCTGGTGAGGCAGTGGGCTCTTCTCTGAGTTCTACAGCTATGATCGCTACCTGCATTACTCCATCTCACACGCACACCGCACAATTGTATTTGCACTCCTTTTCTTGCATTGATCTCATGTATCGAAGCAAAATTTGACCTTTTTTTGTGAATGCGAATGCTGTTCTGGCTTGCAGTTAAAGAGTTGCAGATGATTAATTCCTTCAAAGCACCACGCGAAAAACTTTGTGTTATGTGTCGATGTCATGTAATCGAACACTATCTGGTGCTGATGAATTCCTTCTTATTCTTATTTATATTACTATCAAGGCAAGCTCCTCTTGGTAACTGTTGATTCTTACTCTATTTTTTATGGTTTCTGGCCAAACTAAATTGAGTGCAACTGAGAAGCCATATGGAAAACTGATGTCGTCGAATCCTCCTCAGCTTTACTCGAATCTAAAGTTTGTTCAGCTCTTCAAAAGAGAAGCAAAGCTTATTTCTGAAGTCGAAGAACATCTCACGAACCTCATTTCGTCAAAGATGTTTAATACAAGACCGTTCGTTTGTATAGTTTCATGAGCATCTCATATAAATGATAGAATACTTTATTCAAACATCTGTTCATACACATTACAAAGTCTAATGAGTGGAACATCATGCATATACTACTAGACCATCACGCAAGGTCACCCTCTATCACTCGTTCTGTTGGATTGCGCCAGCCGGCCGTCGAGCAGCCGGGTACTCTAGCAGCAGCCGCGGCAACTTTTGACTTGACTTTGCCGAAATGAGGTTCATGAGATAGTATGCGGGCTATCAACGCCGCCTCTGACCAGCCGGCGTCTGCCCCCGCCCCCCACCGCCTCACCCCCGACTCCGCCGCCGCGGCTGCTGCTGGGAAGTGGGAATGCAGGTACGAAGATTGAAGATGTAACAATATTGGCATATTAGTGATAGAACTTAGAAGCTCCTCTGACATCGATGCGTGCACAGTGATGTTATAAACTTAACAAGTTCTTCGGTCAAGCCTTGATTAATGAACCTACCCAATTGATCACAATTTGAATGGTTAAAGAAGTTCTATACATAAGGAATTAGAATACGAAGGCTATAGTGGAGATGAATAGGAAGATAGAAAAAGACAAATAATAAAATTTTTTTTATTGTACGTATGCAATTGGCAAAACATTTTATTCAAACAAATGTAGAATCAGAATGGATGGTTTTGTGTTTATTATTGATTCTTCCTCCCGAATTGAGACCAATTGTTTATAGGCTTAGGAATAAAGTAGTGATTTTGGATATTAATGAATTTTATAAGAGTTATTCATTAGAACAATTACTTTGCCTACCTATTAAAAAAAGTGAATTAGCGCCAGCGGATTAAGTAATGTGTTATGAAAAATTGATACAAGAAACCATGGATACACTTCTTAACAGTGGGTTCTGAGAGCAACCAACGAGGGATGATCTCAGTAAAGTTTACAAGTCACTTTCATATGTAATTGAAGGCATAGAGGGAACGTTTTGTGAGACTTTACTTGGGAACAGGTGATTGTTCGGGGTATTTATCATATTATTTCCTTAGAGTAGTTAAGATCCTATATGCTGCAATTTAGCTTGGTGTTGTATTGTCTAGCTTGCTAAGTATCTTGGTACTCACTCTTCCTATATATCTATATCCTTGAGTAGACTTGAAATTCTCCACTGGCAAAACGACGTTAGTAGACGCGGAAGGCACTAATTTGGAGGACTTCGAGGTGGACATCTACAACTTTCATCCACCCTACTTTGGTGTTGAAAATGATGATCTTTGAACTTGTGTTGACTCGAACTGTTGTTAAATGGTTGCCTTATTGGGTGCAAACTTAACTATGTTATAATTCTGTATAATTATTTCCATGTTTCAATTAGCTGCTCTTATGTGGATATATCTCGAGGAAAACTTTGTGGCAGACCATTAACCACATATAGGGTAATAGAAACATTTGCTACAGTGCTACTTATGGTCTTATGCTTAAAAAGTTGAATTACAACATAATGCCTGATGGTATGGCATACAAAACCATAAGTTCATATTCTTTGAGGCTTAAAATGATACAAAAGTTATTGCAGCCTTCCAGATTCACGTATACATGCAAAAACAAAAATGAACAAAAGTTCAGGCTTCAACAACTTCAATCATTCCATTGAAATACGCAAAATGCACCTTTCAAGCCTGTACAATAACATTTATACAAGTTATAAAGAACAAAAAAAATAAGACATGGAATTTACAAAATTTACCGTCACTAGTTGGTCACTGTTCAAGCCTTCGAGACCTTGAAGATGAAGGGTTTGTTTGCCCAGAAGATGAAGATTGACGAGAACATGTACCGCATCTTTGGTCAAAAATTTAGAGTGGTGGGACCCGCTCCTAATAACTCCCACCTTCGATCAACTCTCTTTTGGACTGGGCCACTTACGATCAATTCTTTTGGTCGTATGGCGTACCTCATCCTAAAGCAGGGACTCTTGGTCGAAGGAGCATGTTGTTGCAACCTCTTGGTCGAAAGTGCACGTGTTTAGTAACTGCTTCACGCGGTTACTCATTGAGGCGGTTCCCTGTTAACCACCTTGATACGCGTCTCTTCGAAGAGGATTAATCGACGATAATTGCTATTATCAGCAGTTATTAAGCAACTAACATCCTTACAAGATCTATATATCACATCAAATCTTTAGAGGGAGAGGTAAAAAAAAGAGAGATCTGACTTGTACTCAATATACATATAATAAAGCAAGAACAAGACATAGGACTATTACTCATCCTTTGAGAGTCTGAACCTGTATAAAAATTTCTTGTCTCTCTTTTTACAGTCATTCTGTGAATTTTCTCTACAATATTGCATGGTGTCGTCGCAACCCAAATCAAACTTCCTATAAGATCAGTGATCATTCGATTGCGTCGACCATTGGGACTCCGCAAAACACTTCCCTATAGTGTTGAAATCCTTATCGTAGAGATTCATATGGCTGTGCCACTCTATGATAGTGAGAATGACCTTGATTTCATTTTCGAAGGAACCAATGATAACTGTCACAGCCTCGTCGATGAGGATGGTCATATTCATTTGAACTTCAGATCTGATTCGGAGGTTGCAGAGGTCTCTACAATCTCAGACACTTCACCCTTTCTATAGGATGAGTTTGAGCAGCAGCCACAAGTCAATCCTGGTGGTTCCAACCAACAGGACATTGGCTCTGTGAAGGAGTTGTTGCCTGACGCCGAAGTGATGGATCTTGACTTGGATTTTGTTTCCGAGGACGAAGGAATATCCTTAAGTCTTGACAACACCTATCTCCGAGAAGTGGCGGCAATAGGTTCAACTTCTGATATACCCTCCACAAGCCAGTAAGGGCTTGAGGGTAGAACCAATGTTGTTGGAGTCAATACCACTCCACCCAAAAACGTCAACACTGGCCAAATAGTGATAACAACCGAACTGGTGTTGACACCACTGGGATGAATCTTGATCCTCTAGGAGACATTCCCCCAAATTCCCTTGTAGACCCAACTCTTGCAGGTCTACCAGGGATTTCTCCAATTGTCGACACTCCACTTGTTGGTGATCAGAGAGATCTGGATACTCCACCGGCACCACAGTGTAATAGGCATCTACCTAATTCGCAAGCACCGGTGGCTGACTGTCTTACAGAGGCTGTTGGTCAATTACGAAACTATGATTCGAACCTATGAGTAGTGCAAGGTTTTGATCAATTCGCACCCAACTTAGCTGGGATGCTCAGCCTGGCAGCACACGAGATATCGTAGCATTAGTGATCTCGATGAACAGGGGTACAATCCTCTACCAGTACTGCCTACCCTCCAGGGAGTGACGATCACGAGGCCCAAGATCACAACCACAATCCAATTGCACGATGCAATGTGCATAAGTGCTTGGGGCCAAGGGATCTCCCTCCTTGTCATGTGGGAAACACTCACCAACGATCTCCTCCGGAATCATATGGTCTAAGTCCACAAAGGTGCTGGCATGAACCTATAATAGGTTGTAAAGCCTTTTCAGTAAATTTGTGAGCCGTTAAGTGGCCAGATAAATTTTGACCAACCATTATGGAATGGTTCAATGGGACCAAAAATCACTTTGAATTCAGGCTGCTGGGGGTGATGACAATATAATGATAAATTGTCTTCCTACTATCTTGGAAGATTCTGTTAGATCTTGGTTGTTCAACCAGCCCGTTGGGTCCATATACTCTTGGGAACATTTGTGCGATCTCCTGATCGCCAATTTCTAAGGTACTTATGCCCGTCCCAGCAAACAAGAAAATCTATATCGACTGCGGCAAACAAAAGATGAAACTCTCCGTTAGTTCATCAAACATTTTGTCCGTGTTTAGAATTTGATCTCAAAGATCACCAAACAATCGGTTATTCGAGCCTTCAAACAAGGCATTCGGTATACCCAGTTCATGAAGGATTTAAACATTAATCCTCCAAAAAATGAACATGAGTTGTTTGATATGGCTAATCACTACGCTATAGTTAGCGAGGCGGTTCAGTGGAATAGAATGACGGACAAGGGTAACCAGCCTCCTCAACCCAATCTTGAGGAGGAACCTGCTCAAGTAGAGAAAAATAGTACTTCCAGTTCTAAGAGTAGCAAGAAAAAAGGCCAACCTTCATGGGAGGTTGTTACCTTCAAGGAACAAGCACCCAAACCTAAACTTGGAATGTCTAACTCCCGTTTTAACAAATCTTTCTGTAAGAATGTTCGAACGAGCAACCAGAAGGCCAATAGATGCCCTAAAAACCAAAAGAAAGTGGTTGAGTCTTCCCAGAGCGACCAAAAGAACAAGCGGTGTTCTTTGCACAAGACATAGGGTCATGATCTTAAGACTCGTCATGTTTGGTTGTGGAAGCTTGATGACTACTATTCTAGTAAGGGTCCATTTCCTATTCCCCCCAAGGAAGAGGATGCGCATGGATCCAAATGCTATGTCCTGTCTTTTCAAGACTTTGATAGACACATCAATGTGATAATCAGAGGTTTGGCAGCTTTCACTTCAAAGAACCAATTCAAAGGTGCTTGGTGAGAAGTGAACAAAACTGAAGGATCTCTTACAGAACCTCAGTTTCCAAAATGGTTTGAAACCTCCTTGGTCTTTGACCAAACTGACTACCAAGGAAATCAAGTACATCCTCACCAATACCCATTGGTTGTAACTCCTATGATCAATAACGTATGGTGGGTCGAATCTTAATTGATGGAGGTAGTACTCTGGATATTTTGTTTGCCAGTGCTTTGGATGAGATGCAGATTCCCCTGTCTAAGCTTTAGCCAGTGATGGAACTCTTTCCATTGCATTATTTCAGGGTCATCAACCAAACTGATTAGTTAGTTTTCTCTACTCGTTACTTTCGGGAGCCTAACAACTTTCGGACAGAACTGATTCCATTCGAGGTGGTTGATTTTGAAGCGGCCTGTAATGCTATCTTGGGGCGATATTCATTGTTGAAATTTATGATAGCTTCATATTATACTTATCAATGTGTCCAGCTACCAGGCCTTAAGAAAGTAATTGTGGTTTGCAGTGACAACAGAACTGTCTTGTCCTGTGATAAGAAGGCTTTGGAGTTGGTAGACCAACTAACCCTTCGAGAGGTGCAAGTTATTCAAAATCTTGACCCTAGATCAGAAGTTCACCTTGCACCAAAACCACAAGAAGTTATTCGCGAGATTCCATTATCTCTAGATGATCCTTCCAAAACTGTTCATATCGGCTGAGACCTCAACAGTAAATAGGAAGGCAAGCTCATTGCTTTCATCTGAGCAAATGCTAACATGTTTTCCTGGCAACCGTCCGACATGCTCGGGGTCCCCAGGAAGTAATTAAGCACAGGCTAGCAATTCGGCCTAACCACCGACCTGTGAAGCAAAAACTCAGGCGTTTTGCATTGGACCGACAAGAAGAAATCCAAGTAGAATTGGAAAAGTTTCTTAAGGTTGGTTTCATTCATGAGATCGATCACTCCAAGTGGCTCGCGAATCCAATTATGGTGAAGAAAGCTATTGACAAATGGCATATGTGCTTCGACTTTACCGATTTAAATCGTGCCTGTCTGAAGGATGATTTTCCCCTTCCATGCATTGATCAACTCATGGATTCAACTGAGTGTTGTGAAATGATGAGCTTTTTAGACGCATACACTGGGTACCACCAGATTAGCATGGCACAAGAAGATGAACATAAAACTGCCTTCATCACACCCTTGGCATCTTTTGCTATGCCAAAATGCCATTTGGGTTAAAAAATGCTGGGGCTATGTTCCAGTGTGGCATTCTTGAGACTTTTTTCAAGCAAATTGGTCGCAATCTTGAAGCCTATGTTGATGATTTGGTCGTCAAGAGTTAGAAATGCTTTGACCATATCTTGGATTTGATTGAAATATTCTGTAATCTTCGGAAGAATGGAATAAAGTTGAATCCAGAAAAATATGTCTTTGGTGTCTCATATGGAAAATTGCTTGGTTTTCCCGTATCAGCCCAAGGAATAGATGTTAATCCTGAGAAAACCAAAGCTATTGACCAAATGCATTCACCCATGAAGTCTCGTGAGTTCCAGTGCCTTACAGGCTGTATATCGGATCTTAGTCGTTTCATATCACGTCTAGGTGAATGAAATCTACCTTTCTTTAAGGCACTAAGGAAACATAATGGTTTCTACCGGTCGAAAGAAGTCGAGTAGACTTTTTAAGATATCAAGCGATGTCTTGTCAATCCTCTGGTACTTGTTTCACCATACCCTCAGGAAATGCTGATGGTCTATTTGACAGCCACATCTCAAGCAGTTAGTGCAGTACTAATTGCCAAACGTGACAATGTCTAGCGAGTGATATATTATGTCAGTGAAGTCCTGCATGGGCCAAAGGAACATTATTCTAAAGTGAAGAAGTTGCTCTACATGCTTCTCATGACTTCGAGAAAACTAAGACACTATTTCAAAGCTTACAAGATTATGATACATATCTCATTTCTTTTGAGAGAGATTTTATATAAGAAATAATCCGCTGGTCGGATAGCGAAATGGGCAATGGAGTTGGGATCTTTTGACATACAATTTGTCGCTCGAACAGTTGGGACTTTGACATCAAAAAATTTGACCAAAATATTAATTATTATTTGGTTTGTGGCCAAATTTGAATTTGGTCACCCCTACACAAAATAGTTGAGATTACCTTATGAATCACCCAATCTAAATTCACTGTAGTTGCAATTTTGTGGCAAAGTGGACCAATCATACATAACCTCCCCAACCTACTTCAGAATCCTCTAACCATTGGACATTGCACTTTGATGGGGTCCCTCACTCTTCAGGGTGCGAGGGCTGGAGTTGTACTATTCTCTCCAAAAGGGGATCAATTTCAGTATGCCGTTCAACTGTATTTTCATGCCACGAACAATGTGGCAAATTATGAAGGCCTCTTAGTTGGACTTCAAGTTGCCAAGTCTTTCGGAGTCCGACGACTACTCGTGAAGGGCGATTCACAGTTGGCCGTCAATCAAGTGGGAAAAGAGTATGATTTCTTTATTTTGAAAATACTTGCATACCTAAATGAAGTGAGGAAAATGGAAATGCATTTCCATGGATTTAGCGTCGAATATGTGCCGAGAAGGGACAATCTTTTGGCTGATCAACTAGCATGGCTAGGTTCCTCACAATTATTTGCTCCGACAGAGTGTTCCTTGAACACCTTTCAAAACCTTCCATCGCTCCTCAGAAGGAAGTACCATATGTAGACCCAGACACTGCACTCCTTGAGTATAATACTAATTGGATAACTCCTATCCAGACCTATTTAGCACAGGGGACAATATCCGAGGACAAAGCCAAATCTGATCGATTTATTCGCAGAGCATGTGCATATGCACTGATCAATGGTGTCTTATATCACAGAGTTGCTTGAGACGTTCTTATGCGATGCATTTGTCAAGGAGAAGGCACTCATCTCCTTGAAGAAACCCATGGAGGAGAATGTGGGGTTCATACTTCCTAGAGAATGTTGGTCAAAAAAGTTTTTCAAAAATGCTATTACTGGCCAATGGCTCTCCTTGATGCCAAATGATTAGTCATGTGCTGTGAACAATGCCAGTTTTTTGTCGTCAAACGCATCAACCAGCAAACTCGCTACATACAAGGTATTAAGAGAATTGATATTTTGGGTCCTTTGCCTCGAGTAGTTGGTAATCTTTGGTATTTGTTCATCACTATTGATACATTTACTAAGTGGATTGAGACTGAACTAGTTGCCTCAATAATTTCTCAAATAGCAAATAAATTTCTTTCCAAGAACTTTGTCACACGTTTTGGCGTTCCTAATTGCCTCATAATGGACAATGGGACTCAATTTGCAAGCACTATTTTCACAACAGTATTGTGAAGATCTTGGCATTAAAAACCATTTCGCCTCTGTGGCACATCCATAGAGCAATGGTCCTGTTGAGCGAGTAAAGTGTCAAATCATACAAGGTATTAAGAAAAAGTTTTCAACCATCTCCAGAATTGCTCAGGAGCTTGGGTTGATGAATTTAATTCTGTACTTTGGGTGATTCTACAACAACTAGTCGAGCAATTGGTGAAACACCATTTTTTCTAGTTTATGGGGCTAAAGCTATGGTTCCCCCTAACCTAAGAATCAATTCAATATGAATTGAAGGCACCAAGAACATCAACGTGTTGATGATTGATAAGTGCTAACTTGGTAACATTTTTACCCTAGGTTTAGTATTGAAAACATGTAAAATCATGCTTAAAAATCCTCTGATGTGACATTTTATGTGCAAAATTTAATTATTTTCATAAATTGCTTTCACGGTTGTATTCATCATTTTTTAGGGATCAAACCTTCCAAATTTGAAGCAATTTTGACCACATTTGGACAAAAAAGGACCAAGGAAACCAAATGGAGAAGCAAGAGAGTCCTGGTCGAAGTCGAATTAGCGGGTAAAGGATCTTATCCGTATGAAAACAGGCACAAAAAGGACTTTTACTCAAAAAGACTCTGGCTCAAAAGAAGACCTGGTCGAATACAACGCGGTCGAAGAAGATTCCCACTTGGATCCGGTCGCGACACGCGTCTGGCTGTCATTGTGCCACGTGTCCCGGTCATGATCGATTCGGTTTCTGCCACGACGCGTGTGTGGCTGTGATTGCGCCACATGTCCCAGTCGTGTTTGAATTGGATTCGTTCACTCGGTTTTGATCGATTTTTATCCGAACTTGTCATTGTGAGGCGGATTTGACCCAGATTGGTCGTGGATGAGCCGTTTTGAAGCGGGTTTGATCCAAACTGGTCGTTTGTGGCCGTTTTGATCCGATTTTGACTCAAATTGGTCGAGTTTGGTTAGTTTTAGCCAGATTTGGTCAGTTTTAAGTCGTATTGGATCAGAACTGCTCAAATCTAGTCAGTTTTGACTCAGATTTATCCATTCTCGCACCATTTGAAGCCAAATTTAATTCATCGCTTGCACGTCAAGGAGTTATTTTTGGACACGTTTTCCTATGTATTATAAATAAAGAAGCTTTTGGCTCAATTAAACATGTTTTTAGATGTCTTTTTAGCTACTTTTTAGTTTATTTTTAGTTTAGAAGAGCTCCTTCTTTATTTTATTGCTTTTGTAAGCTGACAAGCATGGCAACTTCAATTTTCAAGCAATCAAGTAAATTTTTTATTTATTTCTTATTGCTATTTCTGCATTATTATGGCTTTTAGCGAGTAGATCCCCCTAGTATTAGGGATGACCTAATCCTGAAGGCGTGATTCTTCCTCGGTCTTTATTTCAAGTTTTGGAGTAATTTCATGATGTTTTCTTCCTCCAAACCCTAAATCCCTGTTTCGATAACAGACGTAACAGTTGAGTCTTAACAAGAAATTAGGAGAGTTCTTGAATCTTTAGCGTTTTGATGCAAGATCCTGAACAGGAAAGAGGCTCTCACCAAACGTGATAGTGGAAGCGATCCTCTAACTGTTGACTAATCGCACCTAAAACGGTGTGATTTCGTAATACCGGAAGTGAACTGTTGAACGTTGAGCACTTGAGGGTTGAATTCCACGAGGAACAAGCGTATTCGTCTCTCTAGCTTAATGGATCACTGATTAAGTCTAAACAATTGTTGGGATGGTTGTTTTTCTATAACTAAGTCTAACAATCTAGGGTTTGCAAGCTGGAATAAAAATCTAGGGTTTCAGGAATTCCATAACCATCCGGCGTAATTCTATCCAAAGTCCAAGGATTGTAAGATAACTTCAATTGTTTTTCCAGGCAAATTTCCAGTTCAGGGCGCTGGGTCAACAAGCAGAGGATCACTTCCACTTTCACATTTGGTGAGAGCCTCTCTCCCGTTCAGGGTTCCGCATCAAAGCGCTAAGAACTCAGGAACTCCCCTAAACTCTTGCTAAGTCTCAACTGTTACGTGTGTTGCCGAAATGAGAATTTAGGGTTTGGAGAAAGAAAACATCATGAAATTACTCTAAAACTTGAAATAAAGACCGAGAAAGAATCACGCCTTCAGAATTAGGTCACCCCTAACCCTAGAGGGGATTTACTCACTAAAGCCATAAGAATGCAAAAAATAATAATAAGAGATAAACAAAAACTCACTTGATTGCTTGAGAATTGAAGTTGCCGTCCTTGCCGGCTTACAAAAGGAGTAAAATAGAGAAGGGGGCTCTACTAGACTAAAAACTAAGTCTTAATGGCTTCTAAACTTGAGAAAAGAGATGATTAATTGAACCAAAAGCTTCTCTATTTATAGTACACAAGAAAACGTGTCCAAAAATAACTCCTTGACGTGCAGGTAATGAAGTCTGCTTTCAAACGGTGCGAGAACGGATGAAACTGAGTCAAAATCGACCGGATTCAACCAGTTCTGACCCAATACGACTCAAACCGACCAAATCTGGCTAAAAACCAACCAATTCGACCAGTTTGAGTCAAATCCGAATCAAAACAGCCCACAAACGACTAGTTCGGATCAAACCCGCTTCAAAACGGTTCATCCATGACAAATCCAGGTCAAATTCAACGACTAGTTTGGATCAAAACCGATCCAAACCGCGCCAAGGAAACTAGTTTGAACACGATCGGACATGTGGCGCAATCTCATTCACACGCGTCGTGGCTGAAGCCGCATCGATCACGATCGGGACACATGGCGCAACCGCTACACGCGTGCCTTGGCCGAAATTGAGTCGAACATGACCGGGCCATGTGGCCCCACCGCAGCTACCCACGCATCATAGCCGAAACTACGTCGATCGCGACCGGGACATGTGGCGCAGTGATGGCTAGACACATGGCACGATGACGGATACGTGGCACAATGACGGCCAGACACGTGGTGCAACCAGGACCGAGTGGGAATCGTCTTTGACAGCGACTAGGTCTTCTTTCACGAGTAGGAGTCCTTTTCGAGTATAAATCCTTTTTGCGCACGTTTTCGTACGGATAAGATTCTTTACCCGCCAATTCGACCTCGACCAGGATGCTTTTGCTTCTACAGTTGGTTTTCTTGGTCGTTGGAGGCTCAAATGTGGTCAAAATTGCTTCAAATTTGGAGGTTTTGATCCCTGAAACATGATGAACACAAATGTGAAAGCATTTTGTAAATATGATCAAATTTTTCACATAAAATGTCGCATCAAAGGAGTTCTAAGCATATTTTTGCATGTTTTTTATGCTAAACCTAAGGTAAAAGTGTTACCAAGTTAACACTTATCATTGACCCAGCGCTCCGAACTGAAAACTTAATTTGTCTTAGAAAACAATTGAAATTAACTTACAATCCTTGGACCTTGGATAGAATTACGCCGGATGGTTATGGAATTCCCAAAACCTTAGATTTTCATTCTAGCTTGCAAACCTTATATTGTTAGACGCAGTTGTAGAAAAACAACCACCCCAAAATCATTTAGCCTTAATCAGTGATCCATTAAGCTAGATAGACGAATACGCTTGTTCCTCGTGGAATTTGACCCTCAAGTGCTTAACGTTCAACCGTTCACTTACGTTATTACTACAAATCGCGCTCGACCCTTTCGGGCGTGATCAATGATTTCAACTTGCTCGAAGAACGCTGCAATCAAGTTCTCATTCGATTAACAATCTATCAACAAGCTCCTTGACGTTCTTACGAACGGAGGGTTCAACCACAAACTTTACACAAAGGTGATCTCGTAATTTGCAAAGAACAAAATACGGCCACAACATAAAACCCTCCCCTAAGTGGGAAGGTCCATATAAAGTAGTTAAAGTCACTCGACCAAGTTCTGCTAGATTAGCATTTCTAGATGGTCAAATCATGATGAATTCCTAGAACATTGATCAATTGAGATAATTCTATGTATGAAGTATAAAAGGCAAAGAAAATTGTCTTAAAAGAACTGTATTTTTTTAAGTTCGAAATCTTTTTGTACAAATACTTCTTTACAATACTTCATTACAATAATGAGCTATCTTCAGTCTTGTTGATGAAATGGTCCTTGGTCGTTCGTCCACAACTGAAAGGATTGCCACACCAAGTGTCACACCTCCATTAAGCATGGTTGTTGGAAATGAAAGGATTGCTACACCAAGTGTCACACTTCCTTTAATCATGGTTGTTGAAAATGAGGATCCTCTCTTCAATTCCACACTATATGATTGGAAGAACAAGGAGGGGCACATAGTGTTGAAGTCTGGAGGCTTATAAGGCAGTGTGACGCTGTCATCCATAACATGTGCTTCATCACTTCTGAAGCACATCTGGGGGTTGATAGCAGGCACGACGCTCAACCAACACTCCAGGGTGCCGAGACGATGCTCAATAAACAAGCTGCACTGTTGTGCACACACCTCCTTGCTTTCATCCTTCAAGCACAACGGAAGTACATCACCTAAACACAGCTTGCAATGGGATAAGCCATCCTCTATGTTCTTTACATCAGAGATTATCCCATCCATTGAGCTTTACATCAGAAATTATCCCATCCAGATTATGGTGATATTTTTCCAAGCCACTGGACTCTTCTGCCAGACTTTGTGTCTACACAAATAAGAGAAGAGGATCAGGAGGAAGAAGATGAATGGTTATTCATGAGATATACATATCTCAAGCCTTCATCTTATCACTTTTTTAAGCAAAAAAGTAGTCCATCGGACATTAATCCATTAAAGGTGACTCTTCGAGTTTGTTGGGTGGTTAATTCTAGCCCTGATAACTACACTCCACTAATGGAGGTCAATCAAAAAGGCGTTTTTAATGTCTTTCAAATTGCATTGTATCGAAGTGACGAGTGCATTCCAACTATGGAACAAAACATGTTTACAGATAAATCTTTTCTTTATTTATATCTTTGATATTTTAATCTTGAATAAATACACACTTAGGGCTAGACAAAAAGAACGAAACTCACGAGCTATTTAAGATCGGCTTGGTTCGGGATTGGCTCGAGCCTTTCACGAACTAAGCTCAAGCCTGAGGTGAGCTCGAGTGAAAATTCGAGCCGAGAGAGGTGGGTCTCTAGTGTAGTGGTAAAGTCACTAGGTGGCAAGCTCGAGGTCTTGAGTTCGACTCTCCACCTCTACCAACTATTCCTGTAGGGCCGAATCGGCAGTACCCTACAGTCTCTCTCAAAAAAAAAATTTGATCTGAGCCCAACCCTTCCTGAGCTCACTCAAGCTCGGCTCGTTAAAACTCGAATTAAATTGTAATGCACATTTTCCAGCTAAGCCTAATCGAGCTCGAGAGAGCCCAATCAAACCTCACAAGAAAGGTAAATTTGAACTGCATCTATTTGCTTGTCGAGCCGAGCTCGAGCCCTATCGAGCTTGCTTCAAGTAGAGCCCAATCCTAGTTCTAAGCTCGTGAATATTTTGAGCCGAACTCGAGCCGAGCCCAATACACTACCGAGTCCAAACCGAGCCTGCCTAGGCTCGCTCGAGCTTGGCTCGTTTCCAACCCTATACACACTTATCCGTTCAAATTTGGTCTTTGCCTTTTCAACCAAATGTATTGTGTCTTACTAACAATTCCTAACCTGGATATTTGGGCATCACCTAGTTGTAGACATTTCTTGTAAGCGTGGTCCGCCTACCAAAGAAACTTCCTAGCGTCCATCTTATCCAATTATCTTTGTTGTTAGTAAAATTTAACAAAACTATCTTGTGCTATGGTTTCAAAAACTGATCAAGTTTTATCATTACCAGATTAATACTTTGGTTCAACCAAATTTTATTTTAACAGTCGGGGCTAGGATGATACAGTTACCTAAGAAAATTTTGGTCATTGCTGTATTGGTTGATCGCTATGATCAAATAACTATTTGGTCGATCTCAGTGACCAAACGACTAGTTCTTCAGTAACAATTCCTCTTTTCATGAAATAAGACATAGCATAAAGAAAATCATATGCCTGTGAGGCATATGGGAAATAAGACATGAAATACTTTAGAAGTGGATAAGTACTAAGACAAATGTCATTTCATTTATGATTTTCTTTATAGGAGAATATGATTTTTTTCTAAGAAAATAGTATGGAGTCTGCAATCTTTACATAAAGAGGACACATTTCCTTCATGATGTTCAAGACTTCTTCTCTCGTCTCACATGCATGGTCCTCTGTGGCTGAAGAAAGGTTCAAAGTTAGAAATTTTGCTCGCAATCGGGATAAAAATTTGACTTGTGATCAATTCCATTGCTTGACGTATTCCTTCTTTGTGCTTTTTCTTCAAGATGGTAGAGTGAGAAGAAATGATAGAGGAGAGTTGCTGCCCATGGTCAAACACTTGATCAAAGTTGGATATCTCTAATTGAGATGCACTTTGATTGACCTTCATGCTTCAACCAGCAGTGCCTTGATAGCAGTCAAATACTTTGTGGCTTCAAGACTTGCTTTCTTAAGCGTGTCATAGCACATATCGAGTTTCCCTAGGTTGATGGTAAACCTGCTATTGGCAGCAATCAATCCTGGATGAAATCAAAGTGGATGGTCGAGATGAAATTTGCCCCTCTTATATCTTGAGAGAGATATCTCTGGGCCACTTAATGTAATTGGACTAAGAAAGTGCATGACCTTGCCGAATATAGTTGAGAGTCAACTATGGAAAAAGATTAGTCCATTGCAAGATCAAGAAAGGGCTGAGCTATTCAAGGCTGATACGTTTCTCACCTTGAGTTCAATCTAGTATCTTGAGACAAAAATATAATCCATGATAAGTTGTATAGATTCGTCGGATATGATCTTTGTGTATATGTGGTAGTCATAATGTCCTGCTAGAGACCGCTTATGACTTGTGATTCGGGAAGTTGTTTCCGGTCATGACCAAATATACATGAACCTACAGGATCACACACTTGACGGGTTGGAGTATTAATTCGGATGGAATCCAAAATGGCTCCCCTATTGTAATAAGTTTACCATTAGGATTAGGGTTCGCATTGAAATAGGACTTTTCTGCAAGGCCTTATAAAAGGAGGTGAGGTGTGTATGCAAAATGATTTAATCTATTCTGGCCGCCACCACCATCCATGAGATAAACTTTGCAAAACCCTAGCTGCGTGTGCTAGTGCTAGCACACGAACATGCGGTGCTCCTTTCCTAAATTTGTAGACTTCCATAGAGATGAGGCTGCTACTGCTGCACTGCTTGGAACGATCCGATTGCGACATCAACTCTTCTTCTACTGCTGCGTAGTCACATCCGCGTGTCTAGTGGTAAACCTCTAATCAATGATCTCATGCTTGCTTGGTTCTTGGGCTTTTGGGTAAATAATTTTTGAATTGCTGCTAGAGTAGCAACCCATTCTCCTTCCACGACTTCACGTCGCAAATGGGCCACATCATCCAGGTAGCCCTTTAACTAGGGCATAGACATTGTGGTGTCAAATGGGCCATGTCGTGCTAGCTCGGCACGGCCCCGTTGGGCCAGTGGGCCAAAGCATGCAGAGAGGGCATGGCACGACCCACCAACCCACAGGTCAGCTGATTGACTGGATCAGCCTGGGCACGACATGGAAAAAATAAAAAATAATAAATTTGGGAAAAAAAATGAATTTCTGACAATAAATAAGAAAACATTTTATAAAATTTGAAAAAAAATCTGAAAATAAATAGTGGTGGAAAATAATTTGAAAAAATATTTATATTTTGTAAAAATATATAATTTGAAAATAAATAGAATAACTATATACAATTTGAAAAAAGAATATGAAAATTTTTAATTATATGGAAATAAGTTGTAATGAGATGGAACAATTCTTTAAAAAAAGGAGAACAATTTTAATGAGACGTAACAATTTTATCAAAAATTTTATATCAAATTGACAAGTACGCATGTATGAAAATTGAAAAAGTGGAACCATTTTATTAATGGGATGGAAATGTTACTGAAAGACCAGGATAGTGAACCAAGAGGGGGGTGAATTGTTTTGCAAAATAAATTCCCAAGAAGCAAGCAAAAGAAACAAGAGAAGGTATAAACATGCTAGGGGTACTCGGATATCTCAAATATAGCTATCCCCAATCATAACACCATCTCTCTTGATATCCAAAAATCTCCAAAAAAAAGAAAAGGAGAAATAAAAAGAAACAATCAACAGCCAACTACAAGTATTTAAACAATCAAATGCGATTATTTAAAAAACCAATTGCGAGTATTTAAATTGCAAGTATTTAAACAATCAATTGCGAGTATTTAAATTACAAATATTTAAACAATCAATTGCGAGTAATTAAACAATCATATACGAAAATTTAAACAATCAAGAAAGAGAGAGAAGATTTAACAACTTATAAAATATTCAAGAACCAAGAAAAATATCAAGAATGACTAAACACAATAGGCAAAAACTCTCTCTCAAAGGGATGGGTGCTCTCCCTAGCACTCCCCTTCTTATATAGAGCTAACCTCCACTTAGAGTAGTCTCCACAACCAATGTGCGACTAAACTAATAGCTAGTGGAGGTTGGCCCAAAGCTCAATTTGGCCCAACTCTCAATCAATCCTTTTTATAATTTTCACATTTACAATTTTTAGAATTACAGCATTTTCGGAACAGTAGACACTAAAAATTCATAACTTCATCATCCAAACTTGGATTTAAACATTCTTGGATCCGTTGGAACGATAACTTCGAGCTCTACAACTTTTATGTTTACACTTTTCTAAGAACAAGTATAGATCAGTACAGAATTAGCTCGCAAGCAGAGCCTTCTGCATAATCTTCCATGCGGAGTCGATAGACTATCTTGGTGATTCGTCGGGAATCATGAGCACTACTTGTACTCGCCATAATACCATCGCGTGTCCACCTCGATGTTGAATAGCTCGCCACATGCCGGAAAGTCTCTCCCATTCCGGATCCTGACCGAGAACCTCCACACTTCAACTGGCTCGAGCTACTTCAACAATCTTGGTGCAACGCCACATCTAGGTATTGGAATAGTTATGTTTAACATTCCCGCAAGTCTCTAGTACCTCCGGCATCTCTCGGACCAATCAAGTCTCTGGCTCCTCGCTGAACTCTACTCCGATGGTCCATCCTTGCCGTAAGTATACTATAACTCTGATATACCTAAAATATACACCAAAAACAAACAAACCCATCACATAGCACTGTCCACACATAATGACAACATAAACGAACACAAACATATGTACCATAAACAATTCAAAATATTGTCAAAACATACATCACTTAAGACTAGACAATCACACGGGGTTTACAATATCCGCCTTGATGAGTGATTTGACAATTTTTAAATTTAATTAATTTGAATTTTGAATATAGGAAATGAAGCTCAAAAAATATGGTCCAAAATATAGAAGAAGGATAAATACACATGACCATGAAGATGATGCACACGGGTGAGGAAATAAATATATACAAGCAAAACTCCCCCTCAACCCAAAATGCATTCTTTTTCTCCGACTTTGTCAAATTAATCATCAAGGAAGCACGCCCTCCCCATTAGATTAAGCATGAAGTTTAAAAAGGGTATGCACTGTTTTTGGATTTTTGAAAGTTGCTTTGAGGGAAACGAAAAACAGCAGTTTTGCACAATATGCCCTTAAAATATGAAATGAAGCATCAAAAACTTAAATCCATGCAAAGTGACCACAACTAGAGATAGCAAGATAGTAGATGAGTGAAATGAACTAAAACATTCTTGCAAAAATCACTAAATAGTCAGAATAAGCAAAATCGAGGCAATCCAAGCAATCACATGGGAAATGCACACTTTGAGGTTCAAAATTGCTAATTTTCCACAAAGACACATACAAAGACCATGTTGAGAGAGAAATGCATTACTTACGCTAGGAAGCAATGCAAACATGTGTCCTATGCTCCAAGTCCAAAGTGGAACCAAAATCTTTGACTCAATTTGATTAAAATGCACATTTGAGCGATTATTTCAGCTCATTGCGGATTCGATGCCGCTTATTGAATTTGTATGTGGTTGAGACCACTTATTTGCTAAGAAAAGACTATTTTTGATCTTTCCAAACATGAGTAGTTTTCATCGACCCGAGCACCGCAGATTTGCGGTCCAGGTGCCTGGTTTAATCAACTAACTCAAGGGCTCAAAATTAGACTAGAGAGCACAACACTACATGAAAGCATAGGAATCAAAACAAAAGTTGTATATTTCAATTACATGGTGCAAGGCATGTGCAAAGAGAAGTTTTAGCTTAATTGAAACAAGAAAATGCAGATTTCCAGAAATTATCCCACAAATTCCCCTAATTGCTATAATTTAGCTAGAAGAGATAAATAACAAGTATGTGAAGCTCAAAACATTCCTAAACTATCAAGCAATCTTAGACATGATAACTATGCATAAAAGTGGCATATTGAACACTCAAATCACAATCTAGTAGGCATATAGAGCAAAACTACTCAAAAATTCAGAAAATTGCAGAATTTGGAAACATACAAATGCAGAAAATTTACAAATGCAAAAATGTACACATGCAACAACCTCCCACTCTCCTTGTCCCTCGCACCTACAGATGAGAAGATAAGTTGGGCATCCAAGTTTTGGAGCCCAGTAAGCTGGCAAGAACATACTTATGGATCCAAAACTTGGACACTCGTGAAGAAGCAAAATATGAAGACTTAAGATGCGAAAAAGAACCACGAATATGTCTAGAACCATTGCTAGGCCTTATGAATTGTCGTGAGCGAGTACCTCAATCAAAAAGAGGAAGGCCAACATGAAAATAGCGAGAGCCAAAATCACCATGTCGTGGACCATATGTGAAACCAAGACCTCTATGTCCATGATCATGACCAACACCACTCTAGAAGGAATCAAAGAAATTATCAACAAATCTCGGCCTCATAGGTATTTCTCGCACATACGTGTCATGGGGCTGATGACGCATGTAGGAAGAATCATGGGCAAACTCTCGAAGCAAGTCTCTTGTCTTCCTAAAACAAAAACCTACAAGATGTCCATCTCTCCCACAATATTGTTGCATCTAGGCCCTTTTTGGGTTGATTTTGATTATTGATGACATTAAGTGTCTTGGACTAATCATGTCTTTGAGCTATTTGTACGCATTGTCATCCAAGGTCACAGTCCAAGGATGCAAGCCAAGGTCGTAAGTGCAAGGTCGCAGTGTCGCCCGAGGTCGCAGTCCGAGAACACGAGCCAAAGTCGCAAGTGCAATGTCGCCAAGAAGGAAGCTGCAAAGACCTAAGATAAGTGCTTGTTTATTGTACCGATCTTGGAGTTTGGAGTTTGATCGGTTTTACAAGAAATTATTTTTTAATTTAAACCAACCTATTAAGAGGGGTTGCAAAATCTCTTTTAGTTCTAGCAATTGAGAAACTCTTAGGTCATATGTTGAATTCGCATTCATTCACAATCTTGGTCAAAAATCTCAAGAGGAACTGAAACTGGTCATCTGAGTGCTGCTTATTTGACCAGATGTTGTTCATTCAACCAGTGGTCACACGAGTACAATTCATGTAACCAGACACTATTCATGCACTGTTCATTTGATCAGTTACTGTTCATACGACTAGTAACATTGTTCATTCGACCAGTAACACTGTTCATTTGACTAGAGGTTCCAACGGCTATTTACTAGCCATTAGAGGTCGAAGCTGGCTGTTAGCTGGCCTGATTTCTTTCCTTATTCGACCTAACGGCTAGCTGAGATGTTGAGCTATATATACAGGTGTTTTGAGCAGTTTTTTATATATCTCTCAAGCTACATTCTCCTACACGTTTTTGAGCAATCTCTATACACATCTTTGAGCATCTTTTCTATACATTTTGAGCAGTTTTCAGAAGAAGTTTTGAGCATTTTTTGAGCTGATTTTTGAGTAGTTTTAAACACTTTTGAGCAGTTTTTAAAACTTTTTTGAGCAGATTTTCACTACTATTTTAAGCAATTTTTAGAACACTTTTGAGCAGATTTTCGCTACATTTTTTACCAGTTTTTAGAACACTTTTGAGCATATTTTCACTACTGTTTTTGAGCAGTTTTTAAAACACTTTTGAGCAGATTTTCTCTACTGTTTTTGAGCAGTTTCTGTTCACATTTTTGAGCAATTTTTAAACAGTTTTTTGAGAAGATTTCTCTACTGTTGTGATTAGTTTTATAAACACTTTTCAAGCAGATTTTTGATAAGTTTTATAAACAATTTTGGAACTGATTTTTGATCAGTTTTACAAACACTTTTGAGTAGATCTTTGAGCAATGTTTGAGCAGATTTTTGAGAAGCTTCTGTTCAAATTTTTTATCAGTTTTATAAACACTTTTGGGCAGACTTTGATCAATGTTTATAAATATTTTTGTGTGTAGTTTTTTTAAAGAACCAAGGGATATAATTTTTGATATACACTTGAGCCCAAGTACCAAAATCTTGATCTTTTGATCAAGTATAATTCATTGTGATTGAGAGAGATCTTCTGAGAGCATTCATTTGCATCATTTGCATCTTTAGAAGTTTCTCGGTATTTGTTAGGGGTTAAGAGAAGATCTTGCAACTTGTTGCTCTTGGTGAACGCCCTCACTTAGACAGTTTGGAGGTATGGCTGTTGACCTCTCCATTAACGGAGATTGTTGGAGAGGCTCAGCATATTTTGTGAAAGGCATCGGTGCTCGCTTATCTGGAGTGGAGAAGGAGCAACCTTGGTGAAAAATATTCTTTGTGGATATTGAAACAAGACTCATTCATTTGAGTGTTTCAACGAGGAGTAGGGGAGATCGGGTGAGTCTCCGAGACCTCAGGATAAATCACTGTGTTTGTTTTTCTTACTCTTTCTTAGTGCAAAATATTATTAAATTGTTTTAATTTATTTGCTCTTTGTCTTTTCCTTGCAAAAATTATTTTTAGTTGAAAATTTTTAAAGCTACCTATTCACCCCCCTCTAGTCGGCATCCTCAATCCTACAAATATGAACAATGATATACCGGACTGACAGAGACATCGATATGGGAGGAAGATGCAACATGTGACTTAGGAGCAGGCTTGCCCTCACAAGAACCAAGTTTGGAAGAATTTTTGAGACCCGACTTACCTTTAAAAGAAACTCGAGAAGAAGTATCAACTTTAAGCACTTGGGGTTTTTCGACCATACTAGGCATGTACCTGATCCCCTTCTTGTTAAAGGAACATTTCGATGTGTCCAAAATGAGATCAAGGTTCTTCTCCCCATCAGAAAACTTCTTCAAAACAAATTTAAGATATTCAATTTCATTTATCAAAAGAAGATAGTTGGGGCAAGAAACGAGCGAATCTTCTAAAACTTTTTATTTGAGTTTGAGGTTCTCACATATCGGACATGTTTTGGTCCTCATGTTCTGGAGTTCCTTCTCAAGACGATCGGCAAATGACTCCATCAAGGATTCCAACTCCTTTTCAAGTTCAGCACACTTGGTGCATGGAGTGGCCGGTAAGACATCAAAGTCATGCCGCAAAGAAATACAAGAAGCACAAGAACTCGACTTGGAAGACTCAAGCTCCAAACGTGCAGAATCAAGTTTAGAATGCAAAGACCCAAGTGAAAGCCTCAAAGAATTAATCTCAGAATGCAAAGAAAGACAAAGCTCACAATAATCAGAATCAGAGGCGCTCGAGCTCTTTCTCAAAATATCATCGCACTCCTTTTTCAAAGACCGAACCTTACTCCTCAAAGCATTAATCTAAGAATCTTGTGCGAGAAGAGCTTCTAAGAGCTGTTCTTTACTCACCTTGCTCATGTCGGAGTCAAGATCATCCTTGTTGTTGTCGTCATCTCCAAGGGCCATGAAGCATAAGCCGGTGAAGTCGTCATCACTATCATGAGAAGAGGTAGCAGCCTTGTTGTCCTTATCAAGACCATCATCACTCAACTCATCAAGAGCGAACATGAAGGCTTTGTGGATGGCCTTCTTCACAGTTCCAAAATTTTTCTTCTTCATCTCAGAACTAAAGGTCTTCTTTTTCTCTGACTCTTTAGTGGTGCCCTTGAGGGTAGGGAAAATAGCACAGATGTGGCCAGGCTTGCCACACTCAAAGCATATAACCTCTCCTCTCTTTCCTCTCTTTCCTCTCTTTCCTCTCTTCTCTCTTCTCTCTTCTTTCTTTCCAAACCCTCACAAATTTCTTAGTAATTAAAGCAAGCTCATTTTCAGAAAGCACATCTAGCCTCATCCTCAAGAGAAGTAAGAGCAGAAAGTGAAAAACCAAATGAGGACCCTGAAGACCCAGATGAGCTATGATGTGTGGCGTGTAATTCCAATGGCTTAAATTCAAGATGAGACATCACCGCCCTAGTCATCTCATAGGTCTTGAGAGAAGAATACAAATACTTGGTCGTCAAGACATCTAGGTCCTTATCCTCCATAATGGCGGTGGTTTTGACATGCCAAACCGCTGGAGTCAAGGAACGCAGGATCTTGCAACATCTCTCAGACTCAGAAAGATCTTTGCCTACAAAACTCAGCTTGTCAATAAGAGTATCAAAACGAGTGAAAAAACTCATCAATAGACTCACCCAACTGCATTGTGAACTGCTCATACTCAGATGTCAAAACCTCATGCTTCACGCTCTTAACTTGAGTGGTACCCTCATGGAAAGCTCTGAGGGCCACCCAAATATCATGAGCAGTGGAAAGCCGCGAGATGCGGTTGTACTCAATCTGTCCTAGGGCTCCATAGAGATAGTTCATCGCCCTCTTGTTGAGTAAGACCTGTGTTCTATTAAACTCATTAATTTCAGCAAGCTCCACATATGCATCTTCAATGATCTTCCATAGGTCGAAGCCTTGAAACTTGATGTATGTCTCCATGCGCTTCTTCCAATACTGAAAGTCATCTCCATCAAAGATGGGTGGCATGCTTGTATACTTTTCGGTCGTCATGGCTCAAGAGATGGTGAAATCTACAAACAAGAGCAACATCAGGCTCTGATACCAATTGAAAGACCAGGATAACGAACCGAGAGGGGGGGTTAATCGGTTTTACAAAATAAATTCCCAAGAAACAAGCAAAAGAAACAAGAGAAGGTATAAAGATACTAGAGGTGCTCGGATATCTCAAATATAGCTATCCCTAATCATAGCACCTGCGGCGACCTGACATACCGCCCACATGGCAGCACATCCAGTCTTTGAACATTTCCGAATAAAACCATCTTATCCGAGAATGTTTGTTACAAAGTAGCAAGCAGAAACATGACATAATTAAACATGGTCCAATATAACGACGAGTCTAGTTACATACAAAAGCATAAGCATACTTATTGAAAACAAAATACAGCAGTTAGGGTGTTTTTATGGCGGTCATTCTTCGTCTCCGATGTTGAAGTAGACCCCATCAAGCTCACCGTAGGATTCTCCGGGATAGGCTTCTTGATCTGGTCGTCCGGTTGGCGTGGCATCACCCAAGGAGTATTCAAAGTCTAACAAGGAATTATAATAGCAAGGGTGAGTGCTGAGGCACTCAGCAAGCAATTGAGAGGTATAATGCATCATGCAAACCTTAACTAGTCAAAGAGTTATTAGGGTATATTAGCAAAGACGGTTTTGACTCAAAAACTTATTTGTGATTGTAAGAGACTCCGGTAATTAAGTAAAACGCTACTGAACATTTGCACCACAGGGTGAGACCACCTATAGGTCTCCTTTCCTACCGCGACGCAGTTCTCGACCTGAGAACAAGGAGTGAATATCCACGTTTTACTCTGCAGAGGGGTATCACTTTACCCACAGAATCTCTTGACTACCATGTCGGTGTTCGTCAACAGTGCTCCACATTTCTGATAATGCGTGACATCGTCAAGAGAACAAAGCCTTTTTCAAATCCTTCCACTAGTTCCCTCCACTGGTATGGTACCACCATACCTGTGTAGTCGGACGCATCCGCTACACCCACCTGTTGAGCCTATAGCTCCAGAACCCTCAACAGGGCAAACTCCCTTCATGCCACCACATACCTATACATATACGTTCCCATTGTGGAGGTATACCAGTTTCCGGATAAGATACTTGACTAGACCCGTCCCATACCAGGTCTGTGGTTGATACGGGTATTACGGCGCTGGGTAGAAATGACAGTTGGTTATGTCCTTACTTTTATAATCATACTTTATTCAACTATCATCAGAATGTCCCATCTCTATTCACAACACATTTCTTAAATACAAGATTCGAGCCCTCCTTCGGCTCTCCTCTAGTTACATTTTATCCATCAAGACACCGACTCTTTCCTTTTGACCAACTTTTATAAAATACTTTTTAATGCAAGATGGTATAGCTATATAGATTATCAGATATAGTATAGCCAAATAAAAGCAATAAAACACGATCAATATGGTCAAGAACAAAACTTGCCTGAAGTAGCAAGATCAGGATCCAAAATATGAGCGTCGCCCCTGGAAATCCTCGTTCAGCTCCTCTCCTATAAGTAAAATGATCGCGTATATAAATTCCTAAGGAAAATGCTGATAAATGCTATGCAGCGATGCAGAGCTTAGGTGCTAATCGCTCTCGCTCTATCGTACGGGTCACTCTCCCAGGCAAAATAAGAAAACAGATTTTATTTAATTGAACTGCATGATGGAATTACATAACTACTTTGAGTTGGGTAGTTTTCAAAAGGAAATAATATTTGTTTTATGACCTTTAAAATCATTAAGTCAAGATGTTGATTTAATACTAGGTTACTTAAGTTGATAAGCTAATTGATTAGTCATTTGGAAATAGAAATAGTTTATAACTTTAAAAAAAATTCTTTTGCCTAGATTGAACACTATAGAAATAATGAAATTACTTTAAATTTATTTATTAGAATAGTAAAGATGTATTTGTGTGACTATACAAAATCTAATTTGATTAAACCCTAATTGAACTAAGTAAACTTTTAGAAATTGAGATTGGTAATTGGTCTTATTATTAAATTATATAAATGTCTGCATTAAATAAATTATTAATTAGATATCAAACAGTGTTTAGTTAAACTTAAATCAGAATTTAAAACAAAAGACTAAATTGGAAAAAGAATTAAAAGATTTCGATTGGGCCGGCCCAGGGCCCAATTCCCCCTTCTCGGCCCACTCCCCACACACAACACACAACACACGCACACACACGGCCGCGCACAGCCGTCTATCTCCAGCCGCCAGGACCGCCGCCCCCGGCTCCGACGCAGCCGCCGCCGCCGCAGCTCCTCCGCGCGCTCCTCCGTGGCCCTCTCTCTCTCTCTCTTGCACCCGATGGCTCCTATCACCTTAACCCTATCCCTAGCTCGGCCGCCGTGAACCCTCGCCGGCGCACGCGTCGCGGCCGGCCGTAGCCCGGGCCGCGCCGCCTCGTTCCCTCGTCCGCGGCTCGCGGCCGCGCTTGGCCGCGCCTCGACGACGTGGCCGCGCGGTAGCGGTGCTGCGCGCGTGGGCGCGCCACCGGCCAGCTCGCCGGCTGCCTGGACCCCGGCGCTGCGCCTCAGGTACTCCTCTTTGGTTTATCCCAGTTGCTAGGCTAGGGTTTTGTGGATTGGCTGCTGTTCTAAATTCATGGCTTACTGTTTTGTGCTATGATGCTTGCTTAATCTGGTGCCATGCTCTGCCCTGTTCTGTGAGTTTTGTGTGCTTGTTCCATGTAGTTTGTGCTCCGGCTGCTTGGTTTTCATGTATTTGGGAGATATATATATATATATATATATACTGTGATGTTGTGTCTTATCTTTGGGTCGTTGGGTGCTGATGATAATAGAGGCATGTGGATTTGGTGATGGCTGGAGGTGCTGATTTGGGGAATAGTCTACTGATGCTATGTATAAAATATATACTGAAGGTGCAGGCGTCATGTGAAGGCAATGGTCTATAGGTTCTAGGTGGTTATAGGTTCCAGGTGGTTCTAGGGCAATTGTTGTTGTTTTATGCTAACTCCTATCTAAGCTTAACTTCTGACTAAACAATCAGGCCTAACCAAATTGAATCTCTGGTTTGGGGTTTCAACTGCTACTTTGGGTGATTCTGGTGTACGGCCCTCTAACTAAACATCTACATGCTACACATCATGATATTCTAGGCTAAACATGTTGAAAACTAGAGTTAAGTTCAGCTTTAACCTTGTTGCTGGTTCTGAACCTCTTTTCCCTGCTCCTGAACTGCTCCTGCTGCTTCACCTGTGAATCACAAGGTATAGAAAAGAATAAATATGCATGCTTGATTTAGCTACCATTCTCTTCTCTGCTCTAAAGCACTACTGAGATACCTGAACCTAGAGCTTTGTCCTACTTTCTGCTGCTCTGTGTGAAATGGTGCTACTGCTGTGAATTTTGGGGGAGGTAAAACTTACTTATCCGGTAACCTTTTGCATGCAACCGACTTAGGTGGGGTTGATGTGGCTGGTTTCACTGTTCCGGCGAACAGGTGGCTGATGCCTAAGCTGTATTAGTGTAAACTGGACTGATTTTGCAAAATCAGAGAAATTGGAGGGGTTTTGTGCAAAGTTTCACAATAGCTGAGAATTTTGGCAGAATCCAGGGGCTAAACTGATAAATGGCTGTTGGGCCTTGGGCCTTCCCCTCTTTTCTTTTCTTTTTCTTTCCTTTTTCTTTTCTTTGCTGTTTCTTTGTTGGTTTTGTTTTCATGCCCATCTGGGCTCAGACTGTCCTGTGAACGACCTGCGATGACCCGATAATGACCCGTGATCGAAAACTGGATGATGACAAGCATACACAGGGGTGAGCAGCGACACTCGCTCAGGCTGAGAGGTGGCTGCGAAGAACCCCAGACAGATACTGCACAGTCTGACAGCATTCCTTTAAAAATTAAACTCGCACATAAGTTTAGAGGTCAGCAGCGCAACCACTCTAATAGCCAACCACGTGGCCTTTGACCCGCTGACCAGTTGACCAGTTTCGTGGTCCTTACAGCACCACTTCTCTTGATATCCAAAAATCTCCATAAAAAAAGAAAAAGAGAAATAAAAAGAAACAATCAACAATCAACTACAAGTATTTAAACAACCAATTGCAAGTATTTAAATAATCAAATGCGAGTATTTGAACAACCAATTGCAAATATTTAAATTGTGAGTATTTAAACAATCAATTGCGAGTAATTAAATTGTAAATATTTAAACAATCAAGTGTGAGTATTTAAACAACCAATTGCGAGTATTTAAACAATCAATTGCGAGTAATTAAACAAACATATACGAAAATTTAAACAATCAAGAAAGAGAGAAGATTTAGCAACTTATAAAATATTCAAAAACCAAGAAAAATATCAAGAATGGCTAAACACAATAGCCAAAAACTCTCTCTCAAAGGGATAAGTGCTCTCCCTAGCACTCCTCCTTCTTATATAGAGCTAACATCTACTTAGAGTAGTCTCCACAACCAATGTGAGACTAAACTAACAGTTAGTGGAGGTTGGACCCGAAGCTCAATTCGACCTAACTCTCAATCAATCTTTTTTACAATTTTCACATTTACAATTTTCAGAATTACAGCATTTTCTAAACAGTAGACACTAAAACATTCATAACTTCATCATCCATTGGAACGATAACTTCGAGCTCTACAACTTTTATGTTTACACGTTGTTAAGAACAATTCTATATCAGTACAGAATTAGCTCACAAGTAGAGCCTTCTGCATAATCTTTCATGCGGAGTCCATAGAACATCTTGGTGATTCCTCGGGAATCATGAGCACTACTTGTGCTCGCTATAAGGCCATCACGTATCTACCTCGATGTTGAATAGCACGCCACATGTCAGGAAGTCTCCCATTCTGGACCCTGACCAGCAACCTCCACACTTCAACCGACTCGAGCTACTTCAACAATCTTAGTGCAACGCCAAATCTAGGTATTGGAATAGTCATGTTTAGTATTCCCGCAAGTCTATAGTACCTCCGGTATCTCTCGAACCAATCAAGTCTCCGGCTCCTCTCTGAACTCTACTCCGATGGTCCATCTTTGCCGTAAGTATACTATAACTCTGGTATACCTACAATTTGCACCAAAACCAAACAAACCCATCACATAGCACTATTCACAGATAATTACAACATAAATGAACACAAACCTATGTATCATAAACAATTCAAAACATTGTCAAAACACACATCACTTAAGATTAGATAATCACATGGGGTTTACAGTTACTATCTTGTTAAAAACTTTACTAAGTAAAACCTATTGGGATAAATCTTTAGTAAGAAAAAAAAGTGCAGTAACTATAACAAAAAATTTTAAACAAAAATTACAAATTATCCCGAATCAAGATTTAGTCCTTATAATTCACTAGTGAACTTAAGGTCCACTATGTTGTGTTGTTCTTTGATGGCAACATTTTTCAGTCTTTGAGGCAGGTAATTGCCTCAACCATCTTCAGTGTTAGGCACGATCTTCTGTCCTCAACTATTCTTCTGGTCATACTAAATGTAGTTTTGAAAGACACTGTTGACACAGAAACAACCAAAACATCTCTTGCCAAATGGGATAACACGGGATACCATCATTGGTTGTTTTTCCACCACATGAGAATGTTATTGCCGTTGTCCTCATCATTCGTGAACTCAAGATCCGTTGAATGATCAATGTCGAGGTAGGAGTTCAACTCCGTTTGTATATTTCTCAGTGGTGGTGTTTTGACCACTTGCGCAGACCTTTGTGAAGAGGATGAAGAAGCTTCACCTTTTAACATCTTCCATAATTCATTACCAACAACATTTGTTCATTGCTCCGACTGTGATGGAGGTGCTATTGGCGGTCGTTGGTGTGGGCTGCAAAATTTAGCTTCATATAAACAAAAAACTCAGAAAATTTCATCAATATTTAAACTTATACCTATCTCTTCTAAAGAAGATTGCAAAACAACTAATTTTACTCTAAGATATAGATAAAAGCAAAATGATAGAGATATGAAATACTTGAAAAATATTTAAAAAAAATTTCTTCCATTTCCTTCACAATACAAAAAAATCAAGAACAATTATATAAGACTCAAATAATTTTGCAATATAGAAAAGATGATGCAAAACTAAACAAGATGTTGGATAATAAACACCAGATAATATTGTAGTTGATTCATAAAATATTTTCAAAATTTTGTAAAATCTTTGAGCAATATTCCAAATATCGTCAGTAAAAAACTTAGTTTGTATGCAAACATTGACAAATAAAGTTAAAAGATTTTGGTATGAAAGTACCTCCTTCAGCATGATGTATGTGGAATTTCACCTTACCTTCATGTAGAGGGAGAATTTCTTAGGCCTTATGTTATTGGCCTTGCAGTAGTTCTTAAACTCGGCGATACGTGTCTTTGAACTAGTAATGTAAAAGATGGCTGAGCAAATACTATCTAATGCCCCGATCAATTCCTTCGTACCTACTTAGACAATGAGGTTGATGATGTGACAGATGCACCTCTAGTGGAGAACATACCCTCCAATATATGACTCTAGTGTCGAAGTCAGTATGTCCATTATTTTCATGTTTACTGAAGCATTGTCAAGAGTGATAGATACAATAAAATTTTCAAATTTAAATTTGTTAACTACTTGCAATATGTGTTCGGCAATAGCCCCTGCAATATGTGCAACATCTATTAATTTAAACCCTACCACTCTCTTATTTAAGTTGTAATTATCACCTAAATAGTGTTCAACTATGCTAAGATAATCCATTTTTTATGTGATGCAAACCAAATATCAAATGTGAGTGCAAAAGAAAAACTAATTTTTGTAAAATCTTGTTTTAATGAAGCTAATTGTTTATGATAATATGCTAAAATATTACTTCTAGTAGTATTTCTACTTACTTTTTTATATTGAGGATAAAATCCAATTCGTATCATATCTTCAAAAGTCTTAGTTTTTCCTATTCTAATTGGCTAATCTACAGAAACAATAAATTTGACAAGTACTTCTCTACTTACCATAAGATCATAGGTCCAATTACTTACCGTGTCATCAAGGTTGAGATTTAGCTGTGTCTGCTGACCTTGCGGACGCAATTGCTTTTTGGCACAACTTTTTACGCGACAGAGAAAGTGTCCAATAATACCTCCAAATTTAGCAGTTAATGCCTTTTTGCAAATTTTACAAGTAGTAGTTTGTACTATTTTTCCAATCGAGTCAATAATTTGGCCCAGCACCATAAACTTCCAACATTCGGAAGTCCTCGCTCTTTTGGTGCCGACGAAGTTTGATCCAGCCACCGAATCCAGAGGTGAGGACATCGTCAATTCGGTTGTGTCATGCCTCTACTCACTGGAGTCGACGTCGATCACCTCCCAATTCGCAACATCGTCAATTCCGAAGTTCTTAAAATCGATGATGTTGAGATCCATTTCAATTTTTTGAGAAAATTATTTTAATAAAAATGAAAAAAAATACTTAGAATAGAGAGTATGAGAGTGAGAATGGAGAGATAAGAGAGAGATTTGAAGATGTATGTGAAATTTTGAAGATGTGAGGGGGCTATTTATCGTGTTTTTGAAGGAGTGGGGGTCTAATGAAAATAAAGAATGTGAAGGGGTTTTTTTTAAATTTTGTATTTTTCGAGAAGGTGTTTTTTGAAAAAAGTATAAGACTATAGAGTAGTAGGCTACAGATAGAGTAGTTTCTCTTTTAATAAAAATTGGAATCTTATTTTTATTTGAAAAAAATGTAGGGCGAAATGTGAGAAAAAGGGGGGCGGTACTATACAAAAGAAAAAAAAAAGGGAAAAAGGGGTAAATACTATGAAAGAAAAAGAGAAAAGATGAGTCGGGCCAAATTTTTGAAATTTGGAGTGGGGCCGGGCTGGTCTAGACATGGCCCATTCATTCGCCAGTTCTTGTGTCGTGTTGTACCACATGTTGGACTCAAATTTACGACCTGGCACGGCCCAACTAGCAGGACTGAGTCGACGCAACCCATCAACATGTGCTTCGGGTTGGCTCGGTTACGACCCGACCCGGTTGACAACGCTACATAGGCATTCACTAGGAAATTCGGAAACAGTTAAGATGATCATATCACTGGTCTGCCACGTGATACTCCAAATCATTTAATAGGGGACCCACATGTCATGCTTCTTGAGGTTTCCTTTGTAGCTTGCGGCCCGTAAGTGGCTAGACTTAGTTCGAACTTGATTCAGTAAAAAAACTGAGGTGCGGCCTGACATGCTAGATCAAAATTACATCTAGGGTTTTGGGTCTAATTATATCTAAGTTTAGGGTTTTCGAAAATAAGAGAAAAAATTTAGTTTTATACAAAATTGATCAAAATTACTCAATCCAAACAATAACATATCAGAATTTGTTGGCATAAAACATATCTAATCACATGATCTAATATGTGAAAATTATAACACAAAGAAATATATTGATTTATAGCGATTTATGCTGATAAGGTGTTGTAATTTGATGTGTTTCTTTGTTGTTTCGGTCGTTCTTGGATTACCAACACAAATAATAATAGATAAATAGAAAAAATTGAGAAAACAAATATCTTTTTATTAGATTGTTTATATAATACATCTATATATAGAGAGAATTGATAAATCTACTCTAGAAGTATTTTAATAATGCCTACATAAGATGCTTGTAACATAAACAACCACAAGAAGCCATACTTCCATTAGTGAAACCGACAAAAGAGATTGATCACAGCATCCCACTGGGCCTGGGAACGGGCTGACAAAGCCCAATACTATAAGAGAGCAAGCTTATGGGCTAGGCTATGGAGGGTATGAATAGGCCAAAAATTCAAAAAGCTTGGGCTTGACTAGGATTTATCTGCTAGAAGGCTAGTTTAAACTGAGGATTGAAACCAGTGCATGGGTTAGAAAAAAAATTCAGCCCATTGCTCAGCCCCTTCCTCAGCCCCATCGCCACACTTTCTGTTTGTGTTTAAAAAATTAGAGCATAAGGCCTTCTCCAATGGGGACTCTTGAGGAGGTGCACCAAGGCTTCACATGGCATAAGTGTTTCAGATTACAAAAATTATTTTTACTATAAAAGCAGGAGAAAAGATTCTTTTCATCAGTGAGTTTAGAATACTGATCTCACCTAAACATTTTCTAGGTGTGTGTTTGTATTGGAGATATAGTTAGGTGACAACACAAGTGGCAAAAAAGTATTTTGTAATGACCTTATATCTCTGTTGTGGGCCTTGTGGCCGGCCATGTTCTATCTCCAAGGAGAAAAGACAGCAGCATCCACTTGAACTAGAAACATTACAGCAGCAATGACAATTTGGAGCAAAGGCCTCATGGCCTTTGTGGGGCAATGTTTGGCCCGGCTCATGGCTGAAATGGAGCAAGTCGCTTTCGGTTTGTCTAAGGGAAAATTTGGTTTATATCATTGAAAAAGTGTGTATTTTTATATTTATTATTATAATATTATCTCTTTCTTATTTATTACTGAAAAGTACATTGATATTTTGTATATGCCATCATTGTTTGGTCAACCGCTAGTTAACAGAACATATAATGTTTTTATCTCTATAGTAGTATTTTTTTTACTCCTGTAAAGATATATTTATGAGCAAAATATATTTTTATGTAACAGTATTAGTTATCTTAAATATGAGATTTTTTCAATCATTTATAAAAGTATAGTTACTCTATTTACAGAAATAAAAATGTCATTTGCTCTGTTGACTAGCAAGTGTCCAAACAGTGATGGCAAATAAAAAAATATTAGTTCATGTTTCAGTGCTAATTTAGAAAGAGCCGATTTTTCAGTAATAGATATAAAAATATGCAGTTTTTCAGTGGTACAAACAAAATTTCCTTTTTTTAAGGGTTGGAGATGGGGTTTCACTTCAATTTAATAGGGTTAGGTTTGGCCTGGACTAGGTGTTATAATTTAAGGCAGGTTAGGATTGGGCGGATTTTTTTTAAGTGTCGGGCTTGGGTTGGGTTTTACTTCAATTTAATAGGGTAATCTTTGGACTAGAACGAGTGTTAGGATTGGACCTTGGCCATTTCAAATTACATTGATCCCACTGAGTAAAAGGGTTAGGATGTTTAATTGTTTGAATCAATCATATTAGATGGAATGGTTGTTGTGTCATGAAATGGTTTAATAGATGTGTTTGGTTGGTGTGGAATGGGATAATTCCAGATTTTATTTGGTTAGTGGGATAAATTTGATCCATGATTAGATAGGTGGTAACAATTTAAGATTAATAACCACTAATTAACACTAATGAGTACTGATATAATACTAATTACTACTAATCACCATAAACATAACATTAAATACCACTAACTTGACACTAATCACCGCTAACTACATCCAATTAGTACTAATTTAAAATTAATTACCTATAATCACCACTAATATACCATTAATTAACGCAATATAACACTAATTACCACTAATCACCACAAATATAACACTAATTAACATTAATCAACACTAATATAACACTAATCAACCTAATTAACAAATATGGAACGAATTGGTCTAGTACGAAAATAAGAGATTGATTGATCCAACATATCGAGAGAATATTCTCTTTTTTGGATCATCTCATTTAGGATGGATGATCCAAACAGAAACAACCTAACACGTACACCCTTATCATATTACATGAGATGATCCAAAGTGTACAATTAAATATATCCTTAATGTATCCAAAATTTGAGTGGAGTCTTCTAGCAAATTAAAAATGCAAAATTAATAGAGGGGCTCAATGTACCCAAATTTGAGTAGAGGGTTCGGATTGTATAAAAGCACAAAGTAGAGAAGCCTAATATATCTAAAGTTGAAATCATGTTTAACTGGGCTCTAACCTTTAGCTTCTATTTTGGAGTTGGAGTCACTTAGCCAAACTGGGCGATTTCAATTGTTAGCTTCTTTGAAGTCAAGGTAGAATCGAAACCACACTTACACTAAAAATTTTTTGTTAGGTTTGAAGTATTATAACTTTCAAGTTTACTACATGCCTAGAAAATTAGAACTAATTACATAATTTTGTCGTTGGTTAGAAATAATATTATATTCTATTCATAAGATATAAATGTTATTTGAAATATTCAAGGGGAAAAGTAAGAGTTTTTTTTTGTCAAACACTTCAAAATTTTCTAAGTTGGAACTAATGACTCGAGTTTCTCCGTAATAGAATCTAGGGCCACAAAGAAGCCGGAGCTGGGAGTTTCACCAAATAGGATTTTAGCGTAGGGGTTTTGGTAAAAAAAAAAAAGAAAGAAAGAAAAAGTCTATATTATCTCTTTTATTTTCAAAAAAACCTAAATAGTTTCCCACACTTTGAAATTGGGAATTTATACCATATAATTTAAAACTCAATACAAATTTTATCGCACATATGATATAATGGGTGGTTCTACTATGTTAGCACGATGATTGAGTAATCATTAAAATGTGGGGTGCACATACCAAAATCATCAATTAGATTATATGTGAGATGAAATTTGTACTGATATTTAATATACAGAATGTAAGTTGTCCGGCTTTAAATATAAGATTATTTTAGATTTTTTTTTAAGTAGAGGAGAGTGATGTGGATTTTTTTCCTAAAAAAATTGCAAAGTAAAGAGGGCTTCGCTGCAATTTTGCAGGCAAGAAATGACGTTCTATGCAAGTAAGAATGGCAAATGATGATGACCCAAACACACCTTATCTTAGTATAATAATGAAAGCTAGATCATGGATCACTTCCAGGGAAAGAAACTTTGCAAGGTTATGTTTCTTTTTCTTTTTTTATCCTTTTGAGAAGGTGTTGATCACTAATAATCAGGATGTGTGCCAAGTCAATCTAGGCAAATCCCAACACCAATAACTTGGGCTTCGTGAAAATTGATGCATTTTGTGTAGGAACCTTGTAAGACAAACTTACATTGGTTTGAGTTCAGTTTCCCCGAAATCCTAAGCATTACAAACATGCCTACCAAAAAGACTAAAATGCCCCTCTTATTTCTTTTGTTGTTTAATTTCTTTATCCTTTGGATAAAGGATGTCGGCAACCCATGGTGGTGGTGGTGAGTGGCGATGGATATTAGTATTTTTTATTAGAAAGGTGTAATATTTTGGTTCAATTTAGATTGCTAGAGTGGTCTATGAGCATGGTTTAACTCTTAATTAGAAATTTAAGGTGGATTGGTGTGTATATAATACTTTGAGAGCTAACATTCTAAATTCTGAGTTTATTCTTCTACACTAAACGAAGATATAACTGTAAATAAATTAGTGTATGTATATAGTTTATCCCGCGTGGGGTAGATAGAAGAGTGTTGGACCCTATCATGTTACAATGAGGGGGCATTTAGTAGTATGATTACGACGGAGGTTATTGCAGATGTGTCAACCTTACTTAGGAAAGGGGAAGAGGGGTCGAGAGTGTGAGAGAGAGTAGGGAGATGTACATGTGTTGGCTAAGCTTTCATTCTAGTTTCTTTCCTTAAAAAGGTTAGAGTTCTCTAGCTACAACTGTAATAAAGAAGTTAGAACTTAAGATCTAGAATCCATAAGATATCTGATAAAACTCTAATTTTTATAGAGCTACTTTTGTAAAAGAAGACTAAACTACCCTCAGCATGCATGCATATAGCAACCTGACCAAAAAATTATTGATAATATAGATTTGTTAGTCACTAAAATGTTATGGTTCAACATTCCCCTTGAAGTAGTTTAGGAGGAATTATTTTTCAATAAAAAATAGATATGGATCCAATAAATTTTAATGTCACCCATGAATAGAGTTAACAGTGTTTAACTAGACGACATCAGCTCCAATCTAAAAATTGAGAGTTGGAGTACATCCAAACATGATTGTGAGACGATTCTTACTGTTGCATCCGAAAGACATGAGTAATATACTCGAGGGAGTAGATTGATCATGAATAACAGTCGAGAACCCAACAGATGAGACATTAAAGTGTTTGAAAGACCACACGGAATTTCTTGCTTCCCTCAGTCTCAGTCTCAGTCGTTCAAGATTTAATCAGTCATATGTCGATTCAATAAAAACATACTCGTGGTGTTTCTTGGAAAGCCACCAGCACCACTAAAAAACATGTAGCTTGCTCCAGCCGTATGATGGCAGTAATCATATCATATGAACTCGCTTAATTAGTAGTTTGGTGAGTTGTTGGTCCTGCTTAGTTTTAGTTTAGTGGGTTGTGGGTCCCGTAAACAGTGTGTTAATTATGATAATTTAATAGAGCAAGAGAGAAGAGGAACTGTCGGCGGCTCCCGAAAATCCAGAGAGAAAAAGGCGGGGAAAGCGCGTGGTTTTTGCGTGTTAAGTGCACCGATGGAGCACGTACCGTATTATTACTTCTTCTGCTTCCATGTTGTTTCTGAGATCGTGGTACTGATGAGGGAGCAGTGAATATAGTAACAAGGTATTTTAAAAGAGTTGTTTATGAAAAGTTATTATAAATAAAGTTATACGTATTTGATTAATTACATTATGGTTTAGTGGGAATATGATGTATCAAAAATAGTTTGGAATATAGGTTTTTCTTATTAATTTTACTGTGGTTGACAAAAACATGTTAAATTATATTTTATAGGACTTATATTTTTTCGATTGATTTGAAATAAACACATGTGAAATAATCGCTCATACAAATAGATTAGACAAAACAACTTGAAAAACTTTCTTTTTTTAGATCCACCAACTCCCAAACACATAATTTAGTTGAGATTGCAATGTAATAGACTGTGATACAATTAGTAAATTATTAAATTTTTAAAGATTAAGATCCGTCTTGGTCAAGAATCTACTCGATCATGACCAGTTCTAGTTGAATAGCATCTGAAACTTTTTACACTCGATCACGACCACATATGTGTGATCAATCACTCACGACCAGCTACCCTCGCCCAATCACTCACAAAACTGGCCAAGCCATCTGTAGTCGCAAGCCCATCAGTCAAAGTCACGTGAACACCTCCACCATCACCATGATGGGTAGTTAAAGTACGATCTCCAAGAATTGCCAAGATAGCCGCAAGTAGTGGGCCAAACAGCGATAATTGTCTTGGGCAAAATTGATTATGTATATTTATAAATAGAGAATTTTTTCCTCTCACAAGTCCGACAGTCAACTTTTTGATCATTGACACCACTGAAAATGCACTAATTTTTGTATTTACTATCATATTTTGGTCGACCACTACTAAATGGAGAAAATGACAATTTTTATCTCTGTTGAGATATATTTACAAACTAAATATATTTTTGATGTAAAAATATTGCTTATCTGAAATAAAAGTTTTTTTACAATCTTTCATAGAGATATATTTAATCCATTAATAAAGTAAAAATATCATTGGCTCCATTGACTAGCAGTTGACTAAAAGGTGATGGTAAATACAAAAAATTAATGTACTTTTCAGTGGTAAATATGAAACATCCAATTTTACATTAGTAAATACAAATATCACACTTTCCTGGTGGTATGGACGGAATTATCAAATAATAAGCCAAAATTTTGGTTTATAATCTATAAGTCTCATAAACTAGTTTATATGATAGATTCAAACTCAACCAAATATGCTCTACTTCAAAATCGTTCATAATGATCGTTATACTTTAAATCAAAAAAATATGTTGGCATAAAAATAAGCTGTTTATTTGGATGGAAATGACACGTAATACGCATTTTTTCGCAAAAAGGACTTGTTGGCTAGCTGCCCGTGTTGGTTAGGGCTTTAACAAACGTGGCATGAATGCAAATGGCCACTGTTGTACATTTATAAGAAAATAAAAGAGAGAAAAGTAGTACAAATCATCAAATATGGGCCATCTCCATTAAAGTAAGCAACATGTAGTTATAACAATTCAGTTTTTATTCATCCATTTTAATAGAAATGCAAATGATTAACTAATTTTAGTAGTACAAGAATTAATGTAAATGATTTTAAAGTAGCCGGATTAAACTGAGCTCAACATGTCCATCTCTTATATGTAGGCAGTTAGTCTACCATATCACCCCCTTGCCTCCACCCAAGTGTTCTCATGGTAACACAAGGTGATGGTCTCTAGGAGAATAGGAGTAGTGTTTTAAATAGCGGTTAATAGTAAGTGAATAATAATCCTACTGCACAATCTTATGTAGTATGTGATTTTGTACACAGCCTTATATACGGTTTATCATTTAGAAAATGGACACATTTATATATACAATGCTATAGTAAATAAATGAAGCTTAGAATTCATTAATAAATCTAGAAATGTCATATAGTTAGCACCATGCTAACTATATTTTAGAGCATACTATATATTTGCACAAATAATTAGTAATATATACATGAAAACAATACATAATTGGTTGAGATATAGTGGAGTGATGGACCACCTATTGTCAATACTTATTTGATGGCATAAATGGTCTGAGATCATGCTTTGGAACACTGATGGAGTGAGACAGGAATGATAGTGGAAAACAATGGAGGGAATATCTCTTAAGTCAGGAGCGTTCCAGGTATAGAAAGAAAAACACAGCGGATTCACCTAATTCCATTAGTTAAATGTTGTAGCACTGCTTGATTTGTGCTTAACTCACCCTAATCTCTGTACCAGAGGAGGGATATTTATGAATATCAAAGCAATTTTCAGAAGATATTTCTAACTTGTTCATTTTTGCAGAGACAATTATGGAATTAAGAGTTTTTAGGAGGGCACAGCTTGAAAATCCTCAATTACATTTAAAATATAAAAAATATTATATTATGAAAAAAAATTTTGATGATAAAACCACTAATATTATTATTATCGGTTAATTTTTTTGATATTTTATAAATATTAGTGTTCGGTGTAGCATGTGATTTGTCCCCCTTAGCTTAGCTTTTTTCTCATTTGTTATATCCCCTCTAGTTGCTATATCAGGACAAAAATTTAATAGAAAAGTTGCTACCTAGTGTTGTGTAGAAAAGTCTAGATAGCCATTCAATTTTGGTTAAATGATTCGGATGAGCTCAATCATGTCGTAGTTATGAGTGAGTTGAATTGATTTGAATCACCTATTACTCTCGATCAAATGGTTTATGAAGAATTCTTACATTCCCTAATCATTTTTTTGTTTCCATTCCGTCAAATACTAAAAAGAAAAGAACAATTTGGTGTATTACAAAAATTAATGACACTTGCGGCGCGGCTAATAACGCTTCACTTTTTTTCTTTTTTGAGTGTAGCTAATAACACTTCACCAACCATCTGTTAGGTCTTAATTTCTCCCCAATTATTTATTTTTGTTGTTAGTTAGCAGGTTCCGATCTTAGAACCATTTTTTAATTGAAAAAGTATTTTACTTTTACTCGTCTGTACTATTAAATTATCCAAAAAAAATACCTCCCTAATTTGGATATCTACAGAAATAGCAATGCAACTACGTACAAACAATTTAACTAATGTGAGCAAATAGCAATATTAATAAAATCCAAGAAAAATCAGCACGGCCCCATCCAAAAACTGCGTATTTGGGAAAATAACATCACTAAAATATAGTATTGCCGGATAACATTACAAATGATTATGCTAAAAATTGACATTGATTGGGTTTATTTCCTTAAAAATGACCAAAATACTCATCCTTCGTCTCCTTGCTTCTTCTACATTATTAGAACAACTCTAATATAATGCTCTAACATGTGTTTATAGAGATAGATAATGTCAACTATGAGAGATAAAAAGAGATAGAAACACCGGTGCTTCCATAAGCATCGGTACTTGCACTATTTTTTATGTTAATACGATCTAGCAAAACAGAAAAGATGAGAGAGAATATGCTTAATTATGACCCCATTTAAACACAAGTGAGAGGTTTTATTGTTGGTGTTAGAAAAATTTATATAGGTATTTAATGATTTGTCACTAATTTTTTAGTCTAAACATTTATTTATCCAATCCAACTATGATATGCTTTTATTGTTATTTTTACAATGGTCGAAACGAGGTCGATGACAACAAAACCGATAGGTGATAAGTAAGTGGTATTAATGTTGCCACAAGATCAGTGAATTTTTTTTTAGAAATAACTCAAATTAAAAAATTACAGAAATAATTCTCAATTGTAAAATTTTGCAAAACTAACCCACCACATCAATCTGTCAAGTCTAGCAGACTCGACATGTGACGTGTCATATTGCGAGAGGTTAGCAGCATCTTATCGAGTCCCCAATACTCAACAAGTCACTTCAACTGCGTCATCTCGGATTCTCCTCTCTCTCTTTCCTTATTTTCTCTCATCTCCCTCTCGACCGAGAGCATTTCTTCTCTCCTTCTCACACATTTCATTTTTTATTTCTCTAGCAAATTTTAACCGTTAAATTTGTTTGGTGCAAGAATCAAAATTGTAGAGGCTTGTAAGATTTTCAAAAGGAGATAATTTTTAGTAAAATGCAACTATGTTTTTCTTAAATAATTTGTTAATCATGTCATTAGCAATAATTAGGAGGAATTAGTGTTTGAATGTGTTAGTATTGTTTACTGATTAGGGTTTTTGTGAATAATTTGTTTAGGAATATATTTCTGTCAGTATTGTATTGTATTGTATGTTAAATCTTTGTAATGTGTTAGTATATTTAGGAATTAGGGTTTTTGTGAATTTTTATGTACGTATATTAGTTTATTTTAAATTGAAATATATTAATATTTAGTCTTAATTTTCAGTGGATGCAACTGTCAAAATTAAAGTTTGAGAGAAAAGCTTCAAAACAAGGTAAATTTCATTTACATGCAAAAATAATTTGTTAATGACTATATTAATGATGTCATTAGTGGTATAAACCATATATTATGTGTAAAAATTTGGGTGTACATTGGAAACAAAGGAAAAAATCACTTAATATAATGTTTGTTACGATGAAAAAAATGTGTTGATAAAATTGGATAATTTTTAATGTCATCATTTTTTTGTATGTACATATATTAGCTTACTTTAAATTTAAATATATTGATATTTAGTCATAATTTTCAGTTTGTATAAATATCAAAACTATAGTTTGAGAGATACTCTTCAAAACAATGTATATTTTATTTATATGCAACGATATTTATGTTAATGATAATGTTAATGATGTCATAAGTGATAATAAGCATGTCAGAGGATTCTGTATGCTTGAACCATTAGTTAAATTTTTTGCATGTACATTAAAATGATAGGCAACTAATGTATGGTTGCATGTGCTTTTTTTTCTGCATGCACATTGAAATAAATGAACAAAATATTTAGTGTAGTGTCTGTGTGGTTAAAAAAAATTGTAATTTGCTAAGAGAGTTATTTATATAGGTATAAGAAATAGAAGAAAATATTAGTAATGCAGTTTAGAAAAAAAAACTAATATACAATCATATTTCATTGTATGTTAGAGGTGCATTATGTAATATTTCCATTATATTGTAATGGAAGAAAAATTGACTTTAGAGTAATGGAGCTTATCATATGTTAGAAGAAATTGTAGTATATTCGAAAAAAATTTGGAAAGATTTAAAAATAATGTAGTAGAGATGTAATGCATGTTTCTTGTATTAAAAATAATTTGTACTTAAAAAGAATCTGTACAGGAATTGGTAAAATTAAATAATTTAGTTGTAGGATAATTAGGGTAATTGAAGTAATTTCAGAAATTTTGTTTTCAAAAACAGAACTAGATATGGTCTCAGGGCTTTTGGAGATGAATTTGATCTAGTTTTCGAAGGCAAATTTGTGTAGTCTGATACATAATTCATATCTGTGTAGTCTGATTTGAGATTTGAACTATTAAGAAGGATTTAGAAGTTGTTGGGATAAAAAAGGAGATAACTGTAAATTCTGAAACTACATGATGCGTGGTTTTTGAACTAAAACAAAAAATTTATGCCATAGATTTTAGGGTGTTATATATAAATATTTAGATGGTATTATTTATGTGGGTTAAATGTATTTAGAGAATGGAGCCACTGGAAAAATTTGCATATTTTACGTTGATGCTTAGTTCGCGAGGGCCAAAATGTGTAGATATGGGCCATTGCAAGTATGTGATGGGCGAGTTGAGCTTATATAACACACCATTCGTGGATATGAATTTATGAATCCTAAATCTGTTCGGAAAGAACTCTCACCATGAAATAGTTTTAACTGAAGAGCAGATTGTCAGGGAGATCGACAATGGGTTGTACTGGATGCTGCACGAAGTCAAAGGGGACAAATCGTGGGGCTCTTTTATTTGAAGAGTGAAATACCCCATGGCGGACTAGTCAGCTAGTTCATGATATATGTGCAGTTCTACAACATAGAACCATCGGAGTGTGACCTTGAAGGTGACGCAAGTAACGTGTCCAGCCCAACAATATTTAGGGCTAGCGAATGGTCAGATGTTTTCTGCCACACTCGAGTGGATCACTACCACAGAAACAGACATCCTGGACGGCACATCACAGACGGGTATGAACTGTTCAATGGAAAACCGTCTGCGAAGGCCTGTCGGGAGAATATGTTCAGATATCACAGACGGTTCTGATGTCAAAAACAACTGTGACAGTAAACCAGACGGTTCTGAACACAAAACCGTCTGTGATAGTCTACTTATCACAGACGACTCTAACTTAAAAACCGACTGTGATAGATACAATCAGTTCCCAGCTGAGAACCGTCTGTAATAGTCTACTTATCACAGACGGTTCTAACCTAAAACCCGACTGTGATATATACAATCGGTTCCCAGCTGAGAACCGTCTGTGATAAGTAGACTATCACAGACGGTTCGGAACTCAGAACCGACTGTGATTTATACAGTCGGTTGTGAACTACGAAGCGTCTGTGATAATCTACTTATCACAGACGGTTCTGATGTCTCAACCGACTGGAAAAGTATTGGCGCTTCGAATTCTCAACTGTGATCATTTCTGTCTCCGATCTTCGCGCGCGGCGCCTAGGAGAACACGAAGCATCGCTTTGGAAGTTCTATAAATTGACAGTGGAAAAATTGTCATTTACTTTACAAGTTTTTTCTCAGACTGTTTGACTCCTTAGCTTCTCTGCGCCCAATGGCATCCTCGATGGCATCGTCAGCCTCGCCCTCCCCGGTAAGAACTCTCAATCTTTTGGACTTACCCCTGTATTGTTAATCCCTGTTCAATACATTCTTGACCTGTTGATTTGCACAGGAAAGGGGAGCCGTGGAAGACACTGGCAAAGTCAAGGCCGAGCTGAGGGCCCTCCAGGAGGAGCACAAGCTCCTCACGGAGAAGCACACTCGACTACGGCTTGACCTTGACGATCTCTTCCAGCGCATTCAGCGCATGAAGACGGATGGTGACAATGCTAGGGCAAGGACGAGGCGTCTTCGCGAGGAGAAGAAAGCCGCGGATATGACCATCGCTGGCTGCGGTTTGACAATGAAGGATACCATCGCGAAGCTGAGGGAGGTCACAGGCCTTCTCGACGCTGTAGTAGTTGATCCTGAGAAGGACAACTTGTCGCTGGAGGAGTCCTGTGTCCTGGCTGCAAGTCAAACTGACTTTATTCTAGATGCAGCCAGGGCTAAGACCACTCCTTGACCTAGCATTCTGTATTTTTACTTTTTTTGTAAGTGATGAAAAAAATTATTGAAAACTTTGTTCTTATGTCAACTTTCCAATTTTCCAGCACATTCTTGGACTGCATGCAATCTTCCCTCTTTCTTTATCTTTCTTTAGCTTTTGTCGAACATTCGACCATACAAAGGTATGTACACTGTGTGCGATCAAGGAACGACTATCGCGATCTTTGGCTTGTGAGGGCAGTCCATCGGAGCTCTTCAAATAATATAAAAACAATATAGAAGTCGCAGGTCCCATGCAAATAATATAAAAAGAATATAGAAGTTATATATCAACGTGCTTTGAATATCACAAATGGCTCTGAGGTAAAAAAACGTCTGTGATAGTCACATTAGAGACGGTTTTTATGTAAGGCCCGACTGTGATAGTCCCAACAGTGTCCGCCGCCTCGAATTCTCAACTTCTATCAATATCACAGACGGTTTTTAACTCCAAACCGTCTGTGATAGTAATATTATAGACGGATTTTATGTAAGGACTGACTGTGATTGTCGAACAGTTATCGACGCTTCAAATTCTCAACTTCTTTCAAATTCTCAGCGGTTCAACTGGAATCAAAACTCCAGGGAGGGAACAACTATTTGTAGAAGTCGAACAGTTCAATATTCAACAGACATATTAAAGACGGTTCGGACATCAGAATCGTCTGTAATATTAATGCAGACGGTTTTGATCTCCCAATCGTCTGTGATAGTTCCAACAGTGCAATTCTTTACATGCAATTGTTGATAACCGCACATAATAACAGCGCAGATGAAGAGACTTATTTATTTACTTCAAATTTAATTTGCATCAAATTATGTAATCTGACGCTTCAACTTCCAAAGTGGGCACTACTGTTTTGCCGTGTTCCAGTTTATCTCCCGAGAATATTTATCATGACGGTATTGATCTTGAAAAGAAAGTAGTGCGCTCCACTTCAAATTCTCAACAGTGTGTTGTGTCTTTTCCATTTCTGATGTTTGCGCGACGCACTAACCTGGGGACACGAAGCGTCGACTTGGAAATTGTTTTTCATTAATGTTGAAAAAATGAACTAAAAATTTGTTCTTATGTAAATTTTGCAATTTTCCCTCATTTCTTGGAGAAAGAGAAGTGGAGCGGTTCGAATGGAAGCAAAACACTTCAGGGAGGGAACAAGTATTTGAAGAAGTCGAACAGTTCAATATTTCAGGCATAGTAAAGACGGTTCGGACATCAGAACCGTCTGTAATAGTCATATTACAGACGGTTTGGACATGATAACCGTCTGTAATATTAAAGCAGACGGTTTGATATCCCAACCGTCTGTGATAGTCCCAACAGTGCCCACTCTTCGAATTATCTACATGCAATTGTTGATAACCGCACATAATAACTGAGCAGATGAAGAGACTTAATAATTTACTTCAAATTTAATTTGCATCGAATTATCTAATCTGACTCTTCAACTTCCTTTTCCGTGTTGCAGTTTATCTCCCGAGAAGTTATCATGAATTTATTGACCTTGAAAGCCAATAGTGCGCTTTTTAAAACTCGAGGCACCCGCGCATATGAACCGTCACCTTCTGTTTCTATAAATAGCGAGGCTCCTAAATCCCTGTCTTTATTCCCTCCTCAACTCCCACCTTGATGGCGAGCCGAGATTCCAATGAGGTTATTGAAATTGAGAGTGATGAGGAAGAGATAAGGAATGAACTCGATCAGGATCTTCAGAAAGTAAGTCCTATCTGAAACTCTAATGCAGATCTTTCTTTTATGACTTGATTACCTCGAAACAAATGCATTTCGAAATCCACAGGTGCCTGAGGAAATGCTCCCTCCAAAGAAGAGACTTAGAAATGATGAAAGATCCTCCAGTGGAGCTGCAACGAAGACTCTAGAGGGTGCTGAGGCCTGTGTTGCCACATTGCCCCTTGCAACCCCTCCAGTTGCATCGACTCCACCTTTGGAGATCCACAACAATCCTTCCAATATCCCCTCTTCAACACCTTTGTATCATCAGCTTTTCTTGGATGATCAACTTTCTGGGGTAAGGCTCACACTTCCACGTCCAAATCCACTCTGAAGCTTGGCAATCATCTTCATCCTCCCAGCATACGTCCCTAGGAGAAGCTGGAGAAGCATATGTGCAGGAGGAGAAAGCTGCCTTGTGCAGAACTCTCCAAAAAAAAAAAAGAGGCGCTGGAGAAGCATTCTGAGGGGATGTCTTTTGCCATTCTGCACTTGGCAGAGTGCTTTGAGTTGCAGCTTCATCTCCACCTTTGTTGTATCAACTTTAATTTCTTGGATGATCCTACTGATGTCAAATCCACTCCTTTGCTGAGAGATGATGTTGATAGTCTTAGAGCCATTGGTAGTTCTCCTGGGACGGCCAGTGTAGATCCTACTGATGCCAATACGTCCCTAGGAGAACTTTGTAAGTTACTTTCGGAATAGGTCGACGCTAATTAATTGGTCGCTTAATTGTATCTCTTATGTATGCAAAGATTGTAAGAAATAAGAAATTTCTTTTTCTTATATATCTGGCTTTTCGATTGATTATGTAACTGATAATCACCAAATGATGTTCTGTGTGAAAATGTTAACAAGAAAATACTGCTGCGAACAAGACGGTTTTTAACTCAAAACCGTCTCTGATTGTAAGATTACAGACGGTTTTAATTTCAGGACCGACTTTAATAGTCTCAAAATTCTTTGAAGATCCACAAACATATATACAACAAATATGAAAAACAAGATAAAACCAAATAGTCTGAACGTTCATTTTTTTAAATACTAACATTGAAATAAGATAGAACCAAATATGAAAAATAAGTGGAACAACTTATGACCAGTAGTCAAATGCAAACAAACAATCCGGGATATTATAGACGGTTCGGACCTTAAAATCGTCTGTGATAATCTTGCAGATTGTTGATTTTATAATTAACACAGACGGTTCTAAGGTAAAAACCGACTGTGATAATCACGTACGGTTCTGATGTAAAATTCGACAGTGATAATCACAGACGGTTCTGAAGTAAATACTGACTGTGATAGTAAAGCGGACGGTTTTGACCTAGGAACCGTCTGTGATATTGTAATTATCACGAACAGTTTGGAGTTCATAACCGTCTGTGATATTTCTGTCATAGTTACACAAAATGCGCCGATATTACCGACGGTTAATAGAGTGAAACCCGTCAGTGATATTCTGTTCTTCAAAAATGCACCGATATTACTGACGATATTATATAGAACCGTCTGTATTGAACCTGGTATAAAAGGTCATTTGGCGGATGTTTTGAGCTAGTTGTTCTCTCTTGCTCGACCTACACTGTCCAGTTCGAAGAGATTTGGGGCAAGGAAGAGAGAAATCTCGAAAGGCCGGGGGAGCATTTGGGGGCAAAAATTTGAGGATAGAACCAAGGTTGGTACTTGCTCCAAAGGCATACACATTACTTGATTTCATCATCAATATCGATCTCCATTGATTTACTAATTAGCATGTGTATGAATTTGATTAATTGCAGATGGTCCGAGACTGGATGTATAATGACAACCGAGTGGGTGAGGAATACATGAAAGGTGTTTTTGATTTCGAAAAGGTTGCTGAGCAAGACATGGCGAAGAAGGGTTTACCATATATGTACTGTCCTTCTGTAGACTGCCAGAATATTAAGATGTTCACCAACTCATCTCAAATTGTCGCCCACTTGATCCGACGTGGTTTCAAAAAGGGGTACACGTGTTGGGTCCACCATGGAGAAGAGCCAACTGCAGAAACAAGTGCCACTCAGGTTGAGGAACAGGACATGTCGGATCCGAACAACGACTGCGACGATGATATGCCAGAGGATGACCATTTAGATGACATGTTGCGTGATGTGGAAAGAAATTACAGTGAAAGGGAGTTTGGCAAATTCAAGCACTTGATTGAGGACTCAGAAAAGCCGTTGTTCCCTGGTTGCAAGTCGAAGTACACAAAGTTGGCCTCTGTGCTTGAACTGTTAAAATTGAAGGCAAGCAACAGCTGGACCGACAAGAGTTTCACAGCACTGTTAGATCTTTTGGCGGACATGCTCCCGGAAGGAAACGAGTTGCCAAAAAACACCTACCAAGCGAAAAAGCTGTTGTGTCCTTTGGGAATGGAAGTAGAAAGGATACACGCATGCCCTAATGATTGCATCCTTTATCGTAACGACTACAAGGATATGCATGTTTGTCCGGTGTGCGGCACATCCCGCTATAAGCGTACTAAGGACCGAACAGACGACGGCGACTACGCTGAGATAAAGCAAGGACCTCCTGCTAAGGTGTTGTGGTATTTGCCAGTCATTTCCCGCTTGCAGCGTTTGTTTGCAAACCGTAAAGAGGTAAAATTACTGCGTTGGCACTCGGAAGACCGGAAGAAGGATGGAAAGCTGAGACACCCCGCTGATTCTTCGCAGTGGAGAAACATCGACGGGGAATTTGTTAACTTCGGAGCAGAATTGAGGAATATAAGGTTCGGGTTGAGTACCGATGGAATTAATCCTTTTGGTAACATGAGCAGTCGGCATAGCACTTAGCCGGTTCTTTTGTGTATCTACAACCTTCCTCCTTGGTTGTGTATGAAGCGCAAGTACATCATGATGTCTCTACTTATCTCAGGACCAAAACAAACTGGAAACGATATTGATGTGTACCTAGCACCATTGATAGAGAATCTCCTAACAATGTGGAACGAAGGGGTGCAGGTATGGGACGCATACAAACGAGAGAACTTCATCCTACGTGCTATGATATTCTGCACCATCAACGATTTCCCTGCCCTTGGAAATTTGTCGGGCCATACTACGAAAGGAGCCAAAGCCTGCCCCCACTGCGAAGATGAGACTGAGAGCGTGTGGCTGAAGAATTGCAGGAAAACAGTGTACATGCGTCACCGTAGGTTTCTTCCGAAGAATGACGCGTATCGTAAGAGGAAGAGGGAATTTGACGGCCACAAGGAAGATGGTTCAGCCCCGAAGCCTACGCGCGGGAAAGATGTTTACTCACGGGTGAAGGACATAGACGTTGTGTTTGGAAAGGGTGGTAAATTGAAACCCCGCACGAAGAACACTTGGAAGAAGAGATCGATATTTTGGGACTTACCGTATTGGGAGCATTTAGAGGTTCGTCATTGCATTGATGTCATGCATGTAGAGAAGAATGTTTGTGACAGTTTAATCGGCCTATTGCTGAACATTCCAGGGAAGACAAAGGATGGCGTCAATATGCGGCGTGACATGATCGAAATGAGAATCAGGCCCGAGCTAGCACCGAGAGAGGACGATAAAGGCCGTATATACCTCCCCCTGCATGCTACACTTTGTGCAAGGCTGAGAGGACAGAACTCTGTAAGTGTCTATGTGGTGTTAAAGTTCCATCGGGTTACTCCGCAAATATGAAAAAGCTTGTGTCCATGGGCGATTTGAAATTGCTGGGTATGAAGTCTCATAATTGTCACGTGTTGATGACACAAATGCTTCCTGTTGCCATCCGGAGTATTCTGCCGCATAAAATCAGAGAGACGATCACGAGGCTATGTTTTTTATTCAATGCAATTTCTTGCAAGGTCATTGATCCCGATGGACTGGATTCTCTGCAGAGCGAGGTGGTTCGAACTCTCTGTCAGCTTGAGATGTATCTTCCTCCATCGTTTTTTGATATCATGGTCCATCTCACTGTCCACCTTGTCAGAGAAATCAAGATATGTAGACCCGTGTTCCTACGTTATATGTATCCATTCGAGAGGTACATGGGTGTACTTAAGGCCTACATGAGGAATCGGTCCCGGCCCGAGGGTAGCATTGTCGAAGGTTATGCAGCGGAAGAGGTTGTTGAGTTCTGCGTCGATTACATGGCCGAGGTAGAAGCAATAGGAGTTCCTGTGTCTCGTCACGAGGGGAGGCTTGATGGTGTTGGCACTATTGGACGGAGAGCTATCACTCCTGATTTCGATATGTACTCGAAAGCTCATTTTTGGGTCTTGCAACACATGACGGAGGTGTCTCCGTACATCGACGAGCACAAGGAGATGCTACGACAAGACAATCATCGCCGATCCGAGGTTTGGATCACGGGACAACATAACAGTCGATTCAACGCGTGGATGAAGGTGCGAATCATCGGAGAGTCCGCAAGTGAGAACCTTAAATGGTTGGCAAAAGGGCCCACGTTTACTGTACAGACATGGCAGGGATACGACATCAATGGGTACACATTTTACACGAAAGCTCAAGATCGAAAGAGCACTGTGCAAAATAGTGGAGTGAGCGTAGAAGCTTTCCATGAGCGGTTCACCAAGACAGGCCCAACAAGGGTAGTACGTGGATTGAACTTGTACTACGGGTTTATTGAAGAAATTTGGGAGCTCGATTACGTACTGTTCAAGATTCCCCTGTTTCGATGCCGATGGGTCCAAATCCCACAGGGTGTGAAGGTTGACAGTTACGGTTTCACTTCTGTGGATCTCGATCGCGTTGCTTATAAAGATAAGCCATTCATACTTGCAAATCAAGCCATTCAGGTCATTTATGTCACTGACCCGGCCAATAAGAAGTGGCACGTCGTCCTTCATGGCAAGAGAAGGATTGTTGGAGTTGAAAATGTCGTAGACGAGGAGGAATACAATCAATTTGATGAGATTCCTCCATTTGGAGATGGCGTACAGGTCGATACTGAAGACACCGACGAAACCAGTTACGCGCGTATGGATCACCAGGAAGGGTTATACTTTAAAGGTAATCAACTGTACGTCCTTATCTCTCTGTTTCCATCGGTATAGCTTATATCTTCTGTAATTCTCGTCTTTGCAGGGCCGCGGCAAGTGGAAAGTTGAGGATAACATGGCTGTGTACGTGGAAATTGTCGGTGAAAGTTCCCATTTGTATGTAACATTAACTTGAGCATGCTCCACGTACATTGTATATTAAATTTATTTGAGCATGCTCCACATTGTAATCAATTATCGGATCTACGTACACTGTAACCAATTTACAGAGCATTTGGACTACATTTGAAATATCTGAGTGTTCATTTAAAACAAGTTTTCGAGCATTCAGAGTTGAAAGCTACAGATCAGTTTCAAGTTGTAAAACTAACGTTCAATAGAGAGATTATCACGGGTGGTTTTGACCTATCACAGTCGGGTATGAATATAGAACCGACTGTGATATTCCCAACAGCTTCTCCGACTCTTCAAGTGTACACGTGCACGGTCGGTTCTCAAGTCGCAACCGTCTGTGATAATCTCAGTCACAGTTGGTTCTCAACTCACAACCGTCTGTGATAATCAGAGTCACAGTCGGCTCTCAACTCAAAACCGTCTGTGATAATCTCTCTAGTGACTTTTACTATGTCGATTATTACAGACGGTTCTGATGCGAGAACCGACTGTGATAATATTATCACAGACGGTTGTGAGCGTTGGACCGACTGTGATAATATCGTCGCGGTTAATAGTTCAAGGCGGGGTTTGTCCCGCTCATTCCAGTCTTCGCAACTGTTTGCCCTAGCTCTCTCCGCCCTCGCACCGTCCGTCGCGATCACCTCCATCGCCTCCCACCTTCTCCTCCTCTCCGTCCGTCGCGATCACCTGCATCGCCTTTCCACCGTCAGGCGCGATCACCTCCATCGCCCTCCCGCCTCCGACGCGATCACCTCCATCGCCTCCCCACTGTTTCTGTCATTCTTGGTTAATTATAAGTATATGGGTTTTGTTATAGAATTATTAGTTGCAGATTTACTTAAACTGTTCTCTCTTTCACTTATGTTAGGAACTATGTCTGGTGACGAAATGCACCACTCGGGGAGTCAGGGTGACCTCGCTGGCGATGAGACGCCTGGGCCGGAGGTCGCCTTGTCCGCCGTGACCCCGCAGAAGAAGAGAAAGGGGCGAGGCCGGACGACATGCGCGCGTCTGGACAAGAGGGAAAAGCAGCACGTCCAGTTCGACGACAATGGTGTGCCGGAAGCTCCGGACAAACGTGTCGGTCAGCACCGCTCACTATGCGGCAAAGTGGCAAGGGAGCGGGTGCCCATCACCACCTCCGACTGGGGTCAAGTGCCCCCAGAGTGCAAGGATGCGCTGTGGGAAGAAATGCAGGCGGCGTTTCACATTCCCGAGGATCGCCACTTCACCATCCGCCGGAGGACACTGATGTCAATAAACAAGGCGTGGAGGAACTTCAAGAGTCACCTTGTCAGGCTCTATGTGAAGGAGTCGAAGACGCCCTTCGATGACTTCCCTTTCGTGACTCCCGAGGCATGGCAGCAGTTCGTCGAGATGAAGGCCAAGCCAGAGTTCCAGGAGCTTAGTGCGAAGGGCCAGGCTAACCAGGCCAAGAATACCCACCCACACAGACTAGGCAGTGGTGGGTATGTGGGGAAGAAGGCGTTGTGGAGGAAGCAGGACGAGGAGGCTTCCCAGTCTTCGGCCGGCAGTCCTTATGCGGGCATAACGGACGTGCGCGCCCGCAATTGGTGCTGAGCAAGATTGACGATGAACTCCTTCGGAAGCGTCTCTGTGAGTAACCCTGCGGACAGGGAAGTGATCGACCGGCTGGTAAGATTGTCCGATCACGTACTATCCTCATAACACGCATGCAACTGGCTATATTGCTAAGTTCTCCTGTTGCAGGTGACGCTGAGTGCGCAGGCGACATCCGGAGAGTTCAACCCGAGGAGGGACAGGGATATCCTCACAGCGGCGCTAGGAAACAAGGAGCATCCAGGCCGCGTGCGCGGCCTCGGTGCCACTGTGCCTTGGAGGCATGGTTTCCCTGATGATGAGGAGGCGACTAAGAGGAGAAAGAGATCCCACCAAGCCCGCGATGAACGGCTCAAGGAGAAGATGCGATCGGAGTTCGCTGTTCGGGACAAAGCACTCCTGCAGCAGTTGTCGAAGATGCGGTCCATGTATGAAGAGCTAAGAAAGGCAACCCAGGGCACCCCCCCTTCTAGCAGCGGAAGTACCGACCCCCATTCTTGGCCACTGTATTAGCTGCGCGTCTGCGCCGGGGTCTTCGCAGACGGAGCCCTCTCCAAAGTATCCGGTGGACTTTCTGCAGGTAATGACCGTTTGTCTATGTTAATTCATTCGAAAGTGAAAAGCGGTGAAATTCAACATGTTAATGCGCACTGTTTGTAGGAACCCGCCTCCTGCAAGCTTATGGTGCTGGCCGGTCTCTTCCCGATCGAGGCTGCCCGAGAGATGGCGCAACCACGCACGGCGGGGGCCACAATCCATGGTGCCCCTCTATGTGAGGGTTTTGCACGGGTCCAGGTGGACAGTGTCTTTGATCATTGCAAGGGTTTTCCGTTGGAGAAGCCGCCGAACGACGAGATTACCACTCTCGGGGATGCGGTGCACACGTTCGTGCAATGGCCCAAGAAAGACATCGTCCTGTATGAGGTAATTCTCCCACCAGTTTCATAATTCGTACTGTAATAATAGCCCTTAGAGTTAGTGTCCTAATATGTAGGTTCTTACATCACAGACATCACAGACCGACACACGGCTTACTAGCCAGCATACCCCTCCGATGACGAAGCTGACTCCGACTAAGAGGCAACCATTCAAGAAGCTGGCTAGCAGGGGAAAAGTAAAGAAGAGCCCGGCGAAGGAGAGCGAGAAGAGTGCGCCAGCTCTCATACCGTTCGCTCTGGGGATGCCCATGGCCTCCGATACCGCAATTTCGACCATGGGGTTAGCATGCTAGAGCCTGCATGCATGGTACATGAAGAGGACAAACCAGACCAGGACGCAGCGTCCGACGCACATCATGGTCAAGTACACCGTGGCAGAGTTCCATAACGATATTGGGACCTACTCGGTGACCTTCGAAGACCTGCACAATTTACTGAACAAAGATGCGCTCGACTTGTCAATCCTACGGTCTTGGGTGCTGTAAGTATCCTACTATCCGTGCATATACGGATATATGTCATTTATTAATTGGTTACTTCCGTGCAGCTGCATGACCAACTATGCCAAATCTAAGGGCATACCTATTGGTTTCTTGGACCCCCAGATGGTCGCCGAGGTGATGTTTAGGACCGACGCAGACTTCGTTGTCGACTACATCAAAAGAGGGTTGCTTGCTCAGGTCGACAAGGAGTATATACTTGTACCCTACAACCAGAGGTGAGTGCTTTCATCAGTACTTCACCTGTAGATTAGTGTCTCCATGTGCACACCCCCAAATTTAGATTAAATTTTTAATTCTTTACGTATAATATGTAGCTACCACTGGATCCTGCTGCTACTTATTCCGAAAAGCAACAAGGTGTTCTACTTTGACTCATTGCAGAGGAAAGGGTACTTGTATTGCGGCGCACGAGATGTATTCGAAAGGTGATGTGGACCTGTCTTGCATGCATCTAGATTTACTGTCCTCAAATTGTCAATTTCGGCTATCCTCAAACTGTCAATTTTGACTATCTACAGGGCTTTCACGAAGTACTTTGCCGAGGTAGGGAGACAACACGAGCGGCGAGCCGATAAGTTTCAGTGGTTACAATTTTCGGTACAAATTTCAACTGGCATATGCTTTACTTTATAACTTGTCCCCACCTAACTCTCGGTCTGTAAATTGGCAGTGCCATCAGCAGCCGGATGACAATACATGTGGGTTCTACTTGATGCGCCACATGTATGACCTGATCATCACCCCTCACCGGCCAGATTTCCCCGAGGTATACAACTGCTCCCCTTTGTATCGATTTGACAGAATTTACAACTGCAGCTAATTTTTTATGTACCAACTCTTGCTGCAGGGGGTCGACTTCCCTTCAGAAAGCCTTGACCCTCGGCAGATTGGTATTGTCCGAGGGATGCTCGCTGAGTTTTTCCTTTCGGAGGTCATATCAACCAAGGGGAAGTTTAGGGACCCGCAAGTTTCGTATTAGTGCGGCCTTACATTTATTTGTACATCTAACACACTGACTTTAATTGTCGATTATATTTATTTGTTCAATTGTACATATTTCTGAGTTCTGTGCTGTATATATGAAATGCTATACAGAGGGGTACAAATATATTTGAGTACTGTGCATATGAAACTGTATATATTTGAGTACTGTACAAATATATTTCTGAGTTCAATTGTACAAATATATATGAGACTGTATATATTTGAGTACTGTGCATGTATGAAATTCATGAACTGTATATATACTACCACAGAAACAGACATCCTGGACGGCACATCACAGACGGTTATGAACTGTTCAATGGAAAACCGTCTGTGAAGGCCTGTCGGGAGAATATGTTCAGATATCACAGACGGTTCTGACGTCAAAAACAACTGTGACAGTAAACCAGACGGTTCTGAACACAAAACCGTCTGTGATAGTATACTTATCACAGACGGCTCTAACCTAAAAACCGACTGTGATATATACAATCGGTTCCCAGCTAAGAACCGTCTGTGATAGTCTAATTATCACAGACGGTTCTAACCTAAAACCCGACTGTGATATATACAGACGGTTCTGAGTTCTGAACCGTCTGTGATAATTAGACTATCACAGACAGTTCGGAACTCAGAACCGACTGTGATTTATACAGTCGGTTGTAAACCACGAAGCGTCTGTGATAGTGTAGTTATCACAGACGGTTTTGATGTATTAACCGACTGGAAAAGTACCGGCGCTTCGAATTCTCAACTGTGATCATTTCTGTCTCCGATCTTCGCGCGCGGCGCCTAGGAGAACACGAAGCATCGCTTTGGAAGTTCTATAAATTGACAAATGAAAAAATTGTCATTTACTTTAGAAGTTTTTATAGTTCTCAGACTGTTTGACTCCTTAGCTTCTCTGCGCCAATGGCATCCTCGATGGCATCGTCAGCCTCGCCCTCCCCGGTATGAACTCTCAATCTTTTGGACTTACCCCTGTATTGTTAATCCATGTTCAATACATTCTTGACCTGTTGATTTGCACAGGGAAGGGGAGCCGTGGAAGACACTGCCAAAGTCAAGGCCGAGCTGAGGGCCCTCCAGGAGGAGCACAAGCTCCTCACGGAGAAGCACACTCGGCTACGGCTTGACCTTGACGATCTCTTCCAGCGCATTCAGCGCATGAAGACGGATGGTGACAATGCTAGGGCGAGGACGAGGCGTCTTCGCGAGGAGAAGAAAGCCGCGGATATGACCATCGCTGGCTGCGGTTTGACAATGAAGGATACCATCGCGAAGCTGAGGGAGGTCGCAGGCCTTCTCGACGCTGAAGTAGTTGATCCTGAGAAGGACAACTTGTCGCTGGAGGAGTCCTGCGTCCTGGCTGCAAGTCAAACTGACTTTATTCTAGATGCAGCCAGGGCTAAGACCACTCCTTGACCTAGCATTCTGTATTTTTACTTTTTTTTTGTAAGTGATGAAACAAATTATTGAAAACTTTGTTCTTATGTCAACTTTCTAATTTTCCAGCACATTCTTGGACTGCATGCAATTAATCTTCCCTCTTTCTTTATCTTTCGTTGGCTTTTGTCGAACATTCGACCATACAAAGGTATGTACACTGTGTGCGATCAAGGAACGACTATCGCGATCTTTGGTTTGTGATCGGAGCCCTTGAAATAATATAGAAACAATATAGAGGTCGCAGGTCCCATGCAAATAATATAAAAAGAATATAGAAGTTATATATCAACGTGCTTTGAAATATCACAAACGGTTCTGAGGTAAAAAACATCTGTGATAGTCACATTAGAGACGGTTTTTACGTAAGGCCCGACTGTGATGGTCCCAACAGTGTCCTCGAGTCGACTCGAATTCTTAACCTCTATCAATATCACAGACGGTTCTTAACTCCAAACCGTCTGTGATAGTAAACGGACATATTAAAGACGGTTCGGACATCAGAACCGTCTGTAATATTAAAGCAGACGGTTTTGATCTCCCAACCGTCTGTGATAGTCCCAACAGTACAATTCTCTACAAGCAATTGTTGATAACCGCACATAATAACTGAGCAGATGAAGAGACTTAATTATTTACTTCAAATTTAATTTGCATCGAATTATGTAATCTGACTCTTCAACTTCCTCTCCTCGAATTCTCGACCTCTATCAATATCACAGACGGTTTTTAACTCCAAACCGTCTGTGATAGTAAGACATATTAAAGACGGTTCGGACATCAGAACCGTCTGTAATATTAAAGCAGACGGTTTTGATCTCCCAACCGTCTGTGATAGTCCCAACAGTGCAATTCTCTACAAGCAATTGTTGATAACCGCACATAATAACTGAGCAGATGAAGAGACTTAATTATTTACTTCAAATTTAATTTGCATCGAATTATGTAATCTGACTCTTCAACTTCCTCTCCTCGAATTCTCGACCTCTATCAATATCACAGACGGTTTTTAACTCCAAACCGTCTGTGATAGTAAGACATATTAAAGACGGTTCGGACATCAGAACCGTCTGTAATATTAAAGCAGACGGTTTTGATCTCCCAACCGTCTGTGATAGTCCCAACAGTGCAATTCTCTACATGCAATTGTTGATAACCGCACATAATAACTGAGCAGATGAAGAGACTTAATTATTTACTTCAAATTTATTTTGCATCGAATTATGTAATCTGACTCTTCAACTTCCTTTGCCGTGTTGCAGTTTATCTCCCGAGAAGTTGTATATCATGAATTTATTGGCCTTGAAAACCAGTACTAGTGCGCTTTTTAGAACTCGAGGCACCCGCGCATATGAACCGTCACCTTCTGTTTCTATAAATAGCGAAGCTCCTAAATCCCTGTCTTTATTCCCTCCTCAACTCCCACCTTGATGGCGAGCCGAGATTCCAGTGAGGTTATTGAAATTGAGAGTGATGAGGAAGAGATAAGGAATGAACTCGATCAGGATCTTCAGAAAGTAAGTCCTCTCTGAAACTCTAATGCAGATCTTTCTTTTATGACTTGATTACCTCGAAACAAATGCATTTCGAAATCCACAGGTGGTTGAGGAAATGATCCCTCCAAAGAAGAGACTTAGAAATGATGAAAGATCGTACAGTGGAGCTGCAGCGAAGACTCTAGAGGGTGCTGAGGCCTGTGTTGCCACATTGCCCCTTGCAACCCCTCCAGTTGCATCGACTCCACCTTTGGAGATCCACAATAATCCTTCCAATATCCCCTCTCCAACACCTTTGTATCATCAGCTTTTCTGGGGTAAGGCTCACACTTCCACTTCCAAATCCACTCCGAAGCTGGAGAAGCATATGTGCAGGAGGAGAAAGCTGCCTTGTGCAGAACTCTCCAAAAAAAAAAAGAGGCGCTGGAGAAGCATTCTGAGGGGATGTCTTTTGCCATTCTGCACTTGGCAGAGTGCATGCTTTGAGTTGCAGCTTCATCTCCACCTTGGTTGTATCAACTTTAATTTCTTGGATGATCCTACTGATGCCAAATCCACTCCTTTGGTGAGAGATGATGTTGATAGTCTTAGAGCCATTGGTAGTTCTCCTGGGGCGGCCAGTGTAGATCCTACTGATGCCAATACGTCCCTAGGAGAACTTTGTAAATTACTTTCGGAACAGGTCGACACTAATCAATTGGTCGCTTAATTAATAGTATCTCTTATGTATGGAAAGATTGTAAGAAATAAGAAATTTCTTTTCCTAATATATCTGGCTTTCGATTGATTATGTAACTGATAATCACCAAATGATGTTCTGTGTAAAAATGTTAACAAGAAAATACTGCTGCGATCAAGACGGTTTTTAACTCAAAACCGTCTCTGCTTGAAAGATTACAGACGGTTTTAATTTCAGACATATATATAAAACAAATATGAAAAACAAGATAAAACCAAACAGTCTGAACGTTCATTTTTGTAAATACTAACATTGAAATAAGATAGAACCAAATATGAAAAACATGTGGAACAACTGATGACCAGTAGTCGAATGCAAACAAAAAAACCGGGATATTAAAGACGGTTCGGACTTTAAAACCGTCTGTGTTATCACAGACGGTGCTGAGGTAAAAACCGACTGTGATAACAACATACACAGACGGTTCTGAGGTAAAAACCGACTGTGATAATAACGTAGACGGTCGGATGTGATAACACAGACGGTTCAGATGTGAGAACCGACTGTCATAATCAAATACACAGACGGTTCTGATGTAAAGCGGACGGTTTGGAGTTCATAAGCGTCTGTGATATTTCTTTTCTTCAATAATGCACCGATATTACCGACGGTATTATATAGAACCGTCTGTACTGAACCTGGTATAAAAGGTCTTTTGGCGGATGTTTTGAGCTAGTCGTACTCTCTTGCTCGACCTACACTGTCCAGTTCGAAGAGATTTGGGGCAAGGAAGAGCGAAATCTCGAAAGGCAGGGGGAGCATTTGGGGGCAAAAATTTGAGGATCGAACCAAGGTTGGTTACTTGCTCCCAAGGCGTACACATTACTTGATTTCATCATCAATATCGATCTCCATTGATTTACTAATTAGCATGTGTATGAATTTGATTTATTGCAGATGGTCCGAGACTGGATGTATAATGACAACCGAGTGGGTGAGGAATACATGAAAGGTGTTTTTGATTTCGAAAAGGTTGCTGTGCAAGACATGGCGAAGAAGGGTTTACCATATATGTACTGTCCTTGTGTGGACTGCCAGAATATTAAGATGTTCACCAACTCATCTCAAATTGTCGCCCACTTGATCCGACGTGGTTTCAAAAAGGGGTACACGTGTTGGGTCCACCATGGAGAAGAGCCAACTGCAGAAACAACTGCCACTCAGGTTGAGGAACAGGACATGCCGGATCCAAACAACGACTTCGACGAGGATATGCCAGAGGATGACCATTTAGATGACATGTTGCGTGATGTCGAAGGAAATTACAGTGAAAGGGGGTTTAGCAAATTCAAGCGCTTGATTGAGGACTCAAAGAGGCCGTTGTTCCCTGGTTGCAAGTCGAAATACACAAAGTTGGCCTCTGTGCTTGAACTGTTAAAATTGAAGGCAAGCAACAGCTGGACCGACAAGAGTTTCACAGCACTGTTAGATCTTTTGGCGGACATGCTCCCGGAAGGAAACGAGTTGCCAAAAAACACCTACCAAGCGAAAAAGCTGTTGTGTCCTTTGGGAATGGAAGTAGAAAGGATACACGCATGCCCTAATGATTGCATCCTTTACCGTAACGACTACAAAAATATGCATGTTTGTCCGGTGTGCGGCGCATCCCGCTATAAGCGTACTAAGGACCGAACAGACGATGGCGACTGCACGGAGATAAAGGAAGGACCTCCTGCTAAGGTGTTGTGGTATTTGCCAGTCAGTCCCCGCTTGCAGCGTTTGTTTGCAAACCGTAAAGAGGCAAAATTACTGCGTTGGCACTCGGAAGACCGGAAGAAGGATGGAAAGTTGAGACACCCCGCTGATTCTTCGCAGTGGAGAAACATCGACAGGGAATTTGTTAACTTCGGAGCAGAATTGAGGAATATAAGGTTCGGGTTGAGTACCGATGGAATTAATCCTTTTGGTAACATGAGCAGTCGGCATAGCACTTGGCCGGCTCTTTTGTGTATCTACAACCTTCCTCCTTGGTTGTGTATGAAGCGCAAGTACATCATGATGTCTCTACTTATCTCAGGACCAAAACAACCCGGAAACGATATTGATGTGTACCTAGCACCATTGATAGAGGATCTCCTAACAATGTGGAACGAAGGGGTGCAGGTATGGGACGCATACAAACGAGAGAACTTCATCCTACGTGCTATGATATTCTGCACCATCAACGATTTCCCAGCCCTTGGAAATTTGTCGGGCCGTACTACGAAAGGAGCCAAAGCCTGCCCCCACTGCGAAGATGACACTGAGAGCGTGTGGCTGAAGAATTGCAGGAAAACAGTGTACATGCGTCACCGTAGGTTTCTTCCGAAGAATGACGCGTACCGTAAGAGGAAGAGGGAATTTGACGGCCACAACGAAGATGGTTCAGCCCCGAAGCCTACGCGCGGGAAAGATGTTTACTCACGGGTGAAGGACATAGACGTTGTGTTTGGAAAGGGTGGTAAATTGAAACCCCGCACGAAGAACACTTGGAAGAAGAGATCGATATTTTGGGACTTACCGTATTGGGAGCATTTAGAGGTTCGTCATTGCATTGATGTCATGCATGTAGAGAAGAATGTTTGTGACAGTTTAATCGGCCTATTGCTGAACATTCCAGGGAAGACAAAGGATGGCATCAATGTGCGGCGTGACATGATCGAAATGAGAATCAGGCCCGAGCTAGCACTGAGAGAGGACGATAAAGGCCGTATATACCTCCCCCCCGCATGCTACACTTTGTGCAAGGCTGAGAGGACAGAACTCTGTAAGTGTCTCCATGGTGTTAAAGTTCCATCGGGTTACTCCGCAAATATGAAAAAGCTTGTGTCCATGGGCGATTTGAAATTGCTGGGTATGAAGTCTCATAATTGTCACGTGTTGATGACACAAATGCTTCCTGTTGCCATCCGGAGTATTCTGCCACATAAGGTCAGAGAGACGATCACGAGGCTATGTTTTTTCTTCAATGCAATTTCTTCCAAGGTCATTGATCCCGATGGACTGGATTCTTTGCAGAGCGAGGTGGTTCGAACTCTCTGTCAACTTGAGATGTATTTTCCTCCATCGTTTTTTGATATCATGGTCCATCTCACCGTCCACCTTGTCAGAGAAATCAAGATATGTGGACCCGTGTTCCTACGTTATATGTATCCATTCGAGAGGTACATGGGTGTACTTAAGGCCTACGTGAGGAATCGGTCCCGGCCCGAGGGTAGCATTGCCGAAGGTTATGCAGCGGAAGAGGTTGTTGAGTTCTGCGTCGATTACATGGCCGAGGTAGAAGCAATAGGAGTTCCTGTGTCTCGTCACGAGGGGAGGCTTGATGGTGTTGGCACTATCGGACGGAGAGTCATCACTCCTGATTTCGATATGTACTCGAAAGCTCATTTTTGGGTCTTGCAACACATGACGGAGGTGTCTCCGTACATCGACGAGCACAAGGAGATGCTACGACAAGACAATCCTCGCCGATCCGAGGTTTGGATCACGGGACAACATAACAGTCGATTCAACGCGTGGATGAAGGTGCGAATCACCGGAGAGTCCGCAAGTGAGAACCTTAAATGGTTGGCAAAAGGGCCCACGTTTACTGTACAGACTTGGCAGGGATACGACATCAATGGGTACACATTTTACACGAAAGCTCAAGATCGAAAGAGCACTGTGCAAAATAGTGGAGTGAGCGTAGAAGCTTTCCATGACGGGTTCACGAAGACAGGCCCAACAAGGGTAGTACGTGGATTGAACTCGTACTACGGGTTCATTGAAGAAATTTGGGAGCTCGATTACGTACTGTTCAAGATTCCCCTGTTTCGATGCCGATGGGTCCAAATCCCACAGGGTGTGAAGGTTGACAGTTACGGTTTCACTTCTGTGGACCTGGATCGCGTTGCTTATAAAGATGAGCCATTCATACTTGCAAATCAAGCCATTCAGGTCATTTATGTCACTGACCCGGCCAATAAGAAGTGGCACATCGTCCTTCATGGCAAGAGAAGGATTGTTGGAGTTGAAAATGTCGTAGACGAGGAGGAATACAATCAATTTGATGAGATTCCTCCATTTGGAGATGGCGTACAGGTCGATACTGAAGACACCGACGAAACCAGTTACGTGCGTATGGATCACCAGGAAGGGTTATACTTTAAAGGTAATCAACTGTACGTCTTATATCTCTGTTTCCATCGGCATAGCTTATATCTCCTGTAATTCTCGTATTTGCAGGGCCGCGGCAAGTGGAAAGTTGAGGATAACATGGCTGTGTACGTGCAAATTGTCGGTGAAAGTTCCCATTTGTAAATTTAACATACAATATTACGTGGAGAATGCTCAAGTTACAGAGCATTTGGACTACATTGTAACCAATTATCGGATATACGTACATAGTAACCAATTTACAGAGTATTTGGACTACATTTGAAATATCTGAGTGTTCATTTAAAACATGTTTTCGAGCATTCATAGTTGAAAGCTACAGATCAGTTTCAATTTGTAAAACTAACGTTCAATAGAGAGATTATCAAGGACGGTTTTGACCTAGCACAGACGGTGCACAGTCGGTTCTAACCTCACAACCGTCTGTGATAATCTCTCACTATGTAGATTACCACAGACGGTCTTTATTTGAGAACCGACTGTGATAATATTATCACAGACGGTTATATATATAAAACCGTCTGTGATATTTTCAACAGTGTCCGACTCTTCGAGTTCTTAACGTGCACCGTCGGTTCTCAATTCCAAACCGTCTGTGATAATCTCAGGCACAGTCGGCTCTCAACTCAAAACCGTCTGTGATAATCACTCTGGTGACTACGATTATTATAGACGGTTTCGATGTGAGAACCGACTGTGATATATACTATTATAGACGGTTCATATGTGAGAACCGACTGTGATAATACCGACGCGGTACATAGTTCAAGGCGGGCTTTATCCCGCTCATTCTACTTCGCCCTAGCTCTGTTTGCCCTAGCTCTCTCCGCCCTCGCACCGTCCGTCGCGATCACCTCCATCGCCTCCCACCTTCTCCTCTCCGTCCGTCGCGATCACCTGCATCGCCTTTCCACCGTCAGGCGCGATCACCTCCATCGCCCTCCCGCCTCCGACGCGATCACCTCCATCGCCTCCCCACCGTTTCTGTCATTCTTGTATGGGTTTTGTTATAGAATTATTAGTTGCATATTTACTTAAACTGTTCTCTCTTTCACTTATGTTAGGAACTATGTCTGGTGACGAAATGCACCACTCGGGGACTCAGGGTGACCTCGCTGGCGATGAGACGCCTGGGCCGGAGGTCGCCTCGTCCGCCGTGACCCCGCAGAAGAAGGGAAAGGGGCGAGGCCGGACGACATGCGCGCGTCTGAACAAGGGGGAAAAGCAGCACGTCCAGTTCGACGACAATGGTGTGCCGGAAGCTCCGCCCAAACTTGTCGGTCAGTACCGCTCACTATGCGGCAAAGTGGCAAGGGAGCGGGTGCCCATCACCACCTCCGACTGGGGTCAAGTGCCCCCAGAGTGCAAGGATGCGCTGTGGGAAGAAGTGCAGGCGGCGTTTCACATTCCGGAGGATCGCCACTTCACCGTCCGCCGGAGGACACTTATGTCAATAAACAAGGCGTGGAGGAACTTCAAGAGCGAACTTGTCAGGCACTATGTGAAGGAGTCGACGACCCCCTTCAATGACTACCCTTTCGTGACTCCCGAGGCATGGCAGCAGTTCGTAGAGATGAAGGGCAAGCCTGAGTTCCAGGAGCTTAGTGCGAAGGCCCAGGCTAACCAGGCCAAGAACACCCACCCACACAGACTAGGCACCGGTGGGTATGTGGGGAAGAAGGCGCTGTGGAGGAAGCAGGACGAGGAAGCTTCACAGTCTTCGGCCGGCAGTCCTTATGCGGGCATAACGGACGTGCGCGCCCGCAATTGGTGCCGAGCTAGATCGACGATGGACTCCTCCGGAAGCGTCTCCGTGAATAACCCTGCGGACAGGGAAGTGATCGACCGACTGGTAAGATTGTCCGATCACGTACTATCCTCATAACACGCATGCAATGGGCTGTATTGCTAAGTTGTCCTGTTGCAGGTGACGCTGAGTGCGCAGGCGGCATCCGGAGAGTTCAACCCGAGGAGGGACAGGGATATCCTCACAGCGGCGCTAGGAAACAAGGAGCATCCAGGCCGCGTGCGCGGCCTCGGCGCCACTGTGCCTTGGAGGCATGGTTTCCCCGATGATGAGGAGGCGGCTAAGAGGAGAAAGAGATCCCACCAAGCCCGCGATGAACGGCTGAAGGAGGAGATGCGATCGGAGTTCGCTATTCGGGACAAAGCACTCCTGCAGCAGTTGTCGGAGATGCGGTCCATGTACGAAGAGCTAAGAAAGGCGACCCAGGGCACCCCTGTTCTAGCAGCTGGCGCAGACCCAGCGGAAGTACCGACCCCCATTGGCCACCGTAGTAGCTGCGCGTCTGCGCCGGGGTCTTCGCAGACGGAGCCCTCTCCTCCAAAGTATCCGGTGGACTCTCTGCAGGTAATGACCGTTAATGCGCACTGTTTGGCTATGTTAATTCATTCGAAAGTGAGAAGCGGTGAAATTCAACATGTTAATGCGCACTGTTTGTAGGAACCCGCCTCCTGCAAGCTTATGGTCCTGGCCGGTGTCTTCCCGATCGAGGCTGCCCGTGGGATGGCGCAACCATGCACGGCCGGGGCCACAATCCATGGTGCCCCTCTATGTGAGGGTTTTGCACGTGTCCAAGTGGACAGTGTCTTTGACCATTGCAAGGGTTTTCCATTGGAGAAGCCGCCAAACGACGAGATTACCACTCTCGGGGATGCGGTGCACACGTTCGTGCAATGGCCCAAGAAAGACATCGTCCTGTATGAGGTAATTCCCCCACCAGTTTCATAATTTGTACTGTAATAATAGCCCTCAGAGTTAGTGTCCTAATACGTAGGTTCTTACATCGCAGACATCACAGACCGAGACGCGGCCTACTAGCCAGCATACCCCTTCGACGACGAAGCTGACTCCGAGTAAGAGGCAACCATTCAAGAAGCTGGCTATGAGGGGAAAAGCAAAGAAGAGCCCGTCGAAGGAGAGCGAGAAGAGTGCTCCAGCTCTCATGCCATTCTCTCTGGGGATGCCCATGGCCTCCGATACCGCAATTTCGAGCATGGGGTTAGCATGCCAGAGCCTGCATGCATGGTACATGAGGAGGACAAACCAGACCAGGACGCAGTGTCCGACGCACATCATGGTCAAGTACACCGTGGCAGAGTTCCATCACGACGTTGGGACCTACTCGGTGACCTTCGAAGACCTGCACAATTTGCTAAACAAAGATGCGCTCGACTTGTCAATCCTACGGTCTTGGGTGCTGTAAGTATCCTACTATCCGTGCATATACGGATATATGTCATTTATTAATTGGTTACTTCCGTGCAGCTGCATGGCCAACTATGCCAAATCCAAGGGCATACCTGTTGGTTTTTTGGACCCCCAGATGGTAGCCGAGGTGATGTTTAGGACTGACACAGACTTCGTTGTCGACTACATCAAAAGAGGGTTGCTTGCTCAGGTCGACAAGGAGTATATACTTGTACCCTACAACCAGAGGTGAGTGCTTTCATCAGTACTTCACCCGTAGATTAGTGTCTCCATGTGCACACCCCCAAATTTAGATTAAATTTTTAATTCTCTACGTGTAATATGTAGCTACCACTGGATCCTGCTGCTACTTATTCCGAAAAGCAACAAGGTGTTCTACCTTGACTCATTGCAGAGGAAAGGGTACTCGTATTCCGGCGCACGAGATGTATTCGGAAGGTGATCTGGACCTGTCTTGCATGCATCTAGATTTACTGTCCTCAAATTGTCAATTTCGGCTATCCTCAAACTGTCAATTTTGACTATCTACAGGGCTTTCACGAAGTACTTTGCCGAGGTAGGGACACAACACGAGCGGCGAGCCGATAAGTTTCAGTGGTTACAATTTTCGGTACAAATTTCAACTGAATCTGTTTTATTTTATAACTTGTCCCCACCTAACTCTCGGTCTGTAAATTGGCAGTGCCATCAGCAGCCGGACGACAATACATGTGGGTTCTACGTGATGCGCCACATGTATGACCTGATCATCACCCCTCACCGGCCCGATTTCCCCGAGGTATTACAACTGCTCCCCTTAATTTGTCTCGATTTGACAGAATTTACAACTTAATTCAGCTAATTTTTTATGTACCAACTCTTGTTGCAGGGGGTCGACTTCCCTTCAGAAAGCCTTGACCCTCGGCAGATTAGTAATGTCCGAGGAATGCTCGCTGAGTTTTTCCTTTCGGAGGTCATATCACCCAAGGGGAAGTTTAGGGACCCGCAAGGTTCGTATTAGTGCGGCCTTACATTTATTTGTACATCTAACACACTTTAATTGTCGATTACATTTATTTGTTCAATTGTACATATTTCTGAGTTCTGTGCTGTATATATGAAATGCTATACAGAGAGGGGTGCAAATATATTTGAGTACTGCATGTGCATATGAAACTGTATATATTTGAGTACTGTACAAATATAATTCTGAGTTCAATTGTACAAATATATATGCATGAGACTGTATATATTTGAGTACTATGCATGTATGAAATTCATGAACTGTATATATGAAAATGCAATTTGTACAGAGGACATCTGTGAATGTTATAATCTCAGACGGTTTGTAAGATCAAAACCGTCTGTGCATGCACAGACGGTTTTGATCTTACAAACCGTCTGAGATTATAACAGTCACAGATAATAACACATCGCAGATGGTTTTGACCTCAGATCCGCCTGTGATATCAGACTATCACAGACGGTTCTGAGATAATAACACTATCACAGACGGTTTCAATATTAACACCGTCGCTGATATCGCAGATTGGTTTAACCTCCAAGCCGTCGGTAATAATATGAGTATCACAGACGGTTGTGAGATCAAAGCCGTCTATGAATTATGACTATCACAGTCTGTTATAACATCAAAGCCGTCTGTGATACTCATACTAACACAGACGGTTCTGATGTCAAAGCCGTCTGTGTATACTCAAATATCACAGACGGTCGAGAACAGAACCGTCTGTGATAGTCACACTATCACAGACGGTTCTGATGTTAAAACCGTCTGTGATACTCATACTGTCACAGACGGTTCTGTTCTCACGTCTGTGATAGTATGAGTATCACAGACGGTTCTGATGTCAAAGCTGTCTGTGATACTCATACTATCACAGACGGTTCTGATGTCAAAGCCGTCTGTATATCACAGATGGTTCTGATGTCAAAACCGTCTGTGTATACTCAAATATCACAGACGGCTCTGAGAACAGAACCGTCTGTGATAGTGTGACTATCACAGACGGTTCTTACCTTATAACTGTCTGTGAAATATGAGTATCACAGACGGTTCTGACCTTATCACAGACGGTTCTGACCTTATATCAGTCTGTGAATGGATATATCACAGACGGTTGAAAACATCAAAAACCGTCTGTGATAGTGCGTGATTATCACTGACTCGAATATCACTGACGGGTAAGAACCGTCTGTGATGTCTGTTTTGACCCGACTGTGATGATGAATTCTGTAGTAGTGATATGAAATGCAATTTGTACAGAGGACATCTCAGACGGTTGTAAGATCAAAACCATCTGTGCATATTATGCACAGACGGTTTTGATCTTACAACCGTCTGAGATTATAACAGTCACCGATAATGACACTATCACAGATGGTTTTGATCTCAGAGCCGTCTGTGATATCACACTATCACAGACGGTTCTGAGATTATAACACTATCACAGACGGTTCTAACCTAAAAACCGTCTGTGATATTCAAGATTATCACACTATCGCAGATGGTTTTGACCTCAAAGCCGTCTGTGATACTCTAAATACACAGACGGTTCTGAGGTCATAACCGTCTCTGATACTCCAAATACACAGACGGTTATGACATCAGAACCATCTGTGATACTCATATTATTACTGACGGTTCTGAGATCAAAACCGTCTATGTTAGTATGAGTATCTCAGATGGCTTTGATATCATAACAGTCTGTGTATTTTGAGTACCACAGACGGTTTTGATATCAAAACCGTCTCTGGTAATCTGAGTATCACAGTCTGTTATGACATCAAAGCCGTCTGAGATACTCATACTAACACAGACGGTTTTGATCTCAGAATCGTCAGTAAAATATGAGTATCGCAGACGGTTCTGATGTCAAAACCGTCTGTGTATTTGGAGTATCAGAGACAGTTCTGTTCTCAGACCCGTCACTGATAATGTGATCATCCCAGGTGGTTTTGACATCAGAACCGTCTGCGAAACTCAAATTATCAGAGACGGTTCTGAGATTAAAACCGTCTGTGGTAGTATGAGTATCACAGACGGTTCTGATGTTATAACAGTTTGTGTAGTATGAGTATCACAGACGGTCCTGATCTTATAACAGTCTGTGAAATATGAGTATCACAGACGGTTCTGATCTTATAACAGTCTGTGAATAGAGAGATCACTGACGGTTGAAAACATCAAAAACCGTCTGTAATAGTACATGATTATCACTGACTCGAATATCACTGACGGGTAAGAACCATCTGTGATGACTGTTTTGACCCGACTGTGATGATGAATTCTGTAGTAGTGGATGTATGTGAGGTATTGGATGACCTTCAAGCAGTGTTTGATAAAGATGATTCGACAGACTCGAAACATCCGATGCCTCTAACGAGGATAATCTTGATACCCCCCCCCCACAGTAGTGGCTCGATCAATCTGGGTATGGTCATGCTGTGCTACCAACGGATCAGGAGTCCGGATGGTCTTTTGATCAGGATGACATACAACTAGAGCAGGAATTTTGGAGCAAACAAGATCTGAAGAATACCATGGCCAGATGGTCTCTTGCACTGAACTAACAATACAAGGTTGTGAAGTCCAGCCCCAGTTTGTCGCAGCCTACGTAACACCGGACTACCCGTGGAAGGTTCATGCCATGCAGCCGAAGGACATTGGTTTTGTGGTGACAAAAGTTACTACGCACACGTGCATGCTTACAGAGGCATTGGATAGGCACAGGAATATGATGCCCGCATACATTAGTAACATCATCTAGCGGGCCGTACAAGGGAATATCTCCATCATATCAAGAGAAACTACGAAGCAAGCGGTTAATAGGTGTGGATATACTATCAGGTATACAAAGGCATGGAGAGTAAAATAAAAGGCTATTTAGGACATATTCGGCACATTCGACGATGCTTACAACACTGTAATAAGGTTGCTCCGTAACAAGCTATGCATCGAGCATAGGTCTACTGATGAACAAGCACTCTGGCAAATGTTCTACGGCTGCGCACTGCCTAAGTATCCTAGGATAAGTGATGTGAGTACTCTATTATGTTTATCGTTTTCTTCTACACTATTTAACTTATTGATTGATCACTTTTGTTCCTTAGAATAACGAGCGCAAGTGTGACTTCGTTTAGTGGATAGATAACGAGATGTTGGATAGAGCTAAGACATACTTAAAGTTTATGGAAGAAATAAATACTTGCCGCAGAATGTTTGGTCTCCTGGAGAAGTGGCATCCGGACAAGGTTGACTCTTACTGTGAGGCCTAATGGTGTTTGGCACCAGACCGACCGACACAAGACCAAAGATTAGAGCGCTGTCGTGAGGCTAATCATACTAAAATTAAGAATCTACAATCGAGTCCGAGCCTTTACCGTCGTTGGCCTTTCTAGATGCTTTCCGTCATTAATTTCCTTGAGTGTTATCTACTCAATCAGGTACTCTCTCTATTTTTAATAATATATCTCGATTTAACTACATGCATATGAACTAAATCATGACTTATAAATATAATCTTTATGTGCCTTTTTTACCTTAACGCTAACGTCAAATATAAATGCATGTTAATAAAGTAAAATAAATAATAATCATTACTTGAATATAGTTGCTAGCCTAGCCTTCATATATAAACGTAGGCACATAAAATACAAATTATAGTTTGGAATTACGGCTAGAGCTAGGATTTAAGGTAGTTAGGGTTAGGATTTGCGATCATGTGGAAGTTAGGGTTTTCAATTATTTCTGCAACTTGTTTATTTAAAAAATTTCATCACCGAATAGAGGAGACACACAGACACACATAAGTCTCACCAAATATACCTTAGTAGAAGCATCATTTTATGTGTTTTTTTGCCCTAATGCTAACATGAAATATAAATGCATGTTACTTTAATAAATCTATCGATAATCATTACTTCAAAAAAATTACTAATCTAATCTTAATATAAACTTAGCCACATGAAATATAAATATATGTTATTAACGTATATTATATATTGATATATGTCGCTATGGTAATCTTGTGATTATCAATCTAATTTTTTGTTTAGATCCTAATCTTATAATTATAAATCAAATAATTTAATTACAATGGGTACCCGAGCCAGCGTCTTGTTGCAGGTCAGTGATTAATAAAATAAATTATGCATTAATCATAATACAGTACCACATAAACTTGTAATTATCAGTCAAACACTTAAAATAAATTTCTTATCTCCAATTAAATCATAATCTCCAAATTATAAATCAAATTTATAAATTAAATATTAAACAGGGGGTGAGTCGAGAGCCAGCGGTTGGTCGAGTGCTATTACACATGAATTTGGAAGAGCGTTACACAACAAAATAACCCGACTCATGTAATTTATGGTTTAGGATTATTTTTTATCAAGAGGGGGTTAGGGTTTCCATCGCTTTGGGTTCAGAGTTAGGGTTAGAATTACAATTAGGTTCGCAATTTATAGTTATTTGAAAAAAAATTCATTGCGGAATAATTGACAAACTAAAGTAACCTAACCGCATAAATTATAAATGCATGTTAATAAAATAATTTTTTCATTAATCAAACATAATTATTAATCTTATCTTAATATAAACATGTGTTTATATGTTTAAATATAAATTAACTTGAACTGCAGTTTGTCGAGCTCTTGGGGCTCGACAAGCCACGTGTTGCGACTCAGACACACGACAAGTGGCTTGTCCTCGACAAGCCACAGCCAACCTATCGTGCTATAACACGTCTCTATCAACTCTTCAGGACTCGACAGACTGACATGGTAGGCTAGTCTTGCAAAATTTTGCAATTGAGAGTTATTTCTACAATTTTTTTTAATTTTGGGTCATTTCTAAAAAAAATTCCAAAATCAGTAGTTGTGGAACATGGTCTAATGAGAAGGAAGAACTTTGCTCACAACATAGAGCAAGCCTTCAAGGGAGGCCTCGGCTTGAAGATGTCGTGTGACCTCTCTAATGAGGTGAACCTAGTCAACTACGATCACTACGGAGTCAGGAAAAATTGTTCACCGGTCCCTTACATCGTCAGTCATTTGAGTGGGGTCGCGTCTTTATGTTGATGGTAGATAGTTTGGACTTGTACATAAATACACTGTAGCTTCTGCTTTCATGGTCTTTCTCATTTCTCAACGCTAATATGCTTATTCTCATCTTTCAACAGTATTTGAAAACCACAGTATTTGAAAATCATGGCTTTGGAATTGTCATGCAACCAAAACCATAGTATTCTGTAGTATTTTAAAATCACAGTTTTTTAAGGTGTTTGGATACACAGTTTTTTTTCAAAGTTTTCAGTTTGATGTTTAAATAAACTAGTTGTTATGAGTTTAAAAAACTAGCCGTTGGACAATCTCTACAGGTTTTTGGATATCATAGTTTTTAGTATAATATTTTATTCAAATAATTATATGTTAGACAAATTATATTGAACAATTTTATACAATACGACATAGTATTTAAAAAGCCATGGTTTTTTCAACAGTATTTGAAGACCATAGCATCTATACTCTAATAAAAAGTTTGCGTTCCATTGATAAAAAATAACATTATCCCAATTGTCATACTAATATTGTAGAAACGACATAAAGTAACATAGCAAAAATTAACATTATCCTGAATTGTCATAGTAGTGACATAGCAATGACATAAAGTGACTAGAGAGAGATAACGACTTTGAGATATTCATAAACAACATCACGAGCACTAATGCACATCATTATTTCATGAGTTTCTTTATCGTACTTAAGAAAGTTGATTGCCTTGACCATCTCACTTGGTGTGAGAATTACTAGGTCTTCTAGTTTTAAAATGCACTTTGCCATGGAGTAAGGATCATTCTTTGGATCATTCATTTCTAATTGCTTAAGTTTAACTTCCTTATAGCTCTCAATTTGCTCCTTTTTGAATTGTTTGTAGCTCTCAAGTTCTTCTTTCCGCAATACTATCAAATTCTCTAACAAAGCATCATTGTTCTTTTTAGGCCTTTTCATCTCTTTTCCTTCACTACTTTCCATACTACGACGAGACAACACACTTGGTCCTTCACTACTTGCTCCAACATGAAAAGCCACATTAGTTGGTGGTAAGAACTCATAATGTGATTGCTCTTGAGTTGACAAATGATCTTGGGTATTTTGTGGAACTTGACTAGATATCGGATTTGTAAAACTTATGTCTTCATTGTGGAAGTAGTCATCCTCTCATTCAAAAGAAGTATGTGTGGCTCCTGGAGCTGGTATGGTTGGACTAGATGACCGATTGCCAATATTGACATGATGTGGAAACGTTGGGATGTCAATGGCCTCCTTGTGCTTATCAGTCGACCTCCGACAACGCTTTCCTTCAACAATTTTCCCTATAGTTGAGAAAACATAATAATAAAAAATATAATTAATATGCACAAGTATACTAGCGGAAACAAAGTTAAAAAAACATACCATCATAAATATCAAAAAGGTCATCATACAGTGGAAAAGATTTATTTTTTCACTTTTGTAAATCTTTATCTAGTTCATTCTATTTTTCTTCAATAGTTGTCACCATTCTCAACTCATGATCCCATCAAAATCCACTCTTTGAACAGAGGAACTTTACTACATTGTGGTCCTTCTTCAGTCGTTGTTCTCGGTCTTTTAGTTGTGTGACATTGAACTTGGATTTAGTAAATTTTTCATTCATACGAGTCGTCATACTATTCCATGCTTCCTTCGTCCAACCGTTATGAGCACGATATCGTGCCGAATTATATTCTTTCATCATCGATACAAGAAAATTTGTTTGAACTTCGCTCCATGTTGCTCTATCTTTCTTGCCTGCAATTTAAAATTGAAAATTGTAGATAAATCAAAGGACTGGCGAAATCAAAACATTTTCATTTCCATTTCCATCAGGGTTCGTAGCGATTTTGCAATGTGAGATGTTTAGTCAGAACTTTTTCAATACGAAAACCTCACATTTATGCTTCTGACTGAGTTAGAAACAATAATTTATTTAGTTTTTAGCCACAACAATTGGAAGATCTCATCAGTCCAAGTAGCATTTGGATGATGGCATATTCTTCAGAATTGAGCAACCAAACCTTGGAGCAAAGGAGTATACACTATGGATTATAAAACACAGCGTCTAATAGCAAAATGATAAAAACTAACCATGTAATACCTAAAATTACAAACTCACACGCCTACAAATAATACTCCTCAGATCAAACATTCTACGATCTAACTAGACAATATTAGCATACGAGGGTTCAAATCTCAAATGGCCACCGTTGCGAATCAGTAACATCTACACACTACAAACCAGTAAATAAATCACACATCCAGTAGTAAGCGACTCAATACGAGGAAATCCAAACCAGGCTCAGATCCAACCAAAATTCATAAAAAAATAACAAGAAATCGCACCTGCAAGCAGGATGCCGAGCAGGATTGCGGATCCGCGAGCCCGGGTAGATGGGCGACGGCGTGGCGCTCGGGTGCATGAGATCGGTGGAGAGGTGGCGGCGGCGTGGCGCGGGGGCGTGGAACGGCGAGCGCGGAACGGCGGGTGTGGGGGCGTGGAACGGCGGGCGCGGCAGCGTGGAGCGGCGGCGTGGTGCGGTTGCGTGGAGTAGCAAGCGCGGAACGGCGGCCGTGAGGGCGTGGAACGACAGGCGTGGCGGCGTGGAGCGGCAGCGTGATGCGGCTGCGTGGAGCGGCGGGCGCGGGGGCGTGGATCTGGCGACAAGAGGAGGAGGAGGAGGAGGGGAAGGAGGTGGGGAAGCAACGGCTCACCTTTTTCAAGCTCCTCCATTTGACCTTCGGCCGCCGGTGTTTCTTCAGAGAGATGCCGATGCCGATGCCGACGCTCGCCGCTGCGAGGGAGGAGACTCCACATGTGGTGTGCTAGGGAGGGAGGAGAGATGGTTTGGTCAAAGTTTTGGGGAAAAACTTTGTACCGGACCAAAGTTTACAAAACTCCAAAAAAACTATAGCTTTGAAGAAACCACGGTTTTAAAAACCATAAAACACTTTGTAACCAAACATGACTTTGCTTTTCAATACTATAGTTTTTTTCAAAACCATAGTATTGAAGAAAAACTCCAAAAAATTTTGTTTCCAAATAGGGCCTAAGTTTATTTTTGGTTTTTCTTGGACTAAGTCTGCATTTAGTAGTGTGCTGTATTTTTTAAACTCTGTGTAATATATTATTTTTGATTTTAATAATAATACATTACTAGATACGATAAATTTCTTCAATAATGTCCTCATCTCACAATACATCATAAAATTACACAACAATCTCAAACACAACCTAAGACTTGATTGGAGTTGTGGTTAGAAAATTTTCATTAGGAAAACCATGTAACATGTTATAAATGTTGGGTTGGGGGGTTCAAATAAATCTTTTATATGTTCATATCATATATTTCCTAGCATAGTGGGGAACGTGGCTCGTGCTATCCTCGAATCCGCCTGTATAGTCAACTAACGAGACTCAGAAATTCCAAACAGCACCAAATTGACTACTAAACTATTCAATAATGATCTATTTAGAAGATAGTATCACAAAACTATTCCACAACTTATAACACTATAAAATAAACAATTTTAGTTATGGGGCACTCCCGTTAAATCCTAGCTATTAATTTGAAAATTGATACCATCAAGTTTTAAATGTTAGTTTAAGAGTTGACACCCTTAGAGGTCGTTTGCTTTGGAAATAAAATAACTAGGTTAGTTTAATTCAAATTTTTTGTTTGGTAGTTTAAAATATTGTTTGGTTTGATTAACTAAGTTAAATAGATTTTGTATAAAACTTAAATATTTGCTATTTCTATTATAACAACTTTTTGTAATTTTCTTTGGTGCAAAATCTTTTTGTATAATCTATTATTCTATTTGTTTATGATTATTTATGGGAAAGATAAAATTAGTTTAGATGGGTTAGTTTATTATACTTTTCTTATTAGGTTAGGATAACTGCCAGTTAAGAGGGTTAATTTATTTTAATGAGGTTAAACTAACCAAATATAATTCATATATGTTTGGGGGTTCAATTGCTAACTCAGTTCTTAACCCTGAACCAAAGGAGATCGACCCTGGCTCTTCCCCATGTTGCCATCACCCTTCTTTCGCATTGCACTCGCTGTGACCTGTGCCATCCATGTCAAGTCTGGCCTGTTTGCCCAATGCATAGTTGTGGCCCTTGTTGCTACCTGTTGCATTGAAGTTGTGTCACCACCACGTCAAGGCCGCCTGTGTCATCAGCCACGCCATAACTTGCCGCCGCACTCCAAAACCCTAAAAGCTAAGGAAAAATCAAATCCCCAACCTTGGTAGAAAGGAGATGTTGGGAGAGGAGTTTCGGCCGAGGATCTTGATGCAGTTGCTGATGGTGGAGACAATCAAGGAGACGACAAAGTAGGAGTCACCCTTGAAAGTAGGAGGATCCAAGTGAGTTGTCCATGCTAGGGAACCACTTGAGTCTTGCAGCCAGGCGGTGCTCATGGGTTCCACAAGTCCACACGAAGGCGAAGGCTACAAGTGTGAAAGGCAAGCAGTGTGAGGAGGAGGAGCGCATGTGAGAAGAACACTGTTGTGTTGCTGCCATTAGTGGAGAAGGAGACACATGTGAGAAGCTCGCCGCCTCGGCCACCCTCATTGATGTTGCAGTTGATTGTTGCTAATCTTGGAACATTTAGTTAGAAGGAGTAGTTTTGTCTTTTAAAAATGTATTGCTCTTTAATTTCTCAAAACCCAACAAAATACCTATGTGAAGTTAATGGGACTCGACGATGATATCTCATGACTAAAATTGTTTATTTTATAATATTTTATAGCTATGTAGTATTTTTGATATACTATTTCTCAAATGAGACTATCTTTTGAATGTTCAATAGTCAAATTTTTCTTTACATATATTTGGCCTCTTTCTATTCTAACAACTTAAAAGAAATTTATCAGAGAATTATCTTCACCAAAAACTAAGTCTGACAGACCCAAATAAGTTTTCTCTAGATCTGAAAAAAAAACTTTTGTAATACCTAGATTTATTAAATAATTTGGGATCCACTTTCTGACCATTGAAATATATGATATGTGATTTGTATCTTAATATAAAACATAATATTGATTACAATCCTATTTGATATGGATCACAAATACATTTTAATCATTCAATTATATAATTTAATAAATAAAAGTGTCTTATATTTTTATGTGAAATTAGATCTTTGCTTCCCTAATACGTTAGTATGTACTTCCATAATAGACAAGCAGGCCTTTCACGTTTTACTACCTCCTCACCATTATCAATCCTCCTAATTTCCAGCACATCATTTCTAATTAGACATTCTAACAACCCTCCCCCTTTCTCTCTCTAAACCTGGCCTAATTGGTGCCCACCGACACTTTCACTCTCCTCTAGTCCTCTGAGCAGTTTTTTTCCCTAAAAACCTTCTAATTTTGCCTCTCTATTATTATAAAACTAGGGCTAAACAATAACAATATAATATATAATTTTAATTTGACTGTATTTTATAATATAAAATACATCGATTTAAGATGCTTTAGATGAGTCTGAATGCTCACAAAATCAGACTTACTCAAATTTAACCAATCAAAATAGATTCAGACTTTTATGGACCAATTTGAACTCAGATTGACTGATATTTAAGCATTTTGCATAGCATGCTTACAGCCACTCTAAATTTCTGACAACACACTCTCCAAAGATTGCCTATTTGGTGCCACACCGACACTTTCTCTCTCATCTTCCCTAACTAATATTTTTCAAGGAAAAAATCTTAAATTTTGCCACACTATTATAGCACTAGGTCTATAAACAACAATATAAAAGAGAGAGAAGAACAATAATAGTTTATGTGTGGGCATGTGAGCTCATGAGCTGTGTCTAAGCTCGCCGCCGCCACACACACATACATACGTACACCTCACCTTGCAGCTTCCAGAGGAAGGCCCAAGAAACCGCAAGATCCGGGAGGGGGGCTGAGATGGAGGCCAGCGCGGGGCTGGTGGCCGGCTCGCACAACCGGAACGAGCTGGTGGTGATCCGGCGCGACGGCGAGGCGAGGCTGCCGGCGGTGAGGCCAGGCTCGGCGCAGGCGCTGTGCCAGATATGCGGCGACGAGGTGGGCGTGACCCCCGACGGGGAGCCCTTCGTGGCCTGCAACGAGTGCGCCTTCCCCGTCTGCCGCGTCTGCTACGAGTACGAGCGCCGCGAGGGCTCGCAGCAGTGCCCCCAGTGCAAGACCCGCTTCAAACGCCTCAAAGGCAAGCCCCGTCGTCTTCTACCTGTGGAGTTGTGTGGTTCTTGGTGGTTCTTTGGTGCTAATTTGTGGAATGCTCATGGATTCATGGTGTGTTCTTTCTGTGCTGTGTTCTTGGTCCAGGGTGCGCGCGGGTGCCGGGGGACGAGGAGGAGGACGGCGTGGACGACCTGGAGAACGAGTTCAGCTGGCGGGACAGGCAGGAGGACTCGCAGTATGTGGCCGAGTCCATGCTGCAGGCGCACATGAGCTTCGGCCGCGGCGGCGATGTCGACTGCGCGCCGCCGCACTCGTTCCAGCACATCCCCAATGTCCCCCTTCTCACCAATGGGCAGATGGTACTGTGGAGACAATGCCACCGTTGGTACATTGTGTGCTTTCCTGGGTTGCTTGCTTACCTGGTGTGCATTGTTAAATCTTGCAGGTTGATGACATCCCGCCGGAGCAGCACGCCCTTGTGCCGTCGTTCATGGGTGGTGGCGGCGGCGGCGGCGGCGGCGGCGGCGGCGCGGGGAAGAGGATCCATCCGCTCCCTTTGGCAGATCCGAACCTTCCTGGTGGGTATTTGGGTTGTCATGTATGTACTAACACTGAGTTGGGATGGGATGCTAATCGGTGAGGTTGCTTGTGGTGTTGCAGTGCAACCTAGATCCATGGACCCGTCCAAGGATCTGGCTGCCTATGGGTATGGAAGTGTGGCGTGGAAGGAGAGGATGGAGAGCTGGAAGCAGAAGCAGGAGCGGCTGCAGCAGCTGAGGAATGAAGGGGGTGGTAGAGATTGGGACGGCGACGGTGATCCGGATCTACCACTGTATGTGCTCTTGGAATTTTGTTTTGACTACTGTTAGCTTGGTGCTGATATGTTCTTTAGTTTCAAGCATTGCCAAATTGCTTGAATATAATTGCAGAAAATAAACTACCGCTAGGCTTTTGCCCCAAGGATTTCATACTCTGCTCAACTGTTAGGCTATGCTTTACATGGGGAGAAAGATGAGTTGCTCATTTTGACCTGGCTAAGTCCAGAAAATCCAATCAATCCTATCACATTTGATGATATGTCCAATAAAAAGCTTGTGATATTTAACCATGATTTTTCTTATATTGGCATATCTCTAGCTTCTTGGTGTGTAAATGCACAATGGCCATGTGGTTGTATATATCCCACAAAATAAATAACTGCTTATGCTATGTACAAAATGACCCTAAATATGAGTGAGATTATCAATGCAATGATATGTTAGAAGAAATAGGACTAAACCAACTTTCATTGTGTCCATTGAGCAAGGAACAGCTATATATGCATAGAATTCAATATGGTAGTGTAGAAAAATGCTAAATTGCACTTTGCATGGATGGTTTTTATCTTTCATTCTGAAGAACATTCCATGGGTTGTCTGCCTGTTTGGTTAAGCTAATCTATGTCCTTTTCTTTTTAAAGTTTGTTACTAGGCTTTTGTTGTAAAATGTTTAAATTTTGTTGACCAGAATGGATGAAGCTAGACAGCCATTGTCCAGAAAGCTACCGATTCCTTCCAGCCAAATTAATCCCTATAGAATGATTATCATAATCCGGTTGGTTGTTCTGGGGTTCTTCTTCCACTACCGAGTGATGCATCCGGTGCCTGATGCATTTGCTTTATGGCTCATATCTGTAATATGTGAAATCTGGTTTGCCTTGTCTTGGATTCTTGATCAGTTCCCAAAGTGGCTTCCCATTGAGCGGGAGACTTATCTGGACCGTTTGTCACTAAGGTTGGTTACTGTTGAAACTGAGTAATACTTGCCTTCTCTTCTTTGTGAAGTTTTGCAGCTAATTACTTGTCTAATCAGGTTTGACAAGGAAGGGCAGCCTTCTCAACTTGCTCCAGTTGACTTCTTTGTCAGTACAGTTGATCCTTCGAAGGAACCTCCCTTAGTTACTGCAAACACTGTCCTTTCCATCCTCGCTGTGGATTATCCAGTCGATAAGGTTTCCTGCTATGTTTCTGATGATGGTGCTGCTATGCTCACATTTGAGGCATTGTCTGAAACATCTGAATTTGCAAAGAAATGGGTTCCTTTCTGCAAAAGGTTTAATATTGAGCCTCGTGCTCCGGAATGGTACTTCCAACAGAAGATAGACTACCTGAAGGATAAGGTGGCCCAACACTTTGTTAGGGAGAGGAGAGCAATGAAGGTGTGCTGTCTTTATACTTTTGTAATGCTTTGCTAAAAGGACCTTATTTCATATAAATAGGCTAATTTGCACCAATCTTTATTTTCATTCAGAGGGAGTATGAGGAATTCAAGGTAAGAATCAATGCCTTGGTTGCGAAAGCACAAAAAGTTCCTGAGGAAGGATGGACAATGCAGGACGGAACCCCCTGGCCTGGAAACAATGTACGCGATCATCCTGGAATGATTCAGGTATGCTTTGACAGTCTGGTGCTATACACATAAAGTATACTGTATCACATTGTGATGGCCCTGTTTTGCTGCTTTACTTTTCGTAAAAAATGTTCAATTTTTTCTGTACCAATAGGTGTTCCTTGGTCAAAGTGGTGGCCGTGATGTGGAAGGGCATGAGCTGCCTCGTTTGGTTTATGTCTCAAGAGAAAAGAGGCCAGGCTATAACCATCATAAGAAAGCTGGTGCTATGAATGCATTGGTAAAGATCCTGCCTTTGATATCTTCATTATTAGTCCTGTAACCTAATAGTAGCTTATGATTGATTTACTGTCATTTGTTTTTCTGTTACTTGACAGGTCCGCGTCTCTGCTGTACTAACAAATGCTCCATACCTGTTGAACTTGGATTGTGATCACTACATCAATAATTGCAAGGCCATAAAGGAGGCAATGTGTTTTATGATGGATCCTTTGGTCGGGAAGAAAGTGTGCTATGTGCAATTTCCTCAGAGGTTTGATGGTATTGATCGTCATGATCGATATGCTAACAGGAATGTTGTCTTTTTTGATGTAAGATACATCATCTCTATTCCAACTTCTCCTATTTACATTGTTCTTTTCATTGTGATGTAGTTTTCCTGACATTTGCATTATACAGATCAACATGAAAGGTTTGGATGGCATTCAAGGCCCAATCTATGTTGGTACTGGATGTGTCTTTAGAAGGCAGTCATTGTATGGTTATGATGCCCCCAAAACAAAGAAGCCCCCATCGAGGACTTGCAATTGCTGGCCCAAGTGGTGCTGCTGTAGCTGGTGCAATAGCAGGAAGAAGAAGAAGACAACAAAATCTAAGCCAGAGAAGAAGAAAAGATTGTTTTTCAAGAGAGCAGAAAATCAATCACCAGCATATGCTCTTGGTGAAATTGAGGAGGGCATTCCAGGTACTCTCAAATCCTTTCCTCCTCCCCCACTCACTTCCCAAAAAAAAAAGAAAAGAAAAGAAATAGAAAAAGAAAGAAGGGGTCATATGACTTATTGCATCACCATTCACCAGCAAGGTGTCCAGTTTTACAATTCTTTTACATCAAATTAAATTTTCAATGTGTTCTTTAAAACAAAAACACATCATCATTTTCTATCCAACATTGTAAACTTCCATACTTAAACTTTTCGAACCTCGCAATGTTATCAGCCGGAGCTGGAAATGAAAAGGTTGGCATTGTAAATGAACAGAAGTTAGAAAAGAAATTTGGACAGTCTTCTGTTTTTGTTGCTTCAACACTTCTTGAGAATGGTGGAACCCTGAAGAGTGCAAGTCCAGCTTCTTTACTGAAGGAAGCCATACATGTCATTAGTTGTGGTTATGAAGACAAGACAGACTGGGGGAAAGAGGTATAGTTTTAGAGCTTGGTTGAAAGTTATGGTCCCTAGTTGAAATATTTCTTTCCTAGTAAATCATGTGTTTCTTGCAGATTGGATGGATTTATGGATCAGTTACAGAAGATATTCTAACTGGGTTTAAGATGCACTGCCATGGTTGGCGGTCTATTTACTGTATACCAAAACGGCCTGCTTTCAAAGGTTCTGCACCTCTGAATCTTTCTGATCGTCTCCATCAGGTCCTTCGTTGGGCTCTTGGATCTGTTGAAATTTTCTTCAGCAACCATTGCCCTCTTTGGTATGGTTATGGTGGTGGGCTAAAATTCTTGGAGAGATTTTCCTATATTAATTCTGTCGTATATCCCTGGACATCCATTCCGCTTTTGGCTTATTGTACCTTACCTGCCATTTGCTTGCTCACCGGGAAATTTATCACTCCAGAGGTAAAGCTTAGTTAAACTTTTCATCCTATATAGCATGGTATGATGAACTTTTGAATCCTATAGCAATTTTGGTTTGAACTTGCAGCTTAACAATGTTGCCAGTCTCTGGTTCATGTCACTATTTATCTGTATTTTTGCTACAAGCATCCTTGAAATGAGATGGAGTGGTGTGGGCATTGATGATTGGTGGAGAAACGAGCAGTTTTGGGTTATTGGAGGTGTTTCGTCACATCTCTTTGCTGTATTCCAAGGACTTCTCAAGGTCCTCGCCGGTATAGACACCAGCTTCACTGTGACATCCAAGGCTGGAGACGATGAAGAGTTCTCAGAGTTGTATACATTCAAATGGACTACCTTGCTGATACCTCCAACGACTCTGCTCCTATTAAACTTCATTGGTGTGGTAGCAGGAGTTTCCAATGCAATCAACAATGGATATGAATCGTGGGGACCGCTCTTTGGGAAGCTTTTCTTTGCATTCTGGGTGATTGTCCATCTGTATCCATTCCTCAAAGGTTTGGTTGGCAGGCAAAACAGGACACCAACAATTGTCATTGTCTGGTCCATTCTTCTGGCTTCAATCTTCTCACTCCTGTGGGTCCGGATTGATCCTTTCCTCGCAAAGAATGATGGCCCCCTTCTGGAGGAGTGTGGTTTGGACTGTAACTAAGAGATCCTCACTTGAAATCTCCGCGTCAGTTTGCCCCTGAAGAATATTTTTGCAGGTGTATTATGCCTGTGTTTTCGCAATTCTTTTCCTGTAGATAGAAACACAGAACTCTTGCATTCCTTTTGTTCCATGGTGGTAGCTCAGCCTCATAAACTGCAATATTGCACAAGCAGGAGGTTTGACATCCTAGTGCAGCTCGGCCATGGAAGACGGTTTATGCCTGTGGTTGATTCTTCATCATTCTTTATTAGTTTGGACGAAATTTAATTGGTGAGCTGAATCGAAAGTTGCTTCATTGCTGCATTACTCACCATCTGAGAGGTTGTTTTCGCAATAAGGCAGGAATGGATCTGCCATCTGGGCAAAAGGAAGAGATGCTTATTTTTTCCTTGGTAAATTATTAAATTTCTGCCCATTTCAGGGTCTGTTCATTCTTCTCCCTACAAGTGATATATATCAGTAGGTTGGTAGTGATGTAGTGCATCCAATGTTGTAAAAGTTGCCCATTTGCATAAACTCATGGTGGGCTGTGTTGCTTGATTATTTATGTAGTCATATAATCTTAATTTTCTTCACATTTTTCAAAGAAAGATTTGAACAATGACTGTCAATTGCTGTTCTCATTGCTTCTTTCTGCCTGACAAAGTGTAATGGGATCCTCTGCCCTGCTGGCTTAGTACATATTTGTCTGAAATTGGGAAGTAAAATTAAAGTGCATCTTATCATGATAAAATTTGGATTTTTTATGGATGATGCTAACAAACAGTATCCTGTTTGAATGGGATAACCGCCCTCCCTCAGCTGCCTGCGCCCTCTGTTTGAAACTTAGAATGGGATTTTTTAAGCATTTTTTTTTTTTGTATTCATCAAATTTTAAGCGCTGATTTTTGGATACAAGTTTTGTAAGAATGCTTCCTATCCTTGAGAAGATGGAGGTCAATCTAACTTTTTTGTTGTGGAATAGATAATTGGATTACTAGTGCCATATTAGAGGCTTTCTCAGCCGTCTGCAATCAAATCATCAAAATGACCCTTCTACCCATCACTAGTATATAAATTTTCTATCTAATCTTTGTCCATGAATTTTGGTGGGACAGATTGCTCTCAAGTTCCTGAACTGCACCGCCGAGGTTAGGGATCCACGCTGTCACCAAATCGGCCAAAACATAACACGACATAATATGAGGACTTGACGTGGCATTGTGCCAGGTTGGCATGCCAATTCGAAGGACAAAGCTTTGTCACTGCAATTGTGCGTGTATATGTACGGTACGATGCCACTCCACCGTCGGTCTGGTTCCCTACTGGAATCACGGGTCACTTTAAAGCATCTCTAATGATCTTTTTTTAAACAGTGCGATGCAGCCACCTCACTCCATGTTGGCTCAGCCGGCATGATGCATGCAACGAGTCCATCTTTGTGAAGGACTAAAAGTTTGGTTGTGTTGTTTGGGGCATCATATTTTTGAGTGGGGTGTTGTTTAGAGACTATAAGATGATATGACATACTATTTTCACTCTTAGTAAAGACGTCAATGAGACAGGACGAAGCGAAAGCGGGATTTAGTGTCGGGACTGTCTACTCGTTGCGGCGGCCCCTGTGTGTGCTTATCTTCACTGCCTAGGATACATTCGCATGCACACATAAATGAATATCAATCACCGGCTCAAGATTTCAAGAAAATAGCATAAGGTACTTACATATTACAACTTAGAGCTTTCAGGTTATAATCCAGAACAAAATACATAAGGACCAACATAGGCAAATACTACGAGTAATAAAAGATAGTTTTAACAAAAGAAGCTATAGTGGAACGTAGGATCCTCCATAGTTGTCGTTCGAGTGCTATACATAACTTTTCTAGACTCCAGGTTAACATTTTTCTCCAAACACTACTACATAATGTAGGATCAAGGATGCCGACTAGAAGGAGGTGAATAGGAGGCTTTTAAAAACTTCAAATGAAAAACAAGTTTTTGCAACAAGAAGAACTAAAAGCAATTTATATATTGAAAAGACAAGATAGAGAGAGCAAACACTGATTTTTACCGAGGTATCGGAGACTCGCTCAGTCTCCACTAATTCTCGTTGAAGCACTCAAGTAAATTGAGTCTTGCTCCAATATCCACAAACAATATTATCAACTAGTGGTTGCTCCTTGTCCACTCTAGAAAGGTGAGCACCGATGCCTAGTACAACTTTACCGAGCCTCTCTAACAATCTTCGCAAGGAGAGATCAACGGCTACGCCTCCGAACCGTCTAGGTGAGGGCGCTCACCAAGAGTAATAGGCAGTGAAGTCTTCTCTAGACCTCCAAACACGTACCGGGAAACTATAAATATGCAAATGCAATGAACTGGAATGCTCGGTGGATCAGAAAACACTCGACTTAATCAACAGATCAAGATTTTATGTAGAAAACTAGAGTTCAAGAGTGTATAAGAGAATTATGCTGCTTGTTGTATAAAACACATGCCCAAAGCCCCTATTTATAGCCTCAAGAATCAAAAGAACCGTTGGAACTGGGGCTGAAAATCAGCAACACAAACTAACAGTCAGTTCACCAAACTAACAGTCAGTTCACCTAACTGACAGTCAGTTACGTACACAACGGCCGACAAAATTTACGGATAAAAAATAGCTAGCCGTTTGTGGTCGTTTAAGGAAACTTGAAACCCCCAATTGACAATCAGTTATTCAAACTGACAGTCAGTTCGACCAAAAACATCGACCAGTTAAAAGAAAACTCAGATAAAAATAACTGTGGTCGAAACTCCAACTGACAGTCAGTATGGGCAAACTGACAGTCAGTTTAGTACAAAAATTTTGAGCCCGAAAAACACACTCTCTGGACATTTGTCAGTTAACACAAACTGACATTCTAACTGACAGTCAGTTCAGCAAACTGACAGTCAACCTGAACAAAAATAGTTATAACTGTAAATCCCGAAATCCAAAAGAGGTGTTTAATAGCTCGTTTGAAAGATAATTTTAAGGGCTACATTTTTTTCAACAGAAACAAAAACCAGATCTGCTTAGATCTTTCTAGAAGTTTGAAAAACTCTTCTATTGTCAAAAACTCAACTGAAAATCCAAATCTTTCAAACCAAAATTCAAATCAAATCCAAAAAGAATGCAATACAATGACCTAAATTTCTCGGTTTATGTTGGAACTGTAGAAAGGACTTTTGCAACCCCTTTTTATAGTACGGTTAAAACTAAAAACAATTTTCCTAAACCGATCAACTTCAAACACCGGGATCGATAAAAAATAAAATCACGGATTACCTTAGGTCCTTTGCGTTTCTGCAACTTGCGTCTCGTTTATATTCCTTGCGACTTGTGCTTTTACTTCTTTTGCGTTAGGTGTGTCTTGTTCATCGCGCATATCTTCCCAACGGAGCTCTGTATTAAACAATCTCAAAAATACAGTCAGTCTGAAACACTTAGTTTTCATTAATCATCAAAATTAGAGTTAGGCATGAAGGCCTAGATGCAACAATCTCTCCCTTTTTGATGATTGATGACAACAAGTGTTCGATAAAAGATAAATGAAATAACTCCCCCTGAATATATGCATTTCATCATATCAAAAAATATCAGAGCATAAACCAACACATATATATCAGTGCTATCAGAGCATCAGATGAAAACATATACACACCATTATACCAATATCAGAGCATCACAAAAACATCATCAAGTATCAGAGCTAAATAAATAAAAAACATCATATCCATATCCAGAATATCCATACAGAGACATATAAAATAAACCAAAATCCAGACATCCAACCATCATAAACATAAAAGTCATACATCCAGAATCTGAAAGATATAAAATACTTCTCCCCTTTTGGCATCAAGCACAAAAAGAGAGGCAAAATACAAATCAGTGCCTAAGGCTCATCATCTGAAGAAATCCCTAAGAGGGCTGTATCCCCGGAACCTGCAGGAGATCCAGACGCGTCGACATTAGGAGACAATGGAGGAGTAGCAGCCGGAGCTGGTGCCGCAAGAGCTGGGCCTGAAGCTGAACTTGGAGAAGACGACACCGGGCGGGCCCTCTTGCGAGGGATGGGTGAAGCTAAAGAGGGTAGGCGTCGCAGAATCTCCTACTGAGCAATCAGGCGAAGCAGCATCTGATGGTACTCTGCCTGAGTGCTGAGGATTTGCTGCTGCACTTGGATCACCTGATCGAGCTGGGAAGCTGAAGCGGAGGAAGATCCGGTGCCTGTCGCTGCAACTGGTGCTGGATTAGACTCCTAAACTGGAGTCTCGTTCTCTGACTCTCCCGCAGCATCATCATTAGATGCGGGAGAATCAGGGTCCGTAGCAGATGCAGGCCGGGCACCAAGACGACGGTCGGTCTGGCCTGGAGGATAGAAGAGAAGGGGATGATGGGGCCGCGGAAGCTCAGTATCGACGGCCCGGATATGTAGAAGCACCGCCATGATATACGGAGCGTATATCAACTGACGGCGTGGAGAGAGAAGGACGTGCTGAATCTCACTGATGATGAGATCAGCAATGTCGAAGGGCTCCTCCTGGAAGATGGAGATCAACACATGAAGGGCCAGATAAGTGACTCTCGCCCTATCGCCGGACATAGGGACTAGAGTGAGGCGAAGAATGCGCAGAGCCAAGTCAACATCGCGGCACAGGCCAGCAATGTGACAGAGCTGGAAGGGGCCAGAATAGAGCATGGCCACCTCCCGATGCTCGGGGTCAAGAAGAGTGTGGAGCTGGCGGCCAGAAGGAGGGCGAACCAGTTCAAGTGCAGACTCATTCTGCTCCTTCGTGACGATGTGAATCTGGAGGCCCGTCATGAAGGTGATGAAGTCGTGCTGGGGAGAAATGAAGATGGTGGAGTAGAACTGACGGATGGGCTGCTCAGCCTAGTGAAGAGAAGAATCTGCGACAAGGTCGCGGATCCCAACGGAGGCGAAAGAGTCTGCCAGAGAGACGATGCTTGTGCGAGAGGCAATCGTCTGCCAGGACAGAGAGCGGTGGGCAAATATGAGGACGCGACTGTAAACGCTGGTGAACAGATTCAGTTGTAGGTTTGTATAGAAGGTAAGTACGTCGCACGTGTCGTGACCAGTGGGACGCGGCGAGAGATACGGGTTTGTGGCCCGAAGGGAGTGAAGGCGGCTCGCGTGCCACAGGGAATAATCCACGGGGACACGCTTGGGCGGAGGCGAAGGCCAGGTCTCGGACGTCTGACCCGATGAACGCTGGCTGTTTGCCGCGTTCTTCCGACGGGCCACGCGTCGAGACGACGACGGCTGATCAGACATGGCTAAGAAAATAAACAGAGAAGGAAGAAAACAAGGACCTGATTAGAACAGAGGACAGCCGAAGAGGTGAAGATGACGACCGTGAACAGAGAGACACGGCACGTCGAGGAGAGGCTCGGCAATGAGGAGTAGCTCAATGGTGATGAGGTGCAGCACGACGGCGAGGTGAAACGGCGGCACGATCGCAGCAGCGCAACACGGTGGTGTGGCACGATAGCGGCGCACGGCATTGAGGCAGTGGCGCAAAGAGGCGGTGGCGCGGTACGGCAAGGATGCACCGGCGACGAGAGCGAGGGAAAAAGATGGCAAAGAGGCGCACCGGCGACGAGCAAAACAACGGCGGCGAAACAGAGAAGGCGAGGAGACAAAGAAATAGAACGGGAGTTTTAGGGTTCGGGGGACCCCAACTGACAGCCAGTATGATATACTGACAGTCAGTTTCAAACCTAGAGATTTGGAACTCACAATCAGTGTATCACACTGAAAGTCAGTTTACAGAACTGAGTTTTGAAACTGACAGTTAGTGTATGAGACTGACAGTCAGTTTGAGTCACTGATTTTGACCAGGAGCTACGACCAAAAGTGATGCACATAATTGACAGTCAGTTTGTGAAACTGACTGTCAGCATGGTCAACGACTTCGACCAGAGGCTAAGAACAGACTCCCAAGTACTAAAATGACTGTCAGTTTGGTCAATTTTGACCAGAAGCAAATTAAGACCAGAAAGGGAATAGAATATATTTTAATATATTTTAATACAATCAGCACATCAACTAGCATTTGATATATCAATAATGTTCAGTTCACCTCTTAGAAAGCAAAATTTTGATTCATCTAAGGGTTTGGTGAAAATATCTGCTAGTTGCAAGTCTGTTCCAACATAATTCACATCAATGTCTCCTTTTGTCACATGATCTCTAATAAAATGGTGCCGTATTTCAATATGCTTAGTTCTAGAATGCTGAACAGGATTATTTGCAATTTTTATGGTACTTTCATTATCACATAAGAGTAGCACTTTATCAAATAAAATCTCATAATCCAAAAATGTCTGCTTCATCCATAATAATTGAGCACAACAACTTCCTGCAGACACATATTCAGCTTCAGCTGTGGAGAGAGTTACATAATTCTGTTTTCTAGATGACCATGATACTAATGATCTCCCCAACAGCTGACAGCTACCAGATGTGCTTTTACGATCAATCTTGCACCCAGCATAATCAGAATCCGAATATCCAATTAATTCAAAATTTACATCTCTTAGATACCAAAGACCTAAACTGGGATAGCATTTTAAATACCTAAGGATTCTTTTAAGAGCAATTAAATGACATTCCTTAGGATCTGACTGAAATCTAGCACACAAGCACACACTAAACATGATATCAGGCCTAGATGCAGTAAGATACAAAAGACTACCAATCATATTCCTATAAAGTTTAGAATCGACCGATTTTTCACTTTTGTCCATATCCAGATGTCCATTTGTCGCCATGAGAGTTTTGATTGCCTTAGCATCTTCCATCCCAAAGCGTTTGAGCAGGTCCTTCACGTACTTTGTTTGACTCACGAACGTACCTTTTTGGGTTGCTTGATTTGAAGTCCAAGGAAGAAGCTCAGCTCACCGATCATGGACATCTCAAATTCCCTAGACATCATCTCTCCGAACTCATGACAGAAATGTTCATTAGTAGATCCAAAGATAATATCATCAACATATATCTGACAAATGAACAAATCTTTTTCAATTTTCTTAGTAAACAGAGTTATATCAACTTTTCTAATTTTAAAATCTTTCGATAAAAGAAAGTCTCTAAGTCGCTCATACCAATCTCGATGAGCTTGTTTGAGACCATAGAGAGCTTTGGACAATTTAAACACATAGTTCGAAAATTTAGAATCTTCAAAACCGGGAGATTATTCAACAAATACTAGTTCAAAAATTTCACCATTTAAGAAAGCACTTTTAACATCCATTTGAAATAATTTGATATTAAAACATGATGCATAAGCAAGAAGAATACGAATAGCTTCCAGTCTTGCTACAGGTGCAAAAGTTTCATCAAAGTCTAATCCTTCGACTTGAGTGAAATCTTGTGCAACAAGACGAGCTTTATTTCTAATTACTACACCATTTTCATCTTGCTTATTTCTAAAAACCCATTTTGTTCCAATTACATTATGATCCTTGGGTCTTTCTACTAAAGTCCAAACTTCATTTCTAGAAAAATTGTTGAGTTCCTCATGCATGGCATTTACCCAATCAGGATCATTTAGAGCTTCATTAACATGTTTAGGTTCTAAAGAAGACACGAATAAATAATGTTCACAAAATGCAGCATTACGAGAGCGAGTTTGAACATCCTTACTAACGTCACCCAATATTTTGTCTAGAGGGTGATCTTTGGTGTTCGTTTGATGTTGCCTCGGTGTTTCTTCTTGTGTTGCTTCTTCTTGACTTGGTTCTTGAGGATCAACATGAGATGATGATATATTTTGATCATTATTCTCAATGTTGACATCATCTTCTTGATCTTCTTCTCTTGGCTTGATGTCTCCAATGGTTATGTTCTTCACGGCTTCTTGAAGATCTTCACCTGAAACTTCATAAGAGACTTGCTCCTTTTGTGAGCCATTAGTTTTATCAAATTCGACATCACAAGATTCTTCAATACAACAAGTATTTTTATTAAAGACACGATAGGCTTTGCAAGTGATAGAGTATCCAACTAAGAAGCCTTCATCTACTCTTCTTTGAAATTTACCGCCAAAATTTCTTTTCTTAAGTATAAAGCACTTGCAACCAAACACTCAAAAGTAAGAAATGTTTGGCTTACGCCCAATAAGAAGCTCATAAGGAGTTAAATTCAGAAGAGGATGCAAATAAAGTTGATTTATAGAATAGCAAGCAGTATGCACAGCTTCAGCCCAGAAGCGAGTAGGAGTATCATACTCATTTAACATAGTCCTTGCCATTTCTATAAGTGTTCGATTTTTTCTTTCAACGACTCCATTTTGCTGTGGAGTGTAAGAAGTAGAAAATTCGTGTTTGATTCTAAGAGTCACAAAAATCAAATAGAGTTGAATTAACGAACTCTTCACCATGATCACTACGGATTTTCTTGATGGAAAGTTCGAATTTAGTGGAAACACGTTTTGCAAAGCTTTTGAAAACATCGGGGGTTTCAGATTTTTGAGAAATAAAGAAAACCAAAGTATAGCGAGTAAAATCGTCAACAATTACAAAATCATAATTGCTACCCCCGATACTTTGAAACTCAGAAGGACCAAATAAATTCATATGCAATAGTTCCAAAGGTTTGCAGGTTGAAAGAACGCGCTTAATCGGATGTGAAGTAGCTACTTGCTTGCTAGCTTGACAGGCGCTACAAGGTTTATCTTTTTCAAAATTCACATCATTTAAGCCAACAACAAAATCACGTTTTAAAAGTTTTCTCAACTGATGCATTCCAACATATGCGAGTCTCCTATGCCATAACCAACCCTTTGAGGTTTGAGAGACAAGGCATGTTGAAAGAGATGCACCTTTGGAGTGAAAATCAATCAAATAAAGATTTCCAAAACGAAAGCCTTTGAAAATCAAAGAATTGTCTTTCAAATTTTCAACTAAAACTTCTTTGGGATAAAATGTGCAACGAAAACCAAAATCGCAAATTTGTGCAACATAAAGCAAATTAAAATTCAGGGATTCAACAAGTAAAACATTCAAAATTGAGAGATCGTTGGAAATAGCAATTTTATCCAAGCCTACACTAGTACAGAAAAGCTTTCTTCTATCGGTAAAAAAAACCCTTTTACTATCGGTTTTTGTACCGATAGAGATAGACACGATAGAGCAAGACTGGACATTTTCTATCGGTAAATAACCGACAGAAGAAGTTCACTATTCTATCAGCATATTATAAATCTACCGATAGAAAACCCGTCGTAGTCTTACGTCCAGCGGCAGGGAAAGTACCATTATTCTAACGGTTAATTACAAGATTACCGACAGAAAAAATCATAATATTCTATCGGCATATTAGGAGTGTACCGATAGAAAACTCGTCGTTAGCGGTTGGAAAAGTACTACTATTCTAACGGTTAATTACAAGTTTACCGACAGAAAAAAGCATAATATTCTATCGGTATATTTGGAGTGTACCGATAGAAAACTCGTCGTCAGCGGTTGGAAAAGTACCACTATTCTAACGGTTAATTATAAGTTTACTGATAGAAAAAATCATACTATTCTATCGGCATCTTACAAGTTTAACGATAGAAAACTCGTCGCTAGCGTTTGGAAAAGTACCACTATTCTAACGGTTAACTACAAGTTTACCGATAGAAAAAATCATACTATTCTATCGGCATATTATGAGTGTACCGATAGAAAACTCGTCGTCAGCGGTTGGAAAAGTACCACTATTCTAACGCTTAATTACAATATTACCGACAAAAAAAAGCTTAGTACTCTATCGGATATGTATGAGTTCACCGGCAGGAAAGGTCACACTCTTCTAACGGTTAATTTTGATTGTACCGATAGAAAAAAGTACAGTAGTCTCTCGGTTGTTGATGAATTTACCGATAGAGTATTCACATATACAGTACTTTATTTGCATTCACAATACAGTACATTCACATATACAGTACAGATGCAATACAGTATAGATTGGATACACAATACAGTACAGATGCAAGGTAAATTCACAGAACAAATTGACACATTAGGCAGTTATTCACATTTATTCACATATGTATGGACAAATACAGATTGCAATCCAATGTGGACATTTATTCACATATGTATATTTATTCACATGTATATGAACAGTCTATGCAGAGTACACGAAAAGGAGAAAATTGTCATGCTGGATGGTTGGGCGCTACTTCCTCCATGACATATTGTGCCCAGATTTGTCGAAGATATATAATCTTTGCATTTTCATATTGGTCTTTCGACATGGCGATCTGCAAGCATGTGTGCATACTGAGTAACTAACTTCGATCCTAATTTAAAACGTGACACCCATTTTTGAAATTTGAGTTAGCTATCGATGCTTACCTGGGGGAATCGGGAAAAGTTTGTCCGCACTAGGTCGTACATGTAGCGCAGCACATAAAACCCGCATTCCCACGATTGCGGCTGCTGATGTCACTGAGATAATTGCATATGCGAAGACATGTTAGCTATATATTGTTTCCATAAACTAATTAAGCATAAACAAAAAGTCTCGTGGGTACCTCATATTCTTTCCAAGCTAGTACGGAGCCCTGCGGTGCGGCATGCCTCCCTCCAACGAACACATATTTATCAAAAGCCCTGCATTTCAGTTAGTATTGCCAGTTAATGTATTATCATTAGCTAGTGAAGTCAAAATATAAATCAAACATATAAGTTACTTACGCCTCCATATTCCCCTTGAGCACATATTCCATCGATAATCTGTCACGCATCGAATCGAGGTAGTACACCTCGTTCCTCGGCGGACAGATCACGATGAGGATCCAGTGGCCCCTGCATTGTACGTAAAAGAGGACCACTAGCTCAAAGTACATCTCAGGTGTAACATACAAGATTGAGTTAAATTAGTACGAAATGCACTAACCTTTGGTGGTACGGCACCAGAATGAAGTCCCTGTCCTGCTGCGCCATCAGCGCGCTGGATATGTACTGCTCAGCGTGCGCGGCGTCCTGCTCTAGCATCGTGAGGCTTATTTTCTCTGGGTCGAGGAAACCCACCTTGTCACACGCAGCCTCCGATGCTAGCCTGTACATGCACCTGCATGCGAAGGACGAGATTAATATTAATTTCACAGAAAGTTACTCAGTATTCAAATGAACTGCAACATTAATGCAGAGTTAGCAAACAGAGTTAGAAAACAGCAATACATCGCATCAGCAAACTCACAGGACTCCAGTCCGTATGATGGACATATCGAGCTCCCGCCAGTTGTAGAGGTCGAACAGATCCTCGTGTGCCACGGATATAGTCCCGGGCTCACGGTGGAACTGCCCAGGCCTGTAGGAAACTAAGAAGTTCAGGCTGCGCCGAGCTCGATGTAGGTACCAGTCGTGGAGGTCTCTGGTTGATCGATCCAATTTCCGCAAAGATGCCTCCGACAGGAGTGGGAGCGCGTTCGTGAACGTCCGCGGCAGTCCTTGTCGCCCTTGCCCTTGCCTTTGCCGCCTTGCCTTTTGCCGGGGACTGAGCGTGTACCTTCGAAGGCAAGGGCGAGGTGATGGCGGCTTTCTTCCGAGGTGGAGGCGTGGATGCGCTGGGTGGGGTCGAGGCCGTCTTTGATGTGTCCAGGTTCGCACGAGATCGGCCCTCATGCCCCGAGCTGGGGGCGCAGTCCCCTGGTAGCCCCGCGGCAGGCCACTTCAATTAATGAGCACGTATGTTAGATTATGCAAGTTGAGTGTACTGAGTAGGATGTAATCTAAAATGTGTAGGATTTACCGGTTGTATTACAAGACACTTCTTGGGCCACTGTACGTAGGAGCCCACTGCCTCAGCAAGTGTCTGCAGTTCCTCTGTTGGGACTGGCAACGGAGAATCGTTGTAGCCCGGCATGGCCATGTTCACCTGTACCTTTGCGAAACCCAACCGCAGAGGTACACAGTGGACCCGGACATCCGGCCCAGACGGATATACGAAGCCGTGTCCAACCACTTCCTACTCGGCGCCTACGTGATTCTGTAGGATGCAGCCCTCCGGCCCCTGCAAATTTGTAACAATTAAGTGCACAGATGAAGGCTTGCATCAACTTAAGTGCACAGATGAAGGCTTGCAGTACCTCAAGTAGATCCACTGGATCCGCGAGTACCTTCGAAGCGCAACTGCTTATCCGACCCCGCGGGGTACCGTCGTCCTGGGGATCTGCATCTGCACTCTTGGCCAGCAATGCTTGTCTCAACCGTGCAAACTCTTCCCTCATTTGTGCGACCTCGGTCTGCACCTCAGATTGTACCTCAGCCCGTATCTCAGCCCGCATCTCCGCCCATATCTCCTCCCGTACCTCAGCCTGTATCTTATCGGAGAGGTCAGCTTCCTTTTCCTTCCAGGTGCGGGCCTTCTTCCTCGGTGGAGCCAGATCTACGAAACCGGCCTTCCACGACACAATGGTTCCCACGGCCCGTGTCCGCCCGGGATGCTCCTTATTTCCTAGAGCCCGGGTGAGGATGTCGTTCTCCCTCTGCGGGGTAAACAATCCCTCCGCTGCCTCCTTCTCAAAAGAGATCTGTTACATTTGAAGGTACCTTGTGAGACAAATTGCCTTATATACACTTGTGCGCACACAGTTTACAAGGTTAGCCAACTTACCATTCGCCTCACAACGTCGGCGTCCCCAGGGGTTGCGAACTGCACAGACCCCGTGGACGACACGGACCCCCTCCCACTCCACCATCGCTTGCACCTCTCATCCCGGATCTCGGAGAGCGGCAACTCAGGGGTGTTGATGACAGGATTTTGTTCGTCTTCCTTCTTCCACTGTTCCTCCTTCCCCGCATAGCCCCGGGATCCGAGCCGATGCGGGTGGTCGTTCCTCTTCTGGATCGCCCTATTCTTCTCGCTAAGGGCCTTGAACTCCTCAGTCCCCTTCTGCTTGGTGAATTCCTCCCATACCTCCTCCGATATGAAGGGGTACTTCTCGCAAGGAGATTTCCCCGCAGCTAGGAAGTTACTGAAGAGCCAGCTCTTAAAGGTTTTCCATGTTCCGTTCATGTCCTTCAAGCAGGCAGTCTTAGGTGTATCGTCGGGGATGTTCCACTTAGCCTGTTTCCGAAAAATGCATACAATTAATCACGAGTTAGTTAAACTTTAGTATAAGCCAAGAGAACGTGATTACGAAAGAGTTCAGCGATTTCAGTTCATTTAACCTTCACTTCCGCCCACAACCTATCCCTCTCGTCCGCCGTCACGTCCTTCCAGCTCTGGACAGTGATCTTCACCCTTTCTTTCGCCAACAGCCCAACGTAGGCCGCGTACCTCCCAGCATTCTTTCCAATCGGCCTCCCAAATTGGTTGAACTCACAAGAAAGATCTGTGCGTTTGGCCAAACGCCCCAACGTCGTCGCGCCTCGCCCCACCCTCTTGCGCTAGGATGTAACAGCCCCATCTTCAGTAGTTACGATGGGGTTGGCCCTAGTCGAACCACTAGTACCATCCGATGAAGACGACGACATGTCTTCCCCAACAAAACCTTCAACAAACCATATATATGGTAATTAATTCGCCTTGGAGTTCCATAACTCAGCCCAGGACTGGAGACTAACTAGGGCGGCAAAAGGGAAAATAATACAAAAAGAAAGACATGCATAAATTACTGAACTCTTCAGAAATATTTTCTATCGGTAAACACATGAGCTGCCGATAGACCATAACAATTACCTCCACACAAGACAATTTTTCTATCGGCAAACACGTGAGATACCGATAGAACATAACAATGTTCTCTACATATGGAATTTTGTTGACAAGCCACCATTCACTGTCATCACATAACATTCTCGATGATTTGCTACACTAATATTCATGGGCCAGCATTATTATTTCACACGTAAATATGCACACAAGCATCTAAGTGCCACTGTGCATAATCTTTAGCCTAGCCTGTATGTGAGTCATCAGGACTTCACAGCTATTAGGTTGGGAAAAGTCATGTATATAGGCATTTGAAACATATACATCGAAGACCCATCCACATTGCCATATATTCATACGAAGTGAGTAAAAATTCCCAACCAAACTAGTACATTGCATGGCTCATGTCCTTCCAGATCCAAATTAAGTTTTACTACTTGTGCAGAAAAATTTTCTATCGGTAAACACATGAGCTGCCGATAGAATATGTGTAAGAACACCTCCAACATATAATCTGCATTACATGGCAGTTGGATACAATTGATCACACATACAGCAGTATAGAGAAGTTAAAATCTCAAAACAGGTTCATTACAGCACTGGAACATATTATGTAAACCCTAATTAAAATCAACATTGCCTGCGGAATGTACATAAGCCAACACAATAGGGAACCCTAGTGTAATTGCAAAACTCGAAGAATTAGTACGTGTAAAACACTAGGATCAAATAAAGAAGATGTTGGAAATAGAACGACGAATTAGTGTATTTACGGCGGCGATCAGTTCTGGTGATGGAGACGCGGTGTAGAACGCAGCAGCGGCGGGCGAAGGACGAAAATAAGAACCGGTGGCAGTGACGAACCAGTGTCCAGCCGGCGATCGTCGTGTGGGAGAGAGGAAGTGAGTGCTCACGGCGGAGGTTGGGGTTTTCTTCGCTCTCGAAGAGACGCAGTGCTCTAAGGTGGAACTGTTCGAGTGGAGGGAAACTAAAGGGCCGTGTACGAGTAATAAAGTAGCGGAGGAACTTTTCTATCGGTATAACAAAATGATACCGATAGACTTATGTAATTTTCTATCGAAACAACAAAATAATACCGATAGAAAAAGTAAATTTCCCGAAAAAATATTTGAATTAGTGGATGCATTTTTCTATCGGTATAAACAATAAAATCCCGTGAGACCAATTTTCCACAGAAAATTTTTTTAAAGTGCTTCAGATTGGGTGCCATTTTTCTATCGGTAAAAACAACAAAATACCGTGAGAGTAATGAAAAGGTGCCCTTTTCTATCGGTATAAACAAAAAAATCCCGTGAGCCCAATTTTCCCCAGAAAATTTTTTTGATTAAGTGCTTGAGATTTGTGTGCCCTTTTTCTATCGGTAAAAACAACAAAATACCGTCAGAGTAATGAAAAGGTACACAATTTAACATCAAACAGACCGTGGTTGAAAGCTGCAGAATGTTAAAGAAAGAGGGAAGATAGCCGGAAAATTGGGAAATTGACATAAAAAGAAATTGTTCATTCATTGTTGTTTTATCACTTACAAAAAAAAATAAAACCCAAAATGCTGGGTCAAGGGGTGGTCTTAGCCCTGGCTGCATGTAGAATAGAGTCAGTTAGACTTGCAGCCAGGACGCAGGACTCCTCTAGCGACAAGTTGTCCCTAGGATCAACTACTACCGCGTCGAGAAGGCCTGCGACCTCCCTCAGCTTCGCTATGGTATCCTTCATAGTCAAACCGCAGCCAGCGATGGTCATATCCGCGGCTTTCTTCTCCTCGCGAAGACGCCTCGTCCTCGCCCTAGCATTGTCACCATCCATCTTCATGCGCTTAATGCGCTGGAAGAGATCGTCAAGGTCAAGCCGTAGCTGAGTGTGCTTGTCTGTAAGGAGCTTGTGCTCCTCCTGGAGGGCCCTCAGGTCAGCCTTCACTTTGGCAGTGTCTTCCACGGCTACCATTCCCTGTGCAAATCAACAGGTCAAGAATGAACTGAACATGGATTAACAATACAGGGGTAAACCGAGGAGATTTAGAGTTCTTACCGGGGAGGGCGTGGATGACGATCCCATGGAGGTTGCCATTGTGAAAGAGAAGATGAGGAGTCGAACCGTTCGAGAATTAGAAAAACAACAAAATACCGCGACGCATGGCGAGGTACTTATAGAGTTTCCAAGGCGACGCATGGCGACACGTTTGAGAATTCAAAGCGGCAGAGTCTTCTTCTATCGGTAAAAACAGGGAAAAACCGTCAGACAACAAATACCGTGAGACAAACGAATTTATTCTAACGGTAAAATAGAACAATACCGATAGAAAACGTTTTGAAGTGCCTGAGAGAAGATGTCCTTCTCTATCGGTATAAATAACAAAATACCGTCAGAAAAAAGGGATTTTTGCAGAACTTAATTTGAAGACGCTGCGATGAGATTTTTGCAAGTGCTATTTGAAGGGAAGAATTAAATATTTACAGGATAAAAGTACTGTACATGTTAGAACTCATGCTGTGGAGTAAAATTGAGATGTATTAATGCTGTGAACTAGCTTATCATTAAATTCTAAAGAAAAATGTACTGCCTGATGTATTAATGATAAGTTCCTCACCTTGCTGCAGAACTTGTGGGCTGTTTGCTTGGCATTTATCCCTGAAATAGAAATTAATCATCAATGGTTCTCAACCCATAATCCTTCTTCGTGGTCATCTCGCAGATACGTTGTTTCGTCGATATCTTCAGTACGGATAGATTGAATGTCCTCTAAAAATGGAGGTATTTCATCGAATTGGTTATACTCCTCTTCGTCGACAACATCTTCGACCCCAACAATACGTCTCTTGCTGTGGAGGACAACATGCAAGTTTGGATTGGCCGGGTCAACGATGTAGAATACCTGTGTGGCTTGCTTTGCAAGTATGAATGGATCGTCTTGGTGTCCGACTCTACCAAGATCGACGAGAGTAAACCCGTAACTGTCAACTTGAACACCTCGAGGGATTTCGACCCATTAGTATCGAAACAGGGGAATCTTAAGTAATCCGTAATCGAGCTCCCATATTTCGTCAATAACACCGTAATATGAGTTCAGCGCCCTTACTGACCTGGCATCCTCGGAAATAGCAAACAGTGTCACTCCGCTACATTGCGTGCTACTCTTGGCGTCTTGAGCACTTGTGTAAAATGAATACCCATTGATGTCGTACCCCTGCCAAGTCCCTACAGTGAATCTTGGGCCTCTAGCCAACCATGTCACAGTTTCACTTACGGAGCCCTCGGCAGCTCGCGTGACTCTTTCTTGGATCCACTCAGCAAATTTCCTGTTATGTTCTCTGCTTACTCAAACGTCTGACTTCGAAGGATTCTGTGACCGTAACATTACCTTGTGCTCGTGTATGTATGGCTCGACCTCCATCATGTGTTGTAAGACCCAAAAATGTGATTTTGCGTACACATCACGAGCGGGGACGATAGCTTTGAATCCAATCGTTCCAATTCCCTCAAGCCTACCCTCGTGTCGGGACCTAGGAACACCAATTGGGTCAACCCCGGCCATATAATCTGTGCAAAATTCAATCACCTCCTCGGCGGCATAACCTTCCATGATACTCCCCTTGGGTCGACGACGAGTCCTTACGTATCCCTTCAATACACCCATAAATCTCTCAAATGAATACATGTAGCGCAGGCACACAGGTCCACAAAACTTAATTTCTCTGATAAGGTGAACAATCAGATGGACCATAACATCAAAAAAGGATGGAGGGAAATACATCTCGAGCTGACAAAGAGTTGTAACCACGTCGCATTGCAAAGCGTCCAGTCCATCGGGATCAATTACCTACGAGGACACAGTTGCGCCAAATATTCATATCAGAAAAATCTTCTAATTAAGCTCCACAAATGGAGGTAGTGAACTTATAGTACGAGTGCACGTACTTACCTTGCAAGATATTGCGTTGAAGAAATAACATAGGTTTGTGATTGTCTCTCTGACTTTAACTGGGAGAATGCCTCTGATAGCAATGGGAAGCATCTGTGACATCAAGACATGACAGTCGTGGGACTTCATGCCAACCAGTCTTAGGTCCTTCATAGACACAAGTTTTTTCAAGTTCGCGGAGTACCCACATGGAACTTTAACACCGTGTAGGCACCGACAGAGTTCTGTTTTTTCGCTCTTGGACAACGTGTAGCAGGCCGGGGGGAGGTATGTACGCTTTCCATTCTCTAAAGGTGCAAGCTCAGTCCTTATCCCCATTTCCACCATGTCACGACGAGCTTTCACACCATCCTTTGTCTTTCCCGGAATGTTCAACAACAAACCAATCAAACTGTCACAGACATTTTTCTCTACATGCATGACGTCAATGCAATGTCGAACTTGTAAGTGCTCCCAGTACGGTAGATCCCAGAGAATCGATCTCTTCTTCCAAACATTTTTTTCTCGAGGTTTAGAATGCTTACCGAACTCAACTTTGATGTCGTTCACGCGTGAGTAAATCTCCTTACTGGTCAGAAACACTGGAGCTGATCCCTTCTCAGGCTTCCCGTTAAATGATTTCCTCTTCTTACGGTACGTGTGATGCACCGGAAGAAACCTGCGGTGACCCATGTACACTGTTTTCCGGCAGTTTCACAGCCACATGCTCTCAGTTTCATCTAGGCAAATAGGGCAAGCCTTGGCTCCTTTCGTACTATACCCCGACAAATTGCCGTAGGCAGGAAAATCATTTATGGTGCAAAATATCAGGGCCCGCAAGATGAAATTCTCTTTCTTGTATGCATCCCACACCTGCACACCCTCGCTCCACAATTTCTGTAAGTCCTCGATTAAAGGCGCTAGAAACACGTCAATATCATTTCCGGGTTGTCTGGGTCCTGAGATTAGTAACGCCATCATGATGTACTTGCGCTTCATGCATAACCAAGGAGGAAGATTGTAGATGCATAAAAGAACCGGCCAAGTGCTGTGCCGGCTGCTCATATTACCATGTGGGTTCATACCATCTGTACTCAGCCCGAACCTTACATTCCTAAGTTCGCCGCCGAACTCAGCAAATGTTCTGTTGATGTTTCTCCATTGAATAGAATCAGCTGGGTGTCTCAGTTTTCCGTCTTGTTTCCGGGCTTCAGCATGCCAACGCAAGTGCTTCGTGACTTTCGGATTTGCAAACAGCCGCTTCAATCTAGGTATCACAGGCAAGTACCACACAGTTTTTGCCGGGGGCCCTTTCCTTACCTCGTGACGTTCACTGTCAATCCGGTCCCTACGCGTATACCTCGATGCGCCGCATCTTGGACAAACATGCAAACTGGAGTACTCGTTATGGTACAACACACAATCATTTGGGCATGCGTGTATTCTTTCGATTTCCATTCCCAACGGACACAACAGTTTTTTGGCTTGGTAAGTAGATCTTGGCAACTCATTTCCCTCTGGAAGCATGTCCGCTAGAAGATCTAATAGTGCCGTGAAACTCTTATCACTCCAACCGTTTCCTGCCTTCAAGTTATATAATCTCAGCACAGAAGACAGTTTTGTAAATGTTGCACATCCAGGGAACAGAGGCTTCTCAGAGTTAGCAATCAGTTTCTCAAATTCACAGAAGTCATTTTCGTTGTAATCTTCCTCTACATCACGTAACATCTCATCTAGATTGTCATCATCATCATCTACGTGCACATCGGAATGAACATTACCAAAATTGGGATGATCATCGATATTATTGCAATCCACATCTGAGTCGTGCTGATTGGTAGTAGTGGTGCTTGTTTCCTCAAGATCTTCGCCATGCCATATCCAACGGGTGTATCGCGCGTTAAAACCACGACGAATCAAATGACTCTTAATTTGATCAGAGTTGCTAAACCTCTTCAAGTTCATACAATCTGTACAAGTACAGAGCATATTTTTCTCTCCCTTCCTCTCCTTTTGTTGCTCAGCAAATTTAATAAACTCATTCACACCATCCAAATATTCAAGAGTAGTACGTTTTATTCCATACATCCAATATTTCCTGTCCATCTACAATTAACAAAATTTAACGAGTAAGCCATGCATGAAACCTGCCCGATTAAGTTATGTATATGTACATGTACAGCCTCTTACAACAGATACATGTGTTGAACCCTAGCCTGACGAAATTAACACTAATTAACCTAGCTAACTACACAATACAAGCTAGTTAGCTCCTAAAACATGACGCATTTCCAGCTACCAAGCTCCCAAGCTTAGAGCTACAAACTTGGAACTACACAATACAGCTAGCTTGCAAGTAGAGAGGAAGGGAGATCTAGAGGGAGAGAGAGATAAGTGTCGACGATTAAGCGTACCTTAAAGAGAGGGCGCAATCAACTTCCCTCCAGCCTACGCTGATCACCCTAGCAGTGTAGCTGGAACTTTCGTCACAAACAGAGGGACACAGAGTGCAATAGAACAAATTAAAGAGCAGCTCAGCAATGGTCGAGTGGGGTTTTCCTTATAATGGACATTTTTCTAATGGTAAATACATGAAATAACCGTCAGACTAACTTAGGTAATTTGCCGCTCACATATTCTATCAGTAAAACCACACACATACCGTTAGAGAATATACATTACTGAGCAAATATATGTGTTTTCCTATCGGTAAATATGTGTACTTACCGTTAGATCATGCATGACACAGCAAGCACATGAGTTTTTCTATCGGTATATATGTGTACTTACCGTTAGATGATGCATGACACTCGAGCATTAGTTTTTGTATCGGTAAATATGTGCATTTACCGTTAGACTATGCATGACTGAGCATATATGTATTTTTCTATCGGTAAAAACACATATTTACCGTTAGAATATGCATGACTGAACAAATATTTGTGCTTCCTATCGGTAAATATGTGTATTTACCGTTAGAATATGCATGACTGAACAAATATATGTGTTTTCCTATCGGTAAATATGTGTACTTACCGTTAGAGGAGGTACTGTTACCAAACTGGGACAAACATGCACATGCCATTTCTCACATTCAAGGAATCATATCAATGTAACATCAAACAGATCTTACATCAAACGGATCTTAACTAGAAGATAAAGCAATATATTTCAAGAAATGCTAATTTGTGGATTAACTAGGAGACACAAAAATACTTTTCGTAGGTAGTTGGGACTTCATCTTGCCAAAGAAATTACAGATGCCAGTTCACAAATTCAGGTACAAACATACACATGCCAGTTCACCAATACAAATTCAGGTACAAACATACACATGTCAGTTCACAAATTGAAGTGCATGTCTGAAATAGCAGTACAAATACACACCTACCTACCAATACAATTAAATACACAAATGCTCCCTGCACATTCAAGTTCATGTCCCAATTAGCAATACATGATACACAAATATACAACAATATACAAATACAACAATTCACACATTCGATGTATATTACAAAAGCCACGTCTGAAATTAACAACAGATCACGACGAGGACCCAGTGGCCCATACATGCATTTTACATAAAAGGGAACCTTTGCAGGTTGCCACAATGCAACTACCGACTACAAGTTAGACCAAATACATCACAAATCCATTCATCCAAAATAGCAAATGTCTGAACCACATTGGACTTAACCATAGAAGTTCAGTTCGAAGACGCCCGAGGAGCTGGAACTGCCGTCGACATACATTTGTACGTATTGGTGATTTCCTCGGACTCAAACTCGATCAACTCAACTCAACTCAACTCAACTCCATTAACAAAAAGAACCTACCTTCCAAGATGTTGTTCTGTGTAGTGATGGTGTAGAATGGCTGTGCAAATAACAACAATTCTTCTTCTCCAAGCAGGTAAGCATCTGGCCACAAGCTGGTGCATGCAAAAAAATGTAAGATGTTTTCTATAGGTCCTGATTTGAGAAACACGCCGGGCTTAAGCATCTTCTCGACCGAGCCAACCAAGATCTCGCCCTTCACGTCCTTCCAGCTCTCGACGGTGATCTTCACCATTTCTTTCGCCAACAAGCCAACGTAGGCAGCGTACTGCGATGAAGAACCGTGAAATACGTTGCCCCTCACGAGCATCATCCAAGGACCTGAACAGATCATAATCATATTGAAAAGAAGACACATCAAAATGAAGGATACAAAAAAAGCAGAATTATTGCCATAATCGGATTAGAATAATCTAACAATATTGCAGAAATTTTACGTACCTTCCTTGGGATGCCGACGTCTAGAGGGCGTCGATGGAGGTGCGGAGGTGCAGCGGTCCCCTGTAGAGGTGCGCCGGCCGTCCATGGAGCTTACGGGTTAGGACTACGAGCCCCAGATGAACTGTGAGAATGAAAGAGACATACCCGTGTATTTATACAATTATATATTTTCTATCGGTAAGAAAACAGAATACCGTTAGTAATAAAAACATCTGTAGAAGCCGAATGGTTCTATCGGCACAATAAATATTACCGATAGGAATTTTTGTACATACTCTATCGGTGTGTACGTACATTACCGATAGAATATTACTAGTTGTAGAAGGTCAACAGTTCTAAGATATTTTTTGCAATATTCTACCGGTATAAACATTCATTACCGATAGAATAAAACTATTAGAAGACGAACAGTTCTAAGAAATTTTCTATATATTCTAACGGTAAAAGAATCCATTGCCGATAGAATAAAAATATTTGTAGAAGGTCAACTATTCTATCGGCGAACTACATATTGCCGATAGGAATTTTTAATATACTCTGTCGGTATATTCATACAGTAGCGATAGAATAAGTCTAGTTGTTGAAGTCGACCAGTCCTATCGGCGCACAACATTCTTCCGTCAGTACTTATGCATCTCTTCTAACGGTAAATATGTTCATCACCGCTAGAGTAAACCATACTATTTATTCTATCGGTAAGTTTCTTAGAAACCGATAGGGAAAATACATCCGTCGGGCTTATATGACCGCGAGGCACATTTTCTATCGGTTTTGTGCTGTTTCGCTAATAACCGATAGAAGATAGGGGTTAGTAGACTGCATTTCTGTACTAGTGCTACCACATTTCCTTGACGGTTGTCGCCAAAGGTGATCTTTTGATTTTCGCTTGAGTTGTCTTCTAGTGAGGTGAACAACTTCTTGTGAACAACTTCTTGTTGCCGGTCATGTGTTCGGAGCATCTGCTGTCTAGCACCCAATGCCTCTCACCGGTCTTGTAGTTCACCTGCATAAAAAGAATTAATTCTTTTTAGGTACCCAAACCTTTTTGGGTCCTTCAATGCTAGCAATCAAAGCTTTGGGCGCTCAAATAGATTTCTTCTTTTTATTTAACATGGGTGCACCAACATACTTTGCTATAGCATAACTTTTCTTCGACTTTTGAAGCATGTAGCAAGTATCAAAATAGTTTGGAGTCATTAAAGGACATGCTTCATGTGAATGACCAATTTCATGGCATTTAAAACAAAATGTGTTCCATGCTTTTACAAACACAGTTTTAGTATTTAGTTTATTTCCTTTCTTTGGAAAGTATCCAAGTCCTTCTTTTCTAAATGAACATTTTTGTTTGCTAAGGATTAGATCAAGTGATACTTTTCCCTTATAGCAGTTTTCTAGACCTCTTCCAAGTTTTTCAACTTGTGCCTTAAGTTCATTATTTTCATTTAAGATGGTATCATTTGAATCATATGATATATGATGGCTACTAGAAGGAGTATCATTTAAATCACATGAAGTGGAAACATCTACCTTAGATGAAGCATTAGTAATATCTTTCATGAGCATGCTTTCATATGATTCTTTCAATTCAGAGTATTGAGCGCGCAGAGAAGAATGTTCTTCCTTAAGCACCTTATACTTCTTTTTAGTCTTTCCAAAAACTTCATTTAGTTCAGTTATCATTTCAACTAATTCATCATATGAAGGATCGTTAGAGTATACCTTTTCATCGTATTTAGCCATAAGACAAAGGGATGAACTAGTTGATGTGTTGCTGAGAGCTAGTCCGGCTAGCTTCTTGAAGCAACCTTCTTCATCGTCGGAGTCGGAGTCGGAGCTCTTTCCGCCGGACATCCATTCTCCGAAGCATGCTTCTTTGGATGCGTCATTGCTCTTCTTGAAGAATTTCTTCTTCTTGTTCCACGTCTTGTTCTTGTTTAGACATCTTGATGCTATATGTCCCTTTTCATGACATCCATAGCAAATGATGTCCTTGAAGTTGGTTTGCTTTGGTCCCTTGGGTCGTGTGTCAAAGTTGACACCCTTCTTGTGTAACATGCGAAGAAGTTTCTGAGTATTCTTTACCATGAGTGCAAGATCTTCGTCGAAGGAGCCATCACTTGAATCGTTCTTAGTATTGGCTTTGCAAGCCAATGACTTCTTCTTTGTCTCAGAGGGTTTGGCTGCTTCCTTCTTCTCCTTTTTGTGCATGTCATGGGTGATGAGGTTCCCATAAAGATCAGTCGGTGTCGTGGTCGACAAGTCGGGGTTTGTGAGAACCGTCACTAGAGTGTCGAAACTTTCTGATAAAGCCCTGAGCATCTTTCTCACAATATCAAGGTCAGTAAAAACAACTCCGAACCCCTTGAGTTCATTCACAATATTATTCAACCGAGTGAACATGGAGTCCACGGACTCGGTTGACAACATTGTGAAAGTCTCATATCGTTGTCTCACCATGAGCAACTTTGCCTCTTTAACTTTTGTAGTGCCCTCGTAAATTTCTTCGAGAGTGGTCCAAACCTTGTGAGCAGTCGTGAGATTGCTTACACGGTTAAACTCATTTAAAGATAAACCGGCAAAGAGTGCATTTTTCGCACGGGTATTTAAATGTACTTTTCTCCTGTCGTCCTTAGAGTGACTTGTCGGATCATCCGGAGGAGTAAAACCAAGTTTAATAATATCTCATACATCAAGCCCCATGGCCTCTAGGAATACCGACATGCACACTTTCCAATAGGGATATATAGTTTGTCCCATCAAAGATAGGAGTACAACTGGTATGACCAAGAGAGAAACCATCATTAGACGACATCCTCTCACTAGGCGGTAAAGCCTAATGAATCGAGAGACCTTGTTCTGATACCACATGTAGGATCAAGGATGCCGACTAGAGGGGGGTGAATAGGGGGCTTTTAAAAACTTCAAATGAAAAACAAGTTTTTGCAACAAGAAGAACCAAAAGCAATTTATATATTGAAAAGACAAGATAGAGAGAGCAAAACTGATACCGAGGTATCGGAGACTCGCCCAGTCTCCACTAATCCTCGTTGAAGCACTCAAGTAAATTGAGTCTTGCTCCAATATCCACAAAGGATATTATCAACTAGTGGTTGCTCCTTGTCCACTCCGGAAAGGCGAGCACCGATGCTTTGTACAACTTTGCCGAGCCCCTCCAACAATTTTTGAACGGAGAGATCAACGGCTACGCCTCCGAACGGTCTAGGTGAGGGCGCTCACCAAGAGTAATAGGCAGCGAGGTCTTCTCTAGACCTCCAAATTAACACGCACCGAGAAACTATAAGTATGCAAATGCAATGAACTAGAATGCTCGGTGGATCAGAAAACACTTGACTTGATCAACAGATTAAGATTTTGTGTAGAAAACTATAGCTCAAGAGTGTATAAGAGAATTATGCTGCTTGTTGTATAAAACACATGCCCAAAGCCCCTATTTATAGCCTCAAGGATCAAAAGAACCGTTGGAATTAGGGCTGAAAATCAGCAACACAAACTGACAGTCAGTTCATCTAACTGACAGTCAGTTACGTACACAACGGTCGACAAAATTTACGGATAAAAAATAGCTAGGAGTTTGTGGTCGTTTAAGGAAACTTGAAACCCCCAACTGACAGTCAGTTCGACCAAAAACATGGACCAGTTAAAAGAAAACTCAGATAAAAACAACTATGGTCAAAACTCCAACAGACAGTCAGTATGGGCAAACTGACAGTCAGTTTAGTACAAAAATTTTGAGCCCGGAAAACACACTCTCTAGACATTTGTCAGTTAACACAAATTGACATTCAAACTGACAGTTAGTTCAGCAAACTGGCAGTCAGCCTGAACAAAAACAGTTATAACTTTAAATCTAAAAATCCAAAAGAGGTGTTTAATAGCTCGTTTGAAAAATAATTTTAAGGGCTATATTTTTGTCAACAGAAGCAAAAACCAGATCTATCTAGATCTTTTTAGAAGTTTGAAAAACTCTTCTGTTGTCAAAAACTCAACTGAAAATCCAAATCTTGCAAACCAAAATCCAAATCAAATCCAAAAAGAATGCAATGCAATGACCTAAGTTTCTCGGTTTATGTTGAAAATGTAGAGAGGACTTTTGCAACGCCTCTTTATAGTACGGTTAAAACTAAAAATAATTTTCCTAAACCGATCAACTTCAAACACTGGTATCAGTAAAAAATAAAATCACGGATTACCTTAAGTCCTTTGTGTTTCTGCGACTTGCGTCTCCTTTATATTTCTTACGACTTGTGCTCTTACTTCTTTTGCGTTGGGTGCGTCTTGTTCATCTCGCATATCTTCCCAACGGAGCTCTGTATCAAACAATCTCAAAAATACAGTCAGTCTGAAACACTTAGTTTTCATTAATCATCAAAATTAGGGTTAGGTATGAAGGCCTAGATGCAACACATAATACATTATCACAGACGGTTCAAAACAGTCATCACAGACGGTTCTGGACCGTCAACGATATTCAAGTCAGTGATATTCGAGCAATCACTGACGGCTACGGGCTACAAAAAGATGTTTTAGCGGTTGTTTCGAGTTAGTCGTACAATCTTGCTCCACAACTATCACAGACGATTATGAGTTCAGAAGCGTCTATGAGAGTTGTCTATCACAGACGGTTTTGATGTCACAACCGTCTCAAATGAGTGTGCTTCAGATTGTAAAGCACTATCACAGACAGTTACGAGCTAAGAACCGTCTGATAGAGTTGCAGAGTTTCAGATTGTAAAAGCACTATCACATACGGTTCTTAACTCATAACCGTCTGTGGTAGTTGTTTATCGGACGGTTCTTAACTCATAACCGTCTGTGATAGTGCTTTACAATCTGAACCACGCTCATTTGAGAAGGTTGTGACATCAAAACTGTCTGTGATAGACAACTCTCACAGACGTTTCTGAACTCATAACTGTCTATGATAGTTGTGGAGCAAGATTGTACGACTAGCTCGAAACAACAGTTAAAACATCTTTTAATAGCCCACGGGCTCAATACAGACGGTTCTAGCATCATCACCGTCTGAAATAACAAACTATCATTGACGGTTTTTACAAAAACCATCTGTAATAACGGTACCATGGAAACTACGAACACTAACTGTTGGAAGCTTAGAATTGTCTGTAATACATTACTATCACAAACGGTTCTCACATAAGAACTGACTGTGATAGTCCAGCATTATCACAGACGGTTTGAGATCAGAACCGTCTGTGATAATTGAAATATCACAGACGGTTCCGAGGGCAAAACCGTCTGTCATACTATAACATTCGGTTCTGATGTGATAACTGACTATGCTAATTTTATATGTTCTCCCGACAGGCCTTTACAGACGCTTTTCCATTGAAAAGTTCATAACCTTCTGTGATGTGCCATCCTGGATGTCTCTTTCTGTGGTAGTGAAAAGTTCAGACTCTCCTTCAACTGAATTTTTATTGTTAAGTAAGGGTGAATATGACATACTCAACAAGTCACATATAACTAGTGTATTCATATACATACACACAAAGTCATGTATGGGTGATCAATGGAGCAGAAAGTAAGTTTGTGTTGAGTTGATCATAAACATGCATACATAGATAGGTAAAAGCAGTAGTTGAAAATAGTTGCATAAAATCTAAATTATCAGTTGAAGGTGCTGAAACAGCGAGATCTTTGGACTTGACTTGCTTGAAATCTAGTCGGAACAACAGACAATTTGGACATAAGTCCAACAAGCATAAAATAGTTACATTATATACATATATATTGTACATTTATCCCCGTATTCATGCATATTTTAGTCATATAAGTCGGTATTTGCATAAATTATATATATATATATATATATATATATATATATATATTTATTACCAAATCTACTGGATTATTTGTTTTTGATTTCTAATTATAGGTTGGCACAAATCGAGTGATTTCTGACTAATTGGACGTGCTTGATCAATTGGAAATGACCTATAGACAATTTTGGATAGAAGTACGCATCGATATGAGCACGTAGGAGTTGATTGCGCTGAAATCGGAGTTTTTGGAGGTCTAGACTAGTAAAAACCATAAGCAGAGGACCAATTTGTAAATTTCCCTAAACCTGAGCCCCCATTTGCAATTTAGCTAAGACTCATAAACCCTAACTCTAATTCGGAAGGAATTGGTTGTAATTATCTAAAAATATGAGGATCATTTTGCAAAATTGCCAAAAATGGGTTTAACCCTAGCTGCCGGCTACTGTTTCCATTTGAGCATGGCTTTTTGTAGTTTATCTTCTTTTTCTTCCTCGTCTCCGGCTTCCACACCCCCTACCATCTCATCGTCGGCCGCCAGGCCATACGTCGGCAGTGCTACCTTCTTTTCTCTCCTCCCCCCAAAGTATTCCACGCCTCTGTCCACCTCTTGCTCCCTCAAATTTGACGTGTGCCGCCTCCTTCTTAGATGCCGTCGGCTACATTTGCTTGCTCCAAATTGGCGCCGCTACCATCTTCTCCTCCACGGCGCCCAATAGTATAGATAAACAAGATAAAAAAGATAAGTAGCTAATTAAAGATTAAGGAAGATGACTTGACCTCCCCAAACTTAATTTCTTAAGATAGAGCAAGAAGTCACCGATTACCACCTTTTAAGTGCCATCTGCTCTCTCGGGAAGGGTTCTTGCGAGAGGTGTTCGCTCCTTGGTGTCCTGTATTGGTGTCGCGTCCGAATTTCATGTGTGTCACCTATAAAAGGCATACTCGATCTTGGAGCTCACTCATAACCTTGTGAGTCATGGAGTTTTCATTGGTGAGAGAATATGTAGAACCTTGTTGTCCTATGGTTCGTGATCTTTCTTCATCAATATGCTTCTCAAATAGGGTTTGCATCGTGTTCATCCTTTTTTCAAGTTGACAGAGCCTCTCTTTCCAGTTGTTTTCTCTTGCCTTGGCGGTGGCTTTCTTCCCTTTGTGGTTACCAGAAGAACCTACTTTAGGGTTAGGGTTTGGTTTGGCGTCTACCTTCACACTAGCTTTATTGGATATTTACAAGTTGCTAAGCTAAGGTCGCATGGACATACACACCTTGCGAATATTGTTAGTAGTAGAAGAAGAAGCATCTCATTAATAGTGATACTTGGATGTTTCAGCTTCTTTTCTTGTACCATCATGCAGCCTTGCATCACTAATGCCGGAGAAGATGAGTGCCAAGGGTTAGTTATACCCTTACCTTTGTTTTTCATCTTCATGTGCTCTTTGGAGGTACTAGCAATCATGTTTAGGAAGTTAACACGCTCTTTTCCCTACTCTGCATCCTTCATCTCTTTGCAAGCAAAGAGTCGACCGATGGATTGTCAAGACAATTGTTGAAGAGGTAGGCAGATAGTTCCTCGCTTTGTTTGTCCTCTTCTTCTTCGTGTTCAATCATCTCGTGGTTCTCCTCGTTAGATGATTTGAGATCATTGGATATGGGAGAAGCATATCTTTCTCCGAGATTGTAGTAGCCTGGAGGAGTTGCCAGATCTTCCTCAAAAGAGCCGCCGTCATGGCCACCTCCGCTCTCCATGAAACCCTAAAAATTAGCTTTGTTTTGCACAAAATCTAGATGGTATGGTTAGAATAAAACTCAACTGCTTTGTGTTATGGAGATAAAGGGGTCAAGGGTTATTTATATAGACTTTGCGAATCCTTATTTTGGTAGGAAATTGATAGAATTTGAAAAAAATACTGAATCCCAAAAAATTTAGAATGAAACCGACTCAAAACTTGCCAAACAGAGGCTCGTACGGTTTAACATACGGGTTGAGTAACCCATACTGCAAACTGTATGTTTCTCAATTTATGGTTTTCTAAGACATGCTCATACGGTTTGCTTGTATGACTTGGCTAATTCGTATGGTAAACTGTATCTTGCTCTGTTGAGCTCTATTGAAGCCCTTTTTAAAGCTAGTTTACCTTCTTTCTTAGGATCTTACGATTCGAAGTTTAAATTTCGTCGTGCTTCTTTTTTGAAACTGGCATAGTTAACTGAAACAAAATATTTAAGCAAAAATAAGTCAAAATAGCCGGGTTGCCTCCCGTAAAGTGCTTTGTTTAAGGTCGTTCAACTCGACCTTGCTTCAGGAGCTAGGGTTTGTTGCTAAGCAGCCATACCTCCTTCAATTGGGCATTATTGCTTTCTAAATATAGTTTTAACCTTTGCCTGTTCACCATAAATGGTTCTTTTCCTTTTTCACTAATGACCATTGCTCCTGAAGAGTAAACTCAGTTTAAGAATAAAAGGTTACACTTCGACCGCAATTTCCCCCTGAAGAGTTTGAGTCTGGAATTGAACAATAATACTTCATCTCCTTCATGAAATTATCTCTTTTTGATCTGTTTTCTCATGCCAGATTTTCGTTCTCTCCTTTCTTTTGATTTGTTTGATATATATAAACAAAATTTTTTAGTCCTAATTTTTGGGATGTGATACCGGCCTAAACTATCTCGCAAGAGGATGAAATCGGAGCAGTAAGGTAAGTATTATGTCGTTCTTTTCTCAAGGACTAGAGAAGTAAAATGCGTAAAAACCAAACTAAATCGAGGTCGGATGAAAATAAAACAGACAAGAGAAAGAGAGAAAATGTCAGAAGAAATAGAGAAGGAGAAAGGTGGTTGGACCGCGTCTCACTGGTAGTGTTTAATTTGGACTAGTGTTTCAGAGATACGAGCAGAAGAGGAAAATCGTATAGTGATCATGCGTGAGGGAGCAAACTGACTATTATCGATCGTAGTCTATGACGAGTATCGACGAATCACAAGTACAAAATAAACACTAACCCAACCAGCTCCTCTCAACTCTTCTTGACAATTCAACGACAAACAACCAACTTTGCAAAATATTCGCCAACTGAAGCAGGACATATAAGAAATAAGATTAAACAATTAGCTTCAGACCACCGGAATAGGTTAATACTTCAATGCATCTTAGGGAATTCCAAAGCTTAGTCAACTCCAAAACCTAATGCATTTGAGCTCACTGTTAGAACTATTTTAGACATTGAAGTTCCAACTTACTTAATCAATCTAGTCTGAATGAGGGAAAAGCTCATTTCATTTAAATCAACCAAACTTGATAAAGACAACACATCCAGATGATCAAATTATCGTATAAGAGAATACAAAATAAACAATTTAGTTCAGATCCATCCAAGCATGCAATCAACTGACAAAAGAACAGAAGCAAGGAGATAGTTCTCAATTGCTGAATTGATGCAACAAGAGTTCACTTTTCCAATTTCAATCACAGAGGATTAACTCTAAAACTGGGGCAGTAAACAATGCAATCAGAGATGAAACATTCATTCAACTCATCAGATGTAACTTACAATTTAGTATTTGGTTAGTCCGATTGTTCAATTCATCTATTTGCATGATTGAACTTTTTCAAGCATCGAGCACTACTAAAGATAAAATTGAAGATTAAGGATCTATTTCTAGGATTTTACTAGTCTTGTTGTTTTGCAGACGGGCGAGTTGTTAGGATTTTGTTTCCTAGTTTTGATCGTAGTACAAAGAGGGACTTGGAATTAGTAGCTTGATAATATCTTGTGTGGGAAGTTCAAATATATGCATCACTCACTCACTAGATCATCAAAACATTTTTGAAATTATTTGGATCGTTGGTGAAGGCATATGTGATTAAATTTGCATATTATAGCTTGAGTGGAGGTTACGAAGTGGTTGCACTGAATGTTTTGTGTTTTATGCACTAATTTAGGACAAATTTGGTCTTGGTTATATTGAGAAAGTTGCAGCCTATATTTCCAATAGGTAAAAGAGTACATAAATCTGATGCCGAAATCAAAAATACTTATGCTCATTTTTCTGAGAGCCATGCAGTTTGTCAAAGGACTGAACGTCCGGGGTACTGTAACATTTAGTTTTTTGATTGTTAGAAAATAGTCATTGCACAGTAGATTGAACATCTAGTCGTACATGTCCGAACATATGTCTGACCGTTGAAAAATTTAGCCTTTGATTTCCAACAGCTAGTTTTTCTTATGAGGCTATGAATAGATGGTTTAGGACTTTCATTTGTAAGGCTTATGAAATAAGAAAGTATATCTAGTAAGGACTAGCCCTAAACTAGGAGAATTAAAACTACTATATTGGCCATCCTATCAAATTTGAATGATACAAATTAAAGAGGATAGCATGTCACTAAAATGTGGAAGAGTAAAAGTAGAAAGTCAGGGGGTCTTTTAAAAGATGGCGGTGACTTTTAGTATATAGATGATCAAAGCCGTTCAGATTTAATCCAATGGTTAAGATTGTAGTTTTTATTCTTCTATAGTAAGAGTGGTTCTTATTTGATATGTTCCCTATGAACTAAATACATACACACATAGCCCAAGCAACCTCATGAGCACTTAAATCTCATTCATTGCATTTAAGTGAGATTATCTAGTAAACTTATTTACATTCATCAATCATTTAGTGAGTTGAGAGTCTTGTGTGAGTTTCTCCTCATGTGTTTGAGTTTCCTAACACTTTATTGATGTGAAGTGAAGAATTCGAGTTTGTTACACTTGGTGTTACCGCCACCTAGATGATCGTAGGAAGTATGTGATCTCCACATCAACGAATATTGTCGAAGAGGCCTAAAGAGGAGTTGTGAAGACTTGGTGCTCGTCTATCTAAAGTGGAGAAGTAGCAACTTAGTAGAACCGAAACAAAACTCATGTGAGAACACTTCAACAACGAGTAGGGGAACCAGCAAAATTTTTGAGACTTCAGAAAAAAATTCCAGTGTCACTCGGTTTATTTCTTGCGCTTATTTATTTAATCTTATTTAGCTTGAATTGTTCTTGTATCCATATTAGGAGTTTTAAATTAAAATTGTTCATTTATGCCTTGCTTTGTAAAACCAATTTTGTTTCATTCTCGTAAAAAGCATATTTGTGCAAATTGTATTCTTTTATTTGTGTAAAAATTGGATTTGGCCAAAAATTTTTAAAATACCTATTTACCCCCCTCTAGGTCACCATCCTTAATCCTACAGCTAGTACAACACCTCAATCTAATAACTGATACTTCAGAAAAAAGGGATTGTCTAAGGTGCAGGTACGTATTTTTTTTAAAAAAATTTGTACCATCTACACCACATATATAGATCTAGATTTAATACCCTCGATGCTCCCCCAACACATTTTTTCTATCTTCTCCATCAATCCCCAGCAATTGCTGCCACCAACCAATGCTCTTCTTCTCCCCTGTCGGTCACTGTCGCTCATAGCTGGCGGCGTTACTATCACCTCACTGCACCACTGCCACGATCATCGCCTTTCGTTATCTGTCTCCCCTACCAGCTACAACCTTTCACCACCGTTACCTGCGCTAGGTAACGCCATCACTGTCTTGCCATCCCACTTGGCCGCCGCTGCCACTGGAGATGCTACGGAGGGGTGCTAGGTGTGACATCCCCAAATCTCTACTTTGTGCCGCCCCCCTCCCCCACAAAATTTTTTTTATCTCAGCCCCAATCCTCTCTCAGTCTAGATTTGATTTTGAATCTGTTCCAAACTTGACATAGCCATGTCATTATATTAGCTCTAATGCATATGTATGCTAGGTAACTTGCATGTTCATCCAAGAGTTTTTAAAACTGTCCCCATTGTCATTCTTGAAATTAAGCCCTTAAAACTATCATCTTATGTGAAAAAAATCTCCTTTTTGTCATTGTATGTTAGTGACTGGACTATGATAAATACCCTTATTTGATATTAGAATGACTATGAAAAAAATATTTTCAATTAAGACTTCTTTCAGTTGAGTCCCTACATTTTCCATTTAGTTGCAAAAGAAACCTTTTTAAAAAATTAAATTATTTCAAAGGCTAGTTACTGAAGTGCCAATATTTCTGTAAAAGAATATCAGTAATATGATAACAGTACTTTCTCAAATAAGACCTTCTTCATTTGTAAACACTAGAGTCTTGAAAACTGCATATAAACCCATGCGTTGTGATCATGCAAGCATCGTAGAATTACTAAAACAACTTCTTAAACTTATGCCTTCATCTTTTGTTTAATAGCATTAGCACCCTCGTTTTATTCATCAAGTGTTAGAAATTATTTGCGTTCGGACCCTCAAACCAAACACCACTTACAAATAGGCCCTAGGATGAAATACCAAGCGTAAACCAATATTTGATTAGCTGTTTTGGGATTAAGCCCTTAGGATATCACCCAAGTTGCATAGGAGACCCTCATGGCTATTAGTCATCAATTGCCATTTTGCATCTTAGCCCTAAACTCTTAAACAAATTACATATTTCACCATCCTCATTCCAAAACCCTAAAGAGTGACTAAATTGCATTTAAGCCCTTAGATGAAACCATTAACCATGCTAAATTACCCAGTTGTCCCATTAGTTAACACTAGATGCATAGTGAACTCCCATTTTACCCTTGCTTAATCTCTTGACACTTCATCCTCATGCAACTACAGCTCATCAACTTCTACACGTTTGGATTTGTTCAGGCTGGGTAGGAGGGATTACACACTCAAACAGCCACATGCTTATCTCCTTGCTATTGCTTCTTCTTGTTTCCCTGCCTTCGCTTCCAGCTAGAGCACACACGCGGACACACACTAACCAGTGAACTGCTCTACTGTTTCATCTGCTCCACCCCCAAATCCATTTCTAAGCAGTATAATCAGTTCAGTGCCAATTCAATCTTTGCTGAAGCAACTTGAGTCTGCTTCACCCCTAGAATCAGGTAAACTCCTTTGAATCCTTGTTGCTTATGCATCTTCAATTCATATCTACAAAAATCTAGTCGAATTCTATTATAATTCTTAGTTTTCAGCTCAGTTGAATACTGGCCACTACTAGGCAAATTTTCAGTTGCTATTGTTTTGTTGTTCTGTTGCTCCGTCGTCGGTCACCGTGGTTTCAAGGTGGGCAAGCAATGACCCAGCCTCCAACCACTTCCCTCATGTTTCTTCAATCGATACCAAGCACTCTGTGATCCGGGAGATCTCAAGTTCGAAACGGATTCGTAACCACGAAAATATTTGCCACTTTGAAAAGATTTGCGACCTTTCAACTCTGGTCGGAATTGTTATTTGATCCGAATATATATAACTAAGTTTATCTGTTTAGAGTTAGTTAGTTATATGAGTCTAATACGTTTAGGTTATTGAGTCTGATATGTACTTATATAATTGGACTATAAATATTTTGTAATAGATCTAGATTAGGTTATTGAATATTATTATAATCTCATAGTTCCTTCGATATAGATAAGTGTGTCTAATTATTTATACGAGTCTAATGCGAAAATCAATGTTAGATCTCAAACGGATCACTCTGACACAACTTCGGCGAAGGACGACCGCTGGAGTGTTGTTTCCTCCCGTCGACTGTCGCTTCCTCTGAGTTGGCCATCGGACTACCTTAACCCCCGTAATAATTTATCTTGCCCAATCGAATCTTCTCAATCAATGAAACTTTTCTATTCAGTTGGATTTTGGATTAGTCACCGGATTCGTCGCCACCAGCGAGCCCAACTTCACCGCAGATCAGCCTTCACTGCTAGCCTTCAGCAATGCTTGTCCGACCAATCAAAGTTCACCAATGAACTCATATGGGCTTCCTCCTGCTCCATGCCGAGTGCCGCCACCTCCGACGAACCCTCGCCGAAGTCTGCCTCGCGTCCCTAAACCGGATTTGCCCAAAAATTAATCTTCAATTCGGTCACCAAACCTAAATCAATCGTATATTCACCAAATCAAGGTCAATGGGATCACACCTGACCACTTCGCCCTCGACGAGCTTCGCTAGGGAGATCCAGCGACGGTGAAATCCTGTGTTTCCTTTGCTCCGTCCCCTCTGGACTGTCGCCGTCGTCACTGCGCTGCCGTGCAGCCACCGCCGTGCCCAGGATAGATGTATGAAGTACCTCTCGTCGTGATCCCGCCGTCTTCGTCACCGGAGATGGCCGGAAGCCACCGGACGACGATGCCCTGGTACCATGGTGCCGATGAGATCAATTTGAATTGAGCTTGGGGTTGAGCTCCGGCTTTAGGTCGGCTCCAAACCTGAGCACAGCTCAGCTCCAAGATCTAAATTAATTTGATTTTCTAGTTATTCTAGTTGATTTCTAATCCAATATGATTGAGATTTAAATTGAAATTTTGACAAAAATCACTTTTAGTTAATATAAACCAAAATATGAAATTTTGAACTTAATATCCTTTTAAGAAAATAATAACAAGAATAAACTAATTTAATCCTTTTCCTTGAGTTGTTTTAATTAGTATTTAATCTAATTTAACTAAGGTTAAAACTAGAATGGAACTAGGGATTTGATTTTAATCTTATTTAAAAGATTTCTGACTTATTTTGGCTTAGTTAGAGTACAAAGGAACCAACCCAATTTAAAGTAATTTAAAATTTATATATCAAAACTTCAACTCAGTTTTTTTTCTCTTTTTATTATAATATAATTACTGAATTTTCCTAAATTTGCAATAATAACACAACTAACTAAGTCAATCTAAATTACCCAAGTAACCTTGCTAAATTAAACTAACTACTAATTTCAAAATGTATCTCTAAAATGAAGCAGTTCATTTTGGAACTACATAATCAGACTAGTTGAAGTAATCTAAAAATATATTTCTCAGATATTTTGTTAACCAGCTCATTCTCGATTCACTTCAGCCAGATAATGAAGAGTACCTCCGTAGACTCTTATAATCTTTGAATTTCAATCCTCTTGTTTTCACGCATTTCCAATCACTTTGCAGGTTAACTAAATCAACATTGGATCTCAATTCAGCCATATTCCATAAGATTCGAACCCAAATCCTTATCTTCGACTTTTCTAGATTTTGTTTCTGATATCAGATTCATCTTATTTACCTAATCTCATCACTTGATCAGATTTAATCCATCCCAATCATTCAGTTCATCACTTCACCAAATTTAACTCACCTCTTCATTCATAGCCATTACTTGAATTGGATTCATCTTATCCATCCAACCGTATTCCTCGATTAACTCTCATGCATATATGTATAATTGTATATAAATATTTTTTTGGGTGGTAACTTGTGTGTGATTGCATTATATGTGATTCTAGGTTTTAAAGAAGAGTCATCAGAGAGCGTGAAAGCAACAAGATCTGAAGACACTCTAGTGCAGTGAGGCAAGTCACATATTCTTGACATGTCGCTCTCACCATTCTTGATTTATTGAGCTTATTGGCATACACTTGAAGCCCTAAAGATTGGTATATAAGTATAGTAGCATAATCATCCTGATTATGCAAGTTAAGAATATTTAACCTGTTGATGTTTATTTGGAAAACAAATCATGATTGAAAAGATTGATAAGTGTCGGTGGTGAGGATGGTAGGACTGATAGGTGAAAACTGCATAAGTGAGATAGTGATTTGGTATCTTATCAGACATATAAAGACTAAACAATTATGTTATACATCTAGTGGCATAAAAACATACCACCATAAGACTGGTATAAGACAGACATGACCTAGTATCTTTACCAAGTATCTAACCTGGATCTGCATGGAGGAGTGACGACGAGAGATGAAATGGATCATATTAGTAAGTAAATTTGGCTATGTGATTGCAATTAAGGTAGATCTCTTCCATGCATTGGCCCTTACACTGTCCAATAGTGGAGTCCTACCTTGGAACATTATTGGAAAAGGGTTGAGGTTGGCGGTTAAACTTACCACAACAGTATCAAGGCTACCAATCCGGTGGTAGACCTTATATTGGGTAGAGCTAAAGTTATTGCAAGACAGGGTGAGCAGTGTGTTATCATCAGTTTAGTCGCATGTAAAACTGTTATATATGATCTGATAGTAATAAGTTGAGAAATCTTGTGGGTAAAGTGATACACCTCTACAGAGTTTTAAAAAAGTATTTGAGTATTCTGTACCCCCGGGCTCTTGAGGCATGCCGTGGTCAATGAGTTTAAATCATGTTGTGTGACACAAATAGTGTTATGAAATTTTGAATAATGATGATGCATTGAATTTTTATTCAGCCAGTGGGAATTTAAACAATTCTTCTAATAAAATTGTATACTTAGAGACTTATTTTTATTTCAAATGGTTTCATCTACTCATATACCATGCTTTGACATCTTTTAGTTGCTACTAAAACTTATGTATCTGTTCCATTAGTCAACTCTTCATGTTCATGTGTATATATACAATTGTTATATATTATAACTTGGTGAGTACTCTGTACTTACTCTTATTGATTTTCTCATTAGCGGAGAAGCCTTTGTGGAAGCATCAGAAGTCCATACTACCTTGGGATCACATACCAAGTCAAGTATGACTTGGAGAACACTAGCCTACGCTTGTGTTTTTGAAAGATGCTAACTAAATTCTTATATCTTGGCCCAGTCGACCCCTCATGTAATTATGGCTCTATGTCCTTAAGCAGTAATAGCTGTTGTTGCCTTTTACTATCATTACTGTACTTGTAAGTAGGAACTGATATCTACATTTGTTGGAGCAATTATATTCTAGGTAGTTGCAGTCTCAAGGCTCGCCGAACGGGTGGGTTCCTCATGTAGGATCAAGGATGCCGACTAGAGGGGGTGAATAGGAGGCTTTAAAAACTTCAAATCTAAAACAACTTTTTGCAAAGAAAGAACAAATGAATATATATTGCAAAATAAAAGAGAGTAGAAGACAAACACAAGATTTTTCCCAAGGTCTCGGAGACTCGTCCAGTCTCCCCTAATCCTCGTTGAAGTACTAAAATGAATGAGTCTTGATTCAATATCCACGAAGAATATTTCTCATTAGTGGTTGCTCTTTGTCCACTCCGGAAAGGCGAGCACCGATGCCTTTTACAAACATGCCGAGTCTCTCTAACAAACTCCGAATTGGAGAGGTCAACAGCTATGCCACCAAACTGTCTAGGTGAGGGCATTTACCAAGAGTAATAGGTTGCAAGGTCTCTTCAAGACCTCCAACACGCACCGAGAAACTCTAGATATGCAGAGATGATGCGAACAGAACACTTGGTAGACCACAAAGCTCTCAACTTGATCAACAGATCAAGATTTTAAACTCCAAAACAAATACTCAAGTGTATGTATGAGAAGAGGGCTGCTTAGTGTACAAAACATCTGCTCAAAGTCTCTATTTATAGCCTCAAGAATCAAAAGAGCCGTTAGAGCTTGAGCTGAAAATCGGCAGTACAAACTGACAGTCAGTTTGGGTCACAATCAGAAAGAAGTAAAATTCGGAGAAAACACAGCTAGCCGTTTGAGATCGAAAAAGGAAATAAATCAGCACAAACTGACAGTCAGTATAGCACAGTGACAGTCAGTCTCACACTCAACGGCTGACAAAATTTATGGATAAAACTCAGCTGGTCGAATATGGAAACTGATGTCACAAACTGGCAGTCAGTATCACAAACTAACAGTCAGTCTCGACCACAAAATCGACCAATTAAAGACACAAACTCAAACAAAACAGCTCGTGGTCGAAATACAAACTGACAGTCAGTATTGGTCAAAAACTTTTGACAAAAAAGAACACTCTCTGGACAACTGTCAGTGTAAACAAACTGACATTTAAACTCACAGTTAGCATATGATACTGATAGTCAGCATGAATAAAAAAAGTCATAACTTTAAATCCATAAATCCAAATTTAGTATTTAATAACTCGTTTGAAAGATAATTTAAAGGGCTATCTTTTTGTCAATAGAAGCAAAAGCCAGATCTGGTTAGATCTTTCTAGAAAATGCAAAAATTCTTCTACTGTAAAAAACACAACTGAAAATCCAAATCTTTCAAAACCAAATCTAATCGAAATGATGCAATGCAGTGACCTAGGTTTCTCGGTTTATGTTGGAAATTTAGAGAGGACTTGCAGCCTCTCTTTGTAGTACAGTTAAAACTAAGAAATAAAATTCTTAACCGATCAAACTCCATACGCCGAGATCGGAAAAAATAAATACGCATTTTACCTTAAGTCTTTTGTAGCTTCATTCTTGGTGACCTTACAGCGCAACCATAGCTCGCGACCTTGGATTTGCAACCTCGTACGACACTGCGACTTTGTGCTTTCGACCTCGGCTCGCAACCTTGTGCTTGCGACTTACAAATCCTCCAGATAGCTTAGGTCTCTGTGGCTTTCTACTTGCCGACCTTGTGCTTGCGACTTTGGCAATACTGTGACCTTAGGCGAAATAACTCTTAGGTCTCTGCATGTATATAGCTCAAATACATGATTAGATCAAAAATACTTAATGTCATCAATAATCAAAATCCACAATATTAGGGATCTAGATGCAACACCTCACACTAGGTGAAACATAGAGAGTTAGATCTAAGTAGAGAGTTTGATCCAAAGGTGGAGACGGGTGTATGCAAGATAAGAAAAAACAGGTATCTGCCCATTAGTAAAATCCTAAAAAAAAAAGGTTAGGTATGTATAATTTTTTTGTTTTACAATTTTATATACACAGGATTATATGAAGAATATTGGAGAATCAAGCAGCATCTTAGTAGTAAATCTGCATGGAGGTGACAGGTTCCATTCCCACGAGGTTTAAGTTTAGTTTAGACAAATACATAAACCTCAGATACCACTGCCATCACTGTTTATATGGCCCATCTGTTTCAAAACCTGAAATATAGTTGTAGATCTGAGCACATTTAGGTTGGGGGCCTCTCTAACATGATCCGATCCGGTCAAACCTACCTGGTCCTGTGTGAACCCGACCTACATAGTTGGATATACATTATTCCTTGTTCCAAACATACATACGTTTTTTTATATTGGTTATTAGCTTTTTGACTCAAGTTAGAGCTTTTCTTTCCTGTTCACTCGAGTTGTTTAATTGTGCATCCATCTCTGCCTAGGTCGTTCTTGATGCAACAAAGTCCAGACATATATATTTTTTTGATAGAAAACTTATTTTAGTTCATCTATTTTAAAAAAAGATTAAATTAGTGCTAGTACATTGTGAAACCGACTAAAGTAGCCTTTTTATTAAAAATTTAAATTTAAAATGTGAAATGGCATGTGGTTATATTGACTAGAAGGATAAATAAGATCTACATCAGTTAAATTTTTTGAATCAAATAGTTTGTCAAAGATTGAAGTTGCAAATACTTATTCTTGAACCACTTCGTCAAAGATTGGTTGCAGTGTTAGAGTTTAAATAGTTTAGATGTGTCTATTAAAAGATCTTAATCCATCATACGAACAAATACACAGGCAACATTATATTTTTAAATTAGGTTTTTAATCAAAAATGTCTGTTTTGATCCAGTTCTTAATGTAGGACCAATTTGGTTTTTGAAAAATAGAAGGATCAAAATGAACTTTCAAGCAAAGTAGAGGGAGAAAAATGCCATTTACTCTATACTTTTCATCAAGCATATGGTTAGCTACTGGGAATCAATGTATATCATTGTCTAGGTAAAGCTTTCGAACCTTGCTTTCATGATTTGCGTGTGTCTTTTTTTTTATTGTGCCTATATATGATATGGTAAGAAGAGAAAAAAAACTCTCCACCTGAACCAGACTCACGAAGATATGCCGCATTACGTGGACATCTCGTTGTTCAGCTCCTGTTCTCGTCTAGGAGACAAAAGGAGCAACAAAGATGCTCCCTAGGTTAAGATCAAGCTAACTTTTAGAGTGCAACACGAGTGGTCATCATGCATCTGCATGCTTGTTTCTCTATCTCCACACGTATTCTCTCTTCAACTTTTAATTTAAATAGAGTAAGATGAGTGGAAGGAGGGTTAAGGAGTGTTTGAAACATTGGATGGAAACATTAATCACAAGTTTTAGTTAGAGAGATGCCATGGAGCACATCAAGAATAAGCCATGGTGTCTTTTTCTTCTTCTCCTCTTCTTCCTTCTTGTCTCAGATCATGTCTCTGCTGTTCATGGAGAAGGAGTTCATGTTGCAGATGCCAAACATGTAATAGGTATGTAACGATCTATATATGCTTATCTCTTGTTAAGTGCTTGTGGTGTTGTTATTTACTTTGCAATTGGTAGCCTTAATTTTGTATCTTGGTTGTTTTAGGACGCAATTCTAGAATAGAGGCAAAGCAAGATAGTTGTAGGTGTCTTCTTCTTCCTCTTCAAGATTTTTTACTTTTTTGTTTCTCCAAAAAAATAATAGTATTAGAGCGCTGCTATAAATCCGGAATTTATTTCCTCAAATTGTACATATTGGCTGAAGTGTTTTCGTGAAATTGATGAAAGAGAAAACTCAGGTAGTTATGTTTCCATATACCAAATTTTGCTGTTGGTGATTTAAAAGAATATGTTTATATCTTGTTTAAGTGATTGTGGTGTTCTCATTTGCCATGCTCTTGAATCCGTTTTCTGAAATTATACATAATCACATGTTGGTTGAGGTGTTTCTTCTGGGATTGGCTAAAATTTTTTTTCTTTTGGCAGTCATGGTTCTATAATATAGAGTGCCAGTATTGGTGATTTAAAATAGAAAAAAATAGCTCAATAATATTGTAAAGGTATCACTAACCACTAGCCGTGGAATGTAGAATTTGGACCTATATATCAATGAACACTCAGTGTTTTTTTATTAAATACCAAACTTTTGTAAAGTTATAGGAACAAATCTTCATTTAAAATAATAAAAAATTGATTCTATCGCATTGAACTTTGATGTTTAATATAATATACTACTAATTTTTGGATTTTTTGATATATGTTATTAGATTTTTTGTTTAATGTTATATGACATTTTTTAGGGTCAACTTCAAAATGACCAAAATACCTATTTTAGTTTTCCTTCAGTTAGAATTAACATAGTTTTTTTTAAAAAAAGAAAGACTAGAATACAAATTTTCTAATTTTTGAAAATTATGATGTAAAATTTCAAATTTTGGAAATTTTGCATTTTAGTCTTTTAAAATCATGATTAGGTCTAATTAAAAGGCAACTGATGTGGATATTTTAATTATTTTTCTGAGTTAATCAATCAAAATTAGTGTATAACATTAGTATAAAAAGTTACAATGGCATATAACAGAGAGTCCAAAAAATCAGCAGTATATTGTATTAGACACAAAAGAAGAAATTTTCCATTAAAATAATGTTTACAATTTTGATATATGGATTTGACTTTTGACATATGTCTATGCTAAATGGTTCCCATTTTATGTGCTGAATCTATTATTATTATTATTATTATTATTTGATAAAAACGGATGCAATTGAAGGAATCACATATGTTTTAAGATCTAGCAATTCACAGATTAATTGGGAAAAAGGAAAAAGATCTACATCAGTACATGGTGGGGCTGAATGATAATGATATAGATCGACGAGATGTCTTTTAGGATTTCATAGTAGATACAATCTGATTTTATATCCAGAGATGGAAAATTGTAGTATTAATGTTCTATGTAATTGCGCGGAACTTTGAGTTAGTTCTAAAGTTTATACTGTAAATGTTTATCTAGTTGTGGAAACTAGCAAGGAGCACACCGCAGTAGCCGTATGGTCTCTCACCAGCAGAAAGGGCGGCCATGGCCCGGGGGGCGGCCATGGCCAGGGCCAGGGCCATGGCCGCGGTCACAGTGACGGTGGCGACACACCAGAAACCAGACCGCCGACTGTGTTCAACCCTCGAACTATCGAGGGCACTGGCTCTCACCACCGGTGCAATGCTGCAAGCAGAAGCATCGGCTGCTTCACGCTGGTCACTCACATCCTTCTTGGAGCTGGCATTTCACTCCTCTGTCTGTGACCTGCTCTACACTGATGAGGCGTTTTTTTAAAACCCATTACGATTACTTATGATCACAATCCGGAAGCAAACACTGTCTAACAGTGATGTGAGTTCTGCTGACTGGACAGTGAGATTTGCTGCTGTTGAGATTAATTTGTGTGTATGCTGTTAGGCATTATGTTAAGGAATGATTGATGTTTTCAGAGGATTGGGCCTGATGTATAAGATGGTTTTCTTAAATTATGCAAGTGAAAGGGCACAGTTTGATAATTTGTACAGGTCTCAGTAATCATATCTGTAAATACATTTTATACAAGTTTTTTTAAATATCAGTATCTATTATATTAACAAAAAAATTTGAATATTCGGTGTTAACATGCTAACTATATTAGTTATGGCATCTAATTGTTACAAAAAATCTCAAAAACTTGTGTATATAATAATCAAAGTAATTTAATATCTCATAAAATTTCAATTCCAAAATTGATTAAAGTTAAGAGAAACAAAAAAAAAAAGAGAAATTTTGTATAAACAGTGACTTAGGAATTTTTATTAAATAATCAATTTTTAAAAAAAATTTGAAAAAAGGTCATGTGTCACTTTATTTCTATCAAACGGACCCAATGGGTGTTAAAAGGTTAACGTCATTGAACAAGGCATTAGGGTCCTCCAGATAACACCACGAGTGGTGATGTTAGCACCTATCACTGGTTATGGTGCTAGTTATGTGTAACATTCATGTTTTCCTCAAATCTTGACCCAATTCAAGTCTGCTATCTCAGAATTTTTATCCAAGATGTGCCAATACCCTAACCTCAAAAGTTGATGGCAAAACTCCATCGTTTGCCCCTTTTTCGCAATTCAGCCCAAAAGTATCGCAGATTAGTCATTTCTCAGATTCTCTGAGAGCCCAAAAAGGCTAAAAGCCACATATTAATTCCAAATCTATATTTGATTTAGGGAATATCTCCCATTCGCTATTCTGAACAAGTTTCCCTTCTATGAGATTTCCAAAATCTCATCCGAAACCTCAGTTTTCAGCATCGCCAATTTTCAAAACCTTAATTACCCTAAGTACCCTGTTTCAGCTCAAAACTTAATCAAAACCTTAGTTTCTGCTAATTGTCACTGCTAAACTATTTTGTAAGTTTAGTGTACCAAAATTGTGAGATCAAATCTCCTTTTATTGAAGCCCTTTTGTCAGAATTACAAATCAGTCCTAAAATCAAGTTTTTGAAATTGCATTTTGGTCCAAGCCCTTTGTGACCAGCCCCTGGTCACCGTTTTCAACCAGAGCCCCAACACCGTTCGACCAGACCTGCGTCGTGTTTTCTCGTCGTGTTTCTTCACCGCCGGCCAAGCCAAGTTGTCGCCTGCGCTCGTGATCGCCTGCGCCAGCGTGTGCACTCGTGTTCGCGTTAGGCTCCTCGTCGTGGCAACGTTTCGACCACTAGCAGAAGCTTCAGCGCGCGCCCGTGAGGATTCAAGTTTGCATGCGCGTACGTGTCACCGCCGGAGTAGTTTCGCACCTCCGCATCTCCATCGGACTGGAGCAAGTTCCAATGCCCCGACCGCCGCTGGTAAAGCTAGTGTGTCGCCTGCATGCCGTTGCATCGCCATTCGCCGCTGTTCCTTCTGCGCCCGACCAGTCTTTTCCCTAGCGCAAGTCCCGTGCTGTTTCTCCCTCGCCCGCTCCGCCCCTCGCCTATTTAAAGCCCCTCACCCTGTGTAATCTTCACATCTCCATATTTTAGCTAAGTTCTAGTTCTTTTTCCCACTTTCTTATTAATCTCCGGCAAACCGCCGTCGAGGCCACCGTCGCTAGATCCATCCACTCAATTAAACTTCATTTTGATTTCACCAGTAAGCTTCTCTTACCCGTCTATCTGTGTCATAGCAACCAATTGGACGCCGGTGATCCTCATTGCCGGTGATCGCTGTGAAAAGCCAAACTCCATGTTCCCAAAATTAAACCTTTTCCAATCTCTTTCAACCATCCTTTCTGTAGAACAATTTGATCCTTAGCAGATCCCTAGCAAGCCTGTGAAGCCAGTTTTTAAATTCTAGCTCGAATTGTAAGCTTTCTGTTTCTTCCCATGCCGCCGTGAGTGGTTCACGTCGCCGGCACACCTCATTGCTCCTCTACCCAATTCAACCTCTCCTACACGTTCATTAAGTCTTACAGACCGTGTAGCCGAGCCATTTTACCTGCATTGCCGTGTATCGATGTCGCCTCTTTTCACCTTCGTCCCCGAGCCCGGCCTCAACATCGGCGAGCCTCAAAACTCCTTTGTAACTTAATTCCTCGCTCCAGCACAATTAGTATATATCGTCCCAGGACCAAAACCCCTCAGCCAATTTCTAGAATCTTCAGCCCCAGCTCTCTGTCATCATAGTACGTCTTTGTCTCCAACAGCCGACAATTTGTAACTTGTCATTTGCTGTCGTCAAGCCACCTCAATTCAATTAACCTTACCAGAAGCTTTGTCTCAATCCCGCCTGTACTCTTGGCAAGGTTGGCGAAGCACGTCCAGACGCGCGTGCCTTAGCTCGCTGCAGTACAGTGGCATACAATTTTCCTATGCCAAAGACTTTGCTGCAATTCTCTTTAATTCCTGGACTTTTCTGTCAAAACCACTTTGTCATTTAGATACCTTACTGAGTTTGGCACCTGATGCACTCTTTTGGTTTCCTTTTAATCTTTTGGAAGCTCCAGACTAGCTCTATGCCATTCTCAGACTTTGTCTGGCAGTGAACCGAATGTCAGCCCTTAGACATTCGATGCTTCTATGCCAAATTCTTTGAGCCAAACCTTTGTATCTTCAACCAGATGACCTCGCTTGCATGCATGTTTACATTCTACTTATAATTTTCACATAGAAAGTATTTTCTGTATGTTTATGTAGTGCGATGTGTCGTGTTGTTTCTTTGTTGCGAGAACAGAGCCAGAAGCGGAAGGAGTGGAAGGAACTTTCAAAGACCTAACATCCACCCCTTGATCATGTCTCTTCTAATAATTTGAAAATGAATTAGATTAATTGTTTTCCAAGTATATGCATGCTTTATGTTCAAATAAGAACTATATTGGAAGAATATGGATAGATATGACCCAAATCTTTGTGAAGCCCCTCATGTTTGTATTCTCATGTACCCTTGTCACCCTAGGAGATTATGCTTAGATTATGCTTACACTTAAATACATGCCTTGAGTGTTAAATGGTCAATTGTATGATGAACATGCTTGAAAACCCTTTTTGTGAAAGAAAATGTGAAATAGGAATTGATAGTGAGGATGGTTTGACTGGTTGGCTGTTGTGTGCGTGTCGGGAATGTGAATATCTCCTCACTATTGATTCATAAGGACAAGAACCTTGTGTTGTGCTTCTATGCGACATGAAAACGTACTAATCACTTGCCTGGTATGGGACATGCACAACTTAGTAGCTTTCTGGGTATTAACCGTTCTCTGCATGGTATGTCAATCCAGTTTCTCACATGGAAACTGGTGGGCCGCAGATGGCCGTGAGTGGTGTGAGATCAAAAAAATAATGAGAGGATAAGGTGTAAGGAAGGAAGTTGCCCAAAGCCTGGATTGAGTCATGCGTGACTGCAACCATATGTCATATGTCTTGTGAGGGCATAGGGCATAGGCCAAGACTAGGAACAAAGGCAGTGGGGAGGACCCACAATGGTACTTTAGACTTAATTGTCTATTTACCGGGCAGGGATACTGTTAATACTAGACTGCAAAATTGTTGTGTGATCTCGGCCTTGTCACATGCGTAAAAGTCACATGGAGTTGGTCCGACTTGAAAGTCGAGTGAAGAAGTGTATTTAAAAAGAGGTACACCTTTGCAAAGTGTAAAAGAAGTATCGGATACTCTGTACTCCCAGGTCATGAAGTCTTATCATGGTGGATTTTATCCATGTAGTTCAGCACAAGTAAGTTTTGGAATATTTTAAGAATATAGGTTAATAAAAGTGATGACTCATGGGAGACCATCATACACAACATTTTCTAAAGTATAATTTAAGATTTCAAAGTGTTGCTTTTAAAAGCTAAAATTCCCTTTTTGTCAACCCTAGAATGAAAATCTATTCTACTCTTACATATAAAACAAACACCTCATCTTTTGAGAACCCCTCATCTGTATAACTGCATTCTTGTAATGAGATTTGCTGAGCATCGTGTATAAGCGTGCTCACCCTTGCCTTTTAATCAACTTCAGAAGAGGGATTTGTCGATTTCGATTCCTTTGGTTTTGAGTACCATGAAGAAGAGGGAAACACTCCAGATGAATCTTCGTTCTAGGAGGGTCATGCACCGAGTTGAGTCAAATGTGGAGGAAGCCCTTCCAGAGCCGCTGCCGATTGAAGTGAAGATCTTTGTTGTTGCTTTCTGTGTTGTTCTCTGTGTTTGGTACCTTGATACCAACTCTTGCTTTGAGAAACTGACTATTTTTGTAACAACTCTAATTAACGTCATCCTTGGCGTTATGTTATTGTAATATTGGTCCTCGCGACCTTGTGCCTGTTTAATTACCTCTACCACAGTTTATGTAATTGTGTCGTTGTTTTGAGCTTATGTTGTACCTCTCTGAGTGCAACCACCTGGGAAGTTGCCACCGGATTCCTCAAATAAGGGTCCCACATTATGCTAGATCTATCATCATATATAATGACATTATTATTGATAAGCATATTATTCGTATATATTTTCCCCTAAGTTAGTGGCTATTTTCGGTCTGAAATGTATTTCACTCATCATTTTATGTATTTTTTTCAAGATATCGACAATTTGCTTCAATGAGTGTGTTCGCTATGTTTCAGGGGTCAAATGCACCAAATTTGAAGCGATTTTGACAAAGGATGAAGCCAAAATGAATTATGAGAAACAAAAGCACGAAGAATTGAACCAAGCCACTAGAACGAAAATGAAGCATGGGCTGGGGCACGCTTGTGCCTACAATGAGCATGTCCGTGCCCTAGGGTGTGCTCAGCTCTGTCTCGAGCCATGTCGCGTCATTTTATGCAAGTCCAACTAGTTTTTGTGCAAATTTTCTTTGGAGGAGTTGTAATTAAGTAATATCGGAATCTTAGGCATAAATAGAGACTTTTGGTTAGTTTAATATCCAAGAAAGTTTAGTTTAGATCCTCTATCAAATTTAGGTTTTGTTTTATTCTAGATTTCATTCGTTCTGAGTCAATTGTAAGCTGACCTAGATGGCCATTCTTATTTTGATAATTCTTTGCTTCTTTATTGTTTTTATGGCTTCTAGTGAGTAGTTTTCTCTCTAGAGTTAGGTTTGACTTAATCTAGACGTCACAATTTCAGACTTGGTTTTATTTACAAGTTTGTTGTCTTAATTTCCTGGATTGTATTCTTCAAACCTTGTATTTTGTGCTTCATCGATGATATTGTTCGTACTCGCTGAGATGATCAGTATTTGTACATTAGGGAAACACTCGACCGCTGTGCCCTAACAGCAAATCTAGGGTTTGGAAGAGGTTTTTCACCTAGCTGACCGGCCGGTGCGATCCTCTATGACTATTGATTAGAGTTGGAGCCAACAACTTAAGTTGTCAATCTACTGATCTTTGCTACAAATTGTGTCTGAAGGTTATGGAATTCTTGAATCCTAGGTTTTTTCTCTCTAAATTTCTAGATCATAATTTCCATAGTTTATGTAGTTTTTAAACCCTAGTTTTCATTTTTTTTGTTGTAGTTTTTAGGTAAGTTCTCTCAAAAAATTCATTCAATTTAGTTAGTAATCTTAATTTGAAATATAATAATGGTTGTTTCCTGTAGAATCGATGCTCAAGTGCTCAACATGCAGCCATTCATTTGCAATTATTACTAAACACACCGTTTTTGGGTGTGTCAATTATCTATTATTAGTGCTTAAAAGTGACCTTTGGTATGCAACTAGAGGATGGCCATCTAGAGGAGGGCAAATAGTTTTTTAAAATCTTTTAGCTAAATCATTTTTGCACAATAAATGAAAATATGATTTGCACAAATATACTTTTTCCAAGTATAAAATAGAGTCCAACCACATACACTAAATAAAAACTAAAAGCTCAATTGTTCAAGTGATTAGTTTGCAATCCTAAGGTGAAAAACAAGAATAGTGAATATGCAAACCAAAACAAAAATAAAAAATGACAGCACAAGAAAGTAAACCCATATGGACAGAAGGATGTATCTCAAGATCTCAGAGACTCATCATGTCTCCTCTAATTCTTGTTGAAGCATTCATTCGCAAGTCTCATTTCGATATCCACTTAAGTTTCTTCTTTTCTATTCCAGATAGATGAGCACTAAACCTTTTGCACAATCACTATGCCTCTCTAACAATATTTATTGGTGTAGAGATCATTGGCTTTACATGACCATCTAAGATATGGCGATCACCAAGAATAATAAGCTCGCCTTCTTCACTTGACACCAATCAAGTGTTAAGACACTCAAACATTTGGGGAGTATTTTCATAACACTCTCAACTCATTAAATGATTAATCAATGCAAATAAGCTTATTAAATTTTTCACTCTATAATAAAGAATAAGAGTTGGATGTTTTAGAGTGTGTTTGGGTTATATGTCAATGAATACAAGAGGACATGACTTCCAGTCCCCACAAGAAACCTAGCAGTTAGAAAATAGGGTCTAAATATTTCTCCACCAGAAAATGTCTTGATCGTGTTTGTACACTATTCGGTTGGCTGCAATGACTAGTTTTCAATGGTCAGAAAAACTAGCTGTTTTGATCACTAAACATGTGTTCGGTCCTATTCTGGACACTATCCAGTGTACAAATACTTGCTCAGGCTCAAAAAATGTGTCTGCAAACTTTTGTACCATCGGACACTGTCCGGTTCAATGTCCAGACACTATCTAGTACAATTTGATAGACTATGCAATGGTCAGTAAAATGGGTATAGCTCTTGATTTATCCAACATCAGATTTAGGTGATCTTTATCTCTATGAAAAGTTAACTCGAAAGGTTACTGTTTTCTAAAAAAAGCAAGATCTGGTTTAGTCTAGGTCACTATATAAATCACAAAATATTTGTGTAGCCACTTCGAATCTCCACCCGAGTTTTATTTTACAAATTTAATCATCGATGACTTCACCAACCATTGAAAACAATTCAAAAACATTTTGAAAACCATGTTTTCTTAACAAAGGATCTAGTGGTTATATGATGCAATCCATTTGAGCTTTCCGTACAAGCTATCATCATGCTACTAACTCCGAGGCCCTCTTTATCATAAACTAAGAAGAAAAATTCTAATAATCCGACCATTTCCAAGACTCAAAGACCTGTAAAAATGAAGGAAAATTATCCTTACTCTTTGATTTTACCTTTGTGAAGCTCATTCTTATTTGAGGAAACTCATTAATGCATCGTCTTTTGAGATGGCCTTGTGGGGCCCGCTATTGGGAGAACTCTATGTGCTTACATCGACTACCTAGGATACAGTCACACACACACACACACAGAGAACTGAATATCAAACACCTGCTCAAAAATACATGAAATAATAACAAGCACTTAAGGGATACAACATAGAACCTCCTGGCCATAATTCACAACACCATACATAAAGGGCCGACACGGCCAAATAATACGAGTTAATAAAAGATAGTTTTTGTAAAAGAATCCACAGCGGAACCTAGGATCCTTCATAGTCAAGACTCAACTACAGTATGCGACCCTACAAGGCTCCTGGATGACACCCTCGATTCCATCTACCTCAAGTTCAATCCCGCAGATCTCTTGGTTGGCAGGTGATTGCATGCGAGATGGCGGTCATGAGCACTAGGATGTAATAACCGCAAGAGAACGGTTGAATGTTGAGCACTTGAGGGTCGAGTTCACGAGGAACAAGTATATTCGTCTTTTAGGTTAATAGATCACTGATTAAGTCTAAATGATTTGGGGGTTTTGTGAGCTACAACTAAATCTACTACTAAACCTATCAATCTAGAGTTTAAAACAGTAAAGAGAAAATATGAAATCTATGATTTAAAAAGTAGAAAGGAAAACCTATGATTTTGGGAATTCCATAACCATCAGGCATAATTCTATATAAGGTTTGAGAATTGTAAGTTAGTTTCAATTGTTTTTCAAGACAGTTTAAGTTGCCAGTACAGTCGTTGGTACAACGGTCAGAGGATCGCTTCCATTGTTACGTTTGTCAAGAGCCTTTCTCTTGTTTAGGATCCCGCGTCAAAGCGCTAAGGACTCAAGAACTTTGACGAGGATTGTTAGCTATTTTTTTGGCCTCCATGGTTGCACTAGCACCCCATGGTCGCACATGACTATAGCCGCGGTCCTCCCCATGGTTGCCAAGGGCCAGTGGGAAACATATCGGGTGATTCAAGGGCATTTTGGATATAACTCAAAAATTATACTTATTTCGTGCAAAATCAAGACATTCGTTATCTTAAAACCTATGTTTTATGCTGTATCCAACGATAGTGTGGTCACAGAGACAATCCCTATGACCATCCTCCCTCACAGATACAATAACTGATCTCATTACTGTGGTCGCAGTGCTACACGATCACCCCTTAAACATCACCTCACCATGATCCTTATGATTATTTCCGAGATAATCATAAGTCCCTGACAAGGTAACCGTCAAAGGAGGTTAAGATGATAAGGTAGTTCCGCGATGACCAAGTCAAGACTGCCAAATCGCCACATACCCATAATCTACGGCAACTACCACACTCACGACTTCACAGCTACCACTCCGGGGTGGTTAGGAGAGATCGTGGGGCGTGCCTTCAGGAGAATAACTGACGGCCGCTTCGGCAAGTATAAGAAGGCCTTCGAGGGAAGGATCAGGGGGATGGATCGACAACAAAGAGAAGACTGGGCTTAGCAAAGATAGGATTAACTAGCTACACCTTGTAACCATATCTCTGTAACTCTTTTTTCCACATAGTCAATTACGCAGGACGTAGAGCTATTACCTAGCTTAAAGGGGGCCTGAACCTGGATAACCCTTTCTCCCCATGTCTTAGATTCATAGATTCAAGGATGCTGACCAGAATGGGGGTGAATAGGAGGCTTTAAAAACTTTTAAATGAAAAAAATTATGCAAAGAATAAGAACAAAAACAATATAGCACAAATAAAAAGAAGAGAGAAGACAAACACAAGGATTTTTCCTAAGGTCTCGGAGACTTGCCTGGTCTCTCCTACTCCTCGTTGAGGCACTCAAATGAATGAGTCTTGCTTCAATATCCACGAAGGATATTTCTCACTAGTGGTTGCTCCTTGTCCACTCCGGAAAGGTGAGCACCGATGCCTTTTACAATCACGCCGAGCCTCTCCAACAATCTTCGAACAGGAGAGATCAATGGCCACGCCACCAAACCATTTAGGTGAGGGAGTTCACCAAGAGTAATAGGTTGCAAGGTCTCTTTTAGACCTTCAACATGCACCGAGAAACTCTAAGTATGCAAAATGATGCGAATGAAGTACTCGGTGGATCACAAAACTCACGACTTGATCAAAAGATCAAGATTTTTAACTCTAACACAAATGCTCAAGTGTATATGAGAGGATGATGTTGCTTGATGTCTAAAACATCTGCTCAAAGCCTCTATTTATAGCCCAAAAGATCAAAAAAGCCGTTGTGCACGAGCTGAGAAGTGACAGTGCATGCTGACAGTTAGTATAGGTCACGACCAGTACGAAGTAAATCTTGGAGAAAACTCAGCTGCTGACAGTCAGCGTCCATAACCACAGCTTGACAAAAATCACGGATAAAACTTTGCTAGCCGTTTGTAGTCGTATATGGAAACAAACATCTCATGCTGACAGTCAGCATCACACGCTGACAGTCAGCAACGACCACAAAAATGATCAGTTAAAACAAATTCTCAAAACAAACAACTCGAGGTCGTAACTCATGCTGACAGTTAGCAACACATGCTGACAGTCAGCATAGGCAAAAAGAAAATTTGGCTCAAAAAACATGCTCTTTGGACAAATGTCAGCAACACAAACTGACATTTAGGCTGATAGTTAGCATGTCATGTTGACTGTCAACATGGATAAAAATAGCCATAACTTTTGATCCAAAAATCCGATTAAAGTGTTTGATAGCTCGTTTGAAAGATAATTTAAAGGGCTATATTTTTTTCAACAGAAGAAAAAGCCAGATCAGTATAGATCTTTCTAGAAAAAGTAAAAACACTTATGCTGCCAAAAACTCATCTGAAAAACCAAATCAAATCTAATCGAAAAGAATGAAATGCAGTGACCTAAGAGTTTCTCGGTTTATGCTGGAAATATAGAGAGGACTTGCAACCCCTCTTTATAGTACGGTTAAAATTAAGAAACAAAGTTCTAAACTGATCAAACTCCAAACACCGAGATTGGTAAAAACAAATTTTACCTTAGATCCTTTGCAACTTCAATTTTGCGGTTTGTGTCTCGTCTTTGTACCTTGAGAAACTATGCCAGTGCGAGAAGTGATAGTCTGCCAGGATAAGGAGTGATGAGCAAAAATGGGGACACGACTATAGATGCTGGTCCAGAGGTCAAGCTGCAGGTTTGTGTAAAAGGTGAGAACATTGCAGTAGTCGCGACCAGTGGGGCGCGGGGAAAGATACGGGTTTGTGGAGCGAAGTGTGCGGAGGCGACTCGCGTGCCACCGGGAATAATCCACAGGGACACACTCGGGTGGAGGCAAAGAACGGGTCTTAGACGGCTGACCCGTTGAACGACTACTGTTTGCAGCGTTCTTCCGACGGGCAATGCGTCGAGATGAGGACGGCTGATCAGACATGATGCAAAACAAAATCAAGAGGTGAAAAGAAAACCTCTCAGGAGAATCAACTGAGGGAAACCGGCGAACGTTGAATCGATGACAACGGTGAGCAGAACAGCCGGTGAGAACAACCAGTGAGAAGAGGCTGAGGCAGCAGCATGGCAGTGGCGCGGCACTGACACGGCCACGGCTCGGTAGTAGCTAAGTGATGGACGGCGAGGTGCTATGGCGAGGTACGATGAGGAGGCGGCGAGGTGCAGCTGAACAGCGGCGGCGAGATGCACTGGCGAGACATGGTGGTGTGGTGTGGCGGCGGCGCGGTGAGGCAACGGCGCGGCACGGCAAGAGGAGGCACCGGCGGCGAGAAGGAGGAGGCGAGAAGACGTAAACAGAAACGAGGCTTTTAGGGTTTTGGGGACACACACTAACAGTCAGTGTAATATACTGACAGTCAGCACAAAACCAAAAATATGAAACTGACAATCAGTGTACAACACTGACAGTCAGTACATAAAATTGAGTTTTGAAACTAACAGTCAGTGTGTGAAGCTGACTGTCAGTGTGGATCACCACTTCGACTAGAGGCTACGACCAGGCTCCTAAGCAGGGAACTGACAGTCAGTTTGTGATGCTGACTGTCAACATGGGTAACCACTTCGATCAGATAGCAAATTTTGACCAGAGGGAATGAAATATATTTTAATACATTTAACAAATCAACTAGCATTTGAAATATCAATTATATTTAATTCACCTCTGAGAAAGCAAAATCTAGTCTCATCTAGAGATTTGGTGAAAATATCTGCTAGTTGCATGTCAGTTCTGATATAACTTACATCTATATCCCCTTTTACTACATGATCTCTTATAAAATGGTGTCGTATTTCAATATGCTTAGTTCTAGAATGTTGAACAGAATTATTAGCAATTTGAATAGTACTTTCATTATCACACAAGAGTAACACTTTTCAAATGTGATTCCATAATCCAAAAATGTTTGCTTCATCCACAAAATTTGAGCACAACAATTACCCGCCGAAACATACTCTGCTTCAGCGGTGGAGAGAGCTACAGAATTTTGTTTCTTAGATGAACATGACACTAATGATCTCCCCAAAGGTTGACAACTACCAGATGTGCTCTTTCTATCAATTTTGCAACCCGCATAATCTGAATCCGAATAACCAATTAATTCAAAGTTTGCATCTTTCGGATACCAAAGGCCTAAATTTGGGTAGCATTTCAAGTACTTAAGGATTCTCTTAATAGCAATCAAATGACATTCCTTAGGAGCTGACTGAAATCTAGCACATAAGCAAACACTAAACATGATATCAGGCCTAGATGCAATAAGATAAAGCAGGCTACCAATCATAGATCTATAAAGTTTAGAATCAACCACTTTTCCGTTGTTGTCCATATCAAGATGTCTATTTGTGGCCATGGGAGTTTTGACTGCTTTAGCATCTTCTATCCCAAAGCGCTTGAGCAAGTCCTTTACGTACTTCGTTTGACTCACGAACGTACTGTTCTTGAGTTGGTTGATTTGTAGTCCAAGGAAGAAGCTTAGCTCGCCGATCATTGACATCTCAAATTCCCTAGACATGATTTCTCCAAACTCATGGTAGAAATATTCATTAGTAGACCCAAAAATAATATCATCAACGTATATTTGACATATGAACAAGTCTTTTTCAATCATTTTTGTAAAGAGCGTTGTGTCAAGCTTCCCAATTTTAAAATCTTTTGATAAAAGAAAGTCTCTAAGTCGTTCATACCAAGCTCGAGGAGCTTGTTTGAGACCATAGAGAGCTTTAAAAAGTTTGTACACATGGTTTGGAAATTTTGAATCTTCGAAACCGGGTGGTTGTTCCACAAAGACTAGTTCAGATATTTTACCATTTAAAAAGGCACTTTTTGCATCCATCTAGAATAACTTAATATTAAAGCTTGATGCATAAGCAAGAAGTATACGAATAGTTTCAAGTCTTGCTACCAGTGCAAAGGTTTCACCGAAGTCTAAACCTTCAATTTGAGAAAAATCTTGTGCAACAAGACGAGCTTTGTTTCTAACGACTACACCATTTTCATCTTGCTTATTTCTAAAAACCCATTTTGTTCCAATCACATTATGATCCTTGGGTCTATCTACTAAAGTCCAAACTTTATTTCTAGAGAAATTATTAAGTTCATCATGCATAGCATTTACCCAATCAGGATCACTAAGAGTTTCATCTACAAGTTTAGGTTTTAGAGATGATACAAAAGAGTGATGTTCACAAAATGAAGCAATATGAGAGCGAGTTTGAACACCCTTACTGATATCACCCAATATTTGATCTAGAGGGTGATCCTTGGTGATGGTTTGATGTTGCCTTGGTGCTTCTTCTTGTGTTGTTTCTTCTTGACTTTGTTTTGGTGGATCAATATGAGGTGATGATGTATGTTGATCATCATTCTCAATATTCTCATAATCTTCTTGATCATCTTCTCTTGGTTTGATGTCTCCAATGGTAATGTTCTTCATAGCTTCTTGAAGATCTTCACTTGAAACTTCACAAGAGACTTGCTTCTTTTGTGAGCCATTAGTTTCATTAAATTCTGTGTCGCATGATTCTTTAATACAACCAGAGTTTTTATTAAAAACTCGATAAGCCTTGCTAGTGGTGGAGTATTCGACTAGAAAGTCTTCATCTACTCTTATTCGAAATTTACCACCAAAGTTTCTTTTTCTAAGGATGTAACATTTACAACCAAAAACTCGAAAATAAGAAATATTTGGCTTACGCCGAATAAGAAGCTCATAAGGAGTTAAATTCAGAAGAGGATGCAAATAAAGCCGATTAATAGAATAACAAGCAGTATGCACGGCTTCGGCCCAAAAGCGAGTAGGAGTATCATACTCACTTAGTATTGTTCTTGCCATTTCTAATAGTGTTTGATTTTTCTTTCCACAACTCCATTTTGCTGTGGAGTGTAAGAAGTAGAAAAGTCATGTTTAATGCCAAGTGAGTCACAAAAATCAACTAAAGTTGAATTAACAAATTCTCCACCATCATCACTACAGATTTTCTTGATGGATAGTTCGAATTCAGTAGAAACATGTTTTGCAAAACTTTTGAAAACATCAGGAGTTTCAAATTTTTGAGAAATAAAAAAAACTCAAGAGTAGCGAGTAAAATCATCAACAATAACAAAATCATAGTTTTTACCCTCCGATACTTTGGAATTCGGAAGGTCCAAATAAATCCATATGCAGTAGTTCCAAAAGTTTGCAAGTTGAAAGAACACACTTAATCGGATGTGAAGTAGCTACTTGCTTGCCAGCTTGACAAGCGCTACAAGGTTTATCCTTTTCAAAATTCACATCTTTTAAGTCAACAACCAAATCATGTTTTAAAAGCTTTTTAAATTGATGCATTCCAACATGCACAAGCCTTCTATGCCATAGCCAACCTTTTGAGGTTTGAGAGACAAGACATGTTGAAAGGGATGCATCTTTAGAGTGAAAATCAACAAGATAAATATTTCCAAAACGAAAGCCTTTAAAGATCAAGGAATTATCTTTTAAACTTTCAACTAAAACCTCTTTAGGATAAAAAATGCAACAAAATCCAAGATCGCAAATTTGTGCAACAGAAAGCAAATTAAAGTTCAGAGATTCAACGAGTAAAACATTTGAGATTGAAAGATCATTGGATATTGCAATTTTACCCAAGCCTACCACATTTCCTTGATGATTGTCGCCAAACGTGATCTTTTGATTTTCACTTAAGTTATCTTCCAATGAAGTGAATAGTTTTTTTGTTACCGGTCATGTGTTCGGAGCATCCGCTGTCTAGCACCCAATGTTTTCCACCGGCCTTGTAGTTCGCCTGCAAAAACAAAAGAATCAATTCCTTTTAGGTACCCAAACTCTTTTGGGTCCTTCGATGTTAGCAATCAAAGTTTTAGGCACCCAAATTGATTTCTTCTTTTTATTTAGTATGGGTGCACCAAAAAACTTTGCTATAGCATATCCTTTCTTAGACCTTTTGAGCATGTAGCAAGTATCAAAATAATTTGAAGTCACTAAAGGACAAGCTTCGTGTGAATGACCTATTTCATGGCATTTAAAACAAAATGTGTTGCATGCTTTTACAAAAAACGGTTTTTGTATTTAATTTCTTTCCTTTCTTCGGAAAGTATCCAAGTCCTTCTTTTCTAAATGAGCATTTTTGTTTACTAAGAATAAGATCAAGAGATACTTTTCCTTTGTAACAATTTTCTAATTCTTTTCCAAGCTTCTCAATTTGAGCTTGAACTTCATTGTTTTTATTTAAAATTGTTTCATTTGAAGCATATGGTATATCAAGAGAACTAGTAGTCATTTTAGTACTAGAAGGATTATCAACTAGGTCACAAGAAATGGCTGCATCTAACTTAGATGGAGCATTAGTGATATCTTTAATAAGAAGACTTTCATATGAATCTTTTAATTCTGAGTATTGAGTGCGTAAGGAAGCATTCTCTTCTTTAAGCACTCTATACTTCTTAGTGATCCCAAAAACTTCATTTAATTCAATAATCATTTCAACTAGTTCATCATATGAAGGATCATTAGAATGTACCTTTTCATCACCTTTAGCCATAAGACAAAGGGATGGACTAGTCAATGTGTTAATGTTGTCGAGAGCTAGTCCGGCTAGCTTTTTGGAGCAACCTCCTTCATCATCGGAGTCGGAATTAGAGCTTTCTCCTCCAGACATCCATTCTCTGAAACAGGCTTCTTTGGGTGCACCATTGTTCTTCTTGAAGAATTTCTTCTTCTTGTCCTAAGTCTTGTTCTTGTTTGGACATCTTGAGGCTATATGTCCCTTTTCGTGACATCCATAGCATGTGCTGTCCTTGAAGTTCGATTGCTTTGACCCCTTTGGTCATGTGTCGATGTTGACTCCCTTCTTGTGCAACCTGCGAAGAAGTTTTTGAGTGTTCTTCACCATAAGGGCTAGATCCTCGTCGGAAGAGCTATCACTTGAGTCATCTTTGGAGCCGGCTTTGAAAGCTAACGCCTTCTTTTTCGTCTCCAATGGTTCAGCCGCTTCCTTCTTCTCCTTTCGATGCATCTCATGGGTGATGAGATTCTAATAGAGATCAGTAGGTGTGGTGGTTGACAGGTCGGAGTTGGTAAGTACCGTCACTAGAGTGTTGAAACTCTCCGGAAGAACTCTAAGCATTTTCTTACAATTTTGATGTTACTAAAAACAACTCCTAGCCCCTTGAGTTCATTCACAATGTTTTTCAACCGAGTAAACATGGAATCCACGGACTCAGTTGGCGACATGGTAAATGTCTCGTATTGTTGCCTTATCATGAGCAACTTTGCCTCTTTGACTTTAGTAGTGCCCTCGTATATTTCCTCGAGGGTGGTCCAAACCTTGTGAGCGGTGGTAAGATTGCTCACACGGTTGAATTCATTTAATGACAAGCAAGCAAAGAGAGCATTTTTGGCACTGGAGTTTAAGTGGAGTTTTCTCCTATCTTCATCAGAGTGACTTGCCGGATCATCCAGAGGAGTAAACCCAAGCTTAACTATGTCCCAAACATCAAGCCCCATGGCCTCTAGAAATACCAACATGCGCACTTTCCAATAGGGATAGTTCGTCCCATCAAAGATAGGTGCACGTCCGGTATGACCGAGATGAAAGCCCTCATTTGACGTCATCGTCTCTCTAGGCGGTGAAGCCTACTCAATTGAGAGACCATGCTCTGATACCACGTGTAGGATCGAGGATGCCGACTAGAGGGGGGTGAATATGAGGCTTTAAAACTTTTCAAACGAAATAACTTTTGCAAAGAAAAGAACCAAAAACAATTGAATAAGATATTGCACAGTTAAAAATAAAGAGGAAGAGAAGACAAACACAAAGATTTTTCCTGAGATCTCGGAGACTCGCCCGGTCTCCCCTACTCCTCGTTGAAGTACTCAAATGAATGAGTCTTGCTTCAATATCCATGAAGGATATTACTCACTAATGGTTGCTCCTTGTCCACTACAGAAAGGCGAGCATCGATGCCTTTTACAATCACGCCGAGCCTCTCCGACAATCTTCGAACAGGAGAGATCAACGGCCACACCACCAAACTGTCTAGGTGAGGGCGTTCACCAAGAGTAATAAGTTGTAAGGTCTCTTCTAGACCTCCAACAAGCACTGAGAAGCTCTAAGTATGCAAATGATGCAAACATAACACTCGGTGGATCACAAAACTCACGACTTCATCAAAAGATCAAGATTTTTATGCTAAGAACTAAAGCTCAAATGTGTATAAGAGAATGAAGCTGCTTGGTGTATAAAACAATAGCTCAAAACCTCTATTTATAGCCCAAATGAACAAAAGAGCCGTTGTGCTCGAGCTGGAAAGTGACAGTGCATGCTGACAGTCAGCAACACATGCTGACAGTAAGCATAGACCACGAGCAATGAACAGCAAATCTCGGAGAAAACTCAGTTAGCCGTTGTGGTCGCAAAAGAAAATAATTAGCACATACTGACAGTCAGCAACAAATGCTGACAGTCAGCATCCACAACCACAACTCGATAAAAATCACGGATAAAACTTAGCTAGCCGTTTGTGGTCGCATATGGAAAGAAATTTCTCATGCTGACAGTCGGCATCACATGCTGACAGTCAATATCGACCACAAAAATGACCAGTTAAATAAAACTCACAAAACAAACAGCTTGAGGTCGAAACTCATGCTGACAGTCAGTGTAAGTCAAAAAGTTTCAGCTCAAAAAACATGCTCTCTGGACAAATGTCAGCAATGAAAACTGACAATTCATGCTGACAGTCAGCATCACATGCTGACAGTCAGCGTGGATAGAAACAGTCATAGCTTTTGATCTAGAGGTCCGATTGAAGTTTTTTAAGCTTGTTTGAAAGATAATTTAAAGGGCTATAATTTTGTCAACATAAGAAAAACTAGATCAGCCTAGATCTTTCTAGAAAATTCAAAAACACTTCTGCTGCAAAAAAACTCATTTGAAAACCAAATCATTTTAAAAACAAATCCAACCAAAAAGAATGAAATGCAGTGACCTAATAGTTTTTTGGTTTATGCTAGAAATGTAGAGAGGACTTGCAACTCTTCTTTATAGTACGGTTGAAAACCAAAATAAATTTCTAAACCGATCAAACTCCAAACACCGAGATCGGTAAAAATAAAATACAAATTTTACCTTAGATCCTTTTCAACTTCAATCTTGCGATTTGCGTCTCGTCTTTTTAGGTTCTTAAGACTTCTTTCTTGATCATCTTGCATATCTGTGCCAAAAGACTCTATATCCAAATAGCTCAAGAAATACAGTTAGTCTGAAACACTTGTTTTCATTAATCATCAAAATCAAGCATAATGGCCTAGATGCAAGACAACCGATCGAAATTCATCACCCTGCCCCTGACTTGAGCATTCGGTCTCAATTTTTAAGTAGAGTGGGGCAAGCACGGGACAACTTGGCTTCCTCCAGCCAAGCTGTTCATCTTGGGGACCTCCCTGAGAGGTACGTCGAGGAGTTCTTGGAGGTAAGTAAAAATCTTTACCTCATAACTCTAAGTGTTTTTCTGAGAATTTTCTTCAGACACTTTCTTTTTGTTTTATCTAGAGCACTGCTTGCGGCGCAGCCATATTTGGCAGGCTGGTGGAGCAGATTAAGGTCACACAAGAAGAACGCGACAAGTTAAAGAAGTAAGTGACTTAATTACTTCAATCTCAGTCCTATTACTTCAATCTCAGTCCTTTTTGAACTAGAATAGTAACTTTTGTTGTCGCAGGGAAAATTCTACTTTACTAGAAAAGGTCTCCAATTAGTGCAAAAACAAAGAGGTTGCATCCATTGAGCTGTCTCTTCTGGAGAATAAAATGGTTGAAGCCCAGAGGATGAACAGCGAGAGGCTTGTTGAAACCCTGGCGCTTGAATCCAAATTGAAGGATGCTGTAGAGAAGGCAGCGACCTTGGAGCAAAAAGCATCACTATATGATTCTCTCCTAGGGAAAGCTAAGCACCTTCAAATGGTTTGCAATCGATTGCAGACTAGAGTTGATGGTAAGTTCGTTTCAGCAAAAATTTACATTGCTTCTGTGAACTTGTACAAATTTTATGAACCCAATTGAATTCATGTCTTCCTTTGCTCATAGCAAAGAGAGGAGAACATCAAGCTGACCGAGGAAAAAGATCACTACAAACAAAAGTATATCGAGTGAGGAAACATCCTCAATAAACTTCAAAATGTTGTCAGCCACTACCAGATGGTTGTAGAGAAGGCCATGTTGCATCTAGGCCATTATGCCTAATTCAGACTAATTGGGTTTTGAGCTATTTGGATACAAAGCTCTTTTGCCACAGATATGCAATATGATCAAGACATAAGCCATACAAACCCAGGTGAACTCAAGTAAAAAGATGAGACGCAAGTCCCAAGATTCAAGTTGCAAAGGACCTAAGGTAAAATGAGTTTTTATTTCTACTGATCTCGGTGTTTGGAATTTGATCCGTTTATAGAAATTTGTTTTAGTTTTAACCATACTATTAAGAGAGGTTGCATGTTCTCTCTACATTTCCAGCATAAACCAAAAAACTCTTAGGTCATTGCATTCTTTCATCTCGGTTGGATTTGTTTGTCTTTCCAGATGAATTTTGATAGCAGAATTGTTTTTTGCTTTTTCTGGAAAGATCTGGGCCGATCTAGTCCTTGATCCTGTTGACAAAATTATAGCCCTTTAAATGATCTTTCAAAAAAGCTATAAAAATCTTAAATCAGATTTTTGGATTAAAAGTTATGGCTGTTTTTATCTACGTTGACAGTCAGCATGTGATGCTGACAGTCAGCCTGAATGTCAGTTTGTGTTGCTGACATTTCTCCAGAGAGCGTGTCTTTTTGAGCTGAAGCTTTTTGACTTATGCTGACTGTCAGCATGTGTTGCTGACTGTCAGCATGAGTTTCGACCACATTTACTTTGTTTCTGAGTTTGTTTTAACTAGACATTTTTGTGGTCGTTGCTGACTGTCAGCATGTGATGCTGATTGTCAGCATGAGCTGTTTGTTTCCATATATGACCACAAACAGCTAGCTAAGTTTTATCTGTGATTTTTGTCGAGCTGTGGTTGTGGATGCTGACTATCAGCATGTGTTGCTGACTGTCAGTATGTGCCATTTTGTTTCCATATACGACCACAACGGCTAGCTGAGTTTTCTCTGAGATTTACTTTTCACTGGGCGTGGCCTATGCTGGCTATCAGCATGTGTTGCTGACTGTCAGCATGCACTGTCACTTTTTCAGCTCGAGCACAACAGCTCTTTTGCTCATTTGGGCTATAAATAGAGGCTTTGAGCTATTGTTTGAGACACCAAGCAGCCTCATTCTCATATACACACTTGAGCATTTGTTTTAGAGATAAAATCTTGATCTTTTGATCAAGTCTTGAGCTTTGTGATCCACCGAGTGTTTTCATTCGCATTATTTGCATACTTAGAGTTCCTCGGTGATTGTTGGAGGTCTAGATAAGACCTTGCAACTTATTACTCTTGGTGAACGCCCTCACCTAGAGGTATAGTGGCCTGGCAGTTGATCTCTCCATTTCGGAGATTGTTGAGAGACTCGGCGTGATTGTAAAAGGCATCGGTGCTCGCCTTTCCGGAGTGGACAAGGAGCAACCATTAGTGAGTAATATCCTTCGTAGATATTGAAGCAAGACTCATTCATTTGAGTGCTTCAATGAGGAGTAGGGGAGATCGGGCGAGTCTCCGAGACCTCGGGATAAATTTTCGTGTTTGTCTTCTCTTCCTCTTTCTTTTTAATTGTGCAATATATTCTTCAATTGTTTTAGTTTGTTTTCCTTGCAATAGTTGTTTTATTTGAAAATTTTTAAAGCCTCCTATTCACCCCCCTCTAGTCAGAATCCTTGATCCTACAGGCCAAAGAGACCGCCAAGCTCGCCCTTAATGAAAAAAGGGGCCTTGGAAGAAATCATCAAGAATTGCGATCTCACGGAGAAGGATACCCTCGCAAAGTTGCGGGAGGTCGCGGACTCAATAAAAGTGGACGTTATCGATCCTAAGAAGGATGATCCTACCCTTGCAGAGTCCTGCAAGTTGGTTGCAGCTCAAGTTGATATTTTGATCGCAAGCATCCCTGAATTGCGAGTAGGCATAAAGAGGCATTGAAGAGAGATGTCGCAACTATAGCCTCTACCATGCTCTGCAAACTTAGACTTCGCCATGGTCCAAATTTAGATCTGAATCTAGTGGTGGAAGATACGACTTTTGACAGCCAAGACCAACTAGATGCAATCATGGCTGGGGTCAGGCCTTTGATAGTGAAATTATTACGCAACCTCAGCCTATCTTGATGTAATTTTTTGTAAAAATGAAATGAAATGAAAACATTTACCTTGTTATCAGAGTCTTTCATTTTATACCTTGCAAACCCACATGATTAGCAAAGAAGCGAATGAAAAAAATGAAAGAAAATAAAAGTACTTAAATTACTAACCAATGTTATGGTTATATTCCCCCAGCCCTCTCCTATGACCAGTGATACTAGAGACATATAACAGTGGTCGCAGGATAATTTTCTTGGCCGAAGGAGACCATGGCTTGAATAATCAGAGCATAATAGTAAGTCTCTTATGCGGTAAGAACTGGCTTAAAAAGAGATGACTTAGCTAGATGCGATCATAAGATCACAAAAATAACTGGCTTAGTATAAATGCATAAGTTTTTGCTAACTAACAGCCACTTAAATGATCTAAACATACTAGCAAGTCCCTTACATGGTAAAGACCGGCTTAGAAGAGATGTCTTAATTAGATGCGACCATGAGCTCGACCAGTGAATCTACTTAAACACCATAGTAAGGAACTTATTGCGACCAATCTCCGGGAGTAACCCGATAGAAAGTAAGGCTGAAAATGAAAATGCAACCATAACATAGAGTGATAAAAGTACTTATTTATAAAAATTTTATAATGGGAATGGAAAGAACTTACACATAAAATTTACGCAATTGGTTTATGATCCAGGCGTTTGATAATATTCTTCCATCTTCCACAGCCAATTGAGCCGGTCCTGGTCGTGGCATGGTGACCACAGTAAAAGGACCTTCCCATTGAGGGGAGAACTTATTGCTATCAGATTGGTCTTGGATTTTTCTTAAAACCAAGTCTCCCACGTTTAGCATACATGGTCACATCCTTTTACTATGATATTTATGAAAAACATGTAAATATACTGCTGAGCAGATCAGTGCTCGATCGTGTTTTTCTTCAAGAAATATAATTTCATCTTCGCATTTTTCACTTTGATTTATGATATCTAAGTGACTCACGTGAGCAGAACCAATTTTAATTTCAATTGGTAACATGGCTCTACACCATAAACCAGTTGGAAAGTCATTTTGCCTATAGTTCTACTAGGAGTGGTGCGTAATGCCCATAAAACGAAGTAGAATTCTTCTACCCAAGCCCCTGAGTGTAACTTAAGGTAGTCAAAAACACGTTTTTTGAACCCTTGCATTATCTACCTGTTGGCATGTTCTATTGCACCGTTTCTCTGTGGATGAGCAATAGATGCGAAATGAATTTTAGTCCCAATATGGTCGCAATGGTCCATAAAGAGGTCACTAACAAACTGGGATCCATTTTCTGTTATGAGACGACTTGCAACGCCAAATCGAGTCACTATGTTCTTTTGAAAGAACATCTTTGCCGCTACGGCGGTAATGCTTTGGACTGGTTCGGCCTCAATCCACTTGGTGAACATGTCAATGGCTACAAACAAAAATTCATACCCATTTACCACTTGAGGCATAGGTCCCACAATATCTATTCCCCATATGGAAAATGGCCATGTTAAGGGTATAGTTTGCAATGCATATGCTGGCTGGTGGACCTGCCGAGCATGAAATTAACACTGTGGGAAAGTCTTAACCAAGTGCATGGCATCGTTAAGTGTCATTGGCTAGAAATAACCCTGTCGAAAAGCTTTTCTGACCAGTGTTCTATAGGATGCGTGTGCACCACACATGCCTCCATGAATCTCTCTTAGAAGGGATTTGCCATCTTCTTATGGAATACAGTGCATCAGCACTCCTTGAGCGCCTTTTCTGTACAGGGTTCCTTCAAACAATCTATACATTCGCACTTTTCTAACTAACCAGTCTCTTTCAGTTTCATCCTCGGGCATGGTCCCATATGCAAGATCATTCCTCAATGGTAGGATCTAATCTGCATCATGCTCGAGGGCAGCGACGTTAGTCATCACCTCTGGTGTCTCTGTGGTGGTCACGATTGAGGGCTTTTTTAAGTGCTCAATGAACACTCTTGCCGGGGCAGATGCACGTGAGGGACCAATTTTTGACAATTGGTTTGCAAGAATATTGTCTCTTCGCGGAACGAATTTGTCTGCGACAAGTTTCTGAATTATTTTTCCAATTTCCTCACTTCGTCCAGGTATAGAGCCATTGTCTCATCGGAATATTGGTATTCCTTATTCACCCAGTTTACGACTAGCTGTGCATCTCCCTTCACCACTAATCAATGGACTCTGAGGGATTTGGCTGCTCGAAGCCCAGCTAGAAGACTTTCATACTCTACTGCATTATTTGTAGTAACAAAATGTCGACGATTAGGAGTCGGGTCCCTAGTCGATCTTACGCAGATTTGTGAATAAAAAGTGGAGACCTTTCAAAGTGTTTATTAGGTAAGTTAGGGTAAGCATGAATTGGAGACATACTGAGTTATACAGGTTCGGGTCATCAATGGATTGAGTAATAGCCCTACATCCTGTGGTATTTTTACTATATATAGGAATGTTTACAGGGAAGGAGAGATTGTTACAGAGGTTGACAATCTCTCTCAATGCTTCTATCTACTGTCTATTGCTTGAGTTGTTCAAGTTTTCTTCTGTATTGACTTCTTTATCTTGCACTTCCTTCCCTCCTTTTATACTGATTGAAGGGATGCTAGTGTGAAGCAGTTCGGGAGTTCGGACGGTTGCTAATATGCAGTTGCATAACTACACTTTAATATTTATCCCTTCGCTCGTTAACATGTAAGTTATGGATAACCGCAAACATTAACTCCACGACGGTTATCTTCATACGTGGGAGAAGGAGTTATCTTATCTTGGAAACGTGTCTGGCAAAACTCAAACACTACTCAGTTAAACATAACCCTTGGGCTACCTTGGTCGCGCAAGTTTTGCAACCATAGGATGGTGCTGCGCCGCGACCTTCTGGCACACAGGAAGTTGCTTCTGTGACCGTAACGGCAGCTAATGCACAGATTCACATATCATATCTAAAATATCTTAAATACGATATATTCAATAAAATAAATAACTAGCTCGGGTAATAATTCTCGTCAGCTAGCCCCCAAATTTGAAGAGAGAAAAAGATTATTACTTCGAATTTAAGAATTCTTGGATACAGTACCCGACGCTTCGCCTTCTTCTTTTGTATTGTACATTGTATGACGGTTTGTTTCCCAAGAAAAACTTTGGGTTTAACTTGACGGGTAATCATAGAGCTTTTACTACTCACTCGAGGCAAAACATAAGTGCGTTTAGGAGCTCGAGACCTCTGTGAATACAAATAGTCGCCTCTGGGCTCTATAAATAGAGAAGCTCTTTGTTATAAGACTTACAAGCTTTCATTGGCTAAGTTTTGACAATTCTTGAACGAGGAATAATCCCAAAAAATCGGTGGACCACAATTTTAATCCTTGAACGAGGAATTTGCATGTCGTCAAGGGCTTTTGCAAAAAGCAGGTCGAGAGACCTCCATCGACCAAGACTCGGCCCACTTTAGCATTGCTAATCGTGGGGGGTTATAACCAAAGGGAGTCATCGTGGTCGCGATAGTCCTCTAGGGCAATCTTCCCGGCTAAAGGTCAGGGATGTCTCCGACCAGCGGGGTATTGAGGCTCTCCTGGGGGAGCTTCAATCTTATTCACCTCTCAGCGAATAGACTTTTTAGAAAGGTAGGACGAAGAACCACAAAAAATAACATTAACATGATTATTTGGTACCTAGTATGTCATGTCCTCATCTCCATCAGCGTCTTTATTCCTATTGGGTTGTCATTTTCTGGTATGGTAGGCATAGGTGCTTTACCTTGGTAGAATTCTTCCATGCACTTTAATTAGTTTCGACAATTCTTGAAGTCGTGTCCCGGAACCTCATGCAACGAACACCACTTCTTGCTTCCTTGTGGGTTAGTCTGTTTTTTCATGTGGTCGCTGTTGCGGCCACCAGAAGGAGTTTTATTATTCTTGTATGGAATTTTGTTACCTTTATCCTGTGGTCGCTTTTCCATGATCACGACCTCTCGGGAATGACTTGTTCCATCCTTTTTTGACTTTTTGAACTTCCCACCCGTGGATGATCAGATTTCTTGTTAGAACTCTCTTTCTTTTAAGAGTCTAGACCAGGTTGTGGTGGTAAATCACCCTTATCAACCATCTTATTCCATTCTACTGCCTCAGCAGCGTCGGAATAACGATCAGCCATGTCGAAAAGTTTTGACACTGATCCTGGTGGGTGGATGCTGAGATCTTCCGTGAATCTTCGGTATCGAATGTCATGTTTAAAAGCTCTGATTACCAAATTATCAGAAATGTTGGGGATAGTATTTCTTACCCCCACAAACCTCTTGAAAAATTGTCGGAGGGTTTCACTCGAGGTCTGGCATAGACGATGAAGATCATCTTCCTTACTAGGTTTTCCATAGCAGTTTTGGAAATTGCTATAGATAGTATCACATAGCATTTCTCAGTTGTAGATTAATCCCTCCCTCCAGCTGGTTGAAAAGCCATGTTCGTGCCGGACCCTCAAGGACTATCGGCAAATAATTTGCCATTACTTTTTCATGTCCACCTACTGCCTAGATAGCAGTGACATAAATTTGGAGGAATTTAGATGGATTTTACGCCCCATTGAACCGCTCTATCATGGCTGGCTTGAATTTATCAGGCTAGACCACTACTCACAATCCTGGCGAAAAAGCTTTACAGTCAACATACGTAATACTTGGCTGCTGTTCATCGCGATTATCTCCATGGTTGCAGGAAGGGTTGCCATGTGGAACTCCAAGGTGTGGTCCTAAGCGCGAGCTATCGGCTCACGGTCGCGATCACAGGAATGATCAACCCTCCGGATCTTGTCATCACCATGACGAGTCGACGTGGCTCAAACACGGTCACGTCTTCTCTGGCTACAATTAGCACTATTTCCTTCCCGAGAATTGGTCACTGATCGTGGCAAGGCAGTTGGAGTTACATCTAATGCAACTCCATCAAGATTTTCTGCAAGAACTCTTGCAAAAGTTACCTCATCATCATTTGCAAAACCGGCAAGAGGGTTACGAAGCGCTTCTACGATCACGTGAATGAACTCCTGTGTACTTCTAGGAGCCAAAGGAGTCTTTTCCATTATCGCCTCAGCTACCAAGGAACACTCCAGATCTGTAAGCAACGATTGGTCGTGCCTACATCCACCAGGAGGTCGTTGGTGAGACGTTCCAAGGCCGAAGTTCACGGCATCATGGCGAAGTTGCACAAGGCACAGAGTTTCCTCTGTGGTCTTGCGAACCTCATCCTCTTGGCGCATGCGAGCTTCATCTTCCAACCATTTGTGGTCTCCTTCTTCCCTGGCAATCCGTTGCTCAGGAGTCTCCTTAGAAAGTCCAGCGACTTCCCGTGGAGCCGAAACCGCAGATGGGGAGAACATCTCCTCTTTGTCTGAGTCACACTCAAAGTCAAAGAGGGAATTCAAATTGTCTGGAGCGGAATCTTCCAGACAGAATGAACGGTGATCAACAAGATCATCCATATCTCATGTGGATGCATTGAGATCATCATTATTCAAAGCGATGGTTTGTGGTTCATACTCAGCTTTGAATGTGGCAAGGCTCACAGAAGGTGAATGAACTGCTTTCTCAAGTTCTTGGTCGATAGTTGTGACTAGAACTGGAGAAGAATTCTCCTTAGCACTCGGCTCAAGAGTGGCATCAATCTCTTCCATGGGAACACCGTCTTCATCCATGACATCGATGTAGTCAGTGAGATCAAAGTAATTCTCAGAGTCATATGCGCAAGGTACGGGATCCATAGATACAGCCAACTATGGTGAAGAAGAAAATGTCTTGTCATCCCCACGATTGGTGCTAGCTGTTGATGATTGGGACAATATCCCAAGCCGAACTTACACGAATTTGGTTTGTTTAGCAGGGAGACAGTATCAATCAATCACCAAAGAGAATCACTGTAAATATGGACGCATAGGCACTATGTTTATACAGGTTCGGGCCCTCGTAGTCTGAGTAATAGCCCTACTCCTATTATATTCTCATTATTTGAATAATGGAACTACAAAGTGTATATTGTTAAGTCTAATCTCCTTTTCTTGTTTTAGACTTCTCTCCCCTTCTTCAATCCCTAACCCCATTTTTATACTTGTTGAAAAGGATGCCAGTTACTTGACCGAAAGGACGCTTTGACGATAACTACACAATAGTTGTAAGCGGTTGCTGTTCGTTGGTTAGGATGTACTGTTATGGATAACTACACAGCAATGGGCAACTGCATAATTATTCTTATCTTGTCAATGAAGAGAGTATTATTCTGGGAATATTAGCCAAGGCCAAGGTGCGGTTATGGTGCAACCGTACAACTCTTAGACCATGATTAGAAAGTCTTGACCAGACCTTCTTGATTGGAGATACTTCCAATTCTAATAACTCTTTTGTTTCTATGTTCATGTATGGACTGCGAACATATATCAAGGATTATCATAACTCCGTGACCGGGGTGACTGTGGACAAATATCTCCATGATCGGAGAGGTCACGGGTAGTGTAATATGGGAGAGCACAGATTCTACGACAATAAGTATTGTGACCACAGAAGTCTGCAACCTCAATCATGAGTAATCATTCGTGATAGGTCTTTGTGTCTGATTGACAAAATGAATTGAGTTATGTCCAGAATATCTTGGAATATCTCATGATCTCTCTCTGTGGTCTCCCGCGACCATGGAAAGGTATAAACAAATAGCTTGGCTCTCTTTCTGTGGTCTCCTACGACCATGGAAAGGTATAACCAAACAACTCGAATCTCTCTCTGTGGTCTCCTACGATCACGGAAAGGTATAGGCAAAAGACTTGGGTAACACTAGTACAGTAAAGCTTTCTTCTATCGGTAAAAAATAGCCTTCTACTATCGGTTTTTGTACCGTTAGAGATAGACATGATAGAACAAGACATGTCATTTTCTAACGGTAAATAACCGTTAGAAGTAAACTATTCTAACGGCATTTTAGGTGAAAACCGGTAGAAAAACCATTCTAGCCTGACAGTTGTGAAAGAGTTTACCGATAGAAAAAGGATAGTACTCTCTCGGTTGTGTATGAGTTTACCGGCAGGAAAAGTTACACTCTTCTAACGGTTAATTAAGAGTGTACCGATAGAAAAAACCTTAGTGCTCTCTCGGTTGTGTATGATTTTACCAACAGGAAAAGTTACACTCTTCTAACGGTGAATTACGAGTGTACCGATAGAAGAAAGGATAGTACTCTCTCGGTTGTGGATGAGTTTACTGGCAGGAAAAGTTACACTCTTCTAACGGTGAATTACGAGTGTACCGATAGAAGAAAGGATAGTACTCTCTCGGTTGTGGATGAGTTTACCGATAGAAATACAGTATAGATGCAATACAATACATTCACAAATACAGTATATTCTTTACATTCACAATATAGTACATTCACACATACAATACAGATGCAATACATTATAGATTGGATACACAATACAGTACAGATGCAAAGAAGGGTAAATTCACATATACATTGAACAGATTGACACATTAGACAGTTATTCACATTTATTCACATATATATGAACCAATACAAATTGCAATCCAATACGGACAAATACTAACCAATAAGAGTATATATAAACAATCTATGCACGGAGTACACGAAAAAGAGAAAATTGACAACAAGTGAGTGAAAAGCTTGTCATGGCGGTTGGTTGGGCGCAACTTCCTCCATAACATATTGAGCCCAGATTTGTCAGAGATCTCTAATCTTTGCATTTTCATATTGGTCTTTGGACATGGTGATCTGCAAGCATGTGTGAATACTGAGTAACTAACTTCCTAATTTTGAACGTGACACCCAATTTTCAAATTTGAGTTAGCTATCGATGCTTACCTGGGGGAATTGGGCAAAGTTTGTCCGCACTAGGTCGTACATGTAGCGCAGCACATAAAACCCGCATTCCCAAGATTGCGGCTGCTGATGGCACTGAGATAATTGCATATGCGAAGACATGTTAGTTATTGTTTCCATAAACTAATTAAGCATAAACAAAAAGTCTTGTGAGTACCTCATATTCTTTCCAAGCTAGTAGAGAGCCCTGCGGTGCGGCATGCCTCCCTCCAGCGGACACATATTTCTCAAAAGCCCTGCATTTCAGTTAGCATTGCCGGTTAATGTATTATCATTAGCTAGTGAGGTCAAAATTTAAATCAAACATATATGTTACTTACGCCTCCATATTCCCCTTGACCACATATTCATTTGATAATCTGTCACGCATCGAATCGGGGTAGTACACCTTGTTCCTCCACGGACAGATCATGATGAGGATCCAGTGGCCCCTACGTTGTACATAAAAGAGAACCGCTAGGTCAAAGTATATCTGAGGTATAGCATACAAGATTGAGTTAAATTAGTACGAGATGCACTAACCTTTGGTGGTACGGCACCAGAATGAACTCTCTGTCCAACTGCGCCATCAGCGCCTTGGATATGTAGTGCTCATCGTGCGCGGCTTCGTGCTCTAGTATCACGAGGCTTGTTTTCTCTGGGTCGAGGAAACCGCCTCCGATGCTAGCCTGTACATGCACCTGCATGCAAAGGACAACATTAATATTGCACAGAAAGTTACTACATTTCAAATGAACTGCAACAATGCAGAGTTAGCAAACAGAGTTAAAAAACAATAATATATAGGATCAGCAAACTCACGGGACTCCAGTCCGTATGATGGACATATCGAGCTGCCGCCAGTTGTAGAGGTCGAACAGATCCTCGTGTGCCACGGATATACTCCCGGGCTCACGGTGGAACTGCTCAGGCCTGTAGGGAACTAAGAAGTTCAGATTGCGCCGAGCTCGGTGTAGGTACCACTCGTGGAGGTCTCTGGTTGATCGATCCAATTTGTGCAAAGCTGCCTCTGACACGAGTGGGAATCCATTCCTGAACCTCTCCAGCTGTCCCTTTCGCCCTTTGCCCTTGCCTTTGCCCTTGCCTTTTGCCGGAGACTGAGCGCGTACCTTCGAAGGCAAGGGCGAGGTGATGGCGTCTTTCTTCAGAGGTGAAGGCGTGGATGCGCTGGCTGGGGTCGAGGTCGTCTTTGCTGTGTTCAGGTTCACACAAGATCCGGCCTCATGCCCCGAGCTGGGGGCGCAGTCCCCTGGTAGCACACCAGCAGGCCATTTCAATTAATGAGCACGTATGTTATATTTTGCAAGTTGAGTGTACTGAGTAGGATGTAATCTAAAATGTGTAGGATTTACCTGTTGTATTAGAACACACTTCTTGGGCCACTGTACGTAGGAGCCTGTCGCGCCCCGAAACTGGGACTACGACTACTCCCGTGGAGACCTAGCTTGCTATAGCTAGTCCCATACAAGCATACCCTTGACTTCCCAGGATAAGTCAAGCACATGAGTATATTCACATTGCAGCAGAAAAACTTACAAAATATATTTAAGCAGTGTGGCTTGCTGGCCTTGATATTACATAAAAAGATTACAATAACTTCGCGGCATCAAGGTTTAGTTTAAGCAAAATAAAACTTCTACACAGCGGATGATGGGTGTCCCTTCCACAGTAAGAAGTTGATGGCAGAACAACGCATCAAGGATCTGGCGGAACTGGCTCTCCTTCATCTTGGTCCAAGAAGTTCTCCACGTTTTCCTCTTGATCTTGGTACGCTCCATCTTCTGGGTTATAAGTTGCAAGGGTGAGTACTTATGTACTCAGCAAGTCATAGGGAAGAGTAGATACATATAGTAGTATTATTATGAACCTTGACTAGTCAAGAATTATGGATGTTTGTAAAGTAATCTTTACTTTCATGCCTCATCTCATGGCAGCACTTTTCATAACATATCATCACTATTTATGTTCACTAGATTATAGCACTACCGCGACACGTCGACACACGACAGCCCACGATAGCACCCCTTATCATGACAACACATGTCATTTGGGTAATCTTGACTTATCAAATTTTATTTAGAAAGTATACTTGTGCCACACCCCGTGGATTTAATCCACCGCAGCAGACTCCTATAAACCCGGGAGCTCGGAGTATTCGAATACGTTTTTAAACTCTGCAGAGAGGTACCAATTTACCCGCAAGATATTCCACTTTCAAGCCCATCCTATCAATATGATTAGACCCTTCCTCACAACCATGTGTGAGTGGTAAGGTGGAAATAACAAGAACTTTTGTTATGTATCACTCACAATTCACCCCTGACCCTGTGGATCTCTCGCGAACCACAGTTGTGGCAGGTTGTACCCAAACCTCCACCCTTACTCATATCCCCATTGCTGGGTCAGTGTACAAGATCACCTTCAGTGATATATGTGGGAGCCATTCTCCATGTCAATCATTCATCACTACACAACTCATGCAGGGGTTTCATGTGCGATCCGTATAAGTACTTGTTCAGGCCTGTCCCTTACCAGGCTTGCGGTTAGCACGTGTTTCATGCCACTAGACGCACAACACAAGGTTCTAGTCCTTATATGCCAGTGACCAGACCATCCGCATCCATGCACCTTCTGTGCCTGCTATCCTTCGCAGTTTAGCACCTCCAGTGCTACAACCATCCATACCAAAATTCTGGTCACGGCTAGGGGTTTTATTTCATGAATATATATAAATATATTTATGATAGTTCATGGCTCACTATTTAATCAATTCACATTTCACAGGCATCCAGCTTAGTACTGCCAATTCACAATTCATTCATTCTCATGCAATACTACTTATATTCATGGTCATATCATAGCAATTCATAAAATATAGGTTCAAGATGATCAAGACTATGACTTTCCTTCCGCGTCGTGAGAGACAGCAGTTGACGTAGGATCAGCAGTGAAGTCCTCGAACTCTGGCTCTTGATCTATTCTCCAATCAAACAAGTAACCAAAAATCACAAACCTTTTCAATACATTAATATACTATATGCAATAATGCAAAGATGAATGTCTCGATGATTCTGAATGATTGGATGATTCTGAAATGATTGGGTTTAGAGGCTGATTAGGGTTAAGTTATGAAAACCAGGGTTAAGATTAGTTGTCAAAGGTTTACAAGGTTCCAAATATCTCAAAGTATCAGAATGATATCAAGGTTGCGACTGGTTCGCTCAAAAACAGCGAACGTCTTTAGGTCGACATTCGGTTCAAGGAATTGACATAGGGTCGATAGATGATAGAAGGACTATCTCAACTTGTGGCAGTAGAATAAAATGTAGGTTACAACTCCACAAGTCTAAGGGACAAGGTTATTTTCAATTTGCACAACTGGAAAGAGGTGAAAAGAACTAATGCCACTGGCTGACATGCTCTGGCATAGGGCTGACAATGTCAAATTCTAGGGCTAAGCATAAAATACAGTTCAAGGGCTCGAATCAAGTTGTGATAGAAGAAGAAATTGTAGATCACAACCTCAGGAGTCTAAGTAACAAAGTCATGCTCAAAATGCACATTTTGAAGGAAGTGAAAAGGGCTAATGCCACTGGTTGGCATAGCCTGGCATTGAACTGACATGGCCAGAAACTAGGGCTTGCCATAACTTTTGATCTAGGGCTCCAATTGATGCACCACTTTGTCTGGGAGGTAGGCCTCAGTAACAGGAACAATTCACTCAACAGGATCTAGGGCAGGAGATGGCCGAAAAGTGATGAAAACCGGCGATGAACTCGGTAGCTGAAGTTCCAAATCACAGTACTGGATAGGAATTAGGGCAAGGCTATAACTTCTGATTTAGACCGAATTGGAAGTCGAGCTAGTAGACAAAGTTGCTCAGGAGATCAAGGCGCATCTGGTGGACAAGGTTTCTAAAGCTGGATCGGCCGGGAATAGAATTCCGGTGGCCGGCGTCGGAGAAGATGATATTGAATTTGGGGTTTTCCATTATACACGATTTGAACTCAATTCCTTGCTCGAGGAGTATCTAGAAGGTATGAGAAAGCTTCTGGAATTGTTAGATTGGCCGGAGGATCACCGGAGAAGCCTGGCGACGGTCGCCGGCAGCTGGTGAAGCTCGGGCTAGGGAAAAGCTTCAATTCTTTCTAAATTTTTAAATCTGACTTCACAGGCTTGCTTAAAATAGCTCACTGATCATTTTTTTCTATTGAATCGAAGGCTAATTCGAATTAATTTGAGTTGCAAAGCTGGAACAGGGCATTCTGACATTTCCGGCGATCACCGGCGATGAGATGCATGAGGGTTCAATTAATTGCTACAGAACGATGAGATGGGTGAGGGTCACTCACTGATGCTATCAATTTGAAGGTAGAGGCTGCGGTTGAGGCTGTCACCGTGTGCCTCTGTGCTGAACTCGCCGGAGAAGAAGACTATAGCAAGAAGAAATATGGTTTAACTGCTTGAGGGTGTTGGAGAGCTCTGCTAAAGGTAGAAAAGCTTCTTTGGGTTTGCTATTTATAGGAAAGTGAAGTGTACGAAGCTTAAGCTCGCTGTTTGCTTGCGCCGGTGAAGAAGAAGGCTTCGGGTTGAAGCAACGGCGAGCAAGCTTCTCTCTGGCGTGCAGCAGCTGGTGAGCTGGACGGGAACTGTCACAGCAACAGCTACGGTGCTAACACGTGTGCGTGTGCAAAGGCGGTTGCAAAAATCGTGGCTAAAGCGGCGCTACTCAACGGCGAAACACGGCGTGGTCGCGGTCGAAGTCGAAGCAACGCTGTGCACTGTGCCGGCTGTGGTCGAGGTCGTCGTGCACTGCTGGTTTGGTCGCAAACAGTGGGTGGGGTCGAAGAGCTGATTCCTCGTCGCGAGCAGCTACTCCTCTGGTCGCAGCAGCTGGTGGCTGCTGGTCGAAACAGCCATTTGGACTGATTTGCAAATTCTGAAAATTGGCTGTGGACTGAATTGTAATTTCTGGTTTGGAAATGGTTAATTTACAATCTGATTTCACAGCTGAGTATAAACTTATACCTTATACTCATCTAGCAAGAGATTTGGTAAAATCTCTTGCATAATTTGATGATTTTCGATATAAACTGAAAATAGGATACTTTAGGGTAAAATAAGATCTGAGTTTTGTCGATTTCAAATTCTGGTCTTTAAGATGTAATTTTGTAATCTGGACAGAAGGAAAATTTGTATCAAATAGCATTTGGAAAAGATTTGCTGAAGAAATTCTGAATTTGGAGTTGATCTGAAGATTTTAGCCTTTTTGGGTTTCCAAATATCAGATAAAGGACTAAATTGCGATATAATTTGGATTGATATGTGAAAAAGACTTAGATGATATAATTTGGCTGCCAACTTTCTGGATTAAGTTATTGGCATACCCATGATCATAGTCCAAGAATAATCTGGTCTGAATTAGGTCAAGATTTAGCTAAATCTGAGTTCAGAATATTTAGAGTAATTAGATTAGAATAGTAATTAGAATCCTGTTTTCGAAAACAAAAAAGAATTGATAGATCTGGAAGTTAGAGATAGATTTGAATCTGGCTTCCGAAGACTTTTATATTTAGGGTAACTGGTAGATCATATCTGAGTAATCTGATCTTGATTTAGGTTCACAGGGAAGATTTTGAGATTTTAAGGTTTGAGATAGCTTAGGGTTGAACTGATCTTGTTACTGCTACAGATCCATGGTGTTATGCATGCATGATGTTCATGAAAAAGAGAGTTTTTATCCCTAAACTCAGGGTGTTATAGAGCCCACTGCCTCAGCAAGTGTCTGCATTTCCTCTGTTGGGACTGGCAATGGAGAATCGTTGTAGCCCGGCATGGCCATGTCCACCTGTACCTTTGCGAACCCCAACCACAGAGGTACGCAATGGATCCGGACATCCTCCCCAGACGGATATACGAACTCGTGTGCAACCACTTCCTGCCCGTCGCCTAGGTGAGTCAGTAGGCTGCAGCTCTCCGGCTTCTGCAAATTTGTAACAATTAAAACAGGTTAGCGAAACAATTCTAACAGAATGGGAGTGGCATCAACTTAAGTGCACATATGAAGTCTTGCAATACCTCAAGTAGATCCACTGGATCCGCGAGGACCTTCGAAGAGCAACTACTTATCCGACCTTGCGGGGTATCGTCGTCCTGGGGATCCGCATCTGCACTCTTGGCCAGCAATGCTTCTTTCAACTGTGCAAACTCTTCCCTCATTTGTGTGACCTCAAACTGCACCTCAGCCTGTATCTCCGCCCGTACCTCAGCCCGTATCTTCTCGGAGAGGTCCGCTTCCTTTTCCTTCCAGAAGCGGGCCTTCTTCCTCAGTGGAGCCGGATCTGCGAAACCAGCCTTCCACGACACAATGGCTCCCACGGTCCGTGTCCGCCCGAGATGCTCCTTATTTCCTAGAGCCCGGGTGAGGATGTCGTTCTCCCTCTGTGGGGTAAACAATCCCTCCATTGCCTCCTTTCAAAAGAGATCTGTTACATTTAAAGGTACCTTGTGAGACAAATACATATATACACTTGTGCGCACACAGTTTACGAGGTTAGCCAACTTATCATTCGCTTCACAACGTCGGCGTCCCTAGGGTTTGCGAACTGCACAGACCCCGTGGACGACACGGACCCTCTCCCCCTCCACCATCGCTTGCACCTCGCATCCCAGATCTCGGAGAGCGGCAACTCAGGGGAGTCGATGACATAATTTTGCTCGTCTTCCTTCTTCCACTGCTCCTCCTTCCCCGCATAGCCCCGGGATCCGAGCCGATGCGGGTGGTCGTTCCTCTTCTGGATTGCCTTATTCTTATCGCTAAGGGCGTTGAACTCCTCGGTCCCCTTCTGCTTGGTGAATTCCTCCCATACCTCCTCCGATATGAAGGGGTACTTCTCGCAAGGAGATTTCCCCACAGCGAGGAAGTTACTGACGAGCCAGCTCTTAAAGGTTTTCCATGTTTCGTTCATGTCCTTCAAGCATGCCGTCCTAGGTTTATCGTCGGGGATGTTCCACTTAGCCTGTTTTCAAACAATGCATACAATTAACCACGAGTTAGTTAAACTTTAGTATAAGCCAAGAGAACGTGATTACGAAAGAGTTCAGTGATTTCAGTTAATTTAACCTTCACTTCCGCCCACAACCTATCCCTCTCATCCGCTGTCACGTCCTTCCAGCTCTGGACGGTGATCTTCACCCTTTCTTTCGCCAACAGCCCAACGTAGGCCGCGTACTTCCCAGCATTCTTTCCGATCGGCCTCCCAAATTGGTTGAACTCACAAGAAAGATCCGTGCGTTTGTCCAAACGGCCCAACGTCGTCGCGCCTCGCCCCACCCTCTTGAGCTGGGATGAACCAGCTGCATCTTCAGTTACGTTGGCCCTAGTCGAACCACTACTACCATCCGATGAAGACAACGACATGTCTTTCCCCTACAAAACTATCAACAAACCATCAAAAATTTAATGGAAACACAAACCAAATCATTTTACAAAGCAAAAGGACCTATTTTAAATATTTTTTCTATCGATAAACACAGAAACTACCAATATAAGATAAGATTCTATTTCTGAGCATTTTCATCTACACATTTTCATATAGAAAGCAGGCAACATATGAAAATTAATTCTTCTTGGAGTCCCATAACTCAGTTCAGGATTGGAGACTAATTAGGGCTGCTAAAGGGATGTCCGAAGAAAATAGTACTAAAAGACATGCAAAAATTAATTGCTGAAGTGTTCAGCAATTTTTTCTATTGGTAAACACATGAGATACCGATAGAACATAACAATGTTTTCTATCGGTAAATACATGAGATACCGATAGAACATAACAATGTTTTCTATTGGCAAAGATATGAAATACCGATAGAACATAACAATGTTCTCTATGTGTATATGAAATATTGTTGATAAGCCGCCATTCACTGGCATCACCTAATCTTGGTTTAAGTCAACATTCTCCATGATTTGCTATACTAATATTCATGGGCCAGCATTATTATTTCACACATAAATATGCACACAAGCATCTAAGTGCCACTGTGCATAATCTGACAAACTTAATGCTAATGGAATATAAAGATATTGAAGTAGCACAGAAAGTAGGTCACAACCAAAAAAAATAACATGGTTTATAGCACCCTCTCTTGGTTATCTTTAGCATTACCTGTATGCAAATCATCAAGACTTCACATCTATTAGGTTGGGAAAAGTCATGTATAAGCATTTGAAACATATACATCGAAGACCCATCCACATTGCCATATATTCATACCAAGTGAGTCAAAATTCCCAACCAAACTAGTACATTGCATGGCTCATGTCCTTCCAGATCCAAAGTTTTAATACTTGTTTAGAAATCTTTTCTATCGGTAAACACATGAGCTGCCGATAGAACATAACAATTTTTTCTATCGGCAAATACAGGAGATACCGATAGAAGATGTGTAAGAACACCTCCAACATATAAACTGCATTACATGGCAGTTGGATACAATTGATCACACATACAACAGTATAGATAATTTTAAATCTCAAAATAGGTTCATTGCAGCACTAGAACATATTACGTCAACCCTAATTTAAATCAACATTGCCTGCGGAATTTACATAATCCAATACAATAGGGAACCCTACTTTAATTCCAAAACTTGAAGAATTAGTACGTACAAAACACTAAGATCAAATAAGGAAGATGCTGGAAAAAGAACGACGAATTAGGGTATTTTACGGCGATCAGTTGTGGTGATGAAGAGGCAGCGTAGAATGCAGCGGCGGCCGGCGAAGGATGAAAATATGGACCGGTGGCAGTGGTGAACCAGTATCCAGGCGGCGATCGTCGTGTGGGAGTGAGGAAGTAAGTGGTCACTGCGGAGGTTGTGGTTTTCACGCTCGAAGAGATGCAGTGCTATAAGTTGGAACGGTCCGACTGGAGGGAAACTCAAGGGCCATGTTTAATAAAGTAGTAGATGCCCTTTTCTATCGGTACAAACAACAAAATACCATCAGACTAATGGTTTTATTCTAACGGTACAAAAAAATAATACTGATAGAACAAGTAAATTTTTCCCAGAGTAATTTTTGAAGTGGGCAGGGCATTGGAAAATGATGTTTCAGGGAATGAGATTTTTGGAGAGCTTAATTTTTGAAGAAGCAAGAGGCTGCAATGAGATTTTGGCAAGAAAATTTGAAGGGAAGAATTAAGTTCTTACAGGATAAAGGTACTGTATATGTTAGAACTCATGCTGTGGAGTAAAATTGAGATATATTAATGCTGTGAACTAGCTTATCATTAAGTTCTAAAGAAAAATGTATTGCTTAATGTATTTCGCGCTCAAAGAGACGCAGTGCTATAAGTTGGAACAGTTCAACTGGAGGGAAACTCAAGGGCCATGTTTAATAAAGTAGTGGATGCCCTTTTCTATCAGTACAAACAACAAAATACCATCAGACTAATTGTTTTATTCTAACGGTACAAAAAAATAATACCGATAGAACAAGTAAATTTTTCCCAGAGTAATTTTTGAAGTGGGCAGGGCATTGGAAAATGATGTTTCAGGGAATGGGATTTTTGAAGAGCTTAATTTTTGAAGAAGCAAGAGGCTGCAATGAGATTTTGGCAAGAAAATTTGAAGGGAAGAATTAAGTTCTTACAGGATAAAGGTACTGTATATGTTAGAACTCATGCTGTGGTGTAAAATTGAGATATATTAATGCTGTGAACTAGCTTATCATTAAGTTCTAAAGAAAAATGTATTGCCTGATGTATTAATGATAAGTTCCTCACCTTGATGCACAACTTGTGGGCTGTTTTCTTGGCATTTTTCCCTGAAATAGAAAATAATCATCAATGGTTTTCAACCAATAATCCTTCTTCGTGATCATCTCGTAGATAAGTTGTTTCGTCGATATCTTCAGTAGGGATAGATTGAATGTCCTATAAAAATAGAGGTATTTTGTCGAATTGGTTATACTCCTCTTCGTCGACAACGTCTTGGACCCCAACAATACGTCTCTTGCTGAGGAGGACAACGTGCAAGTTTGGATTGGCCAGGTCAACGATGTAGAATACCTGTGTGGCTTGCTTTGCAAGTATGAATGGATCGTCTTGGTGTTCGACTCTATCAAGATCGACGAGAGTAAACCCGTAACTGTCAACTTTAACACCTCGAGGGATTTCGACTCATTGGCATCGAAATAAGGGAATCTTAAATAATCCGTAATCGAGCTCCCATATTTCGTCAATAGCACCGTAATATGAGTTCAGCCCCCTTACTGACCTAGCATGCTCGGAAATAGCAAACAGTGTGACTCCGCTACATTGCGTGTTACTCTTGGCGTCTTGAGCTCTTGTGTAAAATGAATACCCATTGATGTCGTATCCCTGCCAAGTCCCTACAGTGAATCTTGGGCCTCTGGCCAACTATGTCAGTTTGCTATGCTGACTATCAGTTTGAATGTCAGTTTGTGTTAACTGACAATTGTCCAGAGAGTGTGTTTTCCGGGCCAAAAATTTTTGTACTAAACTAACTGTCAGTATGCCCATACTAACTGTCAGTTTGTGTTTCGACCACAACTATTTTTATCTGAGATTCTTTTAAAACTGGTCGATGTTTTAGTCGAACTGACTGTCAGTTTGCATAACTGACTGTCAGTTTGGGGTTTTAAGTTTCGTTATACGACTACAAACGGCTAGCTATTTTTTATCCGTAAATTTTGTCGGCCGTTGTGTATGTAATTGATTGTCAGTTTGGTGAACTGATTGTCAGTTTGAGTTGCTGATTTTTAACCCTGGCTCCAACGGTTCTTTTGATCCTTTAGGCTATAAATAGAGGCTTTGAGCTCGTATTTTATAGAATAAGCAGCCTCCTCTCATACACATTCTTGAGCTTTAGTTTCTTATACAAAATCTTGATCTTTTGATCAAGTCGAGTGATTTTCAGATCCACCGAGTGCTTTCTGTTCATATCATTTGCATCCTATTAGTTTCTCGATGATTGTTAGAGGTCTAGAGAAGACCTTGCTGCCTGTTACTCTTGGTGAGCGCTCTCGCTTAGACGGTTTGGGGGCGTGGCCGTTGATCTTTCCATTCGAAGATTGTTGGAGAGACTCGGCAAGGTTGTAAAAGGCATCGGTGCTCACCTTTCCGGAATGGACAAGGAGCAGCCATTAGTGGATAATATCCTTCGTGGATATTGGAGCAAGACTCAATTTATTTGAGTGCTTCAACGAGGATTAGGGGAGACTGGGCGAGTCTCCGAGACCTTGGTAAAAACGTTGTATTCGTTCTCTCTTCCTCTTTCTCATATTATTATTTGTTCTTGATTTCTTTATTTGTAAATATTTGTTTTAAATTGAAGTTTTTAAAAGCCTCCTATTCACCCCCCTCTAGTCGGCATCCTTGATCCTACACGTGGTATCAGAGCATGGTCTCTCGATAAATTAGGCTTTACCGCCTAGAGAGAGGATGACGTCTAACGAGGGTTTTTCTCTTGGTCATACCGGTCGTGCGCCTATCTTTGATGGGACTAACTATCCTTACTGGAAAGTGCACATGTCGGTATTCCTAGAGGCAATGGGGCTTGATGTATGGGACATCATTAAACTTGGTTTTACTCCTCCGGATGATCCGGCAAGTCACTCCGATGACAATAGGAGAAAACTACATTTAAATGCCCGTGCAAAAAATGCACTCTTTGCCGGTTTGTCTCTAAATGAGTTCAACCATGTAAGCAATATCACAACTGTTCACAAGGTTTGGACCACCCTCGAAGAAATTTACGAGGTTACGACTAAAGTCAAAGAGGCAAAACTGCTTATGGTGAGGCAAAGATACGAGACATTCACAATGTCGTCAACCGAGTCCGTGGATTCCATGTTCACCTGGTTGAACAATATTGTAAATGAACTCAAGGGTCTCAGTGCTGATTTTACTGACCTTGATATTGTAAGAAAGATGCTCAGGGTGCTTCCAGAAAGCTTTGACACTCTGGTCACGGTACTCACAAACTCTAACTTGTCGACCACAACACCGACAGATCTCTATGGGAACGTCATTAACCATGAGATGCATCGAAAGGAGAAGAAGGAAGCAACCGAACCCTCGGAGACGAAGAAGAAGGCGTTGGCTTTCAAAGCCGGCACCAAGAATGATCCAAGCGATGGCTCTTCCGATGAAGATCTAGCACTCATGGTAAAGAACACACAAAAACTTCTTCGCAGGTTACACAAGAAGGGTGTCAACATCGACACTCGACCAAAGGGGCCGAAGCAAACAAACTTCAAGGACATCATATGTTACGGATGTCACGAAAAGGGACATATAGCATCAAGATGTCCCAACAAGAACAAAACTTGGAACAAAAAGAAGAAGTTCTTCAAGAGGAACAATGATGCAACCAACGAAGCATGCTTCGGAGAATGGATGTCCGGAGGTGAGAGCTCCGACTCCGACTCCGACGATGAAGGAGGTTGCTCCAAGAAGCTTGCCAGACTAGCTCTCGGCAACACATCGACTAGTTCATCCCTTTGTCTTATGGCTAAAGGTGATGAAAAAGTACACTCTAACGATCCCTCATATGATGAATTAGTTGAAATGATCACCGAATTAAATGAGGTTTATGGAGCTACTAAAAGAAGTATAAAGCGCTTAAAGAAGAACATTCTTCTTTACGCACTCAATACTCAGAACTAAAAGATTCATATGAAAGCTTGCTTATCAAAGACATTACTCATGCTTCATCGAAAGTTGATGTATCCACTTCATGTGATTTAGATACTCCTTCTACTAGCCATCATATACCATGTGCTTCAAATGATACTATCTTAAATGAGAATATTGAAGGCACAACTTGAAAAACTTGGAAAAGGTTTAGAAAACTGCTACAAAGGAAAAGTATCCCTTGATCTAATCCTTAGTAAACAAAAATGTTCATTTAGAAAAGAAGGACTAGGATACTTTCCGAAGAAAGGAAAGAAACCAAATACTAAAACTGTGTTTGTAAAAGCATGCAACACATTTTGCTTTAAATGCCATGAAACTGGTCATTCGCATGAAGCATGTCCTTTAATGACTCCAAATTATTTTGATACTTGCTACATGCTTCAAAAGTCGAAGAAAGGATATGCTATAGCAAAGTATGTTGGTGCACCCATGTTAAACAAAAAGAAGAAATCAATTTGGGTGCCCAAAGCTTTGATCACTAACATTGAAGGACCCAAAAAGGTTTGGATACCTAAAAAGACTTTATTCTTTTGTTTATGCAGGTGAACTACAAGACCGGTGGGAAACATTGGGTGCTAGACAATGGATGCTCCGAACACATGACCGGTAACAAGAAATTGTTCACCTCGATAGAAGACAACTCAAGCAAAAATCAAAAGATCACCTTTGGCAACAATCGTCAAGGAAATGTGGTAGGCTTGGGTAAAATTGCTATTTCAAACGATCTCTCAATTTCGAATGTTTTGTTAGTTGAATCTTTGAACTTTAATTGCTTTCCGTTGCACAAATTTGCGATCTTGGATTTCGTTGCACATTTTATCCCAAAGAAGTTTTAGTTGAAAGTTTAAAAGATAATTCTTTGATTTTCAAAGGCTTTCGTTTTGGAAATTTTTTTTGGTTGATTTTCACTCAAAGGATGTATCTCTTTCAACATACCTTGTCTCTCAAACCACAAAGGGTTGGTTATGGCATAGGAGACTCGCACATGTTGGAATGCATCAATTGAAAAAGCTTTTAAAATGAGATTTGGTTATTAGCTTAAAGGATGTGAATTTTGAAAAGGATAAACCTTGTAGCGCCTGTCAAGCTGGCAAGCAAGTAGCTACTTCACATCTGATTAAGCGTGTTCTTTCGACTTGCAAACCTTTGGAACTATTGCATATGAATTTATTTGGACCTTTTGAGTTCCAAAGTATCGGGGGTAGCAATTACGGTCTTGTGATTGTTGATGATTTGACTCGATATACTTGGGTTTTCTTTATTTCTCAAAAATCTGAAACCCCCGGTGTTTTCAAAAGTTTTGCAAAACGTGTTTCCACTAAATTCGAACTTTCCATCAAGAAAATCCGTAGTGATCATGGTGGAGAGTTTGTTAATTCTACTTTATTTGATTTTTGTGATTCGCTTGGAATTAAACACAAATTTTCTACTTCTTACATTCCATAGCAAAATGGAGTCATAGAAAGGAAAAATCGAACACTAATAGAAATGGCAAGAACAATGCTAAGTGAGTATGATACTCCTACTCGCTTTTGGGCCGAAGCCGTGCATACCGCTTGCTATTCTATTAACCGTCTTTATTTGCATCCACTTCTGAACTTAACTCCTTATGAGCTTCTTATTGGGAGTAAGTCAAACATTTTTTATTTTCGAGTTTTTGGTTGCAAATGCTATATTCTTAAGAAAAAAAATTTTGGTGGTAAATTTCAAAGAAGAGTAGATGAAGGCTTTCTAGTCGGATACTCCACCAATAGCAAAGCTTATCGCGTTTTTAATAAAAATACTGGTTGCATTGAAGAATCATGCCATATAGAATTCGATGAAACTAATGGCTCTCAAAAAGAGCAAGTCTCTTGTGAAGTTTCAGGTGAATATCTTCAAGAAGCCGTGAAGAACATCACAATTGGAGACATCAAGCCAAGAGAAGATGATCAAGAAGATGATGAGAACATTGAGATTGATGATCCACATGTACCATCACCTCAAATTGATCCACCAGAACAAGATCAAGACGAAGCAATACAAGATGAAGCACCAAGGCAACATCAAACGATCACCAAGGATCACCCTCTAGATCAAATCTTGGGTGATGTCAGTAAGGGTGTTCAAACTTGCTCTCGTATTGCTGCATTTTGTGAACATCATTCTTTTGTATCTTCTTTAGAACCTAAACATGTTAATGAAGCCTTAAATGATCCTGATTGGGTAAATGCTATGCATGATGAACTTAATAACTTTTCTAAAAATGAAGTTTGGACTTTAGTAGAAAGACCCAAGGATCATAATGTAATTGGAACAAAATGGGTTTTCAGAAACAAAGCTCGTCTTGTTGCTCAAGGTTTTACTCAAGTCGAAGGTTTAGACTTTGGTGAAACTTTTGCACCTGTAGCAAGACTTGAAGCGACTCGTATACTTCTTGCTTATGCATCATGTTTTAATATTAAATTATTTCAAATGGATGTTAAAAGTGCTTTTTTAAATGGTGAAATTTCTGAACTTGTTTTTGTTGAACAACCTCCCAGTTTTGAAGATTCAAAATTTCCAAACCATGTATTTAAATTGTCTAAAGCTCTCTATGATCTCAAGCAAGCTCCTCGAGTTTGGTATGAACGACTTAGAGACTTTCTTTTATAAAAAGGTTTTAAAATTGGGAAGGTTGATACAACTTTGTTTACAAAGAAAATTGAAAAAGATTTGTTCATTTGTCAGATATATGTTGATGATATTATTTTTGGATCTACTAATGAACATTTCTGTCATGAGTTTGGAGCAATGATGTCTAGGAAATTTGAGATGTCAATGATCGGTGAGCTGAGCTTCTTCCTTGGACATCAAATCAAGCAACTCAAGAACTGCACGTTCGTGAGTCAAACGAAGTACGTGAAGGACCTGCTCAAACGCTTTGGGATGGAAGACACTAAGGCAATCAGAACCCCCATGGCGACAAATGGACATCTCGACACGGACAAAAGTGGAAAATCGGTCGATTCTAAACTCTATAGGTCTATGATTGGTAGCTTATTGTATCTCACTGCATCTAGGCCTGATATCATGTTTAGTGTGTGCTTATGTGCTAGATTTCAGTCAGATCCTAAGGAATGTCATTTAATTGATCTTAAAAGAATCCTTAGATATTAAAATGCTATCCCAGTTTAGGTCTTTGATATCCGAAAGATGCAAATTTTGGATTAATTGGATATTCGGATTCTGATTATGCTGGTTGCAAGATTGATAGAAAAAGTACATCTGGTAGCTGTCAGCTGTTGGGGAGATCATTACTATCATGGTCATCTAGGAAACAGAATTCTGTAGCTCTCTCCACAGCTGAAGCTGAATATGTGTCTGCGGGAAGTTGTTGTGCTCAATTATTATGGATGAAGTAAACATTTTTGGATTATGGAATTAGATTTGATAAAGTGCCACTCTTGTGTGATAATGAAAGTGCCATTAAAATTGCAAATAATCCTGTTCAGCATTCTAGAACTAAGCATATTGAAATATGGCACCATTTTATTAGGGATCATGTGGCAAAAGGAGATATTGATGTGAGCTATGTTAGAACAGACATGCAACTTGCAGATATTTTCACCAAACCCTTAGATGAATCAAGATTTTGCTTTTTAAGAGGTGAACTGAACATTATTGATATATCTAATGCTAGTTGATGTGCTATTTGTGTTAAATTATATTAAATATATTTTGTTCCCTCTCTGGACTTAATCTGCCTCTATTCGAATTTGACCAAACTGACAGTCAGTTCAGTGCTTAGGAGCCTATTCTTAACCTCTGGTCGAAGTCGTTGACCATGCTGATAGTCAGTTTCACAAACTGACTGTCAGTTATGTGCATTTGTCTTTGGTCGTAGCACCTGGTCGTTTTTGAGACTCAAACTGACTGTCAGTTTCATAAACTGACTGTCAGTTTCAAAACTCAGTTCTATGAACTGACTATCAGTGTTGTACACTGATTGTCAGTTCCAAGTTTCTGGGTTTGGAACTGACTGTCAGTATATCATACTGACTATCAGTTTGTGTCTCCAAAACCCTAAAATCCCCGTTCTGTTTTGCGTCTCCTCGCCTTCTCTGTTTCGCCGCCGCTGCCCTCTCATCGCCGGTGCCTCCCCTTGCGTGGTTGCGCCACCTTTCCTCGTCGCCGGCGCCTCCTCCTCGTCGTCGACGTGCGCCGCCGCCTTTCGCCGCCCCTTTGCCGCACCGTGGGCCACAGTGCCGTGGCTCACCATAGTGCCGCTCCTCGCCACCATTCCTTGCCGGTGCCGTACTTCGTTCCTCTCCTCGCAGTGTGTCGTCGTGTTGTGGTTCTTTGTCGACACCTGTTCGGCTTCTTCTATTCAGTTTCAGCCTCCTCAAATCAGGTCCTCTGTTTTCTCTCCCCTGTTTCATTTCTTAGCCATGTCTGATCAGCCGTCCTCGTCTCGACACTTGGCCCGTCGGAAGACCGCTGCAAACTGCAGTCGTTCAATGGGTCAAACGTTCGAGACCAGGCCTTCGCCTCCACCTCTGCTTGAGCGCATGCCCGTGGATTATTCCCGGTGGCACGCGAGCCGCCTTCACTCCCTTCACGCCGCAAACCCGTATCTCTCGCCGCGTCCCACTGGTTGCAACGCGTGCGACGTCCTTACCTTCTACACGAACTTACAGCTGGATCTTTTCACCAGCATGTACAGCCGTGTCCCCATATTCGCCCATCGCTCTCTATCCTGGCAGACGATTGCCTCTCGCACAGGCATCGTCTCCCTGGCAGATTCCTTCGCCTCCTTTGGGATTCGCGATTTAGTCGCTGATTCCTCACTCCACTGGGCTGATAGGCCCATCTGTCAGTTCTACTCCACCGTCTTCGTTTCTCCCCAGTGCGGCTTCATCACCTTCATGATGGGCCTCCAGGTTCACACCGTCACGAAGGAGCAGATTGAGTCTGCGCTTGGACTGGTTTGCCCTCCTTCTAGCCGCCAGCTCCACACTCTTCCCGACCTCGAGCATCGGGAGGTGGCCATGCTTTACTCCGGCCCCTTCTAGCTCCGTCACATCGCCGACCTGCGCCGTGATGTTGACCTGGCATTGCGGATCCTCCGTCTCACATTGGTCCCCATGACGGAGACAGGGCCAGGGTCACTTATCTCGCCCTCCATGTGTTGATCTCCATCTTCCAGGAGGAGCCTTTCGACGTTGCTGATCTCATCATCAGTGAGATTCAGCACGTCTTTCTCTCTCCACACCGTCAGCTGATATATGCTCTGTATATCATGGCGGTGCTTCTGCATATTCGGGCTGTGGATACTGACCTCCCGCAGTCCCTTCATCCCCTTCTCTTCTATCCTCCTGGCCAGACCGACCGTCGCTTTGGTGCCCGGCCTGCAGCTGCTGCTGACCCTGGTTCTCCCGCATCTGATGATGATGCTGCGGGGGAGTCAGAGGACGAGACTCTAGTTCAGGAGTCTGATCCAGCACTAGCTGCGGAGACAAGCATCGGCTCTTCCTCGTTGTCTTCTTCTCATCTCCAGCAGATCATCCAGACCCAGCAGCAGATCCTGCGCACTCAGCAGGAGCACCATCAGATGCTGCTTCGATTGGTTGCTCAGTAGGAGGAGATTCTGCGTCGCCTGCCTGCCTCGGCTTCTTCGGATCCTCGCAAGAGGGCCCGCCCTGCGTCCTCTTCACCGAGCTTCGCTTCAGGGCCTACTGCTCTGGCTCCTGCTGCACCTGCCTCCGTAGCCCTAGCTTCTACTCCTCCAGCTTCATCGGGTGTCGACGCGTCTGGATCTCCTGCTGGTTCCGGAGATACGGCCGTCTTAGGACTTTCTTTAGATGATGAGCCTTAGGTCTGATTTGTATTTTGCCTCCCTTTTTGTGCTTGATGCCAAAGGGGGAGAAGTATTCTATATATTTGTGTTATGGATGATTTTGGATATATTTTATTGGATGTCAATGTCTGGATTTTGGTTTATTATATACGTCTCTGTGAAACCGATCTTGGCAACTCATTTCCCTCTGGAAGCATGTCCGCTAAAAGATCTAATAGCACCGTGAAACTCTTATCGCTCCAACCGTTGCTTGCCTTCAAGTTATATAATCTCAACATAGAAGACAACTTTGTAAATTTTGCACATCTGGGGAACAAAGGCTTCTCAGAATCAACAATTAATTTCTCAAATTTACCAAAATCGTTTTCCCTGTAATCTTCTTCTACATCACATTACATTTCATTTAAATTGTCGTCATCTACATGCACATCCGAACGAACACTATCAATGTTCTGATGATCATCATTACTGCAATCCACTTCCGGGTCCTGCTGAGTGGTAGCGGTGCTCGTTTCCTCAAGATCTTCACCATGCCATATCCAACGGGTATAGCGTGCGTTAAAACTACAACGAATCAAATGACTCCTAATTTGATCAGAGTTGCCGAACCTCTTTAAGTTCATACAATCTATACAAGGACAATGCATATCTTTCTCTCCCTTCTTCGCCTTTTCTTGCTCAGCAAATTTAATAAACCCATTCACACCCTCCAAATACTCAACAGTAGTACGTTTTATTTCATACATCCAATATTCTCGGTCCATCTACAATTATTTCATAAAATTGACAAATTGAAATAAATAATTAATGACTCAGGGCATGCATGCATGAAACATCATCAATTAGGCCATATGTATATATAAGCTACTTAATTACATTAATGGATATATGAAACCCTAACTTGATGCATTAATTGGAAGAGCTAGCTAGCTAGCTTATTAACTTCAGCCATAAATCATTCCTAGCTTAACTTCAGCAAACTATAGCTAGCTAGCCAACCTAGTCTCCTAGTTTTGGAGCTACATGCATCTAGTTTAATGAATTGGTAGAGAGAGGGAGAGTGTGAAAGAGTGATCGAGAGAGAGAGAGGTGATGAGAAGGTGACAATACCGAGGGGGATCGAATTATCAACCTCCCAGCTAGCTTCTCCAGATCACTCTACCTTGAAGCGTGGATGCACGTATAGTAGAAATGATCGAGGATGCAGAGCAGGGGTCGAGATAAATTGTGCAATTTTAATATCGGTTCAAAACCACAACCGATAGTACACTTTTCTCTCTTCTAAAGGTCCCCATTGTTATAACCATCAGTTTATATGATGTCATTTTACTATCGATTTGTTTTATATAACCGATAGTAAAATTTACTTCATTATATCGGTTGGTACAGTAGTAACCGATAGTAAAAATTCTGTAATTTCACTATCAGTTACGAAAGACAAACTGATAGTACAATTTCCTCTATTATATTGGTTGGTACAATAATAACTGATAGTAATAATTGGTTGCTATTCATTAATGGTACACTAGAACATAACCGATAGTACAAAGCCTCTTCTCCACCGCTGTCGTCGTACCCTATCGATTTTTTCCAGATTGCTTATAACCGTTAGAAGATATGGATTAGTGGATTGCATTTCTGTAGTAGTGGTAGTGAGTTGACGAGGGGCAAATTAGATGACCCTGCTTCGTCCCAACACAAGAGGAAGGCGTGAGGCGCGAGATGTTGTGCCGTTTGGCCAAACGCACGGATCTTTCATGTGAGTTCAACCAGTTTGGGAGACCGATTGGAAAGAACGTGGGGCAGTACGCTGCCTATGTTGGTTTGTTGGCGAAGGAAAGGGTGAAGATCACTATACAAAGATGGAATGACGTTAAGGACGACAAGAGGGATAGCTTCTGGGTGGAAGTGAAGGTAAAATTAATCAAAATCCCTAAACTCTTGAGAAATCATATTCCCTTGGTTTATCTCGAAGATTAACTAAGTCCTGCTTATATGCAAATCTCTATGTGAGAAATACCCCTTCATAACGGAGGAAGTATGGGAGTACTTCACCCAACAGAAGGGGACCCCTGAGTTCAAGGTATGTATGCTTCCTTTGCTTGGTCACACCGTTGTATGGAGTAACCAACGGTGCATTAATTTTCCTGTTTCTGGTATGAAGGCCCTTAGCAAGAAGAACAAGGAAATTTAGAGGAGAAACGACCACCCGCATCGGCTCGGATCTCGTGGCTATGCGGAGAAGGAGGAGCAGTGGAAGAAGGCCAAAGATGAGGCGTCGACTTTCGTCGACTCCCCTGACCTGCCAATCTTTGAGATCCGCGATCCACGATGCAAGCGCTGGTGGCTGGCCAGAGGAACCGTGTCATCCACGGGGTCTGTGGAGTTCCCAAACCCCAAGGACACCAAGGTCGTGCAGCGAATCATAAGTTAGCTAACTTTCTGGTTGGAATCATAGAGTGTGGTAGAAAAAACTATGATCAATCGTGTGTGCACAAGTTTGCATATATTTTTTTCTCATAACATAGAGCTTTGAATGTAACAGATCTCTTGCTCGAAGGAGGCAACACAGGGATTGTTCACTCCCCATAGGGAGAATGACATCCTAACTCGAGCTCTAGGGAACAAGGAGCATCCGGGGCGGACGTGAACCATGGGGGCTGTAGTGACGTGGAAGGATGGCTTCTCAGAGCCTGGGCAAAAGGCGAAGAAGACTCGCAGCTGGAAGGATAAGGAATTGGAGCTGGCTGAGAAGATACGGTCCGATGTGACTGCACAATTCGTGGACATGTTCGCTCGAATGAACGAGAAGTATAAACGCCTCAGCCGAATTGTGCAGTCCAAGGATTTAGATCCAGTTGCCGAGGTCGACGCTGGTAGGTCGAGTAGTTGCGGCTCGAAGGTTCACGTGGATCCAGTGGACCTGCTTGAGGTATTGCAACTCTTGAGCTATATATGCAGTTCAGTTGATGCCACTCCTGTTACGTTAGAATTGTTTCGCTAACCTGTTATAATTGTTGCAAATTGCAGAAGTCGGAGTGCTGTAGCCTATTGATCTACATAGGCGACAACCTTGTAGTGGTTGCACACTGGGTCGTATATCCGTCTTGGGAGGATGTCCGGATTCACTGCGTACCTCTGAAGCCTGGGTTCGCAAAGGTACAGGTGGACATGGTCCTCCCAGGCTACAGTGCTTTTCCATTGCCTGTCCCAACGGACGAAATGCAGAAAATTGATGAGGCATTGGGCTCGTACATACAGTGGCCCAAGAAAGGTGTTAGACTACAGGAGGTAAATCCTACCCATTGTAGCTTACAACTCAGTTAATATACTCAACTTGCAAAATCTAACTTATGCTTTCATAACTTAAAGTGGACGATGGATGCTAGCGCACTTCATGAGGACCCCACCCCCAGCACAACTCATGACCGAGCTCCTTCCGCCCCCATGCCTCCTCTGACGGCCTCGACCCCACCCAAAGGACGCACGCCTCCTCGGAAAGCCCCTTAGCCATCAAAAGAGGCCTGCAGCATCGCGCCCCAACCTTCGAAGGTATACACTCGCTCCTCGGCTAAAGGCAAGGGCAAGGGCAAGGCCAAAGACAAGGAGAAACAAAGCCAGCCGGGTGTGTTCAAGAATGGGTTCTCACTCGTGTCGGAGTACCTTCTGCGCAATATGGATCAAACAACCAGAAGTCTCCACAAGTGGTACTGACCCGGTCTAGGCACCACATCAACTTCGTAGTTCACTTCAGGCCAGGTCATTTTCACCGTAAGGCCGGGAGCATATCGGTGGCCCACGAGGATTTGTTCGACCTCTTCAACTTACAGGAGCTTGATATGTCCATCATACGGACTAGAGTCCTGTGAGGTGCTGATCCTATATGTTATCGCAGTTCATTTCATAAATCTAATCACTTTGTATGCACTACTTACTAATGTCTACTTTGCATGTAGGTGCATGTATAGACTGGCATCGATGAGGGCATGTGACAGGGTGGGTTTCCTCGACCCAGACAAAATAAGCCTCATGATGCTAGAGCATGACCAAGCACATGCGGAGGAACACATATCAAGGGCACTACTAGCGCAACAGGACCGGGAGTTCATTCTTGCGCCGTACCACCAAAGGTTAGTGCATTTCCTACAAATTTAACTCATTCTTGTATGTTACGCCTAACATATACATGAAACGGTTCACTTTTATGTACAATGTAGGGGCCACTGGGTACTCGTCATCATTTGCCCATGGACGAATGAGGTGTACTACCTCGATTCAATGAGCGACAGGGTACGCATGTTTTCACCCTCACGTGGCACATAGACACGTAAGTAACATAGCTGATTTAAATTTTGCTCTGACTAGCTAATTAATGATAACATATTAACTGGCAATGCTAAATTAAATACTGGCTTTCAAAAATTATGTTACTGCTGGAGGGAGGCATGACGCGTCGAAGGGCACAACAATTTCTTGGAAAGAATATGAGGTAATTAAAACAGATGAAACTACTCATGATGAGTCTTTTAATTTATGCTTAATTAGCTCTTTCGAGTTAATGTGGGTTTATGTGTTTGCATATGCAATTATCTCAGTGCCATCAGCAGCCACAATCGTGAAAATGTGGGTTCTATGTCATGAGGTTTATGTATGACCTGATCAGGACAGACTTTGCCCAATTCTCTAAGGTAAGCATTTTTCCTGACTCAAAGTCGAACATTGGATGTGACGTACGTTCCTAACTTCATACACGCATGCAGAGCGCCATGTCAAAAGACCAATACGAGCTGCCTCAGCTAAAGGAGCTGTGACAAATTTGGGCTCAATATGTGATGGATGAAGTGGCTATCAATGATCGATCGTAAATGACGTGTAATATACATTGAATGTGTTAATTGGTGTATGTGTATATTTGTATTGGTGTATTTGTGAATAAATTTAATATGTGAATAATTAGATTCAATCTGTTCAATGCATGTGTGTATCTCTGCATTAGTGTATTTATGAATAAATTCAATCTGTGAATAATTAGATTCAATCTGTCCAATGTGTGTATCTCTGTATTGCTGTATCTGTGAATGCACCTTTTTCATTTGTATCTGTAGCTGCTTGTAACATATTCTAGTGGTTACTAAGTTAGAACTGTTAGAAGAAATTATGCAAGTACTAACGGTTCTAGGTTAACCATTAGAATAAGGCTCCCTCCGATTAAAGAAATTTTCTATTACTAACGGTTGCGAGTACTGAACCGTTAGACGAAATTCTGTAATACTATCGGTTAATAACCTACAACCGATAGAAGAAAGTTTATAATACTAACGGTTGTGGGTACTGAGCCGATAGAATAAAGTTTAAAGTACTTACGGTTTGAGTAGTGAACCGTTAGAAGAAATTTAACAATACTAACGGTTGTGAGTACTAAACCGATAGAAGAAAATTTATAATACTAACGGTTTCGAGTAGCGAACCATTAGAAGAAATTTTCCAGTACTAACGTTTGCGAGTAGTGAACCGTGGAAATATAGGTATTGTACTAATGGTTCTCTAATATAAAACCGTTAGAATATAGTTATTATATTGACGGTTTGTAACCTTTAGAGTTGTGCTATGTTTCTTCTATCATGCCGATCACTAGCGGTAAGAGAATCATTAGTATAGACGATTTTGAACCAATAGTGTAAATCAATTCTGTACTAGTGATTGTCCATCGAGACTGGATGTATAATGACAACTGTGTGAGTGAAGAATACATGAAAGGTGTTTTAGATTTCCAAAAAGTTGCTGAACAAGACATAGCGAAGAAGGGTTTACGATATATGTACTGTCCTTGTGTAGATTGCCAGAATCTTAAGATGTTCACCAACTCATCTCAAATTGTCGCCCACTTGATTCGACGTGGTTTCAAAAAGGGGTACACGTGTTGGATCCACCATGGCGAAGAGTAAACTACAGAAACAAGTGCCACTCAGGTTGAGGAATATGACATGTCAGATCCCAACAATGATTTTGATGAGGATATGCTAGAGGATGACAATTTATATGACATGTTGCATGATGTGGAAGGAAATTACAGTGAAAGGGAGTTTAGTAAATTCAAGAGCTTGATTGAGGACTCAGAAAAGCCATTGTTCTCTGGTTGCAAGCCGAAGTACACAAAGTTGGCCTCCGTGTTTGAACTGTTAAAATTGAAGGCAAGTAACAGCTGGACCGACAAGAGTTTCACGGCACTGTTAGATCTTTTAGCGGACATGCTTCCAGAAGGAAACGAGTTGCCAAAAAACACCTACCAAGCAAAAAACTGTTGTGTCCCTTGGGAATCGAAGTAGAAAAGATACACGCATGCCCTAATGATTGCATCCTTTACCATAACAACTACAAGGATATGCATGTTTGTCCGGTGTGCAGCGCATCTCGCTATAAGTGTAAGGTCCGAATCGATGACGGCAATTGCACTGATGAGATAAAGCAAGGACCTCCTGCTAAGGTGTTGTGGTATTTTCCCGTCATTCCCCGCTTGAAGCATTTGTTTGCAAACCGTAAAGAGGCAAAATTATTGCATTAGCATTTGGAAGACTGGAAGAAGGATGTAATGCTGAGACACCTCGCTGATTTTGCACAGTGGAGAAACATCGATAGAGAATTTGTTAACTTTGGAGCGGACTTGAGGAATATAAGGTCCGAGTTGAGTACCGATGGAATGAATCCTTTGGGTAACATGAGTAGTCGGTATAGCACTTGGCCGGTTCTTTTGTGTATCTACAACCTTCCTCCTTGGTTGTGTATGAAGCACAAGTACATCATGATGTCTCTACTTATCTTAGAACCAAAACAATTCAAAAATGATATTGATGTGTAACAATGTGGAACGAAGGGGTGCAGGTATGTGATGCATACAAACGAGAAAACTTCATCCTACGTACTATGATATTCTGCACCATCAACGATTTCCCTGCCCTTGGAAATTTGTTGGGCCTTAGTACGAAAGGAGCCAAAGTTTGTCCCCACTACGAAGATGAGACTGAGAGTATGTGACTAAAGAATTGCAGGAAAATAGTGTACATGCGTCACCGTAGGTTTCTTCCAAAGAATGACGCGTATCGTAAGAGGAAGAGGGAATTCGACGGCCACAGGGAAGATAGTTCAGCCCCGAAGCCTATGAGCGGAAAAGAAGTTTACTCACGGGTGAAGGACATAGATGTTGTGTTTGGAAAGGTTCGTAAATTGAAACCCCACACGACGAACATTTGGAAGAAGTGATCAATATTTTGGGACTTACTGTATTGGGAGCATTTAGAGGTTTGGCATTACATTGATGTCATGCACGTAGAGAAGAATGTTTGCAACAGTTTAATCGGCCAATTGGTGACCATTCTGGGGAAGACAAAGGATGGCATCAATGTGCGGCGCAACATGATCGAAATGAAAATCAGGCCCGAGCTAGCACTGAGAGAGGACGAGAAAGGCCGTATATACCTCCCCCTGCTTGCTATACTTTGTGCAAGATTGAGAGGACAGAACTTTGTAAGACCCCCGTCATGTGTTGTAAGACTCAAAAATGTGCTTTTGCATACAAATCACTAGAGGGGACGCCTGCTTTGAATCCAATCGTTTCAATGCCCTGAAGCCTGCCCTCGTGCCGGGATGTAGGAACGCCAATTGGGTCAACCCCGGCCATATAGTTGGTGCAAAATTCAATCACCTCCTCAGCGGCATAACCTTCAATGATACTGCCCTCAGACCTATGTTGATTCTTTACATATCCCTTCAAGATACCCATAAATCTCTCAAATGGGTGCATGTAGCGCAGGAACACAGGTCCAAAAAATTAATTTCTCTGACAAGGTGAACAATTAGATAGAATATAACATCAAAAAAAGATGGAGGGAAATACATCTCAAGCTGACAAAGAGTTGTAGTCACATCGCGTTGAATATCATCCAGTCCATCCAGATCAATTACCTACAAGGACACAGTTACAGCAAATATTCAGATCAAGAAAATCCGGTAAGTTCCATGAATGGAGCTAATTAACTTACTACGAATACACACTTACCTTACCAGATATTGCGTTGAAGAAATAACATAGATTTGTAATTGTCTCTCTGACTTTGACTGGGAGAATGCCTCTGATAGCAATGGGAAGTATTTGTGACATCAGTACATGACAATCATAGAACTTCATATCAACCAGTTTTAGGTCCTTCATGGATACAAGTTTTTTCAAGTTCGCAAAATAGCCACATGGAACTTTGACACCATACAGGTGCCGATAGAGTTCTGTTTTTTTTCCCTTTTTGACAAAATATAGCAGGCCGGGGGGAGGTATGTACGCTTTCCCTTCTCCAACGGTGCAAGATCAGTTGTTATGCCCATTCCGAGCATATCAAGGCAAACTTTGATGCCATCTTTCGTCTTTCCCGGAATGTTCAACAACAAACCAATCAAACTGTCACAAACATTTTTCTCTACATGCATGACATCAATGCAATGTCGAACTTGTAAGTGCTCCCAGTATGGCAGATCCCAAAGAATTGATCTCTTCTTCCAAACATTTTTTCCTGGAGGTTTAGAACATTTACCGAACTCAAGTTTTATGTCTTTCACGCGCAAATAAAGCTCCTTACCAGTCACAAACACTGGGGCTAATCCTTTCTCAAGCTTCCTATTAAATGACTTTCTCTTCTTACGGTAGGCGTGATGCATCGGAAGGAATCTGCGGTGACCCATGTACACTGTTTTTCTGCAGTTCGGTAACCACATTCTTTCAGTTTTATCCAGGCAAATAGGCCAAGCCTTGTCTCCTTTCGTACTATACCCCGACAAATTTCCGTAGGCCGGGAAATCATTTATGGTGCAAAATATCATGGCCCGCAATATGAAATTCTCTCGCTTATATGCATCCCACACCCGCACCCCTTCACTCCACAATTTATGTAAGTCCTCGATTAACGGTGATAGAAACACGTCAATATCATTCCCGAGTTGTCTGGGTCCTGAGATTAGTAACAACATCATGATGTACTTGCACTTCATACATAACAAAGGAGGAAGGTTGTAGATGCATAAAAGAACCGGCAAAGTGCTATGCCGACTGCTCATATTTCTGTGTGGATTCATACCATCCGTACTCAGGCTAAAACTTATATTCCTCACTTCGCCGCCAAACTCACCAAATGTTCTGTTAATGTTTCTCCATTGAATAGAATCAGCTGGATGTCTTAGTTTTCTATTTTGTTTCCGACCTTCAACATGCCAATGCAAGTACTTCGCATCTTTCGGATTTGCAAATAGCCGTTTCAATCTAGAAATCACAGGCAAATACCACACAGTTTTGGCCGGAGGCCCCTTCTTTACCTCAACACATCCATTGTGATAAATTTGGTCCCTACGCTTATACTGCGATGCACTGCATCTAGGACAAACATGCAAATCCTCATACTCGTTACGGTACAGAACACAATAATTTGGGCATGCATGTATTCTTTCGATTTCCATTCCCAACGGACACAACAGTTTTTGGCCTGGTAAACCGATCTTGGCAACTCATTTCCCTCTGGAAGCATGTCCACTAAAAGATCTAATAGCGCCATGAAACTCTTATCGCTCCAACCGTTGCTTGCCTTCAAGTTATATAATCTCAACATAGAAGACAACTTTGTAAATTTTGCACATCCAGGGAACAAAGTCTTCTCAGAATCAACAATCAATTTCTTAAATTTACCAAAATCATTTTTGCTGTAATCTTCTTCTACATCACATAACATTTCATCGAAATTGTCGTCATCTACATGCACATCCGAATGAACATTATCAACGTTCTCACTATTACAGAAATGCTTTTCACTATCGGTTTAAAATCCACTCTACTATCGGTTCTCTTACCGCTAGTGATCGGCACGATAAAAAAAACGTAGCACACTTCTATTGATTGAGAACCGTTAGTAAAATATCTACATTCCCAACGTTCACTAATCGCTAACGACTATTTCTTCTATCGGCTCGGATCTAAACCGATAGTATTGTGTAGGTATTTTCTATCGGTTAGGTACTCAACACAGTTAGTACTGTAAACTTTATTCTATCGGTTGTAGTATATCACTCCGATAGTAATGGAATATTTATTCTATCGATTGTAGTATATAACTGATAGTACTGTGTAGTTTTTCCTATCGGTTATGTACTCGACACTGTTAGTATTGGAATCTTTCACAAATACAGCAATACAGAGATACATTGTATCATTCACAAATAAACCAATATTTACAAATACACCAATATTCACATATTGAGTATATTCACAAATATACCAATACAAGTACACACATACACCAATTAATACATTGGACAGATTGAATCTAATTATTCAAAGATTGAATTTGTTCACAAATACACTAATACAGTAATATACACATGCATTGGATAGATTGAATTTATTCACATATTGATCGAGTTTATTCACAAATACACCAATGAATCTATTCACATATTGAGTTTATTCACAAATACAGCAATCAACACATTCAATATATATTACACAAGTCAGTTACAATCGATCGTTGATAGCCACTTCTTCCATGAAATATTGAGCCCAAATTGTTCGCAGCTCCTTCAATTGAGGCAACTCATATTGGTCTTTCAACATGGCGCTCTGCATATATGCGTGTATGAAGTTAGGAACATACGTCACATCCAATTAATGTTCGACTTTGAGTCAGGAAAAATGGTTACCTTAGGGAATTGGGCAAAGTTTCTCTTGACCAGGTCATACATATATCTCATGACATAGAAGCCATATTCCCACGATTGTGGCTGCTGATGGCATTGGGATAATTGCATATGCAAAGACATAAACCCACATTAATTCGAAAGAACTAATTAAGCTTAAATTAAAAGACTCATCATGAGTACTTCCATCCGTATTAATTACCTCATATTCTTTCCAAGAAATTGTTGTGCCCTTCGATGCGTCATGCCTCCCTCCAGCAGTAACATAATTTTTGAAAGCCCTGTATTTAATTTAGCATTGCCGGTTAATATGTTATCATTAATTAGCTAGTCAGAGACAAATTTAAAACAACTGTGTTACTTACGCGTCTATGTGCCACGTGAGGGTGAAAACATACGCCACCCTGTCGCTCATCGAATCGAGGTAATAGGCCTCATTCATCCATGGGCAAATGACGGCGAGGACCCAGTGGCCCCTACATTGCATATATAAGCGAACCATTTCATACATATGTTAGGCGTAACATACAAGAATGAGTTAAATTAGTAGGAAATGCACTAACCTTTGGTGGTACGGCACAAGAATGAACTCTCGATCCTGTTGCGCTAGTAGTGCCCTTGATATGTATTCCTCTACATGTGCTTGGTCGTGCTCTAGCATTGTGAGGCTTATTTTGTCTGGGTCGAGGAAACCCACATTGTCACATGCCCTCATCGACGCCAGCCTATACATGCACCTGGATGCAAAGTAGACATTAGTGAGTAGTGCATACAAAGTGATTAGATTTATGAAATGAATTGTGATAACTTCAGACAACAGCAAACTCACAGGACTCCAGTCCGTATGATGGACATATCAAGCTCCGCCAGTTGAGGAGGTCGAACAAATCCTCGTGGGCCACCGATATGCTCCCGGCCTCACGGTGAAAATGACCTGGCCTGAAGTGAACCAAGAAGTTGATGTGGCGCCTAGACTGGGTCAGGTACCACTCGTGGAGACTTCTGGTTATTTGATCCATATTGCGCAGAAGGTACTCCGACACGAGTGGGAACCCGTTCTTGAACGTACCCAGTTGGCTTTGTTTGGCCTTGCCTTTGGCCTTGCCCTTGCCTTTGGGCGGGGAGTGAGTGTATACCTTCGAAGGTTGGGGCGCGGTACCGCCGGCCTCATTTGATGATGAAGGGTTTGAGGCCGTCGGAGGAGGCATGGGGGCCGAAGGAGCTCGGTCATGCGTTGTGCTGGGGGTGGTGTCCTCAGGAAGTGAGCTGGTATCCATCGTCCACTTTAAGTACCGAACGCATAAGTTAGATTTTACAAATTGAGTATATTAACTGAGTTGTAAGCTAGAATGGCTAGGGTTTACCTCCTGTAGTCTAACACCCTTCTTGGGCCACTGTATGTACGAGCCCAATGCTTCGCCAATTGTCCGCATTTCGTCGTTGGGACGGGCAACGGAATAGAGCTGTAGCCCGAGAGGGCCATGTCCACCTGTACCTTTGCGAATCCAGGCTCCAGAGGTACGCAGTGGATCCAGACATCCTCCCAAGACTGATATACGACCCCGTTTGTAACCACTACAGGTTTGTCACCTATGTTGATCAATAGGCTACAGCTTTCCGGCTTCTACAATTTGCAACTATTATAACAGGTTAGCGAAACAGTTCTAACATAAGGGGAGTGGCATCAACCGAACTGCATATATAGCTCAAGAGTTGCAATACCTCAATCAGGTCCACCAGATCCACGTGAACCTTCGAGCCACAACTACTTGGCCTAGCAGCGTCGACCTCGGCAGCTGGATCTAAACCCTTGGACTGCACAACTCGGCTGAGGCATTCACACTTCTCGTTCATTTGAGCAAACATGTCCGCGAATTGTGCGGTCACATCTGACCGTATCTTCTGAGACAGCTCCAATTCCCTTTCCTTCCAACTGCGAGCCTTCTTCACCTTTTGCCTGGGCTCCGAGAAGCCTTCCTTCCATGGCACCACACCCCCCACGGTTCGCGTCCGCCCTGGATGCTCATTGTTCCCTAGAGCCCGGGTAAGGATGTCGTTCTCCCTATGGGGAGTGAACAATCCCTCGGTCACCTCCTTCGAGCAAGAGATATGTTACATTCAAAGCTCTCCATTGTGAGAAAAAAATATATACAAACTTGTGCACACACTAGTGATCATAGTTTTTTCTACCAAATTCTATGATTCCAACCAGGAAGTTAGCCAACTTACGAGTCGCTGCACGACCTCGACGTCCTTGGGGTTTGGGAACTCCACATTCCCCGTGGTCGACACGGTCCCTCTGGCCAGCCACCAGCGCTTGCATCGCGGATCGCGGATCTCGGAGAGTTGTAGGTCAGGGGAGTCGACGAAATTCGATGCCTCGTCTTCAGCCTTCTTCCACTGCTCCTCCTTCCCCGCATAGCCGCGAGAGCCGAGCCGGTGCGGGTGGTCGTTCCTCCTCTGGATTGCCTTGTTCTTCTCGCTGAGGGACTTCGTACCAGAAACAAGAAAATTAATGCACTGCTGGTTACTGCATACAATGGTGTAACCAAGCAAAGGAGCCATACATACCTTGAACTCAGGGGTCCCCTTCTGTTGGGTGAATTGCTCCCATACCTCCTCTGTTATGAAGGGGTACTTCTTGCATGGAGATTTGCCTTTAGCGAGGAAGGTACTGACGAAGACGCTCTTGAAGGTTTTCCACGTGTTGTTCATGTCCTTCAAGCAAACTATCTTGGGACCATCGTTGGGGATGTTCCACTTGGCCTGTTTCAAATGGTGCATATAAGCAAGGACTTACCTAATCTCTGGGATAAACCAAGGGAATGTGATTACTCAAGAGTTCAGTGATTTTGATTAATTTTACCTTCACTTCCGCCCACAGCCTATCCCTCTCGTCGGCCTTAATGTCCTTCCAGCTTTGGACGGTGATCTTCACCCTTTCCTTCGCCAACAAACCAACATAGGCAGCGTATTGGCCGACGTTCTTCCCGATCGGTCTCCCGAACTGATTGAACTCACATGAAAGATCCGTGCGTTTGCCCAAACGGCACAACATCGTCGCGCCTTCCTCTTGCGCTGGGACGAGGCAGCGTCATCTACGTTCGCCCTTGCTGAATCACTACTATCAACCGAGAAAGATGCCGACATGGCTTTACCTAAAATTCCATGAACATGCCATCAATTGATATGAAGAAAGGTACATGACAAAGTTCATAACTAAAATGGAATGGCAATGATGAACCACCTCTTTTGTTAAAATGTCAAATTTTCATTCAAAAGGCCAAAAATCATCAATTCCTATCAACATGGTCTTCAAAATAGATTTAAAATGGATTTGTAAACTCAATTTGCAAAGGGTTGTCGAACTAATACCTTCTTGCTTAACATAAAGATCATTTGATAACTCTTGATTGTAAATTAATCCTATTTGGAAAATTTCATCAGAAAAATATATTTCATGCAATGAAAATCATTTCTTTAAATTTTCATTTCAAATGTATTTGATTTGAGCAATAGTTGATTCTTTTCACAAATGAAATATGAACTCTGCAAAATTCAGACTTTTCAATGTACTATCGGTTGACAATAACAAACCGATATGTCATACTCTATTTCCTATCGGTTTGACAATTAAAACCGATAGTAATTAACTATGCTAGTCTTTATTCAGATTATGGTCTTTACTATCAATTCTAAATAAGAAACCGATAGTGGACTACACTGTATGACAAATTGTTAGTGATTTTCATCAAGTCTATAATTCTCAAAGCTATCAAGTTTGTAGTTCATGAATTTTCATCTAGTTTTATATTTGTAATCTACTGAACCACATATGAACTATTGCATATAAATTTAAGCAATTGACGCAAGCGGTTTGGTCAAGAACACTTACAGTCGTTCATGGAGTGGCTGGAGGCGGTGGCGCGATGCTGTGGCTGGAGGTGGTGGAGAACCCAATTGCGATCGGCAATGGTGGCGCAGAGGAGCGAAAAAGCGAACGTCGAGGAGGCTAGGGTTTTCTGTGCGCGAGTATTTGGAATGTGATCAGTTGCACTGGACGTAAAATCGTGCGAGGTTAACCTAATAAATGAATCTTTACTATCGATTCATAACCACCAAACCGACAGTAAAAATAATGTAAGTTAGGGTTTGGAGTGTTGGCATTGTTCACTATCGGTTTTATTATTACTAACCGATAGTAAATTAAGAACAGGGTCTCATAACACAATATAAATCACTATCAGTTATGAACAATAAACCGATAATAGAGTTTAATTTCATATCGGTTTGGAAGTTGAAACCGATAGTACAATACAATGTTATTGACCCTAAAGGATTTCCCTGATAACAATTACAGATGATCTCAGTACATCATTTTGCATTGTATTTCACTATTGGTTTTATGATTATTAACCGATAGTAAATTAATCCACTGTACAAGAGCAAACCAAAATATAGAACATGGTCTCATAACACAAAATGAAATACTATTGGTTATGAACAATAAACCGATAGTAGAGATTAATTTCATATCGGTTCAGAAATTGAAACCGATAGTAGAATACAGTGTTATTGACCCTAAAGGATTTTCCTGAGAACAATTACAGATGGGTCTCAGTACATCATTTTGCACTTGTAAAGACACCTGAAACCACATGCAAATGACTTCCAATAAATTTGAAATAAATTAACAGTAAAGACCAATCATGGAATGAAACTTTGCAGTTTTCATATTGATTTGTGAAAAGAATCAATTTTTGCTCGAATCAAGTACTCCAATTGAAATGAAAATTTGCATAAATGATTCTCAATGCATCACGTATGTTTTCCCAAAGAATTTTTGAAAAATGATTTGAAGAATTCTTCGATTAAAGATCCAAGTAATATATGTCACTTACATATTGCAAATTAGTCAAGAATGGTTGTCCACCCATAATCCTTCTTCGTGGTCGTCTCGCAGGTAACTTGTTTCATCAATATCTTTGGTAGGGACAGATTGAAGAATTCCATCTAAAAATGGAGGTAGTTCATCGAACTGATCATACTCTTCTTCATCCACAATGTCTTCGACCCCAACAATACATCTCTTACTGTGAAGGACAACGTGCAACTTTGGGTTGGCCGGGTCAACGATGTAGAACACCTGTGTGGCTTGCTCAACAAATATAAATGGATCATCTTGGTGTGCGACTCTACTGAGATCGACGAGAGTAAACCCATAATTGTCGACTTTAACACCTCGAGGGATTTCGACCCATTGGCATCGAAACAGAGGAATCTTAAGTAATACATAATCGAGCTCCCATATTTCCTTAATAACACTGTAATACGAGTCGAGTGCCCTACTGTCCTGGCATCCTCTGAAATAGCAAGTAGTGTCACTCCACTACATTACATAGTACTCTTCTCGTCCTGAGTTCTTGTGTAAAATGAATAGCCGTTGATATCATACCCCTGCCAAGTCCCTACAATAAATCTAGGCCCTCTGGCCAACCATGTAACAACTTCATCTACGTCGCCCTCAGAAGCTTGCAGGACTCTATTTTCGATCCACCCAACAAACTTCCTGTTATGTTCTCTGGTGATCCAAATCTCTGGCTTCGAAGGATTCTGTTTCCGTAACATTTCCTTGTGCTTGTGTATGTATGGCTCCACCCCCGTCATGTGCTGTAAGACCCAAAAATGGGCTTTTGCATACAGATCACTAGAGGGGACGACTGCTTTAAATCCAATCGTTCCAATGCCCTGAAGCCTGCCCTCATGCCAGGACGTAGGAACGCCAATTGGGTCAACCCCGGCCATATAGTTGGTGTAAAATTCGATCACCTCCTCGGCGGCATAACCTTCAATGATACTGCCCTCAAGCAGATGTCGATTCCTTACATATCCCTTCAAAATACCCATAAATCTCTCAAATGGATACATGTAGCGCAGGAACACAGGTCCACAAAACTTAATTTCTCTGACAAGGTGAACAATTAGATGGACCATAACATCAAAAAAAGATGGAGGGAAATACATCTCCAGCTGACAAAGAGTTGTAGTCACATCGCGTTGCGAATCGTCCAGTCCATCCAGATCAATTACCTACAAGGACACAGTTGCAGCAAATATTCAGATCCAAAAAATCTGACAAGATCCACGAATGGAGCTAATTAACTTGCTAGGAGTACACGCTTACCTTGCCAGATATTGTGTTGAAGAAATAACATAGCTTTGTAATTGTCTCTCTGATTTTGACTAGGAGAATGCCTCTGATAGCAATGGGAAGTATTTGTGACATCAGTACATGACAATCATGGGACTTCATACCAACCAGTTTCAAGTCTTTGATGGACACAAGTTTTTTCAAGTTCGCAGAATACCCGTATGGAACTTTGACACCATATAGGCACTGACAGAGTTCTGTTTTTTTCTCTTTTTGACAAAGTATAGCAGGCCGGGGGGAGATATGTCCGCTTTCCCTTCTCCAACGGTGCAAGCTCAGTCCTTATGCCCATGTCGAGCATGTCACGGCGAACATTGATGCCATCTTTCGTCTTTCCTGGAATGTTTAACAACAAACCAATCAAACTGTCATAAATATTTTTCCCTACGTGCATGACATCAATGCAATGTCAAACTTGTAAGTGCTCCCAATATGGCAGATCCCAAAGAATCGATCTCTTCTTCCAAACATTTTTTCCTGGAGGTTTAGAACATTTACTGAACTCAACTTTGATGTCCTTCACGCGCAAGTAAAGCTCCTTACCAGTCACAAACACTGGGGCTGATCCTTTCTCAGGCTTCCCGTTAAATGATTTCCTCTTCTTATGGTAGGTGTGATGCATCAGAAGGAATCTGCGGTGACCCATGTACATTGTTTTTCTGCAGTTCGATAACCACATGCTTTCAGTTTCATCCAGTCAAATAGGACAAGCCTTGCCTCCTTTTGTACTATACCCCGACAAATTTCCATAGGCCGGGAAATCATTTATGGTGCAAAATATCATGGCCAGCAACAAGAAATTCTCTCGCTTATGTGCATCCCACACCCGCACCCCTTCGCTCCACAATTTATGTAAGTCCTCGACTAACGGTGATAGAAACACGTCAATATCATTCCCGGGTTGTCTGGGTCCTGAAATTAGTAATGACATCATGATGTACTTGCGCTTCATACATAACCAAGGAGGAAGATTGTAGATGCATAAAAGAACCGGCCAAGTGCTATGTCGACTGCTCATATTTCCGTGTGGATTCATATCATCCGTACTCAACCCAAACCTTATATTCCTCACTTCGCCGCCAAACTCACCGAATGTTCTGTTAATGTTGCTCCATTGAATAGAATCAGCTGGATGTCTTAGTTTTCTGTCTTGTTTCCGACCTTCAACATGCCAACCAAGTACTTCGCATCTTTCGGATTTGCAAACAGCCGTTTCAATCTAAGAATCACAGGCAAATACCACACAATTTTGGCCGGAGGCCCATTCTTTACCTCATCACATCCATTGTGATAAATTCTGTCCCCATACTAATACCGCGATGCACCGCATCTTGGGAAAACATGCAAATCCTCGTACTCGTTACGGTACAGAACACAATCATTCGGGTATGCATGTATTCTTTTGATTTCCATTCCCAACGGACACAATAGTTTTTTGGCTTGGTAAACCGATCTTGGCAACTCATTTCCCTTTGGAAGCATGTCCGCTAACAGATCTAATAGCGCCCTGAAACTCTTATCGCTCCAACCGTTGCTTGCCTTTAAGTTATATAATCTCAACACAGAAGACAACTTTATAAATTTTGTACATCCGGGGAACAAAGGCTTCTCATAATCAACAATTAATTTCTCAAATTTAGCTAAATTGTTTTCGCTATAATCTTTTTCTACATCACGTAACATTTCATCTAAATTGTCGTCATCTACATGGACTTCCGAATGAACATTACCAATGTTCTGATCATGATCATCATTACTACAATCCACTTCCGCGTGCTGCTGAGTGGTAGCGGTGCTCGTTTCCTCAAGATCTTCACTATGCCATATCCAACGGGTATAGCGTGCGTTAAAACCACGACGAATCAAATGACTCCTAATCTGATCAGAGTTGCCGAACCTTTTTAACTTCATACAATCTATACAAGGACAATGCATATCTTTCTCTCCCTTCTTCACCTTTTCTTGCTCAGCAAATTTAATAAACCCATTCACACCCTCCAAATACTCAGCAGTAGTACGTTTTATTCCATACATCCAATATTCTCGGTCCATCTACAATTATTTCACAAAATTGACAAATTGAAATAAATAATTAATGACTCAGGGCATGCATGCATGAAACATCATCAATTAGCTAGGCCATATGTGCGTACAGCTGCTTAATTACATTAAATGGATATGTATGAAACCCTAATTAACTTGATGCATTAATTGAAAGAGCCAACTAGCTAGCTGCTTAACTTCAGCAAACTATAGCTAGCTAGCCAACCTAGCCTTCTAGCTAGTTTTTAGTTACATGTATCTAGTTTAATGAATTGCAAGTACAGAGAGAGAGGGAGAGTGTGAAAGAGTGATCGAGAGAGAGAGAGAGGTGATGAGAAGATGACAATACTGAGGGGGATCGAATTATCAACCTCTCAGCTAGCTTCTCCAGATCACTCTAGCTTGGAGCGTGGATGCACGTACGGTAGAAATGAATCAAGGATGCAGAGCGCAGAGCAGGGGTTGAGATAAGTTGTACAATTTTACTATCAGTTTAAAAACACAACCGATAGTAAAATAAGGTCCCCACTGTCATAAACATTAGTTTATATGACGTCATTTTACTATCGGTTTATTTTATATAACCGATAGTAAAATTTACTCTATTATATCAGTTTGTACAGTAGTAACGGTTAGTATAAAGTCCGTACTTTCACTATCAGTTACGAAAGAAAAACCGATAGTACTATTTCATCTATTATATCGGTTGGTACAGTAATGACTGATAGTAAAAAATATTTGCATTTCACTAACGGTGTACCAGTATATAACCGATAGTAAAAAGTCTCTTCTCCACCGCTGTCGTCCTATTCTATCAGATTTTTCCCAGATTTCTTATAACCGTTAGAAGATATAGGTTAATTAGTGGATTGCATTTCTGTAGTAGTGTCTGATGATCATCATTACTGCAATCCACTTCTGGGTCCTGCTGAGTGGTAGCGGTGCTTGTTTCCTCAAGATCTTCACCATGCCATATCCAATGGGTATAGCGTGCGTGAAAACCACGACGAATCAAATGACTCTTAATCTAATCAGAGTTGTCGAACATCTTTAAGTTCATACAATCTTTACAAGGACAATGCATATCTTTCTCTCTCTTCTTCGCCTTTTCTTGCTCAGCAAATTTAATAAACTCATTCACACCCTCCAAATACTCAAAAGTAGTACGTTTTATTCTATACATCCAATATTCTCGGTCCATCTACAATTATTTCACAAAATTGACAAATTGAAGTAACTAATTGGAAGGATGAAACATGGTCAATATATAGGCTATATGTATACAACTACTTACAATTGATGTATGAAACCCTAACTTCATGCATTAATTGTAAGAGTCAACTAGCTAGCTTATTAACTTCAGTCATAAATCATTCCTAGCTTAACTTCAGCAAGCTATAGCTAGCTAGCTAACCTCCTAGCTTGGAGCTACATCTAGTTTAATGAATTGGAAGTAGAGAGAGAGGGAGAGTGTGAGAGAGTGATCGAGAGAGAGGTGATGAGAAGATGACATTACCGAGGAGGATCGAATTATCAACCTTCTAGCTAGCTTTTCCAGATCAGTCTAGCTTGGAGCGTGGATGCACGTACGGTAGAACAGATCGAGAATGCAGAGCAAGGGTCGAGATATATAAGTTGTACAATTTTACTATCGATTATAAAATACAACCGTTAGTGAACTTTCCTCTCTTCTAACGGTCCCCACTGTCATAACCATTAGTATATATGACGTAATTTTACATCGGTTGAATAAACAAACTGTTAGTACAATTTCCTCTATTCTATCGGTTAGTATAGTAATAACCGATAATAAAAACAACGTAATTTCACTATCTGTTACAAAAGGCAAACCGCTAGTACAATTTCCTCTCTTCTAACAGTTAGTATAGTACTAACCGATAGTAAAAATTACATGCTATTCACTAACGGTTTCCCAGATCATAACTGTTAGTACAAAATCTCTTCTCCACTACGGTCCTCGTACACTAACGGTTTTCTCGCAGCTTGCATATAACCATTAGAAAATATAGGTTAGTGGACTGCATTTCTATAGTAGTGTGTACTCATACAAGAGAATTTTTGACTTAAGTATATTTAAAGTGTTGATGTCTATTTGAAAAACCAATGAATGTTAGTGGTGAGGATGGTAGAATTGGTGGGCAAAAATTGCTTAAATGAGAAAGTGGTTGGATACCTCACCCTAATAAATCAGGACTAATTAGTTGTGCTATACATTTAGTGGCATAAAAATGTACACCCACAAGCCTGGTATGGGACAGGCATAACCTAGTAGCCTTGCTAAGTAATTAACCCAGCTCCACATGGAGGAGTAGGACATATTGATGGGTAATCGTTGGATTGCGTGATTGCTAGTTAGGGAAGATCTCTTTCGTGTATTGACCCTTCTACTGTACCACTACCGGACAAAGGAAAGATCCCTACCGCAGACCAATACTGGGAAGGGTCAGGGTGGAGGGTTTAGCCCACTACAACAGTATTAAGGCTACCAATCCGGTGGTAAACCTTATACTGGGTAGAGCTAAAGTTATTATAATGTAAGGTAAACAACGTGTTATTCTCAGCTCAGTCACATGCAGAATTATGGCATGTAAATGATCTGACAGTAATAAGTTGAGGAATTTTATGGGTAAAGTAATACACCTCTGTAGAGTTCTAAAGAAGTATTCGAGTACCCTGTGCCCCCAGGTCCTTGGGGCATGCCGCGGTCAATGAGTTCATATCATGTTGTGTGGCACAAATAGTGTTGTAAATTTTGAATGATTATGATGTGTTGAATCATTATATAACCATGAAAATTAAACTATTTCCCTATGAAACTATCTATACAAAGACTCATTTTGAAACATACTAATAGTTTTGTCAATTATTATATGCACATTTGGCATCTCTTGGTTACTATTATAACTTACATATCCACTCCACTGGTCAACACTACATATATATAAATATACAATTGTTATATTGCAACTTACTTAGTACTCTGTACTCACTCTTGCTGATCATCTCATAAGAGAAAGAGAATTGGTGAAAGCTTCAAAAGACCAAGATCTCTTACAGTCATGTGCCAAGTCAAGCATGACATGTGAAAGACTATAGACCGTGCTTGTATCTCTCAAAAGAAAGTAAATCAACCTCTTATTTTGGCCATGTCAGCCTCTCTAGTGTAATTATGGTATTATATCCATAAGTAATAATGGATGTAATTTCTTATGCTGCTACTACTATTATATTGTAAACATGAACTGAGATCCATAAATGTGAGAGCAACTGTATCATGAGCAATTGCGGTGTCAGGTCTCGCCGAACAGGCGGGCCACTCCCTCATAGTGAAGCAGAAAATTCTAGGGTTCTACAAAAAAAAAATTGTCAGTTTGGACACTACAAAAAAATTATTAAACCTAGGGTGAGGCCGAAATCTTAGAGTGGTACAACAAATCCTAAATCCTGGGGTTCACTGTAAGAAAATCCTAAACTCTAGCGTCAATTGAAAAATTTGAGAGTGAAATAAAAAATCATACATCCTTACCAGACAATGCAAAAAATTCTAACCCTAGGGTGAACCGGAAAATCTGAGGGTGATATAAAAACCCTAAACCCTATGTGAACTGAAAAATCTGAGGGTGGAATAAAAAATCCTACATCTGTACCAGACAATGCAAAAAAATCGTAAACCCTACGATGAATTGAAAAAATCTGAGGATAATATAAAAAAACCTAAATCCATAGCAGACACTCAATGTTTCACAAAACCTAGAGTGAAGCAGAAAATTCTAATGTGCCACAAAATATCCTAAAATCATACCGGACACTGCAGAAAACTATCTGTCCTATATCCTAGGGTGAAGCGAAAAATTAAATTTTACATGTCCTAAATTTTAGAGTGATATAAAAATTAAATTTCTAATTGTCCTTAACCCTAGAATAATATAAATAATTAAATCTAAATACTATCTATAAGTTAACAAATATCCACCTCAAAGATCGAATAGCTGTCGAAAAATTGTATGTTCAAAATCGACGAAAACTTCCTCCTCTTTTTTTTTCCTTTTCTTTTCCCTTTTCTTCTCTTTTTTACTTCTCCCCTACCTTCTCTTTCTTTCTCTCTTTCCTGTTGTTTCTTTGCACTGCTGTGAGTTGAATCGACTGAAAATGACGTTTTTCACTACCAGGTACGGTTTAAATATTGCTTTCAAGCATTTAAATGTTACACGATTGAAACATTGCAGGAGCTTACGTGGTGCGGTCTTGGACCAGTGAGGTAGTTGGGTCGTACCAACTATTCAGTCGCTGGTCCAGTTAGCGACTGAAATCCAGTCGCGAATTGGGTCCAATGCCTGAAGGTTATTATTTGATATTTTTAAAGTTAATTTTGAAATTCTTTTTTTTAGTAGATTATTTATAAAAAAATTCTTAATTGTCAGTTTGTAACTTACGTGGAAAATCGTGTCTGATTGTAATTCTGAAATATCTCTTAGATATTTTAGTTTGGTTTTCATTATCTATTCTGCTATTATATAATGTACAAGTTCAAAAATTTAAAATATGTATTCTTTGAGCGATTTAAGTCTGTTACATATGTTCCATCTGACGGTTTATCTTGAAAATTTGATTGATCTTTTACAATATTAGGTACTATTTCATTGATAGACTTGATCTTAATAGGCAATGTGGAAATTTCCAAACTTCGCACCCCATAATCACCCATCTTTTTTTTTTACCATATTTGGTGATATTTTAGTTATATTTATGGATTCACTCAAAATTAGTTTGCAAATGTTAGACAGGTGACTATCTGTTGGGGCAAATCCTATACCTCCGGGTAGTCTTCGAAGTGAGCTCCCGAGTGCCCTCGGTCCTTCGTGTGGAGAAGGTTCCTGGCGGGTCCTGGGCGTCCGGGCCCCGGGTCCCACAGGGTCTTTGGAGCGCCTCGGTCCTTCATGCAGAGAAGATCCCCCGGTGGGTCCCTGGGCCTCCGGGCCCCTGGTCTCGTGAGGTCTCCAGAGCGCCTCGGGCCTTCGTGCATAGAAAGTCTCCGGTGGTTCCCCGGGCCTCCGGGCCACGGGTCCCAGGGGACCTCCCGAACGCCCTCGGTCCTTCATGCGGAGAAGGTCCCCAGCGGGTCCTGGGTCCCGCGGGGTCTCTGGACTGCCTCGGCCCTTCGTGCATAGATGGTCCCTGGTAGGTCTCGGGGTCACCGGGCTCTTGGTCCCGGGGAGTCACCGCGTCCCGGAGAGTCTCGGAGAGTCACCGGGCCCCCGGTGAGACCCGGAGCATCACCGGGTCCCAGAGAGTCCTGGAGGGTCTCCGGGCCCCGGACATTCACTAGAGTCCCGGAAGGTCATCGGGTCCCTGCAGGGTCCTGGAGAGTCACTGGGTCCCAGAGAGTCCCGGAGAGTCACCAGGCCCCCGGTCTCCGGACCGCGGACATTCACTAGGGTCCCAGAAGGTCATCGGGTCCCTGTAGGGTCCCGGAGGTTCCCTGGGCCCTGGGTCACGGGGAGTCACTGAGTCCCGGAGAGTCCCGGAAAGTCACCAGGCCCCCGGTGAGACCCAGAGCATCACTGGGTCCCGGAGAGTCCCGGAGGGTCCTCGGGCCCCAGAGGTTCACTAGGGGCCCAGTGGGTCCCGGAGGGTCTTCGGGCCCCAGGAACTGACAAGGACACTTGTTAAGCATCCAAGCCCTTCGGTCGATGAAATGATGCCCGCGCTCCTCGATCCAACGGCCGTAGCTAGAGCATTTTGGTCTTTTGCATGTTTTTGGGACTGTATATACCCCCTTGTATCTCATTTATAGAGAACTCTAATTCATTTACAACACACTCAAACAACAGGCTCCCTTGGAGACCTCTCTCCCCGAGAGAGCACCTCCCCAGCGGACTAGCGTCCGGAGGGTGCCAACAGGACTAGGACCCCCACCGAGACCCGAACCTGTATAAAACTCACTGTGTCAATTACTGCGTTGCCCGGTGGGAGGTGACCGGTAACTCGGTCAGCTCGCGCCGCTATACACGTGCTACGCACGTCCGAAGAAACCTGTCGGGGTATCTATCATTCTCATATTTACTAGTATATATAACATGAGACTTGGTTCTGGTGAATTGTTCCACTCTGGTAGAGAAGCGAGGCAGGAGTTTATGTAATCAAGTCTGCAACAAATGTTTAGTTTATGTAATCAAGTAGCTGCAACAAATGTTTTTCTGCACTACAAATAGACATCAACATTTTTTATGCAGCCCGGCTCGACTTAGTTTGGTGCGGTTTAGGGTCGGGCCAAGTCAGGCTTGGCATATCCAACTTGGTAGCAAGTCCAGTAAGATCTCATTCAAACTCGGTTTGGCAACTAAATAAATAAATGCTTAACCTCGGCCTCACCTGAGTACCCTTTTAGGGCTGGACCAGAAAATCTCAAATTAAAAACTATCTATCCGAGCCGCGGCTGCCCCAGTTTTGCTTATGTATAACTATAATATACAACATAATTGTGCCAATATCGAGCACATTTAAAGTGCTTGTTTAAGTTCAATATTTTTTTACAGAAAGGAATCTTTCTTGTTGTGTTGCTTACAGTACAACTATGCTTTACTGGAAAATAGAAACAAAGTTGGTAAGGAGGTTTCTGCTAAATGTTAATCCAAAAGTTGATATCCACTTGGAAATCTCCAAGAATTTATTCTGTCTCCCTCCATAAATTATTATATATGATGGATAGATGAGTAAGTGAGAGCCTGAGAAGCTTACAGCCATGGAGAACTCCAAGAAATGCTCTCTTCTTCTTGTCTTCCTTCTCCTTTTCTTTCTCCTTGCCTCAACCATCCATGGAGCTCAGCATCCAGATGCCAAGGACAATGATATAGGTATGTAAATATGTAATTTTAATGTAATGTGCTTTTTTCTCTGCTTAAGGAGTTAATTTGAGCTAGATGTTAAGTGCATCTGGCTTAAATTCATGCCCTGTTCCTAATTTGATGTATTCTTCACTCCTTCGGAACTCTGCACTGGAACTAGCAAAGCTGATAGATTTCTTAAACTAATTTCCCTAATTAGTGTTCAGTTTTCTGTCAAAAACCGGTTACCGGCCATTCCGGTGCAGATCGGTATGATTGGTCTTGGCTAGTATTTTGGTGGTCAAGTACTATTTTTAAAATATTTAGGAATCCGTGATATACAAGGATTGAAGAAATATAAAAGCTAGGGAAAATACAACAAAAACAAAAAGGAAATAACACTTAACCCTGAACCACTCGAAAACTGGCCAATTTCCAATCTACTAGGTAGTTTTAGGATTAAACGAGTCTATTTGGAAAAGCAGTTTTGGTTGGTTCATAGGAAATTTTGATAGTTCAAATTTAGGATATTAGTTTGATTAAATATTAAATTTCAGTGATATTCTCCTCAGAAATTTTTCCAGTACTCAAACAGGGCTTTTAATATGGAAAATTGAATCCTGGCCCTGATCATTAATGTGATGGGAACTAAGAACTGAAAGGCATATGACAGAATTGCAGAGGAATAATCTACTTCTGATTAATAAGCACAAATTGGTGCATCATTAGTAAATCATCTGATGATTCAGTACCGCTTTCCAGCCAGTTTCCTGCAATGCCCGGCTTTTCTTTTTTATTTTTCAAGTAAAAAATATGAATAGTTTTATGATTTTCTTTAATAATGCTTTTAGAAAAAAAGGGGGGGAGGGGACAAACAACATATATATGATTTTTTTATTTTCAAATAATATGATGAAATAATTTTATGTTTTGTGAAAGAACAAGGGAAAAATATGAACAGTTGTTATGATCAGTAAATATCAACCATAATTTAGTGCAACTCAGTATAAATTGGGCGGATCTTGGTTTTTATTAGTAAACGCCTAGTTTGTCAAGATTCAGTTTCTAGCTTTCTGAGCTTTAATTCTGAATTTTTGATCTGAAATTGGAGCTAGTAGGCTAAACATTCAGCTCAAACTTGTTGCTTCTCCGGAGCTAGACTTAGATTCGAAAGCAACTAGAGCTACATTTGTTAATGCTCAAAGGGCTCTAGAAGATATATGCAAACAGTTTGTTTAAAAAATTTTCTACAATTTAAACAATTTTTCCTCTGTTAATTTGAATTTTATAAATAAAATGTCGAACACAAATTGCAAGTGGAGAAATTTGTTTTTCTCTCCAAACACTTATCGAACTTTATTTTTATTTTTGATGTTAACTTCTCATTTAAAATCAGAGCTGCATGGCTTCAATTTCTGGGTGACATAAGTTGGAAACCGAGCTTGGCCGCTTGTGTCTTCAAATCCAATAAGAAAAGGACAAAAGAAAAGAAAACGTACATCAGCATTCATGTGGTGTAAAAATGCAGATCTGAAATTCCCTGTCAAGAATAGATGCTATGTTATCAGATATTATTCCCTAATTTTTAGGGCAACACGTTAAGGTTACTTATTCCTGCTGTCTTAATCTTTTTCTAAACAGCTAGCCCAAACATTTTGCATCAGAATGTCATAAAGTGATTAGGCATCGATCATTCCACAGAGCATAATTGTACTAATCAACAAAAAACTAACTTGATCAAGGCCTTACACACTATGGCAAATTTACATTACAGCACACTTCATCATCATTCACTTTTGTTCAATTGTGTTCCTCCCGTTATTCTTGTCTAATCAAACTAGTTTACAATTCACATTTGTTTAATTAAGCTACTTGTAATTTGCATGTTTGTTGAACTAATCCCTCTATTTGGCACAATTTGTGTGATTATACCTCTGTATCTATTTTGACAGACGGGAAATAGAGGAATCCAGTTTATATATTGTTTTATATAATAAAAACAGAGAAAATAGGAGGCACTATTTTTTTATGTTTAAAAATTGTCCAATTAATTTGAAGAAAAAAAATCTTCACCATATATTTGGCTAGCCGAATTATAATAGTGTAAATTAATCTTATGATTATTAGAACTCTATAATATATATAACTTTAGAATATTTTATACAAATATTCCTATTTAAAAAGAAAATAACAAACTGAACTTCTAACTTAGAGAATTTACTAAAATAATCTATTTTTTTATGCTAGGGCAGCAAGAGGTGAGAAAGTCAAACCTGTTGCACACGCCACTCCACTTCAACACTGCATACAACATGCAATGACTGTGTGCATGTTGCACGTAATAGGCCATGCATAGTGCGCGTGTGCATCAAGTGGTTGCCGCACACCCCATGTGCGACAGGTCTTTTTGTCGCACACAAGAAATAAATTATTTTTGTAATATAATAGTGTAAATTAATCTTATGATTATTAGAACTCTATAATATATATAACTTTAGAATATTTTATACAAATATTCCTATTTAAAAAGAAAATAACAAACTGAACTTCTAACTTAGAGAATTTACTAAAATAATCTATTTTTTTATGCTAGGGCAGCAAGAGGTGAGAAAGTCAAACCTGTTGCACACGCCACTCTACTTCAACACTGCATACAACATGCAATGACTGTGTGCATATTGCACGTAATAGGCCATGCATAGTGTGCGTGTGCATCAAGTGGTTGCCGCACACCCCATGTGCGGCAGGTCTTTTTGTCGCACACAAGAAATAAATTATTTTTGTAAATTCTCTAACTAGAGGTTAGATTTGTTATTTTCATTTTTATAAGGCTTATTCATACAAAATATTCTACAACTCTGATTCTATAAGTAGATATTAATTAAAAATTATTATATTAATATTCTGCATAATTACGTAGAATTTTGGGCTAATTTATTCAAAAAGAAATAAATAGCAACTGGTTGGCTTGGTATTCTGAGCCTTCTAATTGTAAACAACCATCAATTTTTGGCATCCACAGGCACCAAACGGAAAGAGATTACGGCGAGAACAAGCACCGCCGGACACGGTCACGGCTACAGCCATCGATCGCACAACCCAAACACCACCCCGGAGGAGGGCACGTCAAATGTTGACCCCCGGACTGTCGCTGCGCGGCAGCACCACAGGCACGGCACGGCCACCAGAGCCCTCTTCTCGCCAATATCCACTTACATGCTCCTTGGAGCCACCCTTATGATGGTTATTGTTTAAATATAGACAAAAAAATTGCTATAGGCCGCTTGAAACTTTTGCAATTGTTTGCTATGAGACTCATAAGGTGGGACCCGATGCAATATTAGTGAGATATCTGATAGCATAAATATTGTGAAAGTTTATAGTGGAATTAAATAATTTGCAACAGTCTTGTGGTTTTAATTGTACTTTTCTGGTGATGCTGAATTATGGGTTGTAATGTAATGTATGATTTTTGTGATTTTTTTTTGCCTTTTTTTTGTGTGTGAAGAGATTAAAGATGAGCATGTGATACTAGGTTGTGTTTTCGTATGAGTTGTTGTGTTTTTGGTTTGGCAACAGCCTTATGGTTGTAAAATTTACAGTTGATGGTGAATGTTCAATGATGTATTGTACATGTGTGATTTTGGTGAGTTTTGCTGTGCTTTCGTTTCTCTCTTTTGCATGTGAAAGGAATTAAATAGGAGTGTGTAATATCAAGGTTTCATGGCATGTGATTGCTTTGTTGTTTAGTTGTGGATTTAGGGGTAGTACTTGACAAACACAAAAAAGGTGTGTTTAATAATAACTGCAAATGAATGGTTATTCATTGAGCACTTAAGCTTATTACTAAGCACAACCTTTTTGGGCGTACTTGAGGTTTTTACTTAGAGCACCCTTTTTAAGCATGTGAAGCTTTTAGCGCCATTGCAAATTCTTTTTGGATTGCAATATTACTAAATTAAATCAGTCTAGCTTTTGTCCCTTTTTTCTATTTTTCTTTTTTCTTTTTGTACACAATTAACCCTTGCAAGTTAGAAATGCATGCTTCAACCTTCATCTGGTGAATTAAGTAGATCTGCCCAGCAAATCTGATATGGCCAAAGATGAATCAGATTGGATAATCAAACACAAACCACTAAAGATGGGTGAATAGAAGAAATTGAAGGATTATGCAACTCCACTCATTGGAGGGTTGCAATCAGATATTTTAAGACCAGTAATTGATATAAATAATTTTGAAATTAAGTCTACACTCCTTAACCTGGTTCAACAAGATCAATTCAATGGATATTCTTCTGAGAATCCTTCCCTACATCTCCATGTTTTTCTTGAGCATTGAGATTCTTTTAAAATTAACAGAGTTTCGCATAATACACTTCGACTACATCTCTTTCCTTTCTCTCTCCGAGATAAGGCGAGAGTATGGTTGTACTACACTCTACCGCCCACCACAATAGCGACATAGGATGAACTCTCACGTATTTTTCTTAGTAAGTTTTTCCCTCCTAAAACTACACATATTCGAAACCATATTGTTTCTTTTACTCAGTAGGGAAGAGAATCACTATATGAAGAATGGGAGCGATACAAGGATCTTTTGAGGATATGCTCACACCACAGCCTAGAGAAGTGGCTTATAGCTCAAACGTTTTACAACAGTTTTGTGAGGGAGCGGGCCGGCTTGGCTTGGCACCGTCCAAGATCCTTCACAGGCCATGCTTGGCTTGGCACATGATTGATAAGTGCTAAATTGGTAGTACTTTTATCCTAATTTTGCTACTGAAAACGTGCTAAAAACATGTTGAAAACTCTTTTGACACGACAGTTTATGTATTTTTTTATATCATTTTTATAATCCTCTTTCACGGTTATGTTTGCCATGTTCCAAGGATCGAACCTACAAAATTTGAGGATGTTTCAAGTTCGGTTAGATTAGTTTCGACAAAAGACACCAAAATTGAACGAAAAGGAACCCTGATAGAACACGCCACGGTCGAAATCACCTAGTCAAACACACTTGAACGAAAAAGAGCCATGATCGAACACACCTGAATGGGAAAGAGCCATGATCAAACACGAAGACTCCTAGTTGAACGAAATTGGTCGCCTGATCAAACACGTCTCGATCAAACAAAGTCTCGATCGAACACGCCTAGTCACTTGGTTGTTGCGTTATCACTTGACTGAGCCCAGCACGATCGTGAGCACAACCTGTGCTCAGCCTGAAGCACGACCCATGCCATAGGTCGTGCTCGGCTCGGCTCCCAGAGTTATTTTGGTCAATTTTGGTGGATTTAACTCAAATTTATCTGTTTCTAGTACCGTTTGAAGCTGGATTCCGTCACCTACACATCAAGAGTTATATTTGGGCACGTTTACCCATTGTATCGTAAGTAGAGAAGCTTTTGGCTCAATAAAAAAGGAGGTTTTTCTTATATGCTAGGTAATGCCTTTAGGTCTTAGTTTTAAATTTTGTTTAATACAGCCCCCTTTTGTATTTTTCCTATGTTTGTAAGTCGACAAGGATGGCAGACTTGAAGCAATCAAGTAAGTTTGCATTTATTTCTTATTATTTATGTATTTTTATGGCTTTTTGCTAGTAATTCACTTCTAGGGTTAGGGATGACTTAATTCAGAAGGCGTAATTCCTCCTCGGTCTCGATCTTAAGTTTTGCATTTAGTTTTTTATGTTTTCTTCCTCTAAATCCTAAATAACTTGTTTTGGCAACAGACGTAACAGTGGAGCCTTAGCAAGAACTTAGGGGAGTTCTTGAGTCCTTAGCGCTTTGATGCGGGATCTTGAACAGGAGAGAGGCTCTCGCCAAACTTAACCGTGGAAGCGATCTTCTAACCGTTGTACCAGCGATTGTACTGACAACTTAATCTGTCTTGAAAAACAATTGAAACTAACTTGCAATTCTTAGACCTTGGATAGAATTACGCATTATGGTTATGAAATTCCTAAAACCCTAGTTTTCATACTTACTCTTTAGTGCTTTAAACCCTAGATTGATAGCCTTAGTAGTAGATTTAGTAGTAGAAAAACAGCCCCCAAATCGTTCAGACTTAGTCAGTAATTTGTTAGCTTAAAAGACAAATACGCTTGTTCCTCGTGGATTCAACTCTCAAGTGCTCAATGTTCAATTGTTCACTTGCGGTTATTACATCACAAATCGTGCTCGCCCCCTCGGGTGTGATCAATGACCCCAAGGTATCTTGGTCTTCTGAAACTTTCACCAATTCTCTTACACTGATGAGACAATCAACAAGAGTGAGTACAGAATACTCAACAAGTCACAGTGTAACAATTGTATATCTGTATACATGTAGTGCTGACCAGTGGAGTCGATATGTAAGTTATAACAGTAACCAAGAGATGCCAAATGTGCATACAAAAATTGGCAAAACTGTTTAGTATGTTTTTGAAATGAGTCTTTCTATAGATAGTTTCATAAGAAAATAGTTCAAATTTTCATGGTTATATAATGATTCAACACATCATAATCATTAAAAATTCACACCCCATTTGTGCCGCACAACATGATTTGAACTCATTGACAGCAGCATGCCCCAAGAACCGTGGGCACGAAGTACTCGAATACTTCTTTAAAACTCTACAGAGGTGTATAGCTTTACCCACAAGGTTCCTCAACTTATTATTGTTAGATCATTTATGTGCCACGGTTCTGCATTTGACTGAGTTGAGGATAACATGCTGTTCACCCTGCATTGTAATAACCTTAGCTCTACCTACCATAAGGTTTACCACCGGATTGGTAGCCTTAATACCGTTGTGGAGGTCTAAACCCTCCACCATGACCCTTCCCAGTACTAGTCCATGGTAGGGATCTTCCCTTTGTCCAGTAGTGGTATAGTGGAAGAGTTAATGATCGGAAGAGATCTTCCCTAACTGGTAATCACACAATCAAATAATTACTCATCAATATGTCCCACTCCTCCATGTAGATTCGGGTTAATTACTCAACAAGGTTACTAGGTCATACCTGGCCCATACCAAATTTATGGTTGTACGTTTTTATGCCACTAGATGTATAGTACAATTGATTTGTCCTTATTTGTTAACCACTATGCCACTTAAGCAGTTTTCACCGACATCAGCAGTTCAAAATATACTTAGTCAGAAATTCACTTGTATGAGTACATACTAAATTTAATTGAAAGTAGCAGTTGAAATGAGATCTTTGTTGATATACTTTAGGGTTTTTCTTGCCCAGTATGGATTTCCACTCTAGGTGGCTTCGATCCATATCGTTGTGGCACGCTTAGTTTGTTTGCTAAAGATTTCCACTCAAGGTGGCTTAGATCCTTACCGTGTGACAGGTTTGGGGTACTTGGTAAACATTCTACTATCAGCTACCTGTGATTGTTCATTTGCATGCATATACTCATACTTATTAAAAATAACATACGTAAATTTTTGTAATATATGGGTTCAATATGGTCAATAAGTAGTGACTTTCCTTGCTCGATGTGATGTTCAGTTGGGGTTGCTGAAACGACGAGTTTCTGGAGCTTGATTTACTACCACAAAAATAGACATCCAGGACGGCACATCACAGACGGTTATGAACTTTTCAATGGAACACCGTCTGCGAAGGCCTATCAGGAGAATATGTTCAGTTATCACAGTCGGTTCTGATGTCAAAACCAACTGTGATAGTCAAGTAGATAGTTTTGATCACAGAACCATCTGTGATAGTCTAATTATCACAGACAGTTTTAAACTTAAAACCGACTGTGATAGTTACAATCGGTTCTCAACTGAGAACCGTATGTGATAACTAGAATATCACTGACGGTTTCGTGGTCAAAACCGACTGTGATAGTCCAAACAGTGCCGGCGCTTCGAATTCTCAACGGTGTGTTCATTTCGGTCTCCGATCTTCACGCCGCGCCCTGTGTTGGGAACACGAAGCGTCGCCTTGGAAATTCTATAAATAGCTTGGCAGTGGAATAATTACCAACTACTTTACAGGTTTTTCTAATTCTCAAACTCTTCGACTCCTTAGCTTCTTTGCGCCAATGGCATCCTCAATGGCATCGTCAGCCTCGCCCTCCCCGATAAGAACTTTCAATCTTTTGGACTTACCCCTATATTGTTAATCCTTGTTCAATAGATTCTTGGCTTGTTGATTTGCACAGGAAAAGGGAGCAGTGGAGGACTCGGGCAAGGTGAAGGCCGAGCAGAGGGCTCTCCAGGAGGAGCACAAGCTCCTTACAGAGAAGCACACTCAACTACGGCTTGACCTGGACGATCTCTTCTAGCGCATTCAAGGCATGAAGACGGATGGTGACAATGCTAGGGCGAGGACGAGGCGTCTTCGCGAGGAGAAGCAAGCCGCGGGCGATTTGACTATGAAGGATACCATCGCAAAGCTGAGGGAGGTCGTAGGCCTTCTCGACGCGGTAGTAGTTGATCCTAAGAAGGACAACTTGTCACTGTAGGAGTCCTGCGTCCTAGCTGCAAGTCAGACTAACTTTATTCTAGATGCAGCCAGGGCTAAGACCACTCCTTGACCTAACATTTTGTATTTTTACTTTTTTTGTAAGTGATGAAAAACAATTAATGAAAAATTTGTTCTTATGTCAATTTTCCAATTTTCCAGAACATTCTTGGATTGTTATCTTCCCTCTTTCTTTATCTTTCTTTAGCTTTTGGAATATCACAGATGGTTCTGATTTAAAAACTGTCTGTGATAGTTATATCATAGACGGTTTTGAGGTAAAAACCGTCTATGATATCACCGTTTGAAGTCAGACGGTTCTAACCATCTGTGATATTTCTGTGATACACAAATAAGCCAGTTCGCATCTTCAAGTACATGTCTGAAACAGCAATACAAATACACAAATATATCACCAATACAAATACAAAAATATAAACCAATTCACAATCGGTTCAGAGATCAAAACCATCTGTGATAAAAAAATGCACTGTTTAGATCTCCCAATCGTCTAGTATTACAGACGGTTTTGATGTCACGATCGATTGTGATAGTCCCAACAGTGTCCGACGCTTCGAATTCTCAACATTCTTGGAATATCACAGACGGTTTTTACCTCAAAACCGTCTGTGATATAACTATCACAGATGGTTTTGAGGTAAAAACCGCTATTATATCACCGTTTGAAGTCAGACGGTTCTGATTTTAAAATCGTCTGTGATATTTCTGCGATACACAAATAAGCCAGTTCACACATTCAAGTACATGTCGGAAACAGCAATACAAATATACAAATATACACTAATACAAATACACATCAATTCACACATTTAAGTACATGTCCCAAATAGCAATACAAATACGCCAATTCACACATTTGATGTATTACAAAAGTCACATCTGAAAGAGAACCTTTGCAATCAAACAATAAATGTAACTACCTACTACAAGTTAGACATGATATATCACTAATCCATTCATCTAAAACAGCAAATGTATGAACCACATTTGACTTAACCATATGACTTCAGTTCAGAGACGCTTGAGAAGCTGGAACTGGTGTTGAGTTACATTTGTCTTAGTGATCTCTTCTGGCTTTCTCATCTCAGTTGAGTTGAGTTGCGTTGAGTTGAGTTGAGTTGAGAAAGCCAAAGGAAATCACGAAGACAAATGTAAGATACTTTCTATAGGTCCTGATTTGAGAAACACGCCGGGCTTGAGAATCTTCTGGACCGAGCCAACTAAGATCTCGCCCTTCACATCCTTCCAGATCTCGATGGTGATCTTCACCTTTTCTTTCGCCAAGAAGCCAACGTAGGCAGTGTACTGCGACGATAAAACGTGAACTATGTTGCCCCTCATGAACATCGTCCAAGGACCTGCACAGAATCATATTGAAAAGAAGACATATAAAAATGGAAGATACAGGAATCGCAGGATAATTGCCATCATAGGATTAGGATAATCCAACAATGCTAAAATTTACTTTTCTTGCTTGCAATGCCGAAATCTAGCCCAGGGAGTTGAAGCTATGATCGATGTTGGACTTGATTTACCAGAGAAACTAGTGGCCGTCGATGGAGGTGCGGCGGGCATCAATGGAGGTTACGAGTTAGGGCTTGTCGTGCCCAAGGAGAAAAAGAAGTGGAACAATTCGACTGGAAGCAAAACTCCAGGGAGGGAACAAGTATTTGTAGAAGTCGAACGGTTCGACTACACAAAATTCCAAGCATATTACAGATGGTTCGGACCTCACAACCGTCTGTGATACTAGAGTAGACAGTTGATATTCTAATTATCACAGACAGTTCTGATTTAAAAACTGTCTGTGATAGTGAATCCAAATACACAAATATTGACCAATACAAATACACAAATACACCAATTCACACATTCAAGTACATGTCCCAAATAGCAATATAAATACGCAAATATACACCAATACAAGTATACCAAATTATCACAGACGGTTCCGAAGTCAAAACCGATTGTGATATTCTAATTATCACTAACAGTTGATATCTCAAAACCAATTGTGATAATGCACCGATATTACCGACGGTCTTAAAGTGAAAACCGTCAATGATAGTTTTTTATTATAGATGGTATGATGCTAGAACCGTCTGTATTGAACCTGGTATAAAACGTCTTTTAGTTCTGCACAAATGCACCAATATTACCGACGGTTTTAAAGTTAAAATCGTCAGTGATATTTTGTTATTACAGACAGTATGATGCTAGAACCGTCTGTATTGAACCTGGTATAAAAGGTCTTTCAGCAGATGTTTCGAGCTAGTCATACACTCTTGCTCGATATATATCTAGTTGGAAGAGATCTGGGGCAAGGAAGAGCAATATCTCAAAAGGGGAGCATTCGGGGATAATTTAGATGACATGTTGCGTGATGTGGAAGGAAATTATAGTCAAAGGGAGTTTGGTAAATTCAAGAGCTTGATTGAGGACTCAGAAAAGCCATTGTTCCCTGGTTGCAAGTCGAAGTACACAAAGTTGGCCTCTGTTCTTGAACTGTTAAAATTGAAGGCAAGTAACAGCTGGACCGACAAGAGTTTCACGACACTGTTAGATCTTTTAGTGGACATGCTTCTGGAAGAAAACGAGTTGCCAAAAAACACCTACCAAGCTAAAAAGCCGTTGTGTCCTTTGGGAATGGAAGTAGAAAAGATACACGCATGCCCTAATGATTGCATCCTTTACCATAACGACTACAAGGATATACATGTTTGTCCGGTTTGCGGCGCATCCCGCTATAAGCGTAAGGACCTAACCGACGACGGTGACTACACTGAGATAAAGCAAGGACCTCCTGCTAAGGTGTTGTGGTATTTGCCCGTCATTCTCCGCTTGAAGCGTTTGTTTGCAAACAGTAAAGAGGCAAAATTATTGTGTTGGCACTCGAAAGACTGGAAGAAGGATGGAAAGCTGAGACACCCCGCTGATTCTTCACAGTGGAGAAACATCGACAGGGAATTTGTTAACTTCGGAGCGAAATTAAGGAATATAAGGTTCAGGTTGAGTATCGATGGAATTAATCCTTTTGGTAACATGAGCAATCGGCATAGCACTTGATCAGTTCTTTTGTGTATCTACAATCTTCCTCCTTGGTTGTGTATGAAGCGTAAGTACATCATGATGTCTCTACTTATCTTGGGACCAAAACAACCCGAAAACGATATTGATGTGTACCTGGCACCATTGATAGAGGATCTGCTAACAATGTGGAACGAAGGGGTGCAGGTATGGGACACATACAAACGAAAAAACTTCATCCTACGTACTATGATATTCTGTACCATCAACGATTTCCCTGCCCTTGGAAATTTGTCAGGACGTAGTACGAAAGGAGCCAAAACTTGTCCCCGTTGTGAAGATGAGACTGAGAGCGTGTGGCTGAGGAATTGTAGGAAAACAGTGTACATGCGTCACCGTAGGTTTCTTCTGAAGAATGACACATATCGTAAGAGGAAGAGGGAATTTGACGGCCATAAGGAAGATGGTTCAGCCCCGAAGCCCATGAGCGGGAAAGAAATTTACTCACGGGTGAAGGACATAGACGTTGTGTTTGGAAAGGGTCGTAAATTGAAGCCCCGCACAAAGAACACTTGGAAGAAGAGATCGATATTTTGGGACTTCCCGTATTCGGAGCATTTAGAGGTTCGGCATTGCATTGATGTCATGCATGTAGAGTAGAATATTTGCAACAGTTTAATCGGCCTATTGCTGAACATTCCGGGGAAGACAAAGGATGGCATTAATGTGCGGCGTGACATGATCGAAATAAAAATCAGGCCCGAGCTAGCACCGAGAGATGACGAGAAAGGCCGTATATACCTCCTCCCTGCATGCTACACTTTGTGCAAGGCTGAGAGAACAGAACTTTTTAAGCGTCTCTATGGTGTTAAAGTTCCATCGGGTTATTCCGCAAATATGAAAAATCTGGTGTCCATGGGCAATTTGAAATTGCTTGGTATGAAGTCTCACGATTGTCACATGTTGATGACACAAATGCTTCCTGTTGCCATCCGGAGTATTCTGCCGCATAAGGTCAGAGAGACGATCACGAGGCTGTGTTATTTCTTCAATGCAATTTCTTGCAAGGTCATTGATCCCGAGGGCCTAGATTCTCTGTAGAGAGAGGTGGTTCGAACTCTCTGTCAGCTTGAGATGTATTTTCCTCCGTCGTTTTTTGATATCATGGTCCATCTCACTGTCCACCTTGTCAGAGAAATCAAGATATGTGGAACCGTGTTCCTACGTTATATGTATCCATTCGAGAGGTACATGGGTGTACTTAAGGCCTACGTGAGGAATCGCTCTCGACCCGAGGGTAGCATTTTCAAAGGTTATGCAGTGGAAGAGGTTGTTGAGTTCTACGTTGATTACATGGCCGAGGTAGAAGCAATAGGAGTTCTTGTGTCTCGTCACAAGGGGAGGCCTGATGGCGTTGGAACTATTGGACGGAGAGCAATCACTCCTGATTTCGATATGTACTCGAAAGCACATTTTTGGGTCTTGCAACACATGACGGAGGTGTCTCCGTACATCGACGAGCACAAGGAGATGCTACGACAAGACAATCCTCACCGATCCGAAGTTTGGATCACGAGAGAACATAACAGTCGATTCAACGCGTGGATGAAAGTGCGAATCACTGGGGAGTCCACAAGTGAGAATCTTAAGTGGTTAGCAAAAGTATCAACATGTACTGTACAGACATGCAGGGATACGACATCAATGGGTACACATTTTACACGAAAGCTCAAGATCGAAAGAGCACTGTGAAAAATAGTGGAGTGAGCATAGAAGTTTTTCATGAGGAGTTCAGCGAGAAAGGCCCAACAAGGGTAGTACATGGATTGAACTCGTATTACGGGTTCATAGAAGAAATTTGGGAGTTCGATTACGTACTATTCAAGATTCCCCTGTTTCAATGTTGATGGGTCCAAATCCCACAGGGTGTGAAGGTTGACAGTTACGGTTTCACTTCTATGGGTCTCGATCGAGTTTCTTATAAAGATGAGCCATTCATACTTGCAAAGCAAGCCATTCAAGTTATTTAAGTCATTGACCCGGCCAATAAGAAGTGGCACGTCGTCCTTCATGACAAGAGAAGGATTGTTGGAGTTGAAAATGTCGTAGACGAGGAAGAATACAATCAATTTGATGAGATACCTCCATTTAGAGATGGTGTACAGGTCGATACTGAAGACACCAACGAAACCAGTTATGTGCGTATGGATCACCAAGAAGGGTTATACTTTAAAGGTAATCAACCATCCTTATCTCTCTGTTTCCATCGGTGTAGCTTATCCTCTAATTCTTGCCTTTGCAGGGCTGCGGCAAGTGGAAAGTTGAGGATAACATGGGTGTGTACGTACGTATGTGCAAATTCTCAGTCAAAGTCCCCATTTGTATGTAAAATTTATTTGAGCATGCTCCACATTGTAACATATATATTTTCAGAGCATTTGGACTGCATTTGCAATATCTAAGTGTCTCTTGAGGTTTCATTTAAAACAAGTTTTCGGTCATTTGGACATCATTTGTATAAATTTGAGGCTTTTTGGATATTGAAATTTCAGTATTCAGAGTTACAGAGTTTCTGATTGTAAAGCACTACATCATTGCATAGAAGAGAGGGCAACTATCACAGATAGTTCTGAGTTCACAACCGTCTATGATAATATCTCTATCACATGGTTCTGAGTTCACAAGGCGTTAAACTATGTAGAGATATTATCATAGACGGTTGTGAACTCAAAATCCTCTGAGACTCTATCACAGATGGTTCTGAGTTCACAACCGTCTATGATAATATCTCTATCACATGGTTCTGAGTTCACAAGGCGTTAAACTATGTAGAGATATTATCACAGACGGTTGTGAACTCAAAATCCTCTGAGACTCTATCACAGATGGTTCTGAGTTCACAACCATATGTGATAGTAATAAGTCACAGATGGTAGTGAACTAGAACCGTCTATGATAATCTTTCTACATCGTACATAGTTTAAGGCGGGCTTTGTCGCGCTCATTTCCACACTTCGCGACTCTTCACCTCACTTTCCCTAGCTCTCTCTGCCCTCCCACCGTCCAGCGTGATCACCTCTATCGCCTCCCCACCGTTAGGCGCAATAACCTCCATCACCTCCCCACCTTCCAGCGTGATCACCTCCGTTGCCTCCCCACCGTTTCTACCATTCTTGGTAAATTTTAAGTTTCAGATTTACTTACACTGCTCTCTCTTTCACTTATGTTAGGAACTGATATGTCCTGTGACGAAATGAACCGGTCGAGGAGTCAGAGTGACCTCTCTGGCGATGAGACGCCTGGGCTGGAGGTCACCCCGTCCACCGTGGCCCAGTCACAGAAGAGAAAGGGGAGAGGCCGGACGACCTGCGCGCGTCTCGACAAGCGAGAAAAGCAGCACATACAGTTCGACGACAACGGTGTACCGAAAGCTCCGAAGAAACTAGTCGGTCAGTACCACTCACTATGTGGCAAAGTGGCAAGGGAGCAGGTGCCCATCACCACCTCCGAGTGGGGTCAAGTGCCCCGAGAGTGCAAGGATGCACTGTGGGAAGAAGTGCAAGCGACATTTCACATTCCCGAGGATCGCCAGTTCACCATCCGCCGGATGACACTGATGTCAATAAACAAGGCGTAGAGGAACTTCAAGAGCCGTCTTGTCGAGAACTATGTGAAGGAGTCGAAGACCCCCTTCAATGACTACCCTTTTGTGACTCCCGAGGCATGGCAGCAGTTCATAGAGATGAAGGGCACGCCTAAGTTTCAGGCGCTTAGTGAGAAGGGCAAGGCTAACCAGGCCAAGAATACCCACCCACACAGACTAGGCACCAGTGGGTATGTGGGGAAGAAGGCGTTGTGGAGAAAGCAGGACAAGGAGACTTCCAAGTCTTCGGCCGCCACTCCTTATGCGAGCATAACGGAAGTGCGCGCCCGCAATTGGTGCCGAGCAAAATCGAAGATGACCTCCTCTGGAAGTGTCTCTGAGAACAACCCTGCGGACAGGGAAGTGATCGACCAGCTAGTAAGATCTCTTACTTTATAGGATCACTTACTATCCTCGTAACACGCATGCAATGGGTTGTATTGCTAAGTTCTCCTGTTGCAGGCGACACTGAGTGTGCAGGAGGCATCCGGAGAGTTCAACCCTAGCAGGGACAGGGATATCCTATTGACGACGCTGGGAAATAAGGAGCATCCGGGCCGCATGCGCGGCCTCGGTGCCACTGTGCCTTGGAGGGATGGTTTCCTTAATGATGAGGAGGCGGCTAATAGGAGAAAGAGGTCCTAGAAAGCCCATGACGAGTGGCTCAAGGAGGAGATGCGATTGGAGTTTTTTCAACGGGACACAGCACTCAGGCAGGAGTTGGCAGAGATGCGGGCAATGTGTCAAGAGCTAAGACAGGCGGCCCAGGGCATCCCCCCTACAACAGCAGAGTTACCGAGCCCTATTCTTGGCCGCCGTAGCAGCTGCGCGTCCGCGCCAGGGTGTTTGCAGTCGGAGCACTCTTGACAATATCTCGTAGACTCTCTGCAAGTAATGACCGCTTTTCTTTGTTAATTCATTCGAAAGTGAAATTCAATACGTACCTAATGTCATCTTATTGTGCACTGTTTGTAGGAATCCACCTCCTGCAAGCTTATGGTGCTAGCTGGTCTCTTCCTGATAGAGGCTGCCCGTGGGATGGCGCAACCATGCACGGCGGGGGCGACAATCCACGGTGTCCCTCTATCTGAGTGACGAGGATTGACACCCGGGTCACTTCTAATAAACTTTTGGTTCAAGACAGGTTCGAACCAGACATGTATCTGGCGATGCGAACTCAAGCCATTCTGAGGGGCATCACCATGAGGTCGCAAGCTTTACGCGATCAGATCGCGGGTTTCGTGCGATCAGGCCGACAGCCTTGTGCGGTCAGAAGTTCGTATGCTATACGCGGACTGGATATCCGGGATGTTGCGCGGTCAGCCCACATTCCGCGGTCAGGACATTCTCGACCAGGGTGCTTGGAGTTTATTCGGTTATCCTTATATCAGGATATTCCAAGCATCCCGAAGATTCCTCCACGTTGAAGACCAACCGTCAGAGGTTAATATATGCGGTTATTCATGATTAAAACGTGTTAATAACCTCCGTGGAAGTTAATAGCGGTTCTTCAGGAACCGCATCCAACCGTTTGATGCAGTTTTCTTCATATGGCACCCTTTCGACCAGTATAAAAAGGTGGCAAAGTACATCAAACGGGGGATCCAAGACATTTTTTGGAAGAACAAGACCCCTGATATAAGTGAGATTCAAGATATCTCGACCACTCAAACAGCCAAGTTTACGGCTTAGATTAGACAATACTTACATGTGTCCTATAGCTTCTTTTTGTACGTTCATATAGGGAAAACCTTCGCCTGTGAAGGTTTCTCCCCACTAGTTTGTAAAGCTTTATCACATATAGTGAAATCCTAACAGGACGTAGGGCTTTTACTCCCACCATCGAGGGCCCGAACCTGTATAAATCTCTCTGTGCTCCTGTTCACCATTGTTCTACATACCTTCCCGGAGGGTCATCTTGAAAGGTCTCACAATTACAAATTTTGCATAAGTTCGGCTGAGGACTCCGAGTCCGAATCGTCGACAGCTGGCGCCCACCGTGGGGCCTTTCTCAAGGCGTCCTAATTAAAATCCGGAGGTTCGCCGAAACATGGCTGGAGCATATGATTCCGAGAACGATTTCAATCTCGAGGATTATGCCCATATACCAATGCCTTCTCCAAGCGATCCTGTTCCGATGAAAGAGGTCGAAGGCCAGAATCTTCCACAGGTTGAATCATCTCTCCAAGTCATGTCAATCGACCAGGAGGTAACTGGCGCAAAGTCAGAACCCACAGAGGTTCTTAATGTGCTAGGTGATGAATCCGGCCCGTGATACGACCCCGCTGAGAGAAAATATGATGATGACCCGGAAATTAGCCCAGGAAGGTTCGACCCTGATAACCTTCACCGTCTCTTTGATTTCGAGTCAGACTCGGAACAAACCGAGATGTTTTCCCTATCGGCAACCTCTCTCCCTAGGCAGTTTGCTGCGCTGTCGGAAGAAACTCCCGATCAACAGGCTGCCAGGGAAGAACAAGATCGCAAACAGGAGGATCAAGATCTCGAGCAACAGAACAACGAACTACGCAGAACTGCCCTAGAGGCTCTTCAAGATGCGCAGGCTCGTTACGATGCTGCCCCAAGTTCTTCTCGTCGGTTGCGTGGTCGTAAACGTGACCAGACTCCTTCTCTACCACCGGAGCGTTTCCCAGTGGACGAAGAAACGATAACACCTGGTGCCCCTAGGAGAAGTACCCATGGTCGACTGCGATCTATCGCGGAAGTCATGCGCAATTTTCCTCCTACGGTCACGGATGCGCAGAAACCGGCCTTTTTCAGGATCCTGGCGGAAAGACTGGATGAGGTCGCATCCGAGGCGACCCCAACAGCCTCTTCCCGCTCGGTAACACATTCCCGTGAACGGGATGGTCCTCATTCTGGCTCTGGCCGGCGGAGTTACCCGCCGCCCGTACCGTCCCGATAGGACAAATACCGGCGAATGCAGGATTCTCGTAGTAGGGATCGAGTTCCTGTTCACTCTCGTCTGGGACCACGAATAACCTCGCCATTGCGTAAGGTCGCTCGAGACCCAACCGAGAATCACAGGGCGATTCACGGTCCTTACGTTGGTTGCAAAGCTTTTTCACCTGGCCTACGAGCAGTCGTTTGGCCCGATAAGTTTCGACCAGGGGCCATTGAGAGGTTTGATGGAACTCAGAACCCATCCGAGTTCCTTCATATTTATATCACTGCCATCCAAGCAGCGGGAGGCGATGACAAGGTCATGGCCGACTACCTCCCTACAGTCCTCGCAGGACCGGCTAGGACCTGGTTGTTTAATCAGCCTGAGGGTTCCATCTACAATTGGGAAATGCTATGCGATGCCATCCTTAGCAATTTCCAAAATTGTTACCAAAAGCCGGGTAAGGAGGACGACCTGCATAGGCTGCAACAAACTTCGACCGAAACACTTCGGTAGTTTGTCAAGAGGTTTGTCGGGGTGAGGAATACCATCCCGAACATATCTGATGGCTCCGTAATCAGGGCATTTAAGCATGCCATTCGATACCGGAGATTCACTGAAGACTTGCTTATCCACCCTCCCCGATCAGTGGCCGATCTGTTCGATATGGCTGATCGATATTCCGACGCAGCCGAAGCGGTCGAATGGAACCGAATGGTCGATAAGGGGGACCTACCACCCCAACCAGGCTTCAAGGACGCCAGGAAAGAAGATTCAAGCAAAAAGCCGGAGTCTTCACCCGGTGGGAAGTCAAAGAAGTCGAAGAGGAACCGCTCTGAACAGTACCGCGAGGTCGCAGTCGCAGAAAAGCCACCTTCGACCAAAGGTAATAAGTCTTCATTTAAAAGTAAAATTGCCTCTGGTGGTCGGGATTCCGACCAGCCAAAAAAATCAACTAATCCGCAAGAGGGCAAGAAGTGGTGTCCACTCCACAACTCCGCAGGCCACGACCTCAAAAACTGCAGGAGTTGGTTGAAACAACTGGCTGATTTCTACCAAGGAGCTGGGCCAATGCCAACCTTACCGCCTAAAGAGCAGGCGTGCGGGATTAGAGACGTCGACGAAGACGAAGAAATGGCTTACCAGGTACCTCAAAATCATGTTAATGTCATTTTCGGAGGTTCTTCCTCTTTCGTTTCCAAAAGACAGTTTAAAACCTTCTGCCGAGAGGTTAACCAAACGGAGACATCCCTTGGTGAACCTCAATACCCCCGTTGGTCGGATATGCCTTTGACATTCGATCGCGCTGACTGTCCTGTGGGGCTAACCCGACCATTGAGGTTACCTCTGGTCATTACCCCAATCATCAGTAACGCGAGAGTCGAAAGGGTCCTGATTGACGGGGGAAGTTCCCTTGATCTTTTATTGGTCAAGGCACTCGACGAGATGCAAATTCCTCGTTCGAAGATCAAGCCCATAATCCATCCGTTTTATGGGATAATCCCAGGCCCCTCCATGATGCCATTGGGACAAGTGGTCCTCCCGGTCACTCTGGGAGAACCAGACAACTTCCGGACAGAATTGGTTACTTTCGATGTAATCGATTGTGATTCAGCTTATAATGCAATCTTAGGCAGGCCGACTCTTGCTAAGTTCATGATGGCAACGCATTATGCTTATCAGTGCGGGAAATTGCCTGGCCCCAAAGGTGTCATCTCGATCCGAGGCAGTCGCAACGTGGCACGAACGTGCGACCGGCTATCTTTGGAGATGGTCGATCAACTTCCCCTCCGGGACGCTCAGGTTGCCACCGTTGCCGCCGATGCGATCAAGGCTGCTCCTCGACCAGATGAAAAACTCAAACAAGTTCCTTTATACCCAGATGACCCATCCAAGACAATTCGGATTGGGTCAGCCCTGGATGACAAATAGGAACTCGACCTCGTTGCTTTCCTCCGGGCTAACGCAAACGTGTTTGCGTGGAAACCGTCCGACATGCCCGGTGTCCCAAGGGAAGTAATTGAGCACAGGTTAGAAATTCGACCTGGACAACGACCAATAAAGCAAAAGCTCAGGTGTTTTGCCACTGACCGACAGGAAGCCATCCGAGAAGAGTTGGACAAACTCTTACAAGCCGGGTTTATCCGCGAAGTGGATCACTCGGACTGGCTCGCCAATCCGGTCATGGTCCGCAAGTCAAATGGCAAGTGGCGCATGTGCGTCGACTACACTAGCCTCAACTATGCCTGTCCGAAGGATGACTTTCCCCTTCCCTGCATCGACCAGCTGGTCGACTCGACCGCGGGTTGCGAACTGATGAGTTTTCTGGACGCTTACTCAGGATACCATCAAATTAGCATGGCAGAAGACGATGAAGAGAAGACTACCTTCATCACCCCGTTTGGCACATACTGCTACGTCAGGATGCCGTTCGGTCTCAAGAACGCAGGTTCCACGTACCAGCGCTTGATGCAAAAGACCTTTCTTTCCCAGATAGGGCGTAATCTCGAAGCATATGTAGACGATTTGGTTGTAAAAAGTACCAAGAGATTGTCTCATTTGGACGATCTCGCTGAAACCTTCTGTAATTTGAATCGCTTTGGAATAAAATTAAACCCGGAGAAATGCTCTTTCGGGGTTTCTTCAGGAAAACTTCTTGGTTTCCTTGTGTGTTCCAGGGGCATTGAAGTTAATCTTGAGAAAATCAGGGCTGTTGAACAAATGAGGTCGCCCTCAACCATGAAGGATGTTCAACGCCTGGCTGGTCGCATGGCGGCTTTAAGTCACTTCATATCACGATTAGGCGAAAGGGGATTGCCTTTCTTCAAAGCCTTGTGGAAACATCATAATTTTACATGGTCGGATGAGGCCGAAAAAGCATTCCAGGAGGTAAAAACATATCTATCCAGTCCGCCAGTATTGGTGTCTCCCGACAAAGGAGAACCGTTGCTTCTTTACCTGGCGGCCACACCACACGCGGTCAGCGCCGTTCTGATCGCGGATAGGGAAGGAATATATAGACCCGTCTACTATGTGAGCGAAGTACTTCATGGTCCTAAGGAGCGCTACCCTGAGGTCCAGAAGATACTTTACGCGCTACTGATGGCTTCCCGTAAGCTACGACATTACTTTCAAGCACACAAGATCATAGTACCCTCCTCTTTTCCTTTGGGAGATATTGTCTGAAATCCAGAGAAATCTGGTCGAATCGCCAAATGGGAGGTCGAACTCGGTGCCTTTGAGATCCATTTCACCCCCCGCACGGCGGTTAAGTCTCAGGTTTTGGCCGACTTTTTGGTCGAATGGACCAACCCTGAGCCACCCGTGTAGTTGGCAGAGGAACTGGAGTGCCCCGATTATTGGACAATGTATTTTGACGGCTCCCGTAGTTTTCAACACTCGGGGGCTGGAGTGGTCTTAATTACGCCCCAGGGCGAACAGCTTAAGTATGTCATTCAACTACACTTTGTTGCAACTAACAATGCAGCAGAGTATGAAGGTCTTCTTGCAGGGCTCCGGGCAGCAAAATCCCTCGGAGTCCGTCGATTAGTGGTGAGGGGAGACTCACAGTTGGTCGTAAACCAGGTAAACAAGGAGTACAGCACCTCCGATGAGACAATGGCTCATTACCTGGGGGAAGTGAGGAGATTGGAAAAACACTTCAGTCACTTCGAAGTCCAATACATCCCGCGAAAGGACAATATTCTCGCAGACCAATTATCCAAAATTGGGTCCTCACGCTCGTCCGCTCCGGCAGGAGTGTTCATTGAACACTTGGACCATCCTTCGATCATGACTTCGGTTGAGGATGATCCGATAATAGCCTTCGTTACCAACCTCGGTCAGGAACAAGATTGGGCTCATCCATTGAGGGTCTATCTTGAACATGGGACCCTACCCGAGGATGAAACCGAAAGTGATCGGTTAATTCGAAAAGCGCGTCTGTACAAACTCATAGATGGGATTTTGTACAGAAAGGGTACTCAAGGAGTATTCATGCGTTGTATATCTCAGGAGGAAGGAAATTCCCTCTTGAGAGAAATACATGACGATGTATGCGGTGCGCACTCGTCATATCGTACACTGGTCGGAAAGGCTTTTCGACAAGGATTCTACTGGCCTTCGGCACTTGATGACGCCAAGCATATGGTCAAGACGTGTCCCCAGTGTCAGTTCCACGCAAGGCAAGTTCATCAACCTGCCTATGCGTTGCAAACCATTCCTCTCACATGGCCATTCGCGGTCTGGGGGATGGATATCGTCGGTCCTATGCCACAAGCGGTCAATGGGTACAAGTTTCTGTTCGTAGCCATTGATACATTTACAAAGTGGATTGAGGCCGAACCAGTACGAAATATTACTGCATCAGCCGCACAAAAGTTCTTTCATAAGAACATTGTGGCACGATTTGGTGTTCCAAACCGTCTCATCACAGACAATGGCTCTCAGTTTGCCAGCAATCTTTTCCTGGACTACTGCGATCAGGTTGGAACCAAGGTGTGCTTTGCTTCTGTGGCCCATCCACAAAGCAATGGTGCCGTAGAACGGGCCAATGGGCAAATACTGCAAGGCATTAAGAAGTGCGTTTTTGATCGCCTTAAGACCCGCTCGGGGGCTTGGGCAGATGAGCTCTATACCGTTCTATGGGCATTACGAACTACTTCTAGTCGCTCCACCGGTGAGACGCCCTTCCATTTGGTCTATGGGGCCGAGGCGGTATTGCCTATGAAAGTAAGTATTGGCTCTATTCAGACAGATCAGTTCGAACAAATTAATCAGTCCGAACAACGGGCGCAGGATCTCATCCTCTTAGAAGAACGGCGTGATCGCACCCTGGTTAAATCCGCGGCATACTTGCAAGCTTTACGCAGGTATCACAGTAAAAAGGTGCGACCACGTGATCTCAACGTGGGCGACTTGGTTTTACGAAAAATTCAAGACCAGTCTAATCGCAACAAATTCTCCCCAAAATGGGAAGGTCCTTATACTGTTGTCTCAGTGCCGCGGACAGGATCGGCGCGGTTAGCTATGGAGGATGGTCGGATTTTGTCCAATACTTGGAACATCGATCAACTTCGCAAGTTTTACGTGTAAGTATTCCAATCACTTTTTTCCTGTTCAATTAGCATCTTTTTGCCAAAACAAAATATGTTTTGCTTTCATACAATGAGTTTTTCTCTTTAAGCCCGTATCATATGCATTCGACCTAGGGGCTGACCGCCGACGGTCAGATCATTACAACAATCTAATCGGATTCGCTGGTCGATCTCATGACCACTTACAGATAAGTCACTCCTAAATAAGCCATTTCTCAACGCATACGGGGCTATCTGGTAAGTCCTTGGTCATCTGAGTGGCTACCAGTTCGCAATAAGATTAGACGTCACATTGATCCTGATCGTTGGTTTAAAACGCACACCCCTGGTCGTTACGCTTATGTTTTTTCCTCTGCCTATAACACTAAGGCTTTAGTATTCATAAGCAGAGGCGGGGGCTATGGGGGATGTGCTCATAGTATGGAATTCATATTATAAGAATGCAAAATATGTACTTCCTGTCAAAAATGATTTTTTACATACATTGCATTATACACAATTGTCTAGATACAAAAATAAGGATCATTCGATCCCCAACTCAGTCAGGAGCCTATCTACTAAGGGTTTGACCTCCTCTATGACTGCATCGAGCAGCTCTTCACTCTCGACCTCAACCGGACCCACCAGTGCGCTCAGATCTGCATCTGGGCCATGGTGAAGTCGAACCCGGCTGAGTACGGCTACTGCGGCTGATCGAAACCTGGTTCTGATCACCTCTTCGCGTCACCGTGAATCTCCAGGGAGATATTCAAGCAGTGAATCCGCCTGAGCAGTGAGCAGCGATGTCCAGTCACTTATGCTGAGGTTGTCTTTCTTCGGTTCTACCACGTCGGTCTTCAAGAAATCAGCCACGGCCTTCAGTTTTTCGAAGACCAGGAGGCTCAGCTCTTTAATTGCCCGATTGGTGTGGCGAATCGAGGATTCAAGAATCCCCTTGTCCCGACTGAGCTGCGTAATTCGACCTGCTTGCGCTGTACAGAGAGAGGAGATTATTTGCATGTTATGGATTCAAGTCTTCTTAATCAGGAATCGGCTTACCAGCATTTTCTGATCGAAGTTTACTGATTTCGGTCTCTTGTTTCTTAAACATCGAGACTGAATTGAGCCTCATTTTGGCCACCTCTTTCTTAAAAAATGTAACCTCTCTGTAGCGAAATCAAGGCAGTCACAACCTAAAAGCACCCATACTAACCAAAGGGTAATGATCCTCACCTGCGCAAGCTGTCGCGTTCTTTTTGAATGGCTTCTGTACTGGGCATCACAGCATGCGACTGGCCTGTTAGCCAGGATAACCCCTGTGGTGCCAAGGAAGAAGATCAAAGGTGTCCTAAGTACAATTCAGGCACGAGAGGGGAGGTTTATTACCTTCATAAACTTTTGTAAGACAGCATCATTCATTTCAGCGGGGATCCTCGCTAGAGCCCCGGATGCGCTTACTACAGGGACAGTTGGTGGGAGTGCCGGCTGGGCGCTACCCCCAGTAGTCATCGGTTGTGACTGGGTCCCTACATTTATTCCTTCCCCTGCGGTCCGGACGACTTCCTGGACCACAGGGATGGAGCGTTCTTCATTGGAAGCTCCTGTACCAGCTGCGACTTCAACCCCTCCGGAGGCGGTTGAAGAGCTGGGCGCCGTCTTTCTTTGCCTGACAAGAAAGGCAATTTGAGCAGTTTTTATTTTAAGATTATTGCCAATTCAAGGTTCTTACCTTATTTGAAATCCCATTCGCTCCTGAGATTTCTGGGAAGGTTCCCCTTGGGAAGAAGAACCATCATCGGTTCTTGCCTTCCTCATGGCAAACAAGGTAGCTCCCCCTGGATGTGTTCAGCTATGAGCATATTTCTAAGAAAAAGATAAAGACAAAAAGCAAGGTCTTTACCTGGGCTACCGTACCGGCTGGTAGGGCTACATCCGAAGGCCTTGGCAACTCCTGGGTCGCTGGAGCCACCACAACCGGCCTTTTCTCAACCACCTCCCCCTCTGTCTGCAGAGGAGGAGGATTTTCCCCCCTGGGACTCGCAGTAGTCACAGGGAAAAGCTCTTCTCCCTGTATGAGCATTGATTTGTCAAACATACAGAAGGAATCATAAAAAGAATGACAGAAAGGAATCCTTACCGTGGTCGTCCTTTCGACCAGAGGAACAAAGACAATCGGTCCTGAAGTCTCGGGGGCTTCAGGAATTGGGGGGTCACCCGCGACCACAAGATTTTCGGTGGTCGCAGGATCTGCCACGACCACCTCTTCGGTAGTAGTGGTCTCTGCGGGGCAGCTTGGGGCATCGCCGGATGGGAGATCCGTGATTTTCCTCCTCCGGAGGATCAGAGGACCGTCATCCTCTTCCTCCTCGCTCCCCTCTCCCTGTACGACGAAGAAGTGATTCCAATCTGCACCTGGTAAAACAGAAGGGATCCGATATCTTACCGCCGTCTTTCTTGCGGTAGGAGGAACGCTCCGTGAAGACCCTTCCCCGGGATTTGGCCTGGCCTTCTTGGAGGCAGGACTCTTTGTCCTGGGTCTTTGGGAGACCTTCTTCACGTTCTTACCGTTGGCTTCCCATGAGAACCTACGTTCTCACTCGGAAAAGTTGTCTCGGCAAACCTTCCTAGGAGCTGATTCACATTTTCGATGGAAATGTTTAACGTTGGACATGCATAAGATCTAAAAAATGAAGGCCAGATAGAGAATGTACCTTTCGGCGCTCCTGTTTAAGGTCGTCACCGGCGTGAATCAGACTCTGTGGACGAGGTGATCCCTTAGGGCCCTCTACATCGGCGTTGTAGGCCCTAAGGAGGGAGTTGGTCCGCCTTTCAATTTCGGATGAAGGCAGGACTGTTCCCAAAATTTAAGTCAGAATTTGCACAATTCAAGAATGAGAAAGCTCAGCGCTAAAGAAATAAATACCTTGACTGTAGTCCAGGGTGCCATCCGCTATGGACCTAATCTCCCATGCCGGATGAGCCCTTTCACGCAAAGGACTCACCCGGTTCTTCACGAAGTCTCGGATAATGTCTCGAGCCGTCAATCCTTGATTGACCAAGTGAAGAATCACCTCGGCATGCTTCGAAAGCTCCGAGTTCATCGCTGGGGGAACATCTAACTCGCTCGACTTCTCCGGTCGCGAGTTTTCAAACCATAGACTGCTTTCAGATGGTGGAGAGCAGTAAAACCACCTTTGGTGCCACCCGTGCACGGAATCTCGCAGGGGTGGAGAGGGATACTCCTTTTTGTCCCTCAGCCGGAAGTAGATGCATCCGGCGGTGTTGGTGCTCTTCGGCCACGCCGAAAAGTAGAATCGCCGGAAAAGATCCACGCTAGGATATATTCCGACGAATGCTTCACAAAGATGCTGGAATACAGCAAGGATCAGCATCGCGTTGGGGTGGAGGTTGATCAGTTCCCACCCATAGTGCTCAAGGACATCCTTGAGGAATCGACTCTCAGGGAATCGGAACCCGCAGCGCAGGTACTCCTCAAAAACCACCAACTCGCCCTCTTGGACAGTTGGGGTTTCTTGGTCCTTCTCCGCAGGCCGCCAGTTAATGAGCAGCCGCGAAGGAAGGATCTCCTCCTTCTCTAACGCCACTAGGTTCTCCTCGGAATGGTGGATGGATCGGCTCCAGGACGCCATCTTTGGTGGAGAATCAAAGGGAAAGTTGGCGATTTTGGGAAGACGAAGGCTGAAGAAAATGAGGGTTTTGTGCGGCGGGAATAATGAGGGTTTTTGGCTGTGTGACTTCTTTGAAAAGACATCTGCTTTTTTTTATAGACCCAAGGCGGCGCATTAATGAGTAAACGGCTCATTTCAAATGTTCCATTGAATGCTTTATTCATTTCCCATAATGGATACTGTCTCTGATGGACCCGATAAAGTATTCAGGCGTCGGATCTGAAACAAAAAGATTTCTTTGTTTTGGAAACTGAAAGTGCAAAAGGACTGAAAAATTTTCAGTACTTTTCAGAAGACGTTTTTCCTTTTTATACTTTGAACATTTTTTTCGAAAAAATCATGCAACTCAATTTTTGACGTACTGGAATGTTTCTAATTGGGTTATGGTTTTATCGAAATCGTGTTTTAGGCTAAAACTTCGATTCTAATCGGAGTGACAGCCTGACCGAGTCCCAACTCTGGTCGCACTTTAGTTTTGACCGCGGCTCTGAAACTGATCACGGAATCAGGGCAGGTCGCGGTGCTTTTTTCTTAAACACGATTCTGATTGCAGAACTAAAATTTCCTGTGTATGAATGGTGGCAAACATAAAGTTTATGGCTATATTTTCGCACAGAAGATGTGAAGAATATTCATGAGAAATAAGAAACTTTTATTTCTTACATTCTTTACATACAAAAGGGATACAGTCGACCAAAACATCGACTTGCTCCGAAAGAAGTTTACAAAGTTCCCCAAGGGACATGTTGTTGTCAGTAGGATCTACACTGGCAACTCCCAGGGAACTAGCAACTACCCTAAGTCTATCTACATCGTCCCTAACAACAGACGCGCTATTGTCCCTAATCAAGTCAGAGAGTTCCCGCTGTTGCTGAGCGAAGTCCCTCTCTCGACGGAAATGGTGCGCCTCTTCTCGGGATCGATCAAGACATTCTGCTAGACGCAGAATCTTCGAGGCCATCTCCTCGATCTTCTTCTCCAGGGCATTCTTCTCTTCCAGAAGAGTCTGTCCGGAAGGAAGAGATGGAGCAGCAGAAGGCTGATCGCTGGAGCCTCCTACCTCCTGCATTTTGCAAAAGTTAGTCACACTAACTATGATTATCAGCAAAAGGGGAGAAGAATTGTTACCTGTCCTGGTGCATAATCCGTTAATACACCCATCTTGGGAGGAAGATCATCATATGGTGGGAGAGCAACCTTCCCATCAGAAGATTGCTTCGCCAACCCAATATGGCAATCATCTGATCGAGGGATAATCACCGCTTGCCGACCAGGATGTTGATCACCCAAAAGAATGGGAGATTTGGATGTGATGGGATCTTTCTCTAAGGATAAAGGCCTAACTTGCCGAGAGGCATGAACGGGGAGAGTCAAAGGAACTGAAGGAAGAAAGAAACTTGCTACATTCTTCACCTTTGTTCCACTGGAAGATCCTTCGTCGACCTTGGGTTTCTTCCTTAAGGGAGACAGGACTTCAATGGTTTGAGGCCTTTGTTCGACAATTTCCCCTTCATCACTCTCAATCTCGATGATATCGTGATCTGCCATTGGGAGGAGTATGTGAAAAGGAAGAAGGCAGGATAACAAGAAAAAGACTTAGGCGTGGAGGGAAATTGTGGAGTTTTACAAATCCAGGAGCCTGGTATTTATAGCCGCCTGGATGACGGTTTGCATTCCAGACGCCTCGGGTTTCGTCAAAGCATTTACAATTTTACCTAGAGATAAAAACAGTTCTACGGCGCTATCATTACCCGTCACATAATGTCAGAACCCGTCTTGAGAAACCAACCGTTTTCACTTAGTGCGCCACTAAGTGGAAAAATTGAAGAGTCGGGTTAAAAATCCAATGCATGGTTTTAAAATTCGAAATAAACACGTCTCTTCGTTTTCTTCGAATTTGGGGGCTAGCTGACGAGGATTGACACCCGGGTCACTTCTAATAAACTTTTGGTTCAAGACAGGTTCGAACCAGACATGTATCTGGCGATGCGAACTCAAGCCATTCTGAGGGGCATCACCATGAGGTCGCAAGCTTTACGCGATCAGATCGCGAGTTTCGTGTGATCAGGCCAACAGCCTTGTGCGGTCAGAAGTTCGTATGCTATACGCGGACTGGATATCCGGGATGTTGCGCGGTCAGCCCACATTCCGCGGTCAGGACATTCTCGACCAGGGTGCTTGGAGTTTATTCGGTTATCCTTATATCAGGATATTCCAAGCATCCCGAAGATTCCTCCACGTTGAAGACCAACCGTCAGAGGTTAATATATGCGGTTATTCATGATTAAAACGTGTTAATAACCTCCGTGGAAGTTAATAGCAGTTCTTCAGGAACCTCATCCAACCGTTTGATGCAGTTTTCTTCATATGGCACCCTTTCGACCAGTATAAAAAGGTGGCAAAGTACATCAAACGGGGGATCCAAGACATTTTTTGGAAGAACAAGACCCCTGATATAAGTGAGATTCAAGATATCTTGACCACTCAAACAGCCAACTTTACGGCTTAGATTAGACAATACTTACAAGTCTCCTATAGCTTCTTTTTGTACGTTCATATAGGGAAAACCTTCCCCTGTGAAGGTTTCTCCCCGCTAGTTTGTAAAGCTTTATCACATATAGTGAAATCCTAACAGGACGTAGGGCTTTTACTCCCACCATCGAGGGCCCGAACCTGTATAAATCTCTCTGTGCTCCTGTTCACCATTGTTCTACATACCTTCCCGGAGGGTCATCTTGAAAGGTCTCACAATTACAAATTTTGCATAAGTTCGACTGAGGACTCCGAGTCCGAATCGTCAACACTGAGGGTTTTGCACTGGTCCAGGTGGACAATGTCTCCGACCATTACAAGGGATTTCCGTTGGACAAGCCACCGAACGACGAGATTACCATTCTGGATAAGGTAATTCCCCCACCAGTTTCATAATTCGTACTATAATAATAGTCCTCAGAGTTAGTGACCATTACTACACGTAGATTCTTACCCCTACGGACACCGACACTCGGCCTGCTAGCCAGCCGACCCCTCCGACAAGCCAGCCAACGGGTCCGACGCACATCATGACGCCGACTAGGAGGCAACCAATCAAGAAGCTGGCTAGTAGGGGAAAAGCAAAGAAGAGCACGGCAAAGGAGATTGAGAAGAGTGCGCCGTCAGCTCCCATGCCGTTCACTCTGGGGATGCCCATGGCCTCTGATGCCACAATTTGTAGCATGGGTTTCGCATGCCAGAGCCTGCATGGATGGTACATGAAGAAGACAAACAAGACCAGGACGCAGCGTCCGACGCACTTCATGGTCAAGTACACCGTGGCAGAGTTCCAACACAACAGGACCTATCTGGTGACCTTCGAAGACTTGCACAATTTACTCAACAAAGATGCACTCAATGTGTCAATCCTACGGTCTTGGGTGCTGTAAGTATCTACTATCCTACGCCTGTTCGTGCATATACGGATATATTTAATTTATTAATTGGTTAGTTCCGTGCAGCTGCATGATCAGATATGCCAAAGCTAATCGGGAACCTGTCGGTTTCTTGGACCCCCAGATGGCCATCAAGGTGATGTTTAGGACTGACGTGGACTTCGTTATCTACTCCATCAAAAAGGGGTTGCTTTCTCAGGTCGACAAGGAGTACATACTTGTACCCTACAACCAGAGGTGAGTGCTTTCATCAGTACTTCACCCGTAGATTAGTGTCTCCATATGCACACCCCAGAATTAGATTAAATTATTAATTCTTTACACGTAACATGTAGCTACCACTGGATCCTGCTGGTGATTATTCCAAAAAGGAACAAGGTGTTCTACCTTGATTCATTGTAGAGGAAAGGGTACGAGTATTGCAGTTCATGAGATGTATTCGAAAGGTTAACATGTTTTATGATATTCAGGTGAACCTGTCTTACATCTAGATTTACTGTCCTCAAATTGTCAATTTTGACTATCTGCAGGTCTTTCACGAACTACTTTGCCGAGTGAGGGCGACAGCACGAACGGCGAGCCGATAAGTTTCAGTGGTTACAATTTCCAATACAAATTTCAACCGGCATCTATTTTCACTACTACAGAAGTGCATTCCACTAACCCTTATTTTCTAACGGTTGTAAGCAATCTAGGAAAAATCCGATAGAATAGGACGACAGCGGCGGAAAACCATCATTTTACTATCGGTTACACACTAATCCAACGTTAGTGAAATGAAAATACTTTTTACTATCGGTCATTACTGTACAAACCGATATAATATATTAAATAGTACTATCGGTTTTCCTTTTGTAACTGATAGTAAAATTGCAAACTTTATACTATCGGTTATTACTGTACAAACTGATATAATATATTAAATAGTACTATCGGTTTTCCTTTTGTAACTGATAGTAAAATTGTGAACTTTATACTATCGGTTATTACTGTACAAACTGATATAATATATTAAATAGTACTATCGGTTTTCCATTTTTAACTGATAGTGAAATTACTGACTTTTTACTATCGGTTATTACTGTACCAACCGATATAATATATTACAATAGTACTATCGGTTTTTCGTTCGTAACAGATAGTAAAATTACTCACTTTATACTATCGGTTCATACTGTATTAACCGATATAATATATTGAATAGTACTATCGGTTTTTCTCGGGTAACTAATAGTGAAATTACTGACTTTTTACTATCGGTTATTACTGTACTAACCGATACAATATATGAAATAGTACTATCGGTTATATAAAACAAACCGATAGTAAAATGACTTCATATACACTAATGGTTATGACAGTGGGGACCTTATTTTACTATCGGTTAGTGTTGTTGAACCGATAGTAAAATTGGACAACTTAATTAGGTCGACCCCTGCTCTGCGCTCTACATGTTGGAATCATTTCAGCCGCGCACAACTCCAAGCTAGAGTGATCTGGAGAAGCTAGCTGAGAGGTTGATCATATTTCCATCCCCCTCGGTATTGTCATCTTCTCATCACCTCTCTCTCTCTCTCGATCACTCTTTCACACTCTCCCTCTCTCTCTCTACTTGCAATTCATTAAACTAGATACATGTATCTCCAAGCTAGCTAGAAGGCTGGGTTGGCTAGCTAGCTATAGCTTGCTAAATTTAAGCAGCTAGCTAGCTGGCTCTTCCAATTAATGCATGCATCAAGTTAATTAGGGTTTCATATATACAAATCCATTTAATGTAATTAAACAGCTCATGTACACACATATGGCCTAGCTAATTATGTTTCATTCATATATGCATGCCCTGAGTCATTAATTATTTATTTGAATTTGTCAATTTGGTGAAATAATTGTAGATGGACCGAGAATATTGGATGTATGGAATAAAACGTACTACTGTTGAGTATTTGGAGGGTGTGAATGGATTTATTAAATTTGCTGAGCAAGAAAAGGCGAAGAAGGGAGAGAAAGATATGCATTGTCCTTGTATAGATTGTATGAACTTAAAAAGGTTCGGCAACTCTGATCAGATTAGGAGTCATTTGATTCGTCGTGGTTTTAACGCACGCTATACCCGTTGGATATGGCATGGTGAAGATCTTGAGGAAACGAGCACTACCGCTACCACTCAGCAGCACCCGGAAGTGGATTGTAGTAATGATGATCATGATCAAAACATTGATAATGTTCATTCGGAAGTCCATGTAGATGACGACAATTTAGATGAAATGTTACGTGATGTAGAAGAGGACTACAGCGAAAACGATTTAGCTAAATTTCAGAAATTAATTGTTGATTCTGAGAAGCCTTTGTTCCCCGGATGTGAAACATTTACAAAGTTGTCTTCTGTGTTGAGATTATATAACTTGAAGGCAAGCAACGGTTGGAGCGATAAGAGTTTCACGGCGCTATTGGATCTGTTAGCGGACATGCTTCCAGAGGGAAATGAGTTGCCAAGATCAGTTTACCAGGCCAAAAAACTATTGTGTCCGTTGGGAATGGAAATCGAAAGAATACATGCATGCCCAAATGATTGTGTTCTGTACCGTAACGAGTACGAGGATTTGCATGTTTGTCCAAGATGCGGTACATCGCGGTATAAGCATGGGGACAGAATTTATCACAATGGATGTGATGAGGTAAAGAAAGGGCCTCCGGCCAAAACTGTGTGGTATTTGCCTGTGATTCCCAGATTGAAACGGCTGTTTGCAAATCCGAAAGATGCGAAGTACTTGCGTTGGCATGTTGAAGGTCGGAAACAAGACGGAAAACTAAGACATCCAGCTGATTCCATTCAATGGAGAAACATTAACAGAACATTCGGTGAGTTTGGCGGCGAAGTGAGGAATATAAGGTTTGGGCTGAGTACGGATGGTATGAATCCACACGGAAATATGAGCAGTCGACATAGCACTTGGTCGGTTCTTTTATGCATCTACAATCTTCCTCCTTGGTTATGTATGAAGCGTAAGTACATCATGATGTCGTTACTAATTTCAGGACCCAGACAACCCGGGAATGATATTGACGTGTTTCTATCACCGTTAGTCGACGACTTATAAAAATTGTGGAGCGAAGGGGTGCGGGTGTGGGATGCACATAAGCGAGAGAATTTCATGTTGCGGGCCATGATATTTTGTACCATAAATGATTTCCCGGCCTATGGAAATTTGTCGGGGTATAGTACGAAAGGAGTCAAGGCTTGTCCTATTTGCCTGGATGAAACTGAAAGCATGTGGTTATCGAACTGCAGAAAAACAGTGTACATGGGTCACCGCAGATTCCTTCCGATGCATCACGCCTACCGTAAGAAGAGGAAGTCATTCAATGGGAAGCCTGAGAAAGGATCAGCCCCAGTGTTTGTGACTGGTAAGGAGCTTTACTTGCGTGTGAAGGACATCAAAGTTGAGTTCGGTAAATGTTCTAAACCTCCAGGAAAAAATGTTTGAAAGAAGAGATCGATTCTTTGGGATCTGCCATATTGGGAGCACTTACAAGTTCGACATTGCATTGATGTCATGCACGTAGAGAAAAATGTTTGTGACAGTTTGATTGGTTTGTTGTTGAACATTCCAGGAAAGACGAAAGATGGCATCAACGTTCGCCGTGACATGCTCGACATGGGCATAAGGACTGAGCTTGCACCGTTGGAGAAGGAAAAGCGGACATACCTCCCCCCGGCCTGCTATACTTTGTCAAAAAGAGAAAAAACAGAACTCTGTCAGTGCCTACATGGTGTCAAAGTTCCATGCGGGTATTCTGCGAACTTGAAAAAACTTGTGTCCATGAAAGACTTGAAACTGGTTGGTATGAAGTCTCATGATTGTCATGTACTGATGTCACAAATGCTTCCCATTGCTATCAGAGGCATTCTCCCAGTCAAAGTCAGAGAGACAATTACAAAGCTATGTTATTTCTTCAACACAATATCTGGCAAGGTACGTAAGCGTGTACTCCTAGCAAGTTAATTAGCTCCATTCGTGGAACTTGTCAGATTTTTTGGATCTGAATATTTGCTGCAACTGTGTCCTTGCAGGTAATTGATATGGATGGACTGGACGATTTGCAACGCGATGTGACTACCACTCTTTGTCAGCTGGAGATGTATTTCCCTCCATCCTTTTTTGATGTTATGGTCCATCTAATTGTTCACCTTGTCAGAGAAATTAAGTTTTGTGGACCCGTGTTCCTGCGCTACATGTATCCATTTGAGAGATTTATGGGTATCTTGAAGGGATATGTAAGGAATCGACATCGGCCTGAGGGCAGTATCATTGAAGGTTATGCCGCCGAGGAGGTGATCGAATTTTGCACCAACTATATGGCCGGGGTTGACCCAATTGGCGTTCCTACGTCTCGGCATGAGGGCAGGCTTCAGGGCATTGGAATGATTGGATTTAAAGCAGTCGTCCCCTCTAGTGATCTGTATGCAAAAGCCCATTTTTGGGTCTTACAGCACATGACGGGGGTGGAGCCATACATACACGAGCACAAGGAAATGTTACGGAAACAGAATCCCTCGAAGCCAGAGATTTGGGTCACCAGAGAACATAATAGGAAGTTTGCTGGGTGGATCGAAAATAGAGTCCTGCAAGCTTCTGAGGGCGATGTAGATGAAGATGTTACATGGTTGGCCAGAGGGCCTAGATTTACTGTAGGGACTTGGCAGGGGTATGACATCAACGGCTATTCATTTTACACAAGAACTCAGGACGAGAAGAGTGCTATGCAATGTAGTGGAGTGACACTACTTGCTATTTTGGAGGATGCCAGGGCAGTAAGGGCACTCGACTCATATTACGGTGTTATTGAGGAAATATGGGAGCTCGATTATGTATTACTTAAGATTCCTCTGTTTCGATGCCAATGGGTCGAAATCCCTCGAGGTGTTAAAGTCGACAATTATGGGTTTACTCTAGTCGATCTCAGTAGAGTCACACACAAAGATGATCCATTTATACTTGCTGAGCAAGCAACACAGGTGTTCTACATCGTTGACCCGGCCAACCCAAAGTTGCACGTTGTCCTTCACAGTAAGAGACGTATTGTTGGGGTCGAAGACGTTGTGGATGAAGAAGAGTACGATCAGTTCGACGAACTACCTCCATTTTTAGATGGAATCCTTCAATCTGTCCCTACCGAAGATATTGACGAAACAAGTTACCTGCGAGACGACCACGAAGAAGGATTATGGGTGGACAACCATTCTTGACTAATTTGCAATATGTAAGTGACGTATATTACTTGGATCGAAGAATGTTCAAATCATTTTTCAAAAATTCTTTGGGAAAACATACATGATGCATTGAGAATCATTTCTGCAAATTTTCATTTCAACTGGAGTATATACTTGATTTGAGCAATAATTGATTCTTTTCACAAATATATATGAAAACTGCAAATTTTCATTCCATGATTGGTCTTTACTGTTAATTTATTTCAAAATTATTGCAAGCCATTTGCATGGGGTTTCAGGTGTCTTTACAAGTGCAAAATGATGTACTGAGACCCATCTGTATTTGTTCTCAGGAAATACCTTTAGATCAATTTAACAGTATTATACTATCGGTTTCAACCTCCAAACCGATATGAAATTAACATATACTATCGGTTTATTGTCATAACCGATAGTAAATACAATACAAAATGATGTACTGAGATCCTCTGTAATTCTTCTAAGGGAAATCCTTTAGGGTCAATAGCATTGTATTTTACTATCGGTTATAACTGTGAAACCGATATGAAATTAAACTATACTATCGGTTTATCGTTCACAACCGATAGTGATTTACACTGTGTTATGATCCCCTGTTCTTAGTTTACTATCGGTTTACTGTTCACAACCGATAGTGATTTACACTGTGTTATGATCCCCTGTTCTTAGTTTACTATCGGTTTACTGTTCACAACCGATAGTGATTTACACTGTGTTACGAAAACCCTAACTTACATGTTTGTACTATCGGTTTTGTGGTGATGAACCGATAGTAAATATTCATTTATTAGGTTACAACCTGCACGATTTTCCCTCCAGTGCAACTGATCACATTCCAAATCGAAAAATACTCGCGCGGAAAACCCTAGATTCGCCGACGTTTGCTTCTTCGCTCCTCTGCGCCACTGGTTCTCCACCGCCTCCGGCATTGCATTTCGCCACCGCCTCCGGCCACTCCACGATCCACTGTAAGTGTTCTTGACCAAATCGCTCGCGTGTATTGCTTAATTTTGTATGCAATGGTTCATATCCCGTTCCATGGATTACAAATAGAAACCTAGAGTAAAATTCATGAACTACAAACTTGATAGCTATGAGAATGACAGAATTGATGAAAATCACTAGCAATTTGTCATACAGTGTAGTTCACTATCGGTTTCTTACTCAGAACCGATAGTAAATACCCTAAACTGAATTTTCTGTTAATTATTTCTCATTTTCTAATCTTCATCTGAAATTTTGGTTCATTTATATTTTAACATACCTTATGTTCCTGCTGAGCAATTACTTTATGTCCCTGCTAAGTAATTTTGGAAATTTTTCCTAATTCAGACTTGATTACTATCGGTTTGACTTGGAAAACCGATAGTAATTGTAGTGCCATCATAGTTTGCACTGCTAATTTGAATTTTCTGTGAATTACTTCCCATTTTCTAATTTTCATCTCAAATTTAGGTTCATTTATATTTTAACATACCTTATGTTCCTGCTGAGCAATTTTGGAAATTTTTCCTAATTCAGACTTGATTACTATCGGTTTGACTTGGAAAACCGATAGTAAATAGTAGTGCCATCATAGTTTGCACTGCTAATTTGAATTTTCTGTGAATTACTTCCCATTTTCTAATTTTCATCTCAAATTTAGGTTCATTTATATTTTAACATACCTTATGTTCCTGCTGAGCAATTACTTTATGTTCCTGCTGAGCAATTTTGGAAATTTTTCCTAATTCAGGCTTGATTACTATCGGTTTGACTTGGAAAACCGATAGTAAATAGTAGTGCCATCATAGTTTGCACTGCTAATTTGAATTTTCTGTGAATTACTTTCCATTTTCTAATTTTCATCTCAAATTTAGGTTCATTTATATTTTAACATACCTTATGTTCCTACTGAGCAATTACTTTATGTTCCTGCTGAGCAATTTTGGAAATTTTTCCTAATTCAGACTTGATTACTATCGGTTTGACTTGGAAAACCGATAGTAAATAGTAGTGCCATCATAGTTTGCACTGCTAATTTGAATTTTCTATGAATTACTTCTCATTTTCTAATTTTCATCTCAAATTTAGGTTCATTTAAATTTTAACAGACTTTATTTTCCAGCAGAGAGATTAGCATAGTTTGCACTGCTAATCTTTTAAATTTTCCTGAATAAAGACCTTAGTACTATCGGTTTTCCTTTCAAAACCGATAGGAAATATAGTATTTGTTAGTTTGCACTGCTCATCTGAATATTCTGTGAATTACTTTGTCATGTACCTTTCTTCATATCAATTGGATGGTTTGTTCATGGTATTTTAGGTAAAGCCATGTCGGCATCTTCCTCGGCTGGTACTAGTGATTCGGCGAGGGCGAACGTAGATGGCGCTGCCTCGTCCCAGCGCAAGAGGAAGGCGCGAGGCGCGACGATGTTGGGTCGTTTGGCCAAACGCGCGGATCTTTCCTGTGAGTTCAACCAGTTCGGGAGACCGATCGGGAAGAACGCCGGGCACTATGCTGCCTATGTTGGCTTGTTGGCGAAGGAAAGGGTGAAGATCACCATCCAGAGCTGGAAGGACGTCAAGGCCGACGAGAGGGATAGGCTGTGGGCGGAAGTGAAGGTAAAATTAATCAAAATCACTGAACTCTTGAGTAATCACATTCCCTTGGTTTATCCTAGAGATTAGGTAAGTCCTACTTATATGCACCATTTGAAACAGGCCAAGTGGAACATCCCGGACGATGGTCCCAAGATAGCTTGCTTGAAGGACATGAACAACACGTGGAAAACCTTCAAGAGCGTCCTCGTCAGTACCTTCCTCGCTAAAGGCGAATCTCCATGCGAGAAGTACCCCTTCATAACGGAGGAGGTATGGGAGCAATTCACCCAACAGAAGGGGACTCCTGAGTTCAAGGTATGAATGGTTCCTTTGCTTGGTTACACCATTGTATGCAGTAAGCAGTGGTGCATTAATTTTCTTGTTTCTGGTACGAAGGCCCTCAGCGAGAAGAACAGGGCAATCCAGAGGAGGAACGACCACCCACACCGGCTCGGCTCTCGCGGCTATGCGGGGAAGGAGGAGCAGTGGAAGAAGGCTGAAGACGAGGCGTCGCATTTCGTCGACTACCCTGACCTACCACTCTCCGAGATCCGCGATCAGCGATGCAAGCGCTGGTGGCTGGCCAGAGGGACCGTGTCGGCCACGGGGACTGTGGCGTTCCCAAACCCCAGGGACGTCGAGGTCGTCCAGCGACTCGTAAGTTGGCTAACTATGATCACTAGTGTGCGCACAAGTTTGTATATATTTCTTCCTCAAAATGGAGAGCTTTCAATGTAACAGATCTCTTGCTCGAAGGAGGCGACCGAGGGATTGTTCAGTCCTCATAGGGAGAACGACATCCTTACCCGGGCTCTAGGGAACAAGGAGCATCCAGGGCGGATGCGAACCGTGGGGGCTGTGGTGCCATGGAAGGAAGGCTTCTCGGACCCCGGGCAAAAGGCGAAGAAGCCTGGCAGCTGAAAGGAAAGGGAAGTGGAGCTATCTCAGAAGATACGGGCAGATGTGACTGCACAATTCGCGGACATGTTCGCTCAAATGAACGAGAAATATGAACGCCTCAGCCGAGTTGTGCAGTCCAAGAGTTTAGATCCAGCTGCCGAGGTCGACGCTGCCAGGCCGAGTAGTGTTGGCTCGAAGGTTCACGTGGATCCGGTGGACCTGATCAAGGTATTGCAACTCTTGAGCTATATATGCAGTTCGGCTGATGCCACTCCTGTTACGTTAGAATTGCTTCGCTAACCTGTTATAATTGTTGCAAATTGCAGAAGCCGGAGAGCTGTACCCTATTGATCAACATAGGCGACAAACCTGTTGCGGTTGCAAACGGGGTCGTATACCAGTCTTGGGAGGATGTCCGGATCCACTGCGTACCTCTGGAGCCTGGATTCGCAAAGGTACAGGTGGACATGGCCCTCCCGGGCTACAGCTCTTTTCCGTTGCCCGTCCCAACAGACGAAATGCGGACAATTGGCGAGGCATTGGGCTCGTACATACAGTGGCCCAAGAAGGGTGTTAGACTACAGGAGGTAAACCCTAGCCATTCTAGCTTACAACTCAGTTAATATACTTAATTTGCAAAATCTAATTTAAGCGTTTGTACTTAAAGTGGACGATGGATACCAGCACACTTCCTGAGGACACCACCCCCGCCACAACGCATGAGCGAACTCCTTCGGCCCCCATGCCTCCTCCGACGGCCTCAAACCCTTCGCCATCAAATGAGGCCGACGGCACCACACCCCAACCTTCGAAGGTATACACTCGCTCCCCGCCCAAAGGCAAGGGCAAGGCCAAAGGCAAGGCCAAACAAAGTCAGCCGGGTACGTTCAAGAACGGGTCCCCACTCGTGTCGGAGTACCTTCTGCGCAATATGGATCAAATAACCATAAGTCTCCACGAGTGGTACCTGACCCGGTCTAGGCGCCACATCAACTTCTTGGTTCACTTCAGGCCAGCCCATTTTCACCGTGAGCCCGGGAGCATATCGGTGGCCCACGAGGATTTGTTCGATCTCCTCAACTGGCGGGAGCTTGATATGTCCATCATACAGACTGGAGTCCTGTGAGTGTGCTGTTGTCTGAAGTTATCACAGTTCGTTTCATAAATCTAATCACTTTTTGTATGCACTACTTACTAATGTCTACTTTGCATCCAGGTGCATGTATAGGCTGGCGTCGATGAGGGCATGTGACAAGGTGGGTTTCCTCGACCCAGAGAAAATAAGCCTCACGATGCTAGAGCACGACCAAGCACATGCGGAGGAATACATATCAAGGGCACTACTAGCGCAGCAGGACCGAGAGTTCATCCTTGCGCCGTACCACCAAAGGTTAGTGCATTTCCTACTAATTTAACTCATTCTTGTATGTTACGCCTAACATATGTATGAAACGGTTCGCTTATATATGCAATGTAGGGGCCACTGGGTCCTCGCCGTCATGTGCCCATGGATGAATGAGGTCTATTACCTCGATTCGATGAGTGACAAGGTGGCGCATGTTTTCACCCTCACATGGCACATAGACGCGTAAGTAACATAGTTGTCTTAAATTTTTCTCTGACTAGCTAATTAATGATAAGATATTAATCGGCAATGCTAAATTAAATACAGGGCTTTCAAAAATTATGCTAGTGCTGGAGGGAGGCATGACGCGTCGAAGGGCACAACAATTTCTTGGAAAGAATATGAGGTAATTAATACGGATGGAAGTACTCATGATGAGTCTTTTAATTTAAGCTTAATTAGTTCTTTCGAGTTAATGTGGGTTTATGTCTTTGCATATGCAATTTTTCCAGTGCCATCAGCAGCCACAATCGTGGGAATGTAGCTTCTATGTCATGAGATTCATGTATGACCTGATCAGGAGAAACTTTGCCCAATTCCCTAAGGTAACTATTTTTCCTGACTCAAAGTCGAACTTTAATTGGATGTGACGTACGATCCTAACTTCATACACGCATATATGCAGACCACCATGTTGAAAGAGCAATATGAGTTGCCTCAATTGAAGGAGCTGCGAACAATTTGGGCTCAATATGTCATGGAAGAAGTGGCTATCAACGATCGATAGTAACTGACTTGTGTTGATTGCTGTATTTGTGAATATATATTGAATGTGTTGATTGCTGTATTTGTGAATAAACTCAATATGTGAATAGATTCATTGATGTATTTGTGAATAAACTCGATCAATATGTGCATAAATTCAATCTGTCCAATTTGTGAACAATATGTGAATATGTGAATATTGCTGAATTAGTGTATTTGTGAACAAATTGATCAATATGTGAATATTGCTGAATATTTGTAAATATTGGTGTGTTTGTGAATGATCCAATTAATGTATCTCTGTATAGCTGTATGTATATGTGCATGATTCCAGTACTAACCGTTCCAGTACATAACCGATAGGAAAAACTAATACTACTATCAGTTATATACTAAAACCGATAGAATAAATATTACATTACTATCGGTTCATATGCAACAACCGATAGAACAAAGTTTTCAGTACTAAACGTGTCTACAAATTACTATCGGTTATATACTACAACCGATAGAATAAATATTACATTACTATCGGTTCATATGCAGAAACCGATAGAATAAAGTTTTCAGTACTAAACGTGTCTACAGAATACTATCGGTTATATAATATAACCGATAGAATAAAGTTTCCCGTACTAACTGTGTTCAGACAATACTATCGGTTTAGATAATACCCGATAGAAAAAAACATTAACATTACTATCGGTTTAGATCCTAGCCGATAGAAAAAGCCTAAACAATACTATCGGTTTATATACGAGCCGATAGAAAAAATGTATATAATACTATCGGTTTAAATTTGAGCCGATAGAAGAAATAGTCGATAGCGATTAGTGAACGTTGGGAATGTAGGTGTTTTACTAACGGTTTGTGAACCGATAGAAGTGTTCTGCTCCTCTACTATCGTGCCGACCACTATCGATAAGAGAACCGATAGTAGAGTGGATTTTTAACCGACAGTGAAAAGCATTTCTGTAGTAGTGTTTACTTTATAACGTGTTCCCAACTAACTCTCGGTCAGTACATTGGCAACGCCATCAGCAACTGGACGATAACACATGTGGGTTCTACATGATGCACCACATGTACGATCTCATCACCCCTCACCGGCCAAATTTCCCCGAGGTATACAACTGCTACCCTTTGTTTCGATTTGGCAAAATTTACAGCTGCATTGAGCTAATTTTTTCTGTACCAACCCTTTGCAGATTGGTTTAGTCCGAGGGATGCTCGCTGAGTATTTCATTACGGAGGTCATATCAACTAAGGGGAAGTTTAGGGACCCGCAAGGTTCGTATTAGTGCGGCCTTACTAACTGAGACTAGTATAGTAATAAACATCTAACATACTGACTTTAATTGTCGATTACATTTATTTGTTCAATCTCAATTGTACATATTTCTGAAATGTTAATTTCATGAAACTTACAATTTGACCGATTTTGAGCTATATATATGAAATGCATGCTATTGTACATGTTTTTATGTTCTTTGCATGTATGAAATGAACTGTATGTATTTTTGAGTTCTGTGCATGTATGAAATGAACTATATATATGAAATGCTATTGTGCGATCTGGACTTTGCTTTGGTTTTTGATTGATTTTCTCCTCCTTTGGTTGGGTTTTCTCTTGGATTGGTTCCTCCCCTCTGTTAGCCGATCCTTTTGAAGGTGTTTCGTTTGTTGTTTCATGTGGATTCATGGCGTCTCTTTCTTCTTCTTTGGATTGGTCCAAAGGCTTGCTTTTTAGAAAGGATATGAGAGACTTATTTGGCTTGCCGGTTACTAATTTCTCTCGGTTTGCTGCTAAGGATTTCCATTCAGTGGCCTCCTTTGGGAGAAGGAAGTTTCGTCCCATTGAGGATTCATTGAGTTCTATTCTTGCTGCTTTTTTTGGGGAAAGGCTGAGGATTTTAGAGTGTTGGGTTTGACGGATTGGAGCTTCAGATTCTCTGTTTGTGATAAAAGAATTGGCTTTGCCATTAATAAAATCAACAGGATAATTCATCAAGATTTCTCTATTTTCTTCTCTCTTTGGAACAATGGGGGTCCTCATTGGCAAAAAGAATTCAATAAATGGTTGATCGAACAAGATAATGATTGGAATTTGGTTATCCCTAAAAGATTCAACACGAACAAATTATCATTTTTATCTGGGCAAGTGAATTCTCGCAAGTCAGTATTTGATCGTTTGCAATTTCCCCCTGAGAATTTCTCTGCTGGTTTGGTTAAATCTCCTTCGGTTCGCTTTCATCCCTTCTATGATTGCAGCAAGAAAACCCATCCTTCTTATTTGAATTTGGAAAAGTCTAAAATTTGCTTTAATTGTCTGGCTCTGGGTCATTTCAAAAAAGAGTGTTTCTCCTTGGTTCGGTGCTCGAGCTGCTTCAATTATGGGCATATTAAACATTTCTGTTTTAAACGACGTTTTGAGTTGAAGAGGAAAAAAGTTTTGTTCCCAAAGCCAGTTTGGTTAAGCAGGGTTTTGCTTCTGCCTTTGCCTCTCCTTCCGCGCCTTTTGTTTCTGGGGGATTCTTGAATCGAACAGAGGATGTGGTCTTCTCGTTTGGCACTAACCTTTCTTCGACGGACCAGATGGCCTTGATCAAAGGAAAGGCTATTACTCTCCATTATGATAGCTTTTCTGAATTATTCGGGTCTAGTGTTAATCCCCCTGTCACTCAAAGTGTCTCTTCGCCTGCCTCGCTCTCTTATTCTCCCTCTTCGTTGTTTCTTCTAGCCTCATTTCTCTCCTCGGCACTCATTGCTTCTTCTATCCAAAAAATGGCTAATTACTGGGTTAATCCCGCTTAGTTTCTCAGAGAGGGTTTAGAAGAAATTGTGCTTCAGGGTCGACCTCTTCATACCAGATGCATCTTTACTCGGAGTGAAACGAATGAGAACTCTGCTATTGTGGATGTGGTGCCTGAAGCGGTGGATCCCATTCACGTCGTTGGTAACTACCTTCAGAACAACAGGTAGATTCAGGGTCAGGTATTCCCTTCTGGTCTTGGTGATGCATTAGTTCGCCTACCTTCATCTCTGCAGAGGGATATTCTACTTAATGAAGGCCTGCATGTGGATGCTGATTTCATGCTGTTCTTCAATCGTCATGATGAAGGCATTAACTCTAGAAGAGTTAGCTTCAATCAGGAGGTTTGGCTTCTGCTTTTGAACTTCCCACTAGATTTTTGGTCAGTTTCTACTCTGAGCAAAGCTGTTTCATCCTTCAGTTTTCTTCGTGAATGGGATAATGATTATCAAAGGACTGGGGATAGGTCTCATGCTTTGGTCAAGTGCTTGGTTACGAACCTTGTTGATATCCCTCGTTTTCTTGTGATCACCGAACCAAGTGTTTCTCTCGGACGTAGCTAGACAGTTCAGGTGGTTATTTGCCATTCTCACCCCACTAATGCTATTGAGGGTAATGAGGATGATCCTCAGCCTCCGCTGGATAATGCTAATGATAATTTAGAAGATTTGGACATGGATGACCCTGATGAACAGGATCCTGATCATGATCAAGATAATTTGAATGAGGTTGGTAATCCAGTTTGGGATGCTCTTATTCCCCAACAATTGGAAGTCTGGGACGCCTGGGATAATTTAGAGGACTCTTCTTCCTCTTCTGATCTTACTCTGTCTTCCTGTCTGCCTGTTGGAAATTGCTTGCTGGCTGTTTGTGGAACTCCTGGATTTAGACTTTTCTCCATTAATTCTCTGTTTTTCTTGAGGAGCTCCTGGTCGCTATTTAACTCCTTTGCTGCAAGGACTTCCTCTCCTTCGGAATTCAGGTTGCTATCTAAGAAGTCAGTCCTGTCTTCTAGTTCGCCCAAAATTAAGAATAAGACTCCTTTGGTTGTTTCTGGTCTTCGTCGTAGTCCTACATGGGCGGCAAAATTTAAAGGATTCAAACCTGGGTCGGTCTTGCTTCCTACGCCTCAACTCTCGACTGAAATGCTGTAGGCTATTGGTTCGTTTTGTGGGATCCCCCTGGAGTTAATCTCTAAGGACAAGCTGATGGCCCCTGTTATCCAAGATTTAGATGATTAGCGTGATGCATTGGGTTCTTAGGACTGGTTTGATAACCTCCTTTTGGATAACTTTTTGGATGGCCTGTTTGCTCATCCTGCTGAATGTTTTACTAGGATATTTTGATGATTGTGTCAGTGTGATCTCGTCTAGAGTTCATGACTTGGTTGTATTTTGTTTATTATCTGATGAATGCTTTTAAGAAATTCAGTATCCTCAATTGGAATATTAGAGGTATTAATGCTCTTGATAAAAAGGTTGCTATTCGATCCAAAATTTTAGAAGAAAAGTGTTCTGTTTTATGTCTTCAAGAGACTAAACTAGAGGAGGTTAATTTGTTTTTGATCAAAAAGTTGATGTGACTCACTTTGATTATTGTCTTTCGGTTACTCTCATGAACAAAATTTCTAGAAAGTTGTGGATGATTTCTAATGTTTATGGCCCTTGTTGCCCCAGGAAGAAAATTGATTTTTTGAACTGGTTCCGTAACTCCTCAGCTCCACTTGATTTGCCCTGGTTAATCATGGGTGATTTTAACCTTTTGTGTTTCTCTTCCAACAAGAACAAAGGTTTATTTAAATCCGGTGAAGCTGATCTCTTTAATGAAGATATTAATCATCTTCTTTTGGAGGATTTGCCTGTCAAAGGAAATAAATTTACATGGTCTGACATGCAAGCTCAACCGGTTATGGAAAAGCTTGATTGGTTCTTTGTTAATGGTGCTTGGCTTAAGGTTTTTCCCAACACGATTGTTAAATCTTTTGCTAGGATGGTTTCGGATCATTTGCCATGTACCATTTTGATTTCCTCTTCTCTCCCTTCTTCGAAGTTATTCAGATTTGAAAATTTTTGGGTCTCTTATCCTGATTTTTTAAGTGTGGTTCAAAGTTCTTGGAATTCTGGTTTCATGGACTTTAATGTGGTTAGAAGAATCAATACCAAACTTAAAATTTTGCGTAGAGCGTTGAAACAGTGGAGTAAAAAGTTTAAATTCTCTCAAGCTCTATTGGATTATTGCTACTGTTCTCTGAATCTTCTGGATGGTCTGGAAGAACAGAGAGATCTATTCAAACAGGAATTTAATTTTAGGAGTATTCTCAAAAAGCACATTTGTGAACTTCTCAGAATCAGGAATGTCTTCTGGAAACAAAGGGGTCATATTAGATGGGCGAAATTGGGAGATGAGAACACTAGATTCTTTCATTCTGTGGCTTCCAATAATTTTAGAAGGAATTACATTATTTCCTTGAAGGATGACAATAATATGGATCTTCTTGATCAAGCAGAGATGGCAAATGATCTATGGGTCTCTTTCAAAAATAGATTTGTCTCTTCGGAATACTCAAGCATGTTGTTTAATCTTGAAGAGATGGTTCCTGCTTTTCCAGAAGAGCTTTCCTGCCTTGAGCTGAATTTCTCTTCTTAAGAGATTGATCATGTGGTGTTTAGGATGCCTCAAAATAAAAGCCCGAGTCCTGATGGCTTTAACGGAAACTTTTTCAAAGCAGCTTGGACTATCATTAAGCATGACTTCTATGATCTCGTCAGATGTTTTTTTAATGGTGATTCTGAACTTTTCAGACTTAATGCATCTTTCGTTACTTTAATTTCAAAGAAACAAGGAGCTATGAATGTTTCAGATTTTAGGCCTATTTCGTTGTTAAATAGCTCTTTGAAGATTATTACTAAGCTTCTTGCTAATCGTCTTCAATCAGTTATTCCTCTGATTGTTCACCGTAATTAATATGGTTTTATTAATCTAGAATCATTCAAGATTGTACAGCTTGGGCGTATGAGTATGTTCATATTTGTAAGACTTCTCAGAGAAGTTCTGTTCTTTTGAAACTTGATTTTGAAAAAGCATTTGATCTGATTGAGCATGAATCTATTCTGGAGGTGTTAAAGTCTAAAGGTTTTGGTGATAGATGGTTGAGTTGGATCCGTCTCATCTTGAACTCTGGATCTTCAAAAATTCTGTCAAATGGAGTTCCAGGTAAACAAATTATTTGCAGAAGAGGTGTTCGACAAGGTGCTCCTCTTTCTCCGCTGCTGTTCGTCATAGTTGCTGATCTGTTACAATCTGTTTTTGAATCGCACTAAAAACTTGGGTCTTCTTAGCCTCCCAGTGTCAATTGTGGGAAATGAGGATTTTCCCATCATTCAATATGCTGATGACACCCTCATTATGGTCAAAGCTGATTCTAAGGAATTATTTTTGCTTAAAGCGCTTCTTAATTCTTTTGCCAGCTCTACTGGTTTAAGAGTTAACTTTTTTAAATCATTTTTAATCCCGATCAACTGCTCTGAAGATATGACCAGGAATCTTGCAGGAATTCTTGGATGTCAAATTGGTTCCTTCCCATTTACTTACTTGGGTCTTCCACTTGGAGTGGTTAAACCAAGGGTTGAACATTTTGATAAAGTCATTAATCGTATTAATGAGAGACTATCTGGTTGGCAGTTCTCCTTCCTTTCTTTAGGAGGAAGGTTAACTCTTATAACCTTGGTGCTTTCTTCTCTTCCTCTGTTCCTAATGTCAACCCTGAGAATACCTGTTTCTTTCATCAATAAAATTGACAAGATCAGAAGAGCTTTTTTATGGAAAGGAAAGTCTAGCTGTTTGGGAGGTCACTATCTGACTGCTTGGGATAAAATTTGTAGGCCTAAGAAGAATGGTGGTCTTGGAGTTATTAATTTGAGATCTCAGAATATGGCCCTTCTTTTGAAATTCTTGTTCAAATTCTTTAATAAAGATTCAGCTCCCTGGGTTCAGCTCCTCTGGAATGCTTATTACCTTCAAGGTTTGCCATCAGATTCTCGGATGATTGGGCCCTTTTGGTGGAAAGACATTTTGCATCTTTTGGTCATGTTTAAAAGTCTCTTTTCTTGTTCTTTAGGAAAAGGAGATACATGTGATTTCTGGAATGATTTTTGGAGCTCAGAAATTCTATCTCATAAATGGCAGGAATTATACTCTTTATCATCCAGAAATTTCAAAGTTCAGGAATTTTGGAATTTAAGCTTGAATGTTGATTGTTTTCATTTCCCTCTTTCTGAATTGGCCTTCTCTCAATATCAGCAAATGCTTCTACTTCAACAGAGTCATGTGGAAAATAATCATTCTAATGATGGTTGGTTCATGCTCTCTAGCGGCTCCTTGTTTTTTCAAACAAGCAAGATCTACAGAAGTTTGATGGGTACTTGTCTTATTCATCCCATTTTCAAAGTCTGTTGGAAAAATCGTTGCTCTATAAAACTCAAAGTTTTTTTTTCTGGCTCTTTCTTTGGGAACGTCTGAATATTAGGGAGAGGTTATTTAGGAGAAATTTGATTATTCCTTCTTTGGTCTGCAAATTATGCAAGGAGGGATGTATTGAAACTCATTCTCATATCTTTTTTAAATGTGGCTTTGCGAACTAATGTTGGGCCTTCATTGGGATAAATTGGATGATGAACTGGTCGGTGAACCCCTCTCTCTTAGATATTATTGGAAATTATCGTGATTACTCTTGGAAATTATCATCATCGTCATATGGAACATCTAGAAGATTAGAAACAAGAAAATTTTCCAATCTCAGTCTCCTAGTTTTTTGATTTGGAAGCTGGCCTTCAAGGATGATTTGTTTCTTTTGGCTCAAAGAGTCCCGGATAGAATTAGAATTCACATTTTTTCTTGGTTGAATCTTTTGTAATCTGTTTTCTATTTGGACTTTTGTAATCTTTTACTCTTTACCTTTATATATATATATATATATATATATATATATATATATATATATATATATATATATATATATATATATATTTTTTTTTCTAGCAATAGGCTTCTTGCCTACTGCCTTCTATTCAAAAAAACTACATAGTTTGCATAGTAATAAGCCTTCCCACGAGAATCCAAAGATCACCACAAATAAATATGATTAAACCATAACCAAATCATTCATCAAGATCTCTATATCTAGAGAAGTTGGGAGTTCACCCCATACAAAGATTACAAGTTATGAAGATAAACAAGAAAGCAAGATACATCAACTCCAATAAAAAATAAAAGTAATAGCACCAAATATTGGAAAAAAACATATCCCTTGGTTTAAATCTTGGTTGTGGCAGCTCCAGTGTCGCTTCGGTGGTGATAGATTGGATCTAAAACTCTAGATTGATAGAGTGTGGCCTCTAGCTCGTGCTACCCTTGCTCTCCTCTTCATCCCTCTTGCTTTGAAAGTTGGAGATGCTATTTATAGGCTTCTAGACGAATTAGGACCGCCATGAAACTCTGAGATCAAAATGTGTTCGTTTGTCTTTTCTGGGCAAGACTTTACGAGAATTATAACTTCTTAAACGAACTCAAATTGTGATGAGTTGTATATGAAAGTTGCTCGGCCCGAAGAGACATATAACTTTGTTCTTGTGACTTTTTGCATCCCATGCCTATTTTCAAGGCGCATAGTTTGGGAAACTATGCCATTAAACCATGCTCAACAGTAAGAGCGCAGTTCTGGGTAGCAGATTTCTGGGAGACATAACTTTTTCATATGATCTTAGATCGTGACGAGTTATATATTAAAGTTGCTCATCTCGATGAGATCTGCAATTTCATAGTTATGTACATGTCCATCCGAGGTCATCTTCAAGAGCGCACAGTTTGGAGAAACCCTGTGTGTCAACTGTGCATGTCTTGAGCCTTCTCTGTCGCGCATGGTTTAAGGCGCAACCTTGCATGTAAACTATGCACAATGAAAGACTTGACAACCTCCTCTGTGGTACATGGTTTTGGTGCACAGAAGTCGTGCATGGAAACTTTGCAAAAAAAAATAAAAAAGAGATGACTCGGTTGGCTTTTGTCCGTTGGGTCACATCCTTTGCTTTTTTTCATCCGATTTCTCTATATTTTTTCTCGCCTTTAGTACTCCTACGTCCACAATAGAGAAGTATATCACTATACAGGATTTGGATGATATTAATCTAACAAAAATGTGATATGAGAGGGCAAGAATGGATTAGAACACAGATAAATCAATATTGGATTTATGCAGAAATAAGGTGTCAACATACTGAAACTGGCCTAACAAAGAAACAGTGTGGATGATTTACCCACAACACCTCTCAAGTGGAAAATGGCTTTCTTAACCACACCTATGGCCCATATTTAAACGTTGACAAGAAAACATAACAAGGGCAAGGATACTATTGGTATTTTTGGAAAGAGTAACTCAATAATGGCAAATTCAATATCATTTTTCATTTCCTATGGTATCTAAACAGTTAGCTAATTTTTAATAGAATTTTTAAAAATCAAGAGCTTTTAAGACGTATGGAACAAAATATTGTTAACAAGAAAACCAAATAGACCGCCAAACAGAGGTCTCAAGAACAATCATGATCCCTGGATTGTTGTACCACTTCCCAGGTGGGTGGCCTTGCTAACTAGGCTGGTTCCAAGCAAGATATCATTCGTAAGAACCGTAGATTTTGCTAGTTTCTAGCAAAACTTTCTATCGACTAATAGTATTAACAAATCAAACAGAATACGCATCACAAGAATGAAAGAAGTTAGATCTTGCATATTTTTGAATTGATTGATTTTTGCAAATTTAAATAATGCATTACTATTGCCTCATTTATCTCCTAGACTCATTGTCCCAAATAAGCAAACCATGGAATGTTCATGCACTTTTGAAAACACAATGGTTGGGCAAACCCCAAAATCAGACAATAATAAATGAGACCAATTCTATAAATTGAAGACCATGGACAATCTAGTGCATCCATATACATATGGAATTTAACAAAGCAGCAAGAAAGAAGGAATGCACGCAGCGAGGTGTGCGGTGCTGAGGAAGCAAAGGTGTAACTTTCGTCTCACTCAGGCGTGTATCCGCAGAGGTTTTGTCTTTCCCAATCAAGGACACATGGGAGCCTCGCTTCATCACTTGCTCGCCCTCTGGGTCCTTGGCCAGAGAAGAGGTTACTTCTGTGGAGGCACACCTAAGTGAGATGAGGATTTCACAGCACGGCACGCTCAGATGTTGGTGCAAATCCATGCAACCTTCACCAGGCTACATGGCATTCTTTCTTTCTTGCTGCTTTGTGAAAACTCCAAATGATGTTACCGATGCCCTTCATTGCTCATGGCCTTCAATTTATAGAAATGATTTCATTCATTTTTTTTTTTCTAATTTGGGGTTGGACTGGTCTTTTCTTTCCAAAACTAGGTTAAATAAGTGCGTGAAAATTCCATGGATGTTCATTTCGGACAATGAATCTAGCCATTGTATGAGGCAATAGCGATGCCCTATTAAAATTTGAAAAATCTAGTGGGTTACTTTCACGTGATGTGGATGTCTTTTCGATTTGCGAATAGTACTTTTAGAGAGAGAGAGAGAGAGAGCAGGGGTAGAAAGGGGGAGAAGGTGGTGGTCAACAAGAAGATTGACAAAGGAGAAGGGGGTGGTGCGTTGGGCAATGGACAGCTAGGGGTTTAGGTTGTTTCCAATCTCTTGGTTGTTAAACAGAATATTTTTTTATCATGTATGTGAGAACTATCTCAGAGAGTCAAGTAAGAGTCAAAGTCTCTAACAGCTTGGTTTTTACTTAGTTCTTAGCGTGGGTCTCACACTCCTAAGTACCAAGTAAGAGTCAAGCATTCCAATGGCTTGATTCTTGTTTGGCTCTATATGATTTAACAATTATATATTTAATGAATTTGTATTAATTCATGAATTTTAATATTAATAATATGTTAACATATTACTTACAAAATTAAATTCGGCATTTGCAACTAAAAAATAAATAATAAAATTTTGGATTTAAAAATTACACTTGACATAAAAATAATAGATATTAAAATTCAAATAGTGGTACAAGACATCATTGTAAAATAAACTAAAATTAAATTTGTAAATAAATATCTACTACGAAATTCGATAAGATACTACTCATCGGTGTATCCTCCAAAATGTTGCCAAATATGCTCGATCAAGTCTCTTTTTAGTTGCGTGTGTGTAGATTGAGTACGGATGGCAGCATTTCTTCGAAGTACATCTTCGAATAAAGGTGTACCCCCAGTGCAGATCACAGGCGGTACTACTGTGGATGTGCCCGAATGATCATTGTATTCATAGTTCTCAGCATTGTCGTCGTGTTCGTTCTCTATGATCATGTTGTGCAAGATGACGCAAGCCCGTATGATCTTCGCGAGGGTTGACTGTCGCCAAAATCGTGCCACACCGTGCACAATGACAAACCGAGACTATAGAACTCCGAAAGCTCGCTCGACATCTTTTCTTGCCCCTTCTTGGTGTTGCGCAAACAACCGATCTTTCACCGTCTATGGGAGCGGTATCGTCTTCACAAAGACAGCCTACTCCAGGTATATACCATCGGCGAGATAATATCCCATGTTGTACTATCGACCGTTGACAGTGTACTGAACATGAGGAGCCCACCCTTTCAACACATCAATGAATAAAGGTGATTGGTTTAGCACATTGTTGTCGTTGTTGGAGTTTGCAACACCAAAAAAAGCATGCCATATCCAGAAATCATACGAAGCTACCGCTTCAAGTATAATCGTCGCAACTCCATAATCTCCAGGAGTGAATTGTCCCTTTCATGTTACGAGGCAATTTCTCCATTTTCAGTGCATGCAATCAATGCTTCCCAGCATACCCAGAAAGCCACTGTACTCTCCTTGTTGTAGAAGGCGGTGGATATCCTTGATGGTGGGGCTGCGAAGATATTGGTCGTCAAATATGTCGATGACACCTTGTACGAAGTGCTCCAAGCATTGAATCGCCGTGAACTCCCCTATCCGCACGTACTCATCGACGGCATCGGCGGGGCCACCGTACGTGAGCATACGCATTGCTGTGATGCACTTCTGTAAAGGGGAGAAATCACGGCAATTAATGGCATCTCTTCTTTCAGTGAAATAGGGGGACCACCCACCTAGAGCTTCAGCAATGCGGAGAAAGAGGGATCTCCCCATCCGAAAACGCCAACGGAAGATACTGTCGGGGTAGACTGAATATTCGAGAAGTAGTCCGCGATGAGTCGTTAATGCCCCTCTTCGCGGTCTCCTTCAACATATCTCCTATTACTGCTTCGGCGGCGTCTACGGGTTGATGAAGCATCAAGTCGAGCGTAAAGACTGGTGTAATACGATCTTCCTCCTCTTCCTCCTCTATGAATTCCATCAAGAAATCCTCAATTTAGTTCATGGCATCCTCCTCGGAGCAATGTATGCTCGAACTAAAGCTAGATGACTTTTTGTGAGTGGCTACTGATACTGAGTTTCTCAAGAGCTGCGCCATTTGAGAAGATAGCTGGATTGTGAGGAGAAACTTTGTGGAGGGAGTGAATATATAGGCAAAAAGTCCAACGGCTAGTTTGCAACATCTATATTCCAATGGCTATATTCCAACGGCTACTTTGCAACAGCTATATGTTGCTTCTAGGCCTTTCATGCCTAACCCTGATGTGTTTTGATGGTTGATGATAATAAGTATTTTTGGACTAACTATGTGTTTGAGTTAGTGTTGCAGATTTCAGACAAACGCACAAAAAGCGAGGGCTTGTGATCAAAATGTTGAAGTTCATTTTAAGCATAAGAAGACGCAAAAAGAAATTGTTTCTGCTGGACTAAACTGATGCATCGAGGTATGTTGTAGTTCTAGGTTTACCGATCTCAGGGTGCATGAAGATCGATCGGTTTAAGGATTTTATTCTTAGTTTAAACCGTACTATAAAGAGGGGACGCAAGTTCTCTCTACATCTGCAATCATACCGAGAAAAATCTAGGTCAATGCACGCATATCATTATCTGTGGTTTTTCGACAATTTGTTTTGATGTATTGAATTTTGTCAACAGTTGAGGTTTTTACTTCTTGAGAAAGATCTGAAAAGATCTAACTTTTGTTGCTGTTGTAAAAAATGTTCTTCTCGAAAATATCTTCAAAACAAAACTGAAATCATTTGAATCAGATCTCTGGATTTTGAGTTTTCTCTGTTTTTATCCAGACTGACTGTCAGTCTTTGTAACTGACTGTCAGTATGAATGTCAGTTTGATAAACTGACTAATCTCCAGAGAGTATGTTTTTATTGAGCTGATTTTTGTTGTACTAGACTGACTGTCAGTGTTGGTAACTGACTGTCAGTATGAATGTCAGTTAGTGCAAACTGACAAATCTCCAGAGAGCATGTTTTACTGTCTCAGATTTTTTGTACTAAACTGACTGTCAGTATGAGTATACTGACTGTCAGTGTGGGTTTCGACCACAGAGAGTTTTTGAGTTGGTTTTTTAATTCTGTTTTTCTCTGTGAGACTGACTGTCAGTTTGACACACTGACTGTCAGTTTGGGCAGTAAACTTTTGTTGTTATCTGCTTCAACGGTTATAAAGTTTTTAGCCGTTGTTTTTCACTGTTGATTTTGTGGACACTGACTGTCAGTCTTTGTAGCTGACTGTCAGTTTGGACTGTTTCTTTTTACCGTTTTAGTCCACAACGTTCGAGCTGTTGTGATCCTATTTTTACTCTTTCTGGTGATACACTAGACTGACTGTCAGTTTGTGAGACTGACTGTCAGTCTTAGTTACTATTTTTCAGCTCGAGCTCAAACGGCTCTTTTGACCATGAAGGCTATAAATAGAGGTGTTGAGCTACTGTTTCAACACAAGGAAAACACAGCAACACAGCCTTTCTTACTTTCTCACTAGTGCTTCTTCGTTTTACTTAAAACTTGATCTTTTGATCGAGTCGTGAGAGTTTTAGCCACATCGAGCATATTGTTCTTGCATTCCCATTTCTAGATATTTTCTCGGTGTGCATTGGAGGTCTAGAGCTGACCTTGCTTCTTATTACTCTTGGTGAGCGCCCTCACCTAGACGGTTCGGAGGCGGAAATAGCTGATCTCTCCAAATCGGAGATTGTCGGAGAGACGCGATAACTTGTAAAAGGCTTGGTGCTCGCCTTTCCGGAGGGGACAAGGAGCAACCTTAGTAGATAGTGTCCTGTGTGGATACTGAAGCTATACTCAAGGACTGAGTGCTTCAACGAGGACTAGTGGAGACTGGGCGTGTCTCCGATACCTCGGGATATATCGGTTTCAATCTCTTATCTTTTCTATTACTTGTTTTATCTGAATTTTTCATTTGCAAAAACAAATTTTAAAAGTCTCCTATTCACCCCCTCCCCCTCTAGTCGACATCCTGATCCAACACGTGGTATCAGAGCTCGGTCTCTCATTTATAAGCTTCACCGCTTAGAGAGAGGATGTCGTCTACTGATGGCTTTAATCTGGGTCATACTAGCCGTGCGCCTATCTTTGATGGGACTAACTATCCCTACTGGAAAGTGCGTATGTCTGTATTTCTAGAAGCCATGGGATTGGATGTCTGGTTGATTGTTAAAGTTGGTTTTTCTCCTCCGGATGATCCGGAAAGCTATACTAAAGATGATAAGAGAAAACAACATCTGAATGCTCGTGCTTTAAATGCTTTATTTACTGGTTTATCTCTAAATGAATTTAATCGTGTAAGCAATTTGAATACTGCTCACAAAGTTTGGAAAACTTTAGAAGAAATATATGAAGGAACTACTAAAGTAAAAGAGGCTAAACTTTTAATGGTTAGACAAAAGTATGAAACTTTCAAAATGTCTTCTTCTGAAACTGTTGATTCCATGTTTACTAGATTGAATAATATTGTGAATGAACTTAAAGGTCTTGGTGTTATCTTTACTAATCTAGAAATTGTCAGAAAAATGCTTCGAGCTCTCCCAGAAAGCTTTGACACTCTTGTAACAGTTTTGACAAACTCCGATCTTTCTACAACTTCACCTACTGATCTCTATGGAAATTTGATTACCCATGAAATGCACAAAAAGGAGAAGAAGGAACTGAACGAAACCTCTGATACAAAGAAAAAGACGGAGGCTTTCAAAGCAAATTCTAAGGACGGCACAAGTGAAGGTTCCTCTGATGAAGACTTGGCTCTCTTGGTAAGAAATACTCAACGTCTTCTTCGCAGGTTACACAAGAAGGGAGTGAGCATCGACACTCGTCCAAAAGGTTCAAGACCAACAAACTTCAAAGATGTGATTTGCTATGAATGTCATGAAAAAGGACATATAGCATCAAGATGTCCGAACAAGAACAAATCTACGGATAAAAAGAAGAAGAACTTCAAGAAGAAGTTTAACACTCCTAAAAAGGCATGCTTTGGCGAATGGATGTCTGGAGGTGAGAATTCCGACTCCGACTCTGATGATGAGAGATGTACAAAGAAATTAGCCGGAATCGCCCTCAAAAATTCATCAAGCTCTCCAGTTTGCCTTATGGCAAAAAGGAATGAAAAGGTAACTTCTTTTGATCCCTCCTATGATGATCTAGTTGAAATGCTAAATGAAATCAATGAGGCCTATGGCAAAACTAAAAGAAAATATAAGACCCTTAAGGAAGAATTTTTAACTCTTTCTGATCAACACTCTGAATTAAAGGAATCTTATGAAAAAGCTCTTATGAAAGATGTCTCAAATTTGTCTTGTAAAGCTAGCATTGGTACTTCTTGTGATGATATTGATAATTTTCAACTAGATACACCATGCGCTTCAAATGAATCCACTCTCTGTGAAAATATTAAACTTAAATCTCAAGTTAAAAAATTAGAAAAAGGGTTAGAAAATAGCTATAAAGGTAAAATATCTCTTGACCTAATTTTAGGTAGTCAAAGATGCACCTTTAGAAAAGAAGGTCTAGGATATTTTCCTAATAAAGATAAAAAGATAAAAATTAGAACTGTTTTTACAAAAGCATGTAACCTGTTTTGTCATAAATGCCATGAAGTAGGTCATTCACATGATTCATGCCCTCTTATGACATCTGCATATTTTGATGCTTGTTACATGCTAAAACGGTCAAAGAAAGGTTATGCTATTGCAAAGTATGTTGGTGCACCAATGATGAACAAAAGGAAAAATTCTATTTGGGTGCCCAAAACTTTGATTGCTAATATTAAAGGACCCAGAAGTGTTTGGGTACCAAAATCAACTTAAATTTTTTTGCAGGTAAACTACAAAAATGGTGGACGTCATTGGGTGCTTGATAGTGGATGCTCCGAGCACATGACCGGAAATGCCAAACTGTTCACCACAATAAAAGACAATTCCGACGAACATCAAAAGATCACCTTTGGAAATAATCGTCAAGGAAGCGTGACAGGTTTGGGTAAAGTTGCCATTTCAAATGATTTAACTATTTCAAATGTTCTTTTGGTTGAATCTTTAAATTTTAATTTGCTTTCAGTTGCACAAATTTGTGATCTTGGTTTCCGCTGTATCTTTTATCCCAATGAAGTTTTGGTTGAAAATTTAAAAGACAATTCTTTGATTTTTAAAGGTTTTCGTCATGAAAATTTATATCTAGTTGATTTCTCTTCAAAAGATGCATCTCTTGCAACATGTCTAGTCTCACAAACATCTAAAGGATGGTTATGGCATCGGAGACTTGCTCATGTTGGAATGCATCAACTTAAAAAGCTTTTCAAACGTGATTTGGTTATTGGCTTAAAGGATGTGGTCTTTGAAAAGGATAAACCTTGTAGCGCTTGTCAAGCAGGCAAGCAAATAGCTACCACACATCCAAATAAGCGAATACTTTCTACAAGCAAACCTTTGGAACTTTTGCATTTGGATTTATTTGGACCTTCAGAGTTCCAAAGTATTGGGGGAAATAGTTATTGCTTTGTTATTGTTGATGATTTCACTCGTTTTACTTGGGTTTTCTTTATTTTTCAAAAATCTGAAACCCCCGATGTTTTCAAAAGTTTTGCAAAACGTGTTTCTAATGAATTCGAATTATCCATCAAGAAAATCCGTAGTGATCATGGTGGAGAGTTCGTTAATTCAACTTTATTTGATTTTTGCGACTCTCTTGGAATCAAACATGAATTTTCCACATCCTACACTCCACAACAAAATGGAGTTGTTGAAAGGAAAAATCGAACATTAATAGAGATGGCAAGAACCATGTTATGTGAGTATAATACTCCTATTCGCTTCTGGGCAGAAGCAGTTCACACAGCTTGCTATTCTATTAATCGACTCTATTTGCATTCTCTTTTGAACTTGACACCTTATGAACTTCTTTTTGGAAGAAAACCAAATATTTCATATTTTCGTGTTTTTGGTTGTAAATGTTACATCTTAAGAAAAAGAAACTTTGGTGGAAAATTTCAAAGAAAAGTTGATGAGGGTTTTCTAGTTGGTTATTCTACCACTAGCAAAGCCTATCGTGTTTTTAACAAAACGTCAGGTTGTATTGAGGAATCTTGCGATATTGAGTTTGATGAATCTAATAACTCGCAAGAAGAGCAAGCTGTTCATGACACTTCAGGTGAAATTCAAGAACCTTTGAAAAATCTTACCATTGAAGAAGCTGAGGAAGTTGATGAAGATGGAAGTGAAGACTACAATGAAGAACCTGAACCTTCTGTGCAAGCTGAGTCTGCTGCAGAAGAAGCAGCACAAGAAGAAGCCCCAAGCCAGCATAGAACAATTATCAAGGATCACCCTTTGAACCAAGTTCTGGGTGATATTAGTAAGGGTGTTCTAACTCGATCTCGTATTGCTTCTTTTTGTGAACATCATTCATTTGTTTCTTCTTTAGAACCAACTTGTGTTAGTGAAGCTCTAGATGATCCTGACTGGGTAAATGCTATGCATGATGAACTAAATAATTTTACTAGAAATAAAGTCTGGAACTTAGTAGAAAGACCTAAGGATCATAATGTCATTGGAACAAAATGGGTTTTCAGAAATAAGCAAGATGAAAATGGACTAGTAATTAGAAACAAGGCTCGTCTTGTTGCTCAAGGTTTCACTCAAGTCGAAGGTTTAGATTTTAGTGAAACTTTTGCTCCTGTGGCGAGACTTGAAGCAATTAGAATTCTTCTTGCTTATGCTTCTCATTTTAACATTAAACTTTTTCAAATGGATGTTAAAAGTGCTTTTCTAAATGGTGAAATTTCAGAACTTGTATTTGTAGAGCAACCTCCCGGGTTTGAAGATCCAAAATTTCCAAACCATGTTTTTAAACTAACGAAAGCTCTGTATGGCCTCAAACAAGCTCCTCGAGCTTGGTATGAATGCCTTAGAGATTTTCTTCTTTCTAAAGGTTTTAAAACTGGGAAGGTTGACACAACTCTGTTCACCAAGAAAATAGATGATGATTTATTTATTTGCCAAATTTATGTGGATGACATAATTTTTGGATCTACTAATGAATATTTTTGTCAAGAATTTGGAGATATGATGTCTAGGGAGTTCGAGATGTCCATGATTGGTGAGCTGAGTTTCTTCCTTGGACTTCAAATCAAGCAACTCAAGAACGGTACGTTCGTGAGTCAAACAAAGTACGTGAAGGACCTGCTCAAACGCTTTGGGATGGAAGAAGCTAAGGCTATTAAAACCCCCATGGCTACAAATGGACACCTTGACATGGACAGAAATTCAAAATCAGTAGATTCTAAACTCTATAGGTCTATGATTGGTAGTCTTTTATATCTTACAGCATCTAGGCCTGATATCATGTTTAGTGTGTGTTTATGTGCTAGATTTCAGTCAGAACCTAAGGAATGTCATTTAACTGCTCTTAAAAGAATCCTTAGGTATTTAAAATGTTATCCCAGTTTAGGCCTTTGGTACCCTAAAGATGCAAATTTTGAATTAATTGGGTATTCTGATTCTGATTATGCTGGGTGTAAGATTGATCGAAAGAGCACATCTGGTAGCTGTCAGCTGTTGGGGAGATCATTAGTATCATGGTCATCTAGGAAGCAAAACTCAGTTGCTCTCTCAACAGCTGAAGCTGAATACGTGTCTGCAGGTAGTTGTTGTGCTCAATTATTATGGATGAAACAGACATTTTTGGATTATGGAATTAAATTTGATAAAGTGCCACTTCTGTGTGATAATGAAAGTGCCATTAAAATTGCTAATAATCCTGTTCAACATTCTAGAACTAAGCATATTGAAATACGGCACCATTTCATAAAAGATCATGTGGCAAAAGGAGATATTGATCTTAGTCATGTAAGAACAGATCTTCAACTAGCAGATATCTTCACCAAACCACTAGATGAATCCAGGTTTTGCTTTCTTAGAGGTGAACTAAATATTATAGATGTTTCAAATGCTAGTTGATAAAGTGATATTTCCATTAACTTCATCATACTATTGATTGCTTATCTTGATTAATGAAGTATAATATATATATATATATATACATATTTTCTCACTTAGAGCTCTCTCCTGGTCGAAGTCATAACTGACAGTCAGTTTTTATAACTGACAGTCAGTATAGTGTTGGTCTTGGTCGTAGGGTTCTGGTCGTTTTGAAGTCTCACACTGACTGTCAGTATTCAACACTGACTGTCAGTCTCAGCACTTGATTTTATTGAACTGACATTCAGTGTACCATACTGACTGTCAGTTTTTGAAATTAAGTGACTAGACTGACAGTCAGTTTGTGAAACTGACTGTCAGTTTGAGTCCTTAAAACCCTAAACCGAGCTTTTCTTTTTATCTTCTTCGGCCGCCGTTTTCTTTTTCCATCACAGTCGCCGTCGCCGTTGCTCCTCCTCATCGCCGTTGACCGTCGCCGTTGCTCCTCTTCATCGCCGTCGTCTCGTCATCCTTCTCCCGCCGTGAGCTCTCTCTCTTTTCTTCTTCTTCTTCTTCTTCCTCTTCTTTGTTTTTCTTTCTTTCTCTCTTTAATTCCTTCTTTTCTTTCTACTAATCCGAAATTGCTTTTATTTTTTATGTCCTTGATCTGCTATAGCACTCTATCTTCATCACTCTCTCTCAAATCCCCACAAAAAAAAACCTCGTCATTTCTCCATTCGCCGGTTCTAGGTTGGAACTGATAGTCAGTCTCTCATACTGACTGTCAGCATCAGGTTCGAACTGACTGTCAGTTCATAAGACTGACTGTCAGTCTGAACCCTGAAAACAAAAACTTTTGGTTTTCTCCACCCTTGTTCATCCTTGCATTCCTTTAGCTATCCACTATGTCTGATCAGCCTCATCGCCGCATTGCTCGACGCAAGACTGTTGCGTCCAGCAGCAGGTCTTCGGGCCAGTCCTCTGGGGCTCGGCGTTCCCCCTCTCCAGAGCGTGTCCCCGTGAACTATTCGCGGTGGAACACTAGTCGGCTTCGGACTCTTCGTCAGCCGAACCCCTATCTTTCTCCTCGTCCTTCTGGCACGGATGCCTCGCCCCGTACCACCTTCTACACCATCACTCAGTTCGACATGTTTGAGAGCATCTACTCTCACATGCCCTTCTTTGTTCATCGTTCTGTCTCTTGGCAGACGATAGTTTCTCGCACTGGCATCACTTCTCTTTCTGATGCTTTTGCCTCTGTAGGGATCCGAGACTTAGTCTCTGATTCTTCTTTGACCTGGGCAGAGGAGCCCATTAGGCAGTTCTATGCCACCCTCCACATTTCTTCTCAGCGTGACTCACTGACCTTTATGACCGGCCTCCAGGTATACACGGTCACAAAGGAGCAGCTTGAGGCCGCTTTAGGACTGGTTCGTCCTGCTTCAGGGCGCCAGCTCCATACTTTACCTGATCTTGAGCATCGTGAGGTCGCTATGCTCTACTCCGGCGCCTTTCAGGTTCGTCACATTGCCGGCATGCGCCGCGATGTTGACCTGGCGCTGAAGATTCTTCGCCTCACTCTTCTTCCGATTACAGGTGACCGCGCCAGGGTCACCTACATCACTCTCCATGCTCTCATCTCGATCTTTCGAGAGGAGCCCTTCGACATCGCTGATCTCATCATTAGTGAGCTTCAGCACGTTCTTCTCTCTCCTCGTCGTCGCCTGGTGTATGCCCCATACATCATGGCACTACTGCTCCACATTCGAGCAGTAGACACCGCTCTTCCTCGCCCTCATCAGCTTTTGGCCTTCTATCCCCCTGGCCAGGCTGATCGTCGCCTGGGCACTCGTCCTCCAGCTCCTAGTGCTCCCTCCTCAGCCTCTGATGATGATGAGGATTCTGAGGACGCTACTGCAGCTCCAGCTTCTGCCTCTGCTCCTGCCCCTTCTAGCAGCTCCCGCACAGCTTCCTCTCTTGCATCTCTGCAGGTGTCTCTTGACCAGGTCATTCAGACACAGCAGGTGATCCAGAGTACCTTGGCAGCTCAACAGGAGATCCTTCAGCAGATACTGCAGCGACTTCCAGCTCCTGATGCTGCGATGGCATCTGCTTCCCTTGCTCCTCGCAAGAGGGCACGGCCTGCAGTTTCTTCACCAGCATCATCTGCCGGCACCGCTCCAGTTCCAGCAGGACCTGCATCTCCCGCTGTCGTACCTTCCGCGTCTCCTACAGCTTCTGGAGGCACTGAGATTCTAGGAGACTCAGATGACCAGGAGTAGATTAGGTTTAGTTTCTCCTGTTAGGCCTCCCTTTTTGTGCTTGATGCCAAAGGGGGAGAGATGGATGATGTTATGATATTTTGTTTAGATGGATGATAGATGGATAATGTTATGTTATTTTGATGGATGAATATTTTGTGATATGATATGTTTCTTTTCTATGAAATTTTTTGATGCGATGATGCGATGAGATTTGTTCTTACAGTTGTATGAGATATCAATGTGCTCTGACATAATTTGTGGTTCTCTCTCTTATGCTATGATACATCTTGAGGGATGTGCACACTTTCAGGGGGAGATTTTTGCACAAAATCAGGGGGAGTATTTGTTTATTAACTTGTTGTCATCAATCATCAAAAAGGGGGAGATTGTTGCATCTAGGCCTTTCATGCCTAACCCTGATGTGTTTTGATGGTTGATGATAATAAGTATTTTTGGACTAACTATGTGTTTGAGTTAGTGTTGCAGATTTCAGACAAACGCACAAAAAGCGAGGGCTTGTGATCAAAATGTTGAAGTTCATTTTAAGCATAAGAAGACGCAAAAAGAAATTGTTTCTGCTGGACTAAACTGATGCATCGAGGTATGTTGTAGTTCTAGGTTTACCGATCTCAGGGTGCATGAAGATCGATTGGTTTAAGGATTTTATTCTTAGTTTAAACCGTACTATAAAGAGGGGACGCAAGTTCTCTCTATATCTGCAATCATACCGAGAAAAATCTAGGTCAATGCACACATATCATTATCTGTGGTTTTTCGACAATTTGTTTTGATGTATTGAATTTTGTCAACAGTTGAGGTTTTTACTTCTTGAGAAAGATCTGAAAAGATCTAATTTTTGTTGCTGTTGTAAAAAATGTTCTTCTCGAAAATATCTTCAAAACAAAACTGAAATCATTTGAATCAGATCTCTGGATTTTGAGTTTTCTCTGTTTTTATCCAGACTGACTGTCAGTCTTTGTAACTGACTGTCAGTATGAATGTCAGTTTGATAAACTGACTAATCTCCAGAGAGTATGTTTTTATTGAGCTGATTTTTGTTGTACTAGACTGACTGTCAGTGTTGGTAACTGACTGTCAGTATGAATGTCAGTTAGTGCAAACTGACAAATCTCCAGAGAGCATGTTTTACTGTCTCAGATTTTTTGTACTAAACTGACTGTCAGTATGAGTATACTGACTGTCAGTGTGGGTTTCGACCACAGAGAGTTTTTGAGTTGGTTTTTTAATTCTGTTTTTCTCTGTGAGACTGACTGTCAGTTTGGGCAGTAAACTTTTGTTGTTATCTGCTTCAACGGTTATAAAGTTTTTAGCCGTTGTTTTTCACTGTTGATTTTGTGGACACTGACTGTCAGTCTTTGTAGCTGACTGTCAGTTTGGACTGTTTCTTTTTACCGTTTTAGTCCACAACGTTCGAGCTGTTGTGATCCTATTTTTACTCTTTCTGGTGATACACTAGACTGACTGTCAGTTTGTGAGACTGACTGTCAGTCTTAGTTACTATTTTTCAGCTCGAGCTCAAACGGCTCTTTTGACCATGAAGGCTATAAATAGAGGTGTTGAGCTACTGTTTCAACACAAGGAAAACACAGCAACACAGCCTTTCTTACTTTCTCACTAGTGCTTCTTCGTTTTACTTAAAACTTGATCTTTTGATCGAGTCGTGAGAGTTTTAGCCACATCGAGCATATTGTCCTTGCATTCCCATTTCTAGATATTTTCTCGGTGTGCATTGGAGGTCTAGAGCTGACCTTGCTTCTTATTACTCTTGGTGAGCGCCCTCACCTAGACGGTTCGGAGGCGGAAATAGCTGATCTCTCCAAATCGGAGATTGTCGGAGAGACGCGATAACTTGTAAAAGGCTTGGTGCTCGCCTTTCCGGAGGGGACAAGGAGCAACCTTAGTAGATAGTGTCCTGTGTGGATACTGAAGCTATACTCAAGGACTGAGTGCTTCAACGAGGACTAGTGGAGACTGGGCGTGTCTCCGATACCTCGGGATATATCGGTTTCAATCTCTTATCTTTTCGATTACTTGTTTTATCTGAATTTTTCATTTGCAAAAACAAATTTTAAAAGTCTCCTATTCACCCCCTCCCCCTCTAGTCGACATCCTGATCCAACACTATATTCCAACGGTTAGTTTCCATGGTTGGATACCAAAGTAAAATTAAAGAGAGAATCATATATAGTTAATAACAAAGGATACATGGTTGGCTACAAGAGATAATTCAAAAACAAAATAACTAATCGTCGGCAGCATTAAGTTTCTCCCTCAGAATCTTCATCCCTGCATCGTACTCCACTTTTTGTGTATCGTCGAAGACGGATTTGTCGAGACCCATCATTTTCCAGTACGCCTTATACAAGGCGGACTTTTCCTTTGATTTCGCCACGTCGCACAAGTTATCCGACACAAGGACTACATCCTTCCTCTTGTCAATCCGGTTAGGTTGATTTTGGATGAAGGCATCGAGATCTGCTCTCATTGCCGCCGTAGAATCCTGTGAGCCATCAACCTTTCCCTTACCTTTGTGCCTCGCCTTAGCAGCGTCTCGTCCTTCTAGCCGTGTCTCCGTTGGTGGCACGTCATCGTTGTTGGACAATGACGTGTAGGTGCCCGACTCGGACAATCTGCTTCTTTTGTTGGGAGCATCAACATAAGCTGCAGACCACTTAGGTTGACCACGAACCGTCGTCCACCAATGATCCAAGACGAACGGATGATCCATCTCCGTCTTATACATCTCGCGGGCCTGCGCCATGAGTTGGTCGTCAGAACGACTACTGGCATAGACTTCATTCAGTCGAAGCCAAAAACCATTGAATTCGACCACCTTTTTGTTAGTTCGTTGCTAGTGGTCCTTACAGTGTTTGGTCTTCCTTCTACTTGTCGGCACCATTTTGTTGTATGCCACTGCTACGTTGGCCCAATATATGTCGCACTTCCTATTGTTTCCATCAATAGGATCAAATGCATTGTTGAGCCAAGAGCTAATCTGCATGTTGTCAAAAAAATTTTGAATAACAAAGTCGAACGTAAATACATTTCCCTCATAGTACTCCTATATGAAAATCAAATTATTACTAGTTTTATGTTATCATCGGTGGACCACGGTAAGCGTTTCGTCTTCCGGCCAGCGTCCACGACAGCATTGGTGTTGGTGTCATCGATGACAACTCGGGTGGCCAGATCAGTTGGAGCAGAGTCTGGAGTGCCATTGTCAGAGACAGACACAGATGCCGTTGAGGTGGGGAAAACTGCGGACAGGTCGGCGGCATACTGACAAAATGAAAATTTTGGCTATACTATGGGGCCAGTAGAATTGCGTGGCTTTGTGGTGGATAAGAACGATAATTTTGGCTGTACTGTGGATACGGGTGGTAAGTCAGTGGATATGGATGGTAATTAGGGGGATACGGTGGCTGCAAAAAACCGGGTTACTGTTGGGTGTTTGGATTTTTGGTGTTTTCGCCGGGAGAATAGGAAGAACCAAACCAGTTAACGAAACCGCCAAGTGAATTAGAATCCATGTGGAATTTTTAAAAATTTTTGCAACAATTATGGAGTGGTTTCAGGTGTAGATGGATGAACAAATGTGGAGTGAAAATGGTAAAACAGCATGTCTTTATATAGGGGAGAGTTGGAAACAAAATATGTGATTTTTGGGATTTTTTTTTGGGAATTTTTTGGAATTTTTATGATTTTTTATGTCCAAAATGAATTAAAAATTGATCCAACGGTTCTTTTTAAACGGCAAAATTAAAACGGTCGCTTTTATAGACGTTGATAGGTGGGACCCACGGTTTGTACCTCCTCAACGGCTATATTTAAGTCCCCCCTCGCTTACAGGTGGGCCAGCGCAATAAAGACCCCACCTGTCATCCCCTATGGCTAACATTAAACCCGTACTTAATAAGAAATTAAAGCTGTGGGCCTTCTACTATATCCAACAATCATTTATTTTATTAATTCAATGACAGGTGGGCCTTAATTTACCCCGGGTGACTGGAGCTCGCACTCGTGCGCGTCGCCGACGTCAGCAACCGTGGTGCACTCCCGTGTGGCAGGCCCCACTTACCATTAACCGTGTGCGACGTGGCTAATTCTTACACTGCCTATGATGTGTGGGGATGCAAAATATGGGGCCCATATGTCAGTAACCTTTTTCGATTTACGCATGATGCGTGCAGCTACTGACACGGGCATGCTGAACGTGGACGTGGGGCCCATGTGGTAAATGCTTGTGACGTTCAAACTGTGCACTCCGTGACTGACATGTGGGTCCTTTTTATTCACTGGCCCCACCTGTCAGATTTTTTAAGCTAGTAGGATTGGCCGTTCGTTTTCTCAGTGGGGCCCGCAAAACACGTCCGCTCGCGTCTTCGTCTCCTCCAACACCGGCGTGTCCCTCGCTGCGAGCTCACCTCCCACTAGCTTCCGCCCGTGGCACGCGTGTGTCCCATCACGCCGAGCAAGCAGCAAGCACCCCTCCGCCTCGACGCAAGCCGCGGCAAACGCCGCCGTTGGAGATCGCCTTATGGAGTTATGTGTGCATGGTTGATAGCTGCTAGCTTGGTCTGGACACACAAAGCCAAAATCTCCGGGACAAGCTGGAGTTTAGTCCTATAATTATGGTCAGGACGATTGAACTCGGGAGAGGTTAAACAAGTTCATGAAAGTTATATTAAAAAAATTGAGTTTGTTAGGTTTAGGGCTATTTTTAAATTTTGGATATCTCAGGATAGAGATATCTTGTATAAGTGTATAGGGAGGTGTATGGTAGCAAGCAGATAAGATTGTTCATCAAGATTTAGATCTGTCATCAAGTGTATGATGCACTTGTATTTCTCTACATTCTGATTATTAGATTAGAAATTGATGCTCCAAATCAAGACGAGTAAGAAATTTAAAATTTCTATCAACTTTTTTTCTCTTGTATCAATTTAAATTATTCAAATCCCAATTTAATAGTCAAGATACAGGGAAAAGGCATGACCATGTCTCCAGATTTAGGTAGAGGATCCAATTTCCATTCATTAAATGCATGTTTGTGGAACCTGAGTGCGTTTATTACGTGCAAGATTCAATTTATAATTAGGTGGGCCCCCACGTATTGCCGCAGGTATTAAGGAAATAGATTTGTAGATGATAAAGTATTGTATGATTATGGTCATGCATTGATTTGATCAGTTTTGAAGTGCACGACCATGACCAGGTCTTGTCCTGATTCGACCAGTTCTGCACTAAACGACCATGAATAAGGCTTGTATTTTTTGAAATGGACGACCACGACCGGACTTGTTCTGATATGACCATTTTTTGAACTGGACGACCACAACCAGGGTTTGTACTGACACGACCATTTTTGAACTGAACGACCATGACCAGATCTTGTACTGATCCTCGTTATGATTTAAAATCTTGGTCGTGATAGTAAAAATCTTGATCGAATAATTGAAACAAATAGTTGAACGTGATAGTAAAAAAATCTTGGTCGCGTCAGCATGGTCGTATCAGTACAAGCGTTAACAGTAATTTTCCTCTTTGAGTAGGCAGTAATTTTCTAGTGTGAGCTTTGAGGTCCACTGGTCGTTTTCTGTGTCTGGTCAAATCATTAGATTTGCCTTTGTGTTGGACGTTCTTGCTTTTAGTCGATGATCGTATTTTGTGTTTGGTCGCCTAGCAGATTTGTTTGTGTTGGTCGTGTTTGATTGTAGTCGAATTGGAAGATTTGTAAATTTCTGACTTGATCCTTGAGTTCTACTGGTCAGTTTTTTGTGTCTGGTCAAATCAGTGGTTTTGTGCTGGTAGTAGTACTTTGTGTCCGAACAAATCAATGTTTTTTGTTCTTGGTCCAACCAGCGTTTTGTTTTGTTGTGATAGTCGCATTGTTTGTGTTTTGGTTGAATCATCTGTGTTTTTGGGAGAATCAGCAGGCTTGGTTTTGGTCTTTGGACAGTGGGAAATAGTGTGTTTTGTCGAATTTGGTTTGTTGGTCGAAGTAGTAGGCTTGGTTTTGGTCGAATGTGGGAAATAGTTGGCTAGTAGGGAGCACGTTCGATCGCCCAGATGTAGTGAACGCGCCGATCGAATAGCCACCAATGAAGGGATGATGTGGCTCAACGTGGGCCACGAACGAAGGGACGACGTGGCTCAATGTGGACACAGCATTCATGGAAGGAAACAACGCATCGAGGTGGCATGATCACGGAGGCCAATGAAACAAATCGAACGGACGAGAAAGAAGCCCGATGTGGCGCAACCAGGGAGAGGAAATAATGAATAGTAGTAAGTTAGTAGGGGACAAAATGTTATATACAAGAGCACTGCTATCATTGGTCAAATGTTAGTTCAGAGAATGAAGTCGATGAAAGAGACATAGACTCGACCAAAGTGCATGGACTTTTACATAAGTTTTATGGGGACAAATAGACACAGTGGTAGAGTATCGAAAAATGTGTCCGATATTTTTCCATTAAAAATAGATGATCCCAGGTATTCAGAGTCTCATTTCTGTAGGTAAAACACCTCAATGCCTCATCCTAATAGAAAATGCAACAACACCAAAATACTGTGGTGAAGGCCTTGGTTGCACAAACCAAAAGGCTAGGAGGGAGCTGTCACTAGCAGGGAATTAGTCACTGCATTCTAAGGGAAAATGTTTTTTTTTTACAAATAGAGTAGATGAAAAAATTAATCCACTGTAGCTATCACGCCTGGTCAAGGTGCTGCATGGATGGGACTTTTTGTGAGAGTAGCGGAGGAGGAGACATCATGGGAGCGCCGCGATCAAGCCATGGCAAGTCGAATATAAGGTGGTCAGCCCAATGGAGTGGTTGATGACGTGTTTGGTCAAGATCGGGCGAGGACAACGACCAAAATTGGTCAGGCACGAGACGACGTGGTCGCTGTGGGATTTTTCCCTCGGAAACAATGTAGATGAAGAAATGAATTACAAAATTGATGCAATACAAACTCGCAGCTGGAGCAATTGAAGGAGGCCTTGGTTGACATGGCGGGGGGGGGGGGGGGGGGGGGGATTTGCGGCGACAACCAAAATTGGTGGGGCGGCACCCATCGTGGATGTGGTCGAAGGTGAGCGGCAGCAACTCGAAGGAAGGGTATATTCATGGATCTTGGTCGGCATGGGACCCCCATGTGGACCAAGCATCTGTTCAAAGACTGTAGATGGCACGAGGGCATCCACCCAAAGAAACGACCATCCCCATGAGCATCTTGGAGGACATCTCCTTGACAACAAGCCGCCATGACGGGCGGGACCGCAACAACTCCACCAAGCATAATCGATGAGGAACAACCGGCGAGGAATCAAGGGAACAAGAGGCTGTCCATGGACAATAAGCCAATGAAGCACACCAAAACATCTGATCACAGTCCAACGCTAGCGAACACTGCTTGTATACCAAGCTGATAAAATGAAGAAATTGCCTAAACGTCGATGAGGATAGGCTAAAGAAAATAGCAGATCAATGCACCCGCAATTTTTTTCAGCTCCAATCAGTAGGACTATAGAGCAACATGAGAAAATATAAGCAACATCAACTACTTCAAAGAAAATAACGACAGTTAAGCAGTAAAGGCAGCAAAAACACTCATGCAATGAGCAGAACGGCTCCCTCACTAGTGAGCAATGAAGGCAAACAACTGTTTGTGTGTAATGCAATGAGCTGTTCCATGAAGCACCACATGCATCACACCAATCAGAAAGTACCACAAATAGCAGGCCGACATAAAAAATAACATATCATCAATCATCAAAGTCGGAATGAACAACACTGATCCATAGGCAAAACAAACAGTAACAAAGAGGAATCATACCAGGAACACAGAAGCAACAGCACGAGAGCAGTACAACCACATTGGCATGGAAACCTACAAAAGAAACACATGAAAGACAAGGAAAGATGATGGCAACAGATCTGCAGCAAAAGAGCTGACGAAAAAGAGGAATGCACAAAAAAAAAGGCAAAGGAGAACGAAAATAACCAAATGAAAAAGCAAAAAAGGCAAGAGCAGCAATGTGCATGAGCACAGGCCGGGCAAAGAGTAGTTGAAGAACTCACCAAAAGGCAAGGCGAACGACAGGAAACGAGAATGCAGAAAGCAGTAGCACTAGAGGCAGAGCAGAGCAAAAGAGAGAAAACCACAAAGACGACAAAGGCAACGCAAGCACGGCGGCAATATCAACAAGTAAATCGGAGGCGAATGCCTCAGGATTCAGGACAAAGGCAGGTATGAAAGCCACCCAAATTTGTACAAAAGGAAATCTACACCGTCAAACCAACGATTGAACAGTTATAACGAAGGGAACGACGCCGACCAATCTGAAAGCAGCATCGTGCAATTCACCTACCAGGACACATAGAGCAATCACAGACATCAAAGCAGGCGATCGAACGAACCTGGGAAAAGAACGACGTGGCCGAGTCAGCAACGCCGGACATGAAAGGCAACAACCCATCTAGGTGGCACGATCAGGTGGCCAATGAAACAGATCGAACAGGTGAGGGAAAAAGGCCGACGTGGTGCAACTAGGGAGAGGAAATAATGAACAATAGCAAGTTAGTGGGGGACAAAATGTTATATATGATAGATGAGGGTGATTGGATGAGGTCACTAGTTGTGACGCCAAGAATGGTTTTATATCCATGTAACCAAATAATATTTTTTTAAAAAAAATTCGCTTTATCACACACAAAATGTTATTTTAAAGCATAGAAACTATTATTAGAATACAAATATCTATTTTACTATGTATGAGTTTTGAATTTTCAAAAAATTTTCTATTTGAGATTATCTGATATAAATAGTTATACATTGATTTGAGAATCTGATAACAAATATTCTTAGTTGTTTTCACCTTAATCACATTATAACCTATCAATTAAACTATCGAGGTAACTAATGACTCTTAAGTTAAATCCTCGCCTAATAGGTAAACCATCCCTCATTTTAGGGGTGTGTAAAAACTAACAAAACAGTTATTTTGATGTTCAATATTTAATTCAGGTTTTATCTTTTAAAAAAACCAGAGTTTGAGAAAAATTGAAATAGCCAAATTCACACCCTTCATCCCCCATCAAACTCTTCCTAATGCCCGCGTCACTTAGAAGTTGTATGCCCCTAAATTGTTTGCCTTGCAATCTTTTTCTCTTTCCAAAATAAAGTTGGAATTTTGGTCACTTAGAAGTTTGATTTTAATCTAATATTTACTCTATTGTCCAAAGCCTATGATTTATAAATATTAGTCAGTTGTATGCAACCTAAATAAACTTAAATGTACTCTTGAAACCTGTATTTCCAGAGATAAGCATAAATTGGTGTCTTATATACGTGTGGAGATATCTAATAGTTTAGCTAGCTAAGTCTATCACGAGGCTTATGCCGATCAAGGTGCAGTGCCTATTAGCTTGGGTCGGCACGATGATTTTCTCGGAGATCCAAACACTGCTAGCCATCTATTTGTGTGGATTCTTAGCTTTCGCCATTATTTCTTTTATAATTTTGATTATTTGAGAGTAAAACAATATATTCTTGTTTCTTATCTTTCTAAGTATATGTATAGCAATATTCTATACCTATTTTCTTTTCACTTTTATTTAATGAGTTGTAAAAATAATTTGAGTTTTGTAATAGATAGATACTTTATTTCTTATATTGCATATATATCTCTCCACTATTAGATCGAATCCTTCTTTTTAGATCTAACTCTCTAGAATTCACTTAACCATCTCTTTAATTTCTCTCGTGGTAGCAACCTGATCTCATGCGGGGGCAGCACAACTAGGTGTCAATGGCACCACCAGCTGCGGGTGGAGGCAGTGAAAGGTGGCGACCGCGGGAGAGACGGGGGGCAGAATGGCAGTGGTCGGGCCATAGTGGCAGCGAGGATTGGGAGGAGGAGAAGGGTGAAGAAGTGTGGGGAGAAGGGAGAATAGAGATAAAATCTAGATTTAGATATGTAGTGTAGATGGTGCGATTTTTTTAAGAAAAAATAAACACCTACACCCTAGAAAGCTCTAGAAAGGCCGAGAAAGGCCTTTGAGATATACTTGTCTTCAAAGACAAAGGCAACCTGTAGGGTGATAACTGTCCTGGACGTTGTCCTCCCAAGGGGAAGGAAAGTTTGAAGGGCCACACCCCCAACTTTGAACGGCAATTGCAATGGCTACAATCGACCACGAGGCCCCCAAAGGTTTTGTTCCAAACAAAGTGATCTATCCTATTGGAAAGATCAATATCTTCCCATGACCTTTAGGACTCCTAAGAACTACAGAACTGAATTTGTTCGATTCAATGTAGTTGACCTACCTTCATCATATAATGAAATCATGTGGAGAATAATGATCAAACACTTCTGTGCAACAATCCACCAAAACTTTCTATGTATGAAGATTCATGATCCTAGAGGTATGATCATCATAAGGGGCAACCAAAAGAGGGTATGCACTCTATACAAGCAGGCCACGACAACCACTGGGGACGTAAATCTTGTTAAGGTGATGGATGTTGAACGCATCCATGACGCTCCATAAGATCAAACGACGTCTAGTTGGAAGTTCATCTCAAAACTTTATCTTGTAGGGGACATGAAAAAAATTCTTTTGTTTCATGAGGACGAAGAGATGACCATCCAAATTGGGGCGGACCTCCCCAAAGAATATGATAAGCATCTCGTCAAATCCTACGTGAAAACACTAACCTTTTTTTGCATAGAAGCCTTCCAACATGGAAGGTGTTGTATACCAAAATATCAGATAAGGCCTGATACTCAATATACACAACAAAATTTGTAGATGGTGTTAGGGAGAACACGGGATCACAAAATATGCACTGATTAGAGATAGAAACATAGGATTTTATACAAGTTCAAGAGCGAAAGACTACCCCATACCTCCTGTCGATACCCCTCATTGGATCGTCCATAAGGAAGCCACCAAAAAGGATACCCATTAGATCTACACTATATCAAAAAAATATGGAGTATAGAGGCGAGTTACAAAGCGGTTGTAAAGCATTCGGGAACACTTATAAGCGGTTCTGTGGCTAACCTATAACACAGATCTACCCCTAACCAAGAGCCTGAGAGTCGCTCGACAAGATGAATATGTAGCTAGTAATTTAGGTGGAAGCAATCCCAAAAAAAATGCCTTGGTGGGGCGCGCCTTTTCATATTAAAACAATTATGGAATTGAGGTGGTGTTTCACCTTTTGTAAGTAGACACATTTCTCATTCCTTTGCATGCCCTCATTGCCTTCTTCATTCTAAACTTTGCTCTCTCTTTGTTTCCTTCCTCACCCTCATCCTTTCACCTCAAACTCTGATGGCCGATTTGACTTACTAACCATTACTAAGAAGGATATTAGCAACTTGGTAAAGGAGAGAATGCTTCCTAGCAATGTCAAGGTCATCATTCCTGCACATTGAGAATATCCTTCAGCAATGAAACTATCAAATCTTTTGGTTGTACATGAATTTTCATACGGAAAACACGTCTTAAAATAATAATCTCAAAATAAACACAAAAGAAAAGGAAAATACATAAATGACCAAAGTCGCCAACCCGAGTAGCGACTCAGCCGATTTAGCCCACTGTCACCAGCCCGGCTGGCGACTAACACCTGCTAGCGACTTAGCAGCGAGGCCTCTGTCGCCAGCCGAGCTAGCGACTTTAGGCTCTATATAAGAACTAGAGGTGACGACTGAGAGTGCTGGGCAAAAACAAATTCATTTGGTTAGAAACTAGAAGGAAAAGAGAGAGGGGGAGGAAAAGACAACGAAAAGAGGGAGGGGGAGGAAAAGAGAAGAGGAGAGAAGGAGAAAAGGAGGAAAGGGAAGAAGAAAAGAAGAGGAAGAGGAAGAAGAAGAGAAGAAAAAACAGGTAAATTTTTTTGAACTTCTAATTAGATCTGTTTTAGAAATTAGTTTTAAATACATATCTGCTTTAGAAATTACATTTAAAATATAGATATGCTTTAGAAATTAGTTTTAAATACATATTTTCTTTAGAAATTAAGTTTAGAATATAGATCTGTTTTAGAAATTTAGTTTAGAATATATATCTGCTTTAGAAATTCGTGGAAAATGTGTTAATGATTTAGATATGTTGTAGAATACGTAGATCTGAGGTACATGTGCTATGCAAGTGTAGATCTGTTATTTAGATGTGATATTCTAAACTTAGATCTGATGTGTACGTAAATTAATTTAGATCTGTTGTATAATGTTGTGCATTTATAAATATGATGTGTATATAATATTATGGATGAGTTGTGTATTAAATTGCACCTATAACAAATTAGATTATTTAAAAAATAAAGCAAAGATTAATTTTGATTTTTTGTCGTAGACAATGTCAGAAACAAGAATAGTGTATGTTTTTCACAGGGAACAAGTAATCAGAAACGGACCACATGGGGGTGACCTATGTAGTTGTCACCGTATAGACATGGAATTGAATGACCTCCCTGCAATTAATTTTGAGGACCTTAAGACCCGAGTCGTGGACATACTAAATATCGACCCATCTTTACACGAAACTGTCATAAAATATTGGTGCCTGTTGGTGAAACAGGTAGTTGGAAATTGTGTAAACTTAAAGGCGACCCGGTCTTGGGGTTCTCTGGTTAGGACAGTGTTAAATCCCATTCATGGCCCAGATGACTACATGCCGTATGTAACGGTACTAAACATCGAACTGGTAGAAGAGATACCCGAGGCATTCATTGATCCAACAATGGCACAGGATTCTGCGGGTGTCCCGAACACAGGATTCGTGAGTGGGTATTTCTGGCCTGGGGATGAGGCTTACGCCGACGAAGGTGAAGATGAGGGTATGCAATACTCAGGTAGCGAAGGTTCAGAGGTGGATGCCAACTATGCAAATTCATCTAGTGAAGAAGATTATCGTGGGATGGGACCTCCACGACAATGGTTAGATCCAATTGGTTTTGATCACGCACGAATCCACGATGATCGCAGTTCAGACTTTGCATCAGATGAGTAAAGATTAATTTTAGGGCAACATTTCCGAAGCAAAGAGGAGGCCAAGAAAGGTGTGGCGATGTGGTCCATTGCACTACGTCACTCTTTCAAGGTGGATAGAACAAATCCGCATCTGTACGCAGTGAAGTGCATGGTGGAGGGATGTAGATTTTATGTTCGTGTTGCCCGGTACAAGGACAATGAGCACTTTGTTATTTCGAGAATCACTGAACATGACAGTTCAGTTACAGAAGTCTCACGGAGCCACAGGAATATATCATCCGCATTTGTGGCAAATGTGATTTTGGCGAACCTTCATGCAAATCTGGACATGGCACCAAAAGAAATTATCGCTCAAATCACCGACACATTCGGATACAGCATTCAGTACAGCAAGGCATGGAGAGCGAAACAACTTGGTCTTGAGATGTTGTTTGGATCTTTCTATGATTCATATAACTACGTGCCCAGACTGATACAGCAAATCATCGACACCAACCCTGGCACTGTAATGGACATGGTTCATAGGCCAGTTGTGGGCACAAACGGTGACACAGTGCATGGAGCGGAGTATACGGAGGGTATATTCTGGTCATTCTGGCAGGCAATCTCTGTATTCAAGTACATGCTGCCAGTACTTTGCGTGGATGGCACATTTCTAACTGGGAAGTACAAGGGAACTTTAATGACAGCTGTTGGCATAGATGCAAACAATCAGCTACTTTCGATGGCGTACGGCTTCGTAGAAGACGAGAGCACAGACAGTTGGGTGTGGTTCCTTACATATCTAAAACAAGTTGTTGTGAAGGATAGAAGAAATGTGTGCGTCATCCATGATAGACACAAGGGCCTGTTGAGTGCCATTGAGTTCATGTTGTGCACAGAGGACCCGTAGTACAGATTGAATGACTTGATCAACCGGTGGTGCAAACGACATCTTGCGGCGAACTTTTTCACTCATTACAGAAGCACAGACCTGATGAAGAAGTTCAAGCGGTTGTGTGATCAGAACCAGGGCCATAAGTTCCAATGAATTTGGGACGAGCTAGAGAAAGATACCTCGAACCTAGCTAAAGCTCAAAGATCTGAGGCAAGCAGTTCGCAACAGGTGGAGGATGAAGAAAATGTCGTGGGAACTTCAGATGGGCCGATACGTCGCAGCCGGAGATCAAGAACAAAGAAATTTAGTGAATGGATCAGTGACAAAGCTCCAGAGAAATGGTCACTACTGCACGATGAGGCAGGAGCTAGATACGGAATAATGACAACCAATATGGCGAAGGTGTACAACTTTATGTTGAGGGGGGTGCGAGGTCTTCCGCTCACCGGAATTGTGGAATTTACATGGCATCGCACCGCTAAATACTTCCACGAGAGGGGTACAACTGCAAGAGCACTACTTGGGGTCGCACCATCAAAAGAAGTGTAGAGGTACTTAGAAATGAAAGCCGCGGCCGCTCAGAAACACTCAGCCCTGTGCATTCCAAACAGCAGAAGACAAAGTTGGGTTGTTTATCTGAAGAGTAAGAACGTGGGGGGATGGTACATGCGGCCGATCAGAAAGCAAGATGTCATTTTCAAAGACGGCGTCAAGTGCACTTGTAACAAGCCAGCTTTGTTGCATAAACTGTGCTCCCATGTGATGGCAGCATATGCGCATGACAACAAGTCGAGCGAGACGTACATATCACTTTACTATGGCGCACATTCCTCGCTAAAACATGGACTGTAGACTTCGAGGTCTGGGGAACTCAGGAGCACTATAGAGAGCTGTCGCGCAGAGCAGGCTAGATATTGTATGTTCCACCACCACACCTGGAGCGGAGAGGCCCTGGGCGACGATGGAGACTTCGAATCAGCAATGACATGGATAATGCAGAACGCGATGAACTGCGAAAGTGTGCTGTTTGTCGACATCCTGGGCACATGAGGAGGACATGTCCTAATGCATCCGGATTGCACCGAACATGAATCAATCAGCAATGTTATGCAATAAGTATTCATTCCTCTCACGTATTTTGTGTTTGTTTTTTCACTCATTTCATATGACGTACTAACTCAATGTTCCTGCTTGCAACATAGCTCATGATCATAGACAGCTTCCTGAGTTACTGGACCAGTACTACCATGATCGTCATCGAGCTCGAGCCCTTAGGTCCGGAGAGGAGCTTCAGCCGTTCCACCTATGATCACCCGGCACGGCTTGGCCTCTCGACGGGAGATACATCGCACGGCTGAGGGCGGTGGGACTGCTTCCTTTTGTCAGGACGATCACCAGAGCAGAGTCTTTCAGGCACGATCGATCACTAGTCTCTGCTCTGGCGGACAAATGGAGACCTGAGACACACACATTTCACTTCCAGTGGGGGGAGATGACCATCACCCTGGAGGATGTGGCGATGCTATTTAGCCTGCCGATTCGCGGACAGACCTGGGTAACACCACCCACTCCTGCCGGATGGGATGTCACATTCACCAGAGATTTCACCCCTGACCTTTGGGACACGAGCCCTTCCACCATGACGTGGGAGTTCCTACAGCTTGGCTCGCTCACTTCTGGATATGCCCAGCGGATGCTGATGAGTAGACAGTCAGCCGACACTTCGAGGCGTACCTACTACACCTGTTTGGTGGCTTCATGTTCACTGGTATGCTTAATCATGGTACATGCACATATCTTTTATTTATTGCATTTAAATCTTATCTTTTTGTTTGTTTTTGTTTGCAGGTACGCACGGCGACACGGTGGACCGTTGGCTTGTTCCACTGGCGCAGATACTCGTAGACACGCCGATCAAGCAGATTCTACAGATCAGCTAGGGATCAACAGTTCTGTGTGCGACGTACCGAGCGTTGTGCGACGCCTGCGTTCGTCGTACCCGGCAGGCGGTTATGGCTAGGTGTCCTCTGCTTATTCTACTGTGGTCGTACGAGCACCTACCTGTAGGACGACCGCTTGGCACCAATGTGCCCGTGCCTCTGCAGGAGGGGTACCCGCCCAGGGATGTGGAGGACGAGATCGATCGCCCGACTATGGGGGATCATTGGTTGCAGCACGAGCTGCAATGGGCCACCGTCCAGGTGCACGCATGCTATGGGGCATACAGCGACAAGCTGGAGCTGCTCCATCCCTCGCGTGTTGTCTTGAGGGCCTGGACGGCCACCTACGTTGAGAGCACAACTACAGGCGGGATCTCGTCGGTATGTACGGGGGATCGGGACTTATGGCTCACCCGATGTGTTCTTGTCTTCAGCCATATTTTGGAGGTATACGCTCCATGGAGGGTGATGCCACAGTTTAGCCTGTTCTAGTCGGTCCCCCCTGTCGATGCTGCACATCGGTTGTTGCACGCCCAGCACGAGTAAGCTCACGATCATCTCTGCGCATAGTGCTTCGCCTCCACGAAAATATTTAACACTTTTGTTTTTCCTGCAGGCAAACCGTAAGGGCAAGATGGCTTTCACTTGGGAGGACCGGTAGGCTGCGTACACTCACCGCTGGGAGTAGACAGCAAGGATAGATCTAGTACGTGAGGAGAGGCCATACGATCCAAGGACATATGGCGACTACCTTCGATGGTACATCCCTGGCACCATTGCTCGCATTGCCCCACCAGCTCCAACGCCTACCGAAGTCCCTGCTCCGAGTGTGCAGCAGACGTATGATCCACACCACGCATCCCGTGTGCACCACCAGGTACACACAAATACTCCATTTCCTTCTTGTTATTGTTATTTTTGCCTACCATTGTGTTGTGGTCTAGCAGGTTGACGGCCTCCGTGCGATTACCTCCGCCACGCGGCCGCTACTCCCTTGGGAGGAAGCACGTCTACCTATCATGCCCGAGGAGTACAAGAAGGCCATCGCCTTCATTCACTGAGTTGCATCCCAACTGTTGTAGGAGAGTTCCGCCACTTCGTCGACATTTGTTGCACCTCCTCCACCAAGGGCTCCTCCCATTCAGACGCCATCACAGCCAGCCACTAATCCGCCCGATGCAGCCGGGCCCTCAAGTACGGCCATCGACGCCCCGATTTATCTCGATGCGCCCCTGACCCGCTCTTACCATTTAGATGTTCCACTTCACACGGACGTGGCGTTGCGTGGTGGTGTACGGATCTCTAAGGGTACCCCTGCGTGCCCTTCGAGCTCCGATTCCAGCCTGGGGTTCAACATCACGTTCGACCTGGACGATGAGTACGTCACCACGTCGCAGTGTACGGTGGACGAGCATGCCGGTACATCCTCGTCTGCTCCATCCGCACTGTCCAGTAGGCGCCCGCCCTACATTCCACTTCAATCCGACGTGGTCCTCGATCCTGCATACGCGGACTACGTTGACATGTTGTAGAGGGGAGATGACACCCACCAGAGCCAACATCAGTTGGCGTCCACACTGCTTGGTGATGCGCCTCCGCCATCGCAGGACCCTCCTGATACAGGTCTCGATCGGGCAAGTGCCCAACTACCACCCCATCGACAGTAGTCACAGAGGACAGTGCGCGGACGCACCACCTTCTCACCATCACCATTTAGCGGGACTGGCCTCATTGTCCGAAGAGTGGGTGATGGGACGTGGGGTGATCCGATCTTTCGATGAGAACAACAACTATCGATTTTTGAAGACGACTCTCATGATCCGGCTACCAACCGTACACGACTGATACGCCCTGGCAATTGCTGAACCAACTTCGGATTGTTATTGACCAAACTAGAAGCACGATCGACCTGATCACGAAGATCTATCCCTACAAGAGATCGAAGAACAAGCAAGAACAAGATAAACAAGCAATCTGAAATTGCAAATATAGATTGAATCACGATAAAGAGTTGGGGTTCCGAATACAGATATTGATGTTGATCTAGCCGACCAAGAAGAATATCTCAAATAGCTTCACGAAGGAAAGACTACGACTAAACAAAACCTGTATAACCCTAATGGTTCGACCAGATTATAAAGAGGAGGTAAAAGAAGTCGGTGGCTAGATAAGGAAACCTGAAAATGACATGGACTCTTTCCCTACTCGGACTCTAACTTGATACATAGGCCTTGACCCAACCAAAAGGTGACGCAGCACCATAACATAACTAAAATAAACCTAGATAATTATGGTATGATCGACGGTCAGGCGGCAGCACCGTTATCCCAATCAGTTGGTCGAACAGCAACTCCATCGATCTGTTCGGTCCTCCAAAGCAACACCGAGGTTCCTGACAATTAAGTTGACGTGCGCATGCTCTAGTGATCGGTCCTATTGATCGATGAGGAGCAATAGAAGTTGTAGGACCGATAGTAGTGATGTCCTCATCAGGGGGCAACATTAGTGTTTTTTCAAATTTCTTACTCTCTGTATGAAACATGATTTTTGTTTGCATGTATGTATGAAACATGATTTTTTCTATGATTCAGCCAGTCTTTTTTACGTTCAGTTCTCACTTTTGGTAACCCGACAAATTAAACCAACCACGAAACATACGAATCAATCAACCCAACCCATCATGGCTCTTTTTCTCCCTGACTGGGCGTGCTGGAGTGGTTCGACATGCCTTTCTAGGTTTTACCTGTAATTATTTTTTTCTTGGGTTATTCATATACAAAAAACACACTCGTAGGCTGTTTTAAAAACAACAAAAACCACATGGGTTATTTTTAAAACAATGAAAACCACACTGGTTATTTTAGACCCAACCAATCATGGCTTTTTTTCTCCCTGACTGGGCGTGCTGGAGTGGTTCGACATGCCTATCTAGGTTTTACCTGTAATTATTTTTTTATTGGGTTATTCATACATAAAAAACACACTCGTAGGCTGTTTTAGAAACAACAGAAACCACATGGGTTATTTTTGAAACAATGAAAACCACACTGGTTATTTTAGAAACAACACAAAACAAAACAGGTTATTTTACAAATAAATTTATCTACAAAAGGGCTGGCCCCTCAGTTGCCAACCCGAATGGCGACTTACAGTAGCGACTGATGACGTGGCCGTAAGTCGCCATTCGTGCTGGTGACTTAGGGCTTAACAAACGGTCGCCACTTGGGTTGGCGAATTTGGTCATTTTTGTAATTTTTTTTCTTCTGTGTTTTTTCAGATTATTTTTTTAATACGTGTTTTCCGTATGAAAATTTCCTCAAGTGCGGGCTAGATTGAGGATTGCAGAGCACCCAAGAAAATCCTGGCGGTGACAGATCTGGAGATATTCAACCTCACCCCCAACTCCTTCGACCATCTAGCCACTTTCATCTTCATCTATGAGGGGTACCTTGGGATTAATCCCACCGTCCCCCTGTTTCTCCACTTCTTTGCCATCCAAGTTTCTGGGTGAGAAAAGTTCCGCACGAGCCAAGCGTACTTCAAGCTGCACCAGGGTATGACAAAGAAATACCTGGTAGCAGTGATGAAGGATAGCCTGGGCATGTGAAAGGAGAACTAGTTCTTCCTAGAGTGGCCCAAGGATTGTCATCTGCTCTTTGATGGAGTGACAGCGGCAGGGCCCAAGGATGCTTCAACCTTCGTCACTACGCTGACGATGCAAGATGTCACAGTAGAATATTTAAGTGTACGCATTTCACCACTATGGAGGTGGTCTCACGTTGTGTCCAAGTAGATGTCTCGTCTGCACTAAGATTTTGCGATCCTGATAGAAAGTGATCAAGTTTGCCTTACTTCTATATTTTCTAAAGGAGGACTTCTCCTCAACAATTTGTTTGCAGTGCTCTCGAAAGAAGAAAATCAAACAAGGGTAGAGTTGTTCTTGGGAACTCCATCAACCAATGAGTTTGAGTCGACTACTTCCATTAGGACTGAAGGGGTCTAGCCTTCCCTTGTGATTTCAAGGGAATCATGTCATACCTTGACATACTCAAAAAGGATGCATTTAATAATAACCGCAAGAGAACGGTTGTTCGTTAAGTACTTGAGAGTCGAATTCACAGAGAGCAGGCGTAAACTCAATGTTGGATTGAAATTACCGAATTAAACCGTGTGAGTGTTTGTTTATGAGAGCTAATCCTTTGAAAACCCAATTTTGGATTGAAATTACTAAACTAAATTGAGCGAAATCTATCGTAAGAGCTAATCTAAAAACTACAACTCAAAATACAAAACTAGGATTTAGAATTTATAAACTACAGAAACTAAGGTTTTAAAATTCAGAGAGAAAATTTAGTATTTTGGAAATTTCATAACCTTTGGTCATGTATTTCCCTAACGTACAAATGCTGATCGTCTCGTGGAGTACAAACGATACCATGGATGAAACACAAAATCTAGAATTTAGAGAATAAAATTTGGAAAATTAAGATGGTAAACATGCAAACAAAACTAGAACTAAAATCACATCTTGCGTCCTACAAATTAGGTCAATCTTAACCCTAGAGAGAAAACTACTTACTAGAAACCATGAAAAACATCAAATAAGCAAGAAATAAGAACATACCAAATTGTATTTTCTAAGAACTATCGAGGTTAGCTTACAATTGATGAGGAACGAATAAGAGTTAGACTAAAACTAAACCTAAATTAGAGAGAGAATCTAAACAAAACTTTTCTTTATGTTAAACTAAATTAAAAGTCTCTCTATTTATAGTACAAAAGTTTTAAATCAATGCAATTGTAAAACATCTTCAACTCTCCTAAAAAAACTCAAATTGCATTCAAATTTAAGATGGAGCACGGACCCAACTAGCCACAAGGGCAGGGACCCGAACTGGGTACGAGGCAGGGATCCTGACTGGGCCCTAGAGCACATCAACCTGTTTATTGTATTCGTGGACCACCTTGTCCATGTTGCTTTTGGGGAGACGGGCCCCATTTGCATAGGTGGTTTGATTAGTTGTATTCAATCATTCTTTGACATTCTGCTTGCCGACCAAGAGCCCATCCCGGGGGACATGTGAATTGATCTTGCTCATCTTCGCACGCCTAGCATGATAGAGGAGCACCACGACACCTTCTACCTGCGCCTCCGAGATAGCCCCAATGCCTTGAGCTGCCCAACCCTGCCCATTCGACCGTACTAGGCAGAGATGATTGGTTCCTTCCATTTGATGCACATCGGCAGCGCTAAAAGGATCATGGGGGGCGATTGCGGTGACACATGAACCTTCCATCACCGTCTCATGCTCACAAGGAGGCTGACCCCATGCACCAGCAATTCCCACAGATTCTACCCCCTCCTTCGTACTACTACCCAGGAGCTTCCAACAATCTGGCTCCACAGTTTGAACTCAGTTGCGCATCCTCTGATGATTTCATAGGTATGCAGGCCTACTTGGAGCAGCTCTTTGATGGTGTCCGGGACGTGTGGCAAGGCCAATTGGACATACTGGGGGTTGTGAGTGATATTCACCATGGCCAAACACGCATCAACAAGAATGTTTCGATGATGAGCCAAACGATTGACCAGTTTGATCAACGTGTTGCGCACATTGAGGACACATTCGCGAGGGTGAAGATATTCCCGCAGTATTCACCGCCACCTATGAATGAGCACTGATTGTCAGGCGCGCACTTGATCTTATTTTGCATTGGGGACAATGCAAGGTTTGAGTCTAGGGGTGTTTTGTGAGTCCTCTTCTGCCCCTCGCCCGTTCATGCATGTTTTTATTTTTTTGCTTGTTGAATTCTATCTTGCCTCTTGTTCTTTGCATTGGAAACATGCCAAAAACAACAAAAAATAAAAAAAAAGTCTCGTCTTTTGAAATTCAAAATCCTGGTTTCCTTTTTAGTTTTCTTGTTAGAATTTAAAACCATAGTTTTCCTCTTTTAGTTTTCCCTTTTGACTTTTAGTCTTCGGCCCGAATAACTCTGAAAATTCTAAAAAATAAAATTTCTAGCTTTATTTAGGTTGGGAGAAATGATGATTTCTTTTAAATAAAATTTTGATTATTGCAATTCTCTTGTCTACTTAGTATAACTTTGACCTTTTAGGGTCTATTTGGGTATTAAGGATAAAAATTCAAGTAGGATTTTTATCCGACCAGGATTTTTGATAATCCAAAAATTTCCCCAAAAAAAAAATACTACCGGTAAATTTATCCCGGCCTGTGTTTGATTTGGAAATGAATGGGATAAAAATCCCGGCCATCCAAAAAAATTTTAAAAAATAGAAAAATTCCAAAAATTCAAAAAAATTTCAAGAAACATTCGAAATAATCTAGACTATGATCTCTTAGCCAAATTTACAGGAAAATAGTAGAGATAAGTTCAAGTACTAAGCGAAAGAAATAATAGTCGGAACTGCAATGCAACTGTAAGTCAGGAGAATTGATTCAATGCATCACAAGATTCAAAGAACTGATCCAAAGACAACAGCAAAGATACAATCACAGCAAACAAAGATACCAGAGGATTGCTCAAAATATTGGAATTGAACCACAAACACTAAAATTGATAACTTTAGGATCATATGTTTTGACAACGAACAAAAATTCAGAAATTACAATAAACACATAGGAGTAAAACCATGATTCAACTCACAACCAGCACAAGAGCTTGATTAAATTGATCACAACAACTTGGTTCTCCACCATCAATTGGAAATCACACACAAAAAGCTCAAAGCAGCTGAAATTATTCCAAACCACAAGATTGAATCACTTGCACCCACTGAAACTGATCTCCTGAATTTAAATTCGTCAACCCAACTCACAAATCACTTCAAGCAAAATGATTCGAAGATAACAGAGTTCATCAATAAAGCATCAAACTTTAGAGCTACTGAGATCAAAGACAAGCACTCAATATCATTTCTATTCATTCATTCAAAAGATGCATTGAACTTAGAGAATCAAGATTTATCCATGATTATTAGTACTCATTTCATACATCTCACAAGCAGGGAAATCAGTTCAGTGATGGAAAAGGGAGAGTAAGAACAGGGAAAGGAATGGACCACTTTTTTTTCTTTTGCTGTTGAAAAAAGTTTGTCGGATGCTTGGTGTAGAGCTACACCTGGAGGTGGAGGTTGATGAGGAAGATGAACCAGGCTTGCTCTTGGGGGTGATTTGTGCCGTGGTGGAAGTCGGTGAAGAAGGCTGGTTTCGAAATCAATGATGAAGCCGGCCTACTAGCGTCGGGAGCTGGTGGCACAAGAGCATCTTGCACAACCTTGTTAGGATTAAGGACTTGCTTCTTCGATTCTTTAGAAGCTTTCTTTAACTTTGAAACACTCTTCTTGCCATCCAAAAAACTTTTTTCCAGATGAAGAAAGCTTTCAAAAATCTGTCATTAGAGAGAGGAACTTCAATTTGACAGTAACAACAATTGATTCAGAGAGAACTTCAAAGCAATATTGTTTGCTTACTATAAACACATTCAGTCAACAGTCAGACAAAGCAATTCAAGCTAGAAACTATCACCTGGAGCAACAACATAGAAAATGATACCCAAAGCAACAACATAGACATAAGGCTATAACACAGACATAACTCATGCTCCTGGATAAACATAAGGCTATAACTCATAAAACACAGTCAAGCAATTCATACAACACAGACATAAGGCTATAACTCAGTCAGACAAAGCAATTCAAGCTTTTAAAGATCATAGTCATGACTATGAACTACAACATATAACCACAATGAGTTCAAAAGGATGAAGAAATTTTTATAAATGTGTTAGCAACTATAAGTCGTTAGCAAAATTTTTCTCCCAAAGAAAAGTATCTGTCATCCTCATTTGAAATCCTAACCTTAACCTTGATGTCATAGTGCAGTATGATAACATCATAATAAAATGCAACAATATGGGTGTTGAGAGTTTTTCCTGATATTAACATCTCATCTATAGGTTGTTCAGTACCATAAGATATCAATTAGGAGCCAGCACGATTTAGCAAAATTACAGTAAAAGAAAAGGTGCTTTTGTGTTTCAACCAAACCTTGATGTCAAAGATCACAAGTATAAGAAGGTAACACAAAACGTGAAATGGTGTCTTACCAATTTAACTTGAAGCAAGTTTTCTTAACTCTTTCTTCAGCCACAACAATCTCAACTTCGGCTCGAGGAAGAGAAATATCTCTCAATTCGCAGCATCTTTGAAAACATCACAAGCCAAGATTTTTCCTCATCAGTCACATCACTCATTTCATGTAATGCATCAATACACTTTGAAATTGAAAAATTTTCTCCTTGCTGTGGTTGACGTTTCATGAGAGCTTGTTCTTTTCTAAATTCAAGATAAGTATCCATCCTCTCTAGAATGTTATTCTTGATTCTCTTAGACTCTGGTGGTACGATGGAAGAGTTTGATGTAACATTCTCAACAGGCCTTTTTGAATGTGAGCATGCATTCCTTGCTACTTGCTCCCTCTCCTCATTGCTTCTTCGCATTGACTCACCGATATCATGGCTTAAATTCTCATAATCATCCCTATCCTCTCTTTCCTCAATTCCTGCTCCACCTTGTACACCACCTTGTACAGACATCCCCTCCTCTATCATGGTATCATATCTCTTTTCAACATGTGCATCAACGTTGCTACTAGGTATCTTCTTTGTGATTGATGGTTTGATAGAACTCAAATGATTTTTACCTTCAGCAATATGACCTGCTACAATGACAATTCAATTATTCATATAAATTTTTATGATAAACTTCATTAAATCAAAACTAACTATTAACAATATGGTTTAGCGATATTACTTTGATAAAACTGATCTAAGGACTCAAACAATGGAAAGCTTTTATGCTGAAATTTCTGAACCTTTTCATTCTCCTATCAAATTCAAGATAAAGAATCATGTTAAGAACATTCAATTCAGACTTTTGTTAGTAGTTGCTACACCATACTAACTACAAGGTCCATAAGCTTTTAACTTACCACCGATATTTCATCCCAAACGTCATCAGTAGTAATCATCATTCCAAGCTTATTATCAAATGACACACCACTCTTTTTATGCAAAACATCTTTTAGCACCTTGTAATCTTTCTTCATCTGCGACTCATGCTCCTGGATTTGGCTTTTGCTCAAATTTGTTTTAGGAAACTTTGCATTGAATTCTTTCACTATCTTGCTCCATCCTTCGGAGTTCCATCCGTTGTTTGTTCAATATCTTGGTACATTATGTTCATGGAGCAGATCAGCCAACACCCTTTCATATCTTAGCGTCCATCTTGCTCGAGTTGCCATGAAACCTAAATATGAGTTACATATTAAATAGATTAACCACCTCTCAAATTTATGTACCTCGAACATGCCTACGAATAGCAAATCAATATCAACAGCCACAATCTGAAATTCACACCAAATCAAGTATCTCTTAGTTCTCAAGTGAACCATACAAAAATATTGTCATACATATTACATTCAACAAAGATCAACTAATAAGATATTAATTAAATATTGATGACTCCTATAGTCATTCAACACTTCGTTGTTGAAGTCGTCTATTCCACCTCTTGTAGTCATCCCACATCTTGAGAGCAATCTCATCTCGCAAAGAATTGCCAACATTTCATTGACTATTCATCGACTCGACATCACCACCATATATGTCATCACCATTTGGTACCTCTACAAAGTGGCTCTCCAGAATCAAATTTTCTCGTCGACTCAACCATTGCTCATCGCCATTTTGACCTCAAATCAAATTATGTAAGACAGTCGCCACCACTGGAAATTTAACTTGTGTATCCAATGAATGAAATGTCCCAATTTATAGAATTGGAAACCGTATTTTTAAGATGCCAATAGCATGCTCAATGTGATTCCGAAGTTGAGCGTGACGGAGATCGCGACTGAAGATCAATCGTGTCCATCCGAGCATGATGGACACGATTTATCGGTTATTTTGGTTTAGTTATTTCGTTTCGATCAGTTTTTGCCTACTCCTATACTTAAATACAAATATAAATCCTGACGAACAACGTTATCGCGTGCCACCTTCCACCTCCCTCTAGATCAATGCAAGATATGCCTATCCCAAGATATAAATAAAAACTAAAAAGTTTTACACTAAGTTTGGCCCAACCCAAATTTTTGTATTCAGTTCACATGAACCTTCCTCGTTGAGATTGCGACTGAACGCGTGGCCCGCTCCAGCCCGTTAGCAAGTTTCAGTCACTATCCCAGATAGCGACTGAAACTCCGAAAAAATATTTAATATTGCTGTCTGAAAAAATATTTAATATTGCCTTGACCGGGATTCGAACCCAGATCACGCGCGTGGGTGGCTTAGCATGTAGCTGGCAAGGCTATGTTGGATTTTTGTTAGATGTTAACCTTGCAAATACTAATACTCTTCATAATTGCGGCCGAAAATAGGAAAAAAATGTTTGATATTACTGTGACTGAGATTTGAACACAGGTCACAAGAATGGGAGGCTTAGCCCGTTACCAACTAGGCTACGTTGGGTTTCTGTTATATGTGTCATACTAGTACTTTAAAAAGTGTGGTTCGCGAGCAACACTGGTAAACAAAAAGAAGCCGAACCCGTGATCCACCGAAGCAAAGTCATATTCAAACAAACCCTAAGCCCTTGCCACCGCCATCCTCGTAGCTCGCCGCCGCTCCCTCCTCGACCCTCACCACCGCTCCCTCCTCGCCCCTCGCCGCCACCCTCTTTTGCCACTCCCTGTCGTTGCCTTCGGCCCAGGAGCAGCAGCAAAGGAAGAGGAAGAAAAAAAAGAAGAAAAAAAGGAAGGAGAAGGGGGAGAAGGAAGCAACAGAGGAAGAGGAAGGAAAAAAAAGAAGAAAAAAAGGAAGAAGAAGGGGGGAGAAGAAAGAGGGAAAGAAAAAAAGAAAAAGGAAAAAGGAAAAAAGAAAAAAGAAAGAAGGGAAAGAAAATAACCAACAAAAGGGAAAAAAAGAAGACAGAAGAGGAAGAAAAATCTATCATGTGCATCACCTTAAGAAGAAGAAGAGAAGATAGAAGAGAAGAAGAAGAAGAGGAAGAAAAATATATTCCCGATTTCAACATATTCAGAATTTCGACGATTATTGAGGTGCATATTCTGTAACTCGTAGCTATATTCAAATTGAGTTATTTACATTGTTATACATAATCAAAAATTTAAAGTCTGCATCACCTTAAGATCTAAACAGGTAAAAACTTAATTTGTCGCTTCACCGGAGGATTAGCACAAATGAAAACTTATTTTTTTCGCTTCACCGTAAGATCTAGGATATGTGAAAACTTAAATTCTGTATCACCCTAGGATTTAGATTAAATTCAGGCTCACCCTAGGATTTGCGCTTCACCGGAGGATTAGCACAGATAAAAACTTATTTTTTTCGCTTCACCGTAGGATCTAGGATATGTGAAAACTTAAAGTCTACTTCACCCTAGGATGTAGGACAGATAGTAACGCAGGGAACGATCTTAAGATCATTTTCGTCACAGTAGTTTTTGTGAAATATTGCATTGCTTGGACTGTCAATTTAATTTTTGTAGAACCTCAGTATGTTCCGTTGCACCCTAGGGTTTAGATTAAATTCAGGCTCACCCTAGGGTTTAGATTAATTTTTCACCGTGTTGAAAAATTGTGTGGTTTGAGGTAGAAAAGATATATTGTCCAATTTTGACCTAACTAGGTTATGGAGCACCCCAATACGGTTTCCATTTATTATGGTGATGGTTTAATTTGTAATGGAGCAGACGGTGATGATCTGAGTGCGTGTTTCCATGTATATGGTGGAATGTCATAGCCACAGTTAATGTGTTTCAATGACTTGGAGATTTGGTTAATCAATTTGTTACAACTGAACCTTGCAACAGATAGTGTAAGGGTTGAGGGCCTGCTGCCGTAGATAAAAAAAATGGGTACTTAAGAGACTGAAAGGCGACAAATCATGGGGTTCGTTTGTATGATTGGTGACAAATCCAGACTATGGTATCACAGTTTTCATACTTTATGTTGAAATTGTACACGTACATAGTTCGGTAGGTAGTCATTCCATCGTAGGATCAAGTTACACTAGTAATCTCAGTACTGCCGATGGCAGTGGCAGTGCTAGTGCAGCTATGCCAACTACAAGAGGCACGCCGACAAATCTGTTTGGTGACCATGTAGTGGATGCAGCTGATCAACTACCCGAAATAGAGGAGAATTTCAATGAGGAGAAGTACACCGATCCATCAGTTATGTACGAGTCTCCCCTGGAACCCAGAGGATAGCAGGATCCTATAAATGAATGGACTGATCCATCATCTTTGATGTCAGCTGTGGTCCTTAGAGATCTAAATTCACAATGGTCTTTCAATGAAGCAACTGTCAAGTTTGGACAGTTGTTTCAGACGAAAAAAGATGCGAAAAAAGCCATCACTACATGGGCTGTTGTGCTAAATAGGCCATTCCGAGTTGTGAAATCAAATCTGAGCTTGTGGACTGTGAAATGCCTGGTCGATAATTTCCCGTGGTACGTACGTGTGGCACGGCCACAACATGAGCCTTTCTTTCAGGTGACTAGAGTTGCAGACCACAGATGTCTGGCAAAGGGTATGTTGCAGCAACATAGAAATATAACCTCTGGTTTTGTTGCCAGTCTGATACTATCCATAGTAAAGGAAAATACGGGAATGGCACCAAAAGTGATTATTGCACACGTTGCCGAAAAGTATGGCTACAAGATCAATTACGGAAAGGCATGGAGGGAGAAACAAAAGGCGTTGGAAGAGCTTTTTGGGACATATGTCAAGGCATATAACTTCATACCGAGGCTCTTTCGGCATATATGTCAAGTAAATCTAGGCACAATTACCGAAATTGTTGATACACCAGCTATCGGCTCAGATGGTATTGTGATACCAGAGGGCATGGTCTTACGGAGATTTTTCTGGGCATTCCAGCAGTGTGTTGCATCTTTTACGTACATGAGGCCCGTTCTTTGCATCGACGGAACACTCTTGACTGGGAAGTATCAGGGGACATTGCTGACTGCCGTGGGAACTGATGCAAATGACCAGCTTCTCCCCGTAGCATATGCAGTAGTCGAGGGGGAGAACTACAGCAGCTGGTTGTGGTTTTTGGGGTTACTGAAGAATGGGGTGGTGAAAGATCGAGAGCGTGTGTGCATAATTCACGATAGAAATAGAGGAATGTTGAGCACAATTGAGTACATGCAATCTGGAATAGATCCATCTCTAACCTGGGATGACCTGCAGAGTCGTTGGTGCTCTCGGCATCTCGGCGCGAATTTTCATACTCGTTTCAAGAGTAGGCGCCTAATGCAACTGTTCAAAAGACTTGTCAAACAAAATTAACAGTCCAAGTTCACAACAATATGGAAGTCACTAGATGAGAGTACTTTGAAGCAGAACCACGAGCAAGGTGGAGACGAAACTGGGGACGTTAGCACTGACGGAAACAATAGGAGGCGACCAAGTTTCAGCCAATGGATCCAGCCGAAACCAATGCATAAGTGGTCATTGCTGCACAACACAGATGGGGCACAGTACGGCATTATGACAACCAATCTTGCCGAAGTGTATAATTTCGTCTTGAAAGGTATGCGATGCTTACCTCTTACTGCCATTGTTGAGATGACATTTTATCGCACAATAGCCTACTATGACAGTCGGAGTTGCACCGCAAGATTACTTGTGCGCGACCCTTTAGTACATTGGCCCAAGAAGATTAACGACTACCTTGAATTTTGGACAAGAAAGTCATTGTCACACGAGGTGTCAGTGCTAAGCCGATTGAATGGAAACTACGAGGTCCGTCTAAGGCACAAATTCGTTCATGGAACCTTAAGAGCCAGACGGGTCCACGAATGCAGAATTACAAATACACATGTGGAATGTACATGTATGAAGCCTCAACTGATGCACATTCCTTGCTCTCATGTCATCGCTGCTTGCGTAGTTCCTGGAATCACTCCGATGCAATACATTTTTGAATATTATACTCTTGAGAACCTGTCTAAGGCCTGGGATGGTGTCTTTCATGGATTTGCAGCGACATGAGACTATCGGGAGATACCGCCGGAAGATGTGGTCACGTGGATCCCGGACCGGAGGCTCTTTATCGGCCATGCGGGTCGACGTCGAGTCAGGCGGATACAAAACGATATGGATGTAGCCGAGCGTGAAGAAGAACCCTGTAGATGCACGATTTGCAGGCAGCCTAGTTACCGGAGAAACCAATGCCCGCAAGTAGCAGGGACGTCTACAACATCGACAAACTGAAGCACTTTTGTAATTTCTTTCTACTTTTGTAAAGTTTGTTCACTTCTGTAAAGTTTTTTCACTTCCGCAAATAGCAGGGACGTCCACAACATCGACAAACTGAAGCACTTTTGAATGTAATGTTTGAATGTAAATCATTAATGCGATGTGTTACACTCTCTATGTAAAGTTTTTGTACTCTTGTAATGTGTTACATTCTCTATATAAAGTTTTTGTACTCTATGTTTACCTTCGTCTTGTAATATATGTTATTTCTAATGTTGCAAATGCATCAAATTGGACAATACGTGATAACTACAGGTATGGTCGACGACCAGCAGCTTCCTGAGTTGATTGCACCGCACCATCAGCAGCGGCACCATGCTCGTCGTCTAGTAGAGGGCACCGTTTTGCCGGCGCTATACATGAGGGCCCCGCGGGAGATGTGGGTTCTGGATGAGGGGTTCACTCCTCACTTTCTTGAGGCGGGATTACTTTCGTTCGCCTGTATGGTCGATCAGGCACAACGATTTCCGTTCGACCGATCTCTGGTCAGTACGCTTGTGGACCGATGGAGGCTGGAGACCCACACTTTCCACTTTAGTTTCGAAGAGTTGACCGTGACGCTGGAGGACGTCAGTATGCTGCTCAGGTTGCCCATCAGAGGAGAGATATATGTTCCCGCGGCGACAGACCGAGCTGCATGGCGTCTGGATTTCTTGCAGCGCTTTAAGGGGATTGGGCCAGCGGGAGGGTTCGCATAGATGGCGGGAGTTCCCCAGACATACCTGCACGCCATTTGAGATGCCGCATTCCCAGTGGCCGCTCCCGAGGAGGTATTCCGCCGTCACCTCGAGACATACTTACAGTACTTATTTGGGTGGCTGCTATTCCCTGGCATCCACGGAGACATCTGCGAGCGCCGGTTTGTTCAGTTCGCTAGACTTATTGCGGACTCCGACTTGGGGCATGTGCCGCAGTTTAGTTTCAGATCGGCCGTGTTGTGCCACACATATAGGGGACTGTGCGATGCCACTAGCAGAGACCATGTGCATTCCATATTCGTGGGGTGTGCCATACTCCTACAGATCTGGTCGTATGAGCACTTCCCGGTCGGGCAACCATTGGTGCCGCGGGATCAGTTCGCGTTGGGCCATGATATTCGGGACGGCCAGGTGATGGGATGGAGGTGGGCTAGGCTAGGTTTGCGCTAGGCCACGGATCAGGCACACCTCTGCTATGCTTCATACGCCACGAGTTTTGATTTGCTACTTGATGATAGCGTGATTTGGCGTCCGTGGACACAGCAGCACATCCAGGACATCGCCCCAGCAGGCCTTTCATCTCTATGCACACAGGATGCTGTTTATTGGCGTACTCAGGTGCTTCTTGTCTTCTCACACATGGTTGAGGGGTACTCGCCTGAGCGAGTTATGCACCAGTTCAGCCTACGACAGCATGTTCCTGTGCCACCTCCACAACAGATCAGACACAGTGTTCACGAGTACGTACATGCCACTTATGTATTATTTTTATATATAACTTAGACATCTATTCTGACCAATAATTTGTTTTATCCACAGGTAATCGAGGAAGGGTCGACATAGGGACGATTTCATTGTTAGGCAGCGGCCCTATGTGCAGGAGTGGATGGATCAAGCTGACACTCGGACGGTTGATGAGGACAGACATTACTGCCACGACATCCACTCTTTGTACCTGGCGTGGTACCGACCTCGCACGTTGTACAGACTGACTGGCAGTCTACCAGTGGTGAGTGAGGAGGCCATCCGTCCTTCGACCATCCATGAGCGCTTCGACCGACGCCTTGCACCGCGGGTTCACTCCTCTGTGAGTACTTGACCTCCCCATAACTTAAATACTTTCGCAATTATCGTCATTTTATAATTGCATTTTCATCGTGTATCTAGCTCGTTACCATCGGAGCCATCTCCGCCGAGGCAGGTGACATGGAGGTCCAGTTGCGCGATGGTCAGGATGTGACCAGAGCCGAGATACAGGCATTTTGTGCCGATGTCCGACGGCGGACGGATCGGATTCTTGTCGATTTTAGAGTGCTGCCTCCATCTCCACCATCACCGTTGGCGCCTCGTCCCTCTGCCTCGCATATGCCACCAGTGGATCACCCTTTTTCATCGTGCCCTCCACCTTCACAACCACGTGTCAGTCCTGATGAAGACTCTTCGGACAAAGAGTTTGATATTATTGCGAACGTGGTTGCGTTGGACCATGGGTTGGCTCAGGACTTGGCAGCGGACAAGGGACAGGGTGCGACGCAGCATGAGATCATTGCTCGGATACATGTGCTAGCTCCGGTGTGGTACATTCCTCCTATCCAGTCACAGCATCATCCTACACAACCTTCGCACCATGATGATGCTCTACCTCCTACGCAGTCGACACAACCTTCGCAGGCTCTGCCATCCACACAGACACCGCCAGTGCAGATACGGCATATTAGGGATCTTCATGCCCCCTCTCGCTACACACCATCTGAGTATCAATACCAGCCAAAGAGGGGGAGGAGGCTGTAGTTTCATGTGCCATTTTGTTAGATTTTGGAATTGCATGTTCGAACGCGGCGGACGGATTTGGTTTTTTTCTAGGGTTAGGGTTTCGAACAAAGAGGCATTTTGCACTTTTAAAACATATTTTATACTAGGACAGAAAATTCTACAAGTCTTAGTCCAAATAGAAAATGAAAGACCTATTTGTCGTTCACTAGATTGTACAAATGAATGTTCCAATTTGAATTTTTTTAAACGTAACCCAACAAAACAAAATAAGTATAGAAATAATCCAAAACTTTTAAAAACAGCAGAAATATAATTTTGGTGTGTGCAATGTAACCCAACATTGCATTTGGGTACACCAGAGACATAATCGAATAGACAAAACTCCTTCACTACACAAAACCGCACTTCTTAAAGTACTAGTAGAAGAAATGTTATTATATAACAGAAACCCAACGTAGCCTAGTTGGTAACGGGCTGAGCCTCCCACGCGTGTGACCTGCGTTTGAATCTTGGTCACGGCAATATGAAACATTTTTTTCGATTTTCGGCCGCAATTATGAAGAGTATTAGTACTTGCAAGGTTAACATCTAACAAAAACCCAACATAGCCTAGCCGGCTACGTGCTAAGCCCCCCATGCTTGTGATCCGGGTTCGAATCTCGGTCACGGCAATATTAAATATTTTTTTGGAGTTTCAGTCGCTATCTGGGATAGTGACTGAAACCTGCTAACGGGCTGGAGTGGACAGAACGCGACTGAAGATCAATCGTGTCCACCTGATCGCGACTGAAGACCATTTGTGAAATTTTTAAAAGTTTCAGATTATTTTTGAAATTATTTTTTTATGGGTTATTTGAAAAAAAAAATTCTAAATAATAGTACTAGAAGGTAAGGTCAAATGAGATATGGTTTTGGCCTAAATTCTTGTTTGGGTTTGATTTAATAAGGAGATTCTTATCGAAATAGACAGATGGATAGATTACAATAGCAAATTCCATCATATGGCATGGCCACATGGAACACTTAGTGCATTGAACAAATAAATATGAACAATGAGAATGTGTCCTTGAAGCCAGAAAAAGGATAAATAGATAATCCAAAGGATGAATCATTGTTATATTTAAAGAAGGAATGAAACTTGCTCTTGAAAAGACTTCATGGATAATATGGAACTCAAGCTTGAACTATGGAGAATTTTACCCCTAAACATTAAAACTACCATTACCACTAAACATTAACATTATTAGATATATACTGCCCTGGCTATTGGATATATATTGCCCTGGCTACATACATACATAGTAACCTGATCTTACTCCAACAATCAAAAAGAAATGTTCAATAAACGAGATGTTTAGTTTGAAATACCATTTTAACAAGAAACAAGCCATTATAAGCACAATGATGGATGCATCAGAAAGAGTTCCAAAATTAGTCTTCAATCCTATGAAAAAGGAATCTAAAACTGGTAGTGGTGATGTACTTACAACTGGTGTTCTTTTTAATTTTGATCTCAATTTAGGGTGGGGGTGATCTGGTGGCTGCCGAGATCGAAGGCCTTGAACTTGATCTTACTTATGCTTAGCTCCTCCGACATCGAATGCTGCGTCAGCTGGTGCAGCACCAAAACCTACCACTATTTAGTGACTTCAATCCACAACATACATATGGTTTATTCACACAATTATAATATATAATCTATCTACAACTAACTGAGTTAAAAATAAAATCTTTATGCCCAATTCCTCATAGGTTAGATACTTGAATTTTTGGGCATTTTATTCATTGTTCCACCAAAATCTTTAGTTTACATGGTAGTCATCAAACAAATATGCAGGTCCTATCAGGATTTTTGCAAACAAAACAGCTCTAACCTGCATCCAGAAATGGCTATACTCTCTAAAGGATAACAGTTCTACGCTTCAACAGAGAAAAGAACAATTCACCAGAAATCCTGATATACTACTATGTTGTACATGAACATTAAACATCACCAGAAATCACCAGAAATCAACGCATAATAAGCATTCAAGCTTCCACTCACAGATCAACCACTAAAGTGAAATGAATACGATGCACTAATGCTACAACTGAATAGAGAGCAAGATTTTGGTCTCAATTCAATACAAGAATAAAACACTTGCAAGCACTTGTCTTTGAATTCTCTGAAATGAATTTGCACACACAGATAGAACAAAACCACTGAATTTAGATAACAATTGACTTCATCAACAAATAGTCACCAGATTTTAGATCATTAACTGAACAACAGCTCAAACAACAATCTATATTTCAACTCTAAACTAAGACAGCAAACAAGACAAGAGGTAGAACCAAAAATTAGGTCTTTAGTATCTCAATACAATCAAGACAGCAAATTAGAAGTTCTTCCAGGTCTTCAGTATCAACTTGAAAAGTGCATTTGAAAGTTTGCATAGTACAAATTTCAATTTTGTAAAACTGGTAGTGGTGGTGTACTTATAACTGGTGTTGTTTTCAATTTTGATCTCAATTTGGGAGTAGCGGGCGATCTGGTGGCCGCCGAGATCGAAGGCCTTGAACTTGATCTTGCCGATGCTCAGCTCCTCCGACGTCGGGTGCTGCACCAACCTCTGCATCCACCCAGACATACAATCCAATCAAACACACACACATACACACAGATCTAGCCATCCAACTAAGAAACTACATAGAAAGGAGATCTGAGACATATACAAATATATAGATACCTCGTCGTTGATGCTGGAGAGCTGGAGCTCTGCTGATGAAGAAGGATCATGGAGATCGTCGATGCCGGAGATCGTGGAGATTGGGGGTGAGAAGCAAAAGGGGAGATCGAGGAGGAAGAGAGAAGAAGAAGAGAGGGAGAGTGGCGGAGGCGGGAGCCGGGGGTGCAGATCTGGTCTACGGCTGCGACAGTGGCTCGAGAGCGGAAGCGGTGCTCGGGCACACCAGATCCGGCGGATCTGGTGGCGATGCGGGTAGAGGGAGGTGGAGGGTGGTGACTCGGGTGAGGAGGAGCGCAACTTCGGCGACGCGGGCGAGGAGGCGACGTGCGGCGAGGTGGAGGGCGGCGACGCGAGCAATTAGGAAGGTGGAGGGCGGCGACGCGGGTGAGGAGGTGGAGCGATATGGGCGAGGAGGAAGACATGAAATGGCCAGGATTTTTTGCCGAGTCTCCCATGCACATTTTCCAACCCCCCCGGATTGGGCTTCCTGGCCTGTTTAAAATTCCCGAACCTAGCTCATCCAAACGCATTCCTGAATCTATTTAAGATTCTAATTCCAGTCCACAAAATTCACCCAGAAACGGGCCAAATCCCGGGCTTCCAAACATGCCCTTAGTGAAATTGGATCCAAAAGCCTGGTATTGGCAAACACTGAGTTAGGATTGCTTTAATCTAATTAGACCTTTTTAATAGAATTGCTTCCTATCTTGGTGAATCTGGCAAGGATTAGTCAAGTCCTAGACTATGTTTTAACCTTATTTAAATCTTATAAACTTATATAAATCTTTTCTGTCCAAACCCATGATTTTTCTCACTAAGAAAACAAGCATTTTGCTAGACCTTATAAATAGATTTAGGTTTTTATTTATTCTTGGGATGTTTAACGACACAGAAATCTCTAACACTAGATTAGCCGCTTGGGCAGGAGGTTGTGGCTCTGGTCAGAGCCTCATGAGTCAGAAGGGGTTAGTTGAAAGTTGCCTATATGGGTCTTACTTGTATAAGTGCGTCCTAAAAATCAATTGAGCTTAGTGGATAGTTAGCAAAAAGATGTAGGAATCACCAAGTGGTAAAACTCCCTACCAAGATTGGGTTAGTGAACCATTTTGGGTGGTCTACCTCTCTAATGAAGCCACCAGATAGGAGCTTGTCAAGTTCAATTTTTATTGCCTTTTGCCTGTCGGGAGTGAAATTGCACAATTTCTGCTTGATTGGTTTAGCTGTGGGAGTAACAACTTGCTTCTGCTCAACTTAAAGCATAATAATTTTTTTTTATTTTTTAACAATTTGAATGTGTTATATTTTTAAAATATACTAAATTAGGTAACTAATCCAATATATATATATATATATACACACACACACACTTCGCTTTTCTAAATCAAAAACCGGATGGAACCAAATTAGCCAAAAATAACCGATTTATCGGTTATTTTGGTTTAGTTATTTCGCTTCGATCAATTTTTGTCTACTCCTATACTTAAATACAAATATAAATCCTGACGAACAACCTTATCGCGTGGCACCTTCCACCTCCCTCTAGACCAATGCAAGATATGCCTTACCCAAGACATAGATAAAAACTAAAAAGTTTTACACTAAGTTTGGCCCAACCCAAATTTTTATATTCAGTTCACATGATCTTTCCTAGCTGAGACCTAATTTTTTTGTACATGACCACCATAAATTCACCCAACTCGACACGAATCTAGTTCAGCCATAATTATAGGATCGAGTTAAGGTCAAAATCTGACCAACTCGATATAAGTAAAACAAGGTATTTAGCTCCCTTTCTACCTCCTATTCTTTCTCTCGCTACTTTGCGGATTTAGACCGACTTGTTAGTTGTCAACTACAAACATAATTCGTCAGAGCAACTTCAATACGTGGAGTGCACATAGAAGGCTCAAAAATAGGGATCACTCTCTCTCTCTCTCTACTCGCTTGTGGGCCTCACAAGCAGCAATTGCAAACAGTATGGGTCATATCATTGCATCACAGACAATACAAGCATCATAGTTTACTGCTGGACTAAAAAATATTTTTTATTCTTTACACCACTCTTACAACAATATTAGAATTGCTGTTATATACCAAAGATTAGGATTCTCTAAAGTACAAAAGTTATTACAAAGAGGATACTGTATATTTTTTTTCATTTGATGTTATAATGAATAGTTTAAATTGAATGTGTAAAAAATTAAAAACACAAAAAAATATTAATTTGTTATAAAAATATAAATTATATATGTTATTACTTAATTTAATGCTCTGCCGAGACCACTACTCCATCCGCCTCCCCCGGTGGCACCATCTCTCCCTCCCTCTACCAACTGTTCCTCCGCCTTCACCAACGCCGGCTCCGACACATAGCAGTGGCCCTCACCCTCCCCTCCCCACCTCGGCATTTTCTTGGTGAAGCCATAATCCCACACCTCCGTTAGTTCTTGAGCAATCCGTCCTTCTTGCATGCGTGTTTGGATTGGTTGCAAAGTTGTCGCTACTAGAGTTCTTGGATGCGTGTTCTTGTGTTAATTGTGGTTCTTGATACTTTTTCCGCTGTGAGAGGGCTTTTTGCCAGTGGATTTTGATTTCTTGAGTAATAAATGATTAGAACATTTAAGTTCTAAGATTCTTGATCCCCTATGTTTTTTTGATGATGGGTGTATCACAAGAAACGCGAGAAATTGGGCAATGATTTGCTGCTAGAGTTCATATACGCTTGTTCTTGGGTTGGATTGTAGTTCTTGGTTCTTGTTTCTCTGCAATTGAATGGGCTTTGTGTCAGTCCCCTTGAAACCTGCATTTCGATTTCCTGAGTAATAAATGATTGGAACGTTTAAGTTCTTAGATTGTTCATGTATTATGTTTCTTGCTGATGGGGTGTATTGCAAGAAACGCGAGAAATTGGGCAATGATTTTCTACTAGATTTCACATGCGCGTGTTCTTGGGTTGGTTGTGGTTCTTGATTCTTGCTTCTCTGCAAATTAGTGGGAGTTATGTAAGCCCCATGTGACCTGCATTTCGATTTCTTGAATAATAAATGATTTAGAACATTTAAGTCTTTAGATTCTTGATTATCATGTTTCTTGGTGATGGTGTGTGTTACAACAAACCTGAGAAATTGGGCGTAGAGTGATGTAAAATTTCCAGACTTAAGAATAGCAGGTCATGGCCTTTGTTCTAAGAAGTATGCACCCAACTTCAAATCTCACCTTCCTTACATTCATTGCACTGTCATTTTCTTGTTGCCTCTATTGTTAATTAGTTCACCGAATGTGCATCTGTATTCTAATGATAGATTAATCTGGTGTAGTTTGATTGTTGGCAGCACGACTTGGTAAGGGCCCATTTGGGATGCAAGAAATATAAAATAGAATAATAAAAATGCAAGAATTGAATGTCACATCCACTTAAATCCTATAGTTTTTAGAAACATAAGAATAAAGAACACAAACTATTTGATTGAATCACGTGAAAAACACTGGAAACTAGAAAAATTAGGTTTTTGAGCTAATGTTTTTTTTTCGTGCAAAATATGGAAGTTAGGAACCATTTCCTATGGAATATACCTACCCCTTTCCTTTGTTCCAAACACCTCTTATAGAAAATATTCCTAAGGATTTAAAAACTACAAAAACCCTACAAAAATCTTTTGTTCCAAATAGGCCCTAAACTGGTGCAAATTGTTGGTTACCAAAATTAACTGCTTTTATAGGTTCTTACCTTTTTTTTTTTGAAATACCATTGTGTTAAGGACTAAGTTTACAGTATTTTAAGTGTGAACTCTAAGCTAGAGCATCTTGTTGGAAGATTTTGCTGATTCTAGCCGAGTTTTGCAATATTCTTGCAGATGCACACATATTTCACTATCAAACTCACTATGTCAAGTTCTGCTAGAAACTGGGAAAAAACTAACGGTTTCCATATGCCCACTTAACAAGTTGTTAGATTTTGTAGTTTTTTTTTAATTGATAGATTTTGCAAATTTAAATAGCACATGGTTATTGCCTCATATATTGACTACATTTGTTGTCCCAAATAAGCACCGATGGAATGTTCATGCACATAGCTAACCTAGTTTTGAAAAGACAAAGTCTGGTCAAAGCCCAAATTAGAAAAAAAATAAATGAAATCTTTTCTATAAATTGAAGATCATTGACAATCTAGTGCATTCATTACATTACTTGGAGCTTTAACAAGGCAACAAGCAAAAAAGATTGGCATGCATGCAGATAAAGATTGCATGGAGCAGCAACAACAGCCCGATGTGCCATGCTGTGAAAGCGAAGGCAAGTCATCATCTCACATAGGCGTGCTTCTGTAGCAATTACCTATCCCTGATCAAGGATGCATGGTAGCGTCACTTGCTCGCCCTCTGTGTCCCAGAGGGTGAGCAAGCGAGGCAGCAAGGCTCCCACTCGTCCTTGGTCGGGGAAGACACAACCTCTGCAGAGCTACGCCTGAATGAGATGATGACCACGCCTCTGCTTCCTCAGCACTGTGCGCAGGATTGCATTGCTGCAGATCCATGCTACCGTCACCTGGCTGCATGCCTCTCTTTCTTGCTTGCTGCTTTGTTAAAACTCCAAATGATGCAAGGGATGCACTAGATTGTTCATGGCCTTCAACTTATAGAAGCGGTTTCATTTATTGTTGTCTAATTTGGGGTTTTGCGGGACCATGTTTTCAAAACTAGGTTAGCTAAGTGCACGAACATTCCATGGATGTTTATTTAGAACAATGAATCTAGGCAATAGTGATGCGCTATTTAAAAATTTGCAAAATCTATCAATTCAAAAAGTGAACTGCAAAATCTAATGGCAGCTTGGTGGTGGACATATGGAAACCATCAGTTTTTGCTAGTTTCTAGCAGAACTTAATACTCAATGAGTTTTGATAGTGAAATCCAGATTTTTCTTATTCTATTTTGCCGAGGAAGATGCTCTAACTTAGAGCTCATCCTTAAAATACTCTCATTTGGGGTTTGACTGGTTCTTTGCAATGATATCTTGCTTGAAACCAGACTGGTTAGCACATTTAACCAGCCAGGAAGTGGAACCAACAATCCAGGGATACCAGGTCACATCATTGTTCCTGGAACCCTGGTTGGTGGCATATTGTGTTTTCTTATCAATGTCCAGATGTGGGGGCCGTATGGCTGCTAGCAAACCAATCAGTCTAACATTCTGTTGTACTTGATATAGTAGTAAGTGTATGCGTGAAATCCATGTCAACCAAATTTTATTTTACAACTCATTAGATAAAGATGCAATAGAAATAGCTACAGAAACGAATCCATTGATTTGAGAAATCATTACAACTGCCTTTAATTGAGGGAATTAATTGTGTTGATGGTTTAATGAGTGAATTTTAATGTGATTGAGGCTGGAACAACTTAGAGCATTGGCGCTATTTGAATTAATAGATACTACTATTTGATCAAGAAATTTTGAAAATTTAAAACTCATATTATATAGTAGTATAGATTAGTGAGTGCTTTCATTGACTTTAGTGCATGATGTGACAAGCATAATTTTGTATGTATTCTGTTCACCCTGTTTTGATTGACAATCTGCAGTGTTATTTGAGCGCTGAGAAAATGTCTGCCTCTCCAAACCAGGCTGCTGAGGCCAGCAAGGGCACTGGTGACAGGAAAATGGGTCATCCCAGGAAGAAAATACTTGTACGTATAGGCCGGAACAGTGCTTGCAAGAACCTGGCTACCACTGCAGAGCAGGGTGAGGTGGCAAACAACCACCCCACAAGAAAGGAGCTGTGGAAAGAGACTAACAACAACATCACCAGCAAGAGGCTGTCCAATGAGGCTAAAGGCAACATCCCAAGCAAGAGACCATCTGAAGTGGCTAACAACAACATCCCGAGCAAGAAGACGACTATATCTATAGTGCCGGGTGTAGGTGCAAGCCGGAACCCTTCTGGGTTGAAGCTTTCCACCTCTGCTGGCCAGGCTGTAGAGCCAAGCAGCAGCACTGCAAATTTGGAGGCCATGAAAGAGTATCAAGAGTTCGAGGAGAAGGTCAAGAGGACTGTGTATCTTGACAACTTGTCTCACCAGGTCACTGAGGCAGTCGTAAAAATGGCTTTAAATCAATTTGGGACTGTCAGCAAGGTCAGTTTTCTGGTGAACTACACCATTCCCTATGACATTCCACAATCTGCTTTAGTAGAAATGGAGACTCAGAAGGATGCTGAGTCTGTAGTTGGTGTGCTGTGTGATTTCCCTTTCATGATGTCTGGGATGCCAAGGCCTGTGAGGGCACAGTGTGCCATGGCCGAAATGTTCCATGACCGCCCTCGGAAACCTGGGAGTAAATTTGAATTCCATTGGGTTGGCACTACTGATCATGGTTATGAGCTTGTAAGAAAGTTAAGGCTATTGACCAAGGTACACGAGAAAGACAACTTAGCACTAATCAAGGTAAATCTTGTCCTTGTTTTACTGTTTTGTAGACTCAATGACTGTAGATCCTGCATGCCTAATTTCTATCAAGTTAGGGTTTTCATTATGTTCTGTTAAATGACAATCACAGTATATCAAGAAGTTAAGTTACTCCCTCCGTTTCGATATATAGGTCTATTTTTTTGGAAATAATCGTTTCACAATGTAAATTCATGCATGAAAACAATAGTGTTTTATTGTTTTTCTTCTTATCTTATCTCATAATATCCTACAAATACTTATATTATTTTCAATGACATTAATGCAAAACATGATTTTTTTTTCTATTAACAACCTCATTAAAGAAGTGTGTTTTTTTAACTGTAGTAACAATTAATTGTTTCTATTGATGATTTGATATACTTTAATTAAAGGTAGTTTGGTCTAATTACATTTCTCTTCACTCAATTTTAAAATTCTTTAGCTTGTGCACATTGTAGGTTTGGACTAATATTGTGAAATGGAGAGTATTAAAATACAAATAGAAACATTGCACCAAAAACCAAACCATCGGAGGCGTGTGATATTCCTTATTAAGGATTTAATGTCGTGTGTTCAGCCTTCTTATTCAGTACTTGATTCAATGATGAGTGAATCATTCATAGCTTTACTTGTCATTAATCTGATGTTTATTTGTTGTTTTGAATACTTGTAGCGTCAACTGGAAGAGGAGCAGATGCTAGCAAAGGTGCAACAGGAGAATCTGAACAACACTCACAAGAAGCTTGAGATTGTGGAAAGCTTAATGTTAACGGGCCAGGTTAATCAACTGTGTCGCATTTACGGCTTGGGTGAAATCTTCTGAAAGATGGCAAGTGTACGCCACTCCTCTTTTGCACAGTCTGGGTATCCTTTGAATCTGAGAGTAAGATCTAGTTAATAGATTGCTCTAAAGAACAATTCTCTGCTATTAGTGAATTGCCAATGTCTCAAAGTAACTAATATTGATATGACGTGGTTGGCAGTTCAAAATAGATCCGACCACGTTCTTTTGCTTTTATATTCACCGCAAGAGAACTAGCCGGTGACCTCATGCTGTGTCTAGTGTTGATCCTGGATAGCTTTGGTACAAGATACTGAATTTAGGTGCATTTTGAGAAGATGTTCCTTTTGTTTTATTTTTCTCTGTATGTGAAAGTTCATCAAATCTGTTATATATTCAGTTCGAATTTTAGTGCGCCTTAAAAACCAAATTGCCACCAGGGACAGCATGTTGAAGGTAGCTCGAGACATATCTGCTGTGGGAAACTGTCTAATGCTACAGACAGATGTAATGTAGCTTTAACATGCAAGTACAAAAGAAACGTCACAAACAATGGAGTACAGGATTCATAGTCATATGGATACGTTGTAAAAAAATTATCTGTCATAACTCCATTCATATTCCAAAACCGAAAAGCAATTTCTCTTGTCCGAAGCTGTATGGAAGCAAATTCTATAAAATCTAATCTCACATAAAAAAATATAATATTTTTTGTTTGTTTGTTAGACTGTATAAATAAGTGATTGAAATACATTTATGACCGTATCAGATAGTCATATTCAAATTCTAATCATAGATTATATGATTCAATAGTCAGAAAGTAGTATGAAAGCAAATTCTATACAATCCAATCTCACATAAAAAATATAATATTTTCTTTTTGTTTGTTAGATTATATGAATAAGTGATTAAGATACATTTATGATCATATCAGATAGTTATACTCAAATCCTAATCATATACTCAAATCCTAATCATAGATTATATGATTCAATAGTCAGAAAGTGGATCATGTAATTTTTTTTAAGAACATGTCTCATAAAAGTTCATTCCCAATAATTTGTGATGTCAAAAAAAAGAAAGCATTATACAACTAATAAAATGTTATAGCATGTATGAATACGTACTTGTCAATCTATCTGAAACGTAGTTGTCAATTTGAAACATTAATTTGTCGGAAGATAATGTTGTGCTGCTGGAGAGAGAGAGAGAGAAGAGAGAGAGAGAGCAATATATATTGGATAAAATGTCACAACCTCTTGCTCCGTGCTCCTGGATCACCAAACTAAGACACTGTACTTAACACAAACTAGAACATCTAAAGTATCACTGCATGAAACGTGCAGTAGATTTGTCAAAAATCCCCCACAACACCTTGTTTCCTACACAATATCTACATTTTCCAAGAAACCTCTGTTGTATCTACAAAACCGGCTATCTATGATCAGAATCACAGATCAAGACAGCTATGACGAGCAGTCTCAGTCATCTTCAGGTTCAAAATCATCATCGGAGCCGCACTCCAGAACCGAGCCAATGGATTTGCGGAAGATATTGAAGGATTTGTCATCCTGCAAAAGATGAACCCAGAATTACCAGGTGTATCACGGCATGGCATAGCAATGCAACACAGGCATTCAGTTCTGGACATAGTGGAAACAAGTCAGTTATAGTAAACTTGGTGACCTGTTATTAGATATCATGTACCTGCTTCATCTTCCTCAGAGATTTTTCTGCAGTTGCTACCTTCTCTGTGAAGGTTTTGTCCAGTTCAGACACCACAATATTCTCCTTCTTCCCTGTTTAAAAGAATGCAAGTGAGAACAAACATCTTTGACTTGCATGAAATGAAAGCAATTTCTTCTTGTTCATACCAGGGTTCAGGTTCCCGGTGGTATCTAGTCATCCCGGCCTGGACCGGGAAACGAGGATGATAAGAGTACTATATTAGAATATTATATAAATTAGTGATTATATAAGGATGAAGAAATACAAAAAATTGATAGAAATATAAAGAAAAAAAATTTAAGAGTGAGACGTGACCTCTGGAAAACCAGTTGGTAACCAATTGATTCCTGACCTCCCAACCAGGTCTAGGAACCAGCCCCAAAATGAAAACCTGAACCCTGGTTCATACTGCAATTACTTACTCTGCTCTTCATACTGCAGAAGCAATTTCTTCTTTTCATCTTCAACTTTTGAGCACAAGTCTGCACAACATGACATCCGTGTAAAGCCAATATGAATAGACAATAGTGCAGCTCTTTCTGGGTTGACATGGCATGCGCATTCATTCAGACAGGTAGTAACCAGAAAACAACAGTGACTTTTTATAAACTAAGCACAGGAGTTCATGAAGTAAAACTGTTCTCTAGTTTTCTTCATACAGAAAGGTTAATCATACCAATAAAAACTAGCAGAATGGTTTGTATATAGCTGAATGTGTTTAATCCAAGATTACAAGAACATCCAGTGTGCTAGATCTAGAAACATATGGATACATACGTAAGATGATACGAATCACTTCAGATACTTAATGCTCCTGTGAAGAACATTGGAGCTAGCTCTCATTTGACGTACCTCTGAATTTCTGTACGTGTGCATCTTTGTCTTTGCGAAACATGTCATATGTTGCTTGAAACTTGGTGTATTCATTCTTCAATGAACTTTCACACTGCACATCATACAATAATCTGTCATCATCTGTACTACAAGATGACCAATAAACTGGTATACACTTCTGTATGTATGTAATACAATTTGAAAACCTCTTTGGAAGTCTTCGACAGTGCTTTCAGCAAACTCTGCCTGTACATGCAAATACAAACACTAGTTAGCGCATGCTCTATAAAGATGCACTTTTTTTATTTTCAGAAACTGGTTTTTGATCATAGTTATTCAAAGTATTCATGTTAACTTGCTTAGTGGCAAATAGAAACACCTCATTAGACTCCAAGAGACAGAATGAACAGAATGAACACTGCACATCATACCTTTCCTTCTGAAATTTCGACCTGGTATCTTGTAACATGGTCTGAATATCCGCTGCAATACTAATAGTTGAGAAAACAATTAGCGGCATAAGCATGTCTCCAAAGAACAGAATTGACATACAAAAGGCAACTCTAGGAAAAATGGATAGAGAAATATAGCACAAAGTACGAAGTGTCAGAATGCAAAATATTACTATGCAGTGAATGAGTATAATTAACCACCTAACATGCAACAGATCATCCCCACTTCTAGTCTGAACTCATATGTTATAGTTATGTGAAAATAGATTCACATACTTAAACTTTCTCTTCTTTGCTGTTTTCGCCTTGAGTGCAGAACAAACGGCACCGCAAAATCTGTTGTGACCGGTCAAATACCATAAGGAATTCCAACCATAAACTAACATCTCTCCTCGGTTCAGTGTATTCCTTTGGTCTTGCGAGAATTAAGCAGAACTTAACACTACAAACAGAAAACTATTTTGTCACTCCAAGCACAACTTCCTTTCTGAAATTTCGAAATCAGAAGCGGCAAACCTATTATACAGACTTCGTAAGGATATGCCATCACATAAATACCATTAAGTACTGAAAACGGCGTTCATCTAGCTACTATTACAACCTGTCACACTCAAACTGCAAGCAACATCACATCCTAGCATACCGCTGCAAACTGATAACTGAAAAATTCAAATCAAAGTATAGAAAGATCAGATGGAAGTCCATGGATTCAAATCCCACCAAACTTGCCAAACAAAGTTGCTTACATGTGTCCACTAAGGATGTATTTGATTACTTAGATTAACCATTCAGTATAGAATGAAATAAGATGGGATGTGTGGTATGTCATAATCTATTTGATTGGTGTGGAAGGAATGGTTTCAGATTTTATTTTGTTGGTGGGATGAGTTGATCTAGGATAAAATGAAATGGTGTTTTTGTGGCTTGTGTGTTTTGTTCCACTAGAACAAGTCATCTGGTATAAGTGAATAGAATGGGATGATCCAACATATTGAAAAAATATTCTCCATTCTTTAGATCTCTCGTCCAAAATGGTTGATCCAGCATGAGACAACCAAACAAACCCACCCCCACCCCCTAATATAGCATAAGTTGGTCTAGAATGAGACAACCAAACACACCCTAAGTAATCATGCTCTAGTACCAATACTTTACAATGCAATCCCATACATGATGAATCTGTGATAATATTCTGTACTAATGTAAATTTCTTCAATCCAATGTCCATTCTTTTTGTTCTTCGTAATTAGCAATAGATGCATTTGGATATTAGGAACAGAAATCCAGTAGCCCATCATAACATCACCAACTCTAATTTCACCATATTACGCACACAAAATAGCACAAATATAAAAAAGCAATCGTGAGCAATCCCAGTAGCCAGTGTCAGCAAGTGTTATACGTAATGCAACAAATGATAAGCATACTTGCAACAATATCATAAGCTTCTATACGTTCCCTCCATTCACGCCGAAATTTTAAGTCATTTCAAACAAGATCACAAGTGCAAATGGCACAAAAGCTGCGAGGACATGAAACCTTGCCTAATGACGATCGTATGTATCCTACCACAACTAAAGCACTAATACACAGGTATTTGCATAGACTGATAGTAAGTGGATGAATTTAACACAACTATTGTGAATTGTCACACTGGGGACCAAAATCCGAATCGCACAATCACGAAATGCCCAACCTCCGCAACAAAATTTGAAAGCAAAATTTAAAATTTGCACATAGTATGGAGCAAACATCACCGACCTACAGTAGACCAACAATTATTTGCAAGTGAGCATTAACAGCTGCCGACACAATTGATTGATCCCGGAAAAGAGAAGGAAAGGAAAAATTCTCGGATGCGATGATAAGAAGCAAGAAAGGATGAACTCGCTCACCTCGCAACGATCTGCGCGCACTTCTTCTGGCCGTCCCTGTGTGCCCTCTCCTTGATCTGCTTCAGCAAGCCCAAGATCTCCTTAATGTCCCTGCCCTCACAAAAACCATCACAAATTATCCCCAAAAACAACACAACAGACAACACAAAAGAGAAAAGAATTCGAGAAATCCAAGAAAGCAAGCGACTTTTCCAGGTCGTTGTCGGCGTCGTCCATGTCCCGCGGCCGCTTGCCCGGTCCGAGCGTCCGGGGGCTCGCCTCCTCCGCGCACCGTCGCTTCCCGCCGCTGTGCTTCATCCCCGCCGCTGCCGCCGCTGAGACGAGCACAGCCGCGTCGGAGTCGGAGCCCTTGGCGGCTTCTTCGCCTTCGTGTGTGTGTTTGTGTGTGTTGTGGAGAGTGTGGTGATTTTAAATTTGAAATGTAACAGGGAAGAAGAGAGACGTTGGATCCCGGAAGGCCGCTTTTAATTTTTTTAGAAATAACAAAAAAACCTACAAAATAATTCACACTTACCCGCTGTGAAGTTTTGGAGACGCGTCATACCATTTGTCATACAAGCCTCTACTAGTAGATAAATAACTAGTTGGTTCGACTGATTACTTCTTTTTCGCTTCGGCTCTGATTCCTCATTCACACATACTCCACTCACTCACACACATTTTCTCTCTCATACACATATTTCAATTTTCAAATCCAAATTTCTTGAAATTTAGCTGTAATTTTTAATTGGTGTAATTATTGAAATTATAGATCAAAGGGAGCTCTTCCAAATAAGGTAATTCGTTGAAATACAACTTTTTTGTTAATGATATTTTTACGTCATTAGTAGTTAAGTAGATCATAGAAACATTTGTTTGATTGGTATATGTTTTGAAGTCAGATAGATCATGTTAGAGAACATGTTGTTCTTTAATACTTTAATTGTTTGTGGATGTAAATTTAATCATTTTAGTCATAATTTTTACTTGGTGGAATTATCAAATGATAGATCCAGGGAAGCTCTTCAAAATAGATAAATTTTGTTGAGATGTAGTCATATTTTTTGATTTGATTGAGTACTTGACTTAATTGGATGTAAACTGGTTTTTCTCGAAAGGCAAAAACTCAGACAATCGTATTCCAGAATAAAGGAAAAAAATGACTCTTTAATTATGAGGAATTCGTAAACTCTGATTCGAGCCAACAATTGATCGCTTTCAGTCTCTGTTGATCTCTGCCTATGAGTTAATTCCCTAATTCTATTATAGGGTATTTATAGACGACCACTAATATATGACTACGACGAGTCCAGCAGCTATACGATGAGTCCAGTTGCGAAGTCCTTCTACAAAACGACTTGGTCTTGTTCGGCTACGATGAATCCAACTACGATAAAACTTGGTCTACAGAATAACCAAGTCTAGTCGATTCAATATCGAACTTAACCACAAATTCGATTCAATATTAGACTCGACCACAGACAATGGACCAAGTTTGGACTATCGACCATTATCGACCCGAGATCGTCCCGGATCATGACTCCCCTTTTTTTTAAGAAAGGAGCCAACTCCCGTTGGTGATTAAAACTGAAGATGTGGGAACTGAGTTTGATCGTTCTCGCGTATGTACCATTTTGCTGTACTTGCACGTTGATCTTTTCGTCCAATCCAAAAAATCTCCCGTGTTCCGCTACGAGTTGTTGTCACCTTCTTCTCTAACATCACGTCTTCAGTAAAAGGTGCCTCCTGTTGATACACCAAATCTTCAATAGACGGTACTATTGTATTGGGCTCGTTGTCCAGTATATAGGGCTCGAAAAATTTAAGGAGCTTAACATTGACCACCGAGTAGATATCCATAAACAGGGGTAGTTTGAGCTGACAAACATTTTCACCAATTTTTCGTAGAATTTGGAATGGACCATAACAGATTGGTTTAAGCTTTTTACTTTCACCCTTTAGCTGATCCTTACTTAAATGCAACTAGACAAAATCTCCTTCGTGGAAGCGGGCTTCAATTTGGTGTCGATCATGTCGCGCCTTGGGGACTTTTGAAGGTTCTGTTAGACCTTACCATGAAGTTGCTGAATGCCTTCCAAGAATTGTTGTGCTTGATCTTAATCATACTCCTCCTTGGTGTTTTTGTTGAGATAAGGATTGTGAACTCCAGGTCGAATGGACTTTGTGGCAGAAATCCCAAACATACCTCAAAAGGGGACTTTTCGGCCGACCCATATACACCTCGATTGAATGCGAATTGTAGATAGGGTATGCTCTCGTCCTAGGTCTTGGGATGCCTTGAGTTGTAACCCTTTAGTAAATGGGCAACTGTATGATTCACCACTTTGGTTTCACTGTCAGTTTTTGGATGAAAAGTTGTACTCCTTTCAGCTTGGTGTCCATCATCGACCAAAGAGATTGCCAAAAATGGTTGAGGAACCGGGTATCACGATCAGACACAATAGAGTTTGGGAGCCCAAAATGTGTCCAAACGTGCTAAAAGAATACCCGAGCTGCTTCTTCTCTCGTAAGTCTTCTTGCAGGGTATGAGTACCACCATCTTGGAGAATCAATCAACGATCACAAAAAGATAGTCATTGCCACGCTAGGTCTTTAACAATCCTCCTAGGAAATCTATGGAAATACTTTCCCATGGTCATGAAGGAACCGGTAAGAGAGTATACAAACCCAACTTTTGATTTGCCGGTTTGGAGATGCTACAAAGACCGCAAACTCCGACAAAATGAGCCATGTCCTATTGCATGTGCGGCCAGAAGACATGTTGATGAAGGTTTTGGAGTGCCCTTGTCACACTGAAATGTCCAACAACCTCGATGTGTGCGCCTCGCGTAGCCACTGTACTCGAGGTGCTCCACACGGTACACAAAGAAATGTCCCCTTGTACAGGAGCCCTCCTCGAAAGGAAACTCTGATGGTCGTCCTGTTTCGAGTTCAACTAATATTGTTTGAAAATTAGGGTCCTCCCCGTACATTGTGGTGTAGTCCTCGTGGCATGAAGATTCGACCTGCATGAAGACTGACAAGCAAAGAGCAGCAATTGGTGGCCGTCAAAACATGTCAGCCAATTTGTTGTTACGCCCTTCTTCTACTTGATCACCAAATTGAACTGCTATAAGTAGGACATCCACTTCATGTGTCAGGCTTGTTGCAGTTTGGACTGAGTTTGCTAATAATAGAGTGGATGGTGGTCGGTGTGTACTATGGTGCCCAAGGGATAACATCGCCAGTGGTTCACTGCTTGATGAAGTGCACACAACTCCTTGTCGTATGTTGGGTAGTTCTCCTAAGCACCCTGGAACAACTCTAAATGATATGCCACTAGTCGACCATCCTGCAAGAGCACAACACCCATAGCATAACCTGATGCATCTGCCTCTAACTCGAAAGGCTAAACTTGGTAATGCAAGGACAGGAGCCTAACTGATTTTCTTTTTCAACAAGAGGAACGTGTCCTCATATTTTGTTCTCTTGAAGATGTGCCTCACGATTGCCTATAACTGCTTTGTGGTGATTGTTGTGAATCGTGGTTACATGGCGGTTGAGCACCTTCTTTGACCTGGCGTTGTAGAAACAGCTTCATCATCCTTATCTTCTTCGACGGTTACCTTGTCAGGGTCTTATGATTATTTCGGGAATAATCATAAGGATCAGAGAACGGTTAATGTGAGTGGTGACTTATACATCATAAAGTACGAGTCTTTAAACACCATGATCGCGCACCTACTGTGACCATGTATGGGCATCAGGTTTTGTCTCTACGGTAAGGTATGATCATAGGAAAATGTCTCTATGACCATAGTACTCGCGGGTATAACATAAGACCATGGACTCCGTGATGATAAGTGTTGAGACCTATAGAGTTCCATAACTAAAATTATGGGAATTAAATATCATTATGGGCCATGTCTATAACGTCCTTGGACCATCCCTATTATCTCTTTCCTTGGCATTCTACGATCATAGAAAGGTATGTGCGATCATGCGGTGTTGTACGTGACCACATAATGACATGCACGACTATAGAAATGGCATGGCATTTTAATTCGGGTAATAACCCTCGTCAGTTAGCCCCCGAATTCGAAATGACAAAGGTTTAATATATTAGCTATGTCGTTTCAAATTCTAAAATAGTACTTTGTCGCTTCGAATTCCAGCACAGTACTATGTCGCTTCGAATTCCAACACAACTTCGAGGAGAAGCCTTGGGGAGCGGTTACCAGGCAGGCATTTGGGAAGATCTCGAGGGCTTTCAGCTGCGTCCCTAGGCCAGGATCCCAAAGTGTCACCTTCGAATTCTATAAATAGCCATCCTCCTGTTGTAGAATCCTCAACCATCCACAAATTCTCTAAGTCTCAAACTCTTTGTCTTCTTAACCTTCTCCTTTCTTCTCTGTTTCAATGGTGATCCGGGAGGATCTTCAAGTCCTGTTCGCATACGGCTTCGCGACCTTAATCGTGTTCGGAAAGGATCCGCGACCATGGATTGGTTCGCGACTAGGAAAAAGAATTCGTTCCCTGTTCGGAATTGTAATCCGATCCAAATATGTATAACTAAGCTTATCTGTTTAGGCTTAGTTAGTTATATGAGTCTAATACATTTAGGTTATTGAGTCTGATACGTACTCATACGATTGGACTATAAATACCTTGAGGTTTAGACACTTATTTGAGTTTTAGACACTTATAATTCCTTCGACGTAGACAAGTGTGTCTAACGTTTGACGTGTAAAGCCCTCTTTGAAATAAAGAGTTGTGCAATTACTTTGAGCTGTGTTTTCGATCAACCTTTGGGTTTCGGTATTTCCGAGTAAGATCCCGTTATTCCTCATATTAGAATCTGGGCGAGCCTAATGCGAAAACCAAGGCTAGGTCTCAAACAGATCAAATGGCATCCCCAATCCAGGAGCGACTTGATGAAGAGGAGGGTTGGCTGTAGAAGGCAATGTTGAGGTATTGGAACCACAGGGGATCAGTGCAGACGATGTTGCACATATGTCTCAAAAGGTAATTCTCTTTTGGTAGATTTGTGCAGGTTTCTTCTTCTTGAATACAGTTTTTCCAAACGCTTGGGTTTTTGCAGTTGCTCGAACATCCAACAGCTTCAAGGAAGTGATCTGGTGATGATGTTGGATCATCCAGTGGATTTCTCCAAAGAGAATGATTGGGGCCTCTTTCCTAGTTGCACAAAGTGATTATGACAGAAGGAAAGAGGACTCGATCCCCTAGGCGTTGGCTGTAACCGTGGGTTAGGCCTCATCCATGGCCACACAAACTGCTCTTCATTGCTTGAGGTAACCATCTGTTTTTTCTTTGACTGGGTCGAGTTATCGAGTTAGGAATGATTTATCCAATTGTGTATTGGTTGTATAGGACAAATTGGACCACTTCCTTCAGTGTTGCTTCAGCTGCGACTGAGGAGGAGGCGGATGCCCAAGAAGGAGTAGTGAATGTCCCAAGTCCTTTTGTGGCCCAGTCAACATCTGTCTCTGAGGTAAGGATTATCACTCTTTGAATCTTTTTTTTATGTACATGAGCTAGAATGATCTCATGGTCATATAGGGAGACGAAGCTGGGAAGGCGATCAGCGAAGAGCTAGCTGAGGCCTTGGCATCCCTGAGGGAGAAGACTTCATTGTCCAGCTTCCTTCAATAGGAGAATGAGCGCCTCAAGGAGAAGTTCATCCAACGAGAACTCGATCTCGATGCTCTCCACCAAGTCATTGATCGCTACAAGGCGGCTAGCGAGAGGGCTCGAGAGAGTGCAGGGCTTGCTTGAGAAGCCGAGAAGCTTGTCCGTAGAGATAAGGATGCCTTGGATTCTATAATCAAAGGTTACAGTTTCACGAAGGGAAATACCTTCAAGAAACTGCAGGTGGTTGCGGACTTTCTTGAAGCTGATGTGGTTAAACCTGAAAAGGTTAACTTATCTCTTGAAGAGTCTTGCAGTTTAGTTGTGGCTCAAGGTGACTCGCTGGTCGCCAACATCCCAGAATCTGTGATGAGGTACAAGGAGAGACTAAGAACCGATGTCGATGTCATAGTCTCTACTGTCCTCTGCAAGCTTAGGCATCACTACGGCCCGAATTTAGATCTAAATCCAGTGGTGGAAGATGCAATTTTTGGCGACGAGGAGCAGCTGAACTCAACCAGGGCCAAGGTCAAGCCTTTAGTAGATAAATTGTTACATGACCTCGACCTTTCCTGATGTATCCCTTCTCATTGTAAATCTTTGTAAGTTTAACAATGGAAATGAACATATTTTGCTTATCATAGTTTTGTACCTTGCAAATACATATAGTTAGCAGAAATTTCAATGACTGAAAAAATGTTAAAATTGAAAAGAAATGTTAAGTACTTAGTTTTCTGACTTAATGCTATAGTTATGTTTCCCTAGCCCCCTCCTGTGACCATACATACTGAAGGTGTTGTATTATGGTCGCAGGTTTGAAAATAAACAATGGCATAGATAATAAAAAACATATAAGTTAGTCTCTTATGCGTGATAAGACAGCTTAAAAAGAGGAACTTTGGCTATATGCGATCACATGGTCGCAAGGATAAACATTTTAATGTAAACGTATAAGCTTGTTGCGAACTGACAGCCACTCGAGTGATCTGGAACATGCTAGGAAGTCTCTTATGTGTTAAGAAACGGCTTATAAAGAGATGTTGTAACCAGATACGACCATGAGATCGGCCAGCGAATCCACTTAAATATTATGATGAAAATGCTTATTGTGACCAGCCCTTGGGCGTGGCCCGAGAAAGAGAGTAAGGACAAAAAAATGGGAAAATAACTACAACATATAGTGAAAAAGTGCTTTATTGAATGTAAAAATGTATAATGAAAATGGAAAAACTTACACATAAAATTTGCGCAATTGGTTTATGTTCCAAGTGTTAGATAGAATCCTTCCATCTGCCATAGCTAAGCGGGCCGATCCAGGTCGCGACATTGAGACCACAGTGTAGGGACCTTCCGATTGATGGGAGAACTTGTTGCTACCAGATTGGTTTTGGATTTTTCTCAAAACCAAGTCTCCCACGTGAAGGTTACGTGGTCGCACCCTTTTGCTGTGATATTTACACAAAGCTTGTAAATACGCTGCAGATCGAATCAATGCTTGATTACACTTTTCTTCAAGAAGAATGATTTCATCGTCACGTGTTTCACTTTGATTGATGATATTTAAGTTATCTACACGAGTAGAGCCAAGTTAGATTGCAACTGGCCGCATGGCTTCTGCACCATAAACCAGTTGGAAAGGTGTTTCGCCTATAGCTCTACTAGATGTAGTGCGAAGTGCCCATAGAACAGAGTAGAGTTCATCTACCCCAAGCCCCCGAGCGTATTTTAAGGCAGTCGAATATACATTTCTTAACCCCTTATAGGACTTGCCCGTTGGCACGTTCTACTGAACCATTGCTTTGTGGATAAGCAATGGATGCGAAGCAAATTTTGGTGCCAATATTGTCGCAATAGTCTCGAAAAAGACCACTAACAAATTGAGACCCATTATCAGTAATGAGACGACTTGGAACGCCAAATCGTGTTATTATGTTCTTATGAAAGAACTTTCTTGCCGCAGCAGTTGTGATGTTGCAGACTAGTTTTGCCTCGATCTACTTAGTGAATGTATCAATAGCTACGAACGAGAACCTATATCCATTGACTGCTTGAGGCATAGGACCTACAATGTCTATTCCCCATACGGCGAACAGCCAAGTCAAGGAAATAGTTTGTAATGCATATGATGGCTAATGAACTTGCTGAGCATGAAATTGACATTGCGGGCATGTTTTGACCAATTTCCTGACATCATTTAGTGCCAAAGGCCAATAATACCCTTGTCAAAAAGCTTTTCCGACTAGTGTCCTATAAGATGCATGTGTGCCACACATGCCTCCATGGATTTCTCTTAGAAGGTTTTTGCCTTCTTTGTGAGGTATGCAACGCATAAGCACTCCTTGAGTACTTTTTCTGTATAGGGTACCTTCGACCAGTCTGTACATGTGTACTTTTCTAACTAACAGATCAACTTTGATTTCGTCCTCAGGCAAGGTCCCATGCGCGAGATAGATCCTCAATGGTTGGATCCAATTTTCTTCATGCTCAAGGGTGGCGACGTTAGTCATCGCCTCTGTCATCTCTTTGATTGAGAGATGTTTTAAGTGTTCAATGAACACTCCTGCCGGAACGGATGCGCGTGAGGACCCAATTTTTGATAAGTGGTCTGCGCGAATATTGCCTCTTCGCGGAACGAATTGGACTTCAAAATTTCTGAAGTGTTTTTCCAATTTCCTCACTTCGTCCAGGTAATGAGCCATTGTCTCGTCGGAGGTGCTGTACTCCTTGTTTACCTGATTTACGACTAGCTGTGAATCTCCCTTCACCGCTAGGCGATGGACTCCAAGGGATTTGGCTACTCAAAGCCTAGCCAGAAGACCTTCATACTATGCTGTGTTATTGGTAGCAACAAAGTGGAGTTGTATGACATACTGCAGTTGGTCACCCTAAGGTGTAATTAAGACCACTCCAGCCCCCGAGTTTGAAAAATCGCGAGAACCATCGAAATGCATCGTCCAATGGTCGGTAGTAGACAAATCTGTTGGTTCTTGCGCAAGTGGTTCAGGATTAGTCCATTCGACCACAAAATCCGCAAGGATTTGAGATTTGATTGCTACTCGAGTAGTGAAGTGGAGATCAAATGCTTCGAGTTCTACTGCCCACTTCGCAACTCGACCAATTGCTTTCAGATTGCGGAGTATATCCCTAAGGGAAAGGACGATGGCACGGAAATCTTGTGCACTTGAAAGTAATGTCGCAGTTTTCTGGAAGCCATTAAGAGAGCATAGAGTAGTTTTTGGACCTCAGGGTAACACTCCTTTGGTCCATTTAGTACTTCACTTACGTAATACACTGGTCGTTGCACACCTTCTCTTTCTACGATAAGAACTGCACTGACCGCGTGAGAGATATCAGCTAAGTAAATGAGCAAAGGCTCTCCCATGTTTGGGGAAACCAATACTGGTTGCGTTCGACTGGATTTTGGTCACAACACGTGTGCGATTGAGATTGCGCCACATGTCCTGGTCGTGTTCGACTCGGTTTCGGAGGCGCAAAGCTAGTCGAATATGGTCGGTTTTTATCGGATTTTATTGGGATTGGTCGTTTGTGGTCGATTTTGATTGAGTTTGATACAGAATTGGTCGGTTTGATTGAGTTTGATCCAGAACTGGTCGATTTTTGTCGGTTTTGGCTGAGTTGGAATAAAACTGGTCAAATATGGTCAGTTTTGACTCAGATTCGTCTGTTCTTGCATCGTTTGAAGCCATACTTCCTCGCCTGCACATCAAGGAGTTATTTTATGGCACGTTTAGCCATGTACTATAAATAGAGAAGTTTTTGGCTCAATTAGACATGCTTTTTCTTAGGTTTAGAAGCTGTTAGGGTCTAATTTTCTTAGAAGAGCCCCCTTCTCTATTTTTATTGCTTTTGTAAGTCGGCAAGGATGGCAACTTCGATTCTAAATCAATCAAGTAGGTTTTTATTTATTTCTTATTGTTATTTCTGAATTTTAATGGCTTTTTGCGAATAGTTCCCCTCTAGGGTTAGGGATGACCTAATCAGGAAAGCGTGATTCTCCCTCGGTCTTTATTTCAAGTTTTGGAGTAATTTTCTAATGTTTTCTTCCTCCAAATCCTAATTCCTTGTTTCGACAACAGACATAATAGTTGAGTCTTAACAAGAATTTAGGGGAGTTCTTGATTCCTTAGCGCTTTGACGCGGGATCTTGAACAGGAGAGAGGCTATCGCCAAATGTGACAGTGGAAGCGATCCTCTGACTGTTGACCCAGCGTCCCGAACTGGAAACTTAATTTTTTTTGGAAAACGATTGAAATGAACTTACAATCCTAGCTCGGACCTTGGATAGAATTGTGCCAGATGGTTATGGAACTCCCGAAATCCTAGGTTTTCATTCCTACTTTATAAATCCAATTTTCATACTTGCAATTTATTGCTTTAAACCCTATATTCATAGCTTTAGTAGTAGACTTAGTTGTAGCAAGACAACCTCCAAAAGTCATTTAGACTTAATCAGTGATCCATTAAGCTAGAAAGATGAATATGCTTGTTCCTCATGGAATTCGACCCTCAAGTGCTCAACGTTCAACCGTCCACTTGCGGTTATTACACAATCACACCATGTTAGGTGCGATCAGTAACCCATGTTCACCTAATCGCGATATGAAATGACTTAAAGCCGCCATTCGACCTGTTAGGCTTTGAATTTGTTTAATGGCTCGGATTTTATCGGGATTAACTTCAATGCCTCTCGAACAAACAAGGAAACTTAAAAGTTTACTAGAAGAAACTCAAAAAGAGCACTTTTCGGGATTCAACTTGATTCCATGTTTATTCAAATTACAGAAAGTCTCAATGAGATCATTTACATGATTAGAGCCTTTTAAGCTCTTTACAACTAGATCATCAATGTAAGCCTCTAAATTGCGCCCTAATTGAGATAGAAAGGTCTTCTGCATCAAGCGTTGATACGTGGAACCAGCATTTTGAGCCCAAATAGCATTTTGATGTAGCAGTAGGTGCCAAATAGTGTGATGAAGGCAGTTTCTCTTCATCTACTTTTGCCATGCTAATTTGATGGTATCTTGAGTAAGCATCTAGGAAGCTCATCAGTTCGCAGCCCACTGTTGAATCAACCAACTGGTCAATACGGGAAGGGAGAAATCATCCTTCGGACATGCATTGTTAAGATGTAATCGACGCACATGCGCCACTTACCATTAGATTTTAGGACCATGACAGTGTTTGCGAGCCATTCGGGATGGTTAACCTCACAAATGAAGCCAGCCTCTTGGAGTTTATTTAACTCTGAACAAATGACTTCTTGTCAATCAGGAGCAAAGCGTCTGAGCTTTTGCTTTATTGGTCGTTGTCCAGGCCAAATTTCTAGCCTGTGCTCGATCACTTCCCTTGTGACTCCATGCATGTCTGATGGTTTCCACGCAAACACATCTGTGTTAGCTCAGAGGAAAGTAATGAACGCGAGTTCCTATTTGTCGTTCAGTGCTGACCCAATCCAAATGGTCTTAGATGGGTCACCTAGGTAAAGGAACCTGCTTGAGTTTTTATTCTGGTTGCGGAATGACCTTGACCGCATCAGGATCCTTGGTCACCAGTTTTATATCCCGCAGGGGAAGTTGGTTGACCAATTCCAAGGATATGCAATCACAAGTAAGAGTCATATTTTGACTGCCTCTGACTGTGATTACACCTTTTGGTCCTGGCACTTTGATACAGTGACAAGCATAGTGCGTTGCCGCCATGAACTTGACGAGTGAAGGTGTACCAAAGATGGCATTATAAGTTGAATCAAAATCAAATACATCAAAAGTAATTAACTCTGTTCGAAAGTTCTCTGGTACTTCGAGTGTCACAGGTAACACTATTTGCCCGATGGGCATCATCGAAGGACCAGGGATTATCCTGAAAAACGGGTGAGCCCCTAGTTTAATCTTTGAATGAGGTATTTGCATCTTGTCAAGAGCTTTCGCGAATAATAAGTAGAGAAAACTTCCTCCATCGACTAATACTCGTCCCACTTTAGCGTTGCTAATGATGGGGGAAATCACCAAAGGAAGTCGCCGTGGCCACGACAATCCTTTAGGATAATCTTCTCGGCTAAAGTTCAAGGAAGTTTCTGACCAACGGGGAAATTGAGACTCTCCAAGAGGAGCTTCAATACTATTCACCTCCCGGTAAACGGATTTAAATTAACTCTTAGAAAAATAAGATGAAGACCCACAAAAAATAATATTAACATGATTACTAGGTACCTGGTATGGCATATCCTCGTCTCCATCGACGTCTTTAATCCCACAGGATTGTCTTTACTCTGGTTTAGTTGGCATAGGTGCATTACCTTGATAAAAATCTTCCATGCGCTTCAACTAGGTGCGACAATTCTTGAGGTCATGTCCAAAAACATTGTGTAATGGACACCATCTCTTGTTTCCCTGCAGGTTAGTCTGTTTTTCTATATGGTCGCCATTGCGACCACCAGAAGGAGGTCTATTAACTTTGAATGGAACTTTTTTACCTTTCTCCTGTGGTTGCTTGTCTAGAATTGCAACCTCTCAGAATTGGCCTACTCCATTCTTCTTGAGCTTCTTAGATTTTCCACCAGCAAATGATTCAAACTTCTTGATTCAAATCTTCTTTCTTTTTGGTTTTGAGACCAGGTTGAGGAGGTAAGTTGCTCTTATCAACCATTCTATTCCATTCTACATCCTCAGCTGTATCGGAATATCGATCAGCCATGTCAAAAAGCTCTGACACTGATCGTGGGGGATGGATACTTAAATCCTCCATGAACCTTTGGTATCGAACACTGTGTTTAAAGGCCCTAATAACCGAAGTATCAAAGATATTAGGAATGATATTTCTCACTCCTACAAATCTCTTAACAAATTGTCGAAGAGTCTCAGTCAAAGTCTGGTGTAGACGATGAAGATCATTTTGTTTGCCTGGCTTCTCATAGCAGTTTTGGAAGTTGTTGAGGTGGCATCACACAACATCTCCCAATTGGAAATCAATCCTTCTGATTGATTGAACAACCAAGTCCGTGTTGGACTCTCAAGGACCATTGGCAAATAATTTGCCATCACCAATTCATTTCCTCCGACCGCTTGAATGGTGGTGACATAAATTTGGAGAAATTCGGTTGGATTTTGAGTCCCATCGAATCTCTCGATCATACCAGGCTTAAACTTATCAAGCTAGACCACGTTTTGTAGTTTAGGTGAAAAAGCCTTACAACCCATGTACAAACTGTGCGGTTGTCGATTGTCACGACTATCATCATGGTCGTGGAACGAGTCAGCCTGAGGAAACTCGTGACGTGGTCGAAAGAGTGAATCCATTGGTACATGATTATGGTCACGGGGAGTGTTGCATCTAGACTCTTAATCTTGATTTTGATGATAAATGAAAACAAGTGTCTTGGACTAATCTATTTTGTTTTGAGTATGATCCTTCGAGCAGGTGAAAAGATGAAACGCCAAACGGGAGTCGCAAAACAGGAAGTTGAAAAGCCTAAGGTAAATTGTTTTGGATTTTATCAGTTTTGATGTTTGGAGTATTGACCAGATTTATAGAAATTCTTTTTAGTTTTAACCGTACTATTAAGAGGGGTTGCGAAATCTTTTTTAGTTCTGACAAAAACTGAGAAACTCTTAGGTCATATGTTGTATTCATTTTCTTTCACAATCTTGGTCGAATATGAGAAAAATATATAAATTTCAAAGAGGGACTGAAACTGGTCGTTTGAGCACTGTTCATTCGACCAGAGGTCACTTGAGCATTGTTCATTTGACTAGAGGTCACCCGACCACTGTTCATTCGACCAAATATTCCAATAGCTACTTTCTAGCCGTTAGAGGTCGAAAGCTGTCTGTTAGCTATACTGATTTCTTTCCTTACTCAACTATAATGGCTAGCTGAGAGGTGTGGGCTATAAATATGTATTTTGAGTAGTATTTTCATGCATCTTCAAGCTCCATTCTCATATACATCTTGAGCAATTTTTCTATACTCTTTTGAGCAGTTTTTGTATACTTTTGAGCAGTTTTTTATAAACATTTTTGAGTAGTTTTGAGTAGTTGTTTATAAATATTTTTGAGTAACTTTTCTAAATATTTTTGAGCATTTTGAGCAATTTTTATAAACACTTTTGAGCAGTTTTTCTATACACCTTCGAGCAGTTTTTCAACATATCTCTGAGCCATATTCATATATACACTCGAGCCAAAGTCTTCTAGCACTAAAGTCTTGATCTTTTGATCAAAATCATTATTTGTGATTGTGAGAGACCTTTCTAGAAAAATCATATTGCATCATTTGCATCTCTAGAGTTTCTCAGTGTTTGTTGGAGGTCAAGAGAAGATCTTGCAACTTTTACTCTTGGTGAATGCCATCACCTAGACGGTTCGGACGCGTGGCCGTTGATCTCTCCATTAATGAAGCTTGTCTGAGAGGCTCGGTGTGTTTGTGAGAGGTTTGGTGCTCACCTTTCTGGAGAGGAGAAGGAGTAACCTCAGTGGACATCGAAGCAAGACTCATTCATTTGAGTGCTTCAATGAGGAGTAGGGGAGACTAGGTGAGTCTCCGAGACCTAGGGATACATCGTTGTGTTAGATTCTCTTCCTCTCATTTTACTTATATAATCTATTATTGTTTCTAGTTTAGTTCTTATTTGTTCTTAGTTTATTGTTTAGGCTTTAATTGTGAAAAGTTCATATTCATAAAAGTTTTAAAAGCCTCTTATTCACCACCCCTCTAGTCGACATCCTTGATCCTACAGGAAGTACCAGTTCGTCTGGTTTTTTCATGTTGGGTATGCGCAAAATTACATCTCTTCTGGCTTTGATAGGAACCGTCTCTCTCTCTCGTCGTCGAACGTGATGATGCTATTGGAGTTATGTATGAGGCGACTCCATCAAGGTTATCCGCAAGCACCCTTGCGAATGTTACCCCATCATCATTTGCAAGACCAGAGGGAGGATTGCGAAGCGCCTCTACAATCACCCAGATATGGTCTTGTGTACTCCTTCTAGGTGCCAGAGGAGTTTTCAACACTATCTCCTCAGCCGTCGGGGAATACTTTGGAGCTGAGAGTGGTGTGTGTTCACGTTTGCGACCATCTAGATGTGGTTGACAAGACGTTCCTGGGCCAAAGTTGCGAATAGCGGTATCATGGTGAGCTGGCGCAAAACGCAGGAAATCCTTTGTGACCTTGCGGACCTCGGCCTCTCACTATTCGTGCGCTTCATCCTCTTTCCGTTTGCGCTCTTGTTCTTTCCTAGCATCACGTTGCTCAGGGGTTTTTTCAGAAAGTGCAGTGACTTCCCTTGGAATAGAGTTCGTAGACGGAGAAAGCATCTCATCTTTGTCTGAGTGAAACTTGAAATCAAAGAGAGATTTTAAATTGTCTAGAGAAAAGTTCTCCAGACTGAACTCGAGATCATCATCATCTCCCGTATCGTCTGGGACAATGGGTTGCGGCACATACTCGCCCTCGGATCAGAGGGCAAGCGAATTGCTCTTTCGGGTTCGTGTTTGACAAATATAATTGGGACTGAAGATGATGCTTCCCTGGGACATGTCTCGAGGGTAGTATCATCACCATTGATGGGGACACTATCCTCATCCATGACATCTACATGATCTTCGAGATCGAATTTGTTCTCGGAATTGTGTAGGCAAGGGAAAGGATCCATGAATACGATGAACCTTGGTGAAAATGTCTTGAATTCTCCACGATCGGCACCAGCTGTCGACGATTGGGACCCGGGGGTCAATCCAGACAAGTACCAAGGGATTCAAAGTATCTATGAATCTAATGACATAAGAATTTATGCAGGTTCGGGCCCTCGTAGCTGAGTAATAACCCTACTCCTGTGTATTTGTCACTGCGAAAAAGTAAGAGGATTACAAAGAGAATGTATTGTCTATTCCTATCTCACTATCTCTAGTCCGTCGTCTTCTCTCCTTAATCATTCCTCTAAAGGTTTTTTTATACTTGTCGAAGAGATCATCGGTTGTTCTCTTGAAGACGTGCCTCATGATTGCCTATAACTGCTTCATGGTGGTTGTTGTGAGTCGTGGTTACGTGGCGGTTGAGCAGCTTCTTTGACCTAGTGTTGTAGACACTGCTTCACCATCCTTATCTTCTTTGATGGTTACCTTGTCAAGGTCTTATGATTATTTCGTGAATAATCATAAGGATCAGGGAACGGTTAATGCGAGTGGTGACTTATACTTCATAAAGTACAAGTCTTTAAACACCATGATTGCACACCTACTACGACCATTTATGGGCATCAGGTTTTGTCTCTGCGGTAAGGTATGATCGTAGGAAAATGTCCAACACATCCTTGGACCATCATTGATGGGCCATGTCCAAAACATCCTTGGACTATCCCCATTATCTCTTTCCTTGGCCTTCTGCGACCATAGAAAGGTATGTGCGATCATGGGGCATTGTACACTACCACGGAATGCCATGTGCGACCATGGAAATGGTATGGGCATTTTAATTCGGGTAATAATGCTTGTCAGTCTTGGTTAATGCATGTAATGGAGAAGCCAACACAGAGAAGTGTCGAATGAACTTACGAATGTAGTGGCACGCTCCCATGAAACTTCACACCTCCGTCACTGTTTGTTGTCGAGGCCACTCGCGGATAGCCTTCACCTTGTCGGGGTCGACCTGTAACGTACCATCACCGACTACAAATCCTAGATAAAGTAGGGTTTGTTTCCCAAACTCACACTTTTTACTACTGAGGTGGAGTTGATGCTGTCGACGATTAGGACCAGGGTCCTTAGTTGATCTTATGCAGATTAATGATGTATGAAGTGGAGACAATTCAAAATGCCCACCAGATAAGTAAAGATAGCTATATACTGGGAACACAAAAGATTATACAGGTTCAGGCCCTCAATGATATGAGTAATAACCCTACGTCTTGTGGTATTTTCACTATGCATATAAATGATTACAGAGAGAGAGATTGTTAGAAAGGTTAACAACCTCTCTATATACTTGTACTTGCGAAACTAATCTTGCTTGTTCTTCTGTTTCTCTGCTTATTGTCTTTTATATTGATCGAAAGGGTGCCAACGTGAGGTAGTTCTGGAAAGTTCGACGGTTGCTAAGATGTAGTTACAAAGCTGCATCTTTATCTTCATCTCCTTGCCAGTTATTATATGCGGTTTTAGATAACTACATATCTTAACTCCTCGACGATTGTCTTCACAGGTGGGGAGAGAAGTTATTTATCCTGGAACCATGTTTGGAAGACTCAAACTCTACTCAGGTTAAATACAACTTTCAAGATACTATGGTTGTGCACATTCTGCGACCATAGGTCAGTATTAAACGTACAACTTTCTGGTTCACAGGAAACTACCTCCATGACCATTACATCTGCTAGTGTATGGAGTCGTATATTCATACCCGAAATAGTACTCGGGTAATAATCATCATCAGATGCTTCCTCAACTGGTCGAACACCTGTTTCACATGGATTAGGTGCTCCTCCCACAAACAACTATAGATGAATATGACATTGAGCTAGACGATCATAAAGTCATCGATGAACGGCCGTAGAATGTCATTCATGATGCGCACGAAAATGGCCAGGGCATTGCATAGTCCAAAAGGCATGACAATCTATTCGAACAGACCTTGTCATGTCTTGAAAGCGGTCTTCCATGTGTCATCCTCACAGATTCGCACTTGGTGATATCCAAACTTCCGGTCTAATTTCGAGAAGACTATAGCATGTTTCAACTAGTCCAATAGGTCATCGATACAAGGAAGGGGGTAACGATTCTTGCTGGTAATTTTGTTCAAGGCTCAATAGTCGATGCACATTCGCCAAGATCCATCTTTCTTTGGTACCAGCACCACAGGAGATCCACAAGGTGAATTACTTGGTTGGATAACATCATTATCCAACAATTCACTGAGTTGCCTCTTGATCTCTTCATTCTTTGATACTGAGTTGTAATATATACTCAGATTGGGAAGTGGCGCCTCAGAAATGAGCTGAATGTCATGTTTGACTGGTTGTTTTGGTGGTCGACCATGAACATCTTCGAACAAGTCGTTGTATTATCTGAGCAGACCTATCAAACGATCACTATTCTCCTTGCACGATAATACATTGTAGTACGAGTACTATCACCTTGGCTCACCGAGCGAATCATAATCAACACACATTTTTGGCACGCGTTGATAATCCGTTTTGCCTGATTTGCTATCATCAAGTTTGTGGTGTCGATGTGGTCATCTCTGCTAATGACGAACTTAACCCCGTTCTTGGTGAGCTTGTACTCTTGAGTGCTCCGGTGGAAATGGGTGTCACGATCATACAATAACGGACTTCTAAAAATCACCTGGCAGATATTGATGGGAACTAGATCGCATTGAACCTCATCAATGTAGCGAGCAGAGATAGCAAACTTTAGAGTACACTAACTTTTAATCTCCTGGCTCACGTCGGATGTGAACCATCCCAGAGGATTTGGTCGAGAATGCTTGGTCATCTTTAGATCAAGTCATCGTACCAGCTTGGCGGAAAACAAATTCTTCTGGCTTCTGGTTGAAGATAGCTGCGACCACCTTGTGCTTCACCTGTATGTTAATGGTGAACAAATCCTCCATTGGGTTGGGGTCTATGGATGAACCTGAGCCTATCTCCTTGGGCATTGCCATCAGAGACAAGGTTGCGTCTGCCTTTTCGACTAAATTCAACTGAACAGTATCCTCTACAGGTGGAGTCGTGGTAGCTATGGATGTTCGTTTGCCTGATCCATTCTTCCTCGATCTCTTTGGTCGAAGCTCAGGATGAAGTTTATAATACTTCTCTTTTGTGTGCCTTGCAACCTGACAATGCTCACTGGTGATACCTGTACTAGGCTTGAGAGTACCATTTCTGGAGCTCATCTTTTCTTTCGATGTGGTTGAAATCTCCCTCACATTCTTGTCGTTGCAGGACTTGTTCTTTTTCTCGATTTCCATAGCAGTTGTACTCGCGGTCGAGATGTCATGGACGCTGAACAGACTTAACTCTATACTAATCGTTTTCTATAGCCCTGATGTATATTTTTGGAATACTTGGGGGTAAGAAAGCGAGATGCCAATGGCCATCGCTTGTCTCCGAAATTCCATCGTATAGTCTTGGACGGTTTGGCCACGTTGTTGATACAACCGATGCCACCGATGCCACCTCTCTTCGACGTACCCCATCGGGTAAAATTCTTGTCATAGGAGTCACTTGAATTGACCCCAAGTGATGTTGTCAGCTTCCCCGTCGATGACAAGTGCCTTCCACCACATCTTAGCGTGGTCTTTCATTTTCAATGGTGTGAACTTCACCTTTTTAACACTATTGAAACCTCATAGGTCAAAGTAGGTCTCAAGCTGGTCGATCCACGAGTCTTGCTTTGTAGGAAACCGAGTAAGCTACACTAGCAGAATTTTAAAAAATTTTAATCGAAGGTTGCAAGTAATAGACTATAGATTAGATTGCTACCAACAGCGGAAGCTGATTTGGTGAAGCAATCGAATGTGCACAGCAACCGGTCGCGGATCATCCTGATCAACAGACATAGATGACAGCGATCGCTCGCGGATCGTCCTGATCAGCATAGCAATTGCAGCAGCGCCTCTACTGGTATCCACACGTACCCGGATGGAACATCGTACAATGGTGTGATAGCACCAACGCGCACTACAAGAGTTTAGGGGCTATTACTTTAGAGGAGATGGCAGCTGTGGCTTTTTGTGATATTCTCAAAGCCCATTATATCTCTCTTTATATAGAGCCCTGTAGAAGAAATCCTAATAGATTAGATTTCCTGATGTGATACAATTTTTATCTGAACTGTAGGAGGAGTCTAACATTAAGTCTCCACATCTGATATGTAAACCCCATAACAAACCCAATCTGAATACAGAAGGAGTCTAAATTAGATTTTTGAGTCTAATACGAAAACCACATAACAAACCCAATCCGAATGCGGAAGGAGTCTAACATTAAGTCTCCAAATCTGATACGGATGTAACACCCTGGTTTTGGGGGTGAAAATTTCCTTTCCATGAAAATCATGCATGCATGTATCTCTGTAGTAGTAGCCAGATCAGTCAGACCCTAATCTATCTCAAGCCCTAAAATTTCCAAATATATCCTGTAGACCCAAATCAAGATCAGATTGCTCAGATGAGATCTATCAGTTACTCTAAACATAAAGCCTTCAGGAGCCAAATTCAATTCCATCTCTAACTCTCAGAACTTGCAATCCTTTTCTGTTTTCGAAAACAGAAAATTAATTACTATCTTAATTACCCAAAATACTTGAACTCAGATTTAGCCAAATCTTGACCTAATCCAGATCAGATTACTCTTGGATTATGATCAAGGGTATGCCAATACCTTAATCCAGAAAGTTGGTAGCCAGATTTCTTCATTTAGGCCCTTTTAACAAATCAGTCCAAGAATTATCACAGATCAGTCCTTTTCTGATTTTCCAGAAGCCTGAAAAGGCTAAAAGTTGCCAATCAACTCCAAACTTAAATCTGTTTCAGGGAACACCTCCCAAATGCTATTCAATACAAAATCCCCTTTTGTTGGAACATTAAAATCACACCCTAAGTCTCAGAATTCCAGTTTCGACAAAATCCAGATTATTAGTACCCTAATTTACCCTATTTTCGATTTGTCTCAAATCTGTTTAAATGTTCCAAATCTTATCTTCTACCTTTGCCAAATTATCTGTTGGATAAAGTTTGCCAGAATTGTGAAGTTCAAATCAGCCCTCATCATCCCAAATCTCAGATTTTACAATTCAGTCCAAAGCCAAGAATCAGAAATTGCAATCAAATCCAGTTGGCTGTGTTCGACCAGTAGCCACCAGCCCGCCATCGACCAGGGCTCAGCCTTTTCGACCAGCCAGCACAGTGCACAGTGTTCAATCACTTTGACCAGCGCCGCTGTGACCGCGACCAGGAGCGCCGTGTCACTGTGCTTTTTGCCACCGATCAGCGCCGCGCTCGCCTGTGCTCGTTCACGGCCGTGCTTGCATGCGCACACGTGTTTGCACCTCAGCTATTGCCGTGGCAATCTTTGTCCAGCACATCAGCAGCTCGCGCAGCTAAACCTACTTGCTGTTGCTTCAACCCGAAGTCTTCACCACCGCAAGCACCTTAGCCTTCAAGCAGTGAGCTTCGCTTCATCTTGTCTTGCCTTTAAATAGCAACCCAAAGTAGCTTCTTCATCTCCAGCACTGCCCTCCAGAACTTCTTAGCAAATTAAACCAAATTTCCTTTGACCTTGTCTTCTTCTTCGGTGAGCCGCCGAGGAGGTCGACGACACCAGCACGCCCCACTGCACCAACCTTTCAATTAGAGCCACCAGTGAGTTCCCCTCATCAAACTCTCTGTGCTGTACCATCTAATTGAACTCCCATGCCCCTCATCGCCGGTGATCACCGGAATCCCTAAATCCCTTGTTCCAGCTTTGCAACTCAACTCTGGCCAAATTAACCCTCGAACCAGTAGACTAAATTGATCAGTGAGCTGTCCTTAGCAAGCTGGTGCATCAAGATTTTGAAATTAAGCTCGAATTGGAGTTTCCCCCTTTCTCGCGCGCCACTGGTGACTGGCTCACATCGCCAGGCCACGCCGGCGACCCTCCGACCAAATTGACTCCACCCATAGCTGTCCTACATCTCCTTCTCACTCTCACAGCAAGGAATTGAATTCCAAAGCCCCACAGCAGAAATGCCCAAATTAATGTCATCTTCTCCGGCCGCGACGTCGAACTTCTCACCGGCGCCGCCTTAGGCCGATTCCTTTATGCTCCACCATCTGTAGCAACCTAGAAGCTCATCTGTACTTTCAATTTTGTGATTGAATCATCTAATTGCTCTGTCGCCGTTAAGGCCGAATCCCCTCCGGCGCAGCTCGTCGCCGCTCACTGCAGTTCAACCTTCAGCCAAGTCCAGTACAGCAGATAGTGTCTTTTGGCTCTAGCTAGCTCCAGCAACGCCAGGTTTCAGCAGCGCAGCACCAGATTGCAACTTAGGTGTTTTACCCTTCGTTGCCGTGCCGCTAGTGTGCCGCTCGGTCACCGCCGGCCACCAGCGTCGTCGAAACCTTGTCCAGTGCCTTTGCTTTGATCTCCTGAGCATAATCCTCTACTACCTCGATTGCTAGTTCTGCACATAATCACCAGATATCGCTATGCCAAGATCTTGTCCAATGGCTTCACTGTGCCGTGTCGCCACCGTAGTTCATCATCACTGTTCATCGCCGTCCGGCCATCTCAGTTCCTAAAACAACCACCAACAAGTTCCTGTTATCTTTGCCTACCTCCCAGACATAATTGGCGAAGCAATCAAAGCCTAAATCAGACAAAGCATCAAAGCCCTAGTTTTGACAATGCACTGACATCCAGTTCACTGTGTCCAGGGGTGTCTTTGGAAAATCCTTGACTTCTAGAACTTTTCTGTGAAAACCACCTTTTCAAATAGCTACCTCATAGAATTATGCACCCAATGCTCGAAACAGAATACATTTTGCCTACTGAGAGTCTCCAGAACCATGCCAATGCCATTCTTTGACAATGTCAGCTCATGTCAGCCAGTGGCATTGGGCCAATTTGACCACTTCTGGTGGTGCAAATTGAAATCAACTTTGGCTACCAAATTTATAGGACCATGCTCTACATTTCCTTCAACTATCACATCTTGAGATAAGTCCTTTAGCTTTCTCTAAAGCTTTGTCAGGCCGTGAACCGAATGTCGATCTGTTGACATTCGTTGTTTTTGAGTAAACCAGCCGCAGACTTGATGTCCATATTGCAACCTTGAAGCCCTAAGAGTTTCTAACACCATCATTAGCTCAGATTCTATAAATTCCAGGGTTTCGACCCAGATCAGCTTGCAATCTCAGTCCATTTCAACATCGCCAAGATCTTTTCTCTTAAGAGCATGTTGCATATAGATTTTAAAGCATTTAAAATAGTTTGTGATCTTTGTGTGCTTGTTTGTTAGAGAGTAGAGCAAGAGCCCGAGTTCGAAGACTTCGTCGCAGACCCGACATCGACTGCTGTTTCTTACGACGCGGAAGGCAAGTCATAGTCTTGATCATCTTGAACCTATATTTTATGAGTTGCTATGATATGGCCTTGAATATAAATAATATTGCATGTGAAAGAATGGTTGAATTATGAATTGGCAGTACTAGGCTGGATGCTTGTGAAATGTGAAATGATCAAATAGTGAGCCATGAACTATTATATATATACTTATATATATTCATGAAATAAAACCCCTAGCCGTGACTAGGATTTTGGTATGGAATGATGATAGCACTGGAGGTGCTTGGCTGCACTGGATGTGCAAGCACTGAAGGTGCATGGTTTGTGGTATGATCTGGTCACTGGCATATAAGGACTAGAACCTTGTGTTGTGCGTCTAGTGGCATGAAACACGTGCTAACCGCAAGCCTGGTATGGGACAGGCCTGAAGAAGTACTTATGCGGAGCACACATGAAACCCCTGCATGAGATGTGAAGTGATGCACGATTTACACAGAGTACAGCTCCTACACATATCACTAAATGTGATCATGCACGCTGACCCAGTAATGGGAAGATGCTTTGGGGGTGGGGGTATGGTATAACTCGCCACAACTGTGGTTCGCGAGAGATCCACAGGGTCAAGGGTGAATTGTGAGTGAAACATAACAAAAGTTCTTGTTATCTCCACCTTGCCACTCACAGTATGAAGTGAGCCAGGGGTCCAATCATTTTGATAGGAAGGGCATGAAAGTGAAATATCTTGCGGGTAAATTGGTACCTCTCTGCAGAGTTAAAAATGTATTCGAATACTCCGAGCTCTGGAGTTTATAGGAGTATGCTGCAGTGGATTAAATCTACGGGGTGTGGCACAAGTATGTTTTCTAAATAAAATTTGATAAGTCAAGATTACCCAAATGACATGTGCTGTCATGATAAGGGGTGCTGCCGTGGGCTGTCGTGTGTCGACGTGTCGCGGTAGTGCTATAATTTAGTGAACATGAATAGCAATGCTATGTTATGAAAAGTGCTGCCATGAGATGAGATATGAAAGAAAAGATTAATTTACAAACATCCACATTTCTTGACTAGCATAGGTTCATAACAACACTACTATGTGTATCTACTCTTACCTATGACTTGCTGAGTACGTAAGTACTCACCCTTGCAACCTACAACCCAGTAGATGGAGCGTCCCATGATCAAGATAAAGGCGTGGAGAACTTCTTGGATCCAGAAGGAAGAGAGCCAGTTCCACCAGAGTCCTAATGTGTGTTGTTCTGCCGTCAACTTCTTACTGTGGGAGGGTCACCTATCTTCTGCTGTGTAGTTGTTTTTAGCTAGACCATGTATGCCGCGAAGGCATTGTAATCTCTTTATGTTGTATTAAGGCCAGCAGGCCACACTGCTTAAATATTTTGTAAGTTACTCTACTGTGATATAAATATACTCCTGTGCTTGACTTATCCTGGGAAGTCAATGGTATGCATGTATGGGATCAGCTGTAGCGAGCTGGGTACCCACGGGAGTAGTCGTTGTCCCCAGGTCGGGGTGCGACAACGGAAACCCCATAATAGACTTAATTTGAATTGCATTGTTCCAACCCGTTAAGTGTGTGACCCTGTAGGTTCATGCATATCTAGTGACAACCTGAGAATACTTACCTGAATTGTAAGTTGGTAATGGCCCTAGCAAGACATAATGACCATCCAAATACACACGAAGATCATAATCAACAAACCTATATAATATCTTCATGTTGATCCTCTTTCCATACGATACCAGATTAAACCCAAGGTAGGAAATGTGCTACCCTTGTGCAGTTCAATCCTTTCTCGATCTCATAGTGAACTGATCTTCCCATAGTTGACACTCAACCACAAACGGCATGGCCATGCACTTCTCAATTCATCTATATTGAGGTGCCCAAAGATATCTCTCTCATTATATGAGAGATGTAAATTCCATCTTAACCATTCACATTCCTCCGCATGGCTCATAGCATACCCGAATATTACCTTTATTACCACTCAATTAAAAGTAGCGTTTGGTAATATCAAAATATATTACTACACATGTAGGAAACTATGTTGGTCTCAGGTCTAAGAATCAATCATAAACATTATTTGAGACCAACTGGTGATACTTAAATGACAAATCCAAATAGTATCTCAAAATGGGTCTATCCAACATTATATTCTCTAATATATATCCACATTATTAATATGATATATCCATAGTCCATGAAACATGACCATCAATCAATGCATTAATCAATAATGTCCTATTTAAACATAATGGATCAAGGACTTTATAGAATAAAATCATCAAATAAATTTAGAAGATGACAATTTATTCAAAAACAAAATAACATATTATTCAAATGTTCATAAACATAACAAAGATAAATACATCTCTGTGATTGTCTCTAGGCCATATCACTAACAAGTTTCTCAGCATTGATCGCCCCATTGTACAAAGGTATGTCAACCTTAACTTCAACCTTGAAAGGTCCGTCAGTTAGGGACGATGTGTTGGCGTGGTCGTCGGTGTCGAGGTTGTCCACGTCATCTTCTACTAGCTTGTGCGAGCTACTCCCAACCAGCATATTAGGCATCGCCTTCACCTTAGGAGCATCAACTTCAGGATGCGAGGTTATGGCTTGCTACTTAATCCAAGCAAGCATGGTATGCATGTTGGAGGAGAGTTTGGCCACTTGATCAATTTTGATCTTTGTTGTCTCTGTCTATGAGTTAATTCCCTAATTTTATTAAGGGTATTTATAGACGACCACTAGTATATGACTATGACGAGTCCAGCAGCTATACGATGAGTCCAGCTGCGAAGTCCTTCTGCAAAACGGCTTGGTTTTGCTCAGCTACGATGAATCCAGCTACGATAAAACTTGGTCTGCGGAATAACCAAGTCTGGTCAGTTCAATATCGGACTCGACCACAGACAACTAGTCGATTCAATATCAGACTCGACCACAGACAATCGACCAAGTCTGTACTATCAACCATTATCGACTTGAGATCATCCTGGATCATTTTTGTTAATGATTTTTGTACTGCGTCATTGGTGCTTAAGTAGTTGATAGGAATATGAAGTTACAACATATTAGAGGTAAATGATCGGTATATTTGTTGAAGGGAGATGGAATATCACATCATCTACCTCTTGATATAAAAACTTTTCAAATCAAAAATTCTAAGAAGTTCGGGATAAGAGAAAGTGAAATGTTGTAGTTACAAGATGAATGATCAAATGCATTATGCAATTAAACAAAATTAGAATGATCAAATAAATTTTTGTGGTTAGTTTAGGTTAGAAAGTTAAACCGTTTAGTTTTATCTATGAAACTTTATTTATATTGGGCTAGTTTAATTGAAAAAGTTTATGTGCACATGTATTTTGTAAGGTTAGGTTAATTTAGAAAGCCAAACATTAGCTATTGAATGACGTAAATGATTTGTGTGTGCATGAATATTTTTTGGAGTTAGATCAAGTTACAAAGTTGAACATGTCGGTTTTATTCCTTTAAATTTAATTATATGCTTAAGGAGGATTTAATTTTTTGTCTCGAATAAAAATACATTTAAATGCTTAACGACCATAGATTACAATTATATTAGGTTAATTAGTTTTCGAAGTTTATGTGCATGTATATCTTTTAGGGATAGGGTAATTTTGAGGGTTGAATTCTTTAGTTTATATAATTTATTTTTGATTTACAGTTGCATTTAGCTATTTAAAGATGCAAAAGATTTAGTTTTTGTTTGTGCATGAGATAATTTATTTTAGGGAGAACATAATTTTTTTTTGTACATGTAATAATAAAGGCACAAATAATTTATTTTTAGGGTCATATTAATTTAGAACATACTATTGTTTTTTTAGGGCTGGATTAATTTAGAAAGTTAATTTGTTTTTTTTCATGAAACAATACAGACATAAATATATTATTTTTAGAGCTAAAATAATTTAAAACATACTATTGTTTTTTAGGGTTAAGTAAATTTAGAGAGTTGAGTTGGCTTTTTTTTGTGCATGAAATAATAAAGACGTAAATAATTTATTTTTATAAATAGATTAATTTGGAGAGTTGAACTATTTTTTTTTGTGCATGAATTAATAAAGACGTAAATAATTTATTATTTAGGCTAGATTAATTTAGAACATACTGTTGTTTTTTAGGGATAAGTTAATTTAGAGAGTTGAATTGTTTCTTTATGAATTAATAAAGACGTAAATAATTTAATTTTTGGGCTAGATTAATTTAGAACATACTGGTGTTTTTTTAGGGCTAGATTAATTTGGAGAATTAGACGTAAATATATTTTCTTTTGCATGAAAATTTCTTGTGGTTAGTGATTACACCCGATTGGGGCGCGGTTGAGTAATACCGCAAGTGAACAGTTGAATGTTGAGCACTCGAGGGTCAAATTCCACGAGAAACAAACATATTCGTCTCTTAGGTTGACAGATTATTTTTGAGGAAGTGTTTATCTACTACTAAAACTATCAATCTATGGTTTAAAGTAGTAAAAGGGAAGTATGAAAATTAGGATTTTAGAAAGAGAGAGATAACATAGGGTTTCGGGTTTCCATAACCATCAAATGTAATTCTAATCAAGGTCTGAGAATTACAAATCAGTTTCAAGTGTTTTCCAAAACAGATTAAGTTGCTGGTACGGTCACCGATACAACGATCAAAAGATCGCTTCCACGGTTAAGTCTTGATGAGGATTGTTAGCTATGCTTAGACTTCCATGGTTGTGCATACACCTCCCGGGTCGCGCACAACACTCCATGGTCGCAGAAGGCCTAGGAAAAAGATACCAGGTAATCCAAGGATGTTTTGGGCATAGCCCAGCAATTATATTTATTTCTTGCAATTTTAGACATGATAGTCTATGAATCTTAAACACTTATTATCATAAAGTCTATAATCTTGAGCTATATCTGCGGACACCATGGTCGCAGAGGCATCTCCCTACGACCATACTCTCTCACAGATACAAAGCCCAATATCAACACATGGTCGCCGAGGTACGCGATCACCCTCCACCATAACCGTGCCTTGATACCTACGATTATTCCCAAAATAATAATCACAAGTCCCTGGCAGGTAATCATTGAAGGAGATTAGGATGGCAAGGCAGTTCCCACGACACCAAGTTAAAGCTGCCTAAACTGCCACGTAACCACGATCTACGGCAACCACCACGTACCCACGACCACAGCTACCACTACAAGACAATTATAGGCAGTCGTGGGACGTGTCTCTAGAAGAACAACTAACGATCTCTTCGGCAAGTATAAAAATACCTACAACGGAAGGATCAGGAAAGGACAATCAACTATAGAGGGAAGATTAGACATAGCTCTATAGAATTAGCTAGGACATTCGCTTTGTAACACTCTCTATGTAATCCTTTTTTCCACAGGGACAAGTACATAGGAGTAGGGTCATTACTTAGCTATGAGACCCCGAACTTGGATAAATTCCCATGTCTTAGATTCATAGATACCTTGAACACCTTGGTACTTGTCTGATTGGCTCCCTTCATAACTTATCTCATTTTAGCATAAGTTTGACAGAAGGACCCCCGGGTTCCAATCATCGACATGTCTGGCGAGAGCCTTTCTCTTCTTCACGGTCCCGCGTTAAGATGCAAAAGGACTCCAGAACTCCCCTAAATTCTTGCAAGCTCAACTATTACGTTTGTTGCCAAGGTGAGAATTTAGGGTTTAGAGAAACAAAACGTAAGAAACTAACTGCAAAACTTGGAATTGAGACTGAGAGAGAATTACACCTTCCGGATTAGGTCATCCATAACCCTAGAAGTGAATTACTTGCAAAGAGCCATAAAATACAGAAATAAATGAAAATTTAGTTGATTTCATCAAAGAATTAGGTATGTTGTCCTTGCCAGCTCACAAACGCGAAAACTAGAATAAAGTAGAGAAGGGGGCTCTTCTAAACCTAACTTCTAAATCTGAAATAAAACTAAGAATAGCATGCTAAATTGAGCCAAAAGTTTCTTTATTTATGGTACAATAAGTCAACGTGTCCAAATAAAACTCTCGGCGTGCAAGCAACGGAATCCGTTTTCAAACAGTGCACGAAATAGTTAAACTGAACTCTAAACTGCCCTGGCACAGCTGGCAGTAGGCCCTAGCATGAGCCCTAGCACGGGCTGTGCCCTAGGTAGAGCACTGGCTGTGCCACTGGTTGTGCTGGGCTCGGCCAGGGGTCCCTTGGGCCCTTTTTGTCCGGCATTCGTGTTTTTGTCAAAACTTGTCCAAACGACTTGAAACCCTCCCAAATTTTGTAGGCATGATCCTTGGAACATAAGGAACACAACTTTGAAAGTGGATTGTAAAAATGATACAAAAAGTTACATAAAATGTCCCGTCAAAAGAGTTTTCAGCACATTTTTACTAGCAAAACTAGGGTAAAAATGCTATCAATTAAGCACTTATTAGTTAGTTCAACTGGAAAGTTAAACTATTCAGTTTTATCTATAAAAATTTATTTATGTAGGAAAATTTTTAGTGTAGCATAAATGTGTTTAGAGAATGGAGTAACCAGAAAATTTTTGCATATTTTATAGTGACGACTTAATTCGCGACAGCCCATGTGGTGTAGATATGAGTTGTTGCAATTATAAGATGGTTGACTTGAGCTTGCAGTTTACATCATTCATCAACATGAAGTTATGGATCTTGAGTCTCTTTGGGAAGAGCCCACTGACAAGGATTGTTAGCTACACTAGGGCCTCCATGACCACACCAGCGTTCCATGGTCGCACATAACGCGCCATGGCCGCAAGTACCTTCTATGGTCTCCAAGGGCCAGGGGAAGAGACAGAGGGTAATCCAAGGGTATTCTGGATATAATCCACACTAGTACAGAAAAGTTTTCTTCTATCGGTAAAAAACACCCTTCTACTATCGGTTTTTGTACCGATAGAGATAGACATGATAGAACAAGACAGGTCATTTTCTATTGGTAAATAACCGATAGAAGAACTTCACTATTCTAACGGCATCTTAGGAGAACACCGGTAGAAAACCCGTCGTAGTCTGACGTTTGTGAAAGAGTTTACCGATAGAAAAAATATAGTACTCTCTCGGTTGTGAAGGAGTTTGGCGGCAGGAAAAGTACCACTCTTCTAACGGTTAATTATAAGTTTACCGACAGAAAAAACCTTAGTACTCTCTCGGTTGGAAATGAGTTTACCGATAGAAAAAACGATTGTACTCTCTCGGTTGTGTATGAGTTCACCGGCAGGAAAAGTCACACTCTTCTAACGGTTAATTACGAGTGTACTGATAGAAAAAAGATAGTAGTCTCTCAGTTGTGGATGAATTTACCGATAGAAAAAGTGATAGTAGTCTCTCGGTTGTGTATGAGTTCACCGGCAGGAAAAGTCACACTCTTCTAACGGTAATTACGAGTGTACCGATAGAAAAAACGATAGTAATCTCTCGGTTGTGGATGAGTTTACCGATAGAAAAAGTGATAGTAGTCTCTCGGTTGTGAATGAATTTACCGATAGAACATTCACATATACAGTACATTATTTACATTCACAATACAGTACATTCACATATATAGTACAGATTGGATACACAATACAGTACAGATGCAAAGAAGGGTAAATTCACAGAACAGATTGACACATTAGACAATTATTCACATTTATTCACATATATATGGACAAATACAAATTGCAATCCAATGTGGACATTTATTCACATATATATTTATTCACATGTATATAAACAGTCTATGCACAGAGTACACGAAAAAGAGAAAATTGACATGGCGGATGGTTGGGCGCAACTTCCTCCATAACATATTGAGCCCAAATTTGTCGAAGATCTCTAATCTTTGCATTTTCGTATTGGTCTTTCGACATGGCGATCTGCAAGCATGTGTGAATACTGAATAACTAACTTCCTAATTTTGAACGTGACACCCAATTTTCAAATTTGAGTTAGCTATCGATGCTTACCTGGGGGAATTGGGCAAAATTTGTCTGCACTAGGTCGTACATGTAGCGCAGCACATAAAACCCGCATTCCCACGATTGCGGCTGCTGATGGCACTGAGATAATTGATATGCCAAGACATGTTAGCTATTGTTTCCATAAACAAATTAAGCATAAACAAAAAGTCTCGTGAGTACCTCATATTCTTTCCAAGCTAGTAGGGAGCCCTGCGGTGCGGCATGCCTCCCTCCAGCGGACACATATTTATCAAAAGCCCTGCATTTCAGTTAATATTGCCGGTTAATGTATTATCATTAGCTAGTGATGTCAAAATTTAAATCAAACATATAAGTTACTTACGCCTCCATATTCCCTTTGACCACATATTCGATCGATAATCTGTCACGCATCGAATCGAGGTAGTACACACTCATTCCTCGGCGGACAGATCACGATGAGGATCCAGTGGCCCCTGCATTGTACGTAAAAGAGGACCGCTAGCTCAAAGTATATCTCAGGTGTAACATACAAGATTGAGTTAAATTAGTACGAAATGCACTAACCTTTGGTGGTACGGCACCAGAATGAACTCCTTGTCCTGCTGCGCCATCAGCGCCTTGGATATGTACTGCTCAGCGTGCGCGGCGTCGTGCTTTAGCATCGTGAGGCTTATTTTCTCTGGGTCGAGGAAACCCACCTTGTCACACACAGCCTCCGATGCTAGCCTGTACATGCACCTGCATGCAAAGGACGACATTAGTATTGCACAGGAAGTTACTTCATTTCAAATGAACTACAACAATGCAGAGTTAGCAAACAGAGTTAGAAAACAGCAATACATAGGATCAGCAAACTCACAGGACTCCAGTCTGTATTATGGACATATCAAGCTCCCGCCAGTTGTAGAGGTTGAACAGATCCTCATGTGCCACGGATATACTCCCGGGCTCACGGTGGAACTTCCCAGGCCTGTAGGGAACTAAGAAGTTCAGATTGCGCTGAGCTCGGTGTAGGTACCACTCGTGGAGGTCTCTGGTTGATTGATCCAATTTGCGCAAAGCTGCCTCCGACATGAGTGGGAACCCGTTCCTGAACCTCTCCGACTGTCCCTTTCGCCTTTTTCCCTTGCCTTTTCCCTTGCCTTTTGCCGGGGACTGAGCGCGTACCTTCGAAGGCAAGGGCGAGGTGATGGCGGCTTTCTTCCGAGGTGAAGGCATGGATGCGCTGGCTGGGGTCAAGGCTGTCTTTGATGTGTTCAGGTTCGCACGAGATCCGGCCTCATGCCCCGAGCTGGGGGCGCAGTCCCCTGGTAGCCCGCCGGCAGGCCACTTCAATTAATGAGCACGTATGTTAGATTTTGCAAGTTGAGTGTACTGAGTAAGATGTAATCTAAAATGTGTAGGATTTACCTGTTGTATTAGAAGACACTTCTTGGGCCACTGTACATAGGAGCCCACTGCCTCAGCAAGTGTCTGCAGTTCCTCTGTTGGGACTGGCAATGGAGAATCGTTGTAGGCCAGCATGGCCATGTCCACCTGTACCTTTGCGAACCCCAACCGCAGAGGTGCGCAGTGGACCCGGACATCTGGCCCAGACGGATATACGAAGCCGTGTCCAGCCACTTCCTGCCCGTCGCCTAGGTGTTTCAGTAGGATGCAGCCCTCCGGCTTCTGCAAATTTGAAAATATTAAAACAGGTTAGCGAAACAACTCTAACAGAATGGGAGTGGCATCAACTTAAGTGCACAGATGAAGGCTTGCAGTACCTCAAGTAGATCCACTGGATCCGCGAGGACCTTCGAAGCGCAACTGCTTATCCGACACACAATCATTTGGGCATGCGTGTATTCTTTCGATTTCCATTCCCAACGGACACAACAGTTTTTTGGCTTGGTAAGTAGATCTTGGCAACTCATTTCCCTCTGGAAGCATGTCCGCTAGAAGATCTAATAGTGCCGTAAAACTCTTATCACTCCAACCGTTGCCTGCCTTCAAGTTATATAATCTCAGCACAGAAGACAATTTTGTAAATGTTGCACATCCAGGGAACAGAGGCTTCTCAGAGTCAGCAATCAGTTTCTCAAATTCACAGAAGTCATTTTCGTTGTAATCTTCCTCTACATCACGTAACATCTCATCTAGATTGTCATCATCATCATCTACGTGCACATCGGAATGAACATTATCAAAATTCGGATGATCATCGATATTATTGCAATCCACATCCGAGTCCTGCTGATTGGTAGTAGTGGTGCTTGTTTCCTCAAGATCTTCGCCATGCCATATCCAACGGGTGTATCGCGCGTTAAAACCACGACGAATGAAATGACTCTTAATTTGATCAAAGTTGCTAAACCTCTTCAAGTTCATACAATCTGTACAAGGACAAAGCATATTTTTCTCTCCCTTCCTCTCCTTTTGTTGCTCAGCAAATTTAATAAACTCATTCACACCATCCAAATATTCAAGAGTAGTACGTTTTATTCCATACATCCAATATTTCCTGTCCATCTACAATTAACAAAATTTAACGAGTCAGCCATGCATGAAACTTGCCCGATTAAGTTATGTATATGAACATGTACAGCCTCTTACAACAGATGTGTTAAACCCTAGCCTGACGAAATTAACACTAATTAACCTAGCTAACTACACAATACAAGCTAGTTAGCTCCTAAAACATGACGCATTTCCAGCTAGCTAGCTCCCAAGCTTAGAGCTACAAACTTGGAACTACACAATACAGCTAGCTTGCAAGTAGAGAGGGAGGGAGATCTAGAGGGAGAGAGAGATAAGTGTCGACAATTAAGCATACCTTAAAGAGAGGGGTGCAATCAACTTCCCTCCAGCTTGCCCTGATCACCCTAGCAGTGTAGTTGCGAGCGTGGAACTTTCATCACAAACAGAGGGACACAGAGTGCAACAGAATAAAAGAGCAGCTCAACAATGGTCGAGTGGGGTTTTCCTTATAATGGACCTTTTTCTAACGGTAAATACATGAAATAACCGTTAGACTAAGTAAGGTAATTTGCCGCTCACATATTCTATCGGTAAAAACACACATATACCGTTAGAGAATGTACATTGCTGAGCAAGTACATGTCTTGTTCTATCGGTAAATATGTGTATTGACTGTTAGATGATGCATGACACAACAAGTACATGAGTTTTTTTATCGGTAAATATGTGTATTGACCATTAGATGATGCATGACACAGCAAATACATGTGTTTTTCTATCGGTAAATATGTGTATTTACCGTTAGAGGAGATACTGGTACCAAACTGGGTATTGCATGACACACATGACACCAGTTCTCACATCCAAAGAATCAATCTAAACACAATGTAACAGCAAACAGATCTTACATCAAAAAGATCTTAACTCGAAGATAAAGCAATATTTCAAGAAATGCTAATTTGTGGATTAACTAGGAGACACAAAAATGCTTTTCTTAGGTACTTGGTACTTCATCTTGCCAACGAAATTACACATGCTAGTTCACAAATTCAGGTACAAACATACACATGCCAGTTCACAAATTCAAGTGTATGTCTGAAACAGCAGTACAAATACACACCTACCTACCAATACAATTAAATACACAAATACTCCCTACACATTCAAGTTCATGTCCCAAATAGCAATACATGATACACAAATATACAACAATATACAAATACAACAATTCACACATTCGATATATATTAGAAAAGCCACGTCTGAAATTAACAACAGATCACGATGAGGACCCAGTGGCCCATACATTTTACATAAAAGAGAACATTTGCAGGTTGCGACAATGCAACTACTGACTACAAGTTAGATCTGATACATCACAAATCCATTCATCCAAAACAGCAAATGTTTGAACCACATGGGACTTAACCATAGGAGTTCAGTTCGAAGACGCCCGAGGAGCTGGAACTGCCATCGAGTTACATTTGTATTGGTGATTTCCTCGGACTCAAACTCGATCAACTCAACTCAACTCAACTCCATTAACAAAAAGAACCTACCTTCCAAGATGTTGTTCTGTGTAGTGATGGTGTAGAATGGCTGTGCAAATGACAACAATTCTTCTTCTCCAAGCAGGTAAGCATCTGGCCAAAAGTTAGTGCATGTAAAAAAATGTAAGATGCTTTCTATAGGTCCTGATTTAAGAAACACGCTGGGCTTAAGGATCTTCTCGACCGAGCCAACCAAGATCTCGCCCTTCACGTCCTTCCAGCTCTCGACGGTGATCTTCACCGTTTCTTTCGTCAACAAGCCAACGTAGGCAGCGTACTGCGATGAAGAACCGTGAAATACGTTGCCCCTCATGAGCATCATCCAAGGAACTGCACAGATCATAATCATATTGAAAAGAAGACACATCAAAATGAAGGATACAAAAATTGCAGAATAATTGCCATAATCGGATTAGAATAATCTAACAATATTGCCGAAATTTTACGTACCTTGCTTGGGATGCCGAAATCTAGAGGGCGTCGATGGAGGTGCGGAGGTGCAGCAGTCGCCGGTAGAGGTGCGCCGGCCGTCCATGGAGCTTACGTGTTAGGACTACGAGCGCCAAATGAACTGTGAGAATGAAAGAGACATACCCGGGTATTTATAGTACTAGATAAGTTCTATCGGTACACAACCTCATACCGTTAGTAATTTTATATATCTTCTAACGGATATAAATAAATTACCGATAGAATAAAAATATTTGTAGAAGGCGAATGGTTCTATCGGCACAATACATATTGCTGATAGGAATTTTTGTACATACTCTGTCGGTGTATACGTACATTGCCGATAGAATAATACTAGTTGTAGAAGGCGAACAGTTCTCAAATATTTTCGCTATATTCTAACGGTATAAACTCACATTACCGATAGAATAAAACTATTAGAAGACGAACTGTTCTAGGTAATTTTTGATATATTCTAACGGTACAAGCATCCATTACCGATAGAATAAAAATATTTGTAGAAGGCGAACGGTTCTATCGGCACACTACATATTGCTGATAGGAATTTTTGTACATATTCTGTCGGTATACGCATATAGTACCGATAGAATAATACTAGTTGTAGAAGTCGACCAGTCCTATCGGCGCACAACATTCTCCCATCAGTACTTATGCATCTCTTCTAATGGCAAATATGTTCATCATCGCTAGAGTAAATCATACTGCTTCTTCTAACGGTAAGTTTCTTACAAACCGATAGGAAAAATACACCTGTTGGCCTTTTATGATCGCAAGGCACATTTTCTATCGGTTTTCTACTAAATCGCTAATAACCGATAGAAGATTGGGTTTAGTAGACTGCATTTCTGTACTAGTGCCAGGAATTATATTTATTTCGCGCAGACTATTGCCAATAAAACCCATATCTTATGTTGTATCCGAGAATACTATGGTTGCAGAGATACCTCCCTACGACCAGACTCTCTCGTAGATACAAGGTCCGATCTCATTACTATGGTCGTAGAGGTACGTAATCATCCTTTATCATAACCTTAGCATGATCCTCATGATTAATCCCGACATAATCATAAGTCCCTGACAAGATAACCGTCGAAGGAAGTTAGGATGGTAAGGTAGTTCCACGATGACCAAGTCAAGGTTGCCTAACTGCCACGTACCCATGATCTGCAGCAACCACCATGTATCCACAACCTCACAGCTACCACCTCGGGGCAGTTAAGAGTGATCGTGGGAAGTGCCTTCAGGAGGATAACTGATGAACTTTTTGGCAAGTATAAGAAGGCCTTCAAGGGAAGGATCAGGGGAAGACGATCGACTACAAAGAAGACTAGGCTTAGCCAGATAAGATTAGCTAGCTCATACACATTGTAACAATCTCTCTATAATTCTTTTTCCCGCATAGTAAAATACATAGGATGTAGAGTCATTACTCAGCTACGAGGGCCTGAACTCAGATAATTCTCTCTGTCTTAGATTCATAGATACCTTGAACACCTTGGGAATTTGTTTGATTGGCGCCATTCATCATCCCTCTCTTTTTTGCAGAAATTCGACAGAAGGACCCCCGGGTTCCAATCATCGACAGCTGGCGCCCACTGTGGGGGCCTTGAACATAACTCCAACAGCGTCGTCACGATGGAGCACTAAAGAGCGAGAAGGTTCCCATCAATCACAAAAGTGATGTACTCCCGCGCATACCTGACATGACAAAACCAGATGAACTAGCACTTCTTGCGACCACAATCGCATACCAGTGCACTTGCGTCTGGGACCGCGTCATGATTTTCCCCAGGTCGACAACTTCCGCAACCACGGAGATAGTCGTGATGATCTACGAACATGCAGTATGCACGTGGATTGTAAAGCTTTTTCACCCGGACTGCAGAACGTGGTCTAGCCTGATAAGTTCAAACCCAGTACTATCGAGAGGTTCAATGGGACTCAAAATACAACTGAATTTCTTCAGATCTACGTCACTGCTATCCAAGCAGCCGGAGGAAATGAACTGGTCATGGCAAATTATTTGCCGACGGTCCTTGAAGGTCCGCCGCGGACCTAGTTGTTTAATCAACCAGAAGGATCGATCTACAACTGGGAGATGTTGTTTGATGCTATACTCAACAACTTCCAAAACTGCTGTGAGAAGCCAGGCAAAGAGGATGATCTTCATCATCTGTGCCAGACTTCGACTGAAATCCTCTGGTAGTTCGTCAAGAGATTTGTAGGAGTGAGAAATACCATTCCTAAATCTCTGATTCTTCAGTTATCAGGGCCTTCAAACATGTTGCTCGATATCGAAGGTTCACAGAGGACTTAAGTATCCATCCCCCATGATCAGTGTCTGACCTCTTCGACATGGCTGATCGATATTATGATGTAGTTGAAGCTGTAGAATGGAATAGGATGGTGGACAAGGGTAATATACCTCCTCAACTGGGCCTAAAACTGAAAAGAAGGAAGGTTCGAGCAAGAAGCCTGAATTCTCTGCAGGTGGCAAGTCTAAGAAGCCCAACACGAATGGAGCAAGCTGGTTTCGTGAGGTCGTAGTCTTGGATAAGCAACCACAAGAGAAAGGTAAAAAAGTTCTATTCAAATCTAATAAACTTCCCTTCGGTGGTCAAATTAGTGATCGCACGGAAAAACAGACTAACCCGCAGGGAAACAAAAAATGTTGTCCATTACACAACGAATCTGAACACGACCTCAAGAATTGTCGTGCCTGGTTGAAGCGCATGGACGATTTCTATCAAGGAACTGCGCCTATGCCAACCATACCAGAAAACAGCCAATCCTGAGGAACTAAAGACGCCGACGGAGATGAGGTAATGCCAAACCAGGTACCTAGGAATCACGTTAATGTTATTTTTGGTGGATCTTTATCTTATTTTTCTAAGCATCAATTTAAAGCTGTTTACCGGGAGGTAAATAGTGTTAAGCTCCCCTCAGAGAACTTCAATTTCCCCGTTGGTCAGAAACTTCGTTGACGTTAACCTGGAAGATTGTCCCAAAGGATTGTGGCATCCTCGACGACTCCCTTTGGTATACCCCCATAATTAGCAACGCTAAAGTGGGACAAGTGTTGGTCGATGGAGGATGTTCACTCGACCTACTCTTCACCAAGCTCTTGACGAGATGCAGATACCTCACTCAAAGACTAAACCCGTGGCACACCCGTTTTTGGGGATTATACCTGACTCCTCGATGATGCCCATCAGGCCAATAGTGTTATTCGTAACACTCGGGGGACCGGAGAACTTTCGAATAGAATTTATTACTTCGATGTGATTGACTTTGATTTCGTTTACAATGCCATCTTTGATAGGCCATCACTCGCCAAATTCATGGCAGCCACACACTATGCTTACTAGTTCGTCAAGATACTAGGGCCAAAAGCCGTCATCACGGTCAGAGGCAGCCAGAATACGACTCTCACGTGTGATCGCATTTCTTTGGAACTGATCGATCAATTGCCCCTACGGGATGTCAAGTTGGCGAACATAGAACTTGATGCGGTCAAGGAGACTTCGCGACCAGATGAAAATCTCAAGCAAGTTCCCCTATTCCCAGATGACCCAACTAAGACTGTTCGGATCGGGTCAGCGCTGGATGACAAATAGGAACTCACACTCATTACTTTCCTTCGAGCTAACGCAGATGTGTTCGCGTGGAAACCATCCGACATGCCCAGAGTCCCAATGGAAGTGATCCAGCATCGGCTAGCTATTCGGCCTGGACAAGACCAATCAAGCAAAAGCTCAGACGCTTTGGTCCTGATCGACAAGAAGCCATTCGTTCAGAGTTAACTAAACTCTAGGAAGCTAGTTTCATTCACGAGGTCAACCATCCTGAATGGCTCGCAAATCCTGTCATGGTCCTCAAGTCCAATGGTAAGTGGTGCATGTGCGTCGATTACACCAATCTTAACAATGCCTGCCCAAAAGATGATTTCCCCTTCCTCGCATCGATCAATTGGTCGATTCAACCACGAGTTGTGAACTGATGAGCTTCCTGGATGCTTACTCAGCTACCATCAAATTAGTATGGCAGAAATAGATGAAGAGAAAACTGCCTTCATCACACCGTTTGGCACCTACTACTATGTCAGAATGTCATTCGGGCCCAAGAATGCTGGTTCCACGTACCAGCGCTTGATCTAGAAGACCTTTTATCTCAACTAGGGTGTAATTTAGAAGCTTACATGGATGATCTGGTTGTAAAGAGCTCACAAAGCTCTAATCATGTAAATGATCTCACTTAGACTTTCTATAATTTGAATAAACATGAAATCAAATTGGATCCCAAAAAGTGCTCTTTTGGAGTTTCTTCTGGTAAACTTTTGGGTTTCCTTGTTTGTTCATGAGGCATTGAGGTTAATCTCGATAAAATATGGGTCATTGAGAAAATGCGATCCCCTTCGTCGACGAAGGACGTCCAAAGCCTAACAAGTCAAATGGCGATTTTAAGTCATTTCATATCGCAGTTAGGTGAACGTGGTTTACTTTTCTTTAAGGTACTATGTAAGCAAAATGGTTTCCAGTGGTCAAACGAGGCTGAAAAAGCCTTTCAGGAAGTTCAAGCATATTTATCAAGTGCTCCAATGTTAGTTTCCCCAGAAATGGGAGAACTGTTGCTCATTTAGTTAGCCGAAATACCTTGCGCGGTCCGTGTAGTACTGGTCACAAAAAGGGATAGAGTGCAACAGCCAGTATATTACATGAGTGAAGTACTAAACGACCAAAGGAGTGCTACCCTAAGGTCCAAAAATTGCTTTGTGCCCTCTTAATGGCTTCCCAAAAGCTGCGACATTACTTTCAAACGCACAAGATTTCTGTGCCATCGTCATTCCCCTTAGGGGACATCCTCCGTAATCCGGAAGAAATTGGTCGAGTCACTAAATGGGCAGTTGAACTGGGGGTGTTTGATCTCCACTTCACTGCTTGAATAGCGATCAAATCTCAAATTCTTGCCGATTTCGTAGTTGAATGGACTAATCCCCAACCACTTGTGCAAGAACCTACAGATTTGTCTACTAACGACCTTTGGATGATATACTTCGATGGTTCTCGTGGTTTTTTGAACTCGGGGGCCGGAGTGGTCTTAATCACGCCTCAGGGCGACCAGCTCCAGTACGTCATACAACTCCACTTTGTTGCGACTAATAATGCAGCAGAGTATGAAGGTCTTCTAGCCGGGCTTTGAGTAGCCAAACCCCTCGGAGTCCATCAACTAGTGGTGAGGGGAGACTCACAGCTAGTCATAAACCAAGTAAACAAGGAGTACAACACCTTCGATGAGACAATGGCTTGTTACCTGACCGAAGTGAGGAAATTGGAAAAATACTTCAGAAATTTTGAATTCCAATTCGTTCTGCGAAGAGACAATATTCTCGCAGACCAGTTGTCAAAACTGCGGTCCTCACGTGCATCCGCTCTGGCAGGAGTGTTCGTTGAGCACTTAAAACATCCCTTGATCACCGAGAAGACCGAGGCGATTACTAGCGTCGCCGCGCTCAAGTAGGAAGCAGATTGGATCAAACCATTGAGAATCTACCTTGCGCATGAGACCTTGCCCGAGGATGAAACTGAAGCTAATCGATTAGTTAGGAAAGCATGCCTGTATAGACTGGTCGAGGGAACCCTGTACAAAAGAGCATGCAAGGCGTACTCATATGTTGCATACCTCAGGAGGAAGGCCAAAACCTACTGAGAGATATCCACGAAGGCATGTGCAGTGCACATGCATCCTTTCGAACACTGGTCAGAAAGGCTTTTCAACAAGGGTATTACTGACATATGGCACTCAATGATGCCAAACATTTGGTCAAGACCTGCCCCAGTGTCAATTTCATGCTCGGCAAGTTCATCAGCTGGCATATGCACTACAAACCATTCCCTTAACATGGTCATTTGCCGTATGGGGAATAGAGATCTTGGGACTAATGCCCCAAGCCTTCAATAGATATAAATTCCTGTTTGTAGCCATTGATATGTTCACTAAATGGGTTGAGGCTGAACCAGTCTGCACCATTATCGCCGTTGCAGCGCAGAAGTTCTTTCACAAGAACATCGTGACACGATTTGGTATCCCAAGTTGTCTCATAACAGACAATGGTTCCCAATTCGTAAGTGGTCTTTTCCTAGACTATTGTGACGATATTGGTACTAAAGTCAGTTTCTCTTTCATTACTCATCCGCAAAGCAACGGGACAGTTGAACGTACCAATGGGCAAATAATACAAGGCTTCAAGAAACGATTATTTGACCGTCTTAAAATACACTCAAGGGCTTGGGTAGACGAACTCTACTCCGTTCTATGGGCCATTCATACCACACCCAGTAGAGCAACGGACGACACGCCTTTCCAACTGGTTTTTGGTACCAAAGACATGCTACCAAGCGAATCCAACTTGGCTCCCCTCGTGTTAAAAACTTCGATGCTACAGATACCAATGAAGCATGCGGAGATGAACTCATTCTTCTGGAAGAAAAGTGTAATCAAGCACTGTTTTGATCCGCCGCATATTTACAGGCTTTGCGTAAATATCACAGCAAAGGGTGCGACCACGTAGTCTTCAAGTGGAGACCTGGTTTTGCGAAAGATCCAAAACCAATCTAATTGCCACAAATTCTCGCCCCAATATGAAGGTCCCTACACTATGGTCTCCTTGCCGCGACCTGGATCAGCTTGATTGGCTATGGAAGATGGCAGTGTTCTCTCCAATACATGTGACATCGATCAACTGCGCAAAGTTTACGTGTATGTCTTCTCCATTATTTCTCATCTATATACAATAACAAACATTTACCTATCTTAATGTTGTAGTTATCTCCACTCTTTTGTCCTATATTTTCCTCGAGTCACGCTTGGGGGCTGGCCACAAAGCAAACTCTTTAACGTAATGCCCAAGTGGATTCACTGATCGATCTCATGATCACATCTAATCAAGACATCTCTCTATAAGCCGTTTCTCAGCGCCTAGAGACTAGATAGAATGTTTCAGATCATTCGAGTGGCTGTCAGTTCACAAAAAGCTCACGCATTTACCTTCAGATGTTTGCCCTTGCAACCATATGATCGTAAACAGTCAAGGCATCTCTTTCCAAGCCGGTTCTCAATCAACCATGAGATGCATTTTCCTGCTACCATAATACCACACTACAACATATTCATGGTTCTAGTAGGTGGATAGGGAGAATACGACTATGGTATTAAAACAAGGAAAGTACCAAACATTTCGATATTTTGTTTGAATTATAAGAAACTTTGCTAACTGTATGTATTTGCAAGGTACCAAATCTTTGCCAAATCAGGTAAACAAATTTCATTTTTCATTTCAATAATGTTACTATTACAAGATGTCATTGCAGATTTTGCATCATAAGAGATCAATATCTTGGAGTAATTTCTCGGTAAGAGGCTTCACCTTATCCATTATTTCACTCAGCTGATCCTCACTATCGAAAGTGGCATCCTCGGAAATGGAGATAGGAGGCGATTCTGGTGGAGATTTGGGAGATGCTTGGAGCTTTGATCGAGTCTCTTCCGGATGATCGGCTGGCTTTCTTTCTTTTCCTTCAGCTGTTCTCCTGGTCTCTTGTTCCTGTTCTTTCACTTGATTGTCTCTGGCTTTCGCGTGTAAGTTGGTTCTTCTGGCTTTCATGGCATTTAACTCTAAGTCGTTGGATTGGTCTCTTGGACGTGATTTTCTGTTTTCCATGAGGAATTCGTTTCTTTCTAATGTCACTCAAAGCGTGGAGTTTTCATCTAAGGATTTTCTTATGGTTGCTTCTTTTGGTAGAAGTATATTCCGTCCTTCAGAAGTTTCTTTAAGTAAAATTCTGTCTGCTTATTTTGGAGGTTTAAGTTTGGACTTCAGAGTGATTGCGTTGACTGATTTCAGTTTTAGGTTTTCGGTTTGTGACAAAAGAATTGGTTTTGCCATTCTTAAGATGAATCAGGTTATTCATAAGGATTTCTCCTTATTCTTCTCCCTTTGGAGAGACGGAGGTCCAAATTGGAGGAGAGAATTTAGCCTCTGGAAGCTAGAGCAAGAAAAGGAATGGTCTTTAGTCATTCATAAAAAGAATTCAAAATGTTCTGGTATTTCTGTCTTTGATTGGATCCAATTTACTGATCAACCTCAAAGGAATTCTTCTTCAGGCCGGGTTTCGGTGTTCAAACGTCTTCAGTTCTAGAATAGTCATCTTCAACGATCTTCTAGCTTGACCCCTCGGAATTCGCTTCGATGTTTTAATTGTCTTGCCCTGGGTCATGTTAAACAATTTTGTCGTTCACAGGCGCGCTGTTTGAATTGCTATAATTATGGCCATTTTCATCATTATTGTTTGAAACGTCATTTGGTTTGGAAAAGGAAGAGGCTTTCTGGCTTCCAGGCAAATTGTGGTAGTGGAATTGGTACAGTTGCCTCTCCTTTCGCGCCTCTTTCTGGAGGTCTTCCCTTGAATCGGATGGCTGATTGGTGTCCTCAATTTGGATCTAACCTGGATCCTGTGGCTAGGATGGATTTGGAGAAGGGTAAACATGTGCTCTGTCACTTCGATTCTTTCTCTGAGTTCTTTGGGTTTCGTGATTCTACTGCGGTTAATCATTTCGCTCCCCAGCCTGCCTCTACTTCCACTTCTCCTTCCACCTCGGATATTTTTATTTTGGCCTCCTATTTAGCCATTGTTCTTCTTGTTAACTCCTTCACAAACATGGCTAATTACTGGGTGGATCCTGCTCCATTCTTGCGAGATGGATTGGAGGAAATTGTTGTGCAAGGTCGTCCTCTCCGTGCTAGGTGTGTATCTACCAGAAATGAGACCAATGACAATGTTGCAATTGTCAGTCTTGCGCCGGAGGCTGTGGCACCCATTCAAGTGATCAGAAACTACTTTCAGAATGCAAGAGAGATCCCTGTTCAAGTCTACCCTTCGGGATTGGGAGATGCTTCTGTTCGCTTCCAATCAGCTCTACAGAGAGATATCTTGCTGGATGAAGGACTTCATGTTGAAGCTAATTTCATGCTTTTCCTTAACCGTCACAATGAAGGTTTTAATGCAAGAAGGGTTAGCTTCAATCAGGAAGTTTGGCTTATGCTGTTAAACTTTCCTCTTGATTTCTGGTCTTTTCAAACACTTAACAAGGCTGTTTCATCTTTTGGCTTTCTCAAAGAGTGGGACAATGATTATCAAAGAACTGGTGATAGATCTCATGTTATGGTGAAGTGTTTAGTAACTTCACTTGTTGAGATCCCTCGTTATTTGGTCGTTTCCGAACCCAGTGAAACGTTAGGAAGGAGCTGGACTGTGCAAGTTGTTATATGCTCTTCCCGTCAAACTGGGGCCCTAGAGGGTGATGAGGATGATCCTGAGGATCAACACCCTGACTTAGAAAATGTTGATGAAAACCCTGATGATGACCTGAACATGAATTTAGATGATGCTCCTACTGAAGGTGACCCTGCGAACTTTCAGAATATTGGGGACCCTGTTTGGGATGCTCTTGTCCCTCAACAACCAGAAGCATGGGATGCTTGGAGAGTCAATGATCAGTCTTCTATCTCCTCTAGATGTTCATCTGGCTTTATGGTTGACTTTGCTGATGATTCACTTTGCTGTTTGTTATTTGACTTGTCTTTGAAGATATCTACTAGGAGGATAAATTTGCTGTTATGTCTTCAGTGTTCATGGAGTCTTTTTAATTCTTCTGCTCCAAGAACTTCATCTTCTAATGAGATTTCTCTGTGGTTCAAGAATCAGTTGCTATCCTCTCCTTCTAGAAAAAGAAAGTTGAACGCTCCTTTGGAAGTTTTAGGACTGCATCATAGCCCTAGGTTGGCAGCTAAATTCAGAGGTTTCAAACCTGGATCCTTCCTGCCTTTTGCTTCTGATCAACCAGGCTCCTCTCGACTTCCTTCTCCACACCTTTCTTTGGAGATGCTGCAGGCTTTCGGATCTTTCTGTGGAATTCCTTCAGAGTTGATCTCTAAGGAAAAATTGCAAGCGCCAAGGATTATGGACATTGATGACTAATTCATCCTGCAAGACTTTTTTGCTGATTTCTTCTAAGTTTGGGGAAAGGCTAATGCTGTGTTTTGTCTTAATATGTCTGATCCTAATTTTTTGTTACATTGTAACCTGGGTTGTTACAATGAGTTGTCATCTGAACCCTCTTTTCATCTATGCATACTTCTAGTAAGTTTAATATTCTCAATTGGAATATCCGAGGCTTAAACTCTTTGGATAAAAGGATTGCCATTTGTAGTAAAATTATGGATGAAAATTGCTCTATTATATGTTTGCAAGAAACAAAAGTGCAATTGGTGGATAATTTTCTGATCAAGTCCTTCTGTCCAAGATTTTGGAATGATTTTGAATTTATTCCTTCAATTGGTAATTCTGGAGGGATTTTAACTGTTTGGAATAGCAACTTTTTTACAAAGGAAGATGTGATGTTCAATGACTTTTGTCTCTCGGTTACTCTGAAACAAAAACTCTCTAATAAGCTTTGGATTATTTCAAATGTTTATGGTCCTTGTTGTCCTCAGAGGAAGTTGGAATTTCTTGACTGGTTTAGAAACACTTCGGTGTCTTCTAATTCTCTCTGGATAATTATGGGAGACTTCAACCTTTCTAGGTTTCCTTCTAATAAGAATAAAGGAACCTTTAATTCTGGAGAAGCTGATCTCTTTAATGAATCTATTAATCATCTTAATTTGGAGGAGCTGACTGTCAAAGGAATGCAATATACTTGGTCTAATATGCAAGTTCAGCCTACTCTGGTTAAACTTGACTGGTTTTTTGTGAATGGTGAATGGTTGAGGACTTTCCCTAACACCTTTGTTACAACTTCTAGTAGACTTGTGTTGGATCACTTCCCCTGTATTGTGCATGCCTCGTCTATCTTCCCTCATGCTAGGTGTTTTAGATTTGAAAACTTCTGGAGAAATTGTCATGGTTTTCTAGATGAGGTTGCTACAACTTGGAATAATTTTGGACATGACACCAATGTTACAAGAAGAATCAATTCTAAATTCAAGATTTTGAGAAGATCTTTAAAAAGTTGGAGCAAGCAATTTAAGCTTTCTCAAACTTTAGAGCACAATTGCTATTTTACTCTGAATCTTTTGGATGGTTTGGAAGAACAAAGAGATCTTTCCTGTATGGAATTCAATTTTAGGAACACTTTGAAATTCTTTTTGAAGGATCTCCTAAGAAATAGACATGAGTATTGGAGGCAAAGAGGAAGACTTCGTTGGGCCAAATTGGGAGATGAAAATACAAGATTCTTTCATTCGGTTGCCTCTAATAACTTCAGAACTAATCACATTGTCTCTATCAAAAATAATCTAAATGCAGAGCTTTTCAATCATTCTGATATTGCGAAACATCTCTGGCTCTCTTTTAAAGATAGAATTGGTTCTTCGGACTATCAAGGAATGTTATTTAATCTCTCTGAGTTTTGTTCTCTTTCTTTGTCAGATCCTGCTGTTTTGGAGACAAACTTTACTTCGTTTGAGATTGACTCGATTATACCTAGTATGCCTTTAGATAAGAGTCCTGGTCCGGATGGTTTTAACGGAGCTTTCTTTCGAGCTTGTTGGATGATTATTAAGCATGATTTTTATGATCTCCTTCATCAATTTTTTGAGGGGCAAGCTGAACTATTCAGAATTAATTCTTCGTTTATCACGTTGATCCCTAAGAAAGATGGTGCTAATAAAGTGTCGGATTATCGTCCAATATCTCTACTTAATAGTTCTTTGAAGATCATTACTAAGCTTCTTGCGAACCGCTTACAACAAGTGATTACCTCTATTATTCATCGCAATCAATATGGTTTTATTAAATCACGGACTATTCAGGATTGTGTTGCTTGGACTTATGAGTATATTAACCTTTGCAAGAAGAGCCACAGCAAAGCTATTCTTCTGAAATTGGATTTTGAGAAAGCCTTTGACATGATAGAACATGATGCTATCATTGAGGTTCTTAAGGTTAAAGGTTTTGGGGAAAAATGGATTAGCTGGATTAATCTGATCTTGAGATCTGGTTCTTCCAATATTCTTTTAAATGGGATTCCTGGTAATCAAATTTGGTGTAAACCGGGAGTTAGGCAAGGTGATCCTTTATCGCCTTTTCTATTTGTGCTTGTTGCTGATTTGCCCCAATCTATTTTAAATTTAGCTAAGGACAAGGGTCTGCTTAATCTGCCTGCGTTTTGTGAGAGAAATGAGGATTTTCCCATTGTTCAATATGCTGATGATACTCTTATCGTTATGAAAGCGGATGCAAAAGAAGTTTTTCTTCTCAAAGCTCTTCTTCATTCTTTTGCCACCTCCACTGGATTAAGGGTTAACTTTCACAAATTCTTCATGGTTCCCATCAATTGTTCTGACGATCTTGTCTTGAACCTTGCTGGGATTCTTGGTTGTCAAGTGGGCTCTTTTCCTTTCACTTACTTGGGTCTTCCCCTGAGTTTGTCCAAGCCAAAGGTAATGTTACAACCGGCTGATTGAAAGATTTGAAAGAAGGCTCTCTGGTTGGCAATACTCCTTTCTTTCTTTGGGAGGAAGATTGACTTTAATCAACTCGGTTTTATCTTCTCTCCCAATGCTTACTATTTTAACGCTCAAAATTCCACAAGTTGTTCTTGACAGAATGGATAAAATTAGAAGAGGGTTTTTATGGAGGGGAAATTTAAATTGTGCGGGAAGTCATTGTCAGATTGCTTGGGACAAAGTTTGTAGACCTAAATCAAATGCTGGTCTCGGAGTCATAAATCTTACAATCCAAAACTTGGCGCTGCTGTTGAAGTTTTTGTTCAAGTTTTTCAACAGAAACTTTGCTCCTTGGGTCCAATTAGTTTGGTCTCATCACTATTCGAATTGTATTCCGTCAGAGATGCATCTGGTGGGTTCTTTTTGGTGGAAGGGCATTTTTCATCTTTTAATCTACTTCAAAGGTATCTCTTTATGTTCGATTGGGTCAGGGGATACTTTTGACTTGTGGAATGATCTTTGGACTTCGGAAATTTTGGCTCATAAATAGGCTGAATTGTTTTCCTTCTCTGCTCAAAACTTGACTACTCAACAATTTTGGAATCTGAATAACTTGGAAACTATCTTCCATTTGCCTCTCTCAGAGCTAGCTTATAATCAATTTCAGAGTCTTTTATTGCTTCAGCATAATACAAGGAATCTTGTTACTTTAAACGATTGTTGGTCTATCCTTGGAAATAAGCTTCATACTTTCAAGACTAATAAAGTTTATAAGAGATTGATGGGTTCTACTTTTCCTCATCCCATTTTCAAGCTCTGCTGGAAGACCAAGTGTATGTCTAAAATCAAAATCTTCATTTGGATTCTTCTTTGGGAATGTCTCAATACCAGAGAGAGATTAGGAAGGAGAAACTTTCTGATTTCTTTGTATGAGTGTGAGCTCTGTTCTGATGGCTTTTTGGAATCTCATTTCCATCTCTTTTTTGAATGTGCTTTTGCCATCCAATGCTGGAATCTTATTGGCATTAGATGGAGAGGAACATTGTCTTTTTCAGCCATGATGAATTTGATTTGGAAACTCAAGGAGGACAACTCGACATTCAAAGATTTTCTCATGGAAGTAATCATGGCTTCGTTGTGGAATATTTCGAAGATTAGAAATTCCAAAATTTTCAATCAACAGACGGGGAGTCTCTTCAAGTGGAAGAAAGACTTCATTTCAGATTTGAAGTTAATTGCTGCTCGTTCCCCTGTTGATACTAAAGGAAAATTTCTTAGATGGGTTGATCTTTTGTAATATTTGCTTGTTCTTTTCTCTTGTAACCTAAACTTTATATATATATATATATTTTATTATACAGTAGGTTCCTTGCCTACTGTATTTTCTTCAAAAAAAAAGTGGCATCCTCACCCACAGGGTTCTGATCCAATTTCGAATCATGGTAACACCTCAACTTGCTAAGGATGGTAGAAGCTACAGCCTCAACGTCAAACTTCAAAGCTTCCTTTTGCCTCCTAAAAGTTTCAGAGGCGCTCTCCACTAGTGAATCAATTTGAGCAGCAACTAACCGGCAGGACTCACTGAGGCTTAAATCATCCTTCTTAGGATCGATAACGTCCGGCCCCAATAAGCCCGCATCCATCTTCAATTTGTTGAAAGTGTCCAACTCGACACTGCTACAACTCTTGATGGTCACTTCTAAAGTGCTCTTCTCGTCGCGAGCTAGCTTAGCAGCATCTCTAGCCTTGTCGCTGGATATCTCATAACGCTCACAAAGCTTGTGAAGTTTATCGATGTCTATCCCCTTCTGGATGGATTTTTCCTCATATTGATCCTTTTCTTCGGTCACCGCTTTGATTTGCTCTTCTTGCACTGAAAGAAGATGAAATAAAGTCGGTTAAAGTTTGCAAAGGTAAGCAAAGACTTCCGCTAAAAGTGAACTCACATTTTATCTTATTTTGCTGCTCTTCGCATAGTACCAGGAGATGTTCAAATTTTGCCTTAAGCGTTTGGTACAGTCCTGATACTTGATCGAAGGTCACAGTCTTCTCCCAGGCCTCTTTTAGCTCGGCTTCAAGGGCCAGAGTTTCGGTGAGCCTTTTTTTGGCTTCAGCCAGTTTCTTCTGTAGGACAGACTTCTCCATGCTGCAACAAGCATTATTAAAGATTCAATAGACTAAGGAATCGAAGCTATGTACTTACTGCTTCAATTGATGATTCTCCGTCTTAGTGACCTTCATGTGTTCGGCTAGTAAGCCAGATGTGCGTATCACACCCTGCATAAAACAATTGATACTAGGGACATAATTCCAAAGGGGAAGACAACTTGGTGATTTGCTGAACGATGGTGTCATTCAACCGAGTAGTTCACCTTGTGGATCTCCTGTGGTGTTAGTGCCAAAGAAAGATGGGACTTGGCGTATGTGCATCGACTACCGAGCACTGAATAAGATCACCATCAAGAACCGGTACCCCCTTCCTCGTATTGTTGACCTACTAAACCAATTGAAGCATGTTGCTGTCTTCTCAAAGTTGGATCTTAAGTCAGGATATCATCAAGTCAGCATCCGAGAGGAGGATATATGGAAGACTGTGTTCAAAATGCGACAAGGTCTGTTCGAATGGCTGGTCATACCGTTTGGCCTCTGCAATGCCCCGGCAACTTTCATGCGTCTTATGAATGTCGTATTGCGACAGTTCATTGACGAATTTGTGATCATTTACCTCGATGAAAGATTGGTCCATAGTTGATCGAGGGACGAGCACCTCATTCATGTCGAAAAGGCACTACTACAGAAATGTAATCCACTAACCCATATCTTCTAACGGTTATAAGAAATCTGGGAAAAATCCGATAGAGTACGACGACAGCGGTGGAGAAGAGGCTTTTTACTATCAGTTATATTCTGGTGCACCGTTAGTGAAATGCAAACATTTTTTACTATCGATCATTACTGTACAAACCAATATAATAGATTAAATAGTATTATCGGTTTGTCTTTCGTAACTGATAGTGAAATTACAGACTTTTTACTATCGGTTCATACTGTACCAACCGATATAATAGAGTAAATTTTACTATTGGTTTCTCTTTGGTAACTGATAGTGAAATTACGGAATTTTTACTATCGGTTACTACTGTACCAACCGATATAATAGAGTAAATTTTACTATCGGTTATATAAAACAAACTGATAGTAAAATGATGTCATCTAAACTAATGGTTATAACAGTGGGGACCTTAATAGAGAGAAAAGTTTACTATCGGTTGTGGTTTTGAACCGATAGTAAAATTGCACAACTTATCTCGACCCCTGCTCTGTATCCTCGATTCATTTCTACCGTATGTGCATCCACGCTCCAAGCTAGAGTGATCTAGAGAAACTAGCTGAGAAGTTGATAATTTGATTCCCCTCGGTATTGTCATCTTCTCATCTCTCTCGATCACTCTTTCACACTCTCCCTCTCTCTCTACTTCCAATTCATTAAACTAGATACATGTAGCTCCAAACTAGCTAGAAGGCTAGGTTGGCTAGCTAGCTATAGCTTGCTGAAGTTAAGCTAGGAATGATTTATGGCTGAAGTTAACTAGCTAGCTAGCTAGCTCTTCCAATTAATGCATCAAGTTAATTAGGGTTTCATATATATCCATTTGATGTAATTAAGTAGCTGTACACACATATGGCCTAGCTAATTGATGATGTTTCATGCATGCATGCCCTGAGTCATTAATTATTTATTTCAATTTGTCAATTTTGTGAAATAGTTGTAGATGGACTGAGAATATTGGATGCATGGAATAAAACGTACTACTGTTGAGTATTTGGAGGGTGTTAATGGGTTTATTAAATTTGCTGAGCAAGAAAAGGTAAAGAAGGGAGAGAAATATATGCATTGTCCTTGTATAGATTGTATGAACTTAAAAAGGTTCAGCAACTCTGATTAGATTAGGAGTCATTTGATTCGTCGTGGTTTTAACGCACGCTATACCCGTTGGATATGGCATGGTGAAGATCTTGAGGAAACGAGCACCGCCACCACTCAGCAGCACCCGGAAGTGGATTGCAGTAATGATGATCATCAAAACATTGATAATGTTCATTCGGATGTGCATGTAGATGATGACAATTTAGATGCAATGTTATGTGATGTAGAAGAAGATTACAGCGAAAATGATTTTCTTAAATTTGAGAAATTAATTGTTGATTCTGAGAAGCCTTTGTTCCCCGGATGTGCAAAATTTACAAAGTTGTCTTCTATGTTGAGATTATATAACTTGAAGGCAAGCAACGGTTGGAGCGATAAGAGTTTTACGGCGCTATTAGATCTTTTAGCGGACACGCTTCCAGAGGGAAATGAGTTGCCAAGATCAGTTAACCAGGCCAAAAAACTATTGTGTCCGTTGGGAATGGAAATCAAAAGAATCATACATGCCGAAATGATTGTGTTCTGTACCGTAATGAGTACGAGGATTTGCATGTTTGTCCAAGATGCAGTGCATCGCGGTATAAGCTTGGGGACATAATTTATCACAATGGATGTGATGAGGTAAAGAAAGGGCCTCCGGCTAAAACTGTGTGGTATTTGCCTGTGATTCCTAGATTGAAATAGCTGTTTGCAAATCTAAAAGATGCGAAGTACTTGCGTTGGCATGGTGAAGGTCGGAAACAAGACGGAAAACAAAGACATCCAGCTGATTCTATTCAATGGAAAAACATTAACAGAACATTCGGTGAGTTTGGCAGCGAAGTGAGGAATATAAGGTTTGGGCTGAGTACGGATGGTATGAATCCACATGGAAATATGAGCAGTCGGCATAGCACTTGGCCGGTTCTTTTATGCATCTACAATCTTCCTCTTTGGTTATGTATGAAGCGTAAGTGCATCATGATATCGTTACTAATTTCAAGACCCAGACAACCCGGGAATGATATTGACGTATTTCTATCACCGTTAGTCGAGGACTTACATAAATTGTGGAGCGAAGGGGTGCGGGTGTGGGATGCACATAAGCGAGAGAATTTCATGTTGCGGGAAATGATATTTTGCACCATAAATGATTTCCCGGCCTATGGAAATTTGTAAGGGTATAGTACGAAAGGAGGCAAGGCTTGTCCTATTTGCCTAGATGAAACTGAAAGCATGTGGTTATCGAATTGCAGAAAAACAGTGTACATGGGTCACCGCAGATTCCTTCGGATGCATCACGCCTACTGTAAGAAGAGGAAGTCATTTAATGGGAAGCCTGAGAAAGGATCAGCCCCAGTGTTTGTGACTGGTAACGAGCTTTTGTTTGCGTGTGAAGGACATCAAAGTTGAGTTCGGTAAATATTCTAAACCTCCAGGAAAAAATGTTTGGAAGAAGAGATCGATTCTTTGGGATCTGCCATATTGGGAGCACTTACAAGTTCTACATTGCATTGATGTCATGCACGTAGAGAAAAATGTTTGTGACAGTTTGATTGGTTTGTTGTTGAACATTCCAGGAAAGACGAAAGATGGCATCAACGTTCGCCCTGACATGCTCGACATGGGCATAAGGACTGAGCTTGCACCGTTGGAGAAGGGAAAGCATACATACCTCCCCCGGCCTACTATACTTTGTCAAAAAGAGAAAAAACAGAACTCTGTCAGTGCCTATATGGTGTCAAAGTTCCATGCGGGTATTTTGCGAACTTGAAAAAACTTGTGTCCATGAAAGACTTGAAACTAGTTGGTATGAAGTTCCATGATTATCATGTACTGATGTCACAAATGCTTCCCATTGCTATCAGAGGCATTCTACCAGTCAAAGTCAGATAGACAATTACAAAGCTATGTTATTTCTTCAACACAATATCTGGCAAGGTAAGCGTGTACTCCTAGCAAGTTAATTAGCTCCATTCGTGGAACTTGTCAGATTTTTTGGATCTGAATATTTGCTGCGACTGTGTCCTTGCAGGTAATTGATTTGGATGGACTGGATGATTTGCAACGCGATGTGACTACAACTCTTTGTCAGCTGGAGATGTATTTCCCTCCATCTTTTTTTGATGTTATGGTCCATCTAATTGTTCACCTTGTCAGAGAAATTAAGTTTTGTGGACCCATGTTCCTGCGCTACATGTATCCATTTGAGAGATTTATGGGTATCTTGAAGGGATATGTAAGGAATCGACATTAGCCTGAGGGCAGTATCATTGAAGGTTATGCCGCCGAGGAGGTGATCAAATTTTGCACCAACTATATGGCCAGGGTTGACCCAATTGGCGTTCCTACGCCCCGACATGAGGGCAGGCTTCAGGGCATTGGAACGATTGGATTTAAAGCAGTCATCCCCTCTAGTGATCTGTATGCAAAAGCCCATTTTTGGGTCTTACAGCACATGACGGGGGTGGAGCCATACATACACGAGCAAAAGGAAATGTTACAGAAACAGAATCCTTTGAAGCCAGAGATTTGGGTCACCAGAGAACATAACAGGAAGTTTGCTAGGTGGATCGAAAATAGAGTCCTGCAAGCTTCTGAGGGCAACGTAGATGAAGTTGTTACATGGTTGGCCAGAGGACCTAGATTTACTGTAGGGACTTGGCAGGGGTATGACATCAACGGCTATTCATTTTACACAAGAACTCAGGACGAGAAGAGTACTATGCAATGTAGTGGAGTTACACTACTTGCTATTTCAGAGGATGATAGGGCAGTAAGGGCACTCAACTCATATTACGGTATTATTGAGGAAATATGGGAGCTCGATTATGTATTACTTAAGATTCCTTTGTTTCGATGCCAATGGGTCAAAATCTCTCGAGGTGTTAAAGTCGACAATTATGGGTTTACTCTCGTCGATCTCAGTAGAGTCGCACACCAAGATGATCCATTTATACTTGCTGAGCAAGCCACACAGGTGTTCTACATCGTTGACCCGACCAATCCAAAGTTGCACGTTGTCCTTCATAGTAAGAGACGTATTGTTGGGGTCGAAGACGTTGTGGATGAAGAAGAGTATGATCAGTTCGACGAACTACCTCCATTTTTAGATGGAATTCTTCAATCTGTCCCTACCTAAGATATTGGCGAAACAAGTTACCTGCGAGACGACCACGAAGGATTATGGGTGGACAACCATTCTTGACAGGTTTGTCATTTTGATATCTCCATCTTGATTGGCTATTCGAAGAAAGTTTCTATATGCATGATTCCTTATGTTCCATGATTGGTCTTTACTGTTAATTTATTTCAAAATTATTGGAAGTCATTTGCATGGGGTTTCAGGTTCTTTACAAGTGTAAAATGATGTACTGAGATCCATCTGTAATTGTTCTCAGGAAAACCCTTTAGGTCAATGACATTGTATTCTACTATCGGTTTCAATTTCCAAACCGATATGAATTTAAGATATACTATCGGTTTCTTGTTCACAACCGCTAGTAATACATATTGTGTTATGAGACCCTGTTCTACATTTTGGTTTGATCTTGTACAGTGGATTAATTTACTATCGGTTAATAATCATAAAACCGATAGTGAAATACAACGGCAATAAAGATCATTTGAACATAACTCTTGATTGTAAAATCCTATTTGGAAAATTTTTTCAGAAAAATATATTTAATGCAATGAAAATCATTTTTGTAAATTTTCATTTCAATTGGAGTTGATTTGAGCAATAATTGATTCTTTTCACAAATCAATATGAAAACTGCAAAATTCAGATTCCTCGTGGTTTTTGGCTGGTTTGTCATTTTGATATCTCCATCATGATTGGCTATTCGAAGAAAGTTTCTATATGCATGATTCCTTATGTTCCATGATTGGTCTTTACTGTTAATTTATTTCAAAATTATTGGAAGTCATTTGCATGGGGTTTCAGGTGTCTTTACAAGTGCAAAATGATGTACTGAGACCCATCTATAATTGTTCTCAGGAAAACCCTTTAAGGTCAATAACATTGTATTCTACTATCGGTTTCAATTTTCAAACTGATATGAATTTAAGATATACTATCAGTTTCTTGTTCACAACCGATAGTAATACATATTGCGTTATGAGACCCTGTTCTACATTTTGGTTTGATCTTGTACAGTGGATTAATTTACTATCGGTTAATAATCATAAAACCGATAGTGAACAATGCCAACACTCCAAACCCTAACTTCCATTGTATTTACTATCGGTTTGATGATGATTAACCGATAGTAAATATTCATATATTAGGTTAACCTCGCACGATTTTCCCTCCAGTGCAACTGATCACATTTCCAAATACTCGCGCATGGAAAACCCTAGCCTCCCCGACGTTCCCTTTTTCGCTCCTCTGCGCCACCATTGCCGCTCGCAATTGGGTTCTCCACCGCCTCCGGCCACTGCATCGTGCCATCGTAGGCCACTCCATGAACGACTGTAAGTGTTCTTGACCAAACCACAGTATCATTGATCTTGCCGCTCTCGTCAATTTCTTAAATTTATATTGAATAATTCATATGTGGTTCAATGTATTACAAATATAAACTAGATGAAAAGTGCATGAATTACAAACTTCATAGCTATGAGAATTACAGACTTGATGAAAATCACTAGAAATTTTTCGTTACATAGTAGTTCACTATCGGTTTCTTATTTCGAACCAATAGTAAAAGACCATAATCTGAATTTTCTGTTAATTATTTCCCATTTTCTAATTTTCATCTGAAATTTTGGTTCGTTTATCACAAAGCCATGATTCTTTATGTTCCGGCAGAGAGACTAGCATAGTTTGCACTGCTAATCTTATATATTTTCCTGAATACAAACTTGAATACTATCGGTTTTAATTGTCATACCGATAGGAAATAGAGTATCTCATATCGGTTTGGTATTGTCAACCGATAGTACATTGAATAGTTTGAATTTTGCAGATTTCATATTTGATTTGTGAAAAGAATCAACTATTGCTCAAATCAAATACATTTGAAATGAAAATTTATAGAAATGATTTTCATTGCATGAAATATATTTTTCTCAAAAAATTTTCCAAATAGGATTTTACAATCAAGAGTTATGGTCAAATGATCTTTATATTAAGAAAGAAGGTTGAAGTTCGACAACCTTTCGCAAATTGAGTTTACAAATCCATTTTAAATCCATTTTGAAGACCATGTTGATAGGAATTGATGATTTTTGGCCTTTTGAATGAAAATTTGACATTTTAACAAAAAGAGGTGGTTCATCATTGCCATTCCATTTTAGTTATGAACTTTGTCATGTACCTTTCTTCATATCAATTGATGGTCTGTTCATGGAATTTTAGGTAAAGCCATGTTGGCATCTTCCTTGGCTGATAGTAGTGATTCGGCAAGGGCGAACGTAGATGACCCTGCCTCGTCCCAGCGCAAGAGGAAGGCTCGAGCCGTGACTATGTTGTGCCGTTTGGTCAAACGCGCGGATCTTTCATGTGAGTTCAACTAGTTCGGGAGACCGATCGGGAAGAACGCCAGCCAGTACGCTGCCTATGTTGGTTTGTTGGCGAAGGAAAGGGTGAAGATCACCGTCCAGAGCTGGAAGGACGTTAAGGCCGATGAGAGGGATAGGCTGTGGGCGGAAGTGAAGGTAAAATTAATCAAAATCACTGAACTCTTGAGTAATCACATTCCCTTGGTTTATCCCAGAGATTAAGTAAGTCCTGCTTATATGCACCATTTGAAACAGGCCAAGTGGAACATCCCCGACGATGGTCCCAAGATAGCTTGCTTGAAGGACATGAACAACACATGGAAAACCTTCAAGAGCGTCCTCGTCAGTACCTTCCTCGCTAAAGGCAAATCTCCATGCGAGAAGTACCCCTTCATAACGGAGGAGTTATGGGAGCAATTCACCCAATAGAAGGGGACCCCTGAGTTCAAGGTATGTATGGTTCCTTTGCTTGGTTACACCATTGTATGCAGTAACCAGTGGTGCATTAATTTTTTTGTTTCTGGTACGAAGGCCCTTAGCGAGAAGAACAAGGCAATCCAAAGGAGGAATGACCACCCGCACCGGCTCGGCTCTCGCGGCTATGCGGGGAAGGAGGAGCAGTGGAACAAGGCTGAAGACGAGGTGTCGAATTTCATCGACTCCCCTGACCTACTGCTCTCCGAGATCCGCGATTTGCGATGCAAGCGCTGGTGGCTAGCCAGAGGGACTGTGGAGTTCCCAAACCCCAGGGACGTCGAGGTCGTGCAGCGAATCGTAAGTTGGCTAACTTCCTAGTTGGAATCATAGAGTGTGGTAGAAAAAACTATGATTACTAGTGTGCGCACAAGTTTGTATATATTTTTTCCTCACAATGGAGAGCTTTGAATGTAACAGATCTCTTGCTCGAAGGAGGCGACCGAGGGATTGTTCACTCCCCATAGGGAGAACGACATCCTTACCCGGGCTCTAGGGAACAAGGAGCATCCAGGGCGGACGCGAACCGTGGGGGGTGTGGTGCCATGGAAGGAAGGCTTCTCGGAGCCCGGGCAAAAGGCGAAGAAGGCTCGCAGCTGGAAGGAAAGGGAATCAGAGCTGTCTAAGAAGATACGGTCAGATGTGACTGCAAAATGTGACTGCAAAATTCGTGGACATGTTCGCTCAAATGAACTAGAAGTATGAACGCCTCAGCCGAGTTGTGCAGTCCAAGGGTTTAGATCCAGCTGCCGAGGTCGACGTTGCCAGGCCGAGTAGTTGCGGCTCGAAGGTTCATGTGGATCCGGTGGACCTGATTGAGGTATTGCAACTCTTGAGCTATATATGCAGTTTGGTTGATGCCACTCCGGTTACGTTAGAACTGTTTCGCTAACCTGTTATAATTGTTGCAGATTGCAGAAGCCGGAGAGCTGTAGCCTATTGATCAACATAGGCGACAAACCTGTAGTGGTTGCAAACGGGGTCGTATATCAGTCTTGGGAGGATGTCCGGATCCACTGCGTACCTCTGGAGCCTGGATTCGCAAAGGTACAGGTGGACATGGCCCTCCCGGGCTACAGCTCTTTTCCGTTGCCCGTCCCAACGGACGAAATGCAGAAAATTGGCGTGGCATTAGGCTCGTACATACAGTGGCCCAAGAAGAGTGCTAGACTACAGGAGGTAAACCCTAGCTATTCTAGCTTACAACTCAGTTAATATACTCAATTTGCAAAATCTAACTTACGTGTTCGTAACTTAAAGTGGACGATGGATGCCAGCTCACTTCCTGAGGACACCACCCCCAGCACAATGCATGATCGAGCTCCTTCGGCCCCCATGCCTCCTCCAACGGCCTCAAACCCTTCGCCATCAAATGAGGCCGGTGGCACTGCGCCCCAACCTTCGAAGGTATACACTCGCTCCCCGCCCAAAGGCAAGGGCAAGGCCAAAGGCAAGGCGAAACAAAACCAGCTGGATACGTTCAAGAACGGGTTCCCACTCGTGTCGGAGTACCTTCTGCGCAATATGGATCAAATAACCAAAGGTCTCCACGAGTGGTACCTGACCCGGTCTAGGCGCCACATCAACTTCTTATTCACTTCAGGCCAAGTCATTTTCACCGTGAGGCCGGGAGCATATCGGTGGCCCATGAGGATTTGTTTGACCTCCTCAACTGGCGGGAGCTTGATATGTCCATCATACGGACTGGAGTCCTGTGAGTCAATTTGCTGTTGTGTGAAGTTATCACAGTTCATTTCATAAATCTAATCACTTTTCATGCACTACTTACTAATGTCTATTTTGCATCCAGGTGCATGTATAGGTTGGCGTCGATGAGGGCATGTGACAAGGTGGGTTTCCTCGACCCAGACAAAATAAGCCTCACGATGCTAGAGCACGACCAAGCACATGCGGAGGAATACATATCAAGGGCACTACTAGCGCAACATGATCGAGAGTTCATTCTTGCGCCGTACCACCAAAGGTTAGTACATTTCCTACTAATTTAACTCATTCTGGTATGTTACGCCTAACATATGTATGAAACGGTTCGCTTATATATGCAATGTAGGGGCCACTGGGTCCTCGCCATCATTTGCCCATAGATGAATGAGGTTTATTACCTCGATTCGATGAGCGACAGGGTGGCGCATGTTTTCACCCTCAAGTGGCACATCGACGCGTAAGTAACACAACTGTTTTAAATTTTTCTCTGACTAGCTAATTAATGATAACATATTAACTGGCAATGCTAAATTAAATACAAATATTTCAAAAATTATGTTACTGCTGGAGGGAGGCATGACGCGTCGAAGGGCACAACAATTTCTTGGAAAGAATAAGAGGTAATTAATACGGATGGAACTACTCATGATGAGTCTTTTAATTTAAGCTTAATTAGTTCTTTCGAGTTAATGTGGGTTTATGTCTTTGCATATGCAATTATCCCAGTGCCATCAGCAGCCACAATCGTGGGAATGTGGCTTCTATGTCATGAGATTTATGTATGACCTGATCAGGACAAACTTTGCCCAATTCCCTATGGTAACTATTTTTCCTGACTCAAAGTCGAACCTTGGATGTCTCGTACGTTCCTAGCTTCATACAGGCATGCAGAGTGCCATGTTGAAAGAGCAATATGAGTTTCCTCAATTGAAGGAGCTGCGAATAATTTGGGCTCAATATGTGATGGAACAAGTGGCTATCAACGATCGATCATAAATGACTTGTGTAATATATATTGAATGTGTTGATTGGTGTATGTGTGTAAATTCATTGGTGTATTTGCGAATAAACTCAATATGTGAATAAATTCATTGGTGTATTTGTGAATAAACTCAATATGTGAATAAATTCAATCTGTCCAATGCATGTGTATATCTTTGTATTAGTGTATTTGTGAATAAATTAAATCTCTGAATAATTAGTGTATTTGTGAATAAATTAAATCTGCTGTATTAGTGTATCTCTGTATTTATGTATCTGTTAATGATCCTTTGTAATACTATTGGTTCATATTATACAACCGATAGAAGAAAGTTGTGGTACTAACCGTGTCGAGTACCTAACCGATAGAAAAAACTATACATTACTATCGGTTTCCAGTGAATAACCGTTACAAGAAATATAACATCACTATCGGTTGAGATCATTGAGCTGATAGAAGAATTGTCGTTAGCGATTACTGAAACGGTGGAGGTGTAGGTATTTTACTATCAGTTTTTAACCGATAGGGGTGTGCTACATTTCTTCTATCGTGCCGATCACTAACGGTACGAGAACCGATAGTAGATTTGATTTTGAACCGATAGTGAAAAGCATTTCTGTAGTAGTGAGGTGTTCAAATAGTTTCGACGACATCGACTTCACCTCAACCGTAAGAAGTGCGAATTCGGCCAGCAAACTCTACTTTACCTGGGATTCATGGTCGACAACGGTACATTGCAAATCGACCCAGACAAGGTAAAAGTGATTCGCGAGTGGCCGCAACCGCGAACAGTTACAGAAGTGCATAGTTTTGTGGGAGCATGCCAATACCTTCGGAAGTTCATATGACACTTCTCAATTGTGGATTCTCCGTTGCATGCATTAACCAGAATTGATCAGAAGTTCGAGTGGACAGGGAAACATGAGGACACGTTTCTCTTGCTGAAGAGGAAGATCAGTGAGGCGCCTGTGTTAGCTTTGCCGAATCTCCAGAAACCATTTGAGCTAGAAACGTTATGAAGGTCCCCTTCTGTTAGGTGAATTGCTCCCATACCTCCTCCGTTATGAAGGGGTACTTCTCGCATGGAGATTTACCTTTAGCGAGGAAGGTACTGACAAGGACGCTCTTGAAGGTTTTCCACGTGTTGTTCATGTCCTTCAAGCAAGCTATCTTGGGACCATCGTCGGGGATGTTCCACTTGGCCTGTTTCAAATGGTGCATATAAGTAGGACTTACCTAATCTCTGGAATAAACCAAGGGAATGTGATTACTCAAGAGTTCAGTGATTTTGATTAATTTTACCTTCACTTCCGCCCACAGCCTATCCCTCTCGTCGGCCTTAACGTCCTTGCAGCTCTGGATGGTGATCTTCACCCTTTCCTTCGCCAACAAACCAACATAGGCAGCGTACTGGCCGGCGTTTTTCCTGTGCTGGGACGAGGCAGCATCATCTACGCTCGCCCTTGCCGAATCACTACTATCAGCCGAGGAAGATGCCGACATGGCTTTACCTAAAATTCCATGAGCAGACCATCAATTAATATGAAGAAAGGTACATGACAAAGTTCATAACTAAAATGGAATGGCAATGATAAACCACCTCTTTTTGTTAAAATGTCAAATTTTCATTCAAAAGGCCAAAAATCATCAATTCCTATCAACATGGTCTTCAAAATAGATTTAAAATGGATTTGTAAACTCAATTTGCAAAGGATTGTCGAACTGATACCTTCTTGCTTAACATAAAGATCATTTGATAACTCTTGATTGTAAAATTAATCCTATTTGGAAAATTTTTTCAGAAAAATATATTTCATGTAATGAAAATCATTTCTTTAAATTTTCATTTCAAATGTATTTGATTTGAGCAATAGTTGATTCTTTTCACAAATGAAATATGAACTCTGCAAAATTTAGACTTTTCAATATACTATCTGTTGACAATAACAAACCTATATGACATACTCTATTTCCTATCGGTTTGATAATTAAAACCGATAGTAATTAAGTTTGTATTGAAGAAAACATATAAGATTAGCAGTGCAAACTATGCTAGTCTCTACTATCAAGTTTGTATGGCCTTATCAACAGTGAACGACAGCTCTTATCAATAGTGCAAACTATGCTAATCTTAATTCAGATTATGGTCTTTACTATCAGTTCTAAATAAGAAACCGATAGTGGATGACACTGTACGATAAATTGCTAGTGATTTTCATCAAGTCTGTAATTCTCATAGCTATCAAGTTTGTAGTTCATGAATTTTCATCTAGTTTTATATTTGTAATCCATTGAACCACATATGAACTATTGCATATAAATTTAAGCAATTGACGCGAGCGGTTTGGTCGAGAACACTTACAGTCGTTCGTGGAGTGGCCTATGATGGCGCGATGCAGTGGCCGGAGGCGGTGGAGAACCCAATTGCAATTGGCAATGGTGGCGCAGAGGAGCAAAAAACCGAACGTCGGGGAGGCTAGGGTTTTCCGCGCGCGAGTATTTGGAATGTGAGTAGTTGCACTGGAGGAAAAATCGTGCGAGGTTACCTAATATATGAATCTTTACTATCGGTTCATAATCACCAAACCGATAGTAAATACAATGGAAGTTAGGGTTTGGAGTGTTGGTATTGTTCACTATCGGTTTTATGATTACTAACTGATAGTAAATTAAGAACAGGGTCTCATAACATAAAATGAATCGCTATCAGTTATGAACAATAAACCGATAGTAGAGTTTAATTTCATATCGGTTTGGAAATTGAAACCGATAGTAGAATACAATATTATTGACCCTAAAGGATTTCCCTGAGAACAATTACAGATGATCTCAGTACATCATTTTGCACTTGTAAAGACACCTGAAACTCCATGCAAATGACTTCCAATAATTTTGAAATAAATTAACAGTACAGACCAATCATGGAATGAAAATTTGTAGTTTTCATATTGATTTGTTAAAAGAATCAATTATTGCTCAAATAAACTCCAATTGAAATGAAAATTTACAGAAATGATTTTCATTGCATGAAATATGTTTTTCTGAAAAAAATTTCCAAATAAGATTTTACAATCAAGAGTTATGTTCAAATGATCTTTATTGCATTGTATTGCACCATCGGTTTTATGATTATTAAGCGATAGTAAATTAATCCACTGTACAAGAGCAAACCAAAATATAGAACAGGGTCTCATAACACAATATGAAATACTATCGGTTATGAACAATAAACCGATAGTAGATATTAATTTCATATCGGTTTGGAAATTGAAACCGATAGTAGAATACATTGTTATTGACCCTAAAGGGTTTTCCTGAGAACAATTACAGATGGGTTTTAGTACATCATTTTGCACTTGTAAAGTCACCTGAAACCACATGCAAATGACTTCCAATAATTTTGAAATAAATTAACAGTAAAGACCAATCATGGAATGAAAATTTGTAGTTTTCATAATGATTTGTGAAAAGAATCAATTATTGCTCAAATCAAGTACTCCAATTGAAATGAAAATTTGCATAAATGATTCTCAATGCATCACGTATGTTTTCCCAAAGAATTTTTGAAAAATGATTTGAAGAATTATTCGATTAAAGATCCAAGTAATATACGTCACTTACATATTGCAAATTAGTCAAGAATGGTTGTCCACCCATAATCCTTCTTCGTGGTCGTCTCGCAGGTAACTTGTTTCGTCAATATCTTCGGTAGGGACAGATTGAAGAATTCCATCTAAAAATGGAGGTAGTTCATCGAACTGATCATACTCTTCTTCATCGACAACGTCTTCGACCCCAACAATACGTCTCTTACTGTGAAGGACAATGTGCAACTTTGGGTTGGCCGGGTCAACGATGTAGAACACCTGTGTGGCTTGCTCAGCAAGTATAAATGGATCATTTTGGTGTGCGACTCTACTGAGATCGACGAGAGTAAACCCATAATTGTCGACTTTAACACCTCAAGAGATTTCGACCCATTGGCATCGAAACAAAGGAATCTTAAGTAATACATAATCGAGCTCCCATATTTCCTCAACAACACCGTAATATAAGTCGAGTGCCCTAACTGCCCTGGCATCCTCCGAAATAGCATGTAGTGTCACTCCACTACATTGCATAGTACTCTTCTCGTCCTGAGTTCTTGTGTAAAATGAATAGCCGTTGATGTCATACCCCTGCCAAGTCCCTACAGTAAATCTAGAACCTCTGGCCAACCATGTAACAACTTCATCTACGTTGCCCTCAGAAGCTTGTAGGGCTCTATTTTCGATCCACCTAGCAAACTTCCTGTTATGTTCTCCAGTGACCCAAATCTCTGGCTTCGAAGGATTCTGTTTCCGTAACATTTCCTTGTGCTCGTGTATGTATGACTCCACCCCCATCATGTGCTGTAAGACTCAAAAATGGGCTTTTTCATACAAATCACTAGAGGGGACGACTGCTTTAAATCTAATCGTTCCAATGCCCTGAAGCCTGCCCTCATGCCTGGACGTAGAATGCCAATTGGGTCAACCCCGGCCATATAGTTGGTGCAAAATTCGATCACCTCCTCGGCGGCATAACCTTCAATAATACTGCCCTCAGGCTGATTCGATTCCTTACATATCCCTTCAAGATACCCATAAATCTTTCAAATGGATACATGTAGCGTAGGAACACGGGTCCACAAAACTTAATTTCTCTGACAAGGTGAACAATTAGATGGACCATAACATCAAAAAAAGATGGAGGGAAATACATCTCCAACTGACAAAGAGTTGTAGTCACATCGCGTTGCAAATAGTCCAGTCCATCTAGATCAATTACCTGCAAGGACACAGTTGCAGGAAATATTTAGATCCAAAAAATCTGACAAGTTCCATGAATGGAGCTAATTAACTTGCTAGAAGTACACGCTTACCTTGCCAGATATAGTGTTGAAGAAATAACATAGTTTTGTAATTGTCTCTCTGACTTTGATTGGGAGAATGCCTCTGATAGCAATGGAAAGCATTTGTGACATCAGTACATGACAATCATGGGACTTCATATCAACCAGTTTCAAGTCTTTCATGGACACAAGTTTTTTCAAGTTCGCAGAATACCCGCATGGAACTTTGACACCATATAGGCACTGACAGAGTTCTGTTTTTTCTCTTTTTGACAAAGTATAGTAGGCCGGGGGGAGGTATGTCCGCTTTCCCTTGTCCAACTGCGCAAGCTCAGTCCTTATGCCTATGTCGAGCACGTCACGGTGAACGTTGATGCCATCTTTCATCTTTCCAGGAATGTTCAACAACAAACCAATCAAATTGTCACAAACATTTTTCTCTACGTGCATGACATCAATGCAATGTCGAACTTGTAAGTGCTCCCAATATGGCAGATCCCAAAAAATCAATCTCTTCTTCCAAACAATTTTTCCTGGAGGTTTAGAACATTTACCGAACTCAACTTTGATGTCCTTCACGCGCAAGTAAAGCTCCTTACCAGTCACAAACACTGGGGCTGATCCTTTCTCAGGCTTCCCATTAAATGACTTCCTCTTCTTACGGTAGGCGTGATGCATCGGAAGGAATCTGCGGTGACCCATGTACACTGTTTTTCTGCAGTTCGATAACCACATGCTTTCAGTTTCATCCAAGAAAATAGGACAAGCCTTGCCTCCTTTCGTACTATACCCGACAAATTTTCATAGGCCGGGAAATCATTTATGGTGCAAAATATCATGGCCCGCAACATGAAATTCTCTCGCTTATGTGCATCCCACACCCGCACCCCTTCGCTCCACAATTTATGTAAGACCTCGACTAACGGTGATAGAAACACGTCAATATCATTCCCGGGTTGTCTGGGTCCTCAAATTAGTAACGACATCATGATGTACTTACGCTTCATACATAACCAAGGAGGAAGATTGTAGATGCATAAAAGAACCGGCCAAGTGCTATGTCGACTGCTCATATTTCCGTATGGATTCATACCATCCGTACTCAACCCAAACCTTATATTTCTCACTTCGCCGCCAAACTCACCGAATATTCTGTTAATGTTTCTCCATTGAATAGAATCAGCTGGATGTCTTAGTTTTCCGTCTTGTTTCCGACCTTCAACATGCCAACGCAAGTACTTCACATCTTTCGGATTTGCAAACAGCCGTTTCAATCTAGGAATCACAGGCAAATACCACACAGTTTTGGCCGGAGGCCCTTTCTTTACCTCATCACATCCATTGTGATAAATTATGTCCCTATGCTTATACCGCGATGCACCGCATCTTGGACAAACATGCAAATCCTCGTACTCGTGACGGTACAGAACACAATCATTTGGGCATGCATGTATTCTTTCGATTTCCATTCCCAACGGACATAATAGTTTTTTGGCCTGGTAAACCGATCTTGGCAACTCATTTCCCTCTGGAAGCATGTCCGCTAACAGATCTAATAGTGCCGTGAAACTCTTATCGCTCCAACCGTTGCTTGCCTTCAAGTTATATAATCTCAACACAGAAGACAACTTTGTAAATTTTTCACATCCGGGGAACAAAGGCTTCTCAGAATCAACAATTAATTTCTCAAATTTAGCTAAATCGTTTTCACTGTAATCTTCTTCTACATCACGTAACATTTCATCTAAATTGTCGTCATCTACATGGACTTCCGAATGAACATTACCAATGTTCTGATCATGATCATCATTACTGCAATCCACTTCCGGGTGCTGCTGAGTGGTAGCGGTGCTCGTTTCCTCAAGATCTTCATCATGCCATATCCAACGGGTATAGCATGCGTTAAAACCACGACGAATCAAATGACTCCTAATCTGATCAGAGTTGCTGAACCTTTTTAAGTTCATACAATCTATACAAGGACAATGCATATCTTTCTCTCCCTTCTTCGCCTTTTCTTGCTCAGCAAATTTAATAAACCCATTCACACCCTCCAAATACTCAATAGTAGTATGTTTTATTCCATACATCTAATATTCTCGATCCATCTACAATTATTTCACAAAATTGACAAATTGAAATAAATAATTAATGAGTCAGGGCATGCATGCATGAAACATCATCAATTAGCTAGGCCATATGTGTGTACAGCTGCTTAATTATTAAATGGATATGTATGAAACCCTAATTAACTTGATGCATTAATTGGAAGAGCCAGCTAGTTAGCTGCTTAACTTCAGCAAGCTATAGCTAGCTAGCCAACCTAGCCTTCTAGCTAGTTTGGAGCTACATGTATCTAGTTTAATGAATTGCAAGTAGAGAGAGAGAGAGGGAGAGTGTGAAAGAGTGATCGAGAGAGAGAGAGGTGATGAGAAGATGACAATACCGAGGGGGATCAAATTATCAACCTCTCAGCTAGCTTCTCCATATCACTCTAGCTTAGAGTGTGGATGCACGTACGGTAGAAATGAATCGAGGATGCAGAGCGCAGAGCAGGGGTCGAGATAAGTTGTACAATTTTACTATCGGTTCAAAAACACAACCGATAGTAAACTAAGGTCCCCACTGTCATAACCATTAGTTTATATGACGTCATTTTACTATCAGTTTATTTTATATAACCGATAGTAAAATTTACTCTATTATATCGGTTTGTACAGTAGTAACCGATAGTAAAAAGTCCGTAATTTCACTATCAGTTACGAAGGAAAAACCGATATTACTATTTCATCTATTATATCGGTTGGTACAGTACGAACCGATAGTATAAAGTCCATAATTTCACCATCAGTTACGAAAGAAAAACCAATAATACTATTTCATCTATTATATCAGTTGGTACAGTAATGACCGATAGTAAAAAATGTTTGCATTTCACTAACGGTGTACCAGTATATAACCGATAGTAAAAAGCCTTTTCTCCACCGCTGTCATCCTATTCTATCGGATTTTTCCCAGATTGCTTATAACCTTTAGAAGATATGGGTTAATGGATTGCATTTCTGTAGTAGTGATACTACCTGAAAGGGACACATCTTTGTGGTTGAATGCAGCAATCGGTTGTAAGCAAACTCCACGTGAGGCAACCATTCTTCCCACATCTTCAAGTTCTTCTTCAAAACAGCCCGCAAAATGGTGGATAATGTGCAGTTGACAACTTCGGTTTGGACATCGGTTTGGGGATGACATGTAGTAGAAAACAGCAACTTGGTCCCCAATTTCAGCCATAGAGATCTCCAAAAATGACTTAAGAACTTCGCGTCACGATCTGAAACAATCATATTCGGCACTCCATGTAGTCGAACGATTTCCCTAAAAAATCAATCAGCAACATTTGTAGCATCATCGCTCTTTTGACAAGGTATAAAATGTGCCATTTTAGAAAATCTATCCACGACAACAAAGATACTATCCCTTCCCTTCTTTGTTCTAGGCAGTCCTAAAACAAAGTCCATAGAAATATCCTCCCAAGGTGTGCTAGGAACAGGCAAAGGCATATATAAACCATGTGGATTAAGTCGTGACTTAGCTTCACGGCTCATCTTCAGCCAATAGAAGTGAACGGCCAAGATGTCTTCCGTCTTCTTGACACCAAAGTGTCCCATTAGACCTCCTCCATGCGCCTCCTGTAACAACAAAAGACGAACGGAGCTAGCAGGAATGCATAGCTTGTTAGCTCGATAAACAAAGTCATCATTTATCACAAATTTATTCCAGCTTCTTCCTTCTTTACAATTCAGCAATACATCTTTAAAGTCAGCATCATGCGCATATTGCTGTTTGATGGTTTCTAATCTGAAAATCTTGAAGTCAAGTTGAGATAACATAGTGTGACGTCTAGACAAAGCATCAGCAATAACATTCTCGTTACCTTTCTTGTGTTTGATAACATAGGGAAAAGATTCAATGAATTCTACCCATTTTGCATTTCTACGATTCAATTTGCTTTGACTTCTAATATGCTTCAAAGATTCATGGTTAGAATGGATAACAAACTCTTTCGGCCAAAGGTAATGTTGCCATGTCTCCAAAGTCTAAACTAAAGCATATAATTCTTTGTCATAAGTTGAATAATTCAGACTAGGACCACTTAACTTTTCACTGAAATAAGCAACAGGTTTACCTTCTTGAATTAACACACCTCCAAGTCCAATTCCAGTGGCATCACATTCAAGTTCAAAAGTCTTACCAAAATCAGGAAGTTGGAGCAATGGTGTGTTCGTAAGCTTCTCTTTCAAGATGTTGAATGATTGTTCTTGTGCATGACCCCAAAAAAATGGAACTCCTTTCTTTGTGAGCTCATGCAACGGTGCAGCAATGGTACTAAAATCCTTGACAAAACGCCTATAGAATCCAGCAAGTCCAAGAAAGCTTCGCACTTAGGTGACCGTTGTTGGAATCGGCCAACTTTGAATAGCTTCAATCTTGGCTTCATCAACTTCAATGCCCTATGGAGTAACAACATAACCAAGAAACGAAACTCGATCGGTGCAAAAGGTGCACTTCTCAAGGTTACCGAACAAATGTGCATCACGTAAAACCTTAAAAACAGCATGCAAATGTTCAAGATGTTCATCCAAAGATTTTCTATAGATCAAAATGTCATCAAAGTATACCACCACAAATTTGTTGATGAAAGGATGCAAAACCTCATTCATTAATCTCATGAAAGTGCTTGGTGCATTAGTTAAAACGAAAGGCATCACTAACCACTCATATAATCCGAATTTAGTATTAAATGTTGTTTTCCATTCATCTCCTAATTTCATGCGAATTTGGTGATATCCACTACGCAAATCAATTTTAGAGAACACAACAGAGCCACTCAATTCATTAAGCACATCATCTAACCTAGGAATAGGATGACGATATCGAATTGTTATGTTATTGATATCTCTACAATCAACACACATACGCCATGATCCATCTTTCTTTAGGACCAAAAGAATAGGTACAGCACATGGGCTAAGGCTTTTACGTACGTACCCTTGTCAAGTAAGTCTTGCACTTGACGCTAAATCTCTTCAGTCTCTTGTGGATTGGTTCTATATGGTGCATGGTTGGGCAACGAGGCTCCTGGAATTAGATCGATTTGATGCTCAATCCCTCGAATTGGAGGCAGCCCCGGTGGTACTTCCTTCAGTAATGCATCAGCAAACTCCTGCAAAACGTTAGCAACAGCAGGAGGCAAAGAAGAAGGCATGTCCTCAAGTGAAAACAAGCTTCTTTGCAAACTAAAGCATAGCAATCAGATGCATTAGTTTCTATCTCAGTAATTTCAGATTTGGTAGCAAGCAAAATAGAACCTTTCAACTTAATTTCAGCATGGTTAGAACTAGTTTCGTTCTTTTTTGGTTGAACAAGTTGTTTAGCTATGATCTGATTTTCACGTTTGTTACTCTTCTTTTCTCTATTAGCTCTCTCCAATTCATCTTTTAAAATTGCTTCAGGAGACATGGGTAGAAAAGCGATCTTTTTTCCTTTAAACATGAGAGTATATTGATTAGTTCTACCATGATGCAAAACATCTCTATCATATTGCCACGGTCTATCTAACAATAAAGAACATACTTGCATAGGTACGACATCACAATCAGCATAATCATGATAGGAACCAATAGAAAAGTGTACTCTCACATTGCGAGTTACCTTCAGCTTACCACAGATGTTGAACCATTGAATGTAGTGAGGTCGAGGGTGCTGATTCGTGGTCAAGCCAAGCTTCTCGACCATGTCTATGCTCGCTAAGTTGTTGCAACTTCCTCCATCGATGATCATACGGCATGATTGGTCCTTGACAACGAAATTTGTTTGGAACAAGTTGTGACATTGATTCTGTTCAGTACACTCCATTTGTGCACTAAGCACACGCTTCACAATGATGCTCAAATATTGATCATTAATTTCAGCACCATATTGTTCATGTTCAGCTTGTTGCCCTTCACCTGCATGGTCAGTTGCAAGCATAGTATATTCTTCTTCGATATCACTAGCTGAAGTGTACTCACCATCATCCTTTATGAGTAGGGCTCGCTGGCTAGGGTAGTCACACATGATATGACCGAATCCCTAGTAGAAGCAATCGATGATGAACTTTGTGCTGTGGCTTGGACTATACTCTTACTCATCTCGGTCACTCGTGAAGGTATTGTGGAAGCACTAGGACGTCGGTTGCTGCTGGAGAAACTCGGTGCAGGTGCTCGGCTCGATGTGTTGTATGGAGCTTTCAGTTGGACACCTCCGAAACTCCCTCTCGGCCTCAACTTCCGTCCCTGTACTTCTCTCTCTGCCTTACAAACAAGATGAACAAACGAGTGATAGAGTTGTATTCTTTATAGTCAAGAATGTCCTAAATGTCTCGGTTCAAACCTCCCAAAAATCTAGTCATTTTGGCTTCATTGGTTTCTTCTAAACCACAACGTAACATTCCAGTTTGCAGCTCTTGATAATAATCCTCTACAGAATTACTACCTTGGTTCAGACGTTGCAATTTATTCAGCAAATCACGAGCATAATATGAAGGCACAAATCTATGTCTCATGACTCTCTTCAAAGCATTCCAAGTTCTAGGTATGTTCTGGTTATTACGACAATATTCACTCCACCAAACAGATGCAAATTCAGTTAACTCACTAGTAGCAGCCCTAACTTTCTTATCTTCAGAAACTGCAAAGCAAGCAAATTTTTGTTCTATAGCTAATTCCCAAGTGAGATAGGCATCAGGGTCATACTTTGCAATGAATGAAGGTATAGTCAATTTAAGCTTACTGAATGAGTCATCATGACCACGCACCTCTCGTGGTGGAATTCTTCTCATACCGTGGCGATTGAGACGCCGATGGTCACGATCATTGTTGATATTGAATCCTCCATCGGACTTTGTATCAGCAGCATATTGATTTCCTTCGGCACTGAAATCATCTTCAACCTCATCAGCTCATGTTCGGCGTCGAGGTACATCATTGGCAACAGCAGCAACAGGGGCAGCAGCCGGGGCAACCGGTGCTCCTTTCTTCTCCAATTGCTCCACTCAAGTGGTGAGTGTAGCAAGCACTTCGTTATTGCGGTCTAGAATCCCTTCGATATGCTTAGTGTGCGTATTCAGCAAGCGGTTGAAATGTTGTACAATGCCCTTCGTACGAGGTGTAAGTGGACCTTCGTCCTCCTTGTTTTGATGAACCGAACCTAACATGGTTAGTAGAAAACAAGGAAACAAAATCACAGTGATATATCCCTATCAAGTACTAGGTGTAGGTGGCTCAAAATCTCTCACAGTCAAGCTTCTTATCAAGCTCTTACCGATTCTTACCAAGTAGCAAGTGGTGATCGGCCGCTAGTAATGGTCTCAAACACTCCAAAGATTGGATTAAGCGATTGCAAGCGATCGGTACCTGTACGTCGGTAGAAAGTGTACCTTGGACAAGCTCAAGTATGTAGCAAAGGTTAGCAGTGATCAGTTCAGAGAATGCAAAGTTGAAAAGTTGCTCAAAGTACTAGTCACTAGTATGCTGGTCTAGGCTAAACCAAACTAGAGATGCGACTGAGGGCAAAAAGGTAAAAAGCTCATATTTTTCTCTTTTTTTTTTACGTCGGCAGCAGCAAGTTAGTAAAGTTCACGAATGGCTGTGGGGAGGCTGTGGTGACAATATGGCACAGTGGTCGAAAAAGTGGAAAATTGCAGTGGTAAATCTCTCTCTCTCTTTGAACACTTTGGTCACAATTGCAAAATTTGATTCTTCTCGGATTTTTTTTTTGAAACGGACAAGAAATCGGTGACTGGTTTTAAGAAACAAATACGAGATTGACTTCCTTCTTCTTACCAATCCGAAACAAACTAGGAATCAGATTCCCCTTTCTTTTTTGACACACCCAGATGCAAGGTAGATGGATGCAGTGGCAGATGGGCAGGAGTTGCAGCGGTGTAAGCGAAGGCGTGATCTCAACTTGAAACTCTAAAGATTACGCGCTAAGACCAGCAACTCGACACGACGATGCAGCAAAGATTCAACCAAGCAAAAACCACAAGATATTGCAGGCGCAAATTGGTTTGGACAAGGATGATCTAACCCTAATTTTTTTTGTGGACTTTTCGGTATAAGACAACACTAAAAAAAAGGTAGGATATTCTCACCGATCAATCGAAAGCTCTGATACCAAATGATGGGACGTGGGGTGGTCCGATCTTTCGATGAGAATGATAATTATCGATTTGTGAAGACGACTCACAATCCGGCTACCAACCGTACACGACTGATACACCCTGGCAATCACTGAACCAACTTCAGATTGTTATCGACCGAACTAGAAGCACGATCGACCTGATCACGAAGATCTATCCCTACAAGCAATCGAAGAACAAGCAAGAACAAGATAAACAAGCAATCTGAAATTGCAAATATAGATTGAATCACGATAAAGAGTTGGGGTTCCGAATACAGATATTGATGTTGATCTAGCCGACCAAGAAGAATATCTCAATAACTTCACGAAGGAAAGACTACGACTAAACAAAACCCGCATAACCGTAATGGTTCAGCTAGATTATAAAGAGGAGGTAAAAGAGGTCGGTAGCCAGATAAGGAAACCGGAAAACGACATGGACTCTTTCCCTACTCGGACTCTAACTCGATACATGGGCCTTGACCCAACCAAAAGGTGACGTAGCACCATAACATAACTAAAATACACCTAGATAATTATGATATGATCAACGGTCAGGCGGCAACACTGTTATCCCAATCAGTTGGTCCAACAGCAAGTCCATCGATCCGTTCGGTCCTCCAAAGAAACACTGAGGTTCTTGATAAGAATAAGATCACACGCATCAGGCAGCATCGAGTTCAAAGTATATGAATGTATTCCAATAAACGAATTTACATGACAATTAAGTTGACATGCGTGTGCTCTAGTGATCGGTCCTATTGATTGGTGGGGAGCAATAGAAGTTGTAGGATCGATAGCAGTGATGTCCTCATCATATTTCTTCAATACAGGCATCGACATAGTCAAAAATGAACTCACTTGTGTGCGCTTCTTCCGACACCTCCTTTGAGTGTAGGAAACTTGTTCCTAAGCTACAATGCACACATAAGTTCATAATGCTTCTCCTTTTATGGTCCGTCCGAGCATCGGTCATGATGGAGCACCCGGTCATCAAGGCCCTCTCTTCTTGATGTGGCTTCAACAAATTCTTGGTTCGTTCCACTTCCTCCTTCAACAACTTCTCACGGCATTCATATTGGGACGGACCAATAAAGCCCAGGCCAAATTGACCAACGGCCTCCAACATTTGCTTAAATTCATAATGTTGATGGCATTGAATGGTATACCTAAAAATCAGTAAATCACAAATACATGCATACAAGGTTAGCAATAGGCAAATAGCAAATACAATAAGTGTTGAGAGGTTGAGAGTTACAAAACCATACCATGAGCATAAAGCCATCTAGCAACATATTGCTTGCACCTGTGTTTTTTTTCTTTGAAGAGCATCTCATTAATGACCGTTTGTCACTTGGACCGAGCCAAAGAAATAGAAGGATCAATAGGAGAAGCAAACTTATCCATGGGCCCTACCTTACGAGGTGCCGATTCTCCAATCTTCCTAAGCCCTTCCTCATCACTCCCATCTTCAATGACCACCTCATTTCTAACCTCCTCTTCTCTTGATCTCTTAGCCCTCTTCTTTTCTTGTGCCTCCTCCAAAGATTTCCTATACCTCTCTTGATCTTCTTTGCTAGACTTTTGACATTTAGGAACATTTCCTTTGATATGAGCAATATGTTGTTTTAATCTATAAACCCCTCCACCAAATTCCTTGTTACACAATTTGCAGTTCACTCTATCCAATCTATTTGCAAAGACTAGTACCCCATATTCCCATCCTATATCATCGGAATTCCTCTTAAGGATGTTTGAGCTCGATGTCGTCGAATTTTGGGTTGACGACATGATCCTACAATACTACATCATAAATTCGTACAAATTGGCAGCATTAGCATTCAGCAATCAATAGAGGGAGAGCAGAGGCCAAAGGAGAGGGCAAAGGCTGACGGTGGGGAGAGCAGAGGCAGAGGCCGGCAGTGGGGAGAGCAAAGGGAGGCCAGCAATGGTGGGGAGAGGAGAGGAGAGGGAGAGCTGCAGAGGGCAGAGGGAGAGTGGCGGTGGAGCGATAGAGGGAGGCTGAAGGCGGTTGGGAGAGGAGAGGGAGGCCAACGGCAATGGGGAGAGGAGAGGAGAGGGAGAGCTGCAGTGGGCAGAGGCCAGAGGGAGAGCGGCGGTGGAGCGGCAGAGGGAGGCCGACGGCGGTTGGGAGAGGAGAGGGAAGCCGATGGTGGGGAGAGGAGAGGGCGGCGGCGGTAGGGAGAGGAGAGGGAGGCCGACGACGGTGGGGAGAAAAAAGGGCGGCAGCGGTAGGGAGAGGAGAGGGAGGCCGGTGGTGGTGGGGCAACAAAGGGGAGAGGAGAGGGAGGATGGCGGTTACCTTCGATGGACGGCGGCGGTGGCAGTCCCGGCGGCGGCGGCGTTCCCGGCGGCTCGTCGCTTCCCCAAACCTAGCCGAATGCCAGTCCCTTCCCGGCTTCCCCAAACCTCTCTCTTTTCCCCTCCCGATTAAGCGTTGATTAAGCGCCGATTAAGCCCGATTTTGACAAACTAATAGGGTTGACCGATTAATGGGTTGATTTGGGCATAATCCAATCGGCAGCCTTGTGACTACATGTTAATCGCCGATTTTTTCCGTTTTTTAGAACATTGTCTACAGCATGCTTCTCCTCCCGGGCAAGTTGCTCCTTCCCCTGAGCTAGCTTGGCGGCCTCCTAAGCCCGGTCACCATTAACCTTCAAATGCTCAATGCGCTTCAAGAGATCCTCTAGGTCAAGCCCACGACGAATGTACCTTCCCTCGAGGTCCTCATTCTCTACCTGGAGGGCCCGCAGAGTGGCCTTCACCCTGCCCAGCTCTTCCCTGGCTCCACTTCCCTGCACAATTGTCAGGTTACTCCAAAGCATGGACCTAATAATCAGGAAAGAAAATCCAAGGGGTCAAGGATCCTTATAGGAGAGGGTAAGGGTGAAACAGCCCCTACTAGGCTCATAACTTCCACATCATCCTCTACTGATGAAGGAGAATGAGAGGACATCCTGAAATAGGTCATTTAAAAGACAATATTAGCACATCCCTGACTAAATAACTCAATCTAGTTAAGAGAAAATGTTACCTCAAGCCATGAGGAGCAGTTTGTTTGGCCCTAGATGAGACCTGAGCCACAGTAGCAGCTAATGGTTGGGATGAAGCCTGATCCCTTCTGTCATAATGAGATTGTGTAGCCAAAGAAGGGGCCCCAACCATCCTCTTTGAAGAAAAGCCAAAGAATGACTGAGCATCATCACTTGATCGCTTCCAAGAAGCTGCTGAGCGATCAAGTGGCTGCAAAAACTAAAATATTGCAGAAAAACTACATTCGAAAAGAAACCTACCTCTTGAGACGAAGGTGCAACGTCGGTCCCCTGTGAGGCCAGAACCTCAACCTTCTCTTCCCCAACCAAATCCTTTTCCTCATTGCATCGCTCTTGGTTCGGGGATGCCATTGGAACAAAGGGTTAAGAAGATGAAGGATTTGAGACTTAGAGAAATTCGTGAAGAAGTTGGAAATTCCACAGCAAGGGCATGGCTATTTATAGAATTACTAAGGTGACGCTTTGATTTCCCAACCTAGGGCGTAGCGCGAAGGCCTCGAGATCTTCCCTAGTGCTTGCCGGATAATTTTTCTTGAGGTACGTTGGGATTTGAATCGACGTAGTACACTATTGAGAATTTGAAGTGCCGTACACTGTTTAGAATTTGAAGCTGCATGGCTACTAAAAGTGGGCCTTTGTCACTTCAAATTTGGGGGCTAGCTAACGAGGATTGTTAACTGCACTAGGGCCTCCATGACCGCACCAGCGTTCCATGGTCGCACATAGCACGCCATGGCCGCAAGTACCTTCCTATGGTTACCAAGGGCCAAGGGAAGAGACACAGGGTAATCCAAGGGTGTTCTGGATATAATCCAAGAATTATGTTTATTTCGTGCGAACTATTACCAATAAAACCCATATCTTATGCTGTATCCAAGAACACTATGGTCGCAGAGATACCTCCCTACGACCAACTCTCTCGCAGATACAAGGTCCGATCTCATTACCGTGGTCGCAGAAGTACGCGATCATCCTTTATCATAACCTTACCATGATCCTTATGATTAATGCCGAGATAATCATAAGTCCCTGACAAGGTAACCGTCGAAGGAGGTTAGGATGGTAAGGCATTTCCACGACGACGAAGTCAAGACTGCCTAACTGCCACGTACCCATGATCTGCGGCAACCACCACGTATCCACGACGTCACAACTACCACCTTGTGGCGGTTAAGAGTGATCGTGAGACGTGCCTTCAGGAGGATAACTGATGAACTCTTCGGCAAGTATAAGAAGGCCTTCAATGGAAGGATCAGGGGAGGATGATCGACTACAGAGAACACTAGGCTTAGCCAGATAGGATTAGCTAGCTCATACACATTGTAACAATCTCTCTGTAATCCTTGTTCCCACATAGTAAAATACACAGGACGTAGGGTTATTACTCAGCTACGAGGGCCCGAACCTGGATAATTCTCTCGTGTCTCAGATTCATAGATACCTTGAACACCTTGGGAATTTGCCTGGGTTCCATTCATCATCCCTCTCTTTTTTGCATAAGTTCGACAGAAAGACCCCCGAGTTCCAATCGTCGACACCCATAGCACAAAATGGTTCAAATTGAGGAGCTCATTGTTAGGTAGACCAAGTGATGAGGACATCCTTAGCACGAGAAACAGAAATTCAATCAAGCACCAATTTCTTCATAGATGTCTAAGATAGTTGTACGAGTCCTTATTGGAAAGATATTCGAAAGAGCTTTCCAACGCATCAAGAATCATCCAATTCTGACATTTTATGCAATCAGGAGACCCAAAACAATGGCAAGTGCTCGAGGGGGATAAGTCCTGTTCGGATCTGTGAAAAGTAGCTCGGGATTTTTCTTTTTATAGTTTGTTAGGATTCTATTTTGTTTCAAATTAGTTTAGAATTCTGGTTTTAAACCTTCTATCTTTGTAGACACCATACTTTATAAAAGAGATGGCATAGTCTTAGTTTTAGGTAGACTTCGTTGATATATAGATTGTATGCTCGTGCCTATCTTGTTTTCACTAACAATGTCAAGGAAAATCTTGTGAAGTACTATAGCCTATTGCTAGAAGCCAAGCCTTTCATTATTTGATCAGCAATTAGGACTAGTACGTACTCATGTGAATTATTATTCAATTTCGCAATTTCTGAGATAACTAATTGCTTTCCTTTGATACACATAATATTTCCCTACCTACAACTCCACATATTCACCATTGGTCCGCACGTACCTCACATTGCAATCGCTGTAATTATCTCCTTTTCTAGTTATCATAACCTAACTGGTCGCAAACATTAAGAGGGGTAAGAGCTTCGGTTGGTAAGGTTGGTGAGGTTGAGAGTACCACATACATTCAGTAGTTCGTAGGAAATTTTTGTGTTTCTTGTTTTCGCTAACCATGGCAGGATCAAAGGGTTCACGATGTTGAGGAAAGCATGAATCGATCACCTACAATCCTATTGTCTCCGCGTTCTCAAGCATGGGTGGATCAATTCACGAGCTCTCTCCAGAGGACGCTGAATGATAAAGTACTTGTTCGTTTGGTCAGTTTGGAGAATCGTATTGATAGATTTGAAGTTCGACTTCGGCAAGTTGAGCAAACATCTCCACGACAGCACCTACCATCTAGTGTTCCTCAAGATACAATTGAAGCCAATAACCATGTTGCTGCTGCTGCTTTACTTCAACAGAGGGCAAACTTGACCACTGAAGACACCAATGAAGAGGAAGTCGAGGATGTGTTGCCGGACATGATACCAGCAGAGCGGGCACCATCGCTAGGAATAGAGCATCCAATCGACTTGATTCCAGGGGCATCTTTGCCTGACCATCCTCTATACTGGTATGCGAATATTGAGAAGATGCAAGAACCATATCAGTTCTCAGAGCTCAAGATTGATACGACTCGTATGATGAGGACATCCTTTGCATCACATTTAATGTTGTGAACCTTTCTCCGTCCTTCGGCTCTACACTGTCGAACTCGAGGACGAGTCCTTTTCAAGAAGGGGGGTATGATGAGGACATCCTTAGCACGAGCAATCGATCAGAAGAACTCTACACTCGACCAGAAAGACTTGAGGCCGCAGCACCGCACAAGGTTGCTACCCATAGTCGGAAGCACTTGGTCGCAGGCCGAGGACACAACGTCGCAGCCCATGATCGCACATGGTCGCAGCCGACCATACTTGAGGACCTATGGTCGCAACCTGAGGACCATCCAGTCTGCCGATCAAGCTTGATTGTTCAGCAACTTCAACTAAGCGCCAATTTCAGCATAGATGTTCGAATCAGTCATATGAGTACTTTATTAAAAGGTATTTGAAAGATCTTTGCAACGCATCAAGAATCGTCAAAATTGGATGTCTTATGCAACCAGGAGACCCAAAAGAATGTTAAGTGCATGAGAGGAAAGAGTCCTGTTCTGATCCGTGAGAAGCATAGATGTCCAAGATTGTTGTGCGAGTACTTGTTGGAAAGATATTCGAAAAGAGCTTTCCAACACATTAAGAATCATTGAATTCTGACATCATATGCAATCAAGAGACCCGAAACAATAGCAAGTGCTCGAGGGGGATGAGTCATGTTCGAATCCGTGAAAAGTAGCTCGGGATTTTCTTTTTATAGTTTGTTAGGATTCTATTTTTGTTTCAAATTAGTTTACAATTCTGGTTTTAAACCTTCTATCTTTGTAGACGCCATCCTCTATAAAAGAGAAGGCATGGTCTTAGTTTTAAGTAGACTTCGTTGATATACAGATTGTCTGCTCGTTCCTTTGCCGACTTGTACAATTCAGAGTCTCAATGTTCAACTCATAATTCAGATTATTGAGTGTTATCCTTCCGCTGTTGCTCTTGCTTTTCTTTATTGATTTGCTTGAGTTGTTCTTCGTGAATAGGTCAACCAAGCTTTGCTCTGTTGATAACCAATTGAGGAGTGGTTTAGCGATTATGAGGTTTCTAGTCACGTGTTTAATCGTGGTTAGCCGCCCCTTTCTCAAGATCACAACTCGCATTTATCCACGGATTTCTCGTATGATGGAAGATCGGGACCAAACTACATACACGCATCTTAAGGCGAGGCATGTGCATATCACCAAGAATGGGTTGTATTGGTGTTGCATGAAGTGAAAGGGGACAACTCATGGGGTACTTTTGTTCGCAGAGTGAAGGACCCCAGAGGCATACTAAGTGACCAGTTTGCACTGTATGTCTAGTTCTACGACATAGAACCGGCGGAGTGTCACCTTGAAGGCAGCCCTAGCAACGTCTCGTAGGAGAAAGGAAGAAATGTATCGAGTCCAACAATATTTAGGGCTAGCAAATGGTCAGATATTTTCTGCCACACTCGTGTGAGTGTCTACGAGATATTGGATTGTCTTCCAGGTGTGTTTGACGAAAATGAGTTGACAGACTCAGAAGCATCCAATGACTCTAACAAGGATAATCCTAGCCCCCCAAGAATGGCTTGATCAATTTGGATTTGGTTTTTTTGTGCTACCAACGGAACAAAATTCAAGATGGTCTTTTGATCAGGATAGCATGCAATTAGAGCAAGAGTGTCGCAGCAAACAAGATTTGAAGAATGTCATGGCCATATAGTCTCTTGTGTTGAACCGGTGGTACAGGGTGAAGTCCACCCCGAATTTATATGTGGCAGCTTGTAGAACACTGGGGTGCCTATGGAAGCTTTGTGCCATAAAGCCAAAGGATGACATTGGTTTTGTGGTGACTAGAGTTATTGCACATACATGCATGCTTATGGAGGCATTGGAAAGACATAGGAACATGATATCCACGTATGCCAGCAACATCATCCAGCCGTTAGTGTGGAAGAACATATCCATAATGCCAAGAGAAATTATGAAGCAACTAGCTAATAAGTGTGGATACACTATTAGCTACACAAAGGCGTGGAGAGAAAAATAGAAGGCAATTGAGGACATGTTTAGCACATTTGAGGATGCCTATAACACCATAAGGAGGTAGCTTCATAAAATCACTCAGACCAACCCAAACACGTTTGTGGATGTCTTTGATCAACCAGCTATGGGCCAAAACGGCAGCCCCATAGAGAACACAAAAGTGTTGTGTTGAGTGTTTTGGTCATACCTGTAGTGCATAGAGGCATTTACATACTGTCGTCCGATGATAAGCATGGATGGGATGTTCTTGACCGGGAGGTACAAAGGCATAGTTCTCATTGGAGTTATTGTATACAATAATGATGTAACATCCCAAAAATACAGCCAAAAAAATTTATAAAAACCTAATCCTAAATGATTTCCTTTTGTTTCAACCCCAAAAACTAAACCCTAGTTCTGTTTTCAAAAATCAGAATTCCTAATTACCCTAACTACCCTACTTAACCTTTTTAGATTTCAGTTCAACCAGTTCCAGAACAGCTTCCTCCTAGATTTCTCTGAAATCTTAAACCTTAATATGCTTGCATACCAGTCCTAAAACTTCTCAGTCAAAAAATTTCATTTGATCACTTTTCATAGTTCAGTCCAGATTGTACCGCAAATCAGTCCTTTTCAACTCTTGAAGACCAGAAATGGCTAAGTTCTCCAATCCACCTCCAAATCCAAATCTAATTGAGATGTCATGTTTATTTCACTATTCAACACAAGTTTACCTTTTGTGCCAAATTTAGATTCAGCCCTAAAACTTAGCTATTCGTCTTTTTAGTCGTTTTCGGTAAAAGTACTATTCACTTTTACCCTAACCCTGTTTTCGTTTTTGTTTTCGTTTCATTTTCATTTCAACCCAAATCACTTCTATTTAGCTATTCAACCAATTCAAACCTATAAATTGAACTAAGCCCGAAGTAACCTCTGGATTATGATTATTTGCAATTCAGTCTAAAAGAAGTTTCTAAAATCATAATTCAGTCCTTTAGATAATCTCTGCCTCTTTTCTTTAATCTTCTTATGTCCTCACACACCCATATATACACAGTTCAATATACACATATACAAATACATGAGCAAGCACATATACAAATCTTTTTAACTCCACAGATACATGTAGACCACATATACACACAAATACCCATACAACTACCTATACATAAATGCATAAGTGTATATACACAGATCCTCAAAGAGCAAATATACACAACCCTTACTTACCCATGAAGCCAACCAACAACAGCGAACACACACACATGCTTCCTCAGGTCAACAGTAACATCAAAACTTCCATCTGTCTTCCTCCTCAAGCCAGCAGCTGCTTCACTGTTTGCCATCTACATCCTTCTTCGCTGTAGCTTGGATTATGTAATATTGCTTTCTTCTCAACTCAGCAACAGCAACACACACGCAAACACTCCTTTGTTGTTCTTCCTCTTCTTTTTCTCCCTCGGCAGCATGAAGAAAACAAGCCACGATAGCCACTACCGGAATTTTTTATTTTTGTTGCCACCGACCGACGCCCTAGTTTCCGTCATTGGACCCTTCCCCAGCCCTCAAAACTAGTCGAACTAGTAGAAAAGTAACCATCCCGAGCCTAGAAACAATCCCCTTCAGAAGAAATTCCAAGAAATTTAATCGTTTGACAAATCCAAGCTTGTCCTGTTCTGCGCCGCCATGCTCTCATCGCCAGCTCTGTCCCATGAACCTCCGGTTAAATTGATCACACCATTAGCTTCCTTACATCTCTCTCTCTCACTCCCGTAGCAAGGAATCGGACTCCAAAGGACCACAACACAAAAGTCCAAATTTGAATCTCCTCCGTCTCCAGTTGCGTTGTCGAACTCATCGCCTGTGCCGCTGTGGGCCAATTCCTCGTAGCCACACCATCTTAGGGATCCCTGGAACCTATCTATGCCATCAATTTCTGGATCGAATCACCCAATTGCCCCAACACCGTCGAAGCCACCATTTTTATTCTTCTATCCCGGCGTGAATCGCCGCCGCTTGCCGTCGACCAGCCGCTGGCCAATATCTTTGCACTTGCATGTACCGCTCAACCCTATCAAGCTTCCAACCACACAAATGCCACAGGAAAAGCTTAACATTCGAATTGGGTAATTCTATTCCTCTCGGCGTGCCGTCAGCGTGCCGCTCGATCGCCGTCGGCCACCCCCGTCGATGCCGCCTTGTCTAGCAAACCTGCCTTAATCCACGGAGTATTTTACTCCACTACATCGCCTCCTAATGCTGTACAAAACTACGAATTAGCCTAATGCCAAAATCTATCCAGTGGCAACAGCTTCGCCGTGTCGCCGCTGTTCTTCTTCGGCGTCGTTCATCGCCGTCCGTCTGCCCCAGTGCTCGAAACCACTTCGATTGAGATCCTGTCACTCTCGCCTAGCTCTCAGACAAAGTTGGCGCAGCCATCAAAGCCTAACACACCCGCATGACCACGCCCTAAATCCCGACCATCCGTAGACCACCCCAAATTCAATGTCAGCCTTTGTCAGTCCATGCCAAACCAATGTCAACCAGTGGCATTCACATTGTTCAGCCATTCTGTGCGTGCAAATCAAAATCCAAATTGTCTACCAAGTTCATAATCCTATGTTCTACATTTTCTTCAATTTTCATGTCACAAGAAAACCCCATCTCAACCTATTTCCAGTTTTGTCGTCCCAGACAAATGTCGTCCGTCGACGTTTGAACGTCGCCACATTCGCGTCCAATCTAGAAATTGACTTCACCCTAGTATTTCGACCATCCAACCAAAGCCCTAGTTATGTTTTAGTATTAAAGCCTCGACAAAAACCTTAAAAGGTCAACCTAAGCCTTGTCAGTCCGCGTCCAATGTGGCTTCCGTCAACACAGCTATGTCGTTTGTGGCCTTAGGAACGTCAGATTGAAAATCCGTCCGGGTCACTGTGTCCATCTTACTATCAACCTTCCAAATATATGATCTGATTTTGCATCCGAGCCCCGGATCAAAATCCTCTTTCTATCAAAATTCATTCTTTAGTTGATTATTTCGAGCTCATTTTGTCTATTCAATCTCAGCCCTCGATTACCTTTCACGCACACATATATAACTATGTATAACTATTTTCTTGATTGATAACCATGTATGTGATTTCGTTAGGTATGACTTTAGGTTTCAAAGGAGAATCATCAAGAAGCAAGGAGATGACAAGAACTGATGACACTATAGCCAAGTGAGGCAAATCACTACTTCTTGACCATATTGAACCTATATATAATAAAAATTTACATATATATGTTATTTTTAATAAAGTATGGGTATATGCATGTAATTGAACAACCACATGCAGCTGATAATAGGGTGCTTTTGTTTACTCAGTTAACCAAATCGGTTGAGACAGTAAGGATCTAAGCCACTTTGAGTGGAAATCCTTACTGATCGGTTGAGACGGTAAAGATCTAAGCCACCTAGAGTGGAAATTTTTACCAAATAAACTGAGCTCGCTGCAGCATTGGATCTAAGCCACCTTGAGTGGAAATCCTCACCAAGCAAGCTAGGCTCACCATAATGGTTTGGATCTAAGCCACCTGGAGTGGAAATCTATATATACTGGGTAAGCAAAACTTTTAAAATATTTCAACAATCAATGTTTATTTGAAAAACCAATGAATGTTAGTGGTGAGGATGGTAAGAATGGTGGGCGATGACTGTATAAGTGGGATAGTGGTTGGATACCTCACCCTAATGAATAAGGGTTAAACAGTTGTGCTATGCATCTAGTGGCATAAGAACGTACCACCACAAGCCTGGTATGGGGCAGGCATGACCTAGTATCCTTGCTGAATAATTAACCTAGCTCTACATGGAAGAGAGAAATTGTTGATTATGTGAGTGTTTGTGTTGACCCTTCCAATGACCCACTACTGGACAAAGGGGAGTACCCTTACTGCAGACTAGTACTGGCAAGGGGTCGGGTGCGGGTATAGCCTGCCACAACGGTATCAAGGCTATCAATCCGGTGATAGACCTTATACTGGGTAGAGCCAAGGTTAATATAAAGCAGGGTGAACAGTGTGTTATCTAGCTTCAGCTCAGTCGTATGCAAAACTGTGGCATATAAATGATCTGACAGTAGTTAGTTGAGGAATCTTGTGGGTAAAGTGGTACACCTCTGTAGAGTTATAAAGAAGTATTCGAGTACTCCGTGCCCCCGTGTTCTTAGGGCATGCTGCAGTCAATGAGTTCAAATCATGTTGTGTGGCACAAGTAGTGTTGTGAACCTTTTAAATGATTTCATCTATTCATATACGTATGCTTTGAAACCTTTTAATTACTGTAAAAACTTACATATCTGTTCCATTGGTCAACCCTTCATGTATATATACATACAATTGCTTTATTGTGACTTGCTGAGTACTTTGTACTCACTCTTGCTGATCATCTCATCAGTGAAAGAAAATTGGTGAAAGCTTCAGAAGACCAAGATATAGTAGGGTCATGTGTCAAGTCAAGCATGACCTGTGAAGGACCCTGGACCGCGCTTGCGCCTCTCAAAAAGGAGCAAATTAACTCCTTATTTTGGCTCTATCAGCCCCTCTAATGTAATTATGATTTTATGTCAATAAATAGTAATGATTGTAAATTTTCAGTACTACTACTGCTACGATATTGTAAATAGGAACTGAGATCCACAAAAGTGAGGGCAACTGTATCCTGGGCAATTGCGGTGTAAGGACTCGCCAAACGGGCGGGCCCGCTGCTACCCTCACAAATGACCAGTTACTTCCGCTAGGATATGCAATCATAGAAGAAGAAAGTGTAGGATCAAGGATGCCGACTAGAAGGGGGTGCATAGGAGGCCTTTTAGAATTTTTATGAATATGATCTTTTTCACAATTAAAGCCTAAACAATAAACTAAGAGCAAATAAGAACTGAACCAAAAACAATAATAGATTATATAAGTAAAATGAGAGGAAGATAATCTAACACAACGATGTATCCCGAGGTCTCGGAGACTCGCCTGATCTCACCTACTCCTTGTTGAAGCACTCAAATGAATGAGTCTTGCTTCAATGTCTACTAAAGTTGCTCCTTCTCTTCGAAAAGGTGAGCACCAAACCTCTCACAAGCACACCGAACCTCTCCGACAAGCTTCGTCAATGGAGAGATCAACAGCCACGCCTCCGAACCATCTAGGTGATGGCGTTCACCAAGAGTAACAAGTTGCAAGATCTTCTCTTGACCTCCAACAAACACCAAGAAACTCTAGTGATGTAGATGATGCAAGATGATTTTTCTCGAAGGATCTTTTACAATCACAAATAATGATTTTGATCAAAAGATCAAGACTTTAGTGTTAGAAGACTTTGGCTCAAGTGTATATATGAATATGGCTCAAAGATATGTAGAAAAACTGATCAAAGGTGTATAGAAAATCTGCTCAAAAAGTTTAGAAAAACTGCTCAAAAATGTTTAGCAAAACTGCTCAAAATTTTTTATAAAAACTGCTTAAAAGTGTGTATGAAAACTGCTCAAAAGTTCTCAAAGGTGTATATAAAATGAAGAGGATTATAACCCGAGCTAATTATTTATTTATCATATTCAAGACAGTTCGGATATGATATGTAAACCTGCTTCCTAGCAGCCATTATGGTCGCAGATGACAGCTTCCTGCATACCAGAAGGTCGCTATCGGATAGAACTAGTCTATGGTCGCAGACCTTGCGTGACCATAAGGTCGTAGGCTATGCGCAACCAAGATGACTTGAGTGTGTTTGAGCTTTACCAGACACATTCTCAAGTCTAAAGATAACTTCTTCTCCCACGTATGAAGACAACCGTCAGGGAGTTAAGATGTGTGGTTATCTGTAGACTACACGTGCTAAACGAAGAATTAGTGTAGTTATACAAATTGCACTATGGTAACCGTCCAAAACTACTTCACATTGGCATCCTTTCATTCAATATAAAAGGATGGCAGATGTACGGTATGAACAAGAGGAAAAAATAGACATCAGACAAGAGATAGAGAGATAAAAGACTTAGACAGAAGTACTAAGAGAGATTGATTAGCCTCTGTAATAATCTCTCCTCCCTGTAAATTTTCTCATACATAGTGAAACCACAACAGGAAGTAGGCCTATTACTCAATCTTTTTGAGGGCCTGAACCTGTATAATTCTTCGTGTCCTTGACTTGTACTTATGTTAACTAACCAAAGAGACACCTTGAAAGGTCTCACATTTAACTCACAAATCTGCGTAAAATCGATTAAGGACCCTGAGTCCGAATCGTCGACATAAAAAACTGAGCAAAAAGTGCTCAAAGGTGTATATAAGAATGTAGCTCGAAGATATGTAAAACTACTACTCAAAGCATATATATAGCCCATACCTCTCAGCTAGCCGTTATGGTCAATTAAGGAAAGAAATCAGTATAGCTAATAGACAGTTTCGACCTCTAATGGCTAGTAAGAAGCCGTTGGAATGAATAGTGCTCGGAAGACCTTTGGTAATAAACAGTGCTCGAATGACCTCTGGTCGAATGAACAGTGTTTGAATGACCTTTGGTTGAATGAAAAGTGCTCGAAAGACCAGTTTCTATCCCTCTTTGAAATCTATATATTTTTCTCAGATTCTATCAAGATTGTGAAAGAAAATGAAACATATGACCTAAGAGTTTCTCAGTTTTTGCCGAAACTAAAAGATATTTCCAACCCCTCTCAATAGTACGGTTAAAACTAAAAAGAATTTATATAAATTCGATCAATACTCCAAACACTGAGACTAGTAAAATACAAAACAATTTACCTTAGGCTTTTCAACTTCTTGTTTTGCGACTCCCATTTGGCATTTCATCTTTTCACCTGCTCGAAGGATCATACTCAAAGCAAAATAGATTAGTCCAAGACACTTGTTATCATTTATCATCAAAATAAAGATTAAGGGCCTAAATGCAACAAAAAGCACTGAAACTGGTTGTGGTTCCTAGTTAATGTGAAGTAGGCAGTTGTTAATGATCAAGGGAAGGTCTGCATTATTTCAAACTGATACTGAGGGCTGCTTGTTCCCATTGAGGTCATCCGAGGTGCCCCCAATCCACCTTACAAGTGGGAGGACGTGTGGAGTTGTTGGTGCATGCAGCACATTATTGCAAACCTGTTCACCCAACAACAAACAGATCATGGATCTTTTTAAGAGGCTCTTCTCATAGAACCAATCCAGCAAGTTTGAGACTGTCTTTGAAAAAGTCAAGGCGTTGGCAGTGAGTACTCATCGAAGAGATAGACTGAGGCAAGTGATGATGCAAATGTCAACAAATTCTCACAGTGGATCAGCGATAAAGACATAGAGAAGTGGTCATTGCTGTATGACGAGGATAGCACAAGGTGTGAGATAATAATAACCAACTTATCAGAAATATGTAATTGTGTGTAAGAAAGTGCCACTAGTACAGAAAAGCTTTCTTATATCGGTAAAAAACACCCTTCTACTATCAGTTTTTGTACCGATAGAGATAGACACGATAGAACAAGACAAGTCATTTTCTATCGGTAAATAACCGATAGAAGAAATTCACTATTCTAACGGCATCTTAGGAGAACACCGGTAGAAAACCTGTCGTAGTTTGACGTTTGTGAAAGAATTTACCGATAGAAAAAATATAGTACTCTCTCGATTGTGAATGAGTTTGGCGGCAGGAAAAGTACCACTCTTCTAATGGTTAATTACAAGTTTACCGACAGAAAAAACCTTAGTACTCTCTCGGTTGGAAATGAGTTTACCGATAGAAAAAACGATTGTACTCTCTCGGTTGTGTATGAGTTCACCGACAGGAAAAGTCACACTGTTCTAACGGTTAATTATGAGTGTACCGATAGAAAAAACGATAGTAGTCTCTCGGTTGTGGATGAATTTACCGATAGAAAAAGTGATAGTAGTCTCTCGGTTGTGTATGAGTTCACCGGCAGGAAAAGTCACACTCTTCTAACGGTAATTACAAGTGTACCGATAGAAAAAACGATAGTAGTCTCTCGGTTGTGGATGAATTTACCGATAGAAAAAGTTATAGTAGTCTCTCGGTTGTGAATGAATTTACCGATAGAACATTCACATATACAGTACATTATTTACATTCACAATACAGTACATTCACATATACAGTACAGATGCAATACAGTATAGATTGGATACACAATACAGTATAGATGCAAAGAAGGGTAAATTCATAGAACAGATTGACACATTAGACAGTTATTCACATTTATTCACATATATATGGACAAATACAAATTGCAATCGAATGTGGACATTTATTCACATATATATTTATTCACATGTATATAAACAGTCTATGCACAGCGTACACGAAAAAGAGAAAATTGTCATGGCGGATGGTTGGGCGCAACTTCCTCCATGACATATTAAGCCCAGATTTGTCGAAGATCTCTAATCTTTGCATTTTCGTATTGGTCTTTCGACATGGCGATCTGCAAGCATGTGTGAATACTGAGTAACTAACTTCCTAATTTTGAACGTGACACCCAATTTTCAAATTTGAGTTAGCTATCGATGCTTACCTGGGGGAATTGGGCAAAGTTTGTCTACACTAGGTCGTACATGTAGCGCAACACATAAAACCCGCATTCCCACGATTGCGGCTGCTGATGGCACTGAGATAATTGCATATGCGAAGACATGTTAGCTACTGTTTCCATAAACTAATTAAGCATAAACAAAAAGTCTCGTGAGTACCTCATATTCTTTCCAAGCTAGTAGGGAGCCCTGCGGTGCGGCATGCCTCCCTCCAGCGGACACATATTTATCAAAAGCCCTACATTTCAGTTAGTATTGCCGGTTAATGTATTATCATTAGCTAGTGAGGTCAAAATTTAAATCAAACATATAAGTTACTTACGCCTCCATATTCCCCTTGACCACATATTCGATCGATAATCTGTCACGCATCGAATCGAGGTAGTACACCTCGTTCCTCGGCGGACAGATCACGATGAGGATCCAGTGGCCCCTGCATTGTACGTAAAAGAGGACCGCTAGCTCAAAGTATATATTAGGTGTAACATACAAGATTGAGTTAAATTAGTACGAAATGCACTAACCTTTGGTGGTACGGCGCCAGAATGAACTCCCTGTCCTGCTGCGCCATCAGCGCCTTGGATATGTACTGCTCAGCGTGCGCGGCGTCGTGCTCTAGCATCATGAGGCTTATTTTCTCTGGGTCGAGGAAACCCACCTTGTCACATGCAGCCTCCGATGCTAGCCTATACATGCACCTGCATGCAAAGGACAACATTAGTATTGCACAGAAAGTTACTACATTTCAAATGAACTACAACAATGCAGAGTTAGCAAACAGAGTTAGAAAACAGCAATACATAGCATCAGCAAACTCACAGGACTCCAGTCCGTATGATGGACATATCGAGCTCCCGCCAGTTGTAGAGGTCGAACAGATCCTCGTGTGCCACGGATATACTCTTGAGCTCACGGTGGAACTGCCTTGGCCTGTAGGGAACTAAGAAGTTCAGATTGCGTCGAGCTCGGTGTAGGTACCACTCGTGGAGGTCTCTGGTTGATCGATCCAATTTGCACAAACCTGCCTCCGACACGAGTGGGAACCCGTTCCTGAACCTCTCCAGCTGTCCCTGTCGCCCTTTCCCCTTGCCTTTGCCCTTGCCTTTTGCCGGGGACTGAGCGCGTACCTTCGAAGGCAAGGGCGAGGTGATGGTGGCTTTCTTCTGAGGTGAAGGCGTGGATGCGCTGGGTGAGGTCGAGGCCTCCTTTGATGTGTCCAGGTTAGCACGAGATCGGGCCTCATGCCCCGAGCTGGGGGCGCAGTCCCCTGGTAGCCCGCCGGCAGGCCACTTCAATTAATGAGCACGTATGTTAGATTTTGCAAGTTGAGTGTACTGAGTAGGATGTAATCTAAAATGTGTAGGATTTACCGGTTGTATTAGAAGACACTTCTTGGGCCATTGTACATAGGAGCCCACTGCCTCAGCAAGTGTCTACAGTTCCTCTGTTGGGACTGGCAACGGAGAATCGTTGTAGGCCGGTATGGCCATGTCCACCTGTACCTTTGGGAACCCCAACCTCAGAGGTACGCAGTGGACCCAGACATCCGGCCCAGACGGATATATGAAGCCATGTCCAACCACTTCCTGTCCGGCGCCTAGGTGATTCTGTAGAATGCAGCCCTCCGGCTTCTGCAAATTTGTAACAATTAAAACAGGTTAGCGAAACAACTCTAACAGAATGGGAGTGGATCAACTTAACTGCACGGATGAAGGCTTGCAGTACGTCAAGTAGATCCACTGGATTCGCGAGGATCTTCGAAGCGCAACTGCTTATCCGACCCCACGGGGTACCGTCGCCCTGGGGATCCGCATCTGCACTGTTGGCCAGCAATGCTTCTCTCAACCGTGCAAACTCTTCCTCATTTGTGCGACCTCAGACTGCACCTCAGCCAGTATCTCAGCCCGTATCTCCGCCCGTACCTCAGCCCGTATCTTATCGGAGAGCTCCGCTTCCTTTTCCTTCCAGGAGTGGGCCTTCTTCCTCGGTAGAGTCGGATCTGCGAAACCGACCTTCCACGACACAATGGCTCCCACGGCCCGTGTCCGCCTGGGATGCTCCTTATTTCCTAGAGCTCGGGTGAGGATGTCGTTCTCCCTCTGCGGGGTAAACAATCCCTCCACTGCCTCCTTCTCAAAAGAGAACTGTTACATTTAAAGGTACCTTGTGAGACAAATTGCCTTATATACACTTGTGCGCACATAGTTTACGAGGTTAGCCAACTTACCATTCGTCTCACAACGTCGGCGTCCCCAGGGGTTGCGAACTGCACAGACCCCGTGGACGACACGGACCCCCTACCCCTCCACCATCGCTTGCACCTCTCATCCCGGATCTCAGAGAGCGCCAACTCAGGGGAGTTGATGACAGGATTTTGCTCGTCTTCCTTCTTCCACTGCTCCTCCTTCCCCGCATAGCCCCGGGATCCGAGCCGATGCGGGTGGTCGTTCCTCTTCTGGATCGCCTTATTCTTCTCGCTAAGGGCCTTGAACTCCTCGGTCCCCTTCTGCTTGGTGAATTCCTCCCATACCTCCTCCGATATGAAGGGGTACTTCTCGCAAGGAGATTTCCCCGCAGCGAGGAAGTTACTGACGAGCCAGCTCTTAAAGGTTTTCCATGTTCCGTTCATGTCCTTCAAGTAGGCCGTCCTAGGTGTATCGTCAGGGATGTTCCACTTAGCCTTTTTTCAAAAAATGCATACAGTTAATCACAAGTTAGTTAAACTTTAGTATAAGCCAAGAGAACGTGATTACGAAAGAGTTCAACGATTTCAGTTAATTTAACCTTCACTTCCGCCCACAACCTATCCCTCTCGTCCGCTGTCATGTCCTTCCAGCTCTGGACGGTGATCTTCACCCTTTCTTTCGCCAACAGCCCAATGTAGGCAGCGTACTTTCCAGCATTCTTTCTGATCGACCTCCCAAATTGGTTGAACTCACAAGAAAGATCCGTGCGTTTGGCCAAACGGCCCAACGTCGTCGCGCCTCGCCCCACCCTCTTGCGCTGGGATGAACCAGCTGCATCTTCAGTTACGTTGGGGTTGGCCCTAGTCGAACCACTAGTACCATCCGATGAAGACGACGACATGTCTTTCCCTACAAAACCATCAACAAACCATCAAAAATTTAATGGAAACACAAACCAAATCATTTTACAAAGCAAAAGGACCTATTTTAAATATTTTTTCCATCGGTAAACACAGAAGCTATACCAATAGAAGATAAGATTCTATTTCTCAGCATTTTCGTCTACACATTTTCATATAGGAAGCAGGCAACATATGGCAATTAATTCTTCTTAGAGTTCCATAACTCAGCCCAAGACTGGAGACTAATTAGGGCTGCAAAAGGGATGTCCGAAGAAAATAATACTAAAAGAAAGATATGCATAACTTACTGCCTGAACTGTTCAGAAATATTTTCTATCGGTAAACACATGAGCTGCCGATAGACCATAACAATGTTTTCCATTGGCAAAGATACGAGATACCGATATAACATATTGTTCTGGAATATTGTTGATAAGCCGCCATTCACTGGCATCACATAGTCTTGGTTTAAGTCAACATTCTCCATGATTTTCTATACTAATATTCATGGGCCAGCATTATTATTTCACACATAACAATGTTTTCTATCGGTAAACACATGCGCTGTCGATACAACATAGCCATGTTTTCTATCGGTAAATACAGGAGATACTGATAGAATATGTGTAAGAACACCTCCAACGTATAATGTGCATTACATGGCAGTTGGATACAATTGATCACACATACAGCAGTACATATAAGTTAAAATCTCAAAATAGGTTCATTACAGCACTGGAACATATTATGTCAACCCTAATTTAAATCAACATTGCCTGTGGAATGTTCATAATCCAACACAATAGGGAACCCTAGTGTAATTACAAAACTCGAAGAATTAGTACGTACAAAACACAAAGATCAAATAAGGAAGATGCTGGAAAAAGAACGACGAATTAGGGTATTTACGGCGATCAGTTGTGGTGATGGAGAGGCAGTGTAGAACGTAGCGGCGGCCGGCGAAGGACGAAAATAAGAACCGGTGGCAGTGGCGAACCAGTATCCAGCCGGCGATCGTCATGTGGGAGAGAGGAAGTGAGTGGTCACTGCGGAGGTTGTGGTTTTCTTCGCTCTCGAATAGACGCAGTGCTATAAGTTGGAACTGTTCGACTGGAGGGAAACTCAAGGGCCGTGTACGAGTAATAAAGTAGTGGATGACCTTTTCTATCAGTACAACAAAATAATACCGATAGAATTATGTTCTTTTCTATCGGTACAATAAAATAATACCGATAGAAACAGTAAATTTTTCCCAGAACAATATTTGAAGTAGTGGATGCCTTTTTCCATCGGTATAAACAATAAAATCCCGTGAGAACAATTTTCCCTAGAAAATTTTTTTAAGTGCCTGAGATTATAGTATTGGGTGCCCTTTTTCTATCGGTAAAAACAACAAAATACCGTTAGAGTAATGAATTTATTCTAACGGTAGAACATAATAATACCGATAGAATAAGTAAATTCGTTAGTTTCACCTTCAAACAATCGTATGTACACACAATGTAACATCAAACAGACCGTGCTTGAAAGCTGCAGAATGATAAAGAAAGAGGGAAGATAGCCGGAAAATTGGAAAATTGACATAAAAACAAATTGTTCATTCCTTGTTGTTTTATCACTTATAAAAAAAAATAAAAATCCAAAATGCTAGGTCAAGGGGTGGTCTTAGCCCTGGCTGCATGTAGAATAAAGTCAGTTTGACTTGCAGCCAGGACGCAAGACTCCTCTAGCGACAAATTGTCCCTAGGATCAACTACTACCGCGTCGAGAAGGCCTGCGACCTCCCTCAGCTTCGCTATGGTATCCTTCATAGTCAAACCGCAGCCAACGATGGTAATATCTGTGGCTTGCTTCTCCTCGCGAAGACACCTCGCCCTCGCCCTAGAATTGTCACCAGCCGACTTCATGCGCTGAATGCGCCGGAGGAGATCATCCAGTTCAAGCCGTAGCTAAGTGTGCTTGTCCGTAAGGAGCTTGTGCTCCTCCTGGAGGGCCCTCAGCTCGGCCTTGACTTTGCCAGTGTCTTCCACGGCTCCCATTCCCTATGCAAATCAACAGGTCAAGAATGTACTGAACATGGATTAACAATACAGGGGTAAACCCAGGAGATTTAGAGTTCTTACCGGGGAGGGCGTGGCTGATGATCCCATTGAGGTTGCCATTGTGAAAGAGAAGATAAGGAGTCGAAGCGTTTGAGAATTAGAAAAACAACAAAATACCGTGACGCATGGCGAGGTACTTATAGAATTTCCAAGGCGACGGCATGGCGACACAGTTGAGAATTCAAAGCGCCAGAGTATTGTTCTATCGGTACAAACAACAAAAACCGTCAGACAACAAAATACCATGAGACTAACGAATTTATTCTAACGGTAAAACATAATAATACCGATAGAATAAGTAAATTTTTCGTAGTGAAACTTTTGAAGTGGCTGAGGCACATTAAAATAGTGGATGTCCTTTTCTATCGGTACAAATAACAAAATACCGTCAGAAAAATGGATTTTTGGAGAGCTTAATTTGAAGAAGCAAGAGGCTGGAATGAGATTTTTGCAAGAAAATTTGAAGGGAAGAATTAAGTACTTACAGGATAAAGGTACTGTACATGTTAGAACTCATGCTGTGGAGTAAAATTGAGATATATTAATGCTGTGTACTAACTTATCATTAAGTTCTAAAGAAAAATGTACTGCCTGATGTATTAATGATAAGTTCCTCACCTTGCTGCAGAACTTGTGGGATGTTTGCTTGGCATTTATCCCTGAAATAGAAAATAATCATCAATGGTTCTCAACCCATAATCCTTCTTCGTGATCATCTCGCAGATACGTTGTTTCGTCGATATCTTCAGTAGGGATAGATTGAATGTCCTCCAAAAATGGAGGTATTTCATCGAATTGGTTATACTCCTCTTCGTCGACAACGTCTTCGACCCCAACAATACGTCTCTTGCTGTGGAGGACAACATGCAAGTTTGGATTAGCCGGGTCAACGATGTAGAATACCTGTGTGGCTTGCTTTGCAAGTATGAATGGATCGTCTTGGTGTGCGACTCTATCAAGATAGACGAGAGTAAACCCGTAACTGTCAAATTGAACACCTCGAGAGATTTCGACCCATTGGCATCGAAACAGGGGAATCTTAAGTAATCCGTAATCGAGCTCCCATATTTCGTCAATAGCACAATAATATGAGTTCAGCGCCCTTACTGACCTGGCATCCTCGGAAATAGCAAACAGTGTCACTCCGCTACATTGTGTGCTACTCTTGGCGTCTTGAGCTCTTGTGTAAAATGAATACCCATTGATGTCGTACCCCTGCCAAGTCCCTACAGTGAATCTTGGGCCTCTAGCCAACCATGTCACAGTTTCACTTACGGAGCCCTCGATAGCTCGCGTGACTCTTTTTTGGATCCACCCAGCAAATTTCCTGTTATGTTCTCTGGTGACCCAAATGTCTGACTTCGAAGGATTCTGTGACCGTAACATTACCTTGTGCTCATGTATGTATGGCTCGACCTCCATCATGTGTTGTAAGACCCAAAAATGTGATTTTGCGTACACATCACGAGCGGGGACGATAGCTTTGAATCCAATCGTTCCGATGCCCTGAAGCCTACCATCGTGTCGGGACCTAGGAACGCCAATTGGGTCAACCCCGGCCACATAATCTGTGCAAAATTCAATCACCTCCTCGGCGGCATAGCCTTCCATGATACTACCCTCGGGTCGACGACGAGTCCTTACGTATCCCTTCAATACACCCATAAATCTCTCAAATGGATACATGTAGTGCATGCACACGGGTCCACAAAACTTAATTTCTTTGATAAGGTGAAAAATCAGATGGACCATAACATCAAAAAAGGATGGAGGGAAATACATCTCGAGCTGACAAAGAGTTGCAACTACGTCGCGTTGCAAAGCGTCCAGTCCATCCGAATCAATTACCTACGAGGACACAGTTGCGCCAAATATTCATATCAGAAAAATCTTCTAATTAAGCTCCACAAATAGAGGTAATGAACTTATAGTACGAGTGCACGTACTTACCTTGCAAGATATTGCGTTGAAGAAATAACATAGGTTTGTGATTGTCTCTCTGACTTTAACTGGGAGAATGCCTCTGATAGCAATGGGAAGCATTTGTGACATCAACACATGACAGTCGTGGGACTTCGTGCCAACCAGTCTTAGGTCCTTCATGGACACAAGTTTTTTCAAGTTCGCGGAGTACCCACATGGAACTTTAACACCGTGCAGGCACCGACAGAGTTCAGTTTTTTCGCTCTTGGACAACGTATAGTAGGCCGGGAGGAGGTATGTACGCTTTCCATTCTCTAAAGGTGCAAGCTCAATCCTTATCCCCATTTCCACCATGTCATGACGAGCTTTCACACCATCCTTTGTCTTTCCCGGAATGTTCAACAACAAACCAATCAAACCGTCACAGATATTTTTCTCTACATGCATGACGTCAATGCAATGTCAAACTTGTAAGTGCTCCCAATACGGTAGATCCCAAAGAATCGATCTCTTCTTCCAAACATTTTTTTCTCGAGGTTTAGAATACTTATCGAACTCAGCTTTGATATCCTTCACGCGCGAGTAAATCTCCTTATCGGTCAGAAACACTGGAGCTGATCCCTTCTCAGACTTCCCGTTAAATGATTTCCTCTTCTTACGGTACGTGTGATGCACCGGAAGAAACCTGCGGTGACCCATGTACACTATTTTCTGGCAGTTTCGCAGCCACATGCTCTCAGTGTCATCTAGGCAAATAAGGCAAGCCTTGGCTCCTTTTGTACTATACCCCGACAAATTGCCGTAGGCCGGAAAATCATTTATGGTGCAAAATATCAGGGCCCGCAAGATGAAATTCTCTTTCTTGTATGCATCCCACACCTGCACGGTGTTAACACTAATTAACCTAGCTAACTACACAATACAAGCTAGTTAGCTCCTAAAACATGACGCATTTCCAGCTACCTAGCTCCCAAGCTTAGAGCTACAAACTTGGAACTACACAATACAGCTAGCTTGCAAGTAGAGAGGGAGGGAGATCTAGAGGGAGAGAGAGATAAGTGTCGACAATTAAGTATACCTTAAAGAGAGGGGTGCAATCAACTTCCCTCCAGCTTGCCCTGATCACCCTAGCAGTGTAGCTGCGAGCGTGGAACTTTCATCACAAACAGAGGGACACAGAGTGCAACAGAACAAAAGAGCAGCTCAGCAATGGTCGAGTAAGGTTTTCCTTATAATGGACCTTTTTCTAACAGTAAATACATGAAATAACTATTAGATTAACTAAGGTAATTTGGCGCTCACATATTCTATCGGTAAAAACACACATACAGGTCTTGTTCTATCAGTAAATATGTGTATTGACCTTTAGATGATGCATGACACAGCAAGTACATGAGTTTTTCTATCGGTAAATATGTGAATTGACCGTTAGATGATGCATGACACAGCAAATACATGTGTTTTTCTATCGGTAAATATGTGTATTTACCGTTAGATGATGCATGACTGAGCAAATACATGTGTTGTTCTATCGGTAAATATGTGTATTTACCATTAGAGGAGATACTGGTACCGAACTGGGTATTACATGACACACATGACACCAGTTCTCACATCCAAAGAATCATATCTAAACACAATGTAACATCAAACAGATCTTACATCAAACAGATCTTAACTAGAAGATAAAAGCAATATTTCAAGAAATGCTAATTTGTGGATTAACTAGGAGACACAAAAAATACTTTTCTTAGGTACTTGGTACTTCATCTTGCCAAAGAAATTACACATGCCAGTTCAAAAATTCAAGTACAAACATACACATGCCAGTTCACCAATATAAATTCTGGTACAAACATACACATGCCAGTTCACAAATTCAAGTGTATGTCTGAAACAGCAGTACAAATACACACCTACCTACCAATACAATTAAATACACAAATACTCCCTACACATTCAAATTCATGTCCCAAATAGCAATACATGATACACAAATATACAACAATATACAAATACAACAATTCACACATTCGATGTATATTAGAAAAGCCACGTCTGAAATTAACAACAGATCACGACGAGGACCCAGTGGCCCATACATTTTACATAAAAGAGAACATTTGCAGGTTGCGACAATGCAACTACCGACTACAAGTTAGACCTGATACATCACAAATCCATTCATCCAAAACAGCAAATGTCTGAACCACATTGGACTTAACCATAGGAGTTCAGTTCGAAGACGCCCAAGGAGCTGGAACTGCCGTCGAGTTACATTTGTATTGGTGATTTCCTCGGACTCAAACTTGATCAACTCAACTCAACTCAACTCCATTAACAAAAAGAACCTACCTTCCAAGATGTTGTTCTGTGTAGTGATGGTGTAGAATGGCTATGCAAATGACAACAATTCTTCTTCTCCAAGCAGGTAAGCATCTGGCCACAAGCTGGTGCATGCAAAAAAATGTAAGATGCTTTCTATAGGTCCTGATTTGAGAAACACGCCGGGCTTAAGGATCTTCTCGACCAAGCCAACCAAGATCTCGCCCTTCATGTCCTTCCAGCTCTCGACGGTGATCTTCATCGTTTCTTTCGCCAACAAGCCAACGTAGGTAGCGTACTGCGATGAAGAACCGTGAAATACGTTGCCCCTCATGAGCATCATCCAAGGAACTGCACAGATCATAATCATATTGAAAAGAAGACACATCAAAATGAAGGATACAAAAATTGCAGAATAATTGCCATAATCGGATTAGAATAATCTAACAATATTACCGAAATTTTACGTACCTTGCTTGGGATGCCGAAATCTAGAGGGCGTTGATGGAGGTGCGGAGGTGCAGCGGTCGCCGGTAGAGGTGCGCCAGCCGTCCATGGAGCTTACGGTTAGGACTACGAGCGCCAGATGAACTGTGAGAATGAAAGAGACATACCCGGGTATTTATAGTACTAGATAAGTTCTATCGGTACACAACCTCATACCGTTAGTAATTTTATATATCTTCTAACGGTATACAAATAAATTACCGATAGAATAAAAATATTTGTAGAAGGCGAACAGTTCTAAAATATTTTCGCTATATTCTAACGGTATAAACTCACATTACTGATAGAATAAAATTATTTGAAGACGAACTGTTCTAGGCAATTTTTGATATATTCTAACGGTACAAGCATCCATTACCGATAGAATAAAAATATTTGTAGAAGGCGAACGGTTCTATCGACACACTACATATTGCCGATAGGAATTTTTATACATATTCTGTCGGTATACGCATATAGTACCGATAGAATAAGACTAGTTGTAGAAGTCGACCAGTCCTATCGGCGCACAACATTCTTCTGTCAGTACTTATGCATCTCTTCTAACGACAAATATGTTCATCACCGCTAGAGTAAATCATACTGCTTCTTCTAACGGTAAGTTTCTTACAAACCGATAGGAAAAATACACCCGTTGGCCTTTTATGACCGCGAGGCACATTTTCTATCAGTTTTCTACTAAATCGCTAATAGTTGATAGAAGATTGGGGTTAGTAGACTGCATTTCTGTACTAGTGTGCGGTGTTTGCCACTGACTGTGATAGTTGGATGACATGGTTCCATACCATGGAATACTTCAACAACAAAAACCTTGCAGCCAAAATGTTGGTCAATGATTGATACCGGCTGACGACGATTAATCATCCAGAATTAGACGAGTCATAAAAGACTAAGGTCCGTCCTAGTCAAAAAAAAAAATTTCGACCACAACTTGGTCAAATAGCATTTGGAGTATCCTAAGGTTGATCATGGCCAGAGAAACGTGACCAAGTGCTCTTAGACTCTTTTGACCTCGACCAAGAGTCCACAAAATTGGTCAAGGTGTCCACTGGTCTTGACTCCACTGGTCTTGACTCCACTAGTCATGGTCACGAGTTTGTTGGTCAAAACCACATAAAATCCCCATCATTACCATATCGAGAAGTTTGAAGCATGATCTCCAATAACCATTGAAACAACTGCAAGTAGTGGACTTAATCGAAGATAACTGCGGTAACACCCTGGGTTTTGGGTGAAAATTTCCTTTTCATAAAAATCATATACATATATCTCTGTAGTAGTAGGCAGATCCTTCAGCTTTAATCTATCATAAGCCCCAAAAATCTCAAAATCTTCTCTATCGACCCAAATCAAGATCTGACTTTACGGATATAACCTACTACTTATCCTGAGAATAAAGGCATTCAGAAGCCAGATCAAATTCGATCCCTAATTCCCAAATTTGTCAATCCTTTCCATTTTTGTAAACAGAATTTAATTAAATATCATAATTACCCTAATACTATTCAATACAAAATCTTCTTCTGTGGGGATATCAAAATCTTACCCTAAGCCCCAGGGTTTCAGTTTTGACAAAACCCATATTTTAAATACCCTAATTACCCTGTTTTCATTTCATCTGAAAACTACTCAAATGCTCCAGATTTTTCCCAATATCCTTCCTAAATACATTGTGGAATAAAGTCTGCCAGATCTGTGAAGTAAAAATTAGCCCTAATCACCTAAACTCTAGAATTTACAATTCAGTCCAAGCCAAAAACCAGAAATTGCAATCGGGTCCAGCCTGCTGTTTCGACCAGCAGCCACCAGCCCTTCAACACGACCAGCACCCTCCGGCACACCCTAAACCAGTGCCCCGCCTCGCCATGTTTCATCGCCGCCGGCCAAGCTCCGCCCTCGCTTATGCCGGTGTGTGATTGTGCTTGCCTGCGCGCACATGTCCGCGCTAGAGCTATCGCTGTGGCAACCGCACACGCGACCAGCAGCGACCGCGCTCCAGCAGCAGCTTCATCAAAAGTTTTTGCGCCACATCCCCATGCCGTGCTAGCCATGTCACCTCTGCCTTGCACTGGCCAGGAACAAGTTCCAAGGTGTTGACCAAACGCCGTTGCAGAGCCGCTATCGCCGCCTCATCGTTGTCGTCGTTGCTTCAACCAGACGCGTTACCGGCATGAATCAAATTCCACAGTCTCCAGCCTCAAATCCATCCTGTGCCTATTTAAGCTTGCCCATGATCAACTTCATCTTCACCATTGTTCGCCAGAGCTCACTTAGCCAGTAAGTCATCGTCTCCTCCGTTTCTTCTTCTCCTCCGGTGAGCCTCCGAGGGGGGGGGGGGGGGGGGACGACGCCAGAACACGCCATTGCTTCAAGCTCCAAATTATCTGCACCGGTATGTTCCTCATGCCCATCTCACTGTACCGTAGTAGCCAACTGATCGCTGGTGGACCTCAACGCCGGTGATCGCCGTAATTTGAAAATGCCCTGTTCCTGCTCTTGAGCTCGTTCCAACCAAATTAGCTTACCTTTTGTAGAATCAATTGATCACATAAACCCCTTGAGCAAGCCTGTTTAACCCAATTTTGAATCAGAGCTCGAATTGAAGCTCTTCCGGTTCTTCATGCACGGCCGTGACTGTCTCACGTCACCAGCCCACACCGTCCCATCTCCGGCCAAACTAGCAGCACCAACAGCTTTACCTTGCCTCCCTGTTGCTCCCACTGCTTTGAATTGAACCCCGAAGACCCATATTGAAAACACCCAAATCTCACCTCTTCTTCTCCAACCACATCGATGAACTCCTCGCTGGCGCCGCCATGATCCAATTCCCCTCGACATCACCATCTGGACCAACACAAAAACCTACCAATGCCCTTCATTTTGGGATTAGATCATTCAATTACCTCAGCATCATTGAAGCCATTGGTTGTGCCCTTCTTCTCTGGTGCACCTAACCACCGTTCGCCGTCGAACCGCCTCTGACCAAATCAAGTGCTCCAAAACATAGCTTATGGCTTTAGCTAGCCCCAGAACACTTCAACCTCAAGAATCTCAGCTCAAATCTAGATTGGGTAATTTACCCCTTTCCTTGCCGTGCCGCCCCGTCGCCGCCGGCCACCGCCGTCGACGCCACCTTGTCCAGTACCTTCGCGTCAACCTCCTGAGCATATTACTCTACTACCCCAACCTCTGGTCCTGCACAAAATCACAAGTTAAATCCATGCCAAGAATCTGTCCAGTACCTGTGTCTTGCTGTGTCACCACCATATTTCTTCATCATCGTTCATCACCATCCGGCCATCTCAGGTCCTGAAACCACCACCAATGAGTTCTTGTTATCTTCGCCTACCTCCCAAACATAATTGGCGAAGCAATCAAAGCCCTAAAGCACTCTAGTAGCTATGCCCTAGTTTCAGTTCATGTCAACCTGTGTCAGCTCCATGTCAGCCAGTGGCATTAGCTCAGTTTGACCACTTTTGTATGTGCAAATTGAATCTCACTTTGTCCACTAAGTTTGTAGAGCCATGTTCTACATTTTCTTCAACAACCACATCTTGAGAAAAGCTCTTTAGAGCTAACCAAAGCCATGTCAGAGCCATGAATTGAATGTCGACCTATTGGCGTTCGTCATTTTTGAGCAAATCAGCCGTGGACCCGATGTCAATATTGGTTCCATGAAACCCTAAGAGCCTCTAACACTCATCCTTAGCCCAGATCCTCTAGATTTCTGAGTTTAACTCAAATCCAGCATTCAAACCTACCTATTTCGACATCACCGAGGGCATGTCTTCTTAAAGCATGTTGCATATAGATTATTACAAGTATTTAAAATGGCTTGTGATCTTTGTTTGTTGTTTGATTGATGATTAGATCAAGAGCCTGAGTTCAAGGATTTCACGCCGACCCGACACCAACTGTTATTTCTTACGACGCGGAAGGCAAGTCATATTCTTATATTTTAAGAATTACTATAATATAATCTTGAATATAATTAGTATTGCATGTGAAAGAATGATTGAAATATGAAATGGCAGTAAAAGGCTGGATGCCTGTGAAATGTGAAAGATCAAGTAATGAGCCATGAACTATTATATGTGTATTTATGTATATTCATGAAATAAAACCCTAGCCGTCACCAGAATTTGGTATGGAATGGTGCGGGCACTGGATGTGCGTGGCTGTGGATGGTCTGGTCACTAGCATATAAGGACTAGAACCTTGTGTTGTGCGTCTAGTGGTATGAAAAATGTACTAACCGCAAGTTTGGTATGGGACAGGCCTGAATAAGTAAGTATGCGGATCGCACATGAAACCCCTGCATGAGATGGAAAGTTATGCATGATTGGCATGGAGTGTGGCTCCAACACATATCACTGGATGTGATGATGCACGCTGACCCAGTAATGGGGAGATGCAGTCGGGGTGGGGGTATAGCCCACCACAACTGTGGTTTGTCCGACCACAGGGTCAGGGGTGAATTGAGAGTGAAGCATAACAAAAGTTCTTGTTATCTCCACCTTACCACTCACATTATGCAGTGAGGAAGAGTCTAATCATATGGATAGGATGGGTATTAAAGTGAAATATCTTGTGGGTAAATTGGTACCCCTCTGCAGAGTTAAAAACGTATTCGAATACTTCGAGCTCATGGGTTTATAGGAGTCTGCTGCGGTGGATTAGATCCACAGGGTGTGACACAAGTATGTTTTCTAAATAAAATTTGATAAGTCAAGATTACCCAAATGACATGTGTTGTCATGATAAGGGGTGTTGTCGTGGGCTATCGTGTGTCAACGTGTCACAGTAATACTGTAAATAGTGGAACATGAATAGCAATGCTATACTATGAAAAGTGCTTCCATGAGATGAGATATAAAGGAAAAAACTATTTTACAACCACCCACACTTCTTTACTAGCATAAGTTCAAATCATCACTACTATATGTATATACTCTTACCTATGACTTGCTGAGTACGTAAGTACTCACCCTTGCCACCTATCACCAAATAGATGGAGTGCTCTATGATCAAGATGAAGGCTTGGAGAACTTCGGTGATCCAGAAGAAGGAGAGCCAGTCCCGCCAGAACCCTGATGTGTGTTGTTCTAACGTCAACTTCTTGCTGTGGGGGTTCACCTAATTTCTGCTGTGTAGTTGTTATTTTTCTAAACCTTTTATGCCGTGAAGGCATTATAATTCCTTTATGTTGTATTAAGGCCAGCAGGCCACACTGCTTAAATATTTTGTAAGTTACTCTACTGCAATGTATTCTTGTGCTTGACTTATCCTGAGAAGTCAATGGTATGTATGTATGGGACTAGCTGCAGCGAGCTAGGTCCCCACGGGAGGAATAGTGAACCCCAAGGTGGGCCTTACCCACAGGGGGACACCACAACTGCCCCAAGAAAAACAGCTCATGTACACCTATAAGTACTACATTTTTTGTAAATGTAAGGGAGAAATCAATTAAATACACACAACATAGAATGTAGGGTCTTTTCTCGATTATTCGAGGGCTTGAACCTGTATAAAAATTCTTTGTGCCCCCTCATTGTTTTGATACCTTCGTTTGTTTTCTCTTGCAAGTCCCACGGTCAACTTTCTTGATCGTCAATAGCAAGCGCCGACCATGGGGGACCATGATGGGCTGTCCCTTTATTGTGATGAAGAAAAATGACTTTGATTTGGATTTTGATGGCCTTGGAGATGACTTTGCCCTTGACTTCAATAAGAAAGGCAATTTCATTTTTGACATCAGATCTAATTTTGAAGTAAGCCAATCACTGCCGGTTACTAGTGATTCCGATTGTCAGATAACCAAGACAGCTTATGAACAATCACCAACTCAAGATGATTCAGATCATCAGGGAGTTGAGTTTATGGAGACCAAATCTCCAAGCCATGATAATATTCGTTTAGAACCCAAGTCAAGCTCAGGCGTTGATCAAATGTGATCAATCTCCAACTGTTGTCGCAACAGGGAAGTAGGAGTCATCGAGGGGGACAATAACCCACCTCCTCTCGGTGATCTCGCGCATCATTCGCCTCGATCTAATTCACGGATGAATGATATACCCAGTGACAATGACGGTGGACACGAAGACAGTCACCATGCTGCTAATCAAGAGACTGGAGTTGGCGCACTGCCACCACCAAATCTAAGTACACCGATTATCAGTGATTGGGGAGAACAAGTAACTTCACTTGCACTAGCATGTGGAGAGCGACCTCCATGACCACATGAATCAATTGCACAACAACTCCGAGTTGCTGCTTGGCAGTTATGCTAGCCTCCTCCCGACTTGAACAGTGTTCCAGGGTTCACTCAGTTGGCCGCAAACTTGGCATGGACCTTGAGTCAGGCCGCCAAGGAGAGTTTTGCTCATTCAAGTGGAACTTACCTCCACAGCCTGGTCTAAAGAAAAAGTCATCCAAAAGTGATAAGGACAAGAAGAAATCAGGCTCGAAGAAGAAGGGGAACAATTCCTACAAGAAGTCACGGCTCTCGAGTCTCAACGATCAAAGCCGAAGGCCAAACAATCATCTTCTTCTGGTCACTCGAATGATGATCGACCAACTACCCCTAGAATCAACATAATAAGAACAAGGTGATTACAGGCGATGACCAGAAGAACCAATTGTGCACCTTACACAAAGTAAAGGGACACGATTTGAAGCACTGCCGTCTATGTAAACACAAGCTTGATGATTTCTATGCTAGTAAAAGATCTTTTCAAACCCTACCCAAGGAGGAAAAATCTACTAAAGGACCTAAAAGTGGGGAACTACCATATATCATTGGGGGATCCTCCACCTACACCTCTAAATGACAGTTTAAGGCTGCATGGCGTGAGGTGAATACTACAGAGTGTTCACCAGCTGAACCTTAGTTTCCTTGTTGGTCAGAAACTACTCTCACCTTCAAGAAAGCCGCCTGCCTAAAAAATCTACCATGACCACATTGATATCCTCTTATGGTTACACCCACCATTGGCAATTGGAAGGTGGGAAGAGCATTGGTTGACAGAGGAAGCGTATTAGATATTCTGTATTCTAATGCCTTAGATGGAAAGCAAATTCCTCGGTCTAAGCTCCAACCAGTCAAGAATCCCTTGAATTGCGTGATCTTGAGGTCTTCGACTAAGCCAATAGGCCAAGTAACGCTCCCCGTGATGTTTGGTCGACTTTGAAACAACCTACAATGCTATACTTGGTTACCACACATTGACAAAATCATGATGGCCACACATTATGAATATCAATGCATAAAGCTACTAGGACCAAATGGTGTCATCTTGATATTTGGTGACAAAAAATTAGCTCTGTCTTGTGACAGAAAGGCACTTGAGCTCGTCGACTAGCTACCTCTACACGAAGTAGGTTTTGTTCATCCATCAACGGACAAAACTACAAAAGTGGCTCCAAAGACACAAGATGAAATTTGTGAGGTACCGCTACATTCAGATAATCCCTCCAAGACTGTTTGCATAGGCTCCGACCTAGACAGTAAATAGGAAATTAAGCTCATCGCTTTCCTCTATGCTAATGAAGATGTGTTCGCATAGCAACCATCTAACATGCCCGGAGTCCCCAGAGAAGTGGTCAAACACAGGTTGGCAGTTCAACTTAACAAATGACCAGTGAAGCAGAAATTTAGACGTTTTGCTCTTGATCGTCAATAACAAATCAAGGCTGAACTTGATAAGCTCCACAAGGCGGGATTCATTCGCAAGGTTGAACACCCCACGTGGCTCAAAAATCTAGTCATGGTGAGAAAAGCCAATAGCAAATGGCGCATGTGCGTCAATTTCATCGATCTCAATCGCGCTTGCCGAAGGATGACTTTCCCCTTCCGCCAATCGACCAGCTTGTAGACTCAACCGCAAGTTGTGAAGTGATGAGTTTTTTGGATGCATACTCAGGGTATCACCAGATAAGAATGGCACGTGAGGATGAAGAGAAAACTGCTTGCGTTACCCCTTTTGGAATTTTATGCTTTGTAAAAATGCCATTTGGTCTAGCATTTAATGTCAAAAGCTTTCATTAATCAATTATCTTGCAATTTGGAAGCGTATGTTGATGACTTGATTGTTAAGATTCTCCAAACTTCAAACCATCTACTAGATTTGGTAGAAACTTTTGACAATCTATGAAAGCATCATATTAAATTGAACCTCGAGAAATGTGTCTTTGGAGTTGAGTGAAATCGTTAACTTCTTGGGATGAGTTAGATGGTACTGGTAAGAGGAATTTGAGTTTCGTGAAGATTCTTGGCTTGTTGGCATGTGGCCGGAGTTGGGGAAGAATGCCGTTTTGGGCATTCTCAAAATAAAGCAATGCACTAGAATTAGTTGATATGACACCATCTAGTGGGTGAATGGAGTCTACTATTCAACTCAATTTGGTCGGGATCGCGGTGTGCTGGGTCAGCGACATGAGCTTGTTGATGGCAACGATCGAGAGGTTTTGAAATCACTGCTCGGGAATAATTTCAAAATGTAATTGAACATATATGTTTTATTCAATGTAAGGAACATTTTCTCCTTTAGGCTCGAAGGCCAATCTGAGTTGGAGCATTCTTCGATGGCCGAAACAGGGGATTGGCCAGAATATGAGAAAAACGGTGATCGCCAGCTCTGTGGCTCGCCGGAACTCGATTGCTCGCTTGAAGGGATAAGTGAAAGTATAAGGAATGTGATCGATACCTTTTGAAATCGGCCAGTGAAGTAATAGCTCAGAACTTCGTCTTCTTCCTTGGGCAATAAGGAGAAGTTGCAAGAACAGTAAAGAACTTGGGTGTTTGGGTGGAAATTTTCACTAGAACTCAACTGGCTTGTGGCAATGTGAGTGAGAGGCCATTCAGTGAGGGTATATATATATATATATATATTGTCGCGCCCCGCCTTCATAGGGACCACGACTACTCCCGTGGGGACCCAGCTCGCTATAGCTAATCCCATACCTTTTGACTTCCCAGGATGAGTCAAACACAGGAGTATATTGCATCAGTTTAACTTACATTACATTGAGCAGTATGGCCAACTGGCCTCATTACAAGATAATAAATTGAAAAGCCATCATGGCATAAATATGTTTGGTTGCAGAAGAACAACTACTCGTCAGAAGCTAAGTGAACCCCCACAGCAAGAAGTTGAATCATAGCAACACTTTTCAGGACTTGGGTGGAACTGACTCTCTTCCTTGTAAAATCCAAGAAGTTCTCCAGGCCTTCGTCTTGATCAAGGGACATTCCATCTATTGGATAGTGAATTGCAAGGGTGAGCACTTATGTACTCAGCAAGTCATAGATAAGAGTATGTACATATAGTAGGAATGATATAAACCTATGCTATTAGGGAAGGAGGGAAGGTTGCAAAATACTTTTTTTTTCTTTCTAAGCTTATGGCAGTGCTCATCATGACATACCATTAATATCTTTATAAACTCTTAGAAGTACTACCATAGCACAACAACACATGCATGTCTGCCCATGTTAGCACCTCGTTTCATGACAACACATGTCAAGCACACATGAGCTAAGTCTAGCCAATTTTATTTAGAAAACATACTTGTGTCACATCAACGTGGATAGGATCCACCGCTCGCAGGCTCCTATAGACCCAGGAGCTCGAAGTATTCGAATACGTTTTTAACTTTGCAAAGGTGTACCACTTTAATCCACCGATCACTCAGCTTTCAAGTCGGGACCTCTCCATGTGACTTTTACGCATGTGACAAGGCTGAGATCATACAACAGTTTGCAATCCTAGCATTAACAATTCCCTACCTAATAAATAGACATTTCAATCCTCATTACCGCTGTGGGTACTCCCCACAGCCAATTCTACATAGCCTTGGTGTAACACCCTAGTTTTGGGGGTGAAAAGTTTTGCATGAAAACCCTGCATGCATGTATCCCTGTAGTAGTAACCAGATCAGTTGAACTCTAATCTCTCCCAAACCCTAAAAATCTCCAAATCTATTCTCTAGATCCAGATCAAGATCTGACCATCCAGATTTAGCCTACCAGTTACCCTGAAGATAAAAGTCTTCAGGAGCCAGATCAAATTCTGACCCTAACTCCCAGTACCTAAGCCCCTCTCTGTTTTCGAAAACAGGAAAATTCAGATTTACCCTAAGTACCCCAGTTTCCAGATGATTGAATTATTTTGATTTAACCCTATTCAGACTCAAGTAACCCCTAGAATATGTTCCTAGGTTCATCCTCAACTCACTTCAAAAAGTTGGGAGCCAAATTAATTCATCTAAACACTTTTCGCAGTTTAGTCCAAATTTTACTGCGAATAAGTCCTTTTCTGTTTACCTGGAAGCCTGAAAAGGCTAAAATCTGCAAATCAATTCCAACTTCAGAATTTCTTCAGGAAACACCTTCCAAATACTATTTGATACAGATCTCCCTTTTGATCAGACTTCAAAATCTCTCTCCAATCACCAGAATTCGAAATCGACAAAATCCAGACTTATTTTACCCTAATTTTACCCTATTTTCGAAAATAGGTGAAATCCCTCAAATCTTGTCAAATTTTCGCTAAATTTGAGCTGGATGAGTACTAATAGAAATGTTATACTCAGCCATGAAATCAATTCTCAAATTAACCATCTCTAAGACAGAAATTACAAATCAGTCCAGATTTCAAATAAGAATCCTTGCATTTTGGTCCCTGGTTCGACCAGAGACGCTGTGCACGACCAGCAGCCGTGCACGACCGCGACCACCGCGCTGCCACGCCAGGAACTTCGTCGCCGATGAAGCCCCGTGGTCGCCACCCTTGCCACTGCGTTCCTGCCACGTGTGCGCACGCCGTTCGCCACCGTGGAGCCACCGCGGCCGCACCAGCATCGCCGATTTTGCCCGCGCGCGCACGCCATTGCTGCAGCCACTGCAGAAGCTTTGCGCCACGTCGCAAGCATGCCTTGGAGAGGCATCACTTCGCCTTCACCTCCACCAGAGCAGCAGCGCAGCCGACACGACCGGTGAAGACGTCGCTTCGCCGCCTGTCATCGCCGCCGGTCGCTTCCCCGTCAATTCAAGCCGGCTTCAACTCCCCGTGCGCTTCTAGCCGTTGCAACACCTCCGAATCCTCTATAAATAATCCCTGGTCTCAGTGAAACATCACACACCCACCAGAAACACCTAAGCCCTCAATCTCGCTGTGTCTTCTTCTTCCCCGGCGAGCAGCAAAGGAGGAGCACGGTGCCAAGCTTCTCCACTGCTTCATTCTTCGATCCAACACCCCCAGTGAGCTTCTCTCATCCCCCTCATGCTTCTCGAGCTTGGAATTTAGTCTAAATACCCTCAGTCGCCGGCAATTTCAGTTTTACTCCAGTAGCTCCGGCGAGCAATTAATCCTCAACCAGATCGATTCAACCTTCGAACTAGTAATCAAATATGCTCACTAGACCTTGCTTAACATCCCTAAGCAACCAAAATCGACAGACATGCTGAAATACGAAAAACCCCAAATTGGAACTTTGCTTGTGAACTGAGCTTGTTGTTCAAGCTTTTCTGGTGCATTTCTAGTTAATTTAACTTCACCAGTAGCTTACTTATGCCCCAGAGACCATCCACAAGCAAGGAATTAAGTTTATTTGCCCTAGATCAGAAATGCCCAAATCAGGCTTGAGTTAATCTTTTCTCCGGCCAATATCTCCTAAACCCAGCCAATCCAGCCATGAAAACCTTGAAATCTAGATGTTTTGGACCATTCTGAGCAACTTTGTCTTCTACCACGACTTCTAATTCGGCCTAGATTGGGAGATATAGCTATGCCCTAGTTTGCTGTACTGTTTACATTACCTGTGCTCCAGGCCAGCCAACTTCTTCGCCGGTTTTCATCACTTTCCGGCCATCTCCTGCCCTAGGTCCTGTTGAGACATTTGTTCCTGTTACAAATGCCTAACCACCAGACAAAGTGGTGCATCATTTGGAGCCCTGAGTCAAAAGATATGGCTAACCCTAGTTTCTGGCCGTGTCAACCCTATGCCAGACTATGTCAGCCAGTGGCATTGAGCCTTTTCACCCACTTCCAGCCATGCACTTTGAAAATAACTTTGTCCCTTAGACTCCTGATGTTGTGATCTACACTTTTCTCTACTGTCACAACTTGAGTTGAGCCCTCTATCACCCATCGACCTTATGTCGATGCCTTGAACCGAATGCCAACCTAAAGACATTCGCTGTTTTTGGGCGAACCAGTCACCACCTTGATATTACCCTGATATTTTGGAACCTTGTAAACCTTAACAGCTAACTTTAACCCTGGTTTCCATAATTAAACCCACATCGCTTTCAAACCTTGTATTACCAAAGTATTTTCTCCTTGCATCTTTGCATGTAGTGAATTAGCAAGAATAAGATTGATTGTAATGCCTGTTTGCTTGTTTGATCTTGTTCAGAGCAAGAGTCCGGGGTTGAAGATCTTGTCGCTGAACCGTCATCGACTGCGGATACTTACGACGCGGAAGGCAAGTCATACTTTGAACATATTGAAACCCATATTTTATGAATTTCTATGCTATTCCATGAGTAGATATTTCATTAATATTGCACATGTTGAGATCAATGATATTATGGCAGTGATAGATTGAATACTTGAGAAATGTGAACTTGATAAGATAGCAAGCCTCGAACTAATAAAAGTATAAACATGTATATTTATATTCATGAAATAGAACCCTTAGCCGTGACCAGTATTTTGGTATGGAATGGTGGAAGCACTGGAGGTGCTTGGCTGCACTGAATGTGTAGGCACTGAAGGTGCATGGGTTGTGGCGTGATCTGGTCACTGGCATGTAAGGACTAGAACCTTGTGTTATGCGTCTAGTGGCATGAAAAGCGTACCAACCACTTACCTGGTATGGGACAGGCGCAACCTAGTAGCTTTCTTAGTACTATCAGTTCCCTGCATGGCTTGTCGATCCGGTTTCTAGCATGGAAACTGGTGGGACGCAGTTCGTCCACGAGTGATGTGAGATCAGAAAAATTATGAGAGGATAAGGTGTAAGGAAGGAAGACGCCCTACGCCAGATTAAGTCGTGCGCGACTGTAATCAATAGAGGTTATGTGTCCTGCGGGGACATAGACCCAGGCTAGGAAGTAAGGCAGTGGGGAGGACCCACAACGGTACTTGGGACTGGATTGTCCATTTACCGGGCAGGGATACTGTTAATACTAGACTGCAAAAACGTTGTGTGATCTCGGCCTTGTCACATGCGTATAAGTCGCATGGAGTTGGCCCGACTTGGAAGTCGAGTGAAAAGGTGGATTTAAAAAGAGGTACATCTCTGCAGAGTTTAAAAATGTATTCGAATACTTCGTACTCCCGAGTTCTAGGAGTATGCTGCGGTGGATTAAATCCATGGGGTGTGACACAAGTATTGTTTTATAAACTAAAATTTGTTAGCTCAAGATTACCCAAGTGGCATGTGTTGTCACAATAAGGGGCGTTGCCGTGAGCTGTCATGTGTTGACGTGTCGCGGTAATACCATAATATAGAGATCATATGATAATTAAGAGGCATGTGGTTTATGTCCTAAGTTATGAATTATTGCTAGGAGTATATGATTGAAAGGCTTGAATGAAAATAATGTGATATAAGGATATATCGCCTTGGATATGGGATATATGTATCACCATCAATATGATTTATTTACTGCCATGGGTATGATCAGAAGTTGAGTAAGAGTTGAGAAAGAAATGTATTTTGGAAAAACCTTTCACTCTTTCCCCAATAGCATAGGTTCATGTCATATATATATATATGTATCTCTACCTTCCCTATGACTTGCTGAGTACGTAAGTACTCACCCTTGCAACAACTCATCAATAGATGGAGCATTCTACGACCTTGGAGGATACCCTGAAGATGCTGCGGACCCAGGAGAAGACGAGCAGTTTCCTCCGGAGATCTGATGTGGTGCTGTCTTGCTGTCAACCTCTGTTTCCTGTGGATTGCTTTTGGGCCTAGCTTCCACCGACTAGATGTGTTATTTTGTTAGACCCTTGTGCCTTGTACGGCACTGTATCCCGTTTTGTACTAAGGCCTGATGGCCATACAATTATGACTATTGTACTATTTTGCTGCTGCAATGTAATCCTGTGATTGACTCATCCTGGGAAGTCAAGTGGTTAAAGGGCCAGCTGCACCGAGCTGGGCTCCTCACAGGTGATGTTACTGTCGTGGCAGACGTGACACTTGGTCTATGGTCCCACGAGACACAGCCTGTGGAATCAGTTGCGCACGACTCAAAATCCAGGCGTAGGCCAGGCGCCTTCCTTCTACACCTTATCCTCTCATTATTTTTCTGATCTCACATCACTCATGGCCCTCTATGGCCCACCAGTTTCCTCTCAAGAAACCAGACCGACAACCATTGCAGGGAAAAGCTAATACTGGGAAAACTACTATGTTACGCCGGTCCCATACCGGGCAAGTGGTTGGTACGTTTTCATGCCGCATAGAAGTATAACACAAGGTTCTAGTCCTTACATGCCTATGACCAGTGCATTCCACAAACCCCGCACTCGTCAGTGCCACTACCATTCCATACCAAACTCTGGCCACGGCAAGGGTTTTATTTCATGAATATACATATATACATATATATTAGTTATGGCTCACAGTTTGATCATTTTATAAAGAATCTCCTCATCTTTTATCGGCATACAGCCTAGTATTGCCATATCACACCTTTCTTATTTCATCACATGCAATACTGCTTATAGTCAAGGCAATATCTTAGCAATTCATAAAATATAGGTTCAAGATGTTCAAGAATATGACTTGCCTTCCGCGTCGTAAGGTACAGCAATCGATGTCGGGTTTGCGACGAAATCTTCGTACTCAGGCTCTTGCTCTAATCAAAGATCAAACAAGCAAACAGGATTCACAATCCATTAATAATCTATATGCAACATGCAAAGGAGAAATACTCTCGGCGATACTGGAACAGGTAAGCTTGAAAGCTGGATTTGAGTTAATCTTGGAGATTCATGGAATTAGGGTTAAGGACGAATGCTAGAGACTCTCAGGGTTTCAAGGCTGCAATATGGACATCAAGTTTGCGGCTGTTTTGCTCAAAAACGACGAACGTCAAAAGGTCGACATTCGGTTTAGGGCTCTGACATAGCTTCAGAGAATGCTAGAGAGCTTATCTCAATGTGGTAGTTGAATAAAATGTAGAAAATAGCTCTACAAGTTCAGTGGACAAGGTGGTTTTTAGGTTGCATAACCAGAAGTGGTTAAGCTGGCCCAATGCCATTGGCTGACATGAACTGACAAGGACTGGCATTGTCAAGGAATGGCATTGACATGTTTTAGGAGATTTCCAATGGGAAAAATGGGATTTGATCAAAGCATTAGATGCAAAATGTAATAAGGCAGATATTTGACAAGGTGGTTTTCACAGGAAAGTCCAGAAACTCCAAAAGTTTTGCAAAAAGGCCCCTGGACATAGTGAACTAGGATTCTTTGCACTGTCAAAACCTAGGGCTTGAGTATTTGATCGATCTTCTTGAGCTTTGCTTCGCCAACTATGTCTAGGAGGTAGGCGAAGACAACAGGAATCCAATGGTGGTGGTTCCAGGAACTGAGATGGCCGGACGGTGATGAACGGCGACAAGAAACCACGGTGGCGACACGACAAGACATAGGTACTGGACAGATCTTGGCATAGGGATAACTAGGGATTTGGCACAACATCGAAGGGCAATGTAGTGGAGTAATATGCTTAGGAGGTCTAGGCTGATCTACTGGCGAGGTGGGTTGGACAATGGCGGTGAGACGACGGCGAACGGCGAGGTCGAACTCATCGATTTTCATAAACAAGGCGAGCTACAGACGATAAAACTCGAAGCATATCAAAGGTTTATGCTCCTGGGATTGCACAGATGGTGCTGGAGCGAGCAATTTGGTTATGAAGGCGATTTGGGGCTCGCCGGCGCTGATGCCGAACTCGAAGAATACGGTGAGGCAGGTGCATCTGCTACAAGGCAGTGCTGGTCAATTAAGCTTGGCTACACCGTCTACGGAGTTCAAGGATCATGTTGATACGGTCAATTTGGTCGGAGGTGAAGTGGCATAGGCTGGTGACGTGAGCTACTCACGGCGGTGCGCGAAAACAGGGAAAGGCTCCATTCTGAGCCTCAATTTGAAATCTAACAGCATGGGCTTTGTAAGAAGGATCAACTGATCATGCAATTCTACAAGAAGGAGAGCTGATTCAAGCTAAATCAAATAGCATTGCCGGGGAAATGGAAATTTTGGCGATCACCGGCGCTAGAGGTCACCGGAGTGAAATTAAATAGTACAGCACAGAGAAATGGGTGAGGAGTACTCACTGGTGAGGTTGGATCGGAGGATGGTGCAGTGGTGTGAGCTAGCATCGAGCTCCTCCTCGCTGGCTCGCCGGAGACGAAGACGAGAAGACAGAGGCTTTGCTGGTTCTGGAGTGGGGTGAAGTTGCTGCTAGGTACGGGGGAGCTTAAATAGCAGTGGCTGATGCTCTCGATAATTGAAGCAAATCGGGAGAATATCAATTTGGTTGGCTACGGTGGCGGTGTGCAGTGGCCTCGACGGCTTTACAGCACGGTCGACGCGTGCTCTGGCTGGTGCAGTGGCAAAGCGACTGGTGGCTCCGGCATGGAGGCAATGTGGTGTAAAGTTTCTGACATAATTGCAAGCGGTGGCGCGCGCGTGCGGGGGAAAGATTCGGGCGATGCTGGTGCTGCTACAGCGCTGCCACGGCGGCCAATCGGGTGCGCGCATGTGGCGACGAGGTTGCGGCGAAGCTGGCAACGGCGAAGCTCCATCGGCGGTAAAGTTCGCGGTGCAGTTGTGCTCCTGGTCGTGGCTGGGCCTGAGGTCGAAAATGGCACAGCTCCTGGTCGTGGCTGCTTTGGTCGAAATAGCAGCTGGATTTGGTCGAAAAGGCTCAGGGACTGAAATGCAAGGATTTTGGTTTTGAATTTGGACTTGTTCATAATTTCTGAGAATTTGGTAGTTTGGGCTAATTTTGACTTCACAGATTTGAAGAACTTTATTCAACGGATGATTTGAGAGAAGATCTGATAAAATCTGGGAACTTTTGATCAAATTTGAACTGAAGTGAAAACAGGGTAATTTAGGGTATCTCAAATCTGGGTTTCGGTCGAGGTTGAAAATCTGAGATCTAGGATACGATTTTGAGATCCTCACAGAAGGAGATTTTGTATTGAATAGCATTTGGGAGGTATTCCCTGAATCAAATTGAGATTTGGAGCTGATTTGTGGCTTTTAGCCTTTTCGGGCTCTGGGAAATCAGAAAAGGACTAATCTGCGATACAACTTGGACTGATTTGCGAAAAGGGCTTAAATGATGGAATCTGGTTGCCAACTTTTTGGATTAAGGTATTGGCATATACCCATGATTACAATCAAAGAATAATCTGGTCTAGATTAGGTTAAATCTGAATTCTGAAACTCAGGGTATTTAGGGTAATTAGGATATTCAATTAATTATGTTTTTGAAAACAGATTGAGATTGAAAATTCTGGGAGTTAGAGATCGAAGTTGATCTGGCTTCTAAAGGCTTTTATACTCAGGATAAATAGTAGGTCATATCTGGACAATCTGATCTTGAATTGGATCTTCAGGATAGATTTTGGGATTTTTGGGGTTTAGGATAGATTAGAATTGAACTGATCTTGCTACTTCTAAAGAAATACATGCATGCATGATTTTCATGAAAAGAAATTTTCACCCCCAAAACCAGGGTGTTACATATATCGTCATTGTCCAGAGATTGCGAGGTGAAGGTTGATAAGTGCTAAATTGGTAGTACTTGACCCTAAGTTTGCTAATGAAAATGTGCTAAAAACATACTAAAAACTCATTTGATATGACATTTTATGCATATTTTTATATCATTTTTACAATCTGCTTTCATGGTTGTGTTTTCCATGTTCTAGGGATTGAACCTACAAAATTTGAGGACATTTTCGACTTCGTTTGGATCAATTTTGACAAAGGACACCAAAACTGGACAAAAAGAAACCCTGATTGAATATTCTACGGGCGAAATCACATGGTCGAACACAATTGGACGAGAAAGAGCCATGGTCGAACACAATTGGACGAAAAAGAGCTATAATCCAACATGAAGACTCCTTGTCGAACAAGTCCCGATCGAACACACCTGGTCGAACAGAGTTCCGATCAAACACACTTGGTCGCCTGGTCGTTATTTGACCAAGCTTATCACAATCGTGAGCATGACCCGTGCTCAACCTGGAGCATGACACGTGCCACAAGTCGTGCTTGACTTGGTTTCCAAAGATATTTTGGTCAAATTTGGTCGATGTGAGATTCGGATTTGTTTGCTTCTCGCGTCGTTTGAAGTTGGATTCCGTTGGCTGCACGTCAAAGAGTTATATTTGGGCACATTAACGCATTGTATCATAAATAGAGAAGTTTTTGGCTCAATTGGTATGCCTTTTATATGCCTTTTAGAGGCTAGATATGTTTTTTAAGATACTTTTTAGGGTTTTAGTTAGTACAGCCCACTTTTCTATTTTTCCTGTGTTTGTAAGTCAACAAGGATGACAGACTTAATTTTGAAGCAATCAAATAAGTTTTTATTTATTTCTTATTATTTCTGCATTTTCATGGCTTTTTGCAAGTAATTCACTTCTAGGGTTAGGGGTGATCTAATTCGGAAGGCGTAATTCTTCCTCGGTCTCGATCTTAAGTTTTGTAGTTAGTTCCTTATATTTTCTCCTCTAAACCCTAAGTTCTCGTTTCGGCAACAGACGTAACAGTTGAGGCTTAGCAAGAATTTAAGGGACTTCTTGAATCCTTAGAGCTTTGATGTGAGATCCTGAACAGGAGAGAGGCTCTCGCGAAATGTAACAGTGGAAGAGATCCTCTGACCGTTGTACCACCGACTGTATTGACAACTTAATCTGTATTGGAAAACGATTGAAACTAACTTGTAATTCTTAGATCTTGGAAAGAATTATGTCTGATGGTTATGGAATTCCCGAAACCCTAGATTTTCCTTTCTTCTCTTTAAACCCTAGTTTTCATAATTACTCTTTACTACTTTAAAACCTAGATTGATAGCCTTAGTAGTAGATTTAGTGGTAGAAACATAGCTCCCAAAATCGTTCAGACTTAATCAGTAATATGTTAGACTAAAAGACGAATACGCTTGTTCCTTGTGGATTCGACTCTCAAGTGCTCAATGTTTAACCGTACACTTGCGGTTATTCTTACACAGTCGCGCTCGCACCACCACCCTCGTGGGTGAGATCAAAGGCCACGGAACTTGTGCCACTGCTACGCCGAGACAAGGATTTGACATGAATCTGCAATGAGTAAATGGCGCGCAGAGGGTGATCGGATTTGGCATAGTAGCTGTTGGGTTGATGTGGAAGCCATCGACAAAGGGTTGTACTTGCACCATGCTTGTTGTGTGGACTGAGATGACGAGGTGATCTCTGGTGTGGTCGTGGCTCTAGGTTCCTGAAATTGAAGCCGTTGCTACACTGTGTGCCTGCGTGTGTGTGCTGTTTGCTACTCGATTGATTCGGGTGTATGTGTGAATCGGTATGTGTATGCGTAGTAGTGAGTTTAATCATGTATCAGTAGATAGTTGCATGTTACAAATCTGAAAAGAGATCGGCAATTGGTTGAGAAATATAGAGGTTCAGAGAAACTGAGTTTTTCAGTCTCTTAGTAATTGATTTCTGGAATTTGGACTAAATTGCAATTTTGAAAACTTCATTGGACTGAAATGCAATTGTCTATAATCTGGAGATAAATGTGAACTTAGCCCAATAGACATAGTTTACTTGATAACAGAATTTTGGATAGATTTGGAGTAAAAACGAAAACAGGGAAAAATATAGTACTTTTATTTAAAATGTTAAAAATGACAATAACTGGATTTAGAATTCGATTTTGAAGTTGTGACAAAAGAGAAACTTGTATTGAATAGTGTATGGAAGGTACTCGTTCAATCATATTCGAATTTGGAGGTATTTTGGAGGTTTTAGTCATTTCTGGGCTTTAGAATCTAAAAAGGACTAATTTGTGATGATTTTGGACTAATTTGTGAAAAGTGCTCAAATGATTGAATCTAGTTGACAACTTTTTGGACTGGTATTCAAGCATAGCATAGTTCAGGTTTTCAAAATAATCCAACCAAGATCTGTACAAGGCTTTGTAAAATTAGTTTAATAATCCTTAGGGTAATCTAGGGTAATTTAATAAAATTAAGAATTTCTATTTTCGAAAATAGATCTTGAGTATGGTTTCTGAGTTTTAGGGGTCGAATTTGAGTTGGTTTCTGAAGGTAATATCATACAAGATAAATAGTGATCTACATCTGAACAATCTGATCTGAGATCTGATTTGGTAAGAAGAATTTGAAAAGTTTTGGGACAGAAAAGAACTGAAAATAACTTAGCCGTAGTTTCTGAAGATGCATACATGCATGGTTTTGAACAAAAATGGAAATTTTAGTGCCCTAAATTTGGGTGTTACATAAATTTAAAAAATCATTTTTTATTGACTTTAGCTTATTTTAAAATTTTTAGTTCAAAAGAAATTATATTTATGAAATAAACTGTAAAAGAAACTGAGTACTTGACCATATTTTCAACTTATGGATCTTGAATTTATAAAACTGAAATTTAGTCAAAAACGTCCTTAAATTTATTTTGAATTTCTAGTTTAAAAAAACTTCAACTTATAGACTAAATTATGAATTTAAACCCCTATTTAGTTTTGTTTTAATTTATTAAAAAATTAAAAATTAAAACCTTGATAAACGTAATCAAACACGCCTACAATCAGCGAAACATTGACTTCAATAGTCAAAACGTTTATATGACCTGTATATACAAAAGTTATGATGAGAAAATGCGCTCACCGTTTTAGGATGCTAGCGTTTCCAAACTTTTTTGAAAAAGAATTTTGCCTTTTGTGTATGACTTTTTTTTTTTTTTTACCTTTTCTTTTTTATAATGTAAAACCCATTTTGGGTTCGTACAGTGAAGTACACGACAACACGAAACCCCACTTCTTCTCTCCAGGCTTCCACCTCGAATCTCTCCCGCCAAAACCAAGAACCCCGCCAAAACCCTAGCTTCCCATGACCCCCGCCGCCTGCCATGCGCCGCCTCCTCCTCCACCTCGCCGCCGCCTGTCCCCGTGACTGTTCCACTGCCGCCGGAACGACAATGCCATGCCTCCGCCCCCTCCCCACTCTCCCATCCCTACCCCACCCCGCTCTTCTTGCCGGGGCCACCGGGTCCGTCCATATTGCCCGGAGGGGGTTCACGGCCGCTGCGGCGGCCGGGAGCGGCGGGAAAGTTGCGATTTTTGGGGCGGAGGCGGGCGGCGTGGAGCTCCTGGGGATCCCCGGCGTGGGGCCCCGGAACCTGCGGAAGCTGGTGGGCAAGGGGTTCCTGGATCTTGCGCAGCTCAAGCAGCTGTACAGGGATAAGGTAGAAAGATTTGATGGAATATGTTTCTTGCTTTGTGGATTAGATGGAGTTGGATGTGATGTGGGTTCTTGAAATGGAGAAAGGATGGGGAATTTGCTTCTTTTACATGCGTTGTTCAACCAAGAATTGGAGATAGTAATCATCAATTAGTAATTCTTCATGATGCTAAATGTTGGTATTTTGGTGCTTGTTCCATCATTTGGGTGTCAATTTTAAGTCTCGATTTGTTGCACTTTGGAATATGGGGTTTGATTGAGATGTAGTGGAACAATAGTAAGGTTGTTTTTACGCCCAAACTTACTTATTTCCTTCCTGTTGATCATAGGGTGTGTGAATGGTATTTGGATACTTTGGAAAAAAGAATGAACTAAAAATGATTTATAAGTGCTTATAAAACACATTTTTTGCCCCATAATTGTAGTGTCGCAGTCAAATCACTGGTCGAAAATTAGATTTCTTTAGGCTGTCTATTTGATGTTCATATTGACAGAGATGATAATGAACATGTTACATTTGTTTTTGCTTCTTTCATAGGATTAGTAATTTTGTTTTAATGAGGTTCAACAGGCTGTATTTAGGGCTAATTTTATCAAGAGTGGTTCCATCATGTGGCAATTGTGACACTTTACAGTTCATTTTTGCTTTTGTCCTTTGATCTCAGTTCTCAGTTTTGTGTTATAAATTTAAATCTCAGATGGTGTGGGGGTATGCAATATAAGGATTACTTGGTGCAATGTTTAATTCTATTGTTTCCTGGGGTTGGAGAGGTTTATGTTGAGTTAGTGCAACTGGTTAACCTAAAGTGCAAGAAATATTCAGGAATTGGATTTGTACAATTGCAATATGTTGTACTGCATGAATGGTAAGGATGATGAATTCATTTTTTCCTGTCCATGGTTTTATGTTTTTGGTTACTTTCCTGTGAGCATCAAAGATCTTGGCATACAGGACAGGAAGTGTTATAAAAGCATTGTTCTGCTCTTATCTTCTAATGCCAGGTTAAAGTATGCACTGATTTAATTGAAGCATTGCAGCCTGTAGGCAGGTCTGCTGAGAAGATGGTTGACTTTTTACAAAGTTCAGTTGGTATCATTCATAAGAGTCATGCAGAAAGTATAGCCTCCTTTGTCAAAGAAAGTGTTGATGGGGAACTGAGAGAGGAGAACAAGGGGCCAGATTTGCAATCAACAAGGCAGAAGAGACTGACCTTTTGTGTTGAGGGAAACATCAGTGTTGGGAAATCTACTTTCCTACAGAGAATTGCTAATGAAACCCTTGAACTGCGCGATATTGTCAAAATAGTGCCTGAACCAGTCACAATGTGGCAGGATGTTGGCCCTGATCATTTCAATATTTTAGGTGCATTTTATGCTGAACCACAGAGATATGCCTACACCTTCCAAAACTATGTGTTTGTAACAAGGGTTATGCAAGAGAAGGAGTCTGCTGCTGGAGCAAAGCCACTTAGGTTGATGGAGCGGAGCATCTTCAGTGATAGAATGGTATTCCTTTTGCATTGCTGTTTATTTTTGATGTTGTAGCCAGTAAGGCAGTAAACTTATGAAATCTGTACTGATGTCAAAAGATTTAGGTGCTCTTCTATTCTTTGGGTTTTCATTACTCAAATAATTCATGGACTCGTATCTAACAAAGAAAATATATGAACATGTGGTCCTCCCCAAGACTTACTACTGGCATAAGTCTTGCGTATTGAACCATTCACATTGTTTTTTATGTTCTATTATGCCTATGTTTAAGTTCTCATTGTATTTTTCCTTTTACAGGTCTTTGTTCGTGCTGTCTATGAAGCTAATTGGATGAATGGAATGGAGCTAAGCATTTACGACTCTTGGTTTGACCCTGTGCTGTCATCTCTTCCTGGTCTTATCCCTGATGGGTTCATCTATCTTAGAGCTACTCCTGATACTTGTCACAAGAGAATGATGCTTCGAAAAAGAACCGAAGAAGGAGGTGTCACATTGGAGTATTTACGTGATTTGCATGATAAACATGAGTGCTGGCTATTACCTTCTAAACATGCGAATCATGGTGTACTGTCAATAAGTCAATTGCCCCATAATGGGGACTACTCCTTGCACCCTGATATTAGGGACAGAGTATTCTACCTAGAGGGTGATCAAATGCATTCAAGTATCCAGAAAGTAAGCATTATGTATTTCCTTTCCTGTGTAAAGTCTTTATTCAATACTTGACATGACAACTGACTGTATGTAACTGTAGATTCCTGCTCTTGTGCTGGACTGTGAACCAAGCATTGATTTCAGCAGAGATATCGAAGCTAAAAGGACGTAAGTTCAAAAGATATCAATTCACAAATCGATTCTTCGATCTTTAAACTTTGCTGCAATTTTGATGAATTTTAGTATATTGTTTTGCTGAAGTTGATAAAGTTTTCTTGGTCCAACAGTCTTAAATGTTTACTGAAATTCTCCATGGGAACAATAATGTACCACTCAATAATTGATATTGCATTCAACTAACCTGTTCACCCTAAGCCGTTGTGTTTTGAGATGTCATGAAAAAAAAAAAAGATTAGAATTACTCCCTTAAATACATGTTAACTTTTCTTCTGAACCTTTTCTCTATGTTCTTTTCGTTATTTTGATTACATAATAGAGGCATGTTGTAGGTTCATCCATCTTTCTTCTCTGTTGAAAAAATCTTAGAATTTAGATGGCTGGCAGCACAGAACGAGTCTATTCTGATGATCACATTTCTGACATAATTACCGTTCTTGTAAAATGTTTCTGTTATGTGTTAAGGTGTGCTGCTAGTCATTTTGTGATATCAGTTACATCGCATGTTAAGCAATTAGTCATATTTGTTTTCCTTCAACGAAGGTACGCTCGGCAAGTTGCTGAATTTTTTGAGTTTGTGAAGAAAAACAAGGAAGCTACATCAAACAAAAATAGCAATAAACGGAAAGGCGACGAAAAACAAATCTTGCTTCCTCATACGGGGGGTCTGATCATTCCAGACAGCAGTCATTTTTCTGAATCTGGTTTTGAGTCACTGAATTTCAGTAGGACAATGCCATCTCTTTCTTGCTAAGAGCAGCTAGTCATATAGGTAATTTAGGCGGCATCTTGAAGAAAAGTTCATGCGTGCTTCTATGCGGTGTTCAAAAGAAAAATGCATAAACCCTAAAGCACCCGTGTCAGTAATGGGTGGCTCTTAACCCCTCGTTTGCTTTGGAATTTGTGCAATTTTCTTCGTAAAGAAGTATAGAGGCAATTTATAAAACAGTTGACTCTTCGATTGATGCTTCAGGATGTAGGGTATTGTTTCATCTGTAAATGATCTTTCAGCTGCTGTGGTGGTTGTAACTTACTGAATTTGCTGTGAATTCATGATTTGTATGAAGCTGATACCTGTTTGGATTCATTGAAAATTTTTCCATTTGAAAATCAGATAGTGGTAAATTATGGAACACTATGGGAGTTAGTTTCGATTCACTTGTAATTGCAATAAGTTGTAATCAAATCCAAACTTATGTCTGTAATTAGAGAGAACCATGGTCTCACACTCCTTTTCGGTTCCACTTGGTTTGTGCAATCGAGGGCGACCTCCCTTCCTTTGTCGGACTCCGTTCATTGCCCTCTACCTCGCTTCTTCTCTATACCCAGACACCCACATCAAAATCCACCTTGGCCCGCGCCTCTTCCATGGTTGCGGGCAACATTGCAGTGAGCTTTACCTTCACCTTTGTCCATAGTGACCGTGTGGCAAGCTTCGTCTTCCTTCGCCTTCATCGAACTGAACCTTGCTTTCTTCTGTATTTGTGAGCTTGCAGTGGGGAGTAGTGGATGAAGTGGAGATCGCAGTGGAGGGTGATGGAGGCAGGTCTAAGGACACCGGAATATTGGGCTAATTTATTATTATATAATAAAATAGGTGAATTTGGAGGTAGTATATTCGTTTTGAGATCTAAAAATTATCAAACTAGTCAAAATATAAAAAAAAAATATATACAACTTATATTTAGTGCACCCAAATTGTAATAGTGTATATTAATAAGATGACGTTTATGATTGCATAACAGATATAGCTCTGATTATATGTAGAGAGATTCTTAAAAAAACTGCACTATTAATGTTTAGTGCAATTGCACGGGATTTTCATCTAATTGTAAGAAACCTGAAATGGCCCAGTTCAATTGGATTATGAAGAAAATACCGGCTCATCCTAACACAATTTCAATCAGCAACTTATTCAATTACTAGGGTTTGAGCTAGCATTTTGTGACTCAGTATTAGGTGGCAGAAATTGTTCAGTTGATGCCTTTTGCTATCAGTATATATCGACTGATAAGCTTCACTGCTTCAGGTCTCTTTCATGGTTGCACTTTTAGAGTATTACTGAAATTGATTGATAGTATTGTTTCATAGGAAAATTTTTATGGTGAACCACTAATTTGATGCAAAAGGAAGATCGATTTGGGAATCAAATCGACAAGAAATATTCCAAAACAAACTGAGAATGTAGTTCTGATCTACCAGCCTATAAATTTTTGGTAATTTATCATTGTCAAAATTTTCCTTTTTTTTTCTCATAGTGTCAATTGATTTTGAACTTAGAAATTTTATGTACTAGTAGATTATTATGAAGACTATCATCAAATTTTTTTTGAGATGTTTTTGTATATTTTTAATACTTCAATCATCATGGTTTATATGTTTGCACTGTATTGATGACCTGCATTGGATACTCTCTCTCAAGAAATTTTTGTGTGATATATAAAAGTGATCTGGGAGGATTTTCGAGTCCTTCAAGTCAAATATTTAGGTCGAGTTAGGGTTCGCAAAGGCTTCGCGACCTATTCAAGTTCGGAAAGGTTTCGCGACTATGAAAGGTTCGTGACCTCAGGAAGGATTCGATCTCTGGTCGGATTGTATTCTAATCAACCTATATATAACAAAGTCTTATCTGTTAGAGTTAGTTGTCCGAGTCTAATACGTTTAGGTTATTGAGTTTGATACGTATTCATACGATTCGATTATAATTACTTTGTAATAGATTGAGTCTAGTATCTATCTACCTCATAGATCAGATCGAATATAGTTCATCGACGTAGGCGAGTGTGTCCTAACGTTCAACGTGTAAAGATCCCTCTTTTCAATACAGAGTTGTACCATCTTTTTGAAATGTGTTTTCGATCAACTTGGGTTCCAGTAATTCTGAGTAAGATCTCGTTATTCCTCATATTAGCATCTGATCGAGTATAGTCGAAACCCGTCTATACTTCAATCAGCACAAATCAGTATCTGGTCGAGTATAGCCCAAAACCTAGTCTATACCATAATTAGATCAAGTTGGTATCAGAGCACTATCTTATCCTGTGGATGGTGAAGACTCGCCAGAATAACAAAACCTCCAGTGAAACTCCAGGCAATCATTCGATGGTTCCTACAGTCGCGTCTCCGAAGATATCTGACTATACTCCTGTTCAAACTAACCTAGCTGAACAAGTGGCTAAACTCTCCACCGACATGGATATCGTGCTTGCTTGGATTAAGCAACATGCCATGGTTGTACCTTATGAAGTTGATGCTTCAAAAGACAAGGTTAAAGGTATGAAGATTAGTGAAGATTTGCATAGGACAGACGAAGATGAAGACGAAGACGACCACAAGGTCGACGACCTCGCCAGCACCTCTTTAGTTGTTGGTTCTTTCAAGGTCGAAGTTAAGGTGGACATACCCATATACGGTGGGGTGATCGATGCCGAGAAGCTGGACTCATGGATCGATCAGCTTGACACCTACTTTGACCTACGAGGGTTCAGTAGTACTCAAAAGGTGAAATTCGCACCTTTGAAGATGAAGGACCACGCTAAGACATGGTGGAAGGCCCTTGTCGCCAGTGGTGAAGCTGACGACCTTGCGTGGGGTCAGTTCAAATGACTCCTATGACAAGAATTCTACCCAATGGATTATCTCGAGAAGAGATGAGATCATTAGCATAGATTATACCAACGCCGCGATCAATCCGTCCAGGATTATATGACGAAATTTCGGAGACAAGCAATGATCATTGGAATATTGCTAACTGATCCGCAAGTGTTCCGAAAATACACATCTGGACTTCAAAAATCGATCAGTGTTGAGTTAAGCCTGTTCGGCGTTCAGGACATCACGACTGTGAGCACGACTGCTATGGCGATCGACAAGAAAAATAAATCCTGCAATGACAAGAAAGAGAATTCGACCTTATCAAAAGGAAAGTTGAGTCTGAAGAAGACTACTCCGAAGTCTGGTACGAGCATCTCTTGTGATCATTGTCACGTTGCTGGGCACACAAAGGATAAATGCTATAAGCTCTATCCTGAGCTTCGACCAAAGGGAAATGGACTAGGGAAAAGAATAGCTACAGGTACTACGACTCCACCCGAAGAATGAGTTGTTCGAGTGAATTCAGTCGATGAGGTGGATACAACCTCGTCTTTGATGGCAATGCCGAAGGAGAAAGGTTTGGATTCATCTAACAACTGTCACTCAATGGAGGACTTGTTCACTATCAACATTCAAGTGAAGCATGAAGTGGTCGCAGCCGTATTCGATCCCAGAAGTCAGAAGAATTTGGTTTTTGCTGGACTGGTTTGATGACTTGGTTTGAAGACGACCACACACCCGCAACCATATCCGCTGGGTTGGTTTACATCCGACGTGAACCAATAGATTACGAGTCAGTGTGTGTTGAAATTTGTGAACTTTGCTCGATATATCGATGAGGTGCAATGCGACGTTGTTCCTATTGATATTTTTTAGATGATCTTTGGGTGTCCGTATCTGTATAATCGTGACGCTCACTTCCATCGATGAGCGCAAGAGTACAAGCTTACTAGAGACGGAGTTAAGTTCGTGATCAGTAGAAACATCCACGTCAACACTTCGAACTTGATTATTGCAAATCAGGCCAAACGAATCGTCAATGCATGTCACAAATACGTGCTTGTTGTGATTCGACCAATTGGTCAAAGTGATAGTACTCGAGCAGCGTTGTCGTTGGCGTGCTGAGAAGATTTTGGTTGTTTGTTGGAACTGCTGGGGAAATACAGTGATCTATTCGAAAGTACCCAGGGTCGTCCACCGAAATGTCCAGTTGAGCATGAAATTCAGCTCAAGTCCGATGCGACACTTCCCAATCTGATTATGTATCGTAACTCGGTATTGGAGAATGAAGAGATCAAAAGACAACTTGGTGAATTGCTGAATGATGGTGTCATTCAATCGAGTAGTTTACCTTGTGGATCTCCTGTGGTGTTAGTGCCAAAGAAAGATGAGACTTGATATATGTTCATCGACTACCGAGTACTGAACAAGATCACCATCAAGAACCAGTACCCCTTCCTCGTATTGACGACCTACTAGACCAATTGAAGCATGTTGCTGTCTTCTCGAAATTGGATCTAAAGTCAGGGTATCATCATGTCAGCATCCGTGAGGAAGATACGTGGAAAATCGCGTTCAAAACTCGAGAATGTCTGTTCGAATGGCTGGTCATGCCGTTTGGCCTCTACAACGCCCTGGCAATTTTCATGTGTCTTATGAATGACGTATTGCGACAGTTCATCGACGACTTTGTGATCGTTTACCTCGATGACATATTGGTCTATAGTTATTCGTAGGACGGGCACTTAATTCATGTTGAAAAGGTGTTCAAACAATTTCAGCAACATCGACTTCGCTTCAATCAAAAGAAGTGCGAGTTTGGCCAGGAAACTCTACGGTACATGGGATTCGTGGTCAGCAACGGTATGTTGCAAATCGATCCGGATAAGGTAAAAGTGATTTGAGAGTGGCCGCGACTGTAAACAGTTACGGAAGTGCGTAGTTTTGTGGGAGCATGCCAATACCTTCAGAAGTTACTACGACACTTCTCGATAGTGGTTTCTCCATAGTATACATTAACCAGGATCGACCAGAAGTTCGAGTGGACAGGGAAACATGAAGACGCGTTTCTCTTGCTGAAGAGGAAGATTAGTGAAGCTCCTATGTTAGTTTTGCCGAATCTGCAAAATCCATTCGAGCTGGAAACCGATGTCTCAGGTTATGCAATGGGCGCAATGCTCATGCAAGAAGGTCGACCAGTAGCATATCACTTCGAGTTATTCGAGGGAGCTCAGAAGAACTACCCGACTTACGACAAGGAGTTGTCTGCACTGATCAGGTCGTAAAACATTGGCGGTGTTGCCTTTTGGGTAAAGAGATTGTTGTCCACACCGACCACCAACCTTTGCAATATTTGCAAACTCAATCGAAACTACAGCAACCTCGACATATAAAGTGGATGTCGTATCTGCAGCAGTTTAATCTGGTGATCAAGTACAAGAAGGGCGTATACAATAAACTGGCTGACATGTTGTCACGACCACCAGTTACGACGTTCTACTTATCCGTGTTTATGCGGATCGAGCCCTCAAGTCATGATGACTATACCACAATGTACAGTGAAGATCCTGATTTTCAATCAGCACTGACTGAGCTCGAAACAAGGAAACATATAGAGTTTGTTCGGTGAGAAGGACTTTTGTACAAGGGCAATTTACTTTGTATACCTCGTAGAGCACCTCGAATTCAATGGCTGTGAGAAGCGCATACCTCGAAGGTTGTTGGTCACTTTGGGGTTATGAAGACTTTGCAAAATCTTCATCGACATGTGTTCTAGCTGCGAATGCAGCAAGATGTGGTTAGTTTTGTTCGAGGCTGTGGTCTCTGCAGCATCTCAAAACCTGTAAACTGGAAATTAGGTTTGTATAGCATATCCATGGATTTCTTGGGAGGATTGCCTAAGATCCGATGTGGCAACGACTATCTCCTTGTGGTTGTTGATCAGTTCTCCGAAATGATAATTCTCATACCTTGTCGAAAGACTATCATGGGAGAAGAAGCGGCTCGGGTATTCTTTCAACACGTTTAGACATATTTCGAACTGATGACTTCTATTGTGTCTGATCGTGATACTTGATTCCTTAGTCACTTTTGGCGATCGCTCTGGACGATGATGGACACAAAACTAAAAATGAGTACTATCTTTCATCCTCAAATTGATGGTTAAACCGAAGTGGTAAATCGCACAATTGTTCATCTTTTGAGGGGCCTTAACTCTAAGCATCCGAAGACCTGGGTTGAAAGCATACCATACCTGTAGTTTACTTTTAATTGAGTAGTGCATGGTTTGATTGGAAAGTCGCCTTTTGAGGTTTGTTTGGGATTTCTATCACAAAGTCCATTTGACATGGAGTTTGTTAACCCTACTTTAGTACAGAACAACAATGAAGGCTCTGATCAGAATAGAGCACAAAAGTTCCTAAAAGGTATTCAACGTCTCTATAGTAAGGTTGAACATAACTTGCTGAAAGCTCAACTCAAATACAAGGCGCGACATGATCGGCACCGAGTTGATGCTCAATTTCATGAAGGTGATATGGTATGATTACATTTGAGTAAGAAGAGACTTAAAGGTAAAGGTAAAAAACTTAAATAAATCAGTTATGGTTCTTTTCGGATTTTACGGAAAGTTGGTACTAATGTTTGTCAGCTCGAATTACCTCCATATATGAATATTTACTTGGTTGTCAATGTTGAGCACCTCAAACTCTTCGAGTCTTCAATACTGGATAATAAACTTGATACCATAGTACAATCTGTTGAAAACTTGGTATATCAACGAGAAGAATCTCTATCTGATGACATGATCTTGGAGAAGAAGGTGATGACCACCCGCAGCGGCACACATGAGTCTTTTCGAATAGGACGGAAAAATCAACGAGCATGTGCGGCAAAGTGGTACACTCGAGAAGATAGTCAAGCTCAATTTTCACATCTTTAGTTTTGATCAAATGGTCACCAACAGGAGTTGGCTCCTTCTCAACAGGGGAGTCATGATCCGGGAGGATTTTTGGGTCTTTCAGGTCAAATATTCCAGCTCGAGTTAGAGTTTGCAAAAGCTTCGCGACCTATTCAAGTTTGGAAAGCTTCGCAACCATGGAAGGGTTCAAGACCTTGGAAAATGTTGGCAACCTTGAGAAGGATTCAATCTCTGATCGGATTGTATTCCGATCAACCTATATATAATTAAGTCTTATCTGTTAGAGTTTATTGTCCAAATCTAATACGTGTAGGTTATTGAGTCTGATACATATTCATACGATTAGACTATAAATACTTTGTAATAAATTGAGTGTAGTATCTATCTACCTGGTTATTTATCTACCTCATAGATCAGATCGAATATAGTTCATTGACGTAGACGAGTACGTCCTAACGTTCGACGTGTAAAGATCTCTCTTTTCAATAAAGAGTTGTGCTATCTTTTTAAATTGTGTTTTCAATCAACTTGAGTTCCGGTAATTCCAAGTAAGATCCCGTTATTCCGCATATTAGTATCTGATCGAGTATAGTCAAAATCCATCTATACTTCAATCAGTACAAATCAGTATTTGATCGAGCATAGGTTTGTCTATGTCATAATCAGATAAAAAAGATATACACAGTAAAGTGATACCTGCACCATCATGATTAGGAGCCTTGCACTACTTAGTGGTTGCCTCCAATGTCAGGAATTTTTCGTGGGGACAATGATACTACTACAGTATATAAAAATAAAAGGTATATACTATAGTAAAATTGCAACTTATTCTCTCAAAAGTCCAGATATTTCGGAAAGAAAGCTACGGTTTGTCGCATGGAAAGTTGCAACTTATGGCAGACAGCGTCCGTGAATGAACTATTTTCCTAATATAACACTTGGAGAGGCCACTAATTAACTAAGATTGTGACCAGATAATTAAGATTGTGACCGTTCATTTGGACCCTCTATCAATAGCCAAACTCAACAAGCAAGTTGTCTTGTGGGGGAAAATTTTTTCTATCATTGTAAAAGATGTTGAAATCGTGATTTGTGAGATTGTGAGATTGATAAGATGAAATCAGATTTATATCAAAACGAGACATTCAATAAAAAATATAAAATATTAAAATTTTATAGTAATATAAAAAATTTGCTTCATAGTAAAATATAACTTTATCTAAAGTCAGCTATTGAGATGGTTTCTTTACTTTTCTCTCTAACCTTGATCTCTTTACTCTAAAATAAGTTAAATTAAACCCTCTATTTTTAAGATCAATTTAGTTTGACCCTTTCACTATATCTTTGGACAAAAACGAAAAATGGTGATGATGAAACACGGCTTAGACCTAAATTACTGCCGTGTAGAGTTACCCACTTAGCAGAAAGAGGGAAGATAGAGAAGGAAAGTGGGAGGAGAGATATATGTCAATTGAGGGAAGTAGAGACAGAGGATAGTTTTGTTTCATACTAATCTCCTCCTAAAGATGCAGAATCAACTTCATGTTAGGCAACGTGGTCACTACAAGTTGTCTATGCCAAAAAAGAATAATGGACGGGCAAAATTGAGTCTGATTAATTGAAAAGTAAAATACTCATTTGACTTGGAAATTAGCTTTGTAAAGTTATGAATTTAATAAAATATTATCGAGTGTCTCGTTAAATGTAGGTCTAAATATTACATGTCTTATATTTACATCTAATAGTATTTTATTTAAATAGTATTTTTACAGTGTTATGAAACTAATTATTCATATTATAAAGTAGAGTATTCAAAATAAGTCTGAATGTAAAGTAGAGGCATAAAAAATGTATTTATCTCTAAAAAGCCATATTGTTTTTGAAACCCTCAAATCTAACCAGATTGATCGGAATCAATTTAAATTTGTGAAAAATAGGTAATAAATTGGTATAAATCTGACTAACTCGGTTATAATTCAGAGTGAAAATTATCCCGAATTCAGTATCCCACCCCCACCAGCCTAGTCACGAACCGTGGTTACCAACTGGTTCTCAATCCGTTTTCTGAATCATATTCCTGTTTTTAATCATGCATAAGCACTATACCGATACACCAAATTTGGATATCTGTAGTCCTTGAGTCACTCTAATCAGATTACTGTATGCACCAATGATAAGGCATGCAATTGAAAAATCAATAGCTCAGATCGAATGTGATGTTGAACATTCGAGAAATTGATGTGACCTCGATTTCTTCAAGACATATCCAACTCTTCAATCTGAAGTAAATTTTATGTGTGATTTTTTTTGATCGAACAGTCTCGTGTAAGATACATAGTCATATAGTTTCTTAAGAATTCCAACTAATCTGCATACCCATACACTCCCTCAAACAAAAACTATCATCTTCGAACTCACACACATTAAAAGGTTATTTCATTGACGTCCTCATCGAAAAACGTGGAACTTAGAATCTACTCGAAATTTTCCTAAAGATGGTTCGCTTCGTATCATCAGCATGCATAAACAAGCTGTGCCTAGAGGAAAAGTTTTTCCTAGACATGCATGGGAGTTATAAGCACTCAAATTGAGTGCCTAAGAGAATCATACATGCTTAACTAGTGTAATATTAACCAAATAATTCAATCTTAAATATATCTAATCAAGCAAAAATTTTCAAAACTTTAGATAAACTGCAGTCATGTCTAGAACCAGACAATATTGAGAAGAATATGAATCAAACAACATGTAAATACCTAAACTCCTCACTCCCCTCATGTTCCCTCTACCATGGAAACAAATCCTTATCTTTGTGAAAAATAGACATGGTGCTATAGAATCGTGCATTTTGTTCTCTCCCAAGCCCTAAGTGTCCTATCAAACATTGGTACATATTGACCCCACTAATCAATATTATATGTAGGAGTTTACATAAAAATCCTCTACACTATAAAGATTTTAAAGAAAATCAATCCCATTAAACATATCAATTGTATAATTAATCATACAAATAGAAAATTTTGGATCCGCCATTGCTAACTGATTAGTTATGCCATGTATGGAACCCTAAATGGACCAAAGAAGATATAGTGGAAGTAGAATGCACCTTAGTGTTCCAAGGGAGAGAGAAAAAGATGTCTCCATGCATTGCTGTGGAAATTTTTGTGCAGAAAGCCTAAAAGAAAAGAAAAATTCCATAAATAACCCAAAATAAAAATAAATTGCAAAAATGATAATAGTCGACGACCTATTTGGCGACATAACAGAAAAATCCACCAGTTGACTGTCCAATTGGTGATTAGTGGAAAAATTCACCAGTCGCTAGTTGGGCTGGTGACTGATGGCTGGGTATAAAAGCCCAGCATGACCCCCTTGCGGTTGGTTGCAGGCATAAACCAAAAAAAAAAAATACAAAGAAGAGAGGGAAGAGAAGAAAATGAGAAAAGGGAGAAAATGGAGAAGAGGAAGACAAGAAAGAAGAAAAGAGAAGAGATTAAAAAAAACGAAGGTATAAAATGTTTAAACTATTTTATTAATTTTTGTACAGATAATTAGTCTAAATTTAATTAAATGTACTATTATTTAAGTTAAAAATATAGATTTGTTGTAGGAAATGCATAGAAAATTTGTAGATAATTTAGATCTATAGTATGAAACATAGATCTGACATGTATATAATTTAGATATGTTGTACAATTATATATCTAATGTGTAGCTATGATTTTTTGAAAAATAGATAAATAATTAGATTATTTATTTATGGACTGATAATTTAGGAAATGTAAATATGATTTAGCTAAGCTGTATAAAATTTGTATGACAAAATAATTTAATTTTTATGAACTGGTAATATGTAAATATAAATTCTATTTATCTGTGAGCTGCGTATTTTATATAGGTATAGGTCTTAGACCTCACCACTTCACTCAGAAATTTCGTAGCAATGATCATTCAGTCCATGTCTCTTCCATTCCGCCTCCGCGTCTCTTATTCCTCTTGACAGAAAATTTAATATTAAACTTGTTCATTGTAGACAATGTCTAAAACAAGAACAGTTTATATTTTCCGTGGAGACCAAATTATTAGAAATGAATCATACAGTATTAACCTAAGTGCCTGTCACCGTACAGAAATGGATTTGGATAATTTTAGTACTGTTAATTTTAAGGAGCTTAAGACTTGTGTCCTAGACATCTTAAATATCGATCCAACTTTATACAATGTTGGCATGGAGGCATTGATGCCTACTGGTGGAAAAGTTATTGGAAACTGTGTAAACTTAGATGTGACAGATCCTGGAGCTCTTATGTTAGGAGGGTGAGAAGCCTTAATCATATATTGGATGAGTGTGTACTGTATGTAAAGGTTAAAGATAATGTACCACATACGAATGTAAACACTAGAGTAGTAGAATAGTTGGTCGAGGTATTGGAAGGAAGGCAATATATGAACATTAACACAACCATGTCACATGATTCTGCAGAGGTTCCGAACATAGAATTCATGAGTGGTCATTTCTGGCCTAGGGATGAAGTTTATATCGACGAAGGTGAAGATGAGGGTCTGCAATTCTCGGGCAGTGTAGGTCCGGAGATCGATCCATACTATGCGGATTCCTCTAGCGAAGAAGAAGATTACCAAGAGATAGGACCTCCCAACAATGGCTAGATCCAAATGGGTTTGATTCTGCGTGAATCCACGATGATAGTGGATCAGCCTGGGCATCCAATGAGCACAGATTAATATTAGGCCAATATTTTCAAAGTAAGGAGGATGCCAAACAAGGTGTGGCAATGTGGGCCATGTCCCTACGTCGGTCTTTCAAGGTTGATAGAATAAATCCGCATCTCTATGTAGTGAAGTGCTTAATGGAGGGATGTCGATTTTATGTTCGTGTTGCTCGGTACAAGGATAGTGAGCATTTCATTGTTTCTAGAATCACTGAACATGACTGTTCGGTTACAGAAGTCTCACAGTGCCATAGAAATATGTTCTCCACATTCGTTGCATGTGTAATTTTGTTGAACCTCCATGCATATCTTGAAATGCCACCGAAAGAAATTGTTGGTCAAATCAATAACACATTAATTTGGATAGAGCATTCTGTATGAAAAGGTATGAAGAGCCAAACAACTTGGTCTCGAGATGCCATTTGGATCATTTTATGATTCATATAACTATGTGCTCAAACTTTTTCAGCAAATCGTTGATACCAACTCTAACATTGTGATGGACCTGGTTCATAAGCTAGTTGTGGACGCAAACGGTGACATAATTCCTGGAGCTAAATACATGAAGTGTATATTCTGGTCATTTGGGTAGGTAATCTCTGTATTCAAGTACATGCGACCAGTCATGTGAGTCGATGGCACATTTCTAACTAGAAAGTATAAGGGAACTTTGGTGTTAGCTGTTGCTACAGATGCAAACAACCAGCTACTTCCTATGGTGTACGCCTTAGTAGAAGACTAGAACACATACAGCTAGTTATGGTTTCTTGCAAATCTGAAAAAACTATAGTAAAGGATGGACCAAATGTGTGTCTAATTCATGATAGACATAAGGGTCGGTTGATTGCCATTGATTTCATATTGTCCATTGATGAGTCCGAGTACAGATAGAATGACTTGATCAGCCGGTGTTATTAAAAACGACAGCTTATGGCAAACTTCTTAACTCATTTCAAAAGCGGACGCCTGATGAAGAAGTTTAAGAAGTTGTGTGATTAGAACTAGCGCAGTAAGTTTGAACAAATTTGGAACGAGCTGGAAAAAGAGATTTCAGATTTAGGTAAAGGTCAAAGGACTGAGGCAAGCAGTTCCCAACAGGTGGACGATGAAGAAAATGTCATCGGGAATTCAGATGTGCCGAGACGACGTAGTTGGAGATCAAGAATTAAGATATTTAGCGAATGGATTAGTGACAAAGCTGCTAAGAAGCGGTTGCTAATGCACGATAAGGGAGGTGCTAGGTACCGCATAATGATCACCAATATGACAGAGTTGTACTACTTTGTGTTGAAGGGAGTGTGAGCCCTTCCGCTCACTAGAATTTTGGAGTTTACCTTGCATTGCATAGCTAAATACTTCCACGAGAGGGGTGCAGCTGCAAGAGCATTACTTAGCACAACACCACCAAAATTTTCTCACAAAGTACAAAGATACATAGAAAAGAAAGCCGCAGCCGCCCAGAAGCATTTAGCCGAGTGTATTCCCAACAACAGAAGGCAAACATGGCTCGTTTATCTGAAGAATAAGAATGTTGGGAGTGGATACATGTGGCAGATTAAGATGGCATTTAGCCGAGTGTATTCGTAACAACAGTGTGATTTTGAAGATGGCATCAAATGCACCTATAACAAGCAAACTCTATTGCATAAACCATGCTCCCATGTGATGGCAGCGTGTGCATTATTCAATGAATTTTTATAATAAAATTCATCAAGAAAGGTCCCATATGACCAAAAGGACTAAAATAAAAATACACATATATTTGAACACCCACTGGTCAAAAAACCTAGTAAAAAACCCCACTAGTCAAAAACCTGGTTAAAAAGCCCACTGGTTGGATTCAATTTGGCCTGGTCGCACAGATAAATTGGGCCTGGCCGAATCAAAAGCCTGGTCGCACTGACAAATTGGGCCAATTGAGCCTGGTTGAAATCAGATTCAGACTTGAGTTTGGTCGAACTAGGACTTGGTCAGATTCGAATCGGACTCGGGTCTGGTCAAATTCGACCCGGATTCGACCTGGTCGAACCGACCTTCAGCCCGAGCTCGAACAAGATAAGGATAAGTATTGATATTATCTTTTAATTATTTACATAATAGTATTTATCTCCTATTCAATTCAAATCCATAAATAACTCTCATTGTTGGATGGTTGTAAACAACCCGGAGCCTCTATAAATAGAGAGGGGATGCTAACCTTTTTTCAGGTGCATGGAAGATGAATGAAGACCGGCAGAATACTACCGTCAGGCAAAGGAGAAGAGGACAAAGGTCAAGGCCTCTCTGTTCGACAAAGGAGCCTTCTTCTTCCCTTTTTGCTTGCAGATCCACTCAAGTCCATGAAGGTTTCCATGGGTGAGTGTTGATCAATCCTAAAGTGTGCATCATCATCATGCATTGCATTAAGAGGAAGACCTATCCGTTGGTGCCGTGCAAACCTAAACCTGAAGATGAAGCAAAGGGAGCCCCAATCTAGAGAGAGCCCCAAGTGGATTTTTATTTCTATAGGTGACCGATCGAAACAGGTTACTTGATCAAGCCTTCGGGTGTGATCCAGTTAGCCATTCGATCGAAGGGTCAATTTGACCACGACTAGCAGGCGAATTCGACCACGAGTATAACGAAATAGGAAACTCAGTCAAGTCTTCGGGTGCGATCCAGTTAGCCATTCGATCGAAGGGTCAATTTCGACCATGCCAGTGGACCAATTCGACCATGGCCTCTAATTCGACTAAGGAGAGGCTTTGTCCAGTTGAAGATCAGCTTGTTTCGTGGGAGAAGATCGATGATAACTTCTCATCCAAAAGTTTGATTGACCCCAAATTTGCATGGAGAACAAAAATCCAATGTGCAAGATGTCCTCCAAGTTTCAAGATGATCAGAAGACTAGAAGATCATCAAGATCATTGCAAACAGCTTTGTCTCGCTGAATTTTAGCTTGACGTACGAGCAATGCAATGAAGATAGTTTCTAATCCGATGGTCTGATTGATCTCAAATTTTGATGAACAATCAAGGATCTGTCCAAACTATTCCTCCAAGGTTCAAGATGATCAGAGGAACAGAAGATCATCAAGACCATTGCAAATAGGCACTGTCTCGCTGAATTCTAGCTTGACATACGAGCAATGCAATGAAGATAGTTTCTAATCTGACGGTCTGATTGATCTCAAATTTGATGAACAATCGAGGATTTGTCCAGAAAATATTCCTCCAAGTTTCAAGCTGATCAGAGGGCAAGAAGATCATCAATACCATTGCAAACAACTCTGTCTCGCGTAATGCCAGCTTGACGTATGAGCAATATGTAGGATCGAGAATGTCGACTAGAGGGGGGGACAGGAGGCTTTTAAAACTTTTCTGAATATGAATTTTTTCACAATTAAAGTCTAAAAAATAAACTAAGAGAAAAATAAGAACTGAACCAAAAACAATAATAGATTATACAAGTAAAATGAGAGGAAGAGAATATAACACAACAATGTATCCTGATGTCTCGAAGACTCGCCCGGTCTCCTCTACTCCTCGTTGAAGCATTCAAATGAATGAATCTTGTTTCGATGTCCACTAAGCATGCTCCTTCTCCTGTCTGGAAAGGTGAGCACCAAACCTCTCACAAACACACCGAGCCTCTCCGACAAGCTTCTTCAATGGAGAGATCAACGGCCATGCCTCTGAACCATCTAGGTGCTGGCGTTCACCAAGAGTAACAAGTTGCAAGATTTTCTCTTGACTTCCAACCAACACTGAGAAACTCTAGAAATGCAAATGATGCAAGTTGATTTTTCTCAGAGAATCTCTCACAATTACAAATAATGATTTTGATAAAAAGATCAAGACCTTAGTGCTAGAAAACTTTGGCTCAAGTGTATATATATGAATATGGATAAGAGATATGTAGAAAAACTGCTCAAAGATGTTTATCAAAACTGCTCAAAAGTGTTTATAAAAACTACTCAAAAGTGTTTATAAAAACTGCTAAAAATGTTTATAAAAATTGCACAAAAGTGTTTATAAAAACTGCTCAAAAACCTGCTCAAATGTGTATAGATCTGCTAAAAACTGCTAAAAAATGTATAGAAAAAACTGCTCAAAAAAGTACTCAAAATCTACTCAAAAGTATATAGAAAATCTGCTCAAAAACTGCTCAAAAGTACATAGAAAATCTACACAAAATTGTATATGAGAATGTAGCTCGAAGATGTGAGTAAATACTACTCAAAACACACATATATATTGCCCAACCTCTCAGTTAGCCGTTATGGTTGAGTAAGGAAAGAAATCAGTACAGCTAACAGACAGTTTTGACCTCTAACGGCTAGTAAGTAGCTGTTGGAATGAATAGTGCTTGGAAGACTTCTGGTCGAATGAACAGTGACCGAGTGACCTCTGGTTAAATGAACAGTGCTTGAAAGACCAGTTTCAGTCTCTCTTTGAAATCTATATATTTTTCTTAGATTTGATCAAGATTGTGAAAGAAAATGAATGTAACATATGACCTAAGAGTTTCTCAGTTTTTGCTGGAACTAAAAGAGATTTCACAAACCCTCTTAATAGTACGGTTAAATACTAAAAAAAATTTCTCTAAATCTAGTCAATACTCCAAACACCGAGACTGGTACAATAAACAAACACTTACCTTAGATCTTTTCGGCTTTCTTCTTTCCGACCTTACGCTTGCGACCTTGGCTCGTAACCTTGGCTCGCGATCTTGCACTTGCGACTTTGGCTCGCGACCTTGAACTGTGACCTGCAGATCCTACTGGATCACTTGCAGACTTTACAGAAATAGCTCTGCATACAAATAGTTCAAAGACACAATTAGTCCAAGACACTTAATGTCATCAATAATCAAAATCAACCAAAAATGGCCTAGATGCAACGATCTCCCCCTTTTTGATGATTGATGACAACAAGTGTTTAAAATGAATAAGATTTAATGACTCCTTCTAATTGTATGCATAGCCATCAGATATACAAGAACTCCCCCTGAATGCATGCATATACAAATGCACATATGAGTCATTTGAGAGTCCACAATGAATAAACAATGAGCATATAAACTATCAATAATGTCATCCAGATACAAGAATCTCTCCCCCTTTGACATCAAGCATAAAAAGGCGGAAGGACAGCAAAGCAGACAATTAACTTGCATTTGATATATCAATAATATTCAATTCACTTCTAAGAAAGTAAAATCTAGTCTCATCTAAAGGTTTGGTAAAGATGTCTGCTAGCTGCAAGTTAGTTCTTATATAGTTCATATCTATGTCTTCTTTTGCCACATGATCTCTTATAAAACGGTGCCTAATATCAATATGCTTGATTCTAGAATGTTGCACCGGATTGTTTGCAATTTTTATGGTACTTTCATTATTACACAAGAGTGGCACTTTTTCAATGAGAATTCCATAATCCAAGAGGGTTTGCTTCATTCATAATATTTGAGCACAACAACTACCCGCAAAACATATTCCACTTCGGCGGTGGAGAGAGCTACAAAATTTTGTTTCTTAGATGAACAAGAGACTAGTGATCTCCCCAAAAGTTGACAACTATCAGCTGTACTTTTTCTATCAATTTGCAACCCGCATAATCCTCATTCGAGTAACCAATTAATTCAAAGTTTGCATCTTTAGGGTACCAAAGTCCTATATTTGGATAGCATTCCAAGTGCCTAAAGATTCTTTTAAGAGCAATCAAATGACATTCCTTAGGAGACAATTGAAATCTAACACATAAGAAAATACTAAACACGATGTTGGGCCTAGATGCGGTAAGATAAAGCAAGCTACCAATCATAGATCGATAAAGTTTAGAATCAATTGCTTGTCCATCATTGTTCATATCGAGATGTCTATTAGTGGCCATGGGAGTTTTGATGGCTTTATCATCTTCCATCCCAAAGCGCTTGAGCAAGTCCTTCACATACTTGGTTTGACTCACGAACGTTCTGCTCTTGAGTTGCTTGATTTGAAGTCCAAAGAAGAACCTTAGCTCTCCAATCATCGACATCTCAAATTCCCTAGACATCATTTCTCCAAACTCATGACAAAAGGATTCATTAGTAGACCCAAATATGATATCACCAACGTATATTTGACACACAAAAAGATCTTTTTCAACCACTTTTGTAAATAGCACTGTGTCCACCTTCCTAATTTTTAAACCTTTTAAATAAGAAAGTCTCTAAGACGTTCATACCAAGCTCAAGGAGCTTGTTTAAGTCCATAAAGAGCCTTAGAGAGCTTGTATACATGATTTGAAAATTTTGAATCTTCAAAACCGGGAGGTTGTTCCAAAAAAACTAATTCGAATATTTCTACATTAAAAAAAACACTTTTCACATCTATTTGAAATAATTTGATGTTGAAATTTGATACAAATGCAAGAAGTATGCGAATAGCTTCTAATCTTGCTACAGGTACAAAAGTTTCACCAAAATCTGAACCTTCAACTTGCGAATATCCTTGTGCAACAAGACGTGTTTGTTTCGTACTACTACTCCATTTTCATCTTGTTTATTCCTAAAAACTCATTTTGTCCCAATCACATTACGATCCTTAGGTCTTTCAACTAATGTCCATACTTTGTTTCTAGTGAAATTATTTAGTTCTTCATCCATGGCATTTACTCAATCTAGATCACTAAGTGCTTCATCTACAAGTTTAGGTTCCAAGGAAGAAACACAGGGAAAATGTTCACAGAAAGAAGCAATACGAGAGCGAGTTTGAACACCCTTACTAACATCACCCAATATTTGATCTAAAGGGTGATCTTTGACAATGGCTTGATGTTATCTTGGTGCTTCAACTTGTGATGCTTCCACTTGATTTGTCTCTGGTGGATTAACAATAAGAGGTGATGATGTATGTTGTTCATCACACTCTATTTATCATCATCCTCTTGATCATCATCTCTAGGTTTGATGTCTCCAATAGTAATATTCTTCAGCGTTTCTTGGAGATCTTTGCCTACAACATCACAAGACACTTGCTCCTTTTGAGAGCCATTAGATTTAACGAATTCTAAATCACAATATTCTTCAATACAATTTGTATTTTTGTTGAAAACTCGATAGGCTTTGCTAGTGGTGGAGTATCTGACTAGAAAGCCTTCAGCCACTCTTCTTTGAAAATTTTCACCAAATGTTTTTTTTCTAAGGATATAGCATTTACATCCAAACACCTGAAAATAAGAGACATTTGGCTTACGCCGAATAAGAAGCTCATAGGGAGTTAAATTTAGAAGAGGATGCAAATAAAACCGATTAAGAGAATAGCAAGCGGTATGCACAGCTTTGGTCCAAAAGAGAGTAGAAGTGTCATACTCACTTAGCATTGTTCTTGCCATTTCTATTAGTGTTTGATTTTTTCTTTCTGCAACCCCATTTTGTTGTGGAGTGTAGGAAGTTGAAAATTCGTGTTTAATGCCCAGAGTCACAAAACTCAACCAAGTTTGAATTCACAAACTCTCCACCATGATCACTATAGATTTTCTTAATGGAAAGTTCAAATTAGGTGGAAACACATTTTGCAAAACTTTTAAAAACATCGGGGGTTTCAGATTTTTGAGAAATGAAGAAGACCCAAGTATAACATGTAAAATTATCAACAATGACAAAACTTTAGTTGTTTCCCCCGATACTTTGGAACTCGGAAGGTCCAAATAAATCCATATGCAAGAGTTCCAAATGTTTGCAAGTTGAAAGAGTGCGCTTGGTCGGATGTGAAGTAGCTACTTGCTTTCCCGCTTGACAAGCACTACAAGGATTGTTCTTCTCAAAATTCACATCCTTCAAGCCAACTACCAAATCACGTATTAAATGCAGGTAAGCACCGGTTACATGTAGGTCTAAATGGGTACGTCACGCACTTGGAAGGTACATGTTCCTTACAATGGAGCAGCGTGAAGTATTATTGATAGACATGATGAGCCCAAGACTTACGAAGAAGCGATGATGAGCCCTAACTATGAGAAATGGCTTGGAGCCATGAGATTAGAAATTGAATCCATGCATGACAATCGAGTGTGGAACTTGGTTGATCTGCCTGATGGTGTAAAAACCATTGAGTGCAAATGGGTTTATAAGAAAAAGATTAACATGGATGGTTATGTTCATATCTATAAAGCACGATTAGTTGCGAAAGGTTTTAAGCAAATTCAAGGTGTTGATATGATGAAACCTTTTCGCCCGTTGCTATGTTAAAGTCAATCAGGATCATCCTAACTATTGTTGCCTATTTTGATTATGAGATATGGCAAATGGATGTCAAAACGGCTTTCTAGATGGAAACCTAACTGAGAATGTGTATATGGCACAGCTTAAAGGTTTTGTCGATCCAGATAATATTTTGGGTATTAAGATCTACCGAGATAGATTTAAAAGGCTAATTGGATTTAGCCAAAGTACATATGTTGACAAAGTATTGAATAGATTCAACACGCACGATTCCAAGAAAGGTTTTCTGCCTATGTCACATGGCATTAGTCTTAGCAAGAGTCAATGTCCTTCGACATGTGATCAGTGGGACTGAATGAATAAGATTCCATATTCTTCTACTGTTGGGTCTATTAATTATGTATGCCATGCTTTGTACACACCCAGATGTCTCCTATGCTTTAAGTGTTACGAGCAGATACCAATCAGATTCAGGTGAGAGTCACTGGATTGCTGTAAAAAACATCCTTAAATACTTGAGGAGGACTAAGGATGTGTTCCTGGTTTATGGAGGAGGAAGAGCTCGTTGTTAGTGGTTACACCAATACTAGCTTCCAAACTGACAAAGATGATTTCAAATCGCAATTTGGTTTTGTGTTTTGCCTTAATGGAGGAGCTGTAAACTGGAAAAGTTCCAAGCAAGAAACTGTCGCTGATTCTACAATAGAAGCAGAGTACATTGCTGCTTCTGAAGCTGCCAAAGAAGCTGTTTGGATTAAAAAGTTCATCTCTGAACTTGGTGTGGTTTCTATCATTTCAAGCCCAGTGGATCTCTATTATGATAATAGTGGAACCATTGCACAAGCCAAGGAACCAAGGTCTCATCAGAATTCCACAAGCGTTATCACCTCATCCGAGAAATCGTGAATAGAGGTGATATGCAGATTTGCAAAGTGTCCACGGATTTGAATGTTGCTGATCCGTTGACAAAGCCTCTCCCGCAATGAAAGCATGAGGTGCATACTAGAGCAATAGGTATTAGATACATTTGTGATTAACTCTAGTCCAAGTGAGAGATTGTTAGTGATATGTCCTAGAGAAAATCATAGAGTTGTATTTATCTTTGTTATATTTATAAACATTTCAATAATATGTTTTTTTGGAATAAATTATCATCTTGGTTCGATCAACAAGTATGTGACTTGTTCGTAAGACTCTAAATTTATTTGATGATATTATTCTAATAAAGTCCCTCATCTATTATCTTTAAATAGGGCATTATTGATTAATGGATCAGCGCATTTATTGATTGATGGTTATGTTTCACGGACCATGGATGTAAGATATCAAATCAATAATGTGGACATATATTGGAGAATATAATGTTGGATAGACTCATTTTGATATGCTGTTTGGATTTGTTATTTAAGTGTCATCAGTTGGTCTCAAATAATGTTTATGATTGATCCTTAGACCTGAGACCATCATAGTTTCCTACATATGTAGTAGTATACTTTGATACTACCAAACGCTACTTTTAATTAAGTGATAATAAAGGTAATATTCAAATATGCTATGAGCCATGGGGAGGAATATGAATGGTTAAGATGGAATTTGCATCTCTCATATAATGAGAGAGATATCTCTGGGCCTCTCAATATAGATGAATTGAGAAATGCATGGCCATGCCGTTTGTGGTTGAGTGTTAACTACAGGAAGATCAATTCACTATGAGATTGAGAAAGGATTGAACTGTGCAAGGGTGGCACATTTCCTACCTTGGGTTTAATCTGATATCGTATGGTAAGAGGATCAACATGAAGACATTATATAGGTTTGCTGATTATGATCTTTTTGTGTATTTGGATAGTCCTACTAGGGGCCACTACTGACTTACAATTCGGGTAAGTATTCCCGGGTCGTGACTAAATATACATGAACCTACAGGGTCACACACTTAATGGGTTGGAACAATGCAATTCGGATTAAGTCTATTTTTAGGTTTCCGTATCAGATTCGAAGACTTAATATTAGACTCCTTATGCATTTGGATTGGGTTTGGTATGGGTTTCCGTATCAAATTCGGAGACTTAATATTAGACTCATGCATTTGGATTGGGTTTGGTATGGGTTTCCGTATCAAATTCGGAGACTTAATATTAGACTCCTTATGCATTCAGATTGGCTTTGGTATGGGTTTCTGTATCAGACTCGGAGACTTAATATTAGACTCCTTATGCATTCGGATTGGGTTTGTTATGGGTTTTCGTATCAGATCTAGATTGGGTCTGTTATGGAGTTTACGTATCAGATACGAAGATTTAATGTTAGACTCATCCTGCAGTTCCGATAAGATTCGTATTACATAAATAAATCTAATCTGTTAGGATTTCTTCTGTATGGGCAGTTCGGATAAGATTTGAATCACATCAGGAAACCTAATATATTATGATTTCTTCTACATGGGCAGTTTGGATAAGATTTGAATCACATCAGGAAACCTAATATGTTAGGATTTCTTTTGCATGGGCAGTTTGGATAAGATTTGAATCACATCAGGAAACCTAATCTGTTAGGATTTCTTCTGCATGGGCAATTCGAATAAGATTCGTATCACATCAGGAAACTTAATCTGTTAGGATTTCTTCTCCATAGCTCTATATAAAGAGAGGTATGATGGGCTCTGAGGACCATCACATAAAAGCCATAGCTGCTATCTCCTCTAAAGTAATAGCCCCTAAACCTTTGTCGTGCGTATTGGTGCTAGCACACCATCGTATGATGTTCTATCCCGGTACGTGTGGATACCGGTAGAGGCGCTGCTGCAATTGCTGCGCTAATTAGGATGATCCATGAGAGGTCGTTGTCATCTACATCCACTGATCAGGACGATCCGCAAACAGTTGCTGTGAACATTCGATCGCTTCACCAAATCTGCTTCCGCTGTTGGTAACAATCTAATCTATGATCTATTACTTGCAGCCTTCAAGTAAAAATTTATGAAATTCTGCTAGTGTAGCTTACTCGGTTTCCTTCACCAACTCTTTCCAAAAAGGGAGTAAGACTGTGGGAGATGATGGAGCAAAGACGCCCACAATGCAATGACAAGTCAGAAGCAAGACAAAGACAACCTGACCCGAGTCGTTGATGTATGCCACCAAGATTTGTCCCTTTGTCAGAAGGAGACGAATATTTTCCTTGATCAAGCCGCGCTCTTCCTACTTTGGCACAGTTCTTGTCTAAAGGTTGGAAGCAATCCTCTGCACCAGTAGGGGCAATTGATGCTAAAGTATCTTCACCTTCTCCAAGTACCACCTCGTGCAATGTGATCCTTGCCAGTTGCAACTCTAATGCATCTGATTCGGAGGAGATATTCATAGCACAAGAGCGTGAAGTACTTTGTACTGATGTTTTACCTGCATGAGATCAAGTTGAAAAGTCAGCATAAACTTGTGAGGAGGCAAAGCTTGTCTTGAACCTCTCAGATCTCGGCTGTACAGACAAGAAAAGAGAAGGCTTTACTCAACAAGACGGCCAATGTACCAAGTGGCACTCCAGATGTTCGTGCTACTAAAGAGGAGAAGCAAGCGCAACAAGCAGTCGACTGCAACATCATTGCACATCTAAAGCACAGTCCTGCACTCTTGAGTGTGTATTATGCTTTAATATTGGTGCTCGATTTTCAGTAGGCCCTTATTAAAGCACTGCAAGCTCTTGAGTTGTATGAAGTGGTAATGGCAAAGCACCGTCTTCTTTGCATCGCCACCGGCACAAATGAGATCATCTTTTCTGATGAAGACAAGGTCATAGAGAATGGTGATCACAACTGCCCTCTCTACATAGAAGGGAACATTAGAAGTGCATACCTTCGACGAGTTTTGGTTGACCCAGGATCCTCTGTAAACATCTTTCCAATTCAAAGTTTAACTCATGTAGGTTTTTCATTCAAAAATTTGGAGCCCACAGATGTGATGATATGCGGCTTCGACAATCAAGGAAGGGAGGCTATAGGAGAAAACTCCAAATGTCGACTTTCAGTTTCAAGGTGCGGTTCTTCGTCATCGAAGTGAACACCTCCTACTCTGCATTGCTCAGAAGACCCTAGATACACAAGTATCGGGTAGTTCCATCAACTCTACATCAGTGCCTGAAGTTCATAGACTGTAATGGAGAGCAGCAGAGGATAGTTACCAACATCAACCCATACACTTTCCAAGAGTCACATATTGCAGATGTGAAATACTACTTTCCAAGTGAAGTTCCTCGGAAGCACCAAGGAAGATCGACGCCAGCTGTAGATACTCTGATTACACCAAGTTCAACCCTTCCCATGCAAGCAAAGTTCCTCATTGCACCATCCCTACCTACCAGAAAAAGGGAGTTGCAAAGCGCCCCTATAGGGGTAGGGATTCCAGTTGTGAAAAGTCATTCGCAGCTGTCCCTTACTTATATGGCCCTTCAACCTTGGCAGAAAATTCTACATCAGCCTTGCAAAAGCAAGATACTATTGCTCCATTACTGTTGAAGGCAGGAGCTACTTCTTCATCTTCTCCTTTTACACCTATATTGCTGAAGTCAAAAATGGAAACATCACCAATGCTCCTTACCTCGAGCTTAAAGGAGGCCAACCCGGCTCCTACTTCTTCACCATCTATTTCTTTCACTGAAAAAAACATTGCAGGTGCTCAAGAAAATTGCAAGACAATCACAGCCAAAGATGAGCCATCATCGCCTTTCATCTTTGATGCATGTGGAAAGCCGGGAGCACAAACTATTTTCATGCAAAGGCGAGGACTAGTAAAAAGAAGAATAAAACAGTTCTAAAAGGCAGCAACGAGTGCTACTTTTAGGCAGTCTCCATCGCGCCATACATCTGTAACAACCCCATTGGAAGTTTGGCATGTTTCAGACCCGATCGGTTGTGCCTCACCCACCATATTCTACAAAGTTCCAAATAAGCAGAAATATGACCCTATCATTGAACAACCCAGTTCTCCGACTGACTCCGAAGTAGCTTTGATTGCTATGAAGGTTGAGCCCCGAATGGCCAATCTACTCAAGAAGGCTGGAGTGAAATTGGAAAGAAATCAAAGGTTGCCACTAATAAGCGTTAAAATGGTAACATTTTTACCCTAAGTTTGCTTGAAAACGTGCAAAAACATGCTAAAAACTCTTTTGATGCGACATTTTATGTGTAATTGTATATTAATTTTAAAAATGCTTTCACAATTATGTTTTCCATATTTCAGGGACCAAACCTACCAAATTTAAGAAGATTTAGACATCGTTTGGGCCAAATTCAACTAAGAAACCTAAACAAGATAGTAAAAAGGTCCTGGTCGAATATTCTTCAGACAAAAAAACTGGTCGAACACAACTGCACGAGAAAGAGACTTAATCGAACACGGCTGGACAAGAAAAAGAGACCTGATTGAACACGAGCACGTGGTCGAAATGAGTCTTGGTCGAATACAAACACTTGGTTGAAAACATGTCCTAATCGAATTCGGTCATGACACATGTTTGGCTAGAAACATGTCACGTGTCCCTGGTCGTGTTCAGTTCGGTTTCGATGGCTTTTACTAGTCAAAATTGGTTGGTTTTAATCAATTTTGACCAGGACTGGTCGGATTTGGTCGGGACTGGTTGGACTTGGTCAGTTTTAGCCAGATTTGGTCAGTTTTAGTTAGGTTTGATTAGGACTGGTCGAATCTGGTTAGTTTTGACTTCATCGCCTGTATGTCAAGGAGTTATTTTTGGGCAAGTTAACCCATGTACTATGAATAGAGATGCTTTTGGCTCAATTAGTATGCGATTTTTAGGTAGTTTTGAGTAGTTTTTCTTAGTAGAGCCCCCTTCTCTATTTTTCCTGCTTTTGTAAGCTGGCAAGAATGACCAATTCAATTTTCAAGCAATCCAATGAGTTTTTATTTAATTCTTATTATTATTTATGCATTATTATGGCTTTTTGCTAGTAGATCCCTTCTAGGGTTAGAGATGACCTAATCTGGAAAACGTGATTTTACCTTGGTCTTGATCCCAAGTTTTGGAGTTATTTCTTGATGTTTTCTTTCTCTAAACCCTAAATTCTTGTTTTGGAAACAGACGGAATAGTTGAGTCTTAGCAAGAATTTAGAAAAGTTCTTGAGTCCTTAGCGCTTTGACGTGGGATCCTGAAGAGAGGCTCTCGCCAAACGTAACAATAGAAGCGATTCTGTGACTGTTGTACTAGCGACCGTTCTGGCAACTTAATCTGTCTTGGAAAATGATTAAAATTAACTTGCAATCCTCGTACTTTGGATAGAATTATGCCAGATGGTTATGGAACTCCCGAAACCATAGATTTTCATTCCTACTTTACAAACACTAGATTTCATACTTACTCTTTACTGCTTTAAAACCCTAGATTGATAGCTTTAGTAGTAGATTTAGTTGTAGAAAAACAAACCAACTCATTTAGACTTAATCAGTGATCCATTAAGCTAGAAAGACGAACACGCTTGTTCCTCATGGAATTTGACCCTCAAGTGATCAACGTTCAACCGTTCACTTGCGGTTCTTACACAATCACGCCCCTTTGGGTGCGATCAGCCACCTCCACTTGCGATTTGTGAAGAATGGTGGGAGCAATCAGAAAAGCTCATACAGAAGGGGCACAAGTCTTGTGACCTTCGCTCAAAGTATGGCTTGGGCTATGCCAAACCTGACGATGAAGATGATGGAGCTGATGATGCACAAAGAGACACATGTCATACCGTAGTGACTGACGTCAGCTCACAAAGGTATAATGAATTTGAGTTTCAGGTTCCAACGAAGACGATGTCAACCAGTACTACTAGACTCTTCACTGACCTTGGTCCTTTGGAGTTGTTGCAAATTGAAGTCATTGGGACAAAGACGAGCAGCATCTCTTGGTCAAGATACAAGAAACAATGCCAGCCAAACACGGAGAAGTACTAGATGCTGCTCCTGCACCTCAACAACCTAAATATTGCCTGCCCGAAGGATGATTTTCTCCTTCCTCGCATCGATCAGTTGGTCGATTCTATAGCGGATTGTGAACTGATGAGCTTCTTGGATGCTTACTCGGGATACCATTAGATTAGCATGGCGGAAGAAGATGAAGAGAAAACTTCCTTCATCACACCATTTGGTACTTACTGCTACGTCAGGATGCCATTTGGACTCAAGAATGCTGGTTCCACGTACCAGCGTTTGATGCAAAAGACTTTTCTCTCCCAGTTAGGGCGTAATCTAGAAGCTTATGTCGATGACTTGGTTGTAAAAAGCTTTAAAAGCTCCAGTCACATAGACGACCTTGTTGAAACCTGTTGTAACTTGAATAAATATGGAATAAAGTTGAATCCCGAGAAATGCTCTTTTGGAGTTTCTTCTGGTAAACTTTTAGATTTCCTTGTTTGTTCGAGAGGAATTGAGGTTAATCCTGAGAAAATCAGGGCCATTGAGCAAATGCGATCTCCTTCGACCATGAAGGATGTCCAAAGCTAACAGGTCACATGGCGGCCTTAAGCCATTTTATATTGCAGCTAGGTGAACGTGTTTTACCTTTCTTTAAGGTTCTATACAAGCACAATGATTTTACCTGGTCGAATGAAGCCGAGAAAGCCTTTCAAGAGGTTAAAGCATATTTGTCTAGTCTGCCAATGTTGGTTTCTCCAATTTCGGGGGAATCATTAATTCTTTACTTGGCGGCTACCCCTCATGAGGTCAGTGCAGTTCTAGTCGCGGAAAGGGAAAGTGTGCAACAACCAGTTTATTATGTAAGTGAAGTACTTCATGGACCAAAGGAGCGTTACCCTGAAATCCAAAAATTACTTTACGCTCTTCTGATGGCTTCACGGAAGCTACGACATTACTTTCAAGCACATAAGATTACGGTGCCATCATCCTTTCCCTTAGGGGACATTCTTTGTAATCCGGAAGTCTCTGGTTGTGTGGCGAAATGGGCAGTGGAACTTGGAGCATTTGACATCCATTTCACTCCTCGCGTAGCGGTTAAATCTTAAATTCTTGCAGATTTTGTGGTTGAATGGACTAATCCCAACCCACCTGTGCAAGAATCAGTGGATTTACAACACACTGACCATTGGACGATGTATTTCGATGGCTCTTGTAGTTTTCAACACTCAGGGGCTGGAGTGGTCTTAATCACACCTCAGGACGACCAACTCCAGTATGTCATACAATTACACTTTGTTGCGACCAACAACACAGTAAAGTATGAAGGTCTTCTTGTCAGGCTTCGAGCAGCTAAATTCGTTGGGGTTCGTCGATTAGTGGTGTGGGGAGACTCACAGCTGGTCATAAACCAGGTAAACAAGGAGTACAGCACCTCCGATGAGACAATGGCTCATTACCTGGATGAAGTGAGGAAATTGGAAAAACACTTCAGTCATTTCGAAGTCCAATTTGTTCCGCGAAGAAACAATGTCCTCACAAACCAATTATCTAAAATTGGGTCCTCACATGCATCTGCTCCGGTAGGAGTGTTCTCGAACACTTAAAATATCCCTCGATTACATTTTCAGTCAAGGGTGAGGAGGTGATAGTTCACATCGCCGACCTCGAGCATGAAGGAGATTGGACCCGACTATTGTGGCTCTATCTCGAACATGGGACCTTGCCTGAGGACAAAACCGAAAGTGATCGGTTAATACGAAAGGTGTGTCTATACAGAATAATCTATGGGGTTTTGTATAGAAAGGGTACTCAAGGAGTGTTCATGCGCTGTATATCCCAAGAGGAAGGTATGTCCCTCTTGAAGGACATTCACGATGGTGTGTGTGGTGCACATGCATCTTATCGGACACTGGTTGGAAAAGCTTTTTGACAGGGTTATTATTGGCCTTCGGCACTTGATGATGCCAAACACTTGATCAAGACATGCCCACAGTGTCAATTTCATGCACGGCAAGTTCACTAGCTTGCATATGCCTTACAAACTATTCCTTTAATTTGGTTGTTCGCGGTTTGGGCAATCGATATAGTGGGTCCTATGCCCCAAGCAGTTAATGGGTACAAGTTTTATTTGTAGCCATTGACACATTTACTAAGTGGATTGAGGCTGAACCAGTCCGCAATATATCCGCCGCTGCGGTGAAGAAATTCTTTCATAAGAATATTGTAACATGATTTGGTGTTCCAAGTTGTCTCATTACCGACAACGGATCTCAATTCGTTAGTGGTCTTTTTCTAGATTATTGCAATGATATCGGGACCAAAGTATGTTTTGCATCCGTTGCTCATCCACGGAGTAATGGTGCAGTTGAACGTGCCAACGGGCAGATATTACAAGGTGTCTAGAAACGAGTTTTCAATCTCCTTAAGATGCGCTCAGGGGCTTGGGTAGATGAACTCTACTCCGTTCTATGGGCACTACGCACTACATGCAGTCGAGCTACTGGTGAGACGCCTTTTCAATTGGTATTTGGTGCTTAAGCTGTATTACCTATTGAAATCCGCATCAGATCTGTTCGTGTTGATCAATTTGATCATTCTGATCAGCATGAACAACATGTACAAGACATCATTCTCCTTGAGGAGAAATGTGATCAGGTGTTGATTAAGTCAACAGCATATTTACAAGTTTTGCGTAAATACCATAGGAAACGGGTGCGATCTTGTAGTCTCTACATGGGTGACATGGTTTTACAAAAAATTTAAAACCAGTCCAATCGCAACAAATTCTCCTCTCAGTGGGAAGGCCCCTATACTGTGGTCTCAGTACTGCGACCAGGATCAGCTCGATTGGCGATGGAAGATGGAAGGATCTTATCCAATACTTGGAATATAGATCAGGTTCGCAAGTTTTACGTGTAAGTTCTCCATTCCATTTTCCTTTTCAATTAGCATGATTTTTTTAAAAATAACACGGTGTACTTTTTTCGCTTTACATTATGGTTTTATTCCTGACTTTGTCCTCTCTTTATCGAGCTGCGCTCAGGGGCTGGTCGCAAATGATCATCTTATTATAGTGACCAAAGTAGATTCACTGACCGATCTCATGGTCACATCTAGATAAGTCATCCCTAGATAAACTGTTTCTCAACGCATACAGGTCTTACTAATATGTTTCTGATTATTTGAGTGATTGTCAGTTCGTAATAAACTTTAGCATTTTTATTAAGATAAGTATTTGCACGACCAGATGATCATATCTAGTTGAGACATTTCTTTCTAAAACCGTTTCTTAACGTATAAGAAACTCACTAGGTATTTCTTGATCATCTTTAAGCCTTATTGTTCTTTATTTCCTGAGATTATAATACAATATCTTCAGTATCTATAATCTTAGGACGGGGCTAGGGGAATACGGCCATAATATGAGACGAAATTAAGTACATTTTTTCCACAATACATGCATCTGCATATTTTTCTTGTTAATAACCAAAATGTGTAGGTACACAAACTTGAGTAAATCCAAAAGTTTGATTCTCCAATGGTTTGTTACAAGGAAAGAATGAGGGGTAACACTATTACAACTCGAGTTCTTCCAAAAGCTTTTCAGTTAAGGGCTTGACTTCTTCCATTATAGCCGCAAGCTAATCTTCATTCTCGAATACGGCATCTTCCACCACTGGTTTTAGACTTAAATCTGGGCCATGGTGATGCCTAAGTTTTCACAGAATGGCAGAGGCTATAGATTCAACACTGGTCATATGCCTCTTTCTTCCTATTCGTGTCCTCAAGAATATATTCGAGGAGGGATTCAGCTTGAGCCCTAACCAACTTACAGGATTTATTGAGGCTTAAGTTTTCCTTTTGAGGATCGATGTTATCAGCTTTCAGTAAGTCCGCAACCATATTCAGTTTTTTGAAAGCTTCTGACTGAATATTGCTACAATATGAGATTGTCGCCTTTAGGGTTTTCCTTTCTTCGCAGACAGTTTCAGTAGTCTTTTTGAATGATTCTATGGTTGCATATTGGTGCTTAATGGTTGCGAGAAGTTGCCGTTTTGAGTTTCAGTCTGGACACGCTTCTGCTTGAAGTTATCTCTTTCCTTGCAAAGACCCTTTATTTGTTCCTCTTGTGCTATATGAACAAAGTAATGAGATTACAGCAGTTCATGTAACAAGATAACATACCTTGCTTAAAAGTGAGCTTACAGGCAAGCTTTTTCTGAGCCTCGTCGAGTTCTTTCTCCATAGAGGAAAATTTTATGGCCACAGTTTCTTCCTGACCTTGTCGATCAGCCATGCTTTTCGTCAATGAAGCGTTTTCCCTGCGACCATAGTGGTAATCATGATGTTTGGAAGATGTTCAGGTTAGTATGAACAATGTATGGATGCTCACTATTGTAGACGGCTGATCTCCTTTTGTGCGACCTCAATTAGTTGTGTTAAAGTTTTCGACTTGGTCGACATTTGGGTCAGATGTTGAAACATAGTGAGACTTGTTGTTTAAACCTAGACATCCCTGAGATCTCCAATTACAAAGAAAGTAAAATATTTTTTACTTACCTCTAAGAAACTGCTGAAGGTTGTTTTTAGCTCCTTGACCACGGGTGCGGCAGATGTTGTCTCTTGTAGATTCGTTCCCGCGGTCAGGTCAGATGGTACGGCCTCAATCCGTTTGGATTGGGTGTCCACAACTATTTCTTCCACAATGGCCTGAGGATTCTTCTCAACCATTGTGCTTGTGCCTGCATTTCTTGCGACCTCCACGGTAGGTGTTCCGCTGGATATTGATGGGGTCAGCAGAGTGCTATGTGCAGGATTCCTGAAAAATCACAATTTGCAATATTGATAATTTCAATTTTGTGAAAGCCAAGATTTGGTAAGAAGTTGTATCCTTACCTGATTCGAAACCCCATCAGGCTTTTGGGGTTCGGTGATGTACTCCTCAGAGATAGGAGCGCACTCAGCGAATTTGTTGCAGTATCATTAGAGCTTGTCCTTGTTTTCTTTGTCTTAAACAGGATAGTAGACTCCTCTTCCTGCATATTCAAAAGATGATTCGTATTTGCAATGGGGTAAAATTCGCGGAGTATGATATTCTTACCACAACAGCTCCTTCTGCATTTGCAAGAGGTGTCACTAGGTTTGAGGCTATTGAAACTATGGCCGCAGAGTCCTCCGCGACCATGGTTGTGGAATTCTGACCTCAGGGCTGGCAACCTCCCTTGTGACTGCAAGTTCTCCCGCGGCCACAGGATCCATTGCCGCAATAGCTGTTTCTGCTATTGAGGTCAGTATGTTGGTAATGGTGGGGGAGGATGGTCTCTCTGGAATGGTCATCTCCAGAGGGTTTATCGTTGAAGTCCTTTAGCGGATAAGAGGAACGTCATCTTCCTCATCCTCACTCCCCTCACCCTGTACGATTAAGAAGTGACTCCTATTCATACATGGTATAACAGGGGGAAGAGAAAACCTTACCGCAGTAGTTTTCGCATCGGTTTTCTTTGCCTTCGATGAAGCCCTCTTATGGTCTTCGCGTTGGTTGCTCCAGGGGTTGGCTCCTTCATCTTCTTGGCTTCGGAAGAGATCATTTTTACTTTCTTCGGTGCTGGCCTCCCAGAAGGCCCAACATCATCCACATGACATTTTGTCTTGATAACTTGCCCTTCCAGCAGCTGTGTCATTCAACAAGTTTACTCTTTGATGATCAATGTCAGCGGACATACATGAATAAGTTTTCCCGAAAGAAGATTTACCTTTTGACGTTGTTGTTTGATGTTGTCATTGCTGCCGACCAAGCTTTGCGGTCGGGGTGAGCCTAGTGCTCCTTCTGTTGCCACATTGTGCGGCTTCAGAAGGTTGTTTGTCCTTCTATTGATCTCAGATAAGGACAGGGCTGCTTGTCATGGCAATCATTTAGTATAAGCATTAGATTGTCAACAATTTCACACATTTTAAGTAAGCAAACTTACCCTGATTATAGTCCAAGGTGTTGTCCATCATAGAACATACCTCCCGGGCTGGATGTTTCCTTTTCTTCAAGGGGCTCATCCTGTTCTTCACAAAGTCACAAATGATATCTTGTGCGGTTAGTCCCTGCTGGACTAAGTGAAGAATCACCTGGGACTGATTCTGTAAGTCTTGACTTAAAGTGGGCTCAACGTCCATTTCACTGCTCTTCACCGGTTGCCAGTTCTCAAACCAGAGGCTGCTCTCTGCCAGTGAGTCACAATAGAACCATTGTTGGTTCCATCCATGCACAGAGTCACGCAGTAGGAAGGAGGGGTAATCTTTCTTTTCCCTCAGGCGGAAATATATGCACCCTGCTGCACTGGAACTCTTTGACCATACCAAGAAATAGAACCGTCGGAACAGATCTACGCACGGCAACACTTTGACAAAAGCCTCGCACAAGTGCTGGAAGACAGCCACAATGAGGATAGCATTGGGGTAGAGGTTTACTAGTTCCAAGTCGAAGTATGCTAGAATATCTTGTAGAAATTTGCTTTCTGGCAAATGGAATCTGCACCGCAGGAAGTCTTCAAAGATCACCAGTTCGTTCTCCTGGACATTGGGAATTTCTTCGCATTTCCCCGCGGGCCACCAAGTGATTAGCAGCTGAGGGGGAAGAATTTCCTCTTTCTCCAATGCTGCTAAACTTTCAGTGTTGCAATGTCTCGATCGGCTCCAGGACGCCATTGCTGTGAAAATCTTTGGAAAGATGAAGTTTTTGGTGGTGATGAGAGCAAAGGTGAACAACGAGGGTTTTTTGCAGTGGAGTTGCAGATGTAAAAGAGGGTTCTTTGAAGCTTCTCAACAAGGTAACTCCTTTTATATGCCCAAAGCCACTACCTGCTACATTCATTATTTTAATGTTTTTTCATAACGGGTTTTCATGGATTGAACCCAAAACCATATTGTTAACCCCTAATAGAATTTGAAACAAAATGCATCTTTTTGGAAACTGAAAGGTCATTTTATTTCATATTCGGGGGTTATGGTACAAATAATCATATTGTGATTTTTTGTGGTTTTATACTACCCTATGGTTTCAGGGAAATCTCGTGATTTCAGTACTGTTATGGTCTCAATGCAATCCTGTGACCTCAGTGCTCCCTATGGTCTCAATGCAATCTTGTGACCTCAATGCTCCCTATGGTCTCAATGTAATCCTATGGCCTTAGTGTTCCCTATCTTATCTATGAAAATTGTGATTATAGAAGAATTTACCTATAATCATTTTATTCATACAGAGATTTTGTCCTAGTTTTCTATTATTTGATTTGTTATCACAGTAACCATGGACATGGTATTAATTACCTATGGATGTTATGGTTGCAGAGGCATTTATGTGTAACCATTTTTCACGCAAACATATTCACTCAAAATCAAATTGAGAATTCACAAATGATTATAGATCATGCGTAATCATTAATGAAAAAGAAATTTATTTCTTACATTCTTTACATTTATAAGGGATGCAGGCGACCAAAGCGTTAACTTGATCCGAAAGTAATTTACAAACTTCTCCAAGGGACATATTGTCACTAGTGTGATCAACACTAGCTGCCCCAAGGGACTCTGCTATGTCCCTTAATCTATATATATCTTCTCTTATAACAAGACTACTACTAGTCCTAAGTAAATTGGAGAAATCCCTCTACCCTCGCACAAGGTCAAGCTCTTTGCGAACCAACCTCGCATCCTCCACAGCCTTGTTATGGCTCTCCCTCATGCCATCGATGACCATGCAGACAGTATTGAGGTTGCGTCCTCGCTTGAGGGACTGCTCCTCAATCCTTTCTTTTTCTTCTTGGAGAGTTCTACACAAAGCAATCTTCTCCTTCAAAAGAACCTCCATCTTCGCAAGCGCGCTGTTCGCTGAGGACCCATAGGGTTTTGTCCTCCTGTATGTACATGGGTCAGTTCCAGAACTATGCAACAAGGATAAAAGATGAGGATTATAACCTGGGTGGCAAAAACTGAGGGTGGAACAGAAGTTGGATGCAAAACAGAAGCTTGCGGTAATGTGGCAACCCAGTCTTCAGTTCCCATTAGCTTCTTGGATGAAGTTCCACTGGATGATCCTGCATCATCTCTAGATCTCTTCTTCGAAGATGTCAAATCCTCGAACAATAAGAAATCCCAAAATGTGTTACTTTGGAAAGCATCTAACCAAAAGGTAAGATTCATGTAGATTCTTCAAGAGAGAATTACCTTTTGAAGTGCCTGTTCAATCTCATCTTCTATTTCCATTTCTTCTTCATCACTGTCTACAATCTTCTTGGAGTTTTGATTCGCCATTGAGATGAGAACAGAGAAGGAGAATTGAAGTAAGAGGTTGGGAAGAAGTTCTAAAGACTTAGCCAATGAAAGCTTGTAAGTCTTATAACAAAGGGCCTCACTATTTATAGAGCCCGGAGGCGTCGGTTCGTATTCACAGAAGCCTCGAGTTCTTAAAAACAATGCACTTAAGTTTTTTGCCTCAATTTGTTGCAAAAGGCTTAATGATGACTTGTTGAATTTATCTCAAAGTTCTTCTTGGGAAACAAACCGGCAATGTTAGAAGCAACATCTTCAAAACAACAAAAGAAGGCAAAACATCGGATGATATATTATGGAATTTTAAAATTGGAAGTAATAAACTTTTTATTGCTTCAAATTTGGGGTCTAGCTGACGATGAATATAACTTGGGCTAGTCATCTGTTCATTAAATATATCATGTCTAAGACATTTTGGATATGGTATATGGTTCCATGGTCGCAGAGCTAAGTTTCCTGTATCAAGAAGGTCACATAACTAAAGACGACCTTAGTACTGACCTATGGTCGTAGGCTGTACGTGACCATAGCATCGAGAGAGTCATATCTAAACCTGAGTAGTGACTGAGTCTCCCAGTCACGGTTCCAGGATCCGATAACTTCCTCTCCTGTTTGTGAAGATAACCACCAGGGAGTTAAGATATGCAGTTATCTAGAAACTGTATATTAGCAACCGTCTAACCTCCCGAAACTGCTCCATATTGGCACCCTCACTAGTACAAAAAACTTTCTTCTATCGATAAAAAACACACTTCTACTATTGGTTTCTGTACCGTTAGAGATAGACACGATAGAACAAGACAGGTCATTTTCTAACGGTAAATAACCGTTAGAAGAAGTGCACTATTCTAACGGCATTTTCGGCGACAACCGGTATAAAAACTGTTCTAGTCTGACGGTTGTGAATGAGTTTACCGATAGAAATACTTACACTCTTCTAACGGTTAAATGAGAGTGTACCGTGAGAAAAAAGGATAGTACTCTCACGGTTGTGTATGAGTTTACCGACAGGAAAAGTTACACTCTTCTAACGGTTAATTAAGAGTGTACCGTGAGAACAAAAGATAGTATTCTCACGGTTGTGAATGAGTTTATCGATAGAAATACTTACATTCTTCTAATGGTTAATTAAGAGTTTACCGTTAGACAAAATCATAGTACTCTCACGATTGTGTACGAGTTTACCGACAGGAAAAGTTACACTCTTCTAACGGTTAATTAAGTGTGTACCGATAGAAAAAATGTTGTTGTTTTCTAACTCTGTTTGCAATTTAGCCGTTAGAAGAGTACATTCACAATACAGTACATTCACATATACAGTACAGATGCAATACAGTATAGATTGAATACACAATATAGTACAGATGCAAAGAAGGGTACATTCACATATACAATTTATTCACATATATACGAACCAATACAAATTACAATCCAATATGGACAAATCTATGCACATAGTATATACAAACAAATACTAACCAATAAGACTATATATAAACAATCTATGCACAGAGTACATGAAAAGAGAAAATTGACAACAAGTGAGTGAAAAGCTTGTCATGGCGGTTGGTTGGGCGCAACTTCCTCCATAACATATTTAGCCTAGATTTGTCGGGGATCTCTAATCTTTGCATTGTCGTATTGGTCTTTGGACATGGCGATCTGCAAGCATGTGTGAATGCTGAGTAACTAACTTCCTAATTTTGAACATGACACCCAATTTTCAAATTTGAGTTAGCTATCGATGCTTACCTGGGGGAATTGGGCAAAGTTTGTCCTCACTAGGTCGTACATGTAGCGCAGCACATAAAACCCGCATTCCCACGATTGCAACTGCTGATGGCACTGAGATAATTGCATATGCGAAGACATGTTAGCTATTGTCTCCATAAACTAATTAAGCATAAAAAAAAAGTCTCGTGAGTATCTCATATTCTTTCCAAGCTATTAGGGAGCCCTGCGGTGCGGCATGCCTCCCTCCAGTGGACACATATTTCTCAAAGCCCTGCATTTCAGTTAGCATTGTCGGTTAATGTATTATCATTAGCTAGTGAGGTCAAAATTTAAATCAAACATGCTACTTACGCCTCCATATTCCCCTTGACCACATATTCGTTCGATAATCTGCCGCATATCGAATCGAGGTAGTACACCTCGTTCCTCCACGGACAGATCACGATGAGGATCCAGTGGCCCCTACATTGTACGTAAAAGAGAACCGCTAGCTCAAAGTATATCTCAGGTGTAACATACAAGATTGAGTTAAATTAGTACAAAATGCACTAACCTTTGGTGGTACGGCACCAGAATGAACTCCTTGTCCAGCTGCACCATCAGCGACTTGGATATGTAGTGCTCAACGTGCGCGGCGTCGTGCTCTAGCATCGTGAGTCTTATTTTCTCTGGGTTGAGGAAACCCACCTTGTCACACACAGCCTCCGATGCTAGCCTGTACATGCGCCTGCATGCAAAGGACGACATTAGTATTGCATAGAAAGTTACTACATTTCAAATGAACTACAACAATACAGAGTTAGCAAACAGAGTTAGAAAACAACAATATATAGGATCAGCAAACTCACAGGACTCCAGTCCGTATAATGGACATATCGAGCTCCCGCCAGTTGTAGAGGTCGAACAGATCCTCGTGTGCCATGGATATACTCCCGGGCTCACGGTGGAACTGCCCAGGCCTGTAGGGAACTAAGAAGTTCAGGTTGCGCCGAGCTCGGTGTAGGTACCACTCGTGGAGGTCTCTGGTTGATCGATCCAATTTGCGCAAAGCTGCCTCTGACACGAGTGGGAACCCGTTCCTGAACCTCTCCGGCTGTCCCTTTCGCCCTTTGTCTTTGCCTTTGCCCTTGCCTTTTGCCGGGGGCTGAGAGTGTAACTTCGAAGGCAAGGTTGATGTGATGGCGGCTTTCTTCCGAGGTGAAGGCGTGGATGCGCTAGTTGGGGTCGAGGCTGTCTCTGCTATTTTTAGGTCTGCACGAGATCCCTCATGCCCCAAGTTGGGGGCGCAGTCCCCTGGTAGTACGCCGGCATTCCACTTCAATTAATGAACACGTATGTTAGATTTTGCAAGTTGAGTGTACTGAGTAGGATGTAATCTAAAATGTGTAGGATTTACCTACTGTATTAGAACACACTTCTTGGGCCACTGTATGAAGGAGCCCACTACTTCAGCAAGTGTCTGCATTTCCTCCGTTGGGACTGGCAACGGAGAATCGTTGTAGCCCGGCAAGGCCATGTCCACCTGTACCTTTGCGAATCCCAACCGCAGAGGTACGCAGTGGATCCAGACATCCTCCCCAGACGGATATACGAACCCGTGTGCAACCACTTCCTGTCGGTCGCCTAGGTAAGTCACTAGGCTGCAGCTCTCCGGCTTCTACAAATTTATAACAATTAAAACAGGTTAGCGAAACAACTCTAACAGAACAGGAGTGGCATCAACTTAAGTGCACAGCTGAAGGTTTGCAATACCTCAAGTAGATCCACTGGATCCGCGAGGACCTTCGAAGAGCAACTGCTCATCCGACCCTGCGGGGTACTGTCGCCCTGGTCATCTGCATCTACTCTCTTGGCCAGCAATGCTTGTTTCAGCTGTGCAAACTCTTCCCTCATTTGTGCGACCTCGGACTGCACCTCAGCCCGTATCTCCGCCTGTACCTCAGCCCGTATCTTCTCGAAGAGGTCCGCTTCCTTCTCCTTCCAGGTGCGGGCCTTCTTCCTCGGTGGAGCCAGATCTGCGAAACCGGCCTTCCACGGCACAATGGCTCCCATGGTCCGTGTCCGCCCAGGATGCTCCTTATTTCCTAGAGCCCGGGTGAGGATGTCGTTCTCCCTCCATTGCCTCCTTCTCAAAAGAGATCTGTTACATTTAAAGCTACCTTTCGAGAGAAATACATATATACACTTGTGCGCACACAGTTTACAAGGTTAGCCAACTTACCATTCGCTTCACAACCTCGGCGTCCCTAGGGTTTCCGAACTCCACAGACCCCATGGACGACACGGACCCTCTCCCCCTCCACCACCGCTTGCACCTCGCATCCCGGATCTCGGAGAGTGGCAACTCAGGGGAGTCAACGACAGAATTTTGCTCGTCTTCATTCCTCCACTGCTCCTCCTTTCCCACATAGCCCCGGGATCCAAGCCGATGTGGGTGGTCATTCCTCTTCTGGATCACCTTATTCTTCTCGCTAAGGGCCTTGAACTCGTCGGTCCCCTTCTGCTTGGTGAATTCCTCCCATACCTCCTCCGATATGAAGGGGTACTTCTCGCAAGGAGATTTGCCCGCAGCGAGGAAGGTACTGACGAGCCAGCTCTTAAAGGTTTTCCATGTTCCGTTCATGTCCTTCAAGCAGGAAGTCCTAGGTTGATCGTCGGGGATCTTCCACTTAGCCTATTTTCAAACAATGCATACAATTAATCACGAGTTAGTTAAACTTTAGGATAAGCCAAGAGAACGTGATTACGAAAGAGCTCAGTGATTTTAGTTAATTTAACCTTCACTTCCGCCCACAAGATATCCCTCTCGTCCGCCGTCACATCCTTCCAGCTCTGGATGGTGATCTTCACCCTTTCTTTCGCCAACAGCCCAACGTAGGCTGCGTACTTCCTAGCGTTCTTTCCGATCGGGCTCCCAAATTGGTTGAACTCACAAGAAAGAGGTCGGTGCGTTTGGCCAAATGGCCCAATGTCGTCGCACCTCGCCCCACCCTCTTGCACTGGGACGAACCAGCATCTTCAGTTACGTTGGCCCTAGTCGAACCACTACTATCATCCGATGAAGACGACGACATGTCTTTCCCTACAAAACCATCAATAAACCATTAAAAATTTAATGGAAACACAAACCAAATCGTTTTACAAAGCAAAAGGACCTATTTTAAATATATGTTCTATCAGTAAACACAGCAACTACTGATAGAAGATAAGATTCTATTTCTGAGCATTTTCATCTACACATTTTCATAGGAAGCAGGCAACATATGGCAATTAATTCTTCTTGGAGTTCCATAACTCAGTTGAGGATTGGAGACTAATTAGGGTTGCTAAAGGTATGTCCGAAGAAAATAGTACTAAAAGGCATGCAAAAATTGTTGAAGTGTTCAGCAATTTTTTCTATCGGTAAACACATGAACTATCGATAGAACATAACAATGTTTTCTATCGGCAAATATATGAGATACCGATATAAGATGTTTATAAACACCAACAACATATAAAATACATTATATGGCAATTGGATACAATTGATTACACATACAGCAGTATAGATAATTTCAAATCTCAAAATAGGTTCATGTGGCAATTAATTATTCTTGGAGTTCCATAACTCAGTTGAGGATTAATTGGAGACTAATTCTTCTTGGTTTCAATGAGAGTGTAAAAAACTGATCAAAGTATTCTCTCTATGTGACATTGCATTGTTCATGTCCTTCCAGATCCTAAGTTTTAATACTTGTTGAACTTTTATGACAAAATGAACACACATAGAAAACATGGTACTGATTGTTTCTTGGCCTATGTAATATAGCAGGTCAGATTGACACATAAATTTTTTCTATCGGTAAACACATGAGCTACTGATAGAATATAACAATGTTTCTATCAGCAAATGCAGGAGATACCATTAGAAGATGTTTAAGAACACCTCCAACATATAAAGTACATTACATGGCAATTGGATACAATTGATCATACATATAGCAGTATAGATAATTTCAAATCTCAAAATAGGTTCATTACAGCACTGGAACATATTATGTCAACCCTAGTTTAAATCAACAATGCCTGCGGAATTTACAAAATCCTACACAATAGGGAACCCTAGTTTAATTCCAAAACATGAGCGGAGGAAAATAGTGAACCATAGTGTAAAAAACACTAAGATCAAATAAGGAAGACGCTGGAAAAAGAACGACGAATTAGGGTATTTTACGGCGATTAGTTGTGGTGATGGAGAGGCTGTGTAGAACGCAGCCGCCGCCGACGAAGGACAAAAATAAGGACTGGCGGCAGTGGCTAACCGGGATCCAGGCGGCGATCGTCGTGCGGCAGTGAGGAAGTGGTCACCAGCGAGGGTTGGGGTTTCCGCACTCGAAGAGACACAGTGCTATAAGTTGGAATGGTTCGACTGGAGGGAAACTCTCGAGTGATGTTTAATAAAGTAGTGAGGGCCTTTTCTATCGGTACAAACAAGAAATACCGTCAGAGTGGCCAACTTTGTCCGACGGTACTAACACAAAATACCGTTAGAACAAGTAAATTTTTCCAGAGCTTAATTTTTGACGTGGGCAGGGCATTGGAAAATGATGTTTCATGCCTCTTGAAGAATCAAGAGGCTGCAATGGGATTTTGGCAAGAAAATTTTTAGGGAAGAATTAAGTTCTTATAGTATAAGGTACTGTACATGTTAGAACTCATGCTGTTGAGTAAAATTGAGATATATTAATGTTGTGAACTAGTTTATCATTAAGTTCTAAAGAAAAATGTATTGCCTGATGTATTAACGATAAGTTCCTCACCTTGATGCACAACTTGTGAGCTATTTGACTGGCATTTTTCCTTCAAATAGAAAATAGTCATCAATGGTTCTCAACCCATAATCCTTCTTCGTGATCATCTCGCAGATACGTTGTTTCGTCGATATCTTCAGTAGGGATAGATTGAATGTCCTCTAAAACAGAGGTATTTCGTCAAACTGGTTATACTCCTCTTCGTTGACAACGTCTTCGACCCCAACAATATGTCTCTTGCTGTGGAGCACAACGTGCAACTTTGGATTGGCCGGGTCAACGATGTAGAATACCTGTGTGGCTTGCTTTGCAAGTATGAATGGATCGTCTTGGTGTCTGACTCTATCAAGATCGACGAGAGTAAACCCGTAACTGTCAACTTTAACACCTCAAGGGATTTCGACCCATTGGCATCAAAACAAGGGAATCTTAAATAATCCGTAATCGAGCTCCCATATTTCGTCAATAGCACCATAATATGAGTTTAGCGCCCTTACTGCCCTGGCATCCTCGGAAATAGCAAACAGTGTCACTCTGCTATATTGCGTACTGCTCTTGGCGTCCTGAGCTCTTGTGTAAAATGAATACCCATTGATGTCGTACCCCTGCCAAGTCCCTACAGTGAATCTTGGGTCTCTAGCCAACCATGTCACAGTTTCACTTATGGAGCTCTCGGCAGCTCGCGTGACTCTTTCTTGGATCCACCCAGCAAATTTCCTGTTATGTTCTCTAGTGACCCAAATCTCTGGCTTCGAAGGATTCTGTGACCGTAATATTGCCTTGTGCTCGTGTATGTATGGCTCGACCTCCGTCATGTGTGTAAGACCAAAAAATGTGATTTTGCGTACAAATCACGGGCGGGGACGATAGCTTTGAATCCAATCGTTCCGATGCCCTGAAGCCTGCCCTCGTGTTAGGACTTAGGAACACCAATTGGGTCAACCCCGGCCATATAATCTGTGCAAAATTCAATCACCTCCTCGGCGGCATAATCTTCCATGATACTCCCCTCGGGCCAATGACGAGTCCTTACGTATCCCTTCAATACACCCATAAATCTTTCAAATGGATACATATAGCCCAGGCACACAGGTCCACAAAAATTAATTTCTCTGATAAGGTGAACAATCAGATGGACCATAACATCAAAAAAGGATGGAGGGAAATACATCTCGAGCTGACAAAGAGTTGTAACCACGTCACGTTGCAAAGCATCCAGTCCATCCAGATCAATTACCTACGAGGACATAGTTGCGCCAAATATTCATATCAGAAAAATCTTCTAATTAAGCTCCACATACAAATGGAGCTAATTAACTTAGAGTACGAGTGCACGTGCTTACCTTGCAAGATATTGCGTTGAAGAAATAACATAGCTTTGTGATTGTCTCTCTGACTTTAACTGGGAGAATACCTCTGATAGCAATGGGAAGCATTTGTGACATCAGCACATGCCAGTCGTGGGACTTCGTGCCAACCAGTTTTTGGTCCTTCATGGACACAAGTTTTTTCAAGTTCGTAGAATACCCACATGGAACTTTAACACCGTGCAGGCACAGACAGAGTTCTGTTTTTTCGCTTTTGGACAACGTATAACAGGCCGGGGGGAGGCATGTATGCTTTCCCTTCTCTAAAGGTGCAACCTCAGTCCTTATCCCCATTTCCACCATGTCACGGCAAACTTTCACACCATCCTTTGTTTTTCCTGGAATGTTCAACAACAAACCAATCAAACTGTCATAGACATTTTTCTCTACATGCATGACGTCAATGCAATGTCAAACTTGTAAGTGCTCCCAGTACAGTAGATCCCAAAGAATCGATCTCTTCTTCCAAACATTTTTTTCTCGAGGTTTACAACACTTACCGAACTTAGCTTTGATGTCCTTCACGTGCGAGTAAATCTCCTTACCAGTCAGAAACACTGGGGCTGATCCCTTCTCAGGCTTCCCGTTAAATGATTTCCTCTTCTTACAGTAGGCGTGATACACCGGAAGAAACCTACGGTGACCTATGTATACTGTTTTCCGGCAGTTTCGCAACCACATGCTCTCAGTTTCATCTAGGCAAATAGGGCAACCCTTGGCTCCTTTCGTACTATACCCCGACAAATTGCCGTAGGCCGGGAAATCATTTATGGTGCAAAATATCAAGGCCCGCAAGATGAAATTCTCTTTCTTGTATGCATCCCACACCTACACCCCCTCACTCCACAATTTCTGTAAGTCCTTGATTAAAGGCGCTAGAAACACGTCAATATCATTTCCGGGTTGTCTGGGTGCTGAGATTAGTAACGACATCATGATGTACTTACGCTTCATGCATAACCAAGGAGGAAGATTGTAGATGCATAAAAGAACAGGCCAAGTGCTATGCCGACTGCTCATATTATCATGTGGGTTCATTCCATCTGTACTCAGCCTGAACCTTCTATTCCTAACTTCGCTGCCGAACTCATCAAATGTTCTGTTGATGTTTCTCCATTGAATAGAATCAGCTGGGTGTCTCAGTTTTCCGTCTTGTTTCCAGCCTTCAGCATGCCAACACAAGTACTTTGTGACTTTTGGATTTGCAAACAGCCGCTTCAACCTAGATATCACAAGCAAGTACCACACAATTTTCGCCGGAGGTCCTTTCTTTACCTCGTGACGTTCACTGTCAATCCGGTCCCTACGCATATACCTCGATGCGCCACATCTTGGACAAACATGCAAACTGGAGTACTCATTACGGTACAACACACAATCATTTGGGCATGCGTGTATTCTTTGGATTTCCATTCCCAATGGACACAACAGTTTTTGGCTTGGTAAGTAGATCTTGGCAACTCATTTCCCTCTGGAAGCATGTCCACTAGAAGATCTAATAGTGTCGTGAAACTCTTATCGCTCCAACCGTTGCCTGCCTTCAAGTTATATAATCTCAGCATAGAAGCCAGCTTTGTAAATTTTGCACATCCAGGGAATAGAGGCTTCTCAGAGTCAGCAACCAGTTTCTCAAATTCACGGAAGTCATTTTTTGTTGTAATCTTCCCTTACATCATGTAACATCTCATCTAGATTTTCATTATCATCTACGTGCACATCGGAATGAACATTATCAAAATTTGGATGATCATCGATATTATTGCAATCCACATCCGGGTCTTGCTGATTGGTAGTAGTAGTGCTTGTTTCCTCAAGATCTTCGCCATGCCATATCCAATGGGTGTATCGCGCGTTAAAACCATGACGAATCAAATGACTCTTAATTTGATCAGAGTTGCTAAACCTCTTCAAGTTCATACAATCTGTATAAGGACAAAGCATATCTTTCTCCCCCTTCCTCGCCTTTTGTTGCTCAGCAAATTTAATAAACCCATTCACACCATCGAAATATTCAAGAGTAGTATGTTTTATTCCATACATCCAATATTTCTTGTCCATCTACAATTAACAAAATTTAACGAGTCAGGCATGCATGAAACCTGCCCGATTAAGTTATGTAAATGTACATGTACAGCCTCTTACAATTGATGTGTTAAACCCTAGCTTGACAATTAACACTAATTAACCTAACTACACAATACAAGCTAGTGAGCTCCTAAAACATGAGGCATTTCTAGCTAGCTCCCAAGCTTGGAGCTACAAGCTTGGAACTACACAATAAAGCTAGCTTGCAAGTAGAGAGGGAAGGAGATCTAGAGGGAGAGAGAGATAAGTGATGACAATTAAGCTTACATTAAAGAGAGGGGTCCAATCAACTTCCTTCTAGTTTGCCCTGATCATCCTAGCAGTGTAGCTTCGAGCGTGGAACTCTCATCACAAACAGAGGGAGACAGAGTGCAACAGAACAAAACAGCAGCTCAGCAATGATCGAGTGGGATTTTACTTATACTGGATCCATTTCTAACGGTAAATACACGAAATCCCCGTTAGACTATGTGCGGGGAATTTTGTACACACATCTTCTATCGGTAAAAACACACATATACCGTTAGAATAGGTACTAATGCATGGCTGAAACAAAAGCAAGCTGGGTAATGCATGACACAGCAATCTAAGTACACACATGCACACCAGTTCTCACATTAAAGTGCATGCCTGAGGCACATATGCAAATACATGTGTTTGTTCTATCGGTAAATATGTGTATTTACTGTTAGAACAGGCACTGGTGAATGGCTGAAACAAAAGCAAGCTGGGTAATGTATGACACAGCAATCTAAGTACACACATGCACACCAGTTCTCACATTAAAGTTCATGCCTGAGGCACATATGCAAATACATGTGTTTGTTCTATCGGTAAATATGTATATTTACCGTTAGAACAGGTACTGCTACATGGTTGAAACAAAAGCAAGCTGGGTAATGCATGACACAACAATCTAAGTACACACATGCACAGCAGTTCTCACATTAAAGTGCATGCCTGAGGCCCATATGCAAATACATGTGTTTGTTCTATCGGTAAATATGTGTATTTACCGTTAGAATAGGCACTGGTGCATGGCTGAAACAAAAGCAAGCTGGGTAATGCATGACACAGGAATCTAAGTACACACATGCACACCAGTTCAAGCATTCAAATAATCATATATAAACACAATGTAACATCAAACAGATCTTACCTAGAAGATAAAGAAATATTTCAAGAGATGCTAATTTGTAGATTAACTAGGAGACACAAAAATACTTTTCTTAGGTACTTGGTACTTCATCTTGCCAAAGAAATTAAAAATCTCTACTTACATGAGATCTTGGTTTGCCTCCATTCCTTCAAGAAAATGCAAGAGAAAACATAAAAAATGACTACTATTTAAACTCATTCTAGTTAATGGCTGAAACAAAAGCAAACTGATTCATGTATGACACAGCAATTTAGGTACAAACATACACATGCCAGTTCACAAATTCAAGTGCATGCCTGAAACAGCAGTACAAATACACATGTACACCTATCTACCAATACAATTAAATACACAAATACTCGATCCCATGTACACATTCAAGTTCATGTCCCAAGTAGCAATACATGATACACAAATATACAACAATATACAAATACAACAATTCACATATTCGATGTATATTAGAAAAGTCACGTCTGAAATTAACAACATATCGTCATGAGGACCCAGTGGCCCATACATTTTACATAAAAGAGAACCATTGCAAGTTGTGACAATGTAACTACCGACTACAAGTTTACCTGATACATCACAAATCCATTCATCCGAAACAGCAAATGTCTGAACCACATTTGACTTAACCATAGGAGTTCAGTTCAAAGATGCCCGAGGAGCTGGAACTGGCATCGAGTTACATTTATACTCTTGTTTGCCTCCATTCCTTCAAGAAAATGGAAGATGAAACCACTTATATTACTGAGTTGAGTTGAGTTGAGTTGATCGAGTCTGAGCCCGAGGAAATCACCGATACAAATGTAAGATGCTTTCTATAGGTCCTGATTTGAGAAACACGCCGGGCTTGAGGATCTTCTCGACCGAGCCAACTAAGATCTCGCCCTTCACGTCCTTCCAGCTCTCGACGGTGATCTTCACCCTTTCTTTCGCCAACAAGCCAATGTAGGCAGTGTACTGCGACGAAGAACTGTGAAATACGTTGCCTCTCATGAGCATCGTCCAAGGACCTGCACAGATCATAAATAGGCATTCTAGAGCAAATTAAGATTGTTTACTGTTTCCTAAATGACTCCCTATCTGAGAAGGACTACCGACTGAAGGTTAGGTTGTGCTTCGTCATAGTAGCATCAACTTGCAACTAGAGATCAAGATATTACATTTCTACTCTATTTCATCAGAAGAAATTACCTTGCCAATATAAATATATTAATTATTTAATGAACTTTTTACATGCACTTGATCATTGAGTAAGCTAGTTGGCATTTGACTATGTTATTGGCATTGAACAACCTACAGAGAGATCAAGATATTTGTGTATCTCATGATATTTGTAAATATCTTGATATTAATGATCTTTCGATTTCATCATCTTTCAATTTCACTTTCAATTTCAATTTCAATTTCGTGATCTTTCAATTTCATCTTCAATTTCATGATCTTTCAATTTCAATTGTTACTAAGTCCAAGTTGGCATTGAGCAACCTACTAAGGATGAAGATATTACATTTATACTCTTATTGGCATTTGACTATGTTAGCTAGCATTTGTCTTGCAAATATCCTGATAATTTTCTTCATTTGATAGGATCAGCAAACAATTGAACATTATCTGTCCCACAATGATATTATTTAGTTGTTTTAATAAAAAACAGGAACAAGACACCGTACATAATCATATTGAAAAGAAGACACACCAAAATGAAGGATACAAAAATTGCAGGATAATTGCCATAATCAGATTAGATTAATCTAACAATATTGCCGAAATTTTACATACCTCGCTTGCCATGCCGAAATCTAGTGGGCATCACTGGAGGTGCGGAAGTGCAGAGGTCGCCGGTGGAGGTGCGCCGGCTGTCCATGGAGCTTATGGGTTAGGGCTACGAGCGCCCGAGGAATTGTTCGAATGGAAAAGCCATATCCGGGTATTTATAGTACTAGATCAGTTCTAATGGTACACAACAGCCTACCATTAGTAATTTTAGATCTCTTCTAACGGTATAAACATATTATACCGATAGAATAAAACTATTTGTAGAAGACGAACGGTTTTAACGGTACACAACAGCCTACCGATAGGAATTTGTGAAATCTTCTAATGGTATATACATACAGTACTGATAGAATAAAACTATTTATAGAAGACGAACAGTTCTAACGGTACACAACAGCCTACCGATATTAATTTTGGGATCTATTCTAACGGTATAAACATACAGTACCGATAGAACAAATCTATTTGTAGAAGTCGAACAGTTCTAACGGTACACAACAACCTACCGATAGTAATTTTGGGATCTATTCTAATGGTATAAACATACAGTACCGACAGAATAAATCTATTTGTAGAAGGCAAACTGTTCTAACGGTACACAACAGTCTGCCGTCAGTACTTATGCATCTCTTCTTATGGTAAATATGTTCATCATCATTAGTGTAAATCATTCTGCTTCTTCTATCGGTAAATTTCATACAAACCAATAGTAAAAATGCCTCCCTTATGCCTTTTACGACTGCGAGGCACCTTTTCTAACAGTTTTCTTCTAAATATCTAATAACCGTTAGAAGATAGGGGTTAGTAGACTGCATTTCTATACTAGTGCCTTTCTATCACTATAAAAGGGCAACAATCATACTGGAAAGGACATCGGAAGATACATCCAAACGAACCCGAAGACAGAAAGATATATATATATAGAGAGATTGTTAACCTTTTCTTGTAACACTACTACAGAAATGCTTTTCACTATCGGTTAAAAATACACACTACTATCGGTTCTTTTACCAATAGTGATCGGTACGATAGTAGAAACGTAGCACACTTCTATCGGTTGAAAACCGTTAGTAAAACATCTACATTTCCAACGTTCACTAGTCGCTAACGACTATTTCTTCTATCGGCTCGGATCTGAACCGATAGTATTGTGTAGGTTTTTTCTATCGGCTCGGATCTAAACCGATAGTGTTGTTTAGGTTTTTTCTATCGGCTCAGATCTAAACCGATAGTATTGTGTAGGTTTTTTCTATCGGCTCGGATCTAAACCGATAGTATTGTGTAGGTTTTTTCTATCGGCTAGGATATAAATCGATAGTATTGTGTAGGCACAGTTAGTACTGGAAACTTTATTCTATCGGTTGTTGTATATGAACCGATAGTACTGGAATATGTATTCTATCGGTTGGAGTATATAACCGATAGTACTGTGTAGTTTTTCCTATCGGTTATGTACTCGACACGATTAGTACTGGATCTTTCACATATACATACAGCAATACAGAGATACATTGGATCATTCACAAATACACCAATATTTATAAATACACCAATATTCACATATTGAATTTGTTCACAAATACACTAATACAATAATATACACATGCATTGGACAGATTGAATTTATTCACATATTGATCGAGTTTATTCACAAATACATCAATGAATCTATTCACATATATTGAGTTTATTCACAAATACAGCAATCAACACATTCAATATATATTACACAAGTCAGTTACAATCGATCGTTGATAGCCACTTCTTCCATGACATATTGAGCCTAAATTGTTCGTAGCTCCTTCAATTGAGGCAACGCATATTGCTCTTTCAACATGGCGCTCTGCATATATGCGTGTATGAAGTTAGGATTGTACGTCACATCCAACTAAAGTTCGACTTTGAGTCAGAAAAAATGGTTACCTTAGGGAATTAGGCAAAGTTTCTCCTGATCAGGTTATACATGAATCTCATGACATAGAAGCCACGTTCCCACGATTGTGGCTGCTGATGGCACTAGGAAAATTGCATATGCAAAGACATAAACCCACATTAACTCGAAAGAACTAATTAAGCTTAAATTAAAAGACTCATCATGAGTACTTCCATCCATATTAATTATCTCATATTCTTTCCAAGAAATTGTTGTGCCCTTCGACGCATCATGCCTCCCTCCAGCACTAACATAATTTTTGAAAGACCTGTATTTAATTTAGCATTGTCGGTTAATATGTTATCATTAATTAGCTAGTCAGAGAAAAATTTAAAACAACTATGTTACTTACGCGTCTATGTGCTATGTGAGGGCGAAAACATGCGCCACCTTGTCGCTCATCGAATTGAGGTAATAGACCTCATTCATCCATGGGCAAATGGCGGCGAGGACCCAGTGGCCCCTACATTGCATATATAAGCAAACCGTTTCATACATATGTTAGGCGTAACATACAAGAATGAGTTAAATTAGTAGCAAATGCACTAACCTTTGGTGGTACGGCGCAAGGATGAACTCTTGGTCCTGCTGCGCTAGTAGTGCCCTTGATATGTATTCCTCCACATGTGCTTGGTCGTGCTCTAGCATCGTGAGGCTTATTTTCTCTGGTCGAGGAAACCCACCTTGTCACATGCCCTCATCGACGCCAGCCTATACATGCACCTAGATGCAAAGTAGACATTAGTAAGTAGTGCATACAAAGTGATTAGATTTATGAAATGAACTGTGATAACTTCAGACAACAGCAAACTCACAGGACTCCAGTCCGTATGATGGACATATCAAGCTCCCGCTAGTTGAGGAGGTCGAACAAATCCTCGTGGGCCACCGATATGCTCCCGGCCTCATGGTGAAAATGACCTGGCTTGAAGTGAACCAAGAAGTTGATGTGGCACCTAGATCGGGTCAGGTACCACTCGTGGAGACTTCTGGTTATTTGATCCATATTGCGCAGAAGGTACTCCGACACGAGTGGGGACCCGTTCTTGAACGTACCTGGCTAGCTTTGTTTGGCCTTGCCCTTGCCTTTGGCCTTGCCCTTGCTTTTGGGCGAGGAGCAAGTGTATACCTTCAAAGGTTGGGGTGCGGTACCGCCAGCCTCATTTGATGGCGAAGGGTTTGAGGCCGTCGGAGGAGGCATGGGGGCCGAAGGAGCTCGGTCATGCGTTGTGGCGGGGGTGGTGTCCTCAAGACGTGAGTTGGTATCCATCGTCCACTTTAAGTACAAACGCATAAGTTAGATTTTGCAAATTGAGTATATTAACTGAGTTGTAAGCTAGAATGGCTAGGGTTTACCTCCTGTAGTCTAACACCCTTCTTGGGCCACTGTATGTACGAGCCCAATGCCTCGCCAATTGTCCACATTTCGTCCGTTGGGACGGGCAACGGAAAAGAGCTGTAGCCCGGGAGGGCCATGTCCACCTGTACCTTTGCGAATCCAGGCTCCAGAGGTGCGCAGTGGATCCAGACATCCTCCCAAGACTGGTATACGACCCCGTTTGCAACCACTACAGGTTTGTCGCCTATGTTGATCAATAGGCTACAGCTCTCCGGCTTCTGCAATTTGCAACAATTATAACAGGTTAGCGAAACAATTCTAACATAACGGGAGTGGCATCAACTGAACTGCATATATAGCTCAAGAGTTGCAATACCTCAATCAGGTCCACCGGATCCACGTGAACCTTCGAGCTGCAACTACTCGGCCTGGCAGCGTCGACCTCGACAGCTAGATCTAAACCCTTGGACTACACAACTCGGCTGAGGCGTTCATACTTCTCGTTCATTTGAGCGAACATGTCCGCGAATTGTGCAGTCACATCTGCCCGTATCTTCTGAGATAGCTCCACTTCCCTTTCCTTCCAGCTGCCAGCCTTCTTCGCCTTTTGCCCGGGCTCCGAGAAGCCTTCCTTCCATGGCACCACACCCCCCACGGTTCGCGTCTGCCCTGGATGCTCCTTGTTCCCTAGAGCCCGGGTAAGGATGTCGTTCTCCCTATGGGGAGTGAACAATCCCTCGGTCGCCTCCTTCGAGCAAGAGATCTGTTACTTCAAAGATCTCCATTGTGATGAAAAAATATATACAAACTTGTGCGCATACTAGTGATCATAGTTTTTTTCTACCACACTCTATGATTCCAACCAGGAAGTTAGCCAACTTACGAGTCGCTGCACGACCTCGACGTCCCTGGGGTTTGGGAACTCCACAGTCCTCGTGGTCGACACGGTCCCTCTGGCTAGCCACCAGCGCTTGCTTCACGGGTCGCGGATCTCGAAGAGTGGTAGGTCAGGGGAGTCGACGAAGTTCAACGCCTCGTCTTTAGCCTTCTTCCACTGCTCCTCCTTCCCCGCATAGCCGCGAGAGGCGAGCCAATGTGGGTGGTCGTTCCTCCTCTGGATTGCCTTGTTCTTCTCGTTGAGGGCCTTCGTACCAGAAACAAGAAAATTAATGCACCGCTGGTTACTACATACAATGGTGTAACCAAGCAAAGGAACCATACATACCTTGAACTCAGGAGTTCCCTTCTGTTGGGTGAATTGCTCCCATACCTCCTCCATTATGAAGGGGTACTTCTCGCATGGAGATTTGCCTTTAGCGAGGAAGGTACTGATGAGGACGGTCTTGAAGGTTTTCCACGTGTTGTTCATGTCCTTCAAGCAAGCTATTTTGGGACCATCGTCAGGGATGTTCCACTTGGCCTGTTTCAAATGGTGCATATAAGCAGGACTTACCTAATCTCTGGGATAAACCAAGGGAATGTGATTACTCAAGAGTTCAGTGATTTTGATTAATTTTATCTTCACTTCCGCCCACAGCCTATCCCTCTCGTCGGCTTTAACGTCCTTCCAGCTCTGGACGGTGATCTTCACCCTTTCCTTCGCCAACAAGCCAACATAGGCAGCATAGTGGCCGGCGTTCTTCCCGATCGGTCTCCCGAACTGGTTAAACTCACATGAAAGATCCGCGCGTTTGGCCAAACGGCCCAACGTCGTCGCGTCTCGTGCCTTCCTCTTGCGCTGGGACGAGGCAGCGCCATCTACATTCTCCCTCGTCGAATCACTACTATCAGCCGAGGAAGATGCCGACATGGCTTTACCTAAAATTCCATGAACAGACCATCAATTGATATGAAGAAAGGTACATGACAAAGTTCATAACTAAAATGGAATGGCAATGATGAACCACCTCTTTTTGTTAAAATGTCAAATTTTCATTCAAAAGGCCAAAAATCATAAATTCCTATCAACATGGTCTTCAAAATAGATTTAAAGTGGATTTGTAAACTCAATTTGCAAAGGGTTGTCGAACTGATACCTTCTTGCTTAACATAAAGGTCATTCGATAACTCTTGATTGTAAAATTAATTCTATTTGGAAAATTTCATCAGAAAAATATATTTCATGCAATGAAAATCATTTCTTTAAATTTTCATTTCAAATGTATTTGATTTGAGCAATAGTTGTGCTTCCTTTAGTCTTAATCATAATATGGCCTGTATGTTCTTCAACATTCTCATTCTGCACTTTAACAACTCCCTTATCTAAAAGGAATTCAAATAGACCTACTTCTATATTATACTTAATATTTGATACTTCCTTTTTATTACTCTTTGAAGACTTATGATTATCTGATGACTTTGAAGAAGATTTCTTACTCTTATCAGAAGTTTCTAAAGAAGAGTCATTAGATTCCATTTCAGACTCAACTTCCTCTTTTGACTCAATATATATATTATTACGATGAATCGTAATTTCCACATGACTTCTGACAGTAGTATCCAGTTTGTCTATCATTGTAGCAACACAAACCATATGATCTCTCTCATTCTGTGGGTTATTACATAGCATACCTAGCACATATACTAAGATACATTCCAATGTATATGGACCCAGTTGCTTTATTATATTGATATCACTCTGTATCTTTACTCGTGATTTGAGATATTCCTTTGCATTTTTGACATATTTTAGTTCAGAATCAGTATATTCATAACTATTTTTCTGACTGTCCTTGCCAAGCTTGATGGCATCAATCAATGTACTATCGGTTGACAATTAAAACTGATAGTAATTAACTATGTTAGTCTTAATTCAGATTAGGGTCTTTACTATCGATTCTAAATAAGAAACCGATAGTGGACTACACTGTATGACAAATTGCTAGTTATTATCATCAATTCTGTAATTCTCATTGCTATCAAGTTTGTAGTTCATGAATTTTCATCTAGTTTGATATTTCTAATCGATTGAACCACGTATGAACTATTGCATATAAATTTAAGCAATTGACGCGAGCGGTTTGGTCAAGAACACTTACAGTCGTTGGTGGAGTGGCCGGAGGCGGTGGTGCGATGCAGTGGCCGGAGGCGGTGGAGAACCCAATTGCGATCGGCAATGGTGGCGCAGAGGAGCGAAAATGCGAACGTCGGGGAGGCTAGGGTTTTCCGCGCGCGAGTATTTGGAATGTGATCAGTTGCACTGGAGGGAAAATCGTGCGAGGTTAAACCTAATATATGAATCTTTACTATCGGTTCATAACCACCAAACCGATAGTAAATACAATATAAGTTAGGGTTTGGAGTGTTGGCATTGTTCACTATCGGTTTATTATTACTAACCGATAGTAAATTAAGAACAGGGACTCATAACACAATATAAATCACTATCGGTTATGAACAATAAACCGATAGTAGAGTTTAATTTCATATCGGTTTGGAAGTTAAAACCGATAGTAAAATACAATGTTATTGACACTAAAGGATTTCGCTTAGCACAATTACAGATGATCTCAGTACATCATTTTGCATTGTATTTCACAATCGGTTTTATGATTATTAACCGATAGTAAATTAATCCACTGTACAAGAGCAAACCAAAATATAGAACAGGGTCTCATAACACAATATAAAATACTATCGGTTATTAACAATAAACCGATAGTACAGAGTAATTTCATATCGGTTTGGAAATTGAAACCGATAGTAGAATACAGTGTTATTGACCTAAAGAGTTTTCCTGAGAACAATTACAGATGGGTCTCAATACATCCTTTTGCACTTGTAAAGACACCTGAAACCCCATGCAAATGACTTCCAATAATTTTGAAATAAATTAACAGTAAAGACCAATCATGGAATGAAAATTTGCAGTTTTCATATTGATTTGTGAAAAGAATCAATTATTGCTCAAATCAAGTATATACTCCAATTGAAATAAAAATTTGCATAAATGATTCTCAATGCATCACGTATGTTTTCGCAAAGAATTTTTGAAAAATGATTTGAAGAATTCTTCGATTAAAGATCCAAGTAATATACGTCAGTTACATATTGCAAATTAGTCAAGAATGGTTCTCCACCCATAATCCTTCTTTGTGGTCGTCTCGCAGGTAACTTGTTTCGTCAATATCTTCGGTAGGGACAGATTGAAGAATTCCATCTAAAAATGGAGGTAGTTCGTCGAACTGATCATACTCTTCTTCATCCACAACGTCTTCGACCCCAACAATACGTCTCTTACTGTGAAGGACAACGTGCAACTTTGGGTTGGCTGGGTCAACGATGTAGAACACCTGTGTGGCTTGCTCAGTAAGTATAAATGGATCATCTTGGTATGCGACTCTACTTAGATCGACGAGAGTAAACCCATAATTGTCGACTTTAACACCTCGAGGGATTTCGACCCATTGGCATCAAAACAGAGGAATCTTAAGTAATACATAATCGAGCTCCCATATTTCCTCAATAACACTGTAATATGAGTCGAGTGCCCTTACTGCCCTGGCATCCTCCGAAATAGCAAGTAGTGTCACTCCACTACATTGCATAGTACTCTTCTCATCCTGAGTTCTTGTGTAAAATGAATAGCCGTTGATGTCATACCCCTGCCAAGTCCCTACAGTAAATCTAGGCCCTCTGGCCAACCATGTAACAACTTCATCTACGTCGCCCTCAGAAGCTTGCAGGACTCTATTTTCGATCCACCCAGCAAACTTCTTGTTATGTTCTCTGGTGACCCAAATCTCTGGCTTCGAAGGATTCTGTTTCTGCAACATTTCCTTGTGCTCGTGTATGTATGGCTCCACCCCCGCCATGTGCTGTAAGACCCAAAAATGGGCTTTTGCATACAGATCACTAGAGGGGACCTGCTTTAAATCCAATCGTTCCAATGCCCTGAAGCCTGCCCTCATGCCGAGACGTAGGAACACCAATTGGGTCAACCCCGGCCATATAGTTGGTGCAAATTTCGATCACCTCCTCGGCGGCATAACCTTCAATGATACTGCCCTCAGGCCGATGTCGATTCCTTACATATCCCTTCAAGATACCCATAAATCTCTCAAATGGATACATGTAGCGTAGGAACACGGGTCCACAAAACTTAATTTCTCTGACAAGGTGAACAATTAGATGGACCATAACATCAAAAAAAGATGGATTGAAATACATCTCCAGCTGACAAAGAGTTGTAGTTACATCGCATTGCAAATCGTCCAGTCCATCCAGATCAATTACCTGCAAGGACACAGTTGTAGCAAATATTTAGATCCAAAAAATCTGACAAGTTCCACGAATGGAGCTAATTAACTTGCTAGGAGTATATGCTTACGTACCTTGCCAGATATTGTGTTGAAGAAATAATATAGCTTTGTAATTGTCTCTCTGACTTTGACTGGGAGAATGCCTCTGATAGCAATGGGAAGCATTTGTGACATCAGTACATGACAATCATGGGACTTCATACCAACCAGTTTCAAGTGTTTCATGGACACAAGTTTTTTCAAGTTCGCAGAATACCCGCATGGAACTTTGACACCATGTAGGCACTGACAGAGTTCTGTTTTTTCTCTTTTTGACAAAGTATAGCAGGCCGGGGGGAGGTATGTCCGCTTTCCCTTCTCCAACGGTGCAAGCTCAGTCCTTATGCCCATGTCGAGCATGTCACGGCGAACGTTGATGCCATCTTTCGTCTTTCCTGGAATGTTCAACAACAAACCAATCAAACTGTCACAAACATTTTTCTCTACGTGCATGACATCAATGCAATGTCGAACTTGTAAGTGCTCCCAATATGGCAGATCCCAAAGAATCGATCTCTTCTTCCAAACATTTTTTCCTGGAGGTTTAGAACATTTACCAAACTCAACTTTGATGTCCTTCACGCGCAAGTAAAGCTCCTTACCAGTCAAAAAAACTGGGGCTGATCCTTTCTCAGGCTTCCCATTGAATGACTTCCTCTTCTTACGGTAGGCGTGATGCATCGGAAGGAATCTGCGGTGACCCATGTACACTGTTTTTCTGCAGTTCGATAACCACATGCTTTCAGTTTCATCCAGGCAAATAGGACAAGCCTTGCCTCCTTTCATACTATACCCCGACAAATTTCCATAGGCCAGGAAATCATTTATGGTGCAAAATATCATGGCCCGCAACATGAAATTCTCTCGCTTATGTGCATCCCACACCTGCACCCTTTCGCTCCACAATTTATGTAAGTCCTCGACTAACGATGATAGAAACACATCAATATCATTCCCGGTTTGTCTGGGTCCTGAAATTAGTAACGACATCATGATGTACTTGCGCTTCATACATAACCAAGGAGGAAGATTGTAGATGCATAAAAGAGCCGGCCAAGTGCTACGTCGACTGCTCATATTTCCGTGTGGATTCATACCATCCGTACTCAGCCCAAACCTTATATTCCTCACTTCGCCGCCAAACTCACCGAATGTTCTGTTAATGTTTCTCCATTGAATGGAATTAGCTGGATGTCTTAGTTTTCCGTCTTGTTTCCGACCTTCAACATGCCAACGCAAGTACTTCGCATCTTTCGGATTTGCGAACAGCCGTTTCAATCTAGGAATCATAGGCAAATACCACACAGTTTTGGCCGGAGGCCCTTTCTTTACCTCATCACATCCATTGTGATAAATTCTGTCCCCATGCTTATACTACGATACACCGCATCTTGGACAAACATGCAGATCCTCATACTCGTTACGGTACAGAACACAATCATTTGGGCATGTATGTATTCTTTCAATTTCCATTCCCAACGGACACAATAGTTTTTTGGCCTGGTAAACCGATCTTGGCAACTCATTTTCCTCTGGAAGCATGTCCGTTAACAGATCCAATAGCGCCGTGAAACTCTTATCGCTCCAACCGTTTCTTGCCTTCAAGTTATATAATCTCAACACAGAAGACAACTTTGTAAATTTTGCACATCCGGGGAACAAAGGCTTCTCAGAATCAACAATTAATTTCTCAAATTTAGCTAAATCGTTTTCGCTGTAATCTTCTTCTACATCACGTAACATTTCATCTAAATTGTCGTCATCTACATGGACTTCCAAATGAACATTACCAATGTTCTGATCATGATCATCATTACTGCAATCCACTTCCGGGTGCTGCTGAGTGGTAGCGATGCTCGTTTCCTCAAGATCTTCACCATGCTATATCCAACGGGTATAGCGTGTGTTAAAACCACGATGAATCAAATGACTCCTAATCTGATCAGAGTTGCCGAACCTTTTTAAGTTCATACAATATATACAAGGACAATGTATATCTTTCTCTCCCTTCTTCGCCTTTTCTTGTTCAGCAAATTTAATAAACCCATTCACACCCTCCAAATACTCAACAGTAGTACGTTTTATTCCATACATCCAATATTCTCGGTCCATCTACAATTATTTCACAAAATTGACAAATTGAAATAAATAATTAATGACTCAGGGCATGCATATATGCATGAAACATCATCAATTAGTTAGGCCATATATGTGTATAGCTGCTTAATTACATTAAATGGATATGTATATATGAAACCCTAATTAACTTGATGCATTAATTGGAAGAGCCAGCTAGCTAGCTGCTTAACTTCACCAAGCTATAGCTAGCTAGCCAACCTAGCCTTCTAGTTAGTTTGGAGCTACATGTATCTAGTTTAATGAATTGCAAGTAGAGAGAGAGAGGGAGAGTCTGAAAGAGTGATCGAGAGAGAGAGAGAGGTGATGAGAAGATGACAATACCGAGGGGGATGGAATTATCAACCTCTCAGCTAGCTTCTCCAGATCACTCTAGCTTGGTGCGTGGATGCACGTACGGTAGAAATGATTCCAACATGCAGAGCGCAGAGCAAGGGTCGACCTAATTAAGTTGTAGAATTTTACTATCGGTTCAAAAACACAAACCGATAGTAAAATAAGGTCCCCACTGTCATAATAATTAGTTTATATGGTGTCATTTTACTATCGGTTTGTTTTACATAACCGATAGTAAACTTTACTCTATTATATCGGTTGGTACAGTACTAACCGATAGTAAAAAGTCAGTAATTTCACTATCAGTTACGCAAGAACAACCGATAGTACTATTTCATATATTATATCAGTTGGTACGGTACGAACCGATAGTATAAAGTCAGTAATTTTACTATCAGTTACGAATGAAAAACCGATAGTACTATTTCATATATTATATCGGTTTGTACAGTAATGACCGATAGTAAAAAATGTTTGCATTTCACTAACGGTGTACCAGTGTCTAACCGATAGTAAAAAGCCTCTTCTCTGCCGCTGTTGTCCTATTCTATCGGATTTTACCCAGATTGCTTATAACCGTTAGAAGATATGGGTTAGTGGATTGCATTTCTGTAGTAGTGTAACAATCTCCCCTCTTCTTTTGTAATCATTTACACATATAGTGAAACATCACAGGACGTAGGATTATTATTCAAATCCTTGAGGGCCCGAACCTATATAATTCTCTGTGTCTCCAGTACATAATTATCTTAACTTACCTAGTGGGCGTCTCGAAAGGTCTCCACTTCCTACACAACTAAATTGCATAAGATCGACTAAGGACCCGAGTCTCAATCGTCGACACTTTTAAAAAAAATGAAGCCTGTGAGGATTATTTAGTCACTACAAAATGTGGATTGGCTACCTTTGAAGTCTCTAAGCAAAGGAGCATCAAGCAAAGTTTCAAAGTAAAGAAACAACCCTCAATGGGCAATACCAAAAGAAGCTTCCAAAAAATCTCAAGGAGTACCTTCAAGAAATCCCCTAATAAAGCAAAAAAGAAAACCATCCACCATCCTCGGCAAAAGTCCAGCAATCCTTTCACCCTACAAACCTTTCAGCTATTCAAGTCAAACCAGCCATACCTATGACTCCTGATTCGATGAAGTCAGCTCAAGGTGTGTGAAGTCTTGGTATTCTCTAGCAAAAGAGAAAAACTTGAAGAGGTTCCTACTGCCTTTGGTGACTTTTACTGAAGCATTATGCTACCTACACAATCATCATGGACATTTGATGTCTTCAGAATAGTGCATCCTTCAGAGACTCTATCCTGGGATGATATCCATAGTTTGATGTTCAAGGAGAAGCCGATATTTCAAAATAAAAATTATTTTACTCCTTTTATTTTAATTGGAGGTTTTACCAACTTGCTTTAAAGAAAGATGTCTTTTTTCCTTTCTTTAATGATAATTTCCAAAAACAAAATCCTTTTATAATGGGAGGGTTTTACCTTAATGCTTCAAAGAAAGATGTTTTATTCCTTTCTTTGATGTTTTCTTATTTTGTGAGGGTTTTCCCCCAACATTTTAAAGAAAGATGTTTCTCTTCCTTTCTTTAATCATTTCGAAACAAGTTATTTTTGAGATGGTTTTCCCAATATTTTAAAGAAAGATGTCTCCTTTCCTTTCTTTAATCATTTCAAAACAAATTTTTTTGGGACGGTTTTACCCCAATTTTCCAAAGAAAGAAGTTTCTTTCCTTTCTTTGATGCTCTTCATTTTGGGAAGGTGTTACCCCAAAGTTCGAAAGAAAGATATCTTTCCTTTCTTTAATGTTCTTATGGGAGGACCCCAATTCTCCAAAGAAAGATGTGTCTTTTCTTTCTTTGATGTTTTTTATTATGGGAGGGTTTTACTCCAATTCTCCAAAGAAAGATGTGTCTTTCCTTTCTTTGATGTTTTTATTATGGGAGGGTTTTACCCCAATTCTCCAAATAAAAATGTGTCTTTCCTTTTTTTGATGTTCATTATTATGAGACGAATTATCCCAATATTCCAAAGAAAGATGTATCTTTTTTTTTGTCGACGATTTGGACTCGGGGTCCCCTGTCTATCTTATGCAGATTTGTGAGTTGTATGTGAGACCTTTCAATGTGCCCTCAAGTAAGTTAGGATAAACAATGTAAATGGGGACACAAAGATTTATACAGGTTCGGGCCCTCAATGGTTGGAGTAATAGCCCTACGTCCTATTGTGATTTCACTATGTATGGGAAAAGTGTTTACAGGGAGAAGAGATTATCACAGGCGATGATCTCTCCTTATACTTCTGTCTATGTAACAATGTCTAAGTCTTAAAGTGCAGATGACCTGTTGTCTCTTGACCTCGTCCCCTCTTCATCGTGCACTTAGCCATCCTTTTATACTGAATGAAAGGATGCCGACGTGAAGTAGTTCTAGACGGTTGCTATGGTGCAGTTTGTGTAACCGCACTCCTTCTCTTTGCTGGTTAAGCATGTGCAATCATGGATAACTGCACATGTTAACCTCCTGGCGGTTGTCTTCACACGTGGGAGAAGTTGCTTCGTGCCCGGGAACGTGTCTAGTTAAGGCTTGAACACCCCAAGCTATCTTGGTCACGCATAGTCAACGACCCTCTGACCGCGCACTGCCTGCGGTCTTATGATTGCGTAAAGACTGTGATCACAAACTAACTCTGTGTCCGTCTACGACCATAGCGGCTGCTAAGACACAAAGGCACATATCTCATTCGACCCTGACTTGAACTCGACATGTGTTAATCAAACTAGCTTGAGTGATAATCCTCGTCACCTTTTTTTTTATGTTCATTATTATGGGAAGAATTATCCCAATGTTCCGAAGAAAGATGTGTCTTTCCTTTCTTTGATGTTCATTATTATGGAAAGAATTTACCCGAATATTCCAAAGAAAGATGTGTCTTCCCTTTCTTTGGTGTTCATTATTATGGGAAGGTTAGGATTGCTACTAGTGAATATTATCAGAACAACTAATGATGAACTTCACTGATTTGTTCATCTAGTAGCAATCCTCAATGGGCAATTCCTAACCTTTGAAATCTCTAAGCAAAGGAGCATCAAGCAAAGTTTCAAAGTAAAGAAACAACCCTCAATAGGCAATTCCCAAAGAAGCTTCCAAAAAATCTGAAGGAGTATCTTCAAGAAATCCCCTAATAAAGCAACAAAGAAAGCCATCCACCATCCTCAGCAAAAGTAAGGCAAAAGTCCAGCAATCCTTTCACCCTACAAACCTTTCAGCTATTCAACTCAAACTAGCCATACCTATGACTCCTGATTCGATGAAATCAGCACAAGGTGTGTGAAGTATTGGTGTTCTCTAGCAAAAGAGAAAGACTTGAAGAGGTTCCTACTGCCTTTGGTGACTTTTACTGAAGCATTATGCTACCTACACAATCATCACGAGTAAATGAAGTTCATCATGAACATTTGATGTCTTCAGAACAGTGCATCCTTTAGAGACTCTATCCTGGGATGATATCAATAGTTTTATGTTCAAGGAAAAGCTGATATTTCAAAATAAAAATTATTTTACTCCTTTTATTTTAATTGGGAAGGTTTTACCCTAACTTGTTTTAAAGAAAGATGTCTCTTTTCCTTTCTGTAATGATAATTTTCAAAACAAAATCCTTTTATAATGGGAGGGATCTTATTATGAGAACAAAAAAAAAAGGGTAGGCACATCTTTCTTTGGATTGCTACTAGTGAATTCACAGATTATTATGAGAACAAAAAGGTTAGGATTGCTATTAATGAATTCACATATTTCAAATTATCCCAAGTTGTAGGCACATTATTGTGATTTGTACATGTCTCGTGCCACCAAATATTGTTCCTTCGTACTATGCTCGTGATTTGCTTAATACGTTGCAACATTTGAACCAAGGTAGTAAATATTTCGAGGAATATTATCAGGAGCTAAAAATTGGTTTATTGCGTTGTGGCTTAGAAGAAACTAATGATTCTAAGATGGCTAGATTCTTGGGAGGACTTAACCGGGAGATCCAAGACATTCTAGATTATAAAGATTACAACTCTGTCACTCGTTTGTTCCATCTTTCTTGTAAAGCTGAAAGGAAAGTACATGGACGCCATTCTAGGACACGAGGCAACTTTGGACGCTCTCCTTCATCACGACCGACCCATGGGGCTGCAAAGGCGCCATCCTCTACCTCCGATCGTACACCTCCACCGGTGCCCCTTCTTCCACACCGTCACGTGCTCTAGATGCAAGCAAATCAGCCACGGTGCCAGCCCCTACGAAATGTGCTTCTTCAGTGGCTTCGACAGGGCGATCCTGAGACTTCCAATGTTTTCGTTGCAAAGGTTTTGGACATAATATGCGTAATTGTCCTAGTCAGCGTGCTCGCATTGTGAGAGAAGACAGTGAGTATACTAGTGCTAGTGATGTTGATGAGAAAGATTTGACTCTTGTTGCAACTAACACTGCAAGTGAGGATGAAAAATATGTCGAACGCTTGACCGCTGAAATGTCGAAGAAGTACATGACCCTTGTTTCCCAGCGTGTACTTAGTGCACAACCTAAGCTCGCCGAGCAAAATCAACGCCATAACTTGTTCCAAACCAAATTTGTCGTGAATGAGTGCTCGGTGCAAGTCTATTGACAGCGGAAGTTACAACAATCTTACTAACAAAGAAATGGTCGAGAAGCTTGGCTTGACCACCAATCCACATCCAACTCCATATCATCTTGAATGGTTTAACTCCTGTGGTAAGTTGAAGGTAACAAAAGTTGTGCGAGTGCCTTTCTCTCTTGGGTCGTATTATAATTATATTGATTGCAATGTTGTACCTATGGAAGCATGCTCTCTTTTGTTGGGTAGACCTTGGATATATGATAGAGATGTTGTTCATCATGGTAGAACTAATCAATATGCTTTCATGTTCAAAGGCAAGCAAATTATATTGGATCCCATGACTCCTGCTGAAACTGTTGAAAACTGTTGTAGAAAGAGCCAAAAAGGGTAAATCAGAGTGTGATAAAAGTGTAGTTAAAGAATTGAACCCACCAAAGAAGAACGAACCACGTTCTAAGAAATCTAAAATTAGATTGAAGGGTACTGTTTTACTATCTACTAAAACTGTTTTACATGAGGACGATAATTCTAGTTGCAATGATTTGACTACAACTCCTGCTGTTGCTTTGTCTATTGCTTTGCCTCCTGTTGTTACTAACCTTTTGCAGGAGAATGTGATGGAGTCGAGGATGACTCCAATTCAAGAAGGGGAGGATGATGAGGACACCACCAACAGGACTGAGTTCTGAACCCCAACTCGTTTGTGTTTAATCTAATTCACAATTTCAGATTTCCTATCATTGTTCTTGCTTGTTCTTCGGTTGCCTGTAGGAACAGATCCTAGTGATCAGGTAGATCGTGTCTTGGCACGGTTGATAACGCTTCGTCATGGTGGTTTAGCGATCGCCGGGTTTCCAGCCGCTTGCTGGTTGGTAGCAGGATTGCCAAGGTTGTCACGCGCCTTAGCCGAATTTATCAATCTCACGAGAAAATCAGGCATACGTGTGCTCATCACTTTCCTTTCTTTGATGCTCTTCATTTTAGGAAGGTGTTATCCCAATGTTCCTGTAACACTCTGGGTTTGAGGTGAAAATTCTTTTTCATAAAGTCATGCATGCATATGTCTCTCCAAGATCAGCAAAATCAGCCGACTTATTCTATCCTAAGCCCCAAAATCTCAAAATCTTCTTTGTGAACCCAAATCAAGGTCTGACTTTCCAGATTTGACCTACTATTTATCCTGAGAATAAAAGCCTTTAGAATTCAGATCCAATTTGATCTCTAACTCCCAGATTTGTCAACCCTTTTTGCTTTCGAAAACAAGAAAATTAATTAAGTATCCTAATTACCCTAAATACTCTGAACTCTGATTTAATCAAATCTTGACCTAATCCAAACCAAATTATCCTTGGATTATGATCAAGGGTATGCCAATACCTTAATCCAAAAAGTTGGCTGTCAAATTCTATCATCTAGACCCTTTTCACAAATCAGTCCAAATTGTATCGCAGATTAGTCCTTTTCTAATTTTCCAGAAGCCTGAAAAGGCTAAAAGCCACAAATCAGCTCCAAATTCAAATTTGATTCAGGAAACACCTCCCAAATGTTATTCAATACAAAATCTTCTTTTATGATGATCTCAAAATCTCATCCTAAATCCCAGAATTTCAACTTTGATAAAGTTCAGATTTTAAATATCCTAAATTACCCTGTTTTCGTTTTATCCGAAAACTATTCAAATGTGCCAGATTTTACCAAATATCTTTGCCAAATTATCTGTTGAAGAAAGTTTGCCACATTTGTGAAGTTCAAATCAGCCCTAATCCTCTAAATCTCAGAATTTACAAATCAGTCCAAAGCCAAAATCCAGATTTTGCAATCAAGTCCAAATCCTTGTTTCGACCAGCCTGCAGCAACGACCAGCGACCAGCGCCAGCTTCATTGTGTTTTCTCACCGCCGGTCTTCTCTTGTGCTCGTGTTCACTTGCGCTTGCATGCGCACACGTGTCGGCGCCAAAACCGTCGCCGTGGTAGCACCAGCGACTAGCAACCGCGCGCGCACGACCAGCAGCGACCGCAGCAGCAACTTTGTCAGGAGTTTCGCGCCACGTCGCCACACCGTGCCAGCTTTGTCACCCTCGCTTTGCACCGGCCAGCGCCAAGTTCCAATGAACCGATCGTTTGAGCAGTTGAAGAGCCGTTGTCACCGTCGCATCATCGTCGTCGCCGCTATTTCTTCTGCGCTCGGCCAGTCTCATCCCCAGTGCAAATTTTGTTGCTATTCCCTCCTTGCAAGCTCCGCCCTGTGCCTATAAATAGCAACCCTAGATCAGCTTCATCTCCATTACTTCACTCCAGAGCTCCCTTAGCCATTTAAACCATATCTTATTCGCTTTCTTCTTCTTCTCCGGCAAGCCGCCAGGGAGGAGCACAGCGCCAGCTCGATCTGCTACACCATTCTTCAAATTGATTCGACTAGTGAGTACCTCCCTCCTTCCTCTCTATTCTGTAGCATTTGATTGAACTCCGGTGAACCCTAATGCTGGTGATCACCGTTAAATGCATTTGCCCTGTTCCGGCTATGTAGCTCAATTTAGCCTAAATTAGCTCTTTTGTTCGTAGAGTTAGATGATCAGTAGCTTAGTCCTAGCAAGCCTGTGCACTTAGATTTCAATTCGAGCCTGGATTGAAGTATCTCCAAATTTCGCGCGCCACCGGCGACCAGCTCACGTCTCTAGGCCGCACTGCCATTTCTCCGGCCAAATTGGCCACTACAGAAGTTTCCCCTCACCTCTCTCTTACTCTCACCGCGAAGAATTGACCTCCAGAGCCCTGTACTGGAAATGCCCAAATGAGCCCCTTTCTTCTCCGGCCGCGTCGTCGAATCCCTCGTCGGCGCTGCCTCAACCAAATCCTGCCGAGCCTCACCATCTGTAGCAACCCAGGAGCCTAACCGTGCCATCAATTTGGAGAATTAATCACCCAATTGCCTTGTAGGCGATGAGGCCGATCTCTTCTCTGACGCAGTTTGCCGCCACTCGCCACTGATCAACCTCCAACCAAGTCCAACACTCCAGATTGTACCAGATAACCCCGGCCAGCTCCAGCAACTTCGATTTCTAGATTCGCAGCACGAAATCATGAGTTGGTTATTTTACCCCTCGCTGCCGTGCCGCCAGCATGCCGTCCGGCCACCGCTGTCGTCGCCATCTTGTCCAATAGATTCGCCTTGACCTCCTGAGTATATATCTCCATTGCATCGCCCTTCGATGCTGTGCCAAATCTCAAGTTATGGCTATGCCAAGATTGTCTCCAGTAGCTGTGCTGTGCTGTGCCGTGTCGCCACCGTGTTTCCTCGCCGTCGTTCGTCGCCGTCCGGCCACTTCAGTGCTCGAAACCACCACCATTGGATTCTTGTTGCATTCGCCTACCTCCTAGATATAGTTGGCGAAGCAGCGCATGAGTAAATCGATCAATTGCTTGAGCCCTAGTTCTTAACAGTGCGCTGGCATTCAGTTCACTGTGTCCAGGGGTATTTTTGCAAAATCCTTGAACTTTTGGACTTTTCTGTAAAAAACCTTTTGTCAAACAGATGCCTTGTTCAATTATGCACCCAATGCCTTGATCCAAATCTGTTTTGTCCACTGGAAATCTTCTAAAACATGTCAATGCCATTCTTGGACATTGTCAGCCCTTGTCAATCTATGTCAGCCAGTGGCATCATCTCAATTCGACTACTTCTGTTTGAAAAAAATTGAAATACACTTTCTCTACCAAGTTTTTAGGACCATGTTCTACATTTCCTTCAACTGCCATATCTTGAGAAGAGCCTTCTAAAGCCAACCAAAGCCATGTCAGGCCGTGAACCGAATGTCGATCTGTTGACATTCATCATTTTTGAACAAACCAGCCGTGGACTCAATGTCAATATTGATGCTTTGAAACACTAATCACCTCTAGTACTCAATCTTAGCCCAGATTCCTTGAAACCCTAGAATCTCGACTCAGTTCAGCTTGCAATCTCAATCAACTTTAGCATCGTTCAGTTATTCTTTTTAAAAGCATATCTGCATGTAGATCATAAAATATTTTAATATAGTTAGTAATCACTGTGTGTTTGTTTGTCGCCGAGCAGATTCAGAAGCTGCGTTCGAGGACTCCACTGTCGACCCAACACCAACTACTGATTTTTACGACGCGAAGGCAAGTCATATTCTTGAACATCTTGAACCTATATTTTAAGAGGTTCTATAATATAACCTTGAATATAAGTAGTATTGCATGTGAAAGAATGATTAGGCAGTACTAGGATGGATGCCTGTGAAATGTGAAATGATCAAGTAATGAGCCATGAACTAATATATGTGTATTTATGTATATTCATCAAATAAAACCCCTAGCCATGACCAGAGTTTGGTATGGAATGGTGGTGGCACTGGATGTGCGTGGCTGTGGATGGTCTGGTCACTGGCATATAAGGACTAGAACCTTGTGTTGTGCGTCTAGTGGCATGAAAAACGTACTAACCGCAAGCCACGCACATGATCAAGTAAGTATGCGGATCACACATGAAACCCCTGCATGAGATGGAAAGTTGTGCACGATTGGCACAGAGTGCGGCTCCTACACATATCACTAGATGTGATGATGCACGTTGACCTAGTAATGGAGAGATGCAGTCGGGGTGGGGGTATAGCCTACCACAACTGTGGTTTGTCCGACCACAGGGTCAGGGGTGAATTGTGAGTGAAACATAACAAAAGTTCTTGTTATCTCCACCTTGCCACTCACATTATGCAGTGAGGAAGGGTCTAATCATCTTGATAGGATGGGCATAAAAGTGGAATATCTTGCGGGTAAATTGGTACCCCTCTACAGAGTTAAAAACGTATTCGAATACTCCGAGCTCTCAGGTTTATAGGAGTCTGCTGTGGTGGATTAAATCCACGGGGTGTGGCACAAGTATGTTTTCTTAATAAAATTTGATAAGTCAAGATTACCCAAATGACATGTGTTGTCATCATAAGGAGGTGCTGCCGTGGGCTGTCGTGTGTCAACGTGTCGCGGTAGTACTATAAATAGTGGAATATGAATAGCGATGCTATGGGAAATATTGCCATGAGATGAGGTATAAAGGAAAAGACTATTTTACAACCATCCACACTTCTTTACTAGCACAGGTTCATATCATCATTACTATATGTATATACTCTTATCTATGACTTGCTGAGTACGTAAGTACTCACCCTTGCAACTTACAATCCAGTAGATGGAGCATTCCATGATCAAGATGAAGGCTTGGAGAACTTCTTGGATCCAGAAGGAGGAGAGCCAGTTCCGTCAGAGTCCTGATGTGTGTTGTTCTGTTGTCAACTTCTTCCTGTGGGGGTTCACCTATCTTCCACTGTGTAGTTGTTATTTTGCTAGACCATGTATGCCACGAAGGCATTGTAATCTCTTTATGTTGTATTAAGGCTAGCAGGCCACACTGCTTAAATATTTTGTAAGTTACTCTGCTGTAATGTAAATATACTCCTGTGCTTGACTTATCCTGGGAAGTCAATGGTATGCATGTATGGGATCAGCTGCAGCGAGCTGGGTCCCCACGAGAGTAGTCATTGTCCCCAAGGCGGGGGCGCGACAGTTCCAAAGAAAGAAGTTTCTTTTCTTTCTTTGATGGTTTTACCCCAATGTTGCAAAGAAAGGTGTGTTATTCCTTTCTTTGATCTTCTTATGACGGGAAGGTTTTTCCCCAATGTTCCAAAGAAAGATGTGCTTTTCTTTGTTTGATGGTTTTGCCCTGACATTCCCAAGAAAGAGGTTTCTTTCCTTTCTTTGATGTTCTTATATTTTAGGAGGGTTTTTTCCCAAAGTTTTAAAGAAAAATGTGTCTTTCATTTCTTTAATATCCTTTATTTTGGGAAGATTTTGCCCCCAACATTTTAAAAGAAAGATATTTTTCTCTTTCTTTAATGCTCTTGATATTGGGAAGGTTTTAATCCAATATATTTTAAAAAAAGATAGTTTATTTCTTTCTTTAATGTTTTATTGGGAGAGTTTTACCCAATTCTCTAAAGAAAGATGTCTTCTTCCTTTCTTGATACTCTTTATTTTGGGAAGATTTTACCCTAACACTCCAAAGAAAGAGGTTGTTTTCCTTCCTTTGATATGCAAGTTAACATTGCTAAAGTTAGGTCTGAAGATGGCCACATGACTCCTTGATACCATTGATGGGAGCAGTGAAGCATGCCAGTGCAGTTCATGTGGATTTGTGAAACCCTTCAACTCCGCTGGTTGGCTCCGTGGTGGTTAGACGGACGCAGTGATGTTGATAAAAAGTCTAGGTTGTGGCATGGTCCTTCACCATGACTTAGGATGAATGGGGGCAGTGAAGTGTGCTAGTGTGGTTCATGTGGATCTGTGAAACCCTTCAACTCTACTGGTTGGCTCTATGGTTGCAAGACGGACGCAATAAAGTTGATTAAACACCTTAGGTTGTGGCATGATATTTCTCCATGATTTAGGAAGACTACATGGCAGCAAATCACTTTGATGAAGCTGCCAATTCCTTTCACTGGCTGGCTGCATAGCAGTTAGATGGACGCAACAGAGTTGCATGTATTTAATTGTTGCATGGCTTCGCAAATGATTAAAGATACACAGAAGTAGTATATCTCTCTGTTCAAAAAAAAATTTTCTCCTAGTCACCGATGACCACAATTCCACCTCTGGTAGTCATCGAGCAAAGTTCTTCCACAAGTTTTGGTCACCATTGAGTAGCATCATCGACCACGATTTCTTCTATTGACTCATCTTCAACCAAAGCATCTGTAAGCTAATTACCTATAGAATTTTGTTGCTTGACACTAGTTTCAAGCATCGCAACTCACATGCAATAGTTGGTTTCACCAAGTTAAGTTCGAGCTGCTTCATGCACAAACTCAACTCAGTTAGGGGCATTTGTTCGATGAATTTTTGTAATAAAATTCATCAAGAAAGGTCCCATATGACCAAAAGGACTTAAATAAAATTACACATATGTTGAACACCCACTGGTCAAAAAACCTAGTCAAAACCCACCTGGTCAAGAACCCCATTGGTCAAAAACTTGGTCAAAAAACCCACTAGTCGAATTCAATTTGCCTTGGTTGAACTGACAAATTGGGCCAATTGGGCCTGGCCGAATCAAAAGCCTGGTCGCACCGACAAATTGAGCCAATTGGGCTTGGTCGATCCAATTGGGCCTGGTCAAAATCAGATTCGGACCTGAGTTTGGTCGAACCAAGACCTGGTCGGATTTGAATCAGGCTCCGGTCTGGCCGAATTCGACCCAGATTTGGTCTGGTTGCACTGACATTCAGCTCGAGCTCGAACAAGATAAGGATAAGTATTGATATTATCTTTTAATTGTTTAAATAACAATATTTATCTCTTATTCAAATTCAAATCTCCTGAATATCTCTGGTTGTTGGATGGTTGCAACCAACCCAAAGCCTCTATATATAGAGAGGGGTGCTAACTTTTTTCAAGTGAACAGAAGATGAACGAAGACCGACAGAAGACTAGAGTCAGGCGAAGGAGAAGAGGACGAACGTCAAGGCCTCTCTATTCGACCAAGGAGCCTTTTCTTCCCTTTTGTTCTTGCAGATCCACTCAAGTCCCTGAATGTTTCCATGGGTGAGTGTTGATCAATCCTAAAGTGTGCATCATCATCATGCATTGCATTAAGAGGAAGGCCTATTTGTTGGTGCTCATGTGAGCCTACACTTGAAGATGAACAAAGAGTGCACCAATCCAGAGAGAGAGAGAGCCCCGGGTGGATTTTTATTTCTACAAGTCGAAGACCAATCGAAACAGGAAACTCGGTCAAGCCTTCGGGTGTGATCCAGTTAGCCATTCGATTCAAGGGTCAATTCGACCACGACTAGGAGGCGAATTTGACCACAAATAAATTGAAACAGGAAACTCGGTCAAGCCTTTGGGTGTGATCTAGTTAGCCATTCGATTGAAGGGTGAATTCGACCACGACCAGGAGGTGAATTCAACCACGAGTAGATCAAAACAGGAAACTCAGTCAAGCCTTCGGGTGCAATCCACTTAGCCATTCGATCGAAGGGTGAATTCGACCACGACCAGATCAAAACAAGAAACTCGGTCAAGCCTTTGGGTGCGATCCAGTTAGCCATTCGATTGGACAGTCAATTCGATCACGACCAGCTGGTCAATTTCAACCATTGCTAGTGCACCAATTCGACCATGGCCTCCAATTTGACCAAGGAGAGGCTCTATCTAGTTGAACATCAGCTTGTCCCGTGGGAGAAGATCGATGATAAATTTTCATCCAGAAGTCCGATTGACCCAAATTTGCATGGCGAATAGAAGAATTTGCAAGATGTTCTCCAAATTTCAAGATGATCAAAAGACCAGAAGATCATGAAGACCATTGCAAACAGCTCTATCTCACTAAATTCCAGGTTGATGTATGAGCAATGCAATGAAAATAGTTTCTAATCCGACGGTCCGATTGATCTCAAGTTTTGCTGAACAATCGAGGATCTTTCCAGAAACTATTCCTCCAAGTTTCAAGATGATTAGAGGACCAGAAGATCATCAAGACCATTGAAAATAGGTTATATATTGCTGAATTCCAGCTTGACATACGAGTAATGCAATGAAGATAGTTCCTAATCTGACGGTCCGATTGATCTCAAATTTTGATGAACAATCAAGGATCTATCCTGAAACTCTTCCTCGAAGTTTCAATATGATCAAAGGTCTAGAAGATCATCAAGACCATTACAAACAACTCTCTCTCAGGGGATCGTTGGTTGCAATGCGAACTGCAATGGGCCACCGTCCGGGTACACGCATGCTATAATGCGTACAGTGGCGAGTTGGAGCTGCTACGTACATCCGTCGCGGGTTATATGGAGGCCTTGGACGGCTGCGTACATCGAAAGCACAACACCAGGTGGGATATTGTCGGTATGTGTAGAGGACTGGGACTTATGACTCATCCGATGTGTGTTTTTCTTCAGTCATATGTTGGAGGTGTACACTCCATGGAGGGTGATGTGTCAGTTCGACATATTCTAGACGATCCCTCCTACAAACGCTGCCCATTAGTGGTCGCACGACCAGCACGAGTAAGTTCGTGATCATCTCACCCCAGAGTGTTTTTCCTCCCTGAAAATACTTATTATTTTTATTTTGTTTGCAGCAGACCCGTAAGAGCAAGAAGGTCGTCAGTTGGGAGGACCGACAGGCTCCTTACACTTGTTGGTGGGAGTAGACAGTAGTGATAGACGAAGTGCGTTAGGAGAGGCCATATGATGCTATGACCTATCGCCACTACCTTCGACGGTGCCTTCCACGCAATAGTGCTCGCATTGCCCACATCCTCTGGCACCTACAGATCTACCTACTTCAACTGTTCATTAGACATACGATCAACATCATGCAAGCAGGATACATCGCCAAGTATACAACGATAGTCTGTTTCATGTTTTGTTTTCCTTATTATCACCTAACATTTTCTTGTGGTTTCGTAGAGTGATGCTCACCGTATGATCTTGTCATTTGACATGGCCGCCTGTCCAGTTATTGCATGCATGTGCCCTTATCATGAACGAGGAGTGCGCGACGGCCATCGTCAGCATTGTCTAGATTATTTGCTAGGTGATAGTCGATAGCGGCGGCATTCCGCCCACAGGTATTCAACCTACACTGCTACGGGCCCCACCTAGAAATACGCCGCTGGCCACTCATCGTCCTGACGCAACGAGGACATCAGGTACGGCCATTGATGTCTCGATTTATCTCGGTAGACCCCCCCCCCCCCCCCCCCCCGCGCTCTTATCGTACAGGTGTTTGACCTCACTTTGTACCGCCGTCTCGTGGTGGTGTACGGATCTCTAAAGGAGCCTGTGCGCCGCCCTCTGCCTCCACGTCTGATTCTAGCTTGGGCTTTGACATCACATTCAACTCAGACAATGAGTACATCGCCTTGTTGCAGGACGAGCAGTTGGCTACGTCATCCGCTGCTATGGTTGGATTGCACGACAGACTCCCACTGTACATTCATCCTCAGGCAGTCTGTGTCGAGCCGAAGGTGGCACTTGATCCTATGTATGCGGAGTACGTTGTCATGCTGCGGCAGAGAGAGGACACCAAGCAGAACCAATATCAGTTGGCATCTGCACAGTCTGGCAGGGCATCTCCACCATCATAGGACCTTGTTGAGCATATCCACATACAGATGCTCCTAAGACAGGCTACGATTAGGCGAGTGACCTGCCCCCTCATCGAGAGCCATCGTAGAGGACGGTGGTTTCTTCCCGCATCTTCTCACCGTCGCTATTTCAGTGGGATCAGAGTCATTGTCCGAGGAGGGGGTGACATTAATTTCTTTTTCTAGCAAATATCTTATTAGCTGTATGAAACAAGATTTATGTTTTCATGTATACATTATTTTTGTCTTTTGGAGTTATGTAGCTGCTTTGTTTTTCGTCATGGTTACCATAAAGTCTGATGAACAAATGATCCCATCGTACCAATTTATTGTATGCTGTACATGAATAGGTCGCAAAAGCCTGTCAGAGTTGTCACATCAACTTTTCCAACTTTATCGCTTTCGGTCCCAACAGATTGCTTGAGTTGTCACATAAACTTTTCCATCCTTTTCACTTTTGGTCACAAAAGCCTACCCGAGTTTTCACATCAACCTTTCTGGCTTTTTAGCTTTCCGTCACAAAAGCCTGCCCAAGTTGTCATGTTAACTTTTCCAACCTTTTCACTTTCGATTGCAAAAAGCCTGCCCGAGTTGTCACATCCACTTTTTTGACTTATCAGCTTTCTGTCGGAAAAGGCTGCCTAAGTTTTCATGTCCACTTTTCCTACATGAAGAAACATGCCTCAGATCCATTTGTTACGACTGTAGCTCTGGTATATAAATATGAAGTGTTCCCTCTGCTCAGTTGCGCACTTACACTATCTGCTTCTTTATAAGAAACTCAAAGCTAATTACTCCTCGTCTGAACTTATGGCTGCTTCTAGTTCGTCCTCCAGAGGAAAACCTGGAGAAACAGAGCGATATTAGCTACCACTGTGTTGTCACTACAACAAGTTGTGCATGGAGCATAAGTCCATCAATGAACGGATGCTTTGGAAGATGTTCTATAGCTACACAATGTCTAAGTATCCCTGGAGAACTGATGTGAGCACTGATACTGGCCTAGACCGTCTCACAGGAGAATGAGATCGGAGTAGTAAGGCAAGTATTCAGTCGTTCTTTCCATAGAGACTAGAGAAGCGAAATGTGTAGAACTAAACTAAATCGGGGTCAATGTAAAATAAAATAGATGAGAGAAAGAGAGATGTCAAAAAAAAATGCAAAGAGAGAGGTGGTAATCTTGACCTAACTAGTGTTTGATCTGGACTAGCGTTTCATTAATACGAGCAATAGAGAGGAATCTTGTAGTGATCGCAATCTACGTTGATTATCAACGAATCAGAAGTACAAAGCAAACATCAATCATCTACAGTTCACCAAACTCTTCTCAACCATGACCACAACAGCAACCAGAGGTGACAAAGATTTGTTCAAAAGAAGAATTAGAACCATTTGACACTGAAATAGGGGCTTCAAGGTCACAACAATTCTCAACCAACATACACAAAATGCATACACTTCCAATAGTATTCTTTCAAGAGGATGATCACATATGAATTAAAAGGGAGACAATACATATCTCAGGATCACCAGCTGAATAGAACACAAGACAGACACAATCAAACCAAGTGTCTACGAAATATGATCCAAGCAATACAAAAATTACTAGGGTTGGAGCACCCAGCATATGCAGCCCTTAGCTCAAAACACACTCATGCAAGAATCAATCACACTGATTAAGCATCCGTTACTAGCAGCAATCAAAGTTATATAGAAGAGTGATCAACAGTTTCTCATCATAGAAAAAAACTTCTCATCCTCATTCAACACACACACATACACAAGACTCTGAACTATGGCATTTAAAGCATTGCAATCAATCAGAAAGTGGAAGTTAATCCAACACAGTTTTAGTTTATCAATCTACAGGAACCATTCATCTCAAAGTTGGCATTTGATCCTGAAAACGAGTTTCAATCCCAGAATTACATACACGCATTCATCTCATAAGCACAGGAATTTTAAATTGAAATTTGAAGAACAGGAGACAGGGAGTGAGAATGCAAGATAGGTCACCATTTTTCTTTTGCTTGCTAGAGCTGTGGTCGAGGAGAAGGTTGTTGAGGTGCTAGAGTTCATGGTCGAGCTCGAAGTTGTTGGCCGAGGAGGACTGATCGAGGTGGAGAAAGTGGTCGTCGTTGAGGCCGTTGACAAAGGTGCCGTGGTCAAAGTAGTTGGTCATCATCATCGTGGTTGAAGTCGATGTTGGGGAGGTTGTTGTGGTTGATGCCGAAGGAGGCAGTCGATGTGGTCGATGTAGCTAGCGGTCAAAGAGGGAGCCTGACGACGACCAAGCACAGTGGAGTAGTCATAGTAGAAGTGGCTGAGCTCACGTTGGCCCACCAGACGTGGCCAACGAGGTGAATTTGCTGGTGAAGTTGGTGAGAGAAAGGGAGAAGAAAACGCCGGTGGTAGCTCGGGTGCTTGGCTTATGGTGGTGGGTTTAGAGCAATGGCGGTGTGAGATCTGGCGGCGGGACGGTGCACCAGCAAGAGGAATGGCGGCAGCGCACGATCCAGCACAGATCCCTCGACGGCAAAACAGAATCGGGTGGAGTGTCTGGCGGCCGAGAACCGGCAAAATGGACGGCAATGAGGGAGATGCAGATGACGCACATCCAGTGAGATTGAGGCACGAGGCGACGCACGATGAGCAGAAAAGATAAGACGAAGAGAAGGTAGCCGTCCACCACCGTTGTCACTATGGCAGTGCACGACACCGATGGAGATGGCGGTGCTAGTGTGGTGGAGTGGATCTAGGGTTTGGAGTGCCATAGGTTTGTGCTGATCTAAGCGGCCGCTCCAGTGGCGGCTTTGGTGAAAGGAGCAACGGCGAGATCTGAGGAAGAAGACGATGGCGCGGTCAAGGAAGCAATCAAAGAAGAGGAGACTGGCAGCTCACCGACTTTGAGCGATGGATTTGGTGGGATCAGCATTGGAGAGGAAGAGGCGGTGCAGGGTGAAGACAGTAGAGAAAAAAGGGAGAGAGGAGAGGGCAGAGGGTGCAAATGAGAGGCGGCGCGATCTGAAGGAGACATGACTGAGGAAGAAGAGGGAAGAGGAGCCGGCTAGGGCCGGAGGTGGACGGAGGTGAGGAACTAAATTTGGGGGGAGGTAGAAGAAGAAGCTTAGGTGAAGAGAAGACGAGGAGAAGGCAGTCGTCCACCACCGCTGTCACTATGGTGGCTAACGGTGCTGGGATTGCAGAAGAAACAGTGGCGGTGCAAGCAAGAAAAGAGGAAGGAGGAGGAGAAATAAAGAAGAAGAAGAAGAAGGAAGGAAGGAGGAAGGAGTTGTACTGGCGGTCTATGGCCTAGCGGCCGCTAGTGTGGTGGTAGGAGGTGTGGAAGTGGGGGGTGGTGAAGGAGAGAAGAAGAAGATAAGATACAAAAAATCAGGCTTCAGATCCAACAAAGGCTAGCGGTTAGGATTTTGAGGAGAAATGGAAAAAATGCAAGAAGGCCCTTGGGGTTTTAGTTATTTACATAAAGGTCCTTCCCGAGTTAGGGTTTCGATTTCTAAGTGTAGGCTGTTTTGCAAAAGGGTACTTGAGGTTTTAGGAATGTACAGGAAGGTCCTCAACTAAAAGGATTTGAGATTCTGGGCCCTTGGAGACTCCAATTTCAGAGTGGTCAGTTCCTACGCATCTGTAGAAACATGTTCTTCTATTTGGGATTGACTAAGGGTTAGGTTTAGTTGATGAGACATGTTCCATTACCCAAAATCCACTCAAATCGCGTCGACCTGCAATAAAATCACAAAATGAATAATACGGTCACTTTGATGATAAATATATATATGATTAATGCAAATGTCGCCTTATATGACTAAAATGTGCATGAACGAGGGGGAAAATATAAGGAAAAATCAGGCAAATCAGATAAATATCAAGTGCCCTACTATGTTTATCTTTCTCTTATACACTATTTAACTTATTGATTTACCACCTTTGTTCCTCAGATTTACGAGCACAAGTGCAACTTCGTTCAGTGGATTGATATTGAGATGTCCGAGAGAGCTAAGGCACACTTGAACTTTCTGGAAGAAGTAAAGGCTTGCCGCAGGAGGTTTGGTCTCCCGGAGAAGTGGGATCCAGACGAGGTCGACCCTTACTATGAGGCCGAATGGCGTTCAACACCAGACCGACTGATAGAGGACCAAAGATTAGATGCTGTTGTGAAGCTAATCGTACCAAAAAACCGAATACACAGTCGGGTGCGAGCTTTTCCCATCGTTGGCCGTTCTAGATGCTTTCTGTGCTTAATTTCCTTGAGTGTTATTCGCTTAATCATGTACTTTCTCCGTATTTAATAATATATCTCGATTTAACTACATGCATATGAACTAAGCCGTTACTCATAAATGCAATGTCTATGTGATTTTTTGCTCTAATGCTATCATCAGATATTACTGCATGTTACTAAAATAAAATGAACTTGTTACACTATGGGTTAGTTTTGCAATCACATACTACATTGTTAATATTGTTAATGCAAACACTTTTTAATATACATTATCTGTACTCATTGGAGTTTGCCATAAGGAGGTGAGCCGCCATCACTCGACAAGCCGCTGTAACTCAATCGTGCCATGACAGGTGGCTTGTCCAGTATCTAGGACTCGATAGGTGATGTGGGGGGCTATTTTCGCAAAATTGCACAACTTTGGGTCATTTCTCCAATTGTTTTTGGTTATTCAAAACAAAAATCCGAGGCATATGTATGCATTCCTTCTATCAAAAAATAATAATATATGCAAAAGGTGATAATATTATGCATTGATGCAGTCCAAAATTAATATGCACTCATTTCAATTATTTTTTTATGTTTTCAGTTGCTTTTGATGTTCATTTTTTATGTGTTATTTCTAAACCAATTACACATTTTCTACCCTATTGTTGCAATTTGCAGAGGGGAGGACATCGATCGCCAGTTGAGCTGGTGACTGATGAGGTGGCACAAGTCGCTAGCTCAACTGGCAACCGATGAGTTGCAAATTTTTTTTATGAAAGTGTGTTATTTTGAAGCAATACATTGTTTCATGAAATATCATATCCTTTAGAAACAAGGAAACAATTAGGGCTGGCATGAACTAGTATATCCCTCCGACCCAAAAAAAATTATTTGATATATTACGGTTTCTAAGATGCAATTTTGACTATTATTTTTTTACTACAATATGTTAGTAAAAATTTCAAAATGTGATATTATAAAAGTATTTTTTCGATGAATATGTTTTTATAATTTTCTTATATTCAATCTAAATATATAGAAATATATTAATGGCCAAAACTAGCAACATTTGGCTGGTATGCATACAAAAGCTAGAATATTTTTATACTAGAAGTGATATTTATTTTGCAAATATCCAATTCCCCTTATGTTTGTAAATAAGCGAAATGTCAGAAGACAACTTTAAAATAACATAAAAGAATAGGTGTAAAGAATTTTTTTTTTTTTGAAGATGATGTAAAGCTAGATCTCCCAAAATTTTAGAATCTCTTTGAAAACATGCAGGTGTCGTGTGCAAGTCATATTTAGTGGAACTGTTAGGTTATTAAAGTGGCAAAAAAAAATTCCATGGTACACAAAACTAGCAACCATATTGTTAAAAACGAATTAAAGCGGTACGGCTTCATATAATTGCTCCATGATAGGTTTATCATGGGCCATCATATTGTTGCTGAAACAACTAACAAGTAATTAGATGCACCAATATGACTTTCATAATCAAGTGTTATGTTTGTTGGTGCTAGTGGGATGGATGATATGGAGGCGTCAATTTTGATTGTTCCATCCCTAGCTAGTGTATGGCATTTCTCTATGAAATAGACTCGTGATACAATGAAGCTCATCGACTGCACTTGGTCTAGTGAAAACAACCTCCGATGCTCTCACAAACTAGAATAGATAACTTTGCTGTAGTACCACACTTTAGTGATTGAATGCTTTTCATGATGTAATTGAAGAGATAAGAATTGTTTTGATGTGCATCAAACCGACAAAGAACCTTCCAACAAGTAAATTAAACACAAAATTTTGTTGGAAAGTGTTGCAACTTTTAACAAATGCATTGTGCCATGAAATAAACACTACAAGATTTTGAGTTTTTTTCACGACTGAAAAAATTACCGACTAGGCTGTCCCATATTCAATAAAAGTGGCTAACAGGGCTGTCTCATATAAAGTAAAACTGTCAAGGAAGTGAAAACAACTCCGACTTGATAGTCATGTCAGAGATGAAAACTGGCATATGTGCATATTATCTCCGACTAGGTAGCTGCTGATGTCCTAATGATTGCCACGTCATAAAACCCCGATTAGCCAACCACATTAGATTCTTTGTTTTTTGTGAGAGAACATCTGTCCATGGCTCGTGGTAAGTATCCCTGATTAGACTGTCATATTAAGAGCACACACTATTAAATGGATCTAATGCTTGTGACAAGCTAGTTGGGAAATAGTGCCCTCAACATGTACATGAGATGACCAACTCATCCAGGCTATATGGAACATTAAATATTAGAATTTAATGCTTATAAGTGTAAATCTTGAAACTTAAAATTTTATTAAATATTTATATAAAAAAATTATCAATCTCAAATCCCCAAAATGTTTTCATATTTTTGAAAATTTGAAATTTCAATAATAAATATACTATTACAATTTTCACATCATTAAGTTTAAATTATGAATATTCCAAAATAAAAAAGAAATTATTTCAAAAGTACTAGGGTATCAATTTGGAATTTGAGAACTCTAAACTGTAAAGTTTACAAAAGATAAAAAGTTCTATTATTATTTGGAATCATAGAAACAAAATTTTTTAGTGTAAATTGCATCAATTGTCCTCAAATTTGTTCTAGTGTGTCACTTAGTTCACCAAAACGGAATCTCAGTTTGGCAGGTCCTTAACTTAATTAACAATGTCATTTTAGATCCATGTAGTTTTTGTCTAGTAACATAAAAATGATGGGACAATGATCCAGGAGGATCTTCGGGTCCTTCAGGTTGAGTTCGGAAAGGATTCGTGCAACCTTGTTGGAAAGGGTTCGCGACCTCGGATAGAATTCGATCTCTAGTCGGAATTGTATTCCGATCCATATATATAACTGAGTCATTTATAGGTTTAGTTAGTTGTCCAAGTCTAATACATTTAGGTTATTGAATCTGATACATATTCATACTATTGGACTACAAATACTTTGTAATAGTCTTAGTTTAGATCATCGAATAGTATCAAGTCTAGATTGGAGTCTTAGACACATAGTTCATTGATCAATGTAGGCGAGTGCGTCGTAACGTTCGACGTGTACAAGATCCCTCTTTTCAATAAAGAGTTGTGCAATCTTTTGAACTGTGATTTCCATCAACTTGAGTTTCAGTAATTCTGAGTAAGATCCCGTTATTTAGCATATTAGTATCTGGTTGAGTATAGCCGAAACTCGACTATACTTCAATCAAATCAAGTTAGCATCAGATCAAGACTAGATCAAAACCTGTTCTAGGCTTGAATCAGATCAAGCTGGTATCAGAGTAACTATCCTGTCCTGTGGATAGTGAAGACTCGCTAGGGTTACAAAACCTTCGATGAAATTCCGCGAGATACTGAAGGCGATAATCCGACGGTTCCTACAGTTGCGTCTCCGGAGATGTCTGACGATACTTCCGTTCAAGCTAACCTAGCCGAACAAGTGGCTAAACTCTCCACCGACATGGATACCGTGCTTGGTTGGATTAAGCAGCAGGCCATGGTTGTACCTTCTAAAGTTGTTGCTTCAAAAGATAAGGTTAAGGGTGTGAAGAATGGTGAAGACTTACACAGGCCAGACGAAGATGAAGAGGAATATGACCGTAAGGTCGACGACCTCGCCAGCACCTCCTTAGCTGTCGGATCTTTCAAGGTCGAAGCTAAGGTTGACATACCCATATACAATGGGGTGATCGATGCCATGAAGTTGAATTCTTGATCGACCAGCTTGAGACCTACTTCGACCTACAAGGGTTCAGTAGCGCTCAAAAGTGAAATTCGCACCTTTGAAGATGAAGGACCATGCCAAGACATGGTGGAAGGCCCTTGTCGCCAGTGGTAAAGATGATGACCTTGCGTGGGGTCAATTCAAATGACTCCTGCGACAAGAATTTTACCTGATGGGTTATCTCGAAGAGAGATGGGAACGTTGGCATATATTGTACCAACGGCACGATCAATCCGTCCAAGATTATATGACGGAGTTTTAGAGACAAGCAATGGTCATTGGCATCTTGCTCTCTGATCCTCAAGTGTTCTTAAAATACACGTCTAGACTTCAGAAAATGATCAATGTTGAGTTATGCCTATTCGGCGTCCAAGACATCACGACCACGAGCACAACTGCTATGGCGATGGAGAAGAAGAACAAATCCCGCAACGACAAGAGAATTCGACCTCATCCAAAGGAAAGTTGAGTTCGAAAAAGAGTACTCCAATGTCTGGTACGAGCATATCTTGTGATCACTGTCATGTTGCTGGGCACACAAAGGATAAGTGTTATAAGCTCCATCCTAAGCTTCGACCAAAGAAAAACAGACCAGCGAAAAGAACATCTTCAGCTACTACGGCTACACCCGAAGAAGGAGTTTTCCGAGTAAATTCAGTCGATGAGGCGGATACGACCTTGTCTCTGATGGTAATGCCGAAGGAGAATGGTTCGGATTCACCTAACGACCATCACTCAACAGATGACTTGTTCACTATCAATATCCAGGTGAAGCACAAAGTAGTCGCAACAATATTCGATCCCGGAAGTCAGAAGAATTTGGTTTCCACTAGACTGGTTCGACGACTTGATTTGAAGATGACCACACACCCGCAACCGTATCCACTGGGTTGGTTTACATTCGATGTGAACCAACATATATTACGAGTCCGTGTGTGTTAAAATTTGCGCTGCTCAATAGTTTGATAAGGTTCGATGTGACATTATTCCTATCGATATTTGTCAGGTGATCCTTGGGAGTTCGTATCTCTATGATCGAGACACTCACTTCCATCAACGAGCACAAGAGTATAATCTCACTAAAGACGGAGTTAAGTTTGTGATCGTAAATACGTCCACGTCAACACTTTGAACTTGATTACCGCAAATCAGGCCAAAAGAATCGTCAATGCATGTCACAAATACGTGCTTGTTATGATTCGACCAATTGGTCAAAGTGATAGTACTCACGCAGCGCTGTCGTTGGCGTGTCGAGAAGATTCTAGTCGTTTATTGGAACTACTGGAAAAATACAGTGATATGTTTGAAAGTACTCAGGGTCATCCATCGGAACGTACAGTTAAGTATTAAATTCAGCTCGTGTCTGATGTGATATTTCCCAATCTGAGTATGTATCGCAACTCAGTATTGGAGAACAAAAAGATCAAAAGACAACTTGGTGAGTTGTTGAATGATGGTGTCATTCGACCAAGTAGTTCACCTTGTGGATCTCCTATGGTGTTAGTGCCAACGAAAGATGGGACTTGGCATATGTGCATCGACTATCGAGCACTGAACAAGATCACCATCAAGAACTGGTACTCCCTTCCTCGTATTGATGACCTGCTAGACTAATTGAAGCATGCTGCTGTCTTCTCGAAATTGGATCTAAAGTCAGGGTGTCATCAAGTTAGCATCCGATAAGAGGATACGTGGAAAACCGCGTTCAAAACGCAACATGGTCTGTTCAAATGGCTGGTCATATCGTTTGGCTTCTGCAACACCCCGGCAACTTTCATGCGTTTTATGAATAATGTATTGCAACAGTTCATCGACGACTTTGTGATTGTTTACCTCGATGATATACTGGTCTATTGTCGTTTGTGGGATGAGCACCTCATTCTTGTCGAAAAGGTGTTCGAATACTTTCGGCAACATCGACTTCGCCTCAACCATAGGAAGTGCGAGTTCGGCCAGCAAACTCTAGTGTACCTGGGATTTGTGGTTAGCAACAATACGTTGCAAATCAACCCAGATAAGGTAAAAGTGATTCACGAGTGGCCTCGACCGCGAATAGTTACAGAAGTGCGTAGTTTTGTAGGAGCATGCCAATACTTTTGGAAGTTCATATGACACTTCTCAATTGTGGCTTCTCCATTGCATGCATTAACCAGGATCAACCAAAAATTCGAGTGGATAGGGGAACATGAGGACACGTTTCTCTTGCTGAAGAGGAACATCAGTGAAGCTCCTGTGTTAGCTTTGCCGAATATACAAAAACCATTCGAGCTGAAAACTGATGCCTCAGGTTATGCAATGGGTGCAATGCTCATGCAAGAAGGTCGACCAGTAGCATATCACTCCGAGTTATTCCAGGGAGCTTAGAAGAACTACTCGACTTAAGACAAGGAGTTGTGTGCACTGCATCAGGCCATAAAACATTGACAATGTTACCTTTTGGGTAAAGAGACTGTTGTCCACACCGACCACCACTACCACAGAAACAGACATCCAGGACGGCACATCACAGACAGTTATGAACTGTTCAATGGAAAACCGTCTGCGAAGGCCTGTCGGGAGAATATGTTCAGTTATCACAGTCGGTTCTGATGTCAAAAACAACTGTGATAGTAAACCAGACGGTTTTGAACACAAAACCGTCTGTAATAATCTACTTATCACAGACAGCTCTAACCTAAAATCCGACTGTGATAGATACAATCGGTTCCCAGCTGAGAACCGTCTGTAATAGTCTACTTATCACAGACGGTTCTAACCTAAAACCCGACTGTGATAGATACAATCGGTTACCAGCTGAGACCGTTTCTGATAACTCGAATATCACAGACGGTTCGGAACTCAGAACCGACTGTGATATATACAGTCGATTGTGAACTAAGAACTGACTGTGATAGTGTAGTTATCACAGACTGTTCTGAGGTCTGAACCGACTAAAAAAGTGCCGGCGCTTCGAATTCTCAACTGTGATCATTTATGTCTCCGATCTTCGCGCGCGGCGCCTAGGAGAACACGAAGCATCGCTTTGTAAGTTCTATAAATTGACAGTGGAAAAATTGTCATTTACTTTATAAGTTTTTATAATTCTCAGACTGTTTGACTCCTTAGCTTCTCTGCGCCAATGGCATCCTCGATGGCATCGTCAGCCTCGCCCTCCCCGGTAAGGACTCTCAATCTTTTGGACTTACCCCTATATTGTTAATCCATGTTCAATACATTCTTGACCTGTTGATTTGCACAGGGAAGGGGAGCCGTGGAAGACACTAGCAAAGTCAAGGCCGAGCTAAGGGCCCTCCAGGAGGAGCACAAGCTCCTCACGGAGAAGCACACTCGGCTGCGGCTTGACCTTGACGATCTCTTCCAGCGCATTCAGCGCATGAAGACGGATGGTGACAATGCTAGGGCGAGACGAGGCGTCTTCGCGAGGAGAAGAAAGCCGCGGATATGACCATCGCTGGCTGTGGTTTGACTATGAAGGATACCATCGCGAAGCTGACGGAGGTCGCAGGCCTTCTCGACGTGGTATTAGTTGATCCTAAGAAGGACAACTTGTCGCTGGAGGAGTCCTGCGTCCTGACTGCAAGTCAAACTGACTTTATTCTAGATGCAGCCAGGGCTAAGACCACTCCTTGACTTAGCATTCTGTATTTTTACTTTTTTTTGTAAGTGATGAAAAAAAATTATTGAAAACTTTGTTCTTATGTCAACTGTCCAATTTTCCAGCACATTCTTGGACTGCATGCTATCTTCCCTCTTTCTTTATCTTTCTTTAGCTTTTGTCGAACATTCGACCATACAAAGGTATGTGCATTGTGTGCGATCAAGGAACGACTATCACGATCTTTGACTTGTGAGGGCAATCCATCGAAGCCCTTCAAATAATATAGAAACAATATAGAAGTCGCAGGTCCCATGCAAATAATATAAAAAGAATATAGAAGTTGGGCTTATTTGGCTGGATGGCATTGTGGCATGCCAAACGCCTCGAGTTATATATCAACATGCTTTGAATATCACAAACGGTTCTGAGGTAAAAAAACGTCTATGATAGTTACATTACAGACGGTTTTATGTAAGGCCCGATTGTGATAGTCCCAACAGTGTCCGCCGCCTCGAATTCTCAACTTCTTTCAATATCACAGATGGTTTTTAACTCCAAACCGTCTGTGATAGTAATATTACAGACGGTTTTTATGTAAGGACCGACTGTGATAGTCCCAACAGTGATCGACGCTTCAAATTCTCAACTTCTTTCAAATTATCAGCGGTTCAACTGGAAGTAAAATTCTAGGGAGGGAACAAGTATTTGTAGAAGTCGAACAGTTCAATATTCCACAGGCATATTAAAGACGGTTCGGACATCAGAACCGTCTGTAATATTAAAGCAGACGGTTTTGATCTCCCAACCGTCTGTGATAGTCCCAACAGTGCAATTCTCTACAAGCAATTGTTGATAACTGCACATAATAACTGCGCAGATGAAGAGACTTATTTATTTACTTCAAATTTAATTTGCATCGAATTGTGTAATCTGACGCTTCAACTTCCTAAGTAGGCACTACTGTTTTGCCGTGTTCCAGTTTATCTCTCGAGAATTTATCATGACGGTATTGATCTTGAAAACAAGTAGTGCGCTCCACTTCAAATTCTTAACAGTGTGTTGTGTCTTTTCTATTTCTGATGTTTGCGCGGCGCACTAGCTTGAGAACACGAAGTATCGACTTGGAAATTATTTTTCATTAATGATGAAAAAATTAACTAAAACTTTGTTCTTATGTAAATTTTACAATTTTCCCGCACGTTCTTGGAGAAAGAGAAGTGGAGCAGTTCGATTGGAAGAAAAACTCCAGGGAGGGAACAAGTATTTGTAGAAGTCGAACAGTTCAATATTCTAGGCATAGTAAAGACGGTTCGGACATCAGAACCGTCTGTAATAGTCATATTACAGACGGTTTGGACATGAGAACCGTCTGTAATATTAAAGTAGACGGTTTGATATCCCAACCGTCTGTGATAGTCCCAACAGTGCCCACGCATCGAATTCTCTACATGCAATTGTTGATAACCGCACATAATAACTATGCAGATGAAGAGACTTAATTATTTACTTCAAATTTAATTTGCATCGAATTATGTAATCTGACTCTTCAACTTTCTTTGCCGTGTTGCAGTTTATCTCCCGAGAAGTTATCATGAATTTATTGACCTTGAAAACCAGTAGTGTGTTTTTTAAAACTCGAGGCACCCGCGCAAATGAACCGTCACCTTCTGGTTCTATAAATAGCGAGGCTCTTAAATCTCTGTCTTTATTTCCTCCTCAACTCCCACCTTGATGGCGAGCCGAGATTCCAATGAGGTTATTGAAATTGAGAGTGATGAGGAAGAGATAAGGAATGAACTCGATCAGGATCTTCAGAAAGTAAGTCCTCTCTGAAACTCTAATGCAGATCTTTCTTTTATGACTTGATTACCTCGAAACAAATGCATTGCGAAATCCACAGGTGCCTGAGGAAATGCTCCCTCCAAAGAAGAGACTTAGAAATGATGAAAGATCCTCCAGTGGAGCTGCAGCGAAGACTCTAGAGGGTGCTGAGGCTTGTGTTGCCACATTGCCCCTTGCAACCCCTCCAGTTGCATCGACTCCACCTTTGGAGATCCACAACAATCCTTCCAATATCCCCTCTTGAACACCTTTGTATCATCAGCTTTTCTTGGATGATCAACTTTCTGGGGTAAGGCGCACACTTCCGCGTCCAAATCCACTCCGAAGCTTGGCAATCATCTTCACCCTCTCTGCTGGTTATGTCTTTCAAAACTAACCCATGCATATGTGCAGGAGGAGAAAGCTGCCTTGTGCAGAACTCTCCAAAAAAAAAAAGAGGCGCTGGAGAAGCGTTCTGAGGGTATGTCTTCTGCCATTCTGCACTTGGCAGAGTGCTTTGAGTTGCAGCTTCATCTCCACCTTTGGAGATCCACAACAATCCTTCAAATATCCCATCTTCAAAACCTTTGCTGTATCATCAGCTTTAATTTCTTGGATGATCCTACTGATGCCAAATCCACTCCTTTGCTGAGAGATGATGTAGATAGTCTTAGAGCCATTGGTAGTTCTCCTGGGGCGGCCAGTGTAGATCCTACTGATGCCAATACGTCCCTAGAAGAACTTTGTAAATTACTTTCGGAACAGGTCGACGCTAATTAATTGGTCGCTTGTATCCCTTATGTATGCAAAGATTGTAAGAAATAAGAAATTTCTTTTCCTTATATATATGGCTTTTCAATTGATTATGTAACTGATAATCACCTAATGATGTTCTGTGTGAAAATGTTAACAAGAAAATATTGTTGCAATCAAGACGGTTTTTAACTCAAAACCGTCTCTGATAGTAACATTACAGACGGTTTTAATTTCAGGACCGACTGTAATAGTCTCAAAATTCTTTGAACATCCACAGACCATATATATATAACAAATATGAAAAACAAGATAAAACCAAATAGTCTCAACGTTCATTTTTTTAAATACTAACATTGAAATAAGATAGAACCAAATATGAAAAACAAGTGGAACAACTGACCACTAGTCGAACGGTTCGACTGCAAACAATCCAGGATATTATAGACGGTTCGGACCTTATCACCGTCTGTGATAGTAGAGCAGAGTGTTGATTTTATAGTTATCACAGACGGTTCTGAGGTAAAAACCGACTGTGATAATCACAGACGGTTCTGAAGTAAAAACCGACTGTGATAGTAAAGCGGACGGTTTTGAGCTCGAAACCGTCTGTGATATTGTAATTATCACAGACGGTTCTTAATTAAAAACCGACTATGATATTAAAGAGGATGGTTTTAAGCTCATAACCGTCTGTGATATTTCTGTCATAGTTCTACACAAAATGCACCGATATTACCGACGGTTTAATAAAGTAAAACCCGTCAGTGATATTCTGTTCTTCAAAAATACACCAATATTACCGACGGTATTATATAGAACCGTCTGTATTAAACCTGGTATAAAAGGTCTTTTGGCGGATGTTTTGAGCTAGTCGTACACTCTTCCTCGACATACACTGTCCAGTTCGAAGAGATTTGGGGCAAAGAAGAGCGAAATCTCGAAAGGTCGGGGGAGCATTTGAGGGCAAAAATTTGAGGATCCAAGATTGGTACTTGCTCCCAAGGCATACACATTACTTGATTTCATCATCAATATCGATCTCCATTGATTGATCAAATTAGAGTGAGAGGGAGGGGAAGCTACAGTAGCAAATCCTGGTTGTAACTCATTTTCGACCTGTACTGTAGTTATTTAATTGCTTTATGATGTGTGTTATCCACGCCCCCAACTAATTGCTTGCAGTTCAAGTAGTAGTTAATTATTTATACCACAAACTCCGCATCAAACACTAGCTAGTTAGATTTATATAATTTATTGCGTGTCGATCGTACATAGAGTAGTATTACTAATTAGCATGTGTATGAATTTGATTAATTGCAGATGGTCCGAGACTGGATGTATAATGACAACCGAGTGGGTGAGGAATACATGAAAGGTGTTTTTGATTTCCAAAAGGTTGCTGAGCAAGACATGGTGAAGAAGGGTTTACCATATATGTACTGTCTTTGTGTAGACTGCCAGAATCTTAAGATGTTCACCAACTCATCTCAAATTGTCGCCCACTTGATCCGACGTGGTTTCAAAAAGGGGTACATGTGTTGGGTCCACCATGGAGAAGAGCCAACTGCAGAAACAAGTGCCACTCAAGTTGAGGAACAGGACATGTCGGATCCGAACAACGACTTCGACGAGGATATGCCAGAGGATGACAATTTAGATGACATGTTGCGTGATGTGGAAGGAAATTACAGTGAAAGGGAGTTTGGCAAATTCAAGCGCTTGATTGAGGACTCAGAAAACCCGTTGTTCCCTGGTTGCAAGTTGAAGTACACAAAGTTGGCCTCTGTGCTTGAACTGTTAAAATTGAAGGCAAGTAACAGCTGGACTGACAAGAGTTTCACGGCACTGTTAGATCTTTTGGCGGACATGCTCCTGGAAGGAAACGAGTTGCCAAAAAACACCTACCAAGCGAAAAAGCTATTGTGTCCTTTGGGAATGGAAGTAGAAAGGATACACACATGCCCTAATGATTGCATCCTTTACCGTAACGACTACAAGGATATGCATGTTTGTCTGGTGTGCGGCGCATCCTGCTATAAGCGTAAGGACCGAACCGATGACGGCGACTGCGCTGAGATAAAGCAAGGACCTCCTGCTAAGATGTTGTGGTATTTGCCAGTCATTCCCCGCTTGCAACGTTTGTTTGCAAATCGTAAAGAGGCAAAATTACTGTGTTGGCACTCGGAAGACCGGAAGAAGGATGGAAAGCTGAGACACCCCGCTGATTCTTCGCAGTGGAGAAACATCGACAAGGAATTTGTTAACTTCGGAGCAGAATTGAGGAATATAAGGTTCGGGTTGAGTACCGATGGAATTAATCCTTTTGGTAACATGAGCAGTCGGCATAGCACTTGGCCGGTTCTTTTGTGTATCTACAACCTTCCTCCTTGGTTGTGTATGAAGCGCAATTACATCAGGATGTCTCTACTTATCTCAGGACCAAAACAATCCAAAAACTATATTGATGTGTACCTAGCACCATTGATAGAGGATCTCCTAACAATGTGGAACGAAGGGGTGCAGGTATGGGACGCATACAAACGAGAGAACTTCATCTTACGTGCTATGATATTCTGCACCATCAATGATTTCCCTGCCCTTGGAAATTTGTCGAGCCGTAGGACGAAAGGAGCCTAAGCCTGCCCCCACTGTGAAGATGATGTTGCATCTCGGCCTTCATGCCTAACCCTGATTTTGATGATTAATGAAAACAAAGTGTTCCGGACTAATCGTGCTTTTTGAGATTGATTGATACAGGATCATTTGGGAAGAAATGCAAGAAGATCAAGATGAACCCGACGTAAAATAAAAGCACAAGTGGCAAAGAGCAAAAGACAAGTCGCAAATCATGAAGATGCGAGAGACCTCAGGTATTGAGAGTTTTATTTTTACCGATCTTGGCGTTTGGAGATGATCGGTTAGGAAAATTCTTTTATAGTTTTAACCGTACTATAAAGAGGGGTAGCGAAAGTCCTCTTTTTATCTCCAGCACAAACCGAGAAATCTAGGTCATTGCATCGCATCTTTTTTATGTGGATTTGCTTTTGGTCTTATTTGGAAAATTCTGTTTTTTAGTTCAGTTTTTGACAGCAGAAGAGTATTTGCAATTTTCAGAAAGATCTAGGTAGATCTGGCTTTTGCTTCTGTTGACAAATATTTAGCCCTTGAAATTATCTTTCCAACGAGCTATTAAACACCTCTTTTAGATTTCTGGATTTAAAGTTATAGCTGTTTTTGTTTATGCTGACTGTCAGTTTGCATAACTGACTGTCAGTTTGAATGTCAGTTTAGTGTAACTGACAATTGTCCAGAGAGGGTGTTTTTTGGTCTCAAATTTTTTGTACTAAACTGACTGTCAGTTTGTTCATACTGACTGTCAGTTGGGGTTTCGACCAGAGAGTGTTTTACTGTGTTTCTATTTGATTCTGGTCGAGCTAGTACACAAACTGACTGTCAGTTGCGTGTTCCAGCTTTCCTGTTTTGGCTGCAAACGGCTAGCTATTTTTTATCCGTAAATTTTGTCGGCCGTTGTGCATGTAACTGACTGTCAGTTTAGGTTGCTGATTTTCAGCCCTAGCTCCAACGGTTCATTTGATTCTTGAGGCTATAAAAAGGGGCTTTGGGCATAAGTTTTATACAACAAGCAACAGCATTTCATATACACTCTTGAGCATTAGTTTCTTATATAAAATCTTGATCTTTTAATCAAGTCGAGTGCTTTCCGATCCACTGAGAGTTTCAGTTCTTTTGCATTTGCATATACTTAGCTTCTCGGTGCGTGTTTGGAGGTCTAGAGAAGACCTCGCTGCCTGTTCCTCTTGGTGAGCGCCCTCACCTAGACGGTTCGGAGGCGTGGCCGTTGATCTCTCCGTTCGGAGATTGTCGGAGAGGCTCGGCAAGTGTGTACAAGGCATCGGTGCTCGCCTTTCCGGAGTGGACAAGGAGCAACCATTAGTGATAATATCCTTTGTGGATATTGAAGCGAGACTCAAGTGATTTGAGTGCTTCAACGAGGATTAGTGGAGACTGGGCGAGTCTCCAATACCTCGGTAAAAATCATTGTGTTCGTTCTCTTTTCCCTTTGCTTATATTATTTGTTCTTTATTTGCTTTAAGTTTTAAAATTTTAAAAGCCTCCTATTCACCCCCCCCTCTAGTCGGCATCCTTGATCCAACACGTGGTATCAGAGCAAGGTCTCTCGATTCATTAGGCTTTACCGCCTATAGAGAGGATATCGACAAGCGGAGATTTTCTTCTTGGACATACCGGTCGTGCGCCCATCTTTGATGGAACAAATTATCCTTATTGGAAAGTGCGCATGTCGGTATTCCTAGAAGCCATGGGGCTTGATGTATGGGATATTGTTAAACTCGACTTTACTCCTCCGGTTGATCCGGCAAGTCAATCCGAAGACAATAGGAGAAAGTTGCATTTAAATTCCCGTGCAAAAAATGCACTCTTTGCCGGTTTATCCTTAAACGAGTTCAACCGTGTGAGCAATCTCACGACTGCTCATAAGGTTTGGACTACCCTCGAAGAAATTTACGAGGGCACTACAAAGGTTAAAGAGGAAAAATTGCTAATGGTGAGGCAAAAATATGAGACATTCACCATGTCATCAACCGAGTCCGTGGATTCCATGTTTACTCGGTTAAATAACATTGTGAATGAACTCAAGGGTCTTGGTGTTGTGTTTACTGACCTTGAGCTTGTGAGAAAGATGCTTAGGGCCTTGCCGGAAAGCTTCGATACTTTGGTCACGGTTCTCACAAACTCCGATCTAACCACCACAACACCAACCGATCTCTATGGGAACCTTATCACCCATGAGATGCACAAGAAGGAAAAGAAGGAAGCGGCCGAACCCACTGAGACAAAGAAGAAAGCTTTGGCCTTCAAAGCTAATGCAAAGAACGATTCAAGCGATGGCTCCTCCGATGAAGACCTCGCACTCATGGTAAAGAACACTCAAAAACTTCTTCGCAGGTTGCACAAGAAGGGTGTCAACTTTGACACACGACCAAAGGGGCAAAAGCAAAACAACTTCAAGGACATCATTTGCTATGGATGCCATGAGATGGGACACATAGCATCAAGATGTCCAAACAAGAACAAGGCGTGGAACAAGAAGAAGAAGTTCTTCAAGAAGAAGAATGAAGAAATCAAAGAAGCCTGTTTCGGAGAATGGATGTCCGGCGGAGAGAGCTCCGACTCCGACTCCGACAACGAACAAAGTTGCTCCAAGAAGATGGCCGGACTAGCTCTCGGCAACATCAACACTTCAACCAGTTCATCCATTTGCCTTATGGCCAAAGGCGATGAAAAGGTACACTCTAACAATCCATCATATGATGACTTAGTTGAAATGATAACTGAATTAAATGAAGTTTTTGGAAAAACTAAGAAGAAGTATAAGGCGCTTAAGGAAGAGCATTCTTCCCTACACGCTCAATACTCTGAGCTTAAAGATTCATATGAAAACATGCTTATAAAAGATGTTACAAATACTTCATCTAAGATTGATGCTTCAACTTCATGTAGCTTGAATGAATCTCCCTCTAGTAGTCATCACATTCCATGTGCTTCAAATGATAACATTCTAAATGAAAATAATGAACTTAAGGCACAAGTTGAACAACTTGGAAAAGGCTTAGAAAATTGTTATAAAGGTAAAATATCTCTTGATCTAATCCTTAATAAACAAAGATGTTCTTTTAGAAAAGAAGGATTAGGATATTTTCAAAAGAAGGTAGGAAACAAAATTCTAGAACTATATTTGTTAAAGCATGCAACTCATTTTGTCATAAATGCCATGAAACCGGTCATTCAAATGAAGCATGTCCCCTAATGACTCCTAATTACTTTGATACTTGCTACATGCTTCAAAAGTCGAGAAAAGGCTATACTATTGCAAAGTATGTTGGTGCACCCATGTTAAACAAAAAGAAGAAATCTATTTGGGTGCCCAAAGCTTTGATTGCTAACATTGAAGGACCCAAAAAGGTTTGGGTACCTAAAAGAACTTAATTCTTTTTATGCAGGTGAACTACAAGACCGGTGGGAGGCATTGGGTGCTAGATAGCGGATGCTCCGAACACATGACCGGTAACAAGAAGTTGTTCACCTCAGTAGAAGACAACTCAAGCGAGAACCAAAAGATTACCTTTGGCGACAATCGTCAAGGAAATGTTGTAGGCTTGGGTAAAATCGCAATCTCAAATGATCTATCTATTTCAAATGTTTTATTGGTCGAATCTCTGAATTTCAATTTGCTTTCCGTTGCACAAATTTGCGATTTTGGTTTTAGTTGCACGTTTTTCCCAAAAGAAGTTTTGGTTGAAAGTTTAAAAGATAAAACTTTGATCTTTAAAGGCTTTCGTTTTGGAAATCTTAATTTGGTTGATTTTCATTCAAAAGATGCATCTCTTTCAACATGTCTTGTCTCTCAAACCACAAAAGGTTGGTTATGGCATAGACGACTTGCACATGTTGGAATGCATCAATTGAGAAAACTTTTAAAACGTGATTTAGTTGTTGGCTTAAAGGATGTGAATTTTGAAAAGGACAAACCTTGTAGCGCTTGTCAAGCGGGCAAGCAAGTAGCTACTTCACATCCAACTAAGCGCATTCTTTCGACTTGCAAACCTTTGGAACTCCTTCATATGGATTTATTTGGACCTTCTGAGTTCCAAAGTATCGGGGGTAGCAACTATGGTTTTGTGATTGTTGACGATTTTACTCGCTACACTTGGGTTTTCTTTATTTCCCAAAAATCCGAAACCCCCGATGTTTTCAAAAGTTTTGCAAAACGTGTTTCTACTGAATTCGAATTATCCATCAAGAAAATCCGTAGTGATCATGGTGGAGAGTTCGTTAATTCAACTCTATTTGATTTTTGTGACTCTCTTGAAATCAAACACGAATTTTCCACATCTTACACTCCATAGCAAAATGGAGTTGTTGAAAGGAAAAATCGAACACTTATAGAAATGGCAAGGACTATGCTAAGTGAGTACGATACTCCTACTCGCTTCTGGGCTGAAGCCGTGCATACCGCTTGCTATTCTATAAATCGGCTTTATTTGCATCCTCTTCTGAATTTGACTCCTTATGAACTTCTTATTGGGCGTAAGCCAAATATTTCTTATTTCCGAGTATTTGGTTGCAAATGTTATATTTTTAAGAAAAGAAATTTTGGTGGTAAATTTCAAAGAAGAGTAGATGAAGGCTTTCTAGTCGGATACTCCACCACTAGTAAAGCTTATCGTGTTTTTAATAAAAATACAAGTTGCATTGAAGAATCTGGTGATGTCGAATTGATGAAACTAACGGCTCACAAAAGGAGCAAGTATTTCGTGAAGTTTCAGGTGACAATCTTCAAGAAGCCATGAAGAACATAACCATTGGAGACATCAAGCCAAGAGATGAAGATCAAGAAGATGATGTCAACGTTGAAAATGTTGATCAAGACGAATCATCATCTCATGTTGATCCTCCAGAACAAGGTCAAGATGAAGCAGTACAAGATGAAGAACCAAGGCAACACCAAACCATCACCAAGGATCACCCTCTAGACCAAATATTGGGTGACGTCAGTAAGGGTGTTCAAACTCGATCTCGTATTGCTGCATTTTATGAACATCATTCTGTTGTATCTTCTTTAGAACCCAAACATGTTAATGAAGCTTTAAATGACCCTGATTGGGTAAATGCCATGCATGAAGAACTTAATAACTTTGTTAGAAATGAAGTTTGGGCTCTAGTAGAAAGACCCAAAGATCATAATGTTATTGGAACAAAATGGGTTTTCAGAAATAAGCAAGATGAAAATGGTGTTGTAATTAGAAACAAAGCTCGTCTTGTTGCTCAAGATTTCACTCAAGTCGAAGGATTAGATTTTGGTGAAACTTTTGCACCTGTAGCAAGACTTGAAGCTATTCGCATTCTTCTTGCTTATGCATCATGCTTTAATATCAAACTCTTTCAAATGGATGTTAAAAGTGCTTTTCTAAATGGTGAAATTTCTGAACTTGTGTTTGTTGAACAACCTCCTGGTTTTGAAGATTCAAAATTTCCAAACCATGTGTTTAAATTGTCAAAAGCTCTCTATGGTCTCAAACAAGCTCCTCGGGCTTGGTATGAGCGTCTTAGAGACTTTCTATTATCAAAAGGTTTTAAAATTGGGAAGGTTGACACAACTCTCTTTACAAAGAAAATTGAAAAAGATTTGTTCATTTGTCAGATTTATGTTGATGATATTATCTTTGGATCTACTAATGAACATTTCTGTCATGAGTTTGGAGAGATGATGTCTAGGGAGTTCGAGATGTCCATGATTGATGAGCTGAGCTTCTTCCTTGGACTTCAAATCAAGCAACTCAAGAACGGGACGTTCGTGAGTCAAACAAAGTACGTGAAGGACCTGCTCAAACGCTTTGGGATGGAAGACGCTAAGGCAATCAAAACTCCCATGGCGACCAATGGACATCTGGACATGGACAAAAGCGGCAAATCGGTCGATTCTAAACTGTATAGGTCTATGATTGGTAGTCTTTTATATCTTACTGCATCTAGGCCTGATATCATGTTTAGTGTGTGCTTATGTGCTAGATTTCAGTCTGATCCTAAGGAATGTCATTTAACTGCTCTTAAAAGAATCCTTAGGTATTTAAAATGTTATCCCAGTTTAGGCCTTTGGTACCCTAAAGATGCAAATTTTGAATTAATTGGGTATTCTGATTCTGATTATGCTGGGTGCAAGATTGATCGAAAGAGCACATCTGGTAGCTGTCAGCTGTTGGGGAGATCATTAGTATCATGGTCATCTAGGAAGCAAAATTCTGTAGCTCTCTCCACAGCTGAAGCTGAATATGTGTCTGCAGGCAGTTGTGCTCAATTATTATGCATGAAGCAGACATTTTTGGATTATGGGATTATTTTTGATAAAGTGCCACTATTGTGTGATAATGAAAGTGCCATTAAAATTGCTAATAATCCTGTTCAACACTCTAGAACTAAGCATATTGAAATAAGGCACCACTTTATTAGAGATCATGTGGCAAAAGGAGATATTGATGTAAATTATGTTAGAACTGATATGCAACTAGCTGATATCTTCACCAAACCCCTAGATGAATCAAGATTTTGCTTTTTAAGGGGTGAACTGAACATTATTGATATATCAAATGCTAGTTGATGTGCTAAATGTGTTGTTTGTATAAAATATTATTATTTTATTCCCTCTCTGGTTTTAGACAGCCTCTGGTCGAAATTGACCAAACTGACAGTCAGTTTCACTAACTGACAGTCAGTTCAGTAGTTAGGAGCCTGGTCTTAGTCTCTGGTCGAAATCAGTGTCATAACTGACAGTCAGTTTCACAAACTGACAGTCAGTTACGTACATTTGATTTTGGTCGTAGCTTCTGGTCGTGTTCGAGCCCCCAACTGACTGTCAGTCTCATACACTGACTGTCAGTTTCAAAACGCAGTTCTATGAACTGACTATCAGTATGTTATACTGACTATCAGTTCCATGTTTCTGAGTTTGGAACTGACTGACAGTTTATCAAACTGACTGTCAGTTGCGGGATCGTGAACCCTAAAATCCCCGTTCTGTTTTCTTGTCTTCTCACCTTCTTCTCACCGCCGTTGTTTCTTGCGCCCCCGTGTCTTCGCCATTTGCTCCACCACCTCGCCGTGCCTTGCCGCCGCCTCCTTTGCGCCTCCCCTCGTCGCCGGTGAGCTCCTCACCGCCGGCGCCACCGTCCTCCGCCGTCTCGACCTCGTCGGTTTTTGATCCTCTGTTCTAGCCGCAAACACCTCGCCTCGCCGGAGCTTGTTCGTGCACCTCTGTGCCAAGGCTCGCCGGCGTTTTGCTCCTCTCCTCTCAGAGTGTCCTTGAGCCGTGGAGCCTCGTCGTCCTTCGATCGGCTTCAGCTGATCAGTTTTTCGGCCGACGACCTCTTCTGTTTCGGCTGATCTGTTCGTCTTCCTGTTCAGGTCGATTCCTTTCTCTCCTCTGTTTTTCCATCATGTCTGATCAGGCCGGTCCCTCTCGCGGTGGGGCCCGACGGAAGAATGCGGCAAACAGCCAGCGTTCATTGGGTCAGACGTCCGAGAACCGACCCTCGCCTCCGCCTGAGCGCGTGCCCGTGGATTATTCACGTTGGCACGCGAGCCGCCTTCGCACGCTCCGCTCTGTGAACCCGTACCTGTCGCCGCGACCCACTGGTCGCGACGGGTGCGCGGTGCTCACTTGTTACACCAACCTCCACCTAGACCTGTTTACCAGCGTCTATAGTCGCGCTCCCATCTTTGCCCACCGCTCTCTGTCGTGGGGTACGATCGCCTCTCGCACAGGCATCGCTACCCTCGCAGATCTCTTTGGCACTGTAGGGATTCGCGACTTAGTTGCGGATTCCTCTTTGCACTGGGCTGAGGGGCCCATTCGCCAGTTCTACTCCACCGTCTTCGTTTCCCCTCAGCGCGACTTCATGACCTTCACGACGGGCCTCCAGGTCCACACCGTCACGAAGGATCAGCTGGAGTCGGCGCTTGGACTGGTGCACCCTCCTTCTAGCCGCCAGCTCCACACTCTCCCTGACCTCGAGCGTCGGGAGGTGGCCATGCTCTATTCCGGCCCCTTCCAGCTTCGTCACATTGCCGGCCTGCGCCGCGATGTTGACCTAGCCCTGAGGATTCTCCGTCTCACTCTGGTTCCCATGAGCGGAGATAGGGCTAGGGTCACTTATCTAGGGCTCCACGTTTTGATCTCCATCTTCCAGGAGGAGCCCTTCGACGTTGCTGATCTCATCATCAGTGAGATTCAGCACGTCCTTCTTTCCCCGCGCCGTCAGCTGATATACGCTCTGTATATCATGGCGGTGCTTCTTCATATCAGGGCCGTGGACACTGAGCTGCCCAGGCCCCATCATCCTCTTCTCTTCTATCCTCCGGGCCAGGCTGATCGCCGGCTCGGTGCTCGCCCTGCTGCAGCTGCTGGCCCTGGTTCTCCCGCATCAGATGATGATGCTGCGGGGGAGTCAGAGGACGAGGCTCCAGCTCAGGAGTCTTCTCCAGCTCCAGCTGCAGGGACAGGCACCGGATCTGCGTCATCTTCCTCCCAGCTTCAGGAGGTCCTCCAGGTGCAGCAGCAGATCCTCAGCACCCAGGCGGAGCATCATCAGATGTTGCTCCGGTTGATTGCTCAGCAGGAGGAGATACTGCGCCGTCTGCCTGCGTCAGACTCTTCAGTTCCTCGCAAGAGGGCCCGCCCTGCGTCTTCGTCCCCGAGCTCTGCTACAGGACCTGTTGATCCAGCTCCTACGGCACCAGCTCCGGATCCAGTCGCTGCGGCTCCTGTTCCCGTGGCAGCGGAGACTCCTCCGGCGTCTCCAGCCGCCGATCCGACTGCATCTCCAGATGGCTCCGGAGATACAGCCGTTTTAGGATTTTCTTCAGATGATGAGCATTAGGCTCTGGTTTGTTTTTGTTTGCCTCCCTTTTTGTGCTTGATGCCAAAGGGGGAGAAGTATTTTGGACATTGGAGTCTGTTCTGTTTATGTCTTTTGATGTACTGAACAGATGATGATTATTTATATATGGAGATGTTTTTTGGTTATCTGTGTATGTCATATGTCATCTTTTCCTTTTAGCTCTGATACATTTGATGTTTTGTGTTTAGCTCTGATATATATGATGTCATTGATTTCTTGAGATGATGCTCTTGAGCTCTGATATGTGATTATGGTTCTGAGATATTGATATATATGATGTCTTGATGTGCATGTGTATGCTCTGATATGTCTTGTTGATATCTGCACATCTGTGACCTGCTTATGTATGAGATGCCCTGATGTGTATGTATGAGTTTATGATCTTGTATGATGAGATGCATATACTCAGGGGGAGCTATCTCATTTATTTTATTTTTGAACACTTGTTGTCATCAATCATCAAAAACGGGGAGATTGTTGCATCTAGGCCTTCATGCCTAACCCTGATTTTGATGATTAATGAAAACAAAGTGTTCCGGACTAATCGTGCTTTTTGAGATTGATTGATACAGGATCATTTGGGAAGAAATGCAAGAAGATCAAGATGAACCCGACGTAAAATAAAAGCACAAGTAGCAAAGAGCAAAAGACAAGTCGCAAATCATGAAGATGCGAGAGACCTCAGGTATTGAGAGTTTTATTTTTACCGATCTTGGCGTTTGGAGATGATCGGTTAGGAAAATTCTTTTATAGTTTTAACCGTACTATAAAGAGGGGTAGCGAAAGTCCTCTTTTTATCTCCAGCACAAACCGAGAAATCTAGGTCATTGCATCGCATCTTTTTTATGTGGATTTGCTTTTGGTCTTATTTGGAAAAATCTGTTTTTCAGTTCAGTTTTTGACAGCAGAAAGAGTATTTGTAATTTTCAGAAAGATCTAGGTAGATCTGACTTTTGCTTCTGTTGACAAATATGTAGCCCTTGAAATTATCTTTCCAACGAGCTATTAAACACCTATTTTGGATTTCTGGATTTAAAGTTATAGCTGTTTTTGTTCATGCTGACTGTCAGTTTGCATAACTGACTGTCAGTTTGAATGTCAGTTTAGTGTAACTGACAATTGTCCAGAGAGGGTGTTTTTTGGTCTCAAATTTTTTGTACTAAACTGACTGTCAGTTTGTTCATACTGACTGTCAGTTGGGGTTTCGACCAGAGAGTGTTTTACTGTGTTTCTATTTGATTCTGGTCGAGCTAGTACACAAACTGACTGTCAGTTGCGTGTTCCAGCTTTCCTGTTTTGGCTGCAAACGGCTAGCTATTTTTTATCCGTAAATTTTGTCGGCCGTTGTGCAAGTAACTGACTGTCAGTTTGCATAACTGACTGTCAGTTTGGGTTGCTGATTTTCAGCCCTAGCTCCAACGGTTCTTTTGATTCTTGAGGCTATAAAAAGGGGCTTTGGGCATAAGTTTTATACAACAAGCAACAGCATTTCATATACACTCTTGAGCATTAGTTTCTTATATAAAATCTTGATCTTTTGATCAAGTCGAGTGCTTTCCGATCCACCGAGAGTTTCAGTTCTTTTGCATTTGCATATACTTAGCTTCTCGGTGCGTGTTTGGAGGTCTAGAGAAGACCTCGCTGCCTGTTACTCTTGGTGAGCGCCCTCACCTAGACGGTTCGGAGGCGTGGCCGTTGATCTCTCCGTTCGGAGATTGTCGGAGAGGCTCGGCAAGTGTGTACAAGGCATCGTTGCTCGTCTTTCCGGAGTGGACAAGGAGCAACCATTAGTGATAATATCCTTTGTGGATATTGAAGCGAGACTCAAGTGATTTGAGTGCTTCAACGAGGATTAGTGGAGACTGGGCGAGTCTCCGATACCTCGGTAAAAATCATTGTGTTCGTTCTCTTTTCCCTTTGCTTATATTATTTGTTCTTTATTTGCTTTAAGTTTTAAAATTTTAAAAGCCTCCTATTCACCCCCCCCTCTAGTCGGCATCCTTGATCCAACAGATGAGACTGAGAGCGTGTGGCTGAAGAATTGCAGAAAAATAGTGTACATGCGTCACCGTAGGTTTCTTCCGAAGAATGACGCGTATCATAAGAGGAAGAGGGAATTTGACGGCCACAAGGAAGATGGTTCAACCCCGAAGTCTACGCGCAGGAAAGATGTTTACTCACTGTTGAAGGACATAGACGTTGTGTTTGGAAAGGGTCGTACTTGAAACCCCGCACGAAGAACTCTTGGAAGAAGAGATCGATATTTTGGGACTTACCGTATTGGGAGCATTTAGAGGTTCGTCATTGCATTGATATCATGCATGTAGAGAAGAATGTTTGCGACAGTTTAATCGGCCTATTGCTGAACATTCCGGGGAAGACAAAGGATGGCGTCAATGTGTGGCGTGACATGATCGAAATGAGAATCAGGCCCGAGCTGGCACCGAGAGAGGACGATAAAGGCCGTATATACCTCCCCCCTGCATGCTACACTTTCTGCAAGGGTGAGAGGACAGAACTCTGTAAGTGTCTCTATGGTGTTAAAGTTCCATCGGGTTACTCCACAAATATGAAAAAGCTTGTGTCCATGGGCGATTTGAAATTTCTGGGTATGAAGTCTCATGATTGTCACGTGTTGATGACACAAATGCTTCCTGTTGCCATCCGGAGTATTCTGCCGTATAAGGTCAGAGAGACGATCACGAGGCTGTGTTTTTTCTTCAATGCAATTTCTTGCAAGGTCATTGATCCCGATGGACTGGATTCTCTGCAGAGCGAGGTGGTTTGAACTCTCTGTCAGCTTGAGATGTATTTTCCTCCATCGTTTTTTGACATCATGGTCCATCTCACCGTCCACCTTGTCAGAGAAATCAAGATATGTGGATCCATGTTCCTACGTTATATGTATCCATTCGAGAGGTACATGGGTGTACTTAAGGCCTACGTGAGGAATCGGTCCCGGCCTGAGGGTAGCATTGTCGAAGGTTATGCAGCGGAAGAGGTTGTTGAGTTATGCGTCGATTACATGGCCGAGGTAGAAGCAATAGGAGTTCCTGTGTCTCATCACGAGGGGAGGCTTGATGGTGTTGGCACTATTGAACGGAGAGCCATCACTCGTGATTTCGATATGTACTCGAAAGCTCATTTTTAGGTCTTGCAACACATGACGGAGGTGTCTCCGTACATCGACGAGCACAAGGGGATGATACGACAAGACAATCCTGGCCGATCCGAGGTTTGGATCACGGGACAACATAACAGTCAATTCAACGTGTGGATGAAAGTGCGAATCACCGGAGAGTCCGCAAGTGAGAACCTTAAATGGTTGGCAAAAGGGCCCACGTTTACTGTACAGACATGGCAGGGATACGACATCAATGGATACACATTTTACACGAAACCTCAAGATCGAAAGAGCACTGTGCAAAATAGTGGAGTGAGTGTAGAAGCTTTCCATGAGGAGTTCACCGAGACAGGCCCAACAAGGGTAGTACGTGGATTGAACTCGTACTACGGGTTCATTGAAGAAATTTGGGAGCTCGATTACGTACTGTTCAAGATTCCCCTGTTTCGATGCCGATGGGTCCAAATCCCACAGGGTGTGAAGGTTGACAGTTACGGTTTCACTTCTGTGGATCTCGATCGAGTTGCTTATAAAGATGAGCCATTCATACTTGCAAATCAAGCCATTCAGGTCATTTATGTCATTGACCCGGCCAATAAGAAGTGGCACGTCGTCCTTCATGGCAAGAGAAGGATTGTTAGAGTTGAAAATGTCGTAGACGAGGAGGAATACAATCAATTTGATGAGATTCCTCCATTTGGAGATGGCGTACAGGTCGATACTGAAGACACCGACGAAACCAGTTACGTGCGTATGGATCACCAGGAAGGGTTATACTTTAAAGGTAATCAACCATACGTCCTTATCTCTCTCTTTCCATCGGTATATCTCCTGTAATTCTCGTCTTTGCAGGGCCACGGCAAGTGGAAAGTTGAGGATAACATGGCTGTGTACGTGGAAATTGTCGGTCAAAGTCCCCATTTGTATGTAACATTAACTTGAGCATGCTCCACATTGTATGTTAAATTTATTTGAGCATGCTCCACATTGTAACCAATTTTCGGATCTACGTACACTGTAACCAATTTACAGAGCATTTGGACTATGTTTGAAATATCTGAGTGTTCATTTAAAACAAGTTTTTGAGCATTCAGAGTTAAAAACTACAGATCAGTTTCAAGTTGTAAAACTTACATTCAATAGAGAGATTACCACAGACGGTTGAATTATCACAGACGGGTGTGAATATAGAACCGACTGTGATATTCCCAACAGCGTCTCCGACGCTTCAAGTCTTCACGTGCACGGTCGATTCTCAAGTCGAAACCGTCTGTGATAATCTCAGTCACAGTCGGTTCTCAACTCACAACCGTCTGTGATAATCTCTCACTATGTAGATTATCATAGACGGTTTTTATTTGAGAACCAACTGTGATAATATTATCACAGACGGTTATGAATATAGAACTGACTGTGATATTCCCAACAGTGTTCGACGCTTCGAGTTCTTAACGTGCACCGTCGGTTCTCAAGTCCAAACCGTCTGTGATAATCTCAGTCACAGTCGGTTCTCAACTCAAAACCATCTGTGATAACCTCTCTGGAGATTATCACTATGGAGATTATCACAGACGGTTGTGAATGTTGGACCGACTGTGATAATCTCTACGCGGTACATAGTTCAAGGCGGGCTTTGTCTCGCTCATTTCCGGACTTCGCAACTGTTTGCCCTAGTTCTCTCCGCCCTAGCACAGTCCGTCGCGATCACCTCCATCGCCTCCCCACCGTTTCTGTCATTCTTGGTTAATTATAAGTATATGGGTTTTGTTATAGAATTATTAGTTGCAGATTTACTTAAACTGTTCTCTCTTTCACTTATGTTAGGAACTGATATGTCTGGTGACGAAATGCACCATTCGGGGAGTCAGAGTGACCTCGCTGGCGATGAGACGCCTGGGCCGGAGGTTGCCGCGTCCACCGTGACCCAGCCGCAGAAGAGAAAGGGGCGAGGCTGGACGACATGCGCGCGTCTGGACAAGCGAGAAAAGCAGCACGTCCAGTTCGACGACAATGGTGTGCCGGAAGCTCCGGACAAACTTGTTGGTCAGTACCGCTCACTATGCGGCAAAGTGGCAAGGGAGCGTGTGCCCATCACCACCTCCGACTAGGGTCAAGTGCCCCCAGAGTGCAAGGATGCACTGTGAGAAGAAATGCAGGCGGCGTTTCACATTCCCGAGGATCGCCACTTCACCATCCGCCGGAGGACACTGATGTCAATAAACAAGGCGTGGAGGAACTTCAAGAGTCACCTTGTCAGGCTCTATGTGTAGGAGTCGAAGACCCCCTTTGATGACTTCCCTTTCGTGACTCCCGAGGCATGGCAGCAGTTCGTCGAGATGAAGGCCAAGCCAGAGTTCCAGGAGCTTAGTGCGAAGGGCTGAGCTAACTAGGCCAAGAATACCCACCCACACAGACTAGGCAGTGGTGGGTATGTGGGGAAGAAGGCGTTGTGGAGGAAGCAGGACGAGGAGGCTTCCCAGTCTTCGGCCGGCAGTCCTTATGCGGGCATAACGGACGTGCGCGCCCACAATTGGTGCCGAGCAAGATCGACGATGACCTCCTCCGGAAGCGTCTCTGTGAATAACCCTGCGGACAGGGAAGTGATCGACCGGCTGGTAAGATTTTCCGATCACGTACTATTGTCGTAACACGTATGCAATGGGTTGCATTGCTAAGTTCTCCTGTTGTAGGTGACGCTGAGTGTGCAGGCAGCATCCGGAGAGTTCAACCCGAGGAGGGACAGGGATATCCTCACAGCGGCGTTAGGAAACAAGGAGCATCTAGGCCGCGTGCGCGGCCTCGGTGCCACTGTGCCTTGGAGGCATGGCTTCCCTGATGATGAGGAGGCGGCTAAGAGGAGAAAGAGATCCCACCAAGCCCGCGATGAACGGCTCAAGGAGGAGATGCAATCGGAGTTCGCTGTTCGGGACAAAGCACTACTGCAGCAGTTGTCGGAGATGCGGTCCATGTCTGAAGAGCTAAGAAAGGCGACCCAGGGCACCCCCCTTCTAGCAGCGGAAGTACCGACCCCCATTCTTGGCCACCGTAGTAGCTGCGCGTCTGCGCCGGGGTCTTCGCAGACGGAGCCCTCTCCAAAGTATCCGGTGGACTTTCTGCAGGTAATGACCGTTTGTCTATGTTAATTCATTCAAAAGTGAAAAGCGGTGAAATTCAATATGTTAATGCAAACTGTTTGTAGGAACCAGCCTCCTGCAAGCTTATGGTGCTGGCCGGTCTCTTCCCAATCGAGGCTGGCCGTGGGATGGCGCAACCATACACGGCGGGGGCCACAATCCACGGTGCCCCTCTATGTGAGGGTTTTTCACGGGTCCAGATGGACAGTGTCTTTGACCATTGCAAGGGTTTTCTGTTGGAGAAACCGCCAAACGACGAGATTACCACTCTTGGGGATGCGGTGCACACGTTCGTGCAATGGCCCAAGAAAGACATCGTCCTGGATGAGGTAATTCCCCCACCAGTTTCATAATTTGTACTGTAATAATAGCCCTCAGAGTTAGTGTCCTAATACGTAGGTTCTGACATCATAGACATCACAGACCGACACACGGCCTACTAGCCAGCCGACCCCTCCGAGAAGCCAACCAACGGGTCCGAAGACGAAGCTGACTCCGACTAGGAGGCAACCATTCAAGAAGCTGGCTAGTAGGGGAAAAGCAAAGAAGAGCCCGGCAAAGGAGAGTGAGAAGAGTGTGCCAGCTCTCATGCCATTCGCTCTGGGGATGCCCATGGCCTCCGATACCGCAATTTCGAGCATGGGGTTAGCATGCCAGAGCCTGCATGCATGGTACATGTGGAGGACAAACCAGACTAGGACGCAGTGTCCGATACACATCATGGTCAAGTACACCGTGGCAGAGTTCCATAACGACGTTGGGACCTACCCGGTTACCTTCGAAGACCTGCACAATTTACTGAACAAAGATGCGCTCGACTTGTCAATCCTACGGTCTTGGGTGTTGTAAGTATCCTACTATCCTACGCCTGTTCGTGCATATACGGATATATGTCATTTATTAATTGGTTACTTCCATGCAGCTGCATGACCAGCTATGCCAAATCTAAGGGCATACTTGTTGGTTTCTTGGACCCCCAGATGGTCGTCGAGGTGATGTTTAGGACCGATGCAGACTTCGTTGTCGACTACATCAAAAGAGGGTTGCTTGTTCAGGTCGACAAGGAGTACATACTTGTACCCTACAACCAGAGGTGAGTGCTTTCATCAGTACTTCACCTATAGATTAGTGTCTCCATGTGCACACCCCCAAACTTAGATTAAATTTTTAATTCTTTACGTGTAAGATGTAGCTACCACTGGATCCTGCTGCTACTTATTCCGAAAAGGAACAAGGTGTTCTACCTTGATTCATTGCAGAGGAAAGGGTACTCGTATTGCGGCGCACAAGATGTATTCGAAAGGCGATGATATTCATGTGGACCTGTCTTGCATGCATCTAGATTTACTGTCCTCAAATTGTCAATTTCGACTATCCTCAAACTGTCAATTTTGACTATCTACAGGGCTTTCACGAACTACTTTGCCGAGGGAGGGTGACAACACGAGCGGTGAGCCGATAAGTTTTAGAGGTTACAATTTTCGGTACAAATTTCAATTGGCATCTGTTTTACTTTATAACGTGTCCCCAGCTAACTCTCGGTCTGTAAATTGGCAGTGCCATCAGCAGCCGGACAACAATACATGTGGGTTCTACGTGATGAGCCACATGTATGACCTGATCATCACCCCTCACCGCCCAGATTTCCCCGAGGTATACAACTGCTCCCCTTTGTATCGATTTGGCAGAATTTACAACTGCATTGAGCTAATTTTTTCTGTACCAACTCTTGTTGTAGGGGGTCGACTTCCCTTCGGAGAGCTTTGACCCTCGGGAGATTGGTATTGTCCAAGGGATGCTCGCTGAGTTTTTCCTTGCGGAGGTCATATCAACCAAGGGGAAGTTTAGGGACCCGCAAGGTTCGTATTAGTGCGGCCTTACATTTATTTGTACATCTAACACACTGACTTTAATTGTCGATTACATTTATTGGTTCAATCTCAATTGTACATATTTATGAGTTCTGTGCTGTATATATGAAATGCTATTGTACATGTTTCTAAGTTGTGTGCATGTATATATGAGACTGTATATATTTGAGTACTGTGCATGTATGAAATTCATGAACTGTATATATGAAATACTATTTGTACAGAGGACATCGGTGACTGTTATAATCTCAGACGGTTTGTAAGATCAGAACCGTCTGTGCATGCACAGACGGTTCTGATCTTACAAACCATCTGAGATTATAATAGTCACCGATAATGACACTATCACAGATGGTTTTGACCTAAAAACCATCTGTGATATCACACTATCACTATCACAGACGGTTTTACCTCAGAACCGTATGTGATATCACACTATCACAGACGGTTCTGAGATTATAACACTATCACAGATGGCTTTGACCTAAAAACCGTCAGTGACATCTCACTATTACAGACGGTTCTGAGAGTATAAACCGTCAGTGATAAGGAAACAATCACAGACGGTTCCAAGATTACCACCGTCGCTGATAATGACAATATCACAGATGGTTTTGACCTCAAAGCCGTCTGTGATACTCTAAATACACAGACAGTTCTGAAACAACCGTCTGTGATAAGGACGCTATCGCAGACGGTTCTGAGGTCATAACTGTCTCTGATAATTTGAGTATCACAGACGGTTTTGATCTCAGAACCGTCTGTAATAATGTGAGAATCCCTGATGGTTTTGACATCAGAACCGTCTGCGATACTCATATTATTACTGACGGTTCTAAGATCAAAACCGTCTGTGGTAGTATGAGTATCTCAAATGGTTTTGATGTTATAACAGTCTATATATTAGGAGTACCATAGACGGTTCTGAGGTTATAACCGTCTCTGATAATGTGATTATCGCAGACGGTTATGATCTCAGAACCGTCAGTAATAATGTGAGAATCCCAGATGGTTTTGACATCAGAACCGTCTGCAATAGTCATATTATTACTGACGGTTCTGAGATCAAAACCATCTATGATAGTATGAGTATCTCAGACGGCTTTGATGTTATAATAGTCTGTGTATTAGGAGTATCACAGATGATTCTGATGTTATAACAGTCTGTGTAGTATGAGTATCACAGACGGTTCTGATGTTATAACAGTCTGTGTAGTATGAGTATCACAGACGGTTTTGATCTTATAACAGTCTGTGAAGGGAAAGATCACAGACGGTTCAAAACCATCTATGATAGTACATGATTATCACTGACTCGAATATCACTGACGGGTAAGAACCGTCTGTGATGACTGTTTTGACCCGACTGTGATAATGAATTCTGTAGTAGTGCACCAACCTTTGCAAATATTTGTAAACTCAATCGAAGATACAGCAAGCTCAGCATATGAAATGAATATCGATCTCTGTAGTTTAATCTGATGATTAAGTACAAGAAGGGCATACATAATAAACTGGATGATATGTTGTCACGACCACCAGTTATGACCCTGTGCTTATCAGCGTTTATGTAGATCGAACCCTCATGTCATGATGACTATGCCACAATGTATAGTGAAGATCCTGATTTTCGATCAGCACTGGCTAAAATCGAACTAGGGAAACCTACAGAGTTTATTTGACGAGAAGGACTCTTATACAAGGGCAATTTACTTTTATACCTCCTGGAGCACCTCGAGTTCAATGGCTGCAAAAAAATTCATACGTCAAAGGTTGCTGGTCACTTTGGGGTTACGAAGACTGCAAATTTTCATTGACATGTGTTCTGGTCGCGGATGCAGCAAGATGTGGCTAGCTTTGTTTGAGGCTGTGGTCTTTGCAGCATCTAAAAAACGGCAAACCGAAAATTGGGTTTGTACACTCCTTTGCTAGTTCCATCACGACCATGGGAAAGCACATCCATGGATTTCTTGGGAGGGTTGCCTAAGACGCAACGTGGCAACTACTATCTCTTTGTGGTCATTGATCGGTTCTCCAAAATGATAATTCTCATCCCTTGTTGAAAGACTATCATGAGAGAAGAAGCGTCTCAGGTATTCTCTCAACACGTTTGGACACATTTCAGACTACCAAATTCTATTGTGTCTAATCGTGATACTCGGTTCCTTAGTTACTTTTGGCGATCGCTCTGGACGATGATGGACACAAAGGTAAAGAGGAGTACTACTTTTCATCTTCAAACCGATGGTCAAACTGAAGTGGTAGATCAAACATTCGTTCATCTCATGAGGGGCTTTAACTCTAAGCATCCAAAGACCTAGGATGAAAGCATACCGTACATACAGTTTGCTTTTAATCAAGCAGTGCATAGTTCGACTGGGAAGTCGCCTTTTGAGGTCTGTCTGAGATTTCTACCACAGAGTCCATTCGACATGAAGTTTGTGATCCCTACCTCAGAGCAGAACAACAAGGAAGCATCTGATCAGGATCGAGCACACAAGTTCCTGGAAGGTATTGAACGGCTCCATGGTGAGGTTGAACAGAACTTGCTGAAAGCTCAACTCTAGTACAGGGTGTGAAACGATCGACACCGAGTTCATGCTCAATTCCAAGAAGGTGATATGGTATGGCTAAATTTGAGTAAAGAGGGACTAAAAGGTGAAGGTAAAAAGTTTAAACCCATCTGTTATGGTCCTTTTCGGATTTTGCGGAAAATTGGAAACAGTGCTTGTCAGCTCGAGTTACCTCTGTACATGGATATTTACTCGGTTGTCAATGCTGAGCACCTCAAACTTTTCGAGCCTTCAATGTTGGATGATGATTGATGCGACAGCGGCCTGATCTTCCGGTAGGTTCTACTTTGTGGAACGGAGACATTTGCATTCCAAGGCTTCTAATCAGCGAGGATTGAGTCCTTGCAATCGCTATACCCATGCACTTATCGTTATCAACCGTGCTCACGCCTGGATGACCTTACCATGAAGGTTAATTCCTGCACGCAGTAGAAGAAACGAGCAAAAACAAGATGCAAAGCAATCTGAAATTTCAGAACAAACAACTGAGGTTATCTTTCACCAAACCAAGTCTTTCGATACTACTCTGATGAACAATTGTATCTCATGCAGCGGGAAACAATGTAGCAAATAAACTAAGGAAGAACTTGAGGAGTTCAGCCATATAAAGGAGAGAGGGGTGGTGGCTAGGGTTAGCTTGCAACTCTAGGTAGGGTACATGGGCCGTGGCCCAAAAAAAGAGGTGACACAGCACTGAGAAGCCCAAAACAGATTCTGGCCACAACTTGTTTTGACGATGTCGAGTGACTCAGAATAAATTTTGAAGTGGGGCCAGATCCGTTGGAAAGATGACGTCGTGGGCTTCTCCATAAAGTGCTCAAACATTCCAAACGGATTCCGTATGCAGTTTTTATGTTTGTTTGAAGGTGATCTCCTCCCTAGTGGCCGAACTGGACTCCATCTCGTGTACAACTTGGGCCGAGGCTTGCCTTGGTAAAGAATTACATCCTTGCTGGTACATCCCATGATTCTTAAGTACAGGAACATCATCCTTATATTGTAACATATCCTCCAAAGCATAAGTATGTAACCTTAGGAATGAACTCACCTGGTAATTTAACTGTCATGCATGTGCCCTTGTAATTGGTCCTTGCATAGGAGGTGATGGAATTGAAGTAGTGTGTGTATCCGTCATAGTGATGTCCTCATCAATGAGCCTTATACCATAGTGCTGTCTGTTGAAGACTTGGTCTATCAACGAGAAGAACCTCTACCTGACAACGTGATCTTGAAGAAGAAAGTGACTACCGCAGTGGCACACGAGAGTCTTTCCGAATCGAATGGAAAGATCAACGAGCACGTGTGGCAAAGTGGTACACCCGTGAAGATGGTCAATCTCAATTTCTACATCTTCAGTTTTGATCAAGTGGTCGTCCACGGTGGTTGGCTCCTTCTCAAAGGGGAGTCATGATCCAGGAGGATCTTCGAATCCTTCAGGTCGAATTCAGAAAGGATTCGCGCGACCTTGGACAGGGTTCAATTTTTGGTCGGATTGTATTTCGGTCCATATATATATATATATAATTGAGTCCTTTATAGGTTTAGTTAGTTGTCTGAGTCTAATATGTTTAGGTTATTGAGTCTGATACGTATTCATACAATTGGACTATAAATACTTTGTAACAGTCTTAGTTTAGATCATCGAATACTATCGAGTCTAGATTAGAGTATAAGACACATAGTTCATTGATCGACGTAGGCGAGTGCATCCTAACGTTCAATGTGTACAAGATTCCTCTCTTTAAGAAAGAGTTTTGTTATCTTTTGAATTGTGTTTTTCATTAATTTGAGTTTCGGTAATTCTAAATAAGATCCTGTTATTCCGCATATTAGTATATGGTCGAGTATAGTCGAAACCCGGCTATACTTCAATCAGATCAAGTGAGCATCAGATCAAGACTAGATCAAAATTTGGTCTAGACTTGAATCAGATCAGACAAGGGGTAAACTTGTATGACTAAGTAACATAAAGAAAGGAGAAAAATTATTCAAGACTCCGTGCTGACACATAAAAGAGTAGGAGATATTTTTTCTGGTCATTGGTTGGTAGCTGAACACAATTATCTAATATATTTTATATAATTATCTAATATGAATTACAATTATATTTGAATTACTAATTGAGGCAATCTAACCAGCAATAAGTGATTTTTTCGTTCCTTATTATGAGCCAGAGTCTTATAGATTATATTTCTTAAACAAAGATTTATGTAATAAATACTATGGACGGTTGCACCCAAAGAAAAATACAAAAAAATTAATTTTTCCCATGATGTGATGTGACATGAATGGATAATTACATGTACAAGATACATGACAAAGTAATGGATAATTTCATAAAAAAATACATTAAAAAGATAAATATGTTGTAAATGTAATATTCTGTGGATATTATTGAATATGCCATTAAAATAACAATAAATGGGTCTAACTGTAAAAAAAAAATAAGAAGATGAATAAAGAGTTTCATTGTTTCTCTCTTACGTGTGTTTCTATGATTGTTTATTTTATTAATTGTGCGTAAGATCAACATATTACCGGTATGAGTTTGCTTTGATTCTATTATGTTGTTGGATCTCTCTTTTAATGCAAATTCAATCGGAAATTCTTAGATATGTAATTTTAGATCTAGAAATTTTTTCTGAAATATTAATCTCGGTCGGCCCATCATCAGTCGTCATCGTCTCCCTCGTTGCCGGCCAGCAACCGCATCAATGTGGCTCTGGCTCAAAGTAGAATAGCCGGCAGCCACAGCCTGTAGCCGTCGCCGCCGCGTCCAACGCTGGCTTGAAGCCAAGCGTCGCTCCTTCAGCCACATGGCCCGCAACCGCCATTCCCGTGCCCATCTGTTGCCGGCATGGCACCAAGCCGCGCCAGCCGTCGCCCATCGACTCCAGTCGATCATGGAGTTGTCGCGCATGCCTCTTGCTGCCCGAAGTGGCTGCCGCGCATACTCCTCACTACCGGTCGCCGTTCCACCGCACCCGACGACCCGAAGTCACCACAACACCACCACGACTGCGTCCCATGTGCTCGTCGACGAAGCGTCGACCCGAAGGCGCCGCCGTCGCGCAATCCGCTTCTATCACGCCATCATGCAATGCGATCCAAGCCGCTGGTGTCACATCCTGATTTTTAGCATCTTCCCTGAATTTTTTATATTAAATTTTGATTCCTAAGGCTATCTCCAACAGGCTTGGCTCTTACTTGGCTCTTAAACAGAATATTCCTTGCCACGTGTGCGAACACCATCTCAAAGCACCAAGCAAACACCAAGCCTCCAACAGCTTGGCTCTTGCTTGGCTCTTGGCGTGGGCCCCACACTCCTAACCACCAACCAAACACCAAGCAAGAGCCAAACACTCCAATGGCTTGGTTCTTGCTTGGCTCTATACAATTTAACAATTATATATTCAACAAATTTGTATTAATTCATTAAATTCAATATTACCAATATATTAATATATTACCTACGAAATTAAATTCGATATTTGCGACAAAAAATAAATTCGACATTTTGGATTTAAAAATTGCACTTGACAAAAAAAATATATATTAAAATTCGAATAGCGGTACATGACATAATTGCGAAATACAGAAAAATTAAATTTGCAAACAAATGCCTACTACAAAATCCGGTAAGATGCTACTCGTCGGCGTTTCCTCCAAAACGTTGCCAAATGTGCTTGATCAAGTCTCTTTTGAGTTGCGTGTGCGTAGGTTGAGCACGGATGGCAGCATTTCTTCGAAGTACATATTCGAAAAAAGGTGTACCCCCAGTGCAAATCACAGGCGGTACTACCGTGGATGTGTCCGGATGATCATTGTAGTCATAGTTGGAGGCATTGTCGTCGCGCTCGTTCTCTATGATCATATTGTGCAAGATGACGCAAGCCCGCATGATCTTCGCGAGAGTTGACTGTCCCCAAAATCGTGCCGCACCGTGCACGATGGCAAATCGAGACTGTAGAACTCCGAAAGCCCGCCAACATCTTTTCTCGCTCCTTCTTGCTGCTGCGCAAACAACCGATCTTTCACCGTCTGTGGGAGGGGTATCGTCTTCACAAAGACAGCCCACTCCGGGTATATACCATCGGCGAGATAACCCCATGTTGTACTGTCAGCTGTTGACAGAGTACTGAACATGAGGAGCCCGCCCTTTCAACACATCGGTGAATAAGGACGATTGGTTTAGCACATTGATGTCGTTGTTGGAGCCTGTAACACCAAAAAAGCATGCCATATCCAGAGATCATACAAAGCTACCACTTCAAGTATAATCGTCGGGACTCCATAATCTCCACGAGTGAATTGAATTTTCCATGCTACGGGGCAATTTCTCCATTCCCAGTGCATGCAATCAATGCTTCCCAGCATACCTGGAAAGCCACGGGACTCTCCTTGTTGCAGTAGGCGGTGGATATCCTCGACGGTGGGGCTGCGAAGATATTGGTCGCCAAATATGTCGATGACACCTTGTACGAAGTGCTCCAAGCATTGAATCGCCGTGGACTCCCCAATCCGCACGTACTCATTGACGGCATCGGCGGGGCCACCGTACGTGAGCATACGCATTGCTGCGGTGCACTTCTGTAAAGGGGAGAGTCTACGGCGATTAGTGGAATCCCTTCTTTCGGTGAAGTAGGGGGACCACCCACCTAGAGCTTCAACGATACGGAGAAAGAGGGGTCTCGCCATCCGAAAACGCCGGCGGAAGATATTGTCAGGGTAGACGGAATATTCGGAGAAGTAGTCGGCGACGAGCCATTGATGCCCCTCTTCGCGGTCTCTCTCAACATATCTCCTATTGCTACTTCGGCAGCGTCCACGGGATGATGAAGCATCGAGTCGGGCGTAAAGACCGGCGATGATACGATCTTCCTCCTCCTCCTCCTCTATGAATTCCACTAAGAAATCCTCGATTTTGTTCACAGCATCCTCCTCGGAGCTATGTGTGCTCGAATTAGAGCTAGAAGACATTTTGTGAGTGGCTACTGAAACTGAGTTTCTCAAGAGCTGCGCCGTTTGAGAAGATAGTTGGATTGTGAAGAGAAACTTTATGGAGGGGGTGAATATATAGACAAAGAGTCCAACGACTAGTTTGCAACGGCTAATTTTGAACGGCTATATTCCAATGGCTAGGCTGCAACGGCTATATTCCAACGGCAATTTTGCAACGTCTACTTTGCAACGGCTATATTCCAATGGCTAGTTTCCATAGTTGGACACCAAAGTCAAATTAAATAGAGAATCATATATAGATTAATAACGGAGGATACATGGTTTGTTATAAGAGATAATTCAAAAACAAAATAACTAATCATCTGCGGCATTAAGTTTCTGTCTCAGAATCTTCATCCCTGCATCGTACTCCACTTTTTGTGCATCGTCGAAGATGGATTTGTCGAGACTCATCATTTTCCAATACGCCTTATACAAGGCGGACTTTTCCTTCGACTTCGCCACGTCGCGCAAGTTATCCGACATACGGAGTACGTCCTTCCTCTTGTCGGCCCGGTCAGGTTGATTTTGGATGAAGGCATCGATATCTGCTCTCATTGCCGACGTAGAATCCTGCGAGTCATAAACCCTTCCCTTACCTTTGCGCCTCGCCTTAGCAGAGTCTCGTCCTTCCGGCCGTGTCTCCGCTGGTGGCACATCATCGCTGTTAGACGATGACGTGTAGGTGCCCGACTCCGACAATCTGCTTCTTTTGCTGGGAGGATCAACATAAGCTGCAGACCACTTAGGTTGACCGCGAACCACCGTCCACCAATGATCCAAGACAAACGGATGACCCATCTCCGTCTTGTACATCTCCCGGGCCTGCACCATGAGTTGGTCGTCGGAACGACCGCTGGCATAGACTTCATTCAGTCGGAGCCAAACACCGTTGAATTGGACCACCTTTTTGTTGGTTCGTTGCCAGTGGTCCTTACAGTGTTTGGTCTCCCTTCTCCTACTTGTCGGCACCGTTTCGTTGTATGCCGCTGCTACGTTAGCCCAGTACATGTCGCACTTTCTATTGTTTCCATCAATAGGATCGAACGAATTGTTGAGCCAAGAGCTAATCTGCATGTAGTAAAAAATTTTGAATATCGAAGTCGAGCGTAAATATATTTCTTCCATAGTACTCATGTATGAAAAATCAAATTATTACCAGTTTTACATCGTCATCATTGGACCACGGTAAGTGCTTCAGCTTTCGGCCAGCGTCCACAGCAGCTCTGGTGTTGGTGTCATCGATGACAGGTCGGGCCTCCAGATCGGCTAGAGCAGAGTCTGGAGTGCCGTTCTCGGAGACAGACGCAGAGTGCAGTTGAGGTGGGGAAAACTGCGGACATGTCGGTGGCATGCCGACAAAATGAAAATTTTGGCTATACTGTGGGGGCGATGGAATTGCGTGGCCGTGTGGTGGATATGGACGATAATTTTGGCTGTACTGTGGATATGGCTGGTAATTCGGTGGATACGCTTGGTAATTCGGTGGATACGGCTAGTAAGTCGGTGGCTGCGAAAAACCGGGTTGCTGTTGTGTGTTTGGGGTTTCATTTTTTTCGCCGGGGGATTGGGAAGAGCCAAGCTAGTTAACAAAACCACCAGGTGGATTAGAATTCATGTGAAATTTTTGGAAACTTTTATAGTAATTTTGGAGTGGTTTTGGGTGTGGATGGATGAAGAAGTGTGAGTGAAAATGGTGAAATAGCATGTCTTTATATAGGGGAGAGCTGGGAAAAAATTCAGTGATTTTTGTGATTTTTTTGGATTTTTTGGGAATTTTTTATGATTTTTTAGGGCAAAAATGAATTAAAAAGCATTCCAACGGCTATTTTTAAACGGCTGGAAAAAAACGGCTATTTTTTCAGAGGCTAACAGGTGGGACCTGCATTTATTCTCTCCTCAACGGCTCTTTTTTCTAATTCCCTCGCTGACATGTAGGCCATCAGAAACCGACCCCACATGTAAGCCTCTACGGCTACAATTAATTAGGTATATAAATATTTCATTTAACATATATGCGGTTATTACTTGTATGGTTAATTGTTATACACTATTCAATGACCGGTGGGCCATCAATTTTCCTGGCCCCACAGATAAGTGGCTCGAGCTAACACGCACGCGCGTCGCCGACGTCATCAACGCGGCGCACTCCCGGGTGGCGGGCCCCACATGGCTTTAAACCGCGTGCGACGCGGCTTTAGACTCTACCCACGTATGACGTGTGGGGACGCGTCTCATAGGGCCATATGTCAGTGATATTTTCAAGATTTGCGCGGTGCGTGCGGGGACTGACACCGGCACGATATATGTGGGCGTGGGGCCCATGCTACAAAATCGCTGCCACGTTCAAACGCTGCACCCAATGAATGACATGCGGGGCCTTTTATTCGCTGGTCCCACATGTCAGATCCTTATTTACGCGGGTATGTTTCGCCGTTCGTCGTCTCGGTGGGGCCCACGAAGCGCGTTCGTTCGCGTCTTCGTCTTCTCCAACGGGGGCGCGTCCTCGCCGCAACCTCGCCTCCCGTCCGCCTCATCCCATAGCACGCGGACGTCACCTCGCGTCGAGCAAACGCCGAGAAGCTTTCAGCCACCATCGACGCGAGCCGCCGCTGCCGTCGTCGTTGGAGTAAGCGTAAGGATTCTATGTCCTCTTTTTGCTTAGTTCAAACTTTGAATTTTAGCTGTTGCCAGAACCTTGTTGCTGCAAGCCATATTTAAGTCCCAGTATGTATGTATATGTATATGTATATATATATATAACCAAATCTCTATCTATATTTTTAGGAATTTAGCTAAGCACCTCCCAACCCTAGCAAAATAATATTCTAAACCTAGATACAAAAGTGAAGATAAAAATTGTTAGTTAAAACTACTGATTTAATCTTCAGTTCAATTGGTGTAAATAGTAAGTGTTCTGTCTTAACCTCATTCTAATTACTACTATCAACCCAGAGCTTCATCCTTCTCATATTTCCTTAAAAAGATACAAGAAAGTGACCGCTAATTGCTTAAATATTTCACTGTATATATGGTGTTGGACTTGCAAGGTAACAGTATCAATATTTGAACACCTCTGCAAAAAAAGTAGTGGCAATTAGTCACACATGCAGCTACTTGTCGACTTACACACATGTATATCCAGTAATAATGCTGGGGTACACACATATGTATAATACACCCTGTAAAGCAAACAGTACTGCAGAATAGAGGTGGCTATGTATACACGCAGCAGCTTGAAGCAGTGTACAAATAAGACAATACGGGCAGCGCTACAGGTCCGAGATTTTTTATCGTTAGGATCTCTGGCAACTGATAGTTCAATCCCCAATTAGCTCCGGCGCGTTCCCTGGCCGAAACGGCGATGGGTTCACCGGGCGCACCACAGTTTTCTTTTTTTTTTTTTTACTAATTTTACTCCACTGTAGCGTGCTGGCCTGTTGTGAATTTGTCGTACGGATAACACATAAAAAATACCAAAATAAAACACAATAGAACTAATTTACAGAAGTGAACTCAATCACCAGGCCTAGTCGCGACTTACCCGAAAAGACGGCCAGTCGCCAAGCTAGTTGTCGACTAGAAACTTCAGTAGCCGATCAAGCTAGCGACTGTGAAAAGACCAACTGGTCGCCAAATGAGCTGGCGACTGATGGGGATTATATATTGAGCACAAATCTGGTCTTTGGTGACTGAAGCATTCGACCAGTTTCCCAGCTGTTTTCGCAATTTCTCAGGGGAATCGACCGAAAATTCGACCAATGGCCATCTCAACTGGCGACTAGTTGTGGCAACTGATGAAACTTAATTTTTTTTGGAAAATTTCGACCCGAATGCAGCACTAGTCGTGCCTGTGGTCGTGGTCGGTTCGGTCAGTTTGAATTTTTTTATTTTTTGGTTTTTTCCAAAAAAAGAGTCAGTCCTAGTCTACAAAAACAGGTTTTGGGTGGCCAAACAACGTCGGAATTGATTGATTTTCACGCCACCATGTTCATAAGAGAGAGAACTATATGTTAGTATACCGGGTTGGCTCTTGGCTAGCACTGGTTTTAACGTCCCGCTCGATGGAATGTTCTTAGCAATTCAAAATATATAGAATTGAAAGAATTGACCGAGTTCAGCTTACTTATCTAGTCTCCCGCATTTTACAGCTTGATACGATGCATGTTTACCTTGAAAGTGGTACCGTTGTGCACCCGAAACTCTACAACACCATACGGGAAGACGTTTTCTATCGCATAAGGTCTAGTCAATCGTGATTTCAGTTTTTTTTGGAGGAAGATGATGTGATGTGGACCTGAATGTCATGATTTGAATTTGATTGCCCCTGAAAAAGAAAAAGAAAAAGAAAACAAAGAAAAAGAAAGAGAAATAAGAAAAGAAAATTAAAAGAAAGAAAGAGCATCGGGTTGTCTTCCGACAAGCGTTGGTTTAACGTCCCGCTCGACGTAGACCCTAACATGATCTTTATGGAGGTTCCCGATAGTGATTTTGAATGTTTGTTGCAGTGGGAGAACTAAGCCTATTGTTTAGCAATTCAGATTTTTCAGTTTTCATCGTAGCTAGGTTCAATCAATGTTGAGGCTCAATACCAATTAGATCATCAGTAAAATATCCTAATGCCTTGCGATGCAGTGTTAATGTATTGATCAACGTGCTTGAAGGTTTATCAGTTATATTGGCATCTACAAGCATAGGATTATATTTATCTCTATCAAGAAACATATATTTCACCGAGGAAGGAAGGGATGTGAGATTTGGTACCTTGTTTGCGCAAGAATTGTCATGATTTCTTACCATCAAGAGTTGATTGGGCAATGATGATTTGTTTGTAGTAGAATGATCATCCTTTTTATTTCTCATCTTTGTGTTGTCATCAAGAGCATCATCTCCAATTTGTTTACCCTGCAATATAGTTTCAAGAGGGTCTATCTGGCATGTGGTGTCCTCATACATAGGGCAGTTAGCAATTTCAAGCAGTTTAAACAATACTTTCTCATTCCCCATATGAAAAGCAATTGTACCCTCACATATATCAATTTGAGCTTTTTCTAAATCATTCAAATCCCTTTATTTGTAAGAATTTCTTTTAAGAATTTTCCATATGAAGGAATTTTAGTGATAAGATCAGCAAAAGGCACAATCACATTCAGTTTTTTCAGGATATGAAAGGATTTGTCATTATAATTAGACTGGAGGTAATGACTTGGAAAAGATGGAATTGGTTTAGAAACATGTGTTACCTCATTATTACCTGATTATGTTTATTTTGATTGTTCATCCTTCCCGAGGTCATCTGCCAGCATAGGTGGATCATTGTGCTTAAGTTTGGTCGTCGGCATCAAATCCTTGATAGGTGTCTTCGTTGGTTCCGGCTGCACCTTCTCTTTTTGGAAAGTTCCTTCACCATTCAAATCAACAGTATCAACGCAAGATATAACATTAATATGTTCAAAATCACGATGGTTGATAGGTTGAGAAGGAAGAGAGTTAGAAATCATTGGTGCGAGATTGGCCATTCGCACGAATTGAGTCTCGAGCATGCGAATGTGTGTAGAGATGGAGTCGATCTTCTGGTTCAATGCAACCTTTTCCTTCTCTTGATTTGCGAGAAAAGCTTCTAGCATGCGCTTGATGTTGGATTGTTCAGGTTGATTTTGTCGTTGATGTGGTGGCCAGTACGGTTGTTGTTGTTTGAAACGATGGCCATGGTGCTTGGTATGACTGATGTTGTTGAGGGAGTTGGTGCTGCGGTTGGATCGGTCCTAATGCAGTGTGTTCATTCCCCCATTGCGTGTAGTTCTGTGTCATACCTTCAATTAGATCGTACAATTCGTCAAGACTTTTGTTCATAAGTGCATCGCCATTTGTGGAGTCAACAGTCATCCGTGCAGTGTAATTCAAAGTGTTATAAAACTTTTGAACTATAAGCCACTTTTCTAGGCCATGGTGTGGGCACGATCTCAAAAGTTCCTTGTACTACTCCCATGCTTCGTAGAGTGATTCTCCTCCCCGCTGAGTAAAACAAACAATCTGGTTCCGAATATATGTAGTTTTAGATGGAGGAAAAAATTTATTGAGAAAAATGCGTGAGAGTTCATCCCACATTGCTATTGATTTGGTGGATCTCAGGTCGAGTTCGGAAAGGCTTCATGACCTCGACAAGGCTTCGCAACCTCAGAAGGGTTCATGACCTTGGAAAGGGTTTGCAACAAGGATCCAATCTCTGGTCGGATTGTATTCCGATCAATCTATATATAACTAAGTCTTATCTGTTATGGTTAGTTGTTCGAGTCTAATACATTTAAGTTATTGAGTCTGATACGTATTCATATGATTGGACTATAAGTACTTTGTAACAGATTGAATCTATATCTACCTGGTTATCTACCTTGCATAGATCAGATCGAGTATAGCTCATTGACGTATGTGAGTGCGTCCTAACATTCGACGTGTAAAGATCCTTCTTTTCAATAAAGAGTTGTGCTATATTTTGAATTGTGTTTTCAATCAACTTGGGTTTAGGTAATTCTGAGTAAGATCCCGTTATTCCGCATATTAGCATCTGATCGAGTATGCTCAAAGCCCGTCTATACTTTAGCATCTGATCGAGATTGGTCAAAGCCCGTCTATACTTCAATCAGAGCAAAGAGTATCAGAGTAGATCTAGTCCAACACTTGGTCTATGTCTCAATCTGATCAAGTTGGTATCAGAGCAACTATCCTATCCTATGGATGGTGAAGACTCACCAGGGTTACAAAACATCCGGTGAAACTCCGCAAGAAACTCTTGCAGCGAAAGGCGATCATTCGACAGTTTCTACAGTCACGTCTCCGAAGATGTCTGACGATACCTCCGTTCAAGCTAACCTAGCCGAACAAGTGGCTAAACTCTCCACCAACATGGATACCTTGCTTGTTTGGATTAAGCAGTAGGCCATGGCTGTACCTTCTGAAGTTGATGCTTCAAAAGGCAAGGTTAAGGGTGTGAAGATTGGTGAAGACTTGCGCAGGCCAGACGAAGATGAAGACAAGGCAACCATAAGGCTGATAACCTCGCCGACACCTCCTTAGTTGTCAGATCATTCAAGGTCGAAGCTGAGGTTGATATGCCCATATACGATGGGGTGATCGATGTTGAGAAGCTAGACTCATGGATTGATCAGCTTAAGACCTACTTTGACCTGCAAGGTTTCAGTACCATTCAAAAGGTGAAATTCTGAAGGACCACGCCAAGACATGGTGGAAGGCCCTTGTTGCTAATGGTGAAGTTGACGACCTTGCGTGGGGTCAATTCAAACGACTCCTACGACAAGAATTCTATCCGATGGGTTATCTTGAGGAGAGATGGGATCGTTGGCACAGATTGTATCAATGCTGCGATCAATCCGTCTAGGATTATACGACGAAGTTTTGGAGACAAGAAATAGTCATTGGCATCTCGCTCTCTGATCGTCAAGTGTTCCAAAAATACACATCTGAACTTTAGAAATCAATCAGTGCTAAGTAAAGCCTGTTCGGCGTCCAGGATATCACGACCGCAAGCACAACTGCTATGGTGACCGAGAAGAAAAATAAATCCCGCAGCGACAAGGACAAGAAAGAGAATTCGACCTCGTCCAAAGGAAAGTTGAGTCCGAAGAAGAGTACTCCAAAGTCAAGTATGAGCATCTCTTGTGATCATTGTCATGTTGTTGGGCATACAAAGGATAAATGCTATAAACTCCATCATGAGCTTCGCCCAATGAAAAACGAACCAGCGAAAGAGAACAACTACAGCTACTACGGCTACACTTGAAGGAGTTGCCTGAGTGAATTCGGTTGATGAGGTGGATACGACCTTGTCTCTAATGGCAATGCCGAAGGAGAAAGGATCGGATTCATCTAACGATCATCACTCAATGGAGGACTTGTTCACTATCAACATCCAAGTGAAGCACGAAGTGGTCGCAGCAATTATTCGATCCTGGAAATCAGAAGAATTTAGTTTCTGCTGGATTGGTTCGATGACTTGGTTTGAAGACGACCACACACCCGCGACTGTATCCACTGGGTTGGTTTACATCCGACGTGAACCAACAGATTACGAGTTAGTGTGTGTTGAAATTTACGATCTCTGCTCGATATATCGATGAGGTTCGATGTGATGTTGTTCCTATCGATATTTGTCATGTGATCCATGGGAGTCCGTTCTTGTATGATCGAGACGCTCACTTCCTTCGACGAGTGCAAGAGTACAAGTTCACTAAAGACAGAGTTAAGTTTGTGATCAGTAGAGGCGTCCACATCAACACCTTGAACTTCATTATCGTAAATGAAGCCAAAATAATCATCAATGCATGTCAAAAATACATGCTTGTTATGATTAGACCAGTTAGTCAAAGTGATAGTACTCGAGCAGTGTTGTCATTGATGTGCCGAGAAGATTCTGGTCGTTTGTCGGGATTGCTGGAGAAATACAGTGATCCGTTTGAGACCTAGTCTTGGTTTTCGCACTAGACTCGCCCAAATTCTAATATGAGGAATAACGGGATCTTACTCGGAAATACCGAAACCCAAAGGTTGATCGAAAACACAGCTCAAAGTAATTGCACAACTCTTTATTTCAAAGAGGGCTTACACGTCGAACGTTAGGCACACTTGCCTATGTCGAAGGAACTATAAATTGGATATATGATCCAAGACTGTAATAATATTCGATGATCCAAACTAGACCTATTACAAGGTATTTATAGTCTAATCGTATGAATACGTATCAGACTTAGTAACCTAAACATATTAGACTCATATAACTAACTAACCCTAAACAGATAAGCTTAGTTATACATATTCGGATCGAATTACAATTTTGACTAGACTTTGAATCCTTCCCAAGGTCGCAAACCTTTCCAAAGTCGCAAACCTTTTTGTGGTCGCGAATCCATTGCGAACTTGACCTGAGATCCTCCCGGATCATGACTCCCCTGTTGAGAAGAAGCCAACTCCCGTTGGTGACCAACTGTGAAGATGTAGAGAACGACTGGGAGTCTTGGAACGAACACACGATGAGCAATGCTACAATCGTCGGATCGAATGTACGGATAGGTGTTCATGGAGCTTGGCACCTCCATCATGGATTGTGGCCTTGGCCACTCGCGGATAGCCTTCCCCTTGTCGAGGTTGATACCATCACCAATCCCAAAGCTAGGATTACGAAGTTTGGATAGTGACACCATAGAGACAAGTTGCATGTCGTTTTCGACTAGTCGTTGTGGTGATCTACTATGTACCTCTGCGAATAGTGCGTTGTTTCTTCCGGCAAGCTCGCTAAACAACCACCACTTTCCATACTCGATGTACCACAATCCTCTTGGCTAACTGGACGCATCACGCTCAGCACACACTTTGAGTATGCATTGACAATCCGTTTCGCCTGATTTGCTATCAACAAGTTCTTGGTGTCGACGTGGTCATTTTTGCTGATGATGAATTTCGTCCCATCCTTTGTGAGGTCGTATTCTTAAGCTCTTCAGTGGTAATGGGCATCACGATCGTACAAGAACGGACTTCCAAAAATCACTTGGCAAATATCGATGGGGATGACATCGCATTGAACCTCTTTGATGTAACGAGCAGATATTGCAAACTTCAACACACACTGACTCGTAATCTGTTGGTTCACGTCGGATGTAAACCAACCTAGCGGATATGGTCATGGGTATGTGGTTGTCTTCAAACCAAGTCACCGAACCAGTCCAGCGGAGACCAGATTCTTTTGACTTCCAGGATCGAATATCGTTGTGACCACTTCGTGCTTCACCTGGATGTTGATGGTGAACAAGTCCTCCGTTGGGTGATGGTCGTTCGGTCTGAACCCTTCTCCTTCAGCATTGCCATCAGAGACAAGGTTGTATCCACATCATTAACCGAATTCACTCAGACAACTTCATCGTCAGGTGAAGTCGCAGTAGCCGTGATGAGGAACGGGGTCCCGATCTTCCAACAGGTAGGGGATAGTTCGATTGGTGGAGACTCGACGTTGACGATCCGCTTTCGACCAGAACCGATCTAGGCCTGCAATTGCTACACCACTGCTCCGTTCGTTATCAACCGTACCGAGGCGCGGTTGACCTAGACACGAAGGCCTGTTCCTGCAAGCGAATCGAAGAACACGTGCAAGAACACAGAAGAAGCAATCTAGAACTGCAAGTATGTATTAAGATCACGAAGTGTTGGGGTTCCACAAACTGAAAGACGGCGAACTGCGACAGCAGAAAATTCTAAGCAAAACCCAAGTCTAACAATGATGGCTATGAGGTTTTAATATGCGAGAGGGGTGGCGTCTAGGGTTTGGGGCGCACCCCCCCACACGGGATATACGAGCCGAGGCCCAATAGACAGGTGACACAGTACTGCACGGCCCAACAGAATCTGGTCTCCACTTGTTTCGACGATTGTGATTGACTCAGAAGGATTTTGGACGTGAGATCAGATCCGTTGGAAAGGTCTCGTCGAGGGCTTCTCCGTAATGTACTTGAACGCCCCAAATGGAGTTCGTATGCATCTGCTACGCCCATTTGAAGACAGGCTGCTCCGCCGTGGCCGACCCGGACTCCAGCTCGCGGTAGACTTGATTCCCGACCCGTCTTGGCGCAAAGTGACACCCTCGCTGATCAACACCATGATTCCTGAGCACAAGCACAATATTATTAGGTAGTAACTCGCTCTTGTCAATATTCTCTCGTGTACTAAGAAACGAGCTCACCTGGTGATTTAGTTGATGTGCACGTGCCCTTGTTATTGGTCCTTACACAACGGGTGTTGGAAGAATGGACGCATCGTTAGGGGTGATGTCCTCATCATCCTCCCCTTCTTGAATTGGAGTCGTCCTCGACTCAAGCTCATCTTCTTCTCCCAAATATGGCCGCAAATCTGAAATGTTAAAAATGGGGCTAACCCCGAAATCTGCAGGCAACTCAAGTTTGTAAGCATTATCGTTTATTCGCTCTAACACCTTAAATGGACCATCCGCACGAGGCATTAATTTTGACTTTCTTAACTCAGGAAAACGCTCTTTACGTAAGTGTAGCCATACAAGATCTCCAAGAGTAAATATCAATTCCTTTCTACCATGACTACCAGCAATGCGATATTTTTCATCCATTCGCTCAATATTTTGTTTTGTTGTTTCATGTAGTTTTAAAATAAACTCACCACGTTTCTTAGCATCAAGATTGACCTTTTCAGATGATGGAAGAGGCAATAGGTCAATAGGAGCGCGAGGGTTGAAACCATACACTACCTGGAAAGGACTTACCTTGGTAGTCGAGTGTAACGCACAGTTGTAGGCAAACTCCACATGAGGAAGGCACTCCTCCCACATCTTTAAGTTCTTCTTCAAAACAGCTCGCAACTTTGTGGACAAAGTGCGATTTACCACTTCCGTTTGGCCATCAGTTTGGGGATGACAAGTAGTAGAAAACAGTAACTTCGTCCCCAATTTATTCCATAATGTCCTCTAGAAATGACCCAAAAATTTTGTGTCGCGATCTGAAACAATAGTGGAAGGCATACCATGCAAACGAACAATTTCTTTGAAAAATAAGGCAGCAATGTGGGTGGGATCATCACTTTTGTGGCAAGGAATAAAGTGTGCCATCTTGGAGAATCGATCCACAACAACAAATATACTATCCCTCCCCCTCTTTGTCCTAGGCAAACCTAGAACAAAATCCATCGAGATATCCTCCCACGGGACACTAGGAGTAGGAAGAGGCATATACAAACCGTGTGGATTTAACCGTGACTTTGCCCTTTGACACGTGGTGCAGCGTGCCACGAAGCGCTCAACATCACGCCTCATCTTTGGCCAATAGAAGTGCGTGGCCAAAACATCCTCCGTCTTTTTGACACCAAAATGTCCCATCAGGCCTCCTCCATGAGCTTCCTGCAACAACAAAAGACGAACGGATCCAACTGGAATGCATAGGTGGTTAGCTCTAAACAAGAACCCATCATTGAGTACAAATTTATTCCAAGCCCTCCCATCCTTGCAATTAATCAAAGCATCTTTGAAATCAGCATCTTGAGCATATTGTTCTTAATAGTTTCAAGTCCAAAAATTCGACAGTCAAGTTGAGACAACATAGCATATCTCCGAGACAAAGCATCGGCAATTACATTATCTTTCCCTTTCTTGTGTTTAATGATGTAAGGAAAAGATTCAATAAATTCTACCCACTTGGCATGTCTACGGTTCAATTTGTTTTGACTGCGAATATGTTTCAGCGACTCATGATCAGAGTGAATAACAAATTCCTTAGGCCATAAATAATGTTGCCACGTCTCTAAAGTTTGCACAAGATCATACAACTCTTTATCATACATGGAGTAATTTAAAGTAGGCCCACTTAATTTCTCGCTAAAATATGCAACAGGCTTACCTTCTTGCATGAGCACACCACCAATTCCAACTCCACTAGCATCACATTCAAGTTCAAAAGTCTTACCAAAATCTGGAAGTTGGAGTAATGGTGCATTTGTTAGCTTTTCTTTCAAAAGGTTGAAGGCTTCCTCTTGTGGTTGTCCCCAATGGAATGCAACGCCTTTCTTTGTCAATTCATTCAATGGTGCGGCAATGGTGCTGAAGTCCTTCACGAAACGGCGGTAGAAACCAACAAGTCCATGAAAGCTTCTCACTTGTGTGAGCATTTTAGGAGTCGGCCAACTCTTGAAAGCTTCGATCTTGGCTTCATCAACCTCAATTCCCTGCGGAGTCACAACATAGCCAAGAAACGAGACTCAATCGCTGCAAAAAGTGCACTTCTCGAGGTTACCAAACAAACGTGCCTCTCTCAAAGCATTAAAAACAACACGTAAATGTTCGAGATGTTCAGAAAGTGACTTGCTATAGATCAAGATATCATCAAAATAGACCACCACAAATTTACCAATGAAAGGACGTAAGACCTCGTTCATCAAGCGCATGAAAGTACTAGGTACATTAGTCAATCCAAAAGGCATAACTAACCACTCATATAAACCGAACTTGGTCTTAAAAGCAGTTTTCCATTCGTCTCCCAATTTCATTCGAATTTGGTGGTACCCACTATGCAAGTCAACTTTTGAGAAGATAATAGAACCACTTAACTCATCAAGCATGTCGTCTAACCTAGGAATAGGATGACGATACCTTATTGTGATATTGTTAATGGCTCTACAATCCACACACATGTGCCAACTACCGTCTTTCTTAGGAACCAAAAGAATAGGAATAGCACAAGGACTAAGGCTTTGTCGCACATACCCACGGTCCAAAAGCTCTTGGACTTGTCATTGAATTTCCTTAGTCTCCTCTGGATTGGTCCTATATGCATTACGGTTTGGCAACGTCGCTCCCGGGATCAAGTCAATTTGATGCTCAATACCTCGAATAGGTGGTAGTCCCGGGGGCACCTCAGCGGGGAACACATCGTCATACTCCTGCAAAAGGTTAGTAACAACAGGTGGAAAAGAGACAGGCATATCATCAAATGAAAACAAGGTCTCTTTACATATCAAAGCAAAGCATGACGGTTCAGCAAGATCATATTTTGTAGCAAGCAAAACACCACCCATCAATTTAATTCCCTCAGTCTTAGAAGCGGATACATCCTTATCTTTCTTATGCGGAAAAACAGTTTTAGCTACTTGCTGATTTTCAAATTCTGTGGTGTTCTCTTTCTTCTCATTTTCAAGTCTTTCCCTATCAAAATGCACAATTTCAGATGTAGTCATGGGAAGCAAGGTTATTTTCTTTCCTTTGTGCATGAAAGTGTACCAATTATTTCTACCATGATGAGTTGCATTAGTGTCATATTCCCAAGGTCGGCCTAATAAAAGTGAACATGCTTGCATAGGCACTACATCAAAATCAGCAACATCATGGTATGAACCAATGAAAAATGGTACTCCTGCGGTTTGCGTTACCTTAACCTTACCGCTGTTGTTGAACCATTGAACATGATATGGTTGGGGATGTGATTGTGTGGTCAAGCCAAGCTTCTTGACCAGATCAGAACTCACCAAGTTGTTGCAGCTCCCACCATCAATGATTGTTCGGACGCGCCGGTCGTTGACGACGAGGAACATTTGAAACAAGTTGTGGCATTGGGCTCGCTCGGCTTGCTTCATTTGAGTACTAAGGACCCGCTAGACAATGATGGTCCGGTATTCTTGTGTGGCTATCGTACCCAAAGCTTCCCCATCATCATCATGTTCGGATTCATCATCAACATTACCTGCAAGGTTAGCTGCAAGAGCATATTCATCTTCAACATCAGAAGCACTAACGTATCCACCATCGTCTGTCGCAATGTAAGCTCGCTGACTTGGGCAGTCCTTCATGACATGGCCCATCCCCTTGCAACGGTGGCATATGATACCTGTTGTACGTCCCGTGGAGGCAATAGATGAAGACGACTTCGCTGGTGCCTGCACATTAGAAGTTTTGTTTACCTCGGGTGTACGTGGCGGTGGTAACGGTGCTACTGAACGCACCCTACTGGTCGAGGGGGCAGTAGACTGAACATCAGGAGGTGGCTCTGATTTGGTTGACGCCTGTCTTGGGGTGAAGGTACTACCAAAGTTGCTCCGTGGCCGCTGTTGTCGTCCCTGCAATTCTTTTTCTACCAAAACAGCAAGCTGGAACAATCTATCGACATCATGATAGTCCTTGTAATCAATAATATTTTGTATATCATGCATTAACCCCCCATAGAAATGAGCCATTTTATCCTCCTCGGTTTCCTCTACCTCACAACGCAACATGCCTATTTGAAGCTCTTGGTAGTACTCCTCTACCGATTTGTTACCTTGATCTAAGCGTTGCAATTTTTTACGCAAATCACGTTTAAAGGAAGGAGGCACAAATCTAGCGCGCATTTGTCTCTTCAGATCATGCCAAGTACCAGGATGTACGTTAGACTTTACTAGTTCATTCCACCAAATTATAGCAAAATCCTTGACGATTTCGGTTGAAGCGCTCTAAGTCATGTGCCGCACGTCGCATAGCGGGTTCTTTGCGAGGTGCCACATGTTCCTCTACATCATCATCGTGCTCCTAGGCTGCATCATTTTGCTGTTGTTGGACAGCAGGTGGGTGGTTCTCGATCACCTAAACCCTGTCATCTCTCAATTTGGAGGTAAGGGGTGGCCGATACAAATTCTGGTGCTTGCTCTGAAAACTGTGCTAAAACTTCCAGGGCCGGATACTCGATCTTCCAGAGGGATTTTGTCCTCCGAAATTTTGCCGAGTTGTTGGTGAAATTCAAGTGTAACTTTTCGTTAGCTTCGAAACGAGTGGTCGTGGAGCTCAAACGGAGTTCGGATGTAAAAGTTATGGCCGTTTTAGTGAAGGTGCTCCGGATCAGGGTTTCTGGGCAATGCGAACTTTCGGTTTCGCAAGTAGGGAACGTGACGGTGGGTTGGCGGGATGAACAAAGGGGAGGCTAGCGATGCAGGGCGTTTGACACAAGGCGGTTTGTGACCTATCTAGGGTTTTGCGAAGCGGGACAGTAACACAAGGCGGCTAGCGGGGGCAAACCGAGTAGGACTCGATTTGGTTTTCTGGATGACTGGCGGTGGTAGGACGGACGATGCAACGGGGAGGTGATGGACAGAACTATGAACACAATCTAAACCAGCAACCAGACGACGAACTAAGGACACAAACTCAACAACGCTAACTGAAAGCAAAGATTGCGAAGGCTCGAAGTGGTTTGGACAGCGGAAGACTATGACCTAATTTTTTTTTGGCTTTTTTTCTGGACGATGGGTAAAACGATGAACAATGAACAGATGGGATACGAGATACCTGACGGGGAACCAGAGCTCTGATACCACTTGATGAGGAACGGGGTACCGATCTTCCGACAGGTAGGGGATAGTTCGATTGGTGGAGACTCGACGCTGACGATCCGACTTTCGACCAGAACCGATCTAGGCCTGCAATCGCTACACCACTGCTCCGTTCGTTATCAACCGTACCGAGGCGCGGTTGACCTAGCCACGAAGGCCTATTCCTGCAAGCGAATCGAAGAACACGTGGAAGAACACAGAAGAAGCAATCTCGAATTGCAAGTATGTATTAAGATCACCAAGTGTTGGGGTTCCACAAACTGAAAGAAGGCGAACTGCAATAGCAGAAAATTCTAAGCAAAACCCAAGTCTAACAATGACGGCTACGAGGTTTTAATATGCGAGAGGGGTGGCGTCTAGGGTTTGGGGTGCACCCCCCCACGCGGGATACACGGGCCGAGGCCCAATAGACAGGTGACGCAGTACCGCACGGCCCAACAGAATCTGGTCTCCACTTGTTTTGACGATTGTGATTGACTCAGAAGGATTTTTGGACATGGGACTAGATTCGTTGGAAAGGTCTCATCGAGGGCTTCTCCGTAATGTACTTGAACGCCGCAAATGGAGTTTGTATGCATCTGCTACGCCCGTTTGAAGACAGGCTGCTCCGCCGTGGCCGACCCGGACTCCAGCTCGCGGTAGACTTGATTCCCGACCCGTCTTGGCGCAAAGTGACACCCTCACTGATCAACACCATGATTCCTGAGCACAAGCACAATATTATTAGGTAGTAACTCGCTCTTGTCAATATTCTCTCTTGTATTAAGAAACGAGCTCACCTGGTGATTTAGTTGACGTGCACGTGCCCTTGTTATTGGTCCTTGCACAACGGGTGTTGGAAGAATAGACGCATCGTTAGGGGTGATGTCCTCATCAAGCCGTGGCTGTTCTTTTCCCTGGTTCATTTTTCTTCGGTCGAAATTCAAGATGAAGCTTGTAGCATTTGTCCTTGGTTTGTCCCGCGACTTGAAAATGTTCACAAAAGGCACCCGTGCCCGATTTTGAAGTGTTGTTCTTCAGACTCGGCTTTTTCTTTGTCAAGGTCGCATTTTCCTTTGTGATTTTGTCGCTGCAGGATTTGTTCTTCTTCTCGATCGCCATAGCAGTTGTGCTCGTAGTCGCGATGTCTTGGACGCCGAACAGACTTAGCTCAGTACTGATTGATTTCTAAAGTCCAGATGTGTACTTCCGAAATACGTGAGGATCGGACAGTGAGATGCCGATGACCATTGCTTGTCGCCAAAACTCTGTCATATAGTCTTGGACAGTCTGGTCGCGCAGTTGGTACAATCTGTGCCAACGCTCCCATCTCTCCTCAAGGTAACTTATCGGATAAAATTCTTGTCGTAGAAGTTGTTTGAATTGACCCCACGCAAGGTTGTCAGCTTTACTACTGGTGACAAGGACCTTCTACTAAACCCATTCAGGTCAAAGTAGGTCTCAAGCTGATCGAGCCATGAATCTAACTTCTCAGCATCGATCTCCCCATCATATATGGGTATATCAATCTTAGCGTCGACCTTGAAAGATTCGACAGCTAAGGAGGTGTTGGTGAGGTCGTTTGTCTTATGGTCGCCTTCATCTTCATCTTCGTCTGCCCTGCGCAAGTATTCAGCAGTCTTCACACCGATAACCTTCCCTACTTCAGGAGGTACAATCATGGCCTGCTGCTTAATCCAAGCAAGCACGGTTTCCATGTTGGTGGAGAGCGTAGCCACTTGTTCGGCTAAATTAGCTTGAACAGAGGTATCGTCAGACATTGTCAAAGATGCGGCTATAGGAACTGTCAATTGATCGCCTGGAGTTTCGCCGGAAGTTTTGTAACCCTGGCGAGTCTTTACCATCCACAGGATAGGAAAGTTACTCTGATACCAACTTGATCCGTTTGAGAACTAGCCTTGGTTTTCGCACTAGGCTCGCCCAGATTCTAATATGCGGAATAACGGGATCTTACTCGGAAATACCAAAACCCAAAGGTTGATCGAAAACACAGCTCAAAGTAATTGCACAACTCTTTATTTCAAAGAGGGCTTACACGTCGAACGTTAGGCACACTTGCCTACATCGAAAGAACTATAAGCTGGATATATGATCCAAGGCTGTAATAATATTCGATGATGTAAACTAGACCTATTACAAGGTATTTATAGTCCAATCGTATGAATACGTATCAAACTCAGTAACCTAAACGTATTAGACTCATATAACTAACTAACCCTAAAAAGATAAGCTTAGTTATACATATTCAGATCGAATTACAAGTTTGACTAGAGTTTGAATCCTTCCCAAGGTCGCAAACCTTTTCGTGGTCGCGAATCCGTTGCGAACTCGACCAGAGATCCTCCCGGATCATACAGTGATATGTTCCAAAGTACCCAGGGTCGTCCGCTGAAACGTCCAGTTGAGCACGAAATTTAGCTCATGTCCAATGTGACACTGAGTATGTATCACAGCTTGGTATTGGAAAATGAAGAGATCAAAAGACAACTTGGTGAGCTGTTGACTGATGGTATTTAGAGATCATTCAATTAATAATTTTATTATAATTGCAAACATCTTCATGCATGATTTGCAGTTCCAAATGCGATTTTTGGGAGAGTTGATGTCTCGATCAATGGATGAGATCTAATTTATGCTCAAAATAGCTGAGAGAGAGGTGATTATGATCACTGATGAGTCCTAGAGGTGTTTATAGATTCATTTGACATAATACGACGTTCAAGACACTAAGGGTTTGTTGAAAATCAATGAATGTCAGTCAGCTGACATTTGGTTCGTGGCCTGACAATGTCAGTGGTCGACATTGGGCTCATTCTCCATATTTTCAATGATCGCAACAAAAACGGATCATGTCTACTTGTGCATAACTACTAGATGTACTTCCCAGAAAATGTGAATTTTACAAACATATCCTGGAAACTTGAGAATTTGAAGTTTAGTCCCTACACAGTGTCTAGACATTGCTGGAATCATGTTAATGTACTGTCCAGATTTAGGGCTTCGGCGTCTGGGCGTTCTGGACCAACTTGGCATAGCCAACTCTATCCTGGAGTTAGGCATGGTCATGATGAGGTTACTACAAAGATTAATTGGCCGACGGTGATCGGACGGTGGTGCACGGAGGGTTCTAACTTTTATGTTTTGGGGATAGTTCATGGGCTACGGTGCCAAGGTGATATAGTTGATAATTCTCAAAATGGATGACATAGTTAGCTTACTGGAACCTAATAGATGATGCTGGTGTTAAGAATTGAGGTTTGGTGAGCAATTACGGCTCGTTGGCATGTGGTTGGAGTTGGAAGAGAAGGCGGTTTTGGGTATTTGCATAATACTGCAATGCAGTGAAATCAGTTGATATGACACCATCTACAGAACCAAAGGAATGTAATGGTCAAATTAAATTTGTCTGGATCGCCGCGTGCCACATCGCATGTCGACAGCATGAGCCCGTTGACAGCAGCGCGCGAAGAAACTTGAAACTTCAATCCAGGGACAATTTTAAACTGTGATTGAATAGAAGTGTTCTAATTGATGCAAGGAACATTTCTTGCTTCTAACTTGAAAGCTAATTTGGGATGAAAAGAGGTCCGATGACCGGAACAGGGCAGATGACAGTTTCTGGGAAAAACAGCGATTGCCGACGGCATGGTTTGCCGATACTCACTTACTTGCTTGAGTGAGTAGATGAGGGTGTATGGAATGAGGTTGATACCTTTGGGGATTGGTTGATGAAGCTGAGGCTCAAGACTTCGTCTTCTTCCTCGGGTGATGATCGCACCTGACTAGGGCATGACTGAGTAATACTACAAGTGAACGGTTTAAAATTGAGTACTTGAGGGTTGAATTCCACGAGGAACAAGTGTATTCGTCTTTTAGGTTAACGAATTACCAATTTAGTCTAAATGATTTGAGGGGGTGGATTTTGTACTACTTAATCTACTACTAAAGCTATCAATCTAGGGTTTAAAGCAGTAAATAGCGAGTATGAAAACTAGGATTTTAGAAATGAAAAGAAAAATCTAAGGTTTCAGGAATTCCATAACCATCAAGCGTAATGCTATCCAAGCTCTGAGAATTTCAAATCATTTTCAAGTCTTTTCCAAGACAAATTAAGTTGCTGTGATACCGACCTAGACCGTCTCACAAGAGGACGAGATTGGTGCAGTAAAGGCGCGTATTCTGTCATTCTTTCCACAAGGACTAGAGAAGCAAAACGCATAAAACTAAACTAAATCGAGATCAAAAGAATATAAAATAGAAGAGAGAAATAGGAAGGAAATGTCAGAAGAAAATTAAGTGAGAGAAAGAGGTGGTGATTTTTTTTTGACAAGCGATCCATTCTAAATCTATACATACGTTCGTGAGTACAAGCGATAGAACCATTGTCATTTAGTAGTCTCACAAGAGGAGGGCGAAAGCAACTAAAACAAGTGGTCTATTTGTTGAATCTAAACTTGGTTAAGGTTTATAGTTTCGGTGATTAATGACAAAGGATAATGTTAATGACAATAAACTGAACTGACGTGTTTATTATTAAGTATTGTCAAGTTGCAGATCAAAGCATGATGAAATTCATGACAACAAGCTGAAAACCCTTGATACAAATGAAGACAAACCCCGAGGAAGATTGTTGAAAATAAACATGGTTAAGGTTTGGGGAGATTGTCGAGTACAAACTCTGCGGGGAGATTGTTGAAGATAAGCCTGTTTTGGGTTTGAGGGAGTTTGATAAAACTTTAGAGTTTCAATGTTTAACGACAACTAACAGAGCTAACCTGTTTACTATAAGTGTTGTCAGTTTCAGATCGAGCTTGATGAAGATGACCAAAGTCTGTGACTACGACCTCTATGATCGAAATATCCATGGCCGTAGCATCCATGGTCTCAAGAGCTAAGAAGACGACCTATATGATTAAAGTGTCAGTGGTGATGGCCAAACCAAAGATAAGAATGAAGCTCTTCTAACGGTCATCAGTGGTATCTTCTAACGGTTATCCGTGGTATAGCCAACCTTGTTTAATCTTTTCAGTTTAGATTTTATGGTCGTACTATTAAGAGGGGTATAGCCTGCTTGGTTTATCTTATGCACCTTGAAGCTCAAAATGCATATCATATAGCTTACAAGCAAGCTAAATGTTTATTTGCATATCTTGGCTGCACAGTCTGAGTTTTCATTGTCCATAGTTGTACAGTGTTTGTTCTCTTTGTCCATGGTCGCACAGTCTGTGATCGGTCTGCGACCTTAGTTGTCTAAGGGACCATGTCTGCGACCTTCATGGTCTCAGTGACTGTGTTGGTGACTTTAGTGGTCCCAGCAACTGTTTCTGTGACCTTGGTGGTCTTAGTGACCGTTCATGAGACCTCAATGGTATCAAGACTGTGTTTGCGACCTTAGTGATATTTAGACTATGTGAGCAACCTTAGTGGTCATAAGACTGTGTGTGCGACCTTCGTGGTCTCATGGCTGTGTCTGTGATTGCTGTGGTAGCAATGACTATGTGTGCAACCTTAGTGGTCGTATTGTCAGTTCTAAGACTAGTGAAGTCTGATTACCTTCAATCACTGCGTTCATAGCTAAATCAAGACTCAGTCATGATCGTGTTGTACTAAGCTCATCATAACAATATTGAACTTGATCGCGACTGTATCAGTTCAATACTGGCTATGGTCATGCTAGTACTGAGAACTTCCTGTGGTCGTTGATGAACCATTCCTATCCTATCTTACTGAACTCTATCATGTTCATACCAGATGGTTTTGGGTATCGTTCAGTTCAGCAAGATTGTGATTAGTGAACATTCTTTTTTCCCACAGCAGTTCACTAGAGTTTGCACCAAGCTTCTTCAGCAAGCTTGAGTTCAAATGGTCACTGACAAGTGCTTTTAATGCTAGCGGCTGGTAGACATCTTGTCAAGTTTGGACAAACAGCTAAGTGTGCGTTTTGTCGGAGGGAGGCAAATGGCTAGTTACCAGTCGAAAGGGCTATAAATGCAACTTGTGTGATCTTCATAACTGATGAATATTGTTGCATTCTAGTGTTGAGTTGCATTTACACCAATCATTCATAGGACTCATATTGCTGCTAGTTGTTGCTAGCCGAACGCAAAAGAGCAAAGAGCTCGGAGCATACATTTTGCCGCTAGTTGTTGCTAGTAGAGAGCAAAAGGCTTAGAGCAATCAAGTGATCTCATTCCTTCACATTCTCGTATCTGGAGCTGGTGTAACTGTACTCAACTCATTCGTTATTTTGAGGAGCTGGTCCAGGGAGTGAAGTGAGGAGCATTTAGAGCTAGTTTGCTTGCATTCAATTCATCTCTGTATTGAAGAGCTAGCTCAGAGAGAGAGATAGAGTAATTGCATAGCATCTTGAGCTTCTGGTGTGGAAGTAGATCAAGGGAGTGTGCTTACTTATTACTCTTGGTGATTGCTGTCACCTAGATGACAAGTAGAGACCAGCGACTTCTCCACAGACCATACTTGTAGGAGAGGCGTGGTATACTGTTGTGAAGGTTCGGTGCTCACCTATCTGGGGAGGAGAAGGGCAACCAATAGTGGAATTGAGGTAATACTCTAGCGTTGAGGGCATCAACAAGGACTAGTGGAAGTCGGCAAGCTTCCGATACCTCAGGAAAACTGATCATGTCATTGTTTATCCCTTTCATACTCTGTTTTACCTTCAGTTGCATTTCCGCTGCTTAGTTCATTTTTGACCAAATCTATTATGTTATTTGATTTTCGAATAGAACTCTTGTTAGTCGTAACTATAATTTAATCAATCAATTCTGCTCAAATTTTGTAATTGAATTTAATTCAGAGCTAGGTCTCTTAGTTTAAGACTATACCGTCTTGAGAGAGGATGTCTTCTGTAGTGAAAACTTACAATGGGAAGGTTCCCTTCTTCAAAGGAGAAAATTATATTTATTGGAAAATTAGAATGGTAGTGTATTTGGAGTCAATTAGTTTAGATGCTTGGAGAGTTACTAAAGATGGTTTTAGAGCTCCTCTTGATGTAGAAAACCCCACACCCCTAGAAACTAAAAACCTCCAAGCTAATGCTCAAGCCAAAAATGCAATCTTCAATGGTTTAGATCTAAATGAGTTTAATAGAATAAGCAATCTTGACACCTCCCATGAAATGTGGAAAACTTTAGAAGTTATTCTTGAGGGAACCTCAAAGTTTAAGGAGGCTAGGCTCATCAAGATAAATAGAGAATACAGTTCTTTTGTTTTGCTTGATATTGAAAATGTGAGTGACATGTTCACTCGTCTAAATCTTCTGATCAATGATCTTAAAGGGTTAGGTACCAAGTTCGAAGACATTGATGCGGTGCGCAAAATGCTCATGGTATTTGTCGTGGTATTAGAAATACCCCGACAGGTTTCATGATGTGTTTGACACATGTACAGTGACGCGAGCTGATCGTATGACCGGTCACCCCCCGTCGGGCAAGCACAGAGATTGACACGAGGATTTATATAGGTTCAGGCCCCAGTGGGGACCCTAGTCCTGTCGGCACCCCCCCAGACGTAAGTCCGCTAGGGAGGTCCTCTAGCGGGGAGAGGTTTCCAAGGGATGCCTATTGCTTTGATTGTATTAAGTGAAAATAAATCAATCTCTTTTTACAAGAGGGTGTACAAGGGTATATATAGACCTCAAAAGATGCAAATTACTAAACTACCCTATCTGCTACCGCCAGATCGAAGGGCACCGATGTCAATTCACCAGCCGAAGGGCCCGGATGCTTGACAAGTGTCCTCGCTAGTTCCCGAGGGAAACTTCCCCCAAGACCCCGATCACCGGGACCGTGGCCACTGGGTGGCAGCGCCTGGGGCGCGGGGGCACCTGTTGTAACATCCCTATTTTTGACTATCTTTTCTGCTTACGAGTCAGCATATATTCTTTGGAATCCCTGTTGTCTCAACCCTATCTTGATCTTAGGTATGCCACTACCTTAACCTAAAAAGTTGGCAGCTGAACTTCATTCCCCAGATCATTTTCACATTTCAGTCCAAAAGTGTTTCAATTTAGTCCTTTTCAGAAGTTTCAGAAAACCCAAAAAGGCTAAAAGTCCCATATCATCTCCAAATCCAGATTCTAATCAAGTGATTACCTTTCTTTCGTTTTTCTGAACATTTTTCCCTTCTGGAAGAATTCCAGAATCTCAACCGAAACCCTAGTTTCAGCCTCGACGAAAGTTTCAAACCCTAATTACCCTGTTTACCCTAATTACCCTGTTTTCGATTTTTGCCAAAACCACCAGATCTTATCGGATTTTACCATTTTTCCTTCTGGATGAGTCTAAGACATTTTGTAGCACTTAGCTGCAAAGTCAAAGTTCAAATCAGCCCTTCAGATCTCCGAAATTACAGATAGGCCCAAATTCCCGAGCCAAAACCTTCACAGTTTAGTCCAAACCATCACAAATCAGTCCAAAGTTTGCAACCAGGTCCCTGTGCCGTTTTCGACCAGAGCAGTTCGACCAGTGCTCGCTCGACCAGCGCCCCGCCATTTGCCGAGCCGTTGAACTCGCCGCCGGCGAAGTCCCTCGCGCTACCACCTTCACGGCCACGTAGCCACCAACCGCGCACAACTGTACTGCCACCGTGGAACGCTTCAACCGCACCATGCCGTGTTCTTCCCCGCGCGTGCACGTGCCTGCTGTTGTCAGGAGCTCCACGCCACATGGCTGCCATCCCGGAGATCATCGTCTCGCCTCCCTGACGAAACCCCGATTTCACGCGATGCTCCGCCTCTGGCAGAGCCCCGCCATGTCCCGAAGTACCTCGATGACCGCCCCAGCGCCAGAAGGAAAATCTCCCCGGCGATTGCTGCTGCTCCCGAGAGCTTCACCCCGCGGCTATATAAACCCCCCCCCCTTGCCCAGCGTTTCTTCACACACCACCATAGTTGAACACCTTAGCCTCCACCACCAGAGAGCAACCGAGTTCTCCAGCGCCGCCGTGAAGACTTTCTTCTCCGGCGAGTTGCTTCTGAGGCCACCGGTGCCAGCTTCGCCCGAAGCTTCTTTCTCCAAACCAACGCCACCAGTAAGCTCCCTTCATCCCTCTCTTCGTACCATAGCATCTAATGGCCCCTGGCGAACCCTAGCGCCGGCGATCGTCGGAAAACCCAAATGCCCTGTTTCCTCAATGCTGGCCGATTCTATCCGAATTAACCTCGTGCCAGTGATGAAAACTGTTCAGTACACCCCTTTGAGCAAGCCTACAAACTTAGATTTCAAAATTGAGCAACGATCATAACCTTTCTGAAGTTTGCGCGCCACCAGTGACTGGTCCTCGTCGCCAAGCTTCTCCGGCCACTCTCCGGCCGAATTAACCCTGCAAATAGCCCCCTCACCTCACCCTCTCACTCCCTGAGCAACGAATCGACTTCAAACCCTTTAAACCGAAAATGCCCAATTTAGGAGTCATCTTCTCCAGCGCCGGTCGCCGGAATTTTCCCCCGGCCGATCTAGCTCCGCACACTTTGTCCCTTAGATAGATCTCAATACCCTGAGCAATATTGTCTACTAGCTCGACTTCTGAATCGACCTGAATCAAAAGTTATGGTCATGCCAAGGTTGTTGTTCAGTGGTTCAGTTCATGTCCAGACCACCGTGTTTGCTCACCGGATTTGGCCACCCTCCGGCCACTTTCAGCCTTTGAGCCTGTTGAGAGTTTTGTAGCTGTTATCAATGCCTAAACCTCAGACAAAGTTTTGCATCAATTGGAGTCCTGAGTCAAAAGTTATCCAATGCCCTAGTTTCTGGCCATGCCTAGCACTATGTCAGTGCATGTCCACCAGTGGCATTAGATGATTTAGACTTGTTACATTTGAGCAATTGAAATGCCACTTTGTCCACTAAGCCTTTTGAACCATGCTCTACAATATTCCCTACTATCACATCTCCAGAAAACAGACCTAGAACCAATTTAGGGCAATGTCAAGCCATGAGCCGAATGTCAGCCCTTCGACATTCAAGTCCTTTTGAGCCCATCTCTTCGATCGATGTCAAGTGACCTTGTCCAAACCCTTACCCCTGCATGCATGATGTATTTACGTATTATTTTCTAGTACTTGTATGCTTATATAGTGTGTATGTGTTGTTTGTGTCCGCCGTGGAACCAGACGTTGAAGGAACAGAGGAGATCTTCGAGGATTCACCTGAGCAGCTAGACCCATCACTGCAAGGCAAGTCTCAAGCCCTTGATCATGTCTAGCCTATTATTGTGAAATGAAGTATGTTATCTGTTTTTAAGTATATGCACGCCTTAGATTCAAATAAGAACTATGTTTCAATAAAATGATTAGATATGACCTAAATGATTGTAAAGTCCCTTTTGACATTGAATACCCCTGCACCCTTGTTACCCTAGATTATCATGCTTAGGCTATGCTATGCTTAAAGATTATATGATAAATGTTGAATGGTCACATATGAGAAAAGTATATTCAAAACCCCTATTGTGAAAGAAAATGTGATTGGAATCGATAGTGAGGATGGTTTGAGTGGATGGTGCTGTGTGCGCACTGGGAATGTGAAAGACTCCTCACTAGAGATTCATAAGGACTAGAACCTTGTGTTGTGCTTCTATGCGGCATGAAAAACGTACCAACCACTTGCCTGTTTATGGGACGGGCGCAACTTAGTAGCTTTCTTTAGTGTTAGCTTTTCCCTGCAATGGTTGTCGGTCCAGTTTCTTGCGAGAACTAGTGGGCCGCAGAAGGCCATGAGTGATGTGAGTTCAGAAAAATCATGAGAGGAAAAGGTGGAAAGAAGGAAGACGCCCTATACCAGATTAAGTCGTGCGCGACTGTAATCAAGAGAGGCTATGTGTCTTGCGAGAACATAGACCCAGGCTAGGAAGTAAGGCAATGGGGAGGACCCACAACGGTACTTGAGACTTAACTGTCTATTTGCCGGGCAAGGAAATAGTTAATGCTAAGACTGTAAACTGTTGTGTCATCTCGGCCTTGTCACGTGCGTAAAAGTCGCATGAAGCTGATCCGACTTGAAAGCCGAATGATTGGTGGATTAAGGTGGTACACCTTTGCAAAGTTTAAAAATTATCGGATACTCTGAGCTCCCAGGTCATGGAGTCTGCGCGCTGTGGATTCTATTCACGTCGATGCAGCACAAGTAGCTTTTGGAAAGTTTTCACAAAATCAGAATAAAGTGGTGACTCATGAAAGACCGCCACACACAACATTTTCTGAGAATTTAGCTTAGGATTTTAAAAGCACCGCTTTTGAAAATAAAAGTCTTTTCTCCAAAAACCAAGTGAAAATCTATCCTATATACATATACAAAGCCAAAGAGCTATTCTGTGAGAGATTTCCCCCTCATCTATATATACTTGCATTCTTATTTGAGACTTGTTGAGCACTATGTGGACAATGTGCTCACCCTTGCTTTTACAAACAAATTTAGAAGAAGGATCCGTCGACCCTGAATCTTACGGTCTTGAACCCAATGTGGAACAAGAAGAAGAAACTGAAGACCAAGCTTGATAGAGGGTTATGTACCAAGGTGGAGTCAGATGTGGAGAAGGCCCGTACACCGCTACTGCAGAAGAAGAAGACTGATGAAGTCCTTTTGCTTATTATTGTTGTTTCATTTTGTGCCGACCTTTGTGTCGAAAACTCCTTAATTTGTATCAACTTTTAAATGCGTCATTTTGGCGCTAAGTTATTGTAAGGTTGGTCCTTGTGATCAGCACTTGTTTTTAATTACTCGCATTTTTATATAATGCATCTTGTTGTTGTGAGCTGCAATGTACCTTTTCTGAGTGCAACCCACCTGGGCGGTTGCCACCGGATTCCTCAAATGAGGGTCCCACACCTGTCCCGGGGGCTATGCTCACCGGGACCGTGGTCATCGGGTGGCGGCGCTCGGGGCGAGGGGGACGCCTGTCCCCGGGGCATTGCACACCAAGACCTTGGTCACCGGGTGGCGGCGCCCGGGACGCGGGCACGCCTGTCCCCCGGCTCCGCTCACAAGGACCGTGGTCGCCTGGTGGCGGCGCCTGGGACGAGGGGGACGCCTATTATCGGGGCAGTGGCCACTAGGTGGCGGTGCCCAGGATGAGGGGTGCGGCTGTTACCAGGGCCGTGGCCACTGTGTGGTGGCACCTGGGACGAGGGGGACTCCTGTCCCCGGGGCACCGCTCACCGCAACCGTAGTCACTGGGTGGCGGCTCCCGGGACGCGGGGACACCAGTCCCTAGGGCTCCGCTCACTGGGGCCGTGGTCACTGGGTGGCAACGCCCAGGATGAGGGGCACGCCTGTTACCGGGGCCGTGGCCACCGGGCGGCGCCCGGGACGCAGGGACGCCTGTCCCCGGGGCTCCGCTCACGTTGACCGTGGTCACCGGGTGGAGGCACCCGGGACGAGGGGGACGCCTGTTACCGGGCCATGGCCCCTGGGTGGCGGCGTCCGGGACGCGGGGACGCCTGTCCCCGAGGCTCCGCTCACCGGGACCGTGGTCACCGGGTGGCGGTGCCCGGGATGAGGGGGACGCCTGTTATTGGGGCCGTGGCCACCAGGTGGCGGCGCCCGGGACGCGGGGACGCCTGTCCCCGAGGCTCCGCTCACCGGGACCGTGGCCACCGGGTGGCGGCGCCCGGGACGAAGGGAACGCTTGTTACTGGGGCCGTGCCACTGGGTGGCGGCACCCAGGACGCGGGGACGCCGTCCCCGTGGCTCAACTCACCGGGACCGTGGTCACCGGGTCGCGGCGCCCGAGACGAGGGGGACGCCTGTTACCGGGGCTGTGGCCACCAGGTGGCGGTGTTGCATCTAGGCCCCTATTATTGTTGAATTTGATTATTGATGACATTAAGTGTTTTTTATCTAATCATGTCTTTGAGCTATCTGTATGCAGAGACCTAAGAGCTATTTCACCTAAGGTCGCAGTACTACCAAAGTCGCAAGCACAAGGTCGGCAAGAAGAAATCCGCAAAGACCTAAGCTATCCGAGGATCTGCAAGTCGCAAGCACAAGGTCGTGAGCCGAGGACGAAAGCACACGGTAGCAGTGTCGTCAGAGGTTGCAAGTCCAAGGTCGCGAACCATGGTCGCAAGCGCAAGGTCGCCAAGATTGAAGATGCAAAGGACCTAAGGTAAAATGAGTTTTTATTTTGTACCGATCTCGGTGTTTGGAGGTTGATCGGTTTATAGAAAATTTGTTTCTTAGTTTCAACCATACTATAAAGAAGGGTTGGAAGTTCTCTCTACATTTCCAACATAAACCGAGAAACTCTACATTCATTCTTTTCAGTTGGTCTTGTTTTGAAATGATTTGGTTTTTTAGATGAGTTTTTTGGTAATAGAAGTGTTTTTGTATTTTCGAGAAAGATATAGGCTGATCTGGTTTTTCCTTCTGTTGACAAAATTATATCCCTTTAAATTATCTTTCAAACGAGCTATAAAACACTTCAATTGGACATCTAGATCAAAAGTTAGGACTATTTTTATCGATATTTACTGTCAGCATGTGATGCTGATTGTCAGCATGAAATGTCAGTTTTGTTGCTGACATTTGTCCAGAGAGCGTGTTTTTTGAGCCAATTTTTTTTTGCCTATGTTGATTATCAGCATGTGTTGCTGACTGTCAGCATGAGTTACGACCTCGAGCTGTTTGTTTTGAGAATTTGTTTTAACTGGTCATTTTTGTGGTCGTTGCTGACTGTCAGCGTGTGATGCTGACTGTCAGCATGAGCTATTTGTTTCCATATGCAACCACAAACTGCTAGCAAAGTTATATCCGTGATTTTTGTTGAGCTGTTGAGGTGGACGCTGACTATCAGCATGTGTTGCTGACTGTCAATTTGTGCTATTTTGTTTTCTTTTTCGACCTCAAACGGCTAGCTGAGTTTTCTCTAAGATTTACTTCTTACTGGTCATGACCTATTCTGACTGTCAGCATGCCATGCTGACTGTCAGTATGCACTGTAACTTTTACAGCTCGTGCACAACGGCTCTTTTTGGTGTTTTGGGCTATAAATAGAGGCTTTGAGCTATTGTTTTAGACACCAAGCAGCCTCCTTCTCTCATATACACTTGAGCATTTGTTTTAAAGTTAAAAATCTTGATCTTTTGATCAAGTCGTGAGTTTTGTGATCCCCCGAGTGCTTCATTCGCATCATTTTGCATACTTAGAGTTTCTAGGTGCATGTTGAAGGTCTAGAAGAAACCTTGCAACCTATTACTCTCGGTGAACGCCCTTACCTAGATGGTTTGGTGGCGTGGCCATTGATCTCTCCTGTTCGAAGATTGTTGGAGAGTCTCGGCGTGATTGTAAAAGGCATTGGTGCTCGCCTTTCCGAAGTGGATAAGGAGCAACCACTAGTGAGAAATATCCTTTGTGGATATTGAAGCAAGACTTATTCATTTGAGTGCTTCAACGAGGAGTAGGGGAGACCGGGCAAGTCTCCAAGACCTCGGGAAAAATCCTTGTGTTTGTCTTCTTCTCTCTTCCTTTTATTTGTGCTATATTGTTTTTGTTCTTATTCTTTGCAAAAGTTGTTTTAATTGAAAAGTTTTAAAGCCTCCTATTCACCCCTCCTCTAGTCGGCATCCTCGATCCTACAGGCGGTTCCCGGGACGAGGGGGACATTTAGGTCAGAGATTTCCCCCAACAGCAGCCCCCCATACCCTCCAGGGACACATCTAGGTCCCAGGGGGGAATGGCTTAGATCGCCGAGAAAATCTCCCCCTGAAGGGAACCTCTGGAGCACGGGGATGCTTCGGCTCCCGCGCCTCGCATTAAATGACGGCATCGCCGGTCATTATGACCCTGCAAGTCTCAATTCTCTTGCGCCGCCGACCATCATGGCTTCACGTACTTCGATTTTTGCGCTTCGTTTCCTACACGCCTCTTCGATTCGCGTGGGAAGTTTGACATCAACAGCTTAGATCAACCTCAAAGGATCAGACCCTATAATTAGGGCCGCGGGGGGCCCAGAGGGCTCATACCCAAACCCTAGCCCCACAACCCTCACTGGTGCACGGAGCTTCTTCCGGAGACCTAACTCTCGCGTCCCTCGTGGACCGGAGGGTTTTCGCTGACGGGGACGTTCGGATCCCCAGGAGGAATGAGATGACCACTCGCCCGCTACCCGGGGAGGTGGTCATTTTTGAAGCCTTTGTGGAGGCTGACCTCCGGCTCCCGGTGCACCCGTTGCTCCAGGAGTTCCTTCGGGAGTACGGGGTGGCGTTAAATCACTTAACGCCCGACACCCTCATGCGGATGGGCCTCTTCATTTGGCTGTGCGAGACAACCACCGGACAGCAGCCGACGCTCCGGTTGCTCCGGTACTTCTATGAGCCCTCGGCGAGGGTCTCATGCGTGATCAAGGTAAGGTCGAAGTCCACCTTCGGCTCTATCATGGTGCAACTGCTACCGGCTTGGGTTGACGAATACCCGGTGGTGGCCTCCCGAGACCACTGGGGGGACTGGCGGAGATGGTTCTATCTCCAAGTCTGAGACTCTGGAGTGACCTATTACCCAAACCCCCCTCCTCCTGTCGGTCATCCGCCCCCAAAGCGCTGGTCTGGACTGCCGAGGAGTTGGGGCTCGTCGGCAAGATGGTGGATGTCCGGACCCGGAGGTCGATGAGGGACCTCGCGGAGGAGCTGGCGCTCCTTCGGGTCACCCCCTTTATGCACAGGCGAAGGGGGATTGGGATGTGCCCGTTGCACTGGCCTCCGCAGATGCCGGTGGCCCAACGTAAGTGCCCAGTGACTCGTGTCCCGGTCTTCGTTACTTTGGCTAACACTTTTTGTTTTTTGCAGTCCGGGCGTACCCAGCCTCCCGGGAGAAGGCGGAAAACCTCCTCGGGAGGTACTATGGCGACGAGCATGAGCGCATTGTGCGAGTCATCGGGAGGGCCCCCCCCGTAACTTGGTGGCAAAGGCCTTTGGGTTGACGTTGCCAGAGAGGGAGCCTCTCCCCACCCCCGGCTCGCATAAGCGGGGGAAGAGGCTGCCGGGGGCCCGAAGCCAAAATGCGCTAAGGCGTGCAAAGCCCCAGACCCATCGGGGGGGGGGGGACACTCCTCCCCCGGCCCGCGGGGTAGCTCGTGGGCCGGGGCGACTTCGCCCCTCCTGGAGGGAGAACTCTCCACCGGCCAAGGGATGACTTGGGAGTTCATTTGCCTCCTTGAAGCACCCGCCTAGTTGGGTGAGAAGAGGCGGGCAACCGGTGACGGAGGGGAGTTCGACTCGGCAGACTACACCCCATCACCCTCTCTGGTGGCCACCCCTCCGGCGATTCCGGACCCGGCCAGCTTGGACCGCCCGACGGTGCGGTTCCCGGCGGTGTCCTCGCCATGCTTCGAGTGGTTGGTGGACGAGGGAGCGAGTCCCTCGACCGGGCCGCTCCTGGTGGTCTCGGCGGTCCCGCAACCCAGCAAGGGGAAGGGACTTTTCATCCCCCCCAAGGGCCACATTCCCCCGAAGGAGCTGACGTCCGACTCCTCGGACGATGAGTCCCCGGTGGTGGGGGCTGTGACTGGGGGCGAACAAGTCCACATCACCCACGAGGACGGATGGAGGGGGCCCGCCGGCGGGGACGGGTCCGGCGCTGTCCGGTGGGAGACCCCCCTGTTATCCCTGGGCGAGTCTCGGAGATTTGCCGCGGGCCTCCAAACTCCGAAGGTCTGGGCCTACGTCCGGTTGGGGACTCTCAGCGAGCGTTGCTTAGAGTTGATTTCCCTGCACCTCCAAGTGAGTTCATCCCCGTAGTGTCCGAGGACTTTCCCTTGAAAGTTCGCCTTGTGCATCGTGCACGTCTAACTCTTGGATCCGCAGCGGCGGGAGTTGGAGGAGCTGGCGGGAGCCTTCTACGACCAGATCATCCGGGCCCAGCCCCCTGCACCGGCGCCCCAGAGGGCAGACGCCCCAGCGGTGAGGGAGGCCCCCCGGGTGTGGGACCCTCATTTGAGGATTCCAATGACAACCGCCCAAGTGGATTGCACACAGAAAGGTACATCACAAGCTCACAACAACAGGATTCACTTTAAACAATAAGTCAAATAGATAGAATGAGTATAAGGTCACGAGGACCAGTATTACATTATCATAAAGCCAAGAATGGCATTAATTAAAGTTGATACAAAGTAGAGAGTTTTGCATAAATCAAGAATCAAAAACAATATCACGAAAGCAATGACGAAGGTCTTCATTTCCTTCTGCAGCGGTTCAGCTCGGGCCTTCACCACATCGAACTCAACTTGGCGCATGACCCTCCTAGAAGCTCAAATCGTCTGGACAGGTTCCTTCCTCCTTCTCGGTGCTCAAGGTTAAAGGAATCGGGATCCTTGAATCTTTTCTTCTGAATTTGTTTGTAAAGGCAAGGGTGAGCATGTTTTTACACAATGCTCAGCAAGTCTCGTTACGAAAATGCAGATATATAAATGAGGGGTTTTCAAGGAAAAGGGTCTTGGTTTTATATATATATAGCAATAGAGTAGATTTTCACTCTTATCTTGAAGAGAAGGTTTTTGTTTTCAAAAGCGAGGCTTTTAAAATCCTAAGCTAGATTTTCAGAAAATGTTGTGTGTGGCGGTCTTCCATGAGTCACCACTTTACTCAAATTTTGTGAAAAACTTTCCAAAAGCTACTTGTGCTGCATCGACGTGAAGAGAATCCACAGCGCGCAGACTCCATAACCTGGGAGCTCAGAGTATCCGATACTTTTTAAACTTTGCAAAGGTGTACCACCTTAATCCACCAATCACTCAGCTTTCAAGTCAGGCCAACTCCACGCGACTTTTACGCATGTGACAAGGCCAAAGTGACACAACAGTTTACAGTCCTAGCATTAACTATTCCCTGCCCGGTAAATAGACAGTCAAGTCTCAAGTACCGTTGTGGGTCCTCCCCACTGCCTTACTTTCTAGCCTGGGTCTATGTTCTCGCAAGACACATAGCCTCTCTTGATTACAGTCGCGCACGACTTAATCTGGCATAGGGCGTCTTCCTTCTTTCCACCTTTTCCTCTCATGATTTTTCTGAACTCACATCACTCATGGCCTTCTGCGGCCCACCAGTTCTCGCAAGGCACTGGATCGACAACCATTGCAGGGAAAAGCTAATACTAAAGAAAGCTACTAAGTTGCGCCCGTCCCATAAACAGGCAAGTGGTTGGTACGTTTTTCATGCCGCATAGAAACACAACACAAGGTTCTAATCCTTATGAATCTCTAGTGAGGAGTCTTTCACATTCCCAGTGCGCACACAGCACCATCCACTCAAACCATCCTCACTATCGATTCCAATCACATTCTCTTTCACAAAAAGGGTTTTAAACATGCTTTTCTCATATGTGACCATTCAACATTTATCATATAATCTTTAAGCATAGCATAGCCCAAGCATGATAATCTAGGGTAACAAGGGTGCAGGGATATTCAATGTCAAAAGGGGCTTTACAATCATTTAGGTCATGTCTATTCACTTTATTGAAACATAGTTCTTATTTGAATCTAAGGCATGCATATACTTGAAAACAGTTAACATACTTCATTTCAAAATAGTAGGTGAGACATGATAAAGGGTTTGAGACTTGCCTTGCAATGTTGGGTCTAGTTACTTGGGTAATTCTTCGAAGATTTCTTCCGCTCCTTCAATGTCTGGTTCCATGGCGGATACAGATAATACACACATACACTATATAAGCATACAGAACATAGTCTTTATGGGAAATGATACGTAAAATATATCATGAATGGAAGGGAAAGGTTTGGACAAAGTCGCTTGGATGTTGATTGAAGAGATGGGCTCGAAAGGGGGTTGAATGTCGAAAGGCTGACATTCGGTCCACGGATTGACATAGCTATAAGTTGGTCTTAGGTAGGTTTTCTGGAGAAGTGGCAGTAGAGAAAGTTGTAGAGAACAACTCCAGGAATCTAATGGACAAGGTGGCATTTCAATTGCTCAAGTGTAACAGGTCTAAACCATCTAATGCCACTGCTGGACATGCACTGGCATAGTGCTGGATATGGCTAGGAACTAGGGCATTGCATAACTTTTGACTCAGGGCTCCAATTGATGAACCACTTTGTCTGGGGGTTAGGCCTTGGCAACAGGAACAAAACTCTCAATAGGCTTAAGGGCAGAAAGTGGCCGGAGGGTGGCCAAATCAAGCGAGTAAACACGGTGGCCTGAGTTACTGGACAGTGATCTTGGCATTGAAATAACTTCTGATTCAGGTCGATTCAGGGATCGAGCTAGTAGAAAATATTGCTCAGGGTACTAGAGGCTATCGAAGGGACAAAGTGTGCGGGGCTAGATCGGCCGGGGAGAAATTCCGGCGACCGGCGCTGGAGAAGACGACACTGGAGATTGGGGCTTTTCGATCTAAAGACTTTGATCTCGATTCTTTGCTCAGGGAGTGAGAGGGTGAGGTGTGAAGACTACTGGTGGGGTTAATTTGGCCGGAGTGGCTTGGCGGCGAGGACCAGTTTACTGGTGGCGCACAAACTGCGGAAAAGCTACAATCTCAGCTCAATTTTGAAATCCAAGTTAGTAGGCTTGCTCAAAGGGTTGCACTGAACATCTTTTACCACTGGCACGAGGATTAATTCGGATCGAATCGAGTAACATTGAAGAAACAGGGCATTTGAGCTTTTCCGACGATCGCCGGCGTTAGGGTTCACCGGGGGCCAATTAAATGCTCTGATACGGAGAGGGGAGCGAGAGGAACTCACTGGTGGTCTTGGATTGAAGAAAGGAGCTTCGGGCGAAGCTGGCACCGTGAGCTCCTGAGGGGGCTCACCGGAGAAGAAGCTGTTCACGGCGGCGCTGGGGAAGTTGCTGCTCTCTGGTGCTAGGGCTGAAGCAATGAAGCTACGGGGTGGTGCGAAGTGATTCTGGGCAAGGGAGGGAGCTTATATAGGCGATGCGCTGAGCTCTCGGGAGTTGATGCAAATCGGGCGGGATTCGTGGCTGACACCGGAGAAAGCTTCGAGACGACGTCGGGACGCGGCAAGGACTGAGCCAGAGAAGAAGAATCACGCGAAATCGGGCTGGAGCAGGGCGATGAGATCACTGGCTTCTGCATGGCTGCAACGTGGTGTTGCTTTGCTGCTGCTAAAGCACGCGCGCGCGCGGGAGAATCACGGCACAGGCGCGGCTACGGTGGCTCCACGGTGGCGGCACGGTTGCGCACAAGTGGCTCTACGTGGCTGCGGTGGTGGCTGCGGGGGAGACTTCATCGGCGGCGAGGTCTGCGGCGAGGCAAAGTGGCGAGGCTCTGGTCGCAACGGTGCTGGAGCTCTGGTCGTGGTCGAAAATGGCACAAGGGCCTGGTTGCAAGGTTTGGACTGAGCTGCAAGGGATCTGGACCAATTTGTAAGGATTTTAACTCGGGTATTTGGGCCTATTTGCAAATATGGAGATCTAAAGGGCTGATCTGAGTTCTGGTTTTGCAGATGAGTGCTACTAAATCTCTTGTACTCATCCAGCAGGAAAAACGGTGAAATCCGATAAGATTCCGTGAACGTTGTCTTCAAAATTTTCCAAAAATTATTCTCCTGTCTAGGCCTAGGTTACCCCCCCCCCCACAGCGGGGTGCAGCTTGGCGCCGCACGCTGTGGGTGAGGAACAAAGAGGCCCGGACGCCGATAACTACCGGGGTGTCCCAGCCCCCGATGGAAAAGGGACAAGGGGAGGAATACATACGGTCACTGTGAAATGGGAGCCGGGCGAAAATTCCGGAGACTCGGTAAGAAATTTCCCCAGTCCCCATGAAAACGGGGAGCCGGTGGAGAATTTTCCGGTCGAAAAATTCCGAAGGCTAGTGAGAAATTCCCCCTGTCAAAAAATTCCGAAGGCCGGTAAGAAGTCCACCGGTCGAAAAATTCCAACAATAAATGAGAATTCTGGGAACCAAGAATCCCATTACCCACAGAAGGGGGCAACTCACTCCTGGACTTCTTACCGATGAGCCGATGACCCGAAAAGGGATAAAGCTGCTCCCGGAGGAGGGTTCCATGACCCGACAGTGGGTGTAGAGTATTTGAGGGGGGACTAGCCTCTCAAAGTGACTTGCTGCCGCAGTTCATGAGAACTGGGTTGCCGCTTACCCCCTTAGTCCACGAGGGGTTACTGTAAGCCGTCCTACAAGAGTGGGGCTCCCGTCGTAGGGACTTCTAGGCTGTGATAACCTACGTCCTCACTGAGAGGGCATCCTCGCAGAGAGGGCATCACCTCGAAGACGGGGAGATAAAAATCTGCAAAAATTCCAAAGTTGAACAAAAGACCATTTGTATTAATGAAGATGGAATACAACGCCTCACCCCGCGGAATTGTGATGGGGGAGGGAACAACGAGATCAGCACCTCCCCCTGCGAAATCGTGACAGGGGAGGGGGTGAGCCCGGAGGCTAGATGTAGAACTTGCGGAGCAAGTCTACGTTCCAAGTATGCTTCAGCTCCTGGTCTTCAAGGTTGGAGAGCTTAGAAACCCCCAAGCCCAGGACCGCAGAGATCCTGTACGGGACTTCCCACTTGGGGGAAATTTTCCCTCGGCCTGGGGGTCAGTCACGCACTTGAGGACAAGATCCCCAAGGCTGATTGTATGCACGCGCCATTTCGCGCTCGTAGATGGCGTGGCGGAGGAGCGTTCGGTCGCGTTCTTCCTCGACGAGGTCGATCTCCAGTCACTGGTTCACTTCATTGGTTTGGTGCGCTGCGGCCGTAGCTCCATCTAAGAGCTCGACCTGCAGTGGCTGGAAACCTATCTCTGATAGGAGGAGTGCCTCAGCCCTATACGCGAGTGAAAAGGGAGTACGCCCTGTTGCGCAGCTCGGGGTTGTGCGCATGGAGCAGAGGATGCTCGGGAGCTCCTCTGGCCATGCCCCCCGCCTAGAGGTGGTTTGCTCGAGTCACCGACGCAATCCTTGTAGGATCACACCGTTGACCCTTTCAACGGCTCCGTTGCTCTGAGGATGAGCTATGGAGGCGAAGTGGAGGGCAGCTTCCAATCCTTCGCAGAACTCCCGGAAGTACGCTGAGTCAAATTTGATCCCGTTGTCGACGATGATTTCTTGGGAGACCCCAAAGTGACATACGATGTTCTTCCAGAAAAATAGCTGTACTGAGCAGGAGGTGATGCTGGCTAGGGGCTCAGCCTCCACCCACTTGGAGAAATAATCCACTGTGACCACCGCATACTTGTAGCCCCCGGGCGCTAGAGGGAAGAGACAAAGGAGGTCCATCCCCCAACGCGCGAAAGGCCAAGTGATGGGGATGGTCTGCAGCATCACGGAGGCTAGTCTGGTGCTCTTTCCAATTTTCTGGCAAGCCTCGCATGCAGAGACAAGGTCTCGCACATCGCGGACCACTGTAGGCCAATAAACGCCTTGGCGAAGAACCTTCGCCACGACTGCTCGCGGGGCCAGGTGAGACCCACAGCTTCCCGAGTGAATGTCCTCGAGGAGCCAGAGTCCTTCTGCCCGCGGGAGGCAGCGGAGCAGGGCGAAAGCCCCCCGCTTGTAGAGCTTCAACTTGAGCAGGAGATACGCCCGTGCCTTGGCCCGGAGGCGCTTTGCCTCGGTGTCGCCGGGAGCCTCCCCCTCCCCCCTTATGAAGGAGATGAGAGGATCCATCCAGGACGCGGTCCGAACGATCTCAGAGATCTTTGGGCCACGGGAGTTGGGGTCCGCGTCCGGAGGGGTCACTGAGGGCTTCGCAATGACTTCAAGGAAGGCGCCCCCGGGAAGAGGTTCCTGGGCGCTGGCCTCCCGGGCTAGCATGTTGGCGCGATCATTATCCCTCTGGGGGATATGCCGGGCCTCCAGGCCCTCGAAGTACATCTCCATCTCAAGAACCTCCCCCAGATAGAGGCTCAGGTTTGCGTCATGGCACAAGTAGGATTTGTCCATTTGAAAAACCACGAGCTGGAAGTCTCCTTTGACTAGGAGGCTGCGGATCCCTAGGGAGCTGTCGTGGTATTAAGAATACCCCGGCAGGTTTTGAAGACGATCCTAGCGGAGATCACGCAGCACGGGTTGACCGGGTGACCGGTCCTCCCCCGCCGGACAAACACAAGAATTGACACGTGGATTTATACAGGTTCGGGTCCCGGTGGGGACCCTAGTCCTGTCGACGCGCTCCCGACCGGAGTCGGCTGGGGAGGCTCTCTCCGGGGGAGAGGCTTCCGGAGCACGTCTGTGAGATTAGCTATTCCAAATAATAATGAACTGATCCTTTACAACAGAGGGGTACAAGGGCTATTTATAGCCCCAAAAAGAAGCAAAAAACCTAAACTACCCCGGGAGCCACCGTCGGATTGAAGGGTACGACCGTCCTTCTCCCGGTCAAACGTCTCGGATGCTTGACAGGTGGTCGCTGATTCCCGAGGCGTCCCTCGCGTGACCTGCACGTGATAAACAAACAGGGATTTTACCTTTTAGAAGGGCGGTGACGTCCGGGACCTCTTCCGGAGAGTAGGGTCCCGGGAGCCCAAAAGGCGGCGCCCGGGACATGTCCGGGGGGCACGGTCCCGGGGTCAAATGGCGGCGCCCGGGACATGCCCGGGGGGCACGGTCCCGGGAGCCTAAAAGGCGGCGCCCGGGGCAGGCACCGGAGGCCACTGTCCCTGGGCACATGGCGGCGCCCGGGACATGCCCAGGGGGCACGGTCCCGGGGGCCAAATGGCGGCGCCCGGGACATGCCCGGGGGGCACGGTCCCGGGCGCCTAAAAGGCGGCGCCCGGGGCAGGCACCGGAGGCCACTGTCCCCGGGCACATGGCGGCGCCCGAAACATGCCCGGGGGGCATGGTCCCGGGGGCCAAAAGGCGGCGCCCGGGACATGCCCGGGGGGCACGGTCCCGGGGGCCTAAAAGGCGGCGCCCGGGGCAGGCACCGGCGGCCACTGTCCCCGGGCACATGGCGGCGCCCGGGCCATGCCCGGGGGGCACGATCCCGGGGGCCGAATGGCGGCGCCCGGGACATGCCCGGGGGGCACGGTCCCGGGCGCCTAAAAGGCGGCGCCCGGGGCAGGCACCGGAGGCCACTGTCCCCGGGCACATGGCGGCGCCCGGGACATGCCCGGGGGGCACGGTCCCGGGGGCCAAAAGGCGGCGCCCGGGGCAGGCACCGGCGGCCACTGTCCCCGGGCACATGGCGGCGCCCGGGCCATGCCCGGGGGGCACGGTCACGGGGGCCAAATGGCGGCGCCCGGGACATGCCCGGGAGGCACGGTCCCGGGGGCCTAAAAGGCGGCGCCCGGGGCAGGCACCGGAGGCCACTGTCCCCGGGCACATGGCGGCGCCCGGGACATGCCCGGGGGGCACGGTCCCGGGGGCCAAATGGCGGCGCCCGGGGCAGGCACCGGCGGCCGCTGTCCCCGGGCGAATGGCGTCGCCCGGGACATGCCCCGGAGGCACGGTCCAGGGAGCCTAAAAGGCGGCGCCCGGGGCAGGCACCGGAGGCCACTGTCCCCGGGCAATCATGAACTTACCTGGACTTGACCGCGTGGAGATTTCCCCCAACAGGAGCGCATGAGGCACAACCCCAGGATCAGGGCCTCGTACTCAGCGACATTGTTCGTAGCAGGGAACTCAAGCCTCGCCGCGTACTCCAGCGCCTTTCCCTCAGGGCTCCGAAGGACTACCCCCCTCGCCGGCCCCGGTGAAACACAACGAGCCATCGAACATGAGCATCCAATGGTCATTGTGCTGCGGCGGCTCGGGGAGAGTCTCCCCCTCCGCCCCGGAGGCGGGGGTCCATTCCGCAATGAAGTCAGCAAGGACTTGTGATTTGATGGCAGAACGGCCCGTAAGGGAGAGGGAGAAGGGAGCGAGCTCGGCTCTCCACTTCCCAATCCGGCCGATCACCTTCTTGTTCCGCAGCACCTCCCCCAAGGGGAGAGATGATGAGACTGTGATCAGGTGTCCCAGGAAGTAGTGGTGGAGCTTTCGGGATGCCATGAGGAGGGCGTAGCAGATCTTTCCCATCTCTGTGTACTGTGTCTCTGCCCCTTGGAGGGATTCCCTCATGTAGCATACGGGGTGCTGCTGCCTGTCCTGCTCCTTCACCAGCACCGCGCTTACAACGACCAGGGTCGCTGTGAGGTAAAGGAGTAGGGGTTCTTCCAGAGATGGGCTCACGAGCATTGCAGGGCTCGTGAGGTACTTCTTCAAGTGGTCGAAGGCCACATGGGCCTCAGGAGTCCACTTGAACCCCGAGGCCCCGCAGGATTTTGAAGAACTAGAGGCCGCATTCCCCCGACCGCGAAACGAAGCGGCTTAGCGCGGCCAAGTGGCCGGTAAGCCGCTGTACATCCTTGACAGGGTGCGGCTGGGGCATGTTTAGTATGGCCTGAATTTTTTCAGGGTTGGCCTCTATGCCTCGTTCGGACACAAGGAAGCCTAGCAACTTCCCCCCACGTATGCCGTAGGCGCACTTTTCTGATTGAGCATCAAGCTGTACTCATGAAGGTTGAGAAATGGGGGAGGAAACAAGCCCGGAGGCTAGATGTAAAACTTGTGGAGCAAGTCTATATTCCAAGTATGCTTCAGCTCCTGGTCTTCAAAGTTGGAGAGTTTACAAGCCCCTGAGCCCAAGACAGTAAAGATCCTGTATGGGCCTTCCCACTTCAGGCTAAGCTTTCCCTGGGCCTGGGAGTCAATTACGCACTTGAGGAAAAGGTCCCCAAGGCGGGGAGCCCTCGCGCGGACGTGCTGATTGTAAGCACGCGCCATTTCACCCTCGTAGATGGCATAACGGAGGAGCGCTCTGTTGCACTATTCTTCGACGAGGTCGACTTCTACCCATTGATTTTCTTCATTGGCTTGGTAGGCTGAGGCCATAGCTTCTTCCAGGAGCTCAACTCACAGTGATCAGAAACCAATCTTCAAAGGGAGGACTGCCTCGGCCCCATACACGAGCGAGAATGGGGTACACCCAGTTGCTCAGTTTGGGGTCGTGCGCATGGAGTAGAGGACGCTGGGAAGCTCCTCCGCCCATGCACCTCGCCGAGAGGCAGCCTGTTCGAGTCGCTGGCATAATCCCTGTAGGATCACGCCGTCAACCCTTTTGACTGCTCTGTTGTTCTAAGGGTGAGCCACAGAGGTGAAGTAGGGGGAAATGCCCAAGGTTTCGCAGAACTCCCGGAAATGCGGCGAGTCAAACTGAGTCCTATTGTCGACCGTGATTTCTCAGGGGGCCCCGAAACGACAGACGATGTTCTTCCAGAAGAACTGTTGTACTGCCCGGGAGGTGAACTGGCCAAGGGCTCAGCTTCCACCCACTTGGAGTAGTAGTCCATAGTGACTACTAGTACTTGTACCCTCCCCGCACCGGGGGAAAGGGGCCGAGGAGGTCCATCCCCCAACGCACGAAGGGCCAAGAAATCAGGAGTAGGGCCTCGTACTCGGCGACATTGTTCATGGCAAGGAACTCGAGCCTTGCCGCGTACTCCAGCATCCTCCCCTCGGGGCTCCAGAGGACTACCCCCACCCCGGCCCCAGTGAGACAAAGGGAGCCATTGAACATGAGCGTCCAATGGTCGTCGCACTGGGGCAGGTCGACGGGGGAGCCCCCCTCTGCCCTGGGGGCAGGGGTCCATTTCACCACAAAATCAGTAAGGACTTCTGATTTGATGGTAGAACGGCCCGTGAGGGAGAGGGCCGGAGAAGAGAGCTAGCTTGGCTCCCCACTTCCCTATTCAGCTGGTGGCCTCTTTGTTCCATAGCACCTCCCCCAAGGGGAGGGAGGACGGGACTGTGATCGGGTGTCCCAGGAAGTAATGGCGAAGCTTCTGGGACGCCATAAGGAAGGTGTAGCAAATCTTCTCCATCTCTGTGTACTGTGTCTTAGCCCCTTGGAGGGCTTCACTCACGTAGTACACAGGGCGCTGCTGCCCATCCTGCTCTTTTACCAATACCACGCTCACAGTGACTGGGGTGGTCGCGAGGTAAAGGAGCAAGGATTCCTCTTGAGAGGGGCTCACAAGCATCAGGGGACTTGTGAAGTACTTCTTTAAGTCGTCGAAAGTGGCTTGGGCCTCGAGGGTCCATTTGAAACCCTCGAGGCCCCGAAGGATCTTGAAGAACTGGAGGCCGCATTCTCCCGACTGTGAGACGAAGCGGCTCAGCGCAGCCAGGCGGCCGGTAAGTCGCTGTACATCCTTCACCGAGCACGATTGGGGCATGTCCAACAAGGCCTGAATTTTTTTGGGGTTGGCCTCTATACCCCGTTGAGACACGAGGAAGCCAAGCAGCTTCCCCCCACACATGCCAAACACGCACTTCTTCAGGTTAAGCCTCAACTAGTACTAGCAGATGTTGCGGAAGGTTTCCGCCAAGTCTTCGAGGTGGGCGGTCGTGCGAAGGCTCTTGTTGACCGCGTCATCGATGTAGACCTCCATGTTGAGGCTGATATTGCCCCTGAGGACCAGGGACATGAGGTGCTGGAAAGTTGCCCCGGCGTTCTTGAGCCCGAAGGGCATGTGAACATTGCAGAAGGTACCGAAGGGAATTATAAAACTCATCTTTTCCTCATCCTCCTTAGCCATTCGGACTTGGTGGTAGCGCGAATACGCATCCAGGAAGCTCATGAGCTCGCACCCCGCGGTCGAATCCACCAGCTGGTCAATTCACGAGAGTGGAAAGTCGTCCATCGGGCAAGCCTTCTTAAGGTCGGTGAAGTCCACGCACATCCTTCACTTATTGCTAGACTTTTTTACAAGGACGGGGTTCGCCAGCAATTCGGGGTGCAGAACCTCCCGAATGAACCCCGCCTCTTGGAGCTTGGCGATCTTGGCCTTGATGGCTTCTTGGCACTCAAGGGAGAGCTTCCTTAGCTTCTGCTTCACTGGGGGGCAGCCCGGCGTTACTGCGAGCTTGTGCTCGATAATGTTCCTGGCGACGCCCTGCATGTCTACGGGCTTCCACGCGAAGACGTCAGAAATTTTGCGGAGGAAAATCATGAGCTGCTCCGCGTGCTCCTTGGGGAGGTCCGCCCCGATTTTGATAATCTTCTCTCCATCCTCCGGGAACAGTCGGATCTTCCGAAGGTCTCCCTCCGGGCATGGTTTCGGGAGAAACTTCCTGGAGGGGACAACCGGAGTGTCTAGAGTTGGGGAGGGGCTTCCCTCCCATGGGGCTTTGATCAAGAGAGCACGGGCCGCGTCCTAGTCGCCTCGGACGATGATTACGCCGCAAGGCCCAGGGATCTTCACGCAGAGATAGCTCTACTGGATGGCAGCCCCAAGACGATTGATCGTGGTTCTCCCCATGATTGCATTGTACGAAGAGGGGAGGTCCACTATGTTGAACTGGACCATCTCCATTGGGTAGTTCTCCGGGGCGACGAAGGTCATGGGAAGGTCGACCTTCCCCACTGAGTAGATAGTCTTTCCCGGGACGAAGCCTTGTAGTGGCCTGGCCGCAGGTTGCAGTAGTTTTTCATCCACCTGCATTTCCCTGAATGCTTTCAGGTACAGGATGTCGCGGCACTTCCACCGTCAATGAGGATGCGCGCCAGTTGGTAGTTGAAAATGGTAGTGGAGACGATGAGCGCATCGTCGTGGGGGAAGTGAACCATGCACGAGTCTTCCACTGTAAAGGTGAGGGGGACATCCGACCACTTTGGTGGCCGGGACGTGTTTAGCACCCCAACCACCTTTACTTCCCATGCGTACCCCTTACGCTGGCGCTTGGAGTCCTGCCCAGAGGCGGATCCTCCCATGATGACATTTACACGTCTCTGGAAAGTTTGGAAAGGTAGCTCCTCATTTGAGCCCCTTTCCTATGCCTAGCTCTGCTACTCCCCTGAGGGAGCAGGGAGAGCCGCCAAAGTTGGTGAAGGGATCAAGGAGGTAGGGTTCCCCTGCACATGCTGGTCGAGGAATGCGGCGAAGTGCTGCAAGAGCTGGTTGCAATCCTGAGTAGTGTGGGTGGTAGACTTGTGGAAGGCACACCAAAGGGTGGTGGTGCCCTCCTTGCTGCCGTGTTTCAGGCCCTCCCAATTGCAGGAGGACTACCCCCCCTGGTGCCTTTAGGCCTGGAGAAGGGGCGATTGCCCATGTTGGCTTCGCGTGAGCCACCTCCGCCCTCGAGGACAAAGGTGTCCTGAGGCCGTGGCTCACTGCGATTGCCCATCTTGGGGCGCTTGTTGGAGAGGTCCTTGGCTTCCCGCTCGGTGAGGGCAGGTGCCCCCTGGTTTTTCTTCTAGAGGCCGTCCTCCTCAGCTCAAGCGTATTTCTCGAGCACGTTGAAGAGCTCGTCCGCCGAGTTGGGGCAGCTCCGAGAGAGCCACCGGTGGAGCTCCCCGGGAAGAAGCCCACTTTTACAGGCCTCGATGACCATTGAGTCGGGGACGTGAGCCACCTTGCTTTTTACTTAAGCGAAGCGCTTGAAAAAGCTCCGGATGGTTTCTCCCATTTTCTTCCTAATGGTGTAAAGCTGTGACCAGTCCAGGGGGCGTATGTAGCTCCCCTGGAAGTTGGCGCAAAACTCACGCTTGAGTTGTGCGAAGGACTTGATCAACCCAGCCTTTAGGTTATAGAACCACGACCAGGTGATCCCCGAGAGGTAGAGGGCAAGACGTTGCATTGCACCGTCTCATCCCCCACCAACCGCTGAGATGGCCGTGGAGTATACCTACAAAAATTCATAAGGATCAGCCTCACCGTTGTAGTGCTCGATGTGCGGTGGATGGTATGGCCGAAGCCACCGGAGGCGGTGACACAGCGGCTGGTTAGCCCCCTCAACATCCCAGGGGAACTCCCGATCGTCATCCCCCTTGACAGGGGAAGGGAACTCGTTGTCGGAGTCGGGCAGAGGGCCCAGAGGACCACCCGCCCGATGGTAGGGCCTATTCTCCTCTGGGCTGGTTGAGCTGACCTCTTGAATTTCGGGGTCCCCTCCACCCCCCCACCCCCCCGAAGTGACAGTGACTCCCTAAGCCAGTCTCTTTCCCCGGTCCGCCGAGAGTCGTAGGCCGGGCGCAGCTTTCGCTGCGGCGGTGGCTCCGATCAGCGACGGGGGGGAGTCTTCTCGGCACCTACTGTACGCATGCGCTCTACCTCCTCCAGAGAAAAGCGGTCTGGTCCACCGGGGGAGCCCTCGGGGGCGGTCTCGGGGGTGGAGGGAGCTAGTACGTGTGGGCCACCATCCCGGTGGATGTCGCCGACACTAGGCATGTGTCCTAGACGAGGAGGGGGGGTCGATGCGGGGGAAGGGCCCGAGGCGAATTTTGGGCTTGGCACCAGGAAGGTCCCAGGCGCCACGGCGACCATTGACCCGGGGACGTCTCCAGACATGTGGGCGATCACTTGTGCGGGGAGCGTTCCTAGTGCGACAGTGACGGCCAGCACAGGCCAGCTTACCGGCGCGTGGTAACCTCCCAGAAAGGGGAGAGCTCCGGGTGCCAGAGCACTTCCCGGCGTGGGAAACACTCCCAGGGCAGGGAAGGCGGCCTAGTGCCCCATGAAAAATGGCAGTAATGCCCCCACAAAAGGGAATGGGGGCGGATAAACAGGAGCTGGGGACCGAGCCAGGACGCACAATAGCTCCTCCAAGGTGCGCTGGGCGCGGAGCTGGCCCTTGACCAAGGCCCCGAGCAATGGGTCTCCGAGGACCGGCACGGTCGCGGTCACCGGACTTGGTGTGGGGGTACCCTCCCCTGGTGAAGACGGGAGGAGGAGGTGCCTCACCCCGGGCCTCCTCGGTCAGTGGTACCATTACGGCATCATCTTGCTAGGGTGGCGCCGGGTCACTAGGACCAGCATCACCGGAGAGGGAGAGAGCGCGAGCCCTCGTTGTTGGGGAAGCCATGGCGAATTGTCGCGCATCCCCACGGACGGTGCCAACTGTCGTGGTATTAAAAAACCCCAGCAGGTTTGAGGACGTGTTTGGCACGTGTTCGACCACACGAGCTGACCGTGCGACCGGTCACCTCCCGTCAGGCAAGCACAGAGATTGACACGAAGATTTATACAGGTTCAGGTCCCAGTGGAGACCCTAGTCCTATTGGCACCCCCCCAGACGTGAGTCCACTGGGGAGGTTCTCTCGCGGGGAGAGGTCTCCAAGGGATGCCAATTAATTTGATTGTATTGAGTGAGAATGAATGGATTTGGTTACAAAAGAGGAGTACATGGGGTATAAATAGCCCCAAAAAGACGCAAAATGACCAAAAAGCCCAAGCCTTGACCGTTAGATCGGGTACGCGACAGTCTTTTTGCGGATCAGGGCGCCTGGATGCTCGACACGTGTAGGCTTCAATTCCCGAGGGAGCCCTACCTTCGGGACGCCTGTCCCCGGGCAGCGGCGACCGAGACGGTCGTCACCGGGTGGTGGCGCCCGGGACGGTTGGCACCGGGCGGCAGCGCCTAGGATGGGGGACCCTTGTCCCCAGGGCACCTACCACTAGGATGGCTGTCACTGGGTGGTGATGCCAGAGACAGGGTGCACCTGTCCCCGGGGCACCTGTCACCGGCATGGCTATCACCGGGTGGCGGCGCCTGGGACGGGGGACACCAATCACCTGTGTTGAATCTTGAGCCCTGATTAGGATTTTGGTGATTAATGACATCCGTAAGATATGCGACTAACCTATGTATTTGAGACTCAGGTTAATCAGAGGAGAAAGCATCACAAAAGGGCAAATCAAGATTATCAAGACTCCATGAAGCAAGAATGACGGAAACTCCGACAAAAGTACAAGTATCTAAACTAGAGTTTTTATTTTTGAAAATTTCTAGGTTAGATGGTCGTACTATTAAGAGGAGTTTTAACAGAAGTCATTTGATCAACCTTGAGGTCTTTGGAAACATATTTGCATAGGCATCTAGCCCCAAATTGAAATTGGGTAAAATTCAGCATTTCTGTTTTCATTTTGAACTGGCCGGACAGTGTCTGAAATGGCCAGACAATGTCCGGCCAATACAAGCTCCTGATGAAACTTGCAAAACAATAAACAGAGACAAATAAACTTGTCCCATGCATCTGTCCGATTTAGGCTGGACACTGTCCGTAATGGCCGGACACTGTCCGTAATGACCGGACAATGTCCGGCCAGTACATTTCATACGGCAAGTTTAATTGAGACAAATGCATTTGTCCGGAGACATTTGTCTGGGACGCACGAGACATTGTCCGAAGTGACCGGACAATGTCCGGCCTATACAATTTCTGAGAAGTTGAAAATACAAGTATTAACAGAGACATATGCATTTGTCCGGACAAATCACATACGTCCGGTCTATATATTTGCCGTGATGTTTTAAGCCAAGTGTCAACAGAGACATATACATTTGTCCGGACGTTTTGTCCGGACAAATCGTATTTATCCGGCGTCTATATGTGCTGTTAAACATGAGTGTTAACAGAGACATATACATTTGTCCGGACGTTTTGTCCGGACAAATCCATCCGTCCGGCCTTCACAAAAATTCTCAAACGGCTACTGACACTTGAAACTCTCGTGAGCAACGGTCATTTTATTTGTACTGATCGGACATTGTCCGAATTGACCGGACAATGTCCGGCCAGTACAACTTTTGCCCAATTTTCTTGAAAACGACTGTTTTGCTGAAACTATATAAATCCTACTGTTTGTAGAAGCTGCATACACACGAAATTCATCTCTCAACCTTAGTGTAACAGCTTGCAAAGCCTCTCACACTCATTCTCTTGCATTTGAGGTCAAATCTTTAGCAAAACATTCAGTGCTAGTTGAGAGAAGTTGAAATCGAGCCATTTGCATTTGCATATTTGTTCTTCAAGCTTTGAGGTTGATCAAGCAAGGTGCTAGGCTCATTACTCTTGGTGATTGCTGTCACCTAGACGATCTGGGAGGTCCGGCGATCTCTCCATCGACGGTGTGTGTCGGAGAGGCCCGGCGATTGGTTGTAAAGGCTCGGAGCTTGCCTATCCGGAGAGGAGAAGGGCTACCCCTAGTGGAATTGAAGCATAAGCTCTAGTGAAGAGCGCTTCAACGAGGATTAGTGGAAATCGGCAAATTTCCGAGACCTGGGGAAAAATTCGATCTCTTCGGTTACTTCTATTACTTGCTTTATACTTCTAGAGATTGAATTGTTGCTCTTAACTCTTTAGCAATTGCAAAACTTGCTTTGTGTCGTCATTCATATCATTTGAGTATTGATATTGCAATTTAGGTTGTTAATCACTAGATTAAAAGTAAAAATTGAAAAACCGCCTATTCACCCCCTCTAGTCGGCATCCTTCGATCAACACGTGGTATCAAAGCACTTGGTCTCTCATTTTAGGCTTAACCGTCTAGAGAGAGGATGTCGTCGATCAAAGAAAACTATAATGGAAAGGTCCCCTTCTTCAAGGGTGATAATTATTGCTATTGGAAAATTAGGATGGCGGTTTACCTTGAATCCATTAGTCTTGATGTTTGGAGGGTCACTAGAGACGGTTTTAGAGCTCCCATTGATTTAGAGAATCTCACACCTCTAGAAGCAAAAAACCTCCAAGCAAATGCTCAAGCCAAAAATGCCATATTTAATGGACTAGACTTAAGTGAGTTCAACCGCATTAGTAATCTTGATACATCTTATGAAATGTGGAAAACCTTAGAAGTAATTCATGAAGGTGCCTCTAAGGTCAAAGAAGCTAAGCTAATTAAATTAACTAGAGAATACAACTCCTTCTTCATGCTTGAATCTGAAAATGTTAGTGATATGTGCACTCGACTCAATCTCTTAATCAATGATCTTAAAGGTTTAGGTACAAAGTTTGAAGATATTGATATTGTGCGTAAAATGCTTATGATTTTACCATCGAGCTTTGATACAATTGTGACAGTGCTTATCAATGGTGATCTCACATCCACAACTCCAACCGAGCTCTTGGGTACTCTTATTACCCATGAAATGCAAAAAGAGGAGAAGAAAGGAATTGCAGAAGCATCTGGATCAAAGAAGAAAAATTTGGCATTTAAAGAAAATGTCGAGGAGGCCAAGAAGGATAGCTCCGATGAAAGCTCCGATGGTGATCTAGCTCTCCTTGTGAGAAAAAAGCGGAAGCTCCTAAACAAAATCAACAAGAAAGGGTTTGATTTTGACAAAAGGCGAGGACCGCACAAGAAAACCGGATTCAACAACATTACATGCTATGAGTGTAATGAGAAGGGACATTTTGCCTCAAGATGTCCAAACAAGAAGAGTGATCATCAAAGATCACATGAGAGGAAAGATGACGGTGAAGGCTCAAAAGGTACAAAGAAGCTCTTTACGAAGTTCTACAACAATAAAAGCAAGGGCCAAGCTTATATTGGTGAATGGTACTCCGGATCGGAGGAATCCGACTCGGATGATGAAGTACCATCAACTTTCAAGAAGATGGCAGGAATTGCTATTGGAGAGGCCTCTTCGCTTAAAAATGAGTCATCATTGTGTCTTATGGCGAGTGATGATGCAAAGGTATCGGATCTCGAACCTTGTTACAAGAAACTTGTTGATATGGTTATGGAATTAAATGAGGCACTAGGTAGGTTAACTAAGGAAAATAAAATGCTTAAAAAGGAATATTCAACACTTAGCGATTTATATGCCGAACTAAATGACTCGCATGAGGCACTTCTAGTTAATGAAATTATTGATTCTAAACAAACTAGTGATATAGGAATTACTTGCAATATTCTAGATGAATCATCTCATATTGTCTCTCATTCAAAATCAATCAATTGTAATGATTTAGAAATTAATCATGAAAATACTTGTGATGAAATTGTTGATAATGACTCAAATTTAATTTTAGAAAATGTAGAACTCAAAGCACAAGTGGAAAAGTTAAATCTAGGATTAGCTAAATGTTTTAAAGGAAAAGAAATTCTAGAGAAACTTCTTAGTGAGCAACGATGTTCATTTAGGAAGGAAGGTTTAGGATATGAACCAAACAAAAGAAAGAATTTGAGTACTAAAGTGATTTTTTGTTAAGGCTACTAATATGTTTTGTCACAAATGCCATGATGTAGATCATTTATCGGATAATTGTCCCTCAACTTCTAGAGCTAAAGAAAATGAGTCTCACTACCATTACATGCTTAAGAAAAACAAGTATGGAAAAGTAATTGCTAAATTTATTGGTTTACCCTACCTAAATAAATATAAAAAGAGGATTTGGGTTCCAAAAACCCTTGTCGCTAACTTCCAAGGACCCAAACAAGTTTGGGTACCTAAAAGCGTCTAACCTTTCTTTTAGGTAAACTACAAAACCGGTGGGAGGCATTGGGTGCTTGATAGCGGGTGCACTCAACACATGACCGTTGATGGAAGTCGTTTCTCCTCATTTGAGAATGGTTGCAATGACATTGATAAAATCACGTTTGGTGATAATAGCAAAGGAAAGCTAATTGGGTTAGGTAAAGTTGCAATCACAAACAACCTTTCCATCTCAAATGTATTACTTGTGGAATCCTTGAACTTCAATTTGCTTTCGGTTGCAAAAATTTGTGATTTGGGTCTTCGATGCATTTTTGAACCAAATGGAGTTATCATTGAAAGCTTAGAAGACAAATCTCTAATATTCAAAGGTTTTCGATATGGAGATTTGTATTTGGTGGATTTCGGTTCAAAAGATTCTTGCATTTCAACTTGCTTGGTTGCCAAAAATTCTTTGGGATGGCTTTGGCATCGTCGTTTGGCTCATGTTGAGATGCATCAATTAAACAAACTTTTAAAAAGAGATTTGGTCTTGGGTATGAAAAATATAAAGTTTGAAAAGAATAAACTTTGTAGTGCTTGTCAAGCGGGAAAACAAGTTGCTAGTACTCATCCCGCTAAAAATGTTTTTTCAACATCTAGACCACTTGAGCTTTTGCATATGGATTTGTTTGGTCCATCGGAAACTCAAAGTATTGGTGGTAGTAATTATTGTTTTGTCATTGTTGATGATTTCTCCCGATTTACTTGGATTTTCTTCTTAAATCATAAGTCCGATGCTCCAAGTGTGTTTAAAAGATTTGCAAAACGTGTTGAAAATGAATTTGAATTCACCATCAAGAAACTTCAAAGTGATCATGGTGGAGAGTTTCAAAATTCGGATTTTATTGAGCTTTGTGATGAATCTGGAATTAAACACGAATTTTCCGTGCCATATACTCAACAAAACGGTGTTGTGGGAAGGAAAAATCGAACATTAATCGAAATGGCTCGAACTTTGTTGGATGAATATAAAACCCCCACTAGGTTTTGGGCCGAGGCAGTCAATACTGCTTGTTATGCTATAAACTGGCTTTACACTCATCCATTGTTAAACAAAACTCCCTACGAGCTAATTGTTGGAAGAAAACCAAATATTTCATATTTTCGAGTTTTTGGTTGCAAATGTTACATTCTTAAAAAACGCATGCATCTTGGAAAATTTCAAAGACGTGTTGATGAGGGTTTTCTTGTTGGATATTCATCAACTAGCAAAGCTTATCGTGTTTTTAACATCATAACCGAATGCATTGAGGAAACTTGCAATGTTGAGTTCAATGAATCTAATGGCTCTCAAGAAGAGTATGAAGATTTTGAGAATGTAGGAAATAAGGAACTACGAGAAGCTATGAAGAACATGATGATTGGGGACATCAAGTCTAAAGATGAAGATTCAAAGTCACCCGATCAAAAAAATGAAGTAGCTTCTATGGTTCTGAAGGCTACTACTCAAGTTGATCTTGATCCGGAGATGAAGGAAAATGAAGATCAAGCATTACAAAATCCAAGACTTCATCAAACCATCACTAAGGATCATCCCGTCAACCAAATAATAGGTGATGTTGGTAAAGGTGTTCAAACTCGCTCTAGAATCGCATCTTTTTGTGAGCATGCATCTTTCATTTCTAATATTGAGCCCAAATGCATTGATGAAGCACTAGCGGACCCGGATTGGGTAAATGCCATGCATGATGAATTGAACAACTTTACTAGAAACAATGTTTGGAAACTTGTAGAAAAACCTCTTGATCACAATATAATTGGTACAAAATGGGTTTTTTGAAATAAGCAAGATGAAAATGGCATAGTTGTAAGAAATAAAGCTAGATTGGTAGCACAAGGTTATTCTCAAATTGAAGGATTAGATTTTGATGAAACTTTTGCTCCCGTGGCTAGACTAGAAGCCATTCATATCTTACTTGTATTTGCATCAAGTTTTGAAATCAAATTATTTCAAATGGATGTTAAAAGTGCCTTCTTAAATGGTGAAATTTTGGAACTTGTATTTGTAAAGCAACCACCGGGATTTGAAGATCCAAAATATCCAAATCATGTCTATAAACTCTCAAAAGCCCTTTATGGTCTTAAGCAAGCCCCTAGAGCTCGGTATGAACGATTGCGAAATTTTCTAATTTCACAAGGTTTTAAGGTTGGAAAAATTGATACAACTCTCTTTACCAAAATCATAAATGATGACTTCTTTGTTTGCCAAATCTATGTCGACGATATAATTTTTGGTTCCACTAATGAATCTCTTTGTCAAGCTTTTGGTGAAACCATGTCCAAGGAATTTGAGATGTCTATGATAGGAGAATTGAGCTTTTTCCTCGGACTTCAAATTAAGCAAATCAAAGAAGGAATATTCGTGAGCCAAAGCAAATACGTGAAGGATTTGCTCAAGAGATTCGGCATGGATGATGCAAAGCCAATCAAGACTCCCATGGCTACAAATGGTCATTTGGACTTGGACGAGGGAGGTAAACCGGTAGAACTTAAATTATATCGTTCTATGATTGGTAGCTTATTATATCTTACTGCTTCTAGACCGGACATTATGTTTAGTGTATGCATGTGTGCTAGGTTTCAAGCTGCTCCTAGAGAATGTCACCTAATTGCAGTAAAAAGAATATTTAAATACTTAAAACATACACCAAATATAGGCCTTTGGTACCCTAAGAATGCTATCTTTGATCTTCTAGGATATTCGGATTCTGATTATGCCGGTTGTAAAATTGATAGAAAAAGTACTTCTGGTGGATGTCAACTTCTAGGAAGAGCATTAGTCTCATGGACTTCAAAGAAACAAAATTCGGTTGCACTCTCAACCGCCGAGGCGGAATATGTTTCGGCCAGTAGTTGTTGTGCACAATTATTATGGATGAAGCAAACTTTGTTAGATTATGGCATAAAAGTCAAATGTGTTCCACTTTTATGTGATAATGAGTGTGCCGTTAAAATTTCTAACAATCCTGTTCAACACTCTCGAACAAAGCACATTGACATTAGACATCACTTCCTAAGGGATCATGTATCAAAGAGGGATATAGTGATTAGTCATGTTTCAACTTAAAATCAATTAGCAGACTTATTCACTAAACCCTTGGATAAGTCAAGATTTAGCAAGTTAAGAAATGAATTGAATGTTATTGACATTTCAAATGTTATTTGATCTCTTGCTTGTTTTGGAATGGTCCTTAGTATGATCTTTTCTAGCATGTATACTATTACTTATATATATGTATATATATACATCCAATCAATGTAGGCATCTATGCCAATCACTTCCTATTTTGAAGAAAAAGACCAAAAGTTCACCTCTTTGTCTCTTCTCAACAAAACTTGCATAACACATTAAGGGGGAGCAACTTCAAGCTCATTGAATACTTGTATACCCCAAAATTGTGTACAAAAATGAAAATTATGCATGTCTTTTATTAAAAGGGTCATTTAAAATCAAAAAGGTGAAAAAGTGCTCAAATATTCAAAATATGTAAAAATAACACAAAACCTTCAAAAATACCTTTCAAATATGTTCTCAAAGGTTTTGAAAGTGAAAAGAAAGGATTTCGAGCTAAAATGTAGAATTTTGACAAAATTGAAGATCTAGAGATCTTGTTTTGGCCTAAAATGACTTATTTCCATAAATTAAGATCGGTTGAGTTTTGACAAAAATTTTCTACATGAAACACTTAGAGCTCAATCATTCGAAGATAGTTCATGTTGAACTTTTTCTCAAAAGACCAACGGTTTGCAAGTTATCACATTTTCCAAGTCTCCTGAAAACGAGCTTTGACACGAAAATACCCAAAACATGCATTTTGTGAATTTCGCTGTTTGAGCCAAAATCTCTTCCATGTTTTGGCTTGAAATAGTATTTTAAATTCATACAAGTCCAAATATCTCAGAAAAATCCAAGTTTCATTGAGATTTGAAGATTTGGTGAAAATTCGTTTTGTTTTACTCGTTTTACCCGAAAACATCTTTTGGAGGCTCATATCAAGATTTTCTTCTCTCATATCCAACTCAAGGCTATCTATCTCTATGCCCAACATGGTATTTGAGTTCATACTGGAATTAAACTCCTGGTTGAAGCAAAATTGCGAAAATTTCAAAAATTCAGAACTTTTAGGAACTTCTCTGAACTGACCGGACTTTGTCCGCCCAGTTCGGACTCTGTCCGGCCATATCGGACATTGTCTGGCGTGTGGATAACTGTTCGCTTATTAAAAACTCCCGAAGTCTTTTTCTTCCCCAAATCGACAGATCTCCTCTTGTGCTCTCCTGTTCATCTTTCTCACCACTTTTCTCACCTCCTCACCGGACACAAGAGTTTGTCCGACCTCCTCTCGTCCGGCTTCAGATTTTGGCTCCTGTGCCTCTCCTCCTTCCCTTGCTTGGTTAGTTTTCCTTCTTCTTCTCTCTGATTCATGCATTGCATCTCATTTCATTCTAGGGTTTGAAATTGTGTTAATGTTTTTGCATGTCTAAATTGATTAGAAATTAATGAAATTGGCATCTAGGGTTAGTCTAATCTCAATTGATTTTTGCAAAACTGGATCATTTCATAGTCATGCATGACATGAGTATCAAGATGCTTTCTAGGGTTAGAACATGTGACACAATCTAGTATGGCTCTTATGGAAATGTAATAAACTAGTTGGATCAACTGTTGAAACATAGATTCACATCAAATTTGTGCAAGGTTATGTCATGCACAAGATGAATATATAGATGAGTATATAGAGGATGATTTCTTTGGCTTGCATTAGATGCTTAACAATGAACAAAGCTAAATGACTAGGGCCAAAATTGAATCAAACCACAACTAAATTGCAGAAAGTGATAATATGAAGTCTAAACAAGCCTCTATTAGTGAATGCATGAATGTGATATAGTTCAAATTGAGTTAAATGAGCTTTCATATACACATGAGGAATAGTTCATGCATCTCATGGCATTCGCACCATATCTCATCGAATCATATCTTTATCAAATTCTCTCTCTCTCTCTACCAGAGTCAGCATGTCAGGACGAGTGAAACAAACTAGCCGTCGCCATGGCCCTGGATCTTCCCAACAGGCGCAACCCATTGATTGGGATTCCTTGGTAGTAGATGAGGACGATGCCGCTCCAGCATCTCCCATAGGCTCTCCTATTGCAGACTCTGACTCAAATGACAGTAGCAGTAGCAGTGGTGATCAGCAACCTAGGGGCCATCAGACTTTCACTGCTAGTGCGATTCGGCGGCTTCGTCGAAAGAATCCCTATAAGCATTCGAGGACCTGCACTGAAAGGAATTTTTGGAATGCTTTTCAGATGTCCCAATACTACACCCGGTTCTCCTCCGCCAAAGTCTTCGAGCATCAAGCTATCGACTGGAATTTGATTGAGAGCAAGGTGAATTATCCACTGAGGGGCAAATTCCTGGCGATCAGTATGTACTCCTTCACCAAGATGAAGGAAGACTGGAAATGGAATGTGGATATCATCCGATCCTTCTTTGCATCTCTCCATGTAGCCTCGGATAGATCCCACATAGTCTTCATGAACAACAACTCGAAGAGAACACTCACGAAGGCACAGTTCGAAGAGGCTCTACAGATTGAGCATGTTAACAACAGCTTGTTTGCCTTCGATGAAGTTCGAGTCGAAGACGTCGTCCATCTCTTCGACAATCCAGATCCTAACATTGGTAAAGTCTCTCAGCTGATCCCTCCGGTTGCAATTCTTGAAAAGCTCAACCGTATGACTATATTGCCCAATACCGGAGATCGCGAGGCCGTCACATCTACCATGTTACGTCTGCTGAAGGCCCAAGTTGACGAGACTCCTTTCGACATCGTTGAGTTCCTGTTCCACGAGATGCAGCAAGTTCAGATCGACTCGAAGAGGCTTTTTCCCTTCGCACCCTTCATAGCTCACACCCTGACCTACTTTGGGTTGCATCGGGCATCTCGTCCCTCTTCGATGGAGTACTACCGGATGAAGAGCTTGGGGATCCTTATCCTCTATGAAAACCAAGTAGGATCACCAGCTCATGAAGATGAGCACACGTCTCTGGTAGCAGGAGCTCCTTCTCCACTCCAGTCCTATTCCATATCCCCTAGCCCGAATGTATCGGCTCCCTACATGATGATCATGGAGCGTCTCGATCAGATGTCCATGCGCTTTGAGACTCGCTTTGATGAGGTCGACTCCAGACTGAGCTCCATCGATCATCGGCTCAATGTCATCGAGCCTCGTATCGATTCTATGAGTCAGGACATATCTGAGCTACGGGGGCGTTTTGATGCAGGCCAGTATCAGCGTCGTCGTCGCGGCGACTCTTCCTCCGATCATCCTCCACAGTCCTAGATCTATTTACTCCTTATGTATCTATGCTACTTGTGTATGTGCTTTCTCCCTTTATGGATGTTTGATGACAAAGGGGGAGAGTTATGTTATGGATATATGTGTGTTTGTGTTATGTCGTGTTGATGGACATGTCATATATGTGTGTTTGTGTTATGTCGTGTTGATGGACATGTTATATATGTGTGTTTGTGTTATGTCGTGTTGATGGACATGTTATGGATATGTGCAGATATATATTGTTATGAATTGGATATGTGGATTGGATGTTATGATATGGATATGAATATATTATGGAATTGGTGTTTGGATATGTCTATGTTATGGTTATGTATATGTTGATATGGTCTCATATATCTTGTTATGGAAATATTTATGTGATTGGATGTGGGATTTAGGGGGAGCACTATATGCGTATATTCATTTTTGATATCGCTGTGTTTTATGCATAACGGTTGTCATCAATCACCAAAAAGGGGGAGATTGTTGAATCTTGAGCCCTGATTAGGGTTTTGGTGATTAATGACATCCGTAAGATATGCGACTAACCTATGTATTTGAGACTCAGGTTAATCAGAGGAGAAAGCATCACAAAAGGGCAAATCAAGATTATCAAGACTCCATGAAGCAAGAATGATGGAAACTCCGACAAAAGTACAAGTATCTAAACCCAGCGTTTTTATTTTTGAAAATTTCTAGGTTAGATGGTTGTACTATTAAGAAGGGTCTTAGCAGAAGTCATTTGATCAACCTTGAGGTCTTTGGAAACATATTTGCATAGGCATCTAGCCCCAAATTGAAATTGGGTAAAATTCAACATTTCTGTTTTTGTTTTGAACTGGCCGGACAATATCTGAAATGGCCGGATAATGTCCGGCCAATACAAACTCCTGATGAAACTTGCAAAACGATAAACAGAGACAAATAAACTTGTCCGGTGCATCTGTCCGATTTAGGCCAGACACTGTCCGAAATGACCGGACAATATCTAGCCAGTACATTTCATACGGCAAGTTTAATTGAGACAAATGTATTTGTCCGGAGGCATTTGTCCGGGACGCACCGGACATTGTCCGAAGTGACCAGACAATGTCCGGCCTATACAATTTCTGAGAAGTTGAAAATACAAGTGTTAACAGAGACGTATGCATTTGTCCTGACATTTTGTCCAGACAAATCACATACGTCCGGCCTATATATTTGCCGTGATGTTTTAAGCCAAGTGTCAACATTGACATATACATTTGTCCGGACGTTTTGTCCGGACAAATCGTATTTGTCCGGCATATATATGTGCTGTTAAACATGAGTGTTAACAGAGACATATACATTTGTCCGGATGGTTTTGTCCGGACAAATCCATCCGTCCGGCCTTCACAAAAATTCTCAAATGGCTACTGACACTTGAAACTCTCGTGAGCAACGGTCATTTTATTTGTACTGACCGAACATTGTCCGAAGTGACCGGACAATGTCCGGCTAGTACAACTTTCGGGCAATTTTCTTGAAAACGACCGTTTGCTGAGACTATATAAACCCTACTGTTTGTAGAAGCTGCATACACACGAAATTTATCTCTCAACCTTAGTGTAACAGCTTGCAAAGCCTCTCACACTCATTCTCTTGCATTTGAGGTCAAATCTTTAGCAAAACATTGAGTGCTAGTTGAGAAAAGTTGAAATCGAGCCATTTGCATTTGCATATTTGTTCTTCAAGCTTTGAGGTTGATCAAGCAAGGTGCTAGGCTCATTACTCTTGGTGATTGCCGTCACCTAGACGACCCGGGAGGTCCGGCGATCTCTCCATCGACGGCGTGTGTCGGAGAGACCCGGCGATTGGTTGTAAAGGCTCGGAGCTCGCCTATCCGGAGAGGAGAAGGGCTACCCCTAGTGGAATTGAAGCATAAGCTCTAGTCAAGAGCGCTTCAACGAGGATTAGTGGAAATCGGCAAATTTCCGAGACCTGGGGAAAAATTCGATCTCTTCGGTTACTTCTATTACTTGCTTTATACTTCTAGAGATTGAATTGTTGCTCTTAACACTTTAGCAATTGCAAAACTTGCTTTGTGTCGTCATTCATATCATTTGAGTATTGATATTGCAATTTAGGTTGTTAATCACTAGATTAAAAGTAAAAATTGAAAAACCGCCTATTCACCCCCTCTACTCGGCATCCTTCGATCAACAACCTGGTGGCGGCGCCTGGGACAGGGGACACCTGTCACCGGGTGGCGGCGTCCAAGACGGGTGTCACCGAGTGGCGATGCCCGGGACGGAGGACACCTGTCCCCAAGGCACCTATCACCGGGACGGCTGTCACTGGGTGGCGGCGCCCAGGATGGTTGTCATCGGGTAGCGACACCCGGGACATGAGAGGCCTCTCGCCCAGGAGCAGCGTCTTGGTCGAATTAGGCCCCTGGGGGCAAGACAGAGATTTCCCCCAACAAACTTGCTCTCTTATACTAACGTCTCCGGTCATGGTGAGTAAGGATAATTGTGGGTGAGAAACAAGACCATGGAAGGTAAATAATAAATCTGCTTTGCCCCAAGTAGCTTTCACTACTACAGAAATGCTTTTCACTATCGGTTCAAAATCAAATCTACTATCGATTCTCTTACCGCTAGTGATCGGCACAATAGAAGAAACGTAGCACACCCCTATAAGTTAAAAACCGACAGTAAAATACCTACACCTCCAATGTTTTAGTAATCGCTAACGACAATTCTACTATCGGCTCAATGATCTCAACCGATAGTGATGTTATATTTCTTGTAACGGTTATTCACTGGAAACCGATAGTAATGTATAGTTTTTTCTATCGGTTAGGTACTCGACACGGTTAGTACCACAACTTTCTTCTATCGGTTGTAGGATATGAACCGATAGTATTACAAAGGATCATTAACAGATACAGAAATACAGTGATACACTAATACAGCAGATTTAATTTATTCACAAATACACTAATACAAAGATATACACATGCATTGGACAGATTGAATTTATTCATATATTGAGTTTATTCACAAATACACCAATGAATTTATTCACATATTGAGTTTATTCGCACATACACCAATGAATTTACACACATACACCAATCAACACATTCAATATATATTACACAAGTCATTTACGATCGATCGTTGATAGCCACTTCTTCCATCACATATTGAGCCCAAATTGTTCGCAGCTCCTTCAATTGAGGCAACTCATATTGCTCTTTCAACATGGCGCTCTGCATGCGTGTATGAAGTTAGGAATGTACGAGACATCCAATGTTTGACTTTGAGTCAGGAAAAATGGTTACCTTAGGGAATTGGGGAAAGTTTGTCCTGATCAGGTCATACATAAATCTCATGACATAGAAGCCACATTCCCATGATTGTGGCTGCTGATGGCACTGGGATAATTGCATATGCAAAGACATAAACCTACATTAACTCGAAAGAACTAATTAAGCTTAAATTAAAAGACTCATCATGAGTAGCTCCATCCATATTAATTACCTCATATTCTTTCCAAGAAATTGTTGTGCCCTTCGACGCGTCATGCCTCCCTCCAGCAGTAACATAATTTTTGAAAGCCCTGTATTTAATTTAGCATTGCCGGTTAATATGTTATCATTAATTAGCTAGTCAGAGAAAAATTTAAAACAGCTGTGTTACTTACGCGTCTATGTGCCACGTGAAGGTGAAAACATGCGCCACCCTGTCGCTCATCGAATCGAGGTAATAGACCTCATTCATCCATGGGCAAATGACGGCGAGGACCCAGTGGCCCCTACATTGCATATATAAGCAAACCATTTCATACATATATTAGGCGTAACATACAAGAATGAGTTAAATTAGTAGGAAATGCACTAACCTTTGGTGGTACGACGCAAGAATGAACTCTCGGTCCTGCTGCGCTAGTAGTACCCTTGATATGTATTCCTCCGCATGTGCTTGGTCGTGCTCTAGCATCATGAGGCTTATTTTGTCTGGGTCGAGGAAACCCACCTTGTCACATGCCCTCATCGACACCAGCCTATACATGCACCTGGATGCAAAGTAGACATTAGTAAGTAGTGCATACAAAGTGATTAGATTTATGAAATGAACTGTGATAACTTCACACAACAGCGAATTGACTCACAGGACTCCAGTTCGTATGATGGACATATCAAGCTCTCGCCAATTGAGGAGGTCGAACAAATCCTCGTGGGCCACCGATATGCTCCCGGCCTCACGGTGAAAATAACCTGGCCTGAAGTGAACTAAGAAGTTGATGTGGCGCCTAGATCGGGTCAGGTACCACTCGTGGAGACTTATGGTTATTTGATCCATATTGAACAGAAGATACTCCGACACGAGTGGGAACCCGTTCTTGAACGTACCCGACTGGCTTTGTTTCGCCTTGCCTTTGGCCTTGCCGTTGCCTTTGGGCGGGGAGCAAGTGTATACCTTCGAAGGTTGGGGCGCGGTGCCGCCGGCCTCATTTGATGGCGAAGGGTTTGAGGCCGTTGGAGGAGGCATGGGGGCCGAAGGAGCTCGGTCATGCGTTGTGCTGGGGGTGGTGTCCTCAGGAAGTGAGCTGGCATCCATCGCCCACTTTAAGTTACGAACGCGTAAGTTAGATTTTACAAATTGAGTATATTAACTGAGTTGTAAGCTAGAATGGCTAGGGTTTACCTCCTGTAGTCTAACACCCTTCTTGAGCCACTGTATGTATGAGCCTAATGCCTCGCCAATTGTCCGCATTACATCCGTTGAGACGGGCAACGGAAAAGAGCTATAGCTCGGGAGGGCCATGTCCACCTGTACCTTTGCGAATCCAGGCTCCAGAGGTACGCAGTGGATCCGGACATCCTCCCAAGACTGATATACGACCCCGTTTGCAACCACTACAGGTTTGTCGCCTATGTTGATCAATAGGCTATAGCTCTCCGGCTTCTGCAATTTGCAACAATTATAACAGGTTAGCAAAACAGTTCTAACGTAACGAGAGTGGCATCAACCGAACTGCATATATAGCTCAATAGTTGCAATACCTAAATCAGGTCCACCGGATCCACGTGAACCTTCGAGCCGCAACTACTCGGCCTGGCAACGTTGACCTCGGCAGCTGGATCTAAACCCTTGTACTGCACAACTCGGCTGAGGCGTTCATACTTCTCGTTCATTTGAGCGAACATGTCCGTGAATTGTGTAGTCACATCTGACCGTATCTTCTTATAGAGCTCTGATTCCCTTTCCTTCCAGCTACGAGACTTCTTCGCCTTTTGCCCGGGCTCCGAGAAGCCTTCCTTCCATGGCACCACACCCCCCACGGTTTGCGTCTACCCTGGATGCTCCTTGTTCCCTAGAGCCCAGGTAAGGATGTCATTCTCTCTATAGGGAGTGAAAAATCCCTCGGTCGCCTCCTTGACCAAGAGATCTGTTACATTCAAAGCTCTCCATTGTGAGGAAAAAATATATACAAACTTGTACGCACACTAGTGATCATAGTTTTTTCTACCACACTCTATGATTCCAACCAGGAAGTTAGCCAACTTACAATTCACTGCACGACCTCGACGTCCCTAGGGTTTGGGAACTCCACAGTCCCCGTGGACGACACGGTCCCTCTGGCCAGCCACCAGCGCTTGCATCGCGGATCGTGGATCTCAAAGAGTATTAGGTCAGGGGAGTCAACGAAATTTGACACCTCGTCTTCAGCCTTGTTCCACTGCTCCTCCTTCCCCGCATAGCCGCGAGAGCCGAGCCGGTGCGGGTGGTCGTTCGTCCTTTGGATTACCTTGTTCTTCTCGCTAAGGGCCTTCATACCAAAAACAAGAAAATTAATGCACCGCTAGTTACTGCATACAACGGTGTAACCAAGCAAAGGAACCATACATACCTTGAACTCAGGGGTCCCCTTCTGTTGGGTGAATTGCTCTCATACCTCCTCCGTTATGAAGGGGTACTTCTCGCATGGAGATTTGCCTTTAACGAGGAAGGTACTAACAAGGACGCTCTTGAAGGTTTTCCACGTGTTGTTCATGTCCTTCAAGCAAGCTATCTTGGGACCATCGTCGGGGATGTTCCACTTGGCCTGTTTCAAAAGGTGCATATAAGTAGGACTTACTTAATCTCTGGGATAAACCAAGGGAATGTGATTACTCAAGAGTTCAGTGATTTTGATTAATTTTACCTTCACTTCCGCCCATAGCCTATCCCTCTCATCGGCCTTAACATCCTTCCAGCTCTGGACGGTGATCTTCACCCTTTCCTTCGCCAACAAACCAACATAGGCAGTGTACTGGCCGGCGTTCTTCCCGATCGGTCTCCCGAACTGGTTGAACTCACATGAAAGATCTGCGCATTTGGCCAAACGGCACAACATCGTCGCGCCTCGCGCCTTCCTCTTGCGCCGGAATGAGGCAGCGTCATCTACATTCGCCCTTGCCGAATCACTACTATCAACAAAGGAAGATGCCAACATGGCTTTACCTAAAATTCCATGAACAGACCATCAATTGATATGAAGAAAGGTACATGAAAAAGTTCATAACTAAAATGGAATGGCAATGATGAACCACCTCTTTTTGTTAAAATGTCAAATTTTCATTCAAAAGGCCAAAAATCATCAATTGCTATCAACATGGTCTTCAAAATGGATTCAAAATGGATTTGTAAACTCAATTTGCAACAGGTTGTCGAACTTCAACCTTCTTGCTTAACATAAAGATCATTTGACCATAACTCTTGATTGTAAAATCCTATTTGGAAAATTTTTTCAGAAAAATATATTTCATGCAATGAAAATCATTTTTGTAAATTTTCATTTCAAATGTATTTGATTTGAGCAATAGTTGATTCTTTTCACAAATCAAATATGAAATCTGCAAAATTCAGACTTTTCAATGTACTATCGGTTGACAATAACAAACCGATATGAGATACTCTATTTCCTATCGGTTTGACAATTAAAACCGATAGTATTCAAGTTTGTATTCAGGAAAATATATAAGATTAGCAGTGCAAACTATGCTAGTCTCTCTGCAGGAACATAAAGAATCATGGCTTTGCGATAAATAAACCAAAATTTCAGATGAAAATTAGAAAATGGAAAATAATTAACAGAAAATTCAAATTATGGTCTTTTACTATCGGTTCGAAATAAGAAACCGATAGTAGACGACTATGTAACGAAAAATTCCTAGTGATTTTCATCAAGTCTGTAATTCTCATAGCTATCAAGTTTGTAATTCATGCACTTTTCATCTAGTTTTATATTTGTAATACATTGAACCACATATGAACTATTCAATATAAATGTAGGAAATTGACGAGAGCGGCAAGATCAATGATACTGCGGTTTGGTCAAGAACACTTACAGCCGTTCGTGGAGTGGCCTACGATGGCGCAATCGAGTGGCCGGAGGCGGTGGTGAACCCAATTGCGAGCGGCAATGGTGGCACAGAGGAGCGAAAAGGGAACGTCGAGGAGGCTAGGGTTTTCCGCGCGCGAGTATTTGGAAATGTGATCAGTTGCACTGGAGGGAAAATCATGCGAGGTTAACCTAATATATGAATATTTACTATCGGTTAATAATCATCAAACCGATAGTAAATACAATGGAAATTAGGGTTTGGAGTGTTGGCATTGTTCACTATCGGTTTTATGATTATTAACCGATAGTAAATTAATCCACTGTACAAGATCAAACCAAAATGTAGAACAGGGTCTCATAACACAATATGTATTACCATCGGTTGTGAACAAGACACCGATAGTATATCTTAAATTCATATCGGTTTGGAAATTGAAACCGATAGTAGAATACAATGTTATTGACCCTAAAGGGTTTTCCTGAGAACAATTATAGATGGGTCTCAGTACATCATTTTGCACTTGTAAAGACACCTGAAACCTCATGTAAATGACTTCCTATAATTTTGAAATAAATTAACAGTAAAAATCAAACATGGAACATAAGCAATCATGCATATAGAAACTTTCTTCGAATAACCAATCAAGATGGAGATATCAAAATGACAAACCTGTCAAGAATGGTTGTCCACCCATAATCCTTCTTCGTGGTCATCTCGCAGGTAACTTGCTTCGTCAATATCTTCGGTAGGGACAGATTGAAGAATTCTATCTAAAAATGGAGGTAGTTCGTCGAACTGATCATACTCTTCTTCATCCACAACGTCTTCGACCCCAACAATACGTCTCTTACTGTGAAGGACAACGTGCGACTTTGGATTGGCCGGGTCAACGATGTAGAACACCTGTGTGGCTTGCTCAGCAAGTATAAATGGATCATCTTGGTGTGCGACTCTACTGAGATCGACGAGAGTAAACCCATAATTGTCGACTTTAACACCTCGAGAGATTTCGACCCATTGGCATCGAAACAAAAGAATATTAAGTAATACATAATCGAGCTCCCATATTTCCTCAATAACACCGTAATATGAGTTGAGTGTCCTTACTGCCCTAGCATCCTCTGAAATAGCAAGTAGTGTCACTCCACTACATTGCATAGTACTCTTCTCGTCCTGAGTTCTTGTGTAAAATGAATAGCCGTTGATGTCATACCCCTGCCAAGTCCCTACAGTAAATCTAGGCCCTCTGGCCAACCATGTAACAACTTCATCTACGTTGCCCTCAGAAGCTTGCAGGACTCTATTTTCAATCTACCCAGCAAACTTCCTGTTATGTTCTCTGGTGACCCAAATCTCTGGCTTCGAAGGATTCTGTTTCTGTAACATTTCTTTGTGCTCGTGTATGTATGGCTCCACCCCGTCATGTGCTGTAAGACCCAAAAATGGGCTTTGCATACAGATCCCTAGAGGGGACGACTGCTTTTAATCCAATCATTCCAATGCCCTGAAGCCTGCCCTCATGCCGGGACGTAGGAACGCCAATTGGGTCAACCCCGGCCATATAGTTGGTGCAAAATTCAATCACCTCCTCGGCGGCATAACCTTCAATGATACTGCCCTCAGGTCGATGTCGATTCCTTACATATCCGTTCAAGATACCCATAAATCTCTCAAATGGATACATGTAGCGTAGGAACACGGGTCTACAAAACTTAATTTCTCTAACAAGGTGAACAATTAGATGGACCATAACATCAAAAAAAGATGAAGGGAAATACATCTCCAGCTGACAAAGAGTTGTAGTCACATCGCGTTGCAAATCATCCAATCCGTCCAGATCAATTACTTGCAAGGATACAGTTGCAGCAAATATTCAGATCCAAAAAATCTGACAAGTTCCACGAATGGAGCTAATTAACTTGCTAGGAGTACACGCTTACCTTGCCAGATATTGTGTTGAAGAAATAACATAGTTTTGTAATTGTCTCTCTGACTTTGACTGGGAGAATGCCTCTAATAGTAATGGGAAGCATTTGTGACATCAGTACATGACAATTATGGGACTTCATACCAACCAGTTTCAAGTCTTTCATGGACACAAGTTTTTTCAAGTTCGCAAAATACCCGCATGGAACTTTGACACCATATAGACACTGATAGAGTTCTGTTTTTTCTCTTTTTGACAAAGTATAGCAGGCCGGGTGGTGCAAGCTCATTCCTTATGCCCATGTCGAGCATGTCACGGCGAACGTTGATGCCATCTTTCGTCTTTCCTACAATGTTCAACAACAAACCAATCAAATTGTCACAAACATTTTTCTCTACGTGCATGACATCAATGCAATGTCGAACTTGTAAGCGCTCCCAATATGGCACATCCCAAAGAATCGATCTCTTCTTCCAAACGTTTTTTCCAGGAGGTTTAGAACATTTACCAAACTCAACTTTCATGTCCTTCACGCACAAGTAAAGCTCCTTACCAATCAAAAACATTGGGGGTGATCCTTTCTCAGGCTTCCCATTAAATGACTTCCTCTTCTTACGGTAGGCGTGATGCATCGGAAGGAATCTGCGGTGACCCATGTACACTGTTTTTCTGCAGTTCGATAACTACATGCTTTCAGTTTCATCCAGGCAAATAGGACAAGCATTGCCTCCTTTCGTACTATACCCCGACAAATTTTCATAGGCCAGGAAATCATTTATGGTGCAAAATATCATGGCCCGCAACATGAAATTCTCTTGCTTATGTGCATCCCACACCCGCACCCCTTCGTTCCACAATTTATGTAAGTCCTCGACTAACGGTGATAGAAACACGTCAATATCATTCTCGGGTTGTCTGGGTCCTGAAATTAGTAACGACATCATGATGTACTTACGCTTCATACATAACCAAGGAGGAAGATTGTAGATGCATAAAAGAATCGGCCAAGTGCTATGCCGACAGCTCATATTTCCATGTGGATTCATACCATCCGTACTCAGCCCAAAACTTATATTCCTCACTTCGCTGCCAAACTCACCGAATGTTCTGTTAATGTTTCTCCATTGAATAGAATCAGCTGGATGTCTTAGTTTTCCGTCTTGTTTCTGACCTTCACCATGCCAACGCAAGTACTTCGCATCTTTCGGATTTGCAAATAGCTGTTTCAATCTAGGAATCACAGGCAAATACCACACAGTTTTGGCCGGAGGCCCTTTCTTTACCTCATCACATCCATTGTGATAAATTCTGCCCCCATGCTTATACCGCGATGCACCGCATCTTGGACAAACATGCAAATCCTCGTACTCGTTACGGTACAAAACACAATCATTTCGGCATGCATGTATTCTTTCGATTTTCATTCCCAACGGACACAATAGTTTTTTGGCCTGGTAAACCGATCTTGGCAACTCATTTCCCTTTGGAACCATGTCCGCTAAAAGATCTAATAGCGCCGTGAAACTCTTATCGCTCCAAAAGTTGTTTGCCTTCAAGTTATATAATCTCAACACAGAAGACAACTTTGTAAATTTGCACATCCGGGGAACAAAGGCTTCTCAGAATCAACAATTAATTTCTCAAATTTAGCAAAATTGTTTTCGCTGTAATATTCTTCTACATCACGTAACATTTCATCTAAATTGTCGTCATCTACATGCACATCCGAATGAACATTATCAATATTCTGATGATCATCATTACTGCAATCCACTTCCAGGTGCTGCTGAGTGGTAGCGGTGCTCGTTTCCTCAAGATCTTCACCATGCCATATCCAACGGGTATAGCGTGCGTTAAAACCATGATGAATCAAATGACTCCTAATCTGATCAGAGTTGCCGAACCTTTTTAAGTAAATACAATCTATACAAGAACAATGCATATCTTTCTCTCCCTTCTTCGCCTTTTCTTGCTCAACAAATTTAATAAACTCATTCACACCCTCCAAATACTCAACAGTAGTACGTTTTATTCCATACATCCAATATTCTCGGTCCATCTACAATTATGTCACAAAATTGACAAATTGAAATAAATAATTAATGACTCAGGGCATGCATGCATGAAACATCATCAATTAGTTAAGCCATATGTGTGTACAGCTGCTTAATTACATTAAATGGATATATATGAAACCCTAATTAACTTGATGCATTAATTGGAAGAGCCAGCTAGCTAGCTGGTTAACTTCAGCCATAAATCATTCCTAGCTTAACTTCAGCAAGCTATAGCTAGCTAGCCAACCTAGCTTTCTAACTAGTTTGGAGCTACATGTATCTAGTTTAATGAATTGGAAGTAGAGAGAGAGGGAGAGTGTGAAAGAGTGATCGAGAAAGATGAGAAGATGACAATACCGAGGGGGATCGAATTATCAACCTCTCAGCTAGCTTCTCTAAATCACTCTAGCTTGGAGATTGGATGCACGTACGGTAGAAATGAATCGAGGATGCAGAGCAGGGGTCGAGATAAGTTGTGCAATTTTACTATCGGTTCAAAACCACAACTGATAGTAAACTTTTCTCTCTATTAAGGCCCCCACTGTCATAACCATTAGTTTATATGACGTCATTTTACTATCGGTTTGTTTTATATAACCGATAGTAAAATTTACTCTATTATATCGGTTGGTACAGTAGTAACCGATAGTAAAAATTCCGTAATTTCACTATCAGTTACCAAAGACAAATCGATAATAAAATTTACTCTATTATATCGGTTGGTATAGTATGAACCGATAATAAAAAGTCCGTAATTTCACTATCAGTTACGAAAGACAAACCGATAGTACTATTTAATCAACTATATCGTTTTGTACAGTAATGACCAATAGTAAAAAATATTTGCATTTCACTAACGGTGCACCAAAATATAACCGATAGTAAAAAGCCTCTTCTCCACTGCTGTCGTCGTACTCTATCGGATTTTTCCCAGATTGCTTATAACCGTTAGAAGATATGGGTTAGTGGATTGCATTTCTGTAGTAGTGTTTGAATGTGCTGTTTGCATTGACTCTTCTTGTCTATTTGTAGGATGAAGACCAAAACTCGGGGGCCTTACGTTGTAACTATAATCTGTTGCCAAAAACTACCATAGCTTCAAAGAAGGACGACTATGGGAGAAAGTTTCTAGATTTCCCTAAGGAGGACAAAAAGAAGTGCACTTGCTTGCTATAACTCAACTTTGAGTGGTATTCGAGGGCAAAAGGCACGATAAACTATCTTCTCTCCAGAAAAGACCAACTTCAAGATGAAATCAACATTTTGGAAATGATTTTGAGCAATATACATGATCTTCAACTCATGTGATGCTGCAAATGACCTTGTCATTGCTCTTGCCATTGGAACACATCTTCAAGAGCACATGTAAGCTTCTACTTCCAAAATATGTTTAAAACATACTCATGTCGCTCGTTGCACACATGTTGTCCTAAACTGTACAGTTTTGCATACAGGATGACTTGGTCGGCCTCATGATTGGCTAGAAATAGATGAGTTTATGTGTAGATGTGAATGTGATATTAAAGTGAATAATTTTAGACCTTTGACAATGTTGGGAGGTTATATGTAGAATACAGTCAAGAAGATGAGAAGGAGAGATGCAATCACATGTCATGGGTAGACGCCCAGTGGCATAACAGAGAGAAGGAAACTATCAACACTATCTTACACAAGATTGATTTTCTCGACTCAAACAAGATAGCGCTATGATAATTGGTTAACTTTTACTGTTGTAAAAATGACTTCACCTATTGATGTGACTGCCACAATCATGTGTAACTTTATTTTCATTTCTGTTGAAATATTACGAAGTTATGTAATCTCAACTAGGCCTTCACAGTCCTCATTCTAGATCTGTAATGTTTGCTACTACTATTTTGGCAAGTTCCATGTGGTGTCCATCCAGTGGCTGGTTGTACTCACCAATCAAATCAAATCGCACCTCTACTAGGCCTAGGCACACTACCAATTTACTGACATGGGACATGCATATTTCAAAAAACTACGATTCATGCCTTTTTGGTTAAAACGGGCTACCAATTACACGAGTTGCTGGATGTAGGACCAAGGATGCCGACTAAAGGGGGGTGAATAGGAGACTTTTAAAAATTATTTCTTGACTAAACAATTTTTCAAGATTATTTCGGATAACCTAGATTTTGCAAAGGGTTTTTAAACTATCTAATCAACTAGTAGCATTCAACCATGTAGAATATTCAATATAACATGCAACTAGAGTAATTCAATCAATTGCGTCAAGATAAATATGAAATGAGCAAGAGAGAAACAATTGACACAATGATTTTTACTGAGGTCTCGGAGACTCGTCCGATCTCCCCTACTCCTCGTTGAAGCGCTCACGCTTGAGCCTCGCTTCTATATCCACGAAGGATATCTCACTAGGGTTACTTCTTCTCCACACCGGATAGGCGAGCACCAAACCTTTCGCACGTTGTTTGTCGGCCTTTCCAACAAACTTCAACCGGAGAGATCGCGACTCTCCTCCGACACCGTCTAGGCGAAGGCAATCGCCAAGAGTAACAACTCGGATGCGCTCACTTAAACGAATCAAGTGCTAGAATCTCAAGGATGCAAATGAATGCACACACACTAGCACTAGCTTGCAAATGGAGATGAAGTGCACTAAACACTCTTAGCCTTTCACAATTGCTTCTCCTCTAAGTGCTCTCAAAGATTTGGCTCAAATCTTGGCTCTAAATGAAATAGATTGATTCCAAAGAGTTTGGCTAGCTTATACACAGGAATATCAAGTGTTTGAGCAGCCTCAAATGAAGGCAAACACGAAGTATATATAGCCCCTCAACAAAACTAGCCGTTTGCAACATCTTGACGAAATTTTGTACAGGCCGGACATTGTTCGGCCATTTTGGACACTGTCTGGCCAGTACAACAAATTTTGACCGTTGCAAACGTGTCAGTTATCGTTGGGCTATTTTTGTGAAAGCCGGACAAATGATCTTTTGTCCGGGACAAAAGCCCCGGACAGATGCATTTGTCTCTTTTTACACTTCAAACATGAGACTCACAACTTTCCGGCCACAGTGAACAATGTCCGGCCTACCCCGGACAAAAGCCCCCGGATGGATGCAATGTCTCTAGTTACACGTTCAATTTAGCTCAGCAATTTGTACAGGCCGAATTTTGTCTGGCCATTACCAGACAATGTCCAGCTAATGCAAGTTGACAGTAAAATAAGCATAAATTTTGATCTAGAGATCCGATTGAGGTGCTTTTTGGCTTGTTGGAAAGATAACTTAAGGGGATACGATTTTGTCAACAGAAGCAAGACCTAGATAGGCCTAGATATTTCTAGGAAATTCAAAAAGCTTCCTACTGCCAAAATGTCCAACACAAATGTCATTTCTAATGCAATTTGTCTGTTTTCTCGCAGATATGTCTGCTGACACTCAACATAGACCACAACCAAATTGATTTAAGAACTTTACAGCCACAGGTTGAATATCCGGTCAAAAACAGGTGCTCAAGTGGATTTGGTCGAGTGTACGCAAGCGAGCTGAAGACTGGTAGGACTAGCTTGAACTCCTACAACCATGACCAAATCCTAAACAAAGATATAGTCAAACCGGCAAACACGACCACGACCACACTCCAAGCAAGGATACGATCAAAATGTGCAACTACGACCATGACCAGCTCTAGTAAAGAAACATATTGCTCTAGCTGACGATCATGACTAAGTGCAGTTATCAAAACATTTTCTTTAATGCAACACAAACTACACTTAGACTTTCTATCAATGCAAGAGGTGATTAATCACCAGTGCAAGATGATATGAATGCATTTGAGCTTCCACACTTGATAGACTCAAGCTACTATGTTCCGACCCTCTTAATAGTACGGTCAAACTAGTAAAAAAGAATCCTATCAACCTAGTCTATCTCCAAACACTGAGACCTGTAAAATCCTAATAAAACAATCCTTAATTTTGGATTTTACCTTCGGTGAAACTCCACCTCGTGAAGTTCGACCTCTCAAAGCTTGTCCTCGAAAAACTCAACCTCTCTAAGCTTGACCTCGCTCGAGATGACTCATATCGGTATCATCCTCTTCACGCCCTTGCTCTCTTTCTTCTCGCAACCATTCTGAGACTACAACACATACACTCAACACACAACGTTAATCTCATATATAGGTCGTCATTAATCACCAGAGAAATAACTCCACACAGGAGTTAATTCAACAATTTCTCTTTCAGGTGAAATGACAAAACCATATTCAACAAATAGTAAGAGATGAAATACCAATCATATAGAATCGCATATGATAAGAAATAAGCACACGATCCATACTACTCATGTCATTACAAAGATAAGCACAGATGACTAATATGATGAGCTCCCCCTCAACATATGCATCGATGTCAAAACCTCAACAGGGAGTCATCGACTTCTAGGGTTTAACCAATAACTATTCAATGTACTTGTGCTAAACCAGGATTTATTCAAGTGGTCATTTAATAATCAAAACTGTCATTATCCAGATTAACATTAATCATCAGGGGTTTATCCAAATCGTCATTAATCATCAAAATCTAGATACCTAGATCAACCTAGATCCAACATTAGAGATTTTTTTTTTTTGCGTCAATTGGTGGTTGCAACGGATTAAATAGCCGGCCAATGACCGATCTAGGCCTACTTGGCAACATAGTTTTTAGTCACTGACTTGACCAGCAACTGAAAACTTATGTGACAAGGGGCGTAGCTAGCGCACCACGTGTATGGATGCCACATATTTAGTCATCAGCTAATCTAGCAAATGAAGATCATTTCTGAAATTTGATTTTTTCTAATGAGTTATTTCAAAAAAAAATTCCCTCTCAAATCATCAAATGTGTAGAACACCACTGCTTGATCAGCATATAAAGAGGTGCATAGCTTGGCTGCTTTGCTCAAATTTATCTCAACAGTTGATATTTTTATAAAGTAAAAAGAGTTTATCAACAAATTTGACTGAACTTGAACTATGCTAAACTCCCATCATCCCGTTATTTTTATTCTACATGAACATGATCCACAATGCAAATGCCCCAACTTAAAACACCACCACATACGCTTATAACCAAGGATCAGGAAGCAAGTTTTACGAAGACCACTCACGAGTGAGATGGACTTAGTTAGCAGTTCTTGAGATTGTGATACAGATCACAAACAGATAACAATCATACAGTTTCTGATTAGAGTCTCACGTGATAGAGTCAATCCTCAGAGAAGTCTTTTTTTATCAAAGGGATTACACATATGATTACAAAAATGGAAAACATCACCATCCCATGAAATATAAATACCTATCTCATTGCGATGTCTATTATGAACCACTGTGACAACAAAATTACACTAGAGACTACTCTATTGTCATTTTTTTACACTCAGATTTTTATTTGAAATTAGAGCACATAAACCTCTTTCACTGTTCGGACTAGTGTAATTAGACCCCTTGATTCAAGTACCTGTTAATTATGTTAACATATCGAGCCACTAACATGTGAATCAACCAAGCTATATATCAAAATTGACATGTGCGAGCCACACTTTTTAGTGATTACTATTTTTAACATAATTAATATAAAATTAGATTGAATAACCTATGACACTCATCTAAACAGTAAAAAGATTTTATTACTCAACTTTAGATGAACAATAAATAGTATATCGTCTCTACTGAAACTTTACCCCAACACTAATTTATTATTCACATCACCACCCCTCTCTAAATCTACTTTACTGAGGGAGTGGAATATCAGCCAGGTCCTCGCGGTACGGTACCGGCTCGTCGCCGTCATTGCTGCCATCAGCGGCGGCGGCCTTCTCGGTGTCGAGCTGGCAGGAGTCCGCGACAAAGGTGACGACGGCGTCCTTGCGGAAGGTGAGGTAGACGACGGCGACGACGTAGACGAGCATGAGGGGGAAGACGACGGCGCCGAGGAGGACGTTGGCGTACTTTGGGAAGGAGTTGTGGATGAGCCAGCCGACGAAGCTCGTGCTCAGGAAGTACATGTTTATGCCGATTATCATCAGCCCCAGGGTCCATGAGATGACTACAATCTGCAATCCATTGATGCACAATTAATCAAGCAATGATTTTCAGTATGGATGAAGAAAGTACATATTAGTTGTTAAGAAATTTCGTACCACTGACTGACATATAGGTGAGCTTTATAGACTTTAAATGTTTATTTTGTAAATAGGATGGATGGAAAGTTTGTGGCCCGAGAACCGCTCAGCCTCAGCTCGATCACAATTTGGCTTGACAAGAGCTGATTGAGTGAATGAATGTTTTTGCTTGGCTCTATTAACCAGCTGAGCTGAGTTGTCTCCGAGCTAGACTATTATGGATAACTTCTAAAAATTTATTTTTTCTCTTCTCTTAGAGTTCAGCTTGTTGTCTCCGAGCAAGACTATTATGGATAACTTCTAAAAATTATTTTTTTTCTTCTCTTACGTCTCGTTTAGCATTCAAAAACTAGACGAAAAGTCCGGTACAGTTGCACAACACATTAATAATCAAAATTTTGCTCCATTGTTGAACTTAAAGTTATTTGATTGATCTATCATTATAATTTGTACTCATCAAATATATAGTATAGATCTTTTTTTTTGTTTTATTCCCATTAATGTAAGAATGTTAGACCTCAAAACAAATATAGTTCCTCCCAATGTACTTGTTTTCATTATATAATAAGTTAAGAAATAATTTCATATCTATATTATAGAAATATTATGTACATATTTTGCAACACTCTTAAACACTAAATGACATGATCATCTTCGTAAGAATTAATTCTACAAGTTTAAATAGGAAAAAGACTAGAAGTTACAACAAATAACATAAAGAATAATTATAAACTACAAAATTGAGTGACATAAAACATCTAAGAGTTAAGCTCATCAGCTTGCTTGGGCTCGAATGCAGGCCCAACCGAGCTAGCTCTACTCAGCTTAGCCTAGCTCAGTTCTATAGGAGAATTGGTCTGAGATTAACTTTAATTAGGTTAGGCTCCGCTCATTTCTGGTTTCTATCCTCATATTTTTTTTTATGTAACTGAGTGAATAAAGTAATTCCATTCCAGCAATTTCTTGTATAGGAAAGGCTATGTCCATTATGGTTGTTACCATATGGCTCATATGCATAACCATATTGTTTTCTTGTTGGTTCTTGGTTGTGCACCAGCGCTGCATGCATGATTAATATTGGCCAAGAACATTGCAGGTTCAGCACAGTTTTTATGCAATGGCTCATGTGCATGAGGAGGTATGGTACTGGCACAATTACTGAGCAGTGCTTACATGAATTAGCGTGCATTATTAGGCCAGCTAAAGATAAGCTAGCAACAAACAAGGATGTAGTTTTCTCATCTAATTAGGGCATGTGTTTGGCTTGCCTTCTGTTTAGGGTTTCAAATTTTTGATTAAGAGAAGTCAAAATTGGTATTAAACAAATGGCTTCTTGTAAAGGTTTTTTTTTTTTCAAAAACTGCACTTATCTATGGAAAAAAAGTTGAAGAGATGAATAACTTCTACAACTTTCCACCCTCAAGCACCCTGACACCCTCTCATAAGATGAATTTCTTATGCTCGTAAGCACAAACATTGAATTATTTTGACAAACTATTTCCAGGATTTATGAAGAAGCCAACTTTTCTCAAAAATTATAATGAAACCGCAACAAGGATAAACATATGGACTTACATAGATGGAGTTTTTGTGGGGCCCCATCTTGATGCTACTGCTGCTGAACTTAAGAAGAGGGATGAGAGCAAACGGCAGTTCAAAGGAGAGTATCATCTGCAAGTATAGCAACCAATCAATCATTTCTTTCAGTTAAAAAGGCTATTATTCTAATTAGATACAAAATTACAAACATACAAGTTTAGGGCCTAGAAAACATATTTAATTGTGAGTAAATTGCATAGGATGTCTTTAAATTTATCTGAGGTGTTTTATTTAATTAAATCTTTAAACTAGAATTTTAATCTGATATATCTCAAAACTTGTCTAATTGTGTCATCTAGGTCAATGCGATAGTTAAGTAACAAAATAAATTATGGACTTAAATGGAAAAATTCAGAAACCTAAGAATCAAAATTAAACAACTTTATGGATCTTAATGTGTTTTTTCTACATCATTTATCAGCCATTTAACTGATGGATACACTTAAGTGATATAATTAATTAAGTAAGTTTGAAAAACTTTTATACTACAATTCAAGTTGAAGGACCTAAGTATTATAATTAGACAATTTTGCTGAGTTTTTTTATAAATAACCCACAAAAATAAATAATTACAAAAATAACCCACAGTTCTAAAATTTTACAGAAATAACCTGCCACATCAGCCTGTCGAGTCCTGGGAACTCGACAAACTATTGGAGGGACTTGTTGAGAGCCCAGGACTCGACAAGCCGCTTGTCGAGTGCTGGGCACTCGACAAGCTGGTACTCGTGCTGCGTGGTGGTCGTTAGTCGTGGTCGAGGTGAGGCTTTTCAAGCTATGGGCGCTCGACAAGTCCCTCACACGCGACATGTAGCTTGTCGAGTTCTCAGAACTCGACAGGCTGATGTGGCAGGTTATTTCTGCAAAATTTTGGAACTGTGGGTTATTTTTGTAATTATTTATTTTTTGTGATTTATTTATAAAAAAGATCCCAATTTTGCTAATCAAATCCTGAAAGGTGCATCTATATATCTTGCTGCTGTGGCACTTGTGCTACATATACACATAGTGGAGTCACAACGTCATCTATATGTGTTTGGAGACTGGCGAGAGGGCGACAGAAATTCACCACACTGCCATTTGCAACTTCAGTGGTGAAAACAGTGTGCAAAACCTAAATATCTAATTTCGCACTAACTAACACACTATTTGCTTTGTGTCACATCACTATGCTTGCATTTCAGGCACAGGGTTTGAATTCCTGGAAACATGTTATATCCCATACTGGCTTCTTACTTACTGGTTTTCTGTTGATTTTGGGCTATTATTATTGTAATCACTAGTTTATAAATTTTATATAATAGCACATAACCTCTCATAAATCCGATTAGTTTACAATCCTAGGCCGGACCGAGTCGAGATGTTTGATTCTCATTGGCAACTCAAATCTTACCCAGACATGATTAAGACTTGCATAGCGTGAGGAGAATTTTTGTCTGATTAGATATGTATGAAATTGATTTATTTTATCAATAATGGAGTAGTCAGATATATTTGAGTTTTCTCAGGTTCTCGATTTTGAGTGTATGAAAGTTTCTATCATGCATAAGCAATACCTTGGGCATAACTCATCTAGGCATAGCGAGCACGTGAATAAAACAATCTCAAAACCAAAAGTTTTTCAAAAGGACATGAACCAAATAGCCTATAAAACAGCACAAAATTGGAAATTAAGGAGGATTGCAAAGATTTCGATGTACCGATGCAATGATGATGAGCCGGCCGGCGCCGCTGGAGCCGCCGATGATGGACACGATGAGGCTCGGCACAATGGCGATGCTCCGTGTCAAGAGGTTTCTCAGCCATTTCCTCATCTTGATGTTCAAGAAGCCCTGAAAAACACATGAATGATTTCAATTTGATTGCAATGTCACGATGGTCACCAAGGTTTCAAAAACTATTTAATGGCGAATCAAGTGAGGGCTAGTGTTTTGATTCTATGTGGTAATCTAAGATCCATAAATATACAAACTAGTGATTATATAAAATTGAGAAAATATAAAAACTTTAAAAAATATAAAAACATAAACAAAAAGTAGTGGCCAAAATCACCGAGAACCAACTGATTTCCGGTCTCCTGGCATCCTCTGGAGCCAGTCAATTTTCTAAGAAACTAAACCCTAGTCAAAATCAACAATCTAGAGTCAAATTCAAATTTTTTTATTTATCTTTGTATTTAAAAAATTTGTGTACTTCCTTAATCACTTAGCATCAATACTAGTTCGCACCAACCATACTGATCAGTTCTCATTGATTTCTTGGACCCTAATTGCCACCTAATGAAAATGGTGCCATATGTTCTAGCTAGTGAAATCCTACTAGGCTGAGCATCATTGACCAAATATGTGCAATGTGAAGAATATGAACCCTCCTTGTCTAATTAAAGGTGAAGTTAAAGGGAAAGGTGACAAGGAGACACACCAGTACTAGTGATTATATAAGATATAGGAATATAAAAACCAGAGAAAACACCAAAAAGATAAACAAAATGTGGTGGCCAGAATCACTGGAACCTGCTGGATTTTGGTCTCTAGGAATCATCGGGAGTTAGGTAGTTTCCGGTCCCCCAGCCAATTTTCTGAGCCATGGTGAGAACTAGTAATTTGAAAATTAATCAGCTTTCCGATAGTTACCGGTCAAATGCTTATTTTTCTATTTGTTTTTATATTTTAAGAGTTTTTATGTTTTCTCAACCATCTACTATTAGTATTAGTTTATACGATTATACCAGTCATACCAGTCATATTGATCCATTCTCACCAGTTTCTTGAACTCTCATTGCCACCTAACCAAATGAAAATGCATGCTACCATATGCTAGCTAGTGAAATCCTACTAGACTTAGCATAATTGACCAAATATGTGCAAAGAATGTGAAGAGTATGAGCCCTCGTTGTCCAATTAAAGTTGAAAAGGAATTAAGGAAGGTGATAAGGGAACACACAACAAGTTCTTAATTAGGGTAAGTGAAAGGTACCTGCATGATGTACTGGCCAGAGTAGGTGCCTGTTATAGTGGAGCTCTGTCCTGAGGCCAACAGTGCCACTCCATACACAATTGCACTTGACTTTCCTAGGACACTCTGAAACAAATAAAACAAAATTATAGCAACCATGAGAGCGAGCAATTTTACTAGAGTAAATTAGATTGGAGATCCTCAATCTTGTACAACCGTCTTACTTATATTATTAAACTGTATTTTGTTGTTTGATACTATCATTTAAAGTGTGTTTTGAGTTAAATCTTATTTAATAAACTAATTTATTGAGATTTCAGTTAATAAACCTAATAAATTTATTTTCACTAATTTTAACTTATGTAGAGTTTTTAGTTCAAAAGGGGTTTAGTTTATGGAATAAGTACTAAAATAAATTGGATGTTTGAACTCAACTTCAATTTATAAATTTAAATTAAGACCCAATCAAACACCATCTAAATCCATCAATTAATTAAGTGTACAAACAAGTGACAGAACTAAACATGTTTTGAGACCTGTCGATGACTTACTAAAGTCATTTTATCTATAACTGGTACGAATAATTAAGTAAATTCAGGAATTTGTTATGCTAAAATTGAAGTTTTTAAGGATGTAAATGAGACAGTTATATAACTTTGACAACCGTCGGTACAATTTTCTCGGACTACAACTTACAGCAAACATAATGATAAGAAATTGGCTTAAGTTGGTGTATGTACAGACCTTGAGCAGGAAGGACGATGAGTCCAGCGTGAGATCGTTGCACCTCTCGCTGTCTTCGGCGGAGAGGTTGTTGGAGTAGCAGACGGTGCCGGAGACGGAGACGACGGCGATGTTGATCAGCAGGGCAACGAACAGCGCGAAGCCGCTCTCGTAGAGGAAGAACTTACAAGCATCCTGAAAACCCCATGCATGTACACTCAGTCAGTTCACAATGCATTTATGCCTATTGCAGCTAGATCTCTACAAACACCGGGCTGCCTAGGCTCGGGTTGCCAAAAAATCCGGATCAATTCAAATAGATGGGTTCTGAGAAGACCAATGCTATAGGCAAGTGTATTGAATTAGGTTGAGTGTGGTTAGTCTGATACTCTGATGCAATTTACACTGAAAATACAACAAAAACGTAGTTAAATCAGACCCGACCTTAGGTGGTTAGACCTCAAATTTAAAGTCAAACCCGGTCTGGTCCTATGGACATGGGGATTAGGCCAAATTCGGGTCAAGCTCAGGCTAGTCGATTTTGCTCAGACTTAACTGTAACTAACACAACTCGTCTACTTCTTTTTCTATCTATCTATTTGTGTTCTTCTCTCTATGACACATAGACCATAACACTAATTATACAGACCAATCATAAAAACCTACGAATTATAGAGAAATAGAGAAAAAAAATATAGATAGACATACAAAAAAAAAAATCATACAAGTTTCAGTCATAAACTTCTTGTTAATAGTATCAATCCAGTATCTGACCTTGATTCCTCTTACTGATGCAGGTGTCTTCCTTGACAGCACCAGGGCAGAATGCAAGAACAAGTTGTGACTGTAATTAAGGACAAATAACAAGGGTTAATTTAATTTGGCACAGCAACAAATAGTGCATGGTGTGAGCTATTGAAAACTGTAACTTGATCACTGTTAAGTTTTAAGCATCAGAAAACCTTACTCTTACTATAGTTTAAAATACTTGTTTTTTCTATTTGGTAGAGTTTTCAAGATACAATTTTAATATCTTTTTTTATGGATAATTTTGATTATCAATGTATTCATAAGTATCTATATCGATCACACAAGATTGATATATGTAAATTAGTGTCAAAAGTACTTGCATAATATATATTTTTTAATATTTGTTACTGATATATTATATTAAGAGTTTATCATAAAAGTTGTTTACATGAAAATAAAAAATAATAATTATTCGAGAACATATTGGTAAAATTTAATAAAATTGCAATATTATAAATGTACTTTTTACAATAAATATGCACATATATTTTTCTTATTTAGATATTTATGATCATATTTAGGAAAGTTTGACAAACAGAAAAACAACAAATATTTTGAAGTAGATCGAGTACTACTTGCTCAAGGCTACTGGTACCAAGTGAACTATAGTGGAATCTTGCTCAATAAAAAGTATGCTTTTAACCACCAACTCTGGATGACTAAAAAATATTAACAAATCACGGATCCACCACTACATATGCACATAAATATGTACTACTTACGGCATGACAAGAGCTCCAAGGAGGGCGATGGCGTCGGCGGTGGCGCCGGGACCCTTGAGACTGGGGATGAAGAGGCCTTTGATGACCTCCATTGCCGGAGGCTTCACGATGCTCATCTCCCCGAAGAAGCACGCCGCCATGACGAACACTAGCAGCGATATCAGAAGCTCCAGCTTCCTCACCTATGACACAAACGATCATGTCACTCTATGACAAGAACAGCACGACTTTCAAAGCAATTCAGAGCACTAGCAAAGTTTCACATAAATTTTAGAAAAGCCCGCATATGTTACTTGAAAATTAATTTTTAAAAACTAAATATTAAACTTGAAAATTATGAGTCTAAAAGACACCAAATTAGTAGATTTTTAACCTACCACATGGTATAAATATAAGTATTTATTCACACATATATAGTTATTCAAATAGAAGGAGTGTCGCTCAACTTTAGTCAAAGTAGAACTCTTCTGACTGGTAATTGTATGTGTTTTTAGATTTGTGTAGTTTTTTTTAGAATATTGTACTAGTAAGTTGTGTGCACACATTAGTATAGAAAGTGATAAATGATGATATAATAGATACTCTATTTTTCAAAAGAAATAAAAGAATAAAATTAAATATACTTTTTTTGACATATAAAGCGTAAAGTCGAGATCCACTTGAAAAATGCACATTAATTTTCTAAGATTCTAAAAGGCATGTGTTGCAGAGGTGGCCAGAGTGGCGGTGGGTGACAGGCATTAGGCTGAGTCCAGTCCATCGGCGCTTCGCGAGGCGCTTCAACGGAATATTCTCCAGTATATTCTATGCCACATGTGCGAAGCACCACCTGAAACACCTCCCTTCTCCAATGCAAAGACGCTTCGCGAGGCGCTTCGTACGGGCCCACGAATAAATTAAATTTAAGTGATTTTAGTAACATCAATAACTGTTAATTTAAAAATCTAATATATATGAAATTTGGTCTCTAAATGAAGATAATTTAAATATCTATAATTTTCTCAATATAATCAACATCTAATTTGAGCTAGATTAGTCATAAATTAAGAAACAAAAATTTGTTTATATGAAGTAACACGCAAACCGAGAAAAAAGTACAGGAAAGAAGCTAGCGTCTGGACGCCCTGCTTATCGTCTTCTCTCTCCTCCTCCGAATAAAATAATAGTTTTTTTCGCGTGGGGCCCGCATGCAGATGGTGTTAGCGCCCGGGTTGGACTCAGCCTTAGGAACCCATGGCAGCATACTATGATGACATGAATGGTAGGAGTGGATACTACGCGACAATCTTGGATGCACTTTTTTGTCACTTTACTTTGCTAAGTAGATCCTAAATCCACATATCTGGATTTTGAGCAAGAAAAATAGTAAGTGATGGGTCAGACAATTTTCCAAATGAACCTCCATATAATAGTAGAGATTATATGGTATTCTAATTATATAGAGAAAAATAAATTATGGTTAAAGATATTTCTATGGCAATCGCCGTATGTGGGATCCTAATTAAAACCACTGGATTGATGAGTGATAGATAATATCTCACATGACATGGACAAGATTCTCACGGAAGAAAATTTCTAAAGATAACGCACTTATTATATTAACCACAAATAATTCAGATAGAATTGTAATCTTAAAATACTTCTTAAAAATATGTAAAGAGCTAAAACAACGAGTAAGAAAAATTAATTAGTATACATTACAATTATAAAAATATTAATTGTGGTTAATTAAAAAATACCCCATATTTTTGCAGTCCAAGAAGCAGCAGTGTGCTAGTGCCGGTGATAAGGACCCCAACCCAGACAGGGATGTGGAAGAGGAGGTTGAAAGCAAAAGCCGTCCCTATAACTGCAAAAAAAATAAAAAATTTCCATTTATTTTTTGATATTAACAAGATTACATTTGCAAGAAACAAACAATGCAACAAACAAAACAAATTTCGTTCCTGCTGAATTTGTTCACATGTTGTCAAGACATTTGGAGATGCAAACCAAATTCTCTTATTATTCTTACTATCTTAGTGTTGATATACGTTATGAATTTATAGATTGAGATTATACAAACTAGTTGATATATCTTCATGTGATTTATTGAAGAAAAACAAATAAAGTGTTATGTAGTTATTTTTTCATATCACATAAAGTGACTATTGGTTGATTTAAGTAATAAATATGTACATAAATACCAAAAGTGAACAACTGTTGTGTTTTCTTGCGATCATATGCGAAAAATAAGAAAAGTATTAACTAAATAGTTAATATTCCACGTCACAAAAGGCAACAATTGATAATTAGTTTAAATAATAAGTACAATTTTGAAGCATAGATTCAAGAAACATAGCATGATCTCCTCTAAGATTTTGACTTGGCCACAGTGGACCAAGGACAAATAATTAGTACAAAACTATTCCCCTATATTAGTGTACTAACATGTTGGAATGTGGAATTAGACAGTAGTAGGAGCTTAATCTGCTTAACTATTTAGATAATTAATTAGCAAAAAGTCAAATGTGAAAGTAAAGTGCATTATTTTAGGGGCATCATATTGTTCTGACCTTCAGGGATATCAGCAGCTATCACAGCTATCTCTGCCAGCAGCCATAGACAGATTCTCACAAACTTTGGATACTCACTCTTACATATCTCAGCAAGATGCCTCCCTGAGTTTTTAAAAAAAGATTAATTGATTAACATTCATTTGTACAAACTTGATTAATTAGAACTAAAACTATGTGATTGGCTTCGTGATTAGCATCCACTACCTGTCACGACTCCGAGATTAGCAGCCAGTGACTGTATGATTAACGCGAAAATGAGACCGATCAGGATGACCCACAGGAGCTACACATAACACAAGAAATTAATTAAGAGCCCGAATTGTAAAGCATATTGTTAATTAAGAAGCAAAAGTAAACAGTTAGTTTTGTCCCCTTTTTGTAACGTTATAGTGAAAAGAAAAGTACAAGACAAAAAGAAAAGCCAAGGAAATATGCTCTGATTAATTAAAAAAATGTACCTCATATCTGTGATTGGCGCCAGCTTGAAGATCAGTTTCCACTGTTCATGGAAGTTTTCCAAACATGAAAAACCGAGAGAGAGAGAGAGAGACAGACAGAAAGAGAGAGACAGAGAGATGCTTACAATTGCCAGGATCCAAGTAGGCCAAGGACACAAGAAACCCTGGTCCAACATGGGCCAGAAACCTTTTGCATGCTGGCTCCTGTGTTAATTACACCCATACCAAAAAAAAGGTAATTGATATAACATGCTTATTTTCTTTGATATAACATGCTTATTTCCTCATCTTCCAACAAATGCATACGAAAGAAATATCAAAATATCCAAGTGCCAAGAAAAAAACTACTCAAGATTTATAACCTATCTTTTTAATGAGAATTATCACTTCAAACCTTACATTCCATCAAGAATAGAGTGAAGTGATATATTTGAATGATTAATCTTCACGAGAGGTGATGAAACATCAACATATCTAATAGCCAATGACCTCACACTATTTTCTTTTCTTTCTTTTTTGAAAAGATCAAAAGCTCACATTGATGGTGCATAAAGAATAGAGTGAAGTGATGTATACGGAGGATTGACCTTCATGAGATTGTCATTTTCTTCAAGCTTCCAATCTTCTTGTGCCGCATTATTTCTCCAGCTTCTCCCTCTTCCTGCTGGCGCCTCTCTTGATATCTCCATCATCTCCTCCATTAACACACACACTCTCTCTCTCTCTCTCTCTCTCTCTCTCTCTCTCTCTCTCTCTCTCTCTCCTTGCTCAGTACATCACATCAACACACTAGAATACCATAGGTTTGCCAGAAGGTATGGTGTTCTTGTCTTGATCTCTTGCCACCCTCTCTGTCCTACTTATATACACCATGCAAACATGCAAAGATAAAAATATGGATGGGCCTATGTGTGTGATAGGAGGAGGTGATAGGTGCACACATAGATTCTTTCCATTTGGCATCTCTTGCTCTCACCCCAAGCTTATTTAATCAAGGTCATGATCATAAGTTTTAGGGTTCATCTAGGGGGTCATTAATTTGCCTGCTATGGCCTATGGCACGCTTTGGGATGTTCCATTAGAAAGAATATATTAGTGCTGGGTGGTTGCTATTTAGGGTGTGAATGTGTGATTGGTGGTTTGTTTAGGTACAAATATCATTGTCAACATTTAATCTATACTTCCTCCGTTCGTTTTAACTCCAGATACAGTATATGATAAGATAGATTTAGTGTTTGTGTGTTGGCTTGGGTTCGTGTGCACTTTGCTAAGCAGTTGTGTGGCCATAGAATAATCAGAATAGTGTTGATCAGAACAAGTACAACGTAAATTTCTCGAAGGATAAAATTTCATGTGCAGGCTCAATTAGAAATAAATATATAAGACAGAAAGAGAAATAGTAGATGCTATATTAAGATTGCCCTGCATTTTTATGGTACAATAATCCTGCACCTGAGCCTTCCATTTATTTATATATTTTGCTCAGAACTCCAATGCAAAAGTTGCATAAATTTTTTTCTCGATGCGAGAAATTTTAGATATGCAGGGATTACCTGTTCATAGTCAAATAAAATTGCTAATATATGTTGTAAACCAAGTCCCACTACATGCCATTTCTAATATTATTGAGGTCAAAATCTCCCCCACATGCGTCAAATTTTTTAGTCTGACTAATGGGACCCAAAATTCAACAAATTCATGCTTGTTAGACTTTTGGAATTTGGATACCATGTTGGCATGTTTGGACCAGCACACATAAGAAAAGACGACCAATTTAATTGAAAATTAAAAGTCACTTGGACGCTCATGTTAATGCCCCCTGATGATTCACACCATCAACTTAATCTTGAAATTTTATCCGTTTTGTGAGGTTATTTTTTGTTAAAACAAATTTTTCAGTGGTTCAAAGATATTACAATAGTTGGCAAAAAAGCAATTAATTTTACTCTCTCTGTTCTTTTTTTTAGTTTCATTTTAGACTTTTTGCGGTCTCCAAAATTTAATTTTGACCATTAATTTCTATAAATATATATCAATAAAAATTATAAAATAACCATTGTAACATCTCAATTTTCAAATACCCCGTTAAAAACTTATATGTGTGTGTACATACATGTGTGTATGCATGAATATGTGCATGTATAAATATTTAAACCCAGTTTAAGAAACCTTCCAATAGGACTGGAAACGAGCAGAGCTCGAGCAAGCCCAGGCAGGTTCGGCTTGGGTTTGATAGTGTACTGGGCTCGACTCAGACTCGGCTCAAAATATTAACGAGTTTAGAACCAAACTTGGGCTCGGCTTGATAAAGCTCAATTAAACTCGATAGAGCTCGATTAGGCTCTGTACACAAATAAATGCTTTCTTGTGAGGTTTGATTGCGCTCACGCGGTCTCCGCCGCACCGCCTCACGTGGCCTCCACCACGCCGCCTCATGAGGCCTCCGCGGTTCCGCCGCACCACCTCATGAGAGCTAGGGTTCAGGGTTGAGGTCTTGGGGAATGGCCGAATGGAGGTCGATGCCTCAGCCTTGATGAATCATGGATGTCAGGATGTGGCCGTGTGACGGTGTGAGCCTGTGAGGTGTCACTGTGTGAGGCTCGTGAGGCCGTGAGCCGTGACACCCGTCTCGTGTCCATGTGGGCACAGCCCAGTGGCCCATCGCAATTCACTTGCACAGATGCAGCGCAGCTTGCGGAGGCAGCTAGGCACAGCCCATTACTAATTGGTAGGTATTGGTAATTCGAGCTTTAACAAGTTGAACTCGAGCGAGCTCGAGAAGGCTCAAGCTCGGCTCGAATTCTCTCTCGAGCTTCACCTCAGACTCGAATTCGGCTCATTAAGGGCTCGAGCTGATCTCAAACTGAGCCAATCTTCGATCCGATCCCAAATAACTCGCGAGTTTCGATCTTTTTGCCCAACCCTACCTTCCAGACATAAGTTAGACATATATACAATATAAAATATTATTTGACTTCTTGAGAGAAAAGCTACAACGTACTACTCTTGAATAGCAATAAGATGAGAGAGGGAAATTTTTCCACGGAGTGTTAGCAATGGAAGCATTAAGAAATTTGTTGCAATCAAAGATATACATGCATATACAGTGAAATATACAGAATAATACACACATGCACAATGCAGTAGCAACATAGTAATCCTTCTCTTTCCCCTGTGTTCTTCGACAACAACAGCAGTAGTAGCTCCAGGTTAGGATTTTTGATCCAATCTTGAGCTTTGATCTTTGAGTTCTCCAGTAGCTGTAAATCCAATAACCGATCAGCTCCAGCGAGAAATCCTGCTAGAACGGCGACGAGCACCATGGCCGTGCCACTATGTTCTGAGTGTTACTAATTTTACCCCTGCTGTAGCATTGTCGGCCGTTGTCATTTTGGGTATTCTTTGTTGGATTCTTAGCAAACCTCGCATCAAAGTCCCAGGCCGGGTGCCAAGAACTTCCAGAAGTCCTTTGCACTACTACTGGTGAGCTTTTGCAGCAGTGGGAATCTCACCGGTGGTGAGTTCTAGAAATTTAAAATACAACCGCGGGCGAGCCAAACTTAGTTTCATCAATTTAGTCAATTGTCAATCAAATTGACTGTACCATCACCCTTCTTACTGCCCTAGCTACCTCCCCACCAAATCTGATGAAGTCCGATGGCCACACGCCAAAGAATTTCAGCATTTGGTCTCAAGCAACAGCAAAGCATCGGACTGGAAATCCGATCATCTCTGTACAATTACCGTCGCGTACACCCAATTGAGGTCATCCTTGATGTCGCCGAAGCCCCCGTTGGTGACCCGCTACTCTGTCTGCGGCGCCAGCGAAGTTCCAAAACTTATCATGTTCTCATGGCCGTGCCGTGGAGAGGAGCTCAGGTGAGATTGACGTCAAATTGTTGTCATGGTTGCACTCCACTGATGCCATAGAAGCTCCCCAGTAGGGCCTTAGGTCAATTTTCATCGTCGTCGTCTTCTTCATCGCCGGTTGTGCTAAGCCAGTGGTGCCACTCCTGAAATTCAGCTGCAGGTCAACGACCGCCATCAATGCCGTCGCCGTCAAGGTTGGTGGGGCCCCCTGACGCCACAGCCCCGAGCCCGACCCAAACCACCGCCCAAATAGCCACCGGCTGCCTCAGCGTGCTCTGAGTGCTAGCCAAAACTAGCCAAAGACATTCAAACTGTGTAGTAAATGTCAGCCGCTGACACTGGTTGAGTCAGCCGAGTACTTAGGAGCCTCCAAATTTAATTCTACCCGTGTCATTTTGTTTATTATACTGATTAGAACCTAACTATATAGTTTTACCTTATGTAAGCCATCTATTAGTCCAGAAATGATAACAAAGGTCGGAACCCCATTTAGGTTAAATATTACAGTCTAATTTACAAATCTCCAAAAACACTAAATCATTCTAGGAAGCTTGAAATCCCAATTAATTATCTTGAACAGTCAAAATCCTTTACCTATTTTATACAGATTTGTCTTCAAGACCAAGGTCAAATTCGGCCTCTAAGACGTGTTAACTAACCCTTTTACTGTTTTCGACAACACTATTCCTATTTTACCCTAATTACCGTTTTCGAAAAGCGCTGTTAGCCTAAGCGATTTTCTCCTAGATTCTTTCAGAATCCTGAATCTTTTTATGCTTGCATACCAGTCCTAAAGTTGCTTAAATAATTTAGTTCATTTAACCATTTTTCACAATTCAATCCAAATTTTCTCGTGAATTAGTCCTTTTTTCGAATTTGAAGGCTAAAAATAACTAAATTCCTTAATGGGCCTCCAAATTCAAATCCGACTAATTGGTTGTGTCCTCTACTCTATTCAATACAAGTTTTTCTTTCGCAACAAGTTTAAATTCAAACCTAAACTAAAGATATTTACATTTCAGCCATTTTAGGTACTAAATTACTATTTTACCCTGTTTTCATTTTCATTCTGTTTTCAATTTCCATTCAAACTTTCTACGATTCAATTTATCTAATCCATCCATTATGTCGACCTAAGTATAAGCATATTAGATCTTGAGCATGCATTCTATTTTATGTTTTGAGTATTATAATCCTATTTTGATTGATAATGTATTTTATTTATGATTATAATTAGGATCAAAGACAAACATTGCTGAAGAGCAAATCGCCGAAACCGTATCATGAGATCCAACCCTAGAAGAGCAAGGCAAGTCAATTGACCTTGATCATCCAGATTTAATATACTATATTACAATGATAGAATTGTGTTAAACCTGAATTACACTCAAATGCTTCATACTATTATTATCATATTTGGACAGCTAATTCGGTAAACAACAAATGGATAGAATAAGAATGATGCCACAGATAAAAATGATTTTGATCACACTGAGACCATGGAACTAATAAGAGGAGTTTTAGCAGTTCCATTATGCAGTTCAAGTATATGATAACTAAATGATTATTCTACTAAAAAATGAACTGTGCACCATGTTAAAATTAAAATATAAAGGAAATATGTTCAGGAAAAGTGGATTGGAGTGATGATAGTGCATGAGGCAGACGGGTGATATGGTCAGTTCTTTACCCAAACACTTAAGGACTAAATTAATCATCGTGTCTTACTTCTAATGGCATGTTTTCGTACTAGTCACAAGTCTGGTATGGAACAGGCATGACTTAGTAACTTTGTCAAATATTTAACTTAGCTTTACATGGATAGTGAGGGATAGAAATAATATAATTATGAAATATGGTCCTTACATTGATTCACTATTGGACAAAGAGAAGTGACCCTACCGTGGACCAATACTGAAAAAGAACTTGGGTAGGAATATAGCCTGCTACAATGGCTACAGGTTTTGCCTGATGAATGATAAAACCTTGGCTAGGCACAGCTAAAGTTATTACAAGACAATGGGAAAAACATATGATCTTCGGCTCAGTTGCATGTGGTATTGTTGCATGTATATGCGCTAACAATAGCAATCGAAGTAAATTGTAGGAAAAATAGTACACCTCTGCAAAGTGTAAAGAATGTATTTGAATACTCTGTACTCTCGGATTAGGGTATGTCATGGTCAATGAACTTATCTGTAGTTGCTCACAAGAAGTTTTATGAATGACATTTTCAGCCAAAATGTTAGATCCATATTTAAAAATTTAATTACGATGTATAATTCTATCAATGTGAATAGGAGATTAAATTACTACACCACGGTGATAATTTATGAATTAGTTTACTATAAATACTTCCATAAACCTTCCATCATGTTTATCTATTATCTAAATATAAATGCACCTTACTACAATTGGCTTGCTGAGTACTCTGTATTCACTCCAAAAGTTTTAATTCATTAAAAGAATGTGAAGCTGACCAGGAACCACTCGAGAACGAGCCAACTCCATTCGAGGGTGAATTTGATTAGTTCTTTTAAGGTCATGGCTCACGGCCAAGCTTGATTCTGGGAAGAATTGTTGTGCACGTGTGACATAAATAAATTTTTTCCATAATAGCCTCTACTATAAAATATTACTGTAATACTATGTAATTAGTGTTCAGAAGTCATGATTGTGATATACACTTCTCTTTACAACTGCATCCTGAGAAGTTGTCAGCCACATAGGACTTGCTCTGGCAGACCACGTAAGGCACCCGACAGCCATCATATGAAACTATGATAATCTATCAATATTATTCTCCTATTGTGAACATTGATATTTTTTTTATTAGTGGTCAAAATAAAAAATTTGATTTGTAAGTATATCAAACGACAAGTAAAAAAAAAGAACATAGGGAGTATAGAAAAAAATTTATATGTTAGTTTTGAGTTGTGAATGTAATAATAAGTTATTTATAATGTCAATTAATTATCCTTGCTGCAAATTTCTGTTCATATTAAGTTTGAATAAATACTTTATTGGTATTTTGTAGCATTTTTCTATCATTTTAGCACCATTTTGTTCAAGCTAATGCAGTGCCACTAAGAAATTAGTTGATGTTCAATCGTCCCAAAGATACTAGTTATGATTTTTAAAAATCCTATGGATTCTCTGTCTTCCCTTTTTTTCTAAGTAAAATGAAAAGGAAGTCGGCTGCAATGCATTAAGCTAATAAATTAGAATGTACTAACCCCAAGATATGGGGTAAAGAATGAAGTTGTGCACTTATTCTTAGGAAAAAAAAAGAGAGATTTCATTGAGCACTCCCTATTTTCAACAAATTTTCACTAAATCTGTTGGGGGAAAATACTAGCAATGTCAGAAACGTCACCCAAGGACGGGAGGAGGATCCCCCTCATTCCCGGGTCCCTTCTCCGGGCTCGGGGCAGACTTCCCCCGGCGCACCTTCTCCGGGCTAGGGAGAGACCTCTCCCAGAGCCCTTTCTCCGGGCTAAGGAGAGACCTCTCCTAGAGCCCCTTCTCCGATCGGGGGGGGGGGGGGGGGCTTCCCCCGGGTCACCTTCTCCGGTCCGGGGGAGACTTCCCCCGGAGTACCTTCTCCAGGCTAGGGAGAGACCTCCCCCAAAACCCCTTCTCCGATCCGGGGGGGACTTTCCCCGGAGCACCTTCTCCGGGCTAGGGGGACTACCAGAGCCCCTTCTCCGGGCTAGGGAGAGACCTCTCCCGGAGCCCCTTCTCCGATCCGGGGGGGACTTCCCCCGGAGCACCTTCTCCGGTCCGGGGGAGACTTCCCCCGGAGTACCTTCTCCGGGCTAGGGAGAGACCTCCCCCGAAGCCCCTTCTCCGGGCTCGGGGGAGACTTCCCCCGGCGCACCTTCTCCGGGAGGCACTGATTTCGAAGGTCGCCACGTGTCCAAGATCGGTGCCCTGGACCTCGCCAAAAGACCATCCTGCCCTCGATCCGACGGTTGTAACGGGGGTAGTTTAGTAATTTGCGTCTTTTGGGGTCTATATATACCCTTGTAACTCTCTCTTGTAACCTAAGACACTCATTTGTACTCAATCCAAAAAAAACGAATAGGCATGCTCTGGAGCCCTCTCTCCGGGAGAGAGCCCCTAGCCGACGCTCGTCGGGAGCATGTCAACAGGACTAGGGTCTCCACTGAGGCCTGAACCTGTATAAACCCTTGTGTCAATCTCTGAGATTGTCCAACGCGGGGTGACCCGTCACACGGTCAGCTCGCGTTGAGGAACACGTGTTGCGCACGTCATCAAACCTGCCGCGGTATTTTTTATACCACGACAAAATCCTAAAATATTTTTGTGTCCACATATAGGAATTTTTGAAAGAAGGAAAGTCAAAAAACCCTAATATTTTATTAAGATATTCACTAGTACAGAAATGCAGTCTTCTATCGGTAAAAAACACCCTTCTACTATCGGTTTTTGTACCCATAGAGATAGACACGATAGAACAAGACTGGACATTTTCTATCGGTAAATAACCGACAGAAGAAGTTCACTATTCTATCGGCATATTATGAATCTACCGATAGAAAACCCGTCATAGTCTTACGTCCAGCGGCAAGGAAAGTACCACTATTCTAACGGTTAATTACAAGTTTACCGATAGAAAACTCGTCGCTAGCGGTTTGAAAAGTACCACTATTCTAACGGTTAACTACAAGATTACCGACAGAAAAAATCATAATATTCTATCGGCATATTAGGAGTGTACCGATAGAAAAATCGTCGTCAGCGGTTGGAAAAGTACCACTATTCTAACGGTTAATTACAATATTACCGACAGAAAAAAGCTTAGTACTCTATCGGATATGTATGAGTTCACTGGCAGGAAAGGTCACATTCTTCTAACGGTTAATTTTGATTGTACCGATAGAAAAAAGTAAAGTAGTCTCTCGGTTGTTGATGAATTTACCGATAGAGCATTCACATATACAGTACTTTATTTGCATTCACAATACAGTACATTCACATATACAGTACAGATGCAATACAGTATAGATTGGATACACAATACAGTACAGATGCAAGGTAAATTCACAGAACAAATTGACACATTAGGCAGTTATTCACATTTATTCACATATGTATGGACAAATACAGATTGCAATCCAATGTGGACATTTATTCACATATATATATTTATTCACATGTATATAAACAGTCTATGCAGAGTACACGAAAAGGAGAAAATTGTCATGCTGGATGGTTGGGCGCTACTTCCTCCATGACATATTGTGCCCAGATTTGTCAAAGATATATAATCTTTGCATTTTCATATTGGTCTTTCGACATGGCGATCTGCAAGCATGTGTGCATACTGAGTAACTAACTTCGATCCTAATTTAGAACGTGACACCCATTTTTGAAATTTGAGTTAGCTATCGATGCTTACCTGGGGGAATCGGGAAAAGTTTGTCCGCACTAGGTCGTACATGTAGCGCAGCACATAAAACCCGCATTCCCACGATTGCGGCTGCTGATGGCACTGAGATAATTGCATATGCGAAGACATGTTAGCTATATATTGTTTCCATAAACTAATTAAACATAAACAAAAAGTCTCGTGAGTACCTCATATTCTTTCCAAGCTAGTACGGAGCCCTGCGGTGTGGCATGCCTCCCTCCAGCGGACACATATTTATCAAAAGCCCTGCATTTCAGTTAGTATTACCAGTTAATGTATTATCATTAGCTAGTGAGGTCAAAATTTAAATCAAACATATAAGTTACTTACGCCTCCATATTCCCCTTGAGCACATATTCCATCGATAATCTGTCACGCATCGAATCGAGGTAGTACACCTCGTTCCTCGGCGGACAGATCACGATGAGGATCCAGTGGCCCCTGCATTGTACGTAAAAGAGGACCGCTAGCTCAAAGTACATCTCAGGTGTAACATACAAGATTGAGTTAAATTAGTACGAAATGCACTAACCTTTGGTGGTACGGCACCAGAATGAAGTCCCTGTCCTGCTGCGCCATCAGCGCGCTGGATATGTACTGCTCAGCGTGCGCGGCGTCCTGCTCTAGCATCGTGAAGCTTATTTTCTCTGGGTCGAGGAAACCCACCTTGTCACACGCAGCCTCCGATGCTAGCCTGTACATGCACCTGCATGCGAAGGACGAGATTAATATTAATTTCACAGAAAGTTACTCAGTATTCAAATGAACTGCAACATTAATGCATAGTTAGCAAACAGAGTTAGAAAACAGCAATACATAGCATCAGCAAACTCACAGGACTCCAGTCCGTATGATGGACATATCGAGCTCCCGCCAGTTGTAGAGGTCGAACAGATCCTCGTGTGCCACGGATATAGTCCCGAGCTCACGGTGGAACTGCCCAGGACTGTAGGGAACTAAGAAGTTCAGGCTGCGCCGAGCTTGATGTAGGTACCAGTCGTGGAGGTCTCTGGTTGATCGATCCAATTTCCGCAAAGATGCCTCCGACATGAGTGGGAGTGCGTTCGTGAACGTCCGCGGCAGTCCCTGTCGCCCTTTGCCCTTGCCTTTGCCGCCCTTGCATTTTGCCGGGGACTGAGCGCGTACCTTCGAAGGCAAGGGCGAGGTGATGGCGGCTTTCTTCCGAGGTGGAGGCGTGGATGCACTGGGTGGGGTCGAGGCCGTCTTTGATGTGTCCAGGTTCGCACGAGATCGGCCCTCATGCCCCGAGCTGGGGGCGCAGTCCCCTGGTAGCCCCGCGGCAGGCCACTTCAATTAATGAGCACGTATGTTAGATTATGCAAGTTGAGTGTACTGAGTAGGATGTAATCTAAAATGTGTAGGATTTACCGGTTGTATTACAAGACACTTCTTGGGCCACTGTACGTAGGAGCCCACTGCCTCAGCAAGTGTCTGCAGTTCCTCTGTTGGGACTGGCAACGGAGAATCGTTGTAGGCCGGCATGGCCATGTCCACCTGTACCTTTGCGAAACCCAACCGCAGAGGTACACAGTGGACCCGGACATCCGGCCCAGACGGATATACGAAGCCGTGTCCAACCACTTCCTGCCCGGCGCCTACGTGATTCTGTAGGATGCAGCCCTCCGGCCCCTGCAAATTTGTAACAATTAAGTGCACAGATGAAGGCTTGCATCAACTTAAGTGCACAGATGAAGGCTTGCAGTACCTCAAGTAGATCCACTGGATCCGCGAGTACCTTCGAAGCGCAACTGCTTATCCGACCCCGCGGGGTACCGTCGTCCTGGGGATCCGCATCTGCACTCTTGGCCAGCAATGCTTCTCTCAACCGTGCAAACTCTTCCCTCATTTGTGCGACCTCGGTCTGCACCTCAGACTGTACCTCAGCCCGTATCTCAGCCCGCATCTCCGCCCGTATCTCCTCCCGTACCTCAGCCCGTATCTTATCGGAGAGGTCAGCTTCCTTTTCCTTCCAGGTGCGGGCCTTCTTCCTCGGTGGAGCCGGATCTACGAAACCGGCCTTCCACGACACAATGGCTCCCACGGCCCGTGTCCGCCCGGGATGCTCCTTATTTCCTAGAGCCCGGGTGAGGATGTCGTTCTCCCTCTGCGGGGTAAACAATCCCTCCGCTGCCTCCTTCTCAAAAGAGATCTGTTACATTTGAAGGTACCTTGTGAGACAAATTGCCTTATATACACTTGTGCGCACACAGTTTACGAGGTTAGCCAACTTACCATTCGCCTCACAACGTCAGCGTCCCCAGGGGTTGCGAACTGCACAGACCCCGTGGACGACACGGACCCCCTCCCCCTCCACCATCGCTTGCACCTCTCATCCCGGATCTCGGAGAGCGGCAACTCAGGGGTGTCGATGACAGGATTTTGTTTGTCTTCCTTCTTCCACTGTTCCTCCTTCCCCGCATAGCCCCGGGATCCGAGCCGATGCGGGTGGTCGTTCCTCTTCTGGATCGCCCTATTCTTCTCGCTAAGGGCCTTGAACTCCTTAGTCCCCTTCTGCTTGGTGAATTCCTCCCATACCTCCTCCGATATGAAGGGGTACTTCTCGCAAGGAGATTTCCCCGCAGAGAGGAAGTTACTGACGAGCCAGTTCTTAAAGGTTTTCCATGTTCCGTTCATGTCCTTCAAGCAGGCAGTCCTAGGTGTATCGTCGGGGATGTTCCACTTAGCCTGTTTCCGAAAAATGCATACAATTAATCACGAGTTAGTTAAACTTTAGTATAAGCCAAGAGAACGTGATTACGAAAGAGTTCAGCGATTTCAGTTCATTTAACCTTCACTTCCGCCCACAACCTATCCCTCTCGTCCGCCGTCACGTCCTTCCAGCTCTGGACGGTGATCTTCACCCTTTCTTTCGCCAACAGCCCAACGTAGGCCGCGTACCTCCCAGCATTCTTTCCAATCGGCCTCCCAAATTGGTTGAACTCACAAGAAAGATCTGTGCGTTTGGCCAAACGCCCCAACGTCGTCGCGCCTCGCCCCACCCTCTTGCGCTGGGATGTAACAGCCCCATCTTCAGTAGTTACGATGGGGTTGGCCCTAGTCGAACCACTAGTACCATCCGATGAAGACGACGACATGTCTTCCCCTACAAAACTTTCAACAAACCATATATATGGCAATTAATTCGCCTTGGAGTTCCATAACTCAGCCCAGGACTGGAGACTAACTAGGGCGGCAAAAGGGAAAATAATACAAAAAGAAAGACATGCATAAATTACTTACTGAACTCTTCAGAAATATTTTCTATCGGTAAACACATGAGCTGCCGATAGACCATAACAATTACCTCCACACAAGACAATTTTTCTATCGGCAAACACGTGAGATACCGATAGAACATAACAATGTTCTCTACATATGGAATTTTGTTGACAAGCCACCATTCACTGTTATCACATAACATTCTCGATGATTTGCTACACTAATATTCATGGGCCAGCATTATTATTTCACACGTAAATATGCACACAAGCATCTAAGTGCCACTGTGCATAATCTTTAGCCTAGCCTGTATGTGAGTCATCAGGACTTCACAGCTATTAGGTTGGGAAAAGTCATGTATATAGGCATTTGAAACATATACATCGAAGACCCATCCACATTGCCATATATTCATACGAAGTGAGTAAAAATTCCCAACCAAACTAGTACATTGCATGGCTCATGTCCTTCCAGATCCAAATTAAGTTTTACTACTTGTGCAGAAAAATTTTCTATCGGTAAACACATGAGCTGCCGATAGAATATGTGTAAGAACACCTCCAACATATAATCTGCATTACATGGTAGTTAGATACAATTGATCACACATACAGCAGTATAGAGAAGTTAAAATCTCAAAACAGGTTCATTACAGCACTGGAACATATTATGTAAACCCTAATTAAAATCAACATTGCCTGCGGAATGTACATAAGCCAACACAATAGGGAACCCTAGTGTAATTGCAAAACTCGAAGAATTAGTACGTGCAAAACACTAGGATCAAATAAAGAAGATGCTGGAAATAGAATGACGAATTAGGGTATTTACGGCGGCGATCAGTTCTGGTGATGGAGAGGCGGTGTAGAACGCAGCAGCGGCCGGCGAAGGACGAAAATAAGAACCGGTGGCAGTGACGAACCAGTGTCCAGCCGGCGATCGTCGTGTGGGAGAGAGGAAGTGAGTGGTCACGGCGGAGGTTGAGGTTTTCTTCCCTCTCGAAGAGACGCAGTGCTCTAAGGTGGAACTATTCGAGTGGGGGGAAACTAAAGGGCCGCGTACGAGTACTAAAGTAGCGGAGGAACTTTTCTATCGGTATAACAAAATGATACCGATAGACTTATGTAATTTTCTATCGAAACAACAAAATAATACCGATAGAAAAAGTAAATTTCCCGGAAAAATATTTGAATTAGTGGATGCATTTTTCTATCGGTATAAACAATAAAATCCCGTGAGACCAATTTTCCACAGAAAAATTTTTTAAAGTGCTTGAGATTGGGTGCCATTTTTCTATCGGTAAAAACAACAAAATACCGTGAGAGTAATGAAAAGGAGCCCTTTTCTATCGGTACAAACAAAAAAATCCAGTGAGACCAATTTTCCCCAGAAAAAATTTTTAATTAAGTTCCTGAGATTATAGTATTGTGTTCCATTTTTCTATCGGTAAAAACAACAAAATACCGTCAGAGTAATGAAAAGGTACACAATTTAACATCAAACAGACCGTGGTTGAAAGCTGCAGAATGTTAAAGAAAGAGGGAAGATAGCCGGAAAATTGGAAAATTGACATAAAAAGAAATTGTTCATTCATTGTTGTTTTATCACTTACAAAAAAAAATAAAACCCAAAATGCTAGGTCAAGGGGTGGTCTTAGCCCTGGCTGCATGTAGAATAGAGTCAGTTAGACTTGCAGCCAGGACGCAGGACTCCTCTAGCGACAAGTTGTCCCTAGGATCAACTACTACCGCGTCGAGAAGGCCTGCGACCTCCCTCAGCTTCGCTATGGTATCCTTCATAGTCAAACCGCAGCCAGCGATGGTCATATCCGCGGCTTTCTTCTCCTCGCGAAGACGCCTCGTCCTCGCCCTAGCATTGTCACCATCCGTCTTCATGCGCTTAATGCACTGGAAGAGATCGTCAAGGTCAAGCCGTAGCTGAGTGTGCTTGTCTGTAAGGAGTTTGTGCTCCTCCTGGAGGGCCCTCAGGTCAGCCTTCACTTTGGCAGTGTCTTCCACGGCTACCATTCCCTATGCAAATCAACAGGTCAAGAATGAACTGAACATGGATTAACAATACAGGGGTAAACCGAGAAGATTTAAAGTTCTTACCGGGGAGGGCGTGGATGACGATCCCATGGAGGTTGCCATTGTGAAAGAGAAGATGAGGAGTCGAACCGTTCGAGAATTAGAAAAACAACAAAATACCGCGACGCATGGCGAGGTACTTATAGAATTTCCAAGGCGACGCATGGCGACACGTTTGAGAATTCAAAGCGGCAGAGTCTTCTTCTATCGGTAAAAACAGGAAAAAACCGTCAGACAACAAATACCGTGAGACTAACGAATTTATTCTAACGGTAAAATAGAACAATACCGATAGAAAACGTTTTGAAGTGCCTGAGAAAAGATGTCCTTCTCTATCGGTATAAATAACAAAATACCGTCAGAAAAAAGGGATTTTTGCAGAACTTAATTTGAAGAAGCAAGAGGCTGCGATGAGATTTTTGCAAGTGCTATTTGAAGGGAAGAATTAAGTATTTACAGGATAAAGGTACTGTACATGTTAGAACTCATGCTGTGGAGTAAAATTGAGATGTATTAATGTTGTGAACTAGCTTATCATTAAATTCTAAAGAAAAATGTACTGCCTGATGTATTAATGATAAGTTCCTCACCTTGCTGCAGAACTTGTGGGCTGTTTGCTTGGCATTTATCCCTGAAATAGAAATTAATCATCAATGGTTCTCAACCCATAATCCTTCTTCGTGGTCATCTCGCAGATACGTTGTTTCGTCGATATCTTCAGTACGGATAGATTGAATGTCCTCTAAAAATGGAGGTATTTCATCGAATTGGTTATACTCCTCTTCGTCAACAACATCTTCGACCCCAACAATACGTCTCTTGCTATGGAGGACAACATGCAAGTTTGGATTGGCCGGGTCAACGATGTAGAACACCTGTGTGGCTTGCTTTGCAAGTATGAATGGATCGTCTTGGTGTCCGACTCTACCAAGATCGACGAGAGTAAACCCGTAACTATCAACTTGAACACCTCGAGGGATTTCGACCCATTGGCATCGAAACAGGGGGATCTTAAGTAATCCGTAATCGAGCTCCCATATTTCTTCAATAACACCGTAATATGAGTTCAGCGTCCTTACTGACCTGGCATCCTCGGAAATAGCAAACAGTGTCACTCCGCTACATTGCGTGCTACTCTTGGCGTCTTGAGCTCTTGTGTAAAATGAATACCCATTGATGTTGTACCCCGGCCAAGTCCCTACAGTGAATCTTGGGCCTCTAGCCAACCATGTCACAGTTTCACTTACGGAGCCCTCGGCAGCTCGCGTGACTCTTTCTTAGATCCACTCAGCAAATTTCCTGTTATGTTCTCTGCTTACCCAAACGTCTGACTTCGAAGGATTCTGTGACCGTAACATTACCTTGTGCTCGTGTATGTATGGCTCGACCTCCGTCATGTGTTGTAAGACCCAAAAATGTGATTTTGCGTACACATCACGAGCGGGGACGATAGCTTTGAATCCAATCATTCCAATTCCCTCAAGCCTACCCTCGTGTCGGGACCTAGGAACACCAATTGGGTCAACCCCGGCCATATAATCTGTGCAAAATTCAATCACCTCCTCGGCGGCATAACCTTCCATGATACTCCCCTCGGGTCGACGACGAGTCCTTACGTATCCCTTCAATACACCCATAAATCTCTCAAATGGATACATGTAGCGTAGGCACACGGGTCCACAAAACTTAATTTCTCTGATAAGGTGAACAATCAGATGGACCATAACATCAAAAAAGGATGGAGGGAAATACATCTCGAGCTGACAAAGAGTTGTAACCACGTCGCGTTGCAAAGCGTCCAGTCCATCGGGATCAATTACCTACGAGGACACAGTTGCGCCAAATATTCATATCAGAAAAATCTTCTAATTAAGCTCCACAAATGGAGGTAGTGAACTTATAGTACGAGTGCACGTACTTACCTTGCAAGATATTGCGTTGAAGAAATAACATAGGTTTGTGATTGTCTCTCTGACTTTAACTGGGAGAATGCCTCTGATAGCAATGGGAAGCATCTGTGACATCAAGACATGACAGTCGTGGGACTTCATGCCAACCAGTCTTAGGTCCTTCATAGACACAAGTTTTTTCAAGTTCGCGGAGTACCCACATGGAACTTTAACACCGTGCAGGCACCGACAGAGTTCTGTTTTTTCGCTCTTGGACAACGTGTAGCAGGCCGGGGGGAGGTATGTACGCTTTCCATTCTCTAAAGGTGCAAGCTCAGTCCTTATCCCCATTTCCACCATGTCACGACGAGCTTTCACACCATCCTTTGTCTTTCCCGGAATGTTCAACAACAAACCAATCAAACTGTCACAGACATTTTTCTCTACATGCATGACGTCAATGCAATGTCGAACTTGTAAGTGCTCCCAGTACGGTAGATCCCAGAGAATCGATCTCTTCTTCCAAACATTTTTTTCTCGAGGTTTAGAATGCTTACCGAACTCAACTTTGATGTCGTTCACGCGTGAGTAAATCTCCTTACCGGTCAGAAACACTGGAGCTGATCCCTTCTCAGGCTTCCCGTTAAATGATTTCCTCTTCTTACGGTACGTGTGATGCACCGGAAGAAACCTGCGGTGACCCATGTACACTGTTTTCCGGCAGTTTCGCAGTCACATGCTCTCAGTTTCATCTAGGCAAATAGGGCAAGTCTTGGCTCCTTTCATACTATACCCCGACAAATTGCCGTAGGCAGGAAAATCATTTATGGTGCAAAATATCAGGGCCCGCAAGATGAAATTCTCTTTCTTGTATGCATCCCACACCTGCACACCCTCGCTCCACAATTTCTGTAAGTCCTCGATTAAAGGCGCTAGAAACACGTCAATATCATTCCCGGGTTGTCTGGGTCCTGAGATTAGTAACGCCATCATGATGTACTTGCGCTTCATGCATAACCAAGGAGGAAGATTGTAGATGCATAAAAGAACCGGCCAAGTGCTGTGCCGGCTGCTCATATTACCATGTGGGTTCATACCATCTGTACTCAGCCCGAACCTTACATTCCTAAGTTCGCCGCCGAACTCAACAAATGTTCTGTTGATGTTTCTCCATTGAATAGAATCAGCTGGGTGTCTCAGTTTTCCGTCTTGTTTCCGGGCTTCAGCATGCCAACGCAAGTGCTTCGCGACTTTCGGATTTGCAAACAGCCGCTTCAATCTAGATATCACAGGCAAGTACCACACAGTTTTTGCCGGGGGCCCTTTCCTTACCTCGTGACGTTCACTGTCAATCTGGTCCCTACGCGTATACCTCGATGCGCCGCATCTTGGACAAACATGCAAACTGGAGTACTCGTTACGGTACAACACACAATCATTTGGGCATGCGTGTATTCTTTCGATTTCCATTCCCAACGGACACAACAGTTTTTTGGCTTGGTAAGTAGATCTTGGCAACTCATTTCCCTCTGGAAGCATGTCCGCTAGAAGATCTAATAGTGCCGTGAAACTCTTATCACTCCAACCGTTTCCTGCCTTCAAGTTATATAATCTCAGCACAGAAGACAGTTTTGTAAATGTTGCACATCCAGGGAACAGAGGCTTCTCAGAGTCAGCAATCAGTATCTCAAATTCACAGAAGTCATTTTCGTTGTAATCTTCCTCTACATCACGTAACATCTCATCTAGATTGTCATCATCATCATCTACGTGCACATCGGAATGAACATTACCAAAATTGGGATGATCATCGATATTATTGCAATCCACATCCGAGTCGTGCTGATTGGTAGTAGTGGTGCTTGTTTCCTCAAGATCTTCGCCATGCCATATCCAACGGGTGTATCGCGCGTTAAAACCACGACGAATCAAATGACTCTTAATTTGATCAGAGTTGCTAAACCTCTTCAAGTTCATACAATCTGTACAAGGACAGAGCATATTTTTCTCTCCCTTCCTCTCCTTTTGTTGCTCAGCAAATTTAATAAACTCATTCACACCATCCAAATATTCAAGAGTAGTACGTTTTATTCCATACATCCAATATTTCCTGTCCATCTACAATTAACAAAATTTAACGAGTAAGCCATGCATGAAACCTGCCCGATTAAGTTATGTATATGTACATGTACAGCCTCTTACAACAGATACATGTGTTGAACCCTAGCCTGACGAAATTAACACTAATTAACCTAGCTAACTACACAATACAAGCTAGTTAGCTCCAAAAACATGACGCATTTCCAGCTACCAAGCTCCCAAGCTTAGAGCTACAAACTTGGAACTACACAATACAGCTAGCTTGCAAGTAGAGAGAAAGGGAGATCTAGAGGGAGAGAGAGATAAGTGTCGACGATTAAGCGTACCTTAAAGAGAGGGGCGCAATCAACTTCCCTCCAGCCTGCGCTGATCACCCTAGCAGTGTAGCTGGAACTTTCGTCACAAACAGAGGGACACAGAGTGCAACAGAACAAATTAAAGAGCAACTCAGCAATGGTCGAGTGGGGTTTTCCTTATAATGGACATTTTTCTAACGGTAAATACATGAAATAACCGTCAGACTAACTTAGGTAATTTGCCGCTCACATATTCTATCGGTAAAAATACACACATACCGTTAGAGAATATACTGAGCAAATATATGTCTTTTTCTATCGGTAAATATGTGCATTTACCGTTAGACTTTGCATGACTGAGCAAATATATGTCTTTTTCTATCGGTAAATACACATATTTACCGTTAGAATATGCATGACTGAACAAATATATTTGCTTCCTATCGGTAAATATGTGTATTTACTATTAGAATATGCATGACTGAACAAATATATGTGTTTTCCTATCGGTAAATATGTGTACTTAACGTTAGAGGAGGTACTGGTACCAAACTGGGACAAACATACACATGCCAGTTCACCAATACAAATTCAGGTACAAACTTACACATGCCAGTTCACAAATTGAAGTGCATGTCTGAAACAGCAGTACAAATACACACCTACCTACCAATACAATTAAATACACAAATGCTCCCTGCACATTCAAGTTCATGTCCCAATTAGCAATACATGATACACAAATATACAACAATATACAAATACAACAATTCACACATTCGATGTATATTACAAAAGCCACGTCTGAAATTAACAACAGATCACGACGAGGACCCAGTGGCCCATACATGCATTTTACATAAAAGGAAACCTTTGCAGGTTGCCACAATGCAACTACCGACTACAAGTTAGACCTGATACATCACAAATCCATTCATCCAAAACAGCAAATGTCTGAACCACATTGGACTTAACCATAGGAGTTCAGTTCGAAGACGCCCGAGGAGCTGGAACTGCCGTCGACATACATTTGTACGTATTGGTGATTTCCTCGGACTCAAACTCGATCAACTCAACTCAACTCAACTCAACTCCATTAACAAAAAGAACCTACCTTCCAAGATGTTGTTCTGTGTAGTGATGGTGTAGAATGGCTGTGCAAATAACAACAATTCTTCTTCTCCAAGCAGGTAAGCATCTGGCCACAAGCTGGTGCATGCAAAAAAATGTAAGATGCTTTCTATAGGTCCTGATTTGAGAAACACGCCGGGCTTAAGCACCTTCTCGACCGAGCCAACCAAGATCTCGCCCTTCACGTCCTTCCAGCTCTCGACGGTGATCTTCACCATTTCTTTCGCCAACAAGCCAACGTAGGCAGCGTACTGCGATGAAGAACCGTGAAATACGTTGCCCCTCACGAGCATTATCCAAGGACCTGAACAGATCATAATCATATTGAAAAGAAGACACATCAAAATGAAGGATACAAAAAAAGCAGAATTATTGCCATAATCGGATTAGAATAATCTAACAATATTGCAGAAATTTTACGTACCTTCCTTCGGATGCCGACGTCTAGAGGGCGTCGATGGAGGTGCGGAGGTGCAGCGGTCCCCTGTAGAGGTGCGCCGGCCGTCCATGGAGCTTACAGGTTAGGACTACGGCCCCAGATGAATTGTGAGAATGAAAGAGACATACCCGTGTATTTATACCAATATATATTTTCTATCGGTACGAAAACAGAATACCGTTAGTAATAAAAACATCTGTAGAAGCCGAATGGTTCTATCGGCACAATAAATATTACCGATAGGAATTTTTGTACATATTCTATCGGTGTGTACGTACATTGCCGATAGAATATTACTAGTTGTAGAAGGCCAACAGTTCTAAGATATTTTTGCAATATTCTACCGGTATAAACATTCATTACCGATAGAATAAAACTATTTGAAGACGAACAGTTCTAAGCAATTTTCTATATATTCTAACGGTAAAAGAATCCATTACCGATAGAATAAAAATATTTGTAGAAGGTCAACTATTCTATCGGCGAACTACATATTGCCGATAGAAATTTTTAATATACTCGGTCGGTATATTCATACAGTAGCGATAGAATAAGTCTAGTTGTTGAAGTCGACCAGTCCTATCGGCGCACAACATTCTTCCGTCAGTACTTATGCATCTCTTCTAACGGCAAATATGTTCATCACCGCTAGAGTAAATCATACTATTTATTCTATCGGTAAGTTTCTTAGAAACCGATAGGGAAAATACATCCGTCGGGCTTTTATGACCGCGAGGCACATTTTCTATCGGTTTTCTGCTGTTTCGCTAATAACCAATAGAAGATAGGGGTTAGTAGACTGCATTTCTGTACTAGTGATTGGATATTTCAGAATCTTGCTATTCTGAATTAAAATTTAATAAATAATTTAGTGCTTAATTAGGATAATACTACATGAGTATCAGTGCCCATGCCAGGGACAGTATACGGCCACAACACAAGTCACCATTTTTAGTGGCAGAGGAAGGTTGCCTATCCTCATATGCACTTCTCTGGCTGAGTTGTCCCTGAGCCACCCTCTCTTCCTCCTCCAGGCTGAACACACTGCTCCATGCCCCTTCCCTGTGCACAATGCTGCTGCACTGCCAATGCCCCTTCCCTCCCAACGATGCCCTTCCTAATCTTGTGATCCCCACCACCCAATCTCCTCCAGCTAAGCATTGGCCCAATCTGCATGGTGGCAAGGCAAAACCCACCCACCCACCCACCACCACCACATGCGGTGTCATCCTCTCTAACTTCAATCAACTCCGGATCTGTATCTGTACTAAATGACCTTGTCATGAGCTGCTTCCATATTCCTTTTTACATATCAAATAAATTTGTTTGTAAAATTTAAGTTAATTGGTAAAAAAACAAAAAGTTTTAAGACTTGATAAATCTTCACTTAAAATAGGGGTGCTCAGTGTATACACATTTCAATACTTCAAATTTTCTTTAGGGCCGTTTTAATTAATTCTTAGATCAAGTTGTCTTGATTGATCAATAACTATCAATGCAAGCATATATAATTGATCCCTCTGTAGGTACATCCGCATGGAGGATAAGAGAGTAATCGGTTAAAAGGATCATTGAGTTTAGGTGGGGTTTTGTCCATAATCATCATGGTAACAGGTTATAAAATGTATTGGAGTTTGAGATAGAATAGATTAGTATAAAATATATTTGGTTAAAGTGAACAATAAAATGAAATGAGATAGTTTTGGAATACATTGATATATTTAGGGATGTATTGGTGGCATTTGACACTACCACAGAAACAGACATCCAAGATGGCACATCACAGACGGTTATGAATTTTTCAATGGAACACCGTCTGTGAAAGCCTGTTGGGAGAATATGTTAAGTTATCATAGTCGGTTCTGATTTTAAAATCAACTGTGATAGTCAACCAGACGGTTTTGAACACAAAACCGTTTGTAATAGTCTACTTATCACAGACGGTTTTAAACAAAAACCCGACTGTGATAGATACAATCAATTCTCAACTGAGAACCGTCTGTGATAACTAGAATATCACAGACGGTTCCGTTATCAAAACCGACTGTGATATATACAATCGGTTCTGAACTCAGAACCGACTGTGATAGTGTAGTATTAGAGACGGTTCTAATATCAGAACCGACTATTCTAAATAGTGCCAGCGCTTCGAATTCTCAACTGTGTTCATTTCGGTCTCTGATCTTCGCGTGGCTTCTAGGCGAACACGAAACGTCTCCTTGAAAATTCTATAAATAGCTTTACAGTGGAATAATTGCCATTTACTTTACAAGTTTTTATAATCCTCAAGCTGTTTGACTCCTTAGCTTCTCTGCGCAAATGGCATCCTCAATGGCATCGTCAACCTCGCACTCCCCGGTAAGAACACTCAATCTTTTGGACTTACCCCTGTATTGTTAATCCCTGTTCAGTACATTCTTCACCTGTTGATTTGCACAGGGAAAGGGAGCCGTCGAAGACTTGGGAAAGGTGAAAGCCAAGCTGAGGGCCCTCCAGGAGGAGCACAAGCTCCTTACGGAGAAGCACACTCAGCTATGGCTTGACCTGGACGATCTCTTCCAGTGCATTCAGCGCATGAAGACGGATGGTGACAATGCTAAGGCGAGGACGAGGAGGCTTCGCGAGGAGAAGCAAGCCGCGGATATGACCATCGCTGGCTGCGGTTTGACTATGAAGGATACCATCGCGAAGCTGAGGGAGGTCGCAGGCCTTCTCGACGCAGTAGTAGTTGATCCTAAGAAGGACAACTTGTCGCTGGAGGAGTTCTGCGTCCTGGCTGCAAGTCAAACTGACTTTATTCTAGATGCAGCCAGGGCTAAGACCACTCCTTGACCTAGCATTTTGTATTTTTACTTTTTTTTGTAAGTGATGAAAAAAATTAATGAAAAATTTATTCTTATGTCAATTTTTCAATTTTCCAGCACGTTCTTGGACTGCATGCTATCTTCTCTCTTTCTTTATCTTTCTTTAGCTTTTGGTGAACATTCGACCATACAAAGATATGTGCACTGTGTGCGATCAAGGAACAACTATCGCGATCATATACATAGAAGCGGCAATCTTTGGCGCGTGAGGGTGATCCTTTGGAGCCCTGTATATAATATAGAAACAATATAGAAGTTGCAAGTCTCATGCAAATAATATAGAAAGAATATAGAAGTTGAGCTTATTTGGCTGGATGGCATTGTGGCATGCCAAACGCGAGTGTGGTGCAACATATTTTTTATGGCAAACAAAAAAAATTTAGAAACAATATAGAAGTTAGGCCTATTTGGTTGGATAATCCCAAAAGTGTCCGACGCTTCGAGTTCTCAACGTGCTTTGAATATCACAGACGGTTCTGAGGTAAAAAAACGTCTGTGATAGTTACATTACAGACGGTTTTTATGTAAGGACCGACTGTGATAGTCCGAACAGTGTCCAACGTTTCGAATTCTCAACGTTCTTTCAATATCACAAACGGTTTTTAACTCAAAACCGTCTGTGATAGTCACATTACAGACGGTTTTTATGTAAGGACCTACTGTAATAGTCCCAACAGTGTCCGACGCTTCGAATTCTCAAAGTTCTTTCAATATCACAGACGGTTTTTAACTCAAAACCGTCTGTGATAGTAACATTAGAGACGGTTTTTATGTCAGGACCAACTGTGATAGTCCCAACAGTATCCGACGCTTCAAATTCTCAGCATGCAATCGTGGATAACCGCACATGGATAACTGCACATGATAACTGAGCAGATGAAGAGACTTAATTATTTACTTCAAATTTAATTTGCGTCGAATTATGTAATATGACGCTTCAACTTCTTAAGTGGGCACTGTTCCACCATGTGGCAGTTTATCTCCCAAGAAATAATCATGAATTTATTGACCTTGAAAACCATTAGTGCGCTTTTTAAAACTCGAGGCACCCGCGCATATGAATCATCACCTTCTGGTTCTATAAATAGCGAGACTCTTCAATCCTTAAGACTTACAAATTCTTGGCTAAGTCTTAGGAATTCTACTTCTAAATCCCTGTCTTTATTCCCTCCTCAACTCCCAACTTGATGGCGAACCGAGATTCCAATGAGGTTATTAAAATTGAGAGTGATGAGGAAGAGATAAGGAATGAACTCGATCATGATGTTCAGAAAGTAAGTCCTCTCTGAAACTCTAATGCATATCTTTCTTTCATGACTTGATTACCTCCAAACAAATGCATTTCGAAATCCACAGGTGCCTGAGGAAATGCTCCCTCCAAAGAAGAGACTCAGAAATGATGAAAGATCCTTCAGTGGAGCTGTAGTGAAGACTCTAGAGGGTGCTGAGGCCTGTGTTGCCACATTGCCCCTTGTAACCCCTCCAGTTGTATCTTCATCTCCACCTTTGGAGATCCACAACAATCCTTCGAATATCCCCTCTTCAACACCTTTGGATCATCAGCTTTTTATTGGGTGATCGACTTTCTGGGGTAAGTCGCGCACTTCCACGTCCAAATCCACTCCGAAACTTGGCAATCATCTTCACCCTCTTTGCTAGTCGTTATGTCTTTTAAAACTAACCCATACATGTGCAGGAGGAGAAAGCTTCCTTGTGCAGAACTCTCCAATAAGAAAAAGAGCCGCTGGAGAAGCGTTCTAAGGAGATGACTTCTACCATTGTGCACTTGGCAGAGTGCTATGAGGGTTCTTATGAAGAAGCGTGCAGGTTCCGGTCGGAGAGAGATTACGCTCAGCAGTAGCGAGAACTCTCCGATCAATGGCGACGAAACTACCCTCGAGATTTCTCCTGAGAAAACATCGGCTTCGATTCCAATCACGTCTGTTGATCAGGAATTAGATAAGGCAATTCGCTTATCCTCTATCAAGATCTCGAAGCAATTTCTCAACCAGAGGTTTCACCTCATCCATTATAGCGCCCAGCTGACTTGAAACTCCACTTGAAGAGCTTCAATTTCGCCGTTGGTCAGAGACCTCCCTGACCTTTAGCCGGGAAAACATCTCCGCTTCTCCTGTGGTTGACGGAAACACGTCTCCTTGCTAACAATCCTCGCCATATCTCTTGAAAGATAATGGTATTTTTTTATCTTCTATTTTGTTCTAAGGTTTAATTTGATCTTTCTACTTTCAAAAGAATCAAATTGGCTCATATATTTTGTAAACCGGTTCAAATAGTTTATAAATCAAACAAAAAATTGACATAGAACATAAATAAATGATTTTGACGTCAATAAGATAGAATAGGTTAGTGGGATGACAAATAAGATATTCTTGTCCCTGCATGCCAATTCTTTAAAGTTGCATCATTACCTACATCATACATAGTTAACATAAAATTTGCAGCAAACTTTTCTATTGATCACTAACTTAACTACACTATAAAAACCAGTCCACAATGGCATGACATGTTTCATATAGGATTTTTAATCTAGGTTTCTAATCAAATGGATCTATTTGTGTTGGTTCATAAAATACAGAGACTAATTTGATTTTTTTTTATGTAGAGAGCTGATCTTATAAATAAAGTAGAGAGACCGAAAATAATATCACCCACCTTAAATTTAAACTGGTTTTTAGGCAAAATGGTGGAATTGAAAAATATGAGGTCCATATGTTAATTAAATTGTGGCCAAAATCATGGGTTCCTTTGATTTCGATGAAACTAGTTGTATCCAAATAGTATGGGTTCCTTTGATGTCCATGAAACTAGTAGACAAAGAACAAATATGATACTCCCTCTATTTCCTATTACTCTCTCTAGTCCAAAGTAAGTGTCTTTTTTTAATCGTGTATAGTTTTGAATATGTTATTTTCACCAATTATTTTTTCTATGATATCATAGTAAGATTTTTAAAATTTTTATATTATAAAAAAAAATTTATAATAAATATGCTCATATTATTTTCTTGTAGTCAACCTAAATATTTATAAATATATTAGTGATCAAAATTAACAAAATTTGATTGGCATGTACACAAATAAGATACTACTTTTAGCAAAATGAAGGTAGTATATAATACGAAATGGAGGGTGTAATTTTTTTTAGGACGACATTAATTTTAGTGAGGAAAATTTGAGTCAGCATGGTAGAAACTTGAAAATGAACAGAATCAATTTAAAATAAGTTACTGGATAAATTTTGAATTCAGAAGACTTTATGGAGGTTGTGTCTTTCAGGCATGGGCAAATTCATGTTGGTCCATTTACAACATTGACCAGAGAAGGTGGGTTTCATGCTGGTCAATTCATAAGATGAGTAGGAGGAAAGAGGTCCCCCCACCCCCCAAAAAAAATTAAAATAATAATTGAGATAATGAGATTGTTTTGTTACCAATAACAATCATTTTACAATTTATCAAGGAAATTTGTACTCTCTTCGATATTTTCTATATGTTATTTTAGCTTCTAAAATAAATTCTTAAGAAAACAATGTATGATTACAGATATACTACTAATACATGTGGTTAATATAGTAAAGTGTTGTTTATATCTACGTATTTCATTGTCTAGTGGAGTAATGATTAAAAGATATTTTAGGACGGTATTTCATTGTCTAGTGGAGTCATGATTAAAAGATATTTTAGGACGGTATTTCATTGTCTAGTGGAGTAATATATCATAATTCATGTTGAAAACGTAAAATAATATTCTTTTAATATCTTTTTTTTTAAAACTACATATAAAAAAGAATGGCGGTAGTACAATACTTTCTCTATATATTTTTTATTTAATATTTTAAAAAAACAATCCATAATTTGAAGTGTTGGGATAGATATTAATAAAATATATTAAAAAAATTATTATAATTTTTTTTTTCATATATATTGTCGCTAGTACTGAAAACTAAAATAAGACCTATTTGAAAACGGAGGGACTAATAAATTAGAACTAGAATTTGTCATTAACAGATGAAATTAAGGCTTAGCATTATTCGATGTATTCTGTGCACGCTACTGACCACTAATTTGTCTGACAGACGAGAAATGTGCTAAGGAAATTTTACCAAGTAACAAATAATAATAATATTATTATATACACACGGATTTGACTCTACGAATATTAGATACTACATATAATAAGTTCATACATCTATAAGTTTTTAAAATTATGAAAAAAATAGAGGAACGAAGAAATGCATATTATGAAAGTTCATAAAATCTTATGAGCACACACAACCATACGTAGGCCAAACAAAAAAAACAAGTTTAGAGTAATATATATATTCACTGGTTTCTTGTTGGTTTTGTTTCTTCTGGAGTGTCATAATATATATTTCTCTATATCTTCTAATTTTTTCAAAATTTTTAAAAACTTGAAACCCTTAATGGTAGTAACAAAGTAAAAGAATAAGAGTATGTTTAGTCTAATTTAACTTAAACTAATAAGTCAATTTAAATTTATAAATCTAATAAATAAGTGGAGGGGGTTTCAATTTAATTATAACTTCTATTTCAAAAAGTGTTTCAATTTAAAGGATAAATTTAAAACTTAAGTACCTCATTTAATCTAATTTTAGTTTATCTGAGATGCCAAAACTCGGATAAACCAGGCCAAATACTCCCTTATCCAGGCCAAATAGTCCCCCTAAAGTAGGTACCAATATCTCTTAGTTGTCTGCAACTCTCACTATGTACCCAAGCATTATATAATGAGTAAATTGCAGTATGAGTCTTTTAAGGTATTGACATCTGCCATTTATGTTTCTGAAGTCGAAATTTAATTTAATATGTCTCTAATTTTTTTATTAGTCAATTTATACATTTAAGAGAGTATTTTATTTTGTGACAGAGAGAGTAAAGTTGAAACATTTCCATATATTTCCTTATCCTTTTTAGATTATCAATTTCCTAACTTGGTCCCTGTTGGACCGTGCGTATGGTGGCTTGCACATTAATTTGTGCACAATCATACAACGTTCACTTTAATTCACTCAGAATAAAAAAAAACTTATCTCTGGCATTTATGTGCTACTTAGGGTTCTATAAAGTGCAAATAGTCTTTTCTTAAAAAATATTTACACTACCTATATTATACATCTAAATTTAAATTTAATTTATATAATTTCTTCCACACTCTTCTTCTTCTTTTTTTTCCTCCTCTTGATTTCTTGTCACCTCCACCACACCTATTCTCTTTTTCTCCACCAACCTCTACCAACGACCAGCAATGTCACTGCATGTCATCTTACTGCACTACCGCCATAACCACCACTCTTCCATCTCCCATCTTCTCGCCAGTTGCTATTACCCACCATTGCCACCCGCACCCAGCTACACCGCCACCGCTGAGCCGCCCTACCTCTACTCGCCGTCGAGCCATCACTATTGAAGAAGATAAGAAGGGGACTAGATGAATCATAGAGAGCTAAATCAAAAGAGATTGGTTTGATCGAATGGTGAAGAAAAGTATATGTAAGATAAGAAAAGTTAAGCACATACCTATTAGTAAAACCATCTAATTATTCATTCTTCAAATAAAAAAAATCAAGTTATTACCACCGCTGTTGATTAGTTGTCTTTTTTATTATTGTGCAGGCAACTTTGACAATAAATTTTTATTATCATAAATTAATGAAATATTAAAAATATTATATTATGAAAGTACTTTTGATAATAAATCTACTCATACCATTTATATGATTGATGTATATAGTTATGCATATATTAGTGGTCAAACTTGCTCAAAACAAAGTCAAAAGCAAAAACTATTTGAGAAAGGGATACTGCCTTTAGTCAAAATGATTGGATTTTTTTTATTATGCACAATCTCAAAGATTCAATTTTGATCATTATTTTTTAAAATTACAAATGGATAGATATCTATTTTTCTTATCTTGCATATATTTTTTCCATCTTTGGATCAAACCATCTCCTTAGATCTAACAATTTAGAGTTTTTCTAACCTTCTTCTTAACTTCTCTAAAAACAGTGGTCTAGTGGTTCATGGAGGCTGTCGGTGGTGCCATCCGCCGCAGGTGGAGGTAGTGGGACGTGACGGTCACAGAGGAGACGTTGACAAAGGGACAATGATCGGGCGGTTGTGCGGCGAGGCAATAGTGGGCGCCGCCAATCGCAAGCTGCGTTGGCCAAGAGTGGAGAAGATGAGAGTGGTAGCGGTAGTAAAGGGATTGAGAGGAAGAGGAGGGAGAAGAAAGTGTGGAGAAAAAGAGAGGATGAAAACTAAATCTATATAGGATGTATGGTGTAGATAATATAAGTTTTTTTAGAAAAAATATGTACCTGTATCCTAGACAACTCATATTTTTTATTATAATATGTATTAGTAAATTTATAAAATTATAATATTATGGAAGTATTTTTTTGATAAATATAAAAATATAATTTTTTTATAGTCAATTTAAATATATAAAAATATATTAGTGTTTAAAGTTAAAAAAAATTTGACCGACGCACATACGAAAATGACAATCTTTTTTACTGAACGGGTTAATAATTTACAAATCTATTTAGAATTTATTTTCGTCCAGTGGTCTGGATAGAAAACACATATGTGTGCAGCTTTCACCGTTACGTTTATGCAAAGTAAGCCCTATATATAATATCTTCGGAAACTACGTGAAATAGGAATGCAGATCTCCTAGATTTATTCTCAACTATTCACGTAGTCTAGATTCAACATCTAGGATTCGACCATGCCTCAAGACAATTTTTCATTTCAAAACCTTCGTACGACTGTGGTGCATTGGGTTTTAAGCGGATGGTTTGGACGCAAATCCATCGAGGAATTGTATCGTCTGCCAATAAGAATAAATGAATATGTGTGTCTTTGTTATAATATCAACTGCTCAATTTAAAATCATGGTATAAATTGATGTGGAAAATAAATTGAGATAATTAATTATTTTACAATAAATTTTAAATTTTTGATATATCTTGATTAAAAATATTATAAGTGGCTGACTTAATAGTCCAAACATAAAAGGATACATGCACATCCCGTGTTCTTGAAACCGGATGATATGGATCCGGATTTAAATAGGAGGATGAATGGAGTATAGGGGACGTGGAGCGCAGGTATCTTTCATGCATGCATAAGGTATAAGAAAATGACATATACACATACGCATATACAAGCATACAGGTATATAGATATTCATTAGCAAAGTAGTAGCTAAGCTACGGTCGCCTGACAGCGAGCATATGCATAATATTTTGCAGGAAGTGATGCACAGGTGTATGACCTGAGCGCCCATTGTAACCTTAATCCCTGTGTGCATGCATGTTGTCTCTTCCGGTAGTTTCCATGCGATGTCAATGTGTATATGTGGCCATTCATGCATGGTGTATGTATGTAGTTGTCAATATTAATTAAGGCAAAATTGCATGAGAGGTCCCTTTACTTTTGTAATTGTATCCTTATTTGTCCTTAAGTGTAAATCATGGTTATGTTTTTTTCCTTATCTCATTAATTGAGTGGAGAGTTAAATAATTTAGATTGTTGTAGGAGAGAAATTGAGATAGTCATCTCGTGAGATTTGTTAATTTTTCATCCATATTGATTTAGAACATTGACTGATGATAAACAGCTAAAATAGAGGGAAATGCATACGCCTTTTGAATCATAAGGCAAATGAACTTTTTACTTTTGCTCAATTATGCAATTTAACTCTTTTACTTAATTTGTATACATTAGGTATTTCTAATTTAAACTTCTATGCAATTGAGCACTGGCCTCTACTCGAATTTGGATATATTAGACCCTTTCACTCTGTGAAATATTGTAATTGGGTCTTTCCGTTAGTTTCCTAGCTGAAATTAATTTCTACTCGAATTTTTATTCAGATGGATCCATGTAAGCATAGTAACATTGGACCTGGTAGCAACCGTTGGCGTGTGTACATGATCGTGTTATATTTCCGTTAGCAAAACTAAATGAAAGGGCTTGATGACAATATCTCACAGAGTAAAGGAGGTGTCAATACATTCAAATTAGGGTAGTGTGTTTCAATTATAGAATTTTTTTTTGAAATAACCCTATAAAAAAAAACAATTGCAAAACTAACTCTTAACTTTTTAAATTTGTAAAAATAGCTTTCAGTCGCGAAATACCCTTCGCGACAGTCTTCAGTCGCTATACGGTATAGCGACTGAAGACGTGGCACGGCACAAATGCCCCGCTGGCACCTGTGCCGTGCCAGCGAGGTTTCAGTCGCTATACCGTATAGCGACTGAAACCCGCAGCTTTCAGTCGCTATACGGTATAGCGACTGAAACGCTTTATATTCCCAGCCGTCCCTCTCAGTGTACAGTTCAATTCATTTTTCCGAAATATTACAGAAATTACTGAGAGAGAAGGAGGAGAAGGAAGGGAAGAAAAAGGAGCAGAAAATTCTTTTTCGGAGATTCTTCAAATCGCTGAGGTATATTTTTTTAACTCGTGTATTTAAATTAATTAGATCGTAAACTCGTAGTATTTAGATATGATTTAGAATGATTGTTAGGGTTAGTGTGATGGTAAATGCGTGAATGTGATGAAAAAAAATTTAGAGTTAGGGTTAGGGTTAGTGTATGTTCACAGATTAGGGTTAGTGTATGTTCGCAGATTAAAAAATTTAGGATTTCGCAGATTAAAAAATTTGAAGAACCACTAAAAAATGTGATGCTTTTCAAATTTGAATTTTATTAGTATGGACGTAGATTAAAATATTTGTTAATATGTAGATGTAAACATTTGTGATTATGTATATTAAAATGATTGTTATTATTAGGGTTAGGGTTAGGGTTCACCGCTGTCACTTCTTTTAGTTGGGGTTAGGGTTAGGGTTAGGGTTAGTCATCACTGCTGTCGCCCTCACCGTCTTGGTCTTTCCTGCACGGGTTTAGAGCGAGAGGGGTTATTTTTTTAGGGCTGTAGGGAAACATCGTGTTCCCCAATAGCGACTGAAACGGTATTTAAACACCGTGCGTCGTTTTCACACAGTACGACCATTTCATTTTTCCGAAAATTCTGAAATTAGCACAGAGAACAAGAGAAGAGAAGGAAGAGGAGGAGAGGAGAAGAGAAGAGAATGGTTGGTTTTTTTTGTTAGATTTAGGGGTAGGGTTGTCAATCAGTTAGGGTTAGGATTAGGAATCGCGGTCTCATTGTCGTAGTCATCACCGCTGTCGCCCTCAACGTGTTGGCCTTTCCCGCACGGGTTTAGGGGTTATCTTTTTTAGGGTTGTAGGGAAAAATCGTGAACCAAACAATAGCGACTGAAACGGTATTTAAACACCGTGCGTCTCTTTCACACAGTACGGCCATTTCATTTTTCCGAAAATTCTGAAATTGGCAGAGAGAAAAAGATAAGAGAAGGAAGAGGAGGAGAGGAGAAGAGAAGAGAAGGGTTGGTTTTTTTGTTAGATTTAGGGGTAGGGTTGTCAATCAGTTAGGGTTAGGGTTAGGGTTAGGAATCGCGGCCTCATTGTCGTAGTCATCACCGCTGTCGCCCTCAACGTGTTGGCCTTTCCCGCATGGGTTTAGAGGGAGGGGAAAATTTCTGTTGTTTGGAAAATCATGTTTTTTTAGTACAATGAGCAATGTGAGTTCTCTAATTATACACTCTTGTACAGCTATGGAGCAACCCAATACAGTGTACGTTTATTACGGAGCCGGTGTAATCCGTAATGGACCAAACGGTGATGATCTTGGTGGTTGTATGTATGTTTGCAGTCAAATGAGACAACCACAGTCAATGTCTTTCAACGATTTGAAGATGTGGTTAGTTCACCTGTTACAACTCAATGTTACGACGGATAATCTCAAAGTGGAAGGCATGGTTCCGGATGGAAACAAATGGGTGCTGAAGAGACTGAAAGGTGACAAATCATGGGGTTCGTTTGGACGAATTGTGACAAATCCAGGCTATGCTGTCGGAACCATCATACTGTACGTTGAAATGTCAGTACATAGTTCGGAGGGCAGCCATTCGGTTGAAAGAGAAAACACTAATATCTGTACTGGAGGAGGTCGCGATGGCGGTGGCGATGTCGATATTGGTGCAGGTGCCAGTACCAATGCCAGTGCAACTGGCAGTGTACCTAACACAACTTGTGTAGGAACTACAACTCAATTTGGTGGCCATCAAGTAGATGCAGCTGAAGAATTACCAGAATTGGAGGAGAATTTTAATGAAGAGGAGTATACTGATCCGTCGGAAATGTACGAATCTCCTGATGAACCCACGGAACAGCATAATCCTATGAGTGAGTGGACTGATCCGTCATCCTTGAATAACGCTGTGGTTCATGATGAGCTGGGTTCGCGATGGTCTTATAATGAATCAACCGTCCAGCTTGGACAGTTGTTTCGGAGTAAAAAGGATGCAAAGAAAGCCATAACTGCCTGGGCTGTCTCACTAAATAGGCCATTCCGGGTGGTCAGATCAAATCCGAGCCTGTGGACTGTGAGGTGCTTAATCCAGAATTGTCCATGGTACGTACGTGTCTGGCGGCCACGAGATGACCCGTCCTTTCGGGTGACCAGAGTTGACGACCACGGATGTCTGGCTGAGGGCATGGTGCAGCATCATAGAAATATCACTTCCAGTTTTGTTGCCAGTCTGATTCTGTCAGTAGTGAAGGCAAATACGGCAATCACACCGAAGGTGATAATTGCACATGTCGCGGAGAAGTACGGTTATAATATCAACTACCCGAAGGCATGGATGGCTAAACAGAAGACGCTGGAGGAGCTTTTTGGTACATATGTTGAGGCATACAACTTAGTACCGAGGCTGTTGCGGCGGATATGCGAAGCAAATCCAGGCACAGTCACCGCAATTGTTGATACGCCGGCAATCGGCTCCGAGGGTGCTGTGATTCCTGGGTGCATGGTACTGCGGAGATTTTTCTGGGCATTCGCACAGTGCGTTGCATCGTTCAGGTATATGAGACCCGTGCTTTGCATTGACGGAACATTTTTGACTGGAAAATACCAGGGAACTCTGCTGACTGCTGTGGCTGTTGATGCCAACGACCAGCTTCTCCCCATAGCATATGCTGTGGTCGAGGGGGAGAACTATAGCAGTTGGCTGTGGTTCTTGGGCACTTTGAAGAATGAGGTTGTGAAAGACCGGGAGCGCGTGTGCTTGATTCATGATCGAAATGGAGGAATGCTGAGTGCGATGGAGTACATGCGATCAGGAGAGGATCCATCGCTGAGTTGGGATGATTTGCAGAGTCGTTGGTGCTCACGGCATCTTGGCGCGAATTTTCACAGTCGTTTCAAGAGCAAGCGCCTGATGGTCGTGTTCAAACGGCTTGCCAAACAGAACCAACAGTCAAAGTTCTCACAAATCTGGAAGTCACTGGAGGAAAGTACGTCGGCGGAATTGCGAGAAGTAGGGGTTGCAGAAGATCGCGGCGATACTGGCACGGGAAGCCGCCGGGGTCGTCTCAGATTCAGTCAGTGGATTCAGCCCAAACCAATGGAGAAGTGGGCGTTGCTTCATGACACAGGTGGGGCTCGATAGGGAATCATGACGACAAATCTGGCCGAGGTGTACAACTTCGTCCTCAAAGGTGTGCGATGCTTACCACTCACTGCAATAGTTGAAATGACATTCTATCGCACAGTAGCGTACTACGACAGCAGGGGTTTGGCGGCATCAAGGCTTTTGCATGACCCCTTAGCACACTGGCCCAAAAAGATCAATGATTACCTCGAATTTCGGACAAGGAAATCGTTGACACATGATGTCACAGTACTGAGTCGCTTGCACGGGAAGTATGAGGTTCGGCTAAGACACAGACATGTCTATGGCACACTGCGGGCTGGTCGGGTCCACGAATGTCGGATTTCAAATGCAGATGCCCAATGCACATGCAACAAGCCTCAACTGCTGCACATTCCTTGCTCGCATGTCATCGCTGCCTGCTCTGTTCCTGGGATCGATCCGGCGCGGTACATATCAACCTATTATACTCTGCAGTACCTGTGGAAGACCTGGGATGGTGTCTTCAATGGGTTTGCGGCGGGGGAAAGCTATCGACAACTATCTCCGGAAGATGCCATCACGTGGATCCCAGACAAGAGGCTCCTCGTAGGCCATGTCGGCCGACGTCGATCCAGGAGGATAAATAACAATATGGATGCAGCGGAGCGTGAAGATGACGTACGTAGATGCAGCGCTTGCCGGCAGCCTGGTCACAGAAGAAATCGATGCCCGCGGGTGACAGGCGCACCATCTTCGTCGCAAAACTAAATGTTGTATTATTTCAAGTACTTAATGTTTTGTTGTGAGTTGTACCGAATTTTCATATATCAGTTGTACTTAACTTCCCTAATGTCTTCTCGTGAATTTACTGAATGTTTTTTTATTTACTCAATGTTTGTTTATGTACTCAATGTTTGAACTTCTCAACCAATATGTGACAACTGCAGGTATGGCGGACGACCATCAGCTTCCCGAGCTGATTTCACAGCACCATCAGGAGCGTCACCGTGCTCGACGCCTTCTACAGGGCATCGTTCTCCCAGCCTTGCGTCTGAGGGCACCGCGTGAGATGTGGCCTCTAGATGAGCGGTTCGCGCCTTATTTGCTCGAGGCCGGACTGTTGCCTTTCGCTCGCATGGTGGATCGGGCGAGGCGATTCCCTTTCGACCGAGCCCTCATTACTGCGCTTGTGGATCGGTGGAGGCCCCAGACGCACACGTTCCACTTCAGTTTTGCCGAGCTCACTGTCACGCTGCAGGACGTCAGCATGCTACTTGGCCTGCCTATCCGCGGGGAGATATATGTCCCAGCGGCCACCGAGAGAGCTGCATGGCGCCTCGATTTCCTACAGCGCTTCGAGGGAGTAGGGCCAGCGGGGGGGTTTGCGCAGGACGCGGGAGTTCCCCATAGTTACCTCCGCGCAGTGCGCGATGATGCGCTCCCCGTGGCCGCTCCAGAGGAGGTCGTCAGGCGCCACCTTGAGGCGTATTTGCTGTACCTGTTTGGGTGGTTGCTCTTCCCTGGCACCCACGGAGACATCTGCGAGCGGCAGTACGTTCAGCTCGCCAGGAGTATTGCCGACTCGGCCCTGGGCCACGTGCCGAGGTTCAGTTTCGGATCCGCTGTGCTCTGCCACACCTACAGGGGGTTGTGCGACGCCACGAGCAGAGACCAGGTCAGCTCTCTTTTCGCTGGGTGCGCCATTCTCTTGCAGATGTGGTCGTACGAGCATTTCCCCATCGGTCGACCGCTGGTTCCGCGGGATCAGTTCGCATTAGTCGGGGATGGGAGAGACGGCCCCGTGATGGGATGGAGGTGGGCTAGGCTGAGTTTGAGGTGGGCCACAGATCAGGCGCACCTCTGCTATCCTTCGTATGCCACAGACTTTGATCTGCTTCTCGACGACAGCGTCATCTGGGATCCGTGGACCACCGCAAACCTCCAATCCGTCGCTCCAGCCGGCCTTTCTTCTTTTTGTACGCAGGATGAGCCGTACTGGCGCACCCAGGTTCTACTCGTCTTCTCGCACATGGTTGAGGGTTACTCGCCTGAGCGAGTTATGCGCCAGTTTGGCCTACGCCAGGCTGTCCCCGTGCCGCCTCCTCGACAGATCCCGCACCATATCCACGAGTACGTCAAATATGCATTACATTCACATGTTATTTTATACATAATTTCCATCACAACCTAATTTCTTTGTCCGCAGGCAATCCAGGAAGGGTCGAGTGAGGGACGATTTCGTTCGTCGACAGCAGCCTTATGTGCAGCAGTGGATGGATTGGGCGCACACACGCACGGTCGAGGAGCACAGGCCATACAGCCACGACATCCATTTTTCCTATCTGTCCTGGTACCGACCTCGCACGATCTACCGATTGACGGGCGGTCCACCCGCCGCGCCTGATGAGCCCATCCCTCCCGCCACCCTCGATGACGGCTACGACCGACGCCTAACTGGGCGAATCCACTCTTCTGTGAGTTCCTTAGCTCTTTGAAACCTTACTTTCACATGGATTGTCGTTCTATAATTGCATTAATTCGTGTGCACAGCTAGACATCCTCGGCGGCATCTCTACTGGTGCACGAGACATGATGGTCTTGTCCCGCCGCGGACCCACCATGCCCAGCGACGATGTGTACGCATATTGTTCAGAGGTCGAGCGGCGGGTCGATCAGATTTTAGTCGGTTTCAGAGTGCTGCTGCCACCTCACTTGACCGTGATTCCCCCACCATCACCGTCGGCGCCAGGTCCTTCGTCGCATGTGCCACCAGCGGACCGTCCGTCGTCGTCGCGCCCTCCACCAGCGGACCGTCCGTCGTCGTCGCGCCCTCCACCACTGCACACGGGTTTCGTGCCTGCCGACAGCTCTTCGGATGACGAGCTCGATACTCCTCCATGGCACCAGCCTCCTGACCAGGCACAGCAGCATCCTACACAGTCGACACATGTGCTTCCTAGCTTCCTTCCCGATGCTCCGCCGCCTACGCAGCCGACACAGCCTTCCCAGTCTACGCCATCTGCGCAGACACCACCAGTAAGGAGGCGGCGCGTCAGGGATCGTCAGCCCCCCTCTCGGTACACACCATCAGAGTATCAGCCCTCCCCACAGAGGGGCAGGAGGGGGCACTAGTCCGATGTATGCTTTTCTCAGACTGTTCAGTTTTCGTATATTTTTGTTAGGTTTCCAACTTTTTGGGGTTTTATGTTTTCTACTGTTCTACTTTTGTATGACTTTGCGTTTCTACTTTTCAGCTTTTACCTATTCATCTGATGCTCGTTTTCGTATGATTAATCTTTGCGACTTTTGCACCTACCATATTTTGCGCCGAGACGTCTGGTTTCGTACAAATGCGTCGAACCAACGAGACAAAACTAGGTATCAAAAGCACGGTATAAATGCGAAATTGGTATGTACTTGTACGGACCAGATGGCAAAACTTTGTCGTCTTACTCCTTTTCGCAAATCAGCCTACAATTATCGCGGCTTATACCTTTTAAAGATTTTCCTCGGAACCTAAAAAGGCTAAAACCCACATCTCATCTCCAAACTTCGATCTAATTCAAGGAGTATCTCCCATTCACTATTCTGACCAAGTTTCCCTTCTGTAAGATTTTCAAAATCTCATCCGACGCCTTAGTTTCAAGTCTCGTCATTTTTTGAAATTCTAATTACCCTAAAGTACCCTGTTTTCGAATTATCACAAAATCATCAAATCTTGCCAAATTTCATTCAAACTTCTGCTGAATATGCTCCAGAAATAAAGTTACACTTGTGTGTGAGATTAGATCTCAAATCAGCCATCCCAATTTCAGAATTTACAAACAGATCCTACTTCTCAAATGAAATTATTACGAAGTGTTTCGATTGCGACCACAGGGCAAAAGAGGGAGCATATTCAGCAGAAGCTTGCCAGTTTTCAGTCGCTATACCGTATAGCGACTGAAAGCTGCGGGTTTCAGTCGCTATACGGTATAGCGACTGAAACCTCGCTGGCACGGCACAGGTGCCAGCGGGGCATTTGTGCCGTGCCACGTCTTCAGTCGCTATACCGTATAGCGACTGAAGACTGTCGCGAAGGGTATTTCGCGACTGAAAGCTATTTTTACAAATTTAAAAAGTTAAGAGTTAGTTTTGCAATTGTTTTTTTTTATAGGGTTATTTCAAAAAAAAATTCTCAATTATACGATACTGCAAATTAGTGGGGTCTAATGTATAAAATTGAAGTAGAATGATCTGACAATACAAAACTACAAAATAGAATGGTCTTCTTCACTGCAATTAGTGAGCATGCTTAGTTAATGGAAGCTGCTTCTTAACGATATCCTGTCAAACTATTGGCAAAAAGGATAGCTGTTTTGTTACTACCTGCGGTATCCTGTCATTTGTATATATGAAAACTTTTACTCGGTCTGCTTTACAATATAAATATATTATCCTATGCAGAAGATTAATACGACACAAAATCAAAAAAAAAAGAAAAAATAATAATATACCATGCTACCCGGTCCCATTGAATACAATGCATTAACTTTGCATCCAACTTTACATGCCATTCATGAAGAAGATTCATTTGACTTATATTAATCTTATGTAAGATTAATAAGGGCTTACTGTTAGATCAAAAACAAATTATATATTATAACTGAGAAAACATGGAGCAAATCGATATTACTTCTCTGTTTAATTAGAGTTCAAGATGGTGCGCATCTAGGCCTTTCATGCCTAACCCTGATGTGTTTTGATGGTTGATGATAATAAGTATTTTTGGACTAACTATGTGTTTGAGTTAGTGTTACAGATTTCAGACAACCGCACAAAAAGCGAGGGCTGGTAATCAAGATGTTGAAGTTCAATTTAAGTTGTTCAAAAGCATAAGAAGACGCAAAAAGAAATTGTTTTTGCTGGACTAAACTGATGCATCGAGGTATGTTGTAGTTCTAGGTTTACCGATCTCAGGGTGCATGAAGATCGATCGGTTTAAGGATTTTATTCTTAGTTTAAACCGTACTATAAAGAGGGGACGCAAGTTCTCTCTACATCTCCAATCATACCGAGAAAAATCTAGGTCAATGCATGCATATCATTATCTGTGGTTTTTCGACAATTTGTTTTGATGTATTGAATTTTGTCAACAGTTGAGGTTTTTACTTCTTGAGAAAGATCTGAAAAGATCTAATTTTTGTTGCTGTTGTCAAAAATGTTCTTCTCGAAAATATCTTCAAAACAAAACTGAAATCATTTGAATCAGATCTCTGGATTTTGAGTTTTCTCTGTTTTTATCCAGACTGACTGTCAGTCTTTGTAACTGACTGTCAGTATAAATGTCAGTTTTGATAAACTGACTAATCTCCAGAGAGTATGATTTTATTGAGCTGATTTCTGTTGTACTAGACTGACTGTCAGTGTTGGTAACTGACTGTCAGTATGAATGTCAGTTAGTGCAAACTGACAAATCTCCAGAGAGCATGTTTTCTGTCTCAGATTTTTTGTATTAGACTGACTGTCAGTATTGGTATACTGACTGTCAGTATGGTTTCGACCACAGAGAGTTTTTTAGTTGGTTTTTAATTCTGTTTTTCTCTGTGAGACTGACTGTCAGTTTGATACACTGACTGTCAGTTTGGGCAGTAAATTTTTGTTGTTATCTGCTTCAACGGTTATAAAGTTTTTAGCCGTTGCTTTTCACTGTTGACATTGTGGACACTGACTGTCAGTCTTTGTAACTGACTGTCAGTTTGGACTGTTTCTTTTTACCGTTTTAGTCCACAACGTTCGAGCTGTTGTGATCCTATTTTTACTCTTTCTGGTGATACACTAGACTGACTGTCAGTTTGTGAGACTGACTGTCAGTCTTAGTTACTATTTTTCAGCTCGAGCGCAAACGGCTCTTTTGACCACGAAGGCTATAAATAGAGGTGTTGAGCTACTGTTTCAACACAAGAAAACACAGCAACACAGCCTTTCTTACTTTCTCACTAGTGTTTCTTCGTTTTACTTAAAACTTGATCTTTTGATCGAGTCGTGAGAGTTTTAGCCACATCGAGCATATTGTTCTTGCATTCCCATTTCTAGATATTTTCTCGGTGTGCATTAGAGGTCTAGAGTAGACCTTGCTTCTTATTACTCTTGGTGAGCGCCCTCACCTAGACGGTTCGAAGGCGTAAATCGCTGATCTCTCCAAATCGGAGATTGTCGGAGAGACGCGATTACTTGTAAAAGGCTTGGTGCTCGCCTTTCCGGAGGGGACAAGGAGCAACCTTAGTAGATAGTGTCCTGTGTGGATACTGAAGCTATACTCAAGGACTGAGTGCTTCAACGAGGACTAGTGGAGACTGGGCGTGTCTCCGATACCTCGGGATATATTGGTTTCAATCTCTTATCTTTTACTATTACTTGCTTTACCTTAATTTGAATTTTCATTTGCAAAAACAAATTTTAAAAGTCTCCTATTCACCCCCTCCCCCTCTAGTCGACATCCTGATCCAACAGGTGCGAGTCTTACTCTTTTTCGAGGTCAATTAGCTTAGAACATATTTCCTATTCTCTCTATTACAAAATATATAATATTTTGATAATAGGTTTGGAAATAAATAGTAGCCTATAATTTGTAGCTACGATAACCATATATGATATATCCATCTAATATGTCATTTTCCCCGTTTTATGCATCAAAATTTTACAATAAATGATATGCACACATCCAAGATAACATGCACATGATATTGTCCCGATCTTCACGATATAGATTTCTCAAGATGGATCAATAGTGTGATCTGACAAAGACTAGATTGCCAACCACAAACCAATGTAAAGACCTGCAATTGTTATAATCATCCAATCACATTCTAAATTTTCAATTCACATAATCACACAGTAAATTGACGCACAGATTGGTTGTTCTCAAAGAACCGCCTGTACAATCACCGAATGAAATCACAAAAGTAATAGAGAAAGATTTTTCATTCTCAAGCAGCAATAGTTTTTTTTTAAATCTAACTTAATGGCCGGCGGTCTAGATTTATATGACACATAGTGCACACAAACAGAAATGAAAAAGAAATCCTAAATCTAAAACAATTTTTGGTTATGGATCTTTAATCCGAATGTTTCTTCTCTTGAACCTCGATTTGGACTGGCCTTAAATTCACAATGCTTGAATTCGGAGTGCCTTTGGGTTAGGCCGACCTCCCTCATCTCCCGCTGGTCCATCTCAACATGTATGGTGGCAGCAGCTAAAGTTCTCCCTCTAGCAAGCTCTTTTTCTCAGTATATCTAACAATAATTAACATAGAAGATTTAGGTAGTAACACATCCTCATATAAATCAACATGAAACTCATTAAAAAGAAAATTCACGTTTTCTTAGCGCGATTTCTTGTAATTAGTCTTTTATAATTTGTTCATGCTAGAGAATTGCTAAAATTATTGATGTCCTCATCAATAAAGAATTGTAAGATTCATAATTATTAAAATAATGTTTATTTTATAATAGAGAGAGTAAAGTAGGGGCGCTTTCTGAGCCTCCCTGTCGCGACAAAGATGAGAAGCCATAAACTAAGGATTACAACTTTTAGAAAAACTAGACTAATCCTGTTTACACATAAAATTAATACAAGTACTTATCTATACATGATGCTTTGTCCGGTGACCACCCATAGAATTCTCTAAGACTTTATTAATATCTATCAAAGTTAGGCTAGTTTATATACACATTTTTTTATACACCATCTGCATAATCATAGTATAATCCAAGGATGTTGTCATCGGGATGCAGCTTATAATTACAATCGGTCAACTTGTTTATTTCTGTGATCATCTTAATTAAAACAAGTCAAAGTAACACTTCCATTGCAAGTACAACACCTATACAATCCCTGCAAGAGTTGCAGTACGACTTCACATGTATTAAAATTTTTGTCCATGCATTCTTAATTAGAACAAGAAGTACTCAATAAATTGTAGCTCAATTAATAAAATATTTGAAATCTCTAATTTAAAAGTAGATTTTAAATCCCAATGCTTTCAAATAATTATATGATTAACTCTGGGTCTCTAGTCCAAGACTAAATTTCAAATCTCAATGCCTACAAATTATGTGTTTAAGTCTTGTAATATCTAGGCAAATCTTATTGTGAGTCATGTATTATAGATATACCTGATCAAAATTTCAACACTTACAGATTAAATATTTAAACTATGTGTTGTAAGTATGTTTGGTAAAATTTCAAGACCTACAAATTATGGGTTTAATATATTCTCCCATTAGATATAACTGGTTAAATCCTACCGCCTATAGGTTCAGGTTTGGTGCTATAGGTTTTGGTGAAATCCTAATCCCGATAAATTATGGGTTTAAGCGCATGTTATAAATATGTCTAGTCAAATCCTGATGCCTACACATTATGGGTTTAAGTGTGTATTTTAAATATGTTTGATTATTTTCAGACATGAAGTTAATAGCACTAAGAGTCCATACCACAAACTTTCAAATGTCTTCGCAAAAGTCGATAGCTAAGCACAAGATTATTATGATTATTATCAAAACTAAGTTGTAGTACTGAGTCTCCCACATCCTTTCAAATGTCTATATAAATACTCCTAACTAATTGTTCCAACTTAAAAAAAAGAAACAAGAAAATTAGAGCAAGAAGTCAATGGCACATTCATCTAATTGCGATGAGGACATGATTACTCCTTGAATATATTCATGTATGTATTATGACTTCACATGCTTTGTATAGCTTATCTCGACCCATATAGTTTACTAGGTACAGACACAATATGACCTGCACGAATTCCAGAATAATCTCAGTGCAGTGCCGTCCTCCAATTGTTCTTGCTTATGATAATAAGAAGCAAAAGTCAAAGCAGTGCCGTCCTTGTTTAAAGTACTTAGTCATCACAGTACATTCTATCTTTTCAATACTTCGATACTTTTAAATTAAAATGCAATATATATAGTCATGAAAAATTTCATAGAGCAATTTTGAGAAGGCATACTTTAGGATGGTTTCTTGAATTTTACATAATCTCAACTCTAACTTTAATATATATTAGAAGCGACAAAAACACATATTTAAGTGAATTAAATTTTTTCTTTTTATTTTTTGTGTCACTTTTCAGTAGAATTTATATATTTTTTGTTCTTGTAATGATTAAATTTGGATTTAGAATTTTATGGCATGTCAGACTGATTTTATATCTAAATTCTCAATTTTTTTTTAAAAAATTTCAATGACCATTGACATGATATTTTGAGGTGGCAAGTACAAGAATACCAAATGTTAGTGTTCCACTAGATATTTCTCATATATTAAAAATAATAAAAATTACCTCCAATTAAAGTAGACCATTTTAATAAAACATTACTCAAATGTCCTAAGTGAATAAAATATCACTTAGACATTACACTGTTAGTGTTTCTACCCCTATCGTCCACTTCCATTAAGGTCTTTGTTTAAAAATTTTCAAAATTCCAAGTTCGTCCTCGTCTCCTTCTTCCTCCTTTCTCTGGCATTGTTGGCCTCCGGTGAGATCTGAACCAGCCATGAATTCCTTTTGTTGTTATGAGCTCCTGTGCCGCAAGATCTTCATCACCTCCTCTACCATCATGAGCTTCGATGATGTGATATTCGCCATTGATGCTAGCCTCCAGCAAGATGTGAACCATCCGCGAGCTTCTCCACCACGAGATCTGCACTAGCTGCAAGCTCCTTCGCCATCACTATCACGACAAATCTACATTGGACACCACCACCGCAAGCTTTACCATTGCTGCTGCCATGAGCTTTGCCTTGATCGCCACCACGAGCTCTGCTACCGCCGCCGTGAGATCTGCCTCACTGTACTCTGCAACAACGCTACAAAACTCTGCAACACCACCATGAGATTTGCCCATGCCACCACCGTTGTGAGCTCCTCCGCTGTGCAATGCACTGCCTTGATGACTGCTGCAACCATTTCCCTGTCATGGAGGAAGAAGAAGAGGGGTGTGTGGATCGAGGATACCGACTAGGGAGGGTGAATAGGAGGCCCTACATCTGTGACTAGAGGATACTCACTTATGGTGCGACACAGCAGCAGATCCTAGCCCAGATACATCTGCGAGGTCCTACATGGCACCATAGCAGTATCCTACCCAACCTTTGCACCTAGCCGACACTCCATCCGTGACGCAACCTACACAGCAGCAAGCCCCGCCAGCTACACAGATCAAGTTTGTTAGGAGGCATTGTGTTAGGGATTTTCACCCTCCTTCTCGATACACACAATCAGAGTATGAGGACTAGCCGAATAGGGGGGGGGGGGTTAATAGTTCAATCATATTATGTATGGACTCTTTTTCGTTGTTTATGAACATGATGGATTTGGTATTTTGAAGCAAGTGAATACAACTGTTTTTGGTCCATTGAGTGTTTTCCCTATGTTTGGGCCCTAGTGAGTACTTCCACCTCACATAGGCCAGGCCTAATGAAGCTATTGTTGCATCTAGGCCTTTATGCCTAACCTGGTTTTGATGATTAATGAAAACAAGTGTTTTAGACTAATCGTGTTTTTGAGATATTTCATACAGAGCTTTGTTGGGAAGACATGCAAGTTGATCAAGACGAACCCAGCGTGAAAAAGAAAAAGCACAAGTCGCAAAGTACAAAGACAAGACGTAAATCGCAGGATTAAAGATGCAAAGAACCTGAGGTAAAATCTGTTTTTATTTTTACCGATCTCGGTGTTTTGGAGGTTGATCGGTTTAGGAATTTGTTTTTTTAGTTTTAATCATACTATAAAGAGAGGTTGCAAGTTCTCTCTACATTTCCAGCATAAACCGAGAAACTGTTAGGTCACTGCATCTCATTCTTTTTCGGTTGGATTTGATTTGGTTTTTCATATGAGTTTTTGATAGTAGAAGAGTTTTGGCATTTTATAGGAAGATCTAGGCCGATATGGCTTTTGCTTCTGTTGACAAAAATATAGCCCTTTAAATTATCTTTCAAACGAACTATAAAATACTTTAATCAATTTTCTGGATCAAAAGTTATGGCTATTTTTATCCATACTGACTATCAGTATGCTATGCTGATTGTCAGTCTGTTTAAACTGATAATTTTCCAGAGAGCATGTTTTCTTGAGCTAAAATCTTTTGAACTATGCTGACTGTCAGTATGTGTTGCTAATTGTCAGCATAAATTTTGACCTCGAGCTGTTGTTTTTGAGAATTTGTTTTAACTGGTTGTTTTTGTGGTTGATGCTGACTGTTAGCATGTGATGTCAGTTTTCATATACGACCACAAACGGCTAGTAAAATTTTATCCGTAATTTTGTTAGCCGTTGAGGTAGATACTGACTGTCAGCATGAGTTGCTGACTGTCAGTATGTGCTGTTTGTTTCTATATACGACCTCAAACGGCTAGATGAGTTTTCTCCGGATTTTACTTCTTTCTGGTCGTGACCCATGCTGACTGTCAGCATGCACTGTTTCTTTTGTTTGCGAGCTTCAACGGCTAATTTGATTCTTAGGGCTATAAATAGAGGTTTTGAGCATATGTTTCTAACACCAAGTAGCCTCATATTCATATACACACTTGAGCTTTAGTTCTTAACACAAAATCTTGATCTTTTGATTAAGTCGTGAGTTTTGTGATCCACCGAGTTTTCTGTTCGCATCATTTTGCATATCTAGAGTTTCTCGGTGATTGTTGGAGGTTTAGGAGAGACCTTGCAACTTATTACTCTTGGTGAACGCCCTCACCTAGACGGTTTGGTGGCGTGGCCGTTGATCTCTCCTGTTCAAAGATTGTTGGAGAGACTCAGTGTGATTGTAAAAGGCATCGGTACTCGCCTTTCCAGAGTGAAAAAAGAGCAACCACTAGTGAGAAATATCCTTCGTGGATATTGAAGTAAGACTCATTCATTTGAGTGCTTCAACGAGGAGTAGGGGAGATCGGGCTAGTCTCCGACACTACTACAGAATTGCTTTGCACTATCGGTTCAAATCGTCTATACTAACGGTTCTCTTACCGCTAGTGATCAGCACGATAGAAGAAACAGAGCACAACTCTAATGGTTACAAACCATCAGTAAAATAACTCTATTCTAACGGTTTTATCTTAGAGAACCGTTAGTAAAATACATATATTTCCACGGTTCACTAATCGCTGGTAAATTTCTTCTATCGGTTCAATGATCTCAATCGTTAGTACTGTTAGATTTCTTGTAACGGTTCTCTACTAGAAACCGTTAGTACTTTATAGTTTTTCCTATCGGTTCAGTACTCGAAACTATTAGTATTGTAAACTTTCTTCTATCGGTTGTAGGATATGAACCGATATTATTATATAATTTCATCTAACGGCTCACTACTCACAACCGTTAGTAATATAAAATTTCTTTACTCGGAGGGAGCCTTATTCTAACGGTTCTGAGTTAGAAACCGTTAGAATATGTTACAAGCAACTACATATACAAATGAAAAAGGTGCATTCACAGATACAGTAATACAGAGATACACACATTGGACAGATTGAATCTAATTATTCAGAGATTGAATTTATTCACAAATACACTAATACAAAGATACACACATGCATTGAACAGATTGAATCTAATTATTCACATATTGAGTTTATTTACAAATACACACATACACCAATTAACACATTCAATGTATATTACATGTGCAAGTCATTTATGATTGATCGTTGATAGCCACTTCATCCATCACATATTGAGCCCAAATTTGTCGCAGCTCCTTTAACTGAGGCAACTCGTATTGGTCTTTCAACATGGCGCTCTGCATGTGTGTGTGAAGTTAGGAATGTACGTCACATCCAATGTTCGACTTTGAGTCAGGAAAAATGCTTACCTTAGGGAATTGGGCAAAGTTTGTCCTGATCAGGTCATACATAAACCTCATAACATAGAACCTATATTCCCATGATTGTGGCTGCTGATGGCACTAGGATAATTGCATATGCAAAGACATAAACCCACATTAACTCGAAAGAACTAATTAAGCATAAATTAAAAGACTCATCATGAGTAGTTCTATCCGTATTAATTACCTCATATTCTTTCCAAGAAATTGTTGTGCCCTTCGACGCGTCATGCCTCCCTCTAGCAGTAACATAATTTTTGAAAGCCCTGTATTTAATTTAGTATTGCCGGTTAATATGTTATCATTAATTACCTAGTCAGAGCAAAATTTAAATCAGCTGTGTTACTTACGCGTCTATGTGCCACGTGAGGGCGAAAACATGCACTACCCTGTCGCTCATCGAATCGAGGTAATACACCTCATTCATCCATGAGCAAATGATGACGAGGACCCAGTGGCCCCTACATTGTATATAAAAGCGAACCGTTTCATGTATATGTTAGGCGTTACATACAAGAATGAGTTAAATTAGTAGGAAATGCCCTAATCTTTGGTGGTACGGCGCAAGAATGAACTCCCGGTCCTGCTGCGCCAGTAGTGCCCTTGATATGTATTCCTCTGCATGTGTTTGGTCGTGCTGTAGCATCGTGAGGCTTATTTTGTCTGGGTCGAGGAAACCCACCTTGTCACATGCCCTCATCGACGCCAGCTTATACATGCACCTGGATGCAAAATAGACATTAGTAAGTAGTGCATACAGAGTGATTAGATTTATGAAATGAGCTGCGACAACATATAGGATCAGCAAACTCACAGGACTCCAGTCCGTATGATGGACATATCAAGCTCCTGCCAGTTGAAGAGGTCAAACAAATCCTCATGGGCCACCGACATGCTCCCGGCCTCACGGTGAAAATGACCTGGCCGGAAGTGAACTACGAAGTTGATATGGAGACTTCTGGTTGTCTGATCCATATTGCGCAGAAGGTACTCCGACACGAGTGGGAACCCGTTCTTGAATGTACCCGGCTGGCTTTGTTTTGCCTTTCCTTTGGCCTTGCCCTTGCCTTTGGTCGAGGAGCGAGTGTATACCTTTGAAGGTTGGGGCGCGGTGCTGCCGGCCTCATTTGATGGCGAAGGGTCTTTCCGAGGAGGCGTGCATCCTTTGGGTGGGGTCGAGGCCGTCGTAGGAGGCATGGGGGCCGAAGGAGCTTGGTCATGCGTTGTGCTGGGGGTGGGGTCCTCAGGAAGTGCGCTGGCATCCATCGTCCACTTTAAGTTACGAAAGCGTAAGTTAGATTTTGCAAGTTGAGTATATTAACTGAGTTGTAAGTTACAATGGGTAGGGTTTACCTCCTATAGTCTAACACCCTTCTTGGGCCACTGTTTGTACGAGCCCAATGCCTCATCAATTGTCCGCATTTCGTCCGTTGGGACGGGCAACGGAAAAGCGTTGTAGCCCGGGAGGGCCATGTCCACCTGTACCTTTGCGAACCCAGGCTTCAGAGGTACACAGTAGATCCGGACATCCTCCCAAGACTGATATACGACCCCCTGTGCAACCACTACAGGGTCATCGCCTATGTAGATCAATAGGCTACAGCTCTCCGGCTTCTACAATTTGCAACAATTATAACAGGTTAGAGAAACAGTTCTAACGTAATGGGAGTGGCATCAACTGAACTGCATATATAGCTCAAGAGTTGCAATACCTCAATCAGGTCCACCGGATCCACGTGAACCTTCGAGCCGCAACTACTCGGCCTACCAGCGTCGACCTCGGCAGCTGGATCTAAACCCTTGGACTGCACAATTCGGTTGAGGTGTTCATACTTCTCATTCAGTTGAGTGAACATATCCGTGAATTGTGGAGTCACATCTGATCGTATCTTCTCAACCAGCTCCGATTCCTTTTCCTTCCAGCTGTGAGCCTTCTTCGCCTTTTGCCTGGGATCTGAGAAGCCTTCCTTCCATGGCACCACACCCCCACGGTTTGCGTCCGCCTTGGATTCTCCTTGTTCCCTAGAGCCCGGGTTAGGATGTCGTTCTCCCTATGAGGAGTAAACATCCCTGGGTTGCCTCCTTCGAGCAAGAGATCTGTTACATTCAAAACTCTACATTGTGAGGAAAAAATATATACAAACTTCTGCACATACGATTGATTATATATAGTTTTTTCTACCACACTCTATGATTCCAACCAGGAAGTTAGCCAACTTACGATTCGCTGCTTGACCTCGGCGTCCTTGGGGTTTGGGAACTCCATAGTTCCCGTGGATGACACGGTCCCTCTGGCCAGCCATCAGCGCTTGCATCGTGGATTGCAGATCTCGGAGATCGGCAGGTCAGGGGAGTCGACAAAAGTCGACGCCTCGTCTCCAGCCTTCTTGCACTGCTCGTCCTCCGCATAGCCACGAGAGCCGAGTCGGTGCGGGTGGTCGTTCCTCCTCTGGATTGTCTTGTTCTTCTCACTAAGGGCCTTCGTACCAGAAACAAGAAAATTAATGCACCATTCATTACTCCATACAGCGGTGTGACCAAAGCAAAGGAAGCATACATACCTCGAACTCAGGGGTCCCTTTCTGTTCAGTGAATTGCTCCCATACCTCCTCCGTTATGAAGGGGTACTTCTCGCATGGAGATTTGCCTTTAGCGAGGAAGGCATTGACGAGGACGCTCTTGAAGGTTTTCGATGTCCTTCAAGCAAGCTATCTTGGGACCATCGTCGGGGATGTTCCACTTAACCTGTTTAAAATGGTGCATACAAGTAGAACTTACTTAATCTTCGGGATAAACCAAGGGAATGTGATTAATTACTCAAGAGTTCAGGGATTTTGATTAATTTTACCTTCACTTCCGCCCACACCCTATCCCTGTCGTCGGCCTTAACGTCCTTCCAGCTCTGGACGGTGATCTTCACTCTTTCCTTCGCCAACAAACCAACATAGGCAGCATATTGCCCAGCGTTCTTTCCGATCGGTCTCCCGAATTGGTTGAACTCACATGAAAGATCCGTGCGTTTGGCCAAACGGCACAACATAGTCGCGCCTCGCGCCTTCCTCTTGTGCTGAGACGAAGCAGCGTCATCTACGTTGGCCCTCGTTGAATCACTACTATCAGACGAGGAATATGCCGACATGACTTTACCTAAAATTCTATGAACAAACCATCAATTGATATGAAGAAAGGTACATGACAAAGTTCATAACTAAAATGGAATGGTAATGATGAACCACCTCTTTTTGTTAAAATGTCAAATTTTCATTCAAAAGGCCAAAAATCATCAATTCCTATCAAAATGGTCTTCAAAATGTATTTAAAAGGTTTTTAGAGGCTTTCGACTATCTTGTTTTTTAACCAAATCGGATTTGAGTGCTAATCAAAATCTATTTGAATTGTGCCAAAACTTGTTTTACAAAAGTTCTAGATATTATTACCCCGAAGAAGTTCGAAATTGAAAACTTTCTCAAAAGAATTTCAATTTGAAACTTATGGGTGTTTGAATCTCACCGGAAAATTTGCTTTGACCCGAAATATCTTATACATGCAAAACATGAGCTTCAGCTATTTCTATGGTCTTTACTTGTGAGCTTCGGCTCAAAATGATATGAATAACTCATGCAAGCTCTTTCATGTCAAAAATCTCATGAAAATCAAATTTGAACTCAATTTGCAAAAGGTTGTCGACCTTCAACCTTCTTGCTTAACATAAAGATCATTTGACTATAACTCTTGATTGTAAAATCCTATTTGGAATAACTTATTTATGTTAGCATGCCATTCTTGCACCAACAAATGACATAGTTATATCTATAAATAGACAAATGATTAAATCATTAGCCACAGAAGAAATGTCTTGCTACAGCAGATTTTCCTATCGGTTTGACAATCGAAACCGATAGTATTCAAGTAGGTGTAACGAAATATTCTTAGTGATCAATTCTCATATCTATCAAGTTTGTAATTCATGCAATTTTCATCTAGTTTTATATTTGTTATATATTGAATCACATATGATCGTGAATCAAAAGTTTACCAATCTTAATAATTTGATCATAAGAAACTGACGCGAGCAGCAAGAACAATTCTAATCGGGTTGGTCAAGAACACTTACAGTTCGTGGAGTGGCCTACGATGGCGCGATGCAGTGGCCGTCGGTGGTGGAGAACCCAAATGCGAGCTGCAATGGTGGTGCAGGTTAGAAAAAGGGAATGTCGGGGAGGCTAGGGTTTTCCTCGCGCGAGTAGAGACTTATTTGGAAAAGTGTTTGGTTGGACTGGAGGTAAAACTCCCAAGGGTTTAACCCATTATAGGAGTCTAGTACTATTGGTTAGAAACAAGAAACCGATATGAGACCTCCAAATTCCTATCGGTTCGACATTTAAAACCGATAGTAAAAAGGGTTGGTTCATGAGAACAGTTACAGATGGCAGTAGGGGTCTAGTACTATCGGTTGAAAACAAGAAACCGATATAAGACATTAAATTCCTATCGGTTTGACAACTAAAACCGCTAGTACAGTTTTTTTCCTGATAACAGTTACAGATGGGTTTCAGTAAATCATTTTACGCTTGTAAAGACACCTGAAAACTCATGCAATTGACTTCCAATAATTTTGAAATAAATTAACAGTAAAGTCCAATCATGGAAGAGAAAGAATTAGGCATATACAACACAATGGTAGTAGGGGTCTAGTACTATCGGTTGGAAACAAGAAACCGATATAAGATATTAAATTCCTATCGGTTTGACAATTAAAACCGATAGTACAATACAATGGCAGTAGTCGTAAAGGTTTTTCCTGAGAACAGTTACAGATGGGTTTCAGTACATCATTTTGCACTTGTAAAGACACCTGAAACCCATGCAAATAACTTCCAATAATTTTGAAATAAATTAACAGTAAAGACCAATCATGGAACATAAAGAATCATGCATATAGAAACTTTCTTTGAATAGCCAATCAAGATGGAGATATGAAAATGACAAATCAGCCAAAAACCGCGAGGAATATGACCTTTGCAGTTTTCATATTGATTTGTGAAAAGAATCAATTATTGCTCAAATCAAGTCCAATTGAAATAAAAATTTGCAGAAATGATTCTCAATGCATCAGATATGTTTTCCCAAAGAATTTTTGAAAAATGATTTGACAATGAACAGGCACGTGACTAGGTGCATAACCACAGTAATCACAATTTTCATATCATGATCAGTTTTTATATCAATTCTTCAATTAAAGCTCCAAGTAATATACGTCACTTACATATTGCAAATTAATCAAGAATAGTGGTCCACCCATAATCCTTCTTCGTGGTCGTTTCGTAGGTAACTTGTTTCGTCAATATCTTCGGTAGGGACAGATTGAAGAATTTCATCTAAAAATGCAGGTAGTTCGTCAAACTGATTATACTCTTTTTCATCCACAACGTCTTCGACCCCAACAATACGTCTCTTACTGTGAAGGACAACATGCAACTTTGGATTGGCCGGGTCAACGATGTAGAACACCTGTGTGGCTTGCTCAACAAGTATAAATGGATAGTCTTGGTGTGCGACTCTACTGAGATCGACGAGAGTAAACACATAATTGTCGACTTTAACACCTCGAGGGATTTCGACCCATTGGCATCGAAACAAAGGAATCTTAAGTAATACATAATCGAGCTCTCATATTTCCTCAATAACACCGTAATATGAGTTGAGTGCCCTTACTGCCCTGGCATCCTCTGAAATAGCAAGTAGTGTCACTCCACTACATTGCATAGTACTCTTCTCATCCTGAGTTCTTGTGTAAAATGAATAGCCGTTGATGTCAAACCCCTGCCAAGTCCCTACAGTAAATCTAGGCCCTGTGGCCAACCATGTAACAACTTCATTTACGTTTCCCTCAGAAGCTCGCAGGACTCTATTTTCGATCCACCCAGCAAACTTCCTGTTATGTTCTCTAGTGACCCAAATCTCTGGCTTCGAAGGATTCTGTTTCCGTAACATTTCCTTGTACTCGTGTATGTATGGCCCTACCCCCTCATGTGCTGTAAGACCCAAAAATGAGCTTTTGCATACAGATCACTAGAGGGGACAACTGCTTTGAATCCAATCGTTCCAATGCCCTGAAGCCTGCCCTCATGCCGGGACGTAGGAACGCCAATTGGGTCAACCCCGGCCATATAGTTGGTGCAAAATTCAATCACCTCCTCGGCGGCATAACCTTCAATGATACTGCCCTCAGGCCGATGTCGATTCCTTACATATCCCTTCAAGATACCCATAAATCTCTCAAATGGATACATGTAGCGCAGGAACACGGGTCCACAAAACTTAATTTCTCTGATAAGGTGAACAATTAGATGGACCATAACATAAAAAAAAATATATCTCCAACTGACAAAAAGTTGTAGTCACATTGCATTGCAAATCATCTAGTCCATCCAGATCAATTACCTGCAAGGACACACTTGCAGCAAATATTCAGATCCAAAAAATCTGACAAGTTCCATGAATGGAGCTAATAATGTACTAGGAGTACACACTTACCTTGCCAGATATTGTGTTGAAGAAATAACATAGCTTTGTAATTGTCTCTCTGACTTTGACTGGGAGAATGCCTCTGATAGCAATGAGAAGCATTTGTGACATCAGTACATGACAATCATGGGACTTCATACCAAACAGTTTCAAGTCCTTCATAGACACAAGTTTTTTCAACTTCTCAGAATACCCGCATGGAACTTTGACACCATATAGGCACTGACAGAGTTTTGTTTTTTCTATATTTGGCAAAGTATAGCAGGCCGGGGGGAGGTATGTACGCTTTCCCTTCTCCAACGGTGCAAGCTCAGTCCTTATGCCTATTTCGAGCATGTCACGGCGAACGTTGATGCCATCTTTCGTCTTTCCCGGGATGTTCAACAACAAACCAATCAAACTGTCACAAGCATTTTTCTCTACATGCATGACATCAATGTAATGTCGAACTTGTAAGTGCTCCCAATATGGCAGATCCCAAAGAATCGATCTCTTCTTCCAAACATTTTTTCCTGGAGGTTTAGAACATTTACCGAACTCAACTTTGATGTCCTTCATGCGCAAGTAAAAAACTCCTTACCAGTCACAAACACTGGGGCTGATCCTCTCCCAGGCTTCCCATTAAATGACTTCCTCTTCTTACGGTAGGCGTGATGCATCAGAAGGAATCTGCGGTGACCCATGTACACTGTTTTTCTGCAGTTCGATAACCACATGCTTTCAGTTTCATCCAGGCAAATAGGACAAGCCTTGTCTCCTTTCGTACTATACCCCGACAAATTTCCGTAGGCTGGGAAATCATTTATGGTGCAAAATATCATGGCCCGCAATATGAAATTCTCTCGCTTATATGCATCCCACACCCGCACCCCTTCGCTCCACAATTTATGTAAGTCCTCGACTAAAGGAGATAGAAACATGTCAATATCATTTCTGGGTTGTCTGAGTCCTGAAATTAGTAACAACATCATAATGTACTTGTGCTTTATACATAACCAAGGAGGAAGATTGTAAATGCACAAAAGAATCGGCCAAGTGCTATCCCAACTGCTCATATTTCCGTGTGGATTCATACCTTCCGTACTCAGCCCAAATCTTATATTCCTCACTTCGCCGCCAAACTCACTAAATGTTCTGTTAATGTTTCTCTATTGAATAGAATCAGCTGGATGTCTTATTTTTTCGTCTTTTTTTGACCTTCAACATGCCAACGCAAGTACTTCGCATCTTTCGGATTTGCAAACAGCCGTTTCAATCTAGGAACCACAGGCAAATACCACACAGTTTCGGCCGGAGGCCCTTTCTTTACCTCATCACATCCATTATGATAAATTCGGTCCTCATGCTTATACTGTGATGCACCACATCTTGAAAAAACATGCAAATCCTCATACTCGTTACGGTACAGAACACAATCATTTGGGCATGCATGTATTCTTTCGATTTCCATTCCCAATGAACACAATAGTTTTTTGGCCTGGTAAACCGATCTTGGCAACTGATTTCCCTCTGGAAGCATGTCCGCCAAAAGATCTAATAGCGCCATGAAACTCTTATCGCTTCAACCGTTGCTTGCCTTCAAGTTATATAATCTCAACACAGAAGACAACTTTGTAAATTTTGCACATCTGGGGAACAAAGGCTTCTCAGAATCAACAATCAATTTCTCAAATTTACCAAAATCGTTTTCACTGTAATCTTCTTCTACATCACGTAACATTTCATCTAAATTGTCGTCATCTACATGCACATCCAAATGAACATTATCAATGTTCTGATGATCATCATTACTGCAATCCACTTTCGGGTCCTGCTGAGTGGTAGCGGTGCTCGTTTCCTCAAGATCTTCACCATGCCATATCCAACGGGTATAGCGTGCGTTAAAACCACGATGAATCAAATGACTCTTAATCTGATCAGAGTTGCCGAACCTCTTTAAGTTTATACATCTACGCAAGGACAATGCATATCTTTCTCTCCCTTCTTCGCCTTTTCTTGCTCAGCAAATTTAATAAACCCATTCACACCCTCCGAATACTCAAGTGTAGTACGTTTTATTCCATACATCCAATATTCTCGGTCCATCTACAATTATTTCACAAAATTGACAAATTGAAATAAATAATTGGAAGCATGAAACATGCATGGTCAATATATAGCTAGGCTATATGTATACAGCTTACAATTGATGTATAAATAATTGATGTATGAAACCCTAACTTGATGCATTAATTGGAAGAGCCAGCTAGCTTATTAACTTCAGCCATAAATCATTCCTAACTTAACTTCAGCAAGCTATAGCTAGATAGCTAACCTCCTAGCTTGGAGCTACATCTAGTTTAATTAATGAATCGGAAGTAGAGAGACGGAGAGTGTGAGAGAGTGATAGAGAGAGAGAGGTGATGAAAAGATGACATTACCAAGGGGGATCGAATTATCAACCTTCCAGCTAGCTTTTCCAGATCACTCTAGCTTGAAGCGTGGATGCATGTACGGCAGAAATGATCGAGGATGTAGAGCAAGGGTCGAGATATATAAGTTGTGCAATTTTACTATCGGTTCAAAAACACAACCGTTAGTGAACTTTCCTCTCTTCTAAAGGTCCCCACTGTCATAACCATTAGTTATATGACGTCATTTTACTATCGGTTATATAAAAAAACCGTTAGTAAAATGTACTCTCTTCTATCGGTTGTTACAGTAATAACCGATAGTAAAAATACCATAATTTCACTATCTGTTACGAAAGACAAACCGATAGTACAATTTCCTCTCTTCTAACGGTTCGTACAGTAATAGCCGATAGTAAAAATTGTTTGCTATTCACTAACGGTTTCCCAGAACATAACCGTTAGTACAAAACCTCTTCTCCACTACTGTCGTCGTACCCTAACGGATTTTTCCCAGATTTCTTATAACAGTTAGAAGATATGGGTTAGTAGATTGCATTTCTGTAGTAGTGCGACACCTCGGGAAAAATCCTTGTGTTTGTTCTCTCTTTCTTTTTTTTAATTGTACAATATATTGTTAAATTGTTTTTGGTTCTTCTCTTTGCAAAAAAATTGTTTTATTTGAAAAGTTTCAAGCCTCCTATTCACCCCCCTCTAGTCGGCATCCTCGATCCTACACGTGGTATCAGAGCGTGGTCTCTGAATTAAATAGGCTTTACTGCCTAGAGAGAGGATGACGTCAAATGAGGGTTTTCATCTCGATCATACCAGCCGTGCGCTTATCTTTGATGGGACTAACTATCCCTATTGGAAAGTGCGCATGTCTGTACGTATTTCTAGAGGCCATCGGGCTTGATGTTTGGGATATTGTTAAGCTTGGATTTACTCCTCCGGATGATCCGGCAAGTCACTATGATGACGATAAGAAAAAACTCAACTTAAACGCACGTGCTAAAAATGCTCTCTTTGCCGGTTTGTCTTTAAATGAATTCAACCGTGTGAGCAATCTTACCACCGCTCACAAGGTTTGGACCACCTTCGAAGAAATATATGAGGGCACTACCAAAGTCAAAGAGGCAAAGTTGCTCATGATAAGGCAATGATACAAGACATTTACCATGTCGTCAACCAAGTCCGTGGATTCCATGTTTACTCGGTTAAACAACATTGTGAATGAACTCAAGGGACTGGGAGTCGTTTTTACTTACATCGATATTGTGAGAAAAAAGCTCAGGGCTCTTCAAGAAAGCTTCGACACATTAGTAACAGTTCTCACCAACTCCGACCTATCAACCACTTCGCCTACTGATCTAATCTCTATGGGAACCTCATCACCCATGAGATGCATCGAAAGGAGAAGAAAGAAGCGGCCAAACCTTCGAAGACAAAAAAGAAGGCGTTAGCTTTCAAAATCGGCTCCAAAACTAACTCAAGCGACGGCTCCTCCGACGAGGATCTAGCACTCATGGTAAAGAACACTCAAAAACTTCTTCGCATGTTGCACAAGAAAGGAGTCAACATCGACACATGACCAAAGGGGCCAAAGCAATCAAACTTCAAGGACATCATATGCTATGGATGTCACGAAAAGGGACATATAGCCTCAAGATGTCCAAACAAGAACAAGACTTGGGACAAGAAGAAGTTCTTCAAAAAGAACAATGGTGCAACCAAAGAAGCTTATTTCGGAGAATGGATGTCCGGAGGAGAGAGCTCCGATTCTGACTCTACGATGAAGGGGGTTGCTCCAAGAAGCTAGTCGGACTAGCTCTCGGCAACATTTCAACTAGTCCATCCCTTTGTCTTATGGCTAAAGGTGATGAAAAGGTACATTCTAATGACCCTTCATATGATGAACTTGTTGAGATGATTATTGAATTAAATGAAGTTTTTGGAATCACTAAAAAGAAGTATAGAGTACTTAAAGAAGAGCATTCTTCTTTACACACTTAATACTCAAAATTAAAAGAGTCATATGAAAGTCTTCTCATTAAAGATATTACTAATGCTCCATCTAAGGCAGATGTAGCCATTTCATGTGATCTAAATGATAATTCTTCTCAAAGTTTTCTTGATATACCATGTTCAAATGAAACAATCTTAAATGAAAATAATGAACTTAAGGCATAAATTGAGAAACTTGGGAAATGGTTAGAAAATTGCTACAAAGGAAAAGTTGTTAGAGAATATACGTATCAGATACGAGTCCGAATAAGATTCGTATCACATCAGGAAACCTAATCTGTTAGGATTTCTTCTGCATGGGTAATTCGAATAAGATTCGTATCACATCAGGAAACCTAATCTGTTAGGATTTCCTCTACATGGCCCTATATATAGAGATGTATGATGGGCTTTGAGTATCACCACAAAAGCCATAGCTGACATCTCTTTTGATAGCCCATAAACCCTTGTTGTACGCGTTGGTGCTAGCACACCATCGTACGACGTTCCATCCCGGTACGTGTGGATACCGGTAGAGGCACTGCTGCAATTGCTGCGCTGATCAGGATAATCCGTGAGCGGCCGTTGTCAGCTACATTCACTGTTCAGGACGATCCACAAACGGTTGTTGCGAACATTAGATTGCTGCACCAAATCTGCTTCCGCTATTGGTAACAATCTAATCTATGATCTATTACTTGCAGCTTTCGAGTAAAATTTGTGAAATTTTGCTAGTGTAGCTTACTCGTTTTCCTACAGTGGTATCAGAGCCATCCTGTATAGTATTAGATCTGGATTAATAATATATATATATATATATATATATATATATATATATATGTGATATATGAAGTTATAGTAGATTAGATCTACTAGTTCATTTAATCTGTTACCGTATAAGTTTCATTATACATGTTTGTTTTGACATCCAAGTGTTGTGATGAACAATTTTTTGGCCGACTTTAATATGAACTAATGTCTAATGATCCTAGTATGGGCCAGAGGGAGGTGATGTTAGGGTTTATATGACAATACTAGATTGGATCTTCTAAATCATATGTGTATAGATTAGATCTATATATGACATTAACTGCCTATTCTAGATATTCATATTGGAGTTAATATGAATGACTTAAGGGGGTTTAAACCAATCAGATTGGTTCGAAAATTTGATTAATATGATTAATTTTTTTAAAAAAAAAAGGATTATATTTAATAACCAGAAGCTGTCAATTTTGGTGTCTAAGGAAAGAACACATCATAAGGTTTTTCTTAATAAGCCCTGCTTGGCGGAACGCTTTCCTTCATGGTGTGAGCGAAAATAGTCACGGTCTTTCCTGGCCAAGGTTACTGCCAACGGAAATTAAATATAGTCGTAGTTATGCATGTGAGATTATCTAACTGATGGTTATTTTCATGCATATAGATGTTGTGACATCTTTTAACCCCTCATGAAACATAAAGATTATATTTGACAACCAGAAGCTGTCAACTTTGGTGTCTAAGGAAAGAACATATCATAAGGTTTTTCTTAATAAGCCTCGCTTGACGGAACGCTTTCCTTCATGGTGTGAGCGAAAATAGTCGCGGTCTTTCCTGGCCAAGGTTACTGCCAACGGAAGTTAAATATAGTCGAAATTTCACCTATTAGATCATCTAGCTGATGGTTATTTTCGTGCATATGGATGTTTTGCCATGTTTTAACCCCTCATAAAAATTAAGTGTTTATTATACCCTTCCAATTGCTGCACCTGTCAAGATTTTGATCGTTGCTTGGTGGGTCTGACAAATCAGGGCACCATCAATTATCTTAATAAGGCAGGATGTGTGTTGGACACCCATAAGCATAGAATTGGTTTAACTTAACAAAGCCATCAAAACGGTTTTGGGCTTTGGGGCATGGTGTTGGGATGACACCCAACAAACAAGAGTTATATATGATATAATTAGTAAGGAGTTGCTTACCTAAATAACTAGGTTTCTAGCAGTGATGCCAAAGCTCACTAGAACTTAGTGAAATATGGATCTTGGCCTACTATATATATTTCTTGAGGGATTTTTTCTAAAATATATAGTTGGTACATCTTTTATTGAATTGTTTAATAAAAGACTTTTCATAAATATAATGCTATAATTTTGCATTTCTTTACTGTTGTAGACCATGGATAGTGGTAGCTCCTCAAACAATTTCAGTTTGCGATCTGTCCTTAATAAAGAAAAGCTCAATGGAACAAATTTTATTGATTGGTATAGAAACTTGAGAATTGTTCTCAAACAAGAGAAAAAGGATTATGTTCTAGAGACTCCTATACCTGATGAACCAGCCGCTAGTGCTTTACGTGCTCAAAAGGATGCTTATAAAAAGCATACCGATGACGCACTTGATGCCAGCTGTCTAATGCTTGTCACGATGAACTCTGAGCTTCAGAAGCAATATGAGAACATGACAGCTTATGACATGGCCGTGTCTCTTAGAAACTTATTCGAGGAGCAGGCCAGGGTGGAAAGATATGAGACCACCAAGAAATTGCATGATTGCAAGTTGGCAGAAGGAAGCTCGGTCAGTCCTCATGTGATCAAGATGATTGGTTACATTGAGAATTTGGAAAAACTTGGTTTTCCCCTTAGTCAAGAGTTGGCTACTGATATGATTCTCCAATCGCTTCCTCCGAGCTATGACCAGTTTGTCATGAATTATAACATGAATAATCTGGAGAAATCATTGACCGAATTGCATGGGATGCTTAAAACAGCGGAACAGAACATTAAGAAAAACCCAAATAATGTAATGATGGTTCAAAAGGGAAAAAGCTTTAAGAAGAAGGGCAAGGGCAAGGCTAAGGGAAAGGGCAAAGCTCTAGAAAGATCCTCTAGCGCTAAGCCTAATTCCAAAGGAAAGTCCAAGCCAGGTGCCACCCCTACTACTGAATGCTTCTATTGCAAGGAATCTGGCCATTGGAAGAGGAATTGCAAGAAATACTTGGAAGATTTAAAGAAAAAGAAGGAAAGCGAGACTCCTTCAGGTATATATGTTATAGAAGTTCATTTAGCTACTTCTCCTTCCGACTCTTGGGTATTTGATACCGGATCGGCTGCTCATATTTGCACTTCGATGCAGGGGCTTAAAAGGAGTAGAAATTTGGCTAAGGGCGAGGTTCAACTTCGCGTTGGCAATGGAGCAAGAGTTGCAGCCTTAGCTGTTGGAACTTTTATATTAGCTTTACCTTCAGGATTAGTTTTAGAACTTAATAACTGTTATTATGTTCCTGCCATAAGCAAAAACATTGTATCCATGTCGTGTTAGGACACGCTGGGTTATGAATTTAGAATAAAGAACAATCGTTGTTCCTTTTATTTAAATGATATGTTTTATGGCAATGCCTCATTGGAGAATGGGCTTTATCAGCTAAATCTTGAATTACATGTCTATAGCATATGTACTAAGAGGCTTAGGTCCAATGATTTGAATCCCATGTTTATCTGGCATTGTCGTTTAGGCCATATCAATGAGAAACGCATCATGGAACTCCTGAAAGATGGGCTTCTAGACTCATTTGATTTTCAATCATTTGATGTGTGTGAATCTTGTTTACTTGGCAAAATGACAAAGGCACCTTTCACAGGTGAAAGTGAAAGGGCAAATGACTTATTGGCTCTTATTCATACTGATGTATGTGGACCATTAAGTTCAACAGCTAGAGGTGGTTTTCAGTACTTCATAACTTTTACCGATGACTTTAGTAGATATGGATATGTCTACTTAATGAGGCATAAATCTGAAACGTTTGATAAATTCAAGGAATTTCAGAATGAAGTACAAAATCAACTTGGCAAGACAATCAAAACCCTACGATCTGATCGTGGAGGGGAATATTTGAGCCAAGAATTTGGTGATCATCTAAAACAACATGGAATTGTTCCACAGTTGACCCCGTCAGGAACACCTCAATGGAATGGTGTGTCAGAACGACGGAACAGGACCTTGTTGGACATGGTTCGGTCAATGATGAGCCAAACTGATCTTTCATTGTCCTTCTGGGGATATGCTCTAGGAACAGCTGCGTTCACATTAAATAGGGCTCCATCAAAAGCCGTAGAAAAGACACCATATGAGATATGGAATGGAAGGCGTCCTGGATTGTCTTTTCTTAAGATTTGGGGTTGTGAAGTTTATGTAAAACGTTTAATGTCTGATAAGCTCAAACCCAAATCAGATAAATGCTTCTTTGTGGGCTATCCTAAGGAAACAAAAGGATATTACTTCTATAATCGAGAAGAAAACAAAGTGTTTGTTGCCCGAAACGGTGTCTTTTTGGAGAAAGAGTTTCTTTCAAAAGGAGTAAGTGGGGGCACAGTGCAACTTGAAGAAATTCGGGAACCACTGGAAATTGTTTCAGCACCCACTGAAGCTCAGCAAGACCTGCAAAACAATGTAGAAAATGATGCAGGACAAGCACCGGTTATACGTAGGTCTGAAAGGGTACGTCACGCACCTGGAAGGTACATGCTCCTTACAATGGAGCAGCGTGAAGTATTATTGATAGATAATGATGAACCTAAGACTTACGAAGAAGCGATGATGAGCCCTGACTCTGAGAAATGGCTTCGAGCCATGAGATCCGAAATTGAATCCATGCATAACAATCAAGTGTGGAACTTGGTTGATCTGCCTGATGGTGTAAAAGCCATTGAGTGCAAATGGGTTTATAAGAAAAAGATTGACATGGATGGTCATGTTCATATCCATAAAGCACGATTAGTTGCAAAAGGTTTCAAGCAAATTCAAGGTGTTGATTATGATGAAACCTTTTCGCCCGTTACTATGTTAAAGTCAATCAGGATCATCCTAGCTATTGCTGCCTATTTCGATTATGAGATATGGCAGATGGATGTCAAAATGGCTTTCCTAAATGGAAACCTAAGTGAGGATGTGTATATGGCACAGCCTAAAGGTTTTGTCGATCCAGATAATACTAGGAAAGTATGCAAGCTTCATAAATCCATTTATGGGTTGAAGCAAGCATCTCGGAGTTGGAATCTTCGTTTTGATGAAGTAGTCAAACAGTTTGGTTTCATCAAAAATGAAGAAGAGCCTTGTGTTTATAAGAAGGTAAATGGGAGCGCACTTGTTTTTCTGGTCTTATATGTGGATGACATACTTCTGATCGGAAATGATATTCCTATGCTTGATTCTGTGAAGTCCTCATTGAAAAGTAGTTTCTCTATGAAAGACTTAGGTGAGGCAGCATATATTTTGGTTATTAAGATCTATCGAGATAGATCTAAAAGGCTAATTGGATTAAGCCAAAGTACATATATTGACAAAGTATTGAATAGATTCAATATGCACGATTCCAAGAAAGGTTTTCTACCTATGTCACATGGCATTAGTCTTAGCAAGAGTCAATGTCCTTCGACATGTGATGAGTGGGACCGAATGAATAAGATTCCATATGCTTCTGCTGTTGGATCTATTATGTATGCCATGCTATGTACACGCCCAGATGTCTCCTATGCTCTAAGTGTTACGAGCAGATACCAATCAAATCCAGGTGAGAGTCACTGGACTGCAGTAAAAAACATCCTTAAATACTTGAGGAGGACTAAGGATGTGTTCTTGGTTTATGGAGGTGAGGAAGAGCTCGTTGTTAGTGGCTACACCGATGCTAGCTTCCAAACCGACAAAGATGATTTCAAATCGCAATCTGGTTTTGTATTTTGCCTTAATGGAGGAGCTGTAAGCTGGAAGAGTTCCAAGCAAGAAACTGTCGCTGATTCTACAACAGAAGCAGAGTACATTGCTGCTTCTGAAGCTGCTAAAGAAGCTGTTTGGATTAAAAAGTTCATCTCTGAACTTGGTGTGGTTTCTAGTATTTCAAGCCCAGTGGATCTCTATTGTGACAATAGTGGAGCCATTACGCAAGCCAAGGAACCTAGGTCTCATCAGAAATCCAAACATATACTCAGGCGTTATCACCTCATCCGAGAAATCGTGAATAGAGGTGATGTGAAGATTTGCAAAGTTTCCACGGATTTGAATGTTGCTGATCCGTTGAAAAAGCCTCTCCCGCAACCAAAGCATGAGGTGCATACTAGAGCAATAGGTATTAGATACATTTGTGATTGACTCTAGTCCAAGCGGGAGGTTGTTAGTGAAATGTCCTAGAGAAAATCACAGAGATATATTTATCTTTGTTATATTTATGAATATTTGAATAATATGTTATTTTTGAATAAATTATCATCTTGGTTTGATCAACAAGTATGTGACTTGTTCGTGAGGCTATAAATTTATTTGATGATATTATTCTAATATAGTCCGTGATCCATTATCTTTAAATAGGACATTATTGATTAATGGATCAGCACATTTATTGATTGATGGTTATGTTTCACGGACCATGGATATAAGATATCAAATCAATAATGTGGACATATATTTGAGAATATAATGTTGGATAGACCCATTATTGAGACACTGTGTGGATTTGTTATTTAAGTGTCACCAGTTGGTCTCAAATAATGTTTATGATTGATCCTTAGACCTGAGACCATTATAGTTTCCTACATGTGTAATAGTATACTTTGATACTACCAAACGCTACTTTTAACTAAGTAGTAATAAAGGTAATATTCGGGTATGCTATGAGCCATGCGGAGGAATATGAATGGTTAAGATAGAATTTGCATATCTCATATAATGAGAGAGATATCTCTGGGCCCCTCGATATAGATGAATTGAGAAGTGCATGGCCATGCCGTTTGTGGTTGAATGTCAACTACGGGAAGATCAATTCATTATGAGATCGAGAAAGGATTGAACTGTGCAAGGGTGGCACATTTCCTACCCTGGGTTTAATCTGGTATCGTATGGCAAGAGGTTCAACATGAAAACATTATATAGGTTTGCTGATTATGATCTTTGTGTGTATTTGGATAGTCGTTATGTCCTGCTAGGGGCCACTACCGACTTACAATTCGGGTAAGTATTCCCGGGTTGTGACTAAATATACATGAACCTACAGGGTCACACACTTAATGGGTTGGAACAATGCAATTCGGATTAAGTCTATTTTAGGTTTCCATATCAGATTTGGAGACTTAATGTTAGACTCCTTATGCATTTGGATTGGGTTTGATATGAGTTTCTGTATCAGATTCGGAAACTTAATATTAGACTCCTTATGTATTTGATTGGGTTTAGACTCCTTATCCATTTGGATTGGGTTTGGTATAGGTTTCCGTATCAGATTCGGAGACTTAATATTAGACTCCTTATGCATTCGGATTGGGTTTGTTATGGGTTTTCGTATCAGATCCGGATTGGGTCTGTTAGAGAATATACGTATCAGATACGAGTTCGAATAAGATTCTTATCACATCAGGAAATCTAATCTGTTAGGATTTCTTCTGCATGGGTAATTCGAATAAGATTCGTATCACATCAGGAAACCTAATCTTTTAGGATTTCCTCTACATGGCCCTATATATAGAGATGTATGATGGGCTTTGAGTATCACCACAAAAGCCATAGCTGACATCTCTTTTGATAGCCCATAAACCCTTGTTGTACGCGTTGGTGCTAGCACACCATCGTACGACGTTCCATCCTGGTACGTGTGGATACCGGTAGAGGCGCTGCTGCAATTGCTGCGCTGATCAGGATAATCCGTGAGCGGCCGTTGTCAGCTACATTCACTGTTCAGGACGAACCGCAAACGGTTGTTGTGAACTTTAGATTGCTGCACCAAATCTGCTTCCGCTATTGGTAATAATATAATCTATGATCTATTACTTGCAGCTTTCGAGTAAAATTTGTGAAATTTTGCTAGTGTAGCTTACTCGTTTTCCTACAAAAGTATCACTTGATCTTATTCTTAGTAAACAAAAATGCTCATTTAGAAAAGAAAGTCTTGGATACTTTCCGAAGAAAGGAAAGAAACTAAATGCAAAAACTATCTTTGTAAAAGCATGCAATACATTTTGCATTAAATGCCATGAAACTGGTCATTTTCATGATGTTTGTCCTTTAATGACTTCAAACTATTTTGATACTTGCTACATGCTTCAAAGGTCAAAGAAAGGATATACTATAGTAAAGTTTATTGGTGCACCCATGTTAAATAAAAAGAAGAAATCAATTTGGGTGCCCAAAGTTTTGATTGCTAACATCGAAGGACCCAAAAGAGTTTGGGTACCTAAAAGGACTTGATTCTTTTGTTTTTGCAGGTGAACTATAAGACCTGTGGAAAACATTGGGTGCTAGACAGCGGATGCTCCGAATATATGACCGGTAACAAAAAGTTGTTCACCTCATTAGAAGACAACTCGAGTGAAAACCAAAAGATCACCTTTGGTGACAATCGTCAAATAAATGTGGTAGGCTTGGGTAAAATTGCAATATCCAATGATCTTTCAATTTCAAATGTTTTACTTGTTGAATCTCTGAATTTTAATTTGCTTTCCATTGCACAAATTTGAGATCTTGGATTTCGTTGTATTTTTTATCCGAAAGAAGTTCTAGTTGAAAGTTTAAAAGATAATTATTTGATCTTCAAAGGTTTTTGTTTTGTAAATCTTTATCTTGTTGATTTCACTCTAAAGATGCATCCCTTTCAACATGTCTTGTCTCTCAAACCTCAAAAGGATGGTTATGGCATAGAAGGCTTGCACATGTTGGAATGCATCAACTGAAAAAGCTTTTAAAATGTGATTTGGTTGTTGGCTTAAAAGATGTGAATTTTGAAAAGGATAAACCTTGTAGCGCTTGTCAAGCTAGCAAGCAAGTAGCTACTTCATATCCGATTAAGCGTGTTCTTTCAACTTGCAAACCTTTGGAACTGCTGCATATGGATTTATTTGGACCTTCCGAGTTCCAAAGTATCAGGGGTAACAACTATGGTTTTGTTATTGTTGATGATTTTACTCGCTACACTTGGGTCTTCTATATTTCTCAAAAATCTAAAACCCCCGATGTTTTCAAAAGTTTTACAAAACATGTTTCCACTAAATTCGAACTTTCCATCAAGAAAATCCGCAGTGATCATGATGGAGAATTCGTTAATTCAACCTTAGTTGATTTTTGTGACTCACTAGGCATTAATCACGAATTTTTTACTTCTTACACTCCACAGCAAAATGGAGTTGTGGAAAGGAAAAATCGAACACTAATAGAAATGGAAAGAACAATGCTAAGTGAGTATGATACTCCTACTCGCTTTTGGGCCGAAGCCGTGCATACTGCTTGCTATTCTATTAATCAACTTTATTTGCATCTTCTTCTGAATTTAATTCCTTATGAGCTTTTTATTGGGTGTAAGCCAAATGTTTCTTACTTTTGAGTTTTTGGTTGTAAATGTTATATCCTTAGAAAAAGAAATCTTGGTGGTAAATTTCAAAGAAGAGTTGATGAAGGCTTTCCAGTTGGATATTCCACAACTAGCAAAGTCTATCGTGTTTTTAACAAAAATACAAGTTGTATTGAAGAATCTTGTGATTTAGAATTCGATGAAACTAATGGCTCGCAAAAAGAGCAAGTCTCTTGTGAAGTTTTAGGTGAAGATCTTCAAGAAGCTGTGAAGAACATTACCATTGAATACATCAAACCAAGAGAAGATGATCAACAGATGATGACAACATCGAGAATGATGATCAACATATATCATCACCTCATATTGATCCACCAGAACAAGATCAAGAAGAAGCTGCACAAGAAGAAGCACCAAGGCAACATCAAACCATCACCAAGGATCACCCTCTAGATCAAATAATGGGTGATGTCAGTAAGGGTGTTCAAACTTGCTCTCGTATTGCTTCTTTTTGTGAACATCATTCTTTTGTATCTTCCCTATAACCTAAACTTGTAGATGAAACTCTTAGTGATCTTGATTGAGTAAATGCTATGCATGATGAACTTAATAATTTCTCTAGAAATAAAATTTGGATTTTAGTGGAAAGACCCAAGGATCATAATGTAATTGGAACAAAATGAGTTTTTAGAAATAAGCAAGATGAAAATGGTGTAGTAATTAGAAACAAAGCTCGTCTTGTTGCACAAGGGTTTACTCAAGTTGAAGGTTTAGACTTTGGTGAAACCTTTGCACCAATAGCAAGACTTGAAGCTATTTGTATACTTCTTGCTTATGCATCAACTTTTAATATTAAGTTGTTTCAAATGGATGTAAAAAGTACCTTTTAAATGGTGAGATATCTGAACTTGTCTTTGTGGAACAACCTCCCAGTGTTGAAGATTCAAAATTTCCAAACGATGTGTTTAAACTATCTAAAACTCTCTATGGTCTCAAGCAAGCCCCTCGAACTTGGTATGAACACTTAGAGACTTTCTTTTATTAAAAGATTTTAAAATTGGGAAAGTAGACACGACACTCTTTACAAAAATAATTGAAAAAGATTTGTTCATTTGTCAGATATATGTTGATGATATTATCTTTGGATCTACTAATGAACATTTTTGTCATGAGTTTGGAGAAATGATGTCTAGGGAATTTGAGATGTCAATGATTGGCGAGTTAAGCTTCTTCCTTGGACTACAAATCAAGCAACTCAAGAATAGAACGTTCATGAGTCAAACCAAGTATGTGAAGGACTTGCTCAAGCAGTCAAAACTCCCATGGCCACTAATGGATATCTCGATATGGATAATAATGAAAAATCGGTGTATTCTAAACTCTATAGGTCTATGATTGGTAGCTTGCTATATCTTACTGCATCTAGGCCTGATATCGTGTTTATTGTTTGCTTATATGCTAGATTTTAGTCAGTCCTAAGGAATGCCGTTTGATTGCTATTAAAAGAATCCTTAGGTACTTGAAATATTATCCCAACCTAGGTCTTCGGTATCCGAAAAATGCAAACTTTGAATTGATTGGATATTCGGATTCAGATTATGCGGGTTGCAAGATTGATAGAAAAAGCACATCTGGTAGTTGTCAACTTTTGGGGAGATCACTAGTATCCTGATCATCTAAGAAAGAAAACTCCGTAGCTCTCTCCACTGCTAAAGCAGAATATGTTTCGACAGGAAGTTGTTGTGCTCAAATTTTTTGGATGAAGCAAACATTCTTGGATTATGAAATTATATTTGAAAAAGTGCCACTCTTGTGTGATAATGAAAGTGCCCTTAAAATTGCTAATAATCTTGTTCAACATTCTAGAACTAAGCATATTGAAATACGGCATCATTTTATAAGAGATCATGTGGCAAAATGGGATATAGATGTGAGTTATATCAGAACTGAGTTGCAACTAGCAGATATTTTCACCAAACCCCTAGATGAAACTCGATTTTGTTTTCTCAGAGGTGAATTGAACATTATTGATATTTCAAATGCTAGTTAATGTGTTATTTGTGTTAAAATATATTTTATTCTCTCTCTGGTCGAAATCATCTATCTGGTCGAATTGATTGCCCATGCTGACAGTCAGTATCACAAACTGACTGTCAATTCATTGTGTTAGCACCTGGTCGTAGCCCCTGATCGAAGTGGTGATCCACACTGATAGTTAGCTTCACACACTGACTGTTGTTTCAAAACTCAGTTCTGTGTACTGACTGTCAGTGTTTTACACTGATTGTCAGTTCCATGTTTCTGGTTTTTGTGCTGACTATCAGTATATTACACTGACTGTTAGTTTGCTTATCCAAAACCCTAAAACCCCTGTTTCTATTTCCCGTCTTCTCGCCCCCTCCCATCGCCGCATCTGTCCCATGCCGCGCCTCGCCACCGCCGGCCCATACCACCGTGCCCCACCTCGACGCAGCACCTCGCCGTCCATCACTTAGCTGCTGCCTCAGCCTCCTCTCACCGGTTGTTCTGATCATCGTCACTTCGACATTCACCAGTATTCTCCTTAGAGGTCTTTTCTTCTCCTCTCTGTTTTTCTGTTGAGTCATGTCTGATCAGCCGTCTTTGTCTCGACGCGTTGCCCGTCGGAAGAATGCTGCAAATAGCAGTCGTTCAACGGGTCAACCGTCTGAGTCCTGTCCTTCGCCTCCACCCGAGCGTGTCCCCCTGGATTATTCCCGGTGGCACGTGAGTCACCTCCACTCACTGCGCTCCACAAACCCTTACCTATCCCCTCGTCCCATAGGTCGCGATTCTTGCAGTGTCCTGACTTTTTACACAAACCTCCACCTTGACCTATTCACCAGCATATATAGCTGCGTCCCCATTTTGCCCATCGCTCCCTCTCCTGGTCCACGATTGCCTCTCGCATAGGCATCATCTCCCTGGCAGACTCTTTTGCTTCTGTCAGGATCAGAGATCTTGTCTCTGATTCTTCTCTTCACTGGGCTGATGAGCCCATTCGCCAGTTTTACGCTACTATCTTCATCTCTCCCCAGCGTGACTCCCTGACCTTCATGATAGGCCTCCAGGTCCACACTGTCATGAAGGAGCAGTTCGAGGCCGCTCTTGGACTGGTTTGTCCTGCCTCTGGACGCCAGCTCCACACTCTCCCAGATCTCGAGCATTGGGAGGTGGCCATGCTTTATTCGGACCCCTTCCAACTCCGTCACATCGCTGGCCTACGCCGCGATGTCGATCTGGCCCTACGGATCCTCCGTCTCACTTTGGTCCCTATGACCGGAGACAGGGCCAGAGTCACTTACCTTGCCCTCCATGTCTTGATCTCTATCTTTCAGGAGGAGCCATTCGACGTTGCTGATCTCATCATCAGTGAGATTCAGCACGTCCTTCTTGCCCCGCGTCGCCAACTGGTGTATGCTCCATACATCATGGCGATGCTTCTTCATATCCGGGCCGTCGACTTTGAGCTCCCTCGGCCCCACCATCCTCTTCTCTTCTACCCTCCGGGCCAGGCTGATCGCCGTCTAGGTGCTCGCCCTGCAGGTGCACCTGGGCCCGACTCTCCTGCATCTAATGATGATGTCGCTGGTGTGTCTGGAGATGAGGCTGCAGGACAGGCAGCAGATATGGCACCTACCGGAGACACGAGCATTGGATCCTCCTCTCTTGCTTAGCTCCAGCACTCTTTGGATCAGCTGCTCCAGACTCAGCAGCAGATTCTGTGCACCTAGGAGGAGCATCACCAGATCCTGGTTCGCCTTCAGGATCAGCAGGAGCAGATTCTGCGTCGTCTGCCAGCGTCAACTTCTCCTGTCCCTCGCAAGAGGGCCCGCCCAGCTGCATCTTAGCTGGTACAGCTTCAGGCCCTGCTGCACCGGCCTCCGCAGCTCAAGCTTCCACTCCTCCAGCTTCACCAGCCGTCGACCCGACTGGATCTCTAGCAGGCTCTGGAGATACAGTAGTCCTCGGCTTCTCTTCTGATGATGAGCCTTAGGCTCTTTTTTATTAGCTCCCGCCTTTTTGTGCTTGATGCCAAAGGGGGAGAGTTATTATGACTTTTATGTTTTCGATATGGATATATTACTATGGCTTTTATATGTTATGGTTGGTTGGTTATGGAAATGTTTTTGATGTTTCTGATGTATGGATGATTGACCATTTGTTACGGATGATTTCTTTATGGATATAGATGTTATCCTTATTGTTACTTTGCATATGATGAGTTGAATGGCTTATATGTATATGTGATGATTTGGCCTTTTTTGATATATTGATTGATTTTTATGGTGTATCTGGACTGATGATCAGTAGGAGAATTATGATGTTGATTTGAGATCTTATGCATACACTCAGGGGGAGTTATTCATCATTTTTTATTTTTATCGGACACTTGTTGTCATCAATCATCAATCATCAAAAAGGGAGAGATTGTTGCATCTAGGCCTTTATGCCTAACTTGGTTTTGATGATTAATGAAAACAAGCGTTTCAGACTAATCGTGTTTTTGAGATATTTGATATAGAGCTTTGTTGGAAAAACATGCAAGTTGATCAAGACGAACCCAACGTGAAAAAGAAAAAGCACAAGTCGCAAAGTACAAAGACGAGATGTAAATCGCAGGATTAAAGATGCAAAGAATATGAGGTAAAATTTGTTTTTATTTTTACCAATATGGTGTTTTGGAGGTTGATCGGTTTAGGAATTTTTTTTTAGTTTTAACTGTACTATAAACAGGGGTTGCAAGTCCTTTCTACATTTCCAGCATAAACCGAGAAACTGTTAGGTCACTGCGTCTCATTCTTTTTCGGTTGGATTTGATTTTTTTTCAGATGAGTTTTTGACAATAGAAGAGTTTTTGCATTTTCTAGAAAGATCTAGGCAAATCTGGCTTTTGCTTCTGTTGACAAAAATATAGCCCTTTAAATTATCTTTCAAACGAGCTATAAAACACTTTAATTAGTTTTTTGGATCAAAAGTTATGACTGTTTTTATCCATAGTGACTGTCATTATGCTATGCTGACTGTCAGTCTGAATGTCAGTCTGTTTAAACTGACAATTTTCCAGAGAGCATGTTTACTTGAGCTAAAATCTTTTGAACTATGCTGACTGTCAGTATGTGTTGCTGACTGTCAGTATGTGTTGCTGATTGTCAGCATGAAGTTCGACCTCGAGCTATTGTTTTTGAGAATTTTTTTTAACTGGTCGTTTTTGTGGACGATACTGACTGTCAGCATGTGATGCTGACTGTCAGTATGAGGTGTAAATTTCCATATACAACCATAAACGGCTAGCAAAATTTTATCCGTAATTTTGTCAACCGTTGAGGTAGATGCTAACTGTCAGCATGAGTTGCTGACTGTCAGTATGTGCTGTTTTGTTTCCATATACGACCTCAAACTGCTAGCTGAGTTTTCTCCGGATTTTACTTCTTTCTGGTCGTGACCCATGCTAACTGTCAGCATGTCATGCTGACTGTCAGCATGCACTGTTTCTTTTGTTTGCGAGCTCCAACGGCTAATTTGATTCTTGGGGCTATAAATAGAGGCTTTGAGCATATGTTTCTAATACCAAGCAGCCTCATATTCATATACACACTTGAGCTTTAGTTCTTAACATAAAATCTTGATCTTTTGATTAAGTCGTGAGTTTTGTGATCCACCGAGTTTTCTGTTCGCATCATTTTGCATATCTAGAGTTTCTTGGTGATTGTTGGAGGTCTAGGAGAGACCTTGCAACTTATTACTCTTCGTGAACGCCCTCACCTAGACGGTTTGGTGGCATGGCCGTTGATCTCTCCTGTTCGAAGATTGTTGGAGAGACTCAGCGTGATTATAAAAGGCATCGGTGCTCACCTTTCCGGAGTGGAAAAGGAGCAACCACTAGTGAGAAATATCCTTCGTGGATATTGAAGGACTCATTCATTTGGGTGCTTCAATGAGGAGTAGGGGAGACCGGGTGAGTCTCTGAGACCTCAGAAAAAATCTTTGTGTTTGTTCTCTCTTTCTTTTTTTTAATTGTGCAATATATTGTTAAATTGTTTTTGTTTCTTCTCTTTGCAAAAAATTGTTTTATTTGAAAAGTTTCAAGCCTCCTATTCACCCCCCTCTAGTCGGCATCCTCGATCCTACAGCTACTAACCAAAATTTGACCCAAAGCCAATACAGCATGATACTTCCGAAACGATTCCTAGGCTTACAACCGTGTCATCTTTTTTGTATTATTTATTCTCAACCTTTTAGCTTTTCATCTTTTTATGTTTCCAGCTTTTTAACTTTTTCAGCTTTTTCAGCTTTCCAACTTTTTCAGCTTTTCCGGCTACCACCTTTTTTAGCTTTTCCAACTTTTCAATTTTTCCAGTTTGTCCTTACCGTCTATAGATGCGTCCAATCAACGTTTAAATTATTTATGACATCCACTTCTATAAATTTGGCTATTCATCACTCAACACTAAACTCACTCTTTGCTACTACCCTACCCAAACATGGCGGCAAGAATAGCCGTGGCCGAAGAAGAAGACGCATGAAGGTAAACACATAATCAACTTGCCTCAGATAAGTAACCCTATATGTGTTTATTTTATCAACTATTCTCTTTCATTTATAAGATGAGGCCAAAATTCAAGACCATGTCACTATAACTGCGGTTTGTTGCCAAAGACTACTATATCCTTATTTTAGGATGACTATGGGAGAAGATGTTTAGAGTGTCCTAGGTAAGATGCTCAGAAGTGCAATTTTTTGCATTGGCTCGACTCCAAGTAGAATGGAAAGACTGCACGTACAATATTTTATCTTCTCTGTAGAAAGAAGAGACTTTATGAGAAGATGGACTTCATGGAGAGCCTGTCAATCAACATGCACGATCTTCAACACATGTCCTACTACAGACGTTCTTGCTATTGCTCTCGCCATGGATGCACGTTCCCAATAACATGTCCTCTAGAGGACTTCAACTAGTCCGATGATTCCATCGACACAGATGACTTCATGTGCAAATGTTGAGATGATATTAAAGTCATTATGTCTTGGGCCTACGATAATGCTGGCAAAATGTACGCACATTACAGCCACGAATATGAGAAGGATAAATATGATTACATGTCATGGCTTGATCCTGAGTGGAATGAAATAGAGAAGAACACTATAAATACATTCAGAAGCGAGCTGAACACTCTCTACTCAAATCATGTGATGCTCTGAAGTTTGGTCACTTTTGCTGCTGTAGAACCGGCTCCAATTGTTCTTGCAACTGTCACAAAAGCATATAACTTTCTGTTTTATCTACTCAAATTTTAATAACAAGTGTAGCGGGTGCATAATCACTTCTATTTCCCAGTTTCTTTGTTTTCTTTACTGATCTTTCTTTCCTGATTTTCCGTAAATACTTTTTTATCTTTTAATATATTCACCCCACTTATTCGGCAACTTGCTATTATTGGAATGTTGAAAAAAATCAATTACAAAGAGCACAAGACACATGTAGCATGTATACGTGATCAATATTTGGGAAGCCATTGTTAAAAAAATCGAACAAAGATAAATCATACAGTCCAATACAGAGATTATTTATCAAAACAATCTGTACATATTTTTAGAGTATTTTAGCGTTCTACTTTGTTATTTTATGGGCGGCTGTTTTTGGTCTATCTATAAATAAAAAGAAACTAGTGAAAAAGGGAAGACCATTCAGTCACCCAGTGGGAGCGTGACTAAATCGATGTGAGATTTTAGTTGCTAGCTGGTTAGGCGACTGAAATCCCGCGTGACAGTGGGCAGGCCAGCGAGGCAATTTAGTAGTGCTACATATTCAGTCGCGGGCCTGATGAGTGATTGAAGTACAATGCGTTTTAAGCCTAGTGATTGAAAACCATTTTTGATAATTTTTGCCGGTTTGGTTTACTTCTGAAATTTATTATTTTTAATGGGTATTTCAAAAAAAAAATTCTCCTCCTTAAACATTGTAGCACTACACTAGATGTTACATTGGACAATACATTAGTTGTAGGGGTATACCAAGAAAGTTTTAAAATTCATAGATCTAAATGAGAACATTGTACAAATTTGAAGATCTGAAATACAATTTTCTTTTTTGTTTGGCTGTAATCAAATAATAGCTTAAATGATGTGGCACGGCTAACATCTCTTTTTTTTTTTTCCTTTTTTCCCTTTTTTTTTTTTGCAACTTGTACTCACCTTAAAAACCCTAATACGTCCTCATGGGCTGAAACATGCATTTTCCCCTGCAAATGTGAATGCAACCATTAGAAGTCAGAATGAAGAATCAAATATAATTGCATTGTTAAATAATTTATTATTCATATGATTCCTCCAATGATCCATGGATGACTTCCCTGTTTGTTAAGAAATAAGAAGTACAGACATAATATGACTTTCACAAATTCCAAATTAACAAATAAATATATAAGAAAATGAGGTGACATCATCCAATAGTATCAGCCTTCAGTACTGTGGATGCCAATGTTAACTATCTAGTCCGGTGCTCGATGTACGGATCACATCAAATCATTGTACTGTCAATATTTGTTTGGATGTGTGGACTAGTTCTCTCAGTTGCAGCATGAAGCCTGAAGCAATCTTGTTACTTGGAAGTGGTTTTATTGTACACTGACCATAAGATTGTCTAATGAATGATCTATATTGACTACTTTAAATAACTAAAAAATTGAGCATAGAAAAATATTAACTTTTATCAAAGGACCAATTATCATAGTTGTTGTTTAATATAATAGATGGAAATATATATAATACATGTGTAGTAGAAGAGCTAGTTCATAAAGAGTATTACAGATATTTTCAATTGTCAGGTTGTTCAACGAATGATCTTTTTTTTTATTATGCATAGTCTCCGGTAAAAGTATCATTTGTTTACGGTGTATAGTCTTCAAGATGCAACAAAATCATTACATTTTACTATAATATGTTAATAAAATTTTATAAAATTGTAATATTATGAAAATATTCTTTAGACAGATATGCTCATATCTTTTTTTACACTCAATCTAAAATATTTAAAAATATATTAGTACTCAAAGTTAAAAAAATTCACACACACTTATACATAAGCAACATTCTTTTTGAACTGAGAGGAGTAACTGCTTTCTTTTGCTGTTGACTTCTTGTTGTTCCTGTGTATACTCTTAACACCATATTTGATGTTTTTTCTTTTTTTATTTTTTCAAAAATCTCCTCCATGTCAAAAAAAAAAGTTATGTAATTATGGCTTAATAGGTTGACAAGGTTGGGTTTGAATATCTCAGTAACACATTTAGTATCAAATATAAATTATAAAAAATTTGTAATAGTATAAAAAATTATACCCATCAATTCGAGACCAAATCCATTTTAAGACCTAAACTTTTTGATGGCCTTATTTTGATCTCTTAACTTATATTCCAACACCTATTTTGGTCCTCCCGTTTAAAAAATCATAAGTTTGCTAGGTATTTATGTCATTCAACCCACCTATCACTAATACGGAGGATTTTTTTTAGGCCAAGACTCAAAATTGAGATATCATAATGGAAACTCTGAAAAATTTAGATCTTAAAATATTTGAACCCAAAATTGGAAAACTATAACAGAATTTTTTTTTAATGATAATATTTCCTGACTTGGGGAGAGGGTCTCTCTCTATTTGATGTGGAGTTTGCAGAGTTTTTTTTACTAATAATCCAGATTTAAAAAATAATTACAAAACTAACCCACAGTTACGAGAATTTAAAAAAATGACCTGTCACGTAAGCATGTCGAGCTCCCAGAACTCGACAAGGTGGATGTCGCACGGGAATCAGCTTGTCGTGGGCTGAAGGCACGACTAGGGCCTTGTCGAGTCTCTCGACCACGACAAGCCATGAGCACAGCTTGTCGCATGTGGAGAACTCGACAAGCGACCACAACATTTTTTTACCAAAAAAATTTGTATTATGGGAGTGGGGATTCAACCCAGGTGGACAACGAGGTAGAAGAGAGTTCCCACCAACTGGGCTAGGAGTTTTAATTGTTCTAGTACTACATGAGTTTGTATATGTATGTCTAGGTATGTATGTATATGTATGTATGTATATGTATGTATGTCTAGGTATGTATGTATATGTATGTATGTATATGTATGTATGTCTAGGTATGTATGTATATGTATGTATGTCTAGCTATGTATGTCTATGTATGTATATGTATGTATATGTATGTATGTATATAAACATATATATGTATATGTATATGTATATGTAAGTATATGTATGTATGTATATATATGTGTATATATCTTACAGTATGTATGTATGTATGTATGTACATACATACATACATACTGTATATATATATACACACACATATATATATGTATATGTATATATATCTATAAAAATATATGTATGTATGTATATATATATATATATATATATATATATATATATATATATATATATATATGTATGTATGTATGTATGTATGTATGTATGTATATATATATAATAAAAATATATAAGAAATCTAGTTAACTCAATGATTCATTTTGAATGTAACACACTGGAAAATAAAAGTGTTAGTACATGTTCGTTATGGGTTCGGACGACCCCTCTTATGCCCATGTCTATCTCTCTGAAAAGGCGATGGTGAGTACGGATCAGGTGGCACATGTGATCGCCGCCCAGCCGCGGTAGAAGGACTATGCCGCTCAGTACCTGCATGACCCTGAGATGGCTGTGTCGGTGGAGGGTGATCTTCGAGCTCGCTAGGCACCAACTCATCCGATTGGTAGTACTGATGTGCATGAGGGTCGTGCAACCCTAACATGCTTGAGACCCAGTCGTCGTTGTCCCGCTGTTGTGCCACCCAACTGGGCTCGGCCCCCTGCGGAGCGTGGTACTCACAATCGTCATGCACATCCATGTGGTCGTGGGCGGGCTCCCCCCAACTCTCCCAGGTAGACCCCCTAGGGACTGAGTGTCTCTGTCTCTGGGCCACCTGCTCAATATGAGCCTGGTTCCAATCTTCGTCAGCCGCAAGCCGCTCTGCCAACACCCTACTCGCATCGTCTTTGTCTTAACGACGGATGTCATCCTCATCATCGGAGTCATCTGAATCGGGAGTGCGATGTCTCAACGGGCCCCCAATATGTAGATCTTTGCGTCGAGCACTGTGCATTGACGAGGAACGATGAAGCCGAGACGGGCTGGCGGACGTCCCCGGTATGTCACCTCCCCAGGTCGACGATGTGTCACGATGACTGCGCCATGCTGACGAAGTGCTCTGTCGAGCACCACCTAGGCTAGGCCGGGCTGACATCGGGCTATGTGGCCGGGCCCCTCTCCGGTGCGGAACCGATGCATCTGTCTTTCGGCCACAAGTTACGTCGAAGAAGAGTCGTTGTGCTGCTACACGGATGGAATGTAGGGCAGCACATGACATGAAAGTAACATAACATAAATCATATTACAAGGTTTCGTACGGATTACAACAATCCAATGCAAATGAGAAGCGTATTACAAAGTTTATTACAAGGTTTCGTCGAACACACACAGTGTAGCTAGGTCGATGGTCCGGGTGCATTCAAACAATCCTTCCTGCTATGTCCGGGCTGCCCACAGATCGAGCATTTCCTAGCTTGTGAGCTACCCCCCTGTGACTCATCCATGTCGTTGTGTATTCGGCGTGTCTTCCATCGCCCTGGACCCGTTCGCTTTAGATTTACATCTGGGATCCAGGTAGTCTCGCCAGCAGGGATAACTCTGTAGTCACCGAACGTCATAAAAACTCTCCACACGCCACTCCACGTGTTTGAAAGGTTATCAAGGCTGAAGTACTCCGAAAGGTAAGGCGCAGGGCTCACACCGAGTGCCGCACATAAAGCAAGGACATGCGAGCAGGGCTTGTGCAGTAGCTTCGGTTTGTTATATGAGCACTCAGCGACATCCCCAAGAATGACCTCGTGCACCCGTCCAGGCCTCAGTTGGCCGCTCACGTTCTTCTGCCGAAGGCGGACTTGAATGATTCGGTGCAGTCTATTTATAACTATCACCTCGTGCCGCTGGGCCTTGTCTACGCGAGCAGTCAAGTAGGACTGCACAACATCTGGCAAGGTTCTCATGGGATCGTCGACTAGCGTTTTGGCGGCTACACTTCTGTTGTTGAAGTACTCGGCTGTGCGGTACCATGTCATCTCCACTACAGCAGTCACCGGCAAACACCGGACTCCCTTCAACACATAATTGCACACCTCTGAAAGGTTCATCGTCATTATCCCAAACCTTGCGCCATCTTCGTCGTGCAGCAAGGACCATTTCTCGATGTCCTTGTCCTAAATCCATTGGGAGAATTTGCTCACGTTCGCATCATCGGCAGCATTGCTGGCCCTCATCGTGGAGTACTTCACTGTCAGTGCCTCCAATTTGTCGAACACAGCCTAGAACTTCCTCGGTTGATTTTGCATGCATAGCCGCTTGAACAGATCCATTATCTGTTTACTGCGGAAGTGTGTGAAAAGGTTTGCTGCAATGCGCCGCATACACCAACGGCTGCGCACATCCTCCCATTTGTACGGAGCATCTGGGGCCCCGCGCATTACCTCAATGGCATAGAGCAGCCCTCGGTGGCGGTCCGATATGATGCACACCTTTTCTCGATCACCAATAACAGCCCGCTTCACGTTGACCAGAAACCACAACCAACTTTCTGAGTTTTCAGACTCGACAATCGCGTACGCCAATGGAAGCAATTGGTCGTTAGCATTCGCAGCAACAGCAATGAGAAGACTGCCCTTGTACTTTCCGGTCAGGAACGTACCATCCACGCATATGACCGGACAACAATAAGCAAATGCCTCGATGCACTGGCGGTATGATTAGAACAATCGACAGAGTACCCGAGTGTTCTGTATGGGGCTACCATCTCGACGTGTAGCTGGCTGATCGAAGAAATCTAAAAATATTCCTGGGTTGGTCTAAGCGATGTTGCGCAGCAACAGCATCACATTGTTGTACGCGTGGTCGAATGTGCCGAACATGCCCTCAATTGCCTTCTGTTTTGCTCTCTAGGCCTTTGCATACCGTATAGTGTACCCACACCTATCGGCAACTTGCTTCATTATTTCTCTCGGCATTATCGAAATGTTCTCTCGCACGGCCGGCTGGATGATATTACCGACGTACGCCGACGTCAGGTTCCTGTGTCTGTCCAGCACCTCCGTGAGCAGGCATGTGTGTGCGGTAACTCTTGTCACCATAAAACCGATGTCGTCCTTCGGCCGCATCGCACGAATCTTCCATGGGCAGCCTGCTGTTACACAGGCTGCGACAAAAAGGTTGGGGTTTGACTTGACGACCTTGTATTGCCGGTTAATTCCGAGGGACCAGCTCGCCACGGCATTCTTTAGATCTTCCTTGTTTTGAAACTCCTGCTCTACTTGTAACCCACCGTGCTCGAAAGACCACCTCGAACCCTGATCCCTTGGCAACACAGCTTGATTGTATGCTGAGTGATCTAGCCACTCCTGCGGGGAACCAGGAGTATCGTCATCAGAACCATCGGATGCCTCCGAGTCCGTCGAATCATCTTCGTCGGACACTGATGGAAGGCAATCCAGTACCTCACACACATCTACGCGGGTATGGCAGAATACATCCGACCACTCACTAGCCCTGAATCTCGCAGGACCAGGCATGACGCTTGGCTCACCCTCCACCGTACACTCGGTTGCTCGCACGTTGCAAAACTGCACATACATCGCGAACTGGCCGAGCAGTCCGCCATGGGGGTCTTCCACTCTTCGAATATAAGAGCCGCAAGATTTGTTCCCTTTAATTTCGCGCAGCATCCAGTATGGCTCATTATCTACCTCACGAACGATGAGCCCTTCAATTAGAGACGAGGCCGCTTCCCGAACATATTCATGATCCACAAATTCAGCTCTAGGAATGAGGTGTTATGTACGCTCAGCTCGCCCGTCACATACTGGCAACGGCTCATATCAACCCCGCTTTGCCCCTCGCGAATTATGCCGTCACCATAAAATATGCAAATTTTTTTCGGACTCTCCATTCCCTACACACATTCATCTCACGCGTAAATAACATGACACCATTATGTCTGACAACCCTATGGACCCATTTCTAAATACATACACATATATATTTACAAAACATAATTCTTAAACATAGAGCATGCATGTGTACAGTTAAAAATAACCTAATTTTATATTTTCTAAAAATATACACACATGCACATAGTTTCTAAAACCATACATACACATATACATTTGAAAAACATAATTTCTCAACATAGAGCATGCATGCATGCATGTAATTGAAAATAACCTAGTTTCATAATTTCTAAATACTTACACATATATATTTTACAAAACCTAATTCTTAGACATAGAGTATGCATGTGCACAATTAAAAATAACCTAATTTTATATTTTCTACAAACATACACACATGCACATAGTTTCTAAAACCATACACATATACATTTCAAAAACATAATTTCTAAACATAGAGCATGCATGCATGTATGTAATTGAAAATAATCTAGTTTCATAATTTCTAAATACATATGCATATATATTTTATAAAACCTAATTCTTAGACAGAGTATGCATGTGCACAATTAAAAATAACCTAATTTTATATTTTCTACAAACATGCACACATGCACATAGTTTCTAAAACCATACACATATACATTTCAAAAACATAATTTCTAAATATAGAGCATGCATGCATGCATGTAATTGAAAATAATCTAGTTTCATAATTTCTAAATACATACACATATATGTCCAAAACCTAATTCTTAGACATACAGTATGCATGTGCACATTTAAAAATAACCTAATTTTATATTTTCTAAAAACATATACACATGCACATAGTTTCTAAAATGATATACACATACATTTAAAAACCCTATTTTCCAAACATACACACATACATTTCCAAACATACACACATACATTTCAAAAACCTATTTTTCAAACATACACACATACATTTATAAAACCCTTTTTTCCAAACATAGACACATACATTTCAAAAACCTATTTTTCAAACATACACACATACATTTATAAAACCCTTTTTTCCAAACATACACATATACATTTCAAAAACCTATTTTTCAAACATACACACATACATTTATAAACCCTATTTTCCAAACATATACACATACATTTCAAACATACACATACATTTAAAAACCCTTTTTTCCAAACATACACACATACATTTCAAAAACCTATTTTTCAAACATACACACATACATTTATAAAACCCTATTTTCCAAACATACACACATATATTTCTAAACATACACACATACATTTCAAAAAACTATTTTCCAAACATACAAACATACATTTAAAAACCCTATTTTTCCAAACATACACACATACATTTCAAAAATCTAATTTTCAAACATACACACATACATTTATAAAACCTATTTTCCAAACATATACACATACATTTAAAAAAACCTATTTTACAAACATACATACACATGCACATACACATATTTCCTAAACATATTCCTAAAAACATAATACCTACTCTTGTATACACATAAACATAAATATAAATCCTAATCACGTCATTAGCAACATAATTAACAGAATCTTAAATGCATTTCGAAAAAAATTACCTCTTTTCGAAGAGCTCGCAATTCTCTACAAGTTTCTCTTCTACACCGAATAAATTTATCGGACGAATTTTGCTAGATCTAGGGTGGAAGATATGAGATGAGGTGTGTGTGTGCTGCTGCTTGAACTGAATGAGTGTGTGTGAGTAAGTGTGTGTTTGGGCACAGGGGACCAGAGAAGAATAAAGAGGGGACCAGCAGCTTGTCGAGTTCTGGAAACTCGACAAGCTGCACAATATTAAAATGTGCAACGGTATTGTATTAGTGAAGTCTCTTAGCCTAGCTGATGGGAGCCCCCCGGTTGCAACGTCGTTGGCTCGGGTTCGAATCCCCGCTCCCGCAATTAAAACATTTTTGCTTGTCGAACTCTGGATCCACGACAAGTTTGTGGATATTAATTAGGCTTACTCTTCTAGTGCAGTTAAGAGTCCTAGCCCAACTGGCTCGCGCGCCGGCTCCTGTGTCCTCGGCCCGGGTTCGAATCTCCGTTCCCGCAATATTATTTCTTTTTGGTTGTCGAGTTCTCCACATGCGACAAGTGGTCGTGGCTTGTTGTGGTCGAGGGACTCGACAAGGCCCTAGTCGTGCCTTCAGCCCACGACAAGTTGGTTCCCGTGCGACATCCATCTTGCCGAGCTCTGGGAGCTCGACATGCTTACGTGGCAGGTTAATTTTGTAAATTCTCGCAACTGTGGGTTAGTTTTGTAATTATTTTTTAAATCTGGGTTATTAGTAAAAAAACTCGGAGTTTGCATTAGTGTCCTTACACTTTTATGAGATTTCTACATATACTCCTGAGAAGATATTGGATAATTCGCACGGGCACACTGAAAGTGGTGAAGCGTCTGAAGCTGCTAGTAGTTGTGGTGTTCAATCGGTGAATTTTTTTTAACCATTTGATTTGTTTGTTGGTTTCATGAAGTTGTCTTCTTATTGTATTTTTCGATTCCCATTGGTGATTGTTTGACATGGAAGAACATTGATAATGGAAGGAAGTATGATGGGTCACAATCACATAGACTGGTAGGAATTATCTATGTGGTACATAAAGATTTGTAGCCTTTGTTATATGGTCCGAAAAGTGCATGTGTCATGTTGGGTGCTCTGTATATCACATAAAAATCAATACTCAGCATAAAGACGAGAGATGATTTTACAAATTCTTTGGGAGAAGGTGGCACACGGCAATTGTCCATTTGGCTTTTGATCAGATGAATAGAGGGATCGAGGTGATGAGATGACGATGTCATTATAATTTAGCTGGTGGCATGGCAGATGATATAAATCTTAGGGCATGCATTATTTCTAGAACTAAAGTCCTAATATCAGTTTAATTGGTTCACATATATCACCTGAATTTTGTGAAGAAAAACATATGATTCTTACTTATTTTTTGATGAGAAGGTCGATAATTAAAATATTTATATACATTTTGTCCTAAGTTTGCTGTTGTTTTCAGCTCTAAAAATGTATTCAACTTGTCATTTTACGTTCTTGTTTCAAGATATTGACAATTTTCTTCGACGAGTGTGTTGGTTATGTTTCAGGAATCGAGTGTATCAAATTTGAAGCCATTCCGACAAAGAATGAAGTTAGAATGAATTTTGAGAAATGAAGGTGTAAATAAACGAACCAGGCCACACGAACTAGAGCTGAGGATGAGCTGGAGTACGCCCATGCTCACAGCGAGCACAACCATGGATGGGAGGAGTGTGGTTGCTGTCTTGAGCCTTGTCGCATTATTTTATGTGATTTGAAACTCATTTTTGTGCGAATTTTCTTTGAAGGAGTTGCAATTAAGTCTTACCGGGCTCTTTGTATAAATAAAGAGGATTTTGGTTTAGTTTATCATCTAGGAAAGTTGAATTTAGATTCTCTCTTTAATTTAGGTTTAGATTTAGTCTAATTTTTATTCGTTCTTCGTAAATTGTAAACTGATTTGTACATCGTTTCTTATTTCATTAATACAATTCAGTATGTTCTTTTTAATTCTTGCTTTTTTTTCAGTTTTTTATAGATACTGGCGAGTATTTTTCTCGTTAGGGTCAGAGTTGACCTAATCCGGAGGATGTGATTTTGGTCTTGGTTTTGTTCGCAAAATTGCTATCTCAATTTCCTGAATTTTATTCTCTAAACCCGAGGTTTTTTTGCTTCATCTACGTTATCGTTCATACTTCATGAGACTTTTTGTATTTGCACATTAGGGCAAGACATGACCGTTGTGTCCTAACACTAAATCTAGGGTTATAAGATTTCGAGCAACAACTTAATTAATTTGTCTTGTTTGAAATCTTGGAAATTAATTTGGTATTCAACTGACTGTTCACTTGTCATTATTACTAAATGCACCCTTTTTTGGGCATGTCAAGTTTTTGGCGCCGTTGTCAAGGAGCAACGATCATTTATCTTTTAATTATTGCTAATTTGAATCAATATTTCTTCTTCTATTTTTTTTTTCTTTTTGCACTCAACTAACCCCTATAGGTTAGAAGTGTATGCTTCAATCTTTGTCCGACGGATCCAGTAAATCCGCCTGACAAATCGAATATAATGAAAGACGAGCCAGATTGGACAATCAAATATCGGAGGAAGCTGAACCGCCAAAGATGGGCGAACAAAAGAATTGGAGGATTATGCAACCCCACTCACTGGAGGATTGCAGTAAGGTATTTTAAGGCTGGTAATTGATACAAATAATTTTGAAATTAAGCATGCACTCTTTAACCTAGTTCAATAAAATCAATTCAGTAGATATTCTTTTGAGAAACCTTCCTTACATCTCCATATTTTTCTTTAGCATTGTGATACTTTGAAAATTAACGGAATCACGCAGGATGCGCTATGACTATGTCTGTTTCCTTTCTCTCTCCAAGATAAGGTGAGAGCATAGTTGTATACGCTACTGTCCGCTTCAATAGCAATGTGGGAAGAACTCTCACATATTTTTTCTAATAAGTTCTTCCCTCCTAAAACTGCACATATTCAAAACCAGATTGTTTCTTTTACTCAGCAGGGAGGAGAATTACTATACGAAGCATGGGAGTAGTACAAGGAGTTTTTGAGGTTGTGCCCACACCACGGTCTGGGGAAGTGGCTTGTAATTCAAATGTTTTATAATAATTTGAATTACTCAGCACGAATGGCTATTAACACCGTGGCAGGCGGCGCACTCATGAACAAAAGTGTGGATAAAGCATACAATCTAATAGAAGGTATGAAGCAAAATTACACTGAATGGGAGATCGAACGCGCTACAACTAGCACGGCAAACAGTTTGGAGGTAAGTATGATGGCTTAACTAGTTGAGAAGGTTCCTTTTTGTATCCGATAAACTGAAATATCTTGAACAACCTGCTACATGTACATTCTTTGTTAATGCCATTGCACATATTTGTGAATTGTGTGCATGCAAGGTCATCGTGGCCATGAATGCCAATTCCGCCAACCAATGCGACAAGCTCATTCTTTTAAGGGAACGCAACCACGGCAAGGTAATCTATTTTCAAATACTTATAACTCTGGATGACACAATGATCCAAACATTTCGTGGATAGAACCAAACAATCAACAACAACAATTTCCCCTACAATAGCAGCCATACCACCAAGGGTTCAATTATCAAACACCAAGGTCGCCTCCTCAACAACAACTATACTGACCGCCACATCAATGACAGAACCAATTTGATGTTGCATCTAGTCCCTCAAATTCTTGATTTTGATGATTAATGACATCAAATATTTCAAATTAACATTTTCACTAAGTGTGATTAAGGGTACAGGTCTCGAAAGCAAATCCACAAACTGGTTCTGTTGTGATGATGATCATATTAAAAGCAACCAAGAGTTTTTAGTTTTTAACAGTCTTGGAGTAAGAAGTACGGCCGGATGGATTAGACTTTGTTTTTATCTTTAACCATACTAATAAGAGAGCTCCAGGATAGTTTACATGAGTACAAATATGTGTCAAGAAGCTTGTGTCATATCTCTAGATCTAATCTCTCACTCACTCTGACTTTAATGCATATAGAATCAAGTTGAAGTTGAAAGTTTTGAGGTTGAGTTGAAACTAGACTTAAAATGCTTCAATTGAAAGTTCTTAGCATTTCTAGATAGTCCGAATTATTTCAGACAATCCAATTGCATATCCTTTGTTCTAAATGAAAGTGGTTTATTGTCTCGGATAATTTTCAAATTGTACTTGTGAAGACCACGAAGCTGGTCAGTAGTTGAGGTCACGAAGTTGGCTAGATGTCACAGTGCTGATGAATAATAAAACAAGATTTTTAAGTTTAGGGGAGTTTTAAAATTTTTGCTGCCAGACTTGTAGTAGTATCTATTCTAGATTTTCTTCGCAGTTGCATCTAATATTTTTTGGTGAGTACCACTGCTCGCCCTGAAATTTTTGTCATCATCTAGCATTTAAAAATCGGGTCTTTTTTGGGTCATATTCCTTTTCGGGTCATATTTCTGGAGTCAGAGAGAGAGAGATTAGGGTCAACCTGTATTCACCATATCAATCGTACAGACAACAGAATATCGGGACCAGCCACTACCACAGAAACAGACATCCAGGACGGCACATCACAGACGGTTATGAACTTTTCAATGGAACACCATCTGCGAAGGCCTGTTGGGAGAATATGTTAAGTTATCACAGTCGGTTCTGATGTCAAAACCAACTGTGATAGTCAACCAGACGGTTCTGAACACAAAACAGTCTGTAATAGTCTACTTATCACAGACGGTTTTAAACTAAAACCCGACTGTGATAGATACAATCGGTTCTCAACTGAGAACATTCTGTGATAACTAGAATATCACAGACAGTTCCGTTATCAAAATTGACTGTGATATATACAATCGGTTCTGAACTCAAAACCGACTGTGATAGTGTAGTGTTAAAGACGGTACTAATATCAGAACCGACTGTTCTAAACAGTGCCGGCGCTTCGAATTCTCAACTGTTAACATTTCGGTCTTCGATCTTCGTGCGGCGCCTAGGCGAACACGAAGCGTCGCTTTGGAAATTCTATAAATAGCTTGACAGTGGAATAATTGCCATTTACTTTACAAGTTTTTGTAATTCTCAAACTGTTTGACTCTTTAAGCTTCTTTGCGCCAATGGCATCCTCAATGGCATCGTCAGCCTCGCCCTCCCCGGTAAGAACTCTCAATCTTTTGAACTTACCCCTGTATTGTTAATCCCTGTTCAATACATTCTTGACCTGTTGATTTGCACAGGGAAGGGGAGCCGTGGAAGACTCGGGCAAGGTGAAAGCAAAGCTGAGGGCCCTCCAGGAGGAGCACAAGCTCCTTATGGAGAAGCACACTCAGCTACGACTTAACCTGGACGATCTCTTCCAGTGCATTCAGCGCATGAAGACGGATGGTGACAATGCTAGGGCGAGGATGAGGCGTCTTCGCAAGGAGAAGCAAGCCGCGAATATGACCATCGCTGGCTGCGGTTTGACTATGAAGGATACCATCGCGAAGCTGAGGGAGGTCGCAGGCCTTCTCGACGCGGTAGTAGTTGATCCTAAGGAGGACAACTTGTCGCTGGAGGAGTCCTGCGTCCTGGTTGCAAGTCAAACTAACTTTATTCTAGATGCAGCCAGGGCTAAGACCACTCCTTGACCTAGCATTCTGTACTTTTACTTTTTTTGTAAGTGACGAAAAAAAATTAATGAAAACTTTGTTATTATGTCAATTTTCCAATTTTCCAGCACATTCTTGGACTGCATGCTATCTTCCCTCTTTGTTTATCTTTCTTTCGCTTTTGGCGAACATTCGACCATACAAAGGTATGTGCACTGTGTGCGATCAAGGAACGACTATCGCGATCATATACATAGAAGCGGCAATCTTTGGCGCGTGAGGGCAGTCCATCGGAGCCCTACAAATAATATAGAAACAATATAAAAGTCGCAGGTCCCATGCAAATAATATAGAAAGAATATAGAAATTGGGCTTATTTGGCTGGATGGCATTGTGGCATGCCAAACGCTTCGAGTTTTCAACGTGCTTTAAATATCACAGACGGTTCTGAGGTAAAAAACGTCTGTGATAGACACTTTACAGACGGTTTTTATGTAAGGACCGACTGTGATAGTCCCAACAGTGACCGACGCTTCGAATTCTCAATGTTTTTTCAATATCACAGACGATTTTAACTCAAAACCGTCTGTAATGTGACTATCACAGACGTTTTTTACCTCAGAACCGTCTGTGATATTCACATTACAGACGGTTTTTATGTAAGGACCGACTGTGATAGTCCCAACAGTGATTGACGCTTCAAATTCTCAATTGTGTGTTGTGTCATTTCGGGTTCTGATGTTTGCGCAGCTCACTAGCCTGAGAACATGAAGCGTCGCCTTGGAAATTCTATAAATAGCTTGTTTTTCATTAATGATGAACAAATTAATTAAAAATTTGTTCTTATGTCAATTTTCCAATTTTCCAGCACGTTCTTGGAATATCACAGACGGTTCTTATTTAAAAACCGTCTGTGATAGTTCTATCACAGACGGTTTTCACAACAAAACCGTCTGTAATAGTATTTTATTACACACGGTTCTAATATGATAACTATCTGTGATCTTCATACGCTAGTTCACATATTGAAGTATATGTCTGAAACAGCAATACAAATACAGAAATATACACCAATACAAATATACAAATACACCAATTCACACATTCTAGTACATGTTCCAAATAGCAATACAAATACAATTATACACCAATTCACACATTTGATGTATATTACAAAAGTCACATCTAAAAGAGAACCTTTGCAATTAAACAACAAATGTAACTACCGACTACAAATTAGACTTGATACATCACAAATCCATTCATCTGAAACAGCAAATGTATGAACCACATTTGACTTAACCTTAGGAGTTCAGTTCAGAGACGCCCGAGGAGCTGGAACTGGTGTTGAGTTACATTTGTCTTGGTGATCTCTTTTGGCTCAAACTCAACTCATCAATGCAAATCAACTCAACTCAGTTGAGTTGAGTTGAGTTGAGTTGACTTGGAGCCTGAAGAAATCACTAATACAAATGTAAGATGCTTTCTATAGATCCTGATTTGAGAAACACACCGGGCTTGAGGGTCTTCTTGACCGAGCCAACTAAGATCTCGCCCTTCACTAACTTCCAGCTCTCGACGGTGATCTTCACCCTTTCTTTCGCCAACAAGCCAACGTACGTAGCGTACTGTGACGAAGAACGGTGAACTAAGTTGCCCCTCGTGAACATCGTCCAAGGACCTGCAGAGAATCATGTTGAAAAGAAGAAATAAAAATGGAAGATACAAGAATCGCAGGATAATTGCCATCATAGGATTAGGATAATCTAACAATGCCGAAATTTTACTTGCCTTACTTGCAATGCCGAAATCTAGTCGAGGGAATTGAAGCTACGATCGATTTTGGACTTGATTCACCAGAGAAACTAGTAGCCGTCGATGGAGGTGCGGCAGCCATCAATGGAGATTGCGGGTTAAGGCTTGTCGTGCCCAAGGAGAAAAAGAAGTGGAACGGTTCGACTGGAAGCAAAACTCCAGGGAGAGAACAAGTATTTGTAGAAGTCAAACGGTTCGAAATTCCAGGCATATTACAGACGGTTCGGACAGCAGAACCGTCTGTAATAGTAAAGCAGACGATTTTGATCTCCCAACCGTCTGTAATAGTAAAGCAGATGATTTTGATCTCCCAACCGTCTGTGATAGTCCCAATAGTGTCCGACGCTTCGAATTCTCAACATGCAATCGTGGATAACCGCACATAATAACTCATGCGCAGATGAAGAGACTTAATTATTTACTTCAAATTTAATTTGCATCGAATTATGTAATCTGACGCTTCAACTTCTTAAGTGGGCACTGTTCCGCCGTGTTGCAGTTTATCTCCCGAGAAATAATCATGAATTTATTGACCTTGAAAACCAGTAGTGTGCTTTTTAAAACTTGAGGCACCCGCGCATATGAACCGTCACCTTCTGGTCATCTGTAATTGTTCTAAGGGAAATCCTTTAGGGTCAATAACATTGTATTTTACTATCGGTTTCAACTGCCAAACCGATATGAAATTAAACTCTACTATCGGTTTATTGTTCATAACCGATAGTGATTTATATTGTGTTAAAGAGCCCCTGTTCTTAATTTACTATCGGTTAGTAATAATAAAACCGATAGTGAACAATGCCAGCACTCCAAACCCTAACTTACATTGTATTTACCATCGGTTTTGTGGTTCTGAACCGATAGTAAATATTCATATATTAGGTTATAACCTCGCACGATTTTCCCTCCAGTGCAACTGATCACATTCCAAATACTCACGCGCGGAAAACCCTAGCTTCCCCGACGTTCGCTTCTTCGCTCCTCTGTGCCACCATTGCCGATCGCAATCGGGTTCTCCACCGCCTCCAACTACTGCATCGCGCCACCGCCTCCGGCCACTCCACGAACGACTGTAAGTGTTCTTGACCAAACCACTCGTGTCAATTGCTTAAATTTATATGCAATGGTTCATATGTGGTTCAATGGATTACAAATATAAAACTAGAGTAAAATTCATGAACTACAAACTTGATAGCTATGAGAATTACAGACTTGATGAAAATCACTAGCAATTTGTCATACAGTGTAGTCCACTATCAGTTTCTTATTTAGAACCGATAGTAAATACCATAAACTGAATTTTCTGTTAATTATTTCCCATTTTCTAATTTTCATCTGAAATTTTGGTTCATTTAAATTTTAATAGACTTTATGTTCCTGCAGAGAGACTAGCATATTTTGCACTGCTAATCTTATATATTTTTTTGAATACAAACTTGAGTACTATCGGTTTTACTTGAAAAACCGATAGAAAATAGAGTATGTCATAGTTTGTACTGCTAATCTGAATTTTCTGTTAATTACTTCCCATTTTCTAATTTTCATCTGAAATTTTGGTTCATTTAAATTTTAACAGACTTTATGTTCCTGCAGAGAGACTAGCATAGTTTGCACTACTAATCTTATAAATTTTCCTAAATACAAACTTGAGTACTATCGGTTTTACTTGGAAAACCGATAGGAAATATAATATGTCATAGTTTGCACTGCATGCTAATCTGAATTTTCTGTTAATTATTTCTCATTTTCTAATTTTCATCTGAAATTTTGGTTCATTTAAATTTTAACAGACTTTATGTTCCTGCAAAGAGACTAGCATAGTTTGCACTGCTAATCTTATATATTTTCCTGAATACAAACTTGAGTACTATCGGTTTTACTTGGAAAACTGATAGGAAATAGAGTATGTCATATCGATTTGTTATTGTCAACCGATAGTACATTGAAAAGTCTAAATTTTGCAGAGTTCATATTTCATTTGTGAAAAGAATCAACTATTGCTCCAATCAAATACATTTGAAATGAAAATTTAAAGAAATGATTTTCATTGCATGAAATATATTTTTCTGATGAAATTTTCCAAATAGGATTAATTTTACAATCAAGAGTTATCGAATGACCTTTATGTTAAGCAAGAAGGTATCAGTTCGACAACCCTTTGCAAATTGAGTTTACAAATCCACTTTAAATCTATTTTGAAGACCATGTTGATAGGAATTTATGATTTTTGGCCTTTTGAATGAAAATTTAACATTTTAACAAAAAGTGGTGGTTCATCATTGCCATTCCATTTTAGTTATGAACTTTGTCATGTACCTTTCTTCATATCAATTGATGGTCTGTTCATGAAATTTTAGGTAAAGCCATGTCGGCATCTTTCTCGGCTGATAGTAGTGATTCGGCGATGGCGAACGTAGATGGCACTGCCTCGTCCCAGCGCAAGAGGAAGGCGCGAGGCGCGACGATGTTGGCCCGTTTGGCCAAACGCGCGGATCTTTCATGTGAGTTCAACCAGTTCGGGAGACCGATCGGGAAGAACGCCGGTCACTATGCTGCCTATGTTGGCTTGTTGGCGAAGGAAAGGGTGAAGATCACCGTCCAGAGCTGGAAGCACGTTAAGGCCGACGAGAGGGATAGGCTGTGGGCGGAAGTGAAGGTAAAATTAATCAAAATCACTGAACTCTTGAGTAATCACATTCTCTTGGTTTATCCCAGAGATTAGATAAGTCCTGCTTATATGCACCATTTGAAACAGGCCAAGTGGAACATCCCCGACAATGGTCCCAAGATAACTTGCTTGAAGGACATGAACAACACGTGAAAAACCTTCAAGAGCGTCCTCATTAGTACCTTCCTCGCTAAAGGCAAATCTCCATGCGAGAAGTACCCCTTCATAACGGAGGAGGTATGGGAGCAATTCACCCAACAGAAGGGGACTCCTGAGTTCAAGGTATGTATGGTTCCTTTGCTTGGTTACACCATTGTATGCAGTAAGTAGCGGTGCATTAATTTTCTTGTTTCTGGTATGAAGGCCCTCAGCGAGAAGAACAAGGCAATCCAGAGGAGGAACGACCACCCACACCGGCTCGGCTCTCATGGCTATGCGGGGAAGGAGGAGCAGTGGAAGAAGGCTGAAGACGAGGCGTCGAATTTCGTCGACTCCCCTGACCTACCACTCTCCGAGATCCGTGATCCGCGATGCAAGCGCTGGTGGCTGGCCAGAGGGACCGTGTCGGCCACGGGGACTGTGGAGTTCCCAAACCCCAAGGACGTCGAGGTCGTGCAGTGACTCGTAAGTTGGCTAACTTCCTGGTTGGAATCATAGAGTGTGGTAGAAAAAACTATGATCACTAGTGTGCGCACAAGTTTGTATATATTTCTTCCTCACAATAGAGAGCTTTGAATGTAACAGATCTCTTGCTCGAAGGAGGCGACCGAGGGATTGTTCACTCCCCATAGGGAGAACGACATCCTTACCTGGGCTCTAGGGAACAAGGAGCATCCAGGGGGGACGCGAACCGTGGGGGGTGTGGTGCCATGGAAGGAAGGCTTCTCGGAGCCCGGGCAAAAGGCGAAGAAGGCTGGCAGCTGGAAGGAAAGGGAAGTGGAGCTATCTCAGAAGATACGGGCAGATGTGACTGCACAATTCACGGACATGTTCACTCAAATGAACGAGAAGTATGAACGCCTCAGCCGAGTTGTGCAGTCCAAGGGTTTAGATCCAGCTGCCGAGGTCGACGCTGCCAGGCCGAGTAGTTGCGGCTCGAAGGTTCACGTGGATCCAGTGGACCTGATCGAGGTATTGCAACTCTTGAGCTATATATGCAGTTCGGTTGATTCCACTCCTGTTACGTTAGAATTGTTTCGCTAACCTATTATAATTGTTGCAAATTGCAGAAGCCGGAGAGCTGTAGCCTATTGATCAACATAGGCGACAAACCTGTAGTGGTTGCAAACGGGGTCGTATACCAGTCTTTGGAGGATGTCCGGATCCACTGCGTACCTTTGGAGCCTGGATTCGCAAAGATACAGGTGGACATGGCCCTCCCGGGCTACAGCTCTTTTCCGTTGCCCGTCCCAACAGACGAAATGCGGAAAATTGGCGAGGCATTGGGCTCGTACATACAGTGGCCCAAGAAGGGTGTTAGACTACAGGAGGTAAACCCTAGCCATTCTAGTTTACAACTCAGTTAATATACTCAATTTGCAAAATCTAACTTATGTGTTTGTACTTAAAGTGGACGATGGATACCAGCTCACTTCCTGAGGACACCACCCCCGCCACAACGCATGACCGAGCTCCTTCGGCCCCTATGCCTCCTCCAACGGCCTCAAACCCTTTGCCATCAAATGAGGCCGGCGACACCACACCCCAACCTTCGAAGGTATACACTCGCTCCCCGCCCAAAGGCAAGGACAAGGCCAAAGGCAAGGCCAAACAAAGCCAGCCGGGTACGTTCAAGAACGGGTCCTCACTCGTATCGGAGTACCTTCTGCGCAATATGGATCAAATAACCAGAAGTCTCCACGAGTGGTACCTGACCCGGTCTAGGCGCCACATCAACTTCTTAGTTCACTTCAGGCCAGGTCATTTTCACCGTGAGGCCGGGAGCATATCGGTGGCCCACGAGGATTTGTTCGACCTCCTCAACTGGCGGGAGCTTGATATGTCCATCATACGGACTGGAGTCCTGTGAGTTTGCTGTTGTCTGAAGTTATCATAGTTCGTTTCATAAATCTAATCACTTTGTATGCACTACTTACTAATGTCTACTTTGCATCCAGGTGCATGTATAGGCTGGCGTCGATGAGGGCATGTGACAAGGTGGGTTTCCTCGACCCAGAGAAAATAAGCCTCACGATGCTAGAGCACGACCAAGCACATGTGGAGGAATGCATATCAAGGGCACTACTAGCGCAGCAAAACCGAGAGTTCATCCTTGCGCCGTACCACCAAAGGTTAGTGCATTTCCTACTAATTTAACTCATTCTTGTATGTTACGCCTAACATATGTATGAAACGGTTCGCTTATATATGCAATGTAGGGGCCACTGGATCCTCGCCATCATTTGCCATGGATGAATGAGGTATATTACCTCGATTCGATGAGCGACAAGGTAACGCATGTTTTCACCCTCACATGACACATAGACGCGTAAGTAACATAGTTGTTTTAAATTTTTCTCTGACTAGCTAATTAATGATAACATATTAACCGGCAATGCTAAATTAAATACAGGGCTTTCAAATATTATGCTAGTGCTGGAGGGAGGCATGACGCGTCGAAGGGCACAACAATTTCTTGGAAAGAATATGAGGTAATTAATACGGATGGAAGTACTCATGATGAGTCTTTTAATTTAAGCTTAATTAGTTCTTTCGAGTTAATGTGGGTTTATGTCTTTGCATATGCAATTTTCCCAGTACCATCAGCAGCCACAATCGTAGGAATGTGGCTTCTATGTCATGAGATTCATGTATGACCTGATCAAGAGAAACTTTGCCCAATTCCCTAAGGTAACCATTTTTTCTGACTCAAAGTCGAACTTTAATTGGATGTGACGTACGATCCTAACTTCATACACGCATATATGCAGAGCGCCATGTTGAAAGAGCAATATGAGTTGCCTCAATTGAAGGAGCTGCGAACAATTTGGGCTCAATATGTCATGGAAAAAGTGGCTATCAACGATCGATTGTAACTGACTTGTGTAATATATATTGAATGTGTTGATTGCTGTATTTGTGAATAAACTCAATATGTGAATAGATTCATTGATGTATTTGTGAATAAACTCGATCAATATGTGAATAAATTCAATTTGTCCAATGCATGTGTATATTGCTGTATTAGTGTATTTGTGAACAAATTCAATATGTGAATATTGGTCTATTTGTAAATATTGGTGTATTTGTGAATGATCCAATGTATCTCTGTATTGCTGTATGTATATGTGAAAGATTCCAGTACTAACCGTGTCGAGTACATAACCGATAGGAAAAACTACACAGTACTATCGGTTATATACTACAACCGATAGAATAAATATTCCAATACTATCGGTTCATATACAACAATTGATAGAATAAAGTTTTCAATACTAACTGTGTCTACACAATACTATCGGTTTAGATCCCAGCCGATAGAAAAAACCTACACAATACTATCAGTTTAGATCCGAGCCGATAGAAAAAACCTACACAATACTATCGGTTTAGATCCGAGCCGATAAAAGAAATAGTCGTTAGCGATTAGTGAACGTTGGGAATGTAGATGTTTTACTAACGGTTTTCAACCGATAGAAGTGCGCTACGTTTCTACTATTGTGCCGATCACTATCGGTAAGAGAACCAATAGTAGAGTGGATTTTTAACCGATAGTGAAAAGCATTTCTGTAGTAGTGTAACAAGAAAATACTACTGCTATCAAGATGGTTTTGAACTCAAAACCGTCTCTGATAGTTACATTACAGACGGTTTTAATGTCAGGACCGATTGTAATAGTCTCAACGTTCTTTGAACATCCACAGACATATATATACACCATAACACCATAATATATCATTTTTTTAAATACTAACATTGAAAATAAGATAAAACCAAATATGAAAAACATTTTATTCAATCATTTGGTCACGTTTCTAATATTATTGACAACCGTCCGATTGGTATTGGAAGCTCTTACATGCAGATTCATCATCATATACTAATTCACCAGAGAAACTAGTGGCCGTCGATGGAGTTGCGGCGGCCATCAATGGAGGTTACGGGTTAGGGTTTGTCGTGCCCAAGGAGAAAAATAAGTGGAACAATTCAACTAGTCGAACGGTTTGACTGCAAGCAATCCAGGATATTATAGACGGTTCGGACTTTATCACCGTCTGTGATAGTAGAGCAGACTGTTGATTTTATAATTATCACAGATAGTTATGAAGTAAACACCGACTGTGATAGTAAAGCGGACGGTTTTGAGCTCGGAACCATCTGTGATATTCTAATTATCACCGACGGTTCAGATGTCAAAACCGTCTGTGATATTCTATTCTACAAAAATGCACCGATATTACCGACGGTATTATATAGAACTGTCTGTATTGAACCTGGTATAAAAGGTCTTTTGGCGGATGTTTTGAGCTAGTCGTACACTCTTGCTCGACATACTGTTCAGTTGGAAGAGATCTGGGGCAAGGAAGAGCAAAATCTCAAAAGGGGAGCATTTGTGGGCAACAAATTTGAAGATCCAAGGTTGGTACTTGCTCCTAAGGCATACACATTACTTGATTTCATCATCAATATCGATCTCCATTGATTGATCAAATTAGAGGGAGAGGGAGGAGAAGCTACAGTAGCAAATCCTGGTTGTAACTCAGTAGCAAATCCTGGTTGTAACTCATTTTCGACCTGTAGCTATTTAATTGCTTTATGATGTGTTATCCACGCCCCCAACTAATTGCTTGCAGTTCAAGTAGTAGTTAACTAGTTATACTGCAAACTCCACATCAAACACTAGCTAGCTAGATTTATAATTTATTGCGTGTCGACCGTACGTAGAGCATTACTAATTAGCATGTGTATGAATTTAATTAATTGCAGATGGTCCATCGAGACTGGATGTATAATGATAACCGAGTGAGTGAGGAATACATGAAAGGTGTTTTAGATTTCCAAAAAGCTGCTGAGCAAGACATGGCGAAGAAGAGTTTACCATATATGTACTGTCCTTGCGTAGATTGCCAAAATCTTAAGATGTTCACCAACTTATTTAAAATTCACCCACTTGATCCGACGTGGTTTCAAAAAGGGGTACACGTGTTGGGTCCACTATGGAGAAGAGCCAACTGCAGAAACAAGTGTCACTCAGGTTGAGGAACAGGACATGTCGGATCCCAACAACGACTTCGTTGAGGATATGCTAGAGGATGACAATTTAGATGACATGTTGCGTGATTTGGAAGTAAATTACAATGAAAGGGAGTTTGGCAAATTCAAGCGCTTGATTGAAGACTTAGAAAAGCCCTTGTTCCCTGGTTGCAAGTTGAAGTACACAAAGTTGGCCTCTGTGCTTGAACTGTTAAAATTGAAGGCAAGTAACAGCTGGACCGACAAGAGTTTCACGGCACTGTTAGATCTTTTGGCGGACATGCTTCCGGAAGGAAACGAGTTGCCAAAAAACACCTACCAAACGAAAAAGTTGTTTTGTCCTTTGGGAATGGAAGTAGAAAGGATACACGCATACCCTAATGATTGCATCCTTTACTGTAACGACTAAAAGGATATGCATGTTTGTCCGGTGTACGGCGCATCCCGCTGTAAGCGTAAGGACCAAACCGACGACGGCGACTGCGCTGAGATAAAGCAAGGACCTCCTGCTAAGGTGTTGTGGTATTTGCCCGTCATTCCCCGCTTGCAGCGTTTGTTTGCAAACCGTAAAGAGGCAAAATTATTGCGTTGGCACTCGGAAGACCGGAAGAAGGATGGAAAGCTGAGACACCCCGCTGATTCTTCGCAGTGGAGAAACATCGACAGGGAATTTGTTAACTTTGGAGCGGAATTGAGGAATATAATGTTCGGGTTGAGTACCGATGGAATTAATCCTTTTGGTAACATGAGCAGTCGGCATAGCACTTGACCGGTTCTTTTGTGTATCTACAACCTTCCTCCTTGGTTGTGTATGAAGCGCAAGTACATCACGATGTCTCTACTTATCTCAGGACCAAAACAACCCGAAAACGATATTGATGTGTACCTAGCACCATTGATAGAGGATCTCCTAACAATGTGGAACGAAGGGGTGCAGGTATGGGACGCATACAAACGAGAGACCTTCATCCTACGTGCTATGATATTCTGCACCATCAACGATTTCCCTACCCTTGAAAATTTGTCGGGCCGTAGTACGAAAGGAGCCAAAGCCTGTCCCCACTGCGAAGATGAGACTGAGAGCGTGTGGCTGAAGAATTGCAGGAAAACAATGTACATGCGTCACCGTATGTTTCTTTTGAAGAATGACGCGTATCGTAAGAGGAAGAGGGAATTTGACGGCCACAAGGAAGATGGTTCAGCCCCGAAGCCTACACGCAGGAAAGAAGTTTACTCACGGGTGAAGGACATAGACGTTGTGTTTGGAAAGGGTCGTAAATTGAAACCCCGCACGAAGAACACTTGGAAGAAGAGATCGATATTTTGGGACTTACCGTATTGGGAGCATTTAGAGGTTCGTCATTGCATTGATGTCATGCATGTAGAGAAGAATGTTTGCGACAGTTTAATCGGCCTAGTGCTGAACATTCCGGGGAAGACAAAGGATGACGTCAATGTGCGGCGTTACATGATCGAAATGGAAATCAGGCCTGAGCTAGCACCGAGAGAGGACGATAAAGGCCGTATATACCTCCCCCCTGCATGCTACACTTTGTGCAAGGCTGAGAGGACAGAACTCTGTAAGTGTCTCTATGGTGTTAAAGTTCCATCGGGTTACTCCACAAATATGAAAAAGCTTGTGTCCATGGGCGATTTGAAATTGCTGGGTATGAAGTCTCATGATTGTCACATGTTGATGACACAAATGCTTCATGTTGCCATCCGGAGTATTCTGCCACATAAAGTCAGAGAGACTATCACGAGGCTGTGTTATTTCTTTAATGCAATTTCTTGCAAGGTCATTGATCCCGATGGACTAGATTCTCTGCAGAGCGAGGTGGTTCAAACTCTCTGTCAGCTTGAGATGTATTTTCCTCCTTCGTTTTTTGATATCATGGTCCATCTCACCATCCACCTTGTCAGAGAAATCAAGATATGTGGACCTGTGTTCCTACGTTATATGTATTCATTCGAGAGATACATGGGTGTACTTAAGGCCTACATGAGGAATCGGTTTCGGCACGAGGGTAGCATTGTCGAAGGTTATGCAGCGGAAGAGGTTATTGAGTTCTGCGTCGATTACATGGCCGAGGTAGAAGCAATAGGAGTTCCTGTGTCTCGTCACGAGGGGAGGCTTGATGGTGTTGGCACTATTGGACGGAGAGCCGTCACTCCTGATTTCGATATGTACTCAAAAACTCATTTTTGGGTTTTGCAACACATGACGGAGGTGTCTACATACATCGACGAGCACAAGGAGATGCTATAACAAGACAATCCTCGCCGATCCGAGTTTTGAATCACGGGAGAACATAACAGTCAATTCAACGCGTGGATGAAAGTGCGAATCATTGGAGAGTCCGCAAGTGAGAACCTTAAATGGTTGGCAAAAGGGCACACGGTTACTGTACAGACATGGCAGGGATACGACATCAATGGGTACACATTTTACACGAAAACTCAAGATCAAAAGAGCACTGTGCGAAATAGTGGAGTAAGCGTAGAAGCTTTTCATGAGGAGTTCAGCGAGACAGGCCCAACAAGGGTAGTACGTAGATTGAACTCGTACTATGGGTTCATTGAAGAAATTTGGGAGCTCGATTACGTACTGTTCAAGATTCCCCTGTTTCGATGCCAATGGGTCCAAATCCCACAGAGTGTGAAGGTTGACAGTTACAGTTTCACTTATGTGGATCTCGATTGAGTTGCTTATAAAGATGAGCCATTCATCCTTGCAAAGCAAGCCATTCAGGTCATTTATGTCACTGACCCGACCAATAAGAAGTGGCACGTTTTCCTTCATGGCAAGAGAAGGATTGTTGGAGTTGAAAATGTCATAGACGAGGAGGAATACAATCAATTTGATGAGATGCCTCCATTTGGAGATGGCGTACAGGTCGATACTGAAGACACCGATGAAACCAGTTACGTGCGTATGGATTACCAGGAAGGGTTATACTTTAAAGATAATCAACCGTACGTCCTTATCTCTCTATTTCCATCGGTATAGCTTATATATCTCCTCTAATTCTCGTCTTTGCAGGGCCGCGGGAAGTGGAAAGTTGAGGATAACATGGCTGTATATGTGGAAATTGTCTGTCAAAGTCCCCATTTGTATGTAACATTTATTTGAGCATGCTCCATATTGTATATTAAATTTATTTGAGCATGCTCCACATTGTAACCAATTTTCGGATCTACATTGCAACCAATTTACGGAGCATTTGGACTCCATTTGAAATATCTGAGTGTTCATTTAAAACAAGTTTTCGAGCATTCAGAGTTGCAGAGCTACAGAGTTTTTGGTTGTAAAACTCTACATATTGCGTAGAAGACGTTCAGAGTTAAGGTTCTGAAGTTACGTGCATTCGTGCAGTCACAGTCGGTTCTGAAGTCAAAACCGTCTGTGATAATCTCTCTAGAGATTATCACTAGAGAGATTATCACAGACGGTTATGAATTATCACAGACGGTTATGAATCTAGAACCGACTGTGATATTCCTAACAGTGTCCGATGCTTCGAGTTCTTAACGTGCATTCGTGCAGTCACAGTCGGTTCTCAAGTAAAAACCGTCTGTGATAATCTCTCTAGAGATTATCACTAGAAGATTATCACAGACGGTTTTGACTTGAGAACCGACTGTGATAATATTATCACAGACGGTTATGAATATTCGACCGACTGTGATAATCTCTCTACGTGGTACGTAGTTTAAGGCGGGCTTTGTCCCTCTCATTTCCAGACTTCGCGACTGTTTTCCCTAGCTCTCTCCGCCCTCGCACCGTCCGTGGCGATCACCTCCATCGCCTCCCCACAGTCCGGCGCGATCACCTCCATCTCCTCCCCACCGTCCGTCGCGATCACCTCCATCGCCTTTCCACCGTCAGGCGTGATCACCTCCATCGCCCTCCCAACTTCCGGCGCGATCACCTCCGTCGCCTCCCCACAGTTTCTGCCATTCTTGGTTAATTATAAGTATATGGGTTTTGTTATAGAATTATTAGTTTCATATTTACTAAAAGTGTTCTCTCTTTCACTTATGTTAGGAACTGATATGTCTGGTGATGAAATGCACCACTCAGGGAGTCAGAGTGACCTTGCTGGCGATGATACGCCTGGGCCGGAGGTCGCCGCGTCCACCGTGACCCAGTCGCAAAAGAGAAAGGGGCGAGGCCGGACGACATGCGCGCGTCTCGACAAGCGGGAAAAGCAGCACGTACAGTTCGACGACAATGGTGTGCCAGAAGCTCCGGACAAACTTGTCGGTCAATACCGCTTATTATGCGGCAAAGTGGCAAGGGAGCGAGTGCCCATCACCACCTCCGACTAGGGTCAAGTGCCTCCAGAGTGCAAGGATGCGCTGTGGGAAGAAGTGCAGGCGGCGTTTCACATTCCCGAGAATCACCAGTTCACCATCCACCGGACGATACTGATGTCAATAAACAAGGCGTGGAGGAACTTCAAGAGCCACCTTGTCAGGCACTATGTGAAAGAGTCGAAGACCCCCTTCAATGACTACCCTTTCGTGACTCCCGAGGCATGGCAACAGTTCGTGGAGATGAAGGGCAAGCTTGAGTTCCAGGAGCTTAGTGCGAAGGGCCAGGCTAACCAGGCCAAGAATACCCACCCACACAAACTAGGCACCAATGGGTATGTGGGGAAGAAGGGGTTGTAAAGGAAGTAGGACGAGGAGGCTTCCCAGTCTTCGGCCGACGCTCCTTATGCGGCCATAACGGACGTGCGCGCCCGCAATTGGTGCCGAGCAAGATCGACGATGACCTCCTCCAGAAGCGCCTCTGTGAATAACCCTGCGGACAGGGAAGTGATCGACCAGCTGGTAAGATTGTACGATCACGTACTTTCTCGTAACAGGCATGCAATGGGTTGTATTGCTAAGTTCTCCTGTTGCAGGTGACGCTGAGTGCGCAGGCGGCATCCAGAGAGTTCAACCCGAGGAGAGACAAGGATATCCTCACGGCGGCGTTAGGAAACAAGGAGCATCCAGGCCGCCTGCGCGGCCTCAGTGCCACTATGCCTTGGAGGGATGGTTTCCCTGATGATGAGGCGGCTAAGAGGAGAAAGAGATCCCACAAAGCCCGCGATGAACGGCTCATGGAGGAGATGCGATCGGAGTTCGCTGCTCAGGACAAAGCACTCCTGCAGCAGTTGTCGGAGATGCAGGCCATGTATGACGAGCTAAAACAGGCGACCCAGGGCACCCCCCTTGTAGTAGCGGAATTACCGACCCCCATTCTTGGCCACCGTAGTATCTGTGCGTCCGCGCCGGGGTCTTCGCAGACAAAACCCTCTCCAAAGTATCTGGTGGACTTTCTGCAGGTAATGACCATTTTTCTATATTAATTCATTCGAAAGTGAAAAGCGGTGAAATTCAATATGTTAATGCGCACTGTTTGTAGGAACCCACCTCTTGCAAGCTTATGGTGCTGGCCGGTCTCTTCCCGATTGAGGTTGGCCGTGGGATGGCGCAACCATGCACGGTGGGGGACCACAATCCATGGTGTCCCTTTATCTGAGGGTTTTGCACGGGTCCTGGTGGAGAGTGTCTTCGACCAATGCAAGGGTTTTCCATTGGAGAAGCCGCCGAACGACAAGATTACCACTCTCGAGGATGCGGTGCACACATTCGTGCAATGGCCCAAGAAAGACATCGTCCTGGATGAGGTAATTTCCCCACCAGTTTCATAATTCGTACTGTAATAATAGCCCTCAGAGTTAGTGTCCATTACTATACGTAGGTTCTTACATCACAGACGGACACCGACACTCGGCCTACTAGCCAGCCGACCCCTCCGAGAAGGCAACCAACGGGTCCGATGACGAAGCTGACTCCGACTAGGAGGTAACCATTCAAGGCTAGTAGGGGAAAAGCAAAGAAGAGCTCGGCGAAGGAGAGTGAGAAGAGTGTGCCAGCTCTCATGCCGTTCGCTCTGGGGATGCCTATGGCCTCCGATGCCGCAATTTCTAGCATGGGGTTAGCATGCCAGAGCCTGCATGGATGGTACATGAATAGGACAAACAAGACCAGGACGCAGCGTCCGATGCACATCATGGTCAAGTACACCGTGGCAGAGTTCCACAACAATGTCGGGACCTACCCGGTGACCTTCAAAGACCTGCACAGTTTACTCAACAAAGATGCGCTTGACTTGTCAATCCTACGGTCTTGGGTGCTGTAAGTATCCTACTATCCTACATTTGTTCGTGCATATAAGGATATATGTCATTTATTAATTGGTTACTTTCGTGCAGCTGCATGACCAGATATGCCAAAGCTAAGGGCGAACCTGTTGGTTTCTTGGACTCCCAGATGGTCGCCGAGGTGATGTTTAGGACTGACGCGGACTTCGTTGTTGACTACATCAAAAGAGAGTTGCTTGCTCAGGTCGACAAGGAGTACATACTTGTACCCTACAACCAGAGGTGAGTGCTTTCATCAGTACTTCACCCGTAGATTAGTGTCTCCATATGCACACCCCCAAACTTAGATTAAATTATTAATTCTTTACGTGTAACATGTAGCTACCATTGGATCCTGCTAGTACTTATTCCGAAAAGAAACAAGGTGTTCTACCTTGATTCATTGCAGAGGAAAGGGTACGAGTATTGCGGCGCACGAGATGTATTCAAAAGGTTATGATATTCATGTTGACCTGTCTTGCATCTAGATTTACTATCCTCAAATTGTCAATTTCGACTATCCTCAAACTGTCAATTTTGACTATCTGCAGGGCTTTCATGAACTACTTTGCCGACGGAGGGCGACAACACGAGCAGCGAGCCGATAAGTTTCAATGGTTACAATTTTTGGTACAAATTTCAACTGGCATCTGTTTTACTTTATAACATATCCCCAACTAACTCTCGGTCTGTAAATTGGTAGTGCCATCAGCAGCCGGATGACAATACATGTGGGTTCTACGTGATGCGCCACATGTATGACCTGATCATCACCCCTCACCGGCCAGATTTCCCCGAGGTATACAACTGCTCCCCTTTGTATCGATTTGGCAGAATTTACAATTGCATTAAGCTAATTTTTTCTGTACCAACTCTTGCTGCAGGGGGTTGACTTCCCTTCGGAAAGCTTTGACCCTCGACAGATTGGTATGGTCCGAGGGATGCTCGCTGAGTTTTTCCTTGTAGAGGTCATATCAACCAAGGGGAAGTTTAAGGACCCGCAAGATTCGTATTAGTACAGCCTTACTAATTGAGATTATCTGAAAGGAATAGGTACATATAGTATAGTACATCTAACATACTGACTTTAATTGTCGATTACATTTATTTGTTCAATCTCAATTGTACATAATTCTGAGTTATGTGCTGTATATATGAAATGTATGCTATTGTACATGTTTCTAAGTTGTGTGCATGTATGAGATGAACTGTATATATTTGAGTACTGTGCATGTATGAAATGAACTGTATATATGAAATGCTATTTGTACAGAGGACATGGCTAGCATGATTCCTGATGCTAGCCACAAAAAAAAGAAATTTATTAAAATAAATTAATATGCACAGACGGTTTTGATCTTATAAACCGTCTGTGATAGATCGAACTATGTACGTATCACAGAGTATCACAGACCATTCTGAGCTAATAACCGTCTCCGATAATGAAACTATTCCAGATGGTTTTGACCTGAAAACCGTCTGTGATACTATTTGACAAGGATTGTTACCCGAGCTAGTTTGGAGTAATGCACACCTGGTTCAAGACAGATTCGAACCAGACAAGTGTCCGGAGGTCCGTTGCTATGATCTCAGACGACCTGAGAAGCGCGGACACATGGTCGCAAGTTTTGCGCGATCATGAGATCGCAGACATTACGCGGTCAGGAGATCGTAGACGATGCGCGGTCAGGAGGCCGTAGACAATGCGCGGTCAGAAGATCATTGACTACTCTCGACCTGAGTAACTTAGGATTGCTTACCACTCTGTACAAGCGTATCCCGAGTATCACGAAGATCCTTCCACGTATGAAGACAACTGCCAGGAGGTTAACATGTGTGGTTATCCCTCGATTGCACGTGTTAAGCCTGCGTGGAAGTTAAGTGCAGTTATCAAAACTACACCCAAGCAACCGTTCAAAGTCGTTGTGCATTGGCGCCCTTTCGACCAGTATAAAAGGTGAGAAAATGTACCAAACGGATGGAGAAGACAGATTCGACAGATCCCAGAGATCCGACTCACGAACACCACAAGCTTTTATAGACTAGTTTAGTCGTGTTTTAGAAAATCACACAGAAAAGGTCTTCGCCTGTGATGATCTTTTCTACCACTTTGTAACCTTTTTTCCATACATAGTGAAATCACAACAAAACGTAGAGCTATTACTCCCACCATTGAGGGCCCGAACCTGTATAAATCTCTCTGTGCCCCAACTGACATTGCTCATCATCCCTTTCCGGAGGGACACCCTGAAAGGCCTCACAACTCACAAAAATCTACATAAGTTCGACTAAGGACTCCGAGTCCGAATCGTCGACAACTGGCGCCCACCGTGGGGCCTTTCTCAAGGCGTTCTTATTTCTATCCGGAGGTTCGGTGAGCCATGTCTGGAGCATATGATTCCGAGAATGACTTCGATCTCGAAGATTATGCCCACATCCAGATGCCTTCACCTAGTGATCCTGTTTCAATGGAGGAAACCGGAGGCGAAGACATCCCGAAGGTCGATTCGGCCACTCAGGTCATGTCTATCAACCAGGAGACAACAGACGCAGAACCGAAACCCACTGTCATTTCTACTGCGTTGGAGGTCAAATCCGGTCCATCGCACGACCCTGCTGAGGGTAAGGGCGATGTTGATTAGGAATCTAGCTCGGGGAGGTTTGATCCTGATAACCTCCATCGTCTCTTTGATTTCGAGTCCGACTCGGAACAAACAGAGATGCTTTCTCCATCGGCGACCTCATTCCCTAGGCAATTCACTAACTTATCGGAAGAAACTCCCGATCAGCGGGCTGCTAGGGAAGAACAGGAATGCAAGCAAAAGAAGGATCAAGAGCGTGAGCAGCAAGATAATGAACTTCGCAGAACAGCCCTAGAGGCTCTTCAAAATGCGCAAGCTTGTTACGACGCTGCTCCGAGTTCCTCCCGTCGACCGCGTGGTCGCAGACGCGACCAAACACCATCTTTACCCCCGGAACATTTACCGGCGGACGAGGAGACGGTGACACCTGGCGCACCCAGGAGGAGCACGCATGGCCGACTTCGATCCATCGCAGAGATCCTGTGTAATTTTCCTCTGACCGTCATGGATGCGCAGAAACCCGCCTTCGCCAGAATCTTGGCGGAGAGGTTAGACGAGGTTGCATCCGAAGCGACCCCTACAGCCTCTTCCCGGTCGGCGATATGTTCCCACGAAAGAGACTATTCTAACTCTAGTTCTGGTAGACGGAATCGTCCACTGCTAGTGCCGTCTCGGCATGACAAAGCTAGACGGACAGGAAATTGTCGTGATCGGGAACGAATTCCTGTCTACTCTCGACTGAGACCACACATGGCCTCTCCTTCACGTGAGGTCGCCTGAGATCAGGTCGAGAGTAGCAGGTCCATCCATGGTCCTTATGTCAATTGTAAAGCTTTATCGCCCGGCCTTCGTGCGGTCGTTTGGCCAGATAAGTTCAAACCAGGGGCCATAGAAAGATTTGACGGAACTCAGAATCCATCGGAGTTCCTTCAAATTTACATCACTGCTATTCAGGCAGCAAGTGGCGATGACCGTGTCATGGCCAACTATTTGCCTACAGTTCTCCAGGGACCGGCAAGAACCTGGCTATTCAACTAGCCCGAGGGTTCAATATATAACTGGGAAATGTTGTGCGATGCCATCCTCAACAATTTCCAGAATTGTTATCAGAAGCCGGGAAAAGAGGACGACCTCCATCGACTACGACAAACATCGACCAAAACTCTTCGTCAGTTTGTCAAGAGATTCGTCGGAGTAAGAAATACCATCCCGAACATATCTGATAATTCCGTTATTAGGGCATTTAAACACGCCGTTCGATATCGGAGGTTTACGGAGGATTTGCTCATCCATCCCCCTCGATGAGTAGCCGATCTTTTTGATATGGCTGATCGATATTCCGACGCGGCCAAGGCCGTTGAATGGAACTGGATGGTGGACAAAGGAAACTTACCGCCTCAACCATGTCTCAAGGACGTGAAGGGAGGAGATTCGAACAAGAAGCCGGAGTCTTCATCAGGCGGGAAGTTGAAGAAATCAAAAAGGAGTCGAACTGGACAGTACCGAGAGGCCGCGGTCGTAGAGAAACCTCCATCGACCAAAGGTAACAAACCTTCGTTTAAAAATAAAACTGCTTCTGGTGGTCGCAGTGCCGACCAGCCAGAGAAGTCGACTAACCCGCAGGAAGGCAAGAGATGGTGTCCACTCCACAACTCTGCAGGCCACGACCTCAAGAATTGCCGGAGTTGGTTAAAGCAGTTGGATGACTTCTACCAAGGGATCGGACCTATGCCGACCTTGCCGCCAAAAGAACAAACTTGCAGGCTAAGAGACGCCAGCGGGGACGAAAAGATGTCCTACCAGCTTTTTATCGAGAGGTGAACCAAACGGAGACTCCCCTTGGTGAACCTCAATACCCCCATTGGTCAGATACTCCTTTGATGTTTGATCGCTCCGATTGCCCTGTGGGGCTTACTCGACCATTGAGACTACCTCTAGTCATAACCCCAATTATCAGTAATGCGAGAGTAGAAATGGTCATGATCGATGGAGGTAGCTCCTTGGACATTTTATTGGTCAAGGAGCTGGACGAGATGCAAATTCCTCGTTCGAAAATCAAACCCATAATTCATCTGTTTTATGGGATAATTCCTGGTCCCTCTATGATGCCATTGGGACAGGTGGTGCTCCCGGTCACATTGGGTGAACCAGATAGCTTCCGAACAGAATTGGTTACTTTTGATGTAATTGATTGTGATTCGGCTTATAACGCAATCTTTGGCAGGCTAACTCTCGCTAAATTCATGATGGCTACGACGCACTATGCTTACCAGTGCGGCAAGCTACCTGGCCCCAAGGGCGTTATTTCGGTCCGAGGCAGTTGCAACGTGGCATTGACATGCGATCGGTTATCCCTGGAGATGGTAGATCAGCTTCCCCTCCGAGAAGCCCAGATTGCCACAATGTCTACCGATATGATCAAGGCTGCTCCTCGACCAGATGAAACATTAAAATTGGTTCCGTTGTACCCAGATGATCCATCCAGGACAATTCAGGTTGGATCAGGCCTGGATGACAAATAGGAACTCGAGCTCATTACTTTCCTCCGAGCTAACGTAGATGTGTTTGCGTGGAAACCATCCGACATGCCCGGTGTCCCAAGGGAGGTAATTGAGCACAGGTTAGCAATTTGACCTGGACAGCGACCAATAAAGCAGAAGCTCAGGTGTTTTGCTGTTGATTGGCAGGAAGCCATCCGAGTGGAGTTAGATAAGCTCCAAAAGGCCAGATTTATTCTTGAGGTCGATCATCCGGAATGGCTTACAAACCCGGTCATGGTCCGCAAGTCAAATGGCAAGTGGCGCATGTGCGTCGACTACACCAGCCTAAACAGTGCCTGTCTAAATGATGATTTTCCCCTTCCCCGCATCGACCAGCTGGTCGATTCCACTGCGGGTTACGAACTGATGAGTTTTCTGGACGCTTACTCAGGATATCATCAAATTAGCATGGCAGAAGAAGATGAAGAGAAGACTACCTTCATCACACTATTCGGCACCTACTGCTACGTCAGAATGCCATTTGGTCTCAAGAGTGTTGGTTCTACGTACCAGCGCTTGATGCAAAAGACATTTCTTTCCCAGATGGGGCGTAATCTTGAAGCTTATGTAGATGACTTGGTTGTAAAAAGTTTAAAAAGTTCGTCTCATTTAGACGATCTTGTTGAAACCTTCTGTAACTTAAATCGATTTGGAATAAAGTTAAACCCGGAGAAATGTCCTTTCGGGGTTTCGTCTAGAAAACTTCTAGGTTTTCTTGTTTGTTCCAGAGGAATCGAGGTCAATCCTGAAAAGATCAGGACTATCGAGCAAATGTGGTCTCCCTCGACCATCAAAGATGTTCAGCGCCTAGCAGGTCGCATGGCGGCATTGAGCCGATTCATATCGCGACTAGGCGAAAAGGGACTACCTTTCTTCAAAGCTCTGCGCAAACACCGTAGTTTTACTTGGTCCGATGAGGCCGAAAAAGCATTTCAGGAGGTAAAAACATATTTGTCCAGTCCGCCAGTCTTGGTTTCTCCCAGTAAAGAGGAACCATTACTCCTTTACTTGGCGGCCACACCTTACACGGTCAGCGCTGTCTTGATCGCAGATAGAGATGGTGTGCACAAACCCGTTTACTACGTAAGCGAAGTACTTCATGGTCCTAATGAGCGATATCCTGAGGTCCAGAAAATACTTTACGCACTACTGATGACTTCCCGTAAGCTACGACATTACTTCCAAGCACATAAGATCACAGTGCCCTCGTCTTTTCCTTTGGGGGACATTGTCTGGAATCCAGAGAAATCTGGTCGGATCGCGAAATGGGCTGTGGAACTCGGAGTGTTTGACATCCATTTCACGCCTCGCACTACGGTCAAGTCTCAGGTCCTGGCCAACTTCGTGATCGACTGGACTAATCCTGAACCGCCCGTATAGGCGTCCAAAGATTTGGAATGTCCCGATCACTAGACAATGTATTTTGATGGCTCTCGCAGTTTTCAACACTGGGGGGCTGGAGTGGTCTTAGTCACGCCTCAAGGTGACCAACTGAAGTATGTCATTCAACTACACTTTGTTGCGACCAACAACGCAGTGGAGTATGAAGGTCTTATTGCAGGGCTCCGGGCAGCAAAATTCCTCGGAGTCCATCGATTAGTGGTGAGGGGAGACTCACAGCTGGTAGTAAACCAGGTAAACAAGGAGTATAGCACCTCCGATGAGACAATGGCTCATTACCTGGGGGAAGTGAGGAGATTGGAAAAACACTTCAGTCATTTCAAAGTCCAATACATCCCCCGAAAGGACAACATTCTCACAGACCAATTATCCAAAATTGGGTTCTCACGCACATCCGCCCCGGCAGGAGTGTTCGTCGAACACTTGGAACATCTCTCGATCATGACTACAGCCGGGGATGATCCGGTAACAGTCTGCGTTACCAACCTCGGACAAGAACGAGATTGGACCCATCCATTGAGGGTCTATCTCGAACACGGGACCTTGCCCGAGGACGAAACCGAGAGCGATTGGTTAGTTCGAAAAGCGCGCCTATACAAACTTATAGAAGGAGTTTTGTATAGGAAAGGTACTCAAGGAGTATTCATGCGCTGTGTGTCCCAAGAGGAAGGTAAATCCCTCTTGAAAGAAATTCATGACGGTGTATGTGGTGCACACACATCATTCTGAACACTGGTCGGGAAGGTTTTCCAACAATGATTTTACTGGCCTTCAGCACTTGATGATGCCAAAAATATGATCAAAACATGTCCTCAGTGTCAATTTCATGCGAGACAGGTCCATCAGTCTGCCTGTGCTCTACAAACTATCCCTCTATCATGGCCCTTCGTGGTTTGGGGGATGGATATTGTTGGTCCGATGCCACAAGCGGTCAATGGATACAAGTTCTTGTTCATAGCTATTGACACGTTTACAAAGTGGATTGAGGCCGAGCCAGTCGCAATGTCACTGCTGCTGCTGCACAAAAGTTCTTTCATAAGAACATTGTGACTCGATTCGGTGTTCCAAATCGTCTCATCACAGATAATGGTTCCCAGTTCGTTAGCGGTCTCTTTCTGGACTATTGCGACAATATTGAAACCAAGGTGTGCTTTGCTTCTGTAGCTCATCCGCAGAGCAATGGTGCTGTCGAACGTGCCAACGGGCAAATATTGCAGGGCATCAAAAAGCGTGTTTTTGATCGCCTTAAGACACGCTCGGGGGCTTGGGTAGATAAGCTCTATACCGTTCTGTGGGCACTACGTACTACTTCTAGTCGAGCCACTGGTGAGACACCTTTCCATCTGGTATACGGAGCTGAGGCTGTGTTACCCATGGAAATCAGTTTTGGTTCTGTCCGAACAGATCAATTCAAACAAGTTGATCAGAATGGACAAGATTACAAGATCTAATCCTCCTAGAGGAAAAGCGTGATCGAGCTCCGGTCAAGTCCGCGGTGTATTTGCAAGCCTTGCGCAAATACCATAACAAAAGGGTGCGGCCGCGTAGCCTTCACGTGGGTGATCTGGTTTTACGTAAAATACAAAATCAATCTAACCGCAATAAATTCTCCCCTCAATGGGAAGGCCCCTACACTGTTGTCTCAGTGCCACGACCAAAATCAGCTCAGCTAGCAATGGAGGATGGTAGAATCTTATCCAATACCTAGAACATCGACCAACTGCGCAAGTTTTACGTGTAAGTTCCCAACCCCTTTTCCTTTTCAATTAACATGATTTAACAAAATCAGTACTTTTAGCTGTTTCATGTGATAATTATTCCTTTTGCCCATATGTTACGAGTCTGGCTCGGGGGCTGGTCGCCGATAATTGTATCACTATAATACCTCGATCGGATTCGCTGGCCGATCTCGTGATCACTTCCAGACAAAACACCCCTCAATAAGTCGTTTCTCAATGCACACGGGGCTTGCTGGCATGTCCTTGGTCATTAGAGTGGCTGCCGGTTCGCAATAAGGTCGGGTGTTATAGTAAAAATGATTGTCGGTCTGGTCGGATAACAATACCTAAAGTCACAATACTTCCTAGGTATTCCCGGTCGTCACACCCATATTTTTCATGTGCTTATAATACTAAGTCTTTAGTATGTATAATCTCAGGAGGGGACTAAGGGAATATGGTCACAACATGAAACAAAAAGAAGTGTTTCTCTTTCAAAAATTAAGGCATACATATGCATTGTATAATTATAGCCGTACAGGTACAAAATTTACAGTAAGCCCAGTTCTGTCAAGAGATTTTCAACCAGAGGCTTGACTTCCTCCATTATGACCGTAAGCTGGTCTTCACTCTCGACCTCTGCTTCCCCACCACTGGATTTAGATCAAGATCCGGGCCATGGTGAAGACGAAGTCTGCAGAGGATGGCGGAGGCTGCAGATTGCACGTTTGTCTTGATCGCCTCTGTTTGACGCCTTGTATCTTCAGGAAAATACTCGAGTGACTCAGCTTGGGTTGCGACCAGTGTGGTCCAGTCACTAAGGCTAAGGTCGTCCTTTTCGGTTTCGACCACATCAGCTTTTAGCAAACTGGCCACCATCTTCAGCTTTTCGAAGATGTTTAGTTGAACACTGCTGCAGGCTGAGAGTGACGTGTTCAAGTCCTTGTTCTCCCTGCAGACAGAATCAACTTTCGAGTTTTGCAACTCGACGGTCGCCTGGAGATCCTTCTTCTCTTGGCAGAGCTGGCTTATTTGGTCCTCTCGTGTTGTAATAAGAGACCATCACAAATAGTTGGCATAACAAGTCAATTCATTCTGGTCGGAGGTACACTTACAGGAGAGCTGCGACCGCAGCTGTTGGAGCTCTTTCTCCAAGCAGGAGATCTTGGTGGCTGCCCTGATCTCCTGGCTTTCCCGATCAGCGAGACTCTTGATCAGAAAGGCATTTTCTCTGTGACAAAAGAGATAATTGTTGAAATAGGACTAAAATTTAGACATATGAGGAAACATTTTCCTTACCGCTACAGGTGACTCGTTTCCTGTTGGGCGACCTCGATACGCTTCGCAACAGCCATCGACCTGGTCGCCACTCGAGTCAGTTCCTATGACATGGAAGGAGATCAGTTTCAAAACCTAGATATTCCTATGCAAATGCGAACTTAAAAATCACTTGAGGTGTTCCGCATACCTCAATATACTCGCTGAACAAGCCGCTTTCCGATTCAGCCAAAGGCTTAGTCTCTAGACTCAGCCTTATCCCCAGCTAGAGCAGCAGAGGAGTTTTCCTGCTGAGCCTCCTCTATGGATGGGGTTTCAGATTCCAATCTCTGCGATTGGACTTCTGTAGCCATCCCCTCTACAATGGCATGTAAAACTTCTTCGGCCGTGGGGATGGGACTTTGTTCGCCCGTGACCTCTGTAGCAGGAGGAGCTTCAACACTTGTAGAGGTCACTGGGGCGCTTGGCGCTGTATCTCTGCGCCTAGGCAAACAAGGGAATCATTGGTTAGAATGTCTTCAGTCGATCATTTCGATATAACCCTGTTCAAACGGGAGAGATTCTTACCTTACTCGAAACCCTATCCATTTTTGGGATTTCGAGGATGATTCTCCAGGAAAAAGAGGACAGTCGTCATCTGTCCTGGTCTTCCTTTTCCTGAATAGGACGTTGACCTTTTCTCCCTGTGTGCATGCAAATCTATAAGAACACACCTGAGGAATGATGGAAACCAAGATTGTAAGGGTCCTTACCGGAGTAACTTCTTTTGTCGGTAGAGATGAAGCCATTGGTCCTGAAGTCTCCTCGACCGCAGGCACTGGAACTTCGTCCGCGACCATGAGATCGGTAGTGGTCGAGGGATCCTGTTCAGTCATCCTCACTCCTGTCAACAGGAGTGGAGCACTCGCCGCCCCAGGACTGGCAGGAGTCTTATTGCGGCGGATAAGAGGAATCTCGTCTTCCTCATCCTGATTGTCAATGGCCGCCGGATCCATTGTAGCCGTCTCTGTCCTTGCGGTCAGGGACAAGACTTCGCCGATTTGAAGGGAAGCCGACCCCTCTAGGGTGCTTGTTCCCAAGAGGTCGATCGCCTTCCTCTTGCGGCGAATTAGAGTAATGTCATCCTCCTCGTCCTCGCTCCCTTCACCCTGTACGACAAAGAAGTAATTTCTACTCGTACCTGGGGTTACAGGGGGTACTAAAAATCTTACCGCAATCTTTTTCGCGGTAGGGGTTTTCTTCTGCAAAGAAGCCTCTCCCAGAATCTTCTTAGGTTTTTTGGAAACGGACTCCTTCGCTACGCGCTCCGAAGGGGTCCTCCTCACCCTCTTCGCAGCTGGCCTCCCCGAGGGACCAACGTCCTCGCTTGGACGCGTCACCTCAGCAAACTTCCCTAGAAACTGTATCATTCCAAATGCTCTTGGTAATACAGGACAAGTGGATGGTTTACAACAGAGCTTGTTAGGAAAGGTCATACCTTTCCTAACTCCTGCTTAAGGTCGTCGCCCGCGTTGATTAAGCTCTGGGGGTGAGGCGATCCCTTAGCTCCCTCCGCGGTGGCACTATACGCCCGAAGGAGGTAGTTCGTCCGCTTCTTGATCTCTGACAAAGGCAGAGCTGTGTCACAAACAAGCATGTCAGCAAATACAACATTTTTTGGTCACTAAAAATGTATGTTTTGTTGATTAAAGGTTATACCATTGTTGTAGTCCAGGGTACTGTCTGCCATGGACTAGATTTCCTAAGCTGGATGAGCCCTTTCACGCAGGGGGCTTATCCGATTCTTCACAAAGTCGCGTATAATATCACGCGCAGTCAAGCCTTGCTGGACTAGGTGAAGAATCGCTTGGGCTTGTTTCTTCTGCTCTGTGCTCAGAGCGGGAAGGGAGTCCAACTCACTCACTTTCTCCAGTCGGCTGTTCGCGAACCATAGTCCGCTCTCCGACGGAGGGGTGCAGTAGAACCATTTCTGGTACCACCCGTGTACCGAATCCCGCACGGGCAGGAATGGTTACTCTTTCTTCTCCCTTATGCGGAAGTAGATACACCCGGCGGCATTGGCACTCTTCGACCATGCCGAGAAGTAGAAGCGTCGGAATAGCTTCACGCTTGGAAGTACTCCGACGAAGGGTTCGCAAAGGTGTTGGAAGATCGCCAAGATAAGAACTGTATTGGGGAGGAGATTCACTAACACCAGCTCATAATGCTCCAAGATTCCCTTCAGGAACTCGCTCTTCGGGAATCGGAACCCGCAGCGCAGGTATTCCTCGAAGATCACCAACTCGCCCTCTTGGACGATTGGGGTTTCTTGATCTTTCTCCGCGGGCCGCCAGTTGATCAGCAGCCGCGGGGGGAGAATTTCTTCCTTCTCTAGCGCCACCAGATTCTCTTCTGTATGGTGAACAAATCAGCTCCAGGATGTCATTTCTTGCGAAGGATCGAGAAGAAAGGTGGTGACTTTGGAGGCGATGAAGGTGAGGAATACAAAAGAGAGTTTTGTGCGGCGAGAAACTCTATGGCAAATGAAGGGTTTTGGTTTGTGAAGCTTCCTCAGGAAGCTACCTTCTCCTTTTATATGCCCGAGACAACCCTTCGTCGAATATTTTATTAATTTCCCATAATGGGTGCCTTCTCTCTGGAAACCTGTTATGCACTCCCTACAGTGAATCCGGAACAAAATATATTTTTATTATTTTTTGTTTCGAATTCGGGGGCTAGGGTGCACACAAAGACATGAAAATTTTGCAAAAATTATTGAGGAAATAATCCCTCATGTTTCTTTTTTTTGTAAAATAATTTCTGTATGTTGATCACAATGCAGTCCTGTGATCGTTTTAAGATTTACATGTTGATCGCAACGCAATTCTGTGATCGTTGCAAGTGGGTAATCGCAACATATACGATTATCATTCGATCAAGGTATTATGTTCTGATCGCGGCTTTAGTTCTGATCACAATACCAGTACTGGTCGCGGTATAGTACATCAATGCGTTTCTGATCGAAAAAGTTGTTACTTGGATTTACCTGTGTATGTGTGGTTGCAATGGCATTCTTGTGATCATGTTTTCACACAGGGATTGTGAAGAGTTTCAATTTGGATTATAAGTCTTGCATAATCCTTCTTGAGAAGTCAAGGTATGTAAGGAAAAGGAAATTTTTATTTCTGGCAGTCTTTACATACAAACAGGATAAGGCGACCAGAGCATCGACCTGATCTGAGAGAAGTTTACAAAGTTCTCCCAGGGACATATTGGCGTCAGTAAGATCTACACTAACCGCCCCAAGAGAGCTAGCAACTACTCTAAGCCTATCTACGTCATCCCGGAGCAAAGAGGCACTACCACTCCTGATCGTATCAGAGAGTTCTCACTGCTGCCGAGCATAGTCTCTCTCTAAGAGGAATTGGTGCACCTCTTCACGGGAATTGTCATAACATTCTGCTAGATGCAGAATGGCTGAGGACATCTCAGAATGCTTCTCCAGCGCCTCTTTTTCTTCTTGAAGGGTCCGCTCGAAGGATGCACCCTTGCCAAGAACTTGAAAGTTGGCAGGCTGGCCGTTGGGGGCTCTGGCAATTTTAGTCTCCTGCATTCGTATGAGTTAGCTTCAAGGACGAAACTACTCATAGGGAGAATAGAGATAATTACCAATCCTCGCATTGGAGACAAATGAGGAGATGCAGAACTTCCTCCAAAAAACAGGTCACCCGACGAAAGTCGAGGACCACCTGGTCGCGAAAGTGCAACCTTCCCACCAGAAAGCAGATCATCCTGTGAAGCCTGATCAAGAACAGCTACATTGTCTGCTCGTGACAATGTAGGGGTTCCTCTATGGATTCCCAAAAACGATGTTCCAACTTGTAGGGTAGCATGCATAGGAAGAACTATAGGGGTCAAAAGAAGAGAGAGCAATGATGCATCCCTAACCTTTGCACCTATAGCTACAACACTACTGGAGGATCCCTCGTCAACCTTAGGTTTCTTCCTCGGAGAACCAGCTTTTTGGTCACCTATGAATTCCCAAAAAGCATTTTGGAAATGATCAGAATATCAAATGACAACTTAAGCCAAAAGTTAAAGGAAAGACTTACCTTCTAAAAGTCCTGGTCAAGTTCGGATATCACTTCTTCATCACTTTCAATCTCAATGATATTCTTGGAGTCTTGATCTTCCATTGAGATGAAAACGGAAGAAAAGAAGAGATAGCTTTGGAAAGGATTTAGCCGAGAAAAAATTTGTAAAGTTTTAGGGCTAAGAGGCTTCGATATTTATAGCCCCTAGGGGTGACGGTTCTTTTTTCGAATGCCTTGAGTTCTTAAAACATATTTACGGTTTTATCTTTGGTTAAAAAACAATTCAGCGGCGCTATCATTACCTGTCAAAAACAACCCAGAGCCCATCTCGGGAAATAAACCGCCGCATGTAATGCGCCACTAAGTGTGGAAGTTGAAGCGTCGGGTCACTTATCCGATGCAAGATTAAAATTTGAAGTAAATATATCTCTTCATTTTCTTCAAATTTAGGGGCTAGCTGACGAGGATTGTTACCCGAGCTAGTTCAAACTAATGCACATCTGGTTCAAGACAGATTTGAACCAGACAAGTGTCCGGAGGTCCGTTGCTATGATCTCAGACGACCTGAGAAGCACGGACACATGGTCGCAAGTTTTGCGCGATCATGAGATCGCAGACATTACGCGGTCAGGAGATCGTAGACGATGCGCGGTCAGGAGGCCGTAGACAATGCGCGGTCAGAAGATCGTTGACTACTCTCGACCTGAGTAACTTGGGATTGCTTAGCACTCCGTACAAGCGTATCCCGAGTATCATGAAGATCCTTCCACGTATGAAGACAACTGCCAGGAGGTTAACATGTGAGGTTATCCCTCGATTGCACATGTTAAACCTGCGTGAAAGTTAAGTGCGGTTATCAAAACTGCACCCAAACAACTGTTCAAAGCCGTTGTGCATTGGCGCCCTTTCGATCAGTATAAAAGGGTGAGCAAATGTACCAAACGGATGGAGAAGACAGATTCGACAGATCCCAGAGATTCGACTCAAGAAGACAACAAGCTTTCATAGACTAGTTTAGTCGTGTTTTAGACAATCACACAGAAAAGATCTTCGCTTGTGATGATCTTTTCTACCACTTTGTAACCTTTTTTCCATACATAGTGAAATCACAACAGGACGTAGGGATATTACTCCCACCATCGAGGGCTCGAACCTGTATAAATCTCTCTGTGCCCCAACTGACATTGTTCATCATCCATTTCCGGAGGAACACCCTGAAAGGCCTCACAACTCACAAAAATCTGCATAAGTTCGACTAAGGACTCCGAGTCCGAATCGTCGACACTATCACAGACGGTTCTGACATTATAACCGTCGCCGATAATGACACTATCCAGATGGTTTTGCGATACTCATACTATCACAGACGGTTCTGACATTATAACCATCGCCGATAATTATACTATCCAAGCGATACTCATACTATTACTAACGGTTCTGAGATTATAACCGTCGCCGATAATGACACTATCCCAGATGGTTTTGACCTCAAAATCGTCTACGATACTCATACTATTACTGTCGATTCTGAGATTATAACCATCTATGTAGTAAGAGTAATCACAGACGGTTTTCACCTCAGAATCATCTGTGTAGTAAGAGTATCACAGACAGCTTTGATCTTACAACATCTGTGATACTCATACTATAACAGACGTTTCTGAGATTATAACCGTCGCCGATAATGACACTATCCCAGATGATTTTTACCTCAAAACCGTCTGCGATACTCTTACTATCACAGACGGTTTTGAGGTTATAACCGTCTGTGGTAATATGAATATCACAGACGACTTTGATCTTATAACAACCTGTGTAGTAAGAATATCATAGACGATTTTGATGTTATAACAGTCTGTGTAGTATGAGTATCACAGAAGGTTTTGATCTTATAACAGTCTGTGAAGGGAAAAATTACAGACGGTTCAAAACCGTCAGTGATAGTACTCGATTATCACTGACTCAAATATCACTGACGGGTCAGAACCGTCTGAAACTGTTTTGACTCAACTGTGATATTGAATTCTGTAGTAGTGAGCCACTGTATTTTACATTTTAGCCCATGGGACATCGTGGAAATTTCCAACCAGCCCTAAGACCTCTGCACTTAAGTCCTTCGATTTTCAGAAATCGCAAAAAGACCCAAGGACACTTAACACCGCATGCATAGTGACACCTAAGATCTTTCTACAGCAACCATGGCCACAATTCACCCATTGTTGGGCGACAACAACAAGAAGAAAACCCCAACAAAAGCCCCTAACCAGCATACACAACACTTAGGCTTTTTTTTTCATAGCAACAGCAAGGAAAGGCAGCACTTAGCAATCATCTAGAATTCATCTAAGTTCCAGTGTAGCATCCCTTTTCATATTTTCCTTCCTCTGTTCATCTCACAGGAACAACATCAAGAATCAAGGCATTAGAAGAACAAAGACCGAAACATGAATCAGCACAGTGAGGAAAGCAATGAGCCTAAAGCCTCTAGCTATCACATGCATACACATCCACAAATTGTAGCACAACGCAGAAGTACCATTTCATACGTACATTCTAGAATCAATCACATTTCGCATTACAAACACATTGCACATTTCAAGCACTGAGCAGCACGATTCCAACACAAGCACAGAGCAAGCCAAACCCAAAACATAAATCACAACACATCAATGGCGCCATAGCCAAGGGGTTAGAGAGAGAGAGAAGGAGAACTGGGGACATACCTGGATGCACGACGTCGATGAACCAGGCAGTCGGTCAGTGCATCAACACGCGCGGCGAGCCACCTGCACGACCACGCAGTGAGGGTGCACCAAGGGCGGCCGCAGGCCACGGGGAGAGGTGATGGCGGCATGGCTCGGGCTACGGCTGGCCGTCGACGCGCACATTTTGAAGGACGGTGAGGCTAAGAGCGGCGGTTAGGCTTTGGGCTGTGGGGCCCTAGCGCGTGTGTGCGAGCTAGCGCGAGTGGCACAGGCGGCGGCGCACTAGATTGGGGCGGGATCCTCACAGAAGGAGCTGCGTTGGCTGGCGCCAACGGCAAAGACGGCGACGGAACCAAATCGGTCATATCTAGGGTTAGAGGGGCTCGAGTGTGCGTGCGTGTCGTTTAGGTCTAGAAAGAGGCAATCGAGCGAGAGGTCAAGCACGAGCCGCTGCCGGCGAGGAGGCCGACGTCCGGCGCGGGAGCGATCACGGCGACGGCGGCGATGGGCATGAAAGAGGAGTCCTGTGCGCGTGTGTGTTGTGTTCGTGTGGCGCATGTGTTGCGCGTGCATTTGTATATGTGTGCTGTGTGCGGGCCGTGTGTGTTGGGCCGTGTGAGTGTGGGCCGAGTGGGCCGGCCCAAATAGAAATCTAAATTTTTAACTTTTATATTTATTTTTATAATTTTTTAATATTTTAACTTTTGTTAATCTATTTCACCAAAATAATTTCACCTATTAACAATTAATTCCTATTTATTTACTTTTACTTCATATATTTTATATTCTTATTTATCTTAAATAATAAATAAGTATATTTCTTAGAGCTGAGCCTTAATATAATCCTAATTTTTGAAAAACATTAAAATATTAAATCTTTATTATTGTTTTGTTTTAATTCTAGACCGTTTCAAAGAATAACATCTTTTCAATTTTATTATAAATCATAATATAACTGATGAGAATTATCACCTGAACTAGTCATTTGTTTAAATATATCATGTTCAAGACAATTTGGATGTGATATATGAGCCTGTGCCCTAGCAGCCACCATGGTCGCAGACGGACAGCTTGCTGTACACCAGAAGGTCGCGGGCATAGAGTCAGTCTATGACTGCAGTACTTGCACGGTCATGAGGTCGTAGACTATGTGCAATCACAAGGTCACTGGCTATGCGCGACCAAGATAACCCCGAAGTGTTCGAGCTTTTACCGGACACGTTCTCAGGACCAAGATAACTTCTCCCACGTGTGAAGACAACTGTCAAAGAGTTAAGATGTGCAGTTATCTATAACTGCATATGTTAACCGGTGAAGAGATAAGTGTAGTTATACAAACAGCACTGTGGCAACCGTCCAAAAACCACCTCACACTAGTATCCTTTCATTCAGTATTAAAGGATGGTCGATGTACGATAGGAGGGACGGTTCAGGATCCAAAACAGAGATTAAAGACTTAGACATTAGACAGAAGTACATAGAGAGATTGATTAGCCTTTCTAACAATCTCTCCTCCCTGTAGATTCTTTTATACATAGTGAAATCACAACAAGACATAGGACTATTACTCCATCCATCGAGAGCCTGAACCTATATAAAATTCTCCGTGTCTCCATTTCATACTTGTCTTAACTTACCTGAGGGCACCCTGAAAAGTCTCACATACAATTCACAAATCTGTGTAAAATCGACTAAGGACCCCAAGTCCAAATCATCGACAGTTGGCGCTCACCATGGGGCCTTTCTCAACGTGTTTCTTTTATCAAGAGTTCTAATAAGTCATGTCTGGGGCATATGATTCCGAGAACAATTTTGATCTCGATGATTATGCCCATGTTCGGATGCCCCTCACCTGATGATCCCTTCCCTATGGAAGAGGGTGATCGTGAGGATGTTTCCGAGGAACATCCAGAGGGTGCATCTTCTGCAACTCTGGTCATGTCTATTGACCAAGAGACAGAGAAGATAGACCAGACGCCCCATGTGAGTTATGCCTCATTGGAGGCCGAATATGTGCCACAACACATTGCTTCTAAGGATGTGAATGACGGTAACATGGAGCTTAGTCCTGGGAGGTTTGACCCCGATAACCTCCAGTCTCTCTTTGATTTCGAATCCGATTCGGAACAGACAGAGATGTTTTCTCCTTCTGCAACCTCGGTTCCCCGAGAAATTGCTGCTTTATTGGAGGAAACTCCTGAGTAGCAAATTGCTAGGGAGGAACATGAACGCAGGCAAAAAGAGAAACAAGAACGAAAGAAAACGGAGGATTAGGATCATGAGCAGCGAGAGAACGAAATTCGCAGGGCTACTAAGGAAGCCCTGGATCTTGCGCAATCTTGTTATGATGCCGCTCCTAGTACCTCCCATCACCCGCATGGTCACAGGCGCAACCAGACACCTTCTTTGGCCCCGGATTATTCTCCGGCTGTTGAAGAAACAGTAATGCCTACGGCGCTTAGGAGGAGCACACAAGATCGAATTAGTGCTATCACAAATACTCTGCGTAACCCTCCTCCTAATGTCGAGAATGCGGATAGGCCGACTTTTGCCAGAATCCTGGTGGATACGCTTGATGAAGTTGCATCCGATGCAACTCCAACGGCGTCATCCCGGTCTACGATTCACTCTCATGAGAGAGATTACTCTTACTCTAGTCATGGCAGGTGTAATTGATTACCACCAAGATCAGTTCGGCATGACAAGGCCAGGTGAGTTGGAAGTTCCCGTGATCAAGATTGTGTGCCTGTCCATTCTCGCCTGGGACCACGGGGTGTATCTCCTCTGCGACCAAGTCAAAAGTCGCACGCGACCAAGTCGAAAGTCGCAGATTCCTCCGTAGTTCCTATGTAAGTTGTAAAGCTTTCTCGCCAGGCCTCCGTGCCGTGGTCTGGCCGGACAAGTTTAAACCAGGAACAATTGAGAGATTTGATGGAACCCAGAACCCGTCCGAGTTCCTTCAAATCTACATCACTGCCATTCAAATGGCAGGCGGAGATGATCGCGTCATGGAAAATTATTTGCCAACGGTCCTCGAAGGACCAGCGAGAATCTGGTTGTTTAATCAACCAGAGGGATCGATCTATAATTGGGAAATATTGTGTGACGCTATATTCAACAATTTCCAGAATTGTTATTAGAAGCCTGGCAAGGAGGATGATCTTCATTGCCTACGCCAGACTTCTACAAAAACTCTTCGGTAATTCGTCAAGAGATTTGTTGGAGTGAGAAATACCATTCCAAACATATCTGACAACTCCGTTATTAAGACATTTAAACATGCCATGCGATATCATAGGTTCACCGAAGATTTACTTATCCATCCACCCCGGTTAGTAGCCGATCTTTTCGACATGGTTGACCGCTATTCCAATGCGCTCGAGGCCGTGGAATGGAACAGGATGGTGGATAAGGGAAATTTACCGCCTCAACCAGGTCTCAAGGATGACAAGAAGGATGATTCTAGCAAGAAACTTGAATCATCAGGTGGGAAGTCCAAGAAGTCCAAAAAGAATCGTGCTGGACAGTACCGAGACGTCACCGTCACTGAAAACACCACCAGGGAAAGGTAACAAGTTTTCATTCAAAAGTAAAACTCCTTCTAGTGGTCGTGATAGCGACCATTCGGGAAAACAAACTAACTTGCAGGGAAACAAGAAGTGGTGTCAATTCCATAATTCTGCGGGACACGATCTCAAGAATTGTCGCAATTGGTTGAAGCAACTGGACGATTTCTATCAAGGAATTGGACCTATGCCAACCATACCACAAAAGAATCAAGCTTGCGGGGTTAGAGACGCTAACGGAGATGAAGAAATGTCTTACCAGGTACCCCAAAACCATGTTAATATTATTTTGGTGGTTCCTCTTCTTTTGCTTCTAAGCGTCAATTCAAAACCTTTTACCGTGAGATAAATAAAGTTGAGGCTCCCCTTGGAGAGCCTCAATATTCTTGTTGGTCGGAGACTCCTTTGACCTTTGATCGAGTTGATTGTCCCATTGGGCTCACGCAACCACTGAGACTTTCTTTGGTCATTACCCCCATAATCAGCAATGCTAGGGTCGAAAGAGTTCTGATCGACGGGGGCAGTTCCTTGGACCTGTTATTGGTCAAGGCACTGGACGAGATACAAATTTCTCGTTCAAAGATTAAACCCATAATTCATCCGTTTTATGAGATAATCCCTGGTCCCTCAATGATACTAATGGGATAGATTGTGTTACTAGTAACATTGGGAGAACCAGACAACTTCCAAGTAGAATTGATTACATTTTATGTGATCGATTGTGATTCAGCATATTACGCTATTTTTGGCAGACCAACTCTTGCTAAGTTCATGACGGCAATGCATTATGCTTATCAATGCGCCAAGCTACCAGGCCCCAAAGGTGTTATTTCGGTCCGAGGCAGCCGGAGCACGGCGCTTACTTGTGATCAGCTATCTCTAGAGTTGATGGATCAGCTTCCCCTTTAGGATGTTAAGATTGCGACCACAACATCATATACGATCAAAGTTGCCCCGCGACCAGATGAGAAGTTAAAACTAGTTCTGTTGTACCCAGATGATTCATCCAGAACCATTCGGATTGGATCAGGTCTGGACGACAAATAGGAACTCGAGCTCGTTACTTTCCTCCGGGCTAATACAGATATGTTTGCATGGAAACCATCCGACATGCCTGGAGTCCCAAGGGAGGTGATTGAGCACAAGTTAGCAATTCGACCTGGACAGCGACCAATAAAGCAAAAGGTCAGACACTTTGCTTTTGATCGGCAAGAAGCCATCCATTCGGAGTTGGATAAACTCCAGAAAGCGGGATTTATTCGCGAAGTCAAACATCCCGAATGGCTTGCAAACCCGGTGATGGTCCTAAAGTCAAATGGTAAGTGGCGCATGTGCGTCGACTACACCAGCCTAAACAGTGCCTGCCCGAAGGATGATTTTCCCCTTCCCCGCATCGATCAATTGGTCGATTCTACCACGGGTTGCGAACTGATGAGCTTCCTGGATGCTTACTCAGGATACCATCAAATTGGCATGGCAGAAGAAGATGAAGAGAAAACTGCCTTCATCACACCATTTAGCACCTACTGCTACATCAGAATGCCAATTCTATGTACCAGCGCTTGATGCAAAAGACCTTTCTTTCCCAGTTGGGGAATAATCTAGAAGCTTATGTCGATGATTTGGTTGTAAAAAGCTTGAAAAGCTCGAATCACTTAGATGATCTTGCTGAAACCTTTTGTAATCTAAACAAGCATGGAAAAAAGTTGAACCCAGAAAAGTGTTCCTTTGGGGTTCTTCTGGCAAAATTTTGGGTTTTCTTGTCTGTTCGAGAGGAATTGATGTTAATCCTGAAAAAATCAGGGCCATTGAGCAAATGAGATCTCCTTCGACCATGAAGGATGTCCAGAGCCTAACAGGTCGCATGGCGGCTTTAAGCCATTTCATATCGCGACTAGGCGAACGAGGACTGACTTTCTTTAAGGCTCTTCGTAAGCATAATGGTTTAGTCTGGTCGGATGAAGCCGAAAAAGCCTTTCAAGAGGTCAAAGCATACTTGTCTAGTCCGCCAATACTAGTTTCTCCGAATGTAGGGGAGCCACTACTCCTTTATTTGGCGGCCACCCTTCCGCGGTCAGTGCAGTTCTGGTCGCGGAGAGAGAGGGTGTACAACAACCAATTTATTATATAAGTGAAGTACTTCATGGACCAAAGGAGCGTTACCCTGAGGTCCAAAAGTTACTTTACACACTTCTGATGGCTTCCCATAAGCTACGACATTACTTTCAAGCACACAAAATTACTATGCCGTCGTCCTTCCCATTGGGACATATTATCTGGAACCTGGAGAAATATGGTTGTATCGTGAAATAGATAATGAAACTTGGAGCATTTGACATCCATTTCACCCCTCGCGTAGCAGTTAAATCTCAAATTCTTGCAGACTTTGTGGTCGAATGGACTAATCCCGACCCTCCTGCGCAAGAATCTAAGGATTTACAATGCACCGTGCACCGACCATTGGACGATGTATTTTGATGGTTCTCATAGTTTTCAACACTCGGGAGCTGGAGTGGTCTTAATCACGCCTCAGAGCAACCAACTCAAGTACGTCATTCAATTACATTTTGTTGCGACCAACAACGCAGTAGAATATGAAGGTCTTATTGCAGGGCTTCGAGCAGCTAGATTCCTCGGAGTCCGTCGGCTAGTGGTGAGGGGAGACCCACAACTAGTCGTAAACCAGGTAAACAAGGAGTACAGCACCTCCGATGAGACAATGGCTCATTACCTGGGGGAAGTGAGGAAATTGGAAAAACACCTCAGTCATTTCGAAGTCCAATACATCCGGCGAAAGAATAATATACTCACAGACCAATTATCAAAAATTGGGTCCTCACGCACATCCGCTCCGGTAGGAGTGTTTGTTGAACACTTAAAACACCCTTCGATCATGGCTTCGGTCGAGGATGATTTGATGACAGTTTGCGTCACCAACCTTGGACATGAAGAGGATTGGACCCGTCCATTGTGGATCTATCTCGAACATGGGACCTTGCCCAAGGATAAAATCAAAAGTGATTGGTTAGTTTAAAAAGCAGCGACATTGGGACCAAAGTGTGCTTTGCATCTGTAACTCATCCATGGAGCAATGGAGCCATTGAACGTGCCAACGGGCAGATATTATAAGGTATCAAGAAACATGTTTTCGATCGCCTTAAGATGCGCTCGGGGGCTTGGGTAGATGAACTCTACTCTATTCTATGGGCTCTACGCACTACTTGTAGTTGAGATACGGGTGAGACGCCTTTTCAACTAGTATACGGTGCTGAGGCTGTCTTACCCACAAAAATTCGCATTGGTTCTGTTCGTGTAGATCAATTTGATCATTCTGATCAACATGAACAACGTGCCCAAGATATTACCCTCCTTGAGGAGAAACGCGATCGGACGTTGATCAAGTCTGTAGTATATTTACAAGCTTTATGTAAAAACCACAGTAAACGGGTGCGGCCTTGTAGTCTTCACGTGAGCGACTTCGTTTTACGAACAATACAAAACTAGTCTAACCACAACAAATTCTCCCCTCAGTGGGAAGGCCCTTATAATGTGGTCTCAGTACCGCGACCTGGATCAGCTCGATTAGCGATGGAGGACGGAAGGATCTTGTCCAATACTTGGAATATAGATCAATTACGCAAGTTCTACGTGTAAGTTTTCCATCTCTTTTTATCCTTTTCCATTAGCATGATTTTGTTAAAAATTATGTGTACTTTTCTTTATGTTATGGTTTGGTTTCTTTTCGCTCCACCATGACCGAGTTATGCTCGGGGGCTGGTCGCCAATGATCATCTTACTATGATAACCAAGTTGGATTTGCTGGTCGATCTCATGGTCGCATCTAGATAAGACATCCCTAAATAAGCCGTTTCTAAACGCATACGGGATTTACTAGTATGTTTCTGATCATTCGAGGAGCTGTCAGTTCGTAATAAACCTTGGTATTGTATTAAGATCAGTATTGGTGCAACCAGATGATCGTATCTAGGTTGAGACATTCCTTTATAAACCGTTTCTCAACGTATAAGGAACTCACCAGATATTTTCTGATCGTTGATAACCCATATTTCTCCTGAGATTATAATACCATGCCTTCAGTATGTATGATCTTAGGAGGGGGCTAGAGGAATATGGCCATAATGTAAAACAAAATTGAATACATTCTTCCAAAAAATATGAGGCATGCATTTGCATATTTTCTATTACAATTGTATGTATACAGGTACAATTAACGTAGAGGATCGTTGTTCATTACAATGAGTTACAGTAAGCCCATTTCTTTCAAAAGACCTTCAATGAGAGGCTTGACTTCTTCTAAGATGGCTTCAAACTGATCTTCACTCTCGATTTATGCATCTCCCACCACCGGATTCAAATTCAAATTTGGGCTGTGGTGATGTCTTAATTTGCATAAGATGGCAGAGGCTACAAATATTGCATTGGTCTTCATCGCCTCCTCTCGCCGTTTGGTATCTTTAGGAAGATACTCGAGAAGTGAGTCAGCTTGTGCCGCAACCAATTTGCACGATTTGTTGAGGCTTAGTTTGTCCTTTGAGGCTCGATGATGTCATCCTTCAAAAAATCTGCAACCATCTTCAGTCTTTCGAAGATTTTTGATTGAACTCTTCTGTAGGATAAGATTATTGCCTTCAAGGTTCCATTCTCCTCGCAGACAGTGTCAATCTTTGAGCTTTGGAGCTCGATGGTCGCACGAAGGTCATTCTTCTCTTTTGAGAGAGAGCTTATCTGATCCTCTTATACTGCATGAGCAAAGTAATTGAATTTACAAGCAATTCATGTAAAGAAATATTTTCTTCTGGTCGGATGTAAACTTACAGGAAAACTTTAACTGCCCCTCATGAAGTTCTTTCTCCATAAAAGAAAGTTTTGTGGCTGCAGCTTCTTCCTGGTTTTGCCGATCAACCATGCTCTTTGTCAAGGAGGCATTTTCCCCGTGACAAAGAAGGACACTGTTATACTTAGATGAAGTTCAAGTTGGTATAAACAAAGTAAAGGTGCTTACAGTTGTAGCCGGCTGATCTCATGCTACATGACCTCGATATGTTCTGCTAGAGCTTTCGACCTGGTCGCCACGTGGGTCAGATCCTGAAACACAATGAGACCTGTTGTTTAAACTTGAACATTCCTAAGATTTGCAATTCCAGAAAAGGTAAAAGAGTTTTACTTACCTCTATGAAATTGCTGAAAGAAGTATCCTCGGGTTCATTCAAAGGTTGAACCTCGAGACCAATTCTTTCCTTGACAACAGGAGCAGCAAATGGTTGTTCTTGCTGGTTTACTCCTGCGGTCAAGGCTGCGGTTTCCATCCCTTGAGATCGGAGGTCCGCAATTATTTCCTCCACAATGTCCTAAGAGGCTGCCTCAGCCATTGTGCTCGCACCTGTGTCTCCCTCGACCTCCACGGTAGGAGTTGCACCGGTTCTTGAGGAGGTCTGCAGGGCATTAGAGACAGGGGTCCTAAAAATATCATGACTTGTGACATCCATATTTTCAAACAAACACGATGTGGCAAGATGCGATATCCTTACTTGAGTCGAAACCCCATCACAGCTGTGGGTTTCGGTGATACGCTCTGGGGAGAAAGAAGCCCACTGGGTGCCCCTGTTGAAGTGTCATCTTCTTCTGTCCTTGTTTTCCTCTTCTTGAACAGGACACCATCTTCTTCCTCCTGCATATTCAAAATATAATTGGCATATGCAAGGAAGTAAAAACTTGTAAACTGTGAAGTTCTTACCACAGCAGTCCCTTCGGTAATCGAAGGAGGTGTCACCAACCCTGAGGTAGTTGCAACCACGGCCTCAGAGTCCTCCGCGACTACGGTTGCTGGAATGCATGTCTCGGGATTGGAAGTCTCCTCTGTGATTGAAAGTTCTCCTGCGGTCATGAGATCCACTGCCTTCGCAGTTGCCTCCGCCATGGTGGATAAAACTTCAGCAATGGTTGGAGAGGATGGCCTCTCTAGAATGCTAATCTCCAGAGGGTTCGCTACCTTCCTCTTGCGACGGATGAGAGGAACTTCGTCTTCTTCATCCTCACTCCCCTCACCTTGTACAACTAACAAGTGACTCCTACTCGTAGTTGGCATAACAGGGGGAAGAGAAAACCTTACCGCAACGGTCTTCGCGGTGCTCTTCTTCGCCCTAGAAGAAGTCCCTCCTATGGTTTTCGATTTGGACGCTCTAGGAGTGGCTTCCTTCATCTTCTTGGCTTTGGAAAAAGCAACTCTTACTCTCTTTGATGCTGACCTCCCAGAAGGCCCAGCATTGTCCCCAGAATGCTTTGTCCCAGCGGTTTGCCCCTTCAGCAGCTGCATCATTTCAGAAATTTTGATTTGATGATTAAAGTCAACAAGTGTTCTTGGACATGTTCCTCGAAAGAAGTCTTACCTTTTGACGTTCTTGTCTCAGATCGTCGCCGCTGTTGATCAAGCTCTGAGGCTGGGGTGATCCTCGAGCTCCTTCTGTTGCCGCATTATATGGCCTCATAAGGTTATTTGTCCTTCTCTCAATCTCGGACAAGGACAGAATTGCATCACAAAAAGCAAATTACTTGACATGGAATTTTTCGTCAATAAAATTGCACATTTTGTGAATTAGAGAAAATACCAGTATTGTAATCCAGGGTGTTGTCCGCCATGGATTCCACCTCCCAAGCAGGATGTTCCCTCTTCCGCAGGGGGCTCATCCTATTCTTCACAAAGTCATGGATGATGTCCTGTGCAGTTAATCCTTAGTGAACTAAGTGAAGAATTGCTTGGGCCTGCTTCTTCAACTCTTGGCTCAAAGCAGGAACGGTGTCCATCTCACTGCTCTTCTCCGGTCGATGATTCTCGAACCAGAGGCTACTCTCCGATGGAGGGGTGCAGTAGAACCATTTCTGGTTCCATCCGTGCACAGAATCCCACAGAGGAAGAAAGGGATAATCTTTTTTCTCCCTTATGCGGATTTATATGCATCTAGCGGCACTGGCACTCTTAGACCATGCCAAGAAGTAGAAACGTCGAAAGAGATCTACACTCGGTAGCACTCCGACGAAAGCTTCGCACAGATGCTGGAAGATAGCCAGGATCAAAATGGCATTGGGGGTGAAGATTCACCAGTTCCAACCTATAGTGCACTAGGATGTCCAGAAGGAACTTGCTTTCTGGCAAGCGAAATCCACATCACAAGAACTCCTCAAAGATTACCAGTTCGCTCTCGTGGATGACTGGAGTTTCTTCGTTCTTCTCTACCGGCCGTTAGTTGATTAGCAGCTGTGGGGGAAGGATCTCCTCTTTTTCTAGCACCAACAAGCTCTCAGCATTGTGGTGGATTGATCAGCTCCAGGATGCCATTGCTATTAAGATCAGTGGAAAAACGACGGCTTTGGTGACGTGAGAGCAAGGTGCGCAAAGAGGGTTTGGTGTGGCGGAAATGGCTAAGGCAAAAAGAACGGTTTTTTTTAAGCTTCTCAAGCAAGGCACTTCCTCTTTTATCTGCCCAAGGCCACTACTCACCAGGTTCATTATTTTAATGTTTTCTTATAACAGGTGTTTCTCTCGAGTGGAATCCGATATCATATCTTTAACTATGTTTACATCTGAAACAAAATGCATCTTTTTGGAAGTTAAAATGTCATTTTATTTCACATTCGGGGGCTACAGTACAGATAATTATATGAAAATTTTTTGAGAAATTAATACCCTATGATTCCAGGGTAATCTCATAGTTTCAGCATTGTTACGATCTCAAAAGTGAAAATTTTGTGATCTCAGTACCATGTATGATCGCAATGCTATTTTGTGGTCTTGGTACTGTTTGTGATCTCAATGCTGTTCTGTGACGTCAGTGCTACGTATGGTCTCAATGCTATTATGTGACCGCAGTACTCTTTATGGCCTCAATGCTGTTCTGAGACCGAAGTATTGTCCTGAGTTGATCTCGAACAGAGGACTTACTACCTGTGTATGTTTTGGTCGCATAGGTATTTTTCCTGTAACCATTTTTCACACAGAGTTTTTAAAGAACTCCAATTGACGATTATAGAATATATATGATCATTAAGGAGTCAAGATGTAAAGAAAAAAGACTTTATTTCTTTAGATATTTACATAAAAAAGGGATACAGGCGACCAAAGCGTCAACCTGATCTAAAAGTAATCTACAAAGTTCTCCAAGGGACAAGTAGGCATCAGTGGGATCAACACTGGCCGCCCCAAGAGAACTGGCGATGTCCCTCAGCCTATCGACGTCGTCCCTTATTGCGAAGAAGCAGTTGTCCCTAATTGCATTAGAGAGGTCTCGCTGCTCTTGGGCATAATCCCTCTCTAGGCGGAACGTGTGCGCCTCTTCGCGAGCGTCATCGTAACACCCTGCCAGGCGCAAGGTGATCGGGAAAATTTTATCGAGGCTCTCCTCTAGCACCTCTTTTTCTTCTTTGAGGGTTCTGACCAAGTCAGATTTCTCTCTCAGAAGAGCCTGGGTCTCAGCAAGCTGTTCGCTGAGAGTTTTCTCTTCCTGTACATACATGGGTTAGTTCCTAAAACCTTTAACAAACAGAGAGGGTGAAGACGATTACCTGAGAAGTAGAGGAAAAAGCTGAGCATGGAAGGGAACTTAGTCACCTGGCATGCTCAGTGAGACTTTCCCCAGAAGATGGATCCAAAGAAGGTGCTGAAGCGTGAACTAGAGGATGCAAAAAAAGAGAGAGCAATGATGCATCCCCAGTCTTTGCGCCCATCATCCTTTTTGATGGAGCTCCACCAGAGTATTCAGCGTCATGTCCTGACCACTTCTTTGAAGAAGTTGTCTCCTCGATCACCTGTAAGTTCCAAAATGCATTGCTTTGGAAGTTTCAAATAACAGAAAGAAGCATACAAGACGTTCCAGAAGAGAATTACCTTCTGAAGATCTTGTTTAATTGTATCTTCTATCTCCATTTCTTCCTTATCGCTCTCAACAATCTTCTTGGAGTTTCGGTTCGCCATTAAGATGAGAGTAGAAGAGGAAATGAGAAGTGAAAGATGAGAAAAGGTTCTAAAGGACTTAGCCAAGAAAAACTTGTGAGCCTTAGAACTGAAGAGCTTCTCTATTTATAGAGGCCGAAGGCGACGGTTTTCATTTGCGGATGCCTCGAGCTTTTAAACGCATTTATAGTTTTTACCTCGGGTGAGCAGTCAAAAACTCCATGATTAATTGTCAAGATAAACCCAGAGATTTTCTCGGGAAGCAAACCAACACACGGTGTATAGTGCTCCTAAAGAAGTTGAAGCGTCGGGTTCTTTATCCAATGAAGATTAAATTTGAAGTAATAATCTTTTTATCTCGTCAAATTTGAGGGCTAGCTGACAAAGATTATCACCCGAGCTAGTCATTTGTTTAAATATATCATGTTCAAGACAATTCGGATGTGATATATGAGCCTGTGCCTTAGCATCCATCATGGTCGCAGACGGACAGCTTCCTGTACACCAGAAGGTCGTGGGCATAGAGTCAGTCTATGATCGCAGTACTTGCGCGGTCATGAGGTTGCAAGCTATGCGTGATCACAAGGTCGCTGGCTATGCGTGACCAAGATAACCCGGAAGTGTTCGAGCCTTTATCAGACACGTTCTCAGAATCAAGATAACTTCTCCCACGTGTGAAGACAACCGTCAAAGAGTTAAGATTTGCGGTTATCTATAACTGCATATGTTAACCGGTGAAGAGATAAGTGTAGTTATACAAACTGCACTGTGGCAACCGTCCAAAAACCGCCTCACACTAGTATCCTTTCATTCAGTAAAAAAGGATGGTTGATGTACAATAGGAGGGATGGTTCAGGATCCAGAACAGAGATTAAAGACTTAGACATTAGACAGAAGTACATAGAGAGATTGATTAGCCTTTGTAACAATCTCTCCTCCCTGTAAATTCCTTTATATATAGTGAAATCACAACAGGACGTAGGGCTATTACTCCATCCATCGAGGGCCCGAACTTGTATAAAATTCTCTGTGTCTCCATTTCATACTTGTGTTAACTTACCTGAGGGCACCCTAAAAGGTCTCACATACAACTCACAAATTTGCGTAAGATCGACTAAGGACCCTGAATCCAAATCGTTGACAATAACCTTTTAATTCTTATAACAATTCAAAATATATGTTCCTAAAGTGTATATGTGTGTGTGTGTATATATATATATGATTTAGTTAATCATATTAATAATATTACAATTGCTTTTGAGTTTATTTTAGTTTAAATAAATTATTTTCCAACTAAAGACCAATATAACTAAAGTAATGTAATTTGAAATAACACTATCATTGAATACTTAACACTTATATATACACAGACTTATATACCTGCATATTGTAATTTAAATTTCTTTTAACTTGGAGTGTCGGAATGTCGGTTAGCCGTATTATTTTTTTTTTATCAAAGGCAGTAGGCAAGAAGCCTACTACTAATATATAAATAAGCAAAATAATAAAAAGTTACAGAGTACAAAAAAGGAAAATAAAATTACAATAAATCAAACCATCGAAAAATTTGTAATCTGATTCTCTCTGGAGCTCTTTCAGCCACAAGTTTCATATCATCATTAAACGCCCTCCTCCAAGTCGAAGAATTTAGAATCAGGTTCTGAAAAATCTTCTTATTTCGAACTTTCCAAATAGTCCAAATGGCTACAATAATAATCTCCGAGAAGAAGTCCTTAAAGGGAGAACTCACATTCCTATTGTTCCAAATAATGTCCAGCATAGAAGAGCTCAAAGACCAATTCAACTGATCGAAAACCAGCATTGTTTTGCAAAACAACACTAAAAAAATATGAGTTTAAGTTTCAATACACCCTTCAGTGCATAATTCACAAACCAAAGAAGGAATAACCATATTCTTTTTGGCTAACCTCTCTCTCGTATTCAAACGTCCCCAAAGGAAGATCCAAAAGAAGACTTTGAACTTAATCAAACAACGATTCTTCCAACAACCTTTGAAAATAGGATGAATGGAGCAAACACCCATCAAACTTTTATACACCTTACTAGTTTGAAAAGATAGAGACTACTAGTAAGCATGTACCAGCAATCATCCCTACTATTGTCTCCCAAATGATCCTGTTCTAGTGAAAGCAATTGCTGAAATTGTAGATGAGGCAACTCAGACAGGGAAAAATGAAAAAAATCATCACCCATATCTAGATTCCAGAATTTCTGAACATTAAAACTTCTTGAATAGAAAGAGTACAACTCATTCCATTTGTGAGATAAAATATCTGAATTCCAAGGGTCATTCCAGAAATCACAAGTATCACCTTTCCCAATAGAGCAAATAGATAGTCCTTTAAAAATAACTAACAGATGCAAAATGTCTTTCCACCAGAAAGATCCAACCAACTGAGAATCCAATGGTAAACTTTGATTATACTAAACATTCCAAAGAAGCTGAACCCAGGGAATTGAATTCTTATTGAAGAATTTAAACAAGAATTTCAGCAGAAGAGCCAAATTCTGAGATCTCAAATTCATGATTCCAAGATCACCATTATCCTTAGGTCTAATAACTTTATCCCAAGCAATCAAGCAATGACCTCCAAAACAACTGGATTGACCTCTCCAAAGAAACACTCTCCTAATCTTGTCAATTCGACCAATGATAGTAGAAGGAATTTTCAGGGTCAACATAAAAAACATATGCAAAGAAGAAAGCACCGAATTAATGAGTGTTAACCTTCCCCCTAAAGAAAGGAAAGAGAATTGGCAACCAGACAATCTCTTATCAATTCGCTCAATTAATATCTCGAAATTCTCCATCCTTGGCTTAACAATTCCAAGATGAAGACCTAGATATGTGAAAGGGATAGAATCAATTGGATATCCAAGAATACCAGCAAGGTTCAAAGCTAAATCTTCAGAACAGTTGACCAGGATTAAGAAAAATTTCAAAAAATTAACTCTTAAACCAGCCGAACTAGCAAAGGAATTGAGAAGGGCTTTCAGGAGAAAATTTTCCTTTGCATCTGCTTTAACAATAATAAGAGTATCATCAACATATTGAATTATGGGGAAGTCCTCATTTCCCACCACTGAAACCGGAAGACTAAGAAGTCCCATAGTTTTAGCCCAGTTCAAAATAGATTGCAAAAGATCTGCAACTAGAACAAATAACAAAGGAGATAAAGGATCTCCTTGTCGAACACCCCTCTACAAATAATTTGCTTGCCTGGAAAACCATTCAACAAAATTTTTGATGATCCAGATTTCAGAATAAGTTGAATCCAATTCAACCAATTGCCACCAAAGCCCTTAGCCTTTAAAACTTCCAGAATAGCATCATGTTCAATTAGATCAAAGGCTTTTTCAAAGTCAAGTTTTAAAAGCACCGATTTTCTTTGAGAAGACTTACAAATATGAATATATTCATAAGCCCAAGCAGCACAATCCTGTATAGTTCTAGATTTAATGAAACCGTACTAATTATGATGCACAATCGAAGAGATCACCGTTTGAAGACGATTAGCAAGAAGTTTGGTGATAATCTTCAACGAACTATTCAGCAGAGAAATAGGCCTGAAATCAGAAACTTTTTCTGCACCCTGTTTCTTCGGGATAAGGGTAACAAAAGAAGCATTAATTCTGTCAAGTTCAATAGAACCATCATAGAAACATTGAAAAAGTTCATAAAAATCATGTCTTATGATAGGCCAACAGGAGCGGAAAAAATTCCCATTGAAACCATCCGGACCAGGGCTTTTATTTTTTGGCATACTAAGAACAACAGAGTCAATCTCCTAAGAAGAGAAGGTCAATTCAAGACAAGAGAGCACCTCATGAAAAGGAGTAACCACATCATTAAGATTAAACAGCATTCTTGAATACTCAGAAGAACCAAGTCTAATCTTGAAAGAATCCCAAAGATGATTCGCAATTTCAGAATGAGAAAGAAGATCCTTGTTGCTATAATCTTTCAAAGAAACAATATAATTCACCCGAAAGTTATTAGAGGCCAAAAAATGAAAGAATTTAGTGTTCTCATCACCCAATTTTTCCCATCTCAGGCGACCTCTTTGCTTCCAATAATCATTTCTGATTCTAAGTAAATCTCTAAGATGCTTCTTTAAAATAATTCTAAAGTTAAATTCTTGCCTGAATAAATCCCTCTATTCTTGCAAGCCATCAAGCAGAGTAAGAGTGCAATTACAATAATCCACCAGAATTGGGAAAACTTGAACTTCTTGCTCCATTGTTTCAAAACCCTATGCAATAGCTTAAATTTAGTATTAATTCTTCTAGCCACATTATTATCCATCAGACCAGAATTCCAAGAACCCGCTACCACATCCATGAAACCATGAGAAGAGGCCCAGAAATTTTCAAATCTGAACAATATCGATGCAGAAAGAGGAGAAGAGATAAGAATGATACATGGCAAATGATCAGAAACAGTCTTAGCAGAAGATTTAACAATAGTATTGGGTAAAGCGTTAAGCCATCCTCCATTCGCAAAAAACCAATCCAATTTTTCTAAAACCGGTTGCACTTGCATATTAGACCATGTATACTTATTTCCTTTTATTGGCAGTTCCTCAAGAAGGAGGTGATTAATAGCTTCATTAAAAAGATCAACTTCCCCAGAGTTAAACACACATTTATTCTTATTAGAGGGGAATCTCAAAAGATTAAAATCACCCATGATTAACCAGAGCATATGAGAAGGAAAAAATATTACGAAACCAATTCAAAAACTCCATTTTTCTCTGGGAGCAATAAGGGCCATAGACATTGGAAATCATCCAGAGCTTTCCAGAAAGTTTGTTTTTGAGTAATACCATGAGATAAAAATCATTATGCACAACATCCACTTTTTGAAACAAAGAGCAATTCCAGACAGTCAGAATACCCCGTGAGCTACCCCAAGAAGGAATAAAATCGAATCCATTCCAACTTTTCGAACAGAAAGATTTGATCAAGAAAATATTAACCTCCTCAATTTTAATCTCTTGAAGACATAAAATGGAACAATTCTCCTCTATAGTTTTGGAACGAACTGCAAGCTTTTTGTCATAAGCATTAAGACCTCTAATGTTCCAATTGAGAATACTAAATTTGTTAAAAGCATTCATCAATAAAACCAAAGCATTGTCACCAGAACATGACAACGAAACGAAGCCATGCTTAAACATACACCAAAACACTAAAAACCAATGTTTGACAATATGGCATTACAAGCCATCCAAAATAACAACCAAAATAAAATCCTCCAGCTAACACCAAAAACACTAACTACCACCTTAATCATCTAAATCCTGAATTATTGGGGCTAGCAACTTGTCCTTGGAGATCAACTCCAGAGGAATTCTGCAGAACGAACCAATGGCTTGCAGCATTTCAATTGGTAGTTGAGGAGCAGTAAATGGGACAGTCCCAGGTTTGAAACATTTAAATTTTTCTGCCAATCTTGGACTTCAACGAAGACCAGAAACATAAAGGAGTCTTGCTTTTTGCTTTTTCCGAACGAGAAGAAGAGATAGACTTCTTAAGCTTCAAACAGTAACCCGAGGAGGATGAAATCCTTAAAGCAGAAGAGTTAAACAAATTCCATTAGCTCCTCAGACAAAGCAAAGAATTAAGAGTGCAAAGATTAAACCCAGTGCAAAGAACCCTCCAACTAAGAGTCAGAACACAATTTCCAACAAAGGACAATGAAGATTGAACAGAATCAGATGAGGAAGAGGAATCCTCCTTCTCATCCCAGGCATCCCAAACTTCCATCTGTTGTGGAACCAAGGCATCCCAAACCGGATCGCCAACCTCACCCATATCTCCTTGATCTTGATCTGCAGGGTCATTCATATCCAGATCTTCTAGGTTATCATTAACATTATCCAAAGGAGGCTGAGGATCTTCAGGGTCATCCTCATTGCCCTCAAGAGCATTAGTATGACGAGAATAACAAATAACAACTTGAACCATCCAGCTACGGCCAAGAGATCCATTTGGTTCAGTGATCACTAAGAAGTGAGGGATATCTGAGAGAGTAGTAACCAAACATTTCATCAGTGCATGAGATCTATCCCCCGTCCTTTGATAATCATTGTCCCATTCTCGAAGAAAACAAAAAGAAGAGACATCTTTGTTCAGGGTGGAAAATGACTAGAAGTCCAGCGGAAAATTCAAAAGCAAGAGCCAAACTTCCTGATTAAAGCTAACTCTCCTCGAATTGAATCCTTCATCATGACGATTGAAAAACAGTAGGAAATCTTCTTCCATGTGAAGACCTTCATTAAGCAGAATGTCTCTTTACAAAGAAGAAGAGAGGCGAATCGAAGCATCTACAAGGCCAGAAGGAAAAACCTGATCCTGAATCCCTCTGGTGTTCTGGAGATAGTTTCCAACAACATGTATCAATTCCATCACTTCTGGGGCCACATCCACAATAGCAGAATTTTCATTGGTCTCACTCCTGGTAGAAATGCATCTAGCGCGCAAAGGTCGCCCCTGCACAACAATTTCTTCCAGGCCCTCACGAAGAAACAGAGCGGGATTAACCCAGTAGTTAGCCATGTTTCTAAGGGAATTAGCAATGAGAGCCGAGGAGAGGAAAGAAGCCAAAATAAATAGAGTAGAGGGCGAATCAAAAGTGACAAGAGGGTTTTCACGAAAACCAAAGAACTCAGAGAAGTTATCAAAATGATGAATGATCCTCTTGCCTTTGATCAAGGCCATCTGAGTCGTCGAAGGTGGGTTAGTTCCAAATGAAAAGTCCAAACCAACCGTCGGATCCATAATACTCCTAGCAGCAAAAGGCGCAAATGGAGAGGCAGTGACAGAAGCATTACCCTCCTTAAACAAAATTGCTTTGGGAACAAAAACTTTTTTGCTCTTCAAATCCACAAGCTGTTTAAAACAAGAACGTTTAAGATGACCATAATTAAAACAGCTTGAGCACTGCACCAAAGAAACACACTCTCTTTTAAAGTATCCCAGAGCAAGGCAATTAAAGCAAACTTTATACTCTCCAAAATTCAAATTTGGAAGTTTAACCATCTTACTACGTTTACTAGGAAACTGAAGGAGATCAAACACAGAACTCTCCGAATGAATCGTTCTATTAGAAGAATTCCAAGAAGGGAATTGCAAATGACCAAACACTGACTTATGAAAATGATCTCTTCGAGAGAAAGAGGACAATTTGTTCCCTTTAGAAAGAACCAGCTTCCAACCATTATCCTGTTTGACGATCCACTTGCTAAATTTCCTTTGCCAATGAGGACCACCATTATTCCAGAGAGAAAAATATATGACAAAATCCTAATGAATAATCTTGTTGACTTTGTAAATGGCCAAGCCTATTCTTTTATCACTAACAGAAAATCTAAAGCTACAATCAGTTAAACCCAAAACTCTGAATTCATTAGCCTGTCCCTCAAAGTACATAGCAAGAATTGAACCCAAAGAAACCTCAGATGGACAAAATTTCTGTCTTCCAAAAGAACCCACTAAAAAGAAATCTTTAGAAGCAAACCGGTAATTATTAGTAACCGGAGCATGAAACAAATCTCTCATATCTCTCTTAAAGAGCAGACCCTTCGACCAATCCAAAGAAGAGGGAAGAAACATCATGAAACCAAGCAGAACAACAGACAAAACCCCCAGAAAAAGAACCAGAGAACAGGGAAAAGAGGACCAAACCCAGGAGGAAAAGGAACAAGATCAAAGATTAGCAAACCACTCAAGAATCAGAAGTGAATCTAAGATCACCTTCTGAATCGCCCTTTCCTCCTCCCTTTTCCATTTTTTTCGTGCGTTGTAGCTTTCACTAGAGTAGTCCACGAGTGTCGATTAGCTGTATTCGATCATGTGTCAGGGAAAACAAGAGTATAGATGAATTCATCCTTGCATTTCTAATTCCTATTACACCAATGTTCTTCTAAAAATATATGCATATAGTTATGTTTCTTAAGAACTAACGGTGGCAAGGAGCATCGGGGTGAATTACTGAGCTCCAATTTTGATCTCGTTTCCGCAGGCAAGTTCTTTTCATTTGATCATGTCGAACATGCTTGAACTAATTGCTTATAATATAGTTTCAAATTTAGCTAAGAATTACCACTTGCATGGACAAAGTATATTTCAAAAATGACTAGAAAATCTATAGAGAATTATATGTATATTATATGACATACATGGGATGTTGAGCAACGATAGTGAAAGTCTCTGAGCTTGAGATGTTGAAAAACAAATGACTTCTTTATCTATGCTATGGATGGAAATTAGTAAGGACTGTAACCAGCTGTCTCTTTCATCTAGTGCCGTAACACCCATATCAACCACAAACCTGGTATGGGATGGGTCTAGTCTAGTATCTTATCTAGAAACTAAGGTCATCTTCATATGGAAACCTATTATATCTATATATATAGCGCCACGAGTCACTTCGAATAACTTAAGGGGCATCACAGATCGCTCAAAATTATCCAGATGGGCTCCATGGGTCGCCCACTAAGTACTCAGGACGCTATAGGCTCAAACCAATGGAGTGGAGATGCTTAGTAGCTAGATTTGAGAAAAACTTTATTCTCTTGATCTAGTCATGCATTAAAGAGAATGCAGAGTGACGCTGATGAGCTCTGACATGTAAATCAACAGTTTCTGTGGGTAAAGTAGTACATTTCTACAGAGTAAAAACATGAATATTTACTCCTTGTTCTTAGGTCAGGAACTGCGTCGCGGCAGGAAAGAGGCCTACACACAACTACAAAAATGCTGAGTACTAACGATTTGAAAACGTCTATACTAACAGTTCTCCAACCGCTAGTGATCGGCATGATAGAACAAACCAAGCACTACTCTAACGGTTCAAAACCGTTAGAATAGCTTACTATATTGTAACGGTTCTTATTACTGAACCGTTAGGATAGTTTACTATATTCTAACGGTTCATTCTTAATAACCGTTAGAATATTACACTATATTCTAACAGATCATGCTAGTAAACCGTTAGAATAGCTTATAGATTCTAACGGATATTAATTAAGAACCGTTAGAATATAGTAAGCTATCTTAACTGTTGTGATGAATGAACCATTAGAATATGTTGTTCTCTTCTTACTTTCTATGTTGTAGAACCTTAGAAGAAGCTTACATACACAATACAAGCTATCTTAACTGTTGTGATGAATGTAAATTCGACGGTTCCTACAGTCACATCTCTGAAGATGTCTGACAATACTTCTGTTCAAACTAACCTAGCCAAACAAGTGGCTAAGCTCTATGCCGACATGGATACCGTGCTTGCTTGGATTAAGCAGCAGGCCATGCCTGTATCTTCTGAAGTTGATGCTTCAAAAGGCAAGGTTAAGGGTGTGAAGATGATCTGGGAGGATCTCAGGTCGAGTTTGAAACGGATTCGGGACCTTGCAAAGGTTTGCGACCTTGGGAAGGATTCGATCTCTAGTCGGAATTATAGTCCGATCAAAATATGTATAACTAAGTTTTATCTATTAGGTTTAGTTAGTTTCCAAGTCTAATACATTTAGGTTATTGAGTCTGATACGTATTCATACGATTGGACTATAAATACTTTGTAATAGTTCTAGTTTAGATCATCGAGTCTAGATTGAAGTCTTAGACACATAGTTCCTTGACGTAGGCGAGTGCGTCCTAACATTCGACGTGTAAAGCCCTCTTTGAAATAAAGATTTGTGCACTTACTTTGAGCTGTGTTGTCGATCAACCTTTGAGTTTTGGTATTTCTGAGTAAAATCCCGTTATTCCGTATATTAGTATCTGGGCAAGCCTAGTGCGAAAACCAAGGCTAGGTCTCAAACGGATCAAGTTGGTATCAGAGCAACTATCCTATCCTGTGGATGATGAAGACTCGTCAAGGTTACAAAATCTCCGACGAGATCCTGCAAGAGCATCTTGCAACTGAAGGCGAACAATCGACGGTACCTACAATCGCATCTTCGACAATGTTTGAAGGAACCTCCGTACTAAGCTCTCCACTGACATGGGAACCGTGCTTGCTTGGATTAAGCAATAGGCCATGATCGTACTTCCTGAAGCAGGGAAGGTTACGGGTGTGAAGACTGGTGAAGACTTGCACAAGCCAGACGACAAGGAAGAAGAAGATGACCATAAGGCAGCTGACCTCGCTAACGCCTCCTTAGCTGTCGGATCTTTCAAGGTCGAAGCTAAGATTGATATACCCATATATGATGGGGAGATCAATGCCGAGAAGCTAGACTCATGGATCAATCAGCTTTAGATCTAGTTTGACCTAAAAGGTTCAGTAGTGCTCAAAAGGTGAAGTTTGCACCTTTGAAGATGAAGGACCACGCCAAGACATGGTGGAAGGCCCTTGTCGCCAGTGGTGAAGCTAACGACCTTGCATGGGGTCAATTTAAGTGACTCCTACGACAAGAATTATACCCGATGGGTTATCTCGAGGAGAGATGGGATCGTTGGCACCGATTGTACCAACGGCACGACCAATCTGTCCAGGACTACACGACGAAGTTTTGGAGACAAGCAATGGTCCTTGGCATCTCACTTTTCGACACCCATACGTTCATAAAATACACATCTAAACTTCAGAAGATAATTAATGTTGAGCTAAGCCTATTCAGAGTTCAAGACATCTTGACTGTGAGCACGATTGCTTTGGCGATTGAGAAGAAGAATAAGACCCACAATGACAAGAACGTGAGGGAGATTTCAACCACGATGAACTCCGGAGAGGGTACCCACGATATGGGCAACACTTGTGAGCATTGTCATGTTGCTGGGCACACAAAGGAGAAGTGTTATAAACTTCATCCTGAACTGCGACCAGAAAGAACAAGGAGGGATGAACCAAGCACACGAACAGCTATGGTTACTTCTATTTCCCTCGCAGAGGAAATCATCCAGTTGGATTCGATTGAAAAGGCGGACACGACCTTATCTCTAATGGCAATGCCGAAGGAGAAAGGTTCGGGTTCATCAATTGACCACAACCCGACAGAGGAATTGTTCATTGTTAACATTCAGGTGAAGCACGAGGTGGTCACAGCCATCTTCGACCCCAGAAGCCAAAAGAATTTGGTCTCCACCAGGCTGATTCGACGACTTGGTTTGCAGACGACTCATCATCCTCGACCATATCCTCTAGGATGGTTCACTTCCGATGTGAATCAGCAAATCAAGAGTCAGTGTACTCTAAAGTTTGCAATATCTGCTCGTTACATCGATGAGATTCAATGCGATGTCATCCCCATCGATATTTGCCAAGTGATTTTTGGAAGTTCGTTCTTGTACGATTGTGACGCCCATTACCACTGAAGAGCTCAAGAGTACAACCTCACAAAGGATGGGACGAAGTTCATCATCAACAAAAATGACCATGTCGACACCAAGAACTTGTTGACAGTAAATCAGGCGAAACGGATTGTCAATGCATGCTCGAAGTGTGTGCTGAGCGTGATGCATCCTGTTAAACAAGAGGATTGTGCTGCATCGAGTATGGAAAGTGGTGGTTGTTTGGCGAGCTTGCCCGAAGAAAACAACGTGCTGTTCACAGAGGTACATAGTCGATCACCACAACGACTAGTCGAAAACGACATGCAACTTGTCTCTACGGCCCCACTGTTCAAACTTCGCAATCCTAGCTTTGGGATCGGTGATGGTATCAACCTCGACAAGGGGAAGGCTATCCGCGAGTGGCCAAGGCCACAATCCATGATGGAGGTGCCAAGCTCCATGAGCGCCTATCTGTACATTCGATTAGACGATTGTAGCATTGCTCATCATGTGTTCGTTCTCCCAGTCATTCTCTACATCTTCACAATTGGTCACCAACGGGAGTTGGCTCCTTCTCAACAAGAGAGTCATGATCCGGGAGGATCTCAGGTCGAGTTCAAAACAGATTCGTGACCTTGGAAAGGTTTGCGATCTTGGGAAGGATTCGATCTCTGGTCGGAATTGTAGTCCGATCCAAATATATATAAGTAAGTCTTATCTATTAGGTTTAGTTAGTTTCCAAGTCTAATACGTTTAGGCTATTGAGTATGATACGTATTCATACGATTGGACCATAAATACTTTGTAATAGTTCTAGTTTAGATCATTGAGTCTAGATTGAAGTCTTAGACACATAGTTCCTCGACGTAGGCGAGTGCGTCCTAACATTCGACGTGTAAAGTCCTCTTTGAAATAAAGAGTTGTGCAATTACTTTGAGCTGTGTTTTTGATTAAACCTTTGAGTTTCGGTATTTCCGAGTAAAATCCCGTTTTCCGTATATTAGTATCTAGGCGAGACTAGTGTGAAAACTAAGGCTAGGTCTCAAATGGATCAGAAGATTGGTGAAGACTTGCGCAGGCCAGACGAAGATGAAGATGAAGGTGACCATAAGGCCGACGACCTCGCCAACACCTCCTTAGCTGTCGGATCTTTCAAGGTTGAAGCTAAGGTTGACATACCCATATATGATGGGGTGATCGATGCCGAGAAATTGGATTCTTGGATTGACCAGCTTGAGACCTACTTTGACCTACGAGAGTTCAGTAATGCTCAAAAGGTGAAGTTCGCACCTTTCAAGATGAAGGACCACGCCAAGACATGGTGGAAGACCTTTGTCGCCAGTGGTGAAGCTGACGACCTTGCGTGGGATCAGTTCAAACGGCTCCTATGACAAGAATTCTACCCGATGGGTTATCTTGAGGAGAGATGGGATCGTTGGTACAGATTGTATCAACGCCACGATCAATCTATCCAGGATTATACGATGGAATTTTGAAGACAAGCAATGATCATTGGCATCTCGCTCTCTGATCCTCAGGTGTTCCAGAAATTCACATTTGGACTTCAGAAATCGATCAGGAGGGCTCCCGTGGAAAGCCACGGATGCCTCCCATGGAAAGTCCCGGAGGGCTCATGTGGAAAGCCACGGATACCTCCTGTGGAAAGTTCTGGCCGGCTCCCAGGGAAAGTCCCGGAGAGCTCCCGTAGAAAGGTCTCAGGCACCTCCTGGGAGAGGCCGTAGATGGGTGACATCAGGGATGCCTCGGGAACTAGCGAGGACACATGTGAGCATCTAAGTCCTCCGCCAGATGAAAATACGGTGGTTCCCGTCGATCCAGCGGTTGCAGCTAGGGGCTTTTAGTCTTTTTGCATCTTTTGGGGCCTATATATACCCCCTTGTATCTCATTTGTAACCAACTCTCAATTCATTTTTACACACAAGCAATAGGCATCCCTTGAAGACCTCTCTCCCCGAGAGAGAACCTCCCCAATGGACTCACATCCGGGTGTGCCAACAGGACTAGGGTTCCCACCGGGACCGGAACCTGTATAAAATCATTGTGTCAATTTCTGAGCTTGCCCGTCGGGAGGTGCTCGGTCACACGGTCAGTTCGCGTCGTTGTACACGTGTTGCACACGTCTGGGAAATCTGCCATGGTACTTTTTTATACCACGACAGTTGGCGCCGACCGTGGGGATCATGATGATTCGCCATGGCTTGCCCAAGAACGAGAGCTCATGATCTCCCCCTCTCCGGTGACGCCGGTCCCAGTGATCTGGCGCCACCCCCGCAAGATGTTGCTGTCATGGTGCCCCTATCCGGGGAGGCCCGGAGTGAGGCACCTCCTCCTCCCGCCTTCCCCGGGGGGACCCCCGCACTGAGCCCGGTGACCGCGGCCATGATGGCGGGGACGAGTGCCCCCTAAGTGACTATCCCAGTTCCCGAGATGCATCGCATCAAGGGCCAGCTCCATGCCCAGCGCACCTTCGAGGAGCTATTGCGCATCTTAGCGCGGCCCCCAGCTCCCATCTATCCACCCCGTTCCCTTTCATGGGGGCACCACTACCGTTCTTCATGGGACACTAGGCCGCCTTCCCTGCCCCGGAAGCGTTTCCCGCACCGGGAGGCCTTCCAGCGTTCGGAGCTCTCCCCTTCCCGGGAGCTCCTCCGGCGTTCGGAACTCTCCCCTTTCCGGGGGGTTACCCCACGCTGGTGGGCTGGCCTGTTCCAGCCGTCGCTGTCGTGCCGGGAACGTTCCCCGCACCGGGGGCTCACCCCGCGCAAGCAATCGCCCGGTCATGGTTGAAAGGGATCTAGGATATCGACTAGAGGGGGGTGAATAGGCGATTTTAGCAATTTAACATTTAATCAAACAAACTAGAGATAATGAGAGCAATTAAATAACACAATATGAACAAAGCACAAGTTCAACACAAGGATATATCCCGTGGTCTCGGTGATTTGCCGATCACCCCTAATCCACATTGAGGCAAACCCAAATCTCTAACCGCTCCTCTATCTAGTCAACCTTCTCTCGAGAAGTGACCTAGATCTTGAGCCGGATTAGTGTGATGAGTTATCCAAACCTCGATTTCACTAAGGATGCACTTTACAGCTCCGGCAAGGTGTGCTCAACCCTTTCACAAGACGTTTTGAGGCTTCTTCACAATCTTCCTTGAAGAACTCTCAAAAACCTTTCTCCTAGCCGTCTAGGAGCCGGCAAACTCCAAGAGTAACAAGCCGGTGATGATCACTTAGCCTTCTTCTAGTGCCACGAGGTTGTATTAATGATCTAGATGCAATGCACTAGAAGATCTCAAATGCACACTCTCACAAATTCGGGAATTTGAACCCTAGAGTGTATGAAACTAGCTTAGGCTCTCAAGGATGATGACAATGCTCAAGATTATGCCAAAAGTTGTGAACAGGACCGGGCAAGGGAGTATATATACCCCCCACAATTAATATAGCCGTTACAGGCCGTTGGGAGAAAAAGATCACCTGGCGCTCAGACCGCAGGCACAAGCTCGGTCAGACCGCCGCAATTGCAACGGCATTAAACAGGCGCAATAAATGCTCAACTGCCCTTGTCAGGCACACACACGGTCAGACCGGAGCCTATTTCGGTCAGACCGTGAAGCTGTCCAGAGACGACATAGTTTCTGGACACCTTATACGGTCAGGCCGAAAAATACGGACAGACCGGCCATACGGTCAGACCGTAGTACAAAAACACGGTCAGACCGATTTATCGGTCAGACCGGTCTAATCAAACGGTCAGACCGTAATAGCTCAAAATAACTGAAAGATAGTTCATGAAGTTCCAGGAGACTGACCTAGGATTTAACTACGGACAGACCGAACTTATAAAGGTACAAACTATACTAAGACATAAAGTCGGTCAGTCCGAAATCATATTCGGTCAGTCCGTGAATTCGGTCAGACCGGTCTAACAAACGGTCAGACCTACTGAGACAGAGTTGAGCAGAAATGAGCTGAAACAAGCATTTTCAAAGTGTATGACCTTCTAGTATGCAATGCAAGTTGATTTTATGATTTGTGGCACATAGATGAAGTATTTTGTGATACACCACATGCTCCTCTTAATAGTACGGCAACTATCCTAAAATCCGGTCAAAATTCTTCTCTAATCACCTTAGACCGGTAAAAACGGAAAAGATCCTATTTCGTACCTTTGTCCTTTTGATCAATGCCCTTTCTTCATCATGAGGTCTTTCTTTGCCTTTCATTAACCTGTCTTTTAAGTATCTTCTTGACACAACTAGGCAGGTAACGTTAGTATAGCATTTGTAGTTGTCATTAATTATTAAAACACTGTATAGGGGCCTAGAAGCTACAATGGTTTTATAACCTAAATGCCAGGTCGATCAAGTCCTTCACGCAACTCAAGCGTGAGTTTTGCGTGAACTTCCAGGGGAGCTACATAAGCCCCCTAGACTCATCACAGCTCTACACCATCAGAAAAAACGGGGGAGACCATCTGGAGCTTTTTCATGCGCTTCGCTTAGGTAAAGAGCAAGGTGGCTCATGTCCTGGACTCAACGGTCATCGAAACCTGCAAGAGCGGGCTCCTCCCCGGGGAGCTCCACCGGAGGCTCTCTCGGAGTTGCCCCAACTCAGTGGACAAGCAATTAAACGTGCTCGAGAAATACTCCCGAGCCGAGGAGGACGACCTCTGAAAGAAAAATAGGGGGGCGCCTGCCTCCACCAAGAGGGAGGCCAAGGACCTCTCCAAGCGCCCCAAGAGGGGCAATCTCAGCGAGCCACAACCACAGGACACCTTTGTCCTCGAAGGCAGAGGCGGCTCGCATGAAGCCAATAAGGGCAACCGTCCCTCCGGGCCGATAGGCAATGGGGGGGGGGGGGGCAGTCCTCCCGTAACCGGGAGGGACCGGAACACGGCGACAAGGAGGGCACAGCCAACCTGTGGTGTGCCTTCCACAAGTTTACTACCCACGCCACTCGGGAATGCAACCAGCTCGTCCAGCACTTCCCCACATTCCTCGACCAGCATGGGCAGGGGGGCCCTGCCTCAAGGGAGCAGCAGAAACAGGCACAGGAAAGGGGCTCAGTCGAGGAGCTTCCTTTCCTAACTTCCCAGAGACGTGTAAACGTCATCACGGGAGGATCCGCCTCGGGGCGGGACTCCAAGTGCCAGCATAAGGAGTATGCGCGGGAAGTAAAGGTGGTGAGGGTGCTGAACACGTCCCGGCCACCAAAGTGGTCGAACGTCCCCCTCACCTTTACAGCGGAAGACGCGTGTGGGGTTCGCTTCCCCGACGACGACGCACTCATCGTCTCCGCTACAGTTTTCAACTACCAATTGGCCCGCATCCTTGTCGACGGCAGAAGCGCCACAGACATCCTGTACCTGAAAGCGTTCAGGGAAATTGTGGGACCCTCATTTGAGGAATCCGGTGGCAACCGCCCAGGTGGATTGCACTCAGAAAGGTACATCATAAGCTCACAACAATAGGATTTACTTTAAACAATAAAGAAAATAGATATGTCGTGCCCCGAAGCTGGGACTACGACTACTCCCGTGGAGACCTAGCTCGCTGCAGCTAGTCCCATAAACACATACCTTTGACTTCCCAGGATAAGTCAAACACAGGAGTATATACATTGCAACAGAGTAACTTACAAAATATTTAAGCAGTGTGGCCTGCTGGCCTTAATATTACATAAAGAGATTACAATGCCTTCACGGCATTCAAGGTTTAGTTTAGCAAAATAATAACTACACAGCAGAAGATAGGTGACCCTCCCACAATGAAAAGTGGACGGCAGAACAACACACATCAGGGCTCTGGCGGAACTGACTCTCCTCCTTCTGGATTCACAAAGTTCTCCATGCCATCAACTTGATCAAGGTATGCTCCATCTACTGAGTTGAATGTTGCAAGGGTGAGCACTTACGTACTCAGCAAGTCATAGGTAAGAGTAGATACATATAGTAGTGATGATATGAACCTAGACTAGTCAAGAATTATGGATGTTTATAAAATAATATTTTTCTTTCATATCTCATCTCATCTTATCTTATGGCAGCACTTTCATAATATAGCATTGATATTCTTGTTCACTAGATTATAGCACTACTGCGACACGTCGACACACGACAGCCCACAGCAGCACTCCTTATCATGACAACACATGACATTTGGGTAATCTTGATTTAATAAATTTTATTTAGAAAATATACTTGTGTCACACCCCGTGGATTTAATCCACCACAGCAGACTCCTATAAACCCGGGAGGTCGGAGTATTCGAATATGTTTTTAACTCTGCAGAGAGGTACCATTTTACCTGCAAGATATTCCACTTTCAAGCCCATCCTATCAAAATGATTAGACACTTCCTCACAACCATGTGTGAGTGGCAAGGTGGAGATAACAAAAACTTTTGTTATGTTTCACTTACAATTCACCCCCGACCCTGTGGCTCTCCGCGAACCACAGTTGTGGTAGGTTGTATCTTAACCTCCACCCCTTTGCTTATTCCCATTACTGGGTCAGCGTGCAAGATCACCTTCAGTGATATGTGTGGGAGCCATTCTCCGTGTAAACCGTGCATCACTACGCATCTCATGCAGGGGTTTCATGTGCGATCCACACAAGTACTTGTTCAGGCCTGTCCCATTCCAAGCTTGCGGTTAGCACGCTGTTCATGCCACTAGACGCACAACACAAGGTTCTAGTCCTTATATGCCAGTGACCAGACCATCCACAACCCTGCACCTTCAGTGCCTGCTATCCTTTGTAGTTTAGCACCTCCAGTGCTACCACCATCCATACCATTTTTCTGGTCACAGCTAGGGGTTTTATTTCACGAATATAAGTATATAAATAAATATATATTAGTTCATAGCTCAAAACTTGTTTATTTCACATTTCACAGATAACCAGTCTAGTACTACCAATTCATAATTCAACCATACTCAATCTTTCACATGCAATATTATCTATATTCAAGGTTATGTTATAACAACTCTTAAAATATAGGTTCAAGATGACCAAGGATATGACTTGCCTTCCGCGTCGTAAGATACAGCAGTTGATGACAGGTCAATAGCAAAATCTTCAAAGTCAGCTTCTGGATCTGCTCGACGACAAACAAACACACAATGATTACTAATTATATTAAAATGTTTTATGACTTATATGCAGAAATGCTCAACAAGAATAACTGAACTATACTGGAGATAATTTGAATTGCAAGCTGAACTGAGTCGAGACTCTAGGGTTTCAAGGAATCTGGCCTAAGGATAGGTATTAGATAATCTTAGGGTTTCAAGGTTGCAACAGGGATAACAATTTTGTGGCTGGTTTGATCAAAAACAGCGAATGTCAGCAGATTGACATTCAGATCAAAGCTCTGACATAGCTTTAAGAAAAGCTAGAGTGCTTATCTCAAGTTGTGGTAGTAGAAGAAAATGTAGATCACAACTCTACAAATTCAGTGGACAAAGTGATTCTCAAATTGCACAACCAGAAGTGGGTAAACAAAGCCAATGCCACTGGCTGACAAGCTCTGGCATAAGGCTGACAATGCCAAAAACTAGGGCTTAGCATAAAATGCTGTTCAAGGGCTCAACTGGTGTGCTAACTTTGTCTAGGAGGTAGGCTTGAGTAACAGGAACAAAAGTCATAACAGGATCCACGGCTGAAGATGGCCGGACAGCAAGAAATCCGGTGATGAACTGCAGTGAACTCACTGCACTGGGACAGTTCTGGACACAGATCTTGGCAAAGCTATAACTTTCAATCTAGACCAATCTAGGTGTCGAGCTAGAAGACAAAAATGCTCAGGAGTTCAAGGCACACACACTGGACAAAGTGGTTAGGGCTGAAACGGTTGGGAAAATCTTTCCGGTGATCGGCACCGGAGAAGAAGGCACTGAATTTGGGCATTTTTGATACAGGCCGATTGAACTCAATTCCTTGCTTGAGGAGTGATAGAGAGGTACAAGTAAGCTACTGGTAGCATCAATTTGATCGGAAGATCATTAGAGAAGCCTGGCGACGAGAGCCAGCGACTGTTGAAGTTCAAATTTGGGATTAGTCTTGATTAGAGCTCAATTGATGATTCTAGGTTCACAGGCATACTCAAAATAGCTCTCTAATCAATTTAGATTACAGGTTCAAAAGCTAATTTGGAGCAATTCAAGCTACATTGCAGGAACAGGGCAAATCGGGAATTCCGGTGATCACCGGCGTTAGAGGTCACCGGTGAGCAATTAAGTGATACTACACAGATAGAAGGAGAAGGGGAACTCACTGATGGCTTCAATTTGAAGATTGGTGCAGCAGGGCGTGCTGGCACCGTGAGCCTCCTCGACGGCTCGCTGGAGAAGAAAACAAAAACCAGAAAAATTTGGGATTTGGCTGATTTCCAGTGAAGTGAAGAAGGTGCTGGGTACAGTGGCGTTTAAATAGGCATGGCGAAGCTTGCGAAGAGGGGACAGCGAAAAGATTGGCACCAGTGATGAGACTAGTTGGGCACAGATGCAACAGCGGCGAAGACACAGCTAAGAACGGTGATGCAACGGCGACAACGGTTCTGCAACTGATCACATTGTTGCTTCATCGGGACTCAACGATGTTGGGCGGTGCAAAACAGTGGCGACAACGGCTGGCAAGGCAAGGCAACGTGGCATGGAGTTGCTGACAAAAGGCTGCCGTTGCTGCTGCTGGTCAGGCACGGGAGCGGTGCTGTTCATCGGTGTTGCCACGGCACGGGCTGAAGCGAGGACACGTACACACAAGCATGCACGGTCACGAGCGCGGGTGAAACTTGGCCGGTGACAAGCAACCACGGCGCACAAGCATGGCGAGGCTCTGGTCGAAATCAGCTGAGTGCTCTGATCGAATTTGGACTGAATTGCAATTTCAGATTTTTGAGTTTGGACTAATCTGTAAATCTGGAGATTTGGAAGGTTTAGACTGAAATTGATTTCACTGATCTGGCAGATTATATTCAACAAAATATTTGGTAAAGATATTCGATAAAATCTGGCACATTTGAATAATTTTTGATACAAACTGAAAATAGGGTATTTTAGGGTAATTGAAATCTGAGTTTCAATTGATTTCGAATTCTGGCATTTAGAATGAGATTTTGAAATCTATACAGAAGATAAAATTGTGTCAAATAGCATTTAGAAGAGATTTGCTGAAGAAATTCTGAATTTGGAGTTAATCTGAAGATTTTGGCCTTTTTGGGTTTCCAGATATCGGATAAAGGACTGATTTGCGATATCTCTTGGACTGATTTGTGAGAAGAGTCTAGATGATAAAATCTGGCTGCCAACTTTCTGGTTTAAGGTATTGGCATACTCATGATCATAATTTAAGAATAATCTGGTCTGGATTAGGTCAAGATTTGGCTAAATCTGAGTTTAGAGTATTTAGGGTAATCAACTAAATTTCTGTTTTCGAAAACAGAAGTTTTGACAAATCTGGGATTTAGAGATGGAATTGAATCTGGCTTCTGAAGACTTTTAAGTTTAGAGTAACTGATGGATCATATCTGAGTAATCTGATCTTGATTTGGGGTTCACAGGAAAGATTTGGAGATTTTAGGTTTTGAGATAGATGCTGATTTGGCTACTACTACGGATACATGCATGCATGCTATTTATGAAAAAGGAAATTTTTACCCCTAAACTCAGGGTGTTACAAGATAAAACAAGTACAAGGTCACAAGGACCACTATTACATTATCATAATGCCAAGAATGGCTTTAATTAAAGTTGATACAAAAGTAGAGAGTTTTTCAAATATCAAGAATCAAAAAGAATCGGCATCGGAGTACCGAACACAGAAAATAACACAAAAACAACAACAGAGGTCTTCATTTCCTTCTGCAGTGGTTCGGCTCGGGCCTTCACCATATCGGACTCAACTTGGCTCATGACCCTCCTAGAAGCTCAAATCGTCTGGAAAGGTTCCTTCCTCTTCTCGGTGCTCAAGGCTAAAAGGATCAGGATCCTCGAATCCTTTCTTCTGAATTTGTGTGAAAAGGCAAGGGTGAGCATGTTTTTACACGATGCTCAGCAAGTCTCGTTATGAGAATGCAGGTACACAGATGAGGGGTTCTCAAGGAAAGAGGTCTTGGCTTTATATATAGGAATAGAATAGATTTTCACTCTTAATTTGAAGAAAAGGTTTTTGTTTTCAAAAGCGAGACTTTAAAATCCTAAGCTAGATTTTCAAAAGATGTTTTATGTGGCGGTCTTCCATGAGTCACCACTGTACTCAGATTTTGTGAAAAACCTTCCAAAAGCTACTTGTGCTGCATCGACGTGGATAGAATCCACCGCGCGCAGACTCCATGACCTGGGAGCTCAGAGTATCTGATACTTTTTATAACTTTGCAAAGGTGTACCACCTTAATCCACCGATCACTCAGCTTTCAAGTCGGATCAGCTTCATGCGACTTTTACGCATGTGACAAGGCTGAGATCACACAACAGTTTACAATCCTAGCATTAACAATTCCCTGCTAGGTAAATAGACATTCCAATCCTCATTACCGTTGTGGGTCCTCCCCACTGCCTTACTTCCTAGCCTTGGTCTATGTTCTCACAAGACACATAGCCTCTTTTGGTTACAGCCGCGCACGACTTAATTAGGCATAGGGCGTCTTCCTTCTTTCCACCTTTTCCTCTCATAATTTTTCTGAACTCACATCACTCATGGCCCTCAGTGGCCCACCAGTTTCTCGCAAGAAACCGGACCGACATCCAATGCAGGGAAAAGCTAATACTGAGAAAGTTACTATGTTGCGCCCGTCCCATACCGGGCAAGTGGTCGGTACATTTTTCATGCCGCATGGAAGTACAACACAAGGTTCTAGTCCTTATGAATCTTTAGTGAGGAGTCTTTCACATTCCCAGTGTGCACACAGCACCATCTAATCAAACCATCTTCACTATCGATTCCAATCACATTTCTTTCACAAAAAGGGGTTTTGAATATGCTTTTCTCACATGTGACCATTTAACATTTAACATATAATCTTGAGCATAGCATAGCCTAAGCATGATATTCTAGGGTGACAAGGGTGCGGGGATGTTCAATCACAAAAGGGGCTTTACAATTACTTAGGTCATATCTACCACTTTATTTGAGTATAACTCTTATTCGAATATAAGGCATGCATATACTCGAAAACAGTTAACATACTTCATTTCAAAATATTAGGTGAGACATGATCAAGGGATTGAGACTTGCCTTGCAATGCTGGGTCTAGTTACTTGGGCGAAACTTTGAAGATCTCTTTCGCTCCTTCAACCTCTGGTTCTACGGCGGATACAAATAATACACACATACGCTATATAAGCATACAGAAGATAGTCTTTATGGGAAATGATACGTAAAATATATCATGCAAGCAGGGGAAAGGTTTGGACAAAGTCACTTGGGTGCTGAACGAAGAGATGGGCTCAAAAAGAGTTGAATGTCGAAAGGCCGACATTCGGTCCACGGCTAGACATAGCCTTAAGTTGGTTTTAGGTAGGTTTTTCGGAGAAGTGGCAGTAGAGAAAGTTGTAGAGCACAACTCCAGGAATCTAATGGACAAGGTGGCATTTCAATTGCTCAAGTGTAACAGGTCTAAATCATTCAATGCCACTGGTGGACATGTACTGACATAGGGCTGGACATGGCCAAAAACTAGGGCATGGCATAACTTTTTATCCAGGGCTTCAATTGATGCACAGCTTTGTCTAGGGGTTAGGCCTTGATAACAGGAACAAAGTACTCAACAGGCTCAAGGGCAGAAAGTGGCCGGAGGGCGGCCAAATCCTGCGAGTAAACACGGTGGCCTGGGTATAAACTGAGCTACTGGACAGTGATCTTGGCATTGGAATATCTCTTGATTTAGGTCGATTCAGAAGTCGAGCTAGTGGACAATATTGCTCGGGGTACTGGGATCTATCTAAGGGACAAGGTGACCGGAGCTAGATCGGCCGGAGAAGAATTCCGGCGACCGGCGCTGGAGAAGACGACACTGGACATTGGGGGTTTTCGATATAGAGGATTTGAATTCGATTCCTTGCTCAGGGAGTGAGAGGGTGAAGTTTGGAAACCACTGGTGAAGTTAATTTGGCCGGGGGATCACTGACATGACCTGGCAACGAGAGTCAATTTACTAGTGGCGCGCAAACTGTGGAAGGCTACAATCTTAGCTCAATTTCGAAATCCAGATTCGTAGGCTTGCTAAATGGAGTGTGCTGATCAATTTCTACTACTGGCACGAGGGATGATTTGGATTGAATCGGGCAGCATTGAGGAAACAGGGGTTTTGGGCTTTTCCAGTGATCGCCGGCGCTAGAGTTCACCCGGGTCCAATTAAATGCTATCACTACTACAGAAATGCAGTCCACTAATCCCTATCTTGTAACGGTTATATGCAATCTGGGAGAAAACCGTTAGTGTACGAGGACCATAGTGGAGAAGAGATTTTGTACTAACGGTTATGGTCTGAGAAACCATTAGTGAATAGCACGTAACCTTTACTATCGGTTATTAGTATATGAACCGATAGAAGAGAGGAAAGTTCACTAACGGTTGTGTTTTTGAACCGATAGTAAAATTACGTTATTTTTACTATCGGTTATTAGTGTACGAACCGATAGAAGAGATAAACTTTTACTAGTGGTTTGTTTATTCAACCGATAGTAAAAGAAACAATTGGGACCTTTAGAAGAGAGGAAAGTTCACTAACGGTTGTGTTTTTGAACCGATAGTAAAATTACGTTATTTTTACTATCAGTTATTAGTGTACGAACTGATAGAAGAGATAAACTTTTACTATCGGTTTGTTTATTCAACCGATAGTAAAATAAACAGTAGGGACCTTTAGAAGAGAGGAAAGTTCACTAACGGTTGTGTTTTTGAACTGATAGTAAAATTACGTCATTTTTACTATCGGTTATTAGTGTACGAACCAATAGAAGAGAAACTTTTACTATCGGTTTGTTTATTCAACCGATAGTAAAAGGACGTCATATATAATAACGATTATGACAGTGGGGACCTTTAGAAGAGAGGAAAGTTCACTAACGGTTGTGTTTTTGAACCGATAGTAAAATTGCACAACTTATATATCTCGACCCTTGCTCTACATCCTCGATCATTTCTGCCGTACATGCATCCACGCTTCAAGCTAGAGTGATCTGGAAAAGCTAGCTGGAAGGTTGATAATTCGATCCCCCTTGGTAATGTCATCTTTTCATCACCTCTCTCTCTCTATCACTCTCTCACACTCTCCGTCTCTCTACTTCCGATTCATTAATTAAACTAGATGTAGCTCCAAGCTAGGAGGTTAGCTATCTAGCTATAGCTTGCTGAAGTTAAGTTAGGAATGATTTATGGCTGAAGTTAATAAGCTAGCTGGCTCTTCCAATTAATGCATCAAGTTAGGGTTTCATACATCAATTATTTATACATCAATTGTAAGCTGTATACATATAGCCTAGCTATATATTGACCATGCATGTTTCATGCTTCCAATTATTTATTTCAATTTGTCAATTTTGTGAAATAATTGTAGATGGACCGAGAATATTGGATGTATGGAATAAAACGTACTACACTTGAGTATTCGGAGGGTGTGAATGGGTTTATTAAATTTGCTGAGCAAGAAAAGGCGAAGAAGGGAGAGAAAGATTTTTATAATGGGTTAAACGCGCGGGAGTTTTCCTTCCAGTCCAACCAAACACATTTCCAAATAAGTCTCTACTCGCGCGCGGAAAACCCTAGCCTCCCCGACGTCCCCTTTTTCGCTCCTGCACCACCATTGCCGCTCGCATTTGGGTTCTCTACCGCCGCCGGGCACTGCATCGCGCCATCATAGGCCACTCCACGAACTGTAAGTGTTCTTGACCAACCCGATTAAAATTGTTTTTGCCGCTCGTGTCAGTTTCTTAAATTGATACTGAACGCGATTAGAACCAGGTAGTCTTTAGGAAAGAGTAATTGAAATGAAATCAGTTTCCTAACTTCATACAAGCATGCAGAGCGCCACGTTGAAAGACCAATACGAGTTGTCTCAATTGGAGAAGATGCGACAAATTTGGGCTCAATATATGATGGATGAAGTGGCTATCAACAATCGATCGTAAATGACTTGTGTAATATACATTGAATGTGTTAATTGGTGCATGTGTGTACTTGTATTGGTGTATTTGGGAATAAACTTAATATGTGAATAATTAGATCCAATCTGTCCAATGCATGTGTATATCTTTGTATTAGTGTATTTGTGAATAAATTCAATCTCTGAATAATTAGATTCAATCTGTCCAATGTGTGTCTCTTTGTATTGTTGTATATGTTAATAATCCTTTGTAATACTATCGGTTCATATCCTACAACCGATAGAAGAAAGTTTCCAGTACTAACCGTGTCGAGTAACTAACCGATAGGAAAACTATACAATACTATCGGTTTCCAGTGTAGAACCGTTACAAGAAATCTAACATCACTATCGGTTGAGTTCACTGAGCCGATAGAAGAAATTATCATTCACGATTAGTGAACGTTGGAATATAGGTATTTTACTATCGATTTGCAACCGATAGAGTTGTGCTATATTTTTTCTATCGTGCTGATCACTAGCGGTAAGAGAACCGATAGTAGAGACGATTTTAAATCAATAGTGAAAAGCAATTCTGTAGTTGTCGACGATTCGGACTCGGAGTCGTCAGCCGAACTTATGCAAAATTTGTAATAGCGAGACCTTTCAAGATGACCCTCCGGGAAGGTATGTAGAACAATGGAGAATAGGAGCACAGAGAGATTTATACAGGTTCGGGCCCTCGATGGTGGGAGTAATAGCCCTACATCCTGTTGGGATTTCTCTATAGGTGATAAAAGGTTACAAGATGGTAGAAAAAACACCTTCACAGGCGAAGGGTTTTTCCCATGTAAATGTATAGAATAAAGCCAGGAAGGTTTGTAAGAACTGTCTAATCTAGGCCGTAGACTTGAGTGGTTGAGATGCGTTGTATCTCGCCTTATTGATCGTTCCATCCCCCTGTTTGATACTCCTTGCCACCCTTTTATACTGGTCGAAAGGGTGCCTTGTGGAAAAACTGCATCAAACGGTTGCTTGGACGGTTGGATGCGGTTTTTAGAGAACCGCTCTTAACCTCCACGTAAGTTAAACACGTGTTATTCATGGATAACTGCACATATTAACCTCCTGATGGTTGATTTTCCACGTGGAGGAATCTCCGAGATACTTGGAATATTCTTGCTATAGGAATAGCCGGACAGATGAATTCCAAGCACCCTGGTCGAGAATGCTCTAACCGCGGGATGTTGACTGACCGCGCAACATCTCGGTCATTCTGTTCGCGTATAACAATATGAACTCCTGACCGCGCAAAGCCTGCGACCTGATCACGCAAAGCCTGCGACCTTAAGCTGATGCTTCTCAGAATAACTTGAGTTCGCACCGTTAGACACGTGTCTGGTTCGAATCTGTCTTGAACCAACAGTGCATTTATTTGAACGGACTCGGGTGTCAATCCTCGTCAGCTAGCCCCCAAATTTAAAGAAAACGAAGGGACGTGTTCACTTTAAATTTTAAAGAAATGCATCGGATTATTAACCCGACTCTTCAAATCCCCCGCTTAGTGGCGCACTAAGTGGGACGGTTGGTTCCCCAAGACATGCTCTGGGTATTATGTGACGGGTAATAATGACGCTGTTAAAAAAAATTTTTAACCCGAGGTAAAATTATAAATGCTTTTAAGAACCCGAGGCACTCAGTATGTGAACTGTCACCCTGATGGCTATAAATACCGGGTCTTTGAATTTGTAAAGCTTCACAATTTCTTCTCACGGCTAAGTCCTTTCTAAAGACACCTTCATTCTTTTCTTCATACACTTCTCGATGGCAGATCATAACATCATCGAGATTGAGAGTGATGAAGAGGAAGTTCTCAAGCAGGAGCTTGACATGCCTGAAGATCCATCTCCTTCAAAGAAGAAGCCCAAGGTTGACGAAGGACCTCTAGCAGAGCAAAGGTAGAAGATGAGCCGTCATCTTTTCTTCCTGCAGCTTTCTTCCCTAGCACCCCTTGCTTTTGTTTGGGTGATTGGTTGTCTGGTCGGTAAGAGGTGACTATACAACCAGAAGATCCTCAACTTGTGTTGGGGAAGCAATCTTCTGGTGGGAAGGTTGTACTTTCGCCACCTGGCGTCCATCTTTCCAGGATGGATATATCAACGTGTCCCAAACAAGGACAGGTAAGGATCCTCTTCTCCTTTTGTCGATAGTTATAGTTAGTATAACTAACCCTTGCAAATGTAGGAGATTGGAGGCCCTAGTGGTCAGCCTTCTGCTGCTCCGCTTCTTCCCCTCAGACGGACTCTTTTGGAGGAGAAGAATGCCCTGGAGAAGAAGACCGAAGAGATGTCTTCGGCAATTCTGCACCTTGCAGACTGCTTCAAACGATCCCGTGAAGAGGCGCTCCAGTTCTGTCGAGAGAAGGACCATGCCCAACAACAGCGGGAACTCTCTGACTTGATTAGGAACAGTAGTGTACCTCTTGTTAGGGATGATGTAGATAGGCTTAGGTTAGTTGCTAGTTCCCTGGGGGTTGTCAGTGTAGATCCTACTGACAACAACATGTCCCTAGGAGAACTCTGTAAACTTCTTTCGGATCAGGTCGACGCTCTTGTCGCCGGTATCCCTTTTACATGTAAAGAATGCAAGAAATAAAATTTCTTTCTTAATATGAATACCCTTTACATCTTCTGTGTGAATATATGGCCATGAGTAATGCCTTCGCGACCATTCGTACACAGGAATATTTCAATTCTGCGATTAGAATCACGCTTTCGTAAAAGCACCGCAACTAGCTCTGATACCGCGATCAGACCTAAAGCCGCGGTTAGATCTGAAACTTATCACGACCAGACTTGAAGCTCGACCAGACCATTACTGCGGTCAGAATCGGAGCTTAATAAAAAACATGGTCTCGATCATACCACCACCCGGTCAAAAAATATCCATACGTCCAAAAATCAAGTCATAGGATATTTTTGTAAAGTTTTCAGGGTACATAAAGGAAAAACGTCCTCTGAAAAACTCTGAAAAACTTTTCAGGCTTTTGCACTTTCAGTTTCTGAAACAAAGAAGTCTTTTTGTTTCAGATCCGATGCCTGGAACACTTTAACGGGTTTGCCAGAGACAGTATCCATTATGGGAAATGAATAAAATACTGAGTGGAACGTTGAACGAAACGTTACTCATATTAATGCGCTTCCTCAGGTCTATAAAAGGAGCAGATGTCTTCTCAAGGAAGCCACACAGCCAAAAACCCTCTTCATTTCCGCCGCACAAAACCCTCGTTCTTTTCAGCCTTCGTCTTCCCCAAAAATCGCCAACTTTTCCTTCGACTTTCTACTAAAAATGGCGTCCTGGAGCCGATCCATTCACCATTCTGAGGAGAGTCTAGTTGCGCTAGAGAAGGAGGAGATCCTTCCTCCGCGGCTGTTGATCAACTGGCGGCCCGCGAAGAAGGACCAAGAAACCCCAACCGTCCAAGGGGGCGAGTTGGTTGTTTTTGAGGAGTACTTGCGCTGCGGGTTCCGATTCCCCGAGAGTCGGTTCCTCAAGGATGTCCTCGAGCATTATGGGTTGGAATTGATCAACCTCCACCCAAATACCGTACTGATCCTGGCGGTGTTCCAGCATCTTTGCGAGGGGTTCGTCGAAGTGTATCCCAACGTGGACCTCTTCCGACGATTCTATTCTCGGCGTGGTCGAAGAGTGCCAACGCCGCCGGGTGTATCTACTTCCGGCTGAGGGATAAGAAGGAGTATCCCTTTCCACTCCTGCGAGACTCAGTGCACGGGTGGCACCAGAAGTGGTTCTATTGCACCCCGCCGAAGGAGAGCGGGCTGTGGTTTGAAAACTCGCGGCCTGAGAAGCCAAGCGAGCTGGACACTCTCCCGGCGATGAACGCGGAGTTCATGAAGCACGCCGAGGTGATTCTTCACTTAGTCGGAGAAGGGTTGACGGCACGCGACGTCATCCGAGACTTCGTGAAAAACCGGGTGAGCCCCCTGCGTGAAAGGACTCATCCGGCTTGGGAGATTAAGTCCATGGCAGACGGTACCTTGGACTATAACGAAGGTATTCGTTCCTGGCACCGAAAACCTTCATGTTTTTCTTGAAATGCATTCATTTTAACTTGTGTTTGGTAACAATCCTATCCTCAGCTGAGGTCGAGAGGCGGACTAACTACCTCCTCCGTGCGTACAACGCCGAGGTAGAGTGTGCCAAGGGGTCACCTCGTCCCCAAAGTTTAATTCACGCCGGCGACGACCTCAGACAAGAGCGCCGAAAGGTACATTCTCCACTTGGCCTCTGTTTTGTAGGTTTTATGTCTGTCCAGCACTAATCCCATGTGAACAGCATCTTGGGAGGTTTGCTGAGGCGACGTTTCCGAGCGAGAACGTCGGTTCCCTGGGAAAGCCAACGACCAAGAACATGAAGAAGATTTCCTCGAAATCCAGGACGAGGAATCCCGTCCCCAAGAAAGTCAAGCTAAATCTTGGGGAAGGGTCTTCACGAAGCATTCCTCCTACAACCCGAAGAACTGCGGTAAGATATCAGATCCCTTCGATCTTTCCAGGTGCAAACTGGAATTACTTCTTCGTCGTACAGGGGGAGGGGAGCGAGGAGGAGGACGACGATGATGTCCCTCTAGTTCTCCGGAGGAGGAAGATCGCGGGTTCTCCATCCGGTGACGCTCCAACTCATTCCGTAAGGACAACTGCTACCGCAGAAGCGGCTGTAGCAGACCCCGCGACCACCGAAAACCCTATGGTCGCGGACGATCCCCTGGCCCCTGAAGCCCCCGAGGCTTCAAGGCCAGTTACCTCTACTTCCCTGGTCGAAGGGGCGACCGTGGTAAGATCCTCTCAGATTTTTGTTTTCTTCAATTCCCCCTGTGCATTTGATGAGCTAATGCTTATGTAGGGAGAAGAGCTTCCCCCTGTGACTCCTGCGAACCCCAGGGAGGAAAATACTCCTCCTCCGCAGACAGGAGCGGAGGTGGTTGCACAAGATCCTGTGGTGATTACACACGAGATGGCAGCCCCGGAAACCCAGGAGACATCGAGGTCTTCGGGTGCGACACCGCCAACGGGATCGGCTGCCCAGGTAAAGATTCTTCTCGTTAGCCTTTATCTTTCCCTTGAAAAAGTGTTCATAGGGGAACATACACAGGGAGGAGCGGCCTTATTCTCCAAGAGGAAGACCAGGGTGGACGACAATTGCCCCCTTGCTCGAGGAGAACTTTCCCTGAAATCCCAAAAGCTGATGGGATTTCAAATAAGGTAAGAACCTCTATCCTGGTTGCTTTAAAAATGGTGGTTACGAATTGTGATCGTCTGCTTCTTTCCCCCTTTGTCAGGCGAAAAGAAACAGCGTCCAGTCCTTCAACCACTTCGGGAAGGGTTGAAGTCACTGCTGGTGCAGGAGCGCTCCACCCCCTCGGTCCAGGAAGTCGTCCGGGCCGTGGGGGGAGAAGCAGGCACGAGGACCCAGTCGCAATCAACGGCGACTGGAAGTAGTGCCCAGTGGGCACTTCCACCAACTGCCCCTGCTGTAGGCACCTCCGGGCCTTCAACAAACCTTCCTATTAGTCCGGAGGATGCCTCTTTACAGAAGTTCATGAAGGTATGATGAATCCCTTTCTGGGTGTCCTGAATTGTACATAGGACACCTTTAACTCCCTTTTTGCATCACAGGAACTATCCCGGATGATGGCCCAATCGTGCGCTACGGTGGCAAGCATGGAGGCCATACAAAGAGAGCGGGACAGCTTGCGCAGGTAAGGGTTATTACTCTTCAACTTGTAAAGATATAAATTGGTTATGACCATTCCTGCTGTTCTACCACAGGAAGGTGGCATTGCAGGACAAAGAAGCGGCCAAAGTCAAGCTACATTCGATCTCAGTGATTAGGAACCAAGAGATCGAAAACAACAGACTGCGGTCGCAAATTGCTGGTAAGTCGGTTCCTAATTAGGAAGACTTGTTTTCATAACATGCGAGTGACCTTTTTCCTTGTTGCAGCGCAAGCGGTCGTATAGAGCAACTTAGCCAGGACAATAAACTCCTCCGAGACACTATCCAATCCTCCGAAAAGGAGATCGGAAAGCTGAGCTGTTCAGTTTTCGAAAAACTGAAGGCAGTGGCTCATCTTATGAAGGCTGATGTGGTTGAAACCACAAGAGACAGCCTCAGCCAAGATGACTGGTCTGCGCTAGTCATGGCCCAAGCAGAATCACTTCTCGAGTATCTCCCTGAGGATACACGGCGACGAGAAGAGGTGATCAGAACCAGAGTTCGATCAGCCGCTTCCGCCATCCTCAGCCGGGTTTGACTTCACCATGGCCCAGATGCAGATCTGAATCCGTTGGTGGGACCGGTCGAGGTCGAGAGTGAAGAACAACTGGAGGCCGTCATGGAGGAGATTAGGCCCCTTGTAGATAAGCTCCTGGTTGAGCTTGGGATCGAATGATCCCTATACCTGTATAAAAACAATTGTATACGATGCAATATACATGGAAATCCGTTTTTGAAAATGAATATATATTCTTGTTTTGTGTTTGTTTCATATTATAACCATATCCCCCTAGCCCCCGCCTGTGATTGTAAATACTGAAGACTTAGTATTACAAACGCAGGAGATAAGTGAATATAACGACTAGGGATGTGCGATCGAACCAAAAATTATGATCAAGGTAACATCTAGTCTTGTTTGCAAACCAGCAGCCACTCAGACAACCGAGGACTTACCAGAAAGCCCCGTGTGCGTTGAGAAACGGCTTATTTAGGAGTGACTTGTCTGGAAGCGGTCATGAGATCGGCCAGCGAATCCGACTAGAATGTTATAATGATCTAACCGCGGGCGACTAGCCCCCGGGCCGAATGGGCATAAAGGGAAATATTCATCGTATGAAACCAAAACATCTTTTTGTTTTATGAAAAATTGCTAATTGAACAGGAAAAAGAGGATTGAGTACTTACACGTAGAACTTGCGAAGTTGATCGATGTTCCAAGTATTGGACAAAATTCGACCGTCCTCCATGGCTAATCGTGCGGATCCTGGTCGCGGCACTGAGGCCACAGTGTAAGGGCCTTCCCACTTCGGGGAGAATTTGTTGCGGTTAGACTGGTCTTGGATTTTTCGTAAAACCAGGTCGCCCACATGAAGACTGCGTGGTCGCACCCTTTTGCTGTGATACTTGCGCAGCGCTTGCAAGTATGCAGCGGACTTGATCAAAGCGCGATCACGCCTTTCTTCTAAGAGGGTGAGATCTTGTGATCGCTGTTCGGACTGATCAATTTGTTCGAATTGTTCCATCCGAACAGATCCAATACTGACTTCCATAGGCAACACAGCCTCGGCCCCATAGACCAAATGGAAGGGCGTCTCACCGGTGGCTCGACTAGAGGTAGTTCGTAGCGCCCATAGAACAGTATAGAGCTCGTCTGCCCAAGCCCCCCAGCGAGTCTTAAGGCGATCAAAAACACGTTTTTTGATGCCTTGTAATATTTGCCCGTTGGCCCGTTCTACAGCACCATTGCTTTGTGGGTGTGCCACAGAAGCAAAGCACACCTTAGTTCCGATCTGGTCGCAGTAGTCGAGGAAAAGACCACTAGCGAACTGGGAACCATTGTCGGTGATAAGACGGTTTGGAACACCAAATCGAGCAACAATGTTCTTATGAAAGAACTTTTGTGCTGCTGATGCGGTAATATTTCGTACCGGTTCGGCCTCAATCCACTTAGTAAACGTGTCAATGGCTACGAACAGAAACTTGTACCCGTTAACCCCTTGTGGCATAGGACCAACAATGTCCATTCCCCAAACCGCGAAGGGCCATGCGAGGGGAATGGTTTGCAACGCATAAGCAGGTTGATGAACCTGTCTCGCGTGGAATTGACACTGAGGACACAACTTGACCATATGCTTGGCATCATCTAGTGCCGAAGGCCAGTAGAATCCTTGTCGAAAAGCTTTTCCGACCAGTGTTCGATATGACGCGTGCGCACCGCATACACCGTCATGTATTTCTTTCAAGAGGGATTTCCCTTCCTCCTGAGATATGCAACGCATGAATACTCCTTGAGTACCCTTTCTGTACAAGATCCCATCTATGAGTTTGTACAGACGCGCTTTTTGAATTAACCGATTACTTTCGGTTTCGTCCTCGGGTAGGGTCCCATGTTCAAGATAGACTCTCAATGGATGAGTCCAATCCTGTTCCTGACCGAGGTTGGCAACGAAGGCTATTACCGGATCATCCTCGACCGAAGTCATGATCGAAGGATGGTCCAAGTGTTCAATGAACACTCCTGCCGGAGCGGATGTGCGTGAGGACCCAATTTTGGATAATTGGTCTGCGAGAATGTTGTCCTTTCGCGGGATGTATTGGACCTCGAAATGACTGAAGTGTTTTTCCAATCTCCTCACTTCCCCCAGGTAATGAGCCATTGTCTCATCGGAGGTGCTGTACTCCTTGTTTACCTGGTTTACGACCAGCTGTGAGTCTCCCCTCACCACTAATCGACGGACTCCGAGGGATTTTGCTGCCCGGAGCCCTGCAAGAAGACCTTCATACTCTGCTGCGTTGTTGGTCGCAACAAAGTGTAGTTGGATGACATACTTAAGCTGTTCGCCCTGGGGCGTAACTAAGACCACTCCAGCCCCCGAGTGTTGAAAACCACGGGAGTCGTCGAAGTACATTGTCCAGTAATCGGGGCATTCCAATTCCTCGGGCACCTGCACGGGTGGCTCAGGGTTGGTCCATTCGACCACAAAGTCGGCCAAAACCTGAGACTTAACCGTCGTGCGGGGTGTAAAATGGATTTCGAAGGCACCGAGTTCGACCGCCCATTTGGCGATTCGACCAGATTTCTCTGGGTTTCGGACAATATCCCCCAAAGGAAAGGAGGAGGGTACTGTGATCTTGTGAGCTTGAAAGTAGTGTCGTAGCTTACGGGAAGCCACCAGTAGCGCGTAAAGTATCTTCTGGACCTCAGGGTAACGCTCCTTAGGGCCATGAAGTACCTCGCTCACATAGTAGACGGGTCTGTGTGTTCCTTCCCTATCCGCGATCAGAACGGCGCTGACCGCGTGGGGTGTGGCCGCCAGATAAAGAAGTAACAGTTCTCCTTTGTCGGGGGACACCAATACTGGCGGGCTGGATAGATATGTCTTTACCTCCTGAAACGCTTTTTCGGCCTCATCCGACCACGTAAAATTGTGATGCTTCCGCAAGGCTTTGAAGAAAGGCAATCCCCTTTCGCCTAGTCGCGATATGAAGCGACTTAAAGCCGCCATGCGACCAGCCAAGCGTTGAACATCTTTCATGGTCGAGGGCGACCTCATTTGTTCAATGGCCCTGATTTTCTCAGGATTAACTTCAATGCCCCTGGAACAAACAAGGAAACCAAGGAGTTTTCCTGAGGAAACCCCGAAAGAACATTTCTCCGGGTTTAATTTTATTCCAAAGCGATTCAAATTACAGAAGGTTTCAGCGAGATCGTCCAAATGAGACAATCTCTTGGTACTCTTTACAACCAAATCGTCTACATATGCTTCGAGATTACACCCTATCTGGGAAAGAAAGGTCTTTTGCATCAAGCGCTGGTACGTGGAACCTGCGTTCTTGAGACCGAACGACATTCTGACGTAGCAGTAGGTGCCGAACGGGGTGATGAAGGCAGTTTTCTCTTCATCTTCTTCTGCCATGCTAATCTGATGATATCCTGAGTAAGCGTCCAGGAAACTCATCAGTTCGCAACCCGCAGTTGAGTCGACCAGTTGGTCGATGCGGGGAAGGGGAAAGTCGTCCTTCGGACAGGAACTGTTGAGGCTGGTGTAGTCGACGCACATGCGCCACTTGCCATTTGACTTGCGGACCATGACCGGATTGGCGAGCCATTCCGGGTGATCGACTTCACGAATGAACCCGGCCTTTAGGAGTTTGTCCAACTCCTCTCGGATGGCTTCCTGTCGGACACAGCAAAACGCCTGAGCTTTTGCTTTATTGGTCGTTGTCCAGGTCGAATCGCTAACCTGTGCTCAATTACTTCCCTTGGGACACCGGGCATGTCGGACGGTTTCCACGCAAACACATCTGCGTTAGCCCGGAGGAAAGTAATGAGCTCGACTTCCTATTTGTCGTCCAGACCTGATCCGATCCGAATTGTCTTGGATGGATCATCTGGGTACAATGGAACCAGCTTGAGTTTCTCATCTGGTCGAGGAGCAGCCTTGATCGCGTCAGTGGCGATAGTGGCGACCTGGGCGTCCCGGAGGGGAAGTTGATCGACCATCTCCAAAGATAGCCGGTCGCACGTGAGTGCCACGTTGCGACTGCCTCGGACCGAGATGACACCTTCGGGGCCAGGCAATTTACCGTACTGATAAGCATAGTGCGTCGCCATCATGAACTTAGCAAGAGTTGGCCTGCCAAAGATTGCATTATAGGCTGAATCACAATCGATTACGTCAAAAGTAACCAACTCTGTTCGGAAGTTATCGAGTTCTCCCAGTGTGACCGGGAGGACCACCTGTCCCAATGGCATCATGGAGGGGCCTGGGATTATCCCATAAAACGGATGGATTATGGGTTTAATCTTCGACCGAGGAATCTGCATCTCGTCGAGTGCCTTGACCAGTAAAATATCAAGGGAGCTCCCCCCATCGATCAGGACCCTTTCGACTCTCGCGTTACTGATGATCGGTGTAATGACCAGAGGAAGTCTCAATGGTCGTGTAAGCCCCACTGGACAATCAGTGCGATTGAATGTCAAAGGTATATCCGACCAACGGGGGTACTGAGGCTCACCAAGGGATGTCTCCGTTTGGTTAACCTCTCGGTAAAAGGCCTTAAACTGCCTTTTAGAAACGAAAAAAGAAGAACCTCCGAAAATAACATTAATATGATTTTGAGGTACCTGGTAGGCCATTTCTTCGTCTCCGTCGGCGTCTCTAAGTCCGCACGCCTGCTCTTTAGGCGGTAAGGTTGGCATCGGCCCAACTCCCTGGTAGAAATCATCCAGTTGCTTCAACCAACTCCTACAGTTCTTGAGGTCGTGGCCTGCGGAGTTGTGGAGCGGGCACCACTTCTTGCCTTCCTGCGGATTAGTTGGCTTTTCTGGCTGGTCGGGACCACGACCACCAGAGGCAGTTTTATTCTTAAATGAAGGCTTGTTACCTTTAGTCGAAGGTGGTTTCTCCACGACTGCGACCTCGCGGTACTGTCCAGAGCGATTCCTCTTCGACTTTTTTGACTTCCCACCTGACGAAGATTCCGGCTTCTTGCTTGAATCTTCTTTTCTGGCGTCCTTGAAGCCTGGTTGAGGTGGTAGATCCCCTTTGTCAACCATCCGGTTCCATTCGACCGCTTCGGCTGCATCAGAATATCGATCGGCCATGTCGAACAGATCGGCCACTGATCGAGGAGGGTGGATAAGCAAGTCCTCAGTAAACCTCCGGTATCGAACGGCATGTTTAAAGGCCCTGATAATGGAGCCATCAGATATGTTCGGGATGGTATTCCTCACCCCGACAAACCTCTTGACAAACTGCCGAAGGGTTTCGGTTGAAGTTTGCCGTAGTCGATGAAGGTCGTCCTCTTTACCCGGCTTTTGGTAACAATTTTGGAAATTGCTGAGGATGGCATCGCACAGCATTTCCCAGTTGTAGATAGAGCCCTCGGGCTGATTAAACAACCAGGTTCTAGCCGGTCCTGTGAGGACTGTGGGCAGGTAATTGGCCATGACCTTGTCATCGCCTCCCGCCGCTTGGATGGCAGTGATATAGATTTGAAGGAACTCAGATGGGTTTTGAGTTCCGTCAAACCTCTCAATGGCCCCTGGTCGAAACTTATCGGGCCAAACGACTGCTCGTAGGCCAGGCGAAAAAGCTTTACAACCAACGTAGGGACCGTGAATTGCCCTGTGACTCTCGACTAGGTCTCGGGCGACCTCACGCAACAGTGAAGTTACTCGTGGTCCCAAGCGAGAGTGGACAGGAACTCGATCCCTACTACGAGAATCCTGCATTCGCTGGTACTTGTCCTGCCGGGACGGTACGGGCGGCGGGTAACTTCGCCAGCCAGAACCAGAGTGAGGACACTCTCGTTCACGGGAACGTGTTACCGAGCGGGAAGAGGCCGTTGGGGTCGCCTCAGATGCGACCTCATCCAGTCTTTCCGCCAGGATCCTGAAAAAGGCCGGTTTCTGCGCATCCGTAACCGTAGGAGGAAAGTTACGCATGACTTCCGTGATAGATCACAGTCGTCCATGGGTGCTTCTCCTAGGGGCACCAGGTGTTACTGTTTCTTCGTCCACCGGGAAACGCTCCGGTGGTAAAGAAGGGGTCTGGTCACGTTTGCGACCTCGTGACCGCCGAGAAGAACTCGGAGCAGCATCGTAACGAGCCTGCACATCTTGAAGAGCCTCTAGGGCAGTTCTGCGTAGTTCGTTGTTTTGTTGCTCGAGATCTTGATCCTCCTTCTGTTTGCGATCTTGTTCTTCCCTAGCAGCCTGTTGATCGGGAGTTTCTTCCGATAAGGCAGCGAACTGTCTAGGGAGAGAGGTTGCCGATGGGGAAAACATCTCAGTTTGTTCCGAGTCGGACTCGAAATCAAAGAGACGATGAAGGTTATCAGGGTCAAATCTCCCTGGGCTGATTTCCAGGTCGATATCATCCTTCCCCGCAGCGGAGTCGTATGATGGACCGGACTCATCCTCTAGCGCATTAAGAACCTCCGTAGGTTCTGACCTTGTGCTAGTCGCTCCCTGGTCGATAGACATGACCTGGAGAGATGATTCAACCTCTGGAAGATTCTGGCCTTCAACCTCCTCCATCGGAACAGGATCGCTTGGAGAAGGCATTGGAATATAAGCATAATCCTCGAGATCAAAATCGTTCTCGGAATCATATGCTCCAGCCATGTTTCAGCGAACCTCTGGATTAAAATTAGGATGCCTTGAGAAAGGCCCCACGGTGGGCGCCAGCTGTCGACGATTCAGACTCGGAGTCCTCAGCCGAACTTATGCAAAATTTGTAATAGCGAGACCTTTCAAGATGACCCTCCGGGAAGGTATGTAGAACAATGGAGAATAGGAGCACAGAGAGATTTATACAGGTTCGGGCCCTCGATGATGGGAGTAATAGCCCTACGTCCTATTGGGATTTCTCTATAGGTGATAAAAGGTTACAAGATGGTAGAAAAAATACCTTCACAGGCGAAGGGTTTTTCCCATGTAAATGTACAGAATAAAGCCAGGAAGGCTTGTAAGAACTGTCTAATCTAGGCCGTAGACTTGAGTGGTTGAGATGCGTTGTATCTCGCCTTATTGATCATTCCATCCCCCTGTTTGATACTCCTTGCCACCCTTTTATACTGGTCGAAAGGGTGCCTTGTGGAAAAACTGCATCAAACGGTTGCTTGGACTGTTGGATGCGGTTTTTAGAGAACCACTCTTAACCTCCACGTAAGTTAAACACGTGTTATTCATGGATAACTGCACATATTAACCTCCTGACGGTTGATTTTCCATGTGGAGGAATCTCCGAGATACTTGGAATATTCTTGCTATAGGAATAACCGGACAGATGAATTCCAAGCACCCTGGTCGAGAATGCTCTAACCGCGGGATGTTGACTGACCGCACAACATCTCGGTCATTCTGTTCACGTATAACAATATGAACTCCTGACTGCGCAAAGCCTGCGACCTGATCGCGCAAAGCCTGCGACCTTAAGCTGATGCTTCTCAGAATAACTTGAGTTCGCACCGTTAGACACGTGTCTGGTTCGAATCTGTCTTGAACCAACAGTGCATTTATTTGAACTGACTCGGGTGTCAATCCTCGTCAGTAGTAGTGTATGACACAGACAGGGGGATGAGAGGAACTCACTGGTGGTGTTGGTTTGGAGAGAGATGCTCGCCGGGGAAGAAGGTGTTCACGGCGGCGCTGGGAATTTGGCTGCTTTCTGGTGCTGAGAGCTGAAACTTGCAGCTGCGGGAGTGGTGCGAAGAGATGTTGGGCGAGGGGGGGAAGCTTATATAGGCAAAGGGCTAGGCTCTCGGGAGTTGAAGCATATCAAATGGATTCGCGACTGACACTGGAGGCGGGATCGAGACGACGTTGGGACGCGGTAGCGACTGTGCTAGACGAGGGGGATCACGCCAAATCCGGCTGGAGCCGGGTGACGGGATCGCTGGCTTCGGCATGGCCGCAACATGGCGCTGGTTTGCTGCTGCTGGAGCATGCACGCGCGGGGAAATCACGGCATAGGCGCGTTGAGGTTGCTCCACGGTGGCGACACGGTTGCGCACAGGTGGTGGCTACGTGGCGGTAGTGGTGGCAGCGTGGGAACTTCATCGGCGGTGAGCTCTGCGGCGAGGCGAAGTGGCGGGGTGCGATCGAACGAACCTGGTCGTGGTCAAAAATGGCACAGGGGCCTGGTTGCAAGGTTTGGACTGATTTACGAAGGTTTGGAGTAATCTGCAGGAATTTGGTTCGAGAATTTGGGCCTATTTGCAAATCTGGAGATCTAGACGGCTGATCTGAGATCTGGTTTTGCAAATGAGTGCTACTAATTCACTTGGACTCATCTAGCAAGAAAAATGGTAGGATCCGATAAGATCTAGTGGTTTTGACAAAAAAATTGAAAACAGGGTATGAAAGGGTAATTAGGGTTTGAAATTTTGGTGAGGCTGAAACTAGCGTTTCGGTTGAGCTTTTGGAATTCTTCCAGAAGGGAAAAATGTTCATAATAGTAAATGGGAGATGTTCACTGAATCAGATCAAAGTTTGGAGATGGTCTGAGACTTTTGGTCTTTTTGGGCTTCTGACAAATCTGAAAAGAACTGATCTCGACACTTTTGGACTAAAAAGCGAAAATGGTCTGAAAGGTGGAGTTTAGCTGCCAACTTTTTAAATTAAGGTAGTGGCATACCTAAGATCATAATTCTGAGATAAGAGATCAAAAATGGGGTTGAGACATCCGAGAATCCAATGAAGATATGCTGACTGGCAAGCTAAAGAGATAGCAAAATTTGGGATGTTACAGAAATGCAGGTGGACGAAAAACTGCTGCACCCCACAGTCAGGCCCTTGCAGGGCTTCGTCCAAGGGAAGACCATCTACCCGGTGGGAAAAGTCGACCTTCCCATGACCTTCGGTGCCCCGGACAACTACCGGACGGAGATGATCCGGTTCGACGTAGTGGATCTCCCCTCTTCGTACAATGCGATCATGGGGAGAACCACGATCAACCATCTGGGGGCCGCCATCCACCAAAGCTATCTCTACATGAAGATCCCTGGGCCTCGTGGCATAATCACCACCCGAGGTGACCAGGACACGGCCCGTGCTCTCTACGAGCGCGCCACTGTGATGATCGGGGACGTCAACTTGATCAAAGCCCTAAGGGGGGGAGCTCCCCCTTGGCTCCAGATACCCCGGTCGTTCCCTCCGAGAAGTTTCTCCCGAAACCACGCCTAGAGGGGGACCTCCCGAAGATCCGACTGTCCTTGGAGGACGGGGAAAAGATCGTTAGGATCGGGGCGGACCTCCCCGAGGAACACACAGGGAAGCTCGCAACCTTCCTCCACAAAAACTCCAACGTCTTCGCATGGAAGCCTGCAGACATGCGGGGCGTTGCCCGAGACGTTATCGAGCACAAACTTGCTATATTGCCCGGCCGCCCCCCAGTAAAGAAAAAACTGAGGAAGCTCTCCCTCGAGCGCCAAGCTTCGAGAGGCGGGGGTTCGTTCACGAGGTCTTGCACCCCGAGTGGCTAGCGAACCCCATCCTCATGAAAAAGTCCAGCAGCAAGTGGAGGATGTGCGTGGACTTCTCTGACCTCAACGAGGCCTACCCGAAGGACAACTTCCCACTCCCGCGGATCGACTAGTTGGTGGATTTGACCACGGGGTGTGAGCTCATGAGCTTCCTGGACGCATACTCGGGTTACCACAAAGTCTGGATGGCCAAGGAGGACGAGGAAAAAGACGAGTTTTGTAACTCCCCTAGGCACCTTCTGCTACGTTCACATGCCCTTTGGGCTCAAGAACGCTGGGGCAACCTTCCAGCGCCTCATGTCCCTAGTCCTCAAAGAGCAAATCGGCCGCAACGTAGAGGTCTATGTCGACGACGAGGTCGTCAAAAGCCTCAGCGCAACCGCCCACCTCAAAGATTTAGCGGAGACCTTCCGTAACCTCCACAAGTACGGGTTGAAGCTCAACCCGGAGAAGTCTGCATTTGGCGTGCGCGGGGGGAAGCTACTTGGCTTCCTCGTGTCCCAGCGGGGCACAGAGGCCAACCCCAAAAAATTCAGGCCCTATTGGACATGCCCCCACCGCGCTCGGTGAAGGACGTACAATGGCTTACCGGCTGCTTGGCCGCGCTGAGCCGCTTCATCTCGCGGTCGGGAGAATGTAGCCTCCAGTTCTTCAAGATACTCTGGGGCCTCGAGGGTTTCAAATGGACCCCTGAGGCCCAAGCCGCTTTCGACGACTTATAGAAGTACCTTACAAGCCCCCCAATGCTTGTGAGCCCCTCTCTAGAAGAACCCTGCTCCTTTACCTTGCAGCCACCCCGGTCGCTGTGAGCGCGGTACTGGTAAAGGAGTACGACGGGCAGCAGCGCCCTATGTACTACATGAGCAAAGCCCTCTAGGGGGCTAAGACACGGTACACAAAAATGGAGAAGATTTGCTACGCCTCCTGATGGCGTCTTGAAAGCTTCGCCATTACTTCCTGGGACACCAGATCACAGTCCCGTCCTCCCTCCCCCTGGGGGAGGTGCTGCGAAACAAAGAAGCCATCGATCGAATAGGGAAGTGGGGTGCCGAGCTGGTCCCCTTCTCCCTCTCCCTCACGGGCCTTTCTGCCATCAATCAGAAGTCCTCGCTGACTTCGTGGCAGAATGGACCCCTGCCCCTGGGGCATAAGTGGGCTCCCCCATCGACCCGCCCCGGCGCGATGACCATTGGACGCTCATGTTCGATGGCTCCCTGTGTCTCGCTGGGGCTGGGGCGGTGGTGGTCTTCCGGAGCCCTGAGGGGAAGACACTGGAGTACGCGGCAAGGAACGAATTTCTTACCAAGAACAATGTTGCCGAGTACGAGGCCCTTCTATTAAGGCTATGCCTCACGCACTCCCTGGGGATTTGCCGCCTCTTGGTCAAGGGGGACTCCCAGCTCGTCGTTTGCCAAATGGACAAATCATACTTGTGCCATGACGCAAACCTGAGCTTCTACTTGGGGGAAGTACGCAAGATGGAGTAATACTTCGAGGGTCTAGAGGCCCGGCATATCCCTCGGAGGGATAATGACCGTGCCGATGCCTTGGCACAGGCGGCCAGCGCCCGGGGACCCCTTCTCAAGGTCGCTTTCCTGGAAGTCATCACAAGGCCTTCGGTGACCACCCCCGACTCGGACAGCGAGTCCCATGACACAGTCTCAGAAATCGCTCGACCAGAGTCGTGGATGGATCCTCTCGTCTCCTACATAAGGGGGAGGACCCCCCTGACGGTGTCACAGCCAAGCGCCTCCGTGCAAAGGCACGGGTGTACCTCTTGCTAGAGGGGAAACTCTACAAGCAGGTTGCTTCGGCCTTGCTCCGTTGTCTTCCGCGGGTAGAGGGGCTTCAGCTTCTCGAGGATATAAACTCGGGGAGCTGCGGCTCTTACCTAGCTCCCAGCGCGATCGCAGCGAAGGTTATCCACCAGGGCTTCTACTGGCTTACCGTGGTCCGCGATGCGCGAGACCTTGTCTCCGCATGTGAGGCCTGTCAGAAAATGGCGAAGGGCTCCAAACTACCCTACGCAACACTATAGGCCATCTCGATTACTTGGCCCTTCACCCGTTGGGGGATGGATCTCCTTGGTCTCTTCCCCCCGGCGTCGGGGGGCTACAAGTATGTGGTGGTCGCTGTGGATTACTTCTCTAAGTGGGTGGAGGCTGAGCCCTTGGTTAGTATCACCTCCCGTACGATACAGCGGTTCTTCTGGAAGAACATCGTTTGTTGTTTCGGGGCTCCCCGAGAAATCACCGTCGATAATGGGACTCAATTCAACTCGGCACATTTCCGGGAATTCTATGAAACCTTGGGTGTCACCCCCCACTTCGCCTCTGTAGCTCAACCCCAAAGCAATGGAGCTGTTGAAAGAGTCAACGGCGTGATCCAACAGGGATTACTCCGGCGACTTGAGCAGGCTGCCTCCCGGCGAGGCGCATGGGCAAAGGAGCTCCCCAGCGTCCTCTACTCCATGCGCACGACCCCAAACTAGGCAACAGGGCATACCCCATTCTCGCTCGTATATGGGGCCGAGGCGGTCCTCGCCCCGGAGATCGGTTTTTAATCGCTGCGAGTCGAGCTCCTAGACAGAGCTACGGCCGCGGCGTACCAGGTCAATGAAGAAAATCAACGGATGGAAGTCGACCTCATCGACAAAGAACGCGACAGAGCACTCCTCCGCCATGCCATCTACAAGCGCGAGATGGCGCGCGCTTACAATCGGCGCATCCGTGAAAGAGCTTTCCACCTTGGGGACCTTGTCCTCAAGCACATGACTGACCCCCAGGCCCAGGGCAAACTTAGCCCTAAGTGGGAAGGCCCATATAGGATCTCTACGGTCCTGGGCTCGGGGGCTTATAAGCTCTCCAACCTTGAAGACCAAGAGCTGAAACACACTTGGAACATAGACTTGCTCCACAAGTTCTACATCTAGCCTTCGGGCTCCCTCCCTCCCCCATCGCGGCATTGTAGGGGGAGGCGTTGTACTCACCATCCCCTCCCCAATCGCGGTTCCGCGGGGGGAGGCGTTGTATCTACTTTCTTCAATACAAGTGTTTTTCTAATGCAGTTTCGGATTTTCTTTGCGAACTTTCACCTAACTACCTTCAAAGGCAATGTCGTGGTATTGCGAATACCTCAGCAGGTTTCATGAATGATCCTAGCGAAGAGAACGTGACGCGGGCTGACCGGGTGACTAGTCCTCCCCCGTCAGACAAACACAAGAAGTGACACGAGAATTTATACAGGTTCGGGTCCCGGTGGGGCCCTAGTCCTGTCGGCGTGCTCCCAACCGGAGTCGGCTGGGGAGGCTCTCCCGGGGAGAGGCTTCCGGAGCACACCTGTGAGTTTGGCTATTCTGTCAATAATGAATCACTTGTCTTTACGACAGGGGGTACAAGGGCTATTTATATCCCCAAAAAGAAGCAAAAAAGACTAAACTACCCCGGACGCTACCGTCGGATTGAGGGGTAGCAACGTCCTTCTCCCGCTCAAACGCCTTGGATGCTTGACAGGTGGTCGCTGATTCCCGAAGCGCTCCTCGCAGACCTGCACGTGATCAAGAACCAAAGACTTTACCTTTAGAAGGGCGACAATGCCCGGGACATGCGCCGAAGGCAGTGTCCCCGGGCAAAAGGCGGCGCCCGGGACCGGCACCAGAGGCCAGGTCCTCGGGCAAAAGGCGGCGCCCGGGACATGTCCCGGAGGCAGTGTCCCTGGGCAAAAGGCGGTGCCTGGGGCAGGCACCGGAGGCCATGTCCCCGAGCGAAAGGCGGCGCTCGGGGCAGGCACTGGAGGCCACATCCCCAAGCGGAAGGCGGTGCCCGGGACCGGCACCGGAGGCCAGGTCCCGGGAGCCAAAAGGCGGCGCCCGGGGCAGGCACTGGAGGCCACGTCCCCGAGCCAAAGGGGGCGCCCGGGACATGCCCCGGAGGCAATGTCCCCACGCGAAAGGCGGCGCCCGGGGCAGGCACCGGAGGAAACGTCCCCAGGACAAAGGCCACGTCCCCAGGCCAAAGGCGGCGCCCGGGACATGCCCCGGATGCAATGTCCCAGGGCGAAAGGCGGCGCTCGGGGCAGGCACCGGAGGCCAGGTCCCCGGGCGAAAGGCGGCACCCGGGACATGCCCCGGAGGCAGTGTCCTCGGGCGAAAGTGACGCAACTTACCTGGACTTAGCCTCACGGAGATTTCCCCCAACAGCAGCCCCCCATGCCCCCCGGGGACGATGCTCGAGTCCCTGGAGGGTATGGTACATGTCACCAGGAAAATCTCCGGGCCAAGCCACCGGAGCCGCAACATTTCGATTCTCGTGCCGCGCGCTTATGACCGCGTCGTTGGGCCATAAATGCGCTTGTGGTTCGAACAGGCGTCTCAGTTTGCGCGCCAGTCCCTTCGTTTCCCGCACACGGTTTGAACTCCAACGGCCCAGATGTACCGCGAAGTGCCACGTTGCGCCCATCTGGGCCATGCTTCGCCCCTATAAATAGGGCCTTGGGGGGCCCGGGAAGCTCATTCGAAACTTTCCAACCCCAGCGCCTTTAGCTCTCCCGGTAGCCCTCTCCCGGTAGCTAGCTCCCGGTAGCCAAGCGTCCAGAACCTTTAGGTCCCTCCTGCTTCCTAAACTTTAGCCACCGGAAAAACTCAATGGCGCCTAAGGGCCGTGCGAAGACAACGGAGGTGCCCCCGGAGGAAGTCACTCCAGACTTTCTCTGGGCGTCCGAGTTCACGGCCGGGGACTTAGAGTCCCTGGTCGAACGGGGAGTCATAGAGGATGGGGACGTCTGGGTCCCCTTGAAGAAGGATGGAGCCCCCCGCCCCAGGCCCGGAGAGATCGTGGCCTTCGAGGCCTTCCTCGAGGCGGGGCTCCGGCTCCCGATGCATCCACTGCTCCGGGAGTTTTTGAAGGAGTACGGGGTGGCACTGAACCACCTCACGCCGAACGCCATTGTCTGGATGGGCCTATTCATATGGCTCTTCGAGACGGCAACCGGGCGGGAGCCTACCCTGCGAGCCTTCCGGTACTTCTACGAACCAGCGACGAGGAGCTCCCACCTGGTGAAGGGGGGACCCAAGTCCCCCTTTGGCTCGGTGATGGTGCAGATGCTACCGTCCCGGGTAGCCGATTACCCGGTGGCGGCCTCCCGGGACCACTGGGGGATTGGATCTGGAGGTGGTTCTACCTCCGGGTCCGGGACGACGGGGTGTGTACTCCCCGGAGGCCCCCACCTACAGCAGGTCGTCCGCGCCGAAGCCCCCGGTGTGGACGGACGAGGAGCTGGAGCTCCTCGGGAAGGTCATTGTCTCCCGGCACACCCGCTCTATGCGGGACGCTGCCGAGGAGATGATGTTGTTGAGGATTTCCCCCTTCTCGCGCGGGAGAAGGGGGGTTGGGATGGGCCCGGAGCAACGGCCCCCGGTGAAACCGGTGACCCGACGTAAGTCTTTGTTACCTGGTTCATTGCATTTACAAATTTTACAAAATTTTACTAACTCTTTACCTTTCGCAGTCCGGCCGTACCCGGCGGCACGGGAGAAGGCGGCGAACCTCCTGGGGAGGTACTTCACCGACGAGCACGAGCGCGTCGTGCGCGTCGTGGGGGAGGGCCCTCCCCGGAACCTGGTAGCCGAGGCCTTCGGGTTAAAGCTACCGGAGAGGAAGCCCCTCCCTACCCCCCGGATCGCACAAGCGGGGGAAGGAACCCGCCAGGGGCTTTGAGCCTAAGAAGGCCAGAGTTCAAAAAGCCCCCGGCCCGTCGACGACACCAGCCTCGACGCCGGCGAAGGCCCTAGACGAGACCCCCGGGATCGGGCGCGCCCGGGCGCCGGCCCGGAAAGAAGCAACACCCCCTCCCCCGGAGAGCCCCGTTGAGGCTCGGGGGAAGGAACCGGCCGCGGGCGGGGCGGCGTCCGATTCGGCGGACTATGCCCCCTCGTCGCCTTCAGTGGCGGCACTTCCGGCGCCTCCGGCACCTTTGGAGCCGGAGAAGCCGGAAGTGAGATTTGCGGAGGCCTCGCCTCCGCGGGTGGAGTGGCCGGTAGACGAAAGGGGGTGCCCCTCAGTCTACGAGGTCCCTCCGGAAGTGGAGGTCCCGGGGGCCCTCCTGCCCAGGAAGGGGAAGGGACTGACGGTTCCTCCCCGGAGAGGGAGCCTTTCCGGGAGCTCCTCGGCCACTTCTTCGGAGGCCACCTCTTTGGCGACGAAGGCGCCGACCACACTGCTGGAGGCTCAGGTTCGGGGACCCCTCATCGGCCGCGACGGGACCGGCGTCGGGCGGGAGACCCCCTTGCTTTCCGTGGGGGAGGTCGCCCGAGACGCGGAGGGCATGCAGACCCGGAAGGTCCAGGCCTACGTCGCGGAGGGGACGCTCCATGATCGTTTTGGGGAGCTCCAATCTCTCCAGATTCAGGTACTTACCCGAGTCGATGACACTTTCTTTCGGGCCCCTCCATTTGAATTTTTCTAACTCTGGAGTTTGTAGGGGGCGGCCATTACCTAGGGCCTTGAGCAGCGGATCAGCCGGCTGCTGAAGGACGCGGAGGAGAGGGCCGCCACCTACCTGGGGCAACGCGACGAAGCCCTCCAGGAGCTGGCCCGAGTCCGGGCCCAAGTCCACGTCTCTGAGGCCGTCAATGGCCGCCTTCGGCAGGAGGCCAAGGCGAGGGAGGAGGCCTTCCGGGAGCTCGAGGGTTCGGGCGTCCGGGCGGTGATGGACGCAGGCCGCTCCGTCCGCTCGGCCCTCGAGAGCCTTGGCGTGAGCCTGGGCTCCGGGAGCAGCTCAGAGGTGCCCCCGGCCACCCTCGCGGAGGCTATGCGTTTTCTTAACGCACAGGTCTCTGTGATCCCGGAAGCCGCAGATGCCCGGGCACGAGGCCGGGCAATCCCCATGGTTGCGGCCGCGGCCGGGCTCGTGGAGCACCGGGGGATGGGCGCCCGGGCAATCGGGGGCCACATTCCCCGGAGCTTCCCTGAGTTCTTCGAGCCCTCGCGTCGGGAGGTGGAGCAGCTCGCCGAGGGCTTCTACGACAGGATTGTCCGGGTGAGATTCCCGGCACCGGCGCCTCCGACAGCGGATGCCTCGACCCCGGCCCCGGCCCCGGCCCCGGCGGAAGCCCCCCGGGGAGAGGACGCCAATGAAAAAGTATGAATCTCCCCCCGAGTCTTAGATAGGACCCTTTTGCTTTCTTAGGATTTTGTTCCCGGTAGCTTCTTAGAAGAAGCCCCGGACACTTGTAAAAAGACATTTTGAAATGCAATGGAATTAGAAATTTTTCTAAGTCTTAAATTAATACAATGTTACCAGGTTTCCCGGGAGATTACTCCCGGGCGGAGGTCTGGAAGAAGTTCCCCGGGGGTGAGGCCTTTGAGCCCCGGTAGGTGCCCCCCGGGGGAAACCCAAGCCGCTTTGATCTTGCTGAGCCTCGTCTCCGGGGAGCGCAATGGGGACGCCGTCCGGGAGCCGATCCGATTGAGATGGCATCCAGAGTGACACTTGGACAATTTTGACAATCATCTCGCCGAATTATCCCCTCCACGTCCGGGGACCCGGATGATCCCCCTCTTCGGATACTTCCACCGGCGGGCTTTGAGTATTGGCCAGAGGATGTGCTCCGGGAAGCTCAGCACCTCATACGCGCCTTGTACTGGGACCTGACCTGGGAGCTAGCAGAGGGTCTCCGGGACTATTAGGCGTAGGAGCCTTAGGACAGAGAATTTCCGGGTTATGACCCGGGTTGTACCGTTTCCAATGCCCACCGGAGGGCGAAGATGTCCTCCGGTTGAATTATTAATAAAGCTGTGTTTGCTTCTCGTTGCTTTGAGAGTCTTCTTTCATATTTTTCTTGGATGGTCTGGACGACTTCTTTTGATAAGAATGAGCTAAGTTTGCTCGTGGATTGTGTGGTCGACACCTGGGGGTTCCTTATCCCCCCCCCCCCCCCCCCCCCCCGCCCACAGCGAGTCGGAGGGTGGCTCCACGCGCTGTGGGGGTGAAGATGAAGATCTGTAGCATAAGAATTTTTCCAAGTTAGAAAATTCCAAAACGGGGTTTCGGGGAAAAACCTTTCGGGAGACAATCGTCCTGTCGCCGTGAGAACGGGGAGCCGGGAATGAGGTCTCGGGGGAAGAAACATCCGAGAAAACTCGACGAAATTTCTGGAGGTGAGCTTTCCGGGAGACAATCGTCCGGTCACCGTGAGAACGGGGAGCCGGGAATAGGGTCTCTGGGGAAGCGATATCCAAGAAAGCCTGATATGAGGTTTCCGGAGATAAACCGCCTGGGAGACAATCACCCGGTCGCCGTGAGAACGGGGAGCCGGGAATAAGGTCTCCGGGGAAGAATGTCCAAGAAATCCGTCCCGCTGGGGAGACTATCGACTCCCGGAGGAGGATGTGCTCGATGACGGGTCTGAGTGTTTGGGCAGGGGACTAGTCTCCCAAAGTGACTCGTTACCACGATCCCTGAGGACCGGGTTGCCGCTTACACCCTCAGTCCATGAGGGTTGATCGTAAGCCGCCCTACAGGAGGGACTTGCTGGGTCTGAGCCCACTTCCTCACGGGGAGGGCATCCTCGCGGGGAGGGCATCTCCGTTAGGGGCGGTAATGCGAAGAACCTGCAATGAGACAGTCGAAGAGAAAAATCCAGTTGTATTGATAATACAACAAAATACAATGCCTCCCCCCACGAAGTCATGAGAGGGGAGGGAAAGGTAATTACAATGTCCCCCTCCCCCTCCGGCGTGACCGCTCCGGGGGAGGGGATAGGCCTGTGTAGGCTTAGACGTAAAACTTGCGAAGTAAACGCAAGTTCCACGTGTGCTTCAGCTCCTGCTCTTGGAGGTTGGAGAGTTTGTAAGCCCCCGAGCCCAGGACCGCGGAGATCCTGTAGGGGCCCTCCCATTTGGGGAGAGCTTACCCTGGGCTTGGGGGTCTATGACGCGCTTGAGGACAAGGTCCCCAAGGCGGAAGGCCCTCTCGCGCACGCACTGGTTGTATGCGCGCGCCATCTCGCACTCGTAGATGGTGTGACGAAGGAGCGCTCGGTCGCGTTCCTCCTCCACAAGGTCGATCTCCAGTCACTGGTTGGCCTCATTGGCTTGGTACGCTGCGGTCGTAGCTCCGTCCAAGAGCTCGACTCGCAGCGACCAGAAGCCAATCTCCAAGGGGAGGACTGCCTCGGCCCCGTAGACTAGGGAGAAGGGAGTACGTCCCGTCGCCCGGCTCGGGGTCGTGCGCATGGAGCAGAGGATGCTAGGGAGCTCCTCTGCCCATGCGCCCCGCTTAGAAGCGGCCTGCTCGAGTCGCCGGCGTAACCCCAGTAGGATTACGCCGTTGACCCTCTCGACAGCCCCATTGCTCCGGGGATGGGCCACTGAGGCAAAGTGGATAACGAGCCCCAGGCCTTCGCAGAATTCCCGGAAATAAGCTGAGTTGAATTGGGTCTCGTTGTCAACGGTGATTTCCCGGGGGACACCAAAACGACAAACGACATTTTTCCAGAAAAATCGCTGGACGGCCCGGGACGTGATGCTGGCAAAGGGTTCCGCCTCTACCCACTTTGTAAAGTAGTCGACCGCGACCACCGCATACTTGTATCCTCCGAGTGCTGGGGGGAAGGGCCCTAAGAGGTCCAACCCCCAGCGCACGAAGGGCCAAGTGATGGGGATAGTCTACAGCACTACCGGGGGGAGGTTCGAACCCTTGGCCATCATCTGGCAGGCCTCACACGCGGAGACAAGGTCTCGTGCGCCGCGCATGACCGTGGGCCAATAGAAGCCCTGCCGGAGAGCCTTGGCCGCTATGGCACGCGGGGCTAGATGAGAGCCACAGCTCCCCGCGTGGATGTCTTCTAGAAGTTGGAGTCCCTCCGGCCGGGGGAGGCAGCACAGGAGGGCGGAAGCTCCCTGCTTGTAGAGCCTCCCCTCCAGCAGGAGATATGCCTGGGCTTTGGCCCGGAGGCGCTTAGCCTCGGTCTCGTTGGGAGGGTCCCGCTCCCCCTTGATGAAGGAGATGGGGGGGTCCATCCATGACGGAGTCCCGGTGATCTCGGCGACCTCCGGGACGCGAGGCTCGTCGCCCGTGTCCGGGGAAGCCACCGAGCGCTTCGTGATGATCTCCAGGAAGGCCCCCTTGGGGAGCGATTCCCGGGCGCTTGCTGCCCGGGCCAAGGCGTTGGCTCGGTCATTGTCCCTTCGCGGGATATGCCGGGCCTCGAGGCCGTCGAAGTGCCTCTCCATCTTTCGCACCTCCTGCAAATAAAGACTCAAGTTTGCGTCATAGCACAAGTAAGACTTGTCCATTTGGCAAACTACGAGCTAAGAATCTCCCTTCACAAGGAGGCGCCGGATCCCCAGGGAGAGCGCAAGGCGCATCCCGAGGAGCAAAGCCTCGTACTCGGCGACATTGTTGGTTGCGGGGAACTCGAGTCGCGCTGCGTACTCGAGTTCCTTCCCCTTGGGGCTCCGGAGGACTACTCCCGCACCAGCCCCGGTGAGACACAGCGACCCGTTGAACATGAGTGTCCAATGATCACTGCGTCGGGGTGGCGCGGGGAGGTCTTCATCCCCGGGCCCGGAGGCAGGAGTCCACTCTGCGATGAAGTCGGCGAGGACCTGTGACTTGATGGCGGAGCGGCCTGTGAGGGACAGGGAGATGGGGGTGAGCTCGGCCCCCCACTTCCCGATCCGGCCGGTGGCCTCTTTGTTCCGCAGCAGCTCCCCCAGGGGGAGGGACGACAGGACGGTGATGGGGTGTCCCAGGAAGTAGTGGCGAAGCTTCTGGGACGCCATCAGGAGGGCATAGCAGATCTTCTCCATCTCCGTGTACCGAGTTTTGGCCCCCTGGAAGGCCTCACTCACGTAGTACACGGGACGCTGCTGCCCCCCTTGCTCCACCAATACCGCGCTGACGGCGACCGGGGCCGCAGCAAGGTAGAGGAGCAAGGGCTCTTCTGGAGACGGACTCACGAGCATTGGAGGGCTCGTGAGGTACTTCTTGAGGTCGTCGAAGGCCTCCTGGGCCTCGGGGGTCCATCGGAACCCCTCGAGCCCCCAGAGGATCTTGAAGAATTGGAGGCCTCGCTCCCCCGACCGCGAGACTAAGCGGCTTAGCGCGGCTAAGCGGCCGGAGAGCCGCTAGACGTCCTTGGCAGAGCGCGGTGGGGGCATGTCCAGGAACGCCCAGATCTTTTTGGGATTTGCCTCTATGCCCCGCTGGGACACGAGGAAACACAGGAGCTTCCCCTCGCGTACGCCGAAGGCGCACTTCTCCGGGTTGAGCTTCAGCCCATACGCGCGGAGGTTGCGGAAGGTCTCTGCCAGGTCGTCGACGTGGGCGGCTGTGCGGGGACTTTTGACGACCGCGTCGTTTACGTAGACTTGGACGTTGCGGCCGACTTGATCTTTGAAGACTAGCGTCATGAGGCGCTGAAAGGTTGCTCCTGCGTTCTTCAGCCCAAAGGGCATGTGGACGTAGCAGAAGGTTCCGAGGGGAGTTATGAAACTCGTCTTTTCCTCGTCCCCTTCCGCCATCCGGACTTGATGGTAGCCCGAGTAGGCGTCTAGGAAGCTCATCAATTCGCACCCCGCGGTGGAGTCGACCAGTTAGTCAATCCGCGGGAGTGGGAAGTTGTCCTTGGGGCAGGCACGGTTAAGGTCGGTGAAGTCCACGCACATCCGCCACCTGCCATTTGACTTCTTCACGAGGACGGGGTTCGCGAGCCACTCGGGGTGCAGGACCTCCCGAATGAACCCCGCCTCTCGGAGTCGGGCGATCTCCCCCTTGATTGCCTCTTGGCGCTCGAGGGAGAGCTTCCTCAGCTTCTGTTTGACGGGGGGATGACCGGGGGTCACCGCGAGCTTGTGCTCAATGACCTCCCGTGCGACGCCCCGCATGTCCGAAGGCTTCCACGTGAAAACATCGGAGTTCTCGCGCAGGAAAGCCGCCAGTTGCGCTGCATGCTCCTCGGGGAGCTCCGCCCATATCCGGAAGGTTTTGTCCCCGTCGTCCGGGGACAGCAGGACTTTCCGGAGGCCCCCTTCCGGGCGCGGCTTGAGGAGGGGCCTCTCGGGAGGTATCGCCGTGACGTCTGGTTCTGGGGGAAAGGCCTCCCCCCCGGGCGTCTTTATGATGTTGACGCTTCTGATTGTGGCGGTGGCGCACTCGTATAGAGCACGGGCCATGTCTTGGTCTCCCCGGACGTTGATCACGCCGTGCGGCCCGGGGATCTTCATGCAGAGGTAGTTTTGATGGGTGGCAGCCCCCAGCCGGTTGATCGTGGTCCTCCTCATGATCGCGTTGTAGGAGGAGGGGAGGTCCACTACGTCAAATCGGACCATCTCGGTCCGGTAGTTCTCCGGGGTGCCGAATGTCATGGGGAGATCCACCTTCCCCACGGGATGGATCGCCTTCCCCGAGACGAACCCTTCCAGGGGCCCTGCCGCGGGCTACAGGAGCTTCTCATCCACCTGCATTTCCTTGAAGGCCTTCAGGAAGAGGACATCGGCGGAGCTCCCGCCGTCCACGAGGATGCGGGCCAGGTGGCAGTTGTAGATGGTGGCGGAGACGATGAGCGCGTCATCGTGGGGAAAGCGAACCCCACGCGTGTCTTCCGCCGTAAACGTGAGGGGGACGTCCGACTACTTGGGTGGCGGGGACGTGTGCAGCACCCCCACAACCTTGACTTCGCGCGCGTACTCCTTACGCTGGCGCTTAGAGTCCCGCCCGGAGGTGGACCCTCCCACGATGACGTTGATGCGGTGCTGAGAAGTTTGGAAGGGGAGAGCTTCTGAGGGCTCCCCCTCCTGCGTCTGCTCCTGCTGACCCCCCGCGGGAGCAGGAAGGGCTAGAACAGTTGGCCAAGGGGGCAAGGAGGCCGGAGTCTCCCCCCCTGCCTATGCTGGTCGAGGAACGCCGCGAAGTGTTGCAGCAGTTGGTGGCACTCTCGGGTAGCGTGGGTACTGGACCCATGGAAGCTGCACCACGGTCCTTCCCTGCCTCTCCCCGCGGGGCCTTCCCGACCGCGGGAAGACTGTCCTCCCCCATGGCCTTTCGGCTTGGGGAAGGGGCGGTTGCCCCTCGGGGGGGCGCGCGAGCCGCCTCCGCCCTCGAGGACAAAGGTGTCCCGAGGCCGTGGCTTGTTACGCCCCCCCTGCTTGGGGCGTTTGAGGGGGTCCCTGGCCCCCCGATCAGCAGGGGCGGGAGCCCCCTGGGTCTTCTTCCAGAGGTCTTCTTCCTCCGCCCGAGCGTACTTTTCGAGTACATTGAAGAGCTCGTCGGCGGAGGAGGGGCAGCTCCGGGAGAGCCTCCAGTGGAGCTCCCCCTGGAGGATCCCGCTTTTGCACGCTTCGACGACCGTAGAGTCGGGGACATGAGCCACCTTGCTCTTCACTTGGGTGAAGCGCTTGAAGAAGCTTCGGATGGTCTCCCCCGTCCTCTGCCGGATGGTGTAGAGCTGCGAGGAGTCCAGGGGACGCACATAGTTCCCCTGGAAGTTCGCGCAGAACTCACGCTTGAGCTGCGCGAAAGACTTGATGGAGCCGGCCTTCAGGTTGTAGAACCAGGAGCAGGCGATGCCGGTGAGGTAGAGGGGGAAGACGTTGCATTGCACCGTCTCGTCCCCCCCAGCCGCAGAGATGGCTGTGGAATATACCTGCACAAACTCGTAAGGGTCGGCCTCACCGTTATAGTGCTCGATGTGCGGCGGGCGGTAGGGCCGCGACCACCGAATGCTCCGAAGTCTGCGGCATAGGGGCTGATTAGCCCCCTGCACTTCCCGGGGAGAGTCCCGGTCGCTGTCTTCTTTGACAGGGGATACGCCCTCGTTGTCGGAGTTGGGAAGCGGCCCAAGAGGTCCGCCGGAGCGGCGGTAGCGACGCTTCTCTTCCGGCCCGGGGCTGAGTTCCCGGACGTCCAAACTCTCTCCCGGAGAGGCTGGCTCCTCGACGGATCTCTTCCCCCGACCGGTACGAGAGCAAGGCTCTCCGTGACAGTGGCCAGGGGGAGGTTCTTCCCCGCGCTTAGGTGAATGCATTCGCTCGACCTGGTCCGCCGGGGGCACCCTCGGGGGCGGCCCCGGGGGAGGAGGGAGCTCATGCACTGTAGCTGCCGGCCCGGAGGCTATCGGGGCCTGCTGGGGGGAGCCCCCTGCGAAGACCCCCGGAACCGGAAAGGGGGAAGTCCCTGCATCATCCGGGACCAGGGAGGGGGCGCCCGCGGCGACGTTCGGAATCGAAGTGGAGGGGGCCCCTGTGGCGACGGCCGGAACCGGAAAGGGGGAAGCCCCTATAATATCCGAAACCGGCGAGGGAGGAGCCCCCGCAGCGACGTCCAGAACCGGGGAGCCGATGCGGGGGGAAATCCGCTGAGGCACGGGTGCTGCTCTGTCGACCGCCCCCGGTGCGGTGAACGCGACGCGCGGGGCGGGATGGCTCCCGGCGCAGGGAAAACCCCCGGCATGTATTGGGCCCCCGGCCCCGGGAACTGGCCCGGGACGGGGTATCCCCCGGTGCCACGAAGGGTCCGGGCATGAAGTACCCTCCCGGCACCGGGAAGGGCCCGGGTGCCGGGAAGGGTCCAGACGTATGACCCGCAGGGGGAGGGTACCCCCCATTGGGGTCATACGGGGCGGATAAACCTCCGGAGACCGGAGGGACCGCCGGGTGACCCATAAACGGGGACATGGCCCCGAGATATGGGTACAGCGCATATGTGGGGGCCGGTGGCCGCGCCAACACGCGAAGCAGCTCATCCATGGAGCGCTGGGTGCGGAGCTGGCCCTCCACTAAAGCCTCGAGCAGGGCGTCCCGGGGAGCCGGGGGAGCGGTCAGGGGGAGACTGGTCCAGGCCGAGGTTCCCGCGATCACCGGGAGCAAACCGGAGGTAGAAGCACCTAAGTTAAGAGGAAAGGTGGGAGGCGGTACCTGGGTCTAGCCACCTCCGAGCGGAAGCGCCGGGACAGTCGTGTCCCGGACGGGCGGCGCCGGGTCTCCGAGACCGGCGTCACCGAAAAGGGTGCGAACCCTTGTTCTTGGGGGAGCCATGGCGTCGTGTCACGAGTCCCCATGGTCGGCGCCAACTGTCGTGGTATTGCGAATACCTCAGTAGGTTTCGTGAATGATCCTAGCGAAGAGAACGCGACGCGAGCTGACCGAGTGACCGGTCCTCCCCCGCCGGACAAACACAAGAAGTGACACGAGGATTTATATAGGTTTGGGTCCCGATGGGGGCCCTAGTCCTGTCGGTGTGCTCCCGACAGGAGTCGGCTGGGGAGGCTCTCTCGGGGAGAGGCTTCCGGAGCACACCTGTGAGTTTGGCTATTCTGTCAATAATGAATCACTTGTCTTTACAACAGGGGGTACAAGGGCTATTTATAGCCCCAAAAAGAAGCAAAAAAGACTAAACTACCCCGGACGCTACCGTCGGATTGAGGGGTAGCAACGTCCTTCTCCTGGTCAGACTCCTTGGATGCTTGACAGGTGGTCGCTGATTCCCGAGGTGCTCCTCGCGTGACCTACACGTGATCAAGAACCAAAGACTTTACCTTTAGAAGGGCGACAATGCCCTGGACATGCGCCGGAGGCAATGTCCCCGGGCAAAAGGCGGCGCCCGGGACCGGCACCGGAGGCCGGTCCCCGGGCAAAAGGCGGCGCCCGGGACATGCCCCGGAGGTAGTGTCCCCGGGCAAAAGGCGGCGCCCGGGGCAGGCACCGGAGGCCAGGTCCCCGGGCGAAAGGCGGCGCCTAGGGCAGGCACCGGAAGCCACGTCCCCGGGCGGAAGGCGGCGCCCGAGACCGGCACCGGAGGCCAGGTCCCGGGAGCCAAAAGACGGCGCCCAGGGCAGGCACCGGAGGCCACGTCCCCGGGCCAAAGGGGGCTCCCGGGACATGCCCCAGAGACAATGTCCCCGGGCGAAAGGCGGCGCCCAAGGCAGGAGGGCCCGGGACCTGCCCCGGAGGCAGTGTCCCCGGGCGAAAGGCGACGCCCGGGACCAGCACCGGAGGCCAGGTCCCCGGGTGAAAGGCGGCGCCCGGGACCGGCACCGGAGGCCAGGTCCCCGGGCGAAAGTGACGCGACTTACCTGGACTTAGCCTCACGGAGATTTCCCCCAACAGGCAACACCCTCTCCGTGAGGATGCCCTCCCAGTGAGGACGTAGGCTACCGCAGCCTAAAAGTCCCTACAACGGGAGCCCCGCTCCCTTAGGGCGGCTTACAGTAACCCCTCGTGGACTGAGGGGGTAAGCGGCAACCTAGTTCCCATGAACTGCGGTAACGAGTCAATTTGAGAGACAAGTCCCCCCACAAACACTCAGAGCCTGTCATAGCGCTCACCCTCCTTCGGGAGTGTATCTCGAGCATTTGGAATTTATCGACCGGTAAAATTCTCGTCCAGCTCCCATCTCACGGCGACCGGGGGAAAATTTAACTGGGTCTAGGAATTTTTCGACCAGAAAAATTTTTGTCCGGCTCTCGTCTCACGGCGACCGGGGGAAACTTTAACCGGGTCTTGGAATTTTTCGAATGGGAAAATTTTCGTCCGGCTCCCGTCTCGTGGCGACTGGGGAAATGTTTGACCGGGTCTCAGAATTTCTCGACCAGAAAAATTTTCGTCCGGCTCTCGTCTCATGGCGACTGAGGGAAACTTTTGACTGGGTCTCGAAATTTCTTGACCGGGAAAATTTTTCGTTTGGATCTCGTCTCAGGGCGATCGGGGGAAATTTTTAGCCAGGTCTCGGAATTTTTCGACCGAAAAATTTTTCATCCAGCTCTCATCTTACAGCGACAAGGGGAAATTTGCATCCAGACCCCAAAAGTTTTCACCCAAGGAAGTGTTTGGCCAGTGGTAGACCAGGGAAATTCTCGGAAACTTATCGACAAGAAGCCGTGTGACCCCCCGGCTTTTTCCTCTTACCGGGGGGCTTCCTCATCCCCCCCCCCCCCCCAAAGGGCGCCTAGTACTAAACTACCCTCCACTGTGGGGGAGGGGGGACTACACCAGACACGGGTGGGAGTAAGTGCATCGGAAAAATCTCGACAAAAACAAGGGAAAATCCTTTATTGATTGGACATTGAACCGGGGGACAACCCCCCCCCCCCCCCGGTGGGCTAAAGGCGCCCCCAGGACGATAATGCTCGGGCATGAACAGGGTAAAACCCGAGGAGTTAAGCTCCCACGGGAAACTACCTTGAAGGATAGCCCCCTCCGGTGATCAACTACACCTAATACTCTCAGAGCCCTTCCGACAGCTCCCGAGAGAGATCCTTGTACAAGCTCCTTATGCGCCGAAAGGCCCTTCGAAGGAGATCCTCCAACCAGTACTCGTAGCCGGCTGGGGAGCGTATCTGAAGCGGCGAGACCCTCCAGGACCCCGATTCTAGAGGGGACAGCTTGGCACGACAATTGTCGAAGTTGTCTAAATGCCACTCCGGGAGCCGTAGCCGGACCGGCTCCCGGAGGGTACCCTCCACAGCGGAAGTACCAGAAACAAGCCCGGGGGCTGGCTCGCCGGCTGTTTCCCCGTCGGCGAGGCTCAACAAAGTAGAGGCCTCTTGGGCGCTCCCCGGGATACGCCTCTCATGGCTTGGAAACTCCTCGCGAGCAAGTTCTAGAGACACCTGCTTACAAGTGGACAAGGTTAGCAAAAAGAGTTGTCTCCATTTCATCAACCAAAAATTTACATTTTTCTGGGGCTTCTCCTAAACAAGCTACCCAGAACAAAAAGCCCTAACAAATGGAAAACCTATCTAACTAGGGGGGGAGCTCATACTTGCCAATCCCCCCCCCCCCGAAGGGGACCTTCGCGGTAGTCGCAGCATCTTGCGTCGGGCGCGCGCCCTCCGGCTCCATTGCCCCGGCAATCCGGTCGCAGAGGGCCCCAACAAGCTCCTCGAACCCCTCCCGCTGGGCCTCAAAGTAGCTGGGAAAGCTCCAGGGCAGCAACTCCCCGATCACCCGAGCACCCGCCCTGCGGTGCTCAACCCAGAGCCGCCGCTACGGCTATGACCGGGAAGGTGAGGCCCCGCGCCCGGGCATCTACTGCCACTGGGATGAGGGAGACCTGCGTATCATGATAATACATGGCCTCCTTGACCGATGCCGGAGCCAAGTCGGAATCACCCTCTGGCCCGAGCTCGACCTCAAGCTCCTCTAGGGAGGAACGGATCATCTTCCCCTCGGAGATGACTGCAAGGGCGCCTGAGGCTTCGACCTCCCGGGCGACGCCCCACTGCGTCTGTAGCTCCTTCCGGAGCTGGGAGGCCGTGTTCTCGATGGACGTGAGCCGAGCCCGGACCACGACAAGCTCCTCGAGTGCCTTATCCATCTCGGAGCACTCGAAAGCTAGGTCCCCGAGTGCTTTCTCCTTCTCAGAGCGCTCAGAGGCTATCACCCCCTCCGCGGCGGCTAGGTCCCCGAGCGCCCTCTCCTTCCCAGAGCGCTCGAAGGCTATCACCTCCTCGGTGGCCCGGAGGTGCGCGGTGAATCGAGCCCGAAGGCCCTGAGCCAACGCCACCGTCTAAAGGGTAAAACAATCAAAAAAGAGCGAGTGAAACGAGATGAACAAGTCTCGGTAAGGGACACCCACCTGGAGCCCGGAGGAGATCACATCCTCACAACCCTCCACGTCGTCCCCAGGGTGGCTCCCTCGGGAGACCTCCCCCGCCATCGGAAGAGTCGGACGTTATATCCATTGGTGGGGCCGGGACCCCAGGACGAATGAAGAGGCCCTTGCCCCTCCCGGGCGGAGAGGGAGCCTCCGCCATCGCTCGGCCCACCGGGGGGCCCACCTCTGGTGCCAAGATCGAGGCTACCGAAAGAGCCCCCGGCATTTTGAACTAGACGGAGACCACGCCCGGCAACGGTTGCGCCGGATCTTCGCGAGAGTAGGGGTTGGGGAAGGGCTCGAGGCATACATCTCCGAGTCGGACCCCTAGGCCTCCCCGACCATCACACCCTTGACACGGCTCGGCCCGTCTGGGGTGGTGAGTCGGGTCGCTGGCTCCACTGTGCCACCGGAGCGCCCGGATGGACCCGCCTCCAAGGGCGTACCCACTTCACGGGGAGTGACCGGCGGCCTCGCCGAAGCAACAACCGGCACACTCACCGGCGTCACAACGGGAGTCTCTGTGGGCAAAGCTGGGGGTTGTGCCCAGCCCCTCATGAGGCTCCCCTGCGCCCGGGGCTTTGTGCGGCTTTTTTGTGCCTAGAGGCGCTTCGACGACCCCCCGGCCACTTCCTTCCCCCTCTTGTGCGAGGCGGGGGTGGGGAGAGGCACCCGGGTGGGAAGCCTCAACCTGAATGCCTCCACCACGATGTTCTGGGGAGGGCCCTCCCCGACAACGCGCACGACCCGCTCGTGCTCGTCCCTGTAGTACCGCCTCCGCCATCAGGGTGAGGAGGCCCATCTCCCTCTCGGTCCACTCGAGGGCTAACGGCCCTGTTGACAGGCAGTAGGACGAGGGCTCCGGGGAATACGTTACCTTTGGGTCATCCACCCAGAGATAGAACCACCTCCAGAGCCAATCCCCCCAGTGGTCCCGGGAGGCTTGCACCGGGTACTCGTCAATGCGGCCGGACATCAATTGGATCATAATTGAGCCAAATGCTGACTTGGGCCCTCCCTTCATGACTAGCGGGCCCCTCACCGAGGGCTCGTAGAAGTAGCGGAGGAGCCGGAGGGTGCTCCTCGCCGGTGGCTGTCTCGCACAGCCACACGAACAACCCCATCCGGACGAGGGTGTTCGAGGTGAGGTGGTTGAGCGAAAGCCGGTACTCCCGGAGGAAGTCCCGGAGCAGGGGATGCACCGGGAGTCGCAAGCCCACCTCGACGAAGGCTTCGAAGGCAACGACTTCCCCCTCCCGGGGCTGGGCGCTAGCTCCCCCGGCCCAGGGATCCGGATGTCCCCGTCCACGAAAGCCCTCCGGTCTAGGAGAACTTCGAGCTCCTGGGATGAGAACTCGGAGGGCCCGAGAAAGTCTGAGGTCACCTCCTCCGGGGGCAACTTGGACGCCTTGCCGTAGCCCTTAGGCGCCATCACTGAAGGATCGAAGTGTCCGATGAAAAGAAGGGAAGGTGGCTAACCAGGAATCAAACTTCCTGAGGAGCAACATGGCTACCGCGAGAGCAAGGTTCTTGAGGCTGGGAAATGAAGTGTCCCGAGCCGAAGCCCCCTCCCTCCTATTTATAAGCGACGGAGGGGGCCTGGAATGGGCACCACGTGTCCTCGAGTCCATCTGGGCCGTTAATTCAAAACATCGAGCGGATATCAAAGAGCTACACGAGAATCAAAATGTCGTACGGCGGCACGCGTGAACTAGACTTCGTGCGGGAAATTGGCCCAGGAGATGAAGCATCGCACGCCCCGGGGCGCGTCCTGGGATACGAAACATCACCCGGTCAGTTCTACTCATACCCCCCGAGGTCGCTTCGAGTCCCCGGGGGTATGGGGGCTGATGTTGGGGAAGTCCCGAACACCTCCCGGGAGAAGTCCCAAAGGGCTCTCGTGGAAAGTCCCAGAGGGCTCCCGTAGAAAGGTCTCGAGCGCCTCTTGGGAGAGGCCGTAGATGGGTGACGTAAGGGATGCCTCGGGAACTAGCGAGGACACATGTCGAGCATCCAAGTCCTCCGCCGGATGAAAAGATGGCGGTGCCCCTCGATCCAGCGGTTGCAGCTAGGGGCTTTTAGTCTTTTTGCATCTTTTGGGGCCTATATATACTCTCTTGTATCTCATTTATAACCAACTCTCAATTCATTTTTACACACAAGCAACAGGCATCCTTTGGAGACCTCTCTTCTCGAGAGAGAACCTCCCCAGCGGACTCACGTCCGGGGGGTGCCGACGGGACTAGGGTTCCCCTGAGTCTCGAACCTGTATAAAGTCATCGTGTCAATTTCTGAGCTTGCCCGTCGGGAGGTGACCGGTCGCACGGTCAGCTCGCGTCATTTGTACACGTGTTGCACATGTCCAGGAAATCTGCCGTGGTACTTTTTTATACCACGACAAGATTAAAAGTGAGTGTGTGTTGAAATTTGCGATCTCTACTCGATATATGGACGAAGTTCAATGCGATGTTGTCCCTATCGATATTTGTCAGGTGATCCTTGGGAGTTCGTATCTCTATGATTGAGATGCTCACTTCCATCAACGAGCACAAGAGTACGAGCTCACTAAAGATGGAGTTAAGTTCGTGATCGGTAGAGACGTCCACGTCAACACATCGAACTTGATTACCGCAAATCAGGCCAAAAGAATCGTCAATGCATGTCACAAATACGTGCTTGTTATGATTCGACCAATTGGTCAAAGTGATAGTTCTCGAGCAGTGTTGTCGTTGGCGTGCTGAGAAGATTCTGGTTGTTTGTCGGGACTGCTGGAGAAATACAGTGATCTATTCGAAAGTACACAGGGTCATCCACCGAAACGTCCAGTCAAGAACGAAATTTAGCTCGTGTCCGATGCGACACTTCTTGATCTGAGTATGTATTGCAACTCAGTATTGGAGAATGAAGAGATCAAAAGACAATTTGGTGAGTTGTTGAATGATGGTGTCATTGAACCGAGTAGTTCACCTTGTGGATCTCCTGTGGTGTTAGTGCCAAAGAAAGATGGGACTTGGCGTATGTGCATCAACTATCGAGCACTGAACAAGATCACCATCAAGAACCGGTACCCCCTTCCTCATAATGACGACCTGCTAGACCAATTGAAGTATGCTGTTGTCTTCTCGAAATCGGATTTTAAGTCAGGATATCATCAAGTCAGCATCCGAGAGGAGGATACTTGGAAAACTGCATTTAAAAAGAAACAAGGTTTGTTCGAATGGCTGGTCATGCCGTTTGGCCTCTGCAATACCCCGGCTACTTTCATGCGTCTTATGAATGACGTATTGCGATAGTTCATTGACGACTTTGTGATTGTTTACCTTAACGACATACTGGTCTATAGTCGTTCGTGGGACGAGCACTTCATTCATGGCAAAAAGGTGTTCGAACAGTTTCGGCAACATCGACTTCGCCTCAACCATAAGAAATGCAAGTTTGGCCAGCAAACTCTATTCTACCTGGAATTCATAATCGGCAAGGGTACATTGCAAATCAACACAGATAAGAAATAAATGAAAATTTATTTGATTGCTTCAAAAATAAGTTTGTCGTTCTTGCCAGCTTACAAACGCAGGAAAAATAGAGAATGGAATTCTACTAAACTAATCTAAACTAAAACCCTAAAAATAACCTAAAGATAGCATAAAAGAGAATATCTAGTCCCTAAAAGGTATATAATTGAGCCAAAAATTTCTCTATTTATGATACAATGGGTTAATGTGCCCAAATATAACTCTTTAACGTGCAGGCGACGGAATCCAACTTCAAATGGCGTGAGAAATAGACAAATCTGAGTCAAAACAGAGCAATTTCGACCAAAATATCTCTGGAAACCGAACCAAGCACGACCTATGGCACAGGTCGTGCTCCAGGCCAAGCACGGGTCGTGCCCACGATCGTGCAGGGCTCGATCAAATAACGACCATGCGACCAGGCATGTTCGATCGAGACTCTGTTCGACCAGGCATGTGTTGATTGGGACTTGTTCGACCAGGTGTCTTCATGTTTGATTATCGTTTTTTCTTATCCAATTGTGTTCGACCATGGCTCTTTCTCGTCTAAGTGAGTTTGACCAGGTGATTTCGCCCGTGGAATATTCGATCAGAGTTTCTTTTTGTCCAATTTTGGTGTCCTTTGCCAAAATTGATCCAAACAAAGTCGAAATGTCTTCAAATTTTGTAGGTTTGATCCTTGGAACATGGCAAACACAACTGTGAAAGCGGATTGTAAAAATGATATAAAATATTCATAAAATGTCGTATCAAATGAGTTTTCAGCATGTTTTTAACACATTTTCATTAACAAATTTAAGGTAAAACTACTACCAATTTAACACTTATCAGCTTACTGCTTGGCCCTGTTTTGTCAATGTTGCCTTTCTATTGTGCATGATCTACAACATATAACATCCAAGAAGCATGTATGTTAGTGAGAGGAGGGGGATGGTAATCTATGTGCAGCACCCCTCATGCCCATGTGATGTGTTTTAACAATTTTTTTTGGGGGGTTTTGACTCACCTGTTTAAATTTAGTAGCAATTGTTGTTCAATTTAAAGAGACTTGCTGGGAACTTGTTGACTTTATCCCTGATATCTTGTGTGTAGTCCCCCGATTCTTGTGTTTCTAGCGGTTGACTTGTATCACCTTCGTCTATTGTTCTTTTTCTCTTGTTCATAATCTGGAAAAGGAGATACAATTTAGCATACACTATTTTTTTATGTGTTATAGTTTTTTCTTAAGTTTGTTAACATCAACAAGCTTGCAATTTCCTTTCTGAAAGCTTTTTGCTTTTTCACTGCAATTTCTTTGATGATCACCTGGAGCTGAGACATAGCAATTTGCTTCTTTGCTTGGGTTCATCCATCTAGAAAATACAACAAAAAGTGAGTAAATCAACCCATTCTCTATCATCAGCGCGAGTTTTTGCATCTCCTTGGCAGCAATTGCTTCAACATAAATCACAACAAGATAATGTCAGCACCAGTCATGCATTGTTATTTTTGGAGGTCAGCCAACCTCTTTGCACATTGATTTCTCACTATGGTCTTATGTGAAGTCAGTTAGTCAGATTTATTTTTCTACATATAAAGCATTTCATATCAAAAAACTAAGAGGGAATTGTATCTACTACTTGATTTTTTGGGTCGACTCACCTGTTCAATTTCTTGTAGCAATTGTTGTTAAAGATGAATAGGTGTGAAGCGTCGTCACTACCAAGGAGTGGTGCACCGCCGCTGCTGCCATTCATCATGAGGGGAAGGGGGAGGATGACAAGGTATGGTGTATTGTTGTCATTGTCGAGGAGTCACGCATTGTCGTTATTTTGGGGGGAGTTTTCTCGTGTGTATGGGAGGAGTTTTCTTTTCATATTTGGGTCCGGGGTCTATATGTTGTAGAAAATTATTTATAAATAACCCAAAGTAAAAGAATAATTTGAAAAATAACTCACATTTTACTGAAATTGCAAAACTAACCTGGTGGGGTGCGATTAGCAAATTATCGAGGGTGTGAAACGCGATAGAATTGCATCTACTATCTTTTCAATCTTCAAACACATTTTCCATCTTGGAACCGCGATAGCCACCTTTTCCATCTTGGAGCCGCGATAAGTTGGTCGAGTCCAAACTTTCGACCACAGGTGGCTCCTTCGACCACGGGTGAGTAATTGGTTGAGTTTGAATCGCATTCGACCACGACCTGCATTTTCCTTTCGACCAGGGCTTCTCATTCGACCAATCCTTCTCCTTCGACCAGGCCGCTGTTGCCCTAATTTTGACCAGCAAATAGTTTTCTTTGTCCAATTTTTAAATGTGGTCAAATACGAGTCAAATGAATTCCAAATTAGCTCAAATTTTGTATGCTTGATCCTTGAAACACATAGAACACAATTGTGAAATAATTTTGTAGAAATGATGAAAATTTGCACATAAAATGTTGTGTCAAAGAATTTCCAAGCATGAAATAATTTGATTTTTCAACTAAACTAAGGGTTTTATTATGCAATTTCTAGAGTTATGTACCTATCGCGGCTCCAAAATGGAAAAGGTTGCTATCGCGGCTCCAAGATGGAAATGGTGTTTCAAGATTGAAAAATAACAGAGACATTTCTATCGCGTTTTACACCCGCGATAATTTGCTAATCGCATCCCCATTAAGTTAGTTTTGCAATTTCAGTAAATTGTAAGTTATTTTTCAAATTATTCTTTTACTTTGGATTATTTATAAATAATTTTCATATGTTGTAGCAACAAAGTCTAAGATCTGGATCTGTTAAAGAGGTGGGAGAGGAAAATATTTTTATATGTAAGAATTATGAACAGCTTAATGGTACCCTTTTATTTCAAAACTGAGCGAGTAAGGCGAACTCCAACGGCGACGGCAGCAGCGGCTCACGTCGACGGCGGCGGAGGGCTGCTCGACGTTTCCTCGGCACGATGGGACGTCCGCGCGCTACGGGACGAGGCAAGCGCGAGCGAGGACGCGGCGAGGTCGCGGCGAGGAAGCGTCGCCGAGACGAGAACGCGAAGGGACGCGTTTTGCGGGCCCCACCGACGAAACAAAACTCGTACCGTACCCGCGTCAAAGATTATCTGACAGGTGGGGCCAGGGAACGAGAGGACCCACATGTCATCGAATGAGTGTACGCTAAAATCGTCGCAAACGAATAAAGCGTGGGCCCCACACCCACGTTCACCGTGCCGATGTCAGGACGCACACGCACCACGCGTACAGGAGGGTACTTCACTGACGTGTGGGCCCCAAACGATGCTTCCCCACACGTCATACGCAGTACGATACTAAAACCGCGTCGCACGAGATTTAATGCCTGGTGGGGCCCGCCACTCGGGAGTGCACCGCGTGGCTGACGTCGGTGACGCGCGCGCTCCAAAGCCAAAGCCAATGACATGTGGGGCCGCAAAGAAGAGTGGCCCGCCTGTCAGTGACATATGTTGAATAAATGAACGTATAATTAATAACTGCTGTTAAATTAACCGAATAAAATTTATACGAATTAGTTAAGGCTGTAGAGGCTGACTGGTGGGCTCAATTTTTGGAGGGCCCAACTGTAAGCGAGGGGGAGTGAGAATATAGCCGTTGGAGGAGAATAAATCCCGAGGCCCCACGTGTCAGCGACTGAAAATATTACCGTTTAATTTTGCCCGTTAAAAATAGCCGTTGCATCCATTTTTTATTCATTTTTGCCCTAAAAACTCATAAAAAATCCCAAAAAACTCCAAAAAAATCACAAAAAATCACAGAATTTTTTACCAGCTCTCCTCTATATAAAGACATGCTATTTCACCATTTTCACTCACATTTCTTCATCCATCCACACCCAAAACCACTCCAAAATTAGTGCAAAAATTTCCAAAAATTCGACATGGATTCTAATCCACCTGGCGATTTCGTTAATTGGCTTGGCTCTTCCCAATCTCCCGGCGAAAACACTGAAGCCCAAACACCCAACAGCAACCCAGTTTTTCGCAGCCACCGACTTACCAGTCGTATCCACCCAATTACCAAGCGTATCCACCGAATTACCAGCCATATCCACAATACAGCCAAAATTATCGTCTATATCCACCACACGGCCACGTAATTCCACCGCCCCCACAATATAGCCAAAATTTTCATTTTGTCGGCATGCCACCGACATGTCCGCAGTTTTCCCCACCTCAACCGCACTCTGCGTCTGTCTCCAATAACGGTACTCCAGACTATGCTCCGGCCGATCTGGAGGCCCGACCTGTCGTCGATGACACCAACACCAGAGATGTTGTGGATGTTGGCCGAAAGGCGAAGCGCTTACCGTGGTCCAACGATGACGATATAAAACTGATAATATTTTGAATTTTCATACACGAGTGCTATGAAAGAAATATACTTAGGTCGACCTCGATATCCAAATTTTTTTAACTACATGCAGATTAGCTATTGGCTCAACAATTCGCTCGATCCTATTGATGGAAACAGTAGGAAGTGCGACATGTACTGGGGCAACGTAGCAGCGGCATACAACAACACAGTGCCGGCAAGTAGGAGAAGGGAGACCAAATACTGTAAGGACCACTGGCAACGAACCAATAAAAAGGTGGTCCAATTCAACGGTGTTTGGCTCCGACTTAAGGAAGTCTATGCCAGCGGTCGTTCAGACGACCAACTCATGGCGCAGGCCCGCGAGATGTACAAGACGGAGATGGGTCATCCGTTTGTGTTGGATCATTGGTGGACGGCCGTTCGCGGTCAACCTAAGTGGTCCGCAGCTTATGTTGATCCTCCCAACAAAAGAAGCAGATTGTCTGAGTCGGGCACATACACGTCATCGTCCAACAACGATGACGTGCCACCAGCGCAGACACGGCCGGAAGGACGAGACTCTGCTAAGGCGAAGTGCAGAGGTAAGGGAAAGGTTGATGACTCGCAGGATTCTACGTCGGCAGCGAGAGCAGATCTCGATGCCTTCATCCAAAATGAACCCAACCGAGCCGAGAAGAGGAAGGACATACTCCGTTTGTCAGATAACTTGCGCGCCTTGGCGAAGGCGAAGGAAAGATCCGCCTTGTATAAGGCGTACACGAAAATGATGAGTCTCGACAAATCCATCTTCGATGATTCGCAAAAAGCGGAGTACGATGCAGGGCTGAAGATTCTAAGGGACAAACTTAATGCTGGCGATGATTAGTTATTTTATTTTGAATTATCTCTTGTAGCCAACCATGTATCCTCTGTTATTAATCTATATATGATTTTCTACTTAATTTTACTCTGATATCCAACTATGGAATCTGGCCGTTGGAATATAGCCGTTGCAAAATAGACGTTCAAAAATTGTCGTTCAAATATAGTCGTTGGAATATAGCCGTTGCAAAATAGACGTTCGAAATATAGCCGTTCAAATATAGCCGTTGGAATATAGATGTTGGAATATAGACGTTCGAAATATAGCCGTTGGAATATAGCCGTTGGACTCTTCGTCTATATATTCACCCCCTCCGCAAAACTTCTCTTCACTATCCAACTATCTTCTCAAACGGCGTAGCTCTTTAAAAACCCAGTTTCATTAGCCACTCACAAAATGTCTTCTAGCTCTAGTTCCAGCACACATAGCTCCGAGGAGGATGCCATGAACCAAATTGAGGATTTCTTAGTGGAATTCATAGAGGAGGAGGAGGAGGAAGATCGTATCATCGCCGGTCTTTACGCCCGACTTGATGCTTCATCATCCCGCGGACGCCGCCGAAGCAGCAATAGGAGATATATTGACAGAGATCGCGAAGAGGGGCATCAACGGCTCCTCGCCGACTACTTCGCCGAATATTCCATCTACCCTGACAATATCTTCCGTCGGCGTTTTCGGATGGCGAGACCCCTCTTTCTCCGCATCGTTGAAGCTCTAGGTGGGTGGTCCCCCTACTTCACCGAAAGAAGGGATGCCACTAATCGCCGTGGACTCTCCCCTTTAAAGAAGTGCACCGCAGCAATGCGTATGCTCACGTACGGTGGCCCCGCCGATGCCGTCGATGAGTACGTGCGGATTGGGGAGTCCACGGCGATTCAATGCTTGGAGCACTTCGTACAGGGTGTCATCGACATATTTGGCAACCAATATCTTCGCAGCCCCACCATCGACGATACCCACCGCCTACTGCAATAAGGAGAGTCCCGTGGCTTTCCAGGTATGCTAGGAAGCATTGATTGCATGCACTGGGAATGGAGAAATTGTCCCGTAGCATGGAAAGGTCAATTCACTCGTGGAGATTATGGAGTCCCGACGATTATACTTGAAGTGGTAGCTTCGTATGATCTCTGGATATGGCATGCTTTTTTTGGTGTTGCAGGCTCCAACAACGACATCAATGTGCTAAACCAATCGCCCTTATTCACCGATGTGTTGAAAGGGCGGGCTCCTCATGTTCAGTACTCTGTCAACGGCCGACAGTACAACATGGGGTATTATCTCGCCGATGGTATATACCCGGAGTGGGCTGTCTTTGTGAAGACGATACCCCTCCCACAGACGGTGAAAGATCGGTTGTTTGCACAACAGCAAGAAGGAGCGAGAAAAGATGTCGAGCGGGCTTTCGGAGTTCTACAGTCTCGATTTGCCATCGTGCACGGTGCGGCACGATTTTGGCGACAGTCAATTCTCGCGAAGATCATGCGGACTTGCGTCATCTTGCACAATATGATCATAGAGAACGAGCGCGACGACAATGCCGCCAACTATGACTACAATGATCATCCGGACACATCCACGGTAGTAGCGCCTGTGATTCACTCTGGGGGTACACCTTTATTCGAAGATGTACTTCGAAGAAATACTGCCATCCGTGCTCAACCCACGCACACACAACTCAAAAGAGACTTGATCGAACACATTTGGCAACGTTTCGGAGGAAACACCGACGAGTAGCATCTTACCGGATTTTGTAGTACGCATTTGTTTGCAAATTTAATTTTTTTTGTACTTCGCAATTATGTCATGTACCGCTATTCGAATTTTAGTATCTATTTTTTTTTCAAGTGCAATTTTTAAATTCAAAATGTCGAATTTATTTTTTTTGTCGCAAATATCGAATTTAATTTCGTAGGTAATATATTAATATATTGGTAATATTGAATTTAATGAATTAATACAAATTCGTTGAATATATAATTGTTAAATTGTATAGAGCCAAGCAAGAGCCAAGCCATTGGAGTGCTTGGCTCTTGCTTGGTGTTTGGTTGGTGGTCAGGAGTGTGGGGCCCACGCTAAGAACCAAGCAAGAGCCAAACTGTTGGAGGCTTGGTGCTTGCTTGGTGTTTTAAGATGATGTTCGCACACGTGGCAGAGAATATTCTGTTTAAGAGTCAAGCAAGAGTCAAGCCTGTTGGAGACAGCCTAACGAGGATTGGCCTCCATCACAGGTGGACGAAAGGCCCAACAATCCGTAGAGAGCCCATCAGCCCAGCCGGAAACGTCCATCTCCTGCCCCACCCAGCTGCCCCTTCGCTATTCCACCGGCGATCACCGGAACGAAGACGATAGAGAGATCCATTTCACAGGCTACCGTCCGGAGAGAGGGAGCTTGCAAGAAGCAGCAAGAAATCCAGTTAGAGAGAGGGGGGAAGAGAGGGATGTGGTGCCAGTCGTGCAAGGAGGAGTACGGGGAGGCGGAGGCGGGGACGTGCAAGGAGTGCTACGAGGAGGCCTCCGAGACCGAGGACGAGCTCAAGCGCGAGATCGACGACCTCAAGTCCAAGCTCCTCTTCCTCCGCCTCAACCCCCCCTGCGACTGCCCCTCCTCCCACTCCGACGTCCTCCTCCACGCCTTCCCTTCCACTTCCTCCGACTCCGGCGACTGCCCCGCCGTCCCTGCTCACCGCGCCATCCTGGTGAGTCCAACTCCCACCACTCCCTTGCTTGCTCTTTGTGCTATCGAGGTCGATTTGTTTCTGATTTCTTGGCGGTTTGGTTCTAGAGAGATGATTGAATAGTGCAATGGTAAAATAAAAAGAGCAGTTCTTGTTGGTATGATTCTTGGAATTCTTGGTGGTGTTCTTGAAATTCACAACTTTGTGCCATGGAGATTTCTTGGTGGCATTCTTTGTTTGATTTTTCCACATTTCTTGATGGGTCTAGTTCTAAGGAGCTGATTAGGGTATCTAATTAGTTTTATTATAGGGTTTCTCTAGGTTGGCAGAATCTCTGTTTGAAAATTAAGCCTCGTTAGAGAAAGGTTGCTGCTAATTGCTATAGAATCGCCGTGATATCATGTACTACAAGATGATCATATCATTAACGCTAAAGCGCACTATCACAACAACAAATAAATAGGTACAATTGAGAAACTAAAGATTAGATGATTCTATCTATTTTTACTTGTTTATATGCTCATGAGGGTGCACTCACTATGCTTACTTTATAGTTGGACTTGGGAAACTGAAATTCCATTTAAGTATTGACCTGCCTAGCAGCAAAACTGATTGTTAAAAACCAATATGATTGCATTCAATACATACAAAAGAAGAGACTGCTGGTACAATTAAATTTGTTGTAAGAATGATGTGTTTTGAAATAGAGATGAGAGAGAATGATGTAAAAGATATAAAAATACAGATGATAAGAGAGTCTACATGATACTCAAGAAGCTTTTGACCTATTTTTTTATCCTTGTTCTGTAGCATCTCTCAAATATTTGATCATCATCTAACTGGTTAGATCTTAGGTTGCTCCAACACTTATACTAAGTGGCATGTACATGCCTGACACTATGTAGCCATGTAGGACACTGACACTCCAACACGTATTGGGATTGGGGCCATGTTCATTATATCAAGTTGTCACCGCATGTCAATGCTGTGTCCATGACCTCAGAAAAAACATGACTGTGTTCACGAAGTATCCAAGGAAAAATATGAGAGAATCTATATCTGCTGTTTCTAACATTACGTATTCTAGTCGAAACTTTTAGCTAGGAGCCTAGGAGATAAGATATAATCTCCGTATTCAAGGTTTTTTCTTGTAACAACATTCAGTTTGTTTCTGCATACATCATGGAGAATGCATTTATTAGAATATTCGATGCCCCTTCTCTTTATGTGAAAGACTCAAAGATCTAAAATGCTTCTTCATGCTTATGGGGGACTAAGTGAATATTCTAGCCTAGTTGTGTAGGAGTCTATCCAAAGTGTGCAAAAAGTACAAGTCCAACATTAGGACTTGGAAGAAACTATGGTGTTGGCTCATTAGGAGGTCTGACACTCTTTTCCTTCTTGTACACACACATAACTTTTCTCAACGCATAATCTTCACTATGATATCCAAAACATTGTAGTCAGAAAGAATCTGGTCAGGTTGGATAAACTGGGACTGAAAATCTGAATTCTATCCATGCATCATATCAAAATTTGATCAAAGAATGGCAATGAATTCCCAGCGCCTTATGATGCAATCGGCGGCCCCGATCTTCTGTTAGGTTCAACTTTTGCGGAACGGAGACGTTCTCGTTCCAAGGCTTCCAACCAGCGAGATTGAATCCTTGCAATCGCTACACCCACGCACCTTTTGTTATCAACCGTGCTCACGCCCGGAAGACCTTACCACGAGGATTGATTCCTGCACGCAGTAGAAGAGACGAGCAAGAACGAGAAAGAAACAATCTGAATCTTATAACGAACAAAGTTGAGGTTATCTCTCATCAAACTAGGTCCTGGAACACTACTCTGATGAACAATTGTCTCACACACGGGAGAAACAATGTAGCAAAATAACCTAACTCTAGAAGTGGCGGCTTCAAAGTATATATAAAGAACAAACAACAAGGGCGACTAATCAACGGTTCAGATGCGGAGTCTGCAATAGCAGCAACTTGTCGCGTCGATTTCGAGGCCTTCCCGAACGAATCATGCAGTGGGCTTCTACCCATTGGAAAGATCTTGAAATAAGCTTTCTAACGAGTGGTGGATCAGCCCAAACGGACTCCGTATGAGGGAGTTATGGCCTTTTTAGTCCAGTGCTGTCAGGCTGACTCCGAGTCGAATTGTAGCCCTAATTGAAGTACATGGATAGCATCAATTGGGCTTGGACTTGACTTGAACGTGGCTAGTAGGTGTTGAAATGTGGAATGTGGATGGGGTCCCCTTGACTGGCATCTCCTCTCCCATACTCCTAAGTAACAACATATCACAAGGAAGGTTATGCAGCAGCACATTCTCATTAGAACAAGTATTAGCACTTAGGAATGAGCTCACCTTGTAATTGAGTCGTTTTGCACGTGCTCGTGTTATTGGGCCATGAGTTACAGCGGTATCCATATCCATATGAGTGATGTCCTCATCATCCTCCCCCTCTAAAATTGGAGTCGTTCTCGACTCAAGCTCATCTTCTTCGCCCATGTATGGTTTTAAGTCTGAAACATTCAATGTGGGACTAACTCTGAAATCTGCAGGCAACTCAAACTTATATGCATTGAAAGTACTTGAAAAGGACCATCAGCTCGAGGCATTAATTTAGACTTTCGCAATTCGTGGAACCTATCTTTACGTAAATGCAAGGTTCCAGAAATCACTAATCGCTAGTCGGTTGACGAGCAGGGGACTAGGGATTAATCTGTTGAATTGGGGATTAATCGGAATTAATCGGTGGACACTAATTGGCAGACTTGAATAGTAGTCCATAAGAAATTAAAGCAAGATAGCAAGCATCAAGCATCAAACATCAAGCAAACATGATCCTACATCATACATTCATACAAATTGGCAGCATCACAGAGTATACATAATCAAACAAACAAACAAATAAATTCTCAAACAATAATAAATGAAGCAAGCTAAGAAGCAATTAACCATATGCAACATAGAAATATTCTTACATTATTGAACAACAAAAATGTTGACAAATGGCAATAAGGGCTTTCATATGTAATATGTTTAAGCCTTATAAACAAAACATAATAAAACATAGTGTTACTGTATAAACTATAAAGATTTAAAAGAAGATTTTGGGGTTGAGTAGAGGAGCAGTCACGTAGAGCAAGATTTCTTCGGCAGCGGCGGACGGGCGGAGGGAGATCTACTTCCTACTTTCCTAGTTCCTCTGCTGCCGCGTACGGGAGGAGGGACCGAGGGAGGGTTGCGGCGGACGGGCGGAGGGATCGGGGGAGATCTCCTGCCTCGGTTGCGGCGGACGGGCGGAGGGACCGAGGGAGATCTCCTTCCTTGGCTTGCGGCAGATGGACCGAGGGAGGTCTCTTTTCTTGGCTGCGACGGCGGACGAGTGGAAGGTGGGGAGAGGAGAGGGAGGTTGACGGCGCTGGGGCAGCAGAGGGGAGAGGAGAGGGAGGATGGCAGTCACCTTCGGTGGACGGTAGTGGAGGCAGCAGTCCTGGCGGCGGTGGCGGTCCCGGCGGCTCGTCGCTTCCCCAAACCTAGTCGGCGGTGGGGAGAGGAGAGGGAGGACGGCGGTACCTCCGGTGGGCGGCGGCGGCGGCACTCCCGGCGGCGGCGGCGGTCCTAGCGGCTCGTCGTTTAGTCAAACCTAGCCGAACGTCGCTTCACAGCGGTACACAACACCGAGTCCCGATTCCCCTCTTCAAACCTCTTCAAATCTCTTCAAACCTCCCGATTAATCGCCGATTATCCCGATTTTGATCGATTAATCGCGTTGACCGATTAATTTGCCGATTTGCGCATAATCGAATCGGCGGCCCGCCGACTACATGTTAATCGCCGATTAATCGGCGATTTTTTCCGATTTTTAGAACAGTGCGTAAATGCAACCAAACAAGATCACCAGGTTCAAAGGTTAAATGTTTTCTACCCTGGCTACCATATACTTTATACTTGGCATTCATCCTTTCAATATTTGCTTTAACTAACTCATGCATTTTCAGACTCAATTCAACACGCTTCTTAGCATCAAAATTCAAAGTTTCAGAAGGAGGCAAAGATAGCAAATCAATAGGGGCACGTGGATTAAACCCATATACTACCTGAAATGGACTTACCTTGGTGGTGGAGTGGATGGATCTGTTATAAGCAAATTCAATATGAGGTAGACACTCCTCCCACATCTTCAAATTTGTCTTGAGAACCACCCGTAGCATAGTGGACAATGTAAGGTTGACGACCTCCGTCTGTCCGTCGGTTTGGGGATGACTAGTAGTGGAGAAAAGTAGTTTCGTCCCCAATTTATTCCATAAACTTCTCCAAAAATGGCTCAAGAATTTTACATCACGATCTGAAACGATGGTGTTGGGCACTCCATGTAAACGAACGATCTCCCTGAAAAACAAATCAGCAACGTTTGTAACATCATCGCTCTTATGACAAGGTATAAAATGTGCCATTTTAGAAACACGATCAATCACCACAAATATACTATCCCTCCCCCTCTTAGTCCTAAGCAATCCTAATACAAAATCCATTGAAATATCTTCCCAAGGGACGCTAGGAACAGGAAGAGGCATATAAAGACCATGAGGGTTCAAACGGGACTTAGCTTTATTGCAAGTGGTGCAGCGTGACACATAGCGCTCGACGTCACGCCTCATCTTAAGCCAAAAGAAATGTGCAGCAAGTACATCCTCTGTTTTCTTCACTCCAAAGTGTCCCATCAGATCTCCTCCATGCACTTCCTGTAAAAACAAAAGGCGAACGGAACCAGCTGGAACACATAACTTATTAGCACGATATAATAATCCATCATTCAGCACATATTTATTCCATGTTCTTCCTTCTCTACAATTCATATAAACATCTTTAAAGTCCAAATCAGTAGCTTGCAACTCCTTTATTGTTTCCAAACCAAAAATCTTATGATCATGTTGTGACAACAAAGTATATCTCCGAGACAATGCTTCGGCAATCACATTATCTTTACCCTTCTTGTGCTTAATGATATATGGAAACGATTCGATGAACTCCACCCATTTAGCATGTCATTTATTCAGTTTAGCTTGACTTCTAATATGTTTCAATGATTCATGATCGGAATGAATAACAAATTCCTTAGGCCAAAGGTAGTGCTGCCATGTTTCTAACACACGCACTAAAGCATACAATTCTTTGTCATATGTAGAATAATTCAGACTAGGACCACTTTTTCACTAAAATATGCAACGGGTTTACCTTCTTGTAGCAACACTACTATTCCAATCCTACTAGCATCGCACTCTAACTCAAAAGTCTTACCGAAGTCCGGGAGTTGAAGTAGAGGGGCATTGGTGAGCTTCTCCTTTAGCACATTAAAAGCATGTTCTTGTGCTGGTCCCCAGTAAAAAGGAACGCCTTTCTTTGTCAACTCATTCAATGGTGTCGCAATGGTGCTGAAATCCTTCACAAAACGCCGATAAAATCCTGAAAGACCATGAAAGCTTCTCACCTGTGTGACTGTCTCAGGGGTTAGCCAGCTCTTGATTGCTTCAATTTTTGCCTCATCCACTTCTATTCCCTGTGGGGTAACAACATAACCAAGAAAAGAGACTCGATCCGTGCAAAAGGCGCACATCTCAAGGTTACCAAATAAACGTGCATCACGTAACGCATTAGAAACAGCACGCAAATGTTCCATGTGTTCATCTTGTGACTTGCTATAAATCAAAATATCGTCAAAATATACCACCACAAATCGACCAATAAAAGTTCGTAAAATCTCGTTCATTAAACGCATGAAAGTGTTAGGTGCATTAGTTAAACCAAAAGGCATTACTAACCACTCATACAACCCGAACTTAGTTTTAAAAGCAGTTTTCCATTCATCACCCAACTTCATTCTTATTTGGTGGTATCCACTTCGCAAGTCTACCTTAGAAAAAATTATAGCCACTTAATTCATCAAGCATGTCGTCTAATCTAGGAATAGGATGACGATACCTTATTGTAATATTATTAATGGCTCTACAATCTACGCATATCGCCAAGTACCATCTTTCTTAGGAACCCAAATAACTGGAACGACACAAGGACTAAGACTTTGTCATACATACCCCCGGTCTAATAAGTCTTGAACTTGGCGCTGAATTTCCTTAGTGTCTTTGGGATTGGTTCGGTAAGGCGCACGGTTTGGCAAAGTCGCTCCTGGGATCAAGTCAATTTAATGCTCAATATCTCTCATAGGTGGCAGCCCCGGGGGGAATTTCATCAGGAAAGACATCCTCATACTCCTGCAAAGGTTAGTGATGGCAGGAGGCAAAGAGCTAGGCAATTTATCAAGGGAAAAATAAGCCTCTTTACAAAGCATAACATAGCAAACTGAAGTAGAATCCAAATCAAGTAAATCAGATTTCGTAGCAAGCATATTAGCACCTTTCAATTTAATTCCTGTCTTCTTAACTCTAGATTCTTTCTTATCCTTTTTAGGTGGGAAAGCTTCTTTAACTACAATCTGATTTTCAGTTTTATTATCCTTCCCCTCATGTTCTTTTTCAGCTCTTTCTAGTTCATCTTTCAAAAGTGCAACAGGGGTCATGGGAATCAATTCAATGGTTCTACCCTTATGCGTAAAAGTGTATTTATTGCTTCTACCATGGTGTAAAGCATCAGTATCATATTGCCAAGGTCGACCTAAAAGCAAAGAACAAACTTGCATTGGCACTATATCAAAGTCCGCATGATCATGGTAGGTACCGATTGAAAAATGCACAGTCACAATTTTACTTACCTTCAACTTACCGCAAGCGTTGAACCATTGAATATAATATGGCCGTGGGTGCTGTTGTGTAGTCAAGCCAAGCTTCTCAACCAACTCAGTGTTAGCAAGGTTGTTGCAACTCCCTCCATCGATGATGACGCGACACGATCGTTCCTTCACAACGAACTTTGATTGGAACAGGGTGTGGCGTTGATTTTGCTCCGCTCTCTCCATTTGAGCACTAAGTACTCGCTGCGCTACAATGCTCATATACTTCTCAGAAGCTTCAGCGCCAAATCTGTCCACTCCATCATCATCGCTATCCGTATCATGTCCGTCACCTGCATGGTTAGCTGCAACAAGAGCCAAATCTTCCTCATCAATATCACTAGCTCTAGTATACTCATCGTCATCTCAGGCAATAAGGGCTCGCTGACTTGAGCAGTCCCTCATGACATGGCCAAAACCCTTGCAGCGGTGGCATTGCGTATCATGGGTCCGGGTCCTACCCGTGGAAGCAACCAATGAAGCGCTCTTCGCCGGTGCTTGTACCGTCGTGGATTTTCTCACTGCAGGAGCACGTGATGATGGTGTAGAATCAGCAGGACGTGCATGGGAAGATGATGAAGTAGAACGATCAGGAGGCGCCCTTGGGGTGGAACGAAGTGAAGTAGAACCGCCGAAAGTGCCTCCTCGTGGCCGAGCTTGTCGTCCCTGTACTTCCCTTTGTGCTTTGCAAGCAAGATGAAACAAACGAGTGATATTATGATAATCCTTATACTCTAATATGTCCCTGATCTCACGATTTAAACCCCCAAAAAATCTAGACATTTTTGCATCTTCTTCCACTTTGCAATGCAACATACCAATTTGTAACTCCTGATAATACTCCTCTACAGACTTATTACCTTGGTTCAAGCGTTGCAATTTATTTAATAAATCTCTAGCATAATATGAGGGTACAAATCTAGCTCGCATGAATTTCTTTAGTGCATTCCAAGTGGTAGGGACGTTATAGTTTGTTTAGTTTCATGCCACCAATACGAAGCAAAATCAGTAAATTCACTAGTGGCAACTCTAATCCTATGTTCTTCTGGCACTTCAAAACATGAAAATTTTTTATTAGCAGTTAACTCCCATTGCAAATACTCATCAAGATTATATCGGCCCGCGAAAGATGGCATGATGAACTTAACTTTAGAAAAGACATCATTACCAAACTGGCGATTGGCGTTACCATTGTTACCTCCCATATCGTGTCGGTTGCGGGGAAGGCGTTGGCGAAGCTGATTTTCCCGTTCAGTAGTATGATCATCCTAATCGTTGACGCTTTCTCCGCCCTCATCATCCTCTTCCTCTCCATGGGAAGGTGCAGGACCTACTCCTGGAGGGCGCTGCCACTCAAGGTGCCCCATTCTCGTAATGAGGTCAGCGATGCTCCGCTCGATCCGCTCCATCCTATGTTCATTGTCTTGAGCAAGCTTGGTGAGGCTTGCATCAATACCTCTCAACGCGCGTTGGTGATCCTCCACATACTTCATGACCTCAATTCTTGTAACACATTCGTCTGAATCCGGCACGTCAGTCTCCGATCTTGTCATTGTTAGTAGAATACAAAAGAAAAACAACACAGTGAAAATATTCTTCCTATCAACTACTAGGTGGTGGACAAGGAATTAAAGTCACGCTCACTCAAGCTTCTTACCAACTGCGACAGGTGATGCAATCCGGTGGGTTGGTTCGTGACAACCTGTGACAGGTAGTGGGGCACGCGATTGCAAAGTAAACCTGTAACTAAGTTGGAAGAAAAGTGGAGCTCGGCAAGCAATGTATGAGTAGCAAGGATTAGCAACAAATCAATTCAGAAATTGCGAAACTGAAAAGTAGTCCCAAGCTAGTCTATGTCGCTGGTCTAAACGTGTCTAGAACTACTTCAGGCAGCCGAAGCAGAAGGACCAAGCACAAGAACTCAAAGGATGCAAGCAACACTGATTGTCCTCTTTCTTTCTCTCTTTTTTTTCTTTCTTTTTTTCTTTTTTTTTTTGCTTCCTTTTTTTTTCCTTTTTCAGATGTTGCAGCAAAGGTGGAAAGTAAGAATGACACAAATTGGAATTACAGAGGACGCAAACAAAACAGCAACAGAACGATAAAATCGGGTACTAAAACTTGCAGGGCTCAAAACAGCATGAAAACGGCCTAATTTTGGGGTCTCCTAGGCTATAGGACTCCTATCATATAGTTTTCAACGCGTCGGCGTCGAAACTATCTTTCCATGAAAAAAAATACGCCCAAATCGGAGTCCGTATGCAAAAGTTATGCCCGTTTTACTGAACACCACGCAAAACAAGAACTCAGCCAGTTCTAAAATATGAATTAAATGTGAAACCGACTTGAAACCCTTCAATTCCACGTCTCGGCTCTTCCACACCTCGGTGACTTGGTTTCGTACAGAGGAAATCACAAGTTATATTTTCCTTCTTCTCGGACTTAAATTCTAAAACCGATCTAATAACAATCCGAAAATCCTCAAACTCTAGCTTTGAACTGTTGCCCTAGGGTTGTTACGGTAAGCCACACCCGATACTACGACCAGAACAAGACTCAACCTAGACACAGCAACACGACGACACGGCGAGGGACCAAAATTCAGAAAAGCAAAAACTGAAAGAAAGTGCAAAGGCTCAAAGGGGTTTGGACAGCGGAAACGATGAACAGCGACGAACACGAATATATATATATATATATATATATATATATATTTTTGTGGACAATAGGACGATGGAAAACAAAACAATAGGAGATACAAATTACTTAGCGGGCAACCAAAGCTCTGATACCACTTGATGCAATCGGCGACCCGATCTTCCGTTAGGTTCAACTTTTGCAGAACGGAGACGTTCGCGTTCCAAGGCTTCCAACCAGCGAGATTGAATCCTTGCAATCGCTACACCCACGCACCTTTCGTTATCAACCGTGCTCACGCCCAGAAGACCTTATCACGAGGGTTGATTCCTGCACGCAGTAGAAGCGACGAGTAAGAATGAGAAACAAACAATCTGAATCTTAGAACGAACAAAGTTGAGGTTATCTCTCATCAAACCAAATCTTGGAACACTACTCTGATGAACAATTGTCTCACACACGGGAGGAACAATGTAGCAAAATAACCTAACCCTAGAAGTGGTGGCTTCAAAGTATATATAAAGAACAAACAACAAGGGCGACTAATCAACGGTTCAGATGCGGAGTCTGCAACAGCAGCAACTTGTCGTGTCGATTTCGAGGCCTTCCCGAACGAATCATGCAGTGGGCTTCTATCCATTGGAAAGATCTTGAAATAAGCTTTCCAACGAGTGGTGGATTAGCCCAAACGGACTCCGTATGAGGGAGTTATGGCCTTTTTAGTCCAGTGCTGTCAGGCTGACTCTGAGTCGAATTGTAGCCCGAATTGAAGTACATGGATGGCATCAATTGGGCTTGGACTTGACTTGAACGTGGCTCATAGGTGTTGAAATGTGGAATGTGGATGGGGTCCCCTTGACTTGGCATCTCCTCTCACATACTCCTAAGTAACAACATATCATAAGGAAGGTTATGCAGCAGCACATTCTCATTAGAACAAGTATTAGCATTTAGGAATGAGCTCACCTTGTAATTGGGTCGTTTTGCACGGACTCGTGTTATTGGGTCATGAGTTACAACAGTATCCATATCCATAGAAGTGTTGTCCTCATCACCTTACTTTCATTATCCCAAATAGACTATACTTTTCCCAGCAATAGCATAGTTCTAGACTTCCGGCCCTGTGTTAAGTATACTCAATTTCAACACCATTTCCAATTATTGGTTGCCACAATAGACTGAGCAGAAGTGGTTGACAAATTAATGACACATTTCTACAATTCTGGTTTTGGTACTTGTGTCAAGGATGTTTGGAGGATTACTGCAGTCAAAAGGCGAAAGACACACTTAAGGCATTAGGTCCTGGATTGCCTGAGGAAAAGAAAAAAAAAAACCGCATGCCTGAGAAACATAAGCCACAAAATAGAAGCAAAATATTTCCTATTATTAATATGACAAGAGAGCGGTAAAAAAAAAAAAGATGGCAAAAGTGATTGGTCCACACAAGTTTTAATAAACTTGTACCTTGTACTTCTCATATGTCAGAATTTGCTTTACTTTTGGAAGCTTAACTGCATTTATAGTGCATTCATAGTTTCATACCTTGACTTCGTGGCTACATTTTACTGATTTATTTTTATGGTATCATCTATATTGTTATAAACCGAGCCCTTCATTTTGATTTCGGGGTGCTTATCTAAGGAACTAAATGCAAGAAATCGAAAGGTTTTTGCTAAAGTATAGGTGCCTATTTTTTTTTTTATCTTACATACATTTTTCACTGCTTGATCAAAACTCCTATTTTTAAATCTAAGCCTTCTAGAGTTTACCTAACCCTTCCTTAGCTTCTCCAATGGCAAGGGGACGCGGGGTGGTGAGGTGGCGATGGGTAGTGGCGGCCAACAAGGGAGCAAATGATAGCAGCAGAGGTGGGTGGTTGCGACGGTGCTGTGAGGCAGCATTGTCGCTGTCGGCCGATGTCGGCGGGGGAGGATCGGAGGAGATGGCGTAGGTATGGAGGTGGATGGTGCCAACGCCAACCTTGGTGTTCGCAACATGATCAGATGGCAACAATGGGTAGGCGGTGACAGTTCAGTGAGGTGGGGGTGGGTCGGTGACGATGGGTGGGAAGGAGGAAGAGGGTGTGGAGGAGAGGACAGAGGGAAAGGTGTAGATTGATCTAATTTTAAATCAATGGTGTAGATGGTGCAAGTTTTTTTAAAAAACAAGTATTTGCACCATTGACAGCTCCAAATCCAAATCTAAATGCATGAGACTTTTTTTGCAATAGCCCTCAAGTTTCCTAAGCAAGAATTTTGAAGGCTTGTTCAATGTAATGAATGCCTAGACCAATTGAGCAAAAAGCTGGATATCATATTGGACTCTCTAGTTTGTTAACCGAGATGCTCTATATCTAGGTTCATACCACCATATTGAAGTGTTACAACGATAAAATTGACTACACATGCATTTAGCAATGAAATAATTAAATTGTGTTGTATAGCAACAATAAACAATGTTTGAGTTGTTTTAAAACTAAGATGTGTGCCTCAATGCCTTATCACCTTGCACCTTAGGTGCAGTGCCTGGTGCAACTTGAGGCGTTCTTACCTCGCTGCTCCTCGCCTAAGTGCCTAGGCGTGTGCCTTGTGCGCCTTAGACTGGCATGTGTAGGATGTATTGTGCTGGAGCAAAGAAGTGCTAGACTTCAGCAGAGTTCATGTGCTCGTCACTGTCTAAGTGGAAACTATCATTGTGCCCTAGGAAAGGCTGGACCAAGGTTTGGTTTCCAGTTTTATTTTTGGGCAGGTTCCTGCTTGGTGGTCAGTAGTGGTTTCCGACTGGTTACCAGTGTGAACCAGAAAAAAGATATCTGATGAAAGAGCACACATAATTTGAACTAGACCGGATGTTGGGCTAGTAACCGCCCAGTAATCAGACAATTCCGGACGGAAACCGGAGGAGAAAAAGTATTTCAAAAAACTATATGTCTCTTTTATTTTATATGCACATATATCAAACAAATTTACAATTAAATCCAAAGTCTTGTTTTACTACCATAATTTGATTTGATCTTATGATAGTAACAGCAGGAACCAAAGTTATCAATTCTGTACCATTCCGGCCGGAATGGCCAGAATGTTGTGTTCCACCAAGCAAAATGGTATAGAAATAAGTGCATTCTGTTCCTCAAATTCCACTCTATTCAGGTCATTCTGATAGAGATATTCTGTTCCACTGAAAAACATACCGGCCCTTAATTAAAAAAGACTACCTAAAAAGCCCATTCCTATCTGCTGTTTGTCCTAGCCATCACAGCACACAAGCATTCCCCACTATTGTTTGTGTCCACAGGATGTGCTGCCCAAAGTCCAAAGCATTCCACACATTGTTTGTTAACTTTGCTTGATCTGCAACGCCACTTGTCGAAGGCTCGAAGCTGCCAGTGCTGTGATCCTCCATGTCGCTGCTACACCTCGGCGCCAGGCACTGGCTACTGCAACTTGCCGGGCTTGCCCGAGGCCGCAGATGCAGCATGGCTATAGCTCGACACTGGCCGGTGCAAAGATGACTGTCATGCCAAAATTGAGTAGATATTTAGAGGCTGTCATGCTGAAATTGAGTTGGAATGGTGCAAAAAAAGAGCACATGATACAATACACCAACCGTAACGATTTTGCACAATCTGCTACAATAAATAAGGGAAAAATGAAAGGAACATTTCCCTCCATGCCATCAAAAAATACTGTAATTCTAAAATGCCATAAAAAAACAGCTAATCGAGTAGATGCCACTGGAAATCAAGTCCTTTTGTATATGCCATTGTTGACTTAATTTTTTAAAAAATGCCAAGAATACCATTGCTTTTCTTTCTATATGTTTTTGGCTCTGTTTTTCTACATATGCTTGCCACTGTGTGCCTTCAGCTTCTTGAGGTCATGGGCTCATGGCATAAATACATGTTATTAAGTTTTCTTAAGTTTTTTGGAACTCTCTTTTTTTGGAGAAATTAGAAGAATGGAACATGAATGAGAAACATTCCAAGCAAAGAAAGGGGACTGTGTTTACTTGGTGAAGTAAAAGAAAAATCTCATGTTTTAGTTTAAATTCATTTCAGTTAAGTACTCTAGGACATCCATAGATTGATATATGTATTTATGCCATTTGGACTAGTGACAACAAGGTGAAGCAAATGAGAAAGCAAATTTGACAGGTACTAGGTCCTAATCACTCAAAAAAAAAGTTGATTAGTGGTTTGAGTGGCATTCACAATAAGGTCAAAGGGTTAAATAGAAATAAGTGTGTTGCTATGGGGGTCCAATAGCACAATATTAACAGAATCTCAGCTTAGTGGGAGCTACTTATTATTAATTCTGGTGATTCTTTGGTTCCTTCTGGTCATGCTTAGTTATTTGTCTTTAGGATTAGTCACATTGTCTTTTCATGTCATTTTGTGTACATGACTTGTCTATATATAGACCTATAGGTCTACAATAAAGTTTCAGTGTTTCTCCCTGATTCCTAACACTTTCCATGCTTGTTGGCTTTATGGTTGGTGTTCTTGAAATGTTTCTTGTTTATATGAATTGTGAATACAATTGTCTGGCATACATTCTTGGATGTGTCATCAAGTTTCGCATATGCAGAAAGTAATGTCAGTTAAATTGAGTTTCTCTTTCAAACAGACCAGCAGATCTCCTGTTTTCAAAGCGATGCTTGAGAATGAGATGGAAGAGAGCCGGAGCGGCATCATAAAAATCCATGATGTATCCTATGATATTCTTCGTTCCTTTGTCCATTACTTGTACACGGCAGAAGCTCTCCTAGACGAGCAAATGGCATCTGACCTCTTGGTGTTGGCTGAGAAGTACGAAGTACAGCACCTCAAGGCCTTCTGTGAAAAGTTCATGACATCCAAAGTGAACAACGATAATGCCCTTACCCATTATGCCTTCGCACACCGCCACAGTGCAAAGCACTTGCTTGAGGCCTCACTGTCATTAATCATGGACAACATGTCCACACTAGCTGATCGACAAGAATACAAGGAGCTTGTAGAGAAGGACCCAAGGCTTGTTGTGGAGATCTATGAAGCCTATCTCACTCGACAAGTCAATACTGCCGCTGCCAAGGATATGGACTGCAATAGTAGGAAGTAAAAAACAGAACTATCCACATAGTCATGTTCTAACCAGGCATTCATATATCCTTGGCATCTGTAAGAGTTCTTAACTCCATATTGTAGGTAAGGATCTTATACATCTAGTTCTGCTGCAGTATAGATGTAAAACTTCTAGTTTTTGGCTCATCATTGATATAAGGTGTTGCTGATAGCTTTTATTCCTGCTGATAGCCCAAGGTGATTCACCAGCATTTTCATGTAATATAGCAAGCTATTTGTCATCTAGAGCATCTTGTGCTATAATTGTCTCTTTTCTGTGTATGTTAGTAGCTTTAGATTCATTCTCATGTAAAATGCTACAATATTTTTACCACGATAATTGTATGGTGCAAGTTGTTTTCAAGTGATTAATGTATGCCTGAAAGTTTATCCAGATTGCAATGTCTTGATCAATCATATACCTGGATGGCAGAATCCCTGCCCAAAATTTTGCAAAGGATTTGCAATGAGGAGAACTTGTCAAACTTTCTGTTTGTCGACTGATCCGAATATTGTGCCCTTGATGGTTTGCTTGTGAGTTTTATTGAGTATAATGTACACAAATTTGTTGGTTTTTCCATTGTTGTCAATGGCATTGATGCCGGTTTTGGTTTGTATTCTTATAACTTAATGCATCAGTAATTGCGCACATCAATGTTGTCTGATCACAGTTTGAAGGCCTATATATGCATCTGTTGTCCTGTATGAACCATTGAGATTGTGCAGTGTTCAATGACCATGCTGCATAGCTGGGATATCGGAGGTGCTTGACTAGTGTATCACATTCCATCTGGACTGCAGAGAAACCAATGAACATGTTGAAGGTTTGAAAGTTTGGTAGTATGAAGCTGTCATGTAATAGACTCATATATCAGTTGTTACATTAGATCCTGAATGCTTGTCTTGGCACTTTCATGTATGTTTGCTGGGTATATTAAGCCTCAAGAACTTATTGTTTTTGTCTGCAGAGAGAATTGAAATTGAACCAGTAACTTACTGTTTTTTGAGACATAAGTGGTGCATTTTGTATTTACAGGTATGCTGCTTGTGGAGATATATGCAAACATTTATAGCTAGCAAAGTAGATTTTGTGGTATGATCAAAAGCTTCTAACACTACCTGTGATTCAGAACCGAGGCTATGCACGGCTCTTGGAGTCGAATCTCCTTAAGATGATGTCCTCATGTCGCAAAAGCCAGCAGTAGCGTATCGGCATAGAGACTTGTGGTTAGCTGACTCAATAGGTTTTTGGTCTAACAAAAATAAAAAAGTTAGCTTTTTTTTCTTTCTAACAGAAAATTTTAAGTTTGATTCCAAAGCACCAGCCCTTGTATAATTCAACCCCCAGTGGGTTAATTTTTTGGATCTACCAGCTTGCAGAGGCCCGGTTTTTCGTGGTGAACTCTTTCAGTGGTGTAGGGCGCAACAGGCAGCATATATTCAGAGGAGTCAAAAATATACAGGTTTGCACTCGCGTGCATACAAATGATCATATAAGATATAACCAAACGCACACGTGCAATTTATGCATTTCTGGTCTATCATGATCAATTTTAGCACAAGGTAACCACTATTTTTCCATGTACAAGGGACTGCATTTTCTGAAGAAAACTGGCATTATACTCTTGCGTGAATATGCTGATAGACCTAAATTCAAAATTTGGTCGCAGCAGATAAAACGTGATACTCTGGTCTAGAAATCCGACTGCAATACAGTCAAGTTCGCTTTGACCAACCGCACCAAGACAGAGAGTTTGTAACTATCTGCAAAAGTAAACTTTAGACTATAACTTTATACAATTCAAGAAGCAAGCTGCAACTCAAATCCAGCAAGTCCTTGACGAAATATGCATCCCAATGCTAATAATCACAAAATAGTTCAGATAGCTGCTCGTCTGTCCATTCTGCCACAGAAGCCACCAAAACTAACTTCTTGGGCTCTTCACCAGGCTTAGAACTTACTGATCCAATGATGGCAGTAGCATTAGTGGTAGATGCAGGGCTATTCTCTTGAATTGGCTGCACAGTACCCACATTTGCAGTACTGAAGCCCTGTTGATGATGCCCATTGGGTTTCGTGGGTGAAAAGTGCTGACTATGAAGCTCTTCTGCCACATCATCCAGCCCAATGGTCAGATGCTTCTCAAAACCATGGTCAGTCTCAGTATCCATACTTGAAATACTAATGTTCTTGTAAGTCGTTGCACTGCCATCATTAGAAAGCACTTCTTCACTCTTTAGTCTTTTGCTAATAGCGACTATCCCTTCACCATCAAAAGGTCGGCTCAATTTTTCATTAGTTGTAGTTTCAATAGAATCATTGTTTCCAGGCATGCTTGATCTTCCACCTAGACCAGTCTGCGAACCGCTTGTGTTTGGAATACTCAAATTTTGTTGGTGATCCTCGTCGCAATGGCGGCTTGATTGGTGCTTGCTATGAAGGCCTCCATCCATTCTTGAAGTGCTATTACTAATAGCAGGTTTTACATGATGATCACAAGATACTTCAGCAATTGTTGCCTCCTTGCTACTGCGTATCATCTTCAAACCATCTAGGAGTTCCCTCATTGTTTTGCCGGTAGAACTTCCAGCTGCGGTGCTACCTCCATTCTTTGCGGAGCTTACTCCTTGTCTTTGCTGCCAGCTGGCTGGATTCATGCTATTCAAAATTTTCTGTAGTTGTTGGCTGGTATCATAGCATGGCATTTTCTTGCTTTGAGGATCTAAATCCATTTCCTCTAACCCTATCTCCCGATGACTTTCTAAACCATGGCTAATGCTTTTGGCCATCTTCATACTAGTTCCAGGATCATTTGCTGCACCACTATTGCCAGAAAGTACTTCAGCAATTCCCACATTGTCAGTCCTGGAGCTGGAGACCATCCTACTGAAGATTCCTGTTCTTCCTTCAGATGTTTCAGTTGCAGCTCTCCTTTCTGTGGGGTTATCTCCCTGGTGTGCTACTCTGCATGTTTCTGTGCACTTTTCTGAGGTGAAAGATATAATACATTGTCATCGTTTATCATGATACTAATATAGGAAAAGAAGGGGGGAGGGGAAGGAAGTTGAAGTTTTTATACCAGGCAGTTGACTTGCAGTAGTAACTGATGAAATCACTTGTTTTGATGAGGGGCCACAGTCCTTGCCCAGGACCTGCAAATACAAGCATCATTATACCTATGTCCGAAGATGTATTTGATACAATGAATATTACCTAATTAAGTCAAAGAGTGCTGTAAAAGAGGCTGTTTTAAAATGCAACAGCAACATGGCATGGTTGCCATAAACAGTTTGAAAAAGATGGTTGGCAATTTTCAAGGATCCAGACATGAAACTTAAAAAGTCAAAACTCATTGAATTCAAGTAGTTCGCTGACATTGCAAATGCATACTTTTATTCCTAATTAACAAGGTCAAATGGGCAGAACAGTTGTACAGTCTGATGAAGGTACTTTAAATTGTGAAAAATACCAAGGAAAAAGACAGTTCAACACAAGCTTCATAAGGTTTCTGTTAATTTTTTTGGACAAAACACCATTGGCTACAATTGGGAGAAAGGTTTCTTTTGATTTTAGTTCGGTACTAACCTTTTCATTAGACAGTTCTCTTTTTCAACAACATTCAACATCTTATACGGTCTCCACCATCTTATTGTTAGTTCCCCGATAAAATCACACAAACAAATGTCAAAGACTGATATAAACGTCTCCACAGATGACTGAGCAGTGCCCTCGCCGCACTGCTGCCATCACCAACCCACCAATCTACTATCCTTCGCAGATGGAACAAGATCCCAATTCAACTATTTCTCAACTATTTATCAACTATCATACACCCAGGAGAAATACAGAAATTTATCAAAAAATAAATAAATAATCATCAAGCTAATGCAAAAACACTTGATTTGTCATAGTAGATTAAAAAGTACAAGCAGGCTGGTTTGATCAACACAATCTCATGCTTTAATATCAAACCTTTAGCATAGAGCTTCATCCATTGATCATTGAAAATATTGCAAACCCGGGTGGGTGGGTGGTTTCCAACACATTATTCCCATGTTTCAACTATGTTGCATTAGTTTAGTTTTAGCACAAAATAAAAGCATCACCTTCTAACAGAGACATACAATAACCTTACAGGGATTATAATACGGACAAAAAAGGGCTGCTTAGGCTTTACATAAGACACACACATTTAACTGCTGGTACATGGTGCTAAAAAAAGGAGACTTCAAAAAAAAAAAAACACAAAGTTGTCAACAGTATGAACAAGTATAATCTCAAACTGGAGGCACAATACTACCTTCAGCACATTTTCTATGGTTACATTCAGATAACATGCTGTACGAGATGGACGGAAAACAACCACCTGAAAGTGACAAATCTTCAACTAATTACTTGCTGCCATGGCCAGAAACTATAATAGCATGATAAAAGAAAACCTTTTGTTGCACCCATAGATCATTACCTCCTTCAGAATAATGACACACCCGACTGATATTTCTGTCCCAAGGTTTCCCTCCAAGAGAACTTTCTTGTGAACTGAAGCATCAACTGTACCTGATGGGTCCTACATCCAAATAAGCATGATACAATCAAGAAGAGCCCGTTATCATTTAATTATGCAGATAAAAAGAAGTGTCACATTCCCTTGAATGAATCCTTATATCCATATCTGTTTTGCTGAAGTAAAACACAGAATAATGACAATCCTGTTTGGGGAGATTCAGGATTCATAGTGGATTCAAGAACAAGAATATGTTTTTGATCTAAAACTTTCTGCATGAAAAAACTAATTCCTTGTTATATCTTTCAAGATAATGTAGTTTTAAATCCAACATTTCAAATTAGTGTAAGTTAGCTAGATTGGGGAGAACAGGTCCAGTCAGTAGAGATGGCCAGTTACCCCCAGTTTTATTAACCCCATCCAAAAGTACAAACCAAAAAACTATGCTAACGAGTTTTGCTGAATGTGCTGCAAATCCCCCCAAAAAAATAGAATTGAACTTCATCCATTTGAGTCCAATATCATATCTGCGTCTTTTGAGTTAGTTTCTCAAATTTCTAAAGATCAAGAAAACTGCAATAGATAATCGTAATAATCACACTAAATGATGATCTGGTTGACCACTTTTTGGTGCGTATACTACAGTACAGCTCATATGTATCCATTATACACAAAAACAGTAAATAAACATAAATTTCACAATATATCATTCCAGTTCAATTAAAAGAATCCCCATTTGTAACATTTTGATCACATAACCAAATTCCACCATTATTCATCACAATTTCTCAAAAACCGAATCGGAATTCCTCACCTTCAGAGTCAAGAACAGATTGCCGAGCCCATTCGGCGTGCAAGACTTGACCACTCCGACGACCTGACCACCACCAAGAACCCCAAAACCAATCAATTAATCACAAGAGAAAGAAATCCACACATCAAAGCAATGAAGAAATCCGCACGCACCAGAAGTGCTCGATGAAATGTCGGTATGCCGCCAATCGCCCCGATCCCCGGCTGTTCCCAAGCGCGCTCCTCCCCTGCAGCCCAAACCACTCCAATCACAACCAAAACCACCAAGAAAACCCAAAATCTTGAACAAGAAGAAACGTTTGCCCTTGCCAAGAAACTGCAGGGCCCGGCGCCACGGGTCGAGCAGGAAGTCGGCGTCCGCGGCCTCGGCGCCGACAGCGGCGGCGGTGGCGGGGGACCTGCGGCTCATGGCGTCCTGGAGGGAGGAGGCGGGCCCGGGGATGCGCCGGCGAGCGGCGGCGGCGGCTGAGGGAGGAGGAGGGGTGGGTTTTGCGCGGGAGGTGCAGGGACGGAGGAAGGGGAGGGAGAGGGAGTGTGGGGTGTTTATGGGGCGGAGGTCGGAGTCATCCACGTCGAGGGCCTCCTCCCAGATCTCCTTTTCTACTGCTGCTGCTGCTGCGGCGGCGCTTGGGGGACGGTGGTGGGGTTGCGCCATGGGAGAGGCATTTGAGGGGAGCGCGCGGGACATGGAAAGGTGCCGAGTTTTTGTGTTTTTGGAGGACTGCAATTGCCCGGCGTCATGGGAAATTTTTTTTATTAATAATCCAAAGTAAAAAAATAATTTAAAAAATAATCAACAGTTTATCGAAATTGCGAGAATAACCCGCCACCTCATCTAATCGCGCCTCACGACCGCGACAAGGTGGAAGCGACCACTTCTCGCGGATCACGACCAGGACAGCATTTTTTTCCCGAGTGCATGCGCGACAAAAACTGTGCAGGTCATTTCCATTTCCCATCTGTGACCAAAAGTACTTTTCCATTTCCCATCAGCAACTAAAGACAAGTCGTTTTTGTTGCATCACCCATGCGCGGACAGTAACCTTTGACTGTTTTTTCCCGAATTTTCGTGTTCTCGGACAAAGTTTAAACCCCCCCCCCCCACCCCGGATGCAGGTCACTATCTCTCTCATCCATTTAGAACTCCAATCCACACTTCTTCTACTTCAAAATTTTTTGTGTTTGAACCAAATTTTCTTCAAATCTGGTCGTTGTTTGAACCCAGTGCAGTTGAGAAAATTGTAGCTCGGAGAAAGATCTTCGAAACATGGTAAATTTTGTTGAGATGCAAATATTTTTTTGCTAATTTATGTACTAATTATGTGATTAGTAACTAAGTAGATGTTAAAATAATTTACAGTAGTTTAGCCATAGTTTAGTCACAATAATTTAACATTAATTGTGCATATGGCCTTCTGCATCCATAGATCACAAAACTTTGAACAAGTTTTAGATATTTTTCTGTACTGCACTTCTATCATCATTCCAAGTTTTGTCTTTGTCGTAATAAATAATATTATATCAAGTATTATTGCCAAAAAAATTGGGAATGATAGATGTATTGCTGAGAAGTACATGGGTGTGATTCACTATTGTATACATAAATGATTAAACTTGTGTTTGCTCTAAGATTCTAAGAGCGCCTAGGTGAACTGCATATGCACTCAGTTCTTTCCGACCATCATCTTTAAATTTTTAATTCACCACACATTTGGGTAGATTAATACTCCTCTTTGACTATCATCTTTAATTCTTTAATTCACCACACGCTTGAGTAGATTAGTACCTTACTAAGATCTTTGACTAGGATCTGTCGAGTGACTGCAACATGTGTAGGAGTTAAGTTTGCACGTTTTGTTACTTCGCCTACTTGGCTATTGCTCATATAAGTAAAAAATTGCTAAAGAAAAAAGTAGTTGGTTTTTTTGCCCACAAAGCCTAAAACAAATAAGCAGAATGGGGATTAATTAATAATTTCTGAAAAGCGGGTATTTTGGTCGAATTACTATTCATTTAGTGTATTTTTAAAGATATTTTAGTAATATTCTAGTATACAATCATTAAATTCTAAAACTTTACTTATTTTTTGGGCTTCCTTGAAAAGGGATCTTTTATAAATAATCTCTTCAGATACATGGTCATTTTTGTAATAAAAATTATAAAGTTTTAGAATTATCTTTTTTTTTGAGCCTCCTTGTAATTTGATTCTCTTTTTTTTCAATAAGACTTTTCTTTTTATGATGCAATTAATTAAGGGGCTAAATTGTGATTATTATATTTGCAATTACATCCTAAATTGGTGAAACATTAGTAATTAGATTTATCTCAATTTTCCATAATTTTTAGAAATTTCTCTTGTGCATAGCTTAGCTTTAGGTGTAAGATTTATTCCATCATTTTATGTGAATCAATTTTTTTAACCTAATTTTAAATAAATGTAGGGTTTGCTTGAATTTGTCCAAATTGCTCTACTTCCTCACATTATAGGTTTCTATATGATCATGCACTGAAATGCAAAAGAATTTGAAGCTTAAAAGCTTTTTAAAACAATTTGACCAGTTCCGAGTCCAACTCGCCCAAACTGACCAAATCCGAGACCAATTCGACCAAAACTGACCACAAACGACCAATTTTGCGCCTCCAAAACCTATTCGAGCTCGATCATACACGTGGCACCATCTGAACCGTCCAAAAATTCAATCAAACGGCCGAAAACTAGGTTGTGTCCAAATCGGGATCCCTTTCGACCACAGGCATGTTTTGTGTTCGAATTGAGTTCCTTTTCGACCGCGGACGCATTTTAGAATCGAGTAGAACTCGTACAGGCACCAATTTTGCCGCCAAAAAGGTCTCGACCAGGACTGAGCTCGTGTAGTACTCAACTAGGAGTATTTTTCTTGTCCTTTTGGTATTTTTGGTCGTTGGAGGGTCAAATTGGGCCCAAATTTGGTAAGATTGTTCCCTGAAACATGGTGAATACAACCATAAAAGCAACTTGTGAAAATAATCAAATTTTACACAAAATGTTGCATCAAGAGAGTTTTCGGCATGAAATTTGCATGTTTTGATACTAAACTTAATGGTCTAAGCATATAATCATGTCTTTATTATTAAATTCCAAAATTTCAATTATTTTGTAGGACTTCTTTGTAAAGGGTATTTTTATAAATATTTCCTTTAGTTCATGTGTCATTTTTATTTCATCGAGACTTTTCTTTTATATTAATAATTGACTAAGAGACTTAATTGTGAATATTCTTTTCACAATTATATTCTTAAATTGGTAATTGGATTTATTTCAATTTTCCATGATTTTTAGAAAATTTTCTTGTACATAGTTTAAATTTAGGTTTTGAGTTTTATTTTATCATTTTATGTGACTCAAATTCGTTTGACCTAATTCTAAATAAATACTATGGTTTACTTGAAATTTATTCAGGATTTCATTCAAAATACGTTTCCTATATATCCCCAGAACATAGAAAGTTTTTGTAAAGCAAAAAGAATCAAAGGGTATTCCAAAGAAACATACGTTTTTTCAATAATATTGTCATGCATGTTTTGATTTTTGAAAAATGGCATTATCCATAAAACAAATGTGTAAAAGTTACAAATGATTATGTTAACTATGTGATTTAAAAATCATAATATGTTTACTTATAATTGTTGCGTAAATATGTTCTGTAGGGAATGGAGCAACCCGAAAATTTTTGTATATTTTATGGCGACGGTTTGATTTGTGATGGGCCAAACGGTGTAGATATGAGTTATTGCAAATATGTCATAGCCGATTTGAACATACATAACACATCTTTCGCGGATCTTAAGTCATGGATACTTAGTTTGTTTGGCAAGTGTGTAGAACATGAGACAATTCAAGTAGAGGGGCTCATTGTGAAGGAGACAGCCAACGGCCCATACTGGGTGTTGCGTGAACTGAAAGGGAACAACTCGTGGGGGCTGTTTGTGAGGAGAGTGAAGGACCCTTATGGCGGTTTGGGCGGCCCTTTTTTTTTATATCCAGTTCTGCGACCTAGAACTGTCAGAGGGTGACGTTGAAGCCGGCCCTAGTAGCGGCGCATGGGCAGGAGAAATGAATGCACCAATTCTACCAACACTCAGGGCTAGTGACTGATCAGAAGCTTTTTGCCACACACGTGTTGATGTGTGCGAGTTCTTGGAGGGTCTTGGAACTGTGTCTGATGAAGATGATGAAGATGACTTAACAGACTCCGTAGTAGCTGAAGACTCCAACAAAGATCATTTTAGGACCCCCCCCCCCCCCAACAATGGATTGATGAATCTGGATTTAGTTCGACAGTGCTACCGACGGACCAAAACTCAAGATCGTTTTTTTAGCAAAGTAGCATCCAGCTCGAGCAAGAGTTTTGAACGAATGAAGATGTGCAAAATGCCGTGGCTATATGGTCTCTTGCACTCAACCGACAATACAAAGTGGTGAAGTCTACCCCCAGGTTATATGATGTCGCATGTCTTACACTAGGCTACGCATGGAGGGTTCGTGCTATACAACCAAAGGATGACATTGGTTTTGTGGTCACAAGAGTTAACGCCCACACATGTGAGCTTACTGAGGCATTGGACAGCCATAGAAACATGCCTGCGGCATATGTAAGCAACATCATCCAGCCCGCAGTGCGAGAGAACGTATCGATAATGCCAAGAGAGATCATCAAGCAAGTGGCAGATCATTGTGGTTATCGTATCAGCTACAACAAGGCATGGAGAGCAAAGCAGAAAGCAATTGAGGACATGTACGGCACATACGAGGATGCATACAACACAGTGGTGTGGTTGTTTCAAAACGTCACACTAACTAACCTAGACACATTTGTGGATATGCTCGATCAGACAGCTATTGCCCCAGATGGCAATACCATAGAGAACACAAGAGTTCTGCACCGTTTGTTCTGGGCATACCCGCAGTGCATAGAGGCATTCATATGGTGCCGGCCGGTGTTATGTGTGGATGGCACATTTTTGATTGGGAGGTACAAAGGGACACTACTAATTGCGGTTACTACAGATGCTAACAATCAATTGCTTCCATTAGCATATGCAGTTGTAGAAGTTGAGAGCACGGAAAGTTGGTTGTGGTTCTTGGTGAACGTGAAGCGAGCGGTTGTAAAAGATCGTGAGAAGATCTGCATTATTTCTGATCGACATAGAGACTTTCTCAGAGCCATTGAGATCATGCAGGGCGCTCCCAATCCACCTTACAAGTGGGAGGACGTGGTGAGCTATTGGTACATGCGACACCTTGCAGCCAACCTCTTCACCAAATTCCGTAGCTAACAAATCATGGACCTATTTAAAAGGCTATGCTCACAGAACCAAGTGAGCAAGTACGACACTATCTTCGAGAAGCTCAAGGAGTTGACACTGAAGTACACAGCTAATAAAGGGTCCGGGGCTGGCGATGGGGATGCTGTAAGCAAATTTTCATAGTGGATCAGGGACAAAGAGAAAGAGAAGTGGTCGTTGTTGCATGACGAGGGTGGGGCAAGGTATGGCATTATGACGACAAATCTATCTGAAGTTTGTAACTATGTTTTGAAGGGGGTGCGATGCTTGCCATTGACCGCGATTGTGGAGATGACATGGTATTGCACTACGCAATATTTCAACAACAGAAGCCTTGCAGCCAAGATGTTGTTTGACGATCCATTTAGAACCTTACCGGATGTGGTGCAGGAATACATGAATTTTCGGATAAATAAGGCCCAGACGCATGAGGTGGAGATCATCAACCGATTGCACAAGATAATTTCAGTCCGACTGCACTAGAAGCGGGTTAACGGACATCTTAGAGCCGGTAGGGTACACGAAGTCATTCTGGGGAATGTTGCACATGCAACAAGGCCATGTTATTACACAAGCCATGTTTGCATGTCGTTGCTGCATGTGCGGCACTTGGTATAAGCCCATCTCCATACCTTTTTGAGTTCTTCAGCCTTCATAACCTTCAGCAGACTTGGAGTGATATTTGGAGGGTCTTCATGAAGGTTGGTGATTACAAAGTAATTCCTTCTAGTGAGACCAGGTGGATCCCACCTTTCAACCTCAGGAGAAAGGGACCTGGTCGTCGAAAGATACGCCGCTTGCACAATGACATGGACGAATAACTGAAAGTGAACACTCGAGGTAGAAAATGCTTGATTTGCAAACAAGTCGGGCATACCAGAAAGAATTGTCTACATGCACCCGGCCCATCCACCTAGTATTCACACATGTAATAGTGACGCATAACGAGTCATGTGATCGTTCATGAGTTCTGTATTTTGTCGTTATTTAATATTTTCCAATATTTTGGTAGTCCTTTCACATATGTAACTGTCAACGATCACATGATCGTGTTATCATCTGATCAAGGCATTATGTTATAGAAAAGATCATCATAGGCGAAGATCTTTTCTGTGTGATTGTCTAAAACACGACTAAACTAGCCTATGAAAGCTTGTAGTCTTCTTGATCTGCTCGATCTGTTAGGGTTGTTTAGGCTCTTGAATCCGTCGAAGATGATCTCCCCGTCTGGTACATTTGCGCACCCTTTTATACTGGTCGAAAGGGCGCCAATGCACAACGGTTTTGAACGATTGCTTGGGTGCAGTTTTGATAACCGCACTTAACTTCCACACAGGCTTAACAGGTGCAATTAAGGGATAACCGCACGAGTTAACCTCCTGGAAGTTGTATTCATACGTGGAAGGATCTTTGTGATTCTCGGGATATGCCTGTTGTAGAGCTTAAGTAATCTCTAGTTATCCTGGTCGAGAGTGATCAACGACCTTCTGACCATGCATTGCTTACGGCCTCCTGACCGCACAATGTCTGTGATCCCCTGACCGCACACTGTCTGCGGCCTCATGATCGTGCAAAGCCTGCGACCACGTGTCCGCGCTTCTCAGGCCATCTGAGACCATAGCAACGAACACTTGACAGATTCGAATCTGTCTTGAACCAGACGTGCATTTGCTCCAAACTAGCTTGGGTAAAAATCTTCGTCAGCTAGCCCCCAAATTTGAAGAAAATGAAGAGACATATTTACATCAAATTTTACTCCTGCATCGGATAAGTGACCCGACGCTTCAACTCCCACACTTAGTGGCGCACTACGTGTGGCGGTTTATTTCCTGAGACAGACTCTGGGTTGTCTTTGACAAGTAATGATAGCGCCGCAGAATTGTCTTTTAACCAGAGATAAAACTGTAAATGTATTTTAAGAACTCGAGGCATTCGAAAAATGAACCGTCACCCCTGGGGGCTATAAATACCGAAGCCTCTTAGCCTTAAAATTTCACAAGTTTTTCCCGGCTAAGTCTTTTCCAAAGCTATCTTCTCTTCTCTTCTGTTTCCACCTCAATGGCAGATCAGGGCTCCAAGAACATCATTGAGATTGAGAGCGATGAAGAGGAAGTGACACTTGAACTCGATCAGGACTTCCAGAAGGTAAGTCTTCTCTGGAACTTTCGGTTCAAGTTGCCATTTTATGTTCTGATCATTTCAAAAATGCTTTTTGGAAACATAGGTAACCAAAGAACTGGTTCGTCCAGAGAAGAAACCCAAGGTTTACGAGGGATCCTCTAGTGGTACCAAGGTTAGGGAGGCATCATTGCTCTCTCTTCCTTTGGCCCCTGTAGTCCTTCCTATCCATGCAACTCGGCAGGTTGAACCCTCATCTCTACCTTTGGAGGTCCATAATAATCCTTCAAAGCCTTCTTCTTAGCTTTCTCCATTGCGATCAAGTAATCCCCATCTTTTGATGGGTTATCAATTTTTTGGTAGGAAGGTTGCATTCCCGCGACCAGATGATCCTCAGCTTTTGCTGGGTGATCGGTTTTCTCGTGGGAAAGTTGCACTTCCACAACCTGATGGTTCTCGACTTTTGTCGGGTGATCTACTTTCTGGGGGAAATATTTCATGCTCTCACTTGCGAGGATTGGTAACTATCTCCATCTCTTCTGCTGGTCGTTTTATCTTGTAAAACTAACACATGTATGTGCAGGAGACGAAAATTGTCGGAGCCCCCCAGCGACCAGCCTGCTGAGATCCAACCTCTTTCCCTCAAACAAACTCTCCAGAAGGAGAAAGAGGTTTTGGAGAAGAAGACCGAAGAGATGTCTTCGGCCATTCTGCACCTGGCAGAATGTTTTGACAGATCCAACGAAGAGGTGCACCAATTCCTCTTGGAGAGGGACTACGCTCGACAGCAGCGAGAACTCTCCGATACGATCAGGAATAGTAGTGCTTCTCTGATTCGGGATGATGTAGATATGTTTAGAGTAGTTGCTAGTTCTCTTGGGACGGTCAGTGTAGATCCTACTGACCCCAATATGTCCCTAGGAGAATTTTGTAAACTCCTCTTGGATCAGGTTGATACTCTGGTCACCTGTATCCCTTTTGTATGTAAGGATTGCCAGAAATAAAAAATTTCCTTTTCCTTTCATACCTCGATTTTTTAAGAAGGATTATGCAAGACTTATAATCCCAAATAAAAACTCTTCACAATCTCTGTGCGAAAACATGGTCGTAAGGAATGTCTTCACGACCAAACATACACAGGTAAATCCAATGTAACAAGTTTTTCGATCAGAAACGCATTAATGTGTCATACCGCGACCAGTACTGGTACTGCGATCAGAACTAAAGCCGCGATCAAAACTGTTGTCGCGATCAGAACTGAAGTTGCGATAACATAATGTCTTGATCGGATGATAACCGTGCATGTTGCGATTACCTACCTGCAACGATCACATAATTGCATTGCAATGAACATGCAAATTTTGAGGTGACCACAGAAATGCATTGTGATCAACACATAAAAATTAGCTTTACAAAAGACATGAAGGATCACTTCCTCCAAAATCTTTGCAAAATTTTCATGTTTTTGTGTGCACCCTAGCCCCCGGATTCGAAACGAAAATAATAAAAATATTTCGTTCCGGATTCACTGTAGGGAGTGCATAACGAGTTTCCAGATAGAAGGCATCCATTATGGGAAATTAATAAAGTATTCAATGAAGGGTTGCCTCCGGCATATAAAAGGAGAAGGTAGCTTCCTGAGGAAGCCACACAACCAGAAACCCTCCATTTGCCTTAGAGCTTCTCGCCGCACAAAACCCTCTTTTGCATTCCTCATCTCTGTTGCCTCCAAAGTCACCAACTTTCCTCTCAATCTTTCGAAAGAGATGGACTCCTGGAGCCGATCTGTTCGCCACACCGAAGAAAGCCTGGTGGCCCTTGAGAAAGAAGAGATTCTCCCTCCACGGCTGCTAATCAACTGGTGGCCCTCGGAGAAAGATCAAGAAACCCCAATCGTCCAAGAGGGCGAGTTGGTGGTCTTTGAGGAATACCTGCGCTGCGGGTTCCGATTCCCAGAGAGCCAGTTCTTGAAGGGAATCTTGGAGCATTATGGGTTGGAGTTAGTGAATCTCCACCCAAATGCTGTTCTTATCTTGGCGATCTTCTAGCACCTGTGCGAAGCCTTCGTCGGAGTGTTTTCGAGCGTGGAGCTCTTTTGACGTTTCTACTTCTCGGCATGGTCGAAGAGCGCCAATGCCGCTGGGTGCATCTACTTCCGAATAAGGGAGAAGAAAGAGTACCCCTTTCCGCCCCTCCGGGATTTTGTCCACGGGTGGCACCAGAAGTGGTTCTACTACACCCCTCCATCGGAGAGCGGACTGTGGTTCGAGAACTCTCGACCGGAGAAGGCCAGCTAGTTAGACTCCCTTCCTGCTCTGAGCGCAGAGCAGAAGAAGCAGGCCCAAGTCATCTTCACTTAGTCCAGCAAGGACTAACTGCGCGCGACATCATACGCGATTTTGTGAAGAATCGGATAAGCCCCCTGCGTGAAAGGGCTCATCCGGCTTGGGAAATCCAGTCCATGGCGGATAGTACCTTGGACTACAATAACGGTATGTCTTCTAGTCAACAAAACATACATTTTTACTGAAAAATGTTGTATTTGCTAACATGCTTGTTTGCGACGCAGCTTTGCCTTTGTCCGAGATTGAAAAACGGACAAATTATCTCCTCAAGGGGTACAGCAACGCTGTGGAGGGAGCCAAGGGATCACCTCGCCCCCAAAGCCTAATCAATGCCGGCGACGATCTCAAACAGGAGCGCCGAAAGGTATGGCCTTTCTTAACGAGCTCTGTTGTAGATCATTCGCTTGTCCTGTATTAACAAGAACATTTGGAACGACATAGCTTCTGGGAAAGTTTACCGGGGCGACGTGTCCAAGCGAGGACGTTGGTCCCTCGGGGAGACCGGCTGTGAAGAGGGTGAAGAAGACCTCTTATAAGCGTGCGGCGAAGGAACCTGCTCCCAAGAAGTCCAAGAAGATTCTGGGAGAGGCTTCTTCGCAGAAGAAAACCCCTACCGCCAAAAAGACCACGGTAAGATATTCAATACCTCCTGTAACCCGAGGTTCGAGTAGAGATTACTTCTTCGTCGTACAGGGTGAAGGGAGCGAGGACGAGGAGGATGACATTCCTCTGGTTCGCCGCAAGAGGAAGGCGATCGCTCCTCAAACCAGCGAGGTCCTGTCTCTGACCGCAAGAACAGAGAGGACTACAACAGGCCCCGTGACCACTGGTAATCCTGTGGTTACAGGTGAAACCCCAGTGCCTGAGGCTTATGAAGCCTTAGGACTTGCAACACCTCCCCTTCTAATAGAAGGGGCGATTGTGGTAAGATTTCTCACAATCTTGAATGTTCTCATTCATCTGTGTACATCCATTAAGTTATGTTCATACAGGAAGAGGAAGACGACATTCCCCTCATCCACCGTGAAAGGACTCCTGCCAGTCCTGGGGCAGTAAGCACTCCACTCCAGTTGACAGGAGTGGGAATAACTGAACAGGACCCCGCGACCACTACCAACCTCATGGTCGCGGATGAAGTCCCAGTGCCTATGGTCCAGGAGACTTCAGGACCAATGGCTTCGTCCCTTCCGACCGAAGAAGTTACCCTGGTAAGGACCCTTATAGCCTTGGCTTTCATCATTCCTCATATGTGTTCTTATAAATTTGCATGCACATAGGGAGAAAAGGACAAGGTCCTATTTAGGAAGAGGAAGACCAGGACAGACGATTACTGTCCCCTTTTTCCTGGGGAACTGTAACACCCTGAGTTTAGGGGTGAAAATTTCCTTTTTCGTAAATAGCATGCATGCATGTATCTGTAGTAGTAGCCAGATCAGTATCTATCTTAAGCCATAAAATCTCCAAATCTAACCTGTGACCTCAAATCAAGATCAGATTGTTCAGATGTGATCTATCAGTTACTCTGAACTTAGAAGTCTTCAGAAGCCAGATTCAATTCCATCTCTAAATTCTAGATTTGTCAAAACTTCTGTTTTCGAAAACAGAAATTAAGTTAATTACCCTAAATACTCTAAACCCAGATTTAGCCAAATCCTGACCTAATTCAGACCAAATTACTCTTGGATTATGATCATGGGTATGCCAATACCTTAATCCAGAAAGCTGACAGCCAGATTTTATCATCTAGACTCTTTTCGCATATCAGTCGTTTAGTTATCGCAAATCGGTCCTTTATCTGATATCTGGAAACCCAAAAAGGCTAAAATCTTCAGATTAACTCCAAACTCAGAATTTCTTCAGCAAATCTCTTCTAAATGCTATTTGACACAATTTTCTCTTCTGTTCAGATTTCAAAATCTCATCCTAAGTGCCAGAATTCGAAATCAATTGAAATTCGGATTTCAATTACCCTAAAATACCCTATTTTCAGTTCATATCAAAAACTATTCAAATGTGCCAGATTTTATCAAACATCTTTGCCAAATATTTTGTTGAATATAATCTGCCAGGTCAGTGAAATCAATTTCAGTTTAAACCCTCTAAATCATCATATTTACAGATCAGTCCAAATCAAGAATTTGAAATCACAAACCAGTCCAAATTCGACCAGAGGACTTAGCCGTTTTCGACCAGAGCTCACTGTACCTGTGCGCCGTGGCTATTCGTCGCCGGTGAAGCTTCGCTCGCGCTCATGACCGTGCATCTGTGTACGTGTCCTCGCCTCAGCCATTGCCGTGGCAACGCCGCTGCAACGTCGACGACCAGCGCCTGCTCCCGCGCGCGACCAGCAGCTTTTTGTCAGCAACTTCTCGCCACGTTGCTTTGCCGCGCCAGTTGTTGTCGCCATCGCATGCTCCAGCATCGCTAAGTCCCGATGAGCGACAATGTGATCGGTTGTAGTCCTGTCGCCGTCGCAATCACCGTTCTTCGCTGTGTCTTCGCCGCTGTTACTTCTGCACGCAACCAGTCTCATCCCCAGTTGCCAATCACTTCGCTGCACCCTCCTTGCAAGCTTCGCCTGGCCTATTTAAACACCACTGTACCCCAGCAACTTCCTTGCTTCACTGGAAATCAGCTAAGTCTTGAAATTCTCCTGTTTTCGTCTTCTTCTCCGGCAAGCCGTCGAGGAGGCTCACGGTGCCAACTTCATCCACTGCACCAACCTTCGAATTAAAGCCATCAGTGAGTTCCCCTACTCATCCTCTCTGTGTAGTATCACTTAATTGCTCTCCAGTGGACCCTAACGCCGGTGATCGCCGGAATTGCCAAATGCCCTGTTCCAGCAATGCAGCCCGATTCACTTCGTTTTAGCTTTCGAATCTGTGGAATAAAATGATCAGTGAACCTTTTTAAGCAAGCCTATGCATCCAGATTTTAGAATTTAACCTCAATCGAATGTTTCCCCAAATCCAAACTCCACCAGTCGCCGGCGATCGTCGCTAGGCTTCTCCGGTGATTCTCTGACCAAACTAATCGTGCCAATAGCTTCCTTATACTTCTCAGATACTCACCAAGCTTGGAATTGAGTTCTTTTAGCCTGTATCGAAAACCCCCAAATGACAATGCTTCTTCTCCGGCGCCGATCACTGGAAAACTTTTCCCAGCCGTTTCAGTCCTAACCACCTTGTCCAATGTGTATGCCTTGACCTCCTGAGCATTTTTTTCTTCTAGCCCGACACCTAGATCGGCCTAGATCGAAAGTTATAACTTTGCCAAGATTTTGTCCAGAACTGATCTAGTGCAGTGAGTTCACCGCAGTTCATCATCGGATTTCTTGTTGTCCAGCCATTTTCAGCCTTGGATTCTGTTGACTTATTTGTTCCTGTTGTCAATGCCTACCTCCCAGTCAAAGTGGTACATCAATTGGAGCTCTAGATCAAAAGTTATGCCAAGCCCTAGTTTTTGGCATTGTCAGCTCTATGTCAGAGCTTGTCAGCCAGTGGCATTGGCCTTGTTTACCCACTTCTGGTTGTGCAATTTGAAAACCACTTTGTCCACTGAATTTGTAGAGTTGTGATCTACATTTTCTTCTACTACCACAACTTGAGATAAGCACTCTAACTTTTCTTAAAGCTAGGTCAAAGCCTTGATCTGAATGTCAATCTGCTGACATTCGCTATTTTGATTAAACCAGCCACAAAATTGTTATCCCTATTGTAATCCTGAAACCCTAAGATTATCTAACCACCATCCTTAGCCCAGATTCCTTGAAACCCTAGAATCTCGACTCAGTTTAGCTTACAGTTCAAATTATCTCCAGTATAGTTCAATCATTCTTGTTGAGCATTTCTGCATATAAGTCATAAAACATTTTAATATTATAAGTAATCATTGTGTGTTTGTTTGTCGTCGAGCAGATCCAGAAGTTGACTTTGAAGATTTTGCTGTTGACCCGTCATCAACTGCTGTATCTTACGACGCAGAAGGTAAGTCATATTCTTGGTCATCTTGAACCTATATTTTAAATGTTGCTATAACATAACTTTGAATATAGATAATATTGCATGTGAAAGATTGAGAATGGTTGATTTATGAATTGGCAGTACTAAACTGATTATCTGTGAAATATGAAATAACCAAGTTTTGAGCCATGAACTATTATATATGTATTTATATATTTATATTCATGAAATAAAACCCTTAGCCGTGACCAGAGAAATGGTATGGAAGACTATAGCACTGGAGGTGCTAAACTGCAAAGGATAGCAAGCACTGAAGGTGCAGGGTTGTGGATGGTCTGGTCACTGGCATATAAGGACTAGAACCTTGTGTTGTGCGTCTAGTGGCATGAACAACGTGCTAACCGCAAGCCTGGTATGGGACAGGCCTGAACAAGTACTTATGTGGATCGCACATGAAACCCCTGCATGAGATGTGTAGTGATGCACGATAAGCACGGAGAATGGCTCCCACACATATCACTGAAGGTGATCAAGCACGCTGACCCAGTAATGGGAATAAGCAAAGGGGTGGAGGTTAGGATACAACCTACCACAACTGTGGTTCGTGGAGAGCCACAGGGTCGGGGGTGAATTGTGAGTGATACATAACAAAAGTTCTTGTTATCTCCACCTTGCCACTCACACATGGTTGTGAGGAGGGGTCTAATCATTTTGATAGGATGGGCTTGAAAGTGGAATATCTTGCGGGTAAATTGGTACCTCTCTGCAGAGTTAAAAATGTATTCGAATATTCCGAGCTCCCGGGATTTATAGGAGTCTGCTGCGGTGGATTAAATCCACGGGGTGTGACACAAGTATTATTTTCTAAATAAAATGTGTTAAATCAAGATTACCCAAATGGCATGTGTTGTCATGATAAGGAGTGCTGCCGTGGACTGTCGTGTGTCGACGTGTCGCGGTAGTGCTATAATCTAGTGAACAAGAAGATAAATGTTATATTATGAGAAGTGCTGCCATGAGATAAGATGAGATGAGGTATGAAAGATAAAGATTATTTTATAAACATCCATAATTCTTGACTAGTCTAGGTTCATATCATCATTACTATATGTATCTACTCTTACCTATGACTTGCTGAGTACGTAAGTGCTCACCCTTGCAACATTCAACTCAGTAGATGGAGCGTACCTTGATCAAGATGATGGCATGGAGAACTTTGTGGATCCAGAAGGAGGAGAGTCAGTTCCGTCAGAGCCCTGAAGTGTGTTATTCTGCCGTCAACTTCTTTTGTGGGAGGGTCACCTAACTTCTGCTGTGTAGTTAATATTTTGCTAAACCCTGAATGCCTTGTAGGCATTGTAATTCTTTATGTAATATTAAGGCCAGCAGGCCACACTGCTTAAATATTTTGTAAGTTACTCTGTTGCAATGTAATATGCTCCTGTGGTTGACTTATCCTGGGAAGTCAAAGGTGTGTGTATGGGACTAGCTGCAGCGAGCTAGTTCTCTACAGGAGTAGTCGTAGTCCCAGGTTCGGGGCGCGACAGGAACCATCCTCGAAATCCCAGAAATGGGCAAGATTTCGAGTAAGGTAAGAATCTCTCCCGTTTAGACAGGGTCGTATTACAATGATCGACTAAAGAGGTTCTAACCGATGATTCTTTCTTTGATTACACTAGGCGCAGAGATGCAACGCCAAGCCCCCTAGTGACCTCTACAAGTGTTGAAGCATCCCCTGCTATCGAGGTCACGGGCGAGCAAAGTTCCATCCCTAGGGCCGAGGAAGTTCTTCGTGCCATTATACATGGGATGGCCACAGAAGTCCGATCACAGAGATTGGAATCTGCGACCCCAGTTATGGAGGAGGCTCAGCAGGAAAACTCATCTGTTGCTCCTACTGGGGACAAGGCGAGTTTAGAGACTCAGCCTTTGGCTGAACCAGAAAATGACTCGTTCAGCGAGTATGTTGAGGTATGTGGAACACCTCTTGTGATTTTTAAGTTCGCATTTGCATAGGAATATCCAGGCTTTGAAACTGATCCCCTTCCATGTCATAGGAACTGACTCGTATGGCGACCAAGTCGATGGCTGTAGCAAATCGCATCGAGGTCGTGCAACAGGATACGAGTCACCTGCAGCGGTAAGGAAGATGTTTCTTCATTTGCCCGAATTTTAGTCCTATTTTGACAATTGTCTCTTTTTTCACAGAGAAAACGCCTTTATGATCAAGAGCCTCGCTGATCGAGAAAGCCAGGAGTTCGGGGCAGCTGCCAAGATCTCCTTCCTGGAGACTGAACTCCAACAGCTGCGGTCACAGCTCTCCTGTAAGTATACTTCCGACTAGGATAAATCAATTTTTCATGCGAACTGTTTGTGATGGTCGCTTATTACAGCCCGAGAGGACCAAATAAGCCAGCTCTGCCAAGAGAAGAGCACTACTACAAAAATCCTTTTCACTATCGGTTAAAAATCCACTCTACTATCGGTTCTCTTACCGATAGTGATCGGCACGATAGTAGAAACGTAGCACACTTCTATCGGTTGAAAACCGTTAGTAAAACATCTACATTCCCAACGTTCACTAATCGCTAACGACTATTTCTTCTATCGGCTCGGATATAAACCGATAGTATTGTGTAGGTTTTTTCTATCAGCTAGGATCTAAACCGATAGTATTGTGTAGGTTTTTTCTATCGGTTGGGATCTAAACTGATAGTATTGTGTAGACACAGTTAGTACTGGAAACTTTATTCTATCGGTTGTTGTATATGAACCGATAGTACTGGAATATTTATTCTATCGGTTGTAGTATATAACCGATAATACTGTGTAGTTTTTCCTATCGGTTATGTACTCGACACGGTTAGTATTGGAATCTTTCACATATACATACAGCAATACAGAGATACATTGGATCATTCACAAATACACCAATATTTACAAATACACCAATATTCACATATTGAATTTGTTCACAAATACACTAATACAGTAATATACACATGCATTGGACAGATTGAATTTATTCACATATTGATCGAGTTTATTCACAAATACATCAATGAATCTATTCACATATTGAGTTTATTCACAAATACAGCATCAACACATTCAATATATATTACACAAGTTAGTTACAATCGATCGTTGATAGCCACTTCTTCCATGACATATTGAGCCCAAATTGTTCGTAGCTCCTTCAATTGAGGCAACTCATATTGCTCTTTCAACATGGCGCTCTGCATATATGCGTGTATGAAGTTAGGATCATACGTCACATCTAATTAAAGTTCGACTTTGAGTCAGGAAAAATGGTTACCTTAGGGAATTGGGCAAAATTTCTCCTGATCAGGTCATACATAAATCTCATGACATAGAAGCCACATTCCCACGATTGTGGCTGCTGATGGCACTGAAAAAATTGCATATGCAAAGACATAAACCCACATTAACTCGAAAGAACTAATTAAGCTTAAATTAAAAGACTCATCATGAGTACTTCCATCCGTATTAATTACCTCATATTCTTTCCAATAAATTGTTGTGCCCTTCGACGCGTCATGCCTCCCTCCAGCACTAGCATAATTTTTGAAAGCTCTGTATTTAATTTAGCATTGCCGGTTAATATGTTATCATTAATTAGCTAGTCAGAGAAAAATTTAAAACAACTATGTTACTTACGCGTCTATGTGCCATGTGAGGGTGAAAACATGCGCCACCTTGTCGCTCATCGAATCGAGGTAATAGACCTCATTCATCCATGGGCAAATGACGGCGAGGACCCAGTGGCCCCTACATTGCATATATAAGCGAACCGTTTCATACATATGTTAGGCGTAACATACAAGAATGAGTTAAATTAGTAGGAAATGCACTAACCTTTGGTGGTACGGCGCAAGGATGAACTCTCGGTCCTGCTGCGCTAGTAGTGCCCTTGATATGTATTCCTTCGCATGTGCTTGGTCGTGCTCTAGCATAGTGAGGCTTATTTTCTTTGGGTCGAGGAAACCCATGCCACCTTGTCACATGCCCTCATCGACGCCAGCCTATACATGCACCTGGATGCAAAGTAGACATTAGTAAGTAGTGCATGCAAAGTGATTAGATTTATGAAATGAACTGTGACAACTTCAGACAACAGCAAACTCACAAGACTCCAGTCCGTATGATGGACATATCAAGCTCTCGCCAATTGAGGAGGTCGAACAAATCCTCGTGGGCCACCGATATGCTCCCGGCCTCACGGTGAAAATGACCTGGCCTGAAGTGAACTAAGAAGTTGATGTGGCGCCTAGACCGGGTCAGGTACCACTCGTGGAGACTTCTGGTTATTTGATCCATATTGTGCAGAAGGTACTCCGACACGAGTGGGGACCCGTTCTTGAACGTACCCGGCTGGCTTTGTTTGGCCTTGCCTTTGGCCTTGCCCTTGCCTTTGGGCGGGGAGCGCGTGTATACCTTCGAAGGTTGGGGTGTGGTGCCGCCGGCCTCATTTGATGGCGAAGGGTTTGAGGCCGTCGGAGGAGGCATGGGGGCCGAAGGAGCTCGGTCATGCGTTGTGGCGGGGGTGGTGTCCTCAGGAAGTGAGTTGGTATCCATCGTCCACTTTAAGTACAAACGCATAAGTTAGATTTTGCAAATTGAGTATATTAACTGAGTTGTAAGCTAGAATGACTAGGGTTTACCTCCTGTAGTCTAACACCCTTCTTGGGCCACTGTATGTACGAGCCCAATGCCTCGCCAATTGTTCGCATTTCGTCCGTTGGGACGGGCAACGGAAAAGAGCTGTAGCCCGGGAGGGCCATGTCCACCTGTACCTTTGCGAATCCAGGCTCCAGAGGTAGACAGTGGATCCGGACATCCTCCCAAGACTGGTATACGACCCCGTTTGCAACCACTACAGGTTTGTCGCCTATGTTGATCAATAGGCTACAGCTCTCCGGCTTCTGCAATTTGCAACAATTATAACAGGTTAGCGAAACAATTCTAACGTAACGGGAGTGGCATCAACCGAACTGCATATATAGCTCAAGAGTTGCAATACCTCGATTAGGTCCACCGGATCCACGTGAACTTTCGAGCCGCAACTACTCGGCCTGGCAGCGTCGACCTCGACAGCTGGATCTAAACCCTTGGACTGCACAACTCGACTGAGGCGTTCATACTTCTCGTTCATTTGAGCGAACATGTCCGCGAATTGCGCAGTCACATCTGCCCGTATCTTCTGAGATAGCTCCACTTCCCTTTCCTTCCAGCTGCCAGCCTTCTTCGCCTTTTGCCCGGGCTCTGAGCAGCCTTCCTTCCATGGCACCACACCCCCCACGGTTCGCGCCCGCCCTGGATGCTCCTTGTTCCCTAGAGCCCGGGTAAGGATGTCGTTCTCCCTATGGGGAGTGAACAATCCCTCGGTTGCCTCCTTCGAGCAAGAGATCTGTTACATTCAAAGCTCTCCATTGTGAGGTAGAAATATATACAAACTTGTGCGCACACTAGTGATCATAGTTTTTTCTACCACACTCTATGATTCCAACCAGGAAGTTAGCCTACTTACGAGTTGCTGCACGACCTCAACGTCCCTGGGGTTTGGGAACTCCACAGTCCCCGTGGCCGACACGGTCCCTCTGGCTAGCCACCAGCGCTTGCATCGCGGATCGCGGATCTCGGAGAGTGGTAGGTCAGGGGAGTCGACGAAATTCAACGCCTTGTCTTTAGCCTTCTTCCACTGCTCCTCCTTCCCCGCATAGCCGTGAGAGCCGAGCCGGTGTGGGTGGTCGTTCCTCCTCTGGATTGCCTTGTTCTTCTCGCTGAGGGCCTTCGTACTAGAAACAAGAAAATTAATGCACCTCTGCTTACTGCATACAATGGTGTAACCAAGCAAAGGAACCATACATACCTTGAACTCAGGAGTCCCCTTCTGTTGGGTGAATTTCTCACATACCTCCTCCGTTATGAAGGGGTACTTCTCGCATGGAGATTTGCCTTTAGCGAGGAAGGTACTGACGAGGACGCTCTTGAAGGTTTTCCACGTGTTGTTCATGTCCTTCAAGCAAGCTATCTTGGGACCATCGTCGGGGATGTTCCACTTAGCCTGTTTCAAATGGTGCATATAAGCATGACTTACCTAATCTCTGGGATAAACCAAGGGAATGTGATTACTCAAGAGTTCAGTGATTTTGATTAATTTACCTTCACTTCTGCCCACAGCCTATCCCTCTCGTCGGCCTTAACGTCCTTCCAGCTCTGGACGGTGATCTTCACCCTTTCCTTCGCCAACAAGCCAACATAGGCAGCATAGTGGCCGGCGTTCTTCCCGATCGGTCTCCCGAACTGGTTGAACTCACATGAAAGATCCGCGCATTTGGCCAAACAGCCCAACATCGTCGCGCCTCACGCCTTCCTCTTGCGCTGGGACGAGGCAGCGCCATCTACGTTCACCCTCGCCGAATCACTACTATCAGTCGAGGAAGATTCCGACATGACTTTACCTAAAATTCCATGAATAGACCATCAATTGATATGAAGAAAGGTACATGACAAAGTTCATAACTAAAATGGAATGGCAATGATGAACCACCTCTTTTTGTTAAAATGTCAAATTTTCATTCAAAAGGTCAAAAATCATAAATTCCTATCAACATGGTCTTCAAAATAGATTTAAAGTGGATTTGTAAACTCAATTTGCAAAGGGTTGTCAAACTGATACCTTCTTGCTTAACATAAAGGTCATTCGATAACTCTTGATTGTAAAATTAATCCTATTTGGAAAATTTCATTATAAAAATATATTTCATGCAATGAAACTCATTTCTTTAAATTTTCATTTCAAATGTATTTGATTTGAGCAATAGTTGATTCTTTTCACAAATGAAATACGAACTCTGCAAAATTTAGACTTTTCAATGTACTATCGGTTGACAATAACAAACCGATATGACATACTCTATTTCCTATCGGTTTTCCAAGTAAAACCAGTAGTACTCAAGTTTGTATTCAGGAAAATATATAAGATTAGCAGTGCAAACTATGCTAGTCTCTCTGCAGGAACATAAAGTCTGTTAAAATTTAAATGAACCAAAATTTCAGCTGAAAATTAGAAAATGGGAAATAATTAACAGAAAATTTAGATTAGCAGTGCAAACTATGACATACTCTATTTCCTATCAGTTTTCCAAGTAAAACCGATAGTACTCAAGTTTGTATTCAGGAAAATATATAAGATTAGCAGTGCAAACTATACTAGTCTCTCTGCAGGAACATAAAGTCTGTTAAACTTTAAATGAACCAAAATTTCAGATGAAAATTAGAAAATGGGAAATAATTAACAGAAAATTCAGTTTATGGTATTTACTATCGGTTCTAAATAAGAAACCGATAGTGGACTACACTGTATGACAAATTGCTAGTGATTTTCATCAAGTCTGTAATTCTCATAGCTATCAAGTTTGTAGTTCATGAATTTTACTCTAGTTTTATATTTGTAATCCATTGAACCACATATGAACCATTGCATATAAATTTTAGCAATTGACGCGAGCGGTTTGGTCAAGAACACTTATAGTCGTTCGTGGAGTGGCCGGAGGCGGTGGAGAACCCAATTGCGATCGGCCGGAGGCGGTGGAGCGAAAATGCGAACGTCGGGGAGGCTAGGGTTTTCCGCGCGCGAGTATTTGGAATGTGATCAGTTGCACTGGAGGGAAAATCATGCGAGGTTATAACCTAATATATGGATATTTACTATCGGTTCATAACCACCAAACCGATAGTAAATACAATGTAAGTTAGGGTTTGGAGTGTTGGCATTGTTCACTATCGGTTTTATTATTACTAACCGATAGTAAACTAAGAACAGGGGCTCATAACACAATATAAATTACTATCGGTTATGAACAATAAACCGATAGTAGAGTTTAATTTCATATCGGTTTGGCAGTTGAAACCGATAGTAAAATACAATGTTATTGACCCTAAAGGATTTCCCTTAAAACAATTACAGATGATCTCAGTACATCATTTTGCATTGTATTTCACTATCGGTTTTATGATTATTAACCGATAGTAAATTAATCCACTGTACAAGAGCAAACCAAAATGTAGAACAGGGTCTCATAACACAAAATGAAATACTATCGGTTATGAACAATAAACCGATAGTAGATATTAATTTCTTATCGGTTGAGAAGTTGAAACCGATAGTAGAATACAATGTTATTGACCCAAAGGGATTTCCTGAGAACAATTACAGATGGGTCTCAGTACATCATTTTGCACTTGTAAAGACACCTGAAACCCCATGCAAATGACTTCCAATAATTTTGAAATAAATTAACAGTAAAGACCAATCATGGAATGAAAATTTGCAGTTTTCATATTGTCGGGGGAAATCTCCGAGGGACAGTCCAGGTAAGTTGCGTCACATTCGCCCGGGGACGTAGCCCTCGGGCTCTCCCCGGGCGCCGCCATTTGGCCCCGGGGACATGGCCTCCGGCGCCGTCCTGGACGCCGCCATTGGCCCGGGGACCTGGCCTCCGGCCCCTCCCCGGGCGCCGCCTTTTGGCCCCCGGGACATGGCCTCCGGCGCCGTCCCAGGCGCCGCCATTGGCCCGAGGACCTGGCCTCCGGCCCCTCCCCGGGCGCCACCTTTTGGCCCCCGGGACGTGGCCTCCGGCGCCGTCCTGGGCGCCGCCATTGGCCCGGGGACCTGGCCTCCGGCCCCTCCCCGGGCGCCGCCTTTTGGCCCCGGGACGTGGCCTCCGGCGCCGCCCAGGGTGCCGCCTTTTGGCCCCCGGGATGTGGCCTCCGGCGCCGTCCCGGGCGCCGCCATTCGCCCGGGGACCTGGCCTCCGGCCCCTCCCCGGGCGCCGCCTTTTGGTCCCCGGGACGTGGCCTCCGGTGCCCTCCCGGGCGCCTTCATTTGCCCAGGACCTGGCCTCCGGTGCCCTCCCGGGCGCTGCCATTTGCCCGGGGACGTGGTCTCCGGCCGCTCCCCGGGCCCCGCCATTTGGCCCCCGGGACATGGCCTCCGGCGCCGTCCCGGGCGCCGCCATTTGCCCGAGGACGTGGTCTCCGGCCGCTCCCCGGGCGCCGCCGTTTGGCCCCCGGGACATGGCCTCTGGCGCCTTCCCGGGCGCCGCCATTTGGCCCCCGGGGCATGGCCTCCGGCGCCGTCCTGGGCGCCGCCATTTGCCCGGGGACGTGGTCTCCGGCCGCTCCCCGGGCGCCGCCGTTTGGCCCCCGGGACATGGCCTCCGGCGCCGTCCCGGGCGTCGCCATTTGGCCCCCAGGGACGTAGCCTCCGAGCTCTCCCCAGGCGCCGCCTTTTGGCCCCCGGGACTTGGCCTCCGGCGCCGTCCCAGGCCTCATCGCCCTCTTAAAGGTAAAGTCTCGAGTTGTTTGTCACATGCAGGTCACGCGAGGAGCCCCTCGGGAATCAGCGACCACCTGTCAAGCATCCAAGGCGTTTGATCGGGAGAAGGACGGTCCTACCCTTCAATCCGACGGTGGCTTCCGGGGTAGTTTAGGTTTTTTGCCTCTTTTTGGGGCTATAAATAGCCCTTGTACCCCTCTGTTGTAAGGATCGGATCACTCTTATTGGAATAGCTACACTCACAGGCGTGCTCCGGAAGCCTCTCCCCCGGAGAGAGCCTCCCCAGCCGACTCCGGTCGGGAGCGCGTCGACAGGACTAGGGTCCCCACTGGGACCCGAACCTGTATAAATCCTCGTGTCTTTTCTTGTGCTTGTCCGGCGGGGGAGGACCGGTCATCCGGTCAACCCGCGCCGCGTAATCTTTGCTAGGATCATTCTCAAAACCTGCCGGGGTATTCGCAATACCACGACAGTTGGCGCCGACTGTGGGGACCCGTGACAAGACGCCATGGCTCCCCCAAGAACAAGGGCTCGCACCCTTCCCTGTGGCCAGGGTCTCGGAGACCCGGCGCCGTCCGCCCGGGACACCGCTGTCCCGGCGGTCCCTTCTGGAGGTGACCTGGCCCAGGTACAGCCTCCCTCTTTTCCTCTTAATTAACTTAGGTGCTTCCACCTCCAGGTCGTTCCCGGTGACCGCGGGGACCTCGGCCGGGACCAGTCTCCCCCCGACGGCTCCCCCGGCTCCCCGGGACGCCCTGCTTGAAGCTCTCATGGAGGGCCAGCTCCGCGCCCAGCGCTCTATGGATGAGTTGCTCAGCGTGTTGGCGCGGCCTCCGGCCCCCACATTTGCGTCGCACCCATATCCGGGGACTATGCCCCCGTTTATGGGTTACCCGGCGGCCCCTCCGGCCTCCGGGGGTTTGTACGCCCCGTATGATCCTGCCGGGGGGTTCTCTCCCCCTGCGGGATATACGTCCGGACTCTTCCCGGCACCCAGGCCCGTCCCGGTGCTGGGAGGTTACTTCATGCCGGGGCCCTTCGTGGCACCAGGGGGGTGCCCCGTCCCTGGCCTATTCCCGGGGCCGGGAGCCCACTTTATGCCGGGGGTTTTTCCTTCGCCGGGAGCCAGTCCCGGCCCCCGCGTCGCGTTTACCGCACCAGGGGCGGTTGATAGAGCAGCTCCCGCGCCGCAGCGGACTTCCCCCCACATGGGCTCCCCGGTTCCGGACGTCGCCGCGGGGGCTCCCCCCTCGCCGGTTCCGGATGTTACAGGGGCTCCCCCCTTTCCAGTTCCGGTCGTTGCCACTGGGGCCCCCTCCACTTCGGTTCCAAGCGTCGCCATGGGCGCCCCCTCCCCGGTTCCGGATAATACAGGGGCTTCCCCCTTTCCGGTCCCGGGGGCCGTCGCAGGGGGCTCCCCCCAATCGGCTCCGGAAGCCTCCGGGCCGGTAGCTACAGTGCATGAGCTCCCTCCCTCGGCGGAACAGGTCCGGTTCGCCCGGGGGGAGGTCGAGCGAATGCATTCACCAGAGCGCGGGGAGAACTTCCCCCCGGCCGCGGGTGCGGGGAGCCTCGTTCTCGCACCGGTCGGGGGAAGAGATCCGCTGAAGAGCCAACCTCTCTGGCGGAGAGCCTGGACGTTCGGGAACTCAGTCCCGGTCCGAAGGAAAAGCGTCGCCACCGCCACTCTGGCGGACCTCTCGGACTGCTCCCAGACTCAGACAACGAAGGTCCCGTGAAAGAAGACAGCGACCGGGACTCTCCCCGGGAGGTGCAGGGGGCTAACCAACCCCTGTGCCAAAGACTTTGCAGCATCCGGTGGCCGCGGCCCTACCGCCCTCCTCACATCGAGCATTATAACGGTGAGGCAGACCCTTACGAGTTTGTGCAGGTCTACTCCACAGCCATCTCCGCGGCCGGGGGGGACGAGACGGTACAGTGCAACGTCTTCCCCCTCTACCTCTCCGGCATTGCCCGCTCCTGGTTCTACAACCTGAAGGCGGGCTCCATCAAGTCTTTCTCGCAGCTCCAGCGGGAGTTCTGTGCTAACTTCCAGGGGAACTATGTGCGTCCCTTGGACTCCTCGCAGCTGTACACTATCCGGCAGAGGACTGGGGAAACCATCAGAAGCTTCTTCAAGCGCTTTGCTCAGGTGAAGAGCAAAGTAGCCCACGTCCCCGACTCTACGGTCATCGAAGCCTGCAAAAGCGGCATCCTTCCGGGGGTGCTCCACCGAAGGCTCTCCCGGAGCTGCCCCTCTTCCACCGACGAGCTCTTCAACGTGCTCGAAAAGTACGCTCGAGCGGAGGAAGACGACATCTGGAAGAAGACCCAGGGGGCTCCCGCCCCCGTTGACCGGGGGGCCAGGGATCCCCCCAAGCGCCCTAGACAGGGGGGCGTAACGAGCCACGGCCTCGGGACACTTTTGTCCTCGAGGGCGGAGGCGGCTCGCGCGACCCCCCAAGGGGCAACCGCCCCTTCCCTAAGCCGAAAGGTCATGGGGGAGGATAGTCTTCGCGCGGCCGGGAAGGCCCTGCGGGGAGAAGGCGGGAAGGACCGTGGTGAAACTTCCATGGGTCCAGTACCCACGCTACCCGAGACTGCGACCAGCTGCTGCAGCACTTCGCGGCGTTCCTCGACCAGCTCGGGCAGGGGGGGGACTCCGGCCTCCTCGCTCCCTCGGCCAGTTGTTCCGGCCCTCCCCGCTCCCGCGGGGGGTCAGCAGATGCAAACGCGGGGGGGGGGGGGGAGCCTTCAGAAGCTCTCCCATTTCAAACTTCTTAGCGCCACATCAACGTCATCGTGGGAGGGTCCGCCTCCGGGCGGGACTCTAAGCGCCAGCGTAAGGAGTACGCGCGCGAGGTCAAGGTTGTGGGGGTGCTACACGCGTCCCCGCCACCTAAGTGGTCGGACGTCCCCCTCACCTTCACGGCAGAAGACGCGCGAGGGGTTCACTTCCCCCACGACGACGCGCTCATCGTCTCCGCAACAATCTACAACTACCACTTGGCCCGCATCCTTGTGGACAGTGGGAGCTCCGCCGGCGTCCTATTGTTGAAGGCCTTCAAAAAAATGCAGGTGGATGAGAAGCTCTTGCAGCCCGCAGCTGGGCCCTTACAAGGTTTTGTCTCGGGGAAGGCGATCCATCCCGTGGGCAAGGTAGATCTTCCTGTGACATTTGGCACCACGGAGAACTATCGGACCGAGCTGGTCCGCTTCGACGTAGTGGACCTCCCCTCCTCCTACAATGCAATAATGGGGAGGACCACAATCAACCGGCTGGGGGCTGCCACCCATCAAAACTACCTCTGCATGAAGATCCCCGGGCCGCATGGCGTCATCAACGTCCGGGGAGACCAAGACATGGCTCGTGCTCTATACGAGCGCGCTGCGGCCACAATCGGAAGCGTCAACATCATTGAGGCGCCCGGGGGGGAGGTCTCCCCCCTGGAACGAGGCGTCGCAGCGATACCTGCCGGGAGGCCCCTCCCCAAGCCTCGGCCGGAAGGGGGCCTCCGGAAGGTCCTGCTGTCCCCAGAACCAACAACGTCGCCGAGTACGAGGCTTTGCTCCTCAGGTTGCGCCGCGCGCATTCCCCCGGGATCCGACGCCTCCTACTGAAGGGAGATTCTCAGCCCGTAGTTTGCCAAAAGGCCGAGCCTTACCTGTGCCATAACGCAAACTCTAGTCTTTTATTTGTAGGAGGTGCGAAAGGTACAGAGGCACTTCGTCGTCACAGGGGCTTCCCCCTTTCCGGTCCCGGTCGTCGCCTCGAGAGGGCCTTTCGCCTTAAGGACCTTGTCCTCAAGTGCATTAGGCCCCCCAAGCCCCAAGCCCAGGGTAAGCTCTCCCCCAAGTGGGAGGGCCCCTTCAGGATCTCCGCGATCCTGGGTTCGGGGGCTTATAAGCTCTCCAACCTTCAAGAGCAGGAGCTGAAGCACACGTGGAACTTGCGTTTACTTCACAAGTTCTATGTTTAGCCTTACGGGCCTGTCCCCTCCCCCGGAGCGTTCACGCCGGAGGGGGAGGAGGGACACTGTATTTTCCTCCCCTTTCGCGACTTCGCAGGGGGAGGCCCTGTACTTCATTTTATTAGCAATACATAGGTCTTGCTTTTCAAACTGTCTCATTGCAGGTCTCTCTCATTACCGCCCCTAGCGGCGATGCCCTCCCCGCGAGGATGCCCTCCCCTTGAGGACGCCCTCTCCGCGAGGATGCCCTCCCCGCGAGGATGCCCTCCCCGCGAGGAAGCCCTCCCCGTGAGGATGCCCTCTCCACGAGGAAGTGGGCCAGGCCCAGCAAGTCCCTCTTGTAGGGCGGCTTACGATCAGCCCTCGTGGACTGAGGGTGTAAGCGGCAACCCGGTCACAGTGGCCACGGTAATGAGTCAGTTTGGGAGACTAGTCCCCTGCCCAAACACTCAAGACCCGTCTCCGGGATCTATCTTCCTGCTCCGGGAGTCGACGCTATTCCCGGCTCCCCGTTCTCACGGCGACCGGATGATCGGCCCCCTGCAGCCTGATTGGATCAATCTTCCTCCTCCGGGAGTCAACGCTATTCCCGACTCCCCATTCTCACGGCGACCGGATGATCGGCCCCCTGCGGCCTGATTGGATCTATCTTCCTCCTCCGGGAGTCGACGTTATTCCAGGCTCCCCGTTCTCACGGCGACCGGATGAATGCCTCCCGGAGACCCTATTCCCGGCTCCCCGTTCTCACGGTGACCGGACGATTGTCTCCCGGAGAAGTCACGGATTTCTCGAGCATTTTCTTCCCGGAGCCCCTATTCCCGGCTCCCCGTTCTCACGGCGACCGGACGATTGTCTCCTAGGAAGCTCGACTCTGGAAATCTCATGGGGTTTTTCTTGGATGCTTCTTCCACAAGGGGCCTTATTCCCGGCTCCCCGTTCTCACGGCGACCGGACGCTTGTCTCCCGGAAGGTCTTCTCCTAAGAAAGCTCGTTTTAAAATTTTCTAACTTAGAAAAATTCCTATGCTACAGGTGACTTCCATCCCGGGGCCTTGTTACCCCCACAGCGCGCGGAGCTATCCTCCGGCCCGCTGTGGGCGGGGGGGATAAGGAACCCCCGGATGTCGACCGTACCGCCCACGAGCAAACTTAGCTCATTCTTGTGAAAGGGAGTCGCCCAGACCATCCAAGAAGAAAAAATAAAAAGACAATGAAAGAAGAAGCAACAACACCGCTTTATTGATTGTCAAACCCGGAGGACATCTTCCCCCTCCGGTGGGCTTCGGAAACGATACAACCCGGGTTCTAACCCGGGGGATCCTCTACGCCCTAAGGCTCCTACGCCTAATACCCTCGAAGGCTCTCCGCTAGCTCCCTGGTCAAGTCTCGGTACAATACTCGCACGCGGCGCCGAGCGTCCCGAAGCACATCCTCGGGCCAGAACTCGTATCCCGCCGATGGAAGTATCCGGAGGGGAGGTATCATCCGGAACCCCGGTCGCGGAGGGGACAATTCGGCGCAATGATTGTCAAAGTTGTCCAAGTGCCACTCCGGACGCCACCTCAACCGGATCGGCTCCTGGACGCTATCCCCGCCGCGATTCCCGGAGACAAGGCTTAGCAAGATTAAAGCCGCTTGGGCGTCCCCCGGGGAGCCCCTCCCAGACCTTCGCTCGGGAGCAACCTCCCGGGAACCCAGGTAACAACATTCAATTCAAAGACTTAGAAAAAATTCTAACTTCATTGCATTCAAAATGTTTTTGTACAAGTGTCCGGGGCTTCTTCTAAGAAGTTACCGGAATCAAAAGTCCTAACAAAACAAAAGGCTCCTATCTAAAGACCCGGGGGGAGGCTCATACTTTTTCGTTGGCGTCCTCCCCCCGGGGGGCTTCTTCCAAGGTCGGGGCTGGGACATCCCCCGCCGGAGGCGCCGGAGCCGGGAATCTCGCCCGGATGATCCGGTCGTAGAATCCTCCGGCAAGCTGCTCGACCTCCCGGCGCGACGGCTCGAAGGAGTCCGGGAAGCTTCGGGGGATGCGGCCCCCGATCGCCCGGGCGCCGACCCCCCGGAACTCGACGAGCCCCGCAGTAGCCGCGACAATGGGGATCGCCCGGCCCCGCGCCCGAGTGTCGGCAGCCTCCTGAATGGCGGAGACCTGTGCGTTGAGAAAACGCACAGCCTCCGCGAGGGTCGCCGGCAGCACCTCCTTGCTCCCGGAGCCTAGGCTTACGCCAAGGCTCTCGAGGGCCGTACGGACGGAGCGGCCCGCGTCCGCCACCGCCCGGACGCTCGAGCCCTCGAGCTCCCGGAGCACCTCCTCCCTCGCCTTGGCCTCCTCCCGGAGGCGGCCGTTGACAGCCTCGGAAATATGAACCTGGGCCCGGACCCGGTTCAGTTCCGCGAGGGCTTCGTCGCGTTCCCGGAGGGCCTCCTCACGCTGCCCTACGGAGGCCGCGACCCGGCCCTCCACTTCCTTAAGCAGCCGGGTGACCCGCTGCTCAAGGCCCCAGGTAACATCTGCCACCTACAAAATATATAGAGTTAGAAAAATCTCAAGTGCAGGAAATAAATGAAGACGTCATCGACTCGAGTTACCTGGGCCCCGAGGGACTGAAGCCCCTGGAAACGCTCATAGAGCGTTCTCTCCGCGACGAAGGCCTGCACCTTCCGGGTGTGCAGGCCCTCTGCGTACCGGGCGACTTCCCCCGCAGGAAGCAGAGGGGCCTCTCGCCCGGCGCCGGCGTCGCGGCCGGTGGGGGGTCCCCGAACCTGTGAGTCCGGTAACGCGGCTGGTGTCACCTGCGTCTTCGTGGCCGAGGTCTCCTCCGAAGACGTGGCCGAGGAGCTTCGGGCAGTGGTCCCTGCCAGGGGGGGGATCATCAGACCTTTCCCCGCCCCGGGCCGAAAGGTCCTCGGGGCCTCCTCCTCCGGAGGAACCTCGTAGACCGAGGGGCTCCCCCCCTCGTCCATCGGCCAAACCCGCGGAGGTGAGGCCTCCACGAATCTCACCTCCAGCCTCTCCGGCTCCGAGGAAGCCGGAAGTGGCAGGAGGGGCTCCACCGAGGGTGGCGACGGGGCGTAGTTGGCCAAGTCGGACACCGCCCCGTCTGCGGCCGCCTCCTTTCCCCGGGCCTCGACGGGGCTCTTCGGCGGAGGAGGTGTTGCCCCCTTCCGGGCCGGTGCCCGGACACGCTTGCTCCCGGGGGTCTCGTCCCGGGGCTTCGCCGGTGTCGCCGCCGGCGTCGACGATGGGCCGGGGGCCTTTTGGACCCTGGCCTTCTTGGGCTCCGAGCCCCCGGCCGCGTCCCTCCCTCGTTTGTGCGACCCGGGGGTGGGGAGAGGCTTCCTCTCCGGTAGCTTTAGCCCGTAGGCCTCAGTGACCAAGTTCCGGGGAGGGCCCTCCCCCACGAGGCGCACGACGCGCTCGTGCTCGTCGGCGAAGTACCTCCCCAAGAGGTTCTCCGCCTTCTCCCGCGCCGCCGGGTACGGCCAGACTACAAGAGGTAAAGAGTTAGTCAAATTTCCAGAAATTTGTAAATGCAATGCAGGTAGTGGACTTACATCGAGTCACCGGTTTGACCAGGGGCCGCTGCTCGGGGCCCATGCCGATCCCCCTCTTCCCGCCTGTGAAGGGGGAGATCCGGAGGAGCATTATCTCCTCGGCGGCGTCCCGCATTGAGCAGGTCTTCTTGGAGAGGACCACCCTGCCGAGGAGCTCAAACTCCTCGTCCGTCCACACCGGAGGCTTCGGCGCGGACGATCGGCTGTAGGTGGGGGGCTCCGAGGCATACACCACCGCCTCGTCCCGGACCCGGAGGTAAAACCACCTCCGGACCCAGTCGCCCCAGTGGTCCCGGGAGGCTGCCGCCGGGTAGTCGGCCACCCGGGACAGCAGCATTTGTACCATCACCGAACCGAAGGGGGACTTGGGTCCCCCCTTCACCAGGTGGGAGCTCCGCGCCGCCGGTTCGTAGAAGTACCGGAAGGCGCAGAGGGTGGGCTCCCGCCCGGTCGTCGTCTCGTAGAGCCAGATGAAGAGGCCCATCCGGACGAGGGCGTTCAGGGTGAGGTGGTTGAGCGCCACCCCGTACTCCTTCAGAAACTCCCGGAGCATGGGATGCACTGGGAGCCGGAGCCCCGCCTCCAGGAAGGCCTCGAAGGCCACGACCTCTCCGGGCCTAGGGCGGGGGGCTCCGTCTTTTCTCACAGGGACTCGGATGTCCCCGTCCGCGACGACGCCGCGCTCGACCATGGACTCGGCGTCCTCGGCCGTGAACTCTGACGCCCAGAGGAAATTCGGAGGGATTTCCTCCGGGGGCACTTCCGTGGCCTTTGCTCGACCCTTGGGTGCCATGAGGTTAGTCTCTTCTTTTTCTTCGGTGGCTAACTTTTCAGGAGGCTACTACTAAAACTTCCGGACGTCTGCTACCGGGAGCTAACTACCGGAAAGAGCTACCGAGAGAGCTGGGTTCGCTACGGTTGAGGTTTTGGAATGAGCTTCCGGGTCCCCCCAAGGCCCTATTTATGGGGGCGAGACGTGGTCTAGATGGGAGCCACGTGGCACCCCGCGGAGCAATCTGGACCGTTGAAGTTCAAACTGCGCGCGGGAAACGAAGGGACAGGCGTGCGAATCGAGGCACCAGTTCGAACCGCGCGTGCATTTATGGCGAAACGGCGCGGCCTTAAGCGCGGGGCACGGAAATCGAAGCGCCGCGGCTCCGGTGACTTCGTCTGGAGATTTTCCCAGTAACGTATGCCATACCCACCGGGGGCTCAAGCTTCGTCCCCGGAGGGCATGGGGGGCTGCTGTCGGGGGAAATCTCCGCGGGACAGTCCAGGTAAGTTGCGTCACATTCGCCCGGTGACGTAGCCCCCGGGCTCTCCCCGGGCGTCGCCTTTTGGCCCCTGGGATGTGGCCTCCGGCGCCGTCCCGGGTGCCGCCATTCGCCCGGGGACCTGGCCTCCGGCCCCTCCCCGGGCGCTACCTTTTGGTCCCCGGGACGTGGCCTCCGGTGCTCTCCTGGGCGCCTCCATTTGCCCAGGACCTGGTCTCCGGTGCCCTCCCGGGCGCTGCCATTTGCCCGGGAACGTGGTCTCCGGCCGCTCCCCGGGCGCCGCCATTTGGCCCCCGGGACATGGCCTCCGGCGCCGTCCCGGGCGCCGCCATTTGCCTGGGGACGTGGTCTCCGGCCGCTCCCCGGGCGCCGCCATTTGTCCCCCGGGACATGGCCTCCGGCACCGTCCCGGGCGCCGCCATTTGCCCGGGGACGTGGTCTCCGGCCGCTCCCCGGGCGCCGCCGTTTGGCCCCCGGGACATGGCCTCCGGCGCCGTCCTGGGCGCCGCCATTTGGCCCCCGGGGCATAGCCTCTGGCGCCGTCCCGGGCGCCGCCATTTTCCCGAGGACGTGGTCTCCGGCCGCTCCCCGGGCGCCGCCGTTTGGCCCCTGGGACATGGCCTCCGGCGCCGTCCCGGGCGCCACCATTTGGCCCCCGGGGACGTAGCCTCCGGGCTCTCCCGGTAAAGTCTCGAGTTGTTTGTCACGTGCAGGTCACGCGAGGAGCGCCTCGGGAATCAGCGACCACCTGCCAAGCATCCAAGGCGTTTGACCGGGAGAAGGACGGTCCTACCCTTCAATCCGACGGTGGCTTCCGAGGTAGTTTAGGTTTTTTGCCTCTTTTTGGGGCTATAAATAGCCCTTGTACCCCTCTGTTGTAAGGATCGGATCACTCTTATTGGAATAGCTACACTCACAGGCATGCTCCGGAAGCCTCTCCCCCGGAGAGAGCCTCCCCAGCCGACTCCGGTCGGGAGCGTGTCGACAGGACTAGGGCCCCCACCGGGACCCGAACCTGTATAAATCCTCGTGTCTTTACTTGTGCTTGTCCGGCGGGGGAGGACCGGTCATCCGGTAAACCCGCGCCGCGTAATCTTTGCTAGGATCATTCTCAAAACCTGCCGGGGTATTCGCAATACCACGACACATATTGATTTGTGAAAAGAATCAATTATTGCTCAAATCAAGTATATACTCCAATTGAAATGAAAATTTGCATAAATGATTCTCAATGCATCACGTATGTTTTCCCAAAGAATTTTTGAAAAATGATTTGAAGAATTCTTCGATTATAGATCCAAGTAATATACGTCACTTACATATTGCAAATTAGTCAAGAATGGTTGTCCACCCATAATCCTTCTTCGTGGTCGTCTCGCAGGTAACTTGTTTCGTCAATATCTTCGGTAGGGACAGATTGAAGAATTCCATCTAAAATGGAGGTAGTTCGTCGAACTGATCATACTCTTCTTCGTCCACAACGTCTTCGACCCCAACAATACGTCTCTTACTATGAAGGACAACGTGCAACTTTGGGTTGGCCGGGTCAACGATGTAGAACACCTGTGTGGCTTGCTTAGCAAGTATAAATGGATCATCTTGGTGTGCGACTCTACTGAGATCGACGAGAGTAAACCCATAATTGTCGACTTTAACACCTCGAGGGATTTTGACCCATTGGCATCGAAACAGAGGAATCTTAAGTAATACATAATCGAGCTCCCATATTTCCTCAATAACACCGTAATATGAGTCGAGTGCCCTTACTGCCCTGGCATCCTCCAAAATAGCAAGTAGTGTCACTCCACTACATTCCATAGTACTCTTCTCGTCTTGAGTTCTTGTGTAAAATGAATAGCCGTTGATGTCATACCCCTGCCAAGTCCCTCAGTAAATCTAGGCCCTCTGGCCAACCATGTAACAACTTCGTCTGCGTCGCCCTCAGAAGCTTGCAGGACTCTATTTTCGATCCACCCAGCAAACTTCCTGTTATGTTCTTTGGTGACCCAAATCTCTGGCTTCGAGGGATTCTGTTTCCGTAACATTTCCTTGTGTTCGTGTATGTATGGCTCCACCCCCGTCATGTGCTGTAAGACCCAAAAATGGGCTTTTGCATACAGACCACTAGAGGGGACGACTACTTTAAATCCAATCGTTCCAATGCCCTGAAGCCTGCCCTCATGCCGGGACGTAGGAACGCCAATTGGGTCAACCTCGGCCATATAGTTGATGCAAAATTCGATCACCTCCTCGGCGGCATAACCTTCAATGATACTGCCCTCAGGCTGATGTCGATTCCTTACATATCCCTTCAAGATACCTATAAATCTCTCAAATGGATACATGTAGCGCAGGAATACGGGTCCACAAAACTTAATTTCTCTGACAAGGTGAACAATTAGATGGACCATAACATCAAAAAAAGATGGAGGGAAATACATCTCCAGCTGACAAAGAGTTGTAGTCACATCGCGTTGCAAATCGTCCGGTACATCCAGATAAATTACCAGCAAGGACACAGTTGCAGCAAATATTCAAATCCAAAAAATCTGACAAGTTCCACGAATGGAGCTAATTAACTTGCTAGGAGCACACGCTTACGTACCTTGCCAGATATTGTGTTGAAGAAATAACATAGCTTTGTAATTGTCTCTCTGATTTTGACTGGGAGAATGCCTCTAATAGCAATGGGAAGCATTTGTGACATCAGTACATGACAATCATGAGACTTCATACCAACCAGTTTCAAGTCTTTCATGGACACAAGTTTTTTCAAGTTCGCAGAATACCCGCATGGAACTTTGACACCATGTAGGCACTGACAGAGTTCTGTTTTTTCTCTTTTTGATAAAGTATAGCAGGCCGGGGGGAGGTATGTCCACTTTCCCTTCTCCAACGGTGCAAGCTCAGTCCTTATGCCCATGTCGAGCATGTCACGGCGAACGTTGATGCCACCTTTCGTCTTTCCTGGAATGTTCAACAACAAACCAATCAAACTGTCACAAACATTTTTCTCTACGTGCATGACATCAATGCAATGTCGAACTTGTAAGTGCTCCCAATATGGCAGATCCCAAAGAATCGATCTCTTCTTCCAAAAAATTTTTCCTGGAGGTTTAGAACATTTACCGAACTCAACTTTGGTGTCCTTCACGCGCAAGTAAAGCTCCTTACCAGTCACAAACACTGGGGCTGATCCTTTCTCAGGCTTCCCATTGAATGACTTCCTCTTCTTACGGTAGGAGTGATGCATTGGAAGGAATCGGCGGTGACCCATGTACACTGTTTTTCTGCAGTTCGATAACCACATGCTTTCAGTTTCATCCAGGCAAATAGGACAAGCCTTGCCTCCTTTCGTACTATACACCGACAAATTTCCATAGGCCGGGAAATCATTTATGGTGCAAAATATCATGGCCGGCAACATGAAATTCTCTCGCTTATGTGCATCCCACACCCACACCCGCACCCCTTCGCTCCACAATTTATGTAAGTCCTCGACTAACGGTGATAGAAACACGTCAATATCATTCCCGGGTTGTCTGGGTCCTCAAATTAGTAACGACATCATGATGTACTTGCGCTTCATACATAACCAAGGAGGAAGATTGTAGATGCATAAAAGAACCGGCCAAGTGCTATGTCGACTGCTCATATTTCCGTGTGGATTCATACCATCCGTACTCAGCCCAAACCTTATATTCCTCACTTCACCGCCAAACTCACCGAATGTTCTGTTAATGTTTCTCCATTGAATGGAATCAGCTGGATGTCTTAGTTTTTCGTCTTGTTTCTGACCTTCAACATGCCAACGCAAGTACTTCGCATCTTTCGGATTTGCAAACAGCCGTTTCAATCTAGAAATCACAGGCAAATACCACACAGTTTTGACCGGAGGCCCTTTCTTTACCTCATCACATCCATTGTGATAAATTTTGTCCTCATGCTTATACTGCGATGCACCGCATCTTGGACAAACATGCAAATCCTCATACTCGTTACGGTACATAACACAATCATTTGGGCATGCATGTATTCTTTCAATTTCCATTCCCAACGGACACAATAGTTTTTTGGCCTGGTAAACCGATCTTGGCAACTCATTTCCCTCTGGAAGCATGTCCACTAACAGATCCAATTAATAGCGCCGTGAAACTCTTATCGCTCCAACCGTTGCTTGCCTTCAAGTTATATAATCTCAACACAGAAGACAACTTTGTAAATTTTGCACATCCGGGGAACAAAGGCTTCTCAGAATCAACAATTAATTTCTCAAATTTAGCTAAATCGTTTTCGCTGTAATCTTCTTCTACATCACGTAACATTTCATCTAAATTATCGTCATCTACATGGACTTCCGAATGAACATTACCAATGTTCTGATCATGATCATCATTACTGCAATCCACTTCCAGGTGCTACTGAGTGGTAGTAGTGCTCGTTTCCTCAAGATCTTCACCATGCCATATCCAACGGGTATAGCGTGCGTTAAAACCATGACGAATCAAATGACTCCTAATCTGATCAGAGTTGCCGAACCTTTTTAAGTTCATACAATCTATACAAGGACAATGCATATCTTTCTCTCCCTTCTTCGCCTTTTCTTGCTCAGCAAATTTAATAAACCCATTCACACCCTCCAAATACTCAACAGTAGTACGTTTTATTCCATACATCCAATATTCTCGGTCCATCTACAATTATTTCACAAAATTGACAAATTGAAATAAATAATTAATGACTCAGGGCATGCATATATGCATTAAACATAATTAGCTAGGCCATATGTGTGTACAGCTGCTTAATTACATTAAATGGATTTGTATATATGAAACCCTAATTAACTTGATGCATTAATTGGAAGAGCCAGCTAGCTAGCTGCTTAACTTCAGCAAACTATAGCTAGCTAGCCAACCTAGCCTTCTAGCTAGTTTGGAGCTACATGTATCTAGTTTAATGAATTGCAAGTAGAGAGAGAGGGAGAGTCTGAAAGAGTGATCAAGAGAGAGAGAGAGAGAGGTGATGAGAAGATGATAATACCGAGGGGGATGGAATTATGATCAACCTCTCAGCTAGCTTCTCCAGATCACTCTAGCTTGGAGCGTGGATGCATGTACGGTAGAAATGATTCCAACATGCAGAGCGCAGAGCAGGGGTCGACCTAATTAAGTTGTACAATTTTACTATCGGTTCAAAAACACAAACCGATAGTAAAATAAGGTCCCCACTGTCATAACAATTAGTTTATATGACGTCATTTACTATCGGTTTGTTTTATATAACCGATAGTAAACTTTACTCTATTATATCGGTTAGTACAGTAAGAACCGATAGTAAAAAGTCAGTAATTTCACTATCAGTTACGCAAGAAAAACTGATAGTACTATTTAATATATTATATCGGTTGGTATAGTACAAACCGATAGTATAAAGTGCGTAATTTTACTATCAGTTACGAATGAAAAACCGATAGTACTATTTTATATATTATATCGGTTTGTATAGTAATGACCGATAGTAAAAAATGTTTGTATTTCACTAACGGTGTACCAGTGTCTAACCGATAGTGATGTTTATCTGATTTGCATGCTTTTTCCTGCATATTTTACCCAGGCTTGTGCACATTTTAGTCTTGTATTACGTCATATTTCTAGATTATTCCAGATTTGTCGCCAAATCGAGCGGATTACTCGTTTTGCAATTTTTATCGCAGGTCGGCGACGATTGGACGGTCTTTTCGGCTGACGGACGCGCTTCATTGGTTGGATCCAAGCCTCGGTCGATTCCAGATGAAAGCGCTCGTTCCTACGGACGCGTAGGAACTGACCACGCTCGAATCGGAGTCTCCGGGAGCCCGGAACGCTCAATTCCGGTTGCCGAGGACCCAGCAGCTATTTCCAGAGAACCCGGGGGCCTTTTCGCAAAAAGACCAAAAATTGGCTTAATCCAGCCCGGCCGCCACTGTGGAGAGGGGAGCCCGGCATTTATTTTTTTTACTCCTTTCTTCTTCTTCCCCGAATCATTCTTCCACACCTCCCTCCACCTCGCCGCCGGCGGCCGGGCCATACGCCGGCGGTGCTCCATCCTCACCACCGACGAACCAGACCACGGTGCAGTTCCTTTTTCTTCATTCTTCCTTCCCTCCTCTCCCCATTTCTTCTCTTCTTTCCTTCTTTTCTTTTTCTCGCCACCGTCTTCTTCTCCGGCGCAATTTCTCCTTCTGTCTCCCCCAAAATTCTTCCACACCTCCGTCCACCCCCGGCGCTAGCCGGTCTCTTCTTCCTCCCCTTCTTCTTTTTTTTGTCCATTTCTTGCTCCAGCCTCTTCTTCGCGCCATCTCCACCGGAGCCGCCGCGCTGCACCTCCGTTCCCGCGCCGCCGTGACCTCCCTCTGCGCCGCGCCCGATCCAGCCGCCTCCGCCGCCGATCTCGTCTCCTCTCACCGCGCCGCTCCTCCCTTCTCGGCCATCTCCACCATCCGGCGCCGGCCGCTGATCCTCGTCCCCGTCACCCGACGCCGCCTCTCCACCTTACGCGCGCCGGATCTACCGATCGAGCCATCGCCGGAGCTGCGTCCACACCGCCACGTGCCGATCTGCCTCGAGCTCGCCGGCGCCACCATCGCGTCGCCGCCACCGCCGGATCTGCCCTCGCCGCCACCATTCTCCTGATCCCGGATCTGCACCGTCTCGCGCATCCAAGCCATCGTCCCGAGCCGTCTTCGACAACCCTGCTCCAGGCTCGGCCACCAACTCCCTCGACCACGGCCATTCCCTTCGACCAGCAACTCTAGCGGCTGTAATTACTGGTTCAATCCTTCTCACCTTCTTTGTTCTTGAATTCTTCTTTGTTCTTGAATTCTGATAAACTGATGAAGATGAACATTGCATGTATGAGATGATGAATACCTGTAAAGAATTGAAGTGTTTTTAACCATGTGTGTTTAAGAGAAATTGCTCTTTTGATCTGATGAACTGAATCGTCTTCTGGAACAACATCTGGTTTTAAATTGAATAGGAATGCACTTCATTTATACCTATCTGTGATGCAAATTGCTATCTATTGAGATGAAATGTTTTATGTCTGTATGAAGTTGCATGTTTGATTCTGTTGTACTATTTATTTGAAATGTTGGATGCCCCAATTCAGTTACAAATCTGTCCGATTCGACAGGTTGTATTTTGTGAACTCATGTCGTGATATTGAACTGTGTTGAATCAATGTTCATATGAATTGCATACTTGCTAAGTTGAAGTTCCTCTGTTTGCCTATCTGAACTGCATCTTGAAAAGTTGAGTTCTTTGTGATAGAGTTGGAATTTGGTTGAGTTTTCTCATGGCTAAATCCTTAAGGTATTGTGTTGTTGAAGCCCTTTTCTGGTGACTTGTTTGCAGCTTGACTGAAACCATGGTTTTGCATGCCTGTGAATCTGTTGAAATGAACCTTGATATAAGAAAGGGTGAAACAGTAATGAATTTGGTCGACTTTTGCACAAATTCTAGTCGCCCTGTTAATTGATTTCATTCTGAATCAGTTGAGTTGTTGCTTGTACTCCTTGATGGTTGTTAGGGGATTAATTGATGGTGCGATCACCTCTGTCTTCCTCTCTCTTTCTACTGACATCTCTCTTTCTTTCATCTATTTTCGTTTCTTATCCATTGATTTAGTTTAGTTTACACGTTTTGCTTCTCTAGTCCCTGTGGAAAGAACGACTAGAATACTCGCCTACTGCATCGTCCTCGTTCTATTGCGAGACGGTCTAGGCCGGTATCAATTTTTGGCGCCGTTGCCGGGGACTAGATGAAAGTGAATGTGTTTGACTAGATTAAATCATTTTGTTTTTGTTTTTGTTTTTGTTTTTGGTTTTTGTTTGCATCTTTTCCCGCCCCTTTTTCCCTCCCAGTTCTTTTATTTCTCGCCTTTCCTCTTGTCCTTTTCTCGTTGATTGATTTTTGCTGATTGAGGATATGGATGGTTCGCAGTATTTTTGTGATGCATGTGACAATCTCAGTGCTAAACTAGATGATTTGCCTCGTCAGATGGATACAGCCCTTCGTGGATTATTTGCTCATATTAGTGTTGCTCCTATATGTTGTATTTGTGGTATTCGAGGTCATTCACCCGCCGCTTGTCAGCGTGGTCGAGCATCCACTACATATCGTCCTGGATGGCCTACATACCGAAATTCACCATATAGGAACAACCACCCTGTTATCTCATCATCTTCTCCTAGTTATCTTTCGCAGGGTTTTAGGTACGGAGAGCGGCTTCCATGTACATCACATCAGGCTCTGTACTTGTCACATCAGCAGTACTCACAGCAGCCTCCTACATATGAGGATACACCATCTAGACGTGAGGTGCTGTTTGAGCGTCATTTGGAAAAGATGAACGAGTTTCTACATCCACCACCACAGTCGCCTCCCGAAGTTGAGGATACATCCAGACTTGAGGCACTGATGGAGGGCTTGGTTAAGCAATCTGAGCGACTCATGACCCAGCATTCAAGGGATGTGGAGTTATTGCGGACTGAGATGCAAGGTGTGCGATCCTGCATAGCTGAGTTCAGAGGATATCGAGATCCAGTCCACATCTTGCCATCTCAAGTACCCGCATTTGAGACCATCACACCTCCGTTGAGTGTCCCGGAGCCCATCCATGACACCTATCTTGGAGACCCTCACGGAGAGACCACAGTATTGAGCGACGAGCTTCGACACGATCTTATTCCTTCGACGTCGCATCAATCACCTCCGCCTCCTATTGATTTGATCATGTTTGATGATGATGATGGAGAGCTTGTTTTTGAGACTCCTCTACGTCCGTTTGGACCGTTTTCTTTTGATGATCCATTGGCAGACGGACCAGAGATGGAGAGTGTCAGTTTTGACGTTGCAGACCTTTTGGACTACTCCTTGAGCCACGAGATCGAGAGGGAGACATTCTTATTTGCTGATGAGGGACTTCCTTCTGACATAGGGGTGCCAGTTCATCCTGCTCTACCAGACACGACCCCCGTGGAGGTCCTTCCTACCCCAGACTTCACGCCATCCACTATTCAGGTAGACTCAAAACCCCTCTCGTATCATTATGAGTTGTCTAGTTCTGACGAAGTTATTCATATTCCTTTGAGTTGTCATTCATCCTGCATCGATATATGCCATCCTCATGATATGTATAGTCAGTCGATCTACGAGAAAGGATTTTCGTCAGCTGACCTTTTGGAGGGCCTTGTCCCTACCATACACACGTGCTTGGTCTTTCTTTATCTTATTTGCAGGTTAGCACGTGTGGCTTCTCGACCGCGAGCAGACTTGCTCCGAGTCGACATTCCTTGGGATCCTGGTGGATTCCCAGGTATGCTGCTTTCGACAGTATGCTGCTTTCGACAGGAGGGTGGACGTGGAGCTTCTACTACGTCCCATGCTTGCCTCTCCACTCGCGCTTCAACGCTATATCCTTTGAGGGTCGAGCTTCCGACCTAAAAGAAGCGCTTTTCGGGAGGCAACCCGAGTGTTTTCTCTCTTTCTTTATTTTTGTTATTTATTTTCCTTTATTTTGTAGGATTGTTCTTAGTTTCTTCTTTGGTTGTTCTTTCAGGGCATCATCCTCATATGGCGGCTTGGCAAATTTGGGATACTTTGGATGGTTCATCGCAGCGTCATCGTCTTCATCCTTGACCCGGTGAGCTATTGCGGACCTCTCATATGACCCTTGTGCATGAAATTTATTTTGTGTTCCCATCTCCATGTGTTCATCTCATGTTGTTGCATTGTGGACTATGCAACCATTTAAGCTTGGGGGGGAGAATGCATTTCTTGTTGTGCTGTAATTCTGAAAATCTGGGTCAATGGGTCAAATTTTTCAAAATTGAGCTTCTATGTGCAAGTTTGTGCTTATATATGAGATCTGTGGTATGTAATTGTTTATCTTATGTTGTGAGTGATCTATATCCAGCCTTGTGGGCTTGTATGTATGTGGTTATGACCTGTTGTGATTGTGATATATATACTTGTGTTGTATGGACCAACGAGCATAATCTAGAAAGGTCATGCCAAAATTTTTCAGAAAATCTAGACTTGTGCTAATTTGTACATATTTTATGCATGACGTAGCTTTTGACTAGATGTGCTTTCTTGTTGCCTTCACTGCCTACTTGGCTTCGAGAGCTTTTTGTCTGACTAGTTGAGTAATTGCATGCTTCAGTGGCTCGACAAATTACTGTGTGTTGAATTGTGTTCAATCATCTTCTAATGCCACTAGAATTGTTTGCACCTAGCCTTGTTTCGGATGTCGTTGAAATTTGAATATTTATGGATATCCATGTTGCCGCATTCTTTCATGTATATTGAAATGTCAATTGTTGAGCTTGATCTTTACACACATGCTTAGAACACAAGTCTCCTAAACTATCATTTAAACCGTGCAAACCAATTTGAAAAAATCTTGCTAATAAGGTTGCAATTGTTTGTTCTCTACCTTGTAGACACTGCCATTCTATTTTTCTTTCTTTTGAATAAAAACTCTCCTGTTCCATTGCTCCTCTGAGTTTTCAGTATGAAAGCATGGTTTGCACATTTTCAAACATAATAAGTGCACAAACCTTCGCTTCATCTTTTCTGACTCATGAGCATGTTTTTATAAACACTCTAGTGAGCTAACCAGCCTAGAGCGAAGCACGGAGAGAACCGCCTAAATAAGTCGAAGGGTGGAGACTAGCATAAGCACCATACTCTGTTTTAAAATTTTTAATAAGGTTAAAATGGTTCACTTGATGTTTATGGAGACTGTAGACCTTTCATGCTTGTGTATTGTTTCTACTCACTTTGATATTTCATATTTATATGATTGGATGCAGGCGATATGAATAGATGTGGATATTCTTATTTCTTTGGTACCCAAAACTAGTTTAACTGTTTGCGATTCTTGTGTGAATTATTAGATGGTTGAGTCACTTGATACACACCTTAATTTGTCGAGGTCACTATAGCTGCACTCTACTCTTCTACGTCAGATGTTGTTTGCCTTTTGCCCAGACTTATTTCTTATCTCATTGCTTGAGGACAAGCAACGATTCAAGCTTGGGGGGATGATGTTTATCTGATTTGCATGCTTTTTCCTGCATATTTTACCCAGGCTTGTGCACATTTTAGTCTTGTATTACGTCATATTTCTAGATTATTCCAGATTTGTCGCCAAATCGAGCGGATTACTCGTTTTGCAATTTTTATCGCAGGTCGGCGACGATTGGACGGTCTTTTCGGCTGACGGACGCGCTTCATTGGTTGGATCCAAGCCTCGGTCGATTCCAGATGAAAGCGCTCGTTCCTACGGACGCGTAGGAACTGACCACGCTCGAATCGGAGTCTCCGGGAGCCCGGAACGCTCAATTCCGGTTGCCGAGGACCCAGCAGCTATTTCCAGAGAACCCGGGGGCCTTTTCGCAAAAAGACCAAAAATTGGCTTAATCCAGCCCGGCCGCCACTGTGGAGAGGGGAGCCCGGCATTTATTTTTTTTACTCCTTTCTTCTTCTTCCCCGAATCATTCTTCCACACCTCCCTCCACCTCGCCGCCGGCGGCCGGGCCATACGCCGGCGGTGCTCCATCCTCACCACCGACGAACCAGACCACGGTGCAGTTCCTTTTTCTTCATTCTTCCTTCCCTCCTCTCCCCATTTCTTCTCTTCTTTCCTTCTTTTCTTTTTCTCGCCACCGTCTTCTTCTCCGGCGCAATTTCTCCTTCTGTCTCCCCCAAAATTCTTCCACACCTCCGTCCACCCCCGGCGCTAGCCGGTCTCTTCTTCCTCCCCTTCTTCTTTTTTTTGTCCATTTCTTGCTCCAGCCTCTTCTTCGCGCCATCTCCACCGGAGCCGCCGCGCTGCACCTCCGTTCCCGCGCCGCCGTGACCTCCCTCTGCGCCGCGCCCGATCCAGCCGCCTCCGCCGCCGATCTCGTCTCCTCTCACCGCGCCGCTCCTCCCTTCTCGGCCATCTCCACCATCCGGCGCCGGCCGCTGATCCTCGTCCCCGTCACCCGACGCCGCCTCTCCACCTTACGCGCGCCGGATCTACCGATCGAGCCATCGCCGGAGCTGCGTCCACACCGCCACGTGCCGATCTGCCTCGAGCTCGCCGGCGCCACCATCGCGTCGCCGCCACCGCCGGATCTGCCCTCGCCGCCACCATTCTCCTGATCCCGGATCTGCACCGTCTCGCGCATCCAAGCCATCGTCCCGAGCCGTCTTCGACAACCCTGCTCCAGGCTCGGCCACCAACTCCCTCGACCACGGCCATTCCCTTCGACCAGCAACTCTAGCGGCTGTAATTACTGGTTCAATCCTTCTCACCTTCTTTGTTCTTGAATTCTTCTTTGTTCTTGAATTCTGATAAACTGATGAAGATGAACATTGCATGTATGAGATGATGAATACCTGTAAAGAATTGAAGTGTTTTTAACCATGTGTGTTTAAGAGAAATTGCTCTTTTGATCTGATGAACTGAATCGTCTTCTGGAACAACATCTGGTTTTAAATTGAATAGGAATGCACTTCATTTATACCTATCTGTGATGCAAATTGCTATCTATTATGTCTGTATGAAGTTGCATGTTTGATTCTGTTGTACTATTTATTTGAAATGTTGGATGCCCCAATTCAGTTACAAATCTGTCCGATTCGACAGGTTGTATTTTGTGAACTCATGTCGTGATATTGAACTGTGTTGAATCAATGTTCATATGAATTGCATACTTGCTAAGTTGAAGTTCCTCTGTTTGCCTATCTGAACTGCATCTTGAAAAGTTGAGTTCTTTGTGATAGAGTTGGAATTTGGTTGAGTTTTCTCATGGCTAAATCCTTAAGGTATTGTGTTGTTGAAGCCCTTTTCTGGTGACTTGTTTGCAGCTTGACTGAAACCATGGTTTTGCATGCCTGTGAATCTGTTGAAATGAACCTTGATATAAGAAAGGGTGAAACAGTAATGAATTTGGTCGACTTTTGCACAAATTCTAGTCGCCCTGTTAATTGATTTCATTCTGAATCAGTTGAGTTGTTGCTTGTACTCCTTGATGGTTGTTAGGGGATTAATTGATGGTGCGATCACCTCTGTCTTCCTCTCTCTTTCTACTGACATCTCTCTTTCTTTCATCTATTTTCGTTTCTTATCCATTGATTTAGTTTAGTTTACACGTTTTGCTTCTCTAGTCCCTGTGGAAAGAACGACTAGAATACTCGCCTACTGCATCGTCCTCGTTCTATTGCGAGACGGTCTAGGCCGGTATCAGATAGTAAAAAGCCTCTTCTCCGCCGCTGTCGTCCTATTCTATCGGATTTTTCCCAGATTGCTTATAACCGTTAGAAGATATGGGTTAGTGGATTGCATTTCTGCAGTAGTGGAAGGATCTCCAAGCGACCATCGAGTTGCAGAACTCGAAAGTTGATTCTGTTTGCAGGGAGAACAAGGACTTGAACGCGTCACTCTTAGCCTGCAGCAGTGTTCAACAGGACATCTTCGAAAAATTGAAGATGGTGGCTGGTTTGCTAAGGGCTGATGTGGTCGAAACCGAGATGGATGACCTTAGCCTTAGCGACTGGACTACACTGGTCGCGACCCAAGCGGAGTCACTCCTCGAGTATCTTCCTGAAGATACAAGGCAGCAAAAAGAGGCGATCAAAACCAGAGTGCGATCAGCGGCCTCCGCCATCCTCTGCCGGCTTCGTCTTCACCATGGCCTAGATCTTGATCTGAATCCAGTGGTGGGAGAATCAGAGGTCGAGAGTGAAGACTAGCTTGAGGTCATAATGGAGGAAGTCAAACCTCTAGTAGAAGATCTCTTGAAAGAGCTCGGCCTATTGTAAAACCTGTACCTGTACAGATATAATTTATACAATGCAAATGTATGCATTATTTTTTGAAAGAAAGCGTTTCTTTTTGTTTTATGTTGTGACCATATTCCCCTAGCCCCCTCCTGTGATTATGTATACTGAAGACTTAGTATTATAAGCACAAGAAAAATATGGGTGTAATGACGACCAGGAATATCCGACCAGACCGAAAATCATGTTCGATACAATACCCGACCTTATTGTAAACCGGCAACCACTCTGATGACCAAGAACATGCCAGCAAGCCCCATGTGCATTGAGAAACGACTTATTGAGGGGTGTCTTGTCTGGAAGTGATCACGAGATCGGCCAGCGAATCCGATCAGGGTATTATAGTGATATAATTATCGGCGACCAGCCCCCGAGCCAGACTCGTGACATATGGGCAAAAGGAATAATTATCACATGAAACAACTAAAAGTACTGATTTTGTTAAATCATGCTAATTGAAAAGGAAAAGGGTGGGTAACTTACACGTAGAACTTGCGTAGTTGATCGATGTTCCATGTATTGGATAAGATCCGATCGTCCTCCATTGCTAACCGAGCTGATCCTGGTCACTGCACCGAAACAACAGTGTAGGGACCTTCCCATTGTGGGGAGAACTTGTTGCGATTAGATTGGTTTTGTATTTTACATAAAACCAGATCGCCCACGTGAAGACTACGTGGTCGTACCCTTTTGTTATGGTATTTGCACAAAGCTTGCAAATACACCACGGACTTGACCAGAGCTCGATCACGTTTTTCTTCTAGGAGGATTAGATCTTGTAATCGTTGTCCGTCCTGATCGACTTGCTCGAATTGATTTGATCGGACATAAGCAATACTAATTTCCATGGGTAACACAGCCTCAGCTCCGTATAATAGATGGAAAGGTGTCTCACCGGTGGCTCGACTAGAAGTATTACGTAGTGCCCACAGAATGGTATAGAGCTCATCTACCTAAGCCCCCGAGCGTGTCTTAAGGCGATTAAAAATGCGCTTTTTGATGCCCTGCAATATTTTCCCATTGGCACGTTCGATGGCACCATTGCTCTGCGGATGAGCTACAGAGGCAAAGCACACCTTAGTTCCAATTGTGTCACAATAGTCCAGAAAAAGACCGCTAACAAATTGGGAACCATTATCAGTGATGAGACGATTTGGAACACCGAATCGTGTCACAATGTTCTTATGAAAGAACTTTTGTGCAACAGCAGCAGTAATATTGCGCACTGGTTTGGGCTCAATCCACTTTGTAAACGTGTCAACAGCTACGAACAATAACTTGTATCCATTGACCGCTTGTGGCATAGGACCAACAATATCCATTCCCCGGACCGCGAAGGGCCGTGATAGAGGAATGGTTTGTAGAGCGCAGGCAGCTTGATGAACCTGTCTCGCATGAAACTGACACTGAGGACATGTCTTGACCATATTCTTGGCATCATCAAGTGCCAAAGGCCAGTAAAATCTTTGTCAGAAAGCCCTTCCCGGCCAGTGTTCGGAATGACGCATGTGCACCACATACACCGTCATGAATTTCTTTCAAGAGGGATTTACCTTCCTCTTGAGACACACAGCGCATGAATACTCCTTGAGTACCTTTTCTATACAAAACCCATCTATAAGTTTGGATAGGCGCGCTTTTCGAACTAACCGATCGCTCTCGGTTTTGGCCTCGGGCAAGGTCCCGTGTTCGAGATAGACCCTCAATGGATGGGTCCAATCTCGTTCTTGTCCGAGGTTGGTAACGCAGACTGTTACCAGATCATCCTCGGCCGTAGTCATGATCGAAGGATGTTCCAAGTGTTCGATGAACACTCCTGCCGGGGCGGATGTGCGTGAGGACCCAATTTTGGATAATTGGTCTGCGAGAATATTGTCCTTTTGCGGGATGTATTGGACTTCGAAATGGCTGAAATGTTTTTCCAATCTCCTCACTTCCCCCAGGTAATGAGCCATTGTCTCATCGGAGGTGCTGTACTCCTTGTTTACCTGGTTTACGACCAGCAGTGAGTCTCCCCTCACCACTAATCGACGGACTCCGAGGAATTTAGCTACCCGGAGCCCTGCAATAAGACCTTCATACTCTGCTGCGTTATTGGTCGCAGCAAAGTGTAGTTGAATGACATACTTCAGCTGTTCTCCCTGAGGCGTAACTAAGACCACTCCAGCCCCCAAGTGTTGAAAACTACGAGAGCCGTCAAAGTACATTGTCCAGTGATCAAGGCCTTCCAAATCTTCGGACTCCTGCACAGGCGGCTCAGGATTAGTCCATTCGACCACAAAGTCGGCCAGGACCTGAGACTTGACCGCGGTGCGAGACGTGAAATGGATGTCGAATGCTCCGAGTTCGACTGCCCATTTTGCGATCCGACCAGATTTCTCCGGATTTCGGACAATGTCCCCCAAAGGAAAAGATGAGGGTACTGTGATCTTATGTGCTTGGAAGTAATGTTGTAGCTTACGGGAAGCCATCAGTAGCGCGTAAAGTATCTTCTACACCTCAGGGTATCTCTTCTTAGGACCATGAAGTCCTTCGCTTACGTAGTATATGGGTTTGTGCACACCTCTTTCTGCGATCAAGACAGCGCTGACCGCGCAAGGTGTGGCCGCCACATAAAGGAGTAATGGTTCCTCCTTATTGGGAGAAACCAAGACCGGCGGATTGGGCAAGTATGCTTTGACCTCCTGGAATGCTTTCTCGGCCTCATCGGACCATGTAAAATTATGGTGTTTGCGCAGGGCTTTGAAGAAAGGTAGTCCCTTTTCGCCTAGTTGTGAGATGAATCGGCTCAGTGCCGCCATGCGACCTGCCAGGCGCTGAACATCTTTGATGGTCGAAGGGGACCTCATTTATTCGATAGCCCTGATTTTTTCAGGATTAACCTCGATTCCTCTGGAACAAACAAGAAAACCAAGAAGTTTTCCAGATGAAACCCCGAAAGAACATTTCTCTAGGTTTAACTTTATTCCATATCGATTCAAATTATAGAAGATTTCAGCAAGATCGTCTAAATGAGACGAACTTTTTAAGCTTTTTACAACCATGTCGTCTACATAAACTTCAAGATTACGCCCCATCTAGGAAAGAAAGGTCTTTTGCAGCAAGCGCTGGTACGTGGAACCGGCGTTGTTGAGTCCAAACGGCATTCTGACGTAGCAGTAGGTGCCGAATGGTGTGATGAAGGTAGTCTTCTCTTCATCTTCTTCTGCCATGCTAATTTGGTGATATCTTGAGTAAGCATCCAGGAAACTCATCAGTTCAAACCCGCAGTAGAATCGACCAGCTGGTCAATGAGGGGAAGGGGAAAGTCATCCTTCGGACAGGCACTATTTAGGCTGGTGTAGTCGACGCACATGCGCCACTTGCCATTTGACTTGCGAACTATGACTGGATTTGCAAGCCATTCCTGGTGATCGACTTCGCGAATAAACCCGGCCTTCTGGAGTTTATCTAACTCCACTTGGATGGCTTCCTACCGATCAACAGCAAAATGCCTGAGCTTCTGCTTTATGGTCGCTGTCCAGGTCGAATTGCTAACCTGTGCTCGATTACCTCCCTTGGGACACCGGGCATGTCGGATGGTTTCCACGCAAGCACATCTGCATTAGCTCGGAGGAAGGAAATGAGCTCGAGTTTGTATTTGTCATCCAGGCCTGATCCAACCCGAATTGTCTTGGATGGATCATCTGGGTACAACGGAACCAGTTTTAATGTTTCATCTGGTCGAGGAGCAGCTTCGATTGTATCAATAAACATTGTGGCGATCTGGGCATCTCGGAGGGGAAGCTGATCTACCATCTCCAGGGATAACCGATCACATGTCAATGCCACGTTGCGACTGCCTCGGATCGAAATAACGCCCTTGGGGCCAGGCAACTTGCCGCACTGGTAAGCATAGTGCGTAGCCATCATGAACTTAGCAAGATTTGGCCTGCTAAAGATTGCGTTATAAGCCGAATCACAATCAATTATATTGAAAGTAACTAATTCTGTTCGGAAGTTATCTGGTTCACCCAGCGTGACCGGGAGCACCACCTATCCCAATGGCATCATAGAGGGACTAGGAATTATCCCATAAAACGGATGAATTATGGGTTTGATTTTCGAATGAGGAGTTTGCATCTCGTCGAGTGCCTTGACTAATAAAATGTCCAAGGAACTACCTCTGTCGATCAAGACTCTTTCGACTCTCGCATTGCTGATAATTGGGGTTATGACCAAACGTAGCCTCAATGGTCAAGTAAGCCCCACAAGGAAATCAGAGCAATCAAACGTCAAAGGAGTATCTGTAACACCCTGAGTTAGGGGTGAAAATTTCCTTTTTCATAAATAGCATGCATGCATGTATCTGTAGTATTATCCAGATCAGTTTCTATCTCAAGTCCTAAAATCTCCAAAATCTATCCTGTGACCTCAAATCAAGATCAGATTGTTCAGATGTGATCTATTAGTTATCCTGAATCTAAAAGTCTTCAGAACCTAGATCCAATTCTATCTCTAAATTCCAGATTTATCAACTTCTTCTGTTTTCGAAAACAGAAATACTTTATATTACCCAAATACCCTAAGTTTCAGAAATACAGATTTAATCAAAATCTTGACCAAGTTCAGACCAGATTATTCCTGGATTATGATCATGGGTATGTCAATACCTTAATATAAAAAGTTGACAGCCAGATTCTGCTATCTAAACTCTTTTCACAAATCAGTCCAAGAGTTATCGCAAATTAGTCCTTATCTGTTATCTGAAAATCCAAAAAGGCTAAAATCTCCAGATTAACTCCAAACTCAAAATCTCTTTGGCAAATCTTCTCAAAATGCTATTTGCCACAAGTTTCTCTTCTGTTCAAATTCCAAAATCTCATCCTAAGTGCCAGAATTCAAAATCAAATGAAATTCAGATTTCAATTACCCTAAATTACCCTATTTTCAGTTTGTATCGAAAACTATTCAAATATGTAAAATCTTATCATTTATCTTTGCTAAATATCCTGTTGAATATAATATACCAGATTAGTGAAATCAAATTCAGTTTAAACCTTCCAGAATTCCAGATTTACAGATTGGTCCAAATGTGAAAATCAAATATTGCAAATAAATCCATTTTCGACCAGGACAACAGCAGCATTCAACCAGGCCGTTTGCTGTACACGACCAGGGCTCTCCGTGGTTCCTTGCGCCGTGCACGCTCGCCGCCGGCCAAGCTTCGCCGCACTTGTGATCGTGCATGCCAGTACGCATGTGTCCTCGCCTCAGCCGTCACCGTGGCAGCGTCGTTGCTACGTCGACGACCAGCGTTTGCTCCCGCACGCGATCAGCAGCAACTTTGTCAGCAATCCATCGCCACGTAGCCTCGCCGCGCCAGTACTTGTCGCCACCGCTTGCTACAAGCCTTGCCAGGTCCCGATGAGGCGACATTATGATCAGTTGAAAACTTGTCGCCGTCGCATCACCGCTCTCGCTGTTTCTTCGCCGCTACTGCTCCAGCACGCAACCGATCTCATCACAGCAGTCAATTACTTCGTTGTCTCCTCCTTGCAAGCTTCGCCTGGCCTATTTAAGCACTCCTGTGTGCAGCAGTTCCTCCATACTTCACCAGAAACCAGCCAAGTTCCAGAATTTGCTGTTTTTGTTTTCTTCTCCGGCGAGCCGTCGAGGAGGCTCACGGTGCCAGCTCACTTCACTGCATCTCCTACCAAATTGAAGCTAACAGTGAGTACCTCTCATCCTCCTGATTGTACTGTACTATCTAATTGCTCCCCGGTGACCCCTAACGCCGGCGATCACCGGAAATGGCTGAAAATCGAAGATTGCCCTGTTCCGGCAATGCAGGCCGAATCAATTCGAATTAGCCCTCGAACCTGTGAAGCAAATTGATCAGTGAGCCAAATCAAGCAAGCCTGCGAAGTTGGATTTCAAAATTTAGCAAGAATCGAACCTTTTCCCTAAACCGAGCTTCACCAGAAAACCGGCGATCGTCGCCAGGCTTCTCTAGTGATCCTCCGGTCAATTTGATGTTACCAGAAGCTTTCTTATACCTCCTACATACTCTCCAAGCAAGGAATTAAGTTCTCTCGGCCTGTAGCAAAAATGCCCAAATCCAGTGATTCTTCTCCGGGGCCGATGACCGGGAAAGCTTGTTCCGGCCATTTCAGCCCTCGAAACCTTGTCATTTAGATGTGCCTTAGCCTCCTGAGCATTTTTGTCTTCTAGCCCGACACCTAGATCGGCCTAGATTGGAAGTTATAGCCATGCCAAGTTTGTGTCCAGAACTGATCTAGTGCAGCCAGTTCATCTCTGTTCATCATCAAATTTCTTTCTTTCCAGCCATTTCTTGCCCTAGATCCTGTTGACTTAATTGTTCCTGTTAGCAATGCCTACCTCCCAGACAAAGTGGTGCATCATTTGGAGCTCCAGATCAAAAGTTATGCTAAGCCCTAGTTTTTGGCATTGTCAGCTCTATGCCAGAGCTTGTCAGCCAATGGCATTGACCTTGTTTACCCACTTCTGGTTGTCTAAATTGAAAACCACTTTGTCCACTAAAATTGTAGAGTTGTGATCTACATTTTATTCTACTACCACAAGTTGAAATGACCCCTCTATCATTCATCGACCCTATGTCGATGCTTTGAACCGAATGTCGACCTAAAGACGTTCGCTGTTTTTGAGTGAACCAGTCGCAACCTTGATATCATTCTGATATTTTGAGACATTTGGAACCTTGTAAACCTTTGACAGCTAATCTTAACATTGGTTTCCTTAACTTAACCCTAATCAGCCTCTAAACCCAATCATTTCAGAATCATCAAGACTTCATCTTTGCATCATTGCATATAGTATAATAATGTATGGAAAAGATTATGATTATTGGTTGTTTGTTTGTTTGGAGAGCAGATCAAGAGCCCGAGTTCGAGGACTTCACTGCGGATCCGACGTCGACTGCTGTATTTTACGACGCGGAAGGCAAGTCATATCCTTGGTTATCTTGAACCTATATTTTAAATGTTGCTATAATATAACCTTGAATATAGGCAGTATTGCATGTGAAAGATTGAGAATGGTTGATTTATGAATTGGCAGTACTAGACTGGTTATCTGTGTAATGTGAAATAAAACAAGTTTTGAGCCATGAACTATTATATGTATCTATATACTTATATTCATGAAATAAAACCCTAGCCGTGACCAGAAAAATGGTATGGATGGCTGTAGCACTGGAGGTGCTAGACTGCAAAGGAATGCAGGCACTGAAGGTGCAGGGTTGTGGATGGTCTGGTCACTGGTATATAAGGACTAGAACCTTGTGTTGTGCGTCTAGTGGCATGAACAACGTGCTAACCGCAAGCCTGGTATGGGACAGGCCTGAACAAGTAATTATGTGGATCGCACATGAAACCCCTGCATGAGATGTGTAGTGATGCACGATAAACACGGAGCGCGGCTCCCACACATATCACTGAAGGTGATCAAGCACGCTGACCCAGTAATGGGAATAAGCAATGGGGTGGAGGTTTGGATACAACCTGCCACAACTGTGCCTCGCTGAGAGCCACAGGGTCGGGGGTGAATTGTGAGTAAAACATAACAAAAGTTCTTGTTATTTCCACCTTGCCGCTCACAGTATGAAGTGAGTCAGGGGTCCAATCATTTTGTTATGATAGGAAAGGTTTGAAAGTGGAATATCTTGCGGGTAAATTGGTACCTCTCTGCAGAGTTAAAAACGTATTCGAATACTCCGAGCTCCCGGGTTTATAGGAGTCTGCTGCGGTGGATTAAATCCACGGGGTGTGACACAAGTACTATTTTCTAAATAAAATATGTTTAAATCAAGATTACCCAAATGACATGTGTTGTCATGATAAGGAGTGCTGCCGTGGGCTGTCGTGTGTCGACGTGTCGCGGTAGTGCTATAATCTAGTGAACATGATTGATGATGTTATATAATAAAAAGTGCTGCCATAAGATGAGTTGAGAAAGGAAAAGATTATTTTACAAATATCCATAATTCTTGACTAGTCTAGGTTCATATCATCACTACTATATGTACTTACTCTTACCTATGACTTGCTGAGTACGTAAGTGCTCACCCTTGCAACATTCAACTCAATAGATGGAACCTACTTTGATCAAGACGATGGCACGGAGTATTACGTGGATCCAGAAGGAGGAGAATCAGTTCCGCCAGAGCCCTGAAGTGTGTTGTTCTGCCGTCAACTTCTTTTGTGGGAGGGTCACCTATCTTCTGCTGCGTAGTTCAATATTTTGTTAAACCCTGAATGCCTTGTAGGCATTGTAATCCTCTTTATGTAATATTAAGGCCAGTAGGCCACACTGCTTAATATTTTGTGAGTACTCTGTTGCAATGTAATACACTCCTGTGTTTGACTCATCCTGGGAAGTCAAAGGTTTGTGAGAATGGGTCTAGCTGCAGCGAGCTAGGTCTCTACAGGAGTAGTCGTTGTCCCAGTCACGGGGCGCGACAGTATCCAACCAACGGGGGTACTGACATTCACCAAGGGGAGTCTCCGTTTGGTTCACCTCTCGATAAAAGACTTTAAATTGCCATTTAGAAACAAAAGAGGAGGAACCTCCGAAAATAACATTGACATGATTACGAGGTACCTGGTAAGACATCTCTTCGTCCCCGCTAGCGTCTCTTAGCCCGCAAGTCTGTTCTTTTGGTGGCAAGGTCGGCATAGGTCCGATCCCCTGGTAGAAGTCATCCAACTGCTTCAACCAGCTCCGGCAATTCTTGAGGTCGTAGCCTGCAAAGTTGTGGAGTGGACACCATCTCTTGCCTTCCTGCAGGTTAGTCGACTTCTCTGGCTGGTCGGCACTGCGACCACCAGGAGCAGTTTTATTTTTAAACGAAGGTTTGTTACCTTTGGTCGATGGAGGTTTCTCTACGACTGCGACCTCTCGATACAATCCAGATCGACTCCTTTTTATTTTTTCGACTTCCCGCCTGATGAAGATTCAGGCTTCTTGCTCGAATCCTCCCTCTTCACGTCCTTGAGGCCTGGTTGAGGCGGTAAGTTTCCTTTGTCTACCATCTGATTCCACTCAACGGCCTCGGCCGCGTCGGAATATCGATCAGCCATATCAAAAAGATCGGCTACTGATCGAGGAGGATGGATGAGCAAATCCTCAGTGAATCTCCGATATCGAACGGCGTGCTTAAATCCTGATAACGGAATTATTAGATATGTTCGTGATGGTATTTCTCACCCCGACCAATCTCTTGACAAACTGACGAAAAGTTTCAGTCGAAGTTTGTCGTAGTCGATGGAGGTCGTCCTCTTTTCCCAGCTTCTGATAACAATTTTGGAAATTGTTGAGGATGGCATCGCACAACATTTCCCAGTTATAGATTGAACCCTCAGGCTGATTGAACAACCAGGTTCTTGCTGGTCCCTCGAGGACTGTAGGCAAATAGTTGGCCATGACCCGGTCATCGCCACTTGCTGCCTGAATAGCAGTGATGTAAATTTGAAGAAACTTGGATGGGTTCTGAGTTCCGTCAAATCTTTCTATGGCCCCTGGTTTAAACTTATCTGGCCAAACGACCGCCCGAAGGCTGGGAGAGAAAGCTTTATAACCAACATAAAGACCATGGATAGACCTGCGACTCTCGACCTGATCTCGGGCGAACTAACGCGAAGGAGAGGTCACGCGTGGTCCCAAACGAGAGTGGACAGGAATTCGTTCCCCATCACGAGAATTCGTTCCCCATCACGAGAATTCCCCGCCCGTTTGGCTTTGTCATGCCGAGACGGCACTGGTGGTGGACGATTCTGTCTACCAGAACTAGAGTTAGAGTATTCTCGGTCATGGGAACGCGTCACTGATCGGGAAGAGGCTGTTGGGGTCGCCTCGGATGCGACCTCTTCTAACCTCTCCGCCAAGATCCTAGCGAAGGCGGGTTTCTGCACATCTGTGACCGTAGAAGGAAAATTACGCAGGACCTCTGCGATGGATCGAAGCCGGCCATGCCTGCTCCTCCTGGGCATGCCAGGTGTCACCGTCTCTTCGTCCGCCAGTAAATGTTCCAGGGGTAAAGATGGTGTCTGGTCGCATCTGCGACCACGCGGTCGACGGGAGGAACTCGGAACAGCGTCGTAACGAGCTTGCGCATTTTGAAGAGCCTCTAGGGCTATTCTGCGAAGTTCGTTATCCTGTTGCTCACGATCTTGATCCTCCTTTTGTTTGCATTTCTATTCTTCCCTAGCAGCCCGCTGATCGGGAGTTTCTTCCGATAAGGTAGCGAATTGCCTAGGGAGCGAGGACGCCAATGGAGAAAACATCTCTGTTTGTTCCGAGTTGGACTCGAAATCAAAGAGACGGTGGAGGTTATCAGGATCAAACCTTCCCGGGCTAAATTCCTGGTCAACATCGCCTTTACCCTTAGCAGGGTTGTGCAGTGGACTGGATTCAACCTCTAACACAGTAGAAACCACATTGGGCTCTGGTTCTGCGTCGATCGTCTCCTGGTCGATAGACATGACCTGAGTGGTCGAATCGACCTCCGGGACGTCTTCGCCTCCGGTTTCCTCCATTGGAACAGGATCACTAGGTGAAGGCATTTGGATATGGGCATAATCCTCGAGATCGAAGTCGTTCTCGGAATCATATGCTCCAGATATGGCTCACCAAACCTCCGGATAGAAATAAGAACGCCTTGAGAAAGGCCCCACGGTGGGCGCTAGCTGTCGACGATTCGGACTCGGGGTCCTTAGTCGAACTTACGCAGAATTTGTGAGTTGCGAGGCCTTTCAGGGTGTCCCTCTAGGAAGGGATGATGAGCAATGTCGATTGGAACACAGAGAGATTTATACAGGTTCGGCCCTCGATGGTGGGAGTAATAGCCTTATGTCATGTTGTGATTTCACTATGTATGAGTAAAAAGATTACAAAGTTATAGAAAAGATCATCACAGGCGAAGATCTTTTCTGTGTGATTGTCTAAAATTCGACTAAACTAGCCTATGAAAGCTTGTAGTCTTCTTGATCTGCTCAATCTGTTAGGGTTGTCTAGGCTCTTGAATCCGTTGAAGATGATCTCCCCGTCTGGTACATTTGCGCACCCTTTTATACTAGTCGAAAGGGCGCCAATGCACAACGGTTTTGAACGGTTGCTCGGGTGTAGTTTTGATAATCGCACTTAACTTCCACGCAGGCTTAACACATGCAATTAAGGGATAACCGCACGAGTTAACCTCCTGGCAGTTTTCTTCATACGTGGAAGGATCTTCATGATTCTCGGGATATGCCTGTTGTAGAGCTTAAGTAATCCCGAGTTATCCTGGTCGAGAGTGATCAACGACCTTCCAACCGACATTGCTCATCATCCCTTCCTGGAGGGACATCCTGAAAGGCCTCGCAACTCACAAATTCTGCATAAGTTCGACTAAGGACCCCGAGTCCAAATCGTTGACAGTAACAGTGGTAGTCCTTTCACATATGTAATAGTGGATGTTCTATGGATACTCTAATTGAGCCAAAAGCTTCTCTATTTATAATACACAGGTAAACGTGCCCAAAAACAACTCCTTGACAGACTCTTGGTATTCCAATGAAACATTGCACATAAAATGTCGTACGAAAGGAGTTTTAAGCTTGATTTTTGCATGTTTTCAGAACTAAACTTGGTAGGCCTGCAACACAGAGAACACAATTGGGAAAGAATCTTGTAGAAATAATGAAACTTTGCACATAAAATGTCATATGGAAGGAGTTTTAAGCGTGATTTTTGCACATTTTTAAAACTAAACCTAGGGTAAAATTCTACTATATTAAGACTTATGAAGTGTCATACCCAAACTCATTTCTTCGTTATATTTTGAATTGTTATCCTAACGGTAATTAATTTATCCAGAGATGACAGACGAGGATGTACGGCTTCCAGAGCTGCTCAGTGGCAGGTGGGACAATGCTCATCGTGGGCGTGTATTATCGTGAAGTGGACATCTTGAGCCACTTGTAATGAGGGCTCTCATGGAGTACTAGCCTCTTGATGCGAGATACATCCCTATTCTCACATAGGCGGGTTACTACCTTTTGCTCGTATGCTGCAGACTGGTCATGGCCTCACATTGGACATGTCGTTGGTCACCGCATTGGTGGATCGATGGCGCCCCGAGACACACACGTTCCATTTCTGATGGGGAAATGACGATCACGTTGGAGGATGTGGGTATGCTCCTAGGCCTACCTGCCTCAGGAGCACTCATCGTTCCATCACCACCACCTGCAGACTAGCGCACTCAGGTAAACCTTAGGTTCAACATCGTTCAACAGGCAGATCAGATCCCATCAACTAGGCGTGGTGTGCCACATAGGTTTTTGTTGCGCTACCTTGACTGCCCGCCTGATGCGCTGGAGCATGTTGTGCGCCGGCATTTATTCACATACCTGTTGGTAATGTTCCAGTATATCCTGTTCCAATCTACACACGGGGAAATTGTTCACCCATGGTTCATTCCAGTGGCGGAGAGTATTGTCGATGCCCAACCAGGGCATGTTCCCCAGTACAACTGGGCTATGTCCGTGCTTTGTGTAACATACCAGGGGTTGTGCGATGCGTGTGTCCAGACTGCGCCAGAGTCTGTATTGTTGAGATGCTCCCTCCTGCTACAGTTATGGTCTTGGAAGCATTTTCCAATTGGCCGGCCACGCTTGGATCGACCGGTGCATCCGTACCCCGAGCCTGATGATGTCCATGATTGGGTGGATCGCCCAACCATGGGCACAAGATGGATGCACGATCGACCGAGATGGTCTGCGAACCAGGTTCATCGGTGCTACGTCTTATACCAGGGGATTTTGATCTAATCACGAGTCGCGAGTCATATGGTGTCCGTGGACACCAGATTTCATTGAGAGTATTGCACCGCATGGCATATCGATCATGTGCACAGCGGGCAATGATTGTAGGATGACACGACGTCATCTTGTGTTCTCTCATATGGTGGAGCCGTACTACTCGGAGCGGGTGATGCGTCAGTTTGGATTATATCAGGACACCCCACCTCTGGAGAAAGAACGTGACAGGGATCTCCCCAAGGAGGTGCACAGCTACGGCCATGCCTGCATAAGATTTGAATTCTGTTTTTCTGTTTCAATACCTACTATTACCTCCATTTTATTTTGTAGACAGAGTAGGCAAGGAAGACAGACCAACAATTGGGCACACAATAATGGCAGTTGGGTGCAGCAGTGGAATGAGCTTGCACAGACTGTTGTAATTGCAGAGGATCGAGTATACGATCACAGTACGTACCAAGCGTATCTTGATTGGTGCATGCCCCGTACCGGCACGCGGCTTTCTCGTGTGCCTAACGATACACCAACACATATACTGCATTCAGAACGTGTGCAATTAGGGTTTGATTCTGATTGGCCGGGTCGGATACATCGCTCAGTACGTTTTTACGATATTTCCCCTTTTGCATCCATCATTTACTCATTTTACTAACTCATCCATCATCTACTCGACCCTCCTTTGCACTCCCCAGTACCTCGGGCACACGTCCTGCTCGACACTGCGCATCATCGAGGTGGGGGATTGACATAGCGGGTCCGTCTAGCACCCTATCAATTCTTCCACACTCATCGTCAATGTTTTCTCATCGAGATAGATCACTACATATAGGAGAGCCATTGACACATCATAGGCCAGGAGGCAATGATTCCGACGACTCCGATGACCCATAGGACATCAGAAGAGCTCAAGAAGCTGCTGATAGGACTTTCGTAGAGCAACTAGCCGCATAAGATCGTTGGGATCAACAGGAGTTGGAGCGGGTGAACCAGCTCTACTTTGCTTCTTGGATGCCTCCACAGTGAGCACAATCTGCTGAGGGGGCATCTTGGGGTCAACCGTCAGAGCAGACAATACATGCGCCACAGGGGGCTGAGATTGAGTGGGTGACACAACAGAGGAAGCATGACGATTGGGTGCCCAACATGGGAGGGATGGATAATCCCTATGCACATCAGCACCACACGCACGACGAGCTTCAACCGAGTCAGCTCCACGATGCTCCGCCACCCACACAGCCTTCACAACCATTAGGGCCGTCAGACCGCTATGGACCTTCTACTACAACTGGTCGGAGACCACTTAACCCCCTTGATCCTTATTCACCCTCGCCTTTCCAGAGAGAGAGGCAGCACGAAAGAGGGAGGCGATTTAATAATTAGATATGTTAATATGTCAACACACCATGGGATGTACTTCTAAATAATATGTATTAACGGTTTGTTTCGGCTTTTCAGTGTGGCATTTCATCTTTTCAAACAATTAATAATTTCCAAATATCGGACTTCAAATTTAAAATTGGCCATGCCAGTGCCCATGCAAGGCTCAATTGCTTAGGGTTTGGGCCCTTCAGGGCCCCGATTCGTCCAATTTTCGTCTTCTTCGTTTTTTATCCAAACAAACTCGAAATTTTTTCAAATTTTATACGAATTATCTCTGAAACATAACAAACACAACCGTGAAAGCAGATTGTAAAAATGATACAAAAATTCACATAAATATCACATCGAAAGAGTTTTTATAATGAATTTAGATGGAAACTTAGAGCAAAAGCTATACCAATTAAACACTAATCAGAGGTTTCCCAACTTCGAAGGTTAATTATTTGAAATCGACAAGGAAAGTATAAAAAAGTTATTATTTTATGTAACATTATAGTGGAAACGACCAGAGGAGAAATTGGGGAATTCTCTTTTCTATCGCGTTTTGAAGATGGAAAAGATTAATGTCGCGGCTTCAAAATGGAAAAGGTCCCTGTCGCTGATCGAAAATGGGAAAGAGTGATTACCCTTCTATCGCGGTGTTAATAAGGAAAAGTTTTATATCGCTGGTCGAAAAAGGAAAAGGTGGCCGTCCATTTCTATCGCGTCTCACACCCATGATAAGCATCTTCTCATGCACGACCAGGTTAGTTTCACAATTTCGTTAAACTGTGTGTCATTTCTCAAATTATTTTTTGCTTTGAGTTATTTATAAATTTTTTTCGGCGTCATGGCGTGTTGCCCTGTTGGGTTTTAGCTAGATTTATTTTCTTAATAAGATGAAATTATTGAACATTCTGTTTTTTAAGACTGTTTTCTACTTAGCTTCAGCTTATTTAGTCATGTGTATGTGGCCATGTACGTTCCTTTTTTGTGTTCGTTTTATATGATTTTTAGTCTTTTGTAGTTTATATAAAGTATTCTAATTTATATTTTATAAGAAGAAAAATATAGAGAGACACAGAGAGAAAGAATATACTCCATGTGATGTAGTGTTAAAAGAAAAGTTTAAGGCTTGTGAGCTACTAAGAAAAGTGCGTGAGAGTTCATCCCATGTGGTGATTGACACTAGAGTCTCAAACGAAACGCGCCTTGTATTTTACTCCATGAATCTTAAAAGTGTTATAATGCTTAAGAAACATATGTAAATGTATAGATGGATCTTCAGTGAGGAGACTACTGAATTGATTTTATTGTATCATGTTCAGAAATACTGGTTTTATTTCAAAATTTTTTGATTCAATTGTTGATCTAAGAATACCTGACTACAACCTCATGGTGAGCAGGATTGCATAATCCTTCAATCTCTGTTAGTGCTCCATTATTGGGTATTCATTGTTCGCTGCAATGATTTGTTGCTAATTCTCCTCCAATCTTACCTGTCTTGCTTCATACCGAAGTCGACGTGCAGATTTGACAGGTTCGTCTGAGCTATCCAGAGTGCACTACCTTATTGAAAGGTTAGCGGTGCACAAAAAGAAGAAAAGAAAAACAGAAACAAGATTGAGAAGTGAGATTAACTTATGTCAACAAAAAGTTGACCTAAAAGATGAATTACTGTTGTTCCTCAGCAACGACGCTAAAACCTTTGATCACGCCCGAGAGAGACGTGGTTGAGTAATACCGCAAGCGAACAATTGAACGTTGAACACTTGAGAGTCAACTTCCACGAGGAACAAGTGTATTCGTCTCTTAGGTTAAAAGATTGTCAATTAAGTTTGAGCGAATTTGAGGGTTTGTTTATCTACTACTAAGTTACACCACTAAAAACTATCAATTTAGGGTTTAAAAGTAATAGAAGAGTAAGTATGAAAATTATAGTTGTAGAATCAAAAGAGAAAATCTAGGATTTCGGGAATTCTATAACCATTGGGCGTAATTCTAACCAAGGCCTGAGAATTGCAAATCAGTTTGAAGTGTTTTCCAAGACATATTAAGTTGTTGGTACAACGATTAGAGGATCGTTTCTACGGTTAAGTCTAGTGAGAACCTCTCTCTTGTTTAGGGTCCACGTCAAGGCGCAAAAAAACTCTAAAACTCCCCTAAATTCTTGCTAAGACTCAATTGTTATGTCTGTTGCCAGAGCAAGAATTTAGAATTTAGAGTAAGAAAACATGAGCAACTAACTCACAAAACTTGAAATCGAGACCGAGGAAGAATTACGTATTCTGGATTAGGTCATCCCTAATCCTAGAAGAGAATTACTCATAAAAAACCATAAAAATACAAAAATAACAAGAATTAAATAAAAACTTACTCAATTGCATCCAAGAATTAGGTCAATCGTACACGCCGACTTACAGACATGAAAACTAGAATTAAATAGAGATGGGGGCTCTTCTAAACCTAATTTCTAAATTGAATTAAAACTAAGAGAGCATATTAAATTGAGCCAAAATTTTCTCCATTTATAGTACAATAAGTTAACATAACCAAATAAAACTTTAGATGTGCAAGCAACAGAATCTGAATTCGAACGACACATGAAACGGAGGAGATGGAATCAAAACAACCAAAATCCAACTAGGATAGACCTTGGCACAAGTTGTGCTTGGCCCAGGGCACGAGCTATGCCAAGGGTCATGCTAGGCTTGGCCATGTTCAGGTTTGGCCTCCCGGGTTCTTTTTTGTTTGACTTTCATGTTTTCGTCGTATCTTATCTAAAGAGTTTGAAACTCTCCCAAATTTTATATGCATGATCCCTGGAATATAACAAATATGACCGTGAAAGTAGGTTGTAAAAATAATACAAAAAGTCACATAAAATGTCATGTCAAAAGAATTTTAGCATGGTTTAAAAAGCAAATTTAAGATAAAATACATACCAATTAAGTACTTATCACTCTACCATCGTCAATCTCCTCTTCACTGCCACCATGAGCACCACTTGCAAGCTCCTCCACTTCTGCCATCGAGCCTTCAAGCTCCTCTGCCCGTGGGCTCCTCCTTCGCCATTGTTGTGAGTGACGCTCACAATTTTCACCAACATTGATCTCTGCTGCTACTACTCTACAATCGATCTCTCATTAGCACAGAAATACAGTCCTCTAACCCCTATCTTCTAACGGCTATCATCGATTTAGAAGAAAACCGTTATACATGTTGCGCAGTGTCTACAGGCATGTTGTAGGTATTGTCGTGGTATAAAAAATACCTCGGCAGATTTGATGACATGCGCAACACGTGTTCCTCAACGCGAGCTGACCGTGCGACGGGTCACCCCGCGTTGGACAATCCCAGAGATTGACACAGGGGTTTATACAGGTTCGGGCCTCAGTGGAGGCCCTAGTCCTGTCGACGTGCTCCCGACGAGCGTCGGCTAGGGGGCTCTCTCCCGAAGAGAGGGCTCCAGAACACGCCTTTTTGTCTTTATGGATTGAGTACAAATGAATGTCTTAGGTTACAAAAGAGGGTTACAAGGGTATATATAGACTCCAAAAGAAGCAAATTACTGAACTACCCCTGCTGCCACCGTAGGATCGAGGGCAAAACGGTCTTTTGACGAGGTCCAGGGCACCGATTTCTAACACGTGGCGGCCCTCGAAATCAGTGCCCACCTGAGGGCTCCGGGAGACGTCTTCCCCGGCCCGGAGAAGGGGCTCCGGGATAGGGGCTCTCCCTAGCCCGGAGAAGGTGCGCCGGGGGAAGTCTCTCCCGAGCCCGGGGGAGGGCTCCGGGAGACGTCTTCCCCGGCCCGGAGAAGGGGCTCCGGGAGAGGGGCTCTCCCTAACCCGGAGAAGGTGCGCCGGGGGAAGTCTCTCCAGGACCCGGGGGAGGGCCCCGGGAGACGTCTTCCCCGGCCCGGAGAAGGGGCTCCGGGAGAGGGGCTCTCCCTAACCCAGAGAAGGTGCGCCGGGGGAAGTCTCTCCAGGACCCGGGGGAGGGCCCCGGGAGACGTCTTCCCCGGCCCGGAGAAGGGGCTCCGGGAGAGGGGCTCTCCCTAACCCGGAGAAGGTGCGCCGGGGGAAGTCTCTCTCGGACCCGGGGGAGGGCCCCGGGAGACGTCTTCCCCGGCCCAGAGAAGGGGCTCCGGGAGAGGGGCTCTCCCTAACCCGGAGAAGGTGCGCAGGGGGAAGTCTCTCTCGAGCCCGGGGGAGGGCTCCGGGAGACGTCTTCCCCGGCCCGGAGAAGGGGCTCCGGGAAAGGGGCTCTCCCTAACCCGGAGAAGGTGCGCCGGGGGAAGTCTCTCCAGGTCCCGGGGGAGGGCCCCGGGAGATGTCTTCCCTGGCCCGGAGAAGGGGCTCCGGGAGAGGGGCTCTCCCTAACCCGGAGAAGGTGCGCCGGGGGAAGTCTCTCCCGGACCCGGGGGAGGGCTCCGGGAGACGTCTTCCCCGGCCCGGAGAAGGGGCTCCGGGAGAGGGGCTCTCCCTAGCCCGGAGAAGGTGCGCCGGGGGAAGTCTCTCCCGCGCCCGGGGGAGGGCTCCGGGAAACGTCTTCCCCGGCCCTGAGAAGGAGGGCTCCGGGGGAGGGGGCTCTCCCTAACCCGGAGGAGGTGCGCCGGGGGAAGTTTCCCTCGACCCCGGAGACAGGACTCCCATGGTGACGTTTCTGGTGTTGGCTAGTATTTTCCCCCAACAGGAGCCCCCCGCACCCCTGGGGACATTTTGATGTCGCCGGGGGGTGCGATTCGTTAGCTTAGGGGAAACATGGCCCTCCCGGAGAGCGAATATAACGCCCATAACTCGCCCTCATCCGGGAGAGGAGCACTATTTAAGTTAACCATGTATTTCCTCGATATTTGTGCGACCTTTCGTATTCACGGTGTAGATCCCTCGAGCTGACACGTGGCAGCCATCGGGGGCACCTTAGTTGCCTATATAAGGAGGGGCCCACCTCAAGGGAGGCACGCTTTCCTTCTCCTTAATCCTCATAATCCACCAAATTCTTCGGGAGTGATCTCTTCCCCGCTCGCTCTCCGGAAGTAGATTTTTCCCCGGTTTCACAAAACCTTCTGAGGGAGACGAAATGGCATCGAAGGGACGCGGGAAGGCTTCGAGTGTCCCGGAGGACGCAACCTCGGATTACCTCGGGACGACCGAGTTCTCCGCGGGGGACCGGGACACTCTCGTCTCCCGGAGAATATTTGCGGAGGGGGACATTCGTGTCCCGGTCGCGGGGGAGGTGACCCCAAGCCCCCGGGACGAAGAGGTAGTGGCCTTCATGGCCTTCATCCAAGCAGGGCTGAGGCTCCCGATCCATCCTCTTCTCCGGGATTTTCTCCGGGAGCACAGGATAGCCCTCAACCACTTGACACCCAACGTTCTCGTGAGAATGGGGTTGTTCTTGTGGCTGTGCGAGACCGCCGCCGGAGTGGAGGGGACACTCCGGCTCTTCTCCTACTTCCACCGGGCGGCAGCGAAGAGTTCCCCGGTGACCAAGCACGGGCCGAAGGCTACTTGCGGCTCCGTGATGCTGAAGTATGCCCCTTCCCGGGCGGAGGAGTACCCGGTGACGGCCTCCCAGGAGCATTGGGAGGGATGGAGCCGGAGGTGGTTCTATCTCCGGGCGGGCGACCCGGAGATGATTTACTCCGCTAGGCCGGCGACACTAGGTCGTTCCCCCGGTCCTCCGGTCTTGACGATGGAGGAGCTAACCTCCGTGGCGAAGATGAAGGAGGCCCGCTCCCGGAGGAGCATGCGGGATTTGGCGGAGGAGCTGCTCCTACTCCGGCTTAGCCCCTTCAGCCGGAGCAGGAAGGGTCCGGGACTTGGCCCGGAACTCCGTCCCCCGAGATTCCCGGTGTCACGGCGTAAGTTTCTTCTTCCCCGGCAGTCCACATATTGTGAGGATTGGTTGTTAAAACTTTGCTTTTTGCAGTTAGGTCCTACAAGTCCACCCGGGAGAAGGCGGAGCACCTCCTCGGGAGGTACTACGAGGATGAGCACTCCCGGTGCCTCGCCGCCATCGAGGAAGGTCCTCCCTGGAACATCGTCGCCGAAGCCTTCGGGATGACCCTCCCGGAAAGGGCCCCGCTCCCCACCCAGGGCTCTCACAGGCGGCGAGAGACGGGGGCGCTCCCGGGGGCGAAACGCGCCAAAACCGCGCAGGCGCCGGGAGCGAGCTCTAATCAAGCCCCCGCGTCACCGGCGCCGGCGCGGAGGCCGGCGGGGACACCCGATGCCCCGGGGAAGGCAAGGCCCCCGGGACAAGTGAGGCCCTCCCCCGTCAAGGCAACTCCGGAGACGCCAAAGACGCCGGGGGAGGCGCGGCCATTGCCGGCGGGTGCACCTTCGGCTCAAGTAACTCCCCCGGGGAGACCACAGTCCCCGGCGCCGGGGGACGGGGAGAGCCCCACGGACACGGCCACACTGGTCGCACAGCTTGATGCCTTGGGGGCATCGGGTGTGTTCGACCACATGGTCGCGGAGGAGGACGAGCCCACCTCCGGGGATTATGGCGCCACTCCTTCCCCGGAGCAAGCCCTCCGGGAGGATCCCCCGGGAGTATACTTCCGGGGTAATGGCGCTTTTGCGCGCCTGGACGCCCTCTTCGCCCCCGAGGTCGTGTCCTCCCCAGTGAACGCTCCCGGGGGGGGGAGCCACAACGTCCCTCCAGGGGGCGACACCTTGGCGACACCGCGCCCAGGAGGGGGAGCCCCCCGGGCGCTGCGGCGCTCTCCCCGCGCGGGGGATGGGAGATCCCCCGCCCCTCCACCGGGAGACATTCTTCAAGCCTCCGGGAGTAGGGTCGGTGACGGGGGCCTGCCGATGGGAGGAGATCCCCGTTCCCCGGCGCGATGAGCATCTCTCTTCTCCTCGGAGGAGGCGCGCAAACTCTCCCTGAGCCTCGTCACCCCAACGGTGCGGGCTCACGTCCGGGAGGGCGGCATTGACGAGCGCTACGGAGAGGTCGTCTCCTTGGCTCTACAGGTAAAAAACTTACTCCTCACTTCTTCTCTTGCATTTACTAATCCGTTCTTTCTTCTTAAGACCACCGCCGTAGCCCGCGCCGTCCGGACTCGCCTCGCCCGGGAGAGCGAGGGCATGAGGGCGGCCTTGGCCGCCGCGGAAGCGGAGCGTGACGCTGCTGTCCGGGAGAGGGACGCGGCAGTCCAGGCCCGGGAGAGGTTCGTCCAAGAGAGGGACGCGACCGCCCGGGAGCTGGAGCGCATCCGGGAGGAAGTGCTGGCCCCCGCGGAGGTTGCCCGGGACACCGCCGTCCGGGAGCTGGAGGGCGTCCGGGAGCAGCTCGCGTCCTCCGAGGAGGCTTGCTCCCGGGCGCTTCAGGAGGCGGAGGCTACGGGGGCGCGAGCCCTCGTGTCAGCGGGGAATCGACTCCGGGCCACGTTGATTGGGCTCGGAGTCGAGTTCCGGGAGGAGGGGAATCCTCGCAACCCGCTGGTGTCTTTGGCGGAGGCGCGTAGGTTCCTCACCCGGCACATCGCGGCGATTCCGGAGGCCGCGGATGTCCGTGCCCGGGCCTTGGCGTCCACCACCGCCGCGCTCGCAGCCTCCTTGGTGGAGTACCAGGGGGCCGGGGCCCAAGCTATTGGGCGCCTCGTCCCCCGGAGCTTCCAGGAGTTTTACGAGCCACGCCGGGCGGCGCTGGAGGAGTTGGCGGGGGCTTTCTACGACCGCGTGATTGAGCCCCCGCGAACGAGACGTCCCCAAGCGGCCGGGGAAGAAGCTCCGGGCGACGCCTCCTCCGGGGGGGACGACGCCGGGAAAGTATGAGCCTCCTGTCCCCCCTGGGTAGATTAGGGGATTTTTTTGTATAGGATTTTTGCTCCCGGTAGTTCCGTAGGGGGAACCCCGGACTTGTAAATTATTCCATCAATGAAATGAAAAATTTTTGCTAAGTTGTATCTCGTCATGGTCAGGTGTCCGGGGCGGGGGTCCCGGAGAAGGACGTGGAAATCACTTCCATCTCCGGGAGTCTCGCCCCCGGTGTCCCCCGGGGGGAACAAGCCTTGCTCCGATGGTTGCCCGATTGGCACTTGGCGAATTTTGACAACCACCGCGCGGAGTTGCCTGAACCTCCCCCGGGAGTGTGGGAGGCGATTCCTTTGCGAATCGAACCTCCCGAAGGGTATGAATACTGGCCGGAGGACATGTTCAACGCAGCGAGGCGACGAGTTCGAAGCTTGTGCCGGGACATGGCGAGGACTTGACGATGGGCCTAGGAGATGCTGGTTCTCCGCATTAGACGTAGGTAGCCTCCCATATGCCCACCGGGAGTAATCACTCCCGATTGTACCCTGTAAGCCTACCGGGAGAGGCTGTCTCCCGGCTTATTTTCCATGGAATAAAAAAGGGCACGTCTTTTCGCTTATTTTGTGCTTTTAATCACCGGACGAGAATACTTGGGGGATAAACCCCGGGGGAGCGAGGCTCCACTTCCGGAGACAACTCTTCCGGGGGACGAAGATCCGGGGAGCAAAGCTCCACCCCTGGAGGACGAAGTTCCGGGGGAGGTTCCTCCTTCGGAGAACGAAGTTCCGGGGGAGAGACTCCTCCGGAGAATGAAGATCTGGGGGAGAGGCTCCTCCTCCGGAGGACGAAGTTCCGGGGAGCAAGGCTCCACCTCCGGAGGACGAAGTTCCGGGGGAGAGACTCCTCCGGAGAACGAAGATCCGGGGGAGAGGCTCCTCCTCCGGAGGACGAAGTTCCGGGGAGCAAGGCTCCACCTCCGGAGGACGAAGTTCCGGGGGAGAGACTCCTCCGGAGAACGAAGATCCGGGGGAGAGGCTCCTCCTCCGGAGGACGAAGTTCCGGGGAGCAAGGCTCCACCTCCGGAGGACGAAGTTCCGGGGGAGAGACTCCTCCGGAGAACGAAGATCCGGGGGAGAGGCTCCTCCTCCGGGGACCACTCCTCCGGGGGACGAAGGTCCGGGGAGCAAGGCTCCACCTCCGGAGGACGAAGTTCCGGGGGAGAGACTCCTCCGGAGAACGAAGATCCGGGGGAGAGGCTTCTCCTCCGGGGGACGAAAGTCCGGGGAGCAAGGGCTCCGTCTCCGGAGGATTCTAGATGCCTTAGATGCCTCCCGAACGGAATTTAATTTAGCTGGGTATTTCATCTCCTCCCCCTGCAGCGGGGGGTGACCTGAACAGGCGGCCCGCGCTGAAATCATAAGAAAATATCGCAGTTGTTCCCATGAGGGGTGGCACCCTCGAAGGGTTATCCTCGTGCAGGCGAGTGTGGGATAAAAGATCTATCGGTCGCGCGACCTAGATCGCTCCCGGAGGAGGAAGAGCATAAAAGCAAGCTCTAGAGTGTATGGGGGGGGACTAGTCCCCCAAAGTGACTCGCTACCTCGGTTCCTTGGGAACCAGGTTGCCGCTTACGCCCTCAGTCCACGAGGGGATATTGTAAGCCGCCCAAGGGGGAACGGGGCTCCCGCCGTCGGGACTTAAGGCTGAGCTGGAGCCTGTAGCTTCCTCGCGATGAGGGCATCCTCAGGGGGCATCCTCACGGGGAGGGCATCCTCGAGATGAGGGTATTGCCTCAGGGGCGATTAAAGAAGTCTGCACAAAAACACATGGAGAAAAAACCACTTGCATTGATTAAAACAAGCTGTTACAATGCCTCCACCCTTTGCGGGATCGCAGACAAAGGGGCGGAGGGCAAAAGGGCCTTTGAGGCCATTGTTACAACTCACCGCGCCTTCCCCTTGTGAAGTCCGAATAAGGGGAAGGGGGGAGGCTCGGAGACTAAGTGTAAAATTTGCAGAGAAAGTCCGCGTTCCATGTGTGCTTCAGCTCTTGGTCTTCGAGAGTAGAGAGCTTGTAAGCCCCCGAGCCAAGGATTGTGGAAATCCTGTATGGCCCTTCCCACTTTGGGCTGAGTTTCCCTTGGGCTCGAGGGTCGGTGACGCGCTTGAGGACAAGGTCTCCCAAATGGAAGGCCCTCCCCCGAACACGCTTGTTGTAGGCGCGCGCCATCTCGCGTTCGTAAATGGCGTTGAGGAGGGCTCTGTCCCGCTCTTCTTCAACGAGGTCCACCTCCAGCCTCTGGTTGTCTTCGTTGGCTTGAAACGCGGCTGCCGAGACTCCCTCGAGGAGTTCGACTCGCAGCGATCGGAAATTGATTTCCGAAGGTAGCACTGCCTCAGCCCCGTACACGAGCGAGAAGGGGGCACGCCCTGTTGCTCGGCTTGGGGTCGTTCGCATGGAGCAGAGAATGCTCGGGAGCTCTTCCGCCCAAGCCCTACGCCTGGAGGCGCTTTGCTCCAGGCGGCGACGGAGCCCTTGGAGGATAACTCCATTGACACGCTCCACCGCCCCATTGCTCTTAGGGTGAGCCACTGAGGCGAAGTGGAGGGTCGTACCCAAGTTCTGGCAGAACTCGCGAAAGATCGCTGAGTCGAACTGGGTTCCGTTATCCACGGTAATCTCGTGGGGGACCCCGAATCGGCACACTATGTTCTTCCAAAAGAACCTTTGCACCGCACGAGATGTGATGGCGGCAAGGGGCTCGGCCTCCACCCATTTGGAGAAGTAATCCACGGCCACAACCGCATACTTGTATCCCCCCGACGTCGGGGGGAACGGGCCTAGGAGGTCCATTCCCCACCGCGCGAAGGGCCACGTGAGGGGGATTGCCTGCAGCGTTGCGGAGGGTAGGTTGGAGCCCTTTGCCATTTTTTGGCAAGCCCCGCAAGCAAAGACGAGGTATCTTGCGTCGCGGGCGACCGTTGGCCAGTAGAAACCCTGGCGGATGGCTTTAGACGCGACGGCCCGGGGGCCGAGGTGAGAACCACAACACCCGAGGTGAATATCTTCGAGGAGCTGAACTCCCTCCTCCCGCGGGAGGCAGCGAAGCAGCGCCGAGGCTCCTCGCTTGTACAACGTCCCTTCTATCAGCACGTACGCTCGCGCCTTAACGCGAAGGCGCTTGGCTTCGGCTTCATCGGAGGGCTCCCCCTCTCCCTTGATGCAAGAGATAAGGGGGGCCATCCAGGATGTGGCCCGGACGATTTCCGTGACGACGGAGTCGCGGGACTCAGAGTCCGGGTCGGGAGCCGTCGCGGAAGGTTTTGAGATGACTTCCAAGAAGGCCCCTTCGGGGAGAGGCCCCCGGGCACTTGCTGCCCTGGCGAGGGTGTCGGCTCGATGATTGTCCCTACGCGGGATACGACGCGCCTCGAGGCCGTCGAAGTAGTTTTCCATCTTCCGGACCTCGTCAAGGTAGAGCCTCAAATTCGGGTCATGGCACAAGTAGAACTTGTCCATTTGACATACCACGAGTTGAGAATCCCCCTTGACGAGAAGGCGTCGGATGCCCAAAGAGCGGGCGAGGCGTACCTTAGGAGAAGGGCCTCATACTCCGCGACATTGTTCGTCGCGGGGAACTCGAGCCTGGCTGCATATTCGAGGGTTCTCCCCTCGGGGCTTCGCAGGACTACTCCCGCGCCGGCTCCCGCCAGGCATAGGGAGCCGTCGAAGAAGAGGGTCCAGTGGTCGTCGCGCGGCGGGGCGGAACGCGCTTCTTCTTCCAGCCCAGGGACCGGAGCCCACTCGGCCACAAAGTCCGCCAGGACCTGCGATTTGATCGCGGTTCGTCCGGTAAGGGATAGCGAGAAGGGGGCTAGCTCGGCCCCCCATTTCCCTATCCGTCCGGTCGCTTCCTTGTTCCGAAGCACCTCTCCCAAAGGGAGAGAGGAAGGCACTGTGATAGGGTGGCCTAGGAAGTAGTGGCAGAGCTTCCTGGAGGCCATTAGGAGGGCGTAACAAACCTTCTCCATCTTCGTGTACCTCGTTTTAGCGCCTTGGAGAGCCTCGCTCACATAGTAAACTGGGCGTTGGTGCCCATCTTCTTCCTTGACGAGAACCGCGCTGACGGCAACCGGAGTGGCCGCGAGGTAGAGCAGCAAGGGCTCCCCCTGACTCGGGCTTACGAGCATTGGAGGGCTCGCGAGATATTTCTTCAGGTCCTCGAATGCAGCCTGTGCCTCGGGGGTCCAATGGAACCCCTCAAGGCCGCGGAGGATCTTGAAAAATTGGAGGCCGCGCTCCCCCGAGCGCGAGACGAAGCGACTTAACGCGGCCAAGCGGCCGGTGAGTCGTTGTACATCCTTGACAGAACGCGGTGGAGGCATGTCGAGGAGGGCCCGAATTTTTTCGGGATTGGCTTCGATGCCCCTTTGGGACACAAGGAAGCCGAGGAGCTTTCCTCCGCGAACGCCGAATGCGCATTTTTCCGAGTTAAGCCTTAACCCGTACTTACGGAGATTGCGGAAGGTTTCTCCCAAGTCTTCGATATGAGTGGCCGAGCGCGCGCTCTTGACGACTGCATCGTCAACATACACTTCCACGTTGCGGCCAATTTGATCCCTCAAGACCAAACTCATCAGGCGCTGGAAAGTTGCCCCGGCGTTTTTTAACTCGAAAGGCATGTGGACATAACAGAAGGTACCGAGGGGAGTTATAAAACTCGTCTTTTCCTCGTCCTCCTCCGCCATTCGGACTTGATGATAGCCCGAGTAGGCGTCCAAAAAGCTCATCAGCTCGCACCCCGCGGTGGAATCCACCAGTTGGTCGATCCGCGGGAGCGGGAAGTCATCTTTGGGGCAAGCTTTGTTGAGGTCAGTTAAGTCGACGCACATTCTCCACTTGCCGCTTGCCTTCTTTACGAGGACAGGGTTCGCTAGCCACTCGGGGTGTAGGACCTCCCGAACGAACCCCGCCTCCCGGAGTTTAGCGATCTCCACCTTGATGGCCTCCTGCCTCTCGAGGGAGAGCTTTCTCATTTTCTGTTTCACCGGGAGGCGGCCGGGTATTACTGCGAGCTTGTGCTCGATAACATCCCTGGGCACACCCCCCATGTCCGCGGGCTTCCATGCGAAGACGTCCGCGTTTTCGTGAAGGAAGTCGGCGAGTTGCGTCGCGTGTTCCTCGGGGAGATCAGCCCCGATCTTGATGGTCTTTCCTTCGTCCTGGAAAAGAGAGATTTCCTGAAGGTCTCCCTCAGGGCGAGGCTTGGGAAGGAACTTCCCGGGGAGCGTGATTGGCATGTTTGGAATTGAGGGGGAGCTCCCTCCCCCTGGGGCCTTGACCAGGTTAACGTCCCCGATCACTGCGGAGGCGTGCTCGTAGAGAGAGCGAGCCACACCCTGGTCACCATGCACGGAGATCACCCCGCTCGGCCCGGGGATCTTCATGCAAAGATAGTTGTGGTGGACTGCTGCTCCTAAGCGGTTGATGATGGTTCTCCCCATTATGGCGTTGTAGGAGGAGGGGAGATCCACCACGTCGAACCGAACCATTTCGGTCCGGTAATTATCTGGGGTGCCGAATGTCATCGGGAGGTCTACCTTCCCCACGGGATGTATGGTTTTCCCCGGGACGAATCCTTGCAGGGGCCCCACCGCGGGTTGCAGGAGCTTCTCGTCCACCTGCATTTCTTTGAACGCCTTTAGGTAGAGGACGTCCGCGGAGCTCCCGCCGTCCACCAAGATTCGGGCAAGGCGGCAGTTGAACACGGTGGCTGAGACGATCAGCGCGTCATTGTGGGGGAAGCGCACCCCACTCGCGTCTTCGATGGTGAACGTCAACGGGACGTCCGACCATTTGGACGGCCGGGACGTGTTAACGGCCCCTATTACCTTCACCTCCCGCGCATACTCTTTGCGCTGGCGTTTGGAATCTCGCCCGGAGGCAGATCCTCCCACAATGACATTGATGTGCCTCTCGGAGGCTTGGAAGGGGAGCTCGTTGCTCGAACCCTTTTCCTGGCCTTGCCTCTGACGTCCCCCTGGCGGAGCGGGGAGTGCCGCCAAGGCTGGTGATGGAAGGGGTAAGGAGGTAGAGCCTCCTCCTCCTCCCCCCGGCCCATGTTGCTCGAGGAATGTCGCGAAATGGTTGAGGAGCGCGTGGCATTCTCGGGTTGCATGGGAGTTGGACTTGTGGTAAGCGCACCACAAAGTGGCTCCAGACTCCTTGCCTTCTTGCGGACGGGAGGATCGGCTTCCTCCACCGCCTTTGGGCTTGGAAAAGGGGCGCTGTCCCCGGTTAGGCTCCCGAGAGCCGCCTCCGCCTCCGAGGACGAAAGTGTCCCGAGGCCTTGGCTCGTTGCGGGGCCCCCTCCGGGGACGTTTGTTGGAGGGGTCCTTCGCGTCCCTCTCCCCGGGGATGGAGGTCCCCTGGTGCTTTTTCCAGAGATCGTCTTCTTCGGCTCTCGCGTACTTCTCGAGTACGTTGAAGAGCTCGTCGGCGGAGGACGGGCAACTCCGGGAGAGTCTTCGGTGGAGCTCTCCCGGGAGAATGCCACTCTTGCACGCTTCGATCACCGTCGAGTCGGGGACGTGAGCCACCTTGCTCTTGATCTGCGCGAAGCGTTTGAAGAAACTTCGTATTGTCTCCCCCGACCGTTGGCGAACGGTGTACAACTGCGACGAATCCAGGGGACGGATGTAATTCCCCTGGAAATTTGCGCAGAATTCGCGCTTCAGCTGCGCGAATGACTTGATGGACCCGCTCTTTAGGTTATAGAACCATGACCGAGCTATTCCCGAGAGGTAGAGGGGGAAGACGTTGCATTGGACGCTTTCGTCCCCCCCAACCACCGAGATGGCCGTGGAGTACACCTGCACGAACTCGTAGGGGTCGGCCTCCCCGTTGTAGTGCTCGATATGGGGCGGCCGATATGGTTTCGGCCACCGAACACGCCGGAGGCGGCGGCAAAGGGGTTGGTTAGCCCCTTCCACTTCCTTTGGGGAGTTTGCATCGATATCCCCCTTCACGGGGGAAGCGCGTTCATTGTCCGAATCGGAGAGGGGTCCCAACGGACCGCCGGCCTTCCGGTATCGCCTTCGCTCTTCGGGGTTGGTGGAGCTCACCTCTTGTATCTCGGGGGGTCCTCCGGAAGTGACGGAGGCCTCTTGCATGGGTCTTTTACCCTTGTCTGTAGGGACAAGGGGGGCACGCTTGCGCGCGAGTGATTCCCGGCCGTACCGGGACGGGGCGCCTTCGGACCTTGCCGCGCGCATGCGCTCCACCTCCTCCCGAGTGAACCGCGTTTGGTTCACCGGGGGAGCCCGAGGAGGGGGACCCGGGGGAGAAGGCGAATATGCGCCCGTCACCGGCGCGGGAGAGGAATCGCGGGCCGGACGAGTCCCGGCCACGGAGACGGCCCGCGGCGTGGGAAGACTTCCCCACGGGGGAACGGCCTGTAATGTAGGAATCACCCCGGGGATACCCGTTGGGATAGGCGTAGTCCCAGGGGGGAGAATTCCTTCTGGGGCAAGGGATGGTTCGGGAACGGGAGAACCCCCGGGGAACGAAAGCCCTCCCGGCGGGGGGTAGCCCCCGGAGACGGGCTGACCTCCCGGGAGTGACGGACCTCCGGAGGTGGGGACGCCTCCCGGGAAAGGGTAGCCCCCGGAGACGGGCTGACCCCCCGGGAGTGACGGACCTCCGGAGGTGGGGACGCCTCCCGGGAAAGGGTAGCCCCCGGAGACGGGCTGACCCCCCGGGAGTGAAGGACCTCCGGAGGTGGGGACGCCTCCCGGGAAAGGGTAGCCCCCGGAGACGGGCTGACCCCCCGGGAGTGAAGGACCTCCGGAGGTGGGGACGCCTCCCGGGAAGGGGAAAGCCCCCGGAGCGAAGAAGGTTCCTGGGTGTCCCATCATGAACGGAGGTGCCATCCCTCCGAACTGGAACGGGTGCGGGTACGCGGGGGCCGGAGGCCGCGCTATGGCGCGTAACAACTCTTCCAGAGTACGTTGTACGCGAAGCTGTCCCTCCACCAGCGCCCCGAGTAGCGGGTCACCTGAAGTTGAAGGCATTACCTGGGGTACGCTTGGTCCTCCCAAACCGGAACCTTCGGGCAGGCTCGCAGGAGTCGTTCCCCCGCCAAGGATGACGGGAGAGTTGAGTGTTGCCTCCCCCCGAGTGTCCCCGGGAGGGGGTGTCGCGACGACGGCCCCTTGCGCGGGTGGTGCAGGGTTGCTAGGGCCGGCATTGTTGGAGACGGAGGTTAAGTGCCTCATCCTTCTTGGAGCCATGACTATTTGTCACGAGTCCCCACGGTCGGCGCCAACTGTCGTGGTATAAAAAATACCTCGGCAGATTTGATGACGCGCGCAACACGTGTTCCTCAACGCGAGCTGACCGTACGACGGATCACCCCGCATTGGACAATCCCAGAGATTGACACAGGGGTTTATACAGGTTCGGGCCTCAGTAGAGGCCCTAGTCCTGTCGACGTGCTCCCGACGAGCGTCGGCTAGGGGGCTCTCTCCTGAAGAGAGGGCTCCAGAACACGCCTTTTTGTCTTTATGGATTGAGTAAAAATGAATGTCTTAGGTTACAAAAGAGGGTTACAAGGGTATATATAGACTCCAAAAGAAGCAAATTACTGAACTACCCCTGCTGCCACCGTAGGATCGGGGGCAAAACGGTCTTTTGACGAGGTCCAGGGCACCGATTTCTGACACGTGGCGGCCCTCGAAATCAGTGCCCACCTGAGGGCTCCGGGAGACGTCTTCCCCGGCCCGGAGAAGGGGCTCCGGGAGAGGGGCTCTCCCTAACCCGGAGAAGGTGCGCCGGGGGAAGTCTCTCAAGGACCCGGGGGAGGGCCCCGGGAGACGTATTCCCCGGCCCGGAGAAGGGGCTCCGGGAGAGGGGCTCTCCCTAACCCGGAGAAGGTGCGCCGGGGGAAGTCTCTCCAGGACCCGGGGGAGGGCCCCGGGAGACGTCTTCCCCGACCCGGAGAAGGGGCTCCGGGAGAGGGGCTCTCCCTAACCCGGAAAAGGTGCGCCGGGGGAAGTCTCTCAAGAACCCGGGGGAGGGCCCCGGGAGACGTCTTCCCTGGCCCGGAGAAGGGGCTCCGGGAGAGGGGCTCTCCCTAACCCGGAGAAGGTGCGCCGGGGGAAGTCTCTCCCGGACCCGGGGGAGGGCCCCGGGAGACGTCTTCCCCGGCTCGGAGAAGGGGCTCCGGGAGAGGGGCTCTCCCTAACCCGGAGAAGGTGCGCCGGGGGAAGTCTCTCCCGAGCCCGGGGAAGGGCTCCGGGAGACGTCTTCCCCGGCCCGGAGAAGAGGCTCCGGGAGAGGAGCTCTCCCTAACCCGGAGAAGGTGCGCCGGGGGAAGTCTCTCCTGGTCCCGGGGGAGGGCCCCGGGAGACGTCTTCCCCGGTCCGGAGAAGGGGCTCCGGGAGAGGGGCTCTCCCTAACTCGGAGAAGGTGCGCCGGGGGAAGTCTCTCCCGGACCCGGGGGAGGGCTCCGAGAGACGTCTTCCCCGGCCCGGAGAAGGGGCTCCGGGAGAGGGGCTCTCCCTAACCCGGAGAAGGTGCGCCGGGGGAAGTCTCTCCCGCGCCCGGGGAGGGCTCCGGGAGACGTCTTCTCCGGCCCTAAGAAGGAGGGCTCCGGGGGAGGGGCTCTCCCTAACCCGGAGGAGGTGCGCCGGGGGAAGTTTCCCTCGACCCCGGAGACAGGACTCCTATGGTGACGTTTCTGGTGTTGGCTAGTATTTTCCCCCAACAGGTATTTTTTCTAACAGTAACTTACATAGCAACCATACCGTTAGAAAAATGAAATGATTTTTTAACAGTTCAAAATATATTAATCATTAAAAAAAATATGTTTTTTCTAACAATTTTTTGTTTGAAACTATTACAAGAAAGCACGCGATTTATTAAATAGCTTCCAAAACCTAGATGAACAATCACAGTTCGTCTTCTCCATCTCCCCACTTCGCCGCATCCCTCGCCGATCCGTCGCCTCCCTCTCACCACATTCCGGTCCTCCTTCCCCGTTCGTCCTCACCGCCGGCGTTCTCCCCCTCCTTTTTCTTCCTCCTCTAGCTTTTTCTTCCTCTCTTTTTCTTACTCTTCTTCCTATTTCTTCCTCCATTTTTTTTCTTTTTTTTTTTGCTCCTCCCTCTGCCGCTACTCTCTCCAGCAGTGTGTCCTCTCAGGCCATCTTCTTCGTCGCCGGCCGTGCTTCCTCAACGACTCGTCCAAGCCCCAGCAAGTTTCCTCCTCAACATCAGCCACGGCAGCACCAATGGCTCCAGCAACATACAAGTGAGCTCCAACAGCCTCTAGAACATCCCGGCAGCAAGAAATTAGTGGTTCATTCTCACTCCTGTCTACTGTTCTTCAAATTTCAAACTAAATTGATGATGGTATGCGTGTATGAGATGATGTGTGTTTGTAATTGTTGAATAGAAGTTCTCAATTTCTGAATCAGATACCAGTTTTGAGATAGTTTGAATTGGATAGATCGAACTTGCTAATTCTGATGTTTGTTTGAAAACTTAGTCCAATTGTTATGAAGAACGAAATATGTGGATTATAAAAAACCATACTTGCATTGAATTAAAGTCCTGAGCTTATTTGTTATGCATGTGCTTGTTGAAGAGAATTGATCTCTTGATGCGATTTCTCCTCTGTTATACCTGTTAAATGTACTCTGTAATGTCTGTGATTGTTCATGCTGGAGCAGCAAATCACTCTGATCTCCGTGCTCACCCATGTATTAGTGCTAATAACTGTTCAATATATGTATTTCTTTGGTCATACCATTTGTCTTTTGGGCACAATATAGTAACTAACTGTAGTATGTCCTGCATCTATCTGCTTTGCTTTCTGATATTGGACTGAACACCAGGGAAGCACATGTTTTGTCAACCACAGATGGCTACTCGCTTGATGTTTTTGTTGTTGCGGAGCGCACCCCTGCACCGTCGCTGCCAATCTCGCTGCGTGTCGTCGCCTTTGCGCCCACGCAAGCTCCTCTCTCTTTCTTCTCCTTCCTTCTTCCTCCTTTCTTCTTCTTCCTCTCTATTTCTTCCTTTGTCCCTGCTTGTGGTAAGGTTGCTTGCTTCATCAGGATTCTTCATTTTATAATTTTAAAAAATTAGCAAAAGAGGTAATTTGGAAATAAGGATGTTCTGTTCTAGCTTCAACATCATAAATGGATACAAGTTTGTGTTGGTCCTGCTGGATTATGTTTGTTTTATCTTAGGGGTAGGGGTATATCATCACAATCTAGACCTTAGCTATTTATACTTTGAATTGAGCAAGAAGTTCTTTTTGTTTGCCAAACCCAAGCTGCATCCATGTGAAGCTCATTACTGAGCAAAATTTGTTCAGGAACATACATGCTATGTGTTCTATTATCTTGTATTACTTTCCTGACCTTTATTGTTTATTGTGAACCATGCTTTGTTGTACTTCTACATTTCAGTTCCTTGGAGATTTGGCAATTTGATCCTCTATTCTTGTATGCCAGGTGGTTCTTATTTCTGGTGAGACAGGCTGTGGTAAAACCACCCAGGTTACCTATCCTTCCTGATTCCTGTTGTGCACTATTTTTGTTTATGAAACAACTCCTGCTCTTATTACTTCTGGCTCATTTATCATAATGGTATGCATGAACTGCCCCTTATCTAATCCCAGGATAATGTAGTTAAGTTGCAGAAGGATGAAGAGGATAGTAGAATGGATTAGTAGCTTCTACTAATTATAAAAAGTTGATGCAGTTTGATTTAATCCAAAATCAAAATCTACAAGAAGAGTGCAGCAATCTGGTTTTCTTGCACAATCAAATTGAACTAGATATATTTAGATTATACCTCACATTTTATGGTCAAATCAAAGTGCAAAGTTGATTGTGTTGAAAAGTTCAAAGCCCGCAATACTTCTACACCTAGCAAGGTCCATAGTTTCATATAAATCACCCCGAAAATTTTATGACTGTCATACTTCAATAGGGAGTATTCAATATGGTAGGCAAGCAGGCAAATCTTACCAGTGTTCAGGTTCTCGAAGACATGCTGTTTCTCGGACCTAGTTGCGAGGCTTATTACCCGCAGGTTTTTACCAGGGTTCAGGTTTTTTGGTGATTCTGTTCACATGGATGTGGAATCACAATTACTACTCGCTATATAGAGTCAAAGTAATCGCTGTCGCCGTTCCTGCCACTCACGAAGAACCCAACAATGCCTCTAAGTTTCTAACATGGTCTAGGCATCTAGCTTTTCTTTTCTTTTCTTTTAATTAACTTGTATCGTGTATGGGCCATTTTTTTGTTTGAAAAAATATGTTGAAGCCAAAGAATGAGTATGGCAAATGTAAAGCCAATGTATATGTATAGTACTCAATTTTTTTTTGGGATTTCATGATGTACGAAATTTGTGTTTCTCAGCTTAAACATGATGGTTGAATTAGTTGTTTGATCCAATCAAAGTTGGCACACGTGAAACATTGCTCCGTTGTTTTAAAGAAAGCAATACTGTATGTAACAATTCAAAGTTTATCTCCAAACTACACTAAAGGAAACTTGTAACAACTGGCATAGTTTGGCCCAAGAGTTTAGTAATATATGGGTTTAATTTCATATCTAAAATATAACTTGTGTCAACATTATACATAAGTGTTAACGAACTAACTATACTAACTGAATTAACCTTCTAGGTAAAGGGAGAAAACTTTAGACTATTACATATTATATAGTGTATGCTACTACTGAATATTATTCTAAGGTTCCTGCACCACTCAACTTTGTAGAATTGAAAATTATGAACATTAGCATGGTCACTAAATGGATCACAACAGGGTGTTGCAGGAATTTTTGTATAGATAACCTGTATGTATAAAAAAAAGCTAAAAATAGCACAGAGCAAAAAGTAATTGCAGAACTGACAAAAGTCTCCAACTTGATTGACAATATTCGAGAAATTTGATGAGTCGTCATTTGATCTGGTGACTTAAACCACCTTATCAATCACCACCTTAAGTCGCCAACTGAGATGGCGACTGGTCGAATTTTTTTGGAATTGTTCCGACGATTGGTCAATTTCTTTGAGAAATTGCAAAAACAACTGGGAAGTGTTTTTTTTATAAAATAACACAAAAAAATTGAACATCAAAAACAACCTAAAAATGTATTTTTTTTTGTATGAATAACCCCTCAAAAAGAAGAATTTCTTATAAAACCGAGAAAGGGATGTTGAAGCACCACCGCCTGGCCAACCAAGGAGAAAAAAGGTTGTGATTGGTCTAATTTGTTGGGTTGATTGATGCATACATTTTGTGATTGGTATAATTTGTTAGGTTACCAAAGAGAAAATGAACATTGAAAAGCTAGCGGAAATGAGTTTTCTTTCCGAGTTATAAAATGTTAGAGTTATAAAAGAAATAGCACAATTAAAAAGCAACTGAAAACATAAAAAACCCTAACATGTTATTGCTGCTGTAGATAAAATAAAAAGTTACACGCATCTGTGACAGTTGCAAAAACAATTGGGGCTAGATCTACAACAGCAAAAAATGATCAAACTTCGAAGCGTCATTTGATCCGAGTAGAGAGTGTCCAACTCGCCTAGAAGAGTATTTATAGTATTTTTCTCTATCTCATTCCACTCCAGGCCAAGCCACGACATGTAATTGCATCTATCCATCGCCTCTTTGCGGTCGCAATGTATATAGTTTCTACCCGCAGTATCGTAGGCCCAAGATGTACTATTATAATATCACATTGACATCTACACATGAAGTCATCTGTGTCGGAGGAATCATCGGACTAGTTGAACTCCTCTAGAGGACGCGTTGTTTGGTACGTGTCTCCATGACAAGAGTAATAACAAGGACGTCTGCAGGAACACATATGTTGAACATCGTGCATGTTGATCGACAACTCCATGAAGTCGAGTTGCTCACGAAGTCTCTTCTTTCTGTAGAGAAGATAGAGCATTGTACGCGTAACCTTTGTGTTCCACTCGGGGTCGAGCCAAAGCAGGAAAGTGCACTTATGAGTATCTCCCCTAGAACACTCTAAAAATCTTCTCCCATAATCACCCTGAACGGAGGATGTAGTAGTCTTTGGCAACAAATTGCAGTTGCAACGGCATGGTCCTGAACTTTGTCCTTCATCCTAGGAACGAAAGAGAATAGCCAAGAAAGTAACACATAAAGAGCCACTTATTTTAGGTGAGTTGATTACGTATTTACCTTGGTGCATCTTCTTCTCCGGCCACAGCTATTCTCCCCCGCCATGTTTGGATAGGCTAGTGAAGAAAGTGTGATTTGTGTGTTCGGAGCTCAAAAACCTAATTTATAGAAGTGAAATTATTGAATAGTTTAAATGTTTGTTGGACGCAGTTGTACAAAAGCTGAAAGTAGAAAAGCTGAAAAGCTGAAAAGTTGGAAAGTAGAAAAGCTGAAAAGTAGAAAGGTTGAATCATAGAAAAGCAGAAAAGTACAAAAATTAGAGTTTTCCACGAACCATGCCAAAATGTAAAGTAGTTGCATAACTTTGAAAAGACAAATATAATATATACATGAAAACATAATTCTTGTTTCTTAAAGGTAATAAGACATTCACTAAAAAAAATACTAATGTCGCCCCCTCTTTAGATGATGACTCCAGTCCCGCTGAAACAACGATGGTAAGAAGGTGCAGCACGAAACCACCTTCCTCTGCTACGGTTGTTGACGGGGGGCCGATCGCTCGCCCGGTCGAGGCCTATATCAAGAGCATCTGTATGTGGGATATGCTCCACAGGGTCCTGCGATGGTGGAGGGGCCCCACCAAGCTGTGCAGATGCCAACTGATGTTGGCTCTGCTCGTTGTCATATCTCCATCGCAACATGTCGACGTAGTCCGCATACTCAGGGTCGAGTACCACCTTCGGGTCGGCACGGACTGATCATGGAGGAATGTACAGTGGGAACCTACCAGGAGGTGCAACCGTAGCAGCCAAGGACGTAGCCAGCTACTCATCCACTGTCCTCTACGACAAGGTGACGTACTCATTGTCCGAGTAGAACGTGATGTTGAAGCCCAGGCTAGAATCGGACGTGGAGGCGGAAGTCGGCGCATGGGGACCCTCAGAGATCCGTACACCACCACACGACGGTGGCTCAAAATGAGGTGGAACATGTTGTTGGGGAATGAGCTTTCTACTCTAGTGCAATTTCAAAGGTTTTACCTGAAATCCCAAGAAACTTGCAAGCAAAAAATCATAGATCAAGAGATTTACCACTAGATGCATGGATGCGACAACGCAGCAGCGGAAGAAGAATAGATGTCGCAACTGGATCATGACCAGCAGTGCAACAATAACAGCCGCACTTCTACAGAAGTCCACACGTCCGGGGAAGAAGCACTGCATGTTCGTGTACTAGCACCAGCACACGCGGCTAGGGTTTTATGAGATCTATCTCGTGGATGGTGGTGGCAGCCAGAATAGATTAGATGATGGATGCATGCCCACCGCACCTCCTTTTATAGGACCTTGCAGATAAGTCATACTCAAATGCGAACCCTAATCCTAATGGTAAACCCATTACTAATAGGGGACCTGTTTCGGATCTCATCCGAATTAATACTCCAACCCGTTAAGTGTGTGACCCTATAGGTTTGTGTATATTTGGACGCGACCAGAAACAACTTCTCGAATCACAAGTCATAAGCGGTTCCTAGCAAGACATTATGACTACCCGCATGTACATGAAGATCATATCTGACGAACCTATAAAACGTATCATGGATTATCTCTTTGCCTCACGATACTAGATCGAACTCAAGATGAGAAACGTGTCATCCTTGAATAGCTTGGTCCTTTCTTGATCTTGTAATGGACTGACCTTTCCATAGTTGACACTCAATTATATTCGACACGGCCATACATTTTCTTAGTCCAATTATATCAAGAGACCTAGAGATATCTTTCTCAAGATATGAGAAAGGCAAATTCCATCTCGACCATTCATTTTCAACCACATGGTTCATAATATATCTGTATGTCACCTTTATGACTACTCAGTTAAAAGTAGCAGTTGATAATACCAAGTTTGCTACTACGCATGTATGAAACCGTAAATATCTCAGGTCTAAAGATAAATCGGGGCGTCGTTGGCTGTACCTGATGGCCCCGCTATGTCAGGACGATGAGCGGCCGGCTGCAGCGGTATATGGCTAGGTGGGGCCCATGGTAGTGGAGGTGCAACAACTATCAAGGGAATGATGGCACTCTCCAATGTCAGTTGGGAGGCGATTCGATAAATGGCAACGATGGCCTTCTCGTACTCCTCGAACCTGATAGGTAGACGTGCTTACCTCTGCTGGATGAGCGGTCGTGCCAACGAGGTGATTGTACGGAGGCCATTAATTTGTGAGACCACAAGACAATGGGAGGCGAAAATAACAATAACAAGCAAGAAATAGACTATTGTTGTGTACTTGGCGGTGTACCCTGGATGCATGATGTCGGTTGTTTGTCTGATGCACGGTCGAAGCAGGCACTGGAGGTGGTGGGGCAATACGAGCACTAGTGCGAGGGATGTATCATCAGAGGTAATCGCCGTATGTCATAGAATCGTATGGCCTCTTCTCACGCACAACATCTATCACTGTTTCCTGCTCCCAGTGACAAGTGTAAAGAGCCTGTCGGTCCTTTCAACTAATAGCCTTCTTTCCCTTACGGCTCTACCTGTGGAAAAAAACAAAATTATTCAATATATTTATAAAGAAAAAACACTCTACACTGAGATGATCACGAACTTACTCGTGCTGATCGTGAGATAGCCGATGTGCAGCGTCTGGAGGGGGGATCAGCTGGAATAGGCCAAACTGACGCATCACCCTCCATGGAGCATACACCTCCAACATATGGCTAAAGACAAGAACACATCGGGTGAGCCATAAGTCCCGGTCCTCCGCACATACCGACGAGATCCCGCCTGTTGTTGTGCTCTCGATGTAGGTAGCCATTGATAAGTGCTAAATTGGTAGGATTTTTACCCTAGGTTTAGTATTGAAAACGTGCAAAATAATGATTAAAACTCCTTTGATGCGATATTTTATGTGTAATTTCTCATTATTTTTACAAATTGCTTTCACGGATGTGTTTGACATGTTTTGGGGACCAAACCTATCAAATTTGAGAAGATTTCGACCACATTTGGACCCAAGTCAACCAAGAAAACCAAAACTGGACAGCAAAAAGGTCCTGGACGAGTATTCTTTGGACAAAGACATGGTCGAACACGTTTAGGCAAGAAAATACCTTATCCGTACACGGCTAAGTGAAAGAGATCTGTTCGAACATGTCACGACAAAAAAGAGTTGTACTCGAATATGAAGACACGTGCTCGAAAAGACTCACGGTTGAATACGGACAATTGGTCGAAAACGAGTTCTGATCGAATTCGATCACGACACGTGTTTGGCCACGAACACGCCACATGTCTTGGTCGTGTTTGACTCGGTTTCTTTGGCTTTTACTGGTTGATTTTAATCGGTTTTGACCAAAACTGGTCGGATTTGGTCAGTTTTAGCTGGGTTTGATCAGGACTAGTCGAATCTGGTCGGTTTTGACTTAGATTTTTCCGTTGTCGCGCTGTTTGAAGCCATATTTCATCGCCTACACGTCAAGGATTTATTTTTGGGCATGTTAACCCATGTACTACAAATGGAGAAGCTTTTGACTCAATTAGATATCTTTTTTACATGCTAGCCTTTAGGGCTTAGTAGTAGTTTTTAGTCTAGCTAGTTTTCTTAGAAGAGCCCACTTTTCTATTTTTCTTGCTTTTGTAAGCCGGCAAGAACGACAACTTCAATTTTCAAGCAATCAAGTTTTCATTTAATTCTTATTTTTATTTTTGCATTATTATGGTTTTTTGCAGGTAGATCCCTTCTAGGGTTAGGGATGACCTAATCTGGAAGGTGTGATTCTTCCTCAGTCTTGATCTCAAGTTTTTGAGTTATTACCTAATGTTTTCTTCCTCTAAACCCTAAATTCTCCTTTCAGCAATAGATGTAATAGTTGAGTCTTAGCAAGAATTTATGGGAGTTCTTGAGTCTTTAGCGCTCTGACGTGGAATCCTGAACAGGAGAGAGGCTATCACCAAATGTAACAGTGGAAGCAATCCTCTGACCGTTGTACTAGAGATCGTACTGGCAACTTAATTCGTCTTGGAAAACGATTGAAATCGACTTACAATCCTCGGATATTGGATAGAATTATGTCGGATGGTTATGGAACTCCCGAAACCTTAGATTTTTCATTCCTGCTTACAAAACCTAGATTTCATACTTGCTCTGTACTGCTTTAAAACCCTAGATTGCACTACTACAAAAATGCAATCCACTGACCCATATCTTCTAACGGTTATAAGCAATCTGGGAAAAATCCGATAGAGTAGGACGACAGTGGTGGAGAATAGACTTTTTACTATCGGTTATATTCTGGTACACCGTTAGTCAAATGCAAATATTTTTTACTATCGATCATTACTGTACCAACCGATATAATAGATGAAATAGTACTATCGGTTTGTCTTTCGTAACTGATAGTGAAATTACGGACTTTTTACTATCGGTTCATACTGTACCAACCTATATAATAGAGTAAATTTTACTATCGGTTTGTCTTTGGTAACTGATAGTGAAATTACGGAATTTTTACTATCGGTTACTACTGTACCAACTGATATAATAGAGTAAATTTTACTATCGGTTATATAAAATAAATCGATAGTAAAATGACGTCATATAAACTAATAATTATGATAGTGGGGACTTTCGTTTACTATCGGTTGTTGTTTTGAACCGATAGTAAAATTGTACAACTTATCTCGACCCCTGCTCTGCGCTCTACATCCTCGATTCATTTCTACCGTACGTGCATCCACGCTCCAAGCTAGAGTGATCCGGAGAAGCTAGATGAGAGGTTGATAATTCGATCCCCTCGGTATTGTCATCTTCTTCATCACCTCTCTCTCTCTCTCAATCACTCTTTCACACTCTCCCTCTCTCTCTCTACTTCCAATTCATTAAACTAGATACATGCATGTAGCTCCAAACTAGCTAGAATGCTAGGTTGGCTAGCTAGCTATAGCTTGCTAAAGTTAAGCTAGGAATGATTTATTGCTGAAGTTAACCAGCTAGCTAGCTGGCTCTTCCAATTAATGCATCAAGTTAATTAGGGTTTCATATATATCCATTTAATGTAATTAAGCAGCTGTACACACATATGGCCTAGCTAATTGATGATGTTTAATGCATGCATGCCCTGAGTCATTAATTATTTATTTCAATTTGTCAATTTTGTGAAATAATTATAGATGGACCGAGAATATTGGATGTTGGAATAAAACGTACTACTATTGAGTATTTGGAGGGTGTGAATGGGTTTATTAAATTAGCTGAGCAAGAAAAGGCGAAGAAGGGAGAGAAAGATATGCATTGTCCTTGTATAGATTGTCCTTGTATAGATTGTATGAACTTAAAAAGGCTCGGCAACTCTGATCAGATTAGGAGTCATTTGATTCGTCGTGGTTTTAACGCACGCTATACCCGTTGGATATGGTATGGTGAAGATCTTGAGGAAACGAGCACCGCTACCACTCAGCAGCACCCAGAAGTGGATTGCAGTAATGATGATCATCATCAGAACATTGATAATGTTCATTCGGATGTGCATGTAGATGACGACAATTTAGATGAAATGTTACGTGATGTAGAAGAAGATTACAACGAAAACGATTTTGCTAAATTTGAGAAATTAATTGTTGATTCTGAGAAGCCTTTGTTCCCTGGATGTGCAAAATTGACAAAGTTGTCTTCTGTGTTGAGATTATATAACTTGAAGGCAAGCAACGGTTGGAGCGATAAGAGTTTCACGGCACTATTAGATTTGTTAGTGGACATACTTCCAGAGGGAAATGAGTTGCCAAGATCGGTTTACCAGGCCAAAAAACTATTGTGTCCGTTGGGAATGGAAATCGAAAGAATACATGCATGCCCAAATGATTGTGTTCTGTACCGTAACGAGTACGAGGATTTGCATGTTTGTCCAAGATGCGGTGCATCGCGGTATAAGCATGGGGACAGAATTTATCACAATGGATGTGATGAGGTAAAGAAAGGGCCTCCGGCCAAAACTGTGTGGTATTTGCCTGTGATTCGTAGATTGACACGGCTGTTTGCAAATCCGAAAGATGCGAAGTACTTGCGTTGGCATGGTGAAGGTCGAAAACAAGACGAAAACTAAGACATCCAGCTGATTCTATTCAATGAAGAAACATTAACAGAACATTCGGTGAGTTTGGCAGCGAAGTGAGGAATATAAGGTTTGGGCTGACTACGGATGGTATGAATCCACACGGAAATATGAACAGTCGGCATAGCACTTGGCCTGTTCTTTTATGCATCTACAATCTTCCTCCTTGGTTATGTATGAAGCGTAAGTACATCATGATGCCGTTACTAATTTCAAGACCCAGACAACCCGGGAATGATATTGACGTGTTTCTATCACCGTTAGTCGAGGACTTACATAAATTGTGGAGCGAAGGGGTGTGGGTGTGGGATGCACATAAGCGAGAGAATTTCATGTTGTGGGCCATGATATTTTGCACCATAAATGATTTCCCGGCCTATGGAAATTTGTCGGGGTATAGTACGAAAGGAGGCAAGGCTTGTCCTATTTGCCTGGATGAAACTGAAAGCATGTGGTTATCGAACTGCAGAAAAACAGTGTATATGGGTCACTGCAGATTCCTTCCGATGCATCACGCCTACCGTAAGAAGAGGAAGTCATTTAATGGGAAGCCTGAGAAAGGATCAACCCCAGTGTTGTGACTGGTAAGGAGCTTTACTTGCGCGTGAAGGACATCAAAGTTGAGTTCGGTAAATGTTCTAAACCTCCAGGAAAAAAGTTTGGAAGAAGAGATCGATTCTTTGGGATCTGCCATATTGGGAGCACTTACAAGTTCGATATTGCATTGATGTCATGCACGTAGAGAAAATGTTTGTGACAGTTTGATTGGTTTGTTGTTGAACATTCCAGGAAAGACGAAAGATGGCATCAACGTTCGTCGTGACATGCTCGACATGGGCATAAGGACTGAGCTTGCACCGTTGGAGAAGGGAAAGCGTACATACCTCCCCCGGCCTGCTATACTTTGTCAAAAAGAGAAAAAATAGAACTCTGTCAATGCCTATATGGTGTCAAAGTTCCATGCGGGTATTCTGCGAACTTGAAAAAACTTGTGTCCATGAAAGACTTGAAACTAGTTGGTATGAAGTCCCATGATTGTCATGTACTGATGTCACAAATGCTTCCCATTGCTATCAGAGGCATTCTCCCAGTCAAAGTCAGAGAGACAATTACAAAGCTATGTTATTTCTTGAACACAATATCTGGCAAGGTAAGCGTGTACTCCTAGCAAGTTAATTAGCTCCATTCGTGAAACTTGTCAGATTTTTTGGATCTGAATATTTGCTGCAACTGTGTCCTTGCAGGTAATTGATCTGGATGGACTGGATGATTTGCAACGCGATGTGACTACAACTCTTTGTCAGCTGGAGATGTATTTCCCTCCATCTTTTTTTGATGTTATGGTCCATCTAATTATTCACCTTGTCAGAGAAATTAAGTTTTGTGGATCCGTGTTCCTGCGCTACATTTATCCATTTGAGAGATTTATGGGTATCTTGAAGGGATATGTAAGGAATCGACATCGGCCTGAGGGCAGTATCATTGAAGGTTATGCCGCCGAGGAGGTGATTGAATTTTGCACCAACTATATGGCCGGGGTTGACCCAATTGGCGTTCCTACGTCCCAGCATGAGGGGCAGGCTTCAGGGCATTGGAATGATTGGATTTAAAGCAGTCGTCCCCTCTAGTGATCTGTATGCAAAAGCCCATTTTTGGGTCTTACAGCACATGACGGGGGTGGAGCCATACATACACGAGCACAAGGAAATTTTACGGAAACAGAATCCTTCGAAGCCAGAGATTTGGGTCACCAGAGAACATAACAAGAAGTTTGCTGGGTGGATCGAAAATAGAGTCCTACAAGCTTCTGAGGGCAACGTAGATAAAGTTGTTACATGGTTGGCCAGAGGGCCCAGATTTACTGTAGGGACTTGGCAGGGGTATGACATCAACGACAATTCATTTTACACAAGAACTCAGGACAAGAAGAGTCCTATGCAATGTAGTGGAGTGACACTACTTGCTATTTCAGAGGATGCCAGGGCAGTAAGGACACTCAACTCATATTACGATGTTATTGAGGAAATATAGGAGCTAGATTATGTATTACTTAAGATTCCTCTGTTTCGATGCCAATGGGTCAAAATCTCTCAAGGTGTTAAAGTCGACAATTATGGGTTTACTCTCGTCGATCTCAGTAGAGTCGCACACCAAGATATTCCATTTATACTTGCTAAGCAAGCCACACAGGTGTTCTACATCGTTGACTCGGCCAATCTAAAGTTGCGCGTTGTCATTCACAGTAAGAGACGTATTGTTGGAGTCGAAAACGTTGTGGATGAAGACGAGTATGATCAGTTCGACGAACTACCTCCATTTTTAGATGGAATTCTTCAATCTGTCCCTGTTGAAGATATTGACGAAACAAGTTACCTGTGAGACGACCACGAAGAAGGATTATGGGTGGACAACCATTCTTGACTAATTTGCAATATGTAAGTGACATATATTACTTGGATCTTTAATCGAAGAGTTCTTCAAATCATTTTTCAAAAATTCTTTGGAAAAACATACGTGATGCATTGAAAATCATTTCTGCAAATTTTCATTTCAATTGGAGTTGATTTGAGCAATAATTGATTCTTTTCACAAATCAATATGAAAACTGCAAAGTTCAGATTCCTCGTGGTTTTTCGCTGGTTTGTCATTTTGATATCTCCATCTTGATTAGCTATTCGAAGAAAGTTTCTATATGCATTATTCCTTATGTTCCATAATTGGTCTTTACTGTCAATTTATTTCAAAATTATTGGAAGTCATTTGCATGGGGTTTTAGGTGTCTTTACAAGTGCAAAATGATGTACTGAGACCCATCTGTAATTGTTTTCAGGAAAACCCTTTAGGGTCAATAACATTGTATTTTACTATCGGTTCCAATTTCCAAACTATATGAATTTAAGATGTACTATCGGTTTCTTGTGCATAACCGATAGTAATACATATTGTGTTATGAGACCCTGTTCTACATTTTGGTATGATCTTGTACAGTGGATTAATTTACTATCGGTTAATAGTCATAAAACCGATAGTGAAATACAATGGCAATAAAGATCATTTGAACATAACTCTTGATTGTAAAATCCTATTTGGAAAATTTTTACATAAAAATATATTTCATGCAATGAAAATCATTTCTGTAAATTTTCATTTCAATTGGAGTTGATTTGAGTAATAATTGATTCTTTTCACAAATATATATGAAAACTGCAAAGTTCAGATTCCTCGTGGTTTTTGGCTGGTTTGTCATTTTGATATCTCCATCATGATTGGCTATTCGAAGAAAGTTTCTATATGCATGATTCCTTATGTTCCATGATTGGTCTTTACTGTTAATTATTTCAAAATTATTGAAAGTCATTTGCATGGGGTTTCAGGTGTCTTTACAAGTGAAAAATGATATACTGAGACCCATCTGTAATTGTTCTCAGGAAAACCCTTTAGAATCAATAACATTGTATTCTACTATCGGTTTCAATTTTCAAACCGATATGAAATTAAGATCTACTATCAGTTTCTTATGCATAACCGATAGTAATACATATTGTGTTATGAGATCCTGTTCTACATTTTGGTTTGATCTTGTACAGTGGATTAATTTACTATCAGTTAATAATCATAAAACCGATAGTGAACAATGCCAACACTCCTAACCCTAACTTCCATTGCATTTACTATCGGTTTGATGATTATGAGCCGATAGTAAAGATTCATATATTAGGTTAACCTCGCACAATTTTTCCTCCAGTGCAACTGATCACATTTACAAATACTCGCGCACGGAAAACCCTAGCCTCCCCGACGTTCCCTTTTTCGCTCCTCTGCACCACCATTGCCGCTCGCAATTGGGTTCTCCACCGCCTCCGGCCACTGCATCGCGCCATCGTAGGCCACTCCACGAACGACTGTAAGTCTTCTTGACCAAACCAAAGTATCATTGATCTTGCCACTCGCGTCAATTTCTTAAATTTATATTGAATAGTTCATATGTGATTCAATGGATTACAAATATAAAACTAGATGAAAAGTGCATGAATTACAAACTTGATAGCTATGAGAATTACAGACTTGATGAAAATCACTAGGAATTTTTCGTACATAGTCGTCCCCTATCGGTTTCTTATTTCGAACCGATAGTAAAAGACCATAATCTGAATTTTCTGTTAATTATTTCCCATTTTCTAATTTTCATCTGAAATTTTGATTCATTTAAATTTTTATCACAAATCCATGATTCTTTATGTTCCTGCAGAGAGACTAGCATAGTTTGCACTGCTAATCTTATATATTTTCCTGAATACAAACTTGAATACTATCGGTTTTAATTGTCAAACGGATAGGAAATAGAGTATGTCATATCGGTTTGTTATTGTCAACCGATAGTACATTGAAAAGTCTGAATTTTGCAGATTTCATATTTCATTTGTGAAAAGAATCAACTATTGCTCAAATCAAATACATTTGAAATGAAAATTTACAGAAATTATTTTCATTGCATGAAATATATTTTTCTGAAAAAATTTTCCAAATAGGATTTTACAATCAAGAGTTATAGCCAAATGATCTTTATGTTAAGTAAGAAGGTTGAAGTTCAACAACCTTTTGCAAATTGAGTTTACAAATCCATTTTAAATCCATTTTGAAGACCATGTTGATAGGAATTGATGATTTTTGGCCTTTTGAATGAAAATTTAACATTTTCACAAAAAGAGGTGGTTCATCATTGCCATTCTATTTTAGTTATGAATTTTGTCATGTACCTTTCTTCATATCAATTGATGGCCTGTTCATGGAATTTTAGGTAAAGCCATGTCGGCATCTTCCTCGGCTGATAGTAGTGATTCGGCAAGGGCGAACGTAGATGACGCTGCCTCGTCCTAGCGCAAGAGGAAGGCGCAAGGCGCGACGATGTTGTGCCATTTGGCCAAACGCGCGGATCTTTCATGTGAGTTCAACCAGTTCGGAAGACCAATCGGGAAGAACGCCGGCCAGTACGCTGCCTATGTTGGTTTGTTGGCGAAGGAAAGGGTGAAGATCACCGTCCAGAGCTGGAAGGATGTTAAGGCCGATGAGAGCGATAGGCTGTGGGCGGAAGTGAAGTTACATTAGTCAAAATCACAGAACTCTTGAGTAATCACATTCCCTTGGTTTGTCCCATAGATTAAGTAAGTCCTGCTTATATGCACCATTTGAAACAGGCCAAGTGGAACATCCCCAACGATGGTCCCAAGATAGCTTTCTTGAAGGACATGAACAACACGTGGAAAACCTTCAAGAGCGTCCTCGTCAGTACCTTCCTCGCTAAAGGCAAATCTCCATGTGAGAAGTACCCCTTCATAACGGAGGAGGTATGGGAGCAATTCACCCAACAGAAGGGGACCCCTGAGTTCAAGGTATGTATGGTTCCTTTGCTTGGTTACACCGTTGTATGCAGTAACCAGCGGTGCATTAATTTTCTTGTTTCTGGTACGAAGGCCCTTAGCGAGAAGAACAAGGCAATCCAGAGGAGGAACGACCACCCACACCGGCTCGGCTCTCGCGGCTATGCGGGGAAGGAGGAGCAGTGGAAGAAGGCTGAAGACGAGGCGTCGAATTTCGTCGACTCCCCTGACCTACTGCTCTTCGAGATCCACGATCCGCAATGCAAGCGCTGGTGGCTGGCCAGAGGGACCGTGTCGTCCACGGGGACTGTGGAGTTCCCAAACCCCAGGGACGTCGAGGTCGTGCAGCAAATCATAAGTTGGCTAACTTCCTGGTTGGAATCATAGAGTGTGGTAAAAAAAACTATGATCACTAGTGTGCACAGAAGTTTGTATATATTTTTTTCTCACAATGGAGAGCTTTGAATGTAACAGATCTCTTGGTCGAAGGAGGCGACCGGGGGATTGTTCACTCCCCATAGGGAGAACGACATCCTTACCCGGGCTCTAGGGAACAAGGAGCATCCAGGGTGGACGCGAACCATGGGGGGTGTGGTGCCATGGAAGGAAGGCTTCTCGGAGCCAGGGCAAAAGGCAAAGAAGGCTCGCAGCTGGAAGGAAAGGGAATCGAAGCTGTCTCAGAGGATATGGTCAGGTGTGACTGCACAATTCGCGGACATGTTCGTTCAAATGAACGAGAAGTATGAACGCCTCAACCGAGTTGTGCAGTCCAAGGGTTTAGATCCAGCTGCCGAGGTCGACGTTGCCAGGCCGAGTAGTTGTGGCTCGAAGGTTCACGTGGATCCGGTGGACCTGATTGAGGTATTGCAACTCTTGAGCTATATATGCAGTTCGGTTGATGCCACTCTCGTTACGTTAGAACTGTTTCGCTAACCTGTTATAATTGTTTCAAATTGCAGAAGCCGGAGAGCTGTAGCCTATTGATCAACATAGGTGACAAACCTGTAGTGGTTGCAAACGGGGTCGTATATCAGTCTTGAGAGGATGTCCGGATCCACTGCGTACCTCTGGAGCCTGGATTCGCAAAGGTACAGGTGGACATGGCCCTCCCGGGCTACAGCTCTTTTCCGCTGCCCATCCCAACGGACGAAATGTGGACAATTGGCAAGGCATGAGGCTCGTACATACAGTGGCCCAAGAAGGGTGTTAGACTACAGGAGGTAAACCCAAGCCATTCTAGTTTACAACTCAGTTAAGATACTCAATTTGCAAAATCTAACTTATGCGTTTGTAACTTAAAGTGGACGAAGGATGCCAGATCACTTCCTGAGAACACCACCTCCAGCACAACACATGACCGAGCTCCTTCGGCCCCCATGCCTCCTCCGACGGCCTCAAACCCTTTGCCATCAAATGAGGCCGACGGCACCACACCCCAACCTTCGAAGGTATACACTCGCTCCCCGCCCAAAGGCAAGGGCAAGGCCAAAGGCAAGGCCAAACAAAGCCAGCCGGGTACGTTCAAGAACGGGTTCCCACTCGTATCGAAGTACCTTCTGCGCAATATGGATCAAATAACCAGAAGTCTCCACGAGTGGTACCTGACCCAGTCTAGGCGCCACATCAACTTCTTAGTTCACTTCAGGCCAGGTTATTTTCACCGTGAGGCCGGGAGCATATCGGTGGCCCACGAGGATTTGTTCGACCTCCTCAACTGGCGGGAGCTTGATATGTCTATCATACGAACTGGAGTCCTGTGAGTTTGTTGTTGTGTGAAGTTATCACAATTCATTTCATAAATCTAATCACTTTGTATACAGTACTTACTAATGTCTACTTTGCATCCAGGTGCATATATAGGCTGGCATCGATGAGGGCATGTGACAAGGTGGGTTTCCTCGACCCAGACAAAATAAGCCTCACGATGCTAGAGCACGACCAAGCACATGTGGAGGAATACATATCAAGGGCACTACTAGCGCAGCAGGACCGAGAGTTCATTCTTGCGCCGTACCACCAAAGGTTAGTGCATTTCCTACTAATTTAACTCATTCTTGTATGTTACGCCTAACATATGTATGAAACGGTTCGCTTATATATGCAATGTAGGGGCCACTGGGTCCTCGTCGTCATTTGCCCATGGATAAATGAGGTCTATTACCTCGATTCGATGAGCGACGGGGTGGCGCATGTTTTCACCCTCACGTGGCACATAGACGCGTAAGTAACACAGTTGTTTTAAATTTTTCTCTGACTAGCTAATTAATGATAACATATTAACCGGCAATGCTAAATTAAATACAGGGCTTTCAAAAATTATGTTACTGCTGGAGGGAGGCATGACGCGTTGAAGGGCACAACAATTTCTTAAAAAGAATATGAGATAATTAATACGGATGGAACTACTCATGATGAGTCTTTTAATTTAAGTTTAATTAGTTCTTTCGGGTTAATGTGGGTTTATGTCTTTGCAGATGCAATTATCCCAGTGCCATCAGTAGCCACAGTCGTGGGAATGTGGCTTCTATGTCATGAGATTATGTATGACCTGATCAGGAGAAACTTTGCCCAATTCTCTAAGGTAACCATTTTCCCTGACTCAAAGTCGAACATTGGATGTCTCGTATGTTCCTAACTTCATACACGCATGCAGAGCGCCATGTTGAAAGAGCAATATGAGTTGCCTCAATTGAAGGAGCTGCGAACAATTTGGGCTCAATATGTGATGGAAGAAGTGGCTATCAACGATCCATCGTAAATGACTTGTGTAATATATATTGAATGTATTGATTGGTGTATGTGTGTAAATTCATTGGTGTATTTGCGAATAAACTCAATATGTGAATAAATTCATTGGTGTATTTGTGAATAAACTCAATATGTGAATAAATTCAATCTGTCCAATGCATGTGTATATCTTTGTATTAGTGTATTTGTGAATAAATTAAATCTCTGAATAATTAGTGTATTTGTGAATAAATTAAATCTGCTATATTAGTGTATCACTGTATTTCTCTGTATCTGTTAATGATCCTTTGTAATACTATTGGTTCATATCCTACAACCGATAGAAGAAAGTTGTGGTACTAACCGTGTTGAGTACCTAACCGATAGAAAAAACTATATATTACTATCGGTTTCCAGTGAATAATCGTTACAAAAAATATAACATCACTATCGGTTGAGATCATTGAGCCGATAGAAGAATTGTCGTTAGCGATTACTAAATGTTGGAGGTGTAGGTATTTTACTATCGGTTTTTAACCGATAGGGGTGTGCTACTTTTCTTCTATCGTGCCGATCACTAGAGGTAAGAGAACCGATAGTAGATTTGATTTTGAACCGATAGTGAAAAGTATTTCTGTAGTAGTGTTGATAGCTTTAGCAGTAGATTTAGTATAGAAAAACACACCACAACTCATTTAGACTCAATCACCATTAAGCTAGAAAGACGAATACGCTTGTTCCTCATGGAATTCGACCATCAAGTGGCCAACGTTCAAATATTCACTTGCGGTTATTACACAATCACACCATTTTAGGTGAGATCAGCCATCCAGGGCCTTCCATACAACCCACGACGAATGGAGCAGTTCCAACTCGCCACTGTATGCATTGTAGCATGTGTGTACTTGGACGGTGGCCCATTGCAGCTCATGCTGCAACCAACGATCCCCCATGGTCGGGCGATTGATCTCGTCCTCCACATCCCTATGCGGGTACCCCTCTGGCAAAGCCACCGACACGTCGGTGATGTCCGATCGTCCAACAGGGAGGTGCTCATACGACCATAGTAGAAAAAGCAGAGGACACCCAACCATATTCGCCTGTTAGTCACGCCGAACGCAGACATTACACAACCCTCTGTATGCCGCACAAAGAACCACCGACCCCCAACTGATGCGGGGATCTGCTCGATCGGCGTGTCAGTGAGCATTGGCGCTAGTGAAACAAGCCAACGATCCACAGTGTCTCCATGCGTACCTGCAGAGAAGCACAAAGATAATAATTAAATGCAATAATTGAAAGAGCTATAGCTATAGCATGTTTAAATATACAAGTGAACATGAAGCCACCGAATAGGTGTAGTAGATACGCTCAAAGTGTCGGCTGACTGTCCACTCGTCGGCATCCGTTGGACACGTCCTAAAGTAAGAGAGCCAAGCCGCTGGAACTCTGACGTCATGGTGGAAGGGCTCCTACCCCAGAGGCAGTGGATGAAACCTCTGTGTGAACATGACATCCCATCCTACAGTAGTGGGTGGTGGTACCCAGGCTTGCCCGTGAATACCAAACAGCATCGCCTCCCCTCACCGGAAGTGAAATGTGTGTGTCTTGGGCCTCCATCTATCTACCAGAGCAGAGAGTAGTGAGCGGTCATGCTTGAAAGACTCCGCTCTGGTGATGGTCCTAGTGAAAGGAAGCAATCTGACTGCCCTCAGTCGTGTGATGTATCTCCCATCAAGAGGCCAGGGAGTGCTGGGTGATCGAAGTCGGAAGGGCTGCAGCTCCTCTCTAGCCCTTAGCGCTCGAGACCGATGATGGTCGTCGTAGCACAGGTCGAGTAACTCAGGAAGCTGTTGACGATCGTGAGCCATGTCTGCAAGTAGAAACATTAAGTTAGTACTTCATGTAAAATGAATTGAAAATAAAATACCGAAGAAGAATGAGTAAGTATTGCACAACATTACTGAATCAAGTTCGATGACGTCCGGATGTAGTAGTTAATGTCCTCCTCGTGTGGCCAGGCTGTTGACAAATTGTACACTTTCTTAGTTTGTCGCACTCTGCATTATCCATGTCATTGCCAATTCGATGTGTCCGCCATCGTCTAGAGCCTTTCCGCTCCAAGTGTGGTGCTGGAATATATCGGATCTCGCCTGCTCTGCATGGCAGCTGTATGTAATGGTGTTGAGTCCCCTAGAACTCAAAATCTGCACTCCATATTTTACCAAGGTACCGTGAGCCATAGTAAATTGATAGGTACGTCTTGCTTGACTTGTTGTCATGCGCACACGTTGCCATTACATGGGAGTACGGTTTATTCGATAGAGTTGACTTGTTACAATTGCACTTGACGCTGTCTTCAAAAATCACAACTTGCTTCTTGATCTGCCGCATGTATTCACCCCCCATGTTCTTACTCTTCAGATACACGATCCATGTTGGCCTTCTACTGTTAGGAATACACTCTGCTGAATGCTTCTGAGTGGCCGCGGATTTCATTTCTAAGTACCTCTGTACTTTGTGGAAGTAATTAGCCATGCATTGCCAGTTAAATTCCACAATTCCAGTGAGTGGAAGATCTCGCACCCCCCTCAACACAAAAGTGTACACCTCCACCATATTGGTTGTCAATATACCGTACCTAGCATCTCCTTCATTGTGCATTGGTGACCACTTCTCAGGAGCTTTGTCACTGATCCATTCGCTAAATTTCTTAATTCTTGTTCTCCGACTGCGTCGTCTCGGTACATCTGAACTTCCCATGACATTTTCTTCATCATCCACCTGTTGGGAACTGCTGGCCTTTGACCTTTGAGCTTTACCTAGATCTGAAGTCTCTTTTTCTAGCTCGTCCCATATTTGTTTGAACTTGTGGCCCTGGTTCTGAACACACAACTTCTTAAACTTCTTCATTAGCCATACGCTTTTGAAATGGGTGAAGAAGTTTGTCGCAAGATGTCTTTTACATCATCGACTGATCAAGTCATTCCATCTGTACAGGGGGTCCTCAGTAGACAACATGAACTCATTGGCACTCAATAGACCCTTATGTCTATCATGGATTACACACACGTTCCATCTATCCTTTACTACGATTTTCTTCAGATTTGCAAGAAACCATAACCAGCTGTCTGTGCTCTCACCTTCTACTGAGGCGAACACCATGGGAAGTAGTTGGTTGTTTGCATCTGTAGCAATAACTGTCATCAAAGTTCCCTTATACTTTCCAGTTAGGAATGTGCCATCCACGCAAATTAGTGGTCGCATGTACTTGAATATAGAGATTACCTACCCAAATGACCAGAATATGCGTTCCATGTATTCAACTCCAGGCACTATGTCACTGTTTGTGTCCACAACTAGACTATGAACCATGTCCATCACAGTCCTAGGGTTGGTGTCAATGATTTGCTGGATAAGCCTGGGCATGTAGTTCTATGAATTGTAGAAAGATTCGCATTTGTGCCACAGAAATATTGAATGTTGTACCCAAATGCGTTGTTGATTTGACCAACAATTTCTTTCAGTGGCATGTCCAGATTTGCATGGAGATTTGACAAAATTACACGTGCCACAGATGCGGATGACATATTTCTGTGGCACCGTAAGACTTTTGTAACCGAATAGTCATGTTCGGGTGATTCTGTAAACAACAAAGTGCTCACTGTCTTTGTACCGGGCAACACGAACATAAAATTGACATCCCTCCATTGATCACTTCACTGCATAGAGATGCGGATTTGTTCTGTCGACCTTGAAAGACCGACGTAGTGACATGGCCCACATCACCACGCCTTGTTTGGCATCCTCCTTGCTTCGAAAATGTTGTCCTAGTGTTAATCTGTGCTCATTTCACTACTACAGAAATGCTTTTTACTATCGGTTAAAAATCCACTCTACTATCGGTTCTCTTACCGATAGTGGTCGGCACGATAGTAGAGGGGCAGCACACTTCTATCGGTTCAAAAATCGTTAGTAAAACATCTACATTCCCAACGTTCACTAATCGCTATCGACTATTTCTTCTATTGGCTCGGATTTAAACCGATAGTATTGTATACGTTTTTTTTATCGGCTCGTATATAAACCGATAGTATTGTGTAGGTTTTTTCTATCGGCTAGGATCTAAACCGATAGTAATATAAATGTTTTTTCTATCGGCTCTTATATAAACCGATAGTATTATGTGGACACAGTTAGTACTGGAAACTTTATTCTATCGGTTATTATATATAAACCGATAGTATTGTGTAGATACAGTTAGTACTGGAAACTTTATTCTATCGGTTGTTATATATGAACCGATAGTACTGAAGTGTTTATTCTATTGGTTATATTATATAACCGATAGTATTTTGTAGACACGTTTAGTACTGGAAACTTTATTCTATCGGTTTCAGCATATGAACCGATAGTACTGTAATATTTGTTCTATCGGTTGTAGTATATAACCGATAGTAATATTAGTTTCTCCTATCGGTTATGTAGTGGCACAGTTAGTATTGGAATCATGCACATATACATACAGCAATACGGAGATACATTGGATCATTCACAAATACACCAATATTTACAAATATTCACCAATATTCACATATTGAATTTGTTCACAAATACACTAATACAGTAATATACACATGCATTGGACAGATTGAATTTATGCACATATTGATTGAGTTTATTCACAAATACATCAATGAATCTATTCACATATTGAGTTTATTCACAAATACAGCAATCAACACAAGTCAGTTACTATCGATCGTTGATAGCGACTTCTTCCATGACATATTGAGCCCAAATTGTTCGCAGCTCCTTCAATTGAGGCAACTCATTTTGCTCTTTCAACATGGCGCTCTGCATATATGCGTGTATGAAGTTAGGATCGTACGTCACATCCAATTAAAGTTCGACTTTGAGTCAGGAAAAATGGTTACCTTAGGGAATTGGGCAAAGTTTCTCCTGATCAGGTCATACATGAATCTCATGACATAGAAGCCACATTCCCACGATTGTGGCTGCTGATGGCACTGGAAAAATTGCATATGCAAAGACATAAACCCACATTAACTCGAAAGAACTAATTAAGCTTAAATTAAAAGACTCATCACGAGTACTTCCATCCGTATTAGTTACCTCATATTCTTTCCAAGAAATTGTTGTGCCCTTCGACGCGTCATGCCTCCCTCCAGCACTAGCATAATTTTTGAAAGCCCTGTATTTAATTTAGCATTGCCGGTTAATATGTTATCATTAATTAGCTAGTCAGAGAAAAATTTAAAACAACTATGTTACTTACGCGTCTATGTTCCATGTGAGGGTGAAAACATGCGCCACCTTGTCGCTCATCGAATCGAGGTAATAGACCTCATTCATCCATGGGCAAATGACGGCGAGGACCCAGTGGCCCCTACATTGCATATATAAGCGAACCGTTTCATACATATGTTAGGCGTAACATACAAGAATGAGTTAAATTAGTAGGAAATGCACTAACCTTTGGTGGTACGGCGCAAGGATGAACTCTCGGTCCTGCTGTGCTAGTAGTGCCCTTGATATGTATTCCTCCGCATGTGCTTGGTCGTGCTCTAGCATCGTGAGGCTTATTTTCTCTAGGTCGAGGAAACCCACCTTGTCACATGCCCTCATCGACGCCAGCCTATACATGCACCTGGATGCAAAGTAGACATTAGTAAGTAATGCATACAAAGTGATTAGATTTATGAAACGAACTCTGATAACTTCAGACAACAGCAAAGTCACAGGACTCCAGTCCGTATGATGGACATATCAAGCTCCCGCTAGTTGAGGAGGTCGAACAAATCCTCGTGGGCCACCGATATGCTCCCGGGCTCACGGTGAAAATGGGCTGGCCTGAAGTGAACCAAGAAGTTGATGTGGCGCCTAGACCGGGTCAGGTACCACTCGTGGAGACTTCTGGTTATTTGATCCATATTGCGCAGAAGGTACTCCGACACGAGTGGGGACCCGTTCTTGAACGTACCTGGCTGGCTTTGTTTGGCCTTGTCTTTGGCCTTGCCCTTGCCTTTGGGCGGGGAGCGAGTGTATACCTTCGAAAGTTGGGGTGTGGTGCCGCCGGCCTCATTTGATGGCGAAGGGTTTGAGGCCGTCGGAGGAGGCATGGGGGCCGAAGGAGTTCGCTCATGCGTTGTGGCGGGGGTGGTGTCCTTAGGAAGTGAGCTGGTACCCATCGTCCACTTTAAGTACAAATGCATAAGTTAGATTTTGCAAATTGAGTATATTAACTGAGTTGTAAGCTAGAATGACTAGGGTTTACCTCCTGTAGTCTAACACCCTTCTTGGGCCACTGTATGTACGAGCCCAATGCCTCGCCAATTGTCCGCATTTCGTCCGTTGGGACGGGCAACGGAAAAGAGCTGTAGCCCGGGAGGGCCATGTCCACCTGTACCTTTGCGAATCCAGGCTCCATAGGTACGCAGTGGATCCGGACATCCTCCCAAGACTGGTATACGACCCCGTTTGCAACCGCAACAGGTTTGTCGCCTATGTTGATCAATAGGCTACAGCTCTCCGGCTTCTGCAATTTGCAACAATTATAACAGGTTAGCGAAACAATTCTAACGTAACGGGAGTGGCATCAGCCGAACTGCATATATAGCTCAAGAGTTGCAATACCTCGATCAGGTCCACCGGATCCACGTGAACCTTCGAGCCGACACTACTCGGCCTGGCAGCGTCGACCTCGGCAGCTGGATCTAAACCCTTGGACTGCACAACTCGGTTGAGGCGTTCATACTTCTCGTTCATTTGAGCGAACATGTCCGCGAATTGTGCAGTCACATCTGCCCGTATCTTCTGAGATAGCTCCACTTCCCTTTCCTTCCAACTGCCAGCCTTCTTCGCCTTTTGCCCGGGCTCCGAGAAGCCTTCCTTCCATGGCACCACAGCCCCGATGGTTCGCGTCCGCCCTGGATGCTCCTTGTTCCCTAGAGCCCGGGTAAGGATGTCGTTCTCCCTATGGGGACTGAACAATCCCTCGGTCGCCTCCTTCGAGCAAGAGATCTGTTACATTGAAAGCTCTCCATTGTGAGGAAGAAATATATGCAAACTTGTGCACACACTAGTGATCATAGTTAGCCAACTTACGAGTCGCTGCACGACCTCGACGTCCCTGGGGTTTGGGAACGCCACAGTCCCTGTGGCCAACACGGTCCCTCTGGCCAGCCACCAGCGCTTGCATCGCTGATCACGGATCTCGGAGAGTGGTAGGTCAGGGGAGTCGACGAAATTCGATGCCTCGTCTTCACCCTTCTTACACTGCTCCTCCTTCCCCGCATAGCCGCGAGAGCCGAGCCGGTGTGGGTGGTCGTTCCTCCTCTGGATTGCCTTGTTCTTCTCGCTGAGGGCTTTCGTACCAGAAACAAGAAAATTAATGCACCGCTGCTTACTGCATACAATGGTGTAACCAAGCAAAGGAACCATACATACCTTGAACTCAGGAGTCCCCTTCTGTTGGGTGAATTGCTCCCATACCTCCTCCGTTATGAAGGGGTACTTCTCGCATGGAGATTTGCCTTTAGCGAGGAAGGTACTGACGAGGACGCTCTTGAAGGTTTTCCACGTGTTGTTCATGTCCTTCAAGCAAGCTATCTTGGGACCATCGTCGGGGATGTTCCACTTGGCTTGTTTCAAATGGTGCATATAAGCAGGACTTACCTAATCTCTGGAATAAACCAAGGGAATGTGATTACTCAAGAGTTCAGTGATTTTGATTAATTTTACCTTCACTTCTGCCCACAGCCTATCCCTCTCGTCGGCCTTGACGTCCTTCCAGCTCTGGACGGTAATCTTCACCCTTTCCTTCGCCAACAAGCCAACATAGGCAGCATAGTGGCCGGCGTTCTTCCCGATCGGTCTCCCGAACTGGTTGAACTCACATGAAAGATCCGCGCGTTTGGCCAAACGACCCAACATCGTCGGGCCTCGCGCCTTCCTCTTGCGCTGGGACGAGGCAGTGCCATCTATATTCGCCCTCGCCGAATCACTACTATCAGCCGAGGAAGATGCCGACATGGTTTTACCTAAAATTCCATGAACAAACCATCAATTGATATGAAGAAAGGTACATGACAAAGTTTATAACTAAAATTGTTGTGCCCTACGCTAGTCTCTCTGCATGAACATAAAGTCTGTTGAAATTTAAATGAACCAAAATTTCAGATGTACATTAGAAAATGGGAAGTAATTAACAGAAAATTCAGATTAGCAGTGCAAACTAAGACATACTCTATTTCCTATCGGTGTTGAAAGGAAAACCGATAGTACTAAGGTTTGTATTCAGGAAAATTTAAAAGATTAGCAGTGCAAACTATGCTAATCTCTCTGCAGGAAAATAAAGTCTGTTAAAATTTAAATGAACCTAAATTTCAGATGAACATTAGAAAATGGGAAGTAATTCACAGAAAATTCAAATTAGCAGTGCAAACTATGATATACTCTATTTCCTATCGGTTTTTCAAGTCAAACCGATAGTAATCAAGTTTGTATTCAGTAAAATCTATAAGATTAGCAGTGCAAACTATGCTAGTCTCTCAGCAGGAACATAAATTATGTTAAAATGTAAATGAACCAAAATTTCAGATGAAAATTAGAAAATGGGAAATAATTAATAGAAAATTCAGTTTAAGGTATTTACTATCGGTTCTAAATAAGAAACCGATAGTGGACTACACTGTACGACAAATTGCTAGTGGTTTTCATCAATTCTGTCATTCTCATAGCTATCAAGTTTGTAGTTCATGAATTTTACTCTAGGTTTATATTTGTAATCCATTGAACGGGATATGAACCATTGCATACAAACTTAAGCAATACACGCGAGCGATTTGGTCAAGAACACTTACAGTCGATCGTGGAGTGGCCGGAGGCGGTGGTGCAATGCAGTGCCGGAGGCGGTGGAGAACCAGATTCTGATCGGCAATGGTGGCGCAGAGGAGCGAAGAAGCGATCATCGGGGAATCTAGGGTTTTCCGCGCGAGTATTTGGAAATTGGAATGTGATCAGTTGCACTGGAGGGAAAATCGTGCAAGGTTATAACCTAATGTATGAATATTTACTATCGGTTCATAACCACCAAACCGGTAGTACAAACATGTAAGTTAGGGTTTTCCGTATGGGCACTTTTCACTATCGGTTTTATTACACCAAACCGATAGTAAACTAAGAACAAGGGCTCATACACAGTACAAATCACTATCGGTTATAAAAAATAAACCGATAGTAAAAACATGTAAGTTAGGGTTTTCAATGTTGGCACTATTCACTATCAGTTTTATTATACCAAACCGATAGTAAACTAAGAACAGGGGCTCGTAACACAGTATAAATCACTATCGGTTATGAACGATAAACCGATAGTATAGTTTAATTTCATATCGGTTTCACAGTTAAAACCGATAGTAAAATACAATGTTATTGACCCTAAAGGATTTCCCTTAGAAGAATTACAGATGATCTCAGTACATCATTTTGCATTGTATTTTACTATTGGTTTTATGACAATAAACCGATAGTATATGTTAATTTCATATCGGTTTGGAAGTTGAAACCGATAGTAGAATACTGTTAAATTGATCTAAAGGTATTTCCTAAGAACAATTAGAGATGGGTCTCAGTACATCATTTTGCACTTGTAAAGACACCTGAAACCCCATGCAAATGACTTCCAATAATTTTGAAATAAATAAACAGTAAAGACCAATCATGGAATGAAAATTTGCAGTTTTCATATTGATTTGTGAAAAGAATCAATTATTACTCAAATCAAGTATATACTCCAATTGAAATGAAAATTTGCATAAATGATTCTCAATGCATCACGTATGTTTTTCCAAAGAATTTTTGAAAAATGATTTGAAGAATTCTTCGATTAAAGATCCAAGTAATATATCACTTACATATTGCAAATTAGTCAAGAATTGTTGTCCACCCATAATCCTTCTTCGTGGTCGTCTCGCAGGTAACTTGTTTCGTCAATATCTTCGGGAGGGACAGATTGAAGGATTCCATCTAAAAATGGAGGTAGTTCGTCGAACTGATCGTACTCTTCTTCATCCACAACGTCTTCGACCCCAACAATACGTCTCTTACTGTGAAGGACAACGTGCAACTTTGGGTTAGCCGGGTCAACGATGTAGAATACCTGTGTGGCTTGCTCAGCAAGTATAAATGGATTATCTTTGTGTGCGACTCTACTGAGATCGACGAGAGTAAACCCATAATTGTCGACTTTAACACCTCGAGGGATTTCGACCCATTGGCATTGAAACAGAGGAATCTTAAGTAATACATAATCGAGCTCCCATATTTCCTCAATAACACCGTAATATGAGTCGAGTGCCCTTACTGCCCTGGCATCCTCCGAAATAGCAAGTAGTGTCACTCCACTACATTGCATAGTACTCTTCTCGTCCTGAGTTCTTGTGTAAAATGAATAGCCATTAATGTCATACCCCTGCCAAGTCCCTACAGTAAATCTAGGCCCTCTGGGCAACCATGTAACATCTTCATCTACGTCACCCTCAGAAGCTTACAGGACTCTATTTTCGATCCACCCAGCAAACTTCCTATTATGTTCTCTGGTGACCCAAATCTCTGGCTTCGAAGGATTCTGTTTCCGTAACATTTCCTTGTGCTCGTGTATGTATGGCTCCACCCCCGTCATGTGCTGTAAGACCCAAAAATGGGCTTTTGCATACAGATCACTAGAGGGGACGACTGCTTTAAATCCAATCGTTCCAATGCCCTGAAGCCTGCCCTCATGCCGGGACGTAGGAACGCCAATTGGGTCAACCCCGGCCATATAGTTGGTGCAAAATTCGATCACCTCCTCGGCGGCATAACCTTCAATGATATTGCCCTCAGGCCGATGTCGATTCCTTACATATCCCTTCAAGATACCCATAAATCTCTCAAATGGATACATGTAGCATAGGAACACGGGTCCACAAAACTTAATTTCTCTGACAAGGTGAACAATTAGATGGACCATAACATCAAAAAAGGATGGACGGAAATACATCTCCAGCTGACAAAGAGTGGTAGTCACATCGCGTTGCAAATCGTCCAGTCCATCCATATCAATTACCTGCAAGGACACAGTTGCAGCAAATATTCAGATCCAAAAAATCTGACAAGTTCCACGAATGGAGCTAATTAACTTGCTAGGAGTACACGCTTACGTACCTTGCCAGATATTGTGTTGAAGAAATAACATAGCTTTGTAATTGTCTCTCTGACTTTGACTGGGAGAATGCCTCTGATAGCAATGCGAAGCATTTGTGACATCAGTACATGACAATCATGGGACTTCATACCAACCAGTTTCAAGTCTTTCATGGACACAAGTTTTTTCAAGTTCGCTGAATACCCGCATGGAACTTTGACACCATGTAGGCACTGACAGAGTTCTGTTTTTTCTCTTTTTGACAAAGTATAGCAGGCCAGGGGGAGGTATGTCCGCTTTCCCTTCTCCAACGGTGCAAGCTCAGTCCTTATGCCCATGTCGAGCATGTCACGGCGAACGTTGATGCCATCTTTCGTCTTTCCTGGAATGTTCAACAACAAAACAGTCAAACTGTCACAAACATTTTTCTCTACGTGCATGACATCAATGCAATGTCGAACTTGTATGTGCTCCCAATATGGCAGATCCCAAAGAATCGATCTCTTCTTCCAAACATTTTTTCCTGGAGGTTTAGAACATTTACCGAACTCAACTTTGATGTCCTTCACGCGCAAGTAAAGCTCCTTACCAGTCACAACACTGGGGCTGATCCTTTCTCAGGCTTCCCATTGAATGACTTCCTCTTCTTACGGTAGGCGTGATGCATCGGAAGGAATCTGCGGTGACCCATGTACACTGTTTTTCTGCAGTTCGATAACCACATGCTTTCAGTTTCATCCAGGAAAATAGGACAAGCCTTGCCTCCTTTCGTACTATACCCCGACAAATTTCCATAGGCCGGGAAATCATTTATGGTGCAAAATATCATGGCCCGCAACATGAAATTCTCTCGCTTATGTGCATCCCACACCCGCACCCCTTCGCTCCACAATTTATGTAAGTCCTCGACTAACGGTGATAGAAACACGTCAATATCATTCCCGGGTTGTCTGGGTCTTGAAATTAGTAACGACATCATGATGTACTTGCGCTTCATACATAACCAAGGAGAAAGATTGTAGATGCATAAAAGAACCGGCCAAGTGCTATGTCGACTGCTCATATTTCCGTGTGGATTCATACCATCCGTACTCAGCCCAAACCTTATATTCCTCACTTCGCCGCCAAACTCACCGAATGTTCTGTTAATGTTTCTCCATTGAATGGAATCAGCTGGATGTCTTAGTTTTCGGCCTTGTTTCCAACCTTCAACATGCCAACGCAAGTACTTCGCATCTTTCGGATTTGCAAACAGCCGTTTCAATCTGGGAATCACAGGCAAATACCACACAGTTTTGGCCGGAGGCCCTTTCTTTACCTCATCAAATCCATTGTGATAAATTATGTCCCCATGCTTATACCGCGATGCACCGCATCTTGGACAAACATGCAAATCCTCGTACTCGTTACGGTACAGAACACAATCATTTGGGCATGCATGTATTCTTTCGATTTCCATTCCCAACGGACACAATAGTTTTTTGGCCTGGTAAACCGATCTTGGCAACTCATTTCCCTCTGGAAGCATGTCCGCTAACAGATCCAATAGCGCCGTGAAACTCTTATCGCTCCAACCGTTGCTTGCCTTCAAGTTATATAATCTCAACACAGAAGACAACTTTGTAAATTTTGCACATCCGGGGAACAAAAGCTTCTCAGAATCAACAATTAATTTCTCAAATTTAGCTAAATCGTTTTCGCTGTAGTCTTCTTCTACATCACGTAACATTTCATCTAAATTATCGTCATCTACATGGACTTCCGAATGAACATTACCAATGTTCTGATCATGATCATCATTACTGCAATCCACTTCCGGGTGCTGCTGAGTGGTAGCCGTGCTCGTTTCCTCAAGATCTTCACCATGCCATATCCAACGAGTATAGCGTGCGTTAAAACCACGACGAATCAAATGACTCCTAATCTGATCAGAGTTGCCGAACCTTTTTAAGTTCATACAATCTATACAAGGACAATGCATATCTTTCTCTCCCTTCTTCGCCTTTTCTGGCTCAGCAAATTTAATAAACCCATTCACACCCTCCAAATACTCAACAGTAGTACGTTTTATTCCATACATCCAATATTCTCGGTCCATCTACAATTATTTCACAAAATTGACAAATTCAAATAAATAATTAATGACTCAGGGCATGCATATATGCATGAAACATAATTAGCTAGGCCATATGTGTGTACATGAGCTGCTTAATTACATTAAATGGATTTGTATAAATGAAACCCTAATTAACTTGATGCATGCATTAATTGGAAGAGCCAGCTAGCTAGCTGCTTAAATTCAGCAAGCTATAGCTAGCTACCCAACCTAGCCTTCTAGCTAGTTTGGAGATACATGTATCTAGTTTACTGAATTGCAAGTAGAGAGAGAGAGGGAGAGTGCATGTGAAAGGGTGATCGAGAGAGAGAGAGAGAGAGAGGTGATGAGAAGATGACAATACCGAGGGGGATGGAAATATGATCAACCTCTCAGCTAGCTTCTCCAGATCACTCTAGCTTGGAGTCGTGCGCGGCTGAAATGATTCCAACATGTAGAGCGCAGAGCAGGGGTCGACCTAATTAAGTTGTCCAATTTTACTATCGGTTCAAAAACACAAACCGATAGTAAAATAAGGTCCCCACTGTCATAACCATTAGTGTATATGAAGTCATTTTACTATCGGTTTGTTTTATATAACCGATAGTACTATTTTATATATTGTATCGGTTAGTACAGTAATAACCGATAGTAAAAAGTCAGTAATTTCACTATCAGTTACACGAGAAAAACCGACAGTACTATGTAATATATTATATCGGTTGGTACAGTACGAACCGATAGTATAAAGTGAGTAATTTTACTATCTGTTATGAATGAAAAATCGATAGTACTGTTTTAATATATTATATCGGTTGGTACAGTAATAACCGATAGTATAAAGTGCGCAATTTTACTATCAGTTAAAAGTGGAAAACCGATATTACTATTTAATACATTATATCGGTTTGTACAGTAATGACCGATAGTAAAAAGTATTTGCATTTCACTAACGTTGGACTAGTGTGTAACCGATAGTAAATTGCCTCTTTTCCGCCGCTGTCATCCTATTCTATCGGATTTTTCCCAGATTGCTTATAACCGTTAGAAAATATGGGTTAGTGGAATGCACTTCTGTAGTAGTGTTTGATGCCCATTCTGAACTGTTATCATCATGGATTCGTGTAGAATCAAACCCACTTGGATCTAGCCATTGTTGGGAGGTCCCATCTCACAGTAATCTCTTCTTCACTAGAGGAATCCGCATAGTCTGCATCCACCTCCAAATCTTCACTGTGTGAGAATTGCATACCCTCTTCTTTACCTTCGTCGATGTAAGCCTCATCCCCAGGCCAGAAATGACCACCCATGAATTCTGCATTTGGGACATCCGCAGAATCTTGTGCCATGGTTGCATCAATGTTCATATATTGCCCTCCAATCAATGGCTCGACTACCTATTCTGTTGCTTCGGTGTTTACATTCGTATGTGGCACATTATCTAGCATTGTCACATACAGTATACACTCATCCAGGGCATGATTAGGACTTCTGACCCTCCTAACATAAGAGCTCCAAGACCTGTCACCTCTAAGTTTACACAATTTCCAACAATTTGTTCTACCAACAGGCATCAATGCTTCTATGATAATATTGTGTAAAATTGGGTCGATATTTAGGATGTCCACGACTCGGGTCTTAAACTCCTCAAAATTAACAGTACTAAGATTATTCAATTCCATGTCTGTACGGTGACAGGCACTTAATTAGGTCATCCCTGTATGGTTCATTTCTAATAATTTATTCCTCATAGAAAATATACACTATTCTTGTTTTCGACATTGTCTACAATAAAAAGTTTAATATTACAAATCATCAGTTATCATATCTCCATACACATTAGTCTATGGTAAGCCGGCCCCTAAGACCTATGTGACAGATTTATTTTGTTGTCACCAGCTTTATTTTTGAACATCCCATCTAATCTAACATCACCAGATTATCGTATCACATCTAATCTAAAATTCCTACATTCTCATCTCAGATATAAATAATCTAATTATTTACTAATCTTAATAAATACACAGCTCATACATAAAAAAATTTAAACTTACATATTATTATATAACAGATCTAAATTATATACACATCATATTTATAAATGCACAACATATTTTAATTATGTACACATCAGATCTAAGCTTGGCACAATAGATCTGGATTATCCACAAATTAATAATCTAATTTTTTCTCTAATTATATAACACATCTACAGATCGATTTATACTTATACAGCACATATACATTACACATATACCTTAGATCTACGTCTTCTATAGTAGATCTAAATTATTAACAAATTTTCTATATATTTCTACAACAGATCTGTATTTTAAACTTATATAAGAATTTACACTAATTACATCTAGAGGTTTAAAAATTTTATACCTTTTTTGAATATGTATTTATTCTCTTTTCCTCTTCCACTTCTCTTCCCCCTTTTCTTCTCTTCCTCCTTTTCTCCTTCTCTTTTCTTCTATCCCTCAGTGTTTTTTTTGGGGCTGTTGATCGCACATAAAATAGTGTGATTGTGTAATAACCGCAAGTGAATGGTTGAACGTTGAGCACTTGGGGGTCGAATTTTATGAGGAACAAGCATATTCGTCTTTCTAACTTAATGGATCACTGATTAAGTCTAAACGAGTTGAGGGTTTATTTTTCTACAACTAAATACACTACTAAAGTTATCAATCTAGGGTTTAAAGTAGTAAAGAGCAAATTTGAAATCTAGGGTAGGTTTGTAAAGAAGGAATCAAAACCTAGGGTTTCGGGAGTTCCATAACAATCCGGCATAATTCTATCCAAGGTCTGAGGATTGCAAGTTAATTTTCATCATTTTCCAAGACATACTAAGTTGTCAGTACGATCACTAGTACAACGGTCAGAGGATCGCTTCTACTGTTACGTTTGGCGAGAGCCTCTCTCCTGTTCAGGATCCCATATCTAAGCGCTAAGCACTCAAGAACTCCTCTAAATTCTTGCTAAGACTCAACTGTTACGTCTGTTGCCGAAATGAGAATTTAGGGTTTGGAGGAAGAAAACATCAAAACAATAACTCAAAAACTTGAGATCAAGACCGAGGAAGAATCATGCATTCTGAATTAGGTCATCTCTAACCCTAAAAGGGATCTACTCACCAAAAACTATAATAATACAGAAATAGCAATAAGAATTAAATGAAAACTTACTTGATTGCTTGAGAATTGATTTTGCCGTCCTTGTCGACTTACAAAAGAAGGAAAAATAGAGAAGGGGGCTCTACTAAGAAAACTATCCAAAAACTAAGCCCTAAGGGCATCTAAAGTCTAAGAAAGTATGTTTAATTAAGTCAAAAGTTTTTCTATTTATAATATATGGGATAACGTACTAAAAAATAACTCCTTGATGTGCAGGCGATAAAGTCTGGCTTCAAACGGCGCGAGAACAGACAAATCTGAGTCAAGACTGACCAGATCCGACCAATTTTGATCAAAACCGACCAAATTTGACCAGTAAAAGCCTCCAAAACTGAGCCAAACACGTGGCGTGCTCCTGGCTAAACACGTGTCGTGCCAGAAATCGTGCTCCGCTCAGCCAAATAACCGACCAAGCGGTAGTCGTGATCACTCGGGACTCTTTTCGACCAAGTGTTCGTGTTCGATCGGGATTTCTTTTGACCAACTGCTCGTGTTCGATCAGGTCTCTTTTTGTCTAGCCGTGTTCGTTCATTCTCTTTCTCACGTATTTGTGTTCGACCAGGTTATTTTGTCCGAAGCATATTCAACATGTGTCCTTTTGTTGTCCAGTTTTGGTTTCTTAGTCAAATTAGGCCCAAGTGAAGTTGAAATCTTCTCAAATTTGGCAAGTTTAGTCCCTGAAATATGACAAACACAGATATGAAAGTAATTTGTAAAAATAATATAAAATTTTTCATAAAATGTTGCATCAAAGAAGTTTTTAGCATGATTTTGCACATTTTCAGTGGCAAACTTAGAGTAAAAATACTACCAATTTAACACTTATCAGCTATTCAAATCCTTCAATTGCGAGAGGCCAGATTTGTGGCCGTTATATAGCCCCATCAGTCACCATCTGGTTTGGCTACCAGTTGGTCATTCCACGATCGCCAACTGGGCCGGTGACTAAAGTGCTAATTGCTATCTGACCTGGCGACTGATGGCCTTTTCGGGTTAGTCACCAGGCCCGATGACAACTGAAGTCATTTCTATAATTTAGTTCTATTTTATGTTATTTTGCTATTTTTCTTTTTTTTTATATGCTATCTGTACAAAAAAATTCGGGTGTGACAGGAATGACTAAAAATAAGTACTTGGGCACCAAAGTGCTTCTCCCAAGTCAAAGGGAAAAATTAAAATTTTCTTGTGGTTAGTTCTCAAAGGTTGATCTTAACTAAAGAATAAAGACAACATGCTGAAAAGAAATTGGATAGGCAAACACTAGTGTCATTTCTGCCATCATACAGAAACAATTGATAACTTTTCCTTACTTGTTCTTTGGCCACGTATGTATGGCATGTGGTAGGAGCAAGACTGGGTGTTCAGTTAATCCCAAACTCCATATCCCTATGTTGGAATTCTGGACAAGCCTGTTTCCACAGAAAAAGCTCCATCAGGTTATTGCGGGGTAGCTTTTGTTATCTTAGCTATCCGGAAAGCTCGGAATAACTCTTGTTTCTAGCATGTTTAGAGTTAATAAACCTAACTCGATTGTATTTACTATGTACAAATGGAACTGGTTCTGAGTGGGTTCGCATAGATTTTTTTTTTAAATAACCCAATGCTAAAATAAAATAGCGAAATTAACCCACAGTGCAACAAAATAGTAAATTTGACCTACCACATCAACCTGACACGACTCCAGCTCTCGCAAGTTCAAACTGCCACAAATCTCCCTCTACTAAATGTGAAATCGTGTCTTGCGTCCCAACCGTGACAAGCTTTGAAATGGCTAATGGCTTGGCTCAGCTTGAAAGTTGTCTGACTCCAAGCCGCGACAAGTTTCCACCGACCACTCTCGCAATCTTTTTTCCCTCTCTTGTGCGTCTGTCTCATTTCATCTCTACTCAGTTCATCTCTCTACATCACCATTTATTTCTTTTACAATTTAAATACCTTCAAATCTAACCATAATTTTGAGTTGGTGCAGTTGAAAAAATTGTAGATCAACTGACGCACTTCCAAACGATGTAAGTTTTATTGAAATCCGAAAATTTTGTTTGCTAATATGTTGTTAATCTAGTTAGTAATAATGTGGGTTAGTTTTTTGCTAATGGTTGCATATTTTTGTTACTAAATATTTGCTTATGTTTGTTAGTAATAATGTTAGAAATTGTTTGCATGGACAATATTAACACTGTAGTTAGTAATAATATTTTTGTTACTAACTATTTGTATGTGTTCATTAGTAATGTTATTGTTGTTAATGTAGTTAGTAAAGAAAGTTGTTAATATTGTTAATGCAGTTAGGAAATCAATTACAAATAATGTGTCGATAGTTCAGTGTAATAAACATTAAATTTAAAGAAGGGGATGACTTTGAAATTGCTTAAAAATAAGAGAAGGAAAATAGTTTAATAATGCATGAAGGAAAAAATATAAAAAAATATTTAAATTTAAAATATTTGTAAAAATAAGAAAAATAATTAAACTATTAAAATAGAAGTTTTAAAATAAATTAAAATTTAGAGGAATAATTAATTATTACAAACAGAAATTTTAAAAATAGAGTTTGCTTGTTGTAGGAATTGCTTTGACTTCATTTTTTGTCAGAATCACTTTAAATTTGGTACACTCGACTCCTGAGATATAATAAACACAGTCGTTGAAGCGGATTGTTGATATCTTAAAAAAAACACATAAAATGACGAGTCAAAGGAATTTTAGAGTCGAAAAAAAGTTTTAGGAAATGCAAATAAGCTGTAGAATATTTTAAAAATCATAAAAGTGAGGAAAAAATAGCTAAAAAGTTTTAGAAAATATAAATAAGTTATATAATAATTTGAAAAAACATAAAATTAGTCAACAATGTAGCAATTTTTATAAGCAAACAATCTCATCCAACCTTTAATACGGGAGAATATATCGGTAATGCCAAGAGAGATTATAAAACAAGTGGTTGAATATTTTTTTCACTGTTTTAATTAGTATAAATATTTTTCCTCAGCTTTTTTATATTTATAAAAAATAATAAATATTTTTTCAATTTTTTTTTTCATTGTTTGCATTATTTACTTATTTCTCTGATTTTAAAAAAATTTCAAAGTCCTCAATATTATGTTACTAACATACTTAACAGCGTATAATTTAACATAATTAACATGCTACATAATTATTAATAAATAATATAATTACTTCATTGAGTGAACAAAAGCATGTAACCATCAACATGCAGATGCAAACAATTACTAATATAAACATGCAAACAGATAGCACATATATGCAAACAATTACTAACAATAACAATAATAATATTTACAATATTAACATATACATACAAATAATTCCTGACAAAAATATGAAATCATTAGTATAAAACTAACCTACATTACTACATTAACAAACACATCCAAAATAAAGATTAGCGACTTGGAAACTGTTAGTAACTACAGTAACAAACACATGCAAATATGCATCCATTATCTTATCCAAATACTGATCCACATTATTACTAACTAGATTAACAAACGATTAGCAACAATATTATCAAACTCGAATGTTTGCAACATCACCAATTTGAGATTAGGGTTAATTTTTGATATAATTGGAATAAAAGAAAAAAAAGAAGCAAGTGAAGAGAGAAGAAAAAGAGTGTGAATGTGAGTATGAGTGTGAGTCATTGTGTGAGGGAGTAGGAGCGTGGAATGAATAAATCAAAGAAAAGAAGAAAGAGGGAGGAGACAGACAAAACAACACAAAGAAGGAAAAGACAGCAAGTGAGAAAAGGGAGAGTGCAATATGGATAGACCTGTCGCGGCTCCAAACTGCAATAGGCTATTTTTTAGGGGGGGATACTGGGGAGATTTAGAGAGAGTGCATGTGCGGTTTGGAGTCGTGACAAGTCGTCTGTTGTGGTTTGGGATCACGACTGGCTCACTGAGTTGCGACAAGCTGACGTGTCGGGTTAATTCTATAATTTTGATCCATTGTGAGCTAATTTTGCAATTAATTTTTTAATCTAAGTAATTTAAAAAAAAAATCCGTTTGCAGAAGGATGGCCCGCGGGTGCTTACTTCAAGCAACTCGGTGGCTTTGATGGATGAGTAAGGAAGTCTTTTGTAGATGGCATGGTTGGGCAGCAACTGCACCATAGGATCCTGGGAAATGAAAAAGCAACGCCAGCTACTAGAATTTCTGAGTTATATATTCTCTTTTCGTAGATATAGCTTGCAAGTGAACTCTTGTCGTTTGATATGGATGTCTTATGTTTACTTCAGGATTTTGTTGCCTGTTTTGTAAGAAATACATTGGTTTCTTTAATGGGAATTGGGAGCCTTGCTCCTTATTTCTTTTATGGAAAATGCCATATTTTGGTCCTCCAATTTTTTCCAATTTTTTCCTAAGCCCCGTTTAAGATCTAAATTATTTGAATGCTCTATTTTGATCTCTTAAGTTTAAACCCTGGTTCAAAAAAAATTTCTTTATGTCACTAACAAGTGAGTTCAGTTTCACATGTCAGTGATATAAAAACTTATCAAATTTCTTGATTTTGAAATAGAAGAATCACCAAAAATTGAGAAACTAAAATGGAGTCTTTAAAAAGTTTAGATCCTTAAAACCAGTGAGTTGGATCCAAAATTGGGGCACTGGGCCGCTTGCTGTTGTTGTAGTTCGGCCTGGCCCAATTGACTTTTGGCCCTGAGTGCCTCTTTATCTTTCTTTTTTTTTTTGTGCAATCGGATAATTAACAAAACCGCCAATGTATTCCTAATCCTGCATCGTACCGGAAAATCATGAATTAACTCCTAAACTAGATATTGTAACAATATACAAATGTTTTTCCGTATTATAATTGAATCCGAAAAAAGAAGAGAAAATCCGTCGTCCTGCACAGTACTATCGGATATATATATATAGGAATAGGATTACCCTCTTCTCTCATCTATCTCGTGCACGTCCATTATGGAATTTATATGTAACACTTCCGTCCCCTTCCCTTGATGAAGAGATTAAAACACAAATACTAAACTCTACCGATCTGCATAGTGGAGTAATAATTAGCAGCAGCAACAGTAGTAGTTGATCAGTTCATTTCGCAACCAATTAACTAACTCGATCCCATGCATATAATTTTACTCTGGTTGTTCGTGTCTATTGCCGTTACTCATGAAGAACCTGACGACGCCTCTACCATACCATGGTGTAGGGTTTGTAGGCCATCTTTTCTCTTTTTTTTTTTTTTTTCTTCTTGTAACATGTGTTTGTATTTGAGATTTTTTTTGTTGGAAACAAAATATATTGAAGCCATAGAACTTAATTTTATGATAAATGTATAATGTATAATGTTCACCTTTTTTGGATTCCATGATGTACGGAATTAATTCTTAGAACTTAAACATGATTGTTTAGTTGGTTGATCCAATCAAAGGATGGCACCAGTACGGGCGGAACTAGCAATTAACGACAGTGTGGCTAACAGATATATTAGTACACAAACATGTAATAAACTAAAGCTAACACTAAAGCGTGCTCATGTTAAAGAATGAAGAGCAATCACATACCATGCTCTTAGACTCTAATGATGCTTGAGACTTTTAAAGTTGGTGTTGGTGTTAGCCTAAAGGATGGAACAAGAGTGGTCTCAGGCCTGCATCTGCAGAACTGATGGATTGTGTCATAGCAGCACGATCTGCACCCTCAAAGGTCAATCCTAAGGAGACTTTAGTCTATTTGAATTAGGTATATCACTAGGTGATCCGTTTGAGATCTAGTCTTAGTTTTCACACTAGACTCGTCCAGATTCTAATATGCGGAATAACGGGATCTTACTCGGAAATACCGAAACCCAAAGGTTGATCGAAAACACAGCTCAAAGTAATTGCACAACTCTTTATTTCAAATAGGGTTTTACACGTCGAACGTTAGACACACTTGCCTACGTCGAAGGAATTATAAGTGTCTAAAACTCAAATAAGTTCTATGACTTTTCGATGATCTAAACTAGACCTATTACAAGATATTTATAGTCCAATCCTATGAGTACGTATCAGACTCAATAACCTAAATATATTAGACTCATTTAACTAATTAATACTAGACAGATAAATTTAGTTATACATATTTTAATCGGATTACAATTCCGAACAGGGAACGAATTCCTTTTCCTGGTCGCGAACCAATCCATGGTCGCGAAGCCGTATGCGATCAGGACTTGAAGATCCTCCCGGATCATAAATCCCTTGTTGAGAAGGAGCCAACCCCTGTTGCGACCTCTCGATCAAACTGGAGATGTGGAAATTGGACTTGTCCATGTTTTTTGGTTGACCACTTTGCCGCACGTGCTCGTTGATCTTTCCGACCGATTCAAAAAGTCTCCTTGGTGCCACTGCGGGTGGTAGTCACCTTCTTCTCCAGAATCACATCGTCACGTAGAGGTTCGTCTCGTTGATAGACCAAGTCTTCAACAGATGGTACTATAGTATTTGGCTCATCATCCAGCATTGAAGGCTCGAAGAGTTTGAGGTGCTCAACATTGACAACCGAGTAAATATCCATGTATGGAGATAACTTGAGCTGATAAGCATTATTACCCACTTTCCGCAAAATCCGAAAAGGACCATAACGAATGGGTTTGAGTTTCTTACCTTCACCTTTAAGTCTTTCCTTACTCAGATGTAACCATACCATATCACCTTCTTGAAATTGTGCATCAACTCGGTGCCGATCATGTCGCGCCTTGTACTTGAGTTGAGCTTTCAGCAAATTCTGTTCAACCTCACGATGAAGTCGTTGAATACCTTCCAGGAATTTTTGTGCTCGATCCTGATCAGATGCTTCCTTACTGTTCTGTGCTGAGGTAGGGATCACAAACTCCATGTCGAATGGACTCCGTGGTAGAAATCCTAAACTGACCTCAAACGGCAACTTTCCAGTCGAACCATGCACTGCTCGATTAAAAGCAAACTGCAGGTCTTTCATCCCAAGTCTTCGGGTGCTTCGAGTTATATCCTCTCAGAAGATGAACGACTGTGCGATTTACCACATCGGTTTGACCATCAGTTTGCGGATGCAAAGCAGTACTCCTCTTTAGCTTGGTGTCCATCATCGTCCAGAGCGATCGCCAAAAGTGACTAAGGAATCGGGTATCGCGATCAGACATAATAGAAGTCGGCAGTCTGAAGTATGTCTAAACGTGTTGAAAGAATACCCGAGCTGCTTCTTCTCCCGTGATAGTCTTTTGACAAGGTATAAGAACAATCATTTTGGAGAACCGGTCAACAACCACTAATAGATAGTCGTTGCCACGTTGAGTCTTAGGCAATCCTCCTAAGAAATCCATGGATATGCTCTCCCATGGTCGCGATGGAACTGGCAAAGGAGTATACAAACCTAATTTTCGGTTTGCCGGTTTTGAGATGCTGCAGAGACCACAGCCTCGAACAAAACTAGCCACATCTTGCTGCATACGCGGCCAGAACACATGTCGGTGAAGATTTTGCAACGTCTTTGTAACCCCAAAGTGACCAACTACCTTCGATGTGTGCGCTTCTCGCATCCATTGAATTCGAGGTGCTCCACGAGGTATGCAAAGAAAATTACCCTTGTACAAGAGTCCTTCTCGACGAACGAACTCTGTAGTGTTCCCTGTTTCGACCTCAGTCAGTGCTGTTTGAAAATCAGGGTCTTCACTATACATAGTGACATAGTCATCATGACATGAGAGCTCGATCTGCATGAACGCTGATAAACAGAGGGTCGTAACTGGTGGTCACGACAACATATCCGCCAATTTATTGTGTACGCCCTTCTTGTACTTATCACCAAATTAAACTGCTGCAGATACGACATCCACTTCATGTGCCGAGCTTGCTGTAGCTTGGATTGCGTTTGCAAATATTGCAATAGTTGATGGTCGGTGTGGACAACAGTCTCTTTACCCAAGAGATAACACCGCCAATGTTTCACGGCCTGATGCAGTGCGCAACTCCTTATCATAAGTCGGATAGTTCTTCTGAGCTCCCTGGAATAACTCGAAGTGATATGCCACTGGTCGACCTTCTTGCAAGAGTACTGCGCCCATCGCATAACCTGAGGCATCGGTTTCTAGCTCGAACGGTTTCTGGAGATTCGGCAAAGCTAATACAGGCGCCTCGCTGATCTTCCTTTTCAGCAAGAGAAACGTGTCCTCATGTTTCCCTGTCCACTCGAACTTCTGATCGATCCTGGTTAATGCATGTAATGGAGAAGCCATAATCGAGAAGTGTCAGATGAACTTCCAAAGGTATTGGCATGCTTCCACAAAACTACGCACATCCATAACTGTTTGCGGTCGCGGCCATTCGCGAATCACTTTTACCTTGTCCGGATCAATTTGCAATGTACCATTGCTGACCATGAATCCGAGGTAAAGTAGAGTTTGTTGGCCGAACTCGCACTTCTTACGGTTGAAGCGAAGTCGATGTTGCCGAAGCTGTTCGAACACCTTTTCGACATGAATGAGGTGCTCATCCCACGAACGACTATAAACCAATATGTCGTCGAGGTACACGATCACAAAGTCATCGATGAACTGTCTCAATACATCATTCATAAGACGCATGAAAGTTGCCGGGGCGTTGCAGAGACCAAACTGCATGACCAGCCATTCGAACAGACCTTGTCGTGTTTTGAACGTGGTCTTCCACATATCCTCCTCTCGGATGCTGACTTGATGATATCCTGACTTAAGATCCAATTTAGAGAAGACAACAGCATGCTTAAATTGGTCTAGCAGGTCATCAATACGAGGAAGGGGGTACCGGTTCTTGATGGTGATCTTGTTCAGTGCTCGATAGTCGATGCACATACGCCAAGTCCCATCTTTCTTTGGTACTAACACCACAGGAGATCCACAAGGTGAACTATTCGGTTGAATGACACCATCGTTCAGCAACTCACCAAGTTGTCTCTTGATCTCTTCATTCTCCAATACTGAGTTGCGATACATACTCAGATTGGGCAGTGTCGCATCGGACACAAGCTGAATTTCGTGGTCGACTGGACGTTTCGGCGGACAACCCTGGGTAGTCTCGAACAGATCACTGTATTTCTCCAACAGTCCCGACAAACGACCATAATCCTCTCGGCACGCCAACGACAATGCTGGTCGAGTACCCTCACCTTGACCAATGGGTCGAATCATGACAAGCACATACTTGTGACATGCATTAACAATTCGTTTGGCTTGATTTGCGGTAATCAAGTTCGAAGTGTTGACGTAGATGTCTCTACTAATCACGAACTTAACTCCATCTTTGGTGAGGTCGTATTCTTGTGCTCGCCGATGGAAGTGAGCGTCTCGATCATACAGATACGGACTCCCAAAGATCACCTGACAGATATCGATAGGGACAACATCGCATTGCACCTCATCGATATATCGTGTAGATATCGCAAACTTCAACACACACTGACTCGTAATCTATTGGTTTACGTTGGATGTAAACCAACCCAGCGGATATGGTTGCGGGTGTGTGGTTGTCTTCACACCAAGTCGACGGACCAGTCCAGCGGAGACCAGATTCTTCTGACTTCTGGGATCGAATATCGCTGCGACCACTTCGTGCTTCACCTGGATGTTGATGGGAACAAGTCCTCCGTTGGGTGATGGTCGTTTGGTGGATCGGAACCCTTCTCCTTCGGCATTGCCATCAGAGACAAGGTCGTATCCGCCTCATTAACCGAATTCACTCGCACAACTTCTTCGTCTGGTGAAGTCGCAGTAGCCGTGGCTGTTCTTTTTCCTGGTTCGTTTTTCTTTGGTCGAAGTTCAGGATGAAGCTTGTAGCATTTGTCCTTGATATGTCCCGTGACTTGACAATGTTCGCAAAAGGCACCCGTGCCCGATTTTGAAGCGTTCTTCTTCGAACTCGGCTTTTTCTTTGTCGAGGTCGCACTTTCCTTCGTGCTTTTGTCACTGCGGGATTTGTTCTTTTTCTCGATCGCCATAGCAGTTGTGCTCGCGGTCGCAATGTCTTGGACACCAAACAGACTTAGCTCAGTACTGATCGATTTCTGAAGTCCAGATGTGTATTTTCGAAATACCTGAGAGTCGGATAGTGAGATGCCAATGACCATTGCTTGTCGCCGAAACTCTGTCGTATAGTCTTGGATGGTCTGGTCGCGCCGTTGGTACAATCTGTGCCAACGCTCCCATCTCTCCTCAAGGTAACCCATCGGATAGAATTCTTGTCGCAGAAGTCGTTTGAATTGACCCCACGTAAGGTCGTCAGCTTCATCACTAAGGACAAGGGCCTTCCACCATGTCTTGGCGTGGTCCTTCATCTTCAAAGGTGCAAATTTGACCTTTTGAGCGCTACTGAACCCTTTCAGGTCAAAGTAGGTCTCAAGCTGGTCGACCCAAGAATCCAGCTTCTCGGCATCGATCACCCCATCATATATGGGTATATCAATCTTAGCGTCGACCTTAAAAGATCCGACAGCTACGGAGGTGTTGGCGAGGTCGTCGGTTTTGCGGTCGCCTTCGTCTTCATCTTCATCTGCCCTGCACAAGTCTTCACCAGTCTTCACACCGATAACCTTCCCTACTTCAGGAGGTACAATCATGGCCTGCTGCTTAAACCAAGCAAGCACGGTTTCCATGTCGGTGGAGAGCTTAGCTCCTTGTTTGGCTAGGTTAGCTTGAACGGAGGTATAGTCAGACATTGTCGGAGACGCGGCTATAGGAACCGTCAATTGATCGTCTGGAGTTTCACCGGAGGTTTTGTAACCCTAGCGAGTCTTTACCATCCACAGGATAGGAAAGTTTCTCTGATACCAACTTGATCCGTTTGAGACCTAGCCTTGGTTTTCGCACTAGGCTCGTCCATATTCTAATATGCGGAATAACGGGATCTTACTCGGAAATACCGAAACCCAAAGGTTGATCGAAAACACAGCTCAAAGTAATTACACAACTCTTTATTTCAAAGAGGGCTTTACACGTCGAACGTTAGACACACTTGCCCTACGTCGAAGGAATTATAAGTGTCTAACACTCAAATAAGTTCTATGACTTTTCGATGATCTAAACTAGACTTATTACAAGGTATTTATAGTCCAATCGTATGAGTACGTATCAGACTCAATAACCTAAACGTATTAGACTCATATAATTAACTAATCCTAGACAGATAAGCTTAGTTATACATATTTGAATCGGATTACAATTCCGAACAGGGAACGAATTCCTTTTCCTGGTCGTGAACCAATCCATGGTCGCGAAACTTTTCCGAACACGGTTAAGGTCGCGAAGCCATATGCGATCAGGACTTGGTCGGGAATCCGTATGCGATCAGGACTTGAAGATCCTCCCGGATCACTAGATAAAGGAAAGATTCTAAGAATCAGAATCTTAAAAAATTACAGATTATCCCTATGTTTATCTCTATGTTCAACTGAGACACTGCAGGATTATGACTTATATGTAGAGAACTCTTCGACCAGAAGAGGAGGGACGATTCAAGATCATCTCACTCTAGATCGATTTCCTCAAGTTGAGATAGAGTTCCAAGAGACTGTTATCATCCACGCCGTGCAGCTCTTGAGTGTATAAATTAGCCAAAACCGCTCGTAAGTGCTCCTGAGTGCCTTGTAATACTTTCCTGTATATCATATTCTCCAATATAATACAGATTTAACTGGTAATCCTCTTTGGTGGCTTCCACCGAGACAATCAAGATGGGAGTATTAATAGGAGGTAGGGGATAGTTTTTCATCTCTGAACCTATATAAATACCTTGTGTTGCATCGCTCATTGGCAGATATATTTAGGCCCTATGTTCTCCCTGGCAACCTTTGCAAATTTTTGTTGTGCATATCAGGTACTTATCATATCCGGTATTTCTGTATATGAAAGCTGGCACCATCTGTGGGGACGAAGGGAAGTAAACGAATATGTTTGCTGATTCAACGCCTCTCCGCCAGCCGGCGGTGAACGAAGATATGCTCTAGAAAGTTCTAAACTCTGTCGAGCACAACAATTGGGAATTCAAAGAATCGCATAACACAGTTTCTAATCTAGAAGGACGCTTCACATTCATGCTGGAAGTACCTCTAGTTACTCACTAGATCAGAACGGTTCCTGTCAACAATATCCCCCTACCAAATGGGGAGATAGGCACTCACCTACTAAAAGCAGTGAAAATCACTCGCAAGACAAAGATAAGCTTGTGAGGTCCCGTCCCTGGATGTCAAAGGGGTCAAGAGATCAGTCTCCGAATTGGTCCCGCACCTAAGAGAATGACCTCCTTGAGAACCCACAACACTCCCTCATATGCACACGCCTCGCCTTAAGATGGGTGTATGTAGTTTGGTCCCGATCTTCCATCGAAGGAGAAATCCGTGGATAAATGCGAGTTATGACCTTGACGAAGGGGTAGCTAACCACGATCAAACACGCGACCAGAAACCTCACAATCTCTAAACCATTCCTCAATTGGTTATCAACTGAGCAAAACTTAGTTGACCTGTTCACAAGAACAACTCAAGCAAATCAATAAAGAAAAGGAAGAGCAACAACGGAAGAATAACACTCAATAATCTGAATTATGAGTTGAACATTGAGACTCCGAATTGTATAAGTCGGCAAAGGCACAAGCATACAATCTGTATATCAACGAAATCTGCCTAAAACTAAGACCATGTTTCCTCTTTATAGAGTATGGTGTCTACAAAAGATAAAAAGTTTAAAACCAAAATTCTAATCTTAAACTAATTTAAAACAGAATAAAATCCTAACATACTATAAGAGATAAAAGGAATCCAGAACTATTTCTCTCGGATCCGAACAGGACTCTTTCCTCTCGTGCACTTGATATTCTTTCGGGTCTCCTAGTTGCATATGATGTCCGATTTTGATGATTCTTGATGCGTTGGAAAGCTCTTTCGAATACCTTTCCAACAAGTACTCATATGACTAATTCAGACATCTGTGCTGAAATTGGCGCTTAGTCGAATTCTCTGAACAAACATCCGATCGTCGCTTGGTCGCCAGGCTGTTTGGTCCTCAAGCTGTGACCATGTGCTTCTGACCATGGACAACGACCTTGTGCGGTGTTGTGGCCTTTCTAGTTGAGCGTAGAGTTCTTCTGATCAATTGCTCGTGCTAAGGATGTCCTCATCACTACCCCCGAGGAAGAGACCCACACCATCGCCCTACCTATGAGAAGAGGGGGGAATAAATGTCCCCACACCCACTCAACCGACCAGTGATCACAAACGTCTTCAAGCGCTTAGACCCTAGGAGTGATTGCTCTCCTTGCGGGAGCCTCTATATATTTGCAAAATGGTGCGTCCTCAAATTCGAGCGATGGCAGGTCAGGACACCATAAATCATCTTCCAAAAGTGGTCACTACTCCCGTTCATCTAGGGAAGCCCATTTTCCACCATAGAAGCCTTCGCCGAATGATTGTGCATCATTAAGTGGCTAGTTCGATTATGTATCTGCCTCCACGGCAATATGATGGCATTGGATATCCTAGAGAATTCCTCAAGGTCAACTCCACAAGCATAGTAGCGATGAGCGGAGATGACTGAGTTATGGCTTACTACTTGCTTGTCGTACTTAAAGGAGCGGTCCACTCCTAGCTCATGAGTCTTTCGCAAAAATTTGTACGCTCCTGGAGACAACTCTGCAAGGAGTTCAAGGTGAATTTCCATGGTAGCCACGAACACCCCCTGAAAGAGGGTGACCTCTTTCGGTGAAAACAATGAACTGATGAAAGTCTCCGACACTACATCAAGCGGTTCTTAGGTGTTCGCTCAAGGATCATCGTCATCTCAAGCTCCAACATCACTACGGCTGCTAGAGATGGGACAAATGATCTAAAGCTAACACGCAAGCTTGAAAAAGAACCACCTAAAAATGTAAGAGGCATGTTCTTGAGAATGGAAAACCACACCAAGAGAGTCGAAGCAGTCGAGTAGAAGAAAAAGAATCTCCAAACAAATCCTGCTCGCCATGACCAGGCTAGATTTTGATTTTAGTATAAGCAATCCATAAAGGAACGGGTCATGCCGGTGCTTGTGCTGAGCAAAATGACCGAGATCGAGCCTGGTCATGGCGAGCAAAACGACTGAGACCGAGCTTGGTCGTGCCCATGGTCGTATCGAGCAAAATGACCAAAATCAAGCTTGGTCGTGCCGAGCAAAACGACTGAAATTGAGCCTGGTCGTGCCCGTGGACGTACCGAGCAAAACGACCGAAATTGAGCCGGGCACAGGTTGTGCTCGTGGTCGTGCTAGGCTCGGTCCAAGGTCCTTTTTCGTTCGGATTTCGTGTCTTTTGTCAAAGCTGGTCCAACTGAACTCGAAATATTCCCAAATTTGTAGGCATGATCCCTGGAACATAACGAAGACAATCGTGGAAGTGGATTGTAAAAATGACAAAAAAGTTACATAAATGTCACATCAAAAGAGTTTTCATCATGTTTTCACTAGCAAATCTAGAATAAAAATACTACCAATTAAAACACTTATTAACCTCCTTTCTTAGTTGTTGCGGCTTCTTGACTCTCTTCGACTACTTTTTGGAGCACTTGTTAGGGCTGGCTCACGGGCTAGAAGCAGGATTTGTTTGGAGATTCTTTTTCTTCCACTCGACTGCTTCGACTCTCTTGGCGTGTTTTTCCATTGTCAAGAACATGCCTCTTACATTTTTAGGTGATTCTTTTTCAAGCTTACGTGTTAGCTTTAGATCATTTGTCCCATCTCTAGCAGCCACAGTGATGTTGGAGCTTGAGATGATGATGATCCTAGAGCGAACACCTAAGAGCCGCTGGATGTAGTGTCAGAGACTTTCATCAGTTCATTGTTTTCACCGAAAGAGGTCATCCTCTTTCAGGGGTGTTCGTGGCTTCCGTGGAAATTCACCTTGAACTCCTTGTAGGGTTGTCTCCAGGAGCGTACAAATTTTCGCGAAAGACTCATGAGCTAGGAGTGGATCGCTCCTTTAAGTACGACAAGCAAGTAGTAAGCCATAACTCAGTCATCTCCGCTCACCGCTACTATGCTTGTGGAGTTGACCTTGAGGAATTCTCTAGGATATGCAATGCCATCATATTGCCGTGGAGGCAGATACATAATCGAACTAGCCACTTAATGATGCACAATCATTCGGCGAAGGCTTCTGATACGGGGTGCCCGATCTTCACGACGTAGGATCGTTGATAACTCGTTGATTCATGTAACCTGACGAACCGATGGCGCCAACCACTGTCAATACAGCAACCTGCGACAAAAGAATTCGCCCAACCACATGCTTTGATCGTTGTCTACTTGACCACGCAAAAGTAGACACAATGTTCCTGCAATCAACGAAGAAATTACAAGAACAATGGTAAAGAGAATAACTCCCAATTCTAGGCGGTGGCTTATGAGCACAAACCCTAGAACAAGAGCAAAAGTTTCTCTGAAAATATTTGTGTATTCAATTCGTGGTTGTCTCAAAACTATGACCATGCCTCTCTTTTATAGAGGGTGGTATTTACAAAAGATAGAAGGTTTAAACTAAACTTTCAATCTGAATCTAATTCAAAACGGAATAAAAATCCTAACATACTATAAAGATAAAAGAAGTCCGGAATTAATCTTCTCGGATTCGGATTCGGACTCGGACTAGACTTTTTCCTTCTATGCAGTCGTTACTCTTTTGGGTCTCCTGGTTGCATACGATGTTGGAATTTAATGATTCTTGATTTGTTGGAAAGCTCTTTTCAATACCTTTCCAACAAGTACTCATGCAATCCAATTGGACATCTGTGCTGAGAATGGTGCTTAGTCGAAGTGGCTGGTCGAACGCGGGTCGGCAGACTGCAGGCCGAGCAGAATTCTTTTGGTTGTAGCGGTTGCAATCCTTGACGGAATCGAGTGATCTTGGGCTTGTTAGAAAGCTTAAGAAATTCTCTTTCCACTCAGTAGGTGTACGACCAGATTTGATGAAGTTCTTTGGCCCATACGTGACTATGTCCTTCCTGTTATGCTCTCTCTCTTTATATCTAATCAATATTAAACAAGAGCTATTAGGTAGCAGCATATTCTCATCATAACTTAATTCTTTAAAGAACAAAGTCACCTGTTGATGTAGTTGTTTGGCTCTTGCTCGACTGATTGGTCCTGTATGTTCCTTTAGTCGAGCACTAGTGCTATTAGTGCTAGGGATGTCCTCATCAGCTTCTATGGTGGAAAATGGGCTTCCCTAGATGAACGGGAGTAGTGACCACTTTTGAAAGATGATTTATGGTGTCCTGACCTGCCACCGCTCGAATTTGAGGACGCACCCTTTTGCAAATATATAAAGGCTCCCGCGAGGCGAGCAATCACTCCTAGGGTCTAAGCACTTGAAATATATAGGGGCACTCGATAAGGCACAAAATATTAAATTCTCTAATTCCTTTAGAGCAGCAAAAAGCTCTAACCCAACTCTGGCTTGTCGAGTGCCTGTGGTCGCGGTCGCAAGGGCTCTTGTCGAGCACTGGACACTCGACAAGCTGATCCCACACGACAACTCTCTTGTCGAGTGTCCAGTGCTCGACAAACTGATGTGGTGGACTATTTTTTAAGATTTTACAACTGTGGGTTAATTTTATAAATATTTTTTTAAGTGAGTTATTTATAAAACTCTTTAACTAAGAGGTACAACATAGGGCTGCTAAGCCAAGTGTCGTAGCAAAATACATAAGGGTTGGCACGACCAATTACATAAGAGTTCATAGAAGATAAATTTCAACAAAAAAAACTGGAGTGGAAATTTTATAGCCCTTCTACAGTTGATAGCTAATAACCATCTAAACTTCTAATAGTCACATAACCCCAAAAGTTTTGAATTCTCCCAGTTGGATTCAGTTGTTAAGTAAAGGTAAATACAATGTAATTAACAAATCATTGATAACTAGCATACCATATATGAGGACCACGAAAACGGTCAACAGTCGAGGCCACGAAGCTGACCAAAGGTCACGCTACTGACGAAAAACAAAAAAAAAATTTCAAGTTTAAGAGAATTTTAAAACTTTAGCTGTTAGACTTATCAGGCTTGTAGTAGTGTCTGTTTTAGGGTTCTTCGTAGTTGCGCCTCAGTTTTTTTGGTGAGTACCGCTGCTGGCCTTATATTTAATTTGTCATCATCAAACATTTAAGAATCGATTATATTTTTGGATCATTTGTTTTCATTTCGGAACAGATCCAAGCATCAGGAGGCATAAATCAAAATAACAATAAAACAAAAGAAAAAGAAAAAGATTTTCTTTTAGAAGCCCTGCCCAGAACTAGGCTTTGGGCCCAAAAGCCCAATATTTCTCAGCTTTGCAATTCAGTCCCTGGAACTTTCACATTTTCAGCCACATAGAAAATCTTTGCACAAAAACCCCAATCTTTCAGAAAATCACAAAAAAGGCCCAAATTTCCAGCTGCTGGACATGCACACAGCCACCTGTTCGCTGGAACAGTGAAACCAGCCACCTAAGCCCAAAGTAAGTCGGTTTACACACACAAATGCACCAGATAAAATCAGCCTTACAACACAATTACACACACAGCAGCACAGGACAAATTCAACATTTCACCACAATCACAAATTTAGCTCAGACTGTAAGAAGTTAAGGTAAAGCAGTAAGTTTTGTAGAACAAGAGGGGAGAGCAGTAAGCTAGAGCAAGAATGTAGCAATTTTCTCATCCCCTGCTCTTTTGGGTTCACAGGATCAGCCGCAGGAGCAACACAGGCGCAAGCAAGGGAGATTCAACACCAACAGCAAGGTGAATTAAGCCCTAAATTCCAGTTTCAGCATTTCATTTAGTGCTCTGTTAAGAAATCGTGTAGAAACCAGTAAAACTCATGCATACCCATTCCCAAATTTCCACCAGGAGCCATAGATCATTGCTTCCACATGAGGATCACATTACATCACAAGATCACACAGCCACCAGCCATGAACACAAGCGTGCACAACCCAAATCCAATCGAAGACCAAAGCACCACGACCCAAAACCAAAGTGTAGAGAGCTCACCTGAGGCGCGACACCGACGAACCAGGCGACCGGCGAGCCGGCCGGCGGCGCGTCCACGCGCACCGCGGGCTACCAGCGCGGCCAAGCTCGGCCGCGAGCCGCGGGAGAGAGGCGTCGACGGCGCGGCACGGGCTGCAGCTGGCCGTCGACGAGTGCACCATAGGAAGCGCCGTCAACGCGGCGGCGAAACCGAATCGGGCAAATCTAGGGTTAATAGAACCCGAGTGCGTGTGTGTGTGGTTTAGGTCTAGGAGGAGGCAATCGGGCAGAGGACCCAATCAAACGCGAATAGCCGCCGGCGAGGAGCCTAACGGTGGCGCGGAGCGAACACGGCGATGGCGGCGATGAACGCGAGAGCGAGAGGGGGCTGATCGTGTGCGCGAGTGTGTGTGTTTGTGGTCGTGTGCGCGCGTTAGGCCGAGCGCGAGTGCGCGGGTTGGTCGAGGGTAGATTGGGCCGTGTGGGCCGGCCAGTAAAACAAGAAGTTTTGTTAATTTTGTTATTTTAATTTAAATGTTAGGTTTTATGTATTCTCTCTAATTTAACAATAAATAAAATTAACTTTCAGAAAATTAACTTTCAGAATATAATTTTAAATCTAAATATAATTAAAAACAGTAAGCTTTATTAATTTCAATCACTTTAGTTTTAGATTTTGTTATTTTATCTAATTTAGTAGTAAACCCTAGTTAGTTACTCACAGAGTTTATTCTTATATATTTTAAATAATAAATGAATATATTTCTTATAACTAAACTTTAATATAATCCTAAATTCTGAAAAATACTAAAGTTTTACATCTTTTATTATTAATGACCTATTTTAATTTCAGATCGTTTCAAATGATAATATATATACTTAGAGCTCTTTTAAGGTGTCGGTTAGTCGTATTTGATGATCACGCGGTCAGAAAGAATGAAAGTATAAATGCATTCATCTTTGCATTTTGTATTTATTATTACACTAATATTGTATATATAATTATGTTTCTTATGAACTGATGGTAGCGAGGAACATCGTGTTGAATTGTCGAACCCCGATTTCAATCCAGTCTCACAGGCAATTAAGTTCTTTTTTGATCATGTTGAATATGCATGAACTAATTATTATAATATAGTTTCATATCTAGTAAAATTTTCTCACTTGTTGACTATCATTTATGGAGAATTATATGTATATGATATGACATACATGAGATGTTGATAAAAGAATGACTTCCTTATCTATGTTATGGATAGAAATTAATAAGGATAGCAACTAGTTGTTTTTTTATCCAACGCCGTAACACCCATATAGACCATAGACCTGATATGGGATGGGCCTACTCTAGTATCTTATTTAGAAACTAAAGTCATCTCTACATGGAAACGTACTATTATGTATATAAGCGCCACAAGCCCCTTCGAATAATCTAAGGGGCATCACAAATCACTCAAAATAATCTAGATAATCCAGATGAGCTCCATAGGTTGCCCATTAAGTACCCAAAACACTATAGACTTAAACTAGTGCAATGGAGATGCTTAGTGGATAGATTTGAGAAAAACTCTGTACTCTTGATCTGGTCACACATTAAAGAGAATGCGGAGTGATGTTGACGAGTTCTGACATGTAAATCAAGAATTCTGTGGTAAAGTGGTACACTACTGTAGAGTAAAAATGTGAATGTTCTCTCCTTGTTCTCAGATCTAAAACTGCATCGCGGCAGGAAAGAGGGCCTACAGAGAGGCCTCAAGTCTTGTGGTGTAAAGTTCTCAGTATAATTTTTCTAAACAATCAAATGGAGACTGTTTTTAACAAATAGTTTATTTAAAAAGTAAAATTTATACTCCTTGACTTATTATATACTTAAAACATATTATTCTTGAATTTAGCTAATTTAGATAATCTTGCATTATGTATTGTTATATTCTTGTTGAGTACTTTGTATTCACTTTTGTTATGTAAATTTTTGATAGACTTAGATTTTCAACTGAAGGAGAATTTACTAAGAAGATATTGGAATACTTCTATTCTGATAGACATCTGCAGTTATGATCCTACGATCCTACCTACTTCGGATCTGAAGACAAAAACTTCTGAAAGCTACTGCAGGACTGATTCGTTTTGCTAGCAAGTGTATAGTTTTTTTAAAAAATTTTGATATTTTGTAATATGGGTTGTTTCTTATGGAAAACCCTGACGTTATAACTCGTTTAGCTTGAATTTCAGGTTTCTGTTTTGTTACTCTGAATTGGATATTGTTTGGAGAGAACGTGATTTTTGTCTGACAATGTTCACAGACTAGGCATACTACCATGTGGGTAGGATGTCGGGTCACGACACCATTTATTTCACATGCAAATTAATGACAATGATAAGATACATCTAAGGCACAGAATGTAAGCTTATTTTGCATAATAATTTGCATGTATTTATAAGTAAATGTAACAGTAGTTGAAACAGATGCATGAAACCTAATTATCGGTATTTTAGTTTTCTATGATGATTACACATTAACCATCCAGTTTTTTATTGTAAATACTATTTGTATTGCAATGACGTGGGTTTAACCCACCATAAGTTGGCTTTTAAACACTCGGGAGTGTGGAGCATTCAAATATGTTTTAAACTCTATAGAATTCAAATATATTTTAAACTCTATAGAGGTGTATCAATTTACCCACAAGATTTCTCAGTGTAATACTATCAGGTCAATTGTCATGCACATTTTGCACACTACTAGACTGAGAAAACAGACTTTATTTATGTTTCTCGTACAATTCACCTCTACCCAGTGGTCAAATAAACCACAGTTGTGGTGAGCTATACCCCCCACTCCGATGATCTTATTCTCATTGCTGGGTCAAAATGCAGTATTTAAAGCAAAGCTTCTAAGAGAGTGTACACAAGTGAGTACATATAAAAAAGGGACTCAACCATACAGGGGGTTCATGTATGTTTCATATACTACCGGTCCAGACTCGTCCTATATCAGGTTTGTAGACAGTATAAAATTCATGTCATTAGAAGCATAACACAAAATTCTAGTCCTTATATGTCTATGACAAGAAACATACCACATACCAATGCACAATATAGTGTCATTGCATCATTCAAACCATTCAAGTCAAGACGTGTTATTTTTTAAAATCAATAAATATTAGGTAGAGTATCTATTCATATTATGGTGTTTTAAGCAATATTCTATTGGTTAGGGTGACATAATACTTGGCTATATTGATCTGTAGGGCTGAGTGTTGTTAAACAAGTTAGTTATATGTGATTGTTCATTCACATGTACTTATTATGATTTCTCAAATAATATATAACAGTTTCATAAAATATAAGTTCAATAAGATCAAGGAATAAACACTTGTTTTTCTTGAAGTGTTGACTAATCAATTATTGGAGTCGACGGGACAAGGTCTTTAGACTTGACCCGCCTGATACCTAATCGTGACGTCACGCAATTTTGGACGGAAGTCTAGCAAACAGAAAATATTAATTAGTATACATGTATGAATATGTTTACATGTATGCTTGATGAGTCACAAGGGGTTGGATGCTTGAGTAAGAGAGGGATTCAGATTATAAGAATGCATGGAAAATGTTGGATGGAGTTGACATGAGGTTGGTAGATAATTAGGTCGGACTTGGCTCAAGCTCAGGGAGCACGATCGGGAGTATCAGTGGTGGTGCAATCAGTATAAGAACTAACTCAAAAGACTGTAAAATTCTGATCTAGAGTTTGGATGAGGAAATAAATTACATATCTGGAAGGTAGACAGTAAGGTGGACAAGGTGATGTGAACAGATTTTCGATCTGAAGTTCCTAAGGTTATGAACCACATGACTATGTTAGCGAGAGCAACATTGGACGAGGCCTAACATTGCTAATTTATGCTCTTTATGGTCGGCTTACAATCTGAGGCGGTGGAGGAGCTTGTTGCTAATGACTATTGTTGGATGGTTGGAAGACGACGGCGGAGTCAATTTTCAAATTGAACACGAGCACACCAACATACAGGCGTCGATGGACGACATTCGTCCTGATCAACATAGACGAAACAGGTCTTAGATGAGGTTTTCTCGTGAAAAGGTTGGATGAAACGTGCGAGATGCGGTTACAGACTGAATGGGCAAGTCGGTTTTGGATTGTGTGCAACAATGCGGCTATACGGAGCGAATGTCAGTGGCTGACACTGTCTGGACACAGAATGACAATGTCTTGACATTGCTTGACATGGCCTAACATTGAATGACTTTGTCTTGACAATGTCAGGACAAGAGTTGAAGAGGATTGGACGTGATCTGACAATGTCTGACATTGCTAGAGCACGAAATGACACGGACTGGACATTGTCTTGACGAGGCGAGACGCGCTGGGGCGAGCTCTGGCAAGACGTGGACGCGCACGGCATGCACTACACAAGGCGCTGGCAATGTCGGCCGCAGGCGTTTGACGGCAGCAATGGTACTCTGGCAGTTGGCCACAGGCGACGCCCGCGTCACTCGATAGGCGCCAATGATACAAACTCGACGAACAAGATCTCGTGAACTGTGGTTGCCGGAGACGGCGGAACAGCGACGAAAAAAAGTGACGGCGAGACGGTGACGACACTATTCTTGCATAGTGGCGAGTTTAAGCGTGTTCCAGTGACTCCAATGCGGCGAAAGTGTGTGAACCGTGTATGCCTTGGCGAGGCCTATCTACAAGACAAGGTGACGACGCCGGATTAGGCCAGAGACGACGAGCCGGCACGGCGGCGGCACACCGGGGTGCGGTAAAATGCACGCAAACAGTGATTTTGAGCATGGGACTTTGGCATTCATATCAGAGGTGTTTGGAAGCTCCATACAACTATTCTAGACATGCTGGCACAAGCGTTTTGGTCGGCGAAGCGGTGATGGCCGGCAGCGAGCTGCGCCGAGAAAGGAGGACTAAAACAAGTACTCCACTGTCGCGGGCTCGACACGAGCGATGAAATGGAGAGAAGGTACTTGGGATAAGTTCATCTGGGTCTAAATTTGGTGTGGTTGTGGTAGATTGCGAAATGGTGACGCCGGTGAGGTTTGTGGCTGTGAGGTGGCGGAGCTCGATTGATTTTGGTGGTCAGAGCATAGTCCGACGAGCAGAACAGGGCTCGGCGGCCGGCGAGAGAAAATTTGCAATTCACGGTGAACGGTGGCGAGAGATCTCAATTCTTTGCTCGAGGAGCATGTGTGAGAGTAGAGGGAGGGATGGAGCAAGAAAATTGGGCCGGTGGTGGCCGGTGGTGAGCTGGCACCATGACCCTAACTGACGACAGAGAGGAAGAAGATGATGAAGAAGACAGGTGAAGAGGAACTGAAATTTGGGCTGTACAGTGACATGGAGATAACTAAGGTAATGCAATGTAGTGGATCTGGAAGCCCTAGAACCTCACCTGATGGTTGTTGGAGGTAGAAATGAGTGGACGGGGATGCTACTACTATTCCCACTTGCTTCTGTTGTTAGTGGCTTGAAGGAAGAAGAAATGAAGAACTGTGTGTGTGTGTGTAACTTGGTTACTGCGTGCAGGTTGTATGTATGCAAACTTACCAGGAAATGGTGAAGTGTGGGGAATGAGTGCATTGCAGTGATTTGAAGCTAATATGCAGACTTCAAGCTTGTTGCAGAAGCTTGTGGCGCTGTGCAGGAGAAGGTATGCAAGCTGATTGGCCGTGGAGAGAATAAACAGTGGTTTTGATTGCTGGAATGAAAATGCAGTCAGGAAAAAGGTAGAAGGAAGAGTCATGGATTGGTGGTTGCTTCCCTGTTCTGTGGTGAAGGTGGCTGCACAGAGGGGTTACTGTTTGCATGCTTATCTATGTAATGTTCACTTAGAGAATAAGGCAATGTTCTAATGCATGTGTGTATGTATGGCTTGAACTGAAATGTGGTTGTGTGGGTATGCAAGTCTCTGTGCATGTATGTGAGTATGGCCTAGACACAAGTGTTGCTCTGTCTGCAGGTTAATGTGTGTGTGCATATGTGTTCATGTATATGTGTATGGGTATAAATTTGTGTGCTGGATTGAGGAGGGAGTTTGAGAGAAGTCTGAACTGATTGATAAAGGGGTTGAATTGCAATTTGAATTGAGAAAAGGACTAGTTTGTAAATATTCACAAGTTAGTGACTATATTGCACTTAGGTTGGTATACTGACTAAACTAGATAAATCAGATTGGTAGAGATAAGGATCAAAAATGGAAACAGAAATGAAAACAGGGTAAAAGTAAATAGTACTTTTACTCAAAACAGTTGAAACGCGGATAACTAGATTTTGGGACTAAATGTGAAGTAACTACTGAAAGTAAACTTGTCTTGAATAATGAGAAGGATATGTGTTTAGTTAGATTCAAATTTGGAGGTAATTTGGAGAATTTAGCCATTTCTTGCTTCTTACAACAAAAAAAAACTGTTTCACAATAAAATCTAGACTAAACTGCGAAAAGTGAAAAAATGAACTAATTTGGCGGAGAGATTTTAGGACTGATATGCAATCATAATTAGATTCAAGGTCTCAAGAAAATCTAGGAGGAAATAACTCCCGAATTGATCTCGTCGAGTTTTGAAAACAGAGTAATTAGGGTAAAAAAATAAATATTACTAAAAAGATTAGAAAGGTGAATATCCAACTCTTGGAATTGAATTTGATTTGGTTGTTGAAGACAAACTTGTATAAGATAGTAGGAGGTCTTAACTGTTTAGGCAGATTTGAGTTCTGAGTTGCTTGAAAGAAATTGGTAAATTCTGGGACTAAAAGGACTGAATTATAATTATAAAATAGGTTGAAGGACTAATTTGTAAACATTCAAAAATAATGGACTTAACAATGTAAGTTTGGATAAAATGAAAATGAGGCAAGGGAAATGTTATGAACCATTGTAGTATATTAGGGCTTCTAAAAATATCAAACTAATCAAAGGTTGATTTAATTATTATAAATTAGGGTTTTAGAGATATGTTATGGTTAAAATGTAAAAGGAGGATTTTTATATGTAAAGCTTGAGGATAATTCCTATCAGAAGATAAACTTTTTTTGGGAGAAAATATAAAGGTGGACATACATATACACATTCATGTATATGTACATGAAGGGAGGCATCTTTAGAATTTGAGAAAATGGTTTAAGTTTTAGTGAAAATTTCTCGGGGGCATTTTTAAAAGAGGTTTTGAAGACTAAGTTAAAAATAGAATTTTAGGAAATGTTTTCTGGAAAAAAAATGTTTAGACCATACATTTAGAGTGTTAAAGAAGATTAGAGTACAAAACTCACATACTTACAGATCAACCACCTAGAATGCACCTTAAACTTAGTTTGGACGATTTAAGGGAGAATAAAGAAGGCTGTGTCGTGAATATGAAGAAGAAATATTAGAAATTAGTATTGTCAGTTTTCTTTGGATGTTGTTGTCAGTTTTCCTAATAAATCATAAATATTTTTAACAGGTCAACTAAACTTAGATGGAATTTAGTGTTATCAACTTCCCATGTGGAATGCTAATAATATTAACTTCTCATTGGCACATTGACATCTTTAACTTAACTTTCCACATAAGATATTGACAATTACAACAGTTTGTCTATTTTTCAAATTCCACTTCAAATTTTCCTACTTATTTAATTTCTATTTTTATCTTCCTATATATAAAAAATTTGGTGGACAATCCAACCTGACGTGAGACAAGGGTGGTAAATGCGGATTTTAAGTTAACCTAATCTAATCTACACCGATTATATATAATCATTTTTTAATGTAGTAATATAATTTATAAATATAAATATATTAATTTAACTAATTTTATGACATCTTATATTCAATTATCAATAGTATCACATAGATTTAATTAATTAATTTCTAGATATCTTTATTCTCTAATAATACTTTCATAAAATTAGTAATTAAAAAATCATTTTTTATTTTAAAAATAAATTTATCTACCAAATCTTAAAATCTAACCAACTTGATAGATACATATTGAGTGATAGATACATATTGAGTGATAAACCCTGACTCGACCTAGACCCTGTCAGATGCAACTGATCCAAAAACCTCTGCCCTGACCCGCTTCATTCACAATCCTGAAATTTAAATAGCACAACTAGATCAAAAATGAAGCACATCATCTGGTGTACCGTGCTACCTTATTAAGGCTCCAATGAATTTAGAGTACGGGACCATCTCCCGCACCCAGTCACAGGCTCAGCCACTCATTCCTCAAATAGTCACTCAGCTATGTGCACAGAACGGGATGAGCTAAACTACGGTAAATAAACACAAACATTAACCTCTACTGGTTATTACAAGAATTCTAATTTTACAAATCACACACACACAACACATACTAGTTGATCAAGTAAAATCTTAGAGACGCATATCCACCGATGATCTAATGAAAGACCTTCTCCACCATACCTGGAAAGCTCTACTAAGATTTGGACATTCGGACCCTCTAGATGCAAAAAATTGAAACCATTCCTCAAATAAACTCTGCTGTTGCCTAAGCGGAAGAGTGAGTAGCGCTTGCCCTAGACTTTCCTCCAACATTCTCACATCTAAACCTTTGGAGCACCGCTGAAGCCATCCAAAATCCTGTAACATTGGTCCAAACCATCCATGAAAGAGCTGACTCCTCAGGTCACCACGGCACTGCAATTTTCCTCTCCCGAGTGCAATGAACACACCAGCTGATATTCGGCTTAGCTCATACCTGATCATTGCCGATGCACACGCGTGCATTTTGATGAGGACATCTTGCTTAGCCCACAACTCTACAAACTCTTCTGCCATGTCATTGTTGACAAGAATTTCTAACAACCAGGTGAGATTCTCGGTTTGCCTGGAGACTCGCTCGATCATAGGCTTACTGTCCCTGACTAGTGACTGGCCCATATGATCTATTGACTCCGAAGCTTCCTCAAAAAGATACACCAGTGAGTTCAAACATGAATGGCAGATCTGGTATAAGCTCTCTTTGTTTAGCCCTGAAAGGTCCTTTTGATAAACTGAACTTTTGCTCAGGAGGCCATTCACCAAAGATTGCATATCTTTTCTTGCACTACTGTTGATGCCACTAGTGACAGATTGGATGAGCCGCACAGTCAGGTCTTCAGAGCTGCTCCAGTAGCGTGGCCGCAATCTAGCTAGTACTTCTTGGGATATTGCTTCATCAATAGTGCATCTTGCAAAGAGATTCTTCAGCTTCTCCTCCTCATTCTCACTCCATGGAACCGCTTCAATGTACTGCAAACATGATTTGATTCCTCTATCAAACATGATAGAGGAAGACACCTGTATGGACAAAATCACAAAAATAATGATTTTTATCAGATTTATAAATGCAACTGACAGTGATGAAGCCTGATCCTAAAAAACTGGATGAGGGAAAAAGGCAAGAGAACAATTTGTTTAAGACTTGAGTAAAAAAGGAAGCATATGCTTAAGAATGATCAACTATTAATGTGCAGCTAAGAGAGAATTCCTAACTCAGCCACTCTATAATTGATAAGACAGCTCACAGTTCGTGCGATTGCCATGACTTCCCAACTAGTGCTACACTCTGAACATCATGCATGCACACAAAGTTTTAATAAATACAGTTTCATATCACCTGAGCGCCTAAATTTGCTGGGTCAAACTTATTAACCACATGCCATAAAGTCCGCAGAGCTGATAAACACTAGATAAAGAAGTAAATACATGCTGCAAAATCAAGCATCACTTATTATCAAAAGTCCAAAGTAAAACTAACTTGACATAAAGAAATCCTTGTTGCATAATGTTGACAACTGATTTCAGTTATACACAGTTGAAATTATAGAATGTTATTCTGAGGTCGTGAGCAGTTGAAGGTTGCAATGGAATACAATGGATTCTATGATGAGTGTAAAGGTATGACAACTTCACAAACATTGGAATGGTATGCTATAATTTTCTTATCGTACAATATTTGAACATTCTCACACCACTCAATGATTCATATTCAGCTCTGCTTTTCAGTGTAGAATATTCAAAATTACTCTGCAGATTCTTATAGCTGTCCGAAATGAAGGATCCTTATGCTGTCCAAAGTGACGAATAATTATTACTGTCAAAAGTGAGGACAAAGAAGGATCTTAAGCATTCAAGTAAGTGATTCATGCACTAGGCCCACCTAACATCCATTAGTCTTCCTCTCTTTTGTGGTATAATTCTCCTGTATTCGCATAGCTAGTTCACATTTTGACTGAAGTAGTTTCACATTTTATATAAGTAGTATTTCATCAATACATCTGACTACCAGACCTAATATATGACCCTTTAGTTGTGTGCACTATACAAGCTCAACATGTTGGAACTCCAGTGGACAGTTAACAAAGTTGTATGTGCAACGGGATCATATATTGGGTTCACTAACAAAAATAACATGTTCGAGCTAACATTCGCAACAAAGGTATCTTCCCCAAAATTTTACTATGTTTCTACTTTTTAGACCTTGTATGACAGGCTGCATGAGTGCATGCACTTACCTCAAACGAGTGTTACAATGCTATTAAACGGCAATAATGACTTCTTATTAGACAGGATCATGGGCCATACAGCAATTATGGTAGATTTAAATACATACTTTTATTTGTGGACCTACAAGCATTGAAACCAATAAATAAAGTTCTGTTAGTGGCTGACTTTCATTGCTTTGAACTCTATCATGCCATAAAAAATGTACTACGACAAGTCCTTGTGATAATGTTGTTTATCTTAACTGATCTTAGTCCTTTTGCCAATATAGACTAATTGGCTGCACTGTAAAAATGTTCACAAAGGACTCCTACCAGCAATCGACACTTTCATACTGTACAATTTATCCGACAAAATTAATGTGAGATCCACAACATCTAATGTGGCATCTATTATAACATTTCACTATCAAATTAATGCAATGATTTTGCTGCAATCAACACCTAAATGATAACACAAAACCCCAAAATACAATGAATATTGTTTACAACAATGCCCTAGGATTCAAATCACCTTTATCCATTCTAAAAAATGGGTAAAAGGGTGTGTTTCCATGCTTGGAGATCCAACGCTAAATTGACATCAGAAAATGCATCATCCAAAGAACACTGTCCGTGCACCACAATTGCGATTTTGACATTGGCGCCTCTAAATGGACACTTCTAGGATGGATAGTGCAATGTCTCAGTACTAAATCATGAGCAATCAACCAGTGTAATCGTGAGACAGGCCTTTGACAACCACATCAAAGAAGGCTAAACCAAGCAATTGCACCCCATTCCTCACCTCGAGCACATCGATGGCCCGCGACACACCAGCCTGGGCAAGCCACCGCATAGTGTCTGGCTCATAGACAAGCTCCACCACAGCCCGGAACGCCTCCACGTTCTCCACCCCGTCCACCTCAATCCTCCTCCCGCCGCCGCCGCCCGCCGCCGCGTCCGGCACCATGGCGGCGAAGAAGGTGCTGCTTTCGCACAGCACCCTCGAGTCCAGCTCCATCACGACACACCTCCCGTCCTTCCCCCGTAAGAACAGCCTCAGATCCAGCGCCCCACTCCCACCCTCCCCCTCCCGCGCCGCCACGAACGGCACGAGCTCCGTCGGCGGCGCTTCCTCCGCGGCCTCCACCGCAGCCAGCGGCGGCGGCGGCAGGGGAAGCGACTCATCAGGGTCGATCGGGGAGACGCGGCCGGGGGAGAGGATGCGGCGGGGGTCAATGAGGCCGCCGAGGCCGGCCAGCTTCGAGGACGACGGCGAGCCGTGGAAGGACGGCAGCGACGGGGACTTCGGCGGCAGCTTCCGGAAGCTGCTCCCGACGCCGCCGGCCGCGGCCGTACCTGCGGCGGCAGAGGGGAACGGCCGGTTGTCGGGGCTCTGTGGGGCGCCGGCGAAGGAGCAGCACCAGCCGCGGGAGCGCATGCCGCTCCGGCGGGGGCGGCGGAGTTGGGAGGTGTCCGCCATGGGGAGGTGGGGGGTGGAGATCTACGGCTAGGGTTAGAGTTTGGAGGTGGAGGCGGAGGCGGAGATGGCCATGGCTGGATTTGAGAAGTGGTGGCTTTGCTTCTTTACTGTACTCCCTATGTTCTGTGGGCTATGGGAGGGGAGGGGAGGGAGTTTTATTACTGAGTGGAACTAGTGTATGTGCACTCATTTGTGGGGCCCACTTGGAAGTGTCGATATTGTTGTGTTTATGTGACAATAAAACCAGAAATACTACTCTTACATAATAGTCCTTATTTTTTAAATTCATCAATAATAAATCTCCATCAAATGAAATCATAATCATCTAACACTTTTTCTATTTTCACAACTAATTTGTACAATTTTGATACTCAACTTCAGTAGAAATAGCAACAGTCCAATAAAAATTTGGGAAAAAAAGAGTGTATTTTTGTTTGTCACTAAAAAAAATGGACTTTCTTTTTTACTACTAATACATTAGTTCTTATTTTATTTTTTCCATACTTTTACAAAATGAAAATTATACTCCTATCCAGAGGAGAACTAAAAGATGGTGTTGACGTGTCAATTTGTAAAATTATGGTAAAAGATACATTCTGTACCATATGTTTATAAAATTGTCTTTTTTGTTGAAGTATTGAGAATATCATATGTTTTACAAAAAAAACATGTTTTTTTTACAAAAAAATTAGAGTTCTTCTTCTTTGAATAGAAGTATAATTGTCTTTTCTAAAAAATTATAACAAAAATAAAATAGGAACTCATGTGGCAGCGGTAAAAAAAAATACTATTTTTTTTGTGACAGAAACAAAAATATGTTTTTTTTTAGGAATACAAATAAAATTTTCCCTAAAAATTTAGAGTAAATTGCACCAAGATCCATGTTTGATTTCAACTTTTCCATTTTGTGTATCCACCATATCTACACCTGTTTTTCTAGTTTGGAATAACAAAGAAAAGCAAAAAAAGAGGAACGGAAAAATTGTCATAGTAGAACTCCCAGTGCATTTAGTATAGATCCATGATAGTTAAGTGATTTTAATATACGTCGGTGTGGTTAAGTATTATTTTTTCCTCCAAACGATGAAAAAAGACAGGGAGGCACAAGGGGCACTATAAATAGAAATCATTGATATCTTCTATGTCAATTTCTAAATTACAGATGAGTATTGCAAAAAGTTAAAATCACTTCACTGGCCTTGAGCACAGATTGATATTCGTTTTAATGAGAAAATAGAGCACCTGATAAACATCTTACAAACATCTATATGGGTTAAGAACCAGGACATCACCCCTTGAGTTGAGTTTTTTAAATTTTAAGATTCTCCGGTTGAGTATAAAAGATCTAAGCCCACCTAACGTCCTCAAGTTAAGTCAGGTGGATCATTTTGTACTCAAATCTAGCTGTGATATTTGTAATATTCTAAAAATCATCAAGTAGTATGCGAGCAATCAATCCCACTGCTTAACACTTATATGGTAAGAGAGCACTTATGCAGTCTTGTAAACGAATTGCATATTTATTAATAAAAAAATATATTCATAGTATTGTACATTATTTTCCAAGAAAATCAAGAAGAAAAAACAATAATATTAATAATTTCTACAAATAAATATTATTAATACTATTCCAATTTATTTAAACTAATAAAATAGAGAAAGAAAATATTATATATATTTAGATCTATTTGAATTGCTTATGCGGTTTTTTAAAACGACTGGCTTCAACACTAAAATTATTTATTAGAATTGCATATAAAAAAGTTAGGCGGAGGAAGGAGACTCCCAATTGAAGGGTGCCTCATACCGCATTTTAGGATAAGTGGATATTTCATATTTATGCATGGGAAGGGATAGGTACGCTTCGGATACCCATATATCACCATCGGTAAGAAGAGGTGGGGTGAAAGTTAGGGGGATCTTCTGTGGGCGCTGGATCTGCAGAGCGGGGTCCCCTTTCCTTTTCTCTCTATTGCCTCTTTGTGCAGTGTTCAGTGGGGCCTCTTTGTCCATGTGTGATTGAGTGGAGATGTGGCTTTTGGATTGGCTTCGCTTAGGGACACATGGATGCCTGGAGAACCCTTGAGATGGAAATGAATAGCTGGAGAGCGTCCGTACTGCTGGTCAGATATTCGGATGACCGATTTGATAAAATTTATGCCGAATTTGGTTACTAGTCGATATTGTTAAATCTATATCATTATATAATATAAGAGTTTTGATTTTACAAAATTTTTTAATTTATAGTCGTTTGAACCAATAATGCATGTTTTAGATTTAATTTTGAATTGTTCCTATCTTCACTCCATTTATTATCCATCCACAATAATAATCTCCACATTGAACTCTACAAGAACAGAAGACCCCACTCAAATTTTGCACAAAAAACGCTTCCCGTATAATGAATTTGCATATAAGTCCAAAATATCTCTTATATAACAAAAAGAGGGCCTCATTGGAATTAAAGTAAGTGTAAAGAACCCACTAAAAGGTTTTTTTTTTTCCTCTAGCACTGTTGGCTGCTCTTTCTTACAATTATGTTATCTATGTATTATGAAATTTCTAATGTTAGTCTCTTACTATAGTTTAGTTTGTAATCTTTTTAAAAAGACTAGATGTTATGTTTGTGTTGTGTCTCTTTATATGAACTATATAATAATTTTGTTCTAGCACAGTCTATTATAACATATATTCCACGTATCCACTAACTAGTATAAACAAGGATTGTGTTCTTGATATTTATCAGATATCAACTTCAGCATTTAAGTTTGCCTTTTATTTAATGAAGAAATTAAGAGATCAAATATTTTGTGTGGTATTTATATTGTCCAGTAGAATTAGACACGAGAGCAATTTTTGATAAGCACTTTCTGCCAAAAGAAGGAAAATCAAATTCGTTTATGAATCTATGTATAGGTATATGATTTTATTGGATTAAGATGTGTATATAGATACTAAAACTCGGATATGGATTATATGAATACTAAGACTTAAATAGGAAAACGGATGCTGAAAAAATAGTTCGGATGCAAAATTCCATTTTCAAATATACATCTTATTAAGTTTCGGTTGATCAGGAGGTCGCAACCTGCATACTCCAGCGATGCTTTTTGCTGTATGTGAGAGGGGACACGTGGAGGTTTTTAAGTGGGCGGTACTTACGAGATGCGAGTTAGATGAGTGAAGCAAGAACCGTCGAGATGGAGATGAACGGCTGAGGGGCGTCCGTACTGTTTGTCTGTACCAGTGTGTGGCTGTTTGAGGATAGATGCCAAAGGATTAATGATGGCGAATTTGTCTATGTTTGTCGTCGTGTGTCTGTCTCTTGTAATTTTAACTATCCATGTCTCTAGCTCTCTACTGTGCTTCGTGAAAAATAGGGCGTATTTTGTATACCAGTATTTTAGGATCTAAATATAAATCTTATTTTTTCTTTTATACTTTCGAAAGGTAGAGCAAAATATTCTTTTAACAATACAACTTATTTGTCTCTCAAATTGCCAAGCTTTGTTGGCTCAGAATGACTGATGGCAAATTCTATGGCCATGGTTGATGTTTGAAGATTTTGTGTTGCCCTTTAGTTCCTTTTGTTTTTAATTATAAGTATTGATTGTGTAAGATAAATTTGTTAAACTATCTGTAATTCAAATAGTTAGATATTCCATAAGATTTCATATGGTGTCATATATCCGTGTCATAATCATGCTTGTAATATTCTGACCCAATACCTGAGTGGCTTATGAGTATGATTTAACCTCATATAGGAAGTTTAGGATGGAGTAGATTTACATATAGTATTTGGAAAACTAACAATACTAATTTAGGATTAATTTTTTTATTTAAAGTGAGAAGATGGCATAAATGAATTAGTGTATATGTATATAGCATATTCTGTTAAGGTAGACAGAAGTAGATTAGATCCTGAGAATATTAGAATGTTTGAATGAAAATGCTATGCTTTCTTATAAGTAAAATATAAATAAACTACTTGTGGTCAACTTACCATTACGATCATAGTCATCCATAATGATTTCACAAGGAAGATCAAACCAACAAGTTGCCAAATTTTGTTATCTTTGTTGGTTGTCAACAACCACAACCAGAAGTTAACAACTTGGCAACATGTGAGTGAGATAAGCATGGATTGAAGGACCACATGAATGAATCTCAGCTCACTTTGTTTGGCCTATCAAGCAAACTCATTAAGAGTAGGGACCCAAAGTTGGAATTTATAGGCTGGAATACTAAAATAAATGTCACTATATGTTGATTTGTATAATGCAAAAAACATATCTTTATCTTTTTACTCTGGTATCTTTATCATTGAAAAACACAGTAGGAGAAGATCCTAATGACATAGCTTCATGTAGGCCAAAGTTGGCCTTGCCCCCCTCCAAATCAAAATTGCTGAAAAACTATTCGTTATTAAATTGTGTACTAATTGAGCTTAAAATTGGCCACCCCTATCAAATCTATAATTGATTTTTTCTTCTCTCTTTTACACTAGCCCTTCTATATTTTGATTGAAGCTTCGCTACAAGGAGAGGGTCCTACCGTGAGATTTTATTGAAAAAAAAGAGTTTATGTACCAGAATTTGGGTGTAGGAAAAAGAAGAAAGAAAAGCCTAGTAAGATTTGGGACAAGGTGTCTTTTAGGATTTAAAATTCCAAATATGCTATATTGATCCGCCTAATTTTGGTTTAGGTCATATTGTGGTTCACTTGTTTAAAAATCATAAATTTTAGTAAGTGTTTGTTTCACTAATCTATAGATTTAGACCCACCTATTAAGTAATTAGGATGTAAAGTTGAGAGATCAAAATATAACTTAAAAAGTTTAGATCTTAAAATAGATCAGGGCGTAAAGTTGGAGAGCCAAATTAGAATTTTTCCTTAAAATAATAACACAGAGGTTGTGATTTTCTAATAAAGTCAATATGCACAAATATTTATAAACAAGACAATTTATAAACATTTTTAGTTCTTTTTGTATGTTGAATTTGCTTTGAGGTTGGATTTGGCTCAATTGTGTAAAAAGAGAAAATGATATGCATTTCACATTTACCACAGAAACTAATTTAAATGGCTTAATTATATTGCTTAATAATGTTCTTCTTGCTAAAAAATCTTAGTTTTAAAATGGTATAACTACAAATGTATGTAAACCTAATGGTACTCTTTTTTAAGGGTATTGTAATTTAAGAATATTTTGCTCCATACAATTGAGAAATATTATAATTCTAAAAATGTCATTGAAAATAAACTAATTGGGTAGATGCTGCTGTAAACAAAGGTGATTTTGTACATGTCATTTTTCAATCACTTTTTTTTTAAAAAAAAATACCAAGAATTATCATATCTTTTTTCTTTTCTCATACTTTGTTGTACCATTGGACGACATTTATTACATGTGGGTGCGTTATGACAGTATTCATCACCAACATGTGTGCTCTGACAACATACGTAGTGGCATAAGAGTTATTTTGATCAAGGTCAAATTTGACCTTGTTAGAGTGGAATTTGTAGAAAGTTTTTTGTTTTCCAATAACACATAGTCAATTATGTAAATTTCAGTGGTATTTCCCCGATCTCTCTTGTAATTAAGTTGTAACATTTTTCCCTCCCTCTAAACAACCTACAATTATTTTCCTGTTCCAACTTTGAGAAACATTGGAGACAGGATCCTGGAAGCTGGAAAAGAGAAAAGGAAATCAAACAAGCTTCACTGTACTGTATTGTTTTAACATAATTCCAGCAGTACAAAGATGAGGAGATCATGTGCTTATTTATGCTTTTGGTTCAAGCAAAGAGAAGCCAGGTCACATGCAAATCCATATGGCCAAAAAATGGACCATTCCTTGCAAGACATGCATTTCTGTCTCTCATACTGGCATATCAAAGACCTGTTAAAAAGAGGTTCAGTTTAGGTTTAGGTTTAGGTTTAAAGTCACTAGATGCTTAAACTCTTTTAAATATAGTGCAGCTGAAATCCTTTTTTACTGAAAATCTGAAACTCCTTTCCCTCAATTTCTCTAAAAAGTCAGATTGGGAAAGAAGTTAAATGCACCAAACAAACCCTAATCCTATTTAATCATCTCTATTCTTCATTCCCAATGAGAACATCATATTGCACTATATCACCCTTTTCTATAACTATTGGATTATTCTCTCATATAATCTTGACCAATCATGCAGTATTCTCCACACATATTTCTTTATTCAATTCACCACTTAAACTGTATTTCAAATTATTGAGATCTTTTTGTTTATCTCAAGGTCAAAATATTATTTTTCTAACTAAAATTATTAACTATTTTTATATTTTCATTTAAGACAATATTTTATAATTTTTGTCCTACAATAATGGATTTTTTTTCATACATACAACAATATGCGGGGTTTTTGCTAGCTGCTATGTATCCAGGTTTACACTCTCAAACAAGTTTCAACTTCAATTTAGAACCAATTGAATCTTAAACTCTCTCAAATAAGTTGTAGTTGAAATAAGTTCTCAAATAACTTGAAACTCTTTTTATAATGAGAAGTTGAAATCTTCTCCGAACTTCTTTGAGAAACCAACTTTTTGTTGAAGAAATTAAGAGCCCCATGCAAGCCCTAGTCGTCATATATCTAGGTAAGAATTTTTTCTTGAATAACCCAGACAAAGATAAATTTATGAAAATAACCCACAGTTACAATATTTTATATTTTTTATCAGACATATTAGCATATCGTGGGTCAAAACCATAGCAAACCACTTGTCACATTACGATTGGCTAAAAGCCACTACTAACTGGGCTTATAGATTCTACTGATTAGTATTAACAAATTAGGATTAAGGAATTCAACTATTTGCAGATCAAGACTTACAGATTCTACTAACTAGGTTGAACCAATTCAACTAATTAGGCTTATATATTGAACTAATTCAACTAATTAGGCTTATATATTCTAAAATTTGCATTAATGATACAGTAAAAAATAATTTGTTGTGATTCGAAGTCGTGACAAGATTAGACCAGTTTATCACGATTTGGACCGTGATACTCCAAAGTATGAAGTTAAAAATGAAAAAAACTGTAATGATAAGTTATTTGGGTAATTTTTTTGTAATTAAAAGAAACGTAGACTGGATTTGCAGACCTAGAACAATGTGCCTGAGTTGACTGAATGTCCGAAACATTCTTGGATGGAGGCACCAGCGAAGCATATGGCCAACCATGACATTTGTTTGGAAAAAATAAATACATAAACTTCTGACACATATTGAAAAAATCTGATATAAGAAAAGTTTGAGAATGGTTTTGATGATCTTGCTGTCACCCTGGCATATCCCAAAGCTCCAGGAGGGTTGTTGAGCTGAAAATTTCTTTCATCAGAAATTTTTGTGTGAGATCTCATTTAATATCTGATTGATTGTCATATGCAATAGTTTTAAACTATATGAGTTATTGGTGAATTTAGATGAATAGATAAACAATTACGTAATGTAGCACAACTCTGTCTAATTTGTTTTGTTCATCAATGTGATGTTTCAAGATGATTGTGATTGGTTGCCGACTTGTCTCGAACCTATCCTATTTGAACCTATTGGTCCTAACCAGGCGCATAAGTGCTGCAGGCTCACTCTTAGCATTTCTCTTAGTCAAGTTGTACCACTACTTTTTGCATCAAAAACACTTGTCTCACCCATGACACCTAAGCAACTAGACAAGCCATCTCCCTAAAAAATATTGTATAACACATCCAACCAAATAGTCAAAAGATATTGCTAGGCCTAGTTAGACAAACGGAGATCCATTCAACCAATCATCCTCAATATAACACGATAAACTTTTAATCCAGGTGATGTATTATTGACTCTGGAGATTTATGTGTTGTATATAATCACAACCTAACATCAATAAGTGCGTTACATCGTCAATGGACTTGTCTTTTTTGAATGACATGTTACCTCAAGGGATTAATACAATTTGTGGTTATACAAAAAATCACAAATTTCATCTACTCTGAGTAGACTGAGTTGAGAGATTTTTGATAAAAAAAAAAAAAACTCTAGTTGTCTGTCTTAAAATTCTAAGAGAAATGGACTTGTCATTATGCCTAGCATGCTACGGTAAATGTTGGCAATTATCCCTTAACATATGTATATATGTAGTTTAATCATCAATATTGTTTATTAGGCGTAAGCACATTTGGCACACACATATATTATTAGGAATATTTTACTCCATACCACTAGAAAACACCGTATTTCTAAAAGATATCACAGAAAATTAACTAATAGGTTAAGTGCCATTAAAAATATGCTATTTTTAAGTTAGCTTTTTTCAAAAATACCATGAATTGCCTTGTCAGCTGCTTTGACTGCATTTTGCCTCATCTCATATTTGCCCGCAAGTTATTTGAGAAAATGCTCACAACAACAAGCATAGGAATTGGTATTTGTGTGAAAAATTAGAATTTTTAAAAGAGAATAAGAGTTATTTTGATTAGAATTAAATTTTTTAATCTTGTTAGTGGAATTTTAAGAAGAATTTTTGTTTTTTTGTGGTATATTATCAATTACATAATTTTTAGTCACATTTTCCGAATTTTCACTCTCTAATTGTAAAGACAGAAATTTGGCTTGTTATAAAGTAGGTCCACACATTTTGGCTCTTGCCTCGTTGATGAGGACATCACTAGCACAAGTAGCACTAGAACTTGACCTGAGGAATATAAAGGATCAATCACTCGAGTGAAGGCCAAACAACTACATCAATAGATGACTTTTTTCTTTAAAGAATTCAAATATGATGAGAATATGTTGCTACATAATAGCTCTTGTTTAACATTGATCAGGAATAGAGAGAGATAGCATAACAGAAAGAATATAGCCATATATGAGCCAAATAACTTCATCGAATCTGGGTCGTACACCTACTGAGTGGAAAATTGATTTTCTAAGCTTTCCAACGAGCCCAAAATCACTCGATTCCGTCAAGAATTACAACCGCTACAACCAAAAGAATTTTGGTTGGTATGCAGTCCGCCGACCAAATGATAGTCCAACTTCAACCAAGCATCATTCTCAGCACAGATATTCAATTTGGTTGTGTGAGTACTTGTCAGAAAGGTATTAGAAAGAGCTTTCCAACACATCAAAAATCATTAAATTCCGACATCATATGCAACCAAGAAACCCAAAAGAGTAATGACTACACAAAATGAAAAAGTCTCGTCCAAATCCGAATCCAACTCGGAGAAGATTTATTCCCAACTTCTTTTATCTTTTAAAGTTTGTTAGGATTTTTATTCCATTTTGAATTAGATTCAGATTAGAATTTTAGTTTAATTTTTCTATCTTTTGTACATACCACCCTCTATAAAAGAGAAGCATAGCCATAGTTTTTAATATATAAGATATAAGACATTTATATTGAAATTTCAGATTGAAACCTTAGTTTAGTTGAGAGTTGAATCTATCCATCCTTTGTTCTTGTGAATTCCTTTAGAATTGCTTGAACGATCTTCGAGATCACCCTATCTATGCGCCAACTCCGTGCGTGGCCGTGTGGATAGGTAATTCAGAATGTGATTGGGCGAATTCATTGATACACAGGTCTTTACTTTGCAAGTGGTTGGCTATCTCGTTTCATCAGGTCATACTAGTTATCCAGATATCTTCAGATATTAGTTATCCAACTCTACGTCGTGAATATCGAGCCACCCTCCGTGAACGCGTCCTTCATCGACGTGTTCATATCACTCGTGCTCATGCAAAGAAAATAATGCTATTAAACTTCTCAAATCCTAACATATGGCAACACTTTAGACTCAGAAATGTTTGTTAAAATTGAAATTATTTTGTAGTGTTTGTCTTGAAGGACCTGATATTTTTGTCAAATCCCAATATCTACATGAAAGACTCCTTTGATGTCTCTTCTCATATGTGAGATCGATCGATCTAGATCAAACTCATCAAATTATGATGCTAATCATAATTCAATTGATGTTAGATAAGATCTAATAGGGAGAGATTCCATCAGAGAAATTTTCACCTACATGATGGACGACCTTGATCATGACCATGGCTCACTCAACTAGTAACATTGTGATAGCCAACATTTGCTGAAAATATTAGCTTGAGTTGCTAGTTGCTTCACATGACCGTGGCTCTATATAGCACATATACTCTAATTAAACTACTTCACTTGGGCAAAACCTTTATGATATAGTGCAAAACCTTTCTGCTATAGTGTTGTGCCGGATAAGGTGGTTATGTAAGATGTTTGTTATATTTAATAAAATATCATTGTTATGTAAGTAATTAACAAATGGTCATATAAAAAAATAACAACAAAGGCCTATCTACTATAAATTTTTGTGCAATTAGACCTCTTTACTTAGAATTAAAGTAGAAAAATCTCTCAACCATCCTGATGGGAGCAATTAGACCCAAGATTGTATATAGCGGATATCGGGTTTGTATTACTTGGGCTCTAGCATATTGGGTATTGGATATCAGATGATATATCAAATGATTCATTCCTGTAGCGGATTTTGGTAGATATTTTTAATTTTAAATCACTTTGTGTTCATATCATTCAAAAATTAATTTTGAATATGTATTATGACTACTATATTATCACACACATACAAATAACAAGTTAAAAATATATTTGGCCGTATTTTGAATTTGTTCATTAGTATGACAGCCACGGAGAAGTCCAAACTTTTAATTATCCCATTATAGTGTAAAAATATGTCATTCTTTTATATTGGCACAGAGATTTCATATAAATATTATATTTTTACCTAATAATTACCCAAAATATTCACCACTCTAGATGACAGGGCCATATCTGAGAGATATGTATCAGGTGTACTGGCCGATATATCAGGTTGTTAGACCGCTAAAATTATACATCTGTATTTAGAAGCTAGTACCGATATATCTCGGCTGCTACAATCGATATTGAGTGTATTGATTATGCCACTTGGTATAATTCTCTATTAATTTTGTTAAAATAATAGTCACTGAAATATGAGTCTCACATATCGATCCTTGTAGACTAGTCCCGCATGTTAGTCATTCAACATATTATTTGGATCCACGGAGAATTGGACCAAGGGGTCAACTGGCTCTATTTGAATTATAGAGAGACTTATCTATTCTATTTTAAATTAGAGGAGCATGATTGCACAAAGTTCATAGCAGAGAGGTTTTCGTTCATATTTTCATATAAAAAAAGGCATACTCCCTCCATTATACAATATAAAGTGTTACAAAATATCAATCTTCCAAAAAGCAGACGACTGGTGCATAGCAATTAGCGTGACTTATGGTAGATAACAAATGGTGGGTGACATATAAGGTGACATGTTCCAAAAATTAAATTACATGTTTTTAATTAGAATGACGCTTCTATTATATTTGTATCACAGAAAAATTAATAAACTATGTGCTAGAATTTAAAATTTTGAATTACTAAAGAAGAACATATGTAAAACATCTTTTAAACATTGTCTTTTTAGATAAATAACTATGAGTCTATAAGCCTCAAATAAGTTATGATAAAATATGATATTTCAATCAAAATTACATTACATATGCCAAAACATCGATTTGGTAGTTCATTTAATATGATAATTATGAATATTAAAAAAAATTTGTGGGAATAAAATTTAATTGTTAACCAATATGTCGGCCGTCTTTTCTTCCATGTGGGCCATCTTGTTCCAAAACAATGTGTAGACATGAAAAACAAATATCGTAGTGTCTTTTGGTCTGATACTTATATGGTGGTTGCTATTTGGAAGATTGCAAAATATAAAATGTACACACAAATTTGTTATTATCTTTTTCTATTTTATTTTTGTTTATTTTTTCACTTTCTCTACTATTTACAATTAATCTCTCATACTGTATTTTTCTTTTCATGTTTAAGATATGAATGAGGATAATTTAGCTATTTTTTTCAATATTTTTTTAACTTACGATTTTCTTAATCCATACATGGTTAAAATATGGCTTATAGTTTAAAACGCGTTTTTTGTTTTAAACAAAATTTGTAGAACACAACTCCATCATGCATGGTGCACAAACATCCATGGAGAAACGGTGCCTGCCCCAGTACAATCTAAAGAACACCTAGGCCCAAAACTTTAGTTGGCATGTGGGATTTAAACTCATTATATACTAAAGATATCGAGTATCTTATCAATTGAACTACAATGATTTAGATTCGAACTATTTATATATTTGGAGTTATCTCTCTTTGCTCCAAGTGTTCAATTGTAGCAAGCTCCAATGTAAATGTCCAAATAGAGCTGGGACCGTACTTTTCTTACAATTTACATACCAATTCACGTCAGTCCACCCAAGACGAAAACAATATTATACATACCAACCATTTGTAGCTCGACTAACACTAAGAGAACAACTAGATTTCAGGTCCTAGTGAAGGTCAAGATTCAAATCTCAACTCATGCATATTATGGACTTAAGTCCCATGTTATAAATTTGTGAGTTATTTATTATTTGTGAGATTTGATTTCATGATCTATTACTTGTAAAAATCTTAAGTTGTGCAGTAACTAATTATTCTGTGTTGTAAAAATACATCAACACATACATATAAGTAGGGGTAAATAGATCAAATTTGAATCGAATATTAATCAACTACATCTATACATTGTCATATTCAACAATCGAATAATTCAAATAACTTGTGTCCATTTTACACCCCTACGTACAAGCAAAATTGGTTCACACCAAGAAGGAGCACAGTTGCACATGAGGAAGTGGTACTGTGATCTAGTTTGAGTACCGAGCAATGCTGTTGGCATGGGCGCGGACCATCATTTCAGTGATGATATATGTCTCCAATTTTTATCTTGTGCGGAGTTATTGACAAAAAAAAAAAAGAAAAATGGTTAGTTTTGACTTCATATTAAGGACGGTTAACTATGGGTGGTTTTAGAGGGTAGGGATGTGTTTCCTTAAGCTACAAACGATGACACTCAGAGTTAGATATGTCATAATTAATTATTGTTTGATTTGTGATTAGAGTTGTAGTGTGTCAAAAAAATAGTCAAATAGTTCATTTATAATAAAACATATAAACTTTTGCATATTTGATCGAGTTTAAACTTTGCCGATAAACTAGTTTATTATTGTTTTAACTTATAAGCCTAATAAGTTTACTTTCACCGACTTTAGATTATTTGAAGTTTCTAATTCAAAGAGATTTATGTTATAAAATAAATCCTCAAATACACTAGATATTTAGCCACAACTTATAAAGATCATAAATTGAAACTCAATTAAACACCCTCTTAGATAGTCAATTTGCTACACTTAGACGTGCCATCAAATTAAACCGCTTTATGTGTAAACTTGGTACACAGATCCATGCTCTATAATACTTCTGTATCATATAATTACTAGGGTTATGGCTAACTTTATTCAGAAATCTGCAAATCAACTGCATTATTTTTCTTTAGTACTATCAGGTATAACATAGTTCCAGACAAGTTTATGAATGAGTAAAATGTTCACAATACCAGATAAACTAGCACATTTTTATGTACCCAATCTGATTAAAAATAAGAGCATTAACAGCATCAGGTGTTCAATCTTATTAAAACACCTATAACTTTATATGTACATAACACTAAAAAGACATCAAATTTGTATACTCGCACGGTTATTTTTTACATATCATTTCAGTTCTCTACACAGTTTTAAGAGATGTAAGATTGTAATTCTACCTTAATATTTGTGATTAGTGTTGTAAGTGTTGTGTGTATTTATATAATTAATGGTCAAATGAAGTAATGAATATGATGATATTTTAAAAAAATATGATCATATTTTACCTCAAAAACATATAACTAATATTGTTTTAGATACAAATGATTTTTTCTTAAAATGACATATAAAAAAAGAAAGGGTTTAATATCTAAAGGAGTGAAGGACATCAAATGGCTTGCATGTAATGTAACACAGTTACAAGTCCTGACAGATATCATGAAAATCTGCTGATTAGCATTAAAGAAAGATACAATTTATGCCAACTACAACTACATACAGAGGTAATATTATATCATTGCTACATTCTTCTGGAATAAGTCAAGGGACGATCTAATTTCTCTGAAGTATCCTAAGTTAATACTGATAGGTTTGAGATTCCAATGTTTTCCATAATTTGATTGCATCAAGCTGGAGATCTCAGTTAGTTCTTTAATAGAACCAGCAATGGTAAATGCTGTTATATCACATTTATCCTTTCCTGTAGGGGTTAAGTCTTTGTAAGATGACAAGAGCTGTTGGTCCTAGATGTAAGCATGCAAGGAAATTGGAATTTTTTTTCCAAATAACCCCAAAAAAAAATAAATTCAAAAACTAACTCGAAACTTTTAAATTTTACAAAAATGACTCTCTGTCGCGAATCGGGCCGCGCGACTGAAGACGTGGCATGGCCCAATGCCCCGCTAGCCCAGTTCGCGTGCCACGTATGCTTTCAGTCACTAGTCGGGTTAGCGACTGAAAAGATATAAAACTATGCCATGGCAATAAGTTACAAAAATTGGTTGTAGTCTAGTTGGTTAAGAAACTCTCTCTCCAGAGAGACCACTATTCAAATCCTACCCCCGCAAATATTTATTCAATTTTTAGTACCCAGCTAGCGATTGAAGATCAATCGCGCGGCCCACTTCGCGACTGAGGATCATTTTTGTAAAATTTAAAAGGTTTGGGTTATTTTTTGAATTTATATTTTTTTTGGGTTATTTGGGGAAAAAATTCAGGAAATTGAGAGAATTTAGGAAAGTGATAAAGAAGACAAAAGAAAAGATTGGAGATTCAGACAATAGTGATCAAACATGGATGGCTACCTCACATGATGAAAAACAGAAGACAGGCAGTGGTTCCTCTCAGCCTGTGCAACTACCAAAGCCCTCGAACCATTCAGAATTCGTAGTTCCATGGTAGGCACATCAATTTCCTGACAGTAACCAGCCAATTACTGTAGTTCAAACCGGGGTTTCAAAAAAGTAATTATCTAAGCTAAGGAAAACACAAAAACTTGAGAAATACGAAGAAAAAGAAAAAGGTGGACTGGAAAAAACTAGGAAACTGGCTGGCTCCCGGCTTACCGGTGGGGAGCAGGATTTGAAGAATTAAGGAAAATGGAACCCTGGTCTTTACAATGATAATTTCAAAATTTTAGTCACACACTGCCACACAAATTATTAACCTGCAAAAGCCTGTGGCAGCCAGATTGAATCAGGAATCCCCAGGAAAGCCTCATTTGACAGGATGAAGAAGATTCAACACTAGACCAAAGCTCTGAGAAGAAACTGCACTTTGTCTCTCTTGAAATACTTGGACATGAAGAATCTTACTGAAAGTGGTCAAGATTCATCATGAGGTGAATTCTTTTTACCTAAAGAACAGCAGTGTTAAAGCCTATGATGCAAACAGGCCAAGCAAAGAAACACTGAAAAATTTCCATTGCACACTTGCACTCCACATGCTAATGCAAATGGGGAAAGAACAGACATACATACTGCATAGTGTCCATCAGTATTCTATTTTATTGCTATCATGACTTAGTTGGCATGATTCCAACAAATATTTAATCATCTTTTGGATGGGTAGAAAGCCAGTCCATCCATTGTGTGGTATAACATTCTTGTGGTCATTCCCAGATTTTTTGCATGTGTGCCATGTGCCCTCTTAATTCTCTCAAGAAATTCTCTTTGACAAGTTAATACCAACAGTGCTCAGTTGACAATCAATTAGTTGTTTTTTTCAAGTCATTTCCTGTATCGGAAATCGAATTCTTTGCCTTTCCAACAAACGGCATGAGCATGGCTTTCTCCGAGTGCTGGCAGTTCAATCCGGCCTTTGGCAGCTTACATGCTTATTAACTAATAAGTATAGGGGATTGATTTATTTTCATAAGTTTAAAAATTGTTTGTCAAAAAAATCAGGCCTAAAAACTAAATGGTTTTTTAAGCAAAAAAAGCAAAATGGTTTTGGAGAAACGTTTCTCTATTTTGAAAGCGTAAAATAGTACGGAGTGACTCGTAACTCCTCAAAAGATTCTTTTTTAATTCTTTGTTTTACCCAACAAATCGAGCGAGGAAAGTGTTAAGATTAACTTCAAATTGTATTAGGGTTAAAAACCCAGTATATATAGATACAACCTAAAAGACTAAAGTCTAATTTAGACACAACTCCAATACAGATAACTCCAATATATACACATATACATATATACTTAACACCCCCTTCAAACTCAAGACGGCTCAAACGTATTGAGTTTGGAAAGACTGAATTCATGGCGATCTCGTGTCTGTGGTTTTGTGAAGAAGTCTGCAACCTGAAGATTAGATGTCACGTACTGAAGAACAATAGTGCCGTGCTCACAATGATAGCGAGTAAAGAAAGCATCAATACCAATATGTTTGGTTAACTCATGCTTCACAGGATCATGTGCAATCTATATGGCACTCGTGTTGTCACATAAAAGTGACGTAGGAGCAGTGCAAGCCACACAGAAATTAGGAAGAAGCCAACGAAGCCATATGATCTCAGCAGTAGTCGTAGTCAAAGCCTAAAGCTCAGCCTCTGCACTAGAACGAGAAACAGCGGTCTGTTTCTTGGACTTCCAAGCAAGAAGAGAAGTGCCCATGAAGATGCAATAGCCAGTGATAGAACACTGATCAGTAGCATCACACGCCCAAGTAGAGTCAGAATAAGCATGTAGGTGAAGCTGGCTAGTCCGTGCATAGAACAGACTGCGGGAAGAAGTACCACGTAAATAGCGAAGTACTCGAAGGAGATGACTGTAATGTACTGAGGTAGGAGCACTGACAAACTGACTAAGTACACTAACAGCATGTGAAATATCCGGCCTAGTGACGGCCAGATACAGCAGACTCCCAACAATGTGACGGTATCTAGAGGGATCCTCAAGAGGAGAGCCATCTGTGGGTTGCACTTGCAGATGCAACTCCATGGGTGTAGCAGCTGTCCGAGTGTCAATGAGTCCAGAACGAGCAAGCAGATCAAGAACATACTGTTCTTGAGACAGGTAGTAGCCATCTGCAGTAGAAAGAACTTGAATACCCAAAAAATAGCCCAAAGGACCCAGATCAGACATCTGGAACTGCTCATTGAGACGCGCCTTAACAAAGGCAACATACTGCTCATCATCCCCCGTAATCAACATATCATCAACATAGAGCAAGATAAGCGTCCGTCCGCCAGCAGAAGTGTGAACAAACAGGGCCGGATCATGAGCATTAGCAACAAAACCAGCAGCAAGAAGTACTGAACTGAAGCGAGCAAACCAAGCACGAGGCGCTTGATTAAGACCATACAAAACACGACGTAGGCGACAAACATGACAAGTAGGTGCAGAATAACCAAGTGGGGGCTGCATGTAGACCACCTCCTGAAGATCACCGTGAAGCAACGCATTCTTCACATTCATCTGAGAGATAGCCCACTGACGAGTAGCAGCAGCAGCAACAACAACGAGAGTACGCACCATTTTCATATGAGCAACAGGAGCAAACGTGTCCTCATAGTCACGGCCATACTGTTGCTGAAACCCCCAAGCAACAAGACGTGCTTTATAACGCTCACTAGAACCATTCGACCTTGTCTTGATTTTGAAAACCCATTTGCAAGTAATGGGCACTGCACTTGTGGGTAAAGGAACAACATCCCAAGTCCCTGTACGCTCCAAAGCTGAGAGCTCCTTGGTCATAGCGAGCTGCCACTCAGGGATAACAGCCGCATCCTGATAGCTGTGAGGCTCCTGAACTAAACTGGTGAGAAGCATACTATAACGAGCAGGAGGTGAAATCGTACTACGATCACGAAGTGCATCCCTGGGTGATGATGATGCTGGCAGGTCATTGGTAAGAGTCTCATCAGAAGAGGCCAAATCACGAGGAACAAAATCCAAAGAGAGCTCAGGAGAGGAAGAAGACAAAGACGCAGAAGATGGAGGCTGGACTATAGAGGGCGGTGGAACAGGTGTAGAGTTATGATCAGACAGAGAAGCGGAAGCAGATGAGGTGGAAGAAGGAAAGAGAGCATAGGAGGGCATGGAGAGAAAATTGATGGACTCTATGGGAATAGACGAGTAAGAAGAAGAGGAATAAAAGAAAGGTCGACTTTCATCAAAGGTGACATCTCAAGAGAAACAAAGACAGCGAGCAGAGGGTCGTAACAACGATAACCCTTATGCTCACGGCTGTAACCAAGAAAAACACACTCAACAGACTGAGCGGTCAACTTGGTACGCTTACGAGGAGGAAGAAGGACATAACACGCACATCCAAAAACTCGAAGATGTGCATATGTCGGAGGAGTGGAAAACAGAAGCTGAGAAGGAACCTGACCATCGAGACTAGTGGACGGATGTATATTGATAAGGTATACAGCCATGGAAATAGCCTCAGCCTAGAAGGAGTGAGGAACAAAAGAGGCAAGCATAAGAGTACGAGCGGTCTCAATAATGTGACAGTGTTTGCGTTCAGCAACACCGTTTTGAGCATGAGCACTTGGACAAGATAACTGAGGAAGGGTGCCCTCGTCAGAGAGGAACTGTCGAAAGGATATGGACAAGTACTCACCTCCAGAATCAGATCGAAAGGTCTGAATGGAGCTGGAAAACTGAGTATGGACCATACGAGCAAAAGATTTGTAGATAGATAACAACTGTCCACGATGTTTCATGAAATAGATCCAACAATAGTGAGAAAAACCATCAATAAAGATCACATAATATTTATGTCCACCTTTCGAAACAAAAGGAGCAGGGCCCCATACATCAGAATGGATAAGATGAAAGACACGACTAGACCTAGAAATACTAGTAGGATACGGACGTTGTAGCTGTTTGCCAAGCTTATAACCCGAACAAGATATAGAACTATCAGAAGTGACAGAACCTAAAACACCATGACGCACTAGAGTAGATAAGAGAGGGTTAGAAAGGTGATCCAAACGATGATGCCACTGGTGGAAGCTGATAGACGACGCAGGGACAGACGCGAAAGTTGAAGACGTGGAGACCGAAGTAGCAGTGATCGAAGAAGAAACCGGAAGATGTAAGTAATCAAGTTGGTAGAGACTCTGTGGGCTATTGTGAAGTCGGCCACGTCCAATAAGAGCTCCCGTCCGACAATCCTGCACATAACAAAAAGAATCATCAAACCCAATAAAACACTTCAGCCTAGCAAGCTGAGAGACAGACATAAGGCACAGCTTGAGCTGTGGTACACAAGAGACATCAGAAATAGTAAACTGAGTGGTAGAAATGATGCCCTGATGTGTGACCGGTAACGGAGTGCCATCAGCAGTCTGAATAGAAAGATGATCCTCGGACGGCCGACATGACCGTAAAGCTGAACAATCAGATGTCATATGGAAAGAGGCCCCTGAATCCAGAACCCAAGGGCTAGCTGTACCTGATGGTGGTGTAGAGTGAACATCAGCCCCAGCAGAGGATGAGGAGGGTGTAATAGTCTGGCCCTGTAGAAAAGTATGAAGCTGGCGCAGCTCTGCAGCAGTGAGAGGAGCCGGCTGGTCCTTTGGTGTGCCAGAAGGCACAGCAGTAGCAGAACGGCCACGACGAGCAACACGATCACGCTCAAACTGAGCCTTCAGCTCCGGATGAAGACTGAAGTAGCGCTGAACAGTATGCCCTGGCTTCTTACAGTGTGAACAGACAGCAGGGGCACGCGCATCAGTGCGCAGAGTAGTCGGACTAGGCTGCGACATAGCCAACATTGTAGAGGGTGATGATGAGAACTGAGACGCCGAAGAACGCAGTCGAGTCTCCTCAGCAACAAGGGCCCGGACAGTCTCTTCCAAAGTGCAGAGGGTCTCACGATTCAGAAGCTGAGATCGAACCATCTCAAACTCTGAACGGAGACGCATCAGAAAGTGAAAAACACGCTCCTCTTCCCTATACCGGAGAGTGAGAGGTCCTGCATTGGTGGGTGCCATAGAGTCCAGTTGACGCCAAATCTTGCAGAGCTGATTGTAGAACTCCTCAACAGTCTGATCGCCCTGCTGAGATGCAGAAAGCTGCTGGCAGAGAGACAAACGAAGTGCATGACCCGCCTGTCGGTAGCGAGAGGCAAGAAAATCCCATATGTCCTGACAGGTGGAGAGAGAATCGATACTCAGCCGAATGTCCGACGAAGTGCTCTGCATAATGACATACTTGACCCTAGCTTCATTTTGCAGCCAAGTGGGCAAAATAGGATCACTGGGTAGTGGCTTGCGTCAGGTGCCATCCACATATCCATGCAAGCCAAAACTGGCAAGAAGAGAGGTCATGACAATAGACCACTCCCGATAATCAACGGTGCTTTTGAGTTTGACATCACAAAGCGGCATGGAGAAACCCCCTGAAGGAACTGAAGATGCCATAACGTTGGAGATCGTAAGATCCGAAGAGATAGACGACATCAACAGAAGAAAGCACACACAAAAGGAGTGCTGACTTTTTTTTTTTTTTTTTGCAAATAGAGCCAAACAGCAGGAGGAGCCGGCGGCGGGAGGAGGAGCCGGTTTGGAGGAAGCCGGTGGGAGGGAGGCCGGCGCGGCACGCGGCGGGAGGCCGACCGGCACACGAGTGGAGGAGGGTGCAAGGGGAGCTGGCGGCGGGAGGTTGGCCGACGACGGGGATGCCGGGAGGAGCCGGCAGCGGGAGGGAGGTGGGCTGGCGTGGGGATGCGGCGCACGCGGGGATGCCGGCGACGGGGGAGACACGGGCACGGGGAGGCCGGCACGCGGGAAGAAGGCCAGGGGACGTGGATCCGATGACGCCGGCGACGGCAGCGGCGGCGTGAACGTCAAGGACCACGGGAGGTTAGGGTTAAGGGTTTAGAAGGCTGACTCTGATACCATGTTAAGATTAATCTCAAATTGTATTAGGGTCAAAAGCCCAGTATATATAGATACAACCTAAAGGACTAAAGTTTGATTTAGACACAACTCCAATACAGATAACTCCAATACGTATACACATATACATATATACTTAACAGAAAGAAGGACTGCCGGCAACAAAGACTGCGATGCTGACATTGCTGGTTGCCCTCGACCGGTGCCACGAACAGTGCTAGGGGCATCTGCTACAAGACCAAGCGACCACGATGACCATGGTTGTGAAGGAAACCACGAGGAAGACAATGGCAACCGCGAGGATGCTGGTGTCAGCGACGAAGGCAACAGGCTCGCAATGGCACAGTTCGGGGATGGGCAACAAGCATAGCGATGGGCAGCAGATGTTTGCAAAGGAGGCAGGTTTGTTTAAGGGATAAATCAGAGAAGTTGGGGTCTAGCAGCTATGGTTTATCAAGTCAAATAAGCCAAAACTCCACGAGAAGCAACATGTTCAATTAAAATTTCAACTGATCAATTTGATAAACCACAACTAAAACTCAAATCAACACATTCTAGGATATTGGTAGCCTAGGAACTTCTCGAGCTTACCCAATCCAATATCAAAGGATAGCAAGTAGCTAGACTAAAGGAGGATGACTCTAAATGTGCGTACAACAAAGTAATTCGTATTATAATGAAAGATGTCCATTTTGTCGCAGCTAAGAAGTGGGAGCCTATATGGATATACTGTGGAAGAAATCAATTGAACGTTGGGAGTAAACTCCTTGACATTTTTGTGATGCAGACCTACATGATCTTTTCGCGGCAGAAAATACACTTTTTGTCAGTACATAAACAAATTTGGAGCTCCAGTGAAAGTGATATATGTTTTATTTCTTGAACGGATCAGCAGAGACCCGACCTTGATCGAATCTCTATTTTGTGAGATATGATATAACACATATAATAACGAAATGAGAATCGAGAGATTTAGTAGAGAAAATTATGATAATGATGGAGAAATAACAGTAATCGCAGAGAGAAAAGATTGACGAAAAATATCACAAATTCTTAAATATAATTTTAAAAGAATACAAGAGATTGACGCTCTCGATCAATCCTCGTATTCTTCGAACCCTTCGACTCTCAACCTATGTAAGAGTCTGCTATTTAAGAAAATCTCTAACATTTATCTTGTCTATGCCTCTCTTATTTCTAATCTTGATTGATCTTTTTAAGTCATACTTGGTTCGTTTTCTTTAAACTCATCTCTCATAGATTTATATAAATCTCAATCCTAACCCGTACTTACAAAAGTAAACATATAATATAATTTGACTAGAACTTTAAGTAGTTTTTCAAACCTAATACCATTAAAATAAGAGATATTCTCAATAATCTCCACTTTGACTCATATCCACTGAAATTATTGTGTCTCTTTAAGAATTTGCTCATGACTCTTTCTTACCTCTCCCACCTCTACAAGAGTGTCTCCACTACGGAGGACTTATGCGTAATTATGAGATATGTGTGTTTGAGCTTAACTACTTAGACCAACCACATGAGAGCTTCTCAATTGTGTGAAACTTGATTAGTTACACCACTCATACCTATGACCCTCCATATCATAGGTCTATACTGTTGTAGGTACTGCACAACTAGTCCTAACACAACTTCTTGCAACCAACAATATGCAACTTCGCCTCTACAACCGTTGGACTTAACAACCATATAATATGCAGTTTCGCACCTAACTACACACGAGATCTTAATACTCACCGTCAACTACTCAACTTGATCCACCTAATCAAGATTTCCATCAACTCTCCCCTTGACTGCTCCACCTACCAATTGGTATGCGCCAATGCATCAGATACTCTTTATGATCACCTGCCCATCACAAGTGATCTGCATGACTCCATGATACGACCATAACCTGCACCAATGAAATCTATGCACCCTCATGGATATTAGTCTCTTTAAGTCAGGGACATATCGTACCCCCAATAGTGTACGATATACTCCATCATACCACTCCAATGGGTATAAAGATTCTTTGTCGAATATCTACCTCACCAAATATATGTTAAAGGATAAACAAAGTCTAATATCTGATATATCTGATTCATAAATAACAAGTATAGATGAATCATCTACTTTCTTCCGTCATCAAATTTATGTACTAGATGACTCCATCCACTAGATATCGTTCATGATTTGTGCCTTCACAACACTTACTGATACCACTTGATAGGAACAGTAGAAGCCTCAACCTCCAATCTGATCTCCACCTCGTGAGATACAGAGAAAACTACGATAATAACAGAGAAAGAACGGCAATCAGAGAGAAAAAGATTGGTGAAGAAGATCACAAATTTTTAAACACAACTTAAATAGAGTATAAGAAATTGAGACTCTTAACCGACTTTTATATTTTTTGGATCCCTCGACACTCACTCTCTAGAAGAGTGTGTTACTTAAGAAAATTTTTAGCCTCTTATATATCAATATAGATCTCAATCCTAACCCTTGCTTACAAAAGAAAACATAATAATATAATCTGACTAAGATTTTTAATAGTTTTCTAAATCTAATATAATTAAGATAAGAAATATTTCCAACAATTTTCACGGAACATATTTGACAGCAAGTTGTAATCACAGTTGCAGCACAACTTCCGGATTTCAGCTTTTTAAGAGAACTGCATGATGCCGGCGAGTCTGCAACTTGTCAGCTTCTATTTGTGTAGCAAGCTCATGGTGAAACAATTGTTTTTCTTCAATGCAAGCCATTGGCTAATTATACAGTCATGCTTGTATCAAAAGAAGTCCAGTAAAATTGACAACTTGCGAACAAGTATGTTTATGCAGAAGTATGTTTTATACCATGCTGGAGATGAGGATTGGTGGCGCCGTTGTTGGGATCACGATGAAAATGCATGCTGGTAGCTAGGTCGTCAGCATGGTGAATGACTTAGTTGCCAGTAATGTCCACCACAGGTTTGTTGCTAGCAGCAGTGGAATGAGGTATAAAGGTCCAATGCAACTTGAAAATGTCGAAACACAAGCAAATAGCTAGCAATAATGCCTTAAATTTGGCCAATTTTGAAGCAAGTTGCACCAACATGGTAACAAATGCGAACTCAAATCTTATCAAAGTGTTAGCATCTGCAATTCGGCCTATGCACTTGCATTAAGCAAGCAAAATACCCCTTTATTGTAGTTACAGAGTTGTAAGTTGCTTGTATCTCTATTTTGTACAAGTTCTACTATGTTTCACTGAAGTAGCACGTTTAAAAAAAAATCAATATGTCCACAGGATAGAAGATTAACTATGTCAAATATTTATCCTAGTTGCAACCTACGAATGTTAAAATGATGGGACAAAAAGACAATGCTGAGAAAGAAAATGTACTGAACATACTATTTTCCTGATTTCTTTCTTGTATGCCACACCAGTCATGAAAGAAACATGTTCTCCAACCAAATTTAAAGAGATTTAATGGAGCTAGGCTAGTCTAGGTTTGGAACAAAAGTTGAAACTCGTAGATAATTCAGAGTCAACTTGTTTAGTTTAGTTTGAAGAAGATAATGAGTTAATCCGAGTTTTTTTTCAACTCGTATAAGTTAACGAATCAAGCCGAGTCATAGTCAACTCGCTTGGACTCAACTCATTTAGACTCATATACAATTTGATTGCCAAAAATTTTCATTCCTTTTCTCGAAACACTATAGGCTCGGCTTAATTTGACTAAATCTATTTGAAATGTAAATTCATTAGATCATGAATAGTTCAGACTTAGCCCAGCTCACATATAAGCCGAACTGAGCCTGTTTTCTAACTTGTGACTCTTAATGAGCCGCACTGGTTTGGATCGTTAAAAAAACTAAGTCGAGTCAGAGTCAGCCCACTCAAACACGACACAATTCCACCTTAGACTAGTCAATAAAGTAATATGATATTCCTGACACTACTTAAAGTTACCTGAAAATGGGTTCACTTTGCAAGGTTCAACTGCAAGATGGTGGATATGCTTGGCAATACTTGTTCCATCATATATTAGTAGGTACAATAAACAAGGCTCCATTGCAGGTGAAGAACATACTTTACTGATACATACCATGAGAAGAAAACATAGTTCAGCTTATGTTCTGAACATTGTACTTGCCCACATTCAAACCTATGAAGCACAGACCCTTCACCGGTTCACCCTGGTAGCATGTCCGTGTGTGGACACGTGTCAAATATATACAGCTTGGATACATGTCTAGGAAGTATTCATTAATTTTATATTTTAAAAAAATTATTTATTCTCCAGACATGTCGTGGAAACGACTCAGACACAACGTGGACAGCTGACCCACGATGCATTCTAGACCCAATAAGAAATGATAGGATCTTTTGATGGTCCTTCTGGTTTTACATTTTATTTTAGCCTATTTTGGCTTAATCGTTGTTAGTTTGTTTCTTAGTGTATTTGCACAGGAATTGGTGATGTTTTGCTACTGTTTCTACCTATTGCTTTCAATTACTACACGTAGCAACCTGTCAATCCACAATGTCTGCTTAAGAACTAAGAAATCTTGTAACCTACCAATCCACAAGGCCTGTTAATGATTAAGAAATCTTGCAATCTATCAATCCATAAGACAATAAATATATTTTTATTTTCAATATATATATACACGCACACGTGTCCCGTGGGCCGTGTCCGTGCAACTTAGATTCAAACTGATGACAACTGGCCTATACTTGATGCAGTTTGCGACCCACAGGATCATTTGATTCCTTGCCTCTGCAGATTATTGGCACTTAATCCTACTAATCCCATGCCGCTGCAGATCATTGGTATACCCTTTTCTGAGTAAAATAGCAATGGAGCACTCTTGCCGTTTCTCTGACAGCCATTATGGAATAAGCCATCTGACCCACAAATATCTGCTACAAAGCCATCATCCACAATCATGCATCGCATAATCCCAAAATTTGCTACAGAAAAAAGGCCCTTCTAAATGATTGGGTTTCCCACCATATTCGATCAGATTCAAATGATAATTTGACTTTTATTCTTCACATATAAGCTGTGGAATACTCAACCAAGCTCTCCAATCACTAATTGGGCTGCAATAGCTTATCCAACAGGATACCCTGTATGTCTCATGAGTGTCGATACACCATTAATTGCAATAATTTATCCAACGTCATTCTCCTCAACTCCTACAAGTCTCTTGCATAGATCTTAGACTCAGTTGGCCATCTTCTCCAACTCCAACACAGATATGAAGCTCAGGTGGCTATCTTCTTCGACAACCAGACTTCATGTGGATATGAGGCCTCTTCTTTGGCGACGAGCATGCCCACTGCAACTCATGTCAACGGTGGACGCGCCCGATGATTCATTGGGAGATCTGAGGTGGTAGCGGATCTGGAGCCCCTAAGCCAGCGATGGCATCATCCCGCAGCCACATGTGCCCATTTGAGTCGGCGGCAGCTTGGTTCGAAATCCTCTAGTGGCGAAACGTTAGATACTGGGGCCAACACCAGCATTTGGGCAATGGTTGGCGAAGTTAGTGACGAGGACAACGAGGAACTTGAGTAGGTTGAGCGACAGCTCACAATAAATCCCAAGTCTAGCACCAACAGCGAGGTGGTGGGTAGCGAAATTGGCGACAAAAGCAGTGAGGGACTCTAGTGAGTTGAGCAAGTTTCTGTAGGAAATCGAGTAAGCTACACTAGCAGAATTTCTAATAATTTACTCGAAAACTGCAAGTAATAGATCATAGATTAGATTGTTACCAGTAGCGGAAGCAGATTTGATGCAACGATCGAATGTTCGCAACAACCGTTTGTGGATCGTCCAGAACAGTGGATGTAGATGACAACGATCGCTCACGGATCGTCCTGATCAGCGCAGCAATTGCAGCAGCGCCTCTACCGGTATCCACACGTACTGGGATGGAACGTTGTGCAATGGTGTGCTAGCACCAATGTGCACAACAAGGGTTTTTAGGGCTATTACTTTAGAGGAGGTAGCAGTTAGGGCTTTTCTGTATCTTTTCTCAAGGCCCATCATACCTCTCTATATATAGGGCCAAGCAGGAGAAATCCTAACAAATTAGTTTTCCTGATATTATACGAATCTTATCCGAACTGCCCATGCAGAAGAAATCCTAACAGATTACGTTTCCTGATTTTATACGAATTTTATCCGTATTGCAGGATGAGACTAATATTAAATCTTCGTATCTGATACATTAATTTCATAACAGACCCAATCCGGATCTGATACGAAAACCCATAAAAAACCCAATCCGAATGTATAAGGAGTCTAATATTAAGTCTCCGAATCTGATACGGAAACCTATACCAAACCCAATCCAAATGGATAAGGAGTCTAAACCCAATCCAAATACATAAGGAGTCTAATATTAAGTTTCCGAATCTGATATAGAAACCCATATCAAACCCAATCCAAATGCATAAGGAGTCTAACATTAAGTCTCCAAATCTGATATGGAAACCGAAAATAGACTTAATCCGAATTGCATTGTTCCAACCCGTTAAGTGTGTGACCCTGTAGGTTCATGTATATTTAGTCACAACCCGAGAATACTTACCCGAATTGTAAGTCGGTAGTGACCCCTAGCAGGACATAACGACTATCCAAATACACACAAAGATCATAATCAGCAAACCTATATAATGTTTTCATGTTGATCCTCTTGCCATACGATACCAAATTAAACCCAAGGTAGGAAATGTGCCACCCTTGCACAGTTCAATTCTTTCTCGATCTCATAGTGAATTGATCTTCTTGTAGTTGACACTTCAACCACAAACGGCATGGCCATGCACTTCTCAATTCATCTATATCGAGGGACCCAGAGATATCTCTCTCATTTTATAAGATATGCAAATTCCATCTTAACCATTCATATTCCTCCGCATGGCTCATAGTATACCCGAATATTACCTTTATTACTACTTAATTAAAAGTAGCGTTTGGTACTATCAAAGTATACTACTACGCATGTAGGAAACTATGATGGTCTCAGGTCTAAGGATCAATCATAAACATTATTTGAGACCTACTGGTGACACTTAAATAACAAATCCAAACAGTGTCTCAAAATGGGTCTATCCAACATTATATTCTCCAATATATGTCCACATTATTGATTTGATATCTTGTATCCATGGTCCGTGAAACATAACCATCAATCAATAAATGTGCTGATCTATTAATCAATAATATCCTATTTAAAGATAATGGATCAGGGACTAAATTAGAATAATATCATCAAATAAATTTAGAGTCTCACGAACAAGTCACATACTTGTTGATCAAACCAAGATGATAATTTATTCAAAAATAACATATTATTCAAATGTTCATAAATATAACAAAGATAAATACAGCTCTGTGATTTGCTCTAAGACATATCACTAACAACCTCCCACTTGGACTAGAGTCAATCACAAATGTATCTAATACCTATTGCTCTAGTATGCACCTCATGCTTTGGTTGCGGGAGAGGCTTTGTCAACGGATCAGCAACATTCAAATCCGTGGACACTTTGCAAATCTTCACATCACCTCTATTCACGATTTCTCGGATGAGGTGATAACGCCTGAGTATATGTTTGGATTTCTGATGAGACCTTGGTTCCTTGGCTTGCGCAATGGCTCCACTATTGTCACAATAGAGATCCACTGGGCTTGAAATACTAGAAATCACACCAAGTTCAGAGATGAACTTTTTAATCCAAACAGCTTCTTTAGCAGCTTTAGAAGCAGCAATGTACTCTGCTTCTGTTGTAGAATCAGCGACAGTTTCTTGCTTGGAACTCTTCCAGCTTACAGCTCCTCCATTAAGGCAAAAATACAAAACCAGATTACGATTTGAAATCATCTTTGTCGGTTTGGAAGCTAGCATCGGTGTAGCCACTAACAACGAGCTCTTCCTCACCTCCATAAATCAAGAACACATCCTTAGTCCTCCTCAAATATTTAAGGATGTTTTTTACAGCAGTCCAGTGACTCTCACCTGGATTTGATTGGTATCTGTTCGTAACACTTAGAGCATAGGAGACATCTGGGCATGTACATAGCATGGCATACATAATAGATCCAACAGCAGAAGCATATGGAATCTTATTCATTCGGTCCCGCTCATCACATGTCGAAGGACATTGACTCTTGCTAACACTAATGCCATGTTACATAGGTAGAAAACCTTTCTTGGAATCGTGCATATTGAATCTATTCAATACTTTGTCAATATATGTACTTTGGCTTAATCCAATTAACCTTTTAGATCTATCTCGATAGATCTTAATGCCCAAAATATATGCTGCCTCACCTAAGTCTTTCATAGAGAAGCTACTTTTCAATGAGGACTTCACAGAATCAAGCATAGGAATATCATTTCCGATCAGAAGTATGTCATCCACATATAAGACCAGAAAAACAAGTGCGCTCCCATTTACCTTTTTATAAACACAAGGCTCTTCTTCATTTTTGATGAAACCAAACTGTTTGACTATTTCATCAAAACAAAGATTCCAACTCCGAGAAGCTTGCTTCAACCCATAAATGGATTTATGAAGCTTGCATACTTTCCTAGTATTATCTGGATCGACAAAACCTTTAGGCTGTGCCATATACACATCCTCACTTAGTTTTCCATTTAGGAAAGCCGTTTTGACATCCATCTGCCATATCTCATAATCGAAATAGGCAGCAATAGCTAAGATGATCCTGATTGACTTTAACATAGCAACGGGCAAAAAGGTTTCATCATAATCAACACCTTGAATTTACTTGAAACCTTTTGCAACTAATCGTGCTTTATGGATATAAATATGACCATCCATGTCAATCTTTTTCTTATAAACCCATTTGCACTCAATGGCTTTTACACCATCAGGCAGATCAACCAAGTTCCACACTCGATTGTCATGCATGGATTCAATTTCGGATCTCATGGCTCCAAGCCATTTCTCAGAGTCAGGGCTCATCATTGCTTCTTCGTAAGTCTTAGGTTCATCATCATCTATCAATAATACTTCACGCTGCTCCGTTGTAAGGAGCATGTATCTTTCAGGTGCGTGACGTACCCTTTCAGACCTACGTATAACCGGTGCTTGTCCTGCATCATTTTCTACATTGTTTTGCAGGTCTTGCTGAGCTTCAGTGGGTGCTGAAACAATTTCTAGTGGTGCCCGAATTTCTTCAAGTTGCACTGTACTCCCACTTGCTCCTTTTGAAAGAAACTCTTTCTCCAAAAAAACACCGTTTCGGGCAACAAACACTTTGTTTTCTTCTCGATTATAGAAGTAATATCCTTTTGTTTCCTTAGGATAGCCCACAAAGAAGCATTTATCTGATTTGAGTTTGAGCTTATCAGACATTAAACGTTTTACATAAACTTCACAACCCCAAATCTTAAGAAAAGACAATCCAGGACGCCTTCCATTCCATATCTCATATGGTGTCTTTTCTACGGCTTTTGATGGAGCACTATTTAATGTGAACGCAGCTGTTTCTAGAGCATATCCCCAGAAGGACAATGGAAGATCAATTTGGCTCATCATTGACCGAACCATGTCCAACAAGGTCCTGTTCCGTCGTTCTGACACACCATTCCATTGAGGTGTTCCTGGCGGGGTCAATTGTGGAACAATTCCATGTTGTTTTAGATGATCACCAAATTCTTGGCTCAAATATTCCCCTCCACGATCAGATTGTAGGGTTTTGATTGTCTTGCCAAGTTGATTTTGTACTTCATTCTGAAATTCCTTGAATTTATCAAACGTTTCAAATTTATGCCTCATTAAGTAGACATATCCATATCTACTAAAGTCATCGGTAAAAGTTATGAAGTACTGAAAACCACCTCTAGCTGTTGAACTTAATGGTCCACATACATCAGTATGAATAAGAGCCAATAAGTCATTTGCCCTTTCACTTTCACCCGTGAAAGGTGCCTTTGTCATTTTGCCAAGTAAACAAGATTCACACACATCAAATGATTGAAAATCAAATGAGTCTAGAAGCCCATCTTTCAGGAGTTCCATGATGCGTTTCTCATTGATATGGCCTAAACGACAATGCCAGATAAACGTGGGATTCAAATCATTGGACCTAAGCCTCTTAGTACATATGTTATAGACAGGTAATTCAAGATTTAGCTGATAAAGCCCATTCTCCAATGAGGCATTGCCATAAAACATATCATTTAAATAAAAGGAACAACGATTGTTCTTTATTCTAAATTCATAACCCAGCGTGTCTAAACATGACACGGATACAATGTTTTTGCTTATGGCATGAACATAATAACAGTTATTAAGTTCTAAAACTAATCTTGAAGGTAAAGCTAATATAAAAGTTCCAACAGCTAAGGCTGCAACTCTTGCTCCATTGCCAACGCGAAGTTGAACCTCGCCCTTAGCCAAATTTCTACTCCTTTTAAGCCCCTGCATCGAAGTGCAAATATGAGCAGCCGATCCGGTATCAAATACCCGAGAGTCGGAAGGAGAAGTAGCTAAATGAACTTCTATAACATATATACCTGAAGGAGTCTCACTTTCCTTCTTTTTCTTTAAATCTTCCAAGTATTTCTTGCAATTCCTCTTCCAATGGCCAGATTCCTTACAATAGAAGCATTCAGTAGTAAGGGTGGCACCTGGCTTGGACTTTCCTTTGGAATTAGGCTTAGCGCTAGAGGATCTTTCTAGAGCTTTGCCCTTTCCCTTAGCCTTGCTCTTGCCCTTCTTCTTAAAGCTTTTTCCCTTTTGAACCATCATTACATTATTTGGGTTTTTCTTAATGTTCTGTTCCGCTGTTTTAAGCATCCCATGCAATTCGGTCAATGATTTCTCCAGATTATTCATGTTATAATTCATGACAAACTGGTCATAGCTTGGAGGGAGCGATTGGAGAATCATATCAGTAGCCAACTCTTGACTAAGGGGAAAACCAAGTTTTTCCAAATTCTCAATGTAACCAATCATCTTGATCACATGAGGACTGACCGAGCTTCCTTTTGCCAACTTGCAATCATGCAATTTCTTGGTGGTCTCATATCTTTCCACCCTGGCCTGCTCCTCGAATAAGTTTCTAAGAGACACGGCCATGTCATAAGCTGTCATGTTCTCATATTGCTTCTGAAGCTCAGAGTTCATCGTGACAAGCATTAGACAGCTGGCATCAAGCCCTTTCTCTTGCACTTTTATGTCCCATGCCTTATTATTTATCAGAGTTTTTGTCAGTATTTCCTGGAAAATATTAAAGTTCAATTTATTGTAAAAAGATGATCGAGATTACCATCTGGGTTTTTTACTAGAATTGCTGCATGGGAACCACTTGTTTTTGCAATGTTCCAGTACTGCCAAACACCTTATGAACATCCTTGACCTGGAAACGCAAGAGTGCCAAAGTTGGGCTACTCTGTCTGGAGGGTTTTGCCAATCTGGATCGGGCCATGGCCATAGCTGGTAGAGGGTCCAACGACTAGAGGAGACCGTGACACTTGGAATCGTGAACTCACGGAGTACTTGCTAGGATAAAGAGAATGGTTTTGCCGGGAACTGGTTGTCATTCCAGTACTTCTTTACCGAGATTCGACTCGATGAGGAGATGTCAATATCTGATCTTTATGGTTGGCTTGACATTGGCGACCGGGGATGCCACTGGCGAGAGTGAGCGAACACCAGGGGTAAGAGGTATATGTTGAAGGAAGGTGCAGTGGTCAGGGAGCCCGATCCCGAAGGAGAGCTATGACGTATAGGTATGCTTTGGCTTTCGAGCTAGTAACTCGAGGGATTTTAATCCCGATCTCGGCCCTTAGGTTTTATTTCCGAGAACGTTTTAAGAGTTTTCGAGGTTTAAGCTCGAGTTTTGAAAACAAGCCAAGAAGGGGTTGGGAAATGGGGTTTCACAAACCATTATTGGCGATCAGATGAAGCAAGGAAAAAGGAAGCTAAAACTATCCGGAGCTACGAGAGGAGCGGAGGGTGGCCCCGCAGGGAAAGAGGTGGCCCCGCAGGGTGGAATATAAAAAGCAAAGCAAACTATCCGGAGCTCTGATAAGAGCGGAGGGAAACAAGCCGGAGCTCTGTTAAGAGCGGAGGGGGAGCTAAGGGATTTAATAAAAGCTAAAAGCAAACAAGCCGGAGCTCTGATAAGAGCGGAGGGAAACAAGCGAACCCACTCTTTGATAAAAGAGGGGGGTAGCGATACTGCTAAAAAGCCCTACGCGGCAGAGAAATCGCGCAATTTAGAGCTTTTGATAGTGTTTGTGTGTCTTTCCTCACAAACACAGAGAAAGCGAGAAATAAAGCGATTTCTATTAGCAACTTGTAGCATTGAATTTACCTATGGTAAATTACCTGCGTATGCATATGCGCACATACATGCGTGCGCATATGCGAACTACTTAGTGCGCGCATGCGCACCTGTACTACTTAGCGCGCGCACGCGCTGCTTGGTAATAGAGTAACCCTACCTCCCTAGGGTTACTCTATTACTTTTGCAAGAGTTGCGTTCTTAGTTCACAATTGATTATTGGATTTGACTCGAGGGAGTGGCCTGGGTTGTATTACTTCAGGGTTACTCTGGGAAAGTACTCTAGCTAAGCCGATAGCGACGCTGGTATGGAGCCAGCGTCGCTTTTTCTCCAAAAGAGAAGGGCGTTAAAAACCAACCAAGGGGTGATGGAAAAACAACCCCGAAGCAATACAACAATAGCCAATCAATAAAATAATTGTTACTGTTTCCATCGCCCCTTGGATGGTTTTCTACCTCAATAGTTTAATTTTAATAGTGGAAAAACTTTAATTAAAAAAGTAGAATTGAAATAGTTTAATTCCACTTGGATATAAAACTTTGATATAGAACTTGGATATAGTTTTAACTTGGAAAAGATAGAATAGCCCGCCCCTCGTAATGGAGGGACCCAAATTTAGGAATAATTAGAGTAGCCTCTGCTATCTCCCGGCCGAAAGGAAAGTATCTGTCGACCAAAAGAAAGGTTAAGTCTAATTAGCCTAGCCTGAACAGTGCCTTTATCACCCCGGGAAAGGGGGGGTACGGAGGGGAGGCCGAATAGGCCGATACTCCACGGGGGGGAAAACCTATCCCCCCTAGCAATGGGAAGTAAAAAAAAGTTATACTTTTTTTAGCCCTCCTTTCTGTTCTTTAATTTAGGAAAAATTAAAGTAAACCCTTTTCCGTAAAGGAAAAGAGGCACTTAACCACTTTAGTTTTAAGGCAAAACTAAAGTGGAAACTTTAAACAATTGCCATACCTATTTGTAGTTACCTACCCGGTATGGAGCCATCGTCGTGTCGTTGGCTGCTCCCTTGCCACTCTGCTGGGGCTCAGAGTTAAGGTCCGAAGACCCGGCCAAGTACCCTCCCGGTAGTACTAGGAGCAACAGTAAGTAATTGGTCTTCATCGTCAAATGAACGCCACCCAAATTGCCTACTGTTAATGACCGCCTTCTTGTCGCCTTCCTTTGTTGCTCTTCCTTAGATAAACCAAAAACAAGTCCTTCAATTGAGTAAAAGAAGTGGGGAGTTTTTGTTTAATACTTTGCTCCACTTGCTTTGGGTTTTTCATGAAAGAGATGGTTTCTTTACAGTCACATTTACCTACCTTTCACAGTTCTCCACTAATCATTGCTCACTCTAACCCGTCCAACTTAAAGTTTAAATCCTTTTTTTAGTGTTTGTTTGTTGGCCTCCCACGACAATTGTGCAGAGGTGTGAGTGTTCATAAACTCACTCGAGCCTGGTCTCTGGACCATACCGGAATAGCTAAGGCTGCAAGCAGATTACTCATCGCGGCTTAAAAGCTTGGTTCTGCAACCTTCTTGCAGATCCGGTTCAAAGTAGCCCCGCGGTTGATATATACAACTCTTTACTGGTTTCCGTCCACTATGCCTTTCTGATCTCTCGGGTACCGCTTTATCCCTGCCCAGGGAGCGGCACTTCCTACCCCTCTTACTCAGCAAACCAAGATACTCCGACGAGGGGCACTATTGCATTCATAGCTTCTGAACTGATAATTAAGGTTGTTGGCAACACTTGGAACGTCAAAACAGTTGATGTGAATTGAGAGGTTCCCGCACTGTAACAAATAAATAAAACCCAGAAGGTGATCTCGATCATCAATATATGATATTTTTCATGCAATATATCTCGATCATCAGTATGCTTTTTATAAGCATCCTTTTGAGCACGTAAAGCACTAGCGGCTGGTTCATCAGGTATAGGGGTCTCTAGAACATAGTCCTTTTTCTCTTGTTTGAGAACAATTCTCAAGTTTCTATACCAATCAATAAAATTTGTTCCATTGAGCTTTTCTTTATTAAGGACAGATCGCAAACTGAAATTGTTTGAGGAGCTACCACTATCCATGGTCTACAACAGTAAAGAAATGCAAAATTATAGCATTATATTTATGAAAAGTCTTTTATTAAACAATTCAATAAAAGATGTACCAACTATATATTTTAGAAAAAATCCCTCAAAGAAATATATATAGTAGGCCAAGATCCATATTTCACTAAGTTCTAGTGAGCTTTAGCATCACTGCTAGAAACCTAGTTATTTAGGTAAGCAACTCCTTACTAATTATATCATATATAACTCTTGTTTGTTGGGTGTCATCCCAACACCATGCCCCAAAGCCCAAAACCGTTTTGATGACTTTGTTAAGTTAAACCAATTCTATGCTTATGGGTGTCCAACACACATCCTGCCTTATTAAGATAATTGATGGTGCCCTGATTTGTCAGACCCACCAAGCAACGATCAAAATCTTGACAGGTGCAGCAATTGGAAGGGTATAATAAACACTTAATTTTTATGAGGGGTTAAAACATGGCAAAACATCCATATGCACGAAAATAACCATCAGTTAGATGATCTAATAGGTGCAATTTCGACTATATTTAACTTCCGTTGGCAGTAACCTTGGCCAGGAAAGACCGCGACTGTTTTCGCTCACACCATAAAGGAAAGCGTTCCGTCAAGCGGGGCTTATTAAGAAAAACCTTATGATGTGTTCTTTCCTTAGACACCAAAGTTGACAGCTTCTGGTTGTCTAAGTATAATCTTTATGTTTCATGAGGGGTTAAAAGATGTCACAACATCTATATGCATGAAAATAACCATCAGTTAGATAATCTCACATGCATAACTACGACTATATTTAATTTCCGTTGGCAATAACCTTGGCCAGGAAAGACCGCGACTGTTTTCGCTCACACCATGAAGGAAAGTGTTCCGCCAAGCGGGGCTTATTAAGAAAAACCTTATGATGTGTTCTTTCCTTAGACACCAAAGTTGACAGCTTCTGGTTATCAAATATAATCTTTTTTTTTAAATTAATCATATTAATCAAATTTTCGAACCAATCTGATTGGTTTAAATCCCCTTAAGTCATTCATATTAACTCCAATATGAATATCTAGAATAGGCAGCTAATGTCATATATAGATCCAATCTATACACATATGATTTAGAAGATCTAATCTACTATTGTCATATAAACCCTAACATCACCTCCCTCTGGCCCATGGTAGGATCATTAGACATTAGTTCATATTAAAGCCGGCCAAAAATTGTTCATCACAACACTTGGATGTCAAAACAAACATGTATAATGAAACTTATACGGTAACAGATTAAATGAACTAGTAGATCTAATCTACTATAACTTCATATATCACACATATATATATATATATTATTAATCCAGATCTAATACTATACAGGATGGCTCTGATACCACTGTAAGAAATCGAGTAAGCTACACTAGCAGAATTTCTAATAATTTACTCGAAAACTGCAAGTAATAGATCATAAATTAGATTGTTACCAGTAGCGGAAGTAGATTTGATGCAACGATTGAATGTTTGCAACAACCGTTTGCGGATCGTCCAGAACAGTGGATGTAGATGACAACGATTGCTCACGGATCGTCCTGATCAGCGCAGCAATTGCAGTAGCGCCTCTACCGGTATGCACACGTACTGGGATGGAACGTTGTGCAATGGTGTGCTAGCACCAATGTGCACAACAAGGGTTTTTAGGGCTATTACTTTAGAGGAGGTAGCAGTTAGGGCTTTTTTGTATCTTTTCTCAAGGCCCATCATACCTCTCTATATATAGGGCCAAGCAGGAGAAATCCTAACAAATTAGGTTTCCTGATATTATACGAATCTTATCCGAACTGTCCATGCAGAAGAAATCCTAATAGATTAGGTTTCCTGATTTTATACGAATCTTATCCGTATTGCAGGATGAGACTAATATTAAATCTTCGTATCTAATACGTTAATTTCATAACAGTTTCGACAGTCGAAACTCGCCGACAATGGTGGGTCAATGGTGGTTTTGGGGAATCGGGTGATCACCGGTAAAGGGGGAGGGGTAGTTTTGAAATTTTAAAAAAATTCACTTTAATTAGTATTTTGTTAATTTGATTTTTTGAGTGATATGAAACTAATTATTTTTATCTTATATATTGAATAAGTCATCTCTAACAATGAACATCCGCTACACGGTTCATCAGCCATGATAAAACACCATCGAGAAAAGGTCCTTTTAGGAGATGACCAGATTCCATCTCATTCCAATATAATTTGATATTCTGATGTTTATTATTTCATCAAGGTGTGCAATACGCAATCAAACTCTTCTGTTGCTGAAGTAAGCTGAAATAGCTTATTCAAGGGCATGTTCTGTATGTCTCATGAGTGCTGTTAAACCATCAACTGTTTCATAAATCTCTTTCCTCATATCATGCGTTGTGTCTTTTGCCAAAAACTCATGAACCTCTCTGCCTACTTGGATCGAGCTACTACCAGGCACTTTTGTGATCCCTCCTTGACGCATGATAGTGCGTGCATCCATCACGCCCTCCCACCTTCCCTCCAGTGCACTACAATTTGAAACCAGCACTTGATAACTAGAACTGAAAGGTTCTGTTTCAACTATCTTTTGACTGACAAACTCTGTCAACTCTGCATCGCCATGAGCGACACAAGAACTAAGCAAAGTGGCCCATATGACAGCACTTGGCTCAAGTTGCATGCTTTCAATAAATCGAACCGCATCTTGTAACTTCCCAGCTCGACCAAGTAGATCCACCATGCATCCATAGTGCTCCATTCTTGGCGTAATGCCATGTTGCTCAACCATTTGTTTAAAAATGCTCCAACCTTCTACCAAGAAACCTCCATGAGTACAAGCAGCAAGTACAGCAATAAAGACAGTGTCATCCATTGCGACACCTTCCAGGCACATTTGGCTGTAGATGGACAAAGCTTCTCTACACTGCCCATTGAAAGCAAAGCCAGAAATCATTGTTGTCCATGTAATGATACATCTTGTTGTTATTTCATCAAAAATTAATCGTGCCCTTATGACATCTCCACACTTTGCAAACATGTCAATGAAAGCATTGCCCAATGCAACAGTTATATGCATCTTACACTTGCTTATGTAAGAACTGATCCAATTGCAGTACCCAATACTGCCCAGCTGAGCGCAAGCCGAGGCAACACTTACTAGTGTAGCCTCATCAGGCATGAAATTTCCATCAAGAAGCATCAGCTGAAATGTGCGCAGCGCCTCATCATATCTCGAGTTGTGATTGTAGCCTGTTATCATCGCATTCCAAGAAACCGCATTCTTAACAGGCATCTTATCAAACAACTCTCTCGCCATATCTAGATCACTAGCCTTTGCATAACCAGAGACCATAGCCGTCCATGAAACAACATCCTTCCCCTCCATCCGATCAAAAACCGACCGTGCAGCCTCGACATCCCCACCTGCCACATAACCTGAAATCATCAAATTCCAAGAAATGGCATTCCTCACTGGCATCCTATCAAACACAGACCGTGCCGACACCATATCCCCCATCCTTGCGAACCCGGCAACAACAGTGTTCCATGAAACGACATTCCTCTCCGGCATGGCCTCAAACAACCTCATCGCCCCCGTAACATATCCACTCGAGATGTATACCCCAACAATAGAATTCCAAGAAACTACATCCCTCTCAACCATTTCATCGAACACCTGGCGCGCAACCTGAACAAGCCCATCACCGCACTTGTAGTACACATCCAAGAGCGCGTTCTGGACAACCAGGTCAAGCCCGAACCCCCACTTAACAATCTGCGCGTGGACGCGCCTGCACTGCTGCGGAAGCTTCAAGAACTCGCAGGACTTAAGTAGGAAGGTGAAGGTGAAGCCGTTGGGCGGCACAGCGGCGGCGCGCATGGCGGCGTAGGCGGCGAGCGCGGCGGCGGCATGGCGGCCGCCGCGGTCGGCTAGTCGCTGGATAAGGGCGTTGTGGGCGAAGGTGGCGGCGCGAGGGAGAAGGCGGCGGAGGGGAGGCCCGGCGAGGCCGCGGACGAGGAGCTGGGCGTGGATTTGGTTGAGGTGGTGGGAAGGTTTGAGGCTTTGGAGCAGCTCTTTCTCCATGCTGGATGCTGGTAGTTTCCCTCATATTTTTTAAAAAAGAACAATTTTTGGCTCTCTTGACACTGAAAAACACTAAATTTTTAAAAGAGGTTGGCACCGCTACACCATCCATGTAAAACTCTAGGTTTAACACACGCCGCACCCTCTACTTCACGGTCCTCACCCCCGATGGCCGCCGGCGAGCACGTCAGCACCACTGTCGCTCTGATCATAACCACCGATAATGCCACTTCTATCACCACCACTATTTCTCATCCCCTTGCAAACCACATCCACTCACTATTGTCGCCACCGTATCATTGCCCAGTAGAGAGAGATAAGGTGAACTCTAAGACGGAGTCCAAGATTGCTTGGATCAACACTAAAGTTGGAAATAAGCTTAGTTCGAGTGAGTTGATCTTGACTTGGCTCGAACTCGATCAGATTGACGAACCAACTCGACTCACCTTGGTTAGCTCATCGAGCTGAAAAGTCAACTCGAATTCGACTCGACCTAATTCGGTTGTTTTCGGCTCAAACTTGAACTCGGCTGGAACCAACACATGTAGGTAATCTAAACATACAATAATTGAAGAGTAATTACACATGAACTAAGACACCAAGTTACACCAGTGGAATAAAGCTATTTAATTTCCAAATTGAGCAGGGTTAAAAATATATTCTATTAAAGATTACACTGATCTGTTGAACTCTAGGAATTCAAACAGTGCAAGCACTCTAATTTAAACAAGACTTGTAGAAAAACAGGGGAAAAGAGAGAGTTTTTTTGCTCATAATTCACAGATTAAAAGATTCAAAACACTAAAAAAGAACTACATATGCCATAAACACCACTTCTCAGGCCCAAGAATGTAAAATTCCCACGGCAGAACTTTGAAAAATAAAAAAAAAATCAAATTCCACACCTTCCAGCATCAGATCACTGCCTCAGAGCCTAAAAGATAAAATTCCTGCAAGAAAAGGCACTATCTGGTGAAACCTTTGAGCTCCGATTTGGGGGTGGAATCGGAGCGAGCTGTGCTCTAATTGCCCCCTCCTCTCCACTTATGAGTTGCCGGGGGAGACGGAGGAGGCGTGGTGATATGAACACGTCGATGAAGGACATGTTCACGGAGGGTGACTCGATCTTCACGACGTAGAATCTGGATAACTAGTATCTGAAGATACCTGGATAACTAGCATGACCTGACGAAACGAGATAGCCAACCACTTGCAGAGCAAGGACCTACGTGTCAATGAATTCGTCCAACCACACTCTGATTTACCTATCCACACGGCCACGCACGAAATTAGCACACAGATAGGGTGATCACGAAGATCATTCAAGCAATTCCGAAGGAAATAACAAGAACAAAGGATGAAGAGATTCAACTCTTAATTAAAACTAAGGCTTTAATTTGAAATTTCAATATCATTGTCTTATATCTTGTATCTTAAAAGTTATGACCATGTCTCTCTTTTATAGAGGGCGGTATGTACAAAAGATAGAAGAATTAAACTACAATTATAATCTGAATCTAATTCAAAACGGAATAAAAATCCTAACAAACTATAAAAAAAAAAAGAAATTCGGAATAAATCTTCTCCGAGTCGGATTCGGATTCGGACGAGACTTTTTTCTTCTGTGCAGTCATTACTCTTTTTAGTCTCCTGCTTGCATACAATGCCAGAATTTAATGATTGTTGATGTGTTGGAAAGCCCTTTCGAATACCTTTCCAACAAGTACTCACAAAACCAAATTGGATATCCGTGCTGAGAATGGTGCTTAGTCGAAGTTGCATTGTCGTTTGCTCGCTAGACTGCATGCCGAGCAAAATTCTTTTGGTTGTAGCGGTTGCAATTCTTGACGGAATTGAGTGATCTTGAGCTCGTTGGAAAGCTTAGGAAATCATCTTTTCATTCAGTAGGTGTACGACTAGATTCGATGAAGTTATTTGACCCATATGTGGCTGTGTTCTTTCTATTATGTTCTCCTTCGTTATTCCTGATCAATATTAAATAAGAGCTATTATGTAGCAGCATATTCTCATCATACTTTAATTCTTTAAGAAACAAAGTTGTAGGATCAAGGATGCCGACTAGAGGGGGGTAAATAGGAGTCTTTAAAAACTTTAAATTTAAAACAAATATTTGCAAATGAAGAGATCAAGAACAAATAATAATATGAACAAGAAGAGAAGAGAACGAACACAGCGATTTTTACCGAGGTGTCGGGGACTCGCCCAGTCTCCACTAATCCTCGTTGAAGTACTCAAGTCACTTGAGTTTTGCCTCAATACCCACAAAGGGTATTATCAACTAGTGGTTGCTCCTTGTCCACTCTGGAAAGGCGAGCACCGATGCCTTGTACACTTTTGCCGAGCCTCTCCAACAATCTCCAAACTGGAGAGGTTCACGGCCACGCCTCCGAACCGTCTAGGTGAGAGCACTCACCAAGAGTAATAGGCAATGAGGTCTTCTCTAGACCTCCAAATACACACCAAGAAACTACGAGTATGCAAATGCAAACAACCTAAACTCTTGGTGGGTTAGAAAACACTCAACTTGATCAACAGATCAAGATTTTTATGTAGAAAACTAAGGCTCAAGAATGTATAAGAGAATGATGCTGCTTTTTCTATAAAACAAATGCTCAAGCCCTCTATTTATAGCCTCAAGTCTCAAAAGAGACGTTGGAGCTCGAGTTAAAAATCAGCAGCTCAAACTGACAGTCAGTTTAGGTCACGACCTGAGAGAAGAAAAATCCGGAGAAAACAGTGCTAGCTGTTGGCGGTTGAAAAAAGAAACAAATCAGTACAAACTGACAGTCAGTATGAGGAACTAACAGTCAGTTCCAGAACCAACGGCTGACAAAATTTGCGGATAAAAAATAGCTAGCCGTTTGTGGTCGTATATGGAAACTTGAAACCCCCAACTGACAGTTAGCCTTACAAATTGACAATCAGTTCGACCACAAAGTGACCAGATCAAATAGGAACTTAAATAAACATAACTGAGGTCGAACTCCAGACTGACAGTCAGTTATACCAAACTGACAGTCAGTTTAGTTCAAAAGTTTACAGCCCAAAATACACCCTCTCTAGACAATTGTCAGTTTAACTGAACTGACATTCAAACTGACAGTCAGTTTAGCAAACTAACAGTCAATCTGAACAAAAATAGCTATAACTTTAAATCCAGAAGTCCAAAAGAGGTGTTTAATAGCTCGTTTGAAAGATAATTTTAAGGGCTACATTTTTGTCAACAGAAGAAAAACCAGATCTGTCTAGATCTTTCTAGAAATTTGAAAAACTATTCTGCTATCAAAAACTCAACTGAAAAACCAAATCTTTCAAATCAAATTCAACTCAAATCCAACCAAAAAGATGCAATGCAATGACCTAAATTTCTCGGTTTATGTTGGAGATGAAGAGAGGACTTTTGCCACCCCTCTTTATAGTATGGTTAAAATCTAAGCAACAAGTCCTTAACCAATCTATCTCCAAACGTCGAGATCGGTAAAAAATAAAAACAATATTACCTTAGGTCTTTTGCGCTTTTGCGATTTGCGTCTCGACTTCATTCCTTGCGACTTGTGCTTTTACTTCTTTTGTGTTGGGTTCGTCTTGTTCATCTCGACTATCTTCCCAACAAATCTCTATATCAAACAATCTCAAAAACACAATCAGTCTGAAACACTTAGTTTTTATTAATCATCAAAATTAGGGTTAGGCATGAAGGTCTAGATGCAACAATCTCCCCCTTTTTGATGATTGATGACAACAAGTGTTCGCTAAGAAAATGAAAAAACTCTCCCTGAGTGTATGCATCATATACATAAAATAAGTCACATCACATCAATGCATATCTCAGAGCATCTCAGAAATTCATAAATATCATCATCAAGACAAGCATCACAACATCATATCAATATCATCAAGACAAGCATAAACCCATATCATGTAGAAACCAAAATCAGATCATACATCATTATAAACCAGAAGAGACATATAATAAACCAAGATCCAATGTCCATAAAACATCAAAAGTCATACATCCAGAGTCACATATATAAAATACTTCTCCTCCTTTGGCATCAAGCACAAAAAGGGAGGCAAAAAAAAATAGAGCCTAATGCTCATCATCAGAAGAGATCCCTAGAACTGTTGTATCTCCAGAGCCTGTTGGAGATGCAGTCGGGTCGATGGCTGGAGATGTCGGAGGAGTAGCAGCTGCAGCAGGAGCTGGTGCTGCAGAGGCCGGAGCAGATGGTCCTGGAGCGACTGGAGCCGATGCAGAGCTCGGAGAAGATGAAGCTGGTCGGGCCCTCTTGCGAGGAACTGGAGAACCTGCAACAGGCAGTCGAGCCAGAATTTGCTCCTGCTGGTCGAGAAGACGAAGCATGATCCGGTGATGCTCTGCCTGGGTGCGCAAGATCTCCTGCTGAGTCTGCATCACCTTGTGGAGCTGAGAAAGTGAGGCTGAAGACGATTCGGCGCCTGTGTCTGCAGGTGGTGCTGGGTCAGACTCCTGAACTGGAGCCTCATCTGCTGACTCCCCCGCAGCATCATCGTCAGATGCGGGAGAATCAGGGCCAGCAGCAGCTGCAGGCCAAGCACCAAGACGGCTATCGGCCTGACCAGGAGGGTAGAAAAGAAGCGGATGATGGGGTTGTGGGAGCTCAGAGTCCACAGCCCGGATATGAAGGAGCACTGCCATGATATACGGAGCGTAAATCAACTGACGGCGCGGAGAGAGAAGGACGTGCTGAATCTCACTGATGATGAGATCAGCAACGTCAAATGCCTCCTCCTGAAAGATGGAGATAAGCACATGAAGGCCCAGATAAGTGACTCTAGCTCTGTCTCCGCTCATGGGGACCAATGTGAGATGGAGGATCCGCAGAGCCAGGTCAACATCGCGGCACAGACCAGCGATGTGACGGAGCTGAAAGGGGCCAGAATAAAGCATGGCCACCTCCCGATGCTCTAGATCTGGAAGGGTGTGGAGCTGGTGGCTAGAAGGAGGGCGCACCAGTCCAAGCGCTGACTCGAGCTACTCCTTCGTGACGGTGTAGACCTGGAGGCCCGTCATGAAGGTCATGAAGTTGCACTGAGGGGAAATAAAAACGGTGGAATAAAACTGGCGAATGGGCTGCTTAGCCCAGTGAAGAGAGGAATCGGCGACGAGGTCGCGGATCCCGACAGAAGTGAAGGAGTCTGCCAGGGAGACGATGCCTGTGCGAGAGGCAATCGTCTGCCAGGACAGAGAGTGGTGGGAAAAGATAGGGACACGGCTGTACACGCTGGTGAAAAGATCCAGCTGTAAGTTCGTGTAGAAGGTAGCACGTCGTACGCGTCGCGACTAGTGGGACGCGGCGTGAGATACAGGTTTGTGGCGCGAAAGGAGTGAAGGCGGCTCGCGTGCCACCGGGAATAATCCGCGGGCACGCGCTCAGGCAAAGGCGACGGCCGGGTCTCGGACGTCTGACCCGATGAATGCTGGTTGTTTGCCACCTTCTTCTGACGGGCCACGCGTCGAGACGACAACGGCCGATCAGACATGGCTAAGGAATAATAACAGAGAGGGAGAAACGACCTAAACAGAGCCAAACAGAGGAACTGAATAGGTGAAGATGACGACGTGAAGAAGAAAAACCACGGCCCGAGGGGAGAGAAGAGGCACGGCGGCGGCGAGGAACGGCGGCGGCGAGTAACGGCGGCGAAACGGCGGCGAGGGGCAGCACTACGGTGAGCCACGGCACAGTAGCCCACGGTGAAGCGGTGGCAAAGAACGGTGACGGCGCGGTGCGGTGGTGCGGAGGTGGTGCACGACGGTGTGACGGTGGCGCAAAGGAGCGGTGGCACGGCACGGCGAGGTGGAGGCGCAAAATGCGACGGCGAGGAGGCGCAAGAGGTGGTAACGGCGGCGAAGAGAAGGCGAGGAGACGCAAAAACAGAACGGGGATTTTAGGGTTCAGGACCCCAACTGACAGTCAGTTTAATAAATTGACAGTCAGTTCCAAAACCAGAAACTTGGAACTGACAATCAGTATACCACACTGACAGTCAGTTCACAGAACTGAGTTTTGAAACTGACAGTCAGTGTATGAAACTGACAGTCAGTATGAGACTCGAACGCAAATAGGAGCTACGACCAAAATCAATTAAACATAACTGACAGTCAGTTTGTGAAACTGACTATCAATTTGGTCAACGACTTCGACCAGAAGCAAAGAACAGACTCCTAAGTACTAAACTGACTGTCAGTTAGATGAACTGACTGTCAGTTTGGTCAATTTTGACCAGAAGCAGTTTAAGACCAGAGAGGGGAATAAAATAATATAATAACACATTTTAAGTACATTTAGCACATCAACTAGCATTAGATATATCAATAATGTTCAGTTCACCCCTTAAGAAGAAAAATCTTGATTCATCTAAGGATTTGGTGAAAATATCTGCTAGTTGCATATCAGTTCTGACATAATTCACATCAATGTCTCCTTTTGCCACATGATCTCTAATAAAATGGTGCCGTATTTCAATATGCTTAGTTCTAGAATGTTGAACAGGATTATTTGTAATTTTAATGGCACTTTCATTATCACACAAGAGTGGCACTTTATCAAAAATTATTCCATAATCCAAAAATGTCTACTTCATCCATAATAATTGAGCACAACAACTGCCTGCAGACACATATTCAGCTTCAGCTGTGGAGAGAGCTACAGAATTTTGTTTCCTAGATGACCATGATACTAATGATCTCCTCAACAGCTGACAGCTACCAGATGTACTTTTACGATCAATCTTGCACCCAGCTGAAAGGGATCTAGGATATCGATTAGAGGGGGGTGAATAGGCTATTTTAACAAATTAGCAATTAAACAAATAGTTTATAGATAATGAGAGCAAATAAATAACACAATATGAACAAAGCACAATTTCAACACAAGGATATATCCCGTGGTCTCGGTGATTTGCCGATCACCCCTAATCCACGTTGAGGCAAACTCAAATCTCTAACCGCTCCTCTATCTAGTCAACCTTCTCTCGAGAAGTGACCTAGATCTTGAGCCGGATTAGTGTGATGAGTTGTCCAAACCTCGATTTCACTAAGGATGCACTTTACCGCTTCGGCAAGGCGTGCTCAACCCTTTCACAAGACGTTTTGAGGCTTCTTCACAATCTTCTTTGAAGAGCTCTCCAAAACCTTTCTCCTAGCCGTCTAGGAGCCGGCAAACTCCAAGAGTAACAAGCCGGTGATGATCACTTAGCCTTCTTCTAGTGCCACGAGGTTGATTTAATTATCTAGATGCAATGGACTAGAAGATCTCAAATGCACACTCTCACAAATTCGAGAATTTGAACCCTAGAGTGTATGAAATGTGCTAAAGCTCTCAAGGATGATGACAATGCTCAAATCATGCCAAGTATATATGAACAGGGCCGTGCATGGGAGTATATATACCCCCCACAATAAATATAGCCGTTACAGGCCGTTAGGAGAAAAAGATCACTGGGCGATCAGACCGCAGGTATAAGCTCGGTCAGACCGCCGCAATTGCAACGGCATTAAACAGGCGCAATAAATGCTCAACTGCCCTTGTCAGGCACATACACGGTCAGACCGGAGCCTATTTCGGTCAGACTGTGAAACTGTCCAGAGACGACATAGTTTCTGGACACCTTATACGGTCAGGCCGAAAAATACGGACAGACCGGCCATACGGTCAGACCGTAGTACAAAAACACGGTCAGACCGGTCTAATAAAATGGTCAGACCGTCAAAGCTCAGAAACAACAGAAGGATAGGTCATGAAGTTCCAGGAGACTGACCTAGATTTTAACTACGGATAGACCGACCTTATAAAGGTACATACTATGCTAATACATAATGTCGGTCAGTCCGAGATCCTATTCGGTCAGTCCGTGAATTCGGTCAGACCGGGTCAACATACGGTCAGACCGACTGAGACAGTGCTGAGCAGTATTGAGCTGAAACAAGCATTTTTCAAAGTATGTGATCTTCTAGTATGCAATGCAAGTTGATTTTATGATTTGTGGCACATAGATGAAGTATTTTGTGATACACCACATGCTCCTCTTAATAGTACGGCAATTATCCTAAAATCCGGTCAAAATTCTTCTCTAAACACCTTAGACCGGTAAAAATAGAAAAGGCCTTATTTCGTACCTTTGCCCTTTTGATCAATGCCCTTTCTTCATCATGAGGTTCTTTCTTCGCCTTTCATTAACCTGTCTTTTAAGTTTCTTATTAACACAACTAGGCAGGTAACGTTAGTATAGCATTTGTAGTTGTCATTAAGTACTAAAACACTCTTTAGGGAGCTAGAAGCTACACCAGCATAATCAGAATCCGAATATCCAATTAATTCAAAATTTGCATCTTTCGGATACCAAAGACCTAAACTGGGATAACATTTTAAATACCTAAGGATTCTTTTAAGAGCAATTAAATGACATTCCTTAGGATCTGACTGAAATCTAGCACATAAGCACACATTAGACATGATATCAGGCCTAGATGCAGTAAGATACAAAAGACTACTAATCATAGACCTATAAAGTTTAGAGTCGACCGATTTTCTGCTTTTGTCCATATCTAGATGTCCATTTGTCATCATGGGAGTTTTGATTGCCTTAGCGTCTTCCATCCCAAAGCGCTTGAGCAGGTCCTTCACGTTCATACCGTTCTTGAGTTGCTTGATTTGGAGTCCAAGGAGAAGCTCAGCTCACCGATCATGGACATCTCGAACTTCCTAGACATCATCCCTCCAAACTATGACAGAAATGTTCATTAGTAGATCCAAAGATAATATCATCAACATATATCTGACAAATGAACAAATCTTTTTCAATTTTTTTTGTAAAAAGAGTTGTATCAACCTTCCCAATTTTAAAACTTTTTGATAAAAGAAAGTCTCTAAGTGGTTCATACCAAGCTCGAGGAGCTTGTTTGAGACCATAGAGAGCTTTAGACAACTTAAATACATGGTTTGGAAATTTTGAATCTTCAAATCCAGGAGGTTGTTCAACAAAAACAAGTTCAGAAATTTCACCATTTAAGAAGGCACTTTTAACATCCATTTGAAAAAGTTTGATATTGAAACATGATGCATAAGCAAGAAGAATACGAATAGCTTCAAGTCTTGCTACAGGTGCAAAAGTTTCGCCAAAGTCTAAACCTTCGACTTGAGTGAAACCTAGAGCAACAAGACGAGTTTTGTTTCTGATTACTACACCATTTTCATCTTGCTTATTTCTGAAAACTCATTTTGTTCCAATTACATTATGATCCTGGGGTCTTTCTACTAAAGTCCAAACTTCATTTCTAGAAAAGTTATTAAGTTCCTCATGCATGACATTTACCCAATCAGGATCATTTAAAGCTTCATTAACATGTTTAGATTCTAAAGAAGACACAAATGAGTGATGTTCACAAAATGCAGCAATACGAGAACGAGTTTGAACACCCTTACTGACGTCACCCAATATTTGGTCTAGAGGGTGATCCTTGGTGATCGTTTGGTGTTGTCTTGGTGCTTCTTCTTGTGCTGCGTCTTCTTGACTTGATTCTGGAGGATCAATGTGAGGTGGTGGTACACTTTGATCAACATTTTCAATGTTGACATCATCTTCTTGATTTTCTTCTCTTGGCTTGATGTCTCCAATGGTTATGTTCTTCATGGCTTCTTGAAGATCTTCACCTGAAACTTCACAAGAAACTTGCTCCTTTTGTGAGCCATTAGTTTCATCAAATTCGACATCACAAGATTCTTCAATACAACCAGTATTTTTATTAAAAATGCGATAAGCTTTGCTAGTGGTGGAGTATCCGACTAGAAAACCTTCATCTACTCTTCTTTGAAACTTACCACCAAAATTTCTTTTCTTAAGAATATAGCAGTTGCATCCAAAAACTCTGAAATAAGAAATATTTGGCTTATGCCCAATAAGAAGTTCATAAGGAGTCAAATTCAGAAGAGGATGCAAATAAAGCCGATTTATAGAATAGCAAGCGGTATGCACAACTTCAGCCCAAAAGCGAGTAGGAGTATCGTACTCACTTAGCATAGTCCTTGCCATTTATATATGTGTTTGATTTTTCCTTTCTACAACTCCATTTTGCTGTGGAGTGTAGGATGTAGAAAATTCGTGTTTGATTCCAAGAGAGTCACAAAAATCAAACAGAGTTGAATTAACGAACTCTCCACCATGATCACTACGGATTTTCTTGATGGAAAGTTCGAATTATGTGGAAACACGTTTTGCAAAACTTTTGAAAACATCGGGGGTTTCAGATTTTTGAGAAATAAAGAAAACCCAAGTGTAGCGAGTAAAATCGTCAACAATTACAAAACCATAATTGCTACCCCCGATACTTTGGAACTCAGAAGGTCCAAATAAATCCATATGCAATAGTTCCAAAGGTTTGCAAGTCGAAAGAATGCGCTTAGTTGGATGTGAAGTAGCTATTTGCTTGCCAGCTTGACAGGCGCTACAAGGTTTGTCCTTTTCAAAATTCACATCCTTTAAGCCAACAACCAAATCACGTTTTAAAAGTTTCTCAATTGATGCATTCCAACATGTGCAAGTCGTCTATGCCATAACCAACCTTTTGAGGTTTGAGAGACAAGACATGTTGAAAGACATGCATCTTTTGAGTGAAAATCAACCAAATAAAGATTTTCAAAATGAAAGCCTTTAAAAATCAAGGAATTATCTTTTAAACTTTCAACTAAAACTTCTTTGGGATAAAATGTGCAACGAAAACCAAAATCGCAAATTTGTGCAACGGAAAGCAAATTAAAGTTCAGAGATTCAACCAATAAAACATTCGAAATTGAGAGATCGTTAGAAATTGCAATTTTATCCAAGCCTACCACATTTCCTTTACGGTTGTCGCCAAAGGTAATCTTTTGATTCTCGCTTGAGTTGTCTTCAAGTGAGGTGAACAACTTCTTGTTGCCGGTCATGTGTTTGGAGCATCCGCTATCTAGCACCCAATGCCTCCCACCGGTCTTGTAGTTCACCTGCATAAAAAGAATTAAGTCCTTTTAGGTACTCAAACCTTTTTGGATCCTTCAATGTTAGCAATCAAAGCTTTGGGCACCCAAATAGATTATTCTTTTTATTTAACATGGATGCACCAACATACTTTGCTATAGTATAACCTTTCTTCGACTTTTGAAGCATGTAGTAAGTATCAAAATAATTTGGAGTCATTAAGGGACATGCTTCATGCGAATGATCAGTTTCATGTCATTTATAACAGAATGTGTTGCATGCTTTAACAAAAACAGTTTTAGTGTTTGGTTTCTTTCCTTTCTTCGGAAAGTATCATAATCCTTCTTTTCTAAATGAACATTTTTGTTTACTAAGGATTAGATCAAGAGATACTTTGCCTTTGTAGCAGTTTTCTAAGCTTTTTTCAAGTTTTTCAACTTGTGCCTTAAGTTCATTATTTTCATTTAAGATATTATCATTTGAAGCACATGGAATATGATGACTACTAGAAGGAGAATCATCTAAATCATATGAAACAGATACATCAACTTTAGATGGAGCATGAGTAATGTCTTTAATGAGCAAACTTTCATATGAATCTTTCAATTCGGAGTATTGAGCACGTAGGGAAGAATGTTCTTCCTTAAGCGCTTTATCCTTCCTTTTAGTTTTTCCAAAGGCTTCATTTAATTCGGTTATCATTTCAACTAAATCATCATAGGAAGGATCGCTAGAGTGTACCTTTTCATCGCCTTTAGCAATAAGACAAAGGGATGAGCTTGTTGAAGTGTTGATGTTGCCGAGAGCTAATCCGGCCATCTTCTTGGAGCAGCTTCTTTCGTTGTCGGAGTTGGAGTCGGAGTCGGAGCTCTCACCTCCGGACATCCACTCTCCGAAGCATGCTTCTTTGGTTTCTTCATTCTTCTTCTTGAAGAATTTCTTCTTTTTGTTCCATCCCTTGTTCTTATTTGGACATCTTGAAGCTATGTGTCCCTTTTCATGACATCCATAGCAAATGATGTCATTGAAGTTGTTCTGCTTTGGTCCCTTTGGTCATGTGTCAAGGTTGACACCCTTCTCATGCAACCTACGGAGAAGTTTTTGAGTATTTTTTACCATGAGTGCTAGATCTTCATCGGAGGAGCCATCACTTGAATCGTCCTTTGCTTTGGCTTTGAAAGCCAAAGCCTTTTTCTTCGTCTCCGAGGGTTCGGCTGCTTCCTTCTTCTCCTTTTTGTGCATCTTATGGGTGATGAGGTTCCCATAGAGATCGGTCGGTGTTGTGGTCGATAAATCAGAGTTTGTGAGTACCGTGACCAAGGTGTCGAAGCTTTCAGGTAAGGCCCTAAGCATCTTTCTCACAATATCAAGGTCAGTAAAAACGACTCCAAGTCCCTTGAGTTCATTCACAATATTATTCAACCGAGTGAACATAGAGTCCACAGACTCAATTGATGACATGGTGAACATCTCATATCTTTGCCTCACCATAAGCAGCTTTCTCTCTTTGACTTTAGTTGTGCCCTCGTAAATTTCTTCGAGGGTGGTCCAAACCTTGTGAGCAGTCGTGAGATTGCTTACACAGTTGAACTCGTTTAGAGACAAACCCGCAAAGAGTGCATTTTTCGCACGGGCATTTAAATGCAGTTTTCTTCTGTTGTCCTCAGAGTGACTTGCCGGATAATCCGAAGGAGTAAAACCGAGTTTAACAATATCCCATACGTCAAGCCCCATGACCTCTAGGAATACTAACATGCACTTTCCAATAGGGATAATTTGTCCCATCAAAGATATGCGCATGACTGGTATGACCAAGAGAGAAACCATCTATAGACGACATCCTCTCTCTAAGCGGTAAAGCCTAATGAATCGAGAGACCTTGCTCTGATACCACGTGTAGGATCAAGGATGCTGACTAGTGAGGGGGTGAATAGGAGGCTTTAAAAACTTTAAATTTAAAACAAATATTTGCAAATGAAGAGATCAAGAACAAATAATAATATGAACAAGAAGAGAAGAGAACGAACACAATGATTTTTACCGAGGTGTCAGGGACTCGCCCAGTATCCACTAATCCTCGTTGAAGCACTCAAGTCACTTGAGTTTTGCCTCAATACCCACAAAGGGTATTATCAACTAGTGGTTGTTCCTTGTCCACTCCGGAAAGGCGAGCACCGATGCCTTGTACACTTTTGCCGAGCCTCTCCAACAATCTCCAAACTGGAGAGGTCAACGGCCACGCCTCTAAACCGTCTAGGTGAGGGTGCTCACCAAGAGTAATAGGCAGCGAGATCTTCTCTAGACCTCCAAACACACTGAGAAACTATGAGTATGCAAATGCAAAGAACCTAAACTCTTGGTGGGTTAGAAAACACTCAATTTGATCAACAGATCAAGATTTTTATGTCGAAAACTAAGGCTCAAGAGTGTATAAGAGAATGATGCTGCTTTTTCTATAAAACAAATGCTCAAGCCCTCTATTTATAGCCTCAAGTCTCAAAAGAGACGTTGGAGCTCGAGCTGAAAATCAGCAGCTCAAACTGACAGTCAGTTTAGGTCACGACCAGAGAGAAGAAAAATCCGGAGAAAACAGTGCTAGCCGTTGGCGGTCGAAAAAGGAAACAAATCAGTACAAACTGACAGTCAGTATGAGGAACTAACAGTCAGTTCCAGAACCAACGGCTGACAAAATTTGTGGATAAAAAAATAGCTAGCCGTTTGTGGTCGTATATGGAAACTTGAAACCCCCAACTGACAGTCAATCTCACAAACTGACAGTTAGTTCGACCACAAAGCGACCAGATCAAATAGGAACTCAAATAAACACAACTGAGGTCGAACTCCAGACTGACAATTAGTTATACCAAACTGATAGTCAGTTTAGTTCAAAAGTTTTCAGCCCAAAATACACCCTCTCTGGATAATTGTCAGTTTAACTGAACTGACATTCAAACTGACAGTCAGTTTAGCAAACTGACAGTCAGCTTGAACAAAAACAACTATAACTTTAAATCCAGAAGTCCAAAAGAGCTGTTTAATAACTCGTTTGAAAGATAATTTTAAGGGCTACATTTTTGTCAACAAAAGCAAAAACCAGATCTGTCTAGATCTTTCTAGAAATTTGAAAAACTATTATACTGTCAAAAACTTAACTGAAAAACCAAATCTTTCAAATCAGATTCAACTCAAATCCAACTAAAAAGATGCAATGCAATGACCTAAGTTTCTCGGTTTATGTTGGAGATGAAGAGAGGACTTTTGCAACCCCTCTTTATAGTACGGTTAAAATCTAAGCAACAAAGTCCTTAACCGATCTATCTCCAAACGCCTAGATCGGTAAAAAATAAAGACAATATTACCTTAGGTCTTTTGCGCTTTTGCGATTTGCATCTCGACTTCATTCCTTGCGACTTGTGCTTTTACTTCTTTTGTGTTGGGTTCGTCTTGTTCATCTCGACTATCTTCCCAACAGAGCTCTGTATCAAACAATCTCAAAAACACAGTCAGTCTGAAACACTTAGTTTTCATTAATCATCAAAATTAGGGTTAGGCATGAAGGCCTAGATGCAACAAAAGTCACCTACTGATGTAGTTTTCTGGCCTTCGCTCGAGTGATTGGTCCTTTATATTCCTCGGGTCGAGTTCTAGTGTTACTTATGCTAGGGATGTGCTCATCACGTGGGGTGGCAGAGGAAGCTCGGGGTGGCAAAGGAGACACCGGGCGGCCTGGGGCAATGGAGGAGGTGTAGGGTGGCAGAGGAGGTTCGGGCGGTGAAGGAGAAACCTAGATCGAGTGACTGTGTGTATGAGTGTATCAACTGCCCCCCTATGAGTCATACTGCATGACTGTATCTGTATCGAGTTCGGGTTCGACTAGATTACTTTGTGTGTGTGTGTGTGTGTGTGTGTATATATATATATATATGTGCCGAGTTCGAGTGAATTGGGTTCTAACTCGGGCTCGACTCATTTTTGAACCGAGTTATGAGGATAGCTCGAACTCGGCTTGTTTGTTAGCGAGTCAAGCCCGAATCGAGTCCGAGTAGCTCGTAAGCCACGAGCTAAAGTTCTACCCTAATCAACGCTGGAGAAAAAAAAGTATTCTTTTTTTGTTGCACACAGAAGTAAGTTGCTGCCCCGTTGCTCGGGATTTTTTTATTAGGTGCTTCATCCATTTATATGCTGAATTATTCTTTTTAACTATTTTCTCTTTTGTCTAACAAATAAACAAATATATTTGTTATTTTCTCTCTCCTCTAAGCACATTCTAAAAAATCCCAACCATTAAAATAGTCAATGTCCTAAATGACACTTTACATGGATAATACAAAATATTACATTGAGAAGTCTTTTAAAACATCATGTACACTAACTTAGTATGAAGAGGCTAAATCCATGGGTTAGAGATAGGACTGGAAACGAGTCGAGTTCGAGTGAGGTTAGGCAAACTCGATTCGGGCTTGATAGTGCACTGGGCTCGGCTCGGACTTGACTCAAAATATTCATGAGCTTAGAATCAGAATCGGGCTCGGTTCGAAGCAAACTCAATAAAACTCGAGTTCGGCTCGACAAGTAAATAGATGCAGTTCAAATTTGTCTTTCTTATGAGATTTGATTGGACTCACTCAAACTCGATTAGACTCGACTCGAAACTATACATTACAATTTAATTCGAGTTTTAATGAGCCGAGTTTGAGCGAACTTGAAAAGGGTCGACTTGACTCGAATTTTCACTTGAGCTTTACCTCAGGCTCAAGTTGATCTCGAACCGATTTTGAATAGCTCATGAACTTCGATCTTTTTGTCCAATCCTAATTAGTGATTGCATAGCAAGGATGTCCATGCATAGCATTGCACTGGTACTCCCTGTAACTACATAATATAGGGCCCTTAAGCATTTTTCAACCTTCAAGATCAAACAGTAATAAGTATAAAAATATGATATTATGGAAATATTTTAAAAATGAATCTTATGATACTACTTCATCTATCAAAAAAACGTGTTGCATTTGACTTATTGTTGTCTCTAATGAACAACATTGACCATTAATTTACAATATAGTTTGTTAGTAAGAAAATTATAAAATCATAATATTATGAAAGTATTTTTGACAACAAATTTATTCAAATCATTTTCATATGATCAATTAATAAATATATTAATAGTTAAACTTAAAAAAATTTGAGTGCACATCTAACATAACAACAAATGTTTTTTTGGAAGAAAGAAGTATTTTTATTTGGCCACTTTGATGTTTCTTAAATTAATTATTGGTAAAAGACACTATTCTAAAAGGAGAACTAAGCGACTGCTTAAGTGCTCGTTTGAACAGTAAGTGACCCCTCTTGGCTTACCTTATATAAGGCTATCTCCAACAGGTTTGGTTTTTACTTGATTCTTAAACGAAATATTCCCTACCACGTGTGCGAGCATCATCTTAAAGCACCAAACCTCCAACAGTTTGGCTCTTACTTGGCTTTTAGCATGGCCCCACACTCCTAACCACCAAGCAAACACCAAGCAAGAGCCAAGCACTCCAATGGCTTATCTCTTGCTTAGCTCTATACTATTTGACAATTATATATTCAATGAATTTGTATTAATTCATGAATTTCAATATTAGCAATATATTAACATATTACTTACGAAATTAAATTCAACATTTGCGACAAAAAAAAATAAATTCGACATTTTGGATTTAAAAATTGCACTTGACAAAAAAATAATAGATATTAAAATTCAAATAGTGGTACATGACATAATTGCGAAATACACTAAAATTAAATTTGCAAACAAATGCCTACTACGAAATTCGGTAAGATACTACTCGTCGGCGTTTCCTCCGAAACGTTGCCAACTGTGCGCGATCAAGTCTCTTTTGAGTTGCGTGTGCATAGGTTGAGGACGGATGGTAGCATTTCTTTGAAGTACATCTTCGAATAAAAGTGTACCCCCAGTGTGGATCACAGGCGGTACTATCGTGGATATGCCATGATGATCGTTGTAGTCATAGTTCTCAGCATTTTGGTAGCGTTCGTCCTCTATGATCATGTTGTGCAAGATGACGCAAGCCGTTGACTGTCTCCAAAATCTTGCCGCACCATGCACAATGGCGAACCGAGACTGCAGGACTCCAAAAGCCCGCTCAACATCCTTTCTTGCTCCATCTTGATGCTGTACGAACAACCGGATTTTCGCCATCTGCGGGAGCGGTATCGTCTTTACAAAGACAGCCCACTCTGGGTATATACCGTTAGCGAGATAATACCCATGTTGTATTGCCGACCATTGACAGTGTACTCAACACGAGGGGCTCGCCCTTTCATTACATCAGTGAACAATGACGATTGATTCAGTACATTGATGTCATTGTTGGAGTCTGCCACACCAAAAAAAGTATGCATATCCAGAGATCGTAAGAAGCCACCACATTAAGTATGATCGTCGGGACTCCATAATCTCCACGCGTAAATTGTCCCTTCCATGCTACTGGGCAATTTCTCTATTCCCAGTGCATGCAATCAATACTTTCCAGCATACCTGGAAAGCCACGAGTCTCTGCTTGTTGCAGCAAGCGGTGGATATCCTCGACGGTGGGACTGCGAAGATATTGCTCGCCAAACTTGTCGATGACGCCTTGCACGAAGTGCTCCAAACATTCAATCTTCGTGGACTCCCCTATCCGCACGTACTCATCGACGGTATCAGCGGGGCCACCATATGTTAGCATATGCATCGCTGCGGTGCACTTCTGTAAAGGGGAGAATCCACGACGATTAGTGGCATCTCTTCTTTCAGTGAAATAAGGGGGCCACTCACCGAGTGCTTCGACAATACGAACAAAGAGCGGTCTCCCCATCCAAAATCACCTACAGAATATACCGTCCAGGTAGACCGGAGAGTCGGAGAAGTAGTCCGCGACGAGTCGTAGATGGACATCTTCGCCGTCTCTCTCAACATATCTCCTATTGTTGCGTCGGCGACATCCACGGGAGGAAGCAGCATCAAATCGGGCGCACAGACCCGAATAATATGATCTTCCTCCTCTTCCTCCTTCACAAAGTCCACCAAGAAATCTTCTATTTTGCTGATGGCATCCTCCTCAGGGCTAGTTATGCTCGAACTAGAGCTAGATGACATTTTGTGAGTGACAACGAAGGTGAGTTTGCGAAGTGCTATTCTGTTTTGCAAGAGAAGTTAGATTGTGAGGAGAACGTTCTCAGGGGGGTTGAATATATAGACAAGGAGTCCAACGGCTATATTCGAACGGGTTGGTTCCAACGGTTAGTTTCGAACGGCTATATTCCAATGGCTATATTCGAATGGCTATATTCCAACGGCTAGTTTTGAATGGCTATATTCCAACGAATAATTTCAAATGGCTAGTTTTCAACGGCTACATACCAACGACTATATTCCAACGGTCATATTCTAACAAGAATGCTAAATTTAATTCATGCATTAATTAATAAAGTATCGTACATAGATTAACAAAGAAACATACATGGTTGGCTATCCAAAGTAAATTCAAAACATCATAACTAATCTTCGTCCTCCAGGGCTTTAAGTTTATCTCTTATTGTCGACGATTCGGACTCGGGGTCCTCAGCCGAACTTATGCAAAATTTGTAATTGTGAGACCTTTCAAGATGACCCTCCGGGAAGGTATGTAGAACAATGGTGAATAGGAGCACAGAGAGATTTATACAGGTTCGGGCCCTCGATGGTGGGAGTAAAAGCCCTACGTCCTGTTAGAATTTCACTATATGTGATAAAAGTTTACAAACTAGTGGGAAGAAACCTTCACAGGCGAAAGTTTTTCCTATATAAGTGTACAAAAAAGAAGCTCTAGGAGACTTGTGAATATTGTCTAATCTAAGCCGTAGACTTGGCTGTTTGAGTGGTTGAGATACGTTGTATCTCACTTGTCTCAGGGGTCTTGTTCTTCCAAATGTCTTGGGTCCCCCGTTTGATGTACTTTGCCACCCTTTTATACTGGTCGAAAAGGTGCCATATGAAGAAAACTGCATCAAACGGTTGGATGCGGTTTCTGGAGAACCGCTGTTAACTTCCACGGAGGTTATTAACACGTGTTAATCATGAATAACCGCATATATTAACCTCTGACGGTTGGTCTTCAACGTGGAGGGATCTTCGGGATGCTTGGAATATCCTAATATAAGGATAACCGAATAAACTCCAAGCACCCTGGTCGAGAATGTTCTGACCGCGGAATGTGGGCTGACCGCGCAACATCCCGGATATCCAGTCCGCGTATAGCATACGAACTTCTGACCGCACAAGGCTGTCGGCCTGATGGCACGAAACCCGCGACCTGATCGCGTAAAGCTTGCGACCTCATGGTGATGCCCCTCAGAATAGCTTGAGTTCGCATCGCCAGATACATGTCTGGTTTGAACCTGTCTTGAACCAAAAGTTTATTAGAAGTGACCCGAGTGACAATCCTCGTCACTTATCATCTTCATGCCCGCCGTATACTCCTCTTTCTGAGCATCATTCATGGTGGATTTGTCGATGCCCATCATTCTCGAGTATGTCTTGTACAAGGCAGACTTCTCCTTCGACTTCCCCAGGCTGCGCAATGACTCAGACACACGAACTGCGTCCTTCCTTTTTTCGACATGGTCATGGTGATTGTTGATGAAGGCATAAAGATCCTCTCGCATTGCCGCCGTAGAATCCTGCGTTGCATCAATTTTGCTCTTACCTTTGCGCTTCGCCTTAGCGGCGTCTCGTCCTTCTGGCTGTGTCTCTATTGGTGACACATCACCGTTGTTGGACGATGACGTGTACGTGCCCGACTCAGACAACCTGCTTCTTTTGTTGGCGGTATCAACGTAGACTATGGACCACTTAGGTTGCCCGCAAACTGTCGTCCACCAATGATCCAAGACGAACGGATGACCCATCTCCATCTTGTACATCTCACGGGCCTGCGCCATGAGTTGGTCCTCGGAACGACCGCTAGCGTAGACATCTTTCAGTTGAAGCCAAACATCATTAAATTGGACCACTTTTTAATTGCTCCATTGCCAGTGGTCCTTGCAGTGTTTGGTCTCTCTTCTCCTGTTTGTTGGGACCGTCTCATTGAATGCCGCTATGACATTTGCCCAGTACATATCTCACTTCCTATTGTTTCCATCAATAGGATCGAGCGAATTGTTGAGCCATGAACTGATCTGTGTGTTGTAAAAAAATATTGAATAACGAAGTCGAACGTAAATATAATTCCCTCATAGTACTCCTGTACGAAAATCACCAACTTACCAATTTTATGTCATCATCGGTGGACCACGGTAAGCGCATCCTCTTCCGGCTAGCATCGATGGTAGTATTGGTGTTTGTGTCATCGACGACAACTCGGGCCGATAGATCAGGTGGAGCAGAGTCTGGAGTGCCGTTGTCAGAGACAGACACAGAGTGCGGTTGAGGTGGGGAAAACTGCATACAGGCCGGCGGCATACCGACAAAATGAAAATTTTGGCTATACTGTGGGGGCGGTGGAATTGCGTGGCCTTGTGGTGGATAGGGACGATAATTTTGGCTGTATTATGGATATGCTCGCTGGTAAGTCGGTGGCTGCGAAAAACCGGGTTGTTGTTGGGTGTTTGGGCTTTCGATGTTTTCGCTGGGAAAATGGGAAGAGCCAAGCCAGTTAATGAAACCGCCCGGTGGATTATAATCCATGTCGGATTTTTAAAAAAATTTGGGAGGATTTGAAATGGCCTTTGTTGTGGATGGATGAAGATTTTTGTGTCAAAATAGGTCAAGAACATGTCCTTTATATAGGAGAGGGTTACCAAAATTTTCTGTGATTTTTTGGAATTTTTTTGGGATTTTTTTGCTATTTTTTACGATTTTTTAAGCCCAAAAAACATTAAAATAACCTCCAACAGCTATTTTATAACGGCTAAATTCCAACGGACGATTTTTGTGAGGCTGACAGGTGGGCCACGGCCAAAAAATCCGTTCAACGGCTCTAATTTTGTGCGGCCACTGATTGATGTGCGGGCCCGCGCGCCATTGGGGCCACATGTCAGCTGCTGGGGATCAAAAGAGACGCGGTCCTCAACATGATTTCTTTTTTTTTTTCAACACACACGTTCTTTTTCCTTTTAGTCACTGACGCGTGGGCCCTAAAAATTGGTGGCCCTACTGGTCTGTGACTCAAGCTAGCATGCGTGCGCGTCGTTGACGCCAGCGAGGCTGGCGTACTCACTCGTTTTACGAGCTGGTGGGGCCCACACATTTATACTTTGTCACGCGTTTACCTAATAGCCAGTCACTAACGTATGGGCCTTTTTTTGTGGACCCACATGTCAGAGCCATTTTTGCGCTGGTTGAGTTTGCTGTTTGGTTTCTTCGTGGGGCCCGCAAAACACGGCTCTTCGTGTCGGATTCGTCTCCAACGCCGGTGCCGCCCTCGCCTCACGCTCGCTCGTCGTTCAGCTCCGCCCGTAGCGCATGCGCGTCCCATCGCGCCGAGGAAACGTCAAGCACGCCATCACCACCGTCGACGCAAGCCAAGCTTCGCGCTGCCGTTGGAGGTAGCCTAAGTGATTATAAAACAGTTTTAGTGTTAAGAGGCTAAACAATTGCTTAAACACTTAATTGGACTCTTATGCGGCTCAACAAAAACAAAATACATTTTCCTTCCTTTATTTTATATCAGTTTAAGTAAATTAGAGCATCCTTAACTATAGTTATTTGTAGGAATTATTAATACTGTTTTTTTCAAAAATGATTTATAATATTACATAAATATATTTTTTATTAATAAATATGCAAACTGTTTATAAAGATTAAGTGCTGAATTATAAGATGATGGCTCATTTACTACTTAGAATATTTGAACTAAATTTATAAAGTTGGACCAAGGAATTTCGTGTGTCTTGTAACGTGAAATACTGTAAAATGGTGAGTAATAAGATACACAGTATTATAGCCATCCTACCAAAAACTTTCTTTCGCCACATACATTTCCAGCAAGCCGCAGCCACACACAGAGAGTAGAGCAGAGCGCGCCCATGTCGCTGGCCGTCGCCGCGGGGGCGCGCGCCTCCCTTCTCCTCCCCTCCACCACAGCCGCCGCTGCCGTCTCATCACGCCCACTCCACCTCCTCCCACGCCACCGCCGCCCATACAAATCCGCCGCCTTGCCGGCCGCGGGCTGGAGGCCTCGGCGGCTCCAGGTGCGCGCGGCCAGGACCGAGTCCACCGGCGTCACCACCGGCTTCCGCGCGCCTCACTTTGAGGTCGGTTTCTTGGACATGGTTCCTGATTTCCTGCGAAGGTTTGATCAAGATTTGATGTCGGTGTGCTGTTCTTTTTTGTTTGTTTGTTTCTTTCTTGAGTACTAGCAGCTTCCGGAGCCATTGACAGGCAAAATTTGGACATTGGATGACTTCGAGGGCAATCCTGCATTGCTGGTCAGTGATTTATAATTGTACTTTCGAAGTGATTGTGGGGATCTTTAGCTTCGCGGCAAAACTTAGAGCCTGTTTGGCCAGGCTCCAACCAGCTTCTAGGACAGAGTAGTCGGAGTTATATTACTCTAGGTTAAAATAGATTAGAAATAGGAGTTTTTTTTAAGTTTTTAACAAAATGGTCATGCTTCTCTATTTTAATATTTCAAATGATATTTATGTTGTATGAACATAATATGATATTAATGATAACTAATAATATAATCATGTAATTAAAAGTTGGAGCCGTTTCGGCTCCAGTTCCAACTATCTAGTGCAAAGTAAAGGTGACTTTGGTTCCATCTTAACTCCAAAGAAACCACTAACTGGAACTATCCAATTTGATTGAGCTACTATAACTCTAACCTAAAAGTTAGGAATTGACGCTCCAACAAACAAGGCTTTAGTCATTAAAAAAAAAGTTGGGCATGCCACACTCCTACCCTTTTCTATTCTTTATTTTAGGAAGAATTTATATCTAAAGAATGTCGTTGTGTATTCTGTATTTTTGAGATAAAATATAACCTTATTTTCTAAAATGCCTTCATAATCATTATTCTGCATCATTGTTGTGATTACTTTGAAGCAAACAATGCATCTACCATATTGATCACAGGCATCAGGCAGAGAATTATAATTTTACGTCATTTCTTAAAAACTTTACAGAAAGTTAAAACTGCAAGTAAAAAGAACAGGGGAGTATGTCACACTAGTCATTCTCGTCAGAATGTAAAACTATTGGACTTCTCATATTGTTACAGTCAGCTCTTGTCAGTTGCTTATGTCAAGAAGCTGTTTGTCATATGACTTATTCTCTTTCTCAGGTTATGTTCATATGCAATCACTGTCCTTTCGTAAAACATCTGAAAAAGGATATTGCGAAGCTCACCTCCTTCTATATGGAGGTAAGAACTTTAGAATCATTGGTGGAACTTTCTCTTAGTCTCTTACTGAACTCTTAATGTTCATGATGATTTCTGCATAAAATGCAGAAGGGGCTGGCTGCTGTTGCCGTATCGTCAAACTCAACTATCACACACCCGCAGGTAATGAGTTATGACCAATACGCACCATGGTGTTTGTATTTGCTTTGGCTTGCTATTGAGTTAAGAGTTACTTGGAGAAAGTCAGATGATTAAGAATTAATGTCCTGGTGGGATTCAAATTTTTATACTAGGATGTCCTACAAGCTATAAACTGACATTCATAATTATGATTTGTTTGCTCCTAGGCATGGAACCATTGCCATTGGGCTCTAAGCTCTAAGCTGCTAGGCTCTTAGCTGAGCTATCATGATTCATGAACACTTCTTTCTTGATGTTGTCATGAAATGTTTGTGAGGGGACCAACTGAGTATTTAGGATGCAAGATTAAATCCTGTTTCCATCGAGCAAGCATATAAAACTTGTTTCGTGTTAGGATGCATGATTAATCCCAAATTGCCATTGAGCATGCATATAAAACTCATTAGGTGTTCGACTAATTTAATAAGAACTTGGTTCATGTGCCTGTTAGATTATGGTGATGCCTCATTTTGTGCTTCATTGTACTCTAGCATATATGATGTGACATTGTAGTCGATCAGCTATTTTCGTGATTTTTGCCTCACATATGGCATACTTGTCTCATCATCTCACTGTCTTGATTACTTGCTCATTAAAAGTTTGCAAGTTTCAATACATATTGATTAATTCTTTTGATTCCGCAGGATGGCCCTGAATATATGGCTGAGGAAGCGAAATTATTTAAATACCCTTTTCCATATCTGTTTGATGAGGTAAAGCCATATTGTGTTCTTCCATGAGATGGTTACATATACTGAATTGATTCCCACACTCTTACTCCCTCGATCTTCCTCTAAACTGCTCTATTTTACACTTTTTCATTACGGTTGTGCCTTGCAGTCTCAAGAAGTTGCTAAGGCTTTTGGAGCAGTCTGCACTCCGGAGTTTTACTTGTTCAAAAAGGTAACTTGATTGATCCCTATGCACCAAGGATGAAGCCAATATGTCCAAGATCTCAACTTCGCTAATCCATGTACATTGTTTGCGATTTCTTGTAACTAATTCTATCATTGAGTACCAGGATGGGCGAAGGCCATTTGAACTTTTCTACCATGGACAGTTTGATGATTCAAGACCTAGTAACAATGTGCCAGTTACGGGAAGGTAAATTTTCTGATCTTATGCATACGCCTTTCCCATATGTTCATGCTTGTTTCCAATTTTGTAGGGATTTAAGTAGAGCGATTGACTGCGCACTTAGTGGCCAAGAGTTGTCTTTTGTGCAAAAACCCAGGTATCTTCAGCTGCTCCAGGACTTCATTTCTTACTCAATTATATGTATTTCACTTCACTTCATTGTCAATACATGTTTGCTGTTTCTGCAGTGTTGGATGCAGCATCAAATGGCACCCATGATTCCATGTAGAACTTCAATCTTCACCATTTGGCAGCTTGGGTTTTTTTTTTCAAATTAATGTGAAATCTGTTCTTTAGGTGAGTGCTTCTCGATAATTCATAGTTTGGACTTTGTAGTAGGATGACAGGCAGTTTCTCTTCTCCATTTTCACTTTAGATGCGTATAAGATCTTGCAAGGAAATGTCTTATACAGTTTAGCTCTCCTATGTTGTCACATTTCAAGAGAAGCATTTAAATGAAGATTCAAAAGAATTTATGATTCAACTTTCTAGGGTCCAAACATATAGCTAAAAGCATAGTCGAAATAACGAAGACACGCCACTTCATAGCCACATCATTAAATGTACATACCTAGGTGAAAATAATTGCTGTTTAAATAGATAAGACAATTTCTTTCAGCTCGATAAATACCCTCTTACCCTTATTTGAGTGAAAAAGAAAACCGTCATTCATTCATTTCACTATTTCTTGTACTTCTAGTTTTTACTTTACATAGTTTGTGCAAATGACATTTTGGTTCTCTTGATGATGTGCAGGTGTGCTGAAGCTTGTTTTCGAGTTAGTTCCAAGAGGGCAGTATCAGCATTGCGGAGGAGGAATATATGACGGCGTTGACAATTTTTGATGTTGGATATGTGAGAGGTTACAATATTTTTAGAAATAGCAGCAGGAATGCTTCCTATATGAAGCATGTATCAAAAAGAAAGAGGGGCTTTGTACATGCAATAGCACATTAGCGCCTAAATCTGCTAGGTGGTCACTGTGGAAGTAATAATGATACTAATATTTTTTTGGTGCAGAAAAAAGTGGCGACGTCCGGACTCGAACCGGAGGCCTTTATGGTGTGTTAGACTGACGCGATAAACAACCACAACATGACACAAACTTGGTGCCTTGCGTTCTAATCGAATATATAAATTATCTACTTAAGCTTATTAGAACAATGCCACTAAGCGAAGTGGCATGTCACACCTCCTTTGACTATCATTTGGTTCCTAACTGAAAAAAATATGGCATCAAAATGTGGTAAAAAGGTTAGCGTGTTATCCTCAAAATTTTTAACTATTGAAGTATAACAAGCATATCAAACATTTTATCAGTCACACTATGTTTATGTAAAATGTGATAGCGAACTAAATTTGTGCTAAATATAAGAAAAGATGGTTACACTCACAAAACATTGAAAGAACATTGACAAACATATATCATTCATTTAATGAGACAATGTTGCAAACTAAAACATGGGAGCATGCTATATACATCCACAGTATGCAAAATTCGTACTATGTGCGGTCTTCCATATACATTATACCTCCATGTGATTCTTGTGAGCAACTTCAAGTCTTCGACTCCATGTCAAGATCACCGGCATTTCCATCTTGTGCAGACTCCAATATCTCATGTCGTCAGAGCGTTGGGAAGTGAAGAGTGCGTGCCGAGGACCTTACCGCCGACGTCCGGGAAACACTCGTGCCCCGGCAATGGCTTCACCGTCCCATCCCTCTTGACCCTGATGGGGTACCTCATGAGGTGGCCTCTCATCTCCACCAGCTGCGGCGATACGTAGGACTTCCAGTTCTGTTCCGCCATCTCGTTCACTCGTCGGACGCATTGCTCGGACTGCGGCAGGCGAAAGCAGTCCTCCAGTGTCCCCAGATGCTCCGCCCATAGTGACATCCTATACCCGTACACCTGCAAACAACAATGGAGTATGATGTTACAAACAAGGTTCGGCATAACCGGCAGTAATCAACTACTCACCAGATTTACCCGTGCCCACCGACTAGTCTATAGTACCATCTGGATTTAGAGATATTTGTATGCTATTTTGATTCAGTATAAAAAATTAATGATAACTCGAGATGTATAAGACATTAAAATTGAGAAAATACAAAAGAAAATTTGAACTCAACCCGGAGGGGGAAAACTATCCAGAAAACAGGAATTCAAATTTGAATTTCCAAATTTAAAATTTGGATTGTTTTTTTCAAGAACTTAGATCAAACAGACACAAAATTAACAAAAATAAGAGCGCTAATTAATCTTATCCAGATTTGTCCGACCGCCGACTAGTAACCACCGATAATAGGTCAAAATACCAACCACCGAGTGGTAGCAAGCTGGGAAATGGGAAACCAAACCCTGGTTACAAACTCAAATCACTGTACAAAGTTTTCATGCGAGAAGAGTCCTACCTGTCCACGGGGCGGACTGTTGTTTCCTGCCCATTTGTACTGTGGCTGGTAGGCTCCCATTGCAATTTCAGTGTCCCGAGAACCTTCCATGGACCTCTGGTTTATGTTGGCAGAGCCGATGAGAACGTATTCGTCGTCGACAATCATCCCCTTGGAGTGCACATAGATCATGAACCTCCGGAGCATCTGCGCCATGCGCTGGATATAAGGAAGAAGAGAGAGATATCAAGTACATGCATTGATGGAACCCATATGCCCTAGGGCAAATACAAGTGCAGCAACACATAGCTGCTAATCAAAAATCAATATTTAGAAGACTTTGCATCGTTTGAAGCTCTTAGTGGCTACATGTTGTTGCACTTGTGTTTGCTCTAGGGCATCTGGGTTCCCATCAAGTATTTGTGTGTATCTGAGTTATTTACTAGGAAAGAATTACAGATGGTTATATACCAGAGAAGAACTGTCACCGGTTTGGCTCGGTGAAGACATGTCATGGGAAATTTCCCGTTTACCCAGGCAGTAGAAATTCAGGTAGTCCTGCGGATGGATGTCGCGTAATCCCTCGTTTTGGAGAGCCTCCACGATTAGCTTGTACATCATAGACATGGTTTGCCCCTTGATAATGAGATGAAATGGAAATCAAGATTATGTTAGATATAGATGTGTAATTGTCGAGGTAATGTTTGGTTGGATATATCATCTCATCATATATATTCATATAAGATAAACTACATAAATTCTTATAAGATAAAGAGATCATCATTGCGTTTGGTTACGCACTTGCATGAACTCATGCAGAATGAGGGAATGCAAGATTTTGGAATATTTTCGTAATATGTTGCAGGATTAGATTTGACTTTCCGTGCGGCATGAGTTCATGCAAGTTTGGTTAATCATATATAAACATATAATTACTGATAATTACTGGCAATTAGGTGAATGTTGGTGGTAATTAGTCCATGTTAATTGTGATTAGTGGTAATTAGTGCTGACTATAATTGATTAGGGGTAATTAGCGAGATCAGTGGTGCTTAGGAATAATTTATCAATGATTAGTGGTAATTAGTATTATTAGTGGTGATTAATAGTTATCAGTGTTTTGCAGAGATTAGCAATTATTGGTGGTGATTAATGGTATTTAGTAGTGATTTAATTAATGATTAGTGACAACTAATGCTGATTAGTGGTAAATAGTGGTAGTTTTATATATTAACCTAGCAATTATATTAACAAATTCGAATTTTCATACAATCATGATCAAATTTTTTTAGTCAAACAAATATCATTTCAATCCATCTTAAATCAACTCATACAAACAATCAAATAGAGTCTCATATCATCTTGAATCAAGTGACCAAAGTACCAAAATACATGTGCAGGTATGCATTATATTTGTTCAGTGTTTTAAGATCAAGAGATAATATAATTTACATATGTCTAAGTTCAAGAGAGAAATGTGATGCAATGGTTGGGAATAAACCTGCCAAAAGAGGATTTCCTGCATAACAGCAGTGGTGGGACTGCCTTCAGGCCACATCGGTATAACAACATAAACTGCAAATCGCTCCCCTGCCTTAATCTTGTTTGCAATCTTCAAGGCCAATTCCACAGGTATTAGGTTATCTGCACCTGTTCCCACAAGGTCACTCAAGTCATAATCTGGACTTTCCACTTCATCTCCGAACATAGATGTATGTTTAGATTGTATCCAAAATTTTGGCAAATTTAACCAGATTTAGATACTGTTTGGTTTACATGTTTGATTGAAGTCTCAACTTGTCTCACCAAAATTTGATAACGTTGACCTTAGAATTTGGAGTAGTAATCTAAAGTTGTCATCCAAACATGTCCTTAAAATTCGAAACCAAAATTTGGATGGTGAAGCGGGGCAAAATTAGAGTGCGATCCGAACATAGTGTACGTCTAAAATTTTCGCAAGATGTTCACACTAGCAAATTTGGCTAAACAATTCAATTTCTTCCCCAAGACTAACCAAAACTGGTGTGACACAATTGTTGGCCAAAGTTTTGACTAACCATAACTTTGTAACAAATGGTGGTGAGAAAAATTTCTATTTTTACTATCTTTCAATCAATCATATGTGTGACTTCTTCAACACACATCCGAACCCCTAAAAAAAACACTAATGCACACATCAAGTCTCCAGCAAAACTCATACATGAAAATAAAAAGTGATCAAGAGTCGGACTCACGACCTTTTTTTGTGTGATTATATGAAGAAAGAATCTTAGGAAATCTAAGAGCAAGTCATAATGCAGAAGAAATTGTGATGTAAAAATCTAGTTTGTGAAAAGCCCCTAACAAGCACAAAGAAAGCAACAAACATAACTAGGTACCTGCACTTCTATGCGAAGACCAGCTAAATGAAGATCCAATGAAATACTGGTTTTCAATGTAAATGAAGTGCTGTGCAGACCTAATGGCCTGTATGTATGCGCTGTGTATGCTCTTGTCGATCGCCAGATTCTTTGCACAGACAAGATTCTGCCCAAGAAAGAGCAAAAAACACCATCTCAGGACAAGAACACATCTTCAGATCATAAATCAGTATCCGAAAACTTGTATTTTCAGTGTGGAAATTGAATTCCATATGGCTGTAAAAAGCTATATATGATGCATATACATTCCAGTTTCTAAAATGAACCCAACCTGTGACTCGGCCTCCTGAACAAGTTTCGGAAATCCCTTTACTGAACCTGAATCAATGGACCTGAAGACCTAGCCATAATCCAACAGGGAAAAATTAATTAGTTAATACAGTAATTGTAGATTTTTTATGTCATAGGAACTGGTAATACCTGTGCATGCCAGCTCTCAGGATCCTTGTCATCACAAACATGTGCATTTAGCTCATCTGTAGAAGGTGAAATGATCCACGACATCCGTTTTATGTTTACCAGGGTATCATGATGCCAACTTACAGCCCTCCTAACACTGACTTTCCATTTTGCAGCTTTCCTCCATCTCTGTTCAAAGTTTGTAAGTATATCGTACGCGGCAGGGCCCTCGATCTTGCAATGCAAATCATGCCATGGCTGCCTTGGTCCATAGCTGTTAACCTGAAGATGTGGAAAGAAGTGGGTTGTATAGTCAATTCTAGTTATGCAAATTTGATAGAAAAAATCGGGAGTAAATTGTATTTTGAGTCTCCAAACTTGTATAATTGTGTCATTTAGACTGTTAAACTTGAGATTTAACTTAACAGGTCTTCCAACTTATCTTTGTTAGTCAAATTTGTTTCTAAACTTGTTTACATTAGTTAATTTAGTCAATTTTTGGTTAATTAAGTGTTGGAATTAAATGCAAATTTTTCATTTTTGGTCGCATATTTTTTATTGTTGAATTTTTATCATCTCTTTCCTACTAATTTTTAAGCGTTTAATCAAAATAATACCACATCATCAATCCATTTGAGTGTGTCATTTCATCAAGAAGTTAACATTATAATGTTATGTAGCACTATACTACAATAAAAAAGTTGATCTGACATACAACATCAAATTAGAAGTGTCATATCATAATGTTCTGTTATTTTCCTATTAATTTAAATGATAAATGTGTCTAAGTAAAATAGTCAAATAAGTACAGGGATCCACTTAAGTTAAATTTAAAATTTAAAAATCTAAATGATACACCAGATCAAGTTTAAGAATTTAGGTGCAATTCACTCAAAAATCAGTATCCTTTCCCTTATTTTACGTGGAGTTAAGAAGGAAAACTGCAACCAGATGAGAGAGAACTTACAGGAAATGTAGGATTGTGAAAATCATCCTTAAAAACAGTATCAAGATCCTTGAAAAGCCTGTGTTCAGGTGTATCATATCTGCCATCACACAAGTCCAGGCCACCGATAAAAGAAGTTATTTTGCGATTATTTCCAGTGGCTTGGGTATCAACAAGGACACATTTTTGATGGTGTGTAAATAGAGTTCCCACAACCTGGAGAAGAAAAAAATTGCTTCAGAAACACCAGAATATGGTTGTGCACATAACTCAGATGTACAATTATAAGCATTTGTCACAAAACAAAATGTCTTCCATGAATATAGATGATTACCAATGTTCATGTTGTCATATCCAGTTATGAAAATGGCATGCTAGTACTACCATGTTCTCACATGCAGTCCACAGATCAACAGTTGTTGCTTGAAAATGCTCAAGTTTCTATCAGGAAGAGAGACATCCTCACCTGCTGCTTGAAAATGCTAAGTTTGGTGCTGGCATAGCGAGGAGTCAACACACAGTGGACACCTGAATGCCTGAAAAACTTCCGAGCTTCCTCGTCATGTGTATGCATGATACCATCCTGCATTTGGCCTACATCATTTCTATCAGACCATTCTTTTCTGAAGAAGACAGTAAACAAAGTCAAGTGTTCGAAGCAACACCAGCAGCAAAAAATAAAGGTAGAACATGAACTGTTCAAGCAAAGAGGAGAACAAATGAATTTGTTCACTTTTATGTAAATTTACTTTGGTTATAACATGGAGAAAATAAGCATCCAAGTGCTCTTTTTTTCAAGAAAGATTTGCAGACGCCAGACCAGCATCTGTATTTGGAATGATTGATACCCACTACTGTAACCTCTTTTGGATAAAGCTGGCATGAATTATCTATACCTAATAGTTGCTCCTACAATCTGGTGTCACTGAGAGATGCCACTATAGTTTTGGGAGAAAGATTATATCTATTTCATTAAGTTCTAGATACATAAAGGATCATTGTCATTTTGCATTTAAGTTCCTACTTGTTTTCTTTCTTACAAATATACTTCTTATCTATACTTCTCAACACTCCTCCTCAAGATAAATGATAAATATCAATCAATTATATCTTATTACATAGTTTCGATAATCCTATGGAGTTAAGACTCTTTTAAGACAATCAGCAACTTAATCTTTAGAATGGATGTACTCAAACTTTAAAGTTCCATCCTCCAACTTTAATTTCCTTGATAAAAAACCAATTAATCTCAATATACTTGATCCTATCATGTTGGACATGATTGTTTGCAATATTGAGAGCTGACTGATTGTCACACATAAATTTCAATGGATTGCCCTGAGCGATCTTCAGCCTTTCCAAGAGAGCCTTTAACTAGAACAGCTCAGTCACCCTTTGGGCCATGACTCTATACTCAGTTTCTGCTGTAGATTTTGCTATAATTGATTACTTTTTGCTTCTCTAGAAAACTAAGTTCCCTCCTACAAACACATAGTTGCTAGAGGTTGACCTTCGATCATCAACACAACTTCCTCAGTCAGCATTACTATAAGCCTCAACTTCGAAATGACCATGACATTGGAATAACAGTCCTTTCCTGGAGATCCTTTCAAGTACCTAAGAATATGATAGACTGCATCCATGTCCTTTTTTGGGATCATGCATGTAGTGACTCACCACGCTAATAGCAAAAGTAATGTCAGGACAAGTTTGACATAAGTATATCAAGCGACCCACCAGCCGCTAATATCTCTCACAGTCCACTGACTCTCCTACCTCTGCATTCAACTTAGACTTGTGGTTGATAGGAGTAACCGCAGATCGGCAACCCAGCATGCCAGTCTCCTTGAGTAGATCTAGGACATATTTCCTTTGGGAGAGAACAACGCCTCCAGTGCCATAAGCGAACTCAATCCCAAGGATTCACTTTAACTTTCCCAAATCTTTGACCTCGAACTCTTTTGCCAGTCTCTTTTTCAAATGAGCAATCTCCTCCTCATCATCCCTAGTGATGATCATATCATCCACATACATAGCTAGCATGGTGATGTGTGAGCCTCTATGCTGAGAGAACAGTGTATGGTCAACATTAGATTGTTGATATCCCATACTCACCACTGCTCGTATAAAGCGATCAAACCACGCTTGAGGAGATTGTTTCAGCCCATATAGCGACTTCCTCAATTTGCACACATTCCCAACAATCTTCTTTGTGAAAAAAAGCCTGGCGGAATCTCCATGTATACTTCTTCTGATAGATTACCGTAAAGAAAAGCATTCTTCACATCCATCTGGTGCATCTGCCATCCACAATTCACAGCAAGTGACATCAGAGTCCTCACTGTGTTCTACTTGGCCACTGGTGCAAATGTTTCATCATAGTCGATTCCATAGGTTTGGCTGTAACTTTTGGTCACCAGTCTTGCCTTGTAGTGCCCGACCTTTCCTTATGGTGTTTGCTTTATGTGAACACTCATTTGCAGCCAACAGCCTTCTTCCCTGCTAGTAGTGGCACCAGCTCCCAGGTATAATTTGTGTCAAGAGCATCGAGCTCCTCAAACATAGCCGCTTTTCATCTCGGATCCTCTTTGGCCTCTCGCCAACACCTGGGAATAAAGATAGAATCCAAGGAAGCCACAAAAGTTCTATGTGCATGTGAGATGTTAGAATATGAGACAAAATGAGCAATGTCATGTTCAAAATCATAGCGGTTAGGGGGATTCCCCGCATGAACTCCTCCTCAAAGGCACATGGGATGCATAAGGATATATCATACCTCCACTGGGATCTGAAGGATCCTCAGTGAGCAACGGGGGTGCTTTAGGTGTCGAGTAAAAAAGGTACTCGAGGTTTGGACTTGGCACAGAAGACTGAGAGACAGAGACAATGGTACCACCACTAGCAGTTTTCTTCCCTCTTCTCCTGTACACAATCAAGTCATCTCCTCTTTTCTAACCGCATTCACCAGTACACTCCCCTCCAAGTGTATGGTCCTCCACCCACTCCTCCTGCAACTCCCCCTCACCACCGTCCTCCTCATCCTCGTCATCTTCACCATCATCACTTTGCACCTCTACTGCAGGTGTCTGAATAGGGCAAGATAGACACAACTACTAGCTCTATATTTTTTCTCTCCCCTTCTCGACCATCACCGTCTGTGATGAGAGAGCCCTAATCAATAGGAGATACAGTACCAAAGTATGGTTCCCATTCTCTAAAAGTGACATCCATGCTTATATGAATCCTCTTCTCCACTGGACTCCAACAAACATATCCCTTCTGAGTCAGAGAGTATCCCACAAACATACACTTCACTGCATGGGGTTCCAATTTTCCAACTCTAGGTCTATTATCCTTCACAAAACAAACGCACCCAAAGACCTTCAAGGGAACGATGTACTTGTTCTTCCCATGCCACATTTCATAAGGGGTCGTCTAGTCCAGAATCTGTGAGGGCATCTTGTTAATCAAATAGGCAGCAGTCAACACTGCATAACTCCACATGTTCTTGGGAACATTCATCCCCATCATCATGCATCGAACCACCTCTAAAAGATGCATGTTCTTTCTTTCTACAACCCCATTCTGAGTTGGGGTGTACGGACAGGTGGTTTGGTGATAAATCCCAACAGCTGATAAGTAGTCTTTGAAGGCTTTTTTGGTATACTCCAGACCATTATCTGTCCTCAGTATCTTCACCTTAGCACCATACTGAGTCTGAATATACCTGTAAAGTCTTGAAAACATTCAAACACTTCACGTTGACTTTTCATCAAGTAAACCCACACTAACTAAGTATGACAATCAATGAAGGAGACAAACCATTTAAATCCATTTATAGAAGCTGTGGAACATGAATCCCATACATTAGAATGTATCATATCAAATACAGCAGAACTTCTACGACCAGAACTCATATACGAGCTTCTGGTGTGTTTCTTAAACTCACATGCATCACATACAAGTCGTTTGCCCTCTGCTCTCACGAACAAGTAGAGAAACACTCTACTCAAGACAGAAAAAGAAGAATGTCCCATACGACAGTGTAAAAGTAAGATCTGATACTCCACACTCTCCACTCTCCTCAACTCTGGATCAACTACTGTAGCCATAACTGCCTCATCCAACCCCCTGTCCAGGTACCATAGTCCTCTATGCCAAGTGCCAGTCCCCAATACTCTTCCAGACTTCTTTTCCTGAATCTTCACCTTTGGAATGGCAAAGACAACATGACAATTAAGTTGGAGAATAAGAGCACTAATAGATAGCAAGCTAACAGGAAAAGAAAGAGCATGCAAAACAATAGACAACGTGAGGGACTCAGTGCACTTGACAGAACCAACACCAACAACATGTTGTGTTGTTCCATTTGAAATAGCGATCCCATCTGTTTTAGATAGTCGGGTGTATGTCTTAAATTTTGGTTGAGAACCTGTGACATGACTAGATGCACCTGTATCTAAGACCCAATCCTGTGAGTTGGCCATACGAAAGGATGCAAGTGCTTGTGTGGAAGTACCTGCACCAGAGTGAGCAAAGGTGGCAGTGTTACCCATGGAGGCAGATGATGAGCTGCTTGTCTTCTTGCTATCACTTGGAGGCTTGGCCTTCCTTATGATCTCGATCACCTCCTTCTCATGTGCGCTTAACGCTCCAAAATGGTCAAACTGGGATTCTCCCTCCTCATATACAGCTAGCTGGGCTCTCTGGCCCCCAGATGGACCTCCTCGACTACCTCGGCCTCCTCAACTACCTCGGCCTCCTCAACCTCGACCTCTACCCCTGAGAGACTGTCCCTTATCTTTTTTGGGACAGAAGCGAGCAATGTGGCTAATCTCACCATAGGTATAGCACTCCACACCCTGTTTTGAGTCTCCAAGAGCCTTCGAGTGTGAGGCCATCAATGCTGACTTTGCTCCAGCATTGTTTGACACTTCGGGCATCAATTTCATCCTGCTTTCTTCATGAATCATAGCAGAGATTGCTTCATCAAGGAAGGGGAACTCCATGCTGCCCAGAAGTTGAGATCTTCGTGGATAAAATGCATTGTTGAGGCCTTGCAAGAAATTCATGGTCATGTCCAACATGTCCCTCGCATAGGTGGGAATCTCACATCTACTACAGAGAGGGTTGGTGCACATTGGCCTCTCAAAGTAATCGAGATCAGTCTAAAATTAGAGTAACTCAGCAGCATACTCCTAGACTGAGCGATCTCCCTATGTGGCATCCTTGATTTGCTCCCTAATTTAGAAAATCCTCATGATATTTCCCTCACTCGAAAATCTGTTCTGTAAGTTATTCTACATGTCACTCACAAATTCCAACCCATCAATAGAACTGACAAGTGAGGGAATCATGGAGCCAAGGAGCCATAGATAGATCATCATGTGAGTGGACCTCCATGCCTGCCACTCACTAGACCCTTGATCTGCCGGTGTCTTGACCTCTCCTGCCAGATACTCCTCAAGCCCTCTCATAGCAAGTGCTCCCCTCACTCGTCGGGACCAACCCAAATATGCCCTCATACCATCAAGCTTCAAATCGATTGGAATTAACTTCAACTTAGGAGGCATGGGAGGTGGTTGCCGTAGTACTGGACCAACCGAAGAGGATGACGCAACCCCCATTGTCTTGAGAAGATTTGCAAATGCCGTCAACAGCCTCTTCGTGTCCTCATCCATTACCTCAACTTTGATCTCCTCCTCGGCCGATTTGCAAATCCCTTCTTGGACAAGACAAAGAGCCTCAAAGAGCTCTGTCACAGTGGTGTGGCAGCGGCAGCCCTCCTTTATAATAGCAAAAGCGGCGGCGGCGGCTGTAACATCCTGAGTTTTGGGGTGAAAAGTTTCTTTCTTAAAAGTCATGCATGCATATGTCTCATCTAGATCAACCAAATCAGCCTCAACTTTATTCTGTTCTAGCCCTAAATCTCCAAAATCTATCCTGTGACCCCAAGTCAAAATCTGACTTGCCAGATTTGATCTATCAGTTATCCTAAACCTAAAGTCTTCAGGAGCCAGATTGAATTCTAACCCTAACTCCCAGTATCTAAGTCTCTTTCTGTTTTCGAAAACAGGAAATCCAGATTTACCCTAAGTACCCCAGTTTCCAGATAATTGAGTTATTTTGATTTAACCCTATCCAGACTCAAGTATCCCCTGGAATATGTTCCTAGGTATATCCTCAACTAACTCCAAAAAGTTGGGAACCAGATTAACTCATCTGAACACTTTTCGCGGGAAGGTCCAAATTTTGCTGCGAATAGGTCCTTTTCTGTTTACCTGGAAGCCTGAAAAGGCTAAAATCTACAAATCAACTCCAACTCCAGAATTTCTTCAGGGAACACCTGCCAGATGCTATTTTATACAGATCTCTCTTTTGATCAGACTTCAAAATCTCTCTCCAATCACCAGAACTCGAGATCGACAAAATCCAGATCTGTTTTACCCTAATTTTACCCTATTTTCGAAAAGAGGCGAAATCCCTCAAATCTAATCAAACTTTCTCCAAATTTGAGCTAAATGAGTATTAATAGAAATATTATACTCAGCCTTGGAATCAAATTCCAAATTGAACCTCTCAAAGACCAGATTTGCAGTTTAGTCCAAAGCCAAACCAACAATCATCGCAAATCAGTCCCTGGTTCGACCACGGGCTACTGTGCACGACCAGGCTGTTACAATCGACCACGAGCGCCGGAGTTTGGTCGTCGCCGTTGCCGTTGCCGCTGCCGCAGTTTCGTCGCCGGCGATCTCCAACGTTACCACCTCAGACACTGTTTCCCTGCCGCGTGTGCGCATCGTGTTCGCCACCGTGGAATCACCTCGCCCGACAGCAGCGCCTTCGTTCTCCCGCGCGCATGCCCGACAACGGCAGCCCAGCTGCGCCACGTTGCAAACATGCCTGGGGGAAACATCAACTCGCCGTTGCATCAACCAGGACTGCGCGCCAGGCTGCAAAAGCCGGCACGGCCGCTGGAGCGCGTCGCTTCGCTGCTGTCCCGCCCGGCCGGTCAATTCACCGTCGATTCGAGCTTCAATTCTCCAGGCAATTCCAGCCGTTGCTAGCTTCTAGCTGTGCCTATAAAAGCCACCCCAGCCCAGCTCGAAGACACTCACACCAGAACCACTCAAGTTCCAAACCCCGCTCTCTTCTTCGTCTTCTTCGGCGAGCTCGAAGAGAGGCTCACGGTGCCAGGCCAATCCACTGCACCGAGCTCCAAATTGAAGCTACCAGTAAGCCTCTCTCATCCACTTACCTGTGTAGTAGCAGCCAATTGAACTCTAGCGCACCTCATCGCCGGGAATTGCTGATTTTCCCCGACAACTCCGGCGAGCAATTAATCCCTAACTAAACCAAATTAGCTCTCGAGCCTATGATCAAACATGATCAGTGGACTGTGTGGAACACATCTAAGCAACCAGAATCACCAATTTTGCTAAAACTTGGAAAACCCCAAATTTACACCTTGCATGCAAACTGGGACTCGCCGTTAAGCTTCTGTGGTGATTTTCCAGTTAAATTTACTTCACACCTAGCTTTGTTATGCCCCAGAGACCCTCCTCAAGCAAGGACTCGAGTTCAATTGCCCTAGAACAGAAATACCCAAATCAGGATTGAGTTCATCCTTCCTCCAGCCAATATCTTCTAAATTCAGCCACTCCAGCTCAAACCACCTTGCCACCTAGATGTTTTGGATCATTTTGAGCAACTTTGTCTTCTACCACGACCCCTAATTCGGCCTAGAACAGGAGTTATGGCTATGCCCTAGTTGCTGTACTGTTTGTGCTGCAGGTACTCCAGGCCAGTCAACTTCTTCGCTGGTTTTCATCACCTTCCAGCCATCTCCTGCCCTAGATCCTGTTGAGACATTTGTTTCTGCTACAAATGCCTAACTACCAGACAAAGTGGTGCATCAATTGGAGCCTTGAGTCAAAAGATATGGCTAACCCTAGTTTCTGGCCATGTCAACCCTATGCCAGGCTGTGTCAGCCAGTGGCATTGAGCCTTTTCACCCACTTCCAGCCATGCGCTTTGAAAATAACTTTGTCCCTTAGACTCCTGACGTTGTGATCTACACTTTTCTCTACTGTCACAATTTGAGTTGAGCCCTCTATCATTCATCGACCCTATGTCGATGCCTTGAACCGAATGTCGACCTAAAGACGTTCGCTGGTTTTTTTTAAGCGAACCAGTCACAACCTTGATATCATTCTGATATTTTGAGACATTTGGAACCTTGTAAACCTTTGACAGCTAATCTTAACATTGGTTTCCTTAACTTAACCCTAATCAGCCTCTAAACCCAATCATTTCAGAATCATCAAGACTTCATCTTTGCATCAATGCATATAGTATAATAATGTATTGAAAAGATTGTGATTATTGGTTATTTGTTGGTTTGGAGAGCAGATCAAGAGCCCGAGTTCGAGGACTTCACTGCAGATCCGACGTCAACTGCTGTATTTTACGACGCGGAAGGCAAGTCATATCCTTGGTCATCTTGAACCTATATTTTAAATGTTGCTAAAACATAACCTTGAATATAGATAATATTGCATGAGAAAGATTGAGAATGGTTGATTTATGAATTGGCAGTACTAGACTGGTTATCTGTGAAATGTGAAATAAACAAATTTTGAGCCATGAACTATTACATGTATTTATATACTTATATTCATGAAATAAAACCTCTAGCCGTGACCAGAAAATGGTATGGATGGCGGTAGCACTGGAGGTGCTAGACTGCAAAGGAATGCAGGCACTGAAGGTGCAGGGTTGTGGATGGTCTGGTCACTGGCATATAAGGACTAGAACCTTGTGTTGTGCGTCTAGTGGCATGAACAACGTGCTAACCGCAAGCCTGGTATGGGACAGGCCTGAACAACTACTTATGTGGATCGCACATGAAACTCCTGCATGAGATGTGTTGTGATGATTGATATGGAGGCTGACTCCCACTATCACTGAAGGTGATCTGACATTAGACCCAGCAATGGGGAAATGAGTAAGGGTGGGGGTATAGCCCGCCACAACTGTGTTTCGCGAGAGATCCACAGGGTCGGGGGTGAATTGTAAGTGATACATAACAAAAGTTCTTGTTATTTCCACCTTGCCGCTCACAATATGAAGTGAGTCAGGGGTCCAATCATTTTGTTATGATAGGAAGGGTTTGAAAGTGGAATATCTTGCGGGTAAATTGGTACCTCTCTGCAGAGTTAAAAACGTATTCGAATACTCCGAGCTCCCGGGTTTATAGGAGTCTGCTGCGGTGGATTAAATCCACGGGGTGCGACACAAGTATTATTTTCTAAATAAAATATGTTTAATCAAGATTACCCAAATGACATGTGTTGTCATGATAAGGAGTGCTGCCGTGGGCTGTCGTGTGTCGACGTGTCGCGGTAGTGCTATAATCTAGTGAACATGAATGATGATGTTATATTATGAAAAGTGCTGCCATAAGATGAGATGAGAAAGGAAAATGTTATTTTACAAACATTCATAATTCTTGACTAGTCTAGATTCATATCATCACTACTATATGTATCTACTCTTACCTATGACTTGCTGAGTACGTAAGTGCTCACCCTTGCATGCAATCTACAAATCAATAGACGGAGCAATCAACAATCAAGATGAAGGCGTGGAGGACTTCTTGGATCCAGAAGGATGAGCGTCAGTCCCGCCAGAGCCCTGATGTGTGTTGTTCTGCTGTCCACTTCTCTTTGTGGGTGGGTCACCTACCTTCTGCTGTGTAGATGTTATTTTGCTAAACCATGTATGCCGTGAAGGCATTGTAATCTTCTTATGTAATATCAAGGCCAGCGGGCCACACTGCTTAACTATTTTGTAAGTTACTCTGTTGCAATGTGATATACTCCTGTGCTTGACTTATCCTGGGACGTCAAGGGTATGTGTATGCTATGCATATATGGGACTAGCTGCAGCGAGCTAGGTCTCTACAGGAGTAGTCGTAGTCCCAGTTTCGGGGCGCGACAGCGGCCCTCCTTCACAGCAACATCCTTCGCATCAGCAGCAGCAGTGGCTCCTTCACAGCAACAGCAACATCCTTCGCATCAGCAGCAGCAGTGGCTCCTTCACAGCAACAGCATCATCCTTCACATCCGCAAACCCATGGGGGGGAAGGGGGCTCCTTCACAACGTGGGACACGGTAGCGCAAGAACTGAAGGCCGCGGGCGGTGGCCACCGCCGAGACAAGGAGCTGCTGCGAGTGCACCTGCGGCGAGGGCACTGGAGGGCCGGGCCCGCCACGCTGTTCCCGTCGTGGAAGCTGGAGGGGTCTCTGTCGACGGACGCGGCGGTGACTCAAGAGGCTGTGGCGTCAGTGTGGCAGCTGGGAGCCAGCCTGTAAGAGATCCACGTGTGATGCAGGCCGGGCAGCATTGCCGCAGTGGGAGGAGGGTTTGTTGTCAGCAACGCTGCCTATGCGTCGTCCATCAACATCGGGCCTGATCTAGCGCTGTTCCTCACTAGCATCTCGTGAGACCCTTCACCAGCAGCGTGCGGGCCTCCTCCTTCATTGGCGGCGTTAGTCTGAACCGCCTCTTCCTTCCAGCACCGTTGCCTATGCGCCGTCCATCAACGTCGGGCCGAAGCCCCTTTTTCTCCTAGACGCCAATCAATGTTAGAGGCTAATGGAGAACAGGTTGAGTTGGAAGAGGAGCCGGTGGCCAGAGAAGGGGGGTTTTCTGATGGTGGTGGCTGGTTAGGGACGGGGAATGGACTCTGATACCATATAATTTTGGGAAAATTGTTAGATCTATTTCATTAAACTCTGGATACATAAAAGATCATTGTCATTTTGCATTTAGATCCTTACTTGCTTCTTTTCTTACAAATATATCTCTTATCTATACTTCTCAACAGCCACCTTGGTTTAATATTATTGCCAACAATCTTATATAAGTGGAGAGTGACACCATTGACACAAGAAACATCAAGAGAAAATCACAAAAAGTTCCGAGTAATTGTATCATATTGTCACAAAATCTCAGATTTTAGAAATTGTTTCACTCCGGCAGCCACATGGGCCCCAACCCCTACATCCTTCGCCGTCGCCGGGCACCTTGCCTCCACCTCCCTGACCTCTTCCACCTCAAAGTGCACAAACACTGACTTCTCGCTCGCTGACTTCCTCATCCTCACTGGCAGCTGCAGCGCCTCACCGTCCCCCTCCGCCGCAGCCGTCTCCGACCGGCTCCTCTCCATGTGCACGTGCTCCCGCTCGCTCTCCTGCTTGATGTCCCTCCTCTCTGGCTTCGGCGGAGCCGGATCTACCATTCCCGCAAGCGGCGGCTCCGGAGCAAGGGCTGCGAGGCGGGAGAGGTTAAGGACCTGAGCCGATCAAAGGTAAGCAACGGCACGCGTGAGAGCCACCGATGCTCGTCGCTGCGGCGGCGACCTTGGAGTCGGCGGCGATGGTGCCGATGACGGCGTGGTGGGACTGCAAATCCACATAGGCATACAATGGCAACGTACTGGCTAGCTAAGCACCTGCGGGGTCACACTTTTCAATTTTTCGTCCTTCTCATAGTGGTTTGATGAAAATAGCTAGGTGAAGTGCAACAAGAAGCAAAAAATATCCTCGTTATATGTTACTATTTCTAAAATCTGAGATTTTGTGATAATAAGATACAAATACGTGAGATTTTCTATCATTTTCTGTCAGACATCAACAAGAGGAAGATGATGACTTACCTACAAATTCTCTACCTTTTCATTGTTCCCATGCTTTAACTTGCAAAGTTGACTGAGTTCATTAGAAATAAATTGTTCTTCATTTCTCATTCGTTGTTTCTAGCATTGGACGACCATTTATACTCTTAACATTGTAAACCATAATGAAATAGAACAGTACGTTGATTTTGATATATCTACATTTCATGGAAGAAACAAATGAACAAGTTCAAGTGGGGGAGTAAATGGAGAATACAGAAAAAAGCATACCGTTTTCAAGAGAAATTTGTCATGCGATGTCTTGTCGTCCCAAAGCAACACGATAACACGGACGCCCTCCCGAACCTTTCTCTTCAAGAGCTCCCCAAGTATCATCGGGTTTCCATCACGCAAAGGTTTCGTCGGTTCCCTCACAAGCTTGACGGGATGATATATTGACCAGCCAATTATATAAATCAGGTGGTGAGCTTCAACAATTGCATGGCAAATGTCTTCCCAACATTTGTTCTGTTCAAACATCCTCCCACCATCAATTTCAATCTTAGGACGGAAATCATCGTTAACATGGGCATCTTGATATAGAGTAACCTTCACGCCCTTCCGAAGAGGAAAATAAGCATTTGGCACACCGACACCGTCTGCGTACAGTGGATTCTGATCTATCGGCTTATACTGCAACGAAAAATGCAGCTCAGGAGATGGCTTCATAGGATTGCTATACTGACCAACAATTGGAAACCATCCACTGGTCATTTCTTCTGGTGCTATTTCTTCAACAGGTATTGAAGCCACACCGATAAGTTCCGCACCGAAAACGTCGTTGTCTTTCACATGAAACTCAACTCTACTGACAGCATGAGCAACCTGAACATAGAAGTGCTCCTCCCATTTAGGATTCTCGGAGTTGGGAATTACCCGAGTTTGCGCAACCGTAGCTCCTGCAAGGCAAACCGAAACATATGGATCACTGGTTATGATCTTCCTCATGTCTGGATGTGGTTCAGATTTTCCGCAATCAGTCCTGCAGGCTCCATAGCCAGTGAAGCATCTTCGCATCCGTTCAGTCATGAGATCCATGTTGGGAAGGCATTTTGCCTCCACTATCTGAATCTCCAAATCACCATGCAAGAGCATAGTAGTCCCAGATCCACTAGAATTTTTCCCCATTCTATCCAGGTATGAATGAAATCTACCAAACAGTAAGGTGAATCAGAAGTTAAACTGCCATGATCCCAGAAGAAGCATCGATCATTTGCAAGCAAAATTTCATTGTCGGATGTCGATATTATCGTACTTACGCCAAATGTTAACCTGGAGAGTATGAATATAATTCTGAGAAGTTGAATGTAAACCTCATCATGGGAGAGATTATATGTTTACCAAGATTACACAAAAGTCTAGACAATAAGTTTCTTTCAGAAAAAATGACATGAATAGCAAGATGTTCGAACATTATATGTATCAGAACAACATTGATGCTATTCTATGCTGTAATTTGGGTTTAGCAAACGTATGAACCCCAGTTGTGGTCTTCACCATTAAAATTTCATTCGGAGTTCTAGCAAAACTAGGGGTTGTTTGATCAGTGACCTCACCACCATAAGACATGCCTCAAATTGAAATTTATTAAATCACCTTTTTAATGGACAACCATAATGAGAGATGCCAGGGTTTAGAAAACTTATGACCTGATTGCTAGCGATAACCAGTCAAACCATACGAGGTTGGGATAGTAAATCTTAGTTTTAACTCTATTTTATAACTAATTTACTCCGAATTAGTCTCATGATTAGCTATATTGGGATTGAAACACTACCCAGTCTCCTATAGGAGACAACAGTAGTGTAAACTTACGATTGAGTCAGACTCATTCATGCTGATTCATGATTTTTCGAAATTAGTTGGATTCTGGCAACCAAATGGGTCTAAAAACCACCTCAAATCTAGCTTTTCGAACCCTGATACATGCGCTTATGTGAGGATGTCTTACATCACCATCAATATTTAAGATAGCCATCCAAACATTCCCTCAATTTTCACATATATGCCAGGAAATTTTTATGAAGCCTCGAGACCAAACACCATGATTTGATCACTCATGTTCTCATTATGTTCCTAGACATCGGTGGCACCACCTGTAAGGTGTGGGCCCACCACACTTTTTGAAAACAAAAATCAACCCTATAAGAACTTAAATAAAAATCCTTAAAAACTACATAAATTTTAAAACATTGATTCCACTAAATATATAAATCTATCCATATAATTACTAATTACACAGTAAGTACCAGCTCCCACATTTGCCGAAAAATCAAGAAAATCTCACATTAATTAAAAAATAGATCTAACCATCTAATCTGATGGTCACAAGTTATAATAGAACAGATTTACGAAAGAAATCCTTCACTAATACAACTCTAAGTCAAAATACTAAAAATTCAAAATTAAAATTATTAAATTTTGAAACCTTAACTTATACAGACACTAAGATTAAACTTTTGAAATTATGAAATTCTTAAATAATACAATTTTCAGAAAGATATAAAAAAATTGGAAATAAAATTATTAATTTTTTGGAATCTTAACTAATATAAATTCTAAGACTTAATATTAAAAAAATAAAATTCAGAATTAAAATTATAAAATTTTTCTAAAACATTGACTAATAGAGACTCTAAGAGTAAATATTAACAAAAATAGCTCTTACGTTTACCGAAAAATCCAGAAAATCCAACATTAATGAAAAAGAGAAAAAGATCTGACCATCTAATCCTGTGGTCCTGAATTTTAACGGACCTGATTTATGAAAGAAATTCTTGACTAATATAAACTCTAACGCTAAATATTAATTAAAACTAAAAATTCTGAATTACATATATTAATTTATAAAACCTTAAATAATAAAAAAATCTATGACTAAATATAAAGTAAAATTAAATTTATTAAATTTATAATATTTATAACTTCTTAAATAATACATTTTTAAAGAAAAAACATTACAAATTCGGAATTAAAATTATTAAATTTCTAAAACAATGACTAACACAATCTCTAATAGCAAATATTAATAGTAATTAAAAATTCACAATTAAAATTTTTAAAATTCTAAAATTTTAACTAATACAAATTCTAAGATTAAATATATAATTTATCTGAATTCTTAAAGATATATTAGTTTTAAATTAGTCTTTAAAGAGACTTGGGTCTATTAAATAATACCCCAGGCATAACTCATGTAAGTCATCAAAGTTTGATGATCAAGTTTGTTAAGTTTTCTCTTGAGTTCTCAGTTTAGGATAGATTTGATGGTTTTACAATAACATGCAATGTGCATTTGTTTACTTTGTTAAAAGCAAATGTTTGCATTTTATTTCTTTTAGTAGATTGTTCATCTAAGATTTGTCTGTCTATAGGTATAGTTCGTTAGGTCTGAGAACCTTCATGACTAATGTTTGAGTATTTTAATAAGTCATTTTTTTGTTTACTCTCTAATTATTATCTTTTGTTTTGAAGCAACATAAATAACTAAATCCTTATAAACCACTCATAGGTAAGAAGTATATATAAGTAGTTGATCATACGTGTTTTTGATTTGTTGTAGTTCTTTTACCAAAGTACTCACATGTAGATTATTGGATAAAAATCGATTGTTTGGCTCGACAAAAATAGAGGAGACACATGTGTGCTTTAAATTGATTTTTTCATGTATTTTTTCATCACAATAGATATATTTTTATCTCAAGCATTAAATACTTGAACAACTCTCGCTAACTACTACCAAAACTCCCCTTCTCTCTCATATGTCTCTCTAATCAATTCATGTGTTTTTATGTACAGGAGGCTTGCAACATAAAAAATCTTCGACAATACTATATGTATATTACAAAATTACTCATAAATTTGCATTAAGAGTCGGCGTAGATTATTAAAGGTAACTCTAACTCAGATCTAAAAAAGATTACTTTACATCCTACATGGAATATTTTTACATTATTTTTGCTCTTTACTAATCCAATACAACTTGGATTTTTTTTTATTTCAAATTTTGTTGCCACCACCTTTTAGAGCTAATTATTGCTAGCTTTATCAATATTTTTCTATTTTTATTTTTTTAACATAGTTTAAGGAAAGTTTTATCAAACAAATATAGAATATCATCACCATCTCTAATTTTAAAAGTTGTTTTGCAGCCACTCTAGATTGACTTCTAAATGTGTTTCTGTTTGATGTATATTAATATTCTAACAATCACAATATATAGGTAGTCTCAACTAATCCAATCATATGATAGTCCAAAGTTACAATGGTGCAGATTTAAAGTCATCTTTAAGGACTTTTCCTAAAAAGAAAATTTTGAAATAAGGAATTTTCTATATATGTATAAAAATAAAAAATTTAGAAAATTATTGTATTTATGAAATCTTGATTCATATCAACTCTAAGACAAAATATCAGAGAAAATTAAAAATTTGAATAAAATATTAATTTCCCGAAACATTAACTAATACAAAATCTAACACTAGATATTAAGATTAAAAAATTGAAATTAAAACTATTAAATTTTGAAATTACTACTGGTCCGTACAAATATACAAGTTGACGACTTAAATTATAGTAATATTGAAAGAATCACATTAATTCTGACCCATATAAGAATTATTCAAAATTCTCACAATAATCATAGAAAAAGAAATTTGCTAAAAATTCCTATATTAATAGGGAAAAAGAAAGAATCTCTTCCATCAATTATATTTATAATGATATAGATTCATTATATGAAAAATCATATCCAAAACTAAATTTATTTCTATTATGATATAAATTTATTTGAAAAATTATATAATTTAAAATAACTCTATTATAGTATAAAAGTAAAATTTATCTAAAATATAGATAAAATTTTAAATTATATAAAGGTTAGTAACGCAATTATGGAAATTCCGATTAGTTCTATAATTGACTAAATAGAAAATCCTGAATCCGTCGTGTTCCTAGATTCCTTACTCATTGCAATTGTAACCAAATATCTTAATCGAATTAAATGCAAAATGCGAAAGGGATCAAAGAACAGAGGGAGACGCACCTCAGAGATGATGGATTGTCGGAGGCGTCTTCGCGCGCGCGCGAAAGAGGAGAGGATTTGGAAGAGGAGAAAGTAGTTGTTTCTCTTTATGGGGCATGCGTGGACAGGGTGTTTGTACGCCGGTGCCGCTGGCTGCTTCGAGGGTGCCCGCCTGTCAGTGGGTGGTTTACGGAGAAGAGAGTGTATGTATGTGCTTTTGATTGCGGAGGAGACCGTGGGGTGGAGCGGCTCCGTCGCGGCGCTCGTTTGGCCCGCCATTTTGAGCGTTTGACGATGACATGTGGGCCATGTATTTCTGGGACCCATCTGTCTGGTTGTTTTTAATGGCCTTACCAGTTACCAGAATACCAGGTACCTCTCCTGGCCGTCTACCCATCTGCGAAAGATGAGTTTATGTTATAAGGAAAGATTCAATCTTTAATGTTAAGTAAGATTGTTCTTTGTATAGAATAAGATGATATTTTATTTGATTGATCGTAGAATAAGATGTATGTGAGGATTGTGATGGTTTTATGGGAATCTAACATTTTAATAAAGAATACGAATTAGATATAAACGATCATCGCTAACCACATTTAATTACATTTAGTCATCTCTAATCATAACTAATCAACACTAATCACTCTAATATGTACTTAAAATCATCACTAATTGTCACTTATCTCATACCAGATGGGATGGGAAGCGTAAAAAAAACACCATATATCACCGTTTAGGATGAGTAAAGAATATTTGTAATGAGTTCATATATAAACAAGTTCATCCTAGCAATCACATAATTTTAAGCGTCGTGAGTTATCAATCTAGGTCTTGTTTGGAACACAAAAACAAAAAAAAAATAATAGGAAAATTGGGCATGTCTAATTGAATTTATAGAAGTTTAGAAATACAAAAAAGATTTAAAAGGAGGAGTTTGGATATTTATATAATAAATACAGAAAGTTTCAAAATTTTAAGAATGAGTGGATACATCTCCTTTGCATTTTGAACATTTCAAAAGAAAATTGTTAGACCTATTTCTTATTTTCTCCAAAAACTTTTTATGGAAGGTTGAAAGGTGTCATTTTAAAGAAATTATGAAGATCTCTTTTTTTTTTCCGGCCCTAGACACGTTACAATCCTTTTTGGAACAAAGAAATTTTGAAACAAAAATTTTCTATTAGCCCTTACTAAATATTTAGTTTCATACTAATTTCCTCTGTTTCAAGCAAGGCCTACACCGGCAAATTTTAATTTATATCCTCCGGAGTCCTTGTAACCAAAAAAAGAGAAAGAAAGAAATTGTAGGCTTGGTTTCTATAGGAGAGTTTCTTTAAAAGTCTTCTCAAAGACAATTTTAAACTAAAAAATACATAGGAAATGCATTGGTACAACCACCGTAAATTATACTGGGAGACCATTGGCTTCACGATTTTCCTCTCCCAATTCTCCATGGTGATGACTTCGGCACTGTATGTAACACAGGAATTTCTGATATTTTCTAGGAAAAGAAATATCTAATAAAAGCAAATCAAAAAATTCCTCCAAAATTCCTGCAAACCATCATATAAACCAGCAAACTATCATAAAACCTCGCTATTTAAGCTATATTCTTCAAATGTATTTTCAACTGATTGTCAAATGTACAGATTTTGCCATCATATTTTCAGTGGTTTAGACATAGAAACTCTCTGTCCATTCACTATGCGATGGCATACTGTACTCATCTTACAATATCAAGCATGCAAATTATTGCTATTTGCACGAACCATTAAGCATAACAAGATAAACTCACAAAATTATGATTAACATACTTGCACATGAAATATGACACATTCACTAAGAAATCTGAACATGTAGAAAGTATTCCTTTTCTTGAACCCTTCCAAAATTTTTCATACTTACTTCAAGTTCCATGGGATTGCATGAGGTATGCCACTGACAACATCTAGGAACCCGGTAAGTTTACATGGACAATTTTTACTGCTGCTCTCAAAAGCAGAATGTAAAGCCAGAGAGAACTCCACAAGATAAAGACAGGATCACCAAGTTCTTACAGGGCAAAAACAAAAGTGAGGCACGTGCAAACTTTGACGTGAAAATAGTTAAACAACAGCATAAAACTCCAGTGAGATGGACCCATCCAGCAACCATTTTCACTGGCCTTCTCCCTGGTCAACAAAGATGTAAAAGAAACATTTAAGAGGAAGAATGCAATGTTTGACTTCATATGGAAAATTATTTGCTAGCTGTGCTTTAGAAAAGTCAAAGTATGTCAATCATCATCAGGACTTTTAAAGAGGAAGCTTTTAAAGGATCAGTACTTTTTACATATGACATGATGCCCCTTATTTGTCCAGAAAATATGAAATCAAACAAAGTAAGGGCAAATGGTAACAACAATATTAATAGATTGGAGTAGGAACAATGTGATGCTAGACTGTTTTTGGTGAAGTGAATGACATTTCTGCTATAAGATTGGATGACTGATTGATAGGGTATTAGTGCCTAATTGGAGAAAACAAGCCTATCAATAGATAATTTAAATAAGTTCTGATAAATATGAAGGTAAGAAAATCTGCTGCTGACAACGAACTTTTCCAAAAAAAAAAAAGAAGAAGGAAAATTTAGTTGCTGTTAATGCAATACATGATCAAAAGAAGAAAAAAGTGCTATCTTCCTCTCATGTCTTGCTGCTATATATATATATATATAGCTTCGATGAGTTTTCCCTTTTTAAAAATAAATTATCATGAATACTACAAATTTAAGGATAGGCCTGGCCTGCCCACCCACCTGCAATTTAGCAAAAGCTTATGATTACAATATAATGCCTAGCATAGATACTGTAGATGAAATTTACGAGACCAACAAAAAACTAGCTCAGTTGAAGGAACAGTACAAAGCAAGTACATCAGATAGAGCAGAAGGAACAGTTGAAACCTTGGGTGACTACTTTGGAGGATATCTGTTGAATATGTAGGAGGATTCAGTATACGCAGCTCCTATTCCAACTCCAGTACCAAGTGCAACTGATGCCCAGCGAGCAGTGGGGCTCCCTGTGATAGAACAAACAACACATGTCAAACATATAAAATAATGTAAATATAAGTCCACTGACTTGAAATGTTTGTAAATTTCTCCCTTTCAATGTTGTTCTCTATTTCCAGACTTCAACATAAGTTAAGTAAGCACATCCTAGCAAGCAGGATTCATGGTAACCTACAAACAACCTAACAAGCCCTAAGAAAACAAAAATCCTAACATACACGATGCTTTCTATCCCTGCCTGCCAACTGGGATTAGTAAGAAGATCTCACAGTTCCTCAAATGCAATCAACATTATCTTTTCCAATGCCTTCCATGTTATATATATGATGGGCTCTACAATATAAGTCTAGTTCCCAGTGATGTAATGATCTTTTGGAAGGACAAAATGTGATTTACCGCATTGCAAGATTATAAAAAATTACCATTTACATTTCCTAGATATGGACAGTAATGTCATTCAGCGAAATACATAAGTCACCAACCGTTAAAACATTCTTACTGCTGTTCATCAAAATTATTACAAATGGACAGAAACTATGTAGAGTTAATTGGTTCTACATACCCAAAATTACCTTTCAACTTTCTCCAACCCAAAAGTGACAGAATACTCCAACCCAAATATGAAAAATCAACCATACCATCCCAGGAATTGTCTAATAAACTACATTTCTGCATTGATAAGCAACATTATCAGTTGCATTCCTCTATGCTAACATCTAATTAAACTCATACATCTAGAAGCTCTACAGTATAGACAGTTAGACAGCAAATTAAGCCACCTGATCATCTCACTGTAAGAAGATGAGCATTCATGTTCACTGGTATTTGAATATCAATGTACATACGAACGAACATGAAAAAAATTTCAGTATGCTAATCATTGCAAAAAAAATTCTTTTGGAGTGACACTAAAACAATTAGATTGTGCAGGGGAAAAGCAAAGCATGTAAATATCAAAAATCGGTCTCACTAAACTTTTACATAACATCACAGTATCATAGAATTAGTATCTTCAAGACAAGGTTGTCCTGGCGGCTAGGCAAGCCGAGGCGCCAATGGACCACCTGGACACCTAGGCAACTAGGTGCCAACGGACTGCCTAGATGCTTAGGTACTAGCGGACTAGGTCTAGGCGACAAGTCAAATATTGTAAACCAACAATAAAATAACACACTACTATTATAGATTAACCAATCTAGCCCATCTAAAGAGGCCCATCTAGAAAGGAAAAGACCAAAAGAAATAAATACAAAAAAACCCATTTAAAGACAACCAATCTAACCTAACCCTAAACCTCTTCCCCAATTATTTCTCTTGTTTTGCCAGCTGCCACCGCTTCATCTCTCACCCTAAACCTCCCCCCCCCCCCCCCCCCCAACACACACACACCCCCACCCCGCCCCTTCACCATGTCTATTCCGTACCTCCATCCCTCTCTTCGACGACTGGGCACGCGGATTGCGACAGCAGGGCAGATTGTAGTAGTTGGGCGAGGCCAATTGCAGTGGCTTGAGAAACCCAAAGCCTAGGGGCGACAAAGGACGGCGATGGCGATGGCGACAGCTTCATAAGGCAAGGTGATCAGACCTGGCCTCCGGTATCCACTGATTGAATGCTTACTCAGTGCGTAGGCAACTATGCTTCAAGAAACAGTCAAATTCAACAAAATAGCTCAAGAAATGACTTTCAGCCAAGAACACATTGGATGAATTTGCTGTTCATCATGCAAAGAAAAGAGAAAAAAATAGTAACAACAGCAACTTGGTGGCTCAGCAAGTTGGAAAAAATGTGTTTTAAAAAATATGAGAAGCAGACTTAATAATTGAAAACGGCATATAGCAAATGGTCTGCATGCATGTTTTAAAAAGTGAGCAAAAACCTTGTCCAAAAATATAGATTACAGAAGATAAAATCAAACACTTAGCACCCACTATTGCAATAGAAAATAAGAGTGTGAACTTGTTTAATGAATCACTATGTTATTCACCCTATTGCATATAACAACTTGCAGCGGCTGAGTCATCCAAAGCCCATGTTTGAGTTGTTCCCTTAATTATGGAGGAGTCATTTGCTATGTGGACAGGCTAATAAGAATGAACACATGTCACCTGCTTCAATAGGCTAAAAAGTAAGACTCCATGAGTTCACATGATGAATGTTAGTGTCCAAGTATAATCCGATTGCAACTGTCGCTACAACAGCAAACCAAACACTCATGCCAATTAAACATAGCAGTTTTGCTGACTACCAGTAAAAGTAAGCACATATGCTTAGCAAAAGATTCAGAGAAAGTGCTTACCAAGTTCCTATTTTGCATGACTACATTACAGGTAACGATTTTGATTAGAATTTTCAAGGAGGTGGAGACAAGGCTTCTGTCTAATTTTGCAGCCTAGTAACTCAATACACTTGATGCAGCACAATGAGTTCAACCTAAAGGATCGCTTGTTCCCCCAACTAATCGATACCAGAAAAACCTTTCAACTATGCAAAATGACACAAAAGAGAGGGAATTGCTAACAAACAGGGACCTGATTTCCTTTTTCTTAAGAGACAACCCACCAATTTTCTTACATAAAAAATAGCTACTAATCATGGATAATGGTCCCTAATAGGATTCACCAATCTTAAAATGAGTAATAGAAAACCCCACACACCACTTACAATGTGCTGTACACCTGCTACCCAATTCCAAAATCCCATTCCCAAAGTTACATCAAATTGCTGAAAAATAACATTCTAACCTTAACATGAAACAACACTGCGCAACTTGCCTGACCCCAACCCGTCCTCACAAGCAAACAACACCTACTATCCTATCCCGATCATCCGAGACATTAGCGGCGCACGCATCATTTTCCACAAAAAAAGCCACAATAACAGAAAGCAAAACGAAACTAAATTTACCTAATACAGTAAAAACACATCACCATCCTAAATCGATTCCAATTCCTAGTGGCGCAGGCCGCAGCATATGTATCGATCAATTTCCTAAAACTAGCTCGAGCAACAAATGCATCACAAAATTATAACTTAAATCAACGTTAAACCAAGAATAACACGTCAAACACTAATCCAACATAAGCAGTTTCACGCCAAAAAACAGATCTCACCGAAACCTAACACATAAGCACAGATGCATCGAAATGTACTGAAGGAATGAAAGACTAGTGGGGTCTTGGGGGTGAGTGAGGGTTAGGGATCGTATTGTACGGAAGAGAAGGAGGCCAGTGAGGGCGCCGGCGAGGGAGGAGTAGGCGACGCGGCGCATGGAGAGGTCCAGACATGCGTCCCACCTCGCATCCACACCGTACCGCCGCGCCGGCGTCGGAGATGAATGAGGCGTTGTGGTGGCGGTGGCGGTTGTCTCGGCCGCTTCTGCCATGAGGAAAAGGAGGCGGAGTTGACGGCGAAGTTGCGGTTTGCTTCAATTGCTTGCGAATGGGAGGGAGTTCTAATTTTTACAAGAAAAAAAAAATTCAATAAGCTTCTCAAATATTAATTTTTTTTAGTTTTGCCTATGTATTTGTTTTCTTCTTTTTATATATATATATATATATATATTCATTCGATTAGAATCCCTCTCAATAATTTAGTCATATAAGATTCACTTAATTAACTAATTCTCTCTTTAGTATCACTGATAATCATGATCTTATTCTTATAGAGAAGTCCTATATCTTAAGATTAATTCATCAAATTGGTGAGTTTCAAGTAGATAGTGTGGATTATCTGATGGTGTAAGTTTTTTTAAAAAAAGAATTTTTCTATGACACTGTAAAAGTTTGAAAATTATGATTTATGAGACAAGTAAGTAGGATTGCACTTACATGTCAATGAGACATCTGATGGTAAAATATTAAAATTTTACAATGGTATAAAAAATTGAGGTTGTCTAGGATATATGTACTTTTTTTAAAAAAAATTGCATTATCACATAATCAATTTAGAGTTTAAATTCAATTTCTACTTTTCATCTCTCCCTCACTTCCCCTTCCTCTTCCTCTCCCTAACACCCATTACTTCTACCTTACTCCTACCCCACAAGTCCCCTCCCACGCTGGTTGCCGGCAACCACATCAAGGCTCCCCTCCCATTGTGACGGCAACCAATACCAACCTTAGCGTCAATGTCGCTCATCTCACCTCCCGTCATATCATCCGCCTCCTTCCTCGCTAGCCACCACCGCCTGTGGTCGGCAATGACATGCCGCCTAGTTGCACTACACTCACATCCACAACCTCCACCACGCCTCTCTTCTCCACTGGTTGCCATGAAGCATGCATATACTTAAAACAGAAATTAACCTAATTTACTTAAAGTACTGGGAGAAACATGGTAAGGGGAGAGACTTGCCTTGCAACGCGGGGTCTGATTGCTCTGAGGGGTCTTTGAGGACTTCTTCCACTTCTGGCTCTACTCTCACACGCAAACAATGATACAACACAACATATAAGCATACAGAAATTACTTGTTATAGGAAAATTATATGTAAAGTATAAACATGCATGCAAGTGAGGTGATTTGGTTGAAGACGATACTGCGGGGGAGAAGATACTCAGGCTTGGCTTACAAGGTTTGGCTCAGATGCAATGAATGTCTGTAGGATGACATTCGGTTCGCAGCCTTACAATATTGGAGAATGGCGTAGGGTTGATTTGGTGCTTCTAAAAGATCAAGATGAGCACAAATTGGAGCATTAGGTGCCAAATACAGTAAGGTAGTTAATCACCTGCTGTTGGTTCACTGTCGCCGAAGATGCTAAAGAAGAGACTAGATGAACCCAAGAGGACTAACTCTATGAAGAGAGACACTACAACACGGTAGGCCAGCGTAAGCTGTAAAACTGCTGGGAAAAACTTTTTTCCCAGCAGTTCTGTAGATGAAAATATATTTTTGATTTTTCACCGATGTATCAGCTGGGAAAAGTTATTATTTTTAGCAGATCTACTGCTAGGAATAAATAATATATAACAAGCTATATATAAGTTTGGAAAAAGATATATAAGATCTGTGGAACTGCTGAGAATATTTTATATGCTGGGAAAAACCTTTTTTACCAGCAGTCCTACAGTTGAAAATATAATTTTGATTTTTCACCAATGTATCAGCTAGGAAAAGTTATTATTTTTAGCAGATTTACTGTAGGAATAAATAATATATTTTTTTACGTAAAACTAAAAATTTTCAGTAACTGATTTATTATTTTGAGAGAGAAAATTTTCAGAGAAAAGTAACAGAATAATTTTCGGGAGATTTTTTTGTTATGCCAAATATAAACCCCTCCTCTCATCGCTCACATCGCCTCCCTAAAATCGCAGTCTTCACCCTCCCCAGCAAAATCTCCTCCTAAGCTCACTGCGCCTCTCCCCTACCGCCGGCCGACACCCCCACCGCCGGTCGATACCCCCACCTCTCTCCCACCGATCCCCCCTAATTCCCCACCGCACCCCCACCTCAAAACCCTAGCGGCAGCTGCATGCGGCGGAGGGAGGAGGCGGAGCGACAGCGACGGAGGGCGGAAATGGAGCGGCCAGGCATGAGGTCTCACGGCGCGGCAGATTTGCAGGCCCGGCGTGGCGCCGCAGATCTGCAAGCGCGGCGCGGCGCGGCAGATCGGCAGGCCCGTCACGGGCACTCGACAAAGGGGCTTGGCGAGGAGTTAAGGTCGGCGGCTCAGCGCGGCAGAGGGGGATGAGGGCTGATGCTCGGTGCGGCAAATCTCCGGCCTCCAATTGCGAATACAGGTAAGAGTGGTATTATTGATGAAATTTCTTCAACAAATTCTCTCTTGGATGCTTTTAATACTCTTGAGTATATCTGCCTATTGATTAAGTAAGTTAAGCCTTTTCAATTTTGTATTTAAGAGTCCAATCTGCATGGTATGTATTTTTTTCCATATTCAAATGTGTTGTAGGATCGTACTAACATGAGATTATCTTGCCACCAATATTGATCAGTGCTTATCTCCTTGGGGAGTATGGCCACCTTTTGGCCCATAGACCTGGTTGTAGCCCAAAGGAGTTGTTTGCTATTATAAATGATAAGCTTCCTACAGTGTCGTAGGTTGCAAAGGCACCATTTTGTGCAACATCATAGCTGTTTTTGGGTTCCTTGTGCTTAGCGTTCCATGAATTTTTCATCGGGATAAGTACTATTGCCATTCTTCTCTCGACATATGCAAAGATTTTAATGCACACTCAGCCCCCCGAGACAGAACTACAGCAGCAAATCTTGACAATATTCAGAAAGTAACAATAGACTCCAACTAGCTTTGAGAATGTCACTTTTTCATTATTTTGAAGATTTATTAAACAATGCAGATTTTTATTGGCATTTGTGTAATGTAGGTATGAGAGTTATATTGATGTATAAATACAACAAAGAGCGGTTGAGTATTTTGAACTGAGCAGGAAAGGTGTGGCTTTAGCAGATGTATTGCTAAAATGCCAAAATTTCCTGAACGTGAGGTAAGGGTCTGCATCCTGTTAGTGTAGTATCACATGAATAGATATTTTTTTTTTATTATTATTTGATTTTACTTCCATCTAGAAAGGCTGTTATTTTTTTTCTAACTATCGGCTTGCTTGTCAAATGTAGTCTTCTCTGTTGCAAAAGGCTGAAGATGTTGAAGTTGACACAACAGAGCAGAGTGCTATAAAACTGCGAAGTCAGCAACAAACATCTAATGCTATTGTTGTAACTGATCACCGCGCTGTAAATGGATCAACACAAGCAGCTAATTAGCTCACTCTTGTCAGAATCCCTAGTCAAAATATTGCTAAAGTACTACTTTATTCTCCTTACCAGTAAAGTACATCATATATTTATTAATTTCATTAAGTGAGGATTGATGATGTGCAGGGGAGCAATGTCTCTGATCAAGTAACTCTCAGAGAAAATGGGGATGCTATCAAAGTTGAAAGAAATGATGAAAACATAGCCGAGGGCAACACTGAGAGCAAAGTCGATCCTCCTCCTACTTCTCATTCTGCTTCTGAAGCAGGCATTCTTGGGGACCTTTTGGGTCCTCTTGCGATAGAGGGTCCTCCTGCTGCTGTAGATCAAAATCCTGTGCAAGGATTGGAGGCTACTCAAAGTATAGTAGGTGCCTTGCCACTGGCTGCACTTGAGGACCAGCCCAACTCAGTTCAGGTACTAGCATGGTTTTTGCTATTTTTATTGCTTTTATCTTGAAGTTATGTATGTCAATTCTTGATTGCTGGCATAACTTCGAGCCTACTTAGTTGGTAATACTGAATTACTATCAGACACTCCTAGGTCTTTTTTACCAGTCTTAGTTTACTTTTATAATTATTCTTTTTGTATAGATTAGATATTTTCTCTTCTACATATTTCAAACAACCAAACTTGTCTTCCGCAGCCAATTGTAAATATTGATGAAAAGTTTCATGTGTTGTGCTTGAAAGATAGTGGAGTATTGTATGAGGATCCTCACATTCAGGTTTGTACAAGCTGTTGACCTTTAATCTCCGGAAATGTTGTTTGTCACAAAGTGTGTGCTCTGTTAATTGTTTCTTTGTATCTTTTATGAATCGTACCTTTGCCTTTACTGTTGATTTTTTCTTTTATTCTGGGGCTTCTTTCTAGATTGGCGTGAAAGCAGAGTGGTGCGTCCATCAAGGTCACCTTGTTCTCTTCTTGGTAAACAACAATACTTCACCTCTTGTGTCAGTGCGGGCACTGATTTTGCCTCCAAGCCATTTAAAAACGAAGCCACTATTACAGAAATGCTTTTCACTATTGATTAAAAATCCACTCTACTATCGGTTCTTTTACCGATAGTGGTCGGCACGATAGTAGAGGAGCAGAACACTTCTATCGGTTCAAAAACCGTTAGTAAAACACCTACATTCCCAACGTTCACTAATCGCTATCGACTATTTCTTCTATCGGCTCAAATTTAAACCGATAGTATTATATACATTTTTTCTATCGGCTCGTATATAAACCGATAGTATTGTTTAGTATTTTCCTATCGGCTAGGATCTAAACCGATAGTAATGTTAATATTTTTTTCTATCGGGTATTATCTAAACCGATAGTATTGTCTGGACACAGTTAGTACGGGAAACTTTATTCTATCGGTTATATTATATAACCGATAGTATTCTGTAGACACGTTTAGAACTGAAAACTTTATTCTATCGGTTGTTGTATATGAACCGATAGCACTGATATATTTATTCTATCGGTTGTAGTATATAACCGATAGTAATTTGTAGACAAGTTTAGTACTGAAAACTTTATTCTATCGGTTGTTGCATCTGAACCGATAGTAATGTAATATTTATTCTATCGGTTGTGGTATATAACCGATAGTAATATTAGTTTTTCCTATCAGTTATGTACTGGCACGGTTAGTACTGGAATCATGCACATATACATACAGCTATACAGAGATACATTGGATCATTCACAAATACATCAATATTTACAAATATTCAGCAATATTCACATATTGATCAATTTGTTCACAAATACACTAATTCAGCAATATTCACATATTCACATATTGTTCACAAATTGGACAGATTGAATTTATGCACATATTGATCGAGTTTATTCACAAATACATCAATGAATCTATTCACATATTGAGTTTATTCACAAATACAGCAATCAACACATTCAATATATATTCACAAATACAGCAATCAACACAAGTCAGTTACTATCGATCGTTGATAGCCACTTCTTCCATGACATATTGAGCCCAAATTGTTCGCAGCTCCTTCAATTGAGGCAACTCATATTGCTCTTTCAACATGGTGCTCTGCATATATGCGTGTATGAAGTTAGGATCGTACGTCACATCCAATTAAAGTTCGACTTTGAGTCAGGAAAAATGGTTACCTTAGGGAATTGGGCAAAGTTTCTCCTGATCAGGTCATACATGAATCTCATGACATAGAAGCCACATTCCCACGATTGTGGCTGCTGATGGCACTGGAAAAATTGCATATGCAAAGACATAAACCCACATTAACTCGAAAGAACTAATTAAGCTTAAATTAAAAGACTCATCATGAGTACTTCCATCCGTATTAATTACCTCATATTCTTTCCAAGAAATTGTTGTGCCCTTCGACGCGTCATGCCTCCCTCCAGCACTAGCATAATTTTTGAAAGCCCTGTATTTAATTTAACATTGCCGATTAATATCTTATCATTAATTAGCTAGTCAGAGAAAAATTTAAGACAACTATGTTACTTACGCGTCTATGTGCCATGTGAGGGTGAAAACATGCGCCACCTTGTCGCTCATCGAATCGAGGTAATAGACCTCATTCATCCATGGGCAAATGACGGCGAGGACCCAGTGGCCCCTACATTGCATATATAAGCGAACCGTTTCATACATATGTTAGGCGTAACATACAAGAATGAGTTAAATTAGTAGGAAATGCACTAACCTTTGGTGGTACGGCGCAAGGATGAACTCTCGGTCCTGCTGCGCTAGTAGTGCCCTTGATATGTATTCCTCCGCATGTGCTTGGTCGTGCTCTAGCATCGTGAGGCTTATTTTCTCTGGGTCGAGGAAACCCACCTTGTCACATGCCCTCATCGACGCCAGCCTATACATGCACCTGGATGCAAAGTAGACACTAGTAAGTAGTGTATACAAAAAGTGATTAGATTTATGAAACGAACTATGATAACTTCAGACAATAGCACACTCACAGGACTCCAGTCCGTATGATGGACATATCAAACTTCCGCCAGTTGAGGACGTCGAACAAATCCTCGTGGGCCACCGATATGCTCCCGACCTCACGGTGAAAATGGGCTGGCCTGAAGTGAACCAAGAAGTTGATGTGGCGCCTAGACCGGGTCAGGTACCACTCGTGGAGACTTCTGTTTATTTGATCCATATTGCGCAGAAGGTACTCCGACACGAGTGGGGACCCGTTCTTGAACGTACCCGGCTGGCTTTGTTTGGCCTTGCCTTTGGCCTTGCCCTTGCCTTTGGGCGGGGAGCGAGTGTATACCTTCGAAGGTTGGGGTGTGGTGCCGTCGGCCTCATTTGATGGCGAAGGGTTTGAGGCCGTCGGAGGAGGCATGGGGGCCGAAGGAGTTCGCTCATGCGTTGTGGCGGGGGTGGTGTCCTCAGGAAGTGTGCTGGTATCCATCGTCCACTTTAAGTACAAACGCTTAAATTAGATTTTGCAAATTGAGTATATTAACTGAGTTGTAAGCTAGAATGGCTAGGGTTTACCTCCTATAGTCTAACACCCTTCTTGGGCCACTGTATGTACGAGCCCAATGCCTCGCCAATTGTCCGCATTTCGTCCGTTGGGACGGGCAACGGAAAAGAGCTGTAGCCCGGGAGGGCCATGTCCACCTGTACCTTTGCGAATCCAGGCTCCAGAGGTACGCAATGGATCCGGACATCCTCCCAAGACTGGTATACGACCCCGTTTGCAATCGCAACAGGTTTGTCGCCTATGTTGATCAATAGGCTACAGCTCTCCGGCTTCTGCAATTTGCAACAATTATAACAGGTTAGCGAAACAATTCTAATGTAACGGGAGTGGCACCAGCCGAACTGCATATATAGCTCAAGAGTTGCAATACCTCGATCAGGTCCACCGGATCCACGTGAACCTTCGAGCCAACACTACTCGGCCTGGCAGCGTCGACCTCGGCAGCTGGATCTAAACCCTTGGACTGCACAACTCGGCTGAGGCGTTCATATTTCTCGTTCATTTGAGCGAACATGTTCGCGAATTGTGCAGTCACATCTGCCCGTATCTTCTGAGATAGCTCCACTTCCCTTTCCTTCCAGCTGCCAGCCTTCTTCGCCTTTTGCCCGGGCTCCGATAAGCCTTCCTTCCATGGCACCACAGCCCCCACGGTTCGCGTCCGCCCTGGATGCTCCTTGTTCCCTAGAGCCCGGGTAAGGATGTCGTTCTCCCTATGGGGACTGAACAATCCCTCGGTCGCCTCCTTCGAGCAAGAGATCTGTTACATTGAAACCTCTCCATTGTGAGGAAGAAATATATACAAACTTGTGCGCACACTAGTGATCATAGTTAGCCAACTTACGAGTCGCTGCACGACCTCGACGTCCCTGGGGTTTGGGAACGCCACAGTCCCCGTGGCCGACACGGTCCCTCTGGCCAGCCACCAGCGCTTGCATCGCTGATCACGGATCTCGGAGAGTGGTAGGTCAGGGGAGTCGACGAAATGCGACTCCTCGTCTTCAGCCTTCTTCCACTGCTCCTCCTTCCCCGCATAGCCGCGAGAGCCGAGCCGATGTGGGTGGTCGTTCCTCCTCTGGATTGCCCTGTTCTTCTCGCTGAGGGCCTTCGTACCAGAAACAAGAAAATTAATGCACCACTGCTTACTGCATACAATGGTGTAACCAAGCAAAGGAACCATTCATACCTTGAACTCAGGAGTCCCCTTCTGTTGGGCGAATTTCTCCCATACCTCCTCCGTTATGAAGTGGTACTTCTCGCATGGAGATTCGCCTTTAGCAAGGAAGGTACTGACGAGGACGCTCTTGAAGGTTTTCCACGTGTTGTTCATGTCCTTCAAGCAAGCTATCTTGGGACCATCGTCCGGGATGTTCCACTTGGCCTGTTTCAAATGGTGCATATAAGTAGGACTTACCTAATCTCTAGGATAAACCAAGGGAATATGATTACTCAAGAGTTAAGTGATTTTGATTAATTTTACCTTCACTTCCGCCCACAGCCTATCCCTCTCGTCGGCCTTGACGTCCTTCCAGCTCTGGACGGTGATCTTCACCCTTTCCTTCGCCAACAAGCCAACATAGGCAGCATAGTGCCCGGCGTTCTTCCCGATCGGTCTCCCGAACTGGTTGAACTCACAGGAAAGATCCGCGTGTTTGGCCAAACGACCCAACATCGTCGCGCCTCGCGCCTTCCTCTTGCGCTGGGACGAGGCAGCGCCATCTACATTCGCCCTCGCCGAATCACTACTATCAGCCGAGGAAGATGCCGACATGGCTTTACCTAAAATACCATGAACAAACCATCCAATTGATATGAAGAAAGGTACATGACAAAGTTCATAACTAAAATTGTTGTGCTAATCTCTCTGCATGAAAATAAAGTCTGTTAAAATTTAATTGAACCTAAATTTGAGATGAACATTAGAAAATGGGAAGTAATTCACAGAAAATTCAGATGAGCAGTGCAAACTAACACATACTCTATTTCCTATCGGTTTTGAAAGGAAAAACGATAGTACTAAGGTTTGTATTCAGGAAAATTTAAAAGATTAGCAGTGCAAACTATGCTTATTTCTCTGCAGGAAAATAAAGTCTGTTAAAATTTAAATGAACCTAAATTTGAGATGAACAGTAGAAAATGGGAAGTAATTCACAGAATATTCAGATGAGCAGTGCAAACTAACACATACATTATTTCCTATCGGTTTTGAAAGGAAAACCGATAGTACTAAGGTCTGTATTCAGGAAAATTTAAAAGATTAGCAGTGCAAACTATGCTAATCTCTCTGCTGGAAAATAAAGTCTGTTAAAATTTAAATGAACCTAAATTTGAGATGAACATTAGAAGATGGGAAGTAATTCACAGAATATTCAGATGAGCAGTGCAGACTAACACATACTCTATTTCCTATTGGTTTTGAAAGGAAAATCGATAGTACTAAGGTCTGTATTCAGGAAAATTTAAAAGATTAGCAGTGCAAACTATGCTAATCTCTCTGCTGGAAAATAAAGTCTGTTAAAATTTAAATGAACCTAAATTTGAGATGAAAATTAGAAAATGAGAAGTAATTCACAGAAAATTCAAATTAGCAGTACAAACTATGATGGCACTACTATTTCCTATCGGTTTTCCAAGTCAAACCGATAGTAATCAAGTCTGAATTAGGAAAAATTTCCAAAATTGCTCAGCAGGAACATAAAGTAATTGCTCAGCAGGAACATAAGGTATGTTAAAATATAAATGAACCAAAATTTCAGATGAAAATTAGAAAATGGGAAATAATTAACAGAAAATTCAGTTTAAGGTATTTACTATCGGTTCTGAATAAGAAACCGATAGTGAACTACACTGTATGACAAATTGCTAGTGATTTTCATCAATTCTGTCATTCTCATAGCTATCAAGTTTGTAGTTCATGAATTTTACTCTAGGTTTATATTTGTAATCCATTGAACGGGATATGAACCATTGCATACAAAATTAAGCAATACACGTGAGCGATTTGGTCAAGAACACTTACAGTCGATCGTGGAGTGGCCGGAGGCGGTGGAGAACCAGTGGCGCAGAGGAGCGAAGAAGCGAACGTCGGCGAATCTAGGGTTTTCCGCGCGAGTATTTGGAAATTGGAATGTGATCAGTTGCACTGGAAGGAAAATCGTGCAAGGTTATAACCTAATAAATGAATATTTACTATCGGTTCATCACCACAAAACCGATAGTAAAAACATGTAAGTTAGGGTTTTCGTAACACAGTGTAAATCACTATCGGTTGTGAACAGTAAACCGATAGTAAACTAAGAACAGGGGCTCATAACACAGTGTAAATCACTATCGGTTGTGAACAGTAAACCGATAGTAAACTAAGAACAGGGGCTCATAACACAGTGTAAATCACTATCGGTTGTGAACGATAAACCGATAGTATAGTTGAATTTCATATCGGTTTCACAGTTATAACCGATAGTAAAATACAATGCTATTGACCCTAAAGGATTTTCCTTAGAAGAATTACAGAGGATCTCAGTACATCATTTTGTATTGTATTTTACTATCGGTTATGACAATAAACCGATAGTATATGTTAATTTCATATCGGTTTGGAGGTTGAAACCGATAGTATAATACTGTTAAATTGATCTAAAGGTATTTCCTGAGAACAATTACAGATGGGTCTCAGTACATCATTTTGCACTTGTAAAGACACATGAAACCCCATGCATATGGCTTGCAATAATTTTGAAATAAATTAACAGTAAAGACCAATCATGGAATGAAAATTTGCAGTTTTCATATATATTTGTGAAAAGAATCAATTATTGCTCAAATCAAGTATATACTCCAATTGAAATGAAAATTTGCAGAAATGATTCTCAATGCATCACGTATGTTTTCCCAAAGAATTTTTGAAAAATGATTTGAAGAATTCTTCGATCCAAGTAATATACGTCACTTACATATTGCAAATTAGTCAAGAATGGTTGTCCACCCATAATCCTTCTTCGTGGTCGTCTCGCAGGTAACTTGTTTCGTCAATATCTTCGGTAGGGACAGATTGAAGGATTACATCTAAAAATGGAGGTAGTTCGTCGAACTGATCGTACTCTTCTTCATCCACAACGTCTTCGACCCCAACAATACGTCTCTTACTGTGAAGGACAACGTGCAACTTTGGGTTGGCCGGGTCAACGATGTAGAACACCTGTGTGGCTTGCTCAGCAAGTATAAATGGATCATCTTTGTGTGCGACTCTACTGAGATCGACGAGAGTAAACCCATAATTGTCGACTTTAACACCTCGAGGGATTTCGACCCATTGGCATCGAAACAGAGGAATCTTAAGTAATACGTAATCGAGCTCCCATATTTCCTCAATAACACCGTAATATGAGTCGAGTGCCCTTACTGCCCTGGCATCCTCCGAAATAGCAAGTAGTGTCATTCCACTACATTGCATAGCACTCTTCTCGTCCTGAGTTCTTGTGTAAAATGAATAGCCGTTGATGTCATACCCCTGCCAAGTCCCTACAGTAAATCTAGGCCCTCTGGCCAACCATGTAACATCTTCATCTACGTCGCCCTCAGAAGCTTGCAGGACTCTATTTTCGATCCACCCAGCAAACTTCCTATTATGTTCTCTGGTGACCCAAATCTCTGGCTTCGAGGGATTCTGTTTCCGTAACATTTCCTTGTGCTCGTGTATGTATGGCTCCACCCCCGTCATGTGCTGTAAGACCCAAAAATGGGCTTTTGCATACAGATCACTAGAGGGGACGACTGTTTTAAATCCAATCGTTCCAATGCCCTGAAGCCTGCCCTCATGCCGAGACGTAGGAACGCCAATTGGGTCAACCCCGGCCATATAGTTGGTGCAAAATTCGATCACCTCCTCGGCGGCATAACCTTCAATGATACTGCCCTCAGGCCGATGTCGATTCCTTACATATCCCTTCAAGATACCCATAAATCTCTCAAATGGATACATGTAGCGCAGGAACACGGGTCCACAAAACTTAATTTCTCTGACAAGGTGAACAATTAGATAGACCATAACATCAAAAAAGGATGGAGGGAAATACATCTCCAGCTGACAAAGAGTGGTAGTCACATCGCGTTGCAAATCGTCCAGTCCATCCATATCAATTACCTGCAAGGACACAGTTGCAGCAAATATTCAGATCCAAAAAGTCTGACAAGTTCCACGAATGGAGCTAATTAACTTGCTAGGAGTACACGCTTACGTACCTTGCCAGATATTGTGTTGAAGAAATAACATAGCTTTGTAATTGTCTCTCTGACTTTGACTGGGAGAATGCCTCTGATAGCAATGGGAAGCATTTGTGACATCAGTACATGACAATCATGGGACTTCATACCAACCAGTTTCAAGTCTTTCATGGACACAAGTTTTTTCAAGTTCGCAGAATACCCGCATGGAACTTTGACACCATGTAGGCACTGACAGAGTTCTGTTTTTTCTCTTTTTGACAAAGTATAGCAGGCCGGGGGGAGGTATGTCCGCTTTCCCTTCTCCAACGGTGCAAGCTCAGTCCTTATGCCCATGTCGAGCATGTCACAGCGAACGTTGATGCCATCTTTCGTCTTTCCTGGAATGTTCAACAACAAACCAATCAAACTGTCACAAACATTTTTCTCTACGTGCATGACATCAATGCAATGTCGAACTTGTAAGTGCTCCCAATATGGCAGATCCCAAAGAATCGATCTCTTCTTCCAAACATTTTTTCCTGGAGGTTTAGAACATTTACCGAACTCAACTTTGATGTCCTTCACGCGCAAGTAAAGCTCCTTACCAGTCACAAATACTGGGGCTGATCCTTTCTCAGGCTTCCCATTGAATGACTTCCTCTTCTTACGGTAGGCGTGATGCATCGGAAGGAATCTGCGGTGACCCATATACACTGTTTTTCTGCAGTTCGATAACCACATGCTTTCAGTTTCATCCAGGCAAATAGGACAAGCCTTGACTCCTTTCGTGCTATACCCCGACAAATTTCCATAGGCCGGGAAATCATTTATGGTACAAAATATCATGGCCCGCAACATGAAATTCTCTCGCTTATGTGCATCCCACACCCGCACCCCTTCGCACCACAATTTATGTAAGTCCTCGACTAACGATGATAGAAACACGTCAATATAATTCCCGGGTTGTTTGGGTCCTGAAATTAGTAACAGCATCATGATGTACTTGCGCTTCATACATAACCAAGGAGGAAGATTGTAGATGCATAAAAGAACCGGCCAAGTGCTATGTCGACTGCTCATATTTCCGTGTGGATTCATACCATCCGTACTCAGCCCAAACCTTATATTCCTCACTTCGCCGCCAAACTCACCGAATGTTCTGTTAATGTTTCTCCATTGAATGGAATCAGCTGGATGTCTTAGTTTTCCGTCTTGTTTCCGACCTTCAACATGCCAACGCAAGTACTTCGCATCTTTCGGATTTGCAAACAGCCGTTTCAATCTGGGAATCACAGGAAAATACCACACAGTTTTGGCCGGAGGCCCTTTCTTTACCTCATCACATCCATTGTGATAAATTCTGTCCCCATGCTTATACCGCGATGCACCGCATCTTGGACAAACATGCAAATCCTCGTACTCGTTACGGTACAGAACACAATCATTTGGGCATGCATGTATTCTTTCGATTTTCATTCCCAACGGACACAATAGTTTTTTGGCCTGGTAAACCGATCTTGGCAACTCATTTCCCTCTGGAAGCATGTCCGCTAACAGATCCAATAGCGCCGTGAAACTCTTATCGCTCCAACCGTTGCTTGCCTTCAAGTTATATAATCTCAACACAGAAGACAAATTTGTAAATGTTTCACATCCGGGGAACAAAGGCTTCTCAGAATCAACAATTAATTTCTGAAATTTAGCTAAATCGTTTTCGCTGTAGTCCTCTTCTACATCACGTAACATTTCATCTAAATTGTCGTCATCTACATGGACTTCCGAATGAACATTATCAATGTTTTGATCATGATCATCATTACTGCAATCCACTTCCGGGTGCTGCTGAGTGGTAGCGGTAGTGCTCGTTTCCTCAAGATCTTCACCATGCCATATCCAACGGGTGTAGCGTGCGTTAAAACCACGACGAATCAAATGACTCCTAATCTGATCAGAGTTGCCAAACCTTTTTAAGTTCATACAATCTATACAAGGACAATGCATATCTTTCTCTCCCTTCTTCGCCTTTTCTTGCTCAGCAAATTTAATAAATCCATTCACACCCTCCAAATACTCAACAGTAGTACGTTTTATTCCATACATCCAATATTCTCGGTCCATCTACAATTATTTCACAAAATTGACAAATTCAAATAAATAATTAATGACTCAGAGCATGCATATATGAATGAAACATAATTAGTTAGGCCATATGTGTGTACATGAGCTGTTTAATTACATTAAATGGATTTGTATATATGAAACCATAATTAACTTGATGCATGCATTAATGGGAAGAGCCAGCTAGCTAGCTACTTAAATTCAGCAAGCTATAGCTAGCTAGCCAACCCAGCCTTCTAGCTAGTTTGGAGATACATGTATCTAGTTTAATGAATTGCAAGTAGAGAGAGAGAGAGGGAGAGTGTGAAAGAGTGATCGAGAGAGAGAGAGAGGTGATGAGAAGATGACAATACCGAGGGGGATGAAAATATGATCAACCTCTCAGCTAGCTTCTCCATATCACTCTAGCTTGGAGTTGTGCACGGCTGAAATGATTCCAACATGTAGAGCGCAGAGCAGGGATCGACCTAATTAAGTTGTCCAATTTTACTATTGGTTCAAAAACACAAACCGATAGTAAAATAAGGTCCCCACTGTCATAACCATTAGTGTATATGAAGTCATTTTACTATCGGTTTGTTTTATATAACCGATAGTACTATTTCATATATTGTATCGGTTAGTACAGTAATAACCGATAGTAAAAAGTTAGTAATTTCACTATCAGTTACCCGAGAAAAATCGATAGTACTATTCAATATATTATATCGGTTAATACAGTACGAACCGATAGTATAAAGTGAGTAATTTTAGTATCTGTTACGAACGAAAAACCGATAGTACTATTTTAATATATTATATCGGTTGGTACAGTAATAACCGATAGTAAAAAGTCAGTAATTTCACTATCAGTTAAAAATGGAAAACTGATAGTACTATTTAATATATTATATCGGTTTGTACAGTAATAACCGATAGTATAAAGTGCGCAATTTTGCTATCAGTTACAAAAGGAAAACCGATAGTACTATTTAATATATTATATCGGTTTGTACAGTAATGACCAATAGTAAAAAGTATTTGCATTTCACTAACGTTGGATTAGTGTGTAACCGATAGTAAAATGATGGTTTTCCGCCGCTGTCGTCCTATTCTATCAGATTTTTCCTAGATTGTTTACAACCGTTAGAAAATAAGGGTTAGTGGAATGCACTTCTGTAGTAGTGAGCTCTCGTCGGTTCCTGATACTATTCCAACAAGATCACAGGTCTTGAGAGAAATGCTGTAGAATCCTCTGGCATCTTTCATGTCTTCTTGGCACTCTGATTCAATCTGCCTTTGGTCCTGTTCTCTAGGTGCAAGTTCCGCTTGGGATTGTGAACCTACGTGCAAGTAGAGATGTTGCTGTTATTGATTTCTCATACAAATTTGGAACTGCCATGGTTCATATCCTATTCTCTTATTTTTATGAATGCTCCGATATTCACTTATTTTTTCTTGAGGTAATAGTGATATTATTGTTCTTATGCAGGAAAATGTCAAACTCCGTCTTTCCGCTGTATTGAATAAGTTTTTCAGCCTATAACTCTTTCCCCAAAAGAATTTTTCCCCCATTGACTGTTCATTCACTGAAGGTCCAAGAAGTGGTAAGGTTTCACTCATGTGGACTAATGATACATTTTCTGTGTCACATAGAAATGGAAGTGGTTCATCCATTCTATTTTAGTAATGACTGGATCAGAGTCATCCAGTGATCGAGTTTACAGTGATTAGGACATCTTGTAGTCTTGTACCCATGAAATGTTGAGAGGCTATGTGGCTCCTTTCCCTGGTTGGGCACAGCATAACCTTTCCTCTGCAAGGTGGGGTGCTTCATATTTGCTCCAGTAGGTTAGCTTCACCCAGCAAATGTGTATGTTTTCTCTAGGAAAATTTTGCACCTTAAGTAGGCAAGGTTGGTTAATAGCCACCAAATGGAGTTGGGTCCATCCACTTCTTCCTTCTGCTATCATATTGCGCCCCTCTTTAATGCTATTTTAGATCTCATGGTTGTTGGATCTAGGTACATCTTAGTATCTAGGTTTTGATGATTAATGATGTTTTGGATAAATTCATGATGATTAAAGTTAATTTGAAGATATCAGATTTGATGATTAAATGACAATTTAGATAAATCCTGATTTAGCACAAGTAAATTGAATTGATTATCGGTAAACCCTGAATTGGATGTTTTTCTCGATTGCGGGTTTGATATTGATGCATATGTAGAGGATGAGCTCGGTGGTTGCATCAAGCTTGTGCTAATTGATTGATCAAGATTTTATATGTTAAATCTTGAGGTTGATGACTTCAGTTGTGGATTTGATATCGATGCACATGTTGAGGGAGAACTCAGGATGATTAGTTATCCATGTTTGTGCAAAAAGTTGATGACTCCGTGTTCTGGATTTGATATCTCTATGTATGATTGAGAGAGAGCTCATGATATTAATCATCCATATTGATTGATATCATAACTTGAGTAGTATGGATCGTGTGCGCATTTCTTGTATCATATATGGATCTATATGATTGTGAGATTCATCCATTACTCATTTGTTGTTCATTGAAATTGGTTTTGTCATTTCACTGAAGAAAGAAATTGTTGAGTGAACTCCTGTGTGGAGTGATTTATCTGGTGGTGATTAATGACGAACTGCAAATGAGACTAACGTTTGCGCATTGAGTGTATATGTTCTAGTCTCAGAATGGTTGCAGGATGAAAACAAGCAAGGGCGTGAAGAGGATGAAGACGATATGAGACATCCCGAGCAAGGTCAAGCTTAGCGAGGACGAGCTTTGCGAAGACAGGCGTCGAGATGTCGAGCTTCGCGTGGTCAAGCTTAACGGGATCGAGCTTTGCGATGACGAGCATCGAGCGATCGAGCTTCGCGAGGTCAAACTCCACCTAAGGTAAAATCCAAGATTAAGGATTGTTTTCTTAGGGTTTTACTAGCCTCGGTGTTTGGAGACAGACCGGATTGATAGGTTTCTTTTTACTAGTTTGACCGTACTATTAAGAGGGGTCGGAAATTAGTAGCTTGAATCTATCTAGTGCGGAAGCTCAGATGCATTCATATCATCTTGCACTAGTGTCTTGCATTGCTAGTGAGTCTAAGTGTAGTTCATATGCATTAGATTAAATGTTTTGAAAACTGCACTTAGTCGTGATCGCCAGTTGTTTAAATTGGTTTATTTATCTAGAGCTGGTCGTGGTCGTATTTGCATATTCTGATCGTATCAGTGTTGATACGTGGTCGTGGTGGTGTCGCTTGTTTGCCGGCTTTCTGTTTAGGGTTTGGGCGTGGTCGTAGGAGTTCGGACTGGTCGTACCAGTCTTCGACTCACTTACGTACGCTCGACCAAACCCTATCAACCACCTGTTTTCGATCGGATGTCAAGACCTGTGTGGTCGTGGTCGTTGCTAAGTGACACAAATCACACCCGCGAGAAAACGGCAAATCCGTATGTGCAAATACTCTAAAATTGCATTTGAGATTATTTTTGAATTGGATGTTTTGATAGTAGGAAAGTTTCTGAGTTTTCTAGAAGTTTCTAGACCTTTCTAGGTCTTTCTCCTGTTGACAAAATTGTAGAGCTCTGAGTTATCTTTCTAACAAGCCAAAAATCACCTCAATCGGATCTCTGGATCAAAAGTTATGCTTGTTTTACTGTCAGTGTGCAGTGGCCGGAGAAATGCATCCGTCCGGGGCTATCTGTCCGAAGTGGCCGGACTTTGTCCGAAATAGCCGAACAGTGGCTGGACAATGTCCGGCCTGTACAACTTTTGGCCCGGTTTCTTGCAAACGGCTAGTTTTTTGTTGAGGCTATAAATACTTCGTGTTTGGCTTCATTTTTGGGTGCTCAAAGACTTCATTCTTCAGCTGAAAATCTAGCCAATTGAGTTGCATATGTGTTATTGCATTTAGAGCCTAGAATTGAGCCCAAATCTTGAGTAGATTTGAGAGAGAGCTTGAGGGAGATTGTGTGAGTGTTTAGTGCACTTCATCTCCATTAGATTGCTAGTGCTAGAGTGTTGAGCATCTCATTTGCATCATTGAGCTTCTAGCACGTGGTTGGTTCAAGTGAAAGTGCATCTGGCTTGTTACTCTTGGCGATCGCCTTCGCCTAGACGGTGCCGGAGGAGAGCCGAGATCTCTCCAATTGAAGTTTGTCGGAGAGGCCGGCAAAAGATTGTGAAAGGTGTGGTGCTCGCCTATCTGGTGTGGAGAAGGAGCAACCCTAGTGAGATATCCTTCATGGATATAGAAGCGAGGCTCCGAGTGAGCGCTTCAACGAGGAGTAGGGGAGACCGGGCGAGTCTCTGAGACCTCGGTAAAAATATTGTGTCAATTGCATATTTATATTTTGCATTACATTCATCTTGACACAATTGCTATATTTACTTTTATTGCATGATTTGTTGAATAACTTACATGGTTGAATGCAACTAGTTGATTAAATTGTTTTAAGCCTCATTGTATAATCTAGCTTAAATGATTATCTTGTGAAATTGCTTATTGAGGAAGAAAATTTAAAAGCCTCCTAATCAACCCCCCCTCTAGTCGGCATCCTCGATCTTACAATGGTGTGTGGAGAGGAAGGGAGCCAAATATTTCATTTGTTTTGTTTTGTTTTGTTATTAATAAAATAATGTTTACAGGTGAAAGGGACAAGAGCATTAGTTAAAACTTAGCAGAATTAGTTAATACTTTTATACAGGTGGGGTGTTATCAACACAATCCACATGTTATTCATTTTTTAAATATTAAGTGTATGTTAATTGTGCCTTGAACTAGTAGCTCATTTTCATATGATTAATTTCTTTTATCAAGTGTATGCAAGTCATGTCATAATCAACACAATTTTCTCACTCGCATAAGCAACAACTTGTACTTATTATACAACAATCGACCAACCATCTTTTATTATAATTGTCATATGTTCTATAAGTTACTTAAAGCAAAAGTTATGGATTTGTATTTATCTCAAGGCTATTGTAATCGATATCTTTTCTTATGCAGGTGGGTAACAATAAGATGTTGAAAGCATATGAAGTGATGAAGATATTTTACCTCATACGAGGAGTTTGGAAGTGGAATATTTTATTTTTGATAGTTATAGTTGGAACAAAATATATAGAGTTAGGAATATTATATATGGGCATACCTTTGGTGTAAAGAATTCTCAAGTGATATGTTTATCGCAATTGTTTTAGAGGTATTATATCTATTTTGGTTGGCTTTGTCAATTGAATAATTTGTGACCGTTACAAATCTTGTCAATGTCTATATAAAGCAAATAATTCAATATAATATATACTTGTGTCATTTATTCATTTTTGATAATTTTGTTGTAAAATGTGGTGTGATTTGTGTTAGGATAGTGTGCATATTATAGTTTAGTTGTTAAATTGTTGTCTAATTATTAAACAATATTTATATTTAAAATTAATTATTGACAGAATTCCCAGCCGTAAATTCATATTCAAATTTGATGTCTAAATTCTCAATGACAGATCAGCTGTACAGCTTGGAATAATGTATTACAAGTAGACACAAATCTACAATTGGGAATACTCTTTACCATTGGACCTACAGTTGGGAAAAATATTTCAAATAGTTATACAGCTTGGAATAATATATTACAAGTTCAAACTTTCCAACCTACCTACAGTTGGGAATACTCTTTGCCACTGGACCTACAGCTGGGAAAAAATATTTTAAATAGTTATACAGCTTGGAATAATATATTACAAGTGGACATACAGGTGGGAAAAATTCAAATTTTCCATGCGACCTACACCTGGGAATACTCTTTGCCACCGAACCTACAACTGGGAAAAAATATTTCAAATAGTTATACAACTTGAAATAATACATTACAAGTAGACATATAGGTGGGAAAAGTTCAAAATTTTCAAGCGGCCTACAGCTGCGAATACTCTTTGCTATTGGACCTACATCTGGGAAAAAATTACAGTTGGAAAAAACTTTTTGCAGCACCTTTTCGCCGAGCTGTAGCAAACCTTATTCCCAGCAGCTAAAGTGCTGGGAATACTAGCTTTTGCTTGCTGCTCTACTGCTAGCATTGAAGTGCTATCTTATAGTGAGATTTGATCCAATAATGAGGAGAGGTATATCCAAAATAAGAAAAAAATACCTACTGCTTAACAAAACTCAAAATAATTTGAAAAAAAAATTGCATGTACCATGACAAATTTTTTTGTGTTTATCAACTGTAAAGTTTAGTAAAAAAACTAAAAATAAATTTGAAAAGAGAATAAAAAATAAATAGAGATAGAGCTTGACACATTGTGTAATTCCATTAAATTTCGTGTTGGTACCAGTCAAAAAATAGGACCAAAAAGACAAATCTAGCAGTTTTTTTTAGTCTGGTCAGTCCTTTTGATCACAACGCTTATTTATTTTTTGTCATTTTTAATTATTTTTAATAGTGTTGACGGTCAATAGATGACCGTCGAACTTACAGAAATGATAATGCGAATAAAAAAAGGTATGGTGGTCGAAAAGATGTGGAATCACGTAGGAGACAAAAATTTTATACAGGTTCGGCCCTCAAAAATGAGTAATAACCCTAGTTCCTATGTGTAATCAGTCAAAAGATTGAATATTTACAAGAGAAATACTTGTATCTCTCAATGTTGTCCCGTCTTGTCTTGTCCTTTACAACTTGTTCTCCTTAAATAGTAGTTGATAAGCAGTTATCACACGCTAGTTAGTGAGAGAACTGCTCCACGGTTATCGAAGAACTATTTGATGGTTATTCAATAACTACTCAATAATTATTAAGGAACTACTCGATAGTTATTGAGAAACTACTCAATAATTATTTAATAACTACTCGTCGATTATTGAAGAACGGCTCTAGAACGGTTCGTGTGTGGCGGTTTGGAAACCTCATGTGATTGTCTAATCTTAAGTGATGTGTGTTTTGACAATGTTTTGAATTGTTTATGATACATCTTCTTGTGTTTGTTTATGTTGTCATTATGTGTGAACAATGCTATGTGATTGATTTGTTTGGTTTTGGTGCATATTACAGGTATACCGGAGTTATTGTACACTTGCGGCAAGGATGGACCATCAGAGTAGTGCTCAGGAAGGAGTTGAAGACTCGATTGGGTGTTAGAGACTTGCGGGAACGATAAACATGCTAATCCAATACCCAGATGTGGCGTTGCACCAAAATTGTTGAAGTAACTCGAGTCAGTCGAAGTGTGAAGGTTGTTGGCTAGGGTATGGAATGGGAGAGACTTCCCAGCATGTGGTGAGCTATTCAACATCGAGGTGAACACGTGATGGTATCTTGGCAGGCACAAGTGGTGGTCATGATACTTGAGGAATCACCGAGATGGTCTATAGACTTCGTGTGGAAGTTTATGCAAAAGGTTCTATTTGTAAGCTAATTATGCATTAAAATAGACTTTTTCTCAGAAAAGTGTAAACAAAAAATTTGTAGAGCTCGAAGCTATCTTTCCAACGGATCTAAGAACGTATAAATCCAAGTTCATATGATAAAGTTATGACTATTTTATTGTCTATTGTTCAAAAAATACTGTAATTCCAAAAATTATAATTCTGAAAATTTGTAATTCTGAAAATTGTAAAGATGAGTGATTGAGAGTTGAGCTAAATTGGGCTTTGCGGCCAATCTCCACCATCTGTTAATTTAGTCCCACATGGATTGTGGAGGCTACTCTAGGTGAAGACTAGCTCTATATAAGAAGAGGAGTGCTAGAGAGAGCACTCAACCCTTTTGAGAGAGTTTTTTTTTACTATTCTTATTTAGTTTTTTGAGAGTTTTGTTGAGAGTGGTATTCAAAAACTTTTTATTTGGCTCTTGGATATTTTGAAAGAAATATAGTTTTTTTTATATATTTGTTTTTATTGTTTCTTGCATGGTTGTTTACATTTCTACTCTTACTTGTTTAAATATTCGTAATGGATTGTTTAAATACTCACAATTTTAATTCTTGCAATTGATTGTTTAAATATTGACAAGCTATTTTTTTATGCTTTGCTTTTTCTTTTGTTTCTCTTTTTATTTTTCTTATTTGGAGATTTTTGAAGCCATGATTGGGGAGAGCTATACTTAAGATATTTGAGCACCCATAGCATCCATACTATCTCTTGTTTCCCTTACTTGTTAATCATTTGGGTTTTAATTTGAAAAACTGATTCACCCCCCTCTCGGCTCGCCATCTTGATCTTTCACAGTTGTTGTTAGTTTCCTTCACAATGTAGTTGTAATGGTGGTTCCTGGAGAATCTTACGCTAACTGCCTTATTGTGGAAGTTACTTTCCTGGAATTGCTTTGTTGTGAAGAATGTGGGGTGTTGACGTGTTCCTGGTTGAAGGTAACTAATACTTCACTCAAGGATCTTAATATTCTAAACCAGGAATGGCTTAGGTTGCTTATTTCGACCAGAGCAGGTCATGGTTGAACACGCTTGTTTGCACCTGACCGCAGATTGCATGCCTTCGACCAGAGCTGGTCGTGGTCAAATATGCTTGTTTATCTTCGTCCAGAGTGGATCATGGTTTTAGACTGTCTTCGACCAAAATGAGGTGTATAATCCTCGTCAGCTAGCACCCAAACTCAAATGAATGGATCTACTTGAGATTTTTAGGGTTCTAATTCCTCAAACAGATACTTGAGCGGATCAATATTCCTGTCGGATATATGTGGTTGTGAGAGACCAAATTATTGTAAATTTGTTCGGTTGAGATTGTAGTGACAATTCTATTGAATTTTGGTCAAAGAAATAAATTTGTGAAAAAAAAACAACAGAGGTTGCGGCAAGGAAATTTTTGATACTCCTTTAGCCAAAAATTTGTTGCCCAAGCCAGAGCCAGAGGTAGCTTACTTTTTATTCCTGTCATAATATGAAAATGAAAATTTATGTGAAAAGTGAAAAAAAATGACCACTTCTCCTGTCCCTCGCCTACTACCTTAAGACCAGAAGTTATTGGTTTTAAGTTAACAGGGGATAGAAGATTATGATCTTAACTTGTGATGTAAATATGTTTCTGGCGGGTGTATAGTTTTTGCTAACCAACAGTGAGAACAACAGAGCTGAATTGATGCTAGAAACTTCCTTTAGTGGGTAGGACATGTAAGATCGAGGATGCCGACTAGAGGGGGGTGATTAGGAGGCTTTTAAATTTTCTTCCCCACTAAGCAATTTCAACAAGATAATTGTTTGAACTAGATTATACAATGAGGCTCTAAAGCAATTTAGTCAACTAATTGCATTCAACCATATGAACTATTCAATAAAACATGCAACAATGGTAAATTTAACAATTGTGTTAAGATGAATGTAAGGCAAATAAGATATACGCAATTGACACAATATTTTTTACCGAGGTCTCGGAGACTCGCCCAGTCTCCCCTACTCCTCGTTGAAGCGCTCGCTCGGAGCCTCGCTTCTATATCCACGAAGGATATCTCACTAGAGTTGCTCCTTCTCCACTCCGGATAGGTGAGCACCACACCTTTCACAATCTTTTGCCGGCCTCTCCGACAAACTTCAATTGGAGAGTTCGCGACTCTCCTCTGACACCGTCTAGGCGAAGGCGATCACCAAGAGTAACAAGTCGGATGCGCTCACTTGATCAAATCTCGTGCTAGAATCTCAAATATGAAAATGAGATGCCCAAACACTCTAGCACTTAGCAAGCAAATAGTGATTCAAGTGCACTAAGCACTATTAACTTCACACAATTTGCTCTCTCTCAAATCAACTCAAGATTTGGGCTCAATTCTAGCCTCTAAATGCAATAACTCAAATTCAATTGACTTGGCTAGGTTTTCAGCTGGTATATGAACTCTTTGAGCAGCAACAAATGAAGCCAAACACGACATATATATAGCTCTCAAAGAAAACTAGCCGTTTGCAAGAAACCGGGCCAAAATTGTACAGGCCGGACATTGTCCAGCCATTTCGGACAATGTCCGGTCAGTACAACCCAATAGTGACCGTTACTCACACTAGCAACCTTGTCAGTTACCGTTTCAACGAACTTTGTGAAGGCCGGACATATACTATTTGTCCGGACAAAAACCCCGGACAAAGGAATATGTCTCTGTTAACTCTCGGCTCAAAAAACTTGTACAGGGCGGACAATGTTCGGCCATTTCGGACAAAGTCCGGCCTTCCCGGACAAATGCCCGGACGGATGCAAATGTCTCTGGTTTTATTATGCAAAAGGCTGAAAAAATTTGGACAAGCCGGACAATGTCCGGCCATGCTCAGATAATGTTCGGCCACTGTATACTGACAGTAAATTTTGATCCAGAGATCCGATTGAGGTGATTTTTAGCTTGTTGGAAAGATAACTCAGAGCACTACAATTTTGTCAACAGAAGCAAGACCTAGAAATGCCTAGATATTTCTAGAAACTCAAAAACTTTTCTATTACTAAAATATCCAACACAAAAATCATCTCAAATGTAATTTAGGGTATTTGCACATACGGATTTGTTGTTTTCTCGTGGATATCTTAGCTGACACTCAGCGACGACCACGACCACACAGGTCTGATATCCGATTGAAAACAGGTGGTCGAGAGAGTTTGGTCGAACGTACGCAAGCGAGCTGAAGACTGGTACGACCAGCTCGAGCTCCTACGACCACACCCAAACCCTAAACAGAAAGCCGCAAAACTAGCGACACGACCACGTATCAAGTAGGGATACGATCAGAATGTGCAAATACATCCACAACCAGCTCTAGATAATAAACCAATTTAAATAGCTGGCGATCAAAACTAAGTGCAGTTTTCAAAACATTCTCTAATGCACCACAAACTACACTTAGACTCTCTAGCAACGCAAGAGGCGATAAAACACTAATGCAAGATGATATGAATGCATTTGAGGTTCTGCACTAGATAGATTCAAGCTACTAGTTTCCGACCCCTCTTAATAGTACGGTCAAACTAGTAAAAAGAATCCTATCAACCCGGTCTGCCTCCAAACACTGAGACCGGTAAAATCCTAAGAAAACAATCCTTAATCTTGGATTTTAACTTAGGTAAAGTTCGACCTCGTGAAGCTCGACCGCTCGACGCTTCTCCCCGCAAAGCTCGACCTCGCTAAGCTTGACCTCGCGAAGCTCGACCGCTCGACACTTGTCCTCGCAAAGCTCGACCTTGCTAAGCTTGACCTCGCTCGAGATGTCTCATATCGACTTCATCCTCTTCACACCCTTGCTCGCTTTTATCCTGCAATCAATCTGAGACTACAACACGTACACTCAATACACAACATTAGTTTCATATATAGGTCGTCATTAATCACCATCAGAGAAACTACTCCACACAGGAGTTAGCTCAACAATTTCTCTTTCCAATGAAATGACAACACCATATTCAACAACTAGCAAATGAGTATGAGATAAAATACAATCATATAGATCATAGATGATAAAGACATACGCATACGATCTATACTACTCATGTCATGATAGCAATCAAATCAGATGACCAAAATGATGAGCTCCTCCTCAACATATGTATCGATATCAAATCCACAACTGGAGTCATCAACCTCAAGATTTAACATATAACATCTTGATCAATCAATTAGCACAAGCTTGATGCAACCACCGAGCTCCCCCTCTACATATGCATCAATATTAAACCCACAACTAAGTAGATATCCATTTTAGGGTTATCAATAGTCAACTCAATTCACTTGTGCTAAATCAGGATTTATCTAAGTTGTCATTTAATCATCAAAACTGTCATTATCCAGATCAGTATTAATCATTATGGATTTATCCAAATCATCATTAATCATCAAAACCTAGATACTTAGATCGACCTAGATCCAACAGGACAATCATGCAAAGGAGAGGATTTGACTAGGTAATGCTCTAGTGTCTCGGTTAGTGAATCTGTATACACCAGAGAAATGTTTACGACAAAATTTAGTATAATGTTCAAACTTAGATTTTGATATAAACGAGTTTTTTCTAAGTGTATAGTATTTGCAAACTGACAGCAAGAACAATAAGGCAGAATTGACACTAGAAAGTTTCTTTAGTGGGTGGAACCACATGAAAAGGAAAGTTTTCGACTAGGTGTAGCTTCTAGGCCCCTATAGAATGTTTTAATAATTAATGACAACTTCAAATGCTATACTAACGTTACCTGCCTAGTTGTGTCAAGAAGATACTTAAAAGACAGGTTAATGAAAGGCGAAGAAAGAGCCTCATGATGAAGAAAGAGCATTGATCAAAAGGGCAAAGGTATGAAATAGGTTTTTTTCCATTTTTACCGGTCTAAGGTGATTAGAGAAGAATTTTGACCAAATTTTAGGATAGTTGCCGTACTATTAAGAGGAGCATGTGGTGTATCACAAAATACTTCATCTATGTGCCACGAATCATAAAATCAACTTGCATTGCATACTAGAAGGTCATATACTTTGAATATGCTAGTTTCAGCTCATTTCTGCTCAGCAATGTCTCAGTCGGTCTGACCGTATGTTGGACCGGTCGGACCGAATTCACGGACTGACTGATTAGAATTCTCGGACTGACCGACGTTATATCTTAGTATAGTATATACCTTTATAAGGTCGGTCTGTCCGTAATTTAAACCTAAGTCAGTCTCCTGGAACTTCATGAACTATCTTTCTGTTGTTTTGAGCTATTACGGTCTGACCGTTTTATTATACCGGTCTGACCGTGAAATCGGTCTGACCGTGTTTTTATACTACGGTCTGACTGTATGGCCGGTCTGTCCGTTTTTATCGGCCTGACCGTATAAGGTGTCCAGAAACTAGGTCGTCTCTGGACAGCTTCACGGTCTGACCGAAATAGGCTCCGGTCTGACCGTGTGTGTGCCTGACAAGGGCAGTTGAGCATTTATTGCGCCTGTTTAATGCCGTTGCAATTGCGGCGGTCTGACCGAGCTTATACCTGCGGTCTGACCGCCAAGTGAGCTTTTTCACCCAACGGCCTGTAACGGCTATATTTATTGTGAGGGGTATATATACTCCCATGCACGGCCCTGTTCAAAGACTTTTGGCATAATTTGAGCATTGTCATCATCCTTGAGAGCTTTAGCACATTTCATACACTCTAGGGTTCAAATTCTCGAATTTGTGAGAGTGTGCATTTGAGATCTTCTAGTGCATTGCATCTAGATCATTAAATCATCCTCGTGGCACTAGAAGAAGGCTAAGTGATCATCACCGGCTTGTTACTCTTGGAGTTTGCCGGCTCCTAGACAGCTAGGAAAAGGGTTTTGGAGAGCTCTTCAAGGAAGATTGTGAAGAAGCCTCAAAACGTCTTGTGAAAGGGTTGAGCACACCTTGCCGGAGCGGTAAAGTGCATCCTTAGTGAAATCGAGGTTTGGATAACTCATCACACTAATCCGGCTCAAGATCTAGGTCACTTCTCGAGAGAAGGTTGACTAGATAGAGGAGCGGTTAGAGATTTGAGTTTGCCTCAACGTGGATTAGGGATGATCGGCAAATTACCGAGACCACGGGATATATTCTTGTGTTGGAATTGTGCTTTGTTCATATTGTGTTATTTATTTGCTCTCATTATCTATAAATTGTTTGATTAATTGCTAAATTGTTAAAATCGTCTATTCACCCCCCCTCTAGTCGATATCCTAGATCCCTTTCACTAGGTAACACCATAATGATCCGATTAGTGAATTTGTATACACTGGAAAAGCGTTTATGACCAGATCACAAGTCTGTAGGTTTTTATTTGGAAATAAAGAACTTAGAATATAAAATGAAAAGATTGAGAAGGCTTATCTTTGTTTTGCCAATGAAGATATCCTCTAGTTGTTTTACTAGAAAACCCCTGATTTTATGATGGATCATCTTTCAGTAGCCAAAACTCATCTCGACTATCTCTGAGTGATTTTGGGGGAGGAACTAGACATTGAGTCCAGGAAGGACTCCATTAGGTCCTTCAGCAGTTTCATCCTCGAGCCATCCAAAAACTGAAGGCCAGGACCTCCTCTGTTCAAAAGCATCAAGAAAAAGGCCATCTTGTCGACAGCTGAAAGATCGGCCAGCGAGCAGAATCACATTTTTTGTAATTAAACAAAATTTTTGATTCATAAATACAATTTTTCTTTTAATAAAGACCATATTTGCCAGTAAGACGGCCAAATAAGACGATTGCGATCTTATTGTTAACTTATCTTAGCCCCCCGTCCGTGGACTTTCAAGTTGAACAAGTTTTAAGTCGACAGGGAAAAAGTTAAAATAAATGATGCATCGACTTACGAGTAATAAAAAAGAAGTAATGATACTTTTCTTAAAAAGGGAGGGATGATACATAAAATTTCCTTAACTGATCAACATTTGATGTACTTGAGAGCACACGACTGTCTGACATTGCTAGTCGAATGGAGTCTGGTCGAGAGACTGATACCACTGTGTAAGGGTCTTCTCACTTAGGAGATAGTTTGTTGCGAGAAGAAGAATTTTGTATCTTTTGAAGAACAAGATCTCTTATTTTGAATTCTCGCTTTGGCACCCTACAATCAAAGTGGTGGCGAAGAGCTTGTTGATAAGCTGCTGATCGCACAAGAATGTTATCTGTTTGTTCTTCAATTAGATTTAAGGTCATCTACTCATCACATTTGTTGATCTTTTTCATTGAAAACCTCGGTTCGTGGAGGACCAATATGGAATTCTAGTGGAAGCATGACTTTGGCACCATATACCACAAAAAATGGTGTTGCACCTGTTGCTATACTAGTTGTAGTTTGAATGGCCCAAAGGATTGAGCTCATAGCCCAAGTTCTCGAGCGATTGAGTAAGCGATCAAAAACCCACTTTTTTATGCCTTGGATAATTTGTCCATTGGCATGTTCGACCACACCATTCCTCAGTGGATGTGCTACAGATGCAAATTGGATTTTGATTCCAAGATCCTCATAGTATTGTTGGAAGGGTTCCCTGGTGAATTGTGTTTCATTATCCATTACAAGGTGAGCAGGGACGCCAAAACGAGTGATAATGTGTTTTACGAAGAACTTTTTGGCTACAAGAGCAGAGATTGTTGATACTGGTTTAGACTCTATCTACTTGGTGAACAAGTCGATGGCAACGAATAGGTATCTATAATTTCCAACTACTCGTGGTATAGGTCCCAAAATGTCTAACCCCCATGCAACAAAAGGCCATGACAATGAATTGTTTGTAACGCATTGGCTAGTCGATGCCTTAGTCAAGCGTGAAATTGACACTGCTTGCAGGTCACTACTAGTTGTTTTGTGTCTTGAAGGGTTGTTGGCCAATAATAATCTTGTCCAAAAGCTTTACCAACCAATGTATGATCGGATGCATGAGCACCATATTCACCTTCATGAACTTCACGTAAAAGAAGAGTTACTTCTTGTCATGAAATACAACGCATTAGTATGCCAAGTGCACCTTTACGGTATAGCACCCCATCGACTAAGTCATACATATGTGCTTTGCGAATCAATTTGTTAGATTTGGCTTCGTTCTCGAGTCCCAAACAGGAGTTATCTAACTTATATCATACTCTAGGAATGCAGCACTTGACTCTACATTTTGTGCTCTCTCTATGAGAGTTATTGAGGGCTTAATGAAGTTTTTGTGAAACACTTCTGCTGGGCAGGTGATTGTGAGGAAGCGATTCGAGCCAATCGATTAGCAACAAAATTTTCTCTTCGTGGGATATATTAGACTTCGAATCCATGGAAATGTTTTTTTTCCAATTTTCTCACTTCAATTTGGTATGCGGACATCTTGGAGTCAGAACACTGATATTCTTTCCCCACCTGATTTACGACTAATTGTGAATCACTTTTCACAATTAATCATTAGATTCCAAGAGACTTTGTCGCACGGAGTCATGCTAGAAGACCATCATACTCTGCTACATTGTTTGTAGCATGAAAATCGAGTATAATCATATGTTGGAATTGGTCATTATTAGGAGAAATGAGTACAACTCTTGCTCCAGCACCTTGAAGCCCAAGTGAGCAATCAAAATACATCATCCACTGGTTGGAGAGCTCTTATCGTTGAATCTCTTGTGTCGAATTAGTCCATTCGGTGATAAAATCGATGAAAATTTGGGACTTAATCGTTGTTCATGTAACAAAATGGATATCGAACTCACCAAGTTATATCGATCATTTTGCAACTCGACCAGAAGATTCTTTATTACGAATCACTTCTTTGAGTGGAAAGGAGGATGGCATAGTGATTTTGTGCACTTGAAAATAATGCCGTAGTTTTCCTAAAGTCATTAAAAGAGCATAGAGCAGTTTTTGTGCTTGTGGATAGCGTTCTTTAGGTCCATGAAGACCTTCATTGACATAATAAACTGGTCATTGAACATTATCTCATTCTATGACCAATGCTGCGTTAACCACATTCGATGTTGCTGCTAAGTATACTATTAAAGGTTCTCTTGGGAGAGAAGAAATGATTATAGATGCACTTGTTAAGTATTTCTTTAGGTCTTGGAAAGCTTTGTTTGCCTCTTCTGACCAAGAAAAACCATTATGCTTCCTCAAAGTCTTAAAAAGGAGAAGTGCTCTCTCACCTAGGTGAGATATAAAATGACTAAGAGCTGCTATACTGCCTGTTAGGTGTTGCACTTCTCTCATATTTTTCGGCGGTCGCATCTAATCGATCACTCGGATTTTTTTAGGATTGACTTCAAAACCTCGAATAGAGACAAGGAATCCAAATAATTTACCAGTAGAAACACCAAATACACATTTCTCATGATTTAATTTGATAAATTTTTTTCTATGATTATTGAATGTTTCTACCAAATCAGCAATATGATTGGAACGTTGAATGCTTTTGATGACCAAGTCGTCTCCATAAGCTTCCAAGTTTAACCCAAATTGGGCAATAAAGGTCTTAATCATTAGCCGTTGATATGTGGCCCCAGCATTTTAAAAACCAAATGGCATTCGGATGTAACAATATATACCAAAGGTATGATGAAGATGGTTTTCTAGTCATCATCTCTTGCCATGTTTTTCTGGTGGTACCCAGAATACACATCTAGAAAGCTTATCATCTCACAACCTAGAGTGGAGTCGACGATCTGGTCAATCCAAGGGAGTGGAAAATCATCCTTCGGACAAGCAGATTAAGAGTGGTGAAGTTAACGCACATATGCCATTTTCCATTGAATTTCTTCACCATGATTGGGTTAGCAAACCATCCAGGATGATTGACTTCACGAATAAACCCAGCGTCAAGAAGTTTATCAAGTTCAGACTTGATTTGCATCTTGATGATCAGGAGCAAAACGTTTGATCTTTTTCTTTATTGGTCGTTAGTTGCTTTGTATAGCCAACTTACGCTCAATTATTTCCCTGGGGACCCCAGGCATGTTGGATGGTTGCTACGCAAACACATCACTATTTTCCCAAAGGAAAGTAATGAGCTCACTTTTCTATTTACTGTTCAGGTCGAAACCTATACGAACAATTTTAGTGTCATCATTTGGAAACAAGGGAATTTCTCGGATTTCTCTATTTGGTTGAGGTGCTTGGAGCTTTGATTTGTCGTTGAGTTGATGTCGCGTAGAGGCATTTGATTGATCAACTCCAATTCCTTCTTGTTATAGGATAAGGCAACTTTTTGGTCACCTTGAACAGTGATGACTCCCTTCAGCCTAGGCAACTAAGGCATTGATAAGCATAGTGACTTGCTATCATAAACTTAGAGAGAGAATGCCTACCCAAGATTATATTGTAAGCCGCTTCGAAAATGACCACTTCTAAAGTGATGAGTTCGATTCGGAAGTTGTCTAGTTGGACGAAAGTGACTGGAAGTGTGATTTGATCAATTGACTTGGCCGATGATCCTGAGATCACACTATGAAAAGAGTTCCTAATCAGTTGTAACTTCCATCAAGGGACTTGCATTTCATCGAATGCACTGACAAACAATATGTCGAGCACACTACCACCATCAATCAATGTCCTTCCAACTTTGCAATTGTTAATTTTTGAATATAAACAGTAGACAAGAAGCCTACTGCAATATATATTTATGGAGAACAAAGTTACAGGAAAATTACAGAAAACAGAAGAACGAGAGGAAAGAGAGAAGAAAGAGAGCGAAAAAGGAAATAAAACCAGAAAAAGATTACGAAAGTTCAGACAATATAAATTTTTTTGTCTTTTATCTTTGTTTGCACGTACTATCATTAACTGCAAGTAAGTAACATAATTTCTTTTCCAAGTTGAGAAGCTTGGACTTTGTTGTTGGAATATTAATTTATTTCGGACTTCCTAAATATTCCAAAGTGTTAAGATAACAGCTTCCATGTAAAATGTGTTTCGATGAATGGTTTGATCCTTACATGACCATAATCTCTCAAACAAAGGCAAACTTGCAATCCATGAAACTCCAATATGGTCCCCACAGCGTTCAGCAAACTAGCAGTCAAAGAGATGTTCTTGTGTTTCCAGGTGACCTTGATGACATAATTCACAGCTAGAAGATGGTATAATAAACCGTTTCCTTCTCAAAAGATCCCTGGAATTTAACCGTTCCCAAAGGAATACCCAAAAAAATACTTACAATTCAACATACATTTATTTCTCCAACATAACTTAAAAATAGGAGCAACTAAATTTATTCCAGTCAAACCTTTGTAGATGTTCTTAGTTACATAAAAACCTTGCTTGCTTCCCATCAAAACCCAATTATCCTCCAAAGGTCTATTTAGTCTGGCTTCTTGATGAATTTTTTGTAATTGCAGGAACTGTTGATACGCAATCTCTGACAGAGGTAAGTGGAAGAGCATATCAATAGAGTCTAAATTACAAAAGCATATACTATTGGATCAAAAGCAATGTAAGAGTGCAATTCATGCCATTTATGCATCAACACCTCATTATACCAAAGGTCATCCCAAAGTAGACAAGTAGAGCCTTTGCCATTATTACACGTAACCATTCCTTTGAAATGTGATAAGTGCTGTAAGATATCCTTCCATTAGAAAGAATCCCTTTGTTGTAAGGGATGAGGGAGACAATTCTGATCATACCGATTCCATTACATTTGTACCCAGGGGATCTTTTCTTTGTTGAAAAATTTAAACAGAAACTTCATGAGTAAGGCTATATTTTGAGTTTTAAGATTGATCACACCCATTCCTCCTTCCGACTTAGGGCGACAAACTTTATTTCAAGCCACTAAACAATGCCACCTTGACAAAAATTTTGTCCTCTCCAGAGATATGCTCGACGTATTTGACCAATTCTATTAATGACAGTAGAGGATAATTTTAAAGTTGACATGTAAAACATCGGGAGAGAAGAAAGCACCTAGTTAACCAATGTGAGACAACCACCCATTGATAGAAAGGAATGTTGCCAACTAGTGAGTCTTAGTTCAATTCGTACTATCAGAGGTTCCAAATCAAATTTCTCAGTTTGGATGTCCCCAAAGGTAGCCCCAAATATGTGAAAGAAAAAATGCTAATTTGATATCTAAGGATACCGGCCAAATTAACCACCATATCTGAGTTACAATTAATGGGAACTAGGAAAGATTTAGCAAAATTGACTTTAAGTCCCATAGAGGTGGCAAAAAAATGTAATAAAACCTTTATAAAAAAGACTTCTCGGGCATTGGCCTTGAGGATAATTAAAGCGTCATCATCATATTGAATAATGGAAAAATCACTGCTGTGATAGTTCGATATAGGCAGAGTAAGAAGGCTCTTATCTTGCCGAATTTAGAATGCATTGTAATAAGTCAGCCACCAAAACAAAGAGAAGTGGTGACAATGGGTCCCCTTGTCTCACTCCCTTTTGTGGATTATTTATTTACTAGATACACCAATTTAAAGGATATTAGATGAACCAGTGCCTAGTAGTTTCCGAATCCAGTTGGTCCATTTATCCCCAAGTCCTATAGCCTTCAAAACATCCAAAATCGCCTGATGTTCAATCTTGTCAAAAGTTTTCTCAAAATCCAATTTAAGCAACACTGTTTGATTTGAAGAGAATTTACAATTATGGATATATTCAAAAGCCCATACTTGACAATCCTGAATTGTCTTAGTTTTAATAAAGCCATATTGATTGTCATGAATAATTGTAGTAATAACTTCCTGAAGCCTGTTAGCTAGCTGCTTGGTAATAATTTTTCAATGAAACGTTGAGCAAGGAAATCGGCCTGAAATAAAAAAACTGAACAAGCTTCCTCCTCCTTGAGAATGAGGGTAATCAACGAGGAATTAATTCTAGCAATATCATATTGACCCTTATAGAATTGGGACAGTAGATCATAGAAATATTGTTTAATTGTTGTCCAGCAAGACTTAATGAATCTACCATTAAATCCATCCGGACCTGAACTTTTGTCTCAGGGCATATGTTTGATAACTAAATCGATCTCCATTTTTGCCAATGATACTTCCTGTTGAGAAAGATCTCTTCGAAACTTGTGGAGATTAGGGAGATTAAAAGACATTCCACCCAAGTCAGAAGAACCCAGCCTATTTTTAAAAGATATCCACAAGTGTTGAGCTATATCGGAGTGGGTGGTGAGCTCATTACCATATTTATCTGAAAGAGAAGCAATATGATTAGCTTTGAAATTATTAGAAGCCACATAATTAAAGAATTTGGTGTTCTCATCCCCTAATTTTGCCCAACACAAATGACCTCTTTGCTTCCAATAATCATTTTGTATCTGAAGTAACTTCCTAATATGCTTCTTTAAAATATTTCTGAAGTTAAATTCAGCTCTATAAAGGACCCTCTACTCTTCCAAGCCATCCAATAGGGGATAAAACAAAGTTTGAATTAGAGATGTGGACATGTGAAGTCTTGAATGTTTGCTCTAGGTTTCAATGTATTTCTCCACATTTTAAAGTTACTCCCTATCCTTCGAGCCACATTCCTATCAGTGTGCACGAAATTCCAAAAACCTAGCACATGAGACCCAGTAATTCTCAAATCTGAAAATATTCACATGGGGTATATTAGACCAACTCCAACGCCGGCGCAATGAAGGTCCGACAGGCGGGCCCCACGCGAAAAAATAATAAAAAATCCGTGCGAGGAGAGAGAGGCCGCTTCGCGAGGCGGCGTGGGCGAGGATCTGACGAGTGGGCCCCATCGACGCCTCATCCTCGAATTCGCACGCGTTGGAGTTCTCGCGACGCCCGGGAACGTGTTTTGTGGGCCCCGCTTTTCCATCGTGTGTGCGTCCCGTACCCTCGCAATCCCCGTATTGACAAATGAGCCCAGTTCCAAGTCCGGCCCACATGTCAGCGAAGGGGTGTGTAGTGCGGATGTAAAACAGGAGATTAGGTGGGGCCCACAAAACGTGTGGTGACACGATAGTGCGCTCGTTTGGCGTGCAACGTGCACCCAAGGCCGGATTTTTTATTCTCGCTGACTGGTGGACCCAGCCGATTGGAGGGCCCACATGTAAGCCTCAGAGTGGTGTGCAAGCGGGAAAACTTAGCCGTTGGATGATTTTTTCAGCTAGTCCCACATGTCAGCGACCATAAAAATAGCCGTTTAATTACTAGCCGTTACACTTATTTTATTCATTTTTTAGTGTAAAAATTCATAAAAAATCACCAAAAAATCACCAAAAAATGTAGAAAAATTATGTGGTCCTCCCCCTATAAATATGAGAACACTTGACCTTATTTTCACTCAAACACAACCACATACCATACACTTTCCGCACTCTCATTCCAGCAATATTTTTCAAAAAAAATTTCAATGACCAACAATCCCCTTGGCGGTTATGTCAATTGGTTTGGCGAGCCGAATATAGATGAGGACAACACCGAAGAGTCAAGCAGCCAAAATCCGCCCAATTTTCAACCCCCACCCCCCATACCCGATGTGTTACCCACCATTCACTCCACCCCTTCCATACGGCCAACCATATCCGTATGCATATCCTGGGCAGTACACACCCGGACATCCTTACGCACAACCCCCCTACGACCCTTACGGCCAGAATCCTCATTTCGTCGGGGCTCCGACCATCTCTGCAGAAATGTTGCCTCCGCAAGCACCGAGAAGAAATGACCGCTCGACCCCCTCATCGAACACTAGCACTCCGGAGAGCACACCCCCGGTCGTGATCGTGGAGGACGACAACGCTGGGCGGCCACGTAAACAAATGCTCTGGTCGCAACAAGACGACATGCGATTTGTGAGTGTTCATTGAAATATTAAATTTTGTTAATGCAGATTTGTTTCCCCGGTTTTATGACAAAATTGAACAATTTTTATTTTTTTATCCAGATCAGTGCATGGTTGAATAACTCCATCGACCCAGTCGATGGGAACAACAAAAAATTTGAGATGTACTGGTCGAAGGTCATTGAGGGGTACAACGCGAGTAGTCCGTCCAATCGCAGACGAGACCTTAGGCACTGCAAAGACCATTGGCAAAAGAACAATAAAAAAATTGTTCAGTTCAATTGCATCTTCTGTAGGTTGAGGGATGCCTACGCCAGTGGTCGTTCAGACGACCAGTTGATGTCGCAAGCACGCGACATGTACAGGTAGGAGGTTGGTCATCCATTCATCTTGGAGCACTGGTGGAATGCCGTACGTGGTCAACCGAAGTGGTGCCGAAGCTGCTTCGATTCTTCGAAAAGGGCTTGCATCAACGAAGAAGGTACCCACACGTCATCGTGGAACGAGGATGTCCCCGTCGAGCTTCTGCGACCGCAAGGGCGGGACGCGGCAAAGCAGAAGCGGAAGGGTAAAAGCAAATTGGGCAAGACATCATCAGCGTCCGAGGAGACCCTAGAGCGCATCGGCAAAGCCAACGCCGAGCTTACTAGTGTGGCCGATAAAGCCCTTGCTGTAGCCGATAAATTGCAGGGGGATGGCCAAAAGCAAAGAAAAGGCTTCATTTATGAAGTCATAGACGAAACTACTTGGGATGGATACATCCCATTTCTCGGATGATTATAAGGCGACGCATGCGGCTGCAATAGAATGCATCAACGAGCAGCTTAAGGATATGAAGAATAAATAGTAGTCCGAACATTGTACTTTTCATTTCAAAAATTGTACTCGCATTATTAATTTAAGTCATTTTGGATTCACCTGTTCGCACTGTGGTATGTGATCGGTACTTTTGGATTTTAGCCGTTGGAGCTGACGCATGTGATCGATAATTTTGGATTTTAGCCGTTAGAGCTGACACATCTGCTCGATGCCTTTGGATTTTAGCCGTTGGAGCTGACGCATGTGATCGATTCGCTTCTCTCCTTATATATTTGGACCCCCCATGCTCTCATCTTCACACCTCAGTAATCTCAACTTCACAACCGAAGCCTCCGTTCTTGGTGATCTCAACTTCACAACCAACCCCAAAAAAATGTCATCCAGCTCAAGCACAAGTAGTGCTGAGGACGAAGCCATCAACCGGATGGAAGAGTTCGCGACGGGGTTTGCACAGACCTTTCTGACGGTCGAACCCCTTCTGCGTCATGCTCTTGGTGATGTTGAAGCCAGCATTGACCTGCTACCTCGCACCGCCGCCGAGGAGGTAGCATAAGGTACATTGAAAGAGATCGCGAAGGCGGTCATAACTGTCTAGTCACGGATTACTTCGCTGACGTTCCGGTCTACCCCGGCTACTTGTTTTGCAGAAGGTTCCGAAGGGGGAGACCCCTCTTTCTGCGAATCGCCGAAGCTCTCGGGGAGTGGTCCCCGTACTTCACCGAGAGGAGAGATGCCATCAACCGAAAGGGGCTATCTCCATTGCAGAAGTGCACTGCGGCTTTGCGCATGTTGTTGTATGGCTCGCCCGTCGATGCCGTCAATGAGTACGTACGCATCGGAGAGTCGACGACCATTCGGTGCCTGGAGAATTTCGTCGAAGGAATCATCGATTGGTTCGCGGAGGAATATCTCTGTAAACCTACTATCGAAGACCTCCAGCGTCTGCTCCAGGAAGGAGAGGACCGAGGTTTCCCAGGGATGCTGGGAAGCATTGATTGCATGCACTGGGAATGGCCCAATTGCCCAGTTGCATGGAGGGGCCAATTCACCCGTGGTGATCAAGGAGTCCCGACAATAATACTTGAAGCGGTTGCGTTCAGAGACTTGTGGATATGGCATGCCTTCTTTGGTGTCGTCGGATCCAACAACGACATCAATGTGCTTAACCAATTCCCCCTTTTCACTGATGTCTTGTGCGGGCAAGCTCCTACTATTCGATACTCTATTAATGGGACATAGTACAATATGGGGTACTACCTGGCCGACGGTATTTACTCCGAGTGGGCTGTCTTCGTGAAGACCGTACTCTTGCCCCAAACGGACAAACTTAGGTTGTTTGCACAACATCAAGAAGGGGCAAGAGAAGGTGTGGAACGAGCGTTTGGGGTGTTGCAAGCTCGATTTGCTATTGTCCGCGGCCCCGGTCGATTTTGGCGACGATCAACCCTTGCCAATATTATGAAAACGTGTGTTATCCTCCATAACATGATAATCGAGAATGAACGGCACTCTCATGATCCAATCACTCAATTGTACGATAGTCAAGGGACATCAACCGTAACGCCACCTACTATCCACAGTAGTGCTCCGCCAATTTTCGAACAGATGCTAGATCAAAATAATGCGATCTGTGCTTGCCCAACGCATCGGCAACTGAAATGGGATCTTGTCGAGCACATTTGGCAGCGTTTCAGGGGTGACGGTACCGAGGAGTAGTTGTTTATGCGGTCGTTAACGGCCGACTGTTGCCGAATTTTAATTTAATACGTGTCATGTTTTTTCCCGTGTGCCATTTAAATAAAAATAAATTAAATTTTTTTTGTTATTTACAATATTTATCTTTTAATTTGTTGTCTTCGAATTATCCTAATTTTATTTTAGTGATTTGTTAATCTATAATAAATATTATGTATGAGGGCCTCACTTGAAATGCCTCGCGAAGCGCCAATGTGTTGGAGTAGGGAATGCTTCAGATGGTGCTTCGCATACGTGGTATAGAATATACTGGAGAATATTCTGTTGAAGTACCTCGCGAAGCGCTGATGGGTTGGAGACAGCCTTAGAGGATATCTCATACATGGGATGTGATCATGTAAAAGCCTACTCAGTGGTCTTACAGTCGTATTTGGAAATACAATCGACCATCCACCATTAACAAAGAACCAATCTAGTTTTTCCAGTGCTGGATAATCTGCATATTCGACCATGTGTATGCTCTGCCTTTCACAGGGATTTCCTCTAACTGAAGATGATTGATGGCTAAGTTAAAGAGATCAACTTCCTTGTGTTTGGCGAAGAAATTTTCTTTATTTTCTTTTCGCTCTGAGGAGTTTTTAGTCCTTTCTACTTTATTTCGCGAGCGTGCCATGTTGTCTTAACAGAAAATATAAGAATGCAAAAGGATAAGAAAATATGCACAAATAGACTTGTTTTTATTAATTCCCAATTGAATTACAAAATACAAGTTTGTGCTTTTGTTCTTTGTTCTTCATCGTAGTGGAATCTGACATTATTGTCTTGTGCGGATATTTGGTTCCTGAGGCTTCGCAAATCTCCTAGTTGATTACCTCTACTAAATCTTTTTGACTTAGTAGAGAACCTCTGATTAAGTTGCGCTTCTTGGTTGTCTTCTCCAAGCTTCACTTCTACGCTTCATGCAACAGATGAGAGATGCGATGCGATGCGATGCAATAGGTTGTGGTAACGGTGGCCTCTGCTTCGTCAGCTTTGGCCGTGGAATTATCTGACCTCGTCGGTACCCAGATAGAGATAAGGTCACATGGCTAGCCTCGTCGGCACCTGGTCATGCGCCTGTCCGACCTCATTGTCACGGACGGATTTTTTTGCCTTTGTATCAGTTCTATCAGACAACAAACTTTCGGTCGATGGAGATAACTTGATGCAGTGCAGGGCAATTATTTAGCCTCATTGGTCATGGGTAGACTTGTTGCCTTCATATCAGTTGTATATGGCAATAAGTTTGTTGGTGAAGATAGTTTGATGCAGTACAGAGCGATTGTTTTGCTTCACTGGTCGCAGATAGACTTGTTGCCTCCATATCAGTTGTATCTGGCAACAAGCTTTCTTTTGTCGATTAATTGTCCAACATCAATCGAGGATGAATGCAGATATGAAGATGACAAAACTTAGGATACACATGATGAGCAGAAACGGTGCTTTATTGAATTAAACGTGTTCCCTTGAAGGCAAGGCACAAGATCAAGGCTTTGTGCAAGTGACATGCTTGGTCGCGCCTAGCATATTTGGCCGGGCGGACGGGCGTATGTCACTGGAGACTCTGAATAGACGCAATGCACTTCTGGATCTTTTCGAAGATCAATTAGATATTTGCCGTCTTCCTGATGAAACACAGTGGCAGGGCATGGATGAAGGCCATTGCGGCATCGCGGGATGGAAACAAAGCCTAGACTTAGAAATATTTTCTAAAGTCTCCTCTGAGTTTGTCTTCTGATTGTGCCTTCCCTTCTATGTTGTTTGTCTGTGTGCGTCAAAGGCTAGGAGAGGTCTCTTTATATAAGGCTCAATCTCCCCTTTTTTAGGGAATAATTATTATTTTACTCACAAATTTTCTAGCCTTTCTCTCATGATAGGTGGGGCTAATTGAGGGGCATCGTTTATCCACAAGAACCATTGCTTATCTAGATGATTAATAAAATTTTAACATATTCTTGGTGCACCCTCTTTCATGACACGTAGGATCTACCTAGCTTAGGGACCCACTTTTATTATTTTATTTATTTATTGGACACATATTTTTTTTGTACAAAAATCCGTTCAACAAAATGTCCCTCGCAGAGTCAAGTTCGTGCGCAAAACAGCTCAAGCTTGGTTTGGTGAAACCTAATTTCATGTCTCGGGTCGCGACGGCTGTACTTAACATCAAGCAACACATCATTGACTCAGTCCAAGAGTTTCATACCACGGACTTGGGGCATGCTAAAAAGAAAGGGGAATAAAAATAGAGAGAGGCTTGCTCCACCCAGCTTCTTGCGAACCGGTTAGAGAGATTCTGCAGAAGAACATAGGATAATTAAACTCTGTCTACAACTGTAGAGATCAGAGTCTAGTTTGATGCTGGGACAATTCATCAAATCACAGTGGAGTTAAACTTGCAAAAGCACTGGAATCACAAATTATATCACCAGTGGCCCTTCACAATGATACCAAAATTCATCTCAAAAGGAACAATGCCAAAAGTGAAAAGATGGTCATTATGTTTTAAAATTCCTGAACTTCTAATCAAACACATATTTATTTCATTCCAAGAAGCATTAAGGGAGTAATTAGTGCTAGCAACATGCTCATGTTTGTTCAATGCATTGGAAAGCCGAGGAAATCATATCATGCTGCAAATCCAAAAGCAAGTTGGGTAAAAGTTTGATTTTGGAACTCAACTCAGCCAACTTAGAGAAAATTGAGTGTGGTGCCAGTTTTAGACTCTGGTCTTTCGGTCGACAAGATACATGAATATGCTGGTTGACGCATCAAAATGCCAATCAAAATCGGAATTTTGTTTTAGATACCATTTAAAAGCAAATTAACTAGTCAACTCAGAAACCGGATTCAAACAGTTCAGTTCAACAGACAACAGGAGCAAACCCAGAAGAAGTCAAATGCAACACCGGATTTCAAAACTTTCTGGACTCTATTCAATCAAAGATATGCCTGTACCCATGCTGGACATATTTTAGTTCAGAAGTGACCTATCAAAATTGATTTTCAATTTGGTTCAAAAAGTGCAGAAATAAATCACATTGCCATAGCCACCAATATATACATACCAGCCCTACCACTCCAAAAATGAGATCAATTAGATGTCATGGATGAATCAAGTTTTGCTGTACTAATTCTTAGACTCTTCGCAACAGACCAAGCCACAAGTTCCCTATAGGACCAAAGGATATATGCTTGACTAATCACATCCAAAGCCAAATATTATGATTAGGACCTAGTTCTCATAATCCAAACATACATTCTGTCACAGCTGTAAATCAGATCTAATTCCAAAGAAAATCGAAACTAACTCAGACTCCTATAGAATCACGACAGGGTCGGATTCAAACTCACATAGGCTATAAATACTATCCATGATCATGCAACATGCATACATAGAATTCAGCATAGGCGGCAATTTGATTCAACTCTGCACAGCCTGATCCGAAATGATACAACCATTAACAATGATTACATTCAAGGGTAAGTGGACTTACGGATTTTGTTGCTTCATTGTTGTTGATGCTGCCGAGGGGGCGAGAAGGATTGGAAGCGTCCTGGCACCTTGCCGCATCGTGTCGTTGACGTCACGTCGCGATGCTATATGCGTCGCCATACCAAGCCCACATGCTGCACTGTGTTGCTGATGTTGCGTCGCGATGCTACGTGTGCTGCCATGCCGAGCCCACGTGCCACACTATGTGCCACCACGTTGGGATGTAGAAGGAGAAGCACCTGCTTTCAGCAACAATGGGGCAATTGAAGAATAGGCAGTATGATCCTGCTCCCGCGGCAGTGAAGCTCCTGGGGGGGGGGGGGGGGGGGGGGGGGGGGGGTGGGGGGTGCCGTAGTGATGAGGAACGGCTGCGAAAGATCTCCCACGTTTGCGACTTCTACTTCTAAGGGGAGTTGAATCTCTTCTCATTGGTCGACGTAGCGAGATCAAGAATCCCATTTCATTTGGAGTAGGACTTGGCTGTTGTAATTCAAGGTGCTGTTCGCCATCGATTCTACCTTCCAAGTTGAATGTTTCCTCTTACACAGGGGGTTCATCTTGTTCTTCACAAAGTCGTGCTGTTAATCCCTGCTGGACTAAATAAAGAATCGCTTGGGCCTGCTTTTTCAACTCTTGATTCAAAATAGGAACGGTATCCATTTCACTGTTCTTCTCCGGTCGATGGTTCTCGAACCAGAGACCACTTTCCGACGGAGTGCAGTAGAACCATTTCTGGTGCCATCCGTACACAGACCCACAGAAGAAGAAATGGATAGCCTTTCTTCTCCCTCATGCGGAAGTATATATGTGGGGGACCCCTATCCCGTACCAAACACTACGATACGGAACAACGCTCCCTTGTCGCAACTTCCCAGGAGTCAGTCGCGAACCAGGAATGAATATCACAACAATTAGCAGATTACATAAATAGTTCACAAAATATTACAGGTTCACAGTCGGAGCACAAGGCCCTTACATAAGTAGCACAATGAGGTACAAAATAACCTTTCAAGTTTTTCACAAAACGCGGAAGGAGCGGAACACTAATCTTCTCCCACAGTCACTCGACAGGAGTATGCAACGCCTAGAAGCTTGGATCAAACTCGGGGAAGTCTTCATAGGGTTCAGGCTCACACTCATGTGAACCCCAAGTCACTTGGTTCTTCGGTTTCTGATGGAGCAATTCAGTCATGGTGAATATAGGGTACTCAGCAAATCACCACATAACAAATGCAAGTATGTATAACATGACGGGGAATTCAAGAAGATGATTGAGGTTCTTTTCCAAACCTTATTCATAACCTAACAGTTGATAGTCATGAAAAACATTCAAAACATTTTTTTAAAGACTCACTTTATGCAACAGTTCAAGGGTAAAGAGTTTAAAGCAGTTGATAAAAACAGTTCATGAAAACTACTTGTGCCTCACAATATGGATAAAATCCATTGATCATAAGACACTCTAAATTCCGGGAGCACGGAGTATTTAAATACATTTTAAACTCTACAGAGGGGTACCGCTTTACCCACAAGATTCCTCAACTACCACTGTTGACCACGACCATAGGCTTTTGCTCAATCACGCTACTTTAAGCATATGAGTCTCCTATGCCAGGTTCGATCACGCTGCTTTAAGCGCGCCACTGAGATGAGAATAACACGTTTTTCACCCTGCCTTGCCATTATACTAGCTCTGCCCCGTAAAAGATTCACCACCGGGTAGTGCCTGCCAGGAAATACACCTCCAGTTGGGGTTCCTAATATAGTTGCAAAGCATTGTAGGGATCTTCCCTCTCATACCTTCACCTTAACCCTCACTCAGTATTGGCCCGCGGCGGGAGGGATCTTCCCTCTCCTCCAATAGTGAGCGAACACAGAGGGGTTTGTGCTGCGAACCACATCCAACACTCGTGCCCGGGAACCACATCCGTCACACGATCTCTCTCAAACGAATCGGTTGGGCTCATCCCAAAACTGTCCATGTAAGTAGGTCAAGAGGGATCTTCTCTCACTGACCAGTGACAGATTAGTGCAACTTTATTATTAAGATTATAGACTCTATGCAGAGTTAGGGTAATAGTTCGGCAAGGATACTTGGTCGTGCCCGTCCTATACCAGACTTGTGGAGGTACGATAACATGCTACTGGATGTTTAGCACAAATTGGTTAGTCCTTAGCTACTCTAGAGAGGAGTTTACTTGCTCGACATTTCACAATGATCACAGTATTATCATGTTAACAACTTTACCATGTTAATCATTATCATGTTAACAACTTTACCAGTTAACAACATTATCATATTTTCAACATTCTGACTGACATACCTCTCCTCCCTAGGATAGACATTTTAAAAAGCATCTTTAGTTTTGAAAAATCATATTATTTATTCATGTAGATGACCCACATAATAGCTATTACTCTTTAACATTAACCTAGGGCATCAAGAACATCACACAAGGCTTGAGAATCAATAATGACTTTTCAATTTGGGACAATAGCTAAACAGGTATATTCTAACATACTCAGTTTACTTAAATAATATGCACAATATTTGTGAAAACATGGGATCAACATGATCAAGGTGATGGTGACTTGCCTTGATTTCCCGCGACAAAATCTTCGGCGACGCCTTCAATAGGCTGCTCCTCGATCTCCGGATGAACGGTTTCTAAACGCGAAAAGAACACCGATCAATCAAAATGCATAAGTATGAGATTATAAAATGCAGATCTAAATCCTAATAAGTCTAGGTAATGCAGCCCGAGAGTTAGATTCGAAAAAGATTGAAATGCGGAAGTTTTTGAAAACAGGGTAATTAGGGTAAAACTGAAAGGAATCGTTTTTGAAAACGGCTAAAAACGACGAAACAGGGATTTCGAGTTGGAGTCTGAAGTGGTAGCAGAAGGAGAATATGTGTATGGGATGATTTGTGGTAGGGTGGTTCAGACGGATTTGGTTTTGGAGGTCGGATGAAGAAAAACCATTTTTGGTGAGGTTTTAGGGCAACCCGGTTAAGAAAAGGATCTGAAAATAGGTAAAAAAGAGATCTGGGACTCAGATCTGAAGGAAAACTATGGATCTGGAACTTTTGAGCTGAGGCGAATCTAATGGCACAGACGGATCTTCGATCGGAAGCTTCTGTGATGGAGTTGACAAGATCAAGACAAGTACACAATGAAGCTCAAAACAGCGAAACTGAGATCTAGATAGCGGACCGAAGAAACATGGATAGATCTAGAAGGAAAGTGGCAAGGCGAACAAAATGACGCGGTCGGATTTTTGATTGGAGAACCCTAGAGCAGAAAATGACATAGCATGCCACTGGAGCTGACATTCGGGCATTCATGCTTGTACTGTAGCAGTGTCAACGGCTGACACTGGCCACGGCCACGGGCACAAGCTTGTCGGCGGCGAACTGGGCCTCGGCTGGGGCTAGGACTTGACGGGAGCGAAGCTGGGACGAAAGGGGAAAGGTTGGTGGAGCTGGGGTGGCCGGAGAAGAGGCCGCGGCGGCGCTCCACGGCGAGGCGGCACGGCGCGGGCGCATCCACGGTGAGAGCTCACCGGAGGCCATGAAACCACCGGGAAGGCACGGAAAGTGGAGGAGGACGCTTGGGGGGTGGTGCAGCAGGAGGGAAAAGAGTAATGGCGGCCGGGATCACCGGATTAGCTCAGCGGCCGGAGTTGGGGAAGAAGATCTCCTTGACGGCGGATCTCCGGCGAGAGGCTACGGGGAGGTGAGAAACTTGGCAAGGAGGGGTTTTAGGACACGGCGAAGAGGATGACGTGGCTGGATTTGAGAATGCACGGCCGGAGAGGTGAGATGACACGATGGCCGGCGGCGGGGAAAGCAAGGAACGGCGGGGGAGGGAGCTTTGGCGTCCAAACGACCGAGCTCCAGTGGAGAGAAAGGATCAAGAAGGTGAGGCATGCACGGTTGACAAACCTGGACAAGCAAATGGTGGACGGAGCAGGGAGATCGCCGGTGAAGATTACGGTTGCCGGCGCTGGAGCGCGCCCTGGACTGCAGACACTGCGGCAGAGAGATTCAAACTGATATTTTATGCATGAAAAATGCTCCAAATGCAAAAATTTCAAGTGCACTGTGTGTCTAAGTGCTAGAACTACCTTCCTATTTCTGTTCTCTGTGTGAAGATGCTGGAATGAGCTGAAAATTACTAAGTCTTGGCATATATAGAGTTGCATTGGAGGGGTTGCTTGTGCTAGAAGCTATCTCCTGTATTAGCAGTAGAATGGGTGAGGGTAGAAAGGTAATTACACATAAAATATCATTTTTGGCATGTCTAGGGCTTGTTTGCAAATTTCTAAAAATGAGAGGGGCTGAAATGCAAAGTGTCAGTGCATGAAAAGAAGCAAAACCTGGTTACTTGTGCAATTAAAATATATTAAAAATTTTTAAAGAATTTTCTTTGCATTATATAATTCAAAACAAATCTTATATACATAATTTTAAATAGAAAACATGTCATTTTATGTGAGAAATTGTTTTATTTTATGTATAAAATCATGATGTCATGAATTATAAAATATGCATGCATGAGGAATTGATAGAGCAGATGATTTAGGGTTTAACAGATGAAAGAATTTAGCTGATTGGGAAGAGATAAAGGAATTAAACTAAATCTGGGAAAGATTAACTTGAGAAGAAAATTTGAAAAGAGGGGGAGTCAAAAGAGGAATTTTGGGCTGTTACAATATACATCCTGCGTCACTGGCGCTGTTCGACCATGCCGAGAAGTAGAACCGTCGGAAGAGATCTACACTTGGTAGCAATCCAACAAAGGCTCGCATAAGTGCTGGAAGATCGCCAAGATGAGAATGGTGTTGGGATGAAGATTCACCAACTCCATCCCAAAGTGTGCCAGGACGTCTTGAAGAAACTTGCTTTTTGGGAACTGAAACCCACATCGCAAGAACTCTTCGAAGATTACCAGTCGTTTGGGGTTTCCTCATTTTTCTCCGCTGGCCGCCAGTTGATTAGCAGCCGCGGGAGAAGAATCTCTTCTTTCTCAAGCGCCATCAAGCTCTCCTCAGTATGGTGGATTGATCAACTCCAGGACCCCATCACTGATGAGATTCATTGAAAGTCGACGGCTTTGGAGGCGATGAGAGCAAGGTGCAAAGAGGGGGGTTTTTTGCGGGGAAAGTGGCTAAGGCAAAAGAGGGTTTTTTTCTTCTGAAGCTTCTCAAGCAAGCTACCTCTTCTTTTTATATTAATTTATTAATTTCTCATAACGGGTATTTTTTCGAATAAGAACATGGTGTCATATCTTTAACCCTATTTGAATCTGAAACAAAATGCGACTGTTTTCAATTAATAGATCATTTTATTTCACTTTCGGGGGCTACGGTATGGATAATTTTATGAGAAATTAAAACCTTATGATTCCAGGATAATCTCATATTTTCAGCACTATTACAGTCTTGAAAGTTTGTTGATTGCACTGCTATGTATGATCGCAAGGCTATTTCTGTGATCTTGGTACTATGTATGATCGCAAGGCTATTTCTATGATCTTGGTACTATGTATGATCGCAAGGCTATTTCTGTGATCTTGGTACTATGTATGATGGCAATGCTGTTCTGTGACCTCAGTACTACATGGTCTCAATGCTATCCTGTGACCACACCATACTCCATGACCTCAGTGTTGTCCTGAGTTAATCTCGGATAGAGGACTCATTATCTGTGTACGTTCTAGTTGCAGAGATATTTACTCGTAACTATTTTTACACATAGAGGATAGAAAGACTCCAATTGGTGATTATAGCTTATACATAATTCATCAAAGGGTCAAATATGTAAGGAAAAGGAATTCTTTATTTCTTGCATTCTTTACATAGAAAAGGGATGCAGGCGACCAAAGTGTCGACCTGATCTGAAAGTAATTTACAAAGTTTTCCTAGGGACATATTGACATCAATGGGATCAACACTGGCCGCCCCAAGAGAACTGGCGACGTCTCTCAGTCTATCGATGTCATCCCTTATTAAGAGAGATCAACTGTTCCTAATTGTGTTGGAGAGGTCCCGCTGCTCTCGAGCACGATCTCTCTCCAACCGGAACTTGCGTGCCTCTTCATGGTATCCATCATAACATTTTGCAGGCATAGAGTAGTCAAGGAGATATCCTCAGAATGCTTCTCTAGCATCTATTTTTCTTCTTGGAGAGTTCTGCACAAGGCAGATTTCTCCCCCAGAAGAGCTTGGGTCTTAACAAGCTGATGGTTAAGAACCCAAAGAGCTTTCTCATCCTGTAAATGCATGGGTCAGTTCCTAAAAAGCATATAATGATTAGAAGGGATAAAGATGCTAACCTTCGTCACAGGATGAGAGAAGAAAGCCAAGCTTTGAAGGGAACTTGGTCCCAAAGGCACTGCGGGTGTAGTGAGACTTTCCCCAAAAGAGTGATGGTTAGAAGGATTGTTGTGGTGATCCAAAGAAGGTGATGAAGATGCAACTGGATGGGTTGCAAGGGTTGAGGAAAGGGGCAGTGTGGCAGCCCAGATGTTCGCACCCTTAGGCATTTTCGGTGAAGCTCCACTAGAGGATTCTTCGTCATTTCTGGATCTCTTCTTTGGAGGGATCATTTCCTCGATCACCTGAAAATTCCAAAATGTATTACTTTGGATACGAACAAGCTGCAAGAGAATAACTTGCACAGATATTTCAGAGGAGAACTACCTTCTGAAGATCCTGTTCTAACTCAACTCCTATTTCTATTTTTTCCTCATTACTCTCAACGATCTTCTTGGAATATTGATTCGCCATTAAGATGAGAGTGGAGGAGGAAAGGTGAGGTAGAGGGTTAGAAGCAGTTTCTAAAAGGACTTAGCCAAAAAAGCAAGCTTGTGAGTTTAGGAACTAAAAGGCTTCGCTATTTATAGAGCTTGGATGCGACGGTTCATTTTTGCGGGCGCCTCGAGTTTTTAAAACGCACTTACGGCTTTTGCCTTGGTTAAATGATCAAAAACTCCATGATTATCCGTCAAGAAAAACCCAGAGGTTGTCTCGGGAAATAAACAGACACACGGTGTACAGTGCACCTGAAGAAGTTGAAGCGTCGGGCTACATATTCGATGCAGATTAAATTTGAAGTTATAATCTTTTTATCTCTTCAAATTTAGGGGCTAGCTGACAAGGATTGACACTTGAGCTAGTTTATGTCATGTTCAAGTCAAGTTCGGATATGATATATGTCTCTGTGTCCTAGCAGCCGTATGGTCGCAGACGGATTGCTTCTTATGCGCGATCAGAAGGTCACGGACACGGAGTTAATCTATGATTGCAGTACTTGCGCGGTCATGAGATCACAGACTATGCGCGATCAAAAGGTCATTGGCAATACTCGACCAATGTAACCAGGTTGTGTTCGAGTCTTTACCAGGCACGTTCTCAGGATCAAGATAACTTCTCCCACGTATGAAGACAACCGCCAGGAAGTTAACATGTGTGGTTATCTATAATTGCATGTGTTTAAATCGACGAAGAAGGTTGGGCGGTTATATGAACTGCACTTCGGCAACCACCCAGAACTGCTTCACATTGGCATCCCTTCATCCAGTATAAAAGGATGGTTGATGCACGGTACAAGAGGAAGATAAGGGACTTAGAGATAGTTCGTACACAGTAGTATAAAGAGAGATTATCGCCTGTGACAATCTCTCTTCCTTGTAGAGTTTTTTACTCATAGTGAAATCACAACAGGATGTAGAACTATTACTCCCACTATCGAGGTCCCGAATCTGTATAAATCTTCGCGTCTCTATTTCATTGCTTATCTTAACTTACTTGATAGCACCTTGAAAGGTCTCACAAACAATTCACAAATCTGCGTAAGATCGATAGAGGACCCTGAGTCCAAATCGTCGACAAATCTACTTTGTATACCTCGAGGAGCTCCTCAAATCCAATGGCTATGGGAGGCACACACTTCGAAGGTTGCTGGTCATTTCGGGGTAACAAAGACCTTGTAGAATCTTCATTGACATGTGTTCTAGCCACAGATGCAACAGGATGTGGCTAGTTTTGTTCGAGACTGTGGTCTATGTAGTATCTCCAAACCGATAAACCGGAAGGGTTCTGTCATGACCATAGGACAGTATATCCATTGATTTCTTGGGGTGATTGCCCAAGGCCTGATGTGGCAACGACTATCTCTTCGTGGTCGTTGATCGATTCTCCAAGATGATAGTTCTCATACCTTATTGAAAGACTATCACGGAAGAAGAAGTGGCTCGGGTATTCTTTCAGCACGTTTCGACATATTTTGGACTGCCAAATTCTATTGTGTTTGATCATGATACCCGGTTCCTCAGCCATTTTTGGTGATCGCTTTGGGAGATGATGGATACTAAGCTAAAAAGGAGTACTGCGTTTCATCCCCAAATTGACGGTCAAATCGAGATGGTAAACCGAATAGTTGTTCATCTTTTGAGGGGTTATAACTCTAAGCATCCGAAGACTTGGGATGAAAGTGTACCGTACCTACAATTTGCTTTTAATCAAGCAGTGCATGGTTCGACTGGAAAATCTCCTTTTGAGGTATGTTTGGGATTTCAGCCACAAAGTCCATTCGACTTGGAATTTGTGATCCTTGCCTCAACATAGAAAAACAAGGAGGAATCTAACCAAGATCGAGCACAGCAGTTCTTGGAAGGTATTCGACAACTACATGGTGAAGTGGAACAGAATTTGCTTAAAGCTCAGATCAAGTACAAAGTTCGACATGATCGACACAGAGTTGACGCTCAATTCCAAGAAGGTGATCTAGTCTGGCTACATGTGAGCAAGGAGAGGCTCAAAGGTGAAGGTAAAAAGCTTAAACCAATTCGTTATGGTCCTTTTTGGATTTTGCGAAAAATTGGTAATAATGCTTGTCAGCTCGAGTTACCTCAGTATATGGATATTTACTTAGTTGTCAATGTTGAGCACCTCAAACTCTTTGAGCCTTCGATGCTGGATGATGAACCCGATACCATCGTTCCATCTGTTGAAGACTTGGTCTATCAATAAGAGGCACCTCTTCGTGAAGATGCGATCTTGGAGAAGAAGGTGATGACCACCCAAAGCGGAACACAAGAGACTTTTCAAATAGGATGAAAAGATCAGCGAGCACGTGTAACCAAGTGGTATACCCGCAAAGATGGTCAATCCCAATTTCCACATCTTTAGTTTTGATCAAGTTGGTCACCAACGGGAGTTGGCTCCTTTTCAACATGGGAGTCATGATCCGGGATGATCTCGGGTAAGTTTTGGATTATGTTCGTTGTCAGTTTTCGGTTTCGAGTACAAGTTGTAAATTGTTCGATCTCAAGTAGCCTGTAATGTTTGTGAGGTTGTTGAGTCTGATATAATGTGTGACAAGTCTGATACGACTAGAGTTAGTTGAGTCCTGTACGCCTTTGAGCAAAGGTTATAAATACCCTATAATAGTTCTAGTTAGATCATCGAATCAGACATAGAACTCATAGACAGAGATCAACATAGATCGAGTGCGATCAACATTCAACGTGCACAAGTTCTTTTTAATAAAAGGGTCTTGTTCCTTTTTATTTCTGTTTCCGATCACTTGGGTTTGGTTTTTCCGAGTAAGATCTTGTATTTACATCTGATCGAGTATAGCTAAATCTGGTCTATTACTCAATCGGATCATTCCACCACTCAAAACCTTCATGACAATCACTGTCATGAAATATGACATTCTCTCCAAGACAGAAGCTAATATGAACACGCCGATGAAGGACACGTTCATGGAGGGTGGCCTGATCTTCACGATGTAGAACCTAGATAACTAGTATCTGAAGATACCTGGATAACTAGCATGACCTGACGAAAGAGATAACCAACCACTTGCAGAGCAAGGACCTGCGTATCAATGAATTCACCAAACCATGCTCCGAATTACCTATCCACACGACCACACACGAAGTTAGTGCACAGATAGGGTGATCATGAAGATCGTTCAAGCAATTCTGAAAGAAATCACAGGAACAAAGGATGAAGAGATTCAACTCTCAACTAAAACTAAGGTTTCAATCTGAAATTTCAATATCAATTTCTTATATCTTGTAGATTAAAAACTATAATCATGCCTCTCTTTTATAGAGAGTGGTATGTACAAAACATAGAAGAATTAAACTAGAATTCTAATCTGAATCTAATTCAAAATGGAATAAAAATCCTAACAAACTATAAAAGGTAAAAGAAGTTCGGAATAAATCTTCTCAGAGTTGGATTCGGATTCGGATGAGACTTTTTTTTCGTGCAATTGTTACTCTTGTGGGTCTCCTGGTTGCATACGACATCAGAATTTAATGATTCTTAATGTGTTGGAAAGATATTTTGAATAACTTTCCAACAAGTGCTTACACAACCTAATTGGACATCTGTGTTGAGAATGATGCTTGGTTGAAGTTGGACTATCGCTTGGTCGACAGACTACATGTCGAGCAAAATTCTTTTGGTTGTAGCGGTTGCAATCCTTGATGGAATCGAGTGATCTTGGGCTTGTTGGAAAGCTTAGGAAATCCTCTTTCCACTCAGTAGATGTACGACTAGATTCGATGAAGTTATTTGGGCCATAAATGGCTATGTCCTTCCTGTTATGCTCTCCCTCTTTATATCTAATCAATGTTAAACAAGTACTATGAGGTAGCAGCATATTCTCATCATAATTTAATTCTTTAAGGAACAAAGTCACCTATTAATATAGTTGCCTGGCCTTTGCTCGAGTGATTCGTCCTCGATATTCATCGGGTTAAGTTCTAGTGCTACTTGTGCTAGAGATGTCCTCATCAGAAGCAGTAAGAAGAGAGCAAGTTATTACAAGCCAAAATAAGAGAAACAAAAAAGGAGCTAAAACCAAAGGATGACAGGTGGATTTTAATCATTGATCACATTTATTAGGGTACTAATGAACTAAGCCTTAGAGATTATTTCTGAAGGAATTCCATAGATTGCACCAAGTGACTGTAGCGACTCCAAAGGGAATTCAGGGGCAACACTAGAAGAAGACCCATGCTTGAAACCTTTAAATTTTGCCGCTAGCGTTGGACTTCTTCGTGGCCCTACCATTGCCCTAGGAGTGTTACACTTTCGCTTCCTCTTAAGAGAGGGAAGGAAGCTATTCTGGTTCTTATGAACAAGCAAAAATTCAAACTTAGAAGATATTCTAGGTGCTGATATAGGCAAATTGAAGACTCAGATACCATTGTGTGTTCCTCAAGCAAAGAAAGTAGCACATCGTACTGCTTGGAATCCATTGCAAACCTTCAATAAGAGAGGATACATTCTCAGAGATCATTTCCACAGTTGCAGAACTAAGAGAAACAAGATTGTTTCGAAGAGGAAGACTCTGAGGGTTGTTCCCCTAATTGCCAAGCATCCCAAACCTCAAGATGTTGAGAGACAAGAGAATCCCAAATGGGATCACCTCCTTCATGATGTTCATCACTCTCATCATCAACTTCATCATCATTCTCATCATCAATGATCAAAACATCAGAATTATCATTCTAATTCTCAGGAGGGTGAGGATCCTCAAGGTCGTCCTGATCCCCATCCTGTGCCCCAGTTTGCCGAACAAGACAAATGACCACCTGGACTGTCCAGCTACGCCCAAGCACTTCATTAGGTTTCATGACAACAATGTAATGAGGAATATCAATTAAATTAGTCACCAAACACTTAACCAGCACATGAGATCTATGCCATGTTTGTTGATAACTTCTATCCCATTCTCTAAGATATCCAAAAGAGGAGACCACTTTGGTAAGATTATTAACTAACCAGAAGTCCAAAGGAAAATTCAGGAGCAAGAGCCAGACCACTTGATTAAAACTTTTCCATCTAAGATTAAGCTCTTCATCATGCCTTGTTGAAAACAGAAGAAAATCATTTGTTATATGTAATCCTTCACCAACATGATGTCCCTATCAAGGGTTGAGGAAAAACGAACTGTAGCAGAACCTAATCCCAAAGGCGTGACATGGACAGGCATACCACGATTTAGTTGAAAGTAACTACGAGCCACTGGGATTGGAAAGGCCACCTTTGGAGCAAGGGTGACAATGGCAGTGTCCACATGTGGTGACGCATCTTGATCGCAGTGGTCTACTTGGAATTACCACCTCCTTGTATTTGTCTAGTAATTTGCTAATAGATTAAGAAGAAAAGAAGCTGCTAGGGCTATGAGAGAGTTGGAGGTTAGTGTAGAGCAAACTGGAGTGATTTTAGAAGGAGCAGAAGGTGAACTGTCTCTTTGCACCACCACAAATGAGGAGGTTTTGTAGTGGCTAAAGAAATCCCAAAAATCCTCAAAATAAGGTAAAACCCCTTTGTCTTTAGTAAGATAAATCTTAGTCATTGATGAAACACAAGTACCAAAGTGGAAATTACTCCCATCTGTTTGATTACCATCAACACCGGCGGCGAATGGTGTGAAAGTAAATGACCATAATTAAAGCAAAAATCACATCTAATTACAGACTTACAATCCTTTTTAAGGTGCTCCATTGAAATGCATTTGTAGCAAAATTTGAAATTCCCATAATCACAGCTAATATTCTGCCTAGGGAAAGTAATCCGTTTGAACACCAATTGCCAAGGAACTTGACCAGGAATTGGTTTCTTAGATGTCCGAGCAAACTTATCACCATTAACATGAAAGGATGTAGGAGATGCCTGATTAATTGAAATAACATGAGAGGAATAAGACTTTCTGTAATGTGGACTAACTACATTAGCAAAGAATCTTCTTCTAGAATGCATTGTTGTTCATTCCACCTCATGTTCTTTACACCAGATTTCAAATTCCTTTTTCCAATTAGGACCACCATCTCTCCAGAGAGAGAGAGAAAAGTCCTTATGCATTATTTTATCACTTTTGAAGATTAAAAAACCAATCGCTTTGTTGGCCATTGAGAATCAAAAGCTAAAATCAGACAATTTTATAACCCTGAAATCCTTAGCCAAACCACCAAAATTAGATGCAAGAATATCACCCAGAAGATTTCCAAAGGTTTGAACGTTACCCACCCAAAAGAAGCCACTAAGAAGAATTTTTTGCTCATTGTTGTGTTATTGAAATTAGCAGCAAAGCCATAAGAGTGCCAAATCTTTCTTTCGAAATCATGTCCAATGGAACAATCCAGCAAAGTTTTGTCAAATATTTTGGAAAAAGAGCAGCTGGAACACCAAGAAGAATAACAAAATCGACCAATAACAAAAACCAACCAAGCAAGAGCCAATTACCCAACAACGAATGATCCGGGAGGATCTCAGGTCGAGTTTGCAACGGATTCACGACCACGAAAAGGTTTGCGACCTTGGGAAGGATTCAAACTCTGGTCGGAATTATAATTCAATCCGAATATGTATAACTAAGCTTATCTATTTAGGGTTAGTTAGTTATATGAGTCTAATACATTTAGGTTATTGAGTCTAATACGTACTCATATGATTGGACTATAAATACCTTGTAATAGGTCTAGTTTAGATCATCAAATATTATTACAGCCTTGGATCATATATCCAGCTCATAGTTCCTTCAACGTAGGCAAGTGTGTCTAACGTTCGACGTGTAAAGCCCTCTTTGAAATAAAGAGTTGTGCAATTATTTTGAGCTGTGTTTCGATCAACCTTTGGATTTCGGTATTTCCGAGTAAGATCTCGTTATTCCACATATTAGTATCTGGGCGAGCCTAGTGCGAAAACCAATGTTAGGTCTCAAACGGATCAAATTGGTATCAGAGCAACTTTCCTATCCTGTGGATAGTGAAGACTTGTTAGGGTTACAAAACGTCCGACGAAACTCTAGGCGATCAATTGACAGTTCCTATAGCCGTGTCTCCGACAATGTCTGACGATACCTCCGTTCAAGCTAACCTAGCCGATCAAGTGGCTAAGCTCTCCACCGACATGGAAACCGTGCTTGCTTGGATTAAGTAGCAGGCCATGATTGCACCTCCTGAAGTAGGGAAGGTTATGGGTGTGAAGACTGGTGAAGACTTGCGCAGGGGCAGACGAAGATGAAGACGAAGGTGACCACAATACTGACGACCTTGCCAACACCTCATTAGCTGTCGGATCTTTTAAGGTCGACGCTAAGATTGATATACCCATATATGATGGGGTGATCGATGCCGAGAAATTGGATTCTTGGATCGACCAGTTTGAGACCTACTTTAACTTGAAAGGGTTCAATAGTGCTCAAAAGGTGAAGTTCGCACCTTTAAAGATGAAGGATCACGCCAAGACTTGGTGGAAGGCCCTTGTCGCCAGTGGTGAAGTTGATGACCTTGCGTGGGATCAATTCAAACGACTTCTGCGACAACAATTCTATCCGATGGGTTACCTTGAGGAGAGATGGGAACGTTGGCACAGATTGTACCAACGGCGCGACCAATCTGTCCAAGACTACACGATGGAGTTCCGGAGACAAGCAATGATCCTTGGCATCTCACTTTCCGCCACCCATACGTTCAGAAAATACACGTCTGGACTTCAGAAGATAATCAGTGCTGAGCTAAGCCTATTCCGAGTTCAAGACATCTTGACCGCGAGCACGACTGCTTTGGCGATTGAGAAGAAGAATAAGACCTGCAATGACAAGAACGTGAGGGATATTTCAACCACGACGAGCTCCGGAGAGGGTACCCACGATACGAGTAACACTTGTGAGCATTGTCATGTTGCTGGGCACACAAAAGAAAAGTGTTATAAACTTCATCCTGAACTGCGACCAGAAAGAACAAGGGGGGATGAACCAAGCACACGAACAGCTATGGTTACTTCTATTCCGCTCACAGAGGAAATCATCCAATTGAATTCGGTTGAAAAGGCGGACACGACCTTGTCTCTAATGGAAATGCCAAAGGAGAAAGGTTCAGGTTTATCAATTGACCACAACCCGACAGAGGAATTGTTCATTGTTAACATACAGGTCAAGCACGAGGTGGTCGCAGCCATCTTCGACCCAGGAAGCCAAAAGAATTTGGTCTCCTCCGGGCTGGTTCGATGACTTGGTTTACAGATGACTCATCATCCTCGACCATATCCTCTGGGATGGTTCACTTCCGATGTGAATCAGCAAATCAAGAGTCAGTGTATTCTAAAGTTGCAATATTTGCTTGTTACATCGACGAGGTTTAATGCGATGTCATCCCCATCGATATTTGCCAAGTGATTTTTGGAAGTCCGTTCTTGTACGATCGTGATGCCCATTACCACCAAAGAGCTCAAGAATACGACCTCACAAAGGATGGGATAAAATTCATCATCAGCAAAAACGACTATGTCGACACCAAGAACTTGTTGACAGCAAATCATGCGAAACGGATTGTCAATGCATGCTAAAAGTGTGTGCTGAGCGTGATGCGTCTAGTTAGCCAAGAGGATTTTGCTGCATCGAGTATAGAAAGTGGTGGTTGTTTAGCGAGCTTGCTGGAAGAAAACAACGCGCTATTCGCATAGGTATATAGTCGATCACCATAACGACTAGTCGAAAGCAACATGCAACTTGTCTCTACGGCGCCACTATTCAAACTTCACAATCCTAGCTTTGGGATCGGTGATGGTATCAACCTCGACAAGGGGAAGGCTATCCGCGAGTGGCCAAGGCCACAATCCATGACAGAGGTGCCAAGCTCCATGAGCACCTATCCGTACATTCGATCCGACGATTGTAGCATTGCTCATCGTGTGTTCGTTCCAAGGCTCCCAGTCGTTCTCTATATCTTCACAATTGGTCACCAATGGGAGTTGGCTCCTTCTCAATAGGGGAGTCATGATCCGGGAGGATCTCAGGTCGAGTTCGCAATGGATTCGTGATCACGAAAATGTTTGCGACTTTGGAAAGGTTTGCGACCTTGGGAAGGATTCAAACTCTGGTCAGAATTGTAATTCGATCCGCATATGTATAACTAAGCTTATCTGTTTAGGGTTAGTTAGTTATATGAGTATAATACGTTTAGGTTATTGAGTCTGATACGTACTCATACGATTGGACTATAAATACCTTGTAATAAGTCTAGTTTAGATCATCAAATATTATTATAGCCTTGGATCATATATTCAGCTCATAGTTCCTTTGACGTAGGCAAGTGTGTCTAACGTTCAACGTATAAAGCCCTCTTTGAAATAAAGAGCTGTGCAATTACTTTGAGCTGTGTTTTGATCAACCTTTGGGTTTTGGTATTTCCGAGTAAGATCCCGTTATTCGACATATTAGTATTTGGGTGAGCCTAGTGCGAAAACCAAGACTAGGTCTCAAACGGATCAACGAAAGAGGGAAACAATTGAGAGAAGATAAAACCTGTGGAAAAACACCTTGATCGCCCTCCCGTTCACCTAGCTTCATCCTTCTCGACAGCAGATTTTGAGGGGCATAACCGCCCTCAAGAAAGCATAAAAGGGATATTTTGTAATTGTTTATTGTAGGTGTGATGACTAGAGGATATCTATGTGATCGCCCTAGATTCCTCGAATAGTCATCCTTTCCAAAACTGATCATCACATTCGATCATTTCCAAAAATGGCTCAGCTGGAGAGCTTTCCGTGAAATTTTCTTCCCACCACGCCGCTTTGAATTGACGTTTAGAAGTATATGTCGAAGATCCACCAATGATCACATTAACATGTTGATCAATATCTTGGTAAGGTAATTCCCCCTCACCAATTGGATATTTCGATCGTAATGGTTCACTCTCCTTTGGAGGTGTGGAGTTGTAAAAATTGTTGAGCTGTTTCAACCATAGTCGACAATTTTTAAGGTTATGTCCCTGAACTTGGTGTAAGAGACACCACTGATCGTTTGAATGACGATCGTTGGTTTCGACCACCTTTTTCTTTTATGACGAGGTGGGTGGTCATTGAGCATGTCCAGAAGTAGATTTAGCACCTTTCTGTTTGTGCTGTTCGAAAGCTACGACCTCCCTGGTCATGTGATCTTGCTTTTTCTTCTTTTTCTTTTTAGAAGGCTTCTTTTGCTTCTGCTCAGGCTTTTTGGCCTTTTTGCTAAGACCAGACTGAGGTAGCTAAGTACCTTTATCTATCATTTTATTCCATTGGACGGCTTCTCTAGCTATGGCGTAGTGATCAACCATGTCAAATAATTGTTGAACATTCTTTGGAGTGTTGATTTTCGAGTCCTCAGTAAAACGAGTATACCAAACCCTTGCTTGAATGCTCGAATGATAGATGACTTCGTGATCTCTGGGATCATATTGGGTGTGTTTGGTTGCCTGGTTTTGGGCTCAGCCTGGCCCGCGGATGCAAATCTCAAGTGTTTGGTTGCTTGCATTGGTCGTTCCAGCCTAGCCCGCACGGTGCAAATTGTCCCCAGCAGCCTGGCCCACGAATACGTGCAATCTGGGCGTTTCCCTTGGCCTAGCCCATGGATACACGCATCCCTCGCTTCCTTGTGTCCTTGTAGCATATTCCTCCACCTCTTCCCCACAAACACTGTGCCACGCCGGCCCCAACTTCATCGCCATCTCCTCCCTCTGTTGGATCTCATCCCCAGTGACGCACACCAGAGGTTGTGAACAAGGTAAGCAAATTTTCTTGTTTTATTCTTCAGCTGAATGATTTTTGGTAACATATGGTTAATGTTTTGTTTGTTGGTCCTACTTTTGCACAGATCTCTTCCTAGGAGGGTTGTGCTCTTTGCCTTCTTCCTCTCATCTAGGTGCTCTCTCTACCTCTCTCTTTTTTGCAATGTTTAGTAGTCGGATCTTTGCACAATCTGTCAGATCCAGTGTATGCATGTTACTTGGGTCTTCATTCATGCTTTTCATTTCAAATTAATGTATAATTGGCAATCTTGTCTCCATTAGCAAGCAAATTGCAATGCTACTATCATCATCATCATCTTTTTACCATTTTTGAATGGGCTTTTCGCCCAAATTAATAATTCATTTCAATCTGAATTGCAAAGAAGAGGGTGCTGATTAAGTCAAGCCCTCCCTGAACTGATGCCAAGCGCATTTGAATAGAACTCAAACTTATTTGAGCTCTGTTTGAGCCGAAATCAAGCACAAATTAAATCTTAACTTCTATGTTTAATCAAATTCCAACTTAAGATAATTGCTTCTTATGAGTATTTCATTTTCTCTGTTGATTTGTGTGTTGTTGGAATATCATAGATTCTGAAAGCCCTGGCCTCAATAATATGTTTTTGAGCTTATTATGTGTCTTCAGTGATCTAGGTTTGGAGTTGAGTGAGCAAATGTTTAATATTGTTGTCAGTAGTGATTAGCATTGTGTTTAACTCCTGTTAGTCTCATTCTTCTATTGTCATTAGTGAGATGATCAAGAACTGAGGTGCTGGAGATTGATTCTAGTGACCCTACTTTGTGTGATGATTTCTAGTGATTCTGTAGATATTTGTTCAGTGCTTAAAGCTATACCTGTGAATTGTATAAACTAATAGTTGCACACATGGTCAGCTATTTCTCCCATTGTGTGGTAGTTCCAATACTCATTTGTTTGCATATAATGTGTGAAGTGTTCACAAGTACTGTCAATAATTTCTGTCATGTCATTGTTGTGTCCCTACATGATGGTGGGTTTTTTCGAATAGAACAGGCCGAGGTGCATTATAGCATCGGAATGGAAAGATTTGTTGGGAAATAATTTCAGTTCATGTATATCTTGTATCTAGCTTGATCTGATGGTGCATGTTGGTGTACCCATATTTGATTATTTACCTTCGATGCTTTATAGGATAATCCCAAAGATGCTGAGTACCTCAACAAATCAATTGAGAACTACTCCCAGATGATGACTATATTTGGGAGTGGACAGGCCACAGGGAGGTTTGCTATGGGCTTGAATGAGGCCTTAGGCACACCCCCTCCTCTTGCCCCACCTTGTCCCACATTCGATGTAGGAGCAGATAGTTCCCCAAACCCAGAGGAAACGTAGTTTGAGCCCATGGCTGGGCAAACAGTCGGCATTGACCATACTGTATCGAAGGGCAAGGATGCTATCAGCACTTCGAGGAAGAGAAAGAGGGCCTTCGTGCCAGATGATGAGTTAAGGATGATGGCCAACGTGACAGAAGCGATGCGTGATGTCACATAGGCCATACATGACACCATCCCGCACGAAGTCCATTCTCAGTTTTACGAAGCTGTCATGAGCACATCTGGCTTCAATGAGGAGGCCCTGCTGGTAGGCTTCACATGTCTATTGGATAACAAGGCACAAGGCATTGCTTTTGTGGCTATGTCTAAACGCCATCGGGTCCTTTGGCTTAGGAATTTCCTAGGCAATTTGTCTTACAAGATTAGAAGATAGTTTTTGCCTTGGTTCTAATTGTATTTTGTGGCAAGTTGTGATAGATGGACACCCACTAGCTGACGTTGTATTTTGTGGCAAGTAATGTTCTTAGTAGGTTCATATTTTGTTCATGTCATTTTTGAAGTATGTGGACATGTTTCACGTCTGCTAGGTAGTAGTGGGGTCTGTTAAAGAATGTTGGCAATCTTGCTGAACTTGTTTGCCAATGGCTTCATGGTATGCTGTTGATATCAACTTTCTCTGATGGATGCTTTAATTTCTTGAGTGCATGGCTTACTGGGCATGTTGTCATGGTAGGAGTGCTTTAATCATCATGCTGTCCTCATATTTTGGATTGAAGACATCCTAATTTTCACCTCATTTGTGGATCATCAATTTATTTACATGTGAGACATGATTTGTAGCTTGGTCTCTTCTAACACCTGAGAATGTTTAGCATTAAGATACAATACTGCGGATTTTGGCTAATGCCCACAAGATGTTTAACTTTAATAAATGTTGTTGTGAATTCTTTTTTCTATTCTCAGAAGTCAAAACAATATTATGCTAAACTCAATCCAGAGGGTGCATCGATTGATATGGACCAAAAGTGAATCTAGCAATCTTTGATGTGCTACATTGAATTGAAAAGCAGATCTACTGGAAACTTAGGTTAGCTACATTACGTCCCTTACTAATAGCTCACGAATTTCAATATTTTTTAGACAATTCTAAAGTTTAGCATTTGGGGGTGTTATGACACGCTATAGTTCACAGAGTTGTTGAAGTTTTAATTAATTTAAGGATATGGTTTCTCAATCCGTGAAACGCCATAGGACTAAGAAAAATTTGTAGTATGTGCAGTGCTGGAACAACATAAAAATTCTATTGTCAAGTCTTCAAAATGCTAAAATATAGATAGTTCATGTACAATATCCTCATTTTGTTAAGTAAACCAAAACATAGACCAATCATAACCATTTAACTTAGACTAAATGTTGATTCTCAAGTTCACAGTTTGGCCGTGTAGCACAATTAGTATTTAACTTCAAATGAATTATCGATACGCGAGGATATTTTATCTTACCATACGTGTGCACTCCTATCATCTCCATTCCAACCATTAAATAATAATTGATTATATAAATAATTAAATAAATCCTGATTAAATTAAAAATTTATAATTATTTTGTAATTAAATTTAACTATTCCAAAAATATTTTGTGTTACAATACACTTACACACTCCTCTCGTCCAACAATTAACCAAATCTCAATTCCCTCCCTTCAGATGAAGAGGGGTAATGATAAGGACATCCCTAGCACAAGTAGCACTAGAGCTCGACTCGAAGAATATAAAGGACCAATCATTCGAGCGAAAATCAGACAACTACATCAACAGGTGACTTTGTTCCTTAAAGAATTAAAATATGGTGAGAATATGCTGCTACCTAATAGCTCTTGTTTAACATTGATCAAGAATAGAGAGGGAGAGTATAATAGAAAGAACATAACCACGTATGGACCAAATAACTTCATCGAATCTGTTCATACATCTATTGAGTGGAAAGAGGATTTCCTAAAATTTCCAACAAGCCCAAGATCACTCGATTCCGTCAAGGATTGCAACTGCTACAACCAAAAGAATTTTTCTCAGTATGCAGTCTGCCGACCAAGCGATAGTCCAACTTCAACCAACCATCATTCTCAACACAGATGTATAATTTGGTTGTGTGAGTACTTTTGGAAAGGTATTCAAAAGAGCTTTGAAACGCATTAAGAATCATTAAATTCTGACATCGTATGCAACTAGGAAACCCAAAAGAGTAACAAATGCACAGAAGGAAAAAGTTTAGTCCAAATCCAAATCCGACTCCGAGAAGATTTATTCCAGACTTCTTTTATCTTTTATAGTTTGTTAGGATTTTTTCTATTATGAATTAGATTCAGATTAGAATTCTAGTTTAATTCTTCTATCTTTTGTACATACCACCCTGTATAAAAGAGAGGCATGGTCATAATTTTTTATATACAAGATATAAGACATTGATATTGAAATTTCAGATTGAAGCCTTAGTTTTAATTGAGAGTTGAATCTCTTCATCCTTTGTTCTTGTGATTTGCTTCGGAATTGCTCGAATGATCTTCGTGATCACCCTATCTGTGCGCCAACTTCGTGCGTGGCCTTGTGGATAGGTGATTCAGAGTGTGGTTGGACGAATTCATTGATATGCAAGTCCTTATTCTACAAGTGGTTGGCTATCTCGTTTCGTGAGGTCATACTAGTTATCCAGGTATCTTCATATACTAGTTATCCAAGTTCTACGTCATGAAGATCGGGCCACCCTTTGTGAATGCGTCCTTCACCGGCGTGTTCATATCAGGTAATCTCACCACATCATACAACTAAAGTAACCACATACAAACCCATACAACCTACTAAACAGTATCTCATCCATCCACCCATCAGAACCAACCTCTAATACAGCCAACCAAACAAACTCATCATTCATCCAGGATTCAGAAATTCAGCCAACCAAACAACATCTCTACTGCATCTCACAACCTATTTCATCTAGCCTGTCCCATTGATATGGGCCAGTCTATTCTCACGCAGGCAACCAAACACACCCATTATGAACCCGAACAAAACGCTTGATATATTGTCGAAGCGTTTTACTTGAAGTCTGGTGTAGGCGATGAAGATCATCCTCCTTGCCTGGTCGAGCATATTTTCCTTGGAAATTTGTGATCAAAAGATCACACAGATGTTCCCAAGAATATTTAGACCCTGTTTCCTGGTTGAGCAGCTAAGATCTTGTTGACCCTTCCAAAACCGTGGGAAGATAATTAGCCATTATCTTATCATCACCCCCAGTGGCTTGAATTGTTGTGCAGTAAATTTGGTGAAACTCTGATGGATTTTTAGTTCTATCGAAACATTTCATAGAAACTGGTCAAAATTTTGTTGGCCAGTTTACTACTCACAAGTCAGCTGAGAATGCTTTGCGACTAGTGATAACTTCATGACGGTGACGTTGAGAGTTTGGATCTGCTATCTAATTAGACGTGTGTTGTCGAACCTGCCTTGCTTGTCTGTGATGATCAACACGTGGTCCCAATCAATCATGTACACCACGTTTGGTCATATTCCTACGACCATGATTCTCTCTGCCCATATGATAGGTATCTTGAGGAGTGTTTGCCATTGATGGTAAGCTGGACCTCCTTTTACCTTGACTAGAACTAGTCTACATCTCTTTACCAGCCATGCTAAGAGTTCCTGCTAAATTTGCAGCAAACTGTGCGGACCTCAAAATCTGATCAAGTCCAGCTAGAGGTTTGTGCAATTGTTGAACAGCATTTTGGAGCTACTGTGCTGCTGAATTTGGTTGTTGTGGAGGCCTATCTCCTTTTGTCGGAGAAAAAGGAGTATGAGGTGGACCATTACCTCCAACTATTGGAGTATCTAGTACTCCAGGTGGTCGTGAACCATCACTGACCTCATTAGTGGTCGCGCCTGGAGGCGTTTGTCGACCAGAAGTCTCCTCCATACCGTGACAGTAGTTATTGTGAAGATGATCATCTGCAGGATGATTAAATTTATATCCATCAATAGCACCCAATTCATGACGACCAAAACTTATAGAGACAGAATGATCTGAACCATATGTAAGTCCAACCTTCTGTTAACCTGAATCAGCAGTGGTTTTCTGTAACACCCCTGTTTTTGCCAGACCCTAAAATAGCCAAAATCCACATCTTGACCCCAAACTCTAATCTGCTTTAGCCATTCCCTTCTAAATGTTGTTCAGAACATTTTTCCCTTCGGGATCATCCCCAAAATCTCATCCTAAAGCTGAGTTTCAACCTTTGCCATTTTAAAACCCTAATTACCCTATTTTACCCTAAACTGTTTTCCCCAATTTTGTCGAAACCCTTCAGATCTTGCCTGATCTTACCAAACTTTGGCCAGATAAGTTCTAATAATTTTATGCAACTTATCTGCGAAATCAGATTTCAGATCGGACCCTCAGATCTCCAGATTTGCAATCAGGCCCAAGTTCCATTCAAATTTTCCTCACAAATCAGCCCCTGGAGCAAGTTTCAAAAATTGCAGAACGGCCCAAACTTCTTTTCAGGTCCATTCGACCAGCGCCTGGTCGTTGGCTACGACCAGCGCGTCTTCGTCGTTGCCGCGCCGTGTTTTCGTCGTGTTTGCTCGCCGCCGGCCACCGCTTCTTGTCGCCTGTGTTGTGAACAACCGAGCCACCCCGCGCGCACGTGCCAGCACAGTTGCGTCGCCTTGCCCAGCGGTTAAACGACTGCGCTCCAGTAGCGTTTCGCGCGCGCGCTCCCGTTGCCGTGGCAATTGCATGCGTGTACGTGTCGTTGCCGGAGCTACGTTGTCGCCTCCGCATCTGCGCCGTCCCGGACGAAGTTCCAAGGCACCCTGGCGTCGCTGGCAAAGCTGCAGCACCGCCTAAAGCGTATCACATCGCCGTCGCCGTCGTTGCGCCTGCGCCCGACAAATTTCTCCCCGACGCAAGCAACCGCTGTCGTGTTTTCCCTCGCAAACTCCGTCCCCGTGCCTATTTAAACTCTCCCTGTACTTTGAGAGCCTCAAACCTCCAGAAAATCGGCTAAGTCCCAAACTTCACCGTTTTCGCTTTCTTCTCCGGCGAGCCAGTGAGTGAGCTCACGGTGCTAGCCCATTCCACAGCCCCTTTCTCCAATCCAAGTTCACCAGTGAGTTTCCCTCGTTCCCCTCTCTGTTTAGTAGCAATCAATTGCACCAGATCGATCCCCATCGCCGGTGATCGCCGGAAAGGCCCAATTGCCCTGTTTCCCCAATGCTAACCATTTCATCCCGAATTAGCTCTCGTCCCAGTAGTAGAAATTGATCCTTAGCCATTTCTTAGCAAGCCTGTTGAATCAGGATCCCCAATTGCGCTCAAATAGAAGAAATCCCAAACTGGAACCTCAGCCAGTTCGCCGGACCTCGTCGCCGAGCCCCTCCGGCCGATCTCCAATGAAATTAACCCCTCCAGTAGCCTCCTCATACCCCACAGATCATCCTCAAGCTTGGAATTGAGCTCATTCGCCCTGTATCAAAAATCCCCGAGCTCCAGTGTCGTCTTCTCCAGCGCCGGTCGCCGGAATTATTTCCCGGCCGATCTAGCCCTTGAAACCTTGTCCCTTAGCTTCACCTCACCTCCCTGAGTAATTTCTTCCACTAGCTCGACACCTGGATCTGCCTAGATTGTGAGTTATTGCTTTGCCAAATGTTTGTCCAGAGCTGTGCCTGTGCCATGTCACCACCGCAATTCATCGCCGGATTTGGCCACCCTCCGGCCACTTTCAGCTCTTGTCCCTGTTGAGTGTTTTATTCCTGTTAGTAATGCCTACCTCCCAGACAAAGTGTTGCATCAATTGGAGCCCTGGATCAAAAGTTAAGCCATGCCCTAGTTTCTGACCATGTCCAGCACTATGTCAGTGCATGTCAGCCACTGGCATTAGCCTTGTTCGACCCCTTCTGGTTGAGCAATGGAAATTTCACTTTGTCCCCTAGGTTCCTGGAGTTGTGTTCTACATCTTTCTCTACTATCACTTCTCCAGAAAACCATCCTAAGATCAGTTTAAAGTTATGCCAAAGCCATGAACTGAATGTCGACCCTTCGACGTTCAATCCTTTTTAGCCGTTTCTTCGACCAGAGCCCCTGTGACCTTGCCCTAACCTTTTCCCCTGCATGCATGACTTATTTACTTAATAATTTCTATAGAAACTATTTTCTGTATGCTTATGGTATGTGTTTGTGTGTTGGTTGATTGCTGCAGAGTCAGAAGTTGAAGGAGCGGAAGAAGTCTTTGAAGATCCGTCTGAGTATTTAGACCCAACATCGCAAGGCAAGCCTCATTCCTTTGATCATGTCTCGCCCAATATTTTCATATGAAGTATATTCACTGTTTCTTACTATGCATGCTTAATTGAGATACAAGTTATATTTGAATGACATGAGTAGATATGACCCAATGAGTCATGAAGCCCTTTTTGTTATTGAACCTTTATATATATGCTTTTGTCACCCTAGGACTCATATACTGAATATCCACATTAAACTTGAAATGGTCAAATACATGAGAAGTTGTAATGAAAACCGTTTTGTCAAGAAAACTGATAAAAGGGATCAGTAGTGAGGATTGGATTGTATGGAGAGGGTGCGGTGCGCACCAGGGAATGTGAATGCTCCTCACTATTGGTTCATAAGGACAAGAACCTTGTGCTGTGTCTCTATACGAATTGTAAACGTACCAACCACTTGCCTGGTATGGGACAGGCACAACTCAGTAGCTTTTTGGTATTAGCAGTTCCCTGCATGGTTTGACGATCTGGTTTCTCGCGTGGAAACTGGAAGGCCAAGGTTCGGCCATGAGTGATGTGAGTCAGAAAAATGATGAGAGGAAAAGGCGTAAAAGAAGGAAGGCGCCCTAGACCTGATTAAGCCGTGAGCGGTTGTAATCTTAAATGGTCGTATGTCTCACGTGGACATAGACCAAGGCTATGTGTCCTGAGGGAACATAGACCAGAGAGGCTAGGAAGTAAGGCAGTGGGGAAGACCCACAACGGTACTTGAGACTTAACTGTCTATTTACCGGGCGGGGATACTGTTAATACTGAACTGTAAAAACGTTGTGTGATCTCGGCCTTGTCACATGTGTATAAGTCACATGGAGCTGATCCGACTTGAAAGCCGAGTGAACCAGTGGATTTAAAAAGAGGTACACCTTTGCAAAGCGTAAAAGAAGTATCGGATACTCTGTACTCCCAGGTTCAGGAGTCTTTTCGTAGTGGATGTTATCCATGGGTTATAGCACAAGTAATGTTTTGGAATGTTTTCATAATGCGGTTAACAAAGTAGTAACTCATGGGAGACTACTACATCTAATGTTTTAGTAAAAACCTGTTTAATGTTTAAAGTATCATTTTCATGACAAAGTACTGTTTTACTGAATAAATGACTTGGAAATCTATATATCTCTATTCATATGAAACTAGAACCCCGGAATCATATGTTTCACCCTCAGGTAAGTACAATTGCATTAATCCTTGGAATGAGTGTTGCTGAGCACCAAGTGCTCACCCTTGCATTTTTATCCAACTGTAGAAGAGGGATTCGAGGATCCCGATTCTTTCAGTTATGAGTACTCACCTGAAGATGGAAGCACCCCGGGCGAGCCCACGTTCTAGAAGGATTGCGCACCAAGTCAAGTCAGATGTGGGAGAAGCCCCTCCAACCCCGCTGCGGATGGAAATCAAGCTATTTGTCGTTGCTTTGTGCTTTATGTTGTGTGTTCGGTACTTGGATACCGATTCTGGTTCTGATAAACTAGTTATTTTTTTAGCAACTCTACTTAGCGCCATTTTCGGTGCTTTGGCTATGTAATATTGGCCATGTTGGCCTGATACTTGTTCAATGATATTACTATGCTTGTGTGGTTTGGAGCTCATGTGACATCCTGCTGTGTGTAACCTACCTGGGCGGTTACCAAGGTGATCCTCAAATGGGGGTCTCACATTTTCAAGGTTTGATCAACACCTACCAAGTGGGTTTCAGAATCGCCACCAGTTTGGATCAAACCATCTAGTTCCTGCATGATTTCATCTTTGCCAAAGGAGAAGTTGATATAATTCTTAGGACCACCAAAATTAAGGTCAAAGTCATTTTCCTCATCAAAACATGGTGACGAACCCATCATCGTGTCTTTTGCAAGAGTCCTCGGAATAACTTGAAGGCAGAAATTCTGGACAAGTTAATAACAAGATAACACTTCACCAAAGCACATGATCAATTGAGTTTGCTGAGGAAAAGGAATTGAAAGTCGTATCAATAATCAATATCTTTTCCCCACGGTCAGCGCTGTTGCATCTAGGCCCTTTTTTGGTTGATTTTGATTATTGATGACATGAAGTGTTATGGACTAACCGTGTCTTTGAGCCATTTGTATGAAGAGCTATTTCTGTGAAGTCTGCAAGTGATCTGGGAAGATCTGCAGGTCGCAAGCGCAAAGTCGCAGTGTCGCAGTCCAAGGTCGCGAGCCAAGGTCTCAATGTCTCCCGAGGTTGCAGTCTAAGGTCGCGAGCCAAGGTCTCAATGTCTCCCGAGGTTGCAGTCCAAGGTCGCGAGCCAAGGTCGCAATGTCTCCCGAGGTTGCAGTCCAAGGTCGCGAGCCAAGGTCGTGAGTGCAAGGTCGACAAGAAGGAAGCCGCAAAGACCTAAGGTAAGTGCTTTTTTATTGTACCGATCTCGGTGTTTGGAGTATTGGCCAGTTTTATATAAATTCTTTTTAGTTTAACCATACTATTAAGAGGGATTGCGAAATCTCTTTTAGTTCTGATAAAAACTGAGAAACTCTTAGGTCATATGTTGCATTCATTTTCTCTCACATTCTTGGTTGAAATCTGAGAAAAATATATAGATTTTAAAGAGAGACTGACTGGTCTTTCGAGTACTGTTCATTCGACCAGAGGTCACTCGAGCACTATTCGTTCGACCAGAGGTCATTCGAACACTGTTCATTCGACCAAAGGTCACTCGAGCACTGTTCATTCGAACACTGTTCATTCAACTAGAGGTCTTCGAGCTCTGTTCATTCCAACAGCTACTTACTAGCCGTTAGAGGTCGAAACTATCTGTTAGCTGTACAGATTTCCTTCCTTAATCGACTATAACGGCTAGCTGAGAGGTATGGGCTATATATATGTGCTTTGAGCAGTAGTTTCATATATCTTCAAGCCACATTCTCATATACACCTTTGAGCAACTTTTCTATATAGTTTTGAGCAGTTTTTAAAAACATTTTTGAGCAGTGTTTTTAAACACTTTGAGCAATTTTCTAAACACTTTCGAGCAGTGTTTTTAAACACTTTTTGAGCAGTTTTTCTAAAGAACCAAGAGATATATTTTGATATACACTTGATCCCAAGTTTCCTAGTGCTAAAATCTTGATCTTTTGATCAAGTATCATTCATTGTGATTGAGAGAGAGCCTCCGAGAGCATTCATTTTCATCATTTGCATCTTTAGAAGTTTCTTGGTATTTGTTGGGGATCAAGAGAAGATCTCACAACTTGTTACTCTTGGTAATCGCCTTCACCTAGACGGTTTGGTGGCGTGGCCGTTGATCTCTCCATTGACGAAGCTTGTCGGAGAGGCTCGGCGTGTTTGTGAGAGATTTGGTGCTCACCTTTCCGGAGTGGAGAAGGAGCAACCCTAGTGGAAATATCCTTCGTGGATATTGAAGGAGACTCATTCATTTGAGTGCTTCAACGAGGAGTAGAGGAGACCAGGCGAGTCTCCGAGACCTCGGGATACATCATTGTGTTTGATTCTCTTCCTCTCATTTTATTTTTGTAATCTAATTGTTGAATTGGTTCAGTTTTTATTTGTACTTAGTTCTTTTAGGTTTTAATCTTGCAAAAGTTGTTCTTTTCGAAAAGATTTTAAAGCCTCCTATTCACCCCCTCTAGCGGCATCCTCGATCCTACACATGGTATCAGAGCGTGGTCTCTCTTTTGAGTAGGCTTCACCGCCTAGAGAGAGGATGGCTTTAAATGATGGTTTTCATCTTGGTCACACCGGACGTGCGCCTATCTTTGATTGGACTAACTATCTCTATTGGAAAGTGCGTATGTCGGTTTTTCTAGAGGCCATGGGGCTTGATGTTTGGGACATTGTCAAGGTTGGTTTTACTCCTTCGATTGATCCGGCAAGTCACTCCGATGACGATAGAAGAAAACTCCACTTAAATGCCCGTGCCAAAAATGCTCTATTTGCCGGCTTGTCCCTAAATGAGTTCAACCGCGTAAGAAACCTTACCACCGCTCACAAGGTTTGGACCACTCTCGACGAGATATATGAAGGCGCCACTAAAGTCAAGGAGGCAAAGTTGCTAATGGTTAGGCAAAGATATGAGACATTCACCATGTCACCAACTGAGTCCGTGGATTCCATGTTCACTCGGTTGAACAACATTGTGAATGAGCTCAAAGGACTTGGAGTTGTTTTTACTAACATTGAAATTGTAAGAAAAATGCTTAGAGCTCTTCCGGAGAGTTTCGACACTCTTGTGACGGTCCTCACCTCATCTGACTTATCATCCACCACGCTTACAGATCTCTATGGGAACCTCATTGTAGGATCGAGGATGCCGACTAGAGGGGGGGTGAATAGGAGGCTTCTAAAAATTCTTTTCAACTAAATAATTATTCAAGATCATTTCGGATAACCTAGATTTTGCAAAGGGGTTTAAAACTATCTAATCATCTAGTTGCAATTAATCAATATGGAATACACAATTCAACATGCAACAAGATTAATTTGAGCAATTGTGTCAAGGTAAGTATGAAATGAATAAGAAAGACAAAATTAACACAATGATTTTTACCGAGGTCTCAGAGACTCACCTGGTCTCACCTACTCCGCGTTGAAGCACTCACGCGTGAGCCTCGCTTCTATATCCACGAAGGATATCTCCACTCAAGTTGCTCCTTCTCCACACCAGATGGGCGAGCACCAAACCTTTCACACTTGTTTGTCAGCCTCTCCAACAAACTTCAACCGGAGAGATCATGACTCTCCTCCAACACCGTCTAGGCGAAGGTGATTCACCAAGAGTAACAAGTTGATCACGCTTACTTGAATGAATCAAGTGCTAGAAGTTCAAATGATGCAAATGAATGCCCAAACTCTAGCACTAGCTTGCAAATGAACAATGAAGTGCACAAAGTCTTCTTAACCTCTCTCAAATGCTTCTCCTCTAATTCACTCAAGATTTTGGCTCAAATTTAGCCTCTAGATGCAATATATCAAATGCAATGAACTTGGCTAGCTTATACACTGCATTTTCAACTTCTTGAGCACTCTCAAATGAAGGCCAACATGAGCTATTTATAGCCCCTCAAAGAAACCAGCTATTTGCAACAAACCGAGCCAGTTTTTTACAGGCCGGGCCAGACAATGTTCGACCAGTGCAAGTTAATATGACCGTTGCAAACATGTTAGTTACCGTTGGGCTATTTTTGTGAAGGTCGGACAAATGATCTTTTGTCTTGACAAAAATCCCGGATAGATGCATTTGTCTCTGGTTACACTTAACAATTGAGGATCACATGATTTGTACAGGCCTGACAAAGTCCGGCCCTGCCGAACAACGTCCGGCCTGCTTCGGACAAAAGCCCTCAGACAATTCTATACGTCTATGGTTACAATTCAATTAAAACTCTCAAGTTTTATACAGGCCGGACAATGTCCGGCCTTCCCTGGACAAAAGCCCCGAACGTAACCATTTGTCTCTGTTTACGATTTGCAATAAGCCACAAGAGTTTTGTACAGGCCGGACAATGTCCAGCCACCACAAAAAATGTCTGGCCTGTGCAAACCAAAAACAGGACTTTACAATTTTACTCAAAAACAGATTTAGCTTATTTGCACATGTAGATTCTTCGGTTTTCTCGTGGATAAGTTTGCTGAAACTCATCAACGACCACGACCAATATGATTTAGGAACTTAAAGCCACAGGTCGAATATCCAATCGAAAACAGGTGGTCGAGTCGATTTGGTCGAGTGTATGCAATCGAGCTAAAAGCTGGTACGACTAGCTTGAACTCCTACGACCACGACCAAACTCCAAACAAAGATACAGTCAATCTGGCAAACACGACTATGACCAAACTCCAAACATGGATACGATCAAAATGTGCAAATACGACCATGACCAACTCTAGTAAGAAAACATAATGCTCTAGCTAGCGACCACGAGTAAGTACAGTCACTAGTACAGAAAAGCTTTCTTCTATCGGTAAAAAAAACCCTTCTACTATCGGTTTTCGTACCGATAGAGATAGACACGATAGAACAAGACAGAACATTTTCTATCGGTAAATAACCGACAGAAGAAATTAATAATTCTATCGGCATATTAGGAGTGTACCGATAGCAAACCTGTCGTAGTCTGACGATAACGGTGGGAAAAGTACCACAATTCTAACGGTTAATTACATGATTACCGACAAGAAAATATTACTATTCTATTGGCACCTTATGATTTTACCGATAGAAAACCCATCGTCGTCTGACCTTTAGCGTTGGGAAAAATACCCATATTCTAACGGTTAATTAAAAGTTTACCGACAGAAAAAAGTGTAGCACTCTCTCGGTTGGAAATGAGATTATCGATAGAAAAAATCTTAGTACTCTCTCGGTTGTGTATGAGTTTATCGGTAGGAAAAATCACACTCTTCTAACGGTTAATTATAAGTTTACCGATAGAAAAAACTACAGTAGTCTCTCGGTTGTGGATGAGTTCACCGGCAGGAAAAGTCACACTATTCTGACGGTTAATTTCAAGTTTACCGATAGAAAAAACTACAGTAGTCTCTCGGTTGTGGATGAGTTCACCGGCAAGAAAAGTCACACTATTCTGACGGTTAATTTAAGTTTACCGATAGAAAAATGGGTAGTAGTCTCTCGGTTGTGGATGAGTTTACCGATAGAAAATTTGTAGTAGTCTGTCGGCTGTGAATGAATTTACCGATAGAAAATTCACATATACAGTACGTTATTTACATTCACAATACAGTACATTCACATATACAGTACAGATGCAATACATTATAGATTGGATACACAATACAGTACAGATGCAAAAAGGGTAAATTCACAGAACAGATTGACACATTAGACAGTTATTCACATTTATTCACATATATATGAACAAATACAAATTGCAATCCAATGTGGACATTTATTGACATATATATTTATTCACATGTATATAAACAGTCTATGCACAGAGTACACGAAAAAGAGAAAATTATCATGGCGGATGGTTGGGCGCAACTTCCTCCATGACATATTGAGCCCAGATTTGTCGAAGATCTCTAATCTTTGCATTTTCGTATGAGTTTTTTGACATGGCGATCTGCAAGCATGTGTGAATACTTAGTAACTAACTTCCTAATTTAGAACGTGACACCCAATTTTCAAATTTGAGTTAGCTATCGATGCTTACCTGGGGGAATTGGGCAAAGTTTGTCTGCACTAGGTCGTACATGTAGCGCAACACATAAAACCCGCATTCCCAAGATTGCGGCTGCTGATGGAACTGAGATAATTGTATATGCGAAGACATGTTAGCTATTGTTTCCATAAACTAATTAAGCATAAACAAAAAGTCCCGTGAGTACCTCATATTCTTTCCAAGCTAGTAGGGAGCCCTGCGGTGCGGCATGCCTCCCTCCAGCGGACCCATATTTATCAAAAGCCCTGCATTTCAGTTAGTATTGCCCGTTAATGTATTATCATTAGCTAGTGAGGTGAAAATTTAAATCAAACATATAAGTTACTTACGCCTCCATATTCCCCTTGACCACATATTCGATCGATAATCTATCACGCATCGAATCGAGGTAGTACACCTCGTTCCTCGGCGGACAGATCACGATGAGGATCCAGTGGCCCCTGCATTGTACGTAAAAGAGGACCGCTAGCTCAAAGTATATCTCAGGTGTAACATACAAGATCGAGTTAAATTAGTACGAAATGCACTAACCTTTGGTGGTACGGCACCAGAATGAACTCCCTGTCCTGCTGCGCCATCAGCGCCTTGGATATGTACAGCTCAGCGTGTGCGGCGTCGTGCTCTAGCATCGTGAGGCTTATTTTCTCTGGGTCGAGGAAACCCACCTTGTCACACGCAGCCTCTGATGCTAGCCTGTACATGCACCTGCATGCAAAGGACGACATTAGTATTGCACAGAAAGTTACTACATTTCAAATGAACTACAACAATGCAGAGTTAGCAAACAGAGTTAGAAAACAGTAATACATAGCATCAGCAAACTCACAGGACTCCAGTCCGTATGATGGACATATCGAGCTCCCGCCAGTTGTAGAGGTCGAACAGATCCTCGTGTGCCACAGATATACTCCCGGGCTCACGGTGGAACTGCCCAGGCCTATAGGGAACAAAGAAGTTCAGATTGCGCCGAGCTCGGTGTAGGTACCACTCGTGGAGGTCTCTGGTTGATCGATCCAATTTGCGCAAAGCTGCCTCCGACATGAGTAGGAACCCGTTCCTGAACCTCTCCGGCTGTCCCTGTCGCCCTTTTCCCTTGCCTTTGCCCTTGCCTTTTGCCGGGGACTGAGCGCGTACCTTCGAAGGCAAGGGCGAGGTGATGGCGGCTTCCTTCCGAGGTGAAGGCGTGGATGCGCTGGGTGGGGTCCAGGCCGTCTTTGATGTGTCCAGAGTCGCACGAGATCGGGCCTCATGCCCCGAGCTGGGGGCGCAGTCCCCTGGTAGCCCAGCGGCAGGCCACTTCAATTAATGAGCACGTATGTTAGATTATGCAAGTTAAGTGTATTGAGTAGGATGTAATCTAAAATGTGTAGGATTTACCAGTTGTATTACAAGACACTTCTTGGGCCACTGTACGTAGGAGCCCACTGCCTCAGCAAGTGTCTGCAGTCCCTCTGTTGGGACTGGCAACGGAGAATCGTTGTAGCCCGGCATGGCCATGTCCACCTATACCTTTGCGAAACCCAACCGCAGAGGTACACAGTGGACCCGGACATCCGGCCCAGACGGATATACGAAGCCGTGTCCAACCACATCCTGCCCGGCGCCTACGTGATTCTGTAGGATGCAGCCCTCCGGCTTCTGCAAATTTGTAACAATTAAAACAGGTTAGCAAAACAACTCTAACAGAATGGGAGTGGCATCAACTTAAGTGCACAGATGAAGGCTTGCAGTACCTCAAGTAGATCCACTGGATCCGCGAGTACCTTCGAAGCGCAACTGCTTATCCGACCCCGCGGGGTACCGTCGTCCTGGGGATCCGCATATGCACTCTTGGCCAGCAATGCTTCTCTCAACCGTGCAAACTCTTCCCTCATTTGTGCGACCTCGGACTGCACCTCAGACTGCACCTCAGCCCGTATCTCAGCCCGCATCTCTGCCCGTATCTCCTCCCGTACCTCAGCCCGTATCTTATCGGAGAGGTCAGCTTCCTTTTCCTTCCAGGAGCGGGTCTTCTTCCTCGGTGGAGCCGGATCTACGAAACCGGCCTTCCACGACACAATGGCTCCCACGACCCGTGTCCGCCCGGGATGCTCCTTATTTCCTAGAGCCCGGGTGAGGATGTCGTTCTCCCTCTGTGGGGTAAACAATCCCTCCGCTGCCTCCTTCTCAAAAGAGATCTGTTACATTTAAAGGTACCTTGTGAGACAAATTGCCTTATATACACGTGTGCGCACACAGTTTACGAAGTTAGCCAACTTACCATTCGCCTCACAACGTCGGCGTCCCCAGGGGTTGCGAACTGCACAGACCCCGCGGACGACACGGACCCCCTCCCCCTCCACCATCGCTTGCACCCTCATCCCGGATCTCGGAGAGCGGCAACTCAGGGGTGTCGATGATAGGATTTTGCTCGTCTTCCTCCTTCCACTGCTCCTCCTTCCCCGCATAGCCCCGGGATCCGAGCCGATGCGGGTGGTCGTTCCTCTTCCGGATCGCCCTATTCTTCTCACTAAGGGCCTTGAACTCCTCAGTCCCCTTCTGCTTGGTGAATTCCTCCCATACCTCCTCCGATATGCAGGGGTACTTCTCGCAAGGAGATTTCCCCGCAGCGAGGAAGTTACTGACGAGCCAGCTCTTAAAGGTTTTCCATGTTCCGTTCATGTCCTTCAAGCAGGCAGTCCTAGGTGTATTGTTGGGGATGTTCCACTTAGCCTGTTTCCGAAAAATGCATACAATTAATCACGAGTTAGTTAAACTTTAGTATAAGCCAAGAGAACGTGATTACGAAAGAGTTCAGCGATTTCAGTTAATTTAACCTTCACTTCCGCCCACAACCTATCCCTCTCGTCCGCCGTCACGTCCTTCCAGCTCTGGACGGTGATCTTCACCCTTTCTTTCGCCAACAGCCCAACGTAGGCCGCGTACCTCCCAGCATTCTTTCCAATCGGCCTCCCAAATTGGTTGAACTCACAAGAAAGATCCGTACGTTTGGCCAAATGGCCCAATGTCGTCGCGCCTCGCCCCACCCTCTTGCGCTGGGATGTAACAGCTGCATCTTCAGTAGTTACGATGGGGTTGGCCCTAGTCGAACCACTAGTACCATCCGATGAAGACGACGACATGTCTTCCCCTACAAAACCATCAACAAACCATATGGCAATTAATTCGCCTTGGAGTTCCATAACTCAGCCCAGGACTGGAGACTAACTAGGGCGGCAAAAGGGAAAATAATACAAAAAGAAAGACATGCATAAATTACTTCCTGAACTGTTCAGAAATATTTTCTATCGGTAAACACATGAGCTGCCGATAGACCATAACAATTACCTCCACAGAAGACAATTTTTCTATCGGCAAACCCGTGAGATACCGATAGAACATAACAATGTTCTCTACATATGGAATTTTGTTGACAAGCCACCATTCACTGTCATCACATAACATTCTCAATGATTTGCTATACTAATATTCATGGGCCAGCATTATTATTTCACACGTAAATATGCACACAAGCATCTAAGTGCCACTGTGCATAATCTTTAGCCTGTATGTGAGTCATCAGGACTTCACATCTATTAGGTTGGGAAAAGTCATGTATAGGCATTTGAAACATATACATCGAAGACCCATCCACATTGCCATATATTCATACCAAGTGAGTAAAAATTCCCAACCAAACTAGTACATTGCATGGCTCATGTCCTTCCAGATCCAAATTTACTACTTGTGCAGAAATATTTTCTATCGGTAAACACATGAGCTGCCGATAGAATATGTGTAAGAACACCTCCAATATATAATGTGCATTACATGGCAGTTGGATACAATTGATCACACATACAGCAGTATAGATAAGTTAAAATCTCAAAACAGGTTCATTACAGCACTGGAACATATTATGTAAACCCTAATTTAAATCAACATTGCCTGCGGAATGTACATAATCCAACACAATAGGGAACCCTAGTGTAATTGCAAAACTCTAAGAATTAGTACGTGCAAAACACTAGTATCAAATAAGGAAGATGCTGGAAATAGAACGACGAATTAGGGTATTTATGGCGGCGATCAGTTCTGGTGATGGAGAGGCGGTGTAGAACGCAGCGGCGGCCGGTGAAGGACGAAAATAAGAACCGGTGGTAGTGGCGAACAGTGTCTAGCCGGCGATCGTCGTGTGGGAGAGAGGAAGTGAGTGGTCACGGCGGAGGTTGTGGTTTTCTTCGCTCTCGAAGAGACGCAGTGCTCTAAGGTGGAACTGTTCGAGTGGAGGGAAACCCAAGGGCCGTGTACGAGTAATAAAGCAGTGGAGGAACTTTTCTATCGGTACAACAAAATGATACCGATAGAATTATTTAGTTTTCTATCAGTACAACAAAATAGTACCGATAGAACAAGTAAATTTCCCGGAAAAATATTTGAAGTAGTGGATGCTTTTTTCTATCGGTATAAACAATAAAATCCCATGAGACCAATTTTCCCCAGAAAATTTTTTTAATGAAGTGCTTGAGATTATAGTATTGGGTGCCCTTTTCTATCGGTAAAAACAACAAAATACCGTCAGAGTAATAAAAAGGTACACACAATTTAACATCAAACAGACCGTGGTTGAAAGCTGCAGAATGATAAAGAAAGAGGGAAGATAGCCGGAAAATTGGAAAATTGACATAAAAAGAAATTGTTCATTCATTGTTGTTTTATCACTTATAAAAAAAAATAAAACCCAAAATGCTAGGTCAAGGGGTGGTCTTAGCCCTGGCTGCATGTAGAATAGAGTCAGTTAGACTTGCAGCCAGGACGCAGGACTCTTCTAGCGACAAGTTGTCCCTAGGATCAACTACTACCGCGTCGAGAAGGCCTGCGACCTCCCTCAGCTTCGCTATGGTATCCTTCATAGTCAAACCGCAGCCAGCGATGGTCATATCCACGGCTTTCTTCTCCTCGCGAAGACGCCTCGTCCTCGCCCTAGCATTGTCACCATCCGTCTTCATGCGCTTAATGCGCTGGAAGAGATCGTCAAGGTCAAACCGTAGCTGAGTGTGCTTGTCTGTAAGGAGCTTATGCTCCCCTGGAGGGCCCTCAGGTCGGCCTTCACTTTGGCAGTGTCTTCCACGGCTACCATTCCCTGTGCAAATCAACAGGTCAAGAATGAACTGAACATGGATTAACAATACAGGGGTAAACCGAGGAGATTTAGAGTTCTTACCGGGGAGGGCGTGGCTGACGATCCCATGGAGGTTGCCATTGTGAAAGAGAAGATGAGGAGTCGAACCGTTCGAGAATTAGAAAAACAACAAAATACCGCGACGCATGGCGAGGTACTTATAGAGTTTCCAAGGCGACGCATGGCGACACGGTTGAGAATTCAAAGCGGCAGAGTATTCTTCTATCGGTAAAAACAGGAAAAAACCGTCAGACAACAAATACCGTGAGACTAACGAATTTATTCTAACGGTAAAATAGAACAATACCGATAGAAAAAGTAAACTTTTCGAAAAGTTTTGAAGTGCCTAAGAGAAGTGCCTGAGACACATGAAAGTAGCAGATGTCCTTTTCTATCGGTAGAAAGGACAAAATACCGTCAGAAAAAAGGGATTTTTGCAGAACTTAATTTGAAGAAGCAAGAGGCTGCGATGAGATTTTTGCAAGTGCTATTTGAAGGGAAGAATTAAGTATTTACAGGATAAAGGTACTGTACATGTTAGAACTCATGCTGTGGAGTAAAATTGAGATGTATTAATGCTGTTAACTAGCTTATCATTAAGTTCTAAAGAAAAATGTACTGCCTGATGTATTAATGATAAGTTCCTCACCTTGCTGCAGAACTTGTGGGCTGTTTGCTTGGCATTTATCCCTGAAATAGAAATTAATCATCAATGGTTCTCAACTCATAATCCTTCTTCGTGGTCATTTCGCAGATACGTTGTTTCGTCGATATCTTCAGTACGGATAGATTGAATGTCCTCTAAAAATGGAGGTATTTCATCGAATTGGTTATACTCCTCTTCGTCGACAACATCTTCGACCCCAACAATACGTCTCTTGCTGTGGAGGACAACATGCAAGTTTGGATTGGCCGGGTCAACGATGTAAAATACCTGTGTGGCTTGCTTTGCAAGTATGAATGGATCGTCTTGGTGTCCGACTCTACCAAGATCGACGAGAGTAAACCCGTAACTGTCAACTTGAACACCTCGAGGGATTTCGACCCATTGGCATCGAAACAGGGGAATCTTAAGTAATCCGTAATCGAGCTCTCATATTTCGTCAATAGCACCGTAATATGAGTTCAGCGCCCTTACTGACCTGGCATCCTCGGAAATAGCAAACAGTGTCACTCAGCTACATTGCGTGCTACTCTTGGCGTCTTGAGCTCTTGTGTAAAATGAATACTCATTGATGTCGTACCCCTGCCAAGTCCCTACAGTAAATCTTGGGTCTCTAGCCAACCATGTCACAGTTTCACGTACGGAGCCCTCGGCAGCTCGCGTGACTCTTTCTTGGATCCACTCAGCAAATTTCCTGTTATGTTCTCTGCTGACCCAAACGTCTGACTTCGAAGGATTCTGTGACCGTAACATTACCTTGTGCTCGTGTATGTATGGCTTGACCTCCGTCATGTGTTGTAAGACCCAAAAATGTGATTTTGCGTACACATCACGAGCGGGGACGATAGCTTTGAATCCAATCGTTCCGATTCCCTGAAGCCTACCCTCGTGTCGGGACCTAGGAACGCCAATTGGGTCAACCCCGGCCATATAATATATACAAAATTCAATCACCTCCTCGGCGGCATAACCTTCCATGATATTCCCCTCGGGTCGACGACGAGTCCTTACATATCCCTTCAATACACCCATAAATCTCTCAAATGGATACATGTAGCGCAGGCACACGGGTCCACAAAACTTAATTTCTCTGATAAGGTGAACAATCAGATGGACCATAACATCAAAAAAGGATGGAGGGAAATACATCTCGAGCTGACAAAGAGTTGTAACCACGTCGCGTTGCAAAGCGTCCAATCCATCCGGATCAATTACCTACGAGGACACAGTTGCGCCAAATATTCATATCAGAAAAATCTTCTAATTAAGCTCCACAGATGGAGGTAATGAACTAATAGTACGAGTGCACGTACTTACCTTGCAAGATATTGCGTTGAAGAAATAACATAGGTTTGTGATTGTCTCTCTAACTTTAACTGGGAGAATGCCTCTGATAGCAATGGGAAGCATTTGTGACATCAGGACATGACAGTCGTGGGACTTCGTGCCAACCAGTCTTAGGTCCTTCATGGACACAAGTTTTTTCAAGTTCGCGGAGTACCCACATGGAACTTTAACACCGTGCAGGCACCAACAGAGATCTGTTTTCTCGCTCTTGGACAACGTATAGCAGGCCGGAGGGAGGTATGTACGCTTTCCATTCTCTAAAGGTGCAAGCTCAGTCCTTATCCCCATTTCCACCATGTCACGATGAGCTTTCACACCATCCTTTGTCTTTCCCGGAATGTTCAACAACAAACCAATGAAACTGTCACAGACATTTTTCTCTACATGCATGACGTCAATGCAATGTCGAACTTGTAAGTGCTCCCAGTACGGTAGATCCCAGAGAATCGATCTCTTCTTCCAAACATTTTTTTGTCGAGGTTTAGAATGCTTACCGAACTCAACTTTGATGTCGTTCACGCGCGAGTAAATCTCCTTACTGGTCAGAAACACTGGAGCTGATCCCTTCTCAGGCTTCCCGTTAAATGATTTCCTCTTCTTATGGTACGTGTGATGCACCGGAAGAAACCTGCGGTGACCCATGTACACTGTTTTCCGGCAGTTTCGCAGCCACATGCTCTCAGTTTCATCTAGGCAAATAGGGCAAGCCTTGGCTTCTTTCGTACTATACCCCAACAAATTGCCGTAGGCCGGAAAATCATTTATGGTGCAAAATATCAGCGCCCGCAAGATGAAATTCTCTTTCTTGTATGCATCCCACACCTGCACACCCTCGCTCCACAATTTCTGTAAGTCCTCGATTAAAGGCGCTAGAAACACATCAATATCATTTCCGGGTTGTCTGGGTCCTGAGATTAGTAACGCCATCATGATGTACTTGCGCTTCATGCATAACCAAGGAGGAAGATTGTAGATGCATAAAAGAACCGGCCAAGTGCTGTGCCGGCTGCTCATATTACCATGTGGGTTCATACCATCTGTACTCAGCCCGAACCTTACATTCCTAAGTTCGCCGCCGAACTCAGCAAATGTTCTGTTGATGTTTCTCCATTGAATAGAATCAGCTGGGTGTCTCGGTTTTCCGTCTTGTTTCCGGGTTTCAGCATGCCAACGCAAGTGCTTCGCAACTTTCGGATTTGCAAACAGCCGTTTCAATCTAGGTATCACAGGCAAGTACCACACAGTTTTTGCCGGGGGTCCTTTCTTTACCTCGTGACGTTCACTGTTAATCCGGTCCCTACGCGTATACCTCGATGCGCCACATATTGGACAAACATGCAAACTGGAGTACTCGTTACGGTACAACACACAATCATTTGGGCATGCGTGTATTCTTTTGATTTCCATTCCCAACGGACACAACAGTTTTTGGCTTGGTAAGTAGATCTTGGCAACTCATTTCCCTCTGGAAGCATGTCCGCTAGAAGATCTAATAGTGCCGTGAAACTCTTATCACTCCAACCGTTTCCTGCCTTCAAGTTATATAATCTCAGCACAGAAGACAGTTTTGTAAATGTTGCACATCCAGGGAACAGAGGCTTCTCAGAGTCAGCAATCAGTTTCTCAAATTCATAGAAGTCATTTTCGTTGTAATCTTCCTTTACATCACGTAACATCTCATCTAGATTGTCATCATCATCATCTACGTGCACATCGGAATGAACATTACCAAAATTGGGATGATCATCGATACTATTGCAATCCACATCCGAGTCGTGCTGATTGGTAGTAGTGGTGCTTGTTTCCTCAAGATCTTCGCCATGCCATATCCAACGGGTGTATCGCGCGTTAAAACCACGACGAATCAAATAACTCTTAATTTGATCAGAGTTGCTAAACCTCTTCAAGTTCATACAATCTGTACAAGGACAGAGCATATTTTTCTCTCCCTTCCTCTCCTTTTGTTGCTCAGCAAATTTAATAAACTTATTCACACCATCCAAATATTCAAGAGTAGTACGTTTTATTCCATACATCCAATATTTCCTGTCCATCTACAATGAACAAAATTTAACGAGTAAGCCATGCATGAAACCTGCCCGATTAAGTTATGTATATGTACATGTACAGCCTCTTACAACAGATACATGTGTTGAACCCTAGCCTGACGAAATTAACACTAATTAACCTAGCTAACTACACAATACAAGCTAGTTAGCTCCTAAAACATGACGCATTTCTAGCTACCAAGCTCCCAAGCTTAGAGCTACAAACTTGGAACTACACAATACAACTAGCTTGCAAGTAGAGAGGAAGGGAGATCTAGAGGGAGAGAGAGATAAGTGTCGACGATTAAGCGTACCTTAAAGAGAGGGGCGCAATCAACTTCCCTCCAGCCTGCGCTGATCACCCTAGCAGTGTAGCTGGAACTTTCGTCACAAACAGAGGGACACAGAGTGCAACAAAACAAATTAGAGAGCAGCACAGCAATGCACGAGTGGGGTTTTCCTTATAATGGATATTTTTCTAACGGTAAATACATGAAATAACCGTTAGACTAACTTAGGTAATTTGCCGCTCACATATTCTATCGGTAAAAACACACACATACCGTTAGAGAATGTACATTCCCGAGCAAGTACAGGACTTCTTTCGGTAAATATGTGTATTGACCGTTAGATCATGCATGACACAGCACGTACATGAGTTTTTCTATCGGTAGATATGTGTACGAACCGTTAGATGATGCATGACACACGAGCAAGAGTTTTTCTGTCGGTAAATATGTGTATTTACCGTTAGAATATGCATGACTGAGCAAATATATGTGTTTTCCTATCGGTAAATATGTGTACTTACCGTTAGAGGAGGTACTGGTACCAAACTGGGACAAACATGCATGCACATGCCATTTCTCACATTCAAGGAATCATATCAATGTAACATCAAACAGATCTTACATCAAACAGATCTTACATCAAACGGATCTTAACTAGAAGATAAAGCAATATATTTCAAGAAATGCTAATTTGTGGATTAACTAGGAGACACAAAAATACTTTTCTTAGGTACTTGGGACTTCATCTTGCCAAAGAAATTACACATGCCAGTTCACAAATTCAGGTACAAACATACACATGCCAGTTCACAAATTCAAGTGCATGTCTGAAACAGCAGTACAAATACACACCTACCTACCAATACAATTAAATACACAAATATACAACAATATACAAATACAACAATTCACACATTCGATGTATATTAGAAAAGCCACGTCTAAAATTAACAATAGATCACGACGAGGACCCAGTGGCCCATACATTTTACATAAAAGAGAACCTTTGCAGGTTGCCACAATGCAACTACCGACTACAAGTTAGACCTGATACATCACAAATCTATTCATCCAAAACAGCAAATGTCTGAACCACATTGGACTTAACCGTAGGAGTTCAGTTCGAAGACGCCCGAGGAGCTGGAACTGCCGTCGACATACATTTGTACGTATTGGTGATTTCCTCAGACTCAAACTCGATCAACTCAACTCAACTCCATTAACAAAAAGAACCTACCTTCCAAGATGTTGTTCTGTGTAGTGATGGTGTAGAATGGCTGTGCAAATAACAACAATTCTTCTTCTCCAAGCAGGTAAGCATCTGGCCACAAGCTGGTGCATGCAAAAAAATGTAAGATGCTTTCTATAGGTCCTGATTTGAGAAACACGCCGGGATTAAGGATCTTCTCGACCGAGCCAACCAAGATCTCGCCCTTCATGTCTTCCAGCTCTCGACGATGATCTTCACCGTTTCTTTCGCCAACAAGCCAACGTAGGCAGCGTACTGCGATGAAGAACCGTGAAATACGTTGCCCCTCATGAGCATCATCCAAGGACCTGAACAGATCATAATCATATTGAAAAGAAGACACATCAAAATGAAGGATACAAAAAAGCAGAATTATTGCCATAATCGGATTAGAATAATCTAACAATATTGCAGAAATTTTACGTACTTTCCTTGGGATGCCGAAGTCTAGAGGGCGTCGATGGAGGTGCGGAGGTGCAGCGGTCCCCTGTAGAGGTGCGCCGGCCGTCCATGGAGCTTACGGGTTAGGACTACGAGCCCCAGATGAACTGTGAGAATGAAAGAGACATACCCGTGTATTTATACAACTATATATTTTCTATCGGTACAAAAACAGCATACCGTTAGTAATAAAAACATATGTAGAAGGCGAATGGTTCTATCGGCACAATACATATTACCGATAGGAATTTTTGTACATACTCTATCGGTGTGTACGTACATTCCCGATAGAATATTACAAGTTGTAGAAGGCCAACAGTTGTAAGATATTTTTTCTATATTCTAACGGTATAAACATTCATTACCGATAGAATAAAACTATTTGAGACGAACAGTTCTAAGCAATTTTCTATAGATTCTAACGGTACAAGAATCCATAACCGATAGAATAAAAATATTTGTAGAAGGCCAACGGTTCTATCGGCGCACTACATATTGCCGATAAGAATTTTTAATATACTCTGTCGGTATATTCATACAGTACTGATAGAATAAGTCTAGTTGTAGAAGTCGACCAGTCCTATCGGCGCACAACATTCTCCCGTCAGTACTTATGCATCTCTTCTAATGGCAAATTTGTTCATCACCGCTAGAGTAAATCATACTGCTTCTTCTATCGGGAAGTTTCTTACAAACCGATAGGAAAAATACACCCGATGGCCTTTTATGACCTCGAGGCACATTTTCTATCGGTTTTCAACTAAATCGCTAATAACCGATAGAAAATAGGGGTTGGTAGACTGCATTTCTGTACTAGTGAGTTTTCAAAACATTTTCATTAATGCAACACAAACCACACTTAGATTTTCTTAGCAATGCAGGAGGTGATTAAGTACTAGTGCAAGATGATATGAATGCATTTGAGCTTCCACACTAGATAGATTCAAGCTACTAGTTTTCGACCCCTCTTAATAGTACGGTCAAACTAGTAAAAAGGAATTCTATCAAACCGGTCTGTCTCCAAATACCGAGACCGATACAATCCTAAGAAAACAATCCTTAATCTTGGATCTTACCTTCAGTGAAGCTCAACTTCTCGAAGCTTGTGCTCGCCAAGTTTGACCTCGCTAAGCTTGACCTCGCTCAAGATGGCTCATATCGGCATCAACCTCCATATGCTGTCGCTTGCTTTCATCTCGCAATACACCTTGAGACTACAACACATACACTCAACGTACATCATTAATCTCATAGTTAGGTTGTCATTAGTCACCAATGAAATTACTCCACAAAGGAGTTGACTCAACAATTTCTCTTTTCGGTGAAATGACAAAACCATATTCAACAAATACCAAATGAGTAAGAGATGAAATATCCAATCATATAGATTCATATATGATAAGAAATAAGCACACGATCTATACTACTCATGTCATGATGGAAACCAGCACAAATGACTAATATGATGAGCTCCCCCTCAACATATGCATCCATATCAAATCCATAACAATGAGTCATCAAACTTCTGGATCTAATGCATGACATTTCAATTAACAATTATCACAAGCATAATGCAACCACAGAGCTCCCCCTCAACATATGCATCAATATTGAACTACAACACAACGAGGGAGTCATTAACTTCAAGATTTAACAAATATCCTTTCAATTTACTTGTGCTAAATAGGTTTTATCTAAGTTGTCATTGATCATCAAAATTATTATTATCCAAATTAACATTAATCATCAAGGGTTTATCCAAATCGTCATTAATCATCAAAACCTAGATCGACCTAGATCCAACAATCTCCCCCTTTTTGATGATTGATGACAACATTCTCTATAAATCCAAATTAGATTCTACAGCTCCCTCTTAATATTTGCAATAATATTTCAGAACTGGACAAAGCCTTTAATCATTTAAGTCAAGAGATATGTATGACAATTGAGCACAAGTTCAATCAAGTCATCTTTCAAAACATCAACTATCTCAATTATCTTTTCCAAATGTCAATGATCTCAAATAATATCAATATCAAATATCTCTCCCATCCAAATATCAACTAATCAAATATCTCTACCAAATCTCTTTCCCTAAAACTCTCTCTCCCCCTTTGTCAACTAACTCAAATGTCTCTCCCCCTTTTTCATCAAGCATAAAAAGGAAGGGGTGAGAACTCACATTGACAAGCAAGATTTTAGGAGTCATTGAATTTTACATGAAATGGTTTTTATACAAAAGCAAGATCTCAAGAAGAATGTTGCAAGTATTTTTGAAAATACACTTAAGGCATGAGGAAGTATAACGAGACAATCAACACACAATGGATTTATCAATGACATTTAATCCATTTTTTTATCATTCAAAATCTAGATGCATCTAATAGTTTGGTGTGAAAAATATCTGCTAGATGCATATTTGCCTTTACATGATTGATCTAGATATGTCTCTTGCCACAAGATCTCTTAGTAATGCCGTACATCAATATGCTCTATCCAAGAGTCTTAAATCAAATTGTTCACAATCTTTGCGGCACTTCCATTATCTCATAACAGTGGCATCTATTCGAAGATAATTATATAATTCAACAAGTTTTGTTTCATCCATAAAAATTAAGCACAATAACCACCGGATAAACTCTTTCGATTTATCTTGCAATTCAAATAATCCGAATTCAAATAAACAAGAAATTCAAGGTTTGTATTTTCAGATGTCAAAGATCTATCCTAGGATTGCATTTCAAATATCTAAGGATTCTTTAATGGCACTCAGAAAACTTTCCTTAGGAAATAATCGAAATCTAGCATATCACTAAGTAAGATGATGGGACAAAATGAGGTAAAGTAAAGCAAAACCACCAATCAAAGATCGATAGAGTTTAGAATTGACTGCCTTTTCATGTTCTTCCATGTTGAGATGTTCATGTGTAGCCATGAGAATTGTAATAATATCATCATTGTCCATCTCGAGGCGCTTGAGTGATTTCTTCACATGCTTGAATTCACCCTTGAACATTCCATTCTTGAGTTGCTAATTTTGTCGTGTCCGGAAGTAACTTTGCTCTTCAATCATTTGCATCTCGATTTTCCTAAGCATCATCTCAAAAAAAAATTCTTGACAGAGGGATTCATTAGTGGAACAAGTACTGTCATCAATATATATTTGACACACAAGAAAATAATGTCTCGATTAATTTTGATGATGATTGTGTCAACCTTCCTAATTTTATAAATGTTTGATATAGGAAAAGATTTGAAGCACTTTTATCAAACTCAATTGGAAACAACAGATTCAATCCTCAAAAATTTCACTTTTTTTGGCATTAAACACAAAAAGAACATACAAATGAAGGATATGCTAAAATGAGGTATGTCGAAAACAATCTTAGGTCACAAGGTTGAGAGAAAAGCATATGACCTAGTGAGGAGTCCAAATTTCCAAAAGAAACTCAAATCTCGAATTCATTTGAATACACTCCAAAATCATGAAAATAATCTTTACTTTTATATGCAAAAACACAATCAAAAAGCATTTCAAACATCAGTAAATGAATCATGGGGAAATGCAAAATATGGGAAAAATGGGAGCAAAGATCTGACAAAAACAGGGAGTAAAAGAGACAGTTGAAAAAATTCAGTAACTATGCAACTGCACACAGGCTGGACAAAGTCTGCTAGGGCCGGACAAGATTCGGGTTGGGCAGACAGAGTCCGGCGCTGGGTGGACAAAGTCTGGACGGTTCAGATCGATAAACCTGGTCAAACTTTTGAATTTTGTGATTTTTGCAAATTTGCTTCAAAAATTGAATCAAGTTCCATAATAGATTTGAATATCAAGTTAGGAACTTAGATGAATAGCACTTAACAAAATTTGAGTAGAACAAGATCTTGATTTTAATCCTCAAAAGTTATTTTAGGGTAAAACCAAAATGATTTTTATGAAAAACTTCAATTCTTGATGAAACTTAGATTTTTCTCAAATCTTTGGACTTGGATGAGTTTAAAATACTATTCCAAACCAAGACATAGAAGAAAGTCTGGTCCAAATAGCTTAAATCGCAAAATGCATATTTTGAGTATTTTCGGGTCGACAGTCATTTTCGGGTGACCTAGGATACGTGATAATTTGAAAACTGTAAGTCTTTTGACAAAAAGTTCAATACGAACTATCTTCAGGTGAGTGAGTTCTAAGTGTTTCATGAAGAAAGTTTTGGTCAAAACTCAACTCATCATGTTTTATGAAAATGAATCATTTGGTGCCAAAACAAGATCCTGAAGTTCTCAGTTTTGTCGAAATTTTGCATTTTAACTCGAAATTCTTTTGTTTGATCTTCAAAACCTTTGAAAACATATTTGAAACGTATTTTTGAAGGTTTTGTGGTAGTTTTGAACATTTTGAAAGTTTTGAGCCTTTTTTGACCTTTTTGCTCGGAAATGACCCTTTTTACCAAAACACTTGCATAATTTGATACATGTGCACAATTAGGGTATACAAGGATTCAATGACTTTGAAGTTGCTCCCCCTAAATGTGTCAACCAAGTTTTGTCATGAATTATGTGCAAGAGATGGAAATGATCTATTTTTGAAAGAACAGAGTTCAACAAAAAACCAAAACAAAAGTGAAGATTATGAACTTCTTTCTTTATGGCCTAAAACAAAGATTTTGAAATGAATTCAATAAACAGGCCATGTCATGCAAGAGAATGCTATTTGGCATAAGTTTTATTTACTATCATTTTTTGAAGTTCTTTCCAAACAGTATATGGATCAAGTGATTGAGTTCCAAAGATAATCAACAAGAATCTGAATGAACTCAAATCGAGAAAACATCCAAATAAACACCGAAACTCATGGTAAGGTTTAAGAAAATTGTTACAAAGAGAAAGTATCTCTTGATCTTCTTCTTAGTGAGCAAAAATACTCATTTAGAAAAAAGGACTTGGATACTTTCCAAAGAAAGGAAATAAACCAAACACAAAAACTATTTTTGTAAAAGCATGCAACAACTTTTGTTTTAAATGTCATAAAATTGGTCATTCACATGATGCTTGTCCTTTAATGACTTCAACTCATTTTGATGCATGCTACATGTTTAAGAGGTCAAAGAAAGGATATGTGATAGCAAAGTTTGTTGGAACACCCATGCTAAATAAAAAGAAGAAATCTATTTGGGTGCCCAAACCTTTGATTACTAACATCGAAGGATCCAAAGGGTTTGGGTACCTAAATGGACTTGATCCTTTTGTTTTTGCAGGTGAACTACAAGACCGGTGGAAAACATTGGGTGCTAGATAGTGGATGCACCGAACACATGACCGGTAACAAAAATTTGTTCACCTCATTGGAAGATAATTCAAGTGAAGACCAAAACATCACCTTTGGCGACAATCGTCAAGGAAATGTGGTAGACTTGGGTAAAATTGCTATATCTCATGATCTTTCACTTTCAAATGTCTTACTTGTTGAATCATTGAATTTTAATTTAATCCATTGCACAAATTTGTGATCTTGGATTTTGTTGCATATTTTCTCTTAAAAATGTTTTAGTTGAAAGTTTAAAAGACAACTCTTTGATCTTCAAAGGTTTTCATTTTGAAAATCTCTATCTTATTGATTTCAACTCAAAAGATGCATCTCTTTCAACATGTCTTGTTTCCCAAACATCGAAGGGTTGGCTTTGGCATAGAAGACTTGCACATGTTGTAATGCATCAACTTAAAAAGCTTTTAAAATGTAATTTGATAGTTGGCTTGAAGGATGTGAATTTTGAGAAGGACAAAACTTGTAGTGCTTGTCAAGCGGGCAAGCAAGTAGCTACTTCACATCCGACCAAGTGCACTCTTTCAACTTGCAAACCTTTGGAACTCTTGCATATGGATTTATTTGGACCTTCCGAGTTCCAAAGTATCGGGGGAAACAACTATGGTTTTGACATTGTTGATGATTTTACACTTTATATTTGGGTCTTCTTCGTTTCTGAAAAATCTGAAACCCCTGATGTTTTTAAAAGTTTTGCAAAACGTGTTTCGACCCAATTTGAACTTTCCATCAAGTAAATCTGTAGTGATCATGGTGGAGAGTTTATGAATTCGACTTTGGTTAAATTTGTGACTCTTTGGCATTAAACACGAATTTTCAACTTCCTACACTCCACAACAAAATGGGGTTGTAGAAAGAAAAAAATTGAATACTAATAGAAATGGCAAGAATAATGCTAAGTAAGTATGACACTCCTACTCTCTTTTGGGTCGAAGCCGTGCATACCACTTGCTATTCTATTGATCGGTTTTATTTGCATCATCCTCTAAATTTAACTCCCTATGGACTTCTTATTGGGCATAAGACAAATGACTCCTATTTCCCAGTGTTTGGATATAAATGCTATATCCTTAGAAAAAGAACATTTGGTGGAAAGCTTCAAAGAAGAGTGGATGAAGGATTTCTAGTCGGATACTCCACCACTAGCAAAGCCTATCGAGTTTTCAACAAAAATACAAATTGTATTGAAGAATCTTGTGATTTAGAATTCGATGAATCTAATGGCTCTCAAAGGAGCAAGTGTCTTGTGATGTTGCAGGCGAAGATCTCCAAGAACCGATGAAGAATATTACTATTGGAGACATCAAACCTAGAGATGATGATCAAGAGGATGATGATAATATAGAGTGTGATGAACAGCATACATCATCACCTCTAATTGTTAATCCATCAAAGACAAATCAAATGAAAGCATCACAAGTTGAAGAACCAAGACAACATCAACCCATTGTCAAAGATCACCCTTTAGATCAAGTATTGGGTGATGTTAGTAAGGGTGTTCAAACTTGCTCTCGTATTGCTTCTTTCTGTGAACATTTTTTCCTTTGTTTCTTCCTTGGAACCTAAACTTGTAGAACAAACACTTAGTGATCTGGATTGGGTAAATACCACGCATGAAGAACTAAATAATTTCACTAGAAACAAAGTATGGACATTAGTAGAAAATCCTAAGGATCATAATGTGATTGGAACAAAATGGGTTTTTAGGAATAAACAAGATGAAAATGGAGTAGTAATACGAAACAAAGCAAGTCTTGTAGCATAAGGATATTCGCAAGTTGAAGGTTTAGATTTTGGTGAAACTTTTGCACATTTAGGGGGAATCATTAAATTTTATTCATTTTAAACACTTCTTGTCATCAATCATCAAAAAGGGGGAGATTGTTGCATCTAGGCCCTTTTTGGTTGATTTTGATTATTGATGACATTAAGTGTTTTGGACTAACAGTGTCTTTGAGCTATTTGTATAAGAGCTATTTCTATAAAGTCTGCAAGTGATTCGAGAAGATCTGCAGGTCGCAAGCGCAAAGTCGCAGTGTCGCAGTCCAAGGTTGCGAGCTAAGGTCACGAGCCAGGTCACCAAAAAAGGAAGCCGCAAAGACCTAAGGTAAGTGCTTGTTTATTGTACCGATCTCGGTGTTTGAAATATTGACCGGTTTTATATAAATTCTTTTTAGTTTAACCATACTATTAAGAGGGATTGCGAAATCTCTTTTAGTTCCGACAAAAACTGAGAAACTCTTAGGTCATATGTTGCATTCATTTTCTCTCACATTCTTGGTCGAAATCTGAGAAAAATATATAGATTTCAAAGAGAGACTGAAATTGGTCTTTCGAGCACTGTTCATTCGACCAGAGGTCACTTAAACACTATTCATTCAACCAGAGGTCATTCGAACACTGTTCATTCGACCAAAGGTCACTCGAGCACTATTCATTCGACCAGAGGTCTTTCGAGCTCTGTTCATTCCAACAGCTACTTACTAGCCATTAGAGGTCGAAACTATCTGTTAGCTGTACTGATTTCCTTCCTTAATCGACCATAATGGCTAGATGAAAGGTGTGGGCTATATATATGTGCTTTGAGCAGTAGTTTCATATATCTTCAAGCCACATTTTCATATACACCTTTGAGCAACTTTTCTATACAGTTTTGAGCAGTTTTTAGAAGCAGTTTTTAAAAACATTTTTGAGTAGTGTTTTTAAACACTTTTGAGCAGTTTTTATAAATATTTTCGAGCAGTGTTTTTAAACACTTTTGAGCAATTTTCTAAACACTTTCGAGCAGTGTTTTTAAACACTTTTTGAGCAGTTTTCTAAACACTTTCGAGCAGTGTTCTTTAAACATTTTTGAGCAGTTTTTCTAAAGAACCAAGAGATATATTTTGATATACACTTGATCCCAAGTTCCCTAGTGCTAAAATCTTGATCTTTTGATCAGGTATCATTCATTATGATTGAGAGAAAGCCTCCGAGAGCATTCATTTTCATCATTTGCATCTTTAGAAGTTTCTTGGTATTTGTTGGGGATCAGAAAATCTCACAACTTGTTATCTTGGTAATCACCTTCACCTAGACGGTTTGGTGGCGTGGCCGTTGATTTCTCCATTGACGAAGCTTGTCGGAGAGGCTCGGCGTGTTTGTGAGAGATTTGGTGCTCACCCTTCCAGAGTGGAGAAGGATCAACCCTAGTGGAAATATCCTTCGTGGATATTGAAGTGAGACTCATTCATTTGAGTGCTTCAACAAGAAGTAGCGGAGACCAGGCGAGTCTCTGAGACCTCGGGATACATCATTGTGTTTGATTATCTTCCTCTCATTTTATTTGTGCAATCTAATTGTTGAATTGGTTCTGTTTTTATTTACACTTAGTTCTTTTAGGTTTTAATCTTGCAAATGTTGTTTTATTCGAAAAGATTTTAAAACCTCCTATTCACCCCCCTCTAGTCGGCATCCTCGATCCTACAGGCGCCAGCTGTCGACGATCAATAGATGACCGTCAAACTTATGGAAATGATAATGCAAATGAAAAAATGGTATGGTGGTCAAACAGATGTACAATCACATATGAGACAGAGTTTTTATACAGGTTCAAGCCCTCAAAGATGAGTAATAATCCTACTTCTTATGTGTGTAATCACTCAAAAGATTAAATGTTTACAAGAGAAACAATTGTATCTCTCAATGTTGTCCCATCTTGTCTTGTCCTTCACAACTTGTCCTCCTTAAATAGTAGTGGATAAGCAGTTATCACATGCCAGTTAGTGGGAGAACTGCTCGATGGTTGTCAAAGAACTGTTTGACGACTATTCAATAACTGCTCAACAGTTATTGAGTAACTACTCGAGAGTTATTGAGGAACTGCTCGATAGTTATTCAATAACTGGTCATCAGTTATTGAAGAACTGCTATGGAATGGTTCATATGTAGCAGTTGCTATTAATTTCCTTCACGATGCAGTTGCAATGGCGGTTCGTAGAGAATCTTGCACTAATTGTCTTATTGTGGAACTTACTTTCCTGGAACTGCTTTGTTGTGAAGAACGTGGGGTGTTGACATGATCCTGGTTGAAGGTAACTGATATTTCGATCAAGAATCTCAGTATTTTAAATTAGGGATGGCTTAGGTTGCATATTTCGACCAGAGCAAGTCGTGGTCGAACACGCTTGTTTGTTCCTATGAGTAGGTCACACGCCTTTGACCAAAACTGGTTGTAATCGAAAATGCTTGTTTGTCTTCATCCAGAGCAGATCATGGTCAGATTGTCTTTGACTAAAATGAGGTGTATAATCCTCATCAAATGGATTTTTTTTGTTATTTCTATTCATTAAGTTTTCCTGGTTGCTTCATTATTGTCTTTCTTATGCCATCTCGAATGGTTAGCATTTTTGTATGAGTGTTTGAAGGTTTCATACTGTCGGATTTGGACGAATGAAGCATGGTTGGCCAGTGGGGCCGGATACACATAGAGGGGGAAAGCAGCTCATTGGTGGAGGCCACTAGATTGGCATGGAGTTCACTGGCGGCGACAAACTAGAGGTTGCGTGCTTGTGGCTAGGGTTTTGATTTGGTTGGATTAGGCCACTTGAGTGGGATGGGAGTTGGGAGGTGGGGTATTATGGTATATATATTTCGAGCCTAGCTCGATTGAGCTTGAATTAGGTACGGAGCTTGACACTAGGCTTGAGATTGGCTCATTCTGAGCTTGAGTCGAGCCTATTATCAAGCTAATCTCAAATAGCTCATGACCCACATCTTTTTGGACAATCTTAATAGTAATTTTAGACTTATAATCTTTTATTGGGATTTGTGGAATCTTTAAAAAGGAGAATCATGTTATGATTATCTTTGTGTGGAATTACCAAAATACCTCTAAAATTGTCCTATTTGTATACCCATAAGATTGTCCTATATGTCTTCTCTCTCTCTCTCTATATATATATATATGGATGTGTTGTGTAAAGAGAGATCCAATCTAATAAAAAAAGGGCATTTGTTTTCTCTTTATTTTTCTCTCTATCTTTCTAGTGTTCATCTATTATTATATATATTTATGATCCAAGTACGTGCGAAAGCAACATGGCAATCCATCAAATTACAACACGTATCAGCATAATTCTATATATTCGATGATGATCATTTCCTGGTATTAGGGGGAGAAAAAGCCCACATTTAAAATGCCATGAAAATACATGGATGAAAAAATCTTCAATATATAGATCCACGTGTTAGTCAAATTGAACTGGAAGTTTAGAAGATAAATAATTTTCAGAATTTAGCAAACAATATATCAAATGCATTCACTGATTATAAATGAGTGACTAAATCATATATACTTGTAGTAAATGCACTGCAAAAAGTGGAGATATCCTGGAAAAAATAGTATATCTGCTCATGCCCCTCTACACTAGAAGTGGGGAAGATCTATTGGTGCAAAAGACCTAAATGCACGGAAAAGAAAGTATAATAATGATTGTATAGCACTACTTAAACCTCTTGATGAAATTCATCCTGAAGGTGAGAAGCCTTCTGAAGATAAATAATTGTCTTATAGATGAGATCCCCCAGCAAAATAGCACGTGCACAATATAACTATAATATTGCTGGGATGTAGAATAACCAGATTCTATCGTTTTAGGAAATGACGAGGATTTGGTTAATGGTAACGTTGAGGTAGCTATGAATTTTGTGAATACGAGAGAAAGTTATAATAAAATAACTACTATTATTGTTGACAACTTCTTTGCATTCACAATTATTTATTCAATTTTAAATGACAATCTAGATCCAAAGACTCAATCAATAGCCGAGTCCCAGAAGGGCTCAGATTGGAAAAAACGGAAAGAAACAATTGAGACTGAGCTAACATTGTTGAATCAAATAAAAGTTTTCGGACCTGTAATCCGAAAGTCACAAAATGTGATCTCTATATGATACAAATGTGGTCTTTATAAGAAAAATAAATGAAAACAATGAAGTAATGAGATAAAAAAAAATGAGGTTGGTGGCTCAAGGGCTTATGCATAGACCTAGTGTTGATTTTGAATAAACTTATTCTCCTGTTGTGGATAGTATTCCTTTCAATATTTAATATTACTGGTAGCAAGCATAAATTTAAATATACAATTAATGGATATTGTAACCATATATTAATATAGATTAATAGATGCTAATATATACCTGAAAGTCCCCGAAAGACTTAAGGTTCCTAATGTAAAGGAGAGAGAAAATTACAACATGTATAGTATAAAATTGTAAAAGTTGTTGTACAGCTTGAAACAATAGGATAGAATGCGGTACAACTGATTAAATAAATTACTCCTGAAGAAGGAATATGTCAATATTGATATTTGCCATTATGTGTTTATGAAGAAGTCACATAATGACTTATCTATTATTTCAATATATGTTGATGACATAAATATTATTGAAACCACAAAGAAAATTGAGAAAAAAAGCTCATGCTTAAGGACAAAGTTCAACATGAAAGTTTTGGGTAAAATCAAGTATTATCTTGGGTTGTAGAATGAGCATCTATTTGACTTGGGTAAAACCAAGTATTGTCTCAAGCTGAAAAATGAGCATCTCCCTAAAACAATATTTATTCACCAATCAACCTACCTGAAAAAATTCTAATCTCATCCACTTAGCACACCAATGGTCATATGATTCCTAGAAGTCGACAAAGATCTATTTAGACCACAAGAAGATAATAAGGATATTTTAGGACTAGAAGTTCCTTACTTAAGTATCATATGAGCAATATTGTATCTCATGAATTGCACTAGGTTTGATATTACATTCATGGTACATTTACTAGCCAAACATAATGCATCTCCAACTAGAAGACATTGGAATATCATTAAACACATCCTCAAATATCTTAGAGGTACAAAAGATCTTGTTTATATTATCCGAAAAATCAAGATAAAACATTTGTGGCTATTTTGACATTGGTTATTTATTTGATTCTCATAATACTAAGTCTCAAACTGGTTATATTTTTGTCTGTGATGGTACAACTATTTCTTGGAGGGTTAATAAACATTAGTCGCAACTTTAACAAACCACTTAGATCTTTGATACAACACATTCAATAATCTTTTGGTATTGCGACGAAAAAAATTACACATATTGTCCTGTACAAAGATAATGATGCTTGTATTGCATAAATGAGCAGTGAATATGTCAAATTTAACTTGACAAAACATATAGCTTCAAAAATTTTTTATCCTCACAAACTCTAGAAGAGTGATAAGATAATTATATAGAAAACTCGCTTTACGGATAATTTAGTATATTTGTTCACAAAGTCTCCACCTACATCCATATTTGAGAAATATGTTCACGGCATTAGAATGTGTAGATTGCGAAGACTACTCAATTTGGTTACATCTTAGATATCAAAAATCATATTATGAAGATTAGTGTTGTACTCTTTTTCATTAATTAAGTCTTTTTTACCAATTGGGTTTTTCTTAATTAAAGATTTTCTGTAATGAGCCAACATATACAACACATAAGAATACATATGTTATGTTCTGTTTTCCCCGATCATTTTTTCTCATTGAATTTTTCGACAAAATTTTTAACGAGACATATACATAACATAATAATTCCCAAGGAGGAGTATTATAAATATTTTTATGTGGACAATACCAAAATACTCTTAGCATTGTCCTATCTATATACCCATAAGATTGTTCTATATATTCCTTTTATATATATATATATATATATATATATATATTATGTAAAAAGATCCAATCTATTAAAAAAACATATGTTTTTTTGCTATTTTTCTTATGTTCATCTATTATTATTTATATTTGTGATTCACATACGTGCGGAAACAACAAGACAGTCCATTAAATTATAACAAACATTACTTTTAATTCTTTAGATAGCTATGATGGCTCCCAACATGCAACTTGCGAATAATGGTCTAGTTGTTACTTTGTTTTTTAGTCCAACCGCTGGTTCAGACTGGATTTAATAACACTACTTTGAAATCAAATGGTCTTATATAATACACCTCTTCCACACTTCATATCATTATCACTTTTCAAGATACATAAATGGTGGAATAGTGATTTTTGAACCATTTTTTATACTAAATTGGGCTAGAAATATCTCAAAGAGCAGGAACTCCTTTTTTTTTTTTTTTCCTCTTTTATTGTTTTCTAGTTTGGTTCATACATAAAGTCTCTTCGACAAAATGTCTCAGAGTGTGAGCGTATCTATAAAACAGTACCGCTGTTGCTCATAACTGCTGCACTTGTTGTAAGAGGATGGCCATTTCGGGCTCGCCTGAGATAGTGTTAGGTGAGTTCTAAAATGTGTTGATGATGGTAAAGAAGTCTAGGAAATGATTACAACAACAAACTACAAAATAGTATTTTTTTGAAAATTTGATATTTTTGAAAAAGTATAAATCATTTTTATTAAGGCCAAATCCTTGACATTGTTAGAGTGATAATTTCAAAAGAAAATTTATTTTTCGATGGCACTAAACCAAATATGTGATTATCAGTGGTATTTTCTGAATTTCTAATCTTCACGGTGATATAAACCGATTTCTCCCAATTTTAAAAAATAAATTTTCTTTTGAACCCTGTTTCTAGCCAGTCACTCCAACTAGGGATGGCAACGGGGCGGGTTTAGAGTGAGGTATAGTTCACACCCTGCCCCCGCCCCCGCCTTGTGGGGGATACCCGCGCCCCACCCTCGCCCCTGCTGGGGGCCCCGATACCCATCAGCCAGTGGTGAGACAGCGAGGGCGGCGAGGTGGCGAGGCCGCGTGGCGGTGAGGGTGGTGAGGGTGGCAAGGGCGGCGTGGCCGCGAGGCGGCAATTACGAGGCGACGATGACGAGGTGGAGTAGTGGAGAAGGAGATCTAGGGTTTGTGGCTTTGTGCGGGTTGTGGACTTGAGGGTAGGCGGGTAGTAGGTGTGTAGATTTATAGTTTTCGGATCCCCGTAGGTTTTCGGATTTGGGGATTAATTTCTCTTACCTGCTTCAAAATTACCCGTAGGTATTGGATTTTCCCTGTCTCTGCCCACGTGGGTTTTAAATTTTTCTGATACCCACCTCTTGAGTATGAATACTCGTGAGAGACGGATATTAGACCTTCTCCAATAACAATATTTAAAATCGGATCTCTATATCTCTATATACATAACTCTCTAAAAAGATTCTATATCTATATTTCTATTTTCTCCAACAGAATCTCCAAACTCCAAAATCATATAGGTATAGGACCTAAATTTACCAATTCTCTGCAGTAATATCTAAAATAAAAATCAAGATAGATATTTTATTAGGACAAGAAGAAAATTACTGATATCTAAATTTTAAACTATAAAATTTTTAAGTTTCCTGTTGGATATGGCCTTACCCGGCTTGCTGCCATGTCTGACTCCAACGGTCTAACACTCCGACCAGATTATGGATTCCTATTCCTGATAAGCACCGACTTCAGATTCCGTGTAGCGTAAGTAAACCGATTCGAGCTCTCAACCAAGCCAGCTGGGCTCAGACCCCTCTCCATAAATAGACCCAAGCGATGCCCTCTTCCTAGTTCCTCCATCCGGTCTGGTTTTTGCGTTTAGCATGTGTTTCTTCAAGTTTATAATTTCTAGTTTTGCTCAGTTGCTCCACCTCATTTCGATTTGATTTAGCTCGCTTGCTTTCTGTGCTCGCAGATTACTAGTTCGTCCGCCTCCATGCGATGCGGGGAGCCAGCCATCCGTTGGATTGTTCGGTTTGCCTTTGATTCCTCTCGTCTCGTTGTGAGTTTTTGATTTCTAGGGTTCCATGTGGTCCATCTATGTCTCGTGCTCTCCGATTTGGACTGTTACTTTGCTGGATCGTTTCATTTGTTTTGTCGCACGGATTCGATGAATAATGCCAGATTTGGGCGATTTCCCGTGTAATCATGGGATATTTGGTGTTTTTGATGGATCGGACGCTTTGTACTCGTAACTGCTCTCTCTTTTGTGGCTAATCAAGAGTTTTTGATGGATCGGATTTGAGTTAAGGGGGAGTAGCACGAGGTGTATTCGAGATCCTGCATAATTTGTTACTGTGGGGTCCGATTGGATGACGGATAGCATGATATGAATTGAAGAGTTAAGTCTTGGTCTTATGATTTTCATAGTTCTACAGATACGATGACGTTTTCTGGTTGTGGATACGAATTGAAGAGTCGAGGTTTGGTCTTATGGTTTGTGTGTTCTGATATGGTGATGTTTTGTTAGGTTTGTGTTGTGTAATATCAGAGGCTGTGATGACCCTAATGTTGTTATTGTTTATCAGCTTGGTAGGCAGAGGTTGAAGTTTCTGGCAGTGCTCTGAAGCTGGACAAAGCAGAGATTCTAAGTGGAATACCTTAATGCACTGTTTGGACACTAAAAACCCCCTGGTTTTGATTAATTCATCTGCACGTTTTTTTATTGTGGCATCTGATAATTCTGATTTGGATTGTTCGTTGTTTGGATCGTTTCTAGCAATTGGAGCTATATGGTCGCTAGGAAATAATTAGTTTTGGATATCTTTTTCCGTGGGATCTTCCTTCTTGCAAATTGGTGATCGTTTTACGGACTTAATGAGAAGTAACTTTTCAAACATATGGTGTTCCTATGTGGTTTAGGGTAACTGATCTGAACAGTGTGCTCATCTCTATCATCATGAGTTTATGCATTTTTTTTTTTTTGAAAAAACTCTGCTCATTCAGGGATGACTAATTTGAAGCTGGGTGGAATTATTAAGCAACCTCTACTCCCTTAGTTAAGCTGCAAAATCATTCTCACTGCTAGTAGAAATTATGTGTAGGTGGGTCCTAAATATTGGAATAAGGAATCTCACTTTTACAAATAGTCTTAAGTGCTCCTTCGATTTTAGTTCTTGATCTAGTTTCTAATTTCTTATGGGATTGCTATGAAGCAACGATCGATTCTGGTTTTGATTGCTTACCTTTTGTTTTACACACTTGGTTCATGGAGTCTTATATCGTAATGGAAGGAATCAAGTTTGGTTGACACTTATGTTTATGATTAGTGGTTCTTTTATTGAACTATTGGTGGCGTTGGTTGGAGGTTATCATGTGAGCTCTCATATGTTTACTCGCCAGGTTGGAGCCATTTTGACTTTAATTTTTGGCCTCTAATGGAAATTCTTTTAATATTGATGCTCCTGACTGGCTCCCTATCTGCAGCTTAAATGATTGATACAGTTGTTTTAATTTTTGTTTATTTCACCTGTCCGATGATATATGATATACTCTTTCTGTTGGGTAGCGACTAGGTCTGTTTCTATATTGATTAATGCCAGGTGGATACCAGTTCTTTGGTTGATTGATCAGTTAACAAATGAACTTACATGTCAGATTAATGATCGGGATGTGCCTTGGTCTCTTGGTTGATCCTCTCCTTGTAGTGGAGAAGACAGTACAGATGAATTCAATTGAAGAGTACAAGTTTGATGCATCATATGGTGGTTTAGAAGTGTTTGTTGCCTGATTAAAATTATGGCAGTTTTGAAGCTTCTGTTGACTGACTGAAATTCTGGAATTATGAGCAGCAATAGTGTTGTAACTCTAGTAATTTGGATTTTGTGTTGATCTGCAGAAACTAATGACTGAATGACTGTTGCATGGATCCCAAGCTGACTGGAAGATTCTAGAATTTGAAAAACAGATGATTTGCTTTGGACCCTTGACCCCCTCTCATTTTGAATAACTAGTCTAAGCCCTTTTTATGGTGTGGGACATTCTGATTCCGATATTTGGTTATTGAATTGATTTTCAGAAATTGTTCTTTTCATGGCAATGGAGCTTATTGGGTGGAACTGGTCTTTTATAATACTCACCAAGATTGCGCATTCCTCCTCATTTGCTCTCCTTGATTGTGCATTCATCTATATGGTGCATGTGCACCATTTAGCAATTTGGTTCGTACTTTTTTAAAATCTCCCTTTTTTACCTATTAAAATTTAAGCTTGTCGTCCTCTATCAACATGTGATTATAAAGTAAAACTTCTTGCTTTCTCATAAAAAACATATTTAAGCTAAACTAATTTCACCGAGCTTCCATCCAAATTATATGAAAACTGACAACTAAAGTGCATGTTCTTACAATTAGTAGTTATACTAATTTACAATAAATACTTATAAAGAATAGTACAAATTTGAAACCAAGAGATATGAGCTTAGAACTTAAAAATTTCTTTAGGTGTAAAACCTATAGTCGCGATTACTATCATAAAAGTAAATTATGTGTAGTAATATAAAGTTGTATATCCTTATTCTGAAAATATATATAGACAAATATAGAACACCAATGACTAACATTGAAATAAAACAAAAATCTAAATTATATAATATTACATAAACTTAAAATAGAAAGAAATAAAATATTACGAAACAAATAAATTTACTCTTTGATCTTAAAATAGAGTAATCCAATCTTACAACTAAATTATATATAAACTCACACCACAATATCCAATTAATGTATGTATAGAGGATCTTTGTGCCAATTTCTGTTCTATCTAGTACAAATTTCACATTCAAATGCTTAGTACAGACTAATCGTTACCCACCACATAATCAAGAAAAATTGTGCACCAACTTGTTATATGGTGAGCATGCATATAACAAAATCCTTCTGCCTTTCTATATTAGTGATCCTTTTAACACATTATTTCTTCCTCATTTGCTCTCCTTGATTGTGCATTCTTCCTTCCCCGATTAGTCTTGATTAGATCATTATTTGGTTCATCTAAATGGTATGCATTGATGCTTTCCATTTACAGAGTTGTTAACAGTTCTCTGTTGGAATGGAGGAAAACAGTACTACTGGAGATGAATATGGAGGTTTGATTGTTTGCATATACTAATCAGTTTGGTTATATTGATCATATGATCTTAAAGATAATGTCGTCCGATTAGAATTCATGAATTCGGATTCTTGACTTTGGATTAGTGATCCTGTGGCTCACTATTTGTTTCAGTGTGTAATGTCTGGTACATGCTTAATGTTTGCAGATTCCTAACTATTTATAACCGAAGAATGGAATTTTGGTTATTAGGTTATATTGATCATACAGTGGACACAATTCAGGAATTTTAATAACTGAGAACATACTAACTTTTAATTTTGTTTCTATTGATGTCCAGGGATTGCGAATTATAATTCTCCAAGCTAAATGATAGAAGATTCTAGTAATTGGAAAGCAAATCAAATGGTTACCTCATATGGTGGTTTAGAAGTGTTTGTTGTTCGATTAAAATTATTTGCAGTTTTGGCATCTCTGTTGACTAACTGAAATTCTCGAATTATTAGAAGCATCCATGTTTTAACTTCTAAATCAAGTAATTTGGATTTTATGTTGATCTGCAGAGATTGTTTACTGTCTGACTGTGATTTCATGGGTTCAAAACTGAGTGGAAGATTCCAGAATAGGAGAAACCTGATGATTTGCTCTGGACCCCTAATTCCCTCGCATTTCGATAAGCTAGTCTAAACCTATTTTCTGGTGTGGGACATTCTGATCCCAATTGTTAGTTATTGAATTGATTTTCAGAAATTGGAGTTTTCATGGCAATGGAGCTTAATGGGTGGAACTAGTTCTGCTACTGAAGTGGGCTTCTGCCCTATAGATGAGCAGCAAGTCTCTTATCATACTCACCTTGATTAATTCCTTCATCTAATAAATGGTTCTCTGCATCCTTGTTTCATGCAGCAATGGTTCTGTTTTTGTATTGTTGCTCGCTCATTGATTGATAGAACTTCTTTGAGATGTGAAAATTGAGTCTTGACCTTGCTTCCCACTGGTGACTAGTTGTCTTTGCAGATTACTGCTATGGTATGTTAGCTTCAGGACGTCACAACATTTATTTGTCTTGATTTCACATTGGTAAGCTTTATCATTCCAATGCTTTGTTATCTCTGCAACTGTCTGCTCCTGAATTCTGATGGTCACTGATAGGTCCCCTTTCTGGTTTTGATGAATACGAAGTTGACACCACTGCTTGATAATTGATGGGACAGCAGGTGAATCCCTGAATCTGGTTAGGAACTGATTTGTGGCATATGTAAGTTGTGGTTTGATCTTTCGGAAGGAAGAGCACAGTTCTTGTGGAGATGAACTGAAGATGTTATGTTGATCATATGACAGTCTGTGATGCCTAATTAAAATGAATGAATTGCTACTTGCCACTTTTTCAGAAGTAATGACATCCTAACTCAAATAATTTGGATTGTATTGAGCAATGCCTGACAGTGTGAAGGGATGAAAAGGGTTTTCCATGAGATGGTGCTGATTTTCGACAATTAGTGGAGTGGAAGTTCCTAGAATTGGGAAGTTTAAACTTGAAGATCTGCTTTTCAAACTTCAAATTTCTGGCATTTTGATAAGCAAGTCTACATCTCATTTTGGGCTCTGGTAAATTTTGATTTGGATTCTTGGTTTCCGAATAGTTTTGCAGAAATTAGACTTCCATGGCACTGGAGCTTCTTTATGGAACTAGTCTTCAATTGCATTTCATCACCCAATCATGCATACTTTCACTTTCAGTATGTTAGCTTGCAGATTTGTTTCATTTGCATGATGACATGGGGCAAATTCTTGTATTTGCAGATTTTAATTTCATGCAGAAGGATGGAATTGGTAGACCTTGGATTTGCTAAGTTTGCATGTGATTGGCCCTTCTTAGCTTCCCTTTTTCATGGTTGTAAGAAATAACTTAGGAATTATTTATAACAACTATGTCCTGGCTTAAATAGTCTGGAATCTTTGGATTGCATTGATTTACAGAGATTTGAGATTCTTGTTAGTAAGTTCAACACTAGATGAAGCGGAAGATCCTACAATTAGAGAACATGACATATAATTCTTGGCTTACTCTCATTTAGAATTAGCCAGTCTGTGCAAATGGTTTTTGTGGGAGCAAATTCTGATCGTATTATTGGTTGTGAAATTGATTTCCAGAAGTTGTGACTTTCATGGTACTGGAGCTTCTTTGGGGTGGAACTGAGTGCTTGTTTGATTTTCTTGCTCAACTATGCTTTCTTATCAGCAATCCTGTCGAATTCTTGGCTTGCAGTTTCCGAAGTTGTGTGCAGAAAGGATAGTATCACTAATCTTCAGATCTACTGTCTCTGTTTTTTATGATTTTGGTCCTCCCTGAATCCTTTGTTTCATCACAGATGCATGCAAACAATAAATTTGATACTATTTGAAGTATTGGCATCCTGACTGAAATAATTGGGGTTGTATTGATTTGCAGAGTTTGGCGATCTATAGTTGCTATGTTCCTCGGTGATTGGCATAAGGTTTTGTTATAATGGAGATATAAACATGCGACCTCTCCTTGACAAATAATCTTTTGTGCTCTGTCCTGATCTCAGTTTTGTTTGTTCCCTCCAATGGATTGCTAAGTCCTACCATGGATTTGGTTTAGTGCTTGCTTTTCATGGTCTTTATCTTATGGAGACAATCAACATAATTGTTTGGTTTGCATATTTAAGTGATGTTACCTTTTTCTTTTATAAATGATGTTTTAGGTGGTATTTCTTGGTATTAAACGAGTGATGTTCTATGGTTTCGAGGTAAAATTTGCATATCTTTCCAAATTGCCATCATAGCAGTTACTCCATCAGGACCATTATATCACTAACACAAAAAACAACATATAGTCTCCATTCCTTTGTGATTAGTAATTTCTTCAGATTTGTTGTTTCTATGTTGTTCATATGGCAGTTCTGAAGTTTACAAAGCTGGATTAAAATCCAGGAATTACTGGAAGTAACAGCATCCTAACCAAAGGAATGAGAAGGGATTTTTTTTGTGCTGCTTGTAAACTGAAAGGTTAAACTGGATGGATAGTCTGCCCTTGACACTTTCTTACATTTTGTATGAATGCATCAACCATGCTTTCGCTGACTTTGATAGGCAACATTGTGAGCAAATAGACCAGAGATCTTGTGCAGTATGGATGGAGAACCTCTGATCGAGTCTTTTTTTGCATGATCTTGGCCCTCTAAATATTCTCTCTCATTGTTGATGTGTCTAAATATCAGAGACTATTTGAAGTTTTGACATCTTGATAAGTGAGTTGTGTTGGTCTACAGAGATTGGAGATCTGTTGCTATGATGATCAATGGTAAATGGAGTGCAAGGTCTTTGAATTGGGAGCCTTCATTGGATAGTCTGCTGTGAACCCTTAACTCTCTCTGTTTGATTAGCTAGTCTGCATGTGATTTTGGTGATAGTGAATTCTGATTTGGATTGCTGTTTATGAAACTGATTTCCAGAAGTTGGGATTTTTATGGCACTGGATCTTCTTTGGGGTCACCTGGAAACTTTACTTGCGTTTGTCCTTTTGACTAATTTGATGGTAATTGTGCACATTACTATTCATTAGTTCTTGACATGGAACAAATTCTTGGCATTTGCAGATTTTCAACTTGTACACGGTAAGGACAGAATTAGTAGACCTCTGATCTGATCATTTTATTTTTTTATGATGTTGGCCTTCCTTTTACTTCTCCCTTTCATAGTAGATTGAGTCTAAGCAACAACAATTTAGGAATTATTAGAAGTAAAGAGCCTCGATGATTTGGGTTGCATTGATATGCAGAGATTGGAGGCTGCTGAATTCTTTGCTATATGGGGTAGAAGATCCGAAAATTGGGAAAATGGGTAGTCTTCGTTAGACACTTAACTTTCTCACATTTGATTTGAGTTGCATTTGAATTCGTTGCGGTTTACATGTCATTTTGGTGGTGGCAGATTCTGATTTGTTTTGTTGGTTGTGAATTTGATTTTTGGAAGCTGAATTTTGTTGCAGTTGAGCTTCTTTGTGGAGTCTTCAATTGCATTTACTCGTGACAGTGCATTCTGATCAGCGTTCCTGTGGCACATTATTAGTTCATTTGTATATCATGCTATGATTTTCTGGTATTCGTAGATTTGGGACTTGTATGCTGTGAGGATGGAATTAGTAGAGACCATGGATCCAATCCAGTTGATTGCATGATTTTGACCTTCATGCTATGATTTTCTGGTGTTAACAGATTTGGGATTTGTATGCTGTAAGGATGGAATTAGTAGAGACCTTGGATCCAATCTAGCTGATTGCATGATTTTTACCTACCATGCATTCGTCATGTCATAGTTGATACATCTAACAATAATGCAGGAATTATTATAGGTAATAAAGTCCTATTTAGGTTGTATCGATTTGCAGATATCAGGATATTAGTTCTAAATCCATGACAGATGGAGTGAAAGATCCTAGAAACGGATAATCTGCTATGGATATTTTGCTTCCTTGATTAACTTCTGTTTGAGGGTGAAGCTGGAGTCTTCAATTGCATTTGCATGCTGGACTGTTCACTATTTTAATTAGTAGTTATTTGGCATGTTTGGTTCTATATGATGCAGCAAATCCATGCTATTTGCAGATTTTCAATCTGAACCCAGTAAGGATGGAACCACTAGACCTCAGATCAAAATCTCACTGTTTCCATGACTTTGATATTCCTTGCCTTTGTTTTCGACTTGATGAATTCCACATTTTTTTTAGCAAATCACTAAAATCTTAATTTTTATTTCAGGTCCACCTGATTGGCTGTTGTAAAATGAAACTCCAAGAGGGATGGATCCAATCCAGTTCTCTGTTTATGACCATCATAGTTCCACTAGTTTCACCTCTAGCTCCACTATTGTCTTCTGTTGTTTATCATTGGTAAATTAAACTACAAAATTTTCTGCTAGTCCTAGTAAATATCTTGATTTTGATCTTAGGTTCTTATACACAGTCCAGCTATTAGCATGCTGTATGTTGTCTCCTGTTTTTAGATTTTGGTCTGTTAGCTATTAGTATGCTGTGTGTTGTCTTCTGTTTGCAGGTTTCATATTAGCCACTAAAATTGATATACAAGATCCAATTCTAGGTTTTGATTGTTGTGCATAGAAGTCTTGTGCTGTATGTTAAAGTCTTCAGTTGTCAGGTCTTATATCTTTTGATCTGTTGGCTTCATTCTGGTAAAATTGTTCTACAAGATTCAATTCTGGGTTTGTATTGTTGTGTAGACAGGTGTGGATTTAGTGGCATTTAGTGGTCCTTGTGTTTAGTGTTCATTTCTAGTTTCTTGTTTTGCTTTCTCCCATGGAGTTGCTCGGTTGCTCTGCCTCATTTCGATTTCATTTCGCTGCTTGCTTTCTGTGCTCGCAGATTACCGAGTTCGTTAACCTCTATGCAATGTGGTAGCCAGCCATTGATTGGGTTGTTTGGTTTGCCTCTGATTCCTCTCGTCTCGTCTCGTCATGAGTTTTTGATTTCTTGGGTTCGATGTGGTCGTCTATATCTCGTGCTCGACTGATTTGGACTGTTACTTTGCCGGATTTGATAATTGATTGCGAATTAGAGCCTTGTGGTGTTGCATCGATTTGGTGAATAGTGCCAGATTTGGGTGATTTCCCTTGTAATCATCTAATGTTTGGTGTTTTTGATGGATCAGATGCTTCATATTTGTTGGTGGCTTTCTCTTCTGATAGCTAATCATGAGTTTTATGTCAAAGATTTGGTTTAAGGAGGGAGTAACACGAGGTTTATTCAAGACCTGGGTAATTTGTTACTGTTGGAGAATGGCTGTGATATATGAGCTAGGTTATGGGCTAGATTGATATGAATTGAAGACTCGGGGTTTGAAGTGTCTGTGCTCCTTTAGATGGAGGAAGATTGTGGATACGAAATGAAGATGAGGTTTGGTCTTTTGTAAAGTTTGTGTTGTGCATTATCATAGGCTGAGATGACCCAAATGTTATTGTTTATCACATCGATTGGCAGAGGTGGATGTTTCTGGCAGTGTTGTGAAGCTGGATGGAGCAGAAGATTCTACAAGTGGAGTACCTTAATGCCCTGTTTGGACTCTCAAATCCCTGTTGTTTTGATTAATTATCTGCACTTTCTTTTACTGTGGCCTGTGATATTTTTGATTTTGGTTGTTGGTTGTTTGGATCATTCCGGCATTGGAGCTATATTGGGCTCTGGGAGATAATGAGTTCTGGATACATTTTTCTGTGGGAACTTCCTTTTTGTGATTAGTGATTTTTTTACAGAAGTAATTTTTCAAACTTTTGAAGCTGGGTGAAATCATTAAGCAACCTCTGATGGCTGAAATTCTGGAATTACTAGAAGCAATGGTGTTCTCACTTAGTACATTGGATTTTGTGTTGATATGCAGAGATTGATGACTACGTACTCTAGTTGCATGGATTCCAAGCTGACTGGAAGATACTAGAATTTGAAAAACCAGATGATTTGCTATGGACCCTTATCTCCCTTGCAATTTGATTAACTAGTCTAAACCCCTTTTCTGGTGTGGGACATTCTGATTCCAATTGTTGGTTATTAAATTGATTTTCAGAAATTGGACTTTTCATGGCAATGGAGCTTATTGGGTGGAACTGGTCTTCTACTGAAGTGGTCTTTTACCCTGCAGACGAGGAGCAAGTCTTTGATCGTACTTGCATCGATTGTGCATTCTTCCTCATTTGCTCTCCTTGATTGTGCATCCCTTCTTCCCCAATTACTCCTGATTAGTGATCCTTCAACACATTATTTGGTTCATCTAAATGGGTGCATTGATGCTTTCCACTTATGGAGTTGTTAACTGTTCTCTGTTGGAATGGAAGAAAACAGTACTAGTGGAGATGAACATGGAGGTTTGATTGTTTGGATATACTGTACAGTTTGGTTATATCGATCATATGATTTTAAAGATAATGTCACCTGATATGAATTCAGGGATATGGATTAGCGATCATGTGGCTCACTATTTGTTTCAATGCGGAATGTGTGGTACATGCTTAATGTTTGCAGGTTCTTAACTATTTATAACTGCAGAGCAGAAGTTTGGCTGTTAGGTTATATTGATCATATGGTGGACTTAATTCAGGAATTCTAATAAGTGTCAACATTCTAACTCAAATAATTTTGTTTCCATTGATGTCCATGGATTGAAGATTGTAATACTGCAAATTCCAAGCTAAATGGCGGAAGATTCTAGTAATTGGAAAACAAACTAGATGATTACATCATATGGTTGCCTGACTAAAATAATGGCAGTTTTGATGTTTTGTTGATTAACTGAATTTCTTGAATTATTAGAAGCAATGGTGCTGACTTCTAATCTAAATCTTGTAATTTGGGTTTTGTGTTGGTCTGCAGGGGTTGTGTACTGGCTGACTCTGCTTGCATGGATTCCAAACTGAGTTGAAGATTCTAGAGTTTGAGAAACCAGATTATTTGCTCTGGACCCTTAATTCCCTTGCATTTTGATAAACTAGTCCAAATCCCTTTTATGCTATGGGACATTCTGATCCCGATTGTTGGTTATTGAATTGATTTTCAGAAATTGGAATTTTCATGGCAATGGAGCTTATTAGGTGGAACTAGTCTCCTCTTGAACTGGACTTTACCCTATAGATGAGGAGCAAATCTTCTATTTTACTCACCTTGATTGTGCATTCTTCCTCATTTTCTCTCCTCGATTGTGCATACTTCCTTTCCTGATTAGTGATACTTTGGCACAATTTGGTTCATCTAAATGATGTGCAATTGATGCTTTCCATTTGCAGTATTGTTGACTATCGTCTGCTGGAACAGAGGAGGAAAACGGTATCTAGTGGAGATGAATGTGGAGGTTTGATTGTTTGGTTATATTGATGAGTTTGGATATATTGATTATATGGTCTTCAAGTTCATGCCGTCTGATTAGAATTCTGTAATTTGGATTGGTGATCCTGTGGCACACTTTACTTCAATGTGTAATATGTGGTACATGCTTAATATTTTCAGATTCTTTACTGTTCTCTATAGCTGAAGAGTGGAAGTTTGGTTGTTAGGTTATATTGATCATATGGTGAACTCAAGGCTTATGTTGTCTGATTAAAATTCAGGAATTCTAATAATTAATAACATTCTACCTCATAATTTGGATTCTATCGATGTCTTTCAGATTGATGATTGCAATTCTGCATATTTGAAGCTGAACAGTGGAAGATTCTAGTAATTGGAAAACAAGCCAGATAACTAATTTTCACATTTTGCTTTGTCAGTTCAGTGACATCTTGGGTGGTGGCATTTTTCTGATACAGTTTATGGCCTATGGGATATGAAATTGGTTTCCAGAAGTGTTTAGCTCTATGGCAGGGTGGATTTCTGCTAGCACTTTTACTCATTGCTATTGACATGCATAAATGTTTTGTTGTTTGCGGATCTTTCACTTATACATTGTTGGGATGGATTTTGTAGACTTCATAAGATCCAATCCATAAATGTCTGTATGGTCTTGGCCTTATAGCTTTCTTGGTTAATTGTCAATATTTTCCCAGCAACCATTTTATATTTTTTTCCTTTTGTTTTTATATGATAATAACAATGGGAGATCCAGTTCTCTATTCGCTTGATATAATTCAATCTTCTTGCTGACATTCCTATTCTGCATCGGTAAATCATTCTGCACACTTCACTGTAGCTGCTACTTGAAATCATGGCAGGTATACTCAATCTGCTATAATATACTCTCTGCTATGATAGTATTATTTCAGTCCTTTCATTTCTTCGTATAGGACTGATTGTCAGTTTTTATGATATGAGCTTCCTTATAGTATGAGATGGATTTGAACCCTTGCGTAAATTATGGGATAACAGCTGAATGCACATGCTAGGTAGAAGCTATGGTACGTGTTCTCTTGGTTTGATCGCTGTCCCTTTTGTAAAGAAAAGGAGGTACTTGCAGAGATGCAGAAAAAAACTGCAGAATTATTGTTTGATCTCTTGTTGTATTGGTCTGAGGTTGGTGGTGAACTTAAATAGTATTAGGAGGTCCAAATATGAATTCATTTGCAAACTTGAAGTTTTCAGGTGGTTCTGAAGGATTGGAAATTTTCATACTTGGAAAACATAAACGCAAAACGCGGAAACTTATTCCCTCATCTGATTAATTGTTCTCTGCATTCTTGTTTGGGGCTGCAATAGTTCTGTTCTTGGACTGTTTCTCACCATTGATTGATTGAACTTTAAGCTGTCAAAATTGAGTCTTGTTGCTTGTCTTCATTTTCTGTTTTTTAACTGCGGATTTTACTGTTTCTATGGATAAACATTGATGTTTGTTGATCTTCAATGGATGTTTGCGAGTTTCTATCTTTTCGTCATCAATTGATCCATCCAGATTTTCAGTGTTCATGTATGCTAACTAGGTTGTTGTAAGACTAATCCACCGGTAGGTTATTATAACTAGTAGGTTATTATGTTTCTATATGATAGGATCCAGCTGCCTCTCTTCTTGAATTGTTATTAGGGATGAGAATAGGATTTAACCACATCTCTTCTATGACTAATCTAGGCACTGCTCCTTATATTCTATGTTTCAGAAGCTTTTGATCTGGCTGGTGACTTGTTTTGTTTATTGTAGAATATTTCCTTGCAAATAAAATATCGGGTCCAATTAATTTCATCACTTACTGTTTTGTTGCTAATTCCAGTCCCACTGGTTATTAGTTGTCCTTGACTGCAGAATCTGTGGTATCTGATGAATTTGATGTTTCCTGTTTGCTAACTGTGCCCTAGAGTTGATCACCCCTGAAATTTGATGTTATTTTTGGATTTGATCATTGGAGGAGGGTACAAGTTTTCCCAGAGTCTGTTGAACAATGGCTGAACACATCAGGCTAGGAGCTAATCTTTGGTATTATATTACTGAGTTGGATAACTGTATACTGTGGAGATGAATTTAGGGGTCGGGGTTTGGCTATCTGGTTATATCAATCTTAAGAGTTTCAAAGTTCACGTTATCTGATTAAAATTCACAACTATTAGAAGTGATGAATGCAACAATATGAACTGCTGTTGATGGGGATAAATTCATATCTATCCGCTTCTGATGTACTTGATAGCTTTTTGCTGTTTGCTCTACAAGGCCAATATCTAATTTTGATTGCTTCATTTCAGTTGTGCAGATTTGGGTCAGCGAAGTCTGTTTTGGTTCAACATGGCAGCAAGTAATCATGTTATTTGATTTGGATTTTTTTGACTTGCGATATGAAATACAAATATGGTTGCCTGTTATGCTTATCAGCTGTGCTGTTCCAATGCTGTGGCCTCCAGAGTTGATCTTGTCAGCAGGTTTTCTTTATTGGTTTAGTGGATGCAAGGCAGATCTGAGCTTTCTGTTACATGTGAAGTAGAAGTTTATACTAAATTGGGAACCGAGTTCTTGGAAAGAATGTGGTTTAGGCTACATGTGGTTGCTCAGAATTTGTTCTTCTATCAAGTTATTTGATTCTTGGATGCAGTGGTGGTTCATAATTTGTAATCAAGTGAATTTGCAGGTGTTTGACGCCTGGTAAGTCAGACTAGAAGATTTTGGGAAAGCTATTTATCACAGATTTTTTAATCTGGAAAAAAAATGTTGTATGTGTGTATGTTTTAGGTATTATCAAACCATTTCACCTGTTTTCATCACTAATCTTAACCCTACCTTCAGTTTCTGAGCTTCATATAGTTCATAAGTGACCATGCCGTCATTTCCTTATTATTATGGGAGACAGCTTTTCATCTGCAATTCTACAACCATCGGTTTAACTGAGAAATGATTAATTTGTTGTGCCTGTGTTCGGTTTTGAGTTTCATGAAATGCAATAGGTAGCATGTTTGTTTGTAAGCTGTAAGGCTGATAAATCTCTTATTTGCCATTTCAAGTACTTTTCTTTGGGTAAGTGCTTCTGCTTGTACGTGTACTCAGAATAACTTCAAACTGCAGTTTTAATGTGATGAATCTCATTGATGTCAAATTGTTGATGCCTAGTAATGCAACAAATCGCTACTTACCTGGGCATGATGTCTGTGTCTCAATGATATAAACTTGATAGTAGAATTATCTGTCTGGATTGTTGAAAGCAATGTATTCTTTTAATGGTGTTTCTAGTGATGTGTTTTATTTGTTGTCGTGGGAAAAATTGTGCCGCTCTGTCTTATGATTTTCATGGCTATTTTTATATTAATCAACCGTTTTAAGACTGTAGAGAGTTTAAAGTATTCCTTTGTGGTTGCTCGCTTTAGATTTTATCTTTCTATGATTGTATATTTGCGTTCCTATGACAGATCTTCTATCTGATGTTTAATGCTTGTTTTTGTTTTGTGTTTTAAGCTCTCTTTGTTTGTAATGCTTGTTTGTTGATTTGTGCGCTGTATTGTTGCAGTTTAACACTGCCAATGCCGGTCCCAAGCCCGGATGAAAAATGTGGAGGGAACTGCAAGTAACCTATTTGCAGGGGCATATCATCAATCTCCCCTTGAGTGGTTTACAAACAAACAGCTTTGGAATGTTATTTGAATTTTTTGAATAGAAGCAATAGCCAATTATTCAAATGAGCCACTTACATAGATGGTATTTCAGTTATATAGAGAGCAGTAGCTAGCTGTATGCTAGAATATGGTTTGAACTTAGAATATGTTAGTTTCTTTTATAACGATTGTTTTCAGACCGTACAACACAATATGGACGACAGGTTAATATTAGCTCGTTTGGACTAAAAGCAGAAAGAACTTCGTGGTTGTAAAGTTTTTAAATGAGGAGGTGTCTGCAAAAAAGAAAATGGATTAGATAAGTTTGGTCTGTAAAATCCTAACGGATCTGGAAAAAAGAAAATAGATCAGATGAGTTCGGTCCGTAAAATCCTAACGGATCTGCAAAATCTAATGGGTCTACATAAATTAATATATTTTTTTAGACTAATGGGTCTGCGCACAATATTACACAAAAACACACAGTGCTTGTGTGAACCCTAGCCGTACACATGAAGTTTGTAAAAAAAAATGTGGATGGATCTGTTCTTTACGGCCAGCATCTTGGTGAAGAACACATCTACGAGAAAAAGAAAAAAAAAAAAAGAAAAGGTTAGTATCATCACTCCTCCAAATTAAGTTATATTTCTAATTAGTAAAATTGATTACACCTAAATCTTCTTTGACGCCAAAACTAATGACTTATCATCAAATTTGTAATCTATGCAGGAATAAATTGATCAAAAAATTTATAGAAAATGGACAACAATCTGGATATGCACCAATTTGGAGAAAAAAAGGTAAATTTCTTGCATACTTCACAAATAGTCTAAATTTCTAACATCTCATGACAGGTCATGCTACAAATTTTTATATTTTAGGAAAGATATAATTACAGAAAAATTTTAAATAATTTACATGGTTTGTATTTATGTAAAAAGTGTTCATGCCAATTGTAATTTTAATTTAATGTAAGAAAGTGGAGATAATTACATAAAAATTTTAATGATTTACATAAAAAATGTTTGTTTCTTTAAGAAAATTAAATGCAGAAGTAATAAAAAATACCTATAGAAAAATGTTGTCATGAAAGAAAAGAAATATTACCAAATATTACCTGTGATGTAGAAAAAATGTTTGTCTATTTAACAAAAGTACATGTAGAATTAAAACATAGATGAATCTATGTTTGCAGAGGCTATTGCTGCTAATAGCAACATAGATTCACAAATGTTGTTGTATGCCCCAAAAATTGAAATTATATATATTACTACTATTGCATGTGAAAAAAGTGCGTAACATTCATATGTGTTTGTTTCATATATATTTATGATGTAGGTACGAAGGAAAGAAGAATGCAAGCAATGAAAATTATGATGAAGGATCTTTGAAAAAATCATTAACATCTGACAATATGACTCTAGGTTACTTATAATGTAACATTGTCAAATATTCCTATCATATCCAATATATGTCTCCAGATTACAAAATGAAAAAAAATTGTTTTGTTAAATTTTTTTTGTAGGTTGACCCTTTTATTCAAAGATCATCTTCTAGCAACCCAATATTTCAAAATGATGTGAGTTTTCATGCCAATCAGTAAGAGCTTGAGGTTGATAAAATTTACTATCATATGAAGTATATCTATTCTACTGCATTACATGATACTACTTATTGCATAAAAAGTCAGTAATTTGAAGGAAATATCTATAATGTATGCAAATTAAATTTACTAAAAAGATGAACTTTGTTATAGTTTTTTAGTCCTGTAAATTCATGTGTAGATGATATCATATATACACATTTTATGAGTGCCAAAAAATCTACTATTTTGATGACTTGTATGCAATAATATATATATGATCCATGATTAAATCATTATTATTTGTGCAAATATCCAGATTTACTATGATGCTATATTATTAAACCTTAAAAATATCAATTATTGTATGTGTTTCTATATTATAATTTGAAAAAATAATGATTTCTTTTGAAACAAAAATACAGGTTGGATCTTCTATTTAGGGTGCACGTTGTGATGACAAAACACCTCAAAATGATGAAAGATTTACTGCAAACGAAAATGAGATTATGGTAATTAAAAATATTTGATACAATATATGTTGTCAAATTTTACTAAATTCTTAGTTTTATTATGCTTTTTTTGACAGCATTATGAAATTTACAACAAATGATACAGTGTTTTGAACACTTGCTGAGAGAAAAAATCATATTGAATTAAAAGGATAATATCATAGTTTAAGAGAAAAGACGGCTACTTTAAAACATAGTAGCAATTATCATTTGTATTTTCTGTATTATAATTTGAAAAATAATTAATTATCTATGAAATAAATATGTAGGCGGTGCATGTTATACTGACAAAAACACTTCAAAAAAAAATGATGGAAAGTTTCTTGCAAATGAAAAATGATATTATGGTAAAGGCAAACATCGGATATTTCCAAAACCAATAAAATGAATATCTGTTGAAGTACATAATGTCCTTTTTTTTTTTTATTAACTTCCATTTTCTTATGTTTTTTTGACAGTGCTATGAATTCACTATAGAGGATATAGTGCCTAGACATTTGATGAGAGGAAAAAACTTGATATTGAATTAAAAGGATAATACTGTAGTTCAATGCTACGATATTATTATTTTAAAACTTAGTATCAATTATTATATGTGTTCCTATATTACAATTTAGAAGTAATGATTTATTTTTTAAATAAATATGTAGGCTGAGTCTTCTATTCAAGATGCATATTATACTGACAAAACACATCAAAATGATGGAAGTTTTATTGCAAATGCGAATGAGATTATGGTAAAAAAGACAACATTGGATATTTTTCTAAAAAATAACTATCTTTTGAAATACATGATGTCCTTTTTTACTAACTTTATTGTTGTTATTCTTTTTTGATAGCCCTATGAATTCACTATAGATGATATAATGTCTATACATTTGGTGAGAGAAAAATGCTTGATATTGAATTAAAAGGATAAAATCATAGTTATAATGCTGATAATTTATTATTCTTTTTATTTTTGAAGGACAAATCTACCATTGAAAAAAGTTTTGGTCATACCAATACTCAAAGTCAAGTAAGAATAGAAGATATAACATAATCATTATTTTATGAGGGGTCATCTGGAGAAGAGGTGACTCAACTTGAGACAACATGTAAAAATAATATTGAAGAAGTTGAACAAAATTATCTCACAATTGAGGACATTGAGAAATTCCTTCAAGCTGAGAAAGACTATACAGGTGACCTAGCCATTGAAGGCAATACAACCAACAATACAATAAGTGGTCTAGAGCCTATCAAGGGTATGAAGTTTGACACAGTCCCAAAGACTTTTCAGTGAGAAGAAAATCACCCTATAGGACCCGAAGCAAGAAAAGACAGAATGAAATCATTAGAGTCATAATGAAATGTTCTAAAGCAAGGGAACCAAAAGAATGCAGCAATGATGTCAGTTCATGATCCATGAGCAATAAAAGGAGAAGAAATAGAATGATGGGGACAGAGTGCAAAGCTGAAATGACTTACATTGGTTGATTCAAGTTGGGTGATCACAAGAATCCTGTTAGATCATAGCCATGAATTAATTTTAGGTACAAATGAAACCAGATTTTTCAGATCGCATAGACACATGACAGAAGAGGAGAAGTTGATGATTACAACTCTAAATAGTTTCAACATTCCTACAAGGAAGATGATGGCAATATTATCTTATCTAAGAGGAGGATGAGGTAGTTAACTTATACAAGGAAATATGTGAGTAATATGCGCACTTCAATTAGACGGGAAGATTCGGACAATGATATGATGCAAACATTACAATACTTTTGTAAAAAATAAGCAGAAAATCCAAGATTCTTTTACAGTTTTCAAATAGATGAGAACAACATAGTAAGAAATATATTCAAGTGTGATGTTAGAGCAAGAAAATATTATAGAATGTTGGAGATTGTCTTAGTTTTGACACCACATACATGACTAACATGTATAATCTGCATTTTGCACCATTTGTTAGGATCAGTGGGCATACGCATCGTTGTTTGTTTGCCTGTGCCTTCATAAAGGATGAAACAACTGCTACTTTTAAGTGGGTGTTTAAAAAATTTCTAGTTGTTATGGATGGCATTCATCCAAAGAACATAATCCACTACCACAGAAACAGACATCCAGAACGGCACATCACAGACGGTTATGAACTGTTCAATGGAAAACCGTTTGCGAAGGCCTGTCGGGAGAATATGTTCAGTTATCACAGTCGGTTCTGATGTCAAAAACAACTGTGACAGTAAACCAGACGGTTCTGAACACAAAATCATCTGTAATAGTCTACTTATCACGACGGCTCTAACCTAAAATCCGACTGTGATAGATACAATCGGTTCCCAGCTGAGAACCGTCTGTAATAGTCTACTTATCACAGACGGTTCTAACCTAAAACCCGACTGTGATAGATACAATCGGTTCCCAGTTGAGAACCGTCTGTGATAACTAGAATATCACAGACGGTTCGGAACTCAGAACCGACTGTGATATATACAGTCGGTTGTTAACTAAGAAGCGGCTGTGATAGTGTAGTTATCACAGACGGTTCTGAGGTCTGAACAGACTGAAAAAGTGCCGGCGCTTCAAATTTTCAACTGTGACCATTTCTGTCTCCGATCTTCGTGCACGGCGCCTAGGAGAACACGAAGCATCGCTTTGGAAGTTCTATAAATTGACAGTGGAAAAATTGTCATTTACTTTACAAGTTTTTATAATTCTCAGACTGTTTGACTCCTTAGCTTCTCTGCGCCAATGGCATCCTCGATGGCATCGTCAGCCTCGCCCTCCCCCGGTAAGAACTCTCAATCTTTTGGACTTACACCTGTATTGTTAATTCCTGTTCAATACATTCTTGACCTGTTGATTTGCACAGGGAAGGGGAGCCGTGGAAGACACTGGCAAAGTCAAGGCCGAGCTGAGGGCCCTCCAGGAGGAGCACAAGCTCCTCATGGAGAAGCACACTCGGCTATGGCTTGACCTTGACGATCTCTTCCAGCGCATTCAGCGCATGAAGACGGATGGTGACAATGCTAGGGCGAGGACGAGGCGTCTTCGCGAGGAGAAGAAAGCCGCGGATATGACCATCGCTGGCTGCGGTTTGACTATGAAGGATACCATCACGAAGCTGAGGAAGGTCGCAGGCCTTCTCGACGCGGTAGTAGTTGATCCTAAGAAGGACAACTTGTCGCTGGAGGAGTCCTGCGTCCTGGCTGCAAGTCAAACTGACTTTATTCTAGATGCAGCCAGGGCTAAGACCACTTCTTGACCTAGCATTCTGTATTTTTACTTTTTTTGTAAGTGATGAAAAAAATTATTGAAAACTTTGTTCTTATGTCAACTTTCTAATTTTTCAGCACATTCTTGGACTGCATGCAATCTTCCCTCTTTCTTTATCTTTCTTTAGCTTTTGTCGAACATTCGACCATACAAAGGTATGTGCACTGTGTGCGATCAAGGAACAACTATCGCGATCTTTGGCTTGTGAGGGCAGTCCATCGATCGGAGCCCTTCAAATAATATAGAAACAATATAGAAGTCGCACGTCCCATGCAAATAATATAAAAAGAATATAGAAGTTATATATCAACGTGCTTTGAATATCACAAACGGCTCTGAGGTAAAAAACGTCTGTGATAGTCACATTACAGACGGTTTTTATGTAAGGCCCGACTGTGATAGTCCCAACAGTGTCCGCCGCCTCGAATTCTCAACTTCTTTCAATATCACAGACGGTTTTAAATCCAAACCGTCTGTGATAGTAATATTACAGACGGTTTTTATGTAAGGACCGACTGTGATAGTCCCAACAGTGATCGACGCTTCAAATTCTTAGCGGTTCAACTGGAAGCAAAACTCCAGGGAAGGAACAAGTATTTGTAGTAGTCGAACAGTTCAATATTCGACAGGCATATTAAAGACGGTTCGGACATCAGAACCGTCTGTAATATTAAAGCAGACGGTTTTGATCTCCCAACCGTCTGTGATAGTCCCAACAGTGCAATTCTCTACATGCAATTGTTGATAACCGCACATAATAACTGCGCAGATGAAGAGACTTATTTATTTACTTCAAATTTAATTTGCATCGAATTATGTAATCTGACGCTTCAACTTCCTAAGTGGGCACTACTGTTTTGCCGTGTTCCAGTTTATCTCCCGAGAATATTTATCATGACGGTATTGATCTGGAAAACAAAGTAGTGTGCTCCACTTCAAATTCTCAACAGTGTGTTGTGTCTTTTCCATTTCTGATGTTTGCGCGGTGCACTAACCTGGGAACACGAAGCGTCGACTTGAAAATTGTTTTTCATTAATGATGAAAAAATTAACTAAAAATTTGTTCTTATGTAAATTTTACAATTTTCCCGCACGTTCTTGGAGAAAGAGAAGTGGAGCGGTTCGACTGGAAGCAAAACTCCAGGGAGGGAACAAATATTTGTAGAAGTCGAACAGTTCAATATTCCAGGCATAGTAAAGATGGTTCGGACATCAGAACCTTCTGTAATAGTCATATTACAGACGGTTTGGACATGAGAACCATCTGTAATATTAAAGCAGACGGTTTGATATCCCAACTGTCTGTGATAGTCCCAACAGTGCCCACGCATCGAATTCTCTACATGCAATTGTTGATAACTGCACATAATAACTGAGCAGATGAAGAGACTTAATTATTTACTTCAAATTTAATTTGCATCGAATTATGTAATCTGACTCTTCAACTTCCTTTGCCGTGTTGCAGTGTATCTCCAGAGAAGTTATCATGAATTTATTGACCTTGAAAATCAGTAGTGCGCTTTTTAAAACTCGAGACACCCGCTCATATGAACCGTCACCTTCTGGTTCTATAAATAGTGAGGCTCCTAAATCCCTGTCTTTATTCCCTCCTCAACTCCCACCTTGATGGCGAGCCGAGATTCTAATGAGGTTATTGAAATTGAGAGTGATGAGGAAGAGATAAGGAATGAACTCAATCAGGATCTTCAGAAAGTAAGTCCTCTCTGAAACTCTAATGCAGATATTTCTTTTATGACTTGATTATCTCGAAACAAATGCATTTTGAAATCCACAGGTGCCTGAGGAAATGCTCTCTCCAAAGAAGAGACTTAGAAATGATGAAAGATCCTCTAGTGGAGCTGCAGCGAAGACTCTAGAGGGTGCTGAGGCCTGTGTTGCCACATTGCCCCTTGCAACCCCTCCAGTTGCATCGACTCCACCTTTGGAAATCCACAACAATCCTTCCAATATCCCCTCTTCAACATCTTTGTATCATCAGCTTTTCTTGGATGATCAACTTTCTGGGGTAAGGCGCACACTTCCGCGTCCAAATCCACTCCGAAGCTTGGCAATCATCTTCACCCTCTCTGCTGGTTATGTCTTTCAAAACTAACCCATGCATATGTGCAGGAGGAGAAAGCTGCCTTGTGCAGAACTCTCCAAAAAAAAAAGAGGCGCTGGAGAAGCATTCTGAGGGGATGTCTTTTGCCATTCTGCACTTGGCAGAGTGCTTTGAGTTGCAGCTTCATCTCCACCTTTGGAGATCCACAACAATCCTTCAAATATCCCCTCTTCAACACCTTTGTTGTATCAACTTTAATTTCTTGGATGATCCTACTGATGCCAAATCCACTCCTTTGCTAAGAGATGATGTTGATAGTCTTAGAGCCATTGGTAGTTCTCCTGGGGCGGCCAGTGTAGATCCTACTGATGCCAATACGTCCCTAGGAGAACTTTGTAAATTACTTTCGGAACAGATCGACGCTAATTAATTGGTCGCTTAATTGTATCCCTTATGTATGGAAAGATTGTAAGAAATAAGAAATTTCTTTTCCTTATATATCTGGCTTTTCGATTGATTATGTAACTGATAATTACCAAATGATATTCTGTGTGAAAATGTTAACAAGAAAATACTGCTGCAATCAAGACGGTTTTTAACTCAAAACCGTCTCTGATAGTAATGTTACAGACGGTTTTAATTTCAGGACCAACTGTAATAGTCTCAAAATTCTTTGAAGATCCACAGACATATATATATAACAAATATGAAAAACAAGATAAAACCAAATTGTCTCAACGTTCATTTTTTTAAATACTAACATTGAAATAAGATAGAAACAAATATGAAAAACAAGTGGAACAACTGACCACTAGTCGAACGGTTCGACTGCAAACAATCCAGGATATTATAGACGGTTCGGACCTTATCACCGTCTGTGATAGTAGAGCAGAGTATTGATTTTATAATTATCACAGACGGTTCTGAGGTAAAAACCGACTGTGATAATCACATACGGTTCTGAAGTAAAAATCGACAGTGATAATCACAGACGGTTCTGAAGTAAAAATCGACTGTAATAGTAAAGCGGATGGTTTTGAGCTCGGAACCATCTGTGATATTGTAATTATCACGGACGGTTTTGAGCTCATAACCGTCTGTGATAGTTCTACACAAAATGCACCGATATTACCGATGGTTTAATAAAGTGAAACCCGTCAGTGATATTCTGTTCTTAAAAAATGCACCGATATTACCGACGGTATTATATAGAACCGTCTATATTGAAACTGGTATAAAAGGTCTTTTGGCGGATGTTTTGAGCTAGTCGTACACTCTTGCTCGACATACACTGTCCAGTTCGAAGAGATTTGGGGCAAGGAAGAGCGAAATCTCGAAAGGCCGGGGGAGCATTTGGGGGCAAAAATTTGAGGATCGATCCAAGGTTGGTACTTGCTCCCAAGGCATACACATTACTTGATTTCATCATCAATATCGATCTCCATTGATTGATCAAATTAGAGTGAGAGGGAGGGGAAGCTACAGTAGCAAATCCTGGTTGTAACTCATTTTTGACCTGTACTGTAGCTATTTAATTGCTTTATGATGTGTGTTATCCACGCCCCCAACTAATTGCTTGCAGTTCAAGTAGTAGTTAACTATTTATACTGCAAACTCCGCATCAAACACTAGCTAGCTAGATTTATATAATTTATTGCGTGTCGACCGTACATAGAGTAGTATTACTAATTAGCATGTGTATGAATTTGATTAATTGCAGATGGTCCGAGACTGGATGTATAATCACAACCGAGTGGGTGAGGAATACATGAAAGGTATTTTTGATTTCGAAAAGGTTGCTGAGCAAGATATGGCGAAGAAGGGTTTACCATATATGTATTATCTTGACGTTGTTGCATACCCTGAAAAGTGTTTGCCTGCTCCATATATGGATTAAATTGGCATTCATGGCCATAGTGATGTTGTATGCCGCATAGTTCACATATAGGTGTAATCGCATTAACAGATGAAGTAGCAGAAGATCCAAGAATAGACAATTTATCGGTCAAGAGTGCTACCTGCTCGGCTAATTGTGACATTACGCTTACCTCCATGTTGTTGGTCGTAGCTTGTTGAGCAGCTCGTTCGGTTCCCCATTGAGTGTAGTTTTGAGTGATTCCTTCTTTGAGGTCATATGTTTAGTCTACACTTTTGTTCATTAGTGCGCCACGAGCTGCGGCGTCTATGACCATCCGTGCATTGTAGTTCAATTTGCTATAAAATATTTGAACTACAAGCCACTTTTCTAGTCCGTGATGTGGACATTTGTGCAGCAAATCCTTGTACTGTTTCCAAGCGTCATAAAGTGATTCACTTACCTGTTGAGAAAAAAATGCAATCTGGTTACGAATATGAACAGTTTTAGCAGGAGGAAAAAACTTACCAAAAAAAGCTCGTGAGAGTTTGTCCCAAGTAGTAATCAACACAGGAGGAAAAGTATATAACCATGCCCTCGCCTTCTCACGAAGCGAGAAACGAAAGAGCCTCAAACGAAGTGCATCCTGTGTTACTCCATGAATCTTGAAAGTGTCACAATACTCAACAAACATATGTAGATATAAAGATGGATCTTCAGCGGGAAGATCGCTGAACTGATTTTGTTGAACCAAATTTAAAAGTGCAGGTTTAATTTCAAAATTATTTGATTCAATCGATGGTCTAAGAATACCTAATTGCAACCCCATGGTGAGCGGGATTGCATAATCCTTGAGTCTCTTTTGGTCCTCCATTGTTGGTTTTGTTCGATGTCTTCAAAAAGTTGCGAGTTTTCCTCTGATCTTACCTATCTTGCCTCGTACCAAAGTTGGCGCGCGGTTTTGACAGGTTCGTCCAAGCCATCCAGCTTTGCACTACTGTCCTTGAAAGGTTAGTGGTGCAAAGAAGAGAAGAAAAAGAAAAATAGAAGCAAGATTGAGAAGCGAGATTGACTTATATCAGCGAAAATTAAACTAGAAAGATGAAATACCGTTGTTCCCTGACAACGGCGCCAAAAACTTGATCCCGCCCGAGAGGGTCGAGCACGATTTACGAAGTAATAAACCGCAAGTGGACGGTTGAACGTTGAGCACTTGAGGGTCGAATTCCATGAGGAACAAGCGTATTCGTCTTTTTAACTTAATGAATCACTGATTAAGTCTAAACGAGTTTTGGGGTTGTTTTTCTATAACTAATTCTACTATTAAGCCATCAATCTAGGGTTTTAAAGCAGTAAATTGCAAGTATGAAATCTGGATTTATAAAGCAGGAATTAAAACCTAGGGCTTCGAGAATTCCATAACCATCCGGCGTAATTCTATCCAAGGTCCAAGGATTGTGAGTTAATTTCCATTGTTTTCTAAGACAAATTAAGTTTTTAGTTTGGGGTGCTGGGTCAACAGTCAGAGGATCGCTTCCACTGTCATGTTTGGCGATAGCCTCTCTCCTGTTCAAGGTCTCGCGTCAAAGCCCTAAGGACTCAAGAACTCCCCTAAAGTTTAGTTAAGGCTCAACTGTTACGTCTGTTGCAGAATCAAGAATTAGGGGTTTAGAGGAAGAAAACATTAGAAAATAACTCCAAAACTTTAGATCAAAACTAAGGAAGAATCACGCCTTCCGGATTAGGTCATCCCTAACCCTAGAAGGGATCTACTTGCAAAAAGCCATAAGAATGTAGAAATAATAATAAGAAATAAATAAATATACTTACTTAATTGCTTGAGAATTAAAGTTGTCGTCCTTGCCGGCTTACAAAAACAATAAAATAGAGAAGGGGCTCTACTAAACTAAAACTAAACTAAACCCTAATGGCTAGTATGTAAAAAAACATGTCTAATAGAGCCAAAAGCTTCTCTATTTATAGTACATAAGTCCTACAATTATCCAATTACAACTCAAGACTTATTTATGAAGGAAATTGTCTCAGGTTCGGACTTTAAACCGACTAACAGGTCTGTTTTGGATTCGGAATTCGGGTTTCGGATCGGATTCTTGTTTTTCAGATTTTCAGTATCTTCTTTCTCCACTTCGTTTCCTATCCAAACGATGTTGAAATAACTCCAAATTTGGAACGTTTGTATTCCCTGAAATATGATGAACACACTCATGAAAGCGGATTGTAAAAATGTTACAAAAATTCACATAAAATGATGTATCAAAGGAATTTTAAGCATCATTTTTGCACATTTTCAATACTAAGCCTATGCTAAAATTCTACTAAATTAAGACTTATCAGTACCTTCCCTCTAGGTCGCTAACTCCATGCAGGCCTGCGGGGGAAAACGAGGAAAGCCCTAAGGTGCAGGGGGCGAACTGGTGGTGTTTGAGGACTTCGTGTGTTGTGGTTTCCGCCTGCCGGAGAGCGATTTCTTGCGGGAGGTCCTCGCCCACTTTGACTTAGAGTTGGTGAATCTAAACACCAACTCAGTGTTGATCCTTGCCACCTTCCAGCATTTGTGTGAGGCATTCATTGGGGTTTTTCCCAATGTTGCACTGTTCCGCCAATACTACTTTTTGGCGACATCGAAGGGCACGACCGTGCCAGGTTGTGTCTACTTTCGCTTGCGGGAGAAAAAAGACTTTCTCCCCTTTCCATTACGAGACTCGGTGCACAAGTGGTACTAGAGGTGGTTCTATTGTACCGTGCCAAAGGAGTCACCTCTGGTTTGTCGATCGGTGACCAGAGAAGAGCAAGGAAAAGGATATCCCCCCTCCCCTTGATGATGAGTAGAGGGGAAAAGCCTAGGTACTGAAGTTCCTAATAAGCAAGGGCTTGACTGCTCGAAACGTGATCTTATATTTTGTGAAAAATCATATCAGTCCCCTGAAGAAGAGGGATCACCCAGCGTGGGAGATCAAATTGATGGGGGACGCTACTAGGGATGGTAGTCCTGGTAAGCGCTTCGGTGTTTTGAGTTAAATCAAATTGGCATAACATGGCTCAATTTGTCTTTCGTTGGAGGTTGTGATTTGGTGTTCATAATTGTGTAGGGTTGGCCCTCTCTGATGTTGAGGTGCGGGCCAGTTAACTCCTTAAGGCCTTTAATCTGGTTGAGGAAGGTGATGCAAGTGCGCCGAGACCGGAGAGTCTCATTGGGAGCACTGATGGAGTTGTATAGGCGCGTCGAAAGGTATGTTTCCTTTGAAAAACTGGGACAAATTTTGTGGTCGAGGTAAGGTTGACCAAATATTACATATTCATTTGTATACTTGAGGGCCAAATGGTGAGGATGAAGAGGTCCAACAATGATGAAGGTCCTGCTGGTGGCTCCTCGAAGAGGTCGAAGAGGACTCCAAAGTCCAAAGGCCTGACTACTCCAAAAATCTTGAAGCTGAAGGCGCCAGCCCCCAGGAAGGCCAATTTGAAGACGCCAATCGGGGCGGCTTCATCTAAAGCCACTGCAATTGGTTCGAGGGTGGCCGTGGTAAACATCCTCACCACTCGTACTCTGCCAAGCATGATTGGGAATTATTTCTTGATTGTACAGGGGGAAGGAAGCGAGGAGGAGGAAGATGAAACTCCAATGATCCTTCGGAGGAGAAGATTAGTGGAATCATTGAAGGGACCCTCACCTAAGGCTTTACCCTCGCTGTTGTCTCCCCAAAGCGGAGTGTTGAGTTCCCGAAATCTCCTGGGACTCAGTATCAGAAAAGCAGTTTTCTTCTCTATTTAAGTGATATTGCTTAGTTGGGAACAACTTATCCAATTATGAGTTGAATGTATAGGACTCCCTTGACCATGGCTATGTCTACCCTAGCAAATGAAATTTCACCAGCCATGGTCGGAGGGGAAGAGACTACGATGGTTTTTCTACCTACCATGAGTGGGAGCACAGTAGATCCAGTGGCCACAGTTGAAGCCACTGCGACTACTGAAGCAACTCCTTCGCAGGATGACTTAGGAGTCCTTGCGAGCGTCCTTGACGAGGTGGTGCCAGATGTGACACACATCGAACCCGTCAATGACGATGAGGTTGAGGTCACAGCGGTGACCACGACACAGGGACGAATGAACAGGCAGAGACTTCTATTCTCCCATTGGTGGAAGGGGCTACATAGCCCTCCGATCCTCAGCGCTTTGCTTTGGAAAGGCAGACGCTCGATGACTTGGCTTCTTCCAGCCAAGGCATTGGATCTGAAAAGTTACTCGATGACTTTTTGGAGGCAAGTAATACCCTTACCTTATGATGTTTGGTACTTATTTGGGAGTCGTTCTTAGGTATCACTTGTTCTTTTGCAGAACTCCACTTGCAGCACGACCATGGTTGGTCTGCTGATAGAGCAGTTTAAGGTCGCTCAAGCAGAGCGCGACCCTGTAAAGCAGTAAGTATCTTGCTTTACCTTTAGTCTGTGTAACGGGTTGGAATGACAGTCTTTGATTGTTGTTGCAGGGAAAACTTTGCTTTACTAAAGGAAATCACCATGGTTCTCAATGAGAAAGAAGTTGCCGTGGTTGAAGCTTTGAGGGAGAACCAAGGAAAACTCTCAGAAGCTCTTGCATCCTTGGAGGAGAAAATACGATTACATGATTCTCTCTAAGGAGAAAAAGAAAACGTCTCATCAGTGTGCAGCAAATTGCAAGCAATGTTGATTGTAAGTTCGTCTTAGCAGTAGTCATCATTGCGTATCTTAATTTTTTAAGAATACTATGCTGAATTTGTTTCCTTCTTCGATTAGGTCAAAAAGAATTAAATCTCAAGCTGATCAAGGAGAGGGACTCGAAGAGAAATTTATCAGGCGAGGACATGACCTTGATAAACTTCATGATACCATAAACCTCCTCCAGTTGGCCAATGATAAGGCCAAAGAGGGGACAAAGCGAGCCCTCAACGAGAAGGCAAATTTGGAGGAGATCGTCCAAGGCTGCCATCTTGTTGAGAAAAGTACTTTGGCCAAACTTATGGAAGTTGCCGACTCATTTGATGCAGAAATCATCAATCCTGAGAAGGCTATCATTTGTTGAGTCCTGCAGCATGGTCGCAGCACAATCTGACTCTCTTGTTGCCAATATCTCAGAGTTTATGAGGAAGCGCAAGGAGGCACTGAAGGCTAACGTTAATGAAGTGGCCTCTACTATACTCTGCAAACTCAGACACCACCATGGTCCGGATTTGGACTTGAGGCCAGTGGTGGAAAACATTGTTTTTGACAGTGAGGATCAACAAGATGGTCAAATCACGATCGCCTCTACTATACTCTGCAAACTCAGACACCACCCGCCGGTCAAATCACGATCGCATCCGCCGCTGCAATTCTCCAGCAATTGTCGGCCATTTCCGCTTGCCCGTGTCTATTTAAGCATGCCAGTGCCCTTTGCAACTTCACACCTCACCGAAACGCAATCAAATCCTTAACTTGCCGTCTTCGTCTTCTTCTCCAGCGAGCCAGCGAGGAGGCGCACGCCCCACTGCATCAACCTCCAAATTGAAACCACCAGTGAGTTTCTCCCTTCTCCCTTATCCTGTGATAGCATATAATTAAGCTCCGGTGACCCCTAACGCCGGCGATCACCGGAATCCTAGATTTCCCTGTTCCGGAAATGCCATCCAAATTAGCCCGAATTAGCTTCTGTAATTGTAGAAAAAAGTGATCAGTGAGCTTTCTTAACATCCAGAGAACCTAGAATTCAAATTACAGCACTAATCGCAGTTTTCCCAAATTCTCGCGCCACCAGTAAGAGGACTCACGTCGCCAGGCCATGCCGGCGATCCTCCGACCAATTCGACCGTGCCAGTAGCTTTTCCATATCACTCTTCCACTCTCACAGAAACGAATTGAGCTCCAACACCCTGTAGCGAAAATGCCCAAATCCAAGAGCTTCTTCTCCGGCGTAGTTCACCGGAATCTGTTTTCAGTCGCCACCGTCGAATCCACCTTGTCTAGCGTGTTTGCCATGATCTCCTGAGTATTTTTCTCTACTAGATCGATCTCTGGATCAGCATAGGTTGTGAGATATGGCTTTGCCAAGTTCTTGTCCAGTGCTTATACTGTGCCGTGTCGACACCAAACTTCCTCGCCGCCGTTCATCACCGTCAGGACATCCTAGACCTTGAGACCACCGCCATTGTGTTCCTGTTACCTTCTCCTACCTCCTAGACATAGTTGGCGAAGCAATTGAAGCTTTGAACTAAATTTGCTGCTATGACCTAGCTTTTGGCATTGTCAGCCTTGTGTCAGAGCTTGCCAGCCAGTGGCATTGAGCTTGTTCACCCACTTCTGGTTGTGCAATTTGAAAATCACTTTGTCTACTAGATTAGTAGAGTTAAGATCTACATTTTTCTCTATTGTCACCACTTGAGTTGAGCCCTCTAGAATTTGTTAAACCTATGTCGAAGTTTTGAACCTTATGTCGACCTAAAGACGTTCGTCATTTTTGGGAGAATCAGCCGCGGACTCAATATTATTTCTGTACCCTAGAATCTTTTAAGCCTCTAATGTCCACCCTCAGCCCTGATTTCATAAGTTCAACCCTAACCAGCTTCCGAATCTAGTTGTTCCAGTCTCTCTGAAGCATTTTCCCATTTTGCATATCGCATGTAAATTAATCAAAGTATTTGTATTGGTTTGTGATCCTTGTTTTTTTGTTTGATCTTTGCATAGAGCCGGAACCCGAGTACGAGGACTTCGCTCCAGACCCGTCAGCGTCAGTAGTACCCTACGACCCAGAAGGCAAGTCATACTCTTGATCATCTTGAACCCATATTTTATGAAATTGCTAAATATCACCTTGATTATAGAGTAACAATGCATGTGATGAAAAGTGGAAAGAAATGTTTTGGTAGTACTTTGGCTGAATGCCTGTTAAATATGGAATGATATGGTAGTGAGCCATAACTGGTATATGTGTATATATTTTATATTCATGGAATAAAACCCCTAGTCGTGATCAGGATTTTGGGATAGAATGGTGGTGCTAGCACAAGGAGTGCTTGAGAGCACTGGATGTGTGTGGGCTGTGGTAAGGTTTGGTCACTGGCATATAAGGACTAGAATCTTGTGTTGTGCGTCTAGTGGCATGAACAACGTACTGACCGCAAGCCTGGTATGAGACAAGTCTGAACAAGTAGGTATGCGGATCACGCATGAAACCCTAGCATGAGATGAAATGTGATGCACGATTTACACAGAGAAAAGCTTTAGTAGATCACTGTATACAATCAAAGCAGGAGAAGAGCTTTAGTACTCTAGTAGTCCCGACAAACGATCATAATCTTCTCGGCACGCCAACGACAATGCTGCTCAAGTAATATCACTTCGACCAACTGGTCGAATCATAACAAGCACGTATTTATGACATGCATTAATGATTCTTTTGGCCTGATTTGCGGTAATCAAGTTTGAAGTGTTGACGTGGATGTCTCTACCAATCACAAAATTAACTCCGTCTTTAGTGAGCTCGTATTCTTACTCTCGTCGATGGAAGTGAGTGTTTTGATCATACAAGAACGGACTCCCAAAGATCACCTGACAAATATTGATAAGAACAATGTCGCATTGAACCTCATCGATATATCGAGCAGAGATCGCGAACTTCAGCACACACTGACTCGTCATCTGTTGGTTCACGTCGTTTGTAAATCAACCCAGCAGATACGGTCACGAGTGTGTGGTCGTCTTCAAACCAAGTCGTCGAATCAGTCCAGCAAAAACCAAATTCTTTTGACTTTCGGAATCGAATATTACTACAACCACTTTGTGCTTCACTTGTATATTGATAGTGAACAAGTCCTCCGTTGAGTGATGGTTGTCAGGTAAATCCGAACCTTTCTCCTTCAGCATTGTCATCAGAGACAAAGTCGTATCTGCCTCATCGACCGAATTCACTTGGACAACTCCTTCAGGTGGAGCCGTAGGAGCTATAGCTGTTTTTTTCCTGGCCCGGTTTCTCTTTAGTCGAAGCTCAGGATGGAGCTTATAGCACTCCTCCTTTGTGTGCTCAGCAACGTGACAATGTTCACATAAGATTTTCGTACTAGATTTTGGAGTACTTTTCTTCTGACTCAACTTTCCTTTGGACGAGGTTGAATTCTCCTTCGTGTTCTTCTCGTTGTGGGATTTGTTCTTCTTCTCGATCACCATAGCAATCATGCTTGTGGTCATGATGTCCTGGATGTCGAACAGGCTTAGCTCAGCATTGATCGATTTCTGAAGTCCAGACGTATATTTTCAGAACACTTGAGGATCAGAGAGCGAGATGCCAATGATCATTGCTTGTCTCCGAAATTTCTTTGTATAATCCTTAACAGATTGATCGCGGAGTTGATACAATTTGTGCCAACGATCCCATTTCTCCTCAAGATAACTCATCGGGTAGAATTCTTGTTATAGGAGCCGTTTGAATTGACCTCACGCAAGGTCATCAACTTCACAACTGGTGACAAGGACCTTCCACCATGTTTTGGCGTGGTCCTTTATCTTCAAAGATAAAAACTTCACCTTTTGAGCGCTACTAAAACCTCGCAGATCAAAGTAGGTCTCAAGCTAATCGATCCAAAAATCCAGCTTTTCGACATCGATCACCCCATTATATATGGGTATATCAATCTTAGCTTCAACCTTGAAAAATCTGACAACTAAGGAGGTGTTGGCGAGGTCGTCGGCCTTGTGGTTGTCTTCATCTTCATCTTCGTCTAGCTTGCGTAAATCTTCACCAATCTTCACACCCTTAACCTTGCCTTTTGCAGCATCAACTTCAGAAGGTACAGCCATGGCCTGTTGCTTAATCCAAACAAGCACGGTATCCATGTTGGCAAAAAGTTTAGCCACTTGTTCGGCTAGGTTAGCTTGAACGGAGGTACATCAGACATCTTCGGAGATGCGACTGTTGGAGCTATCGAATTATCGCCTTTGGTAGCAAGAGTTTCTTGCGGAATTTCGCCGGAGGTTTTGTAACCCTGGTGAGTCTTCACCATCCACAAGATAGGATAGGTGCTCTGATAACAACTTGATCTGGTTATGGTATAGACCAAGTTTTGACTATACTTGACCAGATACTAACTTTCTCCGATTGAGGTATAGACAGGCTTCGTCTATATTTGATCGAATGCTAATATGCGGAATAACGGGATCTTACTCGGAATTACCGAAACCCAAGTTGATCGAAAACACAGTTCAAAGATAGCACAACTCTTTATTGCAAAGAAGGATCTTGTACACGTCAAACGTTAGGACGCACTCGACTACGTCAAGGAACTATATGTCTAAGACTCCAATCTAGACTCGATGATCTAAACTAGAACTATTACAAAATATTTATAGTCCAATCGTATGAATATGTATCAGACTCAATAACATAACATATTAGACTCAGACAACTAACTAACCCTAAACAAATAGGACTCAATTATGGGGACCACCACCCTGTACAGAACACCACGATACGGAACAGCGCTCCCCTGTCGCAACTTCCTAGGAGTCAGTTGCGAACTAGGAATGAATATCACAACAACCAGCCGATTACATAAATGGTTCACAAAACATTACAGGTTCACAGACGATGGCACAAGGGCCTTACATAAATTAGCACAATGAGGTACAAAATAACCTTTCAAGTTTTTAGCAAAACGCGGAAGGAGTGGAACACTAGTTTTCTCCCACAGTCGCTCGACCAGGGTACGTGACGCCTAGAATCTTGGATCAAACTTGGGGAAGTCTTCATAGGGCTCAGGCTCACACTCATGTGAACCCAAGTCACTTGGTTCTTCGGCTTCTGATAGAGCAATTCAATCACGGGTGAGTACAGGGTACTCCGCAAATCACCACATAACAAACACAAGTATGTATAACATGACAGGGAGTCTAAGAAAATGATTGAGGTTCTTTTCCAATCCATTTTCACAACCTAGCAGTTGATAATCATGAAAAGCATTTAAAACATTCTTTGAAAACTTACCTTATATATATAACACTTCAAGAGTGCAGAATTTAAGTCAATTGATAAAACAGTTCATTTAAAACTACTTGTGCCTCCCAACATGGATAATATCCATTGACCATAACACAGTCCAAAATCCGGGAGCACGGAGTATTTTAATACATTTTAAACTCTGCAGAGGGGTACCGCTTTATCCACAAGATTTCTCAACTACCACTGTTGACCACGACCATAGGCTTTTGCTCAATCACGCTACTTTAATCATATGAGTCTCCTATGCCAGGTTCGATCAAGCTGCTTTAAGCGCGCCATTGAGTTGAGAATAACACGTTTTTCACCCTGCCTTGCCATTACACTAGCTCTGCCTTGTAAAAGGTTCACCACCGGGTAGTGCCTGCAAGGAAAGCCCATCTTCGGTTGGGGTTCTTAATATAGTTGTGAAGCATTGTAGGGATCTTCCCTCTCATACCTTCACCCTACCCCTCACTCAGTATTGGCCCGCGGCGGGAGGGATCTTCCCTCTCCTCCAATAGTGAGCAAACACCGAGGGGTTGTGCTGGGAACCGCATCCAACACTCGTGCACAGGAACTGCATCCGCCACGATCTCAGACGATTCGGCAGTGATCTTTCCAAAGCCGTCCGTGTAAGTGGGCCAAGAGGGATCTTCCCTCACTGACCAATGCCAAATTAGTGCAACTTTATTATTAAGGTTATTGACTCTATGCAGAGCTAGGGCAATAGTTCGACAAGGAAATTTGGTCGTGCCCAGTCCCATACCAGGCTTGTGGAGATACAATAACATGCTACTGGATGTTTAGCACAAATTGGTTAGTCCTTAGCTATTCTAGAGAGGAGTTTACCTACTCAACATTTCACAATGATCACAACATTACCATGTTAACAACTTTACCATGTTAACCATTATCATGTTAACAACTTTACCAGTTAACAACATTCTCATATTTCCAACATTACTGACTCATACCTCTCCTCTCTAGGATAGACATTTTTAAACGTATTTTTAGTTTTGAAAAACTGTTTTGTTGATTCATGTGGATAACCCATACTACTTCTATTATACTTTAACCTAGGGCATCAAGAATATTATACATAGCTTGAGAATCAAGAATGACTTTTCAATTTGGGACATTAGCTAAACAAGTATATTCAAACATACTCATTTTACTCAAATAACATGCACAATATTTGTGAAACAAGATACTTAGCTAACTTGAAAACATAGGATCAACATGATCAAGGTGATGGTGACTTGCCTTGGTTTCCCGCAACAAGGTCTTCAGCGACGTCTTCAATCGGCTGCTCCTCGATCTCTAGATGAACGGTTTCTAAACGCGAAAAGAACACCGATCAATCAAAATGCATAAGTATGAGACTACAAAATGCAGATCTAATCCTAATAAGTCTAGGTAATGTAGCCCGAGAGTTAGATTCTATCAAGATTGAAAACTGGAAGTTTTCGAAACAGGGTAATTAGGGTAAAACTAAAAGGAATCGTTTTCAAAAACGGCTGAAAACCACGAAACAGGGATTTCGGGTTCGATTCTGAAGTGGTGGCAAAAGGAGAATATGTGTCTGGGATGTTTTGTGGTAGGGTGGTTCAGACGGATTTGGTTTTGGAGGTTGGATGAAGAAAATACACATTTGGCGAGGTTTAGGGCAAACCGGGTAAGAAATGGATCTGGAAAAAGGTGAAAAAGAGATCCGAGACTCGGATCTGAAGGAAAACTACGGATCTAGAAGGTTTGGGTTGAGGCAAATTTGATGGCGTAGACGGATCCTCGATCGGGAATCTCTGCGATGGAGTCAACAAAATCAAGACAAGGGCAAGGCTTGGCTCGACACAACGAAATGAAGATCTGGATAGCTGATCGAAGAACGAAGGACAGATCTGGAAGGAGAACGACAAGGCAAATAAAATGACGCGGTCAGATTTTCGATCGGATAACCCTAAGATAGAGAATGACATGGTATGCCACTGACATTGGCACTGGGACATACACACAACACTGTAGCAGTGTCTGTGGCCGACACTAGACACGGCCACGGGCACGAGCTCGCCGGTGGCGAACTGGACCCTGGCTGGAGCTGAGGCTTGAGGGTGCGAAGCAGGGACAAAGGGGGAGAGATTGGTGGAGTTGGAGCGGCTGGAGAAGAAGCCACGGCGGCGCTCCACGGCGAGGCGGCACGGCGCGAGCGCGGCTACGGTGAGGGCTCACCGAAGACGATGAAATGGCAGGGAAAGCGGGCGGGGGGGGGGGGATGGGGATCCTCTGGAGATGGTGGAACTAGAAGGGATCGAAGAATGGCGGTCGGGAATAACAAGAACTCCATGGCGGCCGGAGTTGGGGAAGAAGGGACAGCAGACGGCGGAACTCCGGCGAGGGGCCACAGCTCGAGCTAATATTTGACAGGAAAGCGATTGGGGCCAAGGCGAATCCGGTGACGCGGACAGGACAAAGAAAGCACGGCCGGAGCGACGAAGTGTCACGGTGGCCGGCGGTGCAAAAGTGGACAACGGCGGGGAGGGAGCTCCGGCGACCAAACGGCCGAGCTCCAGTAGAGAGAAAGGATCAAGAAGGTGAGGCGAGCACGTTTGACAAACCTGGACAAGCAAATGGGGGCCTGAGCTGGGCGAACGGCGGTGAAGACCACGGTTGCCGGCGCTGGAGCGCGCCCTGGACTGCAGACACTGCGGCAGAGAGATTCAAACTGATATTTTATTCATGAAAAATGCTCCAAATGCAAAAATTTCAAATGCACTGAGTGTATAAGTGCTAGAACTACCTGCCTGCTGTTGGATTCAGTGTAAATGTGCTGGAATGAACTGAAAATGGCTAAGTCCTTGCTTATAAGGAGTGGCATTGAGGTGGTTGCTTGTGCTAGGGGTTTCCTCCTGAGGTGTAATGCATCTAGCAGGGTCAATTTGGTCTTTACACTGTGTTGGCAGTGGAATGAGCGAGGGTAGAAGTGGAATTGCACATAAAATACCATTTTTGTCATGTCTAGGGGCTTGTTTGCAATTTCTAAAAATAAGAGGGGCTGAAATGCAAAGTGCCAATGCATGAAAAGAAGTAAAACCTGGTTACTTGTGCAACTAAAATATTATAAACATTTTTAGTGAATTTTCTATGCATTATATAATTTAAAAAAATCTTATATGCATAATTTTAAATAGAAAAGGTGTCATTTTATGTGAGAAATTGTTTTATTTTATGCATAAAATGATGATGTCATGAATTTTAAAATATGCATGCATGAGGAATTGATAGAGCAAATGATTTAGGGTTTAACAGATGAAAGAAATTAGCTGATCGGGAAGAGATAAAGGAATTAAACTGAATCTGGGAAAGATTAAGCTGAGAAGAAAATCTGGAAAGAGGGGGGGGGTCAAAAGAGGAATTTTGGGCTGTTACAAGAATACAATCCGACCAAAGATGATCGAATCCTTCCCGAGGTTGTGAACCCTCTCCAACGTTGTGAACCCTTTCCAAGGTCGCGAATCCTTTCTGAACTCAACTTGAAGTATTCGACCTGAAGACCCACCTGGATCAAACCTCTAACAATCAACCAGAGGAAATACCGTAAATATAGATGCACCGGAGACATGAGAATTGTACAGGTTCGAGCCCTCGAAGACTGAGTAATAGCTCTACTCCTGTTGTGATTGCAATATAAGTGTAAAGGATTACAAAGAAGAACAAGAATTGTTCTTGAATGGACTAAGAGGTTCTCTCCTATTCTCTATCGACCTCTATTGGCTGTCTCTTCTTCCTCTGTTGCCCCCTCTATTCTGTTGTCCGAGCCCCCTTTAATAGCTTGTCGAAGGTCATCGATTAATGAATTGAAGGGACGCCTGGTGGCGGACGTGCACCAGCTATAATGTGTAATTTTGAATGGCTGCACGTTCATGAATGATTATGCATTTACCTTCTTAACAGTTACCATATCAGAGAGTTATGGCATTCCTAGGGAAATAAATGGTAACAGTATCCAAAAGGGACGGCTATGGTCGAATAAGCATAACCACTAGGACTGATCGAATAAACGTAACCACCGGGTGTGGTCAAATAGACATAACCACATAGCTGTTGGACCTGTAGACTGTGGTCTGCAGATAGGTCTTCGACCAGCCCTTTATTTCAAAGGCGCTCCCAGGTTTTGATTCACAGACAAGGTAAGGATACCTCGTTGTGTATTTCTACGACCTTATCTCTACTATCACGATGACCATAAGTGACAGAGTCCATTCGACTATGAACTCTTTTGATGGTAAGTGCCATGACCATAAGGATTTGTGGTCGTAACTGTTAAGATTACAGGGTAAATATCTGTAAAAGTTGGGTTAAGTCTAGAATATCTTAGACTTCCTTATTATCTCTTCTCGTGATGTCCCACGACCTCAGGAAGGAAGATTATTTGGCTCTTTCTTTCTTGTAGTCTCAAATCTCCGCCAACTAGGCCCCGAATTTGAAACGACAAAGCCCTAACACAATAACTCTATCGCTTCGAATTCTAACACAGTTACTTTGTCGCTTACCATTCCTACACAATCCAAGAAGAAACTTTCGGTGCGGTTGCTAGGCTATTATGACAGGTATTAAATGGAAAAACATCTTGAGGCAGTTCACCATGTTTCGAGGTGGTTCTGCTGTGTCTCGAGGTAATTCTGCAGCGTCTTGAGGCAATTCTCCGTATCTCGAAGCCGGGAACTCGAAGCGCCACCTTCGGAACTCTATAAATTTGAGCTTTCACGTTGCAAAGTCTCCAAGCTCTTTAGAACTTCCAAGTTTTTCTCAGAATTCTAAGACTTTTCATCTTCTTCAACTTTTCTCTATTATTTTTTCACCTCAATGGCATCCCAGATCTCAGGACGACTTACTGGAAGCGAAGAAGAAAAGAATCTAGCCATCAAAGGCGATGTAGAAGCTCCAAAGCTTCAAGGCATAGCTGCCAGTGTTGATGATTTTATACAGGTGTCTCAAAAGATAAATCTCTTTTGGAAAATCTATACAAGTCTTTTTCTTGAGCAGAAGTTCCCAAAGTAAATCATTTTTTTCGTGATTGCTCGAATGTTTTGTGACTCAAAAGAGGCGAACTATTGATGATGAATCTTCTGGTGGATTTCCATAAAAAAAAACTAACGAAGATCTCCTCCAAGGCTGCACAAAGTGATTATGAAGAGTTTGCGAGTCCACATCCATTGGCTGTGACTACAGGGCCTTCATAGGCACAGGCGTCTTCACCAACCTCTTCTGCCCCGGGATCACTAGAGGAGTAGTGAATGTCCCAACTCCTTTTGTGGTCTAGTCAGCTGTCTGTCCCCAAGGTAAGGTTTTCTTACTATTTAAATTTCTCTATATACAACTAGGAATTATCTCATGATCGTACAAGGAGATGATGCTTGGAGGATGATCTATGAACAACTTACTGAAGCTCAAGCATCCTTGAAGGAGAAGACTACATTATGCAACTTCGTTCAAGGGGAAAAGGAGCATTACGAGGAGAAGTTTATCATATGAGGACTCGACCTCAAAACTCTCCACACAGCTATCGACCGCCTCAATGCGGCCAATAAGAAGGCTCGAGCGGCCGCAAAGCTTGCCCGAGAGGTTGAGAAGCTTGTCCGAAATGAGAAGGACGCCTTGGATACAATTATCAAATGTTGCGGTCTCACTAAGAGGGCTACTCTTGAAAAATTGAGGGAAGTTGTGGACTCTCTTGATGGCGAGGTTGTTAATCCTGAGAAGGATAACTTATCTCTCGAGGAGTCTTGCATTTTGGTTGCGGCTCATGCTGACTCTTTGATGGCCAATATCCCAGAATTTGCAAAGAGGCACAAGGAGGGACTGAAAACAGATATCAGTGCCATAGTCTCTGCCATCCTCTGCAAGCTTAGGCATCACCACGGTTCGAATTTAGATCTGAATCCAATGGTGGAAGATGCAGCTTTCAACAGTGAGGATCAGCTGAATACAACCAGGGCTGAGGTCAAGCCCTTAGTAGATAAATTACTACATGACCTCGACCTTGCCTGATGTATTTCCTCTCAATGTAAATTTTTGTAAATTTAACAATGGAAATGAAAATATTTGCTCTATTAGAATCTTTGTACCTTGCAAATACATAATATTAGCACAAAATAGATGATAATAAAAGATGGAAAAGAAATGAAATGCAAAGTATTTATCCTTTATGACTTAATGCTATAGTTATATCCCCTAGCGCCCTCTTGTGAGCACTGATACCGAAGTCTTATGATAGTGGTCGCAAGGTAAGTAACCTGGTTGAAGAAGACCAAGGCTTGAATGATCACTTATATCGAAGTCGTAGTATAAAAACATGCTAGTAAGTCTCTTATGAGTTGAGAAATGGCTTAGAAAGAGATGTCTTAACTAGATGCAATCATGAAGTCGTTAAGATAAATGGTTTAATACAAAATGTACAAGCTTTTTGCTAACTGACAGCCACTCAGATGATCAGAAACATGCTAGTAAGACCCTCAACATTAAGAAATGGCTTACAAAGAAATATCTTATCTAAATGCAACCATAAGATCGGCCAGCAAATCCACTTGAACATCGTAGTAAGTCATTTATCATGACCAGCCCCTGGGTGTGACCCGAGAAAAAAAAGTAAGGCTGATATTAGGAATGCAACCATAACATAGAGCGAAAAGGAAAATACTTAATTTATATGAAATTACAAAAGAAATGGACAAACTTAAACAAAGAACTTACGCATCTAGTCGATGTTCCATGTGTTTGACAAAATTCTTCCGTTTTCCATAGCTAATCGAGCCATTCTTGGTCGTAGCATTGCAACCACAGTGTACGGGCCTTCCCACTAAGGGGACAATTTGTTACGAGTGGATTGGTTGTGGATTTTTTTGTAATACCAAGTCTCCCATGTGTAGTCTACGTGGTCGTACATTTTTACTCTGATATTTACGAAGAGCTTGTAAGTATGCTGCTGACCGAATTAGGGCTTGATCGCGTTTTTCTTCGAGAAGAGTAATTTCATCTTCGCGGGTTTCATTTTGATTTATAGTATCTAAGTGATCCACACGAGTAGAACCAATTTGGATTTCAATTGGTAACATGGCTTCTGCACCGTAAACCAGTTGGAAATGTGTTTCACCAGTAGCTCTACTGGTTATAGTGTGCAACGCCCATAGAACGGAGTAGAGTTCGTCAATCCAAGCCGCCAAACGCAGTTTAAGGTGGTCTAAAACATGTTTCTTAATCCCTTATATTATCTGCCCGTTGGCGCATTCAACTGCACCATTATTCTGTGGATGAGTAACGGATGCTAAACAAATTTTGGTCCCAATGTCGTCACAATAGTCTAGAAAGAGACCACTAACGAACTGGGATCCGTTATTTGATGAGACGACTTGGAACACTAAATTATGTCACAATGTTCTTATGAAAGAACTTCTTCGCCGCAGCGGCGGTAATGGTTTGGACTAGCTCAGCCTCAATCCACTTAGTAAACGTATCAATAGCTACGAACATAAACCTGTATCCATTACAGCTTGGGGCAGCGGACCCAAAATATCTATTTCCCATGTGGCGAATGGCCAAGTTAAAGAAATAGTTTGTAATGCATATGCTGGCTGGTGAACCTGCCTAGCATGAAATTGACACTGTGAGCAAGTCTTGACCAATTGTATAACATCTTTGAGTGCTGTAGGCCAATAATAACCTTGTCGAAAGGCTTTTTCGACCAGTGTTCTATAGGAAGTGTGCGCTCCGCACAAGCCTCCATGAATCTCTCTCAGAAGATATTTTCCATCTTCTTGAGGTATACAGCGCATAAGCACTCCTTGAGCACTTTTTACCTTCGACTAGTCTGTACATTTGCGCTTTTCTAACTAACCAATCGCTTTCGGTTTCGTCCTCAAGAAAGGTCCCATGTGCAAGATAGATTCTCAATGGATGAATCCAATCTACTTCATGCTCGAGGACAGCGACGTTAGTCATCACTTCTAGTGCCTCTGCGATGGTCGCGATTGAGGGCTTTTTTAAGTGCTCAATGAACACTCCTACCGGGGCGGTTGCGCATGAGGAACTAATCTTTGACAATTGGTCTACGAGAATATTGTCTCTTCGAGGAACGAATTGGACTTCAAAATTTCTGAGGTGTTTTTCCAATTTCCTCACTTCATCCAGGTAATGAGCCATTGTCTCATCGGAAGTACTATATTTCTTGTTTACGTAGTTTACGACTAGCTGTGAATCTCACTTCACGACTAGCCAATGGACTTCGAGGGATTTGGCTGCTCAAAGCCCAACAAAAAAACTTTCATACTCTGCTGTATTATTTGTAGCAACAAAGTGTAATTGTACAACATATTGGAACTAGTCACCCTGGGGAGTAATTAAGACCGCTCCAGCCCTCGAGCTTTTAAAACTTTGAGAGCCATCAAAATACAACATCTAGTGGTCGATATTTTCCAGATCTACAAACTCTTGTTCATGTGGTTCGGGATTAGTCCATTTGACCACGAAATCTGCAAGAATTTGGGATTTGATTGCTACTCAAGTAGTGAAGTGAAGATCGAATGCTCCGAGTTCTACTGCCCACTTCGCAACTCAACTAGTTACTTCCGGATTCCAGAGGATGCTCCCTAAGGGAAAGGACGAAGGCACTACAATCTTGTGTGCTTGAAAGTAATGTCATAACTTTCTTAAATCCATTAAGCGAGCATAAAGTAACTTTTGAACCTTAGGTTAACGTTTCTTTGGTCCATTAAGTACTTCACTTATGTAATAAACTGGTCATTGCACACCTTTCCTCTCTGCGACCAGAACAGCACTGACTGCATAAGGGGTAGCAACCTAGTAGATTAGTAATGATTCTCCCTTAATAGGGGAAACTAGTACCGGAGCACTGGTGATATATGCTTTAAACTCTTGAAAGGCTTTATCGGCTTCATTCGACCACTGGAAACCATTCTACCACTGAAAGGTAATCCACGTTCGCCTAACCTCAAAATGAAACGAATTAAAGCCACCATTCTACCACTTAGTCTCTATACCTCCTTCGTAGTCGAAGGAGGTCTCATTTGCTCAATGGCCCAAATTTTCTTAGGATTAACCTCAATGCCCCTCGAACAAACAAGAAAACCCAAGAGTTTACCCGAAGAAACTCCAAAAAAGCACTTTTCAATATTCAATTTATAGAAAGTTTCAGCTAAATCATCTACATGGCTAGAACTTTTCAAACTCTTTACAACCAAGTCATCAACATAAGCTTCTAAATTATGCCCTAATTGAGGCTGAAAGGTCTTTTGCATCAAGCGTTGGTACGTGAAACCAACATTCTTGAGCCCAAATGGCATTCTGATGTAGCAGTAAGTACCAAATGGTGTGATGAAGACAGTTTTCTCTTTATCTACTTCTGCCATGCTAATTTGATGGTACTCTAAGTAGGCATCCAGGAAGCTCATCAGTTCACAACCTACTGTTGAATCGACTAACTAATCGATGTGGAGAAGGGAAAATCATCCTTTGGGCAGGCACTATTGAGACTGGTGTAATCGACGAACATGCACCACTTACCATTAGATTTTAGGACCATGATTGGATTTGCGAGCCATTCTGGATGGTCCACTCACTACTACAGAAGTGCATTCCACTAACCCTTATTTTCTAACGGTTGTAAGCAATCTAGGAAAAATCCGATAGAATAGGACGACAGCGGCGGAAAACCATCATTTTACTATCGGTTATACACTAATCCAACGTTAGTGAAATGCAAATACTTTTTACTATCGGTTATTACTGTACAAACTGATATAATATATTAAATAGTACTATCGGTTTTCCATTTTTAACTGATAGTGAAATAACTGACTTTTTACTATCGGTTAATACAGTACTAACCGATATAATATATTACAATAGTACTATCGGTTTTTCGTTCGTAACAGATAGTAAAATTACTCACTTTATACTATCGGTTGGTACTGTATTAACCGATATAATATATTGAATAGTACTATCGGTTTTTCTCGGGTAACTGATAGTGAAATTACTGACTTTTTACTATCGGTTATTACTGTACTAACCGATACAATATACTACATAGTACTATCGGTTCAACAACACAAACCGATAGTAAAATGACTTCATATACACTAATGGTTATGACAGTGGGGACCTTAATTTACTATCGGTTAGTGTTGTTGAACCGATAGTAAAATTGGACAACTTAATTAGGTCGACCCCTGCTCTGCGCTCTACATGTTGGAATCATTTCAGCCGCGCACAACTCCAAGCTAGAGTGATCTGGAGAAGCTAGCTGAGAGGTTGATCATATTTCCATCCCCCTCGGTATTGTCATCTTCTCATCACCTCTCTCTCTCTCTCGATCACTCTTTCACACTCTCCCTCTCTCTCTCTACTTGCAATTCATTAAACTAGATACATGTATCTCTAAGCTAGCTAGAAGGCTGGGTTGGCTAGCTAGCTATAGCTTGCTGAATTTAAGCAGCTAGCTAGCTGGCTTTTCCAATTAATGCATGCATCAAGTTAATTAGGGTTTCATATATACAAATCCATTTAATGTAATTAAACAGCTCATGCATGTACACACATATGGCCTAGCTAATTATGTTTCATTCATATATGCATGCCCTGAGTCATTAATTATTTATTTGAATTTGTCAATTTTGTGAAATAATTGTAGATGGACCGAGAATATTGGATGTATGGAATAAAACGTACTACTGTTGAGTATTTGGAGGGTGTGAATATATTTATTAAATTTGCTGAGCAAGAGAAGGCGAAGAAGGGAGAGAAAGATATGCACTGTCCTTGTATAGATTGTATGAACTTAAAAAGGTTCGGCAACTCTGATCAGATTAGGAGTCATTTGATTCGTCGTGGTTTTAACGCACGCTATACCCGTTGGATATGGCATGGTGAAGATCTTGAGGAAACGAGCACTACCGCTACCACTCAGCAGCACCCGGAAGTGGATTGCAGTAATGATGATCATGATCAAAACATTGATAATGTTCATTCGGAAGTCCATGTAGATGACGACAATTTCGATGAAATGTTACGTGATGTAGAAGAGGATTACAGCGAAAACGATTTAGCTAAATTTCAGAAATTAATTGTTGATTCTGAGAAGCCTTTGTTCCCCGGATGTGAAACATTTACAAAGTTGTCTTCTGTGTTGAGATTATATAACTTGAAGGCAAGCAACGGTTGGAGCGATAAGAGTTTCACGGCGCTATTGGATCTGTTAGCGGACATGCTTCCAGAGGGAAATGAGTTGCCAAGATCGGTTTACCAGGCCAAAAAGCTATTGTGTCCGTTGGGAATGGAAATCGAAAGAATACATGCATGCCCAAATGATTGTGTTCTGTACCGTAACGAGTACGAGGATTTGCATGTTTGTCCAAGATGCGGTGCATCGCGGTATAAGCATGGAGACAGAATTTATCACAATGGATGTGATGAGGTAAAGAAAGGGCCTCCGGCCAAAACTGTGTGGTATTTGCCTGTGATTCCCAGATTGAAACGGCTGTTTGCAAATCCGAAAGATACGAAGTACTTGCGTTGGCATGTTGAAGGTCGGAAACAAGACGGAAAACTAAGACATCCAGCTGATTCCATTCAATGGAGAAACATTAACAGAACATTCGGTGAGTTTGGCGGCGAAGTGAGGAATATAAGGTTTGGGCTGAGTACGGATGGTATGAATCCACACGGAAATATGAGCAGTCGACATAGCACTTGGCCGGTTCTTTTATGCATCTACAATCTTCCTCCTTGGTTATGTATGAAGCGGAAGTACATCATGATGTCGTTACTAATTTCAGGACCCAGACAACCCGGGAATGATATTGACGTGTTTCTATCACCGTTAGTCGAGGACTTACAAAAATTGTGGAGCGAAGGGGTGCGGGTGTGGGATGCACATAAGCGAGAGAATTTCATGTTGCGGGCCATGATATTTTGTACCATAAATGATTTCCTGGCCTATGGAAATTTGTCGGGGTATAGTACGAAAGGAGTCAAGGCTTGTCCTATTTGCCTGGATGAAACTGAAAGTATGTGGTTATCGAACTGCAGAAAAACAGTGTACATGGGTCACCGCAGATTCCTTCCGATGCATCACGCCTACCGTAAGAAGAGGAAGTCATTCAATGGGAAGCCTGAGAAAGGATCAGCCCCAGTGTTTGTGACTGGTAAGGAGCTTTACTTGCGCGTGAAGGACATCAAAGTTGAGTTCGGTAAATGTTCTAAACCTCCAGGAAAAAATGTTTGGAAGAAGAGATCGATTCTTTGGGATCTGCCATATTGGGAGCACTTACAAGTTCGACATTGCATTGATGTCATGCACGTAGAGAAAAATGTTTGTGACAGTTTGATTGGTTTGTTGTTGAACATTCCAGGAAAGACGAAAGATGGCATCAACGTTCGCCGTGACATGCTCGACATGGGCATAAGGACTGAGCTTGCACCGTTGGAGAAGGGAAAGCGGACATACCTCCCCCCGGCCTGCTATACTTTGTCAAAAAGAGAAAAAACAGAACTCTGTCAGTGCCTACATGGTGTCAAAGTTCCATGCGGGTATTCTGCGAACTTGAAAAAACTTGTGTCCATGAAAGACTTGAAACTGGTTGGTATGAAGTCCCATGATTGTCATGTACTGATGTCACAAATGCTTCCCATTGCTATCAGAGGCATTCTCCCAGTCAAAGTCAGAGAGACAGTTACAAAGCTATGTTATTTCTTCAACACAATATCTGGCAAGGTACGTAAGCGTGTACTCCTAGCAAGTTAATTAGCTCCATTCGTGGAACTTGTCAGATTTTTTGGATCTGAATATTTGCTGCAACTGTGTCCTTGCAGGTAATTGATATGGATGGACTGGACGATTTGCAACGCGATGTGACTACCACTCTTTGTCAGCTGGAGATGTATTTCCCTCCATCCTTTTTTGATGTTATGGTCCATCTAATTGTTCACCTTGTCAGAGAAATTAAGTTTTGTGGACCCGTGTTCCTGCGCTACATGTATCCATTTGAGAGATTTATGGGTATCTTGAAGGGATATGTAAGGAATCGATATCGGCCTAAGGGCAGTATTATTGAAGGTTATGCCGCCGAGGAGGTGATCGAATTTTGCACCAACTATATGGCCGGGGTTGACCCAATTGGCGTTCCTACGTCTCGGCATGAGGGCAGGCTTCAGGGCATTGGAACGATTGGATTTAAAGCAGTCGTCCCCTCTAGTGATCTGTATGCAAAAGCCCATTTTTGGGTCTTACAGCACATGACGGGGGTGGAGCCATACATACACGAGCACAAGGAAATGTTACGGAAACAGAATCCCTCGAAGCCAGAGATTTGGGTCACCAGAGAACATAATAGGAAGTTTGCTGGGTGGATCGAAAATAGAGTCCTGCAAGCTTCTGAGGGCGATGTAGATGAAGATGTTACATGGTTGGCCAGAGGGCCTAGATTTACTGTAGGGACTTGGCAGGGGTATGACATCAACGGCTATTCATTTTACACAAAAACTCAGGACGAGAAGAGTGCTATGCAATGTAGTGGAGTGACACTACTTGCTATTTCGGAGGATGCCAGGGCAGTAAGAGCACTCGACTCATATTACGGTGTTATTGAGGAAATATGGGCTCGATTATGTATTACTTAAGATTCCTCTGTTTCGATGCCAATGGGTCGAAATCCCTCGAGGTGTTAAAGTAGACAATTATGGGTTTACTCTAGTCGATCTCAGTAGAGTCGCACACAAAGATGATCCATTTATACTTGCTGAGCAAGCCACACAGGTGTTCTACATCGTTGACCCGGCCAACCCAAAGTTGCACGTTGTCCTTCACAGTAAGAGACGTATTGTTGGGGTTGAAGACGTTGTGGATGAAGAAGAGTACGATCAGTTCGACGAACTACCTCCATTTTTAGATGGAATCCTTCAATCTGTCCCTACCGAAGATATTGACGAAACAAGTTACCTGCGAGACGACCACGAAGAAGGATTATGGGTGGACAACCATTCTTGACTAATTTGCAATATGTAAGTGATGTATATTACTTGGATCGAAGAATGTTCAAATCAATTTTCAAAAATTCTTTGGGAAAACATACGTGATGCATTGAGAATCATTTCTGCAAATTTTCATTTCAATTGGAGTATATACTTGATTTGAGCAATAATTGATTCTTTTCACAAATATATATGAAAACTGCAAATTTTCATTCCATGATTGGTCTTTACTGTTATTTTATTTCAAAATTATTGCAAGCCATTTACATGGGGTTTCAGGTGTCTTTACAAGTGCAAAATGATGTACTGAGACCCATCTGTATTTGTTCTCAGGAAATACCTTTAGATCAATTTAACAGTATTATACTATCAGTTTCAACCTCCAAACCGATATGAAATTAACATATACTATCGGTTTATTGTCATAACCGATAGTAAATACAATACAAAATGATGTACTGAGATCCTCTGTAATTCTTCTAAGGGAAATCCTTTAGGTCAATAGCATTGTATTTTACTATCGGTTATAACTGTGAAACCGATATGAAATTAAACTATACTATCGGTTTATCGTTCACAACCGATAGTGATTTAGTTTACTATCGGTTTACTGTTCACAACCGATAGTGATTTACACTGTGTTATGATCCCCTGTACTTAGTTTACTATCGGTTTACTGTTCACAACCGATAGTGATTTACACTGTGTTACGAAAACCCTAACTTACATGTTTTTACTATCGGTTTTGTGGTGATGAACCAATAGTAAATATTCATTTATTAGGTTATAACCTACACGATTTTCCCTCCAGTGCAACTGATCACATTCCAAATCGAAAAATACTCGCGCGGAAAACCCTAGATTCGCCGACGTTTGCTTCTTCGCTCCTCTGCGCCACTGGTTCTCCACCGCCTCCGGCATTGCATTGCGCCACCGCCTCCGGCCACTCCACGATCCACTGTAAGTGTTCTTGACCAAATCGCTCGAGTGTATTGCTTAATTTTGTATGCAATGGTTCATATCCCGTTCCATGGATTACAAATAGAAACCTAGAGTAAAATTCATGAACTACAAACTTGATAGCTATGAGAATGACAGAATTGATGAAAATCATAGCAATTTGTCATACAGTGTAGTTCACTATCGGTTTCTTACTCAAAACCGATAGTAAATACCATAAACTGATTTTTCTGTTAATTATATCTCATTTCTAATTTTCATCTGAAATTTTGGTTCATTTATATTTTAACATACCTTATGTTCCTGCTGAGCAATTTTGGAAATTTTTTCTAATTCAGACTTGATTACTATCGGTTTGACTTGGAAAACCGATAGTAAATAGTAGTGCCATCATAGTTTGCACAGCTAATATGAATTTTCTGTGAATTACTTCCCATTTTCTAATTTTCATCTCAAATTTAGGTTCATTTATTTTTTAACATACCTTATGTTCCTGCTGAGCAATTACTTTATGTTCCTGCTGAGCAATTTTGGAAATTTTTCCTAATGCTGACTTGATTACTATCGGTTTGACTTGGAAAACCGATAGTAAATAGTAGTGCCATCATAGTTTGCACAGCTAATATGAATTTTCTGTGAATTACTTCCCATTTTCTAATTTTCATCTCAAATTTAGGTTCATTTATTTTTTAACATACCTTATGTTCCTGCTGAGCAATTACTTTATGTTCCTGCTGAGCAATTTTGGAAATTTTACCTAATGCTGACTTGATTACTATCGGTTTGACTTGGAAAACCGATAGTAAATAGTAGTGCCATCATAGTTTGCACAGCTAATATGAATTTTCTGTGAATGACTTCCCATTTTCTAATTTTCATCTCAAATTTAGGTTCATTTATTTTTTAACATACCTTATGTTCCTGCTGAGCAATTACTTTATGTTCCTGCTGAGCAATTTTGGAAATTTTTCCTAATGCTGACTTGATTACTATCAGTTTGACTTGGAAAACCGATAGTAAATAGTAGTGCCATCATAGTTTGCACAGCTAATATGAATTTTCTATGAATGACTTCCCATTTTCTAATTTTCATCTCAAATTTAGGTTCATTTATTTTTTAACATACCTTATGTTCCTGCTGAGCAATTTTGGAAATTTTTCCTAATGCTGACTTGATTACTATCGGTTTGACTTGGAAAACCGATAGTAAATAGTAGTGCCATCATAGTTTGCACAGCTAATATGAATTTTCTGTGAATTACTTCCCATTTTCTAATTTTCATCTCAAATTTAGGTTCATTTATTTTTTAACATACCTTATGTTCCTGCTGAGCAATTACTTTATGTTCCTGCTGAGCAATTTTTGAAATTTTTCCTAATGCTGACTTGATTACTATCGGTTTGACTTGGAAAACCGAGAGTAAATAGTAGTGCCATCATAGTTTGCACAGCTAATTTGAATTTTCTGTGAATTACTTCCCATTTTCTAATTTTCATCTCAAATTTAGGTTCATTTATTTTTTAACATACCTTATGTTCCTGCTGAGCAATTACTTTATGTTCCTGCTGAGCAATTTTGGAAATTTTTCCTAATGCTGACTTGATTACTATCGGTTTGACTTGGAAAACCGATAGTAAATAGTAGTGCCATCATAGTTTGCACAGCTAATTTGAATTTTCTATGAATTACTTCCCATTTTCTAATTTTCATCTCAAATTTAGGTTCATTTAAATTTTAACAGACTTTATTTTCCAGCAGAGAGATTAGCATAGTTTGCACTGCTAATCTTTTAAATTTTCCTGAATATAAACCTTAGTACTATCGGTTTTCCTTTTAAAACCGATAGGAAATATAGTATTTGTTAGTTTGCACTGCTCATCTGAATATTCTGTGAATTACTTTGTCATGTACCTTTCTTCATATCAATTGGATGGTTTGTTTATGGTATTTTAGGTAAAGCCATGTCGGCATCTTCCTCGGCTGATACTAGTGATTCGGCGAGGGCGAACGTAGATGGCGCTGCCTCGTCCCAGCGCAAGAGGAAGGCGCGAGGCGCGACGATGTTGGGTCGTTTGGCCAAACGCGCGGATCTTTCCTGTGAGTTCAACCAGTTCAGGAGACCGATCGGGAAGAACGCCGGGCACTATGCTGCCTATGTTGGCTTGTTGGCGAAGGAAAGGGTGAAGATCACCGTCCAGAGCTGGAAGGACGTCAAGGCCAACGAGAGGGATAGGCTGTGGGCGGAAGTGAAGGTAAAATTAATCAAAATCACTGAACTCTTGAGTAATCACATTCCCTTGGTTTATCCTAGAGATTAGGTAAGTCCTACTTATATGCACCATTTGAAACAGGCCAAGTGGAACATCCCGGACGATGGTCCCAAGATAGCTTGCTTGAAGGACATGAACAACACGTGGAAAACCTTCAAGAGCGTCCTCGTCAGTACCTTCCTCGCTAAAGGCGAATCTCCATGCGAGAAGTACCCCTTCATAACGGAGGAGGTATGGGAGCAATTCGCCCAACAGAAGGGGACTCCTGAGTTCAAGGTATGAATGGTTCCTTTGCTTGGTTACACCATTGTATGCAGTAAGCAGTGGTGCATTAATTTTCTTGTTTCTGATACGAAGGCCCTCAGCGAGAAGAACAGGGCAATCCAGAGGAGGAACGACCACCCACACCGGCTCGGTTCTCGCGGCTATGCGGGGAAGGAGGAGCAGTGGAAGAAGGGTGAAGACGACGCGTCGCATTTCGTCGACTCCCCTGACCTACCACTCTCCGAGATCCGCGATCAGCAATGCAAGCGCTGGTGGCTGGCCAGAGGGACCGTGTCGGCCACGGGGACTGTGGCGTTCCCAAACCCCAGGGACGTCGAGGTCGTGCAGCGACTCGTAAGTTGGCTAACTATGATCACTAGTGTGCGCACAACTTTGTATATATTTCTTCCTCACAATGGAGAGCTTTCAATGTAACAGATCTCTTGATCGAAGGAGGCGACCGAGGGATTGTTCAGTCCCCATAGGGAGAACGACATCCTTACCCGGGCTCTAGGGAACAAGGAGCATCCAGGGTGGACGCGAACCGTGGGGGCTGTGGTGCCACGGAAGGAAGGCTTCTCGGACCCCGGGCAAAAGGCGAAGAAGCCTGGCAGCTAGAAGGAAAGGGAAGTGGAGCTATCTCAGAAGATACGGGCTGATGTGACTGCACAATTCGCGGACATGTTCGCTCAAATGAACGAGAAATATGAACGCCTAAGCCGAGTTGTGCAGTCCAAGGGTTTAGATCCAGCTGCCGAGGTCGACGCTGCCAGGCCGAGTAGTGTTGGCTCGAAGGTTCACGTGGATCCGGTGGACCTGATCGAGGTATTGCAACTCTTGAGCTATATATGCAGTTCGGCTGATGCCACTCCCGTTACGTTAGAATTGTTTCGCTAACCTGTTATAATTGTTGCAAATTGCAGAAGCCGGAGAGCTGTACCCTATTGATCAACATAGGCGACAAACCTGTTGCGGTTGCAAACGGGGTCGTATACCAGTCTTGGGAGGATGTCCGGATCCACTGCGTACCTCTGGAGCCTGGATTCGCAAAGGTACAGGTGGACATGGCCCTCCCGGGCTACAGCTCTTTTCCGTTGCCCGTCCCAACGGACGAAATGCGGACAATTGGCGAGGCATTGGGCTCGTACATACAGTGGCCCAAGAAGGGTGTTAGACTACAGGAGGTAAACCCTAGCCATTCTAGCTTACAACTCAGTTAATATACTTAATTTTCAAAATCTAATTTAAGTGTTTGTACTTAAAGTGGACGATGGATACCAGCACACTTCCTGAGGACACCAGCCCCGCCACAACGCATGAGCGAACTCCTTCGGCCCCCATGCCTCCTCCGACGGCCTCAAACCCTTCGCCATCAAATGAGGCCGACGGCACCACACCCCAACCTTCGAAGGTATACACTCGCTCCCCGCCCAAAGGCAAGGGCAAGGCCAAAGGCAAGGGCAAGGCCAAAGGCAAGGCCAAACAAAGCCAGCCGGGTACGTTCAAGAACGGGTCCCCACTCGTGTCGGAGTACCTTCTGCGCAATATGGATCAAATAACCAGAAGTCTCCACGAGTGGTACCTGACCCGGTCTAGGCGCCACATCAACTTCTTGGTTCACTTCAGGCCAGCCCATTTTCACCGTGAGCCCGGGAGCATATCGGTGTCCCACGAGGATTTGTTCGACCTCCTCAACTGGCGGGAGCTTGATATGTCCATCATACGGACTGGAGTCCTGTGAGTGTGCTGTTGTCTGAAGTTATCACAGTTCGTTTCATAAATCTAATCACTTTTTGTATGCACTACTTACTAATGTCTACTTTGCATCCAGGTGCATGTATAGGCTGGCGTCGATGAGGGCATGTGACAAGGTGGGTTTCCTCGACCCAGAGAAAATAAGCCTCACGATGCTAGAGCACGACCAAGCACATGCGGAGGAATACATATCAAGGGCACTACTAGCGCAGCAGGACCGAGAGTTCATCCTTGCGCCGTACCACCAAAGGTTAGTGCATTTCCTACTAATTTAACTCATTCTTGTATGTTACGCCTAACATATGTATGAAACGGTTCGCTTATATATGCAATGTAGGGGCCACTGGGTCCTCGCCGTCATTTGCCCATGGATGAATGAGGTCTATTACCTCGATTCGATGAGCGACAAGGTGGCGCATGTTTTCACCCTCACATGGCACATAGACGCGTAAGTAACATAGTTGTCTTAAATTTTTCTCTGACTAGCTAATTAATGATAAGATATTAATCGACAATGCTAAATTAAATACAGGGCTTTCAAAAATTATGCTAGTGCTGGAGGGAGGCATGACGCGTCGAAGGGCACAACAATTTCTTGGAAAGAATATGAGGTAATTAATACGGATGGAAGTACTCATGATGAGTCTTTTAATTTAAGCTTAATTAGTTCTTTCGAGTTAATGTGGGTTTATGTCTTTGCATATGCAATTTTTCCAGTGCCATCAGCAGCCACAATCATGGGAATGTGGCTTCTATGTCATGAGATTCATGTATGACCTGATCAGGAGAAACTTTGCCCAATTCCCTAAGGTAACTATTTTTCCTGACTCAAAGTCGAACTTTAATTAGATGTGACGTACGATCCTAACTTCATACACGCATATATGCAGAGCACCATGTTGAAAGAGCAATATGAGTTGCCTCAATTGAAGGAGCTGCGAACAATTTGGGCTCAATATGTCATGGAAGAAGTGGCTATCAACGATCGATAGTAACTGACTTGTGTTGATTGTTGTATTTGTGAATATATATTGAATGTGTTGATTCATTGATTTGTGAATATATGTGAATAGATTCATTGATGTATTTGTGAATAAACTCGATCAATATGTGCATAAATTCAGTCTGTCTAATGCATGTGTATATTACTGTATTAGTGTATTTGTGAACAAATTCAATATGTGAATATTGGTGAATATTTGTAAATATTGGTGTATTTGTGAATGATCCAATGTATCTCTGTATTGCTGTATGTATCTCTGTATTGCTGTATGTATATTTGTAAATATTTAGTACTAACCGTGCCACTACATAACCGATAGGAAAAACTAATATTACTATCGGTTATATACTACAACCGATAGAATAAAGTTTCCAGTACTAACTGTGTCCACACAATACTATCGGTTCATATTTAGAAACCGATAGAATACAGTTTCCTGTACTAAACGAGTCTACAAAATACTATCGGTTATATAATATAACCGATAGAATAAATTTTCCAGTACTGACTGTGTCCACACAATACTATCGGTTTATATATAACAACCGATAGAATAAAGTTTCCAGTACTAAATGTGTCGACAAAATACTATCGGTTTATATAAGAGCCGATAGAAAAAAATGTTTAGATTACTATCGGTTTAGATCCTAGCCGATACAAAAGGCCTAAACAATACTATCGGTTTTTATACGAGCCGATAGAAAAAACTTATACAATACTATCGGTTTAAAACCGAGCCGATAGAAGAAATAGTCGATAGCGATTAGTGAACGTTGGGATTGTAGATGTTTTACTAACGGTTTTTGAACTGATAGAAGTGTGCTGCCCTCTACTATCGTGCCGACCACTATCGGTAAGAGAACCGATAGTAGAGTGGATTTTTAACCGATAGTGAAAAGCATTTCTGTAGTAGTGACTTCGCGAATGAAGCCAGCTTCCTGAAGTTTTTTCAACTCTGAATGAATAGCTTTTTGTCGATCAGGAGCAAAGCGTCTGAGCTTTTGTTTTATTGGTCGCTGATTAGGCCCAATGGCTAGCCTGTGCTCGATCACTTCCCTTGGGACTCCAAACATGTCGAATGGTTTCCATCAAACACATCTGCAGTAGCTTGGAGGAAAGTGATGAGCTCAAATTCCTATTTGTTATTCAGTCCTGGCCCGATCCGAACAGTTCTGGATTGGCTGACTGAGAATAAAGGAACTTGTTTGAATTTGTCATCTGGTCGTGGATTTACCTCGAACGCTTCTGGTTCTTTGATCGCAGCCTTGTCATTCTGAAGGGGAAGCTGATTGACCAATTCTAGGGATATGCGATCATAAGTAAGGGCCGTTCTTTGACTGCCTCTAATCGTGATCACACTTTTTGGTCCCAGTACCTTAATGCACTGATAAGCATAATGTGTTGCTGCCATGAATTTGGCAAGTGAAGGTCAACCAAGTATTGCATTATATGCCGAATCACAATTAATTACATCAAAAGTAATCAACTTTGTTCGAAAATTCTCTGGTTCCCCAAATGTTACCGGTAACACCACTTGTCCAATAGGAGTCATCAAAGGACCTGGAATAATCCCATAAAATGGGTGTACCACAAATTTAATTCTTGAACAAGGAATTTTCATCTCATCAAGAGTTCTTACATGGAGTAGGTCGAGAGAACTATCTCTATCGACCAGAACTCGTCCCACTTTTGCATTGCTAATCGTGGGAGATATCACCAAAGGAAGTCACCGTGGCCGTGAAAGTCCTTTAGGGCAGTCATCTCGACTAAAGGTTAGGGAAATCTTCGACCAGCAGGGGAATTGAGGTTCTCTTGGAGGAACCTCAACATTATTCACCTCTCGGCAAATAGTCTTAAATTGATGCTTAGAGAAATAAGGCGAAGAACCACCAAAAATAACATTAACATGACTATTTGGTACTTGGTATGGCATGTCCTCATCTCCATCTGTGTCCTTGTTCTCACTGGGTTGTCCTTTTTCTAGTAATGTAGGCATAGGGGCTTTACCTTGGTAAAATTCCTCCATGTGCTTCAACCAGTTGCGGCAATTTTGGAGGTCGTATCCTAGAGCTTGATGTAGTGGACACCACTTCTTGTTTCCCTGTGAGCCATTTCGCTTCCCTGCATGGTCACTAAAGCGTCCACCAAAAGAAGGCTTGTTAATCTTAAATGGAACTTTGTTACCTTTATTTTGTGGTCGCTTTTTCAGGTTTGTGACCTCTCGATGTTGATGAATTCCATCTTTCTTCAATTTCTTATTCTTCCTACCCGTAGATAGCCCAGACTTATTGCCAGAACTATCCTTCTTATCTATGCTAAGACCAGGTTGAGGGGGTAAATCACCCTTATCCACCATCCTATTACATTCCACAGCCTCGGCTACATCGGAATATCGATCAGTCATGTCGAAAAGTTCTAACACTGATCATGGTGGATGGATATTTAAGTCCTCTGTAAACCTTTGGTATCGAATACCGTGTTTAAAGGCTCTGATAACCAAACTGTCAGATATGTTGGAAATAGTCTTTCTTACTCCCACGAATCTCTTGATGAATTGTCAAAGAGTTTCGATCGAGTCTGGTGAAGGCGATGAAGATCATCCTCCTTGCCGTGCTTCTCATAACAATTTTGAAAATTATTGAGGATAACATCACACAATATTTCCCAATTGTAAATTGATCATTCTGGCTGGTTGAATAGCAAGGTCCGGATTGGACCTTCAAGGATCATAGGCAAATAATTTACCATTACTCGTTCATTTCCTCCCGCTGCTTGGATGGCAGTAACATAAATTTGGAGGAATTTGGACAGATTTTGGGTTCCATCAAACTGCTCGATCATGCCAGGTTTAAACTTGTCCGGCCAGACCATTGCTCGTAATCTAGGAAAAAAAGCTTTATAGCCCACGTAAGAAGTATGTGGCTGTCGATCATCACGACCATCAACGTGGTCGTGGAAAGAAATGGCATGAGGGACTTCTTGTCGTGGCCCCAAACATGAACGCGTCAGACCACGAGTATGACCAAGGGAAAAATCACTCCTCCGGATCTTATCGTGGCCACGACGATCTGATGCCAATCGAGCATGAGTACACCTCCCTTGTTTATGATGGGCGCTACTCCATTCTTGGGAATAGGTCATCGACCGCAATGATGCGGCCAGAGTTACATCTAATGCAACTCTATTGAGGTTTTTTGCAAGAACTCTTGCGAATGTCATGCCGTCATCATTAGTAAAACCAGCAGAAGGGTTGCGTAGTGCCTCCATGATCACACGAATATGATCTTGAGTACTCCTTCAGGGAGCCAAAGGTGTTCTGGCCATGATCGCCTCGGTCGTTGGCGAACATTCTGGATTTGTAAGTGGCGTCTGACCGCTCTTACGTCCACCAAAATGTCGTTGGCAAGACATCCCAGGACCAAGGTCACGACCAGCGATAGCTTGTCGAAGTTGTGCAAGGCATAGAGTTTCCTCTGTGGCCTTACGAACTTCTTTACCCATTGTTTGCGAGCCTCATCCTCTTGTCTTTTGCGGTGCGCCTCCTCCCTATCAAGACGTTGCTTAGGAGTTTCCTTAGAAAGTCCAGCAACTTCCCGGGGAGTTGAGACCTCAGACAGAGAGAACAAGTCCTCTTTATCTGAGTTGCACTCGAAATCAAAGAGGGGATAAAGACTATCTGGAGCAGAATCTTCCAGATCCAACACAGGATGATCGTTGGGTTTAACTATCTTCGATGTTGAAACATCAAGATCCTCAACACCTGCATTAGACAAGGTGATGGGTTGTGGCACATACTCACCTTCAGACATGGTAGGACTCACTGAAGATGAGCGAATTACTCGCTTCGGTTCCTGGTTGACGACCAGGTCCAGGGAAAGATTCTCCTCGGCACAAGGCTTGGAGGTGATATCATCTTCTTCCATTAGAAGAGTATCATCATCCATGTTGATGTCTAAGCAATCCTCGAGATCGAAATCATTCTCGGAATCATGCAGAAAAGACATGATGATCTACAAATACAATAACCTCAGGTGATGAAGAAGTATGCTTTGACGGGGCCCTATGGTGGGCACCAACTGTCGACGATCAGAACAAGGTTCCTAGCCGAGCTTACACAAGATTTGATTGAACATAGGGAAGCAACCTCTAACAATCACCCAGAGGAAATACCGTAAATATAGATGCACCAAAGACGCAGGAATTATACAGGTTTGATCCCTCGGAGACTGAGTAATGGCCCTACTCCTGTTGTGATTACAATATGAGTGTAAAGGATTACAAAGAAGAACAAGAATTGTTCTTGAATGGACTAAGAACTTCTCTCCTATTCTCTATTGACCTCTATTGGTTGTCTCTTCTTCCTCTGTTCCCCCCCCCTATTTTGTTGTTTGAGCCTCCTTTTATAGCTTGTCGATGTCGAAGGTTATCGGTTACAAAATTGAAGGGATACCTGGTGGCGGACGCGCACCAGCTATAATGTGTGATTATGAATGGCTGCACGTTCATGAATGATTGTGCATTTACCTTCTTAACAGTTACCATATCAGAGAGTTATGCCATTCCTGGGGAAATAAATGGTAACAATATCCAAAGGGGACGACTATGGTTGAATAAGCATAACCACTAGGACTGGTCGAATCAACGTCACCACTAGGAGTGGTCGAATAAACATAACCACTGGGTGTGGTCGAATAGACATGACCACCACATAGCTGTTGGACCTATAGACTGTGGTCGGCAGATAGGTCTTCGATCAGCCCTTTATTTCAAAGGCGCTCCTAGGTTTTGATTCACCGACAAGGTGAGGATATCTGGTCGTGTATTGGCTACGACCTTATTTCTACGATCAGGATAATCATAGGTAATAGAGTCCATTCCACTATGAACTCTTTTGATGATAAGTGTCATGTCGCGCCCCGAAACTGGGACCGCGACTACTCCTGTAGAGACCTAGCTCGCTGTAGCTAGTCCCATATATGCATAGCATACACGTACCCTTGACGTCCCAGGATAAGTCAAGCACAGGAGTATATCATATTGCAACAGAGTAACTTACAAAATAGTTAAGCAGTGTGGCCTGCTGGCCTTGATATTACATAAGGAGATTACAATGCCTTCCCGGCATACATGGTTTAGCAAAATAATATCTACACAGCAGAAGATAGGTGACCCTCCCACAAAAGAAGTTGACGGCAGAACAACACACTTCAGGGTTCTGGCGGAACTGATTCTCCTCCTTCGGGATCCATGTAGTACTCCGTACCATCGTCTTGATTAAAGTAGGCTCCATCTATTGAGTTGAATGTTGCAAGGGTGAGCACTTACGTACTCAGCAAGTCATAGGTAAGAGTAGATACATATAGTAGTGATGATATGATCCTAGACTAGTCAAGAATTATGGATATTTGTAAAATAATCTTTTCCTTTCTCATCTCATCTTATGGCAGCACTTTTTATAATATAATATCATCAATCATGTTCACTAGATTATAGCACTACCGCGACACGTCGACACACAACAGCCCACGGCAGCACTCCTTATCATGACAACACATGTCATTTGGGTAATCTTGATTAAACATATTTTATTTAGAAAATAGTACTTGTGTCACACCCCGTGGATTTAATCCACCGCAGCAGACTCCTATAAAACCCGGGAGCTCGGAGTATTCGAATACGTTTTTAACTCTGCAGAGAGGTACCAATTTACCCGCAAGATATTCCACTTTCAAGCCCATCCTATAAAAATGATTAGACCCCTCCTCACAACCATGTGTGAGTGGCAAGGTGGAGATAACAAGAACTTTTGTTATGCATCACTTACAATTCACCCCCGACCCTGTGGCTCTCAGCGAAACACAGTTGTGGTAGGCTGTATCATAACCTCCACCCCACCTCATTTTCCCATTACTGGGTCAAATATCAGATCACCTTCAGTGATAGTGGGAGTCAGCCTCCAAATCAATCATCACAACACAACTCATGCAGGGGTTTCATGTACGATCCACATAAGTACTTGTTCAGGCCTGTCCCATACCAGGCTTGCGGTTAGCACGTTGTTCATGCCACTAGACGCACAACACAAGGTTCTAGTCCTTATATGCCAGTGACCAGACCATCCACAACCCTGCACCTTCAGTGCCTGCATTCCTTTGCAGTCTAGCACCTCCAGTGCTACAGCCATCCACACCATTTTTCTGGTCACGGCTAGGGGTTTTATTTCATGAATATAAGTATATAGATACATATAATAGTTCATGGCTCAAAACTTGTTTATTTCACATTTCACAGATAACCAGTCTAGTACTGCCAATTCATAAATCAACCATTCTCAATCTTTCACATGCAATATTGCCTATATTCAAGGTTATGTTTTAGCAACATTTAAAATATAGGTTCAAGATGACCAAGGATATGACTTGCCTTCCGCGTCGTAAGAAACAGCAGTTGATGACGGGTCAACAGCGAAGTCCTCAAATTCAGCTTCTGAATCTGCTCGACGACAAACCAAACAATACACACAAATATTACTTACATATTAAGATGTTTTAGGATCTATATGCAGATATGCTTTACAAGAGTGACTGAACGATACTGGAGATAATTGAGATTGCAAGCTGAACTGAGTTGAGATCTAGGGTTTCAAGGAATTGGCTAAGGATGGGTGTTAGATGCTCTTAGGATCTCATGGTTACAATAAGAACATCAGTTTTGTGGCTGGTTTGATCAAAAACACCGAATGTCAGCAGATTGACATTCAGATCAAGATTCTGACACAACTTCAAGGAAAACTAGAGACCTTATCTCAAGTTATGACAGTAGAAGAAAATGTAGATCATAACTCTACAAATTCAGTGGACAAAGCGGCTTTCAAAATGCACAATCAGAAATGGGTAAACAAGGCCAATGCCATTGGCTGGCATGCACTGAGACAGTGTCAAAAACTAGGGTTTAGCGGCAAATATAATTCAAGGGCTCAAATCAAGTTGTGCTAGAAGAAGAAAATGTTGATCACAACCTCAGGAATCTAAGGGACAAAGTTATGCCCAAAATGCACACCTGGAAGGAAGTGAAAAGGGCTAATGCCACTGACTGACATAGTTTGGCATTGATCTTGACATGGCCAGAAACTAGGGCTTGGCATAACTTTTGATCTAGAGCTCCAAATGATGCACCACTTTGTCTGGGAGGTAGGCATTGATAATAGGAACAAATCATTCAACAGGATCTAGGGCAGAAGACGGCTAGAAGGTGATGAAATTCTGTGATGAACTGAGGTGAACTAGTTGCACTGGAGCAGTTCTGGACAAGATTTTGGCATGGCTATAACTTGAATTCTGGGCAGTTTCAGAGATCGATCTAGAAGACAAATATGTTCAGGAGGTTGAAGCACACCTGAATGACAAAATGGATGAAGCTGAAACGGCCAGGAATAGGTTTTCCGGTGATTGACGCCGGAGAAGAACACTGCCATTTGGGGGTTTTTGTTTTAGGCCGAATGAACTCGATTCCAAGCTTGGAGAGTGAAAGAGAGATAAGAGGAATCTACCTGCACGATCAATTTGGCCGGAGGATGGCCGGAGAAGCCTGGCGACGATCGCCGGTTTCTGGAGAAGCTCAAAATTGGGGAAAGCTTCGGTTGAAGCTCAATCGGGAGATCTTGATGCATAGGCTTGCTGGAAATGGCGCACTGATCAACTTCTTCCACAGGATCGAAAGCTAATTCGAGGTAATTTGGCCTGCATTGCCGGAACAGGGCATTCTTCAAGTTTCAGCAAATTCCGATGATCGCCAGCTATAGGAGGCAAGGAAATCCAATTAAGTGATACAGCACGATGAGAGAGATAAGGGGAACTCACTGGTGCTGTTAATTTGGCAGGAGATGCTGCGGTTGAGGCTGCCACCGTGAAGCTCCTCGATGGCTCGCCGGAGAAGACGACGACAGCGAGGGATTTTGCAAAATTGGCTAAGTCCGGGTGAAGTGAAGATTGCACAAGGTGTTGATTGCTTAAATAGACTAGAGGGCGAAGCTTGCAGGGATTAAACAGCAATGAATTGGCATCAGTGACTTGCCGGGCACAGATGCAACAACGGCGAGCGGTAACGTGATGGCGCACAGGCGGTGCAAAGCTGATTAAGCTGTCGGCTTCATCGGGACTCAACAATGTCGGGTAGTGCAAGGCGGTGGCAACACAAGCTGGCAAGGCAAAGCAACGTGGTGCCGTGTTGCTGACAAAAGCTGCTGTTGGTCGCGCGCGGAAGCAATTGCTGTTCAACGTTGCTGCCACGGCGAAGGCTAAGACACGGACGCGTGCGCAACAGCAACAGTAAGCATGCACGAGCACAAATGCAAGCAGGGCTTGGCCGGCGGCGAGCGTGCACGGCGCAAAGATCACGGCGAGCTCTGGTGGTGCGCACAGTAGTTGCTCTCTGGTCGAAATAGGGGCTGATTTGCAATATTTGATTTTTGATTTCGGGCTGAATTGTAAATCTGATGATTTGGAAGGTTAAATCTGAAATTGATTGCATTAATCTGGTAGGCTTGATTCAACAGATGACTTGGCACAAATAGAAGATAAAATTTGAGACATTTGGATGATTTTTGATATGAACTGAAAACAGAGTAGATTAGGGTAAAATAAGTCTGAAACTTATTGGTCTCAAATTCTGGGATTTAGGGTTTGATTTTGAGATACTCATAAAAGAAGAATTTGTATTGAAAAGCATTTGGGAGGTGTTCCCTGAATCAGATTTGAATTTGGAGATAATTTGCAACATTTTGCCTTTCTGGCTTTTGGAAAAATCTGGAAAAAGGACTGATCTGCGAATCTGGAGTTTTGGAAGGTTTAAACTGAATTTGATTTCACTGATATAGCAGATTATATTCAACAGAATATTTGGCAAGAACATTTGATAAAATTTGGCACATTTGAATAGTCTTTGATACAGACTGAAAATAGGGTATTTTTTTTTTAGGGTAATTGAATCTGAGCTTCAATTGATTTCGAATTATGGTAATTAGGATGAGATCTTGAAATCTACACAGAAGAAGAACTTGTTTCAAATAGCATCTAGAAAAGATTTGCCGAAGAAATTCTGAATTTGGAGTTAATCTGGAGATTTTAGCCTTTTTGGGTTTCTAGATATCAGATAAAGGACTAATTTGTAATAACTCTTGGACTGATTTGCGAAAAAGGTTTAGATGGTAAAATCTGACTGCCAACTTTTTGGATTAAGGTATTGGCATACCCTTGATCATAATCCAGGAATAATCTGATCTGAACTTGGTCAAGATTTTGATTAAATCTGTATTTCTGAAACTTAGGGTATTTGGGTAATATAAGGTATTTCTGTTTTCGAAAACAGAAGAAGTTGATAAATCTAGAATTTAGAGATAGAATTGAATCTAGGTTCTGAAGGCTTTTAAGTTCAAAGTAACTGATAGATCATATCTGAACAATCTGATCTTCATTTGAGATCACAGGATAGATTTTGGAGATTTTAGGGCTTAGGATAGATACTGATCTGGCTATTACTACAGATACATGCATGCATGCTATTTATGAAAAAGGAAATTTTCACCCCTAACTCAGGGCGTTACATGTCATGACCATAAGGTTTTGTGGTCGTAACTATTAACATTACAGGGTAAACATATGTAAAAGTTGGGTTAAGTCTAGAATATCTTATACTTCCTTATTATCTCTTCCCGTGATGTCCCATGACCTCAGGAAGGAAGATTATTTGGCTCTTTCTTTCTTGTAGTCTCGTTCGACTACTGAAAGGTATAAACAAATCTCCGTCACCCTTGATATCATCAATTGAATAACCTAAAGCCTTGCGATGCACATGAAGTAAAGAAATCAATTTTAACCGCGCTCGAGATGACTCATATCGGCATCATCCTCTTCACGCCCTTGCTTGCTTTCATCTCACAACCATTCTGAGACTACAACACATACACTCAATGCACAACATTAGTCTCATATTTAGGTTTTCATTAATCACCAAAGAAATTACTCCACAAAGGAGTTGACTCAACAATTTCTCTTTCTGGTGAAATGACAAAACCATATTCAACAAATAACAAATGAGTATGAGATGAAATACACAATCATATAGATTTATATATGATAAGAAACATACGCACACGATCCATACTACTCACATTATGATGGCAATCAGCACAGATGACTAATATGATGAGCTCCCCCTCAACATATACATCAATATTAAACCACAATAGGGAGTCATCGACTTCTAGGGTTTACCAATAACAATTCAATATACTTGTGTTAAACCAGGATTTATACAAGTTGTCATTTAATCATCCAAGCTATCATTATCCAAATTAACATTAATCATCAAGGGTTTATCCAAATCGTCATTATTCATCAAAATTAGATCGACCTAGATCCAACAAAGGCTATAGAATGAGATTTTTACCTCTCTATGGTCTCAGGAACCCAAGAGGAAACAATAGAATAGTCCAAGATATTCTGAACATGACCTATTCCATGGTCTCACTTTGAGTTTTCACAGGCTTTGTAGTCTCTAGATATCCATAATACCGAAGTCGTAGAGATCATGGTCTCACATACCCACGAATACTGCACATGGAGATATTTTCCCGTGGTCGTCCAGGTTGTGGAAGACATAAAGATAGCCATGTATTGTTGTAGTTAATATGCGACCTTGGCGTACTAAAGATTTAAAACATCCAACGGTTATATTATTAGGCTTATTCAATCATAGATAGTAGTTGAACCTATTTTACTACTACCGCCGCTAGATGTTTCAGCTCCTTAATTTCCTTGTAACTGACAAGAAGGTGAAAGTGCAATCATAAACGAGCATAATTGCACATTATGGCCGGGGCACGTCTGCCTCTCAGCGACCCTTCAATCCCATAACCGACGACTAGCAACAAGCTATAAAAGGAGGATCGCTGGGAGAGATCAGAGGACCAAGCAAGAGATTCAAGACACGATACTTTAGAACTAGACACAGTAGACAATAAGCTAAAGAGTACAAGATTGTTCTTAGTCTATCTAAGAACATCCTTGATTCTCTTCTTGTAATCCTCAATTTATATAGTGAAATCCTAACAGGAAGTAGGCCTATTACTCACCATCAGAGGGCCTGAACCTGTATAAATTATGTTCTTCCTTTGACATAGATACCGTAATTTACCTAAGGTTAACCTTAGATTGGCTTCACATTCTCCCTCAACATTCACGTAAGTTAGACTAAGGACCAAAGTCCCAATCATCGACAGCTGGCGCTCACCGTGGGGCCTATTTCAAGGTCTCTTTCTTCATCTGGAATTTCTGTAAGCCATGTCAAGAGTTTACGATTCCAAAAATGATTTTGATCTTACAGATTATGCTGATCTTAACATGGAGGATAAGACTCTCTACATGGAAGAAAATGAAGTTCCCTCAGAGCCTGCTACTGAGGAGTATCCTTAGGACTTGATCCATGATCAAGAACCTGAACATGCAGTACGTTCACCTTCTCTGAGTCCTACCACATCAAATGGTGAATATGTGCCAAAACCCATCGTCCCAGTTGATGCGGGAGATGAGGACCTTGAATTCAATCTGGAAGGTTTTGCTCCAGACAATTTGAATTCTATCTTCAACTTCAAGTCTAAATCCGATGAGGAGATGCTCTCCCCGTTTGCGAACTCAATCCCCCGAGAGGTCGTTGTACTTTTTGAGAACCCTGAGCAACGTGCTGCCAAGGAGGAAGAAGAACACAAGCGAGAAGAAGATGCAGCTCATGAGCAGTGAGAGGCAGAGGTTCGTAAGGTCATAGAGCAAGCTCTGCAACTTGAGCAATCTCACCATGATACCGCAGCTTGCGACCTAGCCCCTGGAATCTCTCGTCTGCGACATCATCATGGTCACAAGTGGGACCAAACTCCATCATCAGCTCCAGCCTGTTCTCCGATGGATGAAGTTACGATAACTCCCATGGCACCTCGAAGGAGCACACAAGAGCGTATTTGTGTGATTACAGATACTCTTCGCAATCCTCCTCCTGATTTGGCGAATGATGACAGAATTCTATTTGCAAGGATTTTGGTGAACAACCTCGATGAGGTAGCAACTGTTGTGACTCCAACATCATCCTCGCGATCAGCAACTCGTTCTCGTGAATGGGACAGTTATCACTCAAGCCAAGAGTATTCTCGTGGACACACACCATCGGCCCGATATCGTAAAACCAGGCGTACAGGTAATTCCAGTGACCTTCGTCATGGGCCAATACATTCGCGATTAGGGCCGCGAGTGGATTCTTCTCACGATCATAATTGTGAATCAATGCGTTCGTGCCTGGGGCCACAGATTAATTCATTCTGCGACCTTGATGGAGGTCGTGAGGAATAACAGCCACGTCCTTCATATGTAGGTTGCAAGGCTTTCTCACCAGGACTACGTGCAGTAATCTGGCCAGATAAGTTTAAACCTGGAACAATCAAGCAATTCGATGGGATCAAAAATCCTTCTGAATTTCTACAGATTTACATTACTGCCATCCAAGCGGCTGGTGATGATGAACTAGTTATGGCGAATTATTTGCCAACTGTTATGGAAGGTCTGGCATAGACCTGGCTGTTTAATCAGCTTGAAGGATCCATTTACAATTGGGAAATGTTGTGTGATACAATCCTCAACAATTTCCAAAATTGTTATTAAAAGCCTGGCAAGGAAGATGATCTCCATCGCTTGCGCCAGACTTCTACAGAAAATCTTCGCCAATTTGTCAAACAATTTGTGGGGTTAAGAAATACTATTCCCAACATTTCCGATAGGTCCGTCATCAGGGCATTTAAACATGCCGTTCGATATCGGAGATTTACCGAAAATCTGCTCATTCATCCACCATGATCAGTCGTGGATCTCTTTGACATGGCTGATCGTTATTCCAACGCGACTGAGGCTGTTGAATGGAAGGATAAGGGAAATTTGCCACCTCAACCAGGTCTCGAGGCCGACAAGAAGGATGATTCACGCAAGAAACCTGAGTCATCTGCGGGCCAAAAATCAAAAAAGGTGAAGAAAGCAAGAATCAGCCAATTCCGAGGGGTCACCGTCATCGACAAACAGCCTCAAGGGAAAGGTAAGAATGTTCCATTTAAAACTAACAAGGTTTCTCCTACTGGTCACAGCGACCAAGCAGAAAAACAAGTTAAACCGCAGGGATCGAAGAAATGGTGTTCGTTCCACAATGTTTCATCACACGATCTTTAGAATTGTTGGACTTGGTTAAAGAAGCTAGATGATTTTTATCAAGGTAAAATTCCTATGCCCACAGTACCAAGTCAAGGACAAACCAACAGAAACACTAATGCGGATGAGGACATGCCATATCAGGTACCTAACAATCACGTTAATGTTATTTTTGGTGGTTCTTCATCTTATTTTTCTAAGCGTCAATATAAAAATGTTTGCCGTGAAGTAAACAGTACTGAGGTTCCTTTGGGAGAGCTTCAGTTTCCCCAATGGTCAGAGTTTTCCCTGACCTTTAGCTAGGAGGATTGGCCTAAGGGATTAACGCGACCTCGGCGCCTCCCTTTGGTGATATCCCCTACCATTAGCAATGCAAAGGTAGCGTGAGTATTGGTTGATGGAGGGAGTTCGCTCGATCTCCTATTTGCTAAGGCTATCGACGAGATGCAAATTCCTTGTTCGAAGATAAAGCCAGTGGCTCAACCATTTTTTGGGATAATTCCAAGTTTATCTATGTTACCAATTGGACAGATTGTGTTTCCAGTAACACTTGGGGAACTAGCGAATTTTTGAACGAAATTAATTACTTTTGATGTAATTGATTTTGATTCCGCTTATAATGCTATTTTTGGCAGGCCTTCTCTCACTAAATTTATGGCGGTAACGCATTATGCTTATCAATGCGCCAAGGTCCTAGGTCCACATGGTGTGATTACAGTTAGGGGCAGTTAGCATATGGCCTTAACTTGTGATCGAATTTCCCTGGAACTGGTGTCAAGGTTGCGACCTTAGCACCAGATGCGTTCAAGGGATCCCCGCGACCAGAAGAAAAATTCAAACAAGTTCCCTTATTCCCAGGTGATCCATCTAGAATAGTTCGGATTGGATCAAATCTAGATGACAAATAGGAACTAGAGCTCATTGCTTTCCTCCAGACTAATATGAATGTGTTTGCGTGGAAAACCTCAGACATTCCTGGAGTCCCAAGGGAAGTAATTGAGCATAGGCTAGCTATTCGGCCTGGACAACGACCAATAAAGCAAAAACTCAGACATTTTGCTCCTGATTGGCAAGAAGCTATATGTGCGGAGTTGGACAAACTCCAGCAGGCTGGTTTCATTCGTGAGGTTGACCACCCAGAATGGCTTGCGAATCTGGTCATAGTCCTAAAATCAAATGGTAAGTGGCGCATGTGTGTCGATTACACCAGTTGTAACAATGCCTACCCGAAGGATGATTTTCCTCTTCCCCGCATCGATCAGTTGATTGATTCCACAGCGGGTTGTGAAATGATGAGCTTCCTGGATGCTTACTTAGACTACCATCAAATTAGCATGGCAGAAAAAGATGAAGAGAAGACTGCCTTTATCACCCTATTTGGCACTTACTGCTACATCAGAATGCCATTTGGGCTCAAGAATGCTGGTTCCATGTACCAGCGCTTGATGTAAAAGACCTTTCTTTCTCAGATAGGGTGTAATTTAGAAGCTTATGTTTATGATTTGGTTGTAAAGAGCCTTAAGAGCTCTAGTCATATAGATGATCTTACTGAAACTTTTTATAATTTGAATAAACATGGAATAAAGTTGAATCCTTAAAAGTGCTTTTTTGGGGTTTCTTCGGGTAAGCTTTTGGGTTTTCTTGTTTGTTCAAGAGGCATTGAGGTTAATCCCGAAAAAATTCAGGCCATTGAGCGGATGCGATCCCCTTCGACCACGAAGGAAGTGCAAAGTCTAACTGGTTGAATGGCAGCTTTGAGTCATTTCATCTTGAGGTTAAGCGAACATGGTTTACTTTTATTTAAGGTTCTACATAAGCACAATGGTTTTCGATGGTCGGATGAAGCCGAAAAAGTCTTTCAAGAAGTGAAAGCATACCTCACTAGTGCTCCGGTGTTGGTTTCCCTTATTAAAGAAGAATCATTAATCATCTATTTGGCTGCTACCCCTCATGCGGTCAATGCAGTGTTGGTGGCAAAATGGGAGGGAGTGCAACGACCAGTTTATTACGTAAGTGAAGTGCTTAATGGACCGAAGGAGCGTTACGCTGAAGTCCAAAAGCTCCTTTATGCTTTTTTAATGGCTTCTAGAAAGCTTCGACATTACTTTCAAGCACATGATTTTTGTGCCATCATCTTTTCCTTTAGGAGATATTCTCCGAAACTCGGAAGTTTTTGGTCGAACTGCGAAGTGGGCAGTTGAACTTGGAGCATTTGCTCTCCGTTATACTGCTCGAGTAGCAATCAAATCCCAAGTTCTTGCAAATTTCGTGGTCGAATGGTCTAATCCTGAACCACAGGAACAAGACACAATGGATTTGGATAATTCTGACTATTGGACGATGTATTTTGATGATTCTCATAGTTATCAACACTCGGGGGCTAGAGTAGTTTTAATGACACCTCAGGGTGATAAACTTCGGTATTTCATACAATTACACTTTGCTGCTACCAATAATGCAGCAGAGTATGAATGTTTTCTTGCTGGGCTTCAAGCAGCCAAATCCATTGGAGTCCGTCGATTAGTGGTGACGGGGGACTCACCGCTAGTCGTAAACCAAGTAAACAAGGAGTACATCATCTCCAATGAGACAATGGGTCATTACTTGAACGAGGTAAGGAAATTGGAAAAATACTTCAATAATTTCGAAGTCCAAGTCGTTCCACGAAGAGATAACATTCTCGCAAACTAATTATCAAAAATTGGGTCCTCAAGTACATCCGCTCCAGCAGGAGTGTTCATTGAGCACTTAAAATCCCCTTATATCAAAGAAGGGCTAGAAGTGATGACTAATGTCACGACCTTAGAGCAAAAAGTAGATTGGATTTATCCATTGAAAATCTATCTTGCGCACGAGACCTTGCTTGAGGATGAAACAGACAATGATTGGTTAGTTAGAAAAGTGCACATGTATAGACTCGTTGAGGGAACATTATATAGAAAGGGCACTCAAGGAGTACTTATGCATTGTATTTCTCAAAAAGATGGAAAATCCCTTCTAAGAGAAATACATCGAGCCATATGTGGAACACATGCTTCTTATCGAACACTGGTTGGAAAAGCTTTTTGACAGGGTTATTACTGGCCAACGGCACTTAATGATGCTATGCAATTGGTCAAGACATGCCCACAGTATCAATTCCATGCTCAGCAAGTTCATCAGCCAGTATATGCTTTGCAAGTCATTCCCTTAACTTGGCCATTTGCTATTTGGGGAATAGATATTATAAAACCAATGCCTCAAGCTATCAATGGGTACAAGTTTTTATTCATAGCCATTGATACATTCACTAAGTGGATTGAAGTTGAGCCAGTTCGCAGTATTACTGCTGCTACTGCAAAGAAGTTTTTTCATAAGAACATAGTGACACGATTTGGAGTCCCAAGTCATCTCATTACCGACAATGGTTCACAATTTGTCAGCGGTCTTTTCCTAGACTACTGCGACGATATTGGAACCAAAGTTTGTTTTGTATCTATAGCTCATCCACAGAGCAATAGTGCAATAGAACGTGCCAACGGGCAGATAATGCAGGGTGTCAAAAAACGTGTTTTTGGCCGCCTTAAGTTACGCTCGGGGGCTTGGATAGATGAGCTCTACTCAGTTTTATGGGCATTAGGTACCACATCCAGTCGAGCTACAGGAGAAACACCTTTCCAACTGATTTTTGGTGCAAAAGCTGTCTTACTAGTTGAAATTCAAATTGGTTCAGCTCGCCTAAGTCACTTAGATATTGATAATCAAAGTGATGCTTGAGAAGATGAAATTTCTCTTCTTGAAAAAAAGTGTGATCGAGCATTGATTAGGTTTGCTGTGTATTTTCAAGTTTTGCGTAAATATCACAGTAAGAAGGTGCAACCACGTAGTCTTCATGTGGGTGACCTGGTTTTAAGAAAAATCCAAAACCAGTCCAACCGCAATAAGTTCTCTCCTCAGTGGGAAGGTTCTTATACTGTGGTCTCAATCCCGCGACCAGGATCGGCTCGATTAGTTATGGAAGATGGAAGGATCTTATCCAATTCATGGAATATAGATCAATTCCGCAAATTTTATGTGTAAGTTTTTCCCATTACCATTTCCCTGTTCAATTAGCATGTTTTATTTAATAATAAAATGTTTCTTTTACTTTATGTTATGGTTGTGTTCTCATTTTCTGTCCTTTGTTTTTCTTCAAGCTGAATTTGGGGCTGATCTCGAATAATCATCTGATTACAGTGTTCAAAGTGGATTCATTGACCGATCTCATGGTCGCATCTAGATAAGACATCTCTAAATAAGCCATTTCTTAACGCATACGAGACTTACTAGCATGTTTCTGATCATTCAGGTGGCTGTCAGTTCGTAAAAAGCTTTGACATTTATTTTGAGTTGTTTATTCTTGAGATCTCATAATAAACTCTAGTTGAGGCATTTCTTTTTAAGCCGTTTCTCAACGCATAAGAGACTCGCTAGGCATGTTTTTTATCCCGAAATTACTATATTGTATTCTCAATATTAGTAATCTCAAGAGGCAACTAGGAGAATATAACTATAACATAAAGTTTAAGTATGTTTTTATGGTTTTAAATTCTGTTAAAGCATGCATTTGCATTTTCTGTTATAAATATCTATTTGTAGGTTATAAACAATGAGCTAGATACATCAAAGACTTATGTTTTCCATTGTCAAAATAAATATTTACAATGAGAAGAAAAGTCTTAGCTAAGCTTGAGGTTTTCTAATAGTTTGTCAACTATGGGCTTAACCTCAGCTATGGTCACACTCATCTGATCTTCGTTATCAAAAATCAAATCTTCCGCCATTGGATTCAAATCTAAGTTCCGACCATGGCGATGTCTTAGTTAGCAAAAGATAGAAGAGGCAGCAGTACCAAAATCAATCCTGACTATTTCCTTGTACCTCTTTGCAAACTCTGGGATATTGTCGATCAGAGTCAGCTTGAGCTGTGACCAGGGCACAGGACTCTTCAAGAGATAAATTATCCTTCTCAGGATCAATCGTTGTTGCCTCGATTGAGTCTGCGACATCTCTCAACTTCTCAAGAGTATCTTTTTCAATGATGCTGCAATTCTTGATGCTCTTTTCCAAATTACTCTTTTCTTCCTTAGCAATCTTTGCAGCATTTTTGGCTCTTTCCATCATCTTTGATTAAGATTATGAAGCTTTTCGAAATTATGTCCTCACTGGATATATCTCTTTTCAAAGTATTCTTTATCTTTGGTCAGCTTGGAGTTCATTTCTCTTTGGTCTGGTCAGGTGAAAAAGCAAAACTGATTTGGTTAGTCTATGACAAATTGCATATGTCCACAGTAAATGCTATAAATATGGACCTACATATTAAATTGGCTTGTACTTTTTCTTTTTCCCCTTGGAGAGTAGCATATGCGCTTTTACTTTCCTCCAAGAATGAGAGGGTTTCAGCAAGTTTGCTGTTGTTTTCCCTCAAAGCCTCTGTTATTGTAGTCTCCTTGTTGGAACGCTCCTTAGCAACCTCATTTATCAAAGCAGAGTTCTCCCTACGACAATGAGAAGTGTCATTCTAATTCACATTAGATTGACATTAGAGCAAGACACTTACTGCTCTAGTTGGTTGCACCTTGCTTGAACAACCTTGAACTAATTAATCAGTGAGTTTACCATGGCCGAGTGTATGACAAAGTTCTACAAGAGAATAAATACCTAAAGATATTGCTCAAATAAAACACTAAAATATGCTGGATAAAGATATTACTTACCTCCATAAGATCCTCAAGAAAAGTTTTGGATCTTAAATCATCTCGCACCTATTCATTAATTAGTAGATTCAATTATGTAGCAGGGTGCGAGAGGTCTATGACTTGATCTGCTAGTTCAATATCCTCCTCTTCTTGACAAGAGGAAGGAAGGATATCGTTGAATGTTGGGGGAGCAGAAGTTCCTGCTTGCTCGTTCATCCCCATGGTGAAAGGATCTAGGATATCGACTAGAGGGGGGGTGAATAGGCGATTTTAGCAAATTACAATAAATCAAGCAATTAGAAGTAAATGAGAGCAAAATAAATAACACACGATGAACAAGGAGCAAATTTCACACAAGGATATATCCCGTGGTCTCGGTGAATTGCCGATCACCCCTAATCCACGTTGAGGCAAACTCAAATCTCTAACCGCTCCTCTATCTAGTCAACCTTCTCTCGAGAAGTGACCTAGATCTTGAGCCGGATTAGTGTGATGAGTTATCCAAACCTTGATTTCACTAAGGATGCACTTTACCGCTCCGGCAAGGCGTGCTCAAACCTTTCACAAGACGTTTTAAGGCTTCTTCACAATCTTCCTTGAAGAGCTCTTCAAAACCTTTCTCCTAGCCGTCTAGGAGCCGGCAAACTCCAAGAATAACAAGCCGGTGATGATCACTTAGCCTTCTTCTAGTACCACAAGATTGATTTAATGATCTAAATGCAATGCACTAGAAGATCTCAAATGCGCACTCTCACAAATTCGAGAATTTGAACCCTAGATTGTATGAAACTAGTTTAGCCTCTCAAGGATGATGACAATGCTCAAGATTATGCCCAAAAGTTGTGAACAGGGCCGGGCAAGGGAGTATATATACCCCCCCACAATTAATATAGCTGTTACAGGCCATTGGGAGAAAAAGATCACCTGGCGGTCAGACCGCAGGCACAAGCTCGGTCAGACCGCCGCAATTGCAACGGCATTAAACAGGTGCAATAAATGCTCAACTGCCCTTGTCAGGCACACATACGGTCAGACCGGAGTATATTTCGGTCAGACCGTGAAACTGTCCAGAGACGACATAGTTTCTGGACACCTTGTACGGTCAGGCCGATATATACGGTCAGACCGTAGTTCAAAAACACGGTCAGACCGATTTAGCAGTCAGACCGGTCTAACAAACGATCAGACCGTAATAGCTCAAAACACCAGAAGGGGTAAATCAAGAAGTTCCAGGAGACAGACCTTGGTCTCAACTACGGACAGACCGGCCTATAAAAAGAATGCACTATGCTTAGACTACACGTCGGTCAGTCCGAGATTTTAATCGGTCAGTCCGTGAATTCGGTCAGACCAGTCCAACATACGGTCAGACCGACTGAGACATTGCTGAGCAGAAAAGAGCTGAAACAAGCATTTTCAAAGGATGTGACCTTATAGTATGCAATGCATGTTGATTTTATGATTTGTGGCACAAAGATGAGGTATATTGTGATACACCACATGCTCCTCTTAATAGTACGGCAACTATCCTAAAATCTGGTCAAAATTCTTCTCTAATCACCTTAGACCGGTAAAAAGGAAAAGACCATATTCCGTACCTTTGCCTTTTTGATCAATGCGTCCTTTCTTCGCCTTTCATTAACCTGTCTTTTAAGTATCTTCTTGACACAACTAGACAGGTAACGTTAGTATAGCATTTGCAGTTGTCATTAATTATTAAAACATCCTATAGGGGCCTAGAAGCTACAATCTCCCCCTTTTTGGTAATTGATGACAACATAAAGAGTAGATGAAAGAGTTTTAAGCATAAAGCGAATTTTACAATAAGCATCGAAGAATAAGACACTCCCCCTAAATGTATGAATAAGAGAATTTTGGCATTTTAGTGGAGTTCAAGCATGTGTATAAGATGCAATCTCAATTCATTCACTATAGAATCATGAAATATCACAAATAAGACATTCAATTCTACACATGATATCATCATCACAAGCACATCTCATATACAATGAAGTACCAATCTCACAAGAGAGTCATCCAATATAAGTCATAAAAGAGACATTCAATTAAACACATTAAATTAAAACTTCTATACACCAAAAGTTCTTTCATCCAAAAGTTTTCATTTACATTTAAGGTTCATCATCTTTCTCCTACTCTTCTACTCTCTTCTCTCTCCCCCTTTGGCATCAATTGCCATAAAAAGCTAAGAATCAGCTGGAGCATCATCATCGGGAGGATGGTGAGGAGGAGTCTGAGGGAAACGAGTGTAGAAGTGAGTGGAGAAGGCGTCGAAGCACTGCTCGAACTGATCCTGGCGAGAAGAGAAAGTCTGGAACTGATCATGCAAGGCCGCCAAGTCCGAGCGAGCGAGCTCAAGCCCCTGGAGAAGAGTAGCAAACTGATCCATCATCGGCTGATGGAACTGCTGCTGGAACTGAGAAAACCAGGCGGGGGCTTGGCTCGACTGAGGTGCCTGCTGAGCCTAAGGTGGAGGAGGAGGAGGAGGCATAGGCTGAGCCGGCTACTGCTGATGCTGTGCTCCTTGGCCTCGAGCTAAGACGCGCGGGTTGACACTGAATGGCTTATAGCCAAGATGTCTGATGTCGCAAGAACCGCGAGGAAACTTGTCTTCTGGAGCAGCAAGGACATGATAAACGGTGCATAGTAGAGATTCGGGAGAGTGGTCGCCGAGACATCCTCAATTGTCTTCAATATAAAAGAGACAATGTTGATCCGATGACTCTTGAGGATGTGGTCGATGAAGTTCCAGTAGGAATCCCGGACCGCTTCTTGGTTTCCACTCTTTGGATGGATCGTGGCTCGTACAATTTTGTTGACTACAACAGGGAGGACTTTGAGACCGGTAACAGTGCCGGGTACAATCCGCTGTCCACCTCCCGGCTGCTCATAGAACTGGAGCCAGTCGTCCTCATGGAGGTAATCCTCTTCCTCCATATCGATCCCCTCCTTCAGCTCCTCATAGTTTAGCTTGTTTGCCGCAGCAAACTCCTCAAAGATGGCCTCATAGCGCCTAGACCCTGTCATCCATAAAATCTGCTGGTCCGCCCATCTGATCTCAACTGTAGCATAGAACTGTCTGATGGCAGTGGCGTTCCATGGGCACTTGTGCTCCACAAAGTCATACAGCCCTATATCCTTGAAGATCTGCACCAAGGGAGCCATGATGGGCTGATTCACAACATAGGCCCATTCGATCCATTTGTGTTCGAAGATGTTTTTGTGGACCAAATGACCGTAGAAGGCATCCTGCTGCGTCATCGTGTGGAAATGAGGAGTCGTGGCGTCATTTGCATGATTGTAGGCATAGGTGGTCCTCGCCTTTGTGTAGTCGCTTGACGTCCAATTTTCTTCGGGCCTTGATAAGCGTGGACGTTTATTTCATCGTCCTCACTCTCTATGTCCATGCCCACATGAGAAGATCCACCACGATGAGACGACTGCTCTGTCTCTGAATCACCGGCCGAGGGCACCCATTCGTCATCGTGACTGTCGCTGCTACTCGAGGGTAGAACCCTTTTCGGCCGCTTAGCCAATTTCTTCTTGTTGGTCCGAATGGAGGCAGTGCCTTGAGTACCTCGACCACTTGAAGACATGTTTTGGTGATGATCCTGAACCACGGTTTGTCCAGGCTTGACGAGGGTTTGACCGGAGAGGAAGAATACAAAGATTTGAGGCGCACGTGAAAGAGACAGGTGGGGAAGAAAGTGAAAAAGGACAAGAGATTCCGGTTAAAAGGTCTCTGGTCATGGATTTTCGGTCAGACCGTAGAAAATATACCAGTCAGACCGCTGTAAGCAGAAATATAAGATGCTCTCTGGAGATGCATTCGGTCAGACCGCATATGGTTCGGTCAGACCGCTGGAAGGACTAAAATTCTTGGAGGATTTTGATTGATTTGAAGCTCAAGAAATTTGGATAGAGAGATATATAACTATAAGATGTTTATAAGTAAGATATGGGCAATATCACCAAAGGGGAAGTATTTATCTTACAACTTAACATATTTTTGGTTCATTTCACTCAATTGCCGAAAAAGGAGCCTAAAAACCTCTAAAAGAGGAAGTTCAAGCAACCAAGTGATACTCTAAGCACATTTCATATGAGTTCAACATTTCAAGCCACATTTGAGATATCAATGACGTTAAGCTCATTTCGAAGTTTGCAAAAACGACTTTCATCTAAGGGCTTAGTGAATATATCCGCTAATTGATCTTCGGTTCTCACATTATCCACCACCACATCACCTTTGCTAACATGATCTCTAAGGAAGTGGTGTCGAATATCTATATGCTTGGTCCGAGAGTGTTGAACTGGATTTGTGGCTATTTTCACCGCACTCTCATTATCACACAAAAGAGGCACTTTTTCAAATTTTATTCCATAATCCAACAATGTTTGCCTCATCCAAAGCAATTGTGCACAACAACTACCCGCGGAAACATATTCCGCTTCGGCGGTTGATAAGGCTACAGAGTTTTGTTTCTTAGAGGACCAAGATACTAAAGATCTTCCTAATAGTTGACAACTGCCTGAGGTGCTTTTTCTATCCACTTTACAACCCGCATAATCGGAATCAGAATATCCAATTAATTCGAATTTTGCACCTTTAGGATACCACAACCCTATGCTAGAAGAATATTTTAGATACCTCAAAATGCGCTTAACGGCCATTAAATGACTCTCTTTAGGAGAGGCTTGAAATCTTGCACACATACACACACTAAACATAATATCGGGCCTAGAAGCAGTAAGATATAATAAACTACCAATCATAGATCTATAAAGCTTTGAGTCTACCGGTTTACCTCCTTCGTCAGAGACAAGGTGACCGTTTGTGGCCATTGGTGTCTTGATTGGCTTTGCTTCTTCAAGTCCGAACTTCTTGAGTAGATCCTTCACATATTTGTTTTGACTGATGAAAGTTCCTTCCTTGAGTTGTTTAACTTGAAGTCCGAGAAAGAAACTTAATTCACCTATCAAAGACATCTCAAATTCCCTGGACATCATATCACCAAATTCCTCGCAAAAATCTTGGTTAGTAGATCCAAATATGATGTCATCAACATAAATTTGACACACAAAGAAATCATTTCCAATTTTCTTAGTAAACAATGTAGTATCAACTTTCCCAATTTTAAAGTCTTTTGAAATTAAAAAGTCTCTAAGTCTTTCATACCAAGCACGAGGTGCTTGTTTAAGACCATAAAGAGCCTTGGAGAGTTTATACACATGATTTGGCTTTGTAGGATCTTCAAATCCGGGTGGTTGTTTAACAAATACTAACTCATTAATTTTTCCATTTAAAAATACACTTTTGACATCCGTTTGATATAGTCTAATATTATGAGATGAAGCAAAAGCAAGTAAGATTCTAATAGCCTCAAGTCTAGCTACGGGAACAAAAGTTTCACCGAAGTCCAAACCTTCAACTTGAGTGTATCCTTGAGCCACCAATCTTGCCTTGTTTCTTACTACCACTCCGTTTGCATCTTGTTTATTCTTGAAAATCCATTTGGTTCCAATGACATTATGCTCATCCGGATTTGGTTCTTCTACCAATTCCCAAACATTGTTGCGGGTGAAGTTGTTTAATTCTTCATGCATAGCATTCACCCAATCCGGATCTTTTAAAGATTCATCTACAAGTGTGGGCTCAAAAGAGGAAACAAAGGAGTAATTTTCACAAAATGAAGCAAGACGAGAACAAGTTTGGACACCCTTACACAAGTCACCAACAATTTGATCGACGGGGTGATCTTTGGAAATTGAGTGATGAATTCTCGGATGGTCAACCGGGATTTGTGAGATAGAGGTAGAAGTTATTTCCGGTTGTGGTTGAGAGGAGTCTTCCATATTGACCACTTCTACTATTTGATCTTCATGTTGAGGAGTTGATGAAGAGGGGATAGCTCGAGTGGATGGATCTTCATCTTCATCACTATCTTCTTTCGGCTTGATATCCCCAATGGTCATGTTCTTCATTGCCACTCTCAACCCTTCATTACCTACATCATCCAAATTGTCTTGCTCCTCTTGAGAGCCGTTAGTCTCATCAAATTCAACATCATGAGTCTCCTCAACCAAACCGGAGTTTTGGTTGTAGACACGATATGCTTTGCTATTTGATGAGTATCCTAACAAAAATCCTACATCACATTTACTTTGAAATTTAGATAGGCGTGTACCTTTCCGCAAGATATAGCACTTACACCCAAACACTCGGAAGTAGGAAATGTTTGGCTTCCTTCCAATGAGAAGTTCATAAGGAGTTTTCTTTAGAAGTCGATGACAATAAAGACGATTTGATGCATGGCACGCGGTGTTGATTGCTTCGGCCCAAAAGGTGTCCGAAACATTGTACTCCAAAAGCATAGACCTTGCCATATCTATCAATGTCCGGTTCTTTCGTTCGACTACTCCATTTTGCTCCGGTGTATACTTGGCCGAAAACTCATGTTTGATACCTTTATCATCACACCAATTTTCAACCTTGGTATTCTTGAATTCAGAGCCATTGTCACTTCTCACTTTCTTGATCTTGAAGCTAAATTCATTTTCGGCCCTTTGAGCAAAGCTTTTGAAAGTGTTAAACACAATTGACTTATCATGTAAGAAGAATATCCATGTATATCTAGAAAAATCATCTACAATGACAAGACAATAACTATTGCCACCAATGCTCACAAAAGTAGTTGGACCAAATAAATCCATATGCAATAGTTCAAGTGGACTCGAAGTTGACATTGTACTTTTAGTTGGATGTGAGTTTGCAACTTGTTTTCCGGCTTGGCAAGCACTACATAATTTATCTTTTTCAAACTTTACATCTTTTAATCCAACAACTAAATCATGTTTAACTAGTCTATTTAGTTGTTTCATTCCAACATGCCCAAGCCTTCTATGCCATAGCCAACCTTTAGAAGATTTTGTAAACAAGCATGTACCAAGATTAGTATCATTTGAATTAAAATCAACTAAGTAGAGGTTGCCATGTCTAAAACCTTTGAAAATCAACTTATTGTCAACAATGCTAGTGATAATCACTTCTTTTGGATAAAAAGCACATATGAATCCAAGATCACAAAGTTGAGCTATGGATAAGAGGTTGAAGTTTAGAGATTCAACAAGCAATATATTAGATATGGAGAGGTCGTTTGAGATGGCAATTTTACCTAAACATTTTACCTTTCCTTTACTATTGTCTCCAAACGTGATCTTGTCATATTCCGCACATTTGTTATTTAGTGAGGAGAACATATTGTGATTACCGGTCATGTGTTGAGTGCATCCACTATCGAGCACCCAATGTTGTCCTCCCGCCTTGTAATTGACCTACAAAACAAAGTTAGGTCCTTTTAGGTACCCAAACCTTTTTGGGTCCTTGGAGGTTAGTTACCAAGGATTTTGGGACCCAAATGGCTTTCTTTTTGGCACCAATGATCGGGGTTCCAACAAATTTGGCTTTAATATCGCCATTGTTCATTTTCTTCAATACATAGCAAGAATTGAATATAAGAGATGAAATGCTTTTGTTAGCATGGCAATTCTTTTCAATGTGACCTAAATTTTTACATTTGTTACAATATCCCTTTTCTTTTACAAAATCGGTTTTAGATGGAACAAAAGCATGTTTACCTTTTTTGGGAATGAAACCTAGTCCTTCTTTTCTTAAGGAAAATCTTTGACTATCTAGAAGATGTCTTAATTTTGATTCTCCTACATAGTATTTAGCTAGGTCATTGGTTAGTTTTTCAATTTTATCCTTAAGTTCATTATTTTCAAGACTAAGCACATTATCATCAATTTTAGGTCTTGATGGGAATTCAATTAAGTCTTTACAAGAAGTAGATATGCTAGAAGTCGACATCATGGACAAATCATTCAAAATATTGCAAGTGATGCCTATGTCATTACTCGATTTGTTGGCTTTATGAGTAATTAGAGAGTCATGAGCTTCCTTGAGCATCTCATGAGTTTCTTTGAGACTCTCATGAGATGTGTTTAGCTCCTCATAGGAATTTTGAAGAGTTTTGTATCTCTTCTTCAATTCCTTGAATTTTTATTTTTCCTTACTCATATAGTCATCAAAATCAGTGATCATCTCAACTAGGTCATCATAAGTATATTCATTTTCATCACAAGATACCTTTGATTCTCCTTTAGCCATGAGGCAATGAGGAGTGGAGAATAGAGATGGAGCTTCCTTGATAGCTACCCCGGCGAGTCCTTTGGGTGACGCTTCATCTTCATCATCGGAATCGGAACTTGAAGCATCCGAATCCCACTCAATGAAGCAAGCTTGTCCATCCTTCTTATAATATTTCTTGAAAACCTTCTTCTTGCTTTCTCCTTCCTTTTCGTACTTCTTCTTCTTCATTGATTTTTCTTCTTCCTTGTTTTTGCATTGTGTGGAGATGTGACCCTTTTCACCGCACTCAAAACATCTTCTCTCTTCAAATGGGTTCCTCTTGGATGTTTGTCCTTTCTTGAAAGACTTCCCTTGATATCTTTTCTTCATGAACCGCTTGAATTTTCTCACGAAGAGAGCCATTTCCTCATCGGTGTCTCTCTCATCACTTTCCTCTTCATTGTCTTCCCTTTTGGAGACTTGAGATTTGAGTGCAATGTTCTTCTTCTTGGAGTCGAAAGCCTCATCTTTCACTTCTTCTTGAGATTTCTTGAATATATCATGAGTGAGAATCTCACTCAAGACTTCCAACAGAGTCACACTCTTCAAGTTCGAACGCACAAGTAAGGTTACAATTGTATCATATTTAGAAGGTAAAGCTCTAAGAAACTTATGACAAAACTCCACGTTTGTGACATCCATACCAAGCCCTTTTAACTCATTTACGATGTTATTTAATCGGTTAAACATCTCCGATGCATCTTCATTGGGCAACATGACAAACTTTTCAAATTGGCCCTTATGGATAAATAGTTTAGCATCCTTGACCATCGAGGTTCCTTCATGAATATCCATAAGATTTCTCCAAATATCATGGGCCGTTTCAAGTTTACAAATTCTATTAAATTCACCTAGATTTAGAGCACTATAAAGAACATTCATGGCTTGAGCATTAGCTAAGGCATTATCTCTATCTAAGTTGGTCATGTCATCATCATCAAGAATTGCAAACCCCTCATCCACCACTTTCCAAATCTTTCCACCCATGGCTTTAAGATAGACCATCATTCTAGTTTTCCAATAAGTATAGTTAGATCCATCAAAGAGTGGTGGTTTACCAATATTGATCCGACCCTCACTAGCCATCTTTATCCTACTCCGGGATGGTTAAATCCTCTAAAATGGAGTCCTTGCTCTGATACTAATTGAAAAGATCTAGGATATCGACTAGAGGGGGGGTGAATAGGCGATTTTAGCAAATTACAATAAATCAAGCAATTAGAAGTAAATGAGAGCAAAATAAATAACACACGATGAACAAGGAGCAAATTTCACACAAGGATATATCCCGTGGTCTCGGTGATTTGCCGATCACCCCTAATCCACGTTGAGGCAAACTCAAATCTCTAACCGCTCCTCTATCTAGTCAACCTTCTCTCGAGAAGTGACCTAGATCTTGAGCCGGATTAGTGTGATGAGTTATCCAAACCTTGATTTCACTAAGGATGCACTTTACCGCTCCGGAAAGGCGTGCTCAAACCTTTCACAAGACGTTTTGAGGCTTCTTCACAATCTTCCTTGAAGAGCTCTTCAAAACCTTTCTCCTAGCCGTCTAGGAGCCGGCAAACTCCAAGAGTAACAAGCCGGTGATGATCACTTAGCCTTCTTCTAGTGCCACAAGATTGATTTAATGATCAAAATGCAATGCACTAGAAGATCTCAAATGCACACTCTCACAAATTCGAGAATTTGAACCCTAGAGTGTATGAAACTAGCTTAGGCTCTCAAGGATGATGACAATGCTCAAGATTATGCCCAAAAGTTGTGAACAGGGTCGGGCAAGGGAGTATATATAGCCCCCACAATTAATATAGCCGTTACAGGCCGTTGGGAGAAAAAGATCACCTGGCGGTCAGACCGCAGGCACAAGCTCGGTCAGACCGCCGCAATTGCAACGGCATTAAACAGGCGCAATAAATGCTCAACTGCCCTTGTCAGGCACACATACGGTCAGACCGGAGTATATTTCGGTCAGACCGTGAAACTGTCTAGAGACGACATAGTTTCTGGACACCTTATACGGTCAGGCCGATATATACGGTCAGACCGGCAAAACGGTCAGACCATAGTTCAAAAACACGGTCAGACCGATTTAGCGGTCAGACTGGTCTAACAAACAGTCAGACCGTAATAGCTCAAAACACCAGAAGGGGTAAATCAAGAAGTTCCAGGAGACAGACCTTGGTCTCAACTACGGACAGATCGGCCTATAAAAAGAATGCACTATGCTTAGACTACACGTCGGTCAATCCGAGATTTTAATTGGTCAGTCCGTGAATTCGGTCAGACCGGTCCAACATACGGTCAGACCGACTGAGACATTGTTGAGCAGAAAAGAGCTGAAACAAGCATTTTCAAAGGATGTGACCTTCTAGTATGCAATGCATGTTGATTTTATGATTTGTGGCACAAAGATGAAGTATATTGTGATACACCACATGCTCCTCTTAATAGTACGGCAACTATCCTAAAATCCAGTCAAAATTCTTCTCTAATCATCTTAGACCAGTAAAAAGGAAAAGACCATATTCCGTACCTTTGCCTTTTTGATCAATGCGTCCTTTCTTCGCCTTTCATTAACCTGTCTTTTAAGTATCTTCTTAACACAACTAGACAGGTAACGTTAGTATAGCATTTGTAGTTGTCATTAATTATTAAAACATCCTATAGGGGCCTAGAAGCTACACATGGTCACGGTCGCAGCCGCGACCTCAGTCTCTTCATCATTGACAAGTTTTGAGAGATAACTCTGTTGAACCTCCTTGTAAATGATAGCTTCAGGTTCCTTAGTAGTCCCAACAACATCTAGTGCTTCAGATGGAGCTGTCGTGGCAACTCTGCCATAGAAGATGTTAACCCCGTTGCAACAGTCATTTCACTGTCTGGTATTGCAGCAGGGGGTGGGCTTGACCTGTACATTCATTTTTATGACTATCTGAGTAAATGCCTAACTAATTTCCAAGGAGGAAGAAGATAAAAACTTTTTTGAGGATCTCCTCATAGATTCTGCAGGTCTTTTCCTCCGCAGAATAAGAGTAATACCATCTTCCTCCTCCTCGCTTTCCTCTCCCTGTACAACTAAGGAATAATTTCTAGTTGTATTTGGAGAAATGCAAAGGCAAAAATGCTTTACCGTTTCAGCTGCTGATTTGACATTGACGGCTTTAGATGAAGTTTCCCTGACAGCCTTCTTCAGATTAATTTTGCTGGGGGCTGAAGTCTTCATCTTAGATGAGGATTGACCTTTGGGCTGGAGGGAATTTTCTTCAACTTCTTTGATGCAGGACCCCCAAAAGTCCCAGCATCATTTCCAGTTTGTTTCATCCCAACCAATTGGCCCATGAGCAACTATAGGAATTGGAATGCTTTTCTTCGATTATTGTTGTTTAATGGGTTAAAATATACAAAATTTTCCGAAAGAGATTTATCTTTGGACGCTCTTGTATTAAGATGTCGTTGCCACCTACCAAACTATGCCGTCTTGGTGCATCCATTTCACCTTCTGTGGTCGGATTGTATAATTTTAAGAGAGCATCAGTTCTCCTCTCGACCCTAGAAGTAGGTAAACTTGTTTGGGAAATACAATAAGCTCAAAAGAGATTGAGAACATTATTCCAATCTACAAGAAGGGGGCTTTACCTTGATTATGTCCAAGGTTCCATCTTGTATAGAGCGCACCTCCCAGACAGGATGCACCCTTTTCTTTAGCGGACTAATCTGGTTCTTTATGTAATCCCGAATGACATCCCGCCCGGTTAAGCCCTCACGCGCTAGGTGGAGGATATCTTGGGCTTGCTTCTACAATTCTTCATCCAACTCCGGCGCAGAGTCTTTTTCATTGCTCTTCTCTGGTCAAAGGTTTTCGAACTAGAGATGGCTCTCTTTAGGAGCTAGGCAATAGAACCAGCGTTGGTTCCATCCATGAACAGAATCGCAGAGAGGAACAACTGGATAGTCTTTTTTTCTCTCAGGCAAAAGTAGACACATCCAGCAGCATTTGTACTCTTTGACCAAACCAAGAAATAAAAACTACGGAAGAGGGAAATGTTGGGCAGAACTCCAACAAATGCTTTGCACAGATACTGGAAAATGGCTAAACACAAAACATAATTGGGATGCAGGTTTACCAATTCCAACCCGAAATGGTTGAGAACGCTGAGAAAGAATTCATTTTCAGGCAGGTGAAATCCGCAGCGTAAGAAGTCTTCAAAGATCACTAGTTCGTTCTCCTTGATCACTAGTGTTTCTTCCTTCCCAGTGGGTCAATATGGAATCAACGACCTCAAAGGCAAGATCTCTTCTTTCTCTAGGATATCCAAGTTTTCCATGTCATAGTAGATGGATCAGCTTCAGGATGCCATTTGATTAAGAGAAAAGGGGTTTTGCATAAGAGGGTTTTTTGCGGCGTAAGGCGGCGAAGTTTGCAAGACTAGGGTTTTTGAGACTTTGGAAACTGTATGTTGCTCTTACATATGTCGTTGGCATTAAATGTTTCCCATGATGGATCTGACGGGCGCACCCAAGTTCTCCTTGGAACCTGTTAGAATCTGAAACGAAAATGAATATTTTTGAAATCCGAAAAGTCATTTTGTTTCAAATTCAGGGGCTAGATGTCAGTCACCCATACCATATTATAACCAGGGGATTCTATGGTCTCAATTTTCTATTGTCGTGGTGACCGTGGTTATAGTATTACTTGTGAATGTTATGGTCGCAGAGATATTTGCCTGCAATCATATTTTTTCTTGCAGAGATATTTACTTGTAATCATAATTGATAACAGAGATGAAATTGGATTATGCATAATCAAATCATTAATCCATTAAAAGCTTGGTTGTAAGAAAAATATCTTTATTATTTCTTTCAATCTTTACATAAAAAGGGACACTAGCGACCAACGAGTCAGCCTGGTCCGAAAGGAGAACACAAAGTTCCCCGAGGGACAAGTTATCGTTAGTAGGGCTAACAATAGCCGCCCCAAGGGAATTAGCAACGCTTCTTATTTTTTCAAGATCGTCTTTTATTGTGAGACTACAACCGGCCCTTATAGCATTAGAGATGTCCTTCTACTCTCGAGCAAGGTCCCTCTCCATGTGAGCCAACCTTGTAGCCTCATGAGCTCTGTCACAATTAGTCTTCAGGCGATCAACGAGCTTGAAGGTAGCGTTGAGGTCGAGTCCTCGCCTAATGGACCGCTCCTCAATCTCCTCTTTTTCTTCTTGGAGAGTTCTACATAGAGCAGTCTTTTCCCTCAGAAGAACCTGGATCTCAGCAAGTTGTTCGCTGAGAACCCACAATGCCTTGTCCTCCTGTATAGACGAAGGATCAATCCAGGTCGCATACAAGAAGAATTAAGAAATAAAAAAGTATTTACCTAGGAGGCAGATGCTGACTGGGTAACAGAAAAATTTGGTACAAGAACAATACCATCCCCCTATATATTCAATAAAAATTGAGTCATTCCTAACTAAGCAACTTAGTTAGAGAGATAATCAATAAATACCTCGGCTTTGATTCAGAAGGATATGGTAAAAAAGATCCTAAAATCGAAGACCATAGGTTGTCAATCTCTTTCCTTCTGTCATAATCACTTTGTTCAGAAGGGGTTGACACCATGGTTTGAGAAGCAGTGGCAGTTAACACTTCGGACCTCATTAGTTTCTTTGATCAGGAACCACTGGATGATCCTACATCATCACCTGCTCGCTTCTTTGAAGTTATTGACTCCTCAACTACCTAGAGAATTCCAAAATGTATTACCTTGGAAATCCTTTACCCAAAAAGGGAAGATGAACGCAAATTCTTCAAAAGAGAGTTACCTTTTGAAATGCTTGCATGACATTATCTTCTATTGCTAATTCCTCTTCGTCACTCTCAACAACTTGTTTAGAGCTTTGACTCGCCATTAGGACGAGAACAAGGAAGAAGGGATGAAATTAGAAGATGAAAAGAAGTTCTAAAACTTAACAAGTGAAAGCTTGAAGATCCCAAAATGTAAAAGCTAAGTATTTATAGAACTCAGAAGTTATAGTTTGTATTCAAAACCTCGAGTTCTTAAAAGGCTTTTAAGTTTTGCTTCGAATTATAGCAAAAGATTTCATAATGACCGGTCAAAATTGCACCCAAATTTCTTCTTGGGAAACGAAGCGGCACACAGTAGGAAAAAGAAACATCTTTTTGCAACAGGAGAAGGTGAAACGTCAGAATGTTTATATAATTAAATTTAAAAGATAATTGAATTCAAAATAACAAAGTATGTAACTTGATAGTTCAACTTTGGGGCTAGCTGACGAGGATTATAACCCGAGTTGGTCACCTTTGCCGTTCTATAGTAGCAAGGACTACAAAACGAGATTTTTACCTCTCTATGGTCTCAAGAACCCAAGAGGGAGACAATAGAATAGTCCAAGATATTCTGGACATGACCTATTTCATGGTCTCACTGTGAGATGTCGCGGGCTTTGTAGTCTCTAGATATCCACAATACCGAAGTCGTAGAGATCATGGTCTCACATACCCACGAATATTGTGCACATGGAGATATTTTCCCGTGGTCGCTCAGGTCGTGAAAGACATAAAGATAGCCATGTATTGTTGTAGGTAATAAGCGACCTTGGCATACTAAAGAGTTAAAACATCCAACGGTTATATGATTAGCCTCATTCAATCATATATAGTAGTTGCGCCTATTTTACCACTACCGCTGTCTAGATGTTTCAGCTCCTTAAGTTCCTTGTGACCGACAAGAAGGTGAAAGTGCAATCATAAACTGGCATAATTGCACATTATGGTCGGGGCACGTCTGTCTCACAGTGACCCTTCAATCCCGTAATTGACGACTGGCAACGAGCTATAAAAGGAAGATCGCCGGGAGAGATCAAGGGACCAAGCAAGAGATTCAAGACACGACAATTAGATGAAACGAGAGTGGGCAATTTCGGAGGCGATTCGGGTGGAGATTGGAGTCTTGATAGATTTATTTGCTGATGATTGTCTGGCTCCTTTCTTCTCCTGTTGCTGATTCCCTTCTTGTGTTCTGGCTTTGTCCTACTACTTGTTTGTCTTTTTTGTTTGGTTGTGAGTTGGTTAATCTGGGGTTCATGATGTTTGATTCTTCATCTTTGGACTGGTTCATTGGTCGTGGATTTCTTATGTCCATGAGGAATTCGTTTCATTCTAATGTGATTAAAAATGTTAAGTTTTCTTCTAGCGATTTCCTTCTGGTTGCTTCTTTTTGTAGAAGAAAATTTCATCCTTCAAAAGATTCGTTGAGCAAGATTTTGGCTGCTTATTTTGGTGGTCTTGTCATGGATTTTAGAGTTAAAGGATTAACTGATTTTAGCTTCAAATTCTCAGTTTGTGATAAAAAAAATTGGTTTTGCCATTCTTAAGCTGAATCAGATTATTCATAAAGATTTTTCCTTATTCTTCTCCCTTTGTAGAGATGGAGGTCCCAACTGGAGAAGAGAATTCAACCTTTGGAATTTGGAGCAAGAAAAAGAATGGTCTTTGGTTCATCGTACAAAAAATTCTCCTCGATCTGGTGTTTCCTTTTTTGATCGGATTCAATTCCCTGGTTATCTTCACTCTAGAAGGTTGGATCAATCTCTTGGTGTTTCAGTGTTTGAATGTCTTCAGTTTCCGAACATCCATTCTTCTCAACGGTCTCCTGTTTTGGCCCCTCGGAATTCTCTTCGTTGTTTTAATTGCCTTGCCTTGGGTCATTTCAAACAGGAGTGTTGTTCTTTGGCTCGTTGTTTGAATTGTTTTAATTATGGGCACGTAAGGCATTCTTGTTTGAAGTGTCACTTGGTGTGGAAGAGGAAGAGGTCTTCTGTTCTCCAGGCTTCTCATGTTAGTGGAATTGGTGCAGTCGCCTCTCCTTTCACGCCTCTTTCTGGGGGAGCTTCCTTGGATCGAATGACTAGATGGTGTCCTTCATTTGGAACTGATTTGGATCCAGTGGCCAGGATGGCCTTGAGCAAGGGTAAATGTGTTCTCTGTCACTTTGATAATTTCTCTGAGTTTTTTGGGTTTCGTGATAGCACTGCTGTCAATCATTACGTCGCTCAGCCTCCCTCCACTTCTTCTTCCACTTTCGATCACTTTGTGCTGGCATCCTATTTAGCCACTGTTCTTCTTGTTAATTCCATCAAAAACATGGCAAATTACTGGGTGAATCCGGCTCCCTTTCTGAGAGAAGGGTTGGATGGAATTGTAGTGCCAGGTCGGCCTCTTCGTGCCAGGTGTGTTTCTACTAGAAGTGAGACTAATGAAAACACTGCTATTGTTAGTCTTGCGCCAGAGGCTGTGGCTCCAATTCAAGTGATTAGGAACTATTTCCAGAATGCGAGAGAGATTCCAGCTCATGTTTATCCTTCAAGACTGGGTGATGCCTCTGTTCGTTTTCAATCAACTCTTCAAAGAGACATTCTCCTGGAGAAAGGGCTTCATGTGGAGGCTGATTTCTTGCTTTTCCTTAACCACCGTAATGAGGGTTTCAATGCTAGAAGAGTTAGCTTCAGTCGTGAAGTTTGGTTAATGCTTTTAAACTTCCCTCTTGACTTATGGTCTATGCAAACTCTTAGTAAGGCAATTTCTTCTTTTGGTTTTCTTAAAGAATGGGATAGTGACTATCAAAGATATGGTGATAGATTTCATGCTTTGGTTAAATGCTTAGTGACTTCGTTAGTTGATATTCCCCGTTACCTGGTTATTTCTGAGCCCAGTGAGTCGTTAGGAAGAAGCTGGACTGTTCAAGTGGTTATATGTCATTCTTGTCTGACTGGGGCTTTGGCGGGAGATGAAGATGACCCTGAAGATCCTCACCCTGATCTGGATAATGCTAAAAATAACCCAATGATGAGCAAAACATGAACCTTGATGATGATCCTAAGAATAATTTGGATGTTGGAGATCCTATTTGGGACGCTCTAGTCCCTCAACAACCAGAGGTCTAGGATGCTTGGAGAGCAAATGATCATTCTTCAAATTCCTTTGGATCTCCATCTGGCATTGTCATTGATTTTGAAGATGATTCCCTTCGCTCACTCTTGTTTGGTTTGCCACTGGAGAATTTTATTAGGAAGCTAAATTTGCTGCTTTGTTTCCAATGTTCTTGGAGTTTGCTCAATTCCTCTGCCCCAAGGAATTCTTCTTCTTCTGGTCTTTCTCTGTGGATAGAGAATCAGCTTCCCTCCTTTCAATCCAAGAAAAGGAAGATGAAGGTTCCGTTGGAGGCCTCGAGGCTACGTCGTAGTCCAAGATTGGCGGCTAAATTCAGAGGTTTCAAACCTGGTGCCATGCTGCCCCCTGTTCCAGATCATCCTGGTGCCTCTCAGCTTCCTATTCCAGATCTCTCTTTGGAGATGTTGCAGGCTTTTGGTTCCTTCTGTGGAAACCCTTCAAAGTTAACCTCTAAGAAAAATTTACAAGTGCCAAGGATCATGGAAATCGATGATTAGCTTTTATTGCAAGATCTGTTTATTGAATCGTTCTTTGTTGTTGAAAGACTTGGGATGTATATTTATTTTTGGATGGCTGGCACTTATGTTTTGTTCCATTGTAACCTGGTTTGTTACAATGCTTTGTTGCTTAACTCTATGTTTGATCTATGCATAATTCTAGAAAGTTTAATATTCTTAATTGGAATAATAGAGGGTTAAACTCTCTGGATAAAAGGATTGCTATCTGTAGCAAAATTATGGATGAAAATTGTTCTATTTTCTGTTTGCAAGAAACCGATGCGACAACGACCCGATCTTCCAATATGTTCTACTTTGTGGAACGGAAATGTTCGCGTTTAAAGACTTCCAATCAGCGGGGATTGAATCCTTGCAATCGCTACACCCACGCACCTGTCGTTATCAACCGTGCTCACGCCCGGATGACCTTACCATGAAGGTTAATTCCTACATGCAGATTTTATGTTCGTTTGAAGGTGAGTTGCTCCCTGGTGGCCGAACTGGACTCCATCTCGTGTACAACTTGGGCCAATGCTTGCCTTAGTGAAGAATTACTTCCTTACTGGTACATCCCATGGTTTCTAAGTACAAGAACATCATCATTAGATAGTAACCTATCCTCCAAAGTATAAGTATGTAACCCTAGGAACAAACTCACCTGGTAATTTAACTGTCGTGCACGTACCCGTGTAATTGGTCCTTGCATAGGAGGTGATGGAATTGAAGTAGTGTATGTAGTGATGTCCTCATCAAAACCAAAGTTCAAACTGTAGATTTTTTTCTGATTAAGTCCTTGTGCCCCAGATTTTGGAATGAATTTGAATTCATTCCTTCAAGTGGCAATTCTGGAGGGATTAAAACAGCTTAGAATAGCATTTTTTTCAGTAAAGAAGATGTGATGTTTAATGACTTCTGTCTTACGGTTACTCTAAAACATAAACTCTCTGGTGTCCTTTGGATGATTTCAAATGTTTATGGTCCTTGTTGTCCTCAGAGGAAGTTGGAGTTTCTTGATTGGTTTCGAAACTTTTCGGTTCCTTCCAATTTTCTTTGGATAATTATGGGGGACTTCAATCTCTCAAGGTTTCCTTCTAATAAGAACAAGGGAGTTTTTAACTTTAGAGAAGCTGATCTTTTTAATGTGTCTATTAATCATCTTAATTTGGAGGAGTTGGCCATTAAAGGAAAGCAGTTTACTTGGTCTAATATGCAAGTTCATCCTACTCTGGTTAAACTTGACTGGTTTTTTGTGAATGGTGGATGGTTGAAGGCCTTTCCTAACACTTATGTCACAACTTCTAGTAGACCTTTGTTGGATCATTTCCCTTGTGTTGTTCATATTTCTTCTCTCTTCCTTCATGCCAAGATTTTTAGATTTGAAAACTTTGGACACATTGTCATGGTTTTTTAGATGTTGTCACTGGTACTTGCAATACTGTTAGTTCTGATGATAATGTTATTAGGAGAATCAATTCTAAATTCAAGACTTTGAGAAGAATTTTGAAAGGATGGAGTAAGCAATTCAAGATCTCTCAAATCTATGAGCAAAACTGTTATTTTACTTTGAACTTATTGGACGGCTTGGAAGAACAGAGGGATCTTTCTTAGATGGAATTCAACTTCGGAAATATTTTGAAGTCTCATTTGAAAGATCTTTAAAGGAATAGACATGAGTATTGGAGATAAAGAGGAAGGTTACGTTGGGCTAAATTGGGGGATGAAAATACTAGATTTTTTCATTCTGTGGCTTCTAATAATTTTAGAGTCAATCATATTGTTTCTATTAAGAATGATTTGGACATTGAGCTTTTCAACCATTCGGAATTGCAAAACATCTCTGGTTTCCTTTAAGGATAGAATTGGTTCTTCAGACTTCCAAGGCATGTTATTCAATCTCTCTGAGCTCTTTTCTCCTTCTCTGTCTGAGCTTTCTGGTTTGGAAGCAAACTTCTCTTTTCAAGAGATTGATTCGGTTATTTTTAATATGCCTTTGGATAAGAGTCCTGATCCAGATGGCTTTAATGGAGCATTCTTTCGGGCTTGTTGGATGATCATTAAATATGATTTTTATGATCTCTTTCATCAGTTTTTGAGGAACAAGCAGAACTTTTTAGAATTAATTCTTCCCTTATCACTTTGATCCATAAGAAATATGGTGCCAATAAAGTTTCTGATTATCATCCAATCTCTTTACTCAACAGCTCTTTAAAGATCATCACCAAGCTTCTTGCTAATCGCTTGCAGCAAGTAATTACCTCCATTATTCATCGCAATTAGTATGGCTTTATTAAATCTAGAGCTATTCAAGACTATGTTGCCTGGGCATATGAGTACATTAATTTTTGCAAGGCTGGTCATAATAAAACTATCCTTTTGAAATTGGATTTTGAGAAAGCCTTTGATATGATAGAACATGCTGCTATTATTGAGGTTCTTAAGGCTAAAGGATTTGGTGATAACTGGCTTAGTTGGATTAAGCTGATTTTGGAATATGGATCCTCCAATATTCTTCTAAATGGAATTCCTAGTAATCAAATTTGGTGTAAGCGGGGAGTTAGACAAGGTGATCCTTTGTCACCTTTACTTTTTGTGCTTGTAGCTGATTTGCTGCAATCAATTTTAAACTCGGCAAAAGACAAGGGTCGTCCTAATCTTCCTGTTTTATATGAGGGAAATGAGGATTTTCCTATCGTTCAATATGTCGATGATACTCTTATCACTATGAAAGCGGACGTGAAAGAAGTTTTTCTTCTCAAAGCTCTTCTTCATTTCTTCGCCACCTCCACTGGTTTAAGAGTTAACTTTCATAAATTCTTCATGGTTCCTATTAATTGTTCTGATGATCTTTTTTTGAATCTTACTGGGATTCTTGGATGTCAAGTGGGTCTTTCCCTTTAATTATTTGGGTCTACCTCTTTGTCTCTCTAAGCCTAAGGTAGAATGTTACAATTTATTGATTGAAAGATTTGAAAGAAGACTTTCTGAATGACAATTCTCTTTTTTTTCTTTGGGAGGAAGATTGACCCTAATCAATTCGGTTCTTTCTTCTCTTCCTATGTTTGTTATGTCCACGCTTAAAATTCTCCAAGCTGTTCTCGACAGAATGGATAAAATTGAAGAGCTTTTTTTGGAGGGGAAATTAACTTGCTTTGGTAGTCATTGTCAAATTGCTTGGGACAAAGTTTGTAAACCTAAATCAAATGCTGGGCTCGGAGTTATCAATTTAAGAATCCAAAACTTGGCTCTTCTGTTGAAATTCTTGTTTAAGTTCTTTAACAAGAATTCATCTCCATGGGTTCAGTTAATTTGGTCTCATCATTATTCGAATTGTCTGCCGTTGGAGTCTTGGTTAGGTCCTTTTGGTAGAAGGACATTTTGCATCTTTTAACCTATTTCAAAAGCATTTCTTCATGCAAGATTGTGTTAGGGGATACTTGTGACTTGTGGAATGATCTCTGGACTTCTAAAATTTTAGCTCATAAATGGGCTGAATTTTTTTTTTCCTTTTCTTCACGAAATTTGACTACTCATCAATTTTGGAGCTTGAATAGCTTGGATTCTATTTTTCGTTTCCCTCTCTCGGAGCCGGCTTATAGACAATTTCAGAGTTTATTGGTGCTTCATCATGATACAAGTGATCTTGTTTCTTTGAATGATTGTTGGACTATCTTTGGAAGTAATTCGCATACATACAAAACCAATAAGGTTTATAAGAGGTTAATGGGTATTGCTTTCTCTCATCCCATTTTCAGTCTCTGTTGGAAGACAAAGTATATACTTAAAATTAACATTTTTGCTTGGATTCTCCTTTGGGAATGTCTTAATACTAGAGAGAGATTAGGAAGGAGAAACTTGTTGATCTCTTCATACGAGTGTGAGCTTTGTCCTAATGGTTTTCTTGAATCACATTTTCATCTCTTCTTTGAATGTGCTTTTGCTCTTCAATGCTGGAATCTTGTAGGCATCAGTTGGATTGGAAATTTGGCCAATTCTGCTAGACTGATTTACTTTGGAAACTTAAAGAAGACAATCAGAGATCCAAAGACTTTCTAATGGAAATCATTATGTTGTCCTTGTGGAATATTTGGAAAATTAGAAATTCCAAAATTTTTAATCATCAGCCTGGGAATCTCTTTTAAGTTGGAGAAGCTCTTATATTGGATTTAAAACTTGTTGCTGTTCGTTCTCCTGAAGGCATTAGAGAAAAACAGTCTTAGATGGGTTGATCTTTTGTAATGAATTGTTTGTTTTTTTCCTTTTCTCTTGTAACTTGGATTCTCTTTATAATATTATTACTAGCAGTAGGCGGCTTGCCTACTGTCTTTTCTTCAAAAGAAAAAGAGATTCAAGACACGATACTTTAAAACTAGACACAATAGATCAATATTGACTGTAAGATAAAAAGTACAAGATTGTTCTTAGTCCATCTAAGAACATTCTTGATTCTCTTCTTGTAGTTCTCAATTTACATAGTGAAATCCCAACAAGAAATAGGATTATTACTCACCATCAGAGAGTCCGAACTTGTATAAATTTCTTTCTTCCTTTGACATAGATACTATAATTTACCTGAGGTTCACTTTAGATTGGCTTCACATTCTCCCTCAATATTCAAGTAAGTTCGACTAAGAATCAAAGTCCCAATCGTCGACAATCAGTTTTTCAAAAATCGACCAGGTTAGTCGGATCACGAAAAAACCGGCTAGATCAACCAGTTTTTTTCCAATCTGCTTGTTACTCTGGTCTTGTAAGGATGGCTGGCTCGGTCTAGCCCTCAATTTGGCTTTTTTTTAATCCAATAGCTGGTCTAGTTTGGATTTAATAACATTGTTTTGAACTCAAGTGATCTTATATAATACACCTCTTTCATACTTCATATCATCTAGGACTAAATTGGGCTAGAAATGTCTCAAAGAGCAAAAACTCCATTTTTTTTCCTCTTTTATTATTTTCTAATTCAGTTCATACATTCAGTCTCTTCAACCAAATGTCTCAAAGAGTGAGCGTATCTGTGAAACAGTACTACTACTGTTCATAGCTACTGCACTTATTGTAAGAGAGCAGCCACTTTAGACTCGCCTGGGATGGTGTTGGTGAGTTCTAAAATGTGTTGGATGATGGTGAAGAATTCTGGAAAATGATTAGAACAACAAACTACAAAATAGTATTTTTTGAAAATTTAACATAGGTCATCTTTATTAAGGTCAAATCCTTGACATTGTTAGAGTGATATTTTCAAAAGAAAATTTGTTTTTCGGTGGCACTAAACTAAATATGTGTTTATCAGTGGTATGTTATCACTGATTTCTCCCGATTTCAAAAAATAAATCGGGCCGATTGCTCCCAATTTAAAAAAAATAAACCGGGCGGATCCCGAACCCTGTATCCAGCCAGCCATTCCAACCAGAATACGGATTCCTATTCCAGGTAAGCACCGACTTCAGGTTCCGTGTAGCATAAGTAAACCGATTCGAGCTCTCAGGCTCTCAGCCAAGCCAGCTGGGCTACCCCCCTCCATAAATAGACCCAAGCGATGCCCTGTTCGTAGTTCATTCATCCGGTCTGGTCTTTTTGTGTTTAGCATGCGTTTAGCCAAGTTTATAATTTCTCGTTTTGCTCTCTCCCACGTATAGTTGCTCGGTTGCTACGCCTCATTTCAATTTGATTAGCTCGCTTGCTTTCTGTGCTCGCAGATTACTAGTTCGTCCGTCTCCATGCGATGCGGGGAGCCAGCCATCCGTTTGGTTGTTCGGTTTGCCTCTGATTCCTCTCGTCTTGTTGTAAGTTTTTGATTTCTAGGGTTCCATGTGGTCATCTATGTCTCGTGCTCGCCGATTTGGACTGTTACTTTGCTGGATTGTTTCATTTGTTTTTGTTGCACGGATTCGATGAATAATGCCAGATTTGGGCTATTTCCCGTGTAATCATGGGATATTTGGTGTTTTTGATGGATCGGACGCTTTGTACTCGTAACTGCTGTCTCTTTTGTGGCTAATCATGAGTTTTTGATGGATCGGATTTAAGTTATGGGGGAGTAGCACGAGGTGTATTCGAGACCCTGTATAATTTGTTACTGTGGGATCCGATTGGATGACGGCTAGCATGATATGAATTGAAGAGTCAAGTCTTGGTCTTATGGCTTTCATAGTTCTACAGATACGATGTCGTTTTCTGGTTGTGGATACGTATTGAAGAGTCGAGGTTTGGTCTTATAGTTCATGTGTTCTCCTGATATGGTGATGTTTTGTTAGGTTTGTGTTGTGTATTATCAGAGGCTGTGATGACCCTAATGTTGTTATTGTTTATCAGATTGGTAGGCAGAGGTTGAAGTTTCTGGCAGTGCTCTGAAGCTGGACAAAGCAGAGATTCTCAGTGGAATACCTTAATGCTCTGTTTGGACACTAAAACCCCCCTGTTTTTGATTAATTCATTTGCACGTTCTTTTATTGTGGCCTCTGATAATTCTGATTTGGATTGTTGGTTGTTTGGACCGTTTCTAGCAATTGGAGCTATATGGTCGCTGGGAGAGAGAGTCAGTTTTGGATATCTTTTTCCGTGGGATCTTCCTTCATGCAAATTGGTGGTCATTTTACAGACTTAATGAGAAGTAACTTTTCAATCATATGGTGTTCCTATGTGGTTTAGGGTAACTGATCTGAGCAGTGTGCTCATCTCTATCATCATGAGTTGACGCATTTTTTTCCCATGCTCATTCAGGGACGACTAATTTGAAGCTGGGGTGAAATTATTAAGCAACCTCTACTCCCTTGGTTAAGCTACAAAATCATTCTCACTGCTAGTAGAAATTATGTGTAGGTGGTACTAAATATTGGAATAAGGAATTTCTCTTCTACAAATAGTCTTAAGTGCTCCTTTGATTTTTAGTTTGATGTTATTTCTTGATCTAGTTTCTAATTTCTTATGGGATGGCTATGAAGCACAATAGATTCTGGTTTTGATTGCTTGCCTTTTGTTTTTCACACTTGGTTCATGGAGTCTTATCTCGTAATGGAAGAAATCAAGTTTGGTTGACAGTTGACACTTATGTCTATGATTAGTGGTTCTATTATTGAACTATTGGTGGCATTGGTCATGTGAGCTCTCATTTGTTTACTCGCCAGGTTGGAACCATTTCGACTTTAATTTTTGGTCTCTAATAGAAATTCTTTTAATATTGATGCTCCTGACTGGCTCCCTATCTGCAGCTTAAATGACTGATACAGTTGTTTTAATTTTGTTTATTTCATCTGTCCGATGATATGATATATTATTTCTTTCTGTTGGGTAGCGACTAGGTCTGTTTCTAGATTGATTAATGTGAGGTGGATACCAGTTCTTTGGTTGATTGATCGGTTGACAAGTGAACTTACATGTCAGATTAATGATTGGTATGTGCCTTAGTCTCTCTTGGTTGATCCTCTCCTGTAGTGAAGAAGACAATACAGATGAATTCAATTGAAGAGTACAAGTTTGATTCATCATATGATGGTTTAGAAGTGTTTGTTGCCTGATTAAAATTATGGCAGTTTTGAAGCTTCTGTTGACTGACTGAAAATTCTGGAATTATGAGCAGCAGTAGTGTTCTAACTCTAGTAATTTGGATTTTGTGTTGATCTGCAGAGATTAATGACTGAATGACTCTGTTGCATGGATTCCAAGCTGACTGGAAGATTCTAGAATTTGAAAAACAGATGATTTGCTTTGGACCCTTGACTCTCATTTTGATTGACTAGTCTAAGCTCCTTTTATGGTGTGGGACATTCTGATTCCGATCGTTGGTTATTGAATTGATTTTCAGAAATTGTTCTTTTCATGGCAATGGAGCTTATTGGGTGGAACCGGTCTCCTACTGAAGTAGGCTTCTACCCTCTAGGTGAGGGGTTAGTCTTTTATCATAGTCACCAAGATTGTGCATTCCTCATTTTCTCTCCTTGATTGTGCATTCTTCCTTTGGGGCATCTATATGGTCCATGTGCACCATTTAGCAATTTGGTGCGTGCTTTTTTAAAATCTCCCTTTTTTACATATTAACATTTAAGCTTGTTGCCCTCTATCAACATATGATTATAAAGTAAAATTTCTTGCTATCTCATAAAAAACATATTTAAGCTAAACTAAATTCACCGAGCTTTTTTCCAAATTATATGAAAATTGACAACTAAAGTGTGTGCACTTACAATTAGTAGATATACTAATTTACAACAAATACTTATAAAGAATAGTGCAAATTTGAAACCAAGAGATATAAACTTAGAACTAAAAAATTAATAATATCTTTAGGTGTAAAACCTATAGTCGCAATTACTATAATAAAAATAAATTATGTGTAATAATATAAAATTGTATATCCTTATTCTAAAAATATATGTGGACAAATATAAAACACTAATGATTAACATCGAAATAAAACTTAAATCTAAATTATATAATATTACATAAACTTAAAATAGAAATAAAACTTAAATCTAAATTATATAATATTACATAAACTTAAAATAGAAAGAAATAAAATACTATGAAAACAAATAAATTAACTTTTTGATCTTAAAATAGAGTTGTCCAATCTTACAAACTAAATTTTATATAAATTTCCACCACAATATTAGATTAATGTATGTACAGAAGATCTTTGTGTCAATTTCTAGACTTATCTAGTAAAAATTTCACATTCAAATACTTGGTACAGATTGATCGTTACCCACCACATAATCAAGAAAAAGTGTGTACCAACTTGTTATATGATGAGCATGCATATAACAAAATTCTTCTGCCTTTCTATATTAGTGATCCTTTTACACATTATTTCTTCCTCATTTTCTCTCCTTGATTGTGCATTCTTCCTTCCACGATTAGTCTTGATTAGATCCTTTAATACATTATTTGGTTCATCTAAATGGTATGCATTGATGCTTTCCATTTACAGAGTTGTTAACAGTTCTCTGTTGGAATGGAGGTAAACAGTACTAGTGGAGATGAATATGGAGGTTTGATTGTTTGCATATACTAATCAGTTTGGTTATATCGATCATATGATCTTAAAGATAATGTCATCCGATTAGAATTCATGAATTTGGATTCATGACTTTGGATTAGTGATCCTGTTGCTCACTATTTGTTTCAGTGTGTAATGTCTGGTACATGCTTAATGTTTGCAGATTCCTAACTATTTACAACCGAAGAATGCAATTTCGGTTGTTAGGTTATATTGATCATACCGTGGACACAATTCAGGAATTTTAATAAGTGAGAACATTCTAACTTATAATTTTGTTTCCATTGATGTCCAGGGATTGCAGATTGTACTTCTGCATATTCCAAGCTAAATGATGGAAGATTCTAGTAATTGGAAAGAAAATCAAATAATTACATCATATGGTGGTTTAGAAGTGTTTGTTGTTCGATTAAAAATTATTTGCAGTTTTGACATCTCTGTTGAGTAACTGAAATTCTGGAATTATTAGAAGCATCAGTCTTTTAACTTCTAAACCAAGTAATTTGGATTTTATGTTGATCTGCAGAGATTGTTTAGTGTCTGACTGTGATTGCAGAGTTCCAAACTGAGTGGAAGATTCCAGAATATGAGAAACCTGATGATTTGCTCTGGACCCTTAATTCCTTCGCATTTTGATCAACTAATCTAGACCTATTTTCTGGTGTGGGACATTCTGATCCCAATTGTTGGTTATTGAATTGATTTTCAGAAATTGGAGTTTTCATGGCAATGGAGCTTAATGGGTGGAACTAGTGCTCCTACTGTAGTGGGCTTCTGCCCTATAGATGAGCAGCAAGTTGCTTATCATAGTCACCTTGATCATCTACTAAAATGTTCTCGGCGTTCTTGTTTCACGCAGCAATGGTTATGTGTTTGGATTGTTGCTCGCTCATTGATTGATAGAACTTCTTTGAGATGTGAAAATTGAGTCTTGACCTTGCTTCCCACTGGTTACTAGTTGTCTTTGCAGATTACTGCTATGGTATGTTAGCTTCAGGATGTCACAACATTTATTTGTCTTGATTTCACATTGGTAAGCTGTATCATTCCAATGCTTTGTTATCTCTGCAACTCTGCTTCTGAATTTTGATGATCACTGATAGGTGCCCTTTCTGGTTTTGATGAATACAAAGTTGACACCACTGCTTGATAATTGATGGGACCGCAGGTGAATCCCTGTATCTGGTTAGGAACTAATTGGTGGCATGTGTAATTCGTGGTTTGATCCTTCGGAAGGAAGAGCACAGTTCTTGTGGAGATGAACTGAAGATGTTATGTTATGTTGATCATATGACAGTCTTGATGCCTAATTAAGATTAATGAATTTCTACTTGCCACTTTTTCAGAAGTAATGGCATCCTAACTCAAATAATTTGGATTGTATTGACCAATGCCTGACAGAGCGAAGGGATGAAAAGGGTTTTCCATGAGATGGCACTGATTTTCGACATTTAGTGGAGTGGAAGTTCCTAGAATTGGAAAGTTTAAATTGGATAGATTTGCTTTTGAAACTTCAAATTTTTTGCATTTTGATAAGCTAGTCTACATGTCATTTTGGGCTCTGGTAAATTTTGATTTGGATTCTTGGTTTCCGAATTGTTTTGCAGAAATTAGACTTCAATGGCACTGGAGCTTCTTTACGGTGGAACTGTCTCCAATTGCATTTCCTCACCCAATCATGCATACTTTCACTTTCAGTATGTTAGCTTGCAGATTTGTTTCATTTGCATGATGACATGGGGCAAATTCTTGTATTTGCAGATTTTAATTTCATGCAGAAGGATGGAATTGGTAGACCTTGGATTTGCTAAGTTTGCATGTGATTGGCCCTTCTTAGCTTCCCTTTTTCATGGTTGTAAGCAATAACTTAGGAATTATTTATAACAACTATGTCCTGGCTTAAATAGTCTGGAATCTTTGGATTGCATTGATTTACAGAGATTTGAGATTCTTGTTTGTAAATTCAACACTAGATGAAGCGGAAGATCCTACAAGTAGAGAACATGAACATGTAATTTTCTTTGTTCACTTGACTTACTCTCATTTAGAATTAGCCAGTCTGCACAAATGGTTTTCGTGGGAGCAAATTCTGATTGTATTATTGGTTGTGAAATTGATTTCCAGAAGTTGTGACTTTCATGGCACCGGAGCTTCTTTGGGGTGGAGCTGAGTGCTTGTTTGTATTTTCTTGCTCAACTATGCTTTCTTATCAGCAATCCTGTCGAATTCTTGGCTTGCAGTTTCCGAAGTTGTGTGCAGAAAGGATAGTATCACTAATCTTCAGATCTACTGTCTCTGTTTTAATGATTTTGGTCCTCCCTGAATCCTTTGTTTCATCACAGATGCATGCAAACAATAAATTTGATACTATTTGAAGTATTGGCATCCTGACTGAAATAATTGGGGTTGTATTGATTTGCAGAGATTGGCGATCTATAGTTGCTATGTTCCTCGGTGATTGGCATAAGGTTTTGTTATAATGGAGATATAAACATGTGACCTCTCCTTGACAAATAATCTTTTGTGCTCCCTCCTGTTCTCTGTTTTGTTTGTTCCCTCCAATGGATTGCTAAGTCCTACCATGGATTTGTTTAGTGCTTGCTTTCTATCTTACACATTCATGTTTGTTCATGGTCTTTATCTTACGGAGGCAATCAACATAATTGTTTGGTTTGCACATATAAGTGATGTTCCCTTTTTCTTTTATAAATGATGTTTTAGGTAGTATTCTTGGTATTAAAAGAGTGATGTTCTATGGTTTCTAGGTAAAATTTGCATATCTTTCCAAATTGCCATCATAGCAATTACTCCATTAGGACCATTATATCACTACCACCAAAAACAACATATAGTCCCCATTCCTTTGTGATTAGTAATTTCTTCAGATTTGTTGTTTCTGTGTCAATCATATGGCAGTCCTGAAGTTTACAAAGCCGGATTAAAATCCAGGAATTACTGGAAGTAACAGTATCCTAACCAGAGGAATGAGAAGGGGTTTTCTTTGTGCCGCTTTTACAATGAAAGGTTAAATTAGATAGATAGTCTGCTCTTGACACTTTCTTACATTTCGACAAGTCAGTCTGCATGTTATTTAGGGTTTTGGCAAATTCTGGTTTGAATTGTTCGTTATGAAAGTGATTTTGAGAAGTATTCATTTGTATGACATGCAACAGTTGCTTGGAATTTGCAGCTTTTCAATTTGCATGCAGAAGGACAGAATCAGCAGTTAGCATTCACATGATCTTGGTCCTTAGCTTCTTGTTTCATTGTTGTAAGCAATAATTTAGGAGTTAATTATTAGAATTAACTACATTCTTGCTTAAATAGTTTGAATTGCGCTGATTTCAGACACACTAGTTTGTAAATTCTATCTAGATGAAATTGAAAATCTGCTTTGGGCACTTAACTTGGTCACATTTTGATTATGTAGTCTACACACATAATTTTGGTGGCGGAAAAATCTAATTTGGATAGTTTGTTATGAAACTATTTTCCAGAAATCACTGAAGTTTCTCTGGGGTTGAACTTGATTCCTTGATTGCATTCTCACTCAACTATGCTTCTCTTTTTTTTTTTTTTATCAGTAATTCAATGCCACATTATTTGGTGCATTTTGTATGAATGCATCAAACACATGGTATTTCCAGTTAACTATGTGTGAAAAGAAAAGCAAGAGGAGGTGGAAGCTTTCGCTGACTTTGATAGCCAACATTATGAGCAAATGGACCAGAGACCTTGTGCAGCATGGATGAAGAACCTCTGATCGAGTCTCTTTTTGCATAATCTTGGCCCTCTAAATATTCTCTCTCATTGTTGATGTGTCTAAATAACAATTCAGAGACTATTTGAAGTTTTGACATCTTAATAAGTGAGTTGTGTTGATCTACAGAGATTGGGGATCTGTTGCTATGATGATCAATGGTAAATGGAGTGCAAGATCTTGGAATTGGGTGCCTTCATTGGATAGTCTGCTTTGAACCATTAACTTTCTCTCTGTTTGATTAGCTAGTCTGCATGTGATTTTGGTGATAGTGAATTCTGATTTGGATTGCTGTTTATGAAACTGATTTCCAGAAGTTGGGACTTTTATGGCACTGGATCTTCTTTGGGGTGGACCTGGAAACTTCAATTGCGTCTGTACTTTTGACTATTTTGATGGTAATTGTGCACATTATTATTCATTAGTCTGACATGGAACAAATTCTTGGCATTTGCAGATTTTCAACTTGTACATGGTAAGGACAGAATTAGTAGACCTCTGATCTGATCTCACTGTTTGCATGATGTTGGCCTTCCTTAATTTCTTCCTTTTTATAGTAGATTGTGTCTAAGCAACAACAATTTAGGAATTATTAGAAGTAAAGAGCCTCAATGATTTGGGTTGCATTGATATGCAGAGATTGGAGGCCGCTGAATTCTTTGCTATATGGGGTAGAAGATCCGAAAATTGGGAAATGGCTAGTCTTTGTTAGACACTTAACTTTCTCAAATTTGATTTGGGTTGCATTTGAATTCGTCGCAGTTTACATGTCATTTTGGTGGTGGCAGATTCTGATTCGGGTTGTTGGTTGTGAATTTGATTTTTGGAAGCTGGATTTTGTTGCAGTTGAGCTTCTTTGTGAAGTCTTCAATTGCATTTACTCGTGACAGTGCATTCTTCTTTTTCTGATCAGCATTCTTGTGGCACATTATTAGTTCACTTGTATATCATGCTATGATTTTCTGGTATTTGCAGATTTGGGACTTGTATGCTGCAAGGATGGAATTAGTAGAGACCGTGGATCCAATCCAGCTGATTGCATGATTTTGACCTGATGCTATGATTTTCTGGTGTTCGCAGATTTGGGATTTGTATGCTGTAAGGATGGAATTAGTGGAGACCTTGGATCCAATCTAGCTGATTGCATGATGTTTACCTACCATGCATTCTTCATGTCATAGTTGATACATCTAACAATAATGCAGGAATTATGACAGGTAATAAAGTCCTATATGGGTTGTATCGATTTGCGGATATCAGGATATTAGTTGCTAAATCCATGACAGATGGAGCGAAAGATCCTAGAAACGGATAATCTGCTTTGGATATTTAGCTTCCTCACATTTGATTAACTTCCGTTTGAGGGTGAAGCTGGAGTCTTCAATTGCATTTGCATGCTCGACTGTAAACTATTCTAATTAGTAGTTATTTGGCATGTTTGTTTCTATATGATGCAGCCAATCCATGCTATTTGCAGATTTTCAATATGAACCCAGTAAGGATGGAACTACTAGACCTCAGATCAAAATCTCACTGTTTGCATGACCTTGACCTTCCTTGCCTTTGTTTTTGACTTGATGAATTCCACACTTTTTTTTAGCAATCACTAAAATCTTAATTTTTATTTCAGGTCCACTTGATTGGCTGTTGTCAAATGATACTCAAAGAGGGATCCAATCCAGTTCTCTGTTTATGACCATCATAGTTCCACTAGTTTCACCTCTAGCTCCACTATTGTCTTCTGTTGTTTATCATTGGTAAATTAAACTAAAAAATTTTCTGCAAGTCCTACTAAATATCTTGATTTTGATCTTAGGTTCTTATACACAGTCCAGCTATTAGCATGCTGTATGTTGTCTCCTGTTTTTAGATTTTGGTCTGTTAGCTATTAGTATGTTGTGTGTTGTCTTCTGTTTGCAGGTTTCATATTAGCCACTAAAATTGATATACAAGATTCAATTCTAGGTTTTGATTGTTGTGCATACAGGTCTTGTGCTGTATGTTGTCTTCAGTTTTCAGGTCTTATATCTTTTGATCTGTTGGCTTCATTCTGGTAAAATTGTTCTACAAGATTCAATTCTGGGTTTTTATTGTTGTGTGTACAGGTGTGGATTTAGTGGTGGTCGTGTTTAGCGTTCATTTTTAGTTTCTAGTTTTGCTTTCTCCCATGGAGTTGCTCGGTTGCTCTGCCTCATTTCTATTTGATTTCGCTCGCTTGCTTTCTGTGCTCGCAGATTACCGAGTTCATTAGCCTCTATGCAATGCGGTCGCCAGCCATCAATTGGGTTGTTTGGTTTGCATCTGATTCCTCTCGTCTTGTCGTGAGTTTTTTGATTTCTTGGGTTCGATGTGGTCGTCTATATCTCGTGCTCGACCGATTTGGACTGTTACTTTGCCGGATTTGATTATTGATTGCGAATTAGAGCCTGGTGGTGTTGCATGGATTTGGTGAATAGTGCCAGATTTGGGTGATTTCCCTTGTAATCATCTAATGTTTGGTGTTTTTGATGGATCAGATGCTTCATATTTGTAAGTGGCTCTCTCTTCTGATAGCTAATCATGAGTTTTATGTCAAGGATTTGGTTCAAGGGGGAGTAACACGAGGTTTATTCGAGTGCCTGGGTAATTTGTTACTGTTGGAGAATGGCTGTGATATAGGTGAGCTAGGTTACGGGCTAGAATGATATGAATTGAAGACTCGGGGTTTTGAGTTGTCTGTGCTCCTTTAGCTGGAGGAAGATGATGGTTGTGGATACGGAATGAAGATGAGGTTTGGTCTTTTGTGAAGTTTGTGTTGTGTATTATCATAGGCTGAGATGACCCTAATGTTATTGTTTATCACATTGATCGGCAGAGGTGGAAATTTCTGGCAGTGTTGTGAAGCTGTACGGAGCAGAAGATTCTACAAGTGTAGTACCTTAATGCTCTGTTTGGACACTCAAATCCCTGTCGTTTTGATTAATTATCTGCACTTTCTTTTACTGTGACCTGTGATATTTCTGATTTTGGTTGTTGATTGTTTAGATCATTCCGGCAATTGGAGCTATATTGGGCTCTGGGAGATAATGAGTTCTGGGTACATTTTTCTGTGGAAACTTCCTTTTTGTGATTAGTGATTTTTTTACATGCTTAATGAGAACTAACTTTTCAAACTTTTGAAGTTGGGTGAAATCATTAAGCAACCTCTATTCCCTTAGTTAAGCCGCAAAATTATTCTCACTGCTAGTAGAAATTGTGTGTAGGTCTTTAATTCATATTGGAATAAGGAGTTCCTCTTCCACAAATAGTCTTAAGTGCTCCTCCTATTTTCGGTTTCATCTTAGCTTTTGATCTAGGTTTATTTCCTATGGGACTGCTATGAAGCCATGATGATTTAGTTTTGATTGCTTGCTTTTTATTTTACACTCTTGGTTCATGGAGTCTTATGTCCTAGTGGAAGAAATCAATTTTGCTTTACACTTATGTCTATGCTTGTTGCCTGATTAAAATTATGGCAGTTTTGAAGTTTCTGATGGCTGAAATTCTGGAATTACTAGAAGCAATGGTGTTCTCACTTAGTAAATTGGATTTTGTGTTGATATGCAGAGATTGATGACTACATACTCTAGTTGCATGGATTCCAAGCTGACTGGAAGATACTAGAATTTGAAAAACCAGATGATTCACTATGGACCCTTGTCTCCCTTGCAATTTGATTAACTAGTCTAAGCCCCTTTTCTGGTGTGGGACATTCTGATTCCAATTGTTGGTTATTAAATCGATTTTCAGAAATTGGACTTCTCATGGCAATGGAGCTTATTGGGTGGAAATGGTCTTCTACTGAAGTGGTCTTTTACCCTGTAGATGAGGAGCAAGTCTTTAATCGTACTTGCATCGATTGTGCATTCTTCCTCATTTGCTCTCCTTGATTGTGCATCCCTCCTTCCCCTATTGCTCTTGATTAGTGATCCTTCAACACATTATTTGGTTCATTTAAATGTTGTGGATTGATACTTTCCACTTACAGAGTTGTTAACTGTTCTCTGTTGGAATGGAAGAAAACAGTAGTAGTGGAGAAGAATGTGGAGGTTTGATTGTTTGGATATACTGTTCAGTTTGGTTATATCGATCATATGATTTTAAAGATAATGTCACCTGATTCGAATTCAGGGATTTGGGTTAGCGATCATGTGGCTCACTATTTGTTTCAAATGCGTAATGTGTGGTACATGCTTAATGTTTGCAGATTCTTAACTATTTATAACTGCAGAGCGGGAGTTAGGCTGTTGGGTTATGTTGATCATATGGTGGACTTAATTCAGGAATTCTAATAAGTGTCAACATTCTAACTCAAATAATTTTGTTTCCATTGATGTCCATGGATTGAAGATTGTAATACTGCAAATTCCAAGCTAAATGGCGGAAGATTCTAGTAATTGGAAAACAAACTAGATGATTACATCATATGGTTGCCTGACTAAAATAATGGCAGTTTTGATGTTTCTGTTGACTAACTGAATTTCTTGAATTATTAGAAGCAATGGTGCTCTGACTTCTAAATCTAGTAATTTGAGTTTTGTGTTGGTCTGCAGGGGTTGTTTACTGGCTGACTCTGCTTGCATGGATTCCAAACTGAGTGGAAGATTCTAGAATTTGAGAAACCAGATTATTTGCTCTGGACCCTTAATTCCCTTGCATTTTGATAAACTAGTCCAAATCCCTTTTATGCTATGGGACATTCTGATCCTCTTGAACTGGACTTTACCCTATAGATGAGGAGCAAATCTTCTATTTTACTCACCTTGATTGTGCATTCTTCCTCATTTTCTCTCCTCGATTGTGCATACTTCCTGTCCTGATTAGTGATACTTTGGCACAATTTGTTCATCTAAATGATGTGCAATTGATGCTTTCCATTTGCAGTATTGTTGACTATTCTCTGCTGGAACAGAGGAGGAAAACGTTATCTAGTGGAGATGAATGTGGAGGTTTGATTGTTTGGTTATATTGATGAGTTTGGATATATTGATTATATGGTCTTCAAGTTCATGCCTTCTGATTAGAATTCTGTAATTTGGATTGGTGATCCTGTGGCACACTTTACTTCAATGTGTAATATGTGGTACATGCTTAATATTTTCAGATTCTTTACTGTTCTCTATAACTGAAGAGCGGAAGTTTGGTTGTTACTTGTTAGGTTATATTGATCATATGGTGAACTCATGGCTTATGTTGTCTGATTAAAATTCAGGAATTCTAATAATTAATAACATCCTACCTCATAATTTGGATTCTATCGATGTCTTTCGGATTTATGATTGCAATTCTGCATATTTGAAGCTGAACAGTGGAAGATTCTAGTCATTGGAAAACAAGCCAGATAACTAATTTTCACATTTTGCTTTGTCAGTTCAGTGCCATCTTGGGTGGTGGCATGTTTCTGATACAGTTTATGGGATATGAAATTGGTTTCCAGAAGTGTTTAGCTCTATGGCAGGGTGGATTTCTGATAGCACTTTTTACTCATTGCTATTGACATGCATAAATGTTTTGTTGTTTGCGGATCTTTCACTTATACATTGTTGGGGTGGATTTTGTAGACTTCATAAGATCCAATCCATAATTGTCTGTATGATCTTGGCCTTATAGCTTTCTTGTTTAATGGTCAATGCATCTCTTATTTTCCCAGCAACCATTTTTATATTTTTTTCCTTTTGTTTTTTTATGATAATAACAGTGGGAGATCCAGTTTTCTATTTGCTTGATATAATTCAATCTTCTTGCTGACATTCCTATTCTTCATCGTCAAATCATTCTGCACAGTCACTGTAGCTGCTACTTGAAATCATGGCAGGTATACTCAATCTGCTAATATACTCTCTGCTATGATAGTATTATTTCAGCTCTTTCATTTCTTCTTATAGGACTGATATGACTGATATGAGCTTCCTTGTAATATGAAATGAATTTGAACCCTTGCGTAAATTATGGGATAACAGCTGAATTCACATGCTAGATAGAAGCTATGGTACGTGTTCTCTTGGTTTGATTGCTGTTCTCTTTTGTAAAGAAAAGGTGGTACTTGCAGAGATGCAGAAAAAAATTGGAGAATTATTGTTTGATCTCTGGTTGTATTGGTCTGAGGTTGGTGGTGAACTTAAATAGTATTAGGAGATCCAATTATGAAATTCATTTGCAAACTTGAAGTTTTCAGGTGTTTCTGAAGCCAGTAGGATTGGAAATTTTCATACTTGGAAAACATAAACGCAAAACGCAGAAACTTTCCCTCATCTGATTAATTGTTCTCTGCATTCTTGTTTGGGGCTGCAATAGTTCTGTTCTTGGACTGTTTCTCACCATTGATTGACTGAACTTTAAGCTGTCAAAATTGAGTCTTGTTGCTTATCTTCATTTTCTATTTTTTAACTCTGGATTTTACTGTTTTGTGATGGGTAATTTCTTCAGATTATTGATATGTTTCTATATGATCTGGGATAAACATTGATGTTTGTTGATTTTCAATGGATGTTTGCGTGTTTCTATCTTTTTGTTATCAATTAATCCATCCAGATTTTTCAGCGTTCATGTATGCTAAGTAGTAGGTTGTTGTAAGACTAATCCACCGGTAGGTTATTATAACTAGTAGATTATTATGTTTCTATATGATAGGATCCAGCTGCCCCTCTTTTTGAATTGTTATTAGGGATGAGAATAGGATTTAACCGCATCTCTTCTATGACTAATCTAGGCACTGCTCCTTATATTCTCTGTTTCAGAAGCTTTTGATCTGGCTGGTGGCTTTTTTTGTTTCTTGTAGAATATTTCTTTGCAAATAAAATATCTGGCTCAATTAATTTCATCACTTAATTCCAGTCCCACTGGTTATTAGTTGTCCTTGACTGCAAAATCTGTGGTATCTGATGAATTTGATGTTTCCTGTTTGCTAACTGTTCCCTAGAGTTATTTTATTCTTAAATGCAGTGGCGGTTCTTAATTTGTAGTCAAGTGAATTTGCAGGTGTTTGACGCCTGGTAAGTCAGACTAGAAGATTCTGGGAAAGCTATTTATCACCATTTTTTAATCTGGAAAAAAAAAATAATGTTGTATGTATGGTTTAGGTATTATCAAACCATTTCACCTGTTTTCATCACTAATCTCAACCCTACCTTCAGTTTCTGAGATTCATATAGTTCATAAGTGACCATGCCGTCATTTCCTTATTATTATGTGGGACAGCTTTTCATCTGCAATTCTACAACCATCGATTTAACTGAGAAATGATTAATTTGTTGTGCCTGTATTCGGTTTTGAGTTTCATGAAATGCAATAGGTAGCATGTTTGTTTGTAAACTGTAAGGCTGATAAATCTCTTATTTGCCATTTCAAGTACTTTTCTTTGGGTTAGTACTTCTGATTGTACGGGTACTCAGAATAACTGCAAACTGCAGTTTTAATGTGATGAATTTCATTGATGTCAAATTGTTGATGCCTAGTAATGCAACAAAGGATGGATGATATCGCTACTTACCTGGGCATGATGTCTGTGTCTCAACGATATAAACTTGATAGTAGAATTACCTGTCTGGTTTGTTGAAAGCAATATATTCTTTTAATGGTGTTTATAGTGGTGTGTTTTATTTGCTATCGTGGGAACAATTGTGCCGTTTTGTCTTATGATTTTCATGGTTATTTTTATATTAATCAACCGTTTTAAAACTGTAGAGAGTTTACTGTATTCCTTTGTGGTTGCTCTCTACATTTTATCTTTCTTTGGTTGTATATTTGCGTTCCTATGACAGATCTTCTATCTGATGTTTAATGCTTGTTTTTGTTGTGTTTTAAGCTCTGTTTGTTTGTAATGCTTGTTTGTTGATTTGTTCGCTGTATTGTTGCAGTTTAACACTGCCAATGCCGGTCCCAAGCCCGGATGAAAAATGTGGAGGGAACTGCAAGTACCCTATTTGCAGGGGCATATCATCAATTGCCCCTTTTGAGTGGTTTACCTTTGGAATGCTATTTGAATTTTTTGAATAGAAACAATAGCCAATTAGTCAAATGACCTCTTAAATAGATGGCATTTCAGTTATATAGAGAGCATTAGCTAGCTGCAAGATAGAATGTGAATTGGACTTAGAATACATTAGTTTCCTTTATAGCGATTGTTTTCAGACCGTACATTACGGGCGAGTTTTTAAATAATATATGTTAAAAAATAATTGCAGGAATAATTTAAATTGTAAAAATATAGAGATAGAGTTTGACACTACAATGCCATTAAATATCATGGTGTATCAATCAAAAATAGGATGAAAACGACAATTTAAGTGGCTGTTTCGTGTTTGGTTGGTACATTTGATTACAACGATTATTTATTTTTGTCATTTTTTAAATCATTATGAATGGATTTTTTTCATTTATGTTTGGTTCATTATTGTCTCTCTTATGTCACCTTGAACAGTTAGTATTTTTATATGGGTGTTTGAAGGTTTCATACTACTGAGTATCGTCTTAAGTACTCGTAATTTCAATGTAAACATCTTGTGAAAATGTTTAAATATGTTTACGTGAGAATCTATCAATAAGAAAGAGAAGAGAAGGTGAGAGCACAAAACAATTAACTTTTTTAATTGAAGTCTCTCTTTGAGTAAAGAGACTTGTGTGAAAAGAGACAATGTCCGACCAATAGGATACTGTTTCTATTTTTAAGTATTTTTTTAAACATCTTCATTAGAGATGACCTTAATGACGATGCGATTATATCTTACTTTTCTCATCATTGCAATGCCACTCATTGTTGTTCATCCAACTCTTTATTAATTAGTATTTCTACAATAAAGTAACGTTAGATGGGGTTATCTAACACCACATGCTTGAGAAGGTACCTGATAATATAAAAGACTAGTGGGGTCTTGGGGGTGAGGATGGATCGTATCGTACGGCAGAGAAGGAGGCTAGTGAAGGCTTCGGCGAGGGAGGAGTAGGCAACGCGGTGGATGGAGAGGTCCATACATGCGTCCCACCTCGTGTCCACATCGTACCACTGCGCCGGCGTCAGAGATGGAGGGGGCGTGGTGGTGGTGGTGGTCTTGACCACTTCTGCCATGAGGAAAAGAAGAGGTGGAGTTATTAGTGAAGTTGTGGTTTGCTTCAATTGCTTGCGAATGGAGGGAGTTCTAATTTTTTACAAGAAAAAAATCCAATAAGATTCTCAAATATCAATGTTTTTTTTAGTTTCTAATTTTTGCAAGAAAAAAAATCCTATAAGGTTCTCAAATATCAATGTTTTTTTAGTTTTGCCGATGTATCTGTTTTCTTCTTATATTATAAACATAATTTTCCATTATTAGATTAGAATCCCTCTCCTTAATCTAGTTGCACAAAATTCACTTAACTGACTAATCCTCTATTTAGTATCAGTGGTAATAATGACCCTATTCTTACAGGGAAGTCCTATATCCTAAAATTAATTCATCAAATTGATGAGTGGTGTCTAGTGGTGGTAAGGCGGTATGATGGTGTTGAACTACAAGTGGTGCAATGGGCAGTGGTGGTTGGTGGGGGAGAGGACACCGAAGATGCGACAAGGCGATTGTGGTTGGCAAGAGAGGAAGGAGAAAGAGGGATGGAGGGGGAAAGTGGTGCCAATGTTGTCCTTAATGTCCAGGGTAATGATGGGCGGCGGATGGTGAGAGGGGTACAAATGTGTAGCAATGGAAATGAGTAGTAGTGGGGGAGGTGTGAGGAGGAGGAAGATGAGGAGGGAGAAAGGGTGGAATGAATCTGGAGTTTCAAGTAGATAGTGTGGAATAGTGGATGGTGTAAGTTTTTTTTTAAAAAAATTCTTTCATACCACTGCAAAAGTTCTAATAGTATGATTTATGAGGGGGGTAAGATATGATTGAACTCACATGTCAATGAGACATCTTGTAGTAAAATATTAAAATTTTACAATAGTATAAAAAATTGAGGCTACCTAGGGTATAGGTACCTTTTTAAAAAAAAATTACTCTATCACACTATCAATTTAAAGTATAGATTCAATTTCTACTTTCCATCTCCCCCTCACTTCCCCTTCCTACTCCTCCACCTAAACCTGCAACGGATCGAGGATGCCGACTAGAGGGGGGTGAATAGGAGCCTTTAAAAACTTTTCTAATAAAATAAATTCTGCAAGATTAAAGCCTAAAAGAGCTAAGAGCAAATAAAAACTGAATCAATTAAACAAATAGATTGCACAAATAAAATGAGAGGAAGAGAGACAAACACAACGATGTATCCCAAAGTCTCGGAGACTCGTCTGGTCTTCCCTACTCCTCGTTGAAGGATTCAAATGAATGAGTCTTGCTTCAATATCTACAAAGAATATTTTTACTAGGGTTACTCCTTCCCACTCCGGAAAGGGGAGCACTAAATCTCTCACAAACATACCGAGCCTCTCCGACAATCTTTGTCAATGGAGAGATCAACGGCCACGCCACCAAACCGTCTAGGTAGAGGTGATCACCAAGAGTGAAAAGCTGCGAGATCTTCTCTTGACCTCCAACAACCACCGAGAAACTCTAAGGATGCAAATGATGCGAAGAATGCTCTCAGAGGCTCTCTTTCTCTTAATCAACAAATCAAGATTTTAGCACTAGAAAACTTTGGCTCAAGTGTATATATGAATATAAGTCATCAATATGTATAAATTTGCTCAAAAAAATGTTTAAAAAACACTGCTCAAAACAGTAGAGAAATCTTCTCAAAAGCTGTTTTAAAAACTACTCAAAACAGTAGAGAAATCTGTTCAAAAACTGTTTTAAAAACTGCTCAAATAGTATAGAAATCTACTCAAAAACTATTTTAAAAATTGCTCAAAACAGTATATAAATCTGCTCAAAAATTATTTTAAAAACTACTCAAAATAGTAGAGAAATTTGCTCCAAAACTGTTTTAAAAACTGCTCAAAACAGTATAGAAATATGCTTAAAAACTATTTTAAAAACTGCTCACAACTATACAGAAATCTGCTCAAAAACTATTTTAAAAACTACTTAAAAGAGTATAGAAATCTGATAAAAAATTATTTTAAAAACTACTCAAAAGAGTATAGAAATCTGCTAAAAAATTGTTGATGCCCAGTAATGCAACAAAGGATGGATGATATCGCTACTTATCTGGGCATGATGTCTTTGTGTCTCAACCATATAAACTTGATAGTAGAATTACCTGTCTGGATTGTTGAAAGCAATGTATTTTTTTAATGGTGTTTCCAGTGGTGTGTTTTATTTGCTATCGCGGGAGCAATTGTGCTGCTCTGTCTTATGATTTTCATGGTTATTTTTATATTAATCAACTGTTTTAAGACTGTAGAGAGTTTAAAGTATTCCTTTGTGGTTGCTCTCTTCACATTTTATCTTTCTATGGTTGTATATTTGCGTTCCTATGACAGATCTTCTATCTGATGTTTAATGCTTGTTTTTGTTTTGTGTTTTAAGCTCTCTTTGTTTGTAATGCTTGTTTGTTGATTTGTGCGTTGTATTGTTGCAGTTTAACACTGCCAATGCCGGTCCAAAGCCCGGATGAAATGTGGAGGGAACTGCAATTACCCTATTTGCAGGGGCATATCGTCAATCTCCCCTTTAGTGGTTTACAAACAAACAGCTTTGGAATGCTATTTGAATTTTTTGAATAGAAACAATAGCCAATTATTCAAATGACCTCTTATATAGATGGCATTTCAGTTATATAGAGAGCGAATATGGTTTGAACTTAGAATACATTAGTTTCTTTTATAGCGATTATTTTCAGACCGTACAATATGGGCGAGTCTTTAAATAATATATGTTAAAAAAATAATTGCAGGAATAATTTAAACTGTAAAAATTGTAAAAATGATAGAGAGAGAGTTTGACACATTTTACGATTCCATGAATTGTGTATCAATCAAAAAATGGATTAAAATGACAAATTAAGCGGTTGTTTTGAGTTTGGTCACATTTGATTACAACGATTATTTATTGTTTGTCATTTTTAATCATTTTAAATGGGTTTTTTTGTCATTTCTGTTCATTGAGTTTGCCTGGTTGGTTCATTATTGTTTTTCTTATGCCACCCTGAATAGTTAATATTTTGATGTGAAGGTTTTATATTACTGACTATCTTCTGAAGTATTTGTAGTTCTAATACAAACATCTTATGGAGATGTTTAAATAGATCTACTTGAAACAATCTATCAATAGGAAAGAGGAGAGAAAAAAAGAACACAAAATAATTAATTTTTTTAATTGAAGTTTCTCTTTGGATAAAGAGAAGCACTTGTGTTAAAAGAGAGAATATCCGATCAATATGATACTCTCTATTTTTAAGTATTTCCTCAAGTATCTTTATTGGAGATGACTTTAACGACAATGTAATTAGATCTTATTTTCTCATCACTGCAACGCCACTCATTGTTGTCATCCAATTCTTTATCAATTAGTACTTCTACAACAAAACAGCACTAGATGAGATTATCTAACACATTCTTTTTTGGTGTGGTTAAGATGTTCACAACTCTTAAAAAAATTTCTAAAAAAATACCACAACTTAAAATAAGAAATGAGATAATCTTTAGTAAGAAAGTGCAACCACTTAAAATAATAAAAAATACAAGATTCTAAAATAAGAAATACATAAAAAATGCGACAACTTAAAATCAAAAAATGCAACATCTAAAATAAAAAAAGAGAAATTTCATAAACTCTTAGAAGTCACATCAATGTTCATATATCTCCCCAAAAGAAATTTCAAAATGCTTCTAAATCCACAAATATAATTTTCATTTTAAAACAAACCTCCCATTATTTTACTATTAAATATAATACTTTTTATTCCTACACTAGCCCTGCCCTTTCTCTCTCTATTCTCTCTTCCTCTGTCCAGTAGAAGAAATTGGGGAGGGCCAGAGGGAAGGACAATAAAAAAAATTACATCCATTACACGTGAGATCCGCATTGATTTTTATAATTTGTTGGTAAAAAATTATATTTAATAGTAAAAATAATAGGAGGTATGTTTTTGAATCAAAAAAAATATAAGTGGGTATGCAAATATTCTGATATTTATTCGGGGGGTTTATGGAATTTCTCTAATAAAAAATACGGCAATTTAAAATTAGAAAATATGACATCTTAAAAATATATAACAATATGAAATAAAAAAAATACAGCAATAAAAATAGAATCACAGACAATCAAAGAAGTTTGTACATAGCTATAGACCTTTTGTTTTATTCCAGAAGTATTTTCGAACAAAAGAACCGAAAATAAATTTTGGAGAAAAATAAAAAAACACGTCGACAGCAGGATTCGTACATGCGCAAGAAAAGGCCAACAAATTTGGAGTCTGCCCCCTTAACCACTTGGACATATGGACCTTTAATAGCTATAATTCTTATTATATTATATGCTAAAACGATTATTTTGGTTTCTTTGCACTTTCCACAAATAGCAATTTTGCACGGCCTTTGCATTTTCCCATATGTTTCTTAAAATATGAACATGAATATACAGGTGTTTAGTTCATAGATTTTACTCATATTCTACTTGAAAATATATATTTATTATTAGAATTAATCACTCCATAATCACAATATCTATATTGAAAACATATCTTCAAATAGAACCACCAATACAGTCAGATATGGAACATATTCACAATCACTTCCACTTCCGGCTCAAATAGATTTTTCCGTTTACGCTTATTGTTCCAAACCAAACGACACATGTATAACACTGGAGTGGTGACAAGCTAGATCAATCCTGCCATGTAACATGCCATTACAATTCTGAACCACTTCACCAAGATGAATGGGAACTTCAGAAAGCCTGCACTGCATCCGAGAGCCAGGCTATACCAAATAACCAGTTACCAAATAGATCCAGCAGTGCTAGCACATTTCAGAGAGTCCATTAACCATAAGAAACTAAATCATAAAAGGGAATGTATCATTTATTAAACTCTCCAATAACTTGCACAGTTGACTTGCTATTCCCAATATCTTTGTCAGGTGCCCAGTTCACTTGCACACAAAGTTCTCGTTCGGAGAGAAACACTAACAAAACTACATTAAATATCCAAATATTTCTCTTGAACTCTTCTACAGTCACATTCAACAATAACTTTGAGACATGGCAGGTAAATGATTTCATCTCTTATGTTTGCTCGCTGTTGTCTCCACATTCAGCTGCTGGAGGTTCAGCAACAGGTCATTGGAATCCAGGAACACCTTGTTTGCTGAGGCTGAAATAGTATGGGCAATCTCCCTGGCAGCTTCAATATGTCTGAGAGCGAGAAAAGCAGGGTTGTTCGCTATGGCTTGACCAATAAGCTCTGCACTCTTAGCCTCACCCTGTTCAAAAATAGCACACAAGCAGTCATGTTTTGGAGGTAGCCTCAAGGACTACTATGAAATCATCTAACAATCATGAAGAAATAGAGTACTTTCAGGTGGCTCTACTGAGTTATTTAGTCTTTCCAGTGTCCATCTAGGAGGCAAAAACCATAAGTATTGTGCAAACAACAGCGGATTGTTTTGATCCCTTAAGCTTTGTGCCATAAAGCAGGGTGAATGTTATCACAACATTTCTTATTTTTTATTTTTTTGCTTCTAGATTTTTGCAGATGCCAGAGACATCAAGCTTATGCATTTGATTACCTGTGCCCTGATAATTGCACTTCTCTTATCTTGCTCAGCTTTCTCAACAATGAACTTGGCCCGCTCAGCTTCTTGTGCAGCAACCTGTTTGGCTTCTATGGCATGAGTGAATTCCTTTCCAAAGCTGAGACTTGTGATGGATACATCATCCAGGGCAATATTGAAGTTCCTGGCCCTCTCAGTCAGTATCTTCCTAATTTCCCTACTCACAGTCTGCAATTAGAAGGAAACAAAAAGAACAGTAGTCATCATCAAGATAATATCAGATATAACAAGCAACAATATGTAATAAGATGAATAAGATCAAATAGTACCTCTCTCTGTGTGATCAGCTGACTGGCATTGTATTGTGCAACTACAGCTTTCAGTGTTTCATGGATGATTGAAGGTAAAACTCTCTCATTGAAGTTCTCCCCCAGGGTCCTGTAGATGGTTGGTAGTTTCTCTGGCATGGGTCGCGTAAGGACACGAAGACCAATTTTCACCTGTCCAAATATACATATAAACAGTCATCAAAATGATTTCACAGCTATGAAAAGAACTGCAAGGCTCTTATCCAGTAGCAAGATACACTTGCAAGCAAATGCACATGGCATGAAATAATCCAAATGGTCAATAATAGTTCAAATTGTTTAGATAACACAATCATTTCAAAAATAAATCAAACCATATCCCATGATGAGAAACACATTATGAGTGAGCCAAAAGGTTCATTAGCCAGCTATTAACAGACATAGGACCTGTTTTGATTGGAGGATTCCCACAGGAATTTTGGAGGTTGATGTTTATTATCCTCCAAAATTCCTTTAAAAATCCTCCAATCCAAACAAACCCTAAGGCACTTTGCATAGGATTTAATCATTTAAATAGATCTTGTTTTGAATCCAAAGAATTGTTCATGTTTATACCAAAATGAACAAAGTTGGTAACTTTTAATTTGCTTTATAAAGAGCAAGAAGAACATTGTATATCACATTTATTCAAATATTCCCCTTCAAAGATGCGTTATATCTAAAAGTAAAGGTTAAAATGTATGAAACCTACAAATGAAACACATCATTCTGTCAGTAACTGACTAGAGTGCTAGAGTCACCATCAAGATTATCATCAAGTCGGTCAGTTGGTCCAAGTCGCCATGAGACCAACTAGTCGACTAGTCGACAAAATTACTTTACATGACAGCAAATTAAAAAGACACTAAGACTTAATAATTAAGTATATGAAACAACAAGTTCTCAACAACAATAACTCAACCCAAATCTCAAATCAAACATCATCCAAGTCAAAAGAGGCTGAGTCAACAGAACCAAACCAACAACAACAGCACTACAGCAAGCAGTCGCACCACAGCTGCGTTGTGCTCACTGCTCAGCTGCAACAAAACCTCAGCCTCAGCCCCCCTCAGGCTCTCAACAATCTAGTTCAGTCCTCTTATCGGGTTAGGTGCGTCGGCGCCGCCGCGCCTGGCTCCAAGAGGCAATCAGAGGCGGCTGGCTCTAGGCAGCGGTCAGAGGTGGCGATCAAAGGCGGCGATGGCAGTGAGAAGTGCTAGCCAAGCTTAGTCCGGTTTAGAGGCAACGGACGGCTCGACGGAAACAAAGGCAGTGACGGCGGAAGGCTTGCGACGGCGGTGGACGGCTCGAGGATTAAAGGTGGCGACGGCGGAGGGCTTGCAATAGCGGTGAGGCCTCAAGGATCAGAGGTGGCGACAGAAGACGACTTGCGACGGCGAAGGACGGCTCGAGGGCGATGATTACGACGACAACGACGGCGACAAGTGTGCTTTTTCTCTCTCGTGGTCTCTCTGTCTCAGATTTAACTCAGATCTGTTTCTCTTGCACTTCCTCTCCCTATTTTATCTCTCTCAACTCTCACTGCCCATGAGCCCTCCTTGACTGAAAACCAATCATCGACCAGACGGCCAAGTCGCCCGACTTGCCCCTAAAAGATACAGCTTTCACAGCAGTACCAATGTTCCCTTGCAAACTTGTGAAAACAACATCTCAATGTAAATTGCAATGAAATTACCTAAAATGCTTTGAGTTTGCATGGATTCAATAAGGCTAAAATAAGATCATTTCAATTATAAATTTCCTGTTAGGGTCATATTCCCTAGTCTTAAATTTCAGCAGCCAGCTCAATGTGTTGCCCAACCAAGTAATCACCCAACAATAAATGAATTAATCATGTACATTAAACAGCTAATGAAGTGTTTGTACCAAAACTAGAAGCACAAATTCCAAATGCCAGAAATATGATAACAACCAAGTATTCAAAGAAACAGCACATTACCATTTGGAGATCCCGGCTTCCAGAAGTACTCTCAACAAGATTGGGTCGAGCTCGGACATCGTAAATGATTGGCCTCTCAAACCATGGAATCATCAAGTGAGTTCCTTCGGGGTACACCTGGATGGCAAAGAAGTTAAAATGTAAAGCCAATGTGATGGTTCTATAGGCAAGCTAGGCAAGTGGAAAGTAAAGAACTAAAGGTACTCCCCAACAAAAAGCAATATGAAGAACCTCAGTAAAAATAATTTAAAGATTCTATGGTACTCTGCAACAGAGCATATATCAAACAAATGGGCTACTGGTCAGCTTTTAGTTCATGGCTTTGATAATACATTGAGTTCAGTTCTCTAAATATTAAAACAGCAATCAAATAATCATTTGATGTGACAACAGAATCCTATATATTTGATCTGCACAACAATAAAGGGCATTGCTTCAAATACATGAAAATATTCTAAGTTTACCAGTATTTATATGCTAGAATAGAAGTATAAGTATATTTGGTTACCACAGTTTCAATTCCTTTTGTTAGTCACCCAATCTAAGAATAAGCAAATATACCACATATGGTTCTGAAAAATAAAAGCTTCATAACAGGGTAAAAAGTCAAGCAAGTGAAAAATGTGCAGGCCAAATGAAGCAAGCAACACGTGCACAGTTCCAGGCAAACAAATATTTGAGGTCTTAGCAATTTTCCACTACATAGAGCATTGGGGTGAGTGTGGGGGTGGAGGGGACTGGCTGTGGTGGTTTCATAAGAATCTTCCTCTTTTCCAATTAGAAAGATACATACTTCCTCCATTTCATAATATAAACCTTTAATGTGTGCATGGGAATTAAGGTGGTACAAATAAGAGGAGTGAAATGGAGTACTGATTTATGTTTCAAACAGGTCAAGTAGGCTATAAGATATTTAATTCGTATATAATTAAATCAAAACATTTTTTTTATCCAAAATAAGAAGGCACTGCCTGATCTTTGTATGTAGGAAGCAAGTACATATGTAATGCTATACCACAAAAAAAAAAGAGGCAGAAGTTAAAAAAGCAGAATCATTTATGCCCTGACGCATGTTTAGGGGAATCACATGAGACTATCGTCAAAGATGCCATGCTTTCTCTTGAAGGGAAAGTCACTGTTTCTGAATGCAGATTACATGAGAGGTGCATGCACTGGTGTGTGTGGGCACATACAGAGAAAAACAAAAAAGGGACTAAAAATGCACACACAATTAGTTATTGAATGGAGAATTATACAAAATGGTCCAAAGAAAATGGATACATCCCCTCAGCTCTCAACCTTACACATCTGCTACTGCCAACATAAGGGTACACAAGACAACTGGGCTCCTAATTTCAAAGTTCAAACCATCAATACGTCACATGGGCCAAAGGTACTTTGTTAACCAACTTGACAATTGAACTGCAAAAATAAGAACGACAAAAAAAAGCCCTGCACAATAGGTGGGAAAAAAACCCACAGATGAAAAAAAGGAAATGGACAGACAACGCACTTTGGAAAAGGGAAGATAGATATAGATACTGCTGCACCCTTAGTTGAAGGATTTACAGCTCAATGACGAAAAAGTAGAAATGACAAATTGAATGAGTTGTAACCATTGCAATGATGAAAGCTACTGTAGCCTTGCCCATTGGTTTTTGGCAAAAACAACATAAATAGTTTGCCTAAAGTCTCCTGGAAACTATCTCAAAATCCTAAATTTTTTTTATCGTAACACTAACAAATATCCAAGGCTGGATCCATCAAGAAAATATATATAGAATAAACTACCAAGCAGAACAATGAACCTTCTAAAAGCCAAACAGGAGACACATTCAGAGGTCAAAACATCTTCCTGGCTTACCATCCACCCAACCCAGAAAACAAAAAAACTCAAGACAATATGTACATGATAAAACCAGATCACAGCAATAGTGGACAAAAGAAATCATTACAACACAGCCTCCTAGCCAACCAAACCAAAATTAACAACGGCACAGCATCACCATACCACTTCATTCCTATGAGCTACTGGTACTTACTCCTAATGCCCAAACGCCAAACCTTGCAACAATTTGACTTGTGTAAAGACGGGACAAGAAAACACAACTTCTTTGAGATAACTAGCACTGCTCAGTATACTGCAAGATTACATCACAACAGGAGAGCAAGGGTGATAACAGTGTCACCAACCAAACCATGAATCACCAACAAGACTGCATCACCACCACATTCGTATGAACTACTAACTACTTGGCACTTCCTCCTAACGCCCATACGCCAAACCCTTCCAACAATCTCAATTACAGCAAAGACGCACAATAAAGATAACGACTTTTGAGATAACCAACAACAAGAACAGCAAACGAGTGCTCCATAAACCTCAATTCTACACACACATTCCTATGAACTACTGACACTTGCTTGAGGAATTTGACTCGCAGCAAGACTGGACAAGAAAAAACACAACTTTTTTGAGATAATGAGCACTGCTGAACACAGAGAGGGAGGGAAAGAGAGAGAGATATTGGACCTTGTCCTTGATGCCCTGGAGGCGGTTGAAGACGATGGCGCGGTGGCCGCCCTCGACGTTGTACAGGCTGTTCATGGCAGCGTAGACCGCCGCGCCTCCCAGCAGCGCTACCTTCGCCAGCGCCCCCGCCCCCGCCGGCGGCACGTTAGGAATCCGCGCCCCCTTCATGTTCATTGCCGCACCTCCTTACCCTCCGTCTCCCTCGGCCTGCGACCGCGGCTTAGATCTCCGGAAATGGAGGCGGCGGCGGCGGAGGCTAGGGTTTAATGGGGTTTTGTGTGGAGGAGGCGGAGATCGAAGGGAAGGAGTGGGTAGGTGTAGTGGTGTTGAGGAGAAGGGGAGATCAGGGCCGTCCGATTTTTATCGGACGGTGGGAAAGGGGATTCAGTTGGTTTTGGTTCTTTCCTGCGCTGCAAGAAATGGGAGGAAAAATGTTTTTTGCCATTTTCTTGCCCATCATGTGTAACGGGAAGGCAAAGGAGGGAATTTTTTTTTAAATAACCCATAAAAAAAGAATTTTTAAAAATGACCCACAAGAAAAAAAAAATATCACGGAAATCATCTTCAACCAAAAAAAAAATAGCGACATGCGACTGAAAGACGTGGCAAACACATATTAGCTGAAGTGGCATGCTCCTTTCAATCACCGAACTATTTAGCGATTGAAAATCCATGTCTTTCAGTCGTTGAACTGTTTGGTGACTGAAAGAGTTATATAACTTAGCAACAATGTCTCTTTCCGCCTGTCCACGCAAAAAAAAAGAGAAAAGAGAAGAGGAAGGGAGAGGAGAAGAAAAGAAAAGAAGTGATGAGAGAAGGAAAAGAAAGGGAGAGGAAGGAAGAAAGAATCTCAGCCATTTTAGGTTTTGCTCGTCGTTTTTGGAGGTAAATTTTTTGAAACACTTAAAATGTAGGCAAATTTTTTTTTGCATCAAATTAGGGTTTAGTATGGCTCAAAAAATTTTAAAATTTGCAATACTGTAGGTTTGTAGAACTAATTAATGGTGCTTTTACGGTTAGTTTCTAACTTGTATGTGAATTTTTTATGGTTTGTAATTTGTGATACATATGAATCTAGAGTTTAGGACGATATGTAGTAATCTGTTAGTCCGATCGACGATCTGTTTGAAACAGTATAATTTTAGGATCAAAACAAACAGTTTGACACAAACGGTCGTGAATTACTACCCTTTTGTGACAAGATGCGAGAATTTCTTATATGTAGTGATTAGTTGCATGTCAATATCTTTCAATATATAATCCTGATAAACGATCCGGTAGAAGAAGTAGAATTCAAGAGTTTTCATCTAATATTTATCATTAATATTCATCGTTAATTTCGTGGTCTAATATGTATCACTAATATTTATCATTAATTTTCTGTAGATATTGATCTAGGGTTTATGGTTTAGGACGATATCTTGTAATCTATAGCTCCGATCGACAATCCGTTTGAAATAGTATAATTCCAGAATCGAAATGAGCGGGCCGACACAAACGACTTGTGAATCACTTCCTTTTTGTGACAAGATATTAGCATTTGTTATATGTATCGATTAGTTGGGGGTCGATATTTTTTAATTCATAATCCTGATTGATGATCCGTTAAGAGTAGAATTCCAAGAGCAAAAAAAAAAAAAGATTGAACGTAGGAATTGTCAAGTGGAGTTATATATATTTAGTGAGTATTCAGAGATCCATTTGTTATAATTGATAACTCCGATTGATGAATCGATTGAAGTAGAAAAATTCAGGAATGAAAGGTAAAAGACCAACATAAACGGATCGTCAATCGGTATTTATTTGTAACGAGAAGATTATTGGGGTTGATATATATGAATCCATAATCCCGATCGATAATCTGTTTGAAATAGTAGAACCAATAGGTAGATGGAGTTATGTAATGTATAGTGTATTGATTATTTGCATGTAGAGTTTTAAAATTGCATTTTCATGTAAGGTTTAATGTTCTATGTTTAGTTTAGGTATATACATATTATTTTATTGAAATTCCCCAATAACTCGTAAAATTTTATGGAATAAGTAATGGAACAAGCTGACAAGGTCTATATATACTACCGAGATGGTATAGTTTATGGTGGTCCATGTGGTGATGATTTGAGTGGTTGTTTGCATGTTTATGGACATATATTTGATTCGCTATCAATGTCTTTCGAGAACTTAGAAATATGGGTGACAAACTTGTTACAACTGAATCCTGCATCAAACATACTTCATTTGGAGGGTCTTTTGCCTGTAGAAAACAAGTGGGTTATTAGGAGGCTGAAAGTCATAAGTCATGACGTTCGTTTGTGAGGATAGTAAAAGATCCAAAGAATGGAATAAAAGTGTTCATACTTCATATGCAAATATTTGTCATAGCGAGTTCAGAAGGTAGCCATTCAATTGTAGGGGAAATCAGTATCATAGTTCCTGGTAGTAGTGCATGGGAAAATACTATAGCTGGGTTTATTAATACAAAAGTGATTCATACCATTAACGGTAATACCTCAGACATAGCAATGTGCTCATTTCCCTCCCACATTAGGTATCCGAACCGACAAGCAGATCTAGCTGATAATCCACTTGAGTTAGAGGACAATTTCCATGAGGAGGAGTACATTGACCCATCTGACATGTACGAATCACCCGAGGAACCCTCACATGAGCATGGCCCTCTAAGTGATTGGATTGACCCGATATCTCTAAGCTTAGCCGTTGTTCCGAGAGATCAAAACTTGAGATGGTCATTTAATTCACAAACCGTACAACTTGGGTAGCTATTCAGGACCAAAAAAGATACAAAGAAAGCCATCACTACATGGGTTCTCACTTAACATGCCTTTCCGAGTGACTAAGTCAAATCCTGATCTGTGAGCTATGAAGTGTCTAACTGATAATTGCTCGTAGTACGTCTGTGTCTGTTGGGTCAAGGAGGAGGTATTCTTTTGTGTTACCAGAGTGGCAGACCATAGATGTCTGGTGGACGAAATGTTACCACAGCACAGAAATATCATGTCTGCATATGTTTCTAGTCTTATTCTCTCGATTGTTAAGGAGAATACAACGATGTCACCCAAAGAGATCATCGTGCATGTGGTAGAAAAATATGGGTACAAAATAAACTATTGGAAGGCGTGTAGAGCGAAACAGAAGGCGCTGAAGGAGTTGTTTGACACATTTGTGAAAGCATATAACTTAATACTGAGAATACTCAAGCAGATGGCTGAAACCAACCTAGGCACGACTTTGAAATCGTGGACACCCCAGCCCTCGACTCAAATGGTTGTACCATACTTGACTGTATGCTGCTGAGACAATTCTTCTGGGATTCCATTAGTGCATTGAGTCCTTTCAGTACATGAGACCGGTGCTCTGTATCGATGGCACCTTTTTGACAAGTACGAGGGCACCTTGTTGACCGTTGTGGCAACCGACACCAACGATCAATTCTTGCCCATAGTGTATATAGTCATGGAGGGGGAGAATTATAGTAGTTGGTTGTGGTTTTTGTGGAAACTGAAGAATGAGGTCGTGAAAGACCACGAGCGTGTGTGCATAATTCATGATAGAAACAAGGGAATGTTGAGTGCCATCATGTACATGAAGGATGGTTCGAACACATCATTACAATGGAAGGATGTACAAAGTCGTTGGTGCTCTCGTCAACTTGGTGCAAATTTTCATACACGTTTCAAGTGCAAAAAGCTTATGGTAATATTTAAGAAGCTGGCTAGACATAATTGTAGGATCGAGGATGTCGACTAGAGGGGGTGAATAGGAGACTTTAAAAATTTTTCAACTAAAATAATTTTTGCAAGATATGAAGGAAAACCGAGTTTTCACAAAAGAGTCTAAAACTATTTAAGATCAAGTTGCATTCAACAAGATAGAAAATGAAATACAATATACAATAAAGAGTAAGAGGAAACAAATAAGTCAAGGCAAATATGTGGGACCCTCATTTGAGAAATCCGGTGGCAACCGCCCAGGTGGATTGCACTCAGAAATGGCACATTGCAGCTCACAACAACAAGATGCATTACATAAAAATACGAGTAATTAAAAACAAGTGCTGATCACAAGGACCAACATTAGAATAACTTAGCGCCAAAATGACGCATTTAAATGTTGATACAAATTAAGGAGTTTTCGACACAAAGGTCGGCACAAAATAAAACAACAATAATAAACAAAAGGACTTCATCAGTCTTCTTCTTCTGCAGCAGCGGTGTTGTACGGGCCTTCTTCACATCGGACTCCACCTTGGTACATAACCCTCTAACAAGCTGGGTCTTCAGTTTCTTCTTCTTGTTCCACATTGGGTTCAAGACCGTAAGATTCAGGGTCGACGAATCCTTCTTCTAAATTTGTTTGTAAAAGCAAGGGTGAGCACATTGTCCACATGGTGCTCAACAAGTCCCAAGTAAAAATGCATGTACATATAGATGAGGGGGAATTTCTCAAAGAATAGCTCTTTGGCTTTATATATGTATATAAGATAGATTTTCACACACAGCTTTGAAGAAAAGGTCTTTATTTTCGAAAGCAGGACTTTTGAAATCCTAAGCTAGGTTTTCAGAAAATGTTGTGTGTGGCGGTCTTTCATGAGTCACCACTTTATTCAGATTTTGTGAAAAACTTTCCAAAAGCTACTTGTGCTGCATCGACGTGAATAGAATCTACAGCGCGCAGACTCTATAACCTGGGAGCTCAGAGTATCCGATACTTTTTAAACTTTGCAAAGGTGTACCACCTTAATCCACCGATCATTCGGCTTTCAAGTCGGTACCTCTCCATGCGACTTTCAGGCATGTGACAAGGCCGAGATGACACAACAGTTTACAGTCCTAGCATTAATTATTTCCTGCATGGTAAATAAACAGTTAAGTCTCAAGTACCGTTGTGGGTCCTCCCCACTGCCTTACTTCCTAGCCTGGGTCTATGTTCTCGCAAGACACATAGCCTCTCTTGATTACAGTCGCGCACGACTTAATCTGGCATAGGGCGTCTTCCTTCTTTCCACCTTTTCCTCTCATAAGTTTTCTAAACTCACATCACTCATGGCCTTCTGCGGCCCACCAGCTCTCGCAAGAAACTGGATCGACAACCATTGCAGGGAAAAGCTAATACTAAAGAAAACTACTAAGTTGCGCCCGTCTCATAACCGGGCAAGTGGTTGGTACGTTTTTCATGCCGCATAGAAGCACAACACAAGGTTCTAGTCCTTATGAATCTTTAGTGAGGAGTCTTTCACATTCCCAGTGCGCACACAGCACCATCCAATCAAACTATCCTCACTATCGATTCCAATCACATTTTCTTTCACAAAAGGGGTTTTGAACATACTTTTCTCATATGTGCCCATTCAACATTTAACACATAATCTTGAGCATAGCATAGCCTAAGCATGATATTCTAGGGTGACAAGGGTGCATGGATATTCAATGTCAAAAGGGGCTTTATAGTTATTTAGGTCATATCTAATCATTTCATTGAAACATAGCTCTTATTTGAATCTAAGGCATGCACATACTTGAAAACAGTTAACATACTTCATTTCAAAATATTAGGCTAGACATAATCAAGGGTTTGAGACTTGCCTTGCAGTGATGGGTCTAGCTGCTCAGATGAATCCTCGAAGATCTCTTCTGTTCCTTCAACATCTGGTTCCACGGCGGATACAAACAACACATACACACTATATAAGCACACAAGTACTAGAAAATAATACGTAAATATATCATGTATGCAGGGAAAGGGTTTGGGCATGGTCACTTGATATTGATCGAAGAGATGGGCTCAAAAGGACTTGAATGTCGAAGGGCTGACATTCGGCTCATGGCTTGACATAGCCCTAAATTGGTTTTAGGTCTATTTTCTGGAGATGTGACAGTAGGGAATATTGTAGAGCATGGTTCAAAAGGCTTAGTGGACAAAGTGGCATTTCAATTTCTCAATTGTAACAGGTCTAAATCATCTAATGCCATTGGTGGACATGCACTGACATAGTGCCAGACATGGCCAGAAACTAGGGCATTGCATAACTTTTGACCTAGGGCACCAATTGATGCACAACTTTGTCTGGGGTTTAGGCCTTGATAACAGCTACAAAACTCTCAACAGGCTCAAGGGCAGAAAGTGGCCGGACGGCGATGAACGGCGTCGATGAGCCACGGTGGTGACACGGCACGGACATGGTTCTGGGCAAAACCTGGCATGATCATAACTTTTGATCTAGGCCGATTCAGGGTTCGAGCTAGTGGAGTAAATTGCTCAGGGGGTTGAGGCCTAGCTAGATGACAATGTTTCATCGGCTGGTTTGGCCTGAAAACGAACACCGGCGATCGGGGCCGAAGACGAAGGCATCGATTTGGGCGTTTTCGTTCCAGGGCGTTTGAACTCAATTCCACGCTCGGGAAGCATCTAGGGGTCATCACAAAGCTACTGGTGTACTCAATTTTGCCAGAGAATGGCTGGAGAAGCACGGCGGCGTTCTCCGGCGAACTGCCGAGGCTCGAACTTGGGGATTCGACGCTCGGGGCAAAATTGACAATTCCAAACTTGCAGGCTTACTCCTCCTAGCTCACTGATCATTATTCTCTACTGGCACGAGGATCAATTTGGCTTGAATCGCTCGGCATTAGGGGAACAGGGAATTTGGGCCTTTCCGGTGATTGCCGGCGTTGAGGTTCGCTGGGGGCCAATTAAATGTTATGACACATACAGGGGGATGAGGGGAGCTTACTGGTGCTGTCGGTTTGGAGTGAGAAGCTGCCGGCGAAGCTGGCGCCGTGAGCTCCAGAAGTGGCTCGCGGGGGAAGAAGACGAAGGCACGGCGATGGCAAGCTCTAGAGCTAATGCTACGGTTGCTGGCGAGTTGAGGTGTGAAGTGAAGCACTGGCGAGAGGGGGCTTTATATAGCCGTGGGGTTGAGTCCTCGGGAGCGGCAGCAAATCGACGGGGATACTCTCTGGCGCCGGAGCAGTCGACGAGGTGCATGGGAACACGGCGGGAGCTCTGCTAGAGATGGGGTATCGCGCGAAATCGGGACTTTGTCAGGACGACGGGATAGCGAGCTTCGGCATGGCGACCATGTGGCAGTAAAGTCCTGATAATGGTAGGCACGGGCGCGAACGGTGAAGCCACGGTCTCCGGTCATCGCCACGGTGGCGTTCCTTGGCGCGACGCGAGCATGTGCGGTACACGCTGGTTTCGACCGTTGGCAGCGGCGAATCTGGCCGGCGGTGAAGGCTACGGTGGTTCACGGCAACGGCAACGGCAACGGCTGCGCTCAAATGTCCTCAGGTCGTGGTCGTGCACGTGCACGCGGCTCTGGTAGTGGTTGAAGAAAGGGCCAGGGGCTTGTTTGCAAGGTTTTGGACTGATTTGCGAAGGTTTGGACTAAACTGCGAGGATTTTGGTTCGGGAACTTGGGCCTATTTGCAAAACTGAAGATCTGGAGGGCTGATTTGAATTTTGACTTTGCAGATGAGTGTTACCAAATTACTTGGACTCATCCAGCAGGAAAAATGGCAAAATTCGATAAGATCTGAGGGTTTCGACAAAAATTGAAAACAGGGTAATTAGGGTTTGACATTTTGCCGGGGCTGAAATTAGGGTTTCGGTTGAGATTTTGGAATTCTTACAGAAGGGAAAAACGTTCAGAAAAGTAAAAGGAAGACAACCATTTGATTAGATTTGAATTTGGAGATGATCTGAGACTTTTAGCCTTTTTGGGCTTTCTGAAAATTCTGAAAAGAACTAAACTGAAACACTTTTGGACTGGAATGTGAAAATGATCTGGGAGATGAAGTTTAGCTGCCAACTTTTTAAGTTAAGGTAGTGGCATACCTAAGATCAAGATAGGGCTGAGACATTAAGGATTCCAAAGAAGATATGCTGACTCGTAAGCAGAAAAGATAGCGAAAACAGGGATGTTACAAAATATAAAGTGTGCAAGAGAGAAACCAAGTGACACAACAATTTTTTACCGAGATCTTGGAGACTCACCCGGTCTCCCCTACTCCTCATTGAAGCGCTCACGTGTGAGCCTCTTTTCTATATCCACAAAGGATATCTCCACTTGGGTTGCTCCTTCTCCACTTAGGATAGGCGAGCACCAATGCCTTTCACAAGTCTTTACCAACCTCTCTGACAAACTCTAACAGAGAGATTGCAACTCTCCTCTAACGACTGTCTAGGCAATAACGATCGCCAAGAGTAATAAGTCGTACACCTTCACTTGAATAAATAAAAGTGTTAGAAGCTCAAATGATGCAAATTAATGCCCACACTCTAGCAATAGCTTGCACAATAATGGGTGATATGCACTAAGCACTCTTAGCCTCTCACAAATGTGCTAAGTCATGCAATGAGGCTAATTGTAAGGACCACGAATACGATCAACAGTTGGGGCCACGAAGCTGGCTAGGAGTCACGCTGCTTGCCCTATATTTAATTTGTCATCATCCAACATTTAGGAATCGGGTCTATTTTCGGGTCGTTCGTTTTCATTTCGGGACAGTTTCGAGCCTTAGGAGGCATAAAAACAAAATAAAAAGAAAAGAAATTTTCTTTTATAAACCAAGCCTTGGGCCCAAAGGCCCAATATCTCTCAACATTGCAATTCAGTCCCTGGAACTTTTCCATATTGCAGCCACATTGTAAATTTTGCACAAAACCCCCTAGAGTTCCCTGATTTTGCAAATCAGTCTAATTGACACCAATCTAGCACAGAGCATCGCCACTTGTTCACTGGAATAGTAAATCCAGCCACCTTAGCCCAAAGTAAGTCGGTTGCATGCTCAATGCACCAGATATACCAGCCTTACAACACAATTACAGACACAGCAGCACAGACAGTAGGAAATTAAGTAAAGCAGTAAGAGGGGTAGAAGCAGAGGAGTAGTAGCAAGCCAGTTCAAGCACTAGTTCATCCTTTTCTCCACTTTGTGAACCACAGGAGAGAGGCAGCAGCGATAGCAACAAGAGCTAGAAGAAATCCAAACCAACATCAAGGTGAAAGCTAAACCCAATCCCAAGTTTTAACATGTCTTAGCTTGCTTAGTTAGAGAAATGAATAGAAAGCAGTAGTATTTGCATTAGAGCCACCCCAAACCACCTAGAACCATAGATCATTGCTACCACATGAGGATCACATTACATCACAAGATCACACATCCACATAGCCATGAACACAAGCATTTCAGGACTAGAAACAGAGCAAAACCAACCAAATCAAGGACCAAACCTACTGCCAAAGCCACACTAGAGATTAGGAGACTTACTTGAGGCGCAAGCGACGAAGACTTGGCGGCCGGTGAGCCGGTCGGCACGGCGTCCACGCATGGGGCGCACTACCAGTGTGACCACGCCACGAGGACGCGACCAAGTGTGGCCGTGGGCCGCGGGTGAGGAGGCGAGGCGGCATGACCCGGACTACAACCAGCCGCGATGCAAGGGCCGTTGAGATAGTGAGCCGCTGGCCAGGGTTAGCGGCGGTCGGGTTTTGGAGGAGCTAGGGTTAGGGTTTCGGCTACGGGTTACTAACGGGCGCGCGTGAAGAAGGGGGGCGGTGCACAAGTCAAGCGGCAAGCGCGTCACTAGAGGAGCCACGGCGGCCGGCGAGAAATCTAACGACAGCGCGAGAGCGAAAGAGGGTCGGGCTGTGTGTGAGTGAGTGCGTGTGTGGTCGTGGTCGAGTGAGTGTGTGTTTTGAGTGGTCATGTGCGCTCGTGCGTGCGTGTGCGCCGGTGGGCCGAGCCGAGCGCGTGTGCGTAGGTTGGGCCAGTTTGGGCCCAACCGAGAGTTTTCTCTTTTTATTATTATTATTTATTTCTTTTCTTTTCTTTTTCTAATTCCAATTCTATTTTAAATTCTTAGCTAAAACTTAATTAGCCACTGTTTATTATTTGATTTAAAATTTGTTTAATATAGAAATTTAACTAATTATATATATATATATATATTTGACCAATTAACATTAATGATTTATTAATTTATACTTAGCTTAATAAGAGTTTAATCAAACTAAATATATGTATATACACACAAATATATTCTTACTCATTTAATAAACTAATTTGAATTGTTTTCATTATTTTCGTATAATCTTTTATTCAGGTAAAATAATTGTAAAATTATAACTTACTTTTATTCCAATTAGAAAAATTAAATCAATACTTTAACTTAATTATTTTAATTGTATTCCAATAATTTATAAACTAATGCAAATAGTATTATTTTCTTTTGGGAGCTAGCCAACACAAAGCTTTTATGCAATTCCATTATGCATTTCAATTAAACTAATTTCATATAATATATTTCTTATAACTAAAATTTCTTTTCCCTCGCAATGTCGGTTAGTCGTATTCGATTACGTGCCAGGGAGAATAAAAGCATAGATGCATTCATACTTATATTTTGTATTTCCTATTATACCAATATCCTAAATATTATATATGTATATATAATTATATTTCTCAGGAACTGACGGTAGCGAGGAACGTCGGGGTAAATTGCCGAACTCTGATTTCAATCCCGTCTACACAGGCAAGTTCCTTCTTGATCATATTGAAATTGCTTGAACTAATTTCTTATAATATAGTTTCATATCTAGTTAAAAGTTATCACTTGCATGGAAAGAGTATTTTTCAAAGATTGACTAAAAGATTTATGGAGATTATATGAATATGATATGACATACATGGGATGTTGAGTATGATAGTGGAAGTCTCTGAGTTTGAGATGTTGACAAAAGAATGACTTCCTTATCTATGCTATGGATGGAAATTAGTAAGGACTGTAACCAGCTATCTCTTTCATCCAGCACTGTAATACCCGTATCGATCACAGACCTAGTATGTGACGGGCCTAGTCTAGTATCTTATTTAGAAACTAAGGTCATCTCCATGGGAACGTATTATTATATGTATAAGCGCCACGGGTCGTTCAGAATAACCTAGGGGCCGTCACGGATCGCTCAAAATAATCCAGATGGGTTCCGTGGGACGCCCATGAAGTACCCAGGACGCTATATGCTCAACTGGTGGAGTAGAGATGCTTAGTGGATAGATTTGAGAAAAACTCTGTACTCTTGATCTAGTCACGCATTAAAGGGAATGCGAAGTGATGCTGACGAGCTTCCACATGTAAACCAAGAGTTTCTGTGGGTAAAACGATACACCTCTGTAGAGTAAAAATGTGAATGTTCACTCCTTGTTCTCAGGTTGAGAACTGCGTCGCGGCAAGAAAGGAGGCCTACAGGTGGCCTCAACCTTGTGGTGTAAAGTGCTCAATAGAACTTTTCTAAACAATCAAATGGAGACCGTTTCCAACAAATGTTTTAGAAGTAAAACTTATACTCCTTGACTTACTATGTGCTTAAACATATTACCCTTGAATTTAGTTAAATTAGATCATCCCGTATTATGTCTTGATTCTTGCTGAGTACTTTTGTACTCACCCTTGCTATGTAAATTCTTGGTAGACTTAAAATTTTTGACCGAAGGAAAATTTGCTGAACAAGACATCGGAGGAGTAGAGCTGACTCAAGACCCCGAGGATCCAGAGATGGACATCTACAATTACGATCCTACTTACTTTGGATCTGAAGATGAAGACTTCTAAAAGCTACCGCAGAACTGGCTCGTTTTTCTAGCTAATTTGTATAGTTTTTGTGAAACTCTGATATTTTGCAATCATGGGTTGTTTCTGTTAACAAACCCTGATGTTATAATCTATTTAACCTGAAAATCCATGCTTCTGTTTCGCTACTCTGAATTGGACATTGTTTGGGAAAACATGCTTTTGTCGGGCAATGTTCACAGACCAGGCATGCTACCACGTGGGTGGGATGCTCGGTCGCGTCACTAATACTTTTATGAATATCACTTGTATGCTCAAAGACACAATGATCTTGCTAGAGATATGAAATGAGATGCCAAAGATACTCTCTCAACCAGCAAGAAGAGTATATATAACCCCCATGGTCGATGCTTCACCACCGCCTCCCCCAGCAGGTGCATATACATTACACGAGATTAGACAAAGCCGCAGCTTAAGCAACCATTTTATTGAAAACATTTTTGTGTGTATAAGTTAAGTAATCTTCCCTTCCCCAGCTGATCAATGATTCACCACTGTCTCCCCCCAGTGGGTCGATTATGTTGCTTCTAGGCATTTAATCTTGATTTTGATGATAAATGACAACAAGCGTCTTGGACTAATCTATTGGCTTTGATTATAATCAATAAGATTAGGTGAAAACAGAAACGTCAAATGGGAGTTGCAAGACTAAGAGCCATTTTCGTAAAGTCTGCAAGTAATCCGGGAGGATCTGTAGGTCACAAGTCAAGGTTGCAAGTGCAAGGTCGCAGTGTCACTTAAGGTCGCAGTCCAAGGTCGCGAGCCAAGGTCGCAAGCGCAAGGTCGGCAAGAAGAAAGCAGCAAAGACCTAAGGTAAGTGCTTGTTTATTGTACCAGTCTCGGTGTTTGGAGTATTGACCGGTTTTATAAGAAGTTCTTTTTTAGTTTAACCATACTATTAAGAGGGGTTGCGAAATCTCTTTTAGTTTTGGCAAAAACTAAGAAACTCTTAGGTCATATGTTGCATTCGCATTCATTCATATTCTTGGTCTAAATCTGAGAAAAAATATATAGATTTCAAAGAGGGACTGAAACTGGTCTTTTGAGCACTGTTTATTTGACTAGAGGTCACTCGAGCACTGTTCATCCGACTAGACGTCACTCAAGCACTGTTCATTCGACCAGGCACTGTTCATTCGACCAGACACTGTTCATTCGACCAGACATTCTAACGACTATTACTAGCCATTAGAGGTCGACACTGGCTATTAGCTGTACTAATTTCTTCCCTTATCGACCATAACAGCTAGTTGAGAAGTTGATTTATATATATAGGTGTTTTGAGCAATATTCACAACACATCTCAAGCCATATTCTCAAATAAACCTTCCAGCATCATTTCTCTACTGTTTTGAGTAGTTTTTAAAACAGTTTTTGAGCAGATTTCTCTACTGTTTTGATCAGTTTTTAAATAGTTTTTTGAGCAAATTTTCTCTACTGTTTTGAGCAGGATTTAAAACACTTTTCGAGCATAATTTTTGATCAGTTTTATAAACACTTTTCGAATAGATTTTCGATTAGTTTTATAAACACTTTTCGAGGAGATTTTTGATCAGTTTTATAAACATTTTTGAGCAGATTTTTGATCAGTTTTTAAAACAATTTTTGGGCAGATTTCTACATATTGATGAGCCATATTTATATATACACTTGAGCCAAAGTTTTCTAGTGCTAAAATCTTAATCTGTTGATCAAGTATCATTCCTTGTGATTAAGAGAGAGAGCCTCGGAGAGCATTCATTCACATCATTTGCATCCTTAGAGTTTCTCAGTGGTTGTTGGAGGTCAAGAGAAGATCTCGCAACTTGTTACTCTTGGTGATCACCTTCACCTAGACGGTTTCGTGGTGTGGCCGTTGATCTCTCCATTGACGAAGTTTGTCGGAGAGGCTTGATGTGTTTGTGAGAGGTTTGGTGCTCACCCTTTCGGAGTGGAGAAGAAGCAACCCTAGTAGGAAATATCCTTCGTGGATATTGAAGTAAGACTCATTCATTTGAGTGCTTCAACGAGGAGTAGGGGAGACCAGGTGAGTCTCCGAGACCTCGGGATACATCGTTGTGTTTGTCTCTTTTCATCTCTTTTTATTTGTGCAATCTAATTGTTTAATTAATTTAGTTTTTATTTGCACTTAGCTCTTTTAGGCTTTAATCTTGCAAAAGTTGTTTTATTAGAAAAGATTTTAAAGCCTCTTATTCACCCCCCTCTAGTCGGCATCTTTGATCCTGCAGATTATACTTTACTCTTACACATTTTTTTTTATTTTTAAAGAGAAGGGCAATTAGCAATCTAGGTATAAAAAGTAACATAAGAGAGTTAATTCCAAAAAATGGTTTTATTAGAAATCTTCAACTTGGAAGAAGTCAAGTACAATTTAATAGATAAGTTCAAGCTTTAATTGTCAATTTAGGATAAAACTGAACATAACCAATGAAAATTTTTAAGAAAGCTAAGTTCAATGGATTATATGCAAAGATGTGATAGAATAATCGTCTAATTGATTAAAGATCATCTTCAAAACCAGGTATTTTAGGTGATAAATCTCTTTTTATTTTTTAGTTTATGATAGAATGTGGTGGAATGATGATTTGCTAAAGACTAAACACAAGGTGAAGTAAACATCCCCCAAGCAAAATCAGACTAAGCAAACAGTTAAGTGAACATCCCCAAGCTAAATTAGACATTGTCCTCAATGTATGGAGAGAGATACAGATTACCATATGCGGTTGTGGTTCAGGTTGGTAGATGTTGTGGAAGATGACATAATGAAAGAGGATGTTGCGGTCCATGTAGCTCCAATGGTGCAGTCCAAGGTGTCGCAAGTGAAAACCTGAAAGGAAAAATAAAAAGAAATAATAAAGAAAAGGAAAATAAAAAAAAAACTTGCGTACCTTGGAGATCACTCGTCGAAGACTGGTGGAGGAGAATGGTAGGACTGTGGCGATGTATAGGATGGATATGTAGGTGGATGAAAGAGTTGTGGAGAAAGTCGGTGGGTGTGGAGGTTGTCCCCGTAGTGCGTACGTGCACCTAGAAATGTGTCGTCTGGAAAAATGTGGCCTGCGTGTACATGATAGTCGTAGATGTTCACTACCACAGAAACAGACATTCAGGACGGCACATCACAGACGGTTATGAATTTTTCAATGGAAAACCGTCTACGAAGGCCTGTCGGGAGAATATGTTCAGTTATCACAGTCGGTTCTGATGTCAAAAACAACTGTGATAGTAAACCAGACAGTTCTGAACACAAAACCATATGTAATAGTCTACTTATCACAGACGATTTTGACCTAAAACACAACTGTGATAGATACAATCGGTTCTCAACTAAGAACTGTCTGTGATAACTAGAATATCACAGACGGTTGTGAACTCAGAACCGACTGTGATATATACAATCAGTTGTGAACTCAGAACCGACTGTGATAGTGTAGTATTAGAGACGGTTCTGAGGTTAGAACCGACTGAAAAAGTGAAATCTCAAACTTCGCGCGCGGCTGGCGGCGCTTCGAATTCTTTGTCAGAACCGACTGAAAAAGAACAGACTGTGACTGTGATATATATTTTCTGTCTCCGATCTTTGCGTGCGGGGCCTTGGCGAACACGAAGCGTCGCTTTGGAAGTTCTATAAATAACTTGACAGTGGAATAATTGTCATTTACTTTACAAGTTTTTATAATTCTCAAACTGTTTGACTCCTTAGCTTCTCTGCACCAATGGCATCCTAGATGGCATCGTCAGCCTCGCCCTCCCTAGTAAGAACTCTCAATCTTTTGGATTTACCCCTGTATTGTTAATCCCTGTTCAGTACATTCTTAACCTGTTGATTTGCACAGGGAAGGGGAGGCGTGGAAGACTCGGGCAAGGTGAAAGCCAAGCTGAGGCTCCTCCGGAGCACAAGCTCCTTACGGACAAGCACACTCGGCTACGGCTTGACCTGGATGATCTCTTCCAGCGCATTCAGCACATGAAGACGGATGGTGACAATGCTAGGGCGAGGACGAGGCATCTTCGCAAGGAGAAGAAAGCCGCGGATATGACCATCGCTGGCTGCGGTTTGACTATGAAGGATACCATCGGGAAGCTGAGGGAGGTCGCAAGCCTTCTCGACGCGGTAGTAGTTGATCCTAAGAAGGACAACTTGTCGCTGGAGGAGTCCTGCGTCCTGGCTGCAAATCAAATTGACTTTATTCTAGATGCAGCTAGGGCTAAGACCACTCCTTAACCTAGCATTCTGTATTTTTACTTTTTTTTTGTAAGTGATGAAAAAATTAATGAAAACTTTGTTCTTATGTCAACTTTCCAATTTGCCAGCACGTTGTTGGACTGCATGCTATCTTCCCTCTTTCTTTATACTTTGTTCTTATGTCAACTTTCTCAATGTGCTTTGAATATCACAGACGGTTCTGAGGTAAAAAAAACGTCTGTGATAGTCACATTACAGACAGTTTTTATATAAGGACCGACTGTGATATCCCCAACAGTGACCGACGCTTCGAATTCTCAACTTCTTTCAATATCACAGACGGTTTTTAACTCAAAACTATCTGTGATAGTAACATTACAGACGATTTTTTGTAAGGACCGACTGTGATAGTCCCAACAGTGATCGACGCTCCAAATTCTCAACGGTGTGTTGTGTCATTTTGGGTTCTGATGTTTGCACGGCACACTAGCCTGGGAACATGAAGCATCACCTTGGAAATTATATAAATAGCTTGTTTTTCATTAATGATGAAAAAATTAATTAAAAATTTGTTCTTATGTCAATTTTCCAATTTTCCCGCACGTTCTTGGAGAAAAAGAAGTGGAACGGTTCGACCTCCAGGGAGGAAACAAGTATTTGTAGAAGTCGAACAGTTCAAAATTCCAAGCATATTACAGACGGTTCGGACATCAGAACCGTCTGTAATAGTAAAGCAGACGGTTTTGATCTCCCAACCGTCTGTGATAGTCATATTACAGACGGTTTGGACATCAGAACCGTCTGTAATAGTAAAGCAGACGGTTTTGATCTCCCAACCGTCTGTGATAGTGCCAACAGTGTCCGACGCTTCGAGTTCTCAACATGCAATCATGGATAACTGCACCTAATAACTGCGCAGATGAAGAGACTTAATTATTTACTTCAAATTTAATTTGCATCGAATTATGTAATCTGACGCTTCAACTTCTTAAGTGGACACTGTTCCGCCGTGTTGCAGTTTATCTCCCTAGAAATTATCATGAATTTATTGACCTTGAAAACCAGTAGTGCGCTTTTTAAAACTCGAGGCACCCGCACATATGAACCGTCACCTTCTGGTTCTATAAATAGCGAGGCTCTTCAATCCTTAAGACTTACAAATTCTTGGCTAAGTCTTTTAGGAATTTTACTTGTAAATCCCTGTCTTTATTCCCTCCTCAACTCCCACCTTGATGGCGAGCCAAGATTCCAATGAGGTTATTGAAATTGAGAGTAATGAGGAAGAGATAAGGAATGAACTCAATTAGGATCTTCAGAAAGTAAGTCCTCTCTGAAACTCTAATGCAGATCTTTCTTTTATGACTTGATTACCTCGAAACAAATGCATTTCGAAATCCACAGGTGCCTGAGGAAATGCTCCCTCCAAAGAAGAGACTCAGAAATGATGAAAGATCCTCCAGTGCAGCTGCAGCGAAAACTCTAGAGGGTGCTGAGGCCTGTGTTGCCACATTGCCCCTTGTAACCCCTCCAGTTGCATCGACTCCACCTTTAGAGATCCACAACAATTCTTCCGATATCCCCTCTTCAACACCTTTGTATCATCAGCTTTTCTTGGATGATCAACTTTTTAGGGTAAGGCGCACACTTCCACGTCAAAATCCACTCCGAAGCTTGGAAATCATCTTCACCCTCTCTTGCTGGTCGTTATGTCTTTCAAAACTAACCCATGCATGTGCAGGAGGAGAAAGCTGCCTTGTGCAGAACTCTCCAAGAAGAAATAGAGGCGCTGGAGAAGCTTTCTGAGGGGATGTCTTCTGCCATTCTGCACTTGGCAGAGTGCTATGAGGGTTCTCGCAAAGAAGCGCGCAGGTTCCGGTCGGAGAGAGATTACGTTTGGCAGCAGCGAGAACTCTCCGATACAATAAGGAACAGCTGCACTCCTTTGCTGAGAGATGATGTAGATAGGCTTAGAGCCATTGCTAGTCCTCTTGGGTCGACCAGTGTAGATCCTACTGATGCCAATACGTCCCTAGGAGAACTTTGTAAATTACTTTCGGATCAGGTCGACGCTTTGGTCGCTTGTATCCCTTATGTATGCAAAGATTCTAAGAAATAAGAAATTTCTTTTCCATATATATCTGGCTTTTCGATTGATTATGTAACTGATAATAACCAAATGATGTTCTGTGTGAAAATGTTAACAAGAAAATACTGCTGCAATCAAGACGGTTTCTAACTCAAAACCGTCTCTAATAGTAACATTACAGACAGTTTTAATTTCAGGACCGACTGTAATACTCTCAACATTCTTTGAACATCCACAGGTCGACATATATATACAAAAAATATGAAAAACAAGATAAAACCAAATAGTCTCAACGTTGATTTTTTTTAAATACTAACATTGAAAATAAGATAGAACCAAATATGAAAAAAAAGTAGAACAATTCAACTAGTCGAACGTTTCGACTGCAAGCAATCCAGGATATTATTGATGGTTCGGACCTCATCACCATCTGTGATAGTAGAGCAGAGTGTTGATTTTATAATTATCACAGACGGTTCTGAGTAAAAACCGACTGTGATAATCACAAACGGTTCTGAAGTAAAAATCGACTGTGATAGTAAAGCGGACGGTTTTGATCTCGGAACCGTCTGTGATATTCTCATTATCACCGATGGTTTAGATGTCAAAACCGTATGTGATATTTCTGTCATAGTTCTACACAAATGCACCGATATTACGGACGGTTTAGTAGAGTGAAACCCGTCAGTGATATTCTGTTCTTAAAAAATGCACCGATATTACCGACGGTATTATATAGAACCATCTGTATTGAACCTGGTATGGTATAAAAGGTCTTTTGGCGGATGTTTTGAGCTACTCCCACAATCTTGCTCGACATACTGTCCAGTTGGAAGAGATTTGGGGCAAGGAAGAGCAATATCTCGAAAGGGGAGCATTTTGGGGCAACAAATTTGAAGATCCAAGGTTGGTACTTGGTCCTAAGGCATACACATTACTTCATTTGATCTCTATTGATTGACCAAATTAGAGCGAGAGGGAGGGGAAGCTACAGTAGCAAACCCTGTTTGTAACTCATTTTCGACCTGTAGTTATTTAATTGCTCTATGATGTGTGTTATCCACACCCCCAACTAATTGCTTGCAGTTCAAGAGTAGTTAACTAGTTATACCGCAAACTCCACATCAAACACTAGCTAGCTAGATTTGTAATTTATTGCGTGTCGAACGTACATAGAGTATTACTAATTAGCATGTGTATGAATTTAATTAATTGCAGATGGTCCATCGAGACTGGATGTATAATGACAACCGAGTGAGTGAGGAATACATGAAAGGTGTTTTATATTTCCAAAAGGTTCTTGAGAAAGACATGGCGAAGAAGGGTTTACCATATATGTACTGTCCTTGCGTAGACTGCCAGAATCTTAAGATGTTCACCAATTCATCTCAAATTGTCGCCCACTTGATCCGACGTGGTTTCAAAAAGGGGTACACGTGTTGGGTCCACCATGGAGAAGAGCCAACTGCAGAAACAAGTGCCACTCAGGTTGACGAACAAGACATGTCGGATCCCAACAACGACTTCGATGAGGATATGCCAGAGGATGACAATTTAGATGACATGTTGCGTGATGTGGAAGGAAATTGTAGTGAAAGGGAGTTTGGCAAATTCAAGCGCTTGATTGAGGACTCAGAAAAGCCACTGTTCCCTGGTTGCAAGTCGAAGTATACAAAGTTGGCCTCTATGCTTGAACTGTTAAAATTGAAGGCAAGTAACAGCTGGACCGACAAGATTTTTACGGCACTGTTAAATCTTTTGGCGGACATGCTCCCGGAAGGAAACGAGTTGCCAAAAAACACCTACCAAGTGAAAAAGCAGTTGTGTCCTTTGGGAATGGAAGTAGAAAGGATACACGCATGCCCTAATGATTGCATCCTTTACTGTAATGACTATAAGGATATGCATGTTTGTCCGGTGTGCGGCGCATCCCGCTATAAGCGTAAGGACCGAATCGACGACGGCGACTGCGCTAAGATAAAGCAAGGACCTCCGGCTAAGGTGTTGTGGTATTTGCCCGTCATTCCCCACTTGTAGCGTTTGTTTGCAAACCGTAAAGAGGAAAAATTATTGCGTTGGCACTCGGAAGACCGGAAGAAGGATGGAAAGTTAAGACACCCCGCTGATTCTTCACAGTGGAGAAACATCGACAGGGAATTTGTTAACTTCGGAGCGGAATTGAGGAATATAAGGTTCGGGTTGAGTACCGATAGAATTAATCCTTTTGGTAACATGAGCAGTCGGCATAGCACTTAGCCGGTTCTTTTGTGTATCTACAATCTTTCTCCTTGGTTGTGTATGAAGCGCAAGTACATCATGATGTCTCTACTTATCTCAGGACCAAAACAACCTGGAAACGATATTGATGTGTACCTAGCACCATTGATAGAGGATCTCCTAACAATGTGGAACCGAGGGGTACAGGTATGGGACGCATACAAACGAGAGACCTTCATCCTACGTGCTATGATATTCTGCACCATCAACGATTTCCCTACCCTTGGAAATTTGTCGGGCCGTACTACGAAAGGAGCCAAAGCCTGTCCCCACTGCGAAGATGAGACTGAGAGCGTGTGGCTGAAGAATGATGAGTATCGTAAGAGGAAGAGGGAATTTGACGACCACAAGGAAGATGGTTCAGCCCCGAAGCCTACGTGCGGGAAAGAAGTTTACTCACGGGTGAAGGACATAGACGTTGTGTTTGGAAAGGGTCGTAAATTGAAACCCCACACGAAGAACACTTGGAAGAAGAGATCGATATTTTGGGAATTACCGTATTGGGAGCATTTAGATGTTCGTCATTGCATTGATGTCATGCATGTGGAGAAGAATGTTTGCGACAGTGTAATCGGTCTATTGCTGGACATTCCGGGGAAGACAAAGGATGGCGTCAATGTGCGGCGTGACATGATCGAAATGAAAATCAGGCCTGAGCTAGCACTGAGAGAGGACGATAAAGGCCGTATATACCTCCCCCTTACATGCTACACTTTGTGCAAGGCTGAGAGGACAGAACTCTTTAAGTGTCTCTATGGTGTTAAAGTTCCATCGGATTACTCCGCAAATATGAAAAAGCTTGTGTCCATGGGCGATTTGAAATTACTGGGTATGAAGTCTCATGATTGTCACGTGTTGATGACACAAATGCTTCTTGTTGCCATCCGGAGTATTCTGCCGCATAAGGTCAGAGAGACGATCACGAGGCTGTGTTATTTCTTCAATGCAATTTCTTGCAAGGTCATTGATCCCGATGGACTAGATTCTCTGTAGAGGGAGGTGGTTCGAACTCTCTGTCAGCTTGAGATGTATTTTCCTTCGTCGTTTTTTGATATCATGGTCCATCTCATCGTCCACCTTGTCAGAGAAATCAAGATATGTGGACCTGTGCTCCTATGTTATATGTTTCCATTCGAGAGGTACATGTGTGTACTTAAGGCCTACGTGAGGAATCGGTCTCGGCCCGAGGGTAGCATTGTCGAAGGTTATGCAGCGGAAGAGGTTGTTGAGTTCTGCGTCGATTACATGGCCGAGGTAGAAGCAATAGGAGTTCCTGTGTCTCGTCACGAGGGGAGGCTTGATGGTGTTGGCACTATTGGACGGAGAGTCATCAGTCTTGATTTCGATATGTACTCGAAAGCTCATTTTTGGGTCTTGCAACACATGACGGAGGTGTCTTCGTATATCGACGAGCACAAGGAGATGCTACGACAAGACAATCCTCGCCGATCCGAGGTTTGGATCACAGGACAACATAACAGTCAATTCAACGCGTGGATGAAAGTGCGAATCACCGGAGATTCCGCAAGTGAGAACCTTAAATGGTTGGCAAAAGGGCCCACATTTACTGTACAGACATGGCAGAGATACGACATCAATGGGTACACATTTTACACGAAAGCTCAAGATCGAAAGAGCACTGTGCAAAATAGTGGAGTGAGCGTAAAAGCTTTCCATGAGGAGTTCACCGAGACAGGCCCAACAAGGGTAGTACGTGGATTGAACTCGTACTACGGGTTCATTGAAGAAATTTGGGAGCTCGATTACATACTGTTCAAGATTCCCCTGTTTCGATGCCGATGGGTCCAAATCACACAGGGTGTGAAGGTTGACAGTTACGGTTTCACTTCTGTGGATCTCGATCGAGTTGCTTATAAAGATGAGCCATTCATACTTGCGAAGCAAGCCATTCAGGTCATTTATGTCACTGACCCGGCCAATAAGAAGTGGCACGTCGTCCTTCATGGCAAGAGAAGGATTGTTGGAGTTGAAAATATCGTAGACGAGGAGGAATACAATCAATTTGATGAGATGCCTCCATTTGGAGATGGCGTACAGGTTGATACTGAAGACACCGACGAAACCAGTTATGTGCGTATGGATCACCAAGAAGGGTTATACTTTAAAGGTAATCAATCGTACGTCCTTATCTCTCTGTTTCCATCAGTATAGCTTATATATCTCCTCTAATTCTCGTCTTTGCAGGGCCGCAACAAGTGGAAAGTTGAGGATAACATGGCTGTGTATATGGAAATTGTCGGTCAAAGTCCCCATTTGTATGTAACATTTATTTGAGCATGCTCCACATTGTATGTTAAATTTATTTGAGCATGCTCCACATTGTAACCAATTTTCGGATCTACATTGTAACCAATTTACGGAGCATTTGGACTCCATTTGAAATATCAGAGTGTTCATTTAAAACAAGTTTTCGACCATTAAGAGTTGCAGGGCTACAGAGTTACTAGAGAGATTATCACAGACGGGTATGAACCTAGAACCGACTGTGATATTCCCAACAGTGTCCGACGCTTCGAGTTCTTAACGTGCATTCGTGCAGTCACAGTCGGTTCTCAAGTCAAAATAGTCTGTGATAAATGAGTATCACAGACGGTTCTAAACTCAAAACAGTCTGTGATAACCTCTTTAGAGATTATCACTATGGAGATTATCACAGACGGTTTTGAGTTGAGAACCGACTGTGATAATATTATCACAGACGGTTGTGAATGTAGGACTGACTGTGATATTCCCAACAGTGTTTGACGCTTCGAGTTCTTAACATGAATTCGTGAAGTTACAGTCGGTTCTCAAGTTAAAACCGTCTGTGGTAAATGAGTATCGCAGACGGTTCGAAACTCAAAACCGTCTGTGATAACCTCTCTAGAGATTATCACTATGGAGATTATCACAGACGGTTTTGAGTTGAAAACCATCTGTGATAATACTATCATAGATGGTTGTGAATATAGGACCGACTGTGATAATCTCTACTCGGTACATAGTTCAAGGCGGGTTTTGTCTCGCTCATTTCCAGCCACTGTTTGCCCTAGCTCTCTCCGCCCTCGCACCGTCTATCGCGATCACCTCCATCGCTTCCCCACAGTCCGATGCGATCAACTCCATCTCCTCCTCACCGTCTGTCGCGATCACCTCCGTCGCCTTTCCACCGTCAAGCACGATCACCTCTATCACCCTCCCACCTTCCGACGCGATCACCTCTGTCGCCTCCCCACCGTTTCTGTCATTCTTGGTTAATTATAAGTATATGAGTTTTGTTATAGAATTATTAGTTTCAGATTTACTTAAATTGTTCTCTCTTTCACTTATGTTAGGAACTGATATGTCTGGTGATGAAATGCACCACTCGGGGAGTCAGAGTGACCTCGCTAGCGATGAGACGCTTGGGCCGGAGGTCACCGCGTCCAACGTGACCCAGTCGCGAAAGAGAAAGGGGCGAGGCTGGACGACATGCGGGCGTCTCGACAAGTAGGAAAAGCAGCACGTACAGTTCGACGACAATGGAGTGCCGGAAGCTCCGGACAAACTTGTCGATCAGTACCGCTCACTATGCGGCAAAGTGGCAAGGGAGCGGGTGCCCATCACCACCTCCGACTAGGGTCAAGTGCCCCCAGAGTACAAGGATGCGCTGTGGGAAGAAGTGCAGGCGGCGTTTCACATTCCTGAGAATCGCCAGTTCACCATCCACCGGAGGACACTTATGTCAATAAACAAGGCATGGAGGAACTTCAAGAGCTAACTTGTCAGGCACTACGTGAAGGAGTCGAAGACCCCCTTCAATGACTACCCTTTTGTGACTCTCGAGGCATGGCAGCAGTTCATGGAGATGAAGGGCAAGCCTGAGTTCTAGGAGCTTAGTGCGAAGGGCCAGGCTAACCAGGCCAAGAATGCCCACCCACACAGACTAGGCACCGGTGGGTATGTGGGAAAGAAGGCGTTGTGGAGGAAGTAGGACGACGAGGCTTCGCAGGCTTCGGCCGACGGTCCTTATGCGGGCATAACGGACGTGCGCGCTTGCAATTGGTGCCGAGCAAGATCGACGATGACCTCCTCCGGAAGCGTCTCTGTGAATAACCCTGCGGATAGGGAAGTGATCGACCGGCTGGTAAGATTGTACGATCACTTACTATCCTCGTAACACGCATGCAATTGGTTGTATTGCTAAGTTCTCCTCTTGCAGGTGACGCTGAGTGCCCAGGCGGCATCCGGAGAGTTCAACCCGAGGAGGGATAGGGATATCCTCACGGCGGCGCTCGGAAACAAGGAGCATCCAGGCCGCGCGCGCGGCCTCAGTGCCACTGTGCCTTGGAGGGATGGTTTCTCTGATGATGAGGAGGCGGCTAAGAGGAGAAAGAGATCCCACAAAGCCCGCGATGAACGTCTCAAGGAGGAGATTCGATCGGAGTTCGTTGCTTGGGACAAAGCACTCCTGCAGCAGTTGGCGGAGATGCGGTCCATGTATGACGAGCTAAGAAAGGCGACCCAGGGCACCCCCCTTGTAGCAGCGGAACTACCGAGCCCCATTCTTGTCCACCGTAGTAGCTGCGCGTCTGCGCCGGGATCTTCGTAGACGGAGCCCTCTCCAAAGTATCCGGTGGACTTTCTGCAAGTAATGACTGTTTTTCTATGTTAATTCATTCGAAAGTGAAAAGCAGTGAAATTCAATATGTTAATGCGCACTGTTTGTAGGAACCTGCCTCCTGCAAGCTTTTGGTGCTGGCCGGTCTCTTCTCGATCGAGGCTGCCAGTGGGATGGCGCAACCATGCACGGCGGGGGCCACAATCCACGGTGTCCCTCTATTTGAGGGTTTTGCACGGGTCCTGGTGGACAGTGTCTCTGACCATTGCAAGGGTTTTCCGTTGGAGAAGCCGCCGAACAACGAGATTACCACTCTCGGGGATGCGGTGCATGCACACATTCGTGCAATGGCCCAAGAAAGACATCGTCCTGGATGAGGTAATTCCCCCACCAGTTTCATAATTCGTACTGTAATAATAGCCCTCGGAGTTAGTGTCCTAATACGTAGGTTCTTACATCACAGACCGACACTCGGCCTACCAGCCAGCCGACCCCTCCGAGAAGCCAACCAACGGGTTCGATGACGAAGCTGACTCCGACTAGGAGGCAACCAGCCAAGAAGTTGGCTAGTAGGGGCAAAGCAAAGAAGAGCCCGGTGAAGGAGAGTGAGAAGAGTGCGCCAGCTCTCATGCCGTTCGCTCTGGGGATGCCCATGGCCTCCGATGCCGCAATTTCTACCATGGGGATAGCATGCCAGAGCCTGCATGCATGGTACATGAAGAGGACAAACCAGACCAGGACGCAGCGTCCGACGCACATCATGGTCAAGTACACCGTGGCAAAGTTCCATAACGACGTTGGGACCTACCCGGTGACCTTCGAAGACCTGCACAATTTACTCAACAAAGATGCGCTCGTCGTGTCAATCCTACGGTCTTGGATGCTGTAAGTATCCTACTATCCTACGCTTGTTCGTGCATATACGGATATATGTCATTTATTAATTGGTTACTTCCGTGCAGCTGCATGACCAGCTGTGCCAAATCTAAGCGCAAACCTGTTGGTTTCTTGGACCCCCAGATGGTCGCCGAGGTGATGTTTAGGACCGACGTAGACTTCGTTGTCGACTACATCAAAAGAGGGTTACTTGCTCAGGTCGACAAGGAGTACATACTTGTACCCTACAACCAGAGGTGAGTGCTTTCATTAGTTCTTCACTCGTAGATTAGTGTCTCCATATGCACACCCCCAAACTTAGATTAAATTATTAATTCTGTACGTGTAACATGTAGCTACCACTGGATCCTGCTAGTACTTATTCCGAAAAGGAACAAGGTGTTCTACCTTGATTCATTGCAGAGGAAAGGGTACGAGTATTGCGGCGCACGAGATGTATTCGAAAGGTTATGATATTCATGTGGACCTGTCTTGCATCTAGATTTACTATCCTCAAATTGTCAATTTTGAATATCCTCAAACTGTCAATTTTGACTATTTGCAGGGCTTTCACGAATTACTTTGCCGAGGGAGGGCGACAACACGAGCGGCGAGCCGATAAGTTTCAGTGGTTACAATTTTTGGTACAAATTTCAACTGGCATCTGTTTTACTTTATAACGTGTCCCCAGCTAACTCTCGGTCTGTAAATTGGCAGTGCCATCAGCAGCCGGACGACAATACATGTGGGTTCTACGTGATGCGCCACATGTATGACCTGATCATCACCCCTGACCGCCCAGATTTCCCCGAGGTATACAACTACTCCCCTTTGTATCGATTTGGCAGAATTTACAACTGCATTGAGCTAATTTTTTCTGTACCAACTCTTGCTGCAGGGGGTCGACTTCCCTTCGGAAAGCTTTGACCCTCGGCAAATTGGTATGGTCCGAGGGATGCTCGCTGAGTTTTTCCTTACGGAGGTCATATCAACCAAGGGGAGGTTTAGGGACTCGCAAGGTTCGTATTAGTGCGGCCTTACATTTATTTGTACATCTAACATTCTGACTTTAATCGTTGATTACATTTATTTGTTCAATCTCAATTGCACATATTTCTGAGTTCTGTGCTGTATATATGAAATGCTCTCAATTGCACATATTTCTGAGTTCTGTGCTGTATATATGAAATGCTATTGTACATGTTTATGAGTTGTGTGCATGTATGAGGCTGTATATATTTGAGTACTGTGCATGTATGAAATGAACTGTATATATGAAATGCTATTTGTACAGAGGACATGTCTAGCATGATTCCTGAGGCTAGCCACAAAAAAAAGAAATTTATTAAAAATAATATTAATATGCACAGACGGTTTTGATCTTACAAACCGTCTGAGATTATAACCGTCGTTGATAATGACACTATCACAGATGGTTTTGACTTTAAAGCCATCTGTGATACTCTTACTACACAGACGGTTCTGATATTACAACCGTCTGTCATAAGGACACTATCACAGATGGCTCCGAGATTATAACCGTCCTCGCAGATAGTTTTGATCACAGACGGTTCTGATGTCATAACCGTCTGTGATAAATGAGTATCACAGACGGTTCTGAGGTCATAGCCGTCTCTGATAATGTGAGTATCCCAGATGGTTTTGACCTCAAAGCCGTCTGTGATACTCTTACTACACAGACGGTTCTGACATTACAACCGTCTGTGATAAGGACACTATCACAGACGGCTCCGAGATTATAACCGTCGCCGATAATGACAATATCACAGATCGTTTTGACCTCAAAGCCGTCGCTGATAATGTGAGTATCACAGACAGTTCTGAGGTCATAACCGTCTGTGATAATTGAGTATCACAGACGGCTCTGATGTCATAACCGTCTCTGATAATGTGAGTATCCCAGATGGTTTTGAGGTCAGAACCGTCTGCGATACTCATATTATTACCGACGGTTCTGAGGTCATATATAATCGTCTGTGGTAGTATGAGTATCTCAGACGGCTTTGATGTTATAACAGTCTGTGTATTAAGAGTACCACAGATGGTTCTGATGTTATAACAGTCTATGTATTATGATTATCACAGACGATTTTAATCTTATAACTGTCTGTGAAGGGACAAATCATAGACGGTTCAAAACCGTCAGTGATAGTACTCGATTATCACTGACTCGAATATCACTGACGGGTCAGAACCGTCTGTGATGACTGTTTTGACCCGACTGTGATAATGAATTCTGTAGTAGTGGTTGTTGACGCGGCCTTGGAGTTGATTCATCCTGGAATCCATCACAGTCCTGTATTCTACAAATTCCGACCTAAAGTTAGAGAGACTAGTGCGCAAGGACTCTATGGAAAGATGTAGAGAGGCAATAACATTCGCTGTTGGTTGGTCAGACTCAATAGCACATGAGGAGTTAGAATCAGATGAGCTAGATGGGAGCATTCTCCAATTCTACTCATTAGAGAAGTAAGTCTGAGAAATATTGGGCAAAAGGATATAGAGAATTCCATTAATAATCCAATGAAAAGAATTTTCTTCCCTCCTACAAAACCCCATTGAAAACAATGCATTCAAATCTAAGGTGGCTGCGGGCACAGATTCTTGATAATCTATAGCATCAAGCCCTAAGGCTTTTGTTATGTGAGTGATTAAGCCACCTAAGACAATGGGTTAGGTTTTGCGTAAATCCTTCCCAATACTTTCAAGACGACATGCAAAGCAGGCTGCAGATGATATGTGAATTTTGCCTAAAATAGACCACAAAAATTCAACCTTGGTTTCTAAAACTTTATCCTGATTACTGTCATGGCCCAAAATTGTCCTGGCCATGAGACGCTGTAAATAGCGAAGGCGGGATTACAAATTTTGGCGGCCTTTGATTTATCGAGTCGAAAAAGATGTTGCCCTTCCTTTGCTATATCACTCCAAATTTTACTGGGGGTGCAAATAATAGAAGCATGAAAAGTTCCCCCGGGTTTAAACTCTAACTGATTTGCAAATTCATCTATTGAAAAATTATAATCCATATTTGTGAACCTAAATCTAACACCTTTAGTTTCATCGAAAGGGACACGTATAGTGTTTTGTTCAAAGGAGGCTAGAATCTCCCATACGACTTCGCGAAAAGTCATAACTGGAACTCTTATAAGCGTGTCCCAACCCACAGTACTAAGCATATGTTTAACATCATCTTCAATTCCTAGAGATCTAGTGGCATGAACATCTAAAAATCTAAATGCATAAATCTAGCAAGATGATCGGGGTTTGTGAAGTAAATATGTAGAAAATTTGGATCTGAAAAAGTTTGAGGAGACTTACCGCATTTGCGCTTTGTTACCTTCTTAACATTGCGTCGGGGAGTCTTCATTGCCATAGAAAACTTCAGATCCGGGGGTGTCGAGGCGTGAGGAGCCAGAATCCTCGGTCGGATCAAAATTTGAACGGTTGGATTTGGATTTGTGTGGCTAAGTGTGGAGAGGTTTTTGAGAAAAACTTGGGCTAAAACAATGGTGGATGCTGTTTGGAGAGGATGGGGGGCTTTAAATAAGGTGATAGGTAGGTGTTGTAAAGGTTTGGGGTGAGAAAAGTACAAAAAGAAGGCAAAAAGGACACTTTCGGCCAAAAAAGGAGAGGAAACCCAGCCTAGCACGACCACGGGCACAGGGCGTGTCCGATTCGGGCACGAGGCATGCTCCGGGTCATGTTTGGCTCGGGTTTAACCTGCTACGACCAGCTGGTCGCACTTTTGGGGGCAATACCACGGGCACGGGCCATGCTTTGATCGGTTCCACCTGCTTCGACCAGCCGGTCGCACCGACGGGGCCACGTTCACGAGCATGGCACGTTCTTGGTTCGGTTCGGTTTGGTTTGTGCCTCAGAGTTTTCACAGTTGAAAATAAAAAGGATTTGTAATATTTTGAAAATTCAACCAGAGCGTGCCATGTGTTGTGCTCGAGATCGTGGTCGCATCGGGTGGTTTTTGAAACTTTTTGAGTTTTTCTTTAAAAACAGCCCAAAATCGGCACTAGTCATGGTCGAGCTCGTGCACGGCTCGATTTTAAAAAGAAAGCTTTTATTTTATTTGGAAAATCTACCCGAAAGCAGCACTGGTAGTGCTCAAGGTCGTGCATGCCTCAGGAGTTTTGAAAATTTATTTTTCTTTACAAAATTTGCACCCGAAAGCGGCACTGGTCGTGCTCATACCCGTGCTCACCTCGGTTGAAAAGGAAAGCTGTTTGTTTTGGAAAAATCATCAAACCAAAGCCACCACTGGTCGTAACCCTAGTCGTGGTCGACTCGACTGAGGTGAAAAAATGGTTTTTTTGAAATTTTTGAACCAAACCAAACCCAAAACTGGTTGTGCTAGTGGTCGTGGTCTCCTTGGCCAGTGTGAAAATTATGATTTTTTTGGTTTTTTTCAAAAGAGTTAGCCCTAGTCTACGAAAATAAGGTTTGGGAGGTCAAATGGTGTCAGAATTGAGTGATTTTTGCACCACTGTGTTCATAAAAGAGAGAACTACATGTTATTGTACTGGGTTGCCTCCTGGCTAGCACTGGTTTAACATTCCACTCGATGGACGCCCTCGACCATTTAAAAATGTATGGAATCAAAAGAATCGACCGAGTTTAGCATACTTACCTGGTCTCTCGCATTGTAAAGCTTGGTATGGTGCATGTTTACCTTGAAAGTGGTGTCATTTTGTGCTCAAAACTCTACGGCACCATACGGAAAGACCTTTTCTATCGCGTATGGCCCAGTCCATCGCGATTTCAATTTCCCTGGGAACAATTTCAACTAAGAATTAAATAATAGAATCAAACCACCTGGTTTAAACTCACGGTTGAGGATCTGTTTGTCATGCCACTTCTTCGTGTTGTCTTTATAGATCAAGGCACTTTTGTAGGAGTTGTTCCAAAGCTCTTCTAGCTCATGACGGAGCTACTACCTTCTGCAAGATCGATTTGATGTCCCTGTTTGAGACTTCAATCTGTCCAATTGTTTGAGGGTAATATGCAAGAGCATCTTTATGGAGTACCCCATATTTCATTAGCGATTTCTGAAATTGGTAATTAGTAAAATGTGCACCGCCATCACTAATTACTATTCGCGGTATTTAAAAATCGGGAAAGATGACTGTTTTGAAAAGTTTAATCATATGTTTTGATTCATTTGTATAACACCCCAATTTTTCCCAAATCTTGGCTTGCCTCGTCTCTCTCTATTTCAAAATGAGATCCCAGTTGTGCCAGTATCTTACCCCAAAAAGTTGGCAATCAAATTCTTTCGTTCAGATCTTTTTCACAAATCAGCCCAAAAGTATCACAAATCAGTCCTTTTCAGATTTGTCAGAAGCCCAAAAAGACTAAAAGTCTCAGACCATCTCCAAACTTTGATCTGATTCAGTGAACATCTCCCATTCACTATTCTGAATAATTTTCCCTTATGGAAGAATTTCCAAATCTTACCCTAAACCTGAGTTTCGGCCCTTGCCGCTTTGAAACTCTAAATACCCTAATTTTACCCAAAGTCATTTTCCCCATTTTTGTCGAAACCCTTCAGATCTTGCCCGATCTTGTCAAACTTTAGCTAGATGAGTTCTATTAATTTTATGCAACTCACTCTTGAAGTCAGATCTCAGATCAGCCCTCTAGATCTCCAGATTTGCAAATAGGTCCAAGAGTCCAATCCAAAACCCTTGCATTTCAGTCCAAATCCTCGCAGATTAGCCCCTGGAAGCAAGTTTCAAAATTGCAAATCGGCCCAGATATTCTTTTTCAGTCCTGTTCGATCAGCCCCTGGTTGTGGCCTTCGACCAGAGCACTTGTGCCGCTCGACCAGTGCCCCGCCGTGCCGCTTCGCCGCGTTTCTTCGCCGCCGGCCATCGCCTTTTTCACTTGTGCTCGTGATCGATTGAGCCACCCTGCGCGCACGTGCCAGCAACCAGAGCCTCGCTAAGTCCAGCGGTTAAACGCCCGCGCTCCTGCACCGTTTTCGCACGCGCACGCCCGTGGCCGTGGCACTTGCATGCGTGTACGTGTCATCGCCGGAGCTGTGTTGCTGCCCCGCATCCGCGCCGTTCTAAACCCAGTTCCAACGCGCCCCAACAACGCTGGCAAAGCTACTGCACAGCCGCGTACATCACGTCGTCGTCGCCGCTGTTCCTCCTGCGCCCGACAAGCCTCTCCCCGTCGCAAGCTTTGTTGTCGGATTTCCCCTCGCGAGCTCCGCTCCAGGGCCTATTTAAACCCCCCTGTGCTGCGTTAACTCCTCATCTTCAAGACTTAGCCATTTTCCAGCATTCTCGCTACTCTCTTCTTCTTCTCCGGTGAGCCAGTGAGAGAGCTCACGGTGCTAGCCCATTTCACAGCCCATCTCTTCAATCCAAAGCCACCACTGAGTTCCCCTCTTCCCTCTCTCTGTCATAGCACCCAATTGCATCCCGGCGATCCCTAACGCCGGCGATCATTGGAAAAGCCCAGAACCCCTGTTTCCCCAATGCTGATCGATTCATCCCAAATTAGCTTCCCCTTTAGTAGAGTTTCTTGATCAATAGGCCCAATCTAGCAAGCCTGTGAGATCAAAACCTTCAATTGTACCCAAATCAAAGAAGTCCCAATCTGGAACTTCATCTGTCCGCTGGACCTCGTCGCCGAGCTTCTCCGGCGATCCTCCAGCAAAATTAACCCCTCCAGTAGCCTTGTTATGCCCTAGAGATCATTGACAAGCTTGGAATTGAGCTCATGCGCCTTGTGTCAAAACCCCCCAATTTCAGAGTCGTCTTCTCCAGCGCCGGCCACCGGATTTCGTCTCTGGCCACATCAGCTGACACCACCTTGTCCCTTGGCTTTGCCTCAGCTCCCTGAGCATTTCCTTCCACTAGCTCGACATCTGAATCTGCCCAGATCGTGAGATATGCCCTTGTCAAGCTTCTGTCCAGATCAATGTCTGTGCCGTGTCGCCACCGCGGTTCATCGCCAGATTTCTCCACCGTCCGGCCATCTCTTGCCTTGAAATCACTTGAATTGCATTCCTGGCATCTTCGCCTATCTCCTAGACATAGTTGGCGAAGTGTTCAAAGCCCAGAATCAGATCTAATGCTTTGCCCTAGTTTTTGACATTGTCAGTCCAATGTCAGTGCATGTCAGCCACTGACATTAGCCTTGTTTATCATCTTCTGGTTGAGCAATTGAAATGCCACTTTGTCCCCCAAATTCCTGGAGTTGTGTTCTACATATTTCTCTTCTGCCACTTCTCCAGAAAATCTACCTAAGACCAATTTAGGGCTATGTCTAGCCGTGGACCGAATGTCGGCCTTTCGACATTCAGCTCCTTTTGAGCCCATCTCTTCGACCAGCACCCAAGTGACTTTGTCCAAATCTTTCCCCTTGCATGCATGATATATTTACTTATTATTTTCTATTGCAACTATTTTCTGTATGCTTATATAGCGTATGTGTTGTATTGCTTGTGTCCGCCGCAGTACCCGAAGCTGAAGGAGCGGAAGAAGTTTTTGAAGATTCGTCCGAGTAACTAGACCCAGCATTGCAAGGCAAGTCTCAACCCCTTGATCATGTCTCACCTAATATTTTCAAATGAAGTATGTTAGTTGTTTTCAAAGTATATGCATGCCTTATATTCAAATGAGAGTATGTTCAAATAATGTGGTTAGATATAACCTAAATGATTGTGAAGCCCCTCTTGTGATTGAATACCCATGCACCCTTGTCACCCTAGGATGTATGCTTAGGATTATGCTTATGCTTGAAGACTTATACTAATTATCAAATGGTCGCTTATATGAAAAACATGTTTGAAAACCCCTTTTTGTGAAAGAAAATACAAATTAGAATTGATAGTGAGGATTGGTTTGTATGGTGAGGGTGCGGTGTGCACCAGGGAATGTGAAAGGCTCCTCACTATTAATTCATAAGGACAAGAACCTTGTGTTGTGCCTCTATGCGGCATGAAAAACGTACCAACCACTTGCCTGGTATGGGACAGGCACGACTTAGTAGCTTTTTGGTATTAGCAGTTCCCTGCATGGTTTGTCGGTCTGGTTTCTCGCGTGGAAACTGGTTGGGCGCAGTTCGTCCGTGAGTGATGTGAGTTCAGAAAAATTATGAGAGGAAAAGGTGGAAAGAAGGAAGTCGCCCTACGCCTGATTAAGTCGTGCACGATTGTAATCAAGAAAGGCTATGTGTCCTGCGGGAACATAGGCCAAGGCTAGGAAGTAAGGCAGTGGGGAGGACCCACAACGGTACTTGAGACTTAATTGTCTATTTACCGGGCAGGGATACTGTTAATACTAGACTGCAAAAGCGTTGTGTGATCTCGGCCTTGTCACATGCGTATAAGTTGCATGGAGCTGATTCGACTTGAAAGCCGAGTGAAGAAGTGGATTTAAAAAGAGGTACACCGTTGCAAAGTGTAAGAAAAGTATCAGATACTTTGTACTCCCAGGTCATGAAGTATGTTCGCAGTGGATTTATTCATGTAGTTCAGCACAAGTAATATTTGGAATATTTTCATAATATGAGTTGATAAAAGTGATGACTCATGGGAGACCATCACACATAACGATTTCTAAAGTATAACTTAATATTTCAAAGTATTGCTTTTGAAACTAAAAGCTTTTCTTTATAACTTTAGAGTGAAAATCTATTCTATTCTTACATATAAAACCAAGACCTCATTCCTTGAGAACCCCTCATCTATATACCTGCATTCTTGTAACGAGACTTGTTGAGCATTGTGTAAAACATGCTCACCCTTGCCTTTGCACACAAATTTAGAAGAAAGGATCCGTGGATCCCGATTCCTTTGACTGTGAGCACCAAGAAGAGGAAGGAACCTCTCCAAGCGATTCGAGTTTCTAGGAGGGTCATGAGCCAAGTTGAGTCCAATGTGGTGGAAACCCTTCCAGAGCCGCTGCAGAAGGAAATGAAGACCTTTGTGGTTGCTTTTTGTGTTGTTTTTCTGTGTTCGGTACTTCGATACCGATTCTTGATTTTGAAAAACTCTCTACTTTTGTATCAACTTTAATTAATGCCATCCTTGGCATTATGATATTGTAATAGTGGTCCTCGTGACCTTGTACTTGTTTTATCTACCAGCTTTATTGTTTAAAGTAAATCCTGTTGTTGTGAGCTTGTGATGTACCTTTCTGAGTGCAACCCACCTGGGCGGTTGCCATCGGATTCCTCAAATGAGGGTCCCACAATTTGTTAGTGTAGCAACAGCCTCTACCCATTTAGAAACGTAATCAACCGCGATCAAGATGTAGGAGTTACCTATAGAAGATGGAAAATGTCCATATAATCTACTCCCATACATCAAAGAACTCAATTTCAAGAATGTTTGTTAAGGGCATTTCATGTCTTTTACTCAAATTTCCAGAACGTTGGCAAGAATCGCATTTGTGCACAAAGTCATAAGCATATTTAAATAAAGAAGGCCAAAACAAGCCTGATTGCAATACCTTAGCCGCTGTTTTGAAAGTTCTGGCATGTCCACCACATGGAGATGAATGACAGTGTTCAAGAACGCTTTGGATCTCGTGGTCGGGCATGCATCTTCAAAATATGTTGTCAACTCCTTTTTTGAAAAGGTTCGGATCATCCCAGTAGTAGCGTCGGATGTCGTGGAGGAAGAACTTGCGTTGTCTACTTGTCAACCTGGAGGAAGTTCATGGTTAAATAAGTAATTCGCATAGTCAACATACCATGGTTCTTGTTGAATCAAGTAAAGGTGCTCATCGGGTAAAGCATCATTGATGTGAATGTCGGCGGTGTCAGTTAAGAGTCACGAGAGATGATCGGTGATGACGTTCTCAGCACCTTTTTTATCTTTGATCTCCAAATCAAATTCCTACAGTAATAGGATCCATCGTGTAAGTCGTGGCTTGGTTTCTGTCTTGTTCAAAAGGTACTTAAGAGCAGCATGATCAGTATGCACAATGACTTTTGAACCAATTAAATATGGATGAAATTTATCTAGGGCATATACTACAACAAGCAATTCTTTTTCAGTCGTAGTGTAATTACTTTGAGCATCATCCAAAGTTTTGCTTACATAGTATATAGCATGTAAAATCTTGTTTGTTCTTTGCCCTAGAACAGCGCCAATTGCATAATCACTAGCATCACACATTAATTCAAAAGATTCATTTCAATTTGGAGGTTGTATGATGGGAGCACTAGTTAATGCATGTTTCAGTTGATTAAAGGCATCAAGACATTTATCATCAAAATCAAAAGGCACATCTTTACCAAGCAATTAAGTGAGAGGTTTAGCAGTTTTGGAAAAATCCTTAATGAAACGACAGTAAAAACCTGCATGTCCTAAGAAACTGTGTATGCCTTTCACGTTTGTTGGTGGTGGAAGACTTGCTATGACCTTGATTTTTGCCTTGTTGACTTCAATCCCTCGTTCATAAATTGCGTGGCCAAATACCACGTCTTCTTGAACCATGAATTGGCACTTTTCCTAATTTAGCACTAGGTTGACTTCTTCGCACTTGCTTAAAACTCGAGAAAGATTTTGTAGGCAAGCATCGAAAGAGGAACCATAAACGCTAAAATCATCCATAAAGATTTCCATTATTTCTTCAATTAAATCCAAAAAGATAGCCATCATACATCGTTGAAAGGTTGCCCAAACGACATTCGCCGGTAAGCAAAAGTACTGAAAGGACATGTAAACGTCGTCTTATCTTGATCATCGGGATGAATTGGGATTTGAAAGAATCCCGAATACCTGTCAAGAAAACAAGAATATGCATGGTTGGCAAGTATTTCCAACATTTGATCAATGAAAGGTAATGGAAAGTGATAGCAACATCTTCCAGGATTCCCTTCGGATGCTTTACCAAACAATCGCACGCTGCAAAACCATGCATGTAGGCTCTCACCCATGCTCAAACGTTGCGTGATGGTTAAGGGCATCACACTAACGCTTGCTCGTAGGTCACAAAGAGCTCGATTTATGTGTACCGTACCTGTGTTGCAAGGGTTGGAGAAGCTCCCTTGATCCCGCAGTTTTACCGGCATCCTGTTCTGAATTAGAGCACTGCAATTTTCTATTAAAGCAATGGTTTGAAATTCACTCAAATCCCTCTTTTTAGTAAGTATATCTTTCAATAATTTTCCATAAGAAGACATTTGAGTTATTAAGTCAGTGAAAGGCACAGTCACATTAAGCTTTTTCAAGATTTCAACAAAATTTTCAAATTGTTTATTGAGTTTCGCTTTTGCATACCTTCCTGAAAAAGGTGGAGTTGGATTATAAATATGTGTTATCTGATTTTATTCACTGTCCTTTTCTTTTGGTTCGGCATCCTTGTCGTCATCCTCTGCCGGTGGTAATTGTATTTTTTTGGCTTTGCTTGTTGGTGCAGGTTCGGATGGTGGTGTTCGTTTTGGTAGCTTTGTTCTACTCCTTAGGATCACTGCATTAGAAATAAGAGGTGTAGAACAAGCTATAGAATTAATTTGCTCAGAATTGCGATGATTGATCGGTTGAGAAGGAAGAGGGTTATCATTTTTGGTGCAGGATTTGCCAATTGCGCCATTTGAGTCTCGAGCATGCGGACGTGAGTTGATATGGAGTCTATCTTTTGGCTCATAGACATATTTTCTCTCTTGGTTTTCTAAAAAGTTTTCTAGCATGTGCTCCATGTTCGATTGCTCGGGTTGTCGTTGATTTGGCGGTCGATTTTGTGGTTGAACAGCGGTCTTTGAGTTTGATATTGGGGGTTTTGTTGTTGTACTTGCTGCTGTCCAAAACTTTGCTGTTGGTGTTGAGGTTGCTGATTTTGTCCAGACCATGCAAAATTTTGATTGTTGCGCCATCCAGAGTTATACGAGTTAGAAAAAGTATTACTTTGCCATTGTTGCATACCCTGAAAAGCGTTTGCCTGCTCCATGGATGGGTTAAATTAGCATTAATGGCCATAGTGGCCTTGTACGTCGCACATTTCACATATAGGTGTAATTGCATTAACAGATGAAATAGCATTTGATCCAAGAATAACAAGTTTATCGGTTAAAAGTACTACCTGTTCGGCTAATTGTGACATTACACTTACATCATGCCATTGGTCGGAGCTTCTTGAGCAGCTCGTTTGGTTCCTCATTGTGTGTAGTTCTGAGTTATACCTTCGATGAGGTCATATGCTTTGTCTACACTTTTGTTCATCAGTGCACCACCAGCTGTGGCGTCTACGGCCATCCGTGCATTGTAGTTCAATCTGCTATAGAATGTTTGAACTACAAGCCACTTCTCTTGATCCGGGAGGATCTTCAAGTCCTGATCGCATATGGCTTCGTGACCTTAACCGTGTTCGGAAAGGTTTCGTGACCATGGATGGGTCCGCGACCATGGATTGGTTCGCGACTATGAAAAGGAATTCGTTCCCTGTTCGGAATTGTAATCTGATCCGAATATATATAACTAAGCTTATCCGTTTAGGATTAGTTAGTTATATGAGTCTAATACGTTTAGGTTATTGAGTCTGATACGTACTCATACGATTGGACTATAAATACCTTGTAATAGAACTAGTTTAGATCATCGAAAATCTATCAAACATTATTATAGCTTTACATCATATATCTAGCTTATAGTTCCTTCGACGTAGGCGAGTGCGACTTAACATTCGACGTGTAAAGCCCTCTTCGAAATTAAGAGTTGTGCAATTACTTTAAGCTGTGTTTCGATAAACCTTTGGGTTTCGGTATTTCCGAGTAAGATCTCGTTTTTCCGCATATTAGAATTTGGGTGAGCCTAGTGCAAAAACCAAGGCTAGGTCTCAAACAGATCAAGTTGGTATCAGAGCAACTTTCCTATCCTGTGGATGGTGAAGAGTTGCTAGGGTTACAAAACTTCTGACGAAACTCCAGGCGATCAATTGATGGTTCCTACAGCCGCGTCTTCGACAATGTCTGACGATACCTCCGTTCAAGCTAACCTAGCCGAACAAGTGGCTAAGCTCTCCACCGACATGGAAACCGTGCTTGCTTGGATTAAGCAGCAGGCCATGATTGTACCTCCTGAAGTAGGGAAGGTTATGGGTGTGAAGACTTGCGCAGGACAGACGAAAATGAAGACGAAGGTGACCACAAGACCGACGACTTCGCCAACACCTCCTTAGCTGTCGGATCTTTTAAGGTTGACGCTAAGATTGATATATCCATATATGATGGGGTGATTGATGCCGAGAAACTGGATTCTTGGATCGACCAACTTGAGATCTACTTTGACCTAAAAGGGTTTAGTAGCACTCAAAAGGTGAAGTTCACACCTTTGAAGATGAAGGACCACGCCAAGACTTGATAGAAGGCCCTTGTCGCCAGTGGTGAAGCTGACGACCTTGCATGGAGTCAATTCAAATGACTTCTGCAACAAGAACTCTATCTGATGGGTTACCTTGATGAGAGATGGGAGCGTTGGCACAGATTGTACCAACGGCGCGACCAGACCGTCCAAGACTATACGACGAAGTTCCGGAGACAAGCAATGGTCATCAGCATATCGCTATCCGATCCTAATGTATTTTGGAAATACACATCTGGACTTCAGAAATTGATCCGTACTGAGCTAAGTCTGTTAAGCGTCCAAGACATCGCGACCGCAAGCACAACTGCTATGGCGATCGAGAAGAAGAACAAATCCCGCAGCGATAAAAGCACGAAGGAAAGTGCGACCTCAACAAAGAAAAAGCCGAATCCGAAGAAGAACGCTTCAAAATCGGGCACGGGTGCCTTTTGTGAACATTGTCAAGTCACAGGACATACCAAAGACAAATGCTACAAGCTTCATCCAGAACTTCGACCAAAGAAAAACGGACCAGGGAAAAGAACAGCCACGGCTACTACGACTTCATCTGACGAAGAAGTTGTCCGAGTGAATTCAGTTAATGAGGCGGATACGACATTGTTTCTGCTGGCAATGCCGAAGGAGAAGGGTTCGGATCCACCGAACGACCATCACCCAACAGAGGACTTGTTCACCATCAACATCTAGGTGAAGCACGAAGTGGTCGCAGCGATATTCGATCCCGGAAGTCAGAAGAATCTGGTCTCCGCTGGACTGGTTCGACGACTTGGTTTGAAGACAACCACACACCCGCGACCATATCCGTTGGGTTGGTTTACATCCGACGTGAACCAACAAATTACGAGTTAGTGTGTGTTGAAGTTTGCGATCTTTGCACGATATATCGATGAGGTGCAATGCGATGTTGTCCCTATCAATATTTGTCAGGTGATCTTTGGGAGTCTGTATCTGTATGATCAAGACGCTCACTTCCATCAGCGAGCGCAAGAGTACGACCTCACCAAAGACGGAGTTAAGTTCGTAATCAGTAGAGACATCCACGTCAACACTTCGAACTTGATTACTGCAAATCAAGCCAAATGAATTGTTAATGCATGTCACAAATATGTGCTTGTCATGATTCGACCCATTGGTCAAAGTGACGGTACTCGACCAGCGTTGTCGTTGATGTGCCGAGAGGATTTTGGTCGTTTGTCGGGACTGCTGGAGAAATACAGTAATATGTTCGAGACTACCCAGGGTCGTCCGCCGAAACGTCGAGTCGAGCACGAAATTCAGCTTGTGTCCGATGCGACACTGCCCAATCTGAGTATGTATCACAACTCAGTATTGGAGAATGAAGAGATCAAGAGACAACTTGGTGAGTTGTTGAACGATGGTGTCATTCAACCGAGTAGTTCACCTTGTGGATCTCCTGTGGTGCTAGTGCCAAAGAAAGATGGGACTTGGCGTATGTGCATCGACTACTGAGCACTGAACAAGATCACCATCAAGAACCGATATCCCCTTCCTCGTATTGATGACCTGCTAGACCAATTGAAGCATGCCGTTGTCTTCTCCAAGTTGGATCTTAAGTCAGGATATCATCAAGTCAGCATCCGGGAGGAGGATACGTGGAAGACCGCGTTCAAAACACGACAAGGTCTGTTTGAATGGCTGGTCATGCCGTTTGGTCTATGCAACGCCGCGGCAACTTTCATGCGTCTTATAAATGACGTATTGAGACAGTTCATCGACGACTTTGTGATCGTTTACCTCGACGACATACTGGTTTATAGTCGTTCGTGGGATGAGCACCTCATTCATGTCGAAAAGGTGTTCGAACAGCTTCGGTAACATCGACTTCGCCTCAACCGTAAGAAGTGCGAGTTCGGCCAACAAACTCTACTTTACCTCGGGTTCATGGTCAGCAACGGCACATTGCAAATCGACTCGGATAAGGTAAAAGCGATTCGCGAATGGCCACGACCGCGAACAATTTTGTGGGAGCATGCCAATATCTTTGGAAGTTCATCCGACACTTCTCGATTATAGTTTCTCCATTGCATGCATTGACCAGGATCGATCAGAATTTTGAGTGGACAGGGAAACATGAAGACACGTTTCTCTTACTGAAAAGGAAGATCAGCGAGGCGCCTGTGTTAGTTTTGCCGAATCTCCAGAAACCGTTCGAGCTAGAAACCAATGCCTTAGGTTATGCGATGGGCGCAGTGCTCATGCAAGAAGGTTGACCAGTGGCATATCACTCTGAGTTATTCCAGGGAGCGCAGAAGGACTACCCGACTTATGACAAAGAGTTGTGTGCACTGCATCAGGCCGTGAAACATTGGCGGTGTTATCTCTTGAGTAAAGAGACTGTTGTCCACACTGACCATCAACAGTTGCAATATTTGCAAACTCAGTCCAAGCTATAGCAAGCTCGGCACATGAAGTCGATGTCGTATCTGCAGCAGTTTAATTTGGTGATTAAGTACAAGAAGGGCGTACACAACAAATTGGCGGACATGTTGTCGCGATCACCAGTTACGACCCTCTGTTTATCAGCATTCATGCAGATCGAACCCTCATGTCATGATGAATATGCCACTATGTACAGTGAAGACCCTGATTTTCAAACAGCATTGACTAAGCTCGAAATAGGGAAACCTACGGAGTTCGTTCATCGAGAAGGACTCTTGTACAAGGGAAACTTACTTTGCATACCTCGTGGAGCACCTCGAATTCAATGGATGCGAGAAGCGCACACATCGAAGGTAGCTGGTCACTTTGGGGTTACAAAGACGTTGCAAAATCTTCACAGACATGTTTTCTGACCGCGTATGCAGCAAGATGTGGCTAGTTTTGTTCGAGGCTGTGGTCTCGCAGCATCTTGAAACTGGCAAACCGAAAATTAGGTTTGTACACTCTTTTGCCAGTTCCATCGCGACCATGGGAGAGCATATCCATGGATTTCTTGGGAGGATTGCCTAAGACCCGACGTGGCAACGACTATCTATTCGTGGTCATTGATCAGTTCTCCAAAATGATTATTCTTATACCTTGTCGAAAGACTATCACGCGAGAAGAAGCAGCTCGGGTATTCTTTCAACACATTTGGACACATTTCGGATTGCCGACTTCTATTGTGTCTGATCGCGATACCCAGTTCCTTAGCCACTTTTGGTGATCGCTCTGGACGATGATGGACACCAAGCTAAAGAGGAGTACTGCTTTTCATCCGCAAACTGATGGTCAAACCGAGCTGGTAAATCGCACAGTCGTTCATCTTTTGAGAGGATATAACTCGAAGCACCCGAAGACCTGGGATGAAAGCATACCGTACCTGCAGTTTGCTTTTAATCGAGTAGTGCATGGTTCGACTGGAAAGTCACCGTTTGAGGTCTGTTTAGGATTTCTACCACAGAGTCCATTTGACATGGAGTTTGTGATCCCTACCTCAGCACAGAACAGCAAGGAAGCATCTGATCAGGATCGAGCACAAAAGTTCTTGGAAGGTATTCAACGACTCCATCATGAGGTTGAACAGAACTTGCTGAAAGCTCAACTCAAGTACAAGGCGTGACATGATCGGCACCGAGTTGATGCGCAATTTCAAGAAGGTGATATGGTATGGTTACATCTGAGTAAGGAGAGATTTAAAGGTGAAGGTAACAAACTCAAACCCATTCGTTATGGTCCTTTTCGGATTTTACGGAAAGTAGGTAATAATGCTTGTCAGCTCCTCGAGTTACCTCCATACATAGATATTTACTCGGTTGTCAATGTTGAGCACCTCAAACTCTTTGAGCCTTCAATGCTGGATGATGAGCCAGATACTATAGTACCATCTGTTGAAGATTGGGTCTATCAAGGAGACGAACCTCTACGTGAAGATGTGATTCTGGAGAAGAAGCTGACTACCACCCACAGTGGCATAAAGGAGACTTTTCGAATCGGCCGAAAAGATCAACGAGCACGTGCGGCAAAGTGGTACACTAGAGAACATGGACAAGCCCAATTTCCACATCTCCAGTTTGATCGAGAGGTCGCAACAGGGGTTGGCTCCGATCCGAATATATATAAATAAGTTTATCCGTTTAGGATTAGTTAGTTATATGAGTCTAATATGTTTAGGTTATTGAGTTTGATACGCACTCATACAATTGGACTATAAATACCTTGTAATAGGACTAGTTTAGATCATCGAAATCTATCGAACATTATTACAGCTTTGGATCATATATCCAGCTTATAGTTCCTTCGACGTAGGCGAGTACAACCTAACGTTCGACGTGTAAAGCCTTCTTTGAAATAAAAAGTTGTGCAATTACTTTAAGCTGTATTTCGATCAACCTTTGGGTTTCGGTATTTCCGAGTAAGATCCCTTTTTTCCGCATATTAGAATCTGGGTGAGCCTAGTGCGAAAACCAAGGCTAGGTCTCAAACGGATCATCTCTAGTCCGTGATGCAGACATTTGATCAGCAAGTCCTTGTACCACTCTCAAGCGTCGTAAAGTGATTCACCTACCTACTGAGAAAAAGATGCAATCTGGTTGTGAATTTGAATAGTTTTAGCAGGAGGGAAAAACTTACCTAGAAAAGCTCATGAGAGTTCGTCCCAAGTAGTAATTGACATAGGAGGAAGAGTGTATAACCATGCCCTCGCCTTCTCACGAAGTGAGAAAGGAAAGAGTCTCAAACGAAGTGTATCTTGTGTTACTCCATGAATCTTGAAAGTATCACAATGCACAAGAAACATATATAAATATAGTGATGGATCTTCAGTGGGAGACCGCTGAATTGGTTTTGTTGAACCAAATTCAAAAGCGCAGGTTTTATCTCAAAATTATTTGATTCAATCGGTGGTCTAATAATACCTGATTGCAGTCCCATACTGAGCGGAGTTACATAATCCTTGAGTCTCTTTTGATCCTCCATTCTTGGTTTTTCTTCAATGTCTTCGAAAGTTTGCGAGTTTTCCTCCAATTTGACCTATCTTGCCTCATGCCGAAGTTGGCGCGTGGTTTTGACAGGTATGTCCAAGCTATCCGGCCTCGCACTACTTCCCTGAAAGGTTAGTGGTGCAAAGAAAAGAAGAAAAAGAAAATAGAAGCAAGATTGAGAAGTGAGATTGACTTATATCAACGAAACTTAATCTAAAAAGATGAATTACCGTTGTTCTCCGGCAATAGCGCTAAAAACTTGATCGCACCCGAAAGGGTTGAGCTCAATTGTGCAATAACTGCAAGTGAACGGCTGAATATTTAGCACTTGAGGATTGAAATTTCCTCAAATTTGGAGGGTTTGATTCGTGAAACATGATGAATACAACTGTGAAAGAAACTTGTAAAAATAATCAAATTTTGCACATAAAATATCGCATCATAGGAGTTTCAAGCATGATTTTTGCAGGTTTTCAATACTAAACCTAGGGTAAAAGTGCTACCAAGTTAGCACTTATCACCCCACACACAAATCTAGCCGTTAGAAACACGCAAGAGAATTGTCAGTACATGCTGACAGTCATCTTCAGTATCAAATGACTAGTTATAACACAGTTAGGAGCCGTTGAAATTTTTGTCAGCAAGTGTGCTGATAGTCAGCATTTTTAGACTGACTGTTAGCATAGAACAAAAATATTTTTTCTCAAAAAAGATGCATCTCTGGACAAATGTCCGCACTCGAACTGACATTCATGCTGACGGTCAGTGTCCCATGCGGACAGTCCACTTGGATTTGTGCAGCTGATAGTAAAACAAGCATAAATTTTGATCTAGAGATCTGATTGAGGTGCTTTTTGCTTGTTGAAAAGATAACTCAAGGGGCTACAACTTTATCAACAAGAGTAAGACCTAGATCGGCTCAGATGTTTCTCAAAAATTCAAAAATGTTCCTACTACTAAAATATCCAACACAAATGTCCGCGTCCACGCGGACATGCATGCGGACAGTCAACATAGTACAAATATTTTCAACTCAAAAAGGGTGACGTGAACCCCACAGCAACAAAGTGGTGTGTAACTCAGCGACCAAGATGGGGGATCCCAAGACTTCACGAAACAATTTCGAACAGGTAGAATGGCACCACACAAAGACACCCACGAGCCAAAGTGATAAACCAGTTGAACGCCACAAGATCAAATCTTGATAAGTTCAAGAATCCTTTCAAGTAGAAAAGAAACACAGGGTTTCAATTGATTCAAATCATGATCTAAAAACTCATTACAAAACAACCCATAGATAGGTATTTATAAGCTAGGAACAACCCTCCGAGTTAGGTATGAAAAGAAAAGAGTTGCACCCTTTGGCAAAGAGGTGCGACATTAAATACATCTCTTAGTAAATGAAGATAATTAATGATACCACTTAGATAGAAGATATCATTATGGCTGCATGGCTGTAATTGTGAACTCTAATGGATGAATCTTTTGGTTCTTTTGATCGTTCCAACTTTCAGATTTGGTCACTCCACATGGCAGCCCATAAAAGAAGTAATTAACTCTTTATTCCACACATGCAACATCATATCTAGGGTTTGGTTATGATGTATAATGATAGTAGCCTTCATTCTGACTTGTTTGACTCAGCATAGTGACTAGGATTAAGCTGGACGCCATGTCACTCATTGACATGTTACTTGTTTGCTGAATCACCATATATATAGCATCTCTAAATTGGTTTGCTCTTGCTCTTGTTAAGCTGAAGTGGATTAGTTGTTGGATGCTTTGCATCATGCTCCTCCTCTTGAAAAGGATTTGTCCTCAAATCTTCATTCGTCTCATCACCTACATCAAACAAAGTTAAGTCAGAAACATTGAATGTATCACTGACTTCATACTCACTTGGTAGATCAAGTTTGTAGGTGTTGTCATTGATGCGTTGCATCACTTGAAATGGTCCATCTCCTCTTGGACTGAGCTTGGAGCTTCTGTTCGTAGGAAATCTCTCTTTTCACATATGTAACCAAACCCAATCTCCTGGCTGGAAAACAACTTTCTTGCGCCCTTTATTTGCTTGCTTTACATATTGTTCAGTTTTGCGCTTGATATTGTCCTTGACCTTCTCATGAATCCTTTTGACAAAATCAGCTTTCTTTTGTCCACCTAAGCTCACATTTTTACTCAGAGGTAAAGTAGTCAAATCTAATGGAGTCAAAGGTGAAACAATAAACAACTTCAAATGGTGAAAGCTTAGTTGTAGAATGAACAGAACGATTGTAAGCAAACTCAACATGAGGTAACAATCTTCCCAATTTTTCAAATTCTTATGAATAATTGATCTTAGCAAAGTTGACAAAGTTCGATTCACAACTTTTGTTTGCCCATCAATTTGTGGATGACAAGTGGTAGAAAACAAAAGCTTAGTTCCCAACTTAGCCCATAAAGATTTCCAAAAATAGCTTAAGAACTTGACATCACGATCAGAAACAATGGTTCTCAGTATGCCATGCAAACGAACAATTTCTTTGAAAAACAAATTAGCAATGTTGGAAGCATCGTCAGTTTTATAACATGAAATGAAATGAGTCATTTTTGAAAATTTGTCTACAACAACAAAAATTAAGTCATTTCCCTTTCTGGACCTAGGCAAACCCAAAACAAAGTCCATCGAAATTGACGAGGATTGATACCCGAGTCAGTTCAAATAAATATACGACTGGTTTTGGATAGATTTGAACCAGACAGACGCCTAGTGGTGCGAACTCAAGTCATTCTAAGGAGCACAGGCACGAGGTCGCAATCCTTACGCGATCAGATCGCAGATAGTATGCGGTCAAGAGTTCGTATGCTATATGCGAACAGAAGACTGCAGATGCTGCGCGATCAACCAACATCTCGCGGTCAGAGCACTTTTGCCCAAAGGAAGCAGGATTATTCTGTCCCTGTGACAGGGATATCCCGAGTATCCTGAAGATTCTTCCACGAAGGAGAACAACCGTCAGGAGGTTAATACGTGCAGTTATCCATGAATAACACGTGTTAAACCTGCGTGGGAGTTAAGAGCGGTTAACGAAACCGCATCTAAGAAACTGTTTGATACCGTTAGGATTTGGCGCCCTTTCGACCAGTATAAAAGGGTAGTTCAATGTATCAAACAGGGGAACACATCACGTCTCATCAAGGGATCGAACGACCGATCAACCAGAAGACAGTAGTCTAAGTTAGATAGCCTTCACAAGCCTTCCAGGCTTTGTCGTGTACAAACATATAGGAAAAATCTTCGCCTGTGAAGATCTTTTCCACAACTCTATAAATCCTTTTACCATACATAGTGAAATCCCAACAGGACGTAGGGCTATTACTCCCACCATCGAGGGCCCGAACCTGTATAAACTTCTCTGTGCTCTAGTTCTCCATAATTCATCATACCTGCCCGAAGGGACACCCTGAAAGGTCTCACAAACTACAAATTTTTCATAAGTTCGGCTAAGAACCCCGAGTCCGAATCGTCGACAACTGGCACCCACCGTGGGGCCTTTCTCAAGGCGTCCTAATTTCATTCGGAGGTTCGCTGAATTATGGCTGGAGTGTATGATTCCGAGAACGACTTCGATCTCGAGGATTATGCTCACATTCCGATGCCTTCTCCGAGCGATCCTGTCCCGATGGAAGAAACCGGAGGCGAAAATCTCCCAGAGGTTGAATCAACTCTCCAGGTCATGTCCATCGACCAGGAGGCGACTAACACAAGGTCGGAACCCACCGAGGTTCTTAATGCGTTAGAGGGAGAATCCGGTCCATCATACGACACTGTTGAGGGGAAGGATGATATCGACCAGGAAATCAGCCCGGGGAGGTTCGACCCTGATAACCTCCATCGTCTCTTTGATTTCGAGTCTGACTCGGAACAAACTGAGATGTTTTCTGACTTATCTCCCTAGGCAGTTCGCTGCTTTATCGGAGGAAACTCCTGATCAACGGGCTGCTAGGGAAGAACAGGAACACAAATAGAAGGAAGATCAAGATCTCGAGCAACAAGACAACGAACTACGCAGAACTGCCCTAGAGGCTCTTCAAGATGCGCAGGCTCGTTACGATGCTGCTCCGAGTTCTTCCCGACGATCACGTGGTCGCAAACTCGACCAGACCCTTTCTTTGCTTCTGGAGCATTTCCCGGTGGACGAATAAACAGTGACACCTGTGCCCCTAGGAGAAGTACATATGGCCGGCTTCGATCTATCGCCGAGGTCATGCGTAATTTTCCTCCTACGGTCACAGATGCGCAGAAACCGGCCTTCACCAGGATCCTAGCGGAGAGGTTGGATGAGGTCGAATCTGAGGCGACCCCCACGGCCTCTTCCCGGTAGGTAACATGTTCCCACAACCGAGAGCGTTCTCACTCTGGTTCTGGTCGATGAAGTTACCCGCCGCATGTACCGTCCCGCCAGGACAAGTCTAGGCGGGCACAGGATTCTCGTGATAGGGATCGAATCCCTGTCCACTCTCGCTTAGGACCACGAGTGGCTTCTCCATTGCGTGAGGTCGCTCGTGATCCGGTCGAAAGTCACAGGACAGTTCACGGTCCCTATGTTGGTGGTAAAGCTTTCTCGCCCGGCCTCCGTGTGGTCGTTTGGCCGGACAACTTTAGACCAGTGGCCATAGAAAGGTTCGACGGAACTCAGAACCCATCCGAGTTCCTTCAAATCTACATTACTGCCATCCAAGCGGCAGGAGGCGATGACCGGGTCATGGCCAACTACCTGCCAACAGTCCTTGAACGACCGGCAAGAACCTGGTTGTTTAATCAACCCGAAGGTTCTATCTATAACTGGGAAATGCTGTGCGACGTTATCCTCAGCAATTTCCAAAATTGTTACCAAAAGCCGGGTAAAGAGGACGACCTCCATCGACTACGGCAAACTTCGACCGAAACCCTTCGTCAGTTTGTCAAGAGGTTTTTCGGGGTGAGGAATACCATCCCGAACATATCTGACAGCTCCGTTATTAGGGCATTTAAACATGCCGTTCGATATCGGAGATTCACAGAAGACTTGCTCATTCATCCCCATCGATCAGTGGCCGATCTCTTTGATATGGCTGATCAATACTCCAACGCGGCCAAAGCGGTCGAATGGAACCGGATGGTCGATAAAGGTAACCTAACGCCTCAACCAGGTCTCAAGGACGCTAGGAAAGAAGATTCAAGTAAGAAGCCGGAATCTTCGTCAGGTGGGAAGTCGAAGAAGTCAAAAAGGAACCGCTCTGGGCAATACCGCGAGGTCACAATCGCAGAAAAGTCTCCTTCGACCAAAGGCAACAAGTCTTCGTTCAAAAATAAAACTGCCTCTAGTGGTCGTAGTGCCGACCAGCTAGAAAAGTCGAATAACACGCAGGAGGGCAAGAAATGGTGTCCACTCCACAACTCCGCAAGCCACGACCTCAAGAGCTGCAGGAGTTGGTTGAAACAATTAGATGACTTCTACCAGGGGGTTGGGCCAATGCCGACCTTGCCAACTAAGGAACAAGCATGCGGGCTAAGGGACGCTGATGGGGACGAAGAGATGTCTTACCAGGTACCTCATAATCACGTTAATGTTATTTTCGAATGTTCCTCCTCTTTTGTTTCCAAAAGGCAGTTTAAGGCCTTCTATCGAGAGGTTAACCAAACGGAGACATCTCTTGGTGAACCTCAGTACCCCCGCTGGTCAGATAAACCTTTGACATTCGATCGCACTGATTGTCCTGCGGGACTTACTCGACCATTGAGGCTCCCTCTAGTCATTACCCCGATCATCAGTAATGCGAGAGTCGAAAGGGTCCTGATCGACGGAGGAAGCTCCTTGGACATTCTATTAGTCAAGGCGCTCGACGAGATGCAAATTCCTCGTTCCAAGATTAAGCCCATAATCCATCCGTTTTATGGGATAATCCCTGGTCCCTCCATGATGCCGTTGGGACATGTGGTCCTCTCGGTCACGCTGGGAGAACCAGATAACTTCTGAACAGAATTAGTTACTTTTGATGTAATTTATTGTGATTCGGCTTACAATGCAATCTTTGGCAGGCCAACTCTTACTAAGTTCATGATGGCAACGCACTATGCTTATCAGTGTGGCAAGTTGCCTGGCCCCAAAGGTGTCACCTCGAACCGAGGCAGTCACAATGTGGCACTCACATGTGACCGGCTATCTTTGGAGATGGTGGACCAACTTCCCCTCCGGGACGGTCAGGTCGCCACAGTCGCCACTGACGCGATCAAAGCTGCTCGTCAACCAGATGAGAAACTCAAACTAGTTGCGTTGTACCCAGACGATCCATCCAAGACAATTCAGGTCGGATCAGGCCTGGATGACAAATAGGAACTCGAGCTCATTACTTTCCTCCGGGCTAACGCAAATGTGTTTGCGTGGAAACCGTCCGACATGCCCGGTGTCCCAAGGAAAGTAATCGAGCACAGGTTAGCAATTCAACCTAGACAGCAACCAATAAAGCAAAAGCTCAGGCGTTTTGCTGTTGACCGACAAGAAGCCATTCGAGAGGAGTTGGACAAACTCCTAAAAACCGGGTTTATTCGCGAGGTCGATCACCCGGAATGGCTTGCAAATCCGGTCATGGTCTGCAAGTCAAACGGTAAGTGGCGCATGTGCGTCGACTACACCAGCCTCAACAGTGCCTATCCGAAGGACGACTTTCCCCTTCCTCGCATCGACCAGCTGGTCGACTCAACCGCGGGTTGTGAACTGATAAGTTTCCTGGACGCCTACTCAGGATACCATCAAATTAGCATGGCAGAAGAAAATGAAGAGAAGACTGCCTTCATCACCCCGTTCGGCACCTACTGCTACGTCAGAATGCCGTTCGGACTCAAGAACGCAGGTTCCACGTACCAGCGCTAGATGCAAAAGACCTTTCTTTCCCAGATAGGGCGTAATCTCGAAGCATATGTAGATGACTTGGTTGTAAAAAGCACTAAGAGATTGTCTCATTTGGACGATCTCGCTGAAACCTTCTGTAATTTGAATCGCTTTGGAATAAAATTGAACCTGGAGAAGTGTTCTTTCGGGGTTTCTTCAGGAAAACTCCTTGGTTTTCTTGTTTGTTCCAGAGGTATTGAAGTCAATCCTGAAATATCAGGGCTATCGAACAGATGAGGTCTCCCTCAACCATGGAAGATGTTCAACGCCTGGTTGGTCTCATGGCGGCCTTAAGTCGTTTCATATCGCGACTAGGCGAGAGGGGAATACCTTTCTTCAAGGCCCTGCGGAAACATCACAATTTCACATGGTCTGATGAGGCTGAAAAAGTATTTCAGGAGGTAAAGACATATTTGTCTAGTCCACCAGTCTTGGTGTCTCCCGACAAAGGAGAACCATTACTTCTCTATTTGGCGGCCACTCCGCACGCGGTCAGTGCTATCCTGATCGCGGATAGAGAAGGGATACACCGACCCGTCTACTATGTGAGCGAGGTACTTCATGGCCCTAAGGAGCGATACCCTGAGATCCAGAAGATACTTTACGCACTACTGATGGCTTCCCGTAAGCTACGATATTACTTCCAAGCTCAAAAGATCACAGTACCCTCCTCTTTTCTTTTGGGGGATATTGTCCGAAATCCAGAGAAATCTGGTCGAATCGCCAAATGGGCGGTCGAACTCGGTGCTTTCAATATTCATTTCACGCCCCGCAATGCGGTTAAATCTCAGGTCTTGGCTGACTTTGTGGTCGAATGGACCAATCCTGAGCCACCCGTGTAGGTGCCCGAGGAATTGGAATGCCCTGATCACTAGACAATGTACTTCGACGGTTCCCGTAGTTTTCAACACTCGGGGACTGGAGTGGTCTTAGTTACGCCTCAGGGCGAACAGCTTAGGTTTGTCTTTCAATTACACTTTGTTGTGACCAATAACGCAGCAGAGTATGAAGGTCTTCTTGCAGGGCTCCGGGCAACAAAATTCCTCGGAGTCCGTCGATTAGTGGTAAGGGGAGACTCATAGCTGGTCGTAAACCAGGTAAACAAGGAGTATAGCACCTCCGATGAGACAATGGCTCATTACCTGGGGGAAGTGAGGAGATTGGAAAAACACTTCAGTCATTTCGAAGTCCAATACATCCCGCGAAAGGACAACATTTTGATGGAGATCTACTCCTATGCTAAGTGTCTTTGTTTGGTTTGAGTCAAGGATTGGGACCAAGAAGGCAAAGAAATAGTTTTTATGTATCGGAAGGGAAAGAAGGACCATCGCCTGTTCCTGGATAAGTCGATTTTCTACTTCGCTATCAGTCACCCAGGAGTATTTAGCCTTGCAAGGTGGTCCTTGCTGATTCACATGGGATTCCACGTGCCCCACGCTACTCGGAGCTTATTCGAGAACAAAAGAACCTAGTTCTGCCAAATTCCATAAACACGGGAAAATTTGCATAAAGGCATCCAAGCTGTGAACAATAGTAAAAGCCGGGCGAAGTAAGTGATATGATCTCCAGGATTCTAAATTCCATGCCAGGGGAAGTCTAAGAGGATAAAGGAGGATGTTCCCAGCCGGGCATTTCGCGGGGTTTCAGAAAGCAAGTCTTTCACTGCCGTAGCCGGACAGTCCAGTTAAGGAGTCGGACCCAGGACCTGGTAGCCGTTTGTACTTAACTTGCTTTCGGGGTCTAGTTTACTGGCTTAGACTTTGGTCGGGACGCTCGGTCCAAGAGTAGGATTACCTGAGGCCACAAAGGTCGATGTATGAGGTGGGTTAACGCTTTGGTTTTTTTGCTTTGTTCGCTACAAGTAAAAAATGTATACTTGAATATTGAAAAAGACCCAACTCATTTATATTGAAAAATACCTGACTCTTCAATATGGAATTCGTCCACTAGTTTACTCAGACCTTGGAGCTGTATACTTTTAAGAGGAGTTGAACGAGTGAACCAAATGAGGGGTGAATGAATGCGCCGGACTGAAGAGACTGATTCCGTTCTCGATCCAACAAAGAAAAATCTGAATTCAGCAATCCAGTGAGAATGAGTAGGCTGACCAACCCACCCACCTTAGTCCACTTCTCACAAATTTATGTTTTGTACCACCACTCAGCCAGCCCAAGCCACCCGTGCCATTTCTGAGGACATTGACAAACCATACACCTGAGAGATAGGTCTGGGGAGAAAGTAGTGACTTCGGATATTAATGAACTTTATAAGAGAGTTATCCGTCGGAACAACAACCTTGCCTATCTATTAAAAAGAAGTGAATTAGCGCCCTTTATTTTTATCCCTTGTAGCCGTTACCCGAATTCGCGCAAGTGTGTCCACACCCCCCCCCCGACTTGACGAGGAATCCATTCTCGCGAACAAACACACCCCCTCGGCAGATAGGCCCGAGTGCAATTCATTTGGTGACTGATACGCTTATCGAAATATCGTATTCACATTATTTAGAGGAGATAAATGTATATTTTGTATCGTTTCTTCGAAACCTCGCTTAGCAAGCTTTTTCTTTCCATAGCCGGCCAAATGACTACCGGATCATCGGTCTACTCCTTTGGTTTGATAATGATGGTAGTCAGTCAAGATTGATCTGTTAGACGAATAGTCAGCCATCAGCCATCCAAAATTGGGTCCTCACGCACATCCGCTCCGGCAGGAGTGTTCGTTGAACACTTGGAACATCCTTCGATTATGACTTCGGTCGAGGATGATCCGGTAACAGTCTGCGTTACCAACCTCGGTCAGGAACAGGATTGGACTCATCCATTGAGAGTCTATCTTGAACATGGGACCCTACCTGAGGATGAAACCGAAAGTGATCGGTTGATTCGAAAAGCGCGTTTATACAAGCTCATAGAAGGAGTTTTGTATAGGAAGGGTACTCAGAGAGTATTCATGCGCTGCATATCTTAGGAGGAAGGTAAATCCCTCTTGAAAGAAATACATGACAGTGTATGCGGTGCACACGCGTCATATCGGACACTGGTCGGAAAAGCCTTTCGAAAATGATTCTACTGGCCTTCGGCACTCGATGATGCCAAGCCTATGGTCAAGATGTGTCCTCAGTGTCAGTTTCACGCGAGACAGGTTCATCAACCTGCCTATGCGTTACAAACTATTCCCCTTACATGGCCTTTTGTGGTCTGGGGGATGGATATTGTCGGTCCTATGCCACAAGCGGTCAATGGATATAAGTTTCTGTTCGTAGCTATTGACATGTTTACGAAGTGGATTGAGGCTGAGCCGGTACGAAATATTACCGCAGCAGCAGCACAAAAGTTCTTCCATAAGAACATTGTTGCTCGATTTGGGTTCCGAATCGTCTCATTACGAATAACGGTTCTCAGTTCGCTAGTGGTCTTTTTCTGGATTACTGCGATCAGATTGGAACCAAGGTGTGCTTTGCTTCTGTGGCTCATCTACAGAGCAATGGTGCCGTCGAACGCGCCAATGGGCAGATATTGCAAGGCATCAAGAAACGTGTTTTTGATTGCCTTAAGACTCGCTCGGGGGGCTTGGGCGGACGAGATCTACACTGTTCTATGGGCGCTACGAACTACTTCTAGTCGAGCCACCGGTGAGACACCCTTCCATCTGGTCTACGGGGCTGAGGCCGTATTGCCTATGGAAGTTAGTATTGTTTCTGTTCGGACAAAACAATTCGAACGAGTTGATCAGGACGAACAGCGATCACAGGATCTCATCCTCTTGAAAGAAAAGCGTGATCGCGCTTTGATCAAGTCCGTGGTGTACTTGCAAGCTTTGCGCAAGTACCATAACAAAAGGGTGCGACCACGTAGTCTCCACGTGGGCGATCTGGTTTTACGAAAAAATTCAAGACCAATCCAATCACAACAAGTTCTCCCCGAAGTGGGAAGGCCCTTACACTGTTGTTTCAGTGCCGCAACCAGGATCAGCTCGATTAGCGATGGAGGATGGTCGCATCTTGTCCAATACTTGGAACATCGATCAACTACGCAAGTTTTACGTGTAAGTATTCAATCCCTTTTCCTTTTCAATTAGCATTGTTTGATAAAACAAAAGCCTTTTGGTTTCATACGACGGATATTTCCTTTTATGCCCATGTGTTACGAACTTGACTCGGGGGCTGGTCGCCGACTGTTATATTGCTACAACGCCCTAATCGGATTCGCTGGCCGATCTCATGACCACTTCCAGAAAAGACACCCCTCAATAAGCCGTTTCTCAATGCACATGGGGCTTGCTGGCATGTCCTTGGTCACCCGAGTGGCTGCCGATTTGCAACAAGGTTAGGCGTTGCATTGATTATAATTGCTGGCCTGATCGCACACCCCTGGTCGTTGCACTCGTATTTTTCCTGTGCTTATAATACTAAGTCTCCAGTATATATAATCATAGGTGGGGGCTAGGGGAATATGACTATATGAAACAACAAAAAAATATATGATTTCTTTCGAAACAAAGTCAAAAAATACATGCATTGCATTCTATAAGTTATGTCTGTACAGCTATAGGGTTTACATAATCCCGAGCTCGGTCAGGAGTTTATCTACCAGAGGATTAATTTCCTCCATGATGGCGTCAATTTGTTCTTCACTCTCGATCTCTACCGTTCCTACCAATGGATTCATATCCAGATCTGGGCCATGGTGGAGACGAAACCGGCAGAGAATGGCGGAGGCTGCTGATCGGACTCTTGTTCTGATCGCCTCTTGTTGTCGCTGTGTATCTTCAGGAAGATACTCGAGTAGTGATTCCGCTTAGGCTATGACCAAGGTAGACCAGTCGCTCAGGCTGAGGTCGTTTGTTGTGGTCTCAACCACATCAGCCTTTAGAAGACGGGCCACCATCTTCAGCTTTTCGAAGATGGATTGGCTCAAGTCTTTATTCGCCCTCCGGATAGAGTCGATGGTCAACTGGAGGAATGTCTTCTCTTGCCCGAGCTGTTTTATTTGACTTGCTTGCGTTGTGATAAGGAGATTGTTACAAACTGTCCGAATGGCAAAGTTTAGTTGTTCTGGTCGGGAGTTGACTTACCAGAGAGCTGTGACTGCAGTTCTTTGAGCTCAGCCTCTTGATGCGAAATCGTGGTGGCCGCCCTGAGCTCGTCATTTTCCCGATCGGCCAGGCTCTTCTTCAGAGAAGCGACCTCCCTGCGATAAGAAAGACAATTGTCATAACAAGTTTGTATTCATGCAACCTAAAGAGCATTTCTCCTTACTCTTGCAAGCAGTTTCTCTCCTCTTGTAGGGCCTCGATGCTTTCCACCATAGCAATCGATTTGGCTGTCATACAGGATAGTTCCTGTGACCCAGAGGAAAGTCAGATGTGTTTTACGCAAAACTCAGGTATCACAAGGGATGTTCAAACATACCTCTGTATACTCCCAGAATGATCTATCCTTCGGGATGGCTAGGGGCCTAGTCAAGGGACTCGCCTCATCCTCGACGGAAGCAGCGGGTGGATGCGCCTGTTGAACCTTGGTTGCAGGTTTCAATGCCTGCAACTGGGTCTCCGCACCCAACTCGTCCCTAACGGCCCGGACGACTTCTTGGACCGAAGGGACAGAGCACTCTTCACCAGAGGCTTCAGCGCCGGCAGAGACTTCAACCCTCCCTGAGGCTGTTGGAGGGTTCGGTGCTACGTCTCTACGCCTACGAAGAAAAAAGAAGTCGTCGGTTTCGTTGATGGTCGCCACAACCTGATCCAGGACAAACCGAACAGGATTCTTACCTTAACTGAAATCCCATTAGCTTTTGGGACTTCAAAGGCGGCCCCCCGAGAGAAAGAGGACAGTCGTTGTCCATCCTGGTTTTTCTCTTCGTGAATAGGACTTTTTCTCCCTATGTATATCTCCCTGTAAGCATATGCATAAGGAATGATGAAGACCTAAGTGGTAAGAATTCGTACCGGGGTAACCTGCTCGGTTGGCAGGGATGCACCCGAAGGTCTGGGTGTCTCCTGGACCGCTGGAACTGGCATTTTATCCGCGACCTTGAGGTTGGTCGCGGAATCTTGCTCCACTACTTCCGCTCCTGTCGCCGGGAGCAGAGTACTCGCCCCCCAGGACTCGCAAGAGTCGTAGGAGCAATTTCTTCTCCCTGTGCAAGTGTGGCCCGATGAAACATGCGTACAGAGGAGATTGTAAATTCAGGATCGCGAGAAGTCTTACCGTGGTCATCCCTTCGACCAAAGAGGGAGAAGTCACGGATCCTGAAGCCTCCTGGGCTTCAGGAGCAGGGATTTCGCCCACGACCACGGGACTCCCAGTGGCCGCGGTGTTCCCCGCAGCTGCCTCCGTCTCGACAGGACGAGGCAGTGTCTCGCTGGATTGAGAAGTCGCCACCTTCCTCTTCCGGCGAACTAGAGGAATGTCATCCTCCTCCTCGTCGCTCCTTTCACCCTGTACGACGAAGAAGTAATTCCAATTTGTACCTGGGGTAACGGAGGCATAGGATATCTTACTGTAGTTTTCTTTGCGGTAAGGGGAGTTCTGCGTGAGGACCCTGCCCCGAGGATTTTCTTGGATTTCTTGGGGGCAGGATCTCTCGTCCTGGGCTTCGAAGAGATCTTCTTCACATTCTTCATCGTCGGTTTTCCCAGGAAACCGATGTTTTCGCTCGGGAACATCGCCTCGGCGAATCTCCCCAAAAGCTATGCCATTCTGGTGTCCTTATTAGTACTAGATGTACATAAGACCTGCGAATGAGAACTGGATGAAAGGTAACATACCTTTCGGCGTTCCTGTTTGAGGTCGTTGCCCGCGTGGATTAAGCTTTGTGGGCGAGGCGATCCCTTGGGGCCCTCCACTTCGGCACTTTAGGCCTTGAGGAGGTAATTTGTCCACCTCTCGATCTCGGATGAAGGCAGGACTGTGTCCCCCAACAGGCCAGTTAATAAGTATGAAGCAAAGGTATAAGATTTCGTTGTCGAAGTCACGTACCGTTGTTGTAGTCTAGGGTGCTGTCCAACATGGACTTTATCTCCCAATCCGGATGAGCCCTTTCACGCAGGGGGCTCACCCGATTCTTCACGAAGTCGCGTACAATGTCACGAGCTGTTAGTCCTTGTTAGACCAAGTGAAGAATCACTTCGGTGTGCTTCATATACTCCGCATTCAGAGCCGGGAGAGAATCCAACTCGCTAGGCTTCTCCGGTCGCGAGTTCTCGAACCACAGCCCACTCTCGGATGGAGGGGTGCAGTAGAACCACTTCTGGTACCACCCATGCACGGAGTCTCGCAGGGGTGGGAAGGGATACTCTTTCTTCCCCCTTATCCGGAAGTATATACATCCGGCGGCGTTGGCGCTCTTCGACCACTCCAAGTAGTAGAAACATCGAAAGAGATCCACGCTGGGATACACTCCGACGAAAGCTTCGCACATGTGCTGGAAAACTGCCAGAATCAGGACCGCATTCGGGTGGAGGTTCACCAGCTCCAACCCATAATGCTCCAGAATTCCCTTCAGGAACTGACTCTCGGGGAATCGGAACCCGCATCGCAGGTATTCTTCGAAAACCACCAGTTCTCCCTCTTGGACGATTCGGGTTTCTTGGTCCTTCTCTGCGGGCCGCCATTTGATTAGCAGCCGTGGAGGAAGGATCTCTTCCTTCTCCAGTGCCATAAGGTTCTCCTCGGTGTGGTGAACCGATCGGCTCCAGGACGCCATTTCTTGCGAAATATCGTGAGGAAAGGTGGCGACTTTGAGGAATATGGAGGCAGTGAACAATGAGGGTTTTGTGCGGCGGAAGCTCTAGGGCAGGTTTCTGGCTGTGTGGCTTCTTCAAGAAGCTACCTGCTCCTTTTATAGGCCCGAGGAGGTGCACTACTGGGAGTAATGTTCCATTTAATATTTTATTCATTTCCCATAATGGATGTTCTCTTTGGCGGACCCGTTAGGTATTCCCTGTATCGAATCCGAAACAAAAGAACTTCTTTGTTTCAGGTTTGAGGGTACAAAAACGTGAAAAGTTCTACAAAGAATTTTGGAGGACATTTTCCTTCATGTTTCTTGTGAACTTTCACGAATCGATCATGAAGATATCCTATAACCCAGTTGTTGGACGTACGGATATTTTTTGATCAGGTTACTGCGTAATCAGAACTATGTCTTTTACTAAGCTCCGATTCTAGTCAAAGTGATAGTCTGATCGAGTTTCGGTTGTGATCGCAGTAATCTTCCAGATCGAACTTATGTTCTAACCACGGTTTTAAGTCTGATCGCAATGTCAATACTAGTCGCGGTACAACATTAAAATGCGATTCTGGTCGCAGAACTGAAGTTTGTCTGTGTATGAGTGGTTGTAAAGACATTGCTTATGGCCATATTTTCGCACAGAAGTAGTAAAGAATATCCATATGATATGAAGAGAAATAAATCTTTATTTCTGACATCCTTTACACACAAAAGGGATACCGGCGATCAGAGCGTCAACCTAATCCGAGAGCAGTTTACAAAGTTCCCCAAGGGACATGTTGTCGTCCGTAGGATCTACACTGGCGACCCCCAGGGAACTAGCTACTACTCTAAGCCTATCTACATCATCCCTAACAAGAGATGCGCTATTATTCCTAATCAAGTCGAAGAGTTATGGCTGTTGCTGAGCGTGGTCCCTCTCCTGGTGGAATTGGCGCGCTTCTTCACGGGATCTTTCAAAACATTCTGCCAGATGCAGAATCGCCGAAGACATCTCTTCGGTCTTCTTCTCCAGAGCCTCTTTTTCCCCTTGGAGAGTCTGTCCGAAGGGAGAAGGCAGGATCTCAGTGGGCTGATCGCTAAGGCCTCTAATCTCCTACATTTGCAAAAGTTAGTTGTACTAACTATAATAACAAGCAAAAAGGAGATGGAAACCATTACCCGTCCTTGCGTGCGACAGGTTGATATAGGCATCCTGGAAAGTAGATCACCCGATAAAGGTCGAGAATCATCATATGGTGGAAGTGCAACCTCCCCGCCATAAGATTGCTTCCCCAACACAAGTTGAAGACCATCTGGTCGAAGAGGAGTAGTTTGCCGACCAGAAAATTGATCACCCGAACAAAAACGGGGAGTATTGGGATGAAATGGAGAAAACTGAGAAGAACGTCCCTCCAAAGGTGGAGATGAAAGTTCGACCTGCCGAGGTGCATGGATAGGAAGAACTAGAGGAACTGAAGGAGGAAAGAACGATGATGAGTCTTTCACCTTTGTTTTGCTAGAGGATCCTTCGTCAACCTTGGGTTTCTTCCTTAAAGGAGATGGATCTTCGGGCATTTGTAAATCTTGCTTGAAAAATTCTTCTTCATCACTCTTAATCTCGATGATGTTGTGGTCTGCCATCGAGAAGTGTACGAGAAGAAAAGTGAAGATGGCTTTAAAAGAAACTTAGCCGAGAAGAGGAGTTGTGAAGCTTTGAAATCCGAAAGGCTTCGGTATTTATAGCCACTAGGGTGACGGTTCAGTTTTCGAACGCCTCGAGTTTTTAAAGCATTTACAATTTTACCTCGGGTTAAAAAATGTTTCAATGGCGCCATCATTACCCATCACGTATTACCCAGAGCTCGTCTCGGGGAACCAACCACCACACTTAGTGCGCCACTAAGTGGAAGATTTGAAGCGTCGGGTTAAATATCCGATGTAAGTCTTAAAATTTGAAGTAAACACGTCCCTTCGTCCTCTTCAAATTTGGGGGCTAGCTGACAAGGATTGATACTCGAGTCAGTTCAAATAAATATACGACTGATTCAGGATAGATTTGAACCAGACAGACGCCTAGTGGTGCGAACTCAAGTCATTCTGAGGAGCACAGGCACGAGGTCGCAATCCTTACGCGATCAGATTGCAGATAGTACGCGGTCAAGAGTTTGTATGCTATACGCGAACAGAAGACTGCAGATGCTGCGCGATCAGCCAACATCGCGCGGTCAGAGCACTTTTGACCAAAGGAAGCGGGATTATTCTGTCCCTGTGACAGGGATATCCCGAGTATCCCGAAGATTCTTCCATGAAGGAGAACAACCGTCAGGAGGTTAATACGTGCAGTTATTCATGAATAACACGTGTTAAACCTGCGTGGGAGTTAAGAGCGGTTAACGAAACCGCATCTAAGCAACTGTTTGATACCGTTAGGATTTGGTGCCCTTTCGACCAGTATAAAAGGGTAGTTCAATGTATCAAACAGGGGAACACATCACATCTCATCAAGGGATCGAACGACCAATCAAACAGAAGACAGTAGTCTAAGTTAGATAGCCTTCACAAGCCTTCCAGGCTTTGTCATGTACAAACATATAGGAAAAATCTTCGCCTGTGAAGATCTTTTCCACAACTCTGTAAATCCTTTTACCATACATAGTGAAATCCCAACAGGACGTAGGGCTATTACTCCCACCATCGAGGGCCCGAACCTATATAAACTTCTCTGTGCTCTAGTTCTCCATGTTTTGCATAAGTTCAGCTAAGGACCCCGAGTCCGAATTGTCGACAAAAATGTCAACCCAAGGTGCACTTGCAATTGGAAGAGGTGTGTACAAACCATGAGGTTGTAACTTTGACTTTGCTTGTTTGCATGTAAGACATTTCCCACAAACTCTTTCCACATAATGTTTCATTCGTGGTCAATAAAAATGTTCTTGCAAAACATGCAGAGTTTTAGAAATTCCAAAATGTCCCATCAAACCTCCACTATGTTCCTCTTTACCTAGTAAAGTTCGCAATGAAGATTGTGGAATGCAAAGTTTCTTCTCTCAAAACAAATAACCTTCATGCAAGAAAAACTTTTCAAACGGATGGTGAGCACATTGTTCAAAAATGGTACAGAAATCAGGATCAGAAGAATACAAATCTTTCAAAAACTCAAATCCAAGAAGTTTCGAATCAAGAGTAGTGAGTAGCAAATACCTTACTTGTCTTTTGTTCAATGAACTCAACCCATCTTACATGTCTTTTGTTCAGCTTGTTTTGAACTTTCAAATGCTTCAAGGATTGGTGATCAGTATGCACAACAAATTCCTTTGGTAACAAGTAGTGCTGTCATATTTTAAATGTTCGAAACAAAGCACACAACTCGTTGACGTAAGTCGAATAGTTGAGCACTGCTCCATTCAGCTTCTCACTGAAATATGCGATTGGACGACCTTCTTGCATCAACACTCCTCTGATTCCTGAACCAAAAGCATCACATTCAATTTCAAATGCTTTAGAAAAATCAGGCAAGGAAAGTAGAGTTGTGGTAGTCAATTTCTCCTTCAGCAGCTTGAAAGCTTTCTCTTGTTCCTCTCCCCATTTGAATGCAACGTTCTTCTTGATCACATTAGTCAAAGGAGCTGCTACTTCACTAAAGTTGCGAACAAAACGTCGGTAGAAACTTGCCAAACCATGGAAACTTCTAACTTGAGTCACTGAAGTAGGTGTAGGCCACTCTCTGATTGCCTTGACTTTTTCTTCATCCACCACAATACCTGCTACACTTACAACAAATCCAAGAAACACAACCTTATTTGTAAAAAATGTACATTTCTTAAGATTAGCAAACAATTTTTCCTTTCGTAACACTTCTAAAACTTGCTTCAGGTGTGCTACATGCTCATTCATGGATTTGCTATAAATCAGTATGTCATCAAAGTAGACAACCACAAATTTTCCAATGAAAGATCTCAAAGCATGTTCATAAGTCGCATGAAAGTGCTTGGTGCATTGGTTAGGCCAAAGGGCATAACTAACCACTCGTAGAAACCTTGTTTTGTCTTAAATGCAGTTTTCCATTCATCGCATTCTTTCATTCTAATTTGATGGTAACCACTTTTAAGATCAATTTTTGAAAACACACATGAACCATGCAACTCATCTAGCATATCATTGAGTCGTGGGATGGGGTGTTGATACTTTACCATGATGCTATTGACAGCTCAACAATCAACACAAATTTTGAAAGTTCCATCCTTCTTTGGCACTAGTAGCACTGGTACAGCACATGAACTCATGCTTTCTGGAACATACCCTTTTGCCATCAACTCTTCAACTTGTCTTTGTATCTCCTTAGTCTCCTCGGGGTTGCGTCTGTATGCTGGCCAGTTTGGTATGGTGGCACCTGGAATGAAGTCAATTTGATGTTCAATTCTGTGAATTGGAGGTAGTCTAGGAGGTACATCATCAGGAAAAACATCTTCAAATTCCTGCAAAATAGATTTGACATTTTTTGGAATAGAATGGATTAGCTCATTAGTGATTTTAAGCGCCTCCTTGTATACAAGAAGTATAAGGGGCTTCTTGCTTGTGATTGCTCTTTTCATCTCACTCTTTTTTGTAATGAGAAATTTTCCTTCTCTCTCAGATTTATTTGTGGCACTCAAACTCACTTTTTCATTTGTGGCACTCACTCTCTCATTTTGTTTAGTAGCACTCATTCTCTCTTTTTCTTTCAACTCAGCCTTTCTCTTTTCTCTCTTGATTTGATCTTCAAGGACTTCCTTTGGAGTCAAAGGAATGAGTGTTACAGATTGTCGCTTGAACGTAAAAGAGTATCTATTGGTGTAACCATCATGCATGACCCGCCTGTCATACTGCCATGGTCTTCCCAACAGAATATGACATGCTTGCATTGCAATAACGTCACAAAGTACCTCACCAGTGTATTTGCCAATGGTAAATGTCACAAGTACTTGCTTGGTTACCTTCTTCTCTTCACAATCATCCAACCATTTCAGCCTATATGGTTGTGGGTGCTTCAGAGTTGGTAATGACAACTTCTTTACCATCTCCAAACTAGCAACATTTGTGAAAATTCCTCCATCGATAATGACATTGCAAACCTTATTACTCACAAAGCAGTGAGTATGGAACAAGTTTGTTCACTGATTACCTTCAGTGGTGTGCAATTGCATGCTAAGGACTCGTCTCACCATTAAATTATCACCTTTTGCAGCAAACTCACCATCAATCTCAGCATCTTCAAAAGGTGGCATGTCATCATCTCTCAACTCCTCTTCTGATTCAACATCTCCGTCCGCATTGAGTATCATCACTCTCTTGTTTGGGCATTCATTAGCCTTATGACCCCTACCAAGACATTTGAAGCATTGAATCTCACGAGTTTTTGAGCTAGATTCAGCCGTACCTTATTTTTGAAAAACAGCTTGCTTGCCATCTTTAGAAAACTCATTCTTAGAATTACTGTTTGCTGTAGGTACATCCATCTTATATGGAGGTTTCCATGAACTTGAATTTGATGTGTTTTCTATTCTTCTAGCCATGGATTTGCACTTCGTTTGTTTTTCCACCAGAATAGCTTGATGCACCAAATCTGTCAACTCTACATGGTGATGCTTCTCCACCACATTAGCTATGTCTTGATTTAGCCCACTTAGAAATCTTGCCATTGTAGCTTCTCGGTCTTCCTGCATATTAGCTCATATCATTGCGACCTCCATTGCCTTGTGGTATTCATCGACACTCTTTGAGCCTTGCTTTATATGTTGCAGCTTGTTATACAACTCCCAATAGTAGTAGCTTGGCACACAACATCTTCTCATGATAGTCTTCATCTCATCCCATGTATCAACATGAGGCTCACCATATCTTCTTATTTCAGTCACTAGTTGATCCCACCAAATGATAGCATAGTCAGTAAACTCAATTGCAGCGAGCTTTACCTTCTTGGCTTTAGAATAGTTATGGCACCCAAAGATCATTTCAATCTTTGTTCCCCATTCCAACTAAGCTTCAAGATCTCTCTTTCCTTGGAAAGTTGGAATCTTCACCATCACTTTCCCCAAGTCATCATCTAGCCGTACTCGTCTTGCATGACATCCACCATGCTGGTTTCGATGTTGTGGAAACATGTTTTCAAATTCACCTTCATCATCACTTTCTACCAAGTGTCGTTCTGACCTTCCATCATTTGCTCGGTCTTCAAGATTGTTAACCCTCTCTTGGATTGGCGCAATTTCATCCCTCATCATTTGCCTTAGTGGAGCTAACAAGGCCTGCACTTGTTCAGCTGTAAGTTGTTGTTCACCCGCCATATTGTGTACCTGAAAGTTAGTATTCCTCACAAATAACGCTCGGGGTGGAATCTCTTCCTCACAACTCTCTCTCTTTTTTTTTTGCTAATTCTTTTTACTCAAGGGTAAACCTTTCCCTCTCAAGTGTTTAAACCTTCATTCTTAATCGGATTCAAGAACAACAAGATTGCTGTAGAAAATCAAATGTGGCAAATCACAAAAACTCGAAAGGGCAATGGTGGTGAATATGAAGAATGGAACAAAAGAAATAGAATATGAAGTGTATGCAAAGGGGTGGAAGTAAATCAAGGAACTAGAAACACAAAGTGTAGCAATGGATTGGATGAGAACAAGATGGTTGCAACAAGAAGTTTTTTTTGTCTCTTTTTTTATCTCTCTCACTCTCTCTCTCTCTCTTTGTAGATTTTTTTAAACAAGGATAACTAGAACTCGTGTGCAACAAGAACTCAAAAATCCAAAAGATGTGACTCTTGCCTAACTTGTGGCAACAGACAACACCAGTATAGATTTGAACCCAAAATTAAGAAACACAAACTCAAAGGATAAATAAACTTGCCATGAAAATTGAGCTATGATACCAATCTGACGTGAATCCCACAGCAACCAAGTGGTGCGTAACTCAGCGACCAAGACGAGGGATCCCAAGACTTCACGAAACAAGTTCGAACAGGTAGAATGGCACCACACAAAGACACCCACGAGCCAAAGCGATAAACCAGTTGAATGCCACAAGATCAAATCTTGATACACTACTACATAAATGCAGTCCACTAACCCCTATCTCCTAACGGTTATATGCAATCTGGGAGAAAACCGTTAGTGTACGAGGACCACAGTGGAGAAGAGGTTTTGTACTAACGGTTATGGTCTGAGAAACCGTTAGTGAATAGCACATCATTTGTACTATCGGTTAGTACTGTACGAACCGTCAGAAGAGACAAAATTGTACTAACGGTTTGTCTTTTGTAACAGATAGTGAAATTATTGTATTTTTACTATCGGTTAGTACTGTATGAACCGATAGAATATAGGACATTGTACTAACGCTTTGTTTTATTCAACCGATAGTAAAATGACTCACATATACTAACGGTTGTGATTTTGAACCGTTAGTAAAATTGGACAGCTTATATAAAGTCTCATATTCTTCTCTAACGGTTCTTAGTAGTGAACCGTTAAAAAAAGATACTCTTTTCTAACGGTTCTTAGTAGTAAACCATTAGAATATAGTCATCTTTTCTAACGGTTCTTAGTAGTAAACCGTTAGAATATAGTCATCTTTTCTAATGGTTCTTAGTAGTGAACCGTTAGGAAAAGGTACTCTTTTCTAACGGTTCTTAATAGTGAACCGTTAGAATATAGTCATCTTTTCTAACGGCTCTTATTAGTGAACCATTAGTAAAATTGTAAGTTCACTAACGGTTATGGTTTTGAACCATTAGTCAAAATTGGATAGCTTATATAAAGTCTCCAATTCTTCTCTAATGATGCTTAGTAGTGAACCGTTAGAAAAATGTACTCTTTTCTAATGGTTCTTAGTAGTGAACCGTTAGAATATAGTCATCTTTTCTAACGGTTCTTAGTAGTGAACCGTTAGGAAAAGTTACTCTTTTCTAACGGTTCTTAGTAGTGAACCGTTAGAATATAGTCATCTTTTCTAACGGTTCTTAGTAGTGAACCATTAGTAAAATTGCAAGTTCACTAACGGTTGTGGTTTTAAACCGTTAGTAAAATTGGACAACTTATATAAAGTCTCCTATTCACCCCACTCTACCACACCGCCTCCTCTTTCTTTCTCTCTCTCTCTCTCTCTCTCTCTCTCTCTCTCTCTCTCTCGGCTCTCTTCTCCAATCCTCCAAACCCTAGATCTAGGCCATTGACGGCTTAGATTGCATCGATGCCATAGTAGTACGTGCCGCCGCCGCAGCCGCCGACCATGTGGAGCCAGGTGCCGCCTCCGCAATCTGCCTACGGGCAGGCGCCGCCACCGCAGCCGTACTACGCCGTAGCGCCGACTGCCTCGGTGGCATCGGATGAGGTGAGGACGTTGTGGATGGGCAACCTGCAGTACTGGATGGATGACAGCTACATCTACGGCTGCTTTGCAAGCACCAGAGAGGTATACGTCTCGATGCAAGTTTTGGTTATCGACCCGGGAAACGGGGGAAACCTTCAGTTGATGAGGTACGCTAAATGTGAAATGTGACCTTTGCACCCTTTGAGAGAAATGTTTTTCTTCAATTGACTAGTACATCTCTTTCTGAGCTCCTCTTGTGTTTAGCCAACAGCATGAGCGCCCCTTCTATGGAGATGTTTTTGGAGTCCTACAGCAAGGTGAACTAAACTATGATGTATAGTTAATTGGTTTCATTGTGTTATGAACTTCTTTTTTTCAAGCCAAGTTTCTAGAATGTGTAACCTGAACTGAAACTATTAGTTAACTGAATGTTGTACTATATTGTTTTTAGGAATAGTTGTTGACCGAAGCAAGCATTGGGGAGACTTGGAGGAGGAAGAGGAGGAGGAGGAGGAGGAGGAAGAACAGATAGAAGAGGAAGACATGGAAGAAGACATTCAGTCTATTGACACCATCTCAAGGTACTACCATAATTCTTTAATAACAGGACTCCATAATAAGAGGATTTGGTAGTAGTAAAATCTCATACTCAACCTTCAAAACGCAAGTTCATGTGACTATCAAATTGCAAGTTCATTTAGGACTACTTTTCTTTCAATAAATTTCAAATTTTTTCTCTTAGCCTTGCATTTACTACAACTCCTAAATTAGGGTATCCTTTCTTTTCCACACATAGAATCTATTCACAGTTCTTTAATCAAACCTCATTCATGATTTATTACTTGCAGATTACACTTACATCCATGAAGAGGTGTGATACAAGTATGCACTCATTATCATCATAATTATTCCCGATGGTCACAATTAAGAGAAGTACAACTTGTTGTAAAGAGCTTAAACCCAAAACAAGACAGAGGGAGTGTATGCAACGTATGACAACTGCATGATTGTGTAAATTTACTTCAAATAAAATGTCAAACAAGTGTTTAATTGACGAATCCAGAAAATGATTGTCTTATGACCAATTTGCCACAATTAACTTGCTATTTAAACATATTCTAACGGTTTGAGCCTTCTTGATCACTTTTGATACAAACTACTGTACGTCTTACAATATGTACCTATTCTAAAGGTTCACTACTAAGAACCGTTAGAATATAGTCATTTATTCTAAGGTACCTATTCTAATAGTTCTTAGTAGTAAACCATTAGAATAGGTCATCTTTTCTATCGGTTCACTACTAAGAACCGATAGGAAAGAATACCTTTTTCTAACGGTTCTTATTAGTGAATTGTTAGAAAAAAGTATTCTTTTCTATCGGTTCTTATTAGTGAACCGTTAGAAAAGAATACTTTTTTCTAACAGTTCACTAATAAAAACTGATAGAAAAAATTATTCTTTTCTAAAGGTTTGAAACCGTTAGAAAAGAGTTGGCTTTGTTCTATCGTGTCGATCACTATCGGTATAAGAACTGTTAGTAGAGATATGTTTTGAACCGTTAGAAGAAAACATTTTTGTAATAGTGATAAGTTCAGAGAATCCTTTCAAGAAGGAAAGAAACACAGGGTTTCAATTGATTCAAATCATGATCTAAAAACTCATTACAAAACAACCCATAGATAGGTATTTATAAGCTAGGAACAAACCTCCTAGTTAGGTATGAAAAGAAAAGAGTTACACCCTTTGGTAGGTATGAAAAGAAAAGAGTTGCGACATTAAATACATCTCTTAGTAAATGAAGATATTAATGACACCACTTAGATAGAAGATACCATTATGGCTGCATGGATGCAATTGTGAACTCTAATGGATGCATCTTTTGGTTCTTTTGATCCTTCCAACTTTCAGATTTGGTCACTCCACATGGCAGCCCATAAAAGAAGTGATTAACTCTTTATTCCACACATGCAACATCATATGTAGGGGCTGGTTATGATGTATAATGATAGTAGCATTCATTCTGACTTGTTTAACTCAGCATAGTGACTGGGATTAAGCTAGACGCCACGTCACTTATTGATATGTCACTTGTTTGCTAAATCACCATATATATATATAGCATCTCTAAACTGGTTTGCTCTTGCTCTTGTTATTGGTCCAGGTGGTAGCTGAAGTGGATCAGTTGTTGGATGCTCTATCTGCATCAAAGGGTGTGCCTCTGGACAAATGTTCGCACATAAGCTGAGATTCAAACTGACTGTCAACATACTATCGACCAATTTTTCTTGTCGAAATTTGATTCACTGGTTGAATATATGGTCGAATGTTTGCATTCGAGCATTCATGCAAACCGTCAGAATACCTGAATGACTTCTTAGACCGAAGGGATAGGGCTTTGTTCCCCAGAGATTTCGGTCGCAGGGGAAGCCCCAACATTGGCTGAGGTCCCTGAGGGGCTCGGCACTGGACTCCTTTGCCTGGATAATAGAAAACGATGTCAGTTGGGTTTTCTATAAGCAAGCATTGAAATTAAACCTTGTCCATACAAGGGAAATTTCTTACCTTATTCAAACTCCCTCTAATTTTTGGGATTTTGAAGAAGGTTCCCCAAGGAAAAGGGGATAGTCATTATCTGTCCTGGTTTTCCTATTTGTGAAGAGGATCCTGTCCTTTTCTCCCTGTATGTACAAAATCATGAACATACGCATGAGGAATGATAAGGACTAAAGCAAAGATAAACTTTACCTGAACAACCACTTCGGTTGGTAGGGATATAGCCTTAGGACCAGGTATTTCCTGGACCATTGGCGTAGGGACTTCATCCGCAACTACGGGAGCACTGGTAGTTGCGGTGTCCTGTTCTGTCATTTCTGCCCCAGGCATTAGGAGCGGGGTGCTTGTCACCCCAGGGCTGGCCGCAACCGTTTCAGGGCAGATGGAGGGAATGTTTTCTTCCTCCTGCATGAATGCTACTCAGTTGACATTCACAAAGGGATAGCAATCATCAAAGCTGCGAAGAATCCTACCGCAGTTAACCCCTCCGTTGGAGGGAGAGGTGTAGCGAGCCCAGAAGCTTCTTGGGCTTCAGGCACTGAAACTTCACCCACAACCACAAGGTCATCAGTGGTTGTGGGGCCCGCTTTGGTCATTCCAGATCTCACGGGCGAAGGCAAGACATCGCTGGACAGGGAGGCAATAGTTTTCCTCTTGCGGCGGATCAGAGGAACATCATCTTCTTCCTCCTCGCTCCCTTCACCCTGTACGACGGAGAAGTGATTCTGGTTTGTACCTGGGATAACAGAGGGCATTGAATATCTTACCGCAGTTCTTTTCGCGGTAGAAGGTGCCTTTGGTGAAGAAGTTTCTCCCAAAAGTCCTTTAGACTTCTTGGAAATGCTTTCCCTTGTCCCGCACTTTGAAGAAACTTTCTTTATTCTCTTCGGAGTCGGTTTTCCCAGGAAGCCAACATCTTCGGCTGGGTATGTTGCCTCACCGAATTTTCCCAAGAGCTGTATTATTCGAGCTATTCTCATTAATGCAAAGTCAGAGGATGATCAACAAATGGGGTTTGGCAGGAAAGTCCTTACCTTTCGACGCCCCTGTCGAAGGTCGTCACCAACATTGATCAGACTTTGTGGGCGAGGTGATCCCCTAGTACCCTCAACATCGGCGCTTTATGCCTTGAGGAGGTAATTTGTCCGCTTCTCAATCTCGGACGAAGGCAAAACTATGTCACCAGCAAACGAGTTAGCAAACACGACATTCTTTCAGAAGAAATGTACGTTCTTGTTGGCCAAATGACATACCATTATTGTAGTCTAGGGTGCTGTCCACCATGGACTGAATCTCCCAAGCCAGATGAGCCCTTTCACGCAGGGGGCTCACCCGATTCTTCACGAAGTCGCGAATGATGTCGCGAGCCGTTAGTCCCTACTGGACTAAGTGAAGAATTACTTGGACTTGCTTTTTCTGCTCTGCATTCAGAGCAGGGAGAGAATCCGACTCGCTGGACTTCTCTGGCCGTGAGTTGCGGGGCCCACTCTCAGACGGAGGGGTACAATAGAACCACTTCTGATACCACCCGTGCACAGAATCGCGCAGGAGTGGGAAGGGGTACTCCTTCTTCTCCCTAATCCGGACGTAGGTGCATCCGGCGGCATTGGCGCTCTTCGACCAAGCCGAGTAATAGAAGCGTCGGAAGAGATCCACGCTTGGAAGCACTCCGACGAAAGCTTCACATAGGTGCTGGAAAATCGCCAGGATCAACACAGCGTTTGGGTGGAGATTGACCAATTCCAACCCATAGTGTTCCAGGATTCCCTTCAAGAATTGGCTTTCGGGGAATCGGAACCCGCAACGCAGGTACTCCTCAAAAACCACCAACTCGCCCTCTTGGACGATTGAGGTTTCTTGATCTTTCTCCGCAGGTCGCCAGTTGATCAGCAACCTCGGAGGAATGATCTCCTCTTTCTCTAGAGCCACTAGACTCTCCTCTGTGTGGTGAACAGACCGGCTCCAGGATGCCATTTCTTTTGAAAGATCGGAGGGAAAGGTGGCGACTTTGGAGGCGATGGAGAATGGGGAATGAGGGTTTTGTGCGGCAGAGGCTCTAAGGCAAGTTTCTGGCTATATGGCTTCCTCAGGAAGCTACTTGCTCCTTTTATAGGCCCGAGGCGATGTTCCACTGAGGGTAACGTTGCATTAAAATATTTTATTCATTTCTCATAATGGATGTTTTCTCCAGTAAACCCATTATGTGTTCCCCATACCGAATCCGGAACGAAAGGTCTTCTTTGTTTCGAATTTAAGAATTAGGGTGAACAAAAAAACGTGAAAAGTTCTACAAAGATTTTTGGAGGACATTATCCTTCATGTTTCTTGTAAACTTTCATGTATTGATCATAAAGATATTCTATGATCAAACTATTGTGTATACAGTTGTTATTCGGTCGAGTTGTTATCGGAACTGTGCTTCTGATCGGACTTCAACTCTAATCGCAGTGGTAGGTCTGATCGGATTTCAGCTCTGATCACGATAATAGTTCAGATCGAATTTCAGTTCTGACCGCAACTTTGGGTCTGATCGCAGTATCAGTATTAGTTGCGGTATAACGTATTAATGCGTTTCTGGTCGTAGTATTGGAATTTACCTGTGTATGAGTGGTCGTAAAGACATTACTTATGGCCATATTTTCACACAAAGGTTGTAAAGAATTTCCATATTATATGAAGTAAAGGAAATCTTTATTTTTGGCAATCTTTACATACACAAGGGATGCAGGCGACCAGAGCGTCAACCTGATCCGAGAGGAGTTTACAAAGTTCTCCTAGGGACATGTTGTCGTCAGTAGGATCTACACTGATGACTCCAAAGGAACTAGCAACTACTCTAAGCCTATCTACATCATCCCTAACAAGAGACGCGCTGCCATTCCTGATCTAATCGGAGAGTTCTCGCTGCTGTCGAGCGTAGTCCCTCTCCAAGCGGAATTGGTGCGCCTCTTCGCGGGATCTTTCAAAGCATTCTGCCAGATGCAGAATTGCCAAAGACATCTCTTCGGTCTTCTTCTCCAAGGCCTCTTTTTCCCCTTGGAGAGTCTGTTCGAGGGGAGGAGGTTGAATTTCAGCAAGCTGGTCGTTGGGGGCTCCAACAATTTCCGTCCCCTACATTTGTAGATGTTAGTTTTACTAACTATAACGACCTCCAAGGGGAAAAAGAGGCTTTGGAGAAGAAGACCGAGAAGAATGTCCTAAGGGATCATCACGAACCTCCAAAGGTAGAGATGAAGGTTCAACCTGTCGAGCTACATGAACAGGAAGAACTACGGGAACTAAAGGAAGACAGAGCAATGATGCATCTTTCACCTTTGTACTGTTGGAGGATCCCTCGTCAACCTTGGGTTTCTTCCTTGAAGGAGACAGATCTTTGGACATCTGTGAATCCTGCTCAAACTCAAGTGACATTTCTTCTTCATCACTTTCAATCTCGATGATGTTTTGGTCTGCCATCGAGAAGTGTATACAAGAGAAGGGGAGATGGCTTTGGAAGAAACCTAACCAGGAGAATATTTGTGAAGTTTTAAAGTCAAGAGGCTTTGATATTTATAGCCCCCAGGGTGACGGTTCATTTTTCGAACGCCTCGTGCTTCTAAAACATTTACAATTTTATCTTGGGTTAAAAAAAGGTTTCTACGGCGCCATCATTACACGTCAAATATTACCCAGAGTCCGTCTCGGGAAACCAACCACCATACTTAGTGTGCCACTAAGTGAAGTATTTGAAGCGTTGGGTTAAATATCCGATGTGAGTCTTGAAATTTGAAGTAAACATGTCCCTTCGTTCTCTTCAAATTTGGGGGCTAGCTGAGAGGATTAATACTTGAGCTAATTCAAATAAATACTCGACTGGTTAAGGACAGATTCGAACCAGACAAGTGTCTGTTGGCGCGAACTCAAGTTACTTCGAGAAGTACAGACATGTGATCGCAGGGTTTTCGCGATCAAACCGTAGACAGTTCGCGGTCAGGAGCTCGTATGCGAATGCGTGGACAGAGGGCTACAGATGGTGCACGGTCAAATGATTACAAGAAACTCGCGATCAGAATACCTTCGACCAGGAGACGCTGGATTACTCAGTTCCTATAGTAGGGATATTTTGAGTATCCCGAAGATTCTTCCACGTATGGATGCAACCGTCGAGAGGTTAATACATGCGGTTATTCCTCAATAACACGTGTTAAACCTGCGTGGAGGTTAAAGGCAGTTGCCAAAACTGCACCCGAGTAACTGTTCGATGCCGTTATGCTTTGGCACCTTTTTGACCAGTATAAAAGGATAAGCCAATGCATCAGATCGGACATGGGGATCGAGAGATCAAGAGAACAGAAGACACTAGACTAAGTTAGTTAGCTTTCATAAGCCTCTCAAATACAATTTTTTATAAACATACAGGAAAGATCTTCGCCTGTGAAGATCTTTTCCCTAGTTTTGTAACTCTTTTCTCCCACATATAGTGAAATCCTAACAGGACGTAGGCCTATTACTCCCACCATTGAGGGCCCGAACCTATATAAATCTCTCTGTGCTCTAGTTACCCTTGATTCAACATACCTTTCCGGAGGGACACCCTGAAGGGTCTCACAACCTACAAATTCTACATAAGTTCGACTAAGGACCCCGAGTCCGAATCGTCGACAGCATGTTGTTTCTGTAATTCTTTTTTTAAATTGTATTATTTAAAAAAAATCTTCAAACAAGCTTAAACAAGTTATGTTATCGCGATTGCCTGATATTTCTACAAAATCTTTACAATGCATTTTTTTTGTAATTCTTTTTTAAATTGTATTATTTAGAGGTGGGTCTCTAGTGTAGTGGTAAAGTCACTAAGTGGTAAGTTAGATGTCTTGAGTTCGACTTCCCACCTCTACCATTTATTCCTGTAAGGGCCAAATCGGTGGTACCCTACAGTATCTTTCAAAAAAATTGTATTTTAAAAAAAATACTTCAAACAGACTTCAAATAGGTTAGTTTTGATCAGGGATTTAGTCACTGAACCATTCTGTGTCCAAAAACCCAAAGTTTTTGGTCATTGAACGATTCAGCGACTAAAGGGAAGCGTGCCGATTTCCACGTTGTTCAATCTATACAATACACGTCAGCCAATACTTTTGCCACATCGTTCAGTCATTGAACGGTACAGTGACTTAAAACCTGTTATTGGCCCGTTTCTATGACTGAAGGGCATTTTCGTGATATTTTTTTCTTCCAGGCCATTTTTGAATATTCTTTTTTTATATGAGTTATTTAAAAAAATTCCAAAGGAGGTGGTGGGCTTTAACTTCCATTTCCTTCTATATCTATATGCATGCTCACTTAGTTGGTATCCCTATGAAATAAATTAGTGTCCCTATGAAATAAATTTGGAGTGTGAAAGGAGCATTAACAAGAGAGTGAGAAAGCATATTAGAGTAGACAAAATTATAAAGGTTCATTATGTATTGTATTGAAATTCTAAATAAATTTATACTCACTTGTGAAACCGTGAAATGTTCAAATATAAAAAGTAGGTTTCTATTATAAATCATAAGGAGTACAATGCTATTATAGAAAGCAAGTGTGTGCAGGGGGATTGACGTGGCACAAGATAAGAGAAAAAAAAGATTGTAATAGACCTTGGCTGGTGCCCTTGTAAAATAAATTTAGGCAAGTGTGAAAAAACATTAAGGGCCTGTTTGGAAACCCAGGAATTGACCCGTTTCTGGGTGGATTTCATGGGCTGAAATTAGGATCCTAACTAGATGCAGGAAGTCGTTTGGATGGACAAAGATCCGGAAGTTTAAACTGGCCAGGAAGCACAATCCGCGGGGGTGGGTGGTGGGGGGTTTGGAAAATCTGCGTGGGAAGAAACCTGGCCTTTTCGTGTCGTCCTCCTTGCCCGCGTCACCTCTCTCCTCGTGTCGCCCTCAAAAACCTAGTGGAGAGGTGTGCGGCGGTAGAGGGGTGAGCTGGCCAGATCTCGCCGTCAGTCCCGTGCGCCGCCTCCCTCTTCGCCTCTCTCCTTCTCTCTCTTCTCTCTGTCCCGCATAGCCTCACCCACATCCCGCGCCCTCGTCGCGCTCCACTACCACGAGCTCCACTCTGGTCCCTCTTCGTGCATTACCACCAGCTCCACTCCCACCTCTACCCTCCTCCTCTTCTTCTTCTTCTTCTCTCTTCCTCGATCTCCCCTGTTGCTTCTCATCCCCAAAATCCTTCGGTGACATCCTCCTCAGCCACGGCATCAATGATCTCCATGATCCTTCTTCACTAGCCAAGCTCCAGCTCTCCAGCATCAATGACGAGGTATCTATATCTTTGTATATGTCTCAAATCTCCTCTCTATGCAGTTTCTTGGTTGGATGGCTAGATCTGTGTGTATGTGTGTGTGTTTGATTGGATTGTATGTGTGGGTGGATGCAGAGGTCGGTGTAGCACTAGCCGACGCAACACTCGACGTCGGACGAGCTGAGCGACGACTTCTTCATTGACTTCTCCGGCGACCCTTCTTCATCGACCATCACAATTCTCAGCAGCCTCCAGTGAAGTCCAGTGGCCATCAACTTGCTACAACAATACAATTGGTGATCACTCTCTCTCCCCTTCTCGACCAAGGTTTTGTAGCACAGATGAAATGAACTGAATTTTGTTGTATGAGATGATGTGTCCTTGTAAATGGATGAATTGATCAGTGATATTAAGAACTAAGTATTGAACTGAGTGTGCCAGATTTCACTTTGAACTTTTTTACCTGAAATTCAATTTTGCTCAGTTCTTTATTTCTTCGCAACTGTTGGATTCATAGCTGATATATTCATAGCTTAGAGTTTTGGATTGCATTTTGTTTCATTGTTTGTTTCAGTTCTCTGATAATCTGCTTATATATTTTGTTTGCAATCTGATAAACATAGCTTAGAGTTTTGGATTTATAGCTGATATATTTTGTTTGCAATCTGCCTGAAATCTACTTAGTTCTCTGATAAATTTTGTTTCTTTCAGAAAAATGTATTTATCAGTGTAAACTGTAGCCTAACTAGTAGATTGATGTATTTGTTTCAGTTAAGTTGTCGAGGCTTAACTTTTGTTGGTTTTGATTAACTTTTGTTTGTTTTGTAAAAAGTTATGTTTGGTTCATTATTTGTTGCTTATTGATTGCATCGGTTGGCTATTTTCCCTCACAATTGTAGAAATTAATGGGCCAGTCTGTTATAGTGATACTAGAGTTAGCTTAATATCACTCGCAACATATATTAATGTGCTAGTTTCTCTTGTGAGCAACTAAAGACTGAGATTGATCTGATTTAGTTCATGCATGCATTTGGTGTTTGGGATTAGCTTTGGATCCGTCCAGGGTGTTCGGTTTAAATTTGGATGTAGGATTGGCATTGATAATTGAAGGAGCATATACAGTCTCCATTTGTATGATACATGTGTTTTGTGTGCGTGTTCCTTCTTATAGAATGCCAGGGCTGTGGGAGCTATCTTCTGGGCCCAATTCATTTCTTCACCCAATTTTACACTTCTACCTCATCTTATCCTCGATTAACACTTCATGTTTATCTCTTCTGGTCATGTCGGTCATCAGGTCAAGGACCATTCTAACACATGCACATATGACCTTGATTAGCTCCAAGTGACATATTAGATAAGTTAACTTTAGTCAGCTAATGATATAACGTTAGCTGTATTAACATGTAGAAGTCATGTTTTCTCCCTCGAGCCGAAGTTGAGATTGTTGTGGCTGAAGAAAGAGTTAAGAAAACTTGCCTCAAGTTAAATTGGTAAGACACAATTTCTTGTCCTATATACTGATTCATTTGATTAATTCTTGGCATATTTGTTTTGATATATGCTTAAACTGGTGAAACTTGTGCAACAGTGCAAGTGACTCCAAAAATGCATTTGTGCTTATCTTTAGTTCTTTACTAACTATCATGTCACAGTATGGTCATGCTATTCTTTAAGTAAATAATTTGTGCATCTTGCTTAGTCTTTTGACTACACATCTTACTTGGTAGACAAACACATCATTTCATCTTGCTCCCACCTTCAATAGAGGAAGCTGCCTATACAGTAAGCACAACTAAACTTATATGTTTGTACAGTTGCACTTAGCGAGAGCTAGTGCTAGAGATTTAAAGTTTTTTCATCTCATGTGTATGCTTCAATGTTGATTTATTGATTTATGTTTTCACAAGGATATGGATAATCCATTAGTCATTGGAGATTTAAGCACCTTGATATGAGGGCTTTCTTTTTTTGCTCTTGCATCAACAGGGACCAGATCAAGACCTGGATCCAGTCTAGCGAGATTAAAGACAAGAAGGTGATCCACTTGCCCATTGATGCAATGTTGTTGCTGTTGTTGCTTGTTACTACAAGCTATTGATGGTTTAGATTCTTAGTGGATTATTAGTTGTGTCATGTGTTATGGATGGCAGCTAGGAAATGCTAAAAGTTTATACTTTGTTCACTGGGAGATGATTCAGTGAGGATGGTATTGGATGCTGCCGATGATGCAAATTGTTTTGATTGTTGATGATTTGGTCACTGGGATGTTGGTGTGTTGGTTGTTGTTGAGATGAGCATGGAGATTGGTCAGATTCTTCTATTTGCATTGCAGTCTCTGGCCATCATTAGTAAGGGTCATGTTACCATGCTTGAGCTGGTTTTCACTTTTCAATAGACACTAGTGATGGTCTTACAAGTTGCATGAATTTTTTTTGTATGATGAGATTGATGGTATATTTTAGTATGGTAATGAATATTGACATGCTTTTCTGATGAATGATATATTTTTTTTTGAATTTTCAGAATTTTTCTTATTTTTGAGAATTTTTTTGCATAGTTAGTATTTCTATCCTATTCCTTCCCAAACCAAACACAATCTGAGATTATTTTACCGGTAGTATTTTTTTCTTGAGGGATTTTCAGATTATAGAAAATCCTGGTCGAATATTATTCCCACTGGAATTTGAACTTTTCGTACGGAAAACACGTATTAAAAAATAATCTAAAAAAACACAGAAGAAAAGGAAATTACAAAAATGACCAAAATCGCCCAAGTGGCGACTATCTGTGGTAAGCCCTAAGTCGCCAGCCCGAATGGCGACTTACAGCCACGTCATCAGTCGCCACTATAAGTCTCCATCCGGGTTGGCGACTTAGGGGCCAGCCCTTTTGTAGATAAATTTATTTGTAAAATAACCTGTTTTGTTTTGTGTTGTTTCTAAAATAACCGGTGTGGTTTTCATTGTTTCAAAAATAACCCATGTGGTTTTTGTTGTTTCTAAAACAACCTACGAGTGTGTTTTTTTTGTGTATGAATAACCCAAGAAAAAAGAATAATTGCAGGTAAAACCTGGAAAGGCATGTCGGACCAGTCCAGCCTGCCCAGTCAGGGAGAAAAAGAGTCGTGATGGGTTGGGTTGATTAATTCATATGTTTCCTGGTTGGTTTAATTTTTCGGGTTACCAAAAGTGAGAACTGAACGTAAAAAAGGCTGGCTGGATCATAGAAAAATCATGTTTCTTACATACATGCAAACAAAAATCATGTTTCATATAGAAAGTAAGAAATTTGAAAAAAACTAATGTTGCCCCCCTCTTCGGACGATGAGGCTGGTCTCACTGAAACGGTGACGGTGAGAAGGTGGTGCATCCCCTCATCGTCCTATGTGACGGCTTTCGATGGGGTGGTGGTTGGGCGCTTGCCCAATTGAGGCCTGTATCAGGAGGGTTTTGCGACGGGGGAGGTGCATCACCAAGCTGTGCGGACGCCAACTGATATTGGCTCTGGTGGGTGTCGTCTCTCCTCTGCAACTTGTCAACGTAGTCCGTGTACGCAGGGTCGAGGACTACGTCCGGGTCGACATGGACGGACTGAGGCGGAATGTAGGGCGGGTGCCTACTGGACGGTGCGAATGGAGCAGACGAGGACATACTGGCATGCTTGTCCATCGTACGCTGCAACGTGGTGACGTACTCGTCGTCCAGGTCGAACTTGATGTCGAACCCCAGGCTGGAATCGGAGCTCGAAGGGCGCGCAGGGGTACCCTCAGAGATCCCTACACCACCACGCGACACCACGTCCACGTGAGGTGGAACACCTGAACTGTAAGAGCAGGTTGGGGGCGCCACGAGATAAATTGGGGCATCGATTGCCGTACCTGAGGGCCCGGCTATGTCGGGCGGATGAGCGGCCAGCTACGATGGAGTCTGAATGGGAGGAGCCCTTGGTGGAGGAGGTGCAACAAATGTCGACGAAGTGGCGGAACTCTCCCGCAACAGCTGGGATGCGACTCGGTGAATGAAGGTGATGCCCTTCTTGTACTCCTCGGGTGTGATAGCTAGACGTGCTTCCTCCCAACGGAGTAGCGGTCACGTGGTGGAGGTAATCGCACGGAGGCCGTCAACCTGCAAGATGACAACACAATGGTAGGCGGAAATAACAATAGCAAGCAGGAAATGGAATATTTGTGCGTACCTGGCGGTGCACACGGGATGCGTGGTGTGGATCATACGTCTGCTGCACGCTCAGAGCAGGGACTTCGGCAGGCGTTGGAGCTGGTGGGGCAATGCGAGCAATGGTGTGAAGGATGTACCATCGGAAGTAGTCGCCGTATGTCCTTAGATCGTATGGCCTCTCCTCGCGCACTAGATCTACCCCTGCTGTCTGCTCCCAGCGGCGAGTGTACGGAGCCTGCCAGTCCTCCCAAGTGAAAGCATTCTTTCCCTCACGGGTTTGCCTGCAGGAAAAACAAAAGTGTTAAGTATTTTTGTGGATGATCCGGGAGGATCTTCAAGTCCTGATCGCATACGGATTCGCGACCAAGTCCTGATCGCATACGGCTTCGCGACCTTAACCGTGTTCGAAAAGGTTTCGCGACCATGGATTGGTTCGCGACCAGGAAAAGGAATTCGTTCCCTGTTCGGAATTGTAATCCTATATATATAACTAAGCTTATCTGTTTAGGATTAGTTAAGTTAGTTATATGAGTCTAATACGTTTAGGATTACTAAGTCTGATACGTACTCATACGATTGGACTATAAATACCTTGTAATAGGTCTAGTTTAGATCATCAAAGAGTCATAGAACTTATTTGAGTTTTAGACACTTATAGTTCCTTCGACATAGGCAAGTGTGCCTAACGTTCGACGTGTAAAGCCCTCTTTGAAATAAAGAGTTGTGCAATTACTTTGGGTTTCGGTATTTCCGAGTAAGATCCCGTTATTCCGCATATTAGAATCTGGGCGAGCCTAGTGCGAAAACCAAGACTAGGTCTCAAACGGATCAAGTTGGTATCAGAGAAACTTTCCTATCCTGTGGATGGTAAAGACTCGCCAGGGTTACAAAACCTCCGGCGAAACTCCAGGCGATCAATTGACGGTTGCTACAGCCGCGTCTCCGACAATGTCTGACGATACCTCCGTTCAAGCTAACCTAGCCGAACAAGTGGCTAAGCTCTCCACCGACATGGAAACCGTGCTTGCTTGGATTAAGCAGCAGGCCATGATTGTACCTCCTGAAGTAGGAAAGGGTATGGGTGCGAAGATTGGTGAAGACTTGCGCAGGGCAGACGAAGATGAAGACGAAGGCAACCACAAGACCGACAACCTCGCCAACACCTCCTTAGCTGTCGGATCTTTTAAGGTCGATGCTAAGATTGATATACCCATATATGATGGGGTGATCGATGCCGAGAAGCTGGATTCTTGGATCGATCAACTTGAGACCTACTTTGACCTGAAAGGGTTCAGTAGTGCTCAAAAGGTCAAATTTGCACCTTTGAAGATGAAGGACCACGCCAAGACATGGTGGAAGGCCCTTGTCGCCAGTGGTGAAGCTGACGACCTTGCGTGGGGTCAATTCAAACGACTTCTGCGACAAGAATTCTATCCGATGGGTTACCTTGAGGAGAGATGGGAGCGTTGGCACAGATTGTACCAACGGCGTGACCAGACCGTCCAAGACTATACCACAGAGTTTCGGCGACAAGCAATGGTCATTGGCATCTCACTATCCGACCCTCAGGTATTTCGGAAGTACACATCTGGACTTCAGAAATCAATCAGTACTGAGCTAAGTCTGTTCGGCGTCCAAGACATCGCGACCGCAAGCACAACTGCTATGGCGATTGAGAAGAAGAATAAATCCCGCAGCGACAAAAGCACGAAGGAAAGTGTGACCTCGACAAAGAAAAAGCCGAGTCCAAAGAAGAACGCTTCCAAATCGGGAACGGGTGCCTTTTGCGAACATTGTCAAGTTGCGGGACATACCAAGGACAAATGCTACAAGCTTCATCCTGAACTTCGACCAAAGAAAAACGGACTAGGGAAAAGAACAGCCACGGCTACTGTGACTCCGCCCGATGAAGAAGTTGTCCGAGTGAACTCGGTTAATGAGGCGGATACGACCTTGTCTCTGATGGCAATGCCGAAGGAGAAGGGTTCAGATCCACCAAACGACCATCACCCAACAGAGGACTTGTTCACCATCAACGTCCAGGTGAAGCACGAAGTGGTCGCAGCGATATTCGATCCAGGAAGTCAGAAGAATCTGGTTTCCGCTGGACTGGTTCGGCGACTTGGTTTGAAGACAACCACACACCCGCGACCATATCCGCTGGGTTGGTTTACATTCGACGTGAATCAACAGATTACGAGTCAATGTGTGTTGAAATTTGCAATCTCTGCACGATATGTCGATGAGGTGCAATGCGATGTTGTCCCTATCGATATCTGTCAGGTGATCTTTGGGAGTCCGTATTTGTATGATCGAGATGCTCACTTCCATCGGCGAGCGCAAGAGTACGACCTCACCAAAGACGGAGTTAAGTTCGTGATCAGTAGAGACATCCACGTCAACACTTCGAACTTGATTACCGTAAATCAAGCCAAACGAATTGTTAATGCATGTCACAAGTATGTGCTTGTCATGATTCGACCCATTGGTCAAGGTGAGGGTACTCGACCAGCATTGTCGCTGGCGTGCCGAGAGAATTCTGGTCGTTTGTCGGGACTGCTGGAGAAATACAGTGATCTGTTCGAGACTACCCAGGGTCGTCAACCGAAACGTCCAGTCGAGCATGAAATTCAGCTTGTGTCTGATGCGACACTGCCCAATCTGAGTATGTATCGCAACTCAGTATTGGAGAATGAAGAGATCAAGAGACAACTTGGTGAGTTGCTGAACGATGGTGTCATTCAACCAAGTAGTTCACCTTGTGGATCTCCTGTGGTGTTAGTACCAAAGAAAGATGGGACTTGGCGTATGTGCATCGACTATCGAGCACTGAACAAGATCACCATCAAGAACCGGTACCCCATTCCCCGTATTGACGACTTGTTAGACCAATTGAAGCATGCTATTGTCTTCTCCAAATTGGATCTTAAGTCAGAATATCATCAAGTTAGCATCCAAGAGGAGGACACGTGGAAGACCGCGTTCAAAACATGACAAGGTCTGTTCGAATGGCTGGTCATGCCGTTTGGTCTCTGCAACGCCCCGGCAACCTTCATGCGTCTTATGAATGACGTATTGAGACAGTTCATCGACGACTTTGTGATCGTTTACCTCGACGACATACTAGTTTATAGTCGATCGTGGGATGAGCACCTCATTCATGTCGAAAAGGTGTTCGATCAGCTTCGGCAACATCGACTTCGCCTCAACCGTAAGAAGTGCGAGTTTGGCCAGCAAACTCTACTTTACCTTGGATTCCTGGTCGGCAACGGTACGTTGCAAATCGACCCAGATAAGGTAAAAGTGATTCGCGAATGGCCGCGACCGTGAACAGTTATGGATGTGCGTAGTTTTGTGGGAGCATGCCAATATCTTCGGAAGTTCATCCGACACTTCTCGATTGTGGCTTCTCCATTGCATGCATTAACCAGGATCGATCAGAAGTTCGAGTGGACAAAGAAACATGAGGACACGTTTCTCTTGCTGAAAAGGAAGATTAGCGAGGCGCCTGTGTTAGCTTTGCCGAATCTCCAGAAACCGTTCGAGCTAGAAACCGATGCCTCAGGTTATGCAATGGGCGTAGTGCTCATGGAAGAAGGTCGACCAGTGGCATATCACTCCAAGTTATTCCAGGGAGCTCAGAAGAACTACCCGACTTATGATAAGGAGTTATGCGCACTGCATCAGGCCGTGAAACATTGGCGGTGTTATCTCTTGGGGAAAGAGACGATTGTCCACACCGACCATCAACCATTGCAATATTTGCAAACTCAGTCCAAGCTACAGCAAGCTCGGCACATGAAGTGGATGTCGTATCTGCAGCAATTTAATCTGGTGATTAAGTACAAGAAGGGCGTACACAACAAATTGGCTGATATGTTGTCGCGACCACCAGTTACGACCCTCTGTTTATCAGCGTTCATGCAGATCGAGCCCTCATGTCATGATGACTATGTCACTATGTACAGTGAAGACCCTGATTTTCAAACAGCATTAACTGAGGTCGAAACAGGGAACCCTACAGAGTTGGTTCGTCGAGAAGGACTCTTGTACAAGGGCAATTTACTTTGCATACCTCGTGGAGCACCTCGAACTCAATGGATGCGAGAAGCGCACACATCGAAGGTAGCTGGTCACTTTGGGGTTACAAAGACGTTGCAAAATCTTCACCGACATGTGTTCTGGCCGTGTATGCAGCAAGATGTGGCTAGGTTTGTTCGAGGCTGCGGTCTCTGCAGCATCTCGAAACCGGCAAACCGAAAATTAGGTTTGTACACTCCTTTGCCAGTTCCGTCACAACCATGGGAGAGCATATCCATGGATTTCTTGGTAGGATTGCCTAAGACCCGACGTGGCAATGACTATCTATTCGTGGTCGTTGATCGGTTCTCCAAAATGATTGTTCTTATACCTTGTCGGAAAATTATCACGGGAGAAGAGGCAGCTCGGGTATTCTTTCAACACGTTTGGATACACATCGGACTGCCGACTTCTATTGTGTCTGATCACGATACTTGGTTCCTTAGTCACTTTTGGCGATCGCTCTGGACGATGATGGACACTAGTTGAAGAGGAGTACTGCTTTTCATTCGCAAACTGATGGTCAAACCGAGGTGGTAAATCGCACAATCGTTCATCTCTTGAGAGGATATAACTCGAAGCACCCGAAGACCTGGGATGAAAGCATACTATACCTGCAGTTTGCTTTTAATCAAGCAGTGCATGGTTCGACTGGAAAGTCCCCGTTTGAGGTTTGTTTAGGGTTTCTACCACAGAGTCCATTCGACATGGAGTTTGTGATCCCCACCTCAGCACAAAACAGCAAGGAAGCATCTGATCAGGATCGAGCACAAAAGTTCCTGAAAGGTATTCAACGACTCCATCGTGAGGTTAAACAGAACTTGCTGAAAGCTCAACTCAAGTACAAGGCGCGACATGATCGGCACCGAGTTGATGCGCAATTTCAAGAAGGTGATATGGTATGGTTACATCTGAGTAAGGAGAGACTTAAAGGTGAAGGTAAGAAACTCAAATCCATTCGTTATGGTCCTTTTCGAATTTTGCGGAAAGTGGGTAATAATGCTTGTCAGCTCGAGTTACCTCCATACATGGATATTTACTCGGTTGTCAATGTTGAGCACCTCAAACTCTTCGAGCCTTCAATGCTGGATGATGAGCCAGATACCATAGTACCATCTGTTGAAGACTTGGTCTATCAACGAGACGAACCTCTGCCGGAAGATGTGATTCTGGAGAACAAGGTGACTACCACCCGCAGTGGCACTAAGGAGACTTTTCGAATCGGTCGGAAAGGTCAACGAGCACGTGCGGCAAAGTGGTACACCAAAGAACATGGACAAGCTCAATTTTCACATCTCCAGTTTGATCGAGAGGTCACAACAGGGGTTGGCTCCTTCTCAACAAGGGAGTCATGATCCAGGAGGATCTTCAAGTCCTGATCGCATACGGATTCGCGACCAAGTCCTGATCGCATACGGCTTCGCGACCTTAACCGTGTTCGAAAAGGTTTCGCGACCATGGATTGGTTCGCGACCAGGAAAAGGAATTCGTTCCCTGTTCGGAATTGTAATCCTATATATATAACTAAGCTTATCTGTTTAGGATTAGTTAAGTTAGTTATATGAGTCTAATACGTTTAGGATTACTAAGTCTGATACGTACTCATATGATTGGACTATAAATACCTTGTAATAGGTCTAGTTTAGATCATCAAAGAGTCATAGAACTTATTTGAGTTTTAGACACTTATAGTTCCTTCGACGTAGGCAAGTGTGCCTAACATTCGACGTGTAAAGCCCTCTTTGAAATAAAGAGTTGTGCAATTACTTTGGGTTTCGGTATTTCCGAGTAAGATCCCATTATTCCGCATATTAGAATCTGGGCGAGCCTAGTGCGAAAACCAAGACTAGGTCTCAAATGGATCAGTGGAGGCGAAGCACTATGCGCGGAGATGATCGCGAGCTTACTCGTGTTGGGCTTGCGACAACCGATGTGCAGCGTCGACAGGGGGAACTGGCTGGAACAGGCCAAACTGTCACATCACCCTCCATGGAGCGTATACCTCCAACATATGGCTGAAGACAAGAACACACTGGGTGAGCCATAAGTCCCTGCAGCTGTGCTCTCAATGTAGGTGGCCGTCCAGGCCCTCCAAACAACACGCGAGGGATGGAGCAGCTCTAGCTCGTCGCTGTACACCCCATAGCGTGCGTGCACCTGGACGGTGGCCCATTGCAGCTCGTGCTGCAACCAACGATCCCCCATGGTCAGGCGATCGATCTCGTCCTCCGCATCCCTGGGTGAGTACCCCTCCGATAGAGGCACGGGCACATCGGTGCCTCGCAGTCATCCTATAGGTAGGTGCTCGTACGACCATAGCAGAATAAGCAGAGGACACCCAGCCATAACTGCCTGCTGGGCATGACGAACGCAGGCGTCGCACAACGATCGGTGCGTCGCACACAGAACCACCAACCCCCAACTGATCTGTGGAATCTGCTCGATCGGCGTGTCTATAAGCATCTGCGCCAGTGGAACAAGCCAAATGTCCACCATGTCGTCGTGCGTACCTGCAAACAAAAAGATAAGATTTAAATGCAGTAAGTAAAAGATATGTGCATGTACCATGATTAAGTGTACCAGTGAACATGAAGCCACCAAACAGGTGTAGTAGGTACGCCTCAAAGTGTCGGCTGACTGTCCACTCATCAGCATCCACTGGGCATATCTGGAAGTGAGCGAACCAAGCCGTAGGAACTCCCACGTCATGGTGGAAGGGCTCATGTCCTAGAGGTAGGGGGTGAAACCTCTGTGTGAATGTGACATCCCATCCGGCAGGAGTGGGTGGTGGTACCTAGGCCTGTCCGCGAATCGGCAAGCCGAATAGCATCGCCACATCCTCCAAGGTGATGGTCATCTCCCCCTACTGGAAGTGAAATGTGTGTGTCTCGAGTCTCCATCTGTCCGCCAGAGCAGAGACTAGTAATCGATCTTGCTTGAAAGACTCTGCTCTGGTGATCGTCCTAACAAAAGGAAACAGTCCCACCACACTCAGCCGTGCGATGTATCTCCCGTTGAGAGGCCAAGCCATGTCGGGCGATCGTAGGAGGAATGGCTGAAGCTCCTCTCCGAACCTATGGGCTCAAGCTTGATGACAATCATGGTAGTACTGGTCCAGTAACTCAGGAAGCTGTCTACAATCATGAGCCATGTCTGCAAGAAGGAACATTGAGTTAGTGCGTCATATGAAATGAGTGAAAAAACAAACACAAAATACGTGAGAGGAATGAATACGTATTGCACAACATTACTGATTGATTCACGTTCGGTGTGATCTGGATGCATTAGGAAATGCCCTCCTCGTGTGCCTAGGCTGTCGACAAACAGCACACTTTCGCAACTCATCGCGTTCTGCATTATCCATGTCATTGCTGATTCAAAGTCTCCGTCGTCGTGGAAGGCCTCTCCTCTCCAGGTGTGGTGGTGGAACATACAGTATCTGGCCTACTCTGCATGACAGCTCTCTGTAGTGCTCCTGAGTTCCCCAGACCTCAAAGTCTGCAGTCCATGTTTTAGCAAGCAACCGTGCGCCATAGTAAAGTGATATGTACGTCTCGCTCGACTTGTTGTCATGCACACACGCTGCCATCACATGGGAGTACGGTTTATGCAACAAAGCTTGCTTGTTACAAGTGCACTTGACGCCGTCTTCGAAAATGACACCTTGCTTTCTGATCGGCCGCATGTATCCTCCTCCCACGTTCTTACTCTTCAGATAAACAACCCAACTTTGCCTTCTACTGTTTGGAATGCACTGGGCTGAGTGTTTCTAAGCGGACGCGGCTTTCATTTCTAAGTACTTCTGCACTTTGTGAGGATATTTTGATGGTGTGACCCCAAGTAGTGCTCTTGTAGCTGTACCCCTTTTGTGGAAGTATTTAGCGGTGCGATGCCATGTAAATTCCACAATTCCGGTGAGTGGAAGACCTCGCACCCCCCTCAACACAAAGTTGTACACCTCCGCCATATTGGTTGTCATTATTCCGTATCTAGCTCCTCCCTCATCCTGCAGTAGTGACCATTTCTCTAGAGCTTTGTCACCAATCCATTCACTAAATTTCCTTGTTCTTGATCTCCGGCTGCGACGTATCGGCCCATCTGAAGTTCCCACGACATTTTCTTCATCCTCCACCTGTTGAGAGCTGCTTGCCTCATATCTTTGAGCTTTAGCTAGGTCCGAGGTATCTTTCTCTAGCTTGTCCCAAATTCGTTGGAACTTATGGCCCTGGTTCTGATCACACAACCCCTAGAACTTCTTCATCAGGCCTGCGCTTTTGTAATGAGTGAAAAAGTTCGCCGCAAGATGTCGTTGGCACCACCGGCTAATCAAGTCATTCCATCTATACTACGGGTCCTCTGTGCACAACATGAACTCAATGGCACTCAACAGGCCCTTATGTCTATCATGGATGACGCACACATTTCGTCTATCCTTCACAACAGCTTGTTTCAAATTTGTAAGGAACCACACCCAGCTGTCTGTGCTCTCTCCTTCTACGAAGGCGTACGCCATCGAAAGTAGCTAGTTGTTTGCATCTGCGTCAATAGCTTTCATTAAAGTTCTCTTGTACTTCCCAGTTAGAAAGTGCCATCCACGCAAAGTACTGGCCGTATGTACTTGAATACAGAGATTGCCTGCCCGAATGACCAGAATATACACTCCATGTACTCCGCTCCATGCACTGTGTCACCGTTTGTGCCCACAACTGGCCTATGAACCATGTCCATTACAGTGCCAGGGTTGGTGTCGACGATTTGCTATATCAGTCTGGGCACATAGTTATATGAATCATAGAAAGATCCAAAAAACATCTCAAAACCAAGTTGTTTCGCTCTCCATGCCTTACCGTACTGAATGTTGTATCCAAATGTGTCGGCGATTTGAGCGACAATTTCTTTCGGTGCCATGTCCAGATTTGCATGAAGGTTCACTAAAATCACATTTGCCACAAATGCGGATGATATATTCCTGTGGCTCCGTGAGACTTCTGTAACCGAACAGTCATGTTTGGTGATTCTCGAAACAACAAAGTGCTCACTGTCCTTGTATCGGGCAACACGAACATAAAATCTACATCCCACCGTGCACTTCACTGCGTATAGATGCGGATTTGTTCTATCCACCTTGAAAGAGCGACGTAGTGCAATGGACTACATCGCCACACCTTGTTTGGCCTCCTCCTTGCTTCGAAAATGTTGCCCTAAAATTAATCTTTGCTCATTCGATACCAAGTCCGAACTGCGATCATCGTGGATTCATGCGTGATCAAAACCACTTGGATCTTACCATTGTTGCGGAGGTCTCATCCCACGATAATCTTCTTCACTAGGCGAATTCGCATAGTCTGCATCCACCTCCGAACCTTTGCTACTTGAGTATTGCATACCCTCGTCTTCACCTTCGCCGGCGTAAGCCTCGTCCCCAGGCTAGAAATGCCCACTCACGAATCATGTGTTCGGGACACCCACAGAATCCTGTGCCATTGTTGGATCAATGAATGCCTCGGGTACATCTTCCACCGGTTTGATGTTTAGTACCGTTACATACAGCACGCAGTCATCTGGGCCATGAATGGGATTTAACACTCTCCTAACCAGAGAACCCCAAGACCGGTCGCCTTTAAGTTTACACAATTTCCAACTACCTGTTTCACCAACAGGCACCAACGCTTCTATGACAATTTCGTGTAAAGATGGGTCGATATTTAGTATATCCACGACTCGGGTCTTAAGGTCCTCAAAATTAACTGCACGGAGGTCATTCAATTACATGTCTACACGGTGATAGCTACATAGGCCATCCCCATGAAAACATACACTATTCTTATTTCGGATATTGTCTACGACAAAAAATCAAAATTAATCTTTGCTTTCTTTTTTAAATAATCTAATTTGTTATAGGTGCAATTTAATACACAACTCATCCATAATATTATATACACATCATATTTATAAATGCACAACATTATATAACATATCTAAATTAATTTACATACACATCAGATCTAAGTTTAGAATATCACATCTAAATAACAGATCTACTCTTGCATAGCACATGTACCTCAGATCTACGTATTCTACAACATATCTAAATTATTAACATATTTTCCACGAATTTCTAAAGCAGATCTATATTCTAAACTAAATTTCTAAAGCAAATATGTATTTAAAACTAATTTTTAAAGCATATCTATATTTTAAATTTAATTTATAAAGCAGATATGTATTTAAAACTAATTTCTAAAGCATATCTATATTTTAAATTTAATTTCTAAAGCAGATATGTATTTAAAACTAATTTCTAAAGTATATCTATATTTTAAATTTAATTTCTAAAACAGATATGTATTCTAAACTAATTTCTAAAACATATCTATATTTTAAATTTAATTTCTAAAGCAGATATGTATTCTAAACTAATTTCTAAACCAAATCTATATTTCAAATTAAATTTCTAAAGCAGATATGTATTCTAAACTAATTTCTAAACCATATCTATATTTTAAATTTAATTTCTAAATCATATATGTATTTAAAACTAATTTCTAAGGCATATCTATATTTTAAATTTAATTTCTAAAGCGTATATGTATTTAAAACTAATTTCTAAAGCATATCTATATTTTAAATTTAATCAAATCTGATTAGAAGTTCAAAAAAATTTATTTGTTTTTTCTTCTCTTTTTCTTTTTCTCTACTTTCTTTTCATCTTCCCTTCATCTTCCCTTTTCTCCTTTTCTCCGCTCCTCTTCTCTTTTCCTCCCCCTCTCTCTTTTCCTTCTGGTTTCTAACCAAATGAAAAAAAAATTTTGTCCAACCCTCTCAGTCACCACCTCTAGTTTTTATATAGAATCTAAGTCACCAACCCGACTGGCGACAAAGACCTCGCTGCTAAGTCGCTAACCGGGCTGGTGACTTAGGCAAACTAACTACAGTGGGCTAAATCGGCTGAGTCGCCACTCGAGTTGACGACTTTGATCATTTTTGTAATTTTCTTTTCTTCTATGTTTTTTTTAGATTATTTTTTTAATACGTGTTTTCAGTACGAAAAATTCCTGGAATTTTTATCCCTAACACCCAAACAGCCCTAACAGAGAAGTGTGAAAATATTACTTTCTTAGTTATTCAAATTCATAAGAAAATGATTGCAATTTGAGAACGGAGGATTATAGCTCAAGGATTGGCCCTTGTGCTGATCTGACATTGACAACTGGATTAGAGTTCAAAAGAATATGGTGATTAATATAATTTCTATTAGCATGATCACAGCCTAAATAGTAATTGATTGTTACAAATGGTCGTCACCATATTTGTCTTCATGGATATCCGGCTCACGTCCGACAAACCATATATTGTATGCATCACTTGTCCACGTTCTCGAGATGTGATCGCTTAACCTCTCAATTTTATATATCCTTCAAGCATATACTATTAGCTATCTTATTTATCACTATTCTTCACATTTAATAAAAATATCATTTTATTATATCATTTTTTATATAACCATTGGATTATTCTCTTATTAAATCTTGACTTTTCAATTATATACTCCTTTTGAGACAGTTTTTTTTATCAAATCCATCACTTAAATTCTACCTCAAATTATTGAGATCCTTTTTGTTTTTTTTTTCTCTAAGACCACACTATTCTTTTTCCAACTAAATTGTTAACTATATTTAAATTTTTATATAAGATAATATCTTTCAATTTTATCCGACAATAATAGATTATTGCCATACATATAGCAACTCACGGCTCTTATCATAATATAAGCGTATTTACTAGGGAAACTCAACGTCGGCTACACAAGCAATAGTGATCTAGTTGTTCTTATTCCCAGAGAGAGAGATTAGCGGACCTTAAAATTGTTCTATTAAAATAATGATGTAGTAGCTAGTACTTCAAATGGAATGTCAGGGTTCTAAAAAATTATTGCAATACGTTAACTAAATTTACATGTTATTATTATTGATTAAAAGTATAACATTAATCTTTTATTTGGCACTACGGTGCATTTCAAAAAAAAAATTTTGAACATGATCATTTTCGATTATGTAAATAATAATAATATCTTCTGATAAAAAAATATCTTTAATAAATGTCATATCTTGTACGCACAATATAATGTGATATCACATACAGTCTAACTCACCTCAAAATTTAGCAGAAATAATATACTTTCAGTCTTTCGTGGTGCGACATTTCATGTTGTTATTATAAATGTTTGTTTAAACTAGCTTGATGCCATTCTAACTTGTTCTATAAAAGAATCTCCGATGGACCGCTATGTCATATAGGAGAGAGGGGGGCAGGGGAACCCGTAGGAGATCATATATAAGTGTGTTGACACACATTGCTTTTCGTGGTAGGCCCAACGAAGTTTTGTTCTAATTTGGTGTTGATGCTTCAACAATTTGTCGGGGTCGTGTTTGGAGATATAGAGGCGTTGCTTGGTTTGTGACATTAGTGAGTCTACTTGTAGTGGTTAGAGTTTGATTTGTGACACTCTTTGATGGATAATATACACCCTCTTTTATACCTTGCCTTTGGAGCCTTCGTTTTTGAGGGGGTGATGTTTGGAGACTCCAAGGGACTAAGAAAACAATAGTGGTAGGAACCATCTTTTATAAAGACTTGATTATCTATCACCAATTTGACGGAGATTATAATAATTCAAGGATAGAGTGCAAGTTATCTCTCATCATTATAACAATTATTTTGAAAATGGGAAAATTAGTTCTTTACCACTCAAAAAGATCATTTTAATAAAATATAATTCAAATATTTTAAGTCAATAAAGTATCAATCAAAAAACAATGAGTTTTTACCACTTTCAAGATACGAAAGTTAGGTTGGATAATTTTACCCTTTTTCTTCTTCTACCACGACATTGCGTAGTGACTGGTGGAAGAGATCATGTCGGAGCTTGCTGGTGCTCATGAAGGCAGTGGAGTGGAGATCACCTGTGGTTGACAGCAATAGCAACAAAGGCAGTAGCAAAACTTGTGGGTAGAGATTGACAATGGCAAAGCTTGTAGAAACGACGACATCAGTAGTAGATATTGACGATGAAGCAACAATAGTAGTAGAGATTACCAGTGGCCAAACTTGCAGGTGGTGCTAGTAGCATGTAGGATCAAGGATGACGACCTAAAGAGGGGTGAATGGGTCGTTTAAAATTTTTTTGGTTAAAAATTGATCTTTGCACTTATGAAAATAAAATTCTCTTTGCAATCACCATAAATGGAAGTTCATGGTTCAAAAATCAAATAAATTTTGTAAACCTAGGGTGATATGGTAACAATGGAAAATATGCAAACTAAATCAAGTATAATAAATAAAAGAGTGCAAAGAGATAAACCAAGTAGACACATGAATTTTTCCCGAAGTCTTGGAGACTCGTTGGGTCTCCCATACTCCTCTTTGAAACATTCACATATGAGTCTCACTTCAATATCCACTAAGATTACTTTTTTTTCACTCTAGATAAGTGAGCACCAAACCATTCACAACACCACTGGGCCTCTCCAATAATCTTTGCCAGTGGAGAGATCTTCAGCCTCCTACTACTGTAAGGGTGACAGTGATCATCAAGAATAATAAACTCAAACTTTTCACTTGACACCAATCAAGTGCTAGGAAACTCAACACATGAGGAGAAACTCACACAAGGTTGTCAACTCACTAAATGATCTATTAACACAAATGAGCTCAATAAATAATTTTATTCTAATGCAACATATGAGAGTTGAATACTATAGAGTGTACTTGGGCTATATGTCAATGAATCGTGGTGCAAAAGCTTACAAATGAAAGTTCTAAACCATCTATTTATAGCCCTCAAACCAGGACTAACCGTTGCAACTGCAACAAGTTGAAAACAGCCTACTCGGATAGTCCGGGTTCACAACTCAATAGTCTGAATCAGTTGTAACGGCTACTGAGAAAAGATGCAAACTAGCTGTTGGGGGCAAGTGAATATGCATCCAGATAGCACTACCACAGAAACAAACATCCAAGACGACACATCATAGACGGTTATGAACTTTTCAATAGAAAACCGTCTGTGAAGGCCTGTCGAGAAAAAATGTTAAGTTATCACAGACGGTTTTAAAATCAGAACCGACTATGATAGTCCGACAGTCGATTTTGACCTTGGAACCGTCTGTGATATTCTAATTATCACAGACGATTCTAAGCTCAAAACCGTCTGTGATAGTGCTGGACTATCACAGTCGGCTCTGAGTTCAAAACCGTCTCTGATAATGATTATCATAGACGGTTCTGAGCTCAGAACCGTCTATGATAATCTGTCGCTGTCTAGTTCATTGTTTTTATCATATCTTCTTCATACGAACTTAGATTTTTATGTTCTTATACTTGCTGGAAACATCAGATCGTGCTCTACAACTTTTCTGTTGAGATCAAAGTTAGATTCGGCATCCATCTATGAGATATTGGGCCATTAATGTTGACGGTGTACAGTTTGAATCTAATAGATCTGTTTCGGTATTTTCATCATAATTCTTTCATCCAAACTCGGATTGGGATAAATTTATACTTTCTGGAATTGTTACGAGAAATCCCACAAAAAGTTTGTTGGGGTAATCTTCAAATTCGGCCATTTTCATCACGCTAAAATTTGGGCAAAGTTAGTTGTGTAATTTTCAAACTCTAGTCCAATTCGGATTCAAATTACTCAATCTGAGACAGCTTCGGTAAAATTGCCATATATTTTGATTTCCAATACCGTTTTTGACGTTCTTATACTTTTTGGAAAGATAAAAAAATCCTCTACAGCTTTGGTGTTGACCAGATCCTCTAATTCGGAGTTCTTGAGACCCGAAATTGTAATCATTATCAAAGACGGTTTTAAGCTCAGAACCGTCTCTGATAATGATTATCAGACCTTGCGACTTTGCGACTATAAAATTTAAGGCGAGCTTTGTCCCGCTCATTTCCACACTTTGTGACTTTTCACTTCACTTGCCCTAACTCAAAGCGGCACACTTTGTGACACTTCACTTCATTTCCACCGTTCTACACCGTGCCGCCACTATAACCCTAGATCCACACCGATCCGAGCTCGACTACGCCACCACCACTCCATTGCCCACCATCATCTCATCGGCCACGTCTCATGGGCTGATGATGACTACAAGTAGCTCCCTCAACAACGACCATCCGATGACCACTTCTTCTTCCTCGGCCACGAGACAGCCGACGGTTTCAGCACCTCTTCGGTTGTGGTCGAGCTACGACGGCCTCCTCCAGCAGCTTTCCCAAGTTCTTCTGCGGCTGCATTCTTCAGCACCATGGCATCATCTCTCCTTCAAGCCTCGGTGACAATTCCCTCTCTTAAACACTCTCTCCCCCTACTCCTTGTTTCCTAGATGTTGTAAAGTGACTAGTTTGTAGTTGTGTGATGAACAGCTGAATAGTGAAAATTAAAATCTGGTGTGAACTGAATCTTAGTTGATAATTGTTTATGTTGAATCTGTTTTACCCATTCTCTGTTTGAATGCTGCCAATTCTTAGTTGATAATTTTTTATGTTTAATTGAAACTCTTAGTGAATTTGATTGCAAATTTCAAACTCTATGTTGTCTTTGGTATCTAAAATCTGTGTTTTGGCTATTAACTATGAACAGACTTATGAACTCTAAATTCAGTGTTTATGTGATGGTTCAGTGATTTATATTTGAGCTAAAAACCGTCTGTGATAATGATTAGCAATTTCGGGCCCTAAGAACTCCGAATTAGAGGATCTGGTCAACACCAAAATTGTAGAGGATTTTTTTATCTTTCCAAAAAGTATAAGAACGTCAAAAAAGATATTAGAAATCAAAAAATATGGCAATTTTACCGAAACTGTCTCAGATTGAGTAATTTGAATCTGAATTGGACTAGAGTTTGAAAATTACACAACTAACTTTGCCCAAATTTTAGCATGATGAAAATGGCCGAATTTGAAAATTACCCCAACAAACTTTTTGTGGAATTTCTCACAAAAATTCCAGAAAGTATAAATTTATCCCAATCTGAGTTCGGATGAAAGAATTATGATGAAAATACCGAAACAGATCTATTAGATTTAAACTGTACACCATCGACATTAACGGCCCAACATCTCATAGATGGATGCCGAACCTGACTTTGACCTCAACAGAAAAGTTGTAGATCACGATCTGATGTTTCCAGCAAGTACAAGAATGTGAAAATCTGAGTTCGTATGAAGAAGATATAATGAAAAAAATGAACTGGACAGCGACAGATTAGAATTGGACGCGATTATCATAGACAGTTATGAACTCAGAACCGTCTGTGATAATCATTATCAGTGACGTATCTGAGCTCAAAACTGTCTCTGATAATGATTATCACAGACGGTTCTGAGCCGTCACTGATAATCATTATCACAGACAGTTCAAAACCGTCAGTGATAATACTCGGACTATCACTGACTCGAACATCATTGACGGTTTAGAACCGTCTATGATGACTGTTTTGAACCGACTGTGATATTGTATTCTGTAGTAGTGTAGTCCGGTTCACCACACGGATAGTCTCGGTTCCACACAAACCTCACGAGGCTCAAAAACACATCCCATTGTTAAAATGTCTATGACAATCCAGACAATCATCCGAATAGTCCAAACATTCAAACCGACATTCAAACGAACAGTCTAGGTGGAGTCTGCAACTCTCAGTAAAATGGGCATAACTTTTGATCTAGATATCAGATTTAAATACCCTTTGGCTCTTTGGAAAGATAACTCGAAGGGTTACAACTTTCACAACATGAGAAAAACTTATTTTGATCTATATTACTCCATAAAATATAAAACATTTACTATAGCCACTTCAAAACTTCCACCCGAGCTGAATTTTACAAATTTAAGCATGGAAGCTTTCATTAACAATCCAAATCAACTCAAAAATAATTTGATGATGCATGCATTTAAGCTTCCTACATGAAATGTCATCAAGCTACTAACACTTTGCCCCTCTTTATTGTACGGCCAAAACTAGGAAACAAGAATCTAGGAATCCAACTATTTGCAAACACTAAGATCAGTAAAATCCTAAAAAATAGATTCTTAATTTTTGATTTTACCTTAGCATGGCTCATCCATGCTTGAGGAAACTCGATCATGCGTCCTCTTCAATGTAATTTTCTTCTACTACTACAAAAATGCAGTCCACTAACCCCTATCTTCTAACGGTTATACGCAATCTGAAAGAAAACCGTTAGTGTACAAGGTCCGCAGTGGAGAAGCACTTTTTTTACTAACGGTTAAATTCTGGGAAACCGCTAGTGAAAATCACATTATTTATTCTAACGGTTATTATTGTATGAACTGTTAGAAGAAAGAAAATTTTACTAACGGTTTGTTTTATGTAACCGTTAGTAAAAACATGTTATGTATTCTAACAGTTATTACTATATGAACCGTTAGAAGAGAGAAAATTGTACTAATGGTTTGTTTTCTGTAACTGTTAGTAAAATCACGTTATTTATTCTAGCGGTTATTATTGAATGAACCGTTAGAAGGAAGGAAAGTGTACTAACGGTTGTGTTTTTGAACCGTTAGTAAAAGTTCTACAAATTAATTAACCCACTCGACCCTTGCTCTACATCCTCGATCTCTCTGTTAAGTTTCTACCATTCCACACTCCAAGTTAGAGTGATCTGGGCAAGCTAGCTGGAAGGAAGTTAATTTGATCCCTCTCGGTAATGTAAACTTCTCATCACCTCTCTCTCTCTCTCTCTAGATCACTCTCTCCCTCTGTCTACTCCCAATTAAACTAGCTGTAGGTCCAAGATAAGAAGTTTCCTAGCTAGCTATAGCTTACTGAAGTTAAGCTAGGAATGATTTATGGCTGAAGTTAATAAGCTATCTAGCTGGCTCTTACAATTAATGCATCAACTTAGGGTTTCATATATCCATCAATGTAAGTAGCTGTATACATATGGCCTAATTGATCATGTTTCATGCATGCATGCCCTGAGTCTAATTATTTTTTTCAATTTGTCAATTTTGTGAATTAATTATATATGGACCGAGAATATTGGATGTATGGAATAAAATGTACTACTCTTGAGTTTTTGGAGGGTGTGAATGGGTTTATTAAATTTGCTGAGCAAGCAAATGCGAAGAAGGGAGAGAAACATATGCTTTGTCCTTGTATAGATTGCATGAACTTAAAGAGATTTAGCAACCCTGATCAGATTAAAAGCCATTTGATTCGTCATGGTTTTAACACACGATATACCCATTGGATATGGCATGGCGAAGATCTTGAGGAAACGAGCACCACTACCAATCAACAGGACCTAGAAATGGATTGCAGTAATGATGATCATCAGAACCTTGATAATGTTCTTTGGGATGTGCATGTAGATGATGAAAATTTAGATGAAATGTTACGTGATGTGGAAGAAGATTATAGTGAAAATGATTTTGGTGAATTTGATAAATTGATTGTTGATTATAGAGAAGCCTTTGTTCCCTGGATGTGCAAAATTTACAAAGTTGTCTTCTGTGCTGAGATTATATAAATTGAAGGCAAGTAACGGTTGGAGCGATAAGCATTTCACGGCGCTATTAGAACTTTTAGCAGACATACTTCCAGAGGGAAATGAGTTGCCAAGATCAGTTTACCAGGCCAAAAAACTATTGTATCCGTTGGGAATGGAAATTGAAAGAATGCATGCATGCATGCCCAAATGATTGTGTGCTATACCGTAACGAGTATGAGGATTTGCATGTTTGTCCTAGATGCGGTGCATCGCGGTATAAGCATAGAGATCGAATTTATCACAGTGAATGTGACGAGGTAAAGAAAGGGCCTCCAGCCAAAACTGTGTGGTATGTGCCTGTGATTTCTAGATTGAAACAGTTGTTTGCAAATCTAAAAGATGCGAAGTACTTGTGTTGGCATGTTGAAGGCCGGAAACAAGACATAAAACTAAGACATCCAGCTGATTCTATTCAATGGAGAATCATTAACAGAACATTTGGTGAGTTTGGCGGCGAAGTGAGGAATATAAGGTTTGGGCTTAGTACAGATGATATGAATTCACACGAAAATATGAGCACTCGACATAGCACTTGGCCGGTTCTTTTATGTATCTACAATCTCCCTCCTTGGTTATGTATGAAGCGTAAGTACATCATGATGTCGTTACTAATCTCAGGATCCAGACAACCTGGTAATGATATTGATGTGTTTCTAGAGCCTTTAATCGAGGACTTACAGAACTTGTGGAGCGAAAGGGTGTGAGTGTGGGATGCATATAAGCTAGAGAATTTCATATTGCGGGCCATGATATTTTGCACCATAAATGATTTCCCGACCTACGGAAATTTGTCGGGGTATAGTACAAAAGGAGGCAAGGTTTGTCCTATTTGTCTAGATGAAACTGAAAGCATGTGGTTACAGAACTGTAAAAAAATAGTGTACATGGATCATCGTAGATTCCTTTCGATGCATTACGCCTACCGTAAGAAGAGGAAGCCATTTAATGGGAAGCCTGAGAAAGGATTAGCCCCAGTGTTTGTGACCGATAAAGAGCTTTACTTGCGCATGAAGGACATCAAAGTTGAGTTTGGTAAATGTTCGAAACCTCCAGGAAAAAATGTTTGGAAGAAAAGATCGATTCTTTGGGATCTTCCATACTGGGAGCACTTACAAGTTCGACATTGCATTGATGTCATACATGTAGAGAAATATGTTTGTGACAATTTGATTGGTTTGTTGTTGAACATTCCAGGAAAGATGAAAGATGGCATCAAAGTTCGCCGTGACATGCTAAAAATGGGCATAAGGACTGAGCTTACACAGTTGGAGAAGGGAAAGCGCACATACCTCCCCCCGGCCTGCTATACTTTGTCAAAAAGGGAAAAAAAACAGAACTCTGTCAGTGCATGTATGGTGTCAAAGTTCCATGCGGGTATTCTGCAAACTTGAAAAAACTTGTGTGCATGAAGGACTTGAAACTGGTTGGTATGAAGTCTCATGATTGTCATGTACTGATGTCACAAATGCTTCCCATTGCTATCAAAGGCATTCTCCCAATCAAAGTCAGAGAGACAATGACAAAGCTATGTTATTTTTTCAACGCAATATCTTGCAAGGTAAGTGTGTATTCCTACTAAGTTAATTCATGGAACTTGCCAGATTTTTTGATCTACATATTTGTTGCAACTGTGTCCTTGCAAGTAATTGATCCGGATGGATTGGATGATTTGCAATGTGATGAGACTACAACTCTGTGTCAGCTCGAGATGTATTTTCCTCCATCTTTTTTTGATGTTATGGTCCATCTAATTGTTCACCTTGTCAGAGAAATTAAGTTTGGTGGACCCGTGTTCCTGCTCTACATGTATCCATTTGAGAGATTTATGGGTATCTTGAAGGAATCTGTAAGGAATCATCATCGGCCTGAGGGCAGTATCATTGAAGGTTATGCCGCCGAGGAGGTGATTGAATTTTACACCAACTATATGGTCGGGGTTAAACCAATTGGCATTCCTAAGTCCCGGCACGAGGGCAGGCTTCAGGGCATTGGAACGATTGGATTCAAAGTAGTCGTCCCCTCCAGTGATCTGTATGCAAAAGCACATTTTTAGATCTTACAACACATGATGGGGGTGGACCATACATACACGAGCACAAGGAAATGTTATGGAAACAGAATCCTTCGAAGCCAGAGATTTGGGTCACCAGAGAACATAACAGGAAGTTTGCTAGATGGATCAAAAATAGTCATGCGAGCTTCTGATGGCTCCCTAAGTGAAGATGTTACATGGTTGGACAGAGGGCCAAGATTTACTGTAGGGACTTGGCAGAGGTACAACATCAACGGCTATTCATTTTACATAACTCAGGACGATAAGAGTACTATGTAGTGGAGTGACACTACTTGCTATTTCAGAGAATACCAAGGAAGTAAGGGCACTCAACTCATATTACGGTGTTATTGAAGAAATATGGGAGCTCGATTACGTATTATTTAAAATTTCTTTGTTTCGATGCCAATGGGTCAAAATCCCTCGAGGTGTTAAAGTCGACAATTACGGGTTTACTCTCATCGATCTTAGTAGAGTCGCACACCAAGACGATCCATTTATACTTGCTGAGCAAGCCACACAGGTATTTTACATCGTTGACCCGGCCAATCGAAAGTTGCACATTGTCCTTCACAATAAGAGACGTATTGTTGGGGTCGAAGACGTTGTGGATGAAGAAGAGTATAATCAGTTTGACGAACTACCTCCATTTTTAGATGGAATTCTTCAATCTGTCCCTACCGAAGATATTGACGAAACAAGTTACCTGTGAGATGATCACAAAGAAGGATTATGGGTTGACAGCTATTTTTGACTATTTTGCAATTAATGTAAGTGATCGACGTAAGTAATAATTGAAAAAATTAATATATATGCTGATCATGGTGTGAAACTTGTAATTACTGTGAATATGCACTCAAGCACATGCAATAAATATTTATATATGTCTGCTCTAGCTTGTACCTATATATGCCTGTTCATTTTACAGGTAATACGTAGAACAACACCATTGTGTGCTATCTGTTAATACCAGTGAACCAAGAGAAGAAATTGTGTTTTACTAACGGTTCGTATTGTCAAACTGTTAGAAAAAATTGTCCTCACAGAAACAGAACGCCACTCTCTTCTAGCAGTTACTACTATGGAACCATTAGTAAAAACCACGTTAATTATTCTAATGGTTTGTTAATGTTAACCGCTAGAAGAAATTACATTGTACTAACGGTTAGCTGTGTTGAACCATTAGAATAAGTCCTCTCTAAATAAACCTGGAATTTTCCCTCCATTTGAACCAAACACATTTCCAATTAACTCTGCTCGCGCGCGCAAAACCCTAGCCTTGCCGCCATCTACTTTTTCGCTCTCGGACCACCGTCGCCGCCACGATTTTGGTTCTCCACCGCTGCCGGCCACTGCATTGTGCCATCGTCGGCCACTCCATAACCTGTAAGTGATTTCGACCAACTCGCGCCGTAGAGTTCTCAGATAGACTTAAATAGGAAAAAGTCTAGTTTAAGTCCACATGAAGCTATGAATTATGTTGAAATATGAATAGTTTACTTAGCAAATATGATTCTAATCCAAACTTAATCGAACTAACTCAGATAGACTTAAATAGGAAAAATTAAGCACAAGTCCTCAACTAAACCCTTTGAGCTTCTTATAGATAGACTAGTGATGAGCCCCACCAACCTGAATTTCTTTGAATCCCTCAACTTCATTTACATGTGTCTAATTTAGTTGCAAGCGACTTTAACTCAAATGAGTTGAGAATAATGCTTATAAAATTATCTAAATCGATAAGTTGAGAATAATGCAGATATATCTGTTTTATAATGATGTTGTAAATTTAGGATTACATCGAGACTTAGCAAGCGGATCTTCGTATTGGTGTTTTATGCCGTGCTCTTGTCTGAACCCTGGTTTAGTGGTGGTTTTCAGAATTCAAAATCCTCTTTTGGTTCATAGATTTGTCAAGTTGGGGTTCAAAACTAAGTATTGATAGGCTGATAGCTGCAGGCTGTTTTGAGTTCTTTACAATTATAATTGAACCTTGTTACCTGTGGGTTGGAATCCAAAACATTATTTGGATGGTTGCAATTCTCAATTAGTTAATTGATGCTTGAAAATCTTGTATCCTATACAACACATGAGGAGTTAACCTGTGCCTTGGTAGGCTGATTGTTTTAGTCCGCATAAGTTTGATACCCAATTGGGCTTTTCATTGCTTGCATATTGGAGTTGTAGCTGTATTCAGATTGTGGCTTTCATTTCAAATCTGCCTAATCAGCTTATGCCTAAAGATTATGTACAAAATTTGTAGTTTTCCTAGAAGTCAATTGAATTAATATTCAGGTGGTTCATGCTGATCGAAATTTGTTTCGTTTATGAGGTTTAATTGATTCTTTCTCAAGGTAAATTGGGAGATAGCAATCCATGTATATGTGCACTGTTCTTGACTTGAGTTCTTGAAGCATATCTGTAAGAAGTAATTGATCCCCACATTACATGAGCAAAAGGATAGATGGCTTTGAAATTGGGTGGTATAGTGATTACTTCTAGAGTCACTTCGAATTAAATCCCGAAATCATGTGAATTGATCTTGAGATTATGTCTTGCTGCTATTTCTTGATTATGATTAAGCCATATGTACTAGCTTGTTCAAACTTGTGGAATTCTAGATCATGTTCAAGCTTAAGTACTTGATTAGTGCGAGGGTGGATTGCTTATTTAATTGCCAATTGGGCGAAATTCTGTTGAGTTAATTAGGATACTTTGGCTCTGTGCTGAGGTTCTGTATGAACATTACCTACCAACAGAAGGAGCAAACATGCTTTGCATGTGTTTGGATTGGTAGAGTTTCCCCTTTGAAATAGTTAGAGCGGGAGGAAAGGAGTTTAGAAATATGTTTATACACTTGATTGTTCCACTTCTATTTGAGCTGAAACCATGTTCGGAGTAAATTGCCTCAAGAATTGTCTCATGATGTTTTTTTCTGTTTTTACTGACTTTCTAATGCATTGATCACCATATGCATGGACGTGCTTCAATTGATGGTTTGTTATGAACTTGATAAATAAATAAATAAATTCCATTTTAGTTATGAACTTTTTCATGTAAACCCATTTTTCATATCAATTGATGGTTTGTTCATGGAATTTAGGCACAACCATGTCGGCATCTTCCTCGTCTAATACTAGTGATTCGACAAGGGGCAACGTAGCTGATGTTGCTTCGTCCCAGAGCAAGAGGAAGGTGCGAGGCGCGACGATGTTGTGCCGTTTGGCCAAACGCACAGATCTTTCCTATGAGTTAGTTCTATCAACCAGTTTGGGAGACCTATCGGAAAAAACGCTAGGCAGTACGCTACCTATGTTGCTTTGTTGGCAAAGGAAAGGGTGAAGATCACCGTCCAGAGCTGGAAGGATGTGAAGGCCAACGAGAGGGATAGGCTGTGGGCGGAAGTGAAGGTAAAATTAATCAAAATCCCTAAACTCTTGATTAATCACATTCCCTTGGCTTATCCTGAAGATTAAGTAAAAAAGTGTTTATATGCACCGTTTGAAAACAGGCCAAGTGGAACATCCCCGACAATGGACCCAAGATGGCTTGCTTGAAGGACATAAACAACACATTGAAAACCTTCAAGAGCTTCCTTGTCAGTGCCTTTCTCGCTAAAGGAAAATCTCCATGCGAGAAGTATCCCTTCATAACAGAGGAGGTATGGGAGCAATTCACCCAGCAAAAGGGGACCCCTGAGTTCAAGGTATGTATGCTTCCTTCGCTTGGTTACACCGTTGTATGGAGTGACCAACGGTGCATTAATTTTCTTGTTTCTGCTACGAAGGCCCTTAGCGAGAGGAACAATGCAATCCAGAGGAGGAACGACCACCCGCACCGGCTCAGATATCGTGGTTATGCGGGGAAGGAGGAGCAGTGGAAGAAGGCCGAAGAAGAGGAGTCGACAACCTACCGATCTTCAAGATTCGCGATCCGCGATGCAAGGGCTGGTGGTTGGCCAGAGGGGCCGTGTCGTCCACGGGGTCTGCGGAGTTCCCAAACCCTAAGGATGTTGAGGTCGTGCAATAAATCGTAAGTTGGCTAACTTCCTCGTTTTTTCTTTTTCTTCGTTAACCAAGAAACCTAAAATTCTCGCATTTATTGGTACTGCACAGACCTAAAACCCTAAGGACGCCAAGATCTTTTTACTTTTTATTTATGTAAAAATAATTAGCCAAAATGATTAATCGTATGTGCACAAGTTTGTATATATTTTTTCTCACAATGTAGTTTTGAATGTAACAGATCTCTTGCTCGAGGGAGGTGAGCTAGGGATTGTTTACTCCCCACAGGGAGAACGACATCTTAACTCGGGCTCTAGGGAATACGGAGCATCCAAGGCGGACGCGGACCGTGGGGGTTGTGGTGTCATGGAAGGATGGCTTCAAGGAGACTGGGCCACAGAGGAAGAAGGCCCGCAACTGGAAGGAAAAGGAATCGGAGCTGGTCGAGAAGATACGATCACACGTGACTGCACAATTCGTGGCCTTGTTCGCTCAAATGAACGAGAAGTATGAACGCCTCAACTGAATTGTGCAGTCCAAGGTATAGATCCAGCTGCCGAGGTCAACACTGCTAGGCCGAGTAGTCGCGACTCAAAGATTCACATGGATCCGGTGGACCTGCTTGAGGTATTGCAAGCCTAGCTTGAACTATATATGCACTGCAGTTGATGCCACTCCCGTTCCGTTACAATTGTTTTGCTAACTTGTTATACTTGTTGCAAATTTGCAGAAGCCGAAGAGCTGTAGCCTATTGATCTACATAGGCGACGACCCTGTGGTGGTTGCACACGGGGTCGTATATCTGTCTTGGGAGGATGTCCGGATCCACAGCGTACCTCTGAAGCCTGGGTTTGCAAAAGTACAAGTGGACATGACCCTCCCGGGCTACAACGCTTTTCCGTTGCCCATCCCAACGGAGGAAATGCGAACAACTGCTGAGGCATTGAACTCATACATACAGTGGTCCAAGATGGGTGTTCAACTACAGGAGGTAAACCCTACCCATTGTAGCTTACAACTTAGTTAATATACTCAACTTGTAAAATCTAACTTATGTTTTCGTAACTTAAAGTGGACGATGGATACCAACGCACTTCCTTAGGACCCTACCCCCATCACAGCGCAAGACCGAGCTCCTTCGGTCCCCATGCCTCCTCCGACGGCCTCGACCCCAGCCAAAGGACGCACGTCTCCTCAGAAAGCCCCTTCGCCATCAAATGAAGCCGGCGGCACCTCGCCCCAACCTTCCAAGGTATAAACTCGCTCCCCAGCCAAAGGCAAGGGCAAGGCCAAAGGCAAGGGGAAACAAAGCCATCTTGGTACGTTCAAGAACGGGTTCCCACTCATGTCGGAGTCTCTTCTGCGCAATATGGATCAGACAGCCAGAAGTCTCCACGAGTGGTACCTGACCTGGTCTCAGCGCCACTTGAACTTCTTAGTTCACTTCAAGCCAGAACATTTTAACCGTGAGGCCGGGAGCATATCCGTGGCCCACGAGGATTTATTCGACCTCTTCAACTTGCAGGAACTTGATATGCCCATCATACGGACTGGAGTCCTGTGAGTTTGCTAATCCTATATGTTATCGTAGTTCATTTAATAAATCTAATTGCAATACTTACTAATGTCTACTTTGCATGTAGGTGCATGTACAGGCTGTCGTCGATGAGGGCATGTGACAGGGTGGGTTTCCTCGACCCATATAAAATAAGCCTCACGATGCTAGAGCAGGACCCAGCACATGTGAAGCAATACATATTAAGGGCACTACTGGCGCAGCAGGACCGAGAGTTCATTCTTGTGCCGTACCACCAAAGGTTAGTGTATTTCCTACTAATTTAACTCATTCTTGTATATTACGCCTAACATATACATGAAACGGTTCTCTTTTATATACAATGTAGGGGCCACTGACTCCTCGTTATCATTTTCCCATGGAAGAATTAATGAGGTGTATTACCTCGATTCGATGAGCGACAGGGTAGTGCATGTTTTCACCCTCACGTGGCACATAGATTCGTAAGTAACACAGTTGATTTAAATTTTGATTAGACTAGCTAATTAATGATAACGTATTAACCAACAATGCTAAATTAAATGCAGGACTTTCAAAAATTATGTTACCGCTAGAGGGAGGCATGACGCATCGAAGGGCACAATAATTTCTTGGAAAGAATATGAGATAATTAATAAGGATGGAACTACTCATGAGTCTTTAAATTTATGCTTAATTAGTTCTTTCGAGTTAATATGGGTTTATGTCTTCGCATATGCAATTATCCCAGTACCATCAGCAGCCACAATCGTGGGAATGTGGGTTTTATGTCATGAGGTTTATGTATGACCTGATCAGGACAAACTTTGCCCAATTCCCTAAGGTAAGTATTTTTCCTAACTCAAAGTCGAACATTGGATGTGATGTATGTTCCTAACTTCATACATGCATGCAGAGCGTCATGTTGAAAGACCAATACAAGCTGACTCAGGTAAAGGAGCTACGACAAATTTGGGCTCAATATGTGATGAATGAAGTGGCTATCAACGATCGATCGTAAATGACTTTTGTAATATAAATTGAATGTGTGAATTGGTGTATATGTGTATGTATATTGGTGTACTTGTGAATAAATTCAATCTGTGAATAATTAAATTCAATCTATTCAATGTGTGTATCTCTGTATTGGTGTATTTGTGAATGTACCTTTTTAATTTGTATCAGTAGCTTCTAATGGTTCAAATGTACCTTTTTAATTGGTGTATGTAGCTTTTTGTAACATATTCTAACGGTTACTAACTCAGAACTGATAGAATAATAATTCTTCTAACGGTTCGTTTTGTCAACCCGTTAGAACAAGGCACTCTCTTCTAGCGATTACTACTAGAGAACCGTTAGAATTTGTGCTAGTAGTAACGGTTTAGTTTATTTAACCGCTAGAATAAGGCTCCCTCCGATCGAACCATTAGCAGCTCTCTTCTAGCGGTTCATAACCTAGAACCGTTAGAAGAAATTTTATAATACTAACGGTTGCGACTAGCGAACCGTTAGAATAGAGTTATTGTACTGACGGTTTTGTAATCGTTAGAGTAGTGCTAGACTTGTTCTATCGTGCCGATCACTAGCGGTATGAGAACCATTAGTACAGACGTTTTTAAAACGCTAGTACAAAGCATTTCTGTAGTAGTGTTCACCGCCATCTTATAATCCAATTTAGACTAAAAGATATAAACTCAACAAACACATTAGTTTCACAATTAAGTTTGTCATTAATTACTAAAATAATCAACATAATGGAGGTTGATTCAACACAACAGTGGTGAAGGAGGAGCTCATAGGAGGAGGAGTGGCGGAGATTGCAGAGATCAACAACAAAGTAGTAGCAACAACAAAGATCAAAAGCGGCAAAACTTGTGGGTGGCGCTCGTAGTAGTGGTGAAGGAGGAGTTTTCAAGCGGAGGAGCTCGACGGCAATAGCAGAGAGGAGATCGACGGCGGTAGCAAAAGAGCTCGCAGCTAGGGCTGGACAAAAAGATTGAAGCTCGTGAGCTATTTGGGATCGATCGAAGTTCAGCTCGGTTCGAGCTTGGCTCGAGCTCTTAACGAGCTGAGCTCGAGCCTAAGGTGAAGCTCGAGTGATCCGGGAGGATCTCCAAGTCCTGATCGCATACGGCTTCGCGACCAAGTCCTAATCGCATACGGCTTCGCGACCAAGTCCTGATCGCATATGGGTCCGCGACCATGGATTGGTCTGCGGCCAGGAAAAGGAATTCGTTCCCTGTTCGGAATTGTAATCCGATCCGAATGTGTATAACTAAGCTTATCTGTTTAGGATTAATTATATGAGTCTAATACGTTTAGGTCTCTAAGTCTGATACGTACTCATACGATTGGACTATAAATACCTTGTAATAGGTCTAGTTTAGATCATCGAAGAGTCATAGAACTTATTTGAGTTTTAGACACTTACAGTTCCTTCGACGTAGACAAGTGTGTCTAACGTTCGATGTGTAAGCCCTCTTTGAAATAAAGAGTTGTGCAATTACTTTGGGTTTCGGTATTTCCGAGTAAGATCCCGTTATTCCGCATATTAGAATCTGGGCGAGCCTAGTGCGAAAACCAAGACTAGGTTTCAAACGGATCAAGTTGGTATCAGAGCAACTTTCGTATCCTGTGGATGGTGAAGACTCGCCAGGGTTACAAAACCTCCGGCGAAACTCCAGGCGATCAATTGACGGTTCCTACAGCCACGTCTCCGACAATGTCTGACGATACCTCCGTTCAAGCTAACCTAGCCGAACAAGTGGCTAAGCTCTCCACCGACATGGAAACCGTGCTTGCTTGGATTAAGCAGCAGGCCATGATTGTACCTCCTGAAGTAGGGAAGGTTACGGGTGAGAAGAGTGGTGAAGACTTGCGTAGGGCAGACGAAGATGAAGACGAAGGCGACCACAAAACCGACGACCTCGCCAACACCTCCTTAGCTGTCGGATCTTTTAAGGTCGACGCTAAGATTGATATACCCATATATGATGGGGTGATCGATGCCGAAAAACTGGATTCTTGGATCGATCAACTTGAGACCTACTTTGACCTAAAAGGGTTCAGTAGCGCTCAAAAGGTGAAGTTTGCACCTTTGAAGATGAAGGACCACGCCAAGACATGGTGGAAGGTCCTTGTCGCCAGTGGTGAAGCTGACGACCTTGCGTGGGGTCAATTCAAGCGACTTCTGCGACAAGAATTCTATCCGATGGATTACCTTGAGGAGAGATGGGAGCGTTGGCACAGATTGTACCAACGGCGTGACCAGACCGTCCAAGACTATACGACAGAGTTTCGACGACAAGCAATGGTCATTGGCATCTCACTATCCGACCCTCAAGTATTTCGGAAGTACACATCTGGACTTCAGAAATCGATCAGTACTGAGCTAAGTCTGTTCGGCGTCCAAGATATCGCGACCGCGAGCACAACTGCTATGGCGATCGAGAAGAAGAACAAATCCCGCAGCGACAAAAGCACGAAGGAAAGTGCGACCTCGACAAAGAAAAAGCCGAGTCCGAAGAAGAAATCGGGCACAGGTGCTTTCTGCGAACATTGTCAAGTTGCGGGACATACGAAGGACAAATGCTACAAGCTTCATCCTGAGCTTCGACCAAAGAAAAACGGACCAGGGAAAAGAACAACCACGGCTACTGCGACTTCACCCGACGAAGAAGTTGTCCGAGTGAATTCGGTTAATGAGGCGGATACGACCTTGTCTCTGATGGCAATGCCGAAGGAGAAGGGTTCGGATCCACCGAACGACCATCACCCGACGGAGGACTTGTTCACCATCAACATCCAGGTGAAGCACGAAGTGGTCGCAGCGATATTCGATCCAGGAAGTCAAAAGAATTTGGTCTCCGCTGGACTGGTTCGGCGACTTGGTTTGAAGACAACCACACACCCGCGACCATATCCGCTGGGTTGGTTTACATCCGACGTGAACCAACAGATTACGAGTCAGTGTGTGTTGAAGTTTGCGATCTCTGCACGGTATATCGATGAAGTGCAATGCGATGTTGTCCCTATCGATATCTGTCAGGTGATCTTTGGGAGTCCGTATCTGTATGATCGAGACGCTCATTTCCATCGGCGAGCGCAAGAGTACGACCTCACCAAAGACGGGGTTAAGTTCGTAATCAGTAGAGACGTCCACGTCAACACTTCGAACTTGATTACCGCAAATCAAGCCAAACGGATTGTTAATGCATGTCACAAGTATGTGCTTGTCATGATTCGACCCATTGGACAAAGTGAGGGTACTCGACCAGCATTGTCGTTGGCGTGCCAAGAAGATTCTGGTCGTTTGTCGGGACTACTGGAGAAATACAGTGATCTGTTCGAGACTACCCAGGGTTGTCCACCGAAACGTCCAGTCGAGCACGAAATTCAGCTTGTGTCCGATGCGACACTGCCCAATCTGAGTATGTATCGCAACTCAGTATTGGAGAATGAAGAGATCAAAAGACAACTTGGTGAGTTGCTGAACGATGGTGTTATTCAACCAAGTAGTTCACCTTGTGGATCTCCTGTGGTGTTAGTACCAAAGAAAGATGGGACTTGGCGTATGTGCATCGACTATCGAGCACTGAACAAGATCACCATCAAGAACCGGTACCCCCTTCCCCGTATTGACGACCTGTTAGACCAATTGAAGCATGCTATTGTCTTCTCCAAATTGGATCTTAAGTCAGGATATCATCAAGTCAGCATCCGAGAGGAGGATACGTGGAAGACCGCGTTCAAAACACGACAAGGTCTGTTCGAATGGCTGGTCATGCCGTTTGGTCTCTGCAACGCCCCTGCAACTTTCATGCGTCTTATAAATGACGTTTTGAGACCGTTCATCGACGACTTTGTCATCGTTTACCTCGACGACATACTAGTTTATAGTCAATCGTGGGATGAGCACCTCATTCATGTCGAAAAGGTGTTCGATCAGCTTCGGCAACATCGACTTCGCCTCAACCGTAAGAAGTGCGAGTTCGGCCAGCAAACTCTACTTTACCTTGGATTCCTGGTCGGCAACGGTACGTTGCAAATCGACCCAGATAAGGTAAAAGTGATTCACGAGTGGCCGCGACCACGAACAGTTACGGATGTGCGTAGTTTTGTGGGAGCATGCCAATACCTTCGGAAGTTCATCCGACACTTCTCGATTATGGCTTCTCCATTGCATGCATTAACCAGGATCGATCAGAAGTTCGAGTGGACAGGGAAACATGAGGACACGTTTCTCTTGCTGAAAAGGAAGATCAGCGAGGCGCCTGTGTTAGCTTTGCCGAATCTCCAGAAACCGTTCGAGCTAGAAACCGATGCCTCAGGTTATGCAATGGGCGCAGTGCTCATGCAAGAAGGTCGACCAGTGGCATATCACTCTGAGTTATTCCAGGGAGCTCAGAAGAACTACCCGACTTATGATAAGGGGTTATGCGCACTGCATCAGGCCGTGAAACATTGGCGGTGTTATCTCTTGGGGAAAGAGACGGTTGTCCACACCGACCATCAACCATTGCAATATTTGCAGACTCAGTCCAAGCTACAGCAAGCTCGACACATGAAGTGGATGTCGTATCTGCAGCAGTTCAATCTGGTGATTAAGTACAAAAAGGGCGTACACAACAAATTGGCGGACATGTTGTCGCGACCACCAGTTACGACCCTCTGTTTGTCAGCGTTCATGCAGATCGAGCCTTCATGTCATGATGACTATGCTACTATGTACAGTGAAGACCCTGATTTTCAAACAGTACTGACTGAGCTCGAAACAGGGAAACCTACGGAGTTCGTTCGTCGAGAAGGACTCTTGTACAAGGGCAATTTACTTTGTATACCTCGTGGAGCACCTCGAATTCAATGGTTGCGAGAAGCGCATACATCGAAGGTAGCTGGTCACTTTGGGGTTACAAAGACGTTGCAAAATCTTCACCGACATGTGTTTTGGCCGCGTATGCAGCAAGATGTGGCTAGCTTTGTTCGAGGCTGTGGTCTCTGCAGCATCTCGAAACCGGCAAACCGAAAAATAGGTTTGTACACTCCTTTGCCAGTTCCATCGCGACCATGGGAAAGCATATCTATGGATTTCTTGGGAGGATTGCCTAAGACCCGACGTGGCAACGACTATCTATTCGTGGTCGTTGATCGGTTCTCCAAAATGATTATTCTTATACCTTGTCGGAAGACTATCACGGGAGAAGAGGCAGCTCGGGTATTCTTTCAACACGTTTGGACACACTTCGGACTGCCGACTTCTATTGTGTCTGATCGCGATACCCGGTTCCTTAGTCACTTTTGGCGATCGCTCTGGACGATGATGGACACCAAGCTGAAGAGGAGTACTGCTTTTCATCCGCAAACTGATGGTCAAACCGAGGTGGTTAATCGCACAGTCGTTCATCTCTTGAGAGGATATAACTCGAAGCACCCGAAGACCTGGGATGAAAGCATACCGTACCTACAGTTTGCTTTTAATCGAGCAGTGCATGGTTCGACTGGCAAGTCACCGTTTGAGGTATGTTTGGGATTTCTACCACAAAGTCCATTCGACATGGAGTTTGTGATCCCTACCTCAGCACAGAACAGCAAGGAAGCATCCGATCAGGATCGAGCACAAAAGTTCCTGGAAGGTATTCAACGACTCCATCGTGAGGTTGAACAGAACTTGCTGAAAGCTCAACTCAAGTACAAGGCGCGACATGATCGGCACCGAGTTGATGCGCAATTTCAAGAAGGTGATATGGTATGGTTACATCTAAGTAAGGAGAGACTTAAAGGTGAAGGTAAGAAGCTCAAACCCATTCGTTACGGTCCTTTTCGGATTTTGCGGAAAGTGGGTAATAATGCTTGTCAGCTCGAGTTACCTCCATACATGGATATTTACTCGGTTATTAATGTTGAGCACCTCAAACTGTTTGAGCTTTCAATGCTGGATGATGAGCCAGATACTATAGTACCATCTGTTGAAGACTTGGTCTATCAACGAGACGAACCTCTACGTGAAGATGTGATTCTGGAGAAGAAGGTAACTACCACCCGCAGTGGCACCAAGGAGACTTTTCGAATCGGTCGGAAAGATCAACGAGCACGTGCGGCAAAGTGGTACACCAAAGAAGATGGACAAGCCTAATTTCCACATCTCCAGTTCAATCGAGAGGTCGCAACAGGGGTTGGCTCCTTCTCAACAAGGGAGTCATGATCCGGGAGGATCTCCAAGTCCTGATCGCATACGGCTTCGCGACCAAGTCCTAATCGCATACGGCTTCGCGACCAAGTCCTAATCGCATACGGCTTCGCGACCAAGTCCTGATCGCATATGGGTCCGCGACCATGGATTGGTCCGCGGCCAGGAAAAGGAATTCGTTCCCTGTTCGGAATTGTAATCCGATCCGAATGTGTATAACTAAGCTTATCTGTTTAGGATTAGTTATATGAGTTTAATACGTTTAGGTCTCTAAGTCTGATACGTACTCATACGATTGGACTATAAATACCTTGTAATAGGTCTAGTTTAGATCATCGAAGAGTCATAGAACTTATTTGAGTTTTAGACACTTATAGTTCCTTCGACGTAGACAAGTGTGTCTAACGTTCGATGTGTAAGCCCTCTTTGAAATAAAGAGTTGTGCAATTACTTTGGGTTTCAGTATTTCCGAGTAAGATCCCGTTATTCCGCATATTAGAATCTGGGCGAGTCTAGTGCGAAAACCAAGACTAGGTTTCAAACGGATCATCGAGTGAGTATTCTAAGCTCATTAACATCTCGAGCCGAGCCCGAGCCGAGCCTGCCTGGGCTCGCTTAAGCTCGGCTCGTTTCCAAGCCTACTCGCAGCAGTGCTCATGGCAGCAGCAAAGAGGAGATTGACAGCAGTGGAGCTCACGAGTGGCAGTTGCAGTAGCAACGAAGGAAGAGGCTGGTGGTGGCCGGCGATGACAGAAACCAATGTTTGAGATTGTGTTATAAGGTGGTATCACGAGAAATTAATGTCTCAATTTCTTACTGAAGATTTATAATTTCTTATTCAAGTTTGATATGAACCAGGACAACAAGTGTTGTTCAAGTTCAATACTAGTTCTAATCAAATACTCATATCTAAATTTGCCAACAATTTGAATTGTTCCAGTGCCAAAGTCATTCATCACTAGAAAGCTTATGGACCCTACTTTCAAATGAATCAAACTATATATTGTTTAGGGGTCTATCCAAAGAGTGATAGCCTTTTAATCGCATGCTGCACAAGCTTTCCAGAGAGATGCGTGATAATTACAACCACCAACAATACATGTTGAGTGAGTCAACTAAAGGTTCACCCTTACAGCCACGTGCCTCTTTTTGTTAAGTTTGACCTCAGGTCAACGAAAATAAGGAAAGAATCGGTGGGTTGTAATCAACTAGGACTTTTCTTGTGCATCAACAATACCGGATTTAAGGAGTTCATATATTTCATAAGCAGAATCTAGACGGGACAAATGATATATCTAAATCTAGGGAAAATTGATTATTAGATATTGTAAAGATGGTTTATTAGAGAAATAATATTTTAAAAATATTCCATAGTTGTAGAACACTATAAAGACGAAAATAGTAGTCATAGGATACTGCCGTCATTTCAGAGGTGATAATGTAATAGTGTGTTTCCGTAATAAAGGGTAATAGTAGACAATTTTGCCCTTGTCTTTGCGGCAACAGAGAAGGAGAATGGTTGTCAATTCATCGCCACTGTTGCTGCATTATTCATTATCACTTACGCCCAGTTTGTCATCAATGTTGCTCGATTCGTGGTCGCCACCGTGCAATTCATCATTGCCGATGCCCTATTCATCATCAATGCCAACTAGTGTGTCATCAACGATGCCCAGTTCATGGTCAACATCATCTAGTTTGCATCACCGACACCTAGTTCATTGTCAATGCTCCCAGTTTGTGGTCATTGCCGCCAAATTTGTGGACAACACTACCCAATTCATCATTTCCATCACCCAATTCATCGTCATGGATGCCCAATTCAAAGTCAACACCGCCTAATTTGTGGTCGCTGCCACCAAATTTGTTGTTGCTGCCACCCAATTTGTTGCCTATCGTGGTTTTATATTGTCCAATTTGTTGCTCGCTGCCAAATTCATTGTCACCAACTGCCAAATTCGTGGTTGATGCTGCCCAATTCTGTAGCGATTATCATTGGACCTAGCTACTGATCCACCTTCACTGTTAGCCGTCACTTGTCGTGGACCACCCACAGCCACGTGTAGGGCCACCTTCGTTGGTCGCCCACACCTACAGCCAAGTCCACGGCCACCGCCCACACCCACTGCTCATGGCCACAGCCACAGTCACTGCTAAAAGCATATTTTCGTTTTATGCTTTTCATGTTCTCTCAAGGGGTATTTTGGTTTTTTTTAAAAATCCCTCACTGTTATTTGAAAAAATAAGAAAAAAAAGTTAATAAAAGTTGATGAAGTGTGACGACAGTGTCTAATGACTATAATTTTTGTCTTTAAAGTGTCCCACAATTATAGTGTCTAACAACAATGATAATTTTTCTAATATTCAATAGCTCATTTTCCCTAAATCTATGCACTCTTCAAGCCCAACATAATGAGACCATTGATTCAATGAGATTCTAAGCATAGAAGCCACCATTTATTATCCAAAGTCGACCTCAACAAAGTTGAGTTTTGTACTTTTGTTTGAGTCCTTGTCAGAGTCTAATTTATTACGAAGTGTTCTTTTTCCACTTATCTAGTTTTTTCTGTACCTTCAAATATATACCAAAGTCCATGTATTCCACCTCCGAACCTTTTGATTAAATACATTAGTTACTGTTATTCATGTCTTTCTCAAAGATTAATCATCTATTGCACTTGTGATATATTGTCTTGAGTCTGACTCATATGAATAAAATAAACTATAAAAATGCAATAAAGATATTACTTAATTGGTTATATGAGCTAATGCAAGTTAAAGATGAGATGTTTGGTCAATTATATATTTTTATGGATGATACAAGTAGAAAATATATAAGTGAAAAATATTATCAAAATTAGTAACATGTCTTATTCTACTTTACAACTTTTATTGTGCCTTAGCAATCTTTAATCATCCTTAATCTATGCTAAATTTGCCAATACATGTTAATTACTATCTAATCATATAATTAGATGAGTGTAATTCGTGACATATACTTAGAGGCTATATTTTTACTGAGTTTTGCTCTTTTAAACATCGGACAACCAAACAAGTGACTATTGTATTTCACGATACAATCAGAGGATGATATAGTCAATTAAACACACCTTTATTGATCTAATTGACATAAGCCAAGCTTAGTCCAGGTGCATTGTTTGTGTTTTAGCCACCAATTCATATTGCAACCAAGTGCGTCTTTGTGGGGGTTGGTCCTTTAATGTTTTGTGGTTGAGTAAATGTCTCAATAGTAAATTATGTGTTGTCGTGGTATAAAAAATACTCTAGCAGGTTTGATGACGTGTGCAATACGTGTACAACAACACAAGATGACCGTGCGACGAATCACCCCGCGTTGGGCAATCTCAAGAGATTGACACAAGGATTTATACAGGTTCAAGCCTCAACAGAGACTCTAGTCTTGTCGACGTGCTCCCGACGTGAGTCCGCTGGGGAGGCTCTCTCCCGAGGAGAGGGCTCTTAAGCACACCTTTTTGCTTTTTTTTGTATTGGGTGCAAATGAATGAGTTAGTTTACAAGAGGGGTTAACAAGGGTATATATAGACTCCGAAAGAGGCAAATTACGAAACTACTCTAACTACAACCATCGGATCGAGAGCAGCACGGTCTTTCGGTGAGGCTCGGAGGGCTGATCTTGGACACGTGGCTGCCATTGACTTCAGTGCCCCCACCTCCGGGCAGAGGGCCCTGAAGAGAGGGCCTCCTACTTCGAAGGTGAAGGAGCGAGGCCCCTCCCTCGACTGGAGGACTCATGACCGGGAGTGGCGCTTCCTACTCCGAAGGTGAAGGAGCGAGGCCCCTTACTCGGTCGGAGGACTCCCGGCTAGGGGTGGGCGCCTCCTATCCCAGAGGCAAAGGAGCGAGGCTCCACTTCAGAGGCGAAGAAGCAAGGCCCCTTCCTCGACCGGAGGACTACTGACCGGGAGCAAGCGACTCCTACCCCGGAGGTGAAGGAGCAAGGCTCCATGCCCAACCAGGGGACTCCCGACCGGGAGTGGATGCCTCATACCCCGGAGGCAAAGGAGCAAGGCCCTTTCCTTGACTGGAAGACTATCGACAGGGAGCGAGTGACTCCTACCCCGGAGATGAAGGAGCAAGGCTCCACCCCCGACCGGGGGTGGACACCTCCTACCCCGGAGGCAAAGGAGCGAGGCTCCACTTCGGAGGCGAAGGAGAAAGGCCCCTTCCTCGACTGGAGGACTACTGACCGGGAGCGGGAGACTCCTACCCCGGAGGTGAAGGAGCAAGGCTCCACCCCCGACCGGGGGACTCCCGACCAGGAGTGGGCGCCTCCTATCTCGGAGGCAAAGGAGCGTGGCTCCACTTCGAAGGCGAAGGAGCAAGGCCCCTTCCCCGACCAGAAAACTCCCGACAGGGAGTTGGCGCCTCCTACCCCGTAGGTGAAGGAGCAAGGCCCCACCCCGACCGGAGGACTCCCGACTGGGAGTGGGCGGACCCTCCCCCAGGGCTGAAGGAGCAAGGCCCCACTTCGGAGGCGAAGGAGCAAAGTCTTTTTCCCGACCGGGAGTGGGCGCCTCCTACCCCAGAGGTGAGGAGCAAGGCTTTACTCTAGACGGGAGATAGCTAGCCAGAGGGCAAGAGGCTGGGCATGGCGAATATTTTTTCCCCCAACATGTATCAATTTGTATTAGTTGAGAATTTATTTCACTAGGTCTTATCTTTTATTATTATATTATGAAGGTGAGGACCAATCTAAATAAGAATATCATATTGTGATCTCTTGGTCTGGAATGTCATTTTTTTTATGAAACCATTTATTAATGCAAAGGATCCAATTTCATACAGCACATGCAATCTTGCAGAAAGCAAAGCCTCACACTGACTCCCTGGCCCACCTTCCCAGTCCAACATCTGTACAGGCCCAACACACAGTCGTCACACAGGCACACAGCGCCGCCTGGCTCCTACTAGACGTCGTATATGGCCGGAGCAACGAGATCACCAGCCAAACTCGCACTCTCCTCGCTCCTACAATTCTCCTCCCACGCCGCAGCAGAAGCGGCACCCCGCGCTCCCCAATCCTTCTATCGTCTCCCGAGGTAACCCACCTCACCCACTGCCTTTCCTTTTCTTGGCATATGTGTGTTTGATATCTTATCTTGTTTCCTCGTCCTTGTTCCGATTTCTTGGTCAAGAATCGATCATATCGATGGCTTCATCCTGTAATCTGTTCTTGATTTGGAATTGGCTTCAATTTCTTGTTGTATGGGCTCGATCTTGGTTGGTTCTTCCTTTGGTTGTGCAAGAACTGGCGCTCTAGTTGTGTTCTAGATTTCCCTTTGTTGTCGTGCTTGGGTTCTTGGATGTAATTGTTTGCAATAGTTGGTGTTTTTGGACCTGCAGTGTGAAATGGCATTTGAGGAGGCAAATTTGATGGACTGGGAGAAGACGAGAGAAATTTAGTATCTTGGTTGTAAGAATTTCAGAAAAGAAATGTATGGAGTTACTTGGGTTATTGATTGCAAGAATCGCTGTGTAAGTGTGAGGAAAATTTTTTCTTCGGTGTCATATTTTGTTTAGAGTTTGGTGAACTGTTGATTGGAATTGTTCAGTGGCTGAAGAGCTTGAAATTTGAGCAATGAGTTGGTATCTCAGGATATGATATTGATGAACGTACATATTATAACAAAAGAAAAGGAAATGATTGTACTGGTCCTTTTGTTATACTATGCCAAGTTATCCCATTTGATTCTCTGTTTAGTTTATTAGTTATTGCATATCAGGCAGCCCTGCACGTGGTTATACTATTCGCTTGAGGTAGGTGGTTGAGGAACTCAGACCACTGGGTTTTGTGATTGTTCCTTTTTATTACAGTATGTTACGTTTTACTAGAACAAGATGGACGTAATTTTTTTTTTTGCTTAAAAATAGAAATTAGAGGGTTAGATTTCCTGTTCATCCGCCTACTCTGCTTCGAGACTAGCTTGATAATTCAAACTTTAGAGCTATTAGATATTCAATATCTTCTGGCCCATATGACAAGTACTTAGTTGTACAAGTTGCTTTCTTTCTTTCTCTGGAAATAAACTTGATAAACTCTTTATGCTTCCTATCTTAGATCATAAATTTGTCATGATTTTGTTGGTTTGTGGGTTGGTAATAGGTAATTACCCCTTTTTTTTGTGAATTTGAGAAAATTTTTAACTCTAACCTCAAGGGACAATGTGGAGTTTCCAAACTTGCATAATATTAGATGTTTTGGTTCATGCTGTCTGAATTACAGGCCTTCCAGTGCAGGCTTCTCAAAAATGGTGGAGGCAATAGGAGGTAATGGCTGCAGTGCTGTTACACATGTGCTATTCTGTGGCCCCTATTGGCCTGCCGCTACTAACTACACCAAGGAGTATTTGCAAAACCATTCATTTGTTCAGGTTATTTTCATTTCTCATGTTTAAGCATGTGTGCAATATATATTATATTAGTATATCAGTAATTGAGTGACACAACTCTGAGGCACACATATTCCTAGTAGCAGGCTGCTCTCTAATTTTGATTTGATCCTTCCTTTCAAAATTCTTTTCAAACAACTATGTGAGACTGTTGTTTCAATAGTTGATTTTTGTTAGCTACATGCGCCACGCAGCAAGACATTTTGGCTTTATTGGCTTAAATTATTTGGCTGTTGTATACCTTTACTGCAGCTATGTGATGGTCACGTGTGTTTGAAAAGAATGGAAGTAGAGCACATTTCCTTTCGCCATTTCAATAAGACTAGCACTTTCATCGGATCAAAACTTCCGTCTGGTTTAATCCTTTGGTCTGTAATGACATTCAGTGTAGCTTTACTGATCCATTTCTGCTTGCTATTGTAAATTTGTAAGAACTTCAGATTACTTAACGATTAAGTCAGTCTAGTGATAGGTTCTGTGGTTTCTTGCTGACATTCTTTTGAGTATTATGTTTCATGCCCTTGCTTTCCATTCCCCATTTGCATTACTATAAAAACACCAATTATCTATCAGTTTGACAATCGGCACTCAAGTTGTGGTGCATCATGTGCCTATTATGTGCATAATGTGCGTGCAGGTGCATGTATATGCTTGTGGCTGACCACAGTTTTATGAGTTTCAGGTTGATGAAGTAGCTCTTGAGCATGTTCCTGATGTTATTCACAAATACCATCTATGTGTAGTGAAAAATCGGCGTATAGATTCAGATATAATTGCCAAAGCAACTCAGATGAAGCTTATTATGCAGTTTGGTGTTGGATTAGAAGGTGAATATAAGTCTCATGTTGTCTCTTCTTCCGAATCTATTGATATTAATAGTTTCTTACTTTCTTTTATATTTTATATGCAATCTTTCACAGGTGTGGATGTAAATGCTGCCACAGAACACAAAATTAAAGTTGCAAGGATACCTGGGAGTACGACAGGAAATGCAGTCTCTTGTGCGGAAATGGCAATCTATCTCACTCTGGGTGTTCTGCGGAAGCAAGTATGTTGTATGGCTGGTAGTTGACTCATTGGCAGTGCTCCTTCAAGTGTGTGTGTTTTTTTTTTAAGTTTCACATGTGATGGTAGTTCACTACAGTATTTCTTAATAGAAAATTATCATTCTTATACATGTTACAATAGATCAACTCTGAAGTAATAAAGCCTAAACTTGTTAGGACCTTAAGAGATACAATTATAGGCAAATATGATGCAACCAAGCAAGCTTTTAGATAATGCTGCAGCAGTAGAACTTGGTTATAAATTGACCTGGATATAAGATTCTCAAAGTTCCATGAGAGATTTAGAGTAAAACAGAATTGAGTATATCAGTATACTACTTTGAGGTTCAGGTCTGCACTTTAGACAATAGCACAAAAACTTGAATAAAAATTTGAGTTTGTATATTTGAATTATTATAGAGAGAAGTCCTATTTCGGTTCTCCAACTTTGGGTCCAAGTCTCTTTTAGGACCCAAGTTTTTAAAATATCCTATTTTGGTCTCTCAACTTTTGTTTCATTACCTATTTTGACCCAATGGTTAGAAATCATCAAGTTTGATAAGTATTTGTGTCACTAACATATGAGACCCGGACCCGCTTGTAAGTGACATGGAGGATTTCTTTTGGACCAAGGCTCAAATTTGAGGGACCAAAATTGGTCCTAGATCCAAAAAGAGGCATGGACATAAAGTTGAAGGACCAAAGTAAGACTTGCCGTTATTATGTCTTATCTCCCTTATTTTAGTTGATCATGAAATATGTTAGTGCCACTTTCCTGAGACATTGTAATATTCAGAACTTCAAAGATCACAAGCGACATATTTGGAGCATCATGTGTTTTGAACTACTGTCTTCTCATAGTTAAAAGTGTCCATAAAGCTGCAACAGTTGGGGAATGTTGCATCATGACTGTTTTAAGCCCAAATTCCATTTCAAGTGGGACACATACTAAACAATATAAGTTCCTGAAATATCAGTTATTGGAATATCTTTCAGAGGATTTTTTTACTAAATAATTATTTTTTTATTAAAATTTCCAAAAATGAACTTGGGTAAACTTTTCACTGCCCCCAACCCCACCCCAAGAACAGACCATATTTATTTGCAAGTCTAAAGCCACAGCCCACAACGTTAGAGTTCTAAAGCTAATACCATGGGCTGTGGCTTTATCTACATTCCCGTGTTGTATGTCATATCCACTTGAAGTATATGTGATATTAAGGGCCAACATCATGGTCATGACGTTAGATACATAATGCTAAGCTCTATGGTGTTTACCCCTGGATCCTAGAACTCATCCAGGTGGTTTAACACCATAAATTATGGTGGTAGTTCATTAATCCTAACACCTTGAATTATGATGTTAGCCCCTAGCTTGAATATGGGTTCATTCTTAAAAAAACTTCTCCCAAGATCCAATTTTTCTTTTTTAAAATGATTATTTAATGGAATATATGTCATTTTTTTGAAGCATGATGTTATATGCCATTTTTGACCGGACAACTCAGAAAAATGAACCAAAATACCCACTGTTTGAGACCTAATCATAATTTAAATAAAAATAAAGATTGGAATGTAAAATTCTAGTTTTTGAAATTTTTTAAGTTTTGCATTAAAGTTTTCAAAAATTAGAAATTTTGCATTCCAATCTTTTTATTTATTTAAAATCATGTTTAGGTCTTAACTGACAGGGTATTTTAGTCATTTTTTTAGTTGACCGGCAAAAAATGGAATATAAACATCAGACTTCAAAAAAATAATAACATATAGTCAAGAAGTGAAATTTCAGTGGCATATTATATTAAGCACCAAAGTTCAATGACATAGAATCAATTTTTCCATATATATTTATGTGGGATATTCATGTGGTTCTTGGTAGGTCCGAACTGTGTTTAAGATATATGGCATAGCTGTAATTTTCATTATTTGGAGGCTAACTTTCTTTTTTTTGGTTGTATACATCTATTAGGTAGCTTCTTTGTGATGGGTGATGAATCTCTCATGTTTGGTCATTGCCTTGCAGAAGGAGATGGATATTGCAGTGAAACAGAAAGACTTGGGGATACCAGTTGGAGAAACAATATTTGGAAAAACAGTCTGTTATCCATGTCTATGTTACAATGTTACTTATTAGACACACTTTCCATGAGGAGCATTGCAACTGTGCTGTAACTTGTATTTATGCTGCAATATGTAGGTCCTTATCTTGGGTTTTGGAGCCATTGGTGTTGAGGTTGCCAGGAGATTAAGACCATTTGGTGTGAAAATTCTTGCTACTAAAAGAAATTGGTCATCAGATTCATTGCCAAGTGGTAAGCTGCCATAGTTGTATTATCATGTGCATACTATGTTTATTTTTCCTCTGGCCTAAAACCTTGACAATGCAGATATTGATGCCCTGGTTGATGAGAAAGGGGATCCAGGAAATATGTATAGATTTGCTGGAGATGCTGACATTGTTATAACGTGCATGACCTTAACCAAGGAATCAGTTAAATACTTGAATCCTTCTCTCTTGGTGCATTTCTTCTATTCTATCAGATTGCTTCTACTTTTTTGACTGATTACTAAGTGATCAAATTTGCAGGCTGGAATTGTGGATGATAAGTTCCTCTCAGCAATGAAAAAAGTATGTGTATTTGTTTGCGGCATACTTTTCTTTTTTGTTGCTTATTTTCTTGACCTACTTCCATAGTTATTTCATTTTATTCAAATAAAGAAGTCAATGTTCTTGATTCATGCTATATAATACTGGGAATGGGGTATCTTTGCCAAAAAAAAAAAAAAAAAAAAAAGAAAATCTTGTTTGATTTAATGCTTTAATTACAACTAGTAAGCTCACCGCGCATTGCTATTGGAAACTAGGCAAATAACTACTACTATCCACAAATAGTCGTTGCTTTTAACCTTTTGCTGTCTCCAACGAACAAGTTTGACCATTGTTTTTTATTAAAATATATTAGTAATCTTCTAATATTATAAAATAATGTTGATGACAAATCTACTAATATCATTTTTTGTGTGGCCAATCTAGATATTTATAAATATATTAATAGTCAAAATTAAAAAAATTGACTTCATGTATACACTAACTTCCCTATATTCTCTCAAATTGCCAAAAAGATTCTAAAAAATTGTTTGGCGCGGCAGCCAGTTGGGTGGAAGTGGCACAGGTTGGTGATAGGTGGTGGCTGCAGGAGCCGTGCAGCCAGCACTGCTATTGGGCTGCAATGACAGCACCGTGGTAACATGGCCTTTTCTTTTCTTTTTCTTTTTAGTGTATGCACATGTCTCAAATTCTTGAGCAGAAAAATTAAGGGGAGGGGCAGATGGTTTTTCAAATTAATGCTCTATAAAATAATAGAGATATCAGGAAAGCTTATGTTGCCGATAATGGAATAACCAATTTGCACTTTCTTTTTTTAGGGGTCCTGCCTGGTGAATATTGCTAGAGGAGGCCTACTAGACTACAAAGCTGTGCTTAATCACCTTGAGTCTGGTAATCTGGGTGGTTTGGGCATTGATGTTGCTTGGATGGAGCCATTTGATCCAGAGGACCCAGTTCTGAAATTTCCCAACGTTATCATCACACCACATGTTGCGGGGGTCACGGAATACTCTTACAGAACGATGGCTAAGGTTTGCACTTACTCGTGAAAGATTAGTCTCTTGAGAACTACTTGCAAGAAGTAAATGAATCACGAAATGCAACTATGGGCATCACAACACCTTTACAACACTTTCTGTTCATTAGTTCTTGTGTTTGTTAGAAGAGCTTGTAGATATGAAAGCTCCTTGATTTGATACAAAAATTAGCCATGATGTGGAGGAGATTTTTTTTGCTTAACCAAGACCAGTAGTTGGTAAGGGTAGAAATATAAACAAGATAGGATCAGCCTTTTCAGTGTATGATTTTGAGGCCATTTTCTCGGGAAGAACTGAAATATTTATATGAGTCCTATATTTATGTGTTCTCATTCCTTCTTACATGAAGGTGTGGCACACACTTGGTTGTGCAATTGTTACTCTAAATTCCTATGTAAAGGGACCTTATTCATCTCTTGCTTAGCTTAGGTTGTATCATAGCATTTTACTCTACTAATTTATTTCATGAAAAAAGGAAGTAACCACTATACTTGGTAATCACACAGCATGTTCTTGTATAAATATTCGAAATTCCCTGTAGAAAAACATATTACTTCATCCGAAGTTTGATTTATTGATATCTATGACAATTAGCACTTGAATTCACTTGGCGCTGCTCCTTGTGATTCAGGTTGTTGGTGATGTTGCCCTCCAGCTTCATTCAGGGGAGCCATTCAGCGGAATAGAAGTCATCAACTAGCTCACAAAGTGCGAGGGAATCAATCTTATTCTGTATATTCTGAACTGGATGAATGTTGGCAGTGTACTCAATTGAATTCAGGCAATTATGTACTGACCGATTTGATTTGGATCGTAAATTAGTTCAATCATGTCCACATTCATATTTTTATGTTGCATTCGAATTCAGATCAAATAAATATCATATACAGATTCAAATTGAATTATTTCTAATTTGTATTGGATTTCTGATTCTATCATATGCTCGTAATATTAATTCGGTTAAAGGCTGATGTCCATATATTATTATGCGTTAATGGATTGAATTCAGATAGGATATATCTGCATCTATATTTTTATATTGAATTCAAATTTGAATATGTTTGAATTCAAATTCAGATAAGATAAATATTATATACAGATTTGGATTTGGTTATTTCTAATTTAGATTGGATTTTAGATTCTCTCGAATACTATTAATATTATAAATTTATTTGCGTACAGAAAAGAATCACAGATTGCATGGCCCCAAGCAAGTTGTAATTCTATCATGTGCAATTTTGTATTTTAATTTTTTTGTTCTTTCTATACTGAGGAAAAAGTTCATATTACCTCTATTTTCAGAAAGTTAAATCGAATATTTTATATCATGTACTTTAAAATCAGTACATATTTGTTCGATAACACCCTTTGACTGGTGAGGTGAATGGGAAATTTCATAATTTCATCCCTTTGGTTTTTCTAAATTGCACAACAGCAATACCACTTTCGTTACTATTTATTTATGTTAGATTTTGCAAATTTCATACATCGTTGTCAGGCTCTTCAAATCATGTATTTGAATTTTAAAATTTGAAGTTTGTAATTTGAATTTAAATTTTGAATTTTGAGTTCAAATAGGCTAGACGAATTCTTATCTTTTCCCATTAAGTTTTGATGAAATTCGCTTGTTTCAACTATGATATTTTAAAATTTAGATTACAAATATGAATTTGGGTTTGGTTTCTAAATTCAAATTCCAAATAAATCTTATATTAAAATTTGAACTTTAAATTTTGAATAAGAAAATAGAGTTTGATATTCAAAATTCAAAATTCAAATTTGTGATTGAAATTTTGTTCATAATTTGAGAATGAGCTTGGCGATGGTGTTTGAAATTTGAAAAGGCTGACACAACACAAGTAAATAAACTACTTTTCTGCAATTTAGAAAGGTTAGAGGAAATTTTCGTACGAAAAACGCATATTTAAATAATAAACTCGAAAATAACATAGAACAAAAAGAAATTGCAGATTTAATGTCAGTCGCCAGGCCCGCGGGTGACTTACCTGATTTGGCCCACTGTCGCTAGCCCATCTGGCGACTAAGGCTTCAGTCGCCAGCCCGTCTAGCGACTGAAGAGAGGTATGTGTCGCCAGACGGGCTGGCGACTGAAGCTGCTATATAAGAGCCAAACCTGGCGACTGGAGGAGAGCACAACACAAAAAAACACAGTCAGCCGAATCGAAGAAAAAAAAAGAGAGAGAGGGAGAGGAAAAGAGAAGAGGAGAAAAGGAGGAAAGGGGAAGGGAAAGGAAGAGGAAGAGGAAGAGGAAGAGAAGAGAAGCGAAGGAAGAGGAAGAGGTAATTTTTTTAAACTTCTTATTAGATCTACTTTAGAAATTAAGTTTGAAATATAGATATGTTTTAGAAATTAAGTTTGAAATATAGATCTGCTTTAGAAATTAAGTTTGAAATATAGATCCGCTTTAGGAATTAAGTTTAAAATATAGATTTGTTTTAGAAATTCGTGGAAAATCTGTTACTGATTTAGATCTGTTGTAGAATACGTAAATCTGAGGTACATGTATTGTGTAAGTGTAGATATGTTATTTAGATGTGCTATATATTTAGAGAATGGATTAGACTAATAAGTAACGAATCGATAATTTAGGAGATATGCATCTATTGTCGAAAATTTGTGGATTACCTAGATTTGTTGTGCGAAACTAACTTAGATCTGATGTGTACGTAAATTAATTTAGATATGTTGTATAATGTTGTGCATTGATAAATATGATGTGTATATAATTTAGATATGTTTTATAATGTTATATAAGTTTAATTTTATTATGGATGAGTTGTGTATTAATTTAGATTAGTAAATAATTAGATTATTTATATGTGAGATGAGAATGTCCGAATTGTAGATTAGACATTAAAAAATAAAGCCGGTGGCAACAAAATAAATCGAAACACAGGTCTTAGGGCTCACCGTAGAGTAATATGCAAAATATATTAAATATGTGGTTGATGAGTTGTCGTACTGCACTTGTTATTGTAGACAATGTCAGAAACAAGAATAGTGTATGTTTTTCACGGAGAACAAGTAATCAGAAACGGACTACATAGGATGACCTATGTGGCTGTCACCGTGTAGACATGGAATTGAATGATCTTAGTGCTATTAATTTTGAGGACCTTAAGACCTGAGTCGTGGACATCCTAAATATCAACCCATCTTTACACGAAATTGTCAAAGAAGCATTGGTGCCTGTTGGTGTAACAGGTTGTTGGAAATTGTGTAAACTTAGAGGAGACAGGTCTTGGGGTTTCTTTGGTTAGGAGAGTGTTAAATCTCAATCATGGCTCAGAGATTGTGTGCTGTATGTGACGGTATTAAACATAGAACCGGCGGAAGAGATACTCTAGCCATTCATTGATCTAACCATGGCACAGGATTTTACGGGTGTCCCGAACACAGGATTCATGGGTGGGCATTTCTGGCCTGGGGATGAGGCTTACGCCGATGAAGGTGAAGACAAGGGTATGCCATACTCAGGCAGCGAAGGTTCGGAGGTGGATGTAGACTATGCGGATTCCTCTAGCAAAGAAGATTACTGTCGGATGGGACCCCCCCAACAATGGTTAGATCCAAGTGGATTTAATCACGCACGAATCCACGATGATCGCAGTTCAGAGTTGACATCGGATGAGAAAAGATTAACTTTAGGGCAACATTTTCGAAGCAAGGAGGAGGCCAAACAAGGCGTGGCGATGTGGTCCATGGCACTACTCGCTCTTTCAAGGTGGACAGAACAAGTCCGCGTCTGTACGCGGTGAAGTGCACGGTGGAGGGATGTAGATTTTATGTCCGTGTTTCCCGGTACAAGGACAGTAAAATGAAAGCGGTGACCGCTTAGAAACACTCAACCCAGTGCATTCCAAACAGCAGAAGACAAAGTTGGGTTGTTTATCTGAAGAGTAAGAACATGGGAGGAGGATACATACGGTCAATCAAAAAGTAAGGTGTCATTTTTGAAGACGGCGTCAAGTGCACTTGTAACAAGTCAGCTCTGTTGCATAAACCGTGCTCCCATGTGATGGTAGCGTGTGCGCATGACAACAAGTCGAGCAAGAAGTACCTATCACTTTACTATGGCGCACGGTTCCTTGCTAGAACATGGTCTGCAGACTTCGAGATTTGGGGGACTCAGGAGCACTACAGAGAGCTGTCATGTAGAGTAGGCGAGATCCTGTATGTTCCACCACCGCACTTGGAGCGAAAAGACCCTGGGCGATGACGAACACTTCGAATCGGCAATGACATGGATAATGCAGAACGCGATGAGCTGTGAAAGTGTGCTGTTTGTCGACAGCCTGGCCACTGTAGCTTCTAGGCCCCTAAAGAGTGTTTTAGTAATTAATGACAATTGCAAATGCTATACTAACGTTACCTGCTAAGTTGTGTCAAGAAGAAACTCAATAGACAGGTTAAAGAAAGGCAAAGAAAGGGCCTCATGATGAAGAAAGGACATTGATCAAAGAGGCAAAGGTACGAAATAAGGTCTTTTCCATTTTTACCGGTCTAAGGTGATTAGAGAAGAATTTTGACCGGATTTTAGGATAATTGCCGTACTATTAAGAGGAGCATGTGGTGTATCACAAATTACTTCATCTATGTGCCACAAATCATAAAATCAACTTGCATTGCATACTAGAAGGTCATATCCTTTGAAAATGCTTGTTTCAGCTCATTTCTACTCAGCACTGTCTCAGTCGGTCTGACCGTTTGTTAGACCGGTCTGACCGAATACACGGACTGACCGAATAGGATCTCAGACTGACTAACGTTATGTCTAAGTGTAGTTTATTCCTTAAAAAAGTCGGTATGTCCGTAGTTAAGTCCTAGGTCAGTCTCCTGGAACTTCTTGATTTATCTTTCTGTTGTTTTGTGCTATGACGGTCTGACTATTTGTTAGACCGGTCAGACCGAGAAATCGGTCTGACCGTGCTTTTGAACTACGGTCTGACCGTATGGTCGGTCTGTCCGTTTTTATCGGCCTGACCGTATAACGTGTCCAGAAACTGTGTCGTCTCTGGACAGTTTCACGGTCTGACCGAAATTGGCTCCGGTCTGACCGTGTGTGTGCCTGACAAGGGCATGTGAGCATTTATTGCGCCTGTTTTATGCCGTTGCAATTGCGGCGGTCTGACCGTCAAGTGATCTTTTTCTCCCAACGGCCTGTAACGGCTATATTTTTTGAGGGGTATATATACTCCCATGCACGACCCTGTTCACAACTTTTGGCAGAATTTTGAGCATTGTCATCATCCTTGAGAGCTTAAGCAAGTTTCATATACTCTAGGGTTCAAATTCTCGAATTTGTGAGAGTGTGCATTTGAGATCTTCTAGTGCATTGCATTTAGATCATTAAATCAATCTTGTGGCACTAGAAGAAGGCTAAGTGATCATCACCGGCTTGTTACTCTTGGAGTTTGCCGGCTCCTAGACGGCTAGAAGAAAGGTTTTGGAGAGCTCTTCAAGGAAGATTGTGAAGAAGCCTCAAAACGTCTTGTGAAAGGGTTGAGCACGCCTTGCCGGAGCGGTAAAGTGCATCCTTAGTGAAATCGAGGCTTGGATAACTCATCACACTAATCCGGCTCAAGATTTAGGTCACTTCTCGAGAGAAGGTTGACTAGATAGAGGAGCGGTTAGAGATTTGAGTTTGCCTCAACGTGGATTAGGGGTGATCGGCAAATCACCGAGACCACGGGATATATCCTTGTGTTAAAATTGTTCATTGTTCATCTTGTGTTAATTATTTGCTCTCATTTACTATTAATTGTTTAATTAATTGTTAATTTGTTAAAATCGCCTATTCACCCCCCTCTAGTCGATATCCAAGATCTCTTTCAATTGGTATCAGAGCTTGGACTCCATTTTTAGAGGATTTAACCTTCCCGGAGTAGGATAAAGATGGCTAGTGAGGGTCGGATCAATATTGGCAAACCACCACTCTTTGATGGATCTAATTATACGTATTGGAAAACTAGGATGATGGTTTATCTTAAATCCATGGGTGGAAAGATTTGGAAAGTGGTGGATGAGGGCTTTGCAATTCTTGATGATGATGACATGACTAACCTAGATAGAGATAATGCCTTAGCGAATGCTCAAGCCATGAATGTTCTTTATAGTGCTCTAAATCTAGGTGAATTTAATAGAATTTGTAAGCTTGAAACGGCCCATGATATTTGGAGAAATCTTATGGATATTCATGAAGGAACCTCGATGGTCAAGGATGCTAAATTATTTATCCATAAGGGCCAATTTGAAAAGTTTGCTATGTTGCCCAATGAAGATGTATCGGAGATGTTTAACCGATTAAATAACATAGTAAATGAGTTAAAAGGGCTAGGTATGGATGTCACAAATGTGGAATTTTGTCATAAGTTTCTTAGAGCTTTACCTTCAAAATATGATACAATTGTGACTTACTTGTGCGTTCGAACTTGAAGAGTGTGACTCCGTTGGAAGTCTTGAGTGAGATTCTCACTCATGACATATTCAAGAAATCTCAAGAAGAAGTGAAAGATGAGCCTTCCGACTCCAAGAAGAAGAACATAGCACTAAAAGTTCAAGCCTCCAAAAGGGAAGACAATGAAGAAGAAAGTGATGAGAGAGACACCGATGAGGAAATGGCTCTCTTTGTGAGAAGGTTCAAGCTATTCATGAAGAAGAGATATCAAGGAAAGTCCTTCAAGAAAGGACAATCATCCAAGAGGAACCCATTTGAAGAAAGAAGATGCTTTGATTGCGGTGAAAAGGGTCACATCTCCGCACAATGCAAAAACAAGGAAGAAGAAAAATCGGTGAAGAAGAAGTACGAAAAGGAAGGAGAAAGAAAGAAGAAGGTTTTCAAGAAATATTATAAGAAGAAGAAGGATGGACAAGCTTGCTTCATTGAATGGGATTCGGATGCTTCAAGCTCCGATTCCGAAGATGAAGATGAAGCATCACCCAAAGGACTCGCCGGGGTAGCTATCAAGGAAGCTCCATCTCTATTCTCCACTCCTCATTGCCTCATGGCTAAAGGAGAATCGAAGGTATCATGTGATGAAGATGAATATACATATGATGACCTAGTTGAGATGATCACCGGTTTTGATGACTATATGAGTAAAGAAAAAGAAAAATTCAAGGAATTGAAGAAGAGATACAAAACTCTTCAAAATTCCTATGAGGAGCTAAACACATCTCATGAGAGTCTCAAAGAAACTCATGAGATGCTTAAGGAAGCTCATGACTCACTAATTACTCATAAAGCCAACAAAACAGGTAATGAAATAGGCATCACTTGTAATATTTTGAATGACTTGCCCATGATGTCTACTTCTAGCATATCTACATCTTGTGAAGATTTAATTGAATCCCATCTAGATCTAAAATTGATGATAATATGCTTAGTCTTGAAAACAATGAACTCAAGGACAAAATTGAAAAACTAACAAATGGCCTAGCTAAATGCTATGTAGGAGAATCAAAATTAAGACATCTTCTAGATAGTCAAAGGTTCTCCTTAAGAAAAGAAGGACTTGGCTACATTCCTAAAAAGGGAAAACATGCATTTGTTCCATCTAAAACCGTATTTGTAAAAGAAAAGAGATATTGCAACAAATGTAAAGGTTTAGGTCACATTGAAAAGAATTGTCATGCTAGCAAAAGTAATTCATCTCTTATATTCAACTCTTGCTATGTTTTAAAGAAAATGAACAATGGCGATATTAAAGCCAAATTTGTTGGAACCCCGATCATTGGTACCAAAAAGAAAGCCATTTGGGTCTCAAAATCCTTGGTAACTAACCTCCAAGGACCCAAAAAGATTTGGGTACCTAAAAGGACCTAACTTTGTTTTGTAGGTAAATTACAAGGCCGGAGGACAACATTGGGTGCTCGATAGTGGATGCACTCAACATATGACCGGTAATCACAACATGTTCTCCTCTCTAAATAACGAAGGTGCGGAATATGACAAGATCACGTTTGGAGACAATAGCAAAGGAAAGGTAAAAGGTTTAGGTAAAATTGCCATCTCAAACAACCTCTCCATATCTAATGTATTGCTTGTTGAATCTCTAAATTTCAACCTCTTATCCGTAGCTCAACTTTGTGATCGTGGATTTATATGTGCATTTTATCCAAAAGAAGTGATTATCACTAGTATTGATGATAATAGGTTAATTTTCAAAGGTTTTAGACATGGCAACCTCTATTTAGTTGATTTTAATTCAAATGATGCTAATCTTGGTACATGCTTGTTCACTAAATCATCTAAAGGTTGGCTATGGAATAGAAGGCTTGGACATGTTGGAATGAAACAACTAAATAGACTAGTTAAACATGATTTAGTTGTTGGATTAAAAGATGTAAGGTTTGAAAAAGATAAATTATGTAGTGCTTGCCAAGCCGGAAAACAAGTTGCAAACTCGCATCCAACTAAAAGCACAATGTCAACTTCTAGTCCACTTGAATTATTGCATATGGATTTATTTGGACCAACTACTTTTGTGAGCATTGGTGGCAATAGTTATTGTCTTGTCGTTGTAGATGATTTTTCTAGATATACATGGATATTCTTTTTACATGATAAGTCAATTGTGTTTAATACTTTCAAAAGCTTTGCTCAAAGGGCCGAAAATGAATTAGTTTCAAGATCAAGAAAGTGAGAAGTGACAATGGCTCCGAATTCAAGAATACCAAGGTTAAAAATTGGTGTGATGATAAGGGCATCAAACATGAGTTTTCGGCCAAGTATACACTGGAGCAAAATGGAGTAGTCGAACGAAAGAATCGGACATTGATAGACATGGCAAGGTCTATACTTTTGGAGTACAATGTTTCGGACACCTTTTGGGCCGAAGCAATCAACACCGCGTGCCATGCCTCAAATCGTCTTTATTGTCATCGACTACTAAAGAAAACTCCTTATGAGCTTCTCATTGGAAGGAAGCCAAACATTTCCTACTTCCGAGTGTTTGGATGTAAGTGCTATATCTTGCGGAAAGGTACACGCTTATCTAAATTTCAAAGTAAATGTGATGTAGGATTTTTATTAGGATACTCATCAAATAGCAAAGCATATCGTGTCTACAACCAAAACTCCGGTTTGGTTGAGGAGACACATGATGTTGAATTTGATGAGACTAACGGCTCTCAAGAGGAGCAAGACAACTTGGATGATGTAGGTAATGAAGGGTTGAGAGTGGCAATGAAGAACATGACCATTGGGGATATCAAGCCGAAAGAAGATAGTGATCAAGATGAAGATCCATCCACTCAAGATATCCCCTCTTCATCAACTCCTCAACATGAAGATCAAATAGTTGAAGTGGTCAATGTGGAAGATTCCTCTCAACAACAACCGGAAGTACCTTCTACCTCTACTTCACAAATCCCGGTTGATCATCCAAGAATTCATCACTCAATTTCCAAAGATCACCCCGTCGATCAAATTGTTGGTGACTTGCGTAAGGGTGTCCAAACTCGTTCTCGTCTTGCTTCATTTTGTGAAAATTACTCTTTTGTTTCCTCTTTTGAGCCCACACTAGTAGATGAAGCATTAAAAGATCCGGATTGGGTGAATGCTATGCACGAAGAATTAAACAACTTCACCCGCAACAATGTTTGAGAATTAGTAGAAGAACCAAATCCCGATGAACACAATGTCATTGGAACCAAATGGATTTTCAAGAATAAACAAGATGCAAATGGAGTGGTAGTAAGAAACAAGGCAAGATTGGTGGCTCAAGGATACACTCAAGTTGAAGGTTTGGACTTCGGTGAAACCTTTGCTCCCGTAGCTAGACTTGAGGCTATTAGAATCTTGCTTGCTTTTGCTTCATCTCATAATATTAGACTTTATCAAATGGATGTCAAAAGTGCATTTTTAAATGAAAAAATTAATGAATTAGTATTTGTTAAACAACCTCCCGGATTTGAAGATCCTACAAAGCCGAATCATGTGTATAAACTCTCCAAGGCTCTCTATGGTCTCAAACAAGCACCTCGTGCTTGGTATGAAAGACTTAGAGACTTCTTAATTTCAAAAGTTTTTAAAATTGGGAAAGTTGATACTACTTTCTTTACTAAGAAAATTGGAAATGATTTCTTTGTATGTCAAATTTATGTTGATGACATCATATTTGGATCTACTAACCAAGATTTTTGCGAGAAATTTGGTAATATGATGTCCAGGGAATTCGAGATGTCTTTGATAGGTGAACTAAGTTTCTTCCTCGGACTACAAGTTAAACAACTCAAGGAAAGAACTTTCATCAGTCAAAGCAAATATGTGAAGGATTTACTCAAGAAGTTCGGACTTGAAGAAGCAAAGCCAATCAAGACACCAATGGCCACAAACGGTCACCTTGTCTCTGACGAAGGAGGTAAATCGGTAGACTCAAAGCTTTATAGATCTATGATTGGTAGTTTATTATATCTTACTGCTTCTAGGCTCGATATTATGTTTAGTGTTTGTATGTGTGCAAGATTTCAAGCCTCTCCTAAAGAAAGTCATTTAATGGCCATTAAGCGCATTTTGAGGTATCTAAAATATTCATCTAGCATAGGGTTGTGGTATCCTAAAGGTGCTAAATTTGAATTAATTGGATATTCTGATTCAGATTATGCGGGATGTAAAGTGGATAGAAAAAGCACCTCTGGCAGCTGTCAACTGTTAGGAAGATCTTTAGTATCTTGGTCCTCCAAGAAACAAAACTCTGTATCTTTATCAACCGCCGAAGTGGAATATGTTTCCGCAGGTAGTTGTTGTGCACAATTGCTTTGGATGAGGCAAACATTGTTGAATTACGGAATAAAATTTGAAAAAGTGCCTCTTTTGTGTGATAATGAGAGTGCGGTGAAAATAGCCACAAATCCAGTTCAACACTCTCGGACCAAGCATATAGATATCCGACACCACTTCCTTAGAGATCATGTTAGCAAAGGTGATGTGGTGGTGGATAATGTGAGAACCGAAGATCAATTAGCGGATATATTCACTAAGTCCTTAGATGAAAGTCGTTTTTGCAAACTTCGAAATGAGCTTAACGTCATTGATATATCAAATGTGGCTTGACATGTTGAACTCATATTGCTTGTGCTTAAAGTATCACTTGTTTGTTTGAACTTCCTCTCTTAGAGCTTTTTAGACTCTTTTATCGGCAATTGAGTAAAGTGAAGCAAAAAATTGTTGAGTTATAAGATAAATATTTCCCCTTTGGTGATATTGTCTATATCTCTCTTATAATTATCTTATATTTATATATCACCCTATCCAAATCTCTTGAGCATCAAATCAATCAAAAATCCTTCAAGATTTTTAGTCTTTCCAGCGGTCGGACCGATCCAATTGCGGTTTGACCGAATGCATCTCCAGAGAGCATCTAAATTTTCTGCTTCCAGCGGTCTGACCGGTATCTTGTCCACGGTCTGACCGAATTTTCATGACCAGAGACCTTTTTATCCCGAATCTCTGTCCTTTTCACCGTCTTCCCCACTTGTCTCTTTCACGTGTACTCCAAAAGTCTTTGGACTCTTCCTCTCCGGTGAAACCCTCGCAACTCTCGGGCTAACCGTTGATCAAGACCTTCTCCAATCATGTCTTCTAGGTATATTTCTCATATCTCCCTTCTTTATCATTTTGTTCATCACAGGGTTTAGGGCAATTTTAGTGAATCTAGTTTAAATCCTTTCAATACCTAAAATTGATTCTTCATATCGATGCACTGATTGCCCATACTCATTTATCTGTCCACATTGCATCTTAATTTCACCTAAATCCCTGGATTCATGTCCAACCCTAACTCTACGGTTGCGCCGGTCTGATCGCCCCTGTTTCGGTCTGATTGATTGCAACAGCAGAGCCAGAGTTTGCTAATCTGTTATCTTATCAATTCACTCACTCTTACCTCTGAGTATCTTATCTGCTTTATCTCTTGCAAATCTTCTAGTGGTCGAGGTCCTCAAGGAAATATCTCCGTCCAAACAAATAATAAGAAATTGGCAAAGCGGCCAAAAAGGGCTCAACCCTCGAGCATTAGCGACTCTTAGGATGATGATTGGGTGCCCTCGGCCGGAGATTCAGAGACAGAACAGTCGTCACATTGTGGTGGATAGTCTCATGTGGGCATGGACATCAAGAGTGAGGACGATGAAATAAACGTCCACGCTTATCAAGGCCCAAAGAAGAATTGGACTTCAAGCGACTATACAAAGGCTAGGACCATCTACGCCTACAATCATGAGAATGACGCCTCTACTCCTCACTTCCACACGATGACACAGCAGGATGCCTTCTACGGACATTTGATCCACAAGAACATCTTCGAACACAAATGGATCGAATGGGCTTATGTTGTGAATCAGCCCATCATGGCTCCTTTGGTGCAGATCTTCAAGGATATTGGGCTCTATGACTTTGTGGAGCACAAATGCCCATGGAACGCCACTGCCATCAGACAGTTTTATGCTACGGTTGAGATCAGATGGGCGGACCAGCAGATCATGTGGATGACAGGTTCTAGGCGTTATGAGGCCACCTTTGAGGAGTTTGCTGCGGCAAACAAGATAAACTATGAGGAAATAAAGGAGGGGATCAACATGGAGGATGAGGATTACCTCCATGAGGATGACTGGCTTCAGTTTTATGAGCAGCCAGGAGGTGGACAGCGGATTGTACCTGGCACCGTTACAGGTCTCAAAGTCCTCCCTGCTGTAGTCAACAAAATCGTACGAGCCATGATTCATCCAAAGAGTGGAAATCGAGAAGCGGTCCGAGATTTCTATTGGAACTTCATCGACCACATCCTCAAGAGTCATCGGATTAACATTGTCTCATTTATCTTGAAGACAATTGAGGATGTCTCGGCAACCACTCTGCCGAATCTCTACTATGCTCCATTTATCATGTCCTTGCTGCTCCAGAAGACGAAGTTCCCTCGCGGTTCATGTGATATCAGACATCTCGGCTATAAGCCGTTTAGTGTCAACCCGCGCGTCTTGGCTCAAGGCCATGGAGCACAGCATCAGCAGCAGCAGCAGCAGGCTCAACCTATGCCTCCTCCTCCTCCACCTCAGGCACAGCAGACAGCTCAGTCTAGCCAAGCCCCCGCCTGGTTTACACAGTTCCAGCACCAGTTCCATCAGCCGATGATGGATCAGTTCGCTACTCTTCTCCAGGGGCTTGAGCTCGCTCGCTCGGACTTGGCGGCATTGAATGATCAGTTCCAGACCTTCTCGTCACGCCAGGATCAGTTCGAGCAGCGCTTTGACGCCTTCTCCACTCACTTCTACACCCGTTTCCCTCAGACTCCTCATTGTCCTCCCGATGATGATGCTCCCACCGATTCTTAGCTTTTATGGCAATTGATGCCACAGGGGGAGAGAAGAGAGTAGAAGAGTAGAAGAGAGTAGAAGAGTAGGGGAGAGATGAACCTTAAATGAAAATTTTTGGTGTAAAGTTTTAATTTAACTTGTTTAGTTGAATATCTCATTTATGATCTATGTGGATGACATTTATGTTGGATGACTCTTGTATGAGATTGTTACTTCATGATATATGAGATATGCTTATGTTATTTTCATATGACCTTGTGATGATGATATCATGTGTAGAATGGAATGTCTTATTTGTGATACCTCATGCCTATATAATGAATGGATTGAAATAGCATCTTATACACATGCTTGAACTCCACCAAAATGCCAAAATTCTCTTATTCATACATTTAGGGGGAGTGTGTCTTTCTCTTCGATGCTTATTGTAAAATTCCTTTTATGCGTAAAACTGATTCATCTACTCTTTATGTTGTCATCAATTACCAAAAAGGGGGAGATTGTAGCTTCTAGGCCCCTAAAGAGTGTTTTAGTAATTAATGACAATTGCAAATGCTATACTAACGTTACTTGCTAAGTGGTGTCAAGAAGAAACTCAATAGACAGGTTAAAGAAAGGCAAAGAAAGGGCCTCATGATGAAGAAAGGACATTGATCAAAGAGGCAAAGGTACGAAATAGGGTCTTTTCCATTTTTACCGGTCTAAGGTGATTAGAGAAGAATTTTGACCGGATTTTAGGATAGTTGCCATACTATTAAGAGGAGCATGTGGTGTATCACAAATTACTTCATCTATGTGCCACAAATCATAAAATCAACTTGCATTGCATACTAGAAGGTCATATCCTTTGAAAATGCTTGTTTCAGCTCATTTCTGCTTAGCACTGTCTCAGTCGGTCTGACCGTTTGTTAGACCGGTCTGACCGAATACACGGACTGACCGAATAGGATCTCGGACTGACTAACGTTATGTCTAAGTGTAGTTTATTCCTTAAAAAGGTCGGTTTATCCGTAGTTAAGTCCTAGGTCAGTCTCCTGGAACTTCTTGATTTATCTTTCTGTTGTTTTGTGCTATGACGGTCTGACCGTGCTTTTGAACTACGGTCTGACCGTATGGTCGGTCTGTCCGTTTTTATCGGCCTGATCGTATAACGTGTCCAGAAACTGCGTCGTCTCTGGACAGTTTCACGGTCTGACCAAAATTGGCTCCGGTCTGACCGTGTATGTGCCTGACAAGGGCAGGTGAGCATTTATTGCGCTTGTTTTATGCCGTTGTAATTGCGGCGGTCTGACCGGACATATACCTGCGGTCTGACCGTCAAGTGATCTTTTGCTCCCAACGGCCTGTAACGGCTATATTTTTTGTGAGGGGTATATATACTCCCATGCATGGCCCTGTTCACAACTTTTGGCAGAATTTTGAGCATTGTCATCATCCTTGAGAGCTTAAGCAAGTTTCATACACTCTAGGGTTCAAATTCTCGAATTTGTGAGAGTGTGCATTTGAGATCTTCTAGTGCATTACATTTAGATCATTAAATCAATCTTGTGGCACTAGAAGAAGGCTAAGTGATCATCACCGGCTTGTTACTCTTGGAGTTTGGCGGTTCCTAGACGGCTAGAAGAAAGGTTTTGGAGAGCTCTTCAAGGAAGATTGTGAAGAAGGCTCAAAACGTCTTGTGAAAGGGTTGAGCACGCCTTGCCGGAGCGGTAAAGTGCATCCTTAGTGAAATCAAGGCTTGGATAACTCATCACACTATTCCGGCTCAAGATCTAGGTCACTTCTCGAGAGAAGGTTGACTAGATAGAGGAGTGGTTAGAGATTTGAGTTTGCCTCAACGTGGATTAGAGGTGATCGGCAAATCACCGAGACCACGGGATATATCCTTGTGTTAAAATTGTTCATTGTTCATCTTGTGTTAATTATTTTCTCTCATTTACTATTAATTGTTTAATTAATTGTTAATTTGTTAAAATCGCCTATTCACCCACCTCTAGTCGATATCCAAGATCCCTTTCAGCCACACGAGGAGGACATGTCCTAATGCATCTGGACCGCACCAAGTGTGAATCAGTAATGTTGTGCAATACATATTGATTTCTCTCACGTATTTGATTTGCAATTCATTTCATATGATGTACTAACTTAATGTTTCTGCTTGCAGACATGGCTGACGATCGTCAACAGCTCCCCGAGTTACTCGACTAGTACTACCACGAGCATCATCGATCTTGAGCCTTGAGGTCCAGAGAGGAGCTTCAGCCCTTTCACTTGCGATCGTTCGGCACGACTTGGCCTCTCGACGAGAGGTACATCGCACGACTGAGGGCGGTGGGACTGCTACCTTTCGCCAGGACGATCACCAGAGCAGAGTCCTTCAGGCATGATTGATCACTAGTCTCTGCTCTAATGGACAAATGGAGGCCCGAGACACACACATTTTACTTCCAGTGGGGGGGGGATGACCATTACCCTCGAGGATGTGGCCATGCTGTTTGGTCTGCCAATTCGAGGTTAGGCTTGGGTACCACCACCCACTCTTGCCGGATAGGAGGCCACATTCACGCAGAGGTTCCACCCACTTCCTCTGGGGCAGGAGCCCTCCCACCATGACGTCGGCATTCCTGTGGATTGGCTCGCTCACTTCAGGACGTGCCCAGCGGATGCTGATGAGTGGACAGTCAACTGACACTTCGAGACGTACCTACTACACCTGTTTGGTGGCTTCATGTTCACTGGTATGCTTGGACATGGTATAGCTACAGATCTTTCACTTACTACATTCAATTCTTATCTTTGTGCTTGTTTGCAGGTACACACGGCAACACGGTGGACCGTTGGCTTGTTCCACTAGCGCGGGTGCTCGCTGACATGCCGATCGAGTAGATCCCACAGATCAGCTGGGGGTCGGAGATTCTGTGTGCGACGTACCGAGGGTTATGTGACGCTTGCGTTCAGCGTGCCCGATAGGCGAATATGGCCGGGTGTCCTCTGCTTGTTCTACTGTGGTCGTACGAGCACCTACCTATAGGACGACCGCTCGGCACCGACGTGACGATGGCTCTGCAGGAGGAGTACCCGCCCAGGGATGCGGAGGATGAGATCAAGCGCCCGTCCATGGGAGATCGTTGGTTGTAGCACGAGCTGCAATGGGCCACCGTCCAGGTGCACGCATGCTACAGTGTGTACATCGACGAGTTGGAGCTGCTCCATTCGTCGCGTGTTGTATGGAGGGCTTGGACGGCCACCTACATCGAAAGCACAGCTGCGGTCGGGATCTCGTCAGTATGTACGGAGGACTGGGACTTATGGCTCACTCGATGTGTTCTTGTCTTCAGCCATATGTTGGAGGTGTATGCTCCATGGAGGGTGATGCGCCAGTTTGGCCTTTTCCAGCCCATCCCCCCTCTCGACGCTGCACATCGGTTGTCGCACGACTAGCACGAGTAGGTTCGCGATCATCTCTATGCATAGTGCTTCGCCTCCATGAAAATACTTAACACTTTTGTTTTTCCTACAGGTAGACTCGTAAGGGCAAGAAGACGATCAGTTGGGAGGACCGATAGGCTCCTTACACGCGTCGCTGGGAGCAGACAGCAGGGATATATGTAGTGTGTTAGGAGAGGCCATATGATTCGACGACATATGACAACTACCTCCGATGGTACATCTCTCACACCATTGCTCGCAGTGCCCCACTAGCTCCTACGCCTGCTGAAGTGCCTGCTCCGAGCGTGCATCAAACATACGACCAACACCACGCATCCTGGGTACACCACCACGAACACACAGACACTCTATTTTCTGCTTGTTATTGTTATTTCCGCCTACCATTGTGTTGTGGTCTTGCAGGCTGACGGCTGGCCTCTGTGCGATCACCTCTGTGACGCGGCCACTACTCCATCGGAGGCAAGCACGTCTACTTATCACACCCGAGGAGTACGAGAAAGCCATCACCTTCGTTCACCGAGTCGCGTCCCAGTTGTCGCAGGAGAGTGCCGCCGTTTTGTCGACATTTGTTGCATCTCCTTCGCAGCCACGGCCGGCAGCTCATCGGCCCGACACAGCCGGGCCCTCAGGTACGGCCATCGACGCCCCGATTTATCTCGCTGCGCCCCTGCCCCGCTCTTATCATTCAGGTGTTCCACCTCATGTGGCGTCGCGTGGTAGTGTACGGATCTCTGAGGCTCCCCGTGGGTGCCCTTTGGACTCCGATTCTAGCCTGGGGTTCCACATCACGTTCGAGTCGAACGACGAGTATGTCACCACGTCGCAACATACGGTGGACGAGCATGTGGGTACGTCCTCGGTTGGTCCGTCCGCACCACCCAGTAGGCGCCCACTGTGCATTTGTCCTCAGTCAGTCCCTGCCGACCTAGAGGTGGTCCTCAACCCACCCTGCGTATGCAGACTACGTCGACGTGTTGAGGTCGACAAACGACAGGCGTCCGCACAGCTTGGTGAGGCCCCTCCGCCGTCGCAGGACCCTATAGAGCATGTCCCATATACAGGCGCTCCTGATCCAGGCTTCGACCGGGCGAGCGTCTAGCCCCCCTCCCCCATCGACAGCCGTCACAGAGGATGGTGCTTCCACGTAGCACCTTCTTACTGTCGCCGTTTCAGCGGATCGGCGTGATCGTCCGAAGAGGGGGCAACACTAGTTTTTTTTGCAACTGCATTTTTGCAAATGTCTTACTCCCTGTATGAGACATGATTTTGTTTGCATGTATGTATTACTTTGGTCTTTTCGAAATATGCAACTGCGTTACATTTTAGCACGGTTTGTGGAAAACCTTAACTTTTGTACTTTTAAGCTTTTCTACGATTCTACCTTTCTACTTTTCAGCCTTTCCACTTTCCATCTTTTCAACTATCAAGCTTTTCAACTTTTCAGCTTTCAATCTTTTCATAACCCTAATGCGTATAACTATCTACTTTTTTATGTTTTTGGTTGCTTTTTTACTATATTATTTTTTTCATAACCCTAACATGTCAAAACCCGGAAATAAAACTCATTCCACTATTTATCTTACATTTTCACATCCTTTTTTATGTTCAGTTCTCGCTTTTGGTAACCGATAAATTAAACCAACCATGAAATGTATGAATCAATCAACCCAACCCATCACGGCTCTTTTTTTCCCTGACTGGGTGGCCTGGGGTGGTTTGACAACCTCACATGGTGGTTCGACATCACGCCTCATTTCTAGGTTTTACCTACAATTTTTTTTGGGTTATTCGTAAAAAAAAAAAAAGACCTGCATGCTGTTCTAGAAACAACAAAAATCACATGAGTTGTTTTTGAAACAACAAAAACCACATCGGTTATTTTAGAAACAACAAAAACCATACGGGTAATTTTAGAATCAATAGAAACCATACGAGTTCTTTTTGAAATAAAAAAAATCAGGCCACCAGTCACCATCTGGGATGGCGACTTTGAGTAGCGATTGATGATGTGGCCTCAAGTCACCAGCTGGTCTGGTGACTAGTGGCGTTTCCGAAAAATCACTACCCGGGTTGGCGACTGGCGTTAAATCTACAATTCCTTTTTGTTCTATGTTATTTTTGAGTTTATTATTTAAAAATGTGTTTTCCGTATGAAAATTTCTGGTTAGAGAGGTGAAATTACAAAATTTCGCAGTTATATCAATGGTCAAAACCACTTAAAAGGTGGTCTCGGACCAAATATATATTGGTTTTGAAGTAAAGTGCGTAAAATATCTGGTTTGAAAATACAGAAAGTTATCTGGATTTTTCCGAAAGTAGAAGTGGTATTATGGAATTTTTCCTTATACTTAAAATCTTCACTTCTAGAATATTAAAGAAAATTCTAATATAAAAGATAAAAAATACATATTTTCTATGAGATACGAGCAATATGTTTTCTATAAAAACTGTGCTACAACCCCCTTTGATGTATGTTAATAGTGAGATAATTCATGAGAAGCAGCTGCGTGGAGGTATCATGTGGGTTTGCTGAATCAACAGACTCATCCAGACATCCAATCAACAAAATAAGCATGGATCACATGGAACTCCCCATTAATTAAATCGTTGTAGCCCGTAATGTAATCCATTTCCTTATTTTCCTCCTGTGATATACCCTACAAATAATAAATAATAAATGGATATATTTGTGCTTCTAAACCATATAATTCTCACATGAACTCCTAAAACCTGTCAAATAGTTACATCAAAGACGACAATATTTGGTCATGTCATTACATGATAAAATAAATTTTGTACATGACATACATCGTTATTTTTTTAAAAATAGTTTTAGTCTTATGAAAAAAAATTAAGAGATGGTTCAACCATTCATGATTACTATCCTACCTAAATTAGCATTTACATTTTTATGATCATCTACTTGCAGGTATCTTTATTTAAGACAACTAACTAATTATTCAATTTTCCATAGCCACACAAAAAAAGAACCCCAAAAAGTGGTCCCTTCCTCGTCCCCAACCTCCTGGTTCCATCTCTCTTTTCTAGTTTCATTCTCTCCACAAAATGTAATTTTAGTGTAACAGTAATATAATAATCTAAAAGACAATAATAATTTAGATTTTTTTTACCATATGAAATGCTAAAAATCCTATGAACATTTTTTTTTAAAATGTCTCTTTGCTGTAACTATTTTGTTTTGTACTAAAATAACAGAAGATATTTGTTTTTACTTTTGTTGTACATATAGATTACTTTTGAATGATAGTACAGTTTCTTTTACAATTGTATAATATCTCATTAAAATTATACAAAATCAAGAAGAAACAACCCTAATAATAGAGAGAGATAGATAGATAGATACAAAAAAAATATATCTACACTTAAATAATTGTTTTGAAGAATAATTAACAAATGATACATAAATAATTTCATTCTTTTAAAGAAAAGAACTTTTCTTCTTCACCCATATATTTACTGTAATGTATAAATATTAGAATTATACTTACTTTTGTTATAAGTATACATTACTTTCATATAATTTTTAGTTGCTTTCCGATAGATGTAAACTATGTCTGAAAAAAAGTTGAATTTTAGAGTCGTATATACCAACCAATAAAAGATGGGAAAGTGTAATTTAAGGTATTGATACCAGTCTAAATCGTCTTGCAAGGGGACAAGATCGGAGTAGTAAGATGAGTATTATGTCGTTCTTTTCTCAGGAACTAGAGAAGCGGAATTGTATACAAACTAAAATAAATCAATGAATGACAAAACTAAAATATACGAGAGAAAGAGAGAAGACGTTGGAAGAAATACAGAGAAAGAGACGTGGTCATGCCATGTTCGACTAGTGTTTGATTTGAACCGGTGGTCGCAAATACATGCAATAGAGACGGAAATCGATTAGCAATCTCGAAAAAGAGAGGTGCAAACCATTGCTAACGATTCATGGTCTACAACAAGTACTGACGAATCACAAGTACAGAACTAACATTAATCGTCCCCAGTTCTCAACCTCAAACATGGCAATCAACCAAATGAGGCTCAGCATTCTGATTTCGTGATAACTCCCTGAACAAAATCAATGCAACAAGAAAATCGCAGGGTAGTTATGTGCTTCACAATTTCAAAAGAATAAAGGGAGCAGTTAAATCAAGATTTCAATTCAGTCAAACTTCTCAAGGCAGCGAATAATAAACTAAAGGATTCACAGGATTGCAAAGAAGTTTTTTTTAGAACATTCCAATAAAACACAGGGATTTATAAAGAATATGGCAAGAATGTAGTAATACAATCTAGACACCACATTGCCACAAAACAGCATAGAGCACAACAAAGAGGGTGAACACTAAAATAAGAAAATTGAGCTCCTAGGACACCAATTCAAAGAAAATTGCATTAACAAGATCACAGAACTCAGTTCATTAGTACTCTCGAAAATCAACACAAGTTAACACTAAATTGCAAGCAATGGCTGAGAGCCCAGGTGTATTCGGAAAATACAACCTGTTAGGAAGGTTCAATATCATCTCTGTGATACAATCATGCTCATCTCATACATTCAAAGTTCATTTCCAGTGCATTGTTCTTCCCAATTGAGAAGCAGAACAACAAAAACTTCATCTAATTTATGACATTCAATCAATACAAGAGATTAAGCAATGAGATAGGGATGAAATTGTTAACCAGTTTGATGGAGAATTAGAGAAGATGCCAAGACTCGTATGAGACCACTTCAACAAAGAGTAGAGAAGACTGATGAGTCTCCGAGGCCTCGGAATATATCCTCGTGTCTTGGGTTGTTTCTCTAACTCACTTATTACTTGTTTCTCAATTGCATATTTGTTGAGCATTTGATCCTTAGTTTGTTTTAGGTCTTACCTGCAAAAACTTGATTTCTTTTCATACTTGCAAAAAATCGATTTGATTCAAAAGAATTTTTAAAGTCTCTTATTCAACCACACTCCCTCTAATCAATATTCTCGATCCAAAAAAAAAAAAAAAAACACATCCTCAAGTTCAAAGCTTACATTGATAATTGCCCTACACAAGCAACATGTGACCTCACTCAACCAAACTCCACTCTCTCCCATTGCCACCGCCTATGGGTTGACCTCCTTAGCAACACCTCTCCTCCATAACCTGATCTCCATCAACAACCTGTAGTTAACACCGCTAACCCATGATGTAGATGACTAAGGGGACCCTTTCACCACCACACCGCCGCTGGCGGCCTTTGCCCTCCCCCATCCTTCCTTGCCTCCACAGCAACTCACCTTTGCTAAATCAGCCCATCGCCACCGCCTCCCTCCACCATCTCACCCTTGCCTCGCCCACCACCATCATTGTCGTCTCTCCCTCCTCTACTATTTCAACAACTACCGCCAACTGCTTGATGAATTGCCCCACTCAAAGTTCTGCTGACTTATTCTAAGATTGGTTTGGCGGTGGGTGGTGAAGGAGAGGGACTGTGCTAATGGCATGCCTTGGTTCGGCCGCTACTAGTGGCTTCCCCTGTCCTCTATCGCTGTTAATGGTGTCACCCATCGCATAAAAATAGTTTCTTCTTTGGATTTTCAAAAGATGGGTAAAGATTCGGCCTCTTTCAGCAATGGCTGGATTAAAGTTGGCAAGACAGATCGAAGATAAACCCAATTTTTATAATAAATTGTATATCGCAGCTGGTCATTTAAGTCTTAAAACCAACTCTTTACTTTGTTGTCCTTGATCATTTTCCTAACATTAAATTTGCAGAAAACTTGTTTTCAAATTTTTTGTACAGGTTAGTGCATTGTTTGGGCTTTTGAGGCCCATACAAAGTCTGTTTTAGGAGAGGATTGCATTAGGACAAACTATCAAACAAGTGGAGGCCACCAGGAACCTAGACGGTTAGGCTATATGATCATGTTGACCATATACACTACAACGCAAAGAAGATATTATTGGGATGTTTGACTAATATAACAGGCATTATTTTTTGTCTCGTCACTACGACCAAAAAGACATTGAATATTGTGCCTCTATAAACATAATGACATTTGGCATTAAATCATGCCTCTAATAACAGAGATTGAGTAAAAACTAAAAATGATTTAAGAGTAAATGTATTTTGCTAATGCCAAGCCTCGAACTCATAACTATGTGAGCAAATTCTTTCTAAACAAGCCACACAAACCACCTCAACTAGACATGCTTATTTATTTAGAGTTGGAAAGAAATTATAATATTATAATTTTGTTTGAGAATTAGTGTCTAAAACATCTCAAACAATATCACTATTATATCAACTTTTATTTAAAACGTCACAAGAATGTCTTTAGATGATTATGTTTTGTAGCACATATTCTAAAATGTCTCAAACAATGTCCCCAGAGGATTAAGCTTTATAGTTGTTTTTTAAATGTCTCAAAAAACATGTCTAGAGAATAAAATTTTAGTAAGATTTGTAAACTGTCTCAAAGAACGTCTTTAGAGGACAAAATTTTACACTGATTTCTTAATATCTCAAAAAAGAAACATCTCTAAAGCACTTCATTTCGTTTTTAGAGACAAATTCAAAAAAACAACTATAGAAAGTGCCCTTAGAGGAGTTTTTGTAGTAGTGATAGGCTGACCGGATGGCCTGCCATCGGCTCCATTTGGTAAACTCGACTTAGTTCATGAATACCTCCAGTCTAACAGGCATTTGACGACGCTCAGAACCATCCTGACTGCGATCAAAACCCTAAGAGTCATCTTAAAAGAAGGCCAAGAAGCAGAAGTCGGGAGGGTCTATCTTTTGGATCATTGCTCTTTTCTCAGTCTTATCGTCCTGTGGAGGCTAGCTTGCTCGTCCTAGCTACGTACCTTCCATGCTTAGTTTACGCCACTTTTTACCTTTCCACTTTTTTATTCTCTCTCTGATTCAGGAAGAGACCCATTGTAAACACTTTGGTTGCTACGAAGAGTGATATGAATTTCATTTTTTTTGTTTTTATATTTATTGTACTTTCTTTTTGCTATGAGTAAGTAATTTCTTTAGGCCAAGAAGACGTAGTTGACCTAGTTTACCAGTAAGATATGAGTTGATCTATTTTCTTAGAATCATTTCTTTGGCTGCACATGTTTATATTTTTAAGATGTCTAATAACAATGATTGGTTATCGTTATTTCATCTAAATAATTAAGAACAAAGTTCATGATAAAGCTCTAGAATTGCTTAAACTTTATTTAATATTTTTAGATTACTAATAAATAGCTCAAATCCTCTGTTTTCAAGGTTTAGAAGCTAAAGTGGTAGGTAAACATGAAGAATACTACTTATGAGATCATCAACACAACCGCTTACAGGTTGCAATATGGGTTAGCAACTAATATCACTAATCCGTAAGCCTCTCTAAAGTGGAGATAAGATCAAATAGTTTTGGAATGCTGAAATCACGGGGCCATAATATCTTCACGTGAGGAGATAATTTGAAATCAAATCTACTTCAGCTTTCGGAATCACTAAAAGTAGGAGAGAAGCCCCTTGGAGATGAAACCCCCCACAACAAGTCCTCTTGGAGACTTTTAGGGATCCTAGCACAGCCATCTTCTTCCCTAGCCTCATTTGCAATGTAGGAATTTTATAGAAATTTTAGATGAAAGGAAACACAAACTCTCACTGGATGTGGGGTATTCTCTAAAATTTTTGTAGAATTCTTGCATTTCAAACAAGTCTTAGGTTAATTTTCTCCACTAAAACTCATTAGGAACTCTTTATTTCTTCTTAGACTAATACCTCCAAGATGTTGAAGATGAAGCCTTTGTGCTTCAAATCGATGTCGTGGTAAATGCCTTGCAATCCCTGAATTTAGTGGATTTTAAATCTATCAATAAAGTCAAGGAGATATTTACCTGTTTATTATTCATTGTCGTTCAAATTTTGTTTTAATGGAATGAATTATTTAATGCTAGCTTATACTTAAGTGTTCATCCAATTCTAGTAGGTTCATTCGCTTCCTTGGGAGAGGGGTGTGAGATCTTAAACCTCATATCCATAAACTTGTCTTTGTTCTGTTTCTTAATGTTTGTAGTAGTAGCTAGAGAATTGACCTTAGATTAAATTCACCGAGGGTAAACAACTGTCACATAGTGTAAAGGTCAATCGGATGTGTAGTGATGTCATGAAAGTGAGATGCATCTTTTTAAGAGATAATCACCTATAAAATTTAGAATAAAATTGATAAAAATAAAAGATAAATTAATCTTCTTATGATTATTTCATACTTACATTGATTAATTGAAATTATTGTATACCAAGAACAAGGATAGGGTCTAGTACCTCAATATATGCAATAGAGATTTGTAGTAGAGAACAAGGGGCCTGACAAAATATGGACCAAGAGATACACACTGAGATTTATACAGGTTCAAGAACGAAAATCTACCCCCTACCTCTTGTCGATATCCCTCCTTGGATCATCCAAGGGAAAGCCATCAAGAGGAATACCAATTTGATTTGTACTATATTAGAAAAACAGGGAGTATAATGAAGGTGTACGAAGTTATCGAAAGCACTTGGAATACTTCCGAGCAGTTATGTAGCTAACCTATATAAGAGAACTATCATAGGCCAAACACTTGGGAGCCACTTGGCGAGAATGTATGCAGTTATCTTCGGTGAGATGAAATCCAAGGAATCGAGGATGCTCCCAAATTTTTAGCTCCTCGTAGTAGTTGTTGAGGATGATATATCTTTATTTTTTCTCTTTTGATGATCGATCCCCTCAGGCAGGCAACTCTCGGGTATATATAGTACCCCTCCTCACAGTATCCAATTAGGACACGTGAGGTAATCTCAATATAATCTCTTGAGGATTATGGACGTTAAGATATGTGCAACATCCGGAGACATACCCTTCCTGTAATAGACCGGAGTGCTTTACGTAAGGTTTGTGAAGGGCACAAATCATGCTATTACGATATCTAGCACCCCAACGTGGACAAGAAGCCGGCCTTGTGCACTGAGTGGTTTTTTGAGTCTGCTCTAAGACTTATGCTCTTTGTCTTACAGATAGCACTCGAGCGAGAGTCCCACGAAGCAATTGCCCAAAAGATACGCTCAATTACAGAACCTAAAGAGACACCTTGTATACCCTATGAGTGGTTGCTAATTTGCGAGAGCAGTTGCTAATTTTGAAAAGATACTGGTTGGTTCGAGAATCGAAACGACGCTTTGCTTCCTTTTTAAGGAAATCTCTCCCCTGATTCAAGGCACATTTGCACTACAATTCTTCCTCATTTACTTCCGCCTCATAGACTTGTTTACTCTTCTCTCAACACTTCCTGAATCCATGGCAGACTAGGTTGTGTCGACAATCTCAAATAGCAAGATCAAGACTTTGATTGCGGAAGGGTTGCTTCCCAACGACGCGAAAGCCTCTGTCCCTTTGTCCCATACCTCACCTATGGAGGCGAGGGGAACAGAGATGATCGTGGTGCTGGAAGCTCAAGTTCAGGAGGGATTAAGATTCCCCAAGCACCCATTTCTCAAGGAGTTCCTGGAGTAGGTAGATCTAGAGATCTTCAACCTTGCTCCGAATACATTCTCCCACTTTGATACATTCATATTTCTCTACGAAGGATACCTGGGCATTTCTCCCTCTCTCCCACTGCTGTTTCACTACTTCTCTGTACTGGGTGTGGTCAAAACCGTGCTGGCCAAGCATACCTAAAGTTGTACTAGGTTATGATGGGCAATTACGGAATTATCTGGTGGCGGCGGTGAAGGACAGCGTATAGATATGGCAAGAGAAGTAGTATTTCCTCACCCGGCCACCAAGGTGCGACCTGGTTTTTGATGGCGCACTGGTGGGGAAGTAGAAGTTCTGTGGCCTAGAGCTATTGTCTGCGAAGCAGTAGAGATGGGCTGAGGAGATAGCTCAGTTACACTATTCGGTGACAATGCGGGATGTCACCATCGAGTACATAAGAATACAGATACCGCCACTAAAGGATAGATTTGAAGTGGCATCGGCCCTAACTTCCCATTGTCATCTTGATTTTGATGCCCCTAAGGGTAAGTGATCAGAGCCCTTTTTTTCCTACAAAAGAAAATCTCCCCTCCTCATAATTGCATTATTATAGTTCAGCCAGAGGAGGAGGCTCGGGTGAGGACAGCGTCTTTCCTAAGTGCCGAGACTCTACACGAGGCTTCCTTAACCACTTCCATGAGGATGCAAGTGGTCCGACCATCTAAGGTGCTTAATGAGGAATCAGCTCAAGTCACCTCCCTGAGGGCAATGAGACCGGTCATCGATTCTGGAGTGACCAAGAGTTCATCCAGTGCTTGTACGATGATCCGTTTGAGACATTGTCTTGGTTTTCGCATTAGCCTTGCACAGATATTAATATGCGGAATAACGGGATCTTACTCAGAATTACCGAAACCCATATTGATCGGAAACACAGTTCAAAAGATAGCATGCTTTTTATTTCAAAGAGAGATCTTTACACGTCGACGTTAGGACGCACTTGCCTAGGTCGATCAATGAACTAGACTCGATCTGATCTATGCAAAAGTAGATACTTAAGTAGATAATCTATCTATCCTATTACAAGATATTTATAGTCCAATTGTATGAGTATGTATCAGACTCAACGACCTAAACGTATTAGACCTGGGCACTAACTAAACATAACATATAAGATTTAGTTTTGTGATCTTGGGAAGGATTCGATTTCTGGTCGAGTTGTATTCTGATCCATATACATATAACTAAGGTCGTGGAACCTTGCCGAATTTGATTAGGTCGCGGTCGCGAAGCCTTTGCGAACTGGAAGACTCGAAGATCCTCTCAGATCATGACTCCCCTGTTGAGAAGGAGCCAGCTCCCGTTGCAACCATGATAAAAAATGGAGATGTGGAAATTAAGCTTTACCATCTTCTCGAGTGTACCACTTTTCCACACATGCTCGTTGATCTTTCCGGCTGATTTGAAAAGACTCTCGTGTACTGCTATGGATGGTTATCACCTTCTTCTCAAAAATCACGTCGTCAAGTAGAGGTTCTTCCCGTTGATAGACTAAGTCTTCAACAGATGGTACTATAGTATCTGGCTCATCATCCAACATTGAAGGCTCAAAGAGTTTAAGGTGTTCAATATTGACAACTGAGTAAATATCCATGTATGGAAGTAATTCGAGCTAACAAGCATTATTACCAACTTTTCGCAAAATCTGAAAAGGACCATAACGAATGGGTTTAAGCTTTTTACCTTCACCTTTAAGTCTCTCCTTACTTAAATGTAGCCATACCATATCACCTTCTTGTAATTGAGCATCAACTCGGTGTCGATCATGTCGCGCCTTGTATTTGAGTTGAGTTTTCAGTAAGTTCTGTTCAACCTCACTATGGAGCCGTTGAATACCTTTCAGGAATTTTTGTGCTCGATCCTGATCAGATACTTCCTTGCTATTCTGCACTGAGGTAGGGATCATAAAGTCCATGTCGAATGAACTTTGTGGTAGAAATATCAAACAGATCTCAAACGGTGACTTTCCAGTCGAACCATGCACTACTTGATTAAAAGCAAATGTAGGTACGGTATGTTTTCATCCTAGGACTTCAGATGCTGAGAGTTAAAGCCCCTCAAAAGATGAACAACTATTCGATTTACCATCTCGGTTTGACCATCAGTTTGAGGATGAAAAGCAGTACTCCTCTTTAGCTTTGTGTCCATCATCATCCAGAGTGATCGCCAAAAGTGACTAAGGAACTGGGTATCACGATCAGACACAATAGAAATTGGTAGTCCGAAATGTGTCCAAACGTGCTGAAAGAATACCCGAGCTGCCTCTTCTCCCATGATAGTCTTTTGACAAGGTATGACAATTATCATTTTGGAGAATCGATCAACGACCACAAAGAGATAGTCATTGCCACATCGGGTTTTAGGCAATCCTCCCAAGAAATCCATGGATGTACTTTCCCATGGTCGCGATGGAATTGGCAGAGTGTACAAACCTAATTTTTGGTTTGTCGGTTTCGAGATGCCGCAGTGACCACAGCCTCGAACAAAACTAGCCACATCCTACTGCATACGCGGCCAGAATACATGTCGGTGAAGATTTTGCTAAGTCTTTGTAATCCCAAAGTGACCAGCGGCCTTTGATGTATGCACTTCTCATAGCCATTGAATTCGAGGTGCTCCACGAAGTATACAAAGTAAATTGCCTTTGTACAAGAGTCCTTCTTGACGAACAAACTCTGTAGGCTTCCCTGTTTCGAGCTCTGCCAGTGCTGATTGAAAATCAGGATCTTCACTATACATCGTGGCATAGTCATTATGACATGAGGGTTCGATCTACATAAATACTAATAAGCAGAGGGTCGTAACTGGTGGTCGCGACAACATGTCAGTAAATTTATTGTGTACGCCCTTCTTGTACTTGATCACCAGGTTAAATTGCTGTAGATACGACATCCACTTCATATGTCGAGCTTGCTATAGGTTCAATTGAGTTTACAAATATTGCAAAGGTTGATGGTCGGTGTGGACAACAGTCTCTTTACCCAAAAGGTAACACCACCAATGTTTTACAGCCTGATGCAGTGCACATAACTCCTTGTCATACGTTAGATAGTTCTTCTGAGCTCCCTAGAATAACTCAGAGTGATATGCTACTAGTCGACCTTGCATGAGCACTGCGGCCATTGCATAACCTGAGGCATCAGTTTCTAGCTCGAATGGTTTCTTTAGATTCGGCAAAGCTAACACAGGAGCTTCACTGATCTTCTTCTTTAGCAAAAGAAACGTTCCTTCATGCTTCCCTGTCCCCTTGAACTTCTGATCGATCTTGTTTAATGCATGCAATGGAGAAGCCACAATCGAGAAGTGTCGTATGAACTTCCGAAGGTATTGGCATGCTCCCACAAAACTATGCACTTCCATAATTGTTCACAGTCGTGGCCACTCGCGAATCACGTTTATCTTATCTGGGTCGATTTGCAACATACCGTTGCCAACCACGAATCCCAGGTATAGTAGAGTTTGCTAGCCGAACTCGCACTTCTTACGGTTGAGGTGAAGTTGATGTTGCCGAAGTTGTTTGAACACCTTTTCGACATGAAGGAGGTGCTCGTCCCACAAATGACTATAGACTAGTATGTCATCGAGGTAAATGATCACAAAGTTGTCAATGAACTGTTGCAATACATTATTCATAAGACTCATGAAAATAGCTGGGGCGTTGCAGAGGCCAAACGGCATGACCAGCCATTCGAATAGACCTTGTCGCATTTTGAACATGATTTTCCATGTATCCTCCTCTCGGATGTTGACTTGATGATACCCCGACTTAAGATCCAATTTTGAGAAGATAGCAGCATGCTTCAATTGATCTAACAGGTCATCAACACGAGGAAGGGGTTACCGGTTCTTTATGGTGATCTTGTTCAGTGCTTGATAGTCGATGCACATACACCATGTCCAATCTTTCTTTGGCACTAACACTACAGGAGATCCATAAGGTGAACTACTCGATTGAATGACACCATCGTTCAGCAACTCACCAAGTTGTCTTTTGATCTTTTCATTCTCCAATACCGAGTTGCGATACATACTCAGATTGGGAAGTGTTGCATTGGACATGAGCTGAATTTTGTGCTCGACTAGATATTTCGGTGGACGACTCTGGGTACTTTTGAACAGTCAATGTATTTCTCCAGTAGTCCTAACAAACGACCAAAATCTTCTCGGCACACCAACGACAATGCTTCTCGAGTACTATCACTTTGACCAATGGGTCGAATCATGACAAGCACGTATTTGTGACATGCATTGACGATTATCTTGGCCTGATTTGCTGTAATCAAGTTCGATGTGTTGATGTGGATGTCTCTATTGATCAAGAACTTAACTCCATCTTTAGTGAACTCGTACTCTTGCGCTCGCTGATGGAAGTGAGCGTCTCGATCATACAGATACGAATTCCCAAATATCACCTGACAGATATCGATAGGAACAACGTCACATTGAACCTCATCGATATAACGAGCAGAGAGCGCAAACTTCAGCACACATTAACTCGTAATCTGTTGGTTCATGTCAGATGTAAACCAACCCAGCAGATACGGTCGTGGGTGTGTGGTCGCCTTCAAACCAAGTCATTGAACCAGTCTAGCGGAGACCATATTTTTCTGGCTTCTAGGATCGAATATCACTGCGACCACTTCGTGCTTCACCTAGATGTTAATGGTGAACAAATGCTCCATCCGATGATGGTCGTTCGGTGGATCCAAACCTTTCTCCTTTGGCATTGCCATCAGAGACAAGGTTGCATCCACCTCATCGACCGAATTCACTCGAACAACTTCTTCTGTTGGTGGAGCCATAGTAGTCGTGGCTGTTCTTTTTCCTGGTTCGAACTTCTTTGGTCGAAGTTCAGGATGAAGCTTGTAGCATTTATCCTTGGTATGTCCCGTGACTTGACAATGCTCGCAAAAGGTACCCGTGCCCAGTTTCGAAGCGATCTTCTTCAGACTTGGCTTTCTTTTTGTCGAGGTCGCACTTTCCTTCGTGCCTTTGTCGCTGAGGGATTTATTCTTCTTTTCAATCGCCATATATAACAGTTGTGCTCATGATCGCGATGTCTTGGACGCCGAACAGACTTAACTCAGCACTCGTCAATTTTTGAAGTCCAGATGTGTATTTCTGAAATACCTGGGGATCGGACAACGATATGTCAATGACCATTTCTGGTCTCCAGAACTCCATAGTATAGTCCTGGACAGATTGGTCGCGCTGTTGGTACAATCAGTGGCAACGATCTCATCTCTCCTCAAGGTAACCCATCGGGTAGAATTCTTGTCGCACGAGTCATTTGAACTGACCCCATGAAAGGTCATCAGCTTCACCACTGGCAATAAGGGCCTTTCACCAAGTCTTGGCATGGTCCTTCATTTTCAAAGGTGCGAACTTCACCTTTTGAGTGCTATTGAACCCTTTGAGGTCAAAGTAGGTCTCAAACTGGTCGATCCAAGAATCCAGTTTTTCGGCATCGATCACCCCATCATATATGGGTATATCAACCTTAGCCTCGAGCTTGAAAGATCTGACAGTTAAGGAGGTGTTGATGAGGTCGTCGGCCTTATGGTCGTTTTCGTCTTCATCTTCATCTGCCCTGCGCAAGCTTTCACCAATCTTCACACCCTTAACCTGGCCTTTGAAGCATCAATTTCAGAAGGCACAGCTATGGCCTGCTGCTTAATCCAAGCAAGTACAATATCCATGTCGATGGAGAGCTTAGCCATTTGTTCACTAGGTTAGCTTGAACAGAGGTATCATCAGACATTGTCGGAGATACAACTGTAGGAGCCGTCGATTGATCGCCTGAAGTTTCGCCGAAAGTTTTGTAACCCTGGTGAGTCTTCACCATCTGCAGGACAGAAAAGTTGCTCTGATACCAACTTGATCTATTTGAGACCTAGCCTTTGTTTTTGTACTAGGCTCACCCAAATACTAATATGCGGAATAACAGGATCTTACTGAGAATTACCAAAACCCAAGTTGATCGGAAACACAGTTCAAAAGATAGCACGCTCTTTATTTGAAAGAGGGATCTTTACACGTCGACGTTAGGACACACTTGCCTACGTCGTGTAACGCCCCAGATTTTTGCTACTCTTTTAGTATGTCAGTCAGTGCATCTCTATTGAATCTCTCGGATGTCTCGACCATGTCTCTGATAAATCCTAGAAGAATCCTCCAAATCTTGACCTGGTCTAGATCAGATTATCTCAAGATTATGGTCCGGGGTATGCCAATACCTTAATTCAAAAAGTTGGCAGCAGAACTCTATCATTAAGACCATTTTCGCAAATCAGTCCAAAAGTATTACAGATTGATCCTTTTCAGATTTTTCAAAAGCCTGAAAAGGCTAAAAGCCACAAATTAGCTCCAAATCTTGATCTGATTCAGGGGATATCTCCCATTCTCTACTCAGTACAAAACCTTCTTCTGTGAGGATCTCAAAATCTTTTCCTAGGTCTAAGTTATTTGATTTCGACAAAACCCAGATCCTAACTACCCTAATTACCCTATTTTCATTTAGCTCAAAACTAGACCAAAAACCCCAGATTTTGTCAAGAGTCTTTGCTAAACTATTTGTTGAGTTTAGTTGATCTGTTTGAGACCTAGCCTTGGTTTTCGCACTAGGCTCGCCCAGATTCTAATATGCGAAATAACAGAATCTTACTCGGAAATACCGAAACCCAAAGGTTGATCGAAAACACAGTTCAATGTAATTGCACAACTCTTTATTTCAAAGAGGGCTTTACACTCGAACGTTAGACACACTTGTCTACGTCGAAGGACCTATAAGTGTCTAAAACTCAAATAAGTTCTATGACTCTTCGATGATCTAAACTAGACCTATTACAAGGTATTTATAGTCCAATCGTATGAGTACGTATCAGACTCATATAACTAACTAATCCTAAACGGATAAGCTTAGTTATACATCTTTGGATCGGATTACAATTCCGAATAGGGAACGAATTCTTTTTTCATGGTCGCGGACCCATCCATGATCGCGAAACCTTTCCGAACACGGTTAAGGTCACGAAACCGTATGCGATCAGGACTTGGTCGCGAAGCCGTATGCGATCAGGACTTGAAGATCCTCCCGGATCATGACTCCCTTGTTGAGAAGGAGCCAACCCCTGTTGCGACCTCTCGATCAAACTGGAGATGTGGAAATTGAGCTTGTCCATCTTCTCTGGTGTACCACTTTGCCGCACGTACTCGAAAAGTCTCCTTTGTGCCACTGCGGGTGGTATCACCTTCTTCTCCAGAATCACATCTTCACATAGAGGTTCGTCTCATTGATAGACCAAGTCTTCAACAAATGGTACTATGGTATCTGGCTCATCATCCAGCATTGAAGGCTTGAAGAGTTTGAGGTGCTCAACATTCACAACCGAGTAAATATCCATGTATGAAGGTAACTTGAGCTGACAAGCATTATTACCCACTTTCCACAAAATTCGAAAAGGACCATAACGAATGGGTTTGAGTTTCTTACCTTCACCTTTAAGTCTCTCCTTACTCAGATGTAACCATACCATATCACCTTCTTGAAATTGCGCATCAACTCGGTGCCGATTCTGTTCAACCTCACGATGGAGTCATTGAATACCTTCCAGGAATTTTTGTGCTCGATCCTGATCAGATGCTTCCTTGCTGTTCTGTGCTGAGGTAGGGATCACAAACTCTATGTCGAATGGACTCTGCGGTAGAAATCCTAAACAGACCTCAAACGGCGACTTTCCAGTCGAACCATGCACTGCTCGATTAAAAGCAAACTGCAGGTACGGTATGCTTTCATCCCAGGTCTTCGGGTGCTTCGAGTTATATCCTCTCAAAAGATGAACGACTGTGCGATTTACCACCTCGGTTTGACCATCAGTTTGCGGATGAAAAGCAGTACTCCTCTTTAGCTTGGTATCCATCATTGTCCAGAGCGATCGCCAAAAGTGACTAAGGAACCGGGTATCGCGATCAGACACAATAGAAGTCGGCAGTCCGAAGTGTGTCCAAACGTTTTGAAAGAATACCCGAGCTGCTTCCTGTCCCGTGATAGTCTTTTGACAAGGTATAAGAATAATCATTTTGGAGAACCGATCAACGACCACGAATAGATAGTCATTGCTGTTGCATCTAGGCCTTCATGCCTAACCCTAATTTTGATGATTAATGAAAACAAAGTGTTCCGGACTAATTGTGTTTTTGAGATTAATTGATACAGGGATTAGTTGGGAAGAAATGCAATATGGTCAAGATAAACCCGACTTGAAGTGAAGCACAAGATGCAGGAGAGCAAATGACAAGACGCAAATCATGAAGATGCGAAAGACCTCAGGTATTATGAGTTTCTTATATAAAATCTTGATCTTTTGATCAAGTCGAGTGCTTTTCGATCCACCGAGAGTTTCAGTTCTTTCGCATTTGCATTCACTTAGCTTCTCGGTGCGTGTTTGGAGGTCTAGAGAAGACCTCACTGCCTTTTACTCTTGGTGAGCGCCCTCACCTAGACGGTTCGGAGGCGTGGCCGTTGATCTCTCCGTTCGGAGATTGTCGGAGAGGCTCGGCAAGTGTGTACAAGGCAACGGTGCTCGCCTTTCCGGAGTGGACAAGGAGCAACCACTAGTGATAATATCCTTTGTGGATATTGAGGCAAGACTCAAGTGATTTGAGTGCTTCAACGAGGATTAGTGGAGACTGGGCGAGTCTCCGATACCTCGGTAAAAATCGTTGTGTTCGTTCTCTTTTCCCCTTACTTATATTATTTGTTTTGATTTGCTTTTATTTGCTTTGAGTTTTAAAGTTTTTAAAAGCCTCCTATTCATCCCCCCCTCTAGTCGGCATCCTTGATCCAACACGTGGTATCAGAGCTTGGTCTCTCGATTCATTAGGCTTTACCGCCTAGAGAGAGGATGTCGTCAAGTGGTGATTTTCTTCTTGGTCATACCGGTCGTGCGCCTATCTTTGATGGGACAAATTATCCTTATTGGAAAGTGCGCATGTTGGTATTCCTAGAAGCTATGGGGCTTGATGTATGGGATATCGTTAAACTCGGCTTTACTCCTCCGGTTGATCCGACAAGTCAGTTTGAGGACGATAGGAGAAAGTTGCATTTAAATGCCCGTGCAAAAAATGCACTCTTTGCCGGTTTATCCTTAAATGAGTTCAATCGTGTGAGCAATCTCACGACTGCTCATAAGGTTTGGACTACCCTCGAAGAAATTTACGAGGGAACAACAAAGGTTAAAGAGGCAAAATTGCTAATGGTGAGGCAAAAATATGGGACATTCACCATGTCATCAACCGAGTCCGTGGATTCCATGTTTACTCGGTTAAATAACATTGTGAATGAACTCAAGGGTCTTGGTGTTGTTTTTACTGACCTTGAGCTTGTGAGAAAGATGCTTAGGGCCTTGCCGGAAAGTTTCGACACTTTGGTCACGGTTCTCACAAACTCCGATCTATCGACCACAACACCAACCGATCTTTATGGGAACCTCATCACCCATGAGATCACAAGAAGGAGAAGAAGGAAGCAGCCGAACCCGCGGAGACAAAGAAGAAAGCTTTGGCCTTCAAAGCTAATGCAAGAAACAATTCAAGCGATGGCTCCTCCGATGAAGACCTCGCACTCATGGTAAAGAACACTCAAAAACTCCTTCGCAGGTTGCATAAAAAGGGTGTCAACATAGACACACGACCAAAGGGGCAAAAGCAAAACAACTTCAAGGACATCATTTGCTATGGATGCCATGAGAAGGGACACATAGCATCAAGATGTCCAAACAAGAACAAGGCATGGAACAAGAAGAAGAAGTTCTTCAAGAAGAAGAATGAAGAAATCAAAGAAGCTTGCTTTGGAGAGTGGATGTTCGGCGGAGAGAGCTCCGACTCCGACTCTGACAATGAAAGAAGTTGCTCCAAGAAGATGGCCGGACTAGCTCTCGGCAACATCAACACTTCCACTAGCTCATCCATTTGCCTTATGGCCAAAGGCGATGAAAAGGTACACTCTAACGATCCATCATATGATGATTTAGTTGAAATGATAACCGAATTAAATGAAGTTTTTGGAAAAACTAAAAAGAAGTATAAGGCGCTTAAGGAAGAACATTCGTCCCTACGTGCTCAATACTCTGAGCTTAAAGATTCATATGAAAGCATGCTCATAAAAGATGTTACAAATGCTTCATCTAAGGTAGATGTTTCAACTTCATGTAACTTGAATGAATCTCCCTCTAGTAGTCATCACATTCCATGTGCTTCAAATGATAACATCTTAAATGAAAATAATGAACTTAAGGCACAAGTTGAAAAACTTGGAAAAGGCTTAGAAAATTGTTATAAAGGTAAAATATCTCTTGATCTAATCCTTAGTAAACAAAAATGTTCTTTTAGAAAATAAGGATTAGGATATTTTCAAAAGAAAGGAAGGAAACAAAATTCTAAAACTATATTTGTTAAAGCATGCAACACATTTTGTCATAAATGTCATGAAACCGGTCATTCACATGAAGCATGTCCCTTAATGACTCCTAATTATTTTGATACTTGCTACATGCTTCAAAAGTCGAGAAAAGATTATGCTATAGCAAAGTATGTTGGTGCACCCATGTTAAACAAAACGAAGAAATCTATTTGGGTGCCCAAAGCTTTGATTGCTAACATTGAAGGACCCAAAAAGGTTTGGGTACCTAAAAGAACTTAATTCTTTGTATGCAGGTGAACTACAAGACCGGTGGGAGACATTGGGTGCTAGATAGCGGATGCTCCGAACACATGACCGGTAACAAGAAGTTGTTCACCTCAATCAAAGACAACTCAAGCGAGAACCAAAAGATTACCTTTGGCGACAACCGTCAAGGAAATGTGGTAGGCTTGGGTAAAATCGCAATCTCAAATGATATTTCTATTTCTAATGTTTTATTGGTCGAATCTCTGAATTTCAATTTGCTTTCCGTTGCAAAAATTTGCGATTTTGGTTTTAGTTGTACGTTTTATCCAAAAGAAGTTTTGGTTGAAAGTTTAAAAGATAAATCTTTGATCTTTAAAGGCTTTCGTTTTGGAAATCTTTATCTGGTTGATTTTCACTCGAAAGATGCATCTTTGTCAACATGTCTTGTCTCTCAAACCTCGAAAGGTTGGCTATGGCATAGACGACTCGCACATGTTGGGATGCATCAATTGAGAAAACTTTTGAAACGTGATTTGGCTGTTGGCTTAAAGGATGTGAATTTTGAAAAGGACAAACCTTGTAGCGCTTGTCAAGCGGGCAAGCAAGTAGCTACTTCACATCCGACTAAGCGCATTCTTTCAACTTGTAAACCTTTGGAACTCCTTCATATGGATTTATTTGGACCTTCTGAGTTCCAAAGTATCGGGGGTAGCAACTATGGTTTTGTGATTGTTGATGATTTTACTCGCTACACTTGGGTTTTCTTTATTTCCCAAAAATCTGAAACCCCCGATGTTTTCAAAAGTTTTGCAAAACGTGTTTCTACTGAATTCGAATTATCCATCAAGAAAATCTGTAGTGATCATAGTGGAGAGTTCGTTAATTCAACTCTATTTGATTTTTGTGACTCTCTTGGAATTAAACACGAATTTTTCACATCCTACACTCCACAGCAAAATGGAGTCGTTGAAAGGAAAAATCGAACACTTATAGAAATGGCAAGGACTATGCTAAGTGAGTATGATACTCCTACTCGCTTCTGGGCTGAAGCCGTGCATACCGCTTGCTATTCTATAAATCGACTCTATTTGCATCCTTTTCTGAATTTGACTCCTTATGAACTTCTTATTGGGCACAAGCCAAATATTTCTTATTTTTGAGTCTTTGGTTGCAAATGTTATATTCTTAAGAAAAGAAATTTTGGTGGTAAATTTCAAAGAAGAGTAGATGAAGGCTTTCTAGTCAGATACTCCACCACTAGTAAAGCTTATCGTGTTTTCAATAAAAATACAAGTTGTATTGAAGAATCTAGTGATGTCGAATTTGATGAAACTAATGGCTCACAAAAGGAGCAAGTCTCTCATGAAGTTTCAGGTGAAGATCTTCAAGAAGGCATGAAGAACATAACCATTGGAGATATCAAGCCAAGAGAAGAAGATCAAGAAGATGATGTCAACATTGAGAATGTTGATCAAAATGTATCATCATCTCATGTTGATCCTCCAGAACAAGATCAAGATGAAGCTGTACAAGATGAAGCACCAAGGCAACATCAAACGATCACCAAGGATCACCCTCTAGACCAAATATTGGGTGACGTCAGTAAGGGTGTTCAAACTCGATCTCATATTGCTGCATTTTGTGAACATCATTCATTTGTGTCTTCTTTAGAACCCAAACATGTTAATGAAGCTTTAAATGATCCTGATTGGGTTAATGCCATGCATGAAGAACTTAATAACTTTGCTAGAAATGAAGTTTGGACTCTAGTAGAAAGACCCAAGGATCATAATGTAATTGGAACAAAATGGGTTTTCAGAAATAAGCAAGATGAAAATGGTGTTGTAATTAGAAACAAAGCTCGTCTTGTTGCTCAAGGCTTCACTCAAGTCGAAGGATTAGACTTTGGTGAGACTTTTGCACCTGTAGCAAGATTTGAAGCTATTCGCATTCTTCTTGCTTATGCATCATGTTTTAATATCAAACTTTTTCAAATGGATGTTAAAAGTACTTTCTTAAATGGTGAAATTTCTAAACTTGTGTTTGTTGAACAACCTCCCGGTTTTGAAGATTCAAAATTTCCAAACCGTGTTTTCAAATTGTCAAAAGCTCTCTATGGTCTCAAACAAGCTCCTCGAGCTTGGTATGAACGACTTAGAGACTTTCTATTATCAAAAGGTTTTAAAATTGGGAAGGTTGATACAACTCTCTTTACAAAGAAAATTGAAAAGGATTTGTTCATTTGTCAGATTTATGTTGATGATATTATATTTGGGTCTACTAATGAACATTTTGTCATGAGTTTGGAGAGATGATGTCTAGGGAGTTTGAGATGTCCATGATTGGTGAGCTGAGCTTCTTCCTCGGTCTGTAAATCAAGCAACTCAAGAACGGTACGTTCGTGAGTCAAACAAAGTACGTGAAGGACCTGCTCAAGCGCTTTGGGATGGAAGACGCTAAGGCAATCAAAACTCCCATGGCGACCAATGGACATTTCGACATGGACAAAAGCGGCAAATCGGTCGATTCTAAACTGTATAGGTCTATGATTGGTAGTCTTTTATATCTTACTGCATCTAGGCCTGATATCATGTTTAGTGTGTGCTTATGTGCTAGATTTCAATCTGATCCTAAGGAATGTCATTTAATTGCACTTAAAAGAATTCTTAGATATTTAAAATGTTATCCCAGTTTAGGACTTTGGTATCCTAAAAATGCAAATTTTGAATTAATTGGGTACTCTGATTCTGATTATGCTGGGTACAAGATTGATCGAAAGAGCACATCTGGTAGCTGTCAGTTGTTGGGGAGATCTTTAGTATCATGGTCATCTAGGAAACAAAATTCTGTAGCTCTTTCTACAGCTGAAGCTGAATATGTGTCTGCAGGCAGTTGCTGTGCTTAATTATTATGGATGAAGCAGACATTTTTGGATTATGGGATTATATTTGATAAAGTGCCACCCTTATGTGATAATGAAAGTGCCATTAAAATTGTAAATAATCCTGTTCAACATTCTAGAACCAAACATATTGAAATAAGGCACCACTTTATTAGAGATCATGTGGCAAAAGGTGATATTGATGTGAATTATGTTAGAACTGATATGCAACTAGCTGATATCTTCACTAAACCCCTAGATGATTCAAGATTTAGCTTTTTAAGGGGTGAACTGAACATTATTGATATATCAAATGCTAGTTGATGTGCTAAATGTGTTGTTTGTATAAAATATTATTATTTTATTCCCTCTCTGGTCTTAGATTGCTTCTGGTCGAATTTGACCAAACTGACAGTCAGTTTCTCAAACTGACAGTCAGTTCAGTAGTTAGGAGCCTGGTCTTAGTCTCTGGTCGAAGTCATTGTCATAACTGACAGTCAGTTTCACAAACTGACAGTCAGTTACGTGCAATCGATTTTGATCGTAGCTCCTGGTCGTGTTCGAGTCTCAAACTGACTGTCAGTCTCATACACTGACTGTCAGTTTCAAAACTCAGTTCTGTGAACTGACTGTCAGTGTGGTACACTGAATGTCAGTTCTATGTTTCTGAGTTTGGAACTGACTGTCAGTTGCGGGATCCAAAACCCTAAAATCCCCCGTTCTTTCTTCTGGCCTCTTCACCTTTCTTCTCGCCGCCGTTGTGTCTTGCGCCCCCTCGCCGTCGCCTTTGCGCCTCCTCCTCGCCGTGCCTCGCCACCACATCCTTGCGCCTCTTCTCGTCACCGGTGAGCTCCTCACCGCCGGCGCCACCGTCCTCGACCGTCTCGACCTCGTCGGCTTGTGGCTCCTCTGTTCCACGGCTTGACTCCTCTGCACCACACCTCTTCGTCGTGTGCAGTGATCGCGATGTAGACCTAGCCCTGCGCCGCGATGTAGACCTAGCCCTGCGGATCCTCCGTCTCACTCTGGTCCCCATGAGAGGAGATAGGGCTAGGGTCACCTATCTGGCCCTCCACGTCCTGATTTCTATCTTTCAGGAGGAGCCATTCGACGCTGCTGATCTCATCATCAGTGAGATTCAGCAGGTCCTTCTTTCCCCGCGCCGTCAGCTGATATACGCTCCGTATATCATGGCGGTGCTTCTTCACATCCATGCTGTCGACTCTGAGCTTCCTCGGCCCCATCATCCGCTTCTTTTCTATCCTCCGGGCCAGGCTAATCGCCGTCTTGGTGCCCGGCCTGCGGCTGCTGTGGACCCTGATTCTCCCGCATCAGATGATGATGCTGCGGGGGAGTCAGAGGACGAGGCTCCTGCTCAGGAGTCTTCTCCAGCTCCAGCTGCAGGGACTGGCACCGGATCGGCGTCATCTTCCTCTCAGCTTCAGGAGATTCTCCAGACTCAGCAGCAGATCCTCAGCACTCAGGTAGAGCATCACCAGGTGTTCCTCCGTTTGCTTGCTCAGCAGGAGGAGATTCTGCGTTGCCTGCCTGCTCCCGGATCTTCGGTCCCTTGCAAGAGGGCCCGCCAGGCTGCATCTTCTCCGAGCTCAGCTTCAGGATCTGCTGATCCAGCTCCTGTTGCCCCAGCTCCGGCTCCCGTTGCTGCTGTTCCAGCTCCTGTTGCAGCTGCGACTCCTCCGGCGTCTCCAGCCGTCGATCCAACTGCATCTCCAGATGGCTCCGGAGATACAGCCGTTCTAGGGCTTTCTTCAGATGATGAGCATTAGGCTCTGATTTGTGTTTTTGCCTCCCTTTTTGTGCTTGATGCCAAAGGGGGAGAAGTATTTTGGTTATTAGAGTCTTTTTATGTCTTTTGATGTATTGAACAGATGTTTCTTTTTATATTTATATATATGGAGATGTTTTTGTTCATCATATATGTCTGTGTGTGATGTGTTTATCTGTTTAGCTCTGATATATATATATGATGATGATGATGTTCTTGAGCTCTGATACATTGATATATATGATGTCTTGATTTTGAAATGTGTATGCTCTGGTATGCTCTGGTATAACTTGATTTTTGCACATCTATGACTTGGGTACCCTGATGTATATGTATTGTTTTATGTTCTGATGTTATGAGATGCATATACTCAGGGGGTGCTATTTCATTTATTTTGTTATTGAACACTTGTTGTCATCAATCATCAAAAAGGGGGAGATTGTTGCATCTAGGCCTTCATGCCTAACCCTAATTTTGATGATTAATGAAAACAAAGTGTTCCGGACTAATTGTGTTTTTGAGATTAATTGATACAGGGATCAGTTGGGAAGAAATGCAATATGGTCAAGATAAACCCGACTTGAAGTGAAGCACAAGATGCAGGAGAGCAAATGACAAGACGCAAATCATGAAGATGCGAAAGACCTCAGGTATTATGAGTTTTTATTTTTACCGATCTCGGAGTTTGGAGATGATCGGTTAGGGAAATTATTTCTTAGTTTTAACCGTACTATAAAGAGGGGTGGCGAAATTCCTCTCTTTATCTCCAAAACAAACCGAGAAAGCTAGGTCATTGCATTGCATCTTTTTGGTTGGATTTAGTTTTGAACTTATTTGAAAAATCTGGTTTTTCAGTTCGGTTTTTGACAGCAGAAGAGTTTTTGCAATTTTCAGACAGATCCAGGCAGATCTGGTTTTTGCTTCTGTTGACAAAAATGTAGCCCTTGAAATTATCTTTCCAACGAGCTATTAAGCACCTCTTTTGGATTTCTGGATTTAAAGTTATCTCTGTTTTTTCTCATGCTGACTGTTAGTTTGCTAAACTGATTGTCAGTTTGAATGTCAGTTTGTTTAAACTGACAATTGTCCAGAGAGGGTGTATTTTTGGCTCAAAATTTTTGTACTAAACTAACTGTCAGTTTGTCCATACTGACTGTCAGTTGGAGTTTCGACCAGAGAGTTTTTAACTGAGTTTCTATTTGCTTTTGGTCGTGAATGTGGTCGAACTGACTGTCAGTTTGTGTAACTGACTGTCAGTTGTGGGTTTCAGCTTTCCTTTTTCGACCACGAACGGCTAGCAAAGTTTGTTCCGTAAATTTTGTCGGCCGTTGTGCACTGAACTGACTGTCAGTTAGGCAAACTGATTGTCAGTTTGGGTTGCTGATTTTCAGCCCTAGCTCCAACGGTTCATTTGCTTCTTGAGGCTATAAAAAGGGGCTTTGGGCATGTGTTTTATATAACAAGCAGCAGCATTTCATATACACTCTTGAGCATTAGTTTCTTATATAAAATCTTGATCTTTTGATCAAGTCCAGTGCTTTTCGATCCACCGAGAGTTTCAGTTCTTTTGCATTTGCATTCACTTAGCTTCTCGGTGCGTGTTTGGAGGTCTAGAGAAGACCTCGTTGCCTTTTACTCTTGGTGAGCGCCCTCACCTAGACGGTTCGGAGGCGTGGCCATTGATCTCTCCGTTCGGAGATTGTTGGAGAGGTTCGGCAAGTGTGTACAAGGCAACGGTGCTCGCCTTTCCCGAGTGGACAAGGAGCAACCACTAGTGATAATATCCTTTGTGGATATTGAGGCAAGACTCAAGTGATTTGAGTGCTTCAACGAGGATTAGTGGAGACTGGGCGAGTCTCCGATACCTCGGTAAAAATCGTTGTATTCGTTCTCTTTTCCCCTTGCTTATATTATTTGTTTTGATTTGCTTTTATTTGCTTTGAGTTTTAAAGTTTTTAAAAGCCTCCTATTCACCCCCCCTCTAGTCGGCATCCTTGATCCAACAATTGCCACGTCGGGTCTTAGGCAATCCTCCCAGGAAATCCATGGATATGCTCTCCCATGGTCGCGATGGAACTGGTAAAGAAGTGTACAAACCTAATTTTCGGTTTGCTGGTTTCGAGATACTGCAGAGACCACAGCTTCGAACAAAACTAGCCACATCCTGCTGCATACGCGGCCAGAACACATGTCGGTGAAGATTTTGCAACATCTTTGTAACCCCAAAGTGACCAGCTACCTTCGATGTGTGCGCTTCTCGCATCCATTGAATTCGAGGTGCTCCACGAGGTATGCAAAGTAAATTGCCCCTGTTCCCGCTGTCGCCCCTAGTTCCCATCCAAATTGGCATCCCTGTTTGTAGAATAAATCGATTACTAGAGCTCCTTGAGCAAGCCAGTTCAATCACAATTTGAAATCAACCAGTGATTGTTGATGTTCCTGTTCTTTGTGTGTTGCCGTCGACGGCTCACGTTGCCGGCACACCTCTCCGTGTTTCCAACCAAATTGTCTACACCTACATGTTCCTTGTACCCCATAGATGGTGTAGCCGAAGCCAATTGTCCAACATTACTTTAAATCGTGAACGCCCATTTCGACCGTCACTCCCGAGTCCGGCGTCAACGCCGGCGAGCCTCAAAACACCATTGCAACCAAATTCCTCTCTCCAAGATCATCAGCATTGCTCTAGGAGCAAAAGCCCTCAACCAATTTCTCGTTTCTTCAACCGCAGTTCCTTATCACCGTAGCTCGCCTTCGGTTCTAATAGCCGATGACTTCGACTTCTCTATTCGCCGTTGTCCAGCCACCATTTTCCAATTCACTTCGCCAACAGCACCCTTTCACCTATTGACGAGGATTATCACCCGGGCTAGTTTAGTTAACATATATTGTGTTCAAGTCAAATTAAGGTGTGATATATGTCTATGTGTCCTAGCAGCCACTATGGTCGTAGACAGATAGCTTCCTGTGCACCAGAAGGTTGCGGACACAGAGTCAATCCATGATCGCAGGCTATGCACGGTCATAAGGTCGCAGGCTACGCGCGATTAGAAGGTCGCTGGCTCTGCGCGACCAAAACAACCTGGGGGTGTTCAACCCTTTACTGGACACGTTCTCAGGGTCAAGATAACTTCTTCCACGTGGGAAGACAACTGCCAAGAGGTTAACGTGTGCGGTTATCTATAATTGCACATGTTTAACCGGCGACGAAGATTGGTGCGGTTATACGAACTGCACTATGGCAACTATCAAGAACTGCCTTGCATTGACATCCTTTCATTTAGTATGAAAGGATTGCTGATGACGATACAAAGAAGGACAACGTTTGAAGACTTAGGTATAGTTAATAGACAGAAGTGTAAAAGGAGATTATCTCTTGTGACAATCTCTCTTTCCTGTAAACCCTTTCTTTCATATATAGTGAAATCACAACAGGACAGGGCTATTACTCCCACCATCGAGGGCCCAAACCTATATAAATCTTCGCGTCTATACTTCATTGCTTATCTTAACTTACCTGATAGCACTTTGAAAGGTCTCACATGCAACTCACAAATCTGTATAAGATCGACAGAGGATCCCGAGTCTGAATCGTCGACAGCTGGCGCTCACCATGGGGCCCTTTCTCAAGGTGTGCTTTCTTTTATTGGGAGTACTGATAAGTCATGTCTGGGGCGTATGATTCCGAGAACGATTTCGATCTCGACGATTATGCCCACATTCGGATGCCCTCACCTAGCGATCCTATTGCGATGGAAGAGGTGGATCGCGAGGATGTTCTTGAGGAACATCCCGAGGATGCGTCTTCTCCAACTCAGGTCATGTCCATCGACCAAGAGACAAAAAAGATTGACCAGGTGCCTCATGTGAGTTCTACCACATCTGAAGTTGAATATGTGCCACAACCCATCGCTTCATAGGATGTGGATGATGGTGACATAGAGCTTAGTCCTAGGAGGTTTGACCTTGATAACCTCCAATCTCTCTTTGATTTTGAATCCGATTCGGAATGAATAGAGATGTTTTCTCCTTTTGCGACCTCACTCCCCCGAGAATTTGCTGCTTTCTCAGAGGAAACTCCTGAGCAGCGAATTGCTAGGGAGGAACAGGAATGAAAGAAAAAGGAGGATCAGGATTGCAAGCAACGAGAGAACGAGGCTCGCAGGGCTGCAAAGGAAGCTTTGCAACTTGCGCAATATCATTATGATGCCGCTCCTAGTTCCTCCCGTTGTCCGCATGGTCACAGGCGCGACCAGACACCTTCTTTAGCCCCAGTTTATCCATCAGTGGTTGAAGAAACGATAACACCTGGAGCGCCTAGGAGGAGTACACATGATCGACTTCGTGTTATCGCTGATGCTCTGCGTAATCCCCTTCCTAATGTTGAAGACGCGTCGACTTTTGGCAGAGTCCTGGCGGACACGCTCGATGAAGTTGCATATGATGCAACTCCAACAGCGTCATCCCGGTCTACAATTCGCTCCCATGAGAGAGATTATTCTCACTCCAGTCATGGTAGGTGTAATCGATTACCACTAAGATCAGTTCAGCATGACAAGGCTTGGCGAGTTGGAAGTTCCCGTGATCAAGATCGCATACCCGTTCATTCTCGCTTGGGACCGCGAGGTGTATCTCCTCAGGGTGAGTTCGCCCGGGACCAAATTGAAAGTCGTAGGTTCCTCCGTAGTTCCTATGTTGGTTGTAAAGCTTTCTCGCCAAGCCTTCATGCGGTGGTCTGGCCGGACAAGTTTAAATCAGGAATGATTGAGAGATTTAATGGAACTCAAAACCCGTCCGAGTTTCTTCAGGTTTACATTACTACTATTCAAGCGGCAGGCGGAGATGACCGCATCATGGAAAATTACCTGCCAACGATCCTCGAGGAACCAGCGAGAACCTGGTTGTTCAATCAACCAGAGGGTTTGATTTACAATTGGGAAATGCTGTGTGATGCCATACTCAATAATTTTCAGAATTGTTACCAGAAGCCTGACAAGGAGGATGATCTTCACCGTCTACGCCTGACCTCTACTGAGAGTCTTCGGCAATTTGTCAAGAGATTCATCAGAGTAAGGAATATCATTCTAAACATATCTGACAACTCCGTTATTAGGGCATTTAAACATACTGTGCGGTATCGGAGGTTTACCGAAGATCTGCTCATCCACCCCCCTTGGTCAGTAGCCGATCTCTTCGACATGACCGGCCGCTATTCCGATGCGGCTGAAGCCGTGGAATGGAACAGGATGGTGGATAAAGGAAATTTACCGCCTCAGCCAGGTCTTAAGGATGATAAGAAGGAGGATTCTAGCAAGAAACTGGAATCATCATCAGGCAGAAAATCAAAGAAGTCCAAAAAAACGGGACTGGACAATACTGGGAGGTCACTGTTGCAGAGAACCACCACCAGGAAAAGGTAACAAGTTTCCATTTAAGAATAAAACCTCTTCTGGTGGCCGCGATAGCGACCAGTTAGGAAAACAAACTAACCGACAGGGAAACAAGAAGTAGTGTCCGTTCCACAATTCTTCGGGAAACGATCTCAAGAATTGGCGGAATTGGTTGAAGCAATTGGACGACTTCTACCAAGGAATTGGACTAATTCCAACCTTGCCACAAAAATATCAGGCCTACGGGATTAGAGACGGCGATGGGGATGAAGAGATGTCCTACCAGGTACCCCAAAACCATGTTAATATTATTTTTGGAGGTTACTTTTCTTTTACTTCTAAGTGTCAGTTTAAAACATTTTACCGCGAGGTAAATCAAGCAGAGGCTCCCCTCAGTGAGCCTCAATATCCTCGTTGCTCAAAAACTCCTTTGACTTTTGATCGAGGCGATTGTCCTATTGGGCTTACACGACCATTGAGACTACCTTTGGTCATCACCCCAATAATTAGCAATGCTCGAGTTGAAAGAGTTCTAATCGACGGGGGCAGTTCCTTGGACATTTTACTGGTCAAGGCACTAGACGAGATGCAGATTCCTCGTTCAAAAATTAAGCCCATAATTCATCCATTTTATGGGATAATTCCTGGTCTCTCAATGGTGCCGAATAGAATTGATTACCTTTGATGTAATTGATTGTGATTCAGCATATAACGCTATCATTGGCAGGCCAACTCTCGCTAAATTCATGGCGGCGATGCATTATGCTTATCAGTGCGCCAAGTTGCCAGGCCGCAAAGGCGTCATCTTGGTCCGAGGCAGCCGGAACACAGCGCTAACTTGTAATCAGTTATCCCTGGAGTTAGTGGACCAGCTTCCCCTCCAAGACGTTAAGATTGCGACCACAACTTCTGATACGATCAAAGTTGCCCTGCGACCATATGAGAAATTAAAGCTAGTTCTATTGTACCCAGATGATCCATCTAGAACCATTCGGATTAGATCAGGCCTGGACAACAAATAGGAACTCGAGCTCGTTACTTTCCTCCGGGCTAACACAGATGTGTTTGCGTAGAAACCATTCGACATGCCTGGAGTCCCAAGAGAGGTAATTGAGCACAAGTTAGTAATTTGACCTAGACAGCGACCAATAAAGCAAAAGCTCAGACGCTTTGCTGACGATCGGGAAGAAGCCATCCGATTGGAGGTATAAAAACTCTAGAAAGTAGGATTTATTCTCAAAGTCGATCATCCTGAGTGGCTTGCAAACCTGGTGATGGTCCTAAAGTCAAATGGTAAGTGGCTTATGTGCGTCGATTACACCAGCCTAAATGGTGCCTGTCCGAAGGATAATTTTCCCCTTCCTCGCATCGATCAGTTGGTCGATTCCACAGCGGGTTGTGAACTGATGAGCTTCCTGGATGCTTACTCAGGATACTATCAAATTAGCATGGCAGAAGAAGATGAAGAGAAAACTGCTTACATCACGCCATATGGCACCTACTGCTACGTCAGAATGCCATTTGGTCTCAAGAATGCCGGTTTCACATACTAGCGCTTGATGCAAAAGACCTTTCTTTCTCAGATGGGGCGTAATCTTGAAGCTTACGTCGATGATTTGGTTGTAAAAAACTTGAAAAGCTCGAATCATTTAGATGATCTTACTGAAACCTTTTGTAATCTAAACAAGCATGGAATAAAATTAAATCCAGAAAAGTGTTCCTTCGGGGTTTCTTCTGGCAAACTTTTGGGTTTCCTTGTTTGTTCAAGAGGAATTGAGGTTAATCCTGAAAAAATCAAGGCCATTGAGCAAATGATATCTCCTTCAACCATGAAAGACATCCAAAGCCTGACAGGTCGTATGGCGGCTTTAAGCCATTTCATATCACGACTAGGCGAACGAGGACTGCCTTTCTTTAAGGCTCTTCGCAAATACAATGGTTTTATCTGGTCGGAGGAAGCCGAAAAGGCCTTTCAGGAGATCAAAGCTTACTTGTCTAATCCGCCAATGTTAGTCTCTCCAAATTTAGGGGAGCCACTACTCCTTTATTTGGCGACCACCCCTCACGCGGTCAGCACAGTTCTGGTCGCAGAAGAGAGGGTGTACAACAACCAATCTATTACGTAAGCGAGGTACTTCACGGTTCAAAGGAACGTTACCCTGAGGTCCAGAAGATACTTTACGCACTTCTGATGGCTTCCTGTAAGCTACGACACTACTTTCAAGTACACAAAATTACTGTGCCGTCGTCCTTCCCATTGGGAGATATTGTCTTGAACCCGAAAAACTGGTCGCATCGTGAAGTGGACAGTGGAACTTGGAGTATTTGACATCCATTTCACCCCTTGCGTAGCAGTTAAATCTCAAATTCTTGCAGACTTTGTGGTTGAGTGGACTAATCCCGAGGATTTACAATGTACCGACCATTGGACGATGTATTTTGACGGTTCTCGCAATTTTCAACAGTCGGGAGCTGGAGTGGTCTTAATTATGCCTCAGGGCGACCAACTCAAGTACGTCATTCAATTACACTTTGTTGCGACTAACAACACAGTAGAGTATGAAGGTCTTATTGCAAAGCTCCTGACAGCTAGATTCCTTGGAGTCCGTTGATTAGTGGTGAGGGGAGACTCACAGCTAGTTGTAAACCAGGTAAACAAGGAGTACAGCACCTCTGATGCGACAATGGCTCATTACCTGGGGGAAGTGAGGGAATTGGAAAAACACTTCAGTCATTTCGAAGTCCAATATATCCCACGAAAGGACAATATACTCACAGACCTATTATCAAAAATTGGGTCCTCACGCACATACGCTCCAGCAAGAGTGTTCATTGAACACTTAAAACATCCCTCGATCATGACTTCAATTGTAGATGACCCGGTGGTAGTTTGGTCACCAACCTTGGGCATGAAGGAGATTGGACTCGTCCATTGTAGATCTATATCGAACATGAGACCTTTCCCAAGGACGAAACTAAAAGTGATCGGTTAGTTCGAAAAGCACGCCTGTATAAACTCATAGATGGAGTTTTATACAGAAAGGGTACTCAAGGGGTATTCATGCACTGTATATCTTAAGAGGAAGGTAAATCCCTCTTGAAATAAATTCATGACGGTGTATGTGGTGCACATGCGTCATATTGCACGCTGGTCGAAAAAGCATTCTGACAGGTTTTTACTGGTCTTCGGCTCTTGATGATGCCAAGCATTTGGTCAAGACGTGCCCACAGTGTCAATTTCATGCAAGGCAAATTCATCAGCCTGCATATGCCTTACAAAATATTCCTTTAACATGGCCTTTTGTGGTCTGGGGAATAGATATCGTGGGCCCTATGCCCTAAGAGGTCAATGGATACAAGTTCCTATTCATAGCCATTGACACGTTTACTAAGTGGATTGGGGCTGAACCAGTCCGCAACGTTACTGCCGCTGCAGCAAAGAAATTCTTTCATAAGAATATAGTCACACGATTTGGTGTTCCAAGTCGTCTCATCACTGACAATGGTTCTCAGTTCGTTAGTGGTCTCTTTTTGGACTATTGCAATGACATTGGAACCAAGGGGTGCTTTGCTTCTGGAGCTCATCTACAGAGCAATGGTGCCGTGGAATGTGCCAATGGTCAGATATTACAAGGCATCAAGAAACGTATTTTTGATCACCTTAAGATGTGCTCGGGGGCTTGGGTAGATGAACTGTACTCTATTCTATGGGCACTACACACCACTTGTAGTCGAGCTACGGGGGAGACGCCTTTTCAACTAGTATACGTGCTGAGGCTGTCCTACCCACGGAAATTCACATTGGGTCTGTGCGTGTCGATCAATTTGATCATTCTGATCAACATGAACAACGTGCCCAAGACATGAAGAGAAACGCGATTGGGCGCTGATCAAGTCTGTAGTGTATTTACAAGCTTTGCGTAAATATCACAGTAAATGGGTGCGGCCTCGTAGTCTTCACGTGGGCAACTTGGTCTTACGAAAGATACAAAACCAATCTAACCGTAATAAATTCTCCCCTCGGTGGGAAGGTTCTTATACTGTAGTTTCAGTACCACGACCAGGATCAACTCGATTAGCGATGGAGGATGGAAGGATCTTGTCCAATACTTGGAACATAGATCAACTATGCAGGTTCTACATGTAAGTTTTTTTTATTTCTTTTATCCTTTTCAATTAACATGGTTTTGTTAAAAAAACTTATGTGTCCTTTTCTTCGCATCATGTTATGGTTCGATTTCTTTTGCCCCATTATGACCGAGTTATGCTCGGGGGCAGGTCGCCAATAATCATCTTATTATGATAATTTGGTCGGATTCACTGGCTGATCTCATGGTCACATCTAGATAAGACATCCCTAAATAAGCTGTTTCTAAACGCATAAGGGACTTACTAGCATGTTTCTGATTATTCGAGGGGCTGTCAGTTTGTAATAAACCTTGGTATTGTATTAAGATCAGTACTTGTGCGACCGGATGATCGTATCTAGGCTGAGACTTTCCTTTGTAAACCGTTTCTTAACATATAAGGAGCTCTCCAGATATTTCCTGATCGTCAGCAACCTATATTTTTCCTGAGATTATAATACCATGCCTTTGGTATGTATGATCTCAGGAGGGTGCTAGAGGAATATGGGCCATGATATAAAATGAAATTTAGCACATTTTTTCCAAAAAATATGAGGCATGCATTTGCATATTATAACTGTATATGTACAGGTACAATAAAAACAAAGGATCATCATTCACTACAATGAAATTACAGTAAGCCCAATTCTTTCAGAAGATCTTTAATCAGAGGTTTGACTTCTTCTGAAATGGCTTCAAGCTGGTCTTCACTCTCAATCTCTGCATCTCCCACCACCAGATTCAAGTTCAAATTTGGGCCGTGGTGAAGTCTTAACTTGCATAAGATGGTAGAAGCTATAGATCTTACATTGGTCTTCATTGCCTCTTCTTGCCGCTTTGTATCTGCAGGAAGATACTCGAGGAGTGATTCAGCTTGAGCCGCAACCAATTTGCATGAATCGCTGAGGCTTAGATTGTCCTTTTGAGGCTCAACGATATCAGCCTTCAGCAATCCTACAACCATCTTCAGTCTTTCAAAGATGTCTGATTGAGCATTGTTGAAGGATGAATTTGTTGCCTTCAAGGTCCTATTCTCCTCGCAGACAATATCAATCTTTGTGTTTTGTAGCCCAATGGTCACATGAAGGTCATTTTTCTCTTTTTAAAGAGAGCTTATCTGATCCTCTTGTATTGGATGAGCCAAGTAATTGAATTCGCAATGGTTCATGCAAAGAAATTATTTCTTCTAGTCAGGAGTAAACTTACAGGAGAGCTTTGACTGCGCCTCATGAAGCTCTTTCTCCATAGAAGAAAATCTCGCAGCCACGGCTTCTTCTTGGTTTTGCCGATCAGCTAGGCTTCTTGTTAAAGAGGCATTTTCCCTATGACAAAGAAGGCAGTTACTTAGATGAAGTTCAAGGTTGGAATAAATAAGATACAAATACTTGCTGTTGGAGCCGACTTATTTCCCATTGCGCGACCTCAATATGCGTTGCTAAAGTTTTTGACTTGGTCACCACCCGGGTCAGATCCTGAGACACAGTAAGACCTGTGTTTGAGCTTTAACATTCCTAAGATTGTCAATCCCATATAAGGTAAAGGAACTTTTACTTACCCCTATGAAGTCATTAAAAGAAGCATCCTCGGGTTCGCTCAAAGGCTGAACCTCAAGATCAGTTTTTTCCTTGACAACAGGAGCAGCAAATGTCTGTTCTTGTTGGCTTGTTCCTGTGGTCAAAGCTGCGGTTTCCACCTCAGAAGATTGGAGGTCTGTGATTATTTCCTCCACAATGGCCTGAGAGGATGCCTCAGCCATTATGCTTGCACCTGTGTCTCCCTCGACCTCCAAGGTAGGAGTTGCACCGATTCTTGAGGAGGTCGGCAAGGCGCTGGATACAGGGGTCCTAAAAAAATAATAATTTGTGGCATCCTTGTGCTCAAGCAAATACGAGGTAACTGTTGGATCAAGGATGCCGACTAGAGGGGGGGTGAATAGGAGGCTTTTAAAAACTTTAAGCTTAAAACAAATAAATGCAAATCAAGAACAAATAATATAAGCAAGGGGAAAAGAGAACGAATACAGTAATTTTTACCGAGGTATCGGAGACTTGCCCAGTCTCCAATAGTCCTCGTTGAAGCACTCAAGTCACTTGAGTTTTGCCTCAATACTCATGAAGAGTATTATCTACTAACGGTTGCTCCTTGTCCACTCTGGAAAGGCGAGCACCAATGCCTTGTACAAACTTGCCGAGCATCTCCGACAATCTCCAATCTGGAGAGGTCAACGGCCACTCCTCCGAACCGCCTAGGTGAGGGCGCTCACCAAGAGTAACAGGCAGCGAGGTCTTTTCTAGACCTCCAAACACGCACTGAGAAACTACAAGTATGCAAATGCAAATGAACTGAAGTGCTCGATGGATCGGAAAACACTCGACTTGATCAAAAGATCAAGATTTTAAGTGGAAAACTAAAGCTCAAGAGTGTATAAGAAATGCTACTGCTTGTTGTGTAAAACTTATGCCCAAAGCCCCTATTTATAGCCTCAAGAATCAAATGAACCGTTGGAGCTAGGGCTGAAAATCAGCAACTCAAACTGACAGTCAGTTTGCCTAATTGACAGTTAGTTTAGTGCACAACGGCCGACAAAATTTACGGATGAAAATTTGCTAGCCGTTCGTGGTCGTTTAAGGAAAGCTGAAACCCACAACTGACAGTCAGTTATGCAAACTGACAGTCAGTTCGACCACATACTCGACTAAAAACAAATAGAAACTCAGTTAAAAACACAGTGGTCGAAACCCCAACTGACAGTCAGTATGGACCAACTGACAGTCAGTTTAGTACAAAAATTTTGAGCCCAAAATACACCCTCTCTGGACAATTGTCAGTTTAAACAAACTGACATTCAAACTGACAGTCAGTTCAGCAAACTGATAGTCAGTCTGAACAAAAATAGAGATAACTTTAAATCCAGAAATCCAAAAAAGGTGTTTAATATCTCGTTTGAAAGATAATTTCAAGGGCTACATTTTTGTCAACAGAAGAAAAAACCAGATCTGCCTAGATCTTTCTAGAAAATCAAAAAACTCTTCTGCTATCAAAAACTGAACTGAAAAAACAGATTTTTCAAATTAAGTTCAAACCAAATCCAACCAAAGAGATGCAATGCAATGACCTAAGTTTCTCGGTTTATGTTGGAGATAAAGAGAGGATTTTCGCCACCCCTCTTTATAGTACGGTTAAAACTAAAAACAATTTTCCTAACCGATCATCTCCAAATGCTGAGATCGGTAAAAATAAAATACGGATTACCTTAGGTCATTTGCTTTTTCACATTTGCGTCTTGTCTTCATTTTTGCGACTTGTGCTTTTACGTCTTTTGCGTTGGGTTCGTTTTGTTCATCTCGACAATCTTCCCAACGGAGCCCTGTATTAATCAATCTCAAAAAGCACAGTTAGTCCTAAACACTCTGTTTTCATTAATCATCAAAATTAGGATTAGGCATGAAGGCCTAGATGCAACAGTAACAAGATGTGATGTCCTTACTTGAGTCGAAACCCCAACACTGATTTGGGTTTCGATGATGTGCTCTGAGGAAAAAGAAGCCCACTGGGTGCCCCTTTTGAAGTAGCATCGACAGCTCTTGTTATTTTCCTTTTCTTGAACAGGACAGTGTCCTCTTCCCTTGCATGTTCACAATACGATTGGCATATACAGGGAAGTAAAAAACTTAAAAACTGTGAAGTTCTTACTGTTGCATCTAGGCTGTTATGCCTGATTTTGATGATTAATGAAAACAAGTACTTCAGACTAACTATGCTTTTGAGATATTTGATATAGAGTCTCGTTGGCAAGACATGCAAGATGATCAAGATAAACCCAACGTCAAAAAGAAAAAGCACAAGTCGCAAGGTACAAAGACGAGACGCAAATCACATGTTAAAGATGCAAAGGACCTGAGGTAATATTGGTTTTATTTTGACCAATCTCGGTGTTTGGAGTTTGATCGGTTTAGGAAATTTTTTTTTAGTTTTAACCGTACTATAAAGAGGGGTTGCAAGTCCTCTCTACATTTCCAGCATAAACCAAGAAACTTTTAAGTCACTGCATTGCATTCTTTTCGGTTGGATTTGTTTTGAAAAGATTTGATTTTTCAGTTGAGTTTTTGACAATAGAAGAGTTTTTTCCTTTTCAAGAAAGATTTAGGCATATCTGGCTTTTTCTTTTGTTGAAAAAAATATAGCCAATTAAATTATTTTTCAAAGGAGCTATCAAACACTTAAATCGGACCTCTGGATCAAAAGTTATAACTATTTTTATCCATGTTGACTGTCAGTTTGAATTGTCAGTTTTGTTAACTGGCAGTTGTCCAGAGAGGTTGTTTTTTGAGCCAAGATTTTTTGAACTAAATTGACTGTCAGTATGCCATGCTGACTGTCAGTTTGCATTTCGACCTCGAGCGGATTTGTTTGAGTTTTTGTTTTAACTAGTTGATTTTGTGGTCCATACTGACTATCAGTATGTGAAACTGACTGTCAGTATGAGGTATCAGTTTTCATATACGACCACAAACGGCTAGCAAAGTTTTATTCATAAATTTTGTCAGCTGTTGAGTTTGAAACTGACTGTCAGTTTCACAAACTGACTGTTAGTTTGCACTGTCTCTTTTGTTTCGAGCTCTAACGGCTAATTTGATTCTTGAGGCTATAAATAGAGGCTTTGAGGAGATGTTTTATACACAAGCAGCCTCCCTCTCTTATATACACTTTAGCATTTGTTTTAGAGTTAAAAATCTTGATCTTTTCATCAAGTCGTGAGCTCTGTGATCCGCTGAGTTTTCAGTTCGCATCATCTTTGCATACTTAGAGTTTCTCGGTACATATTAGAGGTCTAGAAGAGACTTTGCTGCTCATTACTGTTGGTGAACGCCCTCACCTAGACGTTTGGTGGCGTAGCCGTTGACCTCTTCCAGTTCGGAGATTCTTGGAGAGGCTCGGCGTGTTTGTAAAAGGCATCGATGCTCGCCTTTCCAGAGTGGAGAAGGAGCAACTACTAGTGAGAAATATCCTTCGTGGATATTGAAGCAAGACTCATTCATTTGAGGGCTTCAACGAGGAGTAGTGAAGACCGGGTGAGTGTCCAAGATCTCGAGAAAAATCTCTGTGTTTGTTCTCTCTATCTCTTCCTTTTTAATATATTAAATTGCATTTGATTCTTCTTTTTGCAAAAGTTGTCTTAAATTGAAGTTTTTAAAACCTCCTATTCACCCCCCTCTAGTCCGCATCCTCGATCCTACACTTACCACAACAGTCCCTTCGGTAATCGAAGGAGGGGTCACCAGCCCTGAGGCGGCGCATGCCTCAGGATTGGGAGTCTTCTCCGTGACCGCAAGTTCTTCTGCGGCCACGTGATCCTCTACCACCGTTTTTGCCTCCACCAAGGAGGACAAGACTTCGACAATGGTAGGAGAGGCTGGCCTCTCTGGAATGCTGATCCCCAGAGGGTTTGATGCCTTCCTCTTGCGATGGATGAGAGGAACTTTGTTTTCCTCATCCTTGCTCCACTCACCCTGTACGACTAAGAAGTAACTCCTACTCGTACTTGGCATAACAAGGGGACGAGAAAATCTTACCGCAGTTTCTTTCGCAGTTATCTTCTTCTTCTTCGACGAAGCCCCTCCTATGATCTTCTTAGAGGATTCAGGGGCCGGCTCCTTCTTCACCTTCAACTTGGAAGAGGATTTCTTCACCCTCTTTGACGCTGACCTCCTAGAAGGCCCAGCGTCGTCACTAGGACGCTTTGTCCTGGCGGTTCGCCCCTTCAACAGCTGCATCGTTTCAAGAATTTTGATATGATGATCAAAATCAATAGGCAATCTTGGACATGTTCCACGAAAGAAGTCATACCTTCTGACGTTCTTGTCTTAGGTCGTTGCTGCCGTTGATTAAGCTTTGAGAATGGGGTGATCCTTGAGCTCCTTCTATTGCGGCATTATATGGCCACAGGAGGCTATTTGTTCGTTTCTCAATTTCGGACAAGGATAGAACTACGTCCCAAAAGGCAAATTACTTGGTATGATATCTTTCATTAGTAAAATTGCGTGTTTTGTAGACCAGAGGACATACCAGTATTGTAATCCAGGGTGTTGTCCGCCATGGATTCCACCTTCCAAGCATGATGTTCCCTCTCCCACAGGGGGCTCATCCTGTTCTTCACGAAGTTGCGGATGATATCCCGCGTTGTTAATCCTTGATGGACTAAGTGAAGAATTGCTTGGGTCTGCTTCTTCAGTTCTTGGCTTAAAGCAAGAACAGTGTCCATTTCACTGGTCTTCTCTAGCCGATGATTCTCGAACCAGAGGCTGCTCTCCGACCGGGGGGGGGGGGGGGTGCAGTAGAACCATTTCTGGTGCCAGCTGTGCACAAAATCCCGCGGAGGAAGAAATGGATAGTCTTTCTTCTCCCTCACAAGGAAGTAAATGCATCTCGCAGCGCTGGCACTCTTCGACCATGCCGAGAAGTAGAATCATTGGAAGAGATCTACACTGGGTAGCACTCCGACGAAGGCCTTGCACAAGTGTTGGAAGATCGCCAAGATGAAAATGGCATTGGGATGAAGATTCACCAACTCCAGCCCATAATGTCCCAAGATATCTTGAAGGAACTTGCTTTCTGGGAGCCGAAATCCACATCGCAAGAACTCTTCAAAGATTACCAGCTCGTTCTCATGAACGACTGGGGTTTCTTCGCTCTTCTCCGCTGCCCACCAGTTGATTAGCAGCCGCAAGGGAAGGATCTCCTCTTTTTCAAGAACCATCAAGATCTCCTCACTATGGTGGATTGATCGGCTCTAGGACACCATTGTTGATGAGATTAGTGGAAAGACGACGGCTTTAGAAGCGATGAGAGCAAGGTGCAAAGAGAGGGTTTTTTCGGCGAAAGTGGCTAAGGCAAAAGAGGGTTTTTTATTCTGAAGCTTCTCAAGCAAGCTACCTTCTTCCTTTTATACGCCCAAGACTGCTACTCGCCAGGTTCATTATTTTATTAATTTCTCATAACGGGTATTCTCTCGAATAGAACCCAGTATCATGTCTTTAACCTAGTTTGAATCTGAAACAAAATGCGTCTGTTTCCAATTAACAGGTCATTTTATTTCACATTCAAGGGCTATGGTGTAGATAATTTTATGAGAATTTTTTGAGAAATTAAAACTTTATGATTCCAGGGTAATCTCATATCTTCAGCACTATCACAATTTTAAAAGTGAAAATTCTTTTGGCTGTTATGTGACCGCAATGTTTTTTATGGCCTCAATACTATCTAGAGACCAAAGTCTGGAGTTGATTTTGGACATAAGATGTACTACCTGTGTATGTTTTGATTGCAGAAGTGTTTTCCTATCATCATTTTTTGCACAGAGAACGCTAGTTGATGATTATAAGTTATACATAATCATTTGAGGACTCAAGTATGTAAAAGAAGTTCTTCATTTCTTACAATCTTTGCATACAAAAGAGATATAGTGGACTAAAGCGTCAACCTGATCCGAGAGTAATTTACAAAGTTCTCCTAGGAACATATTGGCATCAGTGGGATCAACACTGGCCGCCCCAAGAGAACTGGCAATATCTCTAAGCCTATCGATGTCATCCCATATTAAGGGAGTGCAACTATTCCTTATTGTATCTGAGAGGTCTCGCTGCTCTAGGGCACGATTTCTCTCCAGCTGGAGCTTGTGCGCCTCTTCGCGGGCTCCATCATAGCATTCTTCCAGGTGCAGAATGATCAAGGAAATCTCCTCAGAACGCTTCTTCAGCGCCTCTTTTTCTTCTTTGAGGGTTTTGACCAAGTTAGATTTCTCCCTCAGAAGAGCCTAGATCTTAGCAAGCTGATCGCTGGGGGCTCCAGGGGTCTTCACCTCCTGAACGTGTATGGGTTAGTTTCTAAAAAAATGAGACCAGCAGAGAGGATGAAGATGATTACCTGAGAAGCTGAGGAGAAAGCCAAGCAGGGTGTGAGACTTTCTCCAGAAGAATGAGGGTTAGAAGGATTGTTGTGGAGATCCAAAGGAGGTGATGAAGATGCAACTGGATGGGTTGCAAGGGCTGAAGAAAGGGGCAATGTGGCAGCCCATATGTCAGCACCCTTTAGTATTTTTGATGCAGCTGCACTGGAGGATCCTTCGTCATTTCTGGATCTCTTCTTAAGAGGAATCAGTTCCTAGAGCACCTATAAGTTCCAAAATGCATTACTTTGAAAATGATCAAACTGCAAAGGAAAGATTTGTATCAGGGTTTTAGAAAAGATCTACCTTCTGGAGATTCTGGTCGATTCCTATCTCTACTTCTTCCTCATCACTCTCAACAATCTTCTTGGAGTCTCGCTCCGCCATTAAGATGAGAGTCGAAGAGGAAATGTGAAGTAAGGAGTGAAAACAGGTTCTAAAAGACTTAGCCAAAAGGTAGCTTGTGAGTCTTAGAACTGAAAGGCCTTACTATTTATAGAGCTCAGAGGCGACGCTTCACATTCATGGGCGCCTCGAGTTCTTAAAACGCACTTACGGCTCTTGCCATGGTTAAATAGTCAATAACTTCATGATTACCTGTCAAGAAAAACCCGAAGGTTTTCTCGGGAGATAAACCGCCACACGATGTATGGTGCCAACTGAAGAAGTTGAAGCATCGGGTTATAGATTCGATGTAGATTAAATTTGAAGTTATAATATTTTTATCTCTTCAAATTTGGGGGCTATCTAATGAGGATTATCACTCGGGCTAGTTTAGTTAACATATATCGTGTTCAAGTCAAATTCAGATGTGATATATGTCTATGTGTCCTAGTAGCCACTATGGTCGCAGACAAACAGCTTCCTGTGCACCAGAAGGTTGCGGACACAGAGTCAGTCCATGATCGCAGGCTATGCGCGGTCATAAGGTCGCAGGCTACGCGCGATTAGAAGGTCGCTGGCTCTGCGCGACCAAAACAACCTGGGGGTGTTCAACCCTTTACTGGACACGTTCTTAGGGTCAAGATAACTTCTTCCACGTGCGAAGACAACTGCCAAGAGGTTAATGTATGCAGTTATCTATAATTGCATGTGTTTAACAGGCAAAGAAGATTGGTGTGGTTATACAAACTGCACTATGGCAACTGTCAAGAACTGCCTTGCATTGACATCCTTTCATTTAGTATAAAAGGATTGCTGATGATGACACAAAGAAGGACAACGTTTGAAGACTTAGATATAGTTAATAGACAGAAGTGTAAAAGGACATTATCGCCTATGACAATCTCTCTTTCCTGTAAACCCTTTCTTTCATACATAGTGTAATCACAACAGGACGTATGGCTATTACTCCCACCATCGAGGGCCCGAACCTGTATAAATCTTCGCGTCTATACTTCCTTGCTTATATTTAACTTACCTGATAGCACTTTGAAAAGTCTCACATACAACTCACAAAGCTGCGTAAGATCGACAGAGGACCCCAAGTCTGAATCGTCGACACCCATTCCTACATGTTTGAAAAGGTTGGCGAAGCAATGCACGTGTGTATTGCCCAGATGAGATAAACCTAGATTCAGTAGTACATTGGAATTTAGTTTCACTGTGCCAAGGACTTAGCTACAATTTTCTTGATTTCTTGGACTTTTCTATAAAAACCAATTCGTCAGATAAGTACCTTGTTCCATTGTGCACATCATGCCTTGAACCAAACTTGTTGTGTCAACTGAAAATCCTTCAAACCATGTCTATGCTATCCATTGACATTGTCAGGCCACGAACCGAATATCAACCAGCAGACATTCATTGCGTCTGAGCCAGACCTTGCACTCATAGCCATGTCATGAGTATTTTCTCCCTCTGAGGATCATCTCCAACTAGATCACCTCGCATGCATGCATACTTTTACCTTTGCATATAATTTTCGATGGTAAAAATTTCTGTATGCTTATATGTTGTATTGTTACTTGCATGCGAGAATAGAACTAGGAGTGGAAGGAGCAGAATAAGCATTTGAAGACCCCTTAGAGCAATTAGACCCCGCTTTGCAAGGCAAGTCTCTTTCTCATTGATCATGTCTCTCCCAGTATTTTAAGCAAATTAAGTTATTTATTGTTTTAAGTACATGCATGCTTTATTTTTCAAATGATATGTTGGAAGAATATGAGTAGATATGACCTAACTTCTTTGAAAGCCCTTCATATTCATATATCCTGTGCACTCATTTGTCTCCCTAGGATGTTGTGCTTAAGTTATGCTTATTCTTGAATATATGTGCTAAATGGTCATCTATGTGAAAAGTGTGTTTAAAACCTCTTTTGTGAAAGCATAAGTTAGAATCAATAGTGAGGATGGTTTGTGTGGTTTGTTCATGTGCACAATGGGAATGTAGTTTGCTCCTCACTAACGGTTTATAAGGATGAGACCCTTGTGTTGTACTTCCAGGTGACATGAAAAACGTACTAACCACTTGTCAAGTATGGGACGGGCGCGGCAAAGTAGTTCTCTCGGTATTAGCTTTTCCCTGCAATGGTTGTCGGTCTGGTTTCTCGAGGGAAACTGGTGGGCCACAAAAGGCCATGAGTTGTGAGAGTGAGTGAGTGAATCAAGAGTCTCGAAGGAAGGCGTCCTAGGCCTGGATTTTGAGTCGTGCTTGACTGGATCCACAGGCTATGTGTCTCACAGGACCATAGACAAAGCCTAGTTAGATTTGGCTGTGGGGTGCATTCCACAATGGTAACATAGACTGAATCGTCTATTTATCGGACAGGGAATTGTTAATGCTAGGATTGTGAACCGTCGTGTGATCTCAGCCTTGTCACATGCGTAAAAGTCGCATGGAGAGGTACCGACTTGAAAGCTGAGTGATCAAGTGGATTAAAGTGGTACACCTTTGCAAAGTTACAAAAAGTATCGGATACTCTGAGCTCCCAGGTTTTGGAGTCTGCGCGCGGTAGATTCTATCCACGTGGATGCAGCACAAGTAGGATTTGAAAGATTTTCATAATATTGGTTAAAGTGGTGACTCATGGAAGACCGCTACGCATAACATTTTCTAAAACCTAGTTTAGGATTTTAAAGTCTCGCTTTTGAAATTAAACCTTTCTTCAGAACTTAAGAGTGAAAATCTATTCTATTCTTACCTATAAACCAAAGAGCCTATTTCTTGGAATTTCCCATCATCTATATACCTGCATTCTTAAATTGAGACTTGTTGAACACCGTGAGGACAACGTGCTCACTCTTGCTTTTGCACATAAAATGTAGAGGAAGGACTCGTTGATCCTGACTCCTATGGCTTCGAACCCAGAGAAGAAGAAGGAACCGTTCTCGATGATTCAGTTTACTAGAGGGTCATTTGCCTAGTGGAGCTCGACGTGGTGGAAGCCCATGCAATGCCGCTGCCAGTGAAGATGAAGACTATCATAGTTGTTTTGCTTGTCGGTCTGTGTGTTCTATTCTTTTGTGCCGACCTTTGTGTCGATGGAACCTCTTAATTTTGTATCAACTCTAAATTGCGTCCTTCTTGACGCTATGGTATTGTAATATTGGTCCTCGTGACCTTGTACCTGTTTTATTTACTTGTGTTGTAGTGTATTGTGCGATTGTGAGCTTGTTATGTATCATTTTGTGTGCAACCTAACCCGGGCAGTTGCCACTGGATTCCTCAAATGAGGGTCCCCACACGTCGATCAATTAACTAGACTCTATCTTATCTATACAAAAGTAGATACTTAGGTAGATAATCTATCTATCCTATTACAAGGTATTTATAGTCCAATCGTATGAGTACATATCAAACTCAATAACCTAAACGTATTAGACTCGGGCACTAACTAAACCTAACAATAAGACTTAGCTATATGTATAAGGATTGGAATACAACTCGACCAGCGAATCCTTCCCAAGGTCGCGGAACCTTGCCGAATTCGATTAGGTCACGATCACGAAGACTTTGCAAACTGGAAGACCCAAAGATCCTCCCAGATCATGTGAGCACCTGGAGTCACTAGTACAGAAATGCAGTCTACTAACCCCTATATTCTATCGGCTATTAGCGATTTAGAAGAAAACCGATAGAAAATGTGCCTCACGGTCATAAAAGGCCAACGGGTGTATTTTTCCTATCGGTATGTAAGAAACTTACCGATAGAAGAAACACTATGATTTACTCTAGCGGTGATGAACATTTTTGCCGTTAGAACAGATGCATAAGTACTGACGGGAGAATGTTGTGCGCCGATAGGACTGGTCGACTTCTACAACTAGACTTATTCTATCGGTACTGTATGCGTCTACCGACAGAATATCTCAAAAATTCCTATCGGCAATATGTAGTGTGCTGATAGAACCGTTCGCCTTCTACAAATATTTTTATTTTATCGGTAATGGATTCTTGTACCGTTAGAATATATCAAAAATTGCTTAGAACTATTCGTCTTCAAATAGTTTTATTCTATCGGTAATGAATGTTTATATCGTTCGAATATAGCAAAAATATTTTAGAACTGTTCGCCTTCTACAAATATTTTTATTCTATCGGCAATGTACGTATATACCGACAGAGTATGTACAAAAATTCCTACCGGTAATATGTATTGTGCCGATAGAACCATTCGCCTTCTACAGATGTTTTTATTCTAACGGTAATTTATTTGTATACCGTTAGAATATATCTAAAATGACTAACGGTATGCGGTTTTTGTACCGATAGAACTTATCTAGTACTATAAATACACGGGTATGTCTCTTTCATTCTCATAGTTTATCTGGGGCTCTTAGTCCTAACCCGTAAGCTCCATGGACGGCCGGCGCACCTCTACAGGCGACCGCTGCACCTCCGCACCTCCATCGACGCCCTCTAGACTTCGGCATCCCAAGCAAGGTATGTAAAATTTCGGCAATATTGTTAGATTATTCTAATCCGATTATGGCAATTATTCTACTTTTTTTGTATCCTTCATTTTGATGTGTCTTCTTTTCAATATGATTATGATCTGTGCAGGTCCTTGGATGATGCTCATGAGGGGCAACGTATTTCACGGTTCTTCATCGCAGTACGCTGCCTACGTTGGCTTGTTGGCGAAAGAAACAGTGAAGATCACCGTCGAGAGCTGGAAGGATGTGAAGGGCGAGATCTTGGTTGGCTCGGTCGAGAAGATCTTTAAGCCCGGCGTGTTTCTCAAATCAGGACCTATAGAAAGCATCTTACATTTTTTTGCATGCACCAGCTTGTGGCCAGATGCTTACCTGCTTGGAGAAGAAGAATTGTTGTTATTTGCACAGTCATTCTACACCATCACTACACAGAACAACATCTTGCAAGGTAGGTTCTTTTTGTTAATGGAGTTGAGTTGAGTTGATCGAGTTTGAGTCCGAGGAAATCACCAATACGTACAAATGTAAGTCGACGGCAGTTCCAGCTCCTCGGGCGTCTTCGAACTGAACTCCTATGGTTAAGTCCAATGTGGTTCAGACATTTGCTGTTTTGGATGAATGGATTTGTGATGTATCAGGTCTAACTTGTAGTCGGTAGTTGTATTGTCGCAACCTGCAAAGGTTCTCTTTTATGTAAAATGTACGGGCCACTGGGTCCTCGTCGTGATCTGTTGTTAATTTTAGACGTGGCTTTTCTAATATACATCGAATGTGTGAATTGTTGTATTTGTATATTGTTGTATATTTGTGTATCATGTATTGCTAATTGGAACATGAACTTGAATGTGTAGGGAGTATTTGTGTATTTAATTGTATTGGTAGGTAGGTGTGTATTTGTACTGCTGTTTCAGACATGTACCTGAATTTGTATTGGTGAACTGGCATGTGTATGTTTGAACCTGAATTTGTGAACTGGCATGTGTAATTTCTTTAGCAAGATGAAGTCCCAAGTACCTAAGAAAAGTATTTTTGTGTCTCCTAGTTAATTCACAAATTAGCATTTCTTGAAATATTGCTTTATCTTACAGTTAAGATCTGTTTGATGTTACATTGATTTGATTCTTTGGATGTGAGAACTGGTGTCATGTGTGTTCGGTACAAGTACCTCCTCTAACGGTAAATACACATATTTACCGATAGAAAACACATATATTTGCTCAATCATGCATCATCTAACGGTAAATACACATATCTACCGATAGAAAAACTCATGTTCATGTGTCATGCATCATCTTACGGTTAATACACATATTTACCGATAGAAAAACTCATGTACGTGCTGTGTCATGCATCATCTAACGGTCAATGCACATATTTACCGATAGAAAACCCATATATTTTCTCAGTCATGCATCATCTAACGGTAAATACACATATTTACCGATAGAATAAGGCCTGTACTTGCTCAGTAATGTACATTCTCTAATGGTATATGTGTGTTTTTACCGATAGAATATGTGAGAGGCAAATTACCTTAGTTAGTCTTACGGTTATTTCATGTATTTACCGTTAGAAAAAGCTCCATTATAAGGAAAACCCCACACGACCATTGCTGAGCTGCTCTTTAATTTGTTCTGTTGCACTCTGTGTCCCTCTGTTTGTGATGAAAGTTCCACGCTCGCAGCTACATTGCTAGGGTGATCAGCGCAAGCTGGAGGGAAGTTGATTGCACCCCTCTCTTTAAGGTATGCTTAATTGTCGACACTTATCTCTCTCTCCCTCTATATCTCCCTCCCTCTCTACTTGCAAGCTAGCTGTATTGTGTAGTTCCAAGTTTGTAGCTCTAAGCTTGGGAGCTAGGTAGCTGAAAATGCGTCATGTTTTAGGAGCTAACTAGCTTGTATTGTGTAGTTAGCTAGGTTAATTAGTGTTAATTTCGTCAGGCTAGGGTTCAACACATCTGTTGTAAGAGGCTGTACATGTACATATATATAACTTAATCGAGCAGGTTTCATGCATGGCTGACTAGTTAAATTTTGTTAATTGTAGATGGACAGGAAATATTGGATGTATGGAATAAAACGTACTACTCTTGAATATTTGGATGGTGTGAATGAGTTTATTAAATTTGCTGAGCAACAAAAGGAGAGGAAGGGAGAGAAAAATATGCTCTCTCCTTGTACAGATTGTATGAACTTGAAGAGGTTTAGTAACTCTGATCAAATTAAGAGTCATTTGATTCGTCGTGGTTTTAACGCGCGATACACCCGTTGGATATGGCATGGCGAAGATCTTGAGGAAACAAGCACCACTACTACCAATCAACAGGACTCGGATGTGGATTGCAATAATATCGATGATCATCCGAATTGTGATAATGTTCATTCCGATGTGCACGTAGATGATGATGATGATGACAATCTAGATGAGATGTTACGTGATGTAGAGGAAGATTACAATGAAAATGACTTCTGTGAATTTGAGAAACTGATTGCTGACTCTGAGAAGCCTCTGTTCCCTGGATGTGCAACATTTACAAAACTGTCTTCTGTGCTGAGATTATATAACTTGAAGGCAGGCAACGGTTGGAGTGATAAGAGTTTCACTGCACTATTAGATCTTCTAGCGGACATGCTTCCAGAGGGAAATGAGTTGCCAAGATCTACTTACCAAGCCAAAAAACTGTTGTGTCCGTTGGGAATGGAAATCGAAAGAATACATGCATGCCCAAATGATTGTGTGTTGTACCGTAACGAGTACTCCAGTTTGCATGTTTGTCCAAGATGCGGCGCATGGAGGTATACGCGTAGGGACCGGATTGACAGTGAACGTCACGAGGTAAAGAAAGGACCTCCGGCGAAAACTGTGTGGTACTTGCCTGTGATACCTAGATTGAAGCGGCTGTTTGCAAATCCGAAAGTCGCGAAGCACTTGCGTTGGCATGTTGAAGCCCGGAAACAAGATGGACAACTGAGACACCCAGCTGATTCTATTCAATGGAGAAACATCAAGAGAACATTTGCTGAGTTCGGCCGCGAACTTAGGAATATAAGGTTCGGGCTGAGTACAGATGGTATGAACCCACATGGTAATATGAGCAGTCGGCACAGCACTTGGCCGGTTCTTTTATGCATCTACAATCTTCCTCCTTGGTTATGCATGAAGCGCAAGTACATCATGATGGCGTTACTAATCTCAGGACCCAGACAACCCGGAAATGATATTGACGTGTTTCTAGCGCCTTTAATCGAGGACTTATAGAAATTGTGGAGCGAGGGGGTGCAGGTGTCGGATGCATACAAGAAAGAGAATTTCATCTTATGGGCCCTGATATTTTGCACCATAAATGATTTTCCGGCCTACGGCAATTTGTCGGGGTATAGTACGAAAGGAGCCAAGGCTTGCCCTATTTGCCTAGATGAAACTGAGAGCATGTGCATGCGAAACTGCCGGAAAACAGTCTACATGGGTCACCGCAGGTTTCTTCCGGTGCATCACACGTACCGTAAGAAGAGGAAATCATTTAACGGGAAGCCTGAGAAGGGATCATCTCCAGTGTTTCTGACCGGTAAGGAGATTTACTCGCGCGTGAAGGACATCAAAGCTGAGTTCGGTAAGCATTCTAAACCTCGAGAAAAAAATGTTTGGAAGAAGAGATCGATTCTCTGGGATCTACCGTACTGGGAGCACTTACAAGTTCGACATTGCATTGACGTCATGCATGTAGAGAAAAATGTCTGTGACAGTTTGATTGGTTTGTTGTTGAACATTCTGGGAAAGACAAAGGATGGTGTGAAAGCTCGTCGTGACATGGTGGAAAGGGGGATAAGGACTGAGCTTGCACCTTTAGAGAATGGAAAGCGTACATACCTCCCCTCGGCCTGCTATACGTTGTCCAAGAGCGAAAAAACAGAACTCTGTTGGTGCCTGCACGGTGTTAAAGTTCCATGCGGGTACTCCGCGAACTTGAAAAAACTTGTGTCTATGAAGGACCTAAGACTAGTTGGCACGAAGTCCCACGACTGTCATGTGCTGATGTCACAAATGCTTCCCATTGCTATCAGAGGCATTCTCCCAGTTAAAGTCAGAGAGACAATCACAAACCTATGTTATTTCTTCAACACAATATCTTGCAAGGTAAGTACGTGCACTCGTACTATAAGTTCATTACCTCCATTTGTGGAGCTTAATTAGAAGATTTTTCTGATATGAATAGTTGGCGCAACTGTGTCCTCGTAGGTAATTGATCCGGATGGACTGGACGCTTTGCAACGCGACGTGGTTACAACTCTTTGTCAACTCGAGATGTATTTCCCTCCATCCTTTTTTGATGTTATGGTCCATCTGATTGTTCACCTTATCAGAGAAATTAAGTTTTGTGGACCCGTGTGCCTGCGCTACATGTATCCATTTGAGAGATTTATGGGTGTATTGAAGGGATATGTAAGGACTCGTCGTTGACCCGAGGGGAGTATCATGGAAGGTTATGCCGCCGAGGAGGTGATTGAATTTTGCACAGATTATATGGCCGGGGTTGACCCAATTGGCGTTCCTAGGTCCCGACACGAGGTTAGGCTTCAGGGCATCGGAATGATTGGATTCAAAGCTATCGTCCTCGCTCATGATGTGTACGCAAAAGCACATTTTTGTGTCTTACAACACATGACGGAGGTCGAGCCATACATACACGAGCACAAGGTAATGTTACGGTCACAGAATCCTTCGAAGTCAGACGTTTGGGTCACCAGAGAACATAACAGGAAATTTGCTGAGTGGATCCAAGAAAGAGTCACGCGAGCTGCCGAGGGCTCCATAAGTGAAACTGTGACATGGTTGGCTAGAGGCCCAAGATTCACTGTAGGGACTTGGCAGGGGTACGACATCAATGGGTATTCATTTTACACAAGAGCTCAAGACGCCAAGAGTAGCACGCAATGTAGCGGAGTGACACTGTTTGCTATTTCCGAGGATGCCAGGTCAGTAAGGGCGCTGAACTCATATTACGGTGCTATTGACGAAATATGGGAGCTCGATTACGGATTACTTAAGATTCCCCTATTTTGATGCCAATGGGTCGAAATCCCTCGAGGTGTTCAAGTTGAGAGTTACGGGTTTACTCTCATTGATCTTGGTAGAGTCGGACACCAAGACGATCTATTCATACTTGCAAAGCAAGCCACACAGGTATTCTACATCATTGACCCGGCCAATCCAAACTTGCATGTTGTCCTCCACAGCAAGAGACGTATTGTTGGGGTCGAAGATGTTGTCGACGAAGAGGAGTATAACCAATTCGATGAAATACCTCCATTTTTAGAGGACATTCATTCTATCCCTACTGAAGATATCGACGAAACAACGTATCTGCGAGATGACCACGAAGAAGTATTATGGGTTGAGAACCATTGATGATTAATTTCTATTTCAGGGATAAATGCCAAGCAAACAGCCCACAAGTTCTGCAGCAAGGTGAGGAACTTATCATTAATACATCAGGCAGTACATTTTTCTTTAGAACTTAATGATACACAGCATTAATATATCTCAATTTTACTCCACAGCATGAGTTCTAACATGTACAGTACCTTTATCCTGTAAGTACTTAATTCTTCCCTTCAAATAGCACTTGCAAAAATCTCATTGCAGCCTCTTGCTTCTTCAAATTAAGCTATCCAAAAATCAATTTTCCTGACGGTATTTTGTTATTTCTACCGATAGAAAAGGACATCCACTACTTTAATGTGTCTCAGGCACTTCAAAAGTTTCGCTGTGAAAAATTTACTAATTCTATTGGTATTATTATATTTTACCGTCAGAATAAATTCGTTAGTTCACGGTATTTTGTTGTCTGACGGTTTTTTGTTGTTTGTACCGATAGAAAAATACTCTGGCGCTTTGAATTCTCAACTGTGTCGCCATGCATCGCCTTGGAAATTCTATAAGTACCTCGCCATGCGTCGCGGTATTTTGTTGTTTTTCTAATTCTCGAACGCTTCACTCCTCATCTTCTCTTTCACAATGGCAACCTCTATGGGATCGTCAGCCGCGCCCTCCCCGGTAAGAACTCTAAATCTCCTGGGTTTACCCCTGTATTGTTAATCCATGTTCAGTACATTCTTGACCTGTTGATTTGCACAGGAAATGGGAGCCGTGGAAGACACTGGCAAAGTGAAGGCCGACCTGAGGGCCCTCTAGGAGGAGCACAAGCTCCTTACGGACAAGCACACTCAGCTATGGCTTGAACTGGACGATCTCCTCCGGCGCATTCAGCGCATGAAGACGGCTGGTGACAATTCCAGGGCGATGACGAGGCGTCTTCGCGAGGAGAAGCAAGCCGCAGATATTACCATCGCTGGCTGCGGTTTGACTATGAAGGATACCATAGCGACGCTGAGGGAGGTCGCAGGCCTTCTCGATGCGGTAGTAGTTGATCCTAGGGACAACTTGTCGCTAGAGGAGTCCTGCGTCCTGGCTGCAAGTCAAACTGACTCTATTCTACATGCAGCTAGGGCTAAGACCACCCCTTGACCTAGCATTTTGGGTTTTATTTTTTTTATAAGTGATAAAACAACAATGAATGAACAATTTCTTTTTATGTCAATTTTTCAATTTTCCGGCTATCTTCCTTCTTTCTTTATCATTCTGCAGCTTTCAAGCACGGTCTGTTTGATGTTAAATTGTGTGTACCTTTTCATTTTCTGACGGTATTTTGTTGTTTTTACCGATAGAAAAATGGCACCCAATACTATAATCTCAGGAACTTAATTAAAAAAATTTTCTGGGGAAAATTGGTCTCACGGGATTTTATTGTTTATACCGATAGAAAAAAGGAATCCACTACTTCAAATATTTTTCTGGGAAATTTACTTTTTCTATCGGTAGTATTTTGTTGTACCAATAGAAAAGGTCATCCACTCCTTTATTACTCGTACATGGCCCTTGAGTTTCCCTCCAGTTGAACAGTTCCAACTTAGAGCACTGCATCTCTTCGATAGCGAAGAAAACCACAACCTCCGCCGTGACCACTCACCTCCTCTCTCCCACACGACGATCGCCGGCTGGACACTGGTTCGCCACTGCCACCGGTTCTTATTTTCGTCCTTTGCCGGCCCCCGCTGCGTTCTACACCGCCTCTCCATCACCACAACTGATCGCCGTAAATACCCTAATTCATCGTTCTATTTCCAGCATCTTCCTTATTTGATCCTAGTGTTTTGTACGTACTAATTCTTCGAGTTTTGCAATTACACTAGGGTTCCCTATTGTGTTGGATTATGTACATTCCGCAGGCAATGTTGATTTAAATTAGGGTTGACATAATATGTTCCAGTGCTGTAATGAACCTATTTTGAGATTTTAACTTATCTATACTGCTGTATGTGTGATCAATTGTATCCAACTGCCATGTAATGCACATTATATGTTGGAGTTGTTCTTACACATATTCTGTCGGTATCTCCTGTATTTGCCGATAGAAACAATTTGTCTGTTCTATCGGCAGCTCTTGTGTTTACCGATAGAAAATATTTCGGAACAAGTATTAAAACTTTGGATCTGGAAGGACATGAGGCATGCAATGTACTAGTTTGGTTGGGAATTTTTACTCACTTGGTATGAATATATGGCAATGTGGATGGGTCTTCGATGTATATGTTTCAAATGCATATACATATATGACTTTTCCCAAACTAATAGATGTGATGAAGTCATGATGACTTGCATACAGGTAATGCTAAAGATAACCAAGAGAGGTGCTATAAACCATATTATTCCTTTTTTGGTTGTGACCTACTTTCTGTGCTACTTCAATATCTTTATATTCCATTAGCATTAGGTTTGTCAGATTATGCACAGTGGCACTTAGATGCTTGTGTGCATATTTACGTGTGAAATAATAATGCTGGCCCATGAATATTAGTATAGAAAATCATGGAGAATGTTATGTGATGACAGTGAATAGTGGTTTATCAACAAAATTCCATATATAGAGAAAAATTGTTATGGTCTATCGGCAGCTCATGTGTTTACTGATAGAAAATATTTCTGAACAGTTCAGGAAGTAATTTATGCATGTATTTCTTTTAGTATTATTTTCTTCGGACATCCCTTTTGCAGCCCTAATTAGTCTCCAGTCCTGGGCTGAGTTATGGAACTCCAAGAAGAATTAATTGCCATATGTTGCCTGCTTCCTATATGAAAATGTGTAGACGAAAACGCTGAGAAATAGAATCTTATCTTGTATTGCATGGTAGCTTTTGTGTTTACCGATGGAAAAAATATTTAAAATAGGTCCTTTTTCTTTGTAAAATGATTTGGTTTGTGTTTCCATTAAATTTTTGATGGTTTGTTGATGGTTTTGTAGGGAAAGACATGTCGTCGTCTTCATCGGATGGTACTAGTGGTTCGACTAAGGCCAACCCCAACGTAACTGAAGATGCAGCTGTTACATCCCAACAAAAGAGGGTGGGGCGAGGCGCGACGACGTTGGACCGTTTGGCCAAGCGCACGGATATTTCTTGTGAGTTCAACCAATTTGGGAGGCCGATTGGAAAGAATGCTGAGAAGTACGCGACCTACGTTGGGCTGTTGGCGAAAGAAAGGGTGAAGATCACCGTCCAGAGCTGGAAGGACGTGACGGCGGACGAGAGGGATAGGTTGTGGGCGGAAGTGAAGGTTAAATTAACTGAAATCGCTGAACTCTTTCGTAATCACATTCTCTTGGCTTATACTAAAGTTTAACTAACTCGTGATTAATTGTATGCATTTTTTGAAAACAGGCTAAGTGGAACATCCCCGATGATACACCTAGGATGGCCTGCTTGAAGGACATGAACGGAACATGGAAAACCTTTAAGAGCTGGCTCGTTAGTAACTTCCTCGCTGCGGGGAAATCTCCTTGCGAGAAGTACCCCTTCATATCGGAGGAGGTATGGGAGTAATTCACCAAGCAGAAGGGGACTGAGGAGTTCAAGGCCCTTAGCGAGAAGAATAGGGCGATCCAGAAGAGGAACGACCACCCGCATCGGCTCGGATCCCGGGGCTATGCTGGGAAGGAGGAGCAGTGGAAGAAGGAAGATGAGCAAAATCCTGTCATCGACACCCCTGAGTTGCCGCTCTCCGAGATCCGGGATGAGAGGTGCAAGCGATGGTGGAGGGGGAGGGGGTTCGTGTCATCCACGGGGTCTGTGCAGTTCGCAACCCCTGGGGACGTCGACGTTGTGAGGCGAATGGTAAGTTGGCTAACCTCGTAAACTATGTGCGCACAAGTGTATATAAGGCAATTTGTCTCACAAGGTACCTTTAAATGTAACAGATATCTTTTGAGAAGGAGGCAGTGGAGGGATTGTTTACCCCACAGAGGGAGAACGAAATCCTCACCCGGGCTCTAGGAAATAAGGAGCATCCCGGGCGGACACGGGCCGTGGGAGCCATTGTGTCGTGGAAGGCCGGTTTCGAAGATCCGGCTCCACCGAGGAAGAAGGCCCGCTCCTGGAAGGAAAAGGAAGCGGAGCTCTCCGATAAGATACGGGCTGAGGTACGGGCGGAGATACGGGCTGAGGTGCAGTCTGAGGTGCAGTCTGAGGTCACACAAATGAGGGAAGAGTTTGCACTGTTGAGAGATGCATTGCTGGCCAAGAGTGCAGATGCGGATCCCCAGGGCGACGGTACCCTGCGGGGTCGGATAGGCAGTCGCGCTTCGAAGGTCCTCGCAGATCCAGTGGATCTACTTGAGGTACTACAAGCCTTCATCTGTGCACTTAAGTTGATGCCACTCCCATTCTGTTAGAGTTGTTTCGCTAACCTGTTTTAATATTTACAAATTTGCAGAAGTCGGAGAGTTGCATCCTACTGAATCACCTAGGCGACAGGCAGGAAGTGGTTGGACACGGCTTCGTATATCCGTCTGGGCCAGATGTCCGGGTCCACTGCGTACCTCTGCGGTTGGGGTTTGCAAAGGTACAGGTGGACATGGCCATGCCGGGCTACAACGATTCTCCGTTGGCAGTCCCAACAGAGGAACTGCAGACACTTGCTGAGGCAATGGGCTCCTACGTACAGTGGCCCAAGAAGTGTCTTCTAATACAACCGGTAAATCCTACACATTTTATATTACATCCTACTCAGTACACTCAACTTGCAAAATCTAACATATATACGTGCTCATTAATTGAAGTGGCCTGCCGCTGGGCTACCAGGGGACTGCGCCCCCAGCTCGGGGCATGAGGCCCGATCTCGTGCGACCCTGGACACATCAAAGACGGCCTCGACCCCACCCAGTGCATCCACGCCTTCACCTCAGAAGAAAGCCGCCATCACCTCGCCCTTGCCTTCGAAGGTACGCGCTCAGTCCCCGGCAAAAGGCAAGGGCAAAGGCAAGGGAAAAGGGCGACAGGGACAGCCGGAGAGGTTCAGGAACGGGTTCCCACTCATGTCGGAGGTAGCTTTGCGCAAATTGGATCGATCAACCAGAGACCTCCACGAGTGGTACCTACACCGAGCTCGGCGCAATCTGAACTTCTGAGTTCCCTACAGGCCTGGGCAGTTCCACCGTGAGCCCGGGAGTATATCCGTGGCACACGAGGATCTGTTCAACCTCTACAACTGGCGAGGGCTCGATATGTCCATCATACGGACTGGAGTCCTGTGAGTTTGCTGATGCTATGTATTGCTGTTTTCTAACTCTATTTGCTAACTCTGCATTGTTGTAGTTCATTTGAAATGTAGTAACTTTCTGTGCAATACTAATGTCATCCTTTGCATGCAGGTGCATGTACAGGCTAGCATCAGAGGCTGCGTGTGACAAGGTGGGTTTCCTTGACCCAGAGAAAATAAGCCTCACGATGCTAGAGCACGACGCCTTGCACGCTGAGCAGTACATATCCAAGGTGCTGATGGCGCAGCAGGACAGGGAGTTCATTCTGGTGCCGTACCACCAAAGGTTAGTGCATTTCGTACTAATTTAACTCAATCTTGTATGTTACACCTGAGATATACTTTGAGCTAGCGGTCCTCTTTTACGTACAATGCAGGGGCCACTGGATCCTCATTGTGATCTGTCCGCCGAGGAACGAGGTGTACTACCTCGATTCGATGCGTGACAGATTATCGATCGAATATGTGGTCAAGGGGAATATGGAGGCGTAAGTAACTTATATGTTTGATTTAAATTTTGAACTCACTAGCTAATGATAATACATTAACCGGCAATACTAACTGAAATGTAGGGCTTTTGATAAATATGTGTCCGCTGGAGGGAGGTATGCCGCACCGCAGGGCTCCCTATTAGCTTGGAAAGAATATGAGGTACTCACGAGACTTTTTGTTTATGCTTAATTAGTTTATGGAAACAATAGCTAACATGTCTTCGCATATGCAATTATCTCAGTGCCATCAGCAGCCGCAATCGTGGGAATGAGGGTTTTATCTGCTGCGCTACATGTACGACCTAGTGCAGACAAACTTTGCCCAATTCCCCCAGGTAAGTATCGATAGCTAACTCAAATTTGAAAATTGGGTGTCACGTTCTAAATTAGGAAGTTAGTTACTCAGTATTCACACATGCTTGCAGATCGCCATGTCGAAAGACCAATATGAAAATGCAAAAATTAGAGATCTTCGACAAATCTGGGCTCAATATGTCATAGAGGAAGTTGCACCCAACCATCCGCCATGACAATTTTCTCTTTTTCGTGTACTCTGTGCATAGACTGTTTATATACATGTGAATAAATATATATGTCAATAAATGTCCACATTGGATTGCAATTTGTATTTGTCCATATATATGTGAATAAATGTGAATAACTGTCTAATGTGTCAATCTGTTCTGTGAATTTACCCTTCTTTGCATCTGTACTGTATTGTGTATCCAATCTATAATGTATTGCATCTGTACTGTATATGTGAATGTACTGTATTGTGAATGTAAATAATGTATTGTATATGTGAATGTTCTATCGGTAAATTCATTCACAACCGACAGACTACTACCACTTTTCTATCGGTAAACTCATCCACAACCGAGAGACTACTGTCGTTTTTTCTGCCGGTGAACTCACACACAACCGAGAGACTACTACCACTTTTTCTATCGGTAAACTAGAAATTAACCGTCAGAATAGTGTGACTTTTCTTGCCGGTGAACTCATCCACAACCGAGAGACTACTGTAGTTTTTTCTATCGGTAAACTTGAAATTAACCGTTAGAAGAGTGTGATTTTTCCTGCCGGTGAACTCATACACAACCGAGAGAGTACTAAGCTTTTTTTATCGGTAATCTCATTTCCAACCGAGAGAGTACTAAGCTTTTTTCTGTCGGTAAACTTGTAATTAACCGTTAGAATAGTGGTACTTCCCCTGCCGCTAAACGTCAGACTACGACGGGTTTTCTATCGGTACACTCATAATATGCCGATAGAATAGTTAAGTTCTTCTATCAATTATTTACCGATAGAAAATGTTCTGGCTTGTTCTATCGTGTCTATCTCTATCGGTACAAAAACTGATAGTAAAAGGTTGTTTTTTTACCGATAGAAGAAAGCTTTTCTGTACTAGTGAGTGTTGGGCAAAATGCCGATTGAGCTGCTCCTTCACGCCCTACCTTGATCCGGGTGGATCTCGGGTCATCAACGACATGGTTGCTAGACAAGACAAGGCTGCTAGATCGACTAGATTATGCCATGAAACAGGGAGATCTCAAGTTAGCAAAAACCAATGGGCCATGGCTATGTTGTCGAGACCGTGGTCAAGCTCAGCTGCTGGTCCGACAAGCCTTGGTTATCTGTGTGATCCAGGACGAGCTCAGGATGACAAAGACTAATGATCTATGGTCGAGTTCAAACTTGAATAGACCAAACTTGGAATAGGCTAAGTTCGCAGTCCAAGGTCGCAGCGCCGCCCAAGGTCGTAAGTGCAAGGTTGCAGCCTAGGGTGCAAGGTCGAGTACATAAAGGACTCGATCTCTCTGTCTGGTCATAATAGTAGTCTGATCAATATATATATAACTAAGTCTTATCTGTTAGGTTTAGTTAGTGCCCGAGTCTAATATGTTTAGGTTATTGAGTCTGATACGTATTCATACGATTGGACTATAAATACTTTGTAATAGTTCTAGTTTAGATCATCGAATTGAAGAGACATAGAACTAATTTAAGTCTTAGAGACTTATAGTTCATTTATCGACGTAGGCGAGTGCGTCCTAACGTTCGACGTGTAAAGATCCCTCTTTGAAATAAAGAGTGTGCTATCTTTTGAACTGTGTTTCGATCAACCTTTGGGTTTCGGTAATTTCGAGTAAGATCTCATTATTTCGCATATTAGAATCTGGGTGAGCCTAGTGTGAAAACCAAGGCTAGGTCTCAAACGGATCAAGTTGGTTTCAGAGCTGATCTAGTCCAAAACTTGGTCTAGGTCTCAAGTTAGTCTCAAACGGATCAAGTTGGTATTGCGCTGGACACCAGCCCTCCCCCGGGACTAGCCCGCGTGCTGGCGGGTTCACCTAGGTCCGCGGCCGTTGCGCACCAGCTCCCTCCTCCCCTAGGACCGCCCCCGCGGGCTCCCCCGGTGAACCAAACCAGCTTGATGTAGGAGGAGGTGGAGCGCATGCGCATTGCAAAGCCTGGGGGGGCTCTCTCTCGTCATTGCTCCGAACCTCCCCCGAAGTGAGACCTGCGCCCGGCTCACGCCCACAGGGAGCTACGCCCCCTGTTGAGCAAGGGGAAGAGGCTGGTCAAAGTGGCCCCTATCACCTCCGAGGGGTACCTAGACATTTAGGAAGTTAGCTCGACTAACCCCGAGGAGAAGAGATGTTACCACCGTGCAGGCGGACCGCTGGGACCTCTCCTGTACTCAGACAATGAACGTGCCTCTCCGGTCAAGGGGGACAGTGACTGTGACTCCCCCCGGGAAGTCGAGGGGGCTAACCAGCCATTGTCCCGTCACCTCCGACGTATCCGATGGCCGCGGCCGTAGCGCCCGCTGCACATAGAGCACTACAATGGTGAGGCTGACCCCTATGAGTTTGTGTAGGTGTACTCTATGGTCATCTCAGCGATTGGGGGGGACGAGATGGTGGAATGCAATGTCTTCCCCCTCTATCTCTCTAGGATCGCCCGATCGTGGTTTTATAACCTAAAGGCGGGTTCCATTAAATCCTTCGCGCAACTCAAGTAAGAGTTCTACGCAAACTTCCAGGGGAACTATGTGCATCCCCTGGACTCGTCACAGCTCTACACCATCAGGAAGAGGACGGGGGGACCATCCGAAGCTTCTTCAAACGCTTTGCTCAAGTTAAAAGCAAAGTGGCTCACATCCTTGACTCTACGGTCATCGAGGCGTGCAAGAGTGGGATCATTCCCGAGGAGCTCCACCGAAGGCTCTCTCTTAGAGCTGCCCCACCTCAGCTAACGAGCTCTTCAATGTCCTGGAAAAGTATGCCCGTGCGGAAGACGACGATCTCTGGAAGAAAAACCAGGGAGCACCTGCCCCTGCTAAGAGGAAGCCAGGGACTTCTCCAGCAAGCGCCCCAAGAGGGGTAATCGCAATGAGCCACGGCCTCGGGACGCTTTCATCCTTGAGGGCAAAGGCGGCTCACGAGAAGGCAACAGAGGGAGCTTCTTCTTCCCCAAGCCGAAAGGCAACCAGGGGGGAAAATCCTCCCGTGGCCAGGAGGGCACAACCACTCAGTGGTGTGCCTTCCACAAGTCAACTTCCCATGCTACCCGAGAATGTAACGCGCTCTTGCAACACTTCATTGCATTTCTCGACCTGCATGGGCAGGGGGGAGCCCTGCCTCCTTGCCCCCTACACCGTCAATACCAGCTCTCCCTACTCCCCCAGGGGGTAGTACAAGCAAGCTCAAGAAAGGGACTCAGCCAAGGAGCTTCCTTTCCAGACCTCCCAGAGACATGTAAATGTCATCACGGGGGGATCCGTCTCAGGGCGAGACTCCAAGTGCTAGCGTAAGGAGTACGCATGCGAAGTAAAGGTAGTGGGGGTGCTGAAAACGTCCTCACCACCAAAATGGTCGGATGTCCCGCTCACCTTTATGGCGGAAGACGCACAAGGGGTTCGTTTACCCCATGATGATGCACTAATCGTCACCGCCACTATGTTCAATTGCCGCTTGGCCCGCATCCTCGTGGACGGTGGGAGTGCCACAGAAGTCCTGTACCTGAAAGCTTTCAGGGAAATGCAGGTGGACGAGAAGCTGCTACAACCCGCGGCCAGACCCTTACAGGGCTTCGTCCTGGGGAAGGCCATATATTCCATGGGGAAGGTCGACCTCCCCATGACTTTTGGCACCCCGGACAACTACTGGACGGAGATGGTTCATTTCAATGTGGTAGATCTTCCCTCCTCTTACAATGATATCATGGGGAGGACCACGATCAACCGTCTGGGGGCTGCAGTGCACCAAAGTTATCTCTACATGAAGATCACCGGGCTTCGCGGTGTGATCACCGCCCGGGGTGACCAAGACGCTGCTCGTGCCCTGTACAAGCGCACCGCTGCTACAATTGGGGATGTCAACTTGATCAAGGCCCCGGGGAAAGGGAATTCTCCCCTGACTCCTGACGTCCTGGTCACCCTTCCCGGGAAGTTTCTCCCAAAACTGCTGCTGGAGGGAGACCTCCGTGAAATCCACCTATTCCCGGAGAACAGAGAGAAGGCCGTCAAGGTCAGAGCAGACCTCCCCGAGGACCGCGCGGAGCAACTCACTGCCTTCCTCCATGAAAATGCCGACGTCTTTGTGTGGAAGCCTGCAGACATGAAGTGCGTCTCCAAGGACGTTATTGAGCACAGGCTCGCTGTAACGCCTGGCCACCCTCCATTGAAGCAGAATATGAGGAAGCTCTCCCCCGAGCGCCAGGAAGCCATCAAGACTGAAATCTCGAAGCTCCGAGAGGCGGGGTTCATTCGGGAGGTCTTACACCCTGAGTGGGTCGCGAACCTAGTCCTCATGAAAAAATCCAGTGGCAAGTGGATAATGTGCGTGGACTTCACTGACCTTAACAAGGCTTGCCCAAATGACAACTTCTCACTCCCGCGGATCGACCAGCTAGTGGACTCGATCATGAGGTGCGAGTTGAAGAGTTTCCTTGACATGTACTTGGGCTACCACCAAGTCCGAATGGCCACGGAGGACGAGGAAAAGTGAAGTTTTATAACTCCCCTCAGCACCTTCTACTACGTCCATATGCCCTTCGGGCTCAAGAACGCCAGGGCGACCTTCCAGTGACCTATGGCCTTGGTCCTTGGGGATCAGATCAGACACAACGTGGAGGTCTACCTCGACGACGCGGTCGTCAAGAGCCTTCGTACAACCGCCCACCTTGAAGACTTGGTAGAGACCTTTCGCAACCTCCGCAAGTACCAGTTGAAGCTTAACCCAAAGAAGTGCACTTTTGTCATGTGCGGGGGAAAGCTGCTAGGCTTCCTCGTCTCCCAGTGGGGCATAGAGGCCAACCCCGAGAAAATTTGAGCCTTGCTGGACATGCCCCCACAGCACTCCGTTAAAGACGTACATCGACTAACTGGCAGCCTGGCCGCACTGAGCTGTTTCGTCTCACAGTCGAGGGAACGTGGTCTCCAATTCTTCAGGGTCCTTCGAGGTCTTGAGGGGTTCCAATGGACCCCCGAGGCCCAGGCAGCATTTGACAACCTGAAGAAGTACCTCACGAGCCCACCAATGCTCGTGAGCCTGTTTTCGGAAGAACCCCTGCTCTTGTACCTCGCGGCCACCCCCATCATTGTGAGCGCGGTACTGATCAAGGAGTAGGATGGGCAGCAACGCCATGTCTACTACGTGAGTAAAGCCCTCGAAGGCGCTAAGACAAGGTACACGAAGATGAAGAAGATTTGTTACGCCCTCTTGATGGTGTCCAGTGTCGACGATTCAGACTCGGGGTCCTTAGCCGAACTTATGCAGAATTTGTAGGTTGTGAGACCTTTCAGGGTGTCCCTCCGGGAAGGTATGATGAATCAAAGATAACTAGAGAACAGAGAGATTTATACAGGTTCGGGCCCTCGATGGTGGGAGTAATAGCCCTACGTCCTGTTGGGATTTCACTATATATGGTAAAAAGAGTTACAAAGCTAGGGAAAGTATCTTCACAGATGAAGATCTTTCCTATATGTTTTTACAAGACAATGCTGGGAAGACTTATGAAATCTAACTAATCTAGACTATTCTCTTCTGATCTTTGAGTGTTATGATTGCTTGATCTCTCGATCTGGTGCAATCTGACTTGATCTGATACGCTTTGATGCGATGCCCCTGTTTGATGCATCGGATTATCCCTTTATACTGGTCGAAAGGGTGCCAAGACATAACGGCATCAAACAGTTGCTCGGGTGCAGTTTTAGTAACTGCCCTTAACCTCCATGGAAGTTTAACACGTGTTATTCATGGATAACTGCATGTATTAACCTCCTGACGGTTGTCTCCATGCATGGAAGGATCTTCGAGATACTCGGGATATTCCTGTTGTAGGGATAGAACAATCCCGTGTTCTCTGGTCAAAGGTGTTCTGACTGCCCGTTGCTTGTTATTATCTGACCACGCACCATCTTCAGTCTTCTGTTCGCGTATTGCATACGAACTCCTGACCGCGCAATGTTTTACAGTCTGATCGCATAAAGCTTGCGATCACATGCTTGCGCCTCTCGAAGTAACTTGAGTTCGCATCAACAGGCACTTGTCTGGTTCGAATCTATCCTGAACCAGCTGTGCATTTATTTGACCTAGCTTGGGTATCAATCCTCGTCAGCTAGCCCCCAAATTTGAAGAAAACGAAGGGACATGTTTACTTCAAATTTTAAGACTCACATTGGATACTTAACCCGACGGTTCAAATTTTCCACTTAGTGGCGCACTAAGTGTGGCAGTTGATTCCCCGAGACGGACTCTGAGTAATACGTGACGGGTAATGATGGCGCCGTAGAAATATTTTTTAACCCGAGGTAAAATTGTAAATGCTTTAAAAACCCGAGGCGTTCGGAAACTGAACCGTCACCCCGGCAGCTATAAATACCGAAGCCTTTGGACTTCAAAGCTCCACAAATTCTTTTTCCCGGCTAAGTTTCTTCAAAAGCCATCTTCTCTTTTCTTCTATACACTTCTCGATGGCAGACCACAACATCATCGAGATTGAGAGTGATGAAGAAGAAGTTTCTCTTGAGTTTGAACAGGATTCACAGATGTCCAAAGATTTGTCTCCTTCAAGGAAGAAACCCAAGGTTGACAAGGGATCTTCCAGCAGAACAAAGGTGAAAGACGCATCATTGCTCCTGCTTCCTTTAGTTCCCGTAGTTCTTCCTGTCCATGCACCTTGGCAGGTCGAACCTTTATCTCCACCTATGGAGGGACGTTCTTCTCAGTTTTCTCCATTTCATCCCAATGATCCCCATTTTTGTTTGGGTGATCGATTTTCTGGTTGGCAAGCTATACCTCATCGATCAGATGATCCTCAACTTGGGTTGGGGAAGCAATCTTCTGGTGGGAAGGTTGCACTTCCACCATCTGATGGTCCTCGACCTTTGTCGGGTGATCTACTTTCTGGGGGAACTATATCAACCTGTCACTTGCAAGGACGGGTAATTATTTCTATCTCCTTTTGCTTGTTGTTATAGTTAGTAAAACTAACACCTGCAAATGTAGGAGATCAAAATTGTTGGAGCCCCCAGTGATCAGCCTGCTGAGATCCTGCCTCCTTCCCTAGGACAGACTCTCCAAGGGGAAAAAGAGGCTCTAGAGAAGAAGACCAAAGAGATGTCTTCGGCGATTCTGCACCTGGCAGAATGTTTTGAAAGATCCTGCGAAGAGGCGCGCCAATTCCGCCGGGAGAGGGACCACGCTCAGCAACAGCGAGAAATCTCCGATTTGATTAGGAATAACAGCGCATCTCTCGTTAGGGATGATGTAGATAGACTTAGAGTAGTTGCTAGTTCTTTGGGGGTCGTCAGTGTAGATCCTACTGATGAGAACATGTCCCTAGGAGAACTTTGTAAACTCCTCTTAGATCAGTTCGATGCTCTGGTCGCCGGTATCCCTTTTATATGTAAAGAGTGTCAGAAATAAAGATTTCTTTCACTTCATATCATGTGGATATTCCTTACAACTTCTGTGTGAAAATATGGTCATAAGAAACATCTTTACGACCACTCGGACACAGGTAAATTCTAGTACTACGACCAGAGACGCATTTAGAATGTTATACCGCGACTAGTACTGATACTGCGATCAGACTTAAAACCGTGATTAGAACTGAAGTTCGATCTGGAAGGTTACTGTTATTAGAACTGAAATTCGATCAGACCTCCACTTCGATTAGAATTGAAGTCCAATCAGAAACATAGTTCTGATAATACAGCAACCTGATCGAAAAACATCCGTACGTGCAGCGATTGGATCATAGAATATCTTTATGATCAACTCGTGAAAGTCTACAAGAAACATGAAGGAAAATGTCCTCTGAAAATCCTCTGTAGAACCTTCCACGTTTTTGTGTGCATCTTTAATCCTCAAATTCGAAACAAAGAAGATTTTTCGTTTCGGATTAGGTGCAGGGAACGCATAACGGGTTTACCAAAGAAAACATCCATTATGGGAAATGAATAGAATATTCAATGCAACGTTACCCTCAGTGGAACGTCTCCTCGGGTCTATAAAAGGAGTAGGTAGCTTTTTGAGGAAGCCACACATCCAACCTCCAGCTTCAGAACTTCCGCCGCACAAAAACCCTCGTTCCTCATCTTCCATCGCCCCCAAAGCCGCTAGTTTTCCCCCACAATCTCTTCCAAAAATGACATCTTGGAGCCGATCAGTCCACCACACGGAGGAGAGCCTGATGGCGCTGGAGAAGGAAGAGGTCCTTCCCCCAAGATTGCTGATCAACTGGCAACCCGCAGGAAAAGATCAAGAAACCCCAATCGTCCAAGAGGGCGAGTTGGTGGTTTTCGAAGAATACATGAGGTGCGGGTTCCGATTTCCTGAGAGTCGGTTCTTGAAGGGGATCTTGGAGCATTATGGGTTGGAGTTGGTGAATCTCCACCCAAATGTGGTCTTGATCCTGGCGATCTTCCAGCACCTGTGCGAAGCCTTCGTCGGAGTGTATCCCAGCGTGGATCTCTTCCGACGTTTCTACTACTCGGCGTGGTCAAAGAGCGCCAACGCCGCCGGATGCATTTACTTCCGGATAAGGGAGAAGAAAGAGTATCCCTTCCCACCCCTGCGAGACTCCATGCACGGGTGGTACCAGAAATGGTTCTACTGCACCCCTCCGTCTGAGAGCGGGTTGTGGTTTGTGAACTCGCGGCCACAGAAGCCCAGCAAGTTGGATTCCCTTCCTGCTCTGAATGCAGAGCAGAAGAAGCAAACCGAGGTGATTCTTCAGTTAGTCCAGTAGGGACGGACAGCTCGTGATATCATTCGTGACTTAGTGAAGAATCGGGTAAGCCCCCTGCGCGAAAGGGCTCATCCGGCTTGGGAGATACAGTCCATGGCGGACAGCACCTTGGACTATAACAATGGTATGTGACTTAGCCAACGAAGTCTTACACTTTTCTTTCATGTCCGCTAACTGGTCAGCTGGTGACACAGTTTTGCCTTCGTCCGAAGTCGAGAAGCGAACAAACTACCTCCTCAAGGCATATAGTGCCGAAGTGGAGGGAACCAAGGGATCGCCTCGCCCCCAAAGCTTGATCAATGCTGGCGACGACCTTAGACAAGAATGTCGAAAGGTATGTCGTCTCTCGTTATGTTCTGTCTGTAAGTCATATGTGTGTCTTGTACTAACAAGGGCACTAGAACGGCATAGCTTTTGGGGAAATTCGCCGAGGCGACTTATCCGAGTGAAAGCGTCGGTTTCTTGGGAAAGCCGATGATGAAGAGAGTGAAGAGAATCTCTTCAAGGCCCGGAGCGAGGGAACCTGCCCCCAAGAAATCCAAGAAATTGCTCAGGGAAGGCTCCTCGCATAGAACTCCCCTCACCGCGAAGAAGACTGCGGTAAGATATCATGTGCCTCCTGTTACCCCAGGTGCGAACTGGAATTTCTTCTTCGTCGTACAGGGTGAAAGAAGCGAGGAGGAGGAAGACGACATTCCTCTGGTTCGCCGGAAGAGGACGGCAATCACTCCTCAAGCCGGTGAAGTGCTGCCTCGGCCTGCAGGGACAGAGACAGCTACTGCAGACCTCGCGGCCACCGAGAATCTTGTGGTCACGGGTGAGACCTCTGCTCCTGAAGTCCGGGAGGCTTCAGGGTCTGTAACTTTCCCTCCCTTGGCCGAAGGGGTGACTGCGGTAAGATTCCTCGCAATCCTGAGCGTTACAATTCATCTGTACATGGTCGTATTCATCAAGCCACGTTTGTACAGGAAGAACAAATTCCTCCTAAGACTCCTGCTAGTCCTAGGGAGGCGAGCTTTCCACTCCTGTCGACAGGGGCGGGAATAACGGAGCAAGATCCCGCGACCACATCCAATCTTATGGTCGTGGATGAAGTGCCAGCACCGGTGGTTCACGAGACACCCAGACCATCGGGTGCATCCCTGCCAACCGAGCAGGTTATCCCGATAAGTGTTCGTACCATTCAGATCTTCATTATTCCTCATATATATGCTTACAGGCTGATATACATAGGGAGAGAAAGAGAAGGTCTTGTTCACAAAGAGGAAGACCAGAACAGACAATGATTGTCCTCTTTCCCTTGGGGAACCATCTTCGAAATCCCAGAAGCTGATAGGATTTCAATTACGGTAAGAATTCCCTTTTGTTTATATCGGATCAGATTGTGGCAACCATCCGTGAAACTGACGGTTTCTTTTCTTGCTTAGGCATAGAGACTCAGCGCCAAACCTCCCAACAGCCTCGGCGAGGGTTGAAGTTCCCTCCGGCGCTGAGGCCTCTGGGGAGGAGAACTCTATCCCTCTGGTCCAGGAAGTCGTCTGGGCCGTTGTGGACGAGTTGGACGCGGAGGCTCAATCGTAGGTATTGAAATCTGCGACCGAGGCTCAGCAGGGACATTCATCTGCTGCACCCTCCAGGGATGAGGCGAGTCCATCGACTCGACCTCCAACCATCCCGAAGAACAAGTCATTTTGGGAATATACTAAGGTATGTTGAACACCTCTCACGGTATCTGAGTTTTGCATAGAACCCTTAGATTTTGCAACTGACTTCCCTCTATGCCATAGGAACTGACTCGCATGGAAACCAGATCGATGGCTATGGTGGATAGCATCGAGGTCGTGCAAGAGGAAAAGGATCGCTTGTAGGAGTAAGAAAGATGTTCTTTGGTTTGCCTGATCATAGGACCGTCATAACAATCATCGCTTTTGTTGCAGAGAAAATGCCTTTCTGAATAAGAGCCTTGTTGATCGGGAAAATGACGAGCTCAGGGCGGCCACCATAATTTCACATCTAGAGGCCGAGCTGAGAAAACTGCGATCACAGCTCTCATGTAAGTCAACTTCCGACCAGAACGAGTTAACTTTGTCGCTTGGACTGTTCATAACGACCTTCTTACTGCAGCGCAAGCAGATCAAATAAGCCAGCTTGGTCAAGAGAAAGTAGACCTCCAGATGACCATTGACTCTGTCCGCAGGGAGAACAAAGACTTAAGCATATCCATCTTCGAAAAGCTAAAGATGGTAGCTGGTCTTCTAAGGGCTGATGTGGTCGAAACCACAACAGACGACCTTAGCCCTAGTGACTGGTCTAAATTGGTCGTAGCCCAAGCAGAATCACTCCTCGAGTATCTTCTTGAAGATACCAGGCGACAACAAGAGGCGATCAGAACTAGAGTCCGATCAGCAGCCTCTGCCATTCTCTGTCGGTTTCGTCTCCACCATGGCCCAGATCTGGATCTGAATCCACTGGTAGGAGAGGCAGAGATCGAGAGTGAAGACCAACTTGAGGCTATCATGGAGGGAGTTAGACCTCTCGTAGATAAACTCTTGATCGAGCTCGGCATTATGTAATAATGCATGCATTTTTTGGTTTTGTTCCGAAAGAAAACACTTTTTGTTGTTTCATATTATAACCATATTCCCCTAGCCCCCGCCTGTGATTATATATATTGAAGACTTAGTATTATAAGCACAGGAAAAATATGGGTGTAACGACCAGGGACGTTCAAACAGGCCGGCAATTATATTCGATGCAATGTCTAACCTTGTTGCAAACCGGCAGCCACCCAGATGACCAAGGACATTCTAATAAGCCCCGTGTGCGTTGAGAAACGGCTTATTGAGGAGTGTCTTATCTGGAAGTGGTCATGAGATTGGCCAGCGAATCCGATTAGGGCATTGTGGCGATATAACCGCCGGCGACCAGCCCTCAAGCTAAATTCGTAACACATGGGCATAAAAGGAAATATTCGATATATGAAACAACAAAAAAGCACTCATTTTATGAAACCATGCTAATTGAAAAGGAAAAGGGATTGGATACTTACACGTAAAACTTGCGTAGTTGATCGATGCTCCAAGTATTGGATAAGATTCGACCATCCTCCATTGCTGATCAAGCTGATCCTGGTCGCGGCACCGAAACAACAGTATAAGGGCCTTCCCACTTCGGGGAGAATTTGTAGCGATTGGATTGGTCTTGTATTTTACGTAAAACCAGATCACCCACGTGAAGACTGCGTGGTCACACCCTTTTGTTATGGTATTTGCGCAAAGCTTGCAAGTATACCGCGGACTTGATCAGAGCACGATCACACTTTTCTTCTAAGAGGATGAGATCTTGCGATCGCTGTTCGCCCTGACCAACTCGTTCGAATTGATCTGTCCGAATAGATCCGATACTAATTTCCATAGGTAACACGGCCTCAGCGCCGTAGACCAGATGGAAAGGCGTCTCACCGGTGGCTCGACTAGAAGTAGTTCGTAGTGCCCATAGAACGGTGTATAGCTCATCTGCCCAAGCCCCTGAGCGAGTCTTAAGGCAGTCGAAAACACGTTTCTTGATGCCTTGCAATATCTGCCCATTGGCACGTTCCACAGCACCATTGCTCTGTGGATGAGCCACAGAAGCAAAGCACACCTTGGTTCCAATCTGATCGCAATAATCCAGAAAAAGACCACTAGCGAACTGAGAACCGTTAACCGTAATGAGACGATTCGGAACACCAAATCGAGCAACAATGTTCTTATGGAAGAACTTTTGTGCTGCAGCAGTGGTAATATTGCGTACCGGTTTGGCCTCAATCCACTTCATAAACGTGTCAATAGCTACGAACAGGAACTTGTATCCATTGACCGCTTGTGGCACAGGACTGACAATATCCATTCCCTAGACCGCGAAAGGCCATATAAGGGGAATGGTCTGCAACGCATAAGCAGGCTGGTGAACCTGTCTTGCATGAAACTGACACTGAGGACACATCTTGACCATACCCTTGGCATCATCAAGTGCCGAAGGCCAGTAGAATCCTTGTCGAAAAGTTTTTCCGACCAGTGTACGATATGACGCGTACGCACCACATACACCGTCATGAATTTCTCTCAAGAGGGATTTACCTTCCTCCTGAGATACGCAGCGCATGAATACTCCTTGAGTACCCTTTCTATACAAAACTCCTTCGATGAGTTTGTATAGACGCGCTTTTCGAACCAACCAATCGCTTTCAGTTTCGTCCTCGGGCAAGGTCCCATGTTCCAGATAGACTCTCAATGGATGAGTCCAATCCTGATCCTGTCCGAGGTTGGTAACGCAGACTGTTACCAGATCATCCTCGACTGAAGTCATAATCGAAGGATGTTCCAAGTGTTCGACGAACACTCCTGTCAGAGCGGATGTGCGTGAGGACCCAATTTTGGATAATTGGTCTGCGAGAAAGTTGTCCTTTCGCGGGATGTATTGGACTTCGAAATGACTGAAGTATTTTTCCAACCTCCTCACTTCCCCTAGGTAATGAGCCATTGTCTCATCGGAGGTGCTGTACTCCTTGTTTACCTGGTTTACGACCAGCTGTGAGTCTCCCCTCACCACTAATCAACGGACTCCGAGGAATTTTGCTGCCCGAAGCCCTGCAAGAAGACCTTCATACTCTGTTGCGTTATTGGTCGCAACAAAGTGTAGTTGAAAGACAAACTTAAGCTGTTCGCCCTGAGGCGTAACTAAGACCACTCCAGCCCCCGAGTGTTGAAAACTACGAGAGCCGTCGAAGTACATCGTCCAGTAATCAGGGCATTCCAATTCCTCGGGTACCCACACGGGTGGCTCAGGATTGGTCCATTCAACCACAAAGTCGGCCAAGACCTGAGACTTAACCGCAGTGCGGGGCGTGAAATGGATATCGAAAGCACTGAGCTCGACAGCCCATTTGGCGATTCGACCAGATTTCTCTGGATTACGAACAATATCCCCCAATGGAAAAGATGAGGGTACAATGATCTTATGTCGTAGCTTACGGGAAGCCATCAGTAGTGCGTAAAGTATCTTCTGGACCTCAGGATATCGCTCCTTAGGGCCATGAAGTACCTCGCTTACATAGTAGACGGGTCTGTGTATTCCTTCTCTATCCACGATCAGGACAGCGCTGACCGCGTGCGGTGTGGCCGCCACATAAAGAAGTAATGGTTCTCCTTTGTCGGGAGACACCAAGACTAGTGGATTGGATAAATATGCCTTCACCTTCTGAAACACTTTTTCGGCCTCATCGGACCATGCGAAATTGTGATGTTTTCGCAGGGTTTTGAAGAAAGGTAGTCCCCTCTCGCCTAGTTGCGATATGAACCGACTTAAGGCCGCCATGCGACCTGCCAGGCGTTGAACATCCTTCATGGTCGAGGGAGACCTCATCTATTTGATAGCCCTGATTTTTTTCAGGATTGACTTCAATTCCTCTGGAACAAACGAGAAAACCTAGAAGTTTTCTTGAAGAAACCGCGAAAGAACATTTCTCCGGGTTCAATTTTATTCCAAAGCGATTAAAATTACAGAAGGTTTCAACGAGATCGTCCAAATGAGAGAATCTTTTAGCGCTTTTTACAACCAAGTCGTCTACATATGCTTCGAGATTACGCCCTATCTGGGAAAGAAAGGTCTTTTGTATCAAGCGCTGGTACATGGAACCTGCGTTCTTGAGACCAAACGACATTCTGACGTAGCAGTAGGTGCCGAACGGGGTGGTGAAGGCAGTCTTCTCTTCATCTTCTTCTGCCATGCTAATTTGATGATATCCCGAGTAAGCGTCCAGGAAACTCATCAGTTCGTAGCCCGCGGTTGAGTCGACCAGCTGGTCGATGCGGGGAGGGAGAAAGTCATCTTTTGGACAGGCACTGTTGAAGCTGGTGTAGTTGACGCACATGCGCCATTTACCATTTGACTTGCGGACCATGATCGGATTTGCAAGCCATTCCGGGTGATCGACCTCGCGGATAAACCCGGCCTTTAGGAGTTTGTCCAACTCCTCTCGGATGGCTTCCTGTCGGTCAACAGCAAAACGCCTGAGCTTTTGCTTTATTGGTCACTGTCCAAGTCGAATTGCTAACCTGTGCTCGATTACCTCCCTTGGGACACCGGGCATGTCGGATGATTTCCACGCAAACACATCTGCGTTAGCCCGGAGGAAAGTAATGAGCTCGAGTTCCTATTTGTCGTCCAGGCCAAATCCAACCCGAATTGTCTTAGATGGATCATCTGGGTACAAAGGAACTAGTTTGAGTTTCTCATCTGGTCGAGGTGCAGCCTTGATCGCGTCAGCGGCGACTATGGCGACCTGAGCGTCCCGGAGGAGAAGTTGGTCCACCATCTCCAAAGATAGCCGGTCGCATGTCAGTGCCACGTTGCGACTGCCTCGAATCGAGATGACACCTTTGGGGCCGGGCAACTTGCCGCACTGGTAAGCATAATGCGTTGCCATCATAAACTTAGCAAGAGTTGGCCTGCCAAAGATTGCATTGTAAGCCGAATCACAATCAATTACATCAAAAGTAACTAATTCTGTTCGGAAGTTATCCGGTTCTCCCAGTGTGACTAGGAGGACTACCTGTCCCAACGGCATCATGGAGGGGCCAAGAATTATCCCATAAAATTGATGGATTATGGGCTTAATTTTTGAACGAGGAATTTGCATCTCGTCGAGCGCCTTGACCAATAGAATATCCAAGGAGCTTCCTCTGTCGATCAAGACTCTTTCGACTCTCGCATTACTGATAATAGGGGTAATGACCAGAGGAAGCCTCAATGGTTGAGTAAGCTCCGCCGTACAGTTAGAGCGATCAAACGTCAAAGGTGTATCCGACCAACGGGGGTACTGAGGTTTGCCATGGGATGTCTCTGTTTGGTTAACCTCTCGATAAAAGGCCTTAAATTGCCTTTTGGAAACAAAAGAGGAGGAACCTCCGAAAATAACATTAACATGATTACGAGGTACCTGGTAAGACATCTCTTCATCCCCGTCGGTGTCTCTTAGCCCGCATGCTTGTTCCTTAGTTGGTAAGGTCGGCATCGGTCCAACCCCCTGGTAGAAGTCATCTAGCTGCTTCAACCAACTCCTACAGTTCTTGAGGTCGTGGCATGCTGAGTTGTGTAGCGGACACCATTTCTTGCCTTCCTGTGGGTTAGTCGACTTCTCTGGCTGGTCGGCACTACGACCACCAGAAGCAGTTTTATTTTTAAACGAAGGCTTGTTACCTTTGGTCGAAGGAGACTTCTCTGCAACTGCGACCTCCCGGTACTGTCCAAAGCGATTCCTTTTCGACTTCTTCGATTTCCCGCCTGATGAAGATTCCAGCTTCTTGCTTAAATCTTCTTTCCTAGCGTCCTTAAGACCTGGTTGAGGCGGTAGGTTACCTTTATCGACCATTCGGTTCCATTTGACAGCCTCGGCTGCATCGGAATATCAATAAGCCATATCAAAGAGATCGGCTACTGATCGGGGAGGATGGATAAGCAAGTCTTCGGTGAATCTCCGATATCGAACGGCATGCTTAAATGCCCTAATAACGGAGCTATCAGATATGTTCGGGATGGTATTCCTCACCCCGACAAATCTCTTGACAAACTGACGAAGAGTTTCGGTTGAAGTTTGCCGTAGTCGATGGAGGTCATCCTCTTTACCCGGCTTCTGATAACAATTTTGGAAATTGCTGAGGATAGCATCACACAGCATTTTCCAGTTATAGATCGAACCTTCGGGCTAGTTAAACAACCAGGTTCTTGCCGGTCCTTCGAGGACTGTTGGCAGGTAGTTAGCCATGACTCAGTCATCGCCACCTGCCGCTTGGATGGCAGTAATGTAGATTTGAAGGAACTTGGAAGGGTTCTGAGTTCCATCAAACCTCTCTATGGCCCCTGGTCTAAACTTGTCTGGCCAAACGACCGCACGGAGGCCAGGCGAGAAAGCTTTACAACCAACATAGGGACCGTGAACTGTCCTGCGACTCTCGATCGGATCGCGGGCAACCTCACGCAATGGAGAGGCCACTCGTGGTCCTAAACGAGAGTGGACAGGAACCCGATCCCTATCACGAGAATCCTGCGCCCATCTGGACTTGTCCTGTCGAGATGGTACAGGTGGCAGGTGACTCCGTCGACCAGAACCAGAGTGAGAGTGCTCTCGGTTGTGGGAACGTGTCGCCGATCGGGAAGAAGCCGTAGGGGTCGCGTCAGATGCGACCTCATCCAACCTCTCCGCCAGGATTCTGGTGAAGGCCGATTTCTGCGCATCTGTGACCGTAGGAGGAAAATTACGCATGACCTCCGCGATAGATCGAAGCCGGCCATGCGTACTTCTCCTAGGGGCACTAGGTGTTACCGTTTCTTCGTCCACGGGAAACGCTCCAGAGGCAAAGAGGGTGTCTGGTCATGTTTGCGACCACGTGATCGTCGGGAAGAACTCGGAGCAGCATCGTAACGAGCCTGTGCATCTTGAAGAGCCTCTAAGGCAGTTCTGCGTAGGTCGTTTTCTTGTTGCTTGAGATCTTGATCCTCCTTTCATTTGCGTTCCTGTTCTTCCCTAGCAGCCTGTTGATCAGGAGTTTCCTCCGACAAGGCAGCGAACTGTCTAGGGAGAGAGGTTGCCGAGGGAGAAAACATCTCGGTTTGTTCCGAGTCAGACTCGAAATCAAAGAGATGATGGAGGTTATCAGGGTCAAACCTCCCTGGGCTGATTTCCTGGTCGACATCATCCTTCCCCTCAGCAAGGTCACATGACGGACCGGATTCGCCTCCTAACGCATTAAGAACCTCAGTGGGTTCTGACCTTGCGTTAGTTGCCTCCTAGTCGATAGACATGATCTGGAGGGTTGATTCAACCTCTGGGACATTCTCGCCTCCGGTTTCCTCCATCGGGACAGGATCGCTAGGAGAAGGCATCGGAATGTAGGCATAATCCTCGAGATCGAAATCGTTCTCGGAATCATATGCTCCAGCCATGATTCAGCGAACCTCTGGATGAAAATTAGAACGCCTTGAGAAAGGCCCCACGGTGGGCGCCAGCTATCGACAATTCGGACTCGGGGTCCTTAGCCGAACTTATGCAGAATATGTAGGTTGTGAGACCTTTCAGGGTGTCCCTCCGGGAAGGTATGATGAATCAAAGATAACTGGAGCACAGAGAGATTTATATAGGTTCGGGCCCTCGATGGTGGGAGTAATAGCCCTACGTCCTGTTGGGATTTCACTATATATGGTAAAAAGAGTTACAAAGCTAGGGAAAGTATCTTCACAGATGAAGATCTTTCCTATATGTTTTTACAAGACAATGCTGGGAAGACTTATGAAATCTAACTAATCTAGACTATTGTCTTCTGATCCATTGAGTGTTATGATTGCTTGATCTCTCGATCTGGTGCAATCTGACTTGATCCGATACGCTTTGATGCGATGCCCCTGTTTGATGCATCGGATTATCCCTTTATACTGGTCGAAAGGGTGCCAAGACATAACGGCATCAAACAGTTGCTCAGGTGCAGTTTTAGTAACTGCCCTTAACCTCCACGGAAGTTTAACACGTGTTATTCATGGATAACTACACGTATTAACCTCCTGACGGTTGTCTCCATGCGTGGAAGGATCTTCGAGATACTCGGGATATCCCTGTTGTAGGGACAGAACAATCCCGCGTTCTCTGGTCGAAGGTGTTCTAACCGCGCGTTGCTTGTTATTATCTGACCGCGCACCATCTTCAGTCTTCTGTTCGCGTATTGCATACGAACTCCTGACCGCGTAATGTTTTACAGTCTGATCGCATAAAGCTTGCGATCACATGCTTGCGCCTCTCGAAGTAACTTGAGTTCGCATCAACAGGCACTTGTCTGGTTCGAATCTGTCCTGAACCAGCTGTGCATTTATTTGACCTAGCTCGGGTATCAATCCTCGTCATCTAGGAAACTCTGTCACTACTTCCTGGGGCACCCCATCACGGTCCCGTCCTCTCTTCCTTTAGGAGAGGTGTTGCGAAACAAGGAGGCCACCAGGCGCATCGGGAAGTGGGAGGCCGAGCTGGCTCCTTTCTCCCTTTCCCTCACGGGCCATTCAACCATAAAATCACATGTCCTCACAAACTTCGTGGCAGAATGGACCCCCGTCCCATGGATGGAAGGGGGCTTCCACACTGGTCCACCCCAATGCCACGACCACTGGATGCTTATGTTCGATGGCTCTTTGTGTCTCGCTGGAGCCGACACAGGGGTAGTCCTTTGGAGTCCCAAGGGGAGGACTCTAGAGTACGCGGTGAGGCTAGAGTTCCCAGCGACAAACAACGTCGCTGAGTACGAAGCCCTGCTCCTCGGCCTGAACCTCGCACGCTCCCTGGGAATCCGATGCCTCCTGATGAAAGGGGACTCCTAGCTGGTGGTTTGCCAAATGGACAAGTCTTACTTGTGCCATGATGCAAATCTGAATCTCTACTTAGGAGAGGTACGAAAAATGGAAAAACGCTTCGAGGGCCTGGAGGCGAGACACATCCCCCGAAGGGACAACGACCGTGCCGATGCCCAGGCCCTAGCACAGACAACCACCCCCATCACTTGGCCCTTTGTGCGCTGGGGGATAGACCTCCTCAATCCTTTCCCCCAGCGTCGGGGGTTACAAGTACGTAGTCGTGGTGGTGGATTATTTCTCCAAAGGGTGGAGGCTGAGCCCTTGGCCAGCATCACCTCCTGAGCAATGCACTGGTTCTTTTGGAAGAACATCGTATATTGCTTTGGGGTCCTCCAAGAGATCACTGTCGACAATGGGACCCAATTTGACTCGGCGGTCTTTCGAGAGTTATGCCACAACTTGGGCACCACCCCTCACTTCGCCTCTGTAGCTCACCCCAAGAGCAACGTGGCGGTAGAGAGGGTCAATGGAGTCATCCTACAAGACATGCGCCGATGACTCGAACAGATAGCCTCCAGGCAAGGTGCATGGGTAGGGGAGCTTCCTAGCATCCTCTGCTCCATGCGCACGACCCCGAGCTGGGCCACCGGGCGCACCCCTTTCTCGCTAGTGTATGGCGCGAAGACGGTCCTTCCCTTAGAGATCTGCTTTCGATGACTGCAAGTCGAGCTCCTAGAAGGAGCCACAGCCACAGAATACTGAGCCAACGAAGAAAACCAACGACTAGAAGTCGACCTCGTCGAAGAGGAGAGAGACAAGGCCCTCCTCCGCAATGCCATCTACGAACGCGAGATGGCGCGTGCTTACAATAAGCGTGTTCGAGTGAAAGCTTTTCGTGTTGGGGATCTTGTCGTCAAACGTGTCATTGACCCCCAAGCACAGGGGAAGCTCAGCCCTAAGTGGAAAGGCCCATACAGGGTCGCCACGGTCCTGGGCTCGGGGGGCTTACAGACTCTCCACCCTGGAAGACCAAGAATTGAAGCACACGTGAAACGCCAACCTACTACACCAGTTCTATGTTTAGCCTCTAGGCTCTTTCCCTCCCCCATCGCGATGCCGTAGGGGGAGGCATTGTACTCTGCTGTCATTAATACAATCGGTTATTTCTCTACAAGTGTATTTGGAATTTTCTCATGGATTTTTACCTCAATACCTCTGTGTTGGTACCCTCATATAGAGGACTCTCTCCTCGGAGGATGCCCTCCACACGAGGATGCCCTCACTATGAGGAGAATACGGACGACCACGCTGCCCAAAAAAGTCCTGACGACGGTAGCCCCGATGCCAGGGACTTTACTGCAATTTTCCTTAATTCCTTGACTTTTCTGTCAAAACCATTTTGTCAATTAGATGCCTTACTGTGTTTAGCACCTAATGCTCCAGTTTGCACTCTTTTGACCTTTCTGAAGCCCCGTATCGACTCTATGCCATTCTCAGACATTGTCTGGCCACGAACCAAATGTCAGCCTGTAGGCATTCATCGCGTGTGAGCCAAACCCTGTGAGCCAAACCTATGTGTCTATGCTTTATGTATGCTTTTCAATAGCAAGTATTTTCTGTATGCTTATGTATTGCGATGTGTCGTGTTTGCATGCAAGAGCAGAACCAGAAGCAGAAGGATCAGAAGGAATCTTTGAAGAACCAGCAGAACAGTTAGACCCGGCATTGCAAGACAAGTCTCATTCCCTTGAGCATACCTCTCCTAATATTTTAAAATGAGCTAGATTAAATTTTGTTTTGAATATATGTATGCTTTATCTTCAAGGTAAGTGTTATGTTGAAAGAATGTGAATAGATATGACCTAATCTCTTGTAAAGCCTCTTTATATTTGTGTATCACCTGCACCCATGGAACCCTAGGACATCATGCTTAGGATATGCTCATACTCAAATGTATGCATTAAGTGTTAAATGGTCGATTGTATGAGAAAAATGCTTAAAACCCTTTTTGTGAAAGAAAATATGAATTATAATTGATAGTGAGGATAGTTTGGATGGTTGGCTGCTGTGTGCGCATCGAGAATGTGAATGTCTCCTCACTATTGGTTCATAAGGACAAGAACCTTGTGTTGTGCCTCTATGCAGCATGAAAATCGTACCAACCACTTGCCTGGTATGGGACAGGCACAACTTAGTAGCTTTCTTGGTATTAACCGTTCCCTGCATGATATGTCGGTCCGGTTTCTCGCGTGGAAACTGGTGGGCCACAGAGGGCCATGAGTGGTGTGAGATCAGAAAAATAATGAGAGGATAAGGTGTAAAGAAGGAAGTCGCCCTACACCTGGATTGAGTCGTGCGCGGTTGCATCCATAGGCTATGTGTCTTGCGGGAACATAGGCCAAGGCTAGGAGGAAAGGCAGTGGGGAGGACCCACAACAGTATCTTAGACTTAACTGTCTATTTACCAGGCAGGGATACTGTTAATACTAGACTGCAAAACCGTTGTGTGATCTCGACCTTGTCACATGCATATAAGTCGCATGGAGAGGTACCAACTTGAAAGTCGAGTGAAGTGGATTTAAAAAGAGGTACACCTTTCCAAAGATTTTAAAAAGTATCGGATACTCTGAACTCCCAGGTTATGGAGTCTGCTCACAGTGGATTCTATTCATGTGGTTTTAGCACAAGTAATATTTGGAAAGTTTTCTTAACATGGATTAATAAAAGTGGTGACTCAAGAAAGACCGCCACACATAACATTTTCTTAAAGCCTATCTTAAGATTTTCAAAGCCTGCTTTTGGAAATAAAACCTTCTCTTTAGAACTTTAGAGTGAAAACCTTTTCAAAACTAAGACCTCTTTTCTTGAGAACTCCTCATCTATGTACTTGCATTCATGTAACGAGACTTGCTGAGCATTGTGTGAAAACATGCTCACCCTTGCCTTTTCAAACAAATTCAGAAGAGGGATTCATCGATCCCGATTCCTTTGGTTTCAAGTACCATGAAGAAGAAGGAAGTGCTCCTGATGATCCGATCTTCTAGAAGGGTCATGCGCCGAGTTGAGTCAGATGTGGTGGAAGCCCCTCCTACGCCGCTGTCGACTAAAGTGAAGATTTTTGTTGTTGCTTTTTGTGTTGTTCTTTGTATTCGGTACTTTGATACCAACTCTTCTTTTGAGAAACTTGTTATTTTTGTAGCAACTCTAATTAGTGTCATTCTTGGTGTTATGATATTGTAATATTGGTCCTTGCAACCTTGTACCTATTTAATTATCTCTACTGTAGTTTAATGTATTTCCTGTTGTTGTGAGCTTATGTTGTACCTTTCGGAGTGCAACCCACCTGGGTAGTTACCACCGGATTCCTCAAATGAGAGTCTCACACCAGCTCCCCTCAGGCGACTTATGGTAACCCCTCATGGACTGAGGAGGTAAGCGGCAACCCGGTTCCTACGAACCGTGGTAACGAGCCACTTTGAGAGACTAGTCCCCTCTCAAACACTCCAAAGCCTGTTACCAGTCTCTTCTTCCTCCGAGAGTCGCCCTCTCGTCCTACTGTGGACATTCCCAATCAGGTTTTCTTCGACTGTGAAAATCCACGGCCGCCAGGTTTTTCGCACGGCCGTGAGGGTTTTTGACCGTGGGAATCCCCAGTCAGATCTCATTCGACCATGGAAATTCCCGGTCAGGTTTTCTTCGACCGTGAAAATCCATGACTGCCAAGGTCTTCGACCGTGGAGATTTCCGGTCAGGTCCTCTTCGACCATGAGAATCCACGGCCACCAAGGTTTTCGACCGTGGAAATACCCGGCAAGATCTCATTTGACTGCAGAATTCCCTGGTCGGGTTGTGAGAATTTTTGACCGGGAGCTTCGTAACCCACCCGCCCCCCCCGGCGGTCGCGTAATGCCTTAAAAACAGCACATAAATGTTGTAAGTAATCATCATGAGACTTGGTATAAATCACAATATCATCAAAATATACCACCACAAATCTACCAATGAAAGCACGTAAAACTTCGTTCATTAATCGCATGAAAGTGCTAGGTGCATTAGTTAAACCAAAAGGCATAACTAACCACTCATATAACCCAAACTTAGTTTTAAATGTGGTTTTCCATTCATCTCCTAGTTTCATTCTAATTTGGTGGTAACCACTACGCAAGTCAACCTTAGAAAAAAATTATAGAACCACTTAACTCATCAAGCATGTCGTCTAACCTAGGAATAGGAGAACGATACCTTATTGTGATATTATTAATGGCTCGACAATCAACACACATTCGCCAACTACCGTCTTTCTTAGGAACCAAAATAACAGGTACGGCACAAGGACTAAGGTTTTCCCGTACGTACCCTCGGTCCAGTAAGTCTTGGACTTGGCGCTGAATTTCCTTAGTCTCTTCGGGGTTGGTTCGATAAGGCGCACGTTTTGGCAAAGTCGCTCCCGGAATCAAGTCCATTTGATGCTCAATATCTCTCATAGGTGGCAGCCCCGGGGGAATCTCATTCGGAAATACATCCTTATACTCTTGCAGAAGGTTAGTGACCACATGAGGCAAAGTGCTAGGCAATTTGTCAAGGGAGAAATAGGCCTCCTTGCAAATCAAAGCATAACATACTGAAGTAGACACATCAAGCTCAAGTAAATCAGATTTTGTAGCAAGCATGTTAGCACCTTTCAATTTAATTCCCGCCCTCTTAACACTAGGTTCTTTCTTATCCATTTTAGGTGGGAAAACTTCTTTAGCTACAATCTGATTTTCAGTTTTAGTACCCTTTTCCTTACATTCTTTTTCAGCTCTTTCTAATTCATCTTTCAAAATTGCAGCAGGGGTCATTGGAATTAATTCAACGGTTCTTCCCTTATGTGTAAATGTGTACTTATTGCTTCTACCATGGTGTAATGCATCAGTATCATATTGCCAAGGCCTACCTAAAAGCAAAGAACAAGCTTGCATAGGCACTATATTAAAATCTGCATGATCATGGTAGGTACCAATCGAAAAATGCACTCTCACAATTTTATTTACCTTCAACTACCCGCAAGCGTTGAACCATTGAATGTAATATGGCGCGGGTGCAGCTGCATGGTCAAGCCAAGCTTCTCGACCAACTCAGTGCTAGCAAGGTTGTTGCAAATCCCTCCATCGATGATGACACGACACGATCTTTCCTTCACAACAAACTTCGATTGGAACAAGATGTGGTGCTAATTTTGCTCCGCTCTCTCCATTTGAGCACTAAGTACTCGTTGCACTACAATGCTCTTATACCTCTCAAACGCTTCAGCTCCAAATCTGCCTACTCCAACGTCATCACTATCAGTCTCATGTTCGTCACCTGCAAGGTTAGCTGCAACAAGAGCCAAATCTTTCTCCTCAATATCACTAGTGTTGCATCTAGGCCTTCATGCCTAACCCTAATTTTGATGATTAATGAAAACAAAGTGTTCTGGACTAATTGTGTTTTTGAGATTAATTGATACAGAGATCAGTTGGGAAGAAATGCAATATGGTCAAGATAAACCCGACTTGAAGTGAAGCACAAGATGCAGGAGAGCAAATGACAAGACGCAAATCATGAAGATGCGAAAGACCTCAGGTATTATGAGTTTTTATTTTTACCGATCTCGGAGTTTGGAGATGATCGGTTAGAGAAATTATTTCTTAGTTTTAACCGTACTATAAAGAGGGGTGGCGAAAGTCCTCTCTTTATCTCCAAAACAAACCGAGAAAGCTAGGTCATTGCATTGCATCTTTTTGGTTGGATTTGGTTTTGAACTTATTTGAAAAATCTGGTTTTTCAGTTCGGTTTTTGACAGCAGAAGAGTTTTTGCAATTTTCAGAAAGATCCAGGCAGATCTGGTTTTTGCTTCTGTTGACAAAAATGTAGCCCTTGAAATTATCTTTCCAACGAGCTATTAAGTACCTCTTTTGGATTTCTGGATTTAAAGTTATCTCTGTTTTTTCTCATGTTGACTGTCAGTTTGCTAAACTGACTGTCAGTTTGAATGTCAGTTTGTTTAAACTGACAATTGTCCAGAGAGGGTGTATTTTTGGCTCAAAATTTTTGTACTAAAGTGACTGTCAGTTTGTCCATACTGACTGTCAGTTGGGATTTCGACCAGAGAGTTTTTAACTGAGTTTCTATTTGCTTTTGGTCGTGAATGTGGTCGAACTGATTGTCAGTTTGTGTAACTGACTGTCAATTGTGGGTTTCAGCTTTCCTTTTTCGACCACGAACGGCTAGCAAAGTTTATTCCGTAAATTTTGTCGGCCGTTGTGCACTGAACTGACTGTCAGTTTGGGTTGCTGATTTTCAGCTCTAGCTCCAACGGTTCATTTGCTTCTTGAGGCTATAAAAAGGGGCTTTGGGCATGTGTTTTATATAACAAGCAGCAGCATTTCATATACACTCTTGAGCATTAGTTTCTTATATAAAATCTTGATCTTTTGATCAAGTCGAGTGCTTTTCGATCCACCGAGAGTTTCAGTTCTTTTGCATTTGCATTCACTTAGCTTCTCGGTGCGTGTTTGGAGGTCTAGAGAAGACCTCGCTGCCTTTTACTCTTGGTGAGCGCCCTCACCTAGACGGTTCGGAGGCGTGGCCGTTGATCTCTCTGTTCGGAGATTGTCGGAGAGGCTCGGCAAGTGTGTACAAGGCAACGGTGCTCGCCTTTCCGGAGTGGACAAGGAGCAACCACTAGTGATAATATCCTTTGTGGATATTGAGGCAAGACTCAAGTGATTTGAGTGCTTCAACGAGGATTAGTGGAGACTGGGCGAGTCTCCGATACCTCGGTAAAAATCGTTGTGTTCGTTCTCTTTTCCCCTTGCTTATATTATTTGTTTTGATTTGCTTTTATTTGCTTTGAGTTTTAAAGTTTTTAAAAGCCTCCTATTCACCCCCCCTCTAGTCGGCATCCTTGATCCAACAACTAGCACTAGTATACTTACCGTCATCTTTTGCAATGAGGGCTCGCTAATTTGGACAGTCCTTCATGACATGGCCTCATCCCTTGAAATGGTAGCACTGTGTGTCATGGGTCCTGCTCGTGGAAGCCACCGATGAAGCGCTATTCGCTGGTGCTTGCACCATCGTTGATTTGCTCACTGCGGGAGCATGTGACGGTAGTGTAGAATCAGCAGGACGTGCACGGGAAGTACATGAAGTAGAACGACCAGCAGAGGGTGCAGGTGGCGCCCTGGGTGTAGACGTGGACCGAGCTGAAGTAAATCCTCCAAAAAGACCTCCTCGTGATTGAGCTTGCCGTCCCTGTACTTCCCTTTCAGCTTTGCAAGCAAGATGAAACAAACGAGTGATATTATGATAATCCTTATACTCTAATATGTCCCGGATTTCACGGTTCAAACCCCCAAAAAATCTAGACATTTTTGCATCCTCATTCTCTTGCACTTTACAACATATACCAATTTGTAACTCCTGATAATACTCTTCTACGGACTTATTACCTTGGTTAAAGCACTACAAGTTATTCAATAAATCTCTAGCATAATATGAGGGTACAAATCTAGCTCGCATTAATTCTTTCAAAGCACTCCAAGTGGTAGGGACATTATCCATTTGTTTAATTTCATGCCACCAATATGATGAAAAGTTAGTAAATTCACTAGTGGCAAGTCTAATTTTATGTTCTTCCGGCACTTCAAAACATGAGAATTTTTTATCTGCGATTAACTCCCATTCTAAATATTCATCCGGATTATAATGACCCGCAAAAGATGGCATTGTAAATTTAACTTTAGAAAATGCGTCATTAACATTACTGTGATGTCGATTAACATTACCATTGTTACCTCCCATACCATGACAATTGCGGCGAAGACGATGGCGTAGCCGTGCATCCCGTTCAGCGGCATGATCATCCAGAATGCCGACACTCTCTTCACCTTCAACATCCTCTATGTCATTAGCGAGAGATGCTTCTTCATCTCCATGGGCAGCAAGGTTTCCCATCCTTCAACCTCCATTGGGAGGACCAGGAGCCACAGGTGGAGGTGGCTGCATCTCAAGGTGCTCCATTCTTGTGACGAGGTTGGCGATGCTCTGCTTGATTCGCTCCATCCTATGCTCATTGTCTTGAGCAAGCTTGGTGAGGTTGGCTTCGATTCCTCTCAACGCGCTTGATGAACCTCCACATACTTCATGAGCTCAATTCCTGTAACACACTCGTCTCCATCCGGATCTCTAGTCCCCAATCCTGTCATTGTTAGTAGAAGACAAGAGAAATCACAGTGTATATATTCTTCCTATCAACTACTAGGTGGTGGACAAGGAGTAAAAGTTACTCTCGCTCAAGCTTCTTACCAAGCTCTTGCAAGTTTCTTACCAACTGCGACAGGCGAGGCAATCCAGTGGGCTAGTTCATGACAACTTGTGATAGTGATGGAGCTCGCGCTTGCAAAGTAAATCTGTAACTGAGTTGGAAGAAAGTTGAGTTCGGAAGGCTAGGTATGAATAGCAAGGATTAAACAATCAATTAATCTCAGAATTGCATAGAATTGAATTTTTGTTCGGATCTACCACTTAGCCTAAGTTGCTAATCAACCAAGGATGGAGAATAGGCTAACGGAAGTATACGGCAATGGATACAAGTGGTAAACACAAAAAAAAACTCAAAGATATGGAATATGGAACTTGAAAAAAACGAAATCACACCTAATTTGGAAACTGCAGATTTATGTCCGAGTGACAGCACATCGGTATTTTGGCCGTATCTTTTTGTCATATGCCTCTTTTTCAATGATTCTTTTTTTCAATGTTTTCTGATGGATTTTCCCACAACTTTTCTTCTAGGACAACTTTCTGAAAACTGAGATAAAAATTCGCACAAAATTCACAAGTGTGCGCGGTTGCAGATCTGAAAAACAGCAAGCACCTTGGATTGCGAAGTGCATAACTTTTTACTCCCTGAATGGATGGACGTGAACATTTACAGTAAGATGTAAAATTGAGTTTTGAATCTTCTCTCTTTGGTTTCACTCAAAAAGGATCATTGAAAAAGTATCAAAAGTTATGGCATTTTTGGTGGTGGCGGCAGGAAAGGGGTTTATCTGGCCGAGATTGGAAATTAGGGTTTGGGTTGTTGGGGTTGTTGGATGGGTTGTTGGAGTGGGATTTTTTTTTAAAGTATCAAAGCTATGAAAAGCAACTAGACAATGCTAGAACAGATGCAAACTCAATTTAGAAAAACCAAAATTAACAGATCAAAAGGCACAAACGGGTTTGAACAAGGAAAAACAAATGCAAACTCAATGATTTTTTTTGGACTGTAGGTGATGGAAAATAGCAACAAAACAAAGGGAAAAAGTGGTGATACCTAACGGGAAACTGTGGTTCTGATACCAATTGATGCGACAGCGGCCTGATCTTCCGATATGTTCTACTTTGCGGAACAGAGACGTTCACGTTTCAAGGCTTCCAATCAGTGGGGATTGAGTCCTTGCAATCACTACATCCACGCACCTGCCGTTATTAATTGTGCTCATGCCCGGATGACCTTACCACGAAGGTTAATTCCTGCACGCAGTAGAATAAACGAGCAAGAACAAGATGCAAAGCGATCTGAAATTTCAGAATGAACACTGAGGTTATCTTTCACCAAACTAGGTCTTTTGACACTACTCCAATGAACAATTGTACCTCATGCAGCGGGAAACAATGTAGCAAGTAACCTAAGGAAGAAATTGAGGAGTTCAGACATATAAAGGAGAGAGGGGTGGCGGCTAGGGCTGGCTTACAACCCTAGGCAGGGTACATGGGCCGTGGACCAAAAGAGAGGTGACACAGCACCTAAGAGTCCAGGTTCTGTATGTCAACTTGTTTTGATGATTTTGGCCGACTCAGAAGGAATCTGAAGGTGGGGTCTAATCCGTTGGAAAGGTCTTGGAATAAGCTTTCCATCAAGTACTCAAGCATTCCAAACAGACTCCGTATGCATATTTTATGTTCATTTGAAGGTGAGCTACTCCCTGGTGACCGAACTGGACTCCATCTCGTGTACAACATGGGCCAAAGCTTACCTTGGTGAAGAATTACATCCTTGCTGGTACATCTCATGATTCCTAAGTAAAAGAACATCATCATTAGGTAGTAACTTATCCTCCAAGTATAAGTATGTAACCCTAGGAACGAACACACCTGGTAATTAACTGTCGTGCACGTGCCCTTGTAATTAGTCCTTGCATAAGAGGTGATGGAATTGAAGTAGTGTGTATATCCGTCGTAGTGATGTCCTCATCAAGGGGTCCCTTTGATGGGGGGCTCTGCCTCGCCTCGCGCCCATAGCACGAAGCACCAACTACTCCCTGCTGAGGGGGGGAGAGACAAGTTGGAGAAATATGTCAAGAAAACTACGTACATCGGAAAAAAGCATAAAAACAACAAACGACGAAACTTTATTAATTCAATGTTAAGCCGGGGGACAACCCCCCCCCCCCCCCCCCCCGGTGGGTCAACGTGTTCCCAGAACATCAATGAATAGGAGTAAACACAGTGAGGGACGGGGGAGTTAGGCTCCCCCGAAAAAGCTACCCCGGAGGACAACCCCCTCCAGTGGGCAGTGACCTAATACTTGCGGAGGCCTTCAGCGAGTTCCCAGGAGATGTCCTTGTACAAAATTCTCACACATCGGAAGGCTTCCTGTAGCGTGTCTTTGGGCCAACACTCGTACCCGGCCAGCAGAAGAATTCGAAGAGGTGGAACCTTCCGGAACCCGGGTTGCGGGGGAGTTAACTCAGCTTGACAATTATCAAAGTTTGCTAAGTGCCACTCTGGGTGTCACTGCAGCATAGGCATGGCCCGGAGAGAGGTGTGACGCCCTGGTTTTGGGGTGAAAACTTCATTTTCATGAAAAATGATGCATGCATATGTCTCTTTAGAAGTAGCAAGATCAATTCAAATCTATCCTGAGACCTAAAAATCTCAAAATCAATGCCTTAGGCCCAAATCAAGATCAGACTATCTAGATATGGCCTACTAATCATCTTGAGTAGAAAAGCCTTCAGGAGCCAGATCAAATTCGACCTCTAACATCTAGAATCATCAACCTCTTTCTGTTTTCGAAAACAGAATTATTTAATATCCTAATTACCCTAAGTATTCTGAAATTCAGAAAGCCGATCTGATCAAATCTTGACCTAATCTATATCAAATTATCTTTGGATTATGATCTAAGGTATGCCAATACCTTAATCCAAAAAGTTGGCACCAGAATTCCATCATGAAGGTCATTTTCACAAATTAGTCCTCAAGTATTGCAGATTAGTCCTTTTAAGATTTTCCAAAAGCATAGAAAGGTTAAAAGCCACAAATCAACTCCAAATCTTGATCTGATTCAGGGGATATCTCCCATATGCTATTCAACACAAAATCTCCTTCTGTGAGGATCTCAAAGTCTCATCCTAGATCTCATATTTTCAACCTCGACAAAACCTAGATTCTAAATACCCTAAATACACTATTTTCACTCTAGCTCAAAATCTGATCAAGAGTTCCAGATTTTGTTGAATGCCTTTGCTAAACTGTTTATTGAGTTATTTGAACCACATCAATGAAATTCAGCTTAGACCAGCTATTTCGCAGAAATTACAAATCAGTCCAGAAATATTTTCAATATTTACGTTTCAGTCCAAATCTCAAATTCAGCAGCCAGCACGCTTGAACTGAGCGCCGCCGCGATCTTCATTTCCTATGCAGTCCAGCTCGTTGCCCGCGCTTGTGACCGTTGTGCCCGCATGTTGTACACGCGTCATGCCAGAGCAAACCACCATGGAGCCGTTTCGACCAGCAGCAGCAACTCGCCACACATGCGCACGCCAACAGGCAAATGTCAAAAACTTTGCACCACGATGGCGCCATGCCGAGGCCAACCATCACCTCTACCTCTGCACTGGCCAGGACCAAGTTACCAGGAGCTGACCGTTTTGATAAAGCTGAGGAGCCACTGCATGCCGCTGTGCCATCGCACCGTCGCCGTTGTCACCGCCTCATCCAGTCACTTCAACGGCACAAGTTCCATGATTGCCATCCTCACCATCCCCGTTCCGTGCCTATAAATAGCTGCCCACGACCAGTGTAGCCTTCACACTTCTCTCCAGAGCTTCCTTAGCCACTTAAACTGTCATCTTCTTTGTTCTTCTTCTTCTCCGGTGAGCCGCCGAGGAGGAGAACGACTCCAGAGCAATCTGTAGCACCAAGCTCCAAATTGACTTCGCTGGTATAATCCTCATGCCCATCTCTTTGTTCCTTAGAAGCTAATTTAACTCTGGTGAAATGCATCGCCGGTGATCACCGGATTTTAGAATTTGCCCTGTTTCGACTATCGCACCCCCTTTCCGTCCAAATTAACCTCCCCTTCCGTAGAATAAAATAATAAATGGAGTATTCTAAACAAGCCTATTCAATCCAAATTTGAAATTAGCCCGAGGTTGAGAGTTTCCCGTTCTTCGTGCACCGTCGAGGACAGTTCACATCGCCGGCCCGCTCCACCTTACCTTCGACCAAATTAACTACACCTGCACACTCCCTAGATCCCATAGATGGTGTAACCGAGCCAGATTGTCCAGCATTGCTTTAAATCATGAGCGCCCATTTTGTCGTCTTCTCCGAGTCCGGCAGCAATGCCGGTGAGCCCTAAACCTCCACTGCAGCCAAATTTCTCGCTCCAGCACAATCAGTGTATTCCCAGGAGCATAAGCCCTCGATCAATTTCAAGTTTTATCATCTGTAGTTCTTTGTCACCATAGCTCATCTCAAGTTCTAAAAGCCGACGACTTTGAGCTCATCGTTCGCCGTCGTCCAGCCACCTCTGTCCAATTAACTTCGCCAACAAAATCCTTGTAACCTCGCCTACATGTCTGACAAGGTTGGCGAAGCAACGCTTGAGCAAATCTATCAAATGCCGAAACCCTAGATCCTGACAGTGCACAGACACTTAGTTCACTGTGCACAGGGTTCTTTTTGCAAATTCTTTGATTTCTTGGACTTTTCTGTCGTGCCCCACCTTCATAGGGCAACACGACTACTCCGTGAGGACCCAGCTCACTGCAGCTGATCCCAAACCATTTGACTTCCCAAGATGAGTCAAACACAGGAGTATATTGCATCAGTTTAACCTTCATTACATTGAGCAGTATGGCCTGTTGGCCTTATTACAACTTAATAAATTACAAGCCATCACGGCATAAATAAATATGGTTGCAGTAAAACAACTACTCGTCAGAAGCTAAGTGAACCCCCATAGCAAGAAGTTGAAAGCAGAGCAACATTCTTCAGGGCTCGGATGGAACAACTAGCTCTCCTCCTTGTGGATCCAAAAGTTCTTCAAACACTCGTCTTGATCATGGAACACTCTATCTATTGGATGGTGGATTGCAAGGGTGAGTACTTACATACTCAGCAAGTCATAGTATATAAGAGTGTATACTTATAATAGTGATGATATGAACCTATGCTAGTAGAGAAAGGGGGAAGGTTGCAAAATACCTTTTTTCTTCACAATTCATATTCATGGCAGCACTTATCAAAACATAATATCAATATATTTTGTAAACTCTTAGAAACACAGATGAGCTAGGTCTAACAAATTTTATTTGGAAAACATACTTGTGTGAATCCACCGCGTGTAGACTCCAGAACCTAGGAGCTCATAGTATTCGAATACATTTTATAATTTTGCAAAGGTGAACCTCTTTTTAAATCCACTTCTTCACTCGGCTTTCAAGTCGAGCCATCTCCATGCGACTTTTACACATGTGACAAGGCCGAGATCACACAATGGTTTTGCAGTCTAGTATTAACAGTATCCCCGCCCGGTAAATAGACAGTTAAGTCTAAGATACCGTTGTGGATCCTCCCCACTGCTCAACTACCTAGCCTTGGTCTATGTCCTTGCAAGACACATGACCCTTATGGATGCAGCCGCACATGACTCAATCCAGGCATAGGGCGTCTTCCTTCTTACCCCTTATCCTCTCATTATTTTTCTGATCTCACACCATTCACAGCCATCTGCGGCCCACCAATTTCCACTCAAGAAACCAGACCGACATACCATGCTGGGAACTGCTAATACCAAGAAAGCTACTAAGTTGTGCCTGTCCCATACCAGGCAAGTGGTTGGTACGTTTTCATGCCGCATTGAAGTATAACACAAGGTTCTAGTCCTTATATGCCAATGACCGGTTCATCCCACAATCCCTGCACTCTTAAGTGCTACCACCGTTCCATACCAAACTCTGGTCACGGCTAGGGTTTTATTTCATGAATATACATATATACATATATATTAGTTATGGCTCACAATTTGATCATTTTGTAAAGAATGTTCTCATGTTTCACCGGCATATAGCCTGGTATTGCCATGTCATACTTTTCTCATTTCATCACATGCAATATTATTTATAGTCAAGGTGATATCTTTACAATTCATAAAACATAGGTTCAAGATGTTCAAGAATATGACTTGCCTCTCGCGACGTAAATATCTACAGTTGGTATCGGGTCGACAATGAAGTCCTCGAACTCCATCTCTAGATCTACTCAGCAACAAATCAAACACACAATGATTAAAATGTTTTATGATCTATATGCAGATATGCTTACTTTAGAGAAGGAAAAGGATTGGCTATTTAGGGATCGAATGCATCTATATGCCGAGGCTAGGTTGAAATGATGGAATCAGAAGGATGCGGACTAAGATTGGATGTTAGAGACTCTTAGGGTTTCAAGGCATAAGTCTTGACATTTGGTTCACAGCTGGTTTGCTCAAATACAACGAATGTCAGCAGGACGACATTCGGCTCGCGGCCTGACAATGTCAAAGAATGGCATAGGTATGGTTTGAAGGATTTCCAATTGACAAAACAAGTTTGGCTTAAGGCATTGGGTGCACAGTGAAGCAGGACAACTAATTGACAAACTGGCTTTTATAGAATAGTCCAAGAATTAAAAGAAATAGCAAAAAGGTCCCTGTGTACAATGAACTGCGTGTCTGTGCACTACCAAGAGCTAGGGCTTCAGTGTTTGATAGATTTACTTGTGCATTGCTTCGCCAACCTTGTCAAATGGGTAGGTGTAACACCCTGGTTTTGGGGGTGAAAAGTTTTTGCATAAAATCCTGCATGCATGTATCCCTGTAGTTGTAGCCAGATCAGCTGAACCCTAATCTTCCCCAAACCCTAAAAATCTCCAAATCTATTCTCTAGATCCAGATCAAGATCAGACCATCCAGATTTAACCTACCAGTTACTCTGAAGATAAAAGTCTCCAGGAGCCAGATTGAATTCTGATCCTAACTTCCAGTATCTAAGTCTCTTTCTGTTTTCGAAATTCATATTTACCCTAAGTACCCCAGTTTCTAGATAATTGAGTTATCATGATCAAACCCTATCCAGACTCAAGTATCTTTTGGAATATGTTCCTAGGTATATCCTCAACTTACTCCAAAAAGTTGGAAACCAGATTGTTTCACCTAAACACTTTTCGCAGTTTAGTCCAAATTTTACTGCGAATAAGTCCTTTTTCTGTTTACCTGAAAGCCTGAAAAGGCTAAAATCTACAAATCAACTCCAAATCCAGAAATTCTTCAGGGAACACCTCCCAAATGCTATTTGATACAGATTTCCCTTCTGTTTAAACTTCAAAATCTCTCCCCAATCACCAGAATTCGAGATCGACAAAATCCAGATCTATTTTACCCTAATTTTACCCTATTTTCGAAAATAGGTGAAATCCCTCAAATCTTATCAAACTTTCTCCAGATTTGAGCTAAATGAGTATTAATAGAAATATTATACTCAGCCATGAAATCAAATCCCAAATTAAACCTCTCTAAGATCAAAATTACAAATCAGTCCATCTTTCAACCGAAATCATTACAATTTAGCCCCTGGTTCGACCAGCACCTCAGTTCTCGACCGGAACCAGTGCAACCGACCAGCTGCTACTTCGACCAGTGCTTGGGACTTCGACCACGACCTGGTTACAGCCCACGATCACAGCCCCAGCTTGCATGCGACCACGTGCACCACTACAGCTCCCATCGACTTCGACCTCGCCACTGCTGTGCTGTGTTTGCCTCGACCTCGAGCACGCACTGCTGCTTCAAGCTTCTATCACTTCACCTGCTGCCACGTGTGTGCTCGGCGTTGGCTACTGTGGATCTTCCCCGGCGCAACTCACAGCCTGTTGTTTTCTCCCGTTTGCACGCCACCAGCAACGGTCGACGCAGGAGCTTTGCGCCACGTGGAGAACTCGCCGCGGCCAGCCATCAACTTGCCTTCACATCACCTGTAAAGCCTTCACGGCCGCTGAACCAAGTCACCTCGACGCCAGCTCGCCGTGAAGTCGCAATCCTGTCATTTCTTGCCGGCATCAACTCCCCGTGCACATCTAGCCGTTGCAACACCTCCAGCCTTACCTATTTATACCCCCGGGACTTATCCAGCTTCACCACACAACAAAACACCAGAAAAACCAGCAGCAACACTGTGCCTTCTTCTTCCCCGGTGAGCAGCAAAGAGGGAGCACGGTGCTAGCTTCAACCACTGCTTCCTTCTTCGATCCAACACCCCCAGTGAGTTTCCCTCATCCCCCTCATGCTTCTCAAGCTTGGAATTAAGTTCAAACGCTTTCTATCACCGGCAATCGCCGTGTTTCAACTAGAACTCCGACGAGCAATTAACTACAATCCAGAATGAATTGATCTTCGAGCCAGTAGTGAAAGATGCTTAGAATAGCTCACTTAAGACCCCTGAACTATTGGTTTGAACAAATTTGTTGTAAAGCAAAAACCCCCAATTTCCAGCCATGAACATGAACTTGTACTTACTGATTTAGCTTCTCTGTTGAGTAATCTGTTAATCTAACTTCACCAATGCATTTCTAGTACCCTGAGGACCATACACAAGCAAGGAATTGAGTTCAATCACTTTAAATCAGAAATGCCCAAATCAGATTTGAGTTCATCTTTTCTCCAGCTAGTATCTTCCAAATCCAGCCGATCCAGCCCTAGCCACTTTGCCATCTAGATATTTTGAACCATTCTGAGAAACTTTGTCTTCTACCATGACTTCTAATTCGGCCTAGATTGTGAGATATAGCTATGCCCTAATTTGCTGTACTGTTCATATTGCATGTGCTCCAGGCCAGTCAACTTCTTTGCCGGTTTTCATCACTTTCCGGCCATCTCCTGCCCTAGATCCTGTTGAGACATTTGTTCCTGTTACAAATGTCTAACTACCAGACAAAGTGGTGCATCAATTTGGAGCTCTAGATCAAAAGTTATGGCAAACCCTAGTTTCTGGTCATGTCAACTCTATGTCAAACTATGCCAGTCAGTGGCATTAGCCCTGTTCACCCACCTCTGGACATATAAACCAAAAACTACCTTGACAAACAGTTGCTTCACTACCTTGTGCACCCCATGATTGAATCAAAACCCATTTTGGCCACTAGAAACTGTTCAAACCATGTCAATGCCATTCTTGGGCATTGTCAGCCTATGTCAGCCAATGGCATTGGGCCAGTTTGACCCCTTCTGGGTATGCAAACTGAACATAACTTTATCCCTTAGACTCCTGATGTTGTGATCTACATTTTATTCTACTGTCACAACTTGAGTTGAGCCCTCTATCATCCATCGACCCTATGTCGATGCCTTGAACCAAATGTCGACCTAAAGACGTTCGCTGTTTTTGAGCGAACCAGTCGCAGCCTTGGTATCACTCTGATATTTTGGAACCTTTGGAACCTTGTAAACCTTTGACAACTAATCTTAACCCTAGTTTCCATAGTTAACCCTAATCGCTTCCCAGAATCCAAATCTTGTGTCGCCGAGACGCTTTTACCTTGCATTATCGCATATAGTGGAATAGTAAGAGTAGGATTGATTGTAATGCCTGTTTGCTTGTTTGATCCTTGTTCAGAGCAAGAGTTCGAGTTCGAAGACTTCGTCGTTGACCCGACATCAACTGCTGTTTCTTACGACGCGGAAGGCAAGTCATTTTCTTGAACATCTTGAATCTATATTTTATGAATTGCTAGAATATACCTTGATTATAAAATAATATTGCATGAGAAAGATTGAGAATAGTTGATTTTTGAAATGGCAGCATCAGGCTGATGCCTGTGAAATGTGAATTGATCAAATAATGAGCCATGAAATAATATATTATATATATTTATATTCATGAAATAAAACCCCTAGCCGTGACCAGCATTTTGGTATGGAATGGTGAAAGCACTGGATGTGCTTGGTTGCACTGGAAGTGCATGGATTATGGTATGAGCTGCTCACTGGCATATAAGGACCTAGAACCTTGTGTTGTGCGTCTAGTGGCATGATTAACGTGCCGACCACAAGCCTGGTATGGGACAGGCCTGAACAAGTAGTATGTGGATCACACATGAAACCCCTATATGACAAACTCATGATTAAACACGGGGTGCGCTCCAACACATGCACGCTGACCCTGAGGGGAAGATGCCAATTAGTGGGGGTTGTGTAACCCTGCCACAACTGTGGTTTGCGTGAAGAAAACCACGGGATCTGGGGTGAATTGTGTGTGAAACATGGAAAACGTTCTTGTTATCTCCACCTTGCCGCTCACAGTATGAAGTGAGTTAGGGGTCCAATCCTTGTGATAGGAAGGGCATGAAAGTGGATATATCTTGCGGGTAACTTGGTACCCCTCTGCAGAGTTAAAAATGTATTCGAATACTCCGTGCTCCCGAGTTTTAGGAGTATGCCGCGGTGGATTAAATCCATGGGGTGTGACACAAGTATTGTTTTATAAATTAAAATTTTTTAGTTCAAGATTACCCAAATGACATGTGTTGTCATGATAAGGGGTGCTGCCGTGGGCTGTCATGTGTTGACGTGTCGCGGTAGTACCATAATTTAGTGATCATGTGATATCTAAGAGGCATGTGGATTGTGCCCTAAGTATATGAAATGCTGCCATGAGCATGAGATTTGAAAACCTTGGAAGAAAAGTATTTTTGGAAAACCCTCTCATTTCTTTACCCTCAATAGCATAGGATCATGTCATCTCTACTATACGTATCTCTACTCTTATCTATGACTTGCTGAGTACATAAGTGCTCACCCTTGCAACTTATCAACAATAGATGGAGTGCTTCATGACCAAGACTAAGGCTTGGAAGATTTTGTGGATCCAGAAGGAGGAGAGCCAGTTCTGCCAGAACCCTGAAGTGTGCTGTTCTGCTGTCAACTTCTTACGACTGTGGGGGTTTCGCCTAGCTTCCGCCGAGTAGTTGTCTTTTTGTTTTAATTAGACCATTTGTGCCGTGAAGGCATTGTATTACTCTTGTTGTATCAGGCCAGCAGGCCATACTGTTTATGAATGATATTTTTGTAAGTTACTCTGCTGCAATGAACTCCTGTGCTTGACTTATCCTGGGAAGTCAGTGGTATGTATGTATGAGGCCAGCTGCAGCGAGCTGGGTCTCCACGGGAGTAGTCGTGGTACCCTGTGCGGGGCGCGACAGTAGGCAAGGTTACAAGGATGTTATTGGCAAAGTTAATTTGGAGATGCTCGCCAGACGACGACGAACGGCGAGGTCGAAGTCATCGGCTTTCAAGAACAAGAGCGAGCTACGGCGACAGTGAACTAGGCTGGATTATGTTTTCAACTTCTTGAGCACACTCAAATGAAGGCCAACACGAGGTATCTATAGCCCCTCCAAGAAACTAGCCGTTTGCAACAAACCGAGCCAATTTTGTACAGGCCGAACATTGTCTGGCCATGTCGGACACTGTCCGGCCAGTGTAAGTAAATACGACCATTACAAACGTGTTAGTTACTGTTGGGCTATATTTGTGAAGGCCGGAAAAATGATCTTTTGTTTGGACAAACAACCCGGATAGATGCATTTGTTGCTAGTTCACTCTCAAATATGAGGCTCACACGATTTGTACAGGCCGGATTGGACAAAATCCGGCCTGTCCAGGATAAAAACCCTCCGAACGGATACAAATGTCTCTGATTACAATTAAAACAAAACCCTCAAGTTTTGTACAGGCCGGACAATGTCCGGCCATCACTGATAATGTCTAGCTTTCCTCGGACAAAAGCCCCAGAAAAATATATATATGACTCTGTTTATGTTTTGCAAAAGCCATAAGAGTTGTGTACTGGCCGGACATTGTCCGTCCGGCCACCACAGACAATGTCCGGCCTGTGTAAACTGAAAACAGGACTTTATCAATTTTACTCAAAACTCAAATATGGGTTATTTGCACATACAAATTTGTTGTTTTCTCACGGATATGTCTGTTGACACTCAGCAATGATCACAACCAATTTGATTTAGGAACTTAAACCATAGGTCGAATATCCGGTCGAAAATAGGTGGTCGAGTGGATTTGGTCAAGCGTACGCAATCGAGCTGAAAACTGGTACGACCAGCTTGAACTCCTACGACCACGACCAAATTCCAAACAAAGATACAGCCAATCCGGCAAACACGACCATGACCAAACTCCAATCAAGGATACTATCAGAATGTGCAATTACGACCACGACTAGCTCTAGTAATGAAACAGATTGCTCTAGCTGGTGACCACGACTAAGTGCAGTTTTCAAAATATTTTCTTTAATGTAAACAACTACACTTAGATTTTCTTAGCAATGCAAGAGGTGATTAAGCACTGGTGCAAGATGATATGCATGCATTTGAGCTTCCACACTAGATAGACTCAAACTACTAGTTTTCGACCTCTCTTAATAGTACGGTCAAACTAGTAAAAAGAAGTCTTATCAAACTGGTCTATCTCCACACACTGAGAATGATAAAATTCTAAGAAAATAATCCTTAATTTTGGATCTTACCGTCGGTGAACCTCGACCTTGTGAAGCTTGATCCCTCGAAGCTTGTCCTCGCAATGCTTGACCTCGCTCAAGATGACTCATATCGGCATCAACCTCCATACGCTCTTGCTTGCTCTCATCTCGCAATACACCTTGAAACTACAACATATACACTCAATGCACAACGTTACTTTCATATTTAGGTTGTCATTAATTACCAGAGAAATTACTCCACAAAGGAGTTAATTCAATAATTTCTCTTTTTGGTGAAATGACAAAACCATTTTCAACAAACAACAAATGAGTATGAGATGAAACATACAATCATATAGATTTGTATATGATAAGAAACACGCACAAGATCTATACTACTCATGTCATGATGATGATTAGCATAAGCTCGATGTAAGCACAGATGACTAATATGATGAGCTCCCTCTCAACATATGCATCGATATCAAAACCACAACAAGGAGTCATCAAACTTCAGGATTTAACATATGACATTTCAATTAACAATTACAAGCTTGATGCAACTACAGAGCTCCCACTCAACACATGCATTGATATTAATCCCACAACTAGGGAGTCATCAATTTCAGGATTAATTACATAACACTTCAATTTACAACTAGCACAAGCTTGATCCAAGCATAGATGAAAGATATGAAGAGTTCCCCCTCAACATATGCATTGATATTAAACCAAAACAAAGGAGTCATCAACCTCGAGGGTTCAACAAATAACAATTCAATTTACTTGTGCTAAACTAAGATTTATCCAAGTTGTCATTTAATCATCAAAACTGTCATTATCCAAATTAACATTAATTATGAAGGGTTTATCCAAATTGTCATTAATATCAAAACCTAGATCGACCTAGATCCAACATAGGTGACGGTGATCATCATAAGTAAGAAGCTCAAAATCTTCACTTGACATTAATCAAGTGCTAGAAAGTTCAAACACATGAGAAGAAGCTCACACAAAACTCTCTACTCACTAAATGCCCTATGGATACAAATGAGCTCACTAGATTTTTCACTCTAATGTAATAAATGAGAGTTGAATGCTCTAGAGTGTTCTTGGATTATATGTCAATAAATTCTAGTGTCAAAGCATGCAAATGAAAGATCTAAGCCATCTATTTATAGCACCCACAAGAAAAACTAGCTGCTGAAAGCCAATAGACAGAAACTGCCATAATCCGTTGGACATCTGACCACAGAACCACAAGACTTTCGGTGACCTTCAATGGTCACTTCCAACGGTCTGAGTGAATGATGCATTAATTTGAGCTTCTCATACAAAATATCATCAAGTTATTAACCCCAAACCACTAGGAAACAAGGATCTAGCAATTCGACTGTCTTCAAACACCAAGACTAGTAAAATTCTAGAAAATAAATCCTTAATCTTCATTTTTACCTTTAGTGTATCTCATCCATGCTTGTGGAATCTCGATCATGCATCATCTCCTAATTGAGACTAAAGGTCTACTCAATATAATGGTCTGCCATTAGTCTAATAATAGGGTTTGCCATCAACCATTAAAATCATCAATATAATGAAGGTTTACTCAACACAACTCCAAACTTAAAAATTCAAATAATCAGATCCTAAATTTCAAAATTGAAAATACAAATTTGTAAATATGAAATCTGAATTAAAAATTTAGAAATTAATTTTTGAAAAAATCAAGGTTGAAATTTGAAAATATGAAATTCATAATTTTAATATCAGAATTTGAAAACTCCCAAGTAAAAATTTGGATTTTAATATTTTTATCTATAGATTTGAAAAGCATATCTTGAAATTTTTTATTTGAAATTTCTAAATATATCTTGTAAATGCAAGTCAAGATGACTAAATATTCGTAATTTGAGATACCCACCCTCAAGATGATGATTAGATTATGGTAGTTTATTGTAATCTAATTACAATGGTAATTTTAGATTACCACATGGATTTGCTAAACAACATAGTCTTGTAGGAGAACTGAAGGATTACTAATCATCTTTAAAATATTATGTGAACCAAATGCAACCATTATGTAATCCTATTATCTATAATTTTGAACATTTATACTTTAATCGTATTTGTAGGACTTAATTATTTTAACTTTCATTGTACTTTTAAAAATTAGTTATTTGTAATTTAATTGTAATCATGGGACTTCATTATCTATAATTTTATTATTTGCAATTTCTTATTTTTATTTTACTTCAAAATAACTAAAGAAAAGAAAAAAATAGGTGTTGCTAGTACAATTACCATACATCTTGACAACTAGGATGAATATTTTCCTATTTTGCCTGTCTTGTTGCCATGTTGAATGGCGGCTTAGGCCAATTTCGTGTTGTTGGCCTAGTTGCCATGAACATTGCGACAGGGCTGACAAAATAGGCTAGTCACTAGGTTGAATGGCGATAGGACTGAAAAAAGTGAAGCCGCTATTCAACTTGGTGACAATCGTCTATGTTTGCAAAAATTTTTGATTAACTTATTCTTGTAATTATTTTTTCAGAATAGCTATAAAAAATATTTTTTTTAGCTTCTTTACTTCTATTTTTGATATCAACTAATAAATCTTGATCTAATAATCATCATTTGGTCAAATGGATCTTTAAGTTTGTTGGGGGAAATCTCCATGAGACCAAATCCAGGTAAGTTGCGTCGCCTTCGTGTAACACCCTGAGTTTAGGGGTAAAAACTTTCTCTTTTAGGAACACCATGCATGCATGATACCATGTATCTGTAGTAGTAGCCAGATCAGTATCTATCTCAAACCCTAAAATTTCAAAAATCTATCCTACAAACCTAAATCAAGATCAGATTACTCAGATATGATCTACCAGTTACCCTAAAAATAAAAGTCTTCAGAAGCCAGATTCAATTCCATCTCTAACTTCCAGATCTATCAATCCTTTTCTGTTTTCGAAAACAGAAATTCAAATTACTATTCTAATTACCCTAAATATTTTGAACTCAGATCTAGCTAAATCTTGACCTAATTCAGACCGGATTATTCCTAGACTATGATCATGGGTATGCCAATACCTTAATCCAAAAGTTGGCAGCCAAATCATATCATCTAAGCCTTTTTCACATATCAGTCCAAATTATATCGCAAATTAGTCCTTTATCTGATATCTGGAAACCCGAAAAGGCTAAAATCTTCATATTAACTCCAAATTCAGAATTTCTTCAGCAAATCTTTTCCAAATGCTATTTGATACAAATTTCCCTTCTGTCCAGATTACAAAATCACATCCTAGATGCTAGAATTCGAAATCAACAAAACTCAGATTCTATTTTACCCTAAAGTACCCTATTTTCAGTTTACATCGAAAATCATCAGATCATGCCAGATTTTACCAAATCTCTTGCTAGATGAGTATAAGGTATAAGTTTATACTCATCTGAGAAATCAGATTGCAAATCAACCATCTCCAAGTTAGAAATTACAAATCAATCCAGAATTTAATCAAGAATCCTTGCAACTAGGTCCCTAGCTCGACCACCTTTGCTGTTTGCGACCAGGGAACCTACAATTCATGACCAGTGCACGCCATCGACCTCGGCCAGTAGTGCACAGTGCCTCCCTTTGGCCGCGACCACAGCGTAGTGGCTGCTTTGACCTCGAACGCGACCAGAACGTGACCAGAACTCGACTTCGACCTCGCCGCTGTGTTTCGGCGTTGAGCAGCGCCGCTTTAGCCGTGATTTCGCAACCGCCTTTGCATGCACACGTGCTAGCACCGTAGCTGTTGCCGTGGCAGATCCCATCCAGCTCACCAGCTGCTACACGCCAGAGAGGAGCTTGCTGTTCGCCGTTGCTTCAACCTGAAGCCTTCTTCTTCATGGCGCAAGCTTCTTAATCTCCAAGCATTGAGCCTTGCTTCGTATTTGTTTTTCCTATAAATAGCAGCCCCATATTACCAGTACTGCTTTCTAGAGTCTCTCAGAAATTAAACGAAATTCGCTTCATTGTTGCCTTCTTCTCCGGCGAGCTGCCGAGGAGGTCAACGACGCCAGCTTCACTCACTCTTTAATCCCAAAAATTGAAACCACCAGTGAGTTTCCCGTATCTCACTATCTGTGTTGTAGCTTTTAATTGAACTCTCATGCACCTCATCGCCGATGATCGCCGGCAATTGCTGAAATTCGAGAAATGCCCTGTTCCAGTTGCACAACTCAAATCAGTTCGAATTAGCCTTCGATTCAATAGACAAAAATGGTCAGTGAGTTATTTTGAGCAAGCCTGTGAAGTCATATTTCAAAATTGAGCAAGAAATGAAGCTTTTCCCAAACTCGAGCTTCACCAGCCGCCGGCGATCGTCGCCAGGCTTCTCCGGTGATCCCCCGGCCAATTCAATCATACCAACAGCTTTCTTATACCTCTTAGATACTCTCCAAGTAAGGAATTAAGTTCAAATCATGTATAATGGAAAACCCCAATCTCAGTGCCTTCTTCTCCAGCGCCGGCCACCGGAAATCCATTCCCGGCCGATCTAGCTTCAGCAACTTTGTCCACCAGATGCGCCTTGATCTCCTGAGCAACTTTGTCTACTAGCTCGACTTCCAATTTGGTCTAAATCAGAAGTTATAGCCTTGCCCTAATTCCTGTCCAGTGCTGTGATTTGAAACTTCAGCCACCAAGTTCATCGCCAGTTTTCATCACTTTCCGGCCATCTCCTGCCCTAGGTCCTATTGAGTGAATTGTTCCTGTTACTGAGGCCTACCTCCCAGACAAAGTGGTGCATTAATTGGAACCCTAGATCAAAAGTTATGGCAAGCCCTAGTTTCTGGCCATGTCAGTGCAATGCCAGGCTATGTCAGCCAGTGGCATTAGCCCTTTTCACTTCCTTCCTGATGTACATTTTGAGCATGACTTTGTCCCTTAGACTCCTGAGGTTGTGATCTACAATTTCTTCTTCTATCACAACTTGATTTGAGCCCTTGAACTGTATTTTATGCTTAGCCCTAGATTTTGACATTGTCAGCCCAATGTCAGAGCATGTCAGCCAGTGGCATTAGCTCATTTCACCTCTTTCCAGTTATGCAAATTGAAAATAACTTTGTCCATCAGACTTGTGGAGTTGTAATCTACATTTCATTCTACTGCCACAAGTTGAGATAATCTCTCAATCATCCATCAACCCTATGTCGATGCCTTGAACTGAATGTCGACCTAAAGACATTCATCGATTTTGGGCAAACTAGCCGCGGACTTAATGTCAATTCCCATATCCTGGAACCCTAGAAGTCCCTAGCACTCATTTTCAGCCCTAATTCTATGATTTAACCCTAATCAGCTTCTATGGTACCTAAATCTAATCATTTCGGAATCATCAAGACATTCATCTTTGCATTATTGCATGTAGTATAATAATGTATTGAAAAGGTTGTGATTCTTGGTTGCTTGTTTGATCTTTGCTTAGAGTCGGAGCCAGAGTTCGAGGACTTCACTGCTGACCCGACATCAACTGCTGTCTCTCACGACGCGGAAGGCAAGTCATAGTCTTGATCATCTTGAACCTATATTTTATGAATTGCTATGATATGACCTTGAATATAAGTAGTATTGCATGAGAATGGATGAATTGTGAATTGGCAGTACTAAGCTGGATGCTTGTGAAATGTGAATTGATCAAATAGTGAGCCATAAACTATTATAAATGTATTTATATATATTCATGAAATAGAACCCTTAGCCGTGATCAGGGTTTTGGTATGGAATGGTGGTACTAGCACTGGTTGTGCTTGGTTGCACAGGATGTGCAGGCACTGTAGGTGCATGGTGTGTGTGGTATGATCTGGTCACTGGCATATAAGGACTAGAACCTTGTGTTGTGCGTCTAGTGGCATGAAACACGTACTAACCGCAAGCCTGGTATGGGACAGGCCTGAACAAGTACTTATGCGGATCGCACATGAAACCCTTGCATGAGATGGAAAACAATACACTGATTTCACGGAGTACGACTCCTCCACGTATCACTAAATGTGATTTGATCATGCACGCTGACCCAGTAATGGGAAGAGGCTTGGGGGTGGGGGTATATCCCGCCACAAACTGTGGTTCGCGAGAGATCTACAGGGTCAGGGGTGAATTGTAAGTGAAACATAACAAAAGTTCTTGTTATCTCCACCTTGCCACTCACAGTATGAAGTGAGTCAGGGGTCCAATCCTTGTGATAGGAAGGGCTTGAAAGTGGAATATCTTGCTGGTAAATTGGTACCTCTCTGCAGAGTTAAAAACGTATTCGAATACTCCGAGCTCCCTGGTCTATAGGAGTCTGCTGCGGTGGATTAAATCCACGGGGTGTGACACAAGTATGTTTTCTAAATAAAATTTGATAAGTCAAGATTACCCAAATGACATGTGTTGTCATGATAAGGGGTGCTACCGTGGGCTATCGTGTGTCGACGTGTCGCGGTAGTACTATAATCTAGTGAACATGAATAGTGATGTTATGTTATGAGAAGTGCTACCATGACATGAGATAAGATGTGATGAGGCATGAAAGAAAAAGATTATTTTATAAATATCCGTAATTCTTGACTAGTCTAGGTTCATATCATCACTACTATACGTATGTACTCTTCCCTATGACTTGCTGAGTACATAAGTACTCACCCTTGCAACTTACAACCCAGAAGATGGAGCGTACCAAGATCAAGAAGAAGGCGTGGAGAACTTCTTGGACTAAGAAGAAGGAGAGCCAGAACCGCCAAATCCCTGATGTGTTGTTCTGCCGTCAACTTCTCACGGTGGAAGGGACACCCATCATCTACTGTGTAGAAGTTTTATTTTGTTTTAACTAAAACTCGAATGCCGCGAAGGCATTGTATTCTCTTTATGTAATATTATGGCCAACAGGCCCCGCTACTTAATACTTTGTAAGTTTTTCTGTTGCAATGTGAATAAACTCCTGTACTTGACTTATCCTGGGAAGTCAATGATATGCTTAATGGGACCAGCTGTAGAGGGCTGGGTCTCCACAGGAGTAGTCGTAGTCCCAGTTTCGGGACGCGACACTTCGCCCGGGTGGCCCGGGGACATTGCCTCCGGGGCATGTCCCGGGCGCCGCCTTTCGCCCGGGGACGTGGCCTCCGATGCCTTCCCCGGGCGCCGCATTCCTCTCGGGGACATTGCCTCCGGTGCATGTTCCGGGCGCCGCCTTTCGCCCGGGGACGTGGCCTCCGGTGCCTGCCCCGGGCGCCGCCGTTTGCCCGGGGACAAGGCCCCCGGTCTTGTCCCGGGCGCCACATTCCGCCCGGGGACATTGCCTCCGGTGCATGTCCCGGGCGCCGCCATTCGCCCTGGGACGTGGCCTCCGGTGCCTGCCCCGGGCGCCGTCTTTCGCCCTGGGACGTGGCCTCCGGTGCCTGCCCCGGGCGCCGCCATTCGCCCGGGGACATTGCCTCCGGTGCATGTCTCGGGCGCCGCCTTTCGCCCGGGAACGTGGCCTCCGGTGCCTGCCCCAGGCGCCGCCATTTGCCCGGGGACATTGCCTCCAAGGCATGTCCCGGGCGCCGCCTTTCACCCGGGGATGTGGCCTCCGGGGCATGTCCCGGGGCGCCGCCTTTCGCCCGGGGACGTGGCCTCCGGTACATGTCCCGGGCGCCACCTTTCGGGCATTGTCGCCCTTCTAAAGGTAAAGTCTTTGGTTCTTGATCACGTGCAGGTCACGTGAGGAGCGCCTCGGGAATCAGCGGCCACCTGTCAAGCATCCAAGGCTCCTGACCGGGAGAAGGACGTCGCTACCCCTCGATCCGACGGTAGCGTCCGGGGTAGTTTAGTCTTTTTTGCTTCTTTTTGGGGTATAAATAGCCCTTGTACCCCCTGTTGTAAGAACAAGTCATTCATTATTGCTAGAATAGCCAAACTCACAGGTGTGCTCCGGAAACCTCTCCCCGAGAGAGCCTCCCCAGTCGACTCCGGTCGGGAGCACGCCGACAAGACTAGGGCCCCACCGGGACCCGAACCTGTATAAATCCTCGTGTCACTTGTTGTGTTTGTCCGGCGGGGGAGGACCGGTCACCCGGTCAACCGGCGTCGCGTTTTCTTCGATAGGATTGTCCACAAAACCTGTCGAGGTATTCGCAATACCACGACAAAGTTGTTGAATTTTTTTGAGGTTGTTGTATTTTCTTGTTTTAAGTTAATGTATTTTTTTTAGATTTTCATATTTTCTTATTTAAAATTGTTGCATTTTCTTTATTTTAAGTTATCGCATTTTCTTAGTAAAGATTGTCGTATATTTGTTTTAGATTGTCGCATTTTATCATTTTGGATTGTCAGATTTTATTATTTTATCATATTTTTAATTAAATTTTTCGTATTTTTATTTTATATTGTTGTAATTTTTAGAAAATTTTTGTATGTAAAAATTATGATCTTAGCCATGTTCTTATTTTTTTAATAGATTATTGAAAAATTAATTTCTCCAAGTTACTCACCGCCTTCTCCTTTCCCCTTCCTAACTCGAATCCATGTCAAAGCCAATCTCCCACAGTTCACACACTCGAATCCGCACCCATCCATAATTGAACCACAGCCGCGACAACCATGGCAGTTCTCCGAGCATCTCCAGTCCTGCCCCAACCCCTATCCACCTCCCAATCCAAGAAAAATTCACACACCACCACCAAGATCACCTACCTCTCAAGAACCCCACTTCCTCCCCCTCATAATATCTCCATCAAAAACCACCATGGCACCACTAAGAACGCCAAGAACCTCTCAAGGGTATATTGCTTTCCCACAAAGGAGGAGGAAAAGAAGCAAGTGGTTGGTGCGGTGGGTGGGGGTGGGGACGAGGGGGAGGACTACCTTGTGAGGGAGTTCGGGTGGGGCGTGAGGAGGATGGGGAGGGTCGGGGAGGAGCTGAGGAGGGTGGCTCAGGTGCAGGCCGAGGCCTTCCATGTTCCTGTTTCGCTCTTCAATGACTTCTTCTTCGATTTCTTCAAAGTATGTGCTTGCTCTAATGAATCTGAAATGTTTCTAAATTCCAATATGGTGCTTAATTCTCTATTAGATATGCTCATTGTTGTTATTGTAACTGTTGTTTTTATGTTGGTCAAGATTAGGCAGAGGTGTTGTCGGCCCTAATCTACAAACTGAGGAATTCACCACCTGACAGGTGAGGATGATCTTGATTCTTGATCTTTAGCTTGGCCTCAATTTCAATGAAGTGGTGTGCATCAATCGCATTTTGTGTTGAAGTATGAGTAGAGACACTTTATTGTCCTTTTCTTTTGTGAGCAATCGCGATCGTGGTTACACCATTCATTGAATTAAGGTGAACAATGTACAAGGGGGAGTTAGCAGTGTAGAACTACCCGTAAAAAATGTATCTAAGGAGAAACGATTACACTGATGCAACAACACTCTGCGAGTCGGCACTTTAACTGAAAACTACTAAGTGGACTGATCAAATAACACGTAGGTCCGTCGCTCTGTTCAATGCTCTGTTCAATGCCCATAGTCTATCATCATCCAATGTTCTTTTCCAAACAGCTTCATCTAGAGTTCTAGATGGAGCGAAGCGGGTGGGCTTGGCATCAGCCACATCCGACTCGGCCTAGGTTAGGTCGGGGTTAGATTTTAAGGTTTGCCAGATTAAATAATTTTCAAAATAAAAAGTAATTCACTAATAAGTAATTTTATAAAAGTATTATTACAAAATAAAGATATATAGAAACTAACTAATGAAAATTGTGTGATACTAGTAATAATTAAACAGAAAAAGTCCATATTATCTCTTCTACTCTAAAAAAAGTCCAGATAACCCCCTATACTTTGAAACCGGACATTTTACCATCTCTACTTTTAAAACTAGTGCAGATTTGGTCCAAAAACAACTCTTGACTGGTTTTGGACGGTTTTTTTTTTCAATTTCACCTCTGAATTCTTTCTAAATTGCAATTTCACCCCCAAATCTTTTGACTAGTTTTGGACGTATACATGCATGAATGCATGTGCATGCAGTCATGCACGTACATAGCTAACTGGTTAGCTGATCATGCCATGTAGCTCCTTAGGTATTTTAGTAACGCAATACTTGGTGTATGTTAGCTGTTAAGTGTGCTAAAGCATGGTTGTGTATGTGTTTGATGTGTGTATGGAACAGCAATACAACATTGCCTTGGTATAGTGGTGTAATGGCTTCTCTGGAGGGAACGAGCAGGCTAAAAGTGGGGCATACAGACTAGGGGGTACTGCATGGGCATGGACACGGAGCTGCTCACCATCGACTTTGGTGAGCCTGTTCGTGCTAAGCGGCAAGAGGTTCAAGGGGCGTGATTGTTCTGGTCCGGCGGGTTTTCAGTGAACATGATCCGCGTGGAGGGCCACCCAGTGTCCATGGCATCCTGCATGGTCAGCGACTATAATGGATACTGGCCAGGGATGCGCTTGTCACATGCCTCGATGCCCACGTGTTTGTCTTTGAGCTACCCGACTTCTTCTATGCCGTTGTCGCACCACCTGACAGCCACGGCCGCTCAGAGAGGAAGTGAGGGACATTGGCCGAGATCTTCTCGCGGTTATTCTGTTAACCAATTGAATCAATTCTTTTCTTTAACTAATTATTTATACTGCTATTTAATTGAACTTTCCACGCAACAAATTTGCAATTTAGAAATATTTGAGTGGCAACATTGCAAAAGTTTCTATCCAAAACCAATCAAAAGTTGATTTCGGACCAAAATAAATTTAGAAACACTTTCTCTAGCGAAATTGCGATTTAGAAAAACTTGAGTGAAGAAATTGCAAAAAATTTTGTCCAAAATAAGTCAAAACCACTTAAAAGTTGTTTTTGAATCAAATCTGCATTGGTTTTAAAAGTAAAGGGGGCAAAATGTCTGATTTCAATGTATAGGGTTATCTGGATTTTTTTTAAAATAGAGGAGGTAATATGAACTTTTTGTAATTAAATATAAGAGATCACAAAATTAATTAAATTGATGTATTTATACTTATAAATTATACTAATACATTAAAAATATATGATTATATATAATTGGAGTGGAATGGGTCGATGTAAAACCCATATTTGCCCGCCCTTGCCTCGGGTCTAGTCAGGGCGTCCCAGGTTAGGTTGGGTACGGGGCAAACTCCAAAACTCTAGCTTAATACTTATAGTGGGATGATTAGTGCATATCACATCATTTAGTTAGCCAAGAGATCTTTTAACTTGGTATCAAAACTCAAGTGTGATGATTAATGCATGACACTTCATCTAGTTAGTGAATAGATCTTTTAATTCGGTATCAAGAGCCAGAGGGTTTCACCACCTAGGCGGGTAAGGTGGAATAGGCAGTCAAAATGAAGCTGCCATAAGTTGTGGAGCCTGAAATTCATGAGAGGGGTGGGGGTGCTGAACGTATAATACTCTAAGGGGGCGTTTGGTTGCCTGGCCCAAGGCTCGGCCTGGCTCACAGATGCAAAAAACTGTGTTTCGTTGCCTGCAGCAGTAGTTTGAGCCTGGCCCAAGTGGTGCAAAAGACCCTTTGCAGCCTGGCTCCCAGATACGCAAAATCTGGGTGTTTCCCGCAGCCAGGCCTGTCGCCACCTTCGTCGCCACCGCCGGCCTCCGCCTCCATCGCCACCACCGCCTCCTCCTCCGCCTCTGCGTGCGGCTGCCTCCGTCGCCAACGCCGCATCCCTCGTTGCCTCCGCCTCCGTCGCCTCCGCCCGAGCCTCGTCACCTCCGTCGCCTCCGCCTCCGTCGCCACCGCCGCATCCCTCGTTGCCTCTCTCCGTCGCCACCGCCGGCCTCCGCCTCCGTCGCCTCCGCCCGAGCGTCACCGCCTCCTCAGCCCGAGCCCGAACCCGAGCCTCGCCGCCTACGACCGAGTCCAAGCCTCGGCGCCGCCAACGCCGCCGCCGCCTCCGCCCGAGCCTCGCCGCCGCCACCTTCGCCCGAGCCCGAGCCCCGTCGCCGGCTCCGCCTGAGCTCGAGTCATATTTCAAAGCTACCAAACAACATCTCTTACATCTCAGAGCCTGTTTCATCTAAGTCTGTCCCATGATACGGGCCAGTCTTTGCTCATACAACCAACCAAACGCACCCTAAATGTATCAATTGAAGCAGGAAGTCTAAGAGCTTGTTTGATTCATTACCACACTTACTGTAACCGCTCGTTGGTTGTAGCCACAAAAATGTGTGGTATAAAAAGTGTGGCAAAAGAACTTGCATGTCAGTCACTTTTTTGCCTAAGTACAGAACTTGTGATGAACTTTTTATTCGCCACACAAAGTGTGACGTGCTATACTCAGGTGTGGTGTGTCACACTTTGTTGCTTAGGCAAAATATTGCGATGAACCAAACATGCCCAAGATACAATGTACAGTTGCATTCAGAATGTCTTTAGCTATTCCCGTTTTACATGCAGGCAGACTAATCACATAATTGTTATCCGTATAATTAAACAAATAGAACTACATCAAACTAGATATAAAAAGTAATGACCCCAAGCTGGAAGAACTGTATACAGGCAGTCATGCATTTAGTTAGTGATTGGAATAATTAGTTCCATACCACATACCAGTACAAACATGTTAATTTATCAAAATATCACTAGCTAGGAGAATGATACGTGGGATTTAGACCCACGTATCAATGATTAATGCATTAATGCATGACACTGCATGATGATTTTAGCATGGTGGCTGCTCATCTGCGTTGCACGCACCATCACCCTGTGATGAGACGTTTATGTGGTGCTTTCTGCTGCCCTGCTGCTGCCAGCTGATGGGGAAGAACGATATAGATTTCCAACACCTTTCTACCCTGAGGTCAGAGAGGAATACCCCTTATCCTAGTCATGACTGCTGCTTGTGACTGGGCATTCGAGCTGCAAATTCGCCAAATCCTGACCAGCTTGGGGGAGGAACCACATGTAGGCACTGTAGGTGGGTGAGTAGTGGGGGTGGCCAAAAACAATGCTGAGTTAGGCCTATTAGTTTGTGGTATTTGGAGAGTTTCATGATGAGACCAGAAGTATTCTAGACCATGTTGAATCGGCGTTGTCAGTGTAGATCTTGTCTAGATGGATTCCGCATGAAACTTAAGCATTGTTTTGCTTTTCTTTTCTTAGAACTACACCATCTTCTTCAGGTATGCGTGTTTGGTGGCAGAAGATGCGGATACAATCCAACCTTTTCAGGCGCCATTTGAAAAGATTGTTGGGGTCGTGGATTGCACGGTGCAGGATGAAGGTGATGTTCTTAAGCATCTTGAGGGCACTCAGGAGTACTTCTACGTGTCAGGAATAGCGGTATTGCCAACACTTAGGTACCCAATATTTTCACCAATTTCTTGCTTCTTACTCCTGCAAATATGCAAAGAGTTGCCATTCTGAATATTCGATTTGTGTTGCAGGAGGCAGAAAGTAGGAACTGTGCTGCTGAAAGCTTGTGAGGCATTGGCACTCATGTGGAAGTACAGATTCATGGCTCTGAGGGCTTATGAGGATGACCAGGGCGCTCGAGGTCTCTACTCGAAGATGGGTTACAGAGTAGTGTCCAGAGATCCTGTCTGGGTTACTTGGGTGGGGAGGCGGCGGCGTGTTCTGATGATAAAAGAGCTTCCAATTCATGATCAGATAGAATCATAGTTTCCTTTTTATTTTTCGTGTACTTCCAGCTAATGTGTTGGTTCTAGTAAGATTTGTTTGCAGTTTTGCACAGATGGCAGTTCTTTTGGGTTTGTTTGCTGGCTCACTTGTACAGAATGGCTTTGAGAATTACTGAATTTTTCATTTTGTCAAGATATAGCAAGTTTACAACGTAAGGCCTACGGCATAAACCATAATCCAGTGCATGACCACATTTTTCAGATTTGGTTTGTGGTTAATTGGGTTGCTATTATCTGGTAATTTCATCATTTCCCTGACAGAGGTACAGAGAACCACATGCAGGTTTTGGAAGCTGAACCATTAACTGATTGAGTGTTGAATGTATGTCTGGTTGGTGTCCACATACAGTTGAGTCAATTTTTGGTATAACTAAATGTGTGGTATGACAAAAAATTTGATCAATTAGAATTGTTTAGATTGTTTTTTTTTGTTGGTAGTCAAAAATTGATAGCTAATATAGGGTCCACTTGTCAAAAAAGAGAAAAATGAGAATTGGCTGGCACTCAAAAATAGTGCCACCAATTTAGCTAAAAATGTGGTCAAAAGTGACTAAAAGTCGCTAAATCACATCGGTTGACAAATTTCTTTGGCAACTAACCAAAAAGGAGATAAATCAGTCGGTCATGAACATTAACCAAATACCATGGACTCAGCTGGATCAGTTCTTGTGATTTTTGACACACTCTTTCTTACTTTTTTCAAAAGAAATCACAAAATTAAATGCAAACAAAAAAAAAAAGCTTTAGAACCTATTCTATTACCATTCTTGAATGCATGTTTTTTTTTAAAGTTGAAACAGCTGATCAGAACATACAAATTAAGACATAAAAAGTATAGAACCTAAATAGAGAGGTTACAATGTCAAATCCCACCAGCAGTAAATAATTTATATATGCACAATGCGAGACTTAAACATATAATTTGGTGTGTTGAGATTTTTCAGTCTCTGCTCAGACAACTAATTACCTTGCTAGTTAGGTTCCATTCGTGGTGGATATAGTGTGAATGTAGATAATATTATTGAGTTTTTGCTAAGAATCAAATACCTGTCTTTTGTATGTTCAGAAGTTTCCATATGCAGAAGCTCCTCTTAAGAGAGCCGTTTCCCTAGCTCCAGGTCTCTACTCCGCCGCTCCATTTCCAAGGCACGTCCTCCGCTCAGTCCCTTCTCTGCTCTTGATGCGGCGCCGGCGGCAGCAGTAAGGGAGACTCCCACGGTGAGTTAGGCTACACGAGTTGCAAATCTCAAATCGAAAAAAAAAAAAACCGTTCCTTTGCTTGCTTAGAAAGATGTTAATTTTTGAATTAGAAAAGCATATACATCTCAAAAGAGAACCGAGTTCTTTGAAAGGCCACATTTTTGAAGTGTGCGGCACTTTACAAAATTGCTGCGATTTGAACTATGTCACCATGGATGTATGCAAAGACAACTTCTTGGCTTAGCTACTCTTGCTGCGATGGTGTGTCATGTTCCTGCAAGAAATGGTTATGGGGGAGGTGTTTGGTGAAGGGAAGGGTAATTACACATTTTGAATTGTTCTGATGAGATTAATTGTACATAAACTTGGAGCTAGGATAAGTTGGAGAAATATGTTTGTAGGGCTAAAAGAATAAAATTGTGTACTGAGAGAACGTCTGGTCAATTTGGTAAATATGCAGGAATTTGTTTGTTATCCTTTTAGTTTAAGAAACTTGTAAAGGGAGAAAGCAGGAAGGGCTTTGGTCAGGACGGTCTTGACACGAGGGCCCATTTCTTATCATTGAATTTGTGCAAAACCATGCTGATTTGAGAGAGGACAGGAGGGTCCTCAAGACATTACAGTTCTTGTCGTAGCCTGAGTTCTGCATTGCGAATGCTGATCTAAAATGGGATTTGTATATCTCAAAGAAAATCCCTAATTGATAAGCCTCCCGATTAAAAAAGAATTTATAGATAGAATCTGATACAATCCAGGAAGGATATCTATTTATCCTGATGCATTACGACAAGGTTGCAAGCTATAAAAAAGGGTCACGTCATAGTAGGGGTGTAAAATGGATGTGGATTATCTGAAATATTCGGCATCTGTATCCGATTTTAGTATATCCGAATCCAAAAATCTGCATCTGAATTGCAAAAATATAAATACGGATATGGTTTAATTGATATCCGAATCCGAAAATCCGCATCTGAATTGCAAAAATATGGATATGACTTGTCGGTCTTCTTGGCTCTGGGTGTGGCTGTGGAGGTGGAGAAGAGGTGGTGGTGGGTGGGAGGAGAGAGGAGGAGAGAGAGTAGGGAAAGAGGAGGTCTTGCACATGGGCCCAAGACTTGTATCTTACATGTGGGGTCTACAGGTAAGAGGTGGCATCATTAGTGCTCAATTGGTGTAAATTGTTTTACGTTTAGGATTTATGAAGGTGCAAAGAAAGTGTGCGTCACCTGAATTCAAAAAGCTATAAGTTCAAAGAACGTAGCTTTCAGTGCTTACCTACAGATGTTCAAGAGTTCTTTACTATCAGCTACAATCAAAACGCTTTCAGCACTTTGTGGTCTATGCCAAATAGATGCTAAATATATATAAAATCCGAATCCGATTCGATTAGAGTTGAAATTCGGTCCGAATTCGTATCCGACAGTTATCCGATCCGTATCCGAATCCGACCAATATTCGAATTCGATCCGAATCCGTTTTTAAAATATGAATACGGATATGGTTTGACTGATATCCAATCCGTTTACACCCCTACGTCATAGAAAGGCATAGAAGAAAACCTGATCAAGAAAAACAGCAACGACGCCAAAAATAGCCTCATATTCATCTTGTTGAGTTGTCTTAGCATTGCTCGGTTAGGGGTAGATCTATTGTATAGATTAGCTACCTAACTAGTCGTAAAGACTCTCTAGTGTTTTACACTTGTTCTGTAATCATTATTTATATTTTGTCGTCTCTTGATATAGTACAAGACAATTGATATCTCCTCTAATGGCCTCCTCGGAGACGATCTATCTCGAAGGGAGTATCAACAGGAAGGAAGTGGGGATAGTCTTCTACCTTAAATCAATATAACTTTATGTGTCTTTCTCTCTAGTTTTGTGCATCTTGGAGAAGGGATAACAGATACTAGGGTGTTAGTGATCTCCCCAATTCAATTTATGAATTCTTGTAGCGTGTGTCAAGTAAAAAATCTACTCCGATATTTTGGTATACCACAGTTCTCATAAAAGTTTTTTCCAAGAAAATAGGGCTACAAGATAGGAGAGATGATTACTACATGGAGAATTTGAGGAGGGAGAATGTTGGACTGGATAAAGGGATCTCAGAGGAATATAGAATTATACTGTACATTTGAAGCATATAATGTTCATGTTGGTAAACTTGTTTTGAGTATAGAGTTATTAACATAAGGATTGGATACATACAATATAAAGTAAACTAATGTAAAAGAAATGGCTGTATGGATGCGTTTTTTTTTTTTTGCTCTCAGCTTGGATCCTCTAATTATGCCAAATAGAAGTATTCTGTAGTCCTCTCTCCATTGTTCGATTCAGAATGTAATGAGCGTGACAAAACAAGCACAATTTCAATGTACCAATTTCTCGTGAGATATATTTATTATACTTTTCTACCATTATGACCATGAAAACATGAATGAATATGCAGTTTGACTGAAACTGTAGAGGATTCTTATCCCAGTGTCTTCACCTGTGCCACGAGGACAAAGCCAAGAGCAAGGTCTCTAGTCATAACACAAGTGCAAATCACCAAAACTATTGCAAGTCTGTGAGTGCTGCGTTCGAGAGAGGTACTCCAACATATAATTTGGTAACTAATGTTTCTCCAATTTGAGTAGCATTATTTAAGGACTGCCACATCAATTCATTCCTCCGTTGCAATCCTTCAAATTTATAGAAAATTTTCTTTGTTGCCATTTTCCTAGTTCTTAGACATCTCTTTTTTCCGGTTTGTGAAGTTGCTAACACCAAGATCTGCAACACAAAAGAATTGCTGAGCTCAATCTAGATTTTACAAGCTTTAATTTGTTAATAGGATTTTTCCTTGATTTGTTAACTATAAATAAAAGTCGCATCACAACAAATTTAGTATTGTTAAAAGTTAACAAAAATAGAACTTTAAATAGAGAGAGAACATCAAAATAGTGGCATTTTTCATCTGATTCATTCAGAAGTTAAAGAACTACGGCAGTGACATGCTAAATAGTTGGGGAACTCATTTTGCAACTTGATGACTTCAATCTTTGGAACTCTAAACCACAGGCTCTACGACTCCATAAATTTACCTTGGGGTTACGGTGTATTTTCTTGAACTTAAGGACCAAGGAAGCAGCAGCTGAGGTGGTGGGGATGCCGCTGACATTTCAGAAGGAAAGAATTAGTTGCATCTTCGTGCATTTCATGACCAAGTAATGTGTCCCTGCTGTCTGATTTTTATATGTTTTCTTGGTGATTTGACCTACTATAAGATTATTCTTTCCCCTTCTACTAAAATTTTATTGCAAACCACATTCAAATTGTTCATTTGACTTGAGTTCAGAACAACAAAAAAACAATGTAGTGTTTGTGTTCTTGTTTGTTCTTATAAGAATTTGTTCCAAAAACCTATCTGGCTAAATGTTTTAGAGATACTAAAATGTAGCCATATACTTATGCCCTTACTTTATCACTTTTATTACATGCCTTTGCAAATCCTGTCTACTTCTCATGGCTTGTAGTATTTTTCTTCTGATTACAAGCTTTTCTTGTATATTATGCAAAGCTTATCATTTCGGAGGCATTTTATATTTTAGCATGTATCTCTATATCTTTTGCACATCATACGTTGTCACAAGTGGAGGGCACGCCACCATTAGATGTATCTCCATATCTTTTGCACATCATACATTGCCATAATTTCTTTTATCTTTACATCTAATCATGCAATTTTATTCTTCTATCATTTTGATCATATTTATTTCGATTTGGGTTGTTGCCAAATCACTCACTAAGTGGGAGATTGTAAACCCAAGTGAAAGTTTGATGTGTGATGACATGATTTGACCATAAGCCCAAATCATGTGATACGTGTGTCCTACTGAATTACGTTAATCTCATGTTAGAGCGGAACTACATAATGGTATACTTTTCTATAACATGTTATAGGACAACTGAAATAAAGGTGTGTTATCTAGCACCTCGATCGATGAAGTGTGGAGGCTGCCAATTGTGATATGGAGCGGGAAAGACTTCTTGGTCAAAAGGAGGAGTGGGAGGCATTGATGGACTTTCAGAGTTGCGGTGAGTGCACGAGACAAGGAACCAGAGCGTTGGAACATCAAAGTGGTTAAGAGACTCGAATTGGTTGAAATATAGTGGCTACGGCTGGGGTCTGGAATGGTGAGACTTCCCAGTTGGCTCCCAGTCTTCGAGACTTTGTGCAAATTGTGGAGGCTACATGTGAGGTACGGAATACATGTGTCCATGTCCAAAGGTGCCAGACGGCCAGAACATGGTGGAATGGACGTTAGATATGAAGGTGATCAAAATTGCAAGCTCGACAGAAGTAATGAGAGGGTACACTCAAATTATCCTCAATTCTAGTTGTGTTAGAGGCTGAATTGGAGGTGTTTGATAGTCTTGGAGTGTAGTCCTTAAAGTTAACTTTTTGTAGGCTCTAAGAACACCAAATTCCAATGTCAGATGCGAAAACTACAACTGTTTTGGTGACGACTGTGTTGAAAAAAGGTGTAAATGTATATTTATGAATACAAATGAATTCTCAAAAATACACTTGTATTTAGAGTGGCTGTTATTTATCTTTGAATTGTAACCCGAATTTCCTAGATCAAAAGCCAAATCGCCTGCTTCTTCCATACCAAATCGAGTTGGGCATTTTGCTTCCTTGGATGACATAGTTGGTGGCTGGAATCTCCCTGGAAATGGAAGTTCTGGTGGTGGCTGCCATGGCCTTCGGCTACACGTGGGTGAGCAGTCGCAAGCGCTGTTTGTGACACGGGGAAGCGGGGGCCTCTAGCAACCTACGACAACTTGTCTGAGCCATGACTTGGATGAACGCCAGCGACGAGCTCCCAGGTGTGTGATGGCTTGGATGACGTGGAGAGAGAGATGAAGGCACTAGAGAGTACACAGGAATACCATGCGAGGGAGGCTGCACAGCTGAAAAAAAACACCTCCAACGATATACCCTTAGGGCCAGTTTGGAAGCCCAGGATTTGGCCCGTTTCCGGGTGGATTTCGTGGGTTGGAACTAGGATCCTAAGCAGATTCAGGAATGCGTTTGGATGGGCCAAAATCCAGAATTTTAAACGGGCCAGGAAGCCCAATCCGGGGGAATTGGAAAATGCACGTGGGAGGCCCGGCGAAGAATCCTGACCATTTCATGTCGTCCTCCTCGCCCACGTCGCCACTCCACATCATGTCGCTGTCAAAAACCCAGCGGAGAGTGTGCGGCAGTAGAGGGGTGAGCCGGCCAGATCTCACCGCCGGTCCTGTGCGCCGCCTCCCTCTTCGCTTCTCTCCTCTCTCTTTCATCTCCAGATCTTTTCGCCTCCCTCTTCGCCTCTCACCTCTCACCTAGCTCCCTCGTCATGCTCTACTGCCATCGCCTCCCTCTTCGCCTCGCGCCTCTCTCGGCCGGATTTGGTGCGCCCGAGCACCGCCTCCGCTCTCGAGCCACGGCTGTCGTTGTAGACCAGATATGGTGCGTCCCCGGCTCCCGCCTCCACCTCTCTCCCTCTCTTCTTCTTCTTCTTCTTCTTCTTCTTCTCACTTCCTCCTCGATCTCCCCTATTACTTCTCACCCCCAAAATCCTCCGGCGGCATCCTCCTCAGCCACGGCATTGACGATCTCTATGATCCTTCTTCACCAGCCGAGCTCCAGCTCTCCAGCATCGACGACGAGATATCTATATCTTGGTTGAATGGTTTCATATCTCCTCTCTATGCGGTTTCTTGGTTGGATGATTTTGGACTTCTTTTGTATCAGATTGAGTTCTATGGTGACTTTGATGGAAGCTTCCACAAGAGCTTAGATCTGGAGGTAGATCTCTTTGCTGCTTTGCTTGGTCGTCTCTTACATGTTAATGATCTCTACTTTTGTCAACTCTTTGCTTCTTAAAGTAAGCTTGTACACTCAACATAATACTGAATTTGTTAGATGTGTTGATTTGATCTACTTTAGTTTCCTTCTTGTTTTCACCATGTGACCAATGGGGGGTACTTGAGGTCCCAGGTTGCGTATTGTCCTTGACAGCTCTCCAATTTAGTACCTGCCTCTACTGAATTTGTTTGAGTAAACTTTTGCTTGTAGCAGTTGCATTGATCTCTCTTATATTACCTGTATATATTGTACACTGCTTAGTTGCAACTCCTGGTATATGTGTAGATGCTACTCAAGTTCTTGATCAGCTGAGCTCAAGTTTCTCCTTGAGCATTGTTTAAGACACATGTATTTTTTTGTTAGGATGCTAAACTTAGGAACTCATAAGTGTAACCAGAAGTTTAAGATAGGTTAAGCACATCCTATCTGAACTCAAAAGATGTCTTGTACACTTGTTATTTTTCAACAATCTGTATTGAATTGTAGTGGTCAAATACTGATCTAAGAACAACACTGTCCAATCTTTTAGTAAAAGAGGTGAGATTAGAATGTCCAATCTTTTTTTTACTCTTCTAGTACCATGATAAATATATCTTTCTACTCTTTTCATGGTTACTTTCTACTTCTCTGCCTTTGGGGGGTAGAAGTTTTCTTACTTCAGGTGTTGACAATATAAAACAGATTCTGAACTTACATAATTCCCTCAACTTTATAGATCTTAGTTGAAATGAACAACATATACTTTGTGATCTTTAACTTTATGTTTTATGTGAATGTGTAGCATTTCTAGTATGGACGATGTAAAGACTACGTTAAGTCATAACACTAGTATGCAGTGACATAAGATGGCCCGTGGATGAATGGGTTTTATTTTCATAAAACCCGTTTATAACACTATAAGGTAGAGTTCTTATTTTATTTTCAAATAGTTGTCATTCTACAATTCAGGGCATATTTATTCTTTTTTTCTATATAAGCTTTTCTTTTAATAATAGAAGTTTACTTTCTAAAAAAATTTGTCTTATCAATACAAAGATAACATGCATGTATTGAGTTATATGCAAACTTTTAGTAGGATGTATTAAATAAGGTTATTTTGATCATTCTCCTACATCATTTGTCCGTAGTGTTGTATGTCAAAATGACAGGACAAAAATTTAATGAGTTTCTGTAGGAAAGTCTCATGAACCGTTAGATCTTAATTGAATGGTTTAAACAAACTAAAACATGTCATATGTAAGTGGATTGGATAAATATAGAACATTCATTATTTCTGATCCAACAGTTTCTAAGGTCTTCTCACTTGTGTAATATAAAGTTTTCTATTGAATTTTATCTAAAATAATATCTATTTCGAAATAGAAGGATAAGAAATTACCCCTACTATAGAGCGAAGTGACTAATTAAATATCATTGATTTTTGTTTTTCGAGACTGAAAGCCGACCATGCAATTTATTCATTCATCATAGGATTACAGTCAGTCATTACGCAAGGATAAAGAAAGATGTGAACATTATTTATCCAAGTACAACGAGGTTTCATTGTTTAGAACACAAGTGTGCAGCTAAGTTTGCCACCCCTTCTTGTGCGGTAGCTGATGAATATCCCAGAAAATTGCAAAGATAGCTAACCGGTTTGTGGTTCTTGTATTCCAGAGGTTAAAAAGAACTTGGCAGTCAGTTTCTAATTTCGTATCTCCACTTTGCCGCAGCCCATTTCAACAGCTAGAAGGACACTATCTCCATCTCTAGAAGCGAAAGCTTCAGAAACAAGAGCATCTGGCAAAGTGTCATTACGTGCTATAACTATAACTACGCAATTAGTTGGCCCTTGATTATTTAATTAGTTGGCCCTTGGACTAACAGCTCGTTTAAATTGTTGGTTGCTATAGGGTTATGAATTTCTTTTTGCTCAAACATACTTGCTAGAAATCCTCAACATAATACTCTCAAGCATTATTTGGCTATGTTGTGGATTGAAGTCACTAAATAGTGGTAGGTTTTGGTGCAGCACCAGCTGACGCAGCACCAGCTGACGCAGCATCTGACGTCGTAGGAGCTGAGCATCGGCAAGATCAAATTCAAGGCTTGTGATCTCGGCGGCCACCAGATCACCCCCACTCCTAAATTGAGATCAAAATTAAAAAGAACAACACTTGTAAGTATATCACCACTATCAGTTTTTGATTCCTTTTTCATAGGATTGAAGACTAATTTTGGAACTCTTTCTGATGCATACATACATATATAATGACTTGTTTCTTGTTAAAATGGTATTTCAAACTGAACATTTCTCTTTGATTGTTGGAGTAAGATCAAGTTACTATGTATGTATGTATGTATATGTATGTATGTATGTAGTCAGGGCAGTATATATCCAATAGCCAGGGTAGTATATATCTAATAATGTTAATGTTTAGTGGTAATGGTAGTTTTAATGTTTAGTGGTAAAATTCTCCATAGTCCAAGCTTGAGTTCCATATTATCCATGAAGTCTTTTCAAGAGCAAAATTCCTTCCTTCTTTAAATACAACAATGATTCATTCTTTGGATTATCTATTTATCCTTTTTCTGGCTTCAGGGACACATTCTCATTGTTCATATCTATTTGTTCAATGCACTAAGTGTTCCATGTGGCCATGCCATATGATGGAATTTGCTATTGTAATCCGTCCATCTTTCCATTTTGATAAGAATCTCCTTATTAAATCAAACCCAAACTAGAATTTAGGTCAAAACTATAATCTATCTTTCTGCTCTTTTTCTGCATGTCCAATCTTTTTTCAGCAGCACTAATTAGTTATTAACATTAGTAATGAATGTAACTCTGAATATGACCTTCAACCTCTAGAATGGATTCCGAAGAAGATATTAGTGATTATGAAGAGTCGGAAGATGACGAAATGATGTTGTTTGTTCTACCCACTCTATACCTAGCAGCAACTAAAGAAAAGAAGCCATGCTATACATCAATCTTATCCAGTGCACATTGGATTCGTGAAATCATTGAGGGGCATGAGAATCATTGTCGCATAGAACTTCGAATGGAACAAAAAATATTCCTAGATTTCTTATCCATGCTTAGGGAAAGAAATCTGATCCGGGAGGATCTCCAAGTCCTGATCGCATGCGGCTTCGCGACCAAGTCCTGATCGCATACGGCTTCGCGACCCTAACCGAGTTCGGAAAGGATCCGTGACCAGGGATTGGTCCGCGACCAGGAAAAGGAATTCGTTCCCTATTCGGAATTGTAATCCGATCCGAATGTGTATAACTAAGCTTATCTGTTTAGGATTAGTTATATGAGTCTAATACGTTTAGGTTATTGAGTCTGATATGTATTCATACGATTGGACTAAAATACCTTGTAATAGGTTTAGTTTAGATCATCGAATTCAATCGAAAAGTCATAGAACTTATTTGATTTTTAGACACTTATAGTTCAACGACGTAGACAAGTGTGTCTAACGTTCGACGTGTAAAGCCCTCTTTGAAATAAAGAGTTGTGCAATTACTTTGGGTTTCGGTATTTCCGAGTAAGATCCCGTTATTCCGCATATTAGAATCTGGGCGAGTCTAGTGCGAAAACCAAGGCTAGGTCTCAAACGGATCAAGTTGGTATCAGAGCAACTTTCCTATCCTGTGGATGGTGAAGACTCGCCAGGGTTACAAAACCTCCGGCGAAACTCCAGGCGATCAATCGACGGTTCCTACAGCTACGTCTCCGACAATGTCTGACGATACCTCCGTTCAAGCTAACCTAGCCGAACAAGTGGCTAAGCTCTCCACCGACATGGAAACCGTGCTTACTTGGATTAAGCAGCAGGCCATGATTGTACCTCCTGAAGTAGGGAAGGTTACGGGTGAGAAGACTGGTGAAGACTTGCGTAGGGCAGACGAAGATGAAGATGAAGGCGACCACAAGACCGACGACCTCGCCAACACCTCCTTAGCTGTCGGATCTTTTAAGATCGACGCTAAGATTGATATACCCATATATGATGGGGTGATCGATGCCGAGAAGCTGGATTCTTGGATCGATCAACTTGAGACCTACTTTGCACCTTTGAAGATAAAGGACCACGCCAAGACATGGTGGAAGGCCCTTGTCGCCAGTGGTGAAGTTGACGACCTTGCGTGGGGTCAATTCAAACGACTTCTGCGACAAGAATTCTATCCGATGGGCTACCTTGAGGAGAGATGGGAGCGTTGGCACAGATTATACCAACGGCGCGACTAGACCGTCCAAGAATATACGACAGAGTTTCGGCGACAAGCAATGGTCATTGGCATCCCGCTATCCGACCCTCAGGTATTTCAGAAGTACACATCTGGACTTCAGAAATCGATCAGTACTGAGCTAAGTCTGTTCGGCGTCCAAGACATCGCGACCGCAAGCACAACTGCTATGGCGATCGAGAAGAAAAACAAATCCCGCAGCGACAAAAGTACGAAGGAAAGTGCGACCTCGACAAAGAAAAAGCCGAGTCCGAAGAAGAACGCTTCAAAATCGGGCACGGGTGCTTTCTGCGAACATTGTCAAGTCGCGGGACACACGAAGGACAAATGCTACAAGCTTCATCCTGAACTTCGACCAAAGAAAAACGGACCAGGGAAAAGAACAACCACGGCTACTGCGACTTCACCCGACAAAGAAGTTGTCCGAGTGAATTTGGTTAATGAGGCGGATACGACCTTATCTCTGATGGAAATGCCGAAGGAGGAGGGTTCGGATCCACCGGCCGACCATCACCCAATAGATGACTTGTTCACCATCAACATACAGGTGAAGCACGAAGTGGTCGTAGCGATATTCGATCTCGGAAGTCAAAAGAATCTGGTCTCCGCTGGACTGGTTCGACGACTTGGGTTGAAGACAACCACACACCCGCGACCATATCCGCTGGGTTGGTTTACATCTGACGTGAACCAACAGATTACGAGCCAGTGTGTGTTGAAGTTTGCGATCTTTGCACGGTATATCGATGAGGTGCAATGCGATGTTGTCCCTATCGATATCTGTCAGGTGATCTTTGGGAGTCCATATCTGTATGATCGAGACGCTCACTTCCATCGGCGAGCGCAAGAGTACGACCTCACCAAAGACGGAGTTAAGTTCGTGATCAGTAGAGACGTCCACGTCAACACTTTGAACTTGATTACCGCAAATCAAGCCAAACGGATTGTTAATGCATGTCACAAGTATGTGCTTGTCATGATTCGACCCATTGGACAAAGTGAGGGTACTCGACCAGCATTGTCGTTGGTGTGCCGAGAAGATTCTGATCGTTTGTCAGGACTACTGGAGAAATACAGTGATCTGTTGAGACTACCCAGGGTCGTCCGCCGAAACGTCCAGTCGAGCACGAAATTCAGCTTGTGTCCGATGCGACATTGCCCAATTTGAGTATGTATCGCAACTCAGTATTGGAGAATGAAGAGATGAAAAGACAACTTGGCGAGTTGCTGAACGATGGTGTCATTCAACCAAGTAGTTCACCTTGTGGATCTCCTGTGGTGTTAGTACCAAAGAAAGATGGGACTTGGCGTATGTGCATCGACTACCGAGCACTAAACAAGATCATCATCAAGAACCGGTATCCCCTTCCCCGTATTGACGACCTGTTAGACCAATTGAAACATGCTGTTGTCTTTTCCAAATTGGATCTTAAGTCAGGATATCATCAAGTCAGTATCCGAGAGGAGGATACGTGGAAGACCGCGTTCAAAACCCGACAAGGTCTGTTCGAATGGCTAGTCATGCCGTTTGGTCTCTGCAACGCCCCGGCAACTTTCATGCGTCTTATGAATGACGTATTGAGACAGTTCATCTATGACTTTGTGATCGTTTACCTCGACGACATACTAGTTTATAGTCGGTCGTGGGATGAGCACCTCATTCATGTCGAAAAGGTGTTCGATCAGCTTCGGCAACATCGACTTCGCCTCAACCGTAAGAAGTGCGAGTTCGGCCAGCAAACTCTACTTTACCTTGGATTCCTGGTCGGCAACGGTACGTTGCAAATCGACCCAGATAAGGTAAAAGTGATTCGCGAGTGGCCGCGACCACGAACAGTTACGGATGTGCGTAGTTTTGTGGGAGCATGCCAATATCTTTGGAAGTTCATCCGACACTTCTCGATTATGGCTTCTCCATTGCATGCATTAAACAGGATCGATCAGAAGTTCGAGTGGACAGGGAAACATGAGGACACGTTTCTCTTGCTGAAAAGGAAGATCAGTGAGGCGCCTGTGTTAGCTTTGCCGAATCTCCAAAAACCATTCGAGATAGAAACCGATGCCTCAGGTTACGCGATGGGTGCAGTGCTCATGCAAGAAGGTCGACCAGTAGCATATCACTCCGAGTTATTCCAGGGAGCTCAGAAGAACTACCCGACTTATGATAAGGAGTTATGCGCACTGCACCAGGCCGTGAAACATTGGCGGTGTTACCTCTTGGGTAAAGAGACGGTTGTCCACACCGACCATCAACCATTGCAATATTTGCAAACTCAGTCCAAGCTACAGCAAGCTCGGCACATGAAGTGGATGTCGTATCTGCAGCAGTTCAATCTGGTGATTAAGTACAAAAAGGGCGTACACAATAAATTGGCGGACATGTCGCGACCACCAGTTACGACCCTCTGCTTATCAGCGTTCATGCAGATCGAGCCCACATGTCATGATGACTATGCCACTATGTACAGTGAAGACCCTGATTTTCAAACAGTACTGACTGAGCTCGAAACAGGGAAACCCACGGAGTTCGTTCGTCGAGAAGGACTCTTGTACAAGGGCAATTTACTTTGCATACCTCGTGGAGCACCTCCAATTCAGTGGTTGCGAGAAGCGCATACATCGAAGGTAGCTGGTCACTTTGGGGTTACAAAGATGTTGCAAAATCTTCACCGACATGTGTTCTGGCCGCGTATGCAGCAAGATGTTGCTAGCTTTGTTCGAGGCTGTGGTCTTTGCAGCATCTCGAAACTAGCAAACCGAAAATTAGGTTTGTACACTCCTTTGCCAGTTCTATCGCGACCATGGGAGAGCATATCCATGGATTTCTTGGGAGGATTGCCTAAGACCCGACGTGGCAACGACTATCTATTCGTGGTCGTTGATCGGTTCTCCAAAATGATTATTCTTATACCTTGTCGGAAGACTATCACGGGAGAAAAAGCAGCTCGGGTATTCTTTCAACACGTTTGGACACACTTCGGACTGCCGACTTCTATTGTGTCTGATCGCGATACCCGGTTCCTTAGTCACTTTTGGCGATCGCTCTGGACGATGATGGACACCAAGCTGAAAAGGAGTACTGCTTTTCATCCGCAAACTGATGGTCAAACCGAGTGGTTAATCGCACAGTCGTTCATCTCTTGAGAGGTTATAACTCGAAGCACCCGAAGATCTGGGATGAAAGCATACCGTACCTGCAATTTGCTTTTAATCGAGCAGTGCATGGCTCGACTGGAAAGTCGCCGTTTGAGGTCTGTTTAGGATTTCTACCACAGAGTCCATTCGACATGGAGTTTGTGATCCCTACCTCAGCACAGAACAGCAAGGAAGTATCTGATCAGGATCGAGCACAAAAGTTCCTGGAAGGTATTCAACGACTCCATCGTGAGGTTGAACAGAACTTGCTGAAAGCTCAACTCAAGTACAAGGCGCGACATGATCGGCATCGATTTGAAGTGCAACTTCAAGAAGGTGATATGGTATGGTTACATCTGAGTAAGGAGAGACTTAAAGGTGAAGGTAAGAAGCTCAAACCCATTCGTTATGGTCCTTTTCGGATTTTGCGGAAAGTGGGTAATAATGCTTGTCAGCTCGAGTTACCTCCATACATGGATATCTACTCGGTTGTTAATGTTGAGCACCTCAAACTCTTTGAGCCTTCAATGCTGGATGATGAGCCAGATACTATAGTACCATCTGTTGAAGACTTGGTCTATCAACGAGACGAACCTCTACGTGAAGATGTGATTTTGGAGAAGAAGGTGACTACCACCCGCAGTGGCACAAAGGAGACTTTTCGAATCGGTCGGAGAGATCAACGAGCACGTGCGGCAAAGTGGTACACCAAAGAAGATGGACAAGCCCAATTTCCACATCTCCAGTTTGATCGAGAGGTCACAACAGGGGTTGGCTCCTTCTCAACAAGGGAGTCAGGATCCAGGAGGATCTCCAAGTCCTGATCGCATGCGGCTTCGCGACCAAGTCCTGATCGCATACGGCTTCGCGACCTTAACCGAGTTCGGAAAGGATCTGCGACCAGGGATTGGTCCGCGACCAGGAAAAGGAATTCGTTCCCTGTTCGGAATTGTAATCCGATCCGAATGTGTATAACTAAGCTTATCTGTTTAGGATTAGTTATATGAGTCTAATACGTTTAGGTTATTGAATCTGATACGTACTCATATGATTGGACTATAAATACCTTATAATAGGTCTAGTTTAGATCATCGAATTCAATCGAAAAGTCATAGAATTTATTTGAGTTTTAGACACTTATAGTTCAATGACGTAGACAAGTGTGTCTAACGTTCGACGTGTAAAGCCCTCTTTGAAATAAAGAGTTGTGCAATTACTTTGGGTTTCGGTATTTCCGAGTAAGATCCCGTTATTCCGCATATTAGAATCTAGGCGAGCCTAGTGCGAAAACCAAGGCTAGGTCTCAAACGGATCAAAATCTTTTGCAGAATACTAGAGGACTAAATGTAGAAGAGCAACTTGGTATTTTCATGTATATGCTTTCTAGGAATGCTAGTTTTCGATCTTTACAAGAAAGATTCCAGCACAGTGATGAGACTATTCATAGGCATGTTAGAGTATTCCTCAATGCTATCACATCATTGGCTTATGATTTTGTCAAGCTTCCATCCATTGAAACACACTGGAAGATATTGTCCAATCCAAAATTTGCATACTTTGAGGTAATAGCTACAACCTAAAAACTTGTATCTATCTTTCAATTAATGGATACATTTTTATATTTATTTATCCTTCATAGAATTGCATTGGAGTCATTGATGGAACTTACGTCCCAGTTACTGTAGCAGATAGTAAATCTGCCCCATATACAAATAGGAAAGGGACCTTTTCTCAAAACGTAATGCTGGCTTGTGATTTTGATCTAAATTTTGTGTATGTTTCAAGCGGTTGGGAAGGATCTGCATCAGATGTCACGGTCTTACAATTTGGCATCCAAGTTGGATTCAAAGTTCCTAGAGGAAAGTATTATCTTGTCGATGCAGGGTATGCTAATACTCCATCATTTCTTGCTCCATATCGAGGGGAGCGATTTCATATCAAGGAACAAGGACGTAGTAGTTCTCATCCAAATGATCATAAGGAACTTTTTAATCTCCGTCACGCTCAACTTCGGAATCACATTGAGCGTGCTATTGGCATCTTAAAAATGCAGTTTCCAATTCTAAAAATTAGGACATTTCATTCAATGGATAGACAAGTTAAATTCCCAGTGGTGGCGACTGTCTTACATAACTTGATTCGAGGTCAAAATGACGATGAGCAATGCTTGAGTCGACGAGAAAATTTGATTCCGAAGAGCCACTTTGTAGAGTTACCAAATGGTGATGACATGTATGGTGGTGATGTCGAGCCGATGAATAGTCAATGAAATGCTAGCAATTCTTTGCGAGATGAGTTGCTCTCAAGATGTGGGATGACTACAAGAGGTGGAATAGGCGGCTTCAACAACGAAGTGTTGAATGACTATAGGAGTCATCAATATTTAGTTAATATTTTGTTAGTTGATCTTTGTTGAATGTAATATGTATGACAATATTTTTGTATGGTTCACTTGAGAATTAAGAGATACTTGATTTGGTGTGAATTTTAGTTTGTGGCTGTTGATATTGATTTGCTATTCGTAGGTATGTTCGAGGTACATAAATTTGTGAGGTACATAATTGGTTAATCTGTTTAATATGTAACTCATATTTAGGTTTCATGGCAACTCGAGCAAGATGGACGCTAAGACATGAAAGAGTGTTGGTTGATCTGCTCCATGAACATAATGTACCAAGATATCGAACAAACAATGGATGGAGCTCCGAAGGATGGAACAAGATAGTGAAAGAACTCAATGCAAAGTTTCCTGAAACAAACTTTAGCAAAAGTCAAATCCAGGAGCATGAGTCACAGATGAAGAAATATTACAAGGTGTTAAAAGATGTTTTGCATAAAAAGAGTGGCGTGTCATTTGATAATAAGCTTGGAATGATGATTAAAACTGATGATGTTTGGGATGAACTATCGGAGGTAAGTTAAAAATTTATGGACCTTGTAGTTAGTATGATGTAGCAACTACTAACAAAAGTCTGAATTGAATGTTCTTAACATGATTCTTTATCTTGAATTTGATAGGAGAATGAAAAGGTTCGAAAATTTTAGAACAAAAGCTTTCCATTGTTTGAGTCTTTAGATCAGCTTTATCAAGGTAATATCGCTAAACCATATTGTTAATAGTTAGTTTTGATTTAATGAAGTTTATCATAAAAATTTATATGAATAACTGAATTGTTATTGTAGCAGGTCATATTGCTGAAGGTAAAAATCATTTGAGTTCTATCAAACCATCAATCACAAAGAAGAGACCTAGTAGCAGTGTTGATGCACATGATATCGGTGGAGCAGCAATTGAGGAAAGAGAGGATAGGGATGATGATGAGAATTTAGTCCATGACATTGGTGAGTCAATGCGAAGAAGCAATGAGGAGAGGGAGCATGTAGCAAGGAATGGATGCTCACATTCAAAAAGGCCTGTTGAGAATGTTACATCAAAATCTTCCATCGTACCACTAGGGTCTAAGAAAATCAAGAATAGCATTCTAGAGATGATGGATTTTTATCTTGAATTTAGAAAAAAATAAGCTCTCATGAAACGTCAATCAGAACAAGGAGGAAATTTTTCAATTTCAAAGTGTATTGATGCATTACATGAAATGAGTGATGTGACTGATGAGGAAAAAGTTTTGGCTTGTGATGTTTTCAAAGATGCTGCGAATCGAGAGATCTTTCTCTCCCTCTAGCCGAAGTTGAGATTGTTGTGGCTGAAGAAAGAGTTAAGAAAACTTGTTTCAAGTTAAATTGGTAAGACATCATTTCTTGTTCTAGTAAAATTATGATAATTGCTGCTCCATTGCCGAAGTTGAGATTATCTATTTATCCTTTGGTTGTATTGTTTTGCTTTGATTGCGATTTCTATTGTCTATTTTTGCAGAGCATCGTGCATCAAGAAGTTGCTTGGTTTGATGATCCTTCGAATTCCAGGTTTGTCATTCACTCAAATTGAGAACAGCGAAACTTAGAAATCTTTCTATTGCTCAGGTAATGTTCTATGATATGAAGATATTTTTTGCCATATGATTGCATGCTGAATTGTTCATGTTTCTTCTTTTGGTTGAAGTACAAGAATATCTGAAAAAAATTGTGTTAACATAATATTGAGATACTTGAAGGGCTTTTAGATTCATGTTTCTGATGCATGAACTGTGAGATTGACCATATACAATTGGGTAAGTTTTGAGTCACATGCTAAAATTTTCTTACTGCTATGCTTGAGGGAATTATTCGTCCTATTATACCTCTTGATATCCACTATTGAGTGGTTACTTTGTTAGAGTGGTGATGTAATACCACATAGGTGATAGACTTGAAAGTAATGCATAACTTGTGATCATAGTATTCAAGATGTACTGAATTTCTGTAAAAGAAAAAAATTCAGCATGTAGCTTGTCCTCCATATCTTCTTCATGAGAACAAGGAAAATATGGATATGCTGACATAGATCAACACACATGCCGACATTTCCACGGTCAGAAAACTCATATTCTCACATGTGTCTAAGTTTCTTGCATCCTTTCTTGACTTCTGTAATAATTTTAAAGTCAAGGTTGTTCTTTTGTGCATCGTACTTTGTTACTTACGTAGTTGGGTTCTTATGAAGTATAAATTTTATTAATTATTAAGTAATTTCTATCTAATCACTGCATGGTCACTACAGGTGATGTGTGAAGACACAAGCCAAATTGTAACCGATGCCATTGGTGGTATCAGGACTGTGGCATCTTTGGGCAGAGAAGAGAGTGATTAGAGTGTACAACCAGAAATGTTAAGTTTCTATGAAACAGGGAATTCGAAGTGGAATGGTTGGAGGTGCTGGTTTCAGTATCTCATACTTGATGTTATATCTCACGTATGCTCTTTGTTTCTATGTCGGTGCACAGTTTGTACAACAACTACTACACTCTGCAACAGAAATCATAAATTCACAGCAAATTTATGTATCTCTGTTTGCTGTACAAAAGTTCATTGTTATGCTATCAATTTACGGTTGCATTGCATTGCAGTTCCGACTATAATACTTACAGTTGTATTGTGTTTCCGACTATTATTTCTTTCGCTTAGTACTTGAACTTATCTCTACTATTTTCCTGTAAATTTGGCTAAGAGATCATAGTCTGAGACATATACAAAGATCTGACACATATATAATCACTCAAACTTTCAAATGGATGGCCGGGATTTTTATCTCATTCCTTTCCAAACCAAACACAGGCCGAGATAAATTTACCGGTAGTATTTTTTCTCGGGAGGATTTTTGGATTACCAAAAATCCTGGCCGGATAAAAATATTCTACTGGGATTTTTATCCTTAACATCCAAACAGACCCTTACAAGGATATCCAAACAGATTTTATCCCACCAAATGAATTTTGTTTCCATTGCTTAATTTTATAAGTGTAAACACTCTAAAACACTTCTCCCAAACAGATTTTTGCAGAACTTAATTTGAAGAAGCAAGAGGCTGCGATGAGATTTTTGCAAGTGCTATTTGAAGGGAAGAATTAAGTATTTACAGGATAAAGGTACTGTACATGTTAGAACTCATGCTGTGGTGTAAAATTGAGATGTATTAATACTGTGAACTAGCTTGTCATTAAGTTCTAAAGAAAAATGTACTGCCTGATGTATTAATGATAAGTTCCTCACCTTGCTGCAGAACTTGTGGGCTGTTTGCTTGGCATTTATCCCTGAAATAGAAATTAATCATCAATGGTTCTCAACCCATAATCCTTCTTCGTGGTCATCTCGCATATACGTTGTTTCGTCGACATCTTCAGTACGGATAGATTGAATGTCCTCTAAAAATGAAGGTATTTCATCGAATTGGTTATACTCCTCTTCGTCGACAACATCTTCGACCCCAACAATACGTCTCTTGCTGTGGAGGACAAGATGCAAGTTTGGATTGGCCGGGTCAACGATGTAGAATACCTGTGTGGCTTGCTTTGCAAGTATGAATGGATCGTCTTGGTGTCCGACTCTACCAAGATCGACGAGAGTAAACCCGTAACTGTCAACTTGAACACCTCGAGGGATTTCGACCCATTGGCATCGAAACAAGGGAATCTTAAGTAATCCATAATCGAGCTCCCATATTTCGTCAATAGCATCGTAATATGAGTTCAGCGCCCTTACTGACCTGGCATCCTCGGAAATAGCAAACAATGTCACTCCGCTACATTGCGTGCTACTCTTGGCGTCTGGAGCTCTTGTGTAAAATGAATACCCATTGATGTCGTACCCCTGCCAAGTCCCTACAGTGAATCTTGGGCCTCTAGCCAACCATGTCATAGTTTCACTTACGGAGCCCTCGGCAGCTCGCGTGACTCTTTCTTGGATCCACTCAGCAAATTTCCTGTTATGTTCTCTGCTGACCCAAACGTCTGACTTCGAAGGATTCTGTGATCGTAACATTACCTTGTGCTCGTGTATGTATGGCTCGACCTCCGTCATGTGTTGTAAGACCCAAAAATGTGATTTTGCGTACACATCACGAGCGGGGACGATAGCTTTGAATCCAATCGTTCCGATTCCCCGAAGCCTACCCTCGTGTCGGGACCTAGGAACGCCAATTGGGTCAACCCCGGCCATATAATCTGTGCAAAATTCAATCATCTCCTCGGCGGCATAACCTTCCATGATACTCCCCTCGGGTCGACGACGAGTCCTTACGTATCCCTTCAATACACCCATAAATCTCTCAAATGGATACATGTAGCGCAGGCACACGGGTCCACAAAACTTAATTTCTCTGATAAGGTGAACAATCAGATGGACCATAACATCAAAAAAGGATGGAGGGAAATACATCTCGAGCTGACAAAGAGTTGTAACCACGTCGCGTTGTAAAGCGTCCAGTCCATCGGGATCAATTACCTACGAGGACACAGTTGCGCCAAATATTCATATCAGAAAAATCTTCTAATTAAGCTCCACAAATGGAGGTGATGAACTTATAGTACGAGTGCACGTACTTACCTTGCAAGATATTGCGTTGAAGAAATAACATAGGTTTGTGATTGTCTCTCTGACTTTAACTGGGAGAATGCCTCTGATAGCAATGGGAAGCATCTGTGACATCAAGACGTGACAGTCGTGGGACTTCATGCCAACCAGTCTTAGGTCCTGCATAGACAAGTTTTTTCAAGTTCGCGGAGTACCCACATGGAACTTTAACACTGTGCAGGCACCGACAGAGTTCTGTTTTTTCGCTCTTGGACAACGTATAGCAGGCCGGGGGGAGGTATGTACGCTTTCCATTCTCTAAAGGTGCAAGCTCAGTCCTTATCCCCATTTCCACCATGTCACGACGAGCTTTCACACCATCCTTTGTCTTTTCCGGAATGTTCAACAACAAACCAATCAAACTGTCACAGACATTTTTCTCTACATGCATGACGTCAATGCAATGTTGAACTTGTAAGTGCTCCCAGTACGGTAGATCCCAGAGAATCGATCTCTTCTTCCAAACATTTTTTTCTCGAGGTTTAGAATGCTTACCGAACTCAACTTTGATGTCGTTCACGCGCGAGTAAATCTCCTTACCGGTCAGAAACACTGGAGCTGATCCCTTCTCAGGCTTCCCGTTAAATGATTTTCTTTTCTTACGGTACGTGTGATGCACCGGAAGAAACCTGCGGTGACCCATGTACACTGTTTTCTGGCAGTTTCGCAGCCACATGCTCTCAGTTTCATCTAGGCAAATAGGGCAAGCCTTGGCTCCTTTCGTACTATACCCCGACAAATTGCCGTAGGCCGGAAAATCATTTATGGTGCAAAATATCAGGGCCCGCAAGATGAAATTCTCTTTCTTGTATGCATCCCACACCTGCACACCCTCGCTCCACAATTTCTGTAAGTCCTCGATTAAAGGCGCTAGAAACACGTCAATATCATTTTCGGGTTGTCTGGGTCCTGAGATTAGTAATGCCATCATGATGTACTTGCGCTTCATCCATAACCAAGGAGGAAGATTGTAGATGCATAAAAGAACCGGCCAAGTGCTGTGCCGGCTGCTCATATTACCATGTGGGTCATACCATCTGTACTCAGCCCGAACCTTACATTCCTAAGTTCGCCGCCGAACTCAGCAAATGTTCTGTTGATGTTTCTCCATTGAATAGAATCAGCTGGGTGTCTCAGTTTTCCGTCTTGTTTCCGGGCTTCAGCATGCCAACGCAAGTGCTTCGCGACTTTCGGATTTGCAAACAGCCGCTTCAATCTAGGTATCACAGGCAAGTACCACACAGTTTTTGCCGGGGGCCCTTTCCTTACCTCGTGACGTTCACTGTCAATCCGGTCCCTACGCGTATACCTCGATGCGCCGCATCTTGGACAAACATGCAAACTGGAGTACTCGTTACGGTACAACACACAATCATTTGGGCATGCATGTATTCTTTCGATTTCCATTCCCAACGGACACAACAGTTTTTTTGGCTTGGTAAGTAGATCTTGGCAACTCATTTCCCTCTGGAAGCATGTCCGCTAGAAGATTTAATAGTGCCGTGAAACTCTTATCACTCCAACCGTTTCTTGCCTTCAAGTTATATAATCTCAGCACAGAAGATAGTTTTGTAAATGTTGCACATCCAGGGAACAGAGGCTTCTCAGAGTCAGCAATCAGTTTCTCGAATTCACAGAAGTCATTTTCGTTGTAATCTTCCTCTACATCACGTAACATCTCATCTAGATTGTCATCATCATCATCTACGTGCACATCGGAATGAACATTACCAAAATTGGGATGATCATCGATATTATTGCAATCCACATCCGAGTCGTGCTGATTGGTAGTAGTGGTGCTTGTTTCCTCAAGATCTTCGCCATGCCATATCCAACGGGTGTATCGCGCGTTAAAACCACGACGAATCAAATGACTCTTAATTTGATCAGAGTTGCTAAACCTCTTCAAGTTCATACAATCTGTACAAGGACAGAGCATATTTTTCTCTCCCTTCCTCTCCTTTTTTTGCTCAGCAAATTTAATAAACTCATTCACACCATCCAAATATTCAAGAGTAGTACGTTTTGTTCCATACATCCAATATTTCCTGTCCATCTACAATTAACAAAATTTAACGAGTAAGTCATGCATGAAACCTGCCCGATTAAGTTATGTATATGTACATGTACAGCCTCTTACAACAGATACATGTGTTGAACCCTAGCCTGACGAAATTAACACTAATTAACCTAGCTAACTACACAATACAAGCTAGTTAGCTCCTAAAACATGACGCATTTCCAGCTACTAAGCTCCCAAGCTTAGAGCTACAAACTTGGAACTACACAATACAGCTAGCTTGCAAGTAGAGAGATGAGTGTCGACGATTAAGCGTACCTTAAAGAGAGAGGCGCAATCAACTTCCCTCCAGCCTGCGCTGATCACCCTAGCAGTGTAGCTGGAACTTTCGTCACAAACAGAGGGACACAGAGTGCAACAGAACAAATTAAAGAGCAGCTCAGCAATGGTCGAGTGGGGTTTTCCTTATAATGGAAATTTTTCTAACGGTAAATACATGAAATAACCGTTAGACTAACTTAGGTAATTTGCCGCACACATATTCTATCGGTAAAAACACACACATACCGTTAGAGAATGTGCATTACCGAGCAAGTACAGGACTTTTTCTTTCGGTAAATATGTGTATTGACCGAAAGATCATGCATGACACAGCACGCACATGAGTTTTTCTATCGGTAGATATGTGTATGAACCGTTAGATGATGCATGACACACGAGCAAGAGTTTTTCTATCGGTAAATATGTGTATTTACCGTTAGAATATGCATGTCTGAGCAAATATATGTGTTTTCCTATCGGTAAATATGTGTATTACCGTTAGAGGAGGTACTGGTACCAAACTGGGACAAACATGCACATGCCATTTCTCACATTCAAGGAATCATATCAATGAAACATCAAACAGATCTTACATCAAACAGATCTTACATCAAACGGATCTTAACTAGAAGATAAAGCAATATATTTCAAGAAATGCTAATTTTTGGATTAACTGGGAGACACAAAAATACTTTTCTTAGGTACTTGGGACTTCATCTTGCCAAAGAAATTACACATGCCAGTTCACAAATTCAGGTACAAACATACACATGCCAGTTCACCAATACAAATTCAGGTACAAACATACACATGCCAGTTCACAAATTCAAGTGCATGTCTGAAACAGCAGTACAAATACACACCTAACTACCAATACAATTAAATACACAAATACTCCCTGCACATTCAAGTTCATGTCCCAATTAGCAATACATGACACACAAATATACAACAATATACAAATACAACAATTCGCACATTCGATGTTTATTAGAAAGGCCACGTCTGAAATTAACAACAGATCACGACGAGGACCCAGTGGCCCATACATGCATTTTACATAAAAGGGAACCTTTGCAGGTTACCACAATGCAACTACCGACTACAAGTTAGACCTGATACATCACAAATCCATTCATCCAAAACAGCAAATGTCTGAACCACATTGGACTTAACCATAGGAGTTCAGTTCGAAGACGCCCGAGAAGCTGGAACTGCCGTCGACATACATTTGTACGTATTGGTGATTTCCTCGGACTCAAACTCGATCAACTCAACTCAACTCAACTCAACTCCATTAAGAAAAAGAACCTACCTTCCAAGATGTTGTTCTGTGTAGTGATGGTGTAGAATGGCTGTGCAAATAACAACAATTCTTCTTCTCCAAGCAGGTAAGCATTTGGCCACAAGCTGGTGCATGCAAAAAAATGTAAGATGCTTTCTATAGGTCCTGATTTGAGAAACACACCGGGCTTAAGCATCTTCTCGACCGAGCCAACCAAGATCTCGCCCTTCACGTCCTTCCAGCTCTCGACGGTGATCTTCACCATTTCTTTCGCCAACAAGCCAACGTAGGCAGCGTACTGCGATGAAGAACCGTGAAATACGTTGCCCCTCACGAGCATCATCCAAGGACCTGAACAGATCATAATCATATTGAAAAGAAGACACATCAAAATGAAGGATACAAAAAAAGCAGAATTATTGCCATAATCGGATTAGAATAATCTAACAATATTGCAGAAATTTTACGTACCTTCCTTGGGATGCCGACGTCTAGAGGGCGTCGATGGAGGTGCGGAGGTGCAGCGGTCCCCTGTAGAGGTGCGCCGGCCGTCCATGGAACTTACGGGTTAGGACTACGAGCCCCAGATGAACTGTGAGAATGAAAGAGACATACCCGTGTATTTATACAAATATATATTTTCTATCGGTACGAAAACAGAATACCGTTAGTAATAAAAACATCTGTAGAAGACGAATGGTTCTATTGGCACAATAAATATTACCGATAGGAATTTTTGTACATATTCTATCGAAGTGTACGTACATTGCCGATAGAATATTACTAGTTGTAGAAGGCCAACAGTTCTAAGATATTTTTTGCAATATTCTACCGGTATAAACATTCATTACCGATAGAATAAAACTATTTGAAGACGAACAGTTCTAAGCAATTTTCTATATATTCTAACGGTAAAAGAATCCATTACCGATAGAATAAAAATATTTGTAGAAGGCCAACTATTCTATCGGCGCACTACATATTGCCGATAGGAATTTTTAATATACTCTGTCGGTATATTCATACAGTACCGATAGAATAAGTCTAGTTGTTGAAGTCGACTAGTCCTATCGGCGCACAACATTCTTCCGTCAGTACTTATGCATCTCTTCTAACGGCAAATATGTTCATCACCGCTAGAGTAAATCATACTATTTATTCTATCGGTAAGTTTCTTATAAACCGATAGGGAAAATACATCCGTCGGGCTTTTATGACCGCGAGGCACATTTTCTATCGGTTTTCTGCTGTATCGCTAATAACCGATAGAAGATAGGGGTTAGTAGACTGCATTTCTGTACTAGTGCTTGTACAAATGCGCTGAATCTCTCCGACAATCTCCGATATGGAGAGATCTACGGCCACGCCTCCGAACTGTCTAGGTGAGGGCGCTTACCAAGAGTAATAGGCAGCAAGGTCTTCTTTAGACCTCCAAACAATCACCCAGAAACAAATAGGATGCAAAATGAACTGAACAAAAGCACTCGGTGGATATGAAAATCACTCGACTTAATCAAAAGATCAAGATTTTATATAAGAAACTAAAGCTCAAGAATGTGTATGAGAGGAGGCTGCTTGTTGTATAAAACACATGCCCAAAGCCCCTATTTATAGCCTCAAGGATCAAAAGAACCGTTGGAGCTAGGGCTGAAAATCAGCAACACAAATTGACAGTCAGTTTCGTATACAACGGCCGACAAAATTTACAGATAAAAAATAGCTAGCCGTTTGTGGTCGTTTATGGAAACTTGAAACCCACAACTGATAGTCAGTTATGCAAACTGACAGTCAGTTCAACCACAGACTCGACCAAATCAAATAGAAACTCAGTTAAAAACACTGTGGTCGAATCCCCAACTGACAGTTAGTATGGACAAACTGACAGTCAGTTTAGTACAAAAATTTTGAGCCCAAAATGCACCCTCTCTGGACAATTGTCAGTTTAATTAAACTGACATTCAAACTGACAGTCAGCCTGAACAAAAACAGTGATAACTTTAAAACCAGAAATCCAAAAGAGGTGTTTAATAACTCGTTGAAAGATAATTTCAAGGGCTACATTTTTGTCAACAGAAGCAAAAACCAGATCTGCCTAGATCTTTCTGAAAATTGCAAATACTCTTCCACTGTCAAAAAGCGAACTGAAAATCCAAATCCCTCAAACCAAAATCAAATCAAATCCAACCAAATAGATGCAATGCAATGACCTAAGTTTGTCGGTTTATGTTGGAGATAAAGAGAGGACTTTCACCACCCCTCTTTATAGTACGGTTAAAACTAAAAACAATTTTCCTAACCGATCAACTCCAAACGCCGAGATCGGTAAAAAATAGAAACTCATAATACCTTAGGTCTTTCGCATCTTCATGATTTTTGCGTCTCGTCAACGTTCTTTGCGACTTGTGCTTTTATTTTACGTCGGGTTCATCTTGTATACCGTGCATTTCTTCCCAACACAACTCTGTATCAAATAAACTCAAAAGCACAATTAGTCCGAAACACTTTGTTTTCATTAATCACCAAAATTAGAGTTAGGCATGAAGGCCTAGATGTAACAATCTCTCCCTTTTTGGTGATTGCTGACAACAAGTGTTACAAAGATAAAATAATGCTCCCCCTGAGTGTATGCATAAGTATGAGATCATATTCTCATTGGAGCATAAACCAACATAAGTATCAGAGCGTAAAAATCATATATATATCATCACAAAACCTCATGTGAGTTAGAGCATGCAATTCTCATGATATCTCAACAATATGTGTATCAGAGCATCAACTGGTCATACATATATATCTCATCGTAAAGTCATAAAATCAGAGCATATAACATCAAAGAGATATCGAAACATCAGAGCATACATAACCAGTATCAGAGCATAAAATATCAAAAGATACATCATATCCAAAAGCACATATATTATAATAAACCCAAATATATCCAACAACTCCAAAATATCCATAACATGCAATCCAATATCTCCAAAACATATAATAACCAAAATACTTCTCCCCCTTTGGCATCAAGCACAAAAAGGGAGGCAAAACAAAAAAATGAGCCTAATGCTCATCATCAGAAGACAGCCCTAGCACGGTTGTATTTCTGGAGCCTGCAGGAGATCCAGTCGTGTCGACGGCTGGAGACACCGGAGGTGTAGCAGCTGCAGCTGGAGAAATCGGTGCTGGAGCCACAGGGGCTGGAGTGGACGGTCCTCGAGTGGCTGGATCGGAGGCAGAGCTCGGCGAAGGAGACGCAGGGCGGGCCCTCTTGAGAGGGACCGGAGAATCTGATGCAGGCAGATGTCGTAGTATCTCCTCCTGCTGTGCAAGCAAATGAAGCAACATCTGGTGATGCTCCGCCTGGGTGCTGAGGATCTGATGCTGGGTCTGGATGACCTGCTGGAGCGAAGAAGGTGACGCCGCGGAAGATCCGGCGCCAGGGTCTGAAGGAGGTGCTGGGTCGGACTCCTAAAGTGGAGCCACATCCGCTGACTCCCCCGCAGCATCATCATCTGATGCGGGAGAATCAGGGCCAGCAGCTGCAGCGGGGCGAGCACCAAGCCGGCGATCAGCCTGGCCTGGAGGATAAAAGAGCAAAGGCTGGTGGGGACGAGGAAGCTCAGAATCGACAGCATGGACGTGAAGAAGCACCGCCATGATATACGGAGCGTATATCAGCTGACGGCGCGGGGAAAGAAGGACGTGCTGAATCTCACTAATGATGAGATCAGCGACGTCGAACGGCTCCTCCTGAAAAATGGAAATCAGGACGTGGAGGGCCAGATAGGTGATCCTAGCCCTATCTCCGCTCATGGGGACCAGAGTGAGACGGAGGATCCATAGGGCTAGGTCGACATCGCAGCGTAGGCCGGCAATGTGACGGAGCTGAAAGGGGCCGGAGTAAAGCATGGCCACCTCCCGACGCTCGAGATCAGGAAGGGTGTGGAGCTGGCAGCCAGAAGGAGGGCGCACCAGTCCAAGCGCCGACTCCAGCTGATCCTTCGTGACGGTGTAAACCTGGAGGCCCGTCATGAAGGTCATGAAATCGCGCTGGGGAGAAACAAAGACGGTGGAGTAGACCTGGCGAATAGGCCCATCGGCCCAGTGCAAAGAGGAATCGGCGACTAGGTCGCGAATCCCTACAGAGCCGAAGAGGTCTGCGAGGGTGGCGATGCCTGTGCGAGAGGCGATCGTACCCCACGACAAAGAGCGGTGGGCAAAGATGGGTACACGGCTTTAAACGCTGTTGAACAGATCGAGATGCAAATTTTTATAGCAGGTAACAACGTTGCAAGAGTCGTGCCCAGTAGGACGCAGTGAAAGGTAGGGTTTTGTGGAGCGGAGCGTGCGAAGGCGGCTAGCGTGCTACCGGGAGTAATCCATGGGGACACGCTCTGGCGGAGGCGAAGGCCGGGTCTCAGACGTTTAACCCGATGAATGTTGGCTGTTTGCCGCGTTCTTCCGTCGGGCCACGCGTCGAGAAGACGACGGTTGATCAGACATGACTAAGGAAAACAGAAAGCAGAGGAGAGAAACACAGAGACCTGAACTAAAGGGGGCCGAAGCTGAACTGAAGTGGTCGATGACGTCAATGCGGAGCCGACAACCAAATCAGCTGCAGATAAGAAACACAGAACAACGAGAAGGATGGCCCATGATGAGGAGGTGCGGCGCCGTGGAACAAAACCGGCGAACAGAGGAACTGTGGCCGTTTTGGTCGAAAAATGAGGAGGAGACGGCGGCGACGGAAGAAGTAAAGGGGGAGGAGGCGGCGCATGGCGAGGTCTCACCGGCGGCGAGGAGAGGAGGCGCGGGGCACAGGGGAACGGCGAGGAGGCGCACAGGAAACAACGGCGGCGAAGAGAAGAAGAAGAGGCAAGAAACAAAAACAGATCGAGGGTTTTAAGGGTTCTAGAGACCCAAACTGACAGTCAGTTCCAAACTCAGAAACATGGAACTGACAATTAGTGTACCACACTGACAGTCAGTTCACAGAACTGAGTTTTGAAACTGACAGTCAGTGTATGAGACTGACAGTCAGTTTGAGACTCGAACTCGACCAGGAGCTACGACCAAAATCAATTGCACAAAACTGACTGTCAGTTAGGACAATGACTTCGACCAGAGACTAAGACCAGGCTCCTAAGCACTAAACTGACTGTCAGTTAGATGAACTGACTGTCAGTTTGGTCAATTTCGACCAGAAGCAGACTAAGACCCAAGAAGGAATAAAATAATATTATTTTTATACAAACAACACATATAGCACATCAACTAGCATTTGATCTATCAATTATGTTCAGTTCACCCCTTAAAAAGCAAAATCTTGATTCATCTAAGGGTTTTGTGAAAATATCTGCTAGTTGCAAATCTGTTCTGACATAATTTACATCAATATCTCCTTTTGCTACATGATCTCTAATAAAATGGTGCTGTATTTCAATATACTTGGTTCTAGAGTGTTGAACAGGATTATTAGTAATTTTACTGGCACTTTCATTATCACACAAGAGTGGCACTTTATCAAATATAATCTCATAATCCAAAAATGTCTGCTTCATCCATAATAATTGAGCACAACAACTGCTTGCAGACACATATTCAGCTTCAGCTGTGGAGAGAGCTACAGAATATTGTTTCCTAGATGACCATGATACTAAGGATCTCTCCAACAGCTGACAGCTACTAGATGTACTATTGCGATCAATATTGCACCCAACATAATCAGAATCCGAATATCCAATTAATTCAAAATTTGCATCTTCCGGATACCAAAGTCCTAAACTGGGATAACATTTTAAATACCTAAGAATTCTTTTAAGAGCAGTTAAATGACATTCCTTAGGATCAGACTGGAATCTAGCACATAAGCACACACTAAACATGATATCAGGCCTAGATGCAGTAAGATACAAAAGACTACCAATCATAGACCTATAAAGTTTAGAGTCGACCAATTTGCTGTTTTTGTCCATGTCCAGATGTCCATTGGTTGCCATGGGAGTTTTGATTGCCTTAGCGTCTTCCATCCCAAAGCGCTTGAGCAGGTCCTTCACGTACTTTGTTTGACTCACGAACGTACCGTTCTTGAGTTGCTTGATTTGAAGTCCGAGGAAGAAGCTCAGCTCACCAATCATGGACATTTCGAACTCCCTAGACATCATCTCTCCAAACTCATGACAGAAATGTTCATTAGTAGATCCAAAGATAATATCATCAACGTAAATCTGACAAATGAACAAATCCTTTTCAATTTTCTTTGTAAAGAGAGTTGTATCAACATTCTCAATTTTAAAATCTTTTGATAAAAGAAAGTCTCTAAGTGGCTCATACCAAGCTCGAGGAGCTTGTTTGAGACCATAGAGAGCTTTTGACAACTTAAATACATGGTTTGGAAATTTAGAATCTTCAAAACCGGGAGGTTATTCAACAAACACAAGTTTAGAAATTTCACCATTTAAGAACGCACTTTTTACAACCATTTGAAAAAGTTTGATATTAAAACATGATGCATAAGCAAGAAGAATACGAATAGCTTCAAGTCTTGCTACCGGTGCAAAAGTTTCACCAAAGTCTAATCCTTCAACTTGAGTAAAACCTTGAGCAACAAGACGAGCTTTGTTCCTAATTACAACACCGTTTTCATCTTGCTTATTTATGAAAACCCATTTTGTTCCAATAACATTGTGATCCTTGGGTCTTTCAACTAAAGTCCAAACTTCATTTCTAGAAAAGTTATTAAGATCTTCATGCATGGCATTTACCCAATCAGGATCATTTAAAGCTTCATTAACATGTTTAGGTTCTAAAGAAGATACAAAAAATGATGTTCACAAAATGCAGCAATACGAGATTGAGTTTGAACACCCTTACTGACGTCACCCAATATCTGATATAGAGGGTGATCCTTGGTGATCGTTTGATGTTGCCTAGGTGCTTCATCTTGTACTGCTTCATCTTGATCTTGTTCTGGAGGATCAACATGTGATGATGATACGTTTTGATCAACATTCTCAATGTTGACATCTTCTTCTTGATCTTCTTCTCTTGGCTTGATGTCTCCAATGGTTATGTTCTTCATGGCTTCTTGAAGATCTTCACCTGAAACTTCACAAGAAACTTGCTCCTTTTGTGAGCCATTAGTTTCATCAAATTCTACATCACAGGGTTCTTCAATACAACCAGTATTTTTATTAAAAATTCGATAAGCTTTACTAGTGGTAGAGTATCCGACTAGAAAGCCTTCATCTACTCTTCTTTGAAATTTACCACCAAAATGCCTTTTCTTAAGAATAAAGCATTTGCATCCAAAAACTCGGAAATAAGAAATATTTGGCTTACGCCCAATTAGAAGTTCGTAAGGAGTCAAATTAAGAAGAGGATGCAAATAAAGCCGATTTATAGAATAGCAAGCGGTATGCACGGCTTCAGCCCAGAAGCGAGTAGGAGTATCATACTCACTCAGCATAGTCCTTGCCATTTCTATAAGTGTTCGATTTTTCCTTTCAACGACTCCATTTTGATGTGAAGTGTAAGATGTGGAAAATTCGTGTTTGACTCCAAGAGAGTCACAAAAATCAAATAGAGTTGAATTAACGAACTCTCCACCATGATCACTGCGGATTTTCTTGATGGATAATTCGAATTCAGTAGAAACACATTTTGCAAAACTTTTGAAAACATCGGCGGTTTCAGATTTTTGGGAAATAAAGAAAACCCAAGTATAGCTAGTAAAATCGTCAACAATCACAAAACCATAATTGCTACCCCCGATACTTTGGAACTCAGAAGGTCCAAATAAATCCATATGAAGGAGTTCCAAAGGTTTACAAGTAGAAAGAATGAGCTTAGTTGGATGTGATGTAGCTACTTGCTTGCCAGCTTAACAAGCGCTACAAGGTTTGTCCTTTTCAAAATTCACATCCTTTAAGCCAACAACTAAATCACGTTTTAAAAGTTTTCTCAATTGATGCATTCCAACATGTGCAAGTCGTCTATGCCATAGCCAACCTTTTGAAGTTTGAGAGACAAGACATGTTGACAAAGATGCATCTTTTGAGTGAAAATCAACCAAATAAAGATTTCCAAAACGAAAGCCTTTAAAGATCAAGGTTTTATCTTTTAAACTTTCAACCAAAACTTCTTTTGGGAAAAATGTGCAACTAAAACCAAAATCTCAAATTTGTGCAACGGAAAGCAAATTGAAATTCAGAGATTCGACCAACAAAACATTCGAAATAGAAAGATCATTCGAGATAGCGATTTTACCCAAGCCTACCACATTTCCTTGACGATTGTCGCCAAAGGTAATCTTTTGGTTCTAACTTGAGTTGTCTTTGAGTGAGGTGAACAACTTCTTGTTACCGGTCATGTGTTCGGAACATCCGCTATCTAGCACCCAATGCCTCCCACCAGTCTTGTAGTTCACCTGCATAAAAAGAATTAAGTCCTCTTAGGTACCCAAACCTTTTTGGGTCCTTCAATGTTAGCAATCAAAGCTTTGGGTACCCAAATAAATTTCTTCTTTTTATTTAACATGGATGAACCAACATACTTTGCTATAGCATAACCTTTCCTCGACTTTTGAAGCATATAGCAAGTATCAAAATAATTTGGAGTCATTAAGGGACATTCTTCATGCGAATGACCAGTTTCATGGCATATATGACAAAATTTGTTGCATGCTTTAACAAATATAGTTTTAGAATTTTGTTTCTTCCCTTTCTTTTGAAAATATCCTAATCCTTCTTTTCTAAAAGAGCATTTTGTTTACTAAGGATTAGATCAAGAGATATTTTGCCTTTGTAGTAGTTTTTAAGCCTTTTCCGAGTCTTTTGACTTGTGCCTTAAGTTCATTATTTTCATTCAAGATGTTATCATTAGAAACACATAGAGTATGATGACTATTGGAAGAAGAATCGTCCAAATTACATGAAGTGGAAACATCTACCTTAGATGAAGCATTTTTAACATCTTTTATGAGCATGCTTTCATAAGAATCTTTTAGCTCGGAGTATTGAGGGCGTAGGGAAGAGTGTTCTTCCTTAAGCGCCTTATACTTCTTTTTAGTTTTTCCAAAAACTTAATTTAATTTGGTTATCATTTCAACTAAATCATCATATGAAGGATCGTTGATGTGTACCTTTTCATCGCCTTTAGCCATAAGGCAAATGGATGAGCTAGTTGAAGTGTTGATGTTGCCGAGAGCTAATCCGGCCATCTTCTTGGAGCAATTTCTTTCGTTATCGGAGTCGGAGTCGGAGCTCTCGCCTCCGGACATCCACTCTCCAAAGCAGGCTTCTTTGGTTTCTTCATTCTTCTTCTTGAAGAACTTTTTCTTCTTGTTCCATGCCTTGTTCTTGTTTGGACATCTTGATGCTATGTGTCCCTTCTCATGGCATCCATAGCAAATGATGTCCTTGAAGTTGTTCTGCTTTGGTCCCTTTGGTCGTGTGTCAAGGTTAACAACCTTCTTATGAAACCTGCGAAGAAGTTTTTGAGTATTCTTTACCATGAGTACTAGATCTTCGTCGGAGGAGCCATCGCTTGAATCGTTCTTGGAGCCGGCTTTGAAAGCCAAAGCCTTCTTCTTTGTCTCCAATGGTTCGGCCGCTTCTTTCTTCTCCTTCTTATGCATCTCATGGGTGATGAGGTTCCCATAAAGATCGGTTGGTGTTGTGGTCGATAAATCGGAGTTTGTGAGAACCGTGACCAAGGTGTCGAAGCTTTTTGGTAAGACCCTAAGCATCTTTCTCACAATCTCAAGGTCAGTAAAAACAACACCAAGACCCTTGAGTTCATTCACAATGTTATTCAACCGAGTAAACATGTAATCCACGGACTCAGTTGATGACATGGTGAATGTCTCATATTTTTGCCTCACCATTAGCAACTTTGCCTCTTTAACCTTTGTTGTGCCCTCATAAATTTCTTCGAGGGTGGTCCAAACCTTATGAGCAGTAGTGAGATTGCTCACACGGTTGAACTCATTCAAGGATAAACTGGCAAAGAGTGCATTTTTCGTACGGGCGTTTAAATGCAGTTTTCTCCTGTCGTCCTCAGACTGACTTGCCGGATCATCCGGAGGAGTAAAACCGAGTTTAACAATATCCCATACATCAAGCTCCATAGCTTCTAGGAATACCGACATGCGCACATTCCAATAAGGATAGTTTGTCCCATCAAAAATAGGCGCACGACCGGTATGACCAAGAAGGAAATCCCCACTTGACGACATCCTCTCTCTAGGCGGCAAAGCCTAATGAATTGTGAGACCGTGCTCTAATACCACGTGTAGGATCAAGGATGCCGACTAGAGGGGGGGTGAATAGGAGGCTTTAAAAACTTCAAATAAAACAACTTTTGCAAAGAGAAGAATCAAATGCAGTTCAATATATTAATTAGAAAAGATTGAGAGAACGAACACAACGATTTTTACCGAGGTTTCGGAGACTCGCCCAGTCTCCCCTAATCCTCGTTGAAGCACTCAAATAAATTGAGTCTTGCTTTAATACCCACGAAGGATATTATCCACTATTGGTTGCTCCTTGTCCACTCCGGAAAGGTGAGCACCGATGCCTTGTACAAATGCGCCGAATCTCTCAGACAATCTCCGATCTAGAGAGATCTATAGCCACGCCTCTGAACAGTCTAGGTGAGGGCGCTCACCAAGAGTAATAGGCAGCAAGGTCTTCTCTAGACCTCCAAACAATCACCGAGAAACTAATAGGATGAAAAATGAACTGAACAAAAGCACTCGGTGGATCTGAAAATCACTCGACTTGATCGAAAGATCAAGATTTTATATAAGAAACTAAAGCTCAAGAATGTGTATGAGAGGAGGTTGCTTGTTGTATAAAACACATGCCCAAAGCCCCTATTTATAGCCTCAAGGATCAAAAGAACCGTTGGAGCTAGGGCTGAAAATCAACAACACAAACTGACAGTCAGTTTCGTATACAACGGCCGACAAAATTTACGGATAAAAAATAGCTAGCCGTTTGTGGTCGTTTATGGAAACTTGAAACCCACAACTGACAGTCAGTTATGCAAACTGACAATCAGTTCGACCACAGACTCGACCAAATCAAATAGAAACTCAGTTAAAAACACTGTGGTCGAATCCCCAACTGACAGTCAGTATGGACAAACTGACAGTCAGTTTAGTACAAAAATTTTGAGCCCAAAATACACCCTCTCTGGACAATTGTCAGTTTAATTAAACTGACATTCAAACTGACAGTCAGTTTAGCAAACTGACAGTCTGCCTGAACAAAAACAGTGATAACTTTAAAACCAGAAATCCAAAAGAGGTGTTTAATAACTCGTTGAAAGATAATTTCAAGGGCTACATTTTTGTCAACAGAAGCAAAAACAGATCTGCCTAGATCTTTCTGAAAATTGCAAATACTCTTCCACTGTCAAAAAGTGAACTGAAAATCCAAATCCCTCAAACCAAAATCAAATCAAATCCAACCAAATAGATGCAATGCAATGACCTAAGTTTGTCGGTTTATGTTGGAGATAAAGAGAGGACTTTCGCCACCCCTCTTTATAGTATGGTTAAAACTAAAAACAATTTTCCTAACCGATCAACTCCAAACGCCGAGATCGGTAAAAAATAGAAACTCATAATACCTTAGGTCTTTCGCATCTTCATGATTTTTGCGTCTCGTCAATGTTCTTTGCGACTTGTGATTTTATTTTACGTCGGGTTCATCTTGTATACCGTGCATTTCTTCCCAACACAACTCTGTATCAAATAAACTCAAAAGCACAATTAGTCCAAAACACTTTGTTTTCATTAATCACCAAAATTAGGGTTAGGCATGAAGGCCTAGATGTAACATCGGCCACCAAAATGGTCGACGTCCCTCTCACCTTCACCGCGGAAAACACGCGTGGGTCTACTTCCCGCATGACAACGCACTGATTATCTCCGCGACCGTGTTCAACTATCGCCTCACTCAGATACTGGTGGATGGCGGAAGAGCCACGGACATCCTTTATCTAAAGGCGTTCCAGGAAATGCAGGTGGATGAGAAGCTCCTGCAACCTGCTGTCGGGCCTCTACAAGGCTTTGTGCCGGGAAAAACCGTATACCCCCTGTGGAAGGTCGACCTCCTGGAGATGGTCCGGTTTGACATAGTGGATCTCCCCTCCTCCTACAACGCCATTATGGTGAGAACCACAATCAACTACCTGGGGGCCACGATCTATCAAAGCTACCTGTGCATGAAGATTCCTGGGCTGAGTGCGGTAATCACCGCTCGGGGTGATCAAGACGTGGCTCTCCCTCTACGAGCGCGCTGCTGCCACAAGTGGGGTCGTCAACTTGATCAAGACCCTGGGGGGAGGAAGCTCCTTCCCAACCCCGGATGAGCTGGTCGTGCTCCCCGGGAAGTTCCTTCCCAAACCTTTCCCTGAGGGGGACCTCCGAGAGGTCTGCCTCTCCCAGGGAAGCGAGGGGAAGACCATCCAGATCGAGGCCAATCTCCTTGAGTAGCACGCAGCCCAGCTCATTGACTTCCTTCACGAAAATGTGGAAGTTTCCACATGGAAGCCTACAGACATGGGGGGTTTTCCCAGAGACGTTATCGAGCATAAGCTTGCGGTAATGCTTGGTCGCCCCCCGGTAAGCAAAAATTGAGGAAGCTCTCCCTCAAGCGCCAAGAGGCCATCAAGGAGGAGATTGCAAAACTCTGAGAGGAAGGGTTTATTCAGGAGGCCCTACACCCCGAGTGGCTAGCAAACCCTGTCCTCGTCAAGAAGCAAGCGACAAGTGGAGGATGTGTGTCGACCTCACCGACCTCAACAAAGCCTGCCCAAAGGATGACTTCCCGCTCTAGCGGATCGACCAACTGGTGGACTCCTCCGTGGGATGTGGGCTAATGAGCTCCTTGGATGCCTATTCGGGCTATCACCAAGTCTGGATGGCTATGGAGGACGAGTAAAAGATGAGTTTCATAACTCCCCTCTGCACCTTCTGTTACGTCCATATGCCCTTCAGGCTGAAAAATGCCGTGGCAACCTTCCAACGCCTCATGTGTTTAGTCCTAAAGGACCAAATCAGCTGCAATGTGGAGGTCTATGTTGACGACACGGTTGTCAAGAGCCCGCTCTCGACCGCTCACCTTGAAGACTTAGCGGAAACCTTCCGCAACCTGCGCAAATACAGTTTAAAACTTAACCCGTAAAAATGCGCATTCGGCGTTCCCGGAGGGAAACTCCTTGGTTTCCTTGTGTCACAGCGGGGCATTGAAGCCAATCTTGAAAAAATTCGGGCCCTCCTCGACATGCCTCCGCCACATTCCGTCAAGGATGTGCAACGGCTCACCAGCCGCTTGGATGCACTGAGTCGTTTCATCTCACGATCGAGAGAGCGTGGTCTCCAATTCTTCAATATCCTCTGCGGCCTTGAGGGGTCCAATGCACAGGCCCCATTCAAAGACCTGAAGAAGTATCTCATGAGCCCTCCTATGCTTGTGAGCCCGCGCCAAGGGGAGGCTTTGCTCCTTTCTCCCTCTCCCTATCCGGATGGTCCGCGATCAAGTTGCAAGTCCTTGCGGACTTTGTGGCTGACTGGGCTCTGGTCCCTGTACCGGAGGAGGAAGCGCACGCCACACCACCACTGCGTGGCGACCACTGGACCCTCTTCTTCGACGGCTCCCTGTGCTTGGCAGGAGCCAGTGCGGGAGTGGTCCTCTGAAGCCCCGAGAGGAGAACCCTCGAATACACTACAAGGCTGAAGTTCCCGCAATGAACAACGTCAGGGAGTATGAGGCCCTCCTCCTGTGACGCGTCTCGCCCGCTCCTTAGGCATCCGACGCCTCCTTGTCAAGGGGGACTCACAGCTCGTAGTCTGTCAAGTGGACAAGTCCTACTTATGTCATGATGTGTGTCGACGATTCGGATTCGGGGTCCTTAGTCGAACTTATGCAGAATTTGTGAGTTGCGAGGCCTTTCAGGGTGTCCCTCTGGGAAGGGATGATGAGCAATGTCGGTTGGGGCACAGAGAGATATATACAGGTTTGGGCCCTCGATGGTGGGAGTAATAGCCCTACGTCATGTTGTGATTTCACTATGTATAGGAAAAAAGGTTACAAAGTTGTAGAAAGATCATCATAGGCGAAGATCTTTTCTGTGTGATTGTCTAAAACATGACTAATCTGGCCTATGAAATCTTGAGGTCTCCTTGTGTCAGATCTATTCGAACCGTTGTTTCTCATCCCTTCCTTGTACATCTGCTCACGCTTTTATACTGGTCGAAAGGGCGCCAATGCACAATGGCTTTGAACGGTTGCTTGGGTGCAGTTTTGATAACTGCACTTAACTCCCACGCAGGCTTAACACGTGCAATTAAGGGATAACCGCACACGTCAACTCCCTGGCAAGTTGTCTTCATACGTGGAAGGATCTTCGTGATTCTCGGGATATACTTGTACAGAGTGCTAAGAAATCCCAAATCATCCAGGTCGAGAGTAGTCAACGACCTTCTGACCGCGCACTGTCTGCGGCCTCTTGACCGTGCACTGCCTGCGATCTGATGATCGTGTAATATCTGTGACCTCATGACCGCGTAGCGTCTGCGATCCCATGATCGCGCCAAGCCTGCGACCATGTGTCCGCGCTTATCAGGTCGTCTGAGATCATAGCAGCGGACCTTCGGACACTAGTCTGGTTCGAATCTGTCTTGAACCAGATGTGTATTATTCCGAACTAGCTCAGGTAACAATCCTCGTCAGCTAGCCCCCAAATTTGAACAAAATGAAGAGACATATTTTACTTCAAATTTTAATCTTGCATCGGATAAGTGACCCGACGCTTCAACTCCTCCACTTAGTGGCATACTAAGTGTGGCGGTTTATTTCCCGAGGCGGGTTCCGGGTTGTTTTTGACAGGTAATGATAGCGCTGTTGAATTTGTTTTTTAACCAGAGATAATACTGTAACTACGTTTTAAGAACTCGAGGCATTCGAAAAACGAACCGTCACCTTTTGGCGCTATAAATATCGAAGCCTCTTAGCCTTAAAACTTCACAAGTTCTTTCTCGGCTAAGTTCATTCCAAAGTCATCTTTCCTTCTCTTCTATTTTCACCTCAATGGCAGATCAAGACTCCAAAAACATCATCGAGATTGAAAGTGACGAAGAGGAAGTGATACCCGAACTTGGCCAGGACCTCCAGAAGGTAAGTCTTTCCTGGAACTCCTTGGCTCAAGTTGTCATTTGATATTCTGATCATTTCCAAAATGCTTTTTGGGAATTCATAGGTGACCGAAGAACTGGCTCCTCCAGGGAAGAAACCCAAGGTTGACGAGGGATCCTCCAGCGGCACAAAGGTTGGGGACGCATCATTGCGCTCTCCTTCCTTGTCCCATGTAGTTCTCTGTGTCCATGCAACTCGGCAGGTCGAACCCTCATCTCCACCTTTGGAGATTCATAATAATCCTTCAAAGCTTTCTTCTCAGCTTTCTCCATTGCGATCAAACAATCCCTAGCTTTTGTTGGGTGATCAACTTTCTGGTGGGAAGGTTGCGCTTCCGTGACCAGATGATCCTCGACTTTTGTCGGGTGATCTACTTTCTGGGGGAGATACTTCATCCTCCACCTGCGAGGATTGGTAACGATTTTCATCTCCTCTGCTGGTCGTTTTATCTTGTAAAACTAACACATTTATGCACAAGAGACGAAAATTTCTGGAGCCCCCAGCGACCAGCCTGCTGAGGTCCAACCTCTTTCCCTCGAACAAACTCTCCAAGAGGAGAAAGAGGTTCTGGAGAAGAAGATCGAAGAAATGTCTTCGGCCATTCTGCACCTGGCAGAATGTTATGACAACTACCACGAAAGAGGCGCACCAACTCCGCCTGGAGAGAGACTATGCTCGGCAGCAGCTAGTACTCTCCGATACGATCAGGAGTGGTAGTGCTTCTTTGCTCCGGGATGATGTAGATAGATTTAGGGTAGTCGCTAGTTCTCTTGGAGCGGTCAGTGTAGATCCTACTGACGCCAATATGTCCTTAGGAGAACTTTGTAAACTTCTCTCGGATCAGGTCAATGCTCTGATCGCCTGTATCCCTTTTTTATGTAAGGATTTTCAGAAATAAAAAATTCCCTTTACCTTATATACCTTGATTTTTTAAGAAGGATTACGCAAGACTTATAATCCCAAATAAAACCTCTTCACAATCTCTGTGCGAAAACATGATCACAAGAATGCATTTGCGACCATACATACACAGGTAAATTCGAAGTAACAACTTTTGCGATCAGAAACGCATTGATGTATTATACCACGGCCTGTACTAGTATCAGAACTGAAGCCGTGATCAAAACATAATATCTTGATCGAACGAGAATCGTGTATGTTGTGATTACCCACTTGCAGTGATCACATAATTGCTTTCCAATCATCATACAAATCTTAAGGCGATCACAGAATTGCATAGTGATCAACCCACATAAATTATTTTACAAAGAACCTGAGGGATTATTTCGTCAATAATCTTTGCAAAAATTTTTCATGTCTTGGTGTGTGCCCTAGCCCCTGAATTCGAAACAGAAAATAATAATATATTTTGTTCTAGATTCATTATAGGGAGTGCATAACGGGTTTCCAGACAGAAGGCACCCATTATGGGAAATCAATAAAATATTCGATGAAGGGTTGCCTCGGGCATATAAAAGGAGAAGATAGCTTCCTGAGGAAGCTTCACAAGCCAAAACCCTTCATCTGCCTTAGAGTTTCTCACTGCACAAAACTCTCTTTTGCATTCCTCACCTTCATCGCCTCCAAAGTCACCACCTTTCTTCTCGATCCTTCGTAAGAAATGGCATCCTGGAGCCGATCCGTCCACCATACTGAAGAAAGTCTGGTGGCACTTGAGAAGGAAGAGATTCTCCCTCCGCTGCTGCTGATCAACTGGCGGCCAGCGAAGAAAGACCAAGAAACCCCAATCGTCCAAGAGGGCGAATTGGTGACCTTTGAGGAGTACCTGCGCTGCGGGTTTTGATTCCTAGAAAGCCAGTTTTTGAAGGGAATCTTGGAGCATTATGGGTTGGAGTTAGTGAATCTCCACCCAAATGCTGTTCTTATCTTGGCAATCATCCAGCATCTCTGCAAGGCTTTCGTCGGAGTGCTTCCAAGCGTGGAGCTTTTCCGAGGCTTTTATTTCTCGGCATGGTCGAAGAGTGCCAATGCCGCCGGGTGCATCTACTTCCGAATAAGGGAGAAGAAAGAGTACCCCTTCCCGCCCCTCTAAGATTCGGTACACAGGTGGTACCAGAAATGGTTCTACTGCACCCCTCCGTTGGAGAGCCGACTGTGGTTCATGAACTCCTGACTGGAGAAAGCCAGCGAGTTGGACTCCCTTCCTGCTCTGAGTGCAGAGCAGAAGAAGCTGGCCCAAGCCATTCTTCACTTAGTCCAGCAAGGCCTAACAGCGCGTGACATTATACGCGACTTTGTGAAGAACCGATAAGCCCCCTGCGTGAAAGGGCTCATCCAGCTTGGGAGATCCAGTCCATGGCGGATAGTACCTTGGACTACAATAATGGTATGTCCTCTAACAAAACACACATTTTTACTGACTAAAAATGTTGTATTTGTTAACATGCTTTTGTGACGCAGCTCTACCTTTGTCCGAAATTGAAAAATGGACAAACTACCTCCTCAAGGCATACAATGCCATTGCGGAGGGAGCCAAGGGATCGCTTCGCCCCCAGAGCTTATCAATGCCAGCGACGATCTTCGGCAAGAGCGCCGAGAGGTATGACCTTTACTAACAAGCTCTGTTGTAAACCATCCTCTTGCCCTAAATTACCAAGAGCATTTGGAATGATACAACTTCTGGGGAAATTTCCTGAGGCGACACGTCCAGGCGAGGATGTTGGTCCCTCGGGGAGACCAGCTGCAAAGAGGGTGAGGAGGACCCCTTCGAAGCGCACAGCGAGGAGCCTGCTCCCAAGAAACCCAAGAAGATTTTGAGAGAGGCTTCCTCGCAGAAGAACACCCTTACCGCGAAAAGGACTGCGGTAAGATATTCTATACCCCCTGTAACCCCAGGTACGAGTAGAAATTACTTCTTCGTCGTACAGGATGAAGGGAGCGAGGACGAGGAGGATGACATTCCTCTTGTTCGCCGCAAGAGGAAGGCGATCACTCCTCAAACCAGCGAGGTCCTGTCTCTGACCGCAGGGACAGAGATAGCTATCATGGGCCCCGTGACCACCGATAATCTTGTGGTTACGGGTGAAACCCTAGTGACTGAAGCTTATGAAGCTTCAGGACTCACAACACCTCCCCTTCTGATAGAAGGGGTGACCGTGGTAAGATTTCTCACAATCTTGAATATTTCATTCATCTGTTCATACCCATTGAGTGATATTCATACAGGGAGAGGAAGACGACATCCCTCTCATTCACCATAGAAGGACTCCTGCTAGTCCTGGGGTGATGAGCACTCCACTCCTGACGACAGGAGTGGGGATGGCCGAAAAGAATCCCGCGACCAGTTTTGATCTCGTGGTCACGGATGAAGTTCCAGCGCCAGTGGTCCAAGAAGCTTCAGGACCAAGGACTTCATCTTTACTGATAGAAGAAGTCACCCCGGTAAGAATCATTACAATCTTGGTTTCCATCATTCCTCGAGTGTGTTCTTATAGACTTGCATTCACACAGGGAGAAAAAGACAAGGTCTTATTCAGGAAGAGGAAGACCAGGACAGATGACGACTGTCCTCTTTTTCTCGGGGAACCATCTTCGAAATCTCAGAAATGGGTAGGGTTTCGAGTAAGGTAAGAATCTCTCCCGTTTGGACAGGGTCCTATCGAAATGATCAACCAGGAAACATTCTAACCGATGATCCTCCCGTTTACTTATGCTAGGCGCAAAGATGCAGCGCCAAGCGCCCCAGTGACCTCTGCAAGTGTTGAAGCTTCTCCTGTTACAGAGGTCACGAGCGAGCAAAGTCCCATCCCAGCCATGGAGGAAGTTCTTTGAGCCATTGTAGAGGGGATGGCTACAGAAGTCCAATCACAGAGATTGGAATCTGTGACCCCAGCAATGGAGGAGGCTCAGCAGGCAAATTCATCTGCTGCTCCAGCTGGGGATAAGGCGAGTTTAGAGACTCAGCCTTTAGCTGAATTGGAAAGCGCCTCGTTCAGCGAGTACGTTGAGGTATGCGGAACACCTCATGTAATCTTTAAGTTCGCATTTACATAGGGATATCCAGGCTTTGAAACTGATCCCCTTCCATGTCATAGGAACTGACTCGTATGGCGACCAAGTCGATAGCTGTAGCGGAGCGTATCAAGGTCGCGCAACAAGCAATGAGTCGCCTGCAGCGGTAAGGAAGATGTCTCTTGATCTGCCTGAATTTTAGTCCTATTTTAACAATTGTTTCCTTTGTCATAGAGAAAATGCCATTCTGATCAGAAGCCTCGCTGATCGGGAAAACCAGGAGATCAGGGCTGCCACCAGGATCTCCTGCTTGGAGGAGGAACTCCAACAGCTGCGGTCACAGCTCTCCTGTAAGTATACTTCCGACCAGGATGAACTAATTTGCTATATGAGCTATTTGTGATGGTCTCTTATCACAGTGCGAGATGACCAAATAAGCCAGCTCAGCCAAGAGAAGAAAGATCTCCAGGCGACCATCGAGTTGCAAAACTCGAATGTTGATTCTGTCTGCAAGGAGAACAAGGACTTGAACTCATCACTTTCAGCCTGCAGCAGCGTTCAACAAGACATCTTCGAAAAGCTGAAGATGGTGGCCAGTTTGCTAAGAGCTGATGTGGTCGAAACCAAAAAAGACGACCTTAGCCTTAGCGACTGGACCACACTGGTCGCAACTCAAGATGAGTCACTCCTCGAGTATCTTCCTGAAGATACAAGGTGGCAAACAGAGGTGATCAAGACTAAAGTGCAATCTGCAGCCTCCGCCATCCTTTGTAGACTCTGTCTCCACCATAGCCCAGATCTTGATCTAAATCCGGTGGTGGGAGAAGCAGAGGTCGAGAGTGAAGACCAACTTGAGGTTATAATGGAGGAGGTCAGACCTCTAGTAGAAAATCTCTTGAAAGAGCTCGGCCTATTGTAAATCTTGTACTTGTACAGATATAACTATACAATGCATATGTATGCATTAATTTTGAAACAAAAGCACTTCTTTTTGTTTCATATTGCGACTATATTCCCCTAGCCCCCTCCTGAGATTATGCATACTGAAGACTTAGTATCATAAGTGCAGGAAAAATATGGGTGTAACGATGACCAGGAACATCCGACCAGACCGATAACCATGTTCGGTACAACACCCAACCTTATTGCAAACCGGTAGCCACTCTAATGACCAAGGACATACCAGCAAGCCCCGTGTGCGTTGAGAAACGGCTTATTGAGGGGTGTCTTGTCTGGAAGTGATCACGAGATCGGCCAGCGAATTCGATCAAGGTATTATAGTGTTACAATTATCGGCGACCAGCCTTCGAGTCAAACTCGTAACATATGGGCAAAAGGAATAATTATCACATGAAACTACTAAAAGTACTGATTTTGTTAAATCATTCTAATTGAAAAGGAAAAGGGTTGGGAAACTTACACGTAGAACTTGCGCAGTTGATCGACTTCCAAGTATTGGATAAGATTCGACCATCCCCCATCGCTAACCGAGCCGACCCTGATCGCGGCACCGAGACAACAGTGAAGGGACCTTCCCATTGAGGGGAAAATTTATTGCGATTAGATTGGTTTTGTATTTTACGTAAAACCAGATCACCCACGTGAAGGCTACATGGTCGCACCCTTTTGTTATGGTATTTGAGCAAAGCTTGCAAATACACCGCGGACTTGACTAAAGCTCGATCACGCTTTCCTTCTAGGAGGATTAGATCTTGTAATCATTGTCCGTTCTGATCAACCTTTTTGAATTGATCTGTTCGGATAGAACCAATACTGATTTCCATGGGTAACACAGCCTCAGCTCCGTATACCAGATGGAAAGGTGTCTCACCGGTGGCTCGACTAGAAGTAGTGTGTAGTGCCCACAGAACGGTATAAAGCTCATCTACCCAAGCCCCTCAGCGTGTCTTAAGGCGATCAAAAACATGCTTTTTGATGCCCTGGAATATTTGCCCGTTGGCACGTTCAACGGCACTATTGCTCTGCAGATGAGCTACAGAGGCAAAGCACACCTTGGTACCAATGGTGTCACAATAGTCCAGAAAAAGACAGCTAGAGAATTGGGAACCATTATCAGTGATGAGACGATTTGGAACACCGAATCTAGTCACAATGTTCTTATGAAAGAACTTTTGTGCAGCAGCCGCAGTGATATTGCGTACTGGTTTGGCCTCAATCCACTTTGTAAACGTGTCAATGGCTACGAACAAGAACTTGTACCCATTAATCGCTTGTGGCATAGGACCAACAATATCCATCCCCCAAACCGCGAAGGGCCATGATAGAGGGATAGTTTGTAGAGCGTAGGCAGGCTGATGGACCTGTCTCGTGTGAAATTGACACTGAGGACATGTCTTGACCATATTATTGGCATCATCGAGTGCCGAAGGTCAGTAAAATCCTTGTCGGAAAGCCTTTCCGACCAGTGTACGAAAGAACGCGTGCGCACCGCATACACCGTCATGAATTTCTTTCAAGGGGGATTTACCTTCCTCTTGGGACACACAGCGCATGAATACTCCTTGAGTACCTTTTCTATATAAAACTCCTTCTATAAGTTTGTATAGACACGCTTTTCGAACTAACCGATCGCTTTCTGTTTCATCCTCGGGCAAGGTCCCGTGTTTGAGATAGACCCTCAATGGATGGGTCCAATCTCGTTCCTGTCCGAGGTTGGTAATGCAGACTGTTACCGGATCATCTTCGGCCGTAGTCATGATAGAGGGATGTTCCAAGTGTTCGACGAACACTCTTGCCGGGGCGGATGTGCGTGATAACCCAATTTTGGATAATTGGTCTGCGAGAATGTTGTCCTTTCGCGGGATGTATTGGACTTCGAAATGACTGAAGTGTTTTTTCAATCTCCTCACTTCCCCCAGGTAATGAGCCATTGTCTCATCAGAGGTGATGTACTCCTTGTTTACCTGGTTTATGACCAGCTGTGAGTCTCCCCCCACCACTAATCGACGGACTCCGAGGAATTTTGCTGCCCGGAGACCTGCAATAAGACCTTCATACTCTGCTGCGTTGTTGATCGCAACAAAGTGTAGTTGAATGACATATTTCAATTGGTTGCCCTGAGGAGTAACCAAGACCACTCCAGCTCCCCGAGTGTTAAAAACTGTGAGAGCCATCAAAATACATTGTCTAGTGATCGGGGCATGCCAAATCTTCGGACGCCTGCACGGGCGGTTCAGGATTAGTACCACTACTACAGAATACAACATCACAGTCGGTTCAAAACAGTCATCATAGACGGTTCTAAACTGTCAATGATATTCGAGTCAGTGATAGTCCGAGTATTATCACTGACGGTTCTGAACCGTCTGTGATAATCATTATCAGTGACTGTTCTGAGCTCAAAACCATCTCTGATAATGTTATCAGTGATAATCGCGTCCAATTCTAATCTGTCGCTGTCCAATTCATTGTTTTCATCATATCTTCTTCATACAAACTCAGATTTTCACATTCTTGTACTTGCTGGAAACATCAGATCATGCTATACAACTTTTCTGTTGAGGTTGAAGTCATATTCAGCATCCATCTATGAGATATTGGGCCGTTAATGTCGATGGTGTACAGTTTGAATCTAATAGATCTGTTTCGGTATTTTCATCATAATTCTTTCATCCGAACTCAGATTGGGATAAATTTATACTTTATGGAATTGTTGTGAGAAATCCCACAAAACGTTTGTTGGGGTAATCTTTAAATTCGGCCATTTTTATCACGCTAAAATTTGGACAAAGTTAGTTGTGTAATTTTCAAACTCTAATCCAAGTCGGATTCAAATTACTCAATCTGGGACAACTTCGGTAAAATTGCCATATCTTTCGATTTCCAATACCGTTTTTGATGTTCTTATACTTTTTGGAAAGATAAAAAAGTCCTCTACAACTTTGGTGTTGACCAAATCCTCTAATTCGGAGTTCTTGGGGCCCGAAATTGCTAATCATTATCAGAGACAGTTTTGAGCTCAGAACCGTCTTTGATAATGATTATCAGACTTTGCGACTATAAAATTTAAGGCGGGGCTTTGTCCCGCTCATTTCCACACTTTGCGACTTTTCACTTCACTTGCCCTAACTCAAAGTGGCACACTTTGCGACACTTCACTTCATTTCCACCGTTCTACACCGTGCCGCCACTATAACCGTAGATCCACACCGATCCGAGCTCGACTACGCCACCACCACTCCATTGCCCACCATCATCTCGTCGGCCACGCCTCATGGGCCGATGATGACTACAAGCAGCTCCCTCAACAACGACCATCCGACGACTACTTCTTCTTCCTCGGCCACGAGACAGCCGACGGTTTCAGCACCTCTTCGGTTGTGGTCGAGCTACGACGGCCTCCTCTAGCAGCTTTCTCAAGTTCTTCTGCGACTGCGTTCTTCAGCACCATGGCATCATCTCTCCTTCAAGCCTCGGTGACAATTCCCTCTCTTAAACACTCTCTCCTCCTGCCCCTTGTTTCCTAGATGTTGTAAAGTGACTAGTTTGTAGTTGTGTGATGAACAGCTGAATAGTGAAAATTAAAATCTGGTGTGAACTGAATCTTAGTTGATAATTGTTTATGTTGAATCTGTTTGACCCATTCTCTATTTGAATGTTGCCAATTCTTAGTTGATAATTTTTTATGTTTAGTTGAAGCTCTTAGTGAATTTGATTGCAAATTTAAAACTCTGTGTTGTCTTTGGTATCTAAAATTTGTGTTTTGGCTATTAACTATGAACAGAATTATGAACTCTAAATTCAGTGTTTATGTGATCATTCAGTGATTTATATTTGAGCTAAAAACCGTCTGTGATAATTATTAGTAATTTCGGCCTCTTTGTTGGGGGAAACCAAGACCGGCGGACTGGAAAAATATACTTTAACCTCCTGAAATGCTTTCTTAGCCTCATCAGACCAAGTAAAGTTATAGTGTTTGCGCAAAGCTTTGAAGAAGGGCAATCCCTTTTCGCCTAGTCGCGATATGAACCAGCTCAATGCCGCCATGCGACTTGCTAGGCGTTGAACATCTTTGATGGTCGAGGGAGACCTCATTTGTTCAATAGCCAAGAATGTCTAAATGAGACGAACATTTTAAGCTTTTTACAACCAAGTCGTCTACATAAGCTTCAAGATTACGCCCCATCTGGGAAAGAAAGGTCTTTAGCATCAAGTGCTGGTACGTGGAACCGGCATTCTTGAGACCAAACGACATTCTGACGTAGCAGTAGGTGCCGAATGGTGTGATGAAGGCAGTTTTCTCTTCATCTTCTTCTGCCATGCTAATTTGATGATATCCTGAGTAAGTGTCCTGGAAGCTCATCAGTTCGCAACCGGCAATAGAATCAACCAGCTGGTCGATGTGGGGAAGGGGAAAATCATCCTTCGGACAAGCACTATTTAGGCTGGAGTAGTCGATGCACATGCGCCACTTGCCATTTGACTTGCGGACCATGACCGGATTTGCAAGCCATTACGGATGATCGACTTCGTGAATAAATCCGGCCTTTTGGAGCTTATCCAACTCCACTCGGATGGCTTTCTACCGATCAACAGCAAAATGCCTGAGCTTCTGCTTTATTGGTCACTGTCCAGGTCGAATCGCTAACATGTGCTCGATTACCTCCCTTGGGACACCGGGCATGTCGGATGGTTTCCACGCAAACACATCTGCATTAGCTCGGAGGAAAGCAATGAGCTCGAGTTCCTATTTATCATCCAGGCCTGATCCAACCCAAATTGTCTTGGATGGATCATCTGGATACAATGGAACCACTTTTAATGTTTCATCTGGTCGAGGAGTAGCTTTGATCGTATCAGTGGACATTGTGGCAATCTGGGCTTCTCAGAGGGGAAGCTGATCTACCATCTCCAGGGATAACCGATCACATGTCAATGCCACGTTGTGACTACCTCGTACCGAAATAATGCCCTTGGGGCCAAGCAACTTGCCGCACTGGTAAGCATAGTGCGTAGCCATCATGAACTTAGCAAGAGTTGGCTTGTCAAAGATTGCGTTATAAGCCGAATCACAATCAATTACATCAAAAGTAACCAATTCTGTTCAGAAGTTATCTGGTTCACCCAGCGTGACCGGGAGCACCACCTGTCCCAATGGCATCATAGAGGGACCAGGAATTATCCCACAAAATGGATGAATTATGGGTTTGATTTTCGAACTAGGAATTTGCATCTCGTCGAGTGCCTTGACCAATAGAATGTCCAAGGAACTACCTTCGTTGATCAGGACCCTTTCGACTCTCGCATTGCTGATAATTGGGGTAATGACCAGAGGAAGCCTCAATGGTCGAGTAAGCCCCACTGGGAAATCAGAGCGATCAAACGTCAAAGGAGTATCCGACCAACGGGGGTATTGAGGTTCACCAAGGGGAGTCTCCGTTTGGTTCACTTCTCGATAAAAGGCTTTAAATTGCCGTTTAGAAACAAAAGAGGAGGAACCTCCGAAAATAACATTGACATGATTACGAGGTACCTGATAAGATATCTCTTCGTCCCCGCTGGCGTCTCTTAGCCCACAAGTCTGTTCTTTTTGTGGCAAGGTCGGCATAGGTCCGATCCCCTGGTAGAAGTCATCCAATTGCTTCAACCAACTCCGGCAATTCTTGAGGTCGTGACCTGCAAAGTTGTGAAGTGGACACCACCTCTTGCCTTCCTGCGGGTTAGTCGACTTCTCTGGCTGGTCGGCATTGCGACCACCAGAAGCAGTTTTATTTTTAAATGAAGGTTTGTTACCTTTGGTCGGTGGGGGTTTCTCTGTGACCGCGACCTCTCGGTACTGTCCAGTTCGACTCCTTTTTTATTTCTTTGACTTTCCACTTGATGAAGATTCCGGCTTCATGTTCGAATCCTCTCTCTTCACATCTTTGAGACCTGGTTGAGGCGGTAAGTTTCCTTTGTCCACCATCCGATTCCACTCAACGGCCTCAGCTACGTCGGAATATCGATTAGCCATATCAAAAAGATCGGCTACTGATCGAGGAGGATGGATGAGCAAATCCTCAGTGAACCTCCGATATCGAACGGCGTGTTTAAACGCCCTGATAATGGAATTATCAGATATGTTCGGGATGGTATTTCTCACCCCGACAAATCTCTTGACAAACTGACGAAGAGTTTCGGTTGATGTTTGTCGTAGTTGATGGAGGTTATCCTCTTTTCCTGGCTTCTGATAACAATTCTGGAAATTGTTGAGGATGGCATCGCACAACATTTCCAAGTTATATATCAAACCCTCGGGCTGATTGAACAGCCAGGTTCGTGCCGGTCCCTCGAGGACTGTAGGTAAATAATTGACCATGACGTGGTCATTGCCACCTGCTGCTTGAATAGCAGTGATGTAAATTTGAAGGAACTCCAATGGATTCTGAGTTCCATCAAATCTTTCTATGGCCCCTGGTTTAAACTTGTCTGGCCAAACGACCGCACGAAGGCCGGGCGAGAAAACTTTACAACCAACATAAGGACCATGGATGGATTTGCTACTCTCGACCTGATCTCGGGCGACCTCACGTGAAGGAGAGTCTACGCGTGGTCCTAGGCGAGAGTGAACAAGGATTCGTTCCCGATCATGAGAATTCCCCGCCTGTCTGGCTTTGTCATGCCGAGACGGCACTAGTGGCAGATGATTCCGTCTACCAGAACTAGAGTTAGAGTATTCTCTTTCGTGGGAACGTATTGCCGATCGGGAAGAGGCTGTAGGGGTCGCTTCGGATGTGACCTCGTCTAACCTCTCCGCCAAGATTCTGGCGAAGGACGGTTTCTGCGCATCTGTGACAGTAGGAGGAAAATTACGCAGGACCTCTACAATGGATCGAAGCCGGCCATGCGTGCTCCTCCTGGGCACACCAGGTGTCACCGTCTCCTCGTCCGCCGATAAATGTGCTGGGGGTAAAGATGGAGTCTGATCGCGTCGACGGGAGGAACTTAGAGCAGCGTCGTAACGAGCTTGCGCATTTTGAAGAGCCTCTAGGGCTGTTCTGCGCAGCTCATCATCTTGATGTTCAAAATCTTGATCCTCCTTTTGTTTGCGTTCCTGTTCTTCCCTAGCAGCTCGCTGGTTGGGAGTTTCTTCCGATAAGGCAGCGAATTGCCTAGGGAACGAGGTCGCCGATGGAGAGAACATCTCTGTTTGTTCTGAATCGGACTCGAAATCGAAGAGACAATGGAGGTTATCAGGATCAAACATCCCCGGACTAAATTCCTGATCAACATCGCCCTTACCCTCAGCAGGGTCATGCGATGGACCGGATTAAACCTCTAACGCAGTAGGAACCACATTGGGCTTTGGTGCTGTGTCGGTTATCTCTTGGTTGATGGACATGACTTGAGTGGTGGAATCGACCTTCGGGACGTCTTCGCCCCCGGTTTCCTGCATTGGAACAGGATCACTAGGTGAAGGCATCTGTATGTGGGCATAATCCTCGAGATCGAAGTCGTTCTCAGAATCATATGCTCTAGACATGGCTCACCGAACCTCCAGATAGAAATGAGAATGCCTTGAGAAAGGCCCCACGGTGGGCGCCAGTTGTCGACAATTCAGACTCAGGGAAGTTAGTCGAACTTATGCAAAATTTGTGAGTTGCAAGGCCTTTTAGGTTGTCCCTCCGGGAAGGGATGATGAGCAATGTGTAACACCCTGGTTTTGGGGGTGAAAAGTTTTTGCATAAAATCCTGCATGCATGTATCCCTATAGTTGTAGCCAAATCAGCTGAACCCTAATCTCCCTCAAACCCTAAAAATCTCCAAATCTATTCTCTAGATCCAGATCAAGATCTGACCATCCAGATTTAACCTACCAGTTATTCTGAAGATAAAAGTCTTCAGGAGCCAGATTGAATTCTAACCCTAACTCCCAGTATCTAAGTCTCTTTCTGTTTTTGAAAACAGGAAATTCAGATTTACCATAAGTACCCCCGTTTCCAGATAACTGAGTTATCATGATCTAACCCTATCCAGACTCAAGTATCTTTTGGAATATGTTCCTAGATGCATCCTCAACTTGCTCCAAAAAGTTGGAAACCAGATTGTTTCATCTAAGTACTTTTCGCAGTTTAGTCCAAATTTTACTGCGAATAAGTCCTTTTCTGTTTACCTGGAAGCCTGAAAAGGCTAAAATTCACAAATCAACGCCAACCTCAGAATTTCTTCAGGGAACACCTCCCAAATGCTATTTGATACAGATTTCCCTTCTGATCAGACTTCCAAATCTCACCCTAATTACCAGAATTCGAGATCGACAAAATCTAGATCTATTTTACCCTAATTTTACCCTATTTTCGAAAATAGGTGAAATCCCTCAAACCTTATCAAATTTTCTCCAGATTTGAGCTAAATGAGTATTAATAGAAATATTATACTCATCAATGAAATCAAATTCCAAATTAAACCTCTTTAAAACCAGATTTACAAATCAGTCCACTCTTCAACCGAAATCATCACAATTATGCCCCTGGATCGACCAGCCCCTCTGTTCACGACCAGAAGCTGTCTTCGACCAGTGCCTGGGACTTCGACCACGACCAGGATCCAGCGCACAAGACTGTTGCTTCGACCTCGAGCACGCGCCGTTGTTTCAAGCTTCGATCACCTCACCTCGCCAGCTGCTACAGTAGCCCGTAGTCATTGAAGCCAGCCCGTGGTCGCTACCTTCGCCAGTACCTCGACGCCGCGTGTGTGCTCTCCATTTGCCACTGTGGATCTTCCCCGGCGCGACTCACAGCCAGCTGATTTCCTCCCGTTTGCACGCCACCAGCAACGGTCGACGCAGGAGCTTTGCGCCACGTGGAGAACTCGCCGCGGCCAGCCATCAACTCACCTTCACTTCGCAGCAGCTCCAGCTGCAAAAGCCCTCACAGCCGCTGAACCAAGTCACCTCGACGCCAGCTCGCCGTGAAGTCGCCATCCAGTCACATCTTGCCGGCTACAACTCCCCAAGCATTTTCCAACCGTTGAGAGCCTTCAGCCACGCCTATATAAACCCACCAGAGCTTAGCTTTACTCCTTACACTCCAAAACACCAAAAAACCAGCAGCAGCACTGTGTCTTCTTCTTCCCCGGTGAGCAGCAAAGGGAGCATCGGTGCTAGCTTCAACCACTGCTTCCTACTTCGATCCAACACCCCCAGTGAGCTTCTCTCATCTCCCTCATGCTTCTCAAGCTTGGAATTTAGTTCAAATGCTTTCTATCACCGACAATCGCCGTGTTTCATCTAGAACTCCGATGAGCAATTAACCCTCACCTAAATTGAATTGATCTTCGAGCCAGTAGTGAATGATGCTTAGAATAGCTCACTTAAGACCCCTGGGCTATTGGTTTGAACAAATTCGTTGTAAAACAAAAACCCCCAATTTCCAGCCATGAACATGAACTTGTACTTACTGATTTAGCTTCTCTGTTGAGCAATCTGTTAATCTAACTTCAATGCATTTCTAGTACCCTGAGGACCATGTACAAGCAAGGAATCGAGTTCTTTTGCCCAGAATCAGAAATGCCCAAATCAGATTTGAGTTCATCTTTTCTCCAGCCAGTATCTTCCAAATCCAGCCACTCCAGCTCAAACCACTTTGCCATTTAGATGTTTTGGACCATTCTGAGCAACTTTGTCTTCTATCACGACTCCCAATTCGGCCTAGATTGTGAGATATAGCTATGCCCTAGTTGCTGTACTGTTTATGTTGCATGTGCTCCAGGCCAGTCAACTTCTTTGCCGGTTTTCATCACTTCTCGGCCATCTCCTGCCCTAGATCCTGTTGAGACATTTGTTCCTGTTACAAATGTCTAACTACCAGACAAAGTGGTGCATCATTTGGAGCCCTAGATCAAAAGTTATGGCAAACCCTAGTTTCTGGCCATGTGAACTCTATGTCAAACTATGCCAGCCAGTGGCATTAGCCCTGTTCACCCACCTCTGGTCATGAAAAACAGAAAATACTTTGTCAAATAGTTGCCTCACTACTTTGTGCACCATATTCTTGAATCAAAACTCAATTTGGCCACTGGGAACTATTCAAACCATGTCAATGCCATTCTTCAGCATTGTCAGCCCTTGTCAGCCTATGTCTGCCAATGGCATTGGGCCAGTTTGACCCCTTCTGGGTATGCAAACTGAACATAACTTTGTCCCTTAGACTCCTGATGTTGTGATCTACATTTTATTCTACTGTCACAACTTGAGTTGAGCCCTCTATCATCCATCGACCCTATGTCGATGCCTTGAACCGAATGTCGACCTAAAGACGTTCGCTGTTTTTGAGCGAACCAGTCGCAACCTTGATATCATTTTGATATTTTGGAACCTTTGGAACCTTCTAAACCTTTGACGACTAATCTTAACCCTAGTTTCCATAGTTTAACCCTAATCGTTTCCCAGAACTCTCAAATCTTGTATCGCCTAAGTGTTTCTCCTTGCATTATCGCATATAGTGGATTAGTAAGAGTAGGATTGATTGTAATGCCTGTTTTCTTGTTTGATCCTTGTTCAGAGCAAGAGTTCGAGTTCGAAGACTTCGTCGCAGACCCGACATCAACTGCTGTTTCTTACGACGACGAAGGCAAGTCATATTCTTGAACATCTTGAACCTATATTTTATGAATTGCTAGAATATACCTTGATTATAAAATAATAATATTGCATGAGAAAGATTGAGAATAGTTGAATTATGAAATGGCAGCATCAGGCTGATGCCTGTGAAATGTGAATTGATCAAATAATGAGCCATGAACTAATATATTATGTATATTTATATTCATGAAATAAAACCCCTAGCCGTGACCAGTATTTTGGTATGGAATGGTGAAAGCACTGGAGGTGCTTGGTCGCATAGGATGTGCCAGCACTGGAAGTGCATGGATTATGGTATGAGCTGGTCACTGGCATATAAGGACCTAGAACCTTGTGTTGTGCGTCTAGTGGCATGATTAACGTGCCGACCGCAAGCCTGGTATGGGACAGGCCTGAACAAGTAGTATGTGGATCACACATGAAACCCCTATATGACAAACTCACGATTAAACACGGGGTGCGCTCCAACACATATCACAGGATGTGATCATGCACGCTGACCCTGAGGGGAAGATGCCAATTTAGTGGGGGTTGTGAAACCCTGCCACAACTGTGGTTTGCATGAAGAAAACCACGGGGTCTGGGGTGAATTGTGTGTGAAACATGGCAAAAGTTCTTGTTATCTCCACCTTGTCGCTCACAGTATGAAGTGAGTCAGGGGTCCAATCCTTGTGATAGGAAGGTCATGAAAGTGGATATATCTTGCGGGTAAATTGGTACCCCTCTGCAGAGTTAAAAATGTATTCGAATACTTTGTGCTCCCGAGTTTTAGGAGTATGCCGCGGTGGATTAAATCCACGGGGTGTGACACAAGTATTGTTTTATAAATTAAAATTTGTTAGTTCAAGATTACTCAAATGACATGTGTTGTCATCATAAGGGGTGCTGCCGTGGGCTGTCATGTGTTGACGTGTCGCGATAGTAACATAACTTAGTGATCATATGATAACTAAGAGGCATGTGGATTGTGCCCTAAGTATATGAAATGCTGCCATGAGCATGAGATTTGAAAAGCTTGGAAGAAAAGTATTTATGGAAAAACCCTCTCACCTCTTTTCCCTCAATAGCATAGGATCATGTCATCTCTACTATACGTATCTCAACTCTTACCTATGACTTGCTGAGTACGTAAGTGCTCACCCTTGCAACTTATCAACAATAGATGGAACGCTTCATGACCAAGACAAAGGCTTGGAAGATTTCATGGATCCAGAAGGAGAGCCAATTCTGCCAGAGCCTTGATGTGTGTTGTTCTGTTGTCAACTTCTTACGACTGTGGGGGTTTCGCCTAGCTTCCGCCGAGTAGTTGTCTTTTTGTTTTAATTAGACCATTTGTGCCATGAAGGCATTGTATTACTCTTGTTGTACCAGGCCAGCAGGCCATACTGTTTATGAATGATATTTTGTAAGTTACTCTGCTGCAATGAACTCCTGTGCTTGACTTATCCTGGGAAGTCAGTGGTATGTATGTATGAGGCCAGCTGCAGTGAGCTAGGTCTCCACAGGAGTAGTCGTGGTACCCTGCTCGGGGCGCGACACAATGTCGGTTGGGGCCCAGAGAGATTTATACAGGTTCGGGCCCTCGGTGGGAGTAATAACTCTACGTCCTGTTGTGATTTCCCTATGTATAGGAAACAAGGTTACAAAGTTGTAGAAAAGATCTTTTGTGTGATTGTCTAAAACACGACTAATCTGGCCTATGAAAGCTTGAGGTCTCCTTGTGTCGGATCTGTAGAAACCGTTGTTTCTCGTCCCTTCCTTGTACATCTGCTAAACCCTTTTATACTGGTCGAAAGGGCACCAATGCACAACGGCTTTGAACGGTTGCTTGGGTGTAGTTTTGATAACCGCACTTAACTCCCACGCAGGCTTAACACGTGCAATTAAGGGATAACCGCACACGTTAACTCCCTGGCAGTTGTCTTCATACGTGGAAGAATCTTCGTGATTCTCGGGATATACTTGTACAGAGTGCTAAGCAATCCTGAATCATCCAGGTCGAGAGTAGTCAACGACCTTCTGACCGCGCACTGTCTGCGGCCTCCTGACCGCGCACTACCTGCGATCTCATGATTGCGTAATATTTGCGACCTCATGACCGCGTAGCGTCTGCAATCACATGACCGCGCCAAGCCTACGACCATGTGTCCGTGCTTATCAGGTCGTCTGAGATCATAGCAGCGGACCTTCGGACACTAGTCTGGTTCGAATCTGTCTTGAACCAGATGTGTATTACTCTGAACTAGCTCGGGTAACAATCCTCATCAATGTAAACTTGAGCCTCTACGTCGAGGAGGTCCAAAAAATGGAGAACAACTTCGAGTGCCTCGAGGCATGGTGGACAATAACCGCCCTGACGCCCTTGCACGGGCGGCAAGTGCCCGAGGGCCCCTCCCCGAGGGGGTTTTCCTGGAGATTATCTCCAAGCCTTCCGTGGTGACCCCTGACCCAAACTCCGGATCCTACGACCCTCATGTCACGAAGATCACCCGAGCCACATCCTAGATAGACCCCCTCGTCTCTTGCATCCAAGGGGAGGGGGAACCGTCCAATGACGCCGAAGCCAAATGCCTTTGCGCCAAGGCGTGGGTGTATATCTTGATAGAAGGGATGCTATACAAGCGAGGGGCCTCCGCATTACTTCGCTGCCTCCTGCGGGAGGAGGGGATAAAACTCCTTGAGGACATTCACCTCGGGTGTTGTGGCTCCCACCTTAGCCCACGGGCCCTTCCTACAAAAGCTATTCGGCAAGGCTTCTATTGGCCTACGGTGGCCCGCGACATGAGAGACCTCATCTCTGCGTACGAGGCCTATCAGAAGATGGTGAAGGGTTCCAACCTGCCCTCTGCTGCGCTACACTCCATTCCTGATCCGTTTGAGACCTAACCTTGGTTTTCTCACTAGGCTCACCCAGATGCTAATATGTGGAATAACGGGATCTTACTCGGAATTACCGAAACCCAAAGATGATCGAAAACACAACTCAAAGTAATTGCACAACTCTTTATTTCAAAGAGGGCTTTACACGTCGAACGTTAGACACACTCGTCTACATCGAAGGAATTAGACTCAATGATTCAATGATTTAAACTAGAACTATTACAAGATATTTATAGTCCAATAACCTAAAATGTATTAGATTCATATAACTAACTAACCCTAAACAGATAAGCTTAGTTATATATATTCGGATTGGATTACAATTTCGACCAGAGAACGAATTCCTTTTCAAGGTTGCGAACCAACCTATGGTCACGAAACCTTTCCGAACTCTATTAATGGTTGCGGAGCCTTTTCCGACCTTGACCTGAAGATCCTCCCGGATCATGACTCCCATGTTGAGAAGGAGGCAACCCCTGTTGCGACCTCTTGATCAGACTGAAGATGTGGAAATTGAGATTGACCTTCATCTTTGGTGTACCACTTTGCCGTACGTACTCGTTGACCTTTCCGACTGATTCGAAAAGTCCCTTTTGTGCCACTGCGGGTGGTAGTCACCTTCTTCGCCAGGATCACATCTTCGCGTAGAGGTTCGTCTCATTGATAGACCAAATCTTCAACAGATAGCATTATGGTATCTGGGTCGTCATCCAGCATTGAAGGCTCAAAGAGTTTGAGGTGCTCAACATTGACAACTGAGTAAATATCCATGTATGGAGGTAACTCAAGCTGACAAGCATTAGTGCCAACTTTCCACAAAATCCGATAAGGACCATAATGCATGGGTTTGAGCTTCTTACCTTCACCTTTAAGTTTCTCCTTACTCAGATGTAGCCATACAATATCACCTTCTTGGAATTGAGCATCAACTAGGTGCCGATCATGTCATGCCTTGTACTTGAGTTGAGCTTTCAGGAAGTTCTGTTCAACCTCTCGATGGAGCCGTTGAATACCTTCCAGGAACTTTTGTGCTTGATCTTGATCAGAGGCTTCCTTGCTGTTCTGTACTGAGGTAGGGATCACGAACTCCATGCTGAATGGACTCTGTGGTAGAAATCCCAAACAGACCTCAAAGGGTGACTTTCCAATCGAACCATGCAATGCTCAATTAAAGGAAAATTGCAGATACTGTATGCTTTCATCCCAGTACTTCGGATGCTTAGAGTTAAAGCCCCTTAAGAGATGAATGACGGTGCGATTTACCACCTCGGTTTGACCATCAATTTGAGGATGAAAAGTAGTACTCCTCTTTAGCTTGGTGTCCATCATCGTTTAGAGTGATCACCAAAAGTGACTAAGGAACTGGGTATCACGATCAGACACAATAGAAGTCGGCAATCCGAAGTGTGTCCAAAAGTGTTGAAAGAATACTTGAGTTGCTTCTTCTCCCGTGATATCTTTCGACAAGGTATAAGAATAATCATTTTGGAGAACCGATCAACGACCACAAAGAGATAATCATTGCCACGTCGGGTCTTAGGCAATCCTCCCAAGAAATCCATGGATATGCTCACCCATGGTCACGATGGAATTGGCAAAGGAGTGTACAAACCAAATTTTTTGTTTGCTGGTTTTGAGATGCTGTAGATACCACAACCTCGAACAAAATTAGCCACATCTTGCTGCATATGAGGCCAGAACATATGTCGATGAAGATTTTGCAAAGTCTTTATAACCCCAAAGTGACCAGCTACCTTCGATGTGTGTGCTTCTCGTATCCATTGAATTCGAGGTGCTCCACGAGGTATACAAAGTAAATTGCCTTTGTACAAGAGTCCTTCTTGATGAACAAACTCCGTAGGTTTCCTTGTTTTGAGCTCAGTCAGTGCTAATTGAAAATCAGGATCTTCACTATACATTATGGCAAAGTCATCATGACATGAGGGCTCAATCTGCATGAACGCTGATAAGCAGATGGTTGTAACTGGTGGTCGCGACAACATGTCAACCAATTTGTTGTATACGCCCTTCTTGTACTTAATCACCAAATTGAATTGTTGCAGATATGACATCCACTTCATATGTCGAGCTTGTTGTAGCCTGGACTGAGTTTGCAAATATTGCAACGGTTGGTGGTCGGTGTGGACAACAGTCTCTTTACCTAAGAGGTAACACCACCAATGTTTCATGGCCTGATACAGTGCACAAAACTCCTTATCGTACGCCGGATAGTTCTTCTGAACTCCCTAGAATAACTCAGAGTAATATGCCACTGGTAGACTTTCTTTCATGAGCACTGTGCCCATCACATAACCTGAGGCATCGGTTTCTAGCTTGAATTGTTTCAGGAGATTCAGCAAAGCTAACACAGGAGCCTCGCTAATCTTCCTCTTCAGCAAGAGAAATGTGTCCTCATGTTTCCCTGTCCACTCGAACTTCTGATCGATCATGGTTAATGCATGCAATGGAGAAGCCACAATTGAGAGGTGTCGGATGAACTTCCAAAGGTATTGACATGCTCCCACAAAACTATGGACATACGTAATTGTTCGCGGTTATGGCCACTAGCGAATCACTTTTACTTTATCCGGGTCGATTTGCAACGTACCGCTGCTGACCATGAATCCCAGGTATAGTAGAGTTTTCTGGCCGAACTCGCACTTCTTACGGTTGAGGCAAAGTCGATGTCGCCGAAACTGTTTGAACACCTTTTCGACATGAATGAGGTGCTCATCCCACGAACGACTATAAACCAGTAAGTCATCGAGGTAAAAGATCACAAAGTCATCGATGAACTATCTTAATACGTCATTCATAAGATGCATGAAAGTTGTCGGGGCGTTGCAAAGACCAAACGACCTGACCAGCCATTCGAACAGACCTTGTTGTATTTTGAACGCGGTCTTCCCCGTATCCACTTCTCGAATGCTGACTTAATGATATCATGACTTAAGATTCAACTTCGAGAAGACAGCAGCATGCTTCAATTGGTCTAGCAGGTCGTCAATACGAGGAAGGGGGTACCGGTTCTTGATGGTGATCTTCTTCAGTGCTCAGTAGCCAATGCACATACGCCAAGTCCCATCTTTCTTTGGCACTAACACCACAGGAGATCCACAAGGTGAACTACTTGGTTGAATGATACCATCGTTCAGTAACTCACCAAGTTGTCTCTTGATCTCTTCATTCTCCAATACTAAGTTGCGGTACATACTTAGATTGGGCAGTGTCGCATCAGACACAAGCTGAATTTCGTGCTCGATTGGACGTTTCGGCTGACAAACCTGGGTACTCTCAAACAGATCACTGTATTTCTCCAGCAGTCCCGACAAATGACCAGAATCCTCTCGGCACGCCAACGACAACACTGATCGAGTACCATTACCTTGACCAATGGGTCGAATCATGAAAAGCACGTACTTGTGACATGCATTGACAATTCGTTTGGCTTGATTTGCGGTAATCAAGTTTGAAGTGTTGACGTGGATGTCTCTACTGATCACAAACTTAACTCCGTCTTTGGTGAGGTCATACTCTTGTGTTCGCCGATGGAAGTGAGCGTCTCGATCATACAGATATGGACTCCCAAAGATCACCTGACAGATATCGATAGGAACAACGTCGCATTGCACCTCATCAATATATCGTGCAAAGATCACAAACTTCAACACACACTGACTCATAATCTATTGGCTCACGTCGGATGTAAACCATCCCAGTGGATACAGTTGCGGATGTGTGGTTGTCTTCAAACCAAGTTGCCGAACTAGTCCAGCAGAGACCAGATTCTTCTGACTTCCAGGATCGAATATCATTGTGACCACTTTGTGCTTCACCTGGATGTTGATGGTGAACAAGTCCTCCATTGGGTGATGGTTGCTCGGTGGATCCAAACCCTTCTCCTTCGGCATTGCCATCAGAGACAAGGTCGTATCCGCCTCATCAACCAAATTCACTCAGACAACTTCTTCGTCCGGTGAAGTCATAGTAGCCGTGGCTGTTCTTTTTCCTGGTCCGTTTTGATTTGGCAAAGCTCAAGATGAAGCTTGTAGCATTTGTCCTTGGTATGTCCCATGACTTGACAATGCTCGCAAAAGGCACCCATGCCCGTCTTCGAAGTATTCTTCTTCGGACTTGGTTTTCTTTTTGTCGAGGTCGCACTATCCTTCGTGCCTTTGTCGTTGCAGGAATGGTTCTTTTTCTCGATCGCCATAGCAGTTATGCTTGCGGTCGCGATGTCTTGGACGCCGAACAGGTTTAACTCAGCACTGATCGATTTCTGAAGTCTAGATGTGTATTTCTGAAATATCTAAGGATCAGATAGTGAGATGCCAATGACCATTGCTTGTCGCCGGAACTCCGTTGTATAGTCCTGAACAGATTGGTCGCGTTTTTGGTACAATCTATGCCAACGTTCCCATCTCTCCTCAAGGTAACCCATTGGATAGAATTCTTGTCACCGGAGTCGTTTGAATTGACCCCACGCAAGGTCGTTAGCTTCACCACTAGTGACAAGGGCCTTCCACCATGTCTTGGCATGGTCCTCAATCTCCAAAGGTGCGAACTTCACCTTTTGAGCGCTACTGAACCCGTTTAGGCCAAAGTAGGTTTCACACTGATCGATCACCCCATCATATATGGGTATGTCAATCTTAGCGTCGACCTTGAAAGATTTGACAGCTAAGGAGGTGTTGGCGAGGTCATCGGTCTTATGGTCGTCTTCTTCTTCCTTGTTGTCTGGCCTGCGCAAGTCTTCACCAGTCTTCACACCTGTAACCTCCCCTACTTCAGGAGGTACGATAATGGCCTACTGCTTAATCCAAGCAAGCATGGTTTCCATGTCGGTGGAGAGCTTAGTCACTTGTTCGGCTAGATTAACTTGTATGGAGGTTCCTTCAGACATTGTTGGAGATGCGACTGTAGATACCATCGATTGTTCACCTGGAGTTTCACCAGAAGTTTTGTAACCCTGGCGAGTCTTCACCATCCATAGGATAGAAAAGTTGCTCTAATACCAACTCGTAGGCCCGTTCCCCCCAGCGCCGTGGGGATACAAGTATGCAGTCGTGGCCATGGACTACTTCTCCAAGTGGGTAGATGTGGAACCCTTGGCCAGCGTTACGTCCCAGGCGATGCAGGGGTTCTTTGGGGTCCCTCGGGAGATCACCGTTGACAACGGAGCCCCGTTCGACTCCGCGGTCTTCCGCGAGTTCTGCCAGAACTTGGGAACGACCCCGCATTTCGCTTCGGTGGCTCACCCCAAAAGCAATGGGGCGGTCGAGTGTGTCAACGCGGCCATCCTCTAGGGGCTTCGTCGCTGCCTGGAGAAAAGCGCCTCCAAGATAGGAACATGGGTAGATGAGCTCCCGAGCATTCTTTGCTCCATGCACACAACCCCAAGCCGGGCGACGGGACGCACCCCCTTCTCTCTCATTTATGGGGTTGAGGCAGTACTCCCACCGAAAATCAATTTCCGATCGCTGCGAGTTGAACTCCTCGAGGGAGTTTCGGCTGCAGCCTTTCAAGCCAATGAAGAAAACCAAGAGATGGAGGTTGATCTCGTTGAAGAGGAGCCAGACAAAGCCCTTCTCCACAATGCCATTTACGAGCGTGAAATGGCGCATGCTTACAATAAGTGCGTCTGAGGGGGAGCTTGCCACTTAGGAGACCTTGTCATCAAGCGCGTCATCGACCCTCAAGCCCAAGGGAAAATCAGCCCTAACTAGGAAGGGCCATACAGGATCATCACGATCTTTGGCTCGGGGGCTTACAAGCTCTCCACTCTCGAAGACCAAGAGCTGAAGCACACATGGAATGTGGACTTGCTCCACAAATTCTACACTTAGTCTCCGAGCCTCCCTCCTTCCCCTCGCATCTTCGCAAGGGGAAGGAGCGGCGAGTTTAGCAATAGCCTCAGGGCCTTTCCCTCTCCCTCCCGCGACTTCGTGAGGGGGGTGTTGTACCAGCTTATTTAAATCAATGCAAATGGTCTTTCTCCATACAATGTCCTCTTTCATAGAATATTTTTCTAACCGCTCTTGAGGCGATGTCTTCCCTGTGAGGATGCCCCTTCAAGGATGCCCTCCCCGTGAGGATGCCTCTCGAGGATGCCCTCGTTTCGAGGATGTTATGGGCTCCGGCATAGCCCTTTAAAGTCCCAATGGCGGAAGCCCCGTTCCCCCTAGGGCAACTTACAAACATCCCCTCGTGGACTGAGGGCGTAAGCGGCAACCCGGTTCTCAAGGAATAGAGGTAACGAGTCACTTTGGGGGACTAGTCCCCCCCATACACTCCAGAGCTCATTCTTACGCTCTTCCTCCTCCGGGAACGATTTAGGTCACATTTGACCGGAGTGATTCTAATCGAATCCCCTTGCTGGCCCACATGAGATCTTCTCTGGCCTGTTTTTAGCCCCCCACGGGTGCCTCCTCCCTCAAAGGGAGTGGCCTGAATTTCTCTCGTAACACCAGTGTGGGTCGCCTAGGCCAAGCCACCCCACGCTACGGGGGAGGGGACAAATTGGGCCCCTACACGAGTAAAATGCCCCGCGGGTTCCGGGGGAGTCTAGGGGAGATTTGGGATTTTCTCGACCAAGCCTTGGCTAGATCCGAGCAAGTTCGGCATTTCTCGACCACAACTGATAAATACTCTAGAAGCGGGATGGGATTTTCTCACTTGACACAGTCAATTTTTTCTCTCCCAAATGACTTTTTCCTGGAGGAGGGCCTCTCTGGTCTGGGGCCTCTGTGCCACCTAGACATGGTACTTTTCCTCTCCCAGAGGGTCCTTTATAGGGAGAGACCTCCTCCGGAGCAGGAGTCATCTCCTCCGGACCTCCGTCCTCCGGAGGTGGAGCCATCTCCTCCGGACTTCCGCCCGGAGGCGGAGCCTTGCTCTCCCGGACCTCCATCCTCTAGAGGTGGAGCCTTGCTCCTCCGGACCTCCATTCGTAGGAGGTGGAGCTTTGCTCCGGAGGACCTCCGTCCCCTGGAGTAGGAGCCACCTCCTCCGGAGTGAAAGTCACCTCCTCTGGGCCTCTGTCTTCCGGAGGTGGAGCCATCTCCTCCGGACTTTCGTCCGGAGGTGGGGCCTTGCTCCTCCGGTCCTCTGCCCTCCGGAGTAGGAGCCCCTTTGCCCTCTCCGGTCCGAGGGCTCCGCGTCTCCCAGACGTAGGCCCTTGATCCCTGGAGAATCATTTCTTAAAAGGTGTTATAGAATTAGACAAGGCACCAGATGCCACCACTTTATTGATAGAAAACAAGCTGGGAGACAGCCTCTCCCGATAGGCCAAAGCTGTACATAACAGGAGTTATGTTCTCCCGGGGGGACTAATTTGGAGGACAACCTACCCCGGTTAAGATGGAGGAAAACTATCGTCCTCCAAGTTCCTTTTGAAGCTCCTGCCACAAGTCCCGGTACAAACTCCGGATCCTCTGACTCGCTCCGTTCAACGCGTCCTCCATCCAATACTCATATCTAGCAGGTGGTCGAGTTCATACGAAAAAACTTCCCAAACTCCCGGGGGAGGATCAGGCAACTCCACACAGTGATTGTCAAAATTTGTTAAGTGCCAATCTGGCAACCACCTAAGTAGGGTTTGCCCCCCTCCCCCCCCCCCCCGGGGGCCTTTGAAAACGGGAGTCCTGGAGATAGGAAGGTCCCACATGATCTCTCCCGGGACCCCATCCCGAACACCTGTTCATAGTGAGACAAGGACAACAAAAATAAGATTTCATTTCATCAAGATTCAATGATTTAAAATTCTCTGGGGTTCCCCCTACGGAACTACCGGGAGAAAAAATGTCCTATGAACACAAAAAAAATCCCCTAAAACTATCCAGGGGGATAGAAGGCTTATACTTGCCCGACATCGTCCCCCCCCCCCCCCCGGAGGAGGCGTCGTCCGGAGTCCCCTCGTCCGCCCTTTGAGGGCGCCTTGCCCTCGGAGGTCCAATCACCCAGTCGTAAAAAGCCCTGGTGAGCTCCTCAAGATACCTCCAGCGGGGCTCATAGAAGTCGCGGAAGCTCCGCGGGATGAGACTCCCGATCGCCTGGGCCCTGACCCCCAAGTACTCGACTAGGGTGGCCGCGATCGCAGTGGTGGTGGATGCCAAGTATCGGGCTCGGACATCCGCAGCCTCCGGGATCGCCGCGATGTGCCAGATAAGGAAGCGGCGTGATCCGGGAGGATCTCCAAGTCCTGATCGCATGCGGCTTCGTGACCAAGTCCTGATCGCATACGGCTTCACGACCTTAACCATGTTCGGAAAGGATTCGCGAACATGGATGGGTCCGCGACCAGGAAAAGGAATTCGTTCCCTGTTCGGAATTGTAATCCGATCCGAATGTGTATAACTAAACTTATCTGTTTAGGATTAGTTATATGAGTCTAATACATTTAGGTTATTGAGTCTGATACGTACTCATATAATTGGACTATAAATACCTTGTAATAGGTCTAGTTTAGATCATCGAATTCAATCGAATACAATCGAGTCTAGATTGAAGTCTTAGACACATAGTTCCCTCGACGTAGGCGAGTGCGACCTAACGTTCGATGTGTAAAGCCCTCTTTGAAATAAAGAGTTGTGCAATTACTTTGAGCTATGTTTTCAATCAACCTTTGGGTTTCGGTATTTCTGAGTAAGATCCCGTTATTCCGCATATTAGAATCTGGGCGAGCCTAGTGCAAAAACCAAGGCTAGGTCTCAAAGGGATCAAGTTGGTATCAGAGCAACTTTCCTATCCTGTGGATGGTGAAGACTCGCCAGGGTTACAAAACCTCCAGCGAAACTCCAGGCGATCAATTGACGGTTCCTACAGCCGCGTCTCCGACAATGTCTGACAATACCTCCGTTCAAGCTAACCTAGCCGAACAAGTGGCTAAGCTCTCCACCGACATGGAAACCGTGCTTGTCTCTAATGGCTAAGCAGCAGGCCATAATTGTACCTCCTGAAGTAGGGAAGGTTACGGGTGAGAAGACTGGTGAAGACTTGCGCAGGGCAGACGAAGGCGACCACAAAACCGACGACCTCGCCAACACCTCCTTAGCTGTCGGATCTTTTAAGGTCGATGCTAAGATTGATATACCCATATATGATGGGGTGATCGATGCTGAGAAATAGGATTCTTGGATCGATCAACTTGAGACCTACTTTGACCTAAAAGGGTTCAGTAGCGCTTAAAAGGTCAAATTTGCACCTTTGAAGATGAAGGACCACGCCAAGACATGGTGGAAGGCCCTTGTCGCTAGTGGTGAAGCTGACGACCTTGCGTGGGATCAATTCAAATGAATTCTATGACAGGAATTCTATCCGATGAGCTACCTTGAGGAGAGATGGGAGCGTTGGCACAGATTGTACCAACGGCGCGACCAGACCGTCTAAGACTATACGACAGAGTTTCGACGACAAGCAATGGTCATTGGCATCTCACTATCCGATCCTCAGGTATTTCGGAAATACACATCTGGACTTCAGAAATCAATTAGTACTGAGCTAAGTCTGTTCGGCGTCCAAGACATCGCGACCACAAGCACAACTGCTATGGAGATCGAGAAGAAGAACAAATCCCGCAGCGACAAAAGCACGAAGGAAAGTATGACCTCGACAAAGAAAAAGCCGAGTCCGGAGAAGAACGCTTCAAAATCGAGCACGGGTGCTTTTTGTGAACATTGTCAAGTCATGGGACATACAAAGGACAAATGCTTCAAGCTTCATCCTGAACTTCGACCAAAGAAAAACGGACCAGGGAAAAGAACAACCACGGCTACTATGACTTCACCCGACGAAGAAGTTGTTCGAGTGAATTCAGTTAATGAGGCGGATACGACCTTGTCTCTGATGGCAATGCCGAAGGAGAAGGGTTCAGATCCACCAAACGACCATCACCCAACAGAGGACTTGTTCACCATCAACATCCAGGTGAAGCATGAAGTGGTCGTAGCGATATTCGATCCCAGAAGTCAGAAGAATCTGGTCTCCGCTGGACTGGTTCGATGACTTGGTTTGAAGACAACCACACACCCGCGACCATATCTGCTGGGTTGGTTTACATCCGACGTGAACCAACAGATTACGAGTCTGTGTGTGTTGAAGTTTGCGATCTCTGCACGATATATCGATGAGGTGCAATGCGATGTTGTCCCTATCAATATCTGTCAGGTGATATTTGGGAGTCCGTATCTGCATGATCGAGACGCTCATTTCCATCGGCGAGTGCAAGAGTACGACTTCACCAAAGATGGAGTAAAGTTCGTGATCAGTAGAGACGTCCACGTCAACATTTTGAACTTGATTACCGCAAATCAAGCCAAACGGATTGTTAATGCATGTCACAAGTATGTGCTTGTCATGATTCGACTCATTGGACAAAGTGAGGGTACTCGACCAGCATTGTCGTTGGCGTGCCGAGAGGATTCTGGTCGTTTGTCGGGACTGCTGGAGGAATACAGTGATCTGTTCGAGACCACCCAGGGTTGTCCGCCAAAACGTCCAGTCGAGCACAAAATTCAGCTTGTGTCCGATGCGACACTGCCCAATCTCAGTATGTATCGCAACTCAGTATTGGAGAATGAAGAGATCAAAAGACAACTTGGTGAGTTGCTGAACGATGGTGTCATTCAACCGAGTAGTTCACCTTGTGGATCTCCTATGGTGTTAGTACCAAAGAAAGATGGGACTTGGCGTATGTGCATCGACTATCGAGTACTGAACAAGATCACCATCAAGAACCGGTACCCCCTTCCCCGTATTGACGACCTGTTAGACCAATTGAAGCATGCTGTTGTCTTCTCCAAATTGGATCCTAAGTCAGGATATCATCAAGTCAGCATCCGAGAGGAGGATACGTGGAAGACCGCGTTCAAAACACGACAAGGTCTGTTCGAATGGCTAGTCATGCCGTTTGGTCTCTGCAACGCCCCGGCAACTTTCATGCGTCTTGTGAATGACGTTTTGAGACAGTTCATCGACGACTTTGTGATCATTTACCTCGATGACATACTAGTTTATAGTCGATCGTGGGATGAGCACCTCATTCATGTCGAAAAGGTGTTTGATCAGCTTCGGCAACATCGACTTCGCCTCAACCGTAAGAAGTGCGAGTTCGGCCAGCAAACTCTACTTTACCTTGGATTCCTGGTCGGCAAAGGTACGTTGCAAATCGACCCAGATAAGGTAAAAGTGATTCACGAGTGGCCGCGACCACGAACAGTTACGGATGTGCGTAGTTTTGTGGGAGCATGCCAATATCTTCGGAAGTTCATCCGACACTTCTCGATTATGGCTTCTCCATTGCATGCATTGACCAGGATTGATCAGAAGTTCGAGTGGACAGGGAAGCATGAGGACACGTTTCTCTTGCTGAAAAGAAAGATCAGTGAGGCGCCTGTGTTAGCTTTGCTGAATCTCCAGAAACCGTTCGAGCTAGAAACCGATGCCTCAGGTTATGCGATGGGTGCAGTGCTCATGCAAGAAGGTCGACCAGTGGCATATCACTCCGAGTTGTTCCAGGGAGCTCAGAAGAACTACCCGACTTATGATAAGGAGTTATGCGCACTGCATCAGGCCGTGAAACATTGGCGGTGTTATCTCTTGGGTAAAGAGACGGTTGCCACACCGACCATCAACCATTGCAATATTTGCAAACTCAGTCCAACTACAGCAAGCTCGGCACATGAAGTGGATGTCGTATCTGTAGCAGTTTAATTTGGTGATTAAGTACAAAAAGGGCGTACACAACAAATTGGCAGACATGTTGTCGCGACCACCAATTACGACCCTCTGCTTATCAGTGTTCATGCAGATCGAGCCCTCATGTCACGATGACTACGCCACTATGTACAATGAAGATCCTGATTTTCAAACAGTATTGACTGAGCTCGAAACAGGGAAACCTACGGAGTTCGTTCATCGAGAAGGACTCTTGTACAAGGGCAATTTACTTTGCATACATCGTGGAGCACCTCGAATTCAAAGGATGCGAGAAGCGCACACATCGAAGGTAGTTGGTCACTTTGGGGTTACAAAGACGTTGCAAAATCTTCACCGACTTGTGTTCTGGCCGCGTATGCAGCAAGATGTGGCTAGTTTTGTTCGAGGCTGTGGTCTCTGCAGCATCTCGAAACCGGCAAACCGAAAATTAGGTTTGTACACTCCTTTGCCAGTTCCATCACGACCATGGGAGAGTATATCCATGGATTTCTTAGGAGGATTTCCTAAAACCCGACGTGGCAACGACTATCTATTCGTGGTTGTTGACCGGTTCTCCAAAATGATTGTTCTTATACCTTGTCGAAAGACTATCACGGGAGAAGAAGCAGCTCGGGTATTCTTTCAACACGTTTGGACACACTTCGGACTGCTGACTTCTATTGTGTCTGATCACGATACCCGGTTCCTTAGTCACTTCTGGCGATCGCTCTGGACGATGATGGACACCAAGCTGAAGAGGAGTACTGCTTTTCATCCGCAAACTGATGGTCAAACCGAGGTGGTAAATCGCACAGTCGTTCATCTCTTGAGAGGATATAACTCGAAGCACCCGAAGACCTGGGCTGAAAGCATACCATACCTGCAATTTGCTTTTAATCGAGCAGTGCATGGTTCGACTGGAAAGTTACCGTTTGAGGTCTGTTTAGGATTTCTACCACAGAGTCCATTTGACATGGAGTTTGTGATCCCTACCTCAGCATAGAACAACAAGGAAGGATCTGATCACGATCGAGAACAAAAGTTCCTGGAAGGTATTCAACGACTCCATCGTGAGGTTGAACAGAACTTGCTGAAAGCTCAACTCAAGTACAAGGCGCGACATGATTGGCACCGAGTTGATGCGCAATTTCAAGAAGGTGATATGGTATGGTTACATCTGAGTAAGGAGAGACTTAAAGGTGAAGGTAAGAAGCTCAAACCCATTCGTTATGGTCCTTTTCAGATTTTGCGAAAAGTGGGTAATAATGCTTGTCAGCTCGAGTTACCTTCATACATGGATATCTACTCGGTTGTTAATGTTGAGCACCTCAAACTCTTTGAGCCTTCAATGTTGGATGATGAGCCAGATACTATAGTACCATCTGTTGAAGACTTGGTCTATCAACGAGACGAACCTCTACGTGAAGATGTGATTCTGGAGAAGAAGGTGACTACCACCCGTAGTGGCACCAAGAAGACTTTTTGAATCGGTCGGAAAGATCAACGAGCACATGTGGCAAAGTGGTACACCAAAGAAGATGGACAAGCCCAATTTCCACATCTCCAGTTTGATCGAGAGGTTGCAACAGGGGTTGGCTCCTTCTCAACAAGGGAGTCATGATCCGGGAGGATCTCCAAGTCCTGATCGCATGCGGCTTCGCGACCAAATCCTGATCGCATACGGCTTCGTGACCAAGTCCTGATCGCATACGGCTTCGCTTCCTTAACCGTGTTCGGAAAGGATTTGCGAACATGGATGGGTCCTCGACCAGGAAAAGGAATTCGTTCCCTGTTCGGAATTGTAATCCGATCCGAATGTGTATAACTAAGCTTATCTGTTTAGGATTAGTTATATGAGTCTAATACGTTTAGGTTATTGAGTCTGATACGTACTCATACGATTGGACTATAAATACCTTGTGATTGGTCTAGTTTAGATCATCGAATTCAATCGAATACAATCGAGTATAGATTGAAGTCTTAGACACATAGTTCCCTCGATGTAGGCGAGTGCGACCTAACGTTATATGTGTAAAACCCTCTTTGAAATAAAGAGTTGTGCAATTATTTTGAGCTGTGTTTTCGATCAACCTTTGGGTTTCGGAATTTCTGAGTAAGATCCCGTTATTCCGCATATTAGAATCTGGGCGAGCCTAGTGCGAAAACCAAGGCTAGGTCTCAAACGGATCACGACGGGCCTCCACCAAGGACGCCAATGGGTTGCGAGGATTCTCCTCTGGGCCGAACTCGACCCCGAACCCGATTAGCGTAGCTCGGTGCTGATTCCCCACCGAGACAAGAGCACGGGCCCCCGCCAACTGTGCCTCTCAGAGCACCTAGGGGTTGGCGTGTTCAGAGGCGGCCAACTGCTCCCGGATGCTCCTGAACTGCTTAACAGCGGCATCCCGTGCGGCCTTGATCCATTTGATACCTAGCCTTGGTTTTCGCACTAGGTTCGCCCAGATTCTAATACGCGGAATAACGGGATCTTACTCGGAAATACCGAAACCCAAAGGTTCATCGAAAACATAGCTCAAAGTAATTGCACAACTCTTTATTTCAAAGAGGGCTTTACACGTCGAACGTTAGACACACTTGTCTATGTCGAAGGAACTATAAGTGTCTAAAACTCAAATAAGTTCTATGACTCTTCGATGATCTAAACTAGACCTATTACAAGGTATTTATAGTCCAATCGTATGAGTACGTATCAGACTTAATAACCTAAACGTATTAGACTCATATAACTAATCCTAAATAGATAAGCTTAGTTATACACATTCGGATCGGATTACAATTTCGAACAGGGAACGAATTCCTTTTCCTGGTCGGGAACCAATCCATGGTCGCGGACCCATCCATGTTTACGAATCCTTTCCGAACATGGTTAAGGTCGCGAAGCCGTATGCGATCAGGACTTGGAGATCCTCTTGGATCATGACTCCCTTGTTGAGAAGGAGCCAACCCCTGTTGCGACCTCTCGATCAAATTGGAGATGTGGAAATTGGGCTTGTCCATCTTATTTGGTGTACCACTTTGCCGCACGTGCTCGTTGATCTTTCCGACCGATTCGAAAAGTCTCCTTAGTGCCACTGCGGGTGGTAGTCACCTTCTTCTCCAGAATCACATCTTCACGTAGAGGTTCATCTTGTTGATAGACCAAGTCTTCAACAGATGGTACTATAGTATCTGGCTCATCATCCAGCATTGAAGGCTCAAAGAGTTTGAGGTGCTCAACATTAACAACCGAGTAGATATCCATGTATGGAGGTAACTCAAGCTGACAAGCATTATTACCCACTTTCCGCAAAATCCAAAAAGTACCATAACGAATGGGTTTGAGCTTCTTACCTTCACCTTTAAGTCTCTCCTTACTCAGATGTAACCATACCATATCACCTTCTTGAAATTGCGCATCAACTCAGTGCCAATCATGTCGCGCCTGGTACTTGAGTTGAGCTTTCAGCAAGTTCTGTTCAACCTCACGATGGAGTCGTTGAATACCTTCCAGGAACTTTTGTGCTCGATCCTAATCAGATGCTTCCTTGTCGTTCTGTGCTGAGGTAGGGATCACAAACTCCATATCGAATGGACTCTGTGGTAGAAATCATAAACAAACCTCAAACGGCGACTTCCCAGTCGAACCATGCACTGCTCGATTAAAAGCAAACTGCAGGTACGGTATGCTTCCATCCCAGGTCTTCGGATGCTTCGAGTTATATCCTCTCAAGAGATGAACGACTGTGCGATTTACCACCTCGGTTTGACCATCAGTTTGAGGATGAAAAGCAGTACTCCTTTGTAGCTTGGTGTCCATCATCGTCCAGAGCGATCGCCAAAAGTGACTAAGGAACCGGGTATCGCGATCAGACACAATAGAAGTCGGCAGTCCGAAGTGTGTCCAAACGTGTTGAAAGAATACCCGAGCTGCCTCTTCTCCCGTGATAGTCTTCCGACAAGGTATGAGATCAATCATTTTGGAGAACCGATCAACGACCACGAATAGATAGTCGTTGCCACGTCGGGTCTTAGGCAATCCTCCCAAGAAATCCATGGATATGCTCTCCCATGGTCGCGATGGAACTGGCAAAGGAGTGTACAAACCTAATTTTCGGTTTGCCAGTTTCGAGATGCTGCAGCGACCACAGCCTCGAACAAAACTAGCCACATCTTGCTGCATACGCGGCCAAAACACATGTCGGTGAAGATTTTGCAACGTCTTTGTAATCCCAAAGTGACCAGCTACCTTCGATGTGTGCGCTTCTCGCATCCATTGAATTCGAGATGCTCCACGAGGTATGCAAAGTAAATTGCCCTTGTACAAGAGTCCTTCTTGACGAACGAACTCCGTAGGTTTCCCTGTTTCGAGCTCAGTTAGTGCTGTTTGAAAATCAGGGTCTTCACTGTACGTAGTGGCATAGTCATCATGACATGAGGGCTCGATCTGCATGAACGCTGATAAGTAGAGGGTCGTAACCGGTGGTCGCTGTAACATCCCAGTTTTGGCTATCTTTTCTGCTTGCGAATCAGCATATCTTCTTTGGAATCCCTGAGGTCTCAACCCTATCTTGATCTTAGGTATGCCACTACCTTAACCTAAAAAGTTGGCAGCTAAACTTCATCTCCCAGATCATTTTCACATTTCAGTCCAAAGGTGCTTTAGTTTAATCCTTTTCAGAATTTTCAGAAAACCCAAAAAGGCTAAAAGTCCCAGATCATCTCCAAATCCAAATCTGATCAAGTGATTATCTTTCTTTCATTTTTCTGAACATTTTTCCCTTCTGGAAGAATTCCAGAATCTCAACCGAAACCCTAGTTTCAGCCCCGACAAAAGTTTCAAACCCTAATTACCCTGTTTTCGATTCTTGTCAAAACCACCAGATCTTATCGGATTTTACCATTTTTCCTGCTGGATGAGTCTAAGACATTTAGTAACACTCATCTGCAAAGTCAAAATTCAAATCAGCCCTTCAGATTTCCAGAATTGCAAATAGGCCCAAGTCCCCGAGCCAAAACCCTCACAGTTTAGTCCAAACCTTCGCAAATCAGTCTAAAGTTCGCAACCAGGCCCCTGTGCCATTTTCGACCACGACCAGAGCAATTCGACCAGAGCCCGGCCGTTTTGCCTCGCCGTTGAACTCGCCGCCGGCGAAGTTCCCCGCCTGCCACCATCGCAGTCACGTAGCCACCACCGCGCACAACTGTACCGCCACCGTGGAGCAGTTCACCCGCGCTGTGCCGTGTTCTTCCCCGCGCGCGCGTGCCTGCTGTTGTCAGGAGCTTCACGCCACATGGCTGCCATCCCGGAGATCGCTATCTCGCCGTCCTGACAAAATCCCGATTCCGCGCGATACACCGTCTCTGGCAGAGCTCCCGCCGTGTCCCGATATGCCTCGTTGACCGCTCCAGCGCCAGGAAAATATCTCACCGGCGATTGCTGCAACTCCCGAGAGCTCAACCCCGCAGCTATATAAAGCCCCCTTGCCCAGCATCTCTTCACACACCACCCGCAGTTGTATACCTTAGCCTCCACCACCAGAGATCAAGCCAGCTACTCAGCGCCGCCGCGAAGACCTTCTTCCCCGGTGAGCAACTTCTGAAGCTCACGGCGCCAGCTTCGCCCGCAGCTTCCCCCTCCAAACCGACACCACCAGTAAGGTCCCCTCATCCCCCTGTATGTTTCATAGCCGTTAATTGACCCCCGGCGAACCTCAACGCCGGCAATCACCGGAAAAGCCGTAATCCCCTGTTCCCCTAATGCCGAGTGATTCAAGCCAAATTGATGCTCATGCCAGTAGAGAATAATGATCAGTGAGCTAGGAGGAACAAGCCTACAAGTTTGGAATCGCCAATTTTGCCCCGAGCGTCGAATTTCCATGTTCGAGCCTCGGCAGTTCGCCGGAGAACGCCGCCGTGCTTCTCCAGCCATTCTCTGGCAAAATTGAGTACACCAATAGCTTTGTGATGACCCCTAGATGCTTCCCGAGCGTGGAATTGAGTCCAAACGCCCTGAAACGAAAACGCCCAAATCGGTGCCTTCGTCTTCGGCCCCGATCGCCGGAGTTCATTTTCCGGCCAAACCAGCCAATGAAACATTGTCATCTAGCTAGGCCTCAACCCCCTGAGCAATTTACTCCACTGGCTCGAACCCTGAATCGGCCTAGATCAAAAGTTATGACCATGCCAAGATTACTGTCCAGTAGTTCAGGCCACCGTGTTTGCTCACCGGATTTGGCCACCCTCCGGCCACTTTCTGCCCTTGAGCCTGTTGAGAGTTTTGTAGCTGTTATCAAGGCCTAAGCCCCAGACAAAGTTGTGCATCAATTGGAGTCCTGAGTCAAAATTTATGCAATGCCCTAGTTTCTGGCCATGTCTAGCACTATGTCAGTGCATGTCCACTAGTGGCATTGGGTGATTTAGACCTGTTACATTTGAGCAATTGAAATGCCACTTTGTCCACTAAGCCTTTTGAGCCATGTTCTACAACGTTCCCTACTGTCACATCTCCAGAAAACAGACCTAGAACCAATTTAGGGCTATGTCAAGCCATAAGCCGAATGTCAGCCCTTCGACATTCAAGTCCTTTCGAGCCCATCTCTTCGATCAATATCAAGTAACCTTGTCCAAACCATTTCCCCTGCATGCATGATATAATTACGTATTATTTTCTAGTGCTTGTATGCTTATATAGTATGTATGTGTTGTTTGTACCTGCCGTGGAACCAGACGTTGAAGGAACAGAAGAGATCTTCGAGGATTCATCTGAGCAGCTAGACCCATCACTGCAAGGCAGTCTCAAACCCCTGATCATGTCTAGCCTACTATTTTGAAATGAAGTATGTTAACTGTTTTCAAGTATATGCATGCCTTAGATTCAAATAAGAATTATGTTTCAATAAAATGATTAGATATGACCTAAATAACTGTAAAGCCCTTTTGACATTGAATATCCCTGCACCCTTGTCACCCTAGAATGTCATGCTTAGGCTATGCTATGCTCAAATTATATGTTAAATGTTGAATGGTCACATATGAGAAAAGCTTGTTCAAAACCCCTTTTTGTGAAAGAAAATGTGATTGGTATCGATGGTGAGGATGGTTTGATTGGATGGTGCTGTGTGCGCACTGGGAATGTGAAAGACTCCTCACTAGAGATTCATAAGGACTAGAATCTTGTGTTGTGCTTCTATGCAGCATGAAAAACGTACCAACCACTTGCCCGGTTATGGGACGGGCGCAACTTAGTAGCTTTCTTTAGTATTAGCTTTTCCCTGCAATGGTTGTCGATCCAGCTTCTTGCGAGAACTGGTGGGCCGCAGAAGGCCATGAGTGATGTGAGTTCAGAAAAATTATGAGAGGAAAAGGTGGAAAGGAGGAAGACGCCCTAAGCCAGATTAAGTCGTGCGCGACTGTAATCAAGAGAGGCTATGTGTCTTGCGAGAACATAGACCCAGGCTAGGAAGTAAGGCAGTGGGGAGGACCCACAACGGTACTTGAGACTTAACTGTCTATTTACCGGGCAGGGAATAGTTAATGCTAGGACTGTAAATTGTTGTGTCATCTCGGCCTTGTCACATGCGTAAAAGTCGCATGAAGCTGATCCGACTTGAAAGCCGAATGATTGGTGGATTAAGGTGGTACACCTTTGCAAAGTATAAAAAGTATCGGATACTCTGAGCTCCCAGGTTATGGAGTCTGCGCGCTGTGGATTCTATTCACGTCGATGCAGCACAAGTAGCTTTTGGAAGGTTTTCACAAAATCTGAGTAAAGTGGTGACTCATGAAAGACCGCCACACACAACATTTTCTGAAAACCTAGCTTAGGATTTTAAAAGCCTCGCTTTCGAAAATAAAGACCTTTTTGTCAAAACTGTGTGTGAAAATCTATTCTATATACATATATAAAGCCAAAGAACCATTCTTTGAGAAATTCCCCCTCATCTATTTGTACATGCATTGTTACTTGGGACTTGTTGAGCACCATGTGGACAACGTGCTCACCCTTGCTTTTACAAACAAATTTAGAAGAAGGATTCGTTGACCCTGAATCTTACGGTCTTGAACCAATGCGGAACAAGAAGAAGAAACTGAAGACCCAGCTTGTTAGAGGGTTATGTACCAAAGTGGAGTCAGATGTGGAGAAGGCCCGTGCAACACCGCTGCTGCTGAAAAAGAAGACGATGAAGTTCTTTTGCCTGCTATCGTTGTTTTATTTTGTGCCGACCTTTGTGTCGAAAACTCCTTAATTTGTATCAACATTTAAATGCGTCGTTTTGGCGCTAAGTTATTGTAATGTTGGTCCTTGTGATCAGCACTTGTTTTTAATTACTCGCATTTTTATATAATGCATCTTGTTATTGTGTGCTACAATGTACCATTTCTGAGTGCAACCCACCTGGGCGGTTGCCACTGGATTCCTCAAATGAGGGTCCCACAGTTGCGACAACATATCCGCCAATTTGTTGTGTACGCCCTTTTTGTACTTAATCACTAGATTAGACTGCTGCAGATACGACATCCACTTCATGTGCCGAGCTTGCTGTAGCTTGGACTGAGTTTGCAAATATTGTAATGGTTGATGGTCGGTGTGGACAACCGTCTCTTTACCCAAGAGATAACACCGCCAATGTTTCACGGCCTGATGTAGTGCGCATAACTCCTTATCATAAGTCGGATAGTTCTTCTGAGCGTGATCCGTTTGAGACCTAGTCTTGGTTTTCGCACTAGGCTCGCCCAGATTCTAATATGCGGAATAACGGGATCTTACTCGGAGATACCGAAACCCAAAGTAATTGCACAACTCTTTATTTCAAAGAGGACTTTACACGTCGAACGTTAGGCACACTTGCCTACGTCGAAGGAACTATAAGTGTCTAAAACTCAAATAAGTTCTATGACTCTTCGATTGAATTCGATGATCTAAACTAGAGCTATTACAAGGTATTTATAGTCCAATCGTATGAGTACGTATCAGACTTAGAGACCTAAACGTATTAGACTCATATAACTAATCCTAAACAGATAAGCTTAGTTATACACATTCGGATTGGATTACAATTCCGAACAGGGAACGAATTCCTTTTCCTGGTCGCGAACAAATCCATGGTCGCGGACTCATCCAGGTCGCGAATCCTTTCCGAACACGGTTAAGGTCGCGAAGCCGTATGCGATCAGGACTTGGTCGCGAAGCCGTATGCGATCAGGACTTGGAGATCCTCCCGGATCATGACTCCCTTGTTGAGAAGGAGCCAACCCCCGTTGCGACCTCTCGATCAAACTGGAGATGTGGAAATTGGGTTTGTCCATCTTCTTTGGTGTACCACTTTGCCGCACGTGCTCGTTGATCTTTCCGACCGATTCGAAAAGTCTCCTTGGTGCCACTGCGGGTGGTAGTCACCTTCTTTTCCAGAATCACATCTTCACGTAAAGGTTCACCTCGTTGATAGACCAAGTCTTCAACAGATGGTACTATGGTATCTGGCTCATCATCCAACATTGAAGGCTCGAAGAGTTTGAGGTGCTCAACATTGACAACCGAGTAAATATCCATGTATGGAGGTAACTCAAGCTGACAAGCATTATTACCCACTTTCCGCAAAATCCGGAAAGGACCATAACGAATGGGTTTGAGCTTCTTACCTTCACCTTTAAGTCTCTCCTTACTCAGATGTAACCATACCATATCACCTTCTTGAAATTGCGCATCAACTCGGTGCCGATCATGTCGCGCCTTGTACTTGAGTTGAGCTTTCAGCAAGTTCTGTTCAACCTCACGATGGAGTCGTTGAATACCTTCCAGGAACTTTTGGGCTCGATCCTGATCAGATGCTTCCTTGTTGTTCTGTGCTGAGGTAGGGATCACAAACTCCATATCGAATGGACTCTGTGGTAGAAATCCTAAACAGACCTCAAACGGTGACTTTCCAGTCGAACCATGCACTGCTCGATTAAAAGCAAACTGCAGGTACGGTATGCTTCCATCCCAGGTCTTCGGGTGCTTCGAGTTATATCCTCTCAAAAGATGAACAACTGTGCGATTAACCACCTCGGTTTGACCATCAGTTTGCGGATGAAAAGCAGTACTCCTCTTCAGCTTGGTGTCCATCATCGTCCAGAGCGATCGCCAAAAGTGACTAAGGAACCGGGTATCGCGATCAGACACAATAGAAGTCGGCAGTCCGAAGTGTGTCCAAACGTGTTGAAAGAATACCCGAGCTGCCTCTTCTCCCGTGATAGTCTTCCGACAAGGTATAAGAATAATCATTTTGGAGAACCGATCAACGACCACGAATAGGTAGTCGTTGCCACGTCGGGTCTTAGGCAATCCTCCCAAGAAATCCATAGATATGCTTTCCCATGGTCGCGATGGAACTGGCAAAGGAGTGTACAAACCTATTTTTCGGTTTGCCGGTTTCGAGATGCTGCAGAGACCACAGCCTCGAACAAAGCTAGCCACATCTTGCTGCATACGCGGCCAAAACACATGTCGGTGAAGATTTTGCAACGTTTTTGTAACCCCAAAGTGACCAGCTACCTTCGATGTGTGCGCTTCTCGCATCCATTGAATTCGAGGTGCTCCACGAGGTATGCAAAGTAAATTGCCCTTGTACAAGAGTCCTTCTCGACGAACGAACTCCATAGGTTTCCTTGTTTCGAGTTCAGTCAGTACTGTTTGAAAATCAGGGTCTTCACTGTACATAGTGACATAGTCATCATAACATGATGGCTCGATCTGCATGAACGCTGATAAACAGAGGGCCATAACTGGTGGTCGCGACAACATGTCTGCCAATTTGTTGTGTACGCCCTTTTTGTACTTAATCACCAGATTAAACTGCTGCAGATACGACATCCACTTCATGTGCCGAGCTTGCTGTAGCTTGGACTGAGTTTGCAAATATTGCAATGGTTGATGGTCGGTGTAGACAACCGTCTCTTTCCCCAAGAGATAACACCGCCAATGTTTCACGGCCTGATGCAGTGCGCATAACTCCTTATCATAAGTCAGGTAGTTCTTCTGAGCTCCCTGGAATAACTCGGAGTGATATGCCACTGGTCGACCTTCTTGCATGAGCACTGCTCCCATCGCATAACCTGAGGCGTCGGTTTCTAGCTCGAACGGTTTCTGGAGATTCGGCAAAGCTAACACAGGCGCCTCGCTAATCTTCCTTTTCAGCAAGAGAAACGTGTCCTCATGTTTCCCTGTCCACTCGAACTTCTGATCGATCTTGGTTAATGCATGCAACGGAGAAGCCATAATCGAGAAGTGTCGGATAAACTTCCGAAGGTATTGGCATGCTCCCACAAAACTGCGCACATCTGTAACTGTTCGCGGTCGCGGCCACTCGCGAATCACTTTTACCTTATCTGGGTCGATTTGCAACGTACCGTTGCTGACCAGGAATCCAAGGTAAAGTAGAGTTTGCTGGCTGAACTCGCACTTCTTACGGTTGAGGCGAAGTCGATGTTGCCGAAGCTGATCGAACACCTTTTCGACATGAATGAGGTGCTCATCCCACGAACGACTATAAACCAATATGTCGTCGAGGTAAACGATCACAAAGTCGTCGATGAACTGTCTCAATACGTCATTCATAAGACGCATGAAAGTTGCCGGGGCGTTGCAGAGACCAAACGCCATGACCAGCCATTCGAACAGACCTTGTCGTGTTTTGAATGCGGTCTTCCACGTATCCTCCTCTCGGATGCTGACTTGATGATATCCTGACTTAAGATCCAATTTGGAGAAGACAACAGCATGCTTCAATTGGTCTAGCAGGTCATCAATACGAGGAAGGGGGTACCGGTTCTTGATGGTGATCTTGTTCAGTGCTCGATAGTCGATGCACATACGCCAAGTCCCATCTTTCTTTGGTACTAACACCACAGGAGATCCACAAGGTGAACTACTTGGTTGAATGACACCATCGTTCAGCAACTCACCAAGTTGTCTTTTGATCTCTTCATTCTCCAATACTGAGTTGCGATACATACTCAGATTGGGCAGTGTCGCATCGGACACAAGCTGAATTTCGTGCTCGACTGGACGTTTCGGTGGACAACCCTGGGTAGTCTCGAACAGATCACTGTATTTCTCCAGTAGTCCCGACAAACGACCAGAATCTTCTTGGCACGCCAACGACAATGCTGGTCGAGTACCCTCACTTTGTCCAATGGGTCGAATCATGACAAGCACATACTTGTGACATGCATTAATAATCCGTTTGGCTTGATTTGCGGTAATCAATTTCGAAGTGTTGACGTGGACGTCTCTACTGATTACGAACTTAACCCCGTCTTTGGTGAGGTCGTACTCTTGCGCTCGCCGATGGAAATGAGCGTCTCGATCATACAGATACGGACTCCCAAAGATCACCTGACAGATATCGATAGGGACAACATCGCATTGCACCTCATCGATATACCGTGCAGAGATCGCAAACTTCAACACACACTGACTCGTAATCTGTTGGTTCACGTCGGATGTAAACCAACCCAGCGGATATGGTCGCGGGTGTGTGGTTGTCTTCAAACCAAGTCGCCGAACCAGTCCAGCGGAGACCAAATTCTTTTGACTTCCTGGATCGAATATCGCTGCGACCACTTCGTGCTTCACCTGGATGTTGATGGTGAACAAGTCCTCCGTTGGGTGATGGTCGTTCGGTGGATCGCAATCCTTCTCCTTCGGCATTGCCATCAGAGACAAGGTCGTATCCGCCTCATTAACCGAATTCACTCGGACAACTTCTTCATCGGGTGAAGTCGCAATAGCCGTGGCTGTTCTTTTCCCTGGTCCGTTTTTCTTTGGTCGAAGTTCAGGATGAAGCTTGTAACATTTGTCCTTGGTATGCCCCGCGACTTGACAATTTTCGCAAAAGGCACCCGTGCCCGATTTTGAAGCGTTCTTCTTCGGACTCGGCTTTTTCTTTGTAGAGGTCGCACTTTCCTTCGTGCTTTTGTCGCTGCGGGATTTGTTCTTCTTCTCGATCGCCATAGCAGTTGTGCTCGCGGTCGCAATGTCTTGGACACCGAACAGACTTAGCTCAGTACTGATCGATTTCTGAAGTCCAGATGTGTACTTCCGAAATACCTGAGGGTCGGATAGTGAGATGCCAATGACCATTGCTTGTCGCCGAAACTCTGTCGTATAGTCTTGGACGGTCTGGTCGCGCCGTTGGTACAATCTGTGCCAACGCTCTCATCTCTCCTCAAGGTAACCCATCGGATAGAATTCTTGTCGCAGAAGTCATTTGAATTGACCCCACGCAAGGTCGTCAGCTTCACCACTGGCGACAAAGGCCTTCCACCATGTCTTGGCGTGGTCCTTCATCTTCAAAGGTGCAAACTTCACCTTTTGAGCGCTACTGAACCCTTTTAGGTCAAAGTAGGTCTCAAGTTGATCGATCCAAGAATCCAGCTTTTCGGCATCGATCACCCCATCATATATGGGTATATCAATCTTAGCGTCGACCTTAAAAGATCCGACAGCTAAGGAGGTGTTGGCGAGGTCGTCGGTTTTGTGGTCGCCTTCATCTTCATCTTCGTCTGCACTACGCAAGTCTTCACCACTCTTCTCACCAGTAACCTTCCCTACTTCAGGAGGTACAATCATGGCCTGCTGCTTAATCCAAGCAAGCACGGTTTCCATGTCGGTGGAGAGCTTAGCCACTTGTTCGGCTAGGTTAGCTTGAACGGAGGTATCGTCAGACATTGTCGGAGACGCGGCTGTAGGAACCCTCAATTGATCGCCTGGAGTTTCGCCGGAGGTTTTGTAACCCTGGCGAGTCTTCACCATCCACAGGATAGGAAAGTTGCTCTGATACCAACTTGATCCGTTTGAGACCTAGTCTTGGTTTTCGCACTAGGCTCGCCCAGATTCTAATATGCGGAATAACGGGATCTTACTCGGAGATACCGAAACCCAAAGTAATTGCACAACTCTTTATTTCAAAGAGGACTTTACACGTCGAACGTTAGGCACACTTGCCTACATCGAAGGAACTATAAGTGTCTAAAACTCAAATAAGTTCTATGACTCTTCGATTGAATTCGATGATCTAAACTAGAGCTATTACAAGGTATTTATAGTCCAATCGTATGAGTACGTATCAGACTTAGAGACCTAAACGTATTAGACTCATATAACTAATCCTAAACAGATAAGCTTAGTTATACACATTCGGATTGGATTACAATTCCGAACAGGGAACGAATTCCTTTTCCTGGTCGCGAACCAATCCATGGTCGCGGACTCATCCAGGTCGCGAATCCTTTCCGAACACGGTTAAGGTCGCGAAGCCGTATGCGATCAGGACTTGGTCGGGAAGCCGTATGCGATCAGGACTTGGAGATCCTCCCAGATCAGAGCGCCTTGGAATAACTCAGAGTTATATGCCACTGGTCGACCTTCTTGCATGAGCACTGCGCCCATTGCACAACCTGAGGCATCGGTTTCTAGCTCTAACGGTTTCTGGAGATTCGGCAAAGCTAACACAGGCGCCTCGCTGATCTTCCTTTTCAGCAAGAGAAACATGTCCCCATGTTTCCCTGTCCACTCGAACTTCTAATCGATCCTGGTTAATGCATGCAATGGAGAAGCCACAATCGAGAAGTGTCGGATGAACTTCCGAAGATATTGGCATGCTCCCACAAAACTACGCACATCCGTAACTGTTCGTGGTCGCGGCCACTCGCGAATTACTTTTACCTTATCTGGGTCAATTTGCAACGTACCGTTGTCGACCAGGAATCTAAGGTAAAGTAGAGTTTGCTGGCCGAATTCGCACTTCTTACAGTTGAGGCGAAGTCGATGTTGCCGAAGCAGATCGAATACCTTTTCGACATGAATGAGGTGCTCATCCCACGAACGACTATAAACTAGTATGTCGTCGAGGTAAACAATCACAAAGTCATCGATGAACTGTCTCAAGACGTCATTCATAAGACGCATGAAAGTTGCCGGGGCGTTGCAGAGACCAAACGGCATGACTAGCCATTCGAACAGACCTTGTCGTGTTTTGAATGCGGTCTTCCATGTATCCTCCTCTCGGATGCAGACTTGATGATATCCTGACTTAAGATCCAATTTGGAGAAGACAACAACATGCTTCAATTGGTCTAACAGGTCGTCAATACGGGGAAGGGGGTACCGGTTCTTGATGGTGATCTTGTTTAGTGCTCGGTAGTCGATGCACATATGCCAAGTCCCATCTTTCTTTGGTACTAACACCACAGGAGATCGGCAAGGTAAACTACTCGGTTGAATGACACCATCGTTCAGCAACTCACCAAGTTGTCTTTTGATCTCTTCATTCTCCAATACTGAGTTGCGATATATACTCAGATTGGGCAGTGTCACATTGGACACAAGCTGAATTTCGTGCTCGACTGGACGTTTCGGCGGACGACCCTGAGTAGTCTCGAACAGATCACTGTATTCTTCCAGTAGTCCTAACAAACGACCAGAATCCTCTCGGCACGCCAATGATAGTGCTGATCGAGGACCCTCAACTTGACCAATGGGTCGAATCATGACAAGCACATACTTGTGACATGCATTAACAATTCGTTTGGCCTGATTTGCGGTAATCAAGTTCGAAGTGTTGACGTGGACGTCTCTACTGATCACAAACTTAACTCCGTCTTTGGTGAGGTCGTACTCTTGCGCTCGCCGATGGAAGTGAGCGTCTCGATCATACAGATATGGACTCCCAAAGATCACCTGACAGATATCGATAGGGACAACATCGCATTGCACCTCATCGATATATCGTGCAGAGATCGCAAACTTCAACACACACTGAATCGTAATCTGTTGGTTCACGTCGGATGTAAACCAACCCAGCGGATATGGTCGTGGGTGTGTGGTTGTCTTCAAACCAAGTCGTCGAACCAGTCCAGCGGAGACCAGATTCTTCTGACTTCCGGGATCGAATATCGCTGTGACCACTTCGTGCTTCACCTGGATGTTGATGTTGAACAAGTCCTCCGTTGGGTGATGGTCGTTCGGTGGATCCGAACCCTTCTCCTTCAGCATTTCCATTAGAGATAAGGTCGTATCCACCTCATTAACCGAATTCACTCGGATAACTTCTTCGTCGGGTGAAGTCGCAGTAGCCGTGGTTGTTCTTTTCCCTGGTCCGTTTTTCTTTGGTGGAAGTTCAAGATGAAGCTTGTAGCATTTGTCCTTCGTATGTCCCGCGACTTGACAATGTTCACAAAAGGCACCCGTGCCCGATTTTGAAGCATTTTTCTTCGGACTCGGCTTCTTCTTTGTCAAGGTCACACTTTCCTTCGTGCTTTTGTCGCTGCGGGATTTGTTCTTCTTCTTGATCGCCATAGCAGTTGTGCTCGCGGTCGCGATGTCTTGGATGCCGAACAGACTTAGCTCAGTACTGATCGATTTCTGAAGTCCAGATGTGTATTTCCGAAATACCTGAGGGTTGGATAGTGAGATGCCAATGACCATTGCTTGTCGCCGAAACTTTGTCGTGTAGTCTTGGACGGTCTGGTCGCGTCGTTGGTACAATCTGTGCCAACGCTCCCATCTCTCCTCAAGGTAGCCCATCGGATAGAATTCTTGTCGCAGAAGTCATTTGAATTGACCCCACGTAAGGTCGTCAGCTTCACCACTGGCGACAAGGGCCTTCCACCATGTCTTGGCGTGGTCCTTCATCTTCAAAGGTGTAAACTTCACCTTTTGAGTGCTACTGAACCCTTTCAGGTCAAAGTAGGTCTCAAGTTGATCGATCCAAGAATCCAGCTTCTCGGCATCGATCACCCCATCATATATGGGTATATCAATCTTAGCGTCAACCTTAAAAGATCCGAATGCTAAGGAGGTGTTGGCGAGGTCGTCGGTTTTGTGGTCGCCTTCGTCTTCATTTTCGTCTGCCCTGCGCAAGTCTTCACCAGTCTTCTCACCCGTAACCTTCCCTACTTCAGGAGGTACAATCATGGCCTGTTGCTTAATCCAAGCAAGCACGGTTTCCATGTCGGTGGAGAGCTTAGCCACTTGTTCGGCTAGGTTAGCTTGAACGGGGATATCATCAGACATTATCGGAGACGCGGCTGTAGGAACCATCGATTGATCGCATGGATTTTCACCGGAGGTTTTGTAATCCTGGTGAGTCTTCACCATCCACAGGATAGGAAAATTGCTCTGATACCAACTTGATCCATTTGAGACCTAACCTTCGTTTTCACACTAGGCTCGCCCAGATTCTAATATGCGGAATAACGGGATCTTACTCAGAAATACCGAAACCCAAAGGTTGATCGAAAACACAGCTCAAAGTAATTGCACAACTCTTTATTTCAAAGAGGGCTTTACACGTCGAACGTTAAACACACTTGTCTACGTCGAAGGAACTATAAGTGTCTAAAACTCAAATAAGTTCTATGACTCTTCGATGATCTAAACTAGACCTATTACAAGGTATTTATAGTCCAATCGTATGAGTACGTATCAGACTTAATAACCTAAACGTATTAGACTCATATAACTAATCCTAAACAGATAAGCTTAGTGTCGTGGTATTGCGAATACCCCGGGAGGTTTAGTGAACGATCCTAGCGAAGAAAACGCGACGCGGGCTGACCGGGTGACCGGTCCTCCCCCGCCGGACAAGCACAAGAAGTAACACGGAGATTTATACAGGTTCGGGTCCCGGTGGGGGGCCCTAGTCCTGTCGGCGTGCTTCCGACTGGAGTCGGCTGGGGAGGCTCTGTGAGACCCCCATTTGAGGATCACCTTGGTAACCGCCCAGGTAGGTTACACACAGCATGATGCCACATGAGCTCAAACCACACCAACATAGTAATATCATTAAACAAGCATCCGGCCAACATGAGCCAATATTACATAGCCAAAGCACCGAAAATGGCGCTAAGTAGAGTTGCTAAGAAGATAACCAGTTTATCAGAACCAGAATCGGTATCCAAGTACCAAACACACAACATAAAGCACAAGGCAACGACAAACAGCTTGACTTCCATCAGCAGCGGGGTTGGAGGGACTTTTCCCACATCTGACTTGACTTGGTGCATGATCCTCCTAGAAAGTGGGCTCGTCCGGGGTGCTTCCATCTTCAGCTGAGTACTCATAACTGAAGGAATCGGGATCCTCGAATCCCTCTTCTACAGTTGGATATAAATGCAAGGGTGAGCACTTGGTGCTCAGCAACACTCATTCCAAGGGTTAATACAATTGTGCTTACATGAGGGTGAAACATATGATTCTGGGGTTTCAGTCCCATATGGATAGGGATATATAGATTTCCAAGTTACTTATTCAGTAAAACAGTACTTTGTCGAGAAAATGATACTTTAAACATTAAACAGGTTTTCAGTAAAACGTTAGGTGTAGTGGTCTCCCATGAGTCACTACTTTGTTAACCACATTCTGAAAACATTCCAAATATTACTTGTGCTATAACCCATGGATAACATCCACTACGAAAAGACTCCAGAACCTGGGAGTACAGAGTATCTGATACTTCTTTTACACTTTGCAAAGGTGTACCTCTTTTTAAATCCACTGGTTCACTCGGCTTTCAAGTCGGTACAGCTCCATGTGACATATACACATGTGACAAGGCCGAGATCACACAACGCTTTTACAGTTCAGTATTAACAGTATCCCTGCCCAGTAAATAGACAATTAAGTCTCAAGTACTGTTGTGGGTCCTACCCACTGCCTTACTTCCTAGCCTTTGGCTTATGTTCCCGCAAGACAGATAGCCTTGGTCTGTGTCCACGCAAGACATATGACCATTCAAGATTACAACCGCGCACGGCTTAATCTGAGGCGTAGGGCGCCTTCCTTCTTTCCACCTTTATCTCTCATCATTTTTCTGAACTCACATCACTCATGGCCGAACTGCGGCCCACCAGTTTCCACGCGAGAAACCAGACCGACAAACCATGCAGGGAACTGCTAATGCCAAAAAGCTACTAAGTTGTGCCTGTCCCATACCAGGCAAGTGGTTGGTACGTTTACAATTCGCATAGAGACACAGCACAAGGTTCTTGTCCTTATGAACCAATAGTGAGGAACATTCACATTCCCTGGTGCGCACCGCACCCTCTCCATACAATCCAATCCTCACTACTGATCCCTTTTATCAGTTTTCTTGACAAAACGGTTTTCATGTAACTCCTCATATATTTGACCATTTCAAGTTTAATGTGGATATTCAGTATATGAGTCCTAGGGTGACAAAAGCATATATGTAAAGGTTCGATAACAAAAGGGGTTTCATGACTCATTAGGTAGTATCTACTCATGTCATTCAAACATAACTTGTATCTCAAATAAGCATGCATGGTAAGAAACAGTGAATATACTTCATATGAAAATATTGGGTGAGACATGATCAAAGGAATGAGGCTTGCCTTGCAATGCTGGGTCTAAGTACTCAGATGATTCTTCAAAGACTTCCTCTGCTCCTTCAACTTCTGACTCTGCAGCAATCAACCAACACACATATACATACCATAAGCATACAGGAAATAGTTTTCATAGAAACTAGTAAGTAAATAAGTCATGCATGCAGGGGAAAAGGTTAGGGCAAGGTCACAAGGGCTCTGGTCGAAGAAACGGCTAAAAAGGATTGAACGTCGAAGGGTCGACATTCGGTTCATGGCTTTGGCATACCTTTAAACTGATCTTAGGATGGTTTTCTGGAGAAGTGATAGAAGGGAAAGATGTAGAACACAACTCCAGGAATCTAGGGGACAAAGTGACATTTCCATTGCTCAACCAGAAGGGGTCAAACAAGGCTAATGCCAGTGGCTGACATGCACTGACATAGTGCTGGACATGGCCAGAAACTAGGGCATGGCTTAACTTTTGATCCAGGGCTCCAATTGATGCAACACTTTGTCTGGGAGGTAGGCATTACTAACAGGAATAAAATACTCAACAGGGACAAGAGCTGAAAGTGGCCGGAGTGTGGCCAAATCCGGCGATGAACTGCGGTGGCGACACGGCACAGACATTGATCTGGACAAATGTTTGGCAAAGGCATAACTCACAATCTAGGCAGATCCAGGTGTCGAGCTAGTCGAAGAAAATGCTCAGGGAGGTGAGGCGAAGCTAAGGGACAAAGTGGTGTTGGCTAAATTGGCCGGGAAAGAATTCCAGCGAACTGTGCCGGAGAAGACGACTTTGGAATTGGGGATTTTTGATACAAGGCGAATGAGCTCAATTCCAAGCTTGGGGATGATCTCTAGGGCACAACAAGGCTACTGGAGGGGTCAATTTTGCTGGGAGATGGCCGGAGAAGCTCGGCGGCGAGGTCCAGCAAACTGACGAACTTCCAGATCGGGATTTCTTCGATTTTGATTCCACAGGCTTGCTCTACTAAGCTCACTGATCCCCTTTCTCTACTAACACGAAGGCCAATTTGGGATGAATCGAACAGCATTGGGGAAACAGGGCAAATGGGCTTTTCCGATGATCGCCGGCGTTAGGGATCGCCGGGATGCAATTGGCTGCTATGACACAGAGAGGGTGAAGAGGGGAACTCACGGATGAACTTGGATCGAAGAGAGGGGCTGTGGAATGAGCTGGCACCGTGAGCTCTCTCACTGGCTCGCCGGAGAAGAAGGTGGTCGCGGTGGAGTTTGGGACTTAGCCGATTTTCTGGAGGCTTGAGGTTCTCACAGCACAGGGAGGGTTTAAATAGGCACGAGGACGGAGCTTGCGAGGGATAAAGCGACAGCGGTTGCTTGCACCGGGGAGAAGCTTGTCGGGCGCAGGCGCAACGACGGCGACGGCGATGTGATGCGCTTCAGGCGGTGCTGCAGCTTTGCCAGTGATGCCAGGGTGCCTTGGAACTTCGTCCGGGACGGCGCAGATGCGGAGGCGACAACGTAGCTCCGGCAACGACACGTACACGCATGCAATGCCACGGCAACGGGCATGCGCGCGCGAAAATGCTGCTGGAGCGCGGCCGTTTAACTGCTGGACAAGGCGAAGCAATGGCGTTGGCACGTGCGCGCGGGGTGGCTCGGTTGTTCACAGCACAGGTGACAAGAAGCGGTGGCCGGCGGCGAGCAAACGCGGCGAAAACACGGCGCGGCACCGGCGACACGCGCGCTGGTCGTGGGTACGACCAGGCGCTGGTCGAAAACAGCAGAAAAGGATAGAAGGGCTGATTTGCAATTTTCAGAACTTTGCTTCCAGGGACTGATCTGCAAATCTGGAGATCTGGAGGGCTGATCTGAAATCTGATTTCGCAGATAAGTTGCATAAAATTATTAGAACTCATCTGGCCAGAGTTTGGTAAGATCGGGCATGATCTGAAGGGTTTCGACAAAATTTGGGGAAAAAGCTGTTTAGGGTAAAATAGGGTAATTAGGGTTTTACAAATGGCAGGGGTCGAAACTCAGCTTTTGGATGGGATTTTGGAGATGATCCCGAAGGGAAAAATGTTCTGAACAACAGCTAGAAGGGAATGGCCAAAGCAAAATAGGGTTTGGGGTCAAGATGTGGATTTTGGCTATTTTAGGGTTTGGCAAAAACAGGGGTGTTACAGGCTCTCTCGGGGGAGAGGCTTCCGGAGCACACTTGTTAGTTTAGCTATTCCAATAATAATGAATCCGTCCTCTTACAACAGGGGGTACAAGGGCTATTTATAGCCCCAAAAAGAAGCAGAAGACTAAACTACCCCGGACGCTACCGTCGGATCGAGGGGTAGCGACGTCCTTCTCCCGGTCAGACGCCTCGGATGCTTGACAGGTGGTCGCTGATTCCCGAGGCGCTCCTCGCGTGACCTGCACGTGATCAACAACCAAAGACTTTACCTTTAGAAGGGCAACGACGCCCGGGACGTGCCCCAGAGGCAAGGTCCCCGGGACAAAGGCGGCGCCCGGGACCGGCACTGGAGGCCAGGTCCCGGGAGCCAAAAGGCGGCGCCCGGGACATGCCCCGGAGGCAATGTTCCCGGGCGAAAGGCCACGTCCCTGGGCGAATGGCGGCGCCCGGGACATGCACCGGAGGCAATGTTCCCAGGCGAAAGGCGGCGCCCGGGACCGGCACCGGAGGCTAGGTCCCGGGAGCCAAAGGCGGCGCCCGAGGTAGGCACCGAAGGCCACGGTCCTCGAGCAAAAGGCGGCGCCCGGGACATGCCCCGGAGGCAATGTTCCCGGGCAAAAGGCGGCGCCCGGGACCTGCCCATGAGGCAAGGTCCCGGGAACCAAAAGGCGGCGCCCGGGACCTGCCCCGGAGGCAAGGTCCCGCGAGCCAAAAGGCGGCGCCCGGGGCAGGCACCGGAGGCCACGTCCCCAGGCAAATGTGACGCAACTTACCTGGACTTAGTCTCGCGGAGATTTCCCCCAACACTTAGTTATACACATTCGGATCGGATTACAATTCCGAACAGAGAACGAATTCCTTTTCCTGGTCGCGGACACATCCATGTTTATGAATCCTTTCCGAACACGGTTAAGGTCGCGAAGCTATATGCGATCAGGACTTGGAGATCCTCCCGGATCAGGCCTCCGCGGGAGCCAGCTGCTCTACGCTAACGGGTTCCAACTCCCGGGCGGCCGCGTCTCTCTCTCGGATGAACTCCTCCTGGGCCCAGACAGCCACGTCCCGCTCCCAGATGGCCGCGTTGCGTTCGACCTTGAGGGTATCCATAGTCGAGTTCATGTCCTCGTTGTCCCGGGCAAGGCGAGTTTGGACGGCACATGCCACGGCGGTTGTCTGCAATCGGGAGTGGCCACCATCCCCCGCCGGGGGTGGGTGACGAGGGTGTAGGATCAAGGATGCCGACTAGAGGGGGGGTGAATAGGAGGCTTTTAAAAACTTTTAAGCTTGAACAAATAATTGCAAATTAAGAACAAATAATATAAGCTAGAGAGGAAGAGAACGAACACCGTAGTTTTTACCGAGGTATCGGAGACTCGCCCAGTCTCCACTAGTCCTCGTTGAAGCATTCAAGTCACTTGAGTTTTGCCTCAATACTCATGAAGAGTATTATCTACTAACAGTTGCTCCTTGTCCACTCCGGAAAGGCGAGTACCAATGCCTTGTACAAACTTGCCGAGCCTCTCCAACAATCTTTGTTCTGGAGAGGTCAACGGCCACCCCTCCGAACCGTCTAGGTGAGGGCACTCACCAAGAGTAACAAGCAGCGATGTCTTCTCTTGACCTCCAAACACGCACCGAGAAACTAAGTGAATGCAAATGCAAATGAACTGAAGTGCTCGGTGGATCGGAAAACACTCGACTTGATCAAAAGATCAAGATTTTAAGTAGAAAACTAAAGCTCAAGAGTGTATAAGAAAATTCTACTGCTTGTTATATAAAATATATGCCCAAAGCCCCTATTTATAGCCTCAAGAATCAAATGAACCATTGGAGCTAGGGCTGAAAATCAGCAACTTAAACTGACAGTCAGTTTAGTGCACAACGGCCGACAAAATTTACGGATGAAAATTTGCTAGCCATTCGTGGTCGTTTATGGAAAGCTGAAACCCACAACTGATAGTCAGTTATGCAAACTGACAGTCAGTTCGACCACAGACTCGACCAAAATCAAATAGAAACTCATTTAAAAGCACAGTGGTCGAAACCCCAACTGACAGTCAGTATGGACAAACTGACAGTCAGTTTAGTACAAAAATTTTGAGCTCAAAATACACCATCTCTGGACAATTGTCAGTTTAAACAAACTGACATTCAAACTGACAGTCAGTTCAGCAAACTGACAGTAAGCCTGAACAAAAACAAAGATAACTTTAAATCCAGAAATCCAAAAGAGGTTTTTAATAGCTCGTTTGAAAGATAATTTCAAGTGCTACATTTTTGTCAACAGAAGCAAAAATCAGATCTACCTAGATCTTTCTGAAAATTGCAAATACTCTTCCACTGTCAAAAAGCGAACTGAAAATCCAAATCCCTCAAACCAAAATCAAATCAAATCCAACCAAATAGATGCAATGCAATGACCTAAGTTTCTCGGTTTATGTTGGAGATAAAGAGAGGATTTTCGCCACCCCTCTTTATAGTACAGTTAAAGCTAAAAACAATTTTCCTAACCGATCATCTCCAAACGCCAAGATCGGTAAAAATAAAATTCAGATTACCTTAGGTCTTTTGCAGCTTCACGTTTTGCGTCTTATCTTTGCTCTTCTGCATCTTGTGCTTCACTTCAAGTCGGGTTCATCTTGACTATCTTGTATTTCTTCCCGAGCAAACTCTGTATCAACAATCTCAGAAGCACAATTAGTCCGAACACTTTGTTTTCATTAATCATCAAAATTAGGGTTAGGCATGAAGGCCTAGATGCAACAATCTCCCCCTTTTTGATGATTGATGACAACAAGTGTTCAACAATAAAATAAACAAAACAACTCCCCCTGAGTATATGCATCTCATCATATCAGAGCATAAACCAACACATATACATCAGGGCATCTCATACATACAAGCACTCACAGATATGCATATATCACCAAGTCATGTAAATAAGTATGTATCAGAGCATACAAGTGTCAAAATCAAGACATCATATATATATCAAAGCATTCAACATCACAGAGTCAGATATATGATAAACCAAATAAACCCATATCCAATCATCCATGACATAACTGCAAATGACATCCATAATAAGAACTAAAGACATATGAACCAATATCCAAAAAATACTATAATATCCAAAATACTTCTCCCCCTTTGGCATCAAGCACAAAAAGGGAGGCACTACAAAAGATGGAGCCTAATGCTCATCATCTGAAGAAACTCCTAAGACATCTGTATCTCCGGAGCCTGCTGGAGATCCAGATGCGTCGCCCCCAGGAGACAGGGGCGGAGTAGCGGCTGGAGCAGGAGCAACTGGAGCCGGAGCTGGTGCTGCAGGAGCTGGATCAGTTGGTCCTGAAGCTGTGCTCGGTGAAGACGAAGCCTGGCGGGCCCTCTTGCGAGGGGCAGGAGAAGATGAAGAAGGTAGACGCCGCAGAATCTCCTCCTGCTGAGTAAGCAAGCGAAGTAATATCTGATGATGCTTCGCCTGAGTGCTGAAGATCTGCTGCTGCACCTGGAGAATCTCCTGAAGCTGAGAGGAAGATGCTGATCCGGTGCCTGTCTCCGCAGCTGGAGCTAGAGAAGTCTCTTGAGCAGGAGCCTCGTCCTCTGACTCCCCCGCAGCATCCTCATCTGATGCGGGCGAACCAGGGTCCACAGCAGCTGCAGGCCGGGCACCAAGACGGCGATCAGCCTGGCCCGGAGGATAGAAAAGAAGCGGATGATGGGGCCAAGGAAGCTCAGAATCGATAGCATGGATGTGAAGAAGCACAGCCATGATATACGGAGCGTATATCAGCTGACGGCGCGGGGAAAGAAGGACGTGCTGAATCTCACTAATGATGAGATCAGCGACGTCGAACGGCTCCTCCTGAAAGATGGAAATCAGGACGTGGAGCCCAAGATAGGTGACTCTGGCCCTATCTCCGGTCATGGGGACTAAAGTGAGCCGGAGGATCCGTAGGGCCAGATCAACATCGCGGCACAAGCCAGTGTTGTGACGGAGCTGGAAGGGGCCGGAATAAAGCATGGCCACCTCCCGACGCTCAAGGTCCGGAAGGGTATGGAGTTGGCGGTCAGAAGGAGGGCGCACCAGTCCAAGCGCGGACTCAAGCTGCTCCTTCGTGACGGTATAGACCTGGAGGCCCGTCATGAAGGTCATAAAGTCGCGCTGAGGGGAGATGAAGACTGTGGAGTAGAACTAGCGTATGGGCCCCTCAGCCCAGTGCAAAGTGGAATCAGCGACTAGATCGCGGATCCCTACAGAGCCAAAAAGGTCTGCGAGGGTGGCGATGCCTGTGCGAGAGGCAATCATACCCCACGACAGAGAGCGGTGGGCGAAGATGGGTGCGCGGCTATAGACGCTGGTGAACAGGTCTAGGTGGAGGTTTGTGTAGCAGGTCAGGACGTCGCACCCGTCGCGACCAGTGGGACGCGGCGAGAGATAGGGGTTCAATGTGCAAAGTGAGCGAAGGCAGCTCGCGTGCCACCGGGAATAGTCCACGGGCACGCGCTCAGGTGGAGGTGAGGGACGGGTCTCAGTCGGTTGACCCGATGAACGCTGGCTATTAGCCGCGTTCTTCCGTCGGGCAACACGACGAGACGGTCCTGGCTGATCAGACATGACAAAGAAATGAGTGAAAACGAAGAAGAGAAAATCAGAGACCTGAACTGAGGAGGCCGAGAACGAACTGAAGTGGTCGACGAAGCCGATGCGAAGAAGACGGCCAAAACGACCACAGGGACGAAACTCAGCACGACGAGGAGGTCCACGATCACTGTACACGACGAAGGGGTGTGGTGCCGAGGAGCAAAACCGAGGAACAGAGGAGCCAATGCCGACGAGGTCGAGACGAGCGAGGACGGTGGCGCCGGCGGTGAGGAGATCACCGGCGACGAGGTGCGGGGCACAGAGGAGCAACGGCACAACACGGCGAGGAGGTGCCAGAGACGAGAAAAAGCAAACAGCGGCGAAAGGAGGCGAGAAGACAAGAAAACAGAACGGGGGATTTTAGGGTTCGAGATCCCACAACTGACAGTCAGTTCCAAACTCAGAAACATGGAACTGACAATCAGTGTACCACACTGACAGTCAGTTCACAGAACTGAGTTTTGAAACTGACAGTTAGTGTATGAGACTGACAGTCAGTTTGAGACTCAAACACACAGGAGCTACGACCAGAGTCAATTGCACGTAACTGACTGTCAGTTTGTGAAACTGACTGTCAGTTAGTACAATGACTTCGACCAGAGACTAAGACCAAGCTCCTAAGCACCAAACTGACTGTCAGTTAGAGGAACTGACTGTCAGTTTGGTCAATTTCGACCAGAAGCAGTCTAAGACCAGAGAGGGAATAAAATAATATTATTTATATACAAACAACATATTTAGCACATCAACTAGCATTTGATATATCAATAATGTTCAGTTCACCCCTTAAAAAGCAAAATCTTGATTCATCTAAGGGTTTGGTGAAAATATCAGCTAGTTGCATATCTGTTCTAACATAATTCACATCAATATCTCCTTTTGCCACATGATCTCTAATAAAGTGGTGCCTTATTTCAATATGCTTAGTTCTAGAATGTTGAACAGGATTATTTGCAATTTTAATGGCACTTTCATTATCACACAAGAGTGGCACTTTATCAAAGATAATCCCATAATCCAAAAATGTCTGCTTCATCCATAGTAATTGAGCACAACAACTGCCTGCAGACACATATTCAGCTTCAGCTGTGGAGAGGGCTACAGAATTTTGCTTCCTAGATGACCATGATACTAATGATCTCCCCAACAGCTGACAGGTACCAGATGTGCTTTTACGATCAATCTTGCACCCAACATAATCAGAATCCGAATACCCAATTAATTCAAAATTTGCATCTTTCGGATACCAAAGACCTAAACTGGGATAACATTTTAAATACCTAAGGATTCTTTTAAGAGCAGTTAAATGACATTCCTTAGGATCAGACTGGAATCTAGCACATAAGCACACACTAAACATGATATCAGGCCTAGATGCAGTAAGATACAAACGACTACCAATCATAGACCTATAAAGTTTAGAGTCGACCGATTTTCCGCTTTTGTCCATGTCCAGATGTCCATTGGTTTCCATGGGAGTTTTGATTGCCTTAGCGTCTTCCATCCCAAAGCGCTTGAGCAGGTCCTTCACGTACTTTGTTTGACTCACGAACGTACCATTCTTGAGTTGCTTGATTTGCAGTCCGAGGAAGAAGCTCAGTTCACCAATCATGGACATCTCGAACTCCCTAGACATCATCTCTCCAAACTCATGACAGAAATGTTCATTAGTAGATCCAAAAATAATATCATCAACATAAATCTGACAAATGAACAAATCTTTTTCAATTTTCTTTGTAAAGAGAGTTGTATCAACTTTCCCAATTTTAAAACCTTTTGTAAAAGAAAGTCTCTAAGTCGCTCATACCAAGCTCGAGGAGCTTGTTTGAGACCATAGAGAGCTTTTGATAATTTAAATACATGGTTTGGAAATTTAGAATCTTCAAAACCGGGAGGTTGCTCAACAAACACAAGTTCAGAAATTTCACCATTTAAGAAAGCACTTTTAACATCCATTTGAAAAAGTTTGATATTAAAACATGATGCATAAGCAAGAAGTATGCGAATAGCTTCAAGTCTTGCTACAGGTGCAAAAGTTTCATCAAAGTCTAAACCTTCGACTTGAGTGAAGCCTTGAGCAACAAGACGAGCTTTGTTCCTAATTACAATACCATTTTCATCTTGCTTATTTTTGAAAACCCATTTTGTTCCAATAACATTGTGATCCTTGGGTCTTTCTACTAAAGTCCAAACTTCATTTCTAGAAAAGTTATTAAGTTCTTCATGCATGGCATTAACCCAATCAAGATCATTTAAAGCTTCATTAACATGTTTGGGTTCTAAAGAAGATAAAAATGAATGATGCTCACAGAATGCAGCAATACGAGATCGAGTTTGAACACCCATACTGACGTCACCCAATAATTGGTCTAGAGGGTGATCCTTGGTGATCGTTTGATGCTGTCTTGGTGCTTCATCTTGTACTACTTCATCTTGATCTTGTTCTGGAGGATGAGATGATGATACATCTTGATCAACATTCTCAATGTTAACATCATCTTATTGATCTTCTTCTCTTGGCTTGATGTCTCCAATGGTTATGTTCTTCATGGCTTCTTGAAGATCTTTTCCTGAAACTTCATGAGAGACTTGCTCCTTTTGCGAGCCGTTAGTTTCACCAAATTCAATATCACAAGATTCTTCAATACAGCTTGTATTTTTATTGAAAACACGATAAGCTTTACTAGTGGTGGAGTATCCGACTAGAAAGCCTTCATCTACTCTTCTTTGAAATTTACCACCAAAATTTCTTTTCTTAAGAATATAACATTTGCATCCAAAGACTCAGAAATAAGAAATATTTGGCTTACGCCCAATAAGAAGTTCATAAGGAGTCCAATTCAGAAGAGGATGCAAATAGAGTCGATTTATAGAATAGCAAGCTGTATGCACGGCTTCAGCCCAGAAGCGAGTAGCAGTATCATACTCACTCAGCATAGTCCTTGCCATTTCTATAAGTGTTCGATTTTTCCTTTCAACGACTCCAATTTGCTGTGGAGTGTAGGATGTGGAAAATTCGTGTTTGATTCCAAGAGAGTCACAAAAATCAAATAGAGTTGAATTAACGAACTCTCCACCATGATCACTACAGATTTTCTTGATGGATAATTCGAATTCAGTAGAAATACGTTTTGCAAAACTTTTGAAAACATCGGGGGTTTCAGATTTTTGGGAAATAAAGAAAACCCAAGTATAGCGAGTGAAATCGTCAACAATCACAAATCCATAGTTGGTACCCCCGATACTTTGGAACTCAGAAGGTCCAAATAAATCCATATGAAGGAGTTCCAAAGGTTTGCAAGTTGAAAGAATGCGCTTAGTTGGATGTGAAGTAGCTACTTGCTTGCCAGCTTGACAAGTGCTACAAGGTTTGTCCTTTTCAAAATTCACATCCTTTAAGCCAACAACCAAATCACGTTTTAAAAGTTTTCTCAATTGATGCATTCCAACATGTGCAAGTCGTCTATGCCATAGCCAACCTTTTGAGGTTTGAGAGACAAGACATGTTGACAGAGATGCATCTTTTGAGTGAAAATCAACCAAATAAAGATTTCCAAAACGAAAGCCTTTAAAGATCAAGGTTTTATCTTTTAAACTTTCAACCAAAACTTCTTTTGGGAAAAATGTGCAACTAAAACCAAAATCGCAAATTTGTGCAACGGAAAGCAAATTGAAGTTCAGAGATTCAACTAACAAAACATTCGAAATAGAGAGATCATTAGAGATTGCGATTTTACCCAAGCCTACCACATTTCCTTGACGATTGTCACCAAAGGTAATCTTTTGGTTCTCGCTTGAGTTGTCTTTAAGTGAGGTGAACAACTTCTTGTTACCGGTCATGTGTTCAGAGCATCCGCTATCTAGCACCCAATGCCTCCCACCGTTCTTGTAGATCACCTGCATAAAAAGAATTAAGTTCTTTTAGATACCCAAACCTTTTTGGATCCTTCAATGTTAGCAATCAAAGCTTTGGGCACCCAAATAGATTTCTTCCTTTTATTTAACATGGGTGCACCAACATACTTTGCTATAGCATAACCTTTCCTCGACTTTTGAAGCATGTAGCAAGTATCAAAATAATTTGAAGTCATTAAGGGACATGCTTCATGTGAATGACCAGTTTCATGGCATTTATGACAAAATGTGTTGCATGCTTTAACAAATATAGTTTTAGAATTTGGTTTCTTTCCTTTCTTCGGAAAGTATCATAATCCTTCTTTTCTAAAAGAACATTTTTTTTACTAAGGATTAGATCAAGAGATATTCTTCCTTTAAAACAGTTCTCTAACCCTTTTCCAAGCTTTTCTACTTTAGCTTTAAGTTCATTATTTTCATTTACAATATTTGAAACACATGGTGTTTGATGACTACTAGAGGGAGAATCATCTAAGTCACATGAAGTGGACACATCAACTTTAGATGAAGCATGAGTGATGTCTTTAATAAGCAAGCTTTCATATGAATCTTTTAGTTCAGAGTATTGAGCGCGTAGAGAAGAATGTTCTTCCTTAAGCGCCTTATACTTCTTTTTAGTTTTTCCAAACACTTCATTTAGTTCGGTTATCATTTCAACTAAATCATCATATGAAGGATCATCGATGTAACACCCTGAGTTAGGGGTGAAAACTTCCTTTTTTATAAATAGCATGCATGCATGTATCTGTAATAATAGCCAGATCAGTATCTATCTCAAGCACTAAAATCTCCAAAAATCTATCCTGTGACCTCAAATCAAGATCAGATTGTTCAGATGTGATCTATCAGTTACTCTGAACTTAAAAGCCTTCAGAACCCAGATCCAATTTTATCTCTAACTTCCAGAATTATCAACTCCATTCTGTTTTCGAAAACAGAATATCCTATATTACCTAAATACCCTAAGTTTCAGAAATTCAAATTTAATCAAAATCTTGACCAAGTTCAGACCAGATTATTCCTGGAATATGATCATGGGTATGTCAATACCTTAATATAAAAAGTTGACAGCCAGATTCTATCATCTAGACTCTTTTCACAAATCAGTCCAAGAGTTATCGCAAATTAGTCCTTATCTGATATCTGAAAACCCAAAAAGGCTAAAATCTCCAGATTAACTCCAAATTCAGAATTTCTTCAGCAAATCTTCTCAAAATGCTATTTGCCACAAGTTTCTCTTCTGTGCAGATATCAAAATCAAACCCTAAATGCCAGAATTCGAAATCGACAAAACTCAAATCCTAATTTACCCTAAATTACCCTATTTTCAGTTGTATCGAAAACTATTCAAATGCATGTGCTAAACCTTATCAATTACCTTTGCCAAATATCCTGTTGAATATAATCTACCAGATTAGTGAAATCAATTTCAGTTTAAATCATCCAAATCTTCAGATTTGCATTTCAGTCCAAATCAAGAAATCAAATATTGCAAATCAGCCCAATTTCGACCAGGGCAGTAACCAGTGCACGACCAGTACTCGCCGTGTTTTGCTTCCTTGCGCTGTGCACGTTCGCCGCCGGCCAAGCTTCGCCTGCAACTTGATCGTGCATGCTGTTGCGCACATGTCCTCGCCTCAGCCGTCACCGTGGCAGCGCCGCTGCAACGTCGACGACCAGCGCCTGCTTCCCCGCGCGGCCAGCAGTGACTATTGTCAGCATCTTCTTGCCACGTCGCTTGCCTTGCCAGCCGTTGTCGCCACCGCTTTGCACCGCCTGACATGATTGAGTCCCAATGTAGCAACAGTTTTGCCTCGCCAGTGCGCCATCGCGTCACCGTTCGCCGTTGCTACATCTGCGCCCGGCAACTCATATCAACTGACATCAAATTCAATGCTATTACCTCCTTGCAAGCTACGCCCACTGCTCTATGTAAACAGCCATACCTTGTGTCACTTCCTCATCACCAGAACTTAGCCAGATTTACAAATCTCCTCGCCGTCGTCTTCTTCTCCGGCGAGTCCAGCAAGAGGCTTCACGGTGCCAGCTTCATCCAAATCATCTCCTGCCAAATTAACAACACCAGTGAGTTTCCCTACTTATCCTCTCCGTGTAGTACTGTCTAATTACTCCCCGGTGACCTCTAACGCCGGCGATCACCGGAAATTGCTAAAATTCGAAGAATGCCCTGTTCCGGCAATGTAGCTCGAATTACTCCAAATTAGCTTTCGTACCTGTAATCAAAATTTATCAGTAAGCCAAATCAAGCAAGCCGGTGAAGTTAGATTTCCCAATTAAGCAAGAATCGAACCTTTTCCCTAAACCGAGCTTCACCAGAAACCGGCGATCGTCGCCAGGCTTCTCCAGTGATCCTCCGGCCAATCTAATTGTACCAGAAGCTTCCTTATACCTTCTAGATGCTTCCCAAGCTTGGAATCGAGTTCGTTCGGCCTAAATTGAAAACCCCCAAATAGCAGTGTTCTTCTCCGGCGCCGATGACCGGAAAAGTGTTCCCGGCCGTTTCAGCCCAAATCACCTTGTCTTTTAGATGTGCCTTAGCCTCCTGAGCATTTTTGTCTTCTAGCCCGACACCTAAATCAGCCTAGATCAAAAGATATAGCTTTGCCAAGTTTGTGTCCAGAACTGCTCCAGTGCAGCCAGTTCATCTCTGTTCATCATCAAATTTCTTGCTTTCCAGCCATTTCTTGCCCTAGATCCTGTTGACTTAATTGTTCCTATTACTCAAGCCTACCTCCCAGACAAAGTGGTGCATCATTTGGAACTCCAGATCAAAAGTTATGCTAAGCCCTAGTTTTTGGCATTGTCAGCTCTATGCCAGAGCTTGTCAGCCAGTGGCATTGACCTTGTTTACCCACTTCTGGATGTGTAACTTGAAAACCACTTTGTCCACTGAATTTGTAGAGTTGTGATCTACATTTTCTTCTACTACCACAACTTGAGATAAGCACCCTAGCTTTTCTTAAAGCTATGTCCAAGCTTTGATCCGAATGTCGATCTGTTGACATTCGCTGTTTTGATTAAACCAGCCACAAAATTGTTATTCCTATTGTAATCCTGAAACCCTAAGTTTATCTAATCACCATCCTTAGCCCAAATTCCTTAAAACCCTAGAATCTCGACTCAGTTCAGTTTGCAGTTATCTCCAGTATAGTTCAATCATTCTTGTTGAGCATTTCTGCATATAAGTCATAAAACATTTTAAATATTATAAGTAATTATTGTGTGATTGTTTGTCGTCGAGCAGATTCAGAAGCTGACTTTGAAGATTTTGCTGTTGACCCGTCATCGACTGCTGTATTTTACGACGCGGAAGGCAAGTCATATCCTTGGTCATCTTGAACCTATATTTTAAATGTTGCTAAAACATAACCTTGAATATAGGCAATATTGCATGTGAAAGATTGAGAATGGTTGATTTATGAATTGGCAGTACTAGACTGGTTATCTGTGAAATGTGAAATAAACAAGTTTTGAGCCATGAACTATTATATGTATTTATATACTTATATTCATGAAATAAAACCCCTAGCCGTGACCAGAAAAATGGTATGGATGGCTGTAGCACTGGAGGTGCTAGACTGCAAAGGAATGCAGGCACTGAAGGTGCAGGGTTGTGGATGGTCTGGTCATTGGCATATAAGGACTAGAACCTTGTGTTGTGCGTCTAGTGGCATGAACAACGTGCTAACCGCAAGCCTGGTATGGGACAGGCCTGAACAAGTAATTATGTGGATCACACATGAAACCCCTGCATGAGATGTGTAGTGATGCACGATAAACACGGAGCGCGGCTCCCACACATATCACTGAAGGTGATCAAGCACGCTGACCCAGTAATGGGAATAAGCAAAGGGGTGGAGGTTTGGATACAACCTGCCACAACTGTGCCTCGCTGAGAGCCACAGGGTCGGGGGTGAATTGTGAGTAAAACATAACAAAAGTTCTTGTTATTTCCACCTTGCCGCTCACAATATGAAGTGAGTCAGGGGTCCAATCATTTTGTTATGATAGGAAAGGTTTGAAAGTGGAATATCTTGCGGGTAAATTGGTACCTCTCTGCAGAGTTGAAAACGTATTCGAATACTCCGAGCTCCCGGGTTTATAGGAGTCTGCTGCGGTGGATTAAATCCACGGGGTGTGACACAAGTACTATTTTCAAAATAAAATGTGTTTAATCAAGATTACCCAAATGACATGTGTTGTCATGATAAGGAGTGCTGCCGTGGGCTGTCGTGTGTCGACGTGTCGCGGTAGTGCTATAATCTAGTGAACATGAATGATGATGTTATATTGTGAAAAGTGCTGCCATAAGATGAGATGAGAAAGGAAAAGATTATTTTACAAATATCCATAATTCTTGACTAGTCTAGGTTCATATCATCACTACTATATGTATCTACTCTTACCTATGACTTGCTGAGTACGTAAGTGCTCACCCTTGCAACATTCAACTCAATAGATGGAGCCTACTTTGATCAAGATGATGGCACGGAGTACTTCATGGATCCAGAAGGAGGAGAATCAGTTCCGCCAGAACCCTGAAGTGTTTTGTTTTGCCGTCAACTTCTTTTGTGGGAGGGTCACCTATCTTCTGCTGCGTAGTTAAATATTTTGCTAAACCCTGAATGCCTTGTAGGCATTGTAATCCTTTATGTAATATTAAGGCCAGCATGCCACACTGCTTAATATTTTGTGAGTACTCTGTTGCAATGTAATATACTCCTGTGTTTGACCCATCCTGGGAAGTCAAAGGTTTGTGGTTTGGGACTAGCTGCAGCGAGCTAGGTCTCTACAGGAGTAGTCGTAGTCCCAGTCTCGGGGCGCGACAATCGAAGTGTACCTTTTCATCGCCTTTAGCGATAAGGCAAATGGATGAGCTAGTTGAAGTGTTGATGTTGCCGAGAGCTAGTCCGGCCATCTTCTTGGAGCAATTTCTTTCTTCATCGGAGTCGGAGTCGGAGCTCTCGCCTCCGGACATCCACTCTCCAAAGCATGCTTCTTTGGTTTCTTCATTCTTCTTCTTGAAGAATGTCTTCTTTTTGTTCCATCCCTTGTTCTTGTTTGGACATCTTGAAGCTATGTGTCCCTTCTCATGACATCCATAGCAAATGATGTCCTTGAAGTTGTTTTGCTTTTGTCCCTTTGGTCGTGTGTCAATGTTAACACCCTTCTTATGCAACCTGCAAAGAAGTTTTTGAGTGTTCTTTACCATGAGTGCAAGGTCTTCGTCGGAGGAGCCATCACTTGAATCGTTCCTTGCGTTGGCTTTGAAAGCCAAAGCTTTCTTCTTCGTCTCCGACGGTTCGGCCGCTTCTTTCTTCTCCTTCTTATGCATCTCATGGGTGATGAGGTTCCCATAAAGATCGGTTGGTGTTGTGGTCGATAAATCGGAGTTTGTGAGAACCGTGACCAAAGTGTCGAAGTTTTCCAGTAAGGCCCTAAGCATCTTTCTCACAATCTCAAGGTTAGTAAAAACAACACCAAGACCCTTGAGTTCATTCACAATGTTATTCAACCGAGTAAACATGGAATCCACGGACTCAGTTGATGACATGGTGAATATCTCATATTTTTGCCTCACCATTAGCAACTTTGCCTCTTTAACCTTTGTTGTGCCCTCGTAAATTTATTTGAGGGTGGTCCAAACCTTATGAGCAGTCGTGAGATTGCTCACATGGTTGAACTCATTCAAGGATAAACCGGCAAAGAGTGCATTTTTCGCACGGGCGTCTAAATGCAATTTTCTCCTGTCATCCTCAGACTGACTTGCCGGATCATCCGGAGGAGTAAAAACGAGTTTAACAATATCCCATACATCAAGCCCAATAGCTTCTAAGAATACCGACATGCGCACTTTCCAATAAGGATAGTTTGTCCCATCAAAGATAGGCGCACGACCGGTATGACCAAGAAGGAAATCTCCACTTGACGACATCCTCTCTCTAGGCGGTAAAGCCTAATGAATCGAGAGACCGTGCTCTGATACCACGTGTAGGATCAAGGATGCCGACTAGAGGGGGGTGAATATGAGGCTTTTAAAAACTTTTAAGCTTGAACAAATAATTACAAATTAAGAACAAATAATATAATCTAGAGAGGAAGAGAACGAACACCGTAGTTTTTACCGAGGTATCGGAGACTCGCCCAGTCTCCACTAGTCCTCGTTGAAGCACTCAAGTCACTTGAGTTTTGCCTCAATACTCACGAAGAGTATTATCTACTAACGGTTGCTCTTTGTCCACTCCGGAAAGGCGAGCACCAATGCCTTGTACAAACTTGCCGAGCCTCTCAAACAATCTTCGTTCTGGAGAGGTCAACGGCCACGTCTCCGAACCGTCTAGGTGAGGGCGCTCACCAAGAGTAACAAGCAGCGAGGTCTTCTCTTGACCTCCAAACACACACCGAGAAACTAAGTGAATGCAAATGCAAATGAACTGAAGTGCTCGGTGGATCGGAAAACACTCGACTTGATCAAAAGATCAAGATTTTAAGTAGAAAACTAAAGCTCAAGAGTGTATAAGAAAATTCTACTGCTTGTTATATAAAACATATGCCCAAAGCCCCTATTTATAGCCTCAAGAATCAAATGAACCATTGGAGCTAGGGTTGAAAATCAGCAACTCAAACTGACAGTCAGTTTGCCTAACTGACAGTCAGTTTAGTGCACAACGGCCGACAAAATTTACAGATGAAAATTTGCTACCCGTTCGTGGTCGTTTATGGAAAGCTGAAACCCACAACTGACAGTCAGTTATGCAAACTGACAGTCAGTTCGACCACAGACTCGACCAAAATCAAATAGAAACTCAGTTAAAAACACAGTGGTCGAAACCCCAACTGACAGTCAGTATGGAAAAACTGACAGTCAGTTTAGTTCAAAAATTTTGAGCTCAAAATACACCCTCTCTGGACAATTGTCAGTTTAAACAAACTGACAGTCAGTTCAGCAAACTGACAGTAAGCCTGAACAAAAATAAAGATAACTTTAAATCCAGAAATCCAAAAGAGGTGTTTAATAGCTCGTTTGAAAGATAATTTCAAGGTCTACATTTTTGTCAACAGAAGCAAAAACCAGATCTGTCTAGATATTTCTAGAAAATATAAAAACTCTTCTGTTGTCAAAAACTGAACTGAAAAACCAGATTTTTCAAATTAAGTTCGAACAAAATCCAACAAAAAGATGCAATGCAATGACCTAAGTTTCTCGGTTTATGTTGGAGATAAAGAGAGGACTTTCGCCACCCCTCTTTATAGTACGGTTAAAACTAAAAACAATTTTCCTAACCGATCATCTCCAAACGCCGAGATCGGTAAAAATAAAATTCAGATTACCTTAGGTCTTTTGCAGTTTCACGTTTTGCGTCTTATCTTTGCTCTTCTGCATCTTGTGCTTCACTTCAAGTCGGGTTCATCTTGACCATCTTGTATTTCTTCCCGAGAAAACTCTGTATCAACAATCTCAGAAGCACAATTAGTCCGGAACACTTTGTTTTCATTAATCATCAAAATTAGGGTTAGGCATGAAGGCCTAGATGCTACAGAGGGGTCCGCAGAGTCGCCCTCTCTGGGCGAGACGTCACTGAGGCACTACCCTCGGCCGGGGCATGGGAGCTCACTCCCCCTGGAGGTGGTGCCGGAGAGGGAGCGGTGTCGGGAGCGAAGAGCGCGTCTAGACGCGGAGAAGCGCCATCACCCCGAAAGTACACTGTTAGGGGATCCTCCCGGAGCGCATGCTCCGGGGATGGTGTGGAGTCGGGATCCCCGGAGGCAGGCTCATCCTCCTCAATCTCCAGGTGGTCGTATACGCCCGATGCCCCAAGAGCATCAAGCTGAGTGACCAATGTTGCGGTGTCCGTGGGGCTCTCCACGGGATGCTCCAGGGCTGCTGCCCCCTCGTGGGGGTCGCTCGCACCAGGGATGGGTTCACCCCCTCCGGCGCCTGAGGTGTCCCCACGGAACTGGCTCGCGTCGGGGATGGCCTCGCCCTAGCCGGGGCTCTAGACGTCCCCGGCGGAGTCACTTGGGCGGGGGACCACGCCCTCACGGGAGATCGAGGCGTCCTTGTGGGTCCCTGTGTCAGACTGGGCCTTGCCTTCTCCGGAGCCCAGGGCGTCTCTGTTGGATCTAGGTAGATCTTAGTATCTAGGTTTTGATGATTAATGACGTTTTGGATAAATCCATGATGATTAAAGTTAATATGAAAATATCAGATCTGATGATTAAATAACAATTTAGATAAATTCTGATTTAGCACAAGTAAATTGAATTGATTATCGGTAAACCCTGAATTGGATGTTTTTCTCGATTGCGGGTTTGATGTTGATGCATATATAGAGAATGAGCTCGGTGGTTGCATCAAGTTTGTGCTAATTGATTGATCAAGATGTTATATGTTAAATCTTGAGGTTGATGACTTCAGTTGTGGATTTGATATCGATGCACATGTTGAGAGAGAGCTCAGGATGATTAGTTATCCATGTTTGTGCAAAAGGTTGATAACTCCGTGTTCTGGATTTGATATCTCTATGTATGATTGAGAGAGAGCTCATGATATTAGTCATCCATATTGATTGATATCATAACTTGAGTAGTATGGATCGTGTGCGCATTTCTTGTATCATATATGGATCTATATGATTGTGAGATTCATCCATTACTCATTTGTTGTTCAATTGAAATTGGTTTTGTCATTTCACCGAAGAAAGAAATTGTTGAGTGAACTCTTGTGTGGAGTGATTTATCTGGTGGTGATTAATGACGAACTGCAAATGAGACTAACGTTTGTGCATTGAGTGTATATGTTCTAGTCTCAGAATGATTGCAGGATGAAAACAAGCAAGGGCGTGAAGAGGATGAAGACAATATGAGACATCCCGAGCAAGGTCAAGCTTAGCGAGGACGAGCTTTGCGAAGACAGGCGTCGAGATGTCGAGCTTCGCGTGGTCAAGCTTAACGAGATCGAGCTTTGCGATGACGAGCGTCGAGCGGTCGAACTTCACGAGGTCGAACTTCACCTAAGGTAAAATCCAAGATTAAGGATTGTTTTCTTAGGGTTTTACCGGTCTCGGTGTTTGGAGACAGACCGGGTTGATAGGTTTCTTTTTACTAGTTTGACCGTACTATTAAGAGGGGTCGGAAACTAGTAGCTTGAATCTATCTAGTGCGGAAGCTCAGATGCATTCATATCATCTTGCACTAGTGTCTTGCATTACTAGTGAGTCTAAGTGTAGTTCATGTGCATTAGATTAAATGTTTTGAAAACTGCACTTAGTCGTGATCGCCAGCTGTTTAAATTGGTTTATTTATCTAGAGCTGGTCGTGGTCGTATTTGCATATTCTGATCGTATCAGTGTTGATACGTGGTCGTGGTCGTGTCGCTTGTTTGGCGGCTTTCTGTTTAGGGTTTAGGCGTGGTCGTAGGAGTTCGAACTGGTCGTACCAGTCTTCGACTCGCTTGCGTACGCTCGACCAAACCCTATCGACCACCTGTTTTCGATCGAATGTCAAGACCTGTGTGGTCGTGGTCGTTTCTAAGTGACACAAATCACATCCGCGAGAAAACGGCAAATCCGTATGTGCAAATACTTTAAAATTGCATTTGAGATGATTTTGGCTTGAACATTTTGACAGTAGGAAAGTTTCTGAGTTTTCTAGAAGTTTCTAGACCTTTCTAGGTCTTGCTCCTGTTGACAAAATTGTAGAGCTCTGAGTTATCTTTCTAACAAGCCAAAAATCACCTCAATCGGATCTCTGGATCAAAAGTTATACATGTTTTACTGTCAGTATGCAGTGGCCGGACAAATGCATCCGTCCGGGGCTATCTATCCGAAGTGGTCGGACAATGTCCGAAATGGCCGGACATTGTCCGGCCTGTACAAATTTTTTGAGCCGAAAAATGAAACAGAGACAAATGCATCCGTCCGAGGCATTTGTCCGTTATGGACGGACTTTGTCCGAAATGGCTGGACATTGTCCGGCCTGTACAAGTTTTTTGAGCCGAGAGTTAACAGAGACATATCCATTTGTCCGGACGTTTTGTCTGGACAAATGGTATCCGTCCGGCCTTCACAAATTTCGCCCAACGGTCACTGACACATTTGCAACGGCTGAAATTTTTGTACTGGCCGGACAGTGTCTGAAGTGGCCGGACAATGTCCGGCCTGTACAACTTTTGGCCCGGTTTCTTACAAACGGCTAGTTTTTCATTGAGGCTATAAATACTTCGTGTTTGGCTTCATTTTTGGGTGCTCAAAGACTTCATACAACAGCTGAAAACCTAGCCAATTGATTTGCATTTGAGTTATTGCATTTAGAGGCTAGAATTGAGCCCAAATCTTGAGTAGATTTGAGAGAGAGCTTGAGGGAGATTGTGTGAGTGTTTAGTGCACTTCATCTCCATTAGATTGCTAGTGCTAGAGTGTTGAGCATATCATTTGCATCATTGAGCTTCTAGCACGTGATTGATTCAAGTGAAAGTGCATCCGGCTTGTTACTCTTGGCGATCGCCTTCGCCTAGACGGTGCCGGAGGAGAGCCGAGATCTCTCCAATTGAAGTTTGTCGAAGAGGCCGGCAAAGGATTGTGAAAGGTGTGGTGCTCGCCTATCCGGTGTGGAGAAGGAGCAACCCTAGTGAGATATCCTTCGTGGATATAGAAGCGAGGCTCCAAGTGAGCGCTTTAACGAGGAGTAGGGGAGACCGGGCGAGTCTCCGAGACCTCGGTAAAAATATTGTGTCAAATTGCGTATTTCATATTTGCTTTACATTCATCTTGACACAATTGCTATATTTACCATTGTTGCATGTCTTATTGAATAGTTCATTTGATTGAATGCAACTAGTTGATTAAATTGCTTTTAAGCCTCATTGCATAATTTAGGTCTCTCAATTATTCTTTAAAATTGCTTAATTGAAAAGAAATTTTAAAAGCCTCCTATTCACCCCCCCTCTAGTCGGCATCCTTGATCCTACAGTCTCCACTAGCCTCCAGGACGGGACCGAGGATTTAGAGCGGGCCCGTCTAGAACTCCCACCCGAAGCTTGAGCGGTCTTGGCGCGCTTCACCTCCGGTAGCCCCCTTGTCTCCCTCCTTCGGTGGGAGCTGGGGGTCGGGAGAGGAACCCGGGGCGGGAGGGTCATCCCGAAGGCCTCGGCCACCAGGTTCTGGGGAGCACTATAACACCCTAGTTTTGGGGGTGAAAAGTGTTTTACATGAAAATCATGCATGCATATATCTCTGTAGTAATAGCCAGATCAGTTAAACCCTAAAAATCTCCAAATCTGCTCTATAACTCCAGATCAAGATCTGATCATCCAGATTTAACATATCAGTTACTCTGAACTTAAAAGTCTTCAGGAGCCAGACCAAATTCCAACCCTAAATTCCAGAATTTAAGCCTCTTTCCGTTTTCAAAAACAGAAAATTCAGATTTACCCTGAAATACTCCAGTTTCCAGATAACTGGATTTCCTTGACTATTCCCTATCCAGACTCAAGTGTCTTTTGAAATATGTTTTCAAATGCATCAACTTACACCAAAAATTTGGTAGCCAAATTATTTCATCTAAGCTCTTTTCGCAGATCAGTCCAAATTTTACTGCGAATCAGTCCTTTTTCAGAATTATGAAAGCTTGAAAAGTGCTAAAAGCCACAATGTGACTCCAAATTTGAGTTTGATTCAGGGAATATCTCCCAAATGCTCTTTGATACTAATCTCCCTTCTGCCAGAAATTCAAAATCCCACTCCAATTGCCAGAATTCAAAATCGACAGAACTCAGACTTATGTTACCCTAAATTACCCCATTTTCAAATTTTGGTGAATTTCATCAAAGCTCATCCAAATTTGCCCAAATTTCTGCTAGATAAGTTCAGGGGAAAATATTATACATATCCATGAAATCAGATTCCAGATTATCCATCTCTAAGCCCTAAATTACAAATTAGTCCAGATTTAATGGAAAATCATAGAAAACAAGTCCCTGATTCGACCTTGACCACTAGAACCGACCACAGCTGCTATTTGCAACCAAATCTGCTGCTGCCCTCGACCAGTAGCCTGTGCACGACCTCGCTCGCAGCTCACGACCACGAGCACGCGACCACAACCAAGTGTGTTGCTACGCCTGTAGCATCTTCGCCTTCAATCGCCAGCCGCTGCCACCTTAGCCGCTGCATTGTTGCCGCGTGCGTGCTCGCCATACGCCACCGTGGAGCAGTGCGCCAGCACCGACTAGGCCGTCGTTCGCCCGTGCGCGCGCGCCTCTGTCCGCAGCAGCAGCAGAAGAACTTCGCCACGTTGCAGGCATGCCGGGAGCAACACTCAATTCGCCATCCCGTCGCAGCAGAGCCAGCCGTAGAGCCGTTACGCCAGCTGCCCGACGTCGCGTCCAGCACAGTTTTCTTCACCACCGTGCAGTCACCTCTCTGGTCAAGTCGCTCGCTTCGAGTTTCCAGGCACGTAGCCGTTGCAAACCTCCCAACTACGCCTATTTAAGCCATCCCATACTCAGTTCATCCCACACTCACTCCAGAAACCAATTAAGACCTTATCTCGCCGTGGTCGTCATCTTCTCCGGCGAGCTCGAAGAGGGAGCTCACGGCGACAGCTTCAAGCACAGCGCCATCCTTCAATATAACACCTCCAGTAACTTCCCCACATCACCCTTGTTGTGTACAAGCTAGGAATTAAGTTCTATTGCTCTCTGTCGCCGGTGATCGCCTGATTTTCCAGAAACTTGGAGTTAAAAATTCAGCCCGGTATAAACACTTTTAGCCCTCGATCCTGCGGAATAAATTGATCAGGCAACTAATATAAGCAAGCCTGTACGCTTAGAATCACCGATTATGCCCAGATCGAATAATCCCCAATTTGGGATTTCATCCAGTCACTGGACCTCGAAGCCAAGCTTTTCCAGCTATGTTCCGGTGAAATCAACCTCTCCAGTAACTTCCTCATGACCCTTAGCTACTCCTCAACCAAGGAATTGAGTTCAAGTGCTTTAAATCGAAAATGCCCAAACTGTGGTCTTCTTCTCCGGCGCCGGCCACCGGACATTGTTCCCGGCCAATGCAGCCTCAGATACCATGTCCCTTAGACGTATCTCACTCACTTGAGCAATTTTGTCTACTAGCTCGACACCTAGTTCGGCCTAGATCAGAAGATAAAGCCATGCCCTAAAACCTGTCAGTGTTAATTCATGTAATACGGCCGCCGTGTTTCTTTGCCCGCGTTCGTCGTCTTCGGGCCATCTCTATCCCTGAGATCAGTTACATTTTGTTCCTATTACTCATGCCTACCTCCCAGACAAAGTGGCACAGCAAATGAAGCTCTAAATCAAAACTTATGCTAAACCCTAGTTGCTTTGGCACTGTTCACCCATGCCATTTTATGCCAGCCAGTGGCATTAGCCCTGTTCACCCCCGTACAGCTATGCATTTTGAAAATAACTTTGTCCCTTAGATTTGTGGAGTTATGATCTACATTTTATTCTACTGCCACAAGTTGAGATAAACCCTCTATCATCCATTGACTCTATGTCGATGCCTTGAACCGAATGTTGACCTAAAGACGTTCGCCGTTTTTGAGCAAACCAGTCACGAACCTGATATTATTTTGATACCTTGGGACATTTTAGATCCTCAACACCTATTCTTAGCCATGATTTCAAAGATCTAACTCTAATCACCTCCATATCTTGTATCGCCTAAGTGTTTCTTCTTGCATTATCGCATGTAGTGTAAATATGAGTATTGTAATGATTGTAATGGTTGTTGCCTGTTTGTTTGTTGATCTTCGGCAGAGCAAGAACCTGAGTTTGAAGACTTCACTTCAGACCCGACCTCGACAGCTACTTCCTACGATCCAGAAGGCAAGTCATACTCTGATCATCTTGAACCTATATTTCAAATGTTGCTATACTATGCATTGCTTACATATATTGATAATGCATGTGACGGAAAAAGAGATAAAATGGCAGGATTAGGCTGGATGACTGTTAATTATGAATTGATCAAGTAGTGAGCCATGAATTGATAAATATATGTATATAAATCTATATTCATGAAATAAAACTCTAGCCATGACCAGGCTTTTGGAATGGGATGGTGGTAGCACTGAATGTGCTTGGTTGCACTGGATGTGCAGGCACTAAAAGTGCATGGATTGTGGTGTGATCTGGTCATTGGCGTATAAGGACTAGGACCTTGTGTTGTGCGTTTAGTGGCATGAATAACATGCTAATCGCAAGCCTGGTATGGGATAGGCCTGAATGAGTACTTATGTGGATCTCACATGAAACCCCTGCATGAGTTGCTGTATGCACGATTGACACGGAGTGCGACTCCTACACATATCACTGAATGTGATGATGCACGCTGACCCAGTAAGGGGAAGATGCCATCGGGGTGGTAGGGAGTACCTGCCACAACTGTGCTTCGCGTGAGAACCACAGGGTCAGGGGTGAATTGTGAGTGAAATGTAACAAAAGTTCTTGTTATTTCCACCTTGCCACTCATAGTTTGAAGTGATTTTTGGGTCTAATCATCTGATAGGATGGGCATGGAAAGTGGAATATCTTGCGGGTAAATTGGTACCCCTTTGCAGAGTTAAAAATGTATTCGAATACTTCGTGCTCCCGAGTTTTAGGAGTATGCCGTGGTGGATTAAATCCACAGGGTGTGACACAAGTATATCTTTATAAATAAAATTTGATAAGTTCAGATTACCCAAAATGACATGTGTTGTCATGATAAGGGGTGTTGCCGTGGGCAGTCGTGTGTCGACGTGTTGCGGTAGCACTGTAATTAGTGAACATGTATAAGCTATGTGGCACGTGGATTGTGCCCTAATTATAGGAAATGCTGCCATGAGCATGAGATTTGAGAAGCATGAAAGAAAAGTATTTTGGAAAACTCCCTCACCTCTTTTCCCTCTGTAGCATAGGATCATATATCCCTACTATATATGTACCTCTACTCTCCTCTATGACTTGCTGAGTGATCCGTTTGAGACCTAGCCTTGGTTTTCGCACTAGGCTCGCCCAGATTCTAACATGCGGAATAACGGGATCTTATTCAAAATATTGAAACCCAAAGTAATTACACAACTCTTTATTTCAAAGAGGGCTTTACACGTCGAACGTTAGACACACTTGTCTACGTCGATGAACTATAAGTGTCTAAAACTCCAATAAGTTCTATGACTTTTCGATTAATTTCGATGATATAAACTAGACTTATTACAAGGTATTTATAGTCCAATCGTATGAGTACGTATCAGACTCAATAACCTAAACGTATTAGACTCATATAACTAATTCTAAACATATAAGCTTAGTTATACACATTCGGATTGGATTACAATTCCAAACAGGGAACGAATTCCTTTTCTTGGTCGCGGACCAATCCATGGTCACGGACCCATATGCGATCAGGACTTGGTCGCGAAGCCGTATGCAATCAGGACTTGGTCGCGAAGCCGCATGCGGTCAGGACTTGGAGATCCTCCCGGATCATGACTCCCTTGTTGAGAAGGAGCCAACCCCTGTTGCGATCTCTCAATCAAACTGGAGGATGTGGAAATTGGGCTTGTCCATTTTCTTTGGTGTGCCACTTTGCCGCACGTGCTCGTTGATCTTTCCGACCGATTCGAAAAGTCTCCTTGGTGCCACTGCGGGTGGTAGTTACCTTCTTCTCCAGAATCACATCTTCACGTAGAGGTTCATCTCGTTGATAGACCAAGTCTTCAACAGATGGTACTATAGTATCTGGCTCATCATCCAGCATTGAAGGCTCAAAGAGTTTGAGGTGCTCAACATTAACAACCGAGTAAATATCCATGTATGGAGGTAACTTGAGCTGATAAGCATTATTACCCACTTTCCGCAAAATCCGAAAAGGACCATAACAAATGCGTTTGAGCTTCTTACCTTCACCTTTAAGTCTATCCTTACTCAGATGTAACCATACCATATCACCTTCTTGAAAATGTGCATCAACTCGGTGTCGATCATGTCGCGCCTTGTACTTGAGTTGAGCTTTCAGCAAGTTCTGTTCAACCTCATGATGGAGTCGTTGAATACCTTCCAGGAACTTTTGTGCTCGATCCTGATCAGATGCTTCCTTGCTGTTTTGTGCTGAGGTAGGGATCACAAACTCCATGTTGAATGGACTCTGTGGTAGAAATCCTAAACAGACCTCAAACGGCGACTTTCCAGTCGAACCATGCACTGCTCGATTAAAAGCAAATTGCAGGTACGGTATGCTTTCATCCCAGGTCTTCGAGTGCTTCGAGTTATAACCTCTCAAGAGATGAACGACTGTGCGATTAACCACCTCGGTTTGACCATCAGTTTGCGGATGAAAAGCAGTACTCCTCTTCAGCTTGGTGTCCATCACCGTCCAGAGCGATCGCCAAAAGTGACTAAGGAACCGGGTATCGCGATCAGACACAATAGAAGTCGGCAGTCCGAAGTGTGTCCAAACGTGTTGAAAGAATACCCGAGCTGCTTCTTCTCCCGTGATAGTCTTTCGACAAGGTATAAGAATAATCATTTTGGAGAACCGATCAACGACCACGAATAGATAGTCGTTGCCACGTCGGGTCTTAGGCAATCCTCCCAAGAAATCCATGGATATGCTCTCCCATGGTCGCGATGGAACTGGCAAAGAAGTGTACAAACCTAATTTTCGGTTTGCCGGTTTCGAGATGCTGCAGAGACCACAGCCTCAAACAAAACTAGCTATATCTTGCTGCATACGCGGCCAGAACACATGTCGGTGAAGATTTTGCAACGTCTTTGTAACCCCAAAATGACCAGCTACCTTCGATGTGTGCGCTTCTCGCATCCATTGAATCCAAGGTGCTCCACGAGGTATGCAAAGTAAATTGCCCTTGTACAAGAGTCCTTCTCGACGAACGAACTCCGTAGGTTTCCCTGTTTCGAGCTCAGTCAGTACTGTTTGAAAATCAGGGTCTTCACTGTACACAGTGGCATAGTCATCATGACATGAGGGCTCGATCTGCATGAACGCTGATAAGCAGAGGGTCGTAACTGGTGGTCGCGACAACATGTCCGCCAATTTGTTGTGTACGCTCTTTTTGTACTTAATCACCATATTGAACTGCTGCAGATACAACATCCACTTCATGTGTCGAGCTTGCTGTAGCTTGGACTGAGTCTGCAAATATTGCAATGGTTGATGGTCGGTGTGGACAACCGTCTCTTTACCCAAGAGATAACACCGCCAATGTTTCACGGCCTGGTGCAGTGCGCATAACTCCTTATCATAAGTCGGCTAGTTCTTCTGAGCTCCCTGAAATAACTCGGAGTGATATGCCACTGGTCGACCTTCTTGCATGAGCACTGCACCCATCGCATAACCTGAGGCATCAGTTTCTAGCTCGAATGGTTTCTGGAGATTTGGCAAAGCTAACACAGGCGCCTCGCTGATCTTCCTTTTCAGCAAGAGAAACGTGTCCTCATTTTCCCTGTCCACTCGAACTTCTGATCGATCCTGGTTAATGCATGCAATGGAGAAGCCACAATTGAGAAGTGTTGGATGAACTTCCAAAGATATTGGCATGCTCCTACAAAACTACGCACATCCGTAACTGTTCGTGGTCGCGGCCACTCGCGAATCACTTTTACCTTATCTGGGTCGATTTGCAACGTACCGTTGCCGACCAGGAATCCAAGGTAAAGTAGAGTTTGCTGGCCGAACGCGCACTTCTTACGGTTGAGGCGAAGTCGATGTTGCCGAAGCTGATCGAACACCTTTTCGACATGAATGAGGTGCTCATCCCACGATCGACTATAAACTAGTATGTCGTCGAGGTAAACGATCACAAAGTCATCGATGAACTGTCTCAAGACGTCATTCATAAGACGCATAAAAGTTGCCGGGGCGTTGCAGAGACTAAACGGCATGACTAGCCATTCGAACAGACCTTGTCGTGTTTTGAACGCGGTCTTCCACGTATCCTCCTCTCGGATGCTGACTTGATGATATCCTGACTTAAGATCCAATTTGGAGAAGACAACATCATGCTTCAATTGGTCGAGCAGGTCATCAATATGAGGAAGGGGGTACCGGTTCTTGATGGTGATCTTGTTTAGTGCTCGGTAGTCGATGCACATACGCCAAGTCCCATCTTTCTTTGGCACTAACACTACAGGAGATCCACAAGGTGAACTACTTGGTTGAATGACACCATCGTTCAGCAACTCACCAAGTTGTCTTTTGATCTCTTCATTCTCCAATACTGAGTTGCGATACATACACAAATTGGGCAATGTCGCATCGGACACAAGCTGAATTTCGTGCTCGGCTAGATGATCCAGGAGGATCTCCAAGTCCTGATCGCATGCGGCTTCGCAACCTTAACCGTGTTCGGAAAGGATTCGCGATCTGGATGAGTCTGCGACCATGGATTAGTTCGCGATCAGGAAAAGGAATTCGTTCCCTGTTCGGAATTGTAATCCGATCTGAATGTGTATGACTAAGCTTATCTGTTTAGGATTAGTTATATGAGCCTAATACGTTTAGGTCTCTAAGTCTGATTACGTACTCATACGATTGGACTATAAATACCTTGTAATAGGTCTAGTTTAGATCATCGAATTCAATCGAAGAGTCATAGAACTTATTTGAGTTTTAGACACTTATAGTTCCTTCGACGTAGGCAAGTGTGCCTAACGTTCGACGTGTAAAGCCCTCTTTGAAATAAAGAGTTGTGCAATTACTTTGGGTTTCGGTATTTCCGAGTAAGATCCCGTTATTCCGCATATTAGAATCTGGGCGAGCCTAGTGCGAAAACCAAGACTAGGTCTCAAACGGATCAAGTTGGTATCAGAGCGACTTTCCTATCCTGTGGATGGTGAAGACTCGCCAGGGTTACAAAACTTCCGGCAAAATTCCAGGTGATCAATTGACGGTTCCTACAGCCGCGTCTCCGACAATGTCTGACGATACCCCTATTCAAGCTAACCTAGCTGAAAAAGTGGCTAAGCTCTCCACCGACATGGAAACCGTGCTTGCTTGGATTAAGCAGCAGGCCATGATTGTACCTCCTGAAGTAGGGAAGGTTATGGGTGAGAAGACTGGTGAAGACTTGCGCAGGGCAGACGAAGATGAAGACGAAGGAGACCACAAGACCGACGACCTCGCCAACACCTCCTTAGCTGTCGGATCTTTTAAAGTCGACGCTAAGATTGATATACCCATATATGATTGGGTGATCGATGCCGAGAAGCTGGATTCTTGGATCGACCAACTTGAGACCTACTTTGACCTGAAAGGGTTTAGTAGCGCTCAAAAGGTCAAATTTGCACCTTTGAAGATGAAGGACCACGCCAAGACATGGTGGAAGGCCCTTGTCGCCAGTGGTGAAGCTGACGACCTTGCGTGGGGTCAATTCAAACGACTTCTGTGACAAGAATTCTATCCGATGGGTTACCTTGAGGAGAGATGGGAGCGTTGGCACAGATTGTACCAACGACGCGACCAGACCGTCCAAGACTATAAGACAGAGTTTTGGCGACAAGCAATGGTCATTGGCATCTCACTATCCGACCCTCAGGTATTTCGGAAGTATACATCTGGACTTCAGAAATCGATCAGTACTGAGCTAAGTCTATTCGGCGTCCAAGACATCGCGACCGCGAGCACAACTGCTATGGCGATCGAGAAGAAGAATAAATCCCGCAGCGACAAAAGCACCAAGGAAAATGCGACCTCGACAAAGAAAAAGCCGAGTCCGAAGAAGAACGCTTCAAAATCGGGCACGGGTGCCTTTTGCGAACATTGTCAAGTCGCGGGACATACCAAGGACAAATGCTACAAGCTTCATCCTGAACTTCGACCAAAGAAAAATGGACTAGGGAAAAGAACAGCCATGGCTACTGCGACTTCACCCGATGAAGAAGTTGTCCGAGTGAACTCGGTTAATGAGGCGGATACGTCCTTGTCTCTGATGGCAATGCTGAAGGAGAAGGGTTCGGATCCACCAATCGACCATCACCCAACAGAGGACTTGTTCACCATCAACATCCAGGTGAAGCACGAAGTGGTCGCAGCGATATTCGATCTAGGAAGTCAGAAGAATCTGGTCTCCGCTGGACTGGTTCGGCGACTTGGTTTGAAGACAACCACACACCCGCGACCATATCCACTGGGTTGGTTTACATCCGACGTGAATCAACAGATTACGAGTCAGTGTGTGTTGCAATTTGCAATCTCTGCACGATATATCGATGAGGTGCAATGTGATGTTGTCCCTATCGATATCTGTCAGGTGATATTTGGGAGTCCGTATCTGTATGACCGAGACGCTCACTTCCATCGGCGAGCACAAGAGTACGACCTCACCAAAGACGGAGTTAAGTTCGTGATTAGTAGAGACCTCCACGTCAATACTTCGAACTTGATTACCGCAAATCAAGCCAAACGAATTGTTAATGCATGTCACAAGTATGTGCTTGTCATGATTCGACCCATTGGACAAAGTGAGGGTACTCGACCAGCATTGTTGTTGGCGTGCCGAGAGGATTCTGGTCGTTTGTCGGGACTGCTGGAGAAATACAGTGATCTGTTCGAGACTACCCAGGGTTGTCCGCCGAAACGTCCAGTCGAGCACGAAATTCAGCTTGTGTCCGATGCGACACTGCCCAATCTGAGTATGTATCGCAACTCAGTATTGGAGAATGAAGAGATCAAGAGACAACTTGGTGAGTTGCTGAACAATGGTGTCATTCAACCGAGTAGTTCACCTTGTGGATCTCCTGTGGTGTTAGTACCAAAGAAAGATGGGACTTGGCGTATGCGCATCGACTATCGAGCACTGAACAAGATCACCATCAAGAACCGGTACCCCCTTCCTCGTATTGATGACCTGCTAGATCAATTGAAGCATGCTGTTGTCTTCACCAAGTTGGATCTTAAGTCAGGATATCATCAAGTCAGCATCCGAGAGGAGAATACATGGAAGACCGCGTTCAAAACACGACAAGGTCTGTTCGAATGGCTGGTCATGCCGTTTGGTCTCTGCAACGCCCCGGCAACTTTCATGCGTCTTATGAATGACGTTTTGAGACAGTTCATCGACGACTTTGTGATCGTTTACCTCGACGACATTCTAGTTTATAGTCGTTCGTGGGATGAGCACCTCATTCATGTCGAAAACGTGTTCGATCAGCTTCGGCAACATCGACTTCGCCTCAACCGTAAGAAGTGCGAGTTCGGCCAGCAAACTCTACTTTACCTTGGATTCCTGGTCGGCAACGGTACGTTGCAAATCGACCCAGATAAGGTAAAAGTGATTCGCGAGTGGCCGCGACCACGAACAGTTACGGATGTGCGTAGTTTTGTGGGAGCATGCCAATACCTTCGGAAGTTCATCCGACACTTCTCGATTATGGCTTCTCCGTTGCATGCATTAACCAGGATCGATCAGAAGTTCGAGTGGACAGGGAAACATGAGGACACGTTTCTCTTGCTGAAAAGGAAGATCAGCGAGGCGCCTGTGTTAGCTTTGCCGAATCTCCAGAAACCGTTCGAGCTAGAAACCGATGCCTCAGGTTATGCGATGGGTGCAGTGCTCATGCAAGAAGGTCGACCAATGGCATATCACTTCAAGTTATTCCAGGGAGCTTAGAAGAACTACCCGACTTATGATAAGGAGTTATGCGCACTGCATCAGGCCGTGAAACATTGGCGGTGTTATCTCTTGGGGAAAGAGACGGTTGTCCACACCGACCATCAACCATTGCAATATTTGCAAACTCAGTCCAAGCTACAGCAAGCTCGGCACATGAAGTGGATGTCGTATCTGCAGCAGTTTAATCTGGTGATTAAGTACAAGAAGGGCGTACACAACAAATTGGCGGATATGTTGTCGCGACCACCAGTTACAACCCTCTGTTTATCAGCGTTCATGCAGATCGAGCTATCATGTCATGATGACTATGTCACTATGTACAGTGAAGACCCTGATTTTCAAACAGCACTGACTGAGGTCGAAATAGGGAACCCTATAGAGTTAGTTCGTCGAGAAGGACTCTTGTACAAGGGCAATTTACTTTGCATACCTCGTGGAGCACCTCGAACTCAATGGATGTGAGAAGCACACACATCGAAGGTAGCTGGTCACTTTGGGGTTACAAAGACGTTGCAAAATCTTCACCGACATGTGTTCTGGCCGCGTATGCAGCAAGATGTGGCTAGGTTTGTTAGAGGCTGTGGTCTCTGCAGCATCTCGAAACCGGCAAACCGAAAATTAGGTTTGTACACTCCTTTGCCAGTTCCATCGCGACCATGGGAGAGCATATCCATGGATTTCTTGGGAGGATTGCCTAAGACCCGACATGGCAACGACTATCTATTCGTGGTCGTTGATCGGTTCTCCAAAATGATTGTTCTTATACCTTGTCAGAAGATTATCACGGGAGAAGACGCCGCTCGGGTATTCTTTCAACACGTTTGGACACACTTCGGACTGCCGACTTCTATTGTGTCTGATCGCGATACCCGGTTCCTTAGTCACTTTTGGCGATCGCTCTGGACGATGATGGACACCAAGCTAAAGAGGAGTACTGCTTTTTATCCGCAAACTGATGGTCAAACCGAGGTGGTAAATCGCACAGTCGTTCATCTCTTGAGAGGATATAACTCGAAGCACCCGAAGACCTGGGATGAAAGCATACCATACTTGCAGTTTGCTTTTAATCGAGCAGTGCATGGTTCGACTGGAAAGTCCCCGTTTGAGGTTTGTTTGGGGTTTCTACCACAGAGTCCATTCGACATGGAGTTTGTGATCCCTACCTCAGCACATAACAGCAAGGAAGCATCTGATCAGGATCGAGCACAAAAATTCCTGGAAGGTATTCAACGACTCCATCGTGAGGTTGAACAGAACTTGCTGAAAGCTCAACTCAAGTACAAGGCGCAACATGATCGGCACCGAGTTGATGCGCAATTTCAAGAAGGTGATATGGTATGGTTACATCTGAGTAAGGAGAGACTTAAAGGTGAAGGTAAGAAACTCAAACCCATTCGTTATGGTCCTTTTCGGATTTTGCGGAAAGTGGGTAATAATGCTTGTCAGCTCGAGTTACCTCCATACATGGATATCTACTCGGTTGTCAATGTTGAGCACCTCAAACTCTTTGAGCCTTCAATGCTGGATGATGAGCCAGATACTATAGTACCATCTGTTGAAGACTTGGTCTATCAACGAGACAAACCTCTACGTGAAGATGTGATTCTGGAAAAGAAGGTGACTACCACCCGCAGTGGCACCAAGGAGACTTTTCGAATCGGTCGGAAAGATCAACGAGCACGTGCGGCAAAGTGGTACACCAAAGAAGATGGACAAGCCCAATTTCCACATCTCCAGTTTGATCGAGAGGTTGCAACAGGGGTTGGCTCCTTCTCAACAAGGGAGTCATGATCCGGGAGGATCTCCAAGTCCTGATCGCATGCGGCTTCGCGACCTTAACCGTGTTCGGAAAGGATTCGCGATCTGGGTGAGTCCGCGACCATGGATTGGTTCGCGACCAGGAAAAGGAATTCGTTCCCTGTTCGGAATTGTAATCCGATCCGAATGTGTATGACTAAGCTTATCTGTTTAGGATTAGTTATATGAGTCTAATACGTTTAGGTCTCTAAGTCTGATACGTACTTATACGATTGGACTATAAATACCTTGTAATAGGTCTAGTTTATATCATCGAATTCAGTCGAAGAGTCATAGAACTTATTTGAGTTTTAGACACTTATAGTTCCTTCGACGTAGGCAAGTGTGCCTAACGTTCGACGTGTAAAGCCCTCTTTGAAATAAAGAGTTGTGCAATTACTTTGGGTTTCGGTATTTCCGAGTAAGATCCCGTTATTCCGCATATTAGAATCTGGGCGAGCCTAGTGCGAAAACCAAGACTAGGTCTCAAACGGATCACTGGACGTTTCAGCGGACGACCCTGGGTAGTCTCGAACAGATCGCTGTATTTCTCCAGCAGCCCCAACAAATGACCAGAATCTTCTTGGCACGCCAACGACAATGCTGGTCGAGTACCCTCACTTTGTCCAATGGGTCGAATCATGCCAAGCACATACTTGTGACAGGCGTTAACAATCTGTTTGGCTTGATTTGCGGTAATCAAGTTCGGAGTGTTGACGTGGACGTCTCTACTGATCATGAACTTAACTCCGTCTTTGGTGAGGTCGTACTCTTGCGCTCGTCGATGGAAGTGAGTGTCTCGATCATACAGATACGGACTCCTAAAGATCACCTGACAGATATCGATAGGGACAACATCGCATTGCACCTCATCGATATATCGTGTAGAGATCGCAAACTTCAACACACACTGACTCGTAATCTGTTGGTTCACGTCGGATGTAAACCAACCTAGTGGATATGGTCGCGGGTGTGTGGTTGTCTTCAAACCAAGTCGCCGAACCAGTCCAGCGGAGACCAGATTCTTCTGACTTCCGGGATCGAATATCGCTGCGACCACTTCGTGCTTCACCTGGATGTTGATGGTGAACAAGTCCTCCGTTGGGTGATGGTTGTTCGGTGGATCCGAACCCTTCTCCTTCAGCATTGCCATCAGAGACAAGGTCGTATCCGCCTCATTAACCGAATTCACTCGGACAACTTCTTCGTCGGGTGAAGTCGCAGTAGCTGTGGTTGTTCTTTTTCCTGGTCCGTTTTTCTTTGGTCGAAGTTCAGGATGAAGCTTGTAGCATTTGTCCTTGGTATGTCCCGCGACTTGACAATGTTCACAAAAAACACTCGTGCCCAATTTTGAAGCGTTCTTCTTCGGACTCGGCTTTTTCTTTGTCGAGGTCGCACTTTCCTTCGTGCTTTTGTCGCTGCGGGATTTGTTCTTCTTCTCGATCGCCATAGCAGTTGTGCTCGCGGTCGCAATGTCTTGGACGCCGAACAGACTTAGCTCAGTACTGATCGATTTCTGAAGTCCAGATGTGTATTTCCGAAATACCTGAGGGTCGGATAGTGAGATGCCAATGACCATTGCTTGTTGTCGAAACTCTGTCGTATAGTCTTGGACGGTCTGGTCGCGCCGTTGGTACAATCTGTGCCAACGCTCCCATCTCTCCTCAAGGTAGCCCATTGGATAGAATTCTTGTCGCAGAAGTCATTTGAATTGACCCCACGCAAGGTCGTCAGTTTCACCACTGGCGACTAGGGCCTTCCACCATGTCTTGGCGTGGTCCTTCATCTTCAAAGGTGCAAATTTGACCTTTTGAGCGCTACTGAACCCTTTCGGGTCAAAGTAGGTCTCAAGTTGATCAATCTAGGAATCCAATTTCTCGGCATCGATCACCCCATCATATATGGGTATATCAATCTTAGCGTCGACCTTAAAAGATCCGACAGCTAAGGAGGTGTTGGTGAGGTCGTCGATTTTGTGGTCGCCTTCGTCTTCATTTTCGTCTGCCCTACGCAAGTCTTCACCAGTCTTCTCACCCGTAACCTTCCCTACTTCAGGAGGTACAATCATGGCCCGCTGCTTAATCCAAGCTAGCATGGTTTCCATGTCGGTGGAGAGCTTAGCCACTTGTTCGGCTAAGTTAGCTTGAACGGAGGTATCATTAGACATTGTTGGAGACGCGGCTGTAGGAACCGTCGATTGATCGCCTGGATTTTCACCGGAGGTTTTGTAACCCTGGCGAGTCTTCACCATCCACAGGATAGGAAAGTTGCTCTGATACCAACTTGATCCGTTTGAGACCTAGCCTTGGTTTTCGCACTAGGCTCGCCCAGATTCTAATATGCGGAATAATGGGATCTTATTCAAAATACCGAAACCCAAAGTAATTGCACAACTCTTTATTTCAAAGAGGGCTTTACACGTCGAACGTTAGGCACACTTGTCTACATCGATAAACTATAAGTGTCTAAAACTCCAATAAGTTCTATGACTTTTCGATTAAGTTCGATGATATAAACTAGACCTATTACAAGGTATTTATAGTCCAATCGTATGAGTACGTATCAGACTCAATAACCTAAACGTATTAGACTCAATAACTAATTCTAAACAGATAAGCTTAGTTATACACATTCGGATTGGATTACAATTCCGAACAGGGAACGAATTCCTTTTCCTGGTCGCGGACCAATCCATGGTCGCGGACCCATATGCGATCAGGACTTGGTCGCGAAGCCGTATGCGATCAGGACTTGGTCGCGAAGCCGCATGCGGTCAGGACTTGGAGATCCTCCCGGATCACTGAGTACAAAAGTACTCACCCTTGCAACAATTCGTCCTGTAGATGGAGTGCTTCCTGACCAAGAAGGTTACCATGAAGAGCCCTTGGAATCAGGAGAGGCATTTCCACCAGAGCCCTAATCATGTGTTGCCTTGTAGTTAACTTGTGTGGGGACTCGCTTAGCTTCCGCTGCGTAGAAGTTATTTTTGCTTTTTAATTACACCATTGTGCCATGTAGGCACTGTACCCCTGTTGTACTAAGGCCGACTGGCCATACATTAATGTTACTTTGTAAATTTTGCTACTGAAATCAAATTCTTGTGCTTGACTTATCTTGGGAAGTCAATGTTGTGTATTGGGACCAGCTGCACTGAGTTGGGATCCCCACAGGAAGTGGCATTGTTTCCCTAACCGGAACGACGCCACAAGGACCCTCCCCGATGGTGGCAATGCACCAGGTGTGCTAATCCTCATAATACCTCCCAAGGAGGTGCTCCGTCTTCTCCTGGGTCGACTTGTAGGACCTAATGCAAAACACGAAGGCAAGTTTAGCGGGGAAAATTCCGAGCTTCCTCCTGGCGACACCTTTGCTTCTCGGAGAGGAAAGCTTACGTCGCGATATCGGGAACCTTGGAGGTCTGTACTCCGGGCTGAGTCCTAGCCCCCCTTCAACTCCGGCTGGAGGGGCTGAGCCAGAGGAGAAGCAGTTCCTCCGCTAGGTCTCGCATGCTCCTCTGGGAGCGGGCCTCTACCATCTTCGCAACGGAGGTCATTTCATCAACAGTCAGGGTCGGAGGACCGGGGAGATGGCCGAGGGTCGCTGGCCTCGAAGAGTAGGTCACCTCCAGGTCCCGCGCCCAGAGGTAGAACCACCTCCGGGTCCATCCTTCCGAGTGATCCTGGGAGGCTGCGACCGAGTACTCCTCCTCCTGGGACTGGACGTGCTTCAGCATGACCGAGCCACAAGTCGACTTTGGTCCATGCTTCACCACTGGGGAGTCCCCTCAACCCCAGCGGCGGTCTCGCATAGCCACAAGAATAGCCCCATCCGAACAAGGATGTTGGGCGTCAGGTGCTTCAACGCTATCCCGTGCTCACGGAGGAAGTCCCAGAGCACGGGGTGGATTGGGAGTCGAAGGCCCGCCTCCACAAAGGCCGTGAAGACCACCACCTCCCCGTCCCGGGGTCACAGATGTCTCCTTCCACAAAAACCCTCCGGGAGACAAGGGTGTCTCGGTCCCCCGTGGTAAACTCCATAACCCCGAGATAATCAGAGGTCACATCCCCCAGAGGAACATCCGCCGCCTTCCCGCGTGCCTTCGAAGCCATCTCTCGTGCCTTCCACGGGGAGGGTTCTGACCAAGGGAGGAGGTGCTCTCGAGGAGTTAGTTGAGAAGTGGGAGTTGGGGAGATGAAGGCTTGCCCCCTCCAAGGGCGGGCCCCTCTTTATTTAGGAGGACGAGGTGTCCCCGATGGGCACCACGTGTTAGTCCATGGGATCCCAGCCGTGAATGCGAAGGGTCTCATGAGAATTGAGGCGGCGTCTGACCAATTTTAATAACATTCTCCTCTCCCAGAGAAGAATGTTTTGTGTCTCGCAGAGCTCTCCGGGGGAGGGGCGTCCCTCTAACTCGTCGCACCCCGCGACGACATCAAATGTCCTTTGCGGTAGGGGGGCTGCTGCTGGGGGAAAATATTAGCCGTAGATTATATGCGTCGGCCAACGCCCTGGTCTCTGTCCTCCGGGGTAGGACGCGCCCACCTCTGGCCTTTGTCCGAAGTGGAGGCGCCACCCCCGGGCTAGGAGGTGCCCACCTCCGGCCTTTGTCGCCCGGAGTAGAAGGTTCCCATCTCTGGCCCGCCGTCCTCCGGGCTAGGAGGTGCCCGCCTCCAGCCTCTGTTCCCCGAAGTAGAAGATGCCCACCTCCGGCCCGCCGTCCTCCGGGTTTGGAGGTGCCCACCTCCGGCCTCCATTCCTCGAAGTAGGAGGTGCCCACCTTCGGCCTCCGTCCTCCAGAGTGGAGGGGCCACCCCTGGGCTTGGAGGTGCCCACCTCCGGTCTCCGTCTTCTGGAGTAGGAGGTGACCACCTCCAGCACTCCGTCCCCTAGAGTAGGAGGTGCCTCCGGCCTCCATCCGGAGTGGAGGCCTCCGTTCCCCGGAGTAGGAGATGCCCACCTCCGGCCTCCGTCCTCCAGAGTGAAGGGGCCACCCCCGGACTAGGAGGTGCCCACCTCCGGTCTCCGTCCTCCGAAGTAGGAGGTGACCACCTCCGGCACTCCATCCCCCAGAGTAGGAGGTGCCCACCTCCGGCCTCCATCCTTTGGAGTGGAGGGGCCACCCCTGAGCTAGGAGGTGACCACCTCCGGTCTTCGTCCTCCAGAGTAGGAGGCGACCACCTCCGTCCCCCGGAGTAGGAGGTGCCCACCTCCGGCCCACCGTCCTCCGAGCTAGGAGGTGCCCACCTTCGGCACTCCGACCTCCGGGCTAGGAGGTGCCCACCTCCGACCTCCATCCTCCAGAGTGGAGGTGCCACCTCCGGCCTCCCGCCCTCCGGAGTAGGAAGCATCCACCTCCGGTCCACCATACCGAGGTTAGGGGCACTGAAGTCGACGACGGCCACGTGTCCAAGATGAGTGCCTCGTGTCTTGCCAAAAGATCGCAATGACCTTGATTTGACAGTCGCAGCTAGGGTAGTTTGGTAATTTGTGTCATTTGGGGTCTATATATGTCGACGATTGGGACTCGGGGTTCTTAGTCGATCTTACGCAGATTTGTGAGTTGGGAGTGAAACCTTTCAGGGTGCTTATCAGGTAAGTTAAGGTAAGTATGAGTTGGTGACAGACAGAATTATACAGGTTCGGGCCCATAATGGATTGAGTAATAACCCTACGTCTAGTGGTGCTTCTACTATGTATAACAGTGTTTACAGGGAAGAAGAAGATTGTTACAGGGATTGACAACCTCTCTCAATACTGTTGTCTACTGACTATTGCTTGATATATCTCATATATCTCTATTCATATATCTTCAGATCTCCCGTCCTGTGCTTCCTTCCCTCCTTTTATAATGAACGAAAGGATGCCAACGTGAAGTACTTTGGATGGTTGCTGATATGTAGTTGCTTAGCTGCACTGATCTCTTCGCCAGTTAACACATGCAGTTATAGATAACTGCATATCTTAACTCCTTGACGGTTGTCTTCACACATGGGAGAAGAAGTTATCTTTATCCTGGGAACGTCTTTGGTAAAGCTCAAATACTACTCAGGTTAAATGTAATCCTTAGATTACCTTGATCGCGCATAGCCTGCGACCTTATGGTCACACAAGTTCTGTGACCATAGACTAGTACTGCGGCTGCGACCTTCTGGTATACAGGGAGTTGCTTCTGCGAACATTGTGGCTGCTAATGCACAAGTTTATATATCATATCCGAAATGTCTTGAATATGATATATTAAATAAATAACTAGCTCGGGTAATAATCCTTGTCAGCTAGCCCCCAAATTTGAAGCGATAAAAAGATTATAACTTCAACTTTAAAAATCATTGGATACAGTACTCGGTGCTTCACCTTCTTCTGTTGTACTGTAGACCGAGTGGCGGTTTGTTTCCCAAGAAAATCTCTGGGTTTATCTTGACAGGTAATCATGAAGTTTTTTACCACATAATCGAGGCAAAATGTAAGTGCGTTTAGGAGCTCAAGGCCTTTGTAAATATGAACCATCGCCTCCAAGCTCTATAAATAGCGAATCTTTTCAGTTCTAAGACTCATAAGTTTTCTTTGGCTAAGTCTTTTAGAACTTCTCATCTTCTTATTTCACTTTTCCTTCTCTACTCTTATCTTAGTGGTGAACTGAGACTCCGAAAAGATTGTTGAGAGTGATGAGGAAGAAATAGAAATAGAAGATAAGATTGAACAGGCTCTTCAGAAGGTAATTCTCTTCTAAATCATCTGTGTGAATCTTTTCTTTGCAGTTTGAGTATTTCTAAAGCAATGCATTTTGGAATTCTCAGATGTTCAAGGACCCGACACCTTAGAAGAAGTGGTCTGGAGATGGCGCAGAATCTTCCAGTGGAGCTTCATCCAAAAAGCTAATGGGAGCAGAGAACTGGGCTGCCACATTACCCTCAGCTCTTTCTTTGCATCCAACTTCTGTTCTACCCTCAACTCTTTCTTTGCATCCATCTTCTGGGGTATTAGGTATCACTGCACCTGCAGTGCCTTTGCCACCAAGTCCCCTTCCATCCTCAGCTTTTTCCACCCAGCCTGTGACCCAGGTTAACATCTTTATCCTCTCTGCTTGTTACATATTTTTGGAACTGACTCATATATGCACATGAGGACAACGAATAGCTTGCTGAGATCCAGATTCTTCTGATGGAGAAGATTATTTTGTGCAGAACTCTCCAAGAAGAAAAAGAGGACCTACAAGAGCGCTTCAACAGGAGAGGACATAACCTTGAGACTACTCTCACGGTTATGGAGCGTCTGTCAGAGTGCTCTGACAGAGCTCGCGGAGAGGCACGGACGGCCCACATAGAGAGGGATCTTACTCGAGACCAGAGGGACCTCTCTAATGCAATTAGGGACAACTGCTTCTTCACAATAAAAGACGACGTCGATAGACTGAGGGACGTCGCGAGTTCCCTGGGGGCAGCTAGTGTTGATCCCATTAATATCAACCTGTCCCTTGGAGAACTTTGTAAATTACTTTCAGATCAGGTTGACGCTTTGGTCGCCTACATCCCTTCTTTATGTAAAGAATGCAAGAAATAAAATTCCTTTTCTTTACATCTCAAATTCTTTTAATGATTACGCATAATCTATAATCATCAGTTGGAATTCTTGAAGAATATCTTTGTGTGAAAAATGGTTACAGGCAAATGTCTCTGTGACCATAACATCCACTGGTAATAAATACTTTGTCCATGATCAGACCAGGATAGTACTAGGGTCATAGAATAGCATTGAGACCATAAGGAGCACTAAGATCACAGGATAGCATTGCAATCACAGATTGCACTGGGACCATGTATAGTACTGAGATCATAGAATAGCATTACGATCACAATAGTACTGGAATTATGAGATTACCCTGAAATCATAGTGTATTAAAACCGCAAAAAATTCCCATATAATTACTTATACCGTAGCCCCCAAATTTGAAATAAAATGACTTTTTAGTTTCCAAAAAGATGCATTTTGTTTCAAATTCCACCAGGGTAACAATGTGGTTTCGGGTTCAATCCATGAAAAACCCGTTATGAGGAAATATTAAAATAATGAACACAATAGGTAGTGGCCTTGGGTAGATAAAAAGAAGGTACGTAGCTTGAGAAGCTTAAGAAAACCTTCTTTTGCATTAGCCACTACGCCACAAAAAACCCTCGTTGTTCACTTTTACTCTCATCGCTACCAAAAACCTTCATCTTTTCAAAGATTCTTACAGCGATGGCATCCTGGAGCCGGTCAAGCCACTACAATGTTGAGAGTTTGGTGGAGTTGGAAAAGAGGAAATCCTCCCTCCACGACTACTGATCAACTGGCAGTCGACGGAGAAACAAGAAGAAACCCCCAATGTCCAGGAAAGTGAACTGGTGATTTTTGAAGACTTTCTGCGATGTGGATTCCGCTTGCCAGAAAGTAAATTTCTGCAAGACATTTTGACGCACTTCGACTTGGGGTTGGTACATCTTCACCCCAATGCTATCCTCATTCTGGCTGTCTTCCAGCATTTGTTTGAGGCTTTTGTAGGAGTATTACCGTGCGTAGATCTGTTTTGATGGTTTTACTTCTCAGCATGGTCGAAAAGTCCCAGTGCGGCAGGGTGTGTATACTTCTGCTTGCGGGAGAAAAAGGATTACCCCTCCTTCCCACTGCGTGATTTTGTACACGGATGGAACCAGAGATGGTTCTACTGCTCCACACCGGCGGAGAGCAACTTGTGGTTTGACAACCGGCGGCCGGTGAAAAGCAGTGAAATGGACACTGCCCCAGTGTTAGGCGCTGACTTGCGAAAACAAGCACAAGTAATTCTTCACTTAGTCTTCCAGAGATTGACTGGGCGAGACATCATCTGTGACTTTGTGAAGAATCGTATAAGCCCTCTAAAGAAGAGGGAGCATCCTGCTTGGGAGGTGCAGTCTATGGCAGATAACACCCTGGACTATAATAATGGTAAGTTTCACATGTTTACAAAATGAGCGTTATTACTGATGATCAATTTCATGCTGAGTAATTTGCGATTTTGAAACAGTATTGTCCATATCAGAGATTGATAGGAGGACAAACAGCCTTCTAAAGCCATATAATGCGACGATAGAAGGAGTTCTAGGATCACCCCATCCTCAGAGCTTAATCAACAGTGGCGATGATTTGAGGCAAGAATGTCAAAAGGTAAGCCTTCCTTTGAGAAACTTGTCCATAACGTCTGTTGATCTCAATCATCAAATCGCAAATCCTGAAATGATGCAGCTGCTGAAAGGGCAAGTTATCAGGACAAAACGTCTTGGAGATGATGTTGGACCTTCTGGGAGGCCAGCATAGAAAAGAATAAAAGTCATCTCTTCTAAAGCCAAAAAGATGAAGGAGTCAACCCCTCGAGTGTCCAAGGTAAAGACCATAGGAGCGGCTTCATCGAAGGTGAAGAAAACCGCTGTGAAAAATGTTGTGGTAAGGCTTTCTCTTCCCCCTGTTATACCATGTGTGAATAGGAGTCACTTCTTAATCATATAGGGTGAGGGGAGCGAGGATGAGAAAGACAAAGTTCCTCTCATCCACTGAAAGAGAAGAGCAGTGAACCCTCTAGAGATTGACATTCCAGAGAGGCCATCCTCCCCCACCATTACCAACATACTATCCTCAATGGCGAAAACAGCTGTTGAGGCAGGGGATCTCATGGCCACAGGAGAACTCATAGTCATAAAGGAAGTTACCAGTCCTGAGGCCAGCATTTCAACAACCATGGTCGCGGGAGACTCTGCAGCCATAGTTGCAACAACTTCAGGCCTGGTGACACCTCCTTCGAACACCAAAGGAATTGTTGTGGTAAGAACATCACACTTCACGAGCTTTACTCCATTGCATATACTAATCATATTTTAAATATGCAGGACGAGGAGTCTACTGTCCTATTCAAGAAGAGAAGAACAAGGACAAATCCTGATGACGCTGCAACAGGAGCACGCATCACGCTTCTTTCTCCTAGGAGCACATCACCGAAACCCAAAAGTCAGATGAGGTTTCGAATCAGGTAAGGATATCGCGTCTTACCAAATCCTGTTTTTAAAACCAGTGATGCTGCAAATCATGATTTTTCCAGGAACCCTACGCCTAGTACCCTGCTGACCTCACCGAAAATTGGCGCAACACCAATCCCACCAGATGGAAACCGCAACCTCGACTGTGGGAGTAAATCAACAAGAAACAACATTTGCTGCTCCTGTTGTCAAGGAAAAGATTAGTCTCATGGTTCATCCTTCAAATGAACCCGAGACCATGCTGAAGACCACTTTCAGCAATTTCTTAGAGATAAGTAAAAAACTTTTTTACCTTCTGTGGAATTCATGAGGATCTTAGGAATGTTCAGGTTTAAACAACAGGTTTTACTGTGTTTCAGGATTTGACCCAAATGGCGACCAAGTCAAAAGCTCTAGCAGAACAAATTGAGGTCGCGCAAAGGGAGATCAGCCGTCTACAATAGTAAGTACCCATACATTGTTTATACTGACCTGAACTTCATCTAAGTATAACGATTATGCCTCGGTCACAGGGAAAATTCCTCCTTGACGAAAAGCATGGCTAATTGACGAGACCAGGAAGAAACTGTGGTTGTGAAATTTTCTTCTATGGAGAAAGAACTCAATGAGGCGCAATTAAAGATTGCCTATAAGTTTACTTTCAACCAAATGATGTTATTTCCTTACATGAATTGCTGTAATTTTCATTACTTTGTTCGTGTAGTACAAGAGGAACAGATAAGCATTCTTTATAAGGAAAGGGATGACTTCCAGAAGAAGTGTGCCCAGGCTGAAACTCAGAACAGGCAACTTCGTGCAACCATCAAATCATTCAAAAAGACAACCGAAACTGTTTGCGAGGAGAGGAAAACCCTGAAGGCGATAATCTCAACCTGCAACAACATTCAGTCAAAAGTCTTTGAAAAATTGAAGATGGTTGCGGATTTGTTGAAGGCTGATATCATCGATCCTCAAAAGGAGAACTTAAGCCTTAGTGAATCATGCAAATTGGTTGCGGCTCAAGCTGAATCACTTCTCGAGTTCCTAAAGATACAAAGCAGCAAGAAGAGGCATTGAAGACCAATGCAAGATCTATAGCCTTTGCCATTTTGTGCAAATTAAGACATCACCACGGCCCAAATTTGGATTTGAATCCGGTGGTGGGAGATGCAGAATTCAACAGTGAAGATTAGCTTGAAGCCATAATGGAAGAAGTCAAGCCCTTGGTTGCAAACCTCTTGAAAGAACTTGGCTTATCGTGATCTCATTATAATAAACAATGATCCTCTATTTGAATTGTACCTACACATATACAATTATAGTAGAAAATATGCAGATGCATGCCTTTCACTTTTTGAAAAAATGTACTTAATCTCGTCTTATATTATGGCCGTATCCCCCTAGCCCCCTCCTGAGATCATACATACTGAAGGCATCGTATTATAATCTCAGGAAAAAGATGATCGAAGAATATCCAGTGAGTTTCTTATACGTTAAGAAACGATTTAGAAAAAAATGTCTCAACCAGATATGATCATCTAGTCGCACCAATACTGATCTTAACATAATACCAAAGTGTATTACGAATTGGCAGCCCCTCGAATGATCATAAACATACTAGTAAGTCCCGTATGTGTTGAGAAATGACTTATTTAGAGATGTCTTATCTAGATGCGACCATGAGATCGGCCAGCAAATCCAACTTGGCTACTATAATAAGATGATCATTGGCGTCTAGCCCCCGGGCATAGCTCAGCAAAGGGAGGACAAAGGTCAGGAATTAAACCATAATGTAACGCGATAAAAGGTACATATTATTTTTAACGAATCATGCTAATTGAAAAGGAAAAAGAAATGGAAAAAACTTACACGTAAAACTTGCTTAGCTGATCTATATTCCAAGTATTAGACAAGATCCTTCCATCTTCCGTCGCCAATCGGGCTGATCCTGGTCATGGCACTAAGACCACAGTATAAGGGTCTTCTCACTGAGGGGAGAATTTGTTAAGATTAGACTGATTTTGAATTTTTCATAAAACCAGGTCGCCCACGTGAAGACTATGAGGTCGCACCCATTTACTGTGGTATTTACGCAGAACTTGTAAATATGCTGCAGACTTAATCAACACCCTATCGTGTTTCTCCTCAAGGAGGGTAATATCTTGGGTACGTTGTTCATGTTGATCAGAATGATCAAATTGATCTACACGAACAGAGCCAATACGAATTTCTGTATGTAAGATAGCTTCGGCACCATATTCTAATTGAAAAGGTGTCTCACCCATAGCTCGACTTCATGTAGTGCATAATGCCCATAGAACGGAGTAGAGTTCATCTACCCAAGCCCCCGAGCTCATTTTAAGGCGATCGAAAATCTGTTTCTTAATGCCTTGTAATACCTGCCCGTTGGCATGTTCGACGGCACCATTGCTCTGTGGATGAGCCATAGATGCAAAACACACTTTGGTCCCACTATCGTCGCAATAGTCTAAAAAAAGACCACTAACGAATTGAGAACCGTTGTCGGTAATAAGATGACTTGGAACACCAAATCGTGTTACAATATTCTTATGAAAGAATTTCTTCACCGCAACAGCGGTAATATTGCGGACTGGTTCAGCTTCAATCCACTTAGTAAATGTGTCAATGGCTATGAACAAGAACTTATACCCATTAACCGCTTGGGGCATAGGACCCACCATATCTATTCTCCAAACCGCAAAAGGCCAGGTTAGAGGAATAGTTTGTAAGGCATATGTAGGCTAATGAACTTGCCGTGCATGAAATTGACACTGTGGGCATGTCTTGACCAAATACATGGCATCATCAAGTGCCAAAGGCCAATAAAAACCCTGTCGAAAAGCCTTTCCGACCAGCATCTGATAAGATGCATGTGCACCACACACACCATCGTGAATTTCCTTCAAGATGGATTTACCTTCCTCTTGAGATATACAGTGCATAAATACTTCTTGAGTACCTTTTCTATACAAAACTCCATCAATTATTTTATATAGACACACCTTTCGTACTAACCGATCACTCTCGGTTTCATCCTTGGGCAAGGTCCCATACTCAAGATAGATCTGCAATAGTCGAGTCCAATCTTTTTCATTTCCAAGGTCGGCAACGTAAACTGTCACCAAATCATCCTCGACCAAAACCGTGATCGAAGGGTATTGTAAGTGTTCAATGAACACTCCTGCCGGGGCGGATGTGCGTAAGGACCCAATTTTCTATAATTGGTCTACGAGTATATTATCCTTTTGTGGAACATATTGGACTTTGAAATGACTGAAGTGTTTTTCCAATCTCCTCACTTCTTCTAGGTAATGAGCCATTGTCTCATCGGAGGTGTTGTACTCCTTGTTTACCTGGTTTACGACTCGCTGTGAGTCTCCCCTCACCACTAATCGACAGACTCCAAGGAATTTGGCTGCTCGGAGCCCAGCAAGAAGACCTTCATACTCTGCTACGTTGTTGGTCGCAACAAAGTGTAATTGAATGACATACTTGAGTTGGTCACCCTGAGGCGTAATTAAGACCACTCCAGTCCCCGAGTGTTGAAAACTGCGAGAGCTATCAAAATGCATCGTCCAATGGTCGGTGCTTATAAATCTTTAGATTCTTGCGCAGGAGGGTCGGGATTAGTCCATTCAACCACAAAATCTACAAGAATTTGAGATTTTACTGCGATACGAGGGGTGAAATGGATATCAAATGCTCCAAGTTCCACTACCCATTTCGCAATGCGACCAGATTTTTCTGGATTCGGATGATATCTCCTAATGGAAAGGACGAAGGCACAGTAATCTTATGTGCTTGAAAGTAATGTCGTAGCTTGCGGGAAGCCATCAAAAGAGCGTAAGGTAACGCTCCTTTGGTCCATGAAGTACTTCACTTACATAATAGATTGGTTGTTGTACACCTTCTCTCTCCGCGACCAGAACTGCACTGACCACATGAGGGGTTTCCACCAAGTAAAGGAGTAATGGCTCCCCCAAAATTGGAGAGACCGGTACTGGTGGGATAGATAGATATGCTTTGACCTCTTTAAAGGCTTTCTTGGCTTCATCCGACGAGGTAAAACCATTGTGCTTATGGAAAACCTTAAAGAATGGCAATCCGCGTTCGCCTAGTCGCGATACGAAACGGCTTAGAGCCGCCATGTGACCTGTTAGGCTCTGGACATCCTTCATGGTCGAAGGAGATCTCATTTGCTCAATGGCCCTGATTTTTTCAGGATTAACCTCAATTTATCTCGAACAAACAAGGAAACCCAAAAGTTTGCCATAAGAAACTCCGAAGGAGCACTTTTCAGGTTTCGACTTTATTCCATGCTTATTCAAATTACAAAAGGTTTCAGTGAGATCATCTATGTGACTAGAGCTTTTGAAACTCTTTACAACCAAATTATCAACGTAAGCTTCCAAGTTACGCCCTAGCTGGGAAAGAAAGGTCTTCTGCATCAAGCGCTGGTACATGGAACTGACATTCTTGAGACCAAAGGGCATTTTGATGTAGCAGTAGTGCCAAATGGTGTGATGAAGGCAGTTTTCTCTTCATCTTCTTCTGCCATGCTAATTTGATGGTTACTTGAGCAAGCATCCAGGAAGCTCATCAGTTCGCAACCCGCTGTAGAATTGACCAATTGATCGATGTGAGGTAGGGGAAAATCATCCTTCGGGCAGTCACTATTTAGGCTGGTGTAATCGATGCACATGCGCCACTTACCATTTGACTTTAGGACATGACCGGATTTGTGAGCCATTCAGGATGATCGACTTCTTGAATAAATCCTACTTTCTGGAGTTTGTCTAACTCTACACGTGTGGGACTCTCATCGGTAGAAACTTTCTCACCTTCGGTGTTGGTTAGAGTGATGGTCTTCTTCTCACAGTCCATCTGACCTTTGGGCTTTGCCAACCAGTCCATTCCAAGGATGACTTCTAGCCCTTGAAGATTCAAAACTAGCAAATTTGCTAGTAATCCTGTGTTGCCGACACAAAAGGCAATATTTCTACAGATGGATTCGACTGGCATTCTAGCTCCGGGAGATTGAATTAGAACAGGACACTCTAATGTAGACACAGGAAATTTATTTCTCAGTGCAAAAGACTTTGACACAAAAGAGTGAGTAGCACCAGGTTCAAACAAAGTAACAGAAAGCTTAGAGTGAATCAAAATTCTACCAATCACAACATCAGAGGCTTCTCCAGCTTCGACGGCAGATGCATAGTTAATACGGCCACGACCTGCAGTAGGCATTCATCTTCCTCTATTGTTCTGAACTCTTCCTCCTCTAGATGTCGGAACACTTCTACCAAAGTTCTGGGCTGGAGCGAGAGATCTTGCTGCTTGAGCTCTGGCAACACTGAATGGTAAATGCTGGAGCGGACAAGTATCTTTGCAATGTCCTTTCGTCCCACAATGGAAACATTCTACGTTCTTCAGAGTACAGTCCTTGTAAAGGTGATTTCCTTTGCATCCAGTGCATTGCAGTGTTGAAGTTAGTGTTGGTCTCGGGGGTCTCTGAGGTGATCTGAAAATTGGTTTGAAATTTGGCATCGGTCTTTCTCAACTTGTGTTCCCTTGAAAAGAATTGGGCAAGACTTTCCTTTTCTGATCCTCTTCGATTATTCCTCTCTTTTCTTCCATCTTGAGCAATCGGTTGATCAGGACATGAAAATTTGTGAATTCATGTGACGACAGCTGGTATTGTAAAGAGTTTTGCAGGCCTTCACAGAATTTGTCTATCTTCCTTTCTTCTATCGCTATGTCCTCAGGGGCATATCTTGCTAATTGGATAAAATCATGCAGGTATTGTTTGACTGATTTGTTTCCTTGCTTCAAGTTTATGAACTCTCGGCGTTTTTCTTGAACAACACCTTTTGGAATGTGATTCTTGCGGAATTGCTCCTTGAATTCATCCCACGTGATCGTGTCTGGGTTGGGGTGTATGGAGTTATAGTTTTCCCACCAAGCTGCGGCAGGTCCAGATAACTGATGCGGTCCATATAGGAGTTTTTCTTCATTATTGCATTTAACTGTGATCAGTTTCCTCTCCACATCTCTCAACCAATCGTCGGCTACAATAGGGTCTTCGGTACTTGAGAAAGTCGAAGGGCGTGTTTTCTGAAAATCTGTCAGTCTTGCTCCGATTACTGATCCTTCATTCTGTCTGGATGGCAATTGTTGCATTAACTGTCCTAAAATCTGGTTTTGCATAGCCATTGATTGTTTTCTGTTCTGTTCCATCCACATCAGTACATCACTGATGTTACCCCCATGAGGTGTAGAAGAAGATCCTGGCTGACCCTGATTAGTACGAACTCCGCTTCCAGATGTGGCTCTTACATCGTCAATGTTCTCTTCGGGCACTCTTCCCTGAGATCTTCCGCGCGTGTTAACCATTCTGTTCTGACAGGAGGTCTAAGAAATGACTGCTGATTTAGAGGGAAACACAAATAGGGTACAAACAGGATATTGACATCAATCCAAGAGACGGGGATGAAAATGTGCAAGATGCTTTTTATAAATTAACCTTCATAAAATACGTAGCTTTGCCTCTACGGCTTACTGAGATATTTAACAATCAGCACAACTAAAACAAGCACAAACCAAAGCAGCTAACACACAAGGAGATCTAACAATTACTGGGTTTAGGCACAAAAAGGGGTTAAGCCAGGGGAAGTCTAGAATCACACGTCAGCTTCAGAAGAACCACAAGGCTCTACCTCTTCTGGGTCCTCTTCTTCCTAATCTTAATCTGCATCCATTGGGTCTAATTCCATGTCATCATCCTCTTCTTCATCTTCGGACGAGGTGATGGTGTCACATTCAACGACTTCTTTTCCTTTGCCAGCGGGAACTTCTTTTCTTCCATCAGCACTGAGACACTCAGGCACATGGGAGTTGATGATGATGCCTCACGATGTAGTAGTGAAATAGCCAAGGTAATCCCTAGGCCTTCCTACACTTTTGCGGGCAGTAACCCTCGTTCTTGGATGGCTTCTTTTGTTAACGGACTCTGATGCTTCGGGGTTTCGTCCTCTACTTGGACCAACTAGTTCTTGAATCCTTTTCTCCCTCTCCTGGAGATTTGCACAAGTTCTTGCAAGTATGCCTTCAAGATAGTGGCGATCATCATGAGCATTCTCATGCTTATGCAACAGACGAGTGTATCCAGTCTCCAAGGCTTGAACAATGTCTCTGGTCTTCGTCAGGATGGCATCTCTTTGGTTGCTGGATGGATGGATGACTCGACGCTCTGATCTGGGAACCTGGCAAGGCACGAAACGAAAAGGGGAATCTAAAAGGAAATACTCATACAACTGCCGAATGGTGCCTACGGCGCAACGAGCAGCGTCCAGAATGGCATCTTCTTCTTCAGCTTTGCGGGCTTCCTGCCTTACTGAGCCTCTTCCTAGCTTGGGGACCTCATAGACTACTACTGAAGCGCGAAAACCATAAGGTCTACTATCTACTTCTTCTTGCCAAACACAGTACACCGGTCTCTGACTGTCCAATGTTCCAAGGAATTGCAACATCATCCATAAGAGCAACACCCACGATCCTAGTTCATCACCATGCATGAACTTCCTGCCAATAACCATCTGTGGAGAAAGAGCACGGAACACCTAGAAGTTAAAATATTTAAACCATTTTCAAATAGTCATAATATATTTTGCTTAAACAAGTTAGATTTTCATAATTAAATTTTTAGTCAAATAAACTAGTGATTTTTCTGCTCTAGGGACGCCAATGTCTGTCTAAGGGTCACGACCTACAGTCAAGCCTTATGCTCTGATACCAGCTTCTGTGGGACCCTCATTTGAGGAATCTGGTGGCAACCGCCTAGGTGGGTTGCACTCAGAAAGGTACAACATAAGCTCACAACAACAGGAAATACATTAAACTATAGTAGAGATAATTAAACAGGTACAAGGTCGCAAGGACCAATATTACAATATCATAACGCCAAGAATGATGCTAATTAGAATTGTTACAAAAATAACAAGTTTCTCAAAAGAAGATTCGGTATCAAAGTACCGAACACAAAGAACAACACAAAAAGAAACAACAAAGATCTTCACTTCAGTCGACAGCGGCGCAGGAGGGGCTTCCACCACATCTGACTTAACTCGGCGCATGACCCTTCTAGAAGATCAAATCATCAGGAGCACTTCCTTCTTCTTCTTGGTACTCGAAACCAAAGGAATCGGGATCGACGAATCCCTCTTCTGAATTGTTTGAAAAGGCAAGGGTGAGCACGTTTTCACATGATGCTCAGCAAGTCCCGTTATGCGAATGCAAGTTCATAGATGAGGAGTTCTCAAGGAAAGAGGTCTTAGTATTATGAATAAGAGTAGAAAAGGTTTTCACTCTAAAGTTCTAAAGAAAATGTTTTATTTCCAAAAGCAGGCTTTGAAAATCTTAAGATAGGCTTTAAGAAAACTTTATGTGTGGCGGTCTTTCATGAGTCACCACTTTTATTAATCCATATTAAGAAAACTTTCCAAATATTACTTGTGCTGAAACCACATGGATAGAATCCACCGCGAGCAGACTCCATAACCTGGGAGTTCAGAGTATTCGATACTTTTTAAAACTTTGCAAAGGTGTACCTCTTTTTAAATCCATTTCTTCACTTAACTTCAAGTCGGTACCTCTCCATGCGACTTATACGCATGTGGCAAGGTTGAGATCACACAACGATTTTGCATTCTAGTATTAACATTATCCCTTCCTGGTAAATAGACAGTTAAGTCTAGGATACCGTTGTGGGTCCTCCCCACTGCCCGAACTACCTAGCCTTGGTCTATGTCCTTGCAAGACATATGACCTATGGATGCAGCCGCGCATGACTCAAATCCAGGCATAGGGCGACTACCTTCTTTACACCTTATGCTCTCATTACTTTCCTGATCTCACATCACTCATGGCCGTCTGTGGCTCACCAGTTTCCACGCGAGAAACCGGACCGACATACCATGTAGGGAACGGTTAATACCAAGAAAGCTACTAAGTTGTGCCTGTCCCATACCAGGCAAGTGGTTGGTACGATTTTCATGCCGCATAGAGGCACAACACAAGGTTCTTGTCCTTATGAACCAATAGTGAGGAGACATTCACATTCCCGATGCGCACACAGCAGCCAACCATTCAAACCATCTTCACTATCGATTCTAATTCACATTTTCTTTCACAAAAAGGATTTTAAGCATTTTTCTCACGCGATCGACCACTTAACACTTAATGATTACATTTGAGTATGAGCATATCCTAAGCATGATGTCCTAGGGTGACAAGGGTACATGTGATACACAAACATAAAGGGGCTTTACAAGAGATTTGGTCATATCTATTCACATTCTTTCAACATAACACTTAACTTGAAGATAAAGCATGCATACGTTCAAAACAGAATTTAATCTAGTTCATTTTAAAATATTAGGAGAGATATGGTCAAGGGAATGAGACTTGCCTTGCAATATGGGGTCTAACTGCTCTACTGGGTCTTCAAAGATTCCTTCTGATCCTTCTGCTTCTGGTTCTACTCTCTCTCACGCAAACAACGAAACAAAACAGCACATAAGCAATACATAAAATACTTGCTATAGAAAATAATAAGTAAAGTATAAACATGTATGCAATGGAAATGATCTGGTCGAAGATACTTGGGATTGGTTCACAGGGTTTGGCTCAGATGCATTGAATGTCTACAGGCTGATATTTGGTTCACGGCCTGACATTGACTGAAAATGTCATAGAGCTAATCTGGAGTTTCTGAAAGATCAAAAAGAGAACAAAATGAAGCATTAGGTGCCAAACACAGTAAGGTATCTAATTGACAAAATGGTTTTGATAGAAAAGTCCAGGAATTAAGGAAAATTGCAGCAAAGGCCCTGGCACAGGAAAGTCGAGTGCCAGTGCACTGCAGCGCACTAGGGCTTGCGCGTCTGGACAAATCATGTATGCGCTGCTTGGCTAACTTTGTCAAACATGTAGGCGAGATCAAGGTGAACCTACTGGTGCAGTGAATTGGGCAGAGGTGGCTTGACGATGGTGAACGACAAAGTTCAAATCGTCGGCCGCCAAAAACGAAGATGGGCTACGGTGACAAAGTTGGGGTTGAAGATTCTTAAAATTGATTGAGGGGTTTTCATCTTGGGGTGACACTGATGGTGCTGGAGCGAGGGATTGGGTTGCAAGTAATTTTGAAGGGTCGCCGGCGTTGACGCCGGATTTGGAGATGATGGTGAGAAGTGAAACAGGTGTTACACGGCAATGCTAGTCAAATGGCTTGGGTTCCACCATCTAGGGGACACAGGAAAGGTGTAGGTTAAGTCAAAAGGGGTGAAGACACGGCAAGGCGTGCCGGCGACGTGAGGTGTTCACGGCGGCGCGCGAAGAATCGGGAGGCTCTTCGAATCGGGCTAATTTCAAAATGTGGCTGAACAGGCTTGCTTAGAATCTCCAGAGGATTGATTTGTTTCACTGGAAGAGATTAAGAAGATGGCTGGGGAAGGTTTAATTGCGAGAACAGTGCATTTGGGTTTTTCGGCAATCACCGGCGATGAGAATCACCGGCGGCCAATTTGTTGCTATGACACAGTGAGATAGGCACATGGAACTTACTGGTGTGATCAAAGTGGAGTTTGGTGAAGTGAGGGGCTCTGGCGACGTTTGCCTCAACGGCGGCTCGCCAGGGATGAAGAAGAAAGGAGAAGAAGGCGAGTTAAAATGGCTAAGTCAAAAGCACAACGAAGAAACAGGTTGCTGGAGGGTTTAAATAGGTGAGGGATGGAGGTTGCGAGGGAAATCCAGCAGTGGAACTTGCGCCAGGGACGTGACCGGCCGGGTGCAGGAGAAACAGCGGTGAACGGTGACGCAATGGCGTGCAGGCGGCTAGCCAGCTTTGCCAGCAATGGTCGGGGACTTAGGAAGTTGGTCCAGGATGGTGCCGAGGCGGAGGCGACGAAGTTGCTCTAGAAATGACACGTACACGCATGCAAATCAAATCTCCCCTCAGGCAGGCATGCTGGAGCTGTTGCTGCTAGTCGAAGCACTGCCATGGCAAAGGACTTGGCGCGGACACGAGCGCACATGCAGGCACGGGCGACCATGAGCACAGGCGACATCAAATCTTGGCCGCGGCAAGGAAACACGGTGAACGCGCTAGTCGAAACGGGCACTGGAGTTCTGGTCGAAACAGCAGCTAGGTCCTGGTTGAAAAGGGCTAGAAAAAGAGATCTGGACTGATTTACAATTACAGAAACTTGATTTTACGACCAAATTGTAAATCTAGAGAATTGATAGGGTTGAGCTAAAAAGAATTTCACCAGGGTGGTTTACTAAACTTAACAAATAGTTTAGCAATGAAGAATAATAGAATTTAGGGTTTTGATTAGGTTTTGAGCTGAGACGAAAATAGGGTAATTAGGGTTTGGAAAATGGCGAGGCTAAAAACAGGATCTTCAGATGATATTTTGGAACTCTCACAGAAGGGAAATTTGCTCAGAATAGTGAATGGGAGACATTCCCTAAATCAGATCAAGATTTGGAGATGATTAGTGGCTTTTAGCCTTTTCGGGCTTCTGGAAAAGGTGAAAAGGACTAATCTGCGATACTTTTGGGCTGATTTGTGAAAAATGGGTGAACGAAGGAGTTCTGCTGCCAACTTTTTGGGTTAAGGTATTAGCATACCCTGGATTATATTCCTGAGATAACAGACTTAGATTGGGCAAGATTTGGGGAAAAACAGGGATGTTACAACATGTATGGCTTCTTGTCGGTGATAGCAAAGCGTTTGAGCTTTTGCTTTATTGGTCGCTGTCTAGACCGAATTGCTAGCCTGTGCTCAATCACTTCCCTTGGGACTCCAGGCATGTCGAATGGTTTCCACGCAAACACATCTGCATTAGCTCGGAGGAAAGTAACGTGCTCAAGTTCCTATTTATCATCCAGACCTAATCCAATCTAAATGGTTCTGGATGGATCATCTGGGTACAATGGAACCAGCTTCAATTTGTCATCTCTTCGCAGGGCAACTTTGATCGTATCTGAGGCTGTGGTCGCAATTTTAACATCCTGAAGGGGAAGCTGATCCACCAACTCCAGAGATAGTTGATCAAAAGTAAGAGCCGTGTTTCACTTGCCTTGGACCAAAATAACGCCTTTTGGGCCTGGTAGCTTGACTCATTGATAAGCATAATGTGCCGCCACCATGAACTTAGCAAGTGTTGGCCTGCCAAAAATAGCATTATATGCCGAATCGCAATCAATTACATCAAATGTAATTAATTCTTTTCAGAAATTATCTGGTTCTCCCAATGTTACCAGTAACACAATTTGTTCAATCGGCATCATTGAGGGACCAAGGATTATTCCATAAAATGGGTGAATTATGGTTTAATCTTTGAATTAGGAATTTGCATCTCATCAAGTGCCTTGACCAACAACAGGTCCAAGGAACTACCCCAGTCGATCAGAACCCTTTCTACCCTAGCATTGCTAATTATAGGGGTAATGACCAAAGAAGTCGCAATGGTCGTGTGAGCCCCTTGGGATAATCATCTTGGTCGAAGGTTAAGGGAGTTTCCGACCAACGAGGATATTGAGGCTCTCCAAGGGGAGCTTCAACTTTGTTTACCTCACGGTAAAAAGTTTTGAATTGATGCTTAGAAGCATAAGAAGAAGAACCACCAAAAATAATATTGACATGATTTTGGGGCACCTGGTAAGACATTTCTTCATCTCCATCAACGTCTCCAACCTCGCAGGCTTGATCTTGCTGTGGTATAGTCGGCATGAGTCCAATTCCCTGGTAAAAGTCTTCCAAGCTTTTCAACTAGTTGTGACAGTTCTTGAGGTCATGTCCAGAAGAATTGTGGAATGGACACCACTTCCTATTTCCCTACGGGTTAGCCGATTTTCCCGAATGGTCGCTGTCGCAGCCACCAGAAGGAGTTTTACTTTTAAACGAGAACTTATTACCTTTCCCTAGTGGCGGTTTGTCAGCAACGGCAACATCTCGGTATTGTCTAGCCCGATTCTTCTTGGGATTTTTTGATTTCCCGCCAGTCGATGACTCTGGCTTCTTGCTAGGATCATCTTTTTTGTCATTCTTGAGACTTGGTTGAGGCGGCAAACTCCCTTTATCCACCATCCTATTCCATTCCAAGGCCTCAGCCCCATCAGAATAATGACCAGCCATGTCGAAAAGATCGGCTACTGATCGAGGCGGATGGATAAGTAAATCTTCGGTGAATCTCTAATATCGAACGACGTGTTTGAATGCCTTGATAATGGAACTGTCAGAGATGTTAGGAATGGTATTTCTCACTCAAACATATCTCTTGATAAACTGCCGAAGAGTTTCCGTGGAAGTCTGGCGCAAGCGATGAACATCATTTTCCTTGCCAGGCTTCTGATAACAATTTTGAAACTTGTTGAGCATTGCATTACACAATATTTCTCAATTGTAAATTAACCCCTCTGGTTGATTAAACAACTAGGTTCTTGCTAGTCCTTTGAGAATCGTTGGCAAGTAGTTTGCCATTACGTGGTCATCTCCCCTTGCCACTTGGATGGTGGTGAGGTAGATCTGAAGAATCTCCGATGGATTTTGAGTTCCATCAAACCTTTCGATCATTCCTGGTTTAAACTTATCTGGCCAAACCACAACATGGAGGCCTGGCAAGAAAGATTTACAACCGACATAGGAACTGCGAAAATGTTCGTCACCTTCCATATGGTCGCGGGCGACATCACCTTGAGGAGATACACCTCGCGGCCCCAGGCGAGAATGGACTGGCACACGATCTCGATCGCGGGAACTTCCAACTCGCCTGACCTTGTCATGTCGAACTAGCCCTGCTGGCAATCGATTGTGCCTCCCATGATTAGAGTGAGAATAATCTTGCTCATGGGAACTAATCGTGGAACGGGACGACGCCGTTGGAGTTGCATCAGATGCAACTTTGTTGAGAGTGTCCGCCAAGACTCTGGCAAAGGTTGTTCTACTCGCATCTTCGATACCAAGAGGAGGATTGCGCAGGGTATCTATGATAACACGAATTCAATCTTGTGTACTCCTCCTGGGCGCCATGGGTGTAACCGTTTCTTCAACCGCCGGAGGATAGTCTGGGGCCAAAGAAGGCATTTAGTCGTGCCTGCGACCATCAGGATGACAGGAAGTGCTAGGAGTGGGATCCCGAACAACAGCATCGTGGCGAGATTGCACAAGTTGTAAGGCTTCCTTAGTGGCCCTGCGAATCTCGTTTTCTCGTTGCTCGCGGTGCTGATCCTCCTTTTGTCTACGCTCCTGTTCCTCCCTGGCAATTCGTTGCTCGGGAGTTTCCTCCGATAGCGCAGCCAATTCTCGAGGAACTGAGGTCGCAGACGGGGAAAACATTCCTCCTTGTTCCGAATTAGATTTGAAATCAAAAAGAGATTTGAGATTGTTTGGATCAAACATTCCTGGACTAAACTCAAGATTGTCATCCTCCACATCTCCTGGAATAACGTGTTGTGGCACGTACTCAGCCTCTGATGTGGGGGGTTCCCCATGAGGGGAAGCATCTATTTTCTCTGTCTCTTGGTCAATAGACATGACTAGAGTTGGAGAACACGTAGCCTCTAGATGTGATCCATGGATATCCTCACCGTTGACCTCTTCCATAGGAACGCGATCGTTGGGCGAAGGCATCTAAATCTGAGCATAGTCGTCGAGATCAAAATCGTTCTCGGAATCGTATGCCCCACACATGACTTACCAGAGCTCCCGATGAAGAAAACGCCTTGAGAAAGGCCCCACAGTGGGCGCCAGCTGTCAACGATTGGGACTCAGGGTCCTTAGTCGATCTTACGCAGATTTGTGAGTAGGGAGTGAGACCTTTCAGGGTGCTTATCAGGTAAGTTAAGGTAAGTACGAGTTAGTGACACACAGAATTATACATGTTTGGGCCCTCAACGGATTGAGTAATAACCCTATGTCCTGTGGTGCTTCTACTATGTATAAGAGTGTTTATAGGGAAGAAGGAGATTGTTACAGGGATTGACAATCTCTCTCAATAATGTTGTCTACTAACTATTGATTGATATATCTCATATATCTCTATTGATATATCTTCCTTCCCTCCTTTTATAATGAACGAAAGGATGCCAACGTGAAGCAGTTTGGACGGTTACTGATATGCAGTTGCTTAACTGCATTGATCTCTTCGTCGGTTAACACATGAAGTTATAGATAACTGCATATCTTAACTCCTTGACGGTTGTCTTCACACGTGGGAGAAGAAACCTTCTTTATCCTGGGAACGTGTTTGGTAAAGCTCAAACACTACTCAGGTTAAATGTAATCCTTAGATTACCTTGGTCGTACATAGCCTGCGATCTTATGGTCACGCAAGTTCTGCGACCTTCTGGTATACAGGGAGTTGCTTCTGCGACCACAGTGGCTGCTAATGCACAGGTTTATATATCATATCCGAAATGTCTTGAATATGATATATTAAATAAATAACTAGCTTGGGTAATAATCCTCGTCAATATATACCCTTGTACCCCTCTCTTTTAACCTAAGACTCTCATTTGTACTCAATCCACAAAAATGAACATGCGTGCTTAGGAGCCCTCTCTTTGGGAGAGAGCTGCCCTAGCCGACTCGTGTCGGGAGCACATCGATAGGACTAGAGCCTCCACTTAGGCTCGAACATGTATAAACCTCCGTGTCAATTTCTATGATTGTCCAACACGGGGTGAACTGTCGCACGGTGCATTGTCAAACACATCATCAAACCTGCCGGGGTATTTTTAATACCACGACATGCCTTTTGCGACCATAACATTCACAGGAAATTTTGAGACATGGTCTCTGCGGCTTTAGAAATTGAAATATCTTCAATAATTCAATGGTTTGCGTATGAGCAGGTAACATCTAACTCCCGAATCCGAAATGAAATGGTCTTTTGGGACCTCAAAGAAGATGCCCTTTTTGTTTCGGATTTCAACAGTTCCCAAGGAAAAACTTTGGGTGCACCCGTCAGACCCATCATGGAAAACATTAAATGCAAGGGTTTTGTGTGGTGGTTGAAAGAGCAACTTACGGACCGAGAAGCTTAAAAAACCCTCTTCTTAGCAATCACCGCCTCCTTCAAGCAGTATCAGAAACCCTAAAAACTTTCTTCCTCCAAGTTCATCTTTGCTGTAGGTTGGAAACAAATGGCGTCCTGGAACCGATCCATTCATTACGACATGGAGAACTTGGATATCCTGGAGAAAAAAGAAATACTACCATCGAGGTTGCTGATTCCATGTCGTCACACCAGGAAAGAAGAAACTCCAGTCATTAAGGAGAATGAACTGGTGATCTTTGAAGATTTCTTACGCTATGGATTTCACCTTCTAGAAAGAGAATTCTTTCTTAGCATCTTTAACCATTTTGGGTTGGAATTGGTAAATCTGCACCCCAGTGTTGAGTTTGGCTATTTTCCAGCATTTGTTGGAGTTTTGCCTAGCATTTCTCTTTTTCAGCGATTTTATTTTTTGATGTGGTCAAAGAGCTCAAATGTTGTTGGATGTGTCTACTTCTGTCTGAGGGAGAAAAAAGACTACCCACTTGTTCCACTTCGCGATTCTGTTCATGGATGGAATCAACGATGGTTCTATTGCCAAACTCCTGAGGAAAGCAGTCTCTAGTTTGAGAACCGTCGGCTAGAGAAAAGCAACGAAAAAGACTCTACTCCTGAGCTTGATGAGGAGTTGCAGAGACAGGCCCAAGTAATTACTCATCTGAGTCGTGAGGGCTTAATAGCTCGAGACGTGATTCGGGACTTTGTGAAGAACCGAATCGGTCCTCTAAGGAAAAGAGTGCATCCTGCCTGGGAGGTGTGGTCTATGCAATATGGCACCTTAGATTATAATCAAAGTAAAAATCCCTTCTTGCAGATTGGTATACATCCTTCAATTTGTTTCGAGCTTATTGTATTTCCCAAATAGATTTTCCTTCTTCTGAGGTTGACAGGAGAACAGATGCTCTTTTGAAGTTATATAATGCGACCATAGAAGGTGAAGTGGACACGCCAAGACCGCAAAGCATGGTCAGTGGTAGCAACAGCTTAATACAGGAGCGTCGAATGGTAAACCTCTTTTAGAAACAATTTTATATATTTTGTTTTTGAATAACAACAATTAAAGAAAATCATTTCAATTTGTGTAGTTGCTTCTGGGCCAAATGGTTGGAATGAAGCGGGGCATTGAAGATGTGGAACCTTCAGCTGGTCCTTCATCGAAGAAATTGAAGAAAATTCTCGCAAAACCCAAAGGCCAAAACTCATACAAAACAAAGGCTTCAGCCCTCAGCAAAATTAAGCAGAAAAAGGTTGTATGGGCAACTTCGTCTAAGGCCGTTAAACCTAGTTCAGCGGTCGGAACGATAAAAATCTTTAAGCTTCGCATTTCTCCAAGTACAATTAGAAATTATTTCTTGGTCGTACAGGGAGAAGGAAGCGGAGAGGAGGAAGATGAAACTCCCCTCATTCTGTGGAGAAAAAGGTCCGCAAAAATTTTGAAGAAATCCTTGACGAGGATGTTATCTTCGTTGTTGTCTCCCAAAAGTGGGGCAATGAGTTCCCTCGGACTTAGTTTTAGGTAACAACTTATTACCTCTCTAGCTATATTTTAATGTACTTTAGCTGGGTATAACTTATACAATCATAAATGAATGTACAGGTCGAGTCCAACCCCTGCAGCTACTTTAGAAATGGATCAACCGTTGCAGAGGGGGATGTAGCTTCTTTAGCAAAAACTGCAGCTCCATCTGAAGTACTAGATGCTGCTGTAGCTGCTGATGTTCCTGATATTATCATTGACAAGGTGATTCGGGATATTCATTCAGAACCCGACAATAATGAAGGATCTGAGGTCGCAGCGGCAACCTTGACCATCAGGACAAGCGAAAAAGCAGGAACTTCTACTCCCTTTGTGGTCAAAGAAATCCTTCCTTCCCCTCATCAAGGAAAAAAGTATCTCGAAACAGCGGTTCAACCTGCTGATTCTTCATGTCTTGCTCTGGAAGTAAATCGACAAACTACTAAAAAGGCGCAAGATAACTTGTGATCTGAATTTTTTTCTTGGAGATCTCATAGAGGTAAGTAAAATCTTTACCAAATATGTTTTATTATTTTTTTTGAGTAATATCTTCAGATATTTATTTTCTTGTAGAACTCTGCCCGCCACTCGACTATGGTAAATTCATTGATTTATCAATTCAAGGTCATTCAAGCAAAATGCAACCGCTTAGAGCAGTAAGTATCTTGCTTTAATCTCAATCCTCTGTGAATTGTGATAACACTTTTTTGTTGTTACAAGGAAAAATCTGTTCTAACAATTGAGATTGGTAAAGAGCACTCCACTACGGAGACAGTAGTGACAGAAACTCTGAGGGAAAACAACAGCAAACTTGCTGAGGCCCTCTCATCCTTGGAGGAAAATAAAGTGCATATGCTACTCTACAAAGAGAAAAAGAAAAATTGCAAGTTGATTTAGATTGTAAGTTTGTTTTCGCAGATTTTATCATTGCATTTATAATCTATCATAAACTAATCAAATCATTTTTGCTTCTTTAGGTCAAAGAAAAATAAATTCCAAATTGGCCGAAGAAAGAAATGCCTTTGAAGAAAAATTTATCAGGCGAGGGCATGACCTTGATAAACTTCGAAGGACCATTGATATTCGCAAAATGGCTATGGAAAAAGCCAAAAATACTGCCAAGCTTTCTCGAGATGAAAAGAATGATTTGAAAAAAATCATCAACAGCTACAGTATTATTGAGAAGGCCACTCTTGAGAAACTGAGAGAAGTCGCAGACTCACTCGAGGCAACAGTTATTGATTCTGAGAAGGATAACCTATCTCTCGAAGAGTCCTGTACCTTGGTCGGGGCTCAAGCTGACTCTCTGATCGCTAATATTCTAGAGTTTACAAAGAGATACAAAGATACAAGGAGATAGTGAAAACTGATGTAGGTACTACTGCCTCTTCTATCTTATGCAAACTTAGCCATTTCCATGGACCGAGCTTAGATCTGAATCCAATGGCAAAAAATGTAATTTCTTATAATGAAGATTAGATGAGTGCGACCATAGCTGAGGTTAAGCCCATAGTTGATAAACTGTTAGAAAACCTCAAGCTTGTATAAGACTTTCTTCTCATTGTAAAGAATTTTAACAATGGAAAACATAAATTCTTTTGATGTATCAGATTGTTTATAACCTGCAAGCACATATAACTGATAGAAAATACAAATGCATACTAACCTTGAAATAAAAAGAAACATACTTAACTTTTCCACAAAATATTATAGTTATATTCCCCTAGCTCCCTCCTAAGATCACTAATGATGAGGATACAGTTTAGTAATCTTAGGATAAGAAACATGGACTAAAAAAGACCATGACTAGTGAGTCTCTTATGCGTTGAGAAACAACTTAAATAAGAAATATCTCGACTAGTGTTTATCATGAAGCCGCAAGGATAAACAACTTAATTTAAATGCCAAAGCTTTTTGCAAACTGACAGCCACCCGAATGATCAGAAACATACTAGTAAGTGTCGTATGCGTTAAGAAACGGTTTATGTAGAGATGTTTTATCTAGATGCGACCATGAGATCGGTCAATGAATACACTTCAAATATTGCATTAAGATGATTATTTGCGATCAGCCCCTGAGCTTAACTCGAGAAAAATTGAGGACAAAAACGGGAATACAACCATAACATAAAGTGAAAACATTACTTTCTTATTAAAAGAAATATGCTAAAGGAATAGGGAAAAGAAAAATTGGAGAACTTACACATAAAACTTGCGCAATTGATCTATATTCCAAGCATTGGATAAAATCCTTCCATCTTCCATAGCTAATCGAGCTGATCCTGGTCGGAGAATGGAGACCACAATATAAGGACCTACCCACTGAGGGGAGCACTTGTTGCAATTGGACTGGTTTTGGATTTTTCTTAAAACTAGATCACCCACATGAAGACTACGTGGTCGTACCTTTTTTGATCCGTTTGAGACCTAGCCTTGGTTTTCGCACTAGGCTCGCCCAGATTCTAATATGCAGAATAACGGGATCTTATACCCGAAAACCCAAAGTAATTGCACAACTCTTTATTTCAAAGAGGGCTTATACGTCGAACGTTAGACACACTTGTCTACGTCGAAGGAATTATAAGTGTCTAAAACTCAAATAAGTTCTATGACTCTTTGATTGAATTCGATCATCTAAACTAGACCTATTACAAGGTATTTATAGTCCAATCGTATGAGTACGTATCAGACTTAGTAATCCTAAACGTATTAGACTCATATAACTAACTTAACTAATCCTAAACAGATAAGCTTAGTCATACACATTCGGATCGGATTACAATTCCGAACAGGGAACGAATTCATTTTCCTGGTCGCGAACCAATCCATGGTCACGGACTCATCCAGGTCGTGAATCCTTTCCGAACACGATTAAGGTCGCGAAGCCGTATGCGATCAGGACTTGGTCGCGAAGCCGCATGCGATAAGGACTTGGAGATCCTCCCGGAGCATGACTCCCTTGTTGAGAAGGAGCCAACCCCTGTTGCGACCTCTCGATCAAACTGGAGATGTGGAAATTGGGCTTGTCCATCTTCTTTGGTGTACCACTTTGCCGCACGTGCTCGTTGATCTTTCTGACCGATTCGAAAAGTCTCCTTTGTGCCACTGCGGGTGGTAGTCACCTTCCTCTCCAGAATCACATCTTCACGTAAAGGTTCACCTCGTTGATAGACCAAGTCTTCAACAGATGGTACTATGGTATCTGGCTCATCATCCAACATTGAAGGCTCGAAGAGTTTGAGGTGCTCAACATTGACAACCGAGTAAATATCCATGTATGGAGGTAACTCAAGCTGACAAGCATTATTACCCACTTTCCGCAAAATTCGAAAAGGACCATAACGAATGGGTTTGAGCTTCTTACCTTCACCTTTAAGTCTCTCCTTACTCAAATGTAACCATACCATATCACCTTCTTGAAATTGCGCATCAACTCGGTGTCGATCATGTCGCGCCTTGTACTTGAGTTGAGCTTGCAGCAAGTTCTGTTCAACCTCACGATGGAGTCGCTGAATACCTTCCAGGAACTTTTGTGCTCGATCCTGATCAGATGCTTCCTTGCTATTCTGTGCTGAGGTAGGGATCACAAACTCCATATCGAATGGACTCTGTGGTAGAAATCCTAAACAGACCTCAAACGGCGACTTTCCAGTCGAACCATGCACTGCTCGATTAAAAGCAAACTGTAGGTACGGTATGCTTTCATCCCAGGTCTTCGGGTGCTTCGAGTTATATCCTCTCAGGAGATGAACGACTGTGCGATTTACCACCTCGGTTTGACCATCAGTTTGCGGATGAAAAGTAGTACTCCTCTTTAGCTTGGTGTCCATCATCGTCCAGAGCGATCGCCAAAAGTGACTAAGGAACCGGGTATCGCGATCAGACACAATAGAAGTCGGCAGTCCGAAGTGTGTCCAAACGTGTTGAAAGAATACCCGAGCGGCGTCTTCTCCCGTGATAATCTTCCGACAAGGTATAAGAACAATCATTTTGGAGAACCGATCAACGACCACGAATAGATAGTCGTTGCCATGTCGGGTCTTAGGCAATCCTCCCAAGAAATCCATGGATATGCTCTCCCATGGTCGCGATGGAACTGGCAAATGAGTGTATAAACCTAATTTTCGGTTTGCCGGTTTCGAGATGCTGCAGAGACCACAGCCTCGAACAAATCTAGCCACATCTTGCTGCATACGCGGCCAGAACACATGTCGGTGAAAATTTTGCAACGTCTTTGTAACCCCAAAGTGACCAGCTACCTTCGACGTGTGCGCTTCTCGCATCCATTGAGTTCGAGGTGCTCCACGAGGTATGCAAAGTAAATTGCCCTTGTACAAGAGTCCTTCTCAACGAACGAACTCTGTAGGGTTCCCTGTTTCGACCTCAGTCAGTGCTGTTTGAAAATCAGGGTCTTCACTGTACATAGTGACATAGTCATCATGACATGATGGCTTGATCTGCATGAACGCTGATAAACAGAGGGTTGTAACTGGTGGTCGCGACAACATATCCGCCAATTTGTTGTGTACGCCCTTCTTGTACTTAATCACCAGATTAAACTGCTGCAAATACGACATCCACTTCATGTGCCGAGCTTGCTGTAGCTTGGACTGAGTTTGCAAATATTGCAATGGTTGATGGTCGGTGTGGACAACCGTCTCTTTTCCCAAGAGATAACACCGCCAATGTTTCACGGCCTGATGCAGTGCGCATAACTCCTTATCATAAGTCAGGTAGTTCTTCTGAGCTCCCTGGAATAACTCGGAGTGATATGCCACTGGTCGACCTTCTTGCATGAGCACTGCGCCCATCGCATAATCTGAGGCATCGGTTTCTAGCTCGAACGGTTTCTGGAGATTCGGCAAAGCTAACACAGGCGCCTCGCTGATCTTCCTTTTCAGCAAGAGAAACGTGTCCTCATGTTTCCCTGTCCACTCGAACTTCTGATCGATCCTGGTTAATGCATGCAATGGAGAAGCCATAATCGAGAAGTGTCGGATGAACTTCCGAAGGTATTGGCATGCTCCCACAAAACTAAGCACATCCGTAACTGTTCGCGGTCGCGGCCATTCGCGAATCACTTTGACCTTGTCCGGGTCGATTTGCAACGTACCGTTGCCGATTATGAATCCGAGGTAAAGTAGAGTTTGCTGACCGAACTCGCACTTCTTACGGTTGAGGCGAAGTCGATGTTGCCAAAGCTGTTCGAATACCTTTTCGACATGAATGAGGTGCTCATCCCACGAACGACTATAAACCAATATGTCGTCGAGATACACGATCACAAAGTCGTCGATGAACGATCGCAATACGTCATTCATAAGACGCATGAAAGTTGCCGGGGCGTTGCGGAGACCAAATGGCATGACCAGCCATTCGAACAGACCTTGCCGTGTTTTGAACGCGGTCTTCCATGTATCCTCCTCTCGGATGCTGACTTGATGATATCCTGACTTAAGATCCAATTTGGAGAAGACAACAGCATGCTTCAATTGGTCTAGCAGGTCATCAATACGAGGAAGGGGGTACCGGTTCTTGATGGTGATCTTGTTCAGTGCTCGATAGTCGATGCACATACGCCAAGTCCCATCTTTCTTTGGTACTAACACCACAGGAGATCCACAAGGTGAACTACTCGGTTGAATGACACCATTGTTCAGCAACTCACCAAGTTGTCTCTTGATCTCTTCATTCTCCAATACTGAGTTGCGATACATACTCAGATTGGGTAGTGTCGCATCGGACACAAGCTGAATTTCGTGCTCGACTGGACGTTTCGGCGGACGACCCTGGGTAGTCTCGAACAGATCACTGTATTTCTCCAGCAGCCCCGACAAACGACCAGAATCCTCTTGGCACGCCAGCGACAATGCTGGTCGAGTACCCTCACCTTGATCAATGGGTCGAATCATGACAAGCACATATTTGTGACATGCATTAACAATTCGTTTGGCTTGATTTGCGGTAATCAAGTTCGAAGTGTTGACGTGGATGTCTCTACTGATCACGAACTTAACTCCGTCTTTGGTGAGGTCATACTCTTGCGCTCGCCGATGGAAGTGAGCGTCTCGATCATACAGATACGGACTCCCAAAGATCACCTGACAGATATCGATAGGGACAACATCGCATTGCACCTCATCGATATATCGTGCAGAGATCGCAAACTTCAACACACACTGACTCGTAATCTGTTGGTTCACGTCGGATGTAAACCAACCCAGCGGATATGGTCGCGGGTGTGTGGTTGTCTTCAAACCAAGTCGCCGAACCAGTCCAGCTGAGACCAGATTCTTCTGACTTCCTGGATCGAATATCGCTGCGACCACTTCGTGCTTCACCTGGATGTTGATGGTGAACAAGTCCTCCGTTGGGTGATGGTCGTTCGGTGGATCGGAACCCTTCTCCTTCGGCATTGCCATCAGAGACAAGGTCGTATCCGCCTCATTAACCGAATTCACTCGGACAACTTCTTCGTCGGGTGAAGTCGCAGTAGCCGTGGCTGTTCTTTTCCCTGGTCCGTTTTTCTTTGGTCGAAGTTCAGGATGAAGCTTGTAACATTTGTCCTTGGTATGCCCCGCGACTTGACAATGTTCGCAAAAGACACCCGTGCCCGATTTTGAAGCGTTCTTCTTTGGACTCGGCTTTTTCTTTGTCGAGGTCGCACTTTCCTTCGTGCTTTTGTCGCTGCGGGATTTGTTCTTCTCGATCGCCATAGCAGTTGTGCTCGCGGTCGCAATGTCTTGGACACCGAACAGACTTAGCTCAGTACTGATCGATTTCTGAAGTCCAGATGTGTACTTCCGAAATACCTGAGGGTCGGATAGTGAGATGCCAATGACCATTGCTTGTCACCGAAACTCTGTCGTATAGTCTTGGACGGTCTGGTCGCGCCGTTGGTACAATCTGTGCCAACGCTCCCATCTCTCCTCAAGGTAACCCATCGGATAGAATTCTTGTCGCAGAAGTCGTTTAAATTGACCCCACGCAAGGTCGTCAGCTTCACCACTGGCGACAAGGGCCTTCCACCATGTCTTGGCATGGTCCTTCATCTTCAAAGGTGCAAATTTGACCTTTTGAGCGCTACTAAACCCTTTCAGGTCAAAGTAGGTCTCAAGTTGGTCGATCCAAGAATCCAACTTCTTGGCATCGATCACCCCATCATATATGGGTATATCAATCTTAGCGTCGACTTTAAAAGATCCGACAGCTAAGGAGGTGTTGGCGAGGTCGTCGGTCTTGTGGTCGCCTTCGTCTCCATCTTCGTCTGCCCTGCGCAAGTCTTCACCAGTCTTCTCACCCATAACCTTCCCTACTTCAGGAGGTATAATCATGGCTTGCTGCTTAATCCAAGCAAGCACGGTTTCCATGTCGGTGGAGAGCTTAGCCACTTTTTCGGCTAGGTTAGCTTGAACGGAGGCATCGTCAGACATTGTCGGAGACGCAGCTGTAGGAACCGTCAATTGATCGCCTGGAGTTTCGCCGGAAGTTTTATAACCCTGGCGAGTCTTCACCATCCACAGGATAGGAAAGTTGCTCTGATACCAACTTGATCCGTTTGAGACCTAGCCTTGGTTTTCGCACTAGGCTCGCCCAGATTCTAATATGCGGAATAACGGGATCTTATACCCGAAAACCCAAAGTAATTGCACAACTCTTTATTTCAAAGAGGGCTTACACGTCGAACGTTAGACACACTTGTCTACGTCGAAGGAATTATAAGTGTCTAAAACTCAAATAAGTTCTATGACTCTTCGATTGAATTCGATCATCTAAACTAGACCTATTACAAGGTATTTATAGTCCAATCGTATGAGTACGTATCAGACTTAGTAATCCTAAACATATTAGACTCATATAACTAACTTAACTAATCCTAAACAGATAAGCTTAGTCATACACATTCGGATCAGATTACAATTCCGAACAGGGAACGAATTCCTTTTCCTGGTCGTGAACCAATCCATGGTCGCGGACTCATCCAGGTCGCGAATCCTTTCCGAACACGATTAAGGTCGCGAAGCCGTATGCGATCAGGACTTGGTCGCGAAGCCGCATGCGATCAAGACTTGGAGATCCTCCTGGATCATTTTTACTGTGATATTTATGCAGAGCTTGTAAATATGCAGTAGACCTAATCAATGCTTGATCACGCTTTTCTTCAAGAATATAAAGTTCATATTCTCTATTAAAAGTTTGATTGTCATCATCTAAATGACTTAAGAGAGCCAAACCAAGTTGTATTTCAATTGGTAAGACAGCTTCTACACCAAATACCAGTTGGAAAGGCATCTCACATGTAGCTCGACTGGCTGTGGTACATAATGCCCATAAGATGGATTAGAGTTCATCTATCCAAGTCCTCGAGCGTAACTTAAGGCGATCCAAAACACGTTTCTTAACACCTTGTATTATCTACCCGTTAGCACGTTCAACTGCACCATTGCTCTGTGGATGAGCAACAGATGCAAAACAGACTTTGGTTCCAATGTCATCGCAATAATCTAAGAAAAGACCACTTACAAACTGAGAACCATTGTCGGTAATGAGACGACTTGGAATACCAAATCGTGTCACTATATTCTTATGAAAGAACTTCTTCGCCGCAGCAGCAATAATATTGCGAACTGGTTCAGTCTCAATCCACTTGGTGAATGTATCAGTGGCTATGAACAAAAACTTGTATCCATTGACAGCTTGAGACATTGGTCCTACAATGTCTATCCCCCAAACAGCAAACGACCATCTCAAGGGAATAACTTGCAAAGCATACGCTGGCTAATGAACTTGCCGAGCATGGAATTAACACTGTGGGCATGTCTTGACTAATTGCATGGCATCGTCAAGTGCCGTGGACCAGTAATTGTTGCATCTAGGACCTTTTTGGTTGATTTTGATTATTGATGATATTAAGTGTCTTGGACTAACCATGTCTTTGAGCTATTTGTATACAAATCTATTTATGTAAAGTATGCGAGTGATCTGGGAGAATCTGCAAGGTCGCAAGCGCAAAGAAGTCGCGAGCCAAGGTCGCAAGCACAAGAAGTCGAGAGCCAACTGCAAAGAAGTCGTGAGCCAAGGTCGCAAGCGCAAAGAAGTTGCGAGCCAAGGTCGTAGTGTCACCCAAGGTCACGAGTCAAGGTCGAGGCGCAAGGTCATCAAGAAGGAAGCTGCAAAGACCTTAGATAAGTGCTTGTTTATTATACTCGTCTCGGAGTTTGGAGTTTGATCGAATTTTTAAGGAATTTTTTTAGTTTAACCATACTATTAAGAGGGTTTGAGAAATCTCTTTTAGATCCGGCAAAAACTGAGAAACTCTTAGGTCATATGTTGTGTCGTGGTATTAAAAATACCTCGGTAGGTTTTCGGACGTGTGTAACACGTGCACAGCGACGCGAGTTCGGGTCCCGGTGGAGACCCTAGTCCTGTCGGCACCCCCTGAACGCAAGTCTACTGGGGAGGTGCTCTCTCGGGGAGAGAGGTCTCCAAGGGATGCCTGTTGCTTTGAGTGTGTAAACATGAATTGAGTCTTCCTACAAATGAGATACAAGGGGGTATATAGGCCCCAAAAGATGCAAAATGACTAAAATCCCCCAACTGCGACAGCTGGATCGAGGGGCACCGTTGTCCTTTCATAGGGCGAATGACTTGGATGCTTGACATGTCTCATCGCTAGTTCCCGAGGTATCCTTGACATCCAAGACTTTCCACGCGAGGTGTCCTGGACTTCCCCAGGAGGTGTCCAGCACTTTCCCGGCACTTTCCCCGGGAGGCCTCCGGGACTTTCCTCCAGGACTTTCCATGGGAGGCGTCCATGGCTTTCCACGGGAGTCATTCATCCGTGGCTTTCCTCGGGAGGCGCTTCTGAGACTTTCCACGAGAAACGTCCATGGCTTTCCACGGGAGGCATCCGTGGCTTTCCACGGGAGATGTCTGGGACTTTCCACGGGAGATGTCCGAGACTTTCCACGGGAGGCCTTCGGGACTTTCCACGGAAGAGGTTCATGGCTTTCCACAAGAGGACATCCGTGGCTTTCCAAAGGAGCCCTCCGGGACTCCATGGGAGGCATTCGTGGCTTTCCTTGGGAGGCCTCTGGGACTTTCCACAGGAGACATCTGTGGCTTTCCACGGTAGCCTTCGGGACTATCCACGGGAGACGTCGGTGGCTTTCCACGGGAGGACGTCCGGGACTTTCCCCGGGAGGCGTCTGTGGCTGTCCACGGGAGGCGTCCGAGGGAGACTAATGCAGCTACAGGGTATTTCCCCCAACAGCAGCCCCCAGGCCCTCGGGGACACAACGTGGCCCCAGAGGGGATGTGTCGACTCATCCCCGGGCTGTCACCTCGGGTTTTGGGACAAGATTCCAGTGCAACGCCCTGATTTGCCCGCGTGCTTCGTTGGTTCCCGCGCAAAGCCTCGTTTCCTGCACGGCGTTTGGGCTTCTACGGCTAGGATGCATCTTGGGACACGTGGCACTCATCCATGCATCCCCAATCGCTTATAAATAGCGGGGGGGGGGGGGGGGGTGGGGCGCACGTTCGGGGTCATTCCTAACCTCAACTCGAAACTTTTCTCGTCTGGTAACCTTGTTGCTCCCCCGGAGACCCGACTTTTTGGTTAGCCACCTATCTCTTCCATTTCTCCGGACGCTTCCACTTTCCAGTGATGGCACCGAAGGGTCCAGGTAAGGTGTCCGAATTGCCCCTAGAAGAGGTGACTTCGGATTTCCTCGGGCCCACAGAATTCTCTCCTCGAGACCTCGAGGTCCTCTTGGACCAGAAATCTTTCACGGATGGGGACATCTGGCTCCCCAGGTCGAAGGAGCTGACGCCTAGCCCTCGGGAGGGGGAGGTGGGTCACCTTTGAAGCCTTCGTTGAGGCAGGCCTCCAGCTCCCGGTGCATTCGTTGCTCTGGGAGTTTCTCCAGGAGTATCGGCTCTTGCTCAACCACCTCACCCCGAACACCCTCGTCCGGATGGGGCTATTTGTGTGGTTGTATGAGACAGTGATCGGGGAGAAGCCCACTCTCTAGCTGCTCCATTACTTTTACGAGCCTTCGGCGAGGGGTTCGCTGGTCATGAAGGGTGGGCCGAGGTCGGCCTTTGCTTCCGTCATGATCCAGCAGATGGCCGGCCGCAACGACGAATACCCAGTGCAAGCCTCCCGGGACCACTAGACCTTCCAGGATTGTTGGCAAATAATTTGCCATAATCCGGTCATCGCCACCAGCTGCTTGGATGGCAGTAATATAGATCTGGAGAAATTCAGAAGGATTTTTGGTCCCATTGAATCGCTTGATCATTCCGGGTTTAAACTTTTCTTGCCAGACTACTGCACGCAGCCCTAGAGAGAAAGCCTTACAACCTACGTACGAGGGACGTGGTTGTTGATCATCATGACCTCTCTCAAGGTCACGGAAAGAATCACCTTGTGGCCCCAAACGCAAACGTACTGGCTCACGATTACGATCACGGGAAGATTCTACTCATGGCCCCAAATGTGAATGCACTGGTTCACGATGAAGGTCACAGGAATTACCTGTTCGCCTGGCCTTATGATACCGAGCTGATGGTGTGTGTCCACAATTATGTTGTCCCTGGCGTGAATGATAACTGTCACGCTCATGAGAACGAGTTACCGATCGTGATGACGATGTTGGAGTTGCAACTGTTGCTACCTCATCGAGATTATTCGCCAAAATCTTTCCGAACAGTATTCTTTCATCATTCACCAGATCAAATGGAGGATTGAGAAGAGTATCTGCAATCACATGAATGCATTCCTATGTACTCCTTCTAGGTGCCATGGGAGTTATTATCACCTCATCCCTCGAAAGAGACGCTGGTGATGACAACGGAGTTTGGTCTTGCTTGCGACCATGATGATGTCACGGGTGAGAAGTTCCAGGGGCAAGATCGCGAGCTGCGGTATCATGGCGAGATCACGCAATTTGCAGAGCTTGCTCTGTGACCTTACAAACCTCGGCCTCTTGCCGCTCACGAGCTGCATCTTCTTCCCGTTTGCATTCTTCCTCTTCTTTGGCTGCATGTTGCTTAGGTGTTTCCTCAAAAGTACTGCGACTTCCCGGGGAACTGAGTTCACAGACAAGGAGAGCATATCCTCATCTTGATCAGACTCAAAATTAAAGATAGAGTTTAAGTTCTCTGGAGCAAATCTTTCTAGACTGAACTCAAGGTCTTCATCTCCAGTATCATCTGGGACGATGGGTTTTGGCACATATTCACCCCCAATGTGGCAGGACTCACTGGAGATGGACAAATTGCCTGTTCTGGTTCCTGGCCATTGACCAGGTCCTGAGAGTACTCCTCGGCACAGAGCTCTAAGGGAACTTCATTTTCTTCCAAGTAAGGAATTTCATCCTCCAAATCCTGATCAGCATAATCTACAAGATCGAAATCATTGTTGGAATCGTAAACTCCAGACATGGCTTACCGAAATTCTTGATGAAGAACAATGCCTTGAAATGGGCCCCACGGTGGGCGCCAACTGTCGACGATTGGGACTCTGGTCCTTAGTCGAACTTATGAAAATATAATTATGTAGTGTGAAGGCCAATTATCTAGACGAAGCTCAAGTAAATCATGGTAAACAAAATTATACAGGTTAGGGCCCTCTGATGATGACTAATAGGCCTACTTTTGTTGGGATTTCACTAAGAATATCAAGGTTTACAAAGCAGAACAGGAGGCGTTCTTAGATGAGCTAAGAACAATCTCCTATTCTCTATTACACGGTGTATAACAGTCCACTGCTTCTATCTAATCCTAGATCTCTCTCCGGATGGCTTTTATGTGTAGATGGCTTGGATCGGATTCCCTTTCTCCTCCCGATGATCCCCCTTTTATAGCTCGTCGCCGGTTGTCAGTTACGGGATTGAAGGGTCGCTGGGGGGCAGACATGCACCAGCCATAATGTATAATTATGCCTGTTCCATGATTGCACTTTTAATCTTCTTGACGGTTACCAGAAGCTACAATGTTCCTGGAAAATAAAGGATTGAAGATATCCAGGGTAGTGGCAGTAATCAAACAGGCTTAACTACTAGGTATGGTTGAATGGGTCTAACCATATAGCTGTTGGATGTTTTGACTCTTTAGTTGCTATGGTCGCGTACTGACTATGACCATGTATTATTATTTCTTTGAATCTCTGTGACCTGGGCGACCACGGGAAGATATCTCCATGACTAGGGTATTCGCGGGTATGTGAGACCATGGACTTTGTGACCTTAGTATCGTGGATGTCTTGAGACTACAGTTCCCGCGACAATAGAGGCTAAGACCGCTGAACAGGCCATGTCTCGCATATCTTGGACTATCCTATTGTCTTCCTCTTAAGTCCCTGAGACCTCAGAGGGGTATGTAAATATTTTAGATCTCGTTTTATAGCCTTTGTGACTATAGAACGGCAATGGTAACTAACTCGAGTTATAATCTTTGTCATAATGGTTTTACAAAAAAAACCGTCATACCATGTACTATTTTCTAATGGTAAGACAAAATTAACCATTAGAAAAGTACAATTTCTTTCAGGACTGCATTTCTGTGTTTGTGCAGTGCACTAGAAAATGATTTTTTCTAAGTTAACTTTCTGTAGTACCTATGTTCCAACAGTTTTACCAAAAAAACCATCAGACCATGTACTATCTTCTAACGGGACGACGAAATTAACCGTTAGAAAAGTAGAATTTCTTTCAGGCCTATATTTCTGTAGTTGTGCAGTGCACTGGAAAATGATTTTTTTAAGTTAACTTTTTGTAGTACCTTGTGGGACCCTCATTTGAGGAATCCGGTGGCAACTGACCAAGTGGGTTGTACTCAGTTAGGTATAACATAAGCTCAAAACAACAACACAAATTACATTACATAAACTACTATAGAGGTAATTAAACAGGTACAAGGTGGCAAGGACCAATATTACAATAATATAATGCCAAGAATGACGTTAATTAGAGCTGTTACAAAAATAGTGAGTTTCTCAAAGCAAGAATCGGTATCAAGGTACCGAACACAGAGAACAACAAAGAAAGCAACAACGAAGATCTTCACTTCAATCGGCAGCGGCTCTGGAAGGGCTTCCTCCACATCTGACTCAACTCGGTGCATGACCCTCCTAGAATGAAGGTTGATCTGGAGCGTTTCCCTCTTCTTCATGGTACTCAAAACCAAAGGAATCGGGATCGACGAATCCCTCTTCTGAAGTTGTTTACAAAGGCAAGAGTGAGCACGCTTTTACACGATGCTCACCAAATCTCATCACATAATGCAATTATATAGATGAGGGGTTTTCAAGAGATTAGGTCTCTGTTTTATATGAGAGGATAGAATAGATTTTCATTCTAAGGTTGTAAGATAAAGGGATTTTAGCTTTTAAAAGCGGTACTTTGAAATCTTAAATTATACTTTAGAAAATGTTAAGTATGATGGTCTCCCATGAGACATCACTTTTATTAACCCATATTCTTGAAAATATTCTGAAATTTACTTTTGCTAAACTACATGGATAAAATCCACCACAATAAGACTCCATGACATGGGAGTACAGAGTATCTGATACTTCTTTTACACTTTGCAAAGGTTTACCTCTTTTTAAATCCACTTCTTCACTCGACTTTCAAGTCGGGCCAACTCCATGCGACTTTTACGCATGTGACAAGGCCAAGATCACACAATGATTTTGCAGTCTAGTATTAACAATATCCCTGCCCGGTAAATAGACAATTAAGTCTAAAATACCGTTGTGAGTCCTCCCCACTACCTTTCTTCCTAACCTTGGTCTATGTCCTCGCAAGACATATGACCCATGGTTGTAGCCACACATGACTCAATCCAGGCTTAGGGCGACTTCCTTCTTTACACACTATTCTCTCATTATTTTTTTGATCTCACATCACTCACGGCCATATGTGGCCCACTAGTTTCCACACGAGAAACCGGACCGACATACCATGCAGGGAACGGTTAATACCAAGAAAGCTACTAAGTTGTGCCTGTCCCATACCAGGCAAGTGGTTGGTACATTTTTATGTCGCATAGAAGCACAACACAAGGTTTTAGTCCTTATGAATCAATAGTGAGGAGACATTCACATTCCCGATGCGCACACAGCAGCCAACCAATCAAACCATCCTCACTATCAACTCCTATTTCACTTTCTCTTTTGCAAAAAGGGTTTTTGAAAACTTTCCTCATACAATAGACCATTTTACATTTAACATACATATTTAAGTAAGAGCATATCCCAAGCATAATGTCCTAGGGTGACAAGATTGCAGGTGATATACAAATACATAAAGGGGTTTCACAAGAGATTAGGTCATATCTATTCACATTCTTTCAATATAACATTTAACTTGAAGATAAGCATGCATATATTCAAAATAGAATTTAATCTAGTTTTCTCTAAAATATTAGGAGAGACATGGTCAAGGGAATGAGACTTGCCTTGAAACGAGGAGTCTAATTGCTCTGCTGGGCCTTCAACGTTTCCTTCCGCTCCTTCCGTTTCTGGCTCTGCTCTCACAACAAAGAGACAACACAACACATCGCACTACATAAGCATACAGAAAATACTTGCTTTGGAAAATAATAAGTAGAATATAAGTATGAATGCAAGCGAGGTGAACAGGTCAAAGATACAAGGTCTTGGCTCAAAGAGTTTGGCTTAGAAACATCGAATGTCTAAGGGCTGACATTCGGTTCACGGCCAGACAAAGTCTAAGAATGGCATAGAGTTAATATGGGGCTTCTAAAAGATCAAAAAGGAAACAAAGGAGTGCAATAGGTGCCAAACACAGTAAGGTGTCTAAATGAAAAAGTGGTTTCGATAGAAAAGTCCAGGGATTTAGGAAAATTGCAGCAAAGTCCTTGGCACAGGAAAATCGCATGCCACTGCACTATAGCGAATTAGGGCACACGCGTCTGGACAAATCACGCATGTGCTGCATCGCTAACTTTGTCAAACGCGTAGGCAGGATCAAGGTGAAGCTATTGGCAAGGTTAATTGAACTGGGTTGGCTTAACGGCGGCGAACGGCGAGATATAAATTGTCGACCGCTAGAGACAAAGACGTGCTAAGATGACAAGGCTCTGGAGAAGATTAAACTTGAAATTGGTTGAGGGATTTTACTACTGGGGTTACACTGATCGTGCTGGAGTGAGGAATTAAGTTGCAAAGAAGTTTTGAGGCTCACCGGCATTGATGCCGAACTCAGGGACGAAGGTGAAAAGAGGCGCTATCGATACACGGAAATACAGGTAAAATGGCTTGGGATACACGGTCTATGATACCTAATGAACGTGTAGGAGAGGTTGAATTGGGTAGAGGGACAGTGAGGCTCGCCGGTGATGTGAACCACTCACAGCGGCGCGCGAGGAAACATGAAGCTAATAATTTGAGTTAGAATTTAAAAACTGGCTTCACATGCTTTCTAGGATCTGCTAAGGATTAAATTATTCTACAGAAAGGATGGGTGAAAAGGATTGGAGAAAGTTTAATTTTGGGAACAGCGAGTTTGACTTTTCACGGCGATCACCGGCGACGGGGATCACCGGGGCTCAATTGGCTACTAAGGAACGGAGAGATAGGCACAAGGAACTTACTGACGTGATTAAATTTGAGTTTGGTTCAAGGGGCTTCTCTGGCGACGTTTGCCTCAACGGTGGCTCGCCGGCGAAAAAGAAAGAAGAAGAAGAAGGCGGGGAAAATGGCTAAGTCAAAGGCACAGTGAAGGAACAGGCTGCTGGAGGGTTTAAATAGGCGAGGGAACGAAGATTGCGAGGGAAAACAGCACAGGACTTGTGTTGGGGAAAAGACCAGCCGGGCGCAGAAGGAACAGCGGCAAACAGCGACATGATGGCGAGCAGGCGGCACACCAGCTTTACCAGCGAAGATTAGGATGTTGGAACTTGCTCCGGTCCGCGCAGATGTGGAGGCGCGAAGCTGCTCCGGCGGTGACACGTACGCGCATGCAAATTGAATCCTCATGGGCGCGTGCTAGAGTTGCAGCTACTGGTTGAAACACTGCCACAGCGATGATCCAGGTGAGGACACAAGCGCAATTGCAGACACGGGTGACCACGAGCACAGGCGACAACTGGGCTTGGTCGGCAGCGAAGAAACGCAGCGAGAAAACACAGTGGAGGTCTGGTCGAGAGGCGCTGGAGCTCTAGTCGAAAATGGCGACCAGGGGCTGGTCAAAAAGGGGCTGGAAAATAAGGTTTGGGCTGATTTGCAATTTCAGAAACTTGATATTTGGAATGATTTGTAAATCTGGCAAAAGGGCTTAAATAAAAAGAGATTTGATCTCACAACTTTGGCACACTAAACTTAGAAAATAGTTTAGCAGCGACAAATAGCAGAAATTAGGGTTTTGATTAAGTTTTGAGCTGAAACAAAAACAGGGTAAAATAGGGTAATTAGGGTTTGAAATTTGGCGAGACTGAAAACTGAGACTTTGGATGAGATTTTGGAAATTTTCACAGAAGGGAAACTTGCTTAGAATAGCAAAAGGGAGATATTCCTTGAATCAAATATAGATTTGGAAGTAATTTGTGGCTTCTAGCCTTTTGACGCTCTTAAAGAATCTGAGAAAGGACTAATCTGCGATATTTTTTGGGCTGATAAACGAAAAAGGCTTAAACGATGGAGTTTTGCGATCAACTTCTGAGGTTAGGGTATTGACATACCTTGGATTAAAATTCTGAGATAGCAGACTTGGATTGGGTCAAGATTTGGGAAAACAAGGATGTTACATACCTATCTTCTAATGGTTTTACAAAAAAACCGTCAGATCATGTACTATCTTCTAATGGTAAGACGAAATTAACTCTTAGAAAAGTACAGTTTCTTTCAAGACTGCATTTTTGTTGTTGTGCAGTGCACTGGAAAATGATTTTTTTCTAATTTAACTTTCTGTAGTACCTATCTTCTAGCGGTTTTCCCAAAAAAACCATTAGATCATGTACTATCTTCTAACAGGACGATGAAATTAACTGTTAGAAAAGTAAAATTTCTTTCAGTAGTTGTGCAGTGCACTGGGAAATGATTTTTCAGGCCAGTTGAAGAAGCAAAATACTGCATAAGAGATTTTAACAAGAAAATTTCTTTAGAAGAAGCTCTTATAGGATTATAAGAGTGTCATCTGCATGCTGAACGATGGGAAAATTTTGACAGGAGAAGTTAGCTAGGAATTGGAAGTTCCAAAAGACCTTTTCTTTTAGCAAGGGTCAAAATATTTTTAATAACTTTCTAAAGTCTAGAGGCAATACAAATATACCAATACAAATAGCAGTTCACAAATACACCAATACAAATAGCGGTTCACAAATAATAGTTCGCAAATATACACCAATACAAATTCACAAATACACCAATTCACACATTCAATGTATATTACAAAAGTCATGAAATAGCAAATCATGACGAGAACCTAGTGGCCCCAACATTGCACATAAAAGAGTACCATTGCAAGTTGAGTATATTAAGTTGTAAGCTAGTGTTGCTACACCAAGCATGGAACATTGCTACAACAATGTAACTGTTGGATCAAGGATGCCGACTAGAGGGAGGGTGAATAGGAGGCTTTTAAAAACTTTAAAGCTTAAAACAAATAAATGCAAATCAAGAACAAATAATATAAGCAAGGGGAAAAAAGAACGAACACAGTGATTTTTACCGAGGTATCGGAGACTCGCCCAGTCTCCACTAGTCCTCGTTGAAGCACTCAAATCACTTGAGTTTTGCCTCAATACTCACGAAGAGTATTATCAACTAAGGTTGCTCCTTGTCCACTCCAGAAAGGCGAGCACTGATGCCTTGTACAAGCTTGCCGAGCCTCTCCAACAATCTCCGTTCTGGAGAGGTCAACGGCCACGCCTCCGAATCGTCTAGGTGAGGGCACTCACCAAGAGTAACAGGCAGCGAGGTCTTCTCTTGACCTCCAAACACGCACCGAGAAACTAAGTGAATGCAAATGCAAAGAACTGAAGTGCTCGGTGGATCAGAAAACACTCGACTTAATCAAAAGATCAAGATATTAAGTAGAAAACTAAAGCTCAAGAGTGTATAAGAAAATGCTGCTACTTGTTATATAAAACACATGTCCAAAGCCCCTATTTATAGCCTCAAGAATCAAATGAACCGTTGGAGCTAGGGCTGAAAATCAGCAACTCAAACTGACAGTCAGTTATACAAACTGACAGTCAGTTACGTGTATAACGGCTGACAAAATTTACGGATGAAACTTTGCTAGCCGTTCGTGGTCGTTTATGGAAAGCTGAAACCCGCAACTGACAGTCAGTTATGCAAACTGACAGTCAGTTCGACCACAAACTCGACCAGAAACAAATAGAAACTCAGTTAAAAGCTCTGTGGTCGAAACCCCAACTGACAGTCAGTATGGACAAACTGACAGTCAGTTTAGTACAAAAATTTTGAGCCCAAAATACACCCTCTCTGGACAATTGTCAGTTAACACGAACTGACATTCAAACTGACAGTCAGTTTAGCAAACTGACAGTCAGCCTGAAAAAAATAGAGATAACTTTAAATCCAGAAATCCAAAAGAGGTGTTTAATAGCTTGTTTGAAAGATAATTTCAAGGGCTACATTTTTGTCAACATAAGAAAAAACCAGATCTGCCTAGATCTTTCTAGAAAATCAAAAAACTCTTCTGCTGTAAAAAACTGAACTGAAAAACCAGATTTTTCAAATTAAGTTCAAACCAAATCCAACCAAAATGATGCAATGCAATGACCTAAGTTTCTCGGTTTGTGTTGGAGATAAAGAGAGGACTTTTGCCACCCCTCTTTATAGTACGGTTAAAGCTAAAAATAATTTTCCTAACCGATCATCTCTAAACGCCGAGATCGGTAAAAATAAAATACGGATTACCTTAGGTCCTTTGCTTTTTCACATTTGCGTCTTGTCTTCATTTTTGCGACTTGTACTTTTACGTCTTTTGCGTTGGGTTCGTTTTGTTCATCTCGACAATCTTCCCAACGGAGCCCTGTATTAATCAATCTCAAAAAGCACAGTTAGTCCTAAACACTCTGTTTTCATTAATCATCAAAATTAGGGTTAGGCATGAAGGCCTAGATGCAACAGTAACTACTGACTACAAGTTAGACCTGATACATCGCAAATCCATTCATCTAAAATAGCAAATGTATGAACCATGTTTGACTTAACCATAGGAATTTAGTACAGAGACGCCCGAGGAGCTGGAACTAGAGTTGAGTTACATTGGTATTGATGATTTCGTCGAGCTCAAACTCAACTCAACTCAACTCAGCTCAACTCAGCTCAACTCAAATGAAATCACCAATACAAATGTAAGATGCTTTCTATAGGTCCTGAGTTGAGAAACACACCTGATGAGGACATCGCTGACACGGATGCGACTGCCGCTCCTTCCCCTACTACTTCTTCGACGCATGGAGGCCTCAATCCACAAGCCGTGTCTTTCAAGCCTTCATCAGTAGTCCAGAGCCTCATGGAAAAAGCCTCAACACCCCAAGGAATGTTCAACTCCAAGCCCAAGTCACCGTCGAAGCCCAAGTTGCACAAAAGCCCGTTTCGGCAGTCTAGGAGCAGTCCAACTTCAAACACCCGTAACTTTCACATCCGAAGTCTGTTTTCGACGATCCACCACTCCAAGGAAAGCTTATCTCCTAAGCTTTCCAATAGTTCTTGTTCCACTTCCAGATTTGGCCAGGAACAACAGGAATTGCCAAAATACACCACAGGACAGAAACTACCAGGTGCTACATCACCTCTTCTTTGGGCCAAAAGCCCATGTATTCCTAGGGTTGCGTGTGTGTGGGTACCATCGTGGCCGGCGCCCCTCCTCTGGCCACCGCTCTATTTATGGCCGTCGCTACCCTTCTTCTTGCTTGGGTTTTGTTTTGTTTAGTTATCCATTGCACGTGTGAAACTTCCTCGATTCCTTTTGTATCAGCTCGATCATCAGGAACGAGCTCGGAACCCCAAATTGTGTGAGCTTAATCTAATTCCAGCAAATTTAGTTGCTTTTATCTTGTTCTTGCCGTGTTTCTTCGGTTGCATCGCAGGAATCGACCTTCGTGGTCAGGTCAGCCATGTTTTGGCACGGTTGATAACAAATTGTGATCGTGGTTTGATGATTGCCGACGTCCACGCCTGTCTGGATTGGTAGCCGTTTCGCCTAACCAAACGTACCCTCTCACCAGAAGATGCGCATCCGTTGGCGCATCAACACCGGGCTTGAGAATCTTCTCGACCGAGCTAACTAAGATCTATCCCTTCATGTCCTTCCAGCTCTTAATGATGATCTTCACCCTTTCTTTTGCCAACAAGCCAACATAGGCAGCGTACTGCCCAGCATTCTTTCTGATCGGTCTCCCAACACTACTACAGAATACATTATCACAGTCGGTTCAAAACAGTCATCATAGACAGTTGTAAACCGTCAGTGATATTCGAGTACTATCACTGATGGTTCGAAATCGTCTGTGATTTTTTCTATCATAGACAATTTTGAGCTGAAAACCATCTGTGATACTCATTCTATCACAGACGGTTATAAGCTCAAAACCGTCAGTGATACTCATACTATGTCAGACGGTTTTTAGCTTATAACCATCTGTGATACTCATACTATCTCAGACGGTTTTTAGCTTATAATCGTTTGTGATAGGATGAGTATCACAAACAGTTTTGAGATCAAAACTGTTTGTGATAGTCTCCTTATCACATACACAGATCGATTTATCACATATAGTTTTCAGCTCAAAACCGTCTGTGCATATTAATTTTTTTAAAAGATTGGTCTATTTTTGTGGCTAGCCTCAAGAATCATGCTAGACATGCCCTCTGTACAATAGCATTTCATATATACAACTCAGCATTTCATTTCATACATACACAGAACTCAACTTTTAAGACATACACAATCTCAGCATTTCAGACACATACACAATCTCGGCATTTCGGACACATACACGGAAACAATAAATTGATCAAATTGTAAGTTTCATGCAATATTTCAGAAATATGTACAATTGAGATTGAACAAATAAAAGTAATCGACAATTAAAGTCAGCATGTTAGATATGTATTATTGTACTAGTCTCAGTTAGTAAGGACCACACTAATACGAACCGAGTGGGTCCCTAAATAGCCCCTTAGGTGATATGACATCCTCCGTGAAAAATGAAGTAAGCATCCCTCGGACTAAACCAATCTGTGCAAGGTCAAAGCTTTCTGAAGGGAAGTCGACGCCCTACAGCAAGAGTTGCTACAGAAAAAATTAGCTCAATGCAGCTGTAAATTTTGCCAATCGATACAAAGGGCGGTAGTTGTATACCTCAGGAAAATTCGGCCGGTAAGGGATGATGAGGTCGTACATGTGGTGCATCACATAGAACCCACATGTATTGTCGTCCGACTGCTGATGGCACTGCCAACGTACAGATTGAGAGTTAGCTGGGGAGACGTTATAAAGTAAAAAAAATGCCGGTTGAAATTTGTATCGGAAATTGTATCCACTAAAACTTATTGGCTCACCGCTTGTGCTGTTGCCCTCCCTCGATAAAGTAGTTCGTGAAAGCCGTGCAAATAGTCAAAATTGACAATTTAAGGACTGTAAATCTAGATGCAACACAGCTCCACATGAATATCATAAAACATGTTAACCTTTCAAGTACATCTTGCGCACCGCCATACTCGTACCCTTTCCTCTACAATGAATCAAGGTAGAACACCTTGTTCCATTTCAAAATAAGCACCAGCAGAATCCAGTGGTACCTACATGTTACGCATAAGGAATTTCTAATTTAATCTAAGTCTGGGGTGTACATATGAAGACACTAATCTATGGGTAAAGTACTGGTGAAAGCACTCACCTCTGGTTGTAGGGTACAAGTATGTACTCCTTGTCGACCTAAGCAAACAACCCTCTTTCGATGTAGTCGACAACAAAGTCCGTGTCGCTCTTAAACATCACCTTGGCGACCAGCAGGGGGTCCAGGAACCCGACAGGTTCTCGTTTAGTTATGGCATATTTGGTCAGTAGCTACATAGAGCTAACCAATTAATAAATGACATATATCCATATATGCACGAACAAGCATAAGATAGTAGATACTTACAGTACTCAAGACCGTAGGATGGACACGTCGAGCGCGTCTTTGTTGAATAAATTGTGCAGGTCATCGAAGGTCACCGGATAGGTCTCGACGTCCTAGTGGAACTCTGCCACAGTGTACTTGACCATGAAGTGCGTCCGACACTGTGTCCTGGCCTCGTTTGTCTTCTGCATGTACCATCCATGCAGGCTCTAGCATGTGAGACCCATGCTCCGAATTGTCGTATCGGGGGCCATGGGCATCCCCAAAATGAACGGCATGGGAGACGGCGTGCTCTTCTCACTCTCCTTCATCGTGCTCTTCTTTGTTTTTCCAATGGAAGCCAGCTTCTTGCTGCCTTGCCTCCTAGTCGGCGTCAGCTTTGTCGCCTAACCCGTCGGCTGGCTTGTCGGAGGAGGGGTCGGCTAGCTACTAGGCTGAGTGTCAGTGTGCATAGGGATAAGAACCTACATATATTAATGGTCATTAACTCCGAGGGCTATTATTACAGTACAAAATTATGAAACCGGTAGGGGAATTACCTCATCTAGGACGATGTCCTTCTTGGGCCATTGCATGAACATGTGCACCACAACCCCGAGAGTGGTAATCTCGTCGTTCGGCGGCTTGCATGTCCAATGGAAATCCTTTGCAATGTTCCAATGTCCACCTGAACCCATGCAAAACCCTCAGATAGAGGGACACCGTGGATCGTCGTCCCCGCCGTGCATGGTTGCACCATCCCACGGCCAGTCTCAATCGGGAAGTGACTGGCCCGCACCATAAGCTTGCAGGAGGAGGGTTCCTACAAACAGTGCACATTAAGATGACATCAGGGTACGCATTGAATTTCACTTTCAAATGTATTAACAAAGAAAAGTGGTCATTACCAGTAGAAAGTCCACCAGATACTGTCGAGGGGACTCTGGATGCGAAGCCCCCGGTGCGAACGCGCAGCTGCTACGGTGGCCAAGACCGGGGCTCTGTAAGTCCGCTATTGCAGGGGGGATGCCCTAGGACTTTCTTATCTCCTCATACATTGCCCGCATCTCCGCCAACTCCAACCTAAGTTCTGCGTCCCCGTGGTAAAACTCTGATCAGATCTCCTCCTGATATGTTCGTCGCAGGCTTTGTAGGATCTCTTTCTCCTCTTAGCCGCCTCCTCATCATCAGCGAAACCTGCCCTTCAAGGCACAGTGGCACCTAGGACATGCACGCGGCCCAGATGCTCCTTATTTCCCAGCACCGTCATTAGGATATCCCTTTCCCTCCTAGGGTTGAAAGATCCAGATGAGGCCTGTGAACTCAGCGCCGCCTGCAACAGGAGAACTTAGCAATACAACCCATTGCATACGTGTTACGAGGACAGTAAGTTAAAGATCTTACCAGTCAGTCGATCACTTTCCTGTCTGCAAGGTATTCATCAAGACGCTTCCGGAGGTCATCTTCGATCTTGCTTGGCACCAATTGTGGGCGCACACATCTGTTATCCCCGCATAAGGAGTGGAGGTCAAAGACTGGGAAGCCTCCTCATCCTGCTTCCTCCACAGCGTCTTCTTCCCCACATACCCACCGGTGCCTAGTCTTTGTGGGTGGGTATTCTTGGCCTGGTTAGCCTTGCCCTTCTCACTAAGTGCCTGGAACTCAGACATGCCCTTCATCTCCACGAACTACTGTCATACCTTGTGAGTCACGAAAGGTTAGTCATTGAAGGGGGTCTTCAACTCCATCATATAGTGGTTGACAAGATGGCTCTTGAAGGTCTTCCAAGCCTTATTTATTGTTGTCAATGTCATTCGGCGGATGATGAGCTGGCGATCCTCGGGAATGTGAAACGCCACCTGCACTTCTTTCTACAGATCTTCCTTGCACTCTCAAGGCACTTCACGCCACTCGGAGGTGGTGATGGGCACCCGCTCCCCTGCCACTTTGCCACATAGTGAGCTGTACTGACAGACTAGTTTCTCCGGAGCTTCCGGCACCCCGTTGTCGTCAAACTCTATGTGCTGCTTTTCCCGCCTGTTGAGACGCGCACATGTAGTCCGGCCTCACCCCTTTCTCTTCTGCGGCTAAGCCACCGTGGACGGGGCGATGTCTGGCCCAAGCATCTCATCACCAGAGAGGTCGCTCTGACTCCCCGACCGATTCATTTTGTCACCAGACATATCAGTTGCTAACATAAGTGAAAGAGAGAAGATTGAATTCTATACTTAATGACAAGACCAACCGGCAGTGTCTATGTAAAGATGCTTAAAAGAAAAGAGCGAGTTCTACATGAACTACCATTTTTACAAGCAATGATGTTGCAGTAACTACTCACATGAATGACTCACTTGTAGCATTTAGGACATCCATGCTAATATTTAGTTTGATTCAGTAAAAGTAATAGAGAGTTAGGACATCCATTCTAATATTTTGTTTACTATCTTATCAATTTCCTCTCTCGATATACATATGCTTCTAATTTGTCCAAGTGAGATATCTGGAGATAATATTCTTACATTTTCATTCGAAAGGGCTTTTTATTCTATTTCTCTATTCCACTTCATCTTGATCTAAGAAGGAACTAAATGAAATTCCACTAGTACACAAAAAGAGGAATAGATACAAGGTCTCAATACCTCATTATCGAACTTACTTATAGAATTTTTGCTTCAAAGAAAAAAAAGAAATATCATATAGTCAACGAATGAAGCAGATTCATTAACAACTCAATTTACAAATCAAAATGAGAAAAAAGAAAGCATTGCCTTCTTTCCTATATCTTGTATCTATCGTACTTTTGCCCTGGTGGGTCTCTTTCTCTTTTAACAAATGTCCAGAACTTTGGCTTAAGAATTGGTGGAATACCAGGCAATCCAAAACTCTCTTAACTAATATTCAAGAAAACAAGGTTCTAGAAATATTTATAGAATTAGAACTTTTTCTCTTGGACGAAACGATAAAGAAGTCCCCGAAGACACATATACAAAAACCTCCTATAGGAATACACAGGGAAATAATACAATTGGCCAAATCAGATAATGAGGATCATCTCCATATCATTTTGCATTTCTCAACAAATATAATCTGTTTGGCTATTCTAAGTAAAAATAATACATATTTAGGACATTCAAGCTACTAGTTTGCTCACAAGCTTATCAAATTTCCTTGCTTCAAAGATTTGTTTCATTTGACACAAGCTAAAGCTAGGTATAGCACGATGGAGGAGAGGGAGAGGGAGGAAGGGCACTTGAGACATCAGAGGAGGAGACGGTCAGAGGTGGCTGGGAGGAGGCCCCAAAGAGAGGAGCGCCAGAGGTCGGGAGGAGTAGCCACAGGTGGTTGCGCCGGACGGTGGGAAGCTGGAGAGAGGCAGTGCACGAGCCGCCAGAGAGCTAGGGCAAGTTAAGTGAAAAGTCGCAAAGTGTGGAAATGAGCAAGACGAAGCCTACCTTAAATTTTGTAGGGAGATTATCACAGATGGTTATAGTGCTTTACAATCTGAAACTCTGCAACTCTGAATACTGAAATTTCAATATCTGAAAGGCCTTAAATCTTTGCAAAATTTTTAAGGTTGTAGGGAGATTTTTAAGGTTCACTCAAATTTTGAATAAATTTTGACCAAAATTTTTTAATAAACTTTACATAGAAATGAGGACTTTGACTGACAATTTGCACCTACGTACATACACACCCATATTATCCTCAACTTTCCACTTGCGTAGCCCTGCAAAGGCGAGAATTAGAGGATAAGCTGTACCGATGGAAACAGAGAGATAAGGACAATTGATTACCTTTAAAGTATAACCCTTCCTGGTGATCCATACGCATGTAACTAGTTTCATCGATGTCTTTGGTATCGACCTGTACGCCTTCTTCAAATGGAGGCATCTCATCAAATTGATTGTATTCGTTCTCGTCTATGACATTTTAAACTCCAACAATCCTTCTCTTGCCATGAAGGACGACGTGCCACTTCTTATTGGCCGGGTCAGTGACATAAATGTACTGAATGTCTTGCTTTGAAAGTATGAATGGCTCATCTTTATAACTAACTCAATCGAGATCCATAGAAGTGAAATTGTAACTGTCAACCTTCACACCCTGTGGGATTTGGACCCATCGGCATCGAAACAGGAGAATCTTGAAAAGTACGTAGTCGAGCTTCCAAATTTTTTCTATGAACCCGTAGTACGAGTTCAATCCATGTACTACCCTTGTAGGGCCTATCTTGCTGAACTCCTCATTAAAAGCTTCTATGCTCACTTCACTATTTTGCATAGTGCTCTTTTGATCTTAAGTTTTCATATAAAATGTGTACTCATTGATGTCGTATCCCTACCATGTCTATACAGTAAATGTTGGCCCTTTTACCAACCATTTCAGATTCTCACTTGCGGACTCCTCGGTGAATCGCACTTTCATCCACGCGTTGAATCGACTATTATGTTCTCTCGTGATCCAAACCTCGGATCGGCTAGGATTGTCTTGTCATAGCATCTCTTTGTTCTCGTCGATGTACGGAGACACATCCGTCATGTGTCGCAAGACCCAAAAATGTGCTTTTGAGTACATATCGAAATCAAGAGTGATTGCTTTGAGTCCAATAGTTCCAACTCCATCAAGCCTCCCCTCGTGACGAGACACAGGAACTCCTATTGCTTCTACCTCAGCCATGTAATCGGCGCAGAGCTCAACAACTGCTTCAGCTGTATAACCTTCGACAATGCTGCCCTCAGGCTGAGAGCGATTCCTCACACAGGCATTAAGTACACCCATGTACCTCTCGAACGGATACATATAGCATAGGAACACGGGTCCACATATCTTGATTTCTCTGACAAGGTGGACAATGAGATAGACCATGATATCAAAAAAAGATGGAAGAAAATACATCTCAAGCTGATAGAGAGTTCAAACCACCTCGCTCTGCAGAGAATCTAGTCCATCGGGATCAATGACCTTGCAACTAATTGCATTGAAGAAATAACACAGCCTCGTGATCATCTCTCTGACCTTATGCGGCAGAATACTCCGGATGGCAACAGGAAGCATTTGTGTCATCAACACGTGATAATTGTGAGACTTCATACCAAGCAATTTCAAATTGCCCATGGACACAAGCTTTTTCATATTTGCGGAGTAACCCAATGGAACTTTAACACCATAGAGACACTTACAAAGTTCTGTCCTCTCAGCCATGCACAAAATATAGTAGGCAGGGGGGAGGTATATACGGCCTTTCTCGTCCTCTCTCGGTGCTAGCTCGGGCCTGATTTTCATTTCGATCATCTCGCGCCACACATTGACGTCATCCTTTGTCTTCCCTGGAATGTTCAGCAATAGGCCGATTAAATTGTCGCAAACATTCTTCTCTATGTGCATGACATCAATGCAATACTGAACCTCTAAATGCTCCCAATACGGTAAGTCCCAAAATATCGATCTCTTCCAAATTTTCTTCATGGGGGGTTTCAATTTATGACCCTTTCTAAACACAACGTCTATGTCCTTCACCCGTGAGTAAACTTCTTTCCCGCTCATAGGCTTCGGGGCTGAACCATCTTCCTTGTGGCCGTCAAATTCCCTCTTCCTCTTACGATACGCGTCATTCTTCAAAAGAAATCTACGGTGACGCATGTACATTATTTTCCTGCAATTTTTCAGCCACATGCTCTTAGTCTCATCTTCGCTGTGGGGACAAGCTTTGGCTTCTTTCGTACTAAGGCCCAAAAAATTGCCAACGCCAGGGAAATCATTGATGGTGCAGAATATCATAGCACGTAGGATGAAGTTCTCTCGTTTGTATGCGTCCTATACCTGCACCCCTTCGTTCCACATTGTTAGCAACTCCTCTATCAATGGTGCTAGATACACATCAATATCATTTCTGGGTTGTTTTGATCCTGAGATAAGTAACGACATCATGATGTACTTGCGCTTCATACACATCCAAGGAGGAAGGTTGTAGATGCACAAAAGAACCGGCCAAGTGCTATGCCGACTGCTCATATTACCAAAAGGATTCATTCCATCGGTACTCAACTCGAACCTTATATTCCTCAATTCCGCTCCAAAGTTAACAAATTCCCTGTCGATGTTTCTCCACTGCACAGAATCAGCGGGGTGTCTCAGCTTTCCATCCTTCTTTCGGTCTTCTGAATGCCAACGCAATAATTTTACCTCTTTACGGTTTGCAAACAAATGCTTCAAGTAGGAAATGATGGGCAAATACCACAACACCTTAGCAGGAGGTCCTTTCTTTATCTCAGCGCAGTTGCCGTCGTTGGTTCGGTCCTTACGCTTATAGTAGGATGCGCCGCACACCAGACAAACATGCATATCCTTGTAGTCGTTACGGTAAAAAATGCAATCATTAGGGCATGCGTGTATCCTTTCTACTTCAATTCCCAAGAGACACAACAACTTTTTCGCTTGGGTAGATGTTTTTTGGCAACTTGTTTCCTTCCGAAAGCATGTCCGCTAAAAGATCTAACAGTGTCATGAAACTCTTGTTAGTCCAGCTGTTACTTGCCTTCAATTTTAACAGTTCAAGCACGGAGGCCAATTTTGTGTATTTCGTGTTGCAACCAGGGGACAACGACTTTTTTTGAGTCCTCAATCAAACTCTTGAATTTACCAAACTCCATTTCACTGTAATTTCCTTCCACATCACACAACATGTCATCTAAATTGTCATTCTCTGGCATACCCTCATCAAAATCGTCGTTGTGGTCCGACATGTCCTGCTCCTCAACCTGAGTGGCACTTGTTTCTGCAATTTGCTCTTCGCCATGGTGGATCCAACACGTGTACCCCTTTTTGAAACCACGTCGAATCAAGTGGGCCACAATTTGAGATGAGTTGGTGAACATCTTAAGATTGTCGCAGTCTATGCAAGGACAGTACATATATCGTAAACCCTTCTTCGTCATGTCTTGCTCAGCAACTTTTTGGAAATCTAAAAACACCTTTCATGTATTCTTCACTCACTTGGTTGTTATTATACATCCATTCTTGATGGACCATCTGCAATTAAATTCATACACATGCTAAGTAATAATGTACGGTCGACACGCAATTCAAATGCTAATTTAGCTAGCTAGTGTTTGTGGTAGTAATTAATCTACGAGTTTGCGGGTATAAATTCAACTGCAAGCAATAAGTTAGTAACTAATTGGTCACATGGATAATACACATCATGAAGTGAATAGCTAGAGGTGGGACAAATGAGAGTTACAACTAGGATTTGCTACTCTAGCTTCCCCTCCCTCTCCCTATTTGATCAATCAATGGAGATGATGATGAAATTAAGTAATGTGTATGCCTTAGGAGCAAACACCAACCTTGGATCTTCAAATTTTTGTCCCCTAATGCTCCCCTTTTGAGATATTTCTCTTCCTTGCCCCCGATCTCTTCCAACTGGATAGTATGTGGAGCAAGATTGTACAACTAGCTCAAAACAACTGCTAAAAGATCTTTTTGTAGCCTGCGGGCTCAATACAGATGGTTCTAGCATCATAACCATCTGTAATAACAAACTGTCACTGGTGGTTTTCATGTCAAAACCGTTTGTAATAGAGCCACCATGGAAGCTACCAACACTAACTTTTGGAAGCTCAAAACCGTCTGTAATACAATACTATCACAGACGGTTCTGATCTCAGAACCATCTGTGATAGTCTAGCACCATCACAGACGGTTCTAAGTTTAGAACCGTCTGTGATATTTAGAATATCACAAACGGTTTCAACGTCAAAACCGTCTGTTGGACGATCACAGTCGGTTCTGAGGTGAGTACCGACTGTGATAACTTTACATGTTCTTCCGATAGGCCTTCACAGACGCTTTTCCATTGAAAAGTTCATAACTGTCTGTGATGTGCCTTCCAGAATGTCTGTTTCTGTGATAGTGCAAATTGGTTGAACTCACAAAAAAGATCGATGCATTTGGCCAAACGGCACAACATCATCATGCCTCGCACCTTCCTCTTGCACTGGGACAAAGAACTTTCAACTACGTTGCCCTTCATGAACATCGTCCAAGAACTTGCACAGAATCAATAGGCATTCTAGAGCAAATTAAGATTGTTTACTGCTACCTAAATTTGGCCAAACGGCACAACATCATCGCGCCTCGCACCTTCCCCTTGCACTGGGACAAAGAACTTTCAACTACATTGCCCTTCATGAACATCGTCCAAGAACTTGCACAGAATCAATAGGCATTCTAGAGCAAATTAAGATTGTTTACTGCTACCTAAATGGCTCCCTGTCTGAAAAGAACTACCAAAATGATTCTGTGGTATAGAATTTCTTTTACCCGACCTATCTATTGAAACCATGTTTTGTCATTGTTTTCTAGATAGAGAACTTAGATCTTTTGGATAGAGAATTTCACTGATTTGGTGCAGAAGAAAGAAATATCTGAACAAATAAGCACAAAAACTTTATATGTGAACTTCTCCCACAAACCAATCAAAGCAAATTCTATCCATTCAACTATGGTATTTGATTGTCATTCAACCACAAATCCTCTTAACCTGCATCTCAAGCTAAGAATGGTATAAAAGAAACAAACAACACAAATAACTTTGTTTGTCATTCAATCACAAGTTCTATTAACCTTCATCTCAAGCTAAGAATATTATACAAGAAACTGACAAAACAAATAACTTTGTTCATAAGTCTAATTAGAAATTTTCCTACTCTTCTCTGGCAGATGAAATACAGTAGTTAGTTTGCAAATTAGTCAAAATTTAGTCACTCGAAATTACTAGATCTTAGATTACTCACTCAAAATTTAGTCGAGGGAGTCGAAGCTGCGAGGTTCTTGGACTTCATTCACCAAAAACCCTAGTGGCCGGCGGCAGTAGAGAAAGGTGCGGCAGCCGGTGATGGCACAATGAACCGCAATGAAGTGCCTGACGGTGAAGAAAGATGCAATGGCCGACAATGGAGGTTTCAGGTAGGGCTTGTCACGCTCGAGGAGAAAAAGAAATGGAATGGTTCGACTGGAAGCAAAATTCCAGGACACATGTATTTGTAGAGGGAGGCCTTGTTCTAATGGTTTGACATATTGATCCATTAGTACAATTTCTCTATTCTAATGGTAAATATATGAAGCACCATTAGAATAAATCATGTGGTTTATTCTAATGGTTCCCAAAATACTACTGTTAGTACATGTATATTTTTTCTAATGGTTAATATATTCTGAAGTGTTAGAAAAAAATCATGCCGCTTTTTCTAACGATAACTTACATCACAACTGTTAGTACAAATGCCTACAAATGCTCTTTCTCCACTGCACACCATGTACACTAACGGTTTTCTTCTAGATTGCGAACAACCGTTAGAAGATAGGGGTTAGTAGACTGTATTTTTGTACTACTGGTTGTTTTCCAAGACAGATTAAGTTGCTAGTACAATCGCTGGTACAACGGTCAGTGGATCGCTTCCGCTGTTACGTTTGGCGAGAGCCTCTCTCCTGTTCAAGACCCGCGTCAAAGTGCTAAGGGCTCAAGAACTCCCCTAAATTCTTACTAAGGTACAACTGTTACGTCTGTTGCCAAAACGAGAATTTAGGATTTAGAGGAAGACAAAATAAGGAACTAACTACAAAACTTAAGATCGAGACGGAGGAAGAATTACGCCTTCCAGATTAGGTCATCACTAACCCTAGAAGTGAATTACTCACAAAAATCCATAAAAATACAGAAATAATAAGAAGTAAAAGAAAACTGACTTGACTGCATCAAAATTAAGTCTGCTGTTCTTACCGGCTTACAAATGCAAGAAAAATAGAGAAGAGAGCTATACTAAGAAAAGTATCTAAAAACTACTTCTAAAGAATATCTAGCCTCTAAAAGGCATACTAAAAATATCTAGAAGAAGACATCCCTACGTGAGCCAAAAGCTTCTCTATTTATGATACAATGGGTTAACATGCCCAAATATAACTCTTTGACGTGCAGGCGACAAAGTTCAACTTCAAACAGCGCGATTACAGACAAATCTGAGTCAAAACCGACCAGATTCGACCAAAATATCTCTAAAAACCGAGTTGTGCTCAACCAGTGCCCTGGTTGAGCCCGCAATCGTGCTAGGCTTGGTCAAATAACAACTAGGAGACAGTCGTGTTCAATCGAGACTCCTTTTGACCAGACATGTTCATGTTTGATCAGGACTCTTTTCCACCATATGTCTTTGTGTTCGATTGGGACTTTGTTTGACCAAGTGTGTTTGTGTATGATCATGGCTCTTTTTTGTCCAAGTCTGTTCGATTATGGTTCCTTCTCGCCTAAGTGTGTTTGGCCAGGTAGTTTTGACCGTGGAATATTCAATCAGAGTTCCTTTCTGTCCAACTTTGGTACCTTTTGTCGAAATTGGCCCAAACAAAGTTGAAATTTCCTCAAATTTTATAGGTTTGATCCCTGAAACATGGCAAACACATCCGTGAAAGCGGATTGTAAAAATAATATAACAATATGCATAAAATATCACATCAAAGGAATTTTTATCATGTTTTTACTACATGTCCAATAGCAAACTTAGGGTAAAAGTACAACCAATTTAGCACTTATCAGAGTGCTTGTCCTGGAAGTACTTCCCGAGAAGGTTCTCCGCCTTCGCTAGAGAAGAGTCGTATGATCGGACTAAAAAGAAGAAAGGAAGGGTTAGACAATGAAGGGAGCCTCTCGCCAAGTTGTTTCTAGACACTTACATTGCGCCAACTCCTCCGCCAGGTCCCTCATGATCCTCTGGGTCTAGGCCGTCGCCATCTTGGTGAGGAGGGTAATCTCATCGGCAATCCACTTGGGGACCGAGGGCCCCGAGGACAGGGTAAGAGTCGTGGGCTCTGGGGAGTAGGTTATCTTTGGGTCCCCCACCTGGAGGTAGAACCATCTCCAAGCCCAGTCCTACCAATGGTCTCAAGAAAATGCCATCAGGTACTCACAACCCGGGAAGGAAGAAGCTTCACGGTGACAAAACCGAAAGTGGACTTCGGCTCATTCCTCACCACTGGCGAGCTCCTCTCGGTGGCCTTGTAGAAGTACTGGAAGAGGCGGAGGTTGCCCTCCGTCCTGGTTATGGTCACACACAACCAGATGAACATCCCCATCCGGACGAGGGAGTTCAGGGTAAGGCAGTTGAGCACCACCCGGTATTGCTGAAGAAACTCCCAAAGCATGGGATGCACCAGGAGCCAGAGGCTCGCCTCCATGAAGGCCTCAAAAATGATGACGTCCCCTTTTTGTGGGCTAGGGGTCACCTCCTCCCCTGGGATCTGGATGTCCCCATCCATGAAGACCCTCTAGGACACGAGGGAGGCCAAGTCCTCGAAGGTGAACTCGGTGGTCCCGAGAAAGTCAGAAGTGACGCTTCCCGGAGCCACCTCAATGGTTTTCCCCACACATTCGGAGCCATAGGATTTGCTCTCTTATCCGGACCCAGAAAGGGCTCGCACAGAAAACGACTCGACTAAGGGTTCTTCCCAGAAGAGCATTGGCACTACCGGGTAAACATCTGAAGTTTGAAGTTTGGAATGATGTTTCACGCTGGGCCCCCATATTTATAGAAGATGGAGGTGTCTTGGATGATCCCCACTTGTCATCAAAGGGATCCTAACCGTCGAATTCGAAAAGACGCATGGAAGCCGAAGCGACGCCTAGAGGTATAAATCGTCCCCTCCTCCGGAATGTGTTATCGGGGAACGCCGCACGGACCTCTTGGGAAGGGCGGTTGTCTCCCTCGAGAGTGCGTCACCGGGTACAGGTTCGAAGTTGTAGCGCACGCTCCGACGCCACCAAGTTTCCTTGGGGGCATGGGGGGCTAATGTTGGGGAAAATGATAAGCCCCTACCTTCTCCAGAAGTTTCTCTAGGTAGGGGCCCCTGCCTTCTCCGGATGGTTCTCCGAGTAGGGATCCTGCCTTCCCCGGACAGTTCTCTGGGTAGGGGTCCTGCTTTCTCCAGATGTTCCTCCGGGTAGGGGCCATGCCTTCTCTGAACGGTCCTCTGGGTAGGGGCCTTGCCTTCTCTAGATGTTCCTCTGGGTAGGAGCCCTGCCTTCTCCAGATGTTTCTCTAGGTAGGGGCCCTGCCTTCTCCGGATGTTTCTCAGGGTAGGGGCCCTACCTTCTCACGATGTTTCTCCGGGTAGCGCCCCACCCCCCCCCCCCCCCCGTCCTCTCCAATGGTTCCTCGGGTGCAAGCCTTGTCCTCCTTAGGCGATTCTCTGGTGGATGCCGTGCTCTCTTGGTTGGTTTCCTAGGGGTGGGCCCTGCCCTCCCGGGGTGGTTCTCCGGTAAAAGTCCCATCCTCACCGGATAGTTCCCAGGTAGAGATCCTACCCTCCCCGGTGGTTCTTCGATGAAAGCCACATCCTCTCTGAATTGTTCCCTGGGTAGAGGCCCCGTCCTCCCTGGGTAGTTCTCCGGTAAGGGCTCCACCCTCTCTGGATTGTTCCCTTGGTGGAGGCCTTGTCCTCCTTGGGTGGTTCTCCAGTAAGGGCTCCACCTTCTTCGGGTAGTTTCGGTACCCGGGGGGGCATAGCTACTCCCGGGAAGCCCCTGTCCCTGGGTGTCTTGGAAATTGAAGTGGACATGTGTTGGAGATCCGGGCCTCATGTCCTACAAAAGGACCATTACGCCCTCGATCCAACGATCGCCGCTAGGGTAGTTTAGTAATTTCTATCTTCTGGGATCTATATATACCCTTGTACCCCCTCTCTTGTAAGATGACACTCGCATTTGTATCTAATACACACAAAGCAATACGTGCGTCTAGGAGCCCTCTCCCCGCGAGAGAGCCTCCTCAATCGGGTTACACCAGGGGCACATCAACAGGACTAAGGTCCGCACTAGACCTGAACCTGTATAAATCCTCCATGTCACTCTTTGTGATTGTGCAATGCGGGGTGACCTGTCACAAGGTCAGCTCGCGTTGCCTTACGTGTGTTCCAAGTCATCAAACCTACTGTGGGGTTGTAACACCACGACATTTTTTTTAGTAATTTTGTTCACAATTTAAATGATAAGAATATCCTATGCTAGACACCAACTAATACACTGTCATGCAGCAGGTAGCGATGATAAAAGGTGGAATTAAGAAGGTAGGAAAGATAGCATGTGAGGATCGGATGGATCAGTGAGAGGGCGAAAATTACATCTCTCTGTCGGACAACATCATCAAGATTCCAATATCATTGACTTTCATACACACCATCAAGGATCGCCATAGACCATTTACAATCACGATTTTTCACTTACACCAAGTTCAAAGATTACCACAGTACAAAAATGCAGTCTACTAACCCCTATCTTCTAACGATTATTCACGATTTAGAAGAAAACCGTTAGAAAATTATTGTGCAGTCGAAACAGACATGTAGGTATTTTTTCTAACGGTTTATGTACAAGTTACTGTTAGAAAAAATGAGATGGTTTCTTCTAACGGTAAAGAAAATGTTAACCATTAGAATAAATAGACAATTACTAACAGTAGTATTTTGGATACCGTTAGAATAAACCATATAATTTATTCTAACGCTACTGTAGATATGTACCATTAGAAGAAATTACTTATACTAACGGTTTTTTTATTTGAAACCGTTAGAAAAAACCACGTAATTAAATAGCCTCCAAAACCTAGAACTACAATCACACTTAGCCATCTCTATTTCCTCTTCTCCCTCTCCCAACTTCGCCGCCTCCCTCGCTGATCTGCTGCCTCCCTCTCACCACATTTCACTCCTCCTTCCCCGTTCGTCCTCACTGCCAGTGTTCTCCCCCTCCTTTTTCTTCCTCCTTTGTCTTTTTCCTCCTCTCTTTTTCTTAGTCTTCTTCCTATTTCTTTCTCCATTTTTTCTTTTTTTTTGCTCCTCCCTCTGCCGCTACTCTCTCCACTGCGCCCACACTACACCCCGAGCCACCTTGTTGCCTCTCCTGCAAGGCCGCCGCCTCTCCTTCATTACGCGTGGCCGTCGCTAGAGCCGAGCCCCCCGCCACTCACCTAGATCTCTCTCTCACTCTCTAGTAGATCAGATCTGATGGGAGGTGATTTTGCCCAGATCGTTTGCTTGCTTGATTCGTTGCGGGTTTCGATTTGGCTCTAGGGTTTGAGGCGGAGGCCGGGGAGATGGCTAGGATGACGGCGAAGGGCGACAAGGACAAGAAGAAGGCCCCTGTGTCCCGCTCTGCTCGCTCCGAGAGCGCCCAGGTATGGAAGCAAGCATTGATCTCACAATTTTTTTTAGTTGTTGCTCCTAAACCCTAGCTAGAATTGTTCTCATTTTTCCCCCATGAATTGGCGGAAATCTATCAGTCTTTACCCTGGTTTATAGCATGAGTTTGTGTGTATTGTGTACTTCTCAGGCGACCTCCACCGTGGGCGTGGAACCATGCGGCTCCCCAGCGGCGCGCACCTCGCCCTCCTTCTAGCGCACCGCTCCCTCTCCTCCCTCTCCTCCTCCTATACCTCATCTCGCACCCACAAAGGTGAGGGGCTGTTGGGTTTCTCAGTGAGATGGAATGATGCGGTGGCTCCCGCCTCAATATCCCCCTTCTTCTCGGCAAGTAGTAGGTTCTTCCACGGTAAGGAGTCTTGGTTCTCGTGTCGTGTTACGAATTTGTTGGGTTTGTTGAACTGGGCTTAATCAGGTGCTGTTGTTTGATGTGTGTAGGGACCAGGCCCATTACGACGAGGGATTACTGCGATGTGCTTGGCGTGAGCAAGAACGCGAGCCAGTGGGATATCAAAAAAGCTTACTATGTGGTATGTTAGAAGCAGAGATGGCTAAAACATATATTTTTTTTGAGCTTAGGGTGTAAATTTAGTGCACCGATGTTGTTGCATGTTTTAAGTTTAGATTGTGCATGTAGTCCAATAAATATTTTAAGAAACAATGGCATACATTTCATTTAACTTTCTAGATGTAAATTCAACTTAACTATATTGGCAGTACATATGAAAATTGAAGAAAGTGCACACCTTTAATTTATGTTTTGTTTGGTAAAATGCCCAGCTCAAATATTCAAAGGTGCAAGTGTGCAACCATGTTGTAAATGTGTATTGTTAACACCATAAGAGTCGTACTTGCTAAATGTAAATCTTTGTAGCTAATTTTATTTTATAAAATGTAAAACTCAGAATTTTAAATATACAATCATGTTGTAAATGTGTACCATAAGCACCATAGAACAATGCTTAGCAAGTTACATAGCAATCTCAGATTTTAATTGATGATGTTGTTCTTAATATTAATTATTTATTCATGTCATGCTTGTTGACCGGCCAATCCTAAAATATATTTGAACTATTATATGAACTCAGTAAGAGTGTCTATATTGGTATAAGTAAAGGGCCTTTGGATATCTTAATGTACAATTGTGGAACATCTGATTCCTAGTGTTTAATTATGTATTTTGTCCTATTTATATTTATTATTTTTGAAGCAACAACATTATGATGGTACTAAGTGCTGATACTCCTTTTTGACTTACTGTCCATCCCCTGATACTTCTCTTTTCTTTTCTACTGTTTACATTACTATTGTCTCTCTATCTTTTCTCCTAAAAGCTTGCAAAGAAGCTTCATCCAGATACAAATAAAGGCGATGCTGACGCTGAAAGAAAGTTCCAAGAGGTTCAGCGAGCTTATGAGGTACTTGATTGTCTTATTTTAGTTTGGAATGCATACTTATTAATTGAGGTATATAGCTGTCAAGAATGTTGCGACACTTTTTTGGCTTCTGTAGACTTTGAAGGTTGAGAAGAAAAGATCGTTCTATGATCAGGTAATGACTCAACATCTCTCACTATATGCTGTATTGTTCATTCCTATTGCATGTAGGTTCATGAGTGGTAAACAAGTTAAACTTTAGAACTTACATTAGTAGTTTTCATTTACTCAATTACTAGTCACTAGTAATTGATAGCGATAAATTGTTTCAGCATTGCTTGTCCATACAATTTGTCAAGATATCTAACATATCACTGTCTTAGAAACCAAGGTGCTAAAGCTTGTCAGTACCATAGACCTTCATGAAATTAGAATATTACCCGGTTGATGTCTTCTCACTAGTACAGAAAAGCTTTCTTCTATCGGTAAAAAAAACCCTTCTACTATCGGTTTTCGTACCGATAGAGATAGACACGATAGAACAAGACAAAACATTTTCTATCGGTAAATAACCGACAGAAGAAATTAACAATTCTATCGGCATCTTAGGAGTGTACCGATAGCAAACCCGTCGTAGTCTGACGATTAGCATTGGGAAAAATACCATATTCTAACGGTTAATTACATGATTACCGACAGGAAAATATTACTATTCTATCGGCACCTTATGATTCTACCGATAGAAAACCAGTCGTCGTCTGACGTTTAGCGTTGGGAAAAATACCCATATTCTAACGGTTAATTATAAGTTTACCGAAAGAAAAAAGTATAGCACTCTCTCGGTTGGAATAGTAATATTCTAACGGTTAATTATAAGTTTACCGATAGAAAAAACCACAGTACTCTCTCGGTTGTGGATGAGTTCACTGGCAGGAAAAGTACCCATATTCTGACGGTTAATTTCAAGTTTACCGATAGAAAAATGGGTAGTAGTCTCTCGGTTGTGGATCAGTTTACCGATAGAAAAAACCACAGTAGTCTCTCGGTTGTGGATGAGTTCACCGGTAGGACAAGTCACACTATTCTGACGGTTAATTTCAAGTTTACCGATAGAAAGAACTACAGTAGTCTCTCGGTTGTGGATGAGTTTACCGATAGAAAATTTGTAGTGGTCTGTCGGCTGTGAATGAATTTGCCGATAGAACATTCACATATACAGTACATTATTTGCATTCACATATACAGTACAGATGCAATACATTATAGATTGGATACACAATACAGTACAGATACAAAGAAGGGTAAATTCACAGAACAGATTGACACATTACACAGTTATTCACATTTATTCACATATATATGGACAAATACAAATTGCAATCCAATGTGGACATTTATTGACATATATATTTATTCACATGTATATAAACAGTCTATGCACAGAGTACACGAAAAAGAGAAAATTATCATGGCGGATGGTTGGGCGCAACTTCCTCCATGACATATTGAGCCCAGATTTGTCGAAGATCTCTAATCTTTGCATTTTCCTATGAGTCTTTCGACATGGCGATCTGCAAGCATGTGTGAATACTTAGTAACTAACTTCCTAATTTAGAACGTGACACCCAATTTTCAAATTTGAGTTAGCTATCGATGCTTACCTGGGGGAATTGGGCAAAGTTTGTCTGCACTAGGTCGTACATGTAGCGCAACACATAAAACCCGCATTCCCACGATTGCGGCTGCTGATGGCACTGAGATAATTGCATATGCGAAGACATGTTAGCTATTGTTTCCATAAACTAGTTAAGCATAAACAAAAAGTCTCGTGAGTACCTCATATTCTTTCCAAGCTAGTAGGGATCCCTGCAGTGCGGCATGCCTCCCTCCAGCGGACGCATATTTATCAAAAGCCCTGCATTTCAGTTAGTATTGCCCGTTAATGTATTATCATGAGCTAGTGAGGTGAAAATTTAAATCAAACATATAAGTTACTTACGCCTCCATATTCCCCTTGACCACATATTCCATTGATAATTTGTCACGCATCGAATCGGGTAGTACACCTCGTTCCTCGGCGGACAGATCACGATGAGGATCCAGTGGCTCCTGCATTGTACATAAAAGAGGACCGCGTGCTCAAAGTATATCTCAGGTGTAACATACAAGATCGAGTTAAATTAGTACGAAATGCACTAACCTTTGGTGGTACGGCACCAGAATGAACTCCCTGTCCTGCTGCGCCATCAGCGCCTTGGATATGTACTGCTCAGCGTGCGCGGCGTCGTGCTCTAGCATCGTGAGGCTTATTTTCTCTGGGTCGAGGAAACCCACCTTGTCACACGCAGCCCCCGATGCTAGCCTGTACATGCACCTGCATGCAAAGGACGACATTAGTATTGCACAGAAAGTTACTACATTTCAAATGAACTACAACAATGCAGAGTTAGCAAACAGAGTTAGAAAACAGCAATACATAGCATCAGCAAACTCACAGGACTCCAGTCCGTATGATGGACATATCAAGCTCCCGCCAGTTGTAGAGGTCGAACAGATCCTTGTGTGCCACGGATATACTCCCGGGCTCACGGTGGAACTGCCCAGGCCTGTAGGGAACTAAGAAGTTCAGATTGCGCCGAGCTCAGTGTAGGTACCACGCGTGGAGGTCTCTGGTTGATCGATCCAATTTGCGCAAAGCTGCCTCCGACATGAGTGGGAACCCGTTCGTGAACCTCTCCGGCTGTCCCTGTCGCCCTTTTCCCTTGCCTTTGCCCTTGCCTTTTGCCGGGGACTGAGCGCGTACCTTCGAAGGCAAGGGCGAGGTGATGGCAGCTTTCTTCCGAGGTGAAGGCGTGGATGCGCTGGGTGGGGTGGAGGCCGTCTTTGATGTGTCCAGGGTCGCACGAGATCGGGCCTCATGCCCCGAGCTGGGGGCGCAGTCCCCTGGTAGCCCAGCGGCAGGCCACTTCAATTAATGAGCACGTATGTTAGATTATGCAAGTTGGGTGTACTCAGTAGGATGTAATCTAAAATGTGTAGGATTTACCGGTTGTAATACAAGACACTTCTTGGGCCACTGTACATAGGAGCCCACTGCCTCAGCAAGTGTCTGCAGTTCCTCTGTTGGGACTGGCAACGGAGAATCGTTGTAGCCCGGCATGGCCATGTCCACCTGTACCTTTGCGAAACCCAACCGCAGAGGTACACAGTGGACCCGGACATCCGGCCCAGACGGATATACGAAGCCGTGTCCAACCACTTCCTGCCCGGCGCCTACGTGATTCTGTAGGATGCAGCCCCCCGGCCCCTGCAAATTTGTAACAATTAAAGTAGGTTAGCGAAACAACTCTAACAGAATGGGAGTGGCATCAACTTAAGTGCACAGATGAAGGCTTGCAGTACCTCAAGTAGATCCACTGGATCTGCGAGAACCTTCGAAGCGCAACTGCTTATCCGACCCCACGGGGTACCGTCGTCCTGGGGATCCGCATCTGCACTCTTGGCCAATAATGCTTCTCTCAACCGTGTAAACTCTTCCCTCATTTGTGCGACCTCAGTCTGCACCTCAGACTGTACCTCAGCCCGTATCTCAGCCCGCATCTCCGCCCGTATCTCCTCCCGTACCTCAGCCCGTATCTTATCGGAGAGGTCAGCTTCATTTTCCTTCCAGGAGCGGGCCTTCTTCCTCGGTGGAGCCGGATCTACGAAACCGGCCTTCCACGACACAATGGCTCCCACGGCCCGTGTCCGCCCGGGATGCTCCTTATTTCCTAGAGCCCGGGTGAGGATGTCGTTCTCCCTCTGCGGGGTAAACAATCCCTCCGCTGCCTCCTTCTCAAAAGAGATCTGTTACATTTAAAGGTACCTTTTGAGACAAATTGCCTTATATACACTTGTGCGCACACAGTTTACGAGGTTAGCCAACTTACCATTCGCCTCACAACGTCGGCGTCCCCAGGGGTTGCGAACTGCACAGACCCCGTGGACGACACGGACCCCCTCCCCCTCCACCATCGCTTGCACCTCTCATCCCGGATCTCGGAGAGCGGCAACTCAGGGGTGTCGATGACAGGATTTTGCTCGTCTTCCTTCTTCCACTGCTCCTCCTTCCCCGCATAGCCCCGGGATCCAAGCCGATGCGGGTGGTCGTTCCTCTTCTGGATCGCCCTATTCTTCTCGCTAAGGGCCTTGAACTCCTCAGTCCCCTTTTGCTTGGTGAATTCCTCCCATACCTCCTCCGATATGAAGGGGTACTTCTCGCAAGGAGATTTCCCCGGAGCGAGGAAGTTACTGACGAGCCAGCTCTTAAAGGTTTTCCATGTTCCGTTCATGTCCTTCAAGCAGGCAGTCCTAGGTGTATCGTCGGGGATGTTCCACTTAGCCTGTTTCCGAAAAATGCATACAATTAATCACGAGTTAGTTAAACTTTAGTATAAGCCAAGAGAACGTGATTACGAAAAAGTTCAGCGATTTCAGTTCATTTAACCTTCACTTCCGCCCACAACCTATCCCTCTCATCCGCCGTCACCTCCTTCCAGCTCTGGACGGTGATCTTCACCCTTTCTTTCGCCAACAGCCCAACGTAGGCCGCGTACCTCCCAGCATTCTTTCCAATCGGCCTCCCAAATTGGTTGAACTCACAAGAAAGATCCGTGCATTTGGCCAAACGCCCCAACGTCGTCGCGCCTCGCCCCACCCTCTTGCGCTGGGATGTAACAGCTGCATCTTCAGTAGTTACAATGGGGTTGGCCCTAGTCGAACCACTAGTACCATCCGATGAAGAAGACGACATGTCTTCCCCTACAAAACCTTCAACAAACCATATATATGGCAATTAATTCGCCTTGGAGTTCCATAACTCAGCCCAGGACTGGAGACTAACTAGGGCGGCAAAAGGGAAAATAATACAAAAAGAAAGACATGCATAAATTACTTCCTGAACTGTTCAGAAAATATTTCTATCGGTAAACACATGAGCTGCCGATAGACCATAACAATTATCTCCACAGAAGACAGTTTTTCTATCGGCAAACCCGTGAGATACCGATAGAACATAACAATGTTCTCTACATATGGAATTTTGTTGACAACCCACCATTCACTGTCATCACATAACATTCTCGATGATTTGCTATGCTAATATTCATGGGCCAGCATTATTATTTCACACGTAAATATGCACACAAGCATCTAAGTGCCACTGTGCATAATCTTTAGCCTAGCCTGTATGTGAGTCATCAGGACTTCACATCTATTAGGTTGGGAAAAGTCATGTATAGGCATTTGAAACATATACATCGAAGACCCATCCACATTGCCATATATTCATACGAAGTGAGGGTTTTGTGCGGCGGGAACTCTAAGGGTTTTTCGCGGCTGAATAGCTTCCTCAAGAAGCTACCTACTGCTTTTATAGACTCGAGGAGTCACGCCTCTGTGAGTAACGTTCCACTCAAGCGTCCTCTTAAATATTTTATTCATTTCCCATAATGGATATTCTCTGATAAACCCTTTAAAGCGTTTCGGGTATCGGATCTGAAATAAAAAGACTTCTTTATTTCGGAAGCTGAAAGGGCTAAAACTCGAGAAGTCGGCTAAGGCTTTTTGAGGGTTATTTACCTTTCTTTTTACTTGAACATTTTTGTGAAAAATATCATGTAACTCAAATTTTGACGTACGGATATATTCTAACTGGGTTATGGTTTGGTTAAAACCAAGTTATTTAACTTCGTTTCTGATCGAAGTAATGGTCTAACCGAACGTTCGACTCTAGTCGCAATTCAATTCTAACCGCGGCCTTAAGTCTGATCGCGGCATCAGGGCAGGTCACGGTGATCTTTTAAAGCGCGATTCTAATCGCAGAACTGAAATTTCCTGTGTATGAATGGTCGCGGACTAAGCTTTTGGCCATAATTTCACACAGAAGGTATGAAGAATGTTCATATGAATAAAAGAAACTTTATTTATTACATTCTTTACATACAAAAGGGATACGGTCGATAAAAGCATCGACCTGTTCCGAAAGAAGTTTACAAAGTTCCCCAAGGGACATGTTGTTGACAGTAGAATTTACACTGGCAACCCCCAAGGAACTAGCAACTACCCTAAGTCTATCTATATCGTCCCTAACAACAGACGCACTATTGTCCCTAATCAAGTCAGAGAGTTCTCGCTGTTGCTGAGCGAAGTCCCTCTCTCGACGGAAGTGGTGCGCCTCTTCTCGGGATCGATCAAGACATTCTGCTAAACGCAGAATCTTCGAGGCCATCTCCTCAGTCTTCTTCTCCAGGGCATTCTTCTCTTCCAGAAGGGTCTGTCCGGAAGGAAGAGATGGAGCAGCAGAAGGCTGATCGCTGGAGCCTCCTACCTCCTGCATTTTGCAAAAGTTAGTCATATTAACTAAAATTATCAGCAAAAAGGGAGAAGAATTGTTACCTGTCCCGGTGCATAACCCGTTAATACACCCATCTTGGGAGGAAGATCATCATATGGTGGAAGAGCAACCTTCCCATCAGAAGATTGCTTCGCCAACCCAATATGGCGATCATTTGATCGAGGGATAGTCACCGCTTGCCGACCAGGATGTTGATCACCCAAAAGAATGGGAGAATTGAATGTGATGGGATCTTTCTCTAAGGATAAAGGCCTAACTTGCCGAGAGGCATGAACGGGAAGGGTCAAAGGAACTAAAGGAAGAAAGAAACTTGCTACATTCTTCACTTTTGTTCCACTGGAAGATCCTTCGTCAACCTTAGGTTTCTTCCTTAAGGGAGACAGGACTTCAATTGTTTGAGACCCTTGTTCGATAACTTCCTCTTCATCACTCTCAATCTCGATGATATCGTGATCTGCCATTGCGAGGAGTATGTGAAAAGGAAGAAGGTAGGATAACAAGAAAAGGACTTAGGCGTGGAGGGAAATTGTGAAATTTTACAAATCCAGGAGCCTGGTATTTATAGCCGCCTGGGTGACGGTTTGCATTCCAGACGCCTCGAGTTTCGTTAAAGAATTTACAATTTTACCTCGAGATAAAAACAGTTCTACGGCGCTATCATTGCCCGTCACGTAATGTCAGAACCCGTCTTGGGAAACCAACCGTTTTCACTTAGTGCGCCACTAAGTGGGAAAAATTGAAGAGCCGGGTTAAAAATCCAATGCACGGTTTTTTAAATTCGAAATAAACACGTCTCTTCGTTTTCTTCGAATTTGGGGGCTAGCTGACGAGGATTAACACCCGGGTCACTTCTAATAAACTTTTGGTTCAAGACAGGTTCGAACCAGACATGTATCTGGTGATGCGAACTCAAGCTATTCTGAGGGGCATCACCATGAGGTCGCAAGCTTTACGCGATCAGGTCGCGGGTTTCGTGCGATCAGACCGACAGCCTTGTGCGGTCAGAAGTTCGTATGCTATACGCGGACTGGATATCCGGGATGTTGTGCGATCAGCCTACATTCTGCGGTCAGAACGTTCTCGACTAGGGTGCTTGGGGTTTATTCGGTTATCCTTATGTCAGGACATTCCAAGCATCCCGAGGATTCCTCCACGTTGAAGACCAACCGTCAAAGGTTATTATATGCGATTATTCATGATTAACACGTGTTAATAACCTCCGTGGAAGTTAACAGCAGTTCTCCAACAACCGCATCTAACCGTTTGATGCAGTTTTCTTCATATGGCACCTTTTCGACCAGTATAAAAAGGTGGCAAAGTACATCAAACGGGGGATCCAAGACATTTTTTCGGAAGAACCAGACTCAAAAGAATAATCAAGATACAAGATATCTCGATCATTCAAACAGCCAAGTCTACGGCTTAGATTAAGCAACACTTACGAGTCTCCTATAGCTTCTCCTTGTACACCCTTACAGGGAAAATCCTCGCCTGTGAGGACTTTTCCCTCCATTTGTAAACCTTTTACCATACTTAGTGAAATCTCAACAGGACGTAGGGCTATTACTCCCACCATCGAGGGCCCGAACCTGTCTAAACTCTCTGCGTCCCCAGTTCTCCATTGTTTTACTTACCTTCCCGGAGGGTCGCTCTGAAAGGTCTCACTCTTTACAAATTCTGCATAAGTTCGGCTGAGGACCCTGAGTCCGAATCGTCGACACTTTCCTATCGGTACAACAAAATAATACCGATAGAACAAGTAAATTTCTCGGAAAAATATTTGAAGTTGTGGATGCCTTTTTCTATCGGTATAAACAATAAAATCCCGTGAGACCAATTTTCCCCAGAAAAATTTTTTAAAGTTCTTGAGATTATAGTATTGGGTGCCATTTTTCTATCGGTAAAAACAACAAAATACCGACAGAGTAATGAAAAAGGTGCCTTTTTCTATCGGTATAAACAATAAAATCCCGTGAGACCAATTTTCCCCAGAAAATTTTTTTGATTAAGTGCCCTTTTCCTATCGGTAAAAACAACAAAATACCGTCAGAGTAATGAAAAGGTACACACAATTTAACATCAAACAGACCGTGGTTGAAAGCTGCAGAATGATAAAGAAAGAGGGAAGATAGCCGGAAAATTGGAAAATTGACATAAAAAGAAATTGTTCATTCATTGTTGTTTTATCACTTACAAAAAAAATAAAACCCAAAATGCTAGGTCAAGGGGTGGTCTTAGCCCTGGCTGCCTGTAGAATAGAGTCAGTTTGACTTGCAGCCAGGACGCAGGACTCCTCTAGCGACAAGTTGTCCCTAGGATCAACTACTACCGCGTCGAGAAGGCATGCGACCTCCCTCAGCTTCGCTATGGTATCCTTCATAGTCAAACCGCAGCCAGCGATGGTCATATCCGCGGCTTTCTTCTCCTCGCGAAGACGCCTCGTCCTCGCCCTAGCATTGTCACCATCCGTCTTCATGCGCTTAATGCGCTGGAAGAGATCGTCAAGGTCAAGCCGTAGCTGAGTGTGCTTGTCTGTAAGGAGCTTGTGCTCCTCCTGGAGGGCCCTCAGGTCGGCCTTCACTTTGGCAGTGTCTTCCACGGCTATCATTCCCTGTGCAAATCAACAGGTCAAGAATGAATTGAACATGGATTAACAATACAGGGGTAAACCGAGGAGATTTAGAGTTCTTACCGGGGAGGGCGCGGATGACGATCCCATGGAGGTTGCCATTGTGAAAGAGAAGATGAGGAATCGAACCGTTCGAGAATTAGAAAAACAACAAAATACCGCGACGCATGGCGAGGTACTTATAGAGTTTCCAAGGCGACGCATGGCGACACGGTTGAGAATTCAAAGCGCCAGAGTATTCTTCTATCGGTAAAAACAGGAAAAAACCGTCAGACAACAAATACCGTGAGACTAAGGAATTTATTCTAACGGTAAAATAGAACAATACCGATAGAAAACGTTTTGATGTGCCTGAGAGAAGATGTCCTTTTCTATCGGTATAAATAACAAAATACCGTCAGAAAAAGGGATTTTTGCAGAACTTAATTTGAAGAAGCAAGAGGCTGCGATGAGATTTTTGCAAGTGCTATTTGAAGGGAAGAATTCAGTATTTACAGGATAAAGGTACTGTACATGTTAGACCTCATGCTGTGGAGTAAAATTGAGATGTATTAATGCTGTGAACTAGCTTATCATTAAATTCTAAAGAAAAATGTACTGCCTGATGTATTAATGATAAGTTCCTCACCTTGCTGCAGAACTTGTGGGCTGTTTGCTTGGCATTTATCCCTGAAATAGAAATTAATCATCAATGGTTCTCAACCCATAATCCTTCTTCGTGGTCATCTCGCAGATACGTTGTTTCGTCGATATCTTCAGTACGGATAGATTGAATGTCCTCTAAAAATGGAGGTATTTCATCGAATTGGTTATACTCCTCTTCGTCGACAACATCTTCGACCCCAACAATACGTCTCTTGCTGTGGAGGACAACATGCAAGTTTGGATTGGCCGGGTCAACGATGTAGAATACCTGTGTGGCTTGCTTTGCAAGTATGAATGGATTGTCTTGGTGTCCGACTCTACCAAGATCGACGAGAGTAAACCCGTAACTGTCAACTTGAACACCTCGAGGGATTTCGACCCATTGGCATCGAAACAGGGGAATCTTAAGTAATCCGTAATCAAGCTCCCATATTTCGTCAATAACACCGTAATATGAGTTCAGCGCCCTTACTGACCTGGCATCCTAGGAAATAGCAAACAGTGTCACTCCGCTACATTGCGTGCTACTCTTGGCGTCTTGAGCTCTTGTGTAAAATGAATACCCATTGATGTCGTACCCCTGCCAAGTCCCTACAGTGAATCTTGGGCCTCTAGCCAACCATGTCACAGTTTCACTTACGGAGCCCTCGGCAGCTCGCGTGACTCTTTCTTGGATCCACTCAGCAAATTTCCTGTTATGTTCTCTGCTAACCGAAACGTCTGACTTCGAAGGATTCTGTGACCGTAACATTACCTTGTGCTCGTGTATGTATGGCTCGACCTCCGTCATGTGTTGTAAGACCCAAAAATGTGATTTTGCGTACACATCACGAGCGGGGACGATAGCTTTGAATCCAATCGTTCTGATTCCCTCAAGCCTACCCTCGTGTCGGGACCTAGGAACACCAATTGGGTCAACCCCGGCCATATAATATGTGCAAAATTCAATCACCTCCTCGGCGGCATAACCTTCCATGATACTCCCCTCGGGTCGACGACGAGTCCTTACGTATCCCTTCAATACACCCATAAATCTCTCAAATGGATACATGTAGCGCAGGCACACGGGTCCACAAAACTTAATTTCTCTGATAAGGTGAACAATCAGATGGACCATAACATCAAAAAAGGATGGAGGGAAATACATCTCGAGCTGACAAAGAGTTGTAACCACGTCGCGTTGCAAAGCGTCCAGTCCATTGGGATCAATTACCTACGAGGACACAGTTGCGCCAAATATTCATATCAGAAAAATCTTCTAATTAAGCTCCATAAATGGAGGTAGTGAACTTATAGTACGAGTGCACGTACTTACCTTGCAAGATATTGCGTTGAAGAAATAACATAGGTTTGTGATTGTCTCTCTGACTTTAACTAGGAGAATGCCTCTGATAGCAATGGGAAGCATCTATGACATCAAGACATGACAGTCGTGGGACTTCATGCCAACCAGTCTTAGGTCCTTCATAGACACAAGTTTTTTCAAGTTCGCGGAGTACCTACATGGAACTTTAACACCGTGCAGGCACCGACAGAGTTCTGTTTTTTCGCTCTTGGACAACGTATAGCAGGCTGGGGGGAGGTATGTACGCTTTCCATTCTCTAAAGGTGCAAGCTCAGTCCTTATCCCCATTTCCACCATGTCACGACGAGCTTTCACACCATCCTTTGTCTTTCCCGGAATGTTCGACAACAAACCAATCAAACTGTCACAGACATTTTTCTCTACATGCATGACGTCAATGCAATGTCGAACTTGTAAGTGCTCCCAGTACGGTAGATCCCAGAGAATCGATCTCTTCTTCCAAACATTTTTTTCTCGAGGTTTAGAATGCTTACCGAACTCAACTTTGATGTCGTTCACGCGCGAGTAAATCTCCTTACTGGTCAGAAACACTGGAGCTGATCCCTTCTCAGGCTTCCCGTTAAATGATTTCCTCTTCTTACGGTATGTGTGATGCACCGGAAGAAACCTGCGGTGACCCATGTACACTGTTTTCCGGCAGTTTCGCAGCCACATGCTCTCAGTTTCATCTAGGCAAATAGGGCAAGCCTTGGCTCCTTTCGTACTATACCCCGACAAATTGCCGTAGGCCGGAAAATCATTTATGGTGCAAAATATCAGGGCCCGCAAGATGAAATTCTCTTTCTTGTATGCGTCCCACACCTGCACACCCTCGCTCCACAATTTCTGTAAGTCCTCGATTAAAGGCGCTAGAAACACGTCAATATCATTTCCGGGTTGTCTGGGTCCTGAGATTAGTAACGCCATCATGATGTACTTGCGCTTCATCATGAGGAAGATTGTAGATGCATAAAAGAACTGGCCAAGTGCTGTGCCGGCTGCTCATATTACCATGTGGGTTCATACCATCTGTACTCAGCCCGAACCTTACATTCCTAACTTCGCCGCCGAACTCAGCAAATGTTCTGTTGATGTTTCTCCATTGAATAGAATCAGCTGGGTGTCTCAGTTTTCCGTCTTGTTTCTTGGCTTCAGCATGCCAACGCAAGTGCTTCACGACTTTCGGATTTGCAAACAGCCGCTTCAATCTAGGTATCACAGGCAAGTACCACACAGTTTTTACCGGGGGCCCTTTCCTTACCTCGTGACGTTCACTGTCAATCCGGTCCCTACGCGTATACCTCGATGCGCCGCATCTTGGACAAACATGCAAACTGGAGTACTCGTTACGGTACAACACACAATCATTTGGGCATGCGTGTATTCTTTCGATCTCCATTCCCAACGGACACAACAGTTTTTTGGCGTGGTAAGTAGATCTTGGCAACTCATTTCCCTCTGGAAGCATGTCCGCTAGAAGATCTAATAGTGCCGTGAAACTCTTATCACTCCAACCGTTTCCTGCCTTCAAGTTATATAATCTCAGCACAGAAGACAGTTTTGTAAATGTTGCACATCCAGGGAACAGAGGCTTCTCAGAGTCAGCAATCAGTTTCTCAAATTCACAGAAGTCATTTTCGTTGTAATCTTCCTCTACATCACGTAACATCTCATCTAGATTGTCATCATCATCATCTACGTGCACATCGGAATGAACATTACCAAAATTGGGATGATCATCGATATTATTGCAATCCACATCCGAGTCGTGCTGATTGGTAGTAGTGGTGCTTGTTTCCTCAAGATCTTCGCCATGCCATATCCAACGGGTGTATCGCGCGTTAAAACCACGACGAATCAAATGACTCTTAATTTGATCAGAGTTGCTAAACCTCTTCAAGTTCATACAATCTGTACAAGGACAGAGCATATTTTTCTCTCCCTTCCTCTCCTTTTGTTGCTCAGCAAATTTAATAAACTCATTCACACCATCCAAATATTCAAGAGTAGTACGTTTTATTCCATACATCCAATATTTCCTGTCCATCTACAATTAACAAAATTTAACGAGTAAGCCATGCATGAAACCTGCCCGATTAAGTTATGTATATGTACATGTACAGCCTCTTACAACAGATACATGTGTTGAACCCTAGCCTGCCGAAATTAACACTAATTAACCTAGCTAACTACACAATACAAGCTAGTTAGCTCCTAAAACATGACGCATTTCCAGCTACCAAGCTCCCAAGCTTAGAGCTACAAACTTGGAACTACACAATACAGCTAGCTTGCAAGTAGAGAGGAAGGGAGATCTAGAGGGAGAGAGAGATAAGTGTCGACGATTAAGCGTACCTTAAAGAGAGGGGCGCAATCAACTTCCCTCCAGCCTGCGCTGATCACCCTAGCAGTGTAGCTGGAACTTTCGTCACAAACAGAGGGACACAGAGTGCAACAGAACAAATTAAACAGCAGCTCAGCAATGGTCGAGTGGGGTTTTCCTAATAATGGACATTTTTCTAACGGTAAATACATGAAATAACCGTCACACTAACTTACGTAATTTGCCCCTCACATATTCTATCGGTAAAAACACACACATACCGTTAGATAATGTGCATTACAGAGCAAGTACAGGATGATGCATGACACGAGCAAGAGTTTTTCTATCAGTAAATAGGTGTATTTACCGTTAGAATATGCATGACTGAGCAAATATATGAATTTTCCTATCGGTAAATATGTGTCCTTACCGTTAGATCATGCATGACACAGCACGCACATGAGTTTTTCTATCGGTAGATATGTGTATGAACCGTTAGATGATGCATGACACTCGAGCATGATTCTTCTATCGGTAAATATGTGTATTTACCGTTAGAATATGCATGACTGAGCAAATATATGTGTTTTTCTATCGGTAAATATGTGTATTTACCGTTAGAATATGCATAACTGAGCAAATATATGTGTTTTCCTATCGGTAAATATGTGTACTTACCGTTAGAGGAGGTACTGGTACCAAACTGGGACAATCATGCACATGCCATTTCTCACATTCAAGGAATCATATCAATGTAACATCAAACAGATCTTACATCAAACGGATCTTAACTAGAAGATAAAGCAATATATTTCAAGAAATGCTAATTTGTGGATTAACTAGGAGACACAAAAATACTTTTCGTAGGTACTTGGGACTTCATCTTGCCAAAGAAATTACAGATGCCAGTTCACAAATTTAGGTACAAACATACACATGCCAGTTCACCAATACAAATTCAGGTACAAACATACACATGCCAGTTCACAAATTGAAGTGCATGTCTGAAACAGCAGTACAAATACACACCTACCTACCAATACAATTAAATACACAAATACTCCCTGCACATTCAAGTTCATGTCCCAATTAGCAATACATGATACACAAATATACAACAATATACAAATACAACAATTCACACATTCGATGTATATTACAAAAGCCACGTCTGAAATTAACAACAGATCACGACGAGGACCCAGTGACCCATACATGCATTTTACATAAAAGGGAACCTTTGCAGGTTGCCACAATGCAACTACCGACTACAAGTTAGACCTGATACATCACAAATCCATTCATCCAAAACAGCAAATGTCTGAACCACATTGGACTTAACCATAGGAGTTCAGTTCAAAGACGCCCGAGGAGCTGGAACTGCCGTCGACATACATTTGTACGTATTGGTGATTTCCTCGGACTCAAACTTGATCAACTCAACTCAACTCAACTCAACTCCATTAACAAAAAGAACCTACCTTCCAAGATGTTGTTCTGTGTAGTGATGGTGTAGAATGGCTGTGCAAATAACAACAATTCTTCTTCTCCAAGCAGGTAAGCATCTGGCCACAAGTTGGTGCATGCAAAAAAATGTAAGATGCTTTCTATAGGTCCTAATTTGAGAAACACGCCGGGCTTAAGCATCTTCTCGACCGAGCCAACCAAGATCTCGCCCTTCACGTCCTTCCAGCTCTCGACGGTGATCTTCACCATTTCTTTCTCCAACAAGCCAACGTAGGCAGCGTACTGCGATGAAGAACCGTGAAATACGTTGCCCCTCACGAGCATCATCCAAGGACCTGAACAGATCATAATCATATTGAAAAGAAGACACATCAAAACGAAGGATACAAAAAAAGCAGAATTATTGCCATAATCGGATTAGAATAATCTAACAATATTGCAGAAATTTGACGTACCTTCCTTGGGATGCTGACGTCTAGAGGGTGTCGATGGAGGTGCGGAGGTGCAGCGGTCCCCTGTAGAGGTGCTCCGGCCGTCCATGGAGCTTACGGGTTAGGACTACGAGCCCCAGATGAACTGTGAGAATGAAAGAGACATACCCGTGTATTTATACAAATATATATTTTCTATCGGTACAAAACAGCATACCGTTAGTAATAAAAACATCTGTAGAAGGCGAATGGTTCTATCGGCACAATAAATATTACCGATAGGAATTTTTGTACATATTCTATCGGAGTGTACGTACATTGCCGATAGAATATTACTAGTTGTAGAAGGCCAACAGTTCTAAGATATTTTTTGCAATATTCTACCGGTATAAACATTCATTACCGATAGAACAAAACTATTTGAAGATGAACAGTTCTAAGCAATTTTCTATATATTCTAACGGTAAAAGAATCCATTACCGATAGAACAAAAATATTTGTAGAAGGCCAACTATTCTATCGGCGCACTACATATTGCCGATAGGAATTTTTAATATACTCTGTCGGTATATTCATACAGTAGCGATAGAATAAGTCTAGTTGTTGAAGTCGACCAGTCCTATCGGCGCACAACATTCTTCCGTCAGTACTTATGCATCTCTTCTAACGGCAAATATGTTCATCACCGCTAGAGTAAATCATACTATTTATTCTATCGGTAAGTTTCTTATAAACCGATAGGGAAAATACATCCGTCGGGCTTTTATGACCGCGAGGCACGTTTTCTATCGGTTTTCTGCTGTATCGCTAATAACCGATAGAAGATAGGGGTTAGTAGACTGCATTTCTGTACTAGTGTCTATTCTTACGATAGTTGCTATCTCTAGCCTCTAGGTTCACTTTAATTTTCTGATTTGCATAGTTCTTGTTTCATAGTAAAACCATTTCTCAATAGTCAATATCCCTGTTTCTCCAATACTCATGTTGCTTAATCTTGAATAACTACATCTTGTGTACTTTTTGAGTTAGAATTCTTACTGTACAAATGAGTGAAAGAACCTTAGTCAAATACACACCAATAGGGAGGACAATAGTCAGTGAAATGGTATTAAGTTGTTCCCCTGTTTATGATTTAGGGCCTAATCCCTAAGATGTATGCATGAAGAACTTTTAATGATTTTGTGACATGCAAGCTTATTGCCTTGTGTGTGTGTGCAGGGTAGAAGATACTATTTGCTGAAGTTACATGCATATCTACACACCATTTACATCTCTTGTTGTTCTGATGAGCAAGAATCATTATTATAGAAAACTACCTTAGTGTTCTCGTTGGTCCTATGTTACAGGTTGGCCCTGATCAGTATGAGAAGGCTTCTTCTTCAGGAGGTGGACCCGGAGGGCCATTCAAGGGTGGATTTGGCAATCCTTTTGAAGATATTTTTGGCGGCGGTGGTGGTGGTGGAATGAATTATGTATGCCATCTCTTTTTGAATTGTTTGTTTAGATCTATAGTATTTGGTGGTTTCTTCTCTTTTTTTCAACTTCCTAGCACTGGATAATGCACTTACTGTCCATAGAAAGGGTTATTCTGGTAGGTCATTTTATGATTGCACTTTTCCATCATGAATTATTTCAGCTAAGCACAAAGTTTTGTCCATCAGGCACAACATGCCCCTATTTTGCCTTCTTCCTTAATTTATTTTTTTATGCTAAATTTCTTGCATGATGTCGTGACTGCCACGACTGTGACATCACCTGTGAGGAGCCCAGCTCGGTGCAGCTGGTCCCATAAACCACTTGACTTCCCAGGATGAGTCAACACAGGAATATATTGAAGTAGCAAAATATTACAGTAGTCATAATTGTATGGCCATCAGGCCTTAGTACAATACGGAGTACAGTGCCTTACAAGGCACAAAGGTACAACAAAATAAAACATTTAATCGGCGGAAGCTAGGCCCAAAAGCAATCCACAGGAAACAGAGGTTGACAGCAAGACAGCACCACATCAGGGCTCTGGAGGAAACTGCTCATCATCTCCTGGGTCCGCAGCATCTTCAGGATATCCTCCAAGGTCGTAGGACGCTCCATCTATTGATGAGTTGTTGCAAGGGTGAGTACTTACGTACTCAGCAAGTCATAGGGAAGGTAGAGGTACATATAGTATAAATGACATGAACCTATGCTATTGGGGAAAGAGTGAAGGGTTTCTCAAAATACATTTCTTTCTCACTTCTTATTTAACTTCCAATCATACTCATGGCAGTAAATAAATCATACTGATGTCAATATGCATATATCCCATATCCAAGGCGATATATCCTCATATCACATTACTTTTATTCAAGCCTTTCAATCTTATACCCATATCAGTATCTCATATACTTTAGGGCAAAAACCACATGCCTCTTAGTTATCATATGATTTCTATATTATGGTATTACCGCGACACGTCAACACATGACAGCCCACGGCAACGCCCCTTATCGTGACAACACATGCCACTTGGGTAATCTTGAACTAACAAATTTTAGTTTATAAAACAATACTTGTGTCACACCCCGTGGATTTAATCCACCGCGGCATACTCCTAAAACTCGGGAGTACGAAGTATTCGAATACATTTTTAAACTCTGCAGAGGTGTACCTCTTTTTAAATCCACTTTTTCACTCGACTTCCAAGTCGGGCCAACTCCATGCGACTTATACGCATGTGACAAGGCCGAGATCACACAACGTTTTGCAGTCTAGTATTAACAGTATCCCTGCCCGGTAAATGGACAATCCAGCCCCAAGTACCATTGTGGGTCTTCCCCACTGCCTTACTTCCTAGCCTGGGTCTATGTTCCCGCAGAACACATAGCCTCTTTTGATTACAGTCGCGCCGACTTAATCTGGCGTAGGGCGTCTTCCTTCTTTACACCTTATCCTCTCATAATTTTTCTGATCTCACATCACTCATGGACGAACTGCGTCCCACCAGTTTCCACGCGAGAAACCTGATCGACAAACCATGCAGGGAACTACTAATACCAAGAAAGCTACTAGATTGCGCCTGTCCCATACCAGGTAAGTGGTTGGTACGTTTTTCATGCCACTAGACGCACAACACAAGGTTCTAGTCCTTATATGCCAGTGACCAGATCATACCACATACCATGCACCTTCAGTGCCTGCACATCCAGTGCAGCCAAGCACCTCCAGTGCTACCACCATTCCATACCAAAACACTGGTCACGGCTAGGGGTTCTATTTCATGAATATAAATGTATATGTATATACTTTTATTAATTCGTGGCTTGCTATCTTAACAAGTTCACATTCCTCAAGTATTCAATCTATCACTGCCATAATATCATTGATCTCAACACATGCAATATTAATGAGATATCTACTCATGGAATAGCATAGCAATTCATAAAATATAGGTTCAATATGATCAAAGTATGACTTGCCTTCCGCGTCGTAAGTATCAGCAGTTGATGACGGTTCAGTGACAAGGTCTTCAACCTCGGGCTCTTGCTCTGAACAGAATCAAACAAGCAAACAGGCATTACAATCAATCCTACTCTTACTAATCCACTACATGCAATGATGCAAGGAGAAAACACTCTGGTGATACAAGATTTGGAAGCGATTTGAGTTAAACTATGGTAACCAGGGTTAAGATTAGTTGTTAAGATTTACAAGGTTCCAAATATCAGGGTAATATCAAGGTGGTGACTGGTTCGCCCAAAAACAGCGAATGTCTTTAGGTTGGCATTTAGTTCAAGGCATCCACATAAGGTCGATGGGTGATAGAGGGCTCAACTCAAGTTATGACAGTAGGGAAAAGTGTAGATCACAACGTCAGGAGTCTAAGGGACAAAGTTATTTCCAAAGTTCATGGCTGGAAGTGGGTGAAAGGGCTCAATGCCACTGGCTGACATAGCCTGGCATAGGGTTGACATGGCCAGAAACTAGGGTTAGCCATATCTTTTGATTCAAGGCTCCAAATGATGCATCACTTTGTCTGGTAGTTAGGCATTTGTAACAGGAACAAATGTCTCAACAGGATCTAGGGCAGGAGATGGCCGGAAAGTGATGAAAACCGGCGAAGAACACGGTGGCCGAACTGTTCTCAACAGTTTCTGGACAAAACTTTGGCATGGCGATACCTCTTCATCTGGGCCGATCCAGGTGTCGAGCTAGAAGACAAAAATACTCATGGGGTCAAGGCACATCTACTAGACAAGGTGGTTAGGGTTGAAACGGCCGGGAACAAAATCCGGCGATCGGAGCTAGAGAAGAAGCCACGAAAATTGGGCATTTCTGTTCTAGGACAAATGAACTTAATTCCTTGCTTGAGGATGGTCTCTGGGGCATAAGAAAGCTAGGTGTGAAGTTGGATTAGACAAACATTCAACAGATAAGCTAAATCAGCAAGCACAGTGAACATGCATGGTTGAATTTGGGGTTTTTCAGATTTTAGCAAAATTGATGATTCTGTTTGCTTAGATGTGTTAAGCAAGGTGTAGTGAGCATCTTTGATTACTGGCTCGAGAGCTGAATCGGTTTAATTAGGGGTTAATTGCTCGCCGGAGTTATCGGGGAAAATCAGCAATTCCCGGCGATGTGGTGCGATAGAGTTCAATTGGCTGCTACTACACAGGTAAGTGGATGAGGGTTACTTACTGGTAGCTTCAATTTGGAGTTCGGTGCAGTAGGTTGGCCTGGCACCGTGAGCCTCTCTTCGAGCTCGCCGAAGAAGACAAAGAAGAGAGCGAGGTTAGGAACTTGAGTGGTTCTAGCGTGTGTGTCTTTGAGCTGGGCTGGGATGGCTTTTATAGGCACAGCTAGAAGCTTGCAACGGCTGGAATTGCCTGGAGAATTGAAGCTTGTGAATCGACGGCGAATTGACTGGCCGGGCGGGACAGCAGCGAGGTGACGCGCTCCAGCGGCCGTGCCGGCTTTTACAGTCTAGCGTGCAGTCCTGGTTGATGCAACGGCGACTTGATGCCTCCCCCAGGCATGCTTGCAACGTGGCGCAACTACGCTGCCGTTGTCGGGTGCGCGCGCGGGAGAGCGAAGGCGATGCTGGCGAGGTGAAGCTGTTCCACGGTGGCGAACACGATGCACACACGCAGCAAAGAAGCAATGGCGAAGGTGGCAGCGCTGGTGATCGCTGGCGACGAAGCTGCAGCAACGGCAACGGCGACAACCAAAATTCCTGTGCTCATGGTCGATTGAATGGCCTGGTCGTGCACAGTAGCCCGTGGTCAAACCAGGGACTGATTTGCGATGATTTTTGATTTGGCTTTGGACTAAATTGCAAATTTGGTCTTTGAGAGGTTCAATTTGGAATTTGATTCCATGGCTGAGTATAATATTTCTATTAATACTCATTTAGCTCAAATTTGGAGAAAGTTTGATAAGATTTGAGGGATTTCACCTATTTTCGAAAATAGGGTAAAATTAGGGTAAAATAGATCTGGATTTTGTCAATCTCGAATTCTGGTGATTGGAGAGAGATTTTGAAGTCTAATAAAAAGGGAGATCTGTATCAAATAGCATTTGGGAGATGTTCCCTGAAGAAATTCTGGAGTTGGAATTGATCCGTAGATTTTAGCCTTTTCAGGCTTCCAGGTAAATAGAAAAGGACTTTTTCGCAGTGAAATTTGGACTAATCTGCGAAAAGTGTTTAGATGAATTAATCTGGTTCCCAACTTTTTGGAGTAAGTTGAGGATATATCTGGAAACATATTCCAAGAGACACTTAAGTCTGGATAGGGTTAAATCAAGATAACTCAATTATCTGGAAACTGGGGTACTTAGGATAAATCTGGATTTCCTGTTTTCGAAAACAGAAAGAGACTTAGATACTGGGAGTTAGGGTTAGAATTCAATCTGGCTCCTGAAGACTTTTATCTTCAGAATAACTGGTAGGTTAACTCTGGATGGTCAGATCTTGATCTGGATCTAGAGAATAGATTTGGAGATTTTTAGAGTTTGGGAGATATTAGAGTTCAGCTGATCTGGCTACTACTACAGAGATACATGCATGCAGGGTTTTTATGCAAAACTTTTCACCCCCAAAACTAGGGTGTTACACATGATTACCAATTGAACATGAATTGTAGAGGGTTATTTTGATGACGTTTGGATAGGCTCAGATGGCCTTTCTAATGGACCACATATCCTTCGCCCTTGATTTCAGAAATAGTGGCTTCTTTCATCACTGTAAAGATTTTATGGATTGCTAAACAGATGGCTTTGAGTTGGTTCTTACAAATTTTTTTTATGAAGTTAACGAAAACTAAACTGACTTTGTTGTCTCTGTTTTGTTATGAAGTTCTTCCAAAACATCTTCAGAGATAAAGAATTCGGTGGACACGATGTTAAGGTTGCTTCTATACCCATTTTTCTCTGTTCTGGTTTTACCCTTTGAATATTGATTTCATGTTGTTCAACTTGTAGGTTTCCCTTGAATTATCATTCATGGAAGCAGTTCAGGGATGCACCAAAACAATCAATTTTCAAACTTTTCTAACGTGTGAAACCTGTGGTATGTAGGTGCACATATATTTGCTGACATGTTTTTGGAAGCACTGATGTTTTGCAACAATAATTTTTCTTCTGACAAGAAAATACTTTTTTCTCAGGTGGAGCTGGTGTACCTCCTGGAACTAAACCTGAAACTTGCATAACTTACAGGGGTTCAGGATTTGTTAGTTCTTCCTCCAACACACAGCTGTTCATTTTATGGAATATCTTCATTCCAATGATTGCTGGTGCGCTTATTTTTTTAAATTTCTTTAATAATGATAGATCTTCATGCAAACTGGTCCCTTCAGGATGCAAACAACATGCACACGGTGTGGTGGTTCAAGGAAAATTGTGAAGGTAGGATATCTCTTACTCTTGTGGCAACCATTCAATTGGAATAAAACCAGTTGTTTTCATCACGAATGTTAAGTATTAAATTCTCTTGATTTGAAAAAAAAAAGCATCTATGCTCCCCTTACCTTTAGGATGCAAACCAATGAGGAAAGATCTTTTTTATTTGATGGGCTGTCTGGAAGATATTTATTTTATTTTGTCATGAAATTCATGGAGAATATCATCTGATTTTATGATTTAGGGCAACATTTTCTAAGTTGCATTATGTGTACAATTTTATTCAAAAAAATGCATATAACAATGTGTCCATGCTAGTGTTGTAAGGTGGGAGGACATCAGAATCTCAGTGTATATTGATAAATTCAAAAGTTTTTCTTTTCAATTTCAGAAACTGATCTGACAACTCAACTAGCTGGTCAGGATATTAGGATCAAGAAAAATGCTGATTTTGGGGATGTGTTCAAGGGAACATCATATACTCTGCTCAAGGTGTTGCAATATCCTCTAATCGTATGTTGCATTTGATAATATGATAAGTATTCATTTTATTCTTTCTTTTCAATTTTGATGTTAGAATCTGACTGTATTTCTTAATTGTCTATATAGCAAGCTCATTTGCTTTGTATAGCAAAGTTATTATATCTGTATAATTGTCACTTAAATCACAACATTGTTTGAGATATCTTGTAGTGTTATGAGACATTTCTCTTGTGAAATTGATCAGAGTAGACACCCCATTTTATTTTCAACAATTGCACTTCTTGTCTCCTTCTTACTCATGCTCTACTCATGTGTGAACCCTTTTTACCTTTTTATTCTTTTGGACAACTTCATTGGATCTTAAATGCTGACCTTATTGTTTTTCATCATTATATCTATGAAATGGTTGTATAATTTCCTTTTCTCTATTCTTGATCAATGGTTGATGTTGATAATGTTGGTAGAGAGGGCTCTATAATGGAATATGAAATTGATGATGTTTCAATCATTGAGAAATAATTACTACTCTGACTTGGTTCTTGCTAGACTTTCATTTGTTTTTTTTTTTTAGAGGAGCTAGACTTTCATTTGTTGTATGCAAGACATTTGAAAATTAAATGTTATGGTTGATATTTGGTTAATGAAGGATAGGTTGCACGTCTCTGTGTAGTATTGTTGCACCATGATCTAATTAATGTTTGAAGGTTGGCTAGTTTTATTACCAGATACCATGCTAGTTTGGCTGACCCCCTTATACTGAAAGAGTGAGAGCTTGTTGCAATTACTGGCAAAAGTTGGCCAATGCAGTTTTGTTTTCATATTTTGTTCAATTTTGGTTTAGCTCACCTACTTATGACTTTTTTTTTCTTTGCTTTAGCTCCTTTTTCCTTTTGATATCAGTTTAACCGCATTTCATCACTTGTAGTTTTGTAGAACCATTCAATAATAAGACAGGCCCAAGTAGCGGGCACAAGCAAAAGCCATGCACTGCAGGAGAACCCCAGAGCACAAGCAAAAGCCATGCACTCCATCTGAGCTCCAGTAGTTGGTTCTGAATTGGTCTCTCTTGCTTGCGTATATAGGTTGATCTTCTCACTCATCGAGTCAGGCTTTGTGACTTTGGAGGTGCAAATAATAGATTTCAGACTTTGTTTTCTAGGTGAAAATTTGTCAACAGACTATACCTTAAAGTTGGATGAATTCAAATATTTGTATTCTTATATCCTTAAATGATGTGTTGAGACTCTAGAGGAACTTTTTTTTTCAATTTTGTGCCTTGTTCTGTAAATGATTAGATCAATAAACTGCTACAAAAATGTTGTCTTCTAACGATTTCTTATTAAGAACTGTTAAAAAAGAGCACTCTTTTTTAACGGTTCTTAGTAAGAAATCGTTAGAAAAGATTTTTTTCTAACAGTTCTTTACTAAAAGAACCGTTAAAAAAGGTACTCTTTTTCTAACGGTATCTTTTCTAACGGTTCATTACTAAAAAACTGTTAGAAAAGATCACTTATTCTAATGGTTCATTACTTAAAAATCATTAGAACAAGTGATTTTTTCTAATGGTTCGCTTTTTCTAACGGTTTTTAAGTAATGAACCGTTAGAAAAGATCACTTTTTTAACGGTTATTTATCGTTAGAATACAAAAATCGTTAGTAGAAGTGTGTTTTGAATCGTTAGAAGAAATTTTTTTTTGTAGTAGTGTACTGAGAACCCATTAGCCTTTCAACTTACACTAAGTCAAGACAATTGAAAATCTTTCTCTCACATATGAGATAAAATAGCCATTGTACACCAACAAGATGTTCTGGCTAACCTATACAATATATTAAACCTTAGTATAGATGATCATCTTAAAAAGGAAAAAAAAATTACATTGCAGCTCCGGTAGCAGATATTTTGATACATGTGATAACGTCTCTATTCATAAGCACTTTAGAGATAAACTGCTGATAAACTTGAGATAACAAATTTGGATTTGTACTTATCCTATATTTGGATTCTGTAGCACTTGACCTTTCAAACTTGTTTTCAAGTATTGCGGCAGCCGGACGCACAAACAAATTCCGAATTTTGTGCAAAATATTGTAATTCAACCATCGCATAAACTCTGATCCAACATCGCATAAGAGATGCAATCAACCTCTCAAATTATATATAGATTTTTGAGCAGTCCCAGTACGATTGTTATTTATTATAGCAAACCAAGTGTTTACAAAGCCACAATGTTCACACTGGAAATTCACTCAAAAGACTTGGAAATAAAGATACATGGAAAACGAAAAGCACACATATTCAACCCTAGATCGTGCATGGCACAACAAATTAAACTTGCAGGCGTGAAAGGAAACATAGAAAAGCACTGATTCGACTGACAAACATGCTGTAAAGTGATGTGGTTTGATGTGAAATAACTGAGTTTATTTGTTGCACATGCGATGCTCCTTGATCCGACCTGCCTTATCCAAATATCCTGTAGTAATCCTTTCTGCATTACAATTTTGAAATGTTTGAATTGTCCAAAAGAAAAAGAAAAAGCATTAGGAAACATAGAAAACAGACAATATGAGAGGAATATTTGTTGCTTGAGAGGAAGAAGCATTACCATTTTGCTGTATCAATCAAAAGTTTGACACATTTGCTTTCAATTATGGATGTGCTATGCCTCCACGCTGCTCCCTTGCTCTGTCCTTCATCATTTTCTCTTCATGATCTCTGCTGAATTGAAATGTTGGTTTTTTCAGGTGCTTACATATTTCTGTCTTGATGGCAGCTTCTGCATCCTTCACTTCTGAAACTCTAGCACCCTCACAATCGATCGTGGCGTGGACTCGCTCGAGAGAAGAGAGGTGACCGATGCCTAAATGAAAACCGCCATGTTGAGATTTTGTTATCGCTGCATTGAAGCGGAGAAGAAGCTTTTGGAGATGTGGCATAGCCCCTGCTTCGAACACCAGCCCCAACCCACCATCCCGACACATGGACCTGAACACCTTGAGACTTCCAAATCCTTGGTTGTTCATGATGGAGCATTTTTGGTCAGATACTTTTGTGTGCAACTTGAGAAGGACTAGAGCAGGCAAGTCTCCGAGGGCTCTGAGATCTTTCTCTGTAACTCGTTTAATGGCGATATCTATGTAGGTGAGGTTGGGATGTTCAACCATCTCGTCTGGAATGCCAAGGAGATGGTGATTTAAGCTTCTCATCACAAATTTTTGGAGGAGTTTTGGAGCGTCCCAAGAATCAAAGAAATCCAAGGTGCTGCTATTACCAGCATCAATGAATAGAGACCGAAGGTTGCCGAGAGGGTAGCCAGAGCAACAATTATTGCATTCGGATACATTATGTACAGCATCAACAGACCACTTTACCCCAAGAATCCTTAACCTGGGAGGGGTTTTACGCCCTTGCCACAAAAAGACATTCGAGTGAATCGCTATTGTTGAAGTTGACCGCTGATAGTTCTTGTAATTGTGGCATATCCTTTATTGATGAAGGTGGTACTAACAGATCCTCACCAAGTAGACGCACTAACTTTCGCAGCCGGACTATGGTTGCTGACAGTATTCTTATATTGGTTCGCCTTATTTCTAAGGTCTCCATACATTGCAGTTCTGCGATTTCTTCTGGGAGCTTAGTGACATCCTTCCCACCAAGTCCCAAATACCTCAAATGAAATAGATTTCCTAAAGCACGAAGATGATCGTTGTTAAAATTCTCAGCATCTTCTAGATCCAGTACTCGTAGTAATCGAAAGCCCATAATAAGAGAGATCCCTTCAGCATACCCCAAAATAGTAAGGAATCGTACATGAGAAAGGTCTGCGCTGCCATGCACTGACGTTAGTAGAGTGTTATCATTTTTGTTGCTCCACTTGAGAGAAAATCTTCGAATCACATTACGTGGCATAGAGTCTGCATCCGATGTGACAAAGTTCTCTTCATTAGACAAGGATACGATGTGATCAAGAATGACGCCACGAACTGTACAGCATATTACTTGACCATTGTCATAAATGTACTCAGGTTGAATCAGTGTCCTGTTGACAAGCTCGTTGAAATAGTTCTCTCCCGTTTCCCAGAAGCTTTCTTCACTTCTTTCTGGAATAAGTCCCTCAGCGATCCATCTCCATATCAGACGATCCTTTTTAATCACATAATTCTTTGGAAAAACACTCAAGTACAATAAGCAAGACTTCATAGGCAAAGGCAGATCAGTATAACTGATGTGTAATATCTTTCTCATGCCTTTTATCATGGGGTATTGCTCCAGTGCCGATATAGTAGGCTTCAATTGTTCTGCAGATGTACCAGTTAATAAGCCGGTTATAACAATTATGGCGCACGGCAGGCCACCACACATTTTTAATAAGTTATCATCAACATCTCTTGATTCAATCGGAGATTTTTGTGCTGAGCCAGACATTCTTTTATCAAATAATTTTTTGGAGTCATCATCACCAAGGGGCCTCATCTCATATATAAAAGCAGGATGACTCGAACATGAATCGGCTACATCATGGACGCGGGTTGTTGTTATTATCCTACTTTCATGATCATTAACAGCAAAGCACACTTGATGACATTGCATACCAATATACTCCATGTCATCAATCATGATGAAATACCTAATAGAGGATATAGAAATTAAGGTAGCTATTAGTTGTCAAGCTGTATTGTGCTGTTCTTATAGCTTTAAACTGGTTTACAATCTTGTTGCACAAAACAATTAATATATAGGAAAACCCCGTCAAAATATATTACTTAATAAAGATAGAGTTATAGGACGTGTTTAATTGGATACCTTAAGTTACCACACATTAGTTTAGACACGTGTCAAATTTGTGATACTATCACATTTTACAGTTGTTCCATTTGTAAACACACCTAAATCAAAATATGACAAAAATTTATCTAACAATGCAACATTCAATTTGAGTGCTACACTTTTAACCAAAAAATATGTGGCAAGATACCAAAAATTGACTAAAAAAATTTGATATGGTTAATTATGTAGTGAATCAAACAATCTTTTAACTAAATATGACACGTTTAATTAACAATAAGATAACTTATAATTACAAACTAAATTGAAAATTTTCCTAAAAAAATATTCCAAAATGACCTTCCAACCACGTCTCTTGTCGCTCCTTAACAAACAATGAGATTTTTAAAAATAAAATAGCCACTAGTCTATCATATGTATGGAAACACAAATACATATCCAACTGAGTGTGTGCGGTGAATCCAACTTTAGTAATTGCCGCCTGATACTCTTATGTAACGTTGGGGTTGTGGTGGGTTTTTTTTTGTTGTTGTATCAAGAGATGTTATCGTTACTGAAAATGTTTGTTATTTTTAATAGAATATTATTGTTAATTCAGTAGTTGTTAAATAATTACAAGAAAAAATATATGTTAAATGGTGTTTAAAAAACACAACATACTCTTAAACACAATCTTAGTGGGGTTACTATTTACAACCTCATGTTTGTTCACCAAAAAATAACAACTTTTTTTAAATAACACATTTTTTAATTACATAACTAATTTATACTTTGTGTATTTTGGGGAAAGGTATATATAATCTAGCCGTGGTGTGGAGACACGACAGTAAATAAATGATTTTGCAACTCTTTCTGGATTAATATATATAATTCATAACTCCATTTGAAAACTCGTTTAAATTAATAGACTTGCAATGTCAAAATAATCAGCTTAATACAGATGGATCATCATTCAGATTATAAATCATAAAATATCATATCTTGTGATATATAATTTCAATTAACGATCCATTTATGTTAATTTGATTATTTTAATCCCACAATTATACTAGTTTAAACAAATCATCAATCAGATTTATATATTAAAATATATTGATTCTGGAAAAATTGGAAAGTTTGAGTTCAATTTTTCTACCAATTAAATTGTACTAAAATTTTTAATTCTTTCAAAATTGATATCTTTTAATCCATAATTCCGATTGACAATGCATTTAAACCTATAAAATTGTGAGGTCAAAACGGTCAAATGGATACAAATGAATCTCAAACAATCAAATAGGTACCTCTCTATTGTGTCCACATCCCAACCTATCGCGTCCCCGGGTTGCGACTAGCTGACGTGATAAGTTATTTTTGTAAAATACACAAAATATAAGTTAGCTCTACAATTAACTTGTTAAGTGAGTTATTTAAAAAAATTCCAAAAACCGTGACATCCCAAGCCACAATAAGTGTTAGTTTCCTCCACAAACCCATGCAAATCCAAATCATGCATGTAGGAATATTTTACTCTAAGGGAATGGAAAATGCTGGATTTCTAAAAATACTATAAAAAATAAGCTCATTGATTAGATGCTACTATAAATCAAAAATACCTTTGTATATACATGCCATTTTTTAATTTTTCAAAATCAAAAATCGAACAAACCAAATTAATATTTCTTGATTTTTTTGGTTCAATTATCTCACTCGGTTCGGATTAGTTATTCCGATTTGGTCACTTTTTTGCTCACCGCTAGTAGGCCTAGGTCTGATGGGGAGTCGGAATTCAACTAGTGTAGATGCGGCTCAGATCAAATAATAAAAGACGGCAAAGTTTTAGGTTTCCAAATACCTCTTATTGCCGAGGATTTCCCTGAGTTTGTGGATGACATCCACCTCATTCGATGATTGCATGTTTATATGCTCCTGCCGGTTGACTTGACGGAGCATGTCCATTAGAATTTTTCTAATGGATGGGTTCAGGCCAACATACACGACAGCCCGGCACTCGAATTGCCATTGAAGCTTTCGATATACCTCATTAGCCAATGTATTCTTACCAAGGCATCCGACTCCAACGATGGACGCCACCCTTAGAGGCTTCTCCTTATCCATCAGACAGTCGACAAGCTTTTCTCTCGGTCCGTCCATGGCGACAAGGTCAGTGTCTTCCGTATGGAGCAGCTGAGGACGAATGGTGACCTTGCTCCATCCACGATCAGCTGTATTGGTAGCATGAGAGGTGGGCGCGGCAACAAAGTTGTGGATTTTTTTCTTCTGGTAACTCATCAGCATGGAGATCAACTTAGTGAAATCCTCAATTTGCTCGTCGATTTCCGACCTCTTGGCCCTCTCCAGCCCCTCCGGCTCATGACGCCCAAGATAATGCATGAAACGGCCATCCAAGAAGTCCTCTGTGTCGTATGCTACCTCCCGGACCTGCCTCATCCACTCCTTAACCAGCATATCCGGTCCCTTCAGCATTGCATAGTCGTGCAGGAGATTGTCCATCCTTTCGAACTCCTAGCTCCTTCAATTCAAAATGCATCCACTGGTCAAGCACGGCCAATTTGGCAAGAAGGGATTTCATCACCCCCGTCCAAACACACACCATAGCATCCTCCATGATCTATTTCCCGCTCAAAGAAAAAAAAACAAAGAACAATATATGTACGATGCACTGAGCTTGCAAGGATATGAGCGCGCTGCTCCAAGGGAAGGAGAAACCCCGTCTGAGAATGGAGTGCTGGGCGACCTTCATAAAAGATGCCTTCCCACGCCGACCAATATCACTTAGACTTTGATTACTTATTGTCTGGTATCATGCTCCCGTTCGCAAAGGGGCCCTTGTTTTTTACTAGTAATTAAGGATAAGTACATCACGTCCCCGGACGCATATTTTCTATTGACTTGCAGAACACTCCATGTTTTATCTAAAAACCATACAGATACCAAGAATAATAATACAGCCTTCCGGCATACATAGTAACTGTCTATAGTATCACAGTTATCGTTGTCATTATTAACTTATTATCGGTAATTAGTGTTTGTCAAAATCGATCATAAAATTAGAGGCGTGGTAGCTATGGATAAATAATATAAAAAGATGAGATGTACAAAGTCGAAAATAAAACAATTTACTCTGATAAAAATGAAAAGAAGAAATTTGTGTGGTGCAATTTCGTCTAAATTAAATGGAGTTGAATTCACTAAATAACAGTAGAATTCAGTTGCAAAATCCACATGATTTAGACGATAGAATGTTAACTAATTAACTAATGCTAATGTTCTAAGCCCTCGTATTTTTGATTGGATCTCTGTTGAGAGTAGAATATGCAGTTTATAAATTCCTTCACACTTCACACGATAAGTGTGCATAGGAGTGTAAACAGATACAGATTATTCAAATTATTCGATTAATTAACAAATCTATTAACATCTGAATTTGGTTTTGAAAATTTCATCTGAATAATTTTTCTCTATCCAAAGTATTCAAATATGACAAAAATAATAGGCTTGACATATTCATAACTGAATCTAATAATACATATTTCAATTTTATTTGTACATAAAACACTTGTCTAAATTTGTATGTCGCCAACTTTATAATCAAATCCTTATATGAACAATAAAAATATTGGTAAATTCATTTGAAATGTGTCATTTTTATTTAAGATAAATTATTTAAAAATTTTATACTAAAAATCTAAAGGAAAAAAGTTACAATACTAAAATCAAAACCAGATTAAGGAAATAAATCCTATTCGAATCCATGTCCAATATTTATGTGTATCTGAATTCAAATCCAAGTACTTTGGATTCGAATTTGTAACCGAATCCATGTTAATATAGATGTGAATAAGAATATATGCACTTCTAGTCTCTCTAAAGCGGCTAAATCAACCCCTTGAATTTTTGAACCTTGCTTATATTGGTCTTTTTGTTACGATTTGAGACATAAAATATATATGTGGTGTATGATTGCAATCGGGAATGAGCATGAAAATTGAGAGATGAAATTTATAAGGCAGGATGGGGTTTCGGAATGTATTTTTCAAATCCATTAGCTTGTTTCGTATGCGATGAGATTGTAAGATGGGATTGAGTGGTAAAATTTCTATTGAATGAAAATGCCCTAGAATTGTAAGATGAGGTTAATTTGAAGGAGTGTGATAGTATTTTTCTCCTCTATTTCCAATTCTAAGCTCTAGAGATACATTCCCAGTTAAGATTAAATTAATGATATATAAAATTATTTATATTCACTCGCAAACCCTCTTTTAATCCCATACCCACAAAACAAATATGAGATTAAATCATACCTTCACTCCTATTCTCATTTCCACCTCTCCGATCTAACAAAACAAACCCCCCATGCGTTGACGGAGATCCAAGTCAATGTGGAGCTGATTATCACCACATAAAGCTAACCTATCTCTCTCCACAGCCTCCTGCCTATCTCAGCCTCTCCCTCTTCTGTTCATCATCTTCTCCCTTTCCATGTGCTTTCACCTAATGCGCCCTTAGTTCTAAGTTTCACCCCATAATTATGAACATTGTCGGCTTCATCGATTCTGTGCTAGGGAAGGTTCACAATGCGATCGTACGAGACAGACAGCTGAATGTCGAGATTAAGAGAGACCTCAAAGACATCAGTATAAAGATGGCACTGATGAAGGCCGACGTCGAGAAATACTTGACGATGAACGTGCAAGTAGCGACACCGACGGAATGGCTTCTGCAAGTAGAGGACTTGGCATGTGATATCGAGGACTTCGTAGATACGCTCGGGAAGGGCACAGAAGGGTTGTTCGTCCGGCTCTTTCGTCAATCGACGGTGATGGATAACCGTCCTGATCATGTCCTCCTCCTCATGGCCATTAAGGAACGCATCGACGACATAGTGAATAGGATACAACAGCGCTCTACAGTGACAGAAACGGGAGGCGATGCGGTGCCCAGTTCTTCTGCAGCACGTTCTTATACTCGTGAGGCTGACCTTGTGGGCATCGAAGGACCCAAAAGACAGCTTCTCGAGCGGTTGAACGGCGTCGAGGACCAACCAGAGCAACTGAAGGTGATCTCCATCGTCGGATTTGACGGCTTGGGAAAGACTAGCCTTGCCAGGGCTGTGTACAAGTGCGCTGATTTCGGCCTGAATCAGCAATTATTCAATTGCCTTGCTTGGGTACCAGATGTTCATGCGTCGCCGGCGGTGACCAACGATGCGGGGAGCCTTCTCAGGGAGATACTCCAGCAAGTTTGTCCGCGTATAAACGGCACCACCACCGATGTTGAGCTGAGAGGAAATCTCCAAACATACCTGCAGAATAAGAGGTGAACTTCTTACTCTCACAGAGACCTGCACGCACCGGAAAATTAGCTCCATTCCACTCAAAAAACACTATTTTAATAAAATACTACTCAAATATCCCCAAGTCAGTAAAATACTATTTAAATATTATATGGTTATTATTTTTACCACTTCCGTCAACTTATGTTATGGTTTTCGGTTTAAAAATTTGAAATTTTCAACTTTGCCCTCGTCTCCTTTTGCCTCTTTTTTCTTCCTCCTTCCTCCTTCCTTTCTTGCCACTAGCCTCCTCCGTTGCAATCGTTGTCCTTTAATAAGATCTGAACAGGCTGTAAGCTCCTCTAGTGCTGTGAGATTTATACTGGCCTCCTCTACCTCCACAAGCTACCTAGCTACAAGATTTGCCACTGCTGCAAGCCTTCAGCAAGACTTGAACTAGTTGTGAGCTTCTCCACCATAAGGTTTGCACCAATTTTGAGCTCCCCCTTTGCTTCTCAAGAGATCAACACCGGTCACCTCTATCACAAGCTTCGCTATCACCGCCACCGCGATGAATTCTGTCTACTTTTCTCTGCAACACCACTATAACACTTTGCAACACTGCCACGAGATCTGCCCAAACTGTTGTTGTCGCTTTTGCAAGATCCTCCACTCTGCAATGCATGGCCCCGCTGTGGAGGAAGAAGAAGAGGGGCAAAATTATCCATATTAACTTCTGTGACCCAAAAATGGTAAAAAACAAATAGTGCAATATTTTAGTGGTACATTCGAGTGTATTTTATTAAAGTAGTGTCCTTTAAGTGGTATTGAGATAATTTTTCTAAAATATAAATAGATAACAAGAAGGTAGTCCATTGAATTATACTTGTTGTTTTTTGTCCTATTTATTAATGATCAAACCTCTCAAACTCCAAACTAACTCTTCTAAAATAGAAGAACTACTGCACATAGAGTATTATATGCATTTATAACCATCTGACTATGAAATGAATGGCCTAGATTAAGTACTTTAAAAACTCAAAAATTAAAAAGAAAAATATTAATTTTTTTAATCAAAAGACCAATCATGATTGTTGTTGTTTGATTTAATGGATAAAAATACATACAATACATGTGTAGTAGTTACTCTATTTTAGAGCTGGTTACATCATGGATTTTTAGACTCTAGCTGCATGGTTCATGCTTTTAGAGTTACCCAATAGTTTCCTAATTTTATAGTCACAGTGGTTGTTGTATACCGAAATAACAGATATAGCTAAATACTCGATATATGTAATTAAAATTTGTAGACATGTAAAGGAGAACACGGGGCCCACAAATATGTGTTGATCAGAGATGCAAACACCACGATTTATACAGGTTTAGGGGTGAAGAATTTCCCCCTATCTGTTGGGGAACGGGCTCGCTACTCTAGCGCAAGTTCAACAGTTTTACCCGAAATCCCAAGAAGCTTGCAAGCAATAGATCATAGATCAAGAGATATACCACTAGACACGCAGATGCGACAACGCACACTACTACAGAAATACTTTTCACTATCGGTTAAAAATCCACTCTACTATCGGTTCTCTTACCGATAGTGGTCGGCACGATAGTAGAGGGCAGCACACTTCTATCGGTTAAAAAACCGTTAGTAAAACATCTACAATCCCAACGTTCACTAATCGCTATCGACTATTTCTTCTATCGGCTCAGCTTTAAACCGATAGTATTGTATAAGTTTTTTCTATCGGCTCGTATATAAACCGATAGTATTGTTTAGGCCTTTTGTATCGGCTAGGATCTAAACCGATAGTAATATAAACGTTTTTTTCTATCGGCTCTTATACAAACCGATAGTATTTTGTGGACACATTTAGTACTGGAAACTTTATTCTATCGGTTGTTACATATAAACCGATAGTATTGTGTAGACACAGTTAGTACTGAAAACTTTATTCTATCGGTTGTAGTATATAACCGATAGTATTTTGTAGACACGTTTAGTACAGGAAACTTTATTATATCGGTTTCTGAATATGAACCGATAGTATTGTTTGGACACAGTTAGTACTGGAAACTTTATTCTATCGGTTGTAGTATATAACCGATAGTAATATTAGTTTTTTCTTTCGGTTATGTAGTGGCACGGTTAGTACTAAATATTTACAAATATACATACAGCAATACAGAGATACATACAGCAATATACGTACAGCAATACAGAGATACATTGGATCATTCACAAATACACCAATATTTACAAATATTCACCAATATTCACATATTGAATTTGTCCACAAATACACTAATACAATAATATACACATGCATTGGACAGACTGAATTTATGCACATATTGATCGAGTTTATTCACAAATACATCAATGAATCTATTCACATATATTCACAAATCAATGAATCAACACATTCAATATATATTCACAACTACAGCAATCAACACAAGTCTGTTACTGTCGATCGTTGATAGCCACTTCTTCCATGACATATTGAGCCCAAATTGTTCGCAGCTCCTTCAATTGAGGCAACTCATATTGCTCTTTGAACATGGCGCTCTGCATATATGCGTGTATGAAGTTAATTAGGATCGTACGTCATATCCAATTAAAGTTCGACTTTGAGTCAGGAAAAATGGTTATCTTAGGGAATTGGGCAAAGTTTCTCCTGATCAGGTCATACATGAATCTCATGACATAGAAGCCACATTCCCACGATTGTGGCTGCTGATGGCACTGGGAAAATTGCATATGCAAAGACATAAACCCACATTAACTCGAAAGAACTAATTAAGCTTAAATTAAAAGACTCATCATGAGTACTTCCATCCGTATTAATTACCTCATATTCTTTCCAAGAAATTGTTGTGCCCTTCGACGCGTCATGCCTCCCTCCAGCACTGACATAATTTTTGAAAGCCCTGTATTTAATTTAGCATTGCCGGTTAATATGTTATCATTAATTAGCTACTCAGAGAAAAATTTAAAACAACTGTGTTACTTACGCGTCTATGTGCCACGTGAGGGTGAAAACATGCGCCACCCTGTCGCTCATCGAATCGAGGTAATAGACCTCATTTATCCATGGGCAAATGATGGCGAGGATCCAGTGGCCCCTACATTGCATATACAAGCGAACCGTTTCATACATATGTTAGGCGTAACATACAAGAATGAGTTAAATTAGTAGGAAATGCACTAACCTTTGGTGGTACGGCGCAAGGATGAACTCTCGGTCCTGCTGCGCTAGTAGTGCCCTTGATATGTATTCCTCCGCATGTGCTTGGTCGTGCTCTAGCATCGTGAGGCTTATTTTCTCTGGGTCAAGGAAACCCACCTTGTCACATGCCCTCATCGACGCCAGCCTATACATGCACCTGGATGCAAAGTAGACATTAGTAAGTAGTGCATACAAAAAGTGATTAGATTTATGAAACGAAATGTGATAACTTCAGACAACAGCAAACTCACAGGACTCCAGTTCGTATGATGGACATATCAAGCTCCCGCCAGTTGAGAAGGTCAAACAAATTCTCGTGGGCCACCGATATGCTCCCGGGCTCACGGTGAAAATGGGCTGGCCTGAAGTGAACCAAGAAGTTGATGTGGCGCCTAGACCGGGTCAGGTACCACTCGTGGAGACTTCTGGTTATTTGATCCATATTGCGCAGAAGGTACTCCGACACGAGTGGGGACCCGTTCTTGAACGTACCCGGCTGGCTTTGTTTGGCCTTGCCTTTGGCCTTGCCCTTGCCTTTGGCCTTGCCCTTGCCTTCGGGCGGGGAGCGAGTGTATACCTTCGAAGGTTGGGGTGTGGTGCCGTCGGCCTCATTTGATGGCGAAGGGTTTGAGGCCGTCGGAGGAGGCATGGGGGCCGAAGGAGTTCGCTCATGCGTTGTGGCGGGGGTGGTGTCCTCAGGAAGTGAGCTGGTATCCATCGTCCACTTTAAGTACAAACGCTTAAATTAGATTTTGCAAATTGAGTATATTAACTGAGTTGTAAGCTAGAATGGCTAGGGTTTACCTCCTGTAGTCTAACACCCTTCTTGGGCCACTGTATGTACGAGCCCAATGCCTCGCCAATTGTCCGCATTTCGTCCGTTGGGACGGGCAAAGGAAAAGAGCTGTAGCCCGGGAGGGCCATGTCCACCTGTACCTTTGCGAATCCAGGCTCCAGAGGTACGCAGTGGATCCGGACATCCTCCCAAGACTGGTATACGACCCCGTTTGCAACCGCAACAGGTTTGTCGCCTATGTTGATCAATAGGCTACAGCTCTCCGGCTTCTGCAATTTGCAACAATTATAACAGGTTAGCGAAACAATTCTAACGTAACGGGAGTGGCATCAGCCGAACTGCATATATAGCTCAAGAGTTGCAATACCTCGATCAGGTCCACCGGATCCACGTGAACCTTCGAGCCAACACTACTCGGCCTGGCAGCGTCGACCTTGGCAGTTGGATCTAAACCCTTGGACTGCACAACTCAGCTGAGGCGTTCATATTTCTCGTTCATTTGAGCGAACATGTCCGCGAATTGTGCAGTCACATCTGCCCGTATCTTCTGAGATAGCTCCACTTCCCTTTCCTTCCAGCTGCCAGGCTTCTTCGCCTTTTGCCCGGGGTCCGAGAAGCCTTCCTTCCATGGCACCACAGCCCCCACGGTTCGCGTCCGCCCTGGATGCTCCTTGTTCCCTAGAGCCCGGGTAAGGATGTCGTTCTCCCTATGGGGACTGAACAATCCCTCGGTCGCCTCATTCGAGCAAGAGATCTGTTACATTGAAAGCTCTCCATTGTGAGGAAGAAATATATACAAACTTGTGCGCACACTAGTGATCATAGTTAGCCAACTTACGAGTCGCTGCACGACCTCGACGTCCCTGGGGTTTGGGAACGCCACAGTCCCCGTGGCCGACACGGTCCCTCTGGCCAGCCACCAGCGCTTGCATCGCTGATCACAGATCTCAGAGAGTGGTAGGTCAGGGGAGTCGACGAAATGCGACGCCTCGTCTTCACCCTTCTTCCACTGCTCCTCCTTCCCCGCATAGCCGCGAGAGCCGAGCCGGTGTGGGTGGTCGTTCCTCCTCTGGATTGCCCTGTTCTTCTCGCTGAGGGCCTTCGTACCAGAAACAAGAAAATTAATGCACCACTGCTTACTGCATACAATGGTGTAACCAAGCAAAGGAACCATTCATACCTTGAACTCAGGAGTCCCCTTCTGTTGGGCGAATTGCTCCCATACCTCCTCCGTTATGAAGGGGTACTTCTCGCATGGAGATTCGCCTTTAGCGAGGAAGGTACTGACGAGGACGCTCTTGAAGGTTTTCCACGTGTTGTTCATGTCCTTCAAGCAAGCTATCTTGGGACCATCGTCCGGGATGTTCCACTTGGCCTGTTTCAAATGGTGCATATAAGTAGGACTTACCTAATCTCTAGGATAAACCAAGGGAATGTGATTACTCAAGAGTTAAGTGATTTTGATTAATTTTACCTTCACTTCCGCCTACAGCCTATCCCTCTCGTCGGCCTTGACGTCCTTCCAGCTCTGGACGGTGATCTTCACCCTTTCCTTCGCCAACAAGCCAACATAGGCAGCATAGTGCCCGGCGTTCTTCCCGATCGGTCTCCCGAACTGGTTGAACTCACAGGAAAGATCCGCGCGTTTGGCCAAACGACCCAACATCGTCGCGCCTCGCGCCTTCCTCTTGCGCTGGGACGAGGCAGCGCCATCTACGTTCGCCCTCGCCGAATCACTAGTATCAGCCGAGGAAGATGCCGACATGGCTTTACCTAAAATACCATGAACAAACCATCCAATTGATATGAAGAAAGGTACATGACAAAGTAATTCACAGAATATTCAGATGAGCAGTGCAACTAACAAATACTATATTTCCTATCGGTTTTGAAAGGAAAACCGATAGTACTAAGGTCTTTATTCAGGAAAATTTAAAAGATTAGCAGTGCAAACTATGCTAATCTCTCTGCTGGAAAATAAAGTCTGTTAAAATTTAAATGAACCTAAATTTGAGATAAAAATTAGAAAATGGGAAGTAATTCATAGAAAATTCAAATTAGCAGTGCAAACTATGATGGCACTACTATTTACTATCGGTTTTCCAAGTCAAACCGATAGTAATCAAGTCTGAATTAGGAAAAATTTCCAAAATTGCTCAGCAGGAACATAAGGTATGTTAAAATATAAATGAACCTAAATTTGAGATGAAAATTAGAAAATGGGAAGTAATTCACAGAAAATTCAAATTAGCAGTGCAAACTATGATGGCACTACTATTTACTATCGGTTTTCCAAGTCAAACCGATAGTAATCAAGTCTGAATTAGGAAAAATTTCCAAAATTGCTCAGCAGGAACATAAAGTAATTGCTCAGCAGGAACATAAGGTATGTTAAAATATAAATGAACCTAAATTTGAGATGAAAATTAGAAAATGGGAAGTAATTCACAGAAAATTCAAATTAGCAGTGCAAACTATGATGGCACTACAATTACTATCGGTTTTCCAAGTCAAACCGATAGTAATCAAGTCTGAATTAGGAAAAATTTCCAAAATTACTCAGCAGGGACATAAAGTAATTGCTCAGCAGGAACATAAGGTATGTTAAAATATAAATGAACCAAAATTTGAGATGAAAATTAAAAAATGGGAAATAATTAACAGAAAATTCAGTTTATGGTATTTACTATCGGTTCTGAGTAAGAAACCGATAGTGAACTACACTGTATGACAAATTGCTAGTAATTTTCATCAATTCTGTCATTCTCATAGCTATCAAGTTTCTAGTTCATGAATTTTACTCTAGGTTTTGATTTGTAATCCATGGAACGGGATATGAACCATTGCATACAAAATTAAGCAATACACGCGAGCGATTTGGTCAAGAACACTTACAGTGGATCGTGGAGTGGCCGGAGGCGGTGGCGCAATGCAATGCCGGAGGCGGTGGAGAACCACTGGCGCAGAGGAGCGAAGAAGCGAACGTCGGCGAATCTAGGGTTTTCCGCGCGTGTATTTTTCGATTTGGAATGTGATCAGTTGCACTGGAGGGAAAATCGTGCAGGTTATAACCTAATAAATGAATATTTACTATCGGTTCATAACCACAAAACCGATAGTACAAACATGTAAGTTAGGGTTTTCGTAACACAGTGTAAATCACTATCGGTTGTGAACAGTAAACCGATAGTAAACTAAGAACAGGGGATCATAACAAAGTGTAAATCACTATCGGTTGTGAACAGTAAACCGATAGTAAACTAAGAACAGGGGCTCATAACACAATGTAAATCACTATCGGTTGTGAACTATAAACCGATAGTATAGTTTAATTTCTTATCGGTTTCACAGTTATAACCGATAGTAAAATACAGTGCTATTGACCCTAAAGGATTTCCCTTAGAAGAATTACAGAGGATCTCAGTACATCATTTTGTATTGTATTTACTATCGGTTATGACAATAAACCGATAGTATATGTTAATTTCATATCAGTTTGGAGGTTGAAACCGATAGTATAATACTGTTAAATTGATCTAAAGCTATTTCCTGAGAACAAATACAGATGGGTCTCAGTACATCATTTTGCACTTATAAAGACACCTGAAACCCCATGCAAATGGCTTGCAATAATTTTGAAATAAATTAACAGTAAAGACCAATCATGGAATGAAAATTTGCAGTTTTCATATATATTTGTGAAAAGAATCAATTATTGCTCAAATAAAGTATATACTCCAATTGAAATGAAAATTTGCAGAAATGATTCTCAATGCATCACGTATGTTTTCCCAAAGAATTTTTGAAAAATGATTTGAACATTCTTCGATCCAAGTAATATACGTCACTTACATATTGCAAATTAGTCAAGAATGGTTGTCCACCCATAATCCTTCTTCGTGGTCGTCTCGTAGGTAACTTGTTTCGTCAATATCTTCGGTAGGGACAGATTGAAGGATTCCATCTAAAAATGGAGGTAGTTCGTCGAACTGATCGTACTCTTCTTCATCCACAACGTCTTCGACCCCAACAATACGTCTCTTACTGTGAAGGACAACGTGCAACTTTGGGTTGGCCGGGTCAACGATGTAGAACACCTGTGTTGCTTGCTCAGCAAGTATAAATGGATCATCTTTGTGTGCGACTCTACTGAGATCGACTAGAGTAAACCCATAATTGTCGATTTTAACACCTTGAGGGATTTCGACCCATTGGCATCGAAACAGAGGAATCTTAAGTAATACATAATCGAGCTCCCATATTTCCTCAATAACACCGTAATATGAGTCGAGTGCCCTTACTGCCCTGGCATCCTCCGAAATAGCAAGTAGTGTCACTCCACTACATTGCATAGCACTCTTCTCGTCCTGAGTTCTTGTGTAAAATGAATAGCCGTTGATGTCATACCCCTGCCAAGTCCCTACAGTAAATCTAGGCCCTCTGGCCAACCATGTAACATCTTCATCTACATCGCCCTCAGAAGCTTGCAGGACTCTATTTTCGATCCACCCAGCAAACTTCCTATTATGTTCTCTGGTGACCCAAATCTCTGGCTTCGAGGGATTCTGTTTCCGTAACATTTCCTTGTGCTCGTGTATGTATGGCTCCACCCCCGTCATGTGCTGTAAGACCCAAAAATGGGCTTTTGCATACAGATCACTAGAGGGGACGACTGCTTTAAATCCAATCGTTCCAATGCCCTGAAGCCTGCCCTCATGCCGAGACGTAGGAACGCCAATTGGGTCAACCCCGGCCATATAGTTGGTGCAAAATTCGATCACCTCCTCGGCGGCATAACCTTCAATGATACTGCCCTCAGGCCGATGTCGATTCCTTACATATCCCTTCAAGATACCCATAAATCTCTCAAATGGATACATGTAGCGCAGGAACACGGGTCCACAAAACTTAATTTCTCTGACAAGGTGAACAATTAGATGGACCATAACATCAAAAAAGGATGGAGGGAAATACATCTCCAGCTGACAAAGAGTGGTAGTCACATCGCGTTGCAAATCGTCCAGTCCACCTATATCAATTACCTGCAAGGACACAGTTGCAGCAAATATTCAGATCCAAAAAATCTGACAAGTTCCACGAATGGAGCTAATTAACTTGCTAGGAGTACACGCTTACGTACCTTGCCAGATATTGTGTTGAAGAAATAACATAGCTTTGTAATTGTCTCTCTGACTTTGACTGGGAGAATGCCTCTGATAGCAATGGGAAGCATTTGTGACATTAGTACCTGACAATCATGGGACTTCATACCAACCAGTTTCAAGTCTTTCATGGACACAAGTTTTTTCAAGTTCGCAGAATACCCGCATGGAACTTTGACACCATGTAGGCACTGACAGAGTTCTGTTTTTTCTCTTTTTGACAAAGTATAGCAGGCCGGGGGGAGGTATGTCCGCTTTCCCTTCTCCAACGGTGCAAGCTCAGTCCTTATGCCCATGTCGAGCATGTCACGGCGAACGTTGATGCCATCTTTCGTCTTTCCTGGAATGTTCAACAACAAACCAGTCAAACTGTCACAAACATTTTTCTCTACGTGCATGACATCAATGCAATGTCGAACTTGTAAGTGCTCCCAATATGGCAGACCCCAAAGAATCGATCTCTTCTTCCAAACATTTTTTCCTGGAGGTTTAGAACATTTACCGAACTCAACTTTGATGTCCTTCACGCGCAAGTAAAGCTCCTTACCAGTCACAAACACTAACCGATAGTAAAATAAGGTCCCCACTGTCGTAACCATTAGTTTATATGAAGTCATTTTACTATCGGTTTGTTTTATATAACCGATAGTACTATTTAATATATTGTATCGGTTAGTACAGTAATAACCGATAGTAAAAGTCAGTAATTTCACTATCAGTTACCCGAGAAAAACCGATAGTACTATTCAATATATTATATCGGTTAATACAGTAGGAACCGATAGTATAAAGTGAGTAATTTTACTATCTGTTACGAACGAAAAACCGATAGTACTATTTTAATATATTATATCGGTTGGTACAGTAATAACCGATAGTAAAAAGTCAGTAATTTCACTATCAGTTAAAATGAAAAACCGATAGTAGTATTTAATATATTATATCGGTTTGTAAGTAAGAACCGATAGTATAAAGTCAGTAATTTCACTATCAGTTACAAAAGGAAAACCGATAGTACTATTTAATATATTATATCGGTTTGTACAGTAATGACCGATAGTAAAAAGTATTTGCATTTCACTAACGTTGGATTAGTGTGTAACCGATAGTAAAATGATGGTTTTCCGCCGCTGTCGTCCTATTCTATCGGATTTTTCCTAGATTGCTTACAACCGTTAGAAAATAAGGGTTAGTGGAATGCACTTCTGTAGTAGTGGCAGTAGCTGAAGAAGAGTCGATGTCACAACCGGATTGTGACTAGTAGTGCAGCAAGAACAACCGCACCTCTACGAAATCCACACGTCTAGGGAAGGAGCACAGCATGTTCATGTGCTAGCATCAGTGCATGCGGCTAGGGTTTTACGAGGTCTATCTCGTGGATGGTGGTGGCAGCCATAATAGATTAGATGATGGATGCATGCCCACCGCACCTCCTTTTATAGGGTTTTACAGATAAGTCCTACTCAAATGCGAACCCTAATCCTAATCGTAAACCCATTACCAACAGGGTACCCATTTCATATCCCATCTGAATTAATACTCCAACCCATTAAGTGTGTGACCCTATAGATTCGTGTATATTTGGATGTGACCAGAAACAACTTTCCGAATCACAAGTCATAAGCGGTCTCTAGCAAGACATTATGACTACTCGCATGTATACGAAGATCATATCCGACGAATCTATGTAACTTATCATGGATTATCTCTTTGCCTCATTATACTAGATCAAACTCAAAGTGAGAAACGTGTCATCCTTGAATAGCTCGGTCCTTTCTTGATCTTGTAATGGACTAATCTTTCCATAGTTGACTCTCAACTATATTCGTTACGGCTATACACTTTCTTAGTCTAATTACATCAAGGGGCCCAGAGAAATCTCTCTCAAGATATGAGAGGGGCAAATTCTATCTCAACCGTTCACTTTCAACCACATGGTTCATAACATATCTATGTGTCATCTTTAGGACTACTCAGTTAAAAGCAGTGGTTGATGACACCAATATGCTACTACGCATATATAAAACTGTGATGATCTCAGGTCTAAAGATAAACCAAAATAACTGTTAAAAATAAACTGATGACACATAAAATCTCAACAGTGTCTCAAGGTGGGTCAATCCAACCAACATGTTCTCCAACATGTGTCCATGACATTGACTTGATATCTCATATCCATAGTCTATGAAACTTCACAATCAATCAATGATTGTGCTGACTTATCTTGCATTATTATTCCATGAAATGCTGAAAATCAGGGATGTTTAGAATAAATATCACTGATAATCCGACAATTCATATATCATAATAAAGGGTTCCATGAACAAGTCACATACTTGTTTGATCAATAAAAGTGATACTTTATTCAAGGAATGCAATAACATTTTATTTTAACAATTCATAAACATATCATGATACAATCAGCTCCATGATTGCCTCTAGAACATATCTCTATCACTATCTCCTATCAATATCCCTTGTCGTGGTATTAAAAATACTTCAACAGGTTTTCGGACATGTGTAACACGTGTACGGCGATGCGGCTGACCATGCAACTAGTCAGCCCCCGTCGGACAAGTACAGAGATTGACACGGAAGATTTATACAGGTTCAGGTTCCAGTGGGAACCCTAGTCCTGTCGACGCGCCCTCGACACGAGTCGGTTAAGGAGGCTCTCTCGCAGGGAGAGTGCTCCTAGACACGCCTATTCTCTTAGTGTATTGATTGCAAATGAGAGACTTGGGTTACAAAAGAGGAGTACATGGGGTATAAATAGCCCCAAAAAGATGCAAAATGACTAAAATGCCCCAGCCTCGACCGTCGAATCAGGGATGCGACGGTCTCTTCGCGGATTAGGGTGCCTGGATGCTTGACACGTGCAGGCTTCAATTTTCGAGGACGCTCCCGGGGGCGGGGGAGGCCCTGTGCCCGGTGGCAGCGCTTGGGACGGGTGAGGCCCCACCTTCTGTGGCGGCGCTCAGGACAGGGGGAGGCCCCCTTACCCAGGGGCAACGTCCGGGACGGGGAAGGCCCCACGTTCGGGGGGCGGTGTCCGGGACGGGGGAGCCCCCTTACCCAGGGGCAACGTCCGGGACGAGGGAGGCCCCGTGTTCGATGGCGGTGCCCGAGATGGGGGAGGTCCCCTTACCCGGGGGCAACATCCATGACGAGGGAGGCCCCACATCCGGTGGCGGCGCCCGGGACGGGGGAGGCCCCCTTACCCGGGGGCAACGTCCGGGGCGAGGGAGGCCCCGTGTTCAACTATGGTGCCTGGGACAGGGGAGGCCCCATGTTCGGCGGCGGCGCCCGGGATGGGGGAGGCCCCTCGTCGTGTGGCGGCGCCTGGGGCGGGGGAGGCCCTGTGTTCGACAGCGACGCCCGGGAAGAGGGAGACCCCTTACCCGAGGGCAGCTCCAGGGACGGGGAGGGCCCCTTACCCAGGGTAGACTTTCCCGGGACTAGGAGTTTCCGGGGACTGAAAGGGACGGAGATTTCCCCCAACAATAGCCCCCCATGCCTTCCGGGGACAGGCCCTAGGCCTCGTGGGGAATGGTTAGATCACCGAGAACATCTCTCCCCGGGAAGGGACCTTCCGAGGAACGAGACGCCTCGACTCCTATGTGCTGCCTTAATGCTGGCGCCGCCGGTCATTATGTCGTCATGTGCTTCAAAATTCATGCTCTTTCATTTCCTTGAGTCCATTTGATTCTTGCAGAGCTATTTGAATTCAACGGTCCAGATCTCCTCGAGGAGACATGTGTCACCCATCAGGGACGTGGCCGACGCTTATAAATAGGGCTATGGGGGGACCGGGAGATTCTCATTCGAACCCTAGCCCCCCAATTCTTTCACCGGCCCATGAGAGCTCTCCTGGAGACCTAGCCCCCGGTGAATGACTTCGCCTGGTAACTTTTGTCAAGACAGAGAGATGGCGCCAAAAGGTCATGGGAAAGCCGCGGAGTTGCCCCTGGAGAAAGTAACCATGGATTTCCTCAAGGCAACCAAGTTCACCACGGGGGACCTTGAGTTCCTCGTGGCCCGGAGGGTCTTCGCGGATGGGGACGTCTGAATCCCCGGGGAAGACGAGATGACCCCCCACCCCCAGGCTGGGGAGGTTGTTATCTTCGAGGCCTTCGTAGAGGCCGGCCTCCGGCTCCTATGCACCAGATGCTCCGAGAGTACCGGGTGGCGCTGAACCACCTAACGCTGAACGCCCTCGTCCGAATGGGGATCTTCATCTAGCTGTGCGAGACAGCCACCAGGTGGGAGCCAACGCTTCAGCTACTCTGGTACTTCTATGAGCCCTCGGCGAGGGGCTCATTGGTGGTGAAGAAGGGGCCAAAGTCTTCCTTCGGCTCAATCATGATGCAGCGGCTGCCGGTCCGGGTAGATGAATACCCGGTGGTGGCCTCCCAGGACCACTGGGGGGACTGGCTCCGGAGGTGGTTCTATATCCGGGTCTGGGACCCTGGGGTGACCTACTCCCCGAAGCCCCCCTCTTACTACTGGTCGTCCGCCTCCGAGGCGCCGGTTTGGACCAACGAGGAGCTAGGGCTCCTCGCCAAGATGACGGTGGTCTGGACCCAGAGGTCAATGAGAGACCACGCGGAGGAGTTGGCCCTCCTCTAGATTGCCCCCTTCGCACACAGGTGGAGGGGGATTGGGATGGGCTCAGAGCACAGGCCCCCGCAAATGCCGGAAGGAGGCTCTGGCTTGGTGCCAGCCTCGGTGACTTACCTCTTCTTGTTACTTCTGCTGACCCCTTGTCCATGTCCTTGCAGTACGATCCTACCCAGCCTCCTGGGAGAAGGCGGACAACTTCCTCGGGAGGTACTATGGTGATGAGCACGAGTGTGTCGTGCAACTCATTGGGGAGGGTTCCCCCGTAAGCTGGTGGCGGAAGTCTTCGGACTGAAGCTACCAGAGAGGAAGCCCCTCCCCACCCCCAGCTCACACAAGCGGAGGAAGGAGGCTATCGGAGGCTCGATGCCGAAATGCGCTAGGGCGCGGCAGGCCCCGGGTCCGGCTTCGACCCCGAACGCCACGCTCGTGAAGGTGCCAGCCCCCCCCGGTGGGGGCAAACACGCCCTCTTCGGTTCGAGAGATGGCTCACGGGCCAGAGAACACGAGAGCCACTCCCACGGCCAGGACGATGACTCTGCCTCTCCTAGAGGGAGAGCTTTCCACCGGTCAGGGGATGACGGCGAAGTTCTTGGCCCTCCTCGATGCCTCCGTCAAGTCGGGCGAGAAGGAGAAGGCGACTGGAGGTGGGGAGGAGTCTGATTCAGCGGACTACACCTCCGACGGCCGCGTCCCCGGCGAGCCCGAGCCGCCCGGTGGTGCACTTCCTGTTGCATCTAGGCCCTTTTAGGTTGATTTTGATTATTGATGACATTAAGTGTTTTAGACTAACCTTGTCTTTGAGCTATTTCTATGCAGAGCGATTTCTGTAAAGTCTGCAAGTGATCCGGGAAGATCTGCAGGTCACAGGTCCAAAGTCGCAAGCGCAAGGTCGCAATGTTGGCTGTGGTCGTAGTTAAAGGTTGGAAGTCAAGGTCGCAAGTGCAAGGTCACCAAAACGAAAGTTGCAAGGATTAAAGATGCAAAGGACCTAAGGTACTATTTGTTTTATTTTGACCGATCTCGGTGTTTGGAGTTTGATCGGTTTAGGAAATTATTTCTTAGTTTTAACCGTACTATAAAGAGAGGTTGCAAGTCCTCTCTATATCTCTAATATTAACCGAGAAATTACTAGGTCATTGCATTGCATCTTTTTGGTTGGATTTGATTTGAATTTGGTTTGAAAGATTTGGTTTTTCAGTTGTGTTTTGATAGTAGAAGAGTTTTTGCTTTTTCTAGAAAGATCTAGGCAGATCTGGCTTTTTCTTCTGTTGACAACAATGTAGCTCTTTAAAATATCTTTCAAACGAGCTATTAAACTCTCAATTTGGATTTCTAGATCAAAAGTTATGGAAGTTTTTAATGGACTGTCAGTTATTTGGTTTTTCAGTTTAGTTTTTGATAGCAGAATAGTTTTTGTATTTTATAGAAAGATTTAGAGAGATCTGGCTTTTTCTTCTGTTGAAAAAAAGATAGTCCTTTAAAATATCTTTCAAATGAGCTATCAAACACTTCATTTAGACTTCTGGTTTTAAAGTTATAGCTGTTTTTGTTCAGGCTGACTGTCAGTTTGCTGAACTGACTGTCAGTTTGAATGTCAGTTTGTGTTAACTGATAATTGTCCAGAGAGTGTGTTTTTCGGGCCAAAAATTTTTGTACTAAACTGACTGTCAGTATGCCCATGCTGACTGTCAGTTTGGGTTTTGACCACAGCTGTTTTTATTTGAGTTTCTATTTGATCTGGTCGATGTTTTGGTCGAACTGACTGTCAGTTTGCATAACTGACTGTCAGTTTGGTGTTTCAAGTTTCCTTAAACGACCACAAATGGCTAGCTATTTTTTATCCGTAAATTTTGTCGGCCGTTGTGTATGTAACTTACTGTCAGTTTGAGTTGCTGATTTTCAGCCCTAGCTCCAACGGTTCATTTGATCCTTGAGGCTATAAATAGGGGCTTTGGGCATGTGTTTCATACAACAAGCAGCCTCCTCTCATACACATTCTTGAGCTTTAGTTTCTTATATAAAATCTTGATCTTTTGATCAAGTCGAGTGTTTTCTGATCCACCGAGCATTCCAGTTCATTGCATTTGCATACTTGTAATTTCTCGGTGCGTGTTTGGAGGTCTAGAGAAGACCTTGCTGCCTATTACTCTTGGTGAGCGCCCTCATCTAGACGGTTTGGTGGCGTGGCCGTTGATCTCTCCGTTCGGAGATTGTCGGAGAGGCTCGGCAAGTTTGTACAAGGCATCGGTGCTCGCCTTTCCGGAGTGGACAAGGAGCAACCATTAGTGAGAAATATCCTTCGTGGATATTGAAGCAAGACTCATTTGCTTGAGTGCTTCAACGAGGATTAGGGGAGACTGGGCGAGTCTCCGAGACCTCGGTAAAAAATCGTTGTGTTCGTTCTCTCTATCTTCTCTCTTTAATATATTAAATTGCATTTGGTTCTTCTTGGTATAAAAACTTGTTTTTTATTTGAAGTTTTTAAAGCCTCCTATTCACTCCCCCTCTAGTCGGCATCCTTGATCCTACACTTCCCAATGGCAATGCTCCTCGTTTCGAATGGGTCCTTGGTGAGGAGGGGAGCCCTCCGGTTGGGTACCTCCTGGTGGCCTCGTCGGTCCGACAACCCGGGAGGGGAAAAGGACTTTTCGTCCCCCCAAAAGGTCAGTCCCCCTGGAGGAGCTGACATCTACCTCCTCAGATGACGACCTCCTGGTGGCAGGGGCCGCGATCGGAGCCAGGCCAGTCCACATCACACTCAAAGATGAGTGGAGGGGACCCGTGGGCGGGGACAGCTCCGACGCCCTCAGGAGGGAGACCCCTGTGCTGTCCTCGGGCGAGTCCCAGAGGATCGCCGCGGGCCTCCAAACCCCGAAGGTCTGAACCTACATCCAGCTGGGGACCCTTAGTGAACGCTATTCGGAGTTGATCTCCCTCAACCTCCGGTGATCTTGTCCTGGAGCGCTCGGGAATTTTGGCATTTTACCTCGTATCGGTCTGAAAATTGGGTCCTTGTAGGGAGTGGCCATCACCCAGGGCGTCGAGGAGTGGTTTGTGGAGGCGCTGCAGGCGGCCGAGGACAAGGCCGTCTCCTTCCGTTCCGGGAGGGATGAGGCCCTCGGCGAGCTGGCCAAGGTTCAGGCCCAGCTCCTCACCTCAGATAACGGCAACGCACGGCTCCGAAGGGAGTTGAAGGTGAAGTAAGGCGCCTACCGGGTGCTTGAGGGCTCCAGCTCCTGGGCGATCGCCAATGTGGGGTGCTCCGTCTGCTCGGCCCTCGAGGAGGCTCCGGCTTGGTGCCGGCCTCGGTTGCGGAGGCCACGCGCTTTCTTAGCGTGCAAGTCTTCCTTATCCCGTAGGCTGCAGATGTCTGGGCCCGGGGCCTAGCGGTACCGATGAGAGCCATGGCCGCATCTCTCGTGGAGCACTGGGGGGCCGACGCCTAGGTTATCGGGGGATGACTTCCCCGGTGCTTCCGTAGCTTCTTCGAGCCGCAGCGGCGGGAGATAGAGGCGTTGGTGGGGGCCTTCTATGATAGGATTATCTGGGCCCAGCCCCCGCTACTGACGCATCCAAGGACGGATGCTCCGGCGCCGAGGGCCTCCCGGGGGGACGATGACGGGCAAGTATGAGTCTCCCCCGGGCCTTAGATAGGTCCCTTTTTCTTTTGTTAGGATTTTGCTCCTGGTAGCTTCAGAGAAGAGGCCTCGGAGAATTGTAATTATCATTAATGAAATGAAAAGGACCTTTTGTTCTAAATACCTCCGGTTGCAAAACAGGTGTTCGGAGAACGTGCCTCCGAAGGGGAGGTGTTCCGGGGACCCGGTGGGTCTGGGGAACGCAGCCCGGATCGTGCCAAGGCTGCTCTTGTGTTGATGAGTCTCGCCTCCAAAGAGGTAGCCGGTAATACCGTTCTAGAGAATGTTGGGGATGTTTTTGTTTCCGGGGAGTCAGGGACGCTGGTTGACCGTTTTTGTTGAGATGGCTTCCCGAGTGCCACTTAGCCAACTTTGACGACTCTCAAGCCAAGTTCGCTTCGCCGAAGCCGGGAGCCCGGCGCGTTCTCCCTCTGCAGGTGCTTCCCCCCGCGGGGTATGAGTATTGGCCGGAGGCTACGCTTAGGAAGGCCTTTCGGAAGGTGAGGAGCTTGTATAAGGACATCTCCTAGGAGCTTAGCGAGGGGCTCAGGGAGTATTAGTTTTACCCACCGAAGGGGGTTGTCCTCCGGGCAAGGGAGTATATATACCCCCCACAATTAATATAGCCGTTACAGGCCATTGGGAGAAAAAGATCACCTGGCGGTCAGACCGCAGGCACAAGCTCAGTCAGACCGCCGCAATTGCAACGGCATTAAACAGGCGCAATAAATGCTCAACTGCCCTTGTCAGGCACACATACGGTCAGACCGGAGTATATTTCGGTTAGACCATGAAACTGTCCAGAGACGACATAGTTTCTGGACACCTTATACGGTCAGGCCGATATATACGGTCAGACCGGCCAAACGGTCAGACCGTAGTTCAAAAACACGGTCAGACCGATTTCGCAGTCAGACCGGTCTAACAAACGGTCAGACCGTAATAGCTCAAAACACCAGAAGGGGTAAATCAAGAAGTTCCAGGAGACAGACCTTGGTCTCAACTACGGACAGACCGGCCTATAAAAAGAATGCACTATGCTTAGACTACACGTCGGTCAGTCCGAGATTTTAATCGGTCAGACCGTGAATTCGGTCAGACCGGTCTAACAGACGGTCAGACCGACTAAGATAGTGCTGAGCAGAAATGAGCTGATACAAGCATTTTCAAAGAAAATGACCTTCTAGTATGCAATGCAAGTTGATTTTATTATTTGTGGCACATAGATGAAGTATTTTGTGATACACCACATGCTCCTCTTAATAGTACGGCAACTATCCTAAAATCCGGTCAAAATTCTTCTCTAATCACCTTAGACCGGTAAAAATGGAAAAAGATCCTATTTCGTACCTTTGCCCTTTTGATCAATGCCCTTTCTTCATCCTGAGGCTCTTTCTTTGCATTTCATTAACCTGTCTTTTAAGTATCTTCTTGACACAACTAGGCAGGTAACGTTAGAATAGCATTTGTAGTTGTCATTAATTATTAAAACACTCTATAGGGGCCTAGAAGCTACAATCTCCCCCTTTTTGGTAATTGATGACAACATAAAGAGTAGATGAAAGAGTTTTAAGCATAAAGGGAATTTTACAATAAGCATCGAAGAATAAGACATTCCCCCTAAATGTATGAATAAGAGAATTTTGACATTTTAGTGGAGTTCAAGCATGTATAAGATGCAATCTCAATTCATTCACTATAGAATCATGAAATATCACAAATAAGACATTCAATTCTACACATGATATCATCATCACAAGCACATCTCATATACAATGAAGTACCAATCTCACAAGAGAGTCATCCAATATAAGTCATAAAAGAGACATTCAATTAAACAAGTTAAATTAAAACTTCTATACACCAAAAGTTCTTTCATCCAAAAGTTTTCATTTACATTTAAGGTTCATCATCTCTCTCCTACTCTTCTACTCTCTTCTCTCTCCCCCTTTGGCATCAATTGCCATAAAAAGCTAAGAATTAGCTGGAGCATCATCATCGGGAGGATGGTGAGGAGGAGTCTGAGGGAAACGAGTGTAGAAGTGAGTGGAGAAGGCGTCGAAGCGCTGCTCGAACTGATCCTGGCGCGAAGAGAAAGTCTGGAACTGATCATGCAAGGCCGCCAAGTCCGAGCGAGTGAGCTCAAGCCCCTGGAGAAGAGTAGCAAACTGATCCATCATCGGCTGATGGAACTGCTGCTGGAACTGAGAAAACCAGGCGGGGGCTTGGCTCGACTGAGGTACCTGCTGAGCCTGAGGTGGAGGAGGAGGAGGAGGCATAGGCTGAGCCGGCTGCTGCTGATGCTGTGCTCCTTGGCCTCTAGCTAAGACACGCGGGTTGACACTGAATGGCTTATAGCCAAGATGTCTGATGTCGCAAGAACCGCGAGGAAACTTTGTCTTCTGGAGCAGCAAGGACATGATATATGGAGCATAGTAGAGATTTGGTAGAGTGGCCGCCGAGACATCCTCAATTGTCTTCAATATAAAGGAGACAATGTTGATTCGATGACTCTTGAGGATGTGGTCGATGAAGTTCCAGTAGTAATCCCGGACCGCTTCTCGGTTTCCACTCTTTGGATGGATCGTGGCTCGTACAATTTTGTTGACTACAGCAGGGAGGACTTTGAGACCGGTAACAGTACTGGGTACAATCCGCTGTCCACCTCCCGGCTGCTCATAGAACTGGAGCCAGTCATCCTCATGGAGGTAATCCTCATCCTCCATATCGATCCCCTCCTTCAGCTCCTCATAGTTTAACTTGTTTGCCGCAGCAAACTCCTCAAAGGTGGCCTCATAGTGCCTAGACCCTGTCATCCATATAATCTACTGGTCCGCCCATCTGATCTCAACTGTAGCATAGAACTGTCTGATGGCAGTGGCGTTCCATGGGCACTTGTGCTCTACAAAGTCATACAGCCCTATATCCTTGAAGATCTGCACCAAGGGAGCCATGATGGGCTGATTCACAACATAGGCCCATTCGATCCATTTGTGTTCGAAGATGTTTTTGTGGACCAAATGACCGTAGAAGGCATCCTGCTGCGTCATCGTGTGGAAATGAGGAGTCGTGGCGTCATTTGCATGATTGTAGGCATAGGTGGTCCTCGCCTTCGTGTAGTCGCTTGACGTCCAATTTTTCTTCGGGCCTTGATAAGCGTGGACGTTTATTTCATCGTCCTCACTCTCTATGTCCATGCCCACATGAGAAGATCCACCACGATGAGACGACTGCTCTGTCTCTGAATCACCGGCCGAGGGCACCCAATCGTTATCGTGACTATCGCTGCTACTCGAGGGTAGAACCCTTTTCGGCCGCTTAGCCAATTTCTTCTTGTTGGTCCGAATGGAGGCAGTGCCTTTAGTACCTCGACCACTATACAATTTGGAAGATATGCAGCAGGTAAGATACATGAAACAGGAAAGCATGACGAGAATAGAGATGACAACAGAACTGCACATCCTGGCTCTGCTGTTGCAGTCGGTCAGACCGAAACAGGGGCGGTCAGACCGGCGCAACCGTAGAGTTAGGGTTTGGCATGATTTCTGGGATTTTGGAGAAATTAAGATGCAATGTGGACAAATATGAGAGAGAGACTACTCATTGCATCAGGGAAATGAATCAATTTCAGGATATTGACAGAATTTAAACAAGATTCATCACATTTGCCCTAACCCTCAAGATGAATAGTAAGAGAAATGAAAAACGAGGAGGAATCTGAGCAATGTACCTAGAAGACATGATTTGTTGAAGATCTTGAACCGCGGTAAGATCGAGCTTGACGAGGGTTTGACCGGAGAGGAAGAATCCAAAGATTTGAGGCGCACGTGAAAGAGCCAGGAGTGGGGAAGAAAGTGAAAAGGACAAGAGATTCGGGTTTAAAAGGTCTCTGGTCATGAAAATTCGGTCAGACCGTAGAAAGGGTACCGGTCAGACCGCTGGAAGCAGGAATATAAGATGCTCTCTGGAGATGCATTCAGTCAGACCGCATATGGTTCGGTTAGACCGTTGGAAGGACTGAAATTCTTGGAAGATTTTGATTGATTTGAAGCTCAAGAGATTTGGAGAGAGAGATATATAGCTATAAGATAATTATAAGTAAGATATGGACAATATCACCAAAAGGGGAAGTATTTATCTTACAACTTAACCAATTTTTGGTTCATTTTACTCAATTGCCGATAAAGGAGCCTAAAAAGCTCTAAAAGAGGAAGTTTAAGAAACCAAGTGATAATATAAGCACATTCAATATGAGTTCAACATTTCAAGCCACATTTGATATATCAATGACGTTAAGCTCATTTCGAAGTTTGCAAAAACGACTTTCATCTAAGGGCTTAGTGAATATATCCGCTAATTGATCTTCGGTTCTCACATTTTCCACCACCACATCACATTTGCTAACATGATCTCTAAGGAAGTGGTGTCGGATATCTATATGCTTGGTCTGAGAGTGTTGAACTGGATTTGTGGCTATTTTCACCGCACTCTCATTATCACACAAAAGAGGCACTTTTTCAAATTTTATTCCATAATCCAACAATGTTTGCCTCATCCAAAGCAATTGTGCACAACAACTACCCGCGGAAACCTATTCCGCTTTGGCGGTTGATAAGGCTACAGAGTTTTGTTTCTTAGAGGACCAAGATACTAAAGATCTTCCTAATAGTTGACAACTGCCTGAGGTGCTTTTTCTATCCACTTTACAACCCACATAATCGGAATCAGAATATCCAATTAATTCGAATTTTGCACCTTTAGGATACCACAACCCTATGCTAGAAGAATATTTTAGATACCTCAAAATGCGCTTAACGGCCATTAAATGACTTTCTTTAGGAGAGGCTTGAAATCTTGCACACATACACACACTAAACATAATATCGGGCCTAGAAGCAGTAAGATATAATAAACTACCAATCATAGATCTATAAAGCTTTGAGTCTACCGGTTTACCTCCTTCGTCAGAGACAAGGTGACCGTTTGTGGCCATTGGTGTCTTGATTGGCTTTGCTTCTTCAAGTCCGAACTTCTTGAGTAGATCCTTCACATATTTGTTTTGACTGATGAAAGTTCCTTCCTTGAGTTGTTTAACTTGAAGTCCGAGAAAGAAACTTAATTCACCTATCAAAGACATCTCAAATTCTCTGGACATCATATTACCAAATTCCTCGCAAAAATCTTGGTTAGTAGATCCAAATATGATGTCATCAACATAAATTTGACATACAAAGAAATCATTTCCAATTTTCTTAGTAAACAATGTAGTATCAACTTTCCCAATTTTAAAGCCTTTTGAAATTAAAAAGTCTCTAAGTCTTTCATACCAAGCACGAGGTGTTTGTTTAAGACCATAAAGAGCCTTGGAGAGTTTATACACATGATTTGGCTTTGTAGGATCTTCAAATCCGGGTGGTTGTTTAACAAATACTAACTCATTAATTTTTCCATTTAAAAATGCACTTTTGACATCCATTTGATATAGTCTAATATTATGAGATGAAGCAAAAGCAAGTAAGATTCTAATAGCCTCAAGTCTAGCTACGGGAGCAAAAGTTTCACCGAAGTCCAAACCTTCAACTTGAGTGTATCCTTGAGCCACCAATCTTGCCTTGTTTCTTACTACCACTCCGTTTGCATCTTGTTTATTCTTGAAAATCCATTTGGTTCCAATGACATTATGCTCATCCGGATTTGGTTCTTCTACCAATTCCCAAACATTGTTGCGGGTGAAGTTGTTTAATTCTTCATGCATAGCATTCACCCAATCCGAATCTTTTAAAGCTTCATCTACAAGTGTGGGCTCAAAAGAGGAAACAAAGGAGTAATTTTCACAAAATGAAGCAAGACGAGAACAAGTTTGGACACCCTTACACAAGTCACCAACAATTTGATCGACGGGGTGATCTTTGGAAATTGAGTGATGAATTCTCGGATGGTCAACCGGGATTTGTGAGATAGAGGTAGAAGTTATTTCCGGTTGTGGTTGAGAGGAGTCTTCCACATTGACCACTTCTACTATTTGATCTTCATGTTGAGAAGTTGATGAAGAGGGGATAGCTCGAGTGGATGGATCTTCATCTTGATCACTATCTTCTTTCGGCTTGATATCCCCAATGGTCATGTTCTTCATTGCCACTCTCAACCCTTCATTACCTACATCATCCAAATTGTCTTGCTCCTCTTGAGAGCCGTTAGTCTCATCAAATTCAACATCATGAGTCTCCTCAACCAAACCGGAGTTTTGGTTGTAGACACGATATGCTTTGCTATTTGATGAGTATCCTAACAAAAATCCTACATCACATTTACTTTGAAATTTAGATAAGCGTGTACCTTTCCGCAAGATATAGCACTTACACCCAAACACTCGGAAGTAGGAAATGTTTGGCTTCCTTCCAATGAGAAGCTCATAAGGAGTTTTCTTTAGAAGTCGATGACAATAAAGACGATTTGATGCATGGCACGCAGTGTTGATTGCTTCGGCCCAAAAGGTGTCCGAAACATTATACTCCGAAAGCATAGACCTTGCCATATCTATCAATGTCCGGTTCTTTCATTCGACTACTCCATTTTGCTCCGGTGTATACTTGGCCGAAAACTCATGTTTGATGCCTTTATGATCACACAAATTTTCAACCTTGGTATTCTTGAATTCGGAGCCATTGTCACTTCTCACTTTCTTGATCTTGAAGCTAAATTCATTTTCGGCCCTTTGAGCAAAGCTTTTGAAAGTGTTAAACACAATTGACTTATCATGTAAGAAGAATATCCATGTATATCTAGAAAAATCATCTACAATGACAAGACAATAACTATTGCCACCAATGCTCACAAAAGTAGTTGGACCAAATAAATCCATATGCAATAGTTCAAGTGGACTCGAAGTTGACATTGTGCTTTTAGTTGGATGTGAGTTTGCAACTTGTTTTCCGGCTTGGCAAGCACTACACAATTTATCTTTTTCAAACTTTACATCTTTTAATCCAACAACCAAATCATGTTTAACTAGTCTATTTAGTTGTTTCATTCCAACATGCCCAAGCCTTCTATGCCATAGCCAACCTTTAGAAGATTTTGTAAACAAGCATGTACCAAGAGTAATATCATTTGAATTGAAATCAACTAAGTAGAGGTTGCCATGTCTAAAACCTTTGAAAATCAACTTATTGTCAACAATGCTAGTGATAATCACTTCTTTTGGATAAAAAGCACATATGAATCCAAGATCACAAAATTGAGCTACGGATAAGAGGTTGAAGTTTAGAGATTCAACAAGCAATACATTAGATATGGAGAGGTCGTTTGAGATAGCAATTTTACCTAAACCTTTTACCTTTCCTTTACTATTGTCTCCAAACGTGATCTTGTCATATTCCGCACCTTTGTTATTTAGTGAGGAGAACATATTGTGATTACCGGTCATGTGTTGAGTGCATCCACTATCAAGCACCCAATGTTGTCCTCCCGCCTTGTAATTGACCTACAAAACAAAGTTAGGTCCTTTTAGGTACCCAAACCTTTTTGGGTCCTTGGAGGTTAGTTACCAAGGATTTTGGGACCCAAATGGCTTTCTTTTTGGCACCAATGATCGGGGTTCCAACAAATTTGGCTTTAATATCGCCATTGTTCATTTTCTTCAATACATAGCAAGAATTGAATATAAGAGATGAAATGCTTTTGTTAGCATGGCAATTCTTTTCAATGTGACCTAAATTTTTACATTTGTTACAATATCCATTTTCTTTTTACAAAAACGGTTTTAGATGGAACAAAAGCATGTTTACCCTTTTTGGGAATGAAACCTAGTCCTTCTTTTCTTAAGGAAAATCTTTGACTATCTAGAAGATGTCTTAATTTTGATTCTTCTACATAGCATTTAGCTAGGTCATTGGTTAGTTTTTCAATTTTATCCTTAAGTTCATTGTTTTCAAGACTAAGCACATTATCATCAATTTTAGGTCTTGATGGGAATTCAATTAAGTCTTCACAAGAAGTAGATATGCTAGAAGTAGACATCATGGGCAAATCATTCAAAATATTGCAAGTGATGCCTATGTCATTACTCGATTTGTTGGCTTTATGAGTAATTAGAGAGTCATGAGCTTCCTTGAGAATCTCATGAGTTTCTTTGAGACTCTCATGAGATGTGTTTAGCTCCTCATAGGAATTTTGAAGAGCTTTGTATCTCTTCTTCAATTCCTTGAATTTTTCTTTTTCCTTACTCATATAGTCATCAAAATCAGTGATCATCTCAACTAGGTCATCATAAGTATATTCATTTTCATCACAAGATACCTTTCACTAGTACAGAAATGCAGTCTACTAACCCCTATCTTCTATCGGTTATTAGCGAAACAGCACAAAACCGATAGAAAATGTGCCTCGCGGTCATAAAAGCCCGACGGATGTATTTTCCCTATCGGTTTCTAAGAAACTTACCGATAGAATAAATAGTATGATTTACTCTAGCGGTGATGAACATATTTGCCATTAGAAGAGATGCATAAGTACTGACGGAAGAATGTTGTGCGCCGATAGGACTGGTCGACTTCAACAACTAGACTTATTCTATCGCTACTGTATGAATATACCGACAGAGTATATTAAAAATTCCTATCGGCAATATGTAGTTCGCCGATAGAATAGTTGACCTTCTACATATATTTTTATTCTATCGGTAATGGATTCTTTTACCGTTAGAATATATAGAAAATTGCTTAGAACTGTTCGTCTTCTAATAGTTTTATTCTATCGGTAATGAATGTTTATACCGGTAGAATATTGCACAAAATATCTTAGAACTGTTGGCCTTCTACAACTAGTAATATTCTATCGGTAATGTATGTACACACCGATAGAGTATGTACAAAAATTCCTATCGGTAATATTTATTGTGCCGATAGAACCATTCGGCTTCTACAGATGTTTTTATTACTAACGGTATTCTGTTTTCTTACCGATAGAAAATATATAATTGTATAAATACACGGGTACGTCTCTTTCATTCTCACAGTTCATCTGGGGCTCGTAGTCCTAACCCGTAAGCTCCATGGACGGCCGGCGCACCTCTACAGGGGACCGCTGCACCTCCGCACCTCCATCGACGCCCTCTAGACGTCGGCATCCCAAGGAAGGTACGTAAAATTTCTGCAATATTGTTAGATTATTCTAATCTGATTATGGCAATAATTCTGCTTTTTTTGTATCCTTCATTTTGATGTGTCTTCTTTTCAATATGATTATGATCTGTTCAGGTCCTTGGATGATGCTCGTGAGGGGCAACGTATTTCACGGTTCTTCATCGCAGTACGCTGCCTACGTTGGCTTGTTGGCGAAAGAAATGGTGAAGATCACCGTCGAGAGCTGGAAGGACGTGAAGGGCGAGATCTTGGTTGGCTCGGTCGAGAAGATGCTTAAGCCCGGCGTGTTTCTCAAATCAGGACCTATAGAAAGCATCTTACATGTTTTTGCATGCACCAGCTTGTGGCCAGATGCTTACCTGCTTGGAGAAGAAGAATTGTTGTTATTTGCACAGCCATTCTACACCATCACTACACAGAACAACATCTTGGAAGGTAGGTTCTTTTTGTTAATGGAGTTGAGTTGAGTTGAGTTGAGTTGATCGAGTTTGAGTCCGAGGAAATCACCAATACGTACAAATGTATGTCGACGGCAGTTCCAGCTCCTCGGGCGTCTTCGAACTGAACTCCTATGGTTAAGTCCAATGTGGTTCAGAAATTTGCTGTTTTGGATGAATGGATTTGTGATGTATCAGGTCTAACTTGTAGTCGGTAGTTGCATTGTGGCAACCTGCAAAGGTTCCCTTTTATGTAAAATGCATGTATGGGCCACTGGGTCCTCGTCGTGATCTGTTGTTAATTTCAGACGTGGCTTTTGTAATATACATCGAATGTGTGAATTGTTGTATTTGTATATTGTTGTATATTTGTGTATCATGTATTGCTAATTGGGACATGAACTTGAATGTGCAGGGAGCATTTGTGTATTTAATTGTATTGGTAGGTAGGTGTGTATTTGTACTGCTGTTTCAGACATGCACTTCAATTTGTGAACTAGCATGTGTATGTTTGTACCTGAATTTGTATTGGTGAACTGGCATGTGTATGTTTGTACCTGAATTTGTGAACTGGCATCTGTAATTTCTTTGGCAAGATGAAGTCCCAACTACCTACGAAAAGTATTTTTGTGTCTCCTAGTTAATCCACAAATTAGCATTTCTTGAAATATATTGCTTTATCTTCTAGTTAAGATCCGTTTGATGTTACATTGATATGATTCCTTGAATGTGAGAAATGGCATGTGCATGTTTGTCCCAGTTTGGTAACATTACCTCCTCTAACGGTAAGTACACATATTTACCGATAGGAAAACACATATATTTGTTCAGTCATGCATATTCTAACGGTAAATACACATAGTTACCGATAGGAAGCACATATATTTGTTCAGTCATGCATATTCTAACGGTAAATACACATATTTACCGATAGAAAAATACATATATTTGCTCAGTCATGCATATTCTAACGGTAAATACACATATTTACCGATAGGAAGCACATATATTTGTTTAGTCATGCATATTCTAACGGTAAATGCACATATTTACCGATAGAAAAATACATATATTTGTTCAGTCATGCATAGTCTAACGGTAAGTACACATATTTACCGATAGAAAAATACATATATTTGCTCAGTCATGCATAGTCTAACGGTAAATGCACATATTTACCGATACAAAAACTAATGCTCGAGTGTCATGCATCATCTAACGGTAAGTACACATATATACCGATAGAAAAACTGATGTGTGTGCTGTGTCATGCATGATCTAACGGTAAGTACACATATTTACCGATAGGAAAACACATATATTTGCTCAGTAATGTATATTCTCTAACGGTATGTGTGTGTTTTTACCGATAGAATATGTGAGCGGCAAATTACCTAAGTTAGTCTGACGGTTATTTCATGTATTTACCGTTAGAAAAATGTCCATTATAAGGAAAACCCCACTCGACCATTGCTGAGCTGCTCTTTAATTTGTTCTGTTGCACTCTGTGTCCCTCTGTTTGTGACGAAAGTTCCAGCTACACTGCTAGGGTGATCAGCGCAGGCTGGAGGGAAGTTGATTGCGCCCCTCTCTTTAAGGTATGCTTAATCGTCGACACTTATCTCTCTCTCCCTCTAGATCTCCCTTCCTCTCTACTTGCAAGCTAGCTGTATTGTGTAGTTCCAAGTTTGTAGCTCTAAGCTTGGGAGCTTGGTAGCTGGAAATGCGTCATGTTTTAGGAGCTAACTAGCTTGTATTGTGTAGTTAGCTAGGTTAATTAGTGTTAATTTCGTCAGGCTAGGGTTCAACACATGTATCTGTTGTAAGAGGCTGTACATGTACATATACATAACTTAATCGGGCAGGTTTCATGCATGGCTTACTCGTTAAATTTTGTTAATTGTAGATGGACAGGAAATATTGGATGTATGGAATAAAACGTACTACTCTTGAATATTTGGATGGTGTGAATGAGTTTATTAAATTTGCTGAGCAACAAAAGGAGAGGAAGGGAGAGAAAAATATGCTCTGTCCTTGTACAGATTGTATGAACTTGAAGAGGTTTAGCAACTCTGATCAAATTAAGAGTCATTTGATTCGTCGTGGTTTTAACGCGCGATACACCTGTTGGATATGGCATGGCGAAGATCTTGAGGAAACAAGCACCACTACTACCAATCAGCACGACTCGGATGTGGATTGCAATAATATCGATGATCATCCCAATTTTGGTAATGTTCATTCCGATGTGCACGTAGATGATGATGATGAAAATCTAGATGAGATGTTACGTGATGTAGAGGAAGATTACAACGAAAATGACTTCTGTGAATTTGAGAAACTGATTGCTGACTCTGAGAAGCCTCTGTTCCCTGGATGTGAAACATTTACAAAACTGTCTTCTGTGCTGAGATTATATAACTTGAAGGCAGGAAACGGTTGGAGTGATAAGAGTTTCACGGCACTATTAGATCTTCTAGCGGACATGCTTCCAGAGGGAAATGAGTTGCCAAGATCTACTTACCAAGCCAAAAAACTGTTGTGTCCGTTGGGAATGGAAATCGAAAGAATACACGCATGCCCAAATGATTGTGTGTTGTACCGTAACGAGTACTCCAGTTTGCATGTTTGTCCAAGATGCGGCGCATCGAGGTATACGCGTAGGGACCGGATTGACAGTGAACGTCACGAGGTAAGGAAAGGGCCCCCGGCAAAAACTGTATGGTACTTGCCTGTGATACCTAGATTGAAGCGGCTGTTTGCAAATCCGAAAGTCGCGAAGCACTTGCGTTGGCATGCTGAAGCCCGGAAACAAGACGGAAAACTGAGACACCCAGCTGATTCTATTCAATGGAGAAACATCAACAGAACATTTGCTGAGTTCGGCGGCGAACTTAGGAATGTAAGGTTCGGGCTGAGTACAGATGGTATGAACCCACATGGTAATATGAGCAGCCGGCACAGCACTTGGCCGGTTCTTTTATGCATCTACAATCTTCCTCCTTGGTTATGCATGAAGCGCAAGTACATCATGATGGTGTTACTAATCTCAGGACCCAGACAACCCGGAAATGATATTGACGTGTTTCTAGCGCCTTTAATCGAGGACTTACAGAAATTGTGGAGCGAGGGTGTGCAGGTGTGGGATGCATACAAGAAAGAGAATTTCATCTTGCGGGCCCTGATATTTTGCACCATAAATGATTTTCCTGCCTACGGCAATTTGTCGGGGTATAGTACGAAAGGAGCCAAGGCTTGCCCTATTTGCCTAGATGAAACTGAGAGCATGTGGCTGCGAAACTGCCGGAAAACAGTGTACATGGGTCACCGCAGGTTTCTTCCGGTGCATCACACGTACCGTAAGAAGAGGAAATCATTTAACGGGAAGCCTGAGAAGGGATCAGCTCCAGTGTTTCTGACCGGTAAGGAGATTTAGTCACGCGTGAACGACATCAAAGTTGAGTTCAGTAAGCATTCTAAACCTCGAGAACAAAATGTTTGGAAGAAGAGATCGATTCTCTGGGATCTACCGTACTGGGAGCACTTACAAGTTCGACATTGCATTGACGTCATGCATGTAGAGAAAAATGTCTGTGACAGTTTGATTGGTTTGTTGTTGAACATTCCGGGAAAGACAAAGGATGGTGTGAAAGCTCGTCGTGACAAGGTGGAAATGGGGATAAGGACTGAGCTTGCACCTTTAGAGAATGGAAAGCGTACATACCTCCCCCCGGCCTGCTACACGTTGTCCAAAAGCGAAAAAACAGAACTCTGTCGGTGCCTGCACGGTGTTAAAGTTCCATGTGGGTACTCCGCGAACTTGAAAAAACTTGTGTCTATGAAGGACCTAAGACTGGTTGGCATGAAGTCCCACGATTGTCATGTCTTGATGTCACAGATGCTTCCCATTGCTATCAGAGGCATTCTCCCAGTTAAAGTCAGAGAGACAATCACAAACCTATGTTATTTCTTCAACGCAATATCTTGCAAGGTAAGTACGTGCACTCGTACTATAAGTTCACTACCTCCATTTGTGGAGCTTAATTAGAAGATTTTTCTGATATGAATATTTGGCGCAACTGTGTCCTCGTAGGTAATTGATCCCGATGGACTGGACGCTTTGCAACGCGACGTGGTTACAACTCTTTGTCAGCTCGAGATGTATTTCCCTCCATCCTTTTTTGATGTTATGGTCCATCTGATTGTTCACCTTATCAGAGAAATTAAGTTTTGTGGACCTGTGTGCCTGCGCTACATGTATCCATTTGAGAGATTTATGGGTGTATTGAAGGGATACGTAAGGACTCGTCGTCGACCCGAGGGGAGTATCATGGAAGGTTATGCCGCCGAGGAGGTGATTGAATTTTGCACAGATTATATGGCCGGGGTTGACCCAATTGGTGTTCCTAGGTCCCGACACGAGGGTAGGCTTGAGGGAATTGGAACGATTGGATTCAAAGCTATCGTCCCCGCTCGTGATGTGTACGCAAAATCACATTTTTGGGTCTTACAACACATGACGGAGGTCGAGCCATACATACACGAGCACAAGGTAATGTTACGGTCACAGAGTCCTTCGAAGTCAAACGTTTGGGTAAGCAGAGAACATAACAGGAAATTTGCTGAGTGGATCCAAGAAAGAGTCACGCGAGCTGCCGAGGGCTCCGTAAGTGAAACTGTGACATGGTTGGCTAGAGGCCCAAGATTCACTGTAGGGACTTGGCAGGGGTACGACATCAATGGGTATTCATTTTACACAAGAGCTCAAGACGCCAAGAGTAGCACGCAATGTAGCGGAGTGACACTGTTTGCTATTTCCGAGGATGCCAGGTCAGTAAGGGCGCTGAACTCATATTACGGTGTTATTGATGAAATATGGGAGCTCGATTACGGATTACTTAAGATTCCCCTGTTTCGATGCCAATGGGTCGAAATCCCTCGAGGTGTTCAAGTTGACAGTTACGGGTTTACTCTCGTCGATCTTGGTAGAGTCGGACACCAAGACGATCCATTCATACTTGCAAAGCAAGCCACACAGGTATTCTACATCGTTGACCCGGCCAATCCAAACTTGCATGTTGTCCTCCACAGCAAGAGACGTATTGTTGGGGTCGAAGATGTTGTCGACGAAGAGGAGTATAACCAATTCGATGAAATACCTCCATTTTTAGAGGACATTCAATCTATCCGTACTGAAGATATCGACGAAACAACGTATCTGCGAGATGACCACGAAGAAGGATTATGGGTTGAGAACCATTGATGATTAATTTCTATTTCAGGGATAAATGCCAAGCAAACAGCCCACAAGTTCTGCAGCAAGGTGAGGAACTTATCATTAATACATCAGGCAGTACATTTTTCTTTAGAATTTAATGATAAGCTAGTTCACAGCATTAATACATCTCAATTTTACTCCACAGCATGAGTTCTAACATGTACAGTACCTTTATCCTGTAAATATTTAATTCTTCCCTTCAAATAGCACTTGCAAAAATCTCATCGCAGCCTCTTCAAATTAAGTTCAGCAAAAATCCCTTTTTTCTGACGGTATTATGTTATTTATACCGATAGAGAAGGACATCTTCTCTCAGGCACTTCAAAACGTTTTCTATCGGTATTGTTCTATTGTACCGTTAGAATAAATTCGTTAGTTCACGGTATTTGTTGTCTGACGGTTTTTTCCTGTTTTTACCGATAGAAGAAGACTCTGCCGCTTTGAATTCTCAAACGTGTCGCTATGCGTCGCCTTGGAAACTCTATAAGTACCTCGCCATGCGTCGCGGTATTTTGTTGTTTTTCTAATTCTCGAACGGTTCGACTCCTCATCTTCTCTTTCACAATGGCAACCTCCATGGGATCGTCATCCACGGCCTCCCCGGTAAGAACTCTAAATCTCCTCGGTTTACCCCTGTATTGTTAATCCATGTTCAGTTCATTCTTGACTTGTTGATTTGCACGGGGAATGGTAGCCGTGGAAGACACTGCCAAAGTGAAGGCTGACCTGAGGGCCCTCCAGGAGGAGCACAAGCTCCTTACAGACAAGCACACTCAGCTACGGCTTGACCTTGACGATCTCTTCCAGCGCATTAAGCGCATGAAGACGGATGGTGACAATGCTAGGGCGAGGACGAGGCGTCTTCGCGAGGAGAAGAAAGCCGCGGATATGACCATCGCTGGCTGCGGTTTGACTATGAAGGATACCATAGCGAAGCTGAGGGAGGTCGCAGGCCTTCTTGACGCGGTAGTAGTTGATCCTAGGGACAACTTGTCGCTAGAGGAGTCCTGCGTCCTGGCTGCAAGTCTAACTGACTCTATTCTACATGCAGCCAGGGCTAAGACCACCCCTTGACCTAGCATTTTTGGTTTTATTTTTTTTTGTAAGTGATAAAACAACAATGAATGAACAATTTCTTTTTATGTCAATTTTTCATTTTTCCGGCTATCTTCCCTCTTTCTTTAACATTCTGCAGCTTTCAACCACGGTCTGTTTGATGTTAAATTGTGTACCTTTTCATTACTCTGACGGTATTTTGTTGTTTTTACCGATAGAAAAAGGGCACACAAATCTCAAGCACTTAATCAAAAAAATTTTCTGGGGAAAATTGGGCTCACGGGATTTTTTTGTTTATACCGATAGAAAAGGGCACCTTTTCATTACTCTCACGGTATTTTGTTGTTTTTACCGATAGAAAAATGGCACCCAATCTCAAGCACTTCAAAAAAATTTTCTGTGGAAAATTGGTCTCACGGGATTTTATTGTTTATACCGATAGAAAAATGCATCCACTAATTCAAATATTTTTCCGGGAAATTTACTTTTTCTATCGGTATTATTTTGTTGTTTCGATAGAAAATTACATAAGTCTATCGGTATCATTTTGTTATACCGATAGAAAAGTTCCTCCGCTACTTTATTACTCGTACACGGCCCTTTAGTTTCCCTCCACTAGAACAGTTCCACCTTAGAGCACTGCGTCTCTTCGAGAGCGAAGAAAACCCCAACCTCCGCCGTGAGCACTCACTTCCTCTCTCCCACACGACGATCGCCTGCTGGACACTGGTTCGTCACTGCCACCGGTTCTTATTTTCGTCCTTCGCCCGCCGCTGCTGCGTTCTACACCGCCTCTCCATCACCAGAACTGATCGCCGCCGTAAATACCCTAATTCGTCGTTCTATTTCCAGCATCTTCTTTATTTGATTCTAGTGTTTTGCACGTACTAATTCTTCGAGTTTTGCAATTACACTAGGGTTCCCTATTGTGTTGGCTTATGTACATTCCGCAGGCAATGTTGATTTTAATTAGGGTTTACATAATATGTTCCAGTGCTGTAATGAACCTGTTTTGAGATTTTAACTTCTCTATACTGCTGTATGTGTGATCAATTGTATCCAACTGCCATGTAATGCAGATTATATGTTGGAGGTGTTCTTACACATATTCTATCGGCAGCTCATGTGTTTACCGATAGAAAATTTTTCTGCACAAGTAGTAAAACTTAATTTGGATCTGGAAGGACATGAGCCATGCAATGTACTAGTTTGGTTGGGAATTTTTACTCACTTCGTATGAATATATGGCAATGTGGATGGGTCTTCGATGTATATGTTTCAAATGCCTATATACATGACTTTTCCCAACCTAATAGCTGTGAAGTCCTGATGACTCACATACAGGCTAGGCTAAAGATTATGCACAGTGGCACTTAGATGCTTGTGTGCATATTTACGTGTGAAATAATAATGCTGGCCCATGAATATTAGTGTAGCAAATCATCGAGAATGTTATGTGATGACAGTGAATGGTGGCTTGTCAACAAAATTCCATATGTAGAGAATATTATTATGTTCTATCGGTATCTCACGTGTTTGCCGATAGAAAAATTGTCTTGTGTGGAGGTAATTGTTATGGTCTATCGGCAGCTCATGTGTTTACAGATAGAAAATATTTCTGAAGAGTTCAGTAAGTAATTTATGCATGTCTTTCTTTTTGTATTATTTTCCCTTTTGCCGCCCTAGTTAGTCTCCAGTCCTGGGCTGAGTTATGGAACTCCAAGGCGAATTAATTGCCATATATATGGTTTGTTGAAGGTTTTGTAGGGGAAGACATGTCGTCGTCTTCATCGGATGGTACTAGTGGTTCGACTAGGGCCAACCCCATCGTAACTACTGAAGATGGGGCTGTTACATCCCAGCACAAGAGGGTGGGGCGAGGCGCGACGACGTTGGGGCGTTTGGCCAAACGCACTGATCTTTCTTGTGAGTTCAACCAATTTGGGAGGCCGATTGGAAAGAATGCTGGGAGGTACGCGGCCTATGTTGGGCTGTTGGCGAAAGAAAGGGTGAAGATCACCGTCCAGAGCTGGAAGGACGTGACGGCGGACGAGAGGGATAGGTTGTGGGCGGAAGTGAAGATTAAATGAACTGAAATCGCTGAACTCTTTCATAATCACGTTCTCTTGGCTTATACTAAAGTTTAACTAACTCGTGATTAATTGTATGCATTTTTCAGAAACAGGCTAAGTGGAACATCCCTGACGATACACCTAGGACTGCCTGCTTGAAGGACATGAACGGAACATGGAAAACCTTTAAGAGCTGGCTCGTCAGTAACTTCCTAGCTGCGGGGAAATCTCCTTGCGAGAAGTACCCCTTCATATCGGAGGAGGTATGGGAGGAATTCACCAAGCAGAAGGGGACTGAGGAGTTCAAGGCCCTTAGCGAGAAGAATAGGGCCATCCAGAAGAGGAACGACCACCCGCATCGGCTTGGATCCCGGGGCTATGCGGGGAAGGAGGAACAGTGGAAGAAGGAAGACGAACAAAATCCTGTCATCGACACCCCTGAGTTGCCGCTCTCCGAGATCCGGGATGAGAGGTGCAAGCGATGGTGGAGGGGGAGGGGGTCCGTGTCGTCCACGGGGTCTGTGCAGTTCGCAACCCCTGGGGACGCTGACGTTGTGAGGCGAATGGTAAGTTGGCTAACCTCGTAAACTGTGTGCGCACAAGTGTATATAAGGCAATTTGTCTCACAAGGTACCTTCAAATGTAACATATCTCTTTTGAGAAGGAGGCAGCGGAGGGATTGTTTACCCCGCAGAGGGAGAACGACATCCTCACCCGGGCTCTAGGAAATAAGGAGCATCCCGGGCGGACACGGGCCGTGGGAGCCATTGTGTCGTGGAAGGCCGGTTTCGTAGATCCGGCTCCACCGAGGAAGAAGGCCCGCACCTGGAAGGAAAAGGAAGCTGACCTCTCCGATAAGATACGGGCTGAGGTACGGGAGGAGAAACGGGCGGAGATGCGGGCTGAGATACGGGCTGAGGTACAGTCTGAGGTGCAGACCGAGGTCGCACAAATGAGGGAAGAGTTTGCACGGTTGAGACAAGCATTGCTGGCCAAGAGTGCAGATGCGGATCCCCAGGACGACGGTACCCCGCGGGGTCGGATAAGCAGTTGCGCTTCGAAGGTACTCGCGGATCCAGTGGATCTACTTGAGGTACTGCAAGCCTTCATCTGTGCACTTAAGTTGATGCAAGCCTTCATCTGTGCACTTAATTGTTACAAATTTGCAGGGGCCGGAGGGCTGCATCCTACAGAATCACGTAGGCGCCGGGCAAGAAGTGGTTGGACACGGCTTCGTATATCCGTCTGGGCCGGATGTCCGGGTCCACTGTGTACCTCTGCGGTTGGGTTTCGCAAAGGTACAGGTGGACATGGCCATGCCGGGCTACAACGATTCTCCATTGCCAGTCCCAACAGAGGAACTGCAGACACTTGCTGAGGCAGTGGGCTCCTACGTACAGTGGCCCAAAAAGTGTCTTGTAATACAACCGGTAAATCCTACACATTTTAGATTACATCCTACTCAGTACACTCAACTTGCATAATCTAACATACGTGCTCATTAATTGAAGTGGCCTGCCGCGGGGCATGAGGGCCGATCTCGTGCGAACCTGGACACATCAAAGACGGCCTCGACCCCACCCAGCGCATCCACGCCTTCACCTCGGAAGAAAGCCGCCATCACCTCGCCCTTGCCTTCGAAGGTACGCGCTCAGTCCCCGGCAAAAGGCAAGGGCGGCAAAGGCAAGGGCAAAGGGCGACAGGGACTGCCGCGGACGTTCACGAACGCGCTCCCACTCCTGTCGGAGGCATCTTTGCGGAAATTGGATCGATCAACCAGAGACCTCCACGACTGGTACCTACATCGCGCTCGACGCAGCCTGAACTTCTTAGTTCCCTACAGGCCTGGGCAGTTCCACCGTGAGCCCGGGACTATATCCGTGGCACACGAGGATCTGTTCGACCTCTACAACTGGCGGGAGCTCGATATGTCCATCATACGGACTGGAGTCCTGTGAGTTTGCTGATGCTATGTATTGCTGTTTTCTAACTTTGTTTGCTAACTCTGCATTAATGTTGCAGTTCATTTGAATACTGAGTAACTTTCTGTGAAATTAATATTAATCTCGTCCTTCGCATGCAGGTGCATGTACAGGCTAGCATCGGAGGCTGCGTGTGACAAGGTGGGTTTCCTCGACCCAGAGAAAATAAGCCTCACGATGCTAGAGCAGGACGCCGCGCACGCTGAGCAGTACATATCCAGCGCGCTGATGGCGCAGCAGGACAGGGACTTCATTCTGGTGCCGTACCACCAAAGGTTAGTGCATTTCGTACTAATTTAACTCAATCTTGTATGTTACACCTGAGATGTACTTTGAGCTAGCGGTTCTCTTTTACGTACAATGCAGGGGCCACTGGATCCTCATCGTGATCTGTCCGCCGAGGAATGAGGTGTACTACCTCGATTCGATGCGTGACAGATTATCGATGGAATATGTGCTCAAGGGGAATATGGAGGCGTAAGTAACTTATATGTTTGATTTATATTTTGACCTCACTAGCTAATGATAATACATTAACTGGCAATACTTACTGAAATGCAGGGCTTTTGATAAATATGTGTCCGCTGGAGGGAGGCATGCCGCACCGCAGGGCTCCGTACTAGCTTGGAAAGAATATGAGGTACTCACGAGACTTTTTGTTTATGCTTAATTAGTTTATGGAAACAATATATAGCTAACATGTCTTCGCATATGCAATTATCTCAGTGCCATCAGCAGCCGCAATCGTGGGAATGCTGGTTTTATGTGCTGCGCTACATGTACGACCTAGTGCGGACAAACTTTTCCCGATTCCCCCAGGTAAGCATCGATAGCTAACTCAAATTTCAAAAATGGGTGTCACGTTCTAAATTAGGATCGAAGTTAGTTACTCAGTATGCACACATGCTTGCAGATCGCCATGTCGAAAGACCAATATGAAAATGCAAAGATTACATATCTTCGACAAATCTGGGCACAATATGTCATGGAGGAAGTAGCGCCCAACCATCCAGCATGACAATTTTCTCCTTTTTGTGTACTCTGCATAGATTGTTCATATACATGTGAATAAATATATATATGTGAATAAATGTCCACATTGGATTGCAATCTGTATTTGTCCATACATATGTGAATAAATGTGAATAACTGCCTAATGTGTCAATTTGTTCTGTGAATTTACCTTGCATCTGTACTGTATTGTGTATCCAATCTATACTGTATTGCATCTGTACTGTATATGTGAATGTACTGTATTGTGAATGCAAATAAAGTACTGTATATGTGAATGCTCTATCGGTAAATTCATCAACAACCGAGAGACTACTGTACTTTTTTCTATCGGTACAATCAAAATTAACCGTTAGAAGAGTGTGACCTTTCCTGCCGGGGAACTCATACATATCCGATAGAGTACTAAGCTTTTTTCTGTCGGTAATCTTGTAGTTAACCGTTAGAATAGTGGTACTTTTCAATCCACTAGCGACGAGTTTTCTATCGGTAAACTTGTAAGATGCCGATAGAATAGTATGATTTTTCCTATCGGTAAACTTATAATTAGCCGTTATAATAGTAGTACTTTTCCAACCACTGACGACGAGTTTTCTATCGGTACACTCCAAATATACCGATAGAATATTATGCTTTTTTCTGTCGGTGAACTTGTAATTAACCGTTAGAATAGTGGTACTTTTCCAACCGCTAACGACGAGTTTTCTATCGGTACACTCCTAATATGCCGATAGAATATTATGATTTTTTCTGTCGGTAATCTTGTAATTAACCGTTAGAATAATGGTACTTTCCCTGCCGCTGGACGTAAGAATACGACGGGTTTTCTATCGGTAGATTCATAATATGCCGATAGAATAGTGAACTTCTTCTGTCGGTTATTTACCGATAGAAAATGTCCAGTCTTGTTCTATCGTGTCTATCTCTATAAGTACAAAAACCGATAGTAGAAGGGTGTTTTTTACCGATAGAAGACTGCATTTCTGTACTAGTGTTTGATTCTCCTTTAGCCATGAGGCAATGAGAAGTGGAGAATAGAGATGGAGCTTCCTTGATAGCTACCCCGGCGAGTCCTTTGGGTGACGCTTCATCTTCATCATCGGAATCGGAACTTAAAGCATCCGAATCCCACTCAATGAAGCAAGCTTGTCCATCCTTCTTATAATATTTCTTGAAAACCTTCTTCTTGCTTTCTCCTTCCTTTTCGTACTTCTTCTTCTACATTGATTTTTCTTCTTCCTTGTTTTTGCATTGTGTGGAGATGTGACCCTTTTCACCGCACTCAAAACATCTTCTCTCTTCAAATGGGTTCCTCTTGGATGTTTGTCCTTTCTTGAAAGACTTCCCTTGATATCTTTTCTTCATGAACCGCTTGAATTTTCTCACGAAGAGAGCCATTTCCTCATCGGTGTCTCTCTCATCACTTTCCTCTTCATTGTCTTCCCTTTTGGAGACTTGAGCTTTGAGTGCAATGTTTTTCTTCTTGGAGTCGGAAGCCTCATCTTTCACTTCTTCTTGAGATTTCTTGAATATATCATGAGTGAGAATCTCACTCAAGAATTCCAACGGAGTCACACTCTTCAAGTTCGAACGCACAAGTAAGGTTACAATTGTATCATATTTAGAAGGTAAAGCTCTAAGAAACTTATGACAAAACTCCACGTTTGTGACATCCATACCAAGCCCTTTTAACTCATTTACGATGTTATTTAATCGGTTAAACATCTCCGATGCATCTTCATTGGGCAACATGACAAACTTTTCAAATTGTCCCTTATGGATAAATAGTTTAGCATCCTTGACCATCGAGGTTCCTTCATGAATATCCATAAGATTTCTCCAAATATCATGGGCCGTTTCAAGTTTACAAATTCTATTAAATTCACCTAGATTTAGAGCACTATAAAGAACATTCATGGCTTGAGCATTAGCTAAGGCATTATCTCTATCTAAGTTGGTCATGTCATCATCATCAAGAATTGCAAACCCCTCATCCACCACTTTCCAAATCTTTCCACCCATGGCTCTAAGATAGACCATCATTCTAGTTTTCCAATAAGTATAGTTAGATCCATCAAAGAGTGGTGGTTTACCAATATTGATCCGACCCTCACTAGCCATCTTTATCCTACTCCGGGATGGTTAAATCCTCTAAAATGGAGTCCTTGCTCTGATACCAATTGAAAGGATATAGGATATCGACTAGAGGGGGGGGGGTGAATAGGCGATTTTAGCAAATTACAATAAATCAAGCAATTAGAAGTAAATGAGAGCAAAATAAATAACACACGATGAACAAGGAGCAATTTTCACACAAGGATATATCCCGTGGTCTCGGTGATTTGCCGATCACCCCTAATCCACGTTGAGGCAAACTCAAATCTCTAACCGCTCCTCTATCTAGTCAACCTTCTCTCGAGAAGTGACCTAGATCTTGAGCCGGATTAGTGTGATGAGTTATCCAAACCTCGATTTCACTAAGGATGCACTTTACCACTCCGGCAAGGCGTGCTCAAACCTTTCACAAGACGTTTTGAGGCTTCTTCACAATCTTCCTTGAATAGCTCTTCAAAACCTTTCTCCTAGCCGTCTAGGAGCCGTCAAACTCCAAGAGTAACAAGCCGGTGATCATCACTTAGCCTTCTTCTAGTGCCACAAGATTGATTTAATGATCTAAATGCAATGCACTAGAAGATCTCAAATGCACACTCTCACAAATTCGAGAATTTGAACCCTAGAGTGTATGAAACAAGCTTAGGCTCTCAAGGATGATGACAATGCTCAAGATTATGCCAAAAGTCATGAACAGGGCCGGGCAAGGGAGTATATATACCCCCCACAATTAATATAGCTGTTACAGGACGTTGGGAGAAAAAGATCACCTGGCGGTCAGACTGCAAGCACAAGCTCGGTCAGACCGCCGCAATTGCAACGGCATTAAACAGGCGCAATAAATGCTCAACTGCCCTTGTCAGGCACACATACGGTCAGACCGGAGTATATTTCGGTCAGACCGTGAAACTGTCCAGAGACGACATAGTTTCTGGACACCTTATACGGTCAGGCCGATATATACGGTCAGATCGGCCAAACGGTCAGACCGTAGTTCAAAAACACGGTCAGACTGATTTCACGGTCAGACCGGTCTAACAAACGGTCAGACCGTAATAGCTCAAAACACCAGAAGGGGTAAATCAAGAAGTTCCAGGAGACAGACCTTGGTCTCAACTACGGACAGACCGGCCTATAAAAAGAATGCACTATGCTTACACTACACGTCGGTCAGTCCGAGATTTTAATCGGTCAGACCGTGAATTCGGTCAGACCGGTCTAACAGACGGTCAGACCGACTGAGACAGTGCTGAGCAGAAATGAGCTGATACAAGCATTTTCAAAGAAAATGACCTTCTAGTATGCAATGCAAGTTGATTTTATTATTTGTGGCACATAGATGAAGTATTTTGTGGTACACCACATGCTCCTCTTAATAGTACGGCAACTATCCTAAAATCCGGTCAAAATTCTTCTCTAATCACCTTAGACTGGTAAAAATGGAAAAAGATCCTATTTCGTACCTTTGCCCTTTTGATCAATGCCCTTTCTTCATCCTGAGGCTCTTTCTTTGCATTTCATTAACCTGTCTTTTAAGTATCTTCTTGACACAACTAGGCAGGTAACGTTAGAATAGCATTTGTAGTTGTCATTAATTATTAAAACACTCTATAGGGGCCTAGAAGCTACAAGCGGTCACCCCGGTTGGTGTCGCATGAGCCGCCTCCGCCTTCGAGGACATAAGTGTCCCGAGGCCTGGGCTCGTCGCAATGCTCCCTTTCAGGGCACTTGTCAAGAAGATTTCTGGAGTCTCACCCCGCGCAGGGGGACATTTCCTGGTTCTTTTTCCACAGATCGTCCTCTTCCACCCGAGCGTACTTTTTGAGTACGTTGAAAAGCTCGTCGGCAAAGGTGGGACAACTATGGGAGAGTCTTCGATGGAGCTCCCCAGGGAGGATTCTACTCTTGCACGCCTCAATGACTATAGAGTCGGGGACGTGAGCCACTTTGCTCTTGACTTGTGCGAAGCGTTTGAAAAAGCTTCGGATGGCCTCCCCCGTCTTCTTCTTGACGGTGTAGAGTTGTGGCGAATCCAGAGGGTGGACGTAATTCCCCTGGAAGTTCACGCAAAACTCACGTTTGTGTTGCGCGAACGATCTGATGGATCCCCATTTCAGGTTGTAAAACCACGAACAGGCGATCCCTGAATGGTAGAGGGGGAAGACGTTGCATTGAACGCTTTCCTCCCCCTTGCCGCTGAAATGCCTGTAGAGTACACCTATACAAATTTATAGGGGTTAGTTTCCCCATTATAGTGCTTGATATGCGGTGGACAGTCTGGTCGTGGCCACTGGATGCACCGGAGGGGGCGACACAGGGGCTGGTTGGCCCCCTCCACCTCCCTAGGGGACTGTCAATCGCTGTCCTCCTTTATTGGGAAGGCGCGCTCATCATCGGAGTGGGGTAGTGGCCCAAGAGGGTCGCCAGCCCGATGATAGCGTCGCTTTTCTTCGTTGTTGGTTGAGCCGTGGCCAAATTCCTTCTTGATCGTCTGCAATCAATGAAACAATCCACGGACAGAACCTACCGGGTGTTGCGCCACCTCCACCTTGGGCCGTAGGCCTGGGTATCCCTAGAGTTGTGTGGGTGTGGATGCTTTGGCCAACGTCCATACCCTGGCCACCATATCCTTGCTATATATAGCCGCCATCCCACTTCTTCTTCCTTGGATTTTGTTTAGTTTAGTTTTCCACGGTGTGAAACTACCTCGTCTCCTCTTGTGTCGACAAGACCAACAGGACCGAGTTTTGAACCCCGACTCGTTTGTTTTAATATAATTCGCAATTTCAGATTGCCTATCTTTGTTCTTTCTTGTTCTTCGGTTGCCTACAGGAATAGATCTTTGTGATCAGGTCGATCGTGTCTTGGCACGGTTGATAACGCTTCGTCGTGGTGGTTTAGCGATCCCTGGGTTTCTAGTTGCTTGCTGGTTGGTAGCCAGATCATCAAGGTCATCACGCACCATAATCAAAGTTATCCTTCTCACCAGAAGATCGGGCATCCGTGTCCTCATCAACTAGGGTAGGATAGGTGTACTTATGGCCAAATGTAAAAGCAGAATGGTTTTTTATGGTCAGATGAAGCCGAAAAAGCCTTTCAAGAAGTTAAAACATACCTCACCAGTGCTCCGGTGTTGGTTTCCCCTATTAAGGTAGAAGCTCTGCTCATCTATTTGGCTACTACTCCTCATGCGGTCAGCATAGTCCTGGTAGTAGAAAGGGATGGAGTACAACAACCGGTTTATTACGTAAGTGAAGTGCTTAACAGACCAAAGGAGCGTTATCCTGAAGTTCAAAAGCTACTGTATGCTCTCTTAATGGCTTCTAGAAACCTACGACATTACTTTCAAGCGCACACAATTTCCGTGCTTTCATCCTTTCCTTTAGGGGATATCCTCCAGAATCCAGAAGTTTTAGGTCGACTTGCGAAGTGGGCTATTGAACTTGGAGCATTCGATCTCCGTTTCACTACTCGAGTGGCAATCAAGTCTCATATTCTTGCAAATTTTGTGGCCGAGTGGTCTAATCCCGCACCACAAGAACAAGAAATAGTAGATTTGGACAATTCCAATGTTGGATGATGTATTTTGATGGTTCTCGCAGTTATCAACACTCGGGGGCTAGAGTAGTTTTAATAACACCTCAGGGTGATACATTCCAGTATGTCATACAATTACACTTTGCTGCTACCAATAATGTAGTAGAGTATGAAGGTCTTCTTGCTGGGTTTCGAGTAGCCAAATCCTTGGAGTCCATCAACTAATGGTGAGGGGGGACTCACAGCTAGTCATAAACCAGGTAAACAAAGAGTACAGCATCTCCGATGAGACAATGGGTCATTACCTGGACGAGATGTGGAAATTGAAAAAATACTTTAGTAATTTTGAAGTCCAATTCATTCTGCGAAGAGACAATATTCTCGTAAACCAATTGTCAAAAATTGGGTCCTCACGTACATCCTCTCCGGCAAGATTGTTCGTTGAACACTTAAAATCCCCTTCTATCAAAGAAGGGTCAGAAGTGATGACTAACGTCGCAACCTTAGAGCAAGAAGCGGATTGGATTCATCCATTGAGAATTTATCTTGCGCATGGGATCTTGCCTGAGGATGAAACTGACAGAGATTGGTTAGTTAGAAAAGCACGCATGTATAGACTCATTGAGGGAACTTTATATTGAAAGAGCACTCAAGGAGTACTAATGCGTTGTATTTCTCAAGAAGATGGAAAAATCCCTTCTAAGAGAAATACATGGGACTATATGTGGAACACATGCTTTTTACATAACACTAGTCAAAAAAACTTTTTGATAGGGTTATTACTGGCCTACGACACTTAATGATGCTATGCAATTGGCCAAGACATGCCCACAGTGTCAATTTCATACTCGGCAAGTTCATCAGCCGGTATATACTTTACAAGTCATTCCCTTAACTTGGGCATTTACTGTTTGGGGAATAGATATTGTAGGACCAATGCCTCAAGGGGTCAATGGATACAAGTTTTTGTTTGTAGTCACTAATACATTTACTAAGTGGATTGAAGCTAAGCTAGTCCACAATATTACTGCTGTTGTCGCAAAGAAGTTCTTTCATAACAACATAGTGACACGATTTGGAGTTCCAAATCATCTCATTACCGACAATGGTTCACAATTTGCTAGCTATCTTTTCTTAGACTATTGCGACGACATTGGGACCAAAGTTTATTTCGTGTCTATAGCCCATCCACAGAGCAATGGTGCAGTAGAACGTGCCAACGGTTAGATTATACAGGGTGTCAAGAAACATGTTTTTGATCACATTAAGTTACGCTTGGGGGCTTGGGTAGACAAACTCTACTATGTTTTATAGGCATTATGTACCACATCCAGTCGAGCTACAAGTGAAACACCTTTTCAACTGGTATTTGGTGCATAAGCTGTCTTACCGGTTGAAATTCAACTTGGTTCGACTCGCCTAACTCACTTAGATATTAGTAATCAAAGTGATGCTCGAGAAGATGAACTTTCTCTTCTCAAAGAAAAGCGTGATTGAGCATTGATTAGGTCTACTGCATATTTATAAGCTTTACATAAATATCACAATAAAAAAGTGCGACCACGTAGTCTTCATGTGGGTGACCTGGTTTTAAGAAAAATCCAAAATCAGTCCAATCGCAACAAGTTCTCCCCGATCAGTGGAAAAGTCCTTTTACTGTGGTCTCAATTTTGTGACCAGGATCAGCTCATTCCCTCAGTGGAAAAGTTTTTTTTTTGTTCTTCAGAGTACAGTCCTTAAAGAAGTGATTCCCTTTGCATCCAGTGCATTGGGGCACTATAGCTGGCATGGGCCTCTGAGGTCTTTGAGGTGGTCTGAAAGGTTGTCTGAAATTCGGCATCAATCTTCCTCGACTTGGGCTTCCTTGATAAGAATTGGGCATGGCCTTCCATTTCCGGTCCTCTTCAATTATTCCTCTCTTCTCCTCCATCTTGAGCAATCGATTGATTAGGACATGAAAGTCTGTAAACTTGTGAGACGACAACTGGTATTGCAAAGAGTTTGCAATCCTTCACAGAATTTGTCTATTTTCCTCTCTTCGGTTGGAATATCCTCCGGGGCGTACTTTGCTAGCTAAATAAACTCGTGCAAGTACTGCTTGACCGTTTTGTTTCCTTGCTTCAAGTTTATGAATTCTCAGCGCTTCGCTTGAATGACGCCTTTTGGGACGTGATGCTTGTGGAATTGTTCCTTGAACTCGTTCCAAGTAACACTAGTACAGAAAAGCTTTCTTCTATCGGTAAAAAACACCCTTCTACTATCGGTTTTTGTACCGATAGAGATAGACACGATAGAACAAGACAGAACATTTTCTATCGGTAAATAACCGATAGAAGAACTTCACTATTCTATCGGCATCTTATGAATCTACCGATAGAAAACCCGGCGTAGTCTGACGTTTGTCGGTTGGAAAAGTACCACTATTCTAACGGTTAATTAAAAGTTTACCGACAGAAAAAAGAACACTATTCTATCGGCATATTAGGAGTGTACCGATAGCAAACTCGTCGTCAGCGGTTGGAAAAGTACCACTATTCTATCGGTTAATTACAAGATTACCGACAGAAAAAATCATACTATTCTATCGGCATCTTAGGAGTGTACCGATAGAAAACTCGTCACTAGCGGTTGAAAAAGTACCACTATTCTAACGGTTAATTACAAGATTACCGACAGAAAAAAGCTTAGTACTCTCTCGGATATGTATGAGTTCACCGGCAGGAAAGGTCACACTCTTCTAACGGTTAATTTTGGTTGTACCGATAGAAAAAAGTACGGTAGTCTCTCGGTTTGGATGAATTTACCGATAGAGCATTTACATATACTGTACTTTATTTGGATTCACAATACAGTACATTCACATATACAGTACAGATGCAATACAGTATAGATTGGATACACAATACAGTACAGATGCAAGGTAAATTTACAGAACAGATTGACACATTAAACAGTTATTCACATTTATTCACATATGTATGGACAAATACAAATTGCAATCCAATGTGGACAGTTATTCACATATATATTTATTCACATGTATATAAACAGTCTATGCAGAGTACACGAAAAGGAGAAAATTGTCATGCTGGATGTTTGGGCGCTACTTCCTCCATGACATATTGTGCCCAGATTTGTCGAAGATCTATAATCTTTGCATTTTCGTATTGGTCTTTCAACATGGCGATCTGCAAGCATGTGTGAATACTGAGTAACTAACTTCCTAATTTAGAACGTGACACCCATTTTTGAAATTTGAGTTAGCTATTGATGCTTACCTGGGGGAATCGGACAAAGTTTGTCCGCACTAGGTCGTACATGTAGCGCAGCACATAAAACCCGCATTCCCACGATTGCGGCTGCTGATGGCATTGAGATAATTGCATATGCAAAGACATGTTAGCTATTGTTTCCATAAACTAATTAAGCATAAACAAAAAGTCTCGTGAGTACCTCATATTCTTTCCAAGCTAGTAGGGAGCCCTGCGGTGCGGCATGCCTCCCTCCAGCAGACACATATTTATCAAAAGCCCTGCATTTCAGTTAGTATTGCCAGTTAATGTATTATCATTAGCTAGTGAGGTCAAAATTTAAATCAAACATATAAGTTACTTACGCCTCCATATTCCCCTTGACCACATATTCCATCGATAATCTGTCACGCATTGAATCGAGGTAGTACACCTCGTTCCTCGGCGGACAGATCACAATGAGGATCCAGTGGCCCCTGCATTGTACGTAAAAGAGGACCTCTAGCTGAAAGTACATCTCAGTTGTAACATACAAGATTGAGTTAAATTAGTACGAAATGCACTAACCTTTGGTCGTATGGCACCAGAATGAACTCCCTGTCCTGCTGCGCCATCAGCGCGCTGGATATGTACTGCTCAGCGTGAGCGGCGTCCTACTCTAGCATCGTGAGGCTTATTTTCTCTGGGTCGAGGAAACTCACCGTGTCACACGCAGCCTCCGATGCTAGCCTGTACATGCACCTGCATGCAAAGGACGGCATTAATATTTCACTGAAAGTTACTACATTTCAAATGAACTGCAACATTAATGCAGAGTTAGCAAACAGAGTTAGAAAACAGCAATACATAGCATCAGCAAACTCACAGGACTCCAGTCCGTATGATGGACATATCGAGCTCCCGCCAGTTGTAGAGGTCGAACAGATCCTCGTGTGCCACGGATATAGTCCCGGGCTTACGCGGGAACTGCCCAGGCCTGTAGGGAACTAAGAAGTTCAGGTTGTGCCGAGCTCGATGTAGGTACCACTCGTGGAGGGCTCTGGTTGATCGATCCAATTTGCGCAAAGATGCCTCCGACATGAGTGGCCACCCGTTCTTGAACCTCTCCGGCAGTCCCTGTCGCTCTTTGCCCTTGCCTTTGCCGCCCTTGCCTTTTGCCGGGGACTGTGCGCGTACCTTCGAAGGCAAGGGCGAGCTGATGGCGGCTTTCTTCCAAGGTGGAGGCGTGGATGCGCTGGGTGGGGTTGAGGCCGTCTTTGATGTGTCCAGGTTCGCACGAGATCGGGCCTCATGCCCCGAGCTGGGGGCGCAGTCCCCTGGTAGCCCGACGGGAGGCCACTTCAATTAATGAGCACGTATGTTAGACTTTGCAAGTTGAGTGTACTAAGTAGGATGTAATCTAAAATGTGTAGGATTTACTGGTTGTATTAGAAGACACTTCTTGGGCAACTGTACTAGGAGCCCACTGCCTCAGCAAGTGTCTGCAGTTCCTCTGTTGGGACTGGCAACGGAGAATTGTTGTAGCCCGGCATGGCCATGTCCACCTGTACCTTTGCGAACCCCAACCGCAGAGGTACACAGTGGACCCGGACATCCGGCCCTGACAGATATACGAATCCGTGTCCAACCACTTCCTGCCCGGCACCTACGTGATTCCGTAGGATGCAGCCCTCCGGCTTCTGCAAATTTGTAACAATTAAAACAGGTTAGCGAAACAACTCTAACAGAATGGGAGTGGCATCAACTTAAGTGCACAAATGAAGGCTTGTAGCACCTCAAGTAGATCCACTGGATCCGCGAGGACCTTCGAAGCGCAACTGCTTATCTGACCCCGCAGGGTACCGTCGTCCTGGGTATCCGCATCTGCACTCTTGGCCAGCAATGCTTCTCTCAACCGTGCGAGCTCTTCCCTAATTTGTGCGACCTCAGACTGCACCTCAGACTGTACCTCAGCCCGCATCTCCGCGCGTACCTCAGCCCATATCTTATCGGAGAGCTCGGCTTCCTTTTCCTTCCAGGAGCGGGCCTTCTTCCTCGGTGGAGCCGGATCTGCGAAACCGGCCTTCCATGACACAATGGCTCCCACGGCCCGTGTCCGCCCGGGATGCACCTTATTTCCTAGAGCCCGGGTGAGGATGTCGTTCTCCCTCTGCGGGGTAAACAATCCCTCCACTGCCTCCTTCTCAAAAGAGATCTGTTACATTTGAAGGTACCTTGTGAGACAAATTGCCTTATATACAGTTGTGCGCACATAGTTTACGAGGTTAGCCAACTTACCATTCGCCTCACAACGTCGGCGTCCCCAGGGGTTGCGAACTGCACAGACCCCGTGGAAGACACGGACCCCCTCCCCCTCCACCATCGCTTGCACCTCTCATCCCGGATCTCGGAGAGCGGCAACTCAGGGGTGTCGATGACAGGGTTTTGCTCGTCTTCCTTCTTCCACTGCTCCTCCTTCCCCGCATAGCCTCGGGATCCGAGCCGATGCGGGTGGTCGTTCCTCTTCTGGATCGCCCTATTCTTCTCGCTAAGGGCCTTGAACTCCTCAGTCCCCTTCTGCTTGGTGAATTCCTCCCATAGCTCCTCCGATATGAAGGGGTACTTCTCGCAAGGAGATTTCCCCGCAGCGAGGAAGTTACTGACGAGCCAGCTTTTAAAGTTTTTCCATGTTCCGTTCATGTCCTTCAAGCAGGCTGTCCTAGGTGTATCGTCGGGGATGTTCCACTTAGCCTGTTTTCAAAAAATGCATACAATTAATTAATCACGAGTTAGTTAAACTTTAGTATAAGCCAAGAGAACATGATTACGAAAGAGTTCAGCAATTTCAGTTAATTTAACCTTCACTTCCGCCCACAACCTATCCCTCTCGTCTGCAGTCACGTCCTTCCAGCTCTGGACGGTGATCTTCACCCTTTCTTTCGCCAACAGCCCAACGTAGGCCACGTACTTCCCAGCATTCTTTCCAATCGGCCTCCCAAATTGGTTGAACTCACAAGAAAGATCCGTGCGTTTGGCCAAACGGCCCAACGTCGTCGTGCCTCGCCCCACCCTCTTGCGCTGGGATGTAACAACTGCATCTTCAGTTACGTTGGGGTTGGCCCCAGTCGAACCACTAGTACCATCCGATGAAGACGACGACATGTCTTCCCCTACAAAACCATCAACAAACCATATGGCAATTAATTCGCCTTGGAGTTCCATAACTCAGCCCAGGACTGGAGACTAATTAGGGTGGCAAAAGGGAAAATAATACAAAAAGAAAGACATGCATAAATTACTTCCTGAACTGTTCAGAAATATTTTCTATCAGTAAACACATGAGCTGCCGATAGACCATATCAATTACCTCCACAGGAGACAATTTTTCTATCGGCAACCCCGTGAGATACCGATAGAACATAACAATGTTCTCTATATATATGGAATTTTGTTGACAAGCCACCATTCACTATCATCACATATCATTCTCGATGATTTGCCATACTAATATTCATGGGCCAACATTATTATTTCACACGTAAATATGCACACTAGCATCTAAGTGCCACTGTGCATAATCTGACAAACCTAATGCTAATGGAATATAAAGATATCTAAGTGCCACTGTGCATAGTCTTTAGCCTGTATGCAAGTCATCAAGACTTCACATCTATTAGGTTGGGAAAACTCATGTATAGGCATTTGAAACATATACATCGAAGACCCATCCACATTGCCATATATTCATACCAAGTGAGTAAAAATTCCCAACCAAACTAGTACATTGCATGGCCAGATCCAAATTATGTTTTACTACTTGTGCAGAAATATTTTCTATCAGTAAACACATCAGCTGCCGATAGAATATGTGTAAGAACACCTCCAACACATAATGTGCATTACATGGCAGTTGGATACAATTGATCACACATACAGCAGTATAGATAAGTTCAAATCTCAAAACAGGTTCATTACAGCACTGGAACATATTATGTAAACCCTAATTTAAATCAACATTGCCTGCGGAATGTACATAATCCAACACAATAGGGAACCCTAGTGTAATTGCAAAACTCGAAGAATTAGTACGTACAAAACATTAGGATCAAATAAGGAAGATGCTGGAAATAGAACGACGAATTAGGGTATTTACAGCGATCAGTTGTGGTGATGGAGAGGCGGTGTATAACGCAGCGGCCGCCGGCGAAGGACGAAAATAAGAATTGGTGGCAGTGACGAACCAGTATCCAGCCGGCGATCGTCGTGTGGGAGAGGGGAACTGAGTGGTCACGGCGGAGGTTGTGGTTTTCTTCGCTCTCGAAGAGACGCAGTGCTCTAAGTTGGAACTGTTCGACTGGAGGGAAACTCAAGGGCCGTGTACAAGTAATAAAGTAGTGGATGACCTTTTCTATCGGTACAAAAAAATAGTACCGATAGAATTATGTACGTTTCTATCAGTAAAACAAAATAATACCGATAGAAGAAGTAATTTTCCCGGAAAAATATTTGAAGTAGTGGATGCATTTTTCTATCGGTATAAACAATAAAATCCCGTGAGACCAATTTTCCCCAGAAAAATTTTATAATTAAGTGCCTGACATTATAGTATTGTGTGCCATTTTCTATCGGTAAAAACAATAAAATACCGTCAGAGTAATGAAAAGGTACAAACAATTTAACATCAAACAGACCGTGCTTGAAAGCTGCAGCATGATAAAGAAAGAGGGAAGATAGCCGGAAAATTGGAAAATTGACATAAAAAGAAATTGTTCATTCATTGTTCTTTTATCACTTATAAAAAAAATAAAACCCAAAATGCTAGGTCAAGGGGTGGTCTTAGCCCTGGCTGCATGTAGAATAGAGTCAGTTTGACTTGCAGCCAGGACGCAGGACTCCTCTAGCGACAAGTCGTCCCTAGGATCAACTACTACCGCGTCGAGAAGGCCTGCGACCTCCCTCAGCTTCGCGATGGTATCCTTAATTGTCAAACCGCAGCCAGCGATGGTCATATCCGCGGCTTTCTTCTCCTCGCGAAGACTCCTCGTCCTCGCCCTAGCATTGTCACCATCCGTCTTCATGCGCTGAATGCGCTGGAAGAGATCGTCAAGGTCAAGCCGTAGCCGAGTGTGCTTCTCCGTGAGGAGCTTGTGCTCCTCCTGGAGGGCCCTCAGCTCGGCCTTGACTTTGTCAGTGTCTTCGACGGCTCCCCTTCCCTGTGCAAATCAACAGGTCAAGAATGTACTGAACATGGATTAACAATACAGGGGTAAACCCAGGAGATTTAGAGTTCTTACCGGGGAGGGCGTGGCTGACTATCCCATGGAGGTTGCCATTGTGAAAGAGAAGATGAGGAGTCGAAGCGTTCGAGAATTAGAAAAACAACAAAATACCGCGACGCATGGCGTGGTACTTATAGAATTTCCAAAGCGACGCGTGGCGACACGGTTGAGAATTCGAAGCGCCAGAGTATTTTTCTATCGGTACGAACAACAAAAAACCGTCAGACAACGAAATACCGTGAACTAACGAATTTATTCTAACGGTACAATGTAATAATACCGATAGAATAAGAAAACTTTTCGCAGCGAAACTTTTGAAGTGCCTTAGTAATGTACTTTTCTATCGTTATGACTAACAAACTACGGACAGAAAAATTGATTTTTGGACAGCTTAATTTGAAGAAGCAAGAGGCTGCAATGAGATTTTTGCAAGTGCTATTCGAAGGGAAGAATTAAGTACTTACAGGATAAAGGTACTGTACATGTTAGAACTCATGCTGTGGAGTAAAATTAACTAATTAATTGAGATATATTAATGCTGTGAACTAGCTTATCATTAAGTTCTAAGGAAAAATGTACTAGCCTGATGTATTAATGATAAGTTGCTCACCTTGCTGCAGAACTTGTGGGCTATTTGCTTGGCATTTATCCCTGAAATAGAAAATAATCATTAATGGTTCTCAACCCATAATCCTTCTTCGTGATCATCTCGCAGATACGTTGTTTCGTCGATATCTTCAGTAGGGATAGATTGAATATCCTCTAAAAATGGAGGTATTTCATCAAATTGGTTATACTCCTCTTCGTCGACAACGTCTTCGACCCCAACAATACGTCTCTTGCTGTGGAGGACAACATGCAAGTTCGGATTGGCCGGGTCAACGATATAGAATACCTGTGTGGCTTGCTTTGCAAGTATGAATGGATCGTCTTGGTGTCCGACTCTACCAAGATCGACGAGAGTAAACCCGTAACTGTCAACTTGAACACCTCGATGGATTTCGACCCATTAGCATCGAAACAGGGGAATCTTAAGTAATCCGTAATCGAGCTCCCATATTTCGTCAATAGCACCGTAATATGAGTTCAGCGCCCTTACTGACCTGGCATCCTCAGAAATAGCAAACAGTGTCACTCCGCTACATTGCGTGCTACTCTTTGTGTCTTGAGCTATTGTGTAAAATGAATACCCATTGATGTCGTACCCCTGCCAAGTCCCTACAGTGAATCTTGGGCCTCTAGCCAACCATGTCACAGTTCACTTACGGAGCCTTCCGCAGCTCACGTGACTCTTTCTTGGATCCACTCAGTAAATTTCCTGTTATGTTCTCTGGTGAGCCAAACGTCTGACTTCGAAGGATTCTGTGACCGTAACATTACCTTGTGCTCCTGTATGTATGGCTCGACCTCCGTCATGTGTTGTACGACCCAAAAATGTGATTTTGCGTACACATCACGAGCGGGGACGATAGCTTTGAATCCAATCGTTCCGATGCCCTGAAGCCTACCCTCGTGTCGGGACCTAGGAATGCCAATTGGGTCAACCCCGGCCATGTAATCTGTGCAAAATTCAATCACCTCCTCGGCGGCATAACCTTCCATGATACTCCCCTCCGGTCGACGACGAGTCCTTACGTATCCCTTCAATACACCCATAAATCTCTCAAATGGATACATGTAGCGCAGGCACACGGGTCCACAAAACTTAATTTCTCTGATAAGGTGAACAATCAGATGGACCATAACATCAAAAAAGGATGGAGGGAAATACATTTCGAGCTGACAAAGAGTTGTAACCACATCGCGTTGCAAAGCATCCAGTCCATCCGGATCAATTACCTACGAGGACACAGTTGCGCGAAATATTCATATTAGGAAAATCTTCTAATTAAGCTCCAGAAATGGAGGTAATGAACTTATAGTAGGAGTGCACGTACTTACCTTGCAAGATATTGCGTTGAAGAAATAACATAGGTTTGTGATTGTCTCTCTGACTTTAACTGTGAGAATGCCTCTGATAGCAATGGGAAGCATCTGTAACATCAAGACATGACAGTCATGGGACTTCATGCCAACCAGTCTTAGGTCCTTCATAGACACAAGTTTTTTCAAGCTCGTAGAGTACCCACATGGAACTTTAACACTGTGCAGGCACCGATAGAATTCTGTTTTTTCTCTCTTGGACAACATATAGCAGGCCGGGGGGAGGTATGTACGCTTTCCATTCTCTAAAGGTGCAAGCTCAGTCCTTATCCCCATTTCCACCATGTCACGACGAGTTTTCACACCATCCTTCGTCTTTCCCGGAATGTTCAACAACAAACCAATCAAACTGTCACAGACATTTTTCTCTACATGCATGACGTCAACGCAATGTCGTACTTGTAAGTGCTCCCAGTACGGTAGATCCCAGAGAATAGATCTCTTCTTCCAAACATTTTTTTCTCGAGGTTTACAATGCTTACCGAACTCAGCTTTGATGTCCTTGACGCGCGAGTAAATCTCCTTACCGGTCAGAAACACTGGGGCTGATCCCTTCTCAGGCTTCCCGTTAAATGATTTCCTCTTCTTACGGTACGTGTGATGCACCGGAAGAAACCTGCGGTGACCCATGTACACTGTTTTCCGGCAGTTTCGCAGCCACATGCTCTCAGTTTCATCTAGGCAAATAGGGCAAGCCTTGGCTCCTTTTGTACTATACCCCGACAAATTGCCGTAGGCCGGAAAATCATTTATGGTGCAAAATATCAGGGCCCGCAAGATGAAATTCTCTCTCTTGTATGCATCCCACACCTTCACCCCCTCGCTCCACAATTTCTGTAAGTCCTCGATTAAAGGCGCTAGAAACACGTCAATATCATTTCCGGGTTGTCTAGGTCTTGAGATTAGTAACACCATCATGATGTACTTGCGCTTCATGCATAACCAAGGAGGAAGATTGTAGATGCATAAAAGAACCGGCCAAGTGCTATGCCGACTGCTCATATTACCACGTGGGTTCATACCATCTATACTCAACCCGAACCTTATATTCCTGAGTTCGCCGCCGAACTCAGCAAATGTTCTGTTGATGTTTCTCCATTGAATAGAATCAGCTGGGTGTCTCAGTTTTCCGTCTTGTTTCCGGGCTTCAGCATGCCAACGCAAGTGCTTCGCGACTTTCGGATTTGCAAACAGCCGCTTCAATCTAGGTATCACAGGCAAGACCACACAATTTTCGCCGGAGGTCCTTTCTTTACCTCGTGACGTTCACTGTCAATCTGGTCCCTACGCGTATACCTCGATGCGCCGCATCTTGGACAAACATGCAAACTGGAGTACTCGTTACGGTACAACACACAATCATTTGGGCATGCGTGTATTCTTTTGATTTCCATTCCCAACGGGCACAACAATTTTTTGCCGTGGTAAGTAGATCTTGGCAACTCATTTCCCTCTGGAAGCATGTCCGCTAGAAGATCTAATAGTGCCATGAAACTCTTATCACTCCAACCGTTGCCTGCCTTCAAGTTATATAATCTCAGCACAGAAGACAATTTTGTAAATGTTGCACATCCAGGGAACAGAGGCTTCTCAGAGTCAACAATCAGTTTCTCAAATTCACAGAAGTCGTTTTCGTTGTAATATTCCTCTACATCACGCAACATCTCATCTAGATTGTCGTCATCATCATCATCTACGTGCACATCGGAATGAACATTATCAAAATTCGGATGATCATCGATATTATTGCAATCCACATCCGAGTCCTGCTGATTGGTAGTAGTGGTGCTTGTTTCCTCAAGATCTTCGCCATGCCATATCCAACGGGTGTATCGCGCGTTAAAACCACGACGAATCAAATGACTTAATTTGATCAGAGTTGCTAAACCTCTTCAAGTTCATACAATCTGTACAAGGACAGAGCATATTTTTCTCTCCCTTCCTCTCCTTTTGTTGCTCAGCAAATTTAATAAACTCATTCACACCATCCAAATATTCAAGAGTAGTACGCTTTATTCCATACATCCAATATTTCCTGTCCATCTACAATTAACAAAATTTAACGAGTCAGCAATGCATGAAACCTGCCCGATTAAGTTATGTATATGTATATGTACAGCCTCTTACAACAGATACATGTGTTGAACCCTAGCCTGACGAAATTAACACTAATTAACCTAGCTAACTACACAATACAAGCTAGTTAGCTCCTAAAACATGACGCATTTCCAGCTACCAAGCTCCCAAGCTTAGAGCTACAAACTTGGAACTACACAATACAGCTAGCTTGCAAGTAGAGAGGGAGGGAGATCTAGAGGGAGAAAGAGATAGGTGTCGACAATTAAGCATACCTTAATGAGAGGGGCGCAATCAACTTCCCTCCAGCCTGCGTTGATCACCCTAGCAGTGTAGCTGCGAGCGTGGAACTTTCATCACAAACAGAGGGACACAGAGTGTAACAGAACAAATTAAAGAGCAGCTCAGCAATGGTCGAGTGAGGTTTTCCTTATAAAGGACCTTTTTCTAATGGTAAATACATGAAATAACCGTTAGACCAACTAAGGTAATTTGCCGCTCACATATTCTATCGGTAAAAACACACATATACCATTAGAGAATGTCCATTCCTGAGCAAGTACAGGTCTTGTTCTATCGGTACATATGTGTATTGACCGTTAGATCATGCATGACACAGCACGTACATGAGTTTTTCTATCGGTAGATATGTGTACGAACCGTTAGATGATGCTTGACACACAAACACGAGTTTTTCTATCGGTAAATATGTGTATTTACCGTTAGAATATGCATGACTGAGCAAATATACGTGTTTTCCTATCGAAAAATATGTGTACTTACCGTTAGAGGAGGTACTGGTACCAAACTGGGACACACATGACACCAGTTCTCACATTCAAGAAATCATATCAATGTAACATCAAACAGATCTTACATCAAACGGATCTTAACTAGAAGATAAAGCAATATTTCAAGAAATGCTAATTTGTGGATTAACTAGGAGACACAAAAATACTTTTCTTAGGTACTTGGGACTTCATCTTGCCAAAGAAATTGCACATGCCAGTTCACAAATTCAGGTACAAACATACACATGCCAGTTCACCAATACAAATTCAGGTGCAAACATACACATGCCAGTTTACAAATTCAAGTGCATGTCTGAAACAGCAGTACAAATACACACCTACCTATCAATACAATTAAATACACAAATACTCCCTACACATTCAATTGTTCATGTCCCAGATAGCAATACATGATACAGAAATATACAACAATATACAAATACAACAATTCACACATTCGATGTATATTAGAAAAGCCACGTCTGAAATTAACAACAGATCACGACGAGGACCCAGTGGCCCATACATTTTACATAAAAGAGAACCTTTGCAGGTTGCGACAATGCAACTACCGACTACAAGTTAGACCTGATACCAAAACAGCAAATGTCTGAACCACATTGGACTTAACCATAGGAGTTCAGTTCGAAGACGCCCGAGGAGCTGGAACTGCCGTCAAGTTTCATTTGTATTGGTGATTTCCTCGGACTCAAACTCAATCAACTCAACTCAACTCAACTCAACTCCATTAACAAAAAGAACCTACCTTCCAAGATGTTGTTCTGTGTAGTGATGGTGTAGAATGGCTGTGCAAATGACAACAATTCTTCTTCTCCAAGCAGGTTAGCATCTGGCCACAAGCTGGTGCATGCAAAAAAATGTAAGATGCTTTCTATAGGTCCTGATTTGAGAAACACGCCGGGCTTAAGGATCTTCTTGACCGAGCCAACCAAGAACTCGCCCTTCACGCCCTTCCAGCTCTCAACGGTGATCTTCACCGTTTCTTTCGCCAACAAGCCAACGTAGGCAGCGTACTGCGATGAAGAACCCTGAAATAGGTTGCCCCTCATGAGCATCATCCAAGGACCTGCACAGATCATAATCATATTGAAAAGAAGACACATCAAAATGAAGGATACAAAAATTGCAGAATAATTGCCATAATCGGATTAGAATAATCTAACAATATTGCTGAAATTTTACGTACCTTGCTTGGGATGCCGAAGTCTAGAGGGCGTCGATGGAGGTGCGGAGGTGCAGTGGTCGCCTGTAGAGGTGCGACGGCCGTCCATGGAGCTTACGGGTTAGGACCACAAACGCCAGATGAACTGTGAGAATGAAAGAGACATACCCGTGTATTTATAGTACTAGATAAATTCTATCGGTATAAAAACCTAATACCGATAGAATAAAAACACCTGTAGAAGGCGAATGGTTCTATCGGCACAATACATATTACCGATAGGAATTTTTGTACATACTCTGTCGGTATATATGTCCATTACCGATAGAATAAAAATATTTGTAGAAGGCGAACTGTTCTATCGGCACACTACATATTGCCGATAGGAAATTTTGTACATACTCTATCGGTATACGCATACATAACCGATAGAATAAGTCTAGTTGTAGAAGTCGACCAGTCCTATCGGTGCACAACATTCTCCCGTCAGTACTTATGCATATATTCTAACGGAAATTATGTTCATCACCGCTAGAGTAAATCATACTGCTTCTTCTATTGGTAAGTTTCTTATAAACCGATAGGGAAAATACACCCGTTGGGCTTTTATGACCGCGAGGCACATTTTCTATCGGTTTTCTGCTGTATCGCTAATAACCGATAGAAGATAGGGGTTAGTAGACTGCATTTCTGTACTAGTGTGATTCAATCTCTGTTGGGGTGCACCGTCTGATATTTTTCCCACCAAGCTGCGGCAGATCCAGATAATTGATGTGGTCCGTATAGGAGCTTCTCCTCATCACTACAGTTAACGGTGTTCAGCTTTCTCTCCACGTCTCTCAGCCAATCGTCGGCTACAATAGGGTCTTCGGTACTTGAGAAGGTTGAAGGGCATGTCTTCTGAAAATCGGTTAATCTTGCTCCAATTGTTGATCCTTCCGTATGTCCGAATGGTAAGTGCTGCATCAGTTGCCCTAAGATTTGGTTCTGTATAGACATGGCTTGTTGTCTGTTTTGCACCATCCATATCAACACCTCACTAATATTTCCTCCCTGTGGCATGGAAGATGATGATCCAGGCTGATCTTGGTTTGCACGAGCTCTGCTTCCAAACATGTTTCTCCTATCATCAACGTCCTCTTTGGTCATTCTTCCTTGAGATCTTCCTCTAGTGTTAACCATTCTGCTCTGACAAGAGGTCAAAGAAACGACTGATGATTCAAGAAGATTACAGATAGGGTATGAGCAGAAAGCTGATTTAATCCATGAGACTAGGATGGGAAACTGCAAGATGTCTTTCATAAATTAACTTCTCACAAAGTACATAGTTTTGCCTCTACAGCTTACAGGAATAATCAACAACCAACATAAACCAAAGAAACCACAAAACAAAGCAACTACTACACCAGGAGTTCTAACGGTTACAAGGGGGTTTGGGCACAAGAAGGGTTAGGTCAGGAGAAAAGCCAGGATCACATATCAGCATTGGAAGAACCACATGTCTCTACCTCTTCTGGGTCCTCTTCCTCCTGATCCTCAACTACATCCATAAGGTCCAACTCCATGTCATCATCTTTTCTTCATCTTCTGATGAGGCGTTAGTGTCGTATTCAACAACTTATTTTCCTTTGCCGACGGTGACTTGTTTCCTTCCTATTGCGTTGCGACATTTAGGTGCTTGGGAGTTGATTACAATGCCATGCGATGCAGGTGTGTAATAGCCAAGGTAATCCTTAGGCCTTCCCACACTCTTGCGAGCTGTAACACTCATTCTTGGATGGCTTCTCCTATTCACTTGACGAGGATTGACACCCGGGTCACTTCTAATAAACTTTTGGTTCAAGACGAGTTCGAACCAGACATGTATCTGGTGATGCGAACTCAAGCTATTCTGAGGGGCATCACCATGAGGTCGCAAGCTTTACGCGATCAGGTCGCGGGTTTTGTGCGATCAGACCGACAGCCTTGTGCGGTCAGAAGTTCGTATGCTATACGCGGACTGGATATCCGGGATGTTGTGCAATCAGCCTACATTCCGCGGTCAGAACGTTCTCGACCAGGGTACTTGGGGTTTATTCGGTTATCCTTATGTCAGGATATTCCAAGAATCCCGAGAATTCCTCCACGTTGAAGACCAACCGTCAGAGGTTATTATATGCGGTTATTCATGATTAACACGTGTTAATAACCTCCGTGGAAGTTAACAGCAGTTCTGCAACAACCGCATCTAACCGTTTGGTGCAGTTTTCTTCATATGGCACCTTTTCGACCAGTATAAAAAGGTGGCAAAGTACATCAAACGGGGATGGAAGACATTGGGAAGAACAAGACTCCTAACACGAGTGAGATACAGAGTATCTCAACCATTCAAATAGCCAAGTCTACGGCTTAGATTAGACAATATTCACAAATCTCCTACAGCTTCTCCTTGTACACCCTTACAGGGAAAATCCTCGCCTGTGAGGACTTTTCCCTCCATTTGTAAACCTTTTATCATACTTAGTGAAATCTCAACAGGACGTAGGGCTATTACTCCCACCATCGAGAGCCCGAACCTGTCTAAACTCTCTGTGCTCCTGTTCACCATTGTTCAGCATACCTTCCCGGAGGGTCGCCCTGAAAGGTCTCACTCTTTACAAATTCTGCATAAGTTCGGCTGAGAATCCTGAGTCCGAATCGTCGACATCACTAATTCTGAAGATTCTAGATCTCGTGTTCTATTTGGTCAAATCAACTCTTGAATCTATTTCTCCCTCTCTTGGAGGTCCGCATGGGTCTTTGCGATAATGGTGATCATCACGTGCGCACTCATGCTCACAAAGCAAGCGAGTATATCCCATCTCCAAGGCTTGAATGACATCTCTGTTCTTCGTCAGCATGGCCTCTCTCTGGTCGCTGGAAGGAAGAACTGATCGACGTTCCGACCTGGGAATCTGGTAAGGCACGAAACAAAAAGGGGAATCTAAAAGAAAGTCATCATACAACTGCCGCATGGTGCCTACGGTGCGACAAGCAGCATCTAGAATCGTGTCTTCCTCTTCTGCTCTACAAGCTTCATGTCTTACTGATCCTCTCCCATGATCTGGAATCTCATAGATGATCACTAAAGCACGAAAGCCATAGGGCCTACCATCCACTTCTTCTTGCCGAATGTAGTACACCGGTCTCTGACTGTCCAGTGCTCCGACAAATCAAGTTTTCATAATTAGATTTTTGTCAAATAATCTAGCAATCTCTACTTCAGGGATGCCAATATCTATCTAGGGTCACGGCCTACAATCGAGCTTTATGCTCTGATACTATAATCTGTCGGACCCTCATTTGAGGAATCCGATGGCAACCGCCCAGGTGGGTTGCACTCAGAAAGGTACAACATAGCTCATAACTCAAGAGATACAATGATTGCAATAAGGATAAATAAACAGATACAAGGTCGAAAAGACCAATATTACAATACCATAATGCCAAGAATAACGCTAATCAGAGTTAATACAAAAATAACAAGTTTTTCATCACACGAGTCGATATCAAGGTACCGCACACGAGAACAATACAGAAAGCAACAATAAAGATCTTCACTTCCACTGGAAGCGCTTCTGGTAGGGCTCCCACTACATTTGACTCCACTTGATGCGTGACCCTCCTAGATCGTTGAGTCATCTGGGGCACTTCCCTCTTCGGCTTGGTACTCAAAACCAAAGGAATCGGGATTGACAAGTCCCTCCTCCGAAGTTGTATGCAAAGGCAAGGGTGAGCACGCTTTCACATGATGCTCAGCAAATCTCATTATAAGAATACAAGTATATAGATGACGGGTTCTTCAAGAAATGAGGTCTTTGTCTCATTCATAAGGATAAGATAAGTTTTTCACCCTACAGTTATGAAGAAAGGTTTCTAGTTCCAAAAGCAATATTTTGAAATCTTAGACTATACTTTAGAAATCATTGTGTGTGGCAGTCTTTCATGAATCACCACTTTTATTAGTCAGTATTATGAAAATCTTACCGAAAACTACTTGTGCTGAACAACATGGATACAATCCACCACGAGCAGACTCCATAACCTGGGAGCTCAGAGTATCTGATACTTTCTAAACATTTTGCAAAGGTGTACCCCTTTAAATCCACTTCTTCACTCGACTTTCAAGTTGGTACCTCTCCATGCGACTCTTACGCATGTGACAAGGTCGAGATCACACAACAGTTTTGCAGTCTAATATTAACAGTATCTCTGCCTGGTAAATAGACGGTTAAGTCTAAGATACTGTTGTGAGTCCTCCCCACTGCCTTACTTCCTAACCTTGGTCCATGTCCTCGCAAGACACTTGACCTACGGATGCAGCCGCGCACGATTCAATCCAAGCATAGGGCGACTTCCTTCTTACACCTTATCCTCTCATTATTTTTCTGATCTCACACCACTCACGGCCATCTACAGTCCACCAGTTTCCTCACAAGAAACCAGACCGACATACCATGCAAGGAACGGTTAATACCGAGAAGCTACTAAGTTGTGCCTGTCCCATACCAGGCAAGTGGTCGGTATGATTTTCATGTCGCATAGAAGCACAACACAAGATTCATGTCCTTATGAACCTATAGTGAGGAGACATTCACATCCACGATGTGCACACAGCAACCAACCATTCAAACCATCCTCACTATCGATGTCAATTCACATTTCCTTTTTCAGAAGAGGTTTCAAGCTTTTTCCTTACACATTTGACATTTAATGCTTAATGTATATATTTAAGCATAGCATAATCTAAGCATGACATCCTAGGATGACAAAGGTGCATGTGGTATACAAGCATAAAGAGGCTTCGTGAGAGCTTAGGTCATAACTATTCACATTCTTCCAATATAGAATTTAATTTGAATATAAAGCATGCATATACTTGAAAACAGTTAATCTAATTTACTCTGAAATACTGGGATAAACATGATCAAGGGTGGAGACTTGCCTAGCAATGTAGGGTCAAACTGCTCTATTGGGTCCTCAAAGACTTCTCCTGATCCTTCCACTTCTGACTCTGACCTCGCAAGCAAACAAAGAAACAACACGACACATCCCACTACATAAGCATACAGAAAATACGTGTTTCGGGAAAATTATAAGTAAAGTATAGGCATGCATGCAAACGAAAAGATCTAGTGAAGATAGAATAGTAGGAGAGAAGGAACTTGGGTCTGGTCCACAAGGTTTATCTCGGACGCGACGAATGTCTACAGGCCGACATTCGATTCGCGGCTAGATAATGTCTGAGAATGACATAGGGCTAGTCTAGAATTTTTGGAAGGTCAAAAAGAGTGCACAGTGGTGCATTAGGTACTAAACACACTGGGAAAAAAAGACAAAGTGGTTCCCACAGAAAAGTCCAGGGAAACAGAAAAATTGCAGCTAGGTCCCTGGCACAGGAAAAAGAATGCCACTGCATAGTAGCGAGCTAGGGCACATGCATCTGAGCAATCCATGCAGCCGCTGCTTCGCCAACCTTGTCAAATGCACAGGCGTGATCAAGGCAAAGCTATTGGTGAAGTTGATTTGGCAGAGATGGCTTGACGGCGGCGAACAACAGGATTCAGTTCGTCAGCCGCTAGAATCAAAGGTGAGCTACGGTGACAAAGCACTAAGATATATTAAACTTCAAATTGACTGAGGGATTTCACTGATGGGGTGCTACTGATCGTACCGGAAGGAGGGATTTGGTTGTGATTGAGTTTCTAAGCTTGTCGGTGTTGACATCGAGCTCGAGAATGACGGCAAGGGATGCCATCGATACACGACAATGCAGGCTAATTGGCTCAGGCTACACCATCTAGGGGATACAAGAAATGTGTAGGTTAGGTCAATTTGGCTAGAGGTACAGTGGAGTGTGCCGGCGACGTGAACCTTCTATGGCGACGTGCAAAGAAACAGAAAACCTACAATTCGAGCTTCAATTTGAAAACTGGCTTCACAGGCTTGCTAAGAATCAGCCAAGGTTTGATTTGTTCTACAAAAAGGATTGAAGAAGATGGCTGGGAAGAGTTCAATTTCGGGAACAGGGCAATTGGCCTTTCACGGTGATCACCGGCGATGGGGTTCACCAGCGTTGAATTGGATGCTCGAATATAAAGAAATAGGCTTAAGGAACTTGCTGGTATGGTTGATTTGAAGTTTAGAGTAGTAAAGAACTTTGGCGACGTTTGCCTCAATGGTGACTTGCTGGGGAAGAAGAAGAAGGTGAGGGAGGTGAGTGGGAAATGGTTAAGTTTGATTGCACAATGAAGAAATGAGACGACGGAGGTTGCGAGGGAAATGGCATGAGACTTGCACCGGGGGAATGACTGGTCGAGCACAGAAGAAACAGTAGCAAACGACGAAGCAACGGCGAGCAGGTGGCTCACTAGCTTTTCCAGCGACGGTCGGGGGCGTTGGGACTTGATCCAGTCCGACGCAAATGCGGAGGTGATGACGCAGCTCTGACAACGACACGTACGGGCATGCAAAATTGAACCTCTTCGTGCTGTTCAATGGGTGCTACGGCGATGCTCCAGGTGCAGATACGTGCGCACATGCACGAGCAAGAAGGGCACAAGCACGGGAGACGTTGAGGCTTGGCCGGAGACGAGGGAACGCGGCGAAAGGGCACACAAAGCTCTGGTCGAAAGGTGGCCAAGGTCCTAGTCGAAACTGCAGCCGGGGCCTGGTCGAAAAGGACTGAAAAGAGGGGTTTGGATTGGTTTGTAATTTTAGAAACTTGATTTAAGGACTGATTTGCAAACCTGGTAAAAGGCTTAGATAAAAAGGGGTTTAGGTTCACAAAATAGGCATATTAAACATAACAAATAGTTTAGCAGTGATAAGAGACGAGACTCAAACTTTTGATAAAGTTTTCAGTCAAAACAAAAATAGGGTAGTTTAGGGTAATTAGGGTTTGAAATTTGGCGAGGCTGAAAACTAGGGTTTAGGATAAGATTCTAGAATCCTTGCAAAAGGGAAACTTGTTTAGAATAGCGATTGGGAGGTATTCCCTGGATTGGATTGGAGTTTAGAATTGACTTGTGGCTTTTTAGCCTTTTTTGGGCTCTCTGGCAATTTGAAAAAGGACTAATCCGTGATACTTCTGAGCTGATTTGAGAAAAGGGGTCCAAGCAATGGAATTTTGCCATCAATCTTTTGGGATAAAGTACTGGCATACCTTGGATCACAATTTTAAAATAAGAGATTTGAATCAGGGTAATATTTGGAAAAACAGGGGTGTTACAATTTCCCTGTTCAATTAGCTTGTTTTTTTTAATAATAAAATGCTTCTTTCACTCTGTATTATGACTATGTTCTCATTTTCTGTCCTTTGTTTTCCACAAGCTAAGCTTGGGGGCTAATCGCAAATAACCATCTTATTGGGATGTTTAAAGTGGATTCATTGACCAATCTTATGGTCGCATCTAGTTAAGACATCTCTAAATAAGTCGTTTCTTAACACATACTAGACTTACTAGTATGTTTCTGATCATTTGGGTGGCTGTTCGCAAAAAGCTTTAGCATTTACTTTAAGTTGTTTATCCTTGTGATTTCATATTAACTCTAGTTGAGGTTTCTCTTTTTAAGCTGTTTCTCAACGCATAAGAAACTTGCTAGGCATGTTTTTATCCCGAGATTACTAATCTTCAGTATTAGTGATCTCAAGAGGGAGGTTAGGAGAACATAACTATAACATTAGTTGAAAGTTGAGTATGTTTATATAGTTTTAAATTCTGTTAAATCATGCATTTGCATTTTCTATTAGATATATTTGTTTGCAGGTTATAAATAATTTGATACGTCAAATTATTTTGGTTTCCCATTGTTAAAACAAAAACTTACAATGAGAAGGAAAGCCTTAGGTAAGCTTGAGGTTTTCCAATAGTTTCTTGACTATGGGCTTAACCTCCGCACCTCCACTATTGTCGCGCTCATCTAATCTTCATTATCAAAAATAACATCTTCCGCCACTAAGTTCAGATCTAAGTTCGGACCATGGCAATGTCTTAGTTTGCACAAGATAGAAGAGGCAACAATACCAACACTGGTCCTGGCTGTTTCCTTGTACCTCTTTGCAAACTCTAGGATATTATCGACCAGAGAATCAGCCTGAGCTGCGACCAAGGCACAAGACTCCTCGAGAGATGAATTATCCTTCTCAGGAGCAATCATTGTTTCCTTGACTGAGTCTGCAACATCTGTCATCTTATTGAGAGTAGCCTGTTCAATGATGATGCAGTTCTTGATGATCTTCTCCAGATTATTCTTTTCTTCTTCAAAAATCTTTGCATCATTCTTGGCTCTCTCCATAATCCTTTGATTCAAATTGTGAAGTTTTTCGAGATCATGTCCTCGTCGGATATATTTCTTTTCGAAATCTTCTTTCTCCTTGGCCAACTTGGAGTTTATTTCCCTTTGACCTGGTCAGAAGGAAAGATAAAAATGGTTTGATTAGTTCATGATAGATTACAAATGCAATGGTAAATGCTACAAAAGTGGACTTACAATTCAAATCGGCTTGCATTTTTTCTTGGAGAGCAGCATATACACTTTTATTTTCCTCCAAGGATGAGAGGGCTTCAGCAAGTTTGCTGTTGTTTTCCCTCAGAGCTTCTGCTACTACAGTCTCCTTCTCAAAAGGCTCCTTAGCAACCTCACTTGTCAAAGTAGAGTTCTTCCTGTGACAATGAGAAGTGTCATTCCAATTCACAGAGGATTAAGATTAGAGCAAGATACTTACTACTCTAGTTGGTTGCATTTAGCTTGGACGACCTTAAATTGATCAATTAATAAGTTCACCAAGGTCGAATGTCAAGCAGAGTTCTACAATGAACTAAACATCTGAAGATATCTCTCAGAGAAAACAATAAAATATATTTTGTAAAGACTGTAAGATCGAGGATGCCGACTAGAGGGGGGGTGATTAGGAGGCTTTTAAATTTTCTTCCCCGCTAAGCAATTTTAATCACGATAATTGTTTGAGCTAAATTATACAATGAGGCTTAAAGGCAATTTAAACAATTTGTTGCATTCAACTAAATGAACTATTCAATATGACAAGTAAGAATGATAAATTTAGCAATTGTGTCAAGATGAAAGTAAAGCAAGTATAAAATACACAATTGACACAATATTTTTACCGAGGTTTCAGAGACTCGCCCGGTCTCCCTACTCCTTGTTGAAGTGCTCTCTCGGAGCCTCGCTTCTATATCCACGAAGGATATCTCACTAGGGTTGCTCCTTCTCCACACGGATAGGCGAGCACCACACCTTTCACAATCCTTTGCCGACCTCTCCGACAAACTTCAATTGGAGAGATCTCAGCTCTCCTCCGACACCGTCTAGGCGAAGGCGATGGCCAAGAGTAACAAGCCGGATGCGCTTTCACTTGAACCAACCATGTGCTAGAAGCTCAATGATGCAAATGAGATGCTCAACACTCTAGCACTAGCAATCTAATGGAGATGAAGTGCACTAAACACTCACTAACTCTCCCTCAAGATTCTCTCAAATCCACTAAGGATTTTGGGCTCAAATCTAGCCTCTAGATGCAAAATAGCAATTGCAAACACTTGGCTAGCTTATCAGCTGAATAATGAACTCCTTGAGCACACAAAAATAAAGGCAAACACGAAGTATTTATAGCCCTCAAAGAAAACTAGCCGTTTGCAATCAGATGCGTCATTTTTGTACAGGCCGGACAATGTCCGGCCACTTCGGACACTGTCCGGCCAGTATATAAAAAAAATACGCCCATTGCACAAAATGTCAGAGACCGTTGGGGCCATTTTTTGTGAAGGCCGGACAATCGGACAATGTCCGGCCACTTCGGACAAATAGCCCCGAACGGATGCATTTGTCTCTGTTTCATTTCTCAGCTCAAAAAAATTTGTACAGGCCGGACAATGTCTGGCTATTTCGGACAAAGTCTGGCCCATTGCACACTGACAGTAAAACAAACATAACTTTTGATCCAGAGATCCGATTGAGGTGATTTTTAGCTTGTTGGAAAGATAACTTAGAGCTCTACAATTTTGTCAACAGGAGAAAGACCTAGAAAGGTTTAGAAACTTCTAAAAAACTCAGAAACTTTCCTACTATCAAAATATTCAATCCAAAAATAATCTCAAATGCAATTTGGGGTATTTGCACATACGAATTTTGCCGTTTTCTCGCGGATGTGATTGCTGTCACTCAGCAACGACCACGACCACATAGGTTTGACATCCGATCAAAAACAAGTGGTCGATAGGGTTTGGTCGAGCGTACGCAAGCGGCCGAAGACTGGTACGACCAGTCCGAACTCCTACGACCACGCCCAAACCCTAAACAAAAAGCTTCCAAAAAAGCGACACGACCACGACCACGTATCAACACTGATACGATCAGAATATGCAAATACGACCACAACTAGCACTAGATAAATAAACCAATTTAAACAGCTGGCGATCACGACTAAGTGCAGTTTTCAAAACATTTAATCTAATGCACATGAACTACACTTAGACTCACTAGTAATGCAAGACACTAGTGCAAGATGATATGAATGCATCTGAGCTTCCGCACTAGATAGATTCAAGCTACTAGTTTCCGACCCCTCTTAATAGTACGGTCAAACTAGTAAAAAGAAACCTATCAACCCGGTCTATCTCCAAACACTGAGACCGGTAAAACCCTAAGAAAACAATCCTTAATCTTGGATTTTACCTTAGGTGGAGTTTGACCTCGTGAAGCTCGATCGCTCGACGCTCATCATCGCAAAGCTCGTCCTTGCTAAGCTTGACCTTGCTCGGGATGTCTCATATCGTCTTCATCCTCCTCACGTCCTTGCTCACTTTTATCCTGCAATCAAACTGAGACTACAATACGTACACTCAATACACAATATTAGTCTCAAATATAGGTCGTCATTAATCACCACCAGAGAAACTACTCCACACAGGAGTTAGCTCGATAGTTTCTCTTTCCAGTGAAATAACGCAACCATATTCAACGAGTAGCAAATGAGTATGAGATAGAATACGATCATATAGATCGTAGATGATAAACACATACGCACACAATCTATACTACTCATGTCAAGATATCAATCAACCTAGATGACCAAAGTGATGAGCTCCCCCTCAAAATGTGCATCGACATAAAATTCACAACTGGAGTCATCGGTCTCAAGGTTTGTCATATAACATCTTGATCAATCAATTTGCACAAGCTTGATGCAACCACCGAGCTCCCCCTCTACGTATGCATCAATATCAAACCCGTAACTGAGGAAACATTCAATTCAGGGTTTACCGATAATCAATTCAATTCACTTGTGCTAAATTAGGATTTATCTAATTTGTCATTTGATCATTAAAAACTGACATCTTCAGATTAACTTTAATCACAATGGATTTATCCAAATTGTCATTAATCATCAAAAGCTAAATACTAAGATCTACCTAGATCCAACAATCTCCCCCTTTTTGATGATTGATGACAACACCATTTATAAGCTTAATAAATCCAAAACAGAATTTTCAGCTCCCTCTCAATATATGCAAAAATATATCGGAACTGAACACAACATCTAATCTTATGAGTTAAGAGATATACATGACAATTGAGCACAAGTTCAATCAAATCATCTTCCAAAAACATCAACTTTCTCAATTTTTCTAACTCAAATATCTCTTCCAAAGATTGATGTTAATGATATCAAATAATATCTCTCCCCAAATATCATTATTAATCTCAATTTTCTCCTATCATCTTTCTCAGATATCAATATCAAATCACCAATTTGTACCCATTTGATATCTATCTCTCCCCCTTTGTCAAGTTAGTCAACTGACTCTAATGTCTCCCAAATTCTCTCTAAATCTCTTCCCCTAAGGCTTTCTCTAAAGCTTATCTCTAAAACATTCTCTCTCAAATACTATCATTCTCTCTCAAATACTATCTCTCCCCCTTTGTCATCAAGCACAAAAAGGAAGTATTGAGAACTTAAATTTGGAGAAACGATATTTTCTAGGGCATGAGATTTTATATGAAATGGTTTTTATGCAAAAGCATGACTTCAAGAAGGTTAGTTTCAAGGGATTTTGAAAATCACATTCAAAATATGGAGAAGATATCAAAACAATCAACATACAATGAATATATCGATGTCACTTATCTCTATGGCATTTGATCCATTTTTAATCATTCAAAGTCTTGATGCATTTAATAGTTTGATGTGAACATATCTGCTAGATGCATATTTGCCATATCTTGATTGATCTCAATATCCTCTTTATGCCACAAGGTCTCTTATACAATGATGTCGTATATCAATATACTCTAACCGAGTGTTTTGAATCAAATTATTCATCATCTTTACGACACTTCCAATATTTCATAAGAGTGGCATCCATTCGAAAACAATTCTATAATCCAATGTTTCATCCATAAGAATTTAAGCATAACAACCATCGGACGTATTCTTTCAATCTATCCTTCAAGTCGTAAGATCCAAATCCAAATAATCAAGTAATTCAAAATTTGTATTTTGGATATCAAAGATCTATCTAGGATTGTATTTCAATTACCTAAGAATGCATTTAATGGAAATGATATGACATTTCTTAGGAGATAATCGAATTCTAGCATATTTGCAATCACTAAATATGATGACGAGTCTAAATGCGGTAAAAGAAATCAAAAACTATCAATCAAGGATCGATAGAGTTTAGAATTGACCGCTTTTTCGTGTTCGTCCATGTCGAGATGTTCATTTGTAGGTTTGAGAGTTGTAATAGCTTCATCATCTTGTATCTCAAAGTTTTTGAGCGATTGCTTCACATGCTTGAAATTACTCTTGAACATCGTGTTCTTGAGTTGCTTGTTTTATCGTGCATGGAAGTGACGTAGCTCTTGAATTATCTCGCTTTCTCTTAACATCATCTCACAAAAATTCTTGATAGAGGGATTCATTAGTATAATCAAAAATCATGTCATCAATATGTATTTGACACACAAGAATGTAATGTCTCAATTGAATGGTTGATGATGATTGTGTCAAACTTCTAATTTTTGGAAATCATTTGATATAAGAGAGGATTTTGAGCTTTTAAACCAATCCTAATTTGAAACAATGGATTTAATCCTCAAAAATTCACTTATTTTGGCATTTAAGATAAAAACACATATAAATGAGAGATATGCCAAAAGAAGGTTTGTCGAAATATATGTAGGTCACAAGGTTAAGAGAGGGATATATGACCTCTTGAAATATTCAAATTTTCAGAAGAATACTCAATTTAAAAAATTCATTTGAATATGCTCCAGAATCATGAAGATAATTTTTATTTAATATCCAAAACACAATTAAAAACATTTCAAACTCCATCATATGAATCATGATCAAATGCAAAGATATGGGAAGAAATTAGAGCAAGGATGTGACAAAACTAGGAGGCAAAAGAATCAGCTGAAAAAGAATCAGAAATCATCCAACTTCACACAGTCCGGACAGTGTCTGCTAGGGCCGGACAAAGTCCGGTAGGGGCGGATAGAGTCCGGCTCTGGGCGGACAACGTCCGGACGGCTCAGTTAAACGCCTGAAAACTTCTGAAATCTGTGATTTTTGCAATTTTGCTTTAAAAATGAAATCAAGTTCCATAATAGATTTGAATGGCAAGTTAGGAACTTAGTTGGATACCAATTGAATGAATTTTATTTGAAAAAGATCTTGAATTTGATTCCTCAAAAGTGATTTGGGGTAAAACGGGTAAAACAAAAGTGATTTTCTCGAAAAACTTCAATTCTTGAAGAAACTTGGATTTTTCTGAAGTTTTGGACTTAGATGAGTTTGAAATACCATTTCAAACCAAGACATGGAAGAAAGTTTAGTCCAAATAGCTAAAATCACAAAAATGCACTTTTGGGTATTTTCGGGTCGATAGCCGTTTTCGGGCGACCTAGGATATGTGATAATTTGAAAACCATAGGCCTTTTGAGAATAAGTTCAATACGAGCTATCTTTGGGTGAGTGAGTTCTAAATGTTTCATGTAGAAAGTTTTTATCAAATCTCAACCCATCTTGTTTTATGGAAATAAATCATTTTGGGCTAAAACAAGATTCCGAAGACTTCAATTTTGTCGAAATTTTGCATTTTTGCTCAAAAGCATTTTGTTTCACCTTCAAAAGCTTTGAAAACATATTTGAAACGTATTTGTGAAGGTTTTGTGATAATTTTGAACATTTTGAAAGTTTTGAGGTCTTTTTACCTTTTTGCTCGAAAATGACCCTTTTTACAAAACATATGCATAATTTGATATGTGTGCACAATTAGGGTATACAAGGATTCAATGACTTTGAAGTTTCTCCCCCTAAATGTGTCATCCAAGTTTGGTCATGAAAAATGTGCAAGAGATGAAAATGATCTATTTGAAAATCAAGAGCACAACAATAATCCAAAAGGACTCAAATCGAGAAAACATTCAAATAACCACCAAAACTCATGAAAAGTTTCATAGAGATAGAACACATCAACACAAGAACATTTCATAAAGATCCAAGATTCAAATATTTTAGTCATTTTAAAGAATTGAGAAATTAACATCCGAATAGACTAAAATTTTCTTAAACATGTTGGCTTCTTTATAATCATCAAAACATATGCAAAAAAGTTCCAAAAATTCCAAATAAATTTTGGAGATAGATACTGCAATGAGGAACAAGATTACCTTTTATAGTGAAGCCAAAATATGATCCAACAATGAGATATGAAAAAGACAAATGTTGATCAGATCTAAAGATTCAGATTTCAGGTTTCAGAAATTCATTTTACACCTTTAAACACACCTGAAAATCTATGCAAATGACTTCCAATAATTTTGAAATAAATTATCAAGAAAGAAAAATCATAGAGGATAAAATTTCATATAGAAACTTTCTTAAAATAGTCAACCAATAAAGAGATATGAAAATGACAATTCAGCCCAAAACCACGAGAAAACTGAATTTTGCAGATTTCATTTTCAATTTGTGAAAAGAGTCAATTTTGCTCAAATCAAGTCCAATTGGGATGAAAATTTGCAGGAATGAATTTCATTGCATCAAATACATTTTCCAAGAAGAATTTTCCAAAAAGGATTTTTCAATTGAGAGTTATGGCCAAATGATGTTTGTACTAAGCAAAGGGATTGGTTTTGACAAACTTTTGCAAATTGAGTTCAAATTTTATTTTCATGATATTTTTGACATGAAAGGGCTTACATGAGTTAAACATATCATTTTGAGTCCAGTTTCACTCACAAAGGCCATAGAAATGGTCAAACCCATGTTTTGCATGTTTAGGGTATTTCGGGTCAAAGCAAGTTTTTCGGTAAGATTCAAATACCCATAACTTTCAAATGATAACTCTTTTGAGAAAGTTTTCAATATCAAATTTATTCGGATTAAGAGTATCTAGGAGTTTTGTAAGCAAGTTTTAGCAAAAACCAAATAGATTTTGATTTGTGTTTGAAAACGATTTTGTTGAAAAATAAGATACTCGAAGATCCTTTTGAGGCTAGTTTTTAATAGAAATACTTTTTAACATCATTTCTTCATCCAAAGCCTCTGAAAACCTTTTAAATACATTTTGACGACCATTTAGATAGAAATTGATGACTTTTGGCCTTTTGAGTGAAAATTTTGACATTTTGACCAAATGAGCTCATTTTTGAAAACATATGCTTGCAATTTTGAAAAGTCTTGCATATGGAGTGCAATAGACACCGGAAGCATTTTAAATTATAACCCCCAAATGATGCAACAACATAGGATTTAAATTTTCACTCTTTTGCAAAATTTGCCATATGAATTTAAAACAACAAAGGACAAAAAGAGAAGATGCAATGCAAATGTTTTTATAAAATCACATCAAAAGATTTAAGTTCTTTTTGGTACCCAAACCATACTAGGCCCTCTAGCCTTGTCACATAGGTTTTTTGGTACCCAAATAGCACTATCTTTAGGTTTTTGAAAATGGCAATTAATTGGTTTTGCAATTAAGCCCATTTTTGAGTATGAAATCAAATAAGAGTCAAAAGAACCAACTCCAAAAGGATTAGATGCGCACTCATTAGAATGTTGCCCTTTTAAGTGATATGATAAACATGAAGTATGAGAGGGCTTTTCGAATGAATTTGTATGAGTGTGATAGAGTATATTATGCCTCTTACTAGATGAGTGTGCATGATTTAATTTTTCCCTTTTAAATGAATATTTATGTTCTAAGGGGGGTTTAACAAGCATAGCATTACCCACATGACATCTAGAAAGGTTTTTGCTCAATCTCTTTACTTTACTCCTAAGTTCATCATTTTTGACTTTAGATGCTTGAGATGATTCTGTGTTAGCATGTGAAATATGATAAGAACATGACGGTATCTCATCACAAGTAAATGAACTAGAAGGCATAGCACAAAAATCACTAGATGAGCTAGACATATCAAATGATGATTGACTAGAACCAACACCATGGCATAGAGATGAGTCGCTAGATGAATCATGGCATGAGTTACTACTATCATCCAAACAAGCATGTGAATTAATAATTAAATCATTAGACATATTATCACATGAAATACTAGAATCCACAAAACTAGCATTTGAATCTAACCACGAATTAACAATTGAATTATCGCTAGCGTGTGGAGTAGAAGTGTGTGACTCTAAAGATGGATCAATATAGGAGTCACAAGCAACTCTAACATCTAATATACATGTTGAGCTAATAGTATTCTTGGCAAGCAAAGAATCATAAGAATTTTTCAATTCTTGATGTTGCACTTTCAAAGATGAGTAATTATTTTTTAAAGTGCTAAAGTTTTGAGTCAAATTGCCAAGAAAATTGTTGGGGGAAATCTCTGCGAGACTAAGTCCAGGTAAGTTCACATGTGCCCGGGGACCGTGGCCTCCGGTGCCTGCCCTGGGCGCCGCCTTCTGGCCCCCGGGACATTGCCTCCTGGGGATGTCCCGGGCGCCGCCCTTTGGCTCCCGGGACCCTGCCTCCGGGGCGTGTCCCGGGCGCCGCCTTTTGCCCGGGGACCGTGGCCTCCGGTGCCTGTCCCGGGCGCCGCCTTTTGCCTGGGGACCGTGGCCTCCGGTGCCTGCCCCGGGCGCCGCCTTTTGGCTCCTGGGACATTGCCTCCGGGGCATGTCCCGGGCGCCGCCTTTTGCCCGTGGACCGTGGCCTCCGGTGCCTGCCCCGGGTGCCGCCTTTTGGCTCCCGGGACATTGCCTCCGGGGCATGTCCCAGGCACCACCTTTTGCCCGGGGACCGTGGCCTCCGGTGCCTGCCCCGGGCGCCGCCTTTTGGCTCCCGGGACATTGCCTCCGGGGCATGTCCTCCAGGGCATGTCCCAGGCGCCGCCTTTTGGCTCCCGAGACCTTGCCTCCGGGGCATGTCCCGGGCGCCGCCTTTTGCCCGAGGACGGTGGCCTCCGGTGCCTGCCCCGGGCGCCGCCTTTTGGCTCCCGGGACCTTACCTCCGGGAGAGGTCCCGGGCGCCGCCTTTTGGCCTCCGGGACCTTGCCTCCGGGGCACATCCCGGACACCATCGCCCTCCTAAAAGGTAAAGTCCCTGTTTGTTCATCACGTGCAGGTCACGCGAGGGGCGCCTCGGGAATCAGCGACCACCTGTCAAGCATCCAAGACGTTTGACCGGGAGAAAGACGTTGCTACCCCCAGATCCGACGGTAGCGTCCGGGGTAGTTTAGACTTTTTTCTTCTTTTTGGGGGCTATAAATAGCCCTTGTACCCCTCTATTGTAAAGGATCAGATCACTTTTATTGGAATAGCTAAACTCACAGACGTGCTCCGGAAGCCTCTCCCCCGGAGAGAGCCTCCCCAGCCGACTCCGGTCGGGAGCGCGTCGACAGGACTAGGGCCCCCACCGGGATCCGAACCTGTATAAATCCTCGTGTCATTTCTTGTGTTTGTCCGGCGGGGGAGGACTGGTCATCCAGTCAGCCCGCGTCGCGTAATCTTCGCTAGGATCGTTCACAAAACCTGCCGGGGTATTCTTAATACCACTGACAGTTGGCGCCGACCGTGGGGACCCGTGACAAGACGCCATGGCTCCCCCGAGAACAAGGGCCCACGCCCTTCCCGGTGACGCCGGTCCCAGTGACCTGGCGCCACCCGTCCGGGACGCTGCTGTCTCGGTGCTTCCGCCCGGAGGCGGCCCCTCCCAGGTACCGCCTCCCACCTTTCCTGTTAATTTAGGTGCCTCCACCTCCGGGTCGCTCCCGGTGACCGCGGGGACCTCGGCCGGGACCAGTTTCCCCCCGACGGCTCCCCCGGCTCCCCGGGATGCCCTGCTTGAGGCTCTCGTGGAGGGCCAGCTCCGCGCCCAGTGCTCTATGGATGAGCTGCTGAACGTGTTGGCGCGACCTCCGGCCCCCACATTTGCGTCGCACCCATATCCGGGGAACATGCCCCCGTTTATGGGTTACCCGGCGGCCCCCCCGGGCCTCCGGGAGTTTGTCCGCCCCGTATGATCCTGCCGGGGGGTTCCCTCCCCCTGCGGGCTATGCGTCCGGACCCTTCCCGGCACCCGGGCCTGTCGTGGCAACAGGGGGGTACCCCGTTCCAGGCCAATTCCCGGGGCTGGGGGCCCATTTCATGCCTGGGGTTGTTCCTATGCCGGGAGCCAGTCCCGCCCCTCGCGTCGCGTTTACCGCACCGAGGGCGGTCGACAGAGCAGCTCCCGTGCCTCAGCGGACCTCCCCCCGCATTGGCTCCCCGGTCCCGGACGTCGCCGTGGGGGCTCCCCTCTCGCCGGTTCAGGATGCTACAGGGGCTTCCCCCCTTTCCGGTTCCGGTTGTAGCCACGGAGGCTCCCTCCTCTTCGCTTCCAAACGTCGCCGCGGGCGCCCCCTCCCCGGTTCCGGATGATACAGGGGCTTCCCCCTTTCCGGTCCCGGGGGTCTTTGCAGGGGGCTCTCCCCATCCGGCCCCGGTAGCCTCCGGGCCGGCAGCTACAGTGCGCGAGCTCCCTCCCCCGGCGAAACAGGTCTGTTTCTCCCAGGGGGAGGTCGAGCGAACGCATTCACCCAAGCGCGGGAAAGAACTTCCCCCGGGCCGTGGTCGCGGGGAGCCCCGCTCTCGCACCAGCCGGGGGAAGAGACCCGCCGAAGAGCCAGCCTCCCCGGAGGAGAGTCCGGACGTCCGGGAAATCAGCCCCGGCCCGGAAGAGAAACGCCGTCACCGCCACTCCGGCGGACCTCTTGGGCCGCTCCCAGATTCCGATAACGAGGGGGCGTCCCCCGTTAAAGAAGACAGTGACCGGGGCTTCCCCCGGGAAGTGCAGGGGGCTAACCAGCCTCTGTGTCGAAGACTCCGCAGCATCCGTTGGCCGCGGCCATACCGCCCCCCGCACATCGAGCACTATAATGGTGAGGCAGATCTTACGAATTTGTGCAGGTGTACTCCACAGCTATCTCCGCGGGCGGGGGGGACGAGACCATCCAATGCAACGTCTTCCCCCTCACCGGCATTGCCCGCTCCTGGTTCTACAACCTGAAGGCGGGCTCCATCAAGTCTTTCTCGCAGCTCAAGCAGGAGTTCTGTGCCAACTTCCAGGGGAACTACGTGCGTCCCCTGGACTCCTCGCAACTCTACACTGTCCGCCAGAGGACCGGGGAAACCATCAGAAGCTTCTTCAAGCGCTTCGCCCAAGTGAAAAGCAAGGTGGCCCATGTCCCGGACTCTACAGTCATCGAAGCCTGCAAAAGTGGGATCCTCCCGGGGGAACTCCATCGAAGACTCTCCCGGAGCTGCCCTTCTTCCGCCGACGAGCTCTTCAACGTACTCGAAAAGTACGCTCGCGCGGAGGAAGACGATATCTGGAAGAAGACCCAGGGGGCTCCCGCCCCCGTTGACCGGGGGGCCAGGGATCCCCCCAAACGCCCCAGATAGGGGGGGCGTAGCGAGCCAGGGCCTCGGGACACCTTTGTCCTCGAGGGCGGAGGCGGCCCGCGCGACCCCCCGAGGGCCAACCGCCCCTTCCCCAAGCCGAAGGGCCATGGGGGAAGACAGTCTTCGCGCGGCCAGGAAGGCCCCGCGGGGAGAAGCCGGGAAGGACCGTGGTGCAGCTTCCACGGGTCCAGTACCCACGCTACCCGAGATTGCCACCAGCTGCTACAACACTTCGCGGCGTTCCTCGACCAGCGCGGGCAGGGGGGGACTCCGGCCTCCTTGCCCCCTCGGCCAGCTGTTCCGGCCCTTCCCGCTCCCGCGGGGGGGGGGGGGAGCAGGCGTAGGAGGGGGAGCCTTCAGAAGCTCTCCCCTTCCAGACTTCTCAGCGCCGCATCAACGTCATCGTGGGAGGGTCTGCCTCTGGGTGGGACTCTAAGCGCCAGCGTAAGGAGTACGCGCGTGAAGTCAAGGTTGTGGGGGTGCTACACGCGTCCCCGCCACCCAAGTGGTCGGACGTCCCCCTCACCTTTACGGTGGAAGACGCGCGAGGGGTTTGCTTCCCCCAGGACGACGCGCTCATTGTCTCCGTGACTATCTACAACTGCCACCTGGCCTGCATTCTCGTGGACGGCGGGAGCTCCGCTGACGTCCTATTCCTCAAGGCCTTCAAAGAGATGCAGGTGGATGAGAAGCTCCTGCAGCCCGCGGCAGGGCCCCTACAAGGGTTTGTCCCGGGGAAGGAAATCCACCCCGTGGGCAAGGTAGATCTCCCAATGACCTTCGGCACACCGGAGAACTACCGGACCGAGCTGGTCCGCTTCGACGTAGTAGACCTCCCCTCCTCCTACAACGCAATTATGGGGAGGACTACAATCAACCGGCTGGGGGCTACCACCCATCCAAACTACCTATGCATGAAGATCCCCTGGCCGCATGGCGTGATCAACGTCCGGGGAGACCAAGACATGGCCCGCGCTCTATACGAGCGCGCTGCTGCCACAATCGGAAGCGTCAACATTATCAAGGCTCCCGGGGGGGAGGCTTCCCCCCCGGATCCAGACGTCACTGCGCCGCCTCCCGGGAGGCCCCTCCTCAAGCCGCGTCCGGAAGGGGGCCTCCGGAAGGTCCCGCTGTCTCCGGGCGGCGGAGACAAAACCGTCCAAATCGGGGCAGAGCTCCCCCAGGACCATGCAGCACAACTTGCAGCTTTTCTGCGTGAAAACTCCGATGTTTTTGCGTGGAAGCCATTGGACATGCGGGGGCGTCGCCCGGGAGGTTATTGAGCACAAGCTCGCGGTAACCCCCGGTCACCCCCCGGTCAAGCAGAAGCTGAGGAAGCTTTCCCTCGAACGTCAAGAGGCCATCAAGACGGAGATCGCTCGGCTTCGAGAGGCGGGGTTCATTCGGGAGGTCCTGCACCCCGAGTGGCTCGCGAACCCCGTCCTCGTGAAGAAATCAAGTGGCAAGTGGCGGATGTGCGTGGACTTCACCGACCTTAACCGCGCCTGCCCCAAGGACAACTTCCCGCTCCCGCGGATTGACCAGCTCGTTGACTCCACCGCGGGGTGCGAGCTGATGAGCTTCCTAGACGCCTCTTCAGGATACCATCAAGTCCGGATGGCGGAGGGGGACGAGGAAAAGACGAGTTTCATAACTCCCCTCCGGACCTTCTGCTACCTCCACATGCCCTTCGGGCTCAAGAACGCGGGAGCAACCTTCCAACGCCTTATGACGCTGGTCTTCAAAGATCAAGTCGGCCGCAACGTCGAAGTCTACGTAGATGACGCGGTCGTCAAAAGTCCCCGCGCAGCCTCCCACATCGACGATCTGGCGGAGACCTTCCGCAACCTCCGCGCGTTCGGGCTCAAGCTTAACCCGGAGAAGTGCGCCTTCGGGGTGCGCGGGGGGAAGCTCCTAGGTTTCCTCGTGTCCCAGCAGGGCATTGAGGCAAACCCCGAGAAGATCCGAGCATTCCTAGACATGCCCCCGCCGCGCTCCGTCAAGGACGTCCAGCGGCTCTCCGACCACCTAGCCGCACTCGGCCGTTTCGTTTCGCGGTCGGGAGAGCGGGGCCTCCAGTTCTTCAAGATCCTCCGAGGGCTCGTGGGGTTCCGCTGGACCCCCGAAGCCCAGGAAGACTTCAACGACCTCAAGAAGTACCTCACGAGCCCTCCAATGCTCGTGAGTCCATCTCCAGAAGAGCCCTTGCTCCTCTACCTAGCCGCGACCGCCGTCGCCGTCAGCGCGGTCTTGGTAAAGGAGCAAGGGGGGCAGCAGCGTCCCGTGTACTACGTGAGTGAGGCCCTCCAGGGAGCCAAGACTCGGTACACGGAGATGGAGAAGATCTGCTACGCCCTGCTGATGGCATCCCGGAAGCTTCGCCACTACTTCCTGGGGCACCCTATCACCGTCCCGTCGTCCCTCCCCCTGGGGGAGGTACTGCGGAACAAAGAAGCCACCGGCCGGATCGGGAAGTGGGGGGCCGAGCTCGCCCCCTTATCCCTGTCCCTTACCGGCCGCTCCGCCATCAAGTCGCAGGTTCTCGCCGACTTTGTCGCAGAGTGGACTCCTGCCTCTGGGTCCGGGGACGAAGACCTCCCTGTGCCGCCCCGACGCAGTGACCATTGGTTTCTAATGTTTGATGGGTCGCTGTGTCTCGCCAGGGCTGGTGCGGGAGTAGTCCTCCGGAGCCCCGAGGGGAAGGAGCTGGAGTACGCCGCGCGGCTCGAATTCCCCGCAACCAACAACGTCGCCGAATACGAGGCTTTGCTCCTCGGGATGCGCCTTGCGCGCTCCCTGGGGATCCGGCGCCTCCTAGTGAAGGGAAACTCTCAACTCATTGTCTGCCAAATGGACAAGTCTTACCTGTGCCATGACGCAAATTTAAGTCTTTACTTACAGGAGGTGCGGAAGATGGAGAGGCACTTTGACGGCCTCGAGGCCCGGCATATCCCACGAAGGGACAATGACCGGGCCGATGCCCTGGCCCGGGCAGCAAGCGCCCGGGAATCGCTCCCCAAGGGGGCCTTCTTGGAAATTATCACGAAGCCCTCGGTGGCCTCCCCGGACACGGGTGACGAGCCTCCGGCCCCGGAGGTCGCCGAGATCACCCGGACCTCGTCATGGATGGACCCCCTCATCTCCTTCATCAGGGGGGAGGGGGACCCTCCCAACGAGACCAAGGCTAAGCGGCTCCGGGCCAAAGCTCGGGCATACCTCCTGCTGGAGGGGAGGCTCTACAAGTAGGGGGCCTCCGCCCTCCTGCGCTGCCTCCCCCGGCTGGAGGGACTTCAACTTCTCGAAGACATCCACGCGGGGAGCTATGGCTCTCACCTAGCCCCGCGCGCCGTCGCAGCCAAGGCTCTCCGGCAAGGCTTTTACTGGCCTACAGTCATGTGCGACGCGCGAGACCTTGTCTCCACGTGCCAGGCATGCCAGAAGATGGCCAAGGGCTCAAACCTCCCCCCCCCCCCGTAGCGCTGCAGACTATCCCCATCACATGGCCCTTCGTGCGCTGGGGGATGGACCTCTTAGGGCCCTTTCCCCCAGCGCCCGGAGGATACAAGTATGCGGTGGTCGCGGTCGACTAGTTTACAAAGTGGGTTGAGGCGGAGCCCCTGGCTAGCATCACGTCCCGAGCTGTTCAGCGGTTTTTCTGGAAAAACGTCGTGTGTCGTTTTGGTGTCCCCCGGGAAATCACCGTGGACAACGGGACCCAATTCGACTCGGCTCATTTCCGGGAATTCTGCGAAGGCCTGGGGCTCGTCATCCACTTCGCCTCAGTAGCTCATCCCCAGAGCAATGGGGCTGTCGAGAGAGTCAACGGCGTGATCCTACAGGGATTGCGCCGGAGACTCGAGCAAACCGCTTCCAAGCGGAATGCATGGGCAGAGGAACTTCCTAGTATCCTCTGCTCCATGCGCACGAACCCCGTCCCGAGCAACGGGACGTACTCCCTTCTCGCTAGTCTACGGGGCGGAGGCAGTCCTCCCCCCGGAGATTGGCTTCCGGTCGCTGCGAGTCGAGCTCCTAAACGGAGCCACGGCCGCAGCATACCAGGCCAATGAAGACAACCGGCGGCTGGAAATCGACCTCGTGGAGGAGGAACGCGACCGAGCGCTCCTTCGCCACGCCATCTACGAACGCGAGATGTCCCGCGCATACAACCAACGCGTGCGCGAGAGAGCCTTTCGCCTTGGGGACCTTGTCCTCAAGCGTGTTACAGATCCCCAAGCCCAGGGTAAACTCTCCCCCAAGTGGGAGGGCCCCTACAGGATCTCCGCGGTCCTGGGCTCGGGGGCCTACAAGCTCTCCAACCTTCAAGAGCAGGAGCTGAAGCACACGTGGAACTTGCGTTTACTTCGCAAGTTCTATGTTTAGCCTTACGGGCCTGTCCCCTCCCCCGGAGTGATCACACCGGAGGGGGAGGAGGGACACTGTAGTTACTTTTCCCTCCCCCTTCGCGGCTTCGCAGGGGGAGGCACTGTACATTTTTGTTATCAATACATAGCTTTTGTTCTTCAAACTGTCTCACTGCAGGTTCTTCTCATTACCGCCCCTAACGGCGATGCCCTCCCCGCGAGGATGCCCTCCCCGCGAGGAAGCCCTCCTCGTGAGGATGCTCTCTCCGTGAGGAAGTGGGCCCAGACCCAACAAGTCCCTCCTATAGGGCGGCTTACGATCAGCCCTCGTGGACTGAGGGTGTAAGTGGCAACCCGGTCCCCAGCGGCCGCGGTAATGAGTCACTTTGGGAGACTAGTCCCCTACCCAAACACTCAAGACCCATCATCGGGCACTTCCTCCTCCGGGAGTAGACGCTCTCCCCAGCGGGACGTCTAATGGCTTTCTCGGATATCTTTTAACGGAGACTCTATTCCCGGCTTCCCGTTCTCACGGCGACCGGACGATTGTCTCCCGGAAGGATCTTCCCCGGAATCTTCAGGATCTCTGGCACTATTCCCGGCTCCCCATTCTCACAGCGACCGGATGATTACCTCCCGGAGGCCTTATTCCCGGCTCCCCGTTCTCACGGCGACCGGACGACCGTCTCCCGGAAGTTATGGATTTCTCGGACTTTTCTCTCCCGGAGACCCTATTCCCGGCTCCCCGTTCTCACGGTGACCGGACGATTGTCTCCCGGGAAGCTTCCCTCCGGAAATCTCATCGGGTTTCTCTTGGGTTCCTTCCACGCCTTATTCCCGGCTCCCCGTTCTCACGGCGACCGGATGATTGTGTCCCGGAAGGTCGTTCCCTCGGAAGCCTCGTTTTAGAATTTTCTAACTTGAAAAATTCTTATGCTACAGGTTATCGCCACCCCGGGGGCCTTGCTACCCCCCACAGCGCGCAGAGCTACCCTCCGGCCCGCTGTGGGCGAGGGGGACAGGGAACCCCCGGGTATCGACCACACCGACCACGAGAAAACTTAGCTCATTCTTATTAAAATGAGTCGTCCGGACCATCGAAGGAGAAAAAGTAAAAGACAGAAGAAAAGCGGCAACAACTTTATTCATCATGAAACCCAGAGGACATCTTCCCCCTCCGGTGGGCTTCGGAAATGGTACAACCCGGGTTCTAACCCGGGGGATCCTCTACATTCTAAGGCTCTTATGCCTAAAGTTCTCGGAGCCTCTCCGCTATCTCCCGGGCCAAGTCCCGGTACAATGCGCACATGCGGCGCTGAGCGTCCCGGAGCACGTCTTCGGGCCAGAACTCATACCCCGCCGGTGGAAGTATCCGAAGAGGAGGTATCATCTGGACCCCCGGACGCGGGGGGGTTAATTCGGCGCGATGATTGTCAAAATTGTCCAAGTGCCACTCCGGATGCCACCTTAATCGGACGAGCTCCCGGACGGCGCCCCCGCTACTCTCCCCGGAGATGAGGCTTAGCAAAATCAAGGCCGCTTGGGCGTCCCCCGGGGAGCCCCTCCCGGACCTTCGCCCGGGAGTAACCTCCCGGGAACCCTGGTAACATTGCATTCAATTCAGACTTAGAAAAATTTCTAATTCTATTGCATTCAAAATGTCTTTTTTACAAGTGTCCGGGGCTTCTTCTAAGAAGCTACCGGGATCAAAAGTCCTAAGAAAGCAAAGGGTCCTATCTAAAGACCCGGGGCGAGGCTCATACTTTTTCATTGGCGTCCTCCCCCCGGGGGGCTTCCTCCGAGGCCGAGGCTGGGGCGTCTCCTGCCGGAGGCGCCGGTGCTGTGAATCTCGCCCGGATGATCCTGTCGTAGAATCCTTCGGCAAGCTGCTCCACCTCCCGGCGCGAGGGCTCGAAGGAGTCCGGGAAGCTTCGGGGGATGCGGCCCCCGATCGCCCGGGCACCGACCCCCCGGAACTCGATGAGCCCCGCAGCAGCCGCGACGATGGGGATCGCCCGGCCCCGCGCCCGGGAGTCGGCAGCCTCCGGAATGGCGGAGACCTGTGCGTTGAGAAAACGCACAGCCTCCGTGAGGGTCGTCGGGGGCACCTCCAAGTGGCTCCCGGAGCCTAAGCTTACACCAAGGCTCTCGAGGGCCGAACGGACGGAGCGGCCCGCGTCCGCCACCGCCCGGACGCTCAAGCCCTCGAGCTCCCGGAGCGCCTCCTCCCTCGCCGTGGCCTCCTCCCGGAGGCGGCCGTTGACGGCCTCGGAAACATGGACCTAGGCCCAGACCCGGGACAGTTCCGCGAGGGCTTCATCGCGTTCCCGGAACGCCTCCTCACGCTGCCCTACGGAGGTCGCGGCCTGGTCCTCCGCTTCCTTAAGCAGCCGGGCGACCCGCTGCTCAAGGCCCCAGGTAACAGTTGCCACCTACAAAATATAGAGTTAGAAAAAACTCAAATGCAGGGGACGAATGAAGACATCATCGACTCGGGTTACCTGGGCCTTAGGGACTGAAGCCCCTGGAAACGCTCATGGAGCGTTCCCTCCGCGACGAAGGCCTGCACCTTCCGGGTGTGCAGGCCCTCCACACAGCGGGCGACTTCCCCCGCGGGAAGCAGAGGGGCCTCTCGCCCGGGGCCGGCGCCACGGCCGGCGGGGGGTCCCCGGACCTGGAAGTCCGCTAACGCGCCCGGCGTCACCGGCGTCTTCGTTGCCGAGGAGGTGTCCTCCGAAGACGTGGCCGAGGAGCTTTGAGCGGGGGTCCCTGCCCGGGGGGGGGGATCATCGGACCTTTCCCCGCCCCGGGCCGGAAGGTCCTCGGGGCCTCCTCCTCCGGAGGAACCTCGTAGACCGAGGGGCTCCCCCCCTCGTCCACGGGCCAAACCCGCGGAGGCGAGGCCTCCGCGAATCTCACCTCCAGCCTCTCCGGCTCCAAAGAAGCCGGAAGGGGCAGGAGGGGCTCCACCGAGGGTGGCGACGGGGCGTAGTTCGCCAAGTCAGACGCCGCCCCGCCCATGGCCACCTCCTTCCCCCGAGCCTCGACGGGGCTCTTCGGGGGAGGTGGTGTAGCATCTTCCCGGGCCGGCGCCCGGGCGCGCCTGGTCCCAGGGGTCATGTCCCGGGCCTTCACCGGCGTCGAAGCCGGCGTCGTCGATGGGCCGGGGGTCTTTTGGACCCTGGCCTTCTTGGGCTCCGAGCCCCCGGCCGCGTCCTTCCCCCGTTTGTGCGACCCGGGGGTGGGGAGAGGCTTCCTCTCCGACAGCTTTAGCCCGTAGGCCGCAGTCACGAAGTTCCGGGGAGGGCCCTCACCCACGAGACGCACGACGCGCTCGTGCTCGTCGGCGAAGTACCTGCTCAGGAGGTTCTCCGCCTTCTCCCGCACCGCCGGGTACGGCCGGACTAGAAGAGGTAAAGAGTTAGTCAAATTTTCAAAAAATTGTAAATGAAATGAAACAGGTAACGGGATTACGCCAGGTCACCGGCTTGGCTGGGGGCCGCTGCTCCGGGCCCATGCCGATCCCCCTTCTCCCGCGTGAGAAGGCGGAGATCCTCAGGAGCATCAGCTCCTCGGCGGCATCCCGCATTGAGCGGGTCTTCTTGGAGATGACGACCTTGCCGAGGAGCTCGAACTCCTCGTCCGTCCACACCGGAGGCTTCGGTGCGGACGACCGGCTGTAAGAGGGGGGCTCCGGGGTGTACACCACCGCCTCGTCCCAGACCCGGAGGTAAAACCACCTCCGGAGCCAGTCGCCCCAATGGTCCCGGGAGGCCGCCGCCGGGTAATCGGCCACCCAGGACGGCAACATTTGCACCATCACCGAGCCGAAGGGGGACTTCGGTCCCCCCTTCACCAGGTGGGAGCTCCTCGCCGCCGGTTCGTAAAAGTACCGGAAGGCGCGAAGGGTGGGCTCCCGCCCGGTCGCCGTCTCATAGAGCCAGATGAAGAGGCCCATCCGGACGAGCGCGTTCGGGGTGAGGTGGTTGAGCGCCACCCCGTATTCCTTCAGAAACTCCCGGAGCATGCGATGCACCGGGAGCCAGAGCCCCGCCTCCAGGAAGGCCTCGAAGGCCACGACCTCGCCGGGCCTAGGGCGGGGGGATCCGGCCTTCTTCACGGGAACCTGGATGTCCCCATCCTCGACGACGCCTCGCTCGACCAAGGACTCCGCGTCCGCGGCCGAGAACTCCGACACCCAGAGGAAATCCGGAGGGATCTCCTCCGGGGGCACTTCCGTGGTCTTTGCTCGACCCTTGGGTGCCATGAGGTTAGTCTTGTCTTTTTCAGTGGCTAATGTTTCAGGAGGCTACAACAGAAATTTCCGGACGCCTGCTACCGGAGGCTGCTACCGGGAACTACTACCGGAAGAGCTACCAGGAGAGAGCTACCGGGAGAGCTGAGCGCTGGAATTGGAAATTTGGAATGACCTTCCGGGGCCCCCTAAGGCCCTATTTATAAGGGCGAGCCGTGATCTAGATGCGCGCCACGTGGTACCCCGCGGAGCAATCTGGGCCGTTGAAGTTCAAACCGTGCGCGGGAAACGAAGGGACTGGCGCATAAACCGAGACGCCGGTTCCAATCGCGAGCGCATTTATGGCGAAACGGCGCGATCATGAACGCCCGGCACGGAAACCGAAGAGTCACGACAGTTCCGGTGACTTGGTCCGAAGATTTTCCCGGTAATATGAACCATACCCTACCGAGGACTCGAGCATCGTCCCCGGGGGGCATGGGGGCCTGCTGTTGGGGGAAATCTCCGCGAGACTAAGTCCAGGTAAGTTCACATGTGCCCGGGGACCGTGGCCTCCGGTGCCTGCCCCAGGCGCCGCCTTTTGGCTCCCGGGACATTGCCTCCGGGGCATGTCCCGGGCGCCGCCTTTTGGCTCCAGGACATTGCCTCCGGGGCATGTCCCGGGCGCCGCCTTTTGGCTCCCGGGACATTGCCTCCGGGGCATGTCCCGGGCGCCGCCATGTGCCCGGGGACCGTGGCCTCCGGTGCCTGCCCCGGGCGCCGCCTTCTGGCCCCCGGGACATTGCCTCCAGGGGATGTCCTGGGCGCCACCCTTTGGCTCCCGAGACCCTGCCTCCGAGGCGTGTCCCGGGCGCCGCCTTTTGCCCGAGGACCGTGGCCTCCGGTGCTTGCCCCGGGCGCCGCCTTTTGGCTCCCGGGACATTGCCTCCGGGGCATGTCCCAGGCGCCGCCTTTTGCCCGGGGACCGTGGCCTCCGGTGCCTGCCCCAGGCGCCGCCTTTTGGCTCCCGGGACATTGCCTCCGGGGCATGTCCCGGGCGCCACCTTTTGGCTCCCGGTACCTTGCCTCCGGGGCATGTCCCGGGCGCTGCCTTTTGGCTCCCGGGACCTTACCTCCGGGAGAGGTCCCGGGCGCCGCCTTTTGGCCTCCGGGATCTTGCCTCCGGGGCACGTTCCGGACACCATCGCCCTCCTAAAAGGTAAAGTCCCTGTTTGTTCATCACGTGCAGGTCACGCGAGGGGCGCCTCGGGAATCAGCGACCACCTGTCAAGCATCCAAGACGTTTGATCGGGAGAAAGACGTTGCTACCCCCAGATCCGACGGTAGCGTCCGGGGTAGTTTAGACTTTTTGCTTCTTTTTGGGGGCTATAAATAGCCCTTGTACCCCTCTGTTGTAAAGGATCGGATCACTTTTATTGGAATAGCTAAACTCACAGACGTGCTCCGGAAGCCTCTCCCCCGGAGAGAGCCTCCCCAGCCGACTTCGGTTGGGAGCGCGTCGACAGGACTAGGGCCCCCACCGGGACCCGAACCTGTATAAATCCTCGTGTCATTTCTTGTGTTTGTCCGGCGGGGGAGGACCGGTCATCCGGTCAGCCCGCATCGCGTAATCTTCACTAGGATCGTTCACAAAACCTGCCGGGGTATTCTTAATACCACCGACACAAATCTTTTAACTCTACAATTATGCCCATTATCTCATTCTTAGAGAGGTTAGAGTTTGATACCGTCGAGTCGCATGCCGTAGGGCATAAAGAATTGTCTTGAGATGAAAACTTTGACTTTGACACTTTCTTTCCAGCTTTCCTTGAGCTCTTCTTGCAAGGTATAGCCTTGGTCTTGATTAGGCAAACCTCATCGTTTACGTCCTTGAACTCGCTCGAAAGCCCCCAATCCTCCGCATTGAAATTGTCGTCCTTGATATGCTCGGAGGTGGAACACATGTCCTTTTCTTTGGACATTTCCATATTTTACATAAGTATGTCAATGAGCTCTCTCGGTGAAGTGTTGGAAAGATCACCGTCCGCAAGAGTAGTAGTGAAGTCATTATAGTGATCCTCCGGCAACACCTAGAGTAATTTCCTGCAAATGTCTAGATCAGAAATATTAGCACCAAGGGCTTTGAGCTCATTTGTGATGTTGATCAAGCGATCATATGTGGTGGAGAGTGTATCATGCTTCAACATCACAAATGCCTCATAGTCCTGCAATAATAAGCGCATCTTAGCATGTGCAAAGCTAGATGCGCCCACAAATAAAGACCCAAGAGTGATCCAAACGTCGTGAGCAGTTGAACACTCACTCACTAGTTCGAGCACATCATAACTAAGTGAATCAAGAAGCACATTTTTAGCTTTTGTATATAAAAGAAGAGTATGTTTATCCGAAGATAATGAGCTATCCATACCCTTTTGCAATAATCTCCATAATTTCAAATTTAATGCCTCAAGATGAGTACTCATCATAATTTTCCAACGTGTATAATTTGAGCCATCAAATTGAGGAGCAATCAATCCAAATTTCTCTAGCGAATTCATCCTTTCTCTCTAGCGGTTAAGCCGATAAATGAGAGACCTTGCTCTGATACCAATTATAAGATCGAGGATGCCGACTAGAGGGGGGTGATTATGAGGCTTTTAAATTTTCTTCCCCGCTAAGCAATTTTAATCACGATAATTGTTTGAGCTAAATTATACAATGAGGCTTAAAGGCGATTTAAACAATTTGTTGCATTCAACTAAATGAACTATTCAATATGACAAGTAAGAATGATAAATTTAGTAATTGTGTCAAGATGAAAGTAAAGCAAGTATAAAATACACAATTGACACAATATTTTTACCGAGGTTTCGTAGACTCGCCCGGTCTCTCCTACTCCTCGTTGAAGCGCTCTCTCAGAGCCTCGCTTCTATATCTACGAAGGATATCTCACTAGGGTTGCTCCTTCTCCACACGGATAGGTGAGCACCACACCTTTCACAATCCTTTGCCGACCTCTCCGACAAACTTCAATTGGAGAGATCTCGGCTCTCCTCCGGCACCGTCTAGGTGAAGGCGATGGCTAAGAGTAACAAGCCGGATGCGCTTTCACTTGAACCAACCACGTGCTAGAAGCTCAATGATGCAAATGAGATGTTCAACACTCTAGCACTAGCAATCTAATGGAGATGAAGTGCACTAAACACTCACTAACTCTCCCTCAAGATTTCTCTCAAATCCACTAAGGATTTTGGGCTCAAATCTAGACTCTAGATGCAAAATAGCAATTGCAAACACTTGGCTAGCTTATCAGCTGAATAATGAACTCCTTGAGCACACATAAATGAAGGCAAACACGAAGTATTTATAGCCCTCAAAGAAAACTAGCCGTTTGCAATCAGATACGTCATTTTTGTACAGGCCGGGCATTCGGACACTGTCGGCCAGTATATAAAAAAAATACGCCCGTTGCACAACGTGTCAGAGACCGTTGGGGGCATTTTTTGTGAAGGCCGGACATTGTCCGGCCATATCGGATAATGTCCGGCCACTTCGGACAAATAGCCCCGGATGGATGCATTTGTCTCTGTTTCATTTCTTGGCTCAAAAAAATTTGTACAGGCCGGACAATGTCTGGCTATTTCGGACAAAGTCTGGCCCACTGCACACTGACAGTAAAACAAGCATAACTTTTGATCCAGAGATCCGATTGAGGTGATTTTTAGCTTGTTGGAAAGATAACTTAGAGCTCTACAATTTTGTCGACAGTAGAAAGACCTAGAAAGGTCGAGAAACTTCTAAAAAACTCAGAAACTTTCCTGCTATCAAAATGTTCAATCCAAAAAATCATCTCAAATGCAATTTGGGGTATTTGCACATACGGATTTTGCCGTTTTCTCGCGGATGTGATTGTTGTCACTCAGCAACGACCACGACCACACAGGTTTGACATCCGATCAAAAACAGGTGGTCGATAGGGTTTGGTCGAGCATACGCAAGCGAGCCGAAGACTGGTATGACCAGTCCAAACTCCTACAACCACGCCCAAACCCTAAACAGAAAGGTGCCAAACAAGCGACACGACCACGACCACGACCACGACCACGTATCAACACTGATACGATCAGAATATGCAAATACGACCACAACCAGCTCTAGATAAATAAACCAATTTAAATAGCTGGCGATCACGACTAAGTGCAGTTTTCAAAACATTTAATCTAATGCACATGAACTACACTTAGACTCACTAGCAATGCAAGTCATTAGTGCAAGATGATATGAATGCATCTGAGCTTCCGCACTAGATAGAATCAAGCTACTAGTGTCCGACCCCTCGTAATAGTACGGTCAAACTAGTAAAAAAAACCTATCAACCCAGTCTGTCTCCAAACACCGAGACCGGTAAAACCCTAAGAAAACAATCCTTAATCTTGGATTTTACCTTAGGTGGAGTTTGACCTCGTGAAGCTCGATCGCTCGACGCTCGTCATCGCAAAGCTCGTCCTTGCTAAGCTTGACCTTGCTCGGGATGTCTCATATCGTCTTCATCCTCCTCACGTCCTTGCTCACATTTATCATGCAATCAAACTGAGACTACAATACGTACACTCAATACACAATATTAGTCTCAAATATAGGTCGTCATTAATCACCACCAGAGAAACTACTCCACACAGGAGTTAGCTTGACAGTTTCTCTTTCCAGTGAAATAACGCAACCATATTCAACGAATAGCAAATGAGTATGAGATAGAATACAATCATATAGATCGTAGATGATAAATACATACGCACACGATCTATACTACTCATGTCAAGATATCAATCAACCTAGATGACCAAAGTGATGAGCTCCCCCTCAACATGTGCATCGACATAAAATTCACAACTGGAGTCATCGGTCTCAAGGTTGGTCATATAACATCTTGATCAATCAATTTGCACAAGCTTGATGCAACCACCGAGTTCCCCCTCTACGTATGCATCAATATCAAACCCGTAACTGAGAAAACATTCAATTCAGGGTTTACTGATAATCAATTCAATTCACTTGTGCTAAATCAGGATTTATCTAATTTGTCATTTGATCATCAAAAACTGACATCTTCAGATTAACTTTAATCATAATGGATTTATCCAAATCATCATTAATCATCAAAAGCTAGATACTAAGATCTACCTAGATCCAACAAAGACCTTATTTACCTCGATGAGATCTTCAAGAGAAAATTCAAATCTAAAATCATCTTGCAACTGTTCAGTAGTTAGTAGATTCAATTCTGGAACAGGATGCAAAAGATCAACAACTTGATTCGTTGGTTCAGTATCCTCCATTTAATGAGGGAAGGAACATTTTCTTTGACCAGAGGGAGAGTAGAAGTTCCTGCTTGTTCGCTTATCCCCATGGTCAAGGTCGCAGCTGCAACATCAGCTTCTTCATCATCAACAGATCTTGAGTGAATATCTTGAATCACGTCGTCAATGATGGCTTCACTAATAGCAGCACCGAGCACTTCAGGTATAGCTTCATTTTCAGCTGCCAAAGCTATGTTAACAATTGTTTCAACATTTGGTATTGAAACAGATTCTACAGGGGTTGGGTCCGACCTGAACATTCATTATGATTGTATAGGTTATGACTAGCTAAGAATGTATTCAAATATAGCTAAAAAGGTAATTATCTGTTACCTGAAATTAAGTCCCAGGGAACTCATTGCCCCACTTCTGGGAGACAATAGCAAAGTGAACATCTTCTTAGATGTTTTCTTCAAGGGTTCTGCGGACCTTTTTCTCCGTAGAATGAGGGGAGTCTCATCTTCCTCCTCTTCGGTTCGTTCTCCCTGAACAATTGAAGGATAATTTCCAATTGAACTTAGAGAAAGGCAAAGGTTAAATAATTTCACCATTTTGGCCTCTAAACTAGGTTTAACGGCCTTAGACGAAGTTGCTCATGCAGCCTTTTTCTGAAAAATTTTGCTGGGGGCTAAGATCTTCACCATGGATGAAGATTGACCTTTCCCTTTGGAAGGAGTTTTCTTCAATTTCTTAGCTGAAGGACCCCCAGAAGTCCCACCATCATCCATGGTCTGCTTTGTTCCAGTTATTTGGCCCAGGAGCAAATATATACATCGAAATGAGTTTCTTTGATTACTGATGTTTACAAAGGAAAAACATTTACAAAGTTTGCTGAAAGAGATTTTACCTTTCGCCGTTCTTGTAGTAATTCTTCATTGCCATAGACCAAGCTCTGCAGTCTTAGCACATTCATGTCACCTTCTGAGGTCGTGTTAAAAAGCTTCAAGAGAGCATTTGTTCTCCTATCAACCTTAGAAGTAGGCAAGCCTGTTTGGAAAAACATGATAAGCATAAATGGATTACAGATAACATACCAATCTAAAAGAAAGAGTCTTTACCTTCCTTGTAATCCAAGGTATCATCTTGTATCGAGTGCACTTCCCAAGCAGGATGCACCCTTTTCTTCAGCAGACTGATTCGGTTTTTTACAAAGTCCCGAATCATGTCTCGGGCTGTCAAGCCCTCACAACCCAGATGGATAATTACCTGGGACTATTTCTGCAACTCATCATTAAGTTCTAGAGCAGAATCTTTTTCGTTGTTTCTTTCTGGCTGGTGATTCTCGAACCAGAGACTGCTTTCCTTAGGAGCTGTACAGTAGAACCATCGCTAACTCCAGCCATGGATAGAATCACACAGAGGAACAATAGGATAGTCCTTTTTCTCCCTTAGGCGGAAGTAGATGCAGCCAGCGGCATTTGGGCTCTTTGACCATACTAGGAAATAAAACCACCGAAAAAGAGCAATGCTTGGCAAAACACAAACGAATGCCTCACACAAGTGTTGGAAAATGGCTAGTCTCAATATAGAGTTAGGATGGAGATTCACCACTCTAGCCCGAAGTGGTTGAGGACGCTTAGAAGGAATTCGCCCTCAGGGAGGTAGAATCCGCAGCGCAAGAAATCTTCAAAGATCATCACTTCATTTTCCTTGATCGCTGGGGTTTCTTCTCCTCCAGTGGGACGCCATGAGATTAATAATCTTGAAGGTAGGATTTCTTCTTTCTCTAGAATTTCCAGATTTTCAATCTCGCGATGGATGGATCAGCTCCAAGACGCCATTTGCTTGATATCAAAGGAAGAAGAACTTGGAGAAAGAAAGGTTTTTGAGGCGGTGGAAGGAGGCGAAGTTCGCAAGAGGGTTTTTGAAGCTTTGGAAACTGTAAGTTGCTTTTCACCTCCTACACCCATCTCTGGTATTAAATGTTTCCAATGATGGATCTGATGGGTGCACCCAAGTCTCTCTTGGTACTTGTTAGAATCAGAAATGAAAATGAAATATATTGGAGTATGAAAAGTCATTTCATTTCAAATTTGGGGGGTTAGATGCCAGTCACCTATGCTATACTATAACTAGGGGATTCCATGGTCTCAGTTTTCTATTGTCGCAGCGACTATGGTTATAGTATATTACCTGTGAATGTTATGGTCGCAGAGACATTACCTGCATCATTTTTTCTCACAGAGATATTTACTTGTAATCATGTTTGATTGCAGAGATAAAATTGGATATTAAGAAATGATTATAGATTATGTGTAATCAAATTATTAAGAACATCCATAAAAAATGCTGATGTAAAGAAAATAATTTTATTATTTCTTACAATATTTACACAAAAAAGAGATACTGGTGACCAATGAGTCAACCTGATCCGAAAGAAGAATACAAAGTTCCCCAAGGGACAAGTTATCATTAGTGGGATTAACGGTAGCTGCCCCAAGGGAATCAGCAACGTTCCTCAATTTTTTGACATCGTCTTTTATTGTGAGACTACAGTTGGCCTTTATTGCATTAGAGATATCCTTCTGCTCTCAAACAAGGTCCCTCTCCATGCGAGCCAACCTTGTAGCCTCACGAGCCCTATTGCAATTCTCCTGTAGGTGACAATGATCTTGAAGGTAGCGTTGAGGTCGAGTTCTCGCCTATTGGACTATTCCTCAATCTCCTCTTTCTCTTCTTGGAGAATTCTGCATAAAGCAGTCTTCTCCTCAAGAAGAATCTGGATCCCAGCAAGCTGTTCGCTGAGAACCCACAATGCCTTGTCCTCTTATATATAAACAAAGGATTAATCCAGGTCACATACCAGAAATGGACAAGGTAACATTTCCAACGCCTACCTTGGAAGCAGATGCTGACTGGGCCATAGAAAAACTCAGTACAAGAATAGTACCATCCGCCCTGCATATTCAATTAAAGTTTGAGTTATTCTTAATTAAGAAACTTAGTTAGAGAGATAATCAATAAATACCTCAACTTTGATTCAGAAGGATATGATAAAAAAGATCCTACAGTCGAAGATTGTAGGTTGTCAGCCTCCTTCCTTCTGTCATAATCACTTTCTTCAGAAGGGGCTGACACCATGGTTTGAGAAGTAGTGGCAGCTAACTCATTGTACCTCATTAGTTTCTTCGATGAGGATCACTAGATGATCCAACATCATCACCAATTCACTTTTGAGGTAGTTGAACCCTCAAGTACTGACGAGGACTGTCACCCGGGTCACTTCTAATAAACTTTTGGTTCAAGACAGGTTCGAACCAGACATGTATCTGGCGATGCGAACTCGAGCTATTCCGAGGGGCATCGCCATGAGGTCGCAAGCTTTACGCGATCAGGCCGCGGGCTTCGTGCGATCAGGTCGACAGCTTTGCGCGGTCAGAAGTTCGTATGCTATACGCGAACTGGATATCCGGGATGTTGCGCGGTCAGCCCACATTCCGCGGTCAGAACATTCTCGACCAGGGTGCTTGGAGTTTATTCGGTTATCCATATAAAAGGATATTCCAAGCATCCCGAGGATTCCTCCACGTTGAAGACCAACCGTCAGAGGTTAATATATGCGGTTATTCATGATTAACACGTGTTAATAACCTCCGTGGAAGTTAACAGCAATTCTCTAAAAGCCGCATCCAACCGTTTGATGCAGTTTTCTTCATATGGCACCCTTTCGACCAGTATAAAAGGGTGGCGTAGAGGTCCTAGGGGGAGAGATCCAATCCATTTGGAAGAACAAGACCCCTGATACAAGTGAGATACAACGTATCTCAACCACTCAAACAGCCAAGTCTACGGCTTAGATTAGATAATATTCGCAAGTCTCCTAGAGCTTCTTTTTGTACACTTATATAGGAAAAACTTTCGCCTGTGAAGGTTTCTTCCCGCTAGTTTGTAAACCTTTATCACATATAGTGAAATCCTAACAGGACGTAGGGCTTTTACTCCCACCATCGAGGGCCCGAACCTGTATAAATTTTTCTGTGCTCCTGTTCACCATTGTTCTACATACCTTCCCGGAGGGTCATCTTGAAAGGTCTCACAATTATAAATTTTGCATAAGTTCGGCTGAGGACCCCGAGTCCAAATCATCGACAAGTACCTATAGAATTCCAAAATGTATGACTTTGGAAAACTTTACTACAAGAGGAATATACGCAATTTCTTCAAAAGGGAGTTACCTTTTGAAATGCCTGCGCAACATCATCATCTATTGCAAATTCTTCTTGGTCACTCTCAATAACTTGTTTAGAGCTTTGGCTCACCATTAGAACAAGAACAAAGAAGGAAGAAATTCAGAAGATGAAAGGAAGTTCTAATACTTAACAAGTGAAAGCTTGGAGATCCTAGGGGATAAGTATTTATAGAATCCAAAGGCGACGGTTCGTGTTCTCCAACTTTGAGTTCTTAAAATACATTTTAAGTTTTGCCTCAAGCTGTAGCAAAAGACTTCATAATGAGCTATCAAATTGTCTCTTGGGAAACGAAGTGGCACACGGCGGGAAAAAATAAACATCATTTTGCAATAGTGGGAGGCAAAACGTCGGGATGTTTATATAATTGAATTTAAAGGATAAAGAATTTAAAATAACAAGGTATATAACTTGTTATTATAAATTCCGAGGCTACCTGACAAGGATTATAACCCGAGTTAGTCACCTTTGCCATTCTATAATCGCAAGGGCTACGGAGCGAGGTCTTTACCAATGTATGGTCTCAGGTACCCAAGAGAGAGACAATAGAATAAGTCCAAGATATTCTGGACATAGCCGATTCCATGGTCTTACTCTATGATGTCATGGGATTTGTAGCCCTTAGATATCCACAATACCAAGGTCACAGAGACCATAGTCTCACATACTCACGGAGACCATGGACATGGAGATATTTTCCCGTGATCACCCAGGTCGCGGAGGACACAAAGATAACTATGTATTGTCATAGTTAATACACGACCATGGCATACTAAAGAGTTAAAACATTTAACGGCTGTATGATTAGACTCATTCAATCATATATAGTGGTTGAACCTATTTTACCACTATCGCCATCCTAGGTATGTTAACAATTTAAGTTTATAGTAACCGTCAAGAAGATGAAGGCATAGTCATAAACAGGCGTAATTACACATTATGACTGGAGTACGTCTGCCTCTCAGCAACCCTTCAATCCTGTAACCGACGTTTGTTGATGAGCTATAAAAGAAGGATCACTAGGAGAGAAAAACAAGATCTGGAGGGATGCAAGCTAGAGATTCAAGAGACAATCCTTTAGAACTAGACACAGTAGATTTATATACATTGTAAACTAAAGAGTACAAGATTGTTCTTAGTCCATCTAAGAACATCCTTGGTTCTCTTCTTGTAACCCTCAATTTACATAGTGAAATACTAATAGGAAGTAGAGCTATTACTCACCATCAGAGGGCCCAAACCTGTATAAATTCCTCTCTTTCTTTGACATAGATACCCTGATTTACTTGAACTAAACTTAGATTTGCTTCATATTCTTCCCTTTATATTTACGTAAGCTTGACTAAGGATGAGAGTCCCAATCGTCGACAGATGGTGCCCACCGTGGGGCCTATTTTAAGGTGTTTTCTTCATCAGGAATCTCAATAAGCCATGTCAGGAGGTTATGATTCCGAAAATGATTTTGATCTTGCAAATTACGTTGATCTCAACATGGAGGATGAGATTCTTTACATGGAAGAGAATGAAGTTCCCTCAGAACCTTGTGTTGAGGAGTATCCTCCGGACTTGGTCCATGATCAAGAACCTAAACAGGCAGTACATTCACCTCCTGTAAGTCCTACCACATCAAACGGTGAATATGTGTCCGAACCCATCATCCCAGATGATGCAGGAGATGAGGACCTTGAGTTCAGTCTGGAAGGTTTTGCTCCAAAAAACTTGAACTCTATCTTTGACTTTGAATCTGAATCTGATGAGGAGATGCTCTCCCCGTCTATGAACTCGGTTCCCCAAGAAGTCGCTATGCTTTCTGAGGAAACCCCTGAGCAACGTGCTATCAGGGAGGAGGAAGAACGCAAATGGGAAGATGAAGCAGCTCATGAGCAGTGAGAGGCTGAGGTTCGTAAGGTCACAAAGCAAGCTCTGCAACTTGTGCAATCTCGCCATGATACCTGTTGCGCCCCGCACAGGGTACCACGACTACTCCCGTGGAGACCTAGCTCACTGCAGCTGGCCTCATACATACATACCACTGACTTCCCAGGATAAGTCAAGCACAGGAGTTCATTGCAGCAGAGTAACTTACAAAATATCATTCATAAACAGTATGGCCTGCTGGCCTGGTACAATAAAAGAGTAATACAATGCCTTCACCGCACAAATGGTCTAATTAAAACAAAAGACAACTACTCGGCGGAAGCTAGGCGAAACCCCCACAGTCGTAAGAAGTTGACAGCAGAACAGTACACTTCAAGGTTCTGGCAGAACTGGCTCTCTTCCTTCTGGATCCACGAAATCTTCCAAGCCTTCGTCTTGGTATTGTAGCACTCCATCTATTGTTGATAAGTTGCAAGGGTGAGCACTTACGTACTCAGCAAGTCATAGGTAAGAGTAGAGATACGTATAGTAGAGATGACATGATCCTATGCTATTGAGGGAAAAGAGGTGAGAGGGTTTTCCAAAAATACTTTTCTTCCAAGATTTTCAAATCTCATGCTCATGGCAGCATTTCATATACTTAGGGCACAATCCACATGCCTCTTAGATATCACATGATCACTAAATTATGGTACTACCGCGACACGTCAACACATGACAGCCCACGGCAGCACCCCTTATCATGACAACACATGTCATTTGGGTAATCTTGACTTAACAAATTTTAATTTATAAAACAATACTTGTGTCACACCCCGTCGATTCAACCCACCGCGGCATACTCCTAAAACTCGGGAGCACGAAGTATTCGAATACATTTTTAACTCTGCAGAGGGGTACCAATTTACCCGCAAGATATATCCACTTTCATGCCCTTCCTATCACAAGGATTGAACCCCTGACTCACTTCATACTGTGAGTGGCAAGGTGGAGATAACAAGAACTTTTGCCATGTTTCACACACAATTCACCCCAGACCACGTGGTTTTCTTCACGCAAACCACAGTTGTGGCAGGGTTTCACAACCCCCACTAATTGGCATCTTCCCCTCAGGGTCAGCATGCATGATCACATCCTGTGATATGTGTTGGAGCGCACCCCGTGTGAATCGTGAGTTTGTCATATAGGGGTTTCATGTGTGATCCGCATACTACTTGTTCAGGCCTGTCCCATAGCAGGCTTGCGGTCGGCACGTTAATCATGCCACTAGACGCACAACACAAGGTTCTAGTCCTTATATGCCAGTGACCAGCTCATACCATAATCCATGCACTTCCAGTGCTGGCACATCCTGTGCGACCAAGCACCTCCAGTGCTTTCACCATTCCATACCAAAATACTGGTCACGGCTAGGGGTTTTATTTCATGAATATAAATATACATAATATATTAGTTCATGGCTCATTATTTGATCAATTCACATTTCACAGGCATCAGCCTGATGCTGCCATTTCATAATTCAACTATTCTCAATCTTTCTCATGCAATATTATTATTTTATAATCACGGTATATTCTAGCAATTCATAAAATATAGGTTCAAGATGTTCAAGAATATGACTTGCCTTCCGCGTTGTAAGAAACAGCAGTTGAAGTCGAGTCTGCGACGAAGTCTTCGAACTCGGACTCTTGCTCTAAACAAGGATCAAACAAGCAAACAGGCATTACAATCAATCCTACTCTTACTATTCCACTATATGCGATAATGCAAGGAGAAACACTTAGGCGATACAAGATTTGAGAGTTCTGAGAAACGATTAGGGTTAAACTATGGAAACTAGGGTTAAGATTAGTTGTCAAGGGTTTACAAGGTTCCAAAGGTTCCAAAATATCAGAATGATATCAAGGCTGCGGCTGGTTCGCTCAAAAACAGCGAACGTCTTTAGGTCGACATTCGGTTCAAGGCATCGACATAGGGTCGATGGATGATAGAGGGCTCAACTCAAGTTGTGACAGTAGAATAAAATGTAGATCACAACATCAGGAGTCTAAGGGACAAAGTTATGTTCAGTTTGCATACCCAGAAGGGGTCAAACTAGCCCAATGCCATTGGCTGACATAGGCTGACAATGCCCAAGAATGGCATTGACATGGTTTGAACAGTTCCCAGTGGCCAAAATGGGTTTTGATTCAAGATTATGGTGCACAAGGTAGTGAGGCAACTATTTGACAAAGTATTTTCTGTTTTTCATGACCAGATGTGGGTGAACAGGGCTAATGCCACTGACTGGCATAGTTTGACATAGATTTGACACGGCCAGAAACTAGGGTTTGCCATAACTTTTGATCTAGGGCTCCAAATGATGCACCACTTTGTCTGGTAGTTAGACATTTGTAACAGGAACAAATGTCTCAACAAGATATAGGGCAGGAGATGGATGGAAAGTGATGAAAACCGGCAAAGAAGTTGACTGGCCTGGAGCACATGCAACATAAACAGTGGAGTAACTAGGGCATAGCTATATCTCACAATCTAGGCCGAATTGGAAGTCGTGATAGAAGACAAAGTTGCTCAGAATGGTCCAAAACATCTAAATGGCAAAGTGGCTAGGGCTGGATTGGCCGGAATCGACGGCCGGCGATTGGAGCAAAAGAAGATGACATGAAAATTGGGGTTTTCGATTTAGGGCAAATGAACTCAATTCCTTGCTTGTACATGATCTCTAGGGCATTAGAAACATACTGGTGAAGTTAGATTGGCTAGAGATGCACCAGGAAAGCTTAAACAGTAAGCTCAGTTCACAAGCACAGTTCCAATTTGGGGATTTTCACATATCAGCAAATCTGTCGATTTTGGTTGTTTAGGGATGTTAAGCAAGGTCTACTGAGCATATTTGATCACTGGCTTGAGAGCTAAATCGGTTTAGGTGAGGGTTAATTGCTCACCGGAGCTCTAGATGAAACACGGCAATTGCCGGTGACTGAGGGTATTTAAACTAAATTCCAAGCTCGAGAAGCATGAGGGGGATGAGGGAAACTCACTGGGGGTGTTGGATCGAGGTATGAAGCAGTGGTTGAAGCTAACACCGAAGCTCCCTTTGCTGCTCACCGGGGAAAAAGAAGAAGACGGCGAGTTTGAGAACTGAGGTGTTTCTGGTGGGTGTGTGGTGTTTCACTGAGACCAGGGACTATTTATAGAGGATTTGGAGGAGATGCAACGGCTAGAAGTGCACGGGGAGTTGAAGCCGGCAAGGAAGTGACAGGAAGCGACTTCACGGCGAGCTGGCGATGGAGGTGACTTGGTTCAGCGGCCGTGAGAGCTTTTGCAGCTGGAGCTGCTGCGAAGTGAAGGTGAACTGATGGCTGGCCGCGGCGAGTTCTCCACGTGGCTATGCTTTCCTGCTGGAGCCGTTGCCGGTGGCGTGCAAACGGGAGAAACCAGCTGGTCGCGATCCTCGCTGGAGAAGATCCACAGTGGCCAACGCCGAGCACACACATGGCAGCAGGCGAAGCAAACAGCAGTGGCGCGCTCGAGGTCGAAGGCTCCCGTGCTCGTGCGCTGTTCCAGGTCGTGGTCGAAGTCCCAGGCGCTGGTCGAAGACAGCAGCTGGTCGGTTGCACTGTTCTGGTCGATCAGGGGCATAAGTGTGAGAGTTTTAGTTGAAATATGGACTAATTTGTAAATCTGGTCTTAGAGAGGTTCAATTTGGAATTTGATTTCATGGATGAGTATAATATTTCTATTAATACTCATTTAGCTCAAATCTGGAGAAAATTTGATAAGGTTTGAGGGATTTCACCAATTTTCGAAAATAGGGTAAAATAGATCTGGATTTTGTCAATCTCGAATTTTGGTGATTAGGGTGAGATTTGGAAGTCTGATCAGAAGGGAAATCTGTATCAAATAGTATTTGGGAGGTGTTCCCTAAAGAAATTCTGGATTTGAAGTTGATTCGTGGATTTTAGCCTTTTCAGGCTTCCAGGTAAACAGAGAAAGGACTTATTCGCAGTAAAATTTGGACTAAACTGCAAAAAGTACTTAGATGAAACAATCTGGTTCCCAACTTTTTGGAGTAAGTTGAGGATATATCTGGAAACATATTCCAAAAGATACTTGAGTCTGGATAGGGTTAGATCATGATAACTCGGTTATCTGGAAACTGGGGTACTTAGGGTAAATCTGAATTTCCTGTTTTCAAAAACAGAAAGAGACTTAGATACTGGGAGTTAGGGTTAGAATTCAATCTGGCTCCTGAAGACTTTTATCTTCAGAATAACTGGTAGGTTAAATCTGGATGGTCAGATCTTGATCTGGATCTAGAGAATAGATTTGGAGATTTTTAGGGTTTGAGAGAGATTAGGGTTCAGCTGATTTGGCTACAACTACAGAGATACATGCATGCAGGATTTTATGCAAAAACTTTTCACCCCCAAAACCAGGGTGTTACAATACCACAGCTCACAACCTGGCCCCTAGAACCTCTCTTCCATGACATCATCATGTTCGCAGGCGAGACCAAATTCCTCCATCAACTCTAGTCTATTCTTCGATGGATGAAGTTACGGTAACTCTCATGGAAACCAAAAGGAGTACACAAGAGTGCATTCTGTGATTGCAGAATACTCTTCGCAATCCTCCTTCTGATTTAGCAAATGATGACAGACTTATGTTTGCAAGCATTTTGGTAGATAACCTCGATGAGGTAGCTACAGTGGTGACTCCAACATCATCCTCACGATCAGTGACTCATTCTCGTGAGCAGGACAGTTATCATTCGAGTCAAGTGCATTCTCGTGGACACACACCATCGGCTTAGTATCGTAAGACCAGGTGTACAGGTAATTCAGGTGATCTTCATCGCGAGCCAGTACATTCGCCATTAGGACCGCGAGTGGATTCTTCTCGTGATTGTAATTGGGGACCGGTGCGTTCACGTTTGGGGCCACAAGTCAATTCATTCTGCGACCTTGATGGAGGTCGCGAGGAACAGTAGCCACGTCCCTCATACGTGAGTTGCAAGTCTTTCTCACTAGGATTACGAGCAGTAATCTGGCCAGATAAGTTTAAATTCGGAACAATCGAGTGATTCGATGGGACCAAGAATCCTTCTGAATTTCTACAGAATTACATTACTACCATCCAAGCGGCTGGCAGTGATGAACAAGTTATGGTGAATTATTTGCCAACCAACATGGAAGTTCCGGCACAGACCTGGTTGTTTAATCAGCCTAAAGGACCCATTTACAATTGTTGTCTGATGCAATTCTCAACAATTTCCAAAATTGTTATCAAAAGCCTGGCAAGGAAGATGATCTTCATCGCTTGCACCCCGGTTTTTAATTAAAAAAGAAAAAAGGGGGACTTCCACAAAAACACTTCGGCAATTCGTCAAGCGATTTGTGGGGGTAACAAATACTATTCCCAATATTTCTGATAGCTCCATCATCAGGGCATTCCAGCATGTCATTCGATATCGGAGATTTACAAAAGATTTGCTTATTCATCCACCACGATCGGTCGTGGATCTCTTCGACATGGCTGATCGTTATTCCGACGCAGCTGAGGCTGTTGAATGGAATAAGATGGTGGATAAAAGAAATTTAGCGCCTCAACCAGGTCTCAAGGCAGACAAGAAGGATGATTCATGTAAGAAACCTGAGTCATCCACAGGAGGGAAATCAAAAAAGGTAAAGAAAACTAGAACCAACCAATTCTGAGAGGTCACGATCATCGACAAATAGTCTCAAGGGAAAGGTAAGAAGGTTCCATTTAAGACTAACAAAGTTTTTCGTGCTGGTCACTGCGACCAAGCAGAAAAACAAGTTAAACCACAGGAATTGAAGAAATGGTGTTCGTTTCACAACATTTCATCACATGATCTTTAGAATTGTCGAACCTGGTTAAAGATACTAGATAACTTTTATCAAGGTAAAACTTCTGTATGATTAACCATGTATTGTCATAGTTAATATGCGACCATGGCATACTAAAGAGTTAAAACACTTAACGGCTATATGATTAGACTCATTCAATCATATATAGTGGTTGAACCTGTTTTACCACTACCGCCGCCTTAGGTATTTTAACCCTTTAAGTTTATAGTAACTGTCAAGAAGATGAAGGCGTAGTCATAAACGGGCATAATTACACATTATGGCCAAAGCATATCTGCCTCTCAATGATCCTTCAATCCTGTAACCGACGTTCATCGACTAACTATAAAAGGAGAATCTCCGGGAGAGAAAAACAAGATCCAGAGGGACGCAAGCTAGAGATTTAAGAGACAATCCTTTAGAACTAGACACAATAGATATATATACACTGTAAATGAAAGAGTACAAGATTGTTCTTAGTCTATCAAAGAACATCCTTGGTTCTCTTCTTGTAACCCTCAATTTACATACTGAAATCCCAACAGGAGGTAGGACTATTACTCACCATCAGAGGGCCCGAACCTATATAAATTTCTCTCTTTCTTTGACATAGATACCCTGATTTACTTGAACTACACCTTAGATTGGCTTCATATTCTTCCCTTTATATTTACATAAGCTCGACTAAGGAAGAGAGTCCCAATCGTCGACAAGGGGCCCTGCCTTCTTCGGATGTTTCTCCAGGTAGCCCCCCCCACCCCCCCATACTCTCCGGTGGTTCCTCGAGTGCAGGCCTTGTCCTCCTTGGGAAATTCTCTAGTGAAGGCCGTGCTCTCTTCGTTGGTTTCCTGAATGTGGGCCCTGCCCTCCCCGAGTGGTTCTCTGGTAAAAGTCCCATCCTCACCTAATAGTTCCCCAGGTAAAGACCCTGCCCTCCCCAATGGTTCTTCGATGAAAGCCCCATCCTCTCTGGATTGTTCCCCGGGTAGAGGCCCCGTCCTCCATGGGTGGTTCTCTGGTAAGGGCTCCACCCTCTCCGGCTTGTTCCCCAGTATGAGGCCCCGTCCTCCTTGGGGCTCCACCCTCTCTGGGTAGTTTCGGTACCCTGGGGGGACATAGCTAGTCCCAGAAAGCCCCTGTCCCCGGGTGTCTTGGAAATTGAAGTGGACATGTATTGGAGATCCAGGCCTCATGTCCTGCAAAAGGACCATTACGCCCTCGATTCAATGGTCGCCGTTAGAGTAGTTAAGTAATTTGTATTTTCTGGGATCTATATATACCCTAGTATCTCCTCTCTTATAAAACAACACTCCCATTTGTATCTAATACACACAAAGTAATAGGTGCATTTAGGAGCTCTCTCCCCGCGAGAGAGCCTCCTCAACCGGGTTACACCGGGGTCACATCGACAAGACTACGGTCAGCACTAGGACCTAAACCTATATAAATCTTTCGTGTCACTCTTTGTGATTGTGCAACGCGGGATGACCTGTCATAAGGTCAGCTCGTGTCGCCTTACGTGTGTTTCAAGTCATCAAACCTACCTTGGAGTTTGTAACGCAACGACACTTATTTTAGTAATTTTGTTCACAATTTAAATGATAAGAATATCCTGTGCTAGATACCAACCAATACACTATCATGCAGCAGGTAGCGACAATAAAAGTGGAATTAAGAAGGTACGATAGATAGCATGTGAGGATCGGATGGATCAATGAGAGGCCAAAAATTACATCTCTCTGTCTGACAACATCAGCAAGTTCCAATATCATTGACTTTCATACATACCGTCAAGGATCACCATAGACCATTTACAATCACGATATTTTACATATATCAAATTCAAAGACTAATGAGAATCCATCAGCCTCTTAACTTACACTAAGTCAAGACAATTGAAAATCTTTCTCTCACATATGAGATAAAATAGCCATTGCACACAGGCAAGATGTCTGTTTTTTTGGCTAATCTACACAATATATTAAATCTTTAAAATCATAGATGATCATCTAAAAAAAGGAAAAAGACAAATTACATTGCAGCTCGGGTAGCAGATATTTTGATACATGTTATAACGTCTCTATTCATAAGCACTTCAGATGTAAACTGCTGATAAACTTGAGATAACAAATTTGGATTTGTAATTATCCTATATTTGGATTCTGTAGCACTTGACCTTTCGAACTTTTTTTCAAGTATTGCGGCAGCTGGACGCACAAACAAACTCCGAATTTTGTGCAAAATATTGTAAATTCAACCATCGCAGAAACTCTGATCCAATATTGCATAAGAGATACAATCACCCTCTCAAATTATATATAGATTTTTGAGCAGTTCCAGTACGATTGTTATTTATTATAGCAAATCAAGTGTTTACAAAGCCACAATCTTCACACTCGAAATTCACTCAAAAGACTTGGAAATAAAGATACATGGAAAACGGAAAGCACACATATTCAACCCTAGATCGTGCATGGCACAACAAATTAAACTTGCAGGCGTGAAAGGAAACATATAAAAGCACCAATTCGACTGACAAACATGCTGTAAAGTGATGTGGTTTGATGTGAAATAACTGAGTTTATTTGTTGAACATGCGATGCTCCTTGATCCGACCTGCCTTATCCAAATATCTTGTAGTAATCCTTTCTGCATTACAATTTTGAAATGTTTGAATTATCGAAACGAAAAAGAAAAAGCATTAGAAACATACAAGGAAGACAGACAATATGAGAGGAATATTTGTTGCTTGAGAGGAAGAAGCATTACCATTTTGCTGTATCAATCAACAGCACATTTGCTTTCAATTATGGATGTGCTCTGCCTCCACGCTGCTCCCTTGCTCTGTCCTTCATCATTTTCTTCATGATCTCTGCTGAATTGAAATGTTGGTTTTTTCAGGTGCTTACATACTTCTCTCTTGATGGCAGCTTCTGCATCCTTCACCTCTGAAACTCTAGCACCCTCACAATCGATCGTGGCGTGGACTCGCTCGAGAGAAGAGAGGTGACCGATGCCTAAATGAAAACCGCCATCTTGAGATTTTGTTATCGCTGCATTGAAGCGGATAAGAAGCTTTTGGAGATGTGGCATAGCCCCTGCTTCGAACACCAGCCCCAACCCACCATCCTGACACATGAACCTGAACACCTTGAGTCTTCCAAATCCTTGGTTGATCATGATGGGGCATTTTTGGTCAGATACTTTTGTACGCAACTTGAGAAGGACTAGAGCAGGCAAGCCTCCGAGGGTCCTGAGATCTTTCTTTGTAACATGTTTAATGGCAATCTCTAAGTAGGTGAGGTTGGGATGTTTAGCCATCCGGTGTGGAATGCCAAGGAGATGGTGGTTTAAGCTTCTCATCACAAATTTTTGGAGGTGATGTGGAGGGTCCCAAAGATTAAAGAAATCCAAGGTGCTGCTATTACCAGCATCAATGCATAGAGACCAAAATCTATTGCTGAGAGGGTTTCTATCATCATCATCATCATTGTTGAGAGGATTTCTATCATCATCATCATCATCATCATCATTGTTGAGAGGGTTTCTATCATCATCATCATCATCATCATTGTTGAGAGGATTTCTATCATCATCATCATCATCATCATCATTGTTGAGAGGGTTTCTATCATCATCATCATCATCATCATCATCATTGTTGAGAGGGTTTCTATCATCGAATTCAAACGAAACTTTATTGTTGAGAGAGTTGAGAAAGAGTCGTCTATAACATCCGATTTGATTATGTTCATCATCAACAGACCATTTTACCCCAAAAATCCTTAGCCTGGGAGGGGGCATATGCTCTCGCCAAAAAAGACAAGTGAATGAATCACTATTGAAGTTGATCGTTGATAGTTCTTGTAATTGTGGCATATCCTTTATTGATGTATCTGGTAGTTGCAAATCTTCACCAAGTAGACGCACCAACTTTCGCAGCCGGACTATGCTTTTTGGCAGTACTCTTATATTGGTTCGCCTTATTTCTAAGGTCTCCATGCATTGCAGTTCTGCGATTTCTTCAGGGAGCATAGTGACATCCTTCCCACCAAGTCCCAAACACCTCAGATGAAATAGGTTTCCTATAGCACGAAGATCAACGTTGTTCAAATTCTCAGCATCTTCTAGATCCAGTACTCGTAGTAATCGAAAACCCATAATAATAGATATCCCTTCAGTATACCCAAAAACAGTAAGGGATCGTACATGAGAAAGGTCTGCGCTGCCATGCACTGACGTTAGAATGTTATCTTTTTTGTTGCTCCACTTGAGAGAAAATCTTCGAATCACATTACGTGGCATAGAGTCTGCATCTGATGTGAAGTTCTCTTCATTGGACAAGGATACGATGTGATCAAGAATGACACCATGAACTGTACAGGATGTTACTTGACCATCGTCATCAATGTCCTCAGGTTGAATGAGTGTCCTGTTGACAAGCTCATTGAAATAGTTCTCTCCCGTTTCCCAGAAGCTTTCTTCACTTCTTTCTGGAATAAGTCCCTCAGCTATCCATCTCCATATCAGACGATCCTTTTTAATCACATAATTCTTTGGAAAAACACTCAAGTACAATAAGCAAGACTTCATAGGCAAAGGCAGATCAGTATAACTAATATGTAATATCTTTCTCATCCCTTTTATCATGGGGTATTTCTCCAGTGCCGACATAGTAGGCTTCAATTGTTCTGCAGATGTACAAGCTAATAAGCCGGCTATAACAATTATGGCACACGGCAGGCCACCACACATTTTTAGTAATTTATCATCAACATCTCTTGATTCAATCGGAGATTTTTGTGTTGAGCCGGACATTCTTTTATCAAATAATTTTTTGGAGTCATCATCACCAAGAGGTCTCATCTCATATATAAAAGCAGGATGACTCGAACATGAATCGGCTACATCATGGATGCGGGTTGTTGTTATTATCCTGCTTTCTCGATCATTAACAGGCAAAGCACACTTGATGACATTCCATACCGACATACTCCATATATCATCAATCATGATGAAATACCTAACAAAGGATATAGAAATTAAGGTAGCTATTAGTTGTCAAGTAGTATTGTGCTGTTCCGACAGCTTTAAACTGGTTTACAATCTTGTTGCACAAAATAATTGATATCTCGGAAAACTCCATCAAAATATATTACTTAATAGAGATAAAGTTATAGTGCGTATTTGATTGGATACCACAAATTACCACATATTATTTTAGACACGTGTCAAACTTGTGATACTATCACACTTTCTAGTTGTTCCGTTTGTAAACATACCTAAACCAAAATATGACAAAAAATATTTAACAATGTAACTTTCAATTTGAGTACTACACTTTTAACCAAAAAATATGTGACAATATATCAAAAATTGACTAAAAAAGTTTGATATGGCTAATTATGTAGTGAACCAAACAATAATTTAACTAAATATGACATGTTTAATTGACAGTAAGATAATTTATGATTACAAGCCAAATTGAAATTTTTCCTAAAAAAATATTCCAAAATGACCTTCCAACTGCATCTCTTGTCGCTCCTTGACTAACAATGAGATTTTTAAAAATAAAATAGCTACTAGTCTATCATATGTATATGTATGGAAACACACCTACATAATCCAACTGAGAGTGTGCGGTGAATCCAACTTTAGTAATTTCCGCCTAATACTCTTATGTAACGTTGGGGTTGTGGTAGGTTTTTTTTTTATTAAGAGATGTTACCGTTATTGAAAATATTTGTTATTTTTAGTAAATATTATTGTTATTTTAATAGTTGTTAAATAAGTACAACCAAACATATATGTTAAATGGTGTTTAAAAAACATAACACACTCTTAAACATAGTCTTAGTGGGTTACTATTTACATCCTCATGTTTGTTCACCAAAAAATAACAAATTTTTTTTAAATAACCCATTGTTTAATTACATAACTAATTTATATTTTGTGTATTTTGCGGAATGGTTAATGTATTATAGTCGTGGTGTGGAAACACGACAGTAAATAAATTCTCTATTAAATTGTACTGTGATTTTGCAATTTTTTCTGGATTAATATATATGATTCATAGTTATATTTGAAAATTCATTTAAATTAATGGACTTACAATGTTAAAACAATCAGCTTGATACAAATGGTTCATCATTCAGATTATAAATCATAAAATATCATATCTTGTGATATCGAACTTCAATCGACGATCTATTTATGTCGATTTGATCATTTTAATCTCACAATTATACTAGTTTAAACAAATCATCAATCACATTTATATATTAAAATATATTGATCCTGAAAAAATTAGAAAGTTTGAGTTCAATTTTTCTACCAATTAAATTTACTAATATTTTTAAATCTTTCAGAATTGATATCTTTTGATTTATAATTCTAATTGACAATACATTTGAACCAATAGAATTGTGAGGTCAAAACGGTCAAATAGATACAAACAAATCTCAAATAATCAGATAGATGTACACCTCTCTGTTGTGTCCACATCCTAACCTGTCGCGGCCTGGGTTGCGACTAGCTGATGTGATGAGTTATTTATGTAAAATACACAAAATATAAGTTAGTTCTGCAATTAACTTGTTAAGTGAGTTATTTAAAAAAATTCCAAAAACCGTGACATCCCAAGCCACAATAAGTGTTAGTTTCCTTCACAACCCCATGCAAATCCAAATCATGCATGTAGGAATATTTTACTCTAAGGGAATGGAAAATACTGGATTTCTAAAAATACTATAAATAGTCAGCTCATTGATTAGATGCTACTATAAATCAAAAATACCTTTGTATAACATGCCATTTTTTAGTTTTTCAAAATCAAAAATCGAACAAACCAAATTAATATTTCTTGATTTTTTTGGGTTCAATTATCTCACTCGGTTCGGATTAGTTATTCCGATTTGATCACTTTTTTGCTCACCGCTGGTAGGCCTAGGTCTGATGGGGAGTCGGAATTCTAGTGTACATGCGGCTCAGATCAAATAAAAGACGGCAAAGTTTTAGGTTTCCAAATACCTCTTATTGCCGAGAATTTCCCTGAGTTTGTGGATGACATCCTCCTCATTTGATGATTGCATGTTTATATGCTCCTGCCGGTTGACTTGACGGAGCATATCCATTAGAATTTTTCTAATGGATGGGTTCCGGCCGACATACACGACAGCGCGGCACTCGAATTGCCATTGAAGCTTTCGATATACCTCATTAGCCAGTGTAGTCTTGCCAAGGCCTCCAATTCCAACGATGGATGCCACCCTTAGAGGCTTCTCCTTATCCATCAGACAGTCGACAAGCTTTTCTCTCGGTCCGTCCATGGCGACAAGGTCAGTGTCTTCCGCATGGAGCAGCTGAGGACGAATGGTGACCTTGCTCCATCCACGATAAGCTGTATTGGTAGCATGGGAGGTGGGCGGGGCAATAAAGTTGTGGATTCTTTTCAGCTGGTAACTCATCAGCATGGAGATCGACTTAGTGAAATATTCAATTTGCTCGTCGATTTCCGACCTCTTGGCCCTCTCCAGCCCTTCCGGCTCATGACGCCCAAGACAATGCATGAAACGACCATCCAAGAAGTCCTCAGTGTCGTATGCTACCTCCCGGACCTGCCTCATCCACTCCTTAACCAGTATATCCGGTCCCTTCAGCATTGTATAGTCGTGCAGGAGATTGTCCATCATTTCGAGCTCCTCTTTCAAGTCAAAATTCATCCACGGGTCAAGCACGGCCACTTTGGCAAGAAGGGATTTCATCACCCCCTTCGAAACACACACCATAGCATCCTCCATGATCTCTTTCCCGCTCAAAGAAAAAAAAACAAAGAACAATATATGTAGGATGCACTAATCTTGCAAGGATATGAGCGCGCTGCTCCAAGGGAAGGAGAAACCCGGTCTGAGAATGGAGTGCTGGGCGGCCTTCATAAAAAGATAAGTCTTCCCACGCCAACCAATATCTACCACTTAGACTGTATCATGTTCCCGTTCGCAAAGTGGCCCTTGTTTTTTACTAGTAATTAAGGATAAGTACATCCGACTTGCAGAACAATCCATGTTTTATCTAAAAATTCCATACAGCTACCAAGAATAACAATACAGCCTTCCAGCATACATAGTAAGTGTCTATAGCATCAAAGTTATCGTTGTCATTATTACCTTATTATCGGTAATTAGTGTTTGTCAAAATAGATCATAAAATTAGAGGCGTGGTAGCTATGGATAAATAATATAAAAAATGCGATGTACAAAGCCGAAAATAAAACGATTTACTTTGAAAAAAATGAAAAGAAATTTGTGTGGTGCAATTTCTTCTAAATTAAATGGAGTTGAATTCACTAAATAACAGTAGAATTTAATTGCAAAATCCACAAATTTAGACGATAGAATGTTAACTAATTAACTAATGCTAATGTTCTAAGCCCTCGTGTTTTTGATTGGATGTCTGTTGAGAGTAGAATATGCAGTTTATAAATTCCTTCGTACTTCACACGATAAGTGTGCATAGGAGTGTAAACAGATTAAGATTATTCAAATTATTCGATTAATTAACGAATCTATTAACTTATAAATTTGGTTTTGAAAATTTCATCTGAATAATTTTTCTCAATCCAAAGTATTCAGATATGACAAAAATAATAGGTTTGACATATCCATAACTGAATCTAATAAAATCCGATAAAATCATATTCTTCCATATGTGAATACATATTTGAATTTTATTTGTATATAAAACACTTGTCTAAATTTGTATGTTGCCAAATTTATAATAAAATCCTTATATGAACAATAAAAATATTGGTAAATTCATTTGAAATGTGTCATTTTTATTTAAAATAAATTATTTAAAAATTTTATACTAAAAAATCTAAAGGAAAAAGTTATTAATAATATCTGATCAATACTAAAATCAAATCCAGATTAAGGAAATAAATCCTATTTAAATCCATGTCCAATATTTATGCGGTTCGAATCCAAGTACTTGGATTAATTCAAATTTGTACTCGAATCCATGTTGAGAATATAGATGTGAATAAGAAGATATGTACTTCTGGTCTCTCTAAAACGCCTAAATCAACCCCTTGAAATTTTGAACCTTGCTTATTTTAGTCTTTTTGTTACGATTTGAAACATAAAATATATGTGTGGTGTTTGATTGCAATCAAAAATAGGCTTGAAAATTGAGAGATGAAACTTGTGAGGCTGGATGGAGTTTTAGAATGTACTTTTCAAAATCATTAGCTTGTTTGATATGAGATAAGATTATAAGATGGGATTGAGTGATAAAATTTCTATTGGACCAAAATACCCCAGAATTATAATATGAGGTTTAATTTGAACGAGTGTGATAGTATTTTTCTACTCTATTTTCAATTCTAGACTCTAATGGTTATATTCTCACTTAAGACTAAATTAGTGAGATATAAGATCATTTATATTCACTCGCAAACCCTCTTTTAATCCCATACCCACAAAATAAATATGAGATTAAATCATTCCTTCACTCCTATTGTCATTTCCACCTCTCAATCTAACAAACCAAACCCCCCTATGCGTTGACGGCGATCCAAGTCAATGTGGAGCTGATTATCACCGCATAAAGCTAACTTATCTCTTTCCACGGCCTCCTGTCTATCTCAGCCTCTCCCTCTTGTATTCATCATCTTCTCACTTTCCATGTGGTTCTAAGTTTCACCCCATAATTATGAACATTGTCTCCTCCATCGATCCTGTGCTAGGGAAGGTTCACAATGCGATCGTACGAGACAGAGGGCTGAATGTCAAGATTAAGAGAGACCTCGAAGTCATCAAGAGAAAGATGGCACTGATGAAGGCCGAAGCCGAGGAATACTTGGCGATGAACAGGCAAGTAGCGACTCCGACGGAATTGCTTCTGCAAGCGCAGGACTTGGCATATGAGATGGAGGACTTCGTAGATACGCTCGGGAAGGACACAGAAGGGTTGTTCGTGATCCGGTTCTTTCGTCAAGCGACGGCGATGGATGTCCGTCCTGAACATGTCAGGTTCCTCCAGAAAATTGAGGAACGCATCGACGACATAGTGAACAGGATACAACAGCGCTCTACAAGGACAGAAACGGGAGGCGATGCTGTGCCCGGTTCTTCTGCAGCTCGTTCTCATACTCTTGAGGATGGCCTTGTGGGCATCGAAGGACCCAAAGGAAAGCTTCTCGAGCTGTTGAACAGCGTCGAGGACCAACCAGAGCAACTGAGGGTGATCTCCATCGTCGGATTTGACGGCTTGGGAAAGACTACCCTCGCCAAGGCTGTGTACGACTGCAATGATTTCGGCCGGAATCAGCAATTATTCAATTGCCGTGCTTGGGTACAACATGTTCGTGCGTCGTCGGGGGCGACCAACGATGCGGCGAGCCTTCTCAGGGAGATACTCCAGCAAGTTTGTCCGCTTATAAACCGCACCACCACCGATGTTGAGCTGAGAAGAAATCTCCAAACATACCTGCAGAATAAGAGGTGAACTTCTTACTCTCTCACAGAGACCTGCATGCACCGGAAAATTAGATCCATTCTATTCAGATAATACCATTTTAACAAAATACCACTCAAATATCCCCAAATCAGTAAAATATTGTACAGGTTCATAATTTAGATAGAGAGGAGACGAAATTTGGTTTTGTTTATTGATCATTCAATCATCATTATCTCAGATCCAAGTCTAGTATTTATACAGCACGCAACACCAGCTAACAACCTAACTAATAGCCCGATATTTCTGCATCCAACACAAAAAACCCTATAGCTCCTCAGAAATAAGAGCACACACTAGATACTGACAGTATGCAATAGTGTCTACATCCCCCCTCAAGTTGGAGAGTGGTTGAGATCAACCAAACCCAACTTGATCAAAGATTTGGTAAACATAGATGAAGATAATGCTTTAGTAAAGACATCCGCCAATTGGTTGTTGCTAGTAACATGTGTTGTAGAGATGAATTTCTTCTTCAGTTCTTCACAAACTAAATGGCAATCAATATCGAGATGTTTAGTGCTCTCATGAAATACTGGATTGGAGGCAATGTGAAGAGCAGCTTGATTATCATAGTAGAGAGGAATTGGGGCAGATTGTTCAATTGCAAATTCTGACAAGATGTAGTTTATCCATTTTAATTCACAAACTGTGGAAGAAAGGCTTCTATATTCTGCCTCTGCAGAAGAACGAGAGACAGTTTGTTGCTTCTTTGCTTTCCAAGAGATTAAGGCTGAACCAAGAAACACACGATATCCAGACAAGGGCTTTCTGCTATATTTACAACCTGCCCAATCCGCATCGCAATAAGCTTGTACTTGCAAATTGGAAGAAGTAGGGTAGAAAACACCTAATGCAGGGCATCTCTTCAGATATCTAAGCATATGCAGTGCTGCACTCCAATGTGCTTCAATAGGGGAGTTAACAAATTGACTCAATTGCTAAGTTGCAAATGCAATATTAGGCCTTGTATAGTGGAGACGTAACAATTTCCAAACCAATTGTCTGTACTGCTCAGGAATCTGCATGGGGACACCAGATGACTAAAGTGTTGTGCCTTTAGGAATAGTGGTTTTTGTAGGTTTGGAACCTGTCAAACGAAACTGAGAAAAGATATCCAGAACATATTTGCGCTGATTGAGATAAATTCCATCAGAAGATCTGGCTATTTCAACACATAAAAAATACTTTGCCTATCCCAAATCTTTCACAGTAAAAGCCTGATGTAAAGTGTTCTTGACAGTATTGATTGTTTGCTCGTCATTTCTTGTCAAAAGGGCATCATCTACATAGATCAACAAAGCAGTGAATTTATCCCCATTCTTGAGAGTAAAAAGACAGTGATCTGAAGGTGATTGAACAAATCCAAGCGCTATCAAAACTGAAGTAAATTCCTTGTTCCACTGTTGAGAGGCCTGTTTTAAACCATATAATGATTTCTTGAGTTTGCAAACTTGTCCTAGCATGCCTTTGTTGTATTCCTCAGGTATTTTCATGTATACCTCTTCATCTAAGTGCCCATGCAGAAATGCATTATTGATATCAAGTCGATACAAAGGCCAATTCTTTGCACTAGCAATTGCAATGAGAACCCTGACTGAGACAGTCTTAGCCACAGGTGAAAAGGAATCCATATAGTCAACTCCTTCAATTTGATTGAAACCTTTACCAACCAATCTAGCCTTGAATTTGTCAACAGATCCATCAAGTAAATATTTAATCTTGTATACTCATTTATACCCAATAGCCTTTTTCCTTGGAGGTAAATTGGTAATCTCCCAAGTATCATTTTTCTCAAGAGCATTGAGTTCTAACTGCATGGCTTTAACCCATTCTGGACTACTACTAGCTTGTTTATAAGAGGTTGGTTCTGAAATAGTTGACACATTAGGAACAAATTCAATGTATTGTACTGAACTAAAACTAGAAGGTGGGAGATTGGTTAATTTGTCAATTGGATAGAACTTTTATGGGGCTAAGAGAGTTGTTTGTTTGTTTTTGTAGGAATGAGGTTGAGTTAGAGCTGAAGATACAAAGTCTACAAGCCAAGCTGGTTTTACTTTTGGTTTTGTGCTTTTCCTTTGAACAGATGGCACAGGTAAAGGTGCAGAATTAGGGTGTTGAATGGACTACGAATTTCTTGGATAAGGTTGAGTTATGTGAGGAAAAGAATGAATAGGCTGTAGGGAAGTTGAATCATCTGGATTAAAAATAGGTGATGAAGGAATGAAAGAGGACTGATAATGCCACAATTCTCCACCTCTGGTGTAATTGAAGGTGTAGATAAAGAAGTATTTTGGGTTTCAGAAGAACAAAGTCTGAAAGAAAATCATCCACTATTGAAACTTATCCAAATCATCATTAATCATCAAAACCTAGATCGACCTAGATCCAACATTCTCCCCCTTTTTGATGATTGATGACAACAATCTCTATAAATCTAAAATAGATTCTTCAACTCCCGAAACATGGGATACACCGGGAGCCAGAGACCCGCCTCTATGAAAATTTTGAAGGCGACAACCTCTCCATCCCGGGGGCTGGGGTCACCTCCTCCTCTCCTGGGATCCGGATGTCCCATCCAAAAATACCCTCTGGGATATGAGGGACTCTAAGTCCTCAGAGGTGAACTCAGTAGCTTCCAGAAAGTCCGAAGTGATGTTCTCCAGAGCCACCTCTAAAGTCTTTCCTCTCACTTTCGGGGCCATCGAGAAATTTTTCGTTTCTGGGGAAGGTTCGCACAAGGAAGTGAGTTAACTTGAGGCTGTCTCCAGGAGAGCACTGGTGCTACTGGGTGGGAATTTGAAGCTGGGAGTTCAGAGTGAAGCCGTTTCATGCTCAGCCCCCCATATTTATATCAGGTGAAGGTGTTTTGGATGGTCACCATGTGTCCATCAAGAAAATCCTGTTCGTCGAATTCAAAGAGACGCACAGAAGCCGAAGCGTCGCCTAGTGAGATTAACTGTCGCCTCCTCTGGACGTGGTACTGGGAGGAGCTAGATGAACCTCTCGGGTGAAGAAACCGTCTCCCCTAGGAGTGTGTCACCGGATGCAAGTTTGAAGCATCCAAGTAGGTTTGTAGTGTACCCTCCGACGCAACTACGTGCCCTTGGGGGCCTTGGGGGAAACGATTGGACCTCAAGATGATTCCATGGTAGATGCCACGTCCTCTCTGGGTGGCTTCCTCGATAGAGGTCCTGCTCTCTCCGGGTGGTTTCCTTGGAAGAGGCCCTGCCCTCTCTGGTGGTTCTCTAGGTACAAACCTTGCCCTCTTTGGGTGGTTTCCCTAATAAAGGCAATATGCTCTTGGGTGGTGCCTCGGGTACGAACCTTACCCTCTCTGGGTGGTTTCCCCAGTGGGGGCCCTATCCTCTTCGATGGTTCCCCGGGTACAAACCTTGCCCAGATCTCCAGGTGGTTTTCCCGATAGAGGCTCTATCCTCTCCAGTGATGCCCTAGGTACAGACCTTGCCTTCTCCGGGCCATGCTACTCGGAGAGGAATATAGTTGCTCGTGAGAAGCCAATGTCCCCGGGTGTCTCGAAAACTAAAATAGACACATGTCCAAGATCCGTGCATCCTGTCCTACAAAAAGACCATCGCGCTCTCGATCCAACGGTTGTAGTTAGTGTAGTTTAGCAATTTGTATTTTTTAGGGTCTATGTATGTCCCTTGTACCCCATTCTTGTAACAACAACACTTCATTGGCATTCAATACACACTAAAACAATAGGTGCGTCTAGGAACCCTTTTCCCGCGAGAGCCTCCCCAGCTGGGTTATGCTAGGACGAATTGACAGGATTAGGGTTCCCACTGGGACCTGAACTTATATAATCCTTCGTATCACCTTTATGTGATTGCACAGCGGGGTGACCCATCGCAAGGCCAACTCGCATCGCCTTACGCGTTTTCCACGTCATCAAATCTGCTATGGGATTCGGAACACCACGACAAGTCTTACTTTTGTCGTATCCTAGTAGGACACATGGGTATCTCAATCTTAACATCTTGAGATTTTAACTTTGTTGAGTCTTTTCTTATTCAAAAATATACTCAATCTTGAATAGATTGGAATTCCTTTTGAATTGGTCTTGGAGGGCGTAGATCATGGTACAACACCAGTAATTTGCAAACAACATACATAATAACATTTGCTAAAATTCATCTTTAGTATTTTAATGAAAGGTGTTGGGGGGTTGGGGGCTATCATCCATAAATTTACTTATAATAAACTGGATGAGCAAATTGTGACCTTTTGCTATCACTAGAAGTAAACATATGCACAACATGATGTGGAATTGGCATTATTTCATACCCATATCAAAGTTAGATGAATATAAAATGTGAGGTACCAATAGACATAAAAAAAATTAGTCAATGAAATAAAATTGTTACGAACCAATGACATTTTTTAACCTTTTTTGAGCACATTTTTTTAGCTGGCCAGAACTTCCTAAGACGCAATGCCTTATAGTGCTATCTTGCTGAAATATCTATAATTAAGATATTAATGAAAAGTTGTCTAACATGAACGGTCTAAAATAATTAACATGATCGTAGAAAAATTCAAATTTCTACTAATCATCTTATTGGTTTGACTTCACGTATTGTATAATTTCGATCTATTATATAATTAATTAAAAAACATACTATACTTTTATTCAAACTATATAAAATTTACAAATAGAAATACTTATTGTAATAATTTGTAACAATATAACCTTGTATCTCATTGCTATTGTGCTTCTTTAAAACACAATTGAAAAAAATTATATTTCAATCCTCCAACTTTGAGCTTTATGTTCTGACCTACTTTTTTTAGAGGGCCCATTTTGGTCCCTTAGTTTTGAATCATGGTCCACAAGATATCTTCCATATCACAAGAGAAATATATGTTAGTGATATAAGAACTTAGCATATTTTATGATTTTAGATAAGAGGATCAAAATAGAGTCCAAACTAAAAGTTGAAAAATTAAAATAGAACTTTTGAAAATTTGAAGTCATAAAATGGATATAGCCCTAAAGTTAGATGACCAAAATAGAACTTTCCGAAAACAAAAAGGTTGTTGAGCTGTATAGTATAGTGAATTAGATTTATGGCTAAATTACTAGTCTTTTTTTTATGTAAAGTAATTTCTTTTTTCAGAATTATTTTTAATATTTCACACGGTTTAACCACGGAGAAATAAAAAATAAATAGCCAATATAAAAACATATTAGAGTTTAATACTGTAGTTTTTGGATCAACAAACCCTCCGAGCACTTGTGTCTTGATCTTGAACATGACTATATGATATTTGTACCTTGTTGTAGCCTTCCTTCCTATAAAGGTCCTTCAACAAAAATGTCGCAGTAAATTATTACTTAAGTTAAAACTATTAGGAAATAATGTAAATATACTTGTTAACTATAAAGCATAAATTACAAAGAAAATGAGGAGAGAACAAGAGAATTCTTCTTGTCCTCGTGTCTCTTCTCAATGTGTACGAATCCCTATTTATATATAAATATGAGGTATATGAAAAATAGTAGGGATACTAATAGTCTTATGTGTCGCAAGAAGTGATAAATCCAGTTACCAAATTTATGGTATATAGAGGTTACAAACTTAATGGTATGGTATTATGACTTTGATGAACATCCCTAAAAAGTATTTCATAACAAAAACTAGATTTATATCAAAATCTCTTGGAATTTTATAACTCTAGCTGAAATGTCATCGCACAATCCAATCTCATATAATGATTTAATTTTTTGTAGAAAAAAACTATGGTTAACATTTCATGTTTGGTACATTGCACATCTTAGTTTAATTAATGCAATTAACTTGTCTTAAATATTTGCCTTGTCCAACAACTGGTGAAGTTCACCAAAAATCACCCCACACACACAGACACAGACACAAAAATATTTCAAAATTAGAGAAAACAAAATTTTTGAATGATTTATAGCTTTCCAATTTAATAAAATTTTCGATGTTTATATTATTGTTATTGTTTTGTGTCAAATTTGCAGTCATGCTTGCCATTTCTTTATATATTTATATTCGTGTTTCATAATATTTTATATTTTTTCAAAACTTTATTATTATCTAGGGAAGTACACCAATATTTATTCAAAAGTGAGTTGAAATTTTTTTTAAATAAATTACGAGTTTGATTTGTAACTATTTATTATTTTAAGATTTGTGTAATTTAATTTTTGGGAAGTATGGCATCTTCTTGTATTTTTTAAAATATTTTATATTTTCATCATTTTAACATTCATTGTAATTTTATTGATTTTCTAATTTGCTTGTGGGATGCCTGCTGATCAATTTAATGTGCCTCTTAGGTACTTGATTGTTATTGATGACATGCAGGAAGCAGAAGTATGGCAAGAAATAAAATCTGCCTTCCCAGAAAATAATAACGGAAGCAGAATAATTGTGACCACGAGTATTCAGTCGGTCGCCACTGCATGCAGTTTTCGTAGTGATGTGTACAGTATGCAATGTCTTGAAGATGATCATTCAAAACTTGTTTTCTGGAAAAAGGTTTATGACGACCTGGGACTAGAAACAACTGATGACTTGGATAGAGAAATTTCACTTCAGTTGAAGGAATCTACAACAAGCATTTTCAGAAAATGTGATGGTTTACCTCTTGCGCTGGTCAGCATAGCTCGATTTTTGAGACATTTGAGACTCCAAAGACACGATCACCGTCTGACAAAAACTGAATGTCAGATTGTGTGTGCACCTGGTAGATATCTAACCAATCCGGGAGTGCGGGCCCAAAGTGAAAAGGAGGCCTTTGATAAAATGAGACGAGTGCTTTTCCAATGTTACGACAGTCTTCCTGACCATGGTCATAAGAACTGTTTTCTGTCTCTAAGCATATTCCCGGTGGGTCATCCTTTCAAGAGGAAAAGACTACTCAGGCGGTGGTCTGCTGAGAGGCTACTGATAGGAGAAGGTAGTGGGATCCCTGAGGAGACAATTGCTCGCACAACTTTCAAGGACTTTACAAACCAGAGTATCATTCAGCCAGTGGACATCAGCAATAATTTGGAAGTGAAGAAGTGCCGAATTTATGGTATAATACTAGAGTTCATCGTGCACATGTCAAGATCTAATAACTTTATCGCCCTGATTGACCAGGGTGAGCTTATATATAATACAGCAACTGCCTGTCCTGTTCGTCGTCTCTGTGTCCATGACACCACGGTGCAAAACATCCTGGAGGCGATAAAGTGGATCGGATCAGGCAGATTAAAGCTTAGGTCACTGACGATCCACCGTAGTGATCTTTTTGATTTCAAGGATTGGAAGATACTACGAGTTTTGGATCTGGAAAGTTGCGAGGGGCTTAATAACCACATTCTAGACAGCATATGCAAATTGGTGTGTCTTCGCTATCTCAGCCTCAGGGGTACTTCTATCATAAATTTTTCGTATCGCCCCGCGAAAATTTTGAAACACTTGACATTCGGGGTGCTGGATTTGTCGGATAACTCAGCCTTAAGGATTGCTAACCTTCACAATTTGGAGACACTGGATATGCGGGAGACAGGAGTGAAAATATTGCCGGTGGAAGCCATCATGCTGCCACAGTTAGCTCACCTGTTTGGCCAATTTGAACTCAGAGATTGGAATACTAAGTATGAGGAATTTTTTAAAAAAGAGAGTAGATTGCAGACACTGGCTGGATTTGTCATAGAGAAGAACCCAAGTTTTCAACATATTCTGATTCATGCAGGTAAACTGAAAAAGGTCAAAATGTGGTGCAAGAGTGATCTAAGTCGCGAACATATTGACATTTTGGTCTCCTCGCTGTGTAAGCGCTTGGTCCGCAAGGATGATGCTCTTGAGTCTCTATCGATTGATTTCAGTGGTTTCTCTATAGACTTTCTGGATTTTCTAAACCCTCCATCCTGTTTTCTCAGCTCTCTCAAACTATGTGGAAGATTCCAAACTTTGCCGAACTTTATTTTGTCGCTGGATGCTCTAAATGAGTTGTACATTTCCTCAACTCGTTTGGGAAGCGAAGTTCTATCAGGCCTGCAAAATTTACGTCGCTTGCGTTATCTGAAGTTGGTCGAAGATAGTAGCAACTCTTTCAACGGCAACTTTCATGTGGGAAGTGATGGATTCCCAGCCCTTCAGGTGCTGTGCTTCAAGGCCCCAAAGCTTCCACAACTGCAAATCGAAGAAAATGCCATGCCCTTCCTCATCTCGCTTCAGCTGCTTTGTCCAGATGTAGATGGGCTTCATGTCGCAGCCATCACACATCTTAAGAGACTCGATGAAGTGATACTTCACTCTGGTGTTACACCGGGCACAATGCAAGCTTGGGAAAGAGCAGCAAGACAGAATATAAAGAGGCCATGTATAAAGCGTCAGCCAATCAACAACTAAAGTCGCACAGTAAGTGGAGCAACGATGCTTATTTCTTAATTCTGTCCTCTGCGGGTGTGGATTATTTCCCTCCATTTTTTTTTTTTTGCTTTTGGTTTGTTTGAACTTTTCTTGTCGTTTGAGACACTTATAAATAATGCTTAAGGCTACAATGAGCTCTATACAAACGAGCGCGCCTAGGCAACAAACTGTGATGCCTATTTTTATTTGCGAGCTTGGTAACCATTTATTTTATTGGATTGCAGCGCATCGTATTGTATTGTTCTTTGCTGTATTAAATAATCTCTGTTGTGCATTTGGTGGTGATATGACTGATGTTATTCGTACTTTCCTACTCACATCAGTCCAAAAAGACTCTCTGGCTTTGCTATATGTATCGATTATATTTTTCTAATTTTTATTATTAATATAATTATAAATATTTAGATTGATTATAAAAAAGTTATATGAATATATTTGTTTTAAAAAATATTCTCATAACATTATAATTCAATAGTGTTTGCTCCTACTATCTTAGTCATTGAATGGATTTCTTGAGATTTGTGCAGTATATACTAGTATTCTTGTTATTTTGATATTTCTTTGTATACGAATGAAATAACCCTAAATTTTTACTCGGTCGGAACAAAATTTCAGAGAATTTGATCCAGATTTATGCCAAAACTGCTGGACCAGTTAGAACCTAAATTTTGATCAAATTCTTGAAGCACAGTCTAAGAACCAATCAAGGCACCCTATTAACTGCTAGACTTCACTATGAACCGCATCAACCTGACACCAGTGCACTTTCACGTCACCCTCGCCACCTAAACCACAACTATTTGGCCTCGAAAACCAAAAGTCCAAGTCAGGCGTGCCAACTATGGCCGCATCGATAATGTGCGCGTTAGCGATGGGGAGAAAAGGCGAAGCTCCTACGCACGCTTACACTCGCAAACAGGACATGATGGTGAGAGCAGTTGGCCAAACCACTATAAATCTAGGACTGCGACCGGGGACGAAGCAAACACACACTCGCAATCGCACATGCACACATACACGCATACACATAGAGAGGGAGGAAGAGGGCTTAGGGACGTACTTGGGTTTTGCCGACAGTGAGTTTGACACCGGCAGTCGTCCTCGCACCGCATTGGCTTTGCCTTGAGCTCCGGTGACCCCGCACATGCACTAGCACCACAGATTCAAGGTACATTAGGAGCTAGGGTTTCAAACTAGGGCTAATTGGGAATTTTTTAGAGGGAGAAGGAGAAGAGAAAAACGCAGGGAATTTTTTAGAAAATGCTAGGAGAAAGGTTTGATGAAAATATAGAGTTTAGAATTTTGAATAAATAGACATCTATTTTATTTCTAAGTTTCTTAGATTTTAGGGCAATTTAGACTATAGGAAAATTATAAAAAATAGTAGGAACATTTTTAAGTGGTAAATTTTGAAGGGTGATGATTTTAGAAAATTCGGATAGCCTGGCGAGCAGTAATATTTCCAAATCCTTCATTCTGACGCTAATTTTTGGGTTATAGAATTTTCTAAATGCGACGTTCGGCATGTTTCCTAATTTCCATCAATAAATAGGATTTTGCTGTACATCTTTTTAGGGATTGAGATCGAAAGAACCAAAGCGTCCGTCACGGCATCTGATTTAGGAACCGACTTCGCACAAGTAGGCAAATTTCCTTGATCATGTTGTATGCTTGAATCTATTTTGTATCAATAAATTTTAATCTATAAAATTTAATACCTCTATTTGCATGAAAAATAATTATTTTCAGAAATAACTAAATAGATTTAAAGGCATTATCAATATGATTAACTATGTTTCTGAGTAACCGATTGTTGGAGTAGCTAGCGAATAATTGTGTGATGGGTAGAGAGAGCTCGAGGAGAGTGTTCAAAGGTCAATTTTGAGCTCCTCTAGATGCGGTTTGATATTTAAGGTCATAACCAATTATCACTTTCTCATATGCACCATACAAACATATCGGCTATAGACCTGGTATGGGACAAGCCTAGTTGAGTACCCTATTTAGTTGCTAAGTTTCCACATGGAAATGTATTATATGTATTTAGCACTAGGTTGCTTCGAATAATCTAAGGGTTGTAACGGATCGCTCAAAATAATCCAGTAGATTCTGCAGGTCTCTTGAAAGTACATAGGAGATATATGCTCAATCGGCAAAATAGCAGATGAGTCCAACTATAATGGCATTTGAGACGCTGGGTGGAGATACTTAGTGTACGTATCTGGGAAAGACTCTGTTCACTCCTTTGAGATCTCGTGTTTAAAGAATCATGAGAATATATTTGATTGAGAGTTTCTGTGGGTAACGCAATACACCTTTGCAGAGTAAAATATGTGAATATTCACTACGGCTTCCAGGAAAGGAAGTTACGCTTGCATTGTAGGTGATCAGTAGATTTTTTTAATAAAATAAAAAATTATAAATTTTCTTACACCCTTTCATAAGTATAACATTTAAGAAATTTTGATAAAACCCTCAGGAAATAATTATGCATTTGCATTTATAATAAAATTCTTGTTAAGTTTAATATAAAATGTACTCACCCTTGCCTTTATTATATATGTAAGTAGAAGCATGATTGGATGATGGTGGTACCTACAACTCCCAAAGTACCAACCGACAACTAAGACTAGAGCAGAGGTTGGGATGAGTAATAAAGAAATGGGAGATGTCAGCTAGTGTTTAGTTTCAATTTCAGTCGTATTGTGTATTATGTATGGTAGAATCCATCGACAATGTATTTGTCCAAGTCCAAGTGGACTTTTGTGAATAAAATCTTTTGTCTCATCTATTACTCTGTTGTGCTACTTTATATACAGTATTATTTTTTGGTAAAATGTTGTTTTATTGGATTAATACCATAGATCAGTGCCGTCATCTTGGTAATGACAGGATGGGTCTTCACAGGTGGTATCAGAGCAATGGTTTGGATTTTAACCGCTCTAGTTATAGACTGTATTAACCTTAAGGAATTTTTGTGTGTATACACACACACACACACACACACACCAAGAAGGCTACCCAGGCACAGATCTGGACTATCTTGACAAGGTAAAACTAATATAATGGTTCTAATATAGCAATAGAGATATGGAGAAGCATTATTGCTATTTTCAGAAACCAAGGATGAAAACCTGAAGTAATGTAAAGAAAGAAAATAAAGGACTATTAAACATACAATGCAAGATAAATATAAAGAAGATAAATAGTATTAAACATGCAATGCAATATAGAGAAGATAAACTGTAAATATGCAAATGAAAAGATAAACAGTAATAAAAAACAGTAAACTAGTACAAAAAAGTAAAGAGATAATATACACAAAGGACAATAATATTAAGAAAGCATGATACTTACAAAGGTAGAATGTGAGTGCTTTAGCTACCTTCACGCACGTACAAGTTCACGTTCAGCTACACGTTCAAGTTCAGTACATGCGTTCAGTTCAATTCATGCGTTCAAGTTCAGTACAAACCTTACACATTACGACTCTCTATGTAGAGTCTTTATTTAGTGCAAACATATTTACAATACTACTTAGATTTTATTTACAAGTGAAGTAGAAGTGGAAGTGGGGTGGAAGTGGAGTGGAGGTGAAGTGAAAGTGGAGTGGAAGTGTGTGTTTCTCTTGCTTGTGTCACTTCTAGCTTGCCCCTTCCTTGCTTGAGAGACCCTCCCTTATATAGAGTGTCTTGGGTGTATGTAGATGCATGAGAAGGACACCCTTAATAGTTTCTTCATATAATTTGTCCTTTTGAATAGTATTGCCATATAATTTGTCCTTTGTTGTCTTCAAGTGGAGTGCTTTTTGACTCCTATGTCTTGTCAAGATTGTCTTCAAGTGGATTATCTTTTGACTCTTACATCTTGTCATGTTTCCCATTATTGATGTATCTTGAAATATTTTAGTCTTCATGAAAGAAAAGTTCTTCGTCATCTTCAGATGGTTGAGCTCGATTTTCTTGAGAATAACATTCGTCTGGAGGAAACCAATTTTCGAGCCATCTCACCATGGTTCTATAGTTTTGCAATGTTTTGTTGTTGTCGTCGTTATATTCTGGTCTCACAATATGATGAAGATTTTTGTTTAATCGAATGTCTCGATTAACAAATACCCTCATTATTTGGTTCTGAAAAACCATTTCATAGTCAGGATCTATTTGGACATACTGCTCAAGTTTAGATGCTTCCATCCAATGCCTCCATGCTTTATGGATTTTTTCATATGGTTGGTCCAGTATTCCTTTATCTTCTTTTGTCAAATTGTATGCTTCTTGGAGTGAGCTGTCAAACTTCCCTTTCAGCTCACAAATGTGATGACTGGCTGGCCTCAAGGGCTTTTGGAACTTTGGGGAACTGAACGAAAGAAAATTTTGTAGCGACCACGAAGATCACTTATTTTTTCACAAATCCTTTTTACCACAAATCCGAGATCGGATTGTAGTATTTGATCTAGCATTCCATAAATGGCTCACAATAAACCCTGATCTAAGAGAGTCTGGAGAGAAATAGTTTCTCTATATGGTCCTATCTCCAAACCTCTAAAATGTTTTAGATCTATTACCACCCTTAACATCAAAAGGAGGTGTTTCGGTTGGAAACAAATAGTTGTATCTATGGTAAAGAGAGGAATAGTCTCTTTATATAGAGTTATTCCACAGGGATCCTCTTTACCCAAATAAATATCTAGAAAATAATCTTGGAGCCCCATGAAGACTCCCATTTGTCTTTCTTCAAATTTTCTCCAGATTAGATCTGTTGGATCTAGGTAGATCTAAGTATCTAGGTTTTGATGATTAATGACGATTTGGATAAATCCATGATGATCAAATTTAATCTAGAGAATGTCAGTTTTGTTGATCAAATGACAACTTAGATAAATCCTGATTTAGCACAAGTGAAGTGAATTGATTATTGGTAAACCCTGAATTGGATGTTTCCTCGGTTGCGGGTTTGATATTGATGCATATGTAGAGGATGAGCTCAGTGGTTGCATCAAGCTTGTGCTGATTGATTGATTAAGATGTAATATGTTAAATATTGAGATTGATGACTCCAGTTGTGGACTTGATATTGATACATATGTTGAGGGGGATCTCATAACCTTGATTAGATTGATATCATGACATAAGTAGTATAGATCGTGTGCGTATGTGTTTATCATCTACGATCTATATGATTGTATTTTATCTCATACTCATTTGTTAGTTGTTGAATATGGTGTTGTCATTTCACTGGAAAGAGAAATTGTTGAGCTAACTCCTATGTGGAGTAGTTTCTCTAATGGTGATTAATGACGACCTATATATGAGACTAATGTTGTGCATTGAGTGTACGTGTTGTAGTCTCAGATTGATTGCAGGATAAAAGCGAGCAAGGGTGTGAAGAGGATGAAGACGATATGAGACATCCCGAGCAAGGGCAAGCTTAGCGAGGACGAGCTTTGCGAAGACAGGCGTCGAGATGTCGAGCTTCGCGTGGTCAAGCTTAGCGAGATCGAGCTTTGTGATGACGAGCGTCGAGCGGTTGAGCTTCACGAGGTCGAACTCTACCTAAGGTAAAATCAAAAATTAAGGATTGTTTTCTTAGGGTTTTACCGATCTCGGTGTTTGGAGACAGACCGGGTTGATAGGTTTCTTTTTACTAGTTTGACCATACTATTAAGAGGGGTCAGAAACTAGTAGTTTGAATCTATCTAGTGCGGAAGCTCAGATGCATTCATATCATCTTGCACTAGTGTCTTGCATTGCTAGTGAGTCTAAGTGTAGTTCATGTGCATTAGAGTAAATGTTTTGAAAACTGCACTTAGTCGTGATCGCCAGCTATTTGAATTAGTTTATTTATCTAGAGTTGGTCGTGGTCGTATTGCATATTCTGATCGTATCAGTGTTGATACGTGGTCGTGGTTGTGTCGCTTGTTTGGCGGCTTTCTGTTTAGGGTTTGGGCGTTGTCGTAGGAGTTCGGACTGGTCGTACTAGTCTTCGGCTCGCTTGCATACGCTCGACCAAACCCTATCGACCACTTGTTTTCAATCGGATGTCAGACCTATGTGGTCGTGGTCGTTGCTGAGTGACAGCAATCACATCCGCGAGAAAACGGCAAATCCGTATGTGCAAATACCCCAAATTGCAATTGAGATGATTTTTGGATTGGACATTTTAACAGCAGGAAAGTTTCTGAGTTTTCTAGAAGTTTCTAGATCTTTCTAGGTCTTGATCTTGTGATAAAATTGTAGAGCTCTAAGTTATCTTTCCAACAAGCCAAAAATCACCTCAATCGGATCTTTGGATCAAAAGTTATGCTTATTTTACTATCAGTATGCAGTGGCCGGACTTTGTCCGGGCATGGCTGGACATTGTCCGGCTTGTACAAATTTTTTCAGCCTTTTGAGAAATGAAACAGAAACAAATGCATTCGTCCGGGGCTATCTGTCCGGGTAGGCCGGACATTGTCCGATTAGGCCGGACATTGTCCGATATGGCCAGACAACGTCCGGCCTGTACAAATTTTTTGAGCCTAGAAATGAAACAGAGACAAATGCATCCGTTCAGGGCATTTGTCCGTCATGAGCGGACTTTGTCCGAAATGGCCGGACATTGTCCGGCCTGTACAAGTTATTTGAGCCGAGAGTTAACAGAGACATATTCTTTTGTCCGGACAAATAGTATTTGTACGGCCTTCACAAATTTCGCCCAACGGTAACTGACACGTTGTAACGGCTGTTTTTCGTTGAACTGACCAGACACTGTCTGAAGTGGCCGGACAATGTCCGCCCTGTACAAATCTGGTTCAGTTTGTTGCAAACGGCTAGTTTTTCTTTAAGGCTATAAATACTTCGTGTTTGGCTTCATTTTTGGGTGCTCAAAGGGTTCATTCTTCAGCTGAAAACCTAGCCAATTGAGTTGCATATGTGTTATTGCATTTAGAGGCTAGAATTGAGCCCAAATCTTGAGTGATTTGAGAGAGAGAGCAATTGTGTGAAGCTAAAGTGCTTAGTGCACTTCAATCACCATTTGCATGCTAGTGCTAGAGTATTAAGCATCTCATTTGCATTCTTGAGCTTCTAGCACTCAATTTTTTCAAGTGAGCGTGTCCGGCTTGTTACTCTTGGCGATCGCCTTTGCCTAGACTGCCGGAGGAGAGTCGCGATCTCTCCAATTGAAGTTTGTCGGAGAGGCCGGCAAAAGATTGTGAAAGGTGTGGTGCTTGCCTATCTGGTGTGGAGAAGGAGCAACCCTAGTGAGATATCCTTCGTGGATATAGAAGCGAGGCTCCGAGCGAGCGCTTCAATGAGTAGTAGGGGAGACCGGGCGAGTCTCTGAGACCTCGGTAAAAATATTGTGTCAATTGCGTAATTCTTATTTGCTTTATATTCATCTTGACACAATTGTTTATATCACTATTGTTGCATGTATTGTTAAATATTTCATATGATTGAATGCAATTAGTTGATTAAATTGTTTTAAGCCTTAATGTATAATCTAGTTCAATCGATTATCTTGTTGAAATTACTTAGTGGGGGAGAAAATTTAAAAGCCTCCTAATCACCCCCCTCTAGTCGGCATTCTCGATCTTACAATTGGTATCAGAGCAAAATCTCTCATTTATCGGCTTAACCGCTAGAGAGAAGGGATGAATTCGCTAGAGAAATTTGGATTGATGGCTCCTCAATTTGATGGCTCAAATTATACACGTTGGAAAATTATGATGAGTACTCATCTTGAGGCATTAAATTTGAAATTATGGAGATTAGTGCAAAAGGGTATGGATAGCTCATTATCTTCGGATAACCATACTCTTCTTTTTTTGGAGCTGGTGAATTTGAATGCCAACTCAATGCTGATCCTCACTACTTTCCAGCACTTGTGTGGGGCGTTCATGGGGGTTTTGCCCACTATTGCATTGTTTCGCCAATACTACTTCTTGGCGATGTCAAAGGGCATGGCCGCGCCGGGTTGCATTTACTTTCGCTTGCGGGAGAAGAAATACTTTATCCCCTTCCCCTGTGCAATTCAGTGCATAAGTGGTACCAAAGGTGGTTCTATTGCACCGCACCAGAGAAAAGTCATCTATGGTTCACCAATCGGTGGCCGGAGAAGAGCAAGGAGAAAGATATTGCTCTTGCCCTCGACAAAGAACAGAAGAAACAAGCCTAGGTGCTGAGGTGCCTCATAGATGGGGGCTTGACCGCTCGTAACGTGGTCCTTGATTTCATGAAAAATCGGATATGTCCGTTGAAGAAGAGGGATCACCCCACGTGGGAGATCAAAACAATGGAGGACGCCACTAGGGACGGCAGCCCTACTAAGATGGCAGGACATGTTTTTGTTGCTTTGTTGTTTTGGATGTGTTGGTTAACATGTAGCATTGTCTAGAGTTGGCCTCTTCCGATGTCACGGTAAGGGCCAGCTATCTGCTGAAGGCCTTCAACTCGGCCAAGGAAGGTGATGCAAGCGTGTCTAGGCCGAAGAGCCTTGTTAGTAGCGCCGACAAATTTGTACAGGCGCACCAAAAGGTAAGTATTTTTTGGCAAACTGCGAAAATGTGGCATTGAGGTAAGGCTGAGCAATGAACATGTTGATTTGCGCAAATGGCCAAGGGCCAAATGGTGGGGACGAAGAGGTTCCTGGGTGATGTAGGTCTTTCTGGTGGTTCCTCAAAGAAGGCAAAGAGGACCCCGAAGTCCAAACAGCCCAAGGCTCCAGCTTCTAGCAAGGTGGAGGTGACTGCTGCTGGGGTGGCTTCATCCAAGGCAACTGCGATCGGCTTGAAGGCAGCTGCGGTAAACCTCCGTAGCCCTTATACCTCAATTAATGCAATGGGGAATCACTTCTTGCTTGTACAGGGGGAAGGAAGCGAGGAGGAGGAGGACGAGACTCCCTTAATCCTTCGAAGAAGAAGGTTGGTAGAGCCATCGAGGAAACCTGCGCTCAAAGTGCTATCCCCGCTATTGTCGCTCCAAAGCGAGGGTTCAAGCTCCCGAAATCTTCTAAGGCTTGGCATCAGGTGACTAGTTGCTCTTTAGCTAAGTTGCATTGCTTAGTTAGGAATGACTTTACCAATTATGAGTGGAATGCACATGACTCCTTCGACTGTGGCCGTGGCTGCATTAGCGAGTGAAGCAGAGCCAATGCCCACACCAGAGGCTATTGCGATTGTTGGTGATGTGTCATTTCTCGACGTCATTGACAAGGTGGTTGTGGATACGCTACGTATCAAACCCGTAGATGGAGAAGGAGCGGTGGTCACAGCAGCGACTGCGATTATGGACGTGGATGCCCCTGCCATGTCGTTGGAGGCTATGCAGTGCCCCACTCTAGAAATAATTGCTGAAGCCCAGGGCTCTAGGCTGGTGTGCGGTGGCTTGCCTTCTTCGAGCCAAGGGATTGGATTGGAGAACTTCCTGGAAGAAATTTTGGAGGTAAGCAAAGTTCTTATGCCAGGTTCTTCAGGATTCATCTGAATTGTCTTTAAGATCTGTTTAATGTTTGTTGGTAGAGCTCTGCTCATGACGTGACCATGGTTGGTCTGCTGATAGAGCGGTTCAAGGTCGTCCTAGCGGAGCGTGACCTCGTAAAGCAGTAAGTTTCGCACTTTACCTTTAGTCCTTAGATGGACCAGAACATTAATCTCTGGTATTATTGTAGAGAAAACTCTACTTTAGTGAAGGAAATCGCCATGATGCGCAACAATGAAGAAGCTACAGCTACCAAGGCTCTGAGGGAAAACAATGAAAACTCTCAACCGCCCTCGCGTTCTTGGAGAAGTCACAATCTCATGATGCTCTTCAAGGGGAGAAAGAGAGCCTCACATCGACGTGCAGTAAGTTGCAAGCTGATGTTGATTGTAAGTTTATCTCAGTAGGAATCATCATTGCTTATATAGATACATGAGTATGTTTCTTTCTTTGATCAGGTCAAAGAGGAATAAATCGCAAGCTGACCGAGGAGAAGGATCAATTGGAAGAGAAGTTTATCAGGCGTGGACACGACCTTGAGAAGCTTCACAACATCATTAACCAACTTCGGTCAGCTAGCGACAAGGCCAAAGAGAAAACAGAGTTATCTCTTAGCGAGAAGGAGAATTTGGAAAGGATCATCGAAAACTACCGCCTCGCTAAGAAAAATACTTTGGCCAAGCTGAAGGAAGTTGCAGACTCATTTGACGCAGAAGTTGTCAATTCTGAAGGGGATGACTTATCACTTTTCGAGTCCTGCAACCTGGTCGCCGCTCAATCCGACTTGCTTGTCGCTAACATTCCAAAGTTTGTAAGGAAGTGCAGGGAGACACTGAAGACTGATGTCAGTGATGTGCCTCTGCTTTACTTTGCAAACTTAGACATCACCATGGCCCGGATTTGGACTTGAAGCCAGCGGTGGAAAGCATAGCGTTTGACAACAAGGACTAGCTGGACGCGATCAAGGCCAAGGTCAAAATTCTTGTAGAGAAACTGTTACATGATCTTGACCTTCGTTGAAGTATTGTAATATCTGACAATCACTATTCAAATACAATGACTTTTCTTTAGTTATTGTACCTTGAAAATGCATATGATTAGTAGGATTTAATGAAAACTAAGTACAAATGCTTGAACTTAAAAAACTGAATGTTAAGATTATATTCCTCTAGCCCCCTCCTGTGATCGACGATACATGAGATGTAGTATGTTGATCGTAGGATTTAGATGGCTCGGTCAATATGAGTATTGACAAACTAAGAGCTGAGTCACAATAGTATGTGTGAATTAGGTATCATGGTCTGATCGACTTGAGGGCACATTATTATGAAGTCATAAGGTTATTGCTAACTGACAGCCACTCGAATGATCAGAACATACTTGCAAGTTTCTAAAGTGTTGAGAAATGGCTTATAAAGAAATGTTTTATCTAGATGTGACCATAAGATCGGCCAGTGAATCCGCTTAATCATCATAGTGAGGTGCTTAGTGCGATCAGCCCCCGGGCATAGCTCGATGGAGGTAAAATGGGAATTTAACTGGAATGAAAAAATTGTAACAAGAAATAAAAGAGGTATTGACAATGAAGAAGGGAAAAGGAAACTTACACGTAGAACTTGCGCAGTTGGTTGATGTTCCAGGTATTGGACAAAACTCTACCATCTTCCATAGCTAATCTTGCCGATCCAGGTCGTAGCATTGAAACCACAGTGTATGGACCTTCCCACTGGGGGGGAATTTAGTGCGATTAGACTGATGTTGGATCTTTCTCAAAACTAAATCTCCCATGTGAAGGCTGCGTGGTCGCACCCGCTTGCTGTGATATTTACACAGAGCTTGTAAATATGCTGCAGACCTAAACAATGCTTGATTGCACTTTTCTTCTAGAAGAGCGAGTTCGTCTTCGTGTGTTTCGGTTGAATTTGTAGTATTGAAGTTGGTCACGTGAGGGGAACCAAGTTGTATTGGTAGCATGGCTTTGACACCAAAAACTAGTTGGAAAGGCATGTCGCCCATGGCTCTACTGGGTGTGGTACAAAGTGCCCATTGAACGGAGTAGAGTTCATCTACTCAAGCCCCCAAGCATATCTTAAGGCGGTTAAACATTCATTTTTTAACCCCTTGAATGATTTGCCCATTGGCACGTTCAACTCTCGTTGTTTTGCGGGTGGGCAATAGAGGCAAAGCAAACTTTGGTACCAATATTGTCACAATAGTCGAGGAAAAGACCACTAACGAATTGAGAACCATTGTCTATAATGAGGCGGTTTGTGACGCCAAATCATGTTACTATGTTCTTGTGAAAGAACTTTTGCGTCGTAGCGGCAGTGATGGTTCGGATTGGTTCAGCCTAGATCCATTTGGTGAATGTGAAAATGGCTACAAACAGAAACTTATATCCATTGACTGCATTGGGAATTGGTCCCAATATATCTATCCCTCATACGGCAAATGGCCATGTTAACGGGATAGTTTGTAAGGCATATGCCGTCTGATGTGTTTGCCGTGCATGAAATTGGCACTGGGGCATGTCTTGACCAAGTGTCTGGCATCGTTTAGTGCCGTAGGCCAGTAATACCCTTGTGGAAAGGCTTTGTTGACTAGTGTTCGGTAGGTGGCATGTGCGCCGCACATGCCCTCGTGGGTATTTCTCAGAAGGGTTTATCCTTCTTGCTGAGGTATGCAACACATGAGTACTCCCTGCGTACTCTTTTTGTACATGGTTCCGTCGACCAGTTTGTACATGCATGCTTTTCTAACTAACCGATCGGCATCGGTTTCGTCCTTGGGTAAGGTCCCATGTGTAAGATAGATTCTCAATACTCTGATTCAATCTGCTTCTTGCTCAAGGGCAGCAACATTAGTCAGTGCCTCAGTCGTCTCGGTGATTGAGGGATATTTTAAGTGTTTGATGAACACTCCTACCAGAGCGGATGCAAGTGAGGATCCAAGTTTCAATAACTGGTTGGCGAGAGTATTGTCTCTTCTCGACGCGAATTGGACTTTGAAATTTCTGAAGTATTTTTCCAATTTCCTCACCTCGCCTAGGTAATGAGTCATTGTCTCGTCGGAGATGCTGTACTCCTTGTTTACCTGGTTTACGACTAGCTGTGAGTCTCCCCTCACCATTGGGCAATGGACTCCAAGGGATTTGGCTGCTCGAATCCCAGCGAGAAGACCTTCATATTCTATTGCGTTGTTAGTCGCAACAAAGTGGAGTTGTTGACATACTAGAGTTGGTCCTCCTGGAGCGTGATTAAGACCACTCCAGCCCCCGAGTTTGAAAACCGCAAGAACCATCGAAGTACATCATCCAAATGTCATTTGTGGATTTATCTGTCAGTTCTTGTGGAAGTGGGTTGGGATTAGTCCATTTGACCACAAAATCAGAAAGAATTTGAGATTTGATTGCCACGTGAGTAGTGAAGTGGAGGTCGAACGCTCCCAGTTCGAATGCCCATTTCGCGACTCGACCGGTTGCTTCCGGATACGAAGTATGTCCCCTAAGGGGAAGGACGATGGCATGGAGATCTTATGCGCTTAAAAATAATGTCGCAGCTTTCGGGAAGCCATTAAGAGGGCGTAAAGTAGTTTTGGACCTCGGGGTAACACTCCTTTGGTCCATTGAGCACTTCACTGATGTAATAGACTAGTTATTGCATGCCATCCCGTTTTGCGACCAGTACTGCACTAACCTCGCATGGGGTTGCAGCCAAGTAAATGAGTAATGCTTCCCCCACGTGTGGGGAGATTAGCACTAGAGCGCTTGATAAATACCCTTTGACTTCCTGAAAGGCTTTTTCGGCTTCATTCAACCACTGGAAACCATTATGCTTACATAGTACCTTGAAGAAAGGTAGACCACGTTCGCCTAACCGCGATATGAAATAGCTTAGCGCCGCCATTCGACCAATTAGGCTTTGGACGTCCTTTGTTGATGAAGGGGATCGCATTTGCTCAATGGCCTGTATTTTGTCTGGATAACCTCAATGCCTCGTGAACAAACAAGAAAACCCAGAAGTTTGCTAGAAGAAACTCCAAAAGAGCACTTTTCGGGATTCAATTTGATTACATGTTTATTAAATTACAGAAAGTCTCAGTGAGATCATTTACATGATTAGAGCTTTATAAGCTCTTTACAACCAGATCATCTCTATATAAGCTTCTAAATTACACCATAACTGAGGTAGAAAGGTCTTCTGCATCAAGTACTGGTACGTGGAACCAGCGTTCTTGAGCCCAAATGGCATTCTGACGTAGCAGTAGGTGCCAAAGGGTGTGATGAAGGTAGTTTTCTCTTCATCTACTTCTGTCATGCTAATTTGATGGTAGCATGAGTAAGCATCCAAGAATCTCATCAGTTTGCAACCTGCTGTTGAATTGACCAACTAATCGATGTGGGGAAGGGGGAAGTCGTTCTTCGGGTAGCCATTGTTGAGACTGGTGTAATCGACACACATGCGCCACTTACCATTGGACTTGAGGATCATGATCGGGTTCGCTAGCCATTCAGGATGGTTTACCTCGCAGATGAAGCCAGCTTCCTGGAGTTTAGTCAACTATAAACGGATGGCTTCTTGACGATCAGGAGCAAAGCGTCGGAGCTTTTGCTTTATTGGTCGTTGTCCAGGCCGAATAGCTAGACTATTCTCGATCACTTTCCTTGGGACTCCGGGCATGTCAGGTGGTTTACACACAAACACATCTGTGTTAGCTCGGAGGAAAGTAATGAACGCGAGTTCCTATTTAGCGTCTAGCGATGACCCAATCCGAACAGTCTTGGTCGGGTCCTTTGGGAACAAAGGAACTTGCTTTAGTTTCTCATTTGGTTGAGGAGTTGTCTTGACCGCATCAGGTTCTTTAGTTGCCAACTTGACATCCCGTAAGGGTAATTGGTCGACCAACTCCAAAGAAATGCAATCACAAGTCAGAGTCATATGTTGACTGCCTCTAACTGTGATAACGCCTTTTAGCCCTGGTAACTCGACGCACTGGTAGGCGTTGTTAAATCTTGAGCCCTAATTAGGGTTTTGGTGATTAATGACATCCGAAATACATGCAACTAATCTTTACAATTGAGATTTAGGTTAAGGCGTGGTGGAAACGACACAAAAGTGACAAAATGAAGATCGTCAAGACCTCTCGAAGCATGATCGATGACGCAACTCAGCATAAGGGGAAAATACTGAGTAATACATGCGTTTTGTTTTGAAAATTTCTAGTTTATACGGTCGTACTATTAAGAGGGGTCTTAGCACGAGAAATCAAACACAGTGTTTTGAAAACAAAATTGCATTTGCATATAGTCACAAATCAATTTTGAGTAAAATAGGAAAGTCCTATTTTTGTTTTGTACAGACTGGACAATGTCTATGATGGCCGAACATTAACAATGTCTGGCCAGTACAAAATTCTTTTAGCAATTGCAAAACAAAACCAGAGACAGATAGATCTTTCCAGAGCTTTTGTCCGGTATAGGCCGGACATTGTCCGTGATGGCCGGACAATGTCCGGCCAGTACAAATCTTGTGAGGATTTGATTTAAAATGAACCAAAGACATTTGTAACCGTCCAGGGGCTTTTGTCCGGGAATGGCCGGACATTGTCTGGCCTGTATAAGTCTTGTGAGCTTTAATTGAACATGTAAACAGAGACATATCCATATGTCCGGGGTTTTTGCCTGGACAAAAGATTATTTTTCCGGCCTTCTCAAAAGTTGCTGAATGGTAACTAACACGTTTGCAACGGTCATATTGACTTGCACTAGCCGGACATTGTCTAGCATGGCCGGGTAATGTCCGGCCTGTACAAAATTGGCCTAGTTTCTTGCAAACGGCTAGTATCCTTGAGAGCTCTATATATCTCTCGACTTTGGCAACTTTTAGCAAGTTCATCATCTCAAAAACTCTATGCAAAAGTTTGCCAAACCTCTCACACTTACTCTCTTGCACTTAGAGAAAAATTCTTGAGTAGATTGTTGAGAGAAAATTGAGTAGAGTTGCATTTGAGGCATTTGCAATTGCATCCTTGTTTTTCAAGCTTTGTGTTTGATCAAGTGAAGTGCTAGGCTTGTTACTCTTGGTGATTGCTGTCACCTAGACGACCCGGAGGTTCTTGCAATCTCTCCATCGATGGTGTGTGTCGGAGAGGCCAGGCGGTTGGGTGTAAAGGCTCAGAACTCGCCTATCCGGAGAGAAGAAGGGTTACCCCTAGTGGAATTGAAGCAAAAGCTCTTGTGTAGAGTGCTTCAACGAGGATTAGTGGAAATCGGCAAATTTCTGATACCTCGGGAAAAATTCGATCTCGTTCAGTTATTTCTATCACTTGCTTCATATTTCTAGAAATTGTGATATTGTGATTTGTCACCCCAGGATTGCAAAACTTAATTTGTGTCATCATCTAGATTATTTGTGAGTTGATATTTTAATCTAGGATACAAGTTATTCAAACAAAATTAAAATTTGAAAAACCGCCTATTCACCCCCCTATAGTTGGCATCCTTCGATCAACAGGCGTAATGTGTCACCGCCATGAACTTGGCGAGTGATGGCCTGCCAAAGATGGCATTGTAAGCTGAATCAAAATCATTCACATCAAAAGTAATTAATTCCGTTCAAAAGTTCTCTAGCTCTCTGAATGTTACAATTAACACTATTTGCCCGATGGGCGTCATCGTGGAGCCAGGTATAATCCCAAAAAATGGGTGGGCCACCAGTTTAATCTTGGAACGAGGTATTTGCATCTTGTCAAGAGATTTGGCGAACAACAGGTCGAGTGAGCTTCCTCCATCGAGCAGTACACATCGCACTTTAGTGTTGCTAATAATGGGGGTAATCACCAAAGGGAGACATCGAGGGTTGGACATTCCTTTGGGACGATCCTCCCTGTTGAATGTCAGAGAGGTCTCCGACCAACAGGGGAATTGAAGCTCTCCTAACAGAGCTTCAACGCTATTCACCTCTCGATAAACGACTTTAAATTGACGCTTAGAATAATAAGATGAAGAACCACCAAAAATGACATTAATATGATTTCTAGGTACCTGGTATGGCATTACCTCATCTCCATCGGCGTCTTTGGTTCCTCGAGATTATCCGTTCTCTGGTATAGTTGGCATGGGTCCGGTTCCTTGATAGAAATCATCCATGTGTTTTAACCAGGTGCGGCAATTCTTAAGGTCGTGTCCAGAAGCGTTGTGTAATGAACACCATTTTTTGTTTCCCTGCCTGTTAGTTTGTTTTTCCAGGCGGTCGCGAGTTCAACCTCTGAGGGAAGCTTAGTAGATTTGAATAGAACTTTTTTACCTTTATCTTGTGGTCGGTTGTCCAAGACTATGATCTCGCAGAATTAGCTTGCTCCATTCCTGTTGGGCTTCTTAGGTCTTCCACCTCTAGGGAACTTAGATCTCTTGTTCGAATCTTCTTTCCTTTCGGTTTTCAGGCCCGATTGAAGAGGCAGGTTACCCTTATCCACCATCCTATTCCATTCCACAGCTTCCGCTGCATCGAAATATCGATCTGCTATGTCGAATAGGTCTGACACTGATCTTGCAGAATGGATACTCAAGTCCTCTGTGAACCCTCGATATCTAACACCATGTTTGAAGTCCCTGAAAACCGAAGAATCAAAGATGTTAAGAATGGTATTCCTCACTCCCACAAATCTCTTGACGAACTGCCAAAGGTTCTTTGTCGAAGTCTGGAGCAAGCAATGAAGATCATCCTCTTTGCCAGGCTTCTCATAGCAGTTTTGGAAGTTGTTGAGGCTAGTGTCGCACAATGTATCCTAGTTGTAGATCAATCCTTCCAATTGGTTGAACAACCAGGTCTGTGCTGGGCCTTCTAGGACCATCGGCAAATAATTTGCCATGACTTGTTCATCTCCCCCGGCCGCTTGGACGGCCGTAACGTAGATATGGAGAAATTCGGTTGGATTTTGCGTCCCATCGAATCTCTTGATTGTACCAGCTTTGAACTATCAGGCCTGACGAGGATTGACACCCGAGTCAGTTCAAATGCACGATTAGTTCAGGGTCGATCCGAGCCAGACACGTGCCCGGCGGTGTGAACTCAAGTCATTTTGAGAGGTACCTACCCGAGATCGCAGGCTTTGCGCGATCAGATCGCAGCTAGTACGCGGTCAGGAGTTTGTATGCTATGCGCGGACAGAAGGCTGAGGGTGTTGCGCAGTCAGCCAACATCGTGCGGTCAAAGCACTTTCGACCAGGGAGTGCGGGACTAATCTGTCCCTGTGGCAGGAATATCCCGAGTATTCCGAAGATTCTTCCACGTATGCGACTAACCGTCAGGAAGTTAATAAGTGCATTTATTCACGAATAACACGTGTTAAACCTGCGTGGGAGTTAAGAGCGGTTCTCTAAAACGCATCCAAGCAACTATTTGGTGCCGTTACGACCTAGCGCCCTTTCGACCAGTATAAAAGGGTGGCCTGGTGCATCAAACAGGGAGAGAGATTTCCGATCGAAGAATCAAATAGCGAAGACAACAGCCTAGACTAGATAGCTTCCATAAGCCTTCCAGGCTTCATTTTGTACACTTATATAGGGAAAATCTTCGCCTGTGAAGATTTTTTCCCGTCAATTTGTAACTCTTTATTACATATAGAAAAATCCCAACAAGACGTAGGGCTATTACTCTCACCATAGAAGGCCCGAACCTGTATAAACTTCTCTGTGTTCAGTTCTCCATAGTTCTACATACCTTCCCAGAGGGACCCCCTGAAAGGTCTCACTACTTACAAATTTTGCATAAGTTCGGCTAAGGACCCTGAGTCCGAATCACCGACAGCTGGCGCCCACCGTGGGGCCTTTCTCAAGGCGTCCTAATTTTCATCCAGAGGTTCGCCGAACTACGGCTGGGGTGTATGATTCTGAGAACGATTTCAATCTCGAGGATTACGCTCACATCCCGATGCCTTTTCCCAACGATCCTGTTCTGATGGAAGAAGTCAGAGGCGAAAACCTCCCAGAGGTTGAATCAACTCTCCAGGTCATGTCCATCGACCAGGGAGCAACTAGCACAGGGTCAGAACCCACCAAGGTTCTAAATGCGCTAGTGGGTGAGTCCGGCCCATCATACGACCCCGCTGAGGGGAAAGATGATGTCGGCCAGGAAATTAGCCCGGGAAGATTTGACCCTGACAACCTCCATCGTCTTTTTGATTTCGAGTCCGACTCGAAAAAAACCGAGATGTTTTCCCCCTCGGCGACCTCTCTCCCTAGACAGTTTGCCACCTTATCGGAGGAAACTCCCGATCAGCAGGCTGCTAGAGAAGAACAGGAATGCAAACAGAAGGAGGATCAAGACCTCGAGCAACAGGACAACGAACTACGCAGAACTGCCCTAGAGGCTCTTCAAGATGCGCAGGCTCGTTACGATGCTGCTCTGAGTTCTTCCCGACGGTCACGTGGACTGATCCGGGAGGATCTCCAAGTCCTGATCGCATACGGCTTCGCGACCAAATCCTAATCGCATACGGCTCCGCGACCATGGATTGGTCCGCGACCAGGAAAAGGAATTCGTTCCCTGTTCGGAATTGTAATCCGATCCGAATGTGTATAACTAAGCTTATCTGTTTAGGATTAGTTATATGAGTCTAATACGTTTAGGTCTCTAAGTCTGATACGTACTCATACGATTGGACTATAAATACCTTGTAATAGGTCTAGTTTAGATCATGGAACTCAATCGAAGAGTCATAGAACTTATTTGAGTTTTAGATACTTATAGTTCCTTCGACGTAGGCAAGTGTGCCTAACGTTCGACGTGTAAAGCCCTCTTTGAAATAAAGAGTTGTGCAATTACTTTGGGTTTCGGTATTTCCGAGTAAGATCCCGTTATTCCGCATATTAGAATCTGGGCGAGCCTAGTGCGAAAACCAAGACTAGGTCTCAAACGGATCAAGTTGGTATCAGAGCAACTTTCCTATCCTGTGGATGGTGAAGACTCGCCAGGGTTACAAAACTTCCGGCGAAACTCCAGGCGATCAGTTGACGGTTCCTACAGCCGCGTCTCCGACAATGTCTGACGATACCCCCGTTCAAGCTAACCTAGCCGAACAAGTGGCTAAGCTCTCTACCGACATGGAAACCGTGCTTGCTTGGATTAAGCAGCAGGCCATGATTGTACCTCCTGGAGTAGGGAAGGTTATGGGTGAGAAGACTGGTGAAGACTTGCACAGGGCAGACAAAGATGAAGACGAAGGCGACCACAAGGCCGACGACCTCGCTAACACCTCCTTAGCTGTCGGATCTTTTAAAGTCGACGCTAAGATTGATATACCCATATATGATGGGGTGATCGATGCCGAGAAGCTGGATTCTTGGATCGACCAACTTGAGACCTACTTTGACCTTAAAGGGTTCAGTAGCGCTCAAAAGGTCAAATTTGCACCTTTGAAGATGAAGGACCACGCCAAGACATGGTGGAAGGCCCTTGTCGCCAGTGGTAAAGCTGACGACCTTGTGTGGGGTCAATTCAAACGACTTCTGCGTCAAGAATTCTATCCGATGGGTTACCTTGAGGAGAGATGGGAGCGTTGGCACAGATTGTATCAACGGCGCGACCAGACCGTCCAAGACTATACGACAGAGTTTCGGCGACAAGCAATGGTCATTGGCATCTCACTATCCGACCCTCAGGTATTTCGGAAGTACACATCTGGACTTCAGAAATCGATCAGTACTGAGCTAAGTCTGTTCGGTGTCCAAGACATTGCGACCGCGAGCACAACTGCTATGGCGATCGAGAAGAAGAATAAATCCCGCAACGACAAAAGCACGAAGGAAAATGTGACCTCGACAAAGAAGAAGCCGAGTCCGAAGAAGAACGCTTCAAAATCGGGCACGGGTGCCTTTTGTGAAAATTGTCAAGTCGCGGGGCATACCAAGGACAAATGTTACAAGCTTCATCCTGAACTTCGACCAAAGAAAAACGGACCAGGGAAAAGAACAGCCACGGCTACTGCGACTTCACCCGACGAGGAAGTTGTCCGAGTGAATTCGGTTAATGAGGCGGATACGACCTTGTCTTTGATGGCAATGCCGAAGGAGAAGGGTTCCGATCCACCGAACGACCATCACCCAACGGAGGACTTGTTCACCATCAACATCCAGGTGAAGCACGAAGTGGTCGCAGCGATATTCGATCCAGGAAGTCAGAAGAATCTGGTCTCCGCTGGACTGGTTCGGCGACTTGGTTTGAAGACAACCACACACCCGCGACCATATCCGCTGGGTTGGTTTACATCCGACGTGAACCAACAGATTACGAGTGAGTGTGTGTTGAAGTTTGCGATCTCTGCACGATATATCGATGAGGTGCAATGCGATGTTGTCCCTATCGATATCTGTCAGGTGATCTTTGGGAGTCCGTATCTGTATGATCGAGACGCTCACTTCCATCGGCGAGTGCAAGAGTACGACCTCACCAAAGATGGAGTTAAGTTCGTGATCAGTAGAGACCTCCACGTCAACACTTCGAACTTGATTACCGCAAATCAAGCCAAACGAATTGTTAATGCATGTCACAAGTATGTGCTTGTCATGATTCGACCCATTGCTCAAGGTGAGGGTGCTCGGTCAGCATTGTCGCTGGCGTGCCGAGAGGATTCTGGTCGTTTGTCGGGACTGCTGGAGAAATACAGTGATCTGTTCGAGACTACCCAGGGTCGTCCGCTGAAACGTCCAGTCGAGCACGAAATTCAGCTTGTCTCCGATGCGACACTGCCCAATCTGAGTATGTATCGCAACTCAGTATTGGAAAATGAAGAGATCAAGAGACAACTTGGTGAGTTGCTGAACAATGGTGTCATTCAACCGAGTAGTTCACCTTGTGGATCTCCTGTGGTGTTAGTACCAAAGAAAGATGGGACTTGGCGTATGTGCATCGACTATCGAGCACTGAACAAGATCACCATCAAGAACCGGTACACCCTTCCTCGTATTGATGACCTGCTAGACCAATTGAAGCATGCTGTTGTCTTCTCCAAATTGGATCTTAAGTCAGGATATCATCAAGTCAGCATCCGAGAGGAGGATACATGGAAGACCGCGTTCAAAACACGGCAAGGTCTGTTCGAATGGCTGGTCATGCCGTTGGGTCTCTGCAATGCCCCGGCAACTTTCATGCGTCTTATGAATGACGTGTTGAGACCGTTCATTGACGACTTTGTGATCGTGTATCTCGACGACATATTGGTTTATAGTTGTTCGTGGGATGAGCACCTCATTCATGTCGAAAAGGTGTTCGAACAGCTTTGGCAACATCGACTTCGCCTCAACCGTAAGAAGTGCGAGTTCGGTCAGCAAACTCTACTTTACCTCGGATTCATAATCGGCAACGGTACGTTGCAAATCGACCCGGACAAGGTCAAAGTGATTCGCGAATGGCCGCGACCGCGAACAGTTACGGATGTGCGTAGTTTTGTGGGAGCATGCCAATACCTTCGAAAGTTCATCCGACACTTCTCGATTATGGCTTCTCCGTTGCATGCATTAACCAGGATCGATCAGAAGTTCGAGTGGACAGGGAAACATGAGGACACGTTTCTCTTGCTGAAAAGGAAGATCAGCGAGGCGCCTGTGTTGGCTTTGCCGAATCTCCAGAAACCGTTCGAGCTAGAAACCGATGCCTCAGGTTATGCGATGGGCGCAGTGCTCATGCAAGAAGGTCGACCAGTGGCATATCACTCCGAGTTATTCCAGGGAGCTCAGAAGAACTACCCGACTTATGATAAGGAGTTATGCGCACTGCATCAGGCCGTGAAACATTGGCGGTGTTATCTTTTGGGTAAAGAGACGGTTGTCCACACCGACCATCAACCGTTGCAATATTTGCAAACTCAATCCAAGCTACAGCAAGCTCGGCACATGAAGTGGATGTCGTATCTGCAGCAGTTCAATCTGGTGATTAAGTACAAGAAGGGCGTCCAGAACAAATTGGCGGACATGTTGTCGCGACCACCAGTTACGGCCCTCTGTTTATCAGCATTCATGCAGATCGAGCCCTCATGTCATGATGACTATGCCACTATGTACAGTGAAGATCCTGTTTTCCAAACAGTACTGACTGAGCTCGAAATAGGAAAACCTACAGAGTTCGTTCGTCGAGAAGGACTCTTGTACAAGGGCAATTTACTTTGCATACCTCGTGGAGCACCTCAAACTCAATGGATGCGAGAAGCGCATACATCGAAGATAGCTGGTCATTTTGGGGTTACAAAGACGTTGCAAAATCTTCACCAGCATGTGTTTTGGCCGCGTATGCAGCAAGATGTGGCTAGTTTTGTTCGAGGCTGTGGTCTCTGCAGCATCTCGAAACCGACAAACCGAAAATTAGGTTTGTACACTCCTTTGCCAGTTCCATCGCGACCATGGGAAAGCATATCTATGGATTTCTTGGGAGGATTGCCTAAGACCCGACGTGGCAACGACTATCTATTCGTGGTCGTTGATCGGTTCTCCAAAATGATTATTCTTATACCTTGTCGGAAGACTATCACGGGAGAAGAGGCAGCTCGGGTATTCTTTCAACACGTTTGGACACACTTCGGATTGCCGACTTCTATTGTGTCTGATCGCGATACCCGGTTCCTTAGTCACTTCTGGCGATCGCTTTGGACGATGATGGACACCAAGCTGAAGAGGAGTACTGCTTTTCATCCACAAACTGATGGTCAAACCGAGGTGGTTAATCGCACAGTTGTTCATCTTTTGAGAGGATATAACTCGAAGCACCCGAAGACCTGGGATGGAAGCATACCGTACCTGCAATTTGCTTTTAATCGAGCAGTGCATGGTTCGACTGGAAAGTCACCGTTTGAGGTCTGTTTAGGATTTCTACCACAGAGTCCATTCGACATGGAGTTTGTGATCCCTACCTCAGCACAGAACAGCAAGGAAGCATCTGATCAGGATCGAGCACAAAAGTAACTAGAAGGTATTCAACGACTCCATCGTGAGGTTGAACAGAACTTGCTGAAAGCTCAACTCAAGTACAAGGCGCGACATGATCAGCACCGAGTTGATGTGCAATTTCAAGAAGGTGATATGGTATGGTTACATTTGAGTAAGGAGAGACTTAAAGGTGAAGGTAAGAAGCTCAAACCCATTCGTTATGGTCCTTTTCGGATTTTGCGGAAAGTGGGTAATAATGCTTGTCAGCTCGAGTTACCTCCATACATGGATATTTACTCGGTTGTTAATGTTGAGCACCTCAAACTGTTTGAGCCTTCAATGCTGGATGATGAGCCAGATACCATAGTACCATCTGTTGAAGATTTGGTCTATCAACGAGACGAACCTCTACGAGAAGATGTGATTCTGGAGAAGAAGGTAACTACCACCCGCAGTGGCACCAAGGAGAATTTTCGAATCGGTCGGAAAGATCAACGAGCACGTGCGGCAAAGTGGTACACCAAAGAAGATGGACAAGCCCAATTTCCACATCTCCAGTTCGATCGAGAGGTCGCAACAGGGGTTGGCTCCTTCTCAACAAGGGAGTCATGATCCGGGAGGATCTCCAAGTCCTGATCGCATACGGCTTCGCGACCAAATCCTAATCGCATACGGCTCCGCGACCATGGATTGGTCCGCGACCAGGAAAAGGAATTCGTTCCCTGTTCGGAATTGTAATCCGATCCGAATGTGTATAACTAAGCTTATCTGTTTAGGATTAGTTATATGAGTCTAATACGTTTAGGTCTCTAAGTTTGATACGTACTCATACGATTGGACTATAAATACTTTGTAATAGGTCTAGTTTAGATCATGGAACTCAATCGAAGAGTCATAGAACTTATTTGAGTTTTAGACACTTATAGTTCCTTCGACGTAGGCAAGTGTGCCTAACGTTCGACGTGTAAAGCCCTCTTTGAAATAAAGAGTTGTGCAATTACTTTGGGTTTCGGTATTTCCGAGTAAGATCCCGTTATTCCGCATATTAGAATCTGGGCGAGCCTAGTGCGAAAACCAAGACTAGGTCTCAAACGGATCATGGACGCAGACGTGACCAGACCCCTTCTTTGCCTCCGGAGCGTTTCCCGGTGGACGAAGAAACAATAACACCTGGTGCCCCTAGGAGAAGTACACATGGCAGACTCCGATCTATTGCGGAGGTCATGCATAATTTTCCTCCTACGGTCACGGATGCGCAGAAACCAGCCTTCACCAGGATCCTAGCAAAGAGGTTGGATGAGGTCGCATCTGAAGCGACCCCTACGGCCTCCTCTCGGTTGGTAACACGCTCCCATAACCGAGAGCGTTCTAACTCCAGTTCTGGTCGATGAAGTTACCCCCCGCTTGCACCGTCCCGCCAGGACAAGTCTAGGTGGGCACCGGATTCTCGTGACAGGGATAGAGTCCCTGTTCACTCTCGCTTAGGGCCACAAATGACTTCTCCACTCTGTGGGGTTGCTCGTGATCCGGTCGAAAGTCACAGGACGATCCATGGTCCCTACGTTGGTTGTAAAGCTTTCTCGCCCGGCCTTCGTGCGGTCGTTTGGCCAGATAAGTTTCGACTAGGGGCCATAGAAAGGTTCGATGGAACTCAGAACCCCTCTGAGTTCCTTCAAATCTATATCACTGCCATCCAAGCGGCGGGAGGCGATGACCGAGTCATGGCCAACTACCTGCCAACAGTCCTTGAAGGACCGGCAAGAACCTGGTTGCTCAATCAACCTGAAGGTTCTATCTATAACTGGGAAATGCTGTGTGACACTATCCTCAGCAATTTCTAAAATTGTTATCAGAAACCGGGTAAAGAGGACGACCTTCATCGACTACGGCAAACTTTGACCGAAACTCTTCGGCAGTTTGTCAAGAGGTTTGTTGGGGTGAGAAATACCATCCCGAACATATCTGATGGCTCCGTTATTAGGGCATTTAAGCATGCCGTCTGATATCGGAGATTTACCGAAGACTTGCTTATCCATCCTCCACGATCAGTCGCCGATCTTTTTGATATGGCTGATCGATATTCCGATACGGCTGAAGCGGTTGAATGGAATCGGATGGTCGATAAAGGTAACTTACAGCCTCAACTAGGTCTCAAAGACGCTAGGAACGAAGATTCGAGCAGGAAGCCAAAATCCTCGTCAGGCGGAAAGTCAAAGAAGTCAAAAAGGAATCGCTCTGGACAGTACCGCGAGGTCGCAGTTGCAGAGAAGCCTCCTTCGACTAAAGGTAACAAGCCTTCGTTTAAAAATAAAACTGCTTCCGGTGGTCGTAGTGCTGACCAGCCAGAAAAGTTGACTAACCCGCAGGAAGGCAAGAAGTGGTGTCCACTCCACAACTCCGCAGGCCACGACCTCAAGAACTGCAGGAGTTGGTTGAAGCAGTTGGATGACTTCTACCAAGGGGTTGGACCGATGCCAACCTTACCAGTTAAAGAACAAGCATGAGGACTTCAAGACGCCGATGGGGACGAAGAGATGTCTTACCAGGTACCCCATAATCACGTTAATGTTATTTTTGGAGGTTCCTCCTCTTTTGTTTCCAAAAGGCAGTTTAAGGCCTTTTATCGAGAGGTTAACCAAACGGAGACATCCCTTGGTGAACCTCAGTACCCCTATTGGTCTGACACACCTTTGACATTTGATCGCACTGACTGCCCCATGGGGCTTACTCGACCATTGAGGCTTCCTCTGGTTATTACCCCGATCATCAATAATGCGAGAGTCGAAAGGGTCCTGATCGATGGAGGAAGCTCCCTTGACATTTTATTGGTCAAGGCGCTCGATGAGATGCAAATTCCTCGTTCGAAGATTAAGCCCATAATCCATCTGTTTTATGGGATAATCCCTGGTCCCTCCATGATGCCATTGGGACAGGTGGTCCTCCCGGTCACACTGGGAGAACCTGATAATTTCCGAACAGAATTGGTTACTTTTGATGTAATCGATTGTGATTCGGCTTACAACGCAATCTTTGGCAGGCCAACTCTTGCTAAGTTCATGATGGCAACGCACTATGCTTATCAGTGCGGCAAATTGCCCGGCCCCAAAGGTGTCATCTTGGTCTGAGGCAGTCACAACGTGGCCCTAACGTGCGACTGGCTATCTCTGGAGATGGTCGACCAGCTTCCCCTCCGGGACGCTCAGGTCGCCACTGTTGCCGCTGACGCAATCAAGGCTGCTCCTCGACCAGATGAAAAACTCAAGTTAGTTCCATTGTACCCAGCTGATCCATCCAAGACAATTCGGGTCGAATCAGGACTGGATGACAAATAGGAACTCGAGCTCATTGCTTTCCTCCGGGCTAACACAAATGTGTTTGCGTGGAAACCGTCCGATATGCCCGGTGTCCCAAGGGAAGTGATCGAGCACAGGTTAGCAATTCGACCTGGACAACGACCAATAAAGCAAAAGCTTAGGCGTTTTTCTGTTGACCGACAGGAAGCCATCCGAGAGGAGTTGGACAAACTCCTGAAAGCCGGGTTTATTCGGGAGGTCGATCACCCGGAATGGCTCGCCAATCCGGTCATGGTCCGCAAGTCAAATGGCAAGTGGCACATGTTCGTCGACTACACTAGCCTCAATAGTGCTTGTCCGAAGGATGACTTTCCCCTTCCCCGCATCGACCAGCTGGTTGACTCAACTGCGGGTTGCGAACTGATGAGCTTCCTAGACGCTTACTCAGGATACCATCAAATTAGCATGGCAGAAGAAGATGAAGAGAAAACTACCTTCATCACCCCGTTCGGCACCTACTGCTACGTCAGAATGCCGTTCGGTCTCAAGAACGCAGGTTCCATGTAATAGCGCTTGATGCAAAAGACCTTTCTTTCCCAGATAGGGCGTAATCTCGAAGCATATGTAGACAACTTGGTTGTAAAAAGTACTAAAAGATTGTCTCATTTAGAAGATCTTGCTGAAACCTTCTATAATTTGAATCACTTTGGAATAAAATTGAACCCGGAGAAGTGCTCTTTCTGAGTTTCTTCAGGAAAACTTCTTGGTTTCCTTGTTTGTTCCAGAGGCATTGAAGTAAATCCTGAAAAGATCAGGGCCATCGAACAGATGAGGTCGCCCTCGACCATGAAAGATGTTCAACGCCTGACTGGTTGCATGGCGGCTTTAAGTCGATTCATATCGCGACTAGGCGAAAGGAGATTACCTTTCTTCAAGGCCTTGCGGAAGCATCACAATTTCACATGGTCCGATGAGGTTGAAAAAGCATTTCAGGAGGTGAAAATATATTTATCCAGTCCGCCAGTGCTGGTGTCTCCCAACAAAGGAGAACCGTTACTTCTTTATTTGGCGGCCACCCCGCACGCGGTCAGCGCTGTTCTGATCGCGGAAAGGGAAGGAATACACAGACCCATCTACTATATAAGCGAGGTACTTCATGGTCCTAAGGAGCGATACCCTAAGGTCCAGAAGATACTTTATGCACTGCTGATGGCTTCCCGTAAGCTATGACATTACTTCCAAGCTTACAAGATCACGGTACCCTCCTCCTTTCCTCTGGGGGATATTGTCCGAAATCCGGAGAAATCTGGTTGAATCGCCAAATGGGCGGTCGAACTCGGTGCTTTTGATGTCCATTTCACGCCCCGCACGGCAGTTAAGTCTCAGGTCTTGGCCGACTTTGTGGTCGAATGGACCAACCCTGAGCCACCCGTGCAGGTGTCCGAGGAACTGGAATGCCCCGATCACTGGACAATGTACTTCAACGGTTCCCGTAGTTTTCAACACTCGGGGGCTGGAGTGGTCTTAGTTAAGCCTCAGGGTGAACAGCTTAAGTATGTCATTCAACTACACTTTGTTGCGACCAACAACGCAGCAGAGTATGAAGGTCTTCTTGCAGGGCTCCGGGCAGCAAAATTCCTCAGAGTCCGTCGATCAGTGGTGAGGGGAGACTCACAGCTGGTCGTAAATCAGGTAAACAAGGAGTACAGCACCTTCGATGAGACAATGGCTCATTACCTGGGGGAAGTGAGGAGATTGGAAAAACACTTCAGTCATTTCGAAGTCCAATACATCCCGCGAAAGGACAACATTCTCGCAGACCAATTATCTAAAATTGGGTCCTCACGCACATCCGCTCCGGCAGGAGTGTTCATTGAACACTTAGACCGTCCTTCGATCATGACTTCGGTCGAGGATGATCCGGTAACAGCCTGCATTACCAACCTTGGTCAGGAACAAGATTGGACTCATCCATTGAGAGTCTATCTTGAATATGGGACCCTACCCGAGGATGAAACCGAAAGCAATCGGTTGATTCGAAAAGCGCGTTTGTACAAGCTCATAGAAGGATTTTTGTATAGAAAGGGTACTCAAGGAGTATTCATGCGCTGCATATCTCAGGAGGAAGGTAAATCCCTCTTGAAAGAAATACATGACGGTGTATGCGGTGCGCACGCGTCATATCGAACACTGGTCGGAAAAGCTTTTCGACAAGGATTTTATTGGCCTTCGGCACTTGATGATGCTAAGCATATGGTCACAATGTGTCCTCAATGTCAGTTTCATGCAAGATAGGTTCATCAACCTGCCTATGCGTTACAAACTATTCCCCTCGCATGGCCTTTTGCAATTTGGGGGATGGATATAGTTGGTCCTATGCAACAAGCGGTCCATGGGTACAAGTTTCTGTTCGTAGCCATTGACACGTTTACAAAGTGGATTGAGGCCGAACCGGTACGAAATATTACTGCATCAGCAACACAAAAGTTCTTCCATAAGAACATTGTTACTCGATTCGGTGTTCCAAACCGTCTCATCACAGACAATGGTTCTCAGTTCGCTAGTGGTCTTTTTTTAGACTACTGCGATCAGATTGGGACCAAGGTGTGCTTTGCTTCTGTGGCACATCCGCAGAGCAATGGTGCCGTGGAACGTGCCAATGGGCAAATACTACAAGGCATCAAAAAATGTGTTTTTGATCGCCTTAAGACTCGCTCGGGGGCTTGGGCAGACGAGCTCTACACCGTTCTATGGGCACTGCGAACTACCTCTAGTCGAGCCACTGGTGAGACGCCCTTCCATTTGGTCTATGGGGCTGAGGCCGTACTACCTATGGAAGTTAGTATTGGATTTGTTCGGACAGAGCAATTAGAACGAGTTAATCAGCCCGAACAGCGTTCACAGGATCTCATCCTCTTAGAAGAAGGGCGTGATCGCGCTTTGATCAAGTCCGCGGTATACTTGCAAGCTTTGCGCAAGTACCATAACAAAAGGGTGCGACCACGTAGTCTGCATGTGGGCGACTTGGTTTTACGAAAAATTCAAGACCAGTCTAATCGCAACAAATTCTCCCCGAAGTGGGAAGGCCCTTACACTGTTGTTTCAGTGCCGCGATCAGGTTCTGTGCGATTAGCCATGAGGATGGTCGAATCTTGTCCAATACTTGAAACATCGATCAACTACGCAAGTTTTATGTGTAAGTATTCAATCCCTTTTCCTGCTCAATTAGCATTTTTTCATAAAACAAAAAGTCTTTTGGCTTCATACGATAAAATATTTCCCTTCATGCCCACGTGTTACGAATTCGGCTCGGGGGCTGGTCGCCGGCGGTTAGATCACTACAACGTTCTAGTCAGATTCACTAGCCGATCTCATGACCACTTCCGGACAAGTCACTCCTAAATAAGCTGTTTCTCAACGCATACGGGGCTTTCTGGTAAGTCCTTGGTCATCTGAGTGGCTGCTGGTTTGCAAGAAGGTTAGGCGTTACAATTGGTCATAATTGCTGGTTCGATCACATACCCCAGGTCATTATACTTGTATTTCTCCTGTGTTTATAATACTAAACCTTCAGTATCTATAATCACAGGTGGGGGCTAGGGGGATATGCTTATAGTATGAAACAACAAAAAAAAAAAAAAATATATATATATACTTTCTTTCAAAAAACAATTTGTACATGCATTGCATTCTACATGTTATATCTGTACAGTTGTAGGGATTATACAATCCCGAGCTCGGTCAGGAGTTTATCTACAAAAGGGGTGATCTCTTCCATGATCGACTCCAGTTGTTCTTCACTCTCGATCTCTACCGGTCCCACCAGTGGATTCAGATCCGTATCTGGGCCATGGTGGAGACGAAACCGACAGAGAATGGCGGAGGCTACTGATCGAACCCTGGTTCTAATCGCCTCTTCCCATCCTATGCACAATTCAGGTACCATAAGAGATGTTTTACCTCTATGTACTCCCGAAGTAAACTATCCTCCGGGATGGCGGGAGATCTAGTCGAGGGACCCGTTTCATCCTCGACAAGTGCAGTAGGTGGACGCGCCTGTTGAGCCTTAGTCGCAGATTCTGTTACCTGCAACTGAGTCTCTGCGCCCGACTCGTCCCTAACGGTCCGGACGACTTCCTGGACCGGAGGGGCAAAGCCCTCCTCACCGGAGGCTTCGGCACCAGAAGCAACTTCAACCCTCCCCGGAGCGGCTGAAGAGCTCAGAGCTGTTTCTTTACGCCTACAAAGAAAAAAGAATTGACGATTGCATTAGTAGTTGCCACCATTTGATCCTAGATAACCAGAATGGGGTTCTTACCTTATCTGAAATCCCATCAGCTTCTGGGATTTCAGGGAAGGTTCTCCGAGAGAAAGAGGACAGTCGTTGCCCATCCTAATCTTCCTCTTTGTAAACAGGGCCTTCTCTCCCTATGCATGTTCTTATGTAAGCATATTCACGAGGGGTGATAAAGAACCAAGCGGTAAGAATTCATATCTGGATAGCCTGTCCAGTTGACAGCTTGGGTGGCTCCCGGACTGATGAAGCTGGTACTTCATCTGCGGCCCTTGCGCTAGTCGCAGGACCTTGTTCGATCATCTCCTCTCCTGTCCGCAGGAGGGGAGGATTTGCCTCCCTGGGACTTACAGGAGTCACAGGAGGAAGTTCTTCTCCCTGTATGAGTGTAGAACCGATAAACACACGTACAGATGTAATTGAAAAGTTAAAGACCATGACGAAGTCTTACCGTGGTCATCCCTTCGACTAGAGAGGGAGAGGCAACAGATCCTGAAGCCTCTGGGGCTTCGGAAGCAGGGGTCTCGCCCACGACCATAAGATTCCCTGAGGCCGCAGGATCCTCCGTGGTTGCTCCAGGACGAGGTGAGGTCTCGTCGGATGGAGATTCCGCTACTCTCCTCCTCCGGAGGATCAAAGGAACATCATCTTCCTCCTCCTCGCTCCTCTCCCCCTGTACGACGAAGAAGTAATTCCAGTTTGTACCTGGAAGAACAGGAGATACGTGATATCTTACTACGGTTTTCCGTGTGGTAGGAAGAATGCTCTGTGAAGACCCTTCCCCAAGAGTTTGTTTGGATTTCTTGGGGGTAGGATTCCTCGTCCTGGGCTTCGAGGAGATTTTCTTCACGTTCTTTGCTGTCGGCTTTCCCAGGAAACCGACATTCTCACTTGGGAACGTTACCTCGGCAAATCTCCCCAAGAGCTGTGTCATCCTGGTGAATTTGTCAACATTAAGAACAAGCGACTTGTGAACAGGAGTTAAGTGAAAGGCGACATACCTTTTGGCGTTCCTGCTTGAGGTCGTCGCCGGCGTGAACTAAACTTTGGGGGCAAGGAGATCCCTTGGGGCCTTCTACTTCGGCATTATAGGCCCTAAGAAGATAGTTTGTCCGCCTCTCAATCTCGGAGGAAGGTAGGACTGTTCCCAAAAGACCAATCAGAAAACATATAAACAGAAGTATGAGATTTCGGTGTCGAAATTGCATACCCTTGTTGTAGTCCAGAGTATTGTCTGCCATGGACTTGATCTCCCAAGCCGGATGAGCCCTTTCACGCAGGGGGCTCACCCGGTTCTTCACAAAGTCGTGGATGATATCGCGAGCCGTCAGTCCTTGTTCGACTAAGTGAAGAATCACCTCAGCATGCTTCATGAACTCCGCGTTCATCGCTGGGAGAGAGTCCAACTCGCTCAGCTTCTCTGGCCGCGAGTTCTCAAACCACAACCCGCTCTCAGATGGAAGGGTGTAGTAGAACCATTTCTAGTGCCACCCGTGCACCGAATCCTGCAGGGGTGGAAAGGGATACTCTTTTTTCTCCCTTATCCAGAAGTAGATGCATCCGGCGGCGTTGGCGCTCTTCGACCACGCCGAATAATAGAAACGCCGGAAGAGATCCACGCTGGGATGCACTCCGATGTATGCTTCACACAAGTGCTGAAACACCGCCAGGATCAGGACCGCATTAGGGTGGAGGTTTATCAACTCCAACCCATAATGCATGAGAATGTCCTTCAGGAACCGACTCTCAGGGAATCGGAACCCGCAGCGCATATACTCCTCAAAAACCACCTGTTCGCCCTCTCCGACGATTGGGGTTTCTTGGTCCTTCTCCGCGGGCCGCCAGTTGATTAGCAGCCGCGGAGGAAGGATCTCCTCCTTCTCCAATGCTAGCAAACTCTCTTTGGAGTGGTGGATCGATCTGCTCCAGGACACCATTTCTTGCAAGGAATCGGGAGGAAAGTTGGCGATTTTGGGGAAGATGAAGGCTAAGGAGAAAGAGGGTTTTGTGCGGTGGAAGTTCTAAGGGCGGGGTTTTCTGCTGTGTGGCTTCCTCAGGAAGCTAATGACTCCTTTTATAGACCCGAGGAGGCGCACTACTATGAGTAACGTTCCATCCAAACGTTCCATTCAATATTTTATTCATTTCCCATAATAGATACTATCTCTGGCGGACCCGTTAAGCGTTCCGGGTATCGGATCTGAAACAAAAAGAACTTCTTTGTTTCAAGATTTGAAGATACAAAAACATGAAAGGCTTTTCAAGGGCTTTTGAAGGACATTTTCCTTCATGTGTCTAAAAATTTTCATGAAAATATCCTATGTCCCAGTTTTTGGACGTACTGATATGTTTTGATCAGATTACGACATGGTCGGAACCATGTCCTCGACTAAGCTTCGATTCTAATCGAAGTGATAGTCTAATCGAGTTTCGGTTCTGATCGCAGTAACCTTCCAAATCAAACTTCAGTTCTAACCGCGGCTTTAAGTCTGATCGCAGTATTGGTACTGGTCGCGGTACTACGATAAAAACGCGATTCTGGTCGCAGAATTGAAGTTTGCCTGTGTATGAGTGGTTGTAAAGGCATTACTTATGGCCATGTTTTCGCACAGGAAATGTAAAGAATATTCATATGAAGAAAAAGAAAATTTTATTTCTTGCATTCTTTACATACAAAAGGGATACCGGCGACCAGAGTGTCGACCTGATCCGAAAGAAGTTTGCAAAGTTCTCCTATGGACATATTGTTGTCAGTTGGATCTACGCTGACAACCCCTAGAGAACTAGCAACTAACCTAAGTCTATCTACGTCATCCCTAACAAGAGACGCACTACTATCCCTAATCAAATTGGAGAGTTCTCGCTGTTGCTGAGCGTGGTCCCTCTCTCGACGGAACTGGTGCACCTCTTCACGGGATCTTTCAAAACATTCTGCTAGGTGCAGAATTGCCGAAGACATTTCTTCAGTCTTCTTCTCCAGAGCCTCTTTTTCCCCTTGGAGAGTCTGCCCGAGGGGGGAGGCAGGATCTCAGTAGGCTGATCGCTGGGAGCTCCGATCTCCTGCATTGGCAAAAGTTAGTCACACTAACTGTAACAACAAGCAGAGGGGAGATAGAGTTATTACCTGTCCCTGTATGTGACAGGTTGATATAGGCATCCTCGAAAGAAGATCACCCGTTAAAGTCTGAGGATCATCATATGGTGGAAGTGTGGCTTTCTCACTATAAGATTGCTTCGCCAACACAAATTGATGATCACCCGAACAAAAATAGGGATCATTGGGATGAAATGGAGAAAGCTGAGAAGAACATTCCCCCAAAGTTGGAAGTTTAATCTGCCTGGGTGCATGGATAGGAAGAACTAGAGGAACAGAAGGAAGAAAGAACGATGATGCGTCTTTCACCTTTGTTCTGCTGGAGGATCCCTCGTCAACCTTGGGCTTCTTCCTTGAAGGAGATGAATCTTCGGGCATCTGAGGCCCTTGTTCAAAAACTTCCTCTTCATCACTCTTAATCTCGATGATGTTATGGTTTTCCATCGGGGCGGGTATGAAGAGAAAGATTAAAGTAACTTTGAAAGAAACTTAGCCGGGAGGAAAAATTGTGGAGCTTTGTAATTCGAAGGCTTCGGTATTTATAGCCGCCAGGGCGACGGTTCGCCTGCCGAATGCCTTGAGTTTCTAAAAAGCATTTACAATTTTACCTCGGGTTAAAAAACGTTTCAACAGCGCCATCATTACCCGTCACATATTACCCAGAGCAAGTCTCAGGGAATCAACCGTCACACTTAGTGCGCCACTAAGTGGGGGAATTTGAAGCGTCGGATTAAAAATCCGATGTATATCTTGAAATTCGAAATAAACACGTCCCTTCGTTTTCTTCAAATTTGGGGGCTAGCTGACGAGGATTGACACCCGAGTCAGTTCAAATGCACGATTAGTTCAGGGTCAATCCGAGCCAGACACGTGCCCGGCAGTGCGAACTCAAGTCATTCTGAGAGGTACCTGCCCGAGATCGCAGGCTTTGCGCGATCAGATTGCAGCTAGTACGCGGTTAGGAGTTCATATGCTATGCCCAGACAGAAGGCTGAGGGTGTTGCGCGGTCAACCAACATCACGCGGTCAAAGCACTTTCGACCAGGGAGTGCGGGACTAATCTGTCCCTGTGGCAGGAATATCCCGAGTATTCCGAAGATTCTTCCACGTAGGTGACTAACCGTCAGGAAGTTAATACGTGCAGTTATTCACGAATAACACGTGTTAAACCTGCATGAGAGTTAAGAGCGGTTCTCTAAACCACATCCAAGCAACTTTTTGGTGCCGTTACTACCTAGCGCCCTTTCGACCAGTATAAAAGGGTGGCCTAGTGCATCAAACAGGGAGAGAGATTTCCGATCGAAGAATCAAATAGCGAAGACAACAGCCTAGACTAGATAGCTTCCATAAGCCTTCCAGGCTTCATTTTGTACACTTATATAGGGAAAATCTTCGCCTGTGAAGATTTTTTCCCGTCAATTTGTAACTCTTTATTACACATAGAGAAATCCCAACAGGACGTAGGGCTATTACTCTCACCATAGAGGGCCCGAACCTGTATAAACTTCTCTGTGTTCCAGTTCTCCATAGTTCTACATACCTTCCCGGAGGGACCCCCTTACAAATTCTGCATAAGTTCGGCTAAGGACCCCGACTCCGAATCGCCGACAAGGCCAAAGTACATTCCGTAGTCCAGGTGAAAAAGTTTTGCAACCCACATACATACTACGTGGTCATTGATCGTTGCTACTAACGCCGTGGTTGCGGAAGTTGTCGACCTGGGGAGGCTCATGACGTGGCCCCAAATGTGATGTACTTGTCGCGCCCCCGCCTTGCGGACAACGACTACTCCCGTGGGGACCCAGCTCGCTGCAGCTGATCTCATACATGCATACCAATGACTAAGTCAAACACAGGAGTATATTGACATTACAGCAGAGTAACTTACAAAATATTTAAGCAGTGTGGCCTGCTGGCCTTCATACAATATAAAGAGATTACAATACCTTCACAGCATACATGGTCTAGAAAAATAACAACTACACAACGGAAGATAGGGAAACCCCCACAGCAAGAAGTTGACGGCAGAACAACACACATCAGGGCTCTGGCGGAACTGGCTCTACTCCTTTTGGATCCAAAAAATTCTCCACGCCTTCATCTTGATCATTGAACGCTCCATCTATTGGATTGTAGGTTGCAAGGGTGAGTACTTACGTACTCAGCAATGTAGGATCAAGGATGTCAACTAGAGGGGGGGTGAATAGGAGGCTTTTAAAAAACTTGAAAGCTTGAACAAATAATTGCAAATCAAGAACAAATAATATGAGCTAGAGAGGAAGAGAACGAACACCGTAGTTTTTACCGAGGTATCGGAGACTCGCCCAGTCTCCACTAGTCCTCATTGAAGCACTCAAGTCACTTGAGTTTTGCCTCAATACTCACGAAGAGTATTATCTACTAACGGTTGCTCCTTATCCACTCCAGAAAGGCGAGCACCAATGCCTTGTACAAACTTGCCGAGCCTCTCCAACAATCTTCGTTCTGGAGAGGTCAATGGCCACACCTCCGAACCGTCTAGGTGAGGGCGCTCACCAAGAGTAACAGGCAGCGAGGTCTTCTCTTGACCTCCAAACACGCACCGAGAAACTAAGTGAATGCAAATGCAAATGAACTGAAGTGCTCGGTGGATCGGAAACACTCGACTTGATCAAAAGATCAAGATTTTAAGTAGAAAACTAAAACTCAAGAGTGTATAAGAAAATGCTGCTGCTTGTTGTAGAAAACACATGCCCAAAACCCCTATTTATGGCCTCAAGAATCAAATGAACCGTTGGAGCTAGGGCTGAAAATCAGCAACTCAAACTGACAGTCAGTTATTCAAATTGACAGTCAGTTACGTGTATAACGGCCGACAAAATTTATAGATGAAACTTTGCTAGCCGTTTGTGGTCGTTTATGGAAAGCTGAAACCCGCAACTAACAGTCAGTTATTCAAACTGACAGCCAGTTCGACCACAAACTCGACTAGAATCAAATAGAAACTCAGTTAAAAACATTGTGGTCGAATCCCCAACTGACAGTCAGTATGGACAAATTGACAGTCAGTTTAGTACAAAAAATTTGAGCACAAAATACACCCTCTCTGGACAATTGTCAGTTAACACGAACTGACATTCAAACTGACAGTCAGCCTGAACAAAAATAGAGATAACTTTAAATCCAGAAATCCAAAAGAGGTGTTTAATAGCTCGTTTGAAAGATAATTCAAGGGCTACATTTTTTTCAACAGAAGCAAAAACCAGATCTGCCTAGATCTTTTTAGAAAATCGAAAAACTCTTCTGCTGTCAAAAACTGTACTGAAAAACCAAATTTTTCAAATTAAGTTCAAACCAAATCCAACCAAAAAGATGCAATGCAATGACCTAAGTTTCTCAGTTTATGTTGGAGATAAAGAGAGGACTTTCGCCACCCCTCTTTATAGTACGGTTAAAACTAAAAATAATTTTCCTAACCGATCATCTCCAAACGCCGAGATCGGTAAAAATAAAATTCAGATTACCTTAGGTCTTTTGCAGCTTCACGTTTTGCGTCTTATCTTTTGCTCTTCTGCATCTTGTGCTTCACTTCAAGTCGGGTTCATCTTGACCATCTTGTATTTCTTCCCAAGCAAACTCTGTATTAACAATCTCAGAAGCACAATTAGTCCGGAACACTTTGTTTTCATTAATCATCAAAATTAGGGTTAGGCATGGAGGCCTAGATGCAACAATCTCCCCCTTTTTGATGATTGATTACAACAAGTGTTCAACAATAAAATAAATAAACTAACTCCCCCTGAGTATATGCATCTCATCATATCAGAGCATAAACCAACACATATACATCAGGGCATCTCATACATACAAGCACTCTCATACATACAAGCACTCACAGATATGCATATATCACCAAGTCATGTAAATAAGTATGTATCAGAGCATACAAGTCTCAAAATCAAGACATCATATATATATCAGAGCATTCAACATCACAGAGTCAGATATATGATAAACCAAATAAACCCATATCCAATCATCCAAAAAATACTATAATATCCAAAATACTTCTCCCCCTTTGGCATCAAGCACAAAAAGGGAGGCAATACAAAAGATGGAGCCTAATGCTCATCATCTGAAGAAACTCCTAAGACATATGTATCTCTGGAGCCTGCTGGAGATCCAGATGTGTCGCCCGCAGGAGACAGGGGCGGAGTAGCGGCTGGAGCAAGAGCAACTGGAGCCGAAGCTGGTGCTGCAGGAGCTGGATCAGTTGGTCCTGAAGCTGTGCTCGGTGAAGACGAAGCCTGGCGGGCCCTCTTGTGAGGGGTAGGAGAAGATGAAGAAGGTAGACGCCGCAGAATCTCCTCCTGCTGAGCAAGCAAGCGAAGTAATATCTGATGATGCTCCACCTGAGTGCTGAGGATCTGCTGCTGCACCTGGAGAATCTCCTGAAGCTGAGAGGAAGATGCTGATCCGGTGCCTGTCTCCGCAGCTGGAGCTGGAGAAGTCTCCTGAGCAGGAGCCTCGTCCTCTGACTCCCCCGCAGCATCCTCATCTGATGCGGGAGAACCAGGGTCCACAGCAGCTGCAGGCCAGGCACCAAGACGGCGATCAGCCTGGCCCGGAGGATAGAAAAGAAGCGGATGATGGGGATAAGGAAGCTCAGAATCGACAGCATGGATGTGAAGAAGCACTGCCATGATATACGGAGTGTATATCAGCTGACGGCGTGGGGAAAGAAGGACATGCTGAATCTCACTGATGATGAGATCAGCAACGTCGAAGGGCTCCTCCTGGAAGATAGAAATCAGGACGTGGAGCCCAAAATAGGTGACTCTGGCCCTATCTCCGATCATGGGGACTAAAGTGAGTCGGAGGATCCGTAGGGCCAGATCATCATCGCGGCGCAAGCCAGCGATGTGACGAAGCTGGAAGGGGACGGAATAAAGCATGGCCACCTCCCGAGGCTCAAGGTCTGAAAGGGTATGGAGCTGGCGGCCAGAAGGAGGGCACACCAGTCCGAGCGCTGACTCCAGCTGCTCCTTCATGACGGTGTAGACCTGGAGGCCCGTCATGAAGGTCATGAAGTCGCGCTGAGGGGAGATGAAAACGGTGGAATAGAACTGGCGAATGGGCCCCTCAGCCCAGTGCAGAGAGGAATCGGCGACTAAGTCGCGGATCCCTACAGAGCCAAAAAGATCTGCGATCGTACCCCATAACAGAGAGTGATGGGCGAATATGGGTGTGCGGCTGTAGACACTGGTGAACAGGTCTAGATGGAGGTTTGTGTAGCAAGTGAGGACGTCGCACGCGTCGCGACCAGTGGGATGCGGCGAGAGGTAGGGGTTTGTGGAGCGGAGCGTACGAAGACGGCTTGCGTGCCACCAGGAATAATCCACGGGCACACGCTCAGGTGGAGGCGAAGGCCGGGACTCAGTCGGTTGACCCAATGAACGCTGGCTATTAGCCGCGTTCTTCCGTCGGGCAACACAATGAGACGTTCCTGGCTAATCAGACATGACAAAGAAATGACTGAAAACGAAGATGAGAAAAACAGAGACCTGAACTGAGGAGGCCGAGAACGAACTGAAGTGGTCAAGGAAGCCGATGCGAAGAAGACGGCCAAAACGACCACAGGGACGAAACTCAGCACGACGAGGAGGTCCATGATCACTGCACATGACGAAGGGGTGTGGTGCCGAGGAGCAAAACCGAGGAACAGAGGAGCCAATGCCGACGAGGTCGAGACGAGCGAGGACGGTGGCACCGGCGGTGAGGAGATCACCGGCGACGAGGTGCGGGGCACAGAGGAGCAGCGGCGCAACACAGTGAGGAGGTGCCGGATACGAGAAAAAGCAAACGGCGGCGAAAGGAGGCGAGAAGACAAGAAAACAGAATGGAGGATTTTAGGGTTCAAGATCCCACAACTGACAGTCAGTTTGATAAACTGACAGTTAGTTCCAAACTCAGAAACATGGAACTGACAATCAGTGTACCACAGTCAGTTCACAGAACTGAGTTTTGAAATTGACAGTCAGTGTATGAGACTGACAGTCAGTTTGAGACTCGAACACGACCAGGAGCTACGACCAAAATCAATTGCACGTAACTGACTGTCAGTTTGTGAAACTGACTGTCAGTTTGGACAATGACTTCGACCAGAGACTAAGACCAGGCTCCTAAGCACTAAACTGACTGTCAGTTAGAGAAACTGACTGTCAGTTTGGTCAATTTCGACCAGAAGCAATCTAAGACCAGAGAGGGAGTAAAATAATAATATTTTTATACAAACAACACTTTTAGCACATCAACTAGCATTTGATATATCAATAATATTCAGTTCACCCCTTAAAAAGCAGAATCTTGATTCATCTAGGGGTTTAGTGATAATATCAGCTAGTTGCATATCAGTTCTAACATAATTCACATCAATATCTCCTTTTGCCACATGATCTCTAATAAAGTGGTGCCTTATTTCAATATGCTTAGTTCTAGAATGTTGAACAGGATTATTAGCAATTTTAATGGCACTTTCATAATCACACAAGAGTGGCACTTTATCAAATATAATCCCATAATCCAAAAATGTTTGCTTCATCCATAATAATTGAGCACAGCAACTGCCTGCAGACACATATTCAGCTTCAGCTGTGAAGAGAGCTACTGAATTTTGCTTCCTAGATGACCATGATACTAAGGATCTCCCCAACAGCTGACAACTACCAAATGTGCTTTTACAATCAATCTTGCACCCAGCATAATCAGAGTCCGAATACCCAATTAATTCAAAATTTGCATCTTTCCGATACCAAAGGCTTAAACTGGGATAACATTTTAAATACCTAAGGATTCTTTTAAGAGCAGTTAAATGACATTCCTTAGGATCAAACTGGAATCTAGCACATAAGCACACACTAAACATAATATCAGGCCTAGATGCAGTAAGATATAGAAGACTACCAATCATAGACCTATAAAGTTTAGAATCGACCGATTTGCCGCTTTTGTTCATGTCCAGATGTCCATTGGTCGCCATGGGAGTTTTGATTGTCTTAGCGTCTTCCATCCCAAAGCGCTTCAGCAGGTCCTTCACGTACTTTGTTTGACTCACGAACGTACCGTTCTTGAGTTGCTTGATTTGAAGTCCGAGGAAGAAGCTCAGCTCACCAATCATGGACATCTCGAACTCCCTAGACATCATCTCTCCAAACTCATGACAGAAATGTTCATTAGTAGATCCAAAGATAATATCATCAACATAAATCTGACAAATGAACAAATCCTTTTCAATTTTCTTTGTAAAGAGGGTTGTATCAACCTTCCCAAATTTAAAACCTTTTGATAAAAGAAAGTCTCTAAGTCGCTCATACCAAGCTTGAGGAGCTTGTTTGAGACCATAGAGAGCCTTTGATAATTTAAAAACATGGTTTGGAAATTTTGAATCTTCAAAACCGGGAGGTTGTTCAACAAACACAAGTTCAGAAATTTCACCATTTAAGAAAGCACTTTTAACATCCATTTGAAAAAGTTTGATATTGAAACATGATGCATAAGCAAGAAGAATGCGAATAGCTTCAAGTCTTACTACAGGTGAAAAAGTTTCACCAAAGTCTAGACCTTCGACTTGAGTGAAACCTTGAGCAACAAGACGAGCTTTGTTTCCAATTACAACTCCATTTTCATCTTGCTTATTTCTGAAAACCCATTTTGTTCCAATAACATTGTGATCCTTGGGTCTTTCTACTAAAGTTCAAACTTCATTTCTAGAAAAGTTATTAAGTTCCTCATGCATGGCATTTACCCAATCAGGATCATTTAAAGCTTCATTAACATGTTTAGGTTCTAAAGAAGATACAAAAGAATGATGTCCACAAAATGCAGCAATACGAGATCGAGTTTGAACACCCTTACTGACGTCACCCAATATTTGGTCTAGAGGGTGATCCTTGGTGATCGTTTGATGTTGCCTTGGTGCTTCATCTTGTACAGCTTCATCTTGATCTTGTTCTGGAGGATCAACATGAGATGATGATACGTTTTGATCAACATTCTCAATGTTGACATCTTCTTCTTGATCTTCTTCTCTTGGCTTGATGTCTCCAATAGTTATGTTCTTCATTGCTTCTTGAAGATCTTCACCTGAAACTTCATGAGAGACTTGCTCCTTTTGCGAGCTGTTAGTTTCATCAAATTCGACATCACAAGATTCTTCAATGCAACTTGTATTTTTATTGAAAATACGATAAGCTTTGCTAGTGGTGGAGTATCCGACTAGAAAGCCTTCATCTACTCTTCTTTGAAATTTACCACCAAAATTTCTTTTCTTAAGAATATAACATTTGCATCCAAAGACTCGGAAATAAGAAATATTTGTCTTACGCCCAATAAGTTCATAAGGAGTCAAATTCAAAAGAGGATGCAAATAAAGTCGATTTATAGAATAGCAAGCTGTATGCACGGCTTCAGCCCAGAAGCGAGTAGGAGTATCATACTCACTCAGCATAGTCCTTGCCATTTCTATAAGTGTTCGATTTTTCCTTTCAACGACTCCATTTTGCTGTGGAGTGTAGGATATGGAAAATTCGTGTTTGATTCCAAGAGAGTCACAAAAATCAAATAGAGTTGAATTAACGAACTCTCCACCATGATCACTACGGATTTTCTTGATGGATAATTCGAATTCAGTAGAAACACGTTTTGCAAAACTTTTGAAAACATCGGGGGTTTCAGATTTTTGCGAAATAAAAAAAAACCATGTATAGCGAGTAAAATCGTCAACAATCACAAAACCATAGTTGCTACCCCCTATACTTTGGAACTCAGAAGGTCCAAATAAATCCATATGAAGGAGTTCCAAAGGTTTGCAAGTCGAAAGAATGCGCTTAGTCGGATGTGAAGTAGCTATTTACTTGCCCGCTTGACAAGCGCTACAAGGTTTGTCCTTTTCAAAATTTGCATCCTTTAAGCCAACAACCAAATCACGTTTTAAAAGTTTTCTCAATTGATGCATTCCAACATGTGCAAGTCGTCTATGCCATAGCCAACCTTTTGAGGTTTGAGAGACAAGACATGTTGACAAAGATGCATCTTTTGAGTGAAAATCAACCAAATAAAGATTTCCAAAACGAAAACCTTTAAAGATCAAAGCTTTATCTTTTAAACTTTCAACCAAAACTTCTTTTGGATAAAACGTGCAACTAAAACCAAAATCGCAAATTTGTGCAACGGAAAGCAAATTGAAATTCAGATATTCGACCAATAAAACATTAGAAATAGAAATACCATTAGAGATTGCGATTTTACCCAAGCCTACCACATTTCCTTGACGATTGTCGCCAAAGGTAATCTTTTGGTTCTCGCTTGAGTTATCTTTGAGTGAGGTGAACAACTTCTTGTTACCGATCATGTGTTCGGAGCATCCGCTATCGAGCACCCAGTGCCTCCCACCGGTCTTGTAGTTCACCTGCATACAAAGAATTAAGTTCTTTTAGGTACCCAAACCTTTTTGGGTCCTTCAATGTTAGCAATCAAAACTTTGGGTACCCAAATAGATTTTTTCTTTTTATTTAACATGGGTGCACCAACATACTTTGCTATAGCATAACCTTTCCTCGACTTTTGAAGCATGTAGCAAGTATCAAAATAATTAGGAGTCATTAAGGGACATGCTTCATGTGAATGACCAGTTTTATGGCATTTATGACAAAATGTGTTGCATGCTTTAACAAATATAGTTTTAGAATTTGGTTTCTTCCCTTTCTTTTGAAAATATCCTAATCCTTCTTTTCTAAATGAACATTTTTGTTTACTAAGGATTAGATCAAGAGATATTTTGACTTTGTAGCAGTTACCTAAGCCTTTTCCAAGTTTTTCGACTTGTACCTTAAGTTCATTATTTTCATTTAAAATATTATCATTAGAAACACATGGAATGTGATGACTACTAGAGGGAGAATCATCCAAGTTACATGAAGTTGAAGCATCTGCCTTAGATGAGATATTTGTAACATCTTTTATGAGCATGCTTTCATAAGAATCTTTAAGCTCGGAGTATTGAGTGCGTAGGGAAGAATGTTCTTCCTTAAGCGTCTTATACTTGCTTTTAGTTTTTCCAAAAACTTCATTTAATTCGGTTATCATTTCAACTAAATCATCATAAGATGGATCGTTAGAGTGTACCTTTTCATCGCCTTTGGCCATAAGGCAAATGGATGAACTAGTTGAGGTGTTGATGTTGCCGAGAGCTAATCCGGGCATCTTCTTGGAGCAATTTCTTTCGTTGTCAGAGTCGGAGTCGGAGCTCTCTCTGCCGGACATCCACTCTCCAAAGCAGGCTTCTTTGATTTCTTCATTCTTCTTCTTGAAGAACTTCTTCTTCTTGTTCCACGCCTTTTTCTTGTTTGGACATCTTGATGCTATGTGTCCCTTCTCATGACATCCATAGCAAATGATGTCCTTGAAGTTGTTTTGCTTTTGTCCCTTTGGTCGTGTGTCAATGTTGACACCCTTCTTATGCAACCTGCGAAGGAGTTTTTGAGTATTTTTTACCATGAGTGCGAGGTCATCATCGGAGGAGCCATCGCTTGAATCGTTCCGTGCGTTGGCTTTGAAAGCCAAAGCTTTCTTCTTTGTCTCCGAGGGTTCGACCGCTTCTTTCTTCTCCTTCTTGTGCATCTCATGGGTGATGAGGTTCCCATAGAGATCGGTTGGTGTCGTGGTCAATAAATCAGAGTTTGTGAGAACCGTGACCAAAGTGTCGAAGTTTTCCGGTAAGGCCCTAAGCATCTTTCTCACAATCTCAAGGTCAGTAAACACAACACCGAGACCCTTGAGTTCATTCACAATCTTATTCAATCGAGTAAACATGGAATCCATGGACTCAGTTGATGACATGGTGAATGTCTCATATTTTTGCCTCACCATTAGCAACTTTGCCTCTTTAACCTTTGTCGTGCCCTCGTAAATTTCTTCGAGCGTGGTCCAAACCTTATGAGCAGTCGTGAGATTGCTCACATAGTTGAACTCATTCAAGGATAAACCGGCAAAGAGTGCATTTTTCGGACGGGCGTTTAAATGCAGTTTTCTCCTGTCGTCCTCAGACTGACTTGCTGGATCATCCGGAGAAGTAAAACCGAGTTTAACAATATCCCATACATCAAGCCCCATAGCTTCAAGGAATACCGACATGCGCACTTTCCAATAAGGATAGTTTGTTCCATCAAAGATAGGCGCACGATCGGTATGACCAAGAAGGAAATCTCCACTTGACGACATCCTCTCTCTAGGCGGTAAAGCCTAATGAATCAAGAGACCGTGCTCTGATACCACGTGTAGGATCAAGGATGCCGACTAGAGGGGGGGTGAATAGGAGGCTTTTAAAAAACGTGAAAGCTTGAACAAATAATTGCAAATCAAGAACAAATAATATAAGCTAGAGAGGAAGAGAACGAACACCGTAGTTTTTACCGAGGTATCGGAGACTCGCCCAGTCTCCACTAGTCCTCGTTGAAGCACTCAAGTCACTTGAGTTTTGCCTCAATACTCACGAAGAGTATTATCTACTAACGGTTGCTCCTTGTCCACTCCGGAAAGGCGAGCACCAATGCCTTGTACAAACTTGCCGAGCCTCTCCGACAATCTTCGTTCTGGAGAGGTCAATGGCCACGCCTCCGAACCGTCTAGGTGAGGGCGCTCACCAAGAGTAACAGGCAGCGAGGTCTTCTCTTGACCTCCAAACACGTACCGAGAAACTAAGTGAATGCAAATGCAAATGAACTGAAGTGCTCGGTGGATCAGAAAACACTCGACTTGATCAAAAGATCAAGATTTTAAGTAGAAAACTAAAGCTCAAGAGTGTATAAGAAAATGCTGCTGCTTGTTGTAGAAAACACATGCCCAAAGCCCCTATTTATAGCCTCAAGAATCAAATGAACCGTTGGAGCTAGGGCTGAAAATCAGCAACTCAAACTGACAGTCAGTTGCATGTATAACGGCCGACAAATTTATGGATGAAACTTTGCTAGCCGTTTGTGGTCGTTTATGGAAAGCTGAAACCCGCAACTGACAGTCAGTTCGACCACAAACTCGACCAGAATCAAATAGAAACTCAGTTAAAAACACTGTGGTCGAATCCCCAACTGACAGTCAGTATGGACAAACTGATAGTCAGTTTAGTACAAAATATTTGAGCACAAAATACACCCACTCTGGATAATTGTCAGTTAACACGAACTGACATTCAAACTGACAGTCAGTTTAGCAAACTGACAGTCAGCCTGAACAAAAATAGAGATAACTTTAAATCCAGAAATCCAAAAGAGGTGTTTAATAGCTCGTTTGAAAGATAATTTCAAGGGATACATTTTTGTCAATAGAAGAAAAAACCAGATCTGCCTAGATCTTTTGAGAAAATCGAAAAACTCTTCTGCTGTCAAAAACTGTAATGAAAAACCAAAATTTTCAAATTAAGTTCAAACCAAATCCAACCAAAAAGATGCAATGCAATGACCTAAGTTTCTCAGTTTATGTTGGAGATAAAGAGAGGACTTTCGCCACCCCTCTTTATAGTACGGTTAAAACTAAAAACAATTTTCCTAACCAATCATCTCCAAACGCCGAGATCGGTAAAAATAAAATTCAGATTACCTTAGGTCTTTTGCAGCTTCATGTTTTGCGTCTTATCTTTGCTCTTCTGCATCTTGTGCTTCACTTCAAGTTGGGTTCATCTTGACCATCTTGTATTTCTTCCCGAGCAAACTCTGTATCAACAATCTCAGAAGCACAATTAGTCCGGAACACTCTGTTTTCATTAATCATCAAAATTAGGGTTAGGCATGGAGGCCTAGATGCAACAAGGAAGTCATAGGTAAGAGTATATACATATAGTAGTGTAGTGATGATATGAACCTATGCTAATAAAGAAGTGTGGATGGTTGTAAAATAGTCTTTTCCTTTATATCTCATCTCATGGCAGTATTTTTCATAGCATAGCATTACTATTCATGTTCCACTATTTATAGTACTACCGCGACATGTCGACACACGACAGCCCATGGTAGCACCCCTTATCATGACAACACATGTCATTTGGGTAATCTTGACTTATCAAATTTTATTTAGAAAACATACTTGTGCCACACCCCGTGGATTTAATCCACCGCAGAGACTCCTATAAACCTGGGAGTTCAAAGTATTCGAATACGTTTTTAACTCTGCAGAGGGATACCAATTTACCCACAAGATATTCCACTTTCATGCCCATCCTATCAAGATGATTAGACCCTTTCTCACTGCATAGTGTGAGTGGCAAGATGGAGATAACAAAAACTTTTGTTATGTTTCACTCACAATTCACCCGACGCTGTGGTCGGACAAACCACAGTTGTGGCGGGTTATACCCCTACCCCGACTGCATCTCCCCATTACTGGGTCAGCGTGCATCATCACATCCAATGATATGTGTAGGAGTCGCACTCCATGCCAATCGTGCACTACTTTCCATCTCATGCAGGGGTTTCATGTGCAATCCGCATACTTACTTGTTCAGGCTTGTTCAATACCAGGCTTGCGGTTAGTACGTTTTTCATGCCACTAGACGCACAACACAAGGTTCTAGTCCTTATATGCCAGTGACCAGACCATCCACAGCCACGCACATCCAGTGCTCGCACATCCAATGCCACCACCATTCCATACCAAACTCTGGTCATGGCTAGGAGTTTTTTTTCATGAATATACATAAATACACATATATTAGTTCATGGCTCATTACTTGATCATTTCACATTTCACAAGCATCCAACCTAATACTGCCATTTCATATCTCAATCATTCTTTCACATGCAATACTGCATATATTCAAGGTTATATTATAGCAACTCTAAAAATATAGGTTCAAGATGTTCAAAAATATGACTTGCCTTCCACGTCGTAAAAATCAGCAGTTGGTGTCGGGTCGACAGAGAAGTCCTCGAACTCAGCTTCTGGATCTGCTCGGCGACAAAAAAACACACAACGATTACTAACTATATTAAAAAAATTTATGATCTTTATGCAATATGCTTTAAAAAAAATAACTAACGATGCTGAAGATGATTTAGACTGCAAGCCGAACTGAGTCGAGATTATAGGGTTTCAAGGAATCTGGGCTAATATTGAGTACTGGAGGTTACTAGAGTCTCAAGGCATCAAAATCGACATTGAGTTCACGGCTAATTTGCTCAAAAACGACGAATGTCAACAGATCGACATTCGGTTCACGGCCTGACATGGCTTTGGTTGGCTTTAGAAGGCTCTTCTTGAGATATGACAGTTGAAGGAAATGTATAACATGGTTCTACAAACTTGGTAGACAAAGTGGATTTCAATTTGCACAACCAGAAGTGGTCAAACTAAGCTAATGCCACTGGCTGACATAGATTGACAAGGGCTGACAATGTCCAAGAATGGCATTGACATCTTTTAGAAGATTTCCAGTGGACAAAACAGATTTGGATCAAGGCATTGGGTGCATAATTGAACAAGGCATCTGTTTGACAATAAGGTTTTCACAGGAAAGTCCAGGAGTTCAAGGATTTAACAAAAAGACCCCTATGCACAGTGAATTGAGTGTCTATGTATTGTCAAGAAGTAGGGCTTCGGTTGCTTTGCCAACTATGTCTAGGTGGTAGGCGAAAGCAACAGGAATCTAATGAGGGTATTTTAGATCACTGGAGTGCCGGACGGTGACGAACGGCGGCGAAGAAACACGGTGGCGACACGGCAAGGCACAGATACTAGACACAACTTTGGCACGGCAGTAAATTGAGATTTAGTGCAGAACAAAAGGTTGATGTAGTGGAGAGATATACTCAAGAGGCTGAGGCGGATCTACTGGACAAAGTGGCAAAGAAGGAAGTGACCAGCGGCGAGTGGTGGCGAATTGCACCGGAGAAGGAATCGGCCTCAAAGGCGGCAAGGCGATTGGGTGGATTATTCTCGAAATTGAAGGCACGGGTAAGCTCTTGGAACTGCACAGATGGTGCTGGAGCGAGCGATTTGGCTACAATGGAGGTTTGGGGCTCGCCGGCGCTGACGCCGGACTCGAAGAAGACGGCGAAGAGGGCGCAACTGCTACAAAGCAGTGCTGGACAATTAAACTTGGCTACACCATCTACGGGATACAAGGAATGATTTGGTGTAGTTAGTTTGGTCGGAGACTCGGTGGAGTATGCCAGCAACGTGAGGCATCCACGGCTGCACGCGAAGAACAGGAAAACTTCAACTCAAGCTCCAATTCAAATTCTGGCTGAACAGGCTTGCTCAAGAGTTCAGGTGATCATTTGGTTCTACTAAAAGGGGTACTGAAATCAGCTAGAAAGGGCTCAATTGCCGAAACAGGGAAAATCCAAAATCGGGCGATCACCGGTGTTAGGGTCCACCGGAGTTCAATCAAATGCTATAGAACAGAGAGGAAGGAAGGCGGTACTCACTAGTCGAGTCAATTTGAAGAATGGCGTAGCAGATCGAGTTGGCGCCGTGCTCCTCCTCGGTGACTCACCGGAGAAGAAGAAGAAACGAAGAAGAGATATTGTTTAAATGGCTAAGGGAGCTCTGGAGTGAAGTGATGGAGATGAAGCTGATCTGGGGCTGCTATTTATAGGCACACGGCGGAACTTGCAAGGAGGGAATAGCAACGTAGTTGGCGCCGGCGAAGGAACTGGTTGAAGCAAACAGCGGCAGCGACGGGACGGCGACAGCGGCTCTGCAACTGCGTTTGGTCGGTGCATTGGAACTTGGTGCTGGCCGGTGCAAAGCGAAGGCGACAAAACTGGCACGACGTGGCAACATGGCGCGAAGCTCCTGACAAAGCTGCCATTGCGGTTGCTGCTGGTCGCACGCGCGCAATTGCTGGTCTCTAGTGCTGCCACGGCGACAATCTTGGTGCGGACACGTGCGTGCATGCAGTCACAAGTGAACGCTAGCACAGGCGAGGACCGGCGGTGAAGATCCCGGCGAGACCTGGCGCTGGTCCAAGCTGTGCCGGCGGGTGTGGTCGAAACAAGGATTTGGACTTGATTGCAAAATCTAGATTTTGGCTTTGGACTGATTTGTAAATTCTAAGATTTAGAGGATTAGGGCTAATTTGAACTTCACAAATCTGGCAAACTTTATTCAAAAGATGATTTGGCAAAGATACTTGACAAGATTTGAAACATTTTGAATCTTTTTTGAACAAAAACAACAATAGGGTAATTAGGGTATTTGAAATCTAGACTTTGTCGAAATTAAAATTCTGGAAGTTAGGATGAGATTTTGATATCCTCATAGAAGAGGATTTTGTATTGAATAGCATTTGGGAGGTGTTCCCTAAATCAAATTTGAATTAGGAGTTGATTTGCAACATTTAGCCTTTTCAGGCTTCTGGAAAATCAGAAAAAGGACTAATCCGCGATACTTCTTGGACTGATTTGTGAAAATTGTCTTAATGGTGTAATCTGACTGCCAACTTTTTGGATTAAGGTATTGGCATAGTCTTGATCATAATCTATGAATAATATGGTCTGGATTAAGTCAAGATTTGATTAAATCAGAGTTTAGAGTATTTAGGGTAATTAGGATACTTAATTGATTTCTGTTTTCGAAAACATAAAGGATTGACAAATCTGGGAGTTAGAGATCGAATTAGATCTAGCTTCTGAAGGTTTTTATTCCCAGGATAAATAGTAGGTCATATCTGGAAAGTCAGATCTTGATTTAGGTTTACAGGGAAGATTTTGAGATTTTAGGGCTTAGAATAGAATAAGTCTGGGCTGATTTTGTTGATCTTGAAGAGACATATACATGTATGACTTTTTATGAAAAGAATTTTCACCCCAAACCCAGGGTGTTACAATACTGGTACGCGATTATGGTCGCGAGAAGTACCAGTTCGTCTGGTCTTGTCATGTCGAGAATTTGTAGGGTTATGTCTCTTGTGACCTTGGAATGAACTGACCTATCCTCTGGTCGTCGAACGTGATGATGCCTTTGGAGTAAATACAAGGGAAACCTTGTCAAGATTATCTGCAAGCACTCTTACAAAAATAATCCTATCATTGTTCACAAGACTAGAGGGTGGATTACAGAGTGCATAAGCAATCCTTCAGAGACGATCTTCTAGATTTCGCCTGGGTGCCGGTGGAGTTCCAAGTGAGGTCACCTCTGTCGGTGGTGAATAGTTCAAAGAGGGAATAGGCTTGTAATGACACCCGCGACCTCCCAGAGAGGGTTGTCGAGACGTTCTAGGACCAGGGTCGTGAAAGACAATACCTTGCCGAGTTGTAGCAGGTCGCAGGAGATCTTCTGTGACCTTGCGAACCTCAGCCTCTCACTGTCCACGCTCTTGGTCCTCTTTCTGTTTGCGTTCTCGTTCCTGCCTAGCATCATGCTACTCTGGAGTTTCCTCCAAAATTGCGGCGATTTCTCTAGGGATCGAGTTCGCAAACGGAGAAAGCATCTCGTCTATGTCTAAGTCTGACTTAAAATCAAAGAGAGACTTCAGATTATCTGGGGAGAAGTTCTCCAAACGGATGTCGAGATCATCCTCTTCCAAGTTGTTTAAAGCAACGGGTTGCGGCACATACTCGTCCTTTATTGAGGGCAAGTGAACTGCCTAATCCAATTCCTGTTCAACAAACGCGGTTGGGATCGAGGATGACGCTTCCCCAAGACAAGCTTTAAGGTTAGTGTCGTTACCATTGATGAGGACGTCATCTTCATCTATAGCATTTACATGATCCTCGAGATCGAATTCATTCTCATAATCGTGTAGGCAAGGGAAAGGATCCATGAATACAACGAATCTTGATGAAAATGTCTTCAGGGCCCCACGGTGGGCGCCAGTTGTCGACGATTGGAACCCTGGGTCCCTCTGTCGATCTTATGCAAGAAAGGGAGTAAGAAGAAATGAGGCCAATTAGATAGATTCTCAAGATGTTCAAGGAATCTATGAATCTAAGACACGGGGAGCGAAAATTATCCAGGTTCAGACCCCCTTTAAGCTGGATAATAGCTCTATGTCCTGTGTAATTGACTATGTGGAAAAAAGAGTTATAGAGAGGTGGTTACAAAGTGTAGCTAGCTAATTCTATCTTTGCTAAGCCTAGTCTTCTCTCTGTCATCGATCCATCCTTTGATCCTTCCCTCGAAAGCCTTCTTATACTTGCTGAAGAAGTCGTCGGTTGTTCTCCTGAAGGCACGCCCCACGATCTCCCCTAACCAACCCAAAGTGGTAGCTGTGAGGTCGTGAGTGTAGTAGTTGCCGTAGATCATGGGTACGTGGCGGTTTGGCAGTCTTGACTCGGTCATCGTGGAAATGCCTTAACGTCTTAACCTCCTTCGACGGCTACCTTGTCAAGGACTTATAATTATCTCGGGAATAATCATAAGGATCAAGATGAGGTAATGTTTTAAGGGTGATCCCGTAGCACTGTGACCATGGAAATGAGATCAGTTCTTGTATCTGCGAGAGAGGATGGTCGTAGGGATTATCTCTGCGACCATACTATCCTTGGATACAGCATAAAACATAGGTTTAAGATAACGAATGTCTTGATTTTGCGTGAAATAAGTATGATTTTTGAGTTATATCCAGAATACCCTCGAATTACCCAACATTCTCCCTTCTGGCCCTTAACGACCATAGGGAGGACCGCGACCACAGTCATGTGCGACCATGGAGGCCTAAAAATAGCTAACAATCCTCGTCACCAAGCACGGATAATACAAAGGCAAACATACCGGTTCGACCAAAAAACACATAATGTAACCAACATAAAAAAACAAAATCACTAATTTGACCAGAGACAAAAAAGACCAGAGGACCGTCAAACAACACAGAAACAAATCTAGTGATCCGACCAAGTCCAAAAACCACTAATACAAAGCCGAATATACTGATTCAACCTCAAACACAATGCGACCAACATAAAAAACAAAAGCAGAGACAAAAAAATGACCAGTGGACCATCAACCAATACAAAGCACGACCAATACACACGCAAATGTACTGGTTCGAGAAAAAACCAAAAATGCGATCAATAGAACAAACAAAACCATTGATTTGACCAGAGACAAAAAAGCATGGGAGAAACATTTGTTTGCCACACATTTTTTTTTTTTTGCATGTAACATTATAGTATGATTAAGAATTCTACATGCACTAAGTGCTAAAGTGCTAATTACCACCCTTTGCTATGGCCACATGACTCGAAGTTCAGCTGGTTAACTGTTATGTTCAATCTATACCTATAGAGCATCCCTGCATTTTTTCCACAAAGTTTGTTGCAAAATCATTGAATAAATGTATCTGGGAAGCTTATGATCATCATAATTTCCGCGGTCAAAGCATATAATTCATGGAGTTCATGATCGGTTTTTGTGACCAATCTTAATCTTGATATAACATTGGTTGCGCTGTAGGTTGAGCTAGAGAATCCTGTCAAAAATATTGGCACCAAGTTGGTTAGGCAGACTAGCAGAGATGAATGATTTAGCCGGAGATGGGACAACTACTATATAGTTCAATCTAGAAAGAAAACATTTCAAAATTTTACCTAACATTCACATTTCTGGCTCCACGAAAAGACAAATCAATATAGATGCATGCATGTAAATAACAAAAAGATCATGTTGACCACTCTTGCATCACAGAAATAAAGAGACGAACATGAATCAACCAAGATAATGAGGTGAAGCAAAGGAGATCTGAAGTGTGGGAACCACTACACTGCCGCATACTGTTCAGAAACAACCTAGGAAAAAACAGGGATTCATGATGTATAAAACAAGGTCGAATAAAAACTCACCAACTGTCCACAACAAAAATAATCGCCTAATGGAGGGCATCACGATCATTGATGTAGACTTGACAAAATAGACAAAAACATAGAAAACAAAAACAACAAACAAACAAAATCGAAACAAAAGTAGGAGGACAACCTAGTCGGGAGCCATGTCCAAACCGTGTTGTATGAGTGCGGAAGATGTTGACATGCAGCGGAGCAGCAGATCCGAGGCACAGGGATGGCAGACGGATAGGCAAAAAACAAGAACAAAACAAAGGAAGAAGCAAAGAACAAGAGGAAAAAGACAATAAGAGGAGGGAAAAGCTGGGACCACAACATGGGATGTGTCGGTTTGGTGGAGACGCACGCACACTCATCTCAGGAAGAACAGAGTAATAGTTCATAAGAGGTGCTGAAGCAAGGGCCCAGATGCACAGTCGCAATAAGTGGGCCACATGGGCGTGTGACCAACGAAGGTGGGAAAGCGGAGCGCGGGAGAAGCGGACACACAGACCAGGCGGAGTGGCGAAAAGCGTTTGTGCACAGCAAGAGTTGGTACAGACCGAAGCAGGGTGGGTGAACCCTTGGAAGAAGAGACAATGTTCACACCATCCAGATCCAATTAGACAGCTTCAACGCAAAAGATCAACGTGGAACAACAGCAGTGGGACACGATGGCCAAAGATAGGAGAGAACAAAGGTAGTGACGGCAGCCGACGACGGAGGACCACGTGGCCTGTTGAGGAAGCCAGAGGAAGGATCGTTCGTCAGAGGGGTCATGGGGATGCGGCGGCGAGTTGACCGCGAGGGAAGGCGAGGACGACGACGGAACGCGGCGACAGTGATGCGACGGCGAGTCGACCGCGAGGGAAGGCGGGGACGATGACAGCGATGTGGTGGTGAGTCGACCGCGAGGGAAGGTGGGGACGGCGACTGAATGCGGCAACGGTGATAGGACGAACGTGGGGACATGAGAGGCAGCGGGTCACATGGGCTATTGGAAAATAAATTGGGCAGCCATGGTTCTGCAGGCAATGATCTGAGACCATCAGATCAAATTAGACAGACCGCATTGCAGGTAATGATCTGAGGCCGTCAAGATGAGATCAAATGGACCACAAAGAACAGATGATGTGGCGCACTCCAGGGCCAGCATTTCCACCCATCTCTAAGTTATTCTAATTCTTATTCTAATTGAGTTGTGGGTAGAGATGAACAATACCACATAGAAGCACATCTCAGTTGGCATTTAGGAATATATTATAAACAATACCATACATTCAGCTGACAGATACACAAATAGGTTTATCAAAATACAGTCAGCTGACATATACATATAAGTATGTTCATAATAGTTAATGCCCTTGCAAAAGCCACATGTTCATCAACACTAAGGCCCTGTTTGGTTACAAAGTTTTTTGTTGGAGTTTTTGTCCAATACTATGGTTTTTAAAAAAATGTAGTATTTAAAACCAAGCCTCTATTTGGTTACAAAGTATTTTATGGTTTTTGAAATCATAGTTTCTTCAAAATCATGGTTTTTTCTCAGTTTTGCAAATTTTGGTTTGGTGCAAAGTTTTGGTCAAAACTTTGACCACCAGCTCTCTCTCTCTCTCCCTTGATCAATCGATTGATCGACCACCAGATTGCAGCGTCGAGCGTCGACAGCTCTCCAACGAAGCATCGGCGGCTGACACTCATAAAGAGGGGGAAGAAGAGGAGCAACCAGTGACACAAGGTGAGTGCCAGCGGCAGTGCGCCGGGTCGCTTGAAACGGCGGTGGCTTGTGGATCCAAAGGGGGGTTGCGCTATGGTGGTGGTGTGGCTAGAGATTGCGCTGCCGGCGCATGGAGCGATGCGGTGCAAATTGTGGCTTGGATGTGGTGAGGCACGACGGCTACACGATCGGTGACAAAGGCGTCGGCAGTGTGAGGAGGCACAGGCTAAGCCCAAGCGATAGTGATGAGATTGCATGGCAGCGCAGCGAAGAACGACGATGCAGCGCTAAAATTGGGAGAAGAGAGAGAGAGAGAGAGAGGCGCACCGCGGCGCTATGCAGCGGCGCAGAAAGAACGGTGAGGCGGCAACTTGAGAGGCGAGATGAAGGAGGCGGTGAGAGGGAGCACCGCCAGAGGGATGGATGAAATAGGGTCTAGGTCTAGGTTGGGGTTTCGAGAGATGGTGCACCACCGGTGTACGGCCCGGTTGCCGGCTATGAGGTGGAGGGAGGTTTGGAGGAGAATAGGGAGAGGAAGAAGAACTCAAAAACTAAAAACCGGGTTGAGATGATTTATGTGTAGTTGTGAGATGATCAAGAGCTGAGGTGCTGGAGATTCTATTCTAGTTACCCTATTCCTATCATATACAATTGAACTGCTTGGATGATTTTTGTGTGATTGTACTCTTATTCAATGCTGAGAATCAATTGAACTAATATCTTCTGAGATCCTAAACCCTACCCCACCTGCTTCCCCTTCCCCCTCCTCTTACCACCGGCGATCGCACAGAGGGGAGCCGCCGCAGGCTATCGGGCCCACGCACCCTCTTCCTCCTCCTTCGACCGGCGGCTACTGTCATATTGTATAAAATTGTTGAATATAATTCATCTAACATATAATTATTTGAATAAAATATTATACTAAAAACTATGATACCCAAACACCCGTACAAATTGTCCAACGGTTACTTTTTTGAAATTCTTATAACAACTAATTCATTTAAACATCAAACTAAAAACTTTGAAAAAAAACTGTATATCCAAGCACCTATAAAAACTGTAGTTTTCTAAAAAAAACTGTGGTTTTGTAATAAAACAAAATACTGTGATTTGGTTGCATGACAATTCTAAAGTCATGATTTTAAAATACTGCGGTTTTCAAATACTATGTTTCCAAACAGGACCTAAATTTTTCCAGTCAAGATCTTAACCAAAAGGCATCTTCCACGCCACGCCACAAACCATGTTAGAAAATTGCATAAATAGCCTTACATATGGTGGTGGGTAAGGAAACTTATTTTCGGACTCTGATTAAAGTGATTTTTTTTCTTTTCTTTTATACTTCAATCGTAATTTGTCTTTTAAAATTTATATAAATTAAATGTCTACCATATAATAAGCTTGTTAGCTACCAAAGTGAACTAACTTGAAAAATTTTAGACATTTAATTCTATATCAATTGTTCAGATTTATTTGATGTTTTTGAAATGATATTTTAAAAATTTTGAATAATTTGAGATCATTAATTATAATGCTAGGAGGTAACCCAAAAATATACCATTGCTCATAATTAGTGACATAAAATAGATATATCAACATATTTGATAAATATATGTGTATATCCAAAGATATCATATGTATTGACTTAGATATGTTCAATCGTCTATCACAGTCTATCAATATTAGCATCATTATTGATTAAAGTTTGTATTTAACTATTATTCAAAGATAGACTTAAGTACATAGCTGAAGTTTATTATTTTTTGAATCTTTATTGTTTATTAAATGCATTAATAATGGAGCATATTTTATGTTTGTAGCAACTATTAATTTTTTCGCTTAAAGTAGTGAGCTTGTCGAGTTTAATGGGCTAAACTATGCAGATTGGTCTGAACATATCCAGTTTTAATTGGGTGTAATGAATTTGGACTTAGTCATAGTTATGAATAAAAAGCTCGTAGAAATTACTGAGATCAGTACTAATGATGATAGATCTCTTTATGATGTATGAGAAAGGTATCATAGATTGAGTTTTAATTTGATGAGAATGGTAATAGTTGAAAACATCGAGTGTTAATGCCCAAAATGGACAATTAAAAGGAGTTCATATTGAAAGTCAAGGACGAATCACAATTGGACATTGGTGACAATCCTATTATTATATGTAGCCTCATAAGTGAGATGATGAAAAAGAAATTTAATTGATCGCAACCTATTTATGAGCATGTGACAAGTATAAAAAATCAAGCTATAAAGTTGAAATAGATGGGCACGGATGTGAATAAATCAATTTTAGTTTAATTTATTATGAACCCACTTTCTTTTGAGTTAAACTAAAAAGAGGGACATTCGAATCATATATAGGCTACATTTGAAGATGAAAAAGATTTCATCAATAATAGAAAAAGATATATAAGGTTGAAAAAAATATTAGATACCTATGAAAACCAAAAAAATGTTATGAAATATATGTTCTTAGTGGATGTCTATAATCCATTTAGCATCAATGTTGTAACACCCAATCATTAAGGCCATAACCCTTTATGCAATCAAGGTTGTAGCCTTTCAATACCATGAATTTGATAACTCCTCAAGTCATCACTCCTTTGTAAGCTCTAAGACTGTTAGTCTTTTTAGGCTTTTTATCTGCCATGTATTAACCTAAAAATAGGGTTTTATACACACAAAATGATGTTAGAGAACAATATAGAAGAAGAGTTTTCTCATTTCTTTCCCAATGCTTTATATTAGATATTTTATAATTGATGAATCACAAGTAAGTTATCTTTCATAAACAATTGAAGATTGTTATTTGTAGCACTAGAAGGTCGCCAAAGGTGGATTATTGTTTACAAATTGGTGACACTAATTTGTTTATCCAAAGATAGCATGCATGATAGTTAGAGTATGTTTCATTAGTTGTAAAGTTTATTTGTTCTAGCATTATTATTGATTAGAGTCATGTGTTTGAGTTTTATCCAAAGATGAATTTAAATGCATGATTATTGAGAACAGTACTGATGATGAAAGATTTCTTTTATGAGGCATGGGAAAAGTCCAACAGGCTGAGTTTGAACTTTATGCGGATGTCGATGGCTGAAAATGTCAAAGCTATCCATCCCCAAAATGAATAATTTAAAGGAGTTCATGTTGAAGATTAAAGAACTTTCCAAGTTGGATATTGCTGATAAATCTATTGTGGGGAGCTTTATGAGAGCTAATAACCAAGAAATTTGATTGGTCTAAACCCATTCATAATCATGGGACAAGCATGGCAAGTCTTGCTGTAAAACTAAAATCCATTGGCATGGATGTGAGTGAATCATTTTTGGTTCAATTTATTATGAACTCACTTCCTTTTGAGTTTGGTCAGTTTTAGGTGAATTATAACATCATTAAAGAAAAGTGGAACCTTCAAGAAGTTAAGGCCATGTTGGTTCAAGATGAAGGGAGATTGAAAAAATTGAAGGATCATTTTGTTGGAAGGTTGGATATGTTAGGTTTTAAATTTATGATTGAAGATGTATGTTGCATTATATAAACATAAGTACTATTACGGTTCTGGTACTTTACTTTGTGGTTTATATCATTTCAATCTTAATGTTGCATTTACTGAATCTTTGTTACATATTGAGCATATTATTGGTACTAAAGTAGTGCACATAACGAGAAATCTATTTTCTTGTGGCATAAAAGATTGGGTCATATATCCAAAGAAAGGGTCTTGAGACTAGTGAAATCTTTCTTGATTGGAATATATGTGTGGATTGCATTAAGGGTAAACAAACCTCGCATATATCAAAGCATCCAGCTACAAGAAGCAGTGAACTCTTGTAGTTAGTACACTGATATTTGTGTCCCTTTTGATCTTCCTTTTTGGGGTGGAGAAAATACTTCATAACCTTTATTGATGGCTTCTCACGTTATTGTTATTTGTATCTACTTCATGAAAAGTCTCAAGTAGCGGGCATCCTATATGTGTTTGTAAATGAAGTTGAAAGACAGTTAGATAGAAAGGTTAAAATGGTGAAATCTGATAGAGGTGGTGGATATTTTGGAAAGTTTGATGAAAGTGGACTATGTCTAAGGTTTGTTTGCTAAGTTCCAGGCATTTGTGCATAGTATACAATGCCTGCAACACCTCCTCAAAATGTGTGGCTGAGAGGCGGAATCGTACTCATGGATATGGTTAGGATTATGTTGAGTTATAGTAATATGCCCTTATGTTTGTGGATTCATGTATTAAGAACTATAGTATATCTATTGAACCAAGTTCTTAACAAGTCAATTCCCAAGATTCCTTATGAACTCTGGACATGAAGGACACATATTTAAGGCATCTTCATGTTTGGGATTGTCCGGTGGAAGTAAGGATTTACAATCCACATGAAAAGAAACTTGATGCAAGGACCATTAGTGGTTATTTCATTGATCATCTAGAAAAGTCAAAAGGGTTTAGATTTTATTGTCCTAACTATAGTACACGAATAGTTGAGTCTGATAATGCTTGGTTCTTTGAGAATGGTGAAATCAGTGGAAGTGACGAACCACGAAAAGTGGACATTACAAAAATTCAATTCACCAATTCTCCTAGTATTGTTGTACCACAATTTCACAACACTACAAAAGAAATATCTAATGAACCAGTTAATGATATACAAGTCACAAATGAAACACATACCACATGAAAAAATATTTCCATTGCGAAGACCTGAAAGGTAGAAATGATAAGCTATTTCATATGATTATGTGGTTTATTCTCCTAAACATGAGTGTGATTTGAGTATTGAAAATGATCTAGTCTCATTTAAATAAGTCATGGAATGCAATGATTTTGAAAATGGATTAATGCCATGAAATAAGAATTAAAATCAATGGATGACAATAAAGTTTGAGAACTGGTCGTTGCCTAAAGGTTCAAACGAATCAGGTGTAAATGGGTCTTTGAGACCAAATTGTCGACGATTCGGACTCGGAGTCCTCAGCCGAACTTATGCAGAATTTGTAATTGTGAGACCTTTCAAGATGACCCTTCGGGAAGGTATGCTGAACAATGGAGAACAGGAGCACAGGGAATTTAGACAGGTTCGGGCCCTCAATGGTGGGAGTAAAAGCCCTACGTCCTGTTGAGATTTCACTAAGTGTGGTAAAAGGTTTACAACTGGAGGAAAAAGTCCTCACAGGCGAGGATTTTTCCTGTAAAAGTATACAAGGATAAGCCAAAGAAGGCTTACTAAAATGCTATGTGAGGTGGGCCATAGACTTGGCTAACTTAAATGATTTTGGATTTCTTGATCTTCCGATCTTTCGGTCGATGTTTTCGGATGATCCTTCCCCCCCCCCCTGATTGATGCTCCATGCCATCCTTTTATACTGCTTGAAAGGGTGCCATGTGGAGGAAACTGCATCAATCGGTTGCACGGACGGTTGGATGCGGTTTTTGGAACTGCTCTTAACCTCCACGCCGGTTAAACACGTGTTATTCATGGATAACTGTACGTGTTAACCTTTTGACGGTTGATTCTCCACGTGTAGGAATCTTCGGGATACTTAGAATATCCTGTTGTATGGGCAACCGAATAGATAGATCCCAAGTATCCTGATCGGCAGATGTTCTGACCGCGGGATATTGGCTGACCGCGCAATATCCCTAACGTGAAGTTCGCGTATAGCCTACGAACTTCTGACCGCGCAAGGCTTACGGTCTGATCGCACGAAACCCGCGACCTGATCGCGTAAAGCTTGCGACCTCATGGTGATGCCCCCCAGAAATAGCTTGAGTCCGCATCGCCAGATATATGTCTGGTTTGAACTTGTCTTGAACCAAAAGTTTATTAGAAGTGACCCGGGTGTCAATCCTCGTCAGCTAGCCCCCAAATTCAAAGAAAACGAAGAGACGTGTTTATTTCGAATTTAAAAACCGTGCATTGGATTTTTAACCCGGCCCTTTAACTTCTCCACTTAGTGGCGCACTAAGTGAAAACGGTTGGTTTTTCAAGACGGGTTCTGACATTACGTGACGGGCAATGATGGCGCCGTAGAGATTTTTATCTCGAGGTAAAATTGTAAATGTCTTAACGAAACCCGAGGTGTCTGGGAGGCGAACCGTCGCCCTGGTGGCTATAAATACCAGGCCCCTGGACATGTAAAGATCTACAATTTCCCTCTCACGCCTAAGTCTTTTTCTTGTTAACCTGCCTTCTTCCTTTTCACATACTCCTCCCAATGGCAGATCACGATATCATTGAGATTGAGAGTGACGAAGAGGAAGTTGCCGAACAAGGGTCTCAAACGAATGAAGTCCTGTCTCCCTTAAGGAAGAAACCCAAGGTTGACGAAGGATCTTCCAGTGGAACAAAGGTGAAGAACGTAGCGAGTTTCTTTCTTCCTTCAGTTCCTTTGACCCTCCCCGTTCATGCCTCTCGGCAAGTTAGGCCTTTATCCTTAGAAAAGGATCCCTTCACATCCAATTCTCCCATCCTTTTGGGTGATCAACATCCTGGTCGGCAAGCGGTGACTATCCCTCGATCAGATGATTGCCATATTGGGTTGGCGAAGCAATCTTCTTCTGGGAAGGTTGCTCTTCCACCATATGATGATCTTCCTCCCAAGATGGGTGTATCAACGGGTTATGCACCGGGACAGGTAACAATTCTTCTCCGTTTTGCTGATAATTTTAGTTAGTACGACTAACTTTTGCAAAATGCAGGAGGTAGGAGGCCCCAGTGATCAGCCTTCTGCTGCTCCATCTCTTCCTTCCGGACAGACCCTTTTGGAAGAGAAGAATGCCCTGGAGAAGAAGACCGAGGAGATGGCCTCGAAGATTCTGCGTTTAGCAGAATGTCTTGATCGATCCCGAGAAGAGGCGCACCATTTCCGTCGAGAGAGGGACTTTGCTCAGCAACAGCGAGAACTCTCTGACTTGATTAGGGATAATAGTGCGTCTGTTGTTAGGGACGATATAGATAGACTTAGGGTAGTTGCTAGTTCTCTGGGAGTTGCCAGTGTAAATCCTACTGACAACAACATGTCCCTTGGGGAATTTTGTAAACTTCTTTCGGAACAGGTCGATGTTTTGATCGACTGCATTCCTTTTGTATGTAAAGAATGTAAGAAATAAAAGTTTCTTATTTCTCACGAATATTCTTCACATCTTCTGTGCGAAAATATAGCCATAAACTTTACGTTTGCTACCATTCATGCACAGGAAACTTTAGTTCTGCGATCAAAATCACTTTTAAGAAAAAAGCACCGCGACCTGCCCTGATTCCGCGATCAGTTTCAAAGCCGCGGTCAGAACCAAGGTTCGACCAGAGTTGGGACTCGGTCAGGCCGTCACTCCGATTAGGATCGAAGTTTCAGCCTAAAACATGATTTCGATAAAACCATAACCCAATTAGAAACATTCCAGTACGTCAAAAATTGAGTTACATGATTTTTTCGAAAAAAATGTTCAAAGTATAAAAAAGGAAAAACGTCCTCTGAAAAGTACTGAAAATTTTTCAGTCCTTTTACACTTTCAGTTTCCAAAACAAAGAAGTCTTTTTGTTTCAGATCCGACGCCTGAGTACTTTATCGGGTCCATCAGAGACAGTATCCATTATGGGAAATGAATAAAGCATTCAATGGAACGTTTGAAATGAGCCGTTTACTCATTAATGCGTTGCCTTGGGTCTATAAAAAGCAGTAGGTAGCTTCTTGAGGAAGCCACTCAGCCGCGAAAAACCCTTATAGTTCCCGCCGCTCAAAACCCTCATTTTCTTCAGCCTTCATCTTCCCCAAATCGCCAGTTTCCCCTTTGATTCTACACCAAAAATGGCGTCCTGGAGCAGATCCATCCACCATTCTGAGGAGAGCCTGATGGCGTTAGAGAAGGAGGAGATCCTTTCTCCGCGGCTGCTCATTAACTGGCGACCTGCGGAGAAGGACCAAGAAACCCCAACTGTCCAAGAAGGCGAGTTGGTGGTTTTTGAGGAGTATCTGCGTTGCGGGTTCCGATTCCCTGAGAGTCGGTTCCTAAAGGATATCCTCGAGCATTATGGGTGGGAACTGATCAACCTCCACCCAAATGCGATGCTGATACTGGCGGTGTTTCAGCATCTCTGCGAGGCCTTCGTCGGAGTATATCCCAGCGTGGATCTTTTCCGACGATTCTACTTTTCGGCGTGGTCGAAGAGCACCAACGCCGCCGGATGCATCTACTTCCGGCTGAGGGATAAAAAGGAGTATCCCTCCCCACCCCTGCGAGATTCTGTGCATGGGTGGCACCAAAGGTGGTTTTACTGCTCTCCACCATCCGAAAGCAGTTTATGGTTTGAAAACTCGCGACCGGAGAAGTCGAGCGAGTTAGACATTCCCCCGGTGATGAACTCGGAGCTTTCGAAGCATGCCGAGGTGATTCTTCACTTGGTCAATGAAGGATTGACGGCTCGAGATATCATTCGAGACTTTGTGAAGAACCGGGTGAGTCCTCTGCGTGAAAGGGCTCATCCGGCGTGGGAGATTAAGTCCATGGCTGATAGCACCCTGGACTACAGTCAAGGTATTTATTTCTTTGGTGCTGAACTTTCTCTTTTTTGAATTGTACAAATTCTGACTTGATTTTGGGAACAGTTCTGCCTTCATCCGAGATTGAAAGGCGGACCAACTCCCTCCTTAGGACCTACAACTCCGATGTAGAAGGCCCTAAGGGATCACCTCGCCCGCAAAGCTTGATTCATGCCGGTGATGACCTCAGACAGGAGCGCCGAAAGGTAATTTCCTTGTCCAGCTTTGGCTCTGCAGGTTTTGTGAGTGTCCAGCGCTAATCCCTTGTAATGGACTGTGAACCAGCTCCTAGGGAAGTTTGCGGATGCGACGTTCCCAAGTGAAAATGTCGGCTCTCTGAAGAAGCCGACAGCGAAGAATGTGAAGAAGGTCTCTCAGAGACCCAGGACAAAGAGTCCTGCCCCTAAGAAGACCAAGCTGAACCCTGGGGAGGGGTATTCACGAAGCGTTCCTCGTCCCGCAAGAAAGACTGCGGTAAGATATCGCATTCCTGCTACTTTTTCAGGCGCGACATGAAATCACTTCTTCGTCGTACAGGGAGAGGGGAGCGAGGAGGAAGAGGATGACGTTCCTCTGATCCTTCGAAGGAGGAAGATCGCGGATCTTCCATCCAGCGATGCCCCAAGCTGCCCCGCAGAGACCACCGCTGCCGAAGAGGTGGCCGTGGCTGACCCTGCGACCACCGAAGATCTTGTGGTCGCGGGTGACCTTCCAATTCCTGAAGCCCCCGAGGTTTCAGGGTCAATCATTTCTGCTTCCCTGGTCGAAGGGACGACTAAGGTAAAGAATCTTTTCGATCATTCCCTCTATGGCTCTTTCTGCACATTTGATAAGTTAACGTACATACAGGAAGGAGAGCTTCCCCCTGGGACCACTGGGGGTTCCAGGGAGGAAAATCCTCCTCCTCTGCGGACAGAGGAGGAGGTAGATGAACAAAGACTGGCTGTGACGATTCCAGCAACTCAGAAATCGCCAAGGCCTTCGGATGCAGCCCCACCAGTTAGTCTGGTGGCCCAGGTAAAGACCTATGTGATTTTACCTGTTCACTAAGAATATGCCTGTAACATGACATTTTCAGGGGGGTGCTGTCTTATTTACCATAAGGAAGGCAAGAACCGGAGACGATTCTTCTTCCCAAGGGGAACCTTCCCAGAAATCCCAGGAGCGAATGGGATTTCAAATAAGGTAAGAACCTTAAATTTGGTAATGATCTTAAATAAAAACTGCTCAAATTGTCCTTCATGTCAGGCAAAGAAAGACGACGCCCAGCTCTTCAACCGCCTTTGGAGAGGTTGAAGTCGCAGCTGGTGCAGGAGCTTCCAACGAAGAACGCTCCACCCCTGTGGTCCAGGAAGTCGTCCAGACCGCAGGGGAAAGAATAAATGTAGGGACCCAGTCACCACCGATGACTGCTGGGGGTGGCGTCCGGCCGGCACTCCCACCAACTGTCCCTGTAGTGAGCACGTCGGAGGCTCTAGCGAGGATTCCCGCTGAACTGAATGACGCTGTTTTACAAAAATTTATGAAGGTATAATAAAATTCTGCTTTCGTGCCTGAATTGTACTTAGGACACTTTTGATCTTCTTCTTTGGCACCACAGGGATTATCCTGGCTAACAAGCCATTCGCGTGTTGTGATGGCTAGTACAGAAGCCATTCAAAAAGAGCGCGACAGCCTGCGCAGGTGAGTACCATTACCCTCTGGTTAGCATGGGTACATCTTGGTTGTGATTGCCTTGATTTTGTTGCAGAGAGGTTACATTCTTGAAGAAGGAGGTGGCCGGTTCAGTCTCAATGCTTAAGAAACAAGAAACTGAACTCAACAAACTTCGATCAGAGAATGCTGGTAAGCCGATTCCTGATTAGGAAGACTTGAATCCATAATATGCAATTAATCTCTTCTCTCTGTACAGCGCAAGCAGGTCGGATTACGCAGCTCAGTCGAGACAAGGAGATTCTTGAATCCTCGATTCGCCACACCGATCGGGCAATCAAAGAATTGAGCCTCCGGATCTTCGAAAAACTAAAGGCCGTGGCTGATCTTTTGAAGACCGATGTGGTAGAACTGAGGCAAGACGACCTCAGTATAAGTGACTGGACATCGCTGCTTACTGCCCAGGCGAATTCACTGCTCGAGTATCTCCCTGGAGATACACGGCGACGCGAAGAGGCGATCAGAACCAGGGTTCGATCAGCCGCAGCAGCCGTACTCAGCCGGGTTCGACTTCACCATGGCCCAGATGCAAATCTGAACGCTCTGGTGGGTCCGGTTGAGGTCGAGAGTGAAGAGCTGCTCGATGCAGTCATAGAGGAAGTCCAGCCCCTAGTAGATAGACTTCTGACTGAGCTGGGGATCGAATGATCCTTATTTTTGTAACCAAACAATTGTAATTACAATGCAATGTATGTAAAACTATTTTTTCAAAAGAAAGTGCATATTCACATCATAAGTTTCATACTATAAGTATATTCCTCTAGCCCCCGCCTCTGTTTTGTGAATACTGAAGCCTTAGTATTTTAAGCAGAGGGGAAAACATAAGTATGATGACCAGGGATATGTGCTTCAAGCCGATGGTCAAGATTAAAGTAACATTTTAACCTTATTGCAAACTGGTAGCCACTCAGATGACCGAGAACTAGCCAGATAGTCCCGTGTGCGTTGAGAAACGGCTTATTTAGGAGTGACTTATCTGGAAGTGATCATGAGATCGACCAGCGAATCCGGTTATAAATGCTGTAATAATCTAACCGCCGGCGATCAGCCCCCAGGTCGAATTTGTATAATTTGGGCTTAAAGAAAAACACTCATTGTATGAAAATAAGACATGCTTTTTATGAAAAGATGCTAATTGAACAGGAAAAGGATTGTGGTACTTACACGTAAAACTTGTGAAGTTGATCGATGTTCCAAGTATTGGACAAAATCCGACCATCCTCCATGGCTAACCGCGCAGATCCTGGCCGCGGCACTGAGACGACAGTGTATGGCCCTTCCCACTTTGGGGAGAATTTATTGCGGTTAGACTGGTCTTGAATTTTCCGTAAAACCAAGTCGCCCACGTTGAGATCACGTGGTCGCACCTTTTTACTGTGATACTTGCGTAGAGCCTGCAAGTATACCGCGGACTTGATCAGGGCGCGATCACGTCATTCTTCCAGGAGGATGAGATCTTGCGATCGCTGTTCGGATTAGTTGATCTGTTCGAATTGATTCGTGCGAACAGATCCAATACTAACTTCCATAGGCAACACAGCCTCAGCCCCATAGACCAAATGGAAAGGTGTCTCACCGGTGGCTCGACTAGAGGTAGTCCGTAGTGCCCATAGAACAGTATAGAGCTCGTCTGCCCAAGCCCCCGAGCGGGTCTTGAGGCGATCAAAAACACATTTTTTGATACCTTGCAATACTTGCCCATTGGCCCGTTCTACGGCACCATTGCTTTGTGGATGTGCCACAGAAGCAAAGCACACCTTGGTCCCAATCTGATCGCAGTAGTCTAGGAAGAGACTGCTAGCGAATTGAGAACCGTTGTCTGTGATGAGACGGTTTGGAACACCAAATCGTGCCACAATGTTCTTGTGAAAGAACTTTTGTGCAGCTGATGCAGTAATATTTTGTACTGGTTCGGCCTCAATCCACTTTGTGAACGTGTCAATGGCTACGAATAGAAACTTGTACCCGTTGACCGCTTGTGGCATAGGACCGACGATGTCCATTCCCCAGATCGCGAAGGGCCATGCGAGAGGAATAGTTTGCAATGCATAAGCAGGTTGATGAACCTGTCTTGCATGAAACTGACACTGTGGACACATCTTGACCATAAACTTGGCGTCATCGAGTGCCGAAGGCCAGTAGAATCCCTGTCGAAAAACTTTTCCGACCAGTGTTCGGTATGACGCGTGTGCACCGCATACACCGTCATGTATTTCTTTCAAGAGGGATTTTCCTTCCTCCTGAGATATGCAGCGCATGAATACTCCTTGAGTACCCTTTCTGTACATAACCCCATCTATGAGTTTGTACAGACGCGCCTTTCGAATTAACCGATCGCTTTTGGTTTCGTCCTCGGGTAGGGTCCCATGTTCAAGATAGACCCTCAATGGATGAGTCCAATCTTGTTCCTGACCGAGGTTGGCAACGAAGGCTATTGCCAGATCATCCTCGACCGAAGTCATGATCGAAGGATGGTCCAAGTGTTCAATGAACACTCCTGCCGGAGCGGATGAGCGTGAGGATCCAATTTTGGATAATTGGTCTGCGAGAATGTTGTCCTTTCGCGGGATGTATTGGACTTCGAAGTGACTGAAGTGTTTTTCCAATCTCCTCACTTCCCCCAGGTAATGAGCCATTGTCTCATCGGAGGTGCTGTACTCCTTGTTTACCTGGTTTACGACCAGCTGTGAGTCCCCCCTCACCACTAATCGACGGACTCCGAGGAATTTTACTGCCCGGAGCCCTGCAAGAAGACCTTCATACTCTGCTGCATTGTTGGTTGCAACAAAGTGTAGTTGAATGACATACTTAAGCTGTTCACCCTGGGGCGTAACTAAGACTACTCCAGCCCCCGAGTGTTGAAAACTACGGGAACCGTCAAAGTACATTGTCCAATAATCGGGGCACTCCAGTTCCTCTGCTAACCGCACGGGTGGCTCAGGGTTGGTCCATTCGACCACAAAGTCGGCCAAGACCTGAGACTTAACCGCCGTGCGGGGGGTGAAATGGATCTCGAAGGCACCGAATTCGACCGCCCATTTGGCGATTCGACCAGATTTTTCTGGATTTCGGACGATATCCCCTAAAGGAAAAGAGGAGGGTACTGTGATCCTGTGTGCTTGAAAGTAATGTCGTAGCTTACGGGAAGCCATCAGTAGCGCGTAGAGTATCTTCTGGACCTCAGGGTAGCGCTCCTTAGGACCATGAAGTACTTCGCTCACATAGTAGACGGGTCTGTGTACTCCTTCCCTTTCCGCGATCAGAACTGCGCTGACCGCGTGTGGGGTGGCCGCCACATACAGAAGTAATGGTTCTTCCTTTTCAGGAGACACCAATACTGGCGGACTGGACAGATATGTTTTTACCTCCTGAAACGCTTTTTCGGCCTCGTCGGACCATGTGAAGTTATGATGTTTCTGCAAGGCTTTAAAGAAAGGTAGTCCCCTTTCGCCTAATCGCGATATAAAGCGACTTAAAGCCGCCATGCGACCAGCCAGGCGTTGAACATCCTTCATGGTCGAGGGCGACCTCATTTGTTCAATAGCTCTGATTTTCTCAGGATTAACCTCAATGCCCCTGGAACACACAAGAAAACCAAGAAGCTTTCCTGAAGAAACCCCGAAAGAATATTTCTCCGGGTTCAATTTTATTCCAAAGCGATTCAAGTTACAGAAGGTTTCAGCAAGATCGTTCAAATGAGACAATCTTTTGGTGCTCTTTACAACCAAATCGTCTACATATGCTTCGAGATTACGCCCTATCTGGGAAAGAAAGGTCTTTTGCATCAAGCACTGGTACGTGGAACCAGCGTTCTTGAGACCGAACGGCATTCTGACGTAGCAGTAGGTGCTGAACGGGGTGATGAAGGCAGTTTTCTCTTCATCGTCTTCTGCCATGCTAATTTGATGATATCCTGAGTAGGCATCCAGAAAACTCATCAGTTCGCAACCCGCTGTGGAGTCAACCAGCTGGTCGATGCGGGGAAGGGGAAAGTCATCCTTCGGACAGGCACTGTTGAGGCTAGTGTAGTCGACGCACATGCGCCACTTGCCATTTGACTTGCGGACCATGACCGGATTGGCGAGCCAGTCTGGGTGATTCACTTCGCAGATAAACCCGGCTTGTAAGCGTTTGTCTAACTCTTCTCGGATGGCTTCCTGTCGGTCGGTGGCAAAACGCCTGAGCTTTTGCTTTATTGGTCGTTGTCCAGGTCGAATTGCTAACCTGTGCTCAATAACTTCCCTTGGGACACCGGGCATGTCGGACGGTTTCCACGCAAACACGTCTGCGTTAGCCCGGAGGAAAGCAACGAGGTCGAGTTCCTATTTGTCATCCAGGGCTGACCCAACCCGAATTGTCTTGGATGGGTCATCTGGGTACAAAGGAACTTGTTTGAGTTTCTCATCTGGTCGAGGAGCAGCCCTGATCGCATCGGTGGCAACGGTGGCGACCTGAGCGTCCCGGAGGGGAAGTTGATCGACCATCTCCAAAGATAGCCGGTCGCACGTGAGTGCCACGTTGCGACTACCTCGGACCGAAATGACACCTTTGGGGCCAGGCAATTTCCCGCACTGATAAGTATAGTGCGCTGCCATCATGAACTTAGCAAGAGTCGGCCTGCCAAAGATTGCATTATAAGCTGAATCACAATCGATTACATCAAAAGTAACCAATTCTGTTCGAAAGTTATCTGGTTCTCCCAGAGTGACCGGGAGGACCACTTGTCCCAATGGCATCATGGAGGGGCCTGGGATTATCCCATAAAACGGATGAATTATGGGCTTGATCTTCGAACGAGGAATTTGCATCTCGTCGAGTGTCTTGACCAATAAAAGATCAAGGGAACTTCCCCCATCAATCATGACCCTTTCGACTCTCGCGTTACTGATGATTGGGGTAATAACCAGAGGTAGCCTCAATGGTCGAGTTAGCCCCACAGGACAGTCAGTGCGATCGAACGTCAAAGGCATATCCGACCAACGGGGATATTGAGGTTCGCCAAGGGAAGTCTCCGTTTGGTTAACCTCTCGGCAAAAAGTTTTAAACTGCCTTTTGGAAATGAAAGAGGAGGAACCTCCGAAAATGAGATTAACATGATTTTGAGGTACCTGGTAAGCCATTTCTTCGTCTCCGTCGATGTCTCTAATCCCGCACGCCTGCTCTTTAGGCGGTAAGGTTGGCATTGGCCCAGCTCCTTGGTAGAAATCATCCAGCTGTTTCAACCAACTCCTGCAGTTTTTGAGGTCGTGGCCTGCGGAGTTGTGGAGTGGACACCACCTCTTGCCCTCCTGCGGATTAGTTGATTTTTCTGGCTGGTCGGAATCCCGGCCACCAGAAGCAGTTTTACTTTTAAAAGAAGACTTATTACCTTTGGTCGAAGGTGGTTTCTCCGCGACTGCGACCTCACGGTATTGTCCGGAGCGGTTCCTCTTCGACTTTTTTGACTTCCCACCTGGTGAAGACTCCGGCTTTTTGCTCGAATCTTCTTTCCTGGCGTCCTTGAAGCCTGGTTGGGGCGGTAGGTCCCCCTTGTCAACCATTTGGTTCCATTCGACTGCCTCGGCTGCATCGGAGTATCGATCAGCCATATCGAACAGATCGGCCACTGATCGAGGAGGGTGGATAAGCAAGTCTTCAGTGAATCTCCGGTATCGAACGGCATGCTTAAATGCCCTGATTACGGAGCCATCAGATATGTTTGGGATGATATTTCTTACCCCAACAAACCTCTTGACAAACTGCCGAAGCGTTTCGGTCGAAGTTTGCCGTAGTCTATGCAGGTCGTCCTCCTTACCCGGCTTTTGGTAACAATTTTGGAAATTGCTGAGGATGGCATCGATAGCATTTCCCAATTGTAGATGGAACCCTCAGGCTGATTGAACAACCAGGTTCTAGCCGGTCCTGCGAGGACTGTTGGCAGGTAGTTGGCCATGACCTTGTCATCGCCTCCTGCTGCTTGGATGGCAGTAATATAGATCTGAAGGAACTCGGATGGGTTCTGAGTTCCATCAAACCTCTCAATGGCCCCTGGTCGAAACTTATCGGGCCAAACGACTGCTCGTAGGCCAGGCGAGAAAGCTTTGCAACCAACGTAAGGACCGTGAACCGTCCTGCGACTTTCGGTCGGGTTTTGAGCAAACTCACGTAATGGCGAGGTTACTCGTGGTCCCAAACGAGAGTGAACGGGGACTCGATCCCTACTACGAGAGTCCTGCATTCGCCGGTATTTGTCCTGTCGGGACGGTACGGGCGGCGGGTAATTCCGTCGGCCATAGCCAGAATGAGGACCATCTCGTTCGCGGGAATGTGTCACTGAGCGGGAAGAGGCTGTTGGGGTCGCCTCGGATGCGACCTCATCCAGTCTTTCCACCAGGATCCTGAAAAAGGCCGGTCTCTGCGCATCCGTGACCGTAGGAGGAAAATTGCGCATGACTTCCGCGATAGATCACAGTCGACCATGGGTACTTCTCCTAGGGGCACCAGGTGTTATTGTTTCTTCGTCCACTGGGAAATGCTCCGGTGGTAAGGAAGGAGTCTGGTCGCGTCTACGACCACGCGACCGTCGAGAAGAACTCGGGGCAGCATCGTAACGAGCCTGCGCATCTTGAAGAGCCTCTAGGGCAGTTCTGCGTAGTTCGTTGTTCTATTGCTCGAGATCTTGTTCCTCCTTCTGTTTGCGATCTTGTTCTTCCCTGGCAGCCTGTTGATCGGGAGTTTCTTCCGACAACGCAGCAAATTGCCTAGGGAGAGAGGTCGCCGATGGGGAGAACATCTCGGTTTGTTCCGAGTCGGACTCGAAATCAAAGAGACGGTGGAAGTTATCAGGGTCGAACCTTCCTGGGCTAACTTCAGGGTCACCATCATATTTTCCCTCAGCGGGGTCATATGACGGGCCGGATTCATCACCTAGCACATTAAGAACCTTTGCGGGTTCTGACCTTGTGCCAGTTACCTCCTGGTCGATTAACATGACTTGGGGAGATGATTCACCCTGTGGAAGATTCTGGCCTTCGACCTCTTCCATCGGAACGGGGTCACTTGGAGAAGGCATTGGGATATGAGCATAATCCTCGAGATCAAAATCGTTCTCGGAATCATATGCTCCAGCCATGTTTCAGCGAACCTCCGAATTTTAATTAGGACGCCTTGAGAAGGGACCCCACGGTGGGCGCCAGCTGTCGACGATTCGGACTCGGAGTCCTCAGCCGAACTTATGCAGAATTTGTAATTGTGAGACCTTTCAAGATGACCCTTCGGGAAGGTATGCTGAACAATGGAGAACAGGAGCACAGGGAATTTAGACAGGTTCGGGCCCTCGATGGTGGGAGTAAAAGCCCTACGTCCTGTTGAGATTTCACTAAGTGTGGTAAAAGGTTTACAACTAGAGGAAAAAGTCCTCACAGGCGAGGATTTTTCCTGTAAAAGTATACAAGGATAAGCCAAAGAAGGCTTACTAAAATGCTATGTGAGGTGGGCCGTAGACTTGGCTAACTTAAATGATTTTGGATTTCTTGATCTTCCGATCTTTCGGTCGATGTTTTCGGATGATCCTTTTCCCCCCCCCTGATTGATGCTCCATGCCATCCTTTTATACTGCTTGAAAGGGTGCCATGTGGAGGAAACTGCATCAATCAGTTGCACGGACGGTTGGATGCGGTTTTTGGAACTGCTCTTAACCTCCACGCCGGTTAAACACGTGTTATTCATGGATAACTGTACGTGTTAACCTTTTGACGGTTGATTCTCCACGTGTAGGAATCTTCGGGATACTTAGAATATCCTGTTGTATGGGCAACCGAATAGATAGATCCCAAGTATCCTGATCGGCAGATGTTCTGACCGCGGGATATTGGCTGACCGCGCAATATCCCTAACGTGAAGTTCGCGTATAGCCTACGAACTTCTGACCGCGCAAGGCTTACGGTCTGATCGCACGAAACCCGCGACCTGATCGCGTAAAGCTTGCGACCTCATGGTGATGCCCCCCAGAAATAGTTTGAGTCCGCATCGCCAGATATATGTCTGGTTTGAACTTGTCTTGAACCAAAAGTTTATTAGAAGTGACCCGGGTGTCAATCCTCGTCACAAATGTGATTCAAAAGGCAACATTGAAAGATATAAGGTCAGACTTGTCGCCAAATGTTATACTCAAGAATATGGTATTGACTATAAGGAGACTTTCTCTCCTATTTCAAAGAAGAACTCTACAAATTATTATGACTTTGGTGGCACATTATAATCTAGAGATTTATTAGATGGATGTAAAAACCGCCTTTTTAAATGGGAATTCGGAAGAAAAAATTTATATAGACCAACCGGAAGGTCTCCTAGCCTTAGGAAAGGAAAATTTGGTGTGTAAATTAAAGAAGTCAATATATGGGTTGAAACAAATTTCCAGACAATAGTATATTAAGTTTAATAATACCATCACGGTATACAGATTTGTAGAAAATATTGTTGATCGGTATATCTATATGAAGGTCAGTGGGTGCAAGTTCATTTTCTTGGTCTTATATGTTGATTTCTACTTGCTGCTAATGATAAGTTTTTGTTACATAATGTAAAGAAACTTCTCTCTAATAATTTTGAAATAAAAGATATAAATGAGGCATCCTATGTAATTGGAATAGAAATATTCTGTGATAGAACATAAGGATTGTTGTGATTGTCTCAAAAAGGTTATATCAATAAAGTATTGGAGAGGTTTAGAATGGAAAAGTACTTGCTATGAATTGTTCCAATTCAGATTGGGACAAGTTTAGTGCAAAAAAATGTCCAAAAAAATGATTTGGAATGGAAAGAAATGGAATCTATTCCCTATGCATCGATTCTAGGGAGTTTAATGTATGCTTCAACATTACTTGACCAGATATCATCTTCGCGGTTGAGATGTTAGGTCAATATCAAAGTAATCTCGGCATGGATCACTTGAAAGTTGCGAAGAAAATCCTTTGGTATTTACAAGGCACCAAAGACTATATGCTCACATACAAGAGATCAAATTATCTTGAAGTTGTCGGCTACTCAAATTCGGATTTTGGCGGATGTGTAGACTCACGGAAATCTACATTTGACTACATGTTTCTGTTGGGTGGAGGGGCAGTTTCATGGAAGAGTGGAAAGCAATATGTAATTGCTACTTCCACCATGGTGGCTAAATTTGTGGCATGTTTTGATGCCACTATTCACGCATTATGGCTACGAAATTTCGTGTCGGGTCTTTTATATTATTGACAATATAGAAAGATCATCGAGAAGTTATTGTGATAATGTCGTAGTAGTGTTCTTTTCCAAGGATGATAGATATTCAAATGGTGCAAAATACATGAATTTAAAATACTTGTCAGTTAAAGAGGAAGTACAAAAAAATAAAGTGTCAATCAAGTATATTGGTACAAATTTGATGATAGCGGATCCGCTAACTAAGGGAATGGCGCCCAAGACTTTTAGTAGTCATGTTGATAGGATGGGCATTATAGACAAGTCCTTGTTAGCATGATATGTATAAATGTTTGTACATACAGTTAGCTTGCTCATATTGTTTTGAAACTTATGAATTCAATTATTGAATTGTTTTTGCTCATTTATTTGTTATTCATATTATGGTGTATACAATTATGGTTCTCATGAGATACAATAAAAGGTATTGTTTCCTAATTAAAGATATTTTTGGTTGCTTGTGATATATGAAAGGAATCTTGTCGTTTATTGACTTATAATTGTCATGATTCTATCATCTCAATTTAGTTAAATGATGATTTGATTGATTCAATGTACAGTGTGCATTTAAAGATTTATTATTGAATCATCAAGTCGTAACAAGAGCCAAGTGGGAGAATAATATTAAATTATTTTTATGTGGTCACGTAACTTATTAGATTGAATCGTCAAGTTATTATATAGATCAAGTGGGAGATTGTAAGATTATTTTATAATATAAAGTGATCGATATAATTGTTGGACTAATTATAATATATATAGGTCTAGTGTAATGGTTGTTAGACTCAAAATATTAAAATAATGAGTTTAGAATCTCTCTTCTCTCTCTTTATTTAAAGAAATGAATATGTATGTGATAAGGTGTTTATTTATGAAAAGATACTTGTGTATGAATATTGTTATGATTCTAAGAGTTTTCATGCAATTATTAAATTGGCACAAGAAAAAAAAATGTGCCTAATGTGAACAATCATGTGAAGACACTTTTTCAAAAGAACATCAAATACTATAAATAGCATGACATTGATCTTCATTTGACACATACAAAGATATTCTTTAATTCTCTCATCATCAAAGAGAACTTGAAGAGAGATTGAGAGAAGAAGAAATAGCTTGATGAAAGCTGAAAATATAAAAAATAGAGTATCATGGATCAAAATACACAAACTTTTACTATTGAGGTTGAATCATATAGTGCTAAATATTTTAGAATTAAAACTTCCGATTTCACTTACTGTCTTTTGTGATAGAGTACCATGATATTGCTATTTGTTGGATCATTCAAGGTAGAACGCTTTGCTGGATATGAACGAAAATAAGATAATAGTCAGGGGTTGGTAGTTTGTACCTATGCTGTATGATTTCGTCGGTTGCTTGTGGCAAGTTCATCTTGTTAATATTGTGCAAAGAGTGTTGGTTTGCAACAGGTGAGCTGTGAACTCAACGCTTCCACCCACTTATTGCTGCGCGCGCTCTCAGCGGAATCGTTGCTAGTTGCTTGAATGTTGTGCAAAAGGTTTTTGACATTTCGAATAAGCCATCAGTGTCACTAGGCAAGTAAACTTTATAAGATCGGTCAAACATTAAAAAAAATAAGACCCATATTTTGCATGGTAGATTGTATAAATGAATGGTTGAGATGTATTTGTGATTTATAATAGGTATGATTGTAATTTTTATTATGTAGTTGTGTTAAGATTCTAATTGTATATTATATTGTTCAATGTTCAGAAAATAAGTTTTATGTAGTTTTATAAAATTCGGTATTATTGAAGTTTTTTTTTTTGTCACTCCCAACTTATTTGGTTCAACATGACACTTTAATGCGTGCCAATTTTTTTATAGTGAATAAAAAACCTGTCATACTTGCTTCACTTTTTAGGTAAGAAATGAGACTAGCAAGTGGGGGTTTTTTGCCACTTTTTTTGGATTATTTAAGATATAAGTAATTATTTTTACTGAAAAAATTTATAATATCTACACCACACATACATCTAGATTTCATTTAAACCCTCTATTCTCTCCCACAATTTTTCTTTTCTCTCCTCTTGATCCATCCTTTGCCACCACGCCACCCCATCCTTTTCTTCTCCCCCGTTGACCACCAACGGCGGCATTGCCGCTGCCACGACCACCGCTTTCGTTGGTTGTCTCCCACGTTGGCCACCACCTCTTACCGGCACCACCCGTATTTAGCGGCACCACCGCCGCCTCGCCTTCACTCATCACTGAGTCATCATTGCCGGAGAAATTAAAGAGCGTGCTAGATAAATCTTAAAAAGTTAAATCCAACAAAAAAAGTTTGATCAAGGATAAAAAGTGATGTATACAAGATATAAAAAAATAAATATTTATTCATTAACAAAACTCTTTTCTTTTCATTTTCTTTTGTCACAAATCAAACAAGAGTCAAAGGCCTCGGTGAGGTTCTATGATGAGATGTGAATCAGACTAAAAGTAAGCAGGCCGTGCATCCCTGCATGATATCATCAAACACTTCTTGGGCATTTAATAGGTCGACAGGAACTTGTTCAAAGTGAAACAATTCATGTATGTACATCATCCTGTGTTCATATAAACCAAGAAGCAGATTGCTCCGGAGATTCTCAAAGTTGTCCAGTTGTCACCAGGTCTATTACATTGAGTTTTAATCTATTAGATATCTAATCTTGCTTGTCCATCAAATACATAACAAAAGCTTGATTGACACATCACATCATGCCCCGGAACTTGCTTGAACTTGCTAATTTGTACTATTTAGATCCATTCATCAGTTAAGCAAGTTTAAGAATTTATCAATGTAATATTTAAATCTAAGGAAGCAAGTGGCACAACTGATCAAGTTTGAGAGAACTTCCTGTGCAATCTACTCAACTGGACAAACATACAGGACGTACAAGAGTTCATTAAATCTCCTATACGTTATATTAAAGTAGATTTATCCAAGAGAATTTCAGATACATTGCAGTAACCAAATCATCAAGAAGGGTCGCTTCTTGATAACATTTTGAACTTTTGACAAAAACATTGGAGCCATCTTCGCAAGATCGATAGGAATTTGAACCAGACCTTTGAAAAGAACAATTTGATATGTGGCATCTGATGATACTATGCTAAGAGAAGACTGATGCCTTGTCAACCAGTGTCTACATTGTCCAAGGCACAATGAGTTTTGCAGGGTATCAACCTGAGATCAGCTTCAAGTCCAGAGTGCTTAAGTTCGTGAAACCAAGTCTGATGCTCTCTCTGCGATGCTAGGTGAGACACTTTCAGTGGTGGAGAGAAATCTTCAGGGCGCTTAAGAGCTCTACTAACCGAATTTGCTGCAAAATTAATCTGCAAAAGAACAAAAAATGCAGTTAGGTGTCAGACTGACGAATAAATGGATAACTTGATTCAATTTTAAATGGATAACTTATACCATACTGACTGAAGTTCATATTACATTACACATTTGATCTAGACGAATAATCTACCAGCAATAATGAAAATCGGAACACAAACTGGATCAAATTCAATTATCAGGCAACATTTTATTCTTCTTTTGGAGATAACGGGCAATATTTTAAATAGCAGTAAGCAATAAATGCCAGTTACTCTACTGCTCAATGCATATGTGGTATGTAGCGTTGTATGCTGGTTACTGGTTAGCTTTTTAAAAATAGTTATATTTTCATATACAATGGTAAGGAACATATGCACAAGCCACTGGCAAGCTTTAGTATATCATTCCATATCAGGACATATTACTATTTTGAATATAGTATACTTTCGCACAAAATGTAGCGCTATATACAGCAAAATAACAAATAAATGGTCGAGTGGCACAGCGGAGCATTAGATTTACCACTAGCAGTTATGCAGGTACATAAGTAGTTCAAGCGGGCCTTGATTTAGAACACTGATATGAAACAAGATTGTAGGCTAAAAATTCATACAGTACATTGACATGTATCATATAGTGACTACAAAGTGATTCAGCTTTGAACATACCAGCAACATAGTGAAACAAGTTAGTGCTGCATATGGTGCGGGTAATGTGTGGTTAGAAGTTTTATCCATCAAAAGACATGGTGCTAGCGCATGTTGGAGTTTTAGAAGATAGTGGATGATAAAAGATAAGTTTTCCCAAGGAAATTAGTGGATTCCTCAATCATTGTTTTCTCTAGCACCATTTTATGCAGACAAATCAAAATGACCCTATTTTGGAATCGAAGGATAGCATACCGATGGAACAATTAAGGCCCTTTCTATCACTTTTTTGTTAAGACTAATAGGGCAAACTGAAGTATACACCAATTGTGGTTAGGAGTTGCACAAGGAATATTCATTTTTACATGGTACACAACAGGCTGATTGGTACTCTGGAGGAATACACATTACAGCAAATTGGGAAAATAAACACTGATTCACATTTATGCTCCATTAAGGACAAGAGCAATCAAACCAAGTAATCTTTAGCTTTTCAGCTTATTCTTCAATCTAAATCCAAAGAAATTTGAGTTTCTTAAGTGAACCCATGGCGTGTTGTGCTCTTTAGTTAGGGATAAAAACTGATATTTCTAACTGAATGCGTTTCTATTTCAGAAAAGAAATGACTGATAAGTGATAAACAACATGCTGCAACACGAAAACGCCTCCATCTATTAACCCTATTCTCTTTGATTGCCTCTTAACAGTATCCCGAATTGTAAACTCGACCTAGCTAACAAAATCTAGGGTCCAAACGATCACCACCCTAGTAACAGTGACTAATGCCATTGCAAAACAAACCTAAGTTATCATACCAAGCACCAGTTCGGCAAGAACACAGCTAAACAAATAATTGCGAGAAGATTACCGAAGAGGCCGCGGCATTCAGCAGCGACTGCGCCACCGGTAGAATGCAGAACCTGAAACACGGGATCGAAAACAAGCAAGAATTAGAAACCACCATTTAAGATGGTGTCACAACACATCCAGTTCTTCGCCCCAACAAAACACTAAAGATTAGTACGACGGTGGGTAGATATAGCTACTCACATCCCCCTGCCGCCGGAGAGGGCGTCTTCGGCGGGGTCCCTCCATTCGTCGAAGCTGCGGGGTTTCGGAGAGGAGAAGAAGGCGGCGAGTGAGCAAAAGAAAAGAGATGCCTTGAGAAAAGAAAGAGAGAGATAGAAAGGGAGGGAGGTTTTGGGATGGTGTACATCCAGCCATAGCGGCGGTCAGAGATGAGGCGGCGCCGGCAAAGTGGCGGCGACGCCATATGCTGCCGAGGAGAGGTCGCGGAATTGTTGCACACCGTGCAGGTGGCTACCGGGAGGCAGGGCCTCAGGGTTGTACAGTTTTGCTTGCCTTCAGGGAATTTTTTTTTGAAATAACCCTATAAAAAAAAACAATTGCAAAACTAACTCTTAACTTTTTAAATTTGCAAAAAGAGCTCTTAGTCGCGAAAACCTCCAGGCAACAGTCTTCAGTCGCTATCCCAGATAGCAACTGAAGACGTGGCACGGCACAAATACCCCGCTGGCACCTGTGCCGTGCCAGCCAGGTTTCAGTCGCTATCCGGTATAACGACTGAAACCCGCAGCTTTCAGTCGCTATACCGGATAGCGACTGAAACCCCCTTTATATTCCCCAGCCGTCCCTCTCACAGTACAGTACAGTTTATTTTTCCGAAATTTTACAGAAATTACTGAGAGAAGGAAGAGAAGAAAGAGGAGCAGAAAATTCTTTTTCGGAGATTCTTCAAATCGCTGAGGTATATTTTTTTAACTCGTATATTTAAATTAATTAGATCGTAAACTCGTAGTATTTAGATATGATTTAGAATGATTGTTAGGGTTAGTGTGATTGTTAGGGTTAGTGTAATGGTAAATGCGTGAATGTGATGAAAAAAATTTAGAGTTAGGGTTAGGGTTAGGGTTAGTGTATGTTCACAGATTAGGGTCAGGGTTAGAGTTAGGGTTAGGGTTAGGGTTAGTGTATGTTCACAGATTAGGGTTAGTGTATGTTCGCAGATTAAAAAATTTGAAGAACCACTAAAAAATGTGATGTTTTTCAAATTTGAATTTTATTAGTATGGACGTAGATTAAAATATTTGTTAATATGTAGATGTAAACATTTGTGATTATGTATATTAAAATGATTGTTATTATTAGGGTTAGGGTTAGGGTTCACCGCTGTCGCTTCTTTTAGTTGGGGTTAGGGTTAGGGTTAGGGTTAGGGTTAGGGTTAGTCATCACTGCTGTCGCCCTCACCGTCTTGGTCTTTCCCACACGGGTTTAGAGCGAGAGGGGTTATTTTTTTAGGGTTGTAGGGAAACATCGTGTTCCCCAATAGCGACTGAAACGGTATTTAAACACCGTGCGTCGTTTTCACACAGTACGGCCATTTCATTTTTCCGAAAATTCTGAAATTAGCACAGAGAAAAAGAGAAGAGAAGGAAGAGGAGGAGAGGAGAAGAGAAAAGAAGGGTTGGCTTTTTTTGTTAGATTTAGGGGTAGGGTTGTCAATCAGTTAGGGTTAGGATTAGGAATCGCGGCCTCATTGTCGTAGTCATCACCGCTGTCGCCCTCACCGTGTTGGCCTTTCCCGCACGGGTTTAGGGGTTATCTTTTTTAGGGTTGTAGGGAAAAATCGTGTTCCCCAATAGCGACTGAAACGGTATTTAAACACCGTGCGTCGCTTTCACACAGTACGGCCATTTCATTTTTCCGAAAATTCTGAAATTGGCAGAGAGAAAAAGAGAAGAGAAGGAAGAGGAGGAGAGGAGAAGAGAAGAGAAGGGTTGGTTTTTTTGTTAGATTTAGGGGTAGGGTTGTCAATCAATTAGGGTTAGGGTTAGGGTTAGGAATCGCAGGCTCATTGTCGTAGTCATCACCGCTGTCGCCCTCACCGTGTTGGTCTTTCCCGCATGGGTTTAGAGGGAGGGGAAAATTTCTGTTGTTTGGAAAATCATGTTTTTTGTAGTACAATGAGCAATGTGGGTTCTCTAATTATACACTCTTGTACAGCTATGGAGCAACCCAATACAGTGTACGTTTATTACGGAGCCGGTGTAATCCGTAATGGACCAAACGGTGATGATCTTGGTGGTTGTATGTATGTTTGCAGTCAAATGAGACAACCACAGTCAATGTCTTTCAACGATTTGAAGATGTTGTTAGTTCACCTGTTACAACTCAATGTTACGACGGATAATCTCAAAGTGGAAGGCATGGTTCCGGATGGAAACAAATGGGTGCTGAAGAGACTGAAAGGTGACAAATCATGGGGTTCGTTTGGATGAATTGTGAAAAATCCAGGCTATGCTGTCAGAACCATCATACTGTACGTTGAAATGTCAGTACATAGTTCGGAGGGCAGCCATTCGGTTGAAAGAGAAAACACTAATATCTGTACCGGAGGAGGTCGCGATGGCGATGGCGATGTCGATACTGGTGCAGGTGGCAGTACCAATGCCAGTGCAACTGGCAGTGTACCTAACACAACTGGTGTAGGAAATACAACTCAATTTGGTGGCCATCAAGTAGATGCAGCTGAAGAATTACCAGAATTGGAGGAGAATTTTAATGAAGAGGAGTATACTGATCCATCGGAAATGTACGAATCTCCTGTTGAACCCACGGAACAGCATAATCCTATGAGTGAGTGGACTGATCCATCATCCTTGAGTAACGCTGTGGTTCATGATGAGCTGGGTTCGCGATGGTCTTATAATGAATCAACCGTCCAGCTTGGACAGTTGTTTCGGAGTAAAAAGGATGCAAAGAAAGCCATAACTGCCTGGGCTGTCTCACTAAATAGGCCATTCCGGGTGGTCAGATCAAATCCGAGCCTGTGGACTGTGAGGTGCTTAATCCAGAATTGTCCATGGTACGTACGTGTCTGGCGGCCACGAGATGACCCGTCCTTTCGGGTGACCAGAGTTGACGACCACAGATGTCTGGCTGAGGGCATGGTGCAGCATCATAGAAATATCACTTCCAGTTTTGTTGCTAGTCTGATTCTGTCAGTAGTGAAGGCAAATACGGCAATCACACCGAAGGTGATAATTGCACATGTCGCGGAGAAGTACGGTTATAATATCAACTACCCGAAGGCATGGATGGCTAAACAGAAGACGCTGGAGGAGCTTTTTGGTACATATGTTGAGGCATACAACTTAGTACCGAGGCTGTTGCGGCGGATATGCGAAGCAAATCCAGGCACAGTCACCGCAATTGTTGATACGCCGGCAATCGGCTCCGAGGGTGCTGTGATTCCTGGGTGCATGGTACTGCGGAAATTTTTCTGGGCATTCGCACAGTGCGTTGCATCGTTCAGGTATATGAGACCCGTGCTTTGCATTGACGGAACATTTTTGACTGGAAAATACCAGGGAACTCTGCTAACTGCTGTGGCTGTTGATGCCAACGACCAGCTTCTCCCCATAGCATATGCTGTGGTCGAGGGGGAGAACTATAGCAGTTGGCTGTGGTTCTTGGGCACTTTGAAGAATGAGGTTGTGAAAGACCGGGAGCGCATGTGCTTGATTCATGATCGAAATGGAGGAATGCTGAGTGCGATGGAGTACATGCGATCAGGAGAGGATCCATCGCTGAGTTGGGATGATTTGCAGAGTCGTTGGTGCTCACGGCATCTTGGCCCGAATTTTCACAGTCGTTTCAAGAGTAAGCGTCTGATGGTCGTGTTCAAATGGCTTGCCAAACAGAACCAACAGTCAAAGTTCTCACAAATCTGGAAGTCACTGGAGGAAAGTACGTTGGCGGAATTGCGAGAAGCAGGGGTTGCAGAAGATCGCGGCGATACTGGCACGGGAAGCCTCCGGGGTCGTCTCAGTTTCAGTCAGTGGATTCAGCCCAAACCAATGGAGAAGTGGGCGTTGCTTCATGACACAGGTGGGGCTCGATACGGAATCATGACGACAAATCTGGCCGAGGTGTACAACTTCGTCCTCAAAGGTGTGCGATGCTTACCACTCACTGCAATAGTTGAAATGACATTCTATCGCACAGTAGCGTACTACGACAGCAGGGGTTTGGCGGCATCAAGGCTTTTGCATGACCCCTTAGCACACTGGCCCAAAAAGATCAATGATTACCTCGAATTTCGGACAAGGAAATCGTTGACACATGATGTCACAGTACTGAGTCGCTTGCACGGGAAGTACGAGGTTCGGCTAAGGCACAGACATGTCTGTGGCACACTGCGGGCTGGTCGGGTCCACGAATGTCGAATTTCAAATGCAGATGCCCAATGCACATGCAACAAGCCTCAACTGCTGCACATTCCTTGCTCGCATGTCATCGCTGCCTGCTCTGTTCCTGGGATCGATCCGGCGCGGTACATATCAACCTATTATACTCTGCAGTACCTGTGGAAGACCTGGGATGGTGTCTTCAATGGGTTTGCGGCGGGGGAAAGCTATCGACAACTATCCCCGGAAGATGCTATCACGTGGATCCCAGACAAGAGGCTCCTCGTAGGCCATGTCGGCCGACGTCGATCCAGGAGGATAAATAACAATATGGATGCAGCGGAGCGTGAAGATGACGTACGTAGATGCAGCGCTTGCCGGCAGCCTGGTCACAGAAGAGATCGATGCCCGCGGGTGACAGGCGCACCGTCTTCGTCGCAAAACAAAATGTTGTATTATTTCAAGTACTTAATGTTTTGTCGTGAGTTGTACTGAATTTCCATATATCAGTTGTACTTAACTTCCCTAATGTCTTCTCGTGAATTTACTGAATGTTTTTTTATTTACTCAATGTTTGTTTATGTACTCAATGTTTCAACTTCTCAACCAATATGTGACAACTGCAGGTATGGCGGGCGACCATCAGCTTCCCGAGCTGATTTCACAGCACCATCAGGAGCGTCACCGTGCTCGACGCCTTCTACAGGGCATCGTTCTCCCAGCCTTGCGTATGAGGGCACCGCGTGAGATGTGGCCTCTAGATGAGCGGTTCGCGCCTTATTTGCTCGAGGCCGGACTGTTGCCTTTCGCTCGCATGGTGGATCGGGCGAGGCGATTCCCTTTCGACCGAGCCCTCATTACTGCGCTTGTGGATCGGTGGAGGCCCGAGACGCACACGTTCCACTTCAGTTTTGGCGAGCTCACTATCACGCTGCAGGACGTCAACATGCTACTTGGCCTGCCTATCTGCGGGGAGATATATGTCCCAGCGGCCACCGAGAGAGCTGCATGGCGCCTAGATTTCCTACAGCGCTTCGAGGGAGTAGGGCCAGCGGGGGGGTTTGCGCAGGACGCGGGAGTTCCCCAGAGTTACCTTTGCGCAATGCGCGATGCTGCGCTCCCCGTGGCCGCTCCAGAGGAGGTCTTCAGGCGCCACCTTGAGGCGTACTTGCTGTACCTGTTTGGGTGGTTGCTCTTCCCTGGCACCCACGGAGACATCTGCGAGCGGCAGTACGTTCAGCTCGCCAGGAGTATTGCCGACTCGGCCCTGGGCCACGTGCCGAGGTTCAGTTTCGGATCCGCTGTGCTCTGCCACACCTACAGGGGGTTGTGCGACGCCACGAGCAGAGACCAGGTCAACTCTCTTTTCGCTGGGTGTGCCATTCTCTTGCAGATGTGGTCGTACGAGCATTTCCCCATCGGTCGACCGCTGGTTCCGCGGGATCAGTTCGCATTAGTCGGGGATGGGAGAGACGGCCCCGTGATGGGATGGAGGTGGGCTAGGCTGAGTTTGAGGTGGGCCACAGATCAGGCGCACCTCTGCTATCCTTCGTATGCCACAGACTTTGATCTGCTTCTCGACGACAGCGTCATCTGGGATCCGTGGACCACCGCAAACCTCCAATCCGTCGCTCCAGCCGGCCTTTCTTCTTTTTGTATGCAGGATGAGCCGTACTGGCGCACCCAGGTTCTACTCGTCTTCTCGCACATGGTTGAGGGTTATTCGCCTGAGCGAGTTATGCGCCAGTTTGGCCTACGCCAGGCTGTCCCCGTGCCGCCTCCTCGACAGATCCCGCACCATATCCACGAGTACGTCAAATATGCATTACATTCACATGTTATTTTATACATAATTTCCATCACAACCTAATTGCTTTGTCCGCAGGCAATCCAGGAAGGGTCGAGTTGGGGACGATTTCGTTCGTCGACAGCAGCCTTATGTGCAGCAGTGGATGGATTGGGCGCACACACGCACAGGCGAGGAGCACAGGCCATACAGCCACGACATTCATTTTTCCTATCTGTCCTGGTACCGACCTCGCACGATCTACCGATTGACGGGCGGTCCACCCGCCCCGCCTGATGAGCCCATCCCTCCCGCCACCATCGATGACGGCTACGACCGACGCCTAACAGGGCGAATCCACTCTTCTGTGAGTTCCTTAGCTCTTTGAAACCTTACTTTCACATGGATTGTCGTTCTATAATTGCATTAATTCGTGTGCACAGCTAGACATCCTCGGCGGCATCTCTACTGGTGCACGGGACATGATGGTCAGGTCCCGCCTCGGACCCACCATGCCCAGCGACGATGTGTACGCATATTGTTCAGAGGTCGAGCGGCGGGTCGATCAGATTTTAGTCGGTTTCAGAGTGCTGCTGCCACCTCACTTGACCGTGATTCCCCCACCATCACCGTCGGCGCCAGGTCCTTCCTCGCATGTGCCACTAGCGGACCGTCCGTCGTCGTCGCGCCCTCCACCACTGCACACGGGTTTCGTGCCTGCCGACAGTTCTTCGGACGACAGCTCTTCGGATGAAGAGCTCGATACTCCTCCATGGCACCAGCCTCTCGACCAGGCACAGCAGCATCCTACACAGCCGACACATGTGCTTCCTAGCTTCCTTCCCGATGCTCCGCCGCCTACGCAGCCGACACAGCCTTCCCAGTCTACGCCAGCTGCGCAGACACCACCAGTGAGGAGGCGGCGCGTCAGGGATCGTCAGCCCCCCTCTCGGTACACACCATCAGAGTATCAGCCCCCCCCACAGAGGGGCAGGAGGGGGCACTAGTCCGATGTATGCTTTTCTTAGACTGTTCAGTTTTCGTATATTTTTGTTAGGTTTCCAACTTTTTAGGGTTTTATGTTTTCTACTGTTCTACTTTTGTATGACTTTGCGTTTCTACTTTTCAGCTTTTACCTATTCATCTGATGCTCGTTTTCGTATGATTAATCTTTGCGACTTTTGCACCTACCATCTTTTGCGCCGAGACGTCTGGTTTCGTACAAATGCGTCGAACCAACGAGACAAAACTAGGTATCAAAAGCACGATATAAATGCGAAATTGGTATGTACTTGTACGGTCCAGATGGCAAAACTTTGTCGTCTTACTCATTTTCGCAAATCAGCCTACAATTATCGCGGCTTATACCTTTTAAAGATTTTCCGCGGAACCTAAAAAGGCTAAAACCCACATCTCATCTCCAAACTTCGATCTAATTCAAGGAGTATCTCCCATTCACTATTCTGACCAAGTTTCCCTTCTGTAAGATTTTCAAAATCTCATCCGACGCCTTAGTTTCAAGTCTCGCCATTTTTTGAAATTCTAATTACCCTAAAGTACCCTGTTTTCGAATTATCACAAAATCATCAAATCTTGCCAAATTTCATTCAAACTTCTGCTGAATATGCTCCAGAAATAAAGTTACACTTGTGTGTGAGATTAGATCTCAAATCAGCCATCCCAATTTCAGAATTTACAAATAAGTCCTACTTCTCAAACGAAATCATTATGAAGTCTTTCGATTGCGACCACGGGGTAAAAGAGGGAGCAGTGAAAGTTTCTTAGGTTTCAGTCGCTATCCGGTATAGCGACTGAAAGCTGCGGGTTTCAGTCGCTATCCCGGATAGCGACTGAAACCTGGCTGGCACGGCACAAGTGCCAGCGGGGCATTTGTGCCGTGCCACGTCTTCAGTCGCTATCCGGGATAGCGACTGAAGACTGTCGCCTGGAAGTTTTCGCGACTGAGAGCCCTTTTTGCAAATTAAAAAAGTTAAGAGTTAGTTTTGCAATTGTTTTTTTTATAGGGTTATTTCAAAAAAAAATTCGCCTTCAGGTTTAGATTAGGGTGTTTTCTTTGGTGCTCATGTAAATAAACGCAGTTATCGGGCGTGACTAGAAATCATGTGGGCTCTGCCCGCGCAGGTTCGAATCCTGCCGACCACGACCTTTTTTGTTTGGGCTGCCCCATCTTCTTCTCGCCGCACCGTTGCAACAACCACCGCCCCTCGGCGGTGCCACTGCTACCTCCCTGCCCCGTCTCTCTCGCTGCACATGCATATTTTTTCCTTAAAAAACTTACACAATCTACACCATACATCCACATATTTTTTTCTTAAAAAACTTACACCCTACACCACATATCCAGATTTGATTTAATCTCTATTGTCCATTTCTCCCCCTCCTCCTCCACCCATTGGCGTGCCGCCCCATCTTCTTCTCTCTTACCTCACTGCACCACCACCCCTTCCTGTTGCCTGTCTATTCCACAATCGCCACCTCCTACCGCCTCCATCTGCGGCTAGGGCAATTACTGCCGTCTTGCTGCCTCGCCTCTGCCTGTACGGAGAAGTAAAGGAAAAAGCTAGGTGAACTCTAGAGTGGTTAAATCTAAAAGAGGGGTTTGATCCAAGGGTGAAGAGATGTATGCTAGATAAGAAAAAATATAGTATTAGCAAATCTTTTTTGTATATATTTATCCTTTTGTTCAAAAATGGAGTAGAGTTATTTTCTTATCCTTTTGTTAAAAATGGAGTAGAATTATTTTCCCACTATTTTTTTCTAGAAACTCATCTTACAAGTGATAGTAGCTGTTATGTTGATAACAGACACCTTAACCACCCCCTCTCACCCATACATATTGTCATGGATCAAGATATTGAATAGGATCAAGTACCCGATACACGCAACAAAAATTTGTCAACGAAATCATGGAACGGAGGTGATGTACACAAGGCAGGTGTGACACAGGGATTTTATATAGGTTCAGGAATAAAGAACTATCCGTTACCTCCTGTCGATACTCTCCTCTAGATTGTCTTAGGGGAAACCACTAGAGGAAGATACCAATTGAGAACGCATTATAATTTAGATTATAGGTACAGATCGAGATTACAAGGCACTTGCAAAGCACCCGGGAATGTTTACAAGTGATTTTGTGATATCCTATATAAGATATCTATCCTAAACCTAGAACTTGGGAGCCACTCAGCAAGGATGAAGATGACCTTTTAGAGACCTATCTCTTGTATAACTTGTCCTCCCTTTCTTTCCTCGAAGGAGGTTTTTATTTATAGTATAGAATCTTATTGTATCCGAATTAGACACTGTAATATGGTGAGATTTTTTGAGATCCTAACTCCTGAAGTCTTTTCTTTAATCTAGAGATATACTTTATATAAAAGAGCCGGAGTCTTTTTAAGAAAAATCTCTGGTAGACGCAAATCATGCTATAACAGTTAGCCCCCAAGCGTGGACAAAAAATCTTACCCATCGAGCGGTTTTCAGTCTACGCTCAAACTAAATTCATCTCTTCCCTTGCCCAAGGCGCTCGAAAAAGAGTGGCTTTTGAAAGGTCACACTAATTGGAAAGTTAAATGGCTCTCCAGAGAGACATTTAGGTATCTCAAAAACCTAAACAACACCAATATGCCAACCGGGAGTTTTTTTTACTGTTAACCCGCATTTAAAAAATAATTACAGAAATAACCCACAGTTGTAATAATTTGCAGAAATGGCCTGCCACGTCAGCTTGTCGAGCTCTGGGAGCTCGACAAGCTGCTAGTCGCACGGGCAGCCCCTTGTCGTGGTCGAGGAACACGACTAGGGCTTGTCGTGCTCCACGACCACGACAAGCCCTTGTCGTGCCCCTCGACCACGACAAGCTCTTGTCACGGGTCTCGACCACGAAGACTTGTCGCACTTGGAAAATTCGACAAGCTAAAAGATTTAATTGCGGAAACGGGGATTCGAACCCGGGCCAGAGGACACAGGAGCGAGCGCGCGAGCCAGTTGGTCTAAGACACTTATGTGTTATATGAGCACTGCACATTTTAATATTGTGTATCTTCTTGTCGAGTTTCCAGAACTCGACAAGCTGTGGTCCCCTCTTTATTCCTCTGATTCTCTGGTCCTGTACACACTCACACACACATTCATCTGAGAAACAAAAGCACCAGCAGCTCACACACACACACACTTGTAAGAACTCCACCCTAGATCTAGCAAAATCCGTCCGATAAATTTATCCGGTGTAGAAGAGAAAGTTGTAGAGAATTGCGAGTTCTTCGAAAAGAGGTAAATTTTTTCGAAATGCATTTAAGATTCTGTTAATTATGTTGCTAATAACGTGATTAGGGTTTATATTTATGTTTATGTGTATAGAAGAGTAGGTATTATGTTGTTTTTAGGAATATGTTTAGGAAATATGTGCATCTGTATGTATGTTTGTAACATAGATTTTTTTTAAATGTATGTGTGTGTTTGAAAAATAGATTTTTGAAATATATGTGTGTATGTTTGGAAAAATAGGGTTTTTAAATGTATGTTTGTATGTTTGGAAAATAGGTTTTTGAAATGTATGTGTGTATGTTTAGAAATATATGTGTGTGTATGTTTGGAAAATATGTTTTTGAAATGTATGTGTGTATGTTTAGAAATATATGTTTGGAAAAATAGGGTTTTTAAATATATGTTTGTATGTTTGGAAAATAGGTTTTTGAAATGTATGTGTGTATGTTTACAAATATATGTGTGTATGTTTGAAAAAATAGGGTTTTTAAATATATGTTTGTATGTTTGGAAAATAGGTTTTTGAAATGTATGTGTGTATGTTTAGAAATATATGTGTGTGTATGTTTGGAAAATATGTTTTTGAAATGTATGTGTGTATGTTTAGAAATATATGTTTGGAAAAACAGGGTTTTTAAATATATGTTTGTATGTTTGGAAAATAGGTTTTTGAAATGTATGTGTGTATGTTTACAAATATATGTTTGGAAAAATAGGGTTTTTAAATATATGTTTGTATGTTTGGAAAATATGTTTTTGAAATGTATGTGTGTATGTTTAGAAATATATGGGTGTATGTTTGGAAAAATAGGGTTTTTAAATATATGTTTGTATGTTTAGAAATATATGTGTGTATGTTTGGAAAAATAGGGTTTTTAAATATATGTGTGTATGTTTAGAAATATATGTGTGTGTATGTTTGAAAAAATAGGGTTTTTAAATATATGTGTGTATGTTTGGAAAATAGGTTTTTGAAATGTATGTGTGTATGTTTACAAATATATGTGTGTGTATGTTTGGAAAATATGTTTTTGAAATGTATGTGTGTATGTTTAAAAATATATGTGTGTATGTTTGGAAAAATAGGGTTTTATAAATGTATGTGTGTATGTTTGGAAAATAGGGTTTTTAAATGTATGTGTATTTCGTTTTAGAAACTATGTGCACACAATAGAAAATATAAAATTAGGTTATTTTTAATTGTGCACATGCATACTGTATGTCTAAAAATTAGGTTTTGGACATATATGTGTATGTATTTAGAAATTATGAAACTAGGCTATTTTCAATTACATGCATGCATGCTCTATGTTTAGAAATTATGTTTTTTAAATGTATATGTGTATGGTTTTAGAAACTATGTGCATGTGTGTATGTTTGTAGAAAATAAAAAATTAGGTTATTTTTAATTGTGCACATGCATACTCTATGTTTAGAAATATATATGTGTATGTATTTAGAAATTATGAAACTAGGTTATTTTCAATTACATGCATGTATGCATGCTCTATATTTATAAATTATGTTTTTCAAATGTATATGTGTATGTATGGTTTTAGGAACTATGTGCATGTGTGTAATGGTGTCATGTTATTTACGCGTGAGATGAATGTGTGTAGGGAATAGAGAGTCCGAAAAAAAATTTCATATTTTATGGTGACGGCATAATTCGCGAGGGGCAAAGCGAGGTTGATATGAGCCGTTGCCAGTATGTGACGGGCGAGCTGAGTGTACATAACACCTCATTTCTAGACCTGAATTTGTGGATCCTGAATATGTTCGGGAAGCGGCCTCGCGATGAAATGGCTCTAATCGAAGGGCTCATCGTTCGTGAGGTAAATAATGAGCCATACTGGATGCTGCGCGAAATTAAAGGGGACAAATCTTGGAGTTCTTTTATTCGAAGAGTGGAAGACCCCCATGGCGGACTGCTCGGCCAGTTCGCGATGTATGTGCAGTTCTGCAACGTACGAGCAGCCAAGTGTGCGGTGGTGGGTGAGCCAAGCGTCATGCCCGGTCCTGCGAGATTCAGGGCTAGCGAGTGGTCGGATGTATTCTGCCATACTCGCGTAGATGTGTGCGAGGTACTGGATTGCCTTCCATCAGTGTCCGACGAAGATGATTCGATGGACTCGGAGGCATCCGATGGCTCTGATGACGATACTCCTGGTCCCCCGCAGGAGTGGCTAGATCACTCAGCATACAGTCAAGCTGTGTTGCCAACGGATCAGGGTTCGAGGTGGTCTTTCGAGCACGGTGGCTTACAAGTAGAGCAGGAGTTTCAAAGCAAGGAAGATCTGAAGAATGCCGTGGCGAGCTGGTCCCTCGCAATTAACCGGCAATATAAGGTCGTCAAGTCAAATCCCAACCTTTTTGTCGCAGCCTGTGTAACAGCAGACTGCCCATGGAAGATTCGTGCGATGCGGCCGAAGGACGACATCGGTTGTGTGGTGACAAGGGTTACCGCACACACATGCCTGCTCACGGAGGCGCTGGACAGACACAGGAACCTAACGTCGGCGTACGTCGGTAATATCATCCAGCCGGCTGTGCGAGAGAACATTTCGATAATGCCGAGAGAAATAATAAAGCAAGTTGCCGATAGGTGTGGGTACACTATAAGGTATGGAAAGGCCTGGAGAGCAAAACAGAAGGCAATTGAGGGCATGTTCGGCACATTCGACCACGCCTACAACAATGTGATGCGGTTGCTGCGCAACATCGCTCAGACCAACCCAGGCACATTTTTAGATTTCTTCGATCAGCCAGCTACACGTCGAGATGGCAGCCCCATACAGAACACTCGGGTACTCCGTCGATTATTCTGGTCATACCGCCAGTGCATCGAGGCATTTGCTTATTGTCGTCCAGTCATATGCGTGGATGGTACGTTCCTGACTGGAAAGTACAAGGGCTGTCTCCTCATTGCTGTTGCTGCGGATGCTAACGACCAACTGCTTCCATTGGCATACGCCATCGTCGAGTCTGAAAACTCAGAAAGTTGGTGGTGGTTTCTGGTCAACGTGAAGCGGGCGGTTGTTGGTGATCGAGAGAAGGTGTGCATCATATCAGACCGCCACCGAGGGCTGCTCCATGCCATTGAGGTAATGCGCGGGGCCCCAGATGCTCCGTACAAATGGGAGGATGTGCGCAGCCGTTGGTGCATGCGGCACATTGCAGCAAACCTTTTCACACACTTCCGCAGTAAACAGATCATGGATCTGTTCAAGCGGCTGTGCATGCAAAATCAACCGAGGAAGTTCCAGGCTGTGTTCGACAAATTGGAGGCGCTGACAGTGAAGTACTCCACGAGGAGGGCCAGTAATGCTGCCGATGATGCGAACGTCAGCAAATTCTCCCAATGGATTCAGGACAAGGACATCGAGAAATGGTCCCTGCTGCACGACGAAGATGGCGCAAGGTTTGGGATAATGACGACGAACCTTTCAGAGGTGTGCAATTATGTGTTGAAGGGAGTCCGGTGTTTGCCGGTGACTGCTGTAGTGGAGATGACATGGTACCGCACAGCCGAGTACTTCAACAACAGAAGTGTAGCTGCCAAAACGCTAGTCGACGATCCCATGAGAACCTTGCCAGATGTTGTGCAGTCGTACTTGACTGCTCGCGTAGACAAGGCCCAGCGGCACGAGGTGACAGTTATAAACAGACTGCACCAAATCATTCAAGTCCGCCTTCGGTAGAAGAACGTGAGCGGCCAACTGAGACCTGAACGGGTGCACGAGGTCATTCTTGGGGATGTCGCTGAGTGCTCATGTAACAAACCGAAGCTACTGCACAAGCCCTGCTCTCATGTCCTTGCTTCATGTGCGGCGCTCGGTGTGAGCCCTGCGCCTTACCTTTCGGAGTACTTCAGCCTTGACAACCTTTCAAACACGTGGAGTGGCGTGTGGAGAGTTTTTATGACGCTCGGTGACTACAGAGTTATCCCTGCTGGCGAGACTACTTGGATCCCAGATGTAAATCTAAAGCGAACGGGTCCAGGGCGACGGAAGACACGCCGAATACACAATGACATGGATGAGTCACAGGGGGGTAGCTCACGAGTTAGGAAATGCTCGATCTGTAGGTAGCCCGGACATAGCAGGAAGGATTGTTTGAATGCACCCGGACCATCGACATAGCCTTGTAATAAACTTTTTAATACGCTTATCATTTGCATTGGATCGTTGTAATCTGTTTGAAACCTTGTAATATGATTCATGTTATGTTACTTTCATGTCGTGTGCTATCCATGGGTATGATACTTTCAATAACAGTTCCCGATGTATGTTATGTTACTTTCAATAATGGTTCATGTTTTATGTTTTGACAGGCATGGCTGGCGGGGATAGAGATCTTCCAGAGCTACTGAGCAGTACATGTGATCGTGGACATCGCGGCCGCATCTTGTCCGAGGGCGGGGACTTGGAGCCGATGGTAGTCCATGCTCCCTTGGAGTACTGGCCTCTGCATGAGGGCTATATTCCCATCTGCGGGCTGCAGGTTTATTGCCGTTCGCCCGTATGCTGCAGATAGGTCAGCATCTCACACTGGACAAGTCGTTGATCACCGCATTGGTAGATCGATGGCGTCCGGAGACCCACACTTTCCACTTCCGCTGGGGGGAGATGACAGTCACGCTGGAGGATGTGAGTATGCTGCTTGGTTTACCTGGCAGTGGACATCCCATCGTCCCCCGGCCGGCACGCCTAGATTGGCGCGCACAGATGCACCTCCGATTCAACATCGCTAACCACGCCGACGAGATCCCGGCATCCAGGCGTGGTGTCCCCCACCAATTTCTGGCGCGCTACCATGAGTGCCCCGATGATGCCCCCGCCGATGTAGTTCGGCAGCATCTCTTCGCGTACTTGCTAGTGACGCTGCAGTATATTTTGTTCCCTTCCACGCACGGTGACACTGTGTACACGTGGTTCATTCCTCTGGTCGAGAGTATCGTCGATGCCGACGCAGGGGCCATGCCGCGTTACAACTGGGCGATGGCAGTGTTGTGCGCGACGTACAGGGGCCTTTGCGAGGCATGTTGCAGGACTGCAGCTGGATCGTTGCTTTCCGCATGCCCTGTACTGCTGCAACTGTGGTCATGGGAGCACTTCCCCGTTGGTCGGCTGCGTTTACAGCGGCCCATCCATCCGTACGGTGCGCCAGCGGACTATGAGGATTGGGTGGACCGGCCGACCATGGGAGCCCGTTGGCTGGGAGGTCGACCGAGGTGGTCATCGTCACAGATTCACCGCTGTTACTTGGCGTACCTGGGAGAGTTTGATCTCCTATCGGACGCGCGCGTCATATGGCGACCATGGACACCGGAGCACATCTCGCAGGTTGCACCGCATGGCATTTCCTCGCATTGCACCGCGGGCCAGGACTGCTGGCTTACACGCCGGCACATGGTGTTCTCACATGTGGTGGAGCCGTATTTTCCGGAGAGGGTGATGCGCCAATTCGGGCTACATCAGCAAATACCGCCCCCGGAAAGAAATCGACAACGCCATCTCCCGCGGGAGATTCACGTGTATGCCTCGAACATTTTCTATATCTCATGTACACACTCATATTTGTTTATTTCTTTGCTTTATGTGCATCGCGTCACCTTTTGCAGACAAACACGTAGAGGAAAACACTTCGACAACTGGCAGATCAAGAATTCCAAATGGGTCGACGAGTGGGAGAACCACGCTGCGACGGATGTTGTTGTGGAGGAGCGGCCATATGACCCTGGGACGTCCCAGGCCTATCTTCAGTGGTACGTGCCGCGCACCCGCACGCGACTCGCTCGTGCGGCCCCCCCCCCTTGCCGACAGAACTATCACATCAAGACAGTCTTCGACTCGGCCTTGATGTTCATTTCCCAGGCCGGATACATCGCTCAGTACGTTCGTCTTCGCTGGATACTTATGTTGGTCTCTTATCTTATCTATTTTTCCATAGTTCCCATATGAGTTTCGCATGTGCAGGGTGACTTAGCGTTGGCCATCGACAGCCAGGCGGCAAACCTGTCGTCTCGCTTGGAAGGAGGACCACGCTTCAAGGCGATGGCGAGTGCTGCCCTACATTCCATCCGTGTAGCAGCACAACGAATCCTCTTCTTCGATGTTGCTTGTGGCCGAAAGACAGATGCATCGGTTCCGCACCGGAGAGGGGCTCGGCCGCCTAGCCCGATGTCAGCCCGGCCTAGCCTGGGTGGTGCTCGACAGAGCACTTCGTCAGCACGGCGCAGTCATCGTGACACATCGTCGACCTGGGGAGGTGACATACCAGGGATGTTCGCCGGCCCGTCTCGGCTTCATCGTTCCTCGTCAATGCACAGTGCTCGACGCAGAGATCTGCATATTGGGGGCTCATCGAGACATCGCACTCCCGGTTCAGATGACTCTGATGATGAGGACGGCATCCGTCGTCAAGACGAGGACGACATCCGTCGTCAAGACAGGGACGATGCGAGTAGGGCGTTGGCAGAGCGGCTTGCGGCTGACGAAGATTGGGGCCAGGCTCATATTGAGCAGGCTGTCCAGGGACAGAGACACTCAGTCCCTGGGGGGTCTACTTGGGAGAGTTGGGGGGACCCCGCCCACGACCACATGGATGTGGATGACGATCGTGAGTACTACGCTCCGCAGGGGGCCGACCCCAGTTGGGTGGCACCACAACGGGACAACCAGGACTGGGTCTCGAGCATGTTAGGGTTGCACGACCCTCATGCACATCAGTACTACCAACCGGATCAGTTGGCACCTAGCGAGCTCGAAGATCACCCTCCACCGACACAGCAATCTCAGGGTCATGCAGGTACTGAGCGGCATGGTCCTTCTACCGCGGCTGGGCGGCGATCACATGTGCCACCTGATCCGTACTCACCATCGCCTTTTCAGAGAGATAGACATGGGCATGGGCATAAGAGGGGTCGTCCGAACCCATAGCGAACATGTACATCGCACTTTTATTTTCCAGTGTGTTACATTCAAAATGAATCATGCAGTTCACTAGATTTCTTATATATTTTTATTATATGATACATACTTACATATATTTCTATAGATATATATACATATACATATACATATATATATGTGCGTGTGTATATATATATATCTATACAGTATGTATGTATTTATGTATGTACAGTATGATGGGAAAAACTCCTAGCCCAGCTGGTGGGAACTCTCTTCTACCTCGTTGTCCACCTGGGTTCGAATCCCCACTGATCTTGATTTGGGTTCACAGGATAGATTTTGATATTTTAGGGTTTGAGATAGATTAGGGTTGAACTGATCTTGTTACTGCCAAACATAAAAGTCTTTAGAAGCCAGATTCAATTCCATCTCTAAATCTCAAATCTATCAATCCTATTCTGTTTTCGAAAACAGGATTCTAATTACCCTAAATACTCAGAACTCAGATTTAGCTAAATCTTGACCTAATCCAGATCAGATTATTCTTGGATAATGATCATGGGTATGTCAATACCTTGATCCAGAAAGTTGGCAGCCAAATCGTATCATCTAAGCCATTTTCACATATCAGTCCAAATTATATCGTAATTTAGTCCTTTATTTGATATCTAGAAACCCAAAAGGGCTAAAATCTTCAGATTAATTCCAAATTCAAAATTTCTTCAGCAAATCTTTTTCAAATGCTATTTGATATAATTGTCTCTTCTGTGCAGATTACAAAATCACATTTTAAAGGCCATAATTCAAAATCGACAAAACTCAGATCTTATTTTACCCTAAAGTACCCTATTTTCAGTTTATATCGAAAATCATCAAATCAAGTCATATTTTATCAAATCTCTTGTTAGATGAGTATAATGTATAAGTGTATACTTATTTGTGAAATCAGATTACAAATCAATCCGCAATTTAATCATTAATTCTTTTCTCTCTTGTCGAATTCTGCAGATGCGACAAATTCTGGAGAGCTTGTCGTGGTCGAGGAGCACGACAAGGGCTTGTCGTGGTCGTGGAGCACGACAAGGCCCTAGTCGTGTTCCTCGACCACGACAAGAGGCTGCCCGTGTGACTAGCAGCTTGTCGAGCTCCCAGAGCTCGACAAGCTGACGTGGCAGGCCATTTCTGCAAATTATTACAACTGTGGGTTATTTCTGTAATTATTTTTTAAATGCGGGTTAACAGTAAAAAAAACTCTGCCAACCGGTGGTGTTTTAAAATGGCACGCCTTTTCGCGCTGGTGCAGTTGCTGAAGTGAAAGGACAGGGCATTAGATGTGTAATGGGTGGCAATAAGGCTTCTATATAAAGGTGGACCTCTGAGTCCCACTATTCACATCCTTTGCAGTAATTGCTTCTTTCATCAATTTCCTATGTTCATCTTTCTCCCCAATTGCAATGTCGAATCGGGTTTACTCAACGATCACGGAGAGAGAAATCGAGGCCTTGAACGAGGAATGCCTGATTCCCAACAAAATTAACTTCAATCGGCCGGGAATGACATTGCCGTTATCAGTGGCGGAGGGGCATCTCGTGGTGCACAAGGCTCAGGTGAGGGCCGGCCTTAGATTTCCTGAGCACTTGTTCTTGTAGAAGTTTCTACAGAGGGTGAATCAGGAGATTTTCAACCTCACTCTGATCGGTTTGAGACTTAGTCTTGATTTTCGCATTAGACTCGCCCAGATACTAATATGTGAAATAACGGGATCTTATTCGGAAATACCAAAACCCAAAGGTTGATTGAAAACACAGATCAAGTTAATTGCACAACTCTTTATTTCAAAAAAGGCTTTACACGTCGAACATTAGGTCGCACTCGCCTACGTCGAGAGAACTATGTGTCTAAAACTTCAATCTAGACTCGATGATTTAAACTAGATTTATTACAAGGTATTTATAGTCCAATCGTATGAATGCATATCAGACTCAGTAACCTAAACGTATTAGACTCATATAACTAACTAATTAAGTAATCTTAAACGGATAAGTTTAGTTATATATATTCGGATCGGATTACAATTCCAAACAAGAAACAAATTCCTTTTCATGATCGCGAACCAATCCATGGTCACGAAACCTTTCCGAACACGCTTATGATAGGAGAGCCTTAAGCGATCAAGACCTAAAGATCCTCTTGGATCATGACTCCCTTGTTGAGAAGAAGCCAACCCCTGTTGCGACCTCTCGATCAAACTGGAGATGCGGAAATTGAGTTTTTCCATCTTCTCTGGTGTACCACTTTGCCGCACGTACTCGTTGACCTTTCCGACCGATTCGAAAAGTCCCCTTTGTGCCACTGCGGTTGGTAGTCACATTCTTCTCCAGTATCACATCTTCGCGTAGAGGTTCGTCTCGTTGATAGACCAAGTCTTCAACATATGGTACATGGTATCTGGCTCATCATCTAGGATTGAAGGCTCGAAGAGTTTGAGGTGCTCGACATTGACAATCGAGTAAATATCCACTTTCCGCAAAATCCGAAAAAGACCATAATGAATGGGTTTGAGTTTCGTACCTTCACATTTAAGTCTCTCCTTACTCAGATGTAACCATACCATATCGCCTTCTTCGAATTGAGAATCAACTCGGTGCCGATCATGTCGCGCCTTGTACTTGAGCTGAGCTCAGCAAGTTCTGTTCAACCTCACGATGGAGCCGTTGAATACCTTCTACGAACTTTTGTGCTCGATCCTGATCAAATGCTTCCTTGCTGTTCTATGCTGAGATACGGATCACAAACTCCATGTCGAATGGACTCTGTGGTAGAAATCCTAAACAAACCTCAAACGGCGACTTTCCAGTCGAACCATGCACTGCTCAATTAAAAGAAAACTGCAGGTACGGTATGCTTTCATCCCAGGTCTTCGGGTGCTTCGAGTTATATCCTTTCAAGAGATGAATGACTGTGCGATTTACCACCTTGGTTTGACCATCAATTTGTGGATGAAAGGCATTACTCCTCTTTAGCTTAGTGTCCATCATCGTCCAGAGCGATCGCCAAAAGTGATTAAGGAACCGGGTATCGCGATCAGATACAATAGAAGTCGGCAATCCAAAGTGTGTCCAAACGTGTTGAAAGAATATCCGAGTTGCTTTTTCTCCCGTGATAGTTTTTCGACAAGGTATAAGAATAATCATTTTGGAGAATTGATCAACGACCATGAATAGATAGTCGTTGCCACGTCGGGTCTTAGGCAATCCTCCTAAAAAATCCATGGATATGCTCTCGCATGGTCACGATGGAACTGGCAAAAGAGTGTACAAATCTAATTTTCCGTTTGTCAGTTTCGAGATGTTGCAGAGACCAAAGTGACGAGGATTGATACCCGGGTCACTTCTAATAAACTTTTGGTTCAAGACGAGTTCGAACAAGACATGTATCTGGTGATGCGAACTCAAGCTATTCTGAGGGGCATCACCATGAGGTCGCAAGCTTTACGCGATCAGGTCGCGGGTTTTGTGCGATCAGACCGACAGCCTTGTGCGGTCAGAAGTTCGTATGCTATACGCGGACTGGATATCCGGGATGTTGTGCGATCAGCCTACATTCCGCGGTCAGAACGTTCTCGACCAGGGTACTTGGGGTTTATTCGGTTATCCTTATGTCAGGATATTCCAAGAATCCCGAGAATTCCTCCACGTTGAAGACCAACCGTCAGAGGTTATTATATGCGGTTATTCATGATTAACACGTGTTAATAACCTCCGTGGAAGTTAACAGCAGTTCTGCAACAACCGCATCTAACCGTTTGGTGCAGTTTTCTTCATATGGCACCTTTTCGACCAGTATAAAAAGGTGGCAAAGTACATCAAATGGGGATGGAAGACATTTTTTCGGAAGAATCAGACTCAAAAGAATAATCAAGATACAAGATATCTCGATCATTCAAACAGCCAAGTCTACGGCTTAGATTAAGCAACACTTACGAGTCTCCTATAGCTTCTCCTTGTACACCCTTACAGGGAAAAATCCTCGCCTGTGAGGACTTTTCCTTCCATTTGTAAACCTTTTACCATACTTAGTGAAATCTCAACAGGACGTAGGGCTATTACTCCCACCATCGAGGGCCCGAACCTGTCTAAACTCTCTGTGCTCCTGTTCACCATTGTTCAGCATACCTTCCCGGAGGGTCGCCCTGAAAGGTCTCACTCTTTACAAATTCTGCATAAGTTCGGCTGAGGACCCTGAGTCCGAATCGTCGACACAAAGCCTCAAACAAAACTAGCCACATCTTGCTGCATACGCGGCCAAAACACATGTCGGTGAAGATTTTGCAATGTCTTTGTAACCCCAAAGTGACCAGCTACCTTCAATGTGTGCGTTTCCCGCAACCAATGAATTCGAGGTGCTCTATGAGGTGTGCAAAGTAAATTGCCCTTGTACAAGAGTCCTTCTCGATGAACGAACTCCGTAGGATTCCCTGTTTCAAGCTCAGTCAGTGTTGTTTGAAAATCAGGGTCTTAATTGTACATAGTGGCATAGTCATCATGACATGAGGGCTCGATCTGCATGAACGCTGATAAGCAGAGGGTCATAACTGGTGATCGCGACAACATGTCCACCAATTTGTTGTGTACGCCCTTCTTGTACTTAATCACCAGATTAAACTGCTGCATATACGACATCCACTTCATGTCCCGAGCTTGCTGTAGCTTGGACTGTGTTTGCAAATATTGCAACAGTTGATGGTCGGTGTGGACAACAGTCTCTTTACCCAAGAGATAACATCGCCAATGTTTTACGGCCTAATGCAGTGCACATAACTCTTTGTCATAAATTGGGTAGTTCTTCTGAGCTCCCTGGAATAATTCGGAGTGATATGCCATTGGTCATCCTTCTTGCATGAGCATAGCGCCCATGGCATAACCTGAGGCATCGGTTTCTAGCTCAAATGATTTCTGGAGATTCAGTAAAGCTAACACAGGCGCCTCGCTGATCTTCCTCTTCAGCAAGAGAAACGTGTCCTCATGTTTCCCTGTCCACCCGAACTTCTGATCGATCCTGGTTAATGCATGCAATCGAGAAGCCACAATCGAGAAGTATCAGATGAACTTCCGAAGATATTGGTATGCTCCCAAAAAACTGCGCACGTCCGTAACTGTTCGCAGTCGCGGCCACTCGCGAGTCACTTTTACCTTATCTGGGTCGATTTGCAACGTACCGTTGCCAACCATGAATCCTAGGTAAAGTAGAGTTTGTTGGCCGAACTCGCACTTCTTACGGTTGAGGCAAAGTCGATGTTGCCGCAGCTGTTTGAACACCTTTTCAACATGAATGAAGTGCTCATCCCATGAACGACTATAAACCAATATGTCGTCGAGACAAATAATCAAAAAATCGTCGATGAACTGTCTCAATACGTTATTCATAAGACGCATGAAAGTTGACAGGGCGTTGCAGAGGCCAAACGGCATGACCAGCCATTCAAACAGACCTTGTCGTGTTTTGAACGCAGTCTTCCACGTATCCTCCTCTCGGATGTTGACTTGATGATATCCTGACTATAGATCCAATTTGGAGAAGATAACAGCATGCTTCAATTGGTCTAGCAGGTCGTCAATATGAGGAAGGGGGTACCGGTTCTTGATGGTGATCTTGTTCAGTACTTGGTAGTCGATGCACATACACCAAGTCTCATCTTTCTTTGGTACTAACACCACAGGAGATGCACAAGGTGAACTACTTGGTTGAATGACACCATCGTTCAGCAACTCACCAAGTTGTCTCTTGATCTCTTCATTCTCCAATACTGCGTTTCGATACATACTCAGATTAGGCAGTGTCGCATCAGACACAAGCTGAATTTCGTGCTCAACTGGACGTTTCGCCGGACGACCCTAGGTAGTCTCGAATAGATCACTGTATTTCTCCAGCAATCCCGACAAACAACCAGAATCCTCTCAGTACGCCAACGACAACACTGTTCGAGTACCCTCACCTTGACCAATGGGTAGAATCATGACAAGCATGTACTTGTGACATGCATTGACAATTCGTTTGGTTTGATTTGCGGCAATTAAGTTCGAAGTGTTGACGTGGATGTCTTTACTGATCACGAACTTAACTCCATCTTTGGTGATGTCATACTCTTGCACACGCCAATGGAAGTGAGTGTCTCGATCATACAGATACGGACTCCCAAAGATCACCTGACAGATATCTATAGGGACAACATCACATTGCACCTCATCGATATATCGCGCAGAGATTGCAAACTTCAACACACATTGACTCGTAATCTGTTGGTTCACATCGGATATAAACCAACCCAGTAGATATGGTCGCGGGTGTGTGGTTGTCTTCAAACCAAGTCGCTGAACCAGTCCAGTGGAGACCAAATTCTTCTGACTTCTGAGATCGAATATCGCTGCGACCACTTCGTGCTTCACCTGGATGTTGATGGTGAACAAGTCCTCCGTTGGGAGATGGTCGTTTGGTGGATCCGAACCCTTCTCCTTCGGCATTGCCGTCAGAGACAAGGTCATATCCGCCTCAGCAACCGAATTCACTCGAACAACTTCTTCGTCGGGTGAAGTTGTAGTCGCCGTGGCTGTTCTTTTCCCTGGTCCATTTTTCTTTGTTCGAAGTTCTGGATGAAGCTTGTAGCATTTGTCCTTGGTATGTCCCGCAACTTGACAATGTTCGCAAAAGGCACCCGTGCCCTATTTTGAAGCTTTGTTCTTCGGACTCGGCTTTCTCTTTGTCGAGGTCGCACTTTCCTTCGTGCCATTGTCACCGCGGGATTTGTTCTTCTTCTCGATCGCCATAGCAGTTGTGCTCGCGGTCATGATGTCTTGGATTCCGAACAGACTTAGCTCAGTACTGATTGATTTCTGAAGTCCAGATGTGTATTTCTGAAATACCTGAGGATCAGACAGTAAGATGCTGATGACCATTGCTTGTCGCCGAAACTCTGTCGTATAGTCTTGGACGGTCTGGTTGCGCCGTTGGTACCATCTGTGCCAACGTTCCCATCTCTCCTCAAGGTAATCCATCGATTAGAATTCTTGTCATAGGAGTCACTTGAATTGACCCCACTCAAGGTCATCAGCTTCACCACTGGCGACAAGGGCCTTCCACCAAGTCTTGACGTGGTCCTTCATCTTCAAAGGTGCAAACTTCACCTTTTGAGCGCTACTGAATCCTTTCAAGTCAAAGTAGGTCTCAAGCTGGTCGATCCAAGAATCCAGTTTCTCGGCATCGATCCCATCATATATGGGTATATCAATCTTAGCGTCGACCTTAAAAGATCCGACAGCTAAGGAGGTGTTGGCGAGGTCGTCGGTCTTGTGGTCGCTTTTGTCTTTATCTTTGTCTTCCCTGCGCAAGTCTTCACCAGTCTTCACACCCATAACCTTCCCTACTTCAGGAGGTACAATCATGGCCTACTGCTTAATCCAAGCAAGCACAGTTTCCATGTCGATGGAGAGTTTAGCCACTTGTTCGGCTAGGTTAGCTTGAACGGCGGTATCGTCAGACATTGTCAGAGACGCGGCTATAGGAGATGTCAATTGACCACCTGGAGTTTCGCCGGAAGTTTTGTAACCCTGGCGAGTCTTCACCATCCACAGGATAGGAAAGTTGCTCTGATACCAACTTGATCCGTTTTGAGACCTAGTCTTGATTTTCACACTAGGCTCGCCCAGATACTAATATGCGGAATAAAGGGATCTTACTCGGAAATACCAAATCCCCAAGGTTGATCGAAAACACAGCTCAAGTTAATTGCACAACTCTTTATTTCAAAGAGGGCTTTACACGTCGAATGTTATGTCGCACTCGCTTGCGTCGAGGGAACTATATGTCTAAGACTTCAATCTAGACTCGATGATCTAAACTAGACCTATTACAAGATATTTATAGTCCAATCGTATGAATATGTATCAGACTCAGTAACCTAAACGTATTAGACTCATATAACTAACTAACTAACTAATCCTAAATAGATAAGCTTAGTTATATATATTCGTATCGGATTACAATTCCGAACAGCAAACAAATTCCTTTTCATGGTCGCGAACCAATCAGTGGTCGCGAAACCTTTCCGAACACGGTTATGATCGCAGAGCCTTATGCGATCAAGACCTAAAGATCCTCCTGGATCACACTCCCAACACCTTCTCCCATCTTGCAACCTTCATGTTTATTTGCGAGGGCTATTTAGGTGTCGAACCCACTATTCTCCTACCCTTCCACTTCTTCACCATCCAAGTTGATGGGCATGGCAAGTATCGTGTGGGTCAAGCATACTTGAAGCTGTGTCAAGGTATGACGAACAAGTACTTAGTGGTCACGGTGACGGACAACTTGGGTTTGTGGAGAGAAAAGTGGTTCTTCTTGGCAAGGCCATAGGGAAGTGCACTACTCTACGAGGGTGCAGAGGTGTCCATCAAGACCTTCTGTATCCAAGAGTGGTTTTTGTGGTGGAGGAGAGATGGGCTAAGGCAATCGCTCAACTCCGTCCCACAATGACAATGCGAGAAATCACTGTGGAGTATATCCCTATAAGGATATCGCCACTGAAGATGTGATCTAAAGTGTAAATAGGAATTTTTTTTTGAAATAACCCATTAAAAAACAAATTTTAAAAATAACTTTCAAAAACAATTTTTTAAATGGCTTTTGGTAACTGGACCAGCTGACGACTAAATTTCAATCATTGTCCCAGCTGTCGACTAAAGACGTGGCACCCACACGCATGTTGTGGTGGCCAACAGGGGCATGCCTAGGTTCCATGCATGCTTTCAATCACTAACCCGACCGACGACTAAAATTCGTAGGTTGACATGTTGGGTCCACTGTGCATGGGCCTCAATCGCTAGTCAGGTCAGCAGTTAAAAGCTACCAACAAATGGGCCCAGTTTAGTCGTTGGTCCAGAAACTTAAGCTGTATAAATGGCTCGAATAGTCCATTTTAACTTTTTTTGAAACCAAACAACAAAAACAAAAGAGAAAAAGAGGAAGGCAGAGGAAGAGAAGAGGTGAGGGAAGGAGGATTTTTTGCGCCTATTTTGTCGTTGACTTGTTGTATTTGCTGGTAAAAATTCTTAAACACGTAAATGGTAGAAAAATTTAAATTTTCGCATCACCATAGATTTTAGGACAGGTAGGCATGTTATCTAGCATAGAACTAGGGTTTAGGGTTTAAGATGGGTGCTATGGGTTTAGTTTAGTTACATATTTAATATTTAGTATTTCGAATAAATGTTGACCTCGAGGTAGTTTCATATATATCACCTTAGGATTTTAATTTACCCAAAATATAGAGTTGCTTAGTGTCTAGAGTTTAGAAAAGTTAGTTAACTAAAGTAGTTTTCAAGTATGTTGTATATATTAATTTACCATAAATATTGTGGCATAGAATGAGAATGTAGAGTCAAGTTTTTGGGCATGTTAATTTGATTAAACCTTAGTTACTTATTTAGAACCTTTTATTGGCATTTAATCCCTGTAAATCATTTTTTTCTAGTTTGGCCATAACTCATAAATTTCATGGATTAGGTTATGGAGCAATTCGATATGGTTTGTGTGTACTATAAAGATTATGTACTTCGTAATGGACTATAAGGTGATAATCTCAGTACTTGTATCCATGTTTATGGTCAAATGTCAGAAGTAGTGCCAATGTCTTTCAATGACTTACAAATGTGAGTGATAGAGTTGTTACAACTTGTCGACAATTGGAACTATGGGTCCATTTGTTGATCTTATGCAAAGAAGAGTGTGAGAAGGAATGGGGCCAATCAGACAGATCCTCAAGATGTTTAAACTATCTATGAATCTAAGACACAAGAAAAGGTTATCCAGGTTCGGGCCCCCTTAGCAGGGTAACGACCCTATATCCTGTGTATTTGACTATGTGGGAAAAAGAGTTACAAAGAAATTGTTACAGGGTGTATAAGCTAGCTAATCCTATCTTTGCTAGGCCTAGTTTTCTCTCTGTAGTAGATCGTCCATCCCCCTGATCCTTCCCTTGAAGGCCTTCTTATACTTGTCGAAGAGGTCGTCGATTGTCCTTCTGAAGGCATGCCCCACGATCTCTCTTAACCGCCCCGAAGTGCCAGCTGTGAGGTCATGGGTACATGGTAGTTGCCATAGATCATGGGTACGTGGCTATTTGGCAGTCTTGACTCGGTCGTCGTAAAACTACCTTACCATCTTAACCTCCTTCGACGGTTACCTTGTCAGGGACTTATGATTATTTCAGGATTAATCATAAGGATCATTATAAGGTAATAATAAAAGGTGATCGTGTACTGCTATGACCACGGTAGTGAGATTAGTCCTTGTATCTGCGAGAGAGGATGGTCGTTGGGACTATCTCTGCGATCATATTGTTCTCTGATACAACATAAGACATGGGTTTTGTGATAATAAGTGACGAGGATTGATACCCGAGCTAGTTCAAAATAAATGCACGTCTGGTTCAAGATAAATTCGGACCAGATGAGTGTCCATTGATATGGTCTCAGGCCGCCCTGGGAAGCATGGACACATGGTCGCAGGCTTTACGTGATCAGACCGTAGACAGTGAGCGATCAAGAGTTCGTAGGCGATGCGCGGACAGAAGATCGCAGATAGTGTGCGGTCAGATGATTACAAGCAACGTGCGGTCAGAAAACCTTCGACCAGGAAACGCGGGATTGCTCAGTCCCTACAACAGGGATATCCCGAGCATCTCGAAGATTCTTCCACGTATAGAGACAACCGTCAGGAGGTTAATACGTACAGTTATTCCTTAATAACACGTGTTAAACCTACATGGAGGTTAAGAGCAGTTATCAAAACTGCACCCGAATAACTATTTGATGCCGTTATGACTTGGCACCCTTTCGACCAGTACAAAAGGGTAAGCCAATGCATCAGACGAGGGGGATCGAAGGATCGAAAGATCAGAAGATCAACAGAAGACATTAGACTAAGTTAGTTAGTTTTCATAAGCCTCTTGAGCATTGTCTTGTATAAACACACAGGAAAGATCTCCGCCTGTGAAGATCCTTTCCATAGTTTTGTAACTCTTTTTTCCTACACATAGTAAATCTCAACAGGACGTAGGGTCATTACTCCCACCATCGAGAGCCCGAACCTGTCAAAATCTCTCTGTGCTTCAGTTAACTTTGATTCATCATCCCTTCCCGGAGGGACACCCTGAAGGGTCTCACAACCTACAAATTCTGCATAAGTTCGACTAATGACCCCGAGTCCGAATCATCGACAATAAGTGTTTTGAATTTGCGTGAAATAAGTATGATTTTTTAGTTATATCCAGAATACTCTTGTTGGGGGAAATCTCCGCGTGGCTAAGTCCAGGTAAGTTCACATTTGCCCGGGGACGGTGGCCTCCGGTGCCCGCCCCGGGCGCCGCCTTTGGGCTCCCGGGACCGTGCCTCCGGGGCATGTCCCGGGCGCCACCTTTTTGGCTCCCCGGACCTCGCCCCCCGGGCGGGTCCCGGGCGCCGCCATTTGCCCGGGGATGGTGGCCTCCGGTGCCCGCCCCGGGCGCCGCCTTTGGGCTCCCGGGACCGTGCCTCCGGGGCATGTCCCGGGCGCCGCCTTTTTGGCTCCCCGGACCTCGCCCCCCGGGCAGGTCCCGGGCGCCGCCATTTGCCCGGGGACCATGGCCTCCGGTGCCCGCCCCGGGCGCCGCCTTTTGGCCCCCGGGACCTGGCTTCCGGCGCCGTCCCGGGCGCCGCCATTACCCCGGGGACGTGGCCTCCGGTGCCCGCCCCGGGCGCCGCCTTTGGGCTCTCGAGACCGTGCCTCCGGGGCATGTCCCGGGCGCCGCCTTTTTGGCTCCCCGGACCTCGCCCCCCGGGCGGGTCCCGGGCGCCGCCATTTGCCCGGGGACGGTGGCCTCCGGTGCCCGCCCCGGGCGCCGCCTTTGGGCTCCCGGGATCGTGCCTCCGGGGCATGTCCCGGGCACCGCCTTTTTGGCTCCCCGGACCTCGCCCCCCGGGTGGGTCCCGGGCGCCGCCATTTGCCCGGGGACCGTGGCCTCCGGTGCCCGCCCCGGGCGCCGCCTTTTGGCCCCCGGGACCTGGCCTCCGGCGCCGTCCCGGGCGCCGCCTTTTGGCCCCCAGAACCAGGCCTCCATCACCGTCCCGGGCCTCATCACCCTCCTAAAGGTAAAGTCTCGAACTGTTTGTCACGTGCAGGTCGCGCGAGGAGCGTCTCGGGAACTAGCGACCACCTGTCAAGCATCCAAGGCGTTTGACCGGGAGAAGGACGGTCCTACCCTCCAATCCGACGGTGGCTTCCGGGGTAATTTAGGTTTTTCGCTTCTTTTTGGGGCTATAAATAGCCCTTGTACCCCTCAGTTGTAAAGGATCGGTTCTCTTTTATTGGAATAGCTAAACTCACAGACGTGCTCCGGAAGCCTCTCCCCCGGAGAGAGCCTCCCCAGCCGACTCCGGTCGGGAGCGCGTCGACAGGACTAGGGCCCCCACCGGGACCCGAACCTGTATAAACCCTTGTGTCTTTTCTTGTGTTTGTCCGGCGGGGGAGGACCGGTCATCCGGTCAACCCGCGCCGCGTAATCTTCGCTAGGATTATTCTCTAAACCTGCCGGGGTATTGGCAATACCACGACAGTTGGCGCCGTCCGTGGGGACTCGTGACAAGATGCCATGGCTCCCCCAAGAACAAGGGCTCGCACCCTTCCCGGTGATCCGGGTCTCGGAGACCCGGCGCCGTCCGCCCGGGACACTGCTGTCCCGGCGGTCCCGTCCGAAGGCGACCTGGCCCAGGTACCGCCTCCCTCCTTTCCTCCTAACTTAGGTGCTTCCACCTCCAGGTCGTTCCCGGTGACCGCGGGGACCTCGGCCGGTACCAGTCTCCCCCCGATGGCTCCCCCGGCTCCCCAGGACGCCCTGCTCGAAGCTCTCGTGGAAGGCCAGCTCCACGCTCAGCGCTCTATGGACGAACTCCTTAGCGTGTTGGCGCGGCCTCCGGCCCCCACATTTGCGTCGCACCCGTATCCGGGGAACATGCCCCCGTTTATGGGTTACCCGGCGGCCCCTCCGGCCTCCGGGGGTTTGTCTACCCCGTAAGATCCTGCCGGGGGGTTCCCTCCGCCTGCGGGATATACGCCCGGACCTTTCCCGGCGCCCGGGCCCGTCCCGGTGCCGGGAGGTTATTTCATGCTGGGGCCCTTCGTGGCACCAGGGGGGTACCCCGTTCCGGGGCCGGGAGCCCACTTCATGCCGGGGGTTTACCCTACGCCGGGAGCCAGTCCCGCCCCCCGTGTCGCGTTTACCGCACCGGGGGCGGTTGACAGAGCAGCCCCCGTGCCGCAGCGAACTTCCCCCCGCATGGGCTCTCCGGTTCCGGACGCCGCCGCGGGGGCTCCCTCCTCGCCGGTTCCGGGTGTTACAGGGCCTGCCCCCTTCCCGGTTCCGGTCGTGGCCACTGGGGCCCCTTCCACTTCGATCCCAGGCGTCGCCGGGGGCGCCCCCTCCCCGGTTCCGGATAATACAGGGGCTTCCCCCTTTCTGGTCCCGGGGGTCGTCGCAGGGGGCTCCCCCCAACCGGCTCCGGGAGCTTCCGGGCCGGCAGCTACAGCGCACGAGCTCCCTCCCCTGGCGGGACCGGTCCGTTTCGCCCCGGGGGAGGTCGAGCGAATGCGTTCACCCGAGCGCGGAGAACTTCCGCGCGGCCGTGGGCGCGAGGAGCCTCACTCTCGCCCAGGCCGGGGGAAGGGACCCGCTGAAGAGCTAACCTCTCCAGCGGAGAGCCCGGACGTCCGGGAACTCAGTCCCGGTCCGGAGGAAAAGCGTCGCCACCACCATTATGGCGGACCTCTCGGACCGCTCCCAGACTCAGACAACGAAGGTCCCGTGAAAGAAGATAGCGACCGGGGCTCTCCCCGGGAAGTGCAGGGGGCTAACCAGCCCCTGTGCCGAAGACTTCGCAGCATCCGGTGGCCGCGGCCCTACCGCCCTCCGCACATCGAACATTATAACGGTGAGGCAGACCCTTACGAATTTGTGCAGGTCTACTCCACTGCCATCTCCGCGGCCGGGGGGGACGAGACAGTACAGTGCAACGTCTTCCCCCTCTACCTCTCCGGCATTGCCCGCTCCTGGTTCTACAACCTGAAGGCGGGCTCCATCAAGTCTTTCTCGCAGCTCAAGTGGGAATTCTGCGCCAACTTCCAAGGGAACTACATGCGTCCCCTGGACTCCTCCCAGCTGTACACTGTCCGGCAGAGGACTAGGGAAACCATCAGAACCTTCTTCAAGCGCTTTGCTCTGGTGAAAAGCAAAGTGGCCCATGTCCCCGACTCTACGGTCATCGAAGCCTGCAAGAGCGGCATCCTCCCGGGGGAACTCCACCGAAGGCTCTCCCGGAGCTGCCCCTCTTCCGCCGACGAGCTCTTCAACGTGCTCGAAAAATACGCTCGGGCGGAGGAAGACGATATCTGGAAGAAGACCCAGGGGGCTCCCGCCCCCGTCGACCGGGGGGCCAAGGATCCCCCCAAACGCCCCAGGCAGGGGGGGGCGTAACGAGCCACGGCCTCGGGACACCTTTGTCCTCGAGGGCGGAGGCGGTTCGCGCGACCCCCCGAGGGCCAACCGCCCCTTCCCCAAACCGAAGGGCCATGGGGGAGGACAATCTTCGCGCGGCCGAAAGGCGAAGAAAGAGCCTCATGATGAAGAAAGAGCATTGATCAAAAGGACAAAGGTATGAAATAGGTTTTTTTCCTTTTTACCGGTCTAAGGTGATTAGAGAAGAATTTTGACCGGATTTTAGGATAGTTGCCATACTATTAAGAGGAGCATGTGGTGTATCACAAAATACTTCATCTTTGTGCCACAAATCTTAAAATCAACATGCATTGCATACTAGAAGGTCACATCCTCTGAAAATGCTTGTATCAGCTCATTTCTGCTCAGCACTGTCTCAGTCGGTCTGACCGTCTGTTATACCGGTCTGACCGAATTCACGGACTGACCGATTAAAATCTCGGACTGACCGACGTGTAGTCTAAGCATAGTGACGAGGATTGACACCCGGGTCACTTCTAATAAACTTTTGGTTCAAGACAGGTTCGAACCAGACATGTATCTGGTGATGCGAACTCAAGCTATTCTGAGGGGCATCGCCATGAGGTCGCAAGCTTTACGCGATCAGGTCGCAGCTTTACGCGGTCAGACCGTAAGCCTTGCGCGGTCAGAAGTTCGTGGGCTATACGCGAACTACACATTCGGGATATTGCGCGGTCAGCCAATATCCCGCGGTCAGAACATCTGCCGATCAGGATACTTGGGATCCATTTATTCGGTTGCCCATACAACAGGATATTCTAAGTATCCCGAAGATTCCTACACGTGGAGAATCAACCGTCAAAAGGTTAATACGTACAGTTATCCATGAATAACACATGTTTAACCTGCGTGGAGGTTAAGAGCAGTTCCAAAAACCGCATCCAACCGTCCGTGCAACCGATTGATGCAGTTTCCTCCACATGGCACCCTTTCGAGCAGTACAAAAGGATGGCATGGAGCATCAATCAGGGGGGATCAGAATCAATCGATCATCCGAAACATTGACCGAGAGATCGGAAGATCAAGAAATCCAAAATCATTCAAGTTAGCCAAGTCTACAGCCCACTTCACATAGCATTTTAGTAAGCCTTCTTTGGCTTATCCTTATATACTTTTACAGGAAAAATCCTCGCCTGTGAGGACTTTTTCCTCCAGTTGTAAACCTTTTACCACACTTAGTGAAATCTCAACAGGACGTAGGGCTTTTACTCCCACCATCGAGGGCCCGAACCTGTCTAAATTCTCTGTGCTCCTGTTCTCCATTGTTCAGCATACCTTCCCGAAGGGTCATCTTGAAAGGTCTCACAATTACAAATTCTGCATAAGTTCGGCTGAGGACTCCGAGTCCGAATCGTCGATAGCTGGCGCCCACCGTGGGGCCTTTCTCAAGGCGTCCTAATTGAAATTCGGAGGTTCGTCGTAACATGGCTGGAGCATATGATTCCGAGAATGATTTCGATCTCGAGGATTATGCCCATATACCAATGCCTTCTCCAAGCAATCCTGTTCCGATGGAAGAGGTCGAAAGCCAGAATCTTCCACAGGTTGAATCATCTCTCCAAGTCATGTCAATCGACCAAGAAGTAACTGGCACAAGGTCAGAACCCATAGAGGTTCTTAATGTGCTAGGTGATGAATCCGGCCCGTCATACGATCCCGCTGAGGGAAAATATGATGGTGACCCTGAAGTTAGCCCAGGAAGGTTCGACCCTGATAACCTCCACCGTCTCTTTGATTTCGAGTCCGACTCGGTACAAACCGAGATGTTCTCCCCATCGGCGACCTCTCTCCCTAGGCAGTTTGCTGCGTTGTCGGGAGAAACTCCCGATCAACAGGCTGCCAGGGAAGAACAAGATCGCAAACAGAAGGAGGAACAAGATCTCGAGCAACAAAACAACGAACTACGCAGAACTGCCCTAGAGGCTCTTCAAGATGCGCAGGCTCGTTACGATGCTGCCCCGAGTTCTTCTCGACGGTCGCGCGGTCGTAGACGCGACCAGACTCCTTCCTTACCACCGGAGCATTTCCCAGTGGACGAAGAAACAATAACACCTGGTGCCCCTAGGAGAAGTACCCATGGTCGACTGCGATCTATCGCGGAAGTCATGCGCAATTTTCCTCCTACGGTCACGGATGCGCAGAGACCGGCCTTTTTCAGGATCCTGGCGGAAAGACTGGATGAGGTCGCATCCGAGGCGACCCCAACAGCCTCTTCCCGCTCAGTGACACATTCCCGCGAACGAGATGGTCCTCATTCTGGCTCTGGCCGACGGAATTACCCGCCGCCCGTACCGTCCCGACAAGACAAATACCGGCGAATGCAGGACTCTCGTAGTAGGGATCAAGTCCCCGTTCACTCTCGTTTGGGACCACGAGTAACCTCGCCATTACGTGAGTTTGCTCAAAACCCGACCGAAAGTCGCAGGATGATTCACGGTCCTTACGTTGGTTGCAAAGCTTTCTCGCCTGGCCTACGAGCAGTCGTTTGGCCCGATAAGTTTCGACCAGGGGCCATTGAGAGGTTTGATGGAACTCAGAACCCATCCGAGTTCCTTCAGATCTATATTACTGCCATCCAAGCAGCAGGAGGCGATGACAAGGTCATGGCCAACTACCTGCCAACAGTCCTCGCAGGACCAGCTAGAACATGGTTGTTCAATCAGCCTGAGGGTTCCATCTACAATTGGGAAATGCTATGCGATGCCATCCTCAGCAATTTCCAAAATTGTTACCAAAAGCCGGGTAAGGAGGACGACCTGCATAGATTGCGGCAAACTTCGACCGAAACACTTCGGCAGTTTGTCAAGAGGTTTGTCGGGGTAAGAAATACCATCCCGAACATATCTGATGGCTCCGTAATCAGGGCATTTAAGCATGCCGTTCGATACCGGAGATTCACTGAAGACTTGCTTATCCACCCTCCTCGATCAGTGGCCGATCTGTTCGATATGGCTGATCGATACTCCGATGCAGCCGAGGCAGTCGAATGGAACCGAATGGTTGATAAGGGGGACCTACCGCCCCAACCAGGCTTCAAGGACGCCAGGAAAGAAGATTCGAGCAAAAAGCCGGAGTCTTCACCAGGTGGGAAGTCAAAAAAGTCGAAGAGGAACCGCTCCGGACAGTACCGTGAGGTCGCAGTCGCGGAGAAACCACCTTCGACCAAAGGTAATAAGTCTTCTTTTAAAAGTAAAACTGCTTCTGGTGGCCGGGATTCCGACCAGCCAGAAAAATCAATTAATCCGCAGGAGGGCAAGAGGTGGTGTCCACTCCACAACTCTGCAGGCCACGACCTCAAAAACTGCAGGAGTTGGTTGAAACAGCTAGATGATTTCTACCAAGGAGCTGGGCCAATGCCAACCTTACCGCCTAAAGATCAGGCGTGCGGGATTAGAGACATCGACGGAGACGAAGAAATGGCTTACCAGGTACCTCAAAATCATGTTAATGCCATTTTCGGAGGTTCCTCCTCTTTCGTTTCCAAAAGGCAGTTTAAAACCTTTTGCCGAGAGGTTAACCAAACGGAGACTTCCCTTGGCGAACCTCAATATCCCCGTTGGTCGGATATGCCTTTGACGTTCGATCGCGCTGACTGTCCTGTGGGGCTAACTCGACCATTGAGGCTACCTCTGGTTATTACCCCAATCATCAGTAACGCGAGAGTCGAAAGGGTCCTGATCGATGGGGGAAGTTCCCTTGATCTTTTATTGGTCAAGACACTCGACGAGATGCAAATTCCTCGTTCGAAGATCAAGCCCATAATACATCCATTTTATGGGATAATCCCAGGCCCCTCCATGATGCCATTGGGACAAGTGGTCCTCTCGGTCACTCTGGGAGAACCAGATAACTTCCGAACAGAATTGGTTACTTTCGATGTAATCGATTGTGATTCAGCTTATAATGCAATCTTTGGCAGGCCGACTCTTGCTAAGTTCATGATGGCAACGCACTATGCTTATCAGTGCGGGAAATTGCCTGGCCCCGAAGGAGTCATTTGGGTCCGAGGTAGTCGCAACGTGGCACTCACGTGCGACCGGCTATCTTTGGAGATGGTCGATCAACTTCCCCTCCGGGACGCTCAGGTCGCCACCGTTGCCACCGATGCGATCAGGGCAGCTCCTCGACCAGATGAGAAACTCAAACAAGTTCCTTTGTACCCAGATGACCCATCCAAGACAATTCGGGTTGGGTCAGCCCTGGATGACAAATAGGAACTCGACCTCGTTGCTTTCCTCCGGGCTAACGCAGACGTGTTTGCGTGGAAACCGTCTGACATGCCCGGTGTCCCAAGGGAAGTAATTGAGCACAGGTTAGCAATTCGACCTGGACAACGACCAATAAAGCAAAAGCTCAGGCGTTTTGCCACCGATCGACAGGAAGCCATCCGAGAAGAGTTAGACAAACTCTTACAAGCCGGGTTTATCCGCGAAGTGAATCACCCGGACTGGCTCGCCAATCCGGTCATGGTCCGTAAGTCAAATGGCAAGTGGCGCATGTGCGTCGACTACACTAGCCTCAACAGTGCCTGTCCGAAGGATGACTTTCCCCTTCCCCGCATCGACCAGCTGGTTGACTCCACTGCGGGTTGCGAACTGATGAGTTTTCTGGATGCTTACTCAGGATATCATCAAATTAGCATGGCAGAAGATGATGAAGAGAAAACTGCCTTCATCACCCCGTTCGGCACATACTGCTACGTCAGAATGCCGTTCGGTCTCAAGAACGCAGGTTCCACGTACCAGCGCTTGATGCAAAAGACCTTTCTTTCCCAGATAGGGCGTAATCTCGAAGCATATGTAGACGACTTGGTTGTAAAGAGCACCAAAAGATTGTCTCATTTGGACGATCTTGCTGAAACCTTCTGTAACTTGAATCGCTTTGGAATAAAACTGAACCCGGAGAAATGTTCTTTCGGGGTTTCTTCAGGAAAGCTTCTTGGTTTCCTTGTGTGTTCCAGGGGCATTGAGGTTAATCCTGAGAAAATCAGAGCTATCGAACAAATGAGGTCGCCCTCGACCATGAAGGATGTTCAACGCTTGGCTGGTCTCATGGCGGCTTTAAGTCGCTTTATATCGCGATTAGGCGAAAGGGGACTACCTTTCTTTAAAGCCTTGCGGAAACATCATAACTTCACGTGGTCCGATGAGGCCGAAAAAGCGTTTCAGGAGGTAAAAACATATCTGTCCAGTCCGCCAGTATTGGTGTCTCCTGAAAAGGAAGAACCATTAATTCTGTATTTGGCGGCCACCCCACACGCGGTCAGCGCGGTTCTGATCGCGGAAAGGGAAAGAGTACACAGACCCGTCTACTATGTGAGCGAAGTACTTCATGGTCCTAAGGAGCGCTACCCTGAGGTCCAGAAGATACTTTACGCGCTACTGATGGCTTCCCGTAAGCTACGACATTACTTTCAAGCACACAAGATCACAGTACCCTCCTCTTTTCCTTTAGGGGATATTGTCCGAAATCCAGAAAAATCTGGTCGAATCGCCAAATGGGCGGTCGAATTCGGTGCCTTCGAGATCCATTTCACCCCTCGCACGGCGGTTAAGTCTCAGGTTTTGGCCGACTTCGTGGTCGAATGGACCAACCCTGAGCCACCTGTGTGGTTGGCAGAGGAACTGGAGTGCCCCGATTATTGGACAATGTACTTTGACGGCTCCCGTAGCTTTCAACACTCGGGGGCTGGAATGGTCTTAGTTACGCCTCAGGGCGAACAGCTTAAGTATGTCATTCAACTTCACTTTGTTGCAACCAACAACGCAGCAGAGTATGAAGGTCTTCTTGCAGGGCTCCGGGCAGCAAAATTCCTCGGAGTCCATCGATTAGTGGTGAGGGGGGACTCACAGCTGGTCGTAAATCAGGTAAACAAGGAGTACAGCACCTCCGATGAGACAATGGCTCATTACCTGGGGGAAGTGAGGAAATTGGAAAAACACTTCAGTCACTTCGAAGTCCAATACATCCCGCGAAAGGACAATATTCTCGCAGACCAATTATCCAAAATTGGATCCTCACGCTCATCCGCTCCGGCAGGAGTGTTCATTGAACACTTGGACCATCCTTCGATCACGACTTCGGTCGAGGATGATCTGGCAATAGCCTTCGTTGCCAACCTCGGTCAGGAACAAGATTGGACTCATCCATTGAGGGTCTATCTTGAACATGGGACCCTACCCGAGGACGAAACCAAGAATGATCGGTTAATTCGAAAGGCGCGTCTGTACAAACTCATAGGTGGGGTTACGTACAGAAAGGGTACTCAAGGAGTATTCATGCGCTGCATATCTCAGGAGGAAGGAAAGTCCCTCTTGAAAGAAATACATGACGGTGTATGCGGTGCACACGCGTCATACCGAACACTGGTCGGAAAAGTTTTTCGACAGGGATTCTACTGGCCTTCGGCACTCGATGATGCCAAGTTTATGGTCAAGATGTGTCCACAGTGTCAGTTTCATGCAAGACAGGTTCGTCAACCTGCCTATGCATTGCAAACTATTCCTCTCGCATGGCCTTTCGCGATCGGGGGAATGGACATCGTCGGTCCTATGCCACAAGCGGTCAATGGGTACAAGTTTCTATTCGTAGCCATTGACACGTTCACAAAGTGGATTGAGGCCGAACCAGTACGAAATATTACTGCATCAGCCGCACAAAAGTTCTTTCACAAGAACATTGTGGCACGATTTGGTGTTCCAAACCGTCTCATCACAGACAACGGTTCTCAGTTCGCTAGCGGTCTCTTCCTAGACTACTACGATCAGATTGGAACCAAGGTGTGCTTTGCTTCTGTGGCACATCCGCAAAGCAATGGTGCCGTAGAACGGGCCAATGGGCAAGTATTGCAAGGCATCAAAAAACGTGTTTTTGATCGCCTCAAGACCCGCTCGGGGGCTTGGGCAGACGAGCTTTATACTGTTCTATGGGCACTACGGACTACCTCTAGTCGAGCCACCGGTGAGACACCCTTCCATTTGGTCTATGGGGCCGAGGCTGTGTTGCCTATGGAAGTTAGTATTGGATCTGTTCGCACGAATCAATTCGAACAGGTCAACCAATCCGAACAGCGATCGCAAGATCTCATCCTCCTGGAAGAACGGCGTGATCGCGCCTTGATCAAGTCCGCGGTATACTTGCAGGCTCTACGCAAGTATCACAGTAAAAAGGTGCGACCACGTGATCTCAACGTGGGCGACTTGGTTTTACGAAAAATTCAAGACCAGTCTAACCGCAATAAATTCTCCCCAAAGTGGGAAGGACCATACACTGTCGTCTCAGTGCCGCGGCCAGGATCTGCGCGGTTAGCCATGGAGGATGGTCGGATTTTGTCCAATACTTGGAACATCGATCAACTTCGCAAGTTTTACGTGTAAGTACCACACCCCTTTTCCTGTTCAATTAGCATCTTTTCATAAAAAGCATGTCTTGTTTTCATACAATGAGTGTTTTTCCTTAAGCCCAAATTATACAAATTCAATCTGGGGGCTGATCGCCGGCGGTTAGGTTATTACAGCATTTTTTAACCGGATTCGCTGGTCGATCTCATGATCACTTCCAGATAAGTCACTCCTAAATAAGCCGTTTCTCAACGCACACGGGACTATCTGGCTAGTTCTCGGTCATCTGAGTGGCTACCAGTTTGCAATAAGGTTAAAATGTTACTTTAATCTTGACCATCGGCTTGAAGCACATATCCCTGATCATCATACTTATGTTTTCCCCTCTGCTTAAAATACCAAGGCTCCAGTATTTACAAAACAGAGGCGGGGGCTAGAGGAATATACTTATAATATGAAACTTATGATGTGAATATGCACTTTTCTTTTGAAATAATAGTTTTACATACATAGCATTGTAATTACAATTGTTTGGTTACAAAAATAAGGATCATTCGATCCCCAGCTCAGTTAGGAGTCTATCTACTAGGGGCTGGACTTCCTCTATGACTGCATCGAGCAGCTCTTCACTCTCGACCTCAACCGGACCCACCAGTGCGTTCAGATCTGCATCTGGGCCATGGTGAAGTCGAACCCGGCTGAGTACGGCTGCTGCGGCTGATCGAACCCTGGTTCTGATCGCCTCTTCGCGTCGCCGTATATCTCCAGGGAGATACTCGAGCAGTGAATTCGCCTGGGCAGTAAGCAGCGATGTCCAGTCACTTATACTGAGGTTGTCTTGCCTCAGTTCTACCACATCGGTCTTCAAAAGATCAGCCACGGCCTTTAGTTTTTCGAAGATCCGGAGGCTCAATTCTTTGATTGCCCGATCGGTGTGACGAATCGAGGATTCAAGAATCTCCTTGTCTCGACTGAGCTGCGTAATCCGACCTGCTTGCGCTGTACAGAGAGAAGAGATTAATTGCATATTATGGATTCAAGTCTTCCTAATCAGGAATCGGCTTACCAGCATTCTCTGATCGAAGTTTGTTGAGTTCAGTTTCTTGTTTCTTAAACATTGAAACTGAACCGGCCACCTCCTTCTTCTAGAATGTAACCTCTCTGCAGCAAAATCAAGGCAGTCACAACCAAGATGTACCCATGCTAACCAAAGGGTAATGGTACTCACCTGCGCAAGCTGTCGCGTTCTTTTTGAATGGCTTCTGTACTAGCCATCACAACACGCGAATGGCTTGTTAGCCAGGATAATCCCTGTGGTGCCAAAGAAGAAGATCAAAAGTGTCCTAAGTACAATTCAGGCACGAAAGCAAAATTTTATTATACCTTCATAAATTTTTGTAAAACAGCGTCATTCAGTTCAGCGGGAATCCTCGCTAGAGCCTCCGACGTGCTCACTACAGGGACAGTTGGTGGGAGTGCCGGCCGGACGCCACCCTCAGCAGTCATCGGTGGTGAATGGGTCCCTACATTTATTCTTTCCCCTGCGGTCTGGACGACTTCCTGGACCACAGGGGTGGAGCGTTCTTCGTTGGAAGCTCCTGCACCAGCTGCGACTTCAACCTCTCTGGAGGTGGTTGAAGAGCTGGGCGCTGTCTTCTTTTGCCTAACAGGAAGAACGGGTCAGGCAGCTTTTATCTAAGATTACTGTCAAGTAAGAGTTCTTACCTTATTTGAAATCCCATTCGTTCCTGGGACTTCTGGGAAAATTCCCCTTGCGAAGGAGAATCGTCTCCGGTTCTTGCCTTCCTTATGGTAAATAAGACAGCACCCCCCTGGAAATGTCATGTTACAAACATATTCTTAGGGAACAGGTAGAAACACATAGGTCTTTACCTGGGCCACCGGGCTAACTAGTGGGGCTGCATCCGAAGGCCTTGGCGATTCCTGAGTTGCTGGAACCGTCACAGCCGGCCTTTGTTCTTCTACCTCCTCCTCTGCCTGCGGAAGAGGAGGATTTTCCTCCCTGGAATCCCCAGTGGTCCCAGGGGGAAGCTCTCCTTCTTGTATGTACGTTAACTTATCAAATGTGCAGAAAAGAGCCATAGAGGGAATGATCGAAAAGATTCTTTACCTTAGTCGTCCCTTCGACCAGGGAAGCAGAGATGATTGACCCTGAAACCTCGGGGGCTTCAGGAATTGGAAGGTCACCCGCGACCACAAGATCTTCGGTGGTCGCAGGGTCAGTCACGGCCACCTCTTCGGTAGCTGTGGTCTCTGCAGGGCAGCTTGGGGCATCGCTGGATGGAAGATCCGCGATCTTCCTCCTTCGAAGGATCAGAGGAACGTCATCCTCTTCCTCCTCGCTCCCCTCTCCCTGTACGACGAAGAAGTGATTCCATGTCGCGCCTGAAAAAGTAGCAGGAATGCGATATCTTACCGCAGTCTTTTTTGCGGGACGAGGAATGCTTCGTGAAGACCCCTCCCCAGGGTTCAGCTTGGTCTTCTTAGGGGCAGGACTCTTTGTCCTGGGTCTCTGGGAGACCTTCTTCACATTCTTCGCCGTCGGCTTCTTCAGAGAGCCGACATTTTCACTTGGGAATGTTGCATCCGCAAACTTCCCTAGGAGCTGATTCGCAGTCCATTACAAGGGATTAGCACTGGACGCACACAAGACCTGCAGAGCCAAAGCTGGACAAGGAAATTACCTTTCGGCGCTCCTGTCTGAGGTCATCGCCGGCATGAATCAAGCTCTGCGGGCGAGGTGATCCCTTAGGGCCTTCTACATCGGAGTTGTAGGTCCTAAGGAGGGAGTTGGTCCGCCTTTCAATCTCGGATGAAGGCAGGACTGTTCCCAAACTCAAGTCAGAATTTGTACAATTCAAAAAGGAGAAAGTTCAGCACCAAAGAAGTAGATACCTTGACTGTAGTCCAGGGTGCTATCAGCCATGGACCTAATCTCCCACGCCGGATGAGCCCTTTCACGCAGAGGACTCACCCGGTTCTTCACGAAGTCTCGAATTATATCTCGAGCCGTCAATCCTTCATTGACCAAGTGAAGAATCACCTCGGCATGCTTCGAAAGCTCCGAGTTCATCGCCGGGGGAATGTCTAACTCGCTCGACTTCTCCGGTCGCGAGTTTTCAAACCATAAACTGCTTTCGGACGGTGGAGAGCAGTAAAACCACCTTTGGTGCCACCCATGCACAGAATCTCGCAGGGGTGGGGAGGGATACTCCTTTTTATCCCTCAGCCGGAAGTAGATGCATCCGGCGGCGTTGGTGCTCTTCGACCACGCCGAAAAGTAGAATCGTCGGAAAAGATCCACGCTGGGATATACTCCGACGAAGGCCTCGCAGAGATGCTGAAACACCGCCAGTATCAGCATCGCATTTGGGTGGAGGTTGATCAGTTCCCACCCATAATGCTCGAGGATATCCTTTAGGAACCGACTCTCAGGGAATCGGAACCCGCAACGCAGATACTCCTCAAAAACCACCAACTCGCCTTCTTGGACAGTTGGGGTTTCTTGGTCCTTCTCCGCAGGTCGCCAGTTAATGAGCAGCCGCGGAGAAAGGATCTCCTCCTTCTCTAACGCCATCAGGCTCTCCTCAGAATGGTGAATGGATCTGCTCCAGGACGCCATCTTTGGTGTAGAATCAAAGGGGAAGCTGGCGATTTGGGGAAGATGAAAGCTGAAGAAAATGAGGGTTTTGAGCGGCGGGAATAATGAGGGTTTTAGCTGTGTGCCTTCTTTGAGAAGACATCTGCTCTTTTTATAGACCCAAGGCGACGCATTAATGAGTAAACGGCTCATTTCAAACGTTCCATTGAATGCTTTATTCATTTCCCATAATGGATACTGTCTCTGATAGACCCGATAAAGTACTCAGGCGTCGGATCTGAAACAAAAAGGCTTCTTTGTTTTGGAAACTAAAAGTGCAAAAGGACTGAAAAATTTTCAGTACTTTTCAGAAGGCGTTTTTCCTTTTTATACTTTGAACATTTTTTTCGAAAAAATCATGTAACTCAATTTTTGACGTACTGGAATGTTTCTAATTGGGTTATGGTTTTATCGAAATCATGTTTTAGGCTGAAACTTCGATCCTAATCGGAGTGACGGCCTGACCGAGTCCCAACTCTAGTCGAACCTTAGTTTTGACCGCGGCTTTGAAACTGATCGCGGAATCAGGGCAGGTCGCGGTGCTTTTTTCTTAAAAGTGATTTTGATCGCAGAACTAAAATTTCCTGTGTATGAATGGTCGCGAACATAAAGTTCATGGCTGTATTTTCGCACAGAAGATGTGGAGAATATTTCATGAGAAATAAAGAACTTTTATTTCTTACATTCTTTACATACAAAAGGGATGCAGTCAAGCAAAACATCGACTTGCTCCGAAAGAAGTTCACAAAGTTCCCCAAGGGACATGTTGTTGTCAGTAGGATGTACACTGGCAACTCCCAGGGAACTAGCAACTACCCTAAGTCTATCTATATCATCCCTAACAACAGACGCACTATTGTCCCTAATCAAATCAGAGAGTTCTCGCTGTTGCTGAGTGAAGTCCCTCTCTCGACGGAAATGGTGCGCCTCTTCTCGGGATCGATCAAAACATTCTGCTAAACGCAGAATCTTCGAGGCCATCTCCTCGGTCTTCTTCTCCAGGGCATTCTTCTCTTCCAGAAGGGTCTGTCCGGAAGGAAGAGATGGAGCAGCAGAAGGCTGATCGCTGGGGCCTCCTACCTCCTGCATTTTGCAAAAGTTAGTCGTACTAACTAAAATTATCAGCAAAAAGGGAGAAGAATTGTTACCTGTCCCGGTGCATAATCCGTTGATACACCCATCTTGGGAGGAAGATCATCATATGGTGGAAGAGCAACCTTCCCAGAAGAAGATTGCTTCGCCAACCGAATATGGCAATCATCTGGTCGAGGGATAGTCACCGCTTGCCGACCAGGATGTTGATCACCCAAAAGGATGGGAGAGTTGGATGTAAAGGGATCTTTTTCTAAGGATAAAGGCCTAACTTGTCGAGAGGCATGAACGGGGAGGGTCAAAGGAACTGAAGGAAGAAAGAAACTCGCTACGTTCTTCACCTTTGTTCCACTGGAAGATCCTTCGTCAACCTTGGGTTTCTTCCTTAAGGGAGACAGGACTTCATTCGTTTGAGACCCTTGTTCGACAATTTCCCCTTCATCGCTCTCAATCTCGATGATTTCATGATCTGCCATTGGGAGGGGTATGTGAAAAGGAAGAAGGCAGGATAACAAGAGAAGGACTTAGGCGTGGAGGGAAATTATGAAGCTTTACAAACCCAAGAACCTAGTATTTATAGCCGCCTGGGTGACGGTTTGCATTCCAGGCGCCTCGGGTTTCGTCAAAGCATTTACAATTTTACCTCGAGATAAAAACAATTCTACAGCGCTATCATTGCCTGTCACGTAATGTCAGAACCCGTCTTGAAAAACCAACCGTTTTCACTTAGTGCGCCACTAAGTGGAGAAGTTAAAAGGGCCGGGTTAAAAATCCAATGCACGGTTTTTTAAAATTCGAAATAAACATGTCTCTCCGTTTTTTTCGAATTTGGGGGCTAGCTGACGAGGATTGACACCCGGGTCACTTCTAATAAACTTTTGGTTCAAGACAGGTTCGAACCAGACATGTATCTGGTGATGCGAACTCAAGCTATTCTGAGGGGCATCGCCATGAGGTCGCAAGCTTTACGCGATCAGGTCGCAGCTTTACGCGGTCAGACCGTAAGCCTTGCGCGGTCAGAAGTTCGTGGGCTATACGCGAACTACACATTCGGGATATTGCGCGGTCAGCCAATATCCCGCAGTCAGAACATCTGCCGATCAGGATACTTGGGATCCATTTATTCGGTTGCCCATACAACAGGATATTCTAAGTATCCCGAAGATTCCTACACGTGGAGAATCAACCGTCAAAAGGTTAATACGTACAGTTATCCATGAATAACACATGTTTAACTTGCGTGGAGGTTAAGAGCAGTTCCAAAAACCGCATCCAACCGTCCGTGCAACCGATTGATGCAGTTTCCTCCACATGGCACCCTTTCGAGCAGTACAAAAGGATGGCATGGAGCATCAATCAGGGGGGATCAGAATCAATCGATCATCCGAAACATTGACCGAGAGATCGGAAGATCAAGAAATCCAAAATCATTCAAGTTAGCCAAGTCTACAGCCCACTTCACATAGCATTTTAGTAAGCCTTCTTTGGCTTATCCTTATATACTTTTACAGGAAAAATCCTCGCCTGTGAGGACTTTTTCCTCCAGTTGTAAACCTTTTACCACACTTAGTGAAATCTCAACAGGACGTAGGGCTTTTACTCCCACCATCGAGGGCCCGAACCTGTCTAAATTCTCTGTGCTCCTGTTCTCCATTGTTCAGCATACCTTCCCGAAGGGTCATCTTGAAAGGTCTCACAATTACAAATTCTGCATAAGTTCGGCTGAGGACTCCGAGTCCGAATGTCGACACATAGTGCATTCCTTTATAAGGTCGGTCTGTCCGTAGTTGAGACCAAGGTCTGTCTCCTGGAACTTCTTTTTTTCCCTTCTGGTGTTTTGAGCTATTACGGTCTGACCGTTTGTTATACCGGTTTGACCGAGAAATCGGTCTGACCGTGTTTTTGTACTACGGTCTGACCGTATGGCCGGTTTGTCCGTATATATCGGCCTGACCGTATAAGGTGTCCAGAAACTAGGTCGTCTCTGGACAGCTTCACGGTCTGACCGAAATAGGCTCCGGTCTGACCGTGTGTGTCCCTGACAAGGGCAGTTGAGCATTTATTGTGCCTGTTTAATGCCGTTGCAATTGCGGCGGTCTGACCGAGCTTGTACCTGCGGTCTGACCGCCAGGTGATCTTTTTCTCCCAACGGCCTGTAACGGCTATATTAATTGTGGGGGGTATATATACTCCCATGCACGGCCCTGTTCACATCTTTTTTTTGCACAATCTTGAGCATTGTCATCATCCTTGAGAGCCTAAGCTTGTTTCATACACTCTAGGGTTCAAATTCTCGAATTTGTGAGAGTGTGCATTTGAGATCTTCTAGTGCATTGCATTTAGATCATTAAATCAATCTTGTGGCACTAGAAGAAGGCTAAGTGATCATCACCGGCTTGTTACTCTTGGAGTTTGCCGGCTCCTAGACGGCTAGGAGAAAGGTTTTGAAGAGCTCTTCAAGGAAGATTGTGAAGAAGCCTCAAAATGTCGTGTGAAAGGTTTGAGCACGCCTTGCCGGAGCGGTAAAGTGCATCCTTAGTGAAATCGAGGTTTGGATAACTCATCACACTAATCCGACTCAAGATCTAGGTCACTTCTCGAGAGAAGGTTGACTAGATAGAGGAGCGGTTAGAGATTTGAGTTTGCCTCAACGTGGATTAGGGGTGATCGGCAAATCACCGAGACCACGGGATATATCCTTGTGTTGGAATTGTGCTTTGTTCATATTGTGTTACTTATTTGCTCTCATTATCTAAATTGCTTGATTAATTGCTAAATTGTTAAAATCACCTATTCACCCCCCTCTAGTCGATATCCTAGATCCCTTTCAATCGTCAATGTTGAGTTCTCCATCAATCGATTTACCTCTACCTATCGGAAGATCGGGACACCATTCACATCAACTGTGGCTCAGGTGCTGCCCAAGGCCACACAAGCTTCACCTCATTCTCCTTCCTCGACGGAGGATGAGGAAGCCCTAGGCCGTGCTGTGGCCACTTCAACCTTGTCCTTCCCGGTAAGAGCTCTAAATCTTTTGGTTTTATCCTAGTTAATAGATCCTTACCTCGAAGTAAGTTGATGATCTTGTGCAAGGGAGCGAATCCGGGGAAGAGCTGGGCAAGGTGAAGGCAGAGCTGAGGGCCCTCCAGGAGGAGCACAAGCACCTTGAGGAGAAGTACATTTGGCGGGGGCTCGACTTGGATGACTTCTTCAAGCGCATTGAGCGTTTGAAGGCAAGCTTTGACCGGGCCAGGGAGACCGTGAGGCTGGCTCGGCAAAAGGAGCAGCTTGTTAGCGAGGAGAAGCATGCCGCGGATGTAACCATCACCGGCTACGGTCTCACCATGAAGGATACCCTCGCAAAACTGAGGGAGGTCGTAGGCCTTCTCGAAGCATATGTGGTTGATCCTAAGAAGGACAACTTGTCACTAAAGGAGTCCTGCGTCCTGGCTGCCAATCAAACTGACTTTATTTTGGATGCAGTTAGGGCTAAGGCCGATCCTTAACCTGGCCCTTCGTATATTTACTTTTTGTTTTTGTAAATAATGAAAAAATAGTTTTTCTCATGTCAATTTTTCAATTTTTGTTCATGAACTATGTCCAGCACTTTCTTAGACTTCTATCTTATCTCTTTCCTTGGCTCTTGGCAACCATAGAAAGGTATATGCGCTGCGTGCGATCATGGAATGATTATCGCGATCATGGAACGATTGTCACAGGGCAGTCATGCGTGATCATGAGAGCGGAAATCTTTGTCTGAAGTGAAAAGGCTTTCTGAAAAAGATGTTTTTGTGCTGAAAAAGGCGTTTTAGTTTCTGAAAAGACGTCTTTTTGGTTCGACTTCCCGTTGAACGTTCGCAAGACTGTGAGTGCGCGTGTCAGGTTTGTTTTGACATGAATTTAATGCAAAACACCTTTTTTCACGTGGTGTGAACATCGACCAAGAACTCGAGGGAAGTGGGCTTCTTGCACTGCGGTTTCCGCTTGCTGGAAAGTGATTTCATGCAGGAGGTCCTCGCCCATTTTGATTTGGAGTTGGTGAATCTGAATGCCAACTCAATGTTGATCCTCGCCACCTTCCAGCATTTGTGCGAGGTGTTCATTGGGGTTTTGCCCAGTGTTGCACTTTTCCGTCAATACTACTTTTTGGCGATGTCGAAGGGCACGACAGCGCCGGGTTGTGTTTACTTCCGCTTGCGGGAGAAGAAAGACTTTGTCCCCTTTCCATTGCATGACTCGGTGCATAAATGGTACCAGAGGTGGTTCTAGTGCACTGCGCCTGAGGAGAGTCATCTTTGGTTCACCAATCAGCGACCGAAGAAGAGCAAAGAGAAGGATAACACCCCTTCCCTCGACGAAGAGCAAAAGAAGCAAGCCCAAGTACTGAGATTTCTCATAGATGCGGGCTTGACTACTCGGGATGTGATCCTCGATTTTGTGAAAAATGGGATCAGTCCTTTGAAGAAGAGGGATCACCCAGTGTGGGAGATCAAAGCGATGGAGGACGCTACTAGGGATGGCAGCCCTGGTAAGTTGATAGGACATGTCTCAATTTTGTTTGTTGTTGGAGGTGTTGGTTGATAGTTAGTATTGTCCAGAGTTGGCCTCTTCTAATGTTGAGGTAAGGGCCAATTACTTGTTGAAGGCTTTTAATTTTGCAGAGGAAGGTTACCCAAGCATGTCGAGGCCGGAGAGGCTTGTTGGGAGTGCCGACAAAGTTGTGCAGGCACACTAAAATGTATGTTTCCTTCAGCAAACTGGGACAAATCGTGCTATCGAGATAAGGCTGACCAACGAACATGCCATGTTGATTTGCGTAGATGGCAAAGGGCCAAGTAGCTAAAGCCAAAAGGGGCATCGATGATGCAGGTCCTTCTGGTGGTCCTTTGAAGCGGCTAAAGAAAACTCAAAAACCCAAAGGACCTGCTTCACCTAAAGCTACCAAGTCAAAGGTGTCAACCCCTAAGAAGGCCATGTCGAAGACGGCCATGGGGGTGGCTTCATCGAAAGCCACTGGAACATTTATAGTGGCAATCTTGGTAAAAAGTCATGCCTCTCGTATTCTAACAAATACGATTGGGAATCACTTCTTGCTCGTACAGGGGGAAGGAAGCGATGAAGAGGAGGATGAAACTCCCCTAATCCTTCGGAGGAGAAGGCTGGTAGAACCATCAAAGGGACCTTCCCCGAAGGCATTATCTTTGCTGCTATCCGTCCAAAGCGGAGTGTTGAGTTCCCGAAACCTTCTGGGACTCAGTATTAGGTAAATAGTTTCCCTGATTAAGTTATATCGCTTAGTTGGGATTGACTTATCTGATTCTGAATTGAATTTATAGGTCTCCCATGACCATGGCTGTGTCTACCCCAGGGAGCGAAATTTTACCAGCTATGGTCGGAGGGGAAGAAACTGCCGTGGTAGTGCGACCTACCATGAGTGAGATTGCGGTAGAGCCAGTGGCCACTGTTGAATCCACCGTGACCACTGAGGTTGCTCCCTTGTAGAATGTCTTTGAAGACCCTACAAGCTTCCTTGATGGGGTGGTTCCAGATGTCGCATCTATTGAACCCGTCTATGATAGTGGGGTTGATGTCGCAGTGACGACCACGACCATGGGGATGGACGAGCAGGCAAAGGTCTCTACTCCCCCAATGGTCGAAGGGACCATGCAGCTCTCTGCTTCTCAGCACCCTGCTTTGGAAAGGCGGGCGCGTGATGATTTGGCTTCCTCCAGCCAAAGCAGTGGATCTGAAAAGTTACTGGAGAATTTTTTGGAAGTAAGTAACACCTCTAGCACATAATGTATAGTTTGTATCTGGGAATTGTTTTCAGATTTCTGTTGCTGTTCTTTTGCAAAACTCTACTCGCAACGCAACCATGGTTGGTCTGCTGATAGAGCAATTTAAGGTCGTTCAAGCAGAATGTGACCTCATAAAGCAGTAAGTGTCTTGCTTTACCTTTAGTTCTTATGATGGACTGGAATGACAATATTTGGGTATTGTTGCAGGGAAAACTCTGTTTTACTAAAGGAGATTGCCGTGGTGCGCAATAGTGAAGAAGTTGCAGTGGTCGAGGCTCTGAGGGAGAATAATCAGAAACTCTCAAACACCCTCGCATCCTTGGAGGAGAAGACATGATTACATGATTCTCTCCAAGGAGAAAAAGAGAGCCTCGCATCGATGTGCAATAAATTGCAAGCCGACGTTGATTGTAAGTTCAACTCAGCAGAAGTTATCATTGCTTGTTTGAACGTAAGAGTGTATGTTATTGAATGTGTTTCCTTCTTGGATCAGGTTAGAGAGAAATAAATCTCAAGCTGACCGAGGAGAGGAACCAACTCGAGGAGAAGTTCATCAGGTGAGTACACGACCTCGAGAAACTTCACGGTATCATTAATCATCTCCTGTCTGCCAATGAGAAGGCCAAAGAGAAGACAAAATCAGCTCTTGCCGAGAAGGAGAATTTGGAAGAGATCATCAAAAACTATTGTCTCATTGAGAAAAATACTCTGGCCAAACTGAAGGTAGTTGCGGACTCGTTTGATGCAGAAACTGTCAACCCCGAGGGGGATGATTTATTACTTGGAGTCTTGTAGCCTGGTCGCCACACAGTCTGACTTGCTTGTCACTAATATTCCAGAGTTTGTGAGGAAGCGCCAAGAGACATTGAAGACTGACGTCAGTGAAGTGGCCTCTTCTATACTCTACAAACTTAGACATCACCATGGCCCGGATTTGGACTTGAGGCCAACGGTGGAGAGCATTGTTTTTTACAGCGAGGATCAACTGGACGCGACTAGGGTCGAAGTTAAGGATCTTGTAGAAAACCTATTACATGATCTCAGCCTTCGTCGATGCACTATTGTTTATCGTACCTTTTGAGAGGTTAATAATGAATATGCAATGATTTTTCTTTAATTATTGTACCTTGCAAATACACATGATTAGTAGGATTAACAAAAACTATGTAAAATGCTTGAACTTAAAACTGAATGTTACAATTATATTCCCCTAGCCCCCTCCTGCGATCGATAATACTGGAGACATAGTGTTACGATTGCAGGATTGGAATGGCTGAAATGATTTTGAACTAGATGTCATCGAATGATGGACTTGAGAGCACGTGTATATAAAGTCATAAGTTTATTGCTAACTGACAGCCACCCGAACGATCAGAACATTCTAGTAAGTTTCTTAGGCATTGAGAAACGGCTTATAAAGAAATGTCTTATCTAGATGCGACCATGAGATCGGCCAGCGAATCAGCTTAATCGTTATAGTAAGGTGCTTAGGACGATTAACCCCCGGGTGTGACCCAGAGAATGGAAAATGGGAATGTAACCATAACATAAAATGAAAAAGTTATTGACAATGGAAAATGGGAAGGGAAAATGTACTTACACATAAAACTTGTACAGTTGGTCGATGTTCCAAGTATTGGACAGAACTCTGTCATCTTCTATAGCTAATCGAGCTGATCCAGTTGCGGCATTGAAACCACAGTGTAGTGACCTTCCCACTGGGGGGAGAATTTAATGCAATTAGACTGATTTTGGATCTTTCTCAAAACTAAGTCTCCCACGTGAAGGCTACGTGGTTGCACCCTTTTGCTGTGATATTTACACAGAGCTTGTAAATATGTTGCAGACCAAAACAATGCTTGATTGCACTTTTCTTCTAGAAGGGCGAGTTCGCCTTCACGTGTTTCGATTGGATTTGTGGTATTGAAGTTGGTCACGCGAGGGGAGCCAAGTTGTATTTCACTGGGCAACATGGCTTTGACACCAAAAACCAATTCGAGAGGCGTGTTGCCCGTGGCTCTACTGGGTGTGGTATGAAGTACCCATCAGATGGAGTAGAGTTTGTCTACACAAGTCCCCGAGCGTATTTTAAGGCGGGCGAACATGCGTGTCTTAACCCCTTGAATGATTTGCCCGTTGGCACGTTCAACTGCCCCGTTGCTTTGCGGATGCGCAACGGAGGCGAAACAAACTTTGGTACCAATATCGTCGCAATAGTCGAGGAAAAGACCATTAGCGAATTGGGAACCATTGTATGTAGTGAGGCTATTTGGGGCACCAAATTGCGTTACGATGTTCTTATGAAAGAACTTTTGCACCGCAGCGGCGGTAATGGTTCAGACTGGTTCAGCCTTGATCCATTTGGTGAATGTGTCAATGGCTATGAACAGGAACTTATATCCATTGACTGCTTGGAACATTGGTCCCAGAATATATATCCCCCATACGGCGAATGAAAATGTTAATGGGATAGTTTGTAATGCATATACCGGTTGATGAGTTTGTCTAACATGAAATTGACACTGGGGGCATGTCTTGACCAAGTGTCTGGCATCGTTTAGTGCCGTAGGCTAGTAATACCCTTGTCGACAAGCTTTTCTGACCAGTGTTCGATAGGATGCATGTGTGCCGTGTTGCATCTAGGCCTTCATGCCTAACCCTAATTTTGATGATTAATGAAAACTAAGTGTTTCAGACTGTCTGTGTTTTTTAGATTGTTTGATACAGAGCTTCGTTGGGAAGATAGTCGATGATCCGTTTGAGACCTAGCCTTGGTTTTCGCACTAGGCTCGCCCAGATTCTAATATGAGGAATAACGGGATCTTACTCGGAAATACCGAAACCCAAAGTAATTGCACAACTCTTTATTTCAAAGAGGGCTTTACACGTCGAACGTTGGGCACACTTGCCTACGTCGAAGGAACTATAAGTGTCTAAAACTCAAATAAGTTCTATGACCCTTCGATTGAGTTCGATGATCTAAACTAGACCTATTACAAGGTATTTATAGTCCAATCGTATGAGTACGTATCAGACTTAATAACCTAAACGTATTAGACTCATATAACTAATTCTAAACAGATAAGCTTAGTTATACACATTCGGATCGGATTACAATTCCGAACAGTGAACAAATTCCTTTTCCTGGTCGCGGACCAATCCAAGGTCGCGGACCCATATGCGATCAGGACTTGGTCGTGAAGCCGTATGCGATCAGGACTTGGTCGCGAAGCCGTATGAGATCAGGACTTGGAGATCCTCCCAGATCATGACTCCCTTGTTGAGAAGGAGCCAACCCCTGTTGCGACCTCTCAATCAAACTGGAGATGTGGAAATTGGGCTTGTCCATGTTCTTTGGTGTACCACTTTGCCGCACGTGCTCGTTGATCTTTCCACCGATTCGAAAAGTCTCCTTGGTGCCACTGCGGGTGGTAGTCACCTTCTTCTCCAGAATCACATCTTCACGTAGAGGTTCGTCTCGCTGATAGACCAAGTCTTCAACAGATGGTACTATGGTATTTGGCTCATCATCCAGCATTGAAGGATCAAAGAGTTTGAATCCTTCCCAAGGTCGCAAACCTTTTCATGGTCGCAAATCCGTTGCGAGCTCGACCTGAGATCCTCTCGGATCATGACTCCCCTGTTGAGAAGGAGCCAACACCCGTTGGTGACCAACTGTGAAGATGTAGAGAACGACTGGGAGTTTTGGAACGAACACACGATGAGCAATGCTACAATCGTCGGATCGAATGTATGGATAGGCGCTCATGGAGCTTGTCACCTCCATCATGGATTGTGGCCTTGGCCACTCGCGGATAGCCTTCCCCTTGTCGAGGTTGATATCATCACCGATCCCAAAGCTAGGATTGCGAAGTTTGAATAGTGGCGCCGTAGAGACAAGTTGCATGTCGTCTTCGACTAGTCGTTGTGGTGATCGACTATGTACCTCTACGAATAGCTCGTTGTTTTCTTCCGACAAGCTTGCTAAACAACCACCACTTTTTATACTTGATGCAGCACAATCCTCTTGGCTAATTGGATGCATCATGCTCAGCACACACTTGGAGCATGCATTGACAATCCGTTTCGCCTGATTTGCTATCACCAAGTTCTTGGTGTCGACGTGGTCATTTTTGCTGATGATAAATTTCATCCCAGCCTTTGTGAGGTCGTATTCTTGAGCTCTTCGGTAGTAATGGGTGTCACGATCGTACAAGAACGGACTTCCAAAAATCACTTGGCAAATATCGATAGGGATGACATCGCATTGAACCTCGTCGATGTAACGAGCAGATATTGCAAACTTTAGAGTACACTGACTCTTGATTTGCTGATTCACGTCAGAAGTGAACCATCCCAGAGGATATGGTCGAGGATGATGAGTCGTCTGCAAACCAAGTCGTCGAACCAGCCCGGAGGAGACCAAATTCTTTTGGCTTCCAGGGTCGAAGATGGCTGCGACCACCTCGTGCTTCACCTGTATGTTAACAGTGAACAATTCCTCTGTCGGGTTGTGGTCAATTGATGAACCCAAACCTTTCTCCTTCGGCATTGCCATTAGAGACAAGGTCGTGTCCGCCTTTTCAACCGAATCCAACTGGATAATTTCCTCTGCGAGCGGAATAGAAGTAACCTTAGATGTTCGTGTGCTTGGTTCATCCCTCCTTTTTCTTTCTGGACACAGTTCAGGATGAAGTTTATAACACTTCTCTTTTGTGTGCCCAGCAACATGACAATGCTCACAAGTGTTACCCGTATCGTGGGTACCCTCTCCGGAGCTCGTCGTGGTTGAAATCTCCCTGAAGTTCTTGTCGTTGCGGGTCTTATTCTTCTTCTCAATCGCCAAAGCAGTCATGCTCGCGGTCGAGATGTCTTGAACTCTGAATAGACTTAGCTCAGTACTGATCGATTTCTGAAGTCCAGATGTGTACTTCCGAAATACCTGAGGGTCGGATAGCATATGCCAATGACCATTGCTTGTCGCCGAAACTCTGTCGTATAGTCTTGGACGGTCTGGTCGCGCCGTTGGCATAATCTGTGCCAACGCTCCCATCTCTCCTCAAGGTAGCCCATCGGATAGAATTCTTGTCGCAAAAGTCGTTTGAATTGACCCCACGCAAGGTCGTCAGCTTCACCACTGGCGACAAGGGCCTCCCACCATGTCTTGGCGTGGTCCTTCATCTTCAAAGGTGCAAATTTGACCTTTTGAGCGCTACTGAACCCTTTCAGGTCAAAGTAGGTCTCAAGTTGGTCGATCCAAGAATCCAGCTTCTCGGCATCGATTACCCCATCATATATGGGTATATCAATCTTAGCGTCGACTTTAAAAGATCCGACAGCTAAGGAGGTGTTGGCGAGGTCGTCGGTCTTGTGGTCGCCTTCATCTTCATCTTCGTCTGCCCTGCGCAAGTCTTCACCAGTCTTCTCACCCATAACCTTCCCTCCTTCAGGAGGTACAATCATGGCCTGCTGCTTAATCCAAGCAAGCACGGTTTCCATGCCGGTGGAGAACTTAGCCACTTGTTCGGTTAGGTTAGCTTGAACAGAGGTATCGTCAGACATTGTCGGAGACGCGGCTGTAGGAACCGTCAATTGATCGCTTGGAGTTTCGCCGGAGGTTTTGTAACCCTGACGAGTCTTCACCATCCACAGGATAGGAAAGTTGCTCTGATACCAACTTGATCCATTTAAGACCTAGCCTTGGTTTTCGCACTAGGCTCGCCCAGATTCTAATATGCGGAATAACGGGATCTTACTCGGAAATACCGAAACCCAAAGTAATTGCACAACTCTTTATTTCAAAGAGGGCTTTACACGTCGAACGTTAGGCACACTTGCCTACGTCGAAGGAACTATAAGTGTCTAAAACTCAAAGAAGTTCTATGACTCTTCGATTGAGTTCGATGATCTAAACTAGACCTATTACAAGGTATTTATAGTCCAATCGTATGAGTACGTATCAGACTTAATAACCTAAACGTATTAGACTCACATAACTAATTCTAAACAGATAAGCTTAGTTATACACATTCGGATCGGATTACAATTCCGAACAGTGAACAAATTCCTTTTCCTGGTCGCGGACCAATCCAAGGTCGCGGACCCATATGCGATCAGGACTTGGTCGCGAAGCCGTATGAGATCAGGACTTGGAGATCCTCCCGGATCAGTCGAGATGAACAAGACGAATCCAACACAAAAGAAGTAAAAGCACAAGTCGCAACGAATGAAGTCGAGACGAAAATTGCAAAAGCGCAAAGGACCTAAGGTAATCTGAATTTTCATTTTCTCCCGATCTCGGCGTTTGGAGATTGATCGGTTAAGGACTTTGTTGCTTAGATTTTAACCGTACTATAAAGAGGGGTGGCAAAAGTCCTCTCTTCATCTCCAACATAAACCGAGAAACTTAGGTCATTGCATTGCATTTATTTGATTGGATTTGATTTGAATTTGGTTTGAAAGATTTAGATTTTCAGTTGAATTTTTGACAGCAGAAGAGTTTTTCAATTTTACAAAAAGATCTAGGTAGATTTGGTTTTTTCTTCTGTTCACAAAAATGTAGCCCTTAAAATTATCTTTCAAACGAGATATTAAACACCTCTTTTGGATTTCTGGATTTAAAGTTATAGCTATTTTTGTTTAGGCTAACTGTCAGTTTGCTAAACTGACTGTCAGTTTGAATGTCAGTTTGTGTTAACTGGCAAATGTCCAGAGAGTGTGTTTTTCGGGCTCAAATTTTTTGTACTAAACTGACTGTCAGTTTGTCCATATTGACTGTCAGTTGGGGTTTCAACCACAGTTGTTTTCATCTGAGTTTCTATTTGTTTTGGTCGAGTTTTTGGTCGAACTGACTGTCAGTTGTGGGTTTCAAGTTTCCATAAACGACCACAAATGTCTAGCTATTTTTTATCCATAAATTTTGTCGACCGTTGTGTACGAAACTGACTGTCAGTTAGGCAAACTGACTATCAGTTAGTGTTGCTGATTTTCAGCCCTAGCTCCAACGGTTCTTTTGATTGCTGAGGCTATAAATAGGGTCTTTGGGCATGTGTTTTATAAAACAAGCAGCCTCCTCTCATACACATTCTTGAGCTTTAGTTTCTTATATAAAATCTTGATCTTTTGATCAATTCGAGTGATTTTCAGATCCACCGAGTGCTTTTGTTCAGTTCATTTTGCATCCTATTAGTTTCTCGGTGATTATTTGGAGGTCTAGAGAAGACCTCGTTGCCTATTACTCTTGGTGAGCACCCTCACCTAGACGGTTCGGAGGCGTGGCCGTTGACCTCTCCAGTTTGGAGATTGTTGGAGAGGCTCGGCAAAAGTGTACGAGGCATCGGTGCTCGCCTTTCCGGAGTGGACAAGGAGCAACTACTAGTTGATAATACCCTTCGTGGGTATTGAGGCAAAACTCAAGTAACTTGAGTGCTTCAACAAGGATTAGTGGAGATTGGGCGAGTCTTCAATACCTTGGTAAAAATCACTGTGTTCGTTCTCTTCTCTTCTTGCTCATATTATTATTTGTTCTTGATTTCAAATATTTGTTTTAAATTTAAAGTTTTAAAAGTCTCCTATTCACCCCCCTCTAGTCGGCATCCTTGATCCTACACATGGTATCAGAGCTTGGTCTCTCGATTCATTAGGCTTTACCGCCTAGAGAGAGGATGTTTACTGATGGTTTCTCTCTTGGTCATACCAGCCATGCGCCGATCTTTGATGGGACAAATTATCCCTATTGGAAAGTGCGCATGTCAGTATTCCTAGAGGCCATGGGGCTTGACGTATGGGATATTGTTAAACTCGGTTTTACTCCTCCGGATGATCCGGCAAGTCACTCTAAGGATGATAGGAGAAAACTGCATTTAAATGCCCGTGCGAAAAATGCACTCTTTGCGGGTTTGTCTCTAAATGAGTTCAACCGTGTAAGCAATCTCACGACTACTCATAAGGTTTGGACCACCCTCGAAGAAATTTACGAGAGCACAACTAAAGTCAAAGAGGCAAAGCTGCTTATGGTGAGGCAAAGATATGAGACATTCACCGTGTCCTCAACTGAGTCCGTGGACTCCATGTTCACTCGGTTGAATAATATTGTGAATGAACTCAAGGGGCTTGGAGTCGTTTTTACTGACCTTGATATTGTGAGAAAGATGCTTAGGGCCTTACCTGAAAGTTTCGACACCTTGGTCACGGTACTCACAAACTCCGATTTGTCGACCACAACACCGACCGATCTCTATGGGAACCTCATCACCCATGAGATGCACAAAAAGGAGAAGAAGGAAGCAGCTGAACCCTCGGAGACAAAGAAGAAGGCTTTGGCTTTCAAAGCCAACACAAAGAACGATTCAAGTGATGGCTCATCCGATGAAGATCTAGCACTCATGGTAGAAAATACTCAAAAACTTCTCTGCAGGTTGCATAAGAAGGGTGTCAACCTTGACACACGACCAAAGGGACAGAAGCAAAACAACTTCAAGGACATCATTTGCTATGGATGTCATGAAAAGGGACACATAGCTTCAAGATGTCCAAACAAGAACAAGGGATGGAACAAAAAGAAGAAATTCTTCAAGAAGAAGAATGAAGAAACCAAAGAAGCATGTTTCGGAGAGTGGATGTCCGGATGTGAGAGCTCCGACTCCGACTCCGGCGACGAAAGAAGCTGCTCCAAGAAGATGGCCGGATTAGCTCTTGGCAACATCAACACTTCAACTAGCTCATCCCTTTGTCTTATGGCTAAAGGCAATGAAAAGGTACACTCTAACGATCCTTCATATGATTATTTAGTTGAAATGATTACCGAATTAAATGAAGTTTCTGGAAAGACTAAAAAGAAGTATAAGCCGCTTAAGGAAGAACATTCTTCTCTACGCGCTCAATACTCCGAACTGAAAGATTCATATGAAAATTTGCTTATTAAATACATTACTCATGCTCCATCTAAAGTTGATGTATCCACTTCAAGTGATTTAGATGATTCTCCTTCTAGTAGTCATCATATTTCATGTGCTTCAAATGACAATATCTTGAATGAAAATAGTGAACTTAAGACACAAGTCGAAAGACTTGGAAAAGGCTTAGAAAACTGCTACAAAGGCAAAGTATCTCTTGATCTAATCCTTAGTAAACAAAAATGTTCATTTAGAAAAGAAGGATTAGGATACTTTCCGAAGAAAGGAAAGAAACCAAACACCAAAACTGTCTTTGTTAAAGCATGCAACACATTTTGTTATAAATGCCATGAAACTGGTCATTCGCATGAAGCATGTCCCTTAATGACTCCAAATTATTTTAATACTTGCTACATGCTTCAAAAGTCGAAGAAAGGTTATGCTATAGCAAAGTATGTTGGCGCACCCATGTTAAATAAAACGAAGAAATCAATTTGGGTGCCCAAAGCTTTGATTGCTAACATTAAAAAACCCAAAAAGGTTTGGGTACCTAAAAGGACTTAATTCTTTTTATGCAGGTGAACTACAAGATCGGTGGGAGGCATTGGGTTCTAGATAGCGGATGCTCCGAACACATGACCGGCAACAAGAAATTGTTCACCTCACTTGAAGACAACTCAAGCGAGAATCAAAAGATTACCTTTGGCGACAACCGTCAAGGAAATGTGGTAGGCTTGGGTCAAATTGCTATTTCCAACGATCTCTCAATTTCGAATGTTTTGTTGGTTGAATCTCTGAACTTTAATTTGCTTTCCATTGCACAAATTTAAGATTTTGGTTTTCGTTGCACATTTTATCCCAAAGAAGTTTTAGTTGAAAGTTTAAAAGATAATTCTTTGATTTTTAAAGGCTTTCGTTGTGGAAATCTTTATTTGGTTGATTTTCATTCAAAAGATGCATCTCTTTCAACATGTCTTGTCTCTCAAATCTCAAAATGTTGGCTATGGCATAGACGACTTGCACATGTTGGAATGCATCAATTGAGAAAACTTTTAAAACGTGATTTGGTTGTTGGCTTAAAGGATGTGAATTTTGAAAAGGACAAACCTTGTAGCGCCTGTCAAGCTGGCAAGCAAATAGCTACTTCACATCAAACTAAGCGCATTCTTTCGACTTGCAAACCTTTGGAACTATTGCATATGGATTTATTTGGACCTTCTGAGTTCCAAAGTATCAGGGGTAGCAATTATGGTTTTGTGATTGTTGACGATTTTACTCGCTACACTTGGTTTTCTTTATTTCTCAAAAATCTGAAACCCCCGATGTTTTCAAAAGTTTTGCAAAACTTGTTTCCACGGAATTCGAACTATCCATCAAGAAAATCTGCAGTGATCATGGTGGAGAGTTCGTTAATTCAACTCTATTTGATTTTTGTGACTCTTGGAATCAAACACGAATTTTCTACTTCTTACACTCCACAGCAAAATGGAGTTGTTGAAAGGAAAAATCGAACACTTATAGAAATGGCAAGAACTATGCTAAGTGAGTATGATACTCCTACTCGCTTCTGGGCTGAAGCCGTACATACCGCTTGCTACTCTATAAACCGACTTTATTTGCATCATCTTCTATATTTGACTCCTTATGAACTTCTTATTGGGCGCAAGCCAAATATTTCTTATTTCCGAGTTTTTGCATGCAAATGCTATATTCTTAAGAAAAGAAATTTTGGCTGTAAGTTTCAAAGAAGAGTAGATGAAGGCTTTCTAGTCGGATACTCCACCACTAGCAAAGCTTATCGCATTTTTAATAAAAATACTGGTTGTATTGAAGAATCTTGTGATGTCGAATTTGATGAAACTAATGGCTCACAAAAGGAGCAAGTTTCTTGTGAAGTTTCAGGTGAAGATCTTCAAGAAGCCATGAAGAACATAACCATTGGAGACATCAAGCCAAGAGAAGAAGATCAAGAAGATGATGTCAACATTGAAAATGTTGATCAAAGTGTACCACAACCTCACATTGATCCTCCAAAACCAAGTCAAGAAGACGCAGCAAAAGTAGAAGCACCTAGACAGCGCCAAACGATCACCAAGGATCACCCTCTAGACCAAATATTGGGTGACGTCAGTAAGGGTGTTCAAACTCACTCTCGTATTGCTGCATTTTGTGAACATCATTCATTTGTGTCTTCTTTAGAACCTAAACATGTTAATAAAGCTCTAAATGATCCTGATTGGGTAAATGCCATGCATGAGGAATTTAATAATTTTTCTAGAAATGAAGTTTGGACTTTAGTAGAAAGACCCAAGGATCATAATGTAATTGGAACAAAATGGGTTTTCAGAAATAAGCAAGATGAGAATGGTGTAGTAATCAGAAACAAAGCTCATCTTGTTGCTCAAGGTTTCACTCAAGTCGAAGGTTAGACTTTGGTGAAACTTTTGCACCTGTAGTAAAACTTGAAGCTATTCGTATTCTTCTTGCTTATGCATCGTGTTTCAATATCAAACTTTTTTCAAATGGATGTTAAAAGTGCTTTCTTAAATGGTGAAATCTCTGAACTTGTTTTTGTTGAACAACCTCCTGGATTTGAAGATTCAAAATTTCCAAACCATGTATTCAAGTTGTCTAAAGCTCTCTATGGTTTCAAACAAGCTCCTCGAGGTTGGTATGAATGACTTAGAGACTTTCTTTTATCAAAAGGTTTTAAAATTGGGAAGGTTGATACAACTTTGTTTACAAAGAAAATTGAAAAAGATTTGTTCATTTGTCAGATATATGTTGATGATATTATCTTTGGATCTACTAATGAACATTTCTGTCATGAGTTTGGAGAGATGATGTCTAGGGAGTTCGAGATGTCCATGATTGGTGAGCTGAGCTACTTACTTGGACTCCAAATCAAGCAACTCAAGAATGGTACGTTCGTGAGTCAAACAAAGTACATGAAGGACCTACTCAAGCGCTTTGGGATGGAAGACGCTAAGGCAATCAAAACTCCCATGGCAACAAATGGACATCTAGATATGGACAAAAGCGGAAAATTGGTCGACTCTAAATTTTATAGGTCTATGATTGGTAGTCTTTTGTATCTTACTGCATCTAGGCCTGATATCATGTTTAGTGTGTGCTTATGTGCTAGATTTCAGTCAGATCCTAAGGAATGTCATTTAATTGCTCTTAAAAGAATCCTTAGGTATTTAAAATGTTATCCCAATTTAGGTCTTTGTTATCCGAAAAATGCAAATTTTGAATTAATTGGATTTTCGGATTCTGATTATGCTGGGTGCGAGATTGATCGTAAAAGCACATCTAGCAGCTGTCAGTTGTTGGGGAGATCATTAGTATCATGGTCATCTAGGAAGCAAAATTCTGTAGCTCTCTCCACAGCTGAAGTTGAATATGTGTCTGCAGGCAGTTGTTGTGCTCAATTACTATGAATGAAGCAGACATTTTTGGACTATGGAATAATTTTTGATAAAGTGCCACTCTTGTGTGATAATGAAAGTGCCATGAAAATTACAAATAATCCTGTTCAACATTCTAGAACTAAGCATATTGAAATACGCCACCATTTTATTAGAGATCATTTGGCAAAAAGAGATATTGATGTGAATTATGTCAGAACAGATATGCAACTAGCATATATTTTCACCAAACCCTTAGATGAATCAAGATTTTTCTTTTTAAGGGGTGAACTGAACATTATTGATATATCAAATGCTAGTTGATGTGCTAAATGTGCTATTTGTATAAAATAATATTATTTTCCTCCCTCTCTGGTCTTAATCTGCTTCTGGTCGAAATTGACCAAACTGATAGTCAGTTCATCTAACTGACAGTCAGTTTAGTACTTAGGAGCCTGTTCTTAGTCTCTGGTCGAAGTCGTTGACCAAACTGACAGTCAGTTTCAAAAACTGACTGTCAGTTATGTACAATTGATTTTGGTCGTAGCTCCTGTTTGCTTTCAAGTCTCAAACTAACTGTCAGTCTCATACACTGACTGTCAGTTTCAAAACTCAGTTCTGTGAACTAACTGTCAGTATGGTACACTGATTGTCAGTTCCATGTTTCTGAGTTTGGAACTGACTGTCAGTTGCGGGGTCCCGAACCCTAAAACCCCCGTTCTATTTCTTTGCCCTCTCGCCTCCTCCTTTCGCCGCCGGTGTCTCCTCATCGTGCTGTGCCACCGCCAAACCTCGCCGGCGCCTCCTCCTCGCTGTCGACGAGCACCGCCGCCCTCTTTTGCGCCTCCACCGCATCTAGTCGCCGCCGTTTCGTCGCCCCTTTTGCCGTGGCCGTAGATTCGCCGTGGGCAGCTCGCCGGCGTTGAGTTTCTTCTGTGCTTCCCAAACTGTGCTGTGCCTCCACATCTCAGTTTGATCACTGTCTCCGGTTCGTCGTCAGCAGCATCCTCTGCTCCACTTGGCTGTTCTGTTCAGGTCCTCTGTTCCCTCTATTTTTTTTCAATTCTCTTATTCATCATGTCGGAGCAACCGGGACCTTCTCATCGTGTGGCCCGATGAAAGAACGCGGCAAACAGCTAGCGTTCATCGGGTCAGACGTCTGAGACCCGGCCTTCGCCTCCGCCTGAGCGCGTGCCTATGGATTATTCCCGGTGGCATGCAAGCCACCTTCGCTCTCTTCGCTCAGTGAACCCTTAACTCTCGCCGCGTCCCACTGGTCACGACGCGTGCGACGTCCTCACCTTCTACACAAACCTCCACCTAGATCTGTTCACTAGTGTTTACAGCCGCGCACCCATTTTCACTCACTGCTCTCTATCATGGGGTACGATCGCCTCTCGCACAGGCATCGTCACCCTAGCTGATCTTTTTGGCTCCATAGGGATCCGCGACCATGTCGCCGATTCTTCTCTTCACTGGGCTGAGCAGCACATTCGCCAGTTTTATTCCACCGATTTCATTTCCCCTAAGCGCGACTTCATGACCTTCATGGCGGGCCTCCGGGTTCACACCGTCACGAAGGAGCAGATTGAGTCTGCGCTAGGACTGGTTTGTCCAGCATCTGGGCGCCAGCTCCACACTCTTCCAAATCTTGAGCATCGGGAGGTGGCCATGCTTTATTCCAACCCATTTCAGCTCCGTCACATTGCTGGCCTGCGCCGCGATGTTGACCTAGCCCTGCGGATCCTCCGTCTCACTCTTGTTCCCATGAGCGGAGATAGGGCTAGGATCACCTATCTGGCCCTCCACGTCCTGATCTCTATCTTTCAGGAGGAGCCATTCGACGTTGCTGATCTCATCATCAATGAGATTCAGCACATCCTTCTCTCTCCGCGTCGTCAGTTGATATACGCTCCGTATATCATGGAGGTGCTCCTTCATATTCGGGCTGTGGATTCTGAGCTCCCACGGCCCCATCATCCGCTTCTCTTCTACCCTCTTGGTCAGGCTGATCGCCGGCTCGGTGCTCGCCCTGCCGCAGCTACTGGCCCTGATTCTCCCGCATCAGATGATGATGCTGCGGGGGAGTCAGAGGACGAGGCTCCAGCTCAGGAGACGGCTCCAGCACCAGCTGCAGGGACTAGCACCGGATCTGCATCTTCTTCCAGCTCTCGGCTCGATCAGGTGATCCAGGCGCAGCAGCAGATCCTCAGCACCCAGGCGGAGCATCATCAGATGTTGCTTCATTTGCTTGCCCAGCAGGAGGAGATACTGCGTTGCCTGCCTGAGTCAGCTTCTTCAGTCCCTCGCAAGAGGGCCCGACTTGCGTCCTCCTCGCCGAGCTTCTCTTCCGGACCAGCTGCTCCAGGACTTTCTGCTCCGGCTCCTGCGGCTCCAGCACCAGCCTCTCCAGCTGCAGCTGCTACTCCTCTGGCGTCTCCAGCCATCAATCCGACTGCATCTCCAGCAGGCTCCGGAGACACCGCAGTTTTAGGGCTTTCTGATGATGAGCCTTAGGCTCTTTTGTATTTAGCTCCCTTTTTGTGCTTGATGCCAAACGGGGAGAAGTATTTTTGATTATTGGATATTGGTTTATATATATGTCTCTTCTGGTTTATAATGGTGTATGATCTGATTTTGGTTTCTACATGTCATGGGTTTATGCTCTGATACATATTGATATGATGTGGTGATGCTTGTCTTGATGATGATATTTATGAGTTTTTGAGATGCTCTGAGATATGCATTGGTGTGATGTGACTTATTTTATGCATACACTCAGGGGGAGCTTTTCATTTCTTATTTTCTTATCGAACACTTGTTGTCATCAATCATAAAAAATGGGGAGATTGTTACATCTAGGTCTTCATGCCTAACCCTAATTTTGATGATTAATGAAAACTAAGTGTTTCAGACTGACTGTGTTTTTTAGATTGTTTGATACAGAGCTCCGTTGGGAAGATAGTCGAGATGAACAAGACGAACCCAACACAAAAGAAGTAAAAGCACAAGTCGCAACGAATGAAGTCGAGACGAAAATTGCAAAAGCGCAAAGAAGCTAAGGTAATCTGAAATTTCATTTTCTCCCGATCTCGGCGTTTGGAGATAGATCGGTTAAGGACTTTGTTGCTTAGATTTTAACCGTACTATAAAGAGGGGTGGCAAAAGTTCTCTCTTCATCTCCAACATAAACCGAGAAACTTAGGTCATTGCATTGCATCTATTTGGTTGGATTTGATTTGAATTTGGTTTGAAAGATTTGGAATGTCAGTTGAATTTTTTATAGTAGAAGAGTTTTTCAATTTTACAGAAAGATCTAGGAAGATCTGGTTTTTGCTTCTATTGATAAAAATGTAGCCCTTAAAATTATCTTTCAAACGAGCTATTAAACACCTCTTTTGGATTTCTGGATTTAAAGTTATAGCTATTTTTGTTCAGACTGACTGTCAGTTTGCTGAACTGACTGTCAGTTTGAATGTCAGTTTGTGTTAACTGACAAATGTCCAGAGAGTGTGTTTTTCGGGCTTAAATTTTTGTACTAAATTGACTGTCAGTTTGTCCATACTGACTGTCAGTTGGGGTTTTGACCACAGTTGTTTTCATCTGAGTTTCTATTTGTTTTGGTCGAGTTTTTGGTCGAACTGACTGTCAGTTTGCATAACTGACTGTCAGTTGTGGGTTTCAAGTTTCCATAAACGACCACAAACGGCTAGCTATTTTTTATCCGTAAATTTTGTCGACCGTTGTCTACGAAACTCACTGTCAGTTAGTGTTGCCGATTTTCAGCCCTAACTCCAACGGTTCTTTTGATTCTTGAGGCTATAAATAGGGGCTTTAGGCATGTGTTTTATACAACAAGAAGCCTCCTCTCATACACATTCTTGAGCTTTAGTTTCTTATATAAAATCTTGATCTTTTGATCAAGTCGAGTGATTTTCAGATCCACCAAGTGCTTTTGTTCAGTTTGTTTTGCATCCTATTAGTTTCTCGGTGATTGTTTGGAGGTCTAGAGAAGACCTCGCTGCCTATTACTCTTGGTGAGCACCCTCACCTAGATGGTTCAGAGGCATGGCCGTTGACCTCTCCAATTTGGAGATTGTTGGAGAGACTCGGCAAAAGTGTACGAGGCATCGGTACTCGCCTTTCCGGAGTGGACAAGGAGCAACCACTAGTTGATAATACCCTTCGTGGGTATTGAGGCAAAACTCAAGTAACTTGAGTGCTTCAACGAGGATTAGTGGAGACTGGGCGAGTCTCCGATACCTCGGTAAAAATCACTGTGTTCGTTCTCTTCTCTTCTTGCTCATATTATTATTTGTTCTTGATTTGCAAATATTTATTTTAAATTTAAAGTTTTAAAAGCCTTCTATTCACCCCCCCTCTAGTTGGCATCCTTGATCCTACATGCCGCACATGCCTTCGTGAATATCTCTCAAAAGAGATTTGCCTTCTCGTTGAGGTATGAAACGCATGAGTACGCCTTGCGTGCTCTTTTTGTACATGGTTCCTTCAACCAATTTGTACATGTGTGTTTTTCTAACTAACCGATCAGCGTCGGCTTCATCCTCGGGCAGGGTCCTATGCGCAAGATAGATTCTCAATGGTTTGATCCAATCTACTTCTTGTTTGAGGGCGGCAACGTTACTCATCACCTCGGTGTCTCAATGATTGAGGGATATTTTAAGTGTTCGATGAACACTCCTGCCGAAGAGGATGTGCGTGAGGACCCAAGTTTTGATAGCTGGTCAGCGAGAGCATCATCTCTTCTCGGCATGAATTGGACTTCAAAATTTCTGAAGTATTTTTTTCAATTTCCACACCTCGCCCAGGTAACAGCCATTGTCTCGTCGGATGTGTTGTACTCCTTGTTTACCTAGTTTATGACTAGCTGTGAGTCTCTCCTCACCACTAGCCGATGGACTCTGAGGGATTTGGCTGCTCGAAGCCCAGTTAGAAGACCTTCGTACTCTGCTTCGTCCTTGGGCAAGGTCCCATACGCAAGATAGATTCTCAATGGTCTGATCCAATCTACTTCTTGCTTGAGTGCGGCAACGTTAGTCATTGCCTTGGTCGTCTCAGTGATTGAGGGATATTTTAAGTGTTCGATGAACACTCCTGCCAGAGTGGACGCGCATGAGGACCCAAGTTTCGATAACTGGTTAGCGAGAGTATTGTCTCTTCTCGGCACGAATTGGACTTTGAAATTTTTGAAGTATTTTTCTAATTTCCTCACCTCACCCAGGTAACGAGCCATTGTCTCATCAAAGGTATTGTACTCCTTTTTTACCTGGTTTATGACTAGCTTTGAGTCTCCCCTCACCACTAGGCGATGGACTACAAGGGATTTGGCTGCTCAAATCCCAGCGAGAAAACCTTCATACTCTGTTGCGTTGTTAGTTGCAACAAAGTGGAGTTGTATGACGTTCTGAAGTTGGTCGCCTTGGGGCGTGATTAAGACCACTCCAGCCCCCGAGTTCAAAAAACCTCGAGAACCATCGAAGTACATCGTCCAAACGTCGTTTGTAGACAAATATGTCAGTTCTTGTGGAAGTGGTTGGGATTAGTCTATTCGACCACAAAATCAGCAATAATTTGAGATTTGATCGCGATGCAAGGAGTGAAGTAGAGATCGAACGCTCCTGACTGCCCATTTCGCGACTTGACCAGTTGCTTCCAGGTTACGGAGTATGTCCCTAAAGGAAAGGATGATGGCATGGAGATCTTGTGCGCTTGAAAGTAATGTCACAATTTTCGGGAAGCCATTAGGAGGGCATAAAGTAGTTTTTGGACTTTGGGGTAATGCTCCTTAGGTCTGTTGAGCACTTCGCATACGTAATAGACTGGTTGTTGCATGTCTTCCCGTTCTGTGACCAGTACTGCACTGACCGCGCATGAGGTTGCGGCTAAGTAAATGAGTAATGGTTCTCCCGCTTGTGGAGATACCAACACTTGAGCACTTGATAAATATGCTTTGACTTTCTGAAAGGCTTTTTTGACCTCATCCGACCACTAGAAACCATTGTGCTTTCGTAGTACCTTAAAGAAAGGTAGGCCACGTTCACCCAACCGTGATATGAAATGGTTTAGGGCCGCCATTCGACCAGTTAGGCTTTGGACCTCCTTCGTTGACGAAGGGATCGCATTTGCTCAATGGCCCGTATTTTGTTGGGATTAACCTCAACACTTCGTGAGCAAACAAGAAAATCTAAAAGTTTTCCAGAAGAAACTCCAAAAGAGCACTTTTCGGGATTCAATTTGATTCCATATTTTTTCAAATTACAGAAAGTCTCAATGAGATCATTTACATGATTAGATCTTTGTAAGCTCTTTACAACCAGATCATCTACATAAGCTTCTAAATTACACCCTAATTGAGAGAGAAAGGTCTTCTGCATTAAGCACTGGTACTTGGAACCAGCGTTATTGAGTCCGAATGGCATTCTGACTAGCAGCAGATGCCAAAGGGTGTGATGAAGGCAGTTTTCTCTTCATCTACTTCTGCCATGCTAATTTGATGGTAGCCTGAGTAAGCATCCAGGAAGCTCATCAGTTTGCAACCCGCTGCTGAATCGACCAGCTGATCGATGCAGGGAAGGGGAAAATCGTCCTTCGGGGAGGCATTGTTGAGACTGGTGTAATCAATGCACATGCGCCACTTACCATTGGATTTGAGGACCATGACCGGGTTCGCGAGCCATTCAGGATGGTTTACCTTGTGGATGAAGCCAGCTTCCTGGAGTTTAGTCAACTCCGAATGGATGGCTTCTTGAAGATCAGGAGCAAAGTGTCAGAGCTTTTGCTTTATTGGTTGTTGTCCAGGCCAAATAGCTAGCCTATGCTCGATTACTTCCTTTGGGGCATGTCGGATGGTTTCTACGCAAACACACTTGTGTTAGCTCGAAGGAAAGTAATGAGTGCGAGTTCCTATTTAGCATCCAGCAATGATCCGATCTGAACAATCTTAGTCGGGTCGTCGAAGAACAGAGGAACCTGCTTTAGTTTCTCATCTGGTCACGAAGTGGTCTTGACCGCATTAGGTTCTTTGGTCGCCAACTTGACATCCCGTAGGGGTAATTGGTCGACAAACTCCAAAGAAATGCGATCACAAGTTAGAGTCGTATGCTGACTGCCTCTAACCGTGATGACTCCTTTTGGCCCTAGTAACTTGACGCACTAATAAGCGTAGTGTGTCGCTGCCATGAACTTGGCGAGTAATGGCCTGCCAAAGATGGCATTGTAAGCTGAATCAAAATCAATCACATCAAAAGTAATTAATTCTGTTCGAAAGTTCTCTGGCTCTCTGAGTGTTACGAGTAACACTATTTGCTCATCATCGTGTGTCGTGGTATTACAGATACCCCGGCAGGTTCGGACGTGCGCGGCACGAGTATAGCGGCGCGAGCAGACCGAGTTACTGGTCTCCTCCCGCCGGGCAACACAGAAAGTGACACAGTGGTTTATACAGGTTCGGGTCCCAGTGGGGGCCCTAGTCCTGTTGGCTCTCTCCGGACGCGAGTCCGCTGGGGAGGTGAGCTCTCGGGGAGAGGTCTCCGAGAGAACCGAACGCTGAGTTAATATAAATGAGTTGGAATCCCTGAAAAAGGGTACAAGAGGGGTATATATAGCCCCCAACAAATGCAAAAGACGAAAATGCCCTCGCTGCAACCGTTGGATGGAAGGGCGAGGACGTCCTTTGGCCTGATGGACGGCCTGGATTCTCGACACGTGGCGCCACAAGCTTCCTAGAGGCCCCACGGTCAGCAACCGCTCTTCATGAGCCCGGAGGCTCTTCGGATCTCACCGGGATCCCGGTGAGGCTCCGGATCTCACCGGGGGCCCGGTGACCCTCTGGATCTCACCGGGGCCCCGGTGACTCTCCGGGCCTCACCGGGGTTACAGAGACCCTCTGGGTCTCACCGGGGGCCCGGTGACTCTCCGGGTCTCACCGGGGTTACGGAGACCCTCCGGGTCTCACCGGGGGCCCGGTGACGCTCCGGGTCTCACCGGGGTTACGGAGACTCTCCGGGTCTCACCGGGGGCCCGGTGACTCTCCGGGTCTCACCGGGGTTACGGAGACTCTCCGGGTCTCACCGGGGGCCCGGTGACTCTCCGGGTCTCACCGGAGTTACGGAGACCCTCCAGGTCTCACCGGGGGCCCAGAGACCCTCTGGGGCTCTAGTGGTTCTCTAGGTCTCACCGGGGGCCCGGTGACTCACCGGGGGCCCAGTGACTCTCCGGGTCTCACCGGGGTTACGGAGACTCTCCGGGTCTCACCGGGGTCACGGAGACCCTCCGGGTCTCACCGGGGGCCCGGTGACTCTCCGGGTCTCACCGAGGTTACGGAGACCCTCCGGGTCTCACCGGGGTTACGGAGACCCCCCGGGGCTCACCGGGGTTACGGAGACTCTCCGGGTCTCACCGGGGGCCCGGTGACCCTCCGGATCTCACCGGGGGCCCGGTGACTCTCTGGGTCTCACCGGGCGCCCGGTGACCCTCCGGATCTCACCGGGGGCCCGGTGGCTCTCCGGGTCTCTCCGGGGCTCCGGTGGCTCTCCGGGTCTCACCGGGCGCCCGGTGACCCTCCGGATCTCACCGGGGGCCCGGTGGTTCTCCGGGTCTCACCGGGGGCCCGGAGGCTCTCCGGGTCTCTCCGGGGCTCCGGTGGTTCTCCGGGTCTCACCGGGCGCTCGGTGACCCTCCGGATCTCACTGGGGGCCCGGTGGTTCTCCGGGTCTCACCGGGGGCCCGGAGGCTCTCCGGGTCTCTCCGGGGCTCCAGTGGTTCTCTGGGTCTCATCGGGGGCCCGGTGGCTCTCCGGGTTCTCCGGGTCTCGCCGGGGGCCCGGTGGCTCTCTGGGTCTCACGGGGGGCCCGGAGGCTCTCCGGGTCTCTCCGGGGCTCCAGTGGTTCTCTGGGTCTCATCGGGGGCCCGGTGGCTCTCCGGGTTCTCCGGGTCTCGCCGGGGGCCCGGTGGCTCTCTGGGTCTCAGCGGAGCTCCGGGTCTCATCGGGGGCCCAGTGGTGCTCCGGGACTCTCCGGGACCCGGTGATGCTCCGGGTCTCACCGGACCCAGTCTCTCCGGGACCCGGTGGTGCTCCGGGTCTCACCGGTCGCCCGGTGACTCTCCGGGACCCGGTGGGGCTCCGGGTCTCACCGGGGGTCCGGTGGTGCTCTGGGACTCTCTGGGACCAGGTGGGGCTCCGGGTCTCACTGGGGGCCCGGTGGTGCTCCGGGACCCGGTGGTGCTCCGGGTCTCACCGGGGGCCCGGTGACTCTCCGGGACTCTCCGGGACCCGGTAGTGCTCCGGGACTCTCCGGGGCCCGGTGACTCCCCGGGACCCGGGACCCGGTGACTCTCCGGGACCCTGCAGGGACCCGATGACCTTCCGGGGCTAGTGAATGTTCGGGGCCCGGGGACCCTCCGGGACTCTCCGGGACCCGGTGATTCTCTGGGTCTCACCGGGGGCCCGGTGACTCTCCGAGACTCTCCGGGACCCGATGACTCCCCGGGACCAAGAGCTCGGTGACCCCGGGACCTGGGGCCTAACCCCGGGACCCACCAGGGACCATCTACGCACGAAGGGCCGAGGCGGCCCGGAGACCCCGCGGGACCCAGGACCCACTGGGGACCTTCTCCGCATGAAGGACCGAGGCGCTCCGAAGACCCCGCGGGACCCAGGGCCCAGACGCCCAGGACCCGCCAGGAACCTTCTCCGCACAAAGGACCGAGGGCGCTCGGGAGCTCACTTCGAGGACTACCCAGAGGTACAGGGTTTGCCCCAACAGGAGCCCCCCAGGCCCTCGGGGACACGTCGTGGCCCCGGAGGGTATGTGTAAAACCCTTCTCCTGATGACACTGAGTTTTCCAGGGATCTCCGGGTGGAAGGATCGCGTCCGAGAGGCGCGGAGCCCTTGGAGGGGAAAAACCTTCTCCCTGGACAAAGTCCCCCCGGGAGAGAATGTTACCGCGTTTGAGCGGCGTGGTGGAGAAAAAACCTCCTCCCGGGACCAAGTCCACCCGAGAGAGGAAGTTACCGCGTCCGAGCGGCGCGGAGCCCCCAGACAGGAAAAGCCTTCTCCCGGGACAAAGTCCCTCCTGGAGAGAATGTTACTGCGTCTGGGCGGCGCGGTTGAGAACAACCTCCTCCCGGGACCAAGTCCACCCGGGAGAGGAAGTTACCGCGTCCAAGCGGCGCGGAGCCCCCGGACAGGAAAAACCTTCTCCCGAGACCAAGTCCCCCGGGGAGAGGATGTTACCGCGTCCAAGCGGCGCAGAGCCCCTGGACGGGAAAAACCTTCTCCCTGGACAAAGTCCCCCCGGGAGAGAACGTTACCGCGTCTGAGCGGCGCGGTGGAGAAAAAACCTCCTCCCGGGACCAAGTCCACCCGGGAGAGGAAGTTACCGCGTCCGAGCGGCGCGGAGCCCCCAGACGGGAAAAGCCTTCTCCCGGGACAAAGTCCCTCCGGGAGAGAATGTTACCGCGTTTGGGCGGCGCGGTTGAGAACAACCTCCTCCTGGGACCAAGTCCACCCGGGAGAGGAAGTTACCACGTCCAAGCAGCGCGGAGCCCCCGGACAGGAAAAACCTTCTCCCGGGACAAAGTCCCTCCAGGAGAGAATGTTACCACGTCTGGGCGGCGTGGTTGAGAACAACCTCCTCCCGGGACCAAGTCCACCCGAGAGAGGAAGTTACCACGTCCAAGCGGCGTGGAGCCCCCGGGCAGGAAAAACCTTCTCCCGAGACCAAGTCCCCCGGGGAGAGGATGTTACCGCGTCCAACCAGCGCAGAGCCCCTGAACGGGAAAAACCTTCTCCCTGGACAAAGTCCCCCCGGGAGAGAACGTTACCGCGTCTGAGCGGCACGGTGGAGAAAAAACCTCCTCCCGGGACCAAGTCCACCCGGGAGAGGAAGTTACCGCGTCCGAGCGGCGCGGAGCCCCCAGACGGGAAAAGCCTTCTCCCGGGACAAAGTCCCTCCGGGAGAGAATGTTACCGCGTCTGGGCAGCGCGGTTGAGAACAACCTCCTCCCGGGACCAAGTCCACCCGGGAGAGGAAGTTACCACGTCCAAGCGGCGCGGAGCCCCTGGACGCGTAGGAGCCTTAGGATGTAGAGAGCTTCCGGGTTTTGACCCGGGTTGTACCGTTTCCGATGCCCACCAGAGGGGGAAGATGTCCTCCGGGTGAATGATTAATAAAGCTGTGTTTGCGCTTCTTGTTTTAAGAGTCTTCTTTTGATATTTTTCCTGGATGGTCTGGACGACTTCTTTTGATAAGAATGAGCTAAGTTTGCTCGTGGATGGTGCGGTCGACACCCGGGGGTTCCTTATCCCCCCTGCCCACAGCGGGCCAGAGGGTAGCTCCGCGCGCTGTGGGGGTGACAAAGCCCCCGGGGTGAAGATGAAGACCTGTGACATAAGAATTTTTCCAATTTAAAAAATTTGAAAACGAGGTTTCCGGGGAAAAACCTTCCGGGAGACAATCGTCCGGTTGCCGTGAGAACGGGGAGCCGGGAATAAGGTCTGTGGGGAAGAAATCCATAATTTTTCCGGGAGACACTCATCCGGTCGCCGTGAGAACGGGGACCCGGGAATAAGATCTCTGGGAAAGAAATATCCAAGAAAGCCTAAAATGAGATTTCCGGAGATAGACCTTCCGGAAGACAATCGTCCGGTCGCCGTGAGAACGGGGAGCCGGGAATAAGGTCTCCGGAGAAGAATATCCAAGAAATCCGTCCCGCTGGGGAGACTATCGACTCCCGGAGGAGGATGTGCCCACCAGGGACCATCTACACACGAAGGGCCGAGGCGGCCCGGAGACCCCGCGGGACCCAGGACCCACTGGGGACCTTCTCCGCATGAAGGACCGAGGCGCTCCGAAGACCCCGCAGGACCCAGGGCCCAGACGCCCAGGACCCACCAGGAACCTTCTCCGCACAAAGGACCGAGGGCGCTCGGGAGCTCACTTCGAGGACTACCCAGAGGTACAGGGTTTGCCCCAACATCGTGGAACCAGGTATAATCCCGAAAAATGGGTGTGCCACTGGTTTAATCTTGGAACGAGGTATCTACATCTCGTCAAGAGCTTTGGTGAACAACAAGTCGAGGGAGCTTCCTCTATCGACCAATACCCGTCCTACTTTAGCATTGCTAATAATAGGGGTTATTACCAAAGAGAGTCATCGAGGATGCGACAATCCTTTGGGACAATCCTCCCTGTTGATCGTCGGAGAGGATTTCGACCAACAGGGGAATTGAGGCTCCCCCAAGGGAGCTTTGATAGTATTCGCCTCTCGGTGGATAGCTTTAAATTGACGCTTAGAATAATAAGATGAAGAACCACCAAAAATGACATTAACATGATTGCTAGGTACCTGGTATGGCATTACCTCATCTCCATCGGCGTCTTTGGTTCCTCGAGATTGTCCGTTTTCTGGTATAGTTGGCATGGGCGCAGTTCCTTCATAGAAATCGTCCAAGCACTTCAACCAAGCGCGGCAATTCTTGAGGTCGTGTCCAGAAGTGTTGTGTAATGGACATCATTTTTTGTTTCCCTACATGTTAGTATATTTTTCCGTGTGGTTGCGAGTTCAACCACCGGAAGGAAGCTTAGTAGACCTGAATGGAAGTTTTTTACCTTTCTCTTGTGGTTGCTTGTCCAAACTGTGACCTCGCGGAACCAGCTTGCTCCATTCCTGTTGCGCTTTTTAGATCCTCCACCTATAGGGAATTCACATTTCTTGGTCGAATCTTCCTTTTTTCGGTTTTTAGGCCCAGTTGAGGAGGTAGATTACCCTTATCCACCAATCTATTCCATTCCACTGCTTCTACTGCGTCGGAATATCGATCTACCATGTCGAAGAGGTCTGACACTAATCATGGGGAATGGATGCTCAAATCCTCCGTGAACCGTCGATATCGAACGCCATATTTGAAGGCTCTAATAACCAAAGAATCAGAGATGTTAGGAATGGTATTCCTCACTCCCACAAATCTCTTTATGAACTGCCGAAGGGTCTCCGTCGAAGTCTGGCGCAAGCTCTTTGCCAGGCTTCTCATAGCAGTTTTGGAAGTTGTTGAGGATAGCATCGCACAACATCTCCCAGTTGTAGATCAATCCTTCCGGTTGGTTGAACAACCAAATCCGTGCCAGACCTTCTAGGACCGTTGGCAAATAATTTTCCATGACGCGTTCGTCTCCCCCGGCTACTTGGATGGCCATAACATAGATCTAGAGAAATTCGGTTGGATTTTGAGTCCCATCGAATCTCTCGATCGTACCGGGTTTGAACTTATCAGGCCAGACTACGTTCTATAGTCCAGGTAAAAAAGCTTTACAACCCACATACATACTGCGTGGTTGTAGATCATCGCGACTAACGCCATGGTCGTGGAAGTTGTCAACCTGGGGAGGCTCATGGCGTGGTCCCAAACGTGAGCATACTGGTACGCAATTATGGTCGCGAGAAGTACCAGTTCGTCTGGTCTTGCGTGTTGGGAATGTGTAGGGTGACGTCTTTTGTGACCTTGGAGGGAACCAGCCTGTGTACTCTGGTCGTCGAACGCAAGATGTCTCTAGAGTAAATTCTAGGGAAACTTCGTTAAGATTATCTGCAAGCACTCTTGTGAATATAATCATGTCGTCGTTCGCAAGACTGGAGGGCGAATTAAGGAGTGCATAAGCAATCCTCCGGATTCCTCTCGGGTGCCGGTGGAGTTCCTGGTGAGGTCGCCTCTGCCGGTGGTGAATAGTTCAGAGAGGGATAGGCGTGTAATTACGCCCGCGACCTCCCGGAGAGGGTTGTCGAGACGTTCCAGGACCAAGGTTGCGAAAAAGGTACCTCGGCGAGTTGTCGCTGGTCGTAGAAGATCTTCTGCAACCCTACAAACCTCAGCCTCTTGATATTCGCGTTCTTGGTCCTCTTTCAATTTGCGTTCTCGTTCCTACCTAGTATCACAGTGCTCTGGAGTTTCCTCCGAAAGTGTAGCGATTTCTCTAGGGATTGAGTTCGTAGACGAAGAAAGCATCTCGTCTTTGTCTGAGTCTGACTCAAAATCAAAGAGAGACTTCAGATTTTCTAGGGAGAAGTTCTCCAGACGAATGTCAAGATCATCCTCTTCAGTGTTGTCTAGGGAAACGGGTTGTGGCACATACTCGTCCACTATTGAGGGCAAGTGAACTGCCTGATCCGATCCCTGTTCAGCAGACGCGATCACGATCGAGGATGATGCTTCCCCAAGACAAGTTGTGAGGGTAGTATTTGTTGCATCTAGGCCTTCATGCCTAACCCTAATTTTGATGATTAATGAAAACAAAGTGTTCCGGACTAATCGTGCTTTTTGAGATTGATTGATACAGGATCATTTGGGAAGAAATGCAAGATGATCAAGATGAACCCAACTTAAAGTGAAGCACAAGACGCAGAAGAGCAAGAGACGAGACGCAATTCTTGAAGATGCGAAAGACCTCAGGTATTACGAGTTTTTATTTTTACCGATCTTGGCGTATGGAGATGATCGGTTAGGAAAATTCTTTTATAGTTTTAACCGTACTATAAAGAGGGGTAGCGAAAGTCCTCTTTTTATCTCCAGCACAAACCGAGAAATCTAGGTCTTTGCATCGCATCATTTTCATGTGGATTTGGTTTTGAACTTATTTGAAAATCTGGTTTTTCAGTTCAGTTTTTGACAGCAGAAGAGTATTTGCATTTTTCAGAAAGATCTAGGTAGATCTGGCTTTTGCTTCTGTTGACAAAAATGTAGCCCTTGAAATTATCTTTCCAACAAGCTATTAAACACCTCTTTTGGATTTCTGGATTTAAAGTTATAGCTGTTTTTGTTCATGCTGACTGTCAGTTTGCATAACTGACTGTCAGTTTGAATGTCAGTTTAGTGTAACTGACAATTGTCCAGAGAGGGTGTTTTTTGGTCTCAAATTTTTTGTACTAAACTAACTGTCAGTTTGTCCATACTGACTGTCAGTTGGGGTTTCGACCAGAGAGTGTTTTACTGTGTTTCTATTTGTTTCTGGTCGAGCTAGTACACAAACTGACTGTCAGTTTGTGTAACTGACTGTCAGTTACGTGTTCCAGCTTTCCTGTTTTGGCTGCAAACGGCTAGCTATTTTTTATCCGTAAATTTTGTCGGCCGTTGTGCACTAAACTGACTGTCATTTTGCATAACTGACTGTCAGTTTGGGTTGCTGATTTTCAGCCCTAGCTCCAACGGTTCATTTGCTTCTTGAGGCTATAAATAGGGGCTTTGGGCATGAGTTTCATACAACAAGCAGCATCTTTTCATATACACTCTTGAGCATTAGTTTTCTATATTAAATCTTGATCTTTTGATCAAGTCGAGTGCTTTCCGATCCACCGAGAGTTTCAGTTCTTTTGCATTTGCATATACTTAGCTTCTCGGTGCGTGTTTGGAGGTCTAGAGAAGACCTCGCTGCCTGTTACTGTTGGTGAGCGCCCTCACCTAGACGGTTCGGAGGCGTGGCCGTTGATCTCTCCGTTCGGAGATTGTCGGAGAGGCTCGGCAAGTGTGTACAAGGCATCGGTGCTCGCCTTTCCGGAGTGGACAAGGAGCAACCATTAGTGATAATATCCTTTGTGGATATTGAAGCGAGACTCAAGTGATTTGAGTGCTTCAACGAGGATTAGTGGAGACTGGGCGAGTCTCCGATACCTCGGTAAAAATCATTGTGTTCGTTCTCTTTTTCCTTTGCTTATATTATTTGTTCTTTATTTGCTTTAAGTTTTAAAGTTTTTAAAGCCTCCTATTCACCCCCCCCCTCTAGTCGGCATCCTTGATCCAACACGTGGTATCAGAGCTTGGTCTCTCGATTCATTAGGCTTTACCGCCTAGAGAGAGGATGTCGTCAAGCGGGGATTTTCTTCTTGGACATACCGGTCGTGCGCCCATCTTTGATGGAACATATTATCCGTATTGGAAAATGCGCATGTCGGTATTCCTAGAAGCCATGGGGCTTGATGTATGGGATATTGTTAAACTCGGCTTTACTCCTCTGGTTGATCCGGCAAGTCAATCCGAAGACGATAGGAGAAAGTTGCATTTAAATGCCCGTGCAAAAAATGCTCTCTTTGCCGGTTTATCCTTAAACGAGTTCAACCGTGTGAGCAATCTCACGACTGCTCATAAGGTTTGGACTACCCTCGAAGAAATTTACGAGGGCACTACAAAGGTTAAAGAGGCAAAATTACTAATGGTGAGGCAAAAATATGAGACATTCACCATGTCATCAACCGAGTCCGTGGATTCCATGTTTACTCGGTTAAACAACATTGTGAATGAACTCAAGGGTCTTGGTGTTGTTTTTACTAACCTTGAGCTTGTGAGAAAGATGCTTAGGGCCTTGCCGGAAAGCTTCGACACCTTGGTCACGGTTCTCACAAACTCCGACCTATCAACCACAACACCAACCGATCTCTATGGGAACCTCATCACCCATGAGATGCATAAGAAGGAAAAGAAGGAAGCGGCCGAATCCACGGAGACGAAGAAGAAAGCTTTGGCCTTCAAAGCTAATGCAAGGAACGATTCAAGCGAAGGCTCCTCCGATGAAGACCTCGCACTTATGGTAAAGAACACTCAAAAACTTCTTCGCAGGTTACATAAGAAAGGTGTCAACATTGACACACGACCAAAGGGGCAAAAGCAAAACAACTTCAAAGACATCATTTGCTATGGATGTCATGAGAAGGGACACATAGCATCAAGATGTCCAAACAAGAACAAGGCGTGGAACAAGAAGAAGAAGTTCTTCAAGAAGAAGAATGAAGAAATCAAATAAGCTTGTTTTGGAGAATGGATGTCCGGCGGAGAGAGCTCTGACTCCGACTCCGACAACGAAAGAAGTTGCTCCAAGAAGATGGCCGGACTAGCTCTTGGCAACATCAACACTTCAACTAGCTCATTTATTTGTCTCATGGCCAAAGGCGATGAAAAGGTATATTCAAATGATCCATCTTATGATGATTTAGTTGAAATGATAACCGAATTAAATGAAGTTTTTGGAAAAACTAAAAAGAAGTATAAGGCGCTTAAGGAAGAACATTCTTCCCTACGCGCTCAATACTCCGAGCTTAAAGATTCCTATGAAAGCATGCTTATAAAAGATGTTACAAATGCTTCATCTAAGGTAGATGCTTCAACTTCATGTAACTTGAATGAATCTCCCTCTAGTAGTCATCACACTCCATGTGTTTCAAATGACAACATCTTAAATGAAAATAATGTACTTAAGGCACAAGTTGAAAAACTTGGAAAAGTCTTAGAAAATTGCTTTAAAGGTAAAGTATCTCTTGATCTAATCCTTAGTAAACAAAGATGTTCTTTTAGAAAAGAGGATTAGGATATTTTCAAAAGAAAGGACGGAAACAAAATTCTAAAACTATATTTGTTAAAGCATGCAACACATTTTGTCATAAATGCCATGAAACCGGTCATTCACATGAAGCATGTCCCTTAATGACTCCGAATTATTTTGATACTTGCTACATGCTTCAAAAGTCGAGAAAAGGTTATGCTATAGCAAAGTATGTTGGTGCACCCATGTTAAACAAAAAGAAGAAATATATTTGGGTGCCCAAAGCTTTGATTGCTAACATTGAAGGACCCAAAAAGGTTTGGGTACCTAAAAGAACTTAATTCTTTTCATGTAGGTGAACTACAAGACCGGTGGGAGACATTGGGTGCTAGATAGCGGATGCTCCGAACACATGACCGGTAACAAGAAGTTGTTCACCTCAATAGAAGACAACTCAAGCGAGAACCAAAAGATTACCTTTGGCGACAACCGTCAAGGAAATGTGGTCGGCTTGGGTAAAATCGCAATCTCAAATGATCTATCTATTTCAAATGTTTTATTGGTCGAATCTCTGAATTTCAATTTGCTTTCTGTTGCACAAATTTGCGATTTTGGTTTTAGTTGCACATTTTTCCCAAAAGAAGTTTTGGTTGAAAGTTTAAAAGATAAAACTTTGATCTTTAAAGGCTTTCGTTTTGGAAATCTTTATTTGGTTGATTTTCATTCAAAAGATGCATCTCTTTCAACATGTCTTGTCTCTCAAACCTCAAAAGGTTGGCTATGGCATAGAAGACTTGCACATGTTGGAATGCATCAATTGAGAAAACTTTTAAAACGTGATTTGGTTGTTGGCTTAAAGGATGTGAATTTTGAAAAGGACAAACCTTGTAGCGCTTGTCAAGCGGGCAAGCAAGTAGCTACTTCACATCCAACTAAGCGCATTCTTTCGACTTGCAAACCTTTGGAACTCCTTCATATGGATTTATTTGGACCTTCCGAGTTCAAAAGTATCGGGGGTAGCAATTATGGTTTTGTGATTGTTGTTGATTTCACTCGTTATACTTGGGTTTTCTTTATTTCCCAAAAATCTGAAACCCCCGATGTTTACAAAAGTTTTGCAAAACATGTTTCTACTGAATTCGAATTATCCATCAAGAAAATCCGTAGTGATCATGGTGGAGAGTTCGTTAATTCAACTCTATTTGATTTTTGTGACTCTCTTGGAATCAAACACGAATTTTCCACATCCTACACTCCACAGCAAAATGGAGTTGTTGAAAGGAAAAATCGAACACTTATAGAAATGGCAAGGACTATGCTAAGTGAGTACGATACTCCTACTCGCTTCTGGGCTGAAGCCGTGCATACCGCTTGCTATTCTATAAATCGGCTTTATTTGCATCCCCTTCTAAATTTGACTCCTTATGAACTTCTTGTTGGGCGAAAGCCAAATATTTCTTATTTCCGAGTTTTTGGATGCAAATATTATATTCTTAAGAAAAGAAATTTTGGTGGTAAATTTCAAAGAAGAGTTGATGAAGGCTTTCTAGTCGGATACTCCACCACTAGTAAAGCTTATCGTGTTTTCAATAAAAATACAAGTTGCATTGAAGAATCTGGTGATATCAAATTTGATGAAACTAACGGCTCGCAAAAGGAGCAAGTATCTCATGAAGTTTCAGGTGACGATCTTCAAGAAGCCATGAAGAACATAACCATTGGAGACATCAAGCCAACAGAGGAAGATCAAGAAGATGATGTCAACGTTGAAAATGTTGATCAAGACGCATCATCATCTCATGTTGATCCTCCAGAACAAGGTCAAGATGAAGCAGTACAAGATGAAGAACCAAGGCAACACCAAACCATCACCAAGGATCACCCTCTAGACCAAATATTGGGTGACGTCAGTAAGGGTGTTCAAACTCGATCTCGTATTGCTGCATTTTGTGAACATCATTCTTTTGCGTCTTCTTTAGAACCCAAACATGTTAATGAAGCTTTAAATGATCCTGATTGGGTTAATGCCATGCATGAAGAACTTAATAACTTTGCTAGAAATGAAGTTTGGACTCTAGTTGAAAGACCCAAAGATCATAATGTTATTGGAACAAAATGGGTTTTCAGAAATAAGCAAGATGAAAATGGTATTGTAATTAGAAACAAAGCTCGTCTTGTTGCTCAAGGCTTCACTCAAGTCGAAGGTTTAGACTTTGGTGAAACTTTTGCACCTGTAGCAAGACTTGAAGCTATTCGCATTCTTCTTGCTTATGCATCTTGTTTTAATATCAAACTTTTTCAAATGGATGTAAAAAGTGCGTTCTTAAATGGTGAAATTTCTGAACTTGTTTTTGTTGAACAACCTCCGGGCTTTGAAGATGCTAAATTTCCAAACCATGTATTTAAATTGTCGAAAGCTCTCTATGGTCTCAAACAAGCTCCTCGGGCTTGGTATGAGCGACTTAGAGACTTTCTACTATCAAAAGGTTTTAAAATTGGGAAGGTTGATACAACTCTCTTTACAAAGAAAATTGAAAAAGATTTGTTCATTTGTCAGATTTATGTTGATGATATTATCTTTGGATCTACTAATGAACATTTCTGTCATGAGTTTGGAGAGATGATGTCTAGGGAGTTCGAGATGTCCATGATTGGTGAGCTGAGTTTCTTCCTCGGTCTTCAAATCAAGCAACTAAAGAACGGAACGTTCGTGAGTCAAACTAAGTACGTGAAGGACCTGCTCAAGCGCTTTGGGATGGAAGACGCCAAGCCAATCAAAACTCTCATGGCGACCAATGGACATCTAGACATGGACAAAAGCGGAAAATCGGTTGATTCTAAACTGTATAGGTCTATGATTGGTAGTCTTTTATATCTTACTGCATCTAGGCCTGATATCATGTTTAGTGTATGCCTATGTGCTAGATTTCAATCAGATCCTAAGGAATGTCATTTAACTGCTCTTAAAAGAATCCTTAGGTATTTAAAATGTTATCCCAGTTGAGGCCTTTGGTATCCGAAAGATGCAAATTTTGAATTAATTGGGTATTCTGATTCTGATTATGCTGGGTGTAAGATTGATCGTAAAAGCACATCTGGTAGTTGTCAGCTGTTGGGGAGATCATTAGTATCATGGTCATCTAGGAAGCAAAATTCAGTAGCTCTCTCCACAGCTGAAGCTGAATATGTGTCTGCAGGTAGCTGTTGTGCTCAATTATTATGGATGAAGCAGACATTTCTAGATTATGGAATTATCTTTGATAAAGTACCACTCTTATGTGATAATGAAAGTGTCATTAAAATTGCTAATAATCCTGTTCAACATTCTAGAACTAAGCATATTGAAATAAGGCACCATTTTATTAGAGATCATGTGGCAAAAGGTGATATAGATGTAAATTATGTCAGAACAGATTTGCAACTAGCAGATATTTTCACTAAACCCTTAGATGAAACAAGTTTTTGCTTTTTAAGGGGTGAACTGAACATTATTGATATATCAAATGCTAGTTGATGTGCTAAAAGTGTTTGTTTGTATAAAATAATATTATTTTATTCCCTCTCTGGTCTTAGACAGCCTCTGGTCGAAATTGACCAAACTGACAGTCAGTTTCCATAACTGACAGTCAGTTCAGTAGTTAGGAGCCTGGTCTTAGTCTCTGGTCGAAGTCAGTGTCATAACTGACTGTCAGTTACGTGCATTTGATTTTGGTCGTAGCTACTAGTCGTGTTCGAGTCCCCTACTGACTGTCAGTGTCATACACTGACTGTCAGTTTCAAAACGCAGTTCTGTGAACTGACTGTCAGTATGGTATACTGACTGTCAGTTCCATGTTTCTGAGTTTGGAACTGACTGTCAGTTTATCAAACTGACTGTCAGTTGTGGGATCTCGAACCCTAAAACCCCGTTCTGTTTCTTGTCTTCTCACCTTCTTCTCTCGCCGCCGTCGCTGTTTTTGTGTCCTCTCGCCGTCGCCGCTTGCTTCACCACCTCTTCGTGCCGCCGCCGTCGTCTTGCCGCACCACCACCTCACTGCCGTGCGCCGCCGCCTTCGTTGCGCCTCCTCGACCACATCAAACCGCCGTTTGAGCCGCGCCCTAGTGCTCTCCCGTGGTGCCTCTGCTTCATCTTTCGCCGGGGCTCAGCTGTTCCTCGACATTTGTGCCGAGGTTTAGCAGTACCTTGCATCGTCCCCGACTGCTGCTCATCAGTTCTGATCGGCGTCGACCAGTTTTGCTCTTCGTCGGCCTCCTCTGTTCAGGTCTTTTTGGCTTCCTCTGTTTCTTCTTCTCTGTTTTTCAAATCCGCTATGTCTGATCAGGCCGGTCCCTCTCGCCGTGGGGCCCGACGGAAGAATGCGGCAAACAGCCAGCGTTCATCGGGTCAGACGTCCGAGAACCGACGCTCGCCTCCGCCTGAGCGCGTGCCCGTGGATTATTCACGTTGGCACGCGAGTCGCCTGCGCACGCTCCGCTCTGTGAACCCGTACCTGTCGCCGCGACCCACTGGTCGCGACGGGTGCGCGGTGCTCACCTGCTACACAAACCTTCACCTAGACCTGTTTACCAGCGTCTATAGCCGCGCTCCTATCTTCGCCCACCGCTCTCTGTCGTGGGGGACGATCGCCTCTCGCACAGGCATCGCCACCCTCGCAGACTTGTTTGGCTCTGTAGGGATCCGCGACCTAGTCGCCGATTCCTCTTTGCACTGGGCTGAGGGGCCCATACGTCAGTTTTATTCCACCGTCTTTGTATCCCCTCAGCGCGACTCCATGACCTTCATGACGGGCCTCCAGGTCTACACCGTCACGAAGGATCAGCTGGAGTCGGCGCTTGGACTGGTGCGCCCTCCTTCTGGTCGCCAGCTCCATACTCTCCCTGACCTCGAGCGTCGGGAGGTGGCCATGCTCTATTCCGGCCCCTTCCAGCTCCGTCACATCGCTGGCCTGCGCCGCGATGTTGACCTGGCTCTGCGTATCCTCCGTCTCACACTGGTCCCCATGAGCGGAGACAGAGCCAGGGTCACTTATCTGGGTCTTCATGTGCTCATCTCCATCTTCCAGGAGGAGCCCTTCGACGTTGCTGATCTCATCATCAGTGAGATTCAGCACGTCCTTCTTTCCCCGCGCCGTCAGCTGATATACGCTCCGTATATTATGGCGGTGCTTCTTCATATCCGGGCCGTGGACACTGAGCTGCCCAGGCCCCATCATCCTTTGCTCTTTTATCCTCCGGGTCAGGCTGATCGCCGGCTCGGTGCTCGCCCTGCTCCAGCTGCTGGCCCTGACTCTCCCGCATCTGATGATGATGCTGCGGGGGACTCAGAGGATGAGGCTCCAGTTCAGGAGTCTGCCCCAGCACCTGCTTCAGACCCTGGCGCCGGATCTTCTGCGGCGTCACCTTCTCTGCTTCAGCAGGTTCTCCAGACCCAGCAGCAGATCCTCAGCACCCAGGCAGAGCATCACCAGATGTTGCTTCGTTTGGCTGCTCAGCAGGAGGAGATACTGCGACGTCTGCCTGCGTCCGACTCTTCGGTCTCTCGCAAGAGGGCCCGCCAGGCTGCGTCTTCGCCGAGCTCTGCCTCCCATCCAGCTGCTCCAGGCTCATCTGCTCCAGTTGCTGCAGCTCCTGTTGCAGTAGTGACTCCTCCGGCATCTCCAGCCGTCGACCCGTCTGCATCTCCAGCTGGCTCCGGAGATACAGACATCATAGGATTTTCTTCAGATGATGAGCATTAGGCTCTGATTTGTTTTTTTTGTGCCTCCCTTTTTGTGCTTGATGCCAAAGGGGGAGAAGTATTTTGGATAGGTAATTTGGATAGGTTATTTGGATAGTTGGTTGGATAGTTGGTTAGTTTTTTGGATATTGGAGTCTGTTCTGTTTATGTGTCTTTTGATGTACTGAACAGATGATTATTTATATATGGAGATGCTTTTTGGTTATCATATATGTCTGTATGTCATCTTTTCTTTTTAGCTCTGATACATATGATGACTTGTGTTTAGCTCTGATATATATGATGTCATTGATTTCTTGAGATGATGTTCTTGAGCTCTGATATGTGATATGTGATTATAGTCTTGATGTGCATATGTATGCTCTGATATGACTTGTGGATATTGCACATCTGTGACTTGCTCATGTATGAGATGCCCTGATGTGTATGTATGTGCATGTATTAGTTTATGATTTGATATGATGCATACACTCAGGGGGAGCCATTTCATTTATTTTATTTTTTTGAACACTTGTTGTCATCAATCATCAAAAAGGGGGAGATTGTTGCATCTAGGCCTTCATGCCTAACCCTAATTTTGATGATTAATGAAAACAAAGTGTTCCGGACTAATCGTGCTTTTTGAGATTGATTGATACAGGATCATTTGGGAAGAAATGCAAGATGATCAAGATGAACCCAACTTAAAGTGAAGCACAAGACGCAGAAGAGCAAGAGACGAGACGCAAATCTTGAAGATGCGAAAGACCTCAGGTATTACGAGTTTTTATTTTTACCGATCTTGGCGTATGGAGATGATCGGTTAGGAAAATTCTTTTATAGTTTTAACCGTACTATAAAGAGGGGTAGCGAAAGTCCTCTTTTTATCTCCAGCACAAACCGAGAAATCTAGGTCTTTGCATCGCATCATTTTCATGTGGATTTGGTTTTGAACTTATTTGAAAATCTGGTTTTTCAGTTTAGTTTTTGACAGTAGAAGAGTATTTGCATTTTTCAGAAATATCTAGGTAGATCTGGCTTTTGCTTCTGTTGACAAAAATGTAGCCCTTGAAATTATCTTTCCAATGAGCTATTAAACACCTCTTTTGGATTTCTGGATTTAAAGTTATAGCTGTTTTTGTTCATGCTGACTGTCAGTTTGCATAACTGACTGTCAGTTTGAATGTCAGTTTAGTGTAACTGACAATTGTCTAGAGAGGGTGTTTTTTTGGTCTCAAATTTTTTTGTACTAAACTGACTGTCAGTTTTTCCATACTGACTGTCAGTTGGGGTTTCGACCAGAGAGTGTTTTACTGTGTTTCTATTTGTTTCTGGTCGAGCTAGTACACAAACTGACTGTCAGTTTGTGTAACTGACTGTCAGTTGCGTGTTCCAGCTTTCCTGTTTTGGCTGCAAACGGCTAGCTATTTTTTATCCGTAAATTTTGTCGGCCGTTGTGCACTAAACTGACTGTCAGTTTGCATAACTGACTGTCAGTTTGGGTTGCTGATTTTCAGCCCTAGCTCCAACGGTTCATTTGCTTCTTGAGGCTATAAATAGGGGCTTTGGGCATGAGTTTCATACAACAAGCAGCATCTTTTCATATACACTCTTGAGCATTAGTTTTCTATATTAAATCTTGATCTTTTGATCAAGTCGAGTGCTTTCCGATCCACCGAGAGTTTCAGTTCTTTTGCATTTGCATATACTTAGCTTCTCGGTGCGTGTTTGGAGGTCTAGAGAAGACCTCGCTGCCTGTTACTCTTGGTGAGCGCCCTCACCTAGACGGTTCGGAGGCGTGGCCGTTGATCTCTCCGTTCGGAGATTGTCGGAGAGGCTCGGCAAGTGTGTACAAGGCATCGGTGCTCGCCTTTCCGGAGTGGAGAAGGAGCAACCATTAGTGATAATATCCTTTGTGGATATTGAAGCGAGACTCAAGTGATTTGAGTGCTTCAACGAGGATTAGTGGAGACTGGGCGAGTCTCCGATACCTCGGTAAAAATTATTGTGTTCGTTCTCTTCTCTCCTTATTTATTTTATTTGTTCTTAATTTGCTTTGAGTTTTAAAGTTTTAAATAGCCTCCTATTCACCCCCCCCCCTCTAGTCGGCATCCTTGATCCAACACTTAATAATCGAAAAGATAAGACTAAAAACAAAAGTGGATGTCAAATTTTTTTGCTACTGTAACATGTTCTCCACAAAACATCTGTGGTTTGCCACTCTAGTTACATGGAAGAAAGGCTCATTCTTCGGACGTGTCACACAGATGTACTATAGACAGCTATCAACTAGGTATTTAATAGCCACAAATTTGAATTTGACTTAACTACCTGGAATGGTCTATTAAGTAAAATGACCCATGTATTGATGCCTTCTTTTTTTTTTTTGCATTTTTCTCACTCCTAAATAAGTGTGCAAGCTGTACGGTTCGGTCATTAAAAACCATCTCAAGTTCAGATGTTTAGGAACCACAACTGAACTCAGTGTAGATGCATCGGTCCAGTCACTTAGATGGCCACACTCGTCTATTGGCTCCTCAGGCAAGTCTTACATTTCTTATGGATTGCTATACTCCTCCTTGTTAAAATTCTCCTCTAACTTAAATAAATCATTAGCTAAGTCTACTGGCGGTTGGGATAATCAATTCAGGATAGGAAACACATTGTTAGGTTTTGGATACTGATATGAAAATTCTACATGTCTCCACTATTGTTAGCTCTTACACTAGTTGTGACGAGGATTGTTAGCCGTTTTTAGAGCTCTCATGGTCACGCCAGCGTCCTATGGTCGCCCATAGCCATGACCGCAGGTCCTCCCTATGGTCGCCAAGAGCCAGAAAGAAGAACATCAGGTAATCCAAGGGCATTTTAGATATAACTAAAAAATCATACTTATTTCTCAAATTCAAAACACTTATTATCACGAAACCCATGTATTATGCTGTATCTGAAAACAGTATGGTCGCAGAGATAGTCCCTATGACCATCCTCTCTCACAGATACAAGGACTAATCTCACTACCGTGGTCGCAGCAGTAGACGATCACCTTTTATTATTACCTTACCATGATCCTTATGATTAATCCCGAAATAATCATAAGTCCTTAACAAGGTAACTGTCAAAAGAGGTTAAGATGGTAAGGCAGTTTCACGACGATTGAGTCAAGACTGCCAAATAACCACGCACCCATGATCTATGGCAACTATCATGTACCCACGACCTCACAGCTGCCACTCCGGGGCAGTTAAGAGAGATCATGGGGCGTGCCTTCATGAGGACAACCGACAACTTCTTTGGCAAGTATAAGAAGGCCTTCAAGAAAAGGATCAGGGGGATGGACGATCTACTACAAAGAGAAGACTAGGCTTACAAAGATAGGATTAGCTAGCTTATACACCTTGTAACAACCTCTGTGTAACTCTTTTTCCCATATAGTCAAATACACAGGACGTAGGGTCGTTACCCTGCTAAGAGGGCCCGAACCTGGATAACTTTTTCCCGTGTCTTAGATTCATAGATACTTTGAACATCTTGAGGATATTCTAATTGGCTCCATTCCTTCTCACACTCTTCTTTGCATAAGATTGATAGAGGGATCCATAGTTCCAATCGTTGATAGCTGGCACCCACCGTGGGGCCCTGAAGACATTTTCATCAAGATTCATTGTATTCATGAATCGTTTCCCTTGCTTACACGATTCTGAGAACAAATTTGATCTCGAGGATCATGTAGATATTATGGATAAAGATAGCGTCCCCATCAATGGAGACAATACTGTTGGATCAAGGATGCCGACTAGAGGGGGGGGGTGAATAGGAGGCTTTAAAAACTTTAAAACTTAAAGCAAATAAAGAACAAATAATATAAGCAAAGGAAAAAGAGAATGAACACAATGATTTTTACCGAGGTATCGGAGACTCGCCCAGTCTCCACTAATCCTCGTTGAAGCACTCAAATCACTTGAGTCTCGCTTCAATATCCACAAAGGATATTATCACTAATGGTTGCTCCTTGTCCACTCCGGAAAGGCGAGCACCGATGCCTTGTACACACTTGCCGAGCCTCTCCGACAATCTCCGAACGGAGAGATCAACGGCCACGCCTCCGAACCGTCTAGGTGAGGGCGCTCACCAAGAGTAACAGGCAGCGAGGTCTTCTCTAGACCTCCAAACACGCACCGAGAAGCTAAGTATATGCAAATGCAAAAGAACTGAAACTCTCGGTGGATCAGAAAGCACTCGACTTGATCAAAAGATCAAGATTTAATATAGAAAACTAATGCTCAAGAGTGTATATGAAAAGATGCTACTTGTTGTATGAAACTCATGCCCAAAGCCCCTATTTATAGCCTCAAGAAACAAATGAACCGTTGGAGCTAGGGCTGAAAATCAGCAACCCAAACTGACAGTCAGTTATGCAAACTGACAGTCAGTTTAGTGCACAACAGCCGACAAAATTTACGGATAAAAAATAGCTAGCCGTTTGCAGCCAAAACAGGAAAGCTGGAACACGTAACTGACAGTCAGTTACACAAACTGACAGTCAGTTTGTGTACTAGCTCGACCAGAAACAAATAGAAACACAGTAAAACACTCTCTGGTCGAAACCCCAACTGACAGTCAGTATGGACAAACTGACAGTCAGTTTAGTACAAAAAATTTGAGACCAAAAACACCCTCTCTGGACAATTGTCAGTTACACTAAACTGACATTCAAACTGACAGTCAGTTATGCAAACTGACAGTCAGCATGAACAAAAATAGCTATAACTTTAAATCCAGAAATCTAAAAGAAGTGTTTAATAGCTCGTTGGAAAGATAATTTCAAGGTCTACATTTTTGTCAACAGAAGCAAAAGCCAGATCTACCTAGATCTTTCTGAAAAATGCAAATACTCTTCTGCTGTCAAAAACTGAACTGAAAAACCAGATTTTCAAATAAGTTCAAAACCAAATCCACATGAAAATGATGCGATGCAAAGACCTAGATTTCTCGGTTTGTGCTGGAGATGAAAAGAGGACTTTCGCTACCCCTCTTTATAGTACGGTTAAAACTATAAAAGAATTTTCCTAACCGATCATCTCCATACGCCAAGATCGGTAAAAATAAAAACTCGTAATACCTGAGGTCTTTCGCATCTTCAAGATTTGCGTCTCGTCTCTTGCTCTTCTGCGTCTTGTGCTTCACTTTAAGTTGGGTTCATCTTGATCATCTTGCATTTCTTCCCAAATGATCCTGTATCAATCAATCTCAAAAAGCACGATTAGTCCGGAACACTTTGTTTTCATTAATCATCAAAATTAGGGTTAGGCATGAAGGCCTAGATGCAACAATCTCCCCCTTTTTGATGATTGATGACAACAAGTGTTCAAAAAAATAAAATAAATGAAATGGCTCCCCCTGAGTGTATGCATCATATCAAATCATAAACTAATACATGCACATACATACACATCAGGGCATCTCATACATGAGCAAGTCACAGATGTGCAATATCCACAAGTCATATCAGAGCATACATATGCACATCAAGACTATAATCACATATCACATATCAGAGCTCAAGAACATCATCTCAAGAAATCAATGACATCATATATATCAGAGCTAAACACAAGTCATCATATGTATCAGAGCTAAAAAGAAAAGATGACATACAGACATATATGATAACCAAAAAGCATCTCCATATATAAATAATCATCTGTTCAGTACATCAAAAGACACATAAACAGAACAGACTCCAATATCCAAAAAACTAACCAACTATCCAACCAACTATCCAAATAACCTATCCAAATTACCTATCCAAAATACTTCTCCCCCTTTGGCATCAAGCACAAAAAGGGAGGCACAAAAAAAACAAATCAGAGCCTAATGCTCATCATCTGAAGAAAATCCTATGATGTCTGTATCTCCGGAGCCAGCTGGAGATGCAGACGGGTCGACGGCTGGAGATGCCGGAGGAGTCACTACTGCAACAGGAGCTGCAGCAACTGGAGCAGATGAGCCTGGAGCAGCTGGATGGGAGGCAGAGCTCGGCGAAGACGCAGCCTGGCGGGCCCTCTTGCGAGAGACCGAAGAGTCGGACGCAGGCAGACGTCGCAGTATCTCCTCCTGCTGAGCAGCCAAACGAAGCAACATCTGGTGATGCTCTGCCTGGGTGCTGAGGATCTGCTGCTGGGTCTGGAGAACCTGCTGAAGCAGAGAAGGTGACGCCGCAGAAGATCCGGCGCCAGGGTCTGAAGCAGGTGCTGGGGCAGACTCCTGAACTGGAGCCTCATCCTCTGAGTCCCCCGCAGCATCATCATCAGATGCGGGAGAGTCAGGGCCAGCAGCTGGAGCAGGGCGAGCACCGAGCCGGCGATCAGCCTGACCCGGAGGATAAAAGAGCAAAGGATGATGGGGCCTGGGCAGCTCAGTGTCCACGGCCCGGATATGAAGAAGCACCGCCATAATATACGGAGCGTATATCAGCTGACGGCGCGGGGAAAGAAGGACGTGCTGAATCTCACTGATGATGAGATCAGCAACGTCGAAGGGCTCCTCCTGGAAGATGGAGATGAGCACATGAAGACCCAGATAAGTGACCCTGGCTCTGTCTCCGCTCATGGGGACCAGTGTGAGACGGAGGATACGCAGAGCCAGGTCAACATCGCGGCGCAGGCCAGCGATGTGACGGAGCTGGAAGGGGCCGGAATAGAGCATGGCCACCTCCCGACGCTCGAGGTCAGGGAGAGTATGGAGCTGGCGACCAGAAGGAGGGCGCACCAGTCCAAGCGCCGACTCCAGCTGATCCTTCGTGACGGTGTAGACCTGGAGGCCCGTCATGAAGGTCATGGAGTCGCGCTGAGGGGATACAAAGACGGTGGAATAAAACTGACGTATGGGCCCCTCAGCCCAGTGCAAAGAGGAATCGGCGACTAGGTCGCGGATCCCTACAGAGCCAAACAAGTCTGCGAGGGTGGCGATGCCTGTGCGAGAGGCGATCGTCCCCCACGACAGAGAGCGGTGGGCGAAGATAGGAGCGCGGCTATAGACGCTGGTAAACAGGTCTAGGTGAAGGTTTGTGTAGCAGGTGAGCACCGCGCACCCGTCGCGACCAGTGGGTCGCGGCGACAGGTACGGGTTCACAGAGCGGAGCGTGCGCAGGCGACTCGCGTGCCAACGTGAATAATCCACGGGCACGCGCTCAGGCGGAGGCGAGCGTCGGTTCTCGGACGTCTGACCCGATGAACGCTGGCTGTTTGCCGCATTCTTCCGTCGGGCCCCACGGCGAGAGGGACCGGCCTGATCAGACATAGCGGATTTGAAAAACAGAGAAGAAGAAACAGAGGAAGCCAAAAAGACCTGAACAGAGGAGGCCGACGAAGAGCAAAACTGGTCGACGCCGATCAGAACTGATGAGCAGCAGTCGGGGACGATGCAAGGTACTGCTAAACCTCGGCACAAATGTCGAGGAACAGCTGAGCCCCGGCGAAAGATGAAGCAGAGGCACCACGGGAGAGCACTAGGGCGCGGCTCAAACGGCGGTTTGATGCGGTCGAGGAGGCGCAACGAAGGCGGCGGCGCACGGCAGTGAGGTGGTGGTGCGGCAAGACGACGGCGGCGGCACGAAGAGGTGGTGAAGCAAGCGGCGACGGCGAGAGGACACAAAAACAGCGACGGCGGCGAGAGAAGGTGAGAAGACAAGAAACAGAACGGGGTTTTAGGGTTCGAGATCCCACAACTGACAGTCAGTTTGATAAACTGACAGTCAGTTCCAAACTCAGAAACATGGAACTGACAGTCAGTATACCATACTGACAGTCAGTTCACAGAACTGCGTTTTGAAACTGACAGTCAGTGTATGACACTGACAGTCAGTAGGGGACTCGAACACGACTAGTAGCTACGACCAAAATCAAATGCACGTAACTGACAGTCAGTTATGACACTGACTTCGACCAGAGACTAAGACCAGGCTCCTAACTACTGAACTGACTGTCAGTTATGGAAACTGACTGTCAGTTTGGTCAATTTCGACCAGAGGCTGTCTAAGACCAGAGAGGGAATAAAATAATATTATTTTATACAAACAAACACTTTTAGCACATCAACTAGCATTTGATATATCAATAATGTTCAGTTCACCCCTTAAAAAGCAAAAACTTGTTTCATCTAAGGGTTTAGTGAAAATATCTGCTAGTTGCAAATCTGTTCTGACATAATTTACATCTATATCACCTTTTGCCACATGATCTCTAATAAAATGGTGCCTTATTTCAATATGCTTAGTTCTAGAATGTTGAACAGGATTATTAGCAATTTTAATGGCACTTTCATTATCACATAAGAGTGGTACTTTATCAAAGATAATTCCATAATCTAGAAATGTCTGCTTCATCCATAATAATTGAGCACAACAGCTACCTGCAGACACATATTCAGCTTCAGCTGTGGAGAGAGCTACTGAATTTTGCTTCCTAGATGACCATGATACTAATGATCTCCCCAACAGCTGACAACTACCAGATGTGCTTTTACGATCAATCTTACACCCAGCATAATCAGAATCAGAATACCCAATTAATTCAAAATTTGCATCTTTCGGATACCAAAGGCCTCAACTGGGATAACATTTTAAATACCTAAGGATTCTTTTAAGAGCAGTTAAATGACATTCCTTAGGATCTGATTGAAATCTAGCACATAGGCATACACTAAACATGATATCAGGCCTAGATGCAGTAAGATATAAAAGACTACCAATCATAGACCTATACAGTTTAGAATCAACCGATTTTCCGCTTTTGTCCATGTCTAGATGTCCATTGGTCGCCATGAGAGTTTTGATTGGCTTGGCGTCTTCCATCCCAAAGCGCTTGAGCAGGTCCTTCACGTACTTAGTTTGACTCACGAACGTTCCGTTCTTTAGTTGCTTGATTTGAAGACCGAGGAAGAAACTCAGCTCACCAATCATGGACATCTCGAACTCCCTAGACATCATCTCTCCAAACTCATGACAGAAATGTTCATTAGTAGATCCAAAGATAATATCATCAACATAAATCTGACAAATGAACAAATCTTTTTCAATTTTCTTTGTAAAGAGAGTTGTATCAACCTTCCCAATTTTAAAACCTTTTGATAGTAGAAAGTCTCTAAGTCGCTCATACCAAGCCCGAGGAGCTTGTTTGAGACCATAGAGAGCTTTCGACAATTTAAATACATGGTTTGGAAATTTAGCATCTTCAAAGCCCGGAGGTTGTTCAACAAAAACAAGTTCAGAAATTTCACCATTTAAGAACGCACTTTTTACATCCATTTGAAAAAGTTTGATATTAAAACAAGATGCATAAGCAAGAAGAATGCGAATAGCTTCAAGTCTTGCTACAGGTGCAAAAGTTTCACCAAAGTCTAAACCTTCGACTTGAGTGAAGCCTTGAGCAACAAGACGAGCTTTGTTTCTAATTACAATACCATTTTCATCTTGCTTATTTCTGAAAACCCATTTTGTTCCAATAACATTATGATCTTTGGGTCTTTCAACTAGAGTCCAAACTTCATTTCTAGCAAAGTTATTAAGTTCTTCATGCATGGCATTAACCCAATCAGGATCATTTAAAGCTTCATTAACATGTTTGGGTTCTAAAGAAGACACAAAAGAATGATGTTCACAAAATGCAGCAATACGAGATCGAGTTTGAACACCCTTACTGACGTCACCCAATATTTGGTCTAGAGGGTGATCCTTGGTGATGGTTTGGTGTTGCCTTGGTTCTTCATCTTGTACTGCTTCATCTTGACCTTGTTCTGGAGGATCAACATGAGATGATGATGCGTCTTGATCAACATTTTCAACGTTGACATCATCTTCTTGATCTTCCTCTGTTGGCTTGATGTCTCCAATGGTTATGATCTTCATGGCTTCTTGAAGATCGTCACCTGAAACTTCATGAGATACTTGCTCCTTTTGCGAGCCGTTAGTTTCATCAAATTCGATATCACCAGATTCTTCAATGCAACTTGTATTTTTATTGAAAACACGATAAGCTTTACTAGTGGTGGAGTATCCGACTAGAAAGCCTTCATCAACTCTTCTTTGAAATTTACCACCAAAATTTCTTTTCTTAAGAATATAACATTTGCATCCAAAAACTCGGAAATAAGAAATATTTGGCTTTCGCCCAACAAGAAGTTCATAAGGAGTCAAATTTAGAAGGGGATGCAAATAAAGCCGATTTATAGAATAGCAAGCGGTATGCACGGCTTCAGCCCAGAAGCGAGTAGGAGTATCGTACTCACTTAGCATAGTCCTTGCCATTTCTATAAGTGTTCGATTTTTCCTTTCAACAACTCCATTTTGCTGTGGAGTGTAGGATGTGGAAAATTCGTGTTTGATTCCAAGAGAGTCACAAAAATCAAATAGAGTTGAATTAACGAACTCTCCACCATGATCACTATGGATTTTCTTGATGGATAATTCGAATTCAGTAGAAACACGTTTTGCAAAACTTTTGAAAACATCGGGGGTTTCGGATTTTTGGGAAATAAAGAAAACCCAAGTGTAGCGAGTAAAATCGTCAACAATCACAAAACCATAGTTGCTACCCCCGATACTTTGGAACTCATAAGGTCCAAATAAATCCATATGAAGGAGTTCCAAAGGTTTGCAAGTCGAAAGAATGCGCTTAGTTGGATGTGAAGTAGCTACTTGCTTGCCCGCTTGACAAGCGCTACAAGGTTTGTCCTTTTCAAAATTCACATCCTTTAAGCCAATAACCAAATCACGTTTTAAAAGTTTTCTCAATTGATGCATACCAACATGAGCAAGTCGTCTATGCCAAAGCCAACCTTTTGAGGTTTGAGAGACAAGACATGTTGACAAAGATGCATCTTTCGAGTGAAAATCAACCAAATAAAGATTTCCAAAACGAAAGCCTTTGAAGATCAAAGATTTATCTTTTAAACTTTCAACCAAAACTTCTTTTGGGAAAAATGTGCAACTAAAACCAAAATCGCAAATTTGAGCAACGGAAAGCAAATTGAAATTCAGAGATTCGACCAATAAAACATTTGAAATAGATAGATCATTTGAGATTGCGATTTTACCCAAGCCGACCACATTTCCTTGACGGTTGTCGCCAAAGGTAATCTTTTGGTTCTCGCTTGAGTTGTCTTCTATTGAGGTGAACAACTTCTTGTTACCGGTCATGTGTTCGGAGCATCCGCTATCTAGCACCCAATGTCTCCCACCGGTCTTGTAGTTCACCTACATGAAAAGAATTAAGTTCTTTTAGGTACCCAAACCTTTTTGGGTCCTTCAATGTTAGCAATCAAAGCTTTGGGCACCCAAATATATTTCTTCTTTTTGTTTAACATGGGTGCACCAACATACTTTGCTATAGCATAACCTTTTCTCGACTTTTGAAGCATGTAGCAAGTATCAAAATAATTCGGAGTCATTAAGGGACATGCTTCATGTGAATGACCGGTTTCATGGCATTTATGACAAAATGTGTTGCATGCTTTAACAAATATAGTTTTAGAATTTTGTTTCCGTCCTTTCTTTTGAAAATATCCTAATCCTTCTTTTCTAAAAGAACATCTTTGTTTACTAAGGATTAGATCAAGAGATACTTTACCTTTAAAGCAATTTTCTAAGCCTTTTCCAAGTTTTTCAACTTGTGCCTTAAGTACATTATTTTCATTTAAGATGTTGTCATTTGAAACACATGGAGTGTGATGACTACTAGAGGGAGATTCATTCAAGTTACATGAAGTTGAAGCATCTACCTTAGATGAAGCATTTGTAACATCTTTTATAAGCATGCTTTCATAGGAATCTTTAAGCTCAGAGTATTGAGCGCGTAGGGAAGAATGCTCTTCCTTAAGCGCCTTATACTTCATCTTTGTTTTTCCAAAAACTTCATTTAGTTCAGTTATCATTTCAACTAAGTCATTATATGATGGATCATTGGAGTGTACCTTTTCATTGCCTTTGGCCATAAGGCACATGGATGAATTAGTTGAAGTGTTGTTGCCGAGAGCCAGTCCGGCCATTTTCTTGGAGCAACTTCGTTCGTTGTCGGAGTCGGAGCTCTCTCCGCCGGACATCCATTCTCCAAAACAAGCTTCTTTGATTTCGTCTTTCTTCTTCTTGAAGAACTTCTTCTTGTTCCACGCCTTGTTCTTGTTTGGACATCTTGATGCTATGTGTCCCTTCTCATGACATCCATAGCAAATGATGTCTTTGAAGTTGTTTTGCTTTTGCCCCTTTGGTCATGTGTCAATGTTGACACCTTTCTTATGTAACCTGCGAAGAAGTTTTTGAGTGTTCTTTACCATAAGGGCGAGGTCTTCATCGGAGGAGCCTTCGCTTGAGTCGTTCCTTGCATTAGCTTTGAAGGCCAAAGCTTTCTTCTTCGTCTCCGTGGGTTCGGCCGCTTCCTTCTTTTCCTTCTTGTGCATCTCATGGGTGATGAGGTTCCCATAGAGATCGGTTGGTGTTGTGGTTGATAGGTCGGAGTTTGTGAGAACCGTGACCAAGGTGTCGAAGCTTTCCGGCAAGGCCCTAAGCATCTTTCTCACAAGCTCAAGGTCAGTAAACACAACACCAAGACCCTTGAGTTCATTCACAATGTTATTTAACCGAGTAAACATGGAATCCACGGACTCGGTTGATGACATGGTGAATGTCTCATATTTTTGCCTCACCATTAGCAATTTTGCCTCTTTAACCTTTGTAGTGCCCTCGTAAATTTCTTCGAGGGTAGTCCAAACCTTATGAGCAGTCGTGAGATTGCTCACACGGTTGAACTCGTTTAAGGAGAAACCGGCAAAGAGTGCATTTTTTGCACGGGCATTTAAATGCAACTTTCTCCTATCGTCTTCGGATTGACTTGCCGGATCAACCGGAGGAGTAAAGCCGAGTTTAACGATATCCCATACATCAAGCCCCATGGCTTCTAGGAATACCGACATGCGCACTTTCCAATAAGGATAATTTGTTCCATCAAAGATGGGCGCACGACCGGTATGTCCAAGAAGAAAATCCCCGCTTGACGACATCCTCTCTCTAGGCGGTAAAGCCTAATGAATCGAGAGACCAAGCTTTGATACCACGTGTTGGATCAAGGATGCCGACTAGAGGGGGGGGTGAATAGGAGGCTATTTAAAACTTTAAAACTCAAAGCAAATTAAGAACAAATAAAATAAATAAGGAGAGAAGAGAACGAACACAATAATTTTTACCGAGGTATCGGAGACTCGCCCAGTCTCCACTAATCCTCGTTGAAGCACTCAAATCACTTGAGTCTCGCTTCAATATCCACAAAGGATATTATCACTAATGGTTGCTCCTTCTCCACTCCGGAAAGGCGAGCACCGATGCCTTGTACACACTTGCCGAGCCTCTCCGACAATCTCCGAACGGAGAGATCAACGGCCACGCCTCCGAACCGTCTAGGTGAGGGCGCTCACCAAGAGTAACAGGCAGCGAGGTCTTCTCTAGACCTCCAAACACGCACCGAGAAGCTAAGTATATGCAAATGCAAAAGAACTGAAACTCTCGGTGGATCGGAAAGCACTCGACTTGATCAAAAGATCAAGATTTAATATAGAAAACTAATGCTCAAGAGTGTATATGAAAAGATGATGCTTGTTGTATGAAACTCATGCCCAAAGCCCCTATTTATAGCCTCAAGAAGCAAATGAACCGTTGGAGCTAGGGCTGAAAATCAGCAACCCAAACTGACAGTCAGTTATGCAAACTGACAGTCAGTTTAGTGCACAACGGCCGACAAAATTTATGGATAAAAAATAGCTAGCCGTTTGCAGCCAAAACAGGAAAGCTGGAACACGCAACTGACAGTCAGTTACACAAACTGACAGTCAGTTTGTGTACTAGCTCGACCAGAAACAAATAGAAACACAGTAAAACACTCTCTGGTCGAAACCCCAACTGACAGTCAGTATGGACAAACTGACAGTCAGTTTAGTACAAAAAAATTTGAGACCAAAAAAACACCCTCTCTGGACAATTGTCAGTTACACTAAACTAACATTCAAACTGACAGTCAGTTATGCAAACTGACAGTCAGCATGAACAAAAACAGCTATAACTTTAAATCCAGAAATCCAAAAGAGGTGTTTAATAGCTCGTTGGAAATATAATTTCAAGGGCTACATTTTTGTAAACAGAAGCAAAAGCCAGATCTACCTAGATATTTCTGAAAAATGCAAATACTCTTCTGCTATCAAAAACTGAACTGAAAAACCAGATTTTCAAATAAGTTCAAAACCAAATCCACATGAAAATGATGCGATGCAAAGACCTAGATTTCTCGGTTTGTGCTGGAGATAAAAAGAGGACTTTCGCTACCCCTCTTTATAGTACGGTTAAAACTATAAAAGAATTTTCCTAACCGATCATCTCCATACGCCAAGATCGGTAAAAATAAAAACTCGTAATACCTGAGGTCTTTCGCATCTTCAAGATTTGCGTCTCGTCTCTTGCTCTTCTGCGTCTTGTGCTTCACTTTAAGTTGGGTTCATCTTGATCATCTTGCATTTCTTCCCAAATGATCCTGTATCAATCAATCTCAAAAAGCACGATTAGTCCGGAACACTTTGTTTTCATTAATCATCAAAATTAGGGTTAGGCATGAAGGCCTAGATGCAACATTAAGGAGAATCGATTATTAAGGAGAATACTACTATGAAATCCAAGGCAATCATCGCACATGTGGCAGAGAAGTATGCCTATAAAGTATACTATGGGAAGGTGTGGAAGTGAAATAGAAGGCACTAGAGGAGCTGTTTGATATATTTGCGGAGGCATATAATTTAGTACCCAAACTATTTCAATGGATTATTCAAGACAATCCAGGCACTGCAATTGAAATTGTAGATACCCCAGCTATCGACTCAGATGGTATTATTATACCCTGACTGCATGGTGTTGAGACGATTCTTCTGGACATTCCAGTAGTGCATTGTGTTATGTCAATACATGAGACTTGTGCTTTCTATCAATGGCACATTCTTAATGAGGAAGAATGAGCACACTATACTAACTATTGTGGCAACCGATGCCAATAGTCAATTGTTGCCTGTAGCATATGCAGTTGTTGAAGTGGAGAACTACAACACTAACTCTAATTTTTTAGGTAAATTAAAGAATGAAGTAGTGAAGAACCATAGGTGCATATGCCAATTCATGATCAAAATAGGAACTAAGTGCTATCGAATACATGCGAACTTGCATCGACCAATCACTATTACGAGGGGATGTGCAAAGTCTGTGATTTTCCCTTTTTTTTTTTTTATCTGACAGAGCAAGCTTTACATAAGTGCAATTATTTCAAAACTACACGAAAAATTTTAAATATTTTATGTTATCATGCTTTCAGTGCCACCAGGAGCTAGTAGGAGGCTAGACCACTATTTGTCGAAAGGTTAGAAGTGAAATTATAATCACATATATAATTTTAAGCAACAATGAATTGATAATCAGATATTTTCATGAGTGGGCCTAGATCTTTATCCAATTTTATGACTGAGTCATACTTCCTTCAATATTCAAAATTAGATTCCTCTTTTTTTAACGTGGTTTGTATCGGGTCTTGTTAGCATTTAAATGCTAATCTGTCTAATGTGTCAGACAAACTTAAAATTATATAGAAATTGTATAATTACTAAAATTTATTAACTTTTCATAAAATAGTAGAAAAATCACTTAGTAATGACAAGGGAAGAGTGGAACTCAATTGAAAATGTGTTGTCTAATGTGGCACAAAAACTTGAAATTATAGAGAACTTGTATAACTAATAAAATTTATTGATTTTTCATAAAATAGTAGAAAAATTACTTAATAATGACAAGAGTGGAACTCAATTGAAACAACATTGAAAAAAGTATGATGCAATTTTCAAAATTAAAAATAGGACTAAACTGAGAAATCAAGAAACATAGTAGGGCCAATGATAAAAACTTATGAAATCATAATCTTCATTCCAATAAACATCTTGTATGTGTTGATTAATGGTTACAAAATAAGAAAGGGAAAATTATTGGAGCATCCACTTACATCACAAAAAAGTGGAGCCAGCAATGAAAATAACTCGAACCAGAGCTTTAAACTACATGAAATTCCCCCAAATGCAGGGGATAGAAACAAGGCACCCTCTTTCTGTTCCACCACGGACCCAGAACCATCAAAAGAATTTCCTCGTTGCAGCAAATGCTATAGGTATACATGGATCCCTGCTAATGGTTAAAAAATGGCAATGTCTAGCTTTACTTTTCATGAGCTTCACACAAATCTAGTGAATCTACATGAGGACGAGGATGTAGTGGCACTATATCTGGGACCTCTTCAATACCTTCAGCAGGCTGAGAGAGAGAGAGAGAGAGAGAGATGACTCTTGTCAAAATCCCATCAAAATCTACAGAAAATGAAGGCCGCATGGATAAATAGTTACCTGCAAGAGTTCTAGGAGACGCCAGAAGAGGAAGTTGATGATCATAACCAGGCAAAACAATTTGCCCGCCCAAGCTCCACAAATGAGATATCTACATCATAACAGCAAGCACCTAATGAGTTTGTTTTTAAGGCAAGTTCCAAGTCAGCACAAAAAAAATTCTGTTAAGACCAATGGAACTCGCCAATACATAGTGCACTAAAAGTATAAATTGATCTAGTGACAAAGCAATGAACAATAATAAAACAGACTTTGTCATGGTCAGTGATGAAATGGATAAATTTTAGTCGTCTATTCAATGTTTCATTTACACCATTCGTCAAAGGAAACATGGAAGATGAGATTAACAGTTGTCTTGCATCATACTCACCGTGGAAAGCGGTCTAGCAAATTTGTGTTCATGGACTGCATTGCATGGTCATACACAATCTCTGTTCTTTTAGCTACATCATCCCAACTATAAAGGTTTTTCATCTAAGAGGCACATTGAAAACAACTGAATTAGTACCAAACATCTGGTATAGTGATTTTCTAACCAAAAAGATAACTTATGCAAAATGTCTATACTTAATAGGGTCAAATTATGACGGCAAATTTATGCATGATGTTGAGAGCTCACTCACTCGGAGATGCATAACTTGGGGATCTATTCCAGGAAGCATGTCAATAGCTTGCTTGATAGCTCGTACCATATCCTCTGGAGCTGGTTCTGCAAGTACTATCATGTCATCTGGTAGGACCTGGCAAAGCAGTAATTCATGGAGAACTCCGATCTGTATTGAGTGTTTGTTGCAAAATAAAGATCATGAGGTGCATACCTCTGGGACACCTCCAACTCTAGTGCTTACTGTCAACAATCCACAGCTGGCTGCTTCCAAAATGGCTATACAAAATGCCTCCGTAAGTGAACTGAAATGGCAAAGATCAATTTTCAGTATTAGTGTGGTCAATTTATATATAGGCTGCACTCTTCACATCCGTGAAAGACTGAGCCAATCTGTCTATTTGCTGGTTTCTCAATTATAGTAGGATTTCATTTAAAGGAGATAAAAAGATGCAAGAAAAGGTCTATTCTGGTTTCCTCAGACCCATCTAATATATTTTTCAAAATCTATTCTGCAAGAAATTTCCAATTGTCCTTATTGACAAAGTTTAAGATTAAATCTAAAACCAAATTTGAATTGGTGTAGAAGAACCATATATTCAGTAAACACTTTGATAATCAAATATAAGAATGACCAATGTAACATCTCAACTAGAAACCTCCATAAAAGGAAAAGGTGAATTTCAATTTTTCAAATAGTCCAGTTTTTAGTTACCCTTTAATGAACTGAACATTTTCAAAAGAGTTTGAGGTTTTCTGAAAGTAAAAGAATGAAGTAGATCAATGGTAAAAGCTGTTTTCTTTGTGGCAACCAGTACATAAAGTCATAAACTGATAGGACTACCCTACACTGAAGCAAAGCTAAAATACAAGAGGGAAGAGAAAAGCTTGTATCTATATATCAACATCTGTGAAAAAGGGCTTGATGCACAAAGAATAAGATTTTAAACTCAAGCAATAAAAAGTCAGAAAACCTACCTGTTTAAAAATATATGACCAGATATCAGAACAGATCGCACTTGAGCATGAGGAACAGCCCCTAACATCTCGACTCTATCCTGAAGGGAGAACTTCTCTCTCATCTCTTCAAGTCGCACACGTTTTGGTCCATCACCTCCAACAATAAAGCGGACCTGACAAGTCCAGAGAGCTATGTTGAACAAAATAGAACCATATGTTTTAAATCCAAAACAAAGTAGCCATTAAAAGGATGAAAACTTCAGATGCAAGATTACATGAGCTGAATTCTAATAACAAAGAATGCTAAACTGGTGTGCAATTTGTTGTTATATGAAATTATGGATCAACCAAGAAAAAAGGATGGTGGTAATCAAGGTAGTCCATGTTTCTGAGTTGCTTAATGAAATTGTTCTGGCCTGGACGATGCATATAGATAACTTTGCTATTTTATGCAAAATGCGTCCAAAGAGTGATATAGCTATAACTCACATTTGGAAATAATCGGCATATATCTGGAATGACTTCAACGAGAAGGTCTGCACCCTTTCGATAGACCAATCTACTTATCACAACAATAACAATTTCATCGCAGCTAAGGCGGTGGGGGGCAGGAGTAAACATGGCAGTATCCACAGCATTAGGAACCATGAAAACTCTCTCTGGAGGAATCCCAGACCTCAAGACAGTGTTCTCTTTGCTTGTGTGAGAGACGCATATGGCATGATCAATATCTGCAAGAGTAAATTGCAGCACCTTATTCATGTGAATGCTTCCAACATCAGCAAATCCATAGAGCGAGTGATCTGTGAAGACAACTTTGTACCCCATCGTCCTAGCATGCATCAATGCTTCATGGCACAGCGTTGAAAAAGCTTGATGTCCATGCACAACAGATATCTTCTCGCGAATAAGAATGGTCCTTACAATTGGAAGGGTCAAGAATAATGTTGGCAATGTATTCTGCATCAAGAATGGTTTCCATGGTACATAATAAACCTTCAAGCCACCTGTGACGTATCGCACTCCAGAACGTTTTCCATATGCATGCGTCATGACAACCACCTACACATCATCAAAGTGTAGAATTTATTCAGAAATTTCTAGCAAATTACTAGCAATAAGTTAATTTGCATAGTTCTGTTTTTTTTAAAAAAAAAATGCATAAGATATAATAAGCAATACATTCTGAAATATTCAGACAGCAACTTAATTTTTTTGCAGGATTCTCATTTCTGATGGATGATGCAATTAAGGGTAGACCAAAGAAAGTGGTGGAAGACAAAGTTACATATATTATCTTACACACATAATGGAAGAATACAAAAGCAGAGCAGGAAAAACAAGCTTCTTGACAACATTAGAACCTTATGGCCAAGCTTAAGCAGGCATTGTGATAAATAATAGATATGGCTTTCCACACCACCAAAATTTGGGAAGAAAAAATCAGACACCATCAAAATCCTGTGCTTTTGTCCTTGCTCATCCATTATTTCAGAAATCTGCAATTTCATAAATAAACCATACCATGAGGCAAGATAGTAACAGCACATGTCCACAAAAAAAAAAGTAACTAAGAAAAGCTAGACAATGAACACTAAATCAAATTTATATTAGCCCAACTGAGAAGACATTAATAGGTTCTGCTTATTTAGTGTATAATACACCATACATGCAAGTGATCTCGCAAGCTACGGCACAATTAAAAATTATTAAATATGCCAATTAAACTCGGATAAGCAGAAATATTGAAGTTGTAGAGCAAATTCATTGCCAGAGAAAAATTTAAGAAACATTGACATCTTGGCACTTAATACGCTTGACAAACTTATTCTGGTAGATTGAATTCAAGAAATAATAAAATTCAGTGCTATGCAATGGAACAGCCATATGCAAAACTCTAAATTGCAACTGTTTACTAAAATTTCCAGATCAGCGGTGATGGCTAGCAGTATGTAAATGATGACAACAGTGGCCAGATAATGACATGCTCATTATTAGTAAATCGCAAGGGCAGTTATGTGTACACAAATAAAGCATCACTTCTAACATCCGCACATGTGCTTGTGAGCAGTAGTGCCGAGAACAAAGCTACTATTACTAGCTTGCTAAATTCTCAAGAATTCCTCATTACACTGACAGTACCGTTGGTTAAACGAGAAGCAAGAACAACCTCATAGCATACTGAATCAAAAAAAGAAGCTGAAATACTTCTATTTTGCAGTGAGAATTGCTGCAGAAGCACAAATCTCTGTTGCAGCAAGCAATGAACCTTATAATCACCCTTAACATATTCGAGAAATGCCGATCTGCATGGAAATTGCTCAAGCAACGAAGAAAACAGAAAGGTTCTAACTTATTGTTTGTCCTTTTGCAGTAGACTGGCATTTCAACTCCTATGTCTCTCATCTTTTCATGTCCTAATTGCGGCTTAAAGAGGGTCTTGTCAACTAGACTAGGAGAGCATAGTGAGTTCCAGGGAAGCACAGGGAAGAGGTACCAGAATCTAGGCAAGTCAGAATTCAGCAAGGGGAATGGCTAGAGAGGATGGAGGCCATCGCAGCTGGAACCTGGGATGGTCATGGAGTGCAGAGGCTGCTTGCAGATGGAGATGAAGGAAGAGGGGTGATGGAGGTTGGAGACATGTGGGCACTATAAGCATCAGCAGGAAATTAGCTGAACCTGCCTAGATTTTAGGATGCCATTATATTGAGGGTTACTAATTGAGATCAATGAAGTTGACATGACCATGTACACATGCCGCCACAACAGAAAAATATCGGTAGAAATATTTTTATGCCACTAGAAATTTGAAAATTTTGTCTTTGCCACTGGATAACATGTGGGTCCAGCCCCCATCTTGTCAGCCTCACAATCACAATTTAGAACTTCCGTAATGGCACAAAAGAAATTTCCCAAAAATATCCAAGAACAACCACGCTTTGAAAATACCAAAATTTCAAGATGCAACTCTTATAACTGAAAGAGATGAAATTGGATGGACTTCTACTTCCAAAATATGAACTTTCTTAGACAACCACCTGTTGAATTCTAAACACATTGCATATGGATCTTCACAGGGTTGTTATACAGCATGAGATAAAAGAAGCATGAGTTTCAAAAGGATAATTAGATGTTGCTAGCGGGTGACGTCAAAGGGAAAAACTGATCCAATTATGTCAAGGGTAACAGAGAACATTTTAGCAATTCAGCAATGTTAAAGCAGAACTTTCTTTGGGATCTAAGCATCATATATCAAGTTCCCAACCATTCGGTTTGTAAATTATCCTTCTTTACATTCTAAAGAAAACTACAGATTGTAGTTTGGCCCTAAGAAATGTGAAGAGATTAGGAGCAATCTACTGATTTATCAACATACTGTACACAAAACTGTCATGTACAACAAAATCAACAAAATGGAAGCAATGCCAATGCCACGCATGGATTATATATACTTTTGGCCAACTTAATTTGGAGAATATCAACAGAAAGGGGAAGAACAAGGACCCCTCACAACAACTGGAAGCCGCCGTTAGGATCCTTGGCCCACTGTGATGAACTGGTGGTCAGTAGGGGAAAGATGCTGTCTTTAGCATTCCATCGAACAGCACATGTGCATGCTCAAACTAGCCCCAACTCAAGTTTAAAGATTGTACCCAAGTTATGCACTTGCCGCTGAAGCCACGGTCGTCGTTGAGCCATAACAGAGGAGATCGACGACGATAGCGTCGTGCGAGCCTGCAGGTGCGCCGAGGAAGGCGACGGTGGCCGGGAGGAAGCGGGATCGCGCGGGGGGGCTGGCGCCGGGATGAGAAGTGCGGGGAAGAGCGGGATGAGGCCGGCGACGGCGGCGGGGTGCGGTGGGCTGGCCGGAGACGGCGTGGTGGGGGCGCTGTGGCACAGGCGGCGACGGCGACGGCGACGTGGGCCGAGAAGGATGGGAGCGCACCCAAAGGTGGCTGGGTGGGGGAGCAGAATTAGAGCCGTTATGTGGGGTTTGTGTTATAAAAAAAAACAGAAAATAACAAAGAATATAATGTAGTTGTAGAGGTGGTTAAAATCGTCACCTTGTGTGGCGACAGAAGTGAAAAAAACATCAGTCATCAGCTCAAGCGTCAGCATAAATCACTAGTTTAGATGACGTTGGTGTAATTTCTCTGAAAAATTGTAAAAATAGTCTGAAAGTGTGTAAATTTTTTTAAAATCACACTAAAAGAATTAATATAAAAAACAACAATATTTTTTGTATAAATAACCCAAAAAAAAAAGAGAATTTCAAAAATAACCCAAAAAGGGTCATACATGCATCACCGACCACTAGCCAGTAGCCAAAGAGAAAAAGGGCCGTGATTGATTTAATTTGTTGGGTTACTTCATGTATACATTTCATGATTGATTTAATTTGTTGGGTTGTCAAAGGGAAAAATGAACATAAAAAAACAACTAAAAACATAAAAAAATAGCAAAATTGAGTTTTATTTCCAGGTTATAAAAGAAATAGCGGAATCAAAAAGCAATTGAAAACATAAAAAACCCTAACATGTTAGGCTTATAAGAAAATGGCTCAAAGCAAGTATGTAGAAGTGAAGTACTTATTAAAGTTGAAAATTGTGAAGAAATTACAGTAAGTAAATCAGTTAGAATTTAAGAGGAAACTAATAGAGAGTGTCCAACTAGGAACTATTGCTGCTGTAGATAAAATAGAAAGTTACACTCGTCTGTGACGGTTGCAAAAATAATTGGAGGTAGATCTACAGTAGCAAAAAAGTGATCAAACTTGGCGCATTACTTGAGTGTCCAGCTTGCTTAGAAAAATATTTATAGTGTTCTTTTGTACCTCATTTCACTCCATTTCAAGCCACTACATGTAATTGCATTTATCCCTCTCCTCTTCGCGGCCGCAATATACACATTACCCGCAGTGTCGTAGACCCAAGACGTACTGACTTTAATATCACCTCGACATCTGCACATGAAGTCATCTGTGTCAGAGGAATCATCGAACCAGTTGAACTCCTCCAGAGGACGTGTTGTTGAGTACATGTGTCCATGATAAGAGCAAAAGTAAGGACGTCTGCAACAACACGTGTTGAACATCGTGCATGTTAATTGATAGCTCATTCATGAGATCGAGCTGCTCGTAAAGTCTCTTTTTTCTGCAGAGAAGATAGAATATCATACGAGCAGCCTTTGTGCTCCACTCGGGGTCAAGCCAAAATAGAAAAGTACACTTATTAACATCTTTCCTATGACACTCTAAAAATCTTATCCTATAGTTACCCTGAATGGAGGATGTAATAGTTTTCGGCGACAAATCGCAGTTGCAACGGTATGGTCCTGAATTTTGTCCTTCATCCTATGAATGAAAGAGAATAGCCAAGAAAGTAACACATAAAGAGCCGCTTATTTTAGATGAGTTAATTAATTATGTATTTATCTTGGTGTGTCTTCTTCTTCCACCACAATTATTCTTGCCCGCCATGTTCAGATAAGCTAGTGAAGAAAGTGTGACTTATGTGTTCGAAACTTAATGACCTAATTTATAGAAGTGGAATTCTTGAATAGTTTAAACATTGATTGGACGCATATGTACAAAAGCTGAAAAGTAGAAAAACGGAAAAGTAGAAAAGCTGTAAAGTAGAAACACTGAAAAGTAGAAAGGCGGAAAAGTAGAAAAGCTGTAAAGTAAAAAGGCTAAATCATAGAAAAGTAGAAAAGTTAGGGTTTTCCATGAACCATGACGAAATGTAAAGCAGTTGCATAAATTCCAAAAGACAAAAATAATATATACATGAAAACATAAATCTTGTTTCACACAGCTAAAAAGACATAAATCTTATTTCACACAGCTAATAAGATATTTCTAAAAAGGTTTTCAAATTTATTCAATTGAATCTCACTTTTTTCAATTTTAAAATTAGATTCTACTTTTTAAAAATTAGATCCCACCTATCACTTATTATTAATGAATTTTTCTATAATTTTGTAAAATTTAACAATTGGTTAGTGGGTTTTAATTATTATATGATGTTCTTGTATTTTTCTTAAGTTTTTGTGTCAAATTAGTGATTAGTTTTCATACTTCGTTAATGTTTAAATAGCCCAAACAAACAATTATATAATGGACCTAATTTAATCAAATTGAAAAGAACTGTTACCTAATTTTCAAAATTGGAGACTAGGTTGAAATATTTGAGGAAGAAGTGAAACTATTAGTGAAAATCTCTCTATTAATTAGTGATGATTGATGTTAGTTAGTGGAAATTCCAAGTAGAGGTTAGTGATTGTGAGAACCATGAAGCTGGTCGATAGTTCAAAGCCACGAGTTTGACTATTGAGTCACATTGCTAATGAAATCAAATCAAGATTTTCGAGTTTTAAAAAAAAATTGTTTTCAAAACTAGTGCAGTGTCTGATCAGGTGTTTCATTACAACTACTTCTCAGCCTTTTAGCAAGTACCGTTACTCGCCCTGTAATTGCATCTCATTATCCAGCATTTTAAAAATCGGGTCCTTTTAAGTCGTTTTTGAGTTCCGTTTCGATGTTAGGGAGAGATTGAAGAGGGAGAAGTTTGTGCTTGTATTCCTCCTTATATATTGTTTCATCTCGTAGAGGATTTTTGGTCTTACTGCCACTCATACTTCTCTTCTGCAAAAGTTTCCACACAAATCTTTATGACAACCTTCTGTTCAGTATTCTTGCAATGACTTGCTACTTGGATCATATTTGTGCATGTTGATGGTGTATGATTGATATTGTTAGTGATATGTCTTAAAGAAAATCACAGAGATATATTTATCTTTGTTATGTTTAAGAATATTTGAATAATATGTTATTTTATTTTTTAATAAATTATCATCTTAATTCGATCAAGAAATATGTGACTTATTCGTGAAATTCTAAATTTATTTGATGATATTATTCTATAAAGCCTTTGATCTATTATCTTTAGATAGAACATTATTGATTAATAGATTAGCACATATATTGATTGATAGTCATGTTTCACGGACTACGGATATAAGATATCAAATTAATGATGTGGACATATGTTGAAGAATATAATGTTGAATAGACATATTTTGAGACACTGTTTGGATTTGTGATTTAAATGTCACCAGTTGATCTCAAATAATATTTATGATTGATCCTTAGACCTAAGACCATCATAGTTTCCTAAATGTGTAATAGTATACTTTGATACTATCAAACACTACTTTTAATTGAGTGGTAATAAAGATAATGTTCGGGTATGTTATGAGTCATGCGGGAAAATATAAATGGTTAAAATTGAATTTTCATATCTCATATAATAAGAAAGATATCTCTGGACTCCTCAATATAAATGAATTGAGAATTGCATGATCATGCCCGTTTGTGGTTGAATGTCAACTACGAGAAGATCAGTTCATTATGAGATCGAGAAAGGATTAAACTGTGTAAGGGTAACACATTTTCTGCCTTGGGTTTAATCTGGTATTGTATGCCAAGAGGATCAATATGAATATATTATATAAGTTTGTTAATTATGATCTTCATGTGTATTTGGATGATCATTATGTCCTGTTAGAGGCCACTACTGACTTACAATTCGAGTGAGCATTCCTAAGTCGTGACCAGATATGCATGAACCTACAAGGTCAAAAAAAATTTTACGAATAACCCAATAAAAAAAGAAATTTCAAAACTAACCCAAAACTTTAAAAGATTTCAAAACTAACTTTCAATTGCAAGACGGGCCGCGTGACTGATCTTCAATCGCTAGCTGGACTAGCAACTAAAGACATGGCACAGACCAATGTACCGCAGCCCATCTCGCGTGCCACGTCCGACTAGCGACTGAAAGAGGTATAAAATCGTGCCACAGCAACAAGTTACACAAATCGGTTGTAATCTAATTGGTTAAGAGGCTCTCTCTATTAAGAGAAGGTTTCAATCCCACTCACAACATTATCAAATATTTTAGCTAGCCCAGCTAGCGACTGAAAGCGGACGTGGCATGCGAGCTGGACCATGCCACGTCTTCAATTGAAGGTTAGTTTTGAAATTTTTTAAAATTTTTGGTTAGTTTTGAAATTTGTTTTTTATTGGATTATTCGTAAAAAAAATTTACAAAGTCACACACTTAACGGGTTGGAACAATACAATTCAGATTGAGTCTGTTATGAGGTTTTCATATCAGATTCGGAGACCTAATATTAGACTCCAGCATTCAGATTAGATTTGTTATAGGATTTTCGTATCAAACTCGGAGATCTAATGTTAGACTCCTTCTGCATTCGGATTGGGTCTGTTATGGGGTTTTCGTATTAGACACGGAGACTTCATGTTAGACTCCTCCTATAGTTAGGATAAGATTCGTATCACATCATAAACATAATCTGTTAGAATTCCTTTTTGTAAGACTCTATATAAAGAGAGGTGTGATGGGTTTTGAGGATATCACGAAAAACCATAACTGACATCTCCTCTAAAGTAATAATCCCTAAACACTTATCGTACGTGTTGGTGCTAGCACACCATCGTACGACGTTCCATCCCGGTATGTGTGGATACCGGTAGAGGCGCTGCTGTAATTGTTGCACTAATCAAGACGATATGCACTGTCATCTATGCACATTGGTCAAGATGATCCACAAACGGTTGTTGTGCACATTTCATCGCTTCATCAAATCTGCTTTAGTTGTTGGTAACAATCTAATATATGATCTATTACTTGAAAATTTTGAGTAAAATTTTTTAAAATTCTGCTAATTTAACTCACTCGGTTTCTTACAGATATATCATATGGCACACATGATTCTCTATGATATGTTGGATGCTATGTTATAATAGAGTGTTAATTGTTGTGGTGAGTTAATATAAACAAAGATATTGCTACTTGGAAATTCTACACTTAATGTCATTTTATGTCTGTACTAACAAGCAAAGTGTGTGAGGAATTAGCTTTGCCTATTTGCTGTGTATCTGCTGCCCCGTGATGCTCACTTGCTATCCACTATCAATAAACTAAGGTTGTGTTGGTCCTAGCCAGAGGTTATTACGATTGTTGCGGTTGATTAGAAAGTTCATGCTTCTTGTTGTCTTTAGGTATAGACCAACATATCAATGGCTCGGTGGTTTTTTTCCAGTGTCCAAAGTTGAGAGGATTTTACTAATTGAGATCTTACAATAGAACAAAATCCAAAATTGAAGAATGAAAATGGGGATAGCCTTTGAAGTACCAATGATGCAAGACTTGATAATTTTTTAAGGATATGTACACAACTACGCACAACATACATGCTATTTAACAAACCTCTCCCCCTCCAATTTTTCCTCATCCTCCTCTCCTCTGTGTGTGTGTGTGGTTGGGGGTGTATCCTGTCCCGCCTGACAAGACAGGATTCTCTTCCCACAACAGGTCCTTCTTCCCTAGTCCGCTCTATATTTCATAGTAAAAAAACTAAATAATTCAAAAAAAACTAAAAAAGTCTAATTAGATTTAATGGTGGGTATACAAAATGCGTATCACAACCAAACTCACAAACACACAGTACAACATGGAGATTTAACAAAAACATCACAAATTAGTGGTCTTATGGCCTTACATACTGACAAGACAATTTACAAGTTGATAGGTTTTTAACAAAAGTGTGTGGCAATATACAGTCTTCCCCAGTCGACTCGACGCGACTCAACCCTTAGAACTCAGGATGTCCATTAATAGTTGAAAGAAAATTTATATATATATATATATATATATATATATATATATATATATATATATATATATATATATATTTCAAAGTAAATCTTATGGTGAAAACAATTTGTTAACAAAGTTGTTCATATTTATGAAAATGGAAACCCTATTTGTGCCATCAACATGCTTAAACCCATTGTGACATTGTGACATACCCCATACCCCAACAGACCAAAAGACCCGAGGTATGAAATATTTGAGTACGTTTTTGACTTTGCATAGATGTACAACATATATGTATAATTTTATCCACAAGATTTCTAAACTTATTACTATCACGCCATATACATAGAGTAGTTTTGAGACTGAGTAAAAGATAACACTCTTTTCACCTTGCTTCGCAACAAATTCTATCTTTGCCTAGTTTAACTCTCAAATATTTTTCCGTCCATGGGTCAGTTCTTGATGTAATCTACAAAACCCAATACAAAATTTGGGCTAGGTAAGAATACTGGGTCATGCCCATCTCATATCAGACTTGTGACTGTACACAATTTATGCTATTAGATAAATAACACAACTATTTAGTTCTTATGTGTCTAGATAAGGAGATTAATCATACCATCTTCCCCAATATAACACAATGAAACAAAATAACAACACAACTTACCAGTAGCGCACCTACAACACACCATGAACACATAACAAGAATAAACACCACCTTCCAACCTTCTCTCACCGTCAGTTTTAGCTCATGTTTAACAATTATTCAATCACATACTTTTTCCAAAGTAGAATGAGGATCATGACATTATGACTACTATTGTGAGCAAGTAGGTAAATATAACCTAGTATTATTTCTCTAACCTATGGCGACAAGATTTCAATGGTCAATCAAGAATTGTTTGCGATCATAGGAATTTAACCACACAGATTAATTTTCAACATAATTGATAAGAAATAAATATGGTACATCTAAGTTTTAACTGTTCAAGTAGTAAGATCAACATGATTAAGGGTGCAGTTACTTGCCTACTGCGTCTGCTGGAAATTCCTCGCAGATCAGATATGCTCCCGTTTCCTCTAAAATTGTCGAATCAACAACTAGTACGCAATTAAATATATGCGATCATTCCAACAACCATAAAATAGTATTATAGTACACTATAGTAACATGCATGCAAGAGGATAAGTTGATTCGAGGAGGATCGAGCCAAAAATGGAGACAGTAAAGTTGCTGGAATTTCCAAATAGTCGGGAAGCAGCACAGACCGTTCACGAGTGTTAACATCTGGAATAAATCAAATTGGCTGGGACAATCAAAATGTCCGGGACAAAAGGATGAATTGTCCGATTTAGTGTTGGCATGCGCGGTGAGGTCAGGATGAGGCCAACACACGGTGGAGGGCAACGACGATGGAATTGACGATGGCGACGGGGTCGAGCGCAACAGGGGCTTGCCTAGATGGTGGATTTGGGAGTTAATTGCACAGTGGAGGGCTCAAGGTGGCTGGCAACGGACTCCTTCGGCGCGGATCTGGGCGCACGGCTCCAGCGGCGATCACCGGCGGAGATAACGCTGCTAGAGGATCAGTGGGGTCTGAGGAAAGCGGCTGAGGCATTGATTGCTGCGAAGATGCGGCGGTGGTGGCTGTTGTCGTTGAGGTCTAAGGCGGTTGTTAGGAAAGTGACACAGGATTTAACGTGGAAAAACCCCTTCAAAGTGAAAGGGAAAAAAACCACGGAGAAACAAATCACTATAATGGTTCAGATTTACAGAGTACATGGGGTGCCTATTTATAGGCCAAAAGGAATAGGAGGTAGATTAGGATTAGGAGATAGGAGATAGAATAGGATTAGGAGATAGAGGCATATCCCAACAAATCTCCTCTTGACTCTAAATCCATGAAAGAAATGTTTCTCATAAAACCCGAAGAGTTTCAAGCTCCGCGAATACCAACCAAGTCAAGGCAATGTTTGAACTTGGTATTAGATAATGGCTTTGTAAGCATGTCTGCAGGATTATCATCAGTATATATCTTTTCCACAATAATCTTGCCTTTTGCAATAACATCGCGGATAAAGTGGTACTTGATATCAATGTGCTTGGTCTTGGCATGATACATATCATTCTTGGTCAAACAAATAGTACTATGGCTATCACAATACACAGTATTGACATCCTGTGGAATACCAAGTTCAGAAACCAGACCTTGCAACCAAAGAGCTTCTTTAACACCTTCCGTAGCTGCGACATACTCTGCTTCAGTAGTAGAAAGAACAGCTATAGATTGTAATGAAACTTTCCAACTCACTGCAGAACCACATAAAGAGAATACATAGCCAGAAATAGAACTCCTCTTATCAAGATCACCAGCATAATCAGCATCAACAAACCCAATAACATTGTTTGACTTCACCAATTTCTTTTCAAACATCAAACCATAGTCAGAAGTACCTTTCAAATAGCGAAGAATCCACTTAACTGCATTCCAATGTTCCTTACCAAGATTATGCATAAATCTACTAACCACACTAACAGCATGAGACAAGTCAGGCCTTGTACAGATCATAGCATACATAAGGTTGCCAACAGCACTGGAATACGGTACATGAGACATATAGTCCTTGTCTTCTTCACTGGTAAGGCATTGACTTGAAGATAATTTAAAATGTGAAGCAAACGGCGTAGAGACAGGCTTGCAATTACTGAAACTATACCTTTCAAGAACTTTCTCAATATAACCTTTCTGAGATAGAAATAAAGTACCAGCTTGGCGATCACGCTGAATTTCCATCCCAAGAATTTCTTTGCTGATCCAAGGTCTTTCATCTCAAATTCCTGACTAAGTTGAGCCTTCAATTGAGCAACCAAAGACTTGTCATGAGAAGCAATAAGCATATCATCAACATAGAGCAGTAGATACACAAAAGATCCATTTGGAAACTGCTTAGAGTAAATACAATGATCATAATTTCTTCGAGAATAACCATGAGCAATCATGAATGAGTCAAACCTCTTGTACCACTGCCTTGGAGCTTGTTTCAAACCATAGAGGGATTTATTCAAACGACAAACTAAATGCTCCTTACCGGGAACAACAAAACCTTCTGGTTGTGTCATATAAATCTCCTCCTCTAAATCTCCATGAAGAAAAACAGTTTTAACATCAAGTTGCTCTAATTCTAAGTCAAATAAAGCAACAATAGCAAGCATAACCCAAATTGATGAGTGACGAACAACAGGAGAAAATACCTCATTAAAGTCAATACCTTTCCTTTGTTCAAAACCTTTCACCACTAACCGGGCTTTCCACCTTGCGGTTCAACTCCAGAAAGTCCATCCTTCTTCTTATAAAGCCATTTGCACTTTAAAGATTTTTTACCTTTTGGAAGCTCTACCAAAGCCCATGTATGATTTTTGTGAAGGCTCACAATTTCTTCATTCATAGCAGTTAACCACTTTGAGGAATTATCACATGAGATAGCTTCTGAATAAGAAGAAGGCTCAAATATTTCATTAGCATCATTTGCAGTAATGAAAGCATAATGGGCAATATCATCAGTGTCACGATATCTAGCTGGCAATTGAGTAGTCCGTCTAGGTCTATCTCGTGTAATGCAATGATCATTAGAAATAGGAGGCTGAGAATCAGAAACTGACTATGTAGAAGAACAACCAGTAAAATCAACATGAACAGGTACATTGACCTCAAAAGTTGGGTTGCTTGTAGGAATAACAGTTTCAAATGCATCTGTGGATGAGGTACCACTAACAGAAACACCTCCAGTGGAACATAAGGAACTTTCATCAAAAGTAACATCACGACTAATGATCACTTTCATAGAATCAGCACACCATAAACGATATCCTTTAACACCAGAGCCATAGCCAAGAAAAGTGCATTTTTTAGCTCTAGGAACTAGTTTTCCATCATTGACATGAGCACATGCAGGACAACCAAAAATTTTTAGATTTGAATAATCAACTGGTTTACCTGACCATACCTCTTCTGGAATCTGAAAATCAATCGCCGAATTGGGAGAGCGATTAATCAAGTAAGCAGCTGTAGCAACAGTCTCTGCCCAAAAGCCATGCTTTTCCCATAAGCCAGCATTGGATAGCATGCAATGGGCCATTTCCAGAAGAGTGCGATTCATACGTTCTACACGTCCATTCTGCTGAGGTGAACCTAGAACAGTCAAATGTCTAGCAATACCATGATCAGCACAAAATGTATCAAATTCACCACTACAAAATTCCAACCCATTGTCAGTTCTCAATTTCTTAATTTTTCTGCCAGTCTGATTTTCGACCAAAGCTTTCCAAGACTTGAAAGTAGAAAAAGCATCACTCTTATGCTTTAAGAAGTAGACCCAAACTTTGCGAGAGAAATCATCAATGAAAGAAATAAAGTACTCACAACCTCCAATAGAAGGATAAGGAGAACGACCCCAAAGATCAGAATGAATATAATCAAGAATACCTTTACTCTGGTGAGTTGAAGTAGCAAAACTAACTCTCTTTTGTTTTCCAAAAACACAATGTTCACAGAACTCAAGTTTGCTAATATCATGTAGACGACCTTTCTTGTACAAGAGATGCATACCTTTTTCACTCATATGACCCAAACGCATATGCCACAGCTTGGTATTAGAGGTGTTGAATGCAATAGAAACAGCTACAGTACCTATAACTATGGAACCTTGCAAGTAATAAAGGTTGTTCACACGACTGGCATTTAAAATAACACGGTTGCCAAGAGAAATCTTAAGAACACCATTGTCACCGGTATACTTATAACCCATAGCTTCTAAGGTGCCCAGAGAAATAAGATTCCTCCTCATTTGAGGGACATGGCGAACATTTGTAAGGGTATTAAAGGTGCCATCATGAGTTTTGATCTGAACGGAACCAATTCCAACAATTTCAAGTGGAGACTCATCACCAATAATAACAGCACCAGTTGCAAGAGTATAATCAGAAAACCACTCTCTATGTGAGCAAATATGAAAGGTGTAAGCTGAATCAAGAACCCAAGACATGTGTTTCTCAATATCAGTAGTGACCATGAGTGCTTCTCCACTATCACTATCAACAATGCTAGCCTCAGCAGATTTTTCCAAATATGTTTTCTTTTTCTCTTCTTTTCTTTTCAATTTATCACACTGAGAAATATCATGAGTATTTGATTTGCAATAACGGCAAAAGGTGTTAGATTTACGACCTCTGGATTTAGACCTAGACGTTGATCTATTTGACCTGCCTGATTGATTAGATCTACCTCTAACAATTAAAACCTCACCTTTTTCCACTGAAATGAGGCTCAACATCAAATTTCTCCTTAGACAACAAATTTGATTTAACGTTCTCAAAACTGAGGGTATCATAACTGCCATAAAGCATAATTTCTTTAAAATGTTTAAAGGTAGCAGGCAAAGAGACAACCAACAAAATAGCATTATCTTTATCCTCAATTTTCACATCTAGACTCTCAAGGTCCACAATGATAGAATTAAATTCACTGAGATGAGACTGAATCGAGGTACCTTCTACCATGCGAATAGTGTACAGACGTTCTTTAAGGCGCAATTTGTTGACAAAACTTTTCTTCATGTATAACGTCTCCAACTTCGTCCACAAAGAGGCGGCAGTTTCCTCTTTAATGACTTCGCGTAGAACATCTGTAGACAAGTTGAGTTGTATGGCAGACAAAGCCTTCTGATCCTGTTCTTCCCACTCACTTTCATCCACTTTGTCCGGTTTTTTCAGAAGAGCTTTCCGAACACCGAGCTGTGTGAGAACTGCCTTCATCTGTACCTGCCAGATAGAAAAATTGATCTTGCCATTGAACTTCGCAATGTCAAGTTTTGCAGTCATAATGACAAAGTGAAAATCAAGAACTTAAATCGAAAAATCCCTGAAAAATAGCAGATCACGTGAAGTGGACAAGGCGTCGGCGGCTAGATGAAAATTTGTGGAAGGCTAGGGTTTTTTGTGTCGACGGCTGAGATTTTTGCGAAATATAGAACCGTGAATCAGGGCTGTTGGATGAAAACTCTGATACCACTTGTTAGGAAAGTGACACAGGATTTAACGTAGAAAAATCCCTTGAAGGTGAAAGAAAAAAAAACCACGGAGAAACAAATCACTATAATAGTTCAGATTTACAGAGTATATAGAGTGCCTATTTATAGGTCAAAAAGAATAGGAGATAGGAGATAGGAGATAGAATAGGATTAGGAGATAGAGGCATATCCCATTCTGGAGATGATGCCAGCGGCGTTCGCCGGGCGATCTTGCTCGGGCTCTTCAGCGAAAAGGTGGGGCAGAGGTTGGTAATGCTGGACGAGGACGGCGGCGAACTTTGATGTGACTGCAACGACGAATCGACGGCGACAGGGGAACTCGATAGAGGCAGCTGGGCAGCAACTTCAGCAGACTCCGGTGATGTCTATGGCCAAGCTTTACAGCAAAGGGATTGAGGAAGATCTGGGAAGGCTGGGGGAGAATCTCGCCGGCCTTTGGCGCGGCGGCGATGAGACGGCGACGACGGGAAGGTGCTACAGTACTACAGACTGACAGTCCGTCAGTTGGACGGATTGTCCAGCTGAGTGCAGATTTTGCTGCTGCGGCTGAGATATGCTGTGTGTGTGTGTGTAGTGTGTATATGCTGTGTGTGTGTGGTGAAGTCTCCAAAGAAAGTGTGTATATACATACTTCTCTTTTGGTAATGGTGAGGTGGCAATGCATGGAGCGATATGTCAAGAGAAGTGAGGGCATTTTGGGTATTTTACTGTTGCTTTAGTGCTGAAGCTAAGGGCATTTGTGTCTTTTTTCATGTGGTGGTGGGGGGTATGATGGCAATTTGGTTTCTCTTGAGGACTTGGATGCAAAATGGCCTATTAATAATTATGCTAATTGTTTAAGGGCTTAAATGCAAATATGATAATGCATGGTTGCCATGAATGGAGACTTTTTATGAAATTAATTGCACAACTTGATCAGGACTTATATGTTAGAACTTGAATATTTATGCAAATATGAGATGACTAATGTTGTAAAATGGTGTTGGTGAATTTTGTATCTGGATGCCTCAAGGAAGTGGAGCAGCATATAAGTTTTTAGGATTTGAACCTGGATTTGATTTTAGAGTTTGACTTTGTCTTAAAATGATTAGGAGGAAGAAAAAAATCTGAATAAATTTTTGGGTTTAGCAAATGATGAGGATTTTAGAGTTGAGAGAAAAAAAAATCTGAAAAATTGGAGATGTGACATCTCCCCAACCCCCACCACCACTTATGTCGCCAACCACTGACACTACTCATTGTCATTCATTGACATGTCGTTGTTGTCACCGCCTCTTCCTCCCCTGCCTTCCTGTCACTCTCTCCTTCCTTTCCTTCTATGACTGTCTGTGTTGCCCTCTGTCGGCACCACTCTCCATGCATACCGCCAACCATCCCCCTCCCCCCGACAATTACTGCCTTACCTCCTCTCATATCCTCTTCCATTCCACCACGAACCTTCAGCCCATCACCTTCAATCGCAATTAGCACCACCACCTCTATATTGCCACTACCCACCACCAGGTCAAACATTGTGGATCTAGAGTTTGAGTTCAATGAACCAAATGTGGAAGTGCTATTTGATTTCCTTTTTAAGAAAGAACTAATCTTTCATGAATTTTTTAATCTAAACTGGAATTTAAGAGACTTTTTGTCCTTCAATAAATTGGTGTTCAAAATTGAACTTTGAATACCAAAATATGACAAAGCCAGTGTCAAAACTTTTAGACCCCCATATAAGACTTAAACCACATATGGGAAGTTTTTTTATGTTATTACTAGTCCGGTTTGCACAATATCAGTGCCAAATAGTATGGAACCTGCAGCTCCAAAGAAAACTTATGAAACCATATATGTTCACATCACTACTGAAATTGGACCAATAACATGCTATGATAAGTGTTGAGAAGAACACTACCAACTGAACACACATGACAATCCTTCAAAAGTTAAACACAATGCATTGCCTTAGCAATTCCTTGATGCAATTGTTAAATGTACAACATTAACTTTGTTTATTGAAATGCAGCTAAAAATTAACAAAGTTCACAAAAATGGGAGAGAATCTAATAAGCAATGGAAAAACAAAGCAAAAACTATTGCCACAGCAAACCATATCGCACAGTCTGCTGAGGGTCAATAATCTTCGGCAGCACTTGCAGCACTTAGATCCACGCTGAGATCAACCGTCTATGGAAAAATAGGTTACAAATTATATTAGATTAGTAGAATAATATGGGGAGAATAAAGATTAGTAGCATGTAGTAACAACAGCAAAAGAAAAAAAAATGCAATACAAGTCATATGGGTATTTTTATATACTACATTCATTTCCAAATAGATATTATTCTAGTCTTTTATTTTATTTTCAAATACATATTATTCTACAATTTTGAAATAAATTTATAATATTTTCTCTATATATCCTTCCTACAACAATACAATCAATCAATAACGAAAAATTAGTTTCTCAAGAAGTTTGTTTACGTATGCATACTTAACAATGATAGACAAAACTTTTAATAGTGATTTGGCAATTTGAAAAATATTACTAAATAAGGTTATTGTGATCTTTTCATTTCATGCCTTTTTTTGAAAACTAGATGCCAAACTATTTGGAAATGAATGGAGTAGCAAGAGAGTCCTCGTACTTAAGTTGTTCATTTTGGTCGCTTTACTCTCAATTTCTCTACTTGAATCTATTCTCTATACTCCCTAAAATTGTTAACTCAAGTATTTGTATCATCAATTTTGTCATGTAAATCCATGTACTTAGTTAATTCCTCTATATTGAAATGTAATAATCTCCTTAGTTAAGGGGTATATGTAACATTGTTTGCTATATATATCAAGAATTGGGACTAGTGGTGTAAGCCACACAATAATCCCCAAAATTTCCCCAAAACAACATGGTATCAGAGCTAGTGTTGTTAACGGTGCGTGCGGGGCTCCCTCCAGCAGTGGCCTGAGACGGGCCCGGCGATGACGCCGTCATAGGTGGGCTGCCCGAAGGAGGCGAGTCTTGAGGGATCTGCAAGAGAGGGAACGAAGTGGAGCTTGGCCAGACGCACTGGACGCCGCGGTGACGGAGGAGATGCTTGCTGCCGCCGATCGCTTCCTCATCGCTACTCTCTGCCACTTGGTCTCTCCACCTGCGTGTTAGCAACTGATCGGATTCAGCTTGCGCAGTGCGACCAGAAGCTGCCTTTTTTTGTGAGGCTGAAAACGGGCTGTGTGAGGTGTTCTGGTCGGAGAAGCAGTAGCAATGGCGGAGGATCCCGTTAAGGTTGTTGTCGCCGCTAGCCCGATGAGCCATCATGGCCCAGGCTCGGCCTTTACTTCTGTAAAGCTTGAGGGGCATAAGACCTATCTATTGTGGGCGCATCAGTGCAAGATGTCACTGGCTGCAAAAAGTTTGTTGGGATATGTGACAGGAGTGAAGAAGCGTCCTCCATCGATGGACCCAAGTTCAAATCAGTGGGAGATGGACAATGCTTGCATTATGTCCTGGTTTATGTGCTCCATGGATCCTTCAGTTGCGAGCTCATATATCTTGTATGATACGGCAGAGCAGATTTGGACAATTGTGGCAGATAGGTACTCTTAGACAAGCAACTATGCCGAGGTCTTTGAGATCTACAGGAGGGCCCAGAGGATGGTTCAGGGTGAACTCAGTGCTGTCGAGCACATTGATAAACTCCTCAGTGAGTGGCAGAGGTACGATTTCTATCGACCCTTCTAACCTGAGGTTGAAACCGGACAGGAGGACTGCTGTAGGGAGACAGTAAGGAAGATCATGGTTGTCTATGAGAAGCGGCTTGAGACAGATCGCCTCTACACACTCCTGTCAGGATTGAATCCTGAGTTTGATACTCTGAAAACTCATATCTTTGCACGACCTACATTGCCCAGCCTTCAAGAGGCTTGTGCCATGGTCCAGTTTGAAAGTAGTCGGAGAGCGAGTATGGCCTATTGTCCGGCTACTGAGATAGCTGCTTAGGTCAACTTGACTGGGGAGCCTCCTATTGTGACAGCTCCTGCTCTAACTGGTGGGGCACGTCACTCACGCCCCCCCTGGTCTTTCCCCTGATCAGCCCTGGTGTGACTATTGCGGTCGTGCGCGGCACACTCGGGATACCTACTAGACCCTTCATGGCAAGCCAGAGAACGCCGGCAAGGGCAAAGGCAAAAGCAAGGCAAAGAAGCAAGAAGGCTTTCGAGCACATGCCTCCGTTGTCGCCTCAAAGTCCGGGCTCACTACTGAGGACCTTGCCACTCTAAGGAGACTTCTCTTTGCTGCTTCAGGAGGATCCTCTCAAACCTCGACTGCCGGTTTCCTTTCTCACTCCTCTCATACAGCTCTCGCTAAACTCGATCAGTGGATCATTGACTCCGGGGCTACTATACATATGACAGGCAAGTCATCAGGCTTTACTAAGTATGTCCCGCTGTCTGGGCGGGACAAAGTCCGTATTACTAATGGCTCTCACTCTTCTATCCTCGGAAGAGGGGAAGTTGTCAGCCCATCTGGACTGTGCCTGTCAGATGTGCTACATGTTCCCAACTTCACAAATCTGCTCTCTATTACTGCTATAACCAACTCACTTCAATGTAAGTAACCTTCTGGCCTACTCTGTTTATTTCAGGAGCTGAAGACAGGAAGGGTGGTTGGTCATGGTAGTCATCGCGATGGCTTGTACTACTTGGAGGAATGTTCCAAGAAACGTTTTGTGGCGAAGGAGTCAGCTCATTTGGTGGTCACTTCGAAGGAGGACATGATCATGTGGCATAGGCGGTTAGGACATCCTGCCTTCCGTATTTTTGATGTTATTGCTCCAGACTTTTACAAGCAATGTAAAAAGGATATGCTTAAATATGAAGCTTGTGATTTTGCTAAGCATACAAGAAGTTCTTATCCTTCTAATGGAAATAGAAGCTCGTATCCCTTTGAGTTAATTCATTCTGATGTTTGGGGTCTAGTCAATGTTACATCTATTAATGGTTGCAGATGATTTGTCACATTTATTGATTGTCATAGCAAGGCCACTTGGCTGATGTTACTCCACTCAAAGGTTGATGTGAAGGAGGCATTCGAGCGGTTCTACAACATGGTGGAGACTCAATATAGTGTCAGGATCAAGATCCTCAAGACTGATAATGGGACTGAGTATACCCATGCTTTCTTTCAGGACTTTCTGGCCTCCAAAGGGAAACTTCATCAAAAGTCGTGTGTCAACACACCAAGCCAAAATGGCGCGGCGGAGCGCAAAAATAGACATGTCCTTGAGGTTGCTCGCTCTCTTTTGTTCACAATGAATGTGCCCAAGTTCCTATGGGGTGAGGCAGTTCTTTGTGCCAACTACCTGATTAATAGGATGCCTCTTCGGGTGCTGGACTTCAAATCGCCCTTCCAGGTCCTCCAAGGTACAAACACCTTCATTGTTCAGCCTAAGGTTTTTGGCTGTGTGTATTTTGTGCACCACCGTGACCCTGTCGGCGGAATGCTCTCTCCTCACTCAAAGAAGTGTGTCTTCGTTGGGTATGCATTGGATAAAAAGGGCTACAAGTGCTATTGCCCCGAAGAGAGAAAGCTATATGTCTCCATGCATGTTGTGTTCTGGGAAGATCGTCCCTTCTTTGGCTCCACTCCGCCCCCTGGTCCTCGAGAGGGGGAGTCTCAGGGCGATCCTTTCTGGTTCAGTGAACTGTCCCTTACTCCAGCACAGAGACAAGGGGAGCCTGTCAGAGATGAGAGTGGTGAAGTTGGAGAAGAGACACTACAGGCTACGGTGGAAACCTTAGGTGAAGTTGGAGAAGAAGGCATTGAGACCATGAGTCAGAAGACTATGAGTTAGACTCAACCACAGCTCCAAGTGTATACTCGGCGAAGATCCAAGGTTAGTACAAATGCCAGAGACTGCCATGAGCCATCCCCAACTCCAGTCGAAGCTCCGGAAACTTCCTCTCTTCCTACTCCACTTCCAGAGTCAGGTAATGATCTTTCAATCCTTAACTTAGACTCTCTTGATCAACCTATCGCACTCAGGAAACCTAGCCGTTCGTGCAAGTCTCTCTACAAATCTCATATGTGTTCCACTTCTCACCCTATCTCCAATTTTGTCTCCCTAGACTCTCTCTCACTTGAGCATAAGTTTTTTACTACTTCCCTAATCTCTGTGGGTGTTCCAAAGTCTTGGAAAGAAGCCTTGCAGGATACCAGGTGGAAAGAAGCTATGATTGAGGAGATGAACGCCTTGAAGCAAAATGGTACTTGGGAGTTGGTACCGCAGCATCCACACAGAAGAGCAGTGGGATGCAAGTGGGTCTTCACCGTCAAGCAGACTCCAGAAGGGAAGGTAGATCGATACAAGGCGAGGCTTGTTGCTAAAGGCTACTCTCAAACTTATGGAGTTGATTATGAGGAGACCTTCGCACTAGTAGCAAAGATGACTACTGTGAGGATATTGCTCTCCTGTGCTGTGAATTTAGACTGGGATGTTCACCAATTGGATGTGAAGAATGCATTCCTGCATGAAGATCTTAAGGAAGAGGTGTACATGGCGATTCCTCCGGGGTTTGAGACTATGCAAACCAATGGCAAGTGTGTCGACTGAAAAGGTCTTTGTATGGACTCAAACAGTCTCCTCGAGCATAGTTTGACAGGTTCAGACAGGCGATGGTGCGGGTTGGATACACCCAGAGCAGTACTGATCACACGATGTTCACATGTCAGCGGAATGGCAAGCTGATTGTCTATGTGGATGATATAGTACTCACTGGAAATGATCCAGGAGAGGTTGCTGTCTTGAAGCAAAGATTGGTACAGGAGTTTGAGATCAAAGATCTTGGTCGTCTCAAGTACTTCCTGGGAATCAAAGTGTCTAGGTCAATAAAAGGGATCTTTGTCTCATAGCAAAAGTATGTACTTGACCTCTTGGAAGAGACAGGTATGCTTGGATGCCGTCCTGCTACTACCCCACTGGATCCCAACTTAAGCCTTGAGGCAAGCCTGGGCAAGCAGGTGGATAAGGATCAAGACCAGAGGATTGTTGGAAGGCTCATTTACCTCTCTCACACTCGACCAGATGTGGCTTATGCGGTCAGTCGGGTTAGTCAGTTCATGCATGATCCTAGGACCACACATCAAGCTACAGTCACTCATATTCTGTGGTATTTAAAGAGTAGTCCGGGGAGGGGTGTGCTCCTTGAGAAGCGCAACCACCTTCGAGTTGAAGTGTATACTGATGCTGACTGGGCTGACTCTCGAGATGATAGGAGATCCATGTCAAGTTACTGCAGTTTTATTGGTGGCAACTTGGTCACTTGGCGCAACAAGAAGCAAAGTGTGGTGACTAGATCTAGTGCAGAGGCAGAGTATCGTGCTCTTGCACAAGGAGTGTGTGAGGCCTTATGGATTCATGGAGTATTGGAAGAATTGAAGCTAAGGGACAAAAATCCTCTTATGCTTTATTGTGACAACAAGACAACAATTGATATTGCTAATAACCCTATGCAGCATGATAGAACCAAGCATGTGGAGATCGACCGGCACTTCATAAGAGAGAACTTGATCAGAATGTCATTTGTCTACCTTTTGTAAGGTCTTTAGACCAACTTGCTGATATACTTACTAAGAGCTTGCATGCTCATGTCTTCTCATCTCTCTTATCCAAGATGGGCATCTGTAATATTTATGCACCATCTTGAGGCGGAGTGTTGAAGTGCAATAATCTCCTTAGTTAAGGGGGTATATGTAACATTGTTTGCTATATATATCAAGAATTGGGACTAGTGGTGTAAGCCACACAATAATCCCCAAAATTTCCCAAAAACAACACTCTATAATATGTCAAGAGCAGTAGAATGCAGCAACAACAACAAAAGAAAAATGCAATATGAAAGTCATACTATTTTCATATAGCAAATGGGTCCTCGGCTCCTCATATTTTTAAAAGTTGTTTATTTTGGTTATTGTACTCTCAGTTTCTCCACTAGAATCTGTATGTTTTCCTAAAATTTTTTAAATTGGAGTCTTTGTACTATCAATGTGGTCATGTAAATCTCTTTACTCAGTTAATTTTAGTTAAAACTTATTCCCCCACTGACCTAGTAATAAGAACAAAATGGCATAATAAGGTCACAATATATGTAGAGCTACCCCGGCAATTGAATGAACCAGAATTATTGAGTCATTGTAAAGTTAGTACTTAGCCGATTGGAGGACTAATTTGACTAAAAAATTACGTTGGTAGTCTAAACTGATCAATTTGGGGGTAACATGACGTAGACAGATATTTTCTAAAAGAACAGAGCCTTAAACAACCAATTTGGGAGTACAAAAATGTAGAAGAGTATTTTCTAAAAATATAGGGATTTAAGTAATCAAATTGAAAGCACAAGTACCTACACAAACGAGTTCTAAAAGTTCAACATCCTGTTATGTACTTATCCATTTTATATTGATGGTGGCTATAACTATGACAAGAGGGATATCTGTTTGATTTACAATTTAAATGTCACCAAACAATACTGAATAAGGGTTACTCCTATTGCAGCAGTATGAATAATAGGACAAGAGTGAATCTTTTGTCACATTACGAATGAGATTGATTTGAACAGTCAAAATTGCTCAAAGAATCATATGATATACCTTGTTCCACAGATGGGATCTCAGCTATGGAAGTGATTTTTCTGAAATAGTTGCTAAATACAAGTATTATTAAATAATTCTATTTTGGGCACGATTACATCAGAATGCATAAAATTAAATTAGTTAGAACAAAATATTACATAATACAGTGAAATTACAAAAAAGGAACATGTAATAGGAGCAGATGCGAAATTGAAATCAAAACTACTACGCTGTTCTAGTTAATATTATGTAACACTCTGAAGACCATTCTAACAATTATTTGATGTAATGCCATAAGTTCTAAACACCTCTTCCTTCTTATGCTGGAATGGCCAGAATCACTAGATTATGGTTGGAATGCAGGTAGTAAGATTGGTATAGCTAAGAACAAGCAACCTTGATTAAGCCAATCAGATGCGTTAAAGGATAAAATATGAACAGAAAAACATTCTGGTACAATAGAAAAATATGTAAAAAGCTGGTTTAGTACAGTGATTAAAACACAGGAAGGTACCTTTCCAGTGATCTTTGTATACAGAGAAAGAACATCCATCACAGTGGACTCAAAGTGTGTTGTAGAATCGTAGCTCTGCAAAGGTAACAAGTTATGAACTGAAAAAAATTGAAACAGGACTAAGCAGGTTTTATGTTTTTGCAATGCCCTTATTTAGTTAATCTTCAGAACCATATTGCTCAGGGAATCACTGTCAAGACTTACTGTTGAGATGAAACAATTGTCAGAAGATGGATCATTAATAGGTTCGAATCTGTCATATGTTTCAGTGAATAACTCATCCACTGGACCAAGAAGATCAATCCCTGGTTTCAGTTCCACCTCTGGATTATCACTCTCTGCTTCTGCTGAAACGAAGGCAATAAACTTCCCTTTTGATGCCACATTGTGAGAGTATGAACAACAGAAAACATACCTGGTGGACACCCATAAAGATTGCTTAGTACAAGATAGAGATGATAAGAACCAAGAATATGTACATGAAGGAAAAACCAATTATAATATCAATATGGATTTTCTTTATGGAATACTTGCATGTCTGATTTGCGGCCAAGTTGCTTTTGTGGTAATATGATCTGAACCGAGTGAGATTCAGCAGTGTTTGGGATTGGATGACTCATGATAGCAATGGCCCGAACGACTTTTCCAACCTTTTTTACCTGATAATAGAAAAAAGAACATAGAATCCTCATCAGTCGCAGCAGTTGTATTCCATGATCCTAACAGCCTTGTAAAGTTCTACTGCAGGAGGAATACATTAAGGGCGTTTTCTCATGGAGCCTTTTCCTTTCGAAGTGAAGGTAACTAAATGAATTTGCACTACAGTTTATGGAAAATAAATTTGATCATAAATAACTAGTTTCCTTTTATGATCTCTTTAGAACAAGTATGGCATACTGATACTGAAGGGCAGTACAAGAGAACCATCTTCGAAAAAATGCTCCACTTTGAATACTTCTGTACATTCAAATAATAGAAAATTAAGGCTTTTTACCTTGTCAGGTAGGTAGGACGGATCACAGACAACTTTCTTGCATCTAGCAGTCTCCCCTTCTGATGTAACACCACAAACTTTACCTTCATCGTCAAATTCAACCTAAATACAACAACATATGTTAGATTTTTACCAACGAAATGAATATAAGGGTGCGACAAGAAGAAGAATTCTGGCACTCTTTTTGCACATCTAGCAAAAAATTACTACTTTGCAATGTAATTCTTGATCATCACAGACATATATAGGATAGAAGTGATGTATACAGCAGGAATTTTCTTCCATTACCAATACAACTCTACTGAGTATTTTGTCCACAGAAAATTTTCTTCCACCTGTAAGAGTTCTATATCTTCAATCCGTTACAACATTGTCTTTTTTGAAGTTAGAATCACCAACATTCCTCAAAATAAAATCCATGTTCTTTAACTTTTAACCTGTCAACTCTTAATATTCTATCATCCCTGACTAACCAAAAGCATCAGCACTTCATTTGGCTTAGCCATTACCATACCAAAAACTACCAGATAAGCCGTGGTAGAAAGATACTGCAATGGTTATAAGTCACAGTCGTACCTTGCATTCTGGCTTATTCAACATGTAGGTCCCGCCATATACAGCGCTAAGGCGTGCAAAAGCCTGTATCAAAGAAAAGATATTAGAAAATCATGTGCCTATAAATTTTTCAACTGGTAATACAGGAGCAAGAAAGTTCATTCACCTGCGGCAGCTCCCCTAATCCATACAATGGATAAATATATGGTGATCCTCCTTGAAAACGGGCAACTGATTCTGCATAAAGCTGCCATAATCCAAAGAAGTGTTAGGTAACAAACACAACATATGTAGTAATCTACCATGTACGCAATGAAACCTCAACCTCCTGCAGCATTGCACTGGTGCAAATATCCTAGCCAGAGTTTCTAAGCCCACTGCTAGAATAGATATTGTTAGGTGGCTGATACATGTTCCCAGCTTTTCCCAGGGTTGCGAGCTCTTGTGACAACTGGCCAACTACTACTGTTTGCTAGCCATCATGGTCCAAACCAGTTTTTCAAAATACCTCTAGTCTAGAGATAGTAAAATTTGAATTTAGAATTTGAATATTGATTTTGTTACTTGAAAACCAACAAGAACTGAGTTACTGCAGGTAACTGGCCTAATGCAGTAACCAGTTTGCAATTAGCTGGCTCTTGGTTCAAATCCAAACTGCAATTACTTATGAAACGCCTAATTTGGCCAGATTTTACTGGTTCCCAAACAACCAATTGGAAACTGGTATTGGGCCACTGCAAAAAACAGTCAGGATCAATAATTACAAACTCTGTTAGTTCCTGCTGATTGTGACCAGCCCGGTACTGGCCTAAACATTGGTGAGGAAACTTAGGGTTTTGGAACTTGGTTGATTGGTTTTCCATCAAATCTCAGTAGAACTAGTGAATTTAACTTTTTCTATTTTACAAACAATGTTATGAAATATTGTATTTACATGCAAGAAAAATGTGAAACTTAGCCAGAATCAATTTGAATTAGTCATAATCGTAAAAACTTGGACAACAAAATCCTTGACATACATTCCATAAACCAGAATTGTTTTCCTTTTTCAAAAACTGAGTCAGGTTGGGATCTCTGATTAATTGGTCGGTTACTGCTGGAATTGGGAAAATGATAGTATGCTTCCTACCTCCATCAATGTAAAGGTTTTCCAATCTTTTCTTGCCATTTCAGGTGTTGCTAGGGTAGATAGTTCTCAGGCAATCCACAGTAGTTCCTTCCATTGTAACTATATATGTCTTGACACTTGAGTCTACATTAATTTTATTCTCTGTGATGATCATTTAAGTCTAGATTTGCAAGCTGGAATATTAACTCTCGGCAGAAAGACTTGCCTTCATCCTCTTTACAGTGTCAATTGCAGGTTCAGCCAGGTAGTTATCATCTCTATGAAGAGCCACTGCATGGCCAATGAAGTCTATTGTATTGTCATCTAAACCATATTTTCTGAGAAAAGAAATGGTGACAGATGGATCTCAATAAACTGAGTCATAATCAAACACTAAAATGAAAGCTGATACAATATACAAGAGTACAAGAACAAAATTATAGTTTGAAATATGTCAAATAAGAACTTTTCTACAGAAGGGATGCTACTTCAATTTTACAGTTGTAAATACAATTGTCTTTTTACTTTTGTCCCGCTGCATAAGACAATTGAGGGGGTGTAGGATGCTCCTGAGTGTTCGTGATGACAAAAAAACAGGACATCACCCTTTTTTGTTTGGTGGGGGTGGGATCCTACATTAATCATGTGCATGAACATATAAAAATTTTGAACCCAATTAACAAATTTGTGCAGGATGATCTGGTTGCTTGTAGGTCACAAATTGGGATATCATGTTCCAGAATTATAAAATGTTACTTTGAACATTATAAGACCATCTTACAACAAGAGATATTAGCTGAAGTAAACTTGCTGAAAAAGAGAAACAGAGCATATAAAGAAAGCAATTGAGGCTCTACTGCTCTAGTGACCACCAGAGCATTGACTCAAAAAATAAGGCCATGCAATGTTTCAACACATAGATCATTTACTATAAACAATTTCCTGGTTTTCAGACCGAATGATCTAAATAATCCAAGACATCCAAACTTCTAGTTGAAGGTATTTTCAAATACTAAGATTTACCGAGATTATGTACGATGCTGATACCACGATTGTACTCATCACAACAAACTAATCCAATATGTTGATAAATGGCACATGCACTCTGATCCTAAAACAGCAGAATACAACAGAAAAACATCTTGTAAACTCAAAATATCAAATGCCATAAATAAATCAGAAGTAATTACTACTTTTATAGCATGAGTCAAATGGCTCAAAAGTCGTAATAAATTAGGTACCCACGAGATAAGTTCTTTGGTGGACATTTTTGTAAGGTCAAACCCCTTGTGAGTACTTGGATCATTTTCCTTGTAATCTTGGACATAAAGGAAGAACTTTCCTGCTCGTCGCTTCTCAAACAATCCCATCAATGGAGACCTGAGAGCCTCCATATCATTAGAGGGAACCTTGTGGATCTGCAACGCAAAAATGGATATTAAACATGTTAAATGGTGAAAATGGTAATAAGAAGGGGGGCAAATACCCATGCATGTGAGCGAGATTTGCACCTTTCCTTTGTTGAATACGTAGCTTCCATCCACAGATTTGAAGGACAAGTACTTGGTAACATCAGTATGAATGAGTACTCGGACCAAAGCACCATTTGCCATCATAAACTAGCCAGAGGAACATTATTCGTTAGTTATGAGGGGAGGTCACATTTATTATTTGCATGGTTCTGAAGAACAATCTTGTTAAGTTAGTATTGCTATATCCTCATAAAAGCAAACATGACTAAAACATTAAGCTTAAAAAATACTAAAGTTACTAATTGGTATATCCTAATAAAATCTATTGCCCGCCTCCTTGCTGCTGGGTGTCTTTTGTTCTTCTGTGTCTCTGTGTTTCTTTGTTCTCCCTGTTTTTTTGTTTTCCTTGTATTTTCCCCCTGATGTACATTCCACTCCTTTCATAATGATATAAACGCCAATCAGTGTTTTTCTTTCAAAAATAAAAACAAAGTACTGGAGTAACATTCGGGTTCACCAAGTATTCATGTATCCAAAGAATGTCAACTTGTAATCTGGATATTTCAACTCACTAATCTAATCAATGCAATTGGAGTTCTTATATAAGCTAAAAAGTTAAATGTACGAGCTATTTGTGGCATCGGTCCAAACCTTTGGAATCATATCTACATTGTAGTCTCTGCTGGCCCCTAGAGGCAGAGGAGGCGTATCTTCACCCTTGAATCTTTTCCAGAGCTGTAAAGAACAGGTCAGTATATAAAAGGCCAATCAGACTAGACATAAAAAGATAAAAGTAACTCAATGAACGAGATAAGAAAAACAACAATTCATGGTTTGATATCATGATTTGTCACATAGAGGTAATTGTCATGAATTGGCAGCCTGCAAACGGCTGAAAACGACCGACAGGACATTCCAGAATATCACTCATCTTACCTGATTGAGATTCAGTGATGTGGAATCTCCACCATAGTAGTCATTCCTGTCCATGTGCAACACCTGCCACACAAAAGGGGAGGAAAAACATTTTAAGCAAATTTCACTTACATAATAAGCAAAGTGAAAATCTGGCCAGTTTGAGAAAATTTTAGTAGGAAGGCCTCGGAACCGTCCGATTTGGGAAATGGACAATTCATATCAACTCAAGGCTGTTCCCTTGGGTTTATACACACCGCCCGATCTCGATCAGACAGCTACCAAGGCCTTGCTACTGAATTTTTACCCTCCTACTACCAGATCAGTCCACTCAAGCCTTTGGACATCTAGAATTTCCAAGTCCACGAAATTAATAAGCACCCACATGATCAAAACAAGAAACACCCGAAATATCATGCCCTACAACATATACACGGACACATAGAACAATTGCATCATAATATATTAATAATCCTTGATAGTTCCCATTCCGCAAATCCCATGACGAGGAGGAAAGACGCAAAAGACAAGCAAGAATCATCCAAGATTTAACCTTTACAATCGATAGGAGCACGAGATAGAAAGGGAGAAAAGGTCAAAAAGGTAAAGAGACCTTGATGCGGTCGACGGAGAGGAGGCCACTGAGGATGCACTCCTTGAGGCCGGTTCCGAGGACGATCACGTCGTATTCCACGTCCATGGCTCGCCGTCGCGCTCGGTTTGCTCTCTCTAGAGGGATCTCTTAGACCTTAAGTTTCGCCAATGTAGGAGGTGTCCGTGTAAGAGGAAGAGAAGGACGATGCACCACGCATTTATAGGGCACTCTCCCACGGCACCCGGAAGTAGACCTGTGCATTTCTCAGGCCGTGCTGCGGCTCGGCCCAGTTTTTTCTGTGCCGTGGATTTCCGGGGCCCGGCCTGGCCCTAGGGCCCTGTTTTGGTCCCACGAAAAATTTTCATGGCAAGGAATCTAATTGAGGATCTGTTTGGGTAAAAAGAAAAGTTTACTGGGGAAGATGATTCTACTGGGACTTTATATTAACTCAATTAGAATCCAAACATGACCTATAAAAATTCTTTAAAAATGAATCAAAAACTGTCATTTCAAACAAACCCTAAGATCTTGTATTCAATCAAACTAGTATACCAGTTTGTCCATAAAATCTCTTAGGAATGAGTTAAAAACTATCCTTCTAAATAGATTCTAAAAGGCTAGTTGGGTGACCGGGCTCGGGCTAGGCCCATTCATTTTTGTTGGATGAACTGGACTTGAGTCTAAACTAATTTGTAGCAAATCCAAATTGAGATTGATTGTTTGGTGTACTTGAGTTGTGTTAAGTTTTGCGAAGATACTTGTTTTGCTGGTCACAAATTGTTTGATTCGTAGGCCTGGCTTGGTCCTGTTTGGGTCTTGAGAAAATTTTCAATTCTACTGAGATTTTATATTCAATCAAATTAGTAGCTTAAACTTGGTTCATAAAAATCTCTTAGGAATTGCAAACAACTGCCCTTTAAAGCCAAGCCCTAAAAGACTAGTTGGGCTAGCCGGGCTCCGGCTAGGCCCATTTAATTTTGCAGGCTGAACAAAGCCCTAGTCTAAACTCATTTTTAGCAAATCCAAATTGAGAAAGATTGTTTGGTGTAACTGACTTGTTGTTGACACTTAATTTATGCATATTCTCAATTACAAAATTCCCATGTTTTGATCAATTCTTGCCTTCATGCATTTCATCTATGTGCAAAAACCACCCAAATTCCGTTCAATGATCTACTTAGCCTCTATAGATGCAAGTGCGTGGAAGGCGAGCAAAATCATAAAAAACTTAACAAAAAAAAAGAAGCAAAGGACGTGAACTGGCAAGCAATAGGGCTAAAGAAGATCCTCACTATTGTGCACGGTTAATACGTACATTCAAATTTGACTTGAGTTCTAAATTGTGCGCCACAAAAGGAACCAACCATGGTCTGAACATGCGCACAGTTAACACACTGTCAAATCTTCGTTGAGTATTTAAGAGTTGAATTCATGAGAAACAAACATTATCATCTTTCAGATTAAAATTTTTTAGTGCGAGATTTGCCATTTGTGTTACTTGAGTCTCGAGCATGCGAACATATGTGGAGCTGGTATTGATCTTTTGGTTCATGGATGTTTCTTTATTTTCTTGATTTGCCATGAAGGCTTTCAACATGCTCTCCATATTTGATTATTCGAGTTGTTGTTGATGTGATGGCCAATACAGTTGTTGAGATTGTTGTTGGTACAACAGCTTTTGTGTTTAGAAATTGGGGTTTTATTGGAGAGGTTGCTGCTGTTGGAAATTTTGTTGTTGATATTGGAAGTGTTGTGGTTGCTAATTTTGTCCCGATCATTAGAAATTTGAGTGGTTCTATCGTTGAGAGTTATAAGAATTCGAGAAGATATTATCTTACCGTTGTTGTATTACTCGAAAAGCGTGTACCTACTCCAAAGATTGATGATATTGGCATTCATGGCATCAATGTTGTTAGTCGTACTTGGTGCATCTCGTTCAACTCCCAATTGAGTGTAGTTCTGTGTCATACTTTCAATTAGATCATACATTTCATCTGCACTTGATGAGGACATCACTCCATTGGATACACGCACCACCGACAATCCTCTGGTCGCGGAAATAATACATGGTCCTATGACCAAAGTTCATGCACGTAAATTAAATCATGAGGTGAGCTTGTTTCTCGTTGTTTATAATAATGTTATTGAGGATGGGATGCTACTGAATAATTGTGATGTTTTACTACTTAGGAACATGGGAGAAGCACCACCAGAACAGCCACCAGTACATCTCAGCTAGGGGTGTGCATTCGGTTTTTTTGGTTCGGTTTTTTCATTTTTTTTAAATTCGATATTGCACATTACATACCATATTTACCAAAAAAAAATTTGGTTCGGTTTCGGTAAATACCAAAGTAATTCGGTTTGGTTTCAGTAAATACCAAATTTACCAAATTATTGCGAACCTAATTAACCTACATGACATCTTTGGCTCTTTTTTCTTTAATATTTATGATTTGGAGTATCATATAATAATTAATAATATAGTATTGAAGATTTAAAGCTAATCCTCAAGATTTAAAGTTAATCCTCAAGATTTAAAGTTAATCCCCAATTTGGCACATATATTCTTTCTTTTGCCGCCCGAAAACCTGAATTTATCTGATCATCTGAGTGATCTTGTTGCACTGCTTGGATTTCTGTATTAGAAGTCTCTTTTAGAAAGAGAAGTCTGAAAATATGAACACGCGACATGATCTACAGGCTAGAAGCAACATCTAAGTGGCATGCGTTTCCAACCACCCAGGTAGTATGATTCTCTAAGCAGCAAGAAATATTCCAACCGGAGATGGACAGACGACAGATCCATGACCTTGCTCAAATGCTCAAGATTAGCTCACCTGACCTGTGTACACACAAGAGCTAATGGAGTTCTTGTTCTTGTTTCTAGATTTTTGCTGTTGAGCTAATGTCTTTTTGTTCAATCACCAGCTAAACTTTTCATTTATTGATTTAATCTAAAATTACATATGGGTCATTTGGATCATTGGAATCTTCCTTTCCTAAGTATACTATTTTGGCACTTACTTTGTGTAGTGGTGCTGCTGCATCCAAAACCCTTTTCAGGTGTATCAGATTCTAAGTCAACATTCCACTGCACAAAACTATCTTCTGCTTAACGAAAAATAACACCAACAAATTGACTTCTAGATGGCAGTTAACAAGAATCTAAACCAACACAACACTCAAATCATATAATCGTCGCATCTTGTTGATCACGTCACTTCTGATTCTGAAGTTCATGCCTGTTCTAATGTTCTTGCTCAAATTTGGAGGCCGGAGGCAGTGCGGGGAGCCGGGGTGGAGGCGGCGGACGAGCGGCGACGCGGGAGGAGGCAGGGGAGGCCGAAGGCGGCGCGGGGAGCCAGGGCGGAGGCGGCGGACGGGCGGTGGCGCGGGAGGAGGCGGGGGAGGCCGGAGGCGGCGCTGGGAGCCGGGGCGGAGGCGGCGGACGGGCGGCGGCGCGGGAGGAGGCGGGGGAGGCGGAGCAGGCGGATGGGTGGCGGCGACTTGGGAGGAGGCGAGGTGGAGCCGGGGCGGAGGAGACGAGGAGTGAGTGGAATGTGGAATTGTGGAGGAGACGAGGAGGTTCGGTAAATGGTTTTCCCAAATTTTTTGGTTTTTTACCGAACCGAACCGAATACCGAATAGAGCTAAAGTATCCTATCGAACCGGATACCAAATACCAACAAAACTGGTTTTTTCGATTCGGCTCGGTTTTTTCGGTACGGTTTTTTCAGTTCGGTGCAGTTTTGCACACCCCTAATCTCAGCTTGTTAGCACAATCCAGATTGGCATCAAGTTGAACCGGCCACCTCTACACCAAGTTGGCACACTTTCCGAAGGACACCATCACCTCCACGTGATCACATTTCCACCTGGATGCCACACCTTCCACGTCAAGTCAAGCCGGACTTCAAGTTGACCACAATTTGGGCTCAGAGTTCGGTTCGGAGTCAGCAGACAGCACCGCATTAAAACAATCATAACTCCATATGGAGTCTAATGGAGGAGTTTTTGTACTCGTTGGAATTGAGAACGACGAGCTCTTTCCAATGGGTCTGGTCCCAACCCCAGATTCGTTGTGGATCAGTTAGAATAGTCGAAACAAAGTGCTGCATCATTGTTTTGGGCTGTTTCGGGCCTTGTAGTTGTGTTGGGGTCCAAGCCCAGGTTGTGTGCACCTCCCCTGACCGCACACAACCCTAGCTTGACCCCCTCACATTCCTCTCTTTCATATACTCAGTAGCCGCTACCTTAGACACTTGGGTTTTGCTTAGATTATACTGCTTAGACAATTTTTGTCGTCATCAGTTTGTGGAAACCCAACTTGTGTTCTTCATTGGTAATTAGCAATATTCAGTTTGCATCTACCGTGCTCTTGCTTGTCTTCTCGATTCACATGCAGGAATAAGCCTTATTGGCGAGGTCAACCGTGTCTTGGCGTGGTTAATAACCAACGGAGCCGTGGTGTCGCGATTGCAGAGGTTCGAATCAGTTCTGATTGGAAGCCGGATCGTTAACGTCGAGTTCTCCATCAATCGATTTACCACTACCTGCCGGAAGATCGGGCCACCGTTCATATCAACACTTTTGTTCATCAGTGCACCGCAACTGCGGCGTCTACCGCCATCCACGCATTGTAGTTCGAACCGTTATAAAATTTCTGAATCACAAGCCATTTCTCTAAACCGTGGTGCGGACATTTGATCAACAAGTCCTTATACTGTTCCATCCGTTGTACAGTGATTCTCTTGTCTACTGAACAAAAGATGTTATCTGATTGCGAATATGACTAATTTTAGTGTGAGGGAAAAACTTACTAAGAAAGGTGCATAAAAGTTCATTTCATGTGGTGATTGATACAGGTGGAATAGTGTACAGCCATGCTTTCGCCTTCTCTTACAACGAGAATGGAAAGAGTCTCAAAGGAACCATGTCCTGTACTACTCTATAAATTTTGAAAGTTTCTCAATACTCAAGAAACATATGGAGATGCAAGAAGGGTTTTCAATGGCAACACCATTGAATTGATTTTTGTTGTACTAAATTTAGAAGTGTAGATTTTATCTCAAAATTGTTAGTATCAATTGCTGGTCTCAGAATACCTGATTGCAACCCTCTAGTGAGTGTGTTCATTATGTTTCAGGAGTCGAGTGTATCAAATTTGAAGTGATTCCGACAAATGATGAAGCCAAAATGAAGTCCAAGAAACTAAGGCGCGAAGAATTGAACCAGGGCACATAAACTAGAGGGGAGCACGGGCTATGGCATGCTCGTGCCCTAGGCCATGCTTGTTGTGTCCCAACTTGCGTCATGTTATTCTATGTGGTTTTTAACTCGTTTTTCTGCGACTTTTCTTTGGAGTTGTAATTAAGTTTTATCGGAGTCTTAGGCATAAATAGAGAAGCTGGTTTAGCATCCAGATTAGTTTAGTTTAGCCCATCTCTCTTGTTTTAGGTTAGTTTATTCTAGTTTTCTTTTGTTGACGATTTGTAAGGCGATCTGGACAGCAACTTTCTCAGTGATTAATATAATTTGGTATCTTTTCTCTATTTCTTGCATAATTGTTGGTTTTCATGGCTATCAAAGTGTAATTTTCCCTTTAGGGTTAGGGTTAATCTAATCCAAAGAGCATGATTTTGGTTTTGATTTTATCTGAAAGTTTGCCCTCTTAATTTCCTAAATTTTATTCTCTAAATTGTGGTTTTTCTACTTCATCCACAATATCGTTCATACTCCATGACACGATCGGTATTCGTATATCAGGCAACATGCAATCATTGTGTTCTAACACTAAATTCAGAGTTTGGAAGGGGTTTTTCACCTCGTTGAGTTAGAACAACAGGTGCGATTTTCCGTGAATATGGATTAGAGTTAGAGCCAACACTTAATTTGTCTCATTTGAAATCTTAGAAATTAATTTGTTAATATACTGAATTTTGCTACAAATTACGCTCGATGGATATGAAATTTCTGAAACCCTAAGTTTTTAATCTACATTTTAAAACCCTAATTTTCGTAGTTCCTAGATTTTGAACCCTAGATTTCATAGATTTTAGTTTGTAGTTTTTAGAATAGCTCTGAAATCAACATTAGCTCAATTTAGTTTAGTAATTTTGATCCAAAATCGAATTTCTACTTATTCTTTGTGAATTCGACTTTCAAATGCTCAACGAACAGTCGTTTTCTTGTGGTTATTACTAAACACACCTTTTCGAGTGTGTCACTTATTACAAAACATATGCAGCGATTAGGTTTTTCTGCCCACAGTCTTTCCTCAACCTAGTTCATGACCCCTAAACCCAGAGTTCTCGTCATATTTATACTACTAGTCAGGATCAGAACTTGATAAATCTTGACCCAAATATTCTTCATCTTCAACTAAAGATATTTTTGTTGCAAGGGTGAGTAGTTTCGTACTCATAAAGTTACAAATAGATAAATGCAAATAATTAAACATGATGGAAGGTTTATAGAACCAATAAGGATTATCATAATAATGAAATATGTGAATTGAAAGACAGTAAGGAAACAGAATAATTCTAGAGAAAGAGTAAGACTATTTGCATAATTGAGAATCTTGACTCATACTATTTTATCATGATCTGAGAAATTCATCAGTACCATCTTTATATTTTTTTTCTTGTGCCAATTAGTGTGGAAATTCCACTGTGTGTAGGCCCCAAGCCGAAGGTACGAAGTACTCAAATATTTTTTCTAACTCTGTAGAGGTGTACAGTTTTATCACAAGATTATTCAATTCCAACCAGTCACACTATATACATGTTTTAGGTAACATGCGACTGAATTGAATAAATAAGACTTTTCTCCTGCCTCATATCAATTTAATCTCTTGTCCGGTATTCGGACGATATAATTTTTCTCATACTGTTGTAGAGACCATCTTCCCCACTCTAATCGTGCTTCCCAAGTGTTATCCCCTTGAGTCCCAAAAATTACCCATCATAGGGTATAAATTTTATCCGCATAGGATACGAATATACATATATAGGTCATCCACACAAAATGCCTGTTAATACCATCCCTAGCAAGGGATCAATTAAAACTTGGCAAGATAATTGGTTAGGTTGTTCCATACAGACTTGTGGTTGTATGTATAATCGTGCTGCTATAAGTTTGGCATAGGGGTTTAATCCATAATTTCCAATCCATGACTATAATTTCTTTTGATACATTTAAATACTATCATTTTTGTTATCTATTTCCCAAGTGTTCATATACATATGTCAGTATTGGCAATCTCTCCATAATGTCTTGGGTTAATTGGCTCAGATATCAGGGTTAGACATTTAATCACAAGATATTACCTGATCAAATTATTTCTAGTTTTTTTGTAGATGAAAAATAGTGCATAATACTGGAATAATCAAAATAATTATTATTAAAAAATATTGGGATCAAAATGATCAAAAATTATAACTGGTCTTGCTTTACTGTAAAATCTGGAGGGTTGACTGGGTCAAGCTGCTCTCCTTACGCGTGACTAGGCCTAAATTAATTTGTTCACACATAGTTGTGACAAATTTTAAAACATCAGGTTCTAAAACATTTAATTAATGAATTAAGGGATTACATGGATAAAACTGACTCGATTTACTTTGTTAACATACAGTGTAGAAGAAATTTTGGGACTATTTGTTAAATGGTTGAGAATTTGATCTGAAAGTTGATTTAAATCGAAACCTAAACGATTGGAGGAGTTTAGAATAAATTAAATCAATTTGTGGAAATATGGATTGAAAATAATGAGTAGTTTCTAAAGGTCTAAATTCCAGAATTTTCATGATTTGATTCCTACAATTGAAAAGAAATTTTTGGCACAATTTCACTTCAAATTTCAGTTAAATTGGATCATATATCAATTAAAACAATTAGAAATACTAAATTATTCCAGTTTTTGGAGCTGAAGCTCGGCTCAGGCTGGAAGCCTGTGGAAGCCAGAGCTCAGCTCCCAAATCCAATTCGATTTGACTTGCACTGGTATTGTGGTACCATGGTAGTGGATTTCAGCCATCTCCGGTGACCACCGGCGACGGAGACGGCGGAGCTACAACCACCAACACCTAATACATGTGTTCCAGGCGCGGCAGTGACGACAAGGCGGTGCAGCGCCGGCGACCATGGTCCAGAGGGGAGAAACAGGGGAAGATGGCCGGTTCACCGTCGCTGGGCCGGAACTCGCCAGCGGTAAAGTGGTCCGGAGTCCTCGCTGGAGTCCCACTTTGGTTAAATTTCAATCAATCTTTGGTGCATACTTTGGCATCCGATTTCTCGGGTGAACCCGATTTAGGGGTGGGTGCACAGCGAACTCCGGCGGTGGTTCACTGGAACCGGCAGCACTTGGTGAGCAGAAGGGGGTCTAGGCGGCCCTATTGGCATGATTGAACTAGGCAGAGACATCCTGTGGAGCCTGGCGATGAGCCCGTTTTTGCGGCAAGGTTGACCTTGCCGGCAGCGAGGATCAAAGCGAGAGATTTGAAATTCATCTGAACAGAAAGATTTCTTGGACTGGGAGGACTGGATTGCCACATCCTAAATTTCGAGCACCCTATTAAAAACTTTTATATTAATTTTGAGCAGTGTCGGGTATATTTTTTTTTAACTAGTTTAATATATATCTATGTTGAATCATTTGGTGAGGAGAATCACAACGTGGTGTGAGAATTTAGCAGTGAAAAGTAGAGAAGCATAGGAAAAGCATCATACATGCAGCTGCTTCCAACTTTATTACAGATATGCATGCGTACAGTGAGAATACAAAGACTATACTCACACACACAAACCAACATACACGCAGCAGCTACAGTACTCTCGCTCCTGTATTTTCTCTGGAGCAGTAGCAGCAGCACCAGCCATAAACCACTCCAGGTTAGGATTTTTGGCCCAACTTCTGTGCATTATTTCATTCTTATGTTCCCTAGTAGCTGTAAGTTCAATCTCTAATCTTCTCCGGCGAGTTTTCTGGTCAGAAGGATGGCGAGTACTGCGGCGGCAGCACAGTTTTCCTGTTTTACTTCTTTTACTTATACTGTAGTGTGCTGGGTCGTTTTCATTTTGAGTATTTTCGTCGATCCCTCGGTTAGTATTGCATCAGACTCCAAGGTTGGGTACCAGGGGCCTGTAGCAACTCCTTGCGCCACCGCCAACGAGCTGTATCGACGGAATTTTTCACCGGCGGCCAGTCCTAGGAGCTAAACTACTGCCGCAGTTGAATTCATCGATTTAGTTAGACACTAACCAAACTGATTATACCACATTACTTGTTATTGCCCTAGCTGCCTCCCCACCAAATCTGGTGAAGTCCAACGGCCGCAAGCCGTAGAATTTCTGTATTTCATCTCCGGCAACGATGAGGCATCGGACTAGTAAATCAAACGCTTCTGTTCAATTCCAAGCGCATGCATGCAATTAGGTTATCCATAACGTCGCCGAAATCCCCAATAACGATTTTGGTGCTTCTTGTCTGACGCCGACGAAGCTACAAGATATGTCCTGTTCCAGTAGCCGCGCCATGGAGAGAAGTCTCAGTGGAGCCACCCGAGACCATACCAGAAGATTCAACTCTAGAGGAATGAGGCAAGTTTATTGATCTTGATCATTTAGATTTAAAATATTAAATTACAGTATTAGAATTATGTTAAATTTAAATGTTTTATACTATTAGTATTATATTTGAACAACTGATTTAATAGACAACTAATGAATAATATGAAGATCATACCATGGATAAATATGATTTTAAACACTATGAGATAATGGAATTAACAGGAGAAAATTTAATAATTCCATTATATAATTCAAATATATGGAAATTAAAGGGGTATCTTACTTAAAAAATGAACTGTATGCCATATGAAATATTATATTATAAAGGAAAATGCTCGAGTAAAGTGGATTGAGGTGATGATGGTGCATGAGGTACATGGGTAATGTGGTCAATTCTTTACCCAAACACTTAAGAACTAAATTATTGTGTCTTATTTCTTGTGGTATGTTACGGTACTAACTACAAGCCTGGTATTAGACGGACATGACTTAGTAACTTTGTCAAATATTTAACTTAGTTCTGCATGGATAGTAAGAGATGAAAGTGATGTCTTTATGGAAGTAATGTGTTTATGAGATGTGGTCCCCCATTGATTCATTGCTAGACAAAGGGGAGGACCTTACCGCGGACTAGCACTGAAAAGGGACCGGAGTAAGGGTATAGTCCGCTATAATGGCTACGAGTTTTGTTCGATGCACGATAAAACCTTGGTTGGGCAGAGCTAAAGTTATTATAAGAAAATGAGAAAAACATGTGATCTTCAATTCAGTGGCATGCAGTATTTTTGCATGTATATGCACTAACTGTGTGGTAGTCGAAGTAAATTGTAGAAAAAGTAGTACACGTCTGCAGAGTGTAAAGAATGTATTCGAATATTCCGTACCATCAAATTAGGATATGTTATGGTCAATGAATATATCATGTGGTTGGGCACAATTAGATTTATAAATTACATTTTAAGATGTTAAATTCACCCTTAAAAAGTTAACTATGATATATATGTACTGCATTCTTATTAAAGTGAATAGGAGGTTAAATTTCTATAATCACTATACTACAATGGTGAATTATGAATGGATTTATTATAAATATTTTCATGAACCTTCCATCATGTTTATCGGTTCTTTGAATATATATGCATTTTGCTACAATTGGCTTGCTGAGTACTTTGTACTCACCCCCAAAGTCTTAAATTATTAGAAGAATATGAAGCTGACCAAGAACTACCCAAGGATGAACCAGCTCCATTCGAGGGCAAGTTTGATCAGTTCTTTTAAGGTCGCGGCTCACGGCCAAATTCGACTGTAGAAAGAGCTATTGTGCGCATGTAACATAAATAAGATCTGGCCATGATGACCTTTATTGAAAATATTATTGTTATGTTGTATAATTAAATGTTTATAAATCATGATTGTAATATACACTCTTTTTACAATTATATTCTAGAGAGTTGTAAGCCACGGGGAATTTGCTCTGTTAAACCCCTACAAGGCACCCCGTCACATGGATTGGGCATAATATTTCGGAATTTTTGGGTGTGTGGGGACTTCGATCATAGGCTCAGGGGATGCGGCCGCCGGAGCCAAAGACGGCAGTCCGGCGGCGATTTCTCGCTGGAGTTGAGTCAGTGGGGTTGTAGAGGACTTGAGGAAGTTAGTAGAGATGTTTTGGGGCTTGGTCAATGCTCACCGGAGCTCAATGGTGTCGGCCGGCAACAGAACAGTGCATCGACAAAATGAATGGTAGCCTGACAATGCAACAGTAGCAGCAGTGGTCATTTATACTGAATAACGGAGATTTTGCAAATGTATTGGGATCTAAACACTGTGATTTTAGCAGTTCTAATTCAAGACTGCAATTAAACATGATATATAAGTTAAAACAGTTTACCCGGAGTGGGGATTGAACAGCTAGGGTTGTTCCAATAGGTATTTGAACTCATTGATGGTTGAGGTTTTCTAGCTTAAGGAAAGATTGAAGTAGTGCAGCAGTATTGGAGCTAGTTTTATACTGCTGGGTGTGCATTAGGAGGATATTTGATGCAACAATGCGTGGGAGGGATGAGGATGTGAGAACTTTTATTGTGCAGTGGGAAGATGAGGTCAAAACTGGTGTGTGAGGCCATGTAATGGCAGATGGCTCCCAGTGAATTACTGTGGCCTTTAGGTGGGTTCAAGAGAGAACGCAGGTGGTTCTCCAGATGAATGATATGGCGTTCAGATGAACACCGTAGAGCTACCTACTACAATGATGAGGCTAGGACTTTGTTTTAACTCTATTGGTTTGATCTGCTGAGAAGTTTTGTTTTCTTGTAAACGATTTTTGTTCTATCAACCGAACTGAAGCAATCGACCTAAGATTTCAGGGCTAACTACTGGGGAAGATTTTAGTTGATTTTAGGTAAGAATGGAGCCTGGTGATGATCTATCATGGGGAAAGCTGCATTTGAGGTATTTTGGAGAAAACTTATTTCTCATGGCTCAGTTGAGGCCAGGCTTCAATCTGGGGTTCAGATTTTTGCTGATTAGATGAATTCAGATCAGAATTTTAATTATGGAACAACTCCTGAAATCAAATTTCGATCAGAATTTGAAATAAAGGGCTGTAAGGTTAGAATCAAAATTTTTTTTTGTGGGTTTCTTTAGGAGAAATTAAAAACCCGAAGATTTTGATAACACTTAGTTAGGCTCAGTATCAATCAAATTTAAAACTTTGAAGTGAATGGGGACTTGGATTAAATTTTATTAATTTTGCCTGAGAACTTGATTGAAATTTGCTCTAGGACGAAATTTTAAAAAATTTCAAATTGGCTCAAAACCGAATTTCAGGATAACCAAAAACCAAATCAAAGCAAAAAAAAAAAAACTTTAAAAGGATCTAATTGAAATTTCAAGGATGTTGCAGTTTATTTTAGAAGAACTTTATGTGCCACCTGAAGTGTCGCCAGTGCCATTGCCTTTCCCAAAAAGAGCAAGTCTGGAAGCGTTGAGAAAATTTTTAGGCCAGATCAAATTCACTGTCGAATCTTCTTGCAGATGACGAAGAAGATGTACACCACGGGTTGTCATTATGCAAATAGGTTATCAACCCTTAACCAATTAACGATTTATCTGAATTCCTTAATGCTGACCAGGTTTGCAGTATTAGTATCCAAAGAGGCACGCCTCAAGCAGTGAAGGCAAAAGACTCTGGTATGCCTTTCATCCCATGCGCTATACACGGTTTTCACATAGAAAATGCTCTTTGTGATCTGGGTTCTGATGTGAGTATTCTTCCCTATCACCTCTTCAAGAAATTTTTGATGGTAAGGAGCTCCCACAACTGGCATGCACCTCCAAGATGCTTGTGCTTGTTGACCATTCTAGTAAATGACATCGTGGGATTTGTGAAAATGTGCTCGTGAAAATTGGAAAATCCACTTTACCTACAGATTTTTATATTTTGGATATGCCTTGCTGTGAAAATGAAACTATTATTCTACACAGACCATTTGTGAAATTAACTAGGACTTATTGATGCTGAAAAGGGGAGGATAACTCTAAATTTTGGGAGGATAAAATTCAATTTGATTTAGTTAGTGCTCCAAAAGCCTCTACTGAAAATCATGAAGCTAATATATCAAATTTCATTAATATGGAAACTGCATACTCTGTGTTGGACTTGAGAAATTATTTTCAGAAATGTTGGAAGGGAGCACGACAGGTGATGAAGAAGATGAATAGGTCCCAGAAGAAGAACTTCCATCTAGAGAAAAAACTTCGTATTAAGGAGCCACCAAAGGTAGAACTAAAATCCCTTTCACCAGAGCTCAGGTATGCTTATCTCGGTTAAAATCTAACTTACCTTGTGATAATTAATGAAAAGCTCTCTGATACTGAAACTAATAGGCCTTTGGCTTTGCTGAAGAAGTATAGATCTATTATTGGATATTTTGTGGATGATCCAAAAGGATTTAGCTCCACTGTCTGTGCACATAGAATTCCCATGGAGCCCGATTATAACCCTTTGTTGAATATCAGCATATCTTGAACAATGCTATAAGACAGGTTGTTTACCAGTGGAAATTTTTGGTCCCTGCTGGGTAAATTTCTTTAAGAATAATAATGTGTAGGCATATCAGTATATATATTCATCTCACAAGTGTAAGATCAAAAATGATGACTTAAGAGTGAATAGGTCGTTTAAACCATTTTTGCACTTATAAAAATGAAATTCTTTTTACAATCACTATAAATGAAAATTAGCAGTTCAAGTGATCAAATAATTTTTGCAAATTTAGAGTGATATAATAATAATGGCAAATATGCAAACTAAATCAAGTACAATAAATAAAGGAGAGCAAGTGTTGGAAACTAAGTCTATTAGTCTATATGTTAAGGAGTGATGTGTAAAATATTCTTGTACTCAATATATATATGGACTAATAGACTTAGTTCCCAAAACTAATGGAACAGGACACAACTTTTTCCTAATCTTTCCATTTGGTATCAAAGCCACCGAACAAACCCTAACCCTAACCCCTAACTCACCTTTACCATCATTCACCGCCCTTTCTTCTTCCTTGCCATCCGCTGTCCACCCCTCTTCCAACTCGCCATCGACTCTACCAAACAGGGACCAACTTCCGCCTGTTCTTGTTCCTGACCCAGTGGATTGAAGGAGGCCGGCGATAGAGGAGGAAGTCGTCGGTCTCAGAGGAGGCGGAGGTGGGAAAGTGGTGTGAATTACCGCCAGGTGTGAGCTGCCGACGAAGGAGAGGAACGCAGAGGGGCGCTACCTATTGTCCACCACCTCATCTGTGCATAAACAACCCAACCCTTGGCCGCGTCACCCGGGCACCTGTGTCCCCTACTCCGCCACTGTTGATGAAGAGACGCGCGGAGGGGCGCCACCAGTTGCCAATGAGGGAGAGGCTATGTCTACTATCCGTCACCTGCCATCGCCGAATGAGGGGAACCGCCAGAGTTTCCAGCTGCCATGAGGGTTGTGGATGCCGGTTTTGACTATGAGAAGGAGAAGGAAGGGGCCACTGCTGTGAATTTAAAGGAGAAGGAGGTATGAAGAGGACTTAGAGGAGAGGGTATTGCACAGTGATCATTATGGCAGAGAAGGGGATTAAGCAGGAGGCTATGCAAAAGCTGCTAGCAAAGCTTGACACGGAAGATGTAGCAACACTGCTGAGTTGGTGAAACAAGGAGGACGTCATCTTCGTCAGCATCATCTTAATCCTCTCAAATTCAAAAACCGCCAAAAGTGAAGCTTCTGCTTGTCGAATTGAAGCTTGATGGGCTGCACACCTACTTGAGTTGGTCTCAACATGTTTGGGGGGCCCTAGGAGCTAGTGGCCTTGAGGGGTACTATCGACGATTGGGATTTTGGTCCTTAGTCGAACTTACGTAAAAATAGATGATAACGTGTGAAGCCAATCTAAGGTGAAATTCAAGTAAATCAAGGTATCTATGTCTAAGGATGAAAGGAGTTTATACAGGTTCGGATCCTCTGATGATAAGTAATAGTCCTACTCCTATTGATATTTCACTAATAATATCAAGATTTACAAGGGGAGAATAAGAGGTGTTCTTAGGTAAACTAAGAACAATCTCCTATTTTTGGTATCACAGTGTATAATAATATACTATTTCTATCTCTTAGGTCTTGTGTCTTTGTTCAAATGAGATCAGATGAGTCCTTCTCCCCCGGCGGTCCCCCTGTTTATAGCTCGTCGTCGGCCGCCGGTTACAGGATTGAAGGGTCGTTGGGAGGCAAATGTGCACTAGCCATAATGTGCAATTATGCCTGTTTGTAATTGTGCCTTTATCTTCTTGACAGTTATTAGAAGTTAATTAAGGAGGCTAAAGATAACCAAGGCGGCAGTTGTGGTCGAATAGGCTTAACTACCAGTTATGGTCAAACAAGTCTAACCATATCACCATTGGATGTTTTAACTCCTCAATCACTTAGGTCGTGTATTAACTATGACTAGGTATAGTTATTCACTCACTCTCCATGACCTGAGCGACCTCGGGAAGATTTCTCCATGGCCAGGGTATTCGTGGGTATGTGTGTCCATGAACTCTTTGACCTTAGTCTTGTAGGTGTCTTGAGACTACGGACCCCGCGACAATGCAGGCCGAGACCATAGAATAGGCTATGTACAGAATATATTGGACTGTCTTATTGTCTCCCTCTGTAGTCTTTGAGACCACAGAGAGGTATGCAAATAATTTAGATCTCATTCTATAAGCCTTGCGACTATAAAATGACAAAGGTAACTAACTCGGGTTATAATCCTCGTCAGGTACTTGATAGGGGATGTGAAAGAGCCTGCTGATCAACTGCCTATGAAGGGCAAGTGTGGAGGAGTCAACACATGGCAGTATACACTTGACTTCTCAACTCAATAGTTCCCAAGGTTGCTATAATGGTTGATGGGATCTGGAGAGTGAGTGAGATGTGGAGTAGGCTCCAGAATATGTATGCAGGGTAAGGGAATAAAATGAGAGTGTTTCAAATTATGAAGGAAGTCAATGTTATCTCTCAGTAGTCTATCCAGGAATACGCTACTGAACTCTAGCGTCTTTGGGGGGATTTGATGAGTTTTGTCCCTTAGCATCATGTGGTGACCCTTACTGTGAGCAAGGGAAGTTCTTCAAACAGATGAGGACCATGTAGTTTCTGGAGCACGTTAGTCTTGTGTTTGATCAACGAAGAGCACATCATCCGCTGAGTTCCCTCACATTCTACTACCAAAGCTGAGCTGGTGGTTGTGCTGGTAACCGCTAAATAAAGCAAGAGCTCGTCCCCAGGTTTTGAGTAGGCTAGAATAGGGGGCTGCGTGAGGTACTTTTTGAAGTCTTGGAGTGCTTGATCTGCCTAAGGCATCCACTAGAAAGCATTCATGGAACTTAAGACTTTGAAAATTGGAAGTCCGTGCTCAGTCATACAGAAGATGAAACGACTAAGTGCGGCCATACATCCAATCAGACGTTGCACGTCTTTGATGTGTTTTGGAGCTTGAATCTACTGGATGGCTTTTATATTTTGATGGTTTGCCTCTATTTGGCTGACAGATACAAGAAAACCAAAAAAATTTTCCATATGATACTCCCAATATGCACTTCTTAGGGTTCAGCTTAATCCTTCTACGACAAAGGTTCTAGAAAGTCTCTGATAGATTTGCAATGTGGTTCTGGGACCCGTGGGTTTTCATTACCAGGTCATCCATGTAGGCCTCAAGGTTGTGTCCGATTTGATTAGTGAAGGATTTCTGCATCCCCCGTTGATAGCTAGCCCCAACACTCTTGAACCCAAACAACATCTTTATGTAGCAATAAGTACCGAACCGGGTGACGAAGGAAGTTTTTTTTCATCCTCCTTAGCCATGCTTATCTAGTGGTACTCGGAGTACGCGTCCAAAATGCTCATGGCTTGGCATTTGGGTGTGGAATCCACTAGTTGATCAATCCTGGACAGAGAGAAAGCGTCTTTGGGGTAAGCCTTGTTTGGGTCTGTGAAGTCCATCCACATCCTCCACTTTCTATTGACTTTTTTGACCATGACCAGGTTGGTGAGCCAGTCGGAATGGTCAACTCTCTAATGAAGCCTGTAGACAAAAGCTTGATGATTTTGTCTTTGATCGTCTCTTGCCAATGGGGGCAAATCTGCGCAACTTTTTTCTTGACTAGCATAGCGGTAGGATCTACAGCCAGCTTGTGCTCAATGATTTCTCGAGGGATGCCTAGCATGTTGGAGGGTTCCCATGGAAAATGTTAGTGTTCTCCCAGAGGAACATGATGAGGTTCTCTCTTTGGCCCCCTTTTAGTTCTCACCCAAGGCATATCTGCTGATCGAGGCACTCGGGGTCCAATGGAATGACATCAATCTCCTCCCAGAGGGAAATCAACCAGTTTGACAGCAGCCTAGAGTCGGTATCCTGGGTTGCACTGATGGCATTGACCTCTCGCACTGGCATGATCGCGAACAGTGACATCAGCTTGTCGTCAAATTCCCTAGCTTTCCTTTGATCGGCCTGGACGGTGATCAAACTGTTTGGCCCAGGGATCTTGAGGCATAGGTAGGCGTAATAACTACCAACTATGAACTTTGTGAGTTTGTTTCTTCCCAAAATAGCGTTTTAAGCTAAGGGAAAGCCCACTATGTCAAAGGTGATGCGCTCGGTTCGGTAGTTGTCTGAGTCACTGAAGGTGACCAAGAGGTCAACCATTCCAATTGGATAGTAGTCTGATCCCGAGACAACACAGTGGAAGAAAGACTTCGCAGCCTATATTTTAGTCCGTGGAATCCCCATTCTATCGAGGGTATCAACCATGATAAGGTCGATTGAACTACCACTGTCTACTGGGACTTGCCTTACCTTGGCGGAATGTACATGCAGGTGAGGATGGCTGTGAATAGAAGCAAATCTCGATAATGACAGGCCAAGCAAGCAGGGGCATTTCCTTTATCAAAAGTAATGGGTTGTTCTTCCCACTGTGGGAGGATGGACCTCCACAATCCTACTTGAAAGACCTCTTGGAGGGTTGCCTTCTTTGATGATGAGAATATTGCATGGCAGAACCACCACATATGATGTTTACCTGCTTCGACGAATCTAGAAAAGGTGGTTGAGTAGCCGGAGGTATCAGAAGCTTTGTCCTTTGCCTCCTCTGTCTTCTTCATACCGCAGAGCTCTTTCTTAAGGTGAGCTAACATTCTTTGGCATCATGTGTATCTACCTTGTGGATACGACACCACTTCTTTGTCTTGATTCTATCAAACGTTTTTTGCCACTGGGGTGAAAGTCGTTCTTTTTAGGAGGGTTTCCCTGACCGCTCTCCGTAGTTAGGATATCACCTCCTTCTTTGGTATATGAGTTTTTTTAGGCTCCTTCGACCGCTTTTTTGGATGGTTTTGCAAACCAGCCAACGCACCTAAAGTGGGATTCAGCCTAAGATTCTTCCTCTTCCACTCGATGTCTTCAACTCCTCTAGCGTGTTGCTCTATGATGAGAAACAAATCCCGAACCATCTCAGGTGGTGAAGCTTAAGGTATGTTGTACTGTCCCTAGTGGCAGCAATGATGTTGGCACTGGAGATGCCAACAATCTTGGAGTAGACACCCGAGAATCACTTGATATAGTCTCAAAAACTTTCATTAGCTCGTTGTTGGCACCAAAAGAGATCGCCCTCCTTTAGGGGATGTTCATGATTCACTTTGAATTCTTTGCACAGTTGGCACCAAGAGCAAATTGATCTTCGTGGAAGGTTGATGATCCATGACCAGGTGGCTCCTTTGAGAACACTGGGCAAGTAATGAGCCATAACCCTATCTTCTCCACTTGCAGCAACCACTTTTGTTGAGTAACCCGTTAGGAACTCGGCTAGATCTATGGGACCATTGTACTGCTCGTGGAAGCTGATGCGGAATCATGCTGGCCATCTAATGGTTCGCAAGCATTTGGCGAACGCTTCAATGTTGGAATCGAACCCTCTACCTTGTTGACATGGCACGTCCTCTGAGGTGTAGGATTGACGACCACTTTTTGAGGAGAAAGACCGGTTGCACCGCTCATCACTACTCAGAAACTGATCCGTTTGAGACCTAGCCTTGGTTTTCGCACTAGACTCGCCTAAATTCTAATATGCGGAATAACGGGATCTTATACCCGAAACCCCAAAGTAATCGCATAACTCTTTATTTCAAAGAGGGCTTACACATCAAACGTTAGACACACTTGTCTACGTCGAAGGAACTATAAGTGTCTAAAACTCAAATAAGTTCTATGACTCTTCGATGATCTAAACTAGACCTATTACAAGGTATTTATAGTCCAATCGTATGAGTACGTATCAGACTCAATAACCTAAACGTATTAGACTCATCTAACTAATTCTAAACAGATAAGCTTAGTTATACACATTCGGATCGGATTACAATTCCGAACAGGGAACGAATTCCTTTTCCTGGTCGCGAACCAATCCATGGTCGCGGACCCATCCATGTTTGCGAATCCTTTCCGAACACGGTTAAGGTCGCGAAGCCGTATGCGATCAGGACTTGGTCGCGAAGCCGCATGCGATCAGGACTTGGAGATCCTCCCAGATCAGAGACAGATGCCTCCTGGGTGGAAGGTGCTTCCTTGGGAGGGGTGATTGCCCTGCCCTCGACCCCAGGTGGTTGAAGACATTCTTCCACCAGCCCCTTGAGAGCTCGGAGCTACTAGCTTGAGATCAGTTGGACGAATAGTTGCAAAGGAGTTTTCTTGTTCGTTCATAATGCGGTCTGTGGTGTGGGCTCCTTGCCCTAGTGGAAATTTGAGAAACCTCAAGGTGGTCTTTCGCTTAGAGGCGGGATGGTTCTAGAGACCTATTCTTAGATCCCTTGGGCACCCTAAGGTGGGATCCCCTTGGATTGCTGCCGTTATGTCCAGATGATGACTGATTGTCATTCATGCTGATCGATGAACATCACTAGAAGGGATAGTGCCCTTGTTTTGAGCTGCAGGTAGCACCTCCTGCACTAATAAGAAGCATCCTTCTAGATTGGATACAACACTTTGAAGCTCCTTAAACTCACAGATAGTGTGTTTGACAGCGTCGAGGACTTTTTGGAGCAAATCATCACTTGCCACCAGCAAACGAGTTGGCGTATTCTTAGTAGACACACTCTTTTATCAGAAGCTCTCCATGATCGGCGCAAGCTGTTGTATACCGAGAATAAGGGTAGAGCCTAGCACCCTTATATATGCAACAGAGATTTTTAGTGAAGAACACGGTGCCTCGCGAAGTCTAGACGAAGAGATAGACATTGAGATTTATACAGATTTAGGGGCGAAGATCTACCCCTACCTACTGTCAATATTCCCTTTGGTGGTTTCCCATGGGATCCAATGGGGGGTATCGACAGAAGGTAGGAGTAGATCTTCGCCCTTGAACTTGTAAACATGATTCTCTTTTGGTCAAAAAGTCAAAATTTCATTTCAAAAGGCCAAAAATCCTTCAATTTCAATCAAAATTGTATTTCAAATGTATTCAAAATATTTTTAGAGACTTTGGAGTAAAGAAAATCTTTTCTAAAATTTTTTATTAAAATTGAGCTCAAAATGATTTTTGGAGATCTTCGTTTTGGGCAAAATGAATTTTGAGCACAAATCAAAATCAATTTAGATTTTGCCAAAACACCCTTTATAAAACTTTTAGAACTCACCGCATAGAAGATTTTTCTAGTTCAAATCATTTCCAAAGAAGTCTCGTTTGAAAGGTATAGAGTTTTGAATTTCATCAAAAAAACTTGTTTTGACCCGAAACGACCTATACTTGTAAAATATGTTTTTAGCTAATTGAGTTTTTTTTTTCTTCATGGGGTTTGGCTTAAATAGTATTTCTAACTTATAAAAGCCCATTCATGTCAAAAAGCCCATGAAAACCAAATTTGATCTCGTTTTGCAAAAGTTAGTCGAATTTCAACATTCTTTCTTAACCTAACTACATTAATTTCATCATAACTTTCAATTGGAAAATCCTTTTTGCAAAATATTTTTCATGTATTCAAAATCATTGATGCAAATTTTGATGGACTTTATATATGATTGGAGAAGCATTTGACTTTTCTTCAAATCAAAACTGAGATATAGATTTTCAGACTTTTGTGGTTTTTGACTGACTTGTAATTTTTGTATCTTCAAATTTGTTGATTTTATGAAGATGGTTTCTTCACAAATTTTGATCTTAAATGATTTGTTTCATCCGATAATTTACTTCAAAATTTTTGAAGATCAATTGGATGGTTTTTCTGCTCTCTTAATTTGTGCAAATGAAAAGCCAAAAGCTGAAACCTGACTGTAACAGCCTGGCCAAAATTTATCTTTTTTATATCTTCATTTCAGCTCGGATTTTGAATTACTTTAAAAGAAAAACTTGCTCCATATCCTCTGAACTACCTCCAGAATTTGTAACAGAATTTTTAGAGCTCTTTGCCTCTGGTTTTCAATCATTGAATGAACCGCTTCGTTTTTGAAGAATTTCAGCCAAATTGAATTTCAAACTCTCTTTTCTTTGAAATGGCTGAGAATTTTATCTTCAAATCTCATGAAAAGTGTTTGTACTAATTTTTTCTACCTTCTTCAAAATATTCATGATATTTGGAGCTTGTTTGGATGTTTCTCAATTTAAGTTCATTTAGATCTTTCTTGATTATCTTTTTAGTTCAAATCGATTGATTATTCAAATATTGCTGTGGGAGTTTCAAAAGCAAAGCTTAGATGAAATATGTCCCAAATAGTATTCTCTTACTCCTAGCAAGATATGGCCTTGATTTAAATTCATTTCAAATATTCTTCGTTTTAGGCCATCAAGGAGGAGTTGATGATCTTTATCAAGTTATATTGATTCTTTTTCAACTCTCTCTCTCTCTCTCTCTCTCTCTCTCTCTCCCTATTAGGTCATCTATATCTCTTCCATATATCTTATGACTTAAATGGATGAAAATATTTTTCATATTTCCTTGTTTCATCCAATCTCCATTTTAGCATACCTTTTATTTATATTGTTGGTGATTAATGCCAAATGGTGGAGAATTTTGGTGAGCTATGATTTAGAGGGAGCATTTGGTTTGGTATCAATTGCTATTTCTTGGAAAACCTTATGTTTTTAAAACTCCACCTTGGCGTACCTTTTGGTTGTGTTTTTAGTGATTAATGCCAAAAAGGGGAGAATTTTTGTGATCTATGATTTAGGGGGACTATTTGGATAGATATTTCTTGAACACCACCTTGTTTTAGTGTTTCCACAATTTGGTTTTAATTTTGGTATCTCTTATTGTCATTTCACTTTGTGCATACCTTCAGGGGGAGCATTCATGGACACTAATTTGATTATCCTCCATTTGCACTGTAATGTCATGATTTATTTACTTTGTGCCTAAATACTACATGACATGCCAGTATAGATCCAATGCACTTAATTCTTATCTCTTGTTGATCTCTATTAATGATCAAATTCATCTTCTATCCAAATGTGTTTATTGAAAATGGGTTTGTCATCAATCACCAAAAAGAGGAGATTGTTAAGTTAACCTCCATTATATTGATTATTTTGGTGATTAATGACTTAATGGAGACTAATGTGTTTGCTGAGTTTATATCTCTTAGTCTTATTTGGATTGCGAGATGATGGTGATGAAGATCATCTCGGAGAGGATGCATGATCGAGCTTTCTCAAGCATGGGCGAGCCCCACCAAAGGTAAAATCGAAAATTAAAGACCTAATTTATGGGATTTTACTGGTCTTGGTATTTAGAGACAGTCAGATTACTAGATTCTTATTTCTTAGAGTTGGCCATACTATAAAGAGGGGATCGGGGTTAGTTGTTTGATGATATCTCATGTGGGAAGTTCAAATGTAGGAATAATTCATTCACTTGGTCATCAAATTATTTTTGAGTTGATTTGGATGGTTAGTGAAGGCTTAAATTTGTAAAATTCGGCTCAAGTGGTGGTTTTGAAGTGGCTACACTCAATGCTTTGTATTTTTTTGGAGTAAGCTAGGCCGAAATAGGTCTTGCTCATATTGAGAAAGTTGTAGCCCTGCAAGTTAGCTTTTGAACGAGCCAAGGAGCACCTAAATCCGAAGTCTACATCAAACATTATGTCTATTTTTACTGAGAGCTACATAGACGAAGCCGAACTGTCGGTATGAATGTCTGTGTTCAACCAAGACTGTCCGTATGAATGTCCGACCAATTGATTCAGACAATTTAATAGTAGTGTGCATTTCTTACTTCTCATATTTCTTTGCACTGGACTATCTGGATGATTGATTTGAAAGTTTCTCTAGTAGGGGTGAATTTCTGATCTCAAATTTTTGTATACAATAGACTATTCATGTGTTGACCAAATTGTCCGAATTCATATTCAACTACCCTCAATGGCTAGTTTATGTCATTGTCGGTAGTTGTTACAACTGATCCAGACTGTCCGGTTGTGAACTCAAACTGTTCGGGTAGATTGTTTTCAACTTATTGCTTTTGCTAGTTTTAGTTGGTGGGCTATAAATAGATGGCTTGAGACTTTTATTTGCAAGATTTTGCATCAAGATTCATTAACATATATCCCAAGCACACTCTAGAGCATTCAACTCCCATATGTTACATCAGAATGAGATTATCTAGTAAGCTCATTTGCATTAATAGATTATTTAGTGAGTTGAGAGTCTTGTGTGAATTTCTCCTCATGTGTTAGAGCTTCCTAGCACTTGATTGGTGTCAAGTGAAGAGTTTGTGTCTATTACTCTTGGTGATCACCATCACCTAGATAGTCGTGGGAGGCCAGAGTTCTCTCCATTGATGAAGATTGTCGGAATAACCCGATGGTGTTGTGAAAGACTTGGTACTCACCTATCCAGAATGAAAAAGTAGCAACCCTAGTGGATGCTAAAGCAAGACTCACAAGTGAGTGCTTCAACGAGGAGTAGAAGAGATCCGATGAGCCTCCAATACCTCGAGATACATCATTGCGTCATTCGGTTATCTCTCTATTACTTTGTTTATGTCTTTATTTAGATTGTCATTCTTCATTTTCTTTGTCACTATAAGTTGCAAAAACTATTTGAGTATTTGACCACTTGAGTTATAGTTGATTTAGGTTGCATTTGCAAAAACTTGATTTTCCTTCTATTCTTGCAAAAATTGGTTTTTAGCAAATTTTTTAAATGACCTATTCAACCCCCCTCTCTAGGTTGTCATCCTTGATCCTACAGGGGTGACCCAGCCTCCACTTTTGTTCCACGATCGACATTCTACATCACCTCTAGGAAGAGTTAATTAGGTTTAGAGTCGGTTCTTCAAAACCAAGGAATCAGTTCTTCGTCATCATGGCGTTTTGTATGCATCTTGTGTACCCTTGATGTTTATGTAATTTTGGTGTAATGAATACTTGAAAGATTGTTTTAGTTGATCTTTTTGGAGTTCAATCATGTGATTTATCTTTGCTATACAGGTGGATTGATAATCTTTAACTTCTCACTATTTCGTAGTCTCACCGATGTTAGTTTGGGTCTACTAGCATCCTAGCCATTTGATGTAGGGTAATCTGGTCAATGGTCGATCTATTTTAAGAAGCACATCTTGCTAGGATTTTGAGGGTTGCATGGGCCCGTGGACCTATGGGCTATGACAAGACTTGTGGGGAATGTAGTTAGTAGAAATTTTGTGCGAGGATCGCCTATATGTATACCTCATCGCATCATTGTCACTTTTATAGATTGATTTATATTACATTAGGGTTTACATCTTGGTGATCTAAAACCCTAGATTTCTCGAGTACACTAACCTACTACTCTCGCCTATGTTGTTTGATCGTATGCCATGTGCCAAAATTGTTTGCCCCACCGGCCACCCCTCCCCCCCAGGTTCCCTCTTCAGCTTCTACCTTCTTGCCAGTTCAATTTGATTTCTTGTACTATAGACCTTGGAGAATTTTGTTGAGTCAACTTCCATTATGTTGATTATTTTAGTGATTAATGACAAACTTAATTGTGAGACTAATGTGTTTGATGAGTTTATATCTCTTACTTTTATTTGGATTGCTAGATAATGATGACGAAGATAATCTTGGAGATGAGACATGATCAAGCTTCCTCAAATATGGTCGAGCTCCATCAAAGTTAAATCAAATATTAAAGATCTATTTTCTAGAATTTTATCGGTCTTAATGTTTGGAAATGGTCAGATTACTAAATTGTTGTTTCCTAGATTTGGCCACACCATAAAAAGGAGTTTGGGTTTAGCTGCTTAATGATATCTAGTGTGGGAAACTCAAATGTATGCATAATTTATTCACTAAGTCATCAAATTGTTCTTGAGTTGATTTGGATGGTTAATGAAGGCACCAGTGCTTAAATTTGTAAAATATTCTTCAAGTTTTTCATCAATTTGTGCTCGTTTTGCCTCTAAACCTACCAAATAGAGGATTATGCTAGATTGAAAGTAAATAGACTTAAATTAAATGAAATCAAAACAAATCCTAAGACTTAGTGTGGTGAATTAACAAATTTATCAAGAAAAATAACGGTGGAAAATCACTGTTATCACCTGGGCAGTCGAGGTACACAAATATAGGCTTCGTCAAACTGGCAGGCCCAACAATGTGTCTGCGTGTGTGTGTGTGTACATATATATATATATATATATATATATATATATATATATATATATATAAATTTTGCAGAGATTCATAACATTACACCATCTATGTTGTCTAATTTTTTAGATTTTTTTGAGAATTTAGAGAAGCCAGAACCCTCTATTTGACATTTTCTAATACTCCAAATAGTAAATACTCCAAATTGAGGGTTTAGGTATATCTAAATTCTCAAAAAATCAAAAAAAATTAGAGGATACAGATGGTGTCTATGGATCTTTGCAAAATTTCAAGCCTCAACTTGACCACACGTGGGAGAAAAAAAAAAAAGCTAGATTAGCAACCATCAAATATATATTCTGTATAAATTGGATTTTTTGTTTTTGTTTCTCCACATATGGACATAGTTGGTCTTAAAACTTTGTGTGGTTCCATAATTTCATCTCTATTATGCCTCCTAAATTTTTTTCATAATATTTGAAAAACTTGAAGGATACCTCAACCGCTATTAGAAGTACAGACTCTTTGGAGTATAATATCCGCACCTATATATATATATATATATATATACTCCCAAAACTACTTACTGCCACTCACTATCATAGTCATTAGCATTTTTTCTAGTATTGTAAAAAAATGTTGTACCGTGGTTGGGTGGACATGGCACCACCAAACGGTTAATTGTTGTCCCGCTGATTAATCAGAATTTTATTAGTAATTTGATGTTCACAATAATATATTCATATTTATTCATAATTTATTAAAATAATGTACTTATCAAGACTATAAAATTTTATTATTACTGTATAATATTTATGAGAAAATTTTGTTTTATGCAACCAAACAAATTCTAAATTGTGATTTATGAGACTAAGAAAGTAAAATCAGATCATCATATCAGCCTCACATTCAATACTAAATATAAAATATTAAATTTTATAGTGGTATAAAAAATTTCCCTAATTATATATTTTTTAACTCATATCATCATTGAAAATACCATACTTAATATTAATGTAATTTTTCGTATTACATACTACTTAAATTATATTTGGGGGAATATCATATATGCTCATCTTAAACCTCAATATTGCACAAATGCCTATACTAACTTGAAAATATCGTGAATGCCCATATAAAAGGCTGGATGTTAAGAAGATATTAATTTTGTTCAGAGATTTAAATCACAACAAAAGTGATGAATATACCCAAAATGCCCTTTCAATTATAAGATCTTTAACTCCTAGTTGGACCACACCAAATGTTGTATACTTGTATATCCTCATCCAAACTCGGGAATTTTGGTACACGTCAAGACTCAGGAATTTTGCCAAATGTCGACCACAATCCTGTGGACATCCACTTGTCCAACACACCCGTTCGTGCTGGCCTCTACACACGTAAGTTTACGCATGGAGCGGAACCTGTGAAATTTTCTATTTCTATGTGTTGTTGTTTTTGGGAATTCGGTTATATGTTCACACATGGAATTTTTGTGGAAAATCTACAATTCCCGTGCACATGTATTAGATGTACATGCCCTATTTCTGTCAATGCTTAAAAAAGATGTTGGATTGGTTGCTATGCTTTTATCATTTATTTCCACAATGCGTTTGCCTTTTGCCGTACAACGTACTGTAATTTTAGTCTGATATGGGTGTTTGTTTGTGATGTTTAATATATTAAGGGAGGGTTTAAAGTTGATTTGGTATCTCCACCCCAAAAACATGACCCTGGTTATGATTAAGGCTTTGTGTCTTTTTAGATGGGCATGATATATAAGAGCTAGATGGGTATTTGTGTAACATTGAGATTTAAGATGGGCATTCATTATATTCCCCCAATATATTTAAATAAAAGGACAAATTATAATTAATTAGAACTAATGATATTGTAAATAGTGTACTACAAAACATGATGTATTTATATTTTATAATTTATATTACATTAATATAGTACATAGATTGTATCCGTGACACAAAGATTATTAACTAATTGATGAGTTAAAATTAACAGCAACAAAATTAGATTTTATGATAATTAAACGGATTAGTCAGCGGATTAACCATTTGCGATTAATTAGCCTTGGCAGCTAACTTTTACAGCACTGGTATTTTCTAAAGAATGGTGCCAATATACACAATGCAAAGAAAATCCATGTAGTTGTAAGTGTATATAAAGGAGAGAGATACGGTGATAATACAAGTCATTAAATTCCAACTAAAAGGAGAGAGATAATTAAAATGTACATGCATATAATTAAAAATGTACAAACATGTAATTCAAAATATTCCTATATACAATTTAAAACGTACGCAAATATAATCAAACATGTACGTATATAGTTGAAAATATACATGCAAATCAACCCTTTAATCTTCAACAAGAACATGGAAAAGATAAAAAACTAGTGAGAGGGAGAGAAGGGAAGAGGAAATGTTCATTGCCATAGAAGAGAGAAGGTGGGGGGAGGAAGATACACTTTTGTGTTGTTTGTTTCTTTCTTTTGGAAGAAAAAAAAAGTTGAGAAGATTTATTTTTATTTTTATCAGCTAGTACAATTTTATTATGAATAATATGTGGGTCACACTGTATAAGATTCCACAATTTTGTGGCATACACAATTTAAGACGTGCGATGTTGTTGACCTCTTTCTCTTACGTTGAGAAGAGAAATGGGTGAGAAGAGATTTAATTTTTTTTATGCCAACTATTGCTATTAAGCTATAAATAATATGTGGGACACATTCATTAGGCCCTATAATTTTTTGACAGACAACATGTGCATTGTCTTTTTAACAAAAATTTCAATTCTTTAAGTATAGGATTTGACCCATATACAATACAGTATATAGTCAAAAAATACATAAAAAATACTATATCATACACACTAATCTCGAGGATTCTATAATTGTTTTGGTTGTGGGAGTAAGTACTCTTATAAGAAAATTTCGATGTATGTTTAGATAAAGTTGACCTTTACTTTTGAAAGAAAATGGTAACACTCTCTTCGTTTTGTAATATAAGCATACTCACAAATTTTATGGGAATTAGGGTAGTAATGAATGAGAGAAAAAATAATTTTATTTGTAGTGTTTCTATTAAATAAAATTTGGATATGTAGAAGGATTATTAATAGAGAACTGAAAAAAAATATTAAAGAGAGTGAAGTTGTAAAATTATATTAAAAAATATATTAGGTTTTTAAATAGTCTTATATCGTGAAAAGTCAAAAACAAAAATTAAGTTTATATTATAAAACAGAGGGGCATGATATTATAAAATGGGTATATTTGAAGTTGATACTTTCAAAGTCAGGTACTAGCTCAGATGAATCATAAAACTTGGTTTGGTTTGGAAAATAAAACTAGAACAGTGAGTGATATTTACATCCGAGCAAGAAAGCAAATAAAACGAAAATATATTCTAAAGTAAGCAACTTAACTCTCCGAGCGTAGTTACTTTTATGGTTGTGAGGGGTAGCAGTACTAGCGGAGAAAAAGGGGGAAAAAGAAGGCAAACGAGGTAATGGTGAGGTATCGAGGGACAGTGGCGTGAGAATGCGGGTGGAGGCAACGGCGAAGCCAGCGAGTGACGCCGACATCGGTGCCATCACCAACAATCACGGTGCGTGAAAGGCATGCGGCAGGGCTGGGACAGGGAGGTTGGGAAGGTTTAAGTGTATCCTGATTTCAATAGAATGCCATTCGCTAGTCTTTCACATAATTATTTGCACCAGAGAAGGTCACCAAAAACAAAACGGAAAAAGAGAAAACACCCCAATTTCCTTTTTCCCCTCCGGAAAACTATCACATCAGCAAACTATGCACACAATTGAGCATTGTGAACAGCTGGTCGCCATTCGAACCTATTGGGACATATCAATCAAACTGTAACACTAAACAAATATGACGAGCCTCTTAGGATGATGGAAGGCACACCAACAGATGATGTTAAAAAATTGGTATTTTTTTAATAGATTTAACTCTAAATTTTATAACTATATAATATATTATCAAAAATATAACATGAGACGTAGTAATGACTTACAGATCTTTCTTGGTGTAGAGGAAATAGATCAGTATCACGCAACAGCACATAGTTCACCTCGAATAGTTGTGCTTTGAAAACACTATCCAATAACATATTTGCCCGCCTCCCGTGCAGGAAATAGTCCAGCAAAGATTTGAAAGATATTACTCATTTCAATCATGGTACACACTGTGAGCAGGATCAGTGCAATAGACAAGCAACAAAAAAAAAACAAAGACTATAGTGGCTCAAAAGGAAAATAGAGAAAGAGAAGATGAGTTTGACTTGCTGTGTGTTCTCAAGGACATCTTCCTGCCTTTTTATAGGCTAACCCAAAATGAACTGATGCAGATTTGTAGGTAACTGACGTCCATTCAGTCAACGTACATTATAGTACATTTGTAATTGATGCAGAATAACTCCAAGCTTAAATAGAACCAAAATAGGACCAATAACTGTTCAATCCAATCAGTGCTTATGTGACAAACAATTGGTCTATGTGGCAAAGATACAGGATTTTACACATTTACAGTGCGTAATAGGACCTAAACCCGAGTCACAAGTCACACGCAAATTCACACATTCAAGCGTGCTTGTAACCATAGCCTATTGCCACCTTCATGCACCTATCGATCACTTGCCTTTTCAATTTCTCTATATAAGTTAGGTGAGGTTCACATGGGGTAGGTAATATTGGACTAAAATCCCCAGCCATATCACTAACGAGCTTAGAAATTAATGGGTTTAAAGCCCATAGGCTTTAGCTCCTACAATCCCCACTAAAATTTCTAAAGATATTAGAATTGGAAATTTGAAAGATAAATCCACTGTATCATTGTGCTGTCAATATACCAATCTTTCGGTGGAAGGCCCATTTGAATTGAACTTCCACCTGATACATCAAAATCCTCGCATCCACAAAAACTCAAAAGACTATGTCTTGAATTGATAGTTTTGTACAACTATTCAAAAGATTATAGTTTGAATTGATAGTTTTCTATCGACATAATTCACTTGAAGCCTTAACTGACACTAGGTTGTTTGTGTATCACACCTCAGGTGGAGCATTAAAGGTCATAATTTTGTGTCTATTCATAAGCTTCTTAGATAATATCAAATTCTCATAGACTGCAACCACACAATCGACCTCACATAGGTGTGTTCTTCCAAAATAACCCTGTAGGCTGATATCTTGTCCATCAAAGAACCACTAAACACATTAAGACATAAGTCATCCTACCATACAATATGAGAGTATTGCATCTCTAGTGGACATGGATAAATGTATAGTGTACTCTCTAGCTATTTCCATAGCTTGTTTCCAATTACCTACTTCACATGATCTCCGATCACGTAGGATGGTTTACCACTATGAAATCACTCAAATGGATCCAAAACCCATATCCCTTGATTCATTGCAAATTACATTGCACTGCAAACCCTTTGTAAAGGGATCTGCCAGATTTCTGATGGTATTAATGTACCACCGTGATTACTCTAGAGCTTATCAAACTTATGATGGATTTTCGGCGTCGTTTTACATTTCTCAGTGATTTCATATTATCCTGTCTACTCTTAACTTTGAAAAGCACAACTTGGTTGCCACAATACGTAAGGATAACCAGAATTGGTTTATCAATAATAGGCAAATCCATCAAGAGTTCACGTGACCACTCTCCTTAACAATGGCCTTGTCAAGTGCTACAAGTTCTACTTCTATGGTTGACCTCGTCAAAATAGTCTATTTAGGAGACTTCCATGAAACTGTAGCACCTCCTAGAGTGAACACATATCCATTGGTTGCTTTGATCTCATCAAAATTAGATTCAAGTTGGAATCACTATATCCTTCAAGTACATCAGGATACCTAGTATAGTGTATTCCAGAAGTCATTGTGCCTCTCAAGTAACACAGCATACAGTCAAGTGCCTTCCAATGATCATCTCCCAAATTAGAAGTACACTGGCTCAGTTTGCTTATATCATATGAGATGTCAAGTCTGATAACACTGGCCAAGTACATGAGAGAACCAATAATCTGAGAATATCTTAATTAATCCTTCCCTTGTCTTGTATTCTTTCGAAGTTTCCGTTTAGAGTCATAAGGTGTGGGAGCAATTTTACAATCCATAAAGCCAAAATGACTCAGGATTTTCTCCGCATAAAGGGATTGTGAAAGAGTTATCCCATCCTCACCCTTCATCAATTTGATGTTAACAATAACGTTAGCTTCTCCCAGATCCTTCATATCAAACCTTTGGGACAAAAATGACTTTACATCATCTATCACATTGATACTAGTCCTAGATATGAGTATGTCATCAACATACAAACACAAAATTGCTCCTGCACCCCCACTATAGTGATAGTACACACATTTGTTAGCTTCATTGACATCGAAGCTAGTAGATGTTAATGTTCTATCAAACTTCTCGTGCCATTTGTTAGGCATTTGTTTACGGCCATACAAGAATTTCACTAGTCTATAGACCTTGTTCTCCTATCTAGGTGCCACAAAACCAATAGGTTGTTCCATATAAATTTCATCCAGATCTCCATTAAGGAAGGCTGTCTTAACGTCAATTTGATGGACATGAAATTTATGGAAAGCAACTAGTGCTAACAACACTCAAATAGTGAGCATTCTAGCAACAGGCGAATATGTCACCTACATTGTGGGTATAGCCACAAGTCTTACTTTTTACTTGTCAATAGGACCATCAGACCTAAGTTTCTTCTTGAAGACCCACTTAAACCCAACTAGCTTACAACCAATTGGGCAATCAATGATCTCTCATGTTCCATTAGTAATGATGGAGTCCATCTCGCTATGGACTTGCTTTCTTCTAGTACTCTGCATGTCGAGATCCATATATCTCTAAAAGGGTTTTAGGCACATTATCTACGAGGTATACAATAAAGTCATCACCAAAGAATTTTTCAACCCTTTGTCTCTTGCTCCTTTTAAGAGCTACAATATTTTCATCCTCCTCAGGAGTTACTTCAAGTGGATCTGAAGTTATTAGAGGTTCAGGAATTGAATTAGTTGCATGACTAGATGAAGCTCTTGTATCCTTTATAGGAAAAATATCCTCAAAAAATGAAGCACCTCAAGATTCAATAATTATGTTTATAGGTAAATCAGAAATCTTAGATCTAACTAATACAAATTTATAGGCTACACTATGATGTGCGTATCTTAGAAAGAGACAATCTGCAGTCTTAGGTCCAAACTTACGTTTCTTACATTGACTTTCGCCAAGCCCTTCCAAGTGGCAAAAATGAGAAGGTATCTGTTCTCCTAAGCCATCCTTCGTAGGGTGTCATATTAATATATTTTAGGGGAACCCTATTAAGGATATAACATGCCGTAAAAATGTCTTTCCCCATCATTCCTTAAGCATACTGAGACTATCTAACATGGCATTCACCAAGTCTCTTAATATACGGTTTTTTCATTCAGCAACCCCATTTGATTGGGGTGAATAGGGAGCCATCATCTCATGGATGATTACATGTTCCGCACAAAATTGGGAGAACTCATTTGGAGCATACTATCCAAATGAGTCATCCTACCATACAATATGAGAGTATTACATCTCTAGTGGACATGGGTAAATGTATAGTGTGTTATGAGGTTTTCATCAGATACGGAGATTTAATGTTAGACTCATTCTGCAATTCGGATAAGATTCGTATCACATCAGGAAATCTAATCTGTTAGGATTTCTTCTGTATGGCTCTATATAAAAAGAGGTATGATGGGCTTTGAGCATATCACAAAAAGCCATAGCTGTCATCTCCTTTAAAATAATAGCCCATAAACCCTTGTCGTGTGTGTTAGTGCTAGTACACCATCATACGACGTCTCATCCCGGTATGTGTGGATACCGGTAGAGACACTGCTACAATTGTTGCGCTGATTAGGACGATCCGTGAGCAGTCAATGTCATCTACATCCGCTGATCAGGACGATCCGCAAACGGTTACTATGAACATTCAATCGCTTCACTAAATCTGCTTCCACTGTTGGTAACAATCTAATCTATGATCTATTACTTGCAGCCTTTTAGTAAAAAATTTTGAAATTCTGTTAGTGTAGCTTACTCGGTTTCCTACAATGGTATCAGAGCCATCCTGTATAGTATTAGATCTGGATGAATAACATATATGTGATATATGAAGTTATAGTAGACTAGATCTACTAGTTTATTCAATCTGTTACCGTATAAGTTTCGTTATACATGTTTGTTTTGACATCCAAGTGTTGTGATGAATTGCTTTTTGACCGACTTTAATATGAACTGATGTCTAATGATCTTAGCATGGGCCAGAGGGAGGTGATGTTAGGATTTATATGACAATAGTAGATTGGATCTACATATGACATTAGCTGCCTATTCTAGATATTCATAATGGAGTTAATATGACTGGCATAAGGGGATTTAAACCAATCAGATTGGTTCAAAAATTTGATTAATGTGGTTAATTTAAAAAAATTAATATTTTATTTTCAAAAGAAAAAAGATTATACTTAACAACCAAAAACTGTCAACTTTGGTGTCTAAGGAAAGAACACATCATAAGTTTTTCTTAATAAGTCCCGCTCAGCGGAACGCTTTCCTTCATGATGTGAGCGAAAACAGTCGCAGTTTTTCCTGGCCAAGGTTACTGCCAACGAAAGTTAAATATAGTCGTAGTTATGCATGTTAGATCATCTAATTGATGGTTATTTTCATACATATGGATGTTGTGGCATCTTTTAATCCCTCATAAAACATAAAGATTATACTTGACAACAAGAAACTGTCAACTTTGGTGTCTAAGGAAAGAACACATCATAAGATTTTTCTTAATAAGCTCCACTCAGCGGAACGCTTTCCTTCATGGTGTGAGCGAAAATAGTCGCCGTTTTTCCTGGCCAAGGTTACTGCCAACAGAAGTTAAATATAGTCGAAGTTGCACATGTTAGATCATCTAGCTGATGGTTATTTTCGTGCATATGGATGTTTTGCCATGTTTCAACCCCTCATAAAAATTAAGTGTTTATTATGCTTTTCCAATTGCTGCACTTGTCAAGATTTTGATCGTTATTTAGTGGGGCCTGACAAATCAGGGCACCATCAATTATCTTAATAAGGCAGGATGTGTGTTGGACACTCATAAGCATAGAATTGGTTTAACTTAACAAGACCATCAAAACGGTTTTGGGATTTGGGACATGGTATGGGATGACACTCAACAAACAAGAGTTATATATGATATAATTAGTAAGGAGTTGCTTACCTAAATAACTATGTTTCTAGCAGTAATGCCAAAGCTCACTAGAACTTAGTGAAATATGGATCTTGACCTACTATATATATTTTTAGAGGGATTTTTGTTTTAAAATATATAGTTGGTACATCTTTTATTGAATTGTTTAATAAAAGATTTTTCATAAATATAATGTTAAAATTTTGCATTTCTTTACTGTTGTAGACCATGGATAGTGGTAGCTCCTCAAACAATTTCAGTTTGCGATATGTTCGTAATAAAGAAAAGATAAATGGAACAAATTTTATTGATTGGTATAGAAACTTGAGAATTGTTCTCAAACAAAAGAAAAAGGACTATGTTCTAGAGACTCTTGTACCTGATGAACCATCCGCTAGTGCTCCACGTGCTCAAAATGATGCTTACAAAAAGCATACCGATGACACACTTGATGCCAACTATCTAATGCTAGTCACCGTGAACTCTGAGCTTCAGAAGTAATATAAGAACATGACAGCTTATGACATGGCTGTGTCTCTTAGAAACTTATTCAAGGAGCAGGCCAGGGTGGGAAGATATGAAACCACCAAGAAATTGCATGATTGCAAGTTGGCAGAAGGGAGCTCGGTCAGTCCTCATGTGATCAAGATGATTGTTACATTGAGAATTTCAAAAAGTTTGGTTTCCCCTTAGTCAAAAGTTGGCTACCGATATGATTCTCTAATTTCTCCCTCTGAGCTATGACCAGTTTTTCATGAACTATAACATGAATAATCTAGAGAAATCATTGACCGAATTGCATGGGATGCTTAAAACAGCGGAACAAAACATTAAGAAAATTCCAAATAATGTAATGATGGTTCAAAAGGGAAAAAGCTTTAAGAAGAAGGGCAAGGGCAAGGCTAAGGCAAAAGGCAAAGATCTAGAAAGGTCCTCTAGCGCTAAGCCTAATTCCAAAGGAAAGTCCAAGCCAGGTGCCATCCCTACTACTGAATGCTTTTATTGCAAGGAATCTGGTCATTGGAAGAGGAATTGCAAGAAGTACCTGGAAAATTTAAAGAAAAAGAAGGAAAGTGAGGCTCCTTCAGGTATATATGTTATAGAAGTTCATTTAGCTACTTCTCCTTCCAACTCTTAGGTATTTGATACCGGATCGGCTGCTCATATTTGCACTTCGATGCATGGGCTTAAAAGGAGTAGAAATTTGGCTAAGGGAGAGGTTCAACTTCACGTTGGCAATGGAGTAAGAGTTGCAGCCTTAGCTATTGGAACTTTTATATTAGCTTTACCTTCAGGATTAGTTTTAGAAGTTAATCACTGTTATTATGTTCCTGCCATAAGCAAAAATATTGTATCCGTGTCGTGTTTGGAAACGATGGGTTATGAATTTAGAGTAAAGAACAATCGTTGTTTCTTTTATTTAAATGATATGTTTTATGGCAATGCCTCTTTGGAGAATGGGATTTATCAACTAAGAGGCTTAGGCCCAATGATTTGAATCCCACGTTTATCTAGCATTGTTGTTAGGACATATAAATGAGAAATGCATCATAGAACTCCTAAAAGATGGTCTTCTAGACTCATTTGATTTTCAATCATTTGATGTGTGTGAATCTTGTTTACTTGGTAAAATGACAAAGAGACCTTTCATAGGTGAAAGTGAAAGGGCAAATGACTTAGTGACTCTTGTTCATACCACTGTATGTGGACCATTAAGTTCAACAGTTAGAGGTGGTTTTCAGTACTTCATAACTTTTACCGATGACTTTAGTAGATATGGATATGTCTACTTAATGAGGCATAAATCTGAAACGTTTGATAAATTCAAGGAATTTCAAAATAAACTACAGAATCAACTTGGCAAGACAATCAAAACCCTACGATCTGATCGTGGAGGGGAGTATTTGATCCAAGAATTTGGTGATCATCTAAAACAACACAGAATTGTTCCACAATTGATCCCGCCGGGAACACCTCAATGGAATGGTGTGTCAACGACGAAATAGAACCTTGTTGGACATAGTTCGGTCAATGATGAGCCAAACTGATCTTCCATTATCCTTCTGGGGATATGCTCTAGAAACAGCTGCGTTCACATTAAATAGGGCTCCATCAAAAGCCGTAGAAAAGACACCATATGAGATATGGAATGGAAGGCGTCCCGGGTTGTCTTTTCTTAAGATTTGGGATTGTGAAGCTTATGTAAAACATTTAATGTCTGATAAGCTCAAACCCAAATCAGATAAATGTTTCTTTGTGGGATATCCTAAGGAAACAAAAGGATATTACTTCTATAATCGAGAAGAAAACAAAGTGTTTGTTGCCCGAACAGTGTCTTTTTGGAGAAAGAGTTTCTCTCAAAAGGAGTAAGCGGGAGCACAGTGCAACTTGAAGAAATTCAGGAACCACTGGAAATTATTTCAACACCCACTGAAGCTCAGCAAGACCTGCAAACTAATGTAGAAAATGCAGGACAAGCACCGGTTACACGTAGGTCCGAAAGGGTATGTCACGCACCTGGAAGGTACATGTTCCTTACAATGGAGCAGCGTAAGTATTATTGCTAGACAATGGTGAGCCCTGGACTTACGAAGAAGCGATGGTGAGCCCTGACTCTAAGAAATGGCTTGGAGCCATGAGATCTGAAATTGAATCCATGCATGACAATCGAGTGTGAAACTTGGTTGATCTGCCTGATGGTGTAAAAACCATTGAGTGCAAATGGGTTTATAAGAAAAAGATTGAAATGGATGGTCATGTTTATATCCATAAAGCACGATTAGTTGCGAAAGGTTTCAAGCAAATTCAAGGTGTTGATTATGATGAAACTTTTTCGCCCATTGCTATGTTAAAGTCAATCAGGATCATCCTAACTATTGCTGCCTATTTTGATTATGAGATATGGCAGATGGATGTCAAAACGGCTTTCCTAAATGGAAACCTAAGTGAGGATGTGCATATGGCACTGCCTAAAGGTTTTGTCGATCCAAAAATACTGAGAAAGTATGCAAGCTTCATAAATCCATTTATGGGTTGAAGCAAGCATCTCGGAGTTGGAATCTTCGTTTTGATGAAGTAGTCAAACAGTTTGCCATCATCAAAAATGAAGAAGAGCCTTGTGTTTACAAAAAGGCAAGTGGGAGCGCACTTGTTTTTCTGGTCTTATATATGGATGACATACTTCTGATCGGAAATGATATTCCTATGCTTGAGTCTGTAAAGTCCTCATTGAAAAGTAGCTTTTCTATGAAAGACTTAAGTGAGGCAGCATATATTTTGGGTATTAAGATCTACCGAGATAGATCTAAAAGGCTAATTAGATTAAGCCAAAGTACATATGTTGACAAAATATTAAATAGATTCAATATGCAGGATTCCAAGAAAGGTTTTCTACCTATGTCACATGGCATTAGTCTTAGCAAGAGTCAATGTCCTTCAACATGTGATGAGCGGGACCGAATGAATAAGATTCCATATGCTTCTGCTATTGGGTCTATTATGTATGCCATGCTTTGTACACGCCTAGATGTCTCCTATGCTCTAAGTGTTACGAGCAGATACCAATTAGATCCATGTGAGAGTCACTGAATTGCTGTAAAAAACATCCTTAAATACTTGAGAAGGACTAAGGATGTGTTCTTGGATTATGGAGGTGAGGAAGAGTTCGTTGTTAGTGGTTACACCGATGCTAGCTTCCAAACCGACAAAGATGATTTCAAATCGCAATCTGGTTTTGTGTTTTCCTTAATGGAGGAACTGTAAGCTGGAAGAGTTCCAAGCAAGAAACTGTCGTTGATTCAACAACAGAAGCAGAGTACATTGCTGCTTCTGAAGCTGCCAAAGAAGCTGTTTGGATTAAAAAGTTCATCTCTGAACTTGGTGTGGTTTCTAGCATTTCAAGCCCAATAGATCTCTATTGTGATAATAGTGGAGCCATTGCGCAAGCCAAGGAACCAAGGTCTCAACAGAAATCCAAACATATACTCATGCGTGATGAGGACATAACTTCTTCGGATACACGCACCAACCATAATCCTCCGCTTGTTACACAAGGACCAATAACGCACGACCGAGCCCGATTGTTGCTTTGCCAGGTGAACTCATTCCCAAGTTATATATATGGTTTTGAGAATAGTTTACTACCTAATGATGATAATATTGTACTTAGGAATCATGGAGAGGACCAGCAAGGAGCCCAAGTCGAGTTGGAGTCCAAGACGGATTCGAGTTGGAGTCCGATTCGGCCATCCAAGAGCAGCTTGCCTTCAAACGACCATAACTCCCTCATACGAAGTCCGATTGGGACGTTCTTATAGTCCACGGAGAAGCCCACGATGAGATATTTCCAATGGATCTAGCCCCACGTCCAAATTCCTTCTAGATCACCAGAAATTAATAAAAACAAGTTTTGATCAGATTCTGATTGGGCCAAGTCGGTGCTGCGACACCTTGTTTCGGGTCTTCGGCCCATGTATTCCCTAGTAGGTCATGAGAAACCCTAGCCACGTCGCCTCTTCATATACTCAATAGCCGTCACTGTTTATATTTGGATTTTTCTTGGATTATCTGCCATTGCAGTTTCACCGAACTCGGTTTGTGAAATCCCAACTTGTGAGCTTAATACAATTCGCAATTCAGTTGCTTCTTCTTCGTTCTTGCTTGTGTTCTCGATTTGCAGCAGGAACAAGCCTTTGTGGCGAGGTCAACCGTGTCTTGGCGTGGTTGATAACCAGCGGAGCCGTGGTGTAGCGATTGCAGGGGTTCGAATCAGTTCTGATTGGAAGCCGGATCGTCAACGTCGAGTTCTCCATCAATTGATTTACCTCTACCTTTCGGAAGATCGGGACACTGTCCACATCAATGCGTTATCACCTCATCCGAGAAATCGTGAATAGAGGTGATGTGAAATTTTCAAAGTGTCCATGGATTTGAATATTGCTGATCCGTTGACAAAGCCTCTCTCGCAACCAAAGCATGAGGTGCATACTAGAGCAATAGGTATTAGATACATTTGTGATTGACTCTAGTCCAAGTGGGAGATTGTTAGTGATATGTCCTAGAGAAAATCATAGAGATATATTTATCTTCGTTATATTTATGAACATTTGAATAATATGTTATTTTATTTTTGAATAAATTATCATTTTGGTTCGATCAACAAGTGTGTGACTTGTTCGTGAGACTCTAAATTTATTTGATGATATTATTCTAATAAAGTCGCTGATCCATTATCTTTAAATAGGACATTATTGATTAATGGATCAGGGCATATATTGATTGATGGTTATGTTTCACAGACCATAGATATAAGATATCAAATCAATAATGTGGACATATATTGGAGAATATAATGTTGGATAGACTCATTTTGAGACACTGTTTAGATTTGTTAATTAAGTGTCACCAGTTGGTCTCAAATGATGTTTATGATTGATCCTTAGACCTGAGGCCATCATAGTTTCCTACATGTGTAGTAGTATACTTTGAAATACCAAAGCTACTTTTAATTAAGTGGTAATAAAGGTAATATTCGGGTATGCTATGATGCGGAGGAATGTGAATTGTTAAGATGGAATTTGCATCTCTCATATAATGAGAGAGATATCTCTGGGCCCCTCAATATAGATGAATTTAGTAGTGCATGGCCATGCCGTTTGTGGTTCAGTGTCAACTACGGGGAAGATCAATTCACTATGAGATCGAGAAAGAATTAAATTGTGTAAGGGTGGCACATTTTCTACCTTGGGTTTAATCTGGTACGTATGGCAAGAGGATCAACATGAAGACATTATATAGGTTTACTGATTATGATCTTTGTGTGTATTTGGATAGTTGTTATGTCCTGCTAGGGGCCACTACCGACTTACAATTCGGGTAAGTATTTCTGGGTCGTGATTAAATATACATGAACCTACAGGGTCACACACTTAACAGGTTGGAACAATGCAATTCGGATTAAATCTATTATGGGGTTTTCGTATCAAATTCGGAGAATTAATATTAGACTCCTTATGCATTCGGATTGGGTTTGTTATGGGTTTCCGTATCAGATCTGGATTGGGTCTGTTATGGGGTTTTTGTATCAGATACGAAGATTTAATGTTAGACTCATCCTGCAGTTCGGATAAGGTTCGTATCATATCCGGAAATCTAATTTGTTAGGTTTCTTATATGTGGCTCTATATAAAGAGAGGTATGATGGGCTTTGAGCATATCACAAAAAACCATAGCTGCCATCTCCTTTAAAATAATAGCCCATAAACCCTTGTCGTGCGTGTTGGTGCTAGTACACCATCATACGACGCTCCATCCCGGTACGTGTAGATATCGGTAGAGCACTGCTGCAATTGTTGCGCTAATTAGGATGATCTGTGAGCAGTCGTTGTCATCTACATCCGCTGATCAGGACGATCCGCAAATGGTTGCTGTGAACATTTGATCGCTTCACCAAATCTGCTTCCGCTGTTGGTAACAATCTAATCTATGATCTATTACTTGTAGCTTTCGAGTAAAAATTTTTGAAATTCTGCTAGTGTAGTTTACTCGGTTTCCTACATAGTGTACTCTCTAGCTATTTCCATAGCTTGTTTCCAATTACCTACTTCACAGGATCTCCGATCACGTAGGATGGTTTACCACTATGAAATAACTCAAATGGATCTGAAACACATATCCCTTGATTCATTGCAAATTACATTGCACTGCAAACCCTTTGTAAAGGGATCTGCCAGATTTCTGATGGTATTAATGTACCACCATGATTACTCTAGAGCTTATCAAACTTATGATGGATTTTAGGCGTCGTTTCACATTTCTCAATGATTTCATATTATCTTTCTACTCTTAACTTTGAAGTGCACAACTTGGTTGCCACATACGTAAGGATAACCAGAATTGGTTTATCAATCATAGGCAAATCCATCAAGATTTCATGTGACCACTCTCCTTAACAATGGCCGTGTCAAGTACTACAAGTTCTGCTTCCATGGTTGACCTCGTCAAAATAGTCTATTTAGGAGACTTCCATGAAACTGCAGCACCTCCTAGAGTGAACTCATATCCATTGGTTGCTTTGATCTCATCAAAATTATATTCAAGTTGGAATCACTATATCCTTCAAGTACATCAGGATACCTAGTATAGTGTATTCCAGAAGTCATTGTGCCTCTCAAGTAACGCAACACATAGTCAAGTGCCTTCCGATGATCATCTCCCAGATTAGAAGTACACTATCTCAGTTTGCTTATATCATATAAGATGTCAAGTCTGATAACACTGGCCAAGTACATGAGAGAACCAATAATCTGAGAATATCTTAATTAATCCTTCCCTTGTCTTGTATTCTTTTGAAGTTTCCGTTTAGAGTCATAAGGTGTAGGAGCAATTTTACAATCCATAAAGCCAAAATGACTCATGATTTTCTCTGCATAAAGGGATTGTGAAAGAGTTATCCCATCCTCACCCTTGATCAATTTGATGTTAAGAATAACGTCAGCTTCTCCCAAATCCTTCATATCAAACCTTTGGGACAAAAATGACTTTACGTCATCTATCACATTGATACTAGTCCCAGATATGAGTATGCCATCAACATACAAACACAAAATTGCTCCTGCACCCCCCACTATAGTGATAGTACACACATTTGTCATCTTCATTGACATCGAAGCTAGTAGATGTTAATGTTCTATCAAACTTCCTGTGTCATTTGTTTGACACTTGCTTATGGCCATATAAGAATTTCACTAGTCTATAGACCTTGTTCTCCTATCTAGGTGCCACAAAACTATTAGGTTGTTCCATAAAAATTTCATCCAGATCTCCATTAAGGAAATCTGTCTTAACGTCAATTTGATGGACATGAAATTTATGGAAAGCAGCTAGTGCTAACAACACTCAAATAGTGAGCATTCTAGCAACAGGCGAATATGTCACCCACATTGTGGGTATAGCCACAAGTCTTACTTTTAATTGTAAATAGTACCATCAGACCTAAGTTTCTTCTTGAAGACCCACTTAAACCCAATTAGCTTACAACCAATTGGGCGATCAATGATCTCTCATGTTCCATTAGCGATGATGGAGTCCATCTCGCTATGAACTTGCTTTTTTCTAGTACTCTGCGTGTCGAGATCCATATATCTCTAAAAGGGTTTTAGTCACATTATCTACGAGGTATACAATAAAGTCATCACCAAAGGATTTTTCAACCCTTTGTCTCTTGCTCCTTTTAAGAGCTACAATATTTTCATCCTCCTCATGAGTTACTTCAAGTGAATCTGAAGTTATTAGAGGTTTAGGAATTGAATTAGTTGCATGACTAGATGAAGCTCTTGTATCCTTTATAGGAAAAACATCCTCAAAAAATGAAGCACCTCAAGATTCAATAATTATGTTTATAGGTAAATCAGAAATCTTAGATCTAACTAATACAAATCTATAGTATACACTATGATGTGCGTATCTTAGAAAGACGAAATCCGCAGTCTTAGGTCCAAACTTACGTTTCGTTTGCACCAATACATCGACTTTCGTGAAGCCCTTCTAAGTGGAAAAAATGAGAAAGTATCTGTTCTCCTAAGCCATCCTTCATAGGGTGTCATCTTAATATTTTTTAGGGGAACCCTGTTAAGGATATAACATGCTGTAAAAATTTCTTTCCCCATCATTCCTTAAGCATACTGGGACTATCTAGCATGGCATTCACCAAATCTCTTAATATATGGTTTTTCCATTCAGCAACCCAATTTGATTGGGGTGAATGGGGAGCCATCATCTCATGGATGATTCCATGTTCCGCACAAAATTGGGAGAACTCATTTCGAGCATACTCTCCACCACGATCAAACCTAATTCTCTTAATTTTTACTTCTAGTTGGTTCTCAACCTCTGCATTACAAATTTTAAAGTACTCCAAAGCTTCATTCTTAGTCTTAAAAAGGTATACATGACATAATCTAGCAGCAGCATCATCAATAAGAGTCATAAAATATCTTTTCCTTCTTTGGTCGACATACCATTCATTTTACAAAGATCTGAATGGACCAGTTCCAAAGGTGTCAAACTTCCTACTGCTTTGAATGGCTTGCGTGGTTGCTTAGCTCGCACACAGGTTTGACATTTGGAACCTTTGACTATGGAAAAGTTTGGAATTAAATTAAAACTAGAAAGCTGAGCAATGCAATCAAAATTTATATAACAGACAAGAATGCCACATACTGGCTTCTCCACCAACATTATTTGAAATATAAGAGTTGTTCACAACTTTATTACAAGCATTAAAAATTGAAAAAGGAACAAGCCTCCGCATTCATAGCCCTTTCAAACAAATAGTCCAAATTTAGAGACAAGTATTTTATTGGATTCAAAAACTAACTTATATCCATCCCTACATAGTAGAGACCCACTAACAAGGTTCACATGCTGCACATTGTTCAAAGTAATAATTTTCCCTAAAATGAGTTTCAGGTTGATTTTACCCACACCATGTACTGTTGCTTTGGAACCATTTTCCATTAGGACGGTGGGGCCACTTGCAACCTGGTAAGAAGAAAACAAGTTTCTATCAACACAAACATGAAAATTAGCTCTTGTGTCAATCCACCAATCAACAAATTGACACGACATAAGAATAAAAGGTGATTTATCATATGCATATGTTTCGATCTCGCTAATCACCACATTGGCAGTTTTCTGCCCTTGTTGACCATCCTTCTTCCTGCCTTTTTGTTTGTGGCATTTCCTGACCATACGGCCATTCTCACCACACACAAAGTAAGTGATCTCATTCTTGTTCTTCTTGTTATTAAAGTTAGCAGTTTGCTTAAGAGTTTTTCCCTTGTTCTTCTTAGCAATAGACTTAGATTCAACATTGTAGATGCTTGGTTGTTCCTCTTGCACCACATGTGGTGAGTCTTTTGCCTAAGCTTTCTCCTCAACATCAAGAGTTGCAATCACGGCTTCAATGAACATGTCCATCCTCCTGTGTTTTAAAGCTATGCAAAATCTCTCTAAGATGGAGGCAACTTGGCAATTATGCCACCAGCCACAAATTTGTCGGGTAAGGGACAGTTAAAGTGCACGAGTTCCCCCACCAAAAGCTGAATCTCATGAGCCCGCTGGACCATCAAATGATTATCAACCATTCAGAAGTCATAATATTGCTCATTGACATACAATTCTTAACCTACATAAGAAATCACATACTTTCTATCAAGCTCCTCCACAGTTCTGAGGCATACTTGTACTGCAGATATACGTCATATAACTAATTTGATAGCAAGGGCAGAATGCATCCCATGAATTTTGTATTTGTGTCCTCGTACTCTTTCTCCTTTTCAGAAGTCAGAGGCCTCTCTAGTGGAGGTGACACAATTACCCAGAAAACATTCAACGACGTGACCTAGAATTTGACTCGCATCTACCATCTCTTCAAATATTTTGTATCAAACCTCTCATGTTTCATGGCTTCAGCAAATCTAGCCATATCACTATGCCATGTAGGTTTTTGGAATGTCAAAAAATTTGGTATTTTCTTAATAAATTTAATTCCAAATTTTATGACTATACAATATAATATCAACAATATAACATGAGACATAGTCTTGTCGTACAAATCTTTATTAATGTAGAGAAGGCATATTAGTTACACACAACAACGTGTGGTTCACCCTGAACAGTCGCGCTTTGAAAATGCATGCTTCCCAAAAACCTATTTCCTGCCTCCAATGTAAGAAATAGTCTAGCAAAGGTTTTAGAGATACTAGTCACGCTGATCACGGTGCACGCTGTGAGCAGAATCAGTGCGACAGAAAAGCAAAACAGAACAAAGACTGCAATGGCTCAGAAGAAAAAAAGAGAAAGGAAGATGAATCTGAATTGCTATGTATTCTTAGGGACATCTCCCATGCCTTTATATAGACTAACATAAAATGATGTCGATCTTAGATCTTGAGGTAACTAACATCTGTTTCAGCCATAAATATACTATAACTGACATACGTTACTATACATTTGTAACTAACACAGAATTGCTCCAAGCCTCCAAGATTAAATAGGACCAGTACGTAACTATTCTGTCCAATTAACACTTATGTGACAAAACAGTTGGTCTACATGGCAAAAATACATGATTTTATACACCCACAGTGCTTAATTAATAGAACCCTAAACCCAAGTCATAAGTCACACGTGATAACACACGCGAATACGCGCGTGCGTTTGATAAGTAAAATATGTATATACATCTTACCCTAAGTTTGCGGCTGTTTTCATCTCTAAAAATGCATTCGACTCACCATGCTATGTGCTTTTTTCAATATATTGACAATCCACTTTAATGAGTGTTTTTGTTATGTTTTAAGGGTTGAGTGTATCAACTTTAAAGCAATTTTGACAAAGAATGAAGCCAGAATGAACTCCGAGAAGTAAAGACAGGAAAAAAATTAGCATGAGCACCGGACAAAAGAGAGCACACCCATGCTTATAGTGAGCACGCCTGTACCCAGGGTTGTGCTCAGCTGACAGCCGCTAATTTCAAGCTTTTTTGGTGATTTTGAGTTGTTTTCACATGTGTTTTTGTGTGGACTTTCATGGGAGTTGTAACCATATTAATTTAGGACTTTTAAACTATAAAGAGAGATTTTTTACTTAGCTTATGATCCAAAAAAATTTAGTTTAAATACTCTCTAATTTAGGGTAGTTTTTAGCTTAGTTTTTATTTGTTCGTCAATTATAAGCCAACCTGGACGACCGTTCTTAATTCATTAATGCAACTCGGTATGTTTTCTTTATTTATTTGCATCCTTACTATTTTCATGGCTATTAGCGAGTAATTTGTCCACTAGGATTAGGATTGACTAATCCAAAGGACGTGATTTTGGTTTTGGTTTTGTTTGCAAGTTTGTGACCTTAATTTCCTGAATTTTATTCTCTAAACTATATATTTTGTGTTCATCCATGGTATCGTTCATGATGAGTTGATTGGTATTCGTACGTTAAGGTAACACACGACCAGTGCACTCTAGCAATAAATCTAGGATTTGGAGAGGTTTTTCACCTAGCTGAGCTAAAACAGTAGGTGCGATCATCTATGACTGATCAGATTTTGAGCAAAAACTTAATTTATCTCATTTAAATCTTGGAAATTGATTTGTCAATTTACTAACCTTTATTACAATTATGCCGAATAGTTATAGAATTCTCAAAACTTGCCATTATTATCCAAATACACCCTTTTTCTGGGCATGTCAACATGCATGGTTGTAACTATAGCCTATTACTAACTTCATGCACCTATCATCACATGTCTCTTCAACTTCTCTATATAAATTAGATGAGGATCATATGGGTAACCAATATGGGATTAAAGTCCCCAACCGTCCCACTAACATGCTTATAAATTAATGGGCTTAAAACCTGTAGGCTTTACCTCCAACAGATGATACTACCTATTTGGTAAAAAGCAATATAAGAATAGTGCATACAAGTAATAACACATTAATGTAGTACTATTTTGTTTTTTTTTTACCTGTCATTTTACGAAGAATGTTTTGTACCAAAAAAAAAAAAAAAGAATGTTAGTATATGTTTTCAAGGTGAAATATAACATTATCTTTCAAAAATATTTTCGTAGACATAACTCTACTTGGTTATTAATAATTTACATGCAAACAACACATCTATCATATTGATTACAAGTGGTAAAGATAATATTATAATCTTACATCATTTCTTAAAAACTTTATAAGAAGCCAAAATAATACATATAAAACGGAGTGAGTAACTTTTTAATAAGATGTGACAAAAATATTCTTAACTTCTAAGTCATCTCACTAATCAAATGACTCATTCCAGAAAAAATAATTCTATTCAATAGGCGAGGATCATTTAATAGCGGCAACTGAGGTTATGAGGTTACACTTTTCGTCAAACAAACTTTTCTTACATGGCACCTTTTCTTTCCAACCAGAGGTAATACCATACAATACAAACTTGTTACATACATCATCAACAGAACATTAGACAAGAAATTATAAGCTGCATAATCGCATAAAAGATGCTGGATTATTGCAAGATTCAGATACTTTCAACTTGAAGTGGAGCACTTAGCATATCAAGAACTCACATAAGAAACAGGTGTAGATAATATAAATTAACAAGACATCATAAGCCAAAAATAACATAATATAACTAGCATGGTAATTAAGGGCACAGTTGATGTCCCTCAAAAATGTATCTGCTCTGTTATCTCATATCTAGTCTCTGCACTTTCAATCCTACAAGAATATTTCAATCAAAGAATTAGCACGAGTGAACAAAAGATAACATATTTTTGGGAAAAAAGCAAGTGTTAAAGATAACCTAGAAAGTTTTATTTCTGTAGGATCAAGAATAAAATTTAAAATCCTTGAGTGCATTATAACAAAGCCATTTTTTTATTGAAATGTAGCAAGAGCTTGCATTATGTGATTTCTTTTCAGTAAGTTATTGCATGGTTTGGCCTTAGAAAGATCAAAGGGATTACTTAATATTCTTATCCAAAACAAATGTTTTGAGTTCTACAAGTGTGTTGTGAAACACATTGTGGAATCGTTTTTGTTTTACCCTAACAATCTACTTGTGTATTCTCACGGTTCTTTTTTACATATCGCTTTAGTTCTCTTCACAGTTCTTAAGAAATGATTTTAGATTACAATTCTATCTCTATACTTGTAATTAATATGATAAGTATGTCAAATAAAGTAATGATTATGAGAGTATTTTATGAAAATAAAATTTTCATCTCAAAAATATAGAACAATATTCTTTTATTTTCAACTTTTCTTTCAAAAATAAAAAAGAATGAAGCCAGTATATTCAAATAAAACAGGTATCAGCACAATGTGTATAGATTTGGAATTCAAGTAGGCAGAGAGTTATTAGCCTGTTATGCCCCAGTCCACACCGAGCTTCAACACCACCCAAAAAGAAGAGTTGATGGCATATATTTTATTTTGGACAGAAACCAAGAAAGATTCCAGCTTTGAAAAATAAAATCATGTCAAGCAAAATAGTTATTCCATTATTAGATCATACAAAATATGCTCTCTTTCATGAAACAACATTTATGCAGACCATGTTTGCATCCTGAATATAGTAGTTAGTACATGTCCTTCAAAGGAGTTTGAGCTTGGCAATGCTTTATCAGAGCATAGCTACTGGCAAGCAAAGCATAAACTGATTATCTGATCACATGTTGAGACAAAGATTGAAGCATAATTGACTATTTGATCACATGTAGAGACAAAGATTGCAGCAAAGAAGAGCATTACATGTTCAGGCAAACATGAACATTCATATAATTATAAGGGTTCGTGATACTGTTTTTGTGGTGTGTACGAGGTGACCTCATCCATTTTGAATTGGTGCTGGTAAATGTCTCTCCTTTCTAATGAAATTGAACACAACTCTTTTGCGTTCTTTCCAAAAAAGAAAAGTCTTATAAGGTTGCAAGTATTTGTAAAAGCCTTTGGCTCAGCAGAAAAGCAGCTTCATGGAATCACTAAAAATTAGCATGTTTCCAGTGGAGTTATCTGTTTTGTTCTGAACCATTTCCAATATCAAGAGCTTCTATAAAATTGTAGGGACAAGGACATGGCTTTTAGAACTTAATGTTGAATGCTATGCAAACAGGATGAAATGATCCTTGTAGAGATAGATAATTCCATAACAAGAAAGAACAAAACACAACTAAGAAACAAATACCTCATTATCATCGTCGTCATCATTGTCATCACCTTTCTTAAGGCGGGTGGTTCCCCCCTCTTTGCTTATAGGCATCTTCATGTTTCCAAAAGGGGTCTCCACATCAATGCTTCCTTTTATGGTGTAACCAGTGCCCCTCCCCCTGATCATATCCCAAAGTGCAGACCCAAAATCCTTAGGCCTGAACAAGATTGGTATGTCCATGCTTGTTATCTCTTGCTTCTTAATCTGCGCAGATTCCTTCAGCTCCGCCGATGCGATACTCACATCAGATAGCCACATTTCATACTCCAGCGCATTGAGTCCTAGATCAAAGTCATTCTTGTTGTCCAGCTTCAAATGTAGAGTTGCGGTTGTTTCCTCGAAAGAGAACTTGTCAAACTTGATCCTGTCGACATCGACATCCGGTTTGTAAGGCACCGGGATCTCGCCGTTCTTCTCCAATGGCAAGGATATCCTCCCGATGACCGGAACATCGATGTGGAGCACGACACTAGCCTTGTAAGGAATGATGCTCCCAGGCTTGATGTCATTGTAAGTGGTCTTGATGTCTTCATAGATGAGTACTACAGGAATCTTGATAGTCTCTGAACCATGAGCATGGATGGTTCCAGCATCAGGGATTACTCCAGATACGAGCTTTCGGGCTTCGCTTTCGATCAAGTATTCGATGTCAACAAGAGGGATGGGGACAGGGTTCGGGTTCACGATGAGAACGTCGACGACAAACTCTACCTTCTCAAGGCTGATGTGCGGGATGTGGATTCCAGTAACATCAGCTGTTGGCTTCCCAAACCCTACTGCTTCTTCTATCTTTTCACCGATGTCATGGATGAAATCCTTCACTTTGTCGATGAAACTTTCGTTTTCTCCTTCATCGTGTCCGCCGTGGTCGTTGTCGGCTTTCCTTTCTGTTATTTTTGGGCTGTCTGAGGATGACATGCTAGTGATACAGATCCAGAAGTTACAAAAGATAGATTCCAACAATGAGCAAAACATTTCATTTACAAACAAAGTTAACATCATTAGTATATGTTAGGGTTGCATCTTATCTTATTAATAGGAGTTTCAACCAAATAGGATATGATTGGGATTATCTCTTTGTAAGAGTTTGAGTTAAGGAGAAACTGTTTCTTACCTTATTAGTAACAGTTTCATTTGAATTCTAATTAGACTCTTAATTAATTCCAGTCTAGACTTAGGTCTATATAAGAATTAATATTTTTATAATTAGATGTGCTTCCTAAAATAAACATCTCTTTTATCTCCAACAAATAGTACCATAGCATTCAATCCACCGCCCCCAAAGGATGACAAGAAAAATTCTCTCTTGCCAGTGGCCTCCTTTTGATCTCTACTCCTCTAAAGTTTTCAAGCCCTATTGAAAATTAAATCTATTGTTGTGTCATATAACAAATATGTTCTCTATTGTTGTTATGTGCTGCCATCAATTTTGCTCCGAATTTGTTTGTTGATGCTGTTTGAGATCCATGTCTTCTATTGTTGCTCTCCGTTGTTGGTGGTATCGCACTCTCATTCACTTTTCTGTCTTGATCGTTTCCTTCTGTTGCCCCGCTCTAAATCAGATTTATTGGTCCATTGATTTTGCTCTAGACCGTGTGTTGTTGCCTTTGTTTCCGTCGTACGACATCCATACCATGATGTTTCCTTTTGTCAATGGTTCCATCAATGTGATGTTTTTTGAATGAGTTCTACTAGTGCATTCTTTGTATCCGATTTTGTCGACCTATTGGTTGTGAGCAACCCACCCAACCGCCCATCTAGCTAAGGCGAGCCCCGTGCGTGGTTACCCCAGTTGCCTAGGATACAACCCATGCACATAGAACTGGATACCGAACACTTGCTCTGCATTTCTCAAAACAACAATAAGTGATTATGAATACAACATAGAGTGATGAGGACATCACGACCACACACTCACGTGCTTTAATACAAGCACATGCGCGTCACCTTGGACAACAGGTGGATTCGTTTCTTGGGCGAATTAATTATTTAATTATAGAACAAATGATATTACTTAATGATTGTTCTTTGCTTGTTATTACATGTGAGAGAGTTCTGGATGAAGTTGTTAATCAAATTCTTAGTCATGGAATAATGAACACTTTTCTGGCAATTTCGACCAACGATCACTTTGACCTCATCGATCAGAAGAACCTACGCTCGATCAAAAAGGCTCAAGGTCGCAGCATCACCCAAGGTTGCAGTCCATGGTCGGAAGCCCAAGGTGGCAACCCATGGTCGGAAGCGCATGGTCACAGCCTGAGGACCACACAGTCTGCCGACCAAGCATGATTGTTCAACGACTTTGACCAAGCACCAATTTTAGCATAAATGTCCGAATCAGTCGTATAAGTACTTTTTGGAAACATATTCGAAAGAACTTTCCAACGCATCAAAAATCATTGAAATCCGACGTCGTATGCAACTAGAAGATCCAAAAGAATGACAAGTGCACGAGAGGAAAGAGTCCCGTCTGAGCCCGTGAAAGATAGTTCCAGATTTTATCTCTTATAGTATGTCAGGAATCTATCTGTTTCGAACTAGATTATGATTAGAATTCTAGTTTAAACATTCTATCTTTTGTAGACATTATCCTCTATAAAAGAGAAGGTATGGTCTTAGTTTTAAGTAGACTTTGTTGATTACAGATTGTATTCTCGTGTCTTGTTGCCGACTTGTACAATTCGGAATCTCAAAGTTCAACTCATAATTCAGATTATTGAGTATTGAAATCCTTGCGCTATTGCTCTTACTTTTCTTTATTGATTTGCTTGAGTTGTTCTTCGTGAACAGGACAATCTAGTTTTGCTCGATTGATAACTAATTGAGGAGTGGTTTAGCAATTGAGGTTGTTGGTTGCATTCTTGGATCGTGGGTAGCCGCCCCTTCATCAAGGTCACAACTCGCATTTATCCACGGATTTCTCCTACAACAGAAGATCGAGACCAATCTGCATGCACGCATCTTAAGGCGAGGCGTGTGCATATCATAGAGCCTGATGAGGACATCCCTAATAGCGCATCATCTATCTCTACATCACATGATAAGAGCAAAGCATATATAGGTCCATTGACTCGAGGTCGAGCTAGACAATTACAACAACAGGTTAATCTGTTCCTCACTGAATATAATCTTGATGAGAATAGTATGCTACCTAATAGTGCTACTTTGTTTGTTCTCAGATTTAATCAAGAAGCGGAACCAGGAGCGAACCAAGGACAGCTTGTGCACATAAGGGAGCAGCAGAGTTGATCTCCAAAGTTCACTGTCGCTTGAAAAGTGGTCAAAGTCGTCAACTGTCAATATGGTCGAAATCGACCAAAGTTGGTGGAGTGGTCATGGTTGAGTCCAACATGAGTACGACCAAGTGGTCGAGTCCAGCACGACCATGGGAACGACCAGGCTGTGAACCTAACCGAGACTGCATTTTATTTTTTTTAGTATGTTTTATTATTTTATAGGACACCAAATCCAAGTGGTATTCAATCTCAAGTATTAGTCGGCCACTTCCTAGCCCTATATAATGTAAGGTGTTGTGCACCAGAAAAACAACCATAAATTGAATACACAAATATTTTCAAAGAAGATTTTGCTCTTAATCTAGGTTCGTGCTCATAAGTCACCGCCTAGAATTGAGAGTTATTCTCTTTACCATTGTACTTGTAATTTCTTCGTTGATTGCAGGAACTGTGCGTCTACTTTTGCGTGGTCAAGTAGACAACGATCAATGCGTGTAGTTGAGCAAATTCTTTTGTCGCGTGATGCTTTATTGACAGTGGTTAGCGCCATTGATTCGTCAGGTTACACGAATCAACGAGTTATCAACGACCTACATCGTGAAGATCGGACACCCCGTATCATCTTGGTATCAGAGCTTCAGTTTACACGGTAGGATTATTTATCCCTTAGTTTAGATCTATTTTCAGCCTATACACCAAAAAGCCAAAAAAAATTGTTCTTCTTTCGTCTTAGATTCAATCTGGAATTTTTGTGAGTTTTGTTAGGTCTTAGTCCATTCGAGTCTTTGTTTAGTTGGTTGATCCAAACTTCTTTGCGTAACTTTTGTTTTCGTTGAGTTTAAAAAAAAAATCAAATCATGTGTATCCCTTGACAGCCAATCTGTCCTTGCGAAAACTTTCAACCTACATAAGACTAGTTGTTGAGAATTGTATTTGGGCTTTACACACTTGAATTAATATCTTGAAAGTGATTGAACAGTAGGGTATCATAATATTGTGCCCGTGCTTGTGTACTGATCCTAAATAAAAATAAAAAAATATATCAGAAAAAAATTGACCAGTTTTTTCTTTGGTCAACATCGTTTTGAAAGCTTTTAAAAAAAATGTGTTCGATCAAATTGTGTTCTTGCTTCGTTGTGTGCAAATTCATAGCCCAATTTCATATTGTGCAATCAATCTAGCCTCTTTCTATAACTTGTGCAACATGAGCTGTTTGTGCTATCACTTATATTTTGGGTAGCTCGTTCTTTTGGTTGCATCAAGTTACGTCATCTTTGTGTGTGAGTTGTTTTGTCCTTCGCTTTTATCTTGAGATTAGCAACTAGGCATTGGATCTAGTTTGGATTGTTACCTAACTTTACAATATCGAGAATTTTGGATTGCATAGGATAACACTTAACCCTCCAAGCTCCACATACAAGCCATTGTTGTTACAGTACTTGGACAGTGAATTCGCTTGATCCATCACCTTTGGTTGTCTACTACCACCAGAGTGCGTATAACACCTCAATCTAGTGAAGAAAACATAAGAACTTTGGTTGGTAAGGAGAGTGTGAGGTTGAGTGATTCTACAATAATTACACATATTTGTTACTGTTTCTGTTTGTACTCACCATGGCAAGACAAGAAGAGGACGAAACGACACCCTATATAACCCAGGCTAACCTAGAAAAGAGGACCCATGTTTTCAATGTGCAACTGAATGAGAATATGAGCATCTTGCCAAGGGAGATCACTTCGGAGATGGCCGGTGAATTGAATAAGAAACTGGTGGAGCTACGTCAAGAATGAACACCAAGTGATGCTAGTGTTCATGGAGGAGAATTAGACCTCAATGAGACTAACAAGGAGATCACTGCTCGTTTGACACGTGAGGTCCAAGCGAGGAGAGATCGAGCCGCTGCCAACGTGGTTCGACCACCACCTCTAGGGCGTAGAGGAGGAGGACGTGGTGCTGCCCATGGTCTAAGGAGAGGTCATGGACGAGATGACATCGACAACAACTACATGCTACACCGCGATGATGGCTGTCAACACCGTGGTCACTGCCATAATGATCAACCTGAAGAGAAGTTTGGCAAACTCAAGTTCAACTTCCCAAAATTTGAAGGAAATTCTGATCCTGATGCCTATCTCACATGGGAGCTGAAGGTAGAGAAGATATTTCGAATGCACAATTATTCGGAAGCAAAGAAGCTACACATGGCCTCACTTGAGTTTGATGGATATGCGCTGATTTGGTGGGAACAATTGTTGAACCAAAGATACGAGAATGGGGAGCCTCCAATTGCATCATGGGCTGAGATGAAGCGAGAGATGAGAGCACGTTTTGTCCCTGGTCAGGACAAATGTGATCTCTTTGATTGATTGCAGAATTTGAGACAGGGAGCCCACTCGGTGGAGGAATACTATAAGGAGATGGAGAAATCTATGATTAGAGCACATGTGCATGAAGATGAAGAGCAAACCATTACGCGTTTTCTGTTTGGCCTAAACAAGAACATTAAACGCATTGTGGTATATCAGCCCTAGAACACCGTTGTGGAATTGGTGCACCAAGCTCAGAAGACAGAAAAACAACTACTAGAAGATGCTAAACCAACCGCTAGGGTGCCATCCTTCAACTTGAGAGCTCCATCATCCAATGCAACCAAAACACACTTTAGTTTGGGACGAGATACATTTTCAGCTAGTACTAGTTCCAATTAATACTACTGCTCATTCTTCCTCGGTTGCAAAATTGGCATCTACTACAAGTGAGAAGAAGTCCTCGGTACCCACTACCTCTTCAATTGATTCCACAGTCAAGAGTAGTGTTATTCAATGCTTTAAATGTTTGGGGTGTGATTACATTACCAAGGAATGGCCAAATAATCGTACTATGCTTGTCACTGATGAAGGAGAGTATGATTCTGCAAGTGAAGATAACTCAGAACAGCTAGCTCATCTAGAACACTATGAAGAAGTACGGGAAGAAGAAGACAAGAATGAGGGGCTGACCTATTTTGGTTTTGAGCAAGGACCCGCACTTGTGGTCGCAAAGGTGTTAAGTGTGCAAGTCAAGGAAGACAATGAACAGCTATGCAACGTATTCCAAACGAGGTCTAAAGTTGATGGCAAGGTATGCAAAGTCATTATTGATGGTGGTAGTTGTCATAACTCAGTTAGTAAAGAATTGTGCAGTAAATTTGGCCTAAAGTTGCTCAAACACCCTCATCCATATCATCTGCAATGGTTAAGTGATTGTGGAGATGTCAAAATTCAGTACATAGTTAAGGTGCAATTCCAAATTGGAGATTATGTAGACACCATGGAATGCGATATGGTGCCAATGACGGTGTGTCACTTTCTGTTGGGAAGGTTGTGGCAATTTGATCAATCAGTGTATCATGATGGTCGCGCCAACACTTATATCCTCAAGTGGAAGGCCGTGGCAATTTGATCAATCACCCTCTTCTTCCTCGATGCTCAAGATCAGCTCCAGTGGCCTTCCAGCATTTACAACAGCACAAATGGTGACCAATTTCTTCTTCCTCTCCCTCTCAATTGCTCTGTGATGAATAATTGTAAATTGTAGGGTGAATTGTACTTCACAGTGATGAACAGAGGAAAGCTCTATGAAATAGATAATGAATTTTCTGTTGGAATGAATTGCTAATTTTCTGTGGAACTGCAAATTAATTATCCTCCATTTGATTGTTTCGCTTTGTTGATTGCTCTGTGTTGCAAGATCTTTGTCAGTCTGAAAATATGTTCATGTGACTAAGGCTCTAGGGTTTTGATTGACTCTCCTTGAATCCATGTTTTAATCTTCATATTACTGATATCCTGAAGGAATTAATTCCAGTATTCTTTTGCAGTAGTGAATGGGATTTGTGATTGATTTAATTGTTGTGATGTTCTAGATATAAGTTCCACTGATTTTGTTTTTGTTCTGTGTTTCAAATCTGTGCATTTTGTTTGTACTAATTCCTGATATCAAGAGTGTGATTATGTAATTGATTTAATCCTGAGATACTTTGGCTATTCTAATTGAATGGAGTTCTGTATCATGTGACATGATTTGCCAGGATGAACCAAATTGAATTGTGTCAGCTTGAATTATCTTTAAATTTAGTCGCAATCTCTGTAATTGTCTCATGTTTGGGGTGAGGTACATAGAAGTATAGAGATGAATAGATGAATTGTTCATAAATCAATCCTATTGTGTCCTTAAATTTTTCATTGTGCAATACTTTCTACTTTTGAGATGGATGGAAATGCTTCCATTTGATTATGACAGTCCTTGAACCGATCTTCTGAACTAAGTGTTCTAAAATTTTTGTGGACACTTCATTGGGTTGCTGTTGTGGTCGTGGCTGAGAAGAGTTGGGGTTGAGTTAGTGCTTGTTTTGTTCTCGTGGTTTGTCGATACTTGTTGTAGATTGTGATCATTGATAGTTGTCCGCGCTGTCTCGCGCGCTATTACTACACGATTCCTTTCTACTACTCGTATCTATGAAACGCTAGTCTAGATCAAACACTAGATAGGTAATGAGCTTTCCACCTCTGTCCCTCTATATACTTCTCACATTTTCTCTCTACTCCTCTCGTCCGGTTTTGTTTTTACACGAATTCTCGATATTCCTTTTTATTTACTAATCGATTACGAAAAATTGGATCGGTAAAAAAAATAAAAAAGGGTAAGTATGTCCACTATTTAGTCTAGTTTTTCACATTTTATTTTGTCTAGTACATGTGGAAAGAACAATAAGACACTCGACTTGCATCATCGATCTCGTCTTCTTACGAGACGGTTTAGGCTAGTATCAACCAGCCCTTACCCAATAATAGACTCATGAAAGGGTTTCACCGGTACCCAGCATGGGCTCGTGGAAGAGTTGGTATCTGTCATGCATCCATAAGAAATCCCTACCCCGTACTAGGCTCATGGATGGTTATACCCATACTCAGCATGGGCTCGTGGAAGGATTACATATGTCTGCCAGGTAGAGCAAGGTTACAACTCGACAAGATTAATTGGTTAGATCTGTCTCATACTAAACTTGTAGCTAGCATGTTATTCATATTACTAGAAGTACAGCACAACTGAATTGGTCCTTAATATTTAAATAAGATCTCAACCTTACAATCCCCCAGTGCATAAGCACCCATTTGCCCTTCTTTTCTCATTAAACACAATTCTCATAAAAATATGCAAATCTCATAACCTGTATAATTGTAATTCATCTGAACTAGAATAACCAATTTGCATCTTTGAGTTACATAAATCAGGATGATCACAGTTACTTATATGATCCTAAGGTGACAAGAGAAGTTGACGTCATGATGTCAAAAGTGGCAATAACAAGGATAGGTATAGCTAACTCAGATTCATTTGTAATTTAACAATTTAATAAGTAGCCATGCATATCATTTTGAATAATAAACTAAGTAATTTTGATTTGAAATATGGTCGCAACATGGTCAAGAACATCGTGACTTGTCTTGTTAGAATTGACGATCAGTTGAAGGAGCCGAAGCAACGAGATCCTTGGACTTGACTTGTTCAAAACATATTCGGAACAACAAACCATTTGGACATAAGTCCAACAAGCAAAATACAGTTACTATATACATATATGCATACTTGGTGGATGATCAGATGCAATTGAGCCTGAATGCAGGAGTAGGAGTGCGCACGAAGGGCAAATCAGCACGACGAGGTGTTGTACAAATCTTGGAAAGGCCATTGGAGGGCTTTGATGAAGTCAAATGCGACATGCAAGGGTACTGAAATGACCTAGGGTGACATTCACATGTCAGGGAACAATTTTCTTCGACATGCAAGGGCTCGGTGATGTTCAATTGCAACATGTGAGTGCCAAGAGTCGCTTGAGGGCAACATGCATGCTCAACACGCGCCTGATGAACTTGCATGCAAGTGTTGGACGACAATTTGGTCAAAACCAGGGTATAGATCAATCTGGGTTGGTTTCGCGGAGCACGAACGGGGAGGTGTCGGGCATAACTTAGCTCAAATTAGAGCAAATAAGCAACGAAAAAAATGAGTCGGAGGGCTCGAACATGCTCAATCATCCTACACACATGCACACGACGATGGCAAACATGGTTGGTAGGTCGAAGGACATTCGGTCGTGGCCAGAAAATGTTTAGGGCATGGGCGACGGGTGTGCGGACACGGCCGATGGATGGGCTTGGCAAGGTGCGATACACAGATGCTAGTTAGATGTCCTGCATGTGCAGCGAGTAAGGCTGATAGGGCATGAGTCCGCAATTTGACTGACACACGTGTCGATTGGTCGACATAGTCGAAGGCTAGGACTTGGACGAGACGGTGTCAACGTTTAGTGCATGGCCAGAATGGCGTTGAGTGGTTCGACAGTTCTTGGCGAATAATTTCAGAATGGAAAGACAGTGGCATGGACGTGCGCGTTAACCTTAATTGCGGATGTGACTACTACCGACATGGCTAGACACGGCCGATACGCATCTAGGGCACGACAAGATGTCATCGGATGGTTCGGAAAATTTTGGTAGACATTCGCGGACGACATGACAACAAACGCGAACATATGCAGCTTGATTTAGTTTCATACGCGACCAAGAAAACACTCGAACACAGTTAAGGCCAGTCTCGAGCGCGGCCAAACGACGCACAGACACAGTTGATGGACATGCAATGGGACAGATGGCGACCGGCTGCGAGATGCTCTACACGGCAGGGGATTTGAACTGGCTCGCCGTCACTAGGGTAGCTCAGACGGCGAGGTGGCCGGCGAGGATGTCTTGGAGGCCGAGCGGAATCCCTAGATGGTGTGGCCGGCGGCGATCGACCGACGGCAGCAAAATTAGGGTATGTGGCATGGTGGCTGTTCGCACGGAACATGCGCACGGTGGTCTCCAGCGTGGGCTCACTGGAGTCCAATTGGGCTCTATGGGCTTGAGGGGAGGCCGAGGCGGTGCCGGAGACGTGGTCGGCAGTGATGGCGAGCAGCCGAGGTGGCCAGGCGACAACACAGTGGTGCGGCAGAGCAGGGCGACGTTGGCAACATCAAAGACGGCAAATCTCTAGAAAAGTTTGGAAGGGTTTTGCTAAGAAGGAGCAGAGGAAGCTTTCCTTCCAAAGGCTCGGCTAGTGAGGAGGCCTGCACAGCGTTCGATCGCGGGAATAGGGCACGGCGGCCGACGGGAGAAAAAGTAAAATTGCCGGTGACTAGGGCGAAGGGAAGTCGATTGCATGCTCGGTGAGCATGAGAGGACGTCAGGTAGTGACTGGGCATGAGAGTCAGGCCGGAGGTGGCCGGCATTGGGCTATCGGCGGTGAGCTGCTTCGCTGCAGAGTCGAGGAAGAAGAGGACCGGAGAAGTTGAGCTCGACTGGAGCTGCAGTGCTGGAACTGAAGACAATACAGATGCTTGAGGCGCTTGGGTACCTCACCTGAGCACAACTTGGAGTAGGGTAGTTGCCGTGTAGCTTCTCCTGCTCGGGTGCTTCTGCTGCGGCGGAGGTGGGAGCTAGAGAAGAAGAAGTGGTGGCTGTGGTTGAGAGCAATAGAGGTACGGTGCAGGAGCTCACTGCCTTTAGTTGTTGTTGTTGCATTGCATTGCATTGGGAAGGAGGAGGGGGCAGAAAGGATGTCGAGTTGCTGCTGCTGCAAGAGGCTGGAGCTGCTGGAGATGAAGGATGAGATGACTTGAGTGCTTCTGAAGTGATGGATGCCTACTGCTCTCTGCTGCTGCTGCTGTTTGCTGATGGCTGAGAACAAGGTGCTGGGACAAGGGGTTGAAGACAAGCTGGAGACTCGACAGGAGGGTGGCTGAAATGTCTACTGTTAATGACTGAGAGAGAGATGAGCTAAGAGAGGGAGGCTATGTCTGGTGTGTGTGAGTTGTGTGTTTTGTGTGTATGCAAGTGGGTGAGGGAGTGAGTGTGTGTGCATACCTGTATCTATGTGTCTGCGATGTATGTGTGTGTTTGCTCAGCTAAGTGGGAGGGGTTCTTAAGGGCAACTCTTTAGGGAAAATTTCTTCTTTCGGAGCAATTTGCGAAGAAATTTTGAAAGGGTGTTTTTGGAGGGAAACATATGGGGTGTTTTTGGAAAAAGGTGTGTATATGGGTGTGTAGAAAATGTTTTTAAGGGTACGTAGAAAAGGAAAAATAAAATTGAGGGAAGTTCTTAGGAAAAATTAAAAAATGGAAATTTGAGGGGCTAATTTGAGAAAAATTTTCAGGGGTTGGTTTTTGAAAAAAAATTTAGACCCTATTTTTGGGTGTTACATTGGTACGACCATTTGTCACATCTGTTTTTATTCTATTGAAGTACTAAACCATCGTGAATTGTCTTCATACAGAGGAGTTTGGTCCAACAAGTGTTTTGCATCCGTTGCATATTCTCTTAGTTGGAGTTTTTGATTTTAAGAAGGTTTATTGATCCATAGGTTTTTCCTCCAATTTTGTCATTTTAAGCCATTTGAAATTTTTGCACCAATGATTTAGCCCAGTCAAGCATATTTGTTGTTTTTTTTTGTCACGTTGAGAGGATAACCAGTATCTAAAGTGTTTTTATTCACCACTTGAGTTGCGTTGTGTTTGAGAATTCAAATTTTGCAACATTGACTAAATTTTATGGAACTTCCTATTTTGCACTGTGATAAGTGCACATGATGACTATTTTATCCAACCAAAATTAAACCACTCATATTTGGACATTGGTATATTTAAAATCCGTTTAATACGCTACTTTGTAGGAGATGCGGAATAAGAAGCACTACAAAATTTGGAGTAGTATATTTATTTAAAATCCAGTTGTTGTACTGAGTTGGCATATTTTGATTTATTTTTTATATGAGATTTTGATCAAGGAGAATATTGTTAGGATAGGAGTTTGAATCGAACAAATAATTATTAGAATTATCTCTTAATTTATCCATAAGAGTTTGAGTTAAAGAGAAATTGTTTCTTACCTTATTAGTAAAAGTTTGAGTTGAATTCTAATTAGAGTCCCGATTAATTTCAGTTTAAACTTAAAACTATATAAAAGTTGATGTCTTTATAATTTGATGTGCTAGGTAAACACTCTTTTTTTGGTGGAATTTTTTATGATCATTTACATAAAATTTTAAGAAAGGATGTACAGGATCACCAGAGCAGTAGGATGTATTGGATACTAATATATTAAGATAAACAAAAAGGACAAATTCAATTAAAAATAAATTCAAAAATAAAAAGATAAAAGTTCCTATTCTCTGAAATTTTTCATTTTTTTCTCCTAATATACATCGAGATATGTGCACTGTTGACAGCAATAACTAACAAAAGAGGCGGTTTTCATGACAATAAATGTCATGCATTGGACGACTTCGGATGGTTGATGCAAATATGATTATGTTACATAAAATAAATATTTGAAAATGGGATTGACTAATGGCGTTAGAAGGTTATTATCATTATAATTTTTGGATCTATGAAATTCTTTTGAGTAAGTAAGATCGGACAGCTCCAAAACTGAATATATGATAGCTATTCTATAAGTGAGTGTAGAGTAGTATTTATGTGTGTGTGTAGGACGTGGACATTTTACTCGTAGGAGTAGTTACTCCTAATAATAGTTCGATTATCTTCAAGTTTTCAAATTTTTTTTTTTTTAAAAAGACACATAGTAAAGAGCACATTATGAACCCCTCAAAATTTCATTACAAAATATGACCATATATGAGAAAAACAAAAAAAAAATCAAATCCAGTCTGAATATACACTTGTCAGTTGTAAAACCTAAACTTGTTTTTTTGTTTTTCTCACATGTGATTGAGTTGGGTCATGAAATTTTCTAGAGTTCCATAACATTACATCATTTATGTACCTTAATTTTTCAGAATTTTTGAGAACTCGGAGATAGTCAAACAATTATTAGAAGTAACCATATATAGGGGGGGGGTTGGTAAGTGATATCCAAATGGCACTCCACAAAATTTTCGGCTAAAAATTGGCATGCCCGTCTTTTTGTTTTTAGGCAATTCCAGTAGAATAATCTATCAGACATCACAGAGCCAAAAGTCCTTCGAGGTTAGACCATAACTCAGAATGACTCGGGGTGCACTGGTTATTCTGTCATATCTAGTCAATTTCCCGAATCAGGTGGTTCTCGTACTGGATTGGTAGACCAGAAGCCAGCCACTTTTTTAGTGATTACTATTTCTTTTTCTTTTGCTCTTTTTTGTATTTTCTCAATCTTATATAATCACTAATTTAGATATTATTTTAAAATAACGGCCAACCACGTCTAATACTAACTAATACTAACAATGACGGTAAAACTTGTAACTGACTTGTTCTTGATAGGAAATTGGACGCAGGTCTTAACTCTCATGCTATGATCATTGAGAGAATATGGCCCTAACTATAGACATGCTTTGAAGTTTTCTCAAAATAATCAACCTGAATGTGATAGCTGAATCCTGATCCTTAATTCTATCTCCTCACAAGTTATTTCTTATGTTTTAAATATAAGTCTCTTTTTTTTACGTTTCATAATATAAATTTAATTATAATCTCAATACATTTTTATAATTTTATTCTCATTAATATTTTTTCACTCGGTGTTTAATATTTTTTTCACTCACTATCAACTTTATTTGATAGAGTATTATAATCTATTATAATTTATTTTTGTCTCATTTCATATGTTTTAACTTTTATAAATTTATATTATGATGCAAAGAACGGATATCAGATGGAACAATCTAATGAACAAGTCACGATAATTTTACCCCTCTGCACCCTAGTGGATGGCAATAAAAGGAATAGCCAATCAAGACAGAAACATCCCTAAAATCCACCAAACTAGGATGGATCACCTCAAAGAGCCATTAGCCATTTGGTTTAGAGAGTCCGCTCTAGAATAATTTATTTATTGTTTGGTTAGACTATTTCATAATTATAATATTTATATAATAAATATATTCTAGATAGAAACCCAATACATCTATAGGAACATTTTGTAATCCATTTTACAACCACCTCTGATGGATTTTGAAACTTTCTACAATTACAATCACGATTCCAAATCAGACGTCATTTTATAGAAGAGAAAAGCCCATAGTTAAATGATATTTAGTTCGGAACTGTAATCACAATGAAATGAGTTTGAGCCCATTAAAAATAAATGTGAAATGAATTATGAATACATCTAACTTAGATGTATTGAAGTTTGTATTAAGACATACATTGAATACGAGAATTATCATTACAGAGTAATCCAAGCAAATATTTGATAATATATACAATTAGTAAAAGAGGAAAGAGAGACAACCATGAAAACACAAGCAATTAACATGCATGCCAAATGAAGAACCGAAATGTTGTTAGGTTTTACCTGGTGATGGATGTTGAGTAGAAGAAGAAGGAGACGAAGAGGAGGCAACTGTGGGGATCACGAGGGGGAGGAGAGGGTGGCGGTGTGTGTGTGTGGAGGGCCTCATGCTGGCTATTAATGGCTTATCATACGACAGTTGCGTGCCGTCGCTCGGGGCTTCTCGCCTGAAGCCGCGATAACAGGTACACCGTACATGTTGCAAATATGGGAAAATACTACTGTCTCCGTTTCATGGGCTTATTCACTGTAGGTATGGGGATTAAAGTGACACAAGTTGAGAGAAACAAAGATTATTACAGCAGACTGTAGTATCCTTATTAAGAAGTCTGGAAAGAGCACTGATAGAGCAGAATAAAAAGCTTATTAAGGAGGTAAAGTTGTAAAAGATATATTTGCTTCTTTTTCTTATGTCAGAGAGCATGTTTAGTTGAGTTTAAATTTCTTAATAAACTGATTTATTGAGACTTCAGTTTATAAACTCAATATGCCGCCTTCTGTTAACTTTAGTTTGTTCAGAGGATTCTAGTTCAAGCATAGTTTATACTTACAAAATAAAACCCTAGATAAAAACTCATAATCTAGGTGTTTAACCACAAGTTCAATCTATAAAATCCATATTTGGTGATAGTTTCAGCTTATAAGCCAATAAATTAAAGTTGAAACTCAGCCAAATAACCTTTAAATGTTATTTTGACTTCTAGCACTAAAAACAAAGTATAAAGAAAAAAAATATCATAATAGTCTTACTGAATATACTTTATTAGTACTTGTTCCAACTCTTCAAATTACATATTGGTTTTTTTGAAATATTAAATAAAAAGTATATAGAAAAATTGTTGTACAAAATTATCTTGAAATTCTAGGATAACATCTATTTATTTGATAACAAAATAATGAAAGCTCGAAGACATCTATTTGAAACACAAAGTATTAAATAATGCATTGGAGGTTGCATCTCTGTTTGGTGAAAAAGGCATATAACAAATTTTCTTTTGCAAAGAGTCTTGCTTTTATAATTTCGAAGTATATTTTTGAGTAAATTACACTTTTAGGCCTTAAATTTGGAGAAATTTTATGATCCTCTAAAAAATACTAGCTTATTTCACCTTTCAAAGAGGTATCAATGCAATTGGACAATGGGTTTTGAAGGGGGATAGTAGCAATTTTTCGAAACTTGCTTTGCAATAACCACCTGGTAGAAAATTAAAATTACCTTTTTTTGCCATCTATTGAATTGTGATTTTAAGAAAAAATAGTTCCATAGCATTGCAAAAGTACCAAATTTGCATAATATCATTCAAAATTTTTGATTTGGCAAAATACCATTAAAAATGTAAATGTGGACAATTTTACCCTAACCACTAAATAAACACAAAGCTTTGAGCTTCCATCGTTGCAACCACTATCCCTGTAGCCATCCGCCTCCCCGTCGTTGTCCCAACCGGTAGCGATGGTCCCTTCACGTCCCCTCTCGCGTCGTTGGGTGCCACCTTGGTGACACCATTCACGACTGCTCCTAACTGTGGTGGTAGCCCCCTTGCCGTTGTCGATGGCTTCCTCCTGTGAACGAAGGACGTAATAGCCGAAGCACGCCAAAACGGTGCAGTACAAGCACTACCAGGCCATGATGGGCCACGATTTGCCACTAGTTGGGCGGTACAACACGATTGGGGTTTAACGCGTGGGCTGTGTTTGGGGCGGCTTGACATGGCAACGCCCTCTCAGACACAACCCGACAAAATTATTTGATTTTAATACAAGTGTACTTGTTATTTTACTATAAGTCGTTTGATATTAATACACATTTATTTAATTTCTATTCAATTAAAGAAATTTCTCTTTTAATTTAATTCAATTTTTTTTCTTGTCCCCCGACTGTCTTCGGCCCGGCCCGGCCCGGTCCAGTTGCCACAACTACACGCGTTATGTGTTTGGCGATCATCCAGTGTCGTCCCGTCTTCCGTTCGGTGCTTCTTCACAGGAACATCATGAAGATGAGAAGAGCCGAAGAGCAATGGAAATGGAGACCGCTCAACAGGAATTGCAGGATGTGCTGTTTTGTATATGCTAACCGAAAGAACGGTCTTATTGGGCCAATTTTGTATCGCTGAGTTTAACTAGGATTCATCCCATGTGTTGTTGCGGGATGTAAATTTGTTTGATATTTGCTTTTTGATGTACATCAAATGGTAAATTTGATATGGTATTAAGTTTGATTTAAAACAAAAGTTAGAAGACACTGCCTTCACGAAGAATCATCGCGTATATCCTTGTGAGAATAAATAATGGATAGCACTTACCTGAGAAGCTTTTCTACGTAGCAACAGAAGTTGTAGTCTTGTAGAGCTCTAGTTTAGGTGATAATTTTCCTTGCGTCGAGGAAACAAAAACATTAATCTGTTCGAAAATATAAGGTGTAGTATTTTTTCAATTTTTTTCACAATGTATGGCATATATATAGATTTATGTTTTTTCTTTTCTATTTTATCTTATTTATTTTTCACTCTATCATTTATGACTAATCTTTCATATAAATATTCTCTCATTTTTAAAACATTATTAGTGATGATAGTTTAGTCATTTTTTCTCAATTTTCTTTTGAATTTAGAATTTTTTTAATCTGTAATCAAAATGCACGCTATGTTGTGCAATGAAGGGAGTATTTTGTTATTTAAAGATTGTTGTGGCATGTAACTGAAAATTTTTTAAGGTTCTTAAGGCAAACGATGAGCCCATGAGCCCAATTTATTGATGGGGGATTTTGCTAGATGCTAATGTTTTACTTAATTGTAGACCCACACATCATTAGGATTGTCAACCAGTCAAACTCGAACAAATCCAGTCAAGATCAATTCAAGTTCGAATTATTCTTGATTGGAGTTTGAATTTGAGCAAACTAGGGTTCAAGTCTAAGGTGAAGCTCAAATTTTCCCAAAAGAAAATTGCAATATATTCAAGTTTAGTTTGAACGATTTTGACATTAATTCAAAATTCATAAGAACATAATATCTCAAACTTGTTGAAACTAGGATTTTCAAGTTCACAATCAAGCTCAAATTTGACTTGAATAAGTTTGATAACAGTTTAAAATTAAAAAAAATGCAATTTAAGATTGAGTTGGACCAACTTTAGCTTGTTTCAACTTCGACTTAAACTTGAGTGCTTGCTTATATATCTATTCAAGCCTTTTCAAATCAAGCTCGACTTGAAATTATGGTTCAAACTCATCATCAAGTTTGAGTTTGGTTTAATTTGGGCTTGAATCGAGCTCAAGCCGAGCTCAAATATTTTGCCAACTCAAACTAATTTGACAACTCTAAATTTCACTTATTAGTCTCATAATTAGTGATATTAGTAAATACCACCTATTAATAATGGCACATATCTGCATAAACACCAAAAACTATTCACAATTTTGCAATTCATTAGGGATTACTAAAAAAAGCAACGTCCCAAAAGAAATTGGAGTGAGAATTAGGTTGTGGAGTTGTGCTTGTGATTAGTGAGGCAGTGGAGTAGGGTTTCGGTTAAGGTTTAGACAAGTGGAGTTTGTATTTTATTTAGATATAACTATAAAATTTTCAAAAATTTAATTACAAATAAAATTAAACATACAAACTGTTTTTGATTTGAGCCAGCTCATTACATCTCACTAGTTAGAGAAAGATCCTCGACTCTGAGCCAATTCTCACTTTTGATTTTTGTTCCAGTCCTAGTTGGCCGGACAAATTTCAAAACATGTAATTTCAAAATTTTTCAGGCACACGGATGCAATTGCCCAGCAAAGAAATCGATTAAGAAACAGATAACTTACGTGCCACGCCGTGCACAAAGAATCCTCTCTTCTCCCCAAACTTTTCCCCTTTTCGCCAAACTTCTTTGCAATTTCCCTCGCGATTGGATTGCTATTAATCTCTTCTCTCTTTTCCCTCCAAAGAATTCGAGCTGCACGATAGGTGTGTGATCTCTTCCTTTCTTGGCATACGGTCTCTCTACTTATGTAGTGTGCCTACCTACTTGGAGTATTTGTTTCCATATCTAGGGGAATTCCTTTTCTAGGGTTTCTTGAATTCTTGATATGGTTCTTGAAGTTTATAGCGCCATGTTCTTTCAGTAAACTCGCATGCACTTGTAATCTTTTTCTCTTTTGTAATTTGTAAGAAAAGAAGGAAGATTCTGTTCGCCGCACGGATTCAACTCCAGCCCAGTTACTTGTTGCTCTTATTTTTCTTGAATTGTATATGTAATAACATCTACTGCAATTCTTTTTTCTGTATATATCTGGTAAATTAGATGATAAAATTTCATAATTAGAAGTAGATTTTGGCACAGAAAGACTATCAATGTTTGTTTAGAGATGTGGAAAAAAAACTACTACTCGAACTTCACCCCTATCCGGCTTGCCGGGCCGTCGGTAAACCAAAATTTTGTACTTATAAACTTGTAGATTGACTCTTTTTCTTGCTGAATTTAGTGCATATTTGTTGTTCATTGCACCATATCATGCTGTTTATGCAGATCTTTGTAGTTTATGCTTATATATTGAGTTTGTTTTCTTATTTTTTTTAATGTAGGAAGTTGTCAATTTGTTAATTGTCATTTACAATGGCAAGATCTAAAGAAGTTATATTGTATCATCCGTTGCCTGCACCGGGAATTGAAAGCACTCTTAAGGATGAGATCCAATCAAAGGTTAAGGGGACAATAGAGAATGTGATGAACTCATTTGATCCACAGTCATTACCTAATCAGCTAGAAGGAGCATGGGGAACAGCTGGAAACATAATTAACTCATTTGAGTCAAAATTGTCCAGCCAGAAGCTGTTTGATTTAGCGGACAAAGCTGAATTTCTTGATGGATATAATTATCCCAACGAGCATTGGGGCTCTGTGCCGGCGAGGGCGCAAAAGCCGTTGAACATAAAAAATGTGCTGGGTGGTATAATTGCAATCCTTGGACGCAGTTGCAAAAATGCTGGGACACAACAGCCAAACAACTCAAAAACTAGCATCTCATTCTTGGGATCTAGTAATGATGGTGACACGTTCGTGCATTCCTCAGTCTACATGCCAAGTGCCCCACCATTACTTGGTGAAGAGGCCATCAATTATGATGCTTATAGGGCGGTGTTGGAAGCAGAACCACCAGAATGGTTACCAGATAGTTATGCTAGTTTGTGCATGCAGTGTTCTGCTCCTTTCACTGCTGTTACTCGTGGAAGGCATCATTGCCGATTCTGTGGAGGGATATTCTGTAGATCGTGCTCTAAAGGTCGATGTATGTTGCCTATCAAGTTTCGTGAGAGGAATCCACAGAGAGTTTGTGATGCATGTTATGATAGGCTCGATCCATTACAGAGCATATTAATTAATTCGCTCAGTAATGCTGCGCAAACCTCAAAACATGATGTTATGGATTGGACTTGTGCGAGAGGGTGGTTGAATTTACCTATTGGATTGACAATGGAACACGAGATATACAAGGCAGCAAATTCCTTGAGGAGTTACAGTCAGGTTCTTGAATTCTCTGTCCTTTTTGTATCTTTGTATTCACTCTAAAGTGTGAAGAAAGTTAGCGGCAAGAATGAGGCTCTGATCTGTGATACGTTGAAATCTTGATGCAGGTTGCGGGAATAAACCCTGAATTGTCTATTCCTCAGACAGTCCTTAATGGAGCAAGTGGGCTTGCCATTCTGACAGTTGTGAAAGCTGGTGCGCTTCTTACTTACAAGCTTGGTACTGGCCTAGTAGTTGCTCGAAGATCAGATGGATCATGGTCTGCACCTTCTGCTATACTTTCAGTTGGTTTAGGATGGGGAGCACAGGTGGGAAATGAACTGCTAATTTCTTCTGTTTTTCTTTTGTATTGCCAACTATGATTCATCAATAAATGATTGCAAAATTGGTTATTCTTATTTAGGTTGGGGATGCAAGATAATTTGTTCATTAGCTGTTGCATTCCCTGGGTCGGTTTTATTAAGTGATTTTCTAAAATTTATCTCAAGGTTGAAACAGCCATGGATGAAATTATTGTTTTGCCTGGGGTTCTGTAATTCTACTTTTTGCATTATTACTAGACAAGGGATATCTAGTACACCCCCTAGTTTTGGTGCACGCTGTGCACCGGTCTACAAAATTCCCAAAACAAATTAGTTTCGGTAGAGGGGAGTATATTGAACCAATCTATAAAAGAAGAAACAAAAAAACAAATTCAGGTTGAATAGTGACTTATTATTTACTATTTATTCTGCAAAGTTTTCTTTCAGTATATTCTTCTGAAGATTGAGTTTCAGTTTGAATTTTTTTTTTCACTTGGTAGAGCACCTCTCCCTCTACTTCACTTTTCTTTTCTTTAAAAATTTTTAGAAACATTTAAGGCTAGGTCCAAGGGAATGCATCGTTACCAGGAGGTGCAATAGGTCTATGATTCGTTTTCTTAAATTTTAGATATGAAGTGAAATGTTATACTTTGGATATACGAACCTTTACAGGGGAAGTTGCTGCTTTTTCTAGCACATGCTAGAGCATTGCCTCTTAGTTTGTGAATCTTACTTGTTCTAAGCAAAAACTAATTCCATATCGCATTTGGCTATTTGTCTACACAAAATAGCCTGTGCTTTAAGGCAAGAATTAATAATGGATCTACTGTAGTAGTTTCACGTGCGACAAAATTTTTTTTCTCACATACTTGTCTTTGAACATACAGTTTGGCGGTGAACTGATGGATTTCATCTTAGTGCTTCATGGTCCAGAAGCTGTCAAGACCTTTAGCAGCCGAATGCACTTTTCACTTGGAGCAGGTTTAAGTGCTGCAGCAGGACCTATCGGTAGAGTATTAGAAGCCGACATGAGAGCTGGAGATAAAGGCTCAGGAGTTTGTTATACATATAGCTGCAGCAAAGGTAATATTTTTCTGTTAGATTTGCAATTTTTAGGCTCATACTATCATGTTAAGTCTGTCTCTGGGATGGAGCGTATGGACGCAATGGTGTAATTTACAGTGCCAATATTGTAGTTATCCATCATGGTGAAGAAACACTAATGACCACCAATTTTGCTTAATACAGAAAGCGAAGCCTGGTCTTGCATGTTCTCATCAAATTTGGCCTGGTTTTCAACCTTTTCCTTATATTTGTACATCCAAATAAATGACCTCAGTTAGAAAATGCTAGTCAGATACAAGCTTTAGTAAGCAAAACTGCACAAAATGAAATGGGATAGATGCCGTTTTAACAATTCAGAAATCCTAAATTTTCACCTATGTTATTCCTCTTCCATTATACATGAATCTGTGCCTACATTTGATTATGGTGTTATCTGATACCTCTACAGGTGCATTTATTGGTGTTTCACTAGAGGGGAATTTTGTTGCGACTCGGATGGACACTAATTCGCGCTTTTATGGCGACCCATATCTGACGACCAGTGACATTCTTATGGGGAATGTGGAGAGGCCGAGTGCTGCGAAGCATCTGTACTCAGCATTGGATGACCTGTACTCAAGGCTGGGGTGTTAGCAAAATGTAAAGGCTAACTTGTACATATGTGGTGGTTTGATTATTTCAGCTATAGCTGTATTTGATACTCAATGCTTTGTCGCATTTTGCATTTTGGCTGGAAGGGTTTCGTTTCGGTCATTGTTAAGAATCAAATGACTGTTAGAAATATAGAATTTTTTAACAAAAAGAAATATAAAAAATAACCTATATGGTAGAAGAATTGCAAAACTGATCGTTTGTCACTCATTCAGTGTATACTTCAGTGACAAATATGTGGCACCCGTGCTACGTGCAGTCAATTTTTGTTTGCGTATCAGGTGCGGATTTAAGTTAACACGTGGACCATTTGGTTGCGTATCAGGTCCGTATTTAAGTTAAAACGTGGATCTAGGTGGGTGGTAAGTTTTAGACACTTGCTGGGTTCACGAGCAAACACGTGGGCTCACGCACGCTAAGCATTAGTCACTCTCTTGGAGAGGACATGAAATTTATGAATTTTGTGTATTTTCAATGTAAAATTTCGCTCGCACTAAAAAAAAGTTACAAAATGTAATTTTATTTATACTTTATATTCTAGCTTATACAATTTTTGGAGAACTTTGGAGAATGTTTTGATATTTTTTTGTAAGTTCCTTTTTGCTACGACGGAGTTATTGATCAATTGACGAACTGTAGACATAATTTGTAAGCACCGAGAAAGATAACATTGATGGAATTGGTTAGCATAGGATGCAAGTACAAATAGGAGAAAGGCCCGTGAAGACTAATTAAAGTAGTAGGATTGCATCACTGGAGTATTTTGGTAGAAATAAAAACCAAGTCATAGAGGATTGTTGCATTGGCACAGCCAGGCAACGCAGATGCATTAGCAAACATTAACTTCCTGTTGGAGCATTGTTTTTTCCAGAGTCGAGGTAATCGGTGTTGTATAGGATAGAGATGATAGTGTCCTGCATTCTTTCATCTCATAGTTCGTCTATCCATAACATGTCACGCATTTCTCTCGCTCGTCATCCAGAGGGTACTCTACAGAACTCCTCCCAACATGGCCGTAAGTTCAATCAGTGTTCACCAAAGGGAAATACCATGGTGACAGTTAAACTGACTTCGTTCCAACTGATCAGAAGACCACTCTTGCATGAACGTTAAACCGTCCAATTTACACCACAATTATAAGATGCAATATAAAAAGAATCATGCTTGCAAGTTGGCCGATTTCTAGAGGACTAGAGGGGAATCATTTGAAAATTATGCTCACCAAAGGAGTCGCTTTTCTTTCCACTACTCCTAAACCTACCTGTGAAGTTCACATGTGGTCCTGCGGATGTCTGCTGTTCTACTAATATATCATGGCAATAGCAGCTACAAATGAGGTTATAGCAGCACACTTTGGAGTTTTTTTTTATAAATAATTCAGATTAAAAAAATAATTATAAAACTAACAGCTTTTAGAGCTCGACAAGCTGACTGTCGTGTTTCGACCAGCATATTTACAAAAAGAATTTGTATTGCGGGAGCGGGGATTCAAACCTAGGTGGTCAACGTGGCTGAAGAGAGTTCCCACCAACTGGGCTAGGAGCTTTAACTGTTTTAGTACTACAGGAGTTTTTAATATTGAGAAACATGTACATATATACATATACATACATATATGTATGTATATATATATACTTGTATAGATATATATACATATATACATATATATATACATATATACATATATATATATATTTATATATATATGTATATATACATATACATATACATATATACATATATACATACATACATATACATATACATATATATATGTACATATATGTATGTATGTATAATAAAAATATATAAGAAATCTAGTTAACTGCATGATTTATGTTGAATGTAACACGCTGGAAAATAAAAGTGTTAGTACATGTTCGCTATGGGTTCGGACGACCCCTCTTATGCCCATGTCTATCTCTCTGAGTACGGATCAGGTGGCACATGTGATCGCCGCCCAGCCGCGGTAGAAGGACCATGCCGCTCAGTACCTGCATGACCCTGAGATGGCTGTGTCGGTGGAGGGTGATCTTCGAGCTCGCTCGGCGCTAACTCATCCGGTTGGTAGTACTGATGTGCATGAGGGTCGTGCATCCCTAACATGCTTGAGACCCAGTCGTCGTTGTCTCGCTGTTGTGCCACCCAACTGGCCTCACCCCCCTGCGGAGCATAGTACTCACGATCGTCATTCACATCCATGTGGTCGTGGGCGGGCTCCCCCAGCTCAATTGCGTAGACCCCCAACGAATTGAGTGTCCCTGTCCCTGGGCCGTCTACTCAATATGAGCCTGGTCCCAATCTTTGTCAGCCGCAAGCCGCTCTGCCAACGCCCTACTGGCATCCTCCTCGTCTTGAAGACGGATGTCGTCCTCATCGTCGGAGTCATCTGAATCGGGAGTGCAATGTCGCGATGGGTCCCCAATATGTAGATCTCTGCGTCGAGCACTATGCATTGACGAGGAACGAGGAAGCCGAGACGAGCCGGCGGACGTACCCGGTACGTCACCTCCCCAGGTCGACGATGTGTCGTGATGACTGCGCCGTGCTGACGAAGTGCTCTGTTGAGCACCACCCAGGCTAGGCCGGGCTGATATCGGGCTAGGTGGCCGGGTCCCTCTCTGGTGTGGAACCGATCCATCTGTCTTTCGTCCACAAGTTAGTTGAAGAAGAGTCTCTGTGCTCTTATACGGATGGAATGTAGGGCACTACGCGCCACCGTCTTGAATCGTCATCCTCCCCGAGAAAGGCTAGATAGTAGGTTTGCCGTCTGCGTGTCAATGGCCAGCGCTATGTCAGTCTGCACATGCAAAACTCATATGGGAACTTTCGAAAAATAGATAAGATAAGAGATGAACATAAGTATCCAGCCAAGATGAACGTACTGAGCGATGTATCCGGCCTGGGAACTGAACATCAAGGCCTAGTCAAGACTGTCTTGATGTGATAGTTTTGTCGGCGAAGGGGGAGCCACACGAGCAAGTCGCGTGCGGGTGCGCGGCACGTACCACTGAAGATAGGCCTGGTACATCGCAGGGTCATACGGCCGCTCCTCCACAATAACATCCATCGCTACATGGTCCTCCCACTCGTCGACCCATTTGGCATTCTTGCTCTGCCAGTTGTCGGAGTGTTTTCCTCTACGTGTTTGTCTACAAAAAGTGACGTGATGCACATAAAGCAAGGAAATAAACAAATATGAGTGCGTACATGAGATATAGAAAATGTTCTAGGCATACACGTGAATCTCCCGCGGGAGATGGAGTTGTCGATTTCTTTCTGGGGGCGATATCTGCTGGTGTAGTCCGAATTGGCGCATCACCCTCTCCGGAAAATACGGCTCAACTACATGTGAGAATGCCATGTGTTGGCGTGTAAGCCAACAGTCCTGGGCCGTGGTGCAATGCGAGGAAATGCCATGCGGTGCAACCTGGGAGATGTGCTCCGGTGTCCATGGTCTCCATATGACGCGTGTGTCTGGTAGGAGATCAAACTCTCCCAGGTATGCACATAACAGCGGTGAATCTGTGACAATGACCACCTCGGCCGACCTCCCAGCCAACGGGCTCTCATGGTCGGCCGATCTACCCAGTCCTCGTAGTCCGCTGGCGCACCGTACGGATGGATGGGCCGCTCTAAACGTGGCCGACCAACGGGGAAGTGCTCCCATGACTACAGCTGCAGCAGTATAGGGCATGCAGACAGCAATGATCCAGTCGATGTCATGCAACATGCCTTGCAAAGCCCCCTGTATGTCGCGCACAACACTGCCATCGCCTAGTTGTAACAAGGCATGGCCTTTGCGTCCGCATCGACGATACTCTCGACCAGGGGAATGAACCACGTGTACACAATGTCACCGTGCGTCGAAGGGAATAAAATATACTGCAGTGTCACCAGCAAGTAGGCGAAGAGATGCGGACGAACTACATCGGCGGGGGCATCATCGGGGCACTCATGGTAGCGCGCCAAAAATCGGTAGGGGACACCACGCCTGGATGCCGGGATCTCGTCAGCGTGGTTAGCGATGTTGAATTGGAGGTGCATCTGTGCGCGCCAATCTAGTCGTGCTGGCTGGGGGACGATGGGATGTCCACTGCCAGATAAACCAAGCAGCATGCTCACATCCTCCAGCGTGACTGTCATCTCCCTCCAACGGAAGTGGAAAGTGTGGGTATCCGGACGCCATCCGATCTACCAATGCGGTGATCAACGACCTATCCAGTGCGATATGCTGACCTATCTGTAGCATACGGGCGAACGACAATAAACCTGCATCCCGGAGGATGGGGATATAGCCCTCATGCAGAGGCCAGTACTCCAAGGGAGCACGCACTACCAGCGGCTCCAAGTCCCGGCCCTCAGACAAGATGCGGCCGCGATGTCGACGATCACATGTACTGGTCAGCAGCTCTGGAAGATCTTTATCCCCGCCAGCCATGCCTGTCAAAACATAAAACAGGAACCATTATTGAAAGTAACATAACATAGAACGGGACCATTATTGCAAGTAACATACACATGGATAGCACACGACATGAAAGTAACATAACATAAAACATAGCTAGGTCAGCATATCGTACGGATTACAACCATCCAATGCAAATGAGAAGCGTATTATAAAGTTTATTACAAGGTTTCATCGAACACACACAGTATAGCTAGGTCGATGGTCCGGGTGCATTCAAACAATCCTTCCTGCTATGTCCGGGCTGCCTACAGATCGATCATTTCCTAGCTCGTGAGCTACCCCCTCTGTGACTCATCCATGTCGTTGTGTATTCGGCGTGTCTTCTGTCGCCCAGGACCCGTTCGCTTTAAATTTACATCTGAGATCCAGGTAGTCTCGCCAGCAGGGATAACTCTGTAGTTACCGAGCGTCATAAAAACTCTCCACACGCCACTCCACGTGTTTCCAAGGTTATCAAGGCTGAAGTACTCCAAAAGGTAAGGCGAAGGGCTCACATCGAGCGCCGCACATGAAGCTGTTGGATCAAGGATGCCGACTAGAGGGGGGGTGAATAGGAGGCTTTAAAAACTTTAAAACTTAAAGCAAATAATGAACAAATCAAGAACAAATAATGTAAGCAAGGGAAAGAAAACGAACACAATGGTTTTTACCGAGGTATCGGAGACTCGCCCAGTCTCCACTAATCCTCGTTGAAGCACTCAAATCACTTGAGTCTTGCCTCAATACTCACGAAGAGTATTATCAACTAAGGTTGCTCCTTGTCCACTCCGGAAAGGCGAGCACCGATGCCTTGTACACACTTGCCGAGCCTCTCCGACAATCTCCGAACGGAGAGATCAACGGCCACGCCTCCGAACCGTCTAGGTGAGGGCGCTCACCAAGAGTAACAGGCAGCGAGGTCTTCTCTAGACCTCCAAACACGCACCGAGAAGCTAAGTATATGCAAATGCAAAAGAACTGAAACTCTCGGTGGATCGGAAAACACTCGACTTGATCAAAAGATCAAGATTTTATATAAGAAACTAATGCTCAAGAGTGTATATGAAATGCTGTTGCTTGTTGTAAAAAACATATGCCCAAAGTCCCTATTTATAGCCTCAAGAAGCAAATGAACCGTTGGAGCTAGGGCTGAAAATCAGCAACCCAAACTGACAGTCAGTTAGACTAACTGACAGTCAGTTAGACTAACTGACAGTCAGTTCAGTGCACAACGGCCGACAAAATTTACGGACGAAAACTTTGCTAGCCGTTTGCAGCCAAAACAGGAAAGCTGGAACACGCAACTGACAGTCAGTTACACAAACTGACAGTCAGTTTGTGTACTAGCTCGACCAGAAACAAATAGAAACACAATAAAACACTCTCTGGTCGAAACCCCAACTGACAGTCAGTATGGACAAACTGACAGTCAGTTTAGTACAAAAAATTTGAGATCAAAAAACACCCTCTCTGGACAATTGTCAGTTACACTAAACTGACATTCAAACTGACAGTCAGTTATGTAAACTGACAGTCAACATGAACAAAAACAGCTATAACTTTAAATCCAGAAATCCAAAAGAGGTGTTTAATAGCTCGTTGGAAAGATAATTTCAAGGGCTACATTTTTGTCAACAGAAGCAAAAACCAGATCTGCCTAGATATTTCTGAAAAATGCAAATACTCTTATGCTGTCAAAAACTGAACTGAAAAACAGATTTTTCCAAATAAGACCAAAAGCAAATCCACATAAAAAGGATGCGATGCAATGACCTAACATTCTCGGTTTGTGCTGGAGATAAAAAGAGGACTTTCGCTACCCCTCTTTATAGTACGGTTAAAGCTAGAAAGAATTTTTCCTAACCGATCATCTCCACACGCCAAGATCGGTAAAATATAAAAACTCGTAATACCTGAGGTCTTTCGCATCTTCACGATTTTGGACTTGTCTTTTGCTCTTTGCTACTTGTGCTTTTATTTTACGTCGGGTTCTTCTTGTATTCCGTGCATATCTTCCCAACGCAACTCTGTATCAAATAAACTCAATAGCACAATTAGTCCGGAACACTTTGTTTTCATCAATCATCAAAATTAGGGTTATGCATGAAGGTCTAGATGCAACAGAAGCAAGGACATGCAAGCAGGGCTTGTGCATTAGTTTCAGTTTGTTACATGAGCACTCAGCGACATCTCCAAAAATGACCTCGTGCACCCGTCCAGGCCTCAGTTGGCCGCTCACGTTCTTCTGCCGAAGGCGGACTTGAATGATTCGGTGAACTCTATTTATAACTGTCACCTCGTGCCACTGGGCTTTGTCTACGCGAGCAGTCAAGTAGGACTACACAACATCTGGCAAGGTTCTCATGGGATCATCGACTAGCGTTTTGGCAGCAACACTTCTGTTGTTGAAGTACTCGGCTGTGCGGTACTATGTCATCTCCACTACAGCAGTCACCGGCAAACACCGGACTCCCTTCAACACATAATTGCACACCTCTGAAAGGTTTGTCGTCATTATCCCAAACCTTGCGCCATCTTCGTCGTGCAGCAAGGACCATTTCTCGATGTGCTTGTCCTGAATCCATTGGGAGAATTTGCTCACGTTCGCATCATCGGTAGCATTGCTGGCCCTCCTCGTGGAGTACTTCACTGTTAGCGCCTCCAATTTGTCGAACACAGCCTAGAACTTCCTCGGTTGATTTTGCATGCATAGCCGCTTGAACAGATCCATGATCTGTTTACTGCGGAAGTGTGTGAAAAGGTTTGCTGCAATGTGCCGCATGCACCAACGGCTGCGCACATCCTCCCATTTATACGGAGCATCTGGGGCCCCGCGCATTATCTCAATGGCATGGAGCAGCCCTTGGTGGTGGTCCGATATGATGCACTCCTTCTCTCGATCACCAACAACCGCCCATTTCACGTTGACCAGAAACCACAACCAACTTTCTGAGTTTTCAGACTCAACGATCGCGTACGCCAATGGAAGCAATTGGTCGTTAGCATCCGCAGCAACAGCAATGAGAAGACTGCCCTTGTACTTTCTGGTCAAGAATGTACCATTCACGCATATGACCAGACGACAATAAGCAAATGTCTCGATGCACTGGCGGTATGACCAGAACAATCGACGGAGTACCCGAGTGTTCTGTATGGGGCTACCATCTCGACGTGCAGCTGGTTGATCGAAGAAATCTAAAATTGTGCCTGGGTTGGTCTGAGCAATGTTGCGCAGCAACAGCATCACATTGTTGTAGACGTGGTCGAATGTGCCGAACATGCCCTCAATTGCCTTCTGTTTTGCTCTCCAGGCCTTTGCATACCGTATAGTGTACCCACACCTATCGGCAACTTGCTTCATTTTTTCTCTTGACATTATCAAAATGTTCTCTCGCACGGCCGGCTGGATGATATTACCGACGTCAGGTTCCTGTGTCTATCCAGCGCCTCCGTAAGTAGGCATATGTGTGCGGTAACTCTTGTCACCACAAAATCGATGTCGTCCTTCGGCCGCATTGCACGAATCTTCCATAGGCAGCCTGCTGTTACACAGGCTACGACAAAAAGGTTGGGGTTTGACTTGACGACCTTGTATTGCCGATTAATTGTGAGAGACCAGCTCGCCACGGCATTCTTTAGATTTTCCTTGCTTTGAAACTCTTGTTCTACTTGTATGCTACCGTGCTAGAAAGACCACCTCGAACCCTGATCCCTTGGCAACACGGCTTGACTGTATGCTAAATGATCTAGCCACTCCTGTAGGGGACCAGGATTATCATCATCAGAGCCATCGGATGCCTCCGAGTTCGTCGAATCATCTTTGTCGGACACTGATGGAAGGCAATCCAGTACCTCGCACACATCTACGCGAGTATGGAAGAATACATCCGACCACTAGCTAGCCCTGAATCTTGCAGGACCGGGCATGACGCTTGGCTTACCCTCCACCACACATTTGGCTGCTCGTACGTTGCAGAACTGCACATACATCGCGAACTGGCCGAGCAGTCCGCCATGGGGGTTTTCCACTCTTCGAATATAAGTGCTCCAAGTTTTGTCCCCTTTAATTTCGCGTACCATTCAGTATGGCTCATTATCTACCTCACGAATGATGAGCCTTTCAATTAAAGCCATTTCATCGCGAGGCCGCTTCTCGAACATATTCAGGATCCATAAATTCAGCTCTAGGAATGAGGTGTTACGTACGCTCAGCTCACCCGTCACATACTGGCAACGGCTCATATCAACCCCGCTTTACCCCTCGCGAATTAAGCCGTCACCATAAAATATGCAAATTTTTTTTGGACTCTCCATTCCCTACACACATTCATCTCACGCGTAAATAACATGACACCATTATGTCTGACAACTCTATGGACCCATTTCTAAATACATACACATATACATTTACAAAACATAGTTCTTAAACATAGAGCATACATGTCTACAGTTAGAAATAACCTAATTTTATATTTTCTAAAAACATACACATATGCACATAGTTTCTAAAACCATACACATATACATTTGAAAAACATAATTTCTAAACATAGAGCATGCATGCATGTAATTGAAAATAACCTAGTTTCATAATTTCTAAATACATACACATATATATTTACAAAACCTAATTCTTAGACATAGAGTATGTATGTGCACAATTAAAAATAATCTAATTTTATATTTTCTAAAAACATACACACATGCACATAGTTTCTAAAACCATACACCTATACAATTAAAAACCCTATTTTCCAAACATACACACATACATTTCCAAACATACACACATACATTTCAAAAACCTATTTTTCAAACATACATACATACATTTATAAAACCCTATTTTTCAAACATACACACATACATTTCTAAACATACACACATACATTTAAAAAACCTATTTTCCAAACATACATACATACATTTCAAAAACCTATTTTCCAAACACACACACATACATTTAAAAACCCTATTTTCCAAACATACACACATACATTTCTAAACATACACACATACATTTAAAAAACCTATTTTCCAAACATACATACATACATTTCAAAAACCTATTTTCCAAACACACACACATACATTTAAAAACCCTATTTTCCAAACATACACACATACATTTCCAAACATACACACATACATTTCAAAAACCTATTTTTCAAACATACACACATACATTTAAAAATCCTATTTTCCAAACATACACACATACATTTCCAAATATGCACACATACATTTCAAAAACCTATTTTTCAAACATACACACATACATTTAAAAACCCTATTTTTCAAACATACACACATACATTTCCAAACATACACACATACATTTCAAAAACCTATTTTTCAAACATACACACATACATTTATAAAACACAATTTTTCAAACATATACACATACATTTCCAAACATACACACATACATTTAAAAAAACCTATTTTACAAACATACATACACATGCACATATTTCCTAAACATATTCCTAAAAACATAATACCTACTCTAGTGGTTTTATACACATAAACATAAATCCTAATTACGTCATTAGTAACATAATTAATAGAATCTTAAATGCATTTCGAAAAAAAAATATCTCTTTTCGAAGAGTTCGCAATTTTCTACAAGTTTCTCTTCTATACCGAATAAATTTACCGGACGGATTTTGCTAGATCTAGAGTTGAAGATTGAAAATGAGAGAAGGAGGTGTGTGTGTGTGCTGCTATGCTGTTGTTACTAAGTGAATGAATGTGTTGGGAGGAGGGGACCAGAGAAGCATAAAGAGGGGACCAGCAGCTTGTCGAGTTCTGGAAACTCGACAAGTGAAACAATATTATAATGTCCAGTGGTATTACAGCAGTTAAAGTCTCTTAGCCCAGCTGGTGGGAGCCCCTGGTTGCCACATCGTTGGCTAGGGTTCGAATCCCCGCTCCCGCAATTAAACCTTTTTCTGCTTGTCGAACTCTGGGTCCTCAACAAGTATCTGGATATTAAATAGGCCGACTCTTTTAGTACAGCTAAGAGTACTAGCCCAACTGGCTCGCGCGCTCGCTCCCATGTCCTCGGCCCGGGTTTGAATCCCTGTTCCCGTAATATAAATTCTTTTTGGTTAAAGCACGTGGAAAGCTTGTTGAGTTCTGGCAATTCGACAAGCGGTCGTGGTCGACGACAAGCTGTGGTCGTGGTCGAGGGGCTTGACAAGGAGCATGTCATGCGTTGGGTGCTCGATATGCTGGTGGAAACATGACAGCCGCCAGCTTGTCGAGTTCTGGAAGCTCGATATGCTGACGTGACAGGTCATTTTTGTAAATTCTTGCAACTGTGGGTTAGTTTTGTAATTATTTTTTTAATCTGGATTATTTATAAAAAAAAACTCGCACACTTGAGGAGCATCATTGTCCATTTCAGCGGAACTTGCTTCCAACTGTGAGATGTGTTCCTCCAGTTAGTTCTTCTTGGCTAGGAAACAGTGAATTGTCCATTTCGACATCGGATCTCACTCAGGGTTGAGCCACTAGAAGTACATGCATTTCTGTTCGTCTTACCTGGAGCATTCCCCTGCATTGTTCATGCTCCAACTTGTGTCAATCCTTGCTGGCAAACAATGGTAAACATGTTGATCCCAAGCTCTGTTTTTTTATCCAACAAACGGATGAAAATATTTAATACAGCAAGTGCATATAGGAACCCTTATTGGAGGCAAATATATGCAAAATAGTTACCTTCCGAGCTCACGATATTTGTCCACCGGCCATCTCTCCGTCACCTGAGCTGAGCTTCCTAATGTTTTGTGGTGAACAATAAGATACTACGGTACGCTATTTGTTTTTAGTTTGATAGCATTGATCCTCTTTTATAGATAGTGGATGAGATGAGGGACTTATTAGCTGTCAGTTAGTAGTTAGGGGCACAACCTATGGCTAGGGTTCAAGGGTGGGTTGCAGCGTATAGGGTTACGCTTTGAAAATGCATGATGCGTCAAGTCATCATAGCTTTTCAGAATATTGTGTCCAAGAGCGTACACATGGGTTTTAGTTAACTACAATTTAGATTGCATATAACAAAAGATCAAGTTTATATAAAACAAAATAGATAAACAAGTCTAAAATACATAATTAATTTTATATAAAATATAGAAAAAATTAGTTTCATACCACTTAAATATTCTGAGTCTATAAAATACCACTCAAAATTTTCATCATTTATTTTTTTTACTATTTTTAGGTTACATAAATTAGTTTGGACATTTTTATCAATTTCTTCCTTCATAGTACTGTATAGTGGCTAGCGGGCAATGTCTTTGGTGGGGAAACGATGTGCAAGGTGGAGGAGCTCATTGGTGTTCGCGGCAACGAAGAAGCTCACAGCTGGTGCAAATCTCATGGTGAAGGAGCTTACGACCAATGTAGCCAGCGACAGAGGAGAACACGACTAGCGGCGCTACTCGCGTGAGGTGATGCAAATCTCATATACAACCAAGGAGGAGGAGGAGCTCATGATCAATGTAGATCTGACACACCAAAAAGAGTGTGTTTTGTTATAGCCACAAGTGGACGACTAATTGCTGAGTACTCGAGGATTGAATCCACATAGAACAAGTGGAACCAATTTTCAAATTGCAAATTACCAAACCAAATCGAGCAAGTGTTTGTTTTGAGAGCTAAACTAAAACTATAGTTTAAAGATATCAATGAAAAAACCTAGGGGATCATTCCCCTAGAGGATTTTTGGCAAAGACAATAAACCAACGAATTATTTACTGGGATTCTCAACAAGATAAATTAAGTTGATGACTTGGAAATCATTCAACAGTCACGGGGATCATTCCTATTGCTCAAACTTAACTTAGCATAAAAACCCTTTCCAAATCCTAGATTTCTGTTAGAGCACAGTGGTCGCATGTTATGCGAATACTGATTGCCTCGTGGAGTACAAACGATACCACGGATGAGGTATGAATCTAGAGTTTAGATTACAAAAATTTAGGCAAGTAATTCAATAGTCTTTCGAACAAACCAGAGCCAAATCATACCTTTCAGATTAGGTCATCTCTATCCCTAGGGGGAGAACTATTCACGCAAATCCATAAAAACCCGTAAATAAAAAAGCAATAAAGGAAACGTACCAAATTGGATTAATAATTGAGAAACAACCATTCAGGTTGGCTTACAACTTGACGAGGAAAACGACTGAAAACTAGACTAAAAAACTAACCCTAAACTAAAGAGGAGGGCTAAACTAAATTTTTCTGGATGCTAAATTATGCCAAAAGTCTCTCTTTTTATAGTCCAAAAAGTCTTAAATTAATCTTATTACAATTATCCAAAAATCACCCAAAAGAACTATTCCAAAACGACTCAAAATCTGAGACGAAACAGCCGACGGGGCACAAAACTGAGCTAAGCACGGGCTCTGGCACGCTCCATGCTCAACTCAAAGCACACGTGTGCCTGGGGCCATGGCCGCTTCATTTGGTAGTGGAGAGAAGCCAAGCCAAGCATGGGTGGCAGCTCGGGGTGTGCTTGGCTTGGGGCACGACTGTGCTGGCCCTTGTGCTCCCCTCAACTTGGTTGGTTCTGTTTGGTTTCTTCGCACTCTGCTTCTCTTATTCGTTTCAATCCCATTGCACTTCGAATTTGCCTCAAATTGTCATGTTCTTGTCCTAAAACAAATTCTCGGCAATGGATTGTCCAATTTATGAATAGAAACACATATAATTAACATTTTTGAAGAATTTTTGGGGCAAAAAGAATTCTAACTCGAGGTAAAATGTATATCAAATAAATACTTATCAAGATCTCACAGCGGTAGTGTATGAACTTGCGGTTGATAGTAGTGGAGGAGCTTGCAGCTAGCGGTGCTCCTGATCTTGTGGTGGTAGTAAAGGAGATCACAAATCTCGCAGTGGCGGTGGCGAAGGAGGAAGAAAGAGGGTGGCAACAGTGGCGGAAGGATGAAGGACGAAGAAGGATACAGGGGCAAAGTTGGAATTTTCAAATTTTGTAAACAAAAGCCCTAATGAAAGTTGACAGAAGTGGTGGAAATACTGAGGTGTAGCGTTTGAGTGGTATTTTACTAACTTAGGATATTTGAGTGGTATTTTACTAAAATCGTTTTCTTTAAGTAGTGTGGAGCTAATTTTTCCTAAAAAAATACAATCTAATACTAGCCCCTCTTTGTTGGGGTGGCTCGGTTCAAAGATGGTGTGTAGCATTGGGGCGCAAAATGCCCTTTAATCCAACAACCTCCAACTATTGGTGTAGGTGGAGATGGTTGGTCCAGTGTGGGCCAAGTATCTAAAGGAGCACCACGTAGTTGGTAGGCCTAGATGTCATGCAGCTCATCCCAATGCCACATAGGCGCACCCTGCTAGATTTGTTGTAGGATATGGTCTTAGGAGAGGCCCTCACACTCCACCTTAGCCACTCGGTCTACCACCACTGATCGTAAGTGTACCATGTTATTGTCAGGAGTTGTCAACAGGCTGATCTATTGACACCACATGTGATGAAGATGGTGTTAGTGATATGTCCTAGAGACATTCATAGAAATGTTTTTATCCTTATTATGTTTATGAACATTTAAATAATATGTTATTCTCTTTCTTGAATAAATTATCATTTTTTTGATCAACAAGTATGTGACTTATTTTGTGAAATATCTTAATTTATTTGGTGATATTATTGTATAAAGTCTCTGATCTATAATCATTAGATAAGACATAATTGGTTAACAAATATCACATATATTGATTGATGCTAATGTTTCGCAGACCATGGATATAAAATATTAAATCAATTATATGAACACATGTTGGAGAACATAATATTGAATTGACCCACTTGCGACACTATTGGGATTTGTCATATAAGTATCACTAAGTGGTTTCAAATAATGTTTATGATTAATGTTTAGACCTGAGATTGTCATAGTTTCTAAATGCATAGTAGTATACTTTGATGCTACTAAATACTACTCTTAATTGGGTGGTTATAAAGATAGCATTTGAGTATGCTTTGTATCATGTGGAGGAATATAAACGGTTAAGATGAAAATTTCCCTTCTCATAGAATGTGAGAGATATTTTTGGGCCTCCCAATATAGATGAACTGAAAAATGCATAGTCATACTGTATATAGTTCAGTGTAAACTACGGGAAAGTCAGTTCATTATGAGATCAAAAAAAGATTGAACCATGCAAGAGTGGCATGTATTCTATCCTGGGTTTAATCTAATATCATATGACAAAGGGATCAACATGAGTATATTATATAGATTTGTTGGATATTCTGGTAGTTGTTATATCTTGCTAAAGGCCACTATCGACTCATGGTTTGGGTAAGTATTCCTGAGTCATGACCAATTATACATAAACCTACAAAAGTCACACACTTAACATGTTGGAACAATTTGGTTCGAATATGATCTGTTATAGAGTTTTCATATCACATTTGGAGATCTAACGTAGAACTCCACCTGTAGTTCGGATAGCATCTATTATGGGATTTTGTATCACCTTAGGAGACCTAGCGTAGGACTCCACCTGCAGTTTAGATAGGATCTATTTTAGGATTTTGTATCGTATCAAAAAATCTAACATAATAGAACTCCTTCTATAGGACTATATAAAAGAAGCCATGATGGGCTTTCGAGATGAATCAAGAAAAATTCTAATCACCATCTCCACCAGAGTGACAACTTCTAAACCCTTATCATGCATGCCGGTACTAGCACACCAGCGCACAATGTTTCATAACATGTGGATATCGATAGAGGTGTTGATGCAATTGTTGTACTAATCATGACGATACATGAGCAGTTTCTGTGTTCTACGAGCGTTTGTTGGTTACTAGACGTATATGTTGTTGGATCGGCCGCTACTCTAATTCTTCTTTTGCTGCAAGTAATAATCTAATATATGATTTAATATATATATTTTTTGAGTAGAAATTTTTAATATTTTATTAGTATAGCCTACTCGTATTATAACAAATGGAGGATCCATCAGCGCCGGACGTGATAAAGATGGACCATATGTTGGTGCCAGGTAAGTGTTGCGGGAGAAGAACCCCAAAATCAACCAAAATAGAGTCTAGACCTTGCTCTGCTAGAGCAGCATCCATCTCACTGGTTGGCACGACCTCCCCCACGGTAGATCTCTCCCACGGTAGATTGACGGCGTAGGTTGTCGATGTGTTGTCATGGTGCATAGACAGTATCAAGATGTAATGGAGAAATAGACAAGTAAGGATATAATAATACAGTACGAAATGGCCTTAAAAAAAGTGTAGATATTCACATTCGAATGTGCTTATCCGGTGTGACGTGGATCGAACATCTCTTGAATGGTAGGAGCAGCAGCAGACTCATGCCATTAGGGTATCCTTTTCACTTTAAAAAAATAAACTTGCATCTTTTTTTTTTACCTCATTACTCATTAAATGCTTTATTAATCGATTAACTCCCGGAAAAGCTTTTGTATTGGACCAGCTGAAATATGAATTGAAATTTGTGATTGATACATTGAAGGTACAATTGCAAAGCCAAAAATATTATTCCATAATTTTTTAGGACAATCATCGCACGCTACAGTAAGGAAAAAATAAACAATAATGATCACACCAACGCTATCAGGCAAAAACTTACCTCAAATATAAAGCATGACATCAAGAGCTTCACTGGTGCAGTAAACAAAATTAAATAAGTTTAAGAAATTCTATTTGGGAAAGTCTGAAAGAATGGTATACCATCCCACATGATTTGAACGGTACACACCGAAACTGTTGATTATTCCCATGTTAACGATTGGGATCCCTTTAGCCAAATGACAATATAAATAATTTTTTAGAATTGACGAGGATTAATCATCTGAAATTAATTAAATCATAAAATGACTATGCTCCTACCTAATTAAATATATTCGACCACAACATGGTTGAACAAATGATCACAAGTATTTTGCGAGTGACCACAACTAGTTGATCGTGACTAAATGATCACATGCAATTTGAAACACAATCCCCAAGAACCGCCGGGCCAACCACAAGTAGTAGAGATAGTCGGCAATAACTATTTCAAACTAAACAGTTTTCATGTATATAAACACCACATTTGTTGTAATCGTGATAGAGATATACACAACAAAAACAAGGAGATTGAATACAATCACACATGACGTAAGATTATTGCTTATTTTTTAGAACTTGAACCTATATAAAAATTCTTTATGCCCCTTATCATTTCGACATTCTTTATTGATTCTTTTTGGTAAGTTCGATGGTCAGATCTCTTGATCGTCGACAATAACTATTACTAACATGTGGCTCTCAGTTCAATTGGTTAAGTCTACTATTGACAACCAGGTGTTAGACCTGCATGGTTATTTTTTATTTTTTTATTTCTTATTTAATATAATCTTAAATAGAACAATCGACAAACATTTATATTAATTTTGGTCATATTATCTTCCACCTTTTTACAATGTTTTTTAAACAATATTAGTTTTTTTTTTAAAAAAAGTCTTATAAAGGATCCCAAAATGCTAATAAGTCAGTAGATTTTAACTACTGTTTTACAAGATTTCATATAAATACCTTGAGGGAGTTGAATTAAACAACTTGAGCGAGATAAAGCATATAAATAAATATATCAACAAACTAACAGTTAGAAATCATTTGAGTGTGAGAAAATATATTTTTTAATATAATTGTAAAATTATCTCTAGGCACATTTCCTATTTGTTGATGAAATATTTTTTCAATTTATGCAGTTTTACGAATTGTGCTACATAATATTTTGTAAGAGTAGTTCAAATATTTCCAAATGATCTCAAAACATACCAAATATTGAACTAGTTTAGAAGTTCTTGTCGATAGAAGTACAACGATACAATCAAATTGTAAATCAAAGATCCGTTTTAGAAGATATGAGCATTCAAAAATAAAGTCACTTACACGTACAACTAATGGGTATTGCTCATGGATACACAGTGCATCTGCATGGATGCAGCGACTTACGGATTTGGCGCCGTTTCCAAACAGCTAAGCGTTGATAATGACGAGACTACCGAAGATAACCGCACGCGCAGCAGCAAATAGCAAATCGCTGATTTTTAGGATTTTGGCTAAGGATTCGAAACAAAATTCCATGCAATGGCATACCCTATAAATATAAACCAGAACCAAATGTTTTATCGTCCCTCTTCACATAGTTTCATAAGCTATATTTTTAGAAAAGACAAAAATAAAACTACACTTCCACAGTTATATATTTGAGGGAGATATTGCTGTTTCTTTATTTTTGGGCGGTGTGCTCATTAGAATAGGTGTTTACTCAGATTGATTGAGATCAGTGTCGAGTGTACATGTGATAGTCAAACTGATTTTTAAAGTTATGAAAATTTCATCTATTGCTTGATTGGGGACATGACAAAAAAACAAAATATGAAATCTAATAATGTGATTTGCTAGGTGGAGACATAGAATTAGGTCTAGTTTAAATTTTGTAAAACACTGAATTGTCTACTTTTTTTTTAATTTGCATTGCAATTTAAATTTTTGATCTAATTTCGATTCACTCCCCTCGCCATATCAAGTCCAATAATTGGTATCAGAACCTCGTTATTCTGATTAATAGATTAATATGGCATCTAAGAACGGTTTTGTTACTAATAAGGCTCCAAAGTTTGATGGAACAAATTATCCATATTGGAAGAACAAGATAGAGTGATTCTTGCAAGCCCACTCTTATGATTTGTGGGAGATGATACGACAGTCCTGTGTACAACCTGTCTTGATGTATGATGCAGGCAAAGTCAAGGTAACACTTAACGAGAAAGCTTTGCATTATATTATTGTGGTCTTTGCAAGGAGGAGTATAATGGAGTTTGTATGCTTACATCTACTTACAAAGTTTGGAAAGCACTTGAGACTATACATGAGGGGACATAAGATGCAAGGAAGCAAAAATAGAGATGCTCGTCAAAGAGTGTGAACAAATCCAAATGAATTCAGTAGAAAAAATCATGGAGTTTTATACTCGCTTCAACCACCTCGTTAACGGCCTCAAGAGACTTAGTAGAAATTTTACTGATTCTGATCAAGGTGGGTAAGTTTTAAAATTCCTTGACTCAAAGGAATGGCATGTTAAAGTATCAGCTATCATGGAATCCAAAATTTGAATGAGTTAAAACTTGATGATCTTGTAGGTCAACTTATGACATATAAATTAGACATTGAAAAATTAGTCGACCTGAACCGCATAAGCAGATTGCTTCAGCTATAACTTCTGACATATTTGATGACAATGTTAACGATTGCGATGAAGAGATTGCACTTTTGTCTCGTCGTCTAAAAAAGATTGATACAGGTAAGAGGAAGAAGCCGAACTAGGATACAATAAGAAGAATAACGACATGTAATGTTTTGACTGCGGTGAGTCTGGTCACATTAAAATGAACCGCCTTCACAGAAAATTTTCTTCTCATGTAGAAAAAAAGAAAGCAGTGTCTACAACACACAAGAAAAAGAAAAAGATACAGTTCAACTCAGATCCGAAGAAAACAAAGAAAATCAGCTTCAATAATTACCAGAAGGCGTTCATGGGTGCTTGGGAGCAAGCTTCTGATGATGAAACAAGTGAGTCTAAATTGGAGGAAAGTGCATCGGAAAGTGAAGATGAGTTTTCAGGTTTATGCTTCATGGCCGAGAACTTTTCCGATGATGAGTCATTTTGCTCAGATGACTTAGATGGCATCACACTTTCTGAAGTCAGTAAAGAAGAATTAGTTGAAATGTGTGGATAAATTTAAAGAAGCTTTAACTGCTTTGAATAAAAAATACAATCATTTGAATGGAAAATATAAGCAGTTAAAAACCAAATATGAATTTCCTCTTAATAGTATTGTGGAGTTTCCTTCATGTGAAAACTGTCCAGTTTTACAAAAGAAGATTGATTTTCTAGAAAATTTTGTTTGTGCAAAATGTCTTTCTTCTCATAAAGAAATAGAAAATTTCGCAAAGTACTTTTCTTGTGAAAATCTTGTTGATTTGAAAACAAAAATAATTTCCTTGAAAAACAATCTGTGGAAAATGATTGCAATAAATGCCTTGTTCTTTAAAAGGAAAATGAAATTTTGAAATCTTCTTTAGAAAGGATGATGGAGGGAGAGAAAAATCTTGATTTGATTTTAGACACATCCAAATGTTCTTTCAATAAAGAAGGATTAGAATTCCAGTCAGAAACAAAGACTTCTTTGAAAAGCAATTTAAAAATCCTACTTCTTTGCAAAATAATGATGGTAAAATTGGACTGTTTGCACATGATTCTCTAAACATGGCGAAACAATTGTATCGTAGTAATCCTTATATTCATCTAGTTCATAAGGTTCCTTACTATACTAGTGTTAAGCGCTGTGTCTATGTGACTCCACATGCTGGGATTGCTTGTCCATATGTATTTGATTTTGTCCATGCTTTTCATACACATACATATGGTGGAACATATGATGCTTCACATGCAAGTGTCAAGAAGGTAGTTCAAATTTGGGTTCCCAAGTCTCTCTGCTTGCTAATGCTTTAGGATCCAAAGTTTGGATACCTGATTCTTTTCTATCATTGTATACACATCACAATAGGAAGGATGCTCACGTCACATGACGGGCAACATATAATGGTTCTAAGACTTAAAAAAGATCTCCAATGGTGAGGTTGTTACTTTTGGAGATGGATTGGAAAAGCACATTGTTGGCAAAGGTAAAGTAAAAGTAATTGACAATTTTTCGCTTCAAAATGTTCGTCTAGTTAAGGATTTGAAATACGATTTATTCTCTTTATCACATCTTTGTGACAACGACTTGGAAGTAAGAACTAAAAGATTTTTGGAAAAAATTTTAAATGAAGATGAAGTTTTTTTTATGGTTGAACGCAAGGGTAAAATGTATATTGCCAATTTTAACAATTTGCATTATGATTCTCCCAAATGTCTTATGGTTTCTGGAAGTTCTGATATTTTTTTGGTTATGGCGCAAAAAGATTAGGTCATGTGAATTTTGATTATTTAACAAAAATTGGTCAAACAACCTTAGTTGCAGGCCTTCCAAAGTTCAAATTTATCAAAAAACATTTATGTGACTCTTGTGAAAAAGGAAAAATAGTTGTCAAACCACATCCTAGAATAAATGTTCTTACAAATAGGCCTTTTCTATTACTTCACATGGATGTTTTTGGATCTTCCAGAACTAGGACACTTGGTTGGAAATTATTGGTGCTTTATAGATGTTACACTTGGGTCTTTTTTCTTGTAGATAAAACATAAGTTTTTGGTGTATTTAGAATTTTTGTCAAAAAACACTCATGGAAATTCTATGAGATTGAAGGTGTTTGTAGTGACTGTGGAAGAGAATTTAAAAATCAATCTCTATGAATTTTTGTGTGATATTGGTATCAAACATCAATTTTTCGAGCCATACACACCTCAACAAAACAGGATAATTGAAATAAAAAACAAAACTTTGCAAGAGAGGGCACGAATAATGTTGTTTGAACATAACACGCCTTTGATTTTTGGGGAGAAGCTGTAAACACAATGTGTTATGTTTCCAATAGAGTACATCTTAGGCCAATTTTAAAGAAAACATCTTATGAGCTCATGTTTGGGCAGAAACTCAGTGTAGACTGTTTCAGTCTTGGATTGCAAATATTATATCCTTAAGAAATGGGGTAATCTGAACAAATTTGAGCCCAAAGCCTTAGATGGCATTTTTGTTGGATGCTCTTATACTTCCAAGACATACAGAGTGTATAATTGTACTCCATAGACTATAGAGGAATCTTTTGATGTAAATTTTGATGAAAAGAATCCAAAGACCGTGAGAGGTATTTCTTTTGATGGCGCAGGTCCAGAAGATGACGACGGTGACATAATTCCAGGCTCTACACCTACTATGGTGACTTCTGAAGTGCTTTCCAATGCACCTTCTCATATTGCTAGACGACATTGATCCGGGAGAATCTCCAAGTCCTGATCGCATGTGGCTTCGCGACCAAATCCTGATCGCATGCGGCTTCGCGACCAAATCCTGATCGCATAAGGCTTCACGACCTTAACCGTATTCGGAAAGGATTCGCGACCATGGATTGGTCCGCGACCAGGAAAAGGAATTTGTTCCCTGTTCGGAATTGTAATCAGATCCGAATGTGTATAACTAAGCTTATATGTTTAGGATTAGTTATATGAGTCTAATACGTTTAGGTCTCTAAGTCTGATACGTACTCATACGATTGGACTATAAATACCTTGTAATAGCTCTAGTTTAGATCATGGAATTCAATCGAAGAGTCATAAAACTTATTTGAGTTTTAGACACTTATAGTTCATCGACGTAGACAAGTGTGTCTAACGTTCGACGTGTAAGTCCTCTTTGAAATAAAGAGTTGTGCAATTACGTTGGGTTTCGGTATTTTCGAGTAAGATCCCGCTATTCCGCATATTAGAATCTGGGCGAGCCTAGTGCGAAAACCAAGGCTAGGTCTCAAACGGATCAAGTTGGTATCAGAGTAACTTTCCTATCCTGTGGATGGTGAAGACTCGCCAGGGTTACAAAACTTCCGGCGAAACTCCAGGCGATCAGTTGACGGATCCTACAGCCGCGTCTCCGACAATGTCTGACGATACCCCCGTTCAAGCTAACCTAGCCGAACAAGTGGTTAAACTCTCCACCGACATGGAAACCGTGCTTGCTTGGATTAAGCAGCAAGCCATGATTGTACCTCCTAGAGTAGGGAAGGTTATGGGTGAGAAGACTGGTGAAGAATTGCGCAGGGCAGACGAAGATGAAGACAAAGGCGATCACAAGACCGACGACCTCGCCAACACCTCCTTAGCTATCGGATCTTTGAAGGTCGACGCTAAGATTGATATACCCATATATGATGGGGTGATCGATGCCGAGAAGCTGGATTCTTGGATCGATCAGCTTGAGACCTACTTTGACCTGAAAGGGTTTAGTAGCGCTCAAAAGGTCAAATTTGCATCTTTGAAGATGAAGGACCATGCCAAGATATGGTGGAAGGCCCTTGTCACCAGTGGTGAAGCTGACGATCTTGCGTGGGGTCAATTCAAACGACTTATGCGACAAGAATTTTATCTAATGGGTTACCTTGAGGAGAGATGGGAACGTTGGCACAGATTGTATCAACGGCGCGACCAGACTGTCCAAGACTATACGACGGAGTTTCGGCGACAAGCAATGGTCATCGGCATCTCACTGTCCGATCCTCAGGTATTTCGGAAGTACACATCTGGACTTCAGAAATCGATCAGTACTGAGCTAAGTCTGTTCAGAGTTCAAGACATCTCGATCGCGAGTACGACTGTTTTGGCGATTGAGAAGAAGAATAAGACCCGCAACGATAAGAACTTGAGGGAGATTTCAACCACGACAAACTCCGGAGAGGGTACCCATGATACGGGTAACACTTGTGAGCATTGTCATGTTGCTGGGCACACAAAAGAGAAGTGTTATAAACTTCATCCTGAACTGCGACCAGAAAGAAAAAGGAGGGATGAACCAAGCACACGAACAGCTATGGTTACTTCTATTCCGCTCGCAGAGGAAATTATCCAGTTGGATTCGATTGAAAAGGCGGACACGACCTTGTCTCTAATGGCAATGCCGAAGGAGAAAGGTTCGGGTTCATCAATTGACCACAACCCGACAGAGGAATTGTTCACTGTTAACATACAGGTGAAGTATGAGGTGGTCGCAGCCATCTTCGATCCCGGAAGCCAAAAGAATTTGGTCTCCTCCGGGCTGGTTCGACGACTTGGTTTGCAGACGACTCAACATCCTCGACCGTATCCTCTGGGATGGTTCACTTCTGACGTGAATCAGCAGATCAAGAGTCAATGTACTCTAAAGTTTGCAATATCTGCTCGTTACATCGACGAGGTTCAATGCGATGTCATCCCCATCGATATTTGCCAAGTGAGTTTTGGAAGTCCGTTCTTGTACGATCGTGATGCCCATTACCACCGAAGAGCTCAAGACTACGACCTCACAAAGGATGGGACGAAATTTATCATCAGCAAAAACGACCACGTCGACACCAAGGACTTGTTGACAGCAAATCAGGCAAAACAGATTGTCAATGCATGCTCAAAGTGTGTGCTGAGCGTGATGCGTCCAGTTAGCCAAGGGGATTGTGATACATCGACTATGGAAAATGATGGTTGTTTGGCGAGCTTGCCTGCAGAAAACAACGTGCTGTTCGCAGAGGTATATCGTCGATCACCACAACGACTAGTTGAAAACGACATGCAATTTGTCTCTACGGCGCCACTATTCAAAATTCGCAATCCTAGCTTTGGGATCAGTGATAGTATTAACCTCGACAAGGGGAAGGCTATCCGCGAGTGGCCAAGGCCACAATCCATGACGGAGGTGCTAAGCTCCATGAGCGCCTATCCATACATTCGATCCGACGATTGTAGCATTGCTCATCGTGTGTTCGTTCCAAAACTCCCAGTCGTTCTCTACGTCATCACGGTTGGTCACCAACGGGTGTTGGCTCCTTCTCAACAGGGGAGTCATGATTCGGGAGGATCTCAGGTCGCGTTCGCAACGGATTTGCGACCACGAAAAGGTTTGCGACATTGGAAAGGTTTGCGACCTTGGGAAGGATTCAAAGTCTTCGAGCCTTCAATGCTGGATGATGAGCCAGATACTATAGTACCATCTGTTGAAGACTTGGTCTATCAACGAGACAAACCTCTACGTGAAGATGTGATTCTGGAAAAGAAGGTGACTACCACCCGCAGTGGCACCAAGGAGACTTTTCGAATCGGTCGGAAAGATCAACGAGCACATGCGGCAAAGTGGTACACAAAAGAAGATGGACAAGCCCAATTTCCACATCTCCAGTTTGATTGTGAGGTCGCAACAGGGGTTGGCTCCTTCTCAACAAGGGAGTCATGATCCGGGAGGATCTCCAAGTCCTGATCGCATGTGGCTTCGCGACCAAGTCCTGATCGCATGCGGCTTCGCGACCAAATCCTGATCGCATAAGGCTTCGCGACCTTAACCGTGTTCGGAAAGGATTCGCGACCATGGATTGGTATGCGACCAGGAAAAGGAATTTGTTCCCTGTTCGGAATTGTAATCAGATCCGAATGTGTATAACTAAGCTTATATGTTTAGGATTAGTTATATGAGTCTAATACGTTTAGGTCTCTAAGTCTGATATGTACTCATACGATTGGACTATAAATACCTTGTAATAGCTCTAGTTCAGATCATGAAATTCAATCGAAGAGTCATAAAACTTATTTGAGTTTTAGACACTTATAGTTCATCGACGTAGACAAGTGTGTCTAACGTTCGACGTGTAAGCCCTCTTTGAAATAAAGAGTTGTGCAATTACGTTGGGTTTCGGTATTTCCGAGTAAGATCCCGCTATTCCGCATATTAGAATCTGGGCGAGTCTAGTGCGAAAACCAAGGTTAGGTCTCAAACGGATCAGACATCCACCTATTCAAGTTATAGGTGTATGGAATGGAAGGACGACTCGATCAAAAATTCCACGGTTAACTCTGTTTTCTCAACATGCTTTGTTTTAACAAATCGAACGAAAGAACATCTTTGAGGCTTTATGTGATAATGATCCGATAAATACAATGCACGAAGAACTGAATAACTTTGAAAGAAAATTGAGCCACCACTCAACCAAAACATCATAGGCACAAAGTGAGTTTTCGAAAACAAGCAAGATCAACATGGTTAGTGGTAAAAAATAAAGCTCTCTTAGTTTTTCAAGATTATAACCAAGTTGAAGATTTGCGTTTTGAAGAAACTCTTTCTCCAGTTGTTAGACTAGAAATTATTCGTGTTCTTTTGGCATTTGCTATTCATAAAGATTTTTAACTTTTTAAATAGATGTCAAAAGTGTTTTTTTTGAATAATTTTATTACTGATGAAATTTATGTCAAGCAACCACATGATTTTCAAAATCCTGATTTTCCAACCCATGTTTATAAATTGGACAAACAGTTTATGGTTTGCAACAAGTTTCTAGAGTTTGGTATGATTGTTTGAAAAAAATATTTTTAGGAAAATATTGGGAATTTGACTTTATACCACTGGTGAAAATGTAAATTCGAGATATGTAAAAAAAAAAAAGACAAATTGATATATATATATATATATATATATATATATATATATATATATATACTTCACTTAATTTTTTAAAAAATATCAATAATACTTCGGACCATTCCTTCTCTACATGTTGTGTTTGGCTCCGACTGATTAGCTTCTACCAGTCTCGGCATTTCCTCGACCGGCCGCATGACCCCTAGACCGCGTACACAAGCCCCAATGAGGTCGTCCTGTGAGTGGATGCATACCAGAGCATGTACGCGCCACTACTCTACGGTCTCGTGCACCGTGTCGACGTGCTCTGTGTTGGCGCGGTGTTCGCGTCCGGCCTCCTCTGCGCAATCCGTTTCCTTGAGAAGCACTAGTAGCGCCTGCATGCGCCAACGCAATTGAGGTCGAGTGCGTGCGGCCGTCGTGGTAGGGGATCATCCGCCCTCTCTGGCCCAGCACCAAGTACATCGATGTTTAGCTTCGTGTGGCCGAAGAACGTGGGGCTGAGTGTCGACTCGAACAAGAAGAACGAGGCGGAGCTGAACGCGGTAGTGAGCGCCGTGCTGCAGTACCTGGCGTCGTTCGGTGCATCGCTGGTGGAGTGCACGAGCTACACGGATGCGGGCACTATACTGGGCTACTACGTGCTGTTCTGGGAGCTGTGCACTGGCGGCACGGCGATGCCACTGTCCGTGTTTGAGGACTATTGCCTCGCCATTGAGGAGGCCCTGAACAACATGTACCAGCAGGGCCGCCACAGCCACGGCTGCCCAGGCGCCATGCCTGCATGCCGCGCACACGCACGCCACTACCGATGTGCACCGTGCCGTGCTACACATGCGCACACCGACATCACTGCGTGTGTGACCAATTCACCTTGTCAGAATGTCATTTTTCAAAAAATTTTGGGTTGAGATCAATTTATCATTTTTAATGATATATCTCAAATTTCTAATTTCGCCAATGATATAGATTAAAATCCCCCAAAAATATTTTAAAATGGGGAGAACCGACAAAACTTTATTCATTCATAATCAAGGGTGTGATTTTTTCGTTGTTCAAATCTATATTGATGATATAATCTTTGGTGCTACTAATGATTTTCTTGTGCAAAGTTTTTCCAAGATTATGACATAGGAATTTGAGATGAATATAATGGGTGATCTTAGATACTTTCTTGAACTTCAAATTATACAAATGAAAGAAGGCATATTTATTCACCAAACAAAGTAGGCTATGGGTTTACTAAAGAAGTTCAAAGGAAACCGGCACACTAATGGCTATCGATGTCAAACTTGGAACAGAAATTGCTGGTGACCCAGTTGATGAGAAAAATTGTCGAAGCATGATAGGTTCTCTCTTATACCTTGCTGCTTCTACACCTGATATAATGTTTGCTGTGTGTTTGTGCGATAGATTTCAAAGTGTTCCTCGTGAATCACATCTTAAGGCTACTAAAAGGATTTTTCAATACTCAAAAGGGAAATTAATTTTAAATTATGGTATCCTAAAGATTCACCTTTCACTTTGGTTGGCTTTTCTGATGCCGATTTTGCTGGTTGTGATATCAATAGAAAACGCACATCAGGCACTTGTCAGTTATTAGGAAAATCTTTAGTTTCTTAGTCATTCAGAAAACAACATTCAGTTTCTTTATCTACTACATATGCTCAGTATGTAGTTGCTGATAGTTGTACTCAAATCCTTTAGATGATGTTTACTTTGCAGGATCTTGGATTAGAAATTAAAAAATACTCCTCTTTAGTGTGATAATATTAGTGTTATACACATCGCAAAGAATCTTGTTCAACACAGTAGAACGAACATACAGAGGTTAGACATTATTTTATCCGAGATCATGATTTATAAAGGGACATTAATCTACAACACATTGAGACATGCCTTCAATTAGCAGATATATTTATTAAGTCTCTAGATGAAAAGAGATATGCAGTACTGAGTGGAGAACTGGGAATCATGCAAGTTCATGATTTTTCTGAGAAAGTTGTATCATGATCGCAAGGAGAGTTTGCATTTAAAAAAAATATTGGAGAGATGATCTTTCAATGAAGATACATGCCATCTGATATATTTCAAGATATGTTTTAGAGATACTAATCTTAAACTTTCTAATTTAGTTGAATAAGAAAGGCATAATTGCTTATTTTAATTATTGTTATGCTTAGTTGGTTTATATCTATCTTCTCTAATTCCATCAATATAAATCATGTGTGCTCAAATGCTTATGGTTGATAGAGATATGATCTTTCTGGTATATTAACTTGAAATAATTTTTGAGCATCCATTTACTTGTATTTGTCATATCTTGCAAAAGAATCAACTTCAATTGAAAATTTGAATTTTTATTGAAAAAATTGTTCTCCAACCTACTTTGCTGGTCGTTATAACAGATGATCTTGAGGGAAACACATCATGACTATGAGTAGACTTAAACTTGCTAGATGGAAGGTTCCAACTTCCACTAAAACAAGGATTGGAGAATTTGAAAAGAAAAGTGGGGATTTTGTAAAAGAAGTGGATAGCACCTCATATTGTTTAAAACAAATAAAAAATGATGACGATTAATCATCTGGAATTAATTGAATTATTAAATACTAAGGTCCACCCTGGTCAAAAATCTATTTGACCACAACCAGTTTTGATCGAGTAGCATCTGAAACCCTTTACACGGAATCGCGACCACATATGTGTGACTAGTGGCTCGTGACCAGTTGCCCTTGACTAGTTACCCACAAAACTGGTCCTACCATTTGTGATCACAGGACCATTAGTTAAAATCACATGAATGCCCCCATCATCACCATAACGAGCAGTTAGAGTACGATCTCCAAGAACCACCAAAGGAACCACAAGTAGTGAGGGAAACCGACGATAACTGTCTCGGGAATCTATACATCTATAAATAGAAATTTTTTGTAAAAAAAAAGGAGATTTCATTGAATATACTCAACATGGGACGTATAGTTTTACTCGATCCATCGAGGGTCTAAACCTGTATAAAAATCCTTGTGCCCCCTCATTGTCTTGATAATTTTTCCTCTTATAAGCCCGACGATCGACTTTTTGATTGTCGACAACTGGCGCCGACCGTGGGGACAATGACGGGGTTGTCTCCTTGTATGATGAAGAAAATGATTTTGAGTTAGATTTTGATAGTCTCGAAGATGACTTTGCCCTTGATTTCGATAGAGAGGGCAATGCCATTTTTGACGTCGAATTTGATTATGAAGATAGCCAATTATTCAAGTTACTGGTGATTTTGATCATGAGGTAACCAAGACGGCTTGTGAACTGTCATCAACCAAGGATGATTCCGATCATCAGGTAAGGCCAGAACTGCCCTCCTAAAAATGAATACAGTGCGCTGGTCGAAACCCCCCCTCCCCCCCATTGGGCTAGATGCCGCATGCGCCGGATCAGCCTGATCGACATTTCTGGCCGTCGGCACAAGGGGAGCCTCTACTTCAGGGGCCACTTGGTCGGTCGCCGTTGTAGCAGGAAGCTGCGACCACTTCTTCTCCTAGTCACAAAGGGCCACTAGCTTCCTCTTCTTCCTTTGGCTCCTCTCAGCCAAAGTTTCCTAGGGCAACTCTACCTTCTCCTTTCACTTTGAGCCCTCTCCCGAAGAGAATGGCTCCAAGCCCAAGATAGACTGACCAAGAATAGCAACATAAATCCTAAGTGGATAATAAGGAAAGAGCCATTAGGTGGGAAAGGGAGTTACCTTTCTCTTTGCTTCCCTCTCTTGAGCAGAAGCATCAATTTCACGTGCGATTCAAGCACAAAAAGAGTTAAGTCTGCAAAAACAAATAAATATTAGACGTTCAATCAGTTGGTCGACACAACGATCAAACGACCAAGGAAACTTACTCTCATTACTGTCTCTAGTCAAATCGTTGTCCCCGGTGTACATCCAAGCCAGGTGATCACGTGCTCGCAGGGGGCTGATACGATGACGGACGACCAATCAAACCCTGCCTCCGCAGGTATTTGATGGTGACCACTTGTCGGAGATGATCTTTTCCAAGAACTGGGGCAACATCTAGCTCGCAATCTTCTTCACGTGATTGCCAGTATAGTACAAAGGATCTGCACCAGGAATGTGGGTGTAGAACCACTTGGATCTCCAATCTGCCTGCAACTCCTTTAGCAGAATCAAGTACCCTAATTTCCTACCTTCCCTAAGGCAGAAATACACACAACCTGGGGCCCCAGAACCTTTGGAATAGTAAGTTGGTAGAAGTAAGAGCAAACCTCTACTGAAGGCTCAACTCCTATATACGCCTCACAAAGGTGAATGAAGACACTCATGATGACTAGAGAATTGGGGATGAAGTTGACGAGCTCCACTTCATAATACTCTATTAACGCTAAGGAACACCCTGGTCGGGAGATGAAACCCACATTCCAGGAACTAGGTAAACAACACCACTTCACCATCAACTTGCACGGGGGCTCTTTCAGCCTTCACCACCAAACGGCGACCAAGTAGCATCTCCAGATCCAAACAACCATCCTCCTCCAGGTCCTTGAGGAAGGCGCTAGTACAAATCAAAGCTCTCCAGCCCGCCATTGATTAGAAGCCGAAAGTTTTTCATAAAAAAAGGTGTGGTTTTTCTTTGGAAGAAAGCTTGTGAAGACAGAAAATGGTGATTGAAAAGGTGCGAATTCGAACCGACGCACAGATAGGGCTGGAAATGAGTCGAGCTCGAGCGAGCCCAGATAGGCTCAGCTTGGGCTCGATACTGTACTGGGCTCAGCTCGGGCTCGACTCAAAATATTAACGAGCTTAGAACCAAGATCGGATTCGGTTCGAAGCAAGCTCGAGCTCGGCTCAACAAATAGATCTCTCTGTTGCCTCACGCAGTCACATCGTTGGGAGCTTGTGCCGCTGATCCACTAGGGCCTGGGAGCCCACGCCGTCGCTTCGCCCGGCGCCTCGGTTGCCTGATCACGCAGTCACACCGGAAGCCCCCGCCGTCGTTCCTCACGAATCCTGAAGGAGCCCACGCGACCGCGCCGCCTCACACGGTCTCGACCGTGCCGCCTCACACGGTCTTCACCGCGCCACCGAGAACCCACGTCACTGCTCCTTACGCCTCCGCCGTGATAGATCTGATGATGCAGCCACTCAAAGTCGTGGAGGACTTGCGAATTGAGGTCTGAGGATTGGAGGATTTGAGGGTTAGGGTTGGGGAATGGCCAAATGGGGGTGATAGTTGATGGATGTGGCTGTGTGAGTGTCCCCCATGGCCCCGTCCTGTGTATCTGTGTCGTGCGTGTCGGTGTCACAAACTCATAGGCCTTCGGCCCATCGCACAACATGACACAGCGCAGGCCCATTAAATGTGTAATGGTAAGTATTAGTAATTCGAGCTTTAACGAGTTGAACTCGAGCGAGCTCAGGAAGGCTCAGGTTAGGCTCGAATTTTCACTCGAGCTTTACCTCAGGCTCGAGCTCAGCTCGTTAAAGGCTTGAGCTGATCTTCGATCCGATCCCGAATAACTCACAAGTTTTGATCTTTTTGTCCAACCCTACGCACAGACACTTTTAAAAATAGTCCAAAATTGGGAATCGAGGCAATCCAAGAAGATACGCACCACTTTGTTTCTTGCACCCTCATCATTATGGTAATTAATGGAAAACATTCCAAACCTTTTCCTATGGAACCCAATGAGGTCATATATAATCTCAAACCAAACAAAACATTTTTTTTGTTAAGTCGATAAAACTCCTAGTCCAATGATCGAAGGATCACTAACGCAACATATAAAAAATGATCCATTCGATTGAGATTAGGGGGCTAGTTGACGACGATTAATCATTTGGAATTAATTAAATTATTAAAGATGAAGGTCCGCCCAAGTCAAAAACCTATCCGACTATGACCAACTTGGTCGAGTAGCATCCAAAACCCTTTACACAAAATCGCGACCACATATGTGCGACTAATCGCTCGTGACCAACCGCCCTTGACTAGTTACCCACAAAACTAGTCGTACCATCTATGATCGTGGGACCATCAGTCAAAGTCATGTGAACTCTGTAGGATCGAGGATGCCGACTAGAGGGGGGGTGATTAGGAGGCTTTTAAATTTTCTTCCCCTCCAGGCAATTTTAATCACGATAATTGAGAGACCTAAATTATACAATGAGGCTTAAAACAATTCAATCAACTAGTTGCATTCAACCATATGAAATATTTAACAATACATGCAACAATAGTGATATAAGCAATTGTGTCAAGATGAATATAAAGCAAATAAGAATTATGCAATTGACACAATATTTTTACCGAGGTCTCGGAGACTCGCTCGGTCTCCCCTACTCCTCGTTGAAGCGCTCGCTCGGAGTCTCGCTTCTATATCCACGAAGGATATCTCACTAGGGTTGCTCCTTCTCCACACTGGATAGGTGAGCACCACACCTTTCACAATCTTTTGTCGGCCTCTCCGACAAACTTCAATTGGAGAGATCTCGGCTCTCCTCCGGCACCGTCTACGCGAAGGCGATCACCAAGAGTAACAAGCCGGATGCGCTTTCACTTGAATCAACCACGTGCTAGAAGCTCAATGATGCAAATGATATGCTCAACACTCTAGCACTAGCAATCTAATGGAGATGAAGTGCACTAAACACTTACACAGTCTCCCTCAAGCTCTCTCTCAAATCTACTCAAGATTTGGGCTCAATTCTAGCCTCTAAATGCAATAACTCAAATGCAACTCAATTGACTAGGTTTTCAGCTGAAGAATGAAGTCTTTGAGCACCCAAAAATGAAGCCAAACACGAAGTATTTATAGCCTCAATGAAAAACTAGCCGTTTGCAAGAAACCGGGCCAAAAGTTGTACAGGCCGGACATTGTCCAGCCACTTCAGACACTGTCCGGCCAGTACAAAAATTTCAGCCGTTGCAAATGTGTCAGTGACCGTTGGGCGAAATTTGTGAAGGCCAGATGGATACCATTTGTCCGGACAAAACGTCCGGACAAATGGATATGTCTCTGTTAACTCTCGGCTCAAAAAACTTGTACAGGCCGGACAATGTCCGGCCATTTCGGACAAAGTCCGCCCATAACGGACAAATGCCCCGCACGGATGCATTTGTCTCTGTTTCATTTTTCGGCTCAAAAAATTTGTACAGGCCGGACAATGTCCGGCCATTTCGGACAAATAGCTCCGGACGAATGCATTTGTCCGGCCACTGCACACTGACAGTAAAACATGCATAACTTTTGATCCAGAGATCCGATTGAGGTGATTTTTGGCTTGTTAGAAAGATAACTCAGAGATCTACAATTTTGTCAACAGGAGAAAGACCTAGAAAGGTCTAGAAACTTCTAGAAAACTCAAAAACTTTCCTGCTGTTAAAATATTCAATCCAAAAATCATCTCAAATGCAATTTTAGAGTATTTGCACATACGGATTTGCCGTTTTCTCGCGGATGTGATTTGTGTCACTTAGCAACGACCACGACCACACAGGTCTTGACATCTGATCAAAAACAGGTGGTCAATAGGGTTTGGTTGAACGTACGCAAGCGAGTCGAAGACTGGTACGACCAGTTCGAACTCCTACGACCACGCCCAAACCCTAAACAGAAAGCCGCCAAACAAGCGACACGACCACGACCACGTATCAACACTGATACGATCAGAATATGTAAATATGACCACGACCAGCTCTAGATAAATAAACCAATTTAAACAGCTGGCGATCACGACTAAGTGCAGTTTTCAAAACATTTAATCTAATGCACATGAACTACACTTAGACTCACTAGTAATGCAAGACACTAGTGCAAGATGATATGAATGCATCTGAGCTTCCGCACTAGATAGATTCAAGCTACTAGTTTCCGACCCCTCTTAATAGTACGGTCAAACTAGTAAAAAGAAACCTATCAACCCGGTCTGTCTCCAAACACCGAGACCGGTAAAACCCTAAGAAAACAATCCTTAATCTTGGATTTTACCTTAGGTGAAGTTCGACCTCGTGAAGTTCGACCGCTCGACGCTCATCATCGCAAAGCTCGATCTCGTTAAGCTTGACTACGCGAAGCTCGACATCTCGACGCCTGTCTTCGCAAAGCTCGTCCTCGCTAAGCTTGACCTTGCTAGGGATGTCTCATATTGTCTTCATCCTCTTCACGCCCTTGTTTGTTTTCATCCTGCAATCATTCTGAGACTAGAACATATACACTCAATGCGCAAACGTTAGTCTCATTTGCAGTTCGTCATTAATCACCACCAGATAAATCACTCCACACAGGAGTTCACTCAACAATTTCTTTCTTCGGTGAAATGACAAAACCAATTTCAATTGAACAACAAATGAGTAATGGATGAATCTCACAATCATATAGATCCATATATGATACAAGAAATGCGCACACGATCCATACTACTCAAGTTATGATATCAATCAATATGGATGACTAACATCATGAGCTCTCTCTCAATCATACATAGAGATATCAAATCCAGAACACGGAGTCATCAACCTTTTGCACAAACATGGATAACTAATCATCCTAAACTCTCCCTCAACATGTGCATCGATATTAAATCCACAACTGGAGTCATCAACCTCAAGATTTAACATATAACATCTTGATCAATCAATTAGCACAAGCTTGATGCAGCCACCGAGCTCATCCTCTACATATGCATCAATATCAAACCCACAATTGAGGAAAAACATCCAATTCAGGGTTTACCGATAATCAGTTCAATTTACTTGTGCTAAATCAGAATTTATCTAAATTGTCATTTAATCATCAAATCTAATATTTTCATATTAGCTTTAATCATCATGGATTTATCCAAAACGTCATTAATCATCAAAACCTAGATACTAAGATCTACCTAGATACAACAAACTCCCCCATCATCACTATAATGAGTAGTTAGGGAACGATCTCCAAGAATCACCAAAATAATCGCAAGTAGTGGGGGGAACCGACGATAACTACCTCGGACAAAACTAACTCTGTACATCTATAAATAGAAGATTTTGTAAAAGAAAAGGGGATTTCATCAAATGTACTCAACACATGATGTAGGATTTTTACTCGATCCATCGAAGGCCTAAATCTGTATAAAAATCTTTGTGCCCCCTCATTGTCTTGATAATTTTTTCCTCTTACAAGTCCGACGGTCGATTTTCCGATCGTTGACAAAAAAAGGGTTGAAACTTCCCACCATTTTCACTAACATAAATAAAAATCATTACAAATTATGTTAAGTGCTACTAATTGAAACACTTTCTTGCAAGTGTGGTGCTCAACGATAACTGCATACAATACAAATATGATGGTTGCTCATGATTATTCTTGTCAATATGTTTAGCAAAGAGTTGTTTCTAACTTCTAATACATGTGGATGTTTGACAAGCCAAAATATTTCAGTTTTGCATAGTTTTGATTCATTAAGAGCATCATGTCATATCTTATGATACTCAGTTGATAGTTCATGTTTAGTGTTTATCGTATATTTTATCATGAATGTATAATGCTATTTTTCTAAGAAAGTGATCTCCACGGTTTCAAAAACTTGATTCATGTTTTGCCAAAGGGGGAGAAAATTGGGAGTTTTTGCAGTTTGATCTTGCATATTCTATTTATAAACTTCAAATTGTAAAATTGTCAAATCATTTCATCAAGGGGGATATTGTGAGAAAATATACTCTTCAATATAATTATAAAATTATTTGTAGGCAAATTTTCTCACTTGAACGTGTTATAGCTTTGATTCTCTAAGGTTGGCCTTTCCCACGACGACTATGATAGAAGTGTGATAAGCAACGCACCGGGGGGTGGTTCCATTAGTGAAAATGGAACTTTACGAAGGGTTTGCAAGCTAGGGTAAAAATTATCAATAGCATTTGACAATCGTTTGTTAATAATTGATATTTCTATCCCTATCAACTTTTAACCCATTTGATTTGACATATATTAATCATTGAACCCTTTAAAGTACCGGTTGTTCCTGGTATGACTTGACATATTCCTCAAACTCAGATCCTCTACTCCGATTTATAAGTTTATTCAATCACTTTGCACACAAGCATGATCACAAGGCAAAAGGAATCTGAACTAGCTTGAACATCCTTCTGGGGAAGGAAAAAGTTCGCAAAATCATATACCGGAGTGTTGCTAAATGCTAATTATGATATATATCTAAATGGACATATGATCTAAGTACACAAATTTTAGATTTAAGGCATGTTTAGGAGGACTTAGAAAAAAAAAAGAGAGGGGTTAAGGCTTGTATATATATTTTTTTTTGTGTGTTCTTCTATATTATTCTATAATTAGTACATCTCTATGATATGCACTAAATATTCTGATCTCTACGTCACACACAGAGATAAACACAAATAAATACACAAAAAGAATAAATAGGCAAGTAGCACTGGAAAGAGGGGCTTCAGTTTTTTTAGTACAAAAGTGATTGAGCTCAATTGAAAAGTCACCACCGTTGTATCCTATATAAGAGGTTTTAATCTTATGTGAAGTCAAATCTTATATGGTATTAAAAATGAAACTCTTCTAAATAGATCGTAATATCCTAAAATACAAACTTAAAAAGTTAAAAGGCACAATAAGTTTAAAGGCTCTTGTAGTTCACTTAACTAACTTTTTAATGACAGACAGCATAAATTCCAGCAAATTGGCTAGGCTTAGTATGGAAACTTCACTGGAAAAAAATAACTCACCAGTCACCGGTCAGCACAACTATCCTAAATCCTAATTCCCCGCCACATCCTCTTCCTTGACTTGCCCCGCCCACCACTTCCTCTTTCTCCTTGTTCCCCCACCTATACCTCCGCTTACCGCCCGACAACCCTCACATCCAAGTTCTAGGGCCACCAGTCAAGTGAGATCTAAAGAGTTGGTGTACCACACCCTCTCCCAACATCACAGCCCCATTTTCATTGTTAGCTATTCTGTCGGAGCTCCACCTGATGATATATCCTACATCTATAACCATCTACTTGACCATATGTAAAATTATGAGTAGATTTGTTACAAAAGTAATAGCTTATAACCTCATTTTTAACATAACAATAACATATCATCAGATGTGATAAATATTCACTATAATTAGTCTCTTTCAAAAGGCAAAGCATCACAACATAGCTAAAGGGAGTCTTAGAAAACAAATTACTAACTATGAAAGTTATCTACACTATATAGCATCAAAATGCTTCGCATCCTACATGAAGGTGAAATGATGAAAGTAATTTTTGTGAGAATACCTTCATATGCTAAATCCAATTTAAGAACTATTAGATCACAAATATATCACAATAAGACAATTATCTTATTTGACCAATCACTTGTCAAAGAGTCCACATAAAAGTTAAAATTAGTTTTCATATCCATATCTAATAGATGTCCGATAGATGTCTACTCAAACATTAAAACATATATCTTTTTTTGGTCATAGTGGTTTTAGTTTATAACCAAACAGCCCACATATCTATCTTTACCGTTAACAAATTATATCTCGGTATGACTAAGGTAAAATTTTTTTTTTATGAAGTTTGCTTCTATTATTGATATCAACCAGTATATCTTGATCAATGGTCACCAATTTGATCTAATAGATTTTATGTTATCACATTTTTCTAGATTGTCGCATATTTTTATTTTAGGTTGTCATATTTATTTTAGATTATTGTATTTTCTTATTTTAGATCATCGCATTTTTATGTTATTACCTTTTTTAGATTGTCGCATTTTCTCATTTTATATTATCACATTTTTCTCATTTTAGATTGTCTCATTTTTTATTTATAGGTTGTTGCATTTTCTTAGTTAATGTTGTTGCATTTTTATTTTAGATTGTTGTATTTTTCTTATTTTAAGTTGTCCCATTTTTTTAGTTAAGGTTGTTGCATTTTTATTTTAGAATGTCATATTTTTTTAGAAAATTTTTATATATAAAAATTGTGAGCAATTTGGTTGTGCTCATTATATCTAATAATTGGAATTTATTCGAGTTTTGTTAATGGGTAAATATTTGTTTTTTAATTTTGCATACACTTTCCTCCATCTTAAATCAAATCTCTCTTTTTAGATCTAACTCTTCTAGAGTTTATCAAACTCCTTCAATTTCTTTTGCGGCAACAACCTGGACAACGAATGAAGGCGAAATGACAGTGGTGCCGACAATCATGGGTGGAGACAGTGGGATGTAGCGGCTACGAGAGAGACGAGCATTAGGAATGAGCGGACATTATGACGACAGTTTGGTGAGGTGATGGTGACCAGAGGGAGAGAATAAAATAGGGCACGACAATGAGATTGGAGGATGAGAGAGAAGTGTAGGGAAGGAATGATGCAAATTTTTTAAGAAAAAAATAGACATATAGATCAGAGATGCCCCTTTATTCTTTTATGCTTCATTCTTTCGTATGATAGGCATTTGGCTGTAGTCAATACTAACTACAAAAAGCAAAAGACGGCTGGAAACGACACAAGGCACGGCAAGGACAAGTCCAGGCGATCGCGACATGGGGGCCCGGAACGGGGAAGGCAGCTGAGAAATTCTTTGCTTTGGAGGGTGAGGTAGGGTTTAGAAGGGAGAAGACCATCAAGACCTGTTGGCCGAACACGGCAATCGAGTGACGTGGTTTAATGTCAGAATTTGTTTTATACACCCACTCACAAGATCAGGAAGAAATCGATCGCCATTCACAACCAGAAATCATCATCAGCAGAACACTTGACTTTGCCCTCAATGTGTTATCATCCAACCATGAAACTCAATCATGTGCTTACATATAGTCATGTATCACGAAATCCTCACTCAGTGAACAGCATTTATGTAACCTCCAATCATGTGCCATCAAATGCCACATCGTAGCCCAAATTAAAAGAATAAAAGACGGCATCCAAGAAAAAGCCTGAATTTTAACAGCTGGTACGTAGTGTTGTACCATACCGGCAGTAATGCCATATTGGTTAGGCATACTGCAATTGCCAATTAGTAGCATGCCATAGCTGTATTCCAAGACATCTTCAGTTCGTACAAGAGCTGGCAAAAATTACACGCTGGAAGAGACTACGACAAGAACAGGTCGAGTAACCCTGTTCAGTACACAACAATCCGCGTATCAGTCGTGCATAGTATCAATATAAACCTGGATTAGATTAGCATACACCACTAGCTTTTCAGGAAGCCTACCGCTCACAAAACACAAGGCAAGAAGGGGGGTGGGGGTAAGCAAAATTTTGTTGCCTTAACTTAGCTGGCCTGAATATGCTTATAGAAAAAAAAAATCCAATCAAAACTGATATTACAGAACACACAAGCCACACATTGCTAGCTATGGGAAATAGCCAGGGCAGTGGAATCATTGAGCACCTTACGAGCGCGCCAATAGACAGCATTTGCTGTTTCTGATGTCCCCACCTAGTTTTCAGATAGGTATAACAAAAATTGATGGTAAGAACCATAAGGAACAAAATGAAGGGAAAAGGAACAATAACCTCACCTTCAGTTCCATTCTGTAGTAGTTTCTCCATACTTCCCTGTCCTGGGGATAGAGGCCAGTTGCCGAATCATACAGCTTGCGAGCATTCACAAGGGCATCATGATCTCCAATTGAGGCCAGGTTAGCCTCCAGCTCTATACAGTATTGGAAGAACTTGAGACTTGGACGTGGTAAAGCCAGAAACCTGCACAAATCTAGAGTTAGAAAGACATTTGCAGTATGACTCAATCCCCAACACCCACCAGGCACTATGCCTGAAGTTATCTGCTTTAAACTTCCAATGCATTAACAGCAGCAATTGAAGATCTTTTTCTTTTGATGAAAACAGTTGCAAGGACCTACTGTACCAGATTTTATAAATAAAAGTATTTACAAAGGAAAGGGAGAGAAAACAAAAGAAAAAAGTTACAAAAGTTCAATCCAGCGCAAGATGGCAAATTTCTTTTCTTCCTTAGCAATTAAAGATCTTCAAGAACATTCAACCAAGTACCACAAACATGTATATCAAAAGGATCACTGTACAACTATGCCATCTGCAGATATGCCACAAGACAGTGTTACCAACATTTGGATAAACAAAAATAAAATCCTAATACATGACTACCGCTATAAGTATTGAAATCACATAGCTTGTTAGTCCAATTTCAAATGATTAAGACTCAAAAATATGTTGTTTCTTAGAACCCAAAAATACACTAGCAATGTACTTGCAGAATTACAACATATTGTTAAGAGTGTGAATACAACCTGGTGCAAGCATGCCAACTGCACGTAATTTTAAGGCGAGTTACAAGAAGGAAAGCAGTCAGCTGGCAGTAATAAATTGAGGAAGGCATTAAGGTAAGAAATATGTCACATTAGATTTACAGAGTAGGAACTACTTTTTGTCTTGGCAATTGGCATATATAGCATAACATAGTTCTTGAATCAACCAATGCTTTGAACAATAGTTCCTAAACAGCAGGCTGTATCAAAGTTAGCAATAGCTTAGCACACTCATTATGTTATATTGGAGTGCACATTGCACACCTTAAACAATTTCAAGTAAAAGGACCATAAAATTTCATACCTCTTATACATCTTTCTAACTTGCTGAATACCATCTCTTTGCAGAACGCATCCTATGATGGATGAAGAAATAGAAGCTCCACAATCACTTCCACCAGCTGTACTTAATGATAACATTGCACATTTCACCAGCTCTTTAAAATAGATCTCCTCATGAGAAAACAATTTAATGGCCTGAAATACATTATGAAGAAACTTTTACACAAGCATGAAGAATTGCATTATGGCTTCACGAAAAGTAAACTGCTTCCAGGAAGTTGAACGAATATGAGGTAGATGCTGCAGTTCAGGAAGTCCTTCCATGAAAGTGGTGTTACTTTTGATGAGGTGTCTAAGTAATGGTTGTGCTGAGATAAATGTTGCCTCCATGATAGAGAGGCCAACATGTGTTGATATTTAAGAAGCATGAGAGAAGGAAAGAGAGGCAGAGGAAGTAAAAGTAAAACATTAATTTGTTCTTCAGTGGTGCCTAGATTACAATGTTAGATCCGTCAGACCTTATAAATGAAGCATTGTACAAAAAAGACTTGGGCATATGCTCGATCCAATACAAATTAAACCAAGGAAGATCGTAACTCCACTAAAAACAAAGGGGCAACACAAAATTTGGCCTAGAACAGCAGTTATCACAGGGGAATAAACCCTGGAAAATTGGAATCTACGATAATTGGAAAAGAAGAGATTGCAATAAGTCTATGAGACATACCATAAGCCAGAATCCCTCAGCCTCAGATATAGATAACTTAGAAAGTGTACTCTTAAAAAGATCAAATAGAGAATTCAAGTTGTCCTTGCTAAAGGACGAACCACCAGTTGCAAACCCCTTTGCCTCCATAGAGGCTCTCAAACTCCACAAATCAGCAGCACATGAAAGAGGATCTCCACAAAGCTCTTCTGCAAGATTTCTAGCTTCCTCAAATCTTTCAAGTTTCAGATAAAGTGAAACATATTGGCAGGCAAGATCGTCAGTAAGACATCCACTTGCTTTAGCCTTCTCATAAACACTCAGTACAGATGAAGTGAACTCCGAAGCATCAAACTCAGCACCAGAAAACAATGGAATGGAGTTTTCTCTGTCCGGGAATAGAACATCCATCCAAAATTTTGCATACAGAGAGAACATTTCGGATGTTTGCAGCCTTCTAATAGCTTCATCATACACCTACAATCAGTTCAAAAAAAAAAAAAATGAGTAGAGTGCCTTCATGAACTTGGAATGTTTAGAAACGGATGTTGGATGGGCTATATCTCAATAGGACAATGCATGAAGGATTTTTATTTGCAATATTTTCTCATAAACAATATAGAATGCCTAAAGATTGACACCCTGCTACAACCTAAAATAGTATATTTAAGTTCGTACTACTTGCAAGAGACCACTCAGAATTGCCAATTTTTCTTTAGGCATTTTGGTTTGCAATGTGTTCATAAACAAGATGAACAACGTCACAGAGGCTTCAAGTCTACATTGCAGTATTTCTTTACAAGTTGCGTTGTCAACTTGTGTCCATGGGAGCCGTTTTCTGATTTGAACAATCATCTCTATTTGATCTCTCCATGCAATCACATGCTATTACTACAAAGGCCTCCACCACCCCCACGGCCCCACCCTCCAAGTACCTTCATGAAACTAGAATTTCTAGAAACGGATGTTGGATAAAAGAGCTATATCTTGATAGAAAAATGTATATGTGGTGAATGACAAGCAAAATAAAATATAATGTTGATTTTGTCTGAATAAAAGGGCATACCAACTCTAAATAGACAAAACCTTAAAGGAGAACTAATATACCGTACCAACAAGTAAACATCAAAGATATAATAGAGGATCGCATTAACACAAAAAACAGATTTGAGAAAAAAAACATATATCAATATTTCCCAGTTTTGCAGATAATTTGTGACAGTAGAATTGTCAATAGAATGATGGAATAACGTTTTTAGTTTTTACCTGTACCGACTTGTTCAGCTTATTAGATAGAGCTTCCTTTCTGTTCAAAATATTGGAATTGGTTGAATCACTAAGCTGAAGCCTAGCAAACCAATCCCAATAGTCCACGTCATGAGAAAAATCTTTCTTCAGAACATCCATGACCTCTATCTTCAACTCATCAGAATGTGCTAAGTCAACACTATTTAGTATCTCTAAGAATCTCTTCCGCAAGGTTAAACTTGATGGAAGAGCTTCCACAGCACCATGATATATGGTTTGAATGATAAGCAATCCTTGCTGCCAAAATAGGTCTTCTTTATCATCCAGAGCAACTCCCTGCGAGCCAGATTCCTCAGGAGCTTCTCCTTGTTCGTTGAGTGGCATGAACAGCTCCTTGTTTTCCTCTTTCCAAAGACTTGCATCATTATTCTTCTTTTGAAGTATCTTGACATCCTCTCCAAGAGCTACTTTTCGAGCCTTCAGCTTGTTAAGATAAGTGAGCTCCATACGAAGATACTCAATCCACATATCCTCTGATTCTGGACAAGACCTGAGACCACTTTGCATGAGTGCACGTGCTGCAGCTACATTCAAGTTCTGATCAAACTCCCATGCTGCTGCATATATCCAAAGCCCAGGAACCTTGGGATGATAGCGAATAGCTTGGGCTAGCACCTGCAAATAATACAACAATTATGAACATTACTACTACCATAAGCAATGTATGTAAGTTAGCACCTACAAATATTGCATTCAACAGGGGTATCTGATATTAGCCTACAACATAAATTTTTGCAAAGGCAATTGATTATAATACGAAAACTATACAAATGAAGACCGAAAAAAAAGATAAGTAAATGAAGTAAAACCACAAATTAAAAGCACTAGATTTCCAAACTAAACACACCAAGAACACAGAAAGTTCTCAACCTTGATAACTTATAACCCTGAATTGTAATTCAGATCCCAAATTCACACAAAATTTGCTAATCAAACAAGGAATTTAAAAGGCCCCGGTGTTTTGCTAAAGTTTAACCTTAATTTTCAATGCATAACCCAAAATTAAAACAAACTAGGAGAATACCGCCCATTCACAGGTCTAAAATAATATAAATTTTTCTAATATGTGAATCACAAATAAAATAATAAAGGAAAGGGTAAAAAGTAAAATAGATTTAATTGCTCATTTTTAAATAAAATAGTAAAATATTTAGCATTTGTTTCCATTTGAACATCGTACTGAAGTACAACACATCAGGTACACTAACTACAATAGTTGTATGTAAAAAAATTATTAAATAAACAGGTTTTAGCAACCAAAATCACTTCTACCAGCTTGGCAAGCCAGAAACAAAGGAGAAACAATCAGTCATGAGAGCCATTACCAAGACAAATAGAACTAAAGTGAGTAATAAAAGTATTCTCAGAGGAAAGTGCTCATTTACTCATTTCCGTGCTTCCTCTCTCACGACTCGACACCAATGATGTGTACATGGACACAAAATCTAGGCAAATTTTCATTTAAAGAGCTACGTATAAAAAAATATTAGAGATGATAGTGTTGCTGGCTAAAACATGACCTGTATGCAGTATCTGAAATCACATATGATACTACTGTTTGAACTGGTACAAATGCCTAGATTATGTTGGTAAACTAAACATGTTTCAGTTACTTGTTCTCATAGTTGAATGATTGCAGAATTATAGCAAAAGAAAACATAAACCTAGCAGTACTAAAACAACAAAAAATGATTGGGCAGACTAATTATTTAGAAGTATTGTATAGCAACTATGCAAAATGATTATTTGGAAAGAAATTTATGTGGATTAATCTGCACATACTTTATTAAATGATTATTTCAGATTTCACCAACACCAGCTAAGAAGAAAATGCTTAATGTCTGAAAAGATACTTGGCAGCCAGAAATTGATGCATACAAAATCTAGTGCAGTTGAGAGAAGTAAAGAAAAATGACCTTTTTTTATATCCAGAATAACTCCAATCAACCAAATCAATGCAGCAGCCCTATCATAACATTTTGTAATTAGCTAATCCAGAGATTCTCAAATGATATGATCAATTCATAAAAGAAAAAAAAATTGTAAGTCTTGATCTCAAACATGATTGTTAGAGGGTCAGTTGTATCATCTGTCAGAGTTAAAAGTTTTATCTTTTGACTTGAATATATAAACGCTTTTAATAGTAGTTAATTGCATGTGCTGGGTTGCTGTGACTTCTTTGTTACACATTATTTTTCTCCCTATAAATAGAATGGTTAGATGAAATAGTTACACAGATTGCAGTTCAAATAAGAACTGTTTCCTAAATTCAAGAAATACAGCTTATCTTGGTCACACGACAATGCTTGCCAAAAGGCGGAATTGAACTCTTAACAATTTAAATGTCTTCTGCCATAATTGGGCATTTTATTCTGTTTCCATTTAAGATTGCTTTAAGTTGATGTCTGTAAAAAACATATAAATGCAAACAGTATTTTCCAAGCAAATGGAGGTTGCGGCAGTTCCCTCCTCCAGGAGACACATCACTTCCAGGCAGATTACAATGGTTTGGATGTTGGATTGTTACAATGAAATGATGGAATGGTTGCAGCAGTTTCCTCTTTTCTAGAAGATGTACTGCATGTAGGCAGGTTCAACGGTTTGGATGTTTAATTGCCATCATTAAACAGTCAAAGAAAATTTGATAATCCTCACAAAGAGGGGCTTGCTTGCAAGTCAAAAATAGAATATAGAAAGATTTTCCAAGAATCCCAACTAAATATGCCAATAAATCAAGAAGGCTATCAACTTTGCTAACTTCTGAACCTTTTCCAAACCATACTTCATGTTCTCTAAGAACTCAACAAAGGCAGAAGTTTATCAACCTTTTCCACTATAATGTGTTGCACTTACCTTGAACGCATCAATGCATCCCCCAAAATCCACATACCTAAGAAAAATAATCTTGTGAATTATAACCCTCAGAACCTATTAAAAACACCTTATTTAATGCATAGCCCAAATTCAACCAAATTTAGAAATTAGATAATAATAACCTGAAATACTCCCAACTTAGATGACTTTGACCCTCTAAACTTCATCACACCGACCAAATTCACAAAGTACCAAATTGAACAAACAAAAAACATGAAAGCTCCCAACATTGCTAACTGTCAGTCCCGATTTTAATGCATCACCCAAAATCATGCTAGATTTCAAAGTCAGACACGTGTTTCTCAACTTTGCTTTCTAACACGAAATTATAATGTGTAGCCCTATCTTACACTAAATTTCCAAATGAAACATTCAAGAACCTAAAGTCTTGCAACATTATTTACTTCTGAGCTAAAATTATAACATTAACACAATCTCCACTAAATTTCCAAACCAAGCACATCAAGAGCTGATAGGACTGCCGTTTTGCTAACTTATGAGCCAAAATTATAATGTGTACCCAATCTCACACCAAATTTCCATGTCGAACACAAAATGAAAGCAAAAAAGCTCTCTGCTTTGCTGACTTGTCAGCCCCTAAACATTAATGTATAGCACAAATTCACACCAAATTACCAAACACAAACACAGTAGCAACTCAACAAGGGCAAAGTTTATCAACCTTCTGTTACTTTACTGCTCACTGCATCAATTGTACCTGAAATCGACACCCCCCAAACAATTCGCAACCAAACTGAGAGCTCACCAGAAAGCTTCTAAATCCATTATCCTCACAAGCCAAAGCTCAACTCAAGTAACAATGCGGCACTAGAGACTTAACACACACCCACCTGCTTCATCCGGCCATGGCGCTTCTCGCGGCAGAACTCGAGGTAGCGGAACCAGAGGTCGAGGTCCCCCTTGTACCTGACGGTGGCCATCCTGTAGATATCCAGCACGCGCAGGACGCCCGCGACGTCGGAGATTGACTTCTTCCACTTCTTCTTACCCTTCCTCCTCCTCCCGCCCTGGCCGTCCTCCTCGTCGGGGGGGTCGTCGGGGCCCGCGCGGATGATGGCGCGCTTGCGGAGCATGCGGAGGGAGTCGAGGCTGAGCTCGTAGGAGATGTAGTCGAGGAAGTCGCGGCGGAGCGGGGACGGGCGGCGGAGGCGGAACTCGAAGTCGCGGCGGCGGCGGACGACCTCGTCGAGCTCAGCGCGGGAAAAGAGGCCGCGCCGCTCCAGGTCATCCAGCTCGCCGGGCATCCGCTCCAGCCGGTACAGCACCACGTCCGCCATCTCTCGCTTCTTCGGACTAGGGTTGAAGGTTTTGGGAGGCGGACGAGGAGACCGGCAAAACGAAACGGGTGGAAGGGAAGCAAACCTAGAGATAGAAGGGCTCGGTGGCTGGACCTCCTCCTTGCCGGCGGCTTGCCGGTGGTGAACAAATCGACCGCTTGGAGGCAAATCGGCGAGGAGGAGGCTAGGGCAGCCGAGAAGTTGGAAGAGAGAATGGAGTAGTGGGCCGGTTTCGTGCAGGTTAAAAGGATCCGAAAGTTGCTTAAAATGTTGGCCCAGTCTGGTGTGCCGGTCCGATATTTCAAGGTTTAAGGCTTTTAGTTTAGGGTCAGTTTGGCCAACTTATAAGGCATCTTGAATGGTATAGACGAGAGACAGAATTACACCGTGACTCGCAGGCATGAAGCTTTTTTTATAGTCAAGCGCTTGCTCTTAGAAGATTTTAGAGGAGAGATAATAATAAAAATTATTCGTTTATTTATTGAAAGAGAGAAAAAATAGAAGAATACTTAATATCGAAAACAAGGGAGGTAGGACCTAACTCACAGCTGTCGCTATGTGAAGCAGTAGACCTGCTGCCCTGTGGTTGAACTTGACCGAGAAAAAAAATTTTAAGCCGAAGCATTAGCAGAGCGACTACTCCATGAGGCCTAATTCAATAAGCTGATGGTGAAGGTTTATGTTTATCTTTAAGGATAAGTTCGAATTTTAGGGTATTTGATAGAGTTTTACTTTTAACTTATAAGTACAGATATTAAAGTTATTTCGAGACTTATTCTATAAGTATAAATCTTTTTTGAACAAGAAGTCCTCAAATGAGCTAAAAGGAGTCTTATTAAGCTTACAAAGCTGAATTTGCAATAAGCCAACTTATTTAATAGCTTAAGCTCAGCCAGACACACCATTATGGACGTGTTTGTTCAAGTTTACTAGGCTTTAAATTCTCATAAACTAAAGTTGAGCCAAAAAAGAGGAGTGATTGGGCTTATAGGGTGTCTGGTTAGGCGTATAGGCTTATAAGCTGAAGTTACAGTCAAACACCTAGTTTATTCTAAGCTTTATTCTTTAAGTATAAACTCTTTTTTGAACAAAAAGTTCTAAAAATGTTAAAACCAGTGGAATTATTAAGTTTACAAGCTGAAACCCCAATAAATCAACTTATTAGAGAAACTTAAACTCGATCAAACATACACGTAAACTGATTGAAAGCTAACATTATGACCAAACACCTCTTAAACCAGTTTATTAGGAATTATTAAACTTTGTCAAATACACCTTTAGTATGTTGAATTTGGAGCCCGATTTTGTGTCAGTATCATATCAAGCTTACCCCTTGCCAAAGAGTTTAGTCCTAATGGTCTGCTGGGTTGGACTATGGCTTTTCCAAAAAGTCAATTTTTGGGGATTATTGTGAAGAAGTGCAAAACTCATGACTTTCTCTTTTTGTACATTTACATAAATGTATGTTGTTTTATATTTCTTTTCTTGTTTATAAATGTATGGTATTTTACGTTTTTGAGAATAATTTCTCACATTTTTTTTTCTTTATGCCCTCTCATTTTACAAAGCTTACATGCTTATAATCAATATTCTGCATAGACTTAAATAAAGGTTAGACTGGTCATTCTAAGTCATGTCTTAATTCTTGTCATGAGAATAAAACTACATACATTTATAAAGATTAGATAATTGTTGGTTTAATAAAATTTTAGCATTTGAACTTTATAGGGAGGTGTTAGAGGATTGGCCAGGGTGAACTTTATAAGCACAACCCCCCGATGACCTTTGGCCCACACACTAGAGACTAGGATCAATCCATGTGGAATCACCAAGCCTCGCATGTGAAGTGCCCCCGCCTCGCCTCTCAAACCTTTGGCAAGTTTACTTCAAGTCTTTGTTAACAAGACCACTTCACAGTAGGCCCACATGTTAGTTATAGCTAACAAAATTTTCAAAGTAAAAAAAAAACCCTTAATATTGCAACCAACTCCTCCCTCTCTCTCTCCTCCTTGCTGCATCTCCATGAGTAGATCCAAAAAAAAAAAGACAAGGGTCACATTGGCTTGCCCGTGAGGCTTGCTTAACGCAGCTAGCTGTCAGATACTATCACCAGCTTCTCAGCTGGCATGGCCCCCAATAGTAGAAGCCCTTGGCCCCCCACTCGTCCACACCACCAACTTGTTAGTAGAGGCTGGGTCGCTCCTGTGAGGCTAGGATAACACCTAGTGCCACCAGCGCTCAAATTCGGCAAGCAATCAACCAACCAGCAACCACCTTGTCTCACATTTGATTCCTTTTGGCCAAGTTAAGTGCTCAAAGGTATTGCTCTTGAGCTCCTCCAAATCTTAGCTAGGGTTTCTTTCTAAATCCTAAATTCCTAATTACTCAATTATTTGTCATTTGCTAATTTCTATTTGGAAATGAAATTTGCTAATTGCTTATTCCTCAATTGTTTACAATTAGCTTATTTTAGTACTTTTTTAGATGTGATTAGGTGAACTTTGTTGGAGAACGGGTTGCTACTCTAGCGATAATTTCAAAAATTTAACCCAAAAACCCAAGAACCATACAAGCATAAAATCATATATTAGAAGTTTACCACTGTTGGATCTAGGTCGATCTAGGTATCTAGGTTTTGATGATTAATGACGATTTGGATAAATCCCTGATAATTAAAGTTAATTTGGAGAATGTCAAATTTGATGATTAAATGACAATTTAGATAAATCCTGATTTAGCACAAGTAAATTAAATTGATTATTGATAAACCCTGAAATGGATGTTTCCTTAGTTGTGGGTTTAATATTGATGCATATGTAGAGGGGGAGTTCGGTGGTTGCATCAATCTTGTGCTAAGTGTAAATTGGAATGTCATGAGATAAATTCTAAATTTTGATGGCTCCTTATTGAGGTTTTGATATCGATGCATATGCTGAAGTGGAGCTCATCATATTGGTCATCTGATTTGATTGCCATCATGACATGTGAAGTATAGATCGTGTGCGTATGTCTTTATCATATACGGATCTATATGAGTGTATGATTCATCTCTTACTATTTGTTGAATATGGTTTTGTCATTTCACCGGAAAGAGAAATTGTTGAGCTAACTCCTATGTGGAGTAATTTCTCTAGTGATGAATGACAAACTGATTATGAGACTAACGTTGTGCATTGAGTGTATGTGTTGTAGTCTCAGAATGGTTGTGAGATGAAAGCAAGCAAGAGCGTGAAGAGGATGATGCCGATATGAGTCATCTCGAGCAAGGTCAAGCTTAGCGAGGTTGAGTTTTGCGAGGACAAGCGTCGAGTGGTCGAGCTTCTCGAGGTCGAGCTTTATCGAAGGTAAAATCCAAGATTAAGGATTGTTTTATTAGGATTTTACCGGTCTCGGTGTTTGGAGATAGACCGGGTTGAGAGGATTCTTTTTGCTAGTTTGACCGTATTATTAAGAGGGGTCAGAAACTAGTAGCTTGAATCTATCTAGTGCGGAAGTTTAAATGCATTCATATCATCTTGCACTAGTATTTTATCGCCTTTTGCATGGCTAGAGAGTCTAAGTGTAGTTTGTGGTGCATTCGAGAAAATACTTTGAAAACTGCACTTAGTCTTGATCGCCAGTTATTTAAATTGGTTTATATTTTAGAGCTAGTCGTGATTGTATTTGCACATTCTGATCGTATCCTTGTTTAGGGTTTGGTTGTGATCGTAGGAGTTCAAGCTGGTCGTACCAGTCTTCGGCTCGCTTGCGTACACTCGACCAAATTCACCCGACCACCTGTTTTTGATCGGATATTCGACTTGTGGTTTTAGTTCGTAAATCATATTGGTCGTGGTCGTCGCTGAGTGTCAGCTGAGATATCCGCGAGAAAACAGCAAATCCGTATGTATTAGATATGTTTTTTGTGTTGGACATTTTGGCAGTCGGAAGGTTTTTAAATTTTCTAGAATTATCTAGGCCTTTCTAGGTCTTGCTTTTGTTGAAAAAATTGTATCCCTTTGAGTTATCTTTACAACAAACCAAAAATAACCTCAATCGGATCTCTAAATCAAAAGTTATGCTTATTTTACTATCGATGTGCATTGGTTAGACAGTGTCCTGAATGGCCAGACAATGTCCGACCTGTACAAATTTTTTGAGCGTGTTGCAAAATGTGAACCAGAGACGTTTACATCCGTCTGGGGGCTTTTTTTTGGACGGGTCGGACTTTGTCCGGTGTGGCCGGACATTGTCCGGCCTGTACAATTTGTTTGAGCCGAGAGTTAACAGAGACAGATATATATGTCCGGGGGCTTTTGTCTGTCATGGCCAGACATTGTCCGGCCTTTACGAAAAAAATCCCCCAACAGTAACTAATGTTTTGCAACGGTCGAAATTTGTTGTACTGGCTGGACAATGTGTGGCCTATACAAAATTTCGCCTGTTCGTGGCAAACGGCTAGTTTTCTTTGAGGGCTATATATATCTTGTGTTTGCATTTATTTGGGGTGGCTCAAGAAGTTGATTTCTCTATTGAAAAGCTAGCTAAGTTCATTGCATCTAGAGGCTAGATTTGAGCCCAAAATCCTTAGTGGATTTGAGAGAGAGCATTTCGGAGAGGTTGTGAGTGTTTAGTGCACTTCATCTCCATTTGCATGCTAGTGCTAGAGTGTTGAGCATTCATTTGCATCTTTGAGCTTCTAGCACGAGATTCGTTCAAGCGAAAGCGCATCCGACTTGTTACTCTTGGCGATCGCCTTTGCCTAGACGGTGTCAGAGGAGAGTCGCGATCTCTCCATTGAAGTTTGTCGGAGAGGCCGGCAAGAACTTGTGAAAGGTGTGGTGCTCGCCTATTTGGTGTGGAGAAGGAGCAACCCTAGTGAGATATCCTTCGTTTATATAGAAGTGAGGCTCACGAGTGAGTACTTCAACGAGGAGTAGAGGAGACCGGGCGAGTCTTCGAGACCTCGGTAAAAATATTGTGTTAATTGCGTATTTCTTATTCATTTTATATTTACCTTGACACAATTGTTTAACTCATTAGTTGCTTGGTGTATTGTATAATTCATATTGAGTTTTTGCAACTAGTGTTAAATTGTTGTTGCATGTTGAATTGCTTATTCCATATGGTTGCATGCAACTAGTTGATTAGATTGTTGTTAAACCCTTTGCAACCCTAGGTTATCCTAAACATCTTTTAACGTTGCTTAGTTGAGAAAGAAATTTTAAAAGCCTCCTATTCACCCCCCTCTAGTCGGCATCCTTGATCCTACAATTGGTATCAGAGTAAGGTCTCTCTTTTATCTGCTTTACCGCTAGAGAGAAAAGATGAATTCACTAGAGAATTTTGGATTGATTGCTCCTCACTTTGATTGCTCAAATTATTCACGTTGGAAAATTATGATGAGTACTCATCTTGAAGCATTAAATTTAAAATTATGGAGGTTAGTGCAAAAGGGTATAACCAATTCATCATCTTCGGATAAGCACATTCACCTCTTAGACTCAAAAGCTAAAGACGTGCTCCTTAATTCACTTAACCATGATGTGCTAGAACTAGTGAGTGAGTGTTCGACTGTTCACGATATTTGGATCACTCTTGAGTCCTTATTTGTGGGCACATCTAGCTTTGTACATGCTAAGATGCGCTTATTATTGCAGGACTATGAGGCATTTGTGATGTTGGAGCATGATTCACTCTACATCATATATGATCGCTTGATCAACATCACAAATGAGCTCAAAGCCCTTGGCGCTAATATTTCCGATCTAGACATTTGCAGAAAATTACTCTAGGTGTTGCCGGAAAGTCGCTATGGTGGTTTCACATCTACTCTTGCGAACGGTGATCTTTCCGACACTTCATCGAGTGAGCTCATTGACATGCTTGTGTCAAATGAGGCTATGCCCAAGTAAAAGGACATGTGTTCTACCTCCGAGCATATCGAGGACGATGATTTCAATGCGGAGGATAGGGAGCTTTCGAGCGAGTTTAAGGACATAAACGATGTGGTTTGCCCAAGCAAGACAAAGGCAAAACCTTGCAAGAAGAGCTCAAGAAAAGCTAGAAAGAAAGCGTCGAAGTTGAAGTCTTCATCTCAAGGCAATTCTTTATGCCGTACCGCATGCGACTCGACGGTATCAAACTCTAACCTCTCTAATAATGAGCTTATGGATATAATTGTAGAGTTAAAAGATTTACTTGGCAATATGACTAAAAACTTTAGCACTTTAAAGAATAATTATTCATCCTTAAAAGTGAAATATCAAGAGTTAAAGAATTCTCATGATTCTTTGCTCGCCAAGGATACCATTAGCTCTACATGTATTTTAGATGTTAGAGTTGCTTGTGACTCTCCTATTGATCCATCTTTAGAGTTACACACTTCTACCTCATATGCTAGCGATAATTCAATTGTTAATTTGTGGTTAGATTCAAATGCTAGCTTTGTGGATACTAGTACTTCATGTGATAATATGTCTAATGATTTAATTATTGATTTACATGCTTGTACGGATGATACTAGTAACTCATGCCATGATTCATCTAGAGACTCATTTCTATGCCATGGTGTTAGTTCTAGTCGATCCTCATTTGATATGCCTAGCTCATCTAGTGATTTTTGTGCTATGTATTCTAGTTCATTTACTTGTGATGAGATACCGTGATGTTCTTATCATATTTCACATGTTGATACGGAATCATCTCAAGCACCTAAAATTGAAAATGATGAACTTAGGAGTAAAGTAAATAGATTGGGCAGTAACCTTACTAGATGTCATAGTGCTATGCTTGCTAAACCCCCTTTAGATCATAAGAATTCAATTAAAAAGGGAAAATTAAATCATGCACACTCAACTAGTAAGAGGCATTATATATCTCATCACACTCATCCAAATTTACTCAAAAAGCCCTCTTGAACTTCATGTTCCTCATGTCACTCAATAGGACAATATTCGCATGAGTGTGTGTCTAATGCTTTTAGAGATGTTTCTTTTGGCTTCTATTTAATTTTTTGCTCTAAAAAGGGTTTAATTGCAAAACCTATTCATTACCATTTTCAAAAACCTAAAGATAAGGCAATTTGGATACCAAGAGACTTATGCGACAAGGCTAGAGGGCCTCATATGGTTTGGGTACCAAAAAGAGCTTAACTCTTTTTGAAGTTGTTATAAAAAGAAATTCTATTTCAAAAAGAGAAAATTGCATTGCATTTTCATCTTTCATTCTTTATTGTTTTAAATATTTATGGAAATTTTTGCAAAAGAGTGAAATTTAAATCTTATGTTGTTGCATCTTTAGGGGTAATAGTTTATAAATGCTTCCGTTGTCTATAGCACCCCTATTTATGAGTCATTTCAAAATTGCAAGTATAAGTGTTTAAAATGAGCTCATTTGGTCAAAATGTCAAATTTCCATTCAAAAGACCAAAAAATCATCAATTCTTATCAAAATGGTCTTCAAAATGTATTTGAAAGGTTTTTAGGGGCTGTGGATGAAAAGTGATGTCAAAAGGTTCCTTTTATCAAAAACTAGCCTCAAAAGGATCTTCGAGTATCTAGTTTTTCAACAAAATCGTTTTCAAACACAAATCAAAATCTATTTGGTTTTTGCCAAAACTTGCTTTACAAAACTCATAGATACTCTTACTCCGAAGAAGTTTGAAATTAAAAACTTTCTCAAAAGAGTTCTTGTTTGAAAGTTATGGGTATTTGAAGTTCACCGGAAAACTCACCTTGACTCGAAATACCCTAAATATGCAAAATATGAGTTTAGCTATTTTTGTGGTCCTTATTTGTGACCTTCGGTTCAAAATGATTTGGATAAACTCATGTAAGCCCTTTCATGTCAAAAATCTCATGAAAATCAAATTTGAACTCAATTTGCAAAAATTTGTCAATTTTCAACCTTCTTGCTTAACACAAAGTTTATTTGACCATAGCTTTTGATTGAAAAATTCTTTTTGGAAAAGTTTTTTTGGAAAATGTATTTGATACATTGAGAATCATTTCTGCGAATTTTTATTTCAATTGGATTTGATTTGAGCAAAATTGACTCTTTTCACAAATCAAATATGAAACTTGCAAAATTCAGTTTTCTCATGGTTTTGGGCTGATTTGTCATTTTCATATCTCTATATTGGTTGGCTATTTGAAAAACTTTTCTATGTGATATTTCATCCTCTATGATTGATCTTTCTTGATAATTTATTTCAAAATTATTGGAAGTCATTTACATAGATTTTCAGGTGCTTTTAAAAGTGTAAAATGATTTTCTCAAACCTGAAATCTGAAACTTTAAATCTGACCAACATTTGTCTTTTTCATATCTTATTGTTGGATCATATCTTGTCTTCACTATAAAAGGCAATCTAGTTCCTGATTGCATCATCTATCTCGAAATTTTATTTTGGAATTTTTGGAACTTGTTTGCATGAGTCTCGATGATTATAAAAAAGCCAACATGTTTGAGAAAATTTTAGTCAAATTGGATGTTAATTTCTCAATTCTTTCAAATGACTAAAATATTTGAATCTTAGATCTTCATGAAAAGTGTTCCCATTGATGTGTTTTATCTTTGTGAAACTTTTCATGAGCTTTGATGATCATTTGGATGGGTTCTCGATTTGAGTTGATTTGGATCTTTTGTTTATCTTTAGAACTCATTCGTTTAATCCATATACTATTTGGTAAGATTATTAAATGAAATCAAATCAAATTTATGCCAAATAGCATTCTATTGCTTGACATGACCTTGAATTAAATTCATTTCAAACAATCTTTGTTTTAGGCTATAAAGAAGTTCATGATTCTCATTTTTTGTATTGATCTTTGTTGAACTCTCTTTTTCAAAAATAGATCATTTCCATCTTTTGCACAAAATTCATGATAAAACTTGGTCAACACATTTAGGGGGAGCAACTTTAAAGCCATCGAATCATTGTATACCCTAATTGTGCATATATATCAAATAGTGCAAGTTTTTGGTAAAATAGGTCATTTTCGAGCAAAAAGGTAAAAATAGCTCAAAACTTTCAAAATGTTCAAAATTACCACAAAACCTTCATGAATACATTTCAAATATGGTTCCAAAGATTTTGAAAGTGAAACAAAAGAGTTTCGAGGTAAAATGCAAAATTTCGATAAAATTGAAGACTTCAGGATCTTGTTTTGGCCCAAAACGATTCAATTTCATAAATTAAGATGGGTTGAGGTTTGATCAAAACTTTCTACATGAAACATTTAGAACTCACTCACCCGAGGACAGTTTGTATTGATCTTTTTTCTCAAAATACCTATGGTTTTCAAGTTATCACATATTCTAGGTTGCCCGAAAACGACTATCGACCCAAAAATACCCAATTTTGCATTTTGTGAATTTGGCTATTTGGACCGGAATTTCTCCCATGTCTTTGTTTGGAATAGTATTTCAAACTCATCCATGTCCAAACATTTAAGAAAAATCCAAGTTTCATCGAAAATTGAAGTTTTCGAGAAAATCACTTTTGTTTTACCCGTTTTACCCCAAAATCCCTTTTGAGGATAAAATTCAAGATCCTTATTCAAATCAAATTCATTCAATTGGTATCCAAATAAGTTCCTGACTTGACATTCAAATCTTTTATGGAACTTGATTTAATTTTTGAAGCAAAATTGCAAAAATCACAAATTTCAGAAGTTTTAAGTAGGTTTATCTGAATTGTTCGGACGTTGTCCGCCCCTACCAGACTTTGTCCGGCCCTAGAAGACACTGTCTGGGCTGTGTGCAGTTGGATAGTTACTGAATTTTTCAGCTGATTCTTTTGCTTCCTGCTTTTGTTACATCTTTGCTTCCATTTCTCCTCATATTTTGCAAATTCTTCATGATTCTTTTGCTGAGATTTGAAAATCTTTTGATTGTGTTTTTCAATATCAAGTAAAGATTATTTTCATGAATTTGAAGCATATTCAAATGAATTTGAGATTTGAGTTTATTTTTGGAAATTTGAACTCCTCACTAGGTCATATACTTTTATCTCAATCTTGTGACCTAAAAATGGTTTGACAAACCTCATTTTGGCATATTCTTCATTTGTATGCTCTTTTTGTGTTTAATTCCAAAAGAAGTGAAATCTTTGAGGATTGAAATTCTTGTTTCCAATTAAGTTTGGTTTAAAATCTTGAGATCTTTTCTTATATCAAATTATTTTCAAAATTGCAAAGTTGACACCGTCGTCATCACAAAATTAATCGAGACATCATTCTCTTGTGTGTCAATACATATTGATGACATGACTATCATTTCTACTAATGAATCCTTCCATCAAGATTTTTGTGAGATGATGATTAGGGAAATTGAGATGCAAACGATCAGAGAGCTAAAGTCACTTCCATGCACGACAAAACAAGCAAGTCAAGAGTAAATTCAAGCATAGAGAATATTATGGATAAGGTTTAGAGTTTATGTCACATTTAATATTTGTAAGAGCTAAATTTAATTAAATATAACACACACGAATATATAAAAAAATACAAATGAAAGTGGCCACATTCCAAAAATTCAAAAACAACTAATTTATGAGCATAGTGGGAAACTATATAGCTATTGTGACTAGACAAATAGTGGATTTCATAGTCCGTATAGTGGTTGTAGCTGTATACGTAGGATTTTATTCAATCATGTTGCATTCTAATCGCACCCAACGAGGTGTGATTGTGTAATAACAGCAAGTGAATGGTTGAAAGTTGAGCACTTGAGGGTCGAATTCCACGAGGAACTAGCGTATTTGTCTTTCTAGCTTAATGGATCACTGATTAAGTCTACACGAGTTGGGGTTTGTTTTTCTACAACTAAATCTACTATTAAAGCTATCAATCTAGGGTTTTAAAGCAGCAAAGAGTAAGTATGAAATCTAGGGTTTGTAAAGTAGGAATGAAAATATAGGGTTTCGTGAGTTCCATAACCATCCGGTGTAATTTTATTCAAGGTCTGAGGATTGCAAGTTAATTTCAATTATTTTCCAAGACAAATTAAGTTACCAGTACGATCACTTGTACAACGGTCAGAGGATCGCGTCCACTATTATGTTTGGCGAGAGTCTCTCTCCTGATCGCGGCCGAAACAGTCGAGAGCAATGTGTAAAGTAATAAACCACAAGTGGATGGTTGAACGTTGAGCACTTGAGGGTTGAATTCCACGAGGAACAAGCGCTTTCATCTTTCTAGTTTAATGGATCACTGATTAAGTCTAAACGAGTTTGGGGGTTGCTTTTCTACAACTAAGTCTATCAATCTAGGGTTTGTAAGCTGTAATGAAAATCTAAGGTTTTGGAAGTTCCATAATCATCCGGCATAATTCTATCCAAGGTCCGAGGATTGTAAGTTAATTTCAATTGTTTTTCAAGACAGATTAAGTTGCCAGTACGGTTGCTGGTATAACGGTCAGAGGATCGCTTCCACTGTTATGTTTGGCAAGAGCCTCCCTCCTGTTCAGAATCCCGTGTAAAAGCGCTAATGACTCAAGAACTCCCCTAAATTCTTGTTAATACTCAACTGTTACGTCTGTTGCCGAAACAAGGATTTAGGGTTTAGAGGAAGAAAACATCAGGAAATTACTCCAAAATTTGAAATAAAGACCGAGGAAGAATCACGCCTTCCGGATTAGGTCATTCCTAACCCTAGAGGGGACCTACTAGCTAAAAGCCATAATAATGCAGAAATAGTAATAAGAAATAAATAAAAACTCACTTGATTGCTTTGAAATTGAAGTTGTCGTCTTTGCCGACTTACAAAAGTAATAAAAATAAAGAAGGGGGCTCTTCTAAACTAAAAAGTAGTTAAAAACTACTACTAAACCTAAAGAAAGTATGTCTAAAACCTAAGAGAGCAGTTTAATTGAGCCAAAAGCTTCTTTATTTTAGCACATGGATAAACATGCCCAAAAACAAATCCTTGATGTGCAGGCGACGAAGTCTGGCTTAAAACGGTGCGAGAACGGATAAATCTGAGTCAAAACCCACCAGATTTGACCAGTTCTGATCAAATCTGACTAAAACCGACCAAGGCTGGCTAAAACGAACCAAATCCGACCAGTTCTAGTCAAACTAGACTCAAAACGGACCAAATATGACCAATTCTGGTCAAACCCGACTCAGAACGACCAGTTCCAATCAAATCCGACCAAAACCGACCAGTAAAAGCCGAGGAAACTGAATTGAACATGACCATGACACGTGGCGCAATCGCAACCACACATGCGTTGTGATTGAAACCGAGTCAAACACGACCAGGACACGTGGCGCAATCGCGGCCAAACATGTGTCATAACCGAAACCGAGGAGGACTCTTTTTGGCCACATTGTATTCGACTACATTTTTTTCGAGCAGAAGTCCACTCGTTTTTGTCATGACATGTTCCAACAGGTCTCCTTTTTCGCTCAGCCATGTACGGATAAGGATTTTACCCACCAAATTGAGTTCGACCAGGAGTGTTGACCGTGGAGTACTCAACCAGGCCTTTTTGCTCCAGTTAGGTTTCTTGGTCGTATGATGCTCAAATGTGGTTGAATTCTTCCCAAATTTGGTGGGTTTGTGATCTGATTCAAGCCTAGACTAGGTTTTGATCTAGCCTCGATCGGATATTGTTTACTTTGATTGAAGTATATACGGGCTTTGATGAGGGTTGTTAGTTGTGCTCAAGCTCCCATGGTGACACATACACCTCCATGGTCGCACATAACATTCCATGGTCGCGAAATACCTTTCCATGGTAACAGAAGGCCTAAGAAAGAGATACCGGGTAATCCAAGGATGTTCTGGACATTGCTATGTATCTTAAACACTTATAATAAAAACCATAATCTCGTGCTGTATCCGCAAACACCATGGTCGCAGAGGCATCTCCCTACGACCAGACCCTCTCGCAGATATAAAGCTTGATATCATTACAATAGTCGCAAAGGTATGCGATTACCCTTTTTCATAACTATACCTTGGTCCTTATGATTATCCTTGAGATAATCATAAGTCCCTGACAAGGTAACATCGAAGTAGACTTGAGTGGTGAGGCAGTTTCATGACGCCAAGTCAAAACTGCCCAACTGCCACGTAACCATGAGCTACGGCAACCACCACGTACCCACAACCTGCAGCTACCACCTCGAAGCAATTGTGAGCGATCGAGGGACGTGCCTTCAGAAGGATAACCAACGATCTCTTCGGCAAGGATAAAAAGACCTTCAAGGGAAGGATCAAGAGAGGACGATCAACTACAGAGAAGATTAGACATAGCCAAATAGGATTATCTAGCACACTGACTTTGTAACGCTTTCTCTGTAATCTTTTTTCCACATAAACAAATACACAGGAAGTAGGGTCATTACTTAGCTACGAGGGCCCGAACCTGGATAAATTCCCGTGTCTCTGATTCGTAGATACTTTGAATACCTTAGTACTTGTCTTATTGGCTCCCTTCATAACCCATCTCATTCTTTCATAAGTTTGACAGAAGGACCCCCGGATTCCAATCGTCGACGGCTGGCGCCCACTGTGGGGCCTTGAAGATATTTTTTACCAAGGTTCATCGTAGTCATGGATCTCTTCCCTTGCCTACACGATTCTGAGAACGATTTCGATCTCGAGGATCACGTAAATGCCATGGATGAAGATAACTTCCACATCAAGAGTGATGATATTACCCTCAAGACCTTTCCCAGGCAAGCATCATCTTCAATCCTAGTCATGTCTATTGGATGAGAACCTAAACGAGCAATTCACTTGCCCTCTTTGAGTATTACCACAATCGAGGACGAGTATGTGCCACAACCTATTGTCCCAAACGATACGGAAGAAGATGATCACGACATTCGTCTGAGAATTTTTCGCCAGACAATTTGAAGTCACTCTTTGATTTTGAGTCAGACTCAGACAAAGACGAGATGCTTTCTCCACCTGCGAACTCTATCTCTAGGGAAGTCAGTGCACTTTCTGAGGAAACCCTTGAGCAACTGGATGCCAGGGAAGAACAAGAGCGCAAACAGAATGAGGACGCAACGCGCGAACAGCAAGAGGACGAGGTTCGCAAGGTCGTGGAAGATTTCTTACGCCTTGCCCCGACCAGCCATGATACTGCTAGTCACGACCTTGGTCTGGGAACATCTTGACAACCACCTCTAGGTGGTCGTAGGTGTGAGCACACGCCGCTCTCGTCTCCAGATTACTCCCCAACGGTTGAGGCGACCACGCTGGAAACTCCATCGGCACCCAGAATGAATGCGGAGGACCATATCCAGAGAATTGCATATGCACTCTGCAATCCCCCCTCTGGTCTCGCGAACGACGAGGGGATTACATTCGCAATGGTGCTTGCGGATAACCTCGATGAGGTTGCCTTGAGCATTACTCCAATAGCATCATCGCGTTCAACAACCAAAGGACAGGACGGTTCCTATCAAAGTCACGAGAGACATAACCCAGCACATACCCGACACGACAAAATCAGGCGAATTGGCACTTCCCGCGACCACAATCGCATACCAGTGTGTTCGTGTTTGGGGCCACGTCGTGAGCTTCCTTCGACCAACTCTTCCCGCGACCATGACGATGATCGCGACGACCGTCGACCACATAGTACGTACATGGGTTGTAAAGCTTTTTCACCCGGGCTACAAAATGTTGTCTGGCCTAATAAGTTTAAGCCTGGTACAATCGAGAGATTCGATGGAACTCAAAATCCAACCGAATTTCTCCAGATCTATGTCACTACCATCCAAGCGGCCAGATGAAACGAACGGGTTATGGAGAATTATTTGCCGACGGTCCTAGAGGGTCCAGCACAGACCTGGTTGTTCAACCAACCAGAAGGATCAATCTACAACTGGGAAATGTTGTGTGATGCTATCCTCAACAACTTCCAAAACTGCTATGAGAAGCCTGGCAAAGAGGATGATCTATATCGCTTGCGCCAGACTTCGACGGAGACACTTCAGTAGTTTGTTAAAAGATTTGTAGGAGTGAGGAATCCCATCCCTAACATCTTTGATACTTCAGTTATTAAAGCCTTTAAGCATGGTGTTTGATACCGGAGGTTCACGGAGGATTTGAGTATCCATCCCCCGCGATCAGTGTCAGATCTTTTTGACATGGATGATTGATATTTCGACGCAGTTGAGGCTTTAGAATGGAATATAACGGTGGATAAAGGAAACTGCCTCCTCAACCTGGCCAAAAAACTGAAAAGAAAGACGATTCGAACAAGAAGTCTGAATCCTTTGCAGGTAATAAATCCAATAATCCCAAGAAGAATGGAGCAGGCCAATTCCGTGAGGTCGCAGTCTTGGACAAGAAACCATAGGAGAAAGGTAAAAAAGTTCCATTCAAATTTAATAAACCTCCTTCGGGTGGTCGCAATGGCGACCGCGAGGAAAAACAAACTAACCCACAGGGAAACTAAAAATGGTGTCCATTACACAACGCTTCTGGACACGACCTCTGTTGGATCTAGGTTTTGATGATTAATGACAATTTGGATAAACCCTGTTTTAGTAGAAGTAAATTGAAATATTATTTGTTAAACCCTAAAGTTGATGTCTCCCTTGTTGTGGTTTTAATATCGATGCATATGTTGAGGGGGAGCTCATCATATCAATCATCTATGCCTACATCAAGCTTATGCTAATCATTATCATGACATGAGTAGTATGGATCTTGTGCTTATTTCTTATCATGTATGGATCTATATGATTGTATATTCATCTCTTAACCTTTTGTGGTTTATCAAAAATGGTTCTATCATTAAACATCGAAAAGGAAAATTGTTGAGTCAACTCCTTTGGGAGTAATTACCTTGGTGATTAATGAAAACCCAACTATGAGACTAACGTTGTTTAATGAGTGTATGTGTTGTAGTCTCAAAGTGTATTGCGAGATGAAAGCAAATAAGAGCGTATGGAGAATGATGTTGATATGAGCCACCTTGAGAAAGGTCAAGCTTCACCGTTGGTAAGATCTAAGATTAAGGATCATTTTCTAAGGATTTTATCGGTCTCAGTGTTTGGAGATAGACTGAGTTGATAGGTTTTTTTTTGCTAGTTTAACTATACTATTAAGAGGGGTCAGAAACTAGTAGCTTGAGTCGATCTAGTGTGGAAGCTCAAATGCATTCATATCATATTGCGCTAGTGCTTATTCACCTCTTACATTGCTAGAAAACAAGTGCAGTTTGTTTGAATTAGACATAACATTTGAAAACTACACTTAGTCGTGGTCGCATAGAGAAAACAAATTGATTCAGTACTAGAGTAGGTCGTGGTCGTATATGCACAATTTGGCTGTATCTCTATATGGAGCTGGTCGTGGTCGTAGAAGTTCAGTCGTACCAGTTCACAACTTGGATACGGACATTCGACCATATCCATTTGACCACCTGCTTTCGACTGGATATTCGATCAATGGCTTTGAAGTTATTCAATCAAAACTGGTCGTGGTCTATACTGATTGTCAGCATACATATCCGCGTGGGCTCAAACAAATTGCATTTGCAAATAGCCTCAAATCAAGTTAGAGTAAAAATTCCTAAATTCTATTTTCGGTTTGCACAAGCCAAACATTGTCTGTGGTGACTGGACATTGTTCGGCTAGTACAAAACTATTCTAGTTATGTGCAAAATGAAACCAGAGACACATAAATCCGTTTGGGGGCATTTGTCCAGATCTGGCCGAACATTGTCTATGATGACCGAACAATGTCCGACCAGTACAAAACTTATGAGTTTTAAACAAAAGTGAACCAGAGACAAATGAATTTGTCTGGGCACATCTGTCAGGACTGAGCGGACTTTCTCCGGCCAGTACAAATTCGTTTTGAGGCAAATTGAAAAGTGAAACAAAGACGTTTACATCTGTCCGGGCTTTTTGTCCGAAAAAAAGGTTATTTGTTCGGCCTTCACAAAAGTAACTGAATGGTAACTGACACGTTTGCAATGGTCATATTGACATGTACTATCTGAACTTTGTCCGGCATGGCCGGACAATGTCCGGCCTGTACAAAATTTGCTCAACTTCTTGCAAACGGTTAGTTTCTTTGTGAGGGCTATATATACCTCGACTTGGCCAGCATTTGAGGTGTTCAACAACTCGAAAATCCACTGCAAAAGCTAGCCAAATCCATTGAAATCAATCTCTTGCATCTAGAGCCAAGATTTGAGCCAAAAGTCTTGAGAGTATTTGAGAAGAGAATCATTTGTGAGAGGCTAAGAGTGCTTAGTGCACATCATCCATCATCTTGTAAACTAGTGCTAGAGTGTGAGCATTTATTTGCATCATGTGAGCTTCTAGTACTTGATTTATTTAAGTGAAGGTGTTCGACTTATTACTCTTGGCGATCGCCATCGCCTAGACGGTTGTTGGAGGAGAGTCGCGATCTCTCCATTGGAGTTTGTCAGAGAGACCGATAAAGACTTGTGAAAGGCATTGCTGCTCGCCTATCCGGAGTGGAGAATGAGCAACTCAAGTGGAGATATTCTTTGTGGATATAGAAGCAAGGCTCACGCATGAGCGCTTCAACGAGGAGTAGGGGAGACCGGGCGAGTCTCCGAGACCTCGGTATAAATTGTTGTGCCAATTGTTTCTCTCTTGCACAATTTGTATTTACCTTGACAAAATTGCTTCCACTTACTCTTGTTGTATGTTGTATTGCATTTTCTATTTTGTTGAATGCAACTTAATCTTAGATAGTTTTAGACCCTTTTGTGAAAACTTGGTGACGAGGATTATCACCCGAGTTAGTTCAAAATAATATACATTTGATTTAAAGATAGAATCAGATTAGACGTGTGCCTATAAGTCCATCGCTATGGTCTCAGACGACCTGAAAGGCACGGACACAAAGATGATTTATGATCGCAGCCCTTGCGCTATCATGAGGCCGCAGACAGTGCGCGGTTAGAAGACTGCAGACAGTGCGCGGTTAGAGGGTCGTTGACTATTTGCGACCAGAATAACTCGAGAATGTCTAGCCCTTTGAACAGGCATATCCTGAGGATCATGAGGATTTCTCCACGTATGAAGACAACTGCCAAGAGGTTAACATGTGTGGTTATCCCTTGACTGCACGTGTTTAGCCTGCGTGGAAGTTGAGTGCGGTTATCAAAACTACATCCTAGCAACCGTCCAAGGCTGTTTCGCATTGGCGCCCTTTTGTTCAGTATAAAAAGGTGGTCAAATGCATGATTTAAGGGACGGTTGAGCATACAAGCATTACCAGGAGTTAGAATAGCCTGAAGACTTAGACATAGTTAGATAGACACTAACATAGGAGAGATTTTCGCCTGTGATCATCTCTTCCTCTCTCTTGTAAACACCTTTTCTCATATAGTGAAATCATAACAGGATGTAGGGCTATTACTCCCACCATCGAGGGTTCGAACCTGTATAAATGCTCTTGTACCCATACAGATATTACTCATCCTACCTTCCCAGAGTAGCGCCCTGAAAGGTCCCACAACTCACAAATTCGCATAAGATCGACTGAGGGCCCCCAGTCCAAATCGTCGACACTTGGTTTTCCTTCATATCTTGCAAAAATTGTTTTAGTCGAAAGGATTTTGAAAGGCTCCTATTCACCCCCCTCTAGTCGGCATTCTCGATCATACACGTGGTATCAGAGCAAGGTCTCATTTATTGGCTTTACCGCCTAGAGAGAAAAGATGGACTCGATAGAGGATTTTGGGTTAATTGCTCCTCACTTTTATGGCTCACATTATTTTCATTGGAAGATTATTATGAGTACTTATTTTGAGGCATTGAATTTGAACTTATGGGGCTTAGTGCAGAAGGGTATGACTTATTCATTGTCTAATTGGATAAGGATATTCTCCTCTTAAATGCAAAGGTTAAAGATGTGTATCTTATATCCCTTAGCCATGATGTGCTCGAACTAGTAAGTGATTGCTTGACCTCTCACGATATTTGGACCACCCTTGAGTCTATCTTTGAGGGCACATCTAGCTTTGAGCATGCTAAGATGCGCTTATTAATGCGGCATTATGAAGCATTTGTGATGTTGGAGTATGATACACTCTCCACCATATATGATTACTTGATAAACATCACAAATGAGCTCAAAGCCCATGGTGCCAATATTTCCAATCTAGACATTTGTAGGAAATTACTTCAGGTGTTGCTGGAGGGTCGCTACGGTGACTTCATAACCACTCTTGAAAACAGTGACCTCTCCGACACTTCACCGAGAGAGCTCATTGACATGCTTATGTCAAATGAGGCTATGTCCAAGGAGGACATACATTCCACCTCCGAGCATATCAAGAACGATGATTTCATTGCGGAGGATCGAGAGCTTTCTAGCAAGCTCAAAGATGTCATCGACTTAGTTCGCCTAAGCAAGACAAAGGCGAAATCTTGCAAGAAGAGCTCAAAGAAAGTTAGAAAGAAAGCGTCAAATTCAAAGTCTTCATCTGAAGACAAATCTATATGCCTTATGGCATGTGACTCGACGGTATCAAATACTAACTTCTCTAATAATGAGCTTATGGATATGATTGTAGAGTTAAATGACTTTCTTGGCATATGACTAAAAGCTTTTGCACTTTAAAGAATAACTTCTCATCCTTGAAAGTGCAATATCAAGAGTTGAAAAGCTCTTTTGATTCTTTGCTTGCCAAGGATGCTATTAGCTCCACAATTACCTTAGATGTTGGAGTTGCTTGTGACTCGCTTATTGATCCATCTTTGAGTCACATACATCCACTTCACATGCTAGCTCCTCTTGTAATAACTTAATCGTTAATTCATGGTTAGGTTCAAATGCTAGCTTTGTGGACACTAGTACTTCATGTGATAATTTGTCTAGTGATTCATTTATTGATTCACATGCTTGTACGGTTGATACTAGTAACTCATACCATGATTTATCTAGTGACTCATCTTTATGCCATGGTATTAGTACTAGTTGCTCCTCATTTAATATGTCTAGCTCATCTAGTGATTGTAGTGCTATGCCTTCTAGTTCATCTACTTGTGATGATATGCTGTCATGTTCTCATTTGCATTGTGTTTCATGTGTTGTCACGGAATCATCTCATGTACCTGAAATTGAACATGATGAACTTAAATCTAAAATAAATAGATTGAGTAATGACCTTACTAGATATCATATGAGTAGTGCTATACTTGTTAAACCCCCTTTACATCATAGATATTCATTTTAAAAGGGGAAATTAAATCACACACACTCATTTAGTAAGATGCATCACATACTTCGTTGCACTCATACCATTTCTTTTGAAAAGCCCTCTTGAACTTCATGTTCCTCATGTCACTTGATAGGGCAACATTCGCATGAGTGTGTATCTAACGCTTTTAGAGTTGGTTCTTTTGACTCTTATTTGATTTCTTGTTCTAGAAGGGCTTTAATTGCAAAACTTATTGATTTCCATTTTCAAAAAACTAAAGACAGCCATTTGGGTACCAAAAGACTTATGTGACAAGACTAGAGGGCCTCGTATGGTTTGGGTACCAAAAAAGGCTTGACTCTTTTTGATGCTTTTAAAAAAAATGCATTGCATTTTCTCTCTTTATTCTTTATTGTTTTAATCTTCATGACCAAACTTGGATGACACATTAAGGGGGAGCAACTTCAAGCTCATTGAATAATTGTATACGCCAATTGTGTACATGAATGAAAAATTATGCAAGTGTTTTGGTAAAAGAGTCATTTTCAAACCAAAAAGGTGAAAAACTGCTCAAAACATTCAAAATGTTCAAAACTACCACAAAACCTTCAAAAATATGTTTCAAATATGTTTTCAAAGGTTTTGAAAGTCAAACAAAAGAATTTCGAGTTAAAATGTAGAATTTTGACAAAATTGGAGACTTCGGAATTTTGTTTTGGCCCAAAATGACTTATTTCCATAAAACAAGATGCGTTGAGTTTTGACCAAGGTTCCAGAAATCGACATCCTCATCATTGCCCTCCTCTTTGGATTCAGAATCAGACTTGAAATCATCTTCGTGAAGTTCTCTCACTCTTGAGCTCCTACGGGGTTGCACGGCTTCATTTGCCCCACTTGCTTCATCAATAACCCTCCACAAAAGCCCCGTTTCGGGCTCAACAACATCATCATCTCCTTCAATTATCCACTCTTGAGCATTACTAGCATTGCTAGCTAGAAGAACATCGATATTCTTTGTCTTGCTTCTCTGTTTTTTGCTGAACAACCTTGCATGGAATTGAACATAGACAAGATTGCTTGCACGTTGAGCATCTAGCCTATTTCTTCTCTTAGTATGCACCTACATTATGTCGACGATCTGGACTCAGGGTCCTCTGTCGATCTTACGAAGATTTGTGAGTTGTATGTGAGACCTTTCAACATGTCCCTCAGGTAAGTTAGGGTAAGCAATGACTATAAGGACACGGAGATTTATATAGGTTCGGGCCCTCGATGGTGGGAGTAATAGCCCTACGTCCTGTTGTGATTTCACTATAGGAGTAAAATAGTTTACAGTGGGAAGAGATTATCACAGGCGACGATCTCTTCTATATTTTTGTCTATCTAACTATGTCTATGTCTTCAAGCCATGTTGACTCGTGGTCTTGCTTGTTAACTGCCCTTTACATCGTGCATCGACCATCCTTTTATACTGAATGAACGGATGCCAAATGCGAAGCGGTTCGGGATGGTTGCTCTGGTGCAGTTTTTATAACCGCACTCATCTCCTTCGCCGGTTAAGCACGTACAACTCGTGGATAACCGCACATGTTAACCTCCTGGCGGTTGTCTTCATTCGTGGGAGAAGTTACATCATTCCTGAGAACGTGTCCAGTAGAGACTTGAACACCCCCAGGTTGGTTTGGTCGCTCATAGTCAGTGACCCTCTGATCGCGCACTGTCTGCGGTCTTATGATCGCGTAAGGTCTGCGACCATAGCAACTGCTAAGACTCATAGACACATATCATACTCGAACTTGACTTGAACACGACATGTGTTAACAAAACTAGCTCGAGTGATAATCCTCGTCAGCTAGCCCTCAAATTTGAAGAAATGAAAAGACTTATTTACTTCAAATTTTAGTTTGCCTCCAATTATGTAACCCAATGCTTCAACTTCTTCAGTTGGCACTGTTCCGCCGTGTGGCGGTTTATTTCCCGAGAAAAGCTCTGAGTTTTTCTTGACAGGTAATCATGAATTTATTGACTTATTTAATCAAGGCAGCTTGTAAGTGCATTTGAAGAACTCGAGACGTCTGTGGAAGCGAACCGTTGCCTGCGGGCTCTATAAATAGAGGAGCTCCTCAGTTCTTGAACTTACAATTTTCTCTTGACTAAGTCTTTTAGAACCATTTCCCTTCTCTTGTTTCACATTCTCCCTTCTGTTCTTATCTTGATGGCGAATCAAGAGTCCAAGAACATTATTGAGATTGATAGTGATGAGGAAGAAAAAGAGATAGGAACCGAACTTGATCAAGACCTTCAGAAAGTAAGTCTTTTCTGGAACTCTGATTCAAGTTCTTCTTTTATGTTTTGATTACTTCCAAAGCAATGCATTTTGGAATTTACAGGTTCTCGAGGAATCAATCCCTCCAAAGAAGAGATCGATAAATGATGAAGGATCCTCCAGTGGAACTGCATCAAAATCGCTAAAGGGGGCTGAGACCTGGGTTGCCATATTACCCCTCTCTTCGGCCCCACCAACCCATCCAGTTGCATCTTCATCTCCACCTTTGGGCATCTTCATCTCCACCTTTGGAGATCCACAACAATTCTTCAAACCATCCCACTTCTGGAGGAGATCTCACACTCCTGCGACCAAGTGGTCCTCAGCTTTTGTTGGGTGATCAACTTTCTAGGGGAAGTCTCACACTTCCACATCCAAATCCACCCCAATGCGTGGCTTTCTCCTCTGCTTCCCAGGTAATCACCTCCATTTTCTATACTGGTTATGTTTTCTTGTCGAAACTAACCCATATAGGTACAGGGATAAGGGCCCCTGGAGCCCCCAACGATTAGCTTGCTGAGATCCAGGCTCTTTTTGGTGAGAGAGTAGACTTGTGCAGAATTCTCCAAGAAGAGAAAGAGGTGCTGGAGAAGCGTTCTGAAGAGATGTCTTCGGCCATTTTGCACCTAGTAGAGTGTTATGATGGCTCCCACATAGAGGCACGCCAGTTCCGATTGGAGAGAGACTACGCTCAACAACAGCGAGAATTCTTTGATACAATAAGGAACAGTTGCACTCCTCTTCTGGGGGATGATGTAGATAGGCTTAGAGCCATTGCTAGTTCTCTTGGGGCGGCCAGTATTAATCCCACTGATGCCAATATGTCCCTTGGAGAACTCTGTAAGTTACTTTCGGATCAGGTCGATGCTTTAGTCGCCTGTATCCCTTTTGTATGTAAAGATTGCAAGAAATAAGAAATTTCTTTTCCTTACATATCTGGTTCTTTGAATGATTATGTATAACTGATAATCACCAAATGACGTTCTCTGTGTGAAAAATGATAACAGGAAAATACTTCTGCGATCAAAACATACATAGGTAATTGGTTTTCTGTCCAAAACCGACTCAGGACAGCACTTAGGTCTCAGCACAGCATTGAGGCCATAGAGAGTACCGCGGTCACAGCATAGCATTGCGACCATATGTAGTACTGAGATCACAAGAAAGTACCACGATCAGAAACAACACTGAGACCGCAGAATTTTAATCTTGAAATCACACAATGAAATTACCTTCAAATCGGTATTTCGAATTACACGAATCATGAAAAAATCTCTCTATATTTACTTATACCGTAGCCCCCCGAATTTGAAATAAAAATGATCTCTCTTAACAGATACATTTTGCTTCAAATTCATAACAGGGTAAATAAGGAAATAATGGGTTCCAAGAAGAGAGATACCTGGTATGAGAAATTATTAAAATAATGCACCTGGCGAGGAGTCGTCTCGGGCATATAAAAGGAAGAGGTAGCTTACTGGAGAAGATTCACAGCAAAAACCCCCTTGTTCCTTAGCCACTCCTGCTGCAAAAAACCCTCCTTGCGTCCCTTGGTCTCATCGCCTCCAACAAAGCCATCACCTTTCCACTAATCTCATCGTCAATGGCGTCCTGGAGCAGATCCATTCATCACAATGAGGAGAGCCTGGTGGCACTTGAGAATGATCAACTGGCGGCCGGCGGAAAAGAACGAAGAATCCCCAGTCCTTCGTGAGAACGAACTGTTGATCTTTGAAGAATACTTGCGATGCGGGTTCCGACTCTCGGAGAGCAAATTCCTCCAAGAGATCCTTTCACATTACGGACTGGAGTTAGTGAACCCCCACCCAAACACCATTTTGATTCTGGCCATCTTCCAGCACTTGTGTGAGGCTTTCATCGGGGTGCTACCCAGCATGGATCTTTTTCGGCGCTTCTACTTCTTAGCATGGTCAAAAAGTACTAATGCTGCAGGCTGCATCTACTTCCGCATAAGGGAGAAAAAAGAATACCCTTTTCTTCCCCTGCGGGATTCAGTGCACTGGTGGCACCACAAGTGGTTCTATTGCACCCCTCTGTCGGAGAGTCATCTCTGGTTCGAGAACAATCGACCAGAGAAGAGTAGCAAAATGGACACCGTTTCTGCTCTTGACCCGGAGCTGAAGAAGCAGGCCCAGGCAATTCTTCATTTAGTCCATCAAGGATTAACAGCACGGGATATCATCCGCGGTTTTGTGAGGAATAGGGTGAGCCCCTGTGGAAGAGGGAACACCCTGCCTGGGAAATAGAATCCATGGCAGATGGTACCCTGGATTACAATACAAGTATGTCCTCTAGTCTACAAAATGTGCCTTTTTACCGATGAAAAATATTATACCCAGTAATTTGCACTTTTGTGATGCAGTTTGTCCGAGATTGAGAGATGGACAAACAGTCTGCTGCGGTCTTATAATGCCGCAACAGAAGGAACTCAAGGATCACCCCGTCCTTAGAGCTTAATAAATAGCAGCGACGATCTGAAACAAGAACGTCAAAAGGTATGACCTTTTTTGCCGAACTTGTTTGAAATCGCGTATTGGCTTGGATCGTCAAATCGTTTGCTTGAAACGATGCAGCTGCTGGGGGGAATCACCGGGATAAAACATCTTGGTGGCGACGCTGGACCCTCTAGGGGGATCAGCGGTGAAGAGGGGAAAGAGAACCTCTTCGAAGAAGACAGTGAAGGAGCCGGCTCCTGAAAAATCCAAGAAGATCCTAGGAGGGGCCTCTTCAAAGAAGAAAACAACAACCGCGAAAAATACTGCGGTAAGATTTTCTGTGCCCCCTGTACTCCCAAGTGCGAATAGGAATTACTTCTTAGTCGTACAGGGTGAGGGGAGCGAGGATGAGGAAGACGAAGTTCCTCTCATCTGTCGCATGAGGAAAACAATAGACCTCCTGGAGCTAAGCATTCCAGAGAGGTCAACCTCCCCTGTCATCGCCGAGGTCTTGTCCTCCATGTCAGGGACGGAAACGGTGGCAAAAGATCCCGTGGCCGCAGAAGATCTTGCGGTCACGGAGGAGACTCCCAATCTTGTGGCCAGTGAAGCCCTAGGGTTGGTAACCCTCCACCGATGAACGAAGAGACTGTTGTGGTAAGAACTTCACAGCCTTTAAATTTTCGCTTCCCTGCATATTCCAATTATATTGTGAACGTATAGGGAGAAGAAGACACTATCCTGTTCAAGAGAAGGAAAACAAGGACCAATGTCGATGACACTTCAGCAGGGGCACCCAGTGGGCTTCTTTCTCCCCAGAGCTCATCTTCGAAACCCAAACCTTGGGCAGGGTTTCGTATAAAGTAAGAATATCACCTCTTGTCAATTCTATGCTAAGTTATGATATTTAGGCATAGGGACCCTGTACTTAGTGCCCCGGTGACCTCCCCAAATCTCGACGCATCAACTACCGTAGAGGTCACGGGCGAGACAGGTCCACCTCCTGTGGCTGAGGCATCCTCTCAGGTCATTGTGGAGGAAATAATAGCAGACATCCAATCTTAGGGGATGGAAACCGCGATCCTAACCACAGGGGTGAATCAGCAGGAAAAACCATTTGCTACCCCTGTTGCCAAGGAAACAACAATTTTTGAGGTTCAAGCTTTAGCTGAACCTGAGAGTAGTTCATTCAGCAATTTTGTAGATGTAAGAACTCTCTTATCGTTTCTGAAATTGCAAAACTTAGGAACGTTCAAGTCTCAAGAGCAATGTTTTACTGTGTTTCAGGACTTGACCCGGGTGGCGACCAAATCAAAAGCTTTAGCGAAGCATATTGCGGTTGTACAACGGGAGATCAGCCGGCTACAACAGTAAGTGTAATGCATCTTGTCTATATCAACTTGAATTCTTGTCTAAGTATAACTATTATCTTTCTTGTCGTAGGGAAAATGCCTTTTTGAACAAAAGCATGGCTGATCGGGAAAGCCAGTAAGAATCTGCAGCTGCGAGATTTTCTTCTCTAGAGAGGGAACTTCACGAGGCATAGTCAAAGCTTTCCTGTGAGTTTACTTCTGACCAGAAAAAATTATTTCATTACATGAACTGCTGTAAAATTGGTTACTGTGTTCATGCTATACAAGAGGATCAAATAAGCCTCATTTGAAAGGAGAGAGATGATCTTCGGGCGACCATCGGGCTCTAAAGCACAAAAATTGACATTGTCTGCGAGGAGAATGGAACCTTAAAGGCAATGATTTCCTCCTGCAGTAGTGCTCAATCAGCCATCCTCGAAAAACTGAAGATGGTGGAGACTTTGTTCAAGGATGATGTGGTCGAACCTCAAGGACAACCCCAACTTTAGTGAGTTAGCTACATTGGTCGCGGCTCAGGCTGAATCACTTCTCGAGTATCTTCTTGAAGATACAAAATGGCAAGAAGAGGCGATGAAGACCAATGTAAGATCTGTAGCCTCTGCCATTCTATGCAAATTGAGACTTCACCATGGCCCAATCTAAATTTGGATCCAGTGGTAGGAGATGCAGAGTTCGAAAGTGATGATCAGTTTGAAGCCATATCCGAAGAAGTCAAACCTCTTATTGAAGAACTCCTGAAAGAACTGGCCTTACCATGACATATTGTAATAAACAACGATCCTCTGTTTTTTAACAGTACCTGTAAGTATACAGTTATATTCTGCAAATGCATGCCTTAGGTTTTTTTGAAAAAGGTGTACTTGATTTCGTCTTATATTACAATCCTATTCTCTTAGCCCCCTCCTGAGATCATAAGTACTGAAGACTTAGTGTTATAATCTCAGGAAAAATATGGGTGTAATGACGATCAGAAATATCTAGTGAGTTTCTTATACGTTTAGAAATGGTTTATAAAGAAATGTCTCAACTTAGGTACGATCATCTGGTCGCACCGATACTGATTTTACTATAATACCAAGTCTTATTACGAACAGGCAGCGACTCGAATGATCAGAAACATGCCAGTAAGTCCCATGTGCATTTAGAAATGGCTTATTTAGGGATGCCTTATCTAGATGCAACCATGAGATCAGCCAGTGAATCCGACCAGGTTATCATAGTAAGATGGTCATCAGCGATCAGCCCCCGAGCGTGGCTCGGTATGGGTGTGGAAAAAGAAAGAAGACCATAACATAATTCAAAAACAAGTCACTTAGTTTTTACCAAACCATGCTAATTGAAAAGGATAAAAGAATTGGAAAACTTACGCGTAGAATTTGCGCAATTGGTCTATGTTCCAAGTATTGGACAAGATTCTCCCATCCTCCATAGCTAACCGAGCCGATCCTGATCGCGGTACTGAAACTACAGTATAAGGGCCTTCCCACTGAGGGGAGAATTTGTTGCGATTAGACTGGTTTTGTATTTTTCGTAAATCCAAGTGGCCCATGTGAAGACTACGAGGCCACACCCGTTTACTGTAATATTTACACAAAGCTTGTAAATATACTATTGACTTGATCAACACCCGATCACGATTTTATTCGAGGAGGGTTATATCTTGGGTATGTTGTTCAAGTTGATCAGTCTGATCAAATTGATCTACCCGAACAGAACCAATATGAATTTCTATAGGTAATACAGCCTCAGCGCCATATATTAGTTGGAAAGGTGTCTCACCCTAGCCCGACTGCAAGTAGTGCGCAGTGCCCATAAAACGGAGTAGAGTTCATCTACCCAAGCCCCCGAGTGCATCTTAAGGTGATCAAAAACACGTTTCTTTATGCCTTGTAATATTTGCTCGTTGGCACGTTCAACGGCACCATTGCTCTGCGGATGAGCTACAGAAGCAAACCATACTTTGGTTCCAATATCGTCGCAATAGTCCAAAAAGAGACCACTAACAAACTGGGAACCATTGTCGGTAATGAGACAACTTGGAACACCGAATTGCGTGACAATATTCTTATGGACGAACTTCTGTGCCACAGTAGCGGTAACATTGCAAACTGGTTCAGCCTCAATCCACTTCGTAAACGTATCAATGGCTACGAACAAAAATTTGTACCCATTGACCGCTTGGGGCATAGGACCCACAATGTCTATCCCCCAGACCGCAAAATGCCATGTTAAAGGGATAGTTTGCAAGGTGTATGCGGGATGATGAACCTGTCTCGCATGAAATTGACATTATGGGCATGTCTTGACCAAATCTTTGGCATCATCAAGTGCCGAAGGCCAATAGAAGCCTTGTCGGAAAGCTTTTCTGACAAGTGTTCGAAATGAGGCGTGTGCACCACATACACCGTCATGAATTTCTTTCAAGAGGGACTTACCTTCCTCTTGAGATATGCAACGCATCAATACTCCTTGAGTACCCTTCTTGTACAAGACCCCTTCTATGAGTTTGTACAAGCGTGCTTTTCGAACTAACCGATCACTCTCGGTTTCATCCTTGGGCAAGGTCCCATGTTTGAGATAGACCCTCAATGGATGGGTCCAATCCCCTTCATGCCCAAGGTTGGTGACGCAGACTGTCACCGGGTCATCTTCGATCGAAGTCATGATCGAAGGATGTTCTAAGTGTTCGACGAACACTCCTGTCGGAGCGGATGTGCGTGAGGATCCAATTTTAGATAATTGGTCTGCGAGAATATTGTCCTTTTGTGGGATATTGGACTTCGAAATGATTGAAGTGTTTTTCCAATATCCTCACTTCCCCCAGGTAATGAGCCATTGTCTCATCGGAAGTGCTGTACTCCTTGTTTACCTAGTTTACAATTAGCTGTGAGTCGCCCCTCACCACTATCGACGGACTCTGAGGAATTTAACTGCCCAGAGCCCTGCAATAAGACCTTCATACTCTGCTGCGTTGTTGGTTGCAACAAAGTGTAATTGAATGACATACTTGAGTTGGTCGCCTTGAGGCGTGATTAAGACCACTCCAGCCCCTTAGTGTTGAACACTGCAAGAGCCGTCAAAATACATCGTCCAATGGTCGGTGCATGGTAAATATTTGGATTCTTGCATAGGAGGGTCAGGATTAGTCCATTCGTCCACAAAATCTGCAAGGATTTAAGATTTAACTGTTGTGCGAGGGGTGAAATGGATGTCAAACGCTCCAAATTCCAGTGTCCACTTCGCGATGCGACCAGATTTCTTCGGATTGCGGATTATATCTCCCAATGGGAAGGGCGAGGGCACAATAATTTTGTGCGCCTGAAAGTAATATCGTAGCTTACGGGAAGCCATCAGAAGTGCGTAGAGTATTTTTTGGACCTCAGGGTATCGCTCCTTTGGACCATGAAGTACCTCGCTTACATAATAGACTGGTTGTTGTACACCCTCTCTTTCCACGATCAAAACTGCATTGACCGCGTGAGGGGTGGCCGCCATGTAAAGAAGTAGTGGTTCCCCTAAGTTCGGAGAGACCATCACTGGCGGACGGGATAAATATGCTTTAACCTCTTGGAATGCTTTCTCGGCTTCATCCAACCAAGTAAAGCCATTGTGTTTTCGAAGAGCCTTGAAGAAAGGTAGTCCTCGCTCACCTAATCGCGATATGAATCGGCTTAAAGCCGCCATACAACCTGTCAGGCATTGTATATCCTTCATGGTCGAAGGAGACCTCATTTTCTCAATGGCTCTAATTTTTTCCGGATTGACCTCAATTCCTCTAGAACAAACAAGAAAGCCTAAAATTTTTCCAGATGAAACTCCAAAGGAACATTTCTCCGGATTAAGTTTTATTCCATGTTTGTTCAAATTACAAAAGGTTTCCGCAAGATCATCGAAATGATTCGAGCTTTTCAAGCTTTTTACAACCAAATCATTAACGTAAGCTTCGAGATTATGCCCCATCTGGGAAAGAAAGGTCTTTTGCATCAAGCGCTGGTACGTGGAACGGCGTTCTTGAGACCAAATGGCATCCTGACGTAGCAGTAAGTGCCAAATGGTGTAATGAAGGCAGTCTTCTCTTCATCTTCTTTTGCCATGCTAATTTGATGGTACCCTGAGTAAGCGTCTAGGAAGCTCATCAGTTCACAACCCGCTGTAGAATCGACTAAATGATCGATGCGGGGAAGGGGAAAATCATCCTTCAGATAGACACTATTTAGGTTGGTATAGTGACGCACATGCGGCAATTGCCATTTGACTTTCAGACCATGACCGGGTTTGCAAGCCACTCAGGATGATCGACTTTACGAATAAATCCAGCCTTTTGGAGTTTATCTAACTCCACTCGGATGGCTTCTTGCAGATCAACAGCAAAGCGTCTGAGTCTTTGCTTTATTGGTCGTTGTCTAGGTCGAATTGCTAACTTGTGCTCAATTACTTCCCTTGGGACTCCAGGCATGTCGGATGGTATCCACGCAAACACATCTGCATTAGCTCAGAGGAAAGTAATGAGCTTGAGTTCCTATTTGTCATCCAGGCCTGATCCAATCCGAATTGTTCTAGATGGATCATCTGGGTACAATGGAACTAACCTTAGTTTTTCGTCTGGTCGTAGGGCGACTTTGATCGTATATGAAGCCGTGGTCACAATTTTGACGTCCCGAAGGGGAAGCTGATCCACTAACTCCAAGGATAATCGATCACAAGTCAACGCCGTGTTCTGACTGCCTCGGACCGAGATAACACCTTTGGGGCCCGGCAACTTGCCGCACTGATAAGCGTAGTGCGTCGCCATCATAAATTTAGTGAGAGTTGGCCTGCCAAAAATAGCGTTATAAGCCGAATCACAATCGATTACATCAAAGGTAACCAATTCTATTTAGAAATTATCTGGTTCTCCCAGCGTTACTGGAAGTACCACTTGTCCCATCAGCATCATCGAGGGACCAGGAATTATCCCATAAAATGGATGAATTATGGGCTTGATTTTTGAACGAGGAATCTGCATCTCGTCTAACGTCTTGACCAATAAAATGTCCAAGGAGCTGCCTCTGTCGATTAGAACTCTTTTGACTCGAGCATTGCTGATAATTGGGGTGATGACCAAAGATACTCTCATTGATCGTGTAAGCCCAACAGGAAAATCAGCGTGATCAAAAGTCAAAGGAGTTTCCGACCAATGGGGGTATTGAGGCTCACCGTGGGGAGCCTCTGCTTGATTTACCTCGTGGTAAAATGTCTTAAAATGACGCTTAGAAACAAAAGAGGAGGAACCTCCAAAAATAACATTAACATGATTATGAGGTACCTGGTAGGACATCTCTTCGTCTCCATCGGTGTCTCTGATCCCGCAAGTCTGTTCTTTTGGCGACAAAGTTGGCAATGGTCCAATCTCTTGGTAGAAGTCGTCTAATTGCTTCAACCAATTCCGGCAGTTCTTGAGATCGTGTCCCGAAGAGTTGTGGAACTGACACCACTTCTTGCTTCCCTGCGGATTAGTTTGTTTTCCCAGCTGGTCGCTATCGCGGCTACCAGAAGAGGTTTTATTTTTAAATGGAAACTTGTTACCTTTTGCTGGTGGTGGCTTTTCTGCAACTGCAAACCTCCTGGTACTGTCTAGACTGATATTTCTTGGACTTCTTTGTTTTTCCGCCTGATGATGATTCTGGCTTCTTTCTTGAATCCTCCTTCTTAACGTCCTTAAGACCTGGCTGAGACGGTAAGTTTCCTTTATCCACCATCCTATTCCATTCCACGGCCTCAACCGCATCAGAATAGCGGTCAGCCATGTCGAAGAGATCGGCTACTGACCAAGGGGGGTGGATTAGTTGATCTTCGGTAAACCTCTGATACCGAACGACATGTTTAAATGTTCTAATAATGGAGTTGTCAGATATATTCGGGATGGTATTCCTCACCCCAACAAATCTCTTGACAAACTGCCGAAGAGTCTCAGTAGAGGTCTGGCGCAGACGATGAAGATTGTCTTCTTTGCCAGGCTTTCGGTAACAATTTTGGAAGTTGTTGAGTATTGCGTCACGCAACATCTCACAGTTATAAATTGATCCCTTTGGCTGATTGAACAACCAGGTTCTCGCCGGTCCCTCGAGGACTGTTGGCAGGTAATTTTCCATGACGCGATCATCTCCACCCGCTGCTTGAATAGTGGTGATATAGATCTGAAAGAATTCGGATGGGTTCTGAGTTTCATCAAATCTTTCGATTGTTCCTGGCTTGAACTTGTCTGGCCAAACCACCGCACGGAGGCCTGGTGAGAAAGCTTTGTAGCCAACATAGGAACTGTGGAGAGTTCTACGGCTTTCAACTTGATCGCGGGTGACCTCACTATGTGGCGATACGCCCCGCGGTCCCAGGTGAGAATGGACAGGAATGCGATCTCAATCGAGGGAATTTCCAACTCGCCTGGCTTTGTCGTGCCGAACTGATCCTGGTGGTAGTCGATTATGCCTGCCATGACTAGAGTAAGAATACTCCCTCTCATGGGAGCGAATCATAGACCGAGATGATGCTGTTGGGGTGGCATCGGATGCAACCTCATCTAGCTTCTCTGTGAGGATTCTAGCAAAAGCCGGTTTGTCCGCGTCTTCGATATTAGGAGGAAAGTTACGCAGGACGTCTGTGATAGAACAAAGTCGCCCATGCGTACTCCTCCTGGGTGCACTAGGCGTCATCGTTTCTTCATCCGCTGGTGGATAATCCGGGGCTAAAGAAGGTGTCTGGTCGCGCCTACGACCATGAGGACGATGGGAGGAACTAGGGGCGGCATCATAACGAGATTGCGCATTCCTTAAAGCTTCCTGAGCGGTTTTACGGAGTTTGTTATCTCGTTGCTCGCGATCCTGTTCCTCCTTTTGCCTGCGCTCCTATTCCTTCTTTTGCATGCGTTCTTGCTCCTCCCTAGCAACTCGCTGATTAGGAGTTTCTTCCGATAAGGCATCAAATTCTCTAGGGAGCAAGGTCGCAGAAGGAGAGAACATCTCCGTTTGTTCCGAATCAGATTCGAAATCAAAGAGAGATTGGAGGTTGTCAGGATCAAACCTCCAGGGATAAGTTCTTGGTCACCATCATCCGTGTTCTCAACAGGGATGTGTTGTGGTATAGACTCAGCCTCCAAAGTGGTGGAACTCACATGGGATTCCTGATCTATCTTCTCTGTCCCCTGGTCGATAGACATGACATGGGTGGGAGAAGACGCATCCTTGGGATGTTCCTCAGGAACATCATCACGATCAACCCCTTCCATTGGAACAGGATCGCTGGGTGATGGCATCCGTATGTGGGCATAATCATCGAGATCAAAATAGTTCTCAGAATCGTACGCCCTGGACATGACTTACCGAATCTCCTGATGAAAGGAGAACACCTTGAGAAAGGTCCCACGGTGGGCGCCAACTGTCGACGATTTGGACTCGGGGTCCTCTGTCGATCTTACGCAGATTTGTGAGTTGTATGTGAGACCTTTTCAACGTGTCCCTTAGGTAAGTTAGGGTAAGCAATGACTATAAGAATGCGGAGATTTATACAGATTCGAGTCCTCGATGGTGGGAGCAATAGCCCTACGTCCTATTGTGATTTCACTATAGGAGTAAAACAGTTTACAGTGGGAAGAGATTATCACAGGCGATGATCTCTTCTATATTTTTGTCTATCTAACTATGTCTATGTCTTCAAGCCTTGTTGACTCATGGTCTTGCTTGTTAATCGCCCTTTACATTGTGCATCGACCATCCTTTTATACTGAATGAAAGGATGCCAAATGTGAAGCGGTTCCGGACGGTTGCTCTAGTGCAGTTTTTATAACCGCACTCATCTCCTTCGCTGGTTAAGCACATGCTACTCATGGATAACCACACATGTTAACCTCCTGGCGGTTGTCTTCATTCGTGGGAGAAGTTACATCATTCCTGAGAACGTGTCCAGTAGAGACTTGAACACCCCCCAGGTTGCTTTGGTCGCTCATACTCAGTGACCCTCTGACCGCGCACTGTCTGCGGCCTTCTGACCGCGCACTGTCTGCGGTCTTATGATCGCGTAAGGTCTGCGACCATAGCAACTGCTAAGACTCATAGACACATATCATACTCGAACCTGACTTGAACCCGACATGTGTTAACAAAACTAGCTCGGTTGATAATCCTTGTCACATTACATGTTGCAAAGTGAATTAAATTATATAACATATTTATACTTGAGAGATGACACTTGCATATTGAGAGTTGAGAGTTACCATATCAAATGTGCTCCAATTTCTTTCACAACCCGATGAACTTGAGGTCAAAGAGAGGATTCTTATAGCCATTCTTTGCAAATTTGGAACACTAGCTCCATATTTAGTCTACCAATTAGCTAGAAAGAAGCATTTAGTCATTAGTCAATAATATGCATGCATTGAGTATTTGAGGTGAAGTAAAGTACTTATTGAATTTACCGGGGCTAAAATTAAATTTTTGACATCCAAGTTGAGCAATTTGTCTCCCAAAGGCGCCTTCTTGATCTTTAAAATGATCAAGTTCAACATTGCTAGCTAGACCCATTGCTTCCAAATTACCATGAAAGAAACGTTCAACACATTCTTGGAATCCATTGTTTACTTCTCTATTGTGAAAGATGGTTTGATCACGATAACTATAATATGGATTCAATAAGTAGCATGCCATGTGCAATGAAGAATCAAGCCTTCCTTTCATCTTTGTATCAATTGCTTCGATTACGAACTTGTAGTTGGCCTCCAAATTGTGAAGGCCTCCTTGATTTTCTTCTTTGCTTCTAAAATTTCTCCATAAAGAAAGTGCATGGATGGACCATCCCCATCAACCATATGAAGAACTTTCACCAATGGTTCAAAAACCTTCAAGCAAAACCAATATACAACACTAATAATTAGCAAACAATACAAAAATAAATAATGGACAGCAAGTAGTAGCTAAGTTTTGATGCTTGACTATACCTTTAAAACATTGTTCACACCTTTCCAAAAAGCTGTACTCAAGATTATGCTAGTTGCTGTCTTTCCTTTGCCTATTTTAGTGTGAGAGCATTCATCCCATTCCATACTAACCGCCATATTCCTTAGTTCGGTTTTCTTCTCAATCAAACTTTGCAAAGTAAGACATGCTGAAGCAAATCTAGTCACCCTAGGCCTAATTATATCTCTTCTCTTTGTGTGTTTTCTCATCAAGGCTAAATTCTTATGATGTGCATATATAAAAATGGTCATTGCCTTTGCTTGATCAATTGTCTTCTTGTACCTTGCCATCTTACCAATTCCTTGTAGCATCAAGTTGATGGTATGAGTTGCACATGAGCTCCAAAAAATATTTGGCCTTTTCTCCATCAATAGATCTTTTGCTCTCATGTTGTTAGAAGCATTGTCCATGACAACTAGCACAACATGTTGAGGACCTATTTCTTCAATACAAGCATCCACATAGTCAAAAATGAACTCACTTTTATGTGCTTCTTCCGACACCTCCTTTGAGTGTAGGAAACTTGTTCCTAAGCTGCAATGCACACATAAGTTCATAATGCTTCTCCTTTTTTGGTCCATCCAAGCATCGGTCATGATGGAGCACCCGGTCAAGGCCCTCTCTTCTTGATGTGGCTTCAACGAATTCTTGGTTTGTTCCACTTCCTCCTTCAACAACTTCTCACGGCATTCATATTGAGAAGGACCAACAAAGCCCGGCCCAAATTGACCAACGGCCTCCAACATTTTCTTGAATTCATAATTGTTGATGGCATTGAATGGTATACCTAAAAATCAATAAATCACACATACATGCATACAAGGTTAGCAATAGGCAAATAGCAAATACAATAAATGTTGAGAGGTTGAGAGTTACAAAACCATACCATGAGCATAAAGCCATCTAGCAACATATTGCTTGCACCTGTGTGTTTTTTCTCTGAAGAGCGTCTCATTAATGAATGTTTGTCGCTTGGACTGAGCCAAAGAAATAGAAGGACAATAGGAGAAGCAAACTTATCCATGGGCCCTACCTTACGAGGTGCCGATTCTCCAATCTCCCTAAGCCCTTCCTCATCACTCCCATCTTCAATGACCACCTCATTTCTAACCTCCTCTTCTATTGATCTCTTAGCCCTCTTCTTTTCTTGTGCCTCCTCCAAAGATTTCCTACACCTCTCTTGATCTTCTTTGCTAGACTTTTGACATTTAGCAACATTTTCTTTGATATGAGCAATATGTTGCTTTAATCTATAAACCCATCCACCAAATTCCTTGTTACACAATTTGCACTTCGCTCTATCCAATCTATTTGCATCGACTAGTACCCCATAGTCCCATCCTATATCATCAGAATTTATCTTAAGGGTGTTTGAGATCGATGCCGTCGAATTTTGGGTTGACGACATGATCCTACAAGGCTACAATACTACATCATACATTCATACAAATTGGCAGCATCAGCATTCAGCAATCAATAGAGGAGAGGGCAGAGGCTAGAGGAGATGGCAGAGGTCGGCGGTGGGGAGAGCAGAGGGCAGAGTAGAGGGTAGAGGCCGGCGACGGTGGGGGAGGAGAGGAGAGGGAGAGCTGCAGAGGACAAAGGGAGAGCGGCGGTGGAGCAGCAGAGGGAGACTGACGGTGGTTGGGAGAGGAGAGGGAGGCCGGCTGCGGTGGGGAGAGGAGAGGAGAGGGAGAGCTACAGAGGATAGAGGCCAGAGGGAAAGCGGTGGTGGAGCGGCAGAGGGAGGTCAACGGTGGTTGGGAGGGGAGAGGGAGGCCGGCGGCGGTGGGGAGAGGAGAGGAGAGGGAGGCCGGAGACGGTGGGGAGAGGACAGGGTGGCGGCGGTGGGGAGAGGAGAGGGAGGTCGGCGGCGGTGGGGCAGCAAAGGGGAGAGGAGAGGGAGAACGGCGGTTACCTTCGATGGACGGTGGCGGCGGTCCCGGTGGCTCGTCGCTTCGATGCTTCCCCAAACCTAGCCGACTAGCCGAATGTTGCTTCCCCAAACCTCTCTCTCTTCAAAACTCTTCAACCTCCCGATTCCCCTCCTGAGTCCCGATTAAGCGATCCCTAGCAAATTAATCGCCGATTTGGGCCGATTTTGACCGACTAATCGGGTTGACCGATTAATGGGCCGATTTGGGCATAATCGAATCGGCAGCCTGGCAACTAGAGGTTAATCAGTGATTAATCGGCGATTTTTTTCTGATTTTAGAACAGTGGTTTTGACAAAAACTTTCTACACGGAACACTTAGAACTCAATCACTTGAATATAGTTCATGTTAAACATTTTCTCAAAATACCTACGGTTTTCAAGTTTTCACATGTCAAAAAGGTCGCCCGAAAATGACTCAACCCGAAATTACCCAAAATGCTCATTTTGTGAATTTAGCTATTTGAGCCGGATTTTCCTCCATGTCTAGGCTTGAAATAGTATTTCAAAGTCATCCAAGTCCAAATATTTTAGAAAAATCCAAGTTTCATTAAGAATTGAAGATTTGGTGAAAATCCTTTTTCTTTTACCCGTTTTACCCTAAAATCTCTTTTGGTGGACTAAAATCAAGATCTTTTTTGAATCAAGTCCATCTAAATTCTATCCATCTAAGTTCCTGACATGATATTTAAATCTATTCTGGAACTTGATTCAACTTTTGAAGAAAACTTGCAAAATCTCAAAAATTCAGAAGATTCAATCATTTTTCTGAATCGTCCGGACGTTGTCCGCCCAGAGACGAACTCTATCCGCCCAACCCGGACCTTGTCCAGCCCTAGTAGACTCTGTCTAGCCTGTGTGTAGTTGGATGATTACTTAATCTCTTCAGCTTCTTCTTCTCCTTCCTTTGCTTTGGTCAGATCTTTGCTCCTCTCTCTCTCTCTCTCTCCATATTTTGCATTTCATCATGGTTCATATGATGGGGTTTAGAGGGCTTTTGATTGTTTTTGCATATCAAAACAAATATGATTTTCATGAGACTGGGGCATGTTCGAATGGATTCTCGATTTGAGTTTTTTTTTTGTGGAGATTTGAACTCTTCATTAGGTCATGTACTTTTCTTCTAACTTTGTGATCTAAAATTGTTTCTGTCAAACCTCTTTTTGGCATATCTTTCATTTGTATGTTTTTGGTGATTAATGCCAAAAGAAAGGAAAATTTTGTTTTGAGGATTGAAACTGTTATTTCCTATCGAGTTTGATTTAACGTTTCAGAACTTTTCTTGTATCAAACGACTTTAAAATTGAGAAGGTTGACACAATCATTATCACAAAATTAATTGATACATTATTTTTCTTGTGTCAAATATATATTGATGACATTACTTTCGGTTCTACTAATGAATCTTTCTGTCAAGAGTCTTGTGAGATGATGCTTGGGGAAGTCAAGATGTAAATGATTGGAGAGCTAAGTTACTTCCTTGCACAACAAATCAAGCAACTCAAGAACGGAACGTTCATGAGTCAAATCAAGCATGTGAAGAATTTGCTCAAAAGCCTTGAGATGGAAGATGCTGAAGCTATTAAAACTCTCATGGCTACAAATGGACATCTCGATATGGACAAAAATGAAAAAAGCGGTTAATTCTAAACTCTATCAATATACAATTGGCAGTTTGCTTTATCTTAGCGCATTTAGGCCCGACATCATATTTAGTGATTGCTTATATGCTAGATTTTGACTATCTCCTAAAGAATGTCATTTGATTGCCATTGAAAGAATCCTTAGGTATTTGAAATGCTATCCTAGGATAGGTCTTTGGTATTCAAAAAATACAAACTTTGAATTACTTGGTTATTCGGATTCGGATTATGTGGGTTGCAAATCAATAGAAAAAGTACATCCGTTGGTTGTTGTGCTTAATTTTTATGGATGAAACAAATCTTGTTGGATTATAGAATTGCCTTCGAAAAGATGCCACTCTTATGTGATAATGAAAGTGTCGTAAAGATTGTAAGAAATTTGGTTCAAAACTCTCGGATAAAGCATATTGATATTCGACATCATTGTATAAGAGATCTTGTGGCAAAAAGAGATATAGAGATCAATCATGCAAAGACAAACGTGCAACTAGGGGATATTTTCACGCCAAACTATTAGATGCATCTAGATTTTGCATGATTAGAAGTGGATTAAATGTCATCGATATATCCGTTGTGTGTTGATTATCCTGTTATCCTTCTATTTATCTTGAGTGTATTTTCAAAAATACTTGCAAATTTTCTTGAGATCTTATTTTTGAATAAAAACAATTTCAAGTAAAAATCAACATTTCTTGGGAATCTATTACAACTCGTTTTTAGTAAACTTAGTGAATAAATCAATGACTCCAAAAATATTGCTCCTCACAATTTGAGTTCTCACTCCTTCCTTTTTGTGCTTGATGACAAGGGGGGGGGGGAGATATTTGAGATAGTTGATATTTGGGTGGGAGAGATGAGATATTTGAGATCATTGATATTTGGGAGAGATAATTGATATTTTGGAAGGTTCTTAAAGTTTCATGTATGACTTGATTGAACTTGTGCTTCCACTTCCAGCTTCACATTCTGTTAATCGTCATACATGTCTCTTGACTTATATGATTAAATACTTTGCTCAGTTCCGAAATATTATTGCATATATTAAGGGGGAGTTGAAGAATCTATTTTGGGATTTATGGAGATTGTTGTCAACAATCATAAAAAAGGGGGAGATTGTTGGATCTAGGTTTCGATGATTAATGACAATTTGCATAAACCCTGTTTTAGTAGAAGTAAATTGAAATGTTATTTGTTAAACCCTGAAGTTGATGTCTCCCTTGTTGTGGTTTTAATATTGATGCATATGTTGAGGGGGAGCTCATCATATCAGTCATCTGTGCCTGCATCAAGCTTATGTTAATCATTATGAGTAGTATGGATCTTGTGCTTATGTCTTATCATGTATGGATCTATATGATTGTATATTTCATCTCTTACCGTTTTGTGGTTTATCGAAAATGGATCTGTCATTAAACACCGAAAAGGAAAATTGTTGAGTCAACTCCTTTGGTGGTAACCTTGGTGATTAACGACAACCCAACTATGAGACTAACGTTGTTTAATGAGTGTGTGTGTTGTAGTCTCAAAGTGTATTGCGAGATGAAAGCAAACAAGGGCGTATGATGTTGATATGAACCACTTTGAGCGAGGTCAAGCTTCACCATAGGTAAGATCTAAGATTAAGGATCATTTTCTTAACATTTTATCGGTCTCGGTGTTTGGAGATAGATTGAGTTGATAGGTTTCTTTTTGCTAGTTTAATGTAACACCCTGGGTTTGGGGTGAAATTTTTTTTTTCATAAAAGTCATGCATGCATATGTCTCTCCAAGATCAGCAAAATCAGTCAGATTTATTTTATCCTAAGCTCCAAAATCTCAAAATCTTCTCTGTGATCCCAAATCAAGATCTGACTTCCAAATGTGACCTACTATTTATCCTGAGTAGAAAAGCCTTCAGAAGCCAGATCAAATTCAATCTCTAACTCCCAGATTTGTCAATCTTTTCTGTTTTCAAAAACAGAAATTAATTAAATACCCTAATTACCTTAAATACTCCAAATCCTGATTTAATCGAATCTTGACCAAATCCATATCAGATTATTCTTGGATTATGATCAAGGGTATGCCAGTACCTTAATCCAAAAAGTTGGCAGCCAGATTCTACCATTTACACCCTTTTCACAAATCAGTCCAAAAGATATCGCAGATCAGTCCTTTTCCAGATTTTCCATAAGCCTGAAAAAGCTAAATGTTGTAAATCAACTCCAAATTCAAATCTGTTTTAGGGAACACCTCCCAAATGCTATGTAACACAAAATATTCTTTTGTGAGGATCTCAAAATCCTACCCTAAATCCCAGAATTTCAGTCTTGGTAAAACTGCGATTTCAAATACCTTAATTTACCCTATTATAAATTTCACTCAAAAACCACTCAAATGTTCCAAATCTTATCTTCTATCTGTGCCAAATTATCTGTTGAATTAAGTTTGCCAAATCAGTAAAATAAAATTCAATCCTAATCATCCAAATCTCACGATTTACAAATCAGTCCAAAGCCAAGAATTAGAAATTGCATTTCAGTCCAGATTCGACTAGAGCAGCAGCTGTGTTTTCAACCAGGGCGGTGCCGTGCTTGTGCGCCGTGTTCACTCGCCGTCAGCCCAGCTTCGCTACACTTGCGCCCGTGCGTGTTTGTGCTTGCATGTGCGCACGTGTCTGCACCCACGCTGTCGTCGTGGCAGCACTGACGACCAGCAACCGTTCCCGCCGGGACCAGCAGCAGTAGAAACCCTTTTGTCAGCAGCTTCACGTCACGTCGCCACGCCGTGCTAGCCTTGTCGCCTCCACCGCCAGCGCCAAGTTCCAATGTCCCGACCTAGCGCAGCTACAGTGCCGTCTGTTTGCCGTCCCGTCGTACCGCTGTTTGCTTCGCCAATGAATTGTCACCGCTGTTCCTTCTACATCAGCCAGTCTCGTCCCCGGTGCCAATTTCATTGCTGTTCCCTCCTCGCCAGCTTCACCCCTTGCCTATTTAAGCACACCACCACCCTGTGCAATCTTCGTTCCACTAGAATTTGGCTAAGTCCTAGAGCTTCTTCGTTATTGCTTTCTTCTCCGGCGAGCCACCGAGGAGGAGCTCGACGCCAGATCATTCTGCTGCACCAAATCTTCAATTGAATCAACCAGTAAGTTCCTCTTGTTCACCTCATCGTTCTGTAGCATCCAATCAAGCTTCGGTAAGCTCATTGCCGGTGATCGTCGTAAATTGTAAATGCCCTGTTCCTGTAATTGAATCAACTGTAGTCCAAATTAGCCTTCTCTATAGTAGAATAAAGTGCTCAGTAGCTTAATTTCAGCAAGCCTGTTCATCCAGAATTTGAATTCAAGTTGTATCTTGTGTTTTCCTATTCTTCGCGTGCCGCCGTGAACGCCTCATGTCGCCGGCGAGCTCCACTCCATCTCTGACCAAATTAGATGCACCAACACACTCCTTGTATCTTGTAGATGGTGTAGCCGAGATTGATTGACCTGCATCGTCCTCGCCTCTTTTGCCGTCTTCTTCAGCTCCGGTGCCGACGCCGGCGAGCTTCAAACCTCATCTGCAACCAGATTCCTTGCTCCAGAACCATTAGCATCACCCCAAGAGCAAAAAGCCTCAATCAATTTCAAGTTTCATCTTCTATAGCTTGTTGTCATCGTAGCCCACTTCTGTTCTTCAACACCGACAACTTTGATCTTGCCGTTCGCCGTCGTCTGGCCATCAATTCCAAATTAACTTCGCCAGCAGCTTTTCTTTGACCTCGCCTATCAATTTGACAAAGTTAGCTAGGAAGTTCATGAGAGAATCGATCAAATACTCAAGCCCTAGAATTTGGCCGTGCACTGACATTCAATTCACTGTGTCCAGGGATGTTTTTGCAAATCCTTGAACTCCTGGACCTTTCTGTGAAGACCCACTTTGTCCTTGTGCACCTAATGCCTTGATCCAAACCTGTTTTGTCCACTGAAAATCTTCAGAACCATGCCAATGCCAATCTTTGACAATGTCAGCCCTTGTCAGTTCATGCCAGTCGGTGGCATTGGACCTGTTCACTCACTTCTGGTTGTGCAATTTGAAAACCACTTTGTCCACTGAATTTGTAGAGTTATGATCTACATTTTCTTCTACTATCACACCTGAAGATAGGCTCTCTAGCTTTCCTTGAAGCTATGTCAGAGCCTTAAACCGAATGTCAATCGACTGACATTCGCTGTTTTTGAGCAAACCAGCCGCGGGCTTGATGTCCATATTGCAGCCTTGAAACCCTAAGAGCATCTAACACCCATCCTTAGCCAAATTCCTTGAAACCTTAAAGTCTCGACTCAGTTCAACTTGCAGTCTCAATCAATTTCAGCATTGTTCAGTTATCCTTTTTAAAGAATATTTGCATATAGTTCATAAATCATTTTAACATAGTTAGTAATTATTGTATGCTTGTTTGTCGCTGAGCAGATCTAGAAGCTGAGTTTGAGGACTTCGCTGCCGCCCCGACATCAACTGCTGATTTTTACAACGTGAAAGGCAAGTCATATTCTTGAACATCTTGAACCTATATTTTAAAAGTTGCTATAATATGACCTTGAATATAAGTAGTATTTGCATGTGAAAGAATGATTGAGTTATGATATGAAATGGCAGTATTAGGCTGGATGCCTGTGAAATGTGAAATAATCAAGTAATGAGCCATGAACTATTATATGTATATTTATGTATATTCATGAAATAAAACCCTAGCCGTGACCAGGCTTTTTGGTATGGATTGGTGGTAGCACTGGATGTGCATGGGTTGTGAATGATCTGGTCACTGGCATATAAGGACTGGAACCTTGTGTTGTGCGTCTAGTGGCATAAACAACGTACTGACTGCAACCCTGGTATGGGACAGGCCCGAACAAGTAGTATGTGAATCACACATGAAACCCCTATATGACATGTACACGATTTACACGGAGTGCGGCTCCAACACATGTGATGCATGCTGACCCTGAGTGGGAAGATGCCAATTAAGTGGGAGTTGTGTAACCCTGCCACAACTGTGGTTTGCATGAAAAAAGCCACAAGGTCTGGGGTGAATTGTGTGTGAAACATGGCAAAAGTTCTTGTTATCTCCACCTTGCCACTCGCACATGGTTGTGAGGAAGGGTCTAATCATCTGATAGGATTGGTATGAAAGTGGAATATCTTGCGGGTAAATTGGTACCTCTCTGCAGAGTTAAAAACGTATTCGAATACTCCGAGCTCTCGGGTTTATAGGAGTCTGCTGCGGTGGATTAAATCCACAGGGTATGGCACAAGTATGTTTTTTAAATAAAATTTGATAAGTCAAGATTACCCAAATGACATGTGTTGTCATGATAAGGAGTGCTGTCGTGGGCTGTCGTGTGTCGACGTGTCACAGTAGTGCTATAATTAGTGAACATGAATAGTAATGTTATGCTATGAAGATACTACCATGAGATGAGATGAGATGAGATGAGATGTGATATAAAAGAAAAGACCATTTTACAACCATTCACACTTCTTTACTAGATAAGGTTCATATCATCACTACTATATGTATCTACTCTTACCTATGACTTGGTGAGTACGTAAGTACTCACCCTTGCAACCTACGATCCAATAGATGGAGCATTCCATGATCAAGATGAAGGCATGGAGAATTTCTTGGATCCAGAAGGAGAGCCAATTCCGTCAGAGCCCTGATGTGTGTTGTTCTGCCGTCAACTTCTTGCTGTGGGAGGGTCACCTATCTTCTACTGTGTAGTTGTTATTTTGCTAGACCATGTATGCCGTGAAGGCATTGTAACCTCTTTATGTTGTATTAAGGCCAGTAGGCCACACTGCCTAAATATTTTGTAAGTTTTTCTGCTGAAATGTGAATATACTCCTGTGCTTGACTTATCTTGGGAAGTCAATGGTATGCATGTATGGGACCAGCTACAGCAAGTTGGGTCTCCACGGGAGTAGTCGTAGTCCCCAGGCCAGACATTATATGTGGTGACCGGACATTGTCCGGCCAGTACAAAACTATTCTAGTTATGTGCAAAATGAAACCAGAGACATAAATCCGTCCGGGGGCATTTGTTCGGATCTGGCCGGACATTGCCTGTGATGGCCGGACAATGTCCGACCAGTACAAAACTTGTGGGTTTTAAACAAAAGTGAACCAGAGACAAATGAATTTGTCCGGGCACATCTGTCTGGGACTGAGCGGACTTTGTCCGGTGTGAGCGGACAATGTCCGCCCAGTACAAATTCATTTTGAGGCAAATTGAAAAGTGAAACAGAGACGTTTACATCTGTCCGGGCTTTTTGTCCGGACAAAAGGCTATTTGTCCGGTCTTCGCAAAATTAGCTGAACGGTAATTGACACATTTGCAACGGTTATATTGACATGTACTTTCCAAACATTGTCCGGCATGGCCGGACATTGTCCAGCCTGTACAAAATTTGCTCAGCTTCTTGCAAACGGCTAGTTTCTTTGTGAGGGCTATATATACCTCAACTTGGCCAGCATTTGAGGTGTTCAACAACTTGAAAATCCTATGCAAAAGCTATCCAAATCCATTGAAATCATTCCCTTGCATCTAGAGCCAAGATTTGAGGCAAATTTCTTGAGAGCATTTGAGAAGAGAATCATTTGTGAGAGGCTAAGAGTGTTTAGTGTATATCATCCATCATCTTGCAAACTAGTGCTAGAGTGTGGGCATTCATTTGCATCATGTGAGCTTCTAGCACTTATTTTATTCAAGTGAAGGTGTTCGACTTATTACTTTTGGTGATCGCCATCGCCTAGACGGTTGTTAGAGGAGAGTCGCGATCTCTCCATTGGAGTTTGTCAGAGAGACCGAAAAGACTTGTGAAAGGCATTGGTGCTCGCCTATCCGGAGTGAAGAAGGAGCAACCCGAGTGGAGATATCCTTTGTGGATATATAAGCAAGGCTCACGCGTGAGTGCTTCAAAGAGGAGTTGGGGAGACTGGGCGAGTCTCTGAGACCGTGGTAAAAATTGTTGTGTCAATTGTTTCTCTCTTGCACAATTTGTATTTACCTTGACAAAATTGCTTCCACTTACTCGTGTTGTATGTTGTATTGCATTGTCTATTTTGTTGAATGCAACTTAATCTTAGATAGTTTTAGACCCTTTTGCGAAAACTCAGTTTTCCTTCATATCTTGCAAAAATTGTTTTTGTCGAAAGAATTTTTTTAAAGCCTCCTATTTGCCCCCCTATAGTCAGCATCCTTGATCATACAAACTCAAGAATTGTCGCACCTGGTTGAAGCGCATGGAAGATTTCTATCAAGGTACTGCACCTATGCTGACTATACCAGAACAAGGACAATCCTGAGGGACCGAAGACGCCGATGGAGATGAGGTAATGCCATACCAGATACCTAGTAATCATATTAACGTTATTTTCGGTGGGTCTTCATCTTATTGTTCTAAGTGTCAGTTTAAAACTGTTTGTCGCGAGGTAAATAGTGTTGAAGCTCCCCTTGGAGAGCTTCAATTTCCCCGTTGGTCAGAGACCTTTCTGGCCTTTAGTCAGGAAGATTGCCCCAAAGGATTGTCGCAACCACGATGGCTTCTTTTGGTAATTTCCCTCATTATTAGCAACGCTAAAGTGGGACGAGTATTGGTCGATGGGGGCAATTCTTTCGACCTATTATTCACCAAAGCTCTTGATGAGATCAGATACCTCGCTCAAAGATTAAACCAGTGGCTCACCCATTCTTTGAGATAATACCTGATTCCTCGATGAAGCCCATCGGGCAAATAGTGTTACTTGTAACACTCGGGGGACCAGAAAATTTTCGAACAGAGTTAATTACTTTTGATGTAATTGATTTTGATTCAGCTTAGAATGCTATCTTTGGCAAGCCCTTGCTCGCCAAGTTCATGGCGGCGACACACTACACTTATCAGTGCGTCAAAATACCAAGACCAAAAGGCGTCATCATAGTCAGAGGCAGTCAGAATACGACTCTCACTTGTGATCGCATTTCTTTGCAATTGGTCAACCAACTACCCCTACGGGATGTCAAATTGGTGACCAACAAGCCTGATGCGGTCAAGACAACTCCACAAGCAGCCGAAAAACTCAAGCAAGTTTCTCTATTCCCAGATGACCCGTCTAAGACTGTTCAGATTGGGTCAGCACTGGATGACAAATAGGAATTCACGCTCATTACTTTCCTCCGAGCTAACGCAGATGTGTTTATGTGGAAACCATCCGACATGCCCAGAGTCTCAAGGGAAGTGATTGAGCATAGCCTAGCAATTCGGCCTGGACAGCGAACAATAAAGCAAAAGCTTCGACGCTTTGCTCCTGATTGACAAATGCCATTCATTCAGAGTTGACAAAACTCCAGGAAGCTGGCTTCATTTGTGAGGTTAACCATTCTGAATGGCTTGCGAACCCAATCATGGTTATTAAGTCCAATGGTAAGTGGCGCATGTGCGTCGATTACACCAGTCTTAACAATGCAAGCCTAAAGGATGACTTTCCCCTTCGTCACATCGATCAGTTTGTCGATTCAACAGCGGATTGTGAATTAATGAGCTTTCTGGATGCTTACTCAGGCTACCATCAAATTAGCATGGAAGAAGTAGATGAAGAGAAAACTGCCTTCATCACACCCTTTGGCACCTACTACTACGTTAGAATGCCATTTGGGCTCAAGAACGCTGGTTCCACGTACCAGTGCTTGATGCAGAAGACCTTTCTATCTCAATTAGGGCATATTTTAGAAGCGTACGTAGATGATCCAGTTGTAAAGAGCTTAAAGTGCTCTAATCATGTAAATGATCTCAGTGAAACTTTCAGCAATATGAATAAACATGGAATCAAGTTGAATCCCGAAAAGTGTTCTTTTGGAGTTTCTTCTGGTAAACTTTTAGGTTTTCTTGTTTGTTCATGAGGCATCGAGGTTAATCCCAATAAAATATGAGCCATTGAGCAAATGAGATCCCCTCAATGAAGGACATTCAAAGCCTAACTGGCCAAATGGCGGCATTGAGTCGTTTCATATCACGAATAGGCGAATGTGGTTTACCCTTCTTTAAGGTACTATGTAAGCACAATGATTTTTAGTGGTCGGATGCAGCTGAAAAAGGCTTTCAGCAGGTCAAAGCATATTTATCAAGTGCTCCAATATTAGTTTCCCCACAAACAGGAGAACTGTTGCACATTTACTTAGCCACAACCCCTTGCGCAGTTAGTGTAGTACTGGTCGCAGAAAGGGAAGGAGTGCAACGACCAGTGTATTACATAAGTGAAGTACTAAACAGACCAAAGGAGCGTTACCCCCCGAGGTCCAAAAACTACTCTATGCACTCTTAGTGGCTTCTCGAAAGCTGCGACATTACTTTCAAGCGTACAAGATTTCCATGCCATCATCCTTTCCTTTAGGGGACATCCTCTGAAATCCAGAAGCAACTGGTCGAGTAGCGAAGTGGGCAATAGAACTCGGAGCATTTGATCTCCATTTCACTGCTTGAGTAGCAATCAAATCTCAGATTCTTGTCGAGTTCATGGTCGAATGGACTAATCCCGAACCACTTCTACAAGAGCCAACAGATTTGTCAACTAACGACCTTTGGACGATGTACTTCGATGGTGCTCGCGGTTTTTCAAACTTGGGGGCTGGAGTGGTCTTAATGACACCTCAGGGAGACCAATTCCAGTATGTCATATAACTCCACTTTGTTGCTACCAACAACGCAGCAGAGTATGAAGGTCTTCTAGCTGGGCTTTGAGCAGTCAAATCTCTTGGAGTCCATCGGCTAGTGGTGAGGGGAGACTCACAGCTAGTTGTAAACCAGGTAAACAAGGAGTACAACACCTCCGATGAGACAATGGCTTGTTACCTAGATGAAGTGAGGAAATTTGGGAAAATACTTCAGAAATTTCGAAGTCCAATTCATTCCACGAAGAGACAATATTCTCGCAGACTAGTTATCAAAACTTGGGTCCTCACGTGCATCCGCTCCGGTAGGAGTGTTCATTGAGCACTTAAAACATCCCTCGATCACCGAGAAGACCGAGGAGATGACTAAAGTCGCCGCCCTCGAGCACGAAGCAGATTGGATCCAACCATTGAGGATCAATCTTGCGCATGGGACCTTGCCCAAGGACAAGACCGAAGCTGATCGGTTAGCTAGAAAAGCACGCATGTACAGACTGGTTGAAGGGACCTTGTACAAAAAGAGTACACAAGGCATACTCATGTGTTGCATCCCTCACGAAGAAGGACAAAACCTTCTGAGAGAAATCTACGGAGGCATGTGTGGCGCACATGCATCCTATAGAAACTGGTCGGAAAGGCTTTTCAACAAGGGTATTACTGGCCTACGACATTGAATGATGCCAGACACTTTGTCAAGATATGCCCACAGTGTCAATTTCATGCTCGGCAAGTTCATCAGCTTGCATATGCACTACAAACTATTCCCTTGACTTGGCCATTCGCCGTATGGAGAATACATATTCTGGGTCCAATGCTTGACGTTGTCAATGGGTACAAGTTTTTGTTCATAGCTATTGATACGTTCACTAAATGGATAAAGGCTGAACCAGTCCGAACCATTACCACTGCTGCGGCGAAGAAGTTCTTTCACAAGAACATTGTGACACGATTTGGTGTTCCAAGTCATCTCATCACAGATAACGGTTCCCAATTTGTTAGTGGTCTTTTTCTAGATTATTGCGACGATATCAGGACCAAAATCTGTTTCGCATCTGTCGCTCATACGCAAAGCAATGGGGCAGTTGAACGTGCCAACTAGCAAATAATACAAGGGGTCAAGAAACGTGTTTTCGACAGCCTTAAGTTACGCTCAGGGGCTTGGATAGAGGAACTCTACTCCGTTCTATGGGCACTTCATACCACACGTAGTAGAGCAACCGGTGACACGCCTTTCCAACTGGTTTTTGGTGCTGAAGCCATGCTGCCAAGTGAAATCCAACTTGGTTCTCCTCACGTGGATAAGTTTGATATCACAAATCCAAGTAAAATATGCGAAGATGAACTTACTCTTCTGGACGAAAAGCGTAATCAAGCATTGTTTTGGTCCATAGCGTATTTACTGGCTTTGCGTAAATATCACAGCAAAAGGGTGCGACCACGTAGCCTTCACGTAGGTGACTTGGTTTTGCGAAAGATCCAAAGCCAGTTTGGTCGCAACAAATTCTCTCCTCAGTGGGAAGGTCCCTACACTGTGGTCTCAATGTCGCGACCTGGATCAGCTCGATTAGCTATGGACGATGGCAGAGTTCTCTCTAACACCTGGAACATAGACCAGTTGCGAAAATTTTATGTGTAAGTTCTTCCACTTCGTTTGTACATTTTCAAATTTAATCCAGCATTTTTTCCACTTTATGTTGTCATTATTTTCCTACCTTTCGTCCCTATCTTTTTCTCGGGCCATGCCCGGGGGCTGGTCACAATAAACATTTTTATCACAAATGTCTGAGTGGATTCGCTGACCGATCTCGTGATCGCATCTAGTCAAGAAATCTCTTTTTAAGCCGTTTCTCAACACATAAGAGACTTACTAGCATGTTACAGATCACACTAGTGGCTGTCAGTTCGCAAAAAGCTTATGTGTTTCTAATTCAAATGCTTATTCTTGCGACCATGAGATTGCATATAGACACAGTTCCTCTTTTTAAGCCGTAACGACCATGATACCAAACTTCAGTATATGCATGGTCACAGGAGGGGGCGAGGAAAATATAACTATGGCATTAAGTCAGGGAGCTAAGTACTTGATATTTCAATATTGTTTTGCATTATCAGAAACTTTGCTAACTATATGTATTTGCAAGGTACAAAATCATTGCTAAACCAGGTAAACATTTTCATTTTCATTTCAATAAAGTTACTACTACATGATGTCATCGCATATTTTACATCAGATAAGATCAAGATCTCGAAGCAATTTCTCAACCAGAGGTTTCACCTCATCCATTATAGCGCCCAGCTGACTCTCACTGTCGAAAGTAGTATCTTCACCCACAGGGTTCAGATCCAGATCTGGACCGTGGTGACGCCTTAACTTGCTAAGGATGGCGGAAGCAACAGCCCCAATGTTGAACTTCGAAGCTTCCTTTTGCCTCCTCGCAGTTTCAGGAATGCTCTCGACCAGTGAATCAACTTGAGCGGCGACTAATTTGCAGGACTCACTGAGGCTTAAGTCATCCTTCCTAGGATCGGTAATGTCTACCCTCAGTAAGTTTGCGGCCATCCTCAATTTCTTGAAATTATTGAATTTGACACTGCTACAGCTCTTAATAGTTGCTTCTAAAGCGTTCTTCTTGTTGCGAGCAAGTTGGGAAGTGTCTCTGGCCTTGTCGCTGGATGATTGGTGACGCTCACAAGTCTTGTGAAGCGTGTCGATGTCTATCCCACTCTGGATGAATTTTTCCTCAAATTGATCCCTCTCTTCAGTCACCACCTTAATATGCTCTTCTTGTACTGAAAAGAAGAAGGAATAAAATTAGTTAAAACTCGCAAAGGTAAGGTAAACTTCTGTTAAACGTGAACTTACATTTCATCTTGGTTTGCTGCCCTTCGCAAAGCACGAAGAGATGTTCAGATTTTGCTTTAAGCACTTCGTACAATCCTGATACTTGGTCAAAGGTCGTAGCTCTTTCTTTGGCTTCTTTTAGTTCGACTTCAAGAGCCAGGGTTTTGGCGAGCCTTCTTCGACTTCAGCCAACTTCTTCTGCAGGACAATATTTTCCCTGCAACAACAAGTATTACTATAGTCTCAACAGACTAGGCTCAAAAGCAAGACACGTATTGCTTCAATTGGCGGTTCTCCGTCTGAGAGACCTTCACACGCTGGTCAGTAAACCAGATGCGCAAGCCACATCCTGCATAAAACAAGAAATACTAGGAGCACAATCCCTAAGGAAACAACGTGGAGCCTAAAGCTAAAGAATTCTACTTACATCCAGGAACTTGCGAACAAACCCCTCACAAAGATCTTTGAATCCACTTGCCTGGCTAACAAAAGCCAAGCAAGAAGGCACCGCTGGAGGCCGCAACTCGTTAGCAGGGCATTGGAGCTGGCCAGGATGGTCCGCCGTATCTACCGCTACATCCTCTTCTTGTCCTCCCAAACAAGAGGGAGATGTGTTTCCTTCAACTGCAGGGGAAGCAGAGGTGTTTACTTGTTCGTCTATTCCCATGGCCGGAACTTCAATAGCGGCCTCAGTCGCCTCAACCTGGGTGAGAACATCTGAGTGGATGTCTCTTTCCACCTCGCCAATGATGGACGCATGCTCTCCATCGATGGCCTCTAAAGCCACAACCTCAGTTGTCGTGGTAATACTTTCTATGGCCACCACCTCTGTTGCCCTGTCCGCAGTCTCGGTCGATGACATTGGCAAAACAACAGAAGGAGCCCTACATTTCCCAAATGCATCTAAGTGTCATGAACTACTCAATGTAACTTGGTCAGAGAAATGGGTAAACATGTATCTGATGTTGAGGCCCAGGACGTTGCGGGAACTCGAGGCCACACCCTTGGGAGATAAGTGCGTGGACAGCGCCTTGGAATCGAAGTTGCCAGAGGAAGCCTTTGTTTTCCTCCTCGAGAAAAATAGGGAAGCATCCTCCTCCACTTCGCTCCCCTCCCCTTGTACAACCTTGAAATGAATTGTAGTTGTATAAGAGAAAAGCTAGAACGTCAGAAATATTACCACAACAATCCTTCTAGTTACGACATTGGGGTCAACCATGGTCGCGACTGTGGTCGGGTCTTGCATGCCTACGGCTACCCTGGTCGCGGCAGGCGGGGTTGTCATAGAAACCCCCACTGCAGCGGCAATCGCGACCTTCACTGTAGAAGGGGAAGTAGAGCTTATTCATAAAGATCTTCCCCTGGCCAAGCCCGTGGTCACAGGGGCAGCTCTCTTTGGCCTCTTCAACGAGGAACCACCAGAAGGTTCAACGTCGCCACCGGCAAGCCTTTTCTGGGCTGGTGGTCGCGTGAACAGCTACGCAAATCCAAAAGAACTTCCTTTGGTGAATCATCTCCAAAAAATAGAAGGTGCACAGGTTTCCCGAAAGAGACATACCTTGCGACGTGCCTGCCCAAGTTCGTTGGTGCTCCCGACTAGGCTTTTCGGTCTTGGCGCATTAATGTCGCCTTCCTCAACCAGATTGAATGATTTCAAGAGGAAATTTGTCCTCACCTTGACGTCAGAGGGGGACAAGGCTGAAAGATGATAAACATCGAAACGGCACCTCTAAGGAAAAACAAATTGAGACACACTCTACCAATTTGACTAAAACTAAAAGATCGAAGCCCTTGCCAGGGCTGCAGTCCCTGGTGGCGTCCTCTATCGCTTTGACCTCCCATGCCGGGTGGTCCCTCTTCTTCAAAGGACTGATCCAATTTTTTATAAAATCTTGGATCACGTCCCGAGCGGTCAAACCCTTGTTCATCAGGTGTTTAAGTACCTGGGCTTGCCTTTTCTGCTCTTCATTGAGTGCGGGAGCAATGTCCTTCTCTTTGGTCTTCTCTGGCCACCGATCTATGAACCAGAGATGGCTCTCTTTCTGGGTGGTGCAGTAGAACCACCACTGATACCACTTGTGAACCAAGTCACGTAGTGGGAAGGGAAGAAATTCCTTCTCCCGCAGCCGAAAGTAGACACAGCCTGGTGCAGCAGTGCCCTTCGAACTCGCCAAGAAATAGTACTGGCGGAAGAATGCTACACTGGGCAAAACCCCAATGTAAGCCTCGCATAGATGTTGAAATGTGGTGAGAATCAGCACCGAGTTGGCGTTCGGATTCACCAACTCCAGGTCATAGTGAGTGAGGATCTCGCGCAAGAAGTCGCTTTCCGGAAAGTGGAAGTCGTAGCGCAGAAAATCCTCAAACACCACCAGTTCGCCCTCTTGCACCTTTGGGCTTTCCTCGTCCTCCCCAGAAGGCCGCCATGGAATCAGCGATTTGATTGGGAGGTAACCATTAGCCTCCAACGCCAACAAACAATCCTCCGATCGGTGATTGGATCGCATCCAGCAAGCCATTGAGTCGAGCTTTGACAAACAGCGAAGGCTAAGGGCGAAGAAGACGAAAGGGAAAAGCAAAGAGCTCCTAGAAAACTTAGGAAATTTTGATGAAGGTTGTTGCATGCATAGGCAGGACTCGGGACAAAGGGTTTAAAAACCCACTTCCCTCGGGTTCGTGATCGTTGTTCACGTCGCGCGACAAAAAGAGTTTTCGCATTAAATGCCCATTAAAACAAACCTGACAGGCGCACTCAAAGTTCTTCTTGGGTTCGGCGGGAAGTCGAAACGAAAAGACGCCTTTTCAGAACCTGAAACACCTTTTAAGAGCTTGCAACGCCTTTCTTCAGTAAAAAGAAAGCCTTTTCACTCCTATTTTGGGGGCTAGCCGACAAAGTTGGTCATTCTCATGATCGCACATAGCCTTCTCATGACCGTGATAGTCGTTCCATAATCGCGCATAACGTTCTGTGGTCACAGCTACCTTTCTCTGGTCGAAGAAACCCAGGAAAGAGATAGAGAAATAGTCCAAGGTTGTTCTCGACAAAATTTATCATTGATACTGAAATTTTGACATGCTAAAATTTCTTCTTTTCATTGATAACATATACAGTTAAAATTTTTTACAAGAAATTTACAAGTGAGAAGGGATACATCAGGCAAGGTTGAGGTCATGTAATAATCTATCTACTAAGGGCTTGACCTCGGCCTTGATCGCGTCAAGCTGCTCTTGCCTGCCGACATTGGCATCCCCCACCACTGGATCCAGATCTAAGCCTGGGCCATGGTTAAGCTTGAGCCTGCAGAGAACAGTGGAGACCGCGGCACCGACTTCAATCCTTAGCCTCTCCTTGTACCTCATCACATACTCTGGGATGTTGGCGACTAGCGAATCAGCATGGGCCACGAACAAATTGCAAGACTCCTCAAGAGACAAGTTAACCTTCTCAAGTTTAATAACTTCAGCCTCAAGAGGGTTTGCGACCACCTTCAATTTTTGAAGGTATCCCCCTCAACCAGATTGCAGCCTTTGTTGATGGAATCCAAGGCCTCTTTCTCTCCGCGGGCGAACCCCTCGGCCTCTCGAGCCAGCCTCTCAGCTTCTCGAGCCCTATCGTTGGCCGCCTTGTAGCGATCAACAACTCGAAGAAGAGAGTCTCGCTGAATGTACTTCTCCTCGAAGTGCTCATTCTCCTCCTGGAGGGAGCTGCACAATGCAGTCTTTTCCCTCAAAGAGGCCAATGCCTCAGCCAGCTCTTCCCAGGCTCCGCCTCCCTATAAGATTATTCTGTGTCATGAACATAATACCAAGAAAAAGATTCAAAAAGTTAAGGATCCTTACCTGGGAGACATATACGGGCTGGACCTCAGTAGGGTCCATGACTTCCACATCCTCTGCTGATGGTGCAGAAGGAGGGGAAGACATTCTAAACAAACCATATAAAGACAAAATTAATTCGTTCCTAACTAACTCAATTTAGTTAGAGAAAAAGACAAAGCTTTACCACAAGCCATGAGGACCAGTTTGTATGGCCCTGGATAAGACTTGAGCCACAGTTGCAGCTAATGGATGGGGGGTTGAGGCCTCGTTCCTTCTGTCGTAATCACTTTGGACATTGAAGGAAGAGGTCCCAACCATCCTCTTTGAGGAAAACCCACTAGATGATCCAACATCATTGCTTGATCACTTCCGTGAAGTTGCTGAACGATCAAGCAGCTGCAGAAAATCCAGCTGTCTTAAAAAACTATATTCAAGAAGAAAAAATCTACACCGACCTACCGAGAGAGAATTACCTCTTGAGACAACCATGCAACGCTGAACCCTTGTGAGTCCAGTGCCTCAACATTCTTTTCTCTGATTAAATCTTCTTCCTCATCAAATCGCTCTTGGTTCGGGATGCCATTGAATCAGAAGGTTAAGGAGACAAAAGGTTTGAGACTTAGAAAAACTTGTGAAGTTGGGAATTCCACAACAAGGTAACGACTATTTATAGAGTTCCAAAGATGATGCTTTGAGTTCCCAGCCTTGGGCACGGCACGAAGGCCTCGAGATCCTCCCTAGTGCCTATCTGGTAACCATGTCCCTAAATTCTCTCCTTCAAGTTTTGTTCAGATTCGAAACAACGCGGTTCAACGCGGGAATGCGAAGCGACAGACACTATTTAGAATTTGAAGCGACACAACCATTATAATAGGCCTTTGTCGTTTCAAATTCGGGGGCTAGCTGATGAGGATTGTTAGTTGTGCTCAAGCTCCCATGGTCACACATACACCTCCATGGTCGCACATAACATTCTATGGTCGCAAATACCTTTCTATGGTAACAGAAGGCCTAAGAAAGAGATACCGAGTAATCCAACGATGTTCTGGACATAGCCCAGCGGTCAGATTTATCTCTTGCAAATTATGACAACATTGCTATGTATCTTAAACACTTATCATAAAAACCATAATCTCGTGTTGTATCCGCGAACACCCTGGTCGCAGAGGCATCTCCCTAGGACTAGACCCTCTCACAGATATAAAGCCTGATATCATTACAATAGTCGCAGAGGTACGCGATCACCCTTTTTCATAACTGTACCTTGATCCTTATGATTATCCCCGAGTTAATCATAAGTCCCTGACAAGGTAACCGTCGAAGTAGACTTGAGTGGTGAGGTAGTTCCAAGACACCAAGTCAGAACTGCCCAACTGCCACGTAACCATGATATATGGCAACCACCACGTATCCACGACCTGCAGCTACCACCTCGAAGTGGTTGTGAGCGATCGAGGGACGTGCCTTCAGAAGGATAACCAATGATCTCTTCGGCAAGGATAAAAAGACCTTCAAGGGAAAGACCAGGAGAGGACGATCAACTATAGAGAAGATTAGACATAGCCAAATAGGATTAGTTAGCACACTGACTTTGTAACCATCTCTCTGTAATCCTTTTTCCACATAAACAAATACACAGGAAGTAGGGTCATTACTCAGCTACGAGGGCCCAACCCTGGATAAATTCCCGTGTCTCTGATTCGTAGATACTTTGAATACATTGGTACTTGTCTGATTGGTTCCCTTCATAACCCATCTCATTCTTGCATAAGTTCGACGGGAGGACCCCCGGGTTCCAATCGTCGACAGGCTTCGACTATACTTGATCAAATGCTAATATGAGGAATAACGGAATCTTACACAGAAATACCGAAACCCAAGTTGATCGAAAACACAGTTCAAAAGATAGCACAACTCTTTATTGAAAAGAGGGATCTTGTACACGTCGAACATTAGGACGCACTCGCCTATGTCGATGAACTATGTGTCTAAGACTTAAATAAGTTCAATGACTCTTCGATGATCTAAACTAGAGCTATTACAAAGTATTTATAGTCCAATCGTATGAATACGTATCAGACTCAATAACCAACTAAATGTATTAGACTCGGACAACTAACTAACCCTAATCAAATAGGACTTAGTTATATGCATATTGATCAGAATACAATCCGACCAGAGATCGAATCGGGGTCGCGAACCCTTCCAAGGTCGTGAACCCTCTCCAAGGTCGCAAACCTTTTCCGAGGTCGCGAATACTTTCTGAACTCGACTCCAAGGTCACAAATCCAAATACTTTCTAAACTCGACTCCAAGATCGCAAATCCTTTCCGAACTGACTTGTAGTATTCGACCTGAAGGACACAAAGATCCTCCTGGATCATGACTCCCTGTTGAGAAGGAGCCAACCCCAGTTGGCGATGATTTGATCAAAACTGGAGATGTGGAAATTGAGATTGACCATCTTCTCGGGTGTACCACTTTGCCACACACGCTCGTTGATCTTTTCGTCCAATTCAAAAAGACTCTCATGTGCCGCTGCGGGTGGTTGTCACCTTTTTCTCCAAGATCATGTCGTCAGGTAGAGGTTCTTCACGTTGATAGACCAAGTCTTCAACATATGGTACTATGGTATCTGGCTCATGATCCAGCATCAAAGGCTCGAAGAGTTTGAGGTGCTCAACATTGACAACTGAGTAAATATCCATGTACAGAGGTAACTCGAGCTGACAAGCATTATTACCAATTTTCCGCAAAATCCGAAAAGGACCATAACGAATTGGTTTAAGCTTTTTACCTTCACCTTTTAGCCTTCCTTACTCAGATGTAACCAGACCATATCACTATCGTGGTATTGCGAATACCCCGACAGGTTTAGTGGAGGTTCCTAGCTAAGCAAAGACGACGCGAGCTGACCGTGCTACCGGTCCTCTCCTGTCGGGCAAACACAGCAAGTGACACAAGGATTTATACAGGTTCAGGTCTCAGTGGAGACCCTAGGCCTGTCGACGTGCTCCCAACAAGGGTTGGCTAGGAGAGCTCTCTCGTGGGGAGAGTGCTCCTAAGCACGCCTATTCGTTTTTGTGTATTGATGCAAAATGAATTGTCCTTAATTACAAGAGAGGGATACAAGGGCATATATAAACCCAAAAGATGCAAAAAAGACTAGACTACCCCGATTGCAGCCATTGGATTGGAGGGCACCAGTGTCCTTTTACTGGCCAAGGAAGCTCGATGCTAGACAAGTGTCCTCGCAGATTCCCGAAGAGTTCTTCACATGATCCCTGCGTGACCCGGCGCCCAGGACGGGGCCACTAGGGCCGTGGTCCCCGGGCCAAAGGCGGCGCCTGGGACAGGGGTCACCCGGGGCGTTGTCCTCGGACGGAAGGCAACGCAGGGGTCACCGGGGCCGTTGGGCCAAAGGCGGCGCCCGGGACAGGGGCCACCGGGGCTTTGGTCCCCGGGCCAAAGCCGGCGCCCGGGACAGGGGCCATCGGGGCCTTTACCCCCAAGCCAAAGGCGGCGCCCGGGACTGGGCCAAAGGCGGCGCCTGGGACAGGGACCACCAGGGCCTTTGCCCCCCAGGTAAAAGGCGGTGCCTGGGACAGGGGTCACCGGGGCTGTTGTCCCTGGGCCAAAGGCAGTGACCGGGACAGGGGCCACCGAGGCCTTTTCCCCCGGGTAGAAGGTGGCGCTCGGGACAGGGGTCATCGGGGCCGTTGTCCCCGGGACAGGGGCGCCGGGGCCGTTGTCCTTGGGGCTAATCACCAGGTCTGATCGGGCGGAGATTTCCCCCAACAATCACCTTCATGGAATTGAGCATCAACTCGGTGACAATCATGTCACGCCTTGTACTTGAGTTGAGCTTTCACCAAGTTCTGTTCAACCTCACTATGGAGCCGTTAAATACCTTCCAGGAACTTTTGTGCTCGATCCTGATCAGAGGCTTTCTTGCTATTCTGCACTGAGGTAGGGATCACAAACTCCATATCGAATGAACTCTATGGTAGAAATTCCAAACAGAACTCAAAAGGCAACTTTCCAGTCAAACCATACACTGCTCGATTAAAAGCAAACTACAGGTACAATATGGTTTCATCCCAGGTCTTCGGATGCTTATAGTTATATCCTCTCAAGAGATGAACAACTGTTCGATTCACCACCTCGGTTTGACCATCGATTTGAGGATGAAAAGCAGTACTCCTCTTCAGATTCGTATCCATCATCATCCAGAGTGATCGCCAAAAGTGACTAAAGAATTGGGTATCACGATCAGACACAATAGAAGTCGGCAGTCCGAAGTGTGTCCAAACATGCTGAAAGAATACCTGAGCTGCCTCTTCTCCTGTGATAGTCTTTCGATATGGTATGAGAATTATCATTATGGAGAACCGATCATTGACCACAAAGATATAGTCATTGCCACGTCAGGTCTTAGGCAATCCTCCCAAGAAGTCCATGGATATGCTTGTAGGATCAAGGATGCCGACTAGAGGGAGGGGTGAATAGGAGGCTTTTAAAATTTCAAATGAAACAACTTTTGCAAAGAAAAAGAAACAAACAATTGAATAATAGTTAAAATTAAAGAGGAAGAGAAAACAAACACGAAGATTTTTCCCGAGTCTCGACACTCGCCCGGTCTCCCCTACTCCTCGTTGAAGCACTCAACTGAATGAGTCTTGCTTCAATATCCATGAAGGATATTTCTCACTAATGGTTACTCCTTGTCCACTTCGGAAAGGCGAGCACGGATGCCTTTTACAATCACTCCGAGTCTCTCCGACAAACTCCGAAATGGAGAGATCAACGGCCACGCCACCAAACCGTCTAGGTAAGGGCGTTCACCAAGAGTAATAAGTTGCAAGATCTCTTCTAGACCTCCAACAATCACCAAGAAACTGTAAGTATGCAAATGATGCGAACATAACACTCGGTGGATCACAAAACTCGAGACTTGATCAAAAGATCAAGATTTTAACTCTAAAACAAATGCTCAAATGTATATGAGAGAATGAGGCTGTTGGTTGTAAGAAACAATAGCTCAAAACCTCTATTTATAGCCCAAATGAACAAAAGAGCCGTTGTGCTCGAGCTGGAAAGTGACAGTACACGCTGATAGTCAGCATAGACCACGAGCAGTTAGAAGCAAATCTCGGAGAAAACTCAGCTAGCCGTTGTGGTCGTATATGGAAATAAAATAGCACATACTGACAGTCAGCAACACATGTTGACAGTCAACATCTACCTCAACAGCTCGACAAAAATCATGGATAAAACGTTGCTAGCCGTTTGTGGTCGCATATGGAAACAAACAACTCATGCTGACAGTCAGCATCACGTGCTGACAGTTAGTATCGATCACAAAAACGACCACAAAAACAAACTCATAAACCAAACAAATTGAGGTTTAAACACATGTTGACGGTCAACAGCACATGCTGACAGTCAGCATAAGTCAAAAAGTTTCATCTCAAAAATATACGCTCTCTGGACAAATGGCAGTAACAAAAACTGACATTCAGGCTGATTGTCAGCATCACATGCTGACTGTCAATGTGGATAAAAATAGCCATAACTTTTGATATAGAGATCCGATTGAACAGTTTTATAGCTCGTTTGAAGGATAATTTAAAGGGCTATAATTTTGTAGACAGGAGAAAAACCTAGATCAGCATAGATATTTCCAGAAAATGCAAAAATATTTTTGCTGTCAAAAAGATCAGAAAATCAAATCAATTAAAAAGCAAATCCAACCGAGATGAATGAATGTAATGACCTAAGAGTTTCTCGATTTATGCTGGACATGTAGAGAGAACTTGTAACCCCTCTTAATAGTATGGTTTAAACTAAAAACAAATTTCTAAACCAATCAAACTCTACACACCCAGATCGGTAAAATAAAACAAATTTTACCTTAGATCCTTTGTAACTTCCATCTTGCGAGTTACGTCTCATCTTTGTACCTGGGTTCGTATGACTTCTATCTTAATCATCTTGCATATTTTGCCAAAAGAAGTCTGTATCCAAATAGCTCAAAAACACAATTAGTCTGAAACACTTATTTTCATTAATCATCAAAATCATGCATAAGGGCCTAGATGCAACAATGCTTTCCCATGGTCGTGACAAAACTGGCAAAGGAGCGTACAAACCTAATTTTTGGTTTGCTAGTTTCGAGATGCTGCAAAGACCACAGCCTCGAACAAAACTAGCCACACCATGCTACATTCGTGGCCAGAACACATGTCGATAAAGATTTTGCAAAGTCTTCATAACCCCAAAGTGACCAGTGTAGGATCGAGAATGCCGACTAGAGGGGGTGAATAGGAGGCTTTTAAAACTTTTTATGAATATGAACTTTTTCACAATTAAATCCTAAACAATAAACTAAGAGCAAATAAGAATTGAACCAAAAAACAATAGTAGATTATACAAGAAAAATGAGAGGAACGGAATCTAACACAAAGATGTATCACGAGGTCTCGAAAACTCTCCCGGTCTCCCCTACTCCTCGTTGAAGCACTCAAATGAATGGGTCTTGCTTCGATGTCCAGTAAGGTTGCTCCTTCTCCTCTCTGGAAAGGTGACCACCAAACCTCTCACAAACACACCGAGCCTCTTTGACAAGTTTCGTCAATGGAGAGATCAACGGCCACGCCTCCGAACCGTCTAGGTGATGGCGTTCACCAAGAGTAATAAGTTGCAAGATCTTCTCTTGACTTCCAACAAACATCGAGAAACTCTAGAGATGCAAATGATGCAAGATGATTTTTCTAGAAAGGTCTCTCACAATCAAAAATAACAATTTTGATCAAAAGATCAAGACTTTAGTGCTAGAAGACTTTGGCTCAAGTGTATATATGAATAAGGATCAGAGATATGTAGGAAAACTGCTCAAAGGTGTATAGAAAATCTGCTCAAAAAGTTTAGAAAAATTGCTCAAAAATGTTTAGCCAAATTGCTCAAAAGTGTGTGCAAAAACTACTAAAAAAATGTTTATAAAAACTGCTCAAAGGTGTTTATAAAAACTGCTGAAAACTATTTATAAACTGCTCAAAAATGTTTATAAAAACTGCTCAAAACTGTTTATAAACTGCTCAAAAATGTTTATAAAAACTGCTCAAAGATGTGTACAGAAACTGCTCAAAGGTGTATAAAAAACTGCTCAAAAAGTGCTCAAAGGTGTATGTGAGAATGTAGCTCAAAGATGTGTAAAAATACTGCTCAAAGCACATATATATAGCCCACACCTCTCAGCTAGCCGTTATAGTCGATTAAGGAAGAAAATCAATACAGCTAACAGATAGTTTTGACCTCTAACGGCTAGTAAGTAGCCATTGGAAAATTTGCTTGAAAGACCTCTAGTCGAATGAATAGTGCTTGAGTGACCTCTGGTCGAATGAACAATGCTCGAGTGACCTCTGGTCGAATAAACAGTGCTTGGAAGACCAGTTTCAGTCCCTCTTTGAAATCTATCTATATTTCTTAGATTCGACCAAAATTGTGAAAGAAAGTGAATGCAACATATGACCTAAGAGTTTCTTAGTTTTTGTCGGAACTAAAAGAGATTTCGCAACCCTCTTAATAGTACAGTTAAAACTAAAAAGAATTTCTATAAATCCGGTCAATACTCCAAACACCGAAACCGGTAAAATCCAAAACATTTACCTTAGGCTTTTCAACGTCCTGTTTTACGGCTCCCATTTGGCGTTTCATCTTTTCACCTGATCTTAGACTTTTCAACTTCCAATTTGCGACTCCCTTTTAGCGTTTCATCTGTTCACCTGCTCGAAGGATCATACTCAAAGAAAAATAGATTAGTCAAAGACACTAGTTGTTATTTATCATCAAAATCAAGATTAAGGGCCTAGATGCAACAATCTTCCCCTTTTTGATGATTGATGACATGTGTTTAAATGAAATAAAATTTAATGACTCCCCCTAAGTGCATGTATTATTAACAGATATGCAGGAACTCCCCCTGAATGCATGCATATACAAATACACATATGAGTCATTTGAGAGTCAACAATGACAAGTCAAACACAATAAGCACTCATACGGACAACAGAGAATAAACAACGAGTATATAAAAAATCTATAGTATCATCCAGATACAAGAATCTCTCCCCCTTTGACATCAAGCACAAAGAGGCAGGAGGATAGCAACACAGACTCATCATTAGATGAAAGACCACGACCACGACCAGATCATCAATTTCGACCATGACCAAAACTAAGACCAAAATCATGACCAAACCAAAAAAAAATCTGATTGAGCTGCTACGACCAAGACCAGTTATATATATATATATATATATATATATATATATATATATATATATATATATATATATATATATATATATATATTAGGCACCATATATATATATGTATTACAATCAATTCACATTTGATATATCAATGATATTCAATTCACTTCTAAGAAAGCAAAATCTAGACTCATCTAGGGATTTGGTAAAGATATCTACTAATTGCATGTCCGTTTTTACATAATATCTATATCCTCTTTTGCCACATGATCTCTTTTAAAATGGTGCCTAATATCAATATGCTTTGTTTTACAATGTTGAATTGGATTGTTTGCAATTTTTATGGCACTTTCATTATCATACAAGGTAAGTCACTGAACTCGGTCAATTCCTTCAATTCTATATATTTTTTATGGCACTTTCATTATCATACAAGGTAAGCCACTGAACTCGGTCAATTCCTTCAATTCTATATATTTTTGAACGACCGAGGACGTTCTGTCGAGCAGGATGATAAACCAGTGCTAGCCGGGAGGCAACCCGGTACACTAACTTGTAGTTCTCTCTTTTATGAACACAGCGACACAAAAATCACTCAATTCCGACGCCATTTGACCACCCAAACCTTATTTTTCGTAAACTAGGGCTAACTCTTTTTGCAAAAACCAAAAAAATCAAAATTTTCACACTGGCCGAGGCGACCACGACCGCTTGCACAACCAATTTTGGGCTTTGTTTGGTTCAAATTTTCAAACAAATTCAATTTTTACCTCAGCCGAGACGACCATGACTAGGTTTACAACCAGTAGTGGCTTCGGTTTGAGGATTTTTCAAAAAATCAAAGTTTTCTTTTTACCCGACCTCAAGCACGACCAGTGTTTCGACCAGTGTCACGTTCGGGTGCATTTTTCAAAACCAACCGAGGCGAGCACGGGTACGAGCACGACCAATGTCGCTTTCGGGTGCGAATTTTTTAAAGAAAAATAAATTTTCAAAACTCTCGAAACGAGCACGTGTTCGAACACGACCAATGCTACTTTCGAGTGGATTTTCCAAATAAAAACAAATGTTTTTCTTTTAAACCGAACCGAGCATTACCTCGACCACGACCAGTGCTGGTTTGGAGCAATTTTCAAAAGAAATTTCAAAAAGTTTCAAAAAGCTACCGATGGGCCCATGATCTCGAGCACGACACATGGCACGCCCAGGTTAAATTTTCAAAATATTAAAAAACTTTTTGTTTTTTCCCGCAAAATCCACGACACGTGGCACGTCTCGTGCCCGTGTTTTCCCTAACTGAGCCAAACACACCCGGTGCTCGTATCCGTGGCTATGTCGGTGTGACCAACTGGTCGAATGCGGGTGGAACCGTAGCGGGCACACCCCATGCCCGTGGCCGTGGCCCCGTCGGTGTGACCTCCTAGTCATAGCAGGTGCAACCCGAGCTGAACACGACTCGGAGCACGCCCCGTGCCTGTGGTCACGCCAGGCTTGGTTTCCTCTCCTTTTTCAGTTGAAACTCACCTTTTTGCCTTCTTTTTGTCCTTTTTCTTTCCAAAACCTTTTCTAACTCAACCTACCACCCTATTTAAAGCTTCTCATCCTCTCCAAATAGAAGCATCCATTATTTTCAGCCCTTGTTCTTCTCAAAACCTCTCCAAACTTTGCCACACAAATCCAAATCCAACTGTTCAAACTTCCATCCGTTCGCGGATTCCGGCTCCTCGCACCTCGACATCCCCAGATCTGAAGTTTTCTATGGCAATGATGACTCCCCGACACAATGTCAAGAAGGAAATCCAGGGGAACTTTCCATGCTTCTATTATTTGCACCCTGGATAAAATTTGGAGTGACATACCCGAGGAAGGGCAACATCTTTTTCGACCAGGTAAATCAAAGGCCACCAAAATTTGTAATCCAGCCTTTTGCTATTTACAGCGTCTCATGGCCGGAACAATTTTGGGGTGTGACAATAATCAAAAAGTTTTAGAAACCGAGGTTGAATTTTTGTGGCCTATGTTAAACAAAATTCATATATCATCTGCAGCCTACTTTGCCCGTCGCCTTGAAAGTATTGGGAAGGATTTACGCAAAACCTCACCCATTGTCTAAGGTGTCTTAATCACTCACATAGCAAAATCCTTAGGGTTTGATGCTACAGATTATCAAGAATCACTGCCCACAGCCACCATAGATTTGAATGCATTATTTTCAATGGGGTTTTGTAGGAGGGAAGAGAATTCTTTTCGTTGGATTATTAATAGCATTCCCTCTATCCTTTTGCCCAATATTTCACGGAGTTGCTTATCTAATGAGCAAAACTGGAGAATGCTCACATCTAACTCATCTAATTCTAACTCCTCATGTGCTGCTGAGTCTAACCAACCAGCAGCGACTGTTATTGCCGCTCTGCATGTTTCCATAGAGTCCTTGTGCACTAGTCTCTCCGACTTTAGGTCGGAATTTGCAGAATATAGGACTGTAATGGATTCTAGGATGAACCAACTCCAAGGCCGCGTCAACAGCATCTACGATTATCATGTACACGCAGGCCACATTTTTCCGGATGGCACATTTCCAAGCGCATGTACCCATTACGGGGACAACCTCCACACCCACGGACTTTCCCCACATTTCTTTCATCCACCTACATATCCATCCTATACATCGCAACAGTTCTACCATTCTCCTCCACTGGCCTCCGACAGGTGATCTCCAAGGTATGTAAGTATTTTCTTTTATTTTTCTTTTCTTTTTTGTTTCTTTTTTTTTCTTTTCAAGTTTTCACTTGACATGCCTTGAACTGCACCATTGGAGCTACGTGGACTGCAACATCCTCTTTCACTACACCATCTTCCACAACATCTACCAACATGAACCACAACCGCAAACGGTGATCTGTATCTCTCTCCATACGTTGAGGACAATGTTTGATTTAGCTTGGGGGCTGTTCACTTAATCGTTTGCTTAGTCTGATTTAGCTTGGGAGATGTTCACTTCACCATATATTTAGACTTCAGCAAATCATCATTCCACCACATTCCATCATAAACTAAAAATAAAAAGAGATTTATCACTTGGAATGCCTGGTTTTGAAGATGATCTTTAATCAATTAGATGATTATTCTACCACATCTTCGCATATGATCCATTGAACTTAGCTTTCTTAAAAGTTTCCATTGCTTATGTTCAATTTTATCTTAAATTGACCATTAAAGCTTGAACTTATCTATTAAATTGTACTTGACTTCTTCCAAATTGAAGATTTCTAATAAAACCATTTTTTGGAATTAACTCTCTTATGTTTTTTTTATGGTTAGATTGCTAATTACCCTTCTCTTTAAAAATAAAAAATGTGTAAGAGTAAAGTATAATCGACCCACTGGGGGGAGGCGGTGGTGAATCGTCGACCAGCTGGGGAAGAAGAGATTTACTTAACTTATACACAAAAAATATTTTCAGTAAAATGGTTGCTTAAGCTGCGGCTTTGTCTAATCTCGTGTAACGTATATGCGACCCGCTAGGGGGAGGTAGTGGTGAATCGTCGACCAGCTGGTGAAGGGAAGGTATACGGAGCATTGAGGTTGCTTACAGGGCTCGGGAAACCGACAAAGCTGCCTTTCTGGAAGTGCACTTAAGGAAGCGTCTTCAGCTATGTCTCCTCTCGCCGCGACGGAATGATCCAGTAAAAACATTCTGGCCAAGAGCACAAAAAAGTTGAAGAAGAAAAATAATTAAAAAAAAGAGAAGAGAATTAGTGTTTTTCTTTAGAAAGGGCAATCTAGCAACTTTGTATAAATCATAGCATAACGAGTGTTTTCTTTGCATGGTTTATTTTAAATCCTATATGAAAGAAGATTGTTAAGACGATTTAATTAATTAAGCTATCTTTTTTATAAGGTTGAAATTTGATAATTTTAATATATGCATTTGGAAAGTTTAAATTGCTAAGATCAATTGTGTCATATGCATAGATGTGTAGTGAATCTTCGGAAGATTGTTTCTTGAAAATCAGATAAAACAAGGCATCACAATTTTTGGAAAAACCATTCACATTCTTTGCTTGAGGAAAAGCAACATGCTAGCTTGGGGGAATTTGATAAGTGTTAACTTGGTAACACTTTTGCCGTAGGTTTAGTATCAAAAACATGCTTAAAACTCCTTTTATGCGACATTTTATGTGCAAAATTTTATTATTTTCACAAATTGCTTTCATGGTTGTGTTCATCATGTTTCAAGGATCAAACCCTCCAAATTTGAAGCAATTTCGACCACGTTTGAGCCTCCAACGACCAAGAAAACCATCTGAAGAAGCAAAAGAGTCCTGGTCGAAATCGAATTGGCGGGTAAAATATCAAATCCATACAAAAACGGGCGCAAAAAGGATTTGTACTTGAAAAGAACTCCTGCTCGCAAAAGAAGGCCTGGTCCCAGTCGCGCCACGTGTCTGGCCGTCATTGTGCCACGTGTCCCGGTCGTGATCGAGTTGGTTTTGGCCACGACACGCGTGTAGCTGCGGTTGCGCCACGTGTCCTGATCGTGTTTGAATTGATTTCCTCGACGCGGTTTGGGTCGGTTTTGATCCAAACTAGTCATTTTGGGCCGGATTTGACAAGGATTGGTCGTAGATGGGCCGATTTGAAGCAAGTTTGATCCAAACTGGTCGTTTTTGGCTGTTTTGATCTGGTTTTGACTCGAATTGGTTGAACTTGGTTGGTTTTAAGTCGTATTGGATTAGAACTGGTCGAATCTGGTCGGTTTTGACTCAGATTTATCCGTTCTCGCACCGTTTGAAGCCAAACTTCATCGCCTGCATGTCAAGGAGTTATTTTTGGACACATTTTCTTATGTACTATAAATAGAGAAGCTTTTGGCTCAACTAGCATGGCTTTTATGCTTTTATTCTTTCTTAGATACTTTTTTTAGGTTTAGAAGCCATTAGGGCTTAGTTTAGAGCCCCCTTCTCTATTTTATTGCTTTTGTAAGTCGGCAAGGACGGCAAATTCAATTTTCAAGCAATCAAGTAAGTTTTTATTTATTTCTTACTGGTATTTCTGCATTATTATGGATTTCAATGAGTAGATCCCCTCTAGGGTTAGGGATAACCTAATCCTAAAGGCGTGATTCTTTCTCGTTCTTTATTCAAGTTTCGGAGTAATTTCCTGATGTTTTCTTCCTCCAAACCCTAATTCCTCGTTTCGACAATAGACGTAACAGTTGAGTCTTAACAAGAAATTTGGGGAGTTCTTGAGTTCTTAGAACTTTGACGCGGACCCTGAACAGGAGAGAGGATCTCACCAAACGTGATAGTGGAAGCGATCCTTTGACTGTTGACCCAATGCCCCGAACTGGAAACTTAATTTTTTCTTGGAAAACAATTGAAATTATCTAACAATCTTCAGACCTTGGATAGAATTATGCCGGATGGTTATGGATTTCCTGAAACCCTTGATTTTCATTCCGGTTTGCAAACCCTAGATTGTTAGACTTAGTTGTAGAAAAACAACCATCCGAAAAATCATTTAGACTTAATCAGTGATCCATTCAGCTAGAAAGACGAATACGCTTATTCCTCATGGAATTCAACCCTCAAGTTCTCAACGTTCAACCGTTCACTTGCGGTTATTACTACACATCGCACTCGATCCTCCCAGGTGCGATCACCTTAGCCATTGTTTTTGAAGCTCCGGCGTGTCCACCACATGGAGACAAATGACAATGTTCAAGAACACTTTGAATCTCATGGTCGGGCATGCATCGTCAAAAGATGTTGTCAACTCCCTTTTTGAAAAGGTTCAAATCGTCCCAGTAGTAGAGTCGGATGTCGTGGAGGAAGTGCTTTTGTTGTCTAATTGTCAACCCTGGAGGAAGTTCATGGTTAAATAAATAATTCGCATAATCAGCATACCATGGTTCTTGTTGAATCAAGTAAAGGTGCTCATCGAGTAAAGCATCATTAATGTGAACGTCAACGGTGTCGGTCAAGAGTCGTGAGAGATGATCGGCGACGATGTTCTCAACACCCTTTTTATCTTTGATCTCTAAATAAAATTCCTGCAGTAGTAGGATCCATCGTGCAAGTCATGGCTTGGTGTCGACGATTCGGACTCGGGCTCCTCAGCCGAACTTATGCAAAATTTGTAGTTCGTAAGACCTTTCAGGGTGTCCCTCCAAGAAGGTATGTAGAATTATGGAGAACTAGAGCATAGAGAAGTTTATACAGGTTCGGGCCCTCGATGGTGGGAGTAATAGCCCTACGTCCTGTTGGGATTTCACTATTTGTAGTAAAAAGAGTTACAAGGTGACGGAAAGATCTTCACAGGCGAAGATTTTCCCTATATGATTGTACAAAATGAAGCCTGGAAGGCTTATGGAAGCTATCTAATCTAGGCTATTGTCTTGGTTGATTGATCAGTTGATCTCTGGGTGAGATGTTGCGTATCTCGTCCTTGTAAGATATGATGATCTCTCCCCTATTTGATGCACCAGGCCGCCCTTTTATACTGGTCGAAAGGGTGCCAAGTCGCAACAGCACCAAACGGTTGCTTGGATGCTGTTTAGACAACCGCTCTTAACCTCGACGCAAGTTTAACACGTGTTATTTGTGGACAACTGCACGTATTAACCTCCTGACGGTTGTTCCTCTTCGTGGAAGAATCTTCGGGATACTTGGGATATTCCTGTTACAGGGACGGATTAATCCCACGTTCCCTAGTCGAAAGTGCTCTGACCGTGCGATGTTGGCTGACCGCGCAACATCCACAGCCTTCTGTTCGTGTATAGCATACGAACTCCTGACCGCGCACTAGCTGCGGTCTGATGGCGTAAAGATTGCGACCTCGGGCTGGTTCTTCTCAGAATGATTTGAGTTCGCACCGCCAGGCACGTGTCGGGCTCGAATCTATCCTGAACCAGTCGTGCATTTATTTGAACTGACTCAGGTGTCAATCCACGTCAGCTAGCCCCCAAATTCGAAGAGAACGAAGGGACGTGTTTACTTCGAATTTCAAGACATACATCGGATTTTGAACCCGACGCTTCAAATCCCCCACTTAGTGGCGCACTAAGTGTGGCGGTTGGTTCCCCGAGACGGGCTCTGGGTAATATGTGACGGGTAATGATGGCACTGTTGAAACATTTTTTAACCCGAAGTAAAATTGTAAATGCCTTTTAGAAACTCGAGGCATTCGGAAGGCGAACCGTCACCCTGGCGGCTATAAATACCGAAGCCTTCGAGTTGCAAAGCTCCACAATTTCTCCCCTCGGTTAAGTTTCTATAGAAGCCATATGCATTCTTCTTCTCATATTTCTCCCGATGGCAGACCATAACATCATCGAGATTGAGAGTGATGAAGAGAAAGTTTTCGAGCAAGTGTCACAGATGCCCGAAGATCTATCTCCTTCAAGGAAGAAACCCAAGGTTGACGAGGGATCCTCCAGCAGAACAAAGGTGAAAGACGCATCATCGTTCTTTCTTCCTTCTGTTCCTCTAGTTCTTCCTATCCATGCACCTCGGCCGGTCGAACTTTCATCTCCACCTTTGGAGGGACGTTCTTCTCAGTTTTCTCCATTTCATCCCAATACTCCCCATTTTTGTTTGGGTGATCGATTTTCTGGTCGGCAAGAGGTAACTCCTCGACCAGATGATCCTCAACTTGGGTTGGGGAAGCAATCTTATGGTGGGAAGGTTGCACTTCCACCATCCAGTGATCATCCGCTTTTATCGGATGATCTACTTTCCAGGATGCCTATATCAAACTGTCACTTGCGAGGATTGGTAATCACTTCTGTCTCCCTTTGCTTGTGGTTATAGTTAGTAAAACTAACATTTGCAAATGTAGGAGATGAAAATTGTTGGAGCCCCCAGCGACCAGCCTGCTGAGACTCCACCTCCTTCCATCGGACAGACTCTCCAAGGGGAAAAAGAGGCCCTGGAGAAGAAGACCGAAGAGATGTCTTCGGCGATTCTGCACCTGGCAGAATGTTTTGAAAGATCCCGTGAAGAGGTGTGTCAGTTCCGTCGGGAGAGGGATCATGCTCAGCAACAACGAGAACTCTCCGACTTGATTAGGAACAATAGTGCATCTCTTGTTAGGGATGATGTAGATAGGCTTAGATTAGTTGCAAGTTCCCTGGGAGTTGTCAGTGTAAATCCTACTGACAACAACATGTCCCTAGGTGAACTTTGCAAACTACTCTCAGATTAGGTCGACGCTCTGGTCGGCGGTATCCCTTTTGTATGTAAAGAATGTAAGAAATAAAGCTTTCTTTTTCTTCATATCATATAAATATTCTTTACATCTTCTGTGCGAAAACATGGCCACAAGCAATGTCTTTACGACCACTCATACACAGGCAAAATTCAATTCAGCGACCAGAATCGCATTTTATCGTAGTACCGCGACCAGCACTGATACTGCAATCAGACTTAAAGCCGCGGTTAGAACCGAAGTTCGATTTGAAAGATCACTGCGATCAGAACCGAAACTCGATCAAACCATCACTTCGATTAGAATCGGAGCTTAGTCGAAGACATGGTTCCAACCATACCGCAATCTGATCAAAACATATCCGTACATCCAAAAACTGGGTCATAGGATATTTTCATGAAAGTTTACAAGACACATGAAGGAAAATGTCCTCCGTTGGAGTTGAAAAACTTTTCATGTTTTTGTATCTTCAAATCTTGAAACAAAGAAGTCCTTTTTTTTCAGATCCTATACCAGGAACACTTAACGGGTCCGCCAGAGATAGCATCCATTATGGGAAATGAATAAAATATTAAGTGGAACGTTTGAGTGGAACGTTACTCACAGTAGTGCGCCTCCTCGGGTCTATAAAAGGAGCAGTTAGCTTCTTGAGGAAGCCACACAGCCAAAAACCCTTCCTCAACACTTCCGCCGCACAAAACCCTCATTCTCCACAGCCTTCATCTTCCCCAAAGTTGCCAACTTTCCTCCCGATTTCTCATAAGAAATGGCGTCCTGGAGCAGATCAGTCCACCACTCTGAGGAGAGTCTTCTGGCGTTGGAGAAGGAGGAGATCCTTCCTCCGCGGCTGCTAATCAACTGGCGGCCTGCGGAGAAGGACCAAGAAACCCCAATCGTCGGAGAGGGCGAACTGGTGGTCTTTGAGGAGTACATGCGCTGCGGGTTCCGATTCCCTGAGAGTCGGTTCCTGAAGGGCATTCTGGAGCATTACGGGTTGGAGTTGATAAATCTCCACCCGAATGCAATCTTGATCTTGGCGGTGTTCCAGCACTTGTGTGAAGCCTACGTCGGAGTGTATCCCAGCGTGGATCTCTTCCGGCGTTTCTACTATTCGGCGTGGTCGAAGAGCACCAACGCCGCCGGATGCATATACTTCCGGATAAGGGAGAAGAAAGAGTATCCCTTCCCACCCCTGTGAGATTCAGTGCACGGGTGGCACCAGAAATGATTTTACTGCACCCCTCCATCTGAGAGCGGGTTGTGGTTTGAGAACTCGCGGCCAGAGAAGCCGAGCGAGTTGGACTCCCTCCCGGCGATGAATACTGAGTTCATCAAGCATGCCGAGGTGATTCTTCACTTGGTCCAACAGGGACTAACGGCTTGCGACATCATTCGCGACTTCGTGAAGAATATGGTGAGCCCCCTGCGTGAAAGGGCTTATCTAGTTTGGGAGATCAAGTCCATGGCGGGCAACACCCTGGACTACAACGACAGTACGCGATTTCGCCACCGAAACCTCATACTCCTGTTATATGCTTTCTAATTAGTCTTCTGGGAACAGTCCTGCCTTCCTCCGAGATCAAGAGGCGGACAAATTACCTTCTCAGGGCCTACAATGCTGAAGTGGAGGGCCCCAAAGGATCGCCTCGCCCACAAAGCTTAGTTCACACCGGCGATGACCTCAAACAGGAGCGCCGAAAGGTATTTCACCTTTCACTTAGTTCCCATTCGTAGGTCTCATGTACACTCAGTACTGATAAATTTGTCGGGATGAAACAGCTCTTGGGGAGATTCGCCGAGGCAACGTTCCCAAGTGAAAACGTCGGTTTCCTAGGAAAGCCGACGGCGAAGAACGTGAAGAAGATCTCCTCGAAGCCCAGGACGAGGAATCCTACCCCCAAGCAATCCAAGAAGATTCTTGGGGAAGGGTCTTCACGGAGCACTCCTCCTACCACAAGGAAAACTGCGGTAAGATATCACGTACCTCCTGTTCTTCCAGGTACAAACTGGAATCATTTCTTCGTCGTACAGGGCGAGAGGAGCGAGGAGGAGGAGGATGACGTTCCCCTGATCCGCCGGAGGAGGAATGTAGCAGACTCTCCATCCGGTGAGACTCCACCTCGTTCCGTGGAAACAGAAGCAACCGTAGCGGACCCTGCGGCCACCGGGAGTCCTGTGGTCGCGGGCGAGATCCCCGCCCCCAAAGCCCCAGAGGCTTCAGGGTCAGTTGCTTCTCCCTCCCTGGTCGAAGGGACGACCACGGTAAGACTTCCTCGTGGTCTTAACTTCTCAATTTTCTTTGTACATGTGTTTATCGGATTTACACTTATACAGGGAGAAGAACTTCCCCCTGCGACTCCTGTGAGTCCCAGGGAGGTAAACCCTCCACCCCTGGGGACAGGAGAGGAGGTAACAGAACAAGAGTCCGCGACCAACGCCAGGGTCGCGGATGAGGTGCCGGCTCCAGCAATTCAGGAGCCACCTAGGCCTTCGGGCGTATCCCCGTCAACCGAACAGGTTACCCCGGTATGAATCCTTACCACTTAGGTTTTTATCATTCCTTATGCATATGCTTACAGGAGAACATACATAGGGAGAAAAGGCCCTGTTCACAAAGAGGAAAACCAGAGTGGACAACGATTGTCCTTTCTCTCTCGAGGAGCCACCTTCGAAATCCCAGAAGTTAATGGGATTTCAATTGAGGTAAGAATCCTGGTTGGTTTTGCTCTGAGTTAGAATGTGGCGACCATCAATGTGATCGTCAACTCCGATTTTCTTTGTAGGCGTAAAGACGTAGTGACGAGGATTGACACCCGGGTCACTTCTAATAAACTTCTGGTTCAAGACAGGTTCGAACCAGACATGTGTCTGGAGATGCGAACTCAAGCTATTCTGAGAGGCATCACCACGAGGTCGCAAGCTTTACGCGATCAAGTCGCAGCTTTACGCGGTCAGACCGTAAGCCTTGCGCGGTCAGAAGTTCGTGGGCTATACGCGAACTACACTTTCGGGATATTACGCGGTCAGCCGAATCCCGCGGTCAGAACATCTGCCGATCAGGATACTTGGGATCTATCTATTCGGTTGTCTATACGACAGGATATTCTAAGTATCCCGAAGATTCCTACACGTGGAAAATCAACCGTCAAGGGGTTAACACGTACAGTTATTCATGAATAACACGTGTTTAACCTGCGTGGAGGTTAAGAGCAGTTTCAAAAACCGTATCCAACCGTCCGTGCAACTGATTGATGCAGTTTCCTTCACATGGCACCCTTTCAAGCAGTATAAAAGGATGGCATGAAGTATCAATCAAAGGGGGATCCAAGTTAGCCAAGTCTACGGCACACCTCATATAGTATTTTTAAGTCTTCTTTATCTTATCTTTGTACACTTTTATAGGAAAAATCCTTGCCTGTGAGGACTTTTCCTTCCATTTGTAAACATTTTACCACACTTAGTGAAATCTCAACAGGAGTAGGGCTTTTACTCCCACCATCGAGGGCCCGAACCTGTCTAAATTCTCTGTGCTCCTGTTCTCCATTGTTCAGCATACCTTCCCGAAGGGTCATCTTGAAAGGTCTCACTATTACAAATTCTGCATAAGTTCGGCTGAGGACTCCGAGTCCGAATCGTCGACACGTAGCACCGAGCCCCTCAACCGCCCCGAGGAGGGTTGAAGTCGCTGCCGGTGCTGAGGCCTCCGGTGAGGAGTGCTCTGTCCCTCTGGCCCAGGAAGTCGTCCGGACCATCAGGGACGAGTCGGGCGCGGAGACCCAGTTGCAGGCAGCAGAACCTGCGACTGAGGCCCAGCAGGCGCATCCACCTGTTGCTCCTGTCGAGGATGAGACGGGTCCCTCGACCAGACCTCCCGCCATCCTGGAGGATAGTTCATTTCGGGAGTACACAAAGGTATAATGAACATCTCTTATGGTATCTGAATTGTGCATAGGACACCACTGACTTCTCTTTGTATTACAGGAACTATCCCGTGTAACGGCCAAATCGATTGCTATGGTGGTGAGCATCGAGGCCATACAAAAAGAGAGAGACTGCTTGCGAAAGTAAGGATAAATGCCCTCCAATTTGTATAGATACAAACTCGTTATGACAGTCATCTTTTCTGTCACAGGGAGGTTGCTTCTCTGAAGAGAGACCTGGCCGCTCACAAGCTCATGTCGATCTCCATGATTTCGAAGCAAGAGGTCGAGCTTAATGATCTGCGATCACACCTCTCTGGTAAGTCGATTCCCGACTAGAAAGACTAGACTTGATAGTTTAGACTGTTAGTAACAATCTTCTTACTGCAGCACAAGCAAGTCAAATAAAACGGCTTGATCAGGACAAGGCAATCCTCCAGCTCTCCATTAACTCTACCCGAAGGGCGAACAGAGACCTGAGCAAATCCATCTTCGAAAAGCTAAAGATGGTGGCCCATCTCCTGAGGGCTAATGTGGTCAAGGCCACAAAGGACGACCTCAGTTCGAGCGACTGGTCTACACTGGTCGTAGCCCAAGCGGAGTCACTTCTCGAGTATCTTCCTGAAGATACACGGCGACGGCAAGAGGCGATCAGAACCAGGGTTCGATCAGCAGCCTCCGTCATTCTCTGCCGGTTTCGTCTCCACCATGGCCCAGATATGGATCTGAATCCATTGGTGAGAACGGTAGAGATCGAGAGTGAAGAGCAACTGGAGAGGGTCATGGAGGAAGTCAATCCCCTTGTAGATAGACTCCTGACCGAGCTCGGGATTGTGTAATCCCTACAATTGTATAGATATAAACTATAGAATGCAATGCATGTACTTTTTGGGTTTGAAAGAAAGTACTTTTTTGTTATTTCATATTATAAGCATATCCCCCTAGCCCCCGCCTGTGATTATAGATACTGAAGGCTTAGTATTATAAACACAGGGAGAAATACAAGTGTAACGACCAGGGGTGTGCGATCAGACCAACAATTATGATCAATATAACACCTAACCTTGTTGCAAACCGGCAGCCACTCAGATGACCAAGGACATACCAGCAAGCCCCGTATGCGTTGAGAAATGGCTTATTTAGGAGTGACTTGTCTGGCAGTGGTCATGAGATCGGCCAGCGAATCCGATTAGAACACTATAGTGATATAACCGCCAGCAACCAGCCCCCGAGTCGAGTTTGTAACGCACGGGCGTGAAAGGAGATGTTCATCGTATGAAACCAGAAGACTTTTTATTTTATTAAAAGATGCTAATTGAAAAGGAAAAGGGATTGGATACTTATACGTAGAACTTGCATAGTTGATCGATGTTCCATGTATTGGACAAAATTCGACCATCCTCCATGGCTAATCGTGCTGATCCTGGTCGCGGTACCGAAACGACAGTGTAGGAGCCTTCCCATTTTGGGGAGAATTTGTTGCGATTAGACTGGTCTTGAATTTTTCGTAAAACTAGATCACCTACGTGAAGACTACGTGGTCGCACCCTTTTGTTATGGTACTTGCGCAAAGCTTGCAAGTATACCGCGGAATTGATCAAAGCGCGATCATGCCTTTCTTCTAAGAGGATGAGGTCCTGTGACCGCTGTTCGGTCTGATCAACTCGTTCGAATTGCTCTGTCCAAACAGATCCAATACTAACTTCCATAGGCAGTACGGCCTCGGCCCCATAGACCAGATGGAAGGGCGTCTCACCGGTGGCTCGACTAGAGGTAGTTCGCAGTGCCCATAGAACGGTGTAGAGCTCGTCTGCCCAAGCCCCCCAGCGAGTCTTAAGGCAATCAAAAACACGTTTCTTGATGCCTTGCAATATCTGCCTGTTGGCCCGTTCCACGGCACCATTGCTCTGTGGATGTGCCACAGAAGCAAAGCACACTTTGGTCCCAATTTGGTCGCAGTAGTCCAGAAAAAGGCCACTGGCGAACTGAGAGCCAATGTCCGTGATGAGACGGTTTGGAACACCAAATCGAGCAACAACGTTCTTAAGCAAGAACTTCTGTGCTGCTGATGCGGTAATATTTCGTACCGGCTCGGCCTCAATCCACTTGGTAAATGTGTCAATAGCTACGAACAGGAATTTGTATCCATTGACCGCTTGTGGCATAGGGCCTACAATATCCATCCCCCAGACCGCAAAAGGCCATGCAAGGGGAATGGTTTGTAACGCATAGGCGGGTTGATGAACTTGTCTTGCGTGGAACTGACACTGAGGACACATCTTGACCATATGCTTGGCATCATCAAGTGCCGAAGGCCAGTAGAACCCTTGTCGGAAAGCTTTTCCGACCAGTGTCCGATATGACGCGTGCGCACCGCATACACCATCATGTATTTCTTTCAAGAGGGATTTACCTTCCTCCTGAGATATGCAGCGCATGAATACTCCTTGAGTACCCTTTCTATACAAAACTCCTTCTATGAGCTTGTATAGACGCGCTTTTCGAATCAACCGATCACTTTCGGTTTCATCCTCGGGTAGGGTCCCATGTTCAAGATAGACTCTCAATGGATGAGTCCAATCCTGTTCCTGACCGAGGTTGGTAACGCAGGCTGTTACCGGATCATCCTCGACCGAAGTCATGATCGAAGGATGGTCCAAGTGTTCAATGAACACTCCTGCAGGAGCGGATGTGCGTGAGGACCCAATTTTGGATAATTGGTCTGCGAGAATGTTGTCTTTTCGTGGGATGTATTGGACTTCAAAATGACTGAAGTGTTTTTCTAATCTCCTCACTTCCCCCAGGTAATGAGCCATTGTCTCATCGGAGATGCTGTACTCCTTGTTTACCTGGTTTACGACCAGCTGTGAGTCTCCCCTCACCACTAATCGACGGACTCCGAGGAATTTTGCTACCCGGAGCCCTGCAAGAAGACCTTCATATTCTGCTGCGTTGTTGGTTGCAACAAAGTGTAGTTGGATGACATACTTGAGCTGTTCGCCCTGGGGTGTAACCAAGACCACTCCAGCCCCCGAGTGTTGAAAACTGCGGGAACCGTCGAAGTACATTGTCCAGTGATCGGGGCATTCCAATTCCTCAGGCACCTGCACGGGTGGCTCAGGGTTGGTCCATTCGACCACAAAGTCGGCCAAAACCTGAGACTTAACCGTCGTGCGGGGCGTGAAATGGACATCAAAAGCACCGAGTTCGACCGCCCATTTTGGTGATTCGACCAGATTTCTCTAGATTTCAGACAATATCCCCCAGAGGAAAGGAGGAGGGTACTGTGATCTTGTGAGCTTGGAAGTAATGTCGTAGGGAAGCCATCAGTAGCGCGTAAAGTATCTTCTGGACCTCAGGGTATCGCTCCTTAGGACCATGAAGTACCTCGCTTACATAGTAGACGGGTTTGTGTATTCCTTCCCTATCCGCGATCAGGACAGCACTTACCGCGTGCGGTGTGGCCGCCAAATAAAGAAGTAATGGTTCTCCTTTGTCGGGAGACACCAGGACTAGCGGACTGGATAGATATGTCTTTACCTCCTGAAATGCTTTTTCGGCCTCATCGGACCATGTAAAATTATGATGCTTCCGCAGGGCCTTGAAGAAAGGCAATCCCCTTTCGCCTAGTTGCGATATGAAACGACTTAAGACCGCCATGCGACCAGTCAAGCGTTGAACATCTTTCATGGTTGAGGGCGACCTCATCTGTTTGATGGCCTTGATTTTCTCAGGATTGACTTCAATGCCTCTGGAACAAACAAGAAAACCAAGAAGTTTTCCTGAAGAAACCCCGAAAGAACATTTCTCCTGGTTCAATTTTATTCCAAAGCAATTCAAATTACAGAAAGTTTCAGCGAGATTGTCCAAATGAGACAATCTCTTATTGCTTTTTACAACCAAGTCGTCTACATATGCTTCGAGATTACGCCCTATCTGGGAAAGAAAGGTCTTTTGCATCAAGCGCTGGTATGTGGAACCTGCGTTCTTGAGACCGAACGGCATTCTGAAGTAGCAATAGGTGTCGAACGGGGTGATAAAGGCAGTCTTCTCTTCATCTTCATCAGTTCGCAACCCGTGGTTGAGTCGACCAGCTGGTCGATGCAGGGAAGGGGAAAGTCATCCTTCAGATAGGCACTGTTGAGGCTAGTATAGTCGACGCACATGCGCCACTTGCCATTTGACTTGCGGACCATGACCGGATTGGCGAGCCATTCCGGGTGATCGACCTCGCGAATAAACCCGGCTTTTAGGAGTTTGTCTAACTCCTCTCGGATGGCTTCTTGTCGGTCGACAGCAAAACGCCTGAGCTTTTGCTTTATTGGTCGCTGTCCAGGTTGAATTGCTAACCTGTGCTCGATTACTTCCCTTGGGACACTGGGCATGTCGGACGGTTTCCATGCAAACACATCTGCGTTAGCCCGGAGGAAAGTAATGAACTCGAGTTCCTATTTGTCATCCAGGCCTGATCCAACCCGAATTGTCTTGGATGGATCATCTGGGTGCAAAGGAACTAGCTTGAGTTTTTCATCTGGTCGAGGAGCAGCCTTGATCGCGTCAGCGGCGACCATGGCGACCTGAGCGTCCCGGAGGGGAAGTTGATCGACCATCTCCAGAGATAGCCGGTCTCACATTAGTGCCACGTTGCGACTGCCTCGGATCGAAATGACACCCTTGGGGCCAGGCAATTTTCCGCACTGATAAGCATAGTGCGTTGCCATCATGAACTTAGCAAGAGTTGGCCTGCCAAAGATTGCATTGTAAGCCGAATCACAATCAATTACATCGAAAGTAACCAATTCTGTTCGGAAGTTATCTGGTTCTCCCAGAGTGACCGGGAGGACCACTTGTCCCAACGGCATCATGGAGGGACCAGGGATTATCCCATAAAATGGATGGATTATGGGCTTAATCTTCGAATGAGGAATTTGCATCTCGTTGAGCGCCTTGACCAATAAAATGTCCAAGGAGCTTCCTCCGTTGATCAGGACTCTTTCGACTCTCGCATTACTGATGATTGGGGTAATGACCAGAGGAAGCCTCAATGGTCGAGTAAGCCCCGCAGGACAATCAGTGCGATCAAATGTCAAAGGTGTATCCGACCAACGGGGGTACTGAGGTTCACCAAGGGATGTCTCTGTTTGGTTAACCTCTCAATAAAAGGCCTTAAACTACCTTTTGGAAACAAAAGAGGAGGAACCTCCAAAAATAACATTAATATGATTATGAGGTACCTGGTAAGACATCTCTTCGTCCCCGTCGGCATCTCTAAGCCCGCATGCTTGTTCCTTCGTTGGTAAGGTCGGCATCGGTCCAATCCCTTGGTAGAAGTCATCTAACTGCTTCAACCAACTCCTGCAGTTTTTGAGGTCGTGGCCTGCGGAGTTGTGGAGTGGACACCACTTCTTGCCTTCCTGTGGGTTAGTCGACTTTTCTGGCTGGTCGGCACTACGACCACCAGAAGCAGTTTTATTCTTAAATGAAGACTTGTTACCTTTGGTCGAAGGAGGCTTCTCTGCAACTGCGACCTCGCGGTACTATCCAGAGCAATTCCTTTTCGACTTCCCGCCCGACGAAGATTCCGGCTTCTTGCTCGAATCTTCTTTCCTAGCGTCCTTGAGACCTGGTTGAGGCGGTAGGTTACCTTTATTGACCATCCGGTTCCATTCGACCGCTTCGGCCGCGTCGGAGTATCGATCAGCCATATCAAAGAGATCGGCTACTGATCGAGGAGGATGGATGAGCAAGTCTTCGGTGAATCTCTGATATCGAACGGCATGTTTAAATGCCCTAATAACGAAGCTGTCAGATATGTTCGGGATGGTATTCCTCACCCTGACAAACCTCTTGACAAACTGACGAAGGGTTTCGGCCAAAGTTTGTCGTAGTCGGTGGAGGTCGTCCTCTTTACCCGACTTTTGATAACAATTCTGGAAATTGCTGAGGATAGCGTCGCACAGCATTTCCCAATTGTAGATAGATCCTTCGGGCTGATTAAACAACCAGGTTCTTGCCGGTCCTTCAAGGACTGTAGGCAGGTAGTTGGCCATGACCCGGTCATCGCCTCCTGCCGCTTGGATGGCAGTGATATAGATTTGAAGGAACTCGGAGGGGTTCTGAGTTCCGTCGAACCTTTCTATGGCCCCTGGTCGAAACTTGTCTGGCCAAACGACCGCACGAAGGCCGGGCGAGAATGCTTTACAACCAACGTAGGGACCGTGAACCGTCCTGTGATTTTCAACCGGATCGCGAGTGACCTCACGCAATGGAGAAGTCACTCGTGGTCCTAGGCGAGAGTGGACAGGGACTCGATCCCTACTACGAGAATCCTATGCCCGCCTGGATTTGCCCTGGCGGGATGGTACAGGCGGCGGGTAACTTCATCGACCAAAACCAGAGTGAGAACACTCTCGGTCGCGGGAATGTGTTACCGACCGGGAAGAGGCCGTAGGGGTCGCCTCTGACGTGACCTCATCCAATCTCTCCGCCAGGATTCTGGTGAAGGCTGGTTTCTGTGTATCCGTGACCGTAGGAGGGAAATTACGCATGACTTCTGCGATAGATCGCAGTCGACCATGTGTACTTCTCCTAGGGGCACCAGGTGTTACTGTTTTTTCTTCCACCGGGAAACGCTCCGGAGGCAAAGAAGGGGTCTGGTCGCGTTTGCGACCACGTGACCGTCGGGAAGAACTAGGAGCAACATCGTAACGAGCCTGCGCATTTTGAAGAGCCTCTAGGGCAGTTCTGCGTAGTTCGTTGTCCTGTTGCTCGAGATCTTGATCCTCCTTCTGCTTGCGTTCCTGTTCTTCCCTAGCAGCCCGTTGATCAGGAGTTTCCTCCGATAAAGCAGCAAACTGTCTACGGAGAGAGGTCGCCGATGGAGAAAACATCTCAGTTTGTTCCGAGTCGGACTCGAAATCAAAGAGACGGTGGAGGTGATCAGGGTCGAACCTCCCCGGGCTAATTTCCTGGTCGTTATCATCTTTCCCCTCGACGGGGTCGTATGACGGACCGGACTCACCCTCTAGCACATTAAGAACCTTGGTGGGTTCTGACCTTGCGCTAGTCGCCCCCTGGTCGATGGACATGACCTGGAGAGTCGATTCAACCTCTGGGAGATTTTCACCTCCAACTTCTTCCATCGGAACAGGATCGCTTGGAGAAGGCATTGGAATGTGAGCATAGTCCTCGAGATCGAAATCGCTCTCAGAATCATATACTCCAGCCATGACTCAACGAACCTCCGAATGAAAATTAGGACGCCTTGAGAAAGGCCCCACGGTGGGCGCCAGCTGTTGACGATTCGGACTCGGGGTCCTCAGCCGAACTTATGCAAAATTTGTAGTTCGTAAGACCTTTCAGGGTGTCCCTCCAGGAAGGTATGTAGAATTATGGAGAACTAGAGCACATAGAAGTTTATACAGGTTTGGGCCCTCGATGGTGGGAGTAATAGCCCTACGTCCTGTTGAGATTTCACTATTTGTAGTAAAAAGAGTTACAAGGTGACGGAAAGATCTTCACAGGCGAAGATTTTCCCTATATGATTGTACAAAATGAAGCCTGGAAGGCTTATGGAAGCTATCTAATCTAGGCTATTGTCTTGGTTGATTGCTCAGTTGATCTCTGGGTGAGATGTTGCGTATCTCGTCCTTGTAAGATATGATGATCTCTCCCCTGTTTGATGCACCAGGCCGCCCTTTTATACTGGTCGAAAGGGTGCCAAGTCGCAACGGCACCAAACGGTTGCTTGGATGCGGTTTAGACAACCGCTCTTAACCTCCACGCAGGTTTAACACGTGTTATTTGTAGACAACTGCACGTATTAACCTCCTGACGGTTGTTCCTCTACGTGGAAGAATCTTCGGGATACTTGGGATATTCCTGTTACAGGGATAGATTAATCCCACGTTCCCTAGTCGAAAGTGCTCTGACCGCGCGATGTTGGCTGACCGGGCAACATCCACAGCCTTCTGTTCGCGTATAGCATACGAACTCCCGACCGCGCACTAGCTGCGGTCTGATCGCGTAAAGACTGCGACCTCGGGCTGGTACTTCTCAGAATGATTTGAGTTCACACCGCCAGGCACGTGTCGGGCTCGAATCTATCCTGAACCAGTCGTGCATTTATTTGAACTGACTCGGGTGTCAATCCTCGTCACTTGGTTTCTGTCTTGGTCAAAATATACTTAAGATCAGCGTGATCAGTATGCACAATAACTTTTGAACCAATTAAATATGGACGAAATTTATCTAGGGTATGTACTACAATAAGCAATTCTTTTTCAGTCGTAGTGTAATTACTTTGAGCATCATTCAAAGTTTTGCTTACATAGTATATAGCATGTAAAACCTTATTTGTTCTTTGCCCTAGAACAGTGCCAATTGCATAATCACTAGCATCACACATCAATTCAAAGGGTTCATTCCAATTGGGAGGTTGTATGACGGAAGCACTAGTTAATGCATGTTTCAGTAGATTAAAGGCATCAGACATTTATCATCAAAATCAAAAGGCACATCTTTACCAAGAAAATGTGTGAAAGGTTTAGCAGTTTTGGAAAAATCCTTAATGAAACGACGGCAAAAACCTGCATGTCCCAAGAAACTACGTATGCCCTTCACGTTCGTTGGTAGTGGAAGACTTGCTATTACCTCGATTTTTGCCTTGTCGACTTCAATCCCTCATTCAGAAATCACGTGGCCAAGTACCACGCCTTCTTGAACCATGAATTGGCACTTTTCCCAATTTAGTACTAGGTTGACTTCTTCACACCTGCTTAAGACTCGAGAAAGATTTTGTAGACAGGCATCGAAAGAGGAACTATAAACACTAAAATCATCCATAAAGACTTCCATTATTTCTTCAATTAAATCTGAAAAGATAGCCATCATACATCTTGAAAGGTTGCAGGCGCGTTACATAACCTAAATGTCATTCGTCGGTAAGCAAATGTACCGAAAGGACATGTAAACGTCATCTTATCTTGATCATCAGGATGAATTGTGATGAGACAGTGGCCCGATCTTCCAATAGGTTCGATTAACCGACTTGTGGACGTTGGCGTTTTGAGGCTTCCAATCACCAGATCATCACCTCGCAATCTCTACACCTGCGCATCTCGTCGTTATCAACCATGCTCGTACACGGCCGACCTTACCACGAAGGTAATTATTCGTGCAACAATCGAGAAATTCACAAGAACAAGGAAGAAGCAATCTGCAATTGCAAATAAAGATGAAGCACACGAGTTGGGGTTCCACAAACCAACGCAGCGGCCTAGTCGGTCCGGTGCAAAGGCAAAAAAAATCTACAAAATATCATGTAGATGCAATCTAAGACAGCTAAGGGGAGTATTTGAGGGGTACCAACCCTAGGGACGCACCCCTAATGGGCTCTACTTGATACAAGGCCCATCGGCCCAAGTTAAGGTGGCGCAGTGCTTGAGCTGTCACAAACTGTACACGCTGACAGTCAGCATAGACCACGAGCAGTAACAAGCAAATCTTGGAGAAAACTCAGCTAGCCGTTGTGGTCGTATATGGAAATAAAACAGTACATACTGACAGTCAGCAACACATGATGACAGTTAGCATCTACCTCAACAGCTGATAAGCACCAACCAGCGACTAACACCGAATAGCGCGTGGGTTGGCCAATCTTTCACGGTACCTCGAATGGGGACTTGCAAACCGATCGGAGTTGATCGAATTGCAAGTAGATAGTGTCTCGTATAACCTAAGAATTGGGTATTCTTAGTTTACACAGAGATCATATGATTTCTAACTCTTATGATAACTCACAACTTCAACATAGCCAAAGCTATAGCGCTCGAAGAGCCCTTTTCTGAATTTCTATTCATCTCATGATTAAAAGTCCTCTGGAATGAGAGGATTACATATGTATTTATACTAGGAACAACCCTCCTAGTTTAGGTGTGAAAGCAACCATTAGATGAAAAATTTTCTTGAACAATCAACCCTCCTAATTAAGGTGTGAAGGCACCCATTAGATGAAGAGTTTCCTTGGATATCCAATAGACCAATTCATTTGGAAAAGAGTTGCTTCAATTCTCGTGGTTGGACTGGTTGTGCAGCTTCCACTAAAATGACCATAACTTTTGACTCGGAAGTAGAAATGATGCATGGTTTGATGCGTTGGAAACTAGACTTCATTAGCTTTCTAACCATGTGGCCTATGCCTAGGTGGAACGCCAGAATATGGCCTGAAATGTCCTGCAAAAGGACAGACAGAATTGGATGAATCATAGTCACATGATCCCCTTTTCTTTGGGCGCCAATATGATGTCCACCTCCTTTGTTGTGCTACACTGTGATTCCATTCTTCTGCAGCACTAAAATACCTCTGAAAATTAGCAATGAGACATGGATTTCTCATCCTTTGATTGCTCTTTGAACGATCAGCCTTTGGTTGTTCGAACCTTGGTTGAATGTCATCGCTCCAAGATCGATATCCCTTATATTTTCTCACACAAACCATATCTATATGGCGACATGCTTGTTGTATTCTGATTTTACCATGGATGGTTCTCATGGGCATATCAACAGCTCCACAAAAATCACGGATAAAAATTAGCTAGCCGTTTGTGGTCGCATATGGAAAGAAATAGTTCATGCTGACAGTCAGCGTCACATGCTGACAGTCAGTATCGACCACAAAAACGACCAGAAAAACAAAACTCAGAAACAAAGCAAATGAGGTCGAAACTCATGCTGATAGTCAGTGTACGTCAAAAATTTTTAGCTCAAAAAACACGCTCTCTGGACAAATGGCAATTAAACAAACTGACATTCAGGCTGACTGTCAGCATCACATGCTGACTGTCAGCGTGGATAAAAACAGTCATAACGTTGGATACAGAGATCTGATTGCAAAGTTTTATAGCTCATTTGAAAGATAATTTAAAGGGCTATATTTGTATCAACAGAAGCAATACCTGGATATGCATATATAAATCCATAAACATCAAAAGAACTCCTGTTGCCAGAAAATCAGAAAATCAAACCCCTACACAAAACTAGCCGAGATGAATGAATGCAATGACCTAAGAGTTTCTCGGTTTTTGCTAGAAGTGTAGAGAGAACTTGCAACTTCTCTTAATAGTACAGTCAAAACTAAAAACAAATTTCTATAAATCGATCAAACTCCAAACACCGAGATCGGTAAAAAAAACAAATTTTACATTAGATCCTTTGCAACTTCAATCTTGCGACTTGCGTCTCGTCTTTTAAGACTTCTTTCTTGATCATCTTGTATATCTGTGCCAAAAAAACTCTGTATCCAAATAACTCAGGAAAGACAGTTAGTCTGAAACGCTTGTTTTCATTAATCATCAAAATCAGGCATAAGGGCCTAGATGCAACAATCTCCCCCTTTTTGATGATTGATGACAAAAAGTGCTCGATAATAATAAAAACAATGACTCCCCCGAGTGTATGCATGAGATCACAAATAATATTCTTGAGTCAAACAATATATGATATGAATCACAAAAATCAACGAGAAGTTCAGATCATAAACCATAAGGACCAATCATCATCATATAAAGATAATCAATAAACATCATATAATGACATCATATAACAAAAACATCCATATCATATATCCAGACATCCATATCCACAACATAAAATAAATGTCATACAAAATTCTCCCCCTTTGTCATCTAGCACAAAAAGGTGGGAGTCAACTCAGAAACTACAGCATAAAGCTAATCACTAGATGAAAAGCCTAAGACGGCTGTATCTCCGGAGCTTGCAGGAGATCCAGTCGGGTCAACCGCTGGAGATGCTGGAGCATTGGAGGCCGGTGCAGCACCAGGCGAGGAGACAGGTGGGCGGGCCCTCTTGCGAGAGATAGGAATGGCTGAAGAAGGCAGTCGACTCAGAATCTGCTCCTGTCGAGCCTGAAGGCGAGCCAAGATCTGGTGATGCTCCTCCTGGGTGCGCAGAATTTGCTGCTGAGTCTGGAGCAACCGATCCAAGGAGTACTGGAACTGAGCGAAGGAGGTGGATCTGGTGCTCGTGTCTCCGATAGGTGCCGGATCAGCAGTGCCATGATATGAAGAAGCAGTGCCATGATGTATGGAGCATAGATCAGATGACGACGCGGAGCGACAAGAACGTGCTGAATCTCACTAATCAGGAGATCCGTGATATCAAACAGCTCCTCCCGGAAGATGGAAATCAAAACATGAAGGGCGAGATAGGTGACTCGTGCCCTGTCTCCAGTCATCGGGAGCAAGGTGAGGCGAATGATCCTCAGAGCCATGTCAACATCACAGCGCAAGCTAGCAATGTGACGAAGCTGGAAGGGACCAGAATAGAGCATAGAGACCTCGCGATGCTCCAGATCAGGGAGAGTGTGGAGCTAGTGGCCAGAGTTAGGAAGAACGAGACCGAGAACGGCCTCAAACTGCTCCTTCATGACAGTGTGGACCTAGAGGCCTATCATGAAGGTTAGTGAGTCGCGCTGAGGTGAAATGAACACGGTAGCGTAGAACTAGCGAATGGGCTGCTCAGCCCAGTGAAGAGGGGAGTCAGAGACGAGATCTCTGAGTCCTACAAAAGTGAAGGAGTCGGCAAGGGAAACTATGCCTGTGCGGGAGGCGATAGTCTGCCAGGATAATGAGCGATGAGCAAAAATGGGAACACTGCAGTAAATGTTGGTCCACAGATCAAGATGGAGGTTGGTGTAAAAAGTGAGCACACTGCAGGAGTCGCAACCAGTGGGACGCGGGGACAGGTAAGGGTTTGTGGAGCGAAGGGTGCGAAGGCGACTAGTGTGCCACCTGAAATAATCGACAGGGACACGCTCGGGTGGAGACGGAGAATGGGTCCTAGACGACTGACCCACTGAATGACTTCTGTTAGCAGCGTTCTTCCGACGGGAAGAGGAGGGCTGCGATGACATGACAAGAGAAACATAGAGAGTGAAGCAAAGACCTTTGTGGAGAGGGAAACCAATGAACGGCGAAGCGACGACGGTTGGCGAGCAGAGCTGTTGAGAGTAGTAGAGCAGCGGCAAAGGGACACGGTGAGGAGCGGCGGCGAGGTGCGGTGTCGAGACAAGACACGGCGAGGCACGGCATGGCGCGGTGAAGTGCGGCGGCGAGCCACGATGAGTCACGGTGCGGCACAGACCGGCGGTGGCTAGGTGTGGCGCGGCACAGGACGGTGAGGCAGCGACGCGACACGGCCAGTCACGCCCCCGACTTGGGAACTACGACTACTCCTGTGGAGATTCAGCTCGCTGCAGCTGTTCCCATTAATGCATACCATTGACTTCCCAGGATAAGTCAAGCACAGGAGTATATTACATTGCAATAGAGTAACTTACAAAATATTTAGGTAGTGTGGCCTGCTGGCCTTAATACAACATAAAGAGATTACAAAGCCTTTGCGGCATACAGGGTTTAGAAAAATAACAACTACACAACGGAAGATTAGGTGAACCCCCACAAAAGAATTTGACGGCAGAACAACATACATCAGGGTTCTGGCGGAACTGGCTCTCCTCCTTCTGGATCCACAAAATTCTCCACGCCTTCATCTTGATCATTGAACGCTCCTTCTAATGGATTGAAGGTTGCAAGAGTGAGTACTTACGTACTCAGCAAGTCATAGGTAAGAGTAGATACATATATAATAGTGATGATATGAACCTATATTAGTAAGGAAGTGTGAATGGTTGTAAAATAGTCTTTTCTTTTATAACACATCTCATCTCATTTCATCTCATGGCAGTACTATCATAGCATAACCTTGCTATTCATGTTCACTAATTATAGCACTACCGCGACACGTCGACACACGACAGCCCACGGTAGCACCCCTTATCATGACAACACATGTCATTTGGGTCATCTTGACTTAACAAATTTTATTAGAAAAACATACTTGTGCCACACCCCGTGGATTTAATCCACCGCAGCAAACTCCTATAAACCGGGGAGCTCGGAGTATTCGAATACGTTTTTAACTCTATAGAGAGGTACCAATTTACCCGCAAGATATTCCACTTTCATGCCCATCCTATCAAGATGATTAGACCCTTCATCACTGCATACTATGAGTGGCAAGGTGGAGATAATAAGAACTTTTGTTATGTTTCACTCACAATTCACCCCTGACCCTGTGGTTTTCACGCAAACCACAGTTGTGGTGGGTTGTACCCAAACCCCCACCCCGAATGCCTCTTCCCATTACTGGGTCATCGTGCAATCACATCCAGTAATATGTGTAGGAGCCGCACTCCGTGTTAAATCGTGCATTACTTCCCATCGCATGCAGGAGTTTCATGTGTGATCCGCATACTTACTTGTTCAGGCCTGTCCCATACCAGGCTTGCGATTAGCACGTTTTTCATGCCACTAGACACACAACACAAGGTTCTAGTCCTTATATGCCAATGACCAGATCATACCACAACCCATGCACATCCAATTCTAGTACCACCATTTCATTCCAAAAGCCTGGTCACGGCTAGGGGTTTATTTCATGAATATAAATATATACATATATATTAGTTCATGGCTCATTACTTGTTCATTTCACATTTCATATCTCAACAGGCATCCAGCCTAGTACTACCAATTCATATCATAATCATTCTTTCACATGCAATACTATTTATATTCAAGGTTATGTTATAGAAACTCTTAAAATATAGGTTCAAGATGTTCAAGAATATGACTTGCCTTCCGCATCGTAAAAGTCAGCAGATGATGACGGGTCAACAGCGAAGTCCTCGAACTCAGCTTATGGATCTGCTCGGCGACAAACAACAAACAATGATTACTAACTATATTAAAATGTTTTATGATTTATATGCAGATATGCTTAACAGAATAACTGAACAATGCTGAGACTGATTGAGACTGCAAGCTGAACTGAGTCGAGATTCTAGGGTTTCAAGGAATTTGGGCTAAGGATAGGTGTTAGATGCTCTTAGGGTTTCAAGGTTGCAATAAGGACATCAAGCCCGCAGCTGGTTTGTTCAAAAACAGCGAATGCCAGTCGATTGACATTCAGTTCAAGGCTCTGACATAGCTTCAAGGAAAACTAGAGAGCTTATCTCAAGTTGTGACAGTAGAAGAAAATGTAGATCACAACTCTACAAATCTAGTGGACAAAGTGGTTTCTAAATTGCACAATCAGAAGTGGGTAAACAAGACCAATGCCACTGGCTGGCATGCACTGACATAGTGCTGGCAATGTCAAAAACTAGGGCTTAGCAGCAACTGCAATTCAAGGCTTCATCAGCTGTGCCAATTATGTCTAGGAGATAGGCTCAAGTAACAAGAACACAATGCAAGTTGTTTCAAGACCTAAGATGGCCGGACGGTGACGAACTCCGGCGAAGAAACACGGTGGCTGAACTGTACAAGACAGCTTCTATTCAAAGTCTTGGCATGGCTACAACTCTCGATCTGGGCCGATCCAGGTGTCGAGATAGAAGACAAAAATACTCAGGAGTTCAAGGCACACACACTGGACAAAGTGGATAGGGCTGCAACGGCTGGGAATAATTTTCTGGTGGCCGGCGCCGGAGAAGAAGGCACTGGAATTGGGGGTTTTTGATACAGAGGGTTTGAAGTTAATTCCTCTCTTGGAGAGTGATAGAGGGACACGAGGAAGCTACTGGTGAAGTCAATTTGACCGGAGCATCACCAGCGTAGCCTGGCGACGAGAGCCGGCAACTGGTGAAGCTCAAAATCGGGAAAAGCTTCAATTTGAGTTCAATTGGGGATTCTAAGCTTACAGGCTTGCTAACCTCAGTTCACTGATCATTTTAGTCTACTGATTCAAGGGCTAATTTGGTCTAATTTAATCGGCATTGCCGGAACAGGGGTTCTGGAAATCCCGACAATCGTCGGCGACGTGATGCAAAGGAAGTCAATTCAATGCTACAGCTTGATAAGGGGGATGAGAGATACTCACTGGTGGTGTTAATTTGGCAAATGGTGCAGTAGAATGATTTGGCGTCGAGCTCCTCCTCGGCGGCTCACCGGAGAAGAAGGTGATAACGAAGAAGCTCTGGGACTTAGCCAAATTTTGGTGAAGTAGAGATTACACAGGGCGATGGGGTGCTTAAATAGGCTAGGGACGAAGTTGGCAAGGAGGGAACAACAATGGAAATTGCACCGGGGACGAGATTGGCCGGGCGCAGAAGAAACAGCGGCGACAAGCGACGCGACGGCGACAACGTCTCTGCCACTGCTCAAATGATCAGTTCATCGGGATTTGGCGCTTGCTGGTGCAAGCGGTGGTGACAATGGCTGGCACGGAGTTACTAACAAAAGGCTGCTATTGCTGGTCGCGCGCACGCGCGGTTGCTGGTCATTGGCGCTGCCACAGCGACGGCTGAGGCGCGGACATGTGCGCACATGTGAGCATGAGCACAAGCACAGGCGAAACTCCACCGGCAACGAAGAACACAGTGGCGCAGCGTAGCTGGTCGCGGTCGAAAATGGCGAGGTCGAACGGAGCTGCTCCTGGTCGAAACAGTAGGCTGGACTGAAATGCAATTTGTTGATTTTTGGTTTGGACTGAGTTGTGATTTCTGTGATTTGGTGGGTTTCAGCCAGAACTGATTTCACAGATTTGCATAACTTTATTACACAAACATTTTGGCAAGGGCAGAAGATAAAATTCAGATCATTTGAATAGATTTTGGATAAAACGAAAATAGGGTACTCTAGGGTATTACAAATGTGAGTTTTGTCGAATCTGAAATCTGGGGTTTGGAGTGGGATTTTGATGTTCTGACAGAAGGAGAATTTGTATTGAATAGCATTTGGGAGGTGTTCCCTAAAACAGATTTGAATTTGGAGTTGATTTGCAACATTTAGCCTTTTTAGGCTTATGGAAAATCTGGAAAAGGACTGATCTGCGATATCTCTTGGACTAATTTGTGAAAAGGGTCTAGATGATGAAATCTGGCTGCCAACTTTTTGGATTAGGGTACTGGCATACCCTTGTTCATAATTCAAGAATAATCTGGTCTGAATTTGGTCAAGATTTGATTAAATCAGGATTTGGAGTATTCAGGGTAATTAGGGTATTTAATTAATTTCTGTTTTCGAAAACAGAAAAGATTGACAAACTTGGGATTTAGAGATCGAATTTGGTCTAGATCCTGAAGACTTTTCTACTCAAGATAAGTAGTAGGCCAAATCTGAAAAGTCAAATCTTAATTTGCACTCATAGGGAAAATTTTGAGATTTTAGGGCTTAGGATAAAATGGGTCTGGGCTGATTTTGCTGATCTTGAAGAGACATATGCATGCATGACTTTTTATGCATAAAAATTTTCACCCCAAACCTAGGGTGTTACACAGGCGGAGCAGCGAGGCACGGCGAGGCGGTGGCTATGTGTGGCACGGCGAGGCACAGTGGGACGGCGAGGAGGCGCAAGGAGGTAGTGGCGGCGAGAGAGGAGGCGAAGAGACGAGAAACAAAAATGAGGGTTTTAGGGTTTAGGGGACACACACTGACAATCAGTGTATACCCCAGGGTTTTGAGACTGACAATCAGTGTGAAGCACTGACAATCAGCACAAAGAACTGGGTTTTGAAACTGACAGTCAGTGTGGGTCACCACTTTGACTAGAGGCTTCGACCAGCTGCTAAAACGTATAACTGACAGTCAGTGTGTGAAGCTGACTATCAGCATGGACAACCTGGCAGCAAATTTTGACCAAAGAAGGAATAAAAGATATTTTAATACTTTTAACATATCAGCTAGCATTTGAAATATCAATTATATTTAATTCACCTCTGAGAAAGCAAAATCTAGTCTCATATAAAGGTTTGGTGAAAATATCTGCTAGTTGCATGTCAGTTCTGATATAACTTACATCTATATCCCCTTTTGGCACACGATCTCTTATAAAATGGTGTCGTATTTCAATATGCTTAGTTCTAGAGTGTTGAACAGGATTATTTGCAATTTTAATGGCACTTTCATTATCACACAATAGTGACACTTTTTCAAAAGTAATTCCATAATCCAAAAATGTTTTCTTCATCCACAAAATTTGAGCACAACAACTACCCGCCAACACATATTCCGCTTTGGCGTTGGAGAGAGCTACAGAATTTTGTTTCTTAGATGACCAAGATACTAGTGATCTCCCCAAAAGTTGGCAACTATCAGATGTGCTCTTTCTATCAATTTTGCAACCCACATAATCTGAATCCGAATGACCAATTAATTCAAAGTTTGCATTTTTGGATACCAAAGGCCTAAATTTGGGTAGCATTTCAAGTACCTAAGGATTTTTTTAATAGCAATCAAATGACATTCCTTAGGGGCTGACTGAAATCTAGCACATAAACAAACACTAAACATGATGTCAAGCCTAGATGCCATAAGATATAGCAAGCTACCAATCATAGACCTATAGAGTTTAGAATCAACCGCTTTTCCGTTTTTGTCCATATCAAGATGTCCATTAGTGGCCATGGGGGTTTTGACTGTTTTAGCATCTTCCATCCCAAAGCGTTTGACTAAGTCATTCATGTACTTCGTTTGACTCACGAACGTTCCGTTCTTGAGTTACTTGATTTGAAGTCCGAGAAAGAAACTTAGCTCGCCGATCATTGAAATCTCAAATTCCCTAGACATTATTTCTCCAAACTCATGACAAAAATATTCATTAGTAGACCAGAAATAATATCATCAACATATATTTGACATATGAATAAATCTTTTTCAATCATTTTTGTAAAAAATATTGTGTCTACTTTCCCAATTTTAAAACCTTTTGATAAAAGAAAGTCTCTAAGTCATTCATACTAAACTTGAGGAGCTTGCTTGAGACCATAGAGAGCTTTAGACAGTTTAAACACATGATTTAGAAATTTAGAATCTTCAAAACCGGGAGATTGTTCCACAAAAACTAGTTCAGATATTTCTCCATTTAAAAAGACACTTTTTACATCCATTTGAAATAACTCAATATTAAAGTTTGATGCATAAGCAAGAAGTATGCGAATAGCTTCAAATCTTGCTACCGGTGCAAAGGTTTCACCAAAGTCTAAACCTTCAACTTGAGAAAAATCTTGTGCAACAAGACGAGCTTTGTTTTTAATGACTACACCATTTTCATCTTGCTTATTGTTCCAATTACATTGTGATCGTTGGGTCTTTCTACTAAAGTTCACACTTTATTTCTAGCGAAATTATTAAGTTCATCATGCATAGCATTTACCCAATCAGGATCACTGAGAGCTTTATCTACAAGTTTAGGTTCTAGTGATGATACAAAAGAATGATGTTCACAAAAATAAGCAATACGAGAGCGAGTTTGAACACCGTTACTGAGATCACCCAGTATTTGATCTAGAGGGTGATCCTTGGTGATGGTTTGATGTTGCCTTGGTGCTTCTTCTTGTGTTGCTTCTTCTTGACTTTGTTCTGGTGGATCAATATGAGATGATGGTGTATGTTGATCATCATTCTCTATATTCTCATCTTCTTCTTGATCATCTTCTCTTGGTTTGATGTCTCCAATGGTAATGTTCTTCATAGCTTCTTGAAATCTTCATCTTAAACTTCACAAGAGACTTGCACCTTTTGCGAGCCATTAGTTTCATCAAATTCTATGTCGCATGATTCTTCAATACAACTAGAATTTTTATTAAAGACTCGTAAGCCTTGCTAGTAGTGGAGTATCCAACTAGAAAGCCCTCATCTACTCTTCTTTGAAATTTACCACCAAAGTTTCATTTTCTAAGGATGTAACATTTACAACCAAAAACTCAAAAATAAGAAACATTTGTCTTACGCCAAATAAGAAGCTCATATGGAGTTAAATTTTGAAGAGGATGCAAATAAAGCCGATTAATAGAATAGCAAGCAGTATGCACGGCTTCGGCCCAAAAGCGAGTAGGAGTGTCATACTCATTTAGCATTGTTCTTGCCATTTCTATTAGTGTTCGATTTTTTCTTTCCACAACTCTATTTTGCTGTGGAGTGTAAGAAGTAGAAAATTTGTGTTTAATACCTAGCGAGTCACAAAAATCAACTAGGGTTGAATTAACGAATTCTCCACCATGATCACTACGGATTTTCTTGATGGAAAGTTCGAATTCAGTGGAAACACGTTTTACAAAACTTTTGAAAACATCAGGGGTTTCAGATTTTTGAGAAATAAAGAAGACCCAAGTTTAGCGAGTAAAATCATCAACAATAACAAAGCCATAGTTGTTACCCCCGATACTTTGGGACTCAAAAGGTCCAAATAAATCGATATGCAGCAGTTCCAAAGGTTTGCATGTTGAAAGAACACGCTTAATCGGATGTGAGGTAGCTACTTGCTTGCCAGCTTGACAAGCGCTACAAAGTTTATCCTTTTCAAAATTCACATCTTTTAAACCAACTACCAAATCACGTTTTAAAAGCTTTTTAAGTTGATGCATTCCAACATGTGCAAGCCTTCTATGCCATAGCCAACCTTTTGAGGTTTGAGAACAAGGCATGTTGAAAGGGATGCATCTTTAGAGTGAAAATCAACAAGATAAAGATTTACAAAATGAAAGCCTTTGAAGATCAAAGAATTATCTTTTAAACTTTTAACTAAAACTTTTTTAGGATAAAAAATGCAACGAAATCCAAGATCGCAAATTTGTGCAACGGAAAGCAAATTAAAGTTCAGAGATTCAACAAGTAAAACATTTGAAATTGAAAGATCATTGGATATTGCAATTTTGTCCAAACCTACCACATTTCCTTAATGATTATCACCAAAGGTGATCTTTTGATTTTCACTTGAGTTATCTTCCAGTGAGGTGAATATCTTTTTGTTACCAGTCATGTGTTCGGAGCCTCCGCTGTCTAGCACCCAATGTTTTCCACCGGTCTTGTAGTTCACCTGCAAAAACAAAAGAATCAAGTCATTTTAGGTACTCAAACTCTTTTGGGTCCTTTGATGTTAGCAATCAAAACTTTGGACACCCAAATTGATTTCTTCTTTTTATTTAGCATGGGTGCACCAACAAACTTTGCTATAGCATATCCTTTCTTTGACTTTTTGAGCATGTAACAAGTACCAAAATAAGTTGAAGTCATTAAAGGACAAGCATCATGTGAATGACCTGTTTCATGGCATTTAAAGCAAAATGTGTTGCATGCTTTTACGAAGACGGTTTTTGTGTTTAATTTCTTTCCTTTCTTCGGGAAGTATCCAAGTCCTTCTTTTCTAAAAGAGCATTTTTGTTTGCTAAGAATAAGATCAAGAGATACTTTTCCTTTGTAACAATTTTCTAATCCTTTTCCAAGCTTCTCAATTTGTGCCTTAAGTTCATTATTTTCATTTAAAATTATTTCATTAGAAGCACATGGTATAAGAGAATTATGACAACTAGTAGTCATATTATTCTTAGGGATAGCATTAGAAGGATTATCAGCTAGATCACAAGAAATAGCTACATCTACCTTAGATGGTGCATTAGTGATATCTTTAATGAAAAGATTTTCATATGAAATTTTAACTCTGAGTATTGAGTGCGTAAAGAAGAATACTCTTCTTTAAGTGCTCTATACTTCTTATTTGTGATTCCAAAAACTTCATTCAGTTCACTAATCATCTCAACTAGTTCATCATATGAAGAGTCATGAGAATATACCTTTTCATCGCCTTTAGCCATAAGACAAAGGGATGGACTCATTGATGTGTTAATGTTGCTGAGAGCTAGTCCGGCTAGCTTCTTGGAACAACCTCCTTCATCATCAGAGTAGGAATCGGAGCTCTCTCCTCAAGACATCCATTCTCCGAAGCAGGCTTCTTTCGTTGCATCATTGTCCTTCTTGAAGAATTTCTTCTTCTTGTCCCGAGTCTTGTTCTTGTTTGGACATCTTGAGGCTATATGTCTCTTTCGTGACATCCATAGCATATGATGTCCTTGAAGTTTGATTGCTTTGACCCCTTTGGTCGTGTGTCGATGTTGACTCCCTTCTTGTGCAACTTGCGAAGAAGTTTTTGAGTGTTCTTTACCATAAGGGCTAGATCCTCATCGGAGGAGCCATCGCTTGAGTCATCTTAGGAGCCGACTTTGAAAGCCAACGTCTTCTTTTTCGTCTCCAATGGTTCAGCTGCTTCATTCTTCTCCTTTCGATGCATCTCATGGGTGATGAGGTTCCCATAGAGATCAGTAGGTGTCGTGGATGATAGATCGGAGTTGGTGAGAATCGTCACTAGTGTGTCGAAACTTTCCAGAAGAGCCCTGAGCATTTTTCTCAAGATTTCGATGTCAGTTAAAACAACTCCTAGCCCCTTGAGTTCATTCACAATGTTGTTCAACTGAGTAAACATGGAATCCACGGACTCGGTTGGCCACATGGTGAATGTCTCGCATCATTGCCTTATCATGAGCAACTTTGCCTCTTTGACTTTAGTAGTGCCCTCATATATTTCCTCGAGGGTGGTCCAAACCTTGTGAGAGGTGGTAAGATTGCTCACACGGTTGAACTCATTTAAGGATAAGCTGGCAAAGATAGCATTTTTGGCACGGGCGTTTAAGTGGAGTTTTCTCCTATCATCATCAGAGTGATTTGCCAGATCATCCGGAGGAGTAAACCCAATAACTATGTCCCAAACATCAAGCCCCATGGCCTCTAGAAATACCGACATGCGCACTTTCCAATAAGAATAGTTAGTCCCATCAAAGATAGGCGCACGTCCGGTATGACCAAGATGAAAACCCTCATTTAACGTCATCTTCTCTCTAGGCGGTGAAGCCTACTCAAAGAGAGACCACGCTCTGATACCACGTGTAGAATCGAGGATGCCGACTAGAGGGGGGGGTGAATAGGAGGCTTTTAAAACTTCAAATAAAACAACTTTTGCAAAGAAAAAGAATCAAAAAACAATTGAATAATATATTGCACAATTAAAAAGAAAGAGGGAGAGAAGACAAATACAAGGATTTTTCCTGAGGTCTCGGAGACTCGCCCGGTCTCCCCTACTCCTCTTTGAAGCACTCAAATGAATGAGTCTTGCTTCAATATCCACGAAAGATATTTCTCACTAATGGTTGCTCCTTGTCCACTCTGGAAAGGCGAGCATCGACGCCTTTTAAAATCACGCCGAGCCTCTCCAACAATCTCTGGAATAGAGAGGTCAAAGGCCACGCCATCAAACCGTCTAGGTGAGGGTGTTCACCAAGAGTAACAAGTTACAAAGTCTCTTCTAGACCTCCAATAAGCACTGAGATACTCTAAGTATGCAAATGATGCAAACAGAACACTCGATGGATCACAAAACTCAGGACTTGATCAAAAGATCAAGATTTTATCTCTAAGAACAAATGCTCAAGTGTATATATGAGAATGAGGCTGCTTGGTGTAAGAAACAATAGCTCAAAGCCTTTATTTATAGCCCAAATGAATAAAATAGCCGTTGTGGTCGAGCTGAGAAGAAACAATACACACTGACAGTCAGCATAGACCACGAGCAGTAACAAGCAAATCTCGGAGAAAACTCAGCTAGCCGTTGTGGTCGTATATGGAAATAAAACAGTACATACTGACAATCAGCAACACATGCTGACAGTTAGCATCTACCTCAACAGCTCCACAAAAATCACGGATAAAAATTAGCTAGCCATTTTTGGTCGCATATGGAAAGAAACAGCTCATGCTGACAGTCAGCGTCACATGCTGACAGTCAGTATCGACCACAAAAACGACCAGAAAAACAAAACTCAGAAACAAAGCAAATGAGGTCGAAACTCATGCTGACAGTCAGCGTAAGTCAAAAAGTTTTAGCTCAAAAAACACACTCTTTAGACAAATGGCAGTTAAACAAATTAACATTCAGGCTGACTGTCAGCATCACATGTTGACTGTCAGTGTGGATAAAAATAGCCATAACATTTGATGCAGAGATCCGATTGCAAAGTTTTATAGCTCGTTTGAAAGATAATTTAAAGGGCTATATTTGTTTCAACAGGAGAAAGACCTGGATTGGCATATATAAATCCATAAACATCAAAATAATTCCTGTTGCCAGAAAATCAGAAAATCAAACCCCTTCACAAAACCAGCCGAGATGAATGAATGCAATGACCTAAGAGTTTCTCGGTTTATGCTAGAAGTGTTGAGAGAACTTGCACCCCTCTTAATAGTACGGTCAAAACTAAAAACAAATATCTATAAGCCGATCAAACTCCAAACACCGAGATCGGTAAAAATAAAAACAAATTTTACCTTAGATCCTTTGCAACTTCAATCTTGCGACTTGCGTCTCGTCTTTTAAGACTTCTTTCTTGATCATCTTGCATATCTGTGCCAAAAGAACTCTGTATCCAAATAGCTCAGGAAACACAGTTAGCCTGAAACGCTTATTTTCATTAATTATCAAAATCAGGCATTAGGGCCTAGATGCAACAGGTCTAAGCCCATGTCCAGCTTCACTTGTGGCGCCATGCATCCCTCCTTGATCAACCGAAAGGTTATGTCTTGAGGCAGCACTTGTTGAGTTCCTCTCTTCCCCTACTCCCACGTGCCTGATCACAAGTAGATCACAAGAGTTAGGTAGTAATCCATTCTGAAAATCCAAAGTATTAAACCCGAGGAAAGAGTCACCCTAATAGTTTAGTTGTCATGCTCGAGCTCTAGTTATAGGTCCAAGTAATTGTTTCGATTCAGCTTCATCTAGAAAAGTAGTCGTGCGTGTATCCAAGGTTGTCATGTCCTCATCAAATTGGGATTTGAAAGAATCCCGAATACCCATCAAGAAAACAAAAATATGCATGTTTGGCCAATATTTCCAACAATTGATCAATAAAAAGTAATGGAAAGTGATCCTTCCTAGTGGCACTATTCAATTTACGATAATCAATGCACATGCGCCATCCAGTAACAAGTCTAGTAGGGATCAACTCATTGTTAGCATTTTTAACCACAGTCATACCTCCTTTCTTTGGAACCACATGAACATGACTAAACCAATTACTATCAGAAATATGATAAATGATACCCACATCTAATAGTTTAGAAATTTCAGGTTTTACAATTCCTTCAGTTTGGGTTTAGCCCACTTTGACGCTCAATGGAAGTTTTAGTTTCATCAACTAGAGAGTTTCTATACATGCAAATTTCAGAGCTAATCCCTTTGATATTATCAATTGAATAACCAAGAGCATTACGATGCACACGAAGTAAACAAATCAAATTTTCTAGTTGTGAATTGGTCAAATTTGCATTAACAATGACAGGTTGCATCTCATCATCATCAAAGAACACACATTTCAGCGAGGAAGAAAAAGTTTTAAGTGTAGATTTATTTACCTTTTCCTTACCTGTGATGTCGGATTCAGAGATGTCCTCTTTGGATGGTTCTTTTGTTGGTTCGTCGTTGTTTTGTTCGATTTCTTCACTGCTGTCCATTTTTTCGTTTTCGAATATTTCATCTGTTTCTTCTCCCAAAGTGAGTTGAAGTAGAGACTCCTCTTCTAAGACTTCTTCTAGAGCATCCACGCTGCAAATTTTCTCTTCATACATAGGGCAGTCAAAAAGTTTAGACATTTTAAATAAAATTTTCTCCTCCCCTATGCGAAAAGTAATTCGTCCCTCACAAACATCAATGAGGGCACCTGCTATCTGGAGCATGGATCGTCCCAATATAATAGGTATAGCAACATCTTCATCCATATTGAGAACGACAAAATCAACTGGAAGATAAAATTTACTGACTTGAAGAGGTACATCTTCCAGGATTCCCTTCGGATGCTTCACCGAACGATCAGCAAGTTGTAGAACCATGTGAGTAGGTTTGATTGCACCCATGCTCAAACATTGTGCAATGGTGAGAGGCATTACACTAACGCTTGCGCCTAGGTCTCAAAGAGATCGATTTATGTGTACCGTACCTATGTTGCAAGGGATGGAGAAGCTCCCTTGATCCCATAGTTTTGTCGGCATCTTATTCTAAATCAAAACACTATAATTCTCAGTCAAAACAATAGTTTGAAATTCACTCAAATCCCACTTTTTAGTAAAAATGTCTTTCAAGAATTTTCCATAAGAAAGAATTTGATTTACTAAGTCAGTAAAAGGCACAGTCACATTAAGCTTTTTCAAGATTTCAACAAATTCTTCAAATTTCTTATCGAGTTTCACTTTTACGTACTGACGACTTGTACTGACGACTGATGAGCTGACTAAGTCGCCAGCTAGCGACTAGTGGCTATTCGTTGTTAAGTTGCCATTTGCACTGACAACTAAAACCAATCATGCATTTTTTTTTTGTTCGTTTTGTGTTTTTCGTGATTTTCATTTTTTTTAACGTTATCCGTCAAAAAAAAAAAAAAAAAAAGCCATACTCTCACGAGCGGAATAAGCCCGCCCCAGTAAACAGCAACCCTTCCCAAATGATGGAAACCTCCGAAGCCACCCCTCCTCGTCCTCCCCTTCCCACCCCCACCTCCCCATCGCCTTTGACGCTTCGCCAGTGGCGGCCGGCTGCGCAGCGCAACCTGCGCAACCAGTGGTCGCGCCTGATCGCTTCCAAGGCCCGTTGGCTGGCAGCCGCCGCTGACGGCCGCTCCTACGCCGCCGCGCTCGTCAACGCCCACCTCTCCCGCAGGTCGCTTCTCTGGCTTATGGTTTTGGAGGCTTAGGGGTTCTGTAACTTACTATGGGTAGTTTCCTGTGTTCGTTTAGGTACATGCCGGGGATGGATTTGGGGGCGGTCAAGGACATGGCGGGGATTCGCGAGAAGGCGTGCGACAAGTTGGCGCGCAGGGAGGTATTATTTCATCATATTTTACTTAATAGTTTGCAGAGTTAATTAGGAGTAAAACTACTTGTGGAGTAATCAGTTTGGATCATTTGATAATATGACAATAGCAAGGAGAGTGATCATTCGTAGACTATAACAATCTGTGACTTCTATATGGTTCATGTATATGCACGGATTCATTTTGTTCAGATATCTGGCATTGTAATTTTGGGTTGTGCATTGGAAAGTAAGTTGGTAAGCTATTTCTGATCATTATTTTGTATTACGTACCTGTAGACTAGCAAGGAGAGAATAAATGAATCGGAAAGTCTGCTGAATGAGCAAGATGGATTGCCTAGAACTGACTATTTTTCATAAAAAACGGTGATGAAGTCATATACCTATTTTCTATTTTCTTGCAGTGAAATTGATATTCTCTTGTCAACCCACCTGATTAAGAAAGGGATTGGTATCAAGTGCAGAATAACTCTTTGGTGATAACAAATAGGACTAAGCAGTAAGAAAGCTTCTGTGGAAAGAAAACTAGAGAAGGTAGATAGATATGAGTTAGCCTACTTCTCAGCAAAATTTCATGGTCTGGACTGATCTATAAAGAAGGAAAAATAAGGCAATCTATTAATGTAGAAACATTTCAAGCTTGATTCCCTTTTCGTTTCCTAGATCAATTAAGGGCGTGGTGTCTTCTCACAAATTTCTCCATGCCTATCTGTCTTTTCACTCTTTATAAAAAGTTTCAGGCTATTTAACTGTACTTTGAACCATAAATGGTAATTTACATTAGATGCCAACTTTAAGAAAATGGAACAGTTGTATGCGTGAGTTGTTTTCCATGACAAGTCAATTCAGTTTAGCCTGTTACTTGGTGGTTTTATCCACCCATGTCCTGTTCTGAACCTGATTTGCTCTTTTGCTTGGCTTAGGAGCAGTACTGTAACAAGCTTCTATCAGCCTACAAGGAGATGGTATGTTATTAGCACTTTTATGATGTGTGTGGAATTTGACTTTTTCAAGTTCGGCTCTGACAAGACATGGTCGTTTAACAGGTCCTTGCTGCATTGGACTTGGTTAAAGCTTCTCGCTCTATGCGCTGTTTTCTCAAAGTGTCTGCTAATAGTCCACTTGTTCAATTTTCTGATCACCAAGATGATTTGCATGATTTAGGAGATGGTGGGGGAGCTGCAGTATTCAAATGGTTCTCCATTTTAGAGTTTGGTGAGTCATTTTTGATTGAATGCTAATCCACAATGTCCGATAAACATGTATGAGGATGCACAATTCTGACCTGGAGAATTCTTTTATTTGTGAACTATATTAGAGAATCTTGCAAGGGAGCTTGTTGAGATGTTTGTTTTAGAGCTACACTCGAAGGTAGAAAAATTTTCCTGTCTACTTAAGCTGTCTTGTTGAGCCTAAAATGTTCTTGTGTTTCAATTTTATTATGTTTTAGCTTGTTTGGTTAGAAATCTAGTATATATTTGATTTGCCTGGTTCCTTTTTCATTGAAGGAACTGCGTATGATTATGGAAATTGTTTTCTTTTTGATAGAGATTGCTTATCTTGGAACTACTCTCAATTAACTTCAAGGAAGATGTAGAACAGCATACACTGTTAGAATGGGCGGATGAGCTATATCATGGGGAATCTTATGACTTGCAAAATATCAGCCTTCAATCTGGTGAAAGCTGCCCACTGCCCAAAAATTGGCATGCTGAAGTTTCAGAGACAAAGCGATCAGGCAGGACCCTATCCCATGAGGTTTTACAGGTGTGATTTATGTTCTGCAATATTTCGTGCACAATTTCTTTGTGCTGGTGCTTTTCATGATTCTAATTTCTGTTCAGTCTGTTTAGTGATTATTCTAACTCCCTCCTATGTAACTATGTAACTCATTAAGAGGATCATCTTTAGATTCGGTCAATATGGTTGGGAAAAATAGCATTCTTTCTAAAGGAAGGGATTCCCTTGTTAACTGCTGCTTTTACAGGTTTATTTAACTACTTGGCTTGCTAATGTGAACATCAAGTTGAGCAGGTATATTATGTAACTTTGAGCTTATGAATATATATATGAGCTATATCAGAATTTCTACCTTGAATATAGAAAAAAGAAACTATATCTTACATGTTGAGATACTTCTATATTTAATCTCAATATTGGGGATACTTATTTGACTGCTGGATTGATGTCACAACTTGGTAATAATGATACCTATTTTTGCTTCATTTTAGGATTGATGAAATATTTGAGGTTGTTGGGGAAGAGATGCAAATCAAGTTATCTTGAAGATTTGGTTCATCTTACTTGAACGACTAAAGAACATTGAAGTGATGTCTCACACACACCCTATTTAGGTTTTACTTTACTAAATTTTAAGTCCTAAAAGTCATATCTGATATCCAGCCAAATTCTGCTCTTCAACTGCTTGGGAACTGCAAGATTTATTAGCTTATTTTCTTATGCATGGAAGGTCACCATATGAAACCTGAGATCAATGAACCTTGAGCCCTGAAGCCAGATGAAATACTTAGATATATTAGCCTGGTTTGTGAAGTTCCTTCTGGTCTTTTGTAAATGTACAATAGCATTCTTTTTTGAGATGTTCAATTATTAGATGATGGTGACACGGGTCCATGGAGAAATGTGCTGCTCATTTTAATTTAGGTGATTTGTACTGTTAAGCCTACTATTTCCAGTGTTATAGTTGTCATAGAAATGGCAGTTTTGCTGTTTATCACATGACATTTTTTTGGCAAATTCGCTATCACTAAAAAAAAAAAATTCAGTTTAACAATAGGATACTAATGTTTCACTAATATATAGGTCTTGAACCCTTATGTTAGTCTCAATTTTAGTGTCATGTAATAATACCTTGCTTTTGCAAGTAATTTTCCCAACATTTTTTTGTTCTTGGTGTAACTTTTTCTCACTTAAGCTGCAGTTACCTTATGCCTAGTGTTTGATAATACAACTGTTGATATCTGTGTGTAATGTTGTACCCGTTGTTCCTTTGAAGGGTGACCAACAAGGAAAATTGAAAAGAAAGAAAGAAAGAAAATGTTGGTAGTATTTACGAGTAGATTGTTTAAGGGGCCCAAGAAGGCCTAAAATGGGCCCATCAGTGACTCCAAGTCGAACAGTTTTTTTTTATTTTAGTAACTTTGGGCTAAACAAATGGATCTGGTCCATTTGCATGTTTCTGTTAATCTTCTAATCGTAGCATGGAACACCTGGGATAGCAACGTGAAAAGCCAATTACCATGTAGTACAGTAGTTCATGATCTGCTCGATTTTTTTTGGAGGCCATCTGCTCGAAATTTCTGTACACGGTAGCAAAACTCTTTTCCGCTCATTTAACAGCTAGAAGAAGCATTCTTTTTGTTAAGGGGTAGTATTCATGGAAGTGTCTTTTGTGAGAACTTAGTTGAGTCATCTAATTGTAATCTAACATGCAGATTACAATCAGGTGATTGTGAGCTAAGGTCTGATATGATTGTTTTGTTTTTGGTTTTTCATATATCTATTGAGTATTGAGTATTTTCGGTAGTTTTGTTCTACTCCTTAAGATCACTGCATTAGATACAAGAGAGTTAGAACAAGTTATAGAATTAATTTGTTCAGAATTGCGAGGATTGATAGGTTGAGAAGGAAGAGAGTTATCATTTTTAGGTATAGGATTCGCCAATTGTGCGATTTGAGTCTCAAGCATGCAGACGTGAGTCGATATGGAGTCTATCTTTTGGCTTATGAACGTCTTCTCTGTTTCTTGATTTGCTAGAAAGTTCTCTAGCATGCGTTCCATGTTCGACTACTTGGGTTGTTATTGGTGTGGCGGTTGATAAGGTTGTTGATTTTGTGGTTGGAACGGTGGCCTTTGAGTTTGATATGGAGGATTTTGTTGATGTAGTTGTTACTGTCCAAAATTTGGTTGTTGGCGTTGAGGTTGCTGATTTTGTTCTGACTATGTAATGTTTTGATTGTTGTGCTATCCAGAGCTATAAGTGTTAGGAAAAGCATTATCTTGCCATTGTTGCATACCCTGAAAAGCAAGCATTTGCCTGCTCCATGGATTGGTTAAATTGGCATTCATGATCATAGTGGCCTTGTTTATGCACAGTTCACATACAGGTGTAATCGCATTAACAGATGCAGTAGCAGATGATCTAAGAATAGCGAGTTTATCGGTTAGAAGTGCTACCTGTTCGGCCAATTGCGACATTACACTTACATCCAGGTTGCTGGTTGGAGTTTGTTGAGCAGCTCGTTCGGTTTCCCATTGAGTGTAGTTTTGAGTAATACCTTTGATTAGTTTGTATGTTTCGTCTACACTTTTGTTCATTAGTGCACCGCCAGTTGCGGCGTCTATAGCCACCTGCGCATTGTTGTTCAATCCGCTATAAACGTTTGAACTACAAGCCACTTCTCCAGTCCGTGATGTGGACACTTGATCAACAACTTCTTATACCGTTCCCAAGCGTCATAAAGTGATTCACCTACCTGCTGAGAAAAAATGCAATCTGGTTGCGAATATGAACAGTTTTAGCAGGAGAGAAAAACTTACCAAGAAAAACTCGTGAGAGTTTGTCCCAACTAGTGATCGACATAGGAGGAAGAGTATATAGACATGCCCTCGTCTTCTCGCCAAGCGAGAAAGGAAAGAGTCTCAAACAAAGTGCATCCTTTTTTACTCCATGAATCTTGAAAGTATCACAATGCTCAAGAAACATGTGCAGATGTAATGATGGATTTTCAGTGGGAAGACCGTTGAACTGATTTTGTTGAACCAAATTTAAAAGCGCAGGTTTTATTTCAAAATTATTTGATTCAATTGTGGTCTAAGAATACCTGATTGCAACCCCATGCTGAGCGGGATAGCATAATCCTTGAGTCTCTTTTAGTTCTCCATTGTTAGTTGTTCTTTGATGCCTTCAAAAGTTTGCGAGTTTTCCCCTAATCTTACCTGCCTTGCCTCGTACCGAAGTCGACGCGTAGTTTTGACAGGTTTGTCCGAGCTATCCAGATTTGCACTACTTCCTTGAAAGGTTAGTGGTGCAAAGAAAAGGAGAAAAAGAAAAAAATAGAAGCAAGATTGACAAGTTATATTGACTTACATCAACGAAAATTAATCTAAAAAGATGAATTGTCGTTGTTCCTCGGCAACGGCGCCAAAAACTTGATCGCACTCGAAACGGCAAGTGCGATGCGATGTAATAACCGCAAGTGATCAGTTGAATGTTGAGCACTTGAGGGTCGAATTCCACGAGAAATAAGCGTATTCGTCTTTCTAACTTAACGGATCACTGATTAAATCTAAACGAGTTAGGGGTTTATTTTTCTACACTAAATTTACTACTAAAGCTATCCATCTAGGGTTTTAAAGCAGTAAAGAGCAAATATGAAATTTAGGGTTTGTAAGTAGGAATGAAAATCTAGGGTTTCGAGAGTTCTATAATCATTCGGCATAATTCTATCCAAGATCTGAGGAATTGTAAGTTAATGTCAATTATTTTCCAAGACAAATTAACTTGCTAGTACGGTCATTGGTACAACAGTCAGAGGATCACTTCCACTATTACGTTTGGCGAGTCTCTCCTATTCAAGATCTCGCGTCAAAGCGCTAAGGACTTAAGAACTCCACTAAATTCTTGCTAAGGTTCAACTGTTACGTCTGTTGCGAAACGAGAATTTAGGGTTTAGAGAAAGAAAAACATCAGGGAATAACTCTAAAACTTGAGATCAAGACCGATGAAGAATCACGCCTTCTGGATTAGGTTATCCCTAACCTTAAAAGGGATCTACTCGCAAAAAATCATAATAATACATAAATAATAATAAGAATTAAATAAAAACTTACTTGGTTGCTTGAAAATTGAAGTTGCCGTTCTTGCCAGCTTACAAAAAGAGGAAAAATAGAGAAGGGGTCTCTACTAAGAAAACTAAACTAAAAACTAAGCCCTAAAGGCTTCTAAAACCTAAGAGAACCTATAAAAAGAAGATCATAATTGAGCCAAAACTTCTCTATTTATAGTATATGGGTTAACGAGCAGGCGACGAAGTCTGGCTTCAAATTGCGCGAGAATGGATAAATCTGAGTTAAAACCGACCAGATTCGACAAGTTCTGATCAAATATGACTAAAACCGACCAAATCCGACCAGTCCTGGTCAAATCAGACCAAAACCGACCAAATCCGACCAGTCCTAGTCAAAACCGATTAAAACCGACCAAATTCGACAAGTAAAAGCCACCGAAACCGAGTCGAACACGACCAGGACACATGGCGTGCTCCCAGCAAAACACGTGTTGCAAACGACCAGCCAAGCGGTTGTCATGGTAGATTAGGACTCTTTTCGACCATGTGCTCGTGTTCGATCGAACTTTTTTCGAGCAGGTGTCTTCGTATTCGAGTACAGCTCCTTTTTTGTCGTCACATGTTCAAACAGCTCTCTTTTTCGCTCAGTCGTGTACGGATGAGGTTTTTTCCCGTGTAAATGTGTTCGACCAGGTCTTTTTGTCCAAAGAATATTCGATCAGGCCCTTTTTGTTGTTTAATCTTGATTTCTTGGTTGAATTGAACCTAAATGTATTCGAAATCTTCTCAAACCTGATAAGTTTGGTCCCTGAAACATGTCAAACATAGCCATGAAAGCAATTTATAAAAATAATGAAAAATTATGCATAAAATGTCGCATCAAAAGAGTTTTAAGTATGATTTTGCACGTTTTCAATACTAAATCTAGGGTGAAAATGCTACCTATTTAGCACTTATCAAGGAACTCAACGAACATAGTAGTAGGCCCCCCAGCTATGCAGACACCGACGGTTAAGAGGCATTGCATTAGGGATCGTCACCCCCTCTCGCTACACGTCATCTGAGTATCAGGGCCAACTGAACAGGGGGAGACAATAGTTTATGAATTCTTTTGTATGTACTATTTTTTGAGTTGTGTATGGACATGATGGATTTCATCTTTTGGAGTAAAAGGAAAACATTGGCACGTCTTGGCTATTTGAATTATTTAGGTCATTCAAGCTATTTGAGTTATTTTATCTTTTGCCGTAAAACCATAATGTTTGAATTCTTGGTATATCTTGGTCCGAATGAGTTTTGCAACTCACACGAGGTAATTCATGCCCAAAGGCCCGATAAAAATCAAATTTCAACACTTTTGCAAAAGTTTGTCAGAATCGAGCTTCTTGCTTGACATAAGCTTTTTTTCATAACTTTCAATCAGAAGGCCCTTTCCGAGTGGTTCTTTTTGCAAAATATTTGTAATATCCTAAAATCCTACCCGCAAATTTTCATGACATTATGAGTTGATTTGAACAAGTTTTTGACCTTTTGACGAAATAAATTTCAACTCCAAAAATTCAGACTTTTTGTGGGTTTTTCCTGATTTGTCATCTTCGTTTCTCTGAAACTATTAATCATCCAAGGAAAGTTTTTCTCCACGGGACTTCATCCTCTAATATTTTTCTCTTATGATATTTTTTTGGAAATTTTTCTAAGTTATTTGGATGGTTTTCAAGACCTCTACATATGGGTAAATAGTAATATGAAAACAAAGGGACTGAAACTCGTAAAACGTCATTTGAGCTATTTGAGTTTGAATTCTTGCTATATCATGACCCGAATGAGTACTTTCAACTCATACGAGACAATTCATGCTCAAAGGCCCGATGAAAAGAGAATTTTTCCCCGTTTTGCAAAAGTTTGTTAGAATCGAGCTTCTTGCTCTACATAAGCTACATTTCGTCATAACTTTCGATTGAGAGGCCCTTTCTGAGTGCTTCTTCTTGAAAAATGTTTGTAATGTCCTAAACATCCTACCTGTAAATTTTAACAGCATTCCAAGTTTATTTGAACAAGTTTTAACCTTTTGAAGAAACGAATCTCAATTCCGAAAATTCAGACTTTCTGTGGTATTTTCCTAATTTGTAATTTTCATTTCTCTGGATTGGTTGGTCATCCGAGAAAAGTTTATTCATGAGATTTCATCCTCTAATGTTTTTCTCTTATGATATATGTTTTTTGAAATTTTTTGGAGTTGTTTGGATGCTTTTCCAAGCCTCTACATATGGGTAAATAGGTTTCCGAAAACAAAGCAACCCGAAACTCGCAAAACATCATTTGAGCTATTTGAGTTCGAATTCTTGCTATATCATGGCTCCAATGAGTACTTACAACTCATTCAAGGTACCTCATGCCCAAAGGCCAGATGAAAAACAAATTTTGACCCGTTTTGCAGAAGTTCTCTGGAATCGAGCTTCGTCCTTGACATAGAGTATGTTTCGTTATAACTTTCAATTGGGAGGCCCTTTCCAAGTGATTGTTTTTACAAAATTTTTGTAATGTTCTAAAAATCCTACTTGCAAATTTTCACGTCATTATGAGTTTATTTGACCAAGTTTGACCTTTTGACAAAACGAATCTCAACTCGAAAAATTCAGACTTTCCATGGTTTTTAGCTCATTAGTCTTTTATTAATCTCCAAATTGGTTGGCGATATGAGGAAATTTTCTTTAGTGGACTTTCATCATCTAATGTTGCTCTTTTATGACAGTTTTTTTTCAAATTTTTTAGAAGTCATCTAGATGGTGTTTTGGGCCTCTTCATATGGGTAAATAGATTTCCAGAAACCTGAAAACACGAAGAAACTTACAAAACATTTCATTTTGTTCAGCCTTTTAAGCTTTTTCAGCTTTTTTGCTTTTTAGCTTTTCTGCTTTTTCAACTTTTCAGCTTTTTTTTTTGCTTTTTTTGCTTTTTAGCTTTTCTAGCTTTTCCATAAAGTCTCCTCTTGTCAAAAAAGCATACCCCAGTTGTCATATCTAGTCAAAAATGAAACTTGCCTCAAATCCCTTCTTACGTTCATCACCCTCGGCTATAAATAGGCATTGTTCTCTCCATTAAGTTGCGCACTAAGTCTATCTACTTCTGCATCACAAACTCTAGGTTTCTTCCTCTTCGTCTAAACTTATGGCTGCATCCAGTTCATCTTCCGAAGGATGATCCAACAAAGCATATCAACCACCACCGGTATGTCACTGTAACAAGCCATGCAATGAGTACAGCTCCAACAAAGAAGGAACACTCTGGCAAAGGTACTATGGTTGCGAAGAGGTTAGAGTTTTTAGGAGCAAAAATGTGAGTGCTCTTCCATGTTTATTGTATCTATTTTAGTATTCAACTTATTGATTGATTACATTTGTTCTTCAGAAGGTCGAGCCTAAGTGTGACTTCGTTCAGTGGATCGATAACAAATGTTGGAGGAAACTAAATCATACTGCAGGTATTGGGAAAAATTAAAGGCTCGCCGTAGAATGTTCAGTCTCTCAAAGAAGTCATATCCAGATAAGGTCAATCCAAACTGTGAGGCTGAATGGCGTTAGAACCAGAATAAAAAGACAGACAATGACAAATTAACTCGCCCTAGGGTTAGGATTTCAACAGCTACTAGGGTTAGGGGGCAGAGGAGGGGCCGCAGTGGGTGCAAGTGGAGGAGGGAAAATTATTGTGGTAAATTTGTCAAATTTTAGGTTATTTTAAAAAAAAAAATTTTCATTTAGGTTATTTACATAAAATATTATTTGTTTACAGGTCGTGATTAGTCACTAGCCACTAGTAGGAAAAAGAAATATTATTTGTTTACTAATGCTTGGCGATTGAAGATGTGGCATTGGGCATCTGGCGACTTAAGACGTGGTAGTTGCACACCCAGTGAGGTTTAGATTATTTATGAATTTTGTTTTTTTATATAGGTGATAGTTATCAGTTGCTTAACGGGTGCACGACTGAAACACTACATGGAAATGGGTTGGACCAGTACAGCAGATTTGTTGTGCCAGCTCCTCAGTCACGGGTCGAGGTAGCAACTAAAGCCCAATTGTACACGAGGCTCAGCGACGGGTTAATTAATTAGATTTGTTGTGCCAGCTCCTCAGTGCGACAGATTTGCTATTTTTTCCAATAGACTATTATGAAATTTGATTTTTTAATGGATTAATTAAAAAAATTCCATTATTCTTCAATGTAATGCCTCGACGGTGATGGCTCATTCAATTCGGCAGCAAGCTCATGACGAGCTCGCGACGGGTGAGCATGCGACGGGCCTAGGGGCGACAGGCGACGGGTTCGCCGACTTGCTATGGCAACCGACGTGGCCCTAGGGGAGATTGGCAACAGGCTCATGTGATCCGGGAGGATCTTCAGGTCGAGTCGTAAAAGGCTACGTGACCTTAACCAAGTTTGGAAAGGCTTCACGACCATGATTGGTTTTGCGACCTTGAAGGATTCGATCTCTGGTCGGAATTGTAATCCGATCCGAATACATGTAACTAAGTCTTATCTGTTAGGTTTAGTTAATGTCTGAGTCTAACATGTTTAGGTTATTGAGTCTGATACGTACTCATATGATTAGACTATAAATACCTTGTAATAAGTCTAGTTTAGATAATCAAATACCATCGAAGATTCGTAGAACTTATTTAAGTCTTAGACACTTATAGTTCATTGATCGATATAGGCGAGTGCGTCCTAACATTCGACGTGTAAAGCCCTCTTCGAAATAAAGAGTTGTGCAATTACTTTGAGCTATATTTTCGATCATCTTTGGGTTTCGATAATTCCGAGTAAGATCCCGTTATTTCGCATATTAGCATCTGGGCGAGTCTAGTGCGAAAACCATGGCTAGATCTCAAACGGATCAAGTTGGTATCAGAATAACTATCTTGTCCTGTGGATAGTGAAGACTCGCCAGGGTTCAAATAAACTTCCGGTGAAACTCCAGACGATAATTCGACGGCACCTACAGTTTCATCTCTGACAATGTCTGAAGGAACCTTTGTTCAAGCTAACCTAACCAAACAAGTGGCTAAGCTCTCCACCGATATGGAAACCGTGCTTACTTGGATTAAGTAGCAGGCCATGATCGTACCTCCTGAAGCAGGGAAGGTTACGGGTGTGAAGACTGGTGAAGACTTGTACAGGCCAGACGACAAGGAAGAAGAAGACAACCATAAGGCCAATGACCTTGCCAACACCTCCTTAGCTGTTGGATCTTTTAAGATTGACGGTATGATTTACGTACCCATATATGATGGGGTGATCGATGCTGAGAAGTTAGATTCTTGGATCGATCAGCTTGAGACCTACTTTGACTTGAAAGGGTTCAGTAGCACTCAAAAGGTGAAGTTCGCACCTTTGAAGATGAAGGACCACGCCAAGACATGGTGGAAGGCCCTTGTCGCCAGTGGTGAAGCTGATGACCTTGCGTGGGGTCAATTCAAGCGACTCCTGCGACAAGAATTCTATCCAATAGGTTACCTTTAGGAGAGATGGGAACGTTGGCATAGATTATACCAACGACGAGACCAGACTGTCCAGGACTATATGACACAGTTCCAACGACAAGCAATGGTCATCGGCATATCGCTGTCCGATCCTGAGGTATTTCGGAAATACACATATGGACTTCAGAAAACAATCAGTGCTGAGTTCAGCCTATTCGGTGTCCAAGACATCACGACCGCGAGCACAACTGCTATGGCGATCGAGAAAAAGAACTGTTCCCGCAGCGACAAAGGCACGAAGGACAGTGCAACATCGACAAAAAGAAAGCCGAGTCCAAAGAAGAACGCTTCGATGCCGGGCATAGGTGCCTTTTGCGAGCATTGTCAAGTCACGGGACACACCAAAGATAAATGCTACGAGCTTCATCCTGAGCTTTGACCAAAGAAAAACAGACCAGGGAAAAGAACAGCCACGGCTAATGCGACTTCACCCGACGAAGAAGTTGTCCAAGTGAATTCGGTTAATGAGGCAGATACGACCTTGTATCTGATGGAAATGCCGAAGGAGAAGGGTTTGGATCCACCAAACGACCATCACCCAACGGAGGACTTGTTCACTATCAACATCCAGGTGAAGCATGAAGTGGTCGCAGCGATATTCGATCCCAGAAGTCAGAACAATCTGGTCTCCGCTGGACTAGTTCCGTGACCTGGGTTGAAGACAACCACACACCCACGACCGTATCTACTGGGTTGGTTTACATCCGATGTGAGCCAATAGATAACGAGTAAGTGTGTGTTGAAGTTTGCAATCTCTGCACGATATATCGATGAGGTGCAATGCGATGTTGTTCCTATCGATATCTGTCAGGTGATCTTTGGGAGTTCGTTCTTGTATGATCGAGATGCTCATTACCATCAGCAAGCGCAAGAGTATGACCTCACCAAAGTTGGAGTTAAGTTCGTGATCAGTAGAGACGAACGTGTCGACACTTCGAACTTGATTACCGCAAATCAGGCGAAACGGATCATCAATGCATATCACAAATATGTGCTTGTTATGATCCGGCCAGTTGATCCTGTTGATGGTACTTGACCAACGTTGTCATTGGCGTGCCAAGATCCTAGTCGTTTGTCGGGACTACTGGAGAAATACAGTGATATGTTCGAGAGTACCCAGGGTCGCCCACCAAAATGTCCAGTCAAGCACGAAATTCAACTTGTGTCCGATGCGACACTTTCCAATTTGAGTATATATCGCAACTCGGTATTGGAGAATGAAGAGATCAAGAGACAATTTGGTGAGTTGATAAACGATGGTGTCATTCAACCAAGTAGTTCACCTTGTGGATCTCTTATGGTGTTAGTGCCAAAGAAAGATGGGACTTGGCGTATGTGTATCGACTACCGAGCACTGAACAACATCACCATTAAGAACTGGTACCCCCTTTCTCGTATTGACGACCTGCTAGACTAATTGAAGCATGCTGCTGTCTTCTCGAAGTTGGATCTTAAGTCAGGATATCATCAAGTCAGCATCCGAGAGGAGGATACGTGGAAGACTGCGTTCAAAACGTGACAAGGTCTGTTCGAATGGCTGGTCATGCCGTTTGGCCTCTACAACTCCCCTGCAACTTTCATGCATCTTATGAATGATGTACTGCGACAGTTCATCGACGACTTTGTGATTGTTTACCTCGACGACATACTGGTCTATAGTCCTTCGTGGGACGAGCACCTGATTCATGTTGAAAAGGTGTTCGAACAGCTTCGGCAATATCGACTTCGCCTCAACCGTAAGAAGTGCGAGTTCGGCCAACAAACTCTACTATACCTAGCATTCATGGTAGGTAACGGTATGTTTCCAATCGACCCAAACAAGGTAAAAGTGATTCGCAAGTAGCCACGACTGCGAACAGTTACGGAAGTGCGTAGTTTGTGGGAGCATACCAATACCTTCGGAAGTTCATCCGACACTTCTTGATTGTGGCTTCTCTATTGCATGCTTTAACCAGGATCAACTAGAAGTTCGAGTGGATAGGGAAACATGAGGACACGTTTCTCTTGCTGAAGAGGAAGATCAGTAAGGCGCCTGTGTTAGCTTTGCCGAATCTCCAGAAACCATTCGAGTTAGAGACCGATATCTCAGGTTATGCAATGGGCGCAGTGCTCATGCAAGAAGGTCGACTAGTGGCATATCACTTCAAGTTATTTCAGGGAGCTCAGAAGAATTACCTGACCTACGACAAGGAGTTGTGTGCACTGCATCATGCCACAAAACATTGGCGATGTTATCTCTTAGGTAAAGAGACTGTTGTCCACACCGACGACTAACCGTTGCAACATTTGCAAACTTAATCGAAGCTACAGCAAGCTCGACATATGAAGTGGATGTCGTATCTGTTGCAGTTTAATCTGGTGATTAAGTACAAGAAGGGCGTACACAACAAACTAGCTGACGTGTTGTCGCGACCACCAGTTATGACCCTCTACTTATAAGCGTTCATGCAGATCAAGCCCTTGTGTCATAATGACTATGCTACAATGTACACTGAAGATCCTGATTTTCAAACAGTACTGACTGAGCTCAAAATAGGGAAACCTACGGAGTTAGTTCATCGCAAAGGACTCTTGTACAAAGGCAATTTACTTTGTATACCTCATGGAGCACCTCGAATCCAGTGGTTGCGAGAAGTGCATACATCAAAGGTTGCTAGTCACTTTGGGGTTACAAAGCTTTGCAAAATCTTCACCGACATGTGTTCTGGCCGCATATGCAGCACGATGTGGCTAGTTTTATTTGAGGTTGTGGTCTCTGCAGCATCTCGAAACTGGCAAACCGAAAATTAGGTTTGTACACTCCTTTGCCAGCTCCATCGCAATCATGGGAAAGCATATCCATGGATTTCTTGGGAGGATTGCCTAAGACCTGACGTGGCAACGACTTCTTTTTGTGGTCGTTGATCGGTTCTCCAAAATGATCATTCTCATACCTTATCAAAAGACTATCACGGGAGAAGTGGCTCATGTATTCTTTCAGCACGTTTGGACACATTTCGGACTGCCGACTTCTATTGTGTCTAATCGTGATACCCGGTTCCTTAGTCATTTTTGGCGATCACTCTGGACAATGATGGACACAAAGCTAAAGAGGAGTATAGCTTTTCATCCTCAAACTGATGGTCAAACTAAGGTGGTAAATCGAACAATCGTTCATCTCTTGAGAGGATATAATCTAAGCACCCGAAGACATGGGATGAAAGCATACTGTACCTGCAGTTTGCTTTTAATCGAGAAGTGCATGGTTCGACTGAAAAATAGCCATTTGAGGTATGTTTGGGATTTCTATCATAGAGTTCATTCGACATGGAGTTCGTGATCCCTACCTCAACACAGAACAGCAACGAAGCATCTGATCAGGATCGAGCGCAACGGTTCCTGGAAGTATTCAACGGCTCCATCGGGAGGTCAAACAAAACTTGCTGAAAACTCAACTCAAGTACAAGGCGTGACATGATCGACACCAAGTTGATGCGCAATTTCAATAAGGTGATATGGTCTGGTTACATCTGAGTAAGGAGAGAGTTAAAGGTGAAAGTAAGAAGCTCAAACCTATTCGTTATGATCCTTTTCAGATTTTGCGGAAAGTGGGTAATAATTCTTGTTAGCTTGAGTTACCTCCATACATGAATATTTATTCGGTTGTCAATGTTGAACACCTCAAACTTTTTGAGCCTTCAATGCTGGATGATGAGTCAGATACCATAGTATCATCTGTTGAAGACTTGGTCTATCAGCGAGACGAACCTCTACACCAAGATGTGATCTTGGAGAAGAAGGTGACTACCACCCGCAGTGGCACAAAGGAGACTTTTTGAATTGGTCGAAAAGATCAACGAGCACATGCGGAAAAATGGTACACCAGAGACGACGGTCAATCCCAATTTTCACATCTTCAGTTTGATCAAGAGGTCGCAACAAGGGTTGGTTCCTTCGCAACAAGGGCGTCATGATCTGGGAGGATTTTCAGGTTGAGTCGTAAAAGGCTACGCGACCTGAACCGAGTTCGGAAAGGTTTCACGACCATGATTGGTTCCACGACCTTGAAGGATTCGTTTTCTAGTCGGAATTATAATCCGATCCGAATACGTGTAACTAAGTCTTATCTGTTAGGTTTAGTGAATGTCTGAGTCTAACATGTTTAGGTTATTGAGTCTGATACGTACTCATACAATTGGACTATAAATTCCTTGTAATAGATCTAGTTTAGATCATCAAATACCATCAAAGAGTCATAGAACTTATTTAAGTCTTAGACACTTATAGTTCATTGATCGACGTAGGCGAGTGCGTCCTAACGTTCGACGTGTAAGCCCTCTTTGAAATAAAGAGTTGTGCAATTAATTTGAGTTGTGTTTTCGATCATCTTTGGGTTTCGGTAATTCCAAGTAAGATCCCGTTATTCCGCATATTAGCATCTGGGCGGGTCTAGTGCGAAAACTAAGGCTAGGTCTCAAACAGATCATCATGACGAACAACAGCGACAAGCTTGCAATGGGCGTAGAGATGAGCGCTGGATGCTTGGAAAGAAGGCAAATTTGTAGAAAGGATAAACTAGAGAAACTGGGGTCAACTAGCTGCAATTTATCCGACCAAATAAGATAAAGTCTCACAAGCCCGGTAAATCATAGCCGAACCTCAGCCCAACATGCTCTTAGTATTTCAAACAATTCTACAAAGGAAAATCGTCTTTCTTAAGTCAAAACCTCTTCCTACGTTGCACAATACCATACATCTTTTTCCCATGCAAAAGAATTAATGTGACTCAAAGTTTAAGAGAACTATTTCTTCCCATCTAAAAAGAATGGAATTTTTCGTACAGATAACACATAAAGAAATGAAAAATAATGAAATAGGACACAATAGACCTAAATTAGAAAAGTGATGTCAATCGCCAGGCCCGGTGGCGACTTACCCGAAAAGGAGACCAGTTGCTAGGCCAGTTGGTCGCCAGACGGGCTGGTGACTGTGGACCGACCAACTGGTCACTAGACAGGTTGGTGACTGATGGTTAGTATATAATATAGCCCCTAACGACTAGAGGCATATGAAGCAAACAAAAAAACAAAAAAGGCAGAGGGGGAGAAGAGGAAAAGAGAAGGAGAAAAGGAGGAAGAGGAAGAGGAAGAGGAAGAGAAGAGAAGAGGAAAAAGAAGAAGAAGAAGAGAAGAAAGAACTACACATCCGAAAAAGGTATATATTTTTTAAACCTCTAGTGATAATTAGTGTAAAGTTAATTAAACATATTTTTGTGTAAGTTTAAAATGCAGATCTATTTTAGAAATGCATGGAAATTGTGTTAGTAATATAGATGTGTTGTGGAATACTTAGATCTGAGGTACATGTGCTGTGTAAGTATAGATCTGTTACGTAGATGTGCAATATAATTAGAGAATAAATTAGATTAATAATTAATGAATCGATAATTTAGGAAATATGCTTTTGCCATAGAAAATGTGCGAAATTTTTTTGAATAAACCAGATCTGTTGTGCAAACCTCAGATCTGATTTGTACGTAACTTAAATATGTTGTGCAGCTATGAATATAATGTATATATAATTTAGATCTATTGTATAATATTATGTTAGTTTAACCATTTTATGGATGAGATGTATATTAATTAAGATTAGTAAATGATTAGATTATTGATATGTGAGATGAAAATATAGGAATAGTAGATTAGATGTGATATGATAATCCGGTGACTTTAGATTAGCTGAGACGTTAAAAAATATGTGAGTAATGTGCAAAATATATTGGAGATATGATAATTGATGTTTGTAATACTGTACTTTTATTGTAGACAATATAAAAAACAAGAATAGTCTATATTTTCCATGGAGAACAAGTTATTAGAAACGGACCATATGAGGATGACCTAAGTGGCTGTCACCATACAGACATGAAATTGAATGATCTTAGTATTATTAATTTTAGGGACCTTAAGACCTGAGTCATGGACATTCTAAATATCGAACTATGTTTACACAAAATTGTCATAGAAGCATTGGTGCCTATTGGTGCAACAAATTGTTGAAAATTGTGTAAACTTAAAGGCGACAGGTCTTGGGGCTCTCTTGTTAGGAGGGTGATAAGTCCCAACATGGCTCAGATGACTGCATACTGTATGTGACGATGCTAGACAATGTGCCGCATACCAATGTAAACATCGAACCGGCAGAACATGTACCCGAACCATTGATTGGAGGACAACATATGAACATTGATCCAACCATGGCACAGAATTATGCGGATGTTCCGAACGCAGAATTCATGGGTGGGCATTTTTGGTCTCGGGATGAGGCTTACGCCGACGAAGGTGAAGACGAGGGTCTGCAATTCTTAGGCAGCGAAGGGTCAGAGGTGGACGTAGACTATGTGGATTCCTCTAGCAAAGAAGAAGATTACCATGGGATGGGACCTCCCCAACAATTGCTAGATCCAAGTGGTTTTTAGCATGCACGAATCCAAGATGATTGCAATTCGGAGTGGGCATCGAATGAGCAAATATTAACATTAGGGCAACATTTCCGAAGCAAGGAGGAGGCCAAGCAAGGCGTGGCGATGTGGTCCATGACACTACGTCGGTCTTTCAAGGTCGTCAGAACAAATACTCGTCTCTACACAATGAAGTGCACGGTGGAAGGCTGTAAATTTTATGTTCGTGTTGCCTGGTACAAGGACAGTGATCACTTTGTTGTTTCTAGGATCACTGAACATGACTGTTCAGTTACAGAAGTCTCATGGAGCCATAGGAATATGTCGTCCACATTCGTGGCACGTGCAATTTTGTCGAACCTTCATGCGAATCTGGACATGCCACCAAAAGAAATTGTCAGCCAAATCAACGACACATTTGGGTACATCATTCAGTATGGGAAGGCATAAAGAGCCAAACAACTTGGTCTTGAGATGTTATTTGGATCTTTCTATGATTCATATAACTACATGCCCAGACTGATTCAGCAAATCATTGACACCAACTATGACACTGTGATGGACATGGTTCATAGCCCAGTTGTCGACACAAACTGTGACATAGTGCCTGGAGCTGAGTACATGGAGCATATATTCTAGTCATTTGGGCACGTAATCTCTGTATTCAAGTACATGCGGCCAGTACTTTGCGTGGATAGTACATTTCTAACTGGAAAGTACAAGGGAACTCTGATGACAGATGTTGCTGCAGATGCAAACAATCAGCTATTTCTCATAGCGTACGCCTTAGTAGACGGTGAGAGCACAGACAGTTGGGTATGGTTCCTTGCAAATCTGAAACAAACTGTTGTGATGGATAGACGGAATATGTGTGTAATCCATGATAGATACAAGGGCCTGTTGAGTGCCATTGAGTTCATGTTGTCCACTGAGGACCCGCAGAATAGCTGGAATGACTTGATCAGCCGGTGGTTTATACGATATCTTGCAGCGAACTTTTTCACACATTACAAAAGCGCATGCCTGATGAAGAAGTTTAAGTAGTTGTGTGATGAGAACCAGGGCTGTAAGTTCCAACAAATTTGGGATGATTTAGAAACAGATAATTTAGATCTAGCTAAAGCTCAAAGGTCAGAGGCAAGTAGTTCGGGTACTGCTTCAGGTCACACCATCAAAATTTCCTCATGAAGTACAGACGTACTTAGAAATGAAAGCCACGGCCGCTTAGAAACACTCAGCCGAGTACATTCCTAACAGTAAAAGGCAAACTTGGGTCGTTTATCTATAGAGTAAGAACAAGAGGGGTGGATACATGTGGTAGATCAAGAAGCAAGGTGTGACTTTTGAAGACGGTGTCAAGTGCACTTGTAACAAGCCAACTCTGTTGCATAAACCATGCTCCCATGTGATGGCAGTGTGTACGCACGACAACAAGTCGAGCGAGACGTACCTATCACTTTACTATGGCTCATGGTACCTTGCTAAAACATGGACTGCAGAATTTGAGATTTGGGGGACTCAGCAGCATTATATAGAGCTGTTGTGCAAGGCAGGCGAGATCCAATATGTTCCACCACCGCACTTGGAGCGGAAAGGCCCTGGATAATCACCAGAGCGGAGTCTTTCAAGCACGATCGATCACTACTCTCTGCTCTGACAGACATATGGAGGCCCGAGACATACACATTTCACTTCCAGTGGGGGGAGATGACCATTACCCTCGAGGATGTGGCGATGCTGTTTGGTCTACCAATTCGCAGACAGGCCTGGGTCCCACCACCCACTCCTACCGGATGGGACGCCACGTTCACATAGAGGTTTCATCCACTGCCTCTGGGGTAGGAGCACTTCCACTACAACGTCGGAGTTCCTGCGGCTTGGCTTACTCACTTCAGGACGTGCCCAGTGGATGCTGACGAGTGGACAGTCAGCTGACACTTCGAGGCGTATCTTTTGCACTTGTTCGGTGGCTTCATGTTCACTGGTATGCTTAGACATGGTATAGCTACAGCTCTTTCACTTATTAAATTTAATTCTTATTTTTGTGCTTTTCTGCAGGTACGCACGGCGACACGGTGGATCATTGGCTTGTTCCATTGGCGCGGATGCTCACTAACATGCCAATCGAGCAGATCCCATGCATCAGCTGGGGGTCGACAGTTCTCTGTGCGTGATCCGTTTGAGACATAGCCATGGTTTTCGCACTAGGCTCGCCTAGATTCTAATATGCGGAATAACGGGATCTTATACCCGAAACTCAAAGTAATTGCACAACTCTTTATTTCAAAGAGGGCTTACACGTCGAACGTTAGACACACTTGTCTACGTCGAAGGAATTATAAGTGTCTAAAACTCAAATAAGTTCTATGACTCTTCGATTGAATTCGATGATCTAAACTAGACCTATTACAAGGTATTTATAGTCCAATCCTATGAGTACGTATCAGACTTAGAGACCTAAACGTATTAGACTCATATAACTAATCCTAAACAGATAAGCTTAGTTATACACATTCGGATTGGATTACAATTCCGAACAGGGAACGAATTCCTTTTCCTGGTCGCGAACCAATCCATGGTCGCGGACTCATCCAGGTCGCGAATCCTTTCCGAACATGGTTAAGGTCGCGAAGCCGTATGCGATCAGGACTTGGTCGCGAAGCCGTATGCAATCAGGACTTGGTCGCGAAGCCGCATGCGATCAGGACTTGGTCGCGAAGCCGCATGCGATCAGGACTTGGTCGCGAAGCCGTAAGCTATCAGGACTTGGAGATCCTCCCGGATCATGACTCCCTTGTTGAGAAGGAGCCAACCCCTGTTGCGACCTCTCGATCAAACTGGAGATGTGGAAATTGGGCTTGTCCATCTTCTTTGGTGTACCACTTTGCCGCACGTGCTCGTTGATCTTTCCGACTGATTCGAAAAGTCTCCTTGGTGCCACTGCGGGTGGTAGTCAACTTTTTTCCAGAATCACATCTTCACGTAGAGGTTTGTCTCGTTGATAGACCAAGTCTTCAACATATGGTACTATAGTATCTGGCTCATCATCCAGCATTGAAGGCTCAAAGAGTTTGAGGTGCTCAACATTAACAACCGAGTAGATATCCATGTATGGAGGTAACTCGAGCTGACAAGCATTATTACCCACTTTCCGCAAAATCCGAAAAGGACCATAACGAATGGGTTTGAGTTTCTTACCTTCACCTTTAAGTCTCTCCTTACTCAGATGTAACCATATCATATCACCTTCTTGAAATTGCGCATCAACTCGGTGCCGATCATGTCGCGCCTTGTCTTGAGTTGAGCTTTCAGCAAGTTCTGTTCAACCTCACGATGGAGTCGTTGAATACCTTCCAGTAACTTTTGTGCTCGATCCTGATCAGATGCTTCCTTGCTATTCTGTGCTGAGGTAGGGATCACAAACTCCATGTCGAATGGACTCTGTGGTAGAAACCCTAAACAAACCTCAAACGGCGACTTTCCAGTCGAACCATGCACTGCTCGATTAAAAACAAACTGCAGGTATGGTATACTTTCATCCCAAGTCTTCGAGTGCTTCGAGTTATATCCTCTCAAGAGATGAACGACTGTGCGATTTACCATCTCAGTTTGATCATCAGTTTGCGGATGAAAAGCAGTACTCCTCTTTAGCTTGGTGTCCATCATCGTCCAGAGCGATCGCCAAAAATGACTAAGGAACCGGGTATCGCGATCAGACACAATAGAAGTCGGCAGTCCGAAGTGTGTCCAAACGTGTTGAAAGAATACCCGAGCGGCTTCTTCTCCCGTGATAGTCTTTCGACAAGGTATGAGAACAATCATTTTGGAGAACCGATCAACGACCACGAATAGATAGTCGTTGCCACGTCGGGTCTTAGGCAATCCTCCCAAGAAATCCATGGATATGCTCTCCCATGGTCTCGATGGAACTGGCAAAGGAGTGTACAAACCTAATTTCCGGTTTGCCGGTTTCGAGATGCTGCAGAGACCACAGCCTCGAACAAAATTAGCCACATCTTGCTGCATACGCGGCCAGAACACATGTCGGTGAAGATTTTGCAACGTCTTTGTAACCCCAAAGTGACCAGCTACCTTCGATGTATGCGCTTCTCGCAACCATTGAATTCGAGGTGCTCCACGAGGTATGCAAAGTAAGTTGCCTTTGTACAAGAGTCCTTCTCGACGAACGAACTCTGTAGGTTTCCCTGTTTCGAGCTCAGTCAGTACTGTTTGAAAATCAGGGTCTTCACTATACATCGTGACATAGTCATCATGACATGAGGGATCGATCTGCATGAACGCTGATAGACAGAGGGTTGTAACTGGTGGTCGCGACAACATGTCCGCCAATTTGTTGTGTACGCCCTTCTTGTACTTAATCACCAGATTAAACTGCTGCAGATACGACATCCACTTCATGTGCCGAGCTTGCTGTAGCTTGGATTGAGTTTGCAAATATTGCAATGGTTGATGGTCGGTGTAGACAACCGTCTCTTTCCCCAAGAGATAACACCGCCAATGTTTCACGGCCTGATGCAATGCGCATAACTCCTTATCATAAGTCGGGTAGTTCTTTTGAGCTCCCTCGAATAACTCGGAGTGATATGCCACTGGTCGACCTTCTTGCATGAGCACTGCGCCTATTGCATAACCTGAGGCATCGGTTTCTAGCTCGAATGGTTTCTGGAGATTCGGCAAAGCTAACACAGGCGTCTCGCTGATCTTCCTTTTCAGCAAAAGAAACGTGTCCTCATGTTTCCCTGTCCACTCGAACTTCTAATCGATCCTGGTTAATGCATGCAATGGAGAAGTCACAATCGAGAAGTGTCGGATGAGCTTCCGAAGATATTGGCATGCTCCCACAAAACTACGCACATCCGTAACTGTTCGCGGTCGCGGCCATTCACGAATCACTTTTACCTTGTCTGGGTCGATTTGCAATGTACCGTTGCCGATCAGGAATCCAAGGTAAAGTAGAGTTTGCTGGCCGAACTCGCACTTCTTACGGTTGAGGCGAAGTCGATGTTGCCGAAGCTGATCGAACACCTTTTCGACATGAATGAGGTGCTCATCCCACGAACGACTATAAACCAATATGTCGTCGAGGTACACGATCACAAAGTCGTTGATGAACTGTCTCAATACGTCATTCATAAGACGCATGAAAGTTGCCGGGGCGTTGCAGAGACCAAACGGCATGACCAGCCATTCGAACAGACCTTGTCGTGTTTTGAACGCGGTCTTCCACGTATCCTCCTCTCGGATGCTGACTTGATGATATCCTGACTTAACATCCAACTTGGAGAAGACAACAGCATGCTTCAATTGATCTAGCAGGTCATCAATACGAGGAAGGGGGTACCGGTTCTTGATGGTGATCTTGTTCAGTGCTCGATAGTCGATGCACATACGCCAAGTCCCATCTTTCTTTGGTACTAACACCACAGGAGATCCACAAGGTGAACTACTTGGTTGAATGACACCATCGTTCAGCAACTCACCAAGTTGTCTCTTGATCTCTTCATTCTCCAATACTGAGTTGCGATACATACTCAGATTGAGCAGTGTCGCATCGGACACAAGCTGAATTTCGTGCTCGACTGGTCGTTTCGGCGGACGACCCTGGGTAGTCTCGAACAGATCACTGTATTTCTCCAACAGTCTCGACAAACGACCAGAATCCTCTCAGCACGCCAACGACAATGCTGGTCGAGTACCCTCACTTTGTCCAATGGGTCGAATCATGACAAGCACATACTTGTGGCATGCATTAACAATTCGTTTGGCTTGATTTGCGGTAATCAAGTTCGAGGTGTTGACGTGGATGTCTCTACTGATCACGAACTTAACTCCGTCTTTGGTGAGGTCGTACTCTTGCGCTCGCCGATGGAAATAAGCGTCTCGATCATACAGATACGGACTCCCAAATATCACCTGACAGATATCGATAGGGACAACATCACATTGCACCTCATCGATATATCGTGCAGAGACCGCAAATTTCAACACACACTGACTCGTAATCTGTTGATTCACGTCGGATGTAAACCAACCCAGTGGATATGGTCGCGGGTGTGTGGTTGTCTTCAAACCAAGTCGCCAAACCAGTTCAGCGGAGACCAGATTCTTCTGACTTCCTGGATCGAATATCGCTGCGACCACTTCGTGCTTCACCTGGACGTTGATGGTGAACAAGTCCTCTGTTGGGCGATGGTCGTTTGGTGGATCCGAACCCTTCTCCTTCGGCATTGCCATCAGAGACAAGGTCGTATCCGCCTCATTAACCGAGTTCACTCGGACAACTTCTTCGTCGGGTGAAGTCGCAGTAGCCGTGGCTGTTCTTTTCCCTGGTCCGTTTTTCTTTGGTCGAAGTTCAGGATGAAGCTTGTAGCATTTGTCCTTGGTATGTCCCGCGACTTGACAATGTTCGCAAAAAGCACCTATGCCCGATTTGGAAGCGTTCTTCTTCGGACTCGGCTTTTTCTTTGTCGAGATCGCACTTTCCTTCGTGCTTTTGTCGCTGCGGGATTTGTTCTTCTTCTCGATCGCCATAGCAGTTGTGCTTGCGATCGCGATGTCTTGGACGCCGAACAGACTTAGCTCAGTACTGATCGATTTTTGAAGTCCAGATGTGTACTTCCTAAATACCTGAGGGTCGGATAGTGAGATGCCAATGACCATTGCTTGTCGCAGAAACTCTGTTGTATAGTCTTGGACGGTCTGGTCGCGCCGTTGGTACAATCTGTGCCAATGCTCCCATCTCTCCTCAAGGTAACCCATCGGATAGAATTCTTGTCGCAGAAGTCGTTTGAATTGACCCCACGCAAGGTCGTCAGCTTCACCACTGGCGACAAGGGCCTTCCACCATGTCTTGGCGTGGTCCTTCATCTTCAAAGGTGCAAATTTGACCTTTTGAGCGCTACTGAACCCTTTCAGGTCAAAGTAGGTCTCAAGTTGATCGATCCAAGAATCCAGCTTCTCGGCATCGATCACCCCATCATATACGGGTATATCAATCTTAGCGTCGACCTTAAAAGATTCGACAGCTAAGGAGGTGTTGGCGAGGTCGTCGGTCTTGTGATTGCCTTCGTCTTCATCTTCGTCTGCCCTGCGCAAGTCTTCACCAGTCTTTGCACCCTTCCCTACTTCAGGAGGTACAATCATGGCCTGTTGCTTAATCCAAGCAAGCATGGTTTCCATGTCGATGGAGAGCTTAGCCACTTGTTCGGCTAGGTTAGCTTGAACGGAGGTATCGTCAGACATTGTTGGAGACGCGGCTGTAGGAACCGTCAATTGATCGCCTGGAGTTTCGCCGGAGGTTTTGTAACCCTGGTGAGTTTTCACCATCCACAGGATAGGAAAGTTGCTCTGATACCAACTTGATCCGTTTGAGACCTAGCCTTGGTTTTCGCACTAGGCTCGCCCAGATTCTAATATGCGGAATAACGGGATCTTATACCCGAAACCTAAAGTAATTGCACAACTCTTTATTTCAAAGAGGGCTTACACTTGTCTACGTCGAAGGAATTATAAGTGTCTAAAACTCAAATAAGTTCTATGACTCTTCGATTGAATTCGATGATCTAAACTAGACCTATTACAAGGTATTTATAGTCCAATCATATGAGTACGTATCAGACTTAGAGACCTAAACGTATTAGACTCATATAACTAATCCTAAACAGATAAGCTTAGTTATACACATTCGGATTGGATTACAATTCCGAACAGGGAACGAATTCCTTTTCCTGGTCGCGAACCAATCCATGGTCGCGGACTCATCTAGGTCGCGAATCCTTTCCGAACATGGTTAAGGTCGCGAAGCCGTATGCGATCAGGACTTGGTCGCGAAGCCGTATGCAATCAGGACTTGGTCGCGAAGCCGCATACGATCAGGACTTGGTCGCGAAGCCGCATGCGATCAGGACTTGGAGATCCTCCCGGATCAGTGCGAGGTACCAAGGGTTGTGCGACGCTTGCGTTCGAAGTGCCCAACAGGCGAATATGGCCAAGTGTCCTCTGCTTGTTCTACTATTGTCGTATGAGCACCTACTTGTTGGATGACCGCTCGTCACCGATGTGCCAGTGGCTCTTCTGGAGGAGTATCTGCCCAGGGATGCGCACGACGAGATTGATCGCTTGACCATGGGGGATTGTTGGTTGCAACACGAGCTACAATGGCCCACCGTCTAGGTGCACGCATGCTACAATGCATACAGCAGCGAGCTAGAGCTGCTCCATTTGTCGTGTGATGTATGGAGGGCATGGATGGTGACCTACATTGAGACCACAGCTGCCGGCGGGATCTCATCGGTATGTACGAAGGACTGGGACTTATGGTTCACCCGATGTGTTCTTGTTTTCAGCCATATATTGGAGGTGTACGCTCCATGAAGGGTGATGTGCCAGTTTGGTATGTTCCAACCGATCCCCCCCTCCAGACGCCACACATCGGTTGTCGCATGACCAGCACGAGTAAGTTCGTGATCATCTCCGCATAGAGTGGTTTTCTCCATGAAAATACTGAACACCTTTGTTTTGTTGTAGGAAGAGTTGCAAGGGCAAGAAGAATGTCAGTTGGGATACCTTACACTCGTTGCTAGGAGCAGGCAGCAGCGATAGATATAGTGCATGAGGAGATGCCATACGATTCGACGACATACGGAGACTACCTCCGATGGTACATCCCTTACACCAGTGCTTGCAATGCCCCACCACCTCTGGTGCCTGCAGAAGTGCTTGCTCCAAGCGTTCATCAAACATACGACCACCATCACGCATCCCAGGTACACCGCCCAGTACACATCGATAGTCCATTTCCTGCTTGTTATTTTTATTTCCACCTCCCATTGTTTTGTGGTCTTGCAGGCTAACGGCCTCCGTGTGATCACCTCCGTGGCACGGCCGCTAGTCCAACGGAGGCAAGCACGTACCTATCACGCCCGAGGAGTATGAGAAGGTCTTCGCCTTCATTCACTGACTCGCCACACAGCTGACCCTGGAGAGTGCCATCACTACGTCAACATTTGTTGCACCTCTACTGCCACTGGCCCTGCCCGATCATACGCCATCGCAGTCGGCCGCTCATCGACCCAACGCAGCCGAGCCCTCAGGTACGACCATCGCTGCCCCGATTTATCTCAGTGTGCGCCTACCCCACTCTTACTGTACAGGTGTTGCACCACATGTAGAGCTGCCATCGCGTGGTGGTTTACAGATCTCTAAGGGTCCCCACGCGTAGCCTTCCAAATCCACGTTCGATTCTAGCTTGAACTTCGACATCACATTTAACTTGGATGACGAGTACGTTGCCATGTCGCAGTGGACGGTGGACAAGCATCTGGCTACGTCTCGGCTGGTCCATTCGCACCTCCCACTAATCGCCCACCGTACATTCCTCCTTGGTCATTTCGTGCCAACCCGTAGGTGGTCCTCGACCCTTCGTACGCAGAGTACACCGGCATGTTGCGGAGTAGAGACGACACCGACCAGAGCCAACATCAGTTGTCATCTGCAGAGCTTGGTGGGGCACCTCTACCATTGCAGGACCCTATGGAGCATATCCCCCATACGGACGCTCCTGATACAAGCCTAGAATTGGTGAGTGCCCAGCCCCCCATTGACAGCCATCACAGAGGACGGTGTTGACGAGGATTGATACCTAAGCTAATTTAAATAAATACACGACTGGTTCAGGACAGATTCGAACCAGGCGAGTCTCTGTTGACGCGAACTCAAGCTACTCCGAGAAGCGCAGACATGTGGTCGTAGGCTTTACGCGATCAGACCGTAGACAGTGCGCGGTCAGGAGTTTGTATGCGAATATACGGACAGAGAGCTGCGGATAGTGCGCAGTCAGATGATTACAAGCAACGTGCGGTCAGACACCTTCGACTAGGAAACGCGGGATTGTTTGGTCCTTACAACAGGGATATCCTGAGTATCCCGAAGATTCTTCCACGTATGAAGACAACCATCAGGAGGTTAATACATGCGGTTATTCCTCAATAACACGTGTTAAACCTGCATGGAGGTTAGGAGCAGTTACCAAAACTGCACCCGAGCAACTGATCGATGACGTTATGCCTTGGCACCCTTTCGACCACTATAAGAGGGTAAGCCAATGCATCAAACGAGAGGATCGGATGATCGGAGCATCGAATGACCAAGAGATCCAAAGATTAACTGAAGACACTAGACTAAGTTAGTTAGCTTTCATAAGCCTCTCGAATACAGTCTTGTATAAACCTACAGGAAAAATCTTCGCCTGTGAAGATCTTTTCCATAGTTTTGTAACTCTTTTTCCCACATATAGTGCAATCCTAATAGGACGTAGGGCTATTACTCCCATCATCGAGGGCCCGAACCTGTATAAATCCCTCTGTGCTCTAGTTAACGTTGATTCATCATACCTTCCCGGAGGGACACCCTGAAAGGTCTCACAACCTACAAATTCTGCATAAGTTCGACTAAGGACCCCGAGTCCGAATCGTCGACAGGTGTATCCACACAGCACCTTCTCACCGTCGTTGTTTCAGCGGGACCGGAGGCATCGTCCGAAAAGGGGGCGACATTAGTTTTTTTTATGTTCTCCTTGTAGGAAACATGATTTATGTTCTCATGTATGTATTACCTTTGTCTTTTCGATGTTATGCAACTGCGTTACATTTTAGCACGGTTCGTGGGAAACCCTAACTTTTGTACTTCTCTGTTTTGGTAACCCAACAAATTGAACCAATCACGAAATGTACGAATCAATCAATTCAACCAATCACGGCTCTTTTTCTCCTTGGCTGGTCGGGCGGTGGTGCTTCAATAGCCCTTTCTTGGTTTCATCTGCAATTCTTCTTCTATTTTGGGTTATCTATACAAAAAACACATTTTCATACTGTTTTTCATGTTCAATTTTTTTGGGGGGTTATTTTAGAAATAAAAAACCACATTTCCCAACTATTTTCACAATTTTCTCAAAAAATTCGACCAATTTGGAGGGTAATCGACCAGTCGCCAACCCGTCTGATGCCTAATCGTGGCGACTGATGACGTGGTGACCAGTCACCAATCGATCTGGCGACTGGTTGAAAATGCTCAAAGTCGCTAATCGGGTTGGCGACAGTGGTCATTTCTCTAATACCTTTCTATTCTGCGTTGTTTTCGACTTTTTTTATATGTGCGTTATCCGTACAACAAATTCAAAAAGAATGCTGTTTTTAATCATATATAATCAAACTTTTTAATTTTGATCACTAATATATTTATAAATAATTAGATTTGATATAAGAAATTATATCATTATATTCGTCGTAAATAATATATTCAAAATAATATAATTTTATAAATTTTATTAATATATATTCTATAGTAAAAAGTAATGGTCAAAATTGTATCTTCAAGACTGAGAATAGTAAAAAAAAATAATATTCTTTTTGGATCGAAGAGTATACGAGAAAATCACTAATATATCCTTACTTGAATGTTTTGAAAAAGAGATAATGATCAATATGAGAGGTTAGTTATAAATGAGACAGAGGAAATAAATGAGGAGAGGATAAAATAACATTGGTAAATCATATGTAGATATACAATTGGGGCACTAACTCTTCTCCATGTGCGGCCACGTTGACCAAACGCTCCTGGCTGTTCGATCGGCAATTTCGGCTCATCCACACCGTCCGCGTGCATTTACTCACTTCACCCACATTGTCGCTGCTTTTGTGGCCGTCTGATCATAGGATTTGCTTCATTTGGGCTGGCTGCGTGGAACTCACTATCGGGCTTGTGCGCTACTGTTTGAAAGCTAAGTCCACATTGAGCCACATCGCCCCTTCCTTCGTGGCCATTGGATCGGCGTGTTTGTTTCATCTGGGCCGTAGAATGTGTGCCCGAAAGTCCCACTGTTTCCCACGTTCGACCAAGACCAAGTCTTCTGTTTCAACCAGGGGAAAAACGACCAGACACACCGTGTCGTCCTATTGACTAGTTTGCCACATTCGACCATGCACCAAGACAACTTAATCGATCAGCAAACCAAAATGCGACCTCAATAAAAAAACAAAACCACAGTTTCGACCAGGCACCACATTCGGCCACAACCAAAACTACTTATTCGACCCAAAAAACCAAAATGTGACAAAAACAATTTACACTTTTGGCCAATATCAATAGAACAAAAGAAATCGACTAGAGATAAAAAAAAAAAAAAAAAAACCTCCGCTTAGAGTTTTAAGTTGGGCCGGGCCATTGTTGGGTCGGCTCGAGGCATGCAAATTTGGCCCAGCATGTGGCACGGCCCGGCATGAACGCTAACGGGCCGTGCCGGCCTGACACGGGTTACTAGGATGTGCTGGGCCACAAACCTCGAACCAATGGGCGGCATGACACGGCACGGTAACACAAGCCGTGCCCAGGCCTACCCGCACTGTTAGCACGCCGCCACACTGCTCTCTACTCCTCTGCCTCCTCAGCTCCTTAGTCCTCTACTCCTCACGCCGCCACGCCCTCCTCGTGCCGCGCTGCCGTAGATCTGGGCCACGTGCGGAGAGGAGGGCCGCAAATCTGGGCCACGACGAAGTGGGAACGGTAGTGGATCATTGCCACGCCGCTCGTCACCAGATCCACAGGATCTGCTCCACCTGAGCTGTAGATCTGGGCCACCAGATCATCGCCGCGCCGCTCATGCCAGATCCACTGGATCTGCTACACCCGGGCCATAGATCTAGGCCACCGGATCATCGCCACGCCGCTCATCGCCAGATCCACCGGATCTGCTCCACCCGAGCTGCAGATTTGGGCCACTGGATCATCCCGACCTCCCCTCCTCCGACTGCGGCTGCTTGGAGACGGTTTGGCGCTCCCAGCGCTGGGTGGTGCAGTCGAAGGATCCCCTAGAGGAGCCGGATGAGGGGGTAGAAGCTTGGGCGGGCGGATCAGAAGGGGTGTAAGATTCGCCCTTCTCACGGCGATGGCGGCGCTGACGGCGGCCACCCATCTCAAATGCTTTCGATTTGGGTGGGTCATCGGTCGATGGCAGTGGATTGCTCGATTTGCCCCATCACTGACGGCCCTATAAGCACACCGGCGAGGATCTCAGCGATGACGCGGGGTGGCAGGGTTGGCGGAAGTGCAGAGTGTTGCATCTAGGCCTTCATGCCTAACCCTAATTTTGATGATTAATGAAAACTAAGTGTTTCAGACTGACTGTGTTTTTGAGATTGTTTGATACAGAGCTCCGTTGGGAAGATAGTCGAGATGAACAAGACGAACCCAACACAAAAGAAGTAAAAGCACAAGTCGCAAGGAATGAAGTCGAGATGCAAATCGCAAAAGCGCAAAAGACCTAAGGTAACATTGTCTTTATTTTTACTGATCTCGGTGTTTACAGTTGATCGGTTTAGGAAAATTGTTTTTAGTTTTTAACCGTACTATAAAGAGGGGTGGAAAAAGTCCTCTCTTCATCTCCAACATAAACCGAGAAACTTAGGTCATTGCATTGCATCTTTTTGGTTGGATTTGATTTGAATTTGGTTTGAAAGATTTGGATTTTCAGTTGAGTTTTTGATAGCAGAAGAGTTTTTCAAATTTCTAGAAAGATCTAGGTAGATCTGTTTTTTGCTTTTGTTGACAAAAATGTAGCTCTTAAAATTATCTTTCAAACGAGCTATTAAACACCTCTTTTGGATTTATGGATTTAAAGTTATGGCTGTTTTTGGTCAGGCTAACTGTCAGTTTGCTGAACTGACTGTCAGTTTGAATGTCAGTTTGTGTTAACTGACAAATATCCAGAGTGTGTGTTTTTCGGGCTCAAAATTTTTGTACTAAACTGACTGTCAGTTTGTCCATACTGACTGTCAGTTGGGGTTTCGACCACAGTTATTTTATCTGAGTTTCTATCTGTTTTGGTCAAGTTTTTGGTCGAACTGACTATCAGTTGGGGGTTTCAAGTTTCCTTAAACGACCACAAACGGCTAGCAATTTTTTATCCATAAATTTTGTCGGCCGTTGTGTATGAAACTGACTGTCAGTTAGGCAAACTGACTGTCAGTTTGTGTTGCTGATTTTCAGTCCTAGCTCCAACGGTTCTTTTGATCCTTGAGGCTATAAATAGGGGCTTTGGGCATGAGTTTTATACAACCAGTAGCATCATTCTCTTATACACTCTTGAGCTTTAGTTTTCTACACAAAATCTTGATCTGTTGATCAAGTCGAGTGTTTTCTGATCCACTGAGCGTTTCAGTTCATTGCATTTGCATACTCGTAGTTTCTCGGTGTGTGTTTGGAGGTCTAGAGAAGACCTCGCTGCCTGTTACTCTTGGTGAGCACCCTCACCTAGACAGTTCGGAGGCGTGGCCGTTGACCTCTCCAGTTTGGAGATTGTTGGAGAGGCTCAGCAAAAGTGTACAAGGCATCGGTGCTCGCCTTTCCGGAGTGGACAAGGAGCAACCACTAGTTGATAATATCCTTCGTGGGTATTGAGGCAAAACTCAAGTGACTTGAGTGCTTCAACGAGGATTAGTGGAGACTGGGCGAGTCTCCGATACCTCGGTAAAAATCGGTGTTTGCTCTCTCTATCTTGTCTTTTCAATATATAAATTGCTTTTGGTTCTTCTTGTTGCAAAAACTTATTTTTCATTTAAAGTTTTTAAAGCCTCCTATTCACCCCCCCTCTAGTCGGCATCCTTGATCCTACACATGGTATCAGAGCGTGGTCTCTCGATTCATTAGGCTTTACCGCCTAGAGAGAGGATGTCGTCTATGATGGTTTCTCTCTTGGTCATACCAGCCGTGCGCCGATCTTTGATGGGACAAATTATCCCTATTGGAAAGTGCGCATGTCGGTATTCCTAGAGGCCATGGGGCTTGACATATAGGATATTGTTAAACTCGGTTTTACTCCTCCAGATGATCCGGCAAGTCACTCTGAGGACGACAGGAGAAAACTGCATTTAAATGCCCGTGCGAAAAATGCACTCTTTGTGGGTTTGTCTCTAAACGAGTTCAACCATGTAAGCAATCTCACGACTGCTCACAAGGTTTGGACCACCCTCGAAGAAATTTACGAGGGCACAACTAAATTCAAAGAGGCAAAACTGCTTATGGTGAGGCAAAGATATGAGACATTCACCATGTCATCAACTGAGTCCGTGGACTCCATGTTCACTCGGTTGAGTAATATTGTGAATGAACTCAAGGGGTTTGGAGTTGTTTTTACTGACCTTGATATTGTGAGAAAGATGCTTAGGGCCTTACCTGAAAGCTTCGGCACCTTGGTCACGGTACTTACAAACTCCGATTTGTCGACCACAACACCGACCGATCTCTATGGGAACCTCATCACCCATGAGATGCACAAAAAGGAGAAGAAGGAAACAGCCGAACCCTCGGAGACGAAGAAGAAGGCTTTGGCTTTCAAAGCCAACGCAAAGAACGATTCAAGTGATGGCTCCTCCGATGAAGATCTAGCACTCATGGTAAAAAATACTCAAAAACTTCTCCGCAGGTTGCACAAGAAGGGTGTCAACATTGACACACGACCAAAGGGACCAAAGCAGAACAACTTCAAGGACATCATTTGCTATGGATGTCATGAGAAGGGGCACATAGCTTCAAGATGTCCAAACAAGAACAAGGCTTGGAACAAAAAGAAGAAATTGTTCAAGAAGAAGAATGAAGAAACCAAAGAAGCATGCTTTGGAGAGTGGATGTCCGGCGGAGAGAGCTCCGACTCCGACTCTGACGATGAAGGATGCTCCAAGAAGCTAGTCGGACTAGCTCTCGGCAACACACCATCCCTTTGTCTTATGGCTAAAGGCGATGAAAAGGTACACTCTAACGATCCTTTATATGATGATTTAGTTGAAATGATAACCGAATTAAATGAAGTTTTTGGAAAAACTAAAAAGAAGTATAAAGCGCTTAAGGAAGAACATTCTTCCCTACGCACTCAATACTCCGAATTGAAAGATTCATATGAAAGCTTGCTTATTAAAGACATTACTCATGCTCCATCTAAAGTTGATGTATCCACTTCATGTGATTTAGATGATTCTCCTTCTAGTAGTCATCATATTCCATGTGCTTCGAATGATAATATCTTGAATGAAAATAATGAACTTAAGGCACAAGCCGAAAAACTTGGAAAAGGCTTAGAAAACTACTACAAAGGCAAAGTATCTCTTGATCTAATCCTTAGTAAACAAAAATGTTCATTTAGAAAAGAAGGATTAGGATACTTTCCGAAGAAAGGAAAGAAACCAAACTCTAAAACTGTTTTTGTTAAAGCATGCAACACATTTTGTTATAAATGCCATAAAACTGGTCATTCGCATGAAGCATGTCCATTGATGACTCAAAATTATTTTGATACTTGCTATAGCAAAGTATGTTGGCGCACCCATGTTAAATAAAAAGAAGAAAGCTATTTGGGTGCCCAAAGCTTTGATTGCCAACATTGAAGGACCCAAAAAGGTTTGGGTACCTAAAAGAACTTAATTTTTTTTATGCAGGTGAACTATAAGACCGGTGGGAGGCATTGGGTGCTAGACAGCGGATGCTCCGAACACATGACCGATAACAAGAAGTTGTTCACCTCACTTGAAGACAACTCAAGCGAAAATCAAAAGATTACCTTTGGCGACAACCGTCAAGGAAATGTGGTAGGCTTGGGTACAATTGAAATTTCAAACGATCTCTCAATTTCGAATGTTTTCTTGGTTGAATCTCTGAACTTTAATTTGTTTTCCGTTGCACAAATTTGCGATTTTGGTTTTTGTTGCACATTTTATCCCAAAGAAGTTTTAGTTGAAAGTTTAAAAGATAATTCTTTGATTTTTAAAGGTTTTCATTTTGGAAATCTTTACTTGGTTGATTTTCATTCAAAAGATGCATCTCTTTCAACATGTCTTGTCTCTCAAACCTCGAAAGGTTGGCTATGGCATAGACGACTTACACATGTTGGAATGCATCAATTGAGAAAACTTTTAAAACGTGATTTGGTTGTTGGCTTAAAGGATGTGAATTTTGAAAAGGACAAACCTTGTAGCGCCTGTCAAGCTGGCAAACAAGTAGCTACTTCACATCCAACTAAGCGCATTCTTTCGACTTGCAAACCTTTGGAACTATTGCATATGAATTTATTTGGACCTTCTGAGTTCCAAAGTATCAGGGGTAGAAATTATGGTTTTGTGATTGTTGACGATTTTATTAGCTACACTTGGGTCTTCTTTATTTCTCAAAAATCTGAAACCCCCGATGTTTTCAAAAATTTTGCAAAACGTGTTTCCACTGAATTTGAACTTTCCATCAAGAAAATCCGTAGTGATCATGGTGGAGAGTTCGTTAATTCAACTCTATTTGATTTTTGTGACTCTCTTAGAATCAAACACGAATTTTCTACTTCTTACACTCCACAGCAAAATGGAGTTGTTGAAAGGAAAAATCGAACACTTATAGAAATGGCAAGAACTATGCTAAGTGAGTATGATACTCTTACTCCCTTCTGGGCTGAAGCCGTGCATTACACTTGCTATTCTATAAATCGACATTATTTGCATCCTCTTCTAAATTTGACTCCTTATGAACTTCTTATTGGGCGTAGGCCAAATATTTCTTATTTCAGAGTTTTTGGATGCAAATGCTATATTCTTAAGAAAAGAAATTTTGGTGGTAAGTTTCAAAGAAGAGTAGATGAAGGCTTTCTAGTCGGATACTCCACCACTAACAAAGCTTATCGCATTTTTAACAAAAATACTGATTGTATTGCAGAATCCTGTGATGTTGAATTTGATGAAACTAATGGCTCACAAAAGGAGCAAGTTTCTTGTGAAGTTTCAGGTGAAGAACTTCAAGAATCCATGAAGAACATAATCATTGGAGACATCAAGCCAAGAGAAGAAGATCAAAAAGATGATGTCAACATTGAAAATGTTGATCAAAGTGTACCACCACCTCACATTGATCCTCCAGAACCAAGTCAAGAAGACGCAGCACAAGAAGAAGCACCAAGACAGCACCAAACGATCACTAAGGATCACCCTCTAGACCAAATATTGGGTGACGTCAGTAAGGGTGTTCAAACTTGCTCTCGTATTGCTGCATTCTGTGAACATCACTCATTTGTGTCTTCTTTAGAACCTAAACATGTTAATGAAGCTTTAAATGATCTTGATTGGGTAAATGCCATGCATGAGGAACTTAATAATTTTTCTAGAAATGAAATATGGACTTTAGTAGAAAGACCCAAGGATCATAATGTTATTGGAACTAAATGGATTTTTAGAAATAAACAAGATGAAAATGGAATTGTAATTAGAAATAAAGCTCGTCTTGTTGCTCAAGGTTTCACTCAAGTCGAAGGTTTAGACTTTGGCAAAAATTTTGCACTTGTAGCAAGACTTGAAGCTATTCGTATTCTTCTTGCTTATGCATCATGTTTCAATATCAAACTATTTCAAATGGATGTTAAAAGTGCTTTCTTAAATGGTGAAATCTCTGAACTTGTTTTTGTTGAACAACCTTCCAGTTTTGAAAATCCTAAATTTCCAAACCATGTATTTAAATTGTCTAAAGCTCTCTATGGCCTCAAGCAAGCTCTTAGATCCTGGTATGAGCGACTTAGAGACTTTCTTTTATCAAAAAGTTATAAAATTGGGAAGGTTAATACAACTCTCTTTACAAAGAAAATTGAAAAAGATTTGTTCATTTTTTAGATATATGTTGATGATATTATTTTTGGATCTACTAATGAACATTTCTGTCATGAGTTTGGAAAGATGATGTCTAGGAAATTCGAGATGTCCATGATCGGTGAGCTGAGCTTCTTCCTTGGACTTCAAATCAAGCAACTCAAGAACGGTACGTTCGTGAGTCAAACAAAGAACGTGAAGGACCTGCTCAAGCACTTTGGGATGGAAGACGCTAAGGCGATCAAAACTCCCATGGCGACAAATGGACATCTAGATATGGACAAAAGCGGAAAATCGGTCAATTCTAAACTTTATAGGTCTATGATTGGTAGTCTTTTGTATCTTACTGCATCTAGGCCTGATGTCATGTTTAGTGTGTGCTTATGTGCTAGATTTCAATCAGATCCTAAGGAATGTCATTTAATTGCTATTAAAAGAATCCTTAGGTATTTAAAATGTTATCTCAGTTTAGGTCTTTGATATCTGAAAGATTCAAATTTTGAATTAATTGGATATTTGGATTCTGATTATGCTGGGTGCAAGATTGATCATAAAAGCACATCTGGTAGCTGTCAGCTGTTGGGGAGATCATTAGTATCATGGTCATCTAGGAAACAGAATTCAGTAGCTCTCTCTACAGCTGAAGCTGAATATGTGTCTGCAGGCAGTTGTTGTGCTCAATTATTGTGGATGAAGCAAACATTTTTGGATTATAGAATTATATTTGATAAAGTGTTACTATTGTGTGATAATGAAAGTGCCATTAAAATTGCTAATAATCCTGTTCAACATTCTAGAACTAAGCATATTGAAATACGGCACCATTTTATTAGAGATCATGTGGCAAAAGGAAATATTGATGTGAATTATGTCAGAACAGATACAACTAGCAGATATTTTCACCAAACCCTTAGATGAATCAAGATTCTACTTTTTAAGGGGTGAACTGAACATTATTGATATATCAAATGCTAGTTGATGTGCTAAAAGTGTTTGAAATGTATTATAATATTATTTTATTCCTCCTCTGGTCTTAAACTGCTTCTGGTCAAAATTGACCAAACTGACAGTCAGTTCATCTAACTCACAGTCAGTTCAGTACTTAGGAGCCTGTTCTTAGTCTCTGGTCGAAATCGTTGACCATGCTGACAGTCAGTTATGTACAAATGATTTTGGTCGTAGCTCCTGGTCATTCTCGAGTCTCAAACTAACTATCAGTCTCATATACTGACTATCAGTTTCAAAACTCAGTTCTGAGAACTGACTGTCAGTGTAGTACACTGATTGTCAATTCCAAGTTTCTGGTTTTGGAACTGACTATCAGTATATCTAACTCACTGTCAGTTTGGGTCCCGAGTTCTAAAAACCCTCGATCTGTTTTCTTTGCCTCTTCATTTTCTCTTCTAGCCGCCGCTACCACTGTGCGCCTCCTCGCCGCCCCCTTGTGCCCACCATCTCCTCGCCGGTGTTCTCCTCACCACCGGCGGCGCCTGCTCGCCGTGCGCCGCCACCGTCCTCGCTCGGTTCGACCACATCGGCCGCCGTTCCTCTGTTCACCGGATTTGCTCTTCGGCGCCGCACCTCCTCATCGTGTGCCGTCTTTGTGGGCCTCCTCGTCGTGCTGCGCATCTTCCCTGTGGTCAATCTGGTCGTCTTCTCCACTTCAGCGTCGTCGACCTCTTCTGTTCAGTTTCGGCCTCCTTCTATTCAGGTCGTTTCGTCTCTCCTCTGTTTCCTTTTTTTTCTCTGTTTCATTTCCACCATGTTTGACCAGCCCGAGTCCTCTTCTCGTCGTGTTGCCCGACGGAAGAACGCGGCAAATAGCTGTCGTTCATTGGGCCAACCGACGAAGACTCGTTCCTCGCCGCCACCCGAGCGTGTCCCTGTGAATTACTCCCAGTGGCACGCAAGCCGACTTCGCACCCTTCGCTTAGTGAACCCCTATCTCTCGTCGCATCTCACTGGTCGCGACGCGTGTGACGTCCTTACTTTTTACACAAACCTCCACCTAGACCTGTTCACCAGTGTCTACAGCCACGCACCCATCTTCACTCACCGCTCTCTGTCGTGGGGTACGATCGCCTCTTGCACAGGCATCGTCACCCTAGCAGACCTATTTGGCTCCGTAGGGATCCGCGACCTTGTCGCCGATTCTTCTCTTCACTGGGCTGAGCAGCCCATCCGTCAGTTCTATTCCACCGTTTTTATTTCCCCTCAGCGCGACTTCATGACCTTCATGACGGGCCTCCAGGTCTACACCGTCACGAAGGAGCAGCTCGAGTCGGCGCTTGGACTGGTGCGCCCTCCTTCTGGCCGCCAGCTCCACACCCTTCCAGACCTCGAGCGCCGGGAAGTGGCCATGCTCTATTCCGGCCCCTTCCAGCTCCGTCACATCATTGGCCTGCGCCGCGATGTTGATCTGGCCTTACGGATCCTCCGTCTCACCTTGGTCCCCATGACTGGAGATAGGGCCAGAGTCACCTATCTTGGGCTCCACGTCCTGATTTATATCTTTCAGGAGGAGCCATTCGACGCTGCTGATCTCAGCATCAGTGAGATTTAGCACGTCCTTCTCTCTCCGCGCCGTCAGTTTGAATGTCAGTTTGTGTTAACTGACAAATGTCTAGAGTGTATGTTTTTCGAGCTCAAAATTTTTGTACTAAACTGACTGTCAATTTGTCCATACTGACTGTCAGTTGGGGTTTCGACCACAGTTGTTTTATCTGAGTTTCTATCTGTTTTGGTCAAGTTTTTGGTCGAACTGACTATCAGTTGGAGGTTTCAAGTTTCCTTAAACGACCACAAACGGCTAGCTATTTTTTATCCATAAATTTTGTCGGCCGTTGTGTATGAAACTGACTGTCAGTTAGGCAAACTGACTGTCAGTTTGTGTTGCTGATTTTCAGCCCTAACTCCAACGGTTCTTTTGATCCTTGAGGCTATAAATAGGGGCTTTGGGCATGAGTTTTATGCAACCAACAGCATCATTCTCTTATACACTCTTGAGCTTTATTTTTCTACACAAAATCTTGATCTGTTGATCAAGTCGAGTGTTTTCTGATCCACCGAGCGTTTCAGTTCATTGCATTTGCATACTTGTAGTTTCTTGGTGCGTGTTTGGAGGTCTAGAGAAGACCTCGCTACCTATTACTCTTGGTGAGCGCCCTCACCTAGACGGTTCGGAGGCGTGGCCGTTGACCTCTCCAGTTTGGAGATTATTGGAGAGGCTCGGAAAAACTGTACAAGGCATCAGTGCTCGCCTTTCCGGAGTGGACAAGGAGCAATCACTAGTTGATAATATCCTTCGTGGGTATTGAGGCAAAACTCAAGTGACTTCAGTGCTTCAACGAGGATTAGTGGAGACTGGGCGAGTCTCTGATACCTCGGTAAAAATCGGTGTTTGCTCTCTCTATCTTGTCTTTTCAATATATAAATTGCTTTTGGTTCTTCTTGTTGCAAAAACTTGTTTTTCATTTAAAGTTTTTAAAGCCTCTTATTCACCCCCGCTCTAGTCAGCATCCTTGATCCTACACAGAGGAGGACGACGAGGAGTCGAATTCAAAATGGGTCGTGCCCGTGCCGGCCCGGCACGCATTGTGGCCGGTGGGCTATCATGTCGTGCCAGGCCTCTCCGCCGAGTAAACGGGCCGGCTCGGCCCGACACTACAGCCCGCAGGCTGGCTCGGGCATGGCATGGCACAAGCCACCAGCCCAATGGGCCTATGCCGTGCCAGCCCGGCGTGGCCCAACTTTCATCTCTACCTCTGCTTCGACCAGGCACCACATTCGGACATGGACAAGCCAGTTGATTCAACATAAAAAAAATACGAACAAAAAAACTAATTTCCTGTTTTGATTCGACCAATTTTATGTTCTGCTGAATCAAGTCAAAATTTTGTTTTCCCGCGTTCATCTTATTCGACCAGGGCCAAGTCATCTTATTCGACCAGGAGAAAAATCGACCAGGCACACTATTCCGTAGCATCAACCTGTTTGCAGGATTTGACCACAACACATGACATCTGATTCACCCAAAAAACAAAACAAATGCCTAAAAACAAATTCGACCAAAAAAATTAACTCTTTCGACCAAAATCAATCGATCGAAACCAATCAACCAATATTTATGCTGACAAACCCAACATTACTGCCAAATTTTTTTGCTGCCACAACCACGCTATTTCGTACTATCAAGCTATTTGCCATATTCGACAAGAAGCCATGACAGCTGATTCGGCAAAAAAACAAACGCAACAAAAAATAATTAACTCTTCGACCAAAATTAATTGACCAAGATCAATAGACCAGATATTTTACACGCGTGACCATTGTTTTTGCTTCCTCGACCACATTTATGGTTTACTGAATCAATCAGGTTTTTTTGTTGGTGCGACCAATATTTATGCTGACGAGCCCAAGTTTGCTACCACATTCGACCAAAAAATTGCTACCACAACCAAGGTAGCTAACATGACAACAAACCAAGACTGTTGATCGTAGTCACGACAAAAAAAAAATGATTTACTTTTTTGCTGTCGCGATCAACATTTATACTGACCAAAATTGACGACCAAAATTTTTTGTTGGCATGACCACAAAGCAAAATGCGACCATTATAACAAAAAGTGAAACTGCTTTTTTCGACCAGACATAGTTCCAGTGGACCTCTGATTTGACCATCATCACAAAAAAACAGAACTGGTCGCATCAGCACAAGCTATGTTCTGGTCGTAGTCTTCTAATTCAAAACTGATCGTATCAGCACAAGCGCTGTTCTGGTCGTAGTCGTATGGTTCAAAAGTGGTCGTAGTCTGCAGTTCAATAAACTCAACAATCATAACTAATTTATAAATACAATATCTTATCATCTACAAATCTATTTTCTCAATACCCGCAGCAACGCGCGGGGTTCCACCTAGTTACCCTATACAACAGAATAACAAAGTGATATGTATCATTGAGTGTTTTTTATTTTTAAATCTCCACCTGTGTTTGTGCATTTCTTTTTCTTGAGTGTACCATCCAATCATATAGATAGTGTTTGGTTGTTTAGATGAATCATCTATTGTGGAATGAAAAAAGATGAGATGAGTTAGTCTAGAATGAGTGTTTGATTGATGTACAATAAGATAGTCTAGAATTTTATTTTATTGGTATGGAATGAGAATAGGAATAGGATGGTCTAGAATTTTTGATATTATCATTGACGAGGCTAAAATTTAATAAGCAATTGAACACAAAAATATTAATTAAAGTGAGATAAAAGTAGTACAATTGAACATAAGTAATTGAACATAAACAAATGAACATAGGAAATAAATATTAACAATTAAACACAAGCAAACCGAAATCACAGAAAACCCTAAATCTAAGCCATCCGATACAATATAAAGATAAATGATCTCAACATATTAGAAAAGTATATTAAGAGAGCATTCTCTTTTTTTGAATCCATCTTCCAAAATACATGATCCAAAAAAACAATCAATCACCTGATATACATTGAAGGCATTGAGATCAGCTGAATGAAGGCAAACACAAACAAAAACCCTCTGTACATTGTTCATACATTTATCATCTGATCTCAATGCCTTCATTCAGCTGTGGCAAAATGACATCTCAAGCAGCATCTCAAAAGACATCTCAAATGCCATCAGATATACAAAAACACTGAAATAAAAGGTGGCTTCTATTAAAATATCTGTAACAAGCTACAAAGTTGAAAGTAACCTCTGCACTAGTGCACCACATTACACAAGGTAAAGTTCTGCTTTCTATCCCTACTTTCTTCTTTCTTCTTCTTGGTCTCTAAATCCAACACATACATCTCTATATTTTGCAAATAGGAAAAGTATATACATACACACTACTCCTAAAACAACAACAAAGGAAGCAGCAGTTCTGCCATCTATTAACAAATGCTGTCTATCCACGGTAGTGACCTCAATACTCAAGGATCCGAAGGCTGCAAACCACCAACCGAACCTCGGGCATCAACTTGGTCTTTGCCAACTTTTGATTTCATGCCTTACTGAGGAGAAGATTCAGCTGACTTGCTTGTCTTCAGGTGGCAGACATCGTTTGGAGAAGTACTGAGCTATACCTTTTGACTGTCCCCCTTTATCTGTCAAAGAAGTAATGTTATCTTACAGCAGAGCACACAGTACACAAAATTTCAAGAAAAAAATGGGTACAACAATAGTCAAAATATCAAAACCATAGTTATAATAACTCGGCTTATATTGGTTAGCAATTTTAGATGACACCTGAGGGAGATATATTGGTAGCATTAGATTGTGTTTGTCAATAATCAAAATATCAACCAGTTCAAAAGTGAGGAAAGTAGTGGCATACCTCGAGTACCTGGAGAACCAAAAAAACCAAACCGATCTAAGATATCTTTCTTAACCTGTTAAAACACCAAACAATTCTAGTTATCCCCAAAAGTTGTACAAACAAACCAATCCTTTGTAGTGAAAGTGCTTGTTATTTAATAAAAATATTTTCCCAATTCAAGTTGAGCAAAAAAAAAAAAATTCATGCGTACCACTGGAAACAAGTGTATTTTTATATCATTACTGAAAAATCGACTTTCTTATTTACCAACAAAACGTTCAATGGTATTTTGCATTTCTCATCGCTATTTGGTTAACCACTAATCAATTGAGCAAATAACATTTTTATTCCTATAGAAATATATTAAAGACAAAATATATTTTAATGTAAAAATATTGCTTATCTGAAATACAAGATTTTTTATAATCCTTCGCAGAAGTACATTTACAAGGATAAAAATATCATCTAACAGGAGTAAAAAAATATCATTTGTTTCGTTGACTAGCGGTTTAACCAACTAGGGATTGTAAATACAAAATACAAATTCAATTTTAGGTGCTAAATAAGAGTCGATTTTTCAATAATAAATACAAAAATACACACTTTTTCAATAGCACAGAAGAAATTTTCCCCACAAAAATTGAATTAAAACCAATAGACCTGCCAACGACTATTTGTAAACTCAGCTATCTCCCGAAGTTTGTTCCCTAGTTGCACCTTCGAGACGCATGGAAATTTCTTGTGCAATAACTCCACCAATTTACCAGACCCACAATGGTGGGATGTGACAAGTTTTACCTGCATAATGTAGTCAAAAAATAATTAGGTCCAGAAAAAGAGAACTGACAGAATGCTTCATTACGACTAGAAGCAGAATGGATAATTGGATCTAGAAACAGAGAACTGAACCCTGCTATATATATATATATATATTCAGATGCATAATCAAGCTTCACTTTGATGTCTTCCTAGTACTTACAAAATCTGGCAAGTCTGAATCCGAGATAGATTTGGATGCTACAGGTGTGCTAGGGCCTTTTTTGTTTGATCCATAAATTTCCTGATTCTCGGTTGACAGATTAATACCAGCAGGCACATCAATAATAGGGGCTCCAGGATATTCCCTCATATGAAGGGCTTGCAAGCAAAGTTGCAACTTAACCATTCTTCCAGTGAGATCTTCAGATTTCGGCAAGCCAACTCCCCCCTGATCTAGGTTGGATATAACTAAAGGGCATCCTTTCTGAAGAGCACCTTCTGTCAACCTATGGAGAACTTTCTGCTGTTCCAGTACATGATTAAGTTCCTCAACTGCAACACCTGGAATGGTCTGGAAGATGCTGTACTCATCCAATTTACCAGATGGAGATTCAGATTGCACACCCTACAAGAGAGACATGTGGGCACAGAAGAACTACCAAAATGTAATAAGGTTTGGCAATAATATCAAGTAATGCAGCAAGTAAGAATCAACCATTTGCATATCAAGATTTGTTTAGAACATAATGATTAACAAGATTAGCAGTATTTAAAAGAGATATGAAGAAACATCCTACCAGCTTCAAACTACTAAGTCCTCTACATGTTGAAGTGCTAAAATTTTTGGTAATTAAAATAGAACTCAGCAAATTTAAATTGTGAGTTCATACAGTCAATAACCAACTATTGATTCCTTTGGCATTCAGCAGCAACACAAGGCACTGCATATCAACAATTTCAATTTTCATTTTTGCATCTTCAGGTGCATCTCTCAGCCACAAACAGATCCTTAAAAGTTGTGCGTTTATCAAACAAAACAATGCAGCTGAAGTTAACAGAAACCAAAATATGCTTGATACAAATTGTAACAATGACCCATATAATACTAGAATTTTATTCCAAAAAAACAAACCCAACTCTATTACCAACAATTGGTGATAGGTCAGAACAGCAGAAGCCACTGCATACTGGCATTAGCTGTTCAGAGCTAACTGCAACTGGAAGTGGCATTAGATGGTTTATAGCCTGACGGACAGGAAGTGCTGCAAAGTAGTAGAGATTAAATAAACTAACACCACGGTACAAATAGGGTTAGCCCAAGAAACACTACAGCCAGTGCCCAGTGGTGCTAGCTGTTGAAGTCTAACACACTCTAATGGCAGTAACTGATGGATTTATTTTTTTTCTTAGTTACTATTTACTTGCAACAGGGTTTACTATTGGACATTTAAATTTTGGGTAATTTCAGAGGAAAAAACTTGAAGAAATGCATGCAATTCTCCAACTACGTGAAATTACAACCTATTATGACTGGAAGATAATATTAAGGATTAAACAAAAACAACTGCAGGACACCAAAAATCACAGGAGAACAGAACAGTCTTGTATCTTTCCATTGCCCTATCACATGAAGTGTCTTGTGTTTTTAAACCCAGATATCCATAATATCCTTCATCTTCAATTCAGACATTATCACAAAGATAGGGAAGTGGTATCAAGCCACCTTCCAGAGGATGCATCATGATCCACACAAAGTCACAGACAATTTGGAAAGAATTTTAAATCTGCAAACACTGCTAGTAATATATGTTTCTTTTGTTCAATCTAAATTTTTGTATGTTTTTAGACTAAAAGTTTTCTCCATGCAGAACTAATTAGTATAACACATTATTATGACAAAAAAGTCAAAGCGACACAGAAATTCATATTCTGAAAGCTAGATTAGGACATTCTAGCCAACTTATACCTCATCCTCTGAGAGATAATCATCAGGAACCACAAAACTGTCCTCAGTTTCCTCTTCCTCATCAACATTAAAATTGTCTTCCTTCATATTCTCCTCATCATCGTTGTCACAATCAGAGAGGCTTTCACCAGGATCCTCCTGTAGCAAGAACATATGTTGAAAAAATTCCCCTCAACAGACAAAGAAAAGAAGCTACCTCTTCCCATTCTTCATCACTATCAACATTGTAGTTCAAAGTGGGATCCTCCTTAAAAGGGTGTCTTGGCCCAATCACAGAACTGTAGAACATCATATCAAAATGGTGTCTCTATTCATGTCCAACTCAAGTATTACATAATATGAACAAAATTGAAATCATAGAACTCATACAATCATTGAAATTATAGAACCTATGCAATCATTGAAACCATAGAACATACGCAATCAGAAATTTAAATGGAACATACCTCTTTTTGGTCCACGTACCATAATATGCTGGACGATGACTTCCATCAAACTGCAAAAGCTTCTTCACAAACTGAACTGAAGAGGATGTGTTACCATGAGCATTTATAGATGGGGCATCATTCTCATCATATGGTGTCAATTCATCCAGAGGCTTTGAAAAATTCAGGCTTCCCGAATTATCCATGTGGGATGGGTATACTTTGATTGAAGTTGACATGTTTTCAAAAGGTAGAGCCTCAGAGGACTTTTGCAGCTTAAGCTCTTTAAACAATTGTATCTTAGGACCTCTCCTAACACCCCATGATCTGTTATGTTGAGAGCTCTTTTTCCAGGCAGTAATATGCGACCTGCGTTATGAAGTCACATTAAATTTTGCTATCTAATATGAGTTCTTCAGGTCACTATCTATTTTCCATTAACATCAATCAATCCCAAGCACCACAATTTTGAAATACAATACCACCATTAGACCAATTGCTACATTTACATTTTGCATCAACCTGCTGCCTATGGTATGCCCTGATGGTTAACACACACGCTGGGTCATAGGCTAATTGCCAAAACTCACATCTCAGGAATAGTATGAAACGTGCTTCTACTAAATTTTAGTACTAACTGAAGGAAACTAAAAAGTTAAAATGCAAACATAAGTAGACTTACTTCAGGATATCTTCCAAAGTCGAGAAACTTTCTTGAGACAACAAAATACCATCTATTTTTGATGAATTGGGATCTGCAGTCTTCACAGATCGGATATTATCAGCACTTTGCTCATTGCAGTTGCTCTTCTTGCATTTAAGAAAGCGTTCCATGATGCTTGCTTGCTTCTGAATGGCAGCCTGCACTTTCAATTTGGCCTGTTCTGCTTTTTCTCTGTCAACACGTTTCGCTTCCTTCTCAACTGTTTCTTTCATACGTTTAAGTTCCCTTTCCTGCGATATTATACAAAAAAAGTTAGAAGATCAGACTGAATACAGTTACCCAAAGGCAGTGCTGACTGGAGACTACCATCTAGCTTGACAGATTGTATCAGGAACTTCTCCACGCGTCCATTGGCCAGTTCAGAATGTTACTAATTATAAAGATTATTACTAGTTTTATACAGGCACATGAACAATACCAATTCATACCAAAAAAAAAAAAAAGAAAAAGCTGAAAGTCCCATGCAATTGTACAATCTATCATTAATACTCCAGAAAATACTTTTGAAAAATTAGAATACAACTTGCAAGGCATAGGTCATATTTTTATTTATAAAGATCTAATGCTCAAAAGTATTTTCAGGTTCAAAAACCCAATAGTAATTAAGCCAACTTTTGACAAATTAGAAAAGAAATATTTTTTTCTGGAAAATCATGGTAAACTATTATTTAGTACAAATGTAGAAACACTTGATTTATACCAAGTTTGTGATTCTGACTTTAGAATTATTCTTGCAACTAAGCACATCATCCAACAACATTATCTGCAAGTACTATAAGTCTCAAAAGAGTTCAATAAGTCTATAGCATGTTTTGGCAAGTTTCCAACAAGAAACAAGCAATTTCCAGATAATTCTACAGATTGATCTAATCTAATTCTTTATATTAAAACCAACGCAATTGTTTTCCATGAGAAACCAGAAGCCCTAGGAGATCCACGAAGAGCTCTCACAAGATTTATTGATGGATTTAGGAAATGCGCTCCTGCTCATTTTGTTTATAATAGAGCTATCACTTTCATCTTTGAAAAAAAATAGCAATACTGGACAAAAACTATTCAGAAAGAAGAAATCTAAGCCATTGCAAACATGTTATAGAGGATCATCAGATAGGTGAATTAAGATTTTTTTTAATTCTTTTTTATGATCTTCATGAGATTTCCTGGCCTCCAAAATGAAAATAGAGCTACCCATCTCATGTCACATAAGAGTAATCATTTAAGACACTGGAATCATCAATATCCATTATCCAATAAAGCTTCCCAAGTTTCATGTTAAAAGAAAATGTGAACAATACTCAAAAAAGTATGATGATGAAAGCAGATGGGAAAAAAAATGGAACCCATATACAAATTGCCCCTTTACATTAACTAACAACATACCTGTTATGCCAAAAAGACATAACAGGTATGTCAAATCAATTAAATTAAAATGGGACATAAGACAAAAGTAAAGCCATATACTTTATGACAAAATGTTTGACAAGTTTCCTGCTGGTTCAAGATCAACTGCAACATAGAAATGGAAGATAAAAGGTAAAAGCAACACTGGAAATAAAACAAGGCTTGCAAGACCAAAAGCAAGAACTTACTTTCTGCTTCTGTTCCTTTTGAACCTGGCGATCCATTTTTTTCTGTTCCTTTGCGGCGTTCCTAATGCTTATTTGTAACTCTTGCTCCTTTTTTTTGCTTTCCTTTCTAGCCCTTTAGGGAGAAAAGATAAGGTCTCTAGAGAGTAGAGTTAAAAGTAATTTGAAAAATATGCAGATGGGGTAAGATAAGTACATGTCAGCATCATTCTTCTGTTTCAATTTTTCTACCAATGAGCGAATGCTGTCCAGATTCAATACTTTCCCAACATTTACAAATTCAGTCTTCTGACTGTCATGAACTTTGGGAGTTGCCATGGCAGACAAGTTTTCTGCAAAACAAAACAGACAGGGAAAAATTTTTTAGCATACTTTGGCATATCCACGATTTCTTAACATGTTCAGTTCAACACATTCACAATTCCTTCAGTATTATTATGATGCAAGAACAATAGTTGGAAAAGACCATATGCTAATTCAAAAAATAATGTCCCAACTAAAGATATAATCACAAAAAAGAAAGTTGCAGCAGAATTCATGCATAGGACTGGAGTGAACCGCACAGAGAGCAACTACATTTATGCGGTTGAGAACTTACTGTGAATTTCTAATAACTTGAACAACATAGGTACAAAGAGAAGCAATCATCCAGTGACCCAATCCACCAATACAGCAAATTACTACCATGATATAGACAACACCATGATTGTATATTACAGGAATCAACCGTAACATAACCCTCAAAAGTCAAGATCTTTTTGACACAATTGATTGTAAACCAGTATAGTTTCAAACAGGGCTTTTTTTTTTCGGTTTGGGAGGGGGGAGTCTACTACTTGACTCAGACCTAGTTATAGGAAAACAAAACACTGACCAGTAGTTGTCAACTCCATTCTAATAGAGTAAGCATAGTCATACTTCATATATGAACATGCAAAAGAAAGATGTCCCAAAGGTCTTTAAACATCAACTAAAGACCAAAAGCTGATGCAGTGATACTACTTCCACTATTACGGAAGAAGTCCACAAGTCCTAGTGGGAAAAATAACTGGCAATGATTCAGATAGAACATATGTAAGGTGGAGTGAGGATCCTAGTACAAAATTTAGGTACTGTAAAGAAAAATATGGGGCAGTCCCAAATCCAAAATATGTTATCGTGATGAAAGGATGCTACATCAAACCAGTACCAAAAGAATACGAAGGTGGACCAATTAGACAAAGGGAAATGGCAACACAAACAGTCACTTAAAATCATACTTGTCAAATATTATTAAGTGTACCACAGCACCACATGATGGTATAAGTAAATTATACATAGCAGCAAATATAGCACCAAAACTGTGCCATTGGCAACTGCCCAGACTATATTTATATACCATAAATATAGCACCACATACATGCACAGACCACACAGGCATGGCTCTTACCTGACAACTTGGAAAACAAAATCAAGTTCAAGAACCTCCCGTTTTTACCACAAAATGATGTTTTTTTTTTCTTTTCTTTTCTTTTCCGAAGATGATAAACTTTGAAAAAATTTCATATTAAATTTATGTACACTACATTTACAAAAGCCATTGTGCACCCATGAATTATGGAGATTAAATTGTTAAGGAACTAGCACATTGGAGTGTTGAACTGTTGCTATCCCCCACTCAGAACTAAATCCTCTAAGCAATATGCCAGATGTATGTAAAAGACGCATAAGTTGACGATACAAAATGTAAGTTGATAATACAATCCAATTCATCCCAATGTAAAGTACTCAAAGAATGTTCATTGACTCCTTGGTCATGCATGGAAACAATGATGGACATGATGCTTGTCGCATACCATGCATGCAGTATATTTCTTTATTGCACTATTTCGAGTTTTGGTACATGACCAGAAGAAATTATAGCAAGTGGCTAGTGTTCTAAATAGTACGCTATAGCACGAGTGTGGGTCATGGCCAATACAAAGTGGTTTTTGTGGTGAGTGTGTACTTGTGGGGCTAAAGCAGGCCACAACAACTGCTACAGTTGATATCATGTAGAGGGTGCTTCTGTGCAAAGACATTTCAGCTTTGGTAGCCATATATTACATATCCAACTTTACAAATTTTTTTAGCATGATCTACTTGACTTTCCAGAGGAAATCAAGACATAACAAGTTACAGTAAACATGTATGGGACATTACATATTTCTTTCCTGTGCTTACTAAGGACTTTCCAGTATTGTCACCTTGATTATCAAACACTTAGCAAACACCAAATAGTCTAAACCAGATACTAATCATGAATTAGTACTTTTAAATACAAGTTTCATCTTTTTCTATTAATACATAAGTTACACTAAACATGTCATGGGACCTAACATATTCCTTTCCTGTGCTTAAAAGGACTTTCCAATATCGACACCTTGATTGTCAAACACTTAGCAAACACTAAATAGTCTAAATCAGATACTAATCATGAATTAGAACTTCTAGATACAAGTTTCATCTTTTCTATTAGCTCATTACATTTTGATCTCCTTATTCATCTTTTCATTTTCCCCCATTTTTTCAGGCATACAATTTCAAAACTTACTGAGCTAAGTGTGTTGTGTCCGCTATATTGCCACTATATGCTATGCGCTATCTGCCATAAAAATACTTCACCACTACACGTCCATCATCTGCTATATTTAGAGTACTGTAGGTGAAACATAGAAGTTGCATTTTATAATCAGCAATTGAGGGGAGTCTAATGTATAACAGCAAAAGCACACACACGAGCAAGAAATAACCCAAGAATTGACAGAAGATACAGCAATACTAGTAACTAGCAGCACCTCTGTTGAAAGCACTATTTGGCAAGCAATCAGTGAGTGAGTTTATTCATGATCAATTATGAACAAAATTTTGACTAGAATGCAGGTCCTTAAAATGAGGGTACCAAACAACATGCCAACATGATTGACTTAGCCAAACATCATGACATGGGAAGAAGTTTGTAATCAAAGATTCCATGATGTGTCAAAATCCTACATTGAACAATGAAATTTACAATACTTACTACATACTTTTTTACTTATCATTTTTATGAAGAAGAATTTGTACCAAAAAAAAAAAAAGAATGTCATTCTATGTTTCTGACGCAAAATATGACCCTATCTTTCTATAGTGCCCTCATAGGTTCATAGCCATTACTGCACTTAACCATTAAATAATTATTTGGATGCAAACAACAAACCTACCACATTAATCACAACTATTAGGGCGGAATTGTAATCTTGCATTACTTCTTATAAATTGTGCATAGAATTAAAACAAGTAAAACAGAACAGAGGGAGTAATTTCTTAGTTGAGTAGTATCTAGGTTGAATTCTCTTCATGTTATTTACAAGCTCTCTTATGCTATCATTACAGCATATATGGTAGATGGATGCATATTTGCATCACATTTTCAATACTGGCTTCCTACGAGACCATAGCTGTATCTAAGATCAAAGGTCTATAACAAGTAACTATTCTTTTTACTGGTTTCAAGAGTCCCTTGCATAGACCTATTATTTTTAGCAGTTTGCAGAGTCTGCTCAATGGAAAATTATATAACAAAACTGAAAGTGAGATTTTCACATTGTTCTATTTTCATCAGAATCACATGAGTCCATAAAAAGTTGTTTTAATGCCGCAAAAAAATAAATAAAAGCTCTTGCTATTGGACATCCTAAGATTAGCAAACTCTAGGAATTTTATTACATAATTAATTAATTATTTTTATGAAATAAATCAAAATAGACTCTTGGCAGAATTTAGTACTAAGAATGGACCCAAATTGGATCTAGAACTATCGCCACATGCCAAGGCATTAGGGACCCAAAGATAACACCAAAGTTTGTGGTGTTAGCCCCAATAAAAAAAGAGGATGTACTGCTTATGGATGCCTAGGTTTGAACATGTAATAAATGGGCTAATGACAATGTCCATGTTGTCAGCCGCAAGACTAGGGGCTAACATCATATACCATTGTTGTGACATTAGCCCTAAAATCCATTATGGATCCATCCATAAAAAACATTTTGCTGTCCTTTTTTTTTTTGAAATTTTAATAAAAATAATGATTTAGTAGAAAAATTAAATTATAGGATGGTGCTACAGTGGTATTGCAATAGTTGATATAAAATATGGCAGTAGTTGTATTAAAATGTTTCAATACATTAACTATAATTTCATATGTTTTGAGTCAAATATAACAATAATTCTTAAGGTTGAGTAATATTAAGTCATTCTTAATGTTCCACTTGCAACTCACATTTTTATTTGTCCTAAATCATTTTGAACTACTTCAAGATCTATAAATATGATGTTGCAGTGCTCAAATGAAATGGTATGGTAATTGCAACAAGAATTAACAGGCTGTATCGTAATTTTGAGTCAAAAATGTAATATAAAGTCATCTCAAGTATTACACTTGCTATTAATTATGGTCCTATTATATCTTATTTTGTTTTGTGTTCTGAAACATTTTTATAGATAATCCAACATTTGAAATACTACAACAATTGTTTTAATCCGTCCTTACATTCATCTAATTGACATGAAGCATGGAAGAACCAACAATAAAAATTGATTCACATCCTTATATATCAAATTCTAGACATTCATATAAATGGAACAGACATAAGAATTTCCACCAACTGACCAATCCCTAAAAAGAAAAGCAACATGCTTCAATTGATAATTATGAGTGATTTCTTTCTTTTTTCGCGTGTATGACTGCATTTCATGAACATGAGCATTAAACAAATTGAAGCACTTGACAGCATTACAACTATATTACTGAAGTACAAAGCATTGGTATGTCACACATGAGTCATTTTCTTCATGGAAAATGATCAGATGATAGTAGTTAAGAATAAATAAATAAATAATACAAGTCAACGAAGTCACTTTTTGATGTGGTAAATTAGCAACCATTCAATCCTCTTAGGAGCAACCAGGGGGCAACAAAGGTAATCATACCTGAAAGAGCCAAAATCCTTTCATGGATTTTCTTCCGAGCCGCCCGCCGCACCTCCAAACTCCCACGGATATGTGAAGGGAATATCTTCAAATCTCTCGTCTGTCCCATACAGAAACATAGCAGATGAGGAAAAGTTAAAGATCACCGTACCATTAAGGAACACTGAATAGGAAAGAAATCCACCAAATTTAGCTTATTTACCTCCCAACACCACAGGCTTGATTCAGACTCATCTTCCATCACATCAGCATTTTCACTGAAAATGCCATACATCGATCTCTGGCCAATGTCATAGATGGATTTGCCCACTGAAGCCAGTGTAGATTTAAACTTAATCTGCTTGTGGATTTCATTTTTCAGCTTCGTGTAGGGAAGACTGCTCTCCTCCAGCAAGCATGCTATAATCGAGTGACTCGTCGATAACCCAAGCTCCTCTGGATACAGCCGTATACCAGTGACCTCCTTGTAATACTCAAACAGTGCATCCATCTCCTGCCGCCATTCCGCGGCCGCCGCTTCCTTATATATCAAATCCGATTCAGTGGAGCTCCTCTTCCTCTTTTTCTGCTTCTTGGTCGGCTGTGCTGATTCCTGGGTGCGAGATGTATCAGGACTCATAGCACCAACTGCTGCGGAGGGTTCACCATCTACCGCGGATTCTTGTGCTTCACCATCGTCCATTACAAAACCTTCAAAAATGTGGATTCAGGGCTCCTTCAACTAGCCAAAGTGGAAACATTATACAGACTTGCTCAGTAATGTTAAAGAACATGTCTTTTAATAGGAACAGTACGTGTATGAGAGCAAAAAATTGCAAGAAACTGCATCAAAATATCACTAACTCGTCCCATTTTAGACTAATTCACTGAGCAATTCACTTAACCCAAACAACTAATTGAGCTCTCAAAAACCACCATTGCTTCCACTTCCATAGAGAAAGCATCCAAAGAATGGCTTGTTCCAAAAAAACCCTAAACAAAAGCCCGTTTCACCCATTTCCACAAACCAAACACTAACGTCGCCCAAAAGGAAATCTTGATCCGGCAATTCCAGCACCCAAAAAATCCCCAAAAGATCAGAAAAAATTCGAGATCGTTACCTCCCAATGCAACCACAATCAACCAAAATCCCGAACAGCACCCGCCGGTACGATCAGACTCCCCGAGGCAAATTTCTCTCCTTTCTAACTTTATTTCGCCGCTTAAGCTTTTTTTTTTTCCCTTTTTTTTTTTTCTCTCCGGAGAGTGGAGATGAAGCGACCGCGAGACGACGTCCCCAGAGAGAAGGAAACCTTTTATCGCAGGCTTCTTAAGATTCGTGCGGCTTGGTGCCAGATCTGATGACTGAGATCCGGTTTGGCGGGGCGGAGAATATGGGAGCAACCACAGCCGTCCGATGGGAGCTGCAGGGACGCGTGGCAGGACTAGAAACCTTCCCGCCAACAGTTGGCCGTAGGGATGGAATTGGTAGGTGCACTTTGTGGGTGTCCCAGGTTATATTTCCCAGGCACCTTTTATAATTTGGGAAAAGAACAAAAGATGATGCGGGATTTTCTGTTTTGAATTTTTTTTCTAAATAACCCAAAAAAAAATAAATTCGAAAACTAACTCGTAACTTTTTAATTTTGCAAAAAAAACCCTCTGTCGCGAACGCACGCGCGTGACTGATCTTCAGTCGTTAGCCCGGCTAGCGACTGAAGACGTGGCACTGCACAACGCCCCGCTGGCCCATGTGCCGTGCCACGCCAGCTTTCAGTCGCTAGCCGGGCTAGCGACTGAAACCCGTGTATTTAATCCCCAGCTGTCTCTTTCACAGTACGGGCGAGTTCATTTTTTCGAATTTTTCTAGAAATTACTGAAATCTGTTTAGAGAGAGAAGGAAGAGAAGAAAGAGGAGGAGAAAAACTTTTTTCGGAGATTCTTCAAATCTGTTCGTTGAGGTATATTTTTTTAACTCGTATATTTAAATTAATTAGATCGTTAACTCGTAGTATTTAGATATGATTTAGAATATATTTTTATACGGATGATAAATACGTGAATGTGATGAACAGAAAAATTGAAAGAATCTTAGTGTATGTTCGCAGATTAAAAAATTTGAAGAACCACTAAAAAATGTGATGTTTTTCAAATTTGAATTTTATTAGTATGCACGTAGATTAAAATATTTGTTAATATGTAGATGTAAACGTTTGTGAGTATGTATATTAAAATGATTGTTAATATGTACTTTGAAAAGTTTCTTTTAGTTAGGGTTAGGGTTAGGGTTAGCGTTAGGGTTAGGGTTAGGGTTAGGGTTAGTCATCACCACTGTCGCTTCTTTTAGTTAGGGTTAGGATTAGGGTTAGTCATCACCGTTGTCGCTTCTTTTAGTTAGGGTTAGGGTTAGGGTTAGTCATCACCGTTGTCGCCCTCACCGTCTTGGCCTTTCCCGCATAGGTTTAGAGGGAGAGGGGTTATTTTTTTTTTAAGGTTGTAGGCAAAAATCGTGTAGCCCAATAGCGACTAAAACGGTATTTAAACACCGTGCGTTTCATTTTTCCGAAAATTCAGAGATTAGCAGAGAAAGAAGAGGAGAAGAGAAGGAAGAGGAGGAGAAATTTTTTTTTGTAAGGTTCCTCAAATCTGTTCACTGAAGTATATTTTCATTAATTCGTATATTTAGAATAATTAGATCGTTAACTCGTATATTTAGATATGATTTAGATTATATTTTGGTATGTTCGTAGATTTAAAAATTTGCGGAACCTATACTTTATTAATATGTGATGAACTAAAAAATGTGATGTTTTTCAAATTTGAATTTTATTAGTATGCACGTAGATTAAAATATTTGTTAATATGTAGATGTAAACGTTTATTAGTAGGTATATTAAAATGATTGATAATATATAGATTGAGGGTTAGGGTTAGGGTTGTCTTTTAGTTAGGGTTAGAGTTAGGGTTATGATTAAGGGTTGGTTTTTTTTGTTAGGTTTAGGTGTAGGGTTGTCAATCAGTTAGGGTTAGGGTTAGGGATCGCGGCCTCGTTGCCGTAGTCATCACCGCTGTCGCCCTCACCGTGTTGGCCTTTCCCACATGGGTTTAGAGGGAGAGGGGAAAATTTCTGTTGTTTGAAAAATCATGTTTTTTCTAGTACTTTGAGTAATGTTGGTTCTCTAATTATACACTCTGATACAGTTATTGCGCATTGTTGCACTATCCTGTTTGAATCTAACACAGAATGACAAAATGATTAGGCTATGGAGCAACCCAGTACGGTTTGCGTTTATTACGAAGCTGGTGTAATCCGTAATGGAACAAACGGTGATGATTTTGGTGGTTGTATGTATGTTTACAGTCAAATGAGACAACCACAGTCAATGTCTTTCAATGATTTGGAGATGTGGTTAGTCGACCTATTACAACTCAATGTTGCGACGGATAATCTCAGGGTCGAAGGCATGGTTCCGGATGGAAATAAATGGGTGCTGAAGAGATTGAAAGGTGACAAATCATGGGGTTCGTTTCGACGATTTGTGACAAATCCAGGCTATGGTGTCAGAACCATCATACTGTACGTTGAAACCTTAGCACATAGTTCAGAGGGCAGCCATTCAGTAGAAAGAGAAAGCACTGTACCGGAGGTCACGATGGCGGTGGCGGTGTCGATACCGGTGCAGGTGGCAGTACCAATGCCAGTGCAACTGGCAGTGTACCTTTGCAAACTGTAGGAGATACAACTCAATTTGGTGGCCATCAAGTAGATGCAGCTGAAGAACTGCCAGAATTGGAGGAGAATTTTAATGAGGAGGAGTATACTGATCTGTCAGAAATGTATGAATCTCCTGTTGAACCCACGGAACAGCAGAATCCTATAAGTGAGTGGACTGATCCATCATCCTTGAATAACGCTGTGGTTCATGATGAGCTGGGTTCGCGATGGTCCTATAATGAATCAACCGTCCAGCTTGGACAGTTGTTTCGAAATAAAAAGGATGCAAAGAAAGCCATAACTGCGTGGGCTGTCTCACTAAATAGGCCATTCTGGGTGGTCAAATCACATCCGAGCCTGTGGACTGTGTGGTTCTTAGTCCAGAATTGTCCATGGTACGTACGTGTCACTCGGCCACAAGATGGCCCGTTCTTTCGGGTGACCAGAATTGAAGACCACGGATGTCTGGCTGAGGGCATGGTGCAGCATCATAGAAATATCACTTCCAGTTTTGTTGCCAGTCTGATACTGTCAGTAGTGAAGGAAAATACGGCAATGACACCGAAAGTGATAATTGCACATGTTGCAGAGAAGTACGGTTATAATATCAAGTACGCGAAGGCATGGAGGGCTAAACAGAAGAGGCTGGAGGAGCTTTTTGGTACATATGTTGAGGCATACAACATAGTATCGAGGCTGTTGTGGCGCATATGCGAAGCAAATCTAGGCACAGTCACCGCAATTGTTGATACTCCGGCAATCGGCTCCGAGGGTGTTGTGATTCCTGGGTGCATGGTACTGCGGAGATTTTTCTGGGCATTCCAACAGTGCGTTGTATCGTTCAGGTATATGAGACCCATGCTTTGCCTTGACGGAACATTTTTGACTGGAAAATACCAGGGAACTCTGCTGACTGCCGTGGCTGTTGATGCCAATGACCAGCTTCTCCCCATAGCATATGCCGTGGTCGAGGGGGAGAACTATAGCAGTTGGCTGTGGTTCTTGGGCACTTTGAAGAATGAGGTCGTGAAAGACCGGGAGCGCGTGTGCTTGATTCATGATCGAAATGGAGGAATGCTGAGTGCGATGGAGTACATGCGATCGGGAGAGGATCCATCGCTGAGTTGGGATGACTTGCAGAGTCGTTGGTGCTCACGGCATCTTGGCGCGAATTTTCACAGTCGTTTCAAGAGCAAGCGCCTGATGCTCGTGTTCAAACGGCTTGCCAAACAGAACCAACAGTCAAAGTTCTCACAAATCTGGAAGTCACTGGAGGAAAGTACGTTGGCGGAATTGCAACAAGCAGGCGTTGCAGAAGATCGCGGAGATACCGGCACGGGAAGCCGCCGGGGTCGTCTCAGTTTCAGTCAGTGGATTCAGCCCAAACCAATGGAGAAGTGGGCGTTGCTTCATGACACAGGTGGGGCTCGGTACGGAATCATGACGACAAATCTGGCCGAGGTGTACAACTTCGTCCTGAAAGGTGTGCGATGCTTACCACTCACTGCAATAGTTGAAATGACATTTTATCGCACAGTAGCGTACTACGATAGCAGGGGTTTGGCGGCATCAAGCCTTGTGCATGACCCCTTAGTACACTGGCCCAAAAAGATCAATGATTACCTCGAATTTCGGACAAGAAAGTCGTTGACACATGATGTCACAGTGCTGAGTCGCTTGCACGGGAAGTACGAGGTTCGGCTAAGGCACAGACATGTCCGTGGCACACTGCGGGCTGGTCGGGTCCACGAATGTCAAATTTCAAATGCAAATGCCCAATGCACATGCAACAAGCCTCAACTGCTGCACATTCTTTGCTCGCATGTCATCGCTGCCTGCTCTGTTCTTGGGATCGATCCGGCGCGGTACATCTCAACCTATGATGCTCTGCAGTACCTGTGGAAAACCTGGGATGGTGTCTTCAATGGGTTTGCGGCGGGGGAAAGCTATCGACAACTATCCCCGGAAGATGCCATCACGTGGATCCCAGACAAGAGGCTCTTCGTAGGCCATGTCGGCCAACGTCGATCCAGGAGGATAAATAACGATATGGATGCAGCGGAGCTTGAAGATGACCTACGTAGATGCAGCGCTTGCAGGCAGCCTGGTCACAGAAGAAATCGATGCCCGCGGGTGACAAGCGCATTCTCTTCGTCGCAAAACTAAATGTTGTAATATTTGAACTACTGAATGTTTTGTCGTGAGTTGTACTGAATTTCCCTATATCAGTTGTACTTAATTTCCCTAATGCCTTCTCGTGAATTTTCGTAAGTACTACTGAATGTTTTTTTATTTACTGAATGTTTGTTTATGTACTGAGTGTTTCAACTTCTCAACCAATATGTGACAACTGCAGGTATGGCGGACGACCATCAGCTTCCCCAGCTGATTGCACAGCACCATCAGGAGCTTCACCATGCTCGACGCCTTCTACAGGGCATCGTTCTCCCAGCTCTGCGTATGAGGACACCGCATGAGATGTGGCCTCTAGATGAGCGGTTCGCGCCTTATTTGCTCGAGGCCGCACTGTTGCCGTTCGCCCGCATGGTAGATCGGGCGAGGCGATTCCCTTTCGACCGAGCCCTCATTACTGCGCTTGTGGATCGGTGGAGGCCCAAGACGCACACGTTCCACTTCAGTTTTGGCGAGCTCACTATCACGCTGCAGGACGTCAGCATGCTGCTTGGCCTGCCTATCCGCGGGGAGATATATGTCCCAGCGGCCACCGAGAGAGTTGCATGGTGCCTAGATTTCCTACAGCGCTTCGAGGGAGTAGGGCCAGTGGGGGGGGTTTGCGCAGGATGTGGGAGTTCCCCAGAGTTACCTTCACGCAGTGCGCGATGGTGCACTCCCCGTGGCCGCTCCAGAGGAGGTCTTCAGGGGCCACCTTGAGGCGTACTTGCTGTAATTGTTTGGGTGGTTGCTGATGAGGTCATCCTAGCACGTGTTGCACCTTCGCATGTAGACCAAAGATCTGATCAAGAATGCAATGGACCGATCACTCGACGTCATGCAAAGAATCTACAACAAGAGGTGACTTCACTCCTTGCTGAAATTGACATTACAAATGATGAGAATTTTATACTACCTAAAAGTTCTACACTTTTGCTACTTAGGTTCACATACGAGGAGATAGAAGATGGTCCAGCTAAGAAGGCCTACGTGGAGGACATGGAGGATAAGGAAGATTGCGTGGAGGCAAACATGGGTGCTGCCCAAAGTTGAGACATGTCATGTGACAAGTACTGCAAATTTCACAAGTCGTACGACCCAATATTTTGACGTTTCTGGATGCATAATTCACATGGATGGAAAGCTTATCGAGTCTACTTTCCAACGCAACAAACGGCTCGTCTTTTGGACTTCCCAATTAGGAGTAATCACCATTTTAGTGCTGGCTGCACAGAAGTCAAACAGCTGCGCGCGAATTACTTCGTGGTGACCTTTCAGCTAGCTTATCTTCAGAGTCTTAAGAGTCTTTTCACACCTAACTAGAAGGGTGGTTCTCTAGTATGAATATCCACTATGTATTGTGTTAAGGGGAATTATTTTTGGAGAAGCAAATACCAATCCCTTTTGTTCAACTGTGTGCTAACAATTTCCGAGAGTGATCTCTACCCCTTTGCTCTTGTGATTTCCTCGCGAAATTACAGAAGCGGTCGCATCATCGACTCCCAATCGGTGCTCCTGCTCCGTTTGATTGCAGGTTGTGTTGGTTGGTTTCATAAGAGTGTGGTTGGACGAATCCTCGATTCAAGTTGCCGTATTGCGACGGTGGTTGGCTTCGAGTTTTATTTGTCAGGTTGCACTAGTTATCTTGGCTGTTTTCAGTAAGTTATCGTGTTCGTGATCCTACGCCGTGAAGATCGGGACCAAAGGACGCATCATCTGGTATCAGAGCTTTCGTTGCCACGGTAGGATTCTTTACCCTTTGCTACATATATTTGTGTTCTGTCCTATCTACTAAAAAGCCTTAAAAAAGTTGTTTTAGCCGTTCTTCAATCTGTTATTTTGGTGAGTTTAGTTAAGTTTCTATCCATTAGAGTCTTTGTTCTTGTTGCTGATCATAATTTCCTTTGCGTGTCCCTTGAGCCATTTATCTCTCCATATCATTTGTATCTACATTTGAAAACCAAAAAAAAAAAACGAGTATTAGTCCATTTCCTCCTTCGCGAAAACTTTGCTCTAGCCTCTGGTTGTGCTGAGATTATATGTTCAAGTTGTGCAAGTGCTATATCTGTTAGTTGCTTTCAGTTTGTTAAAAAAAAAGTTAAAAAAAAGTGCAAAAAAAAAAGTTAAAAAAAAGTGCAAAAAAAAAAAAGAGTTGAGAAAAGAAGTGAAAGAACAGATCGTATTGTTTATATGCACAAGTGTTGAGATCTCAAAAAAAAAAATGTTATACAACCAGATTGCTATCCTTCTTTGGTGAAATTTTGCTAGGTATATCTCAAGAACCATCAATCCCTAGCATAACCCTTGTTTGCATCAAAATCAGAATTTCCTTTGCGTGTGAGTTGCTCATATACACCATTCCTAACTTGTGATCAGTGCTAGACATTGGGTTGCTAGTTTGGATTGTTACTTAGCTTTACAATATCTGAAATTCAGATTGTTATTTGTGCATCATTCCCTACCAAGCTCCACAAAGAAACCATCGTAGACAGAACGTTGGTCGTGTATTCGTCTAACCATCACTTATCACCACACATATACTTCTGTAATTTTCAGGGAAAGCATAAGAGCTTCAGTTGGTAAGAGAAGGTGAGGTTGAGAGATCCACAAATTAATTTTCATACATATACTTGCTGCTCGTGTTAACTAACAGTGCAGGAAGGATGTCCAAAGAACCAGAGATTGATGATTGTGTCACAATGGCACAATTCAATGAGCTGAGACAAAGATTGGAGGAGAGACAAGAGAGAATGTCCCAAGATCTTCAAGCTCTTCTAGCTCAGCTTCGAGATCAAGGACGTGGTGCCAAAAGTACAGCTAACCAAGATGAAGAAGTAGATGAAAATGATGACGAAGTTGCTGCCCAACCTCGAATACCACCGCGAGCACGAAGAGATCGAGCTGCTGCCCGAGCCATGAGACCCCCAGGTCCAGGTCGTGGGAATGGGGAAGAAGCTTTTGGTCGTGGAAGAGGAAGAGGTCGCGGCCAACGAAATGAAAACGCTGCTGAATTTGAAGATGAATCAGATGAAGATGACCCCTACCAGCCCCAAAATAATGGTAATCGCCGTCGAGGCCATAACCAACGTCGTCGGGCCGAGGAGGAGAGGTTTGGTAAGCTAAAATTCACCATGCCAAAATTTAATGGTGAATCTGATACTGAAGCCTATCTCTCATGGGAGTTGAAGGTTGATAAGATTTTTCGCTTGCATAACTACTCTGAAGAGAAGAAGATAGCAATGGCTGCTCTTGAGTTTGAAGATTATGTCCTAATCTGGTGGGAACAAGTCCTGAATCAACGAGAAGACGCTGGAGAAGGTGTTGTTGCTACCTGGGCTGAAATGAAACGGGAAATGCGAGCGAGATTTGTCCCTAAGCTTCACCGTCGTGATCTTTTTAACAAGCTGTAGAATTTGAATCAAGGAAGTCTCTCAGTTGAAGGATATTATAAAGTAATGGAGAAGGCTATGATCAAGGCCAATGTAGTCGAAGATGAAGAGCAAACTATTGCACGCTTCATGTCGGGATTGCATCGCAACATTCAACGAATTGTTGAATTTCAGCCATATCGCACACTTATTGAATTGGTACACCAAGCTACTAAGGCTGAGCGTCAATTGCAGCAAGATACTAAGTCAAGTAGAGCTGGTTCATTCGGTACAAAGGTGGCAACAAATGGCAACAAGTTTACCCCAAGGTTTGCTGAAGGCCGAACTACCACCACAAGTGCAAATGGTGGTACACGCTCTAATACTCAAGGAGATTTCAGCAGCAAAACCATAGCTGCTCCAAGTGCAATGAAACCCGCTTCATCATCAACCTCATCAGTTAGTTCTACAGCCCGAAGTAGCCAAATTCAGTGCTTCAAGTGTGGAGGCCGTGGTCATGTTATCAAGGAGTGTCCAAACAACCGTGTGGTACTTGTTAATGACCTAGGGGAGTATGAATCAGCAAGTGAAGAAGAACAAGATGCTGATGAAACACCATTAGAAGAAGCACAAGAAAATGATGGCGAAAAATATTGTGAATTTGAGAGAGGGACTGCTCTTGTAGTCACTCAAATCTTGAGTGTGCAGTTGAAAGAAGCTGAAAATGGACAGCGCCATAATCTCTTTCAAACAAGAGCCAAAGTTGAAGACAAGATATGCAAGGTGATCATTGATGGTGGAAGCTGCCATAATCTTGCAAGCAAAGAGATGGTTGAAAAGCTTGGATTGAAGCTGCTGCGACATCCTCACCCATATCATGTGCAATGGTTGAATGATTCTGGTTCCATCAAGATTGCACACAGAGTGAAAGTATCATTCAAGATTGGTGAATATGTTGACACCGTGGAATGTGACATGGCACCCATGACAGTGTGTCATCTACTGTTAGGAAGGCCATGGCAATATGATCGTTCATCCCAACATTGTGGCCACACAAACAATTTCACAATCAAGTGGAAGGGAAAGGAATTGGTTCTTAAACCTATGACGCCTCAACAAATCATGGCTGAACATTTGCACAAGAATTCAGAAGTGAAGGTGATTAGTGAGAGTGAAAAACAGCAACAGAATATGAATGCCCTCCACAAATCAGTGAGTGAGCGCCACAAGCCAAATATGAAAGGTAAAAAGAAGATAGAGGGAGAGAATTTAGTCATGATAGCCACCAAATCTGAAATGAGAGATGTGATGAATCACCCAGACCAAGTACTCATTGTACTTGTGTACAAAGACACATTGCTTTCAGCTAATGACATAACATCTCTTCCTAGTGCTATGTCTCATCTTTTGCAGGATTACCAAGATATTTTTCCAGAAGAATCACCTGCTGGACTTCCTCCTTTGCGTGGCATTGAGCACCAAATTGATCTCATTCCGGGAGCTGCACTACCTAATCGGCCACCATACCGCACCAACCCTGAAGAAACCAAGGAAATACAAAGGCAAGTGCAAGAACTTTTAGATAAAGGTTATGTGCGAGAGAGTTTAAGTCCATGTGCTGTCCCTGTGATCTTGGTGCCAAAGAAAGATGGTTCTTGGAGAATGTGTGTTGATTGTAGGGCCATCAATAAAATAACTGTTCATTATCGTCATCCTATTCCTAGGCTTGATGATATGTTTGATGAATTGAGTGGTTCTATGATATTTTCTAAAATTGATTTGAGAAGTGGTTACCATCAAATAAGAATGAAAGTTGGAGATGAGTGGAAAACTGCTTTCACAACAAAATTTGGATTGTATGAATGGTTAGTTATGCCTTTCGGTTTGACAAATGCACCTAGTACATTCATGAGATTGATGAATCATGTTTTGAGAGTATTCATAGGAAAATTTGTTGTTGTTTATTTTGATGACATCTTAATTTACAGCAAGACATTTGAGGAGCATATTGATCATATTCGACAAGTTTTGGATGTGCTTAGAAAGGAGAAAATGTTTGCTAACCTAGAGAAGTGCACATTTTGTACAGAAAAAGTTGTGTTTCTTGGCTTTGTTGTTTTAGGTCATGGAATTCAAGTTGATGAGTCAAAGGTGAAAGCAATCAAGGAATGGCCAACTCCTATGAATGTAAGCCAGGTTAGAAGTTTCCATGGTCTTGCTAGTTTCTATAGGAGATTTGTGAAAGATTTCAGCACCATAGCTGCTCCTTTGAATGAATTGACAAAAAAGGAGTTGCTTTTGAATGGGGTGAATCACAAGAAAATGCTTTTCAACAAATAAAGAAACTTTTAACTAAAGCACCATTGCTTAATTTACCTGATTTCACTCAAACTTTTGAAATTGAATGTGATGCTAGTGGAATTGAGATTGGCGGTGTTCTCATGCAAAATGGAAAACCTGTAGCATACCTTAGTGAGAAACTAGGAGGAGCGCAATTGAATTATTGTGTGTATGATAAGGAATTATATGCTTTGGTGCGAGTGCTTGAAACCTGGCAACACTACTTATGGACAAAAGAATTTGTAATTCATTCTGATCATGAGGCTTTGAAGTACTTGAAAGGCCAAGCTAAGATAAACCGACGCCATGCCAAATGGGTTGAATTCATTGAAACATTCCCATATGTTGTGAAATATAAGAAAGGCAAGGACAATGTTGTTGCTGATGCTTTGTCTCGTAGAAATGTTTTGTTGAACCAGCTTGAAGTGAAAGTACCCGGTCTAGAGAGCTTGAAGGAGATGTATCCTGCTGATCATGAATTTTCCGAACCATATGAGAAATGTACAAGTGGGAAAGGATGGGAAAAATATCATGTGCATGATGGATTCTTGTTTAGAGCTAACAAGTTGTGTGTTCCAAATTCTTCTGTTAGACTCTTCTTGTTGCAGGAAGCTCATGCAGGAGGACTGATGGGTCACTTTGGATGGAAAAAGACCTACGAGCTGCTGGCCGATCATTTCTATTAGCCAAAGATGAGAAGGGACGTGGAGAGATATGTGCAACGCTGCAACACTTGCCACAAAGCTAAGTCAAAACTGAAATCCCATGGTTTATATACTCCATTACCTGTTCCTAGTGTACCTTGGGAAGACATTAGCATGGACTTTGTTTTGGGTTTACCTCGGACAAAGAGGAGGATGGATTCCATTTTTGTAGTGGTTGATAGATTTTCCCAGATGTCACATTTTATACCCTGTCATAAAAGCGATGATGCTTCCCATGTAGCCTCTTTATTTTTCAGGGAAATTGTGAGATTACATGGCATGCTAAGAACAATTGTTTCCGATCGTGATGCAAAGTTCATGAGTTACTTTTGGAAGACGTTATGGGCAAAGCTTGGAACGAAGTTGCTGTTTTCGACAACTTGTCATCCGCAAACAGATGGACAAACAGAAGTGGTGAATAGGACACTCTCCATGTTGCTGCGGACAATGATCAAGAAGAACTTGAAAGAGTGGGAAGAATGCTTGCCGCATGTGGAATTTGCTTATAACAGGGATATCCACTCCACTACGAACATGTGTCCTTTTGAAGTTGTTTATGGATTCAAACCAATTGCTCCTATAGATTTGTTGCCGCTGCCATTGCAAGAAAGGAGTAACATGGAAGCCTCTCAGTGTGCTGCATATATAAAGAAGATACATGAGAAGACGCAGGAAGAAATCGAGAAGAAAACCAAGTACTATGCTGAGAAGGCAAACAAGAACAGAAAGAAGATGATATTCAAACCCGGCGATATAGTTTGGATACATCTACGCAAGGAGCGTTTTCCTGAGAAACGCAAATCAAAGTTGATGCCACGAGGAGATGGGCCATTCAAAGTTTTGGCCAAAGTCAATGACAATGCATACAAGATTGAGCTTCCTGGAGACTATGGTGTTAGCACGACATTCAATGTTGCTGATCTCACACCGTTCTTTGGCTCAAAAGAATCAGAGTCGAGGACGACTCCTTGTCAAGAGGGGGAGGATGATGAGGTCATCCCAGCACGTGTTGCACCTTCGCATGTAGACCAAAGATCTGATCAAGAATAGAATGGACCGATCACTCGACGTCGTGCAAAGAATCTACAACAAGAGGTGACTTCACTCCTTGCTGAAATTGACATTACAAATGATGAGAATTTTATACTACCTAAAAGTTCTACACTTTTGCTACTTAGGTTCACATACGAGGAGATAGAAGATGGTCCAGCTAAGAAGGCCTACGTGGAGGACATGGAGGATAAGGAAGATTGCGTGGAGGCAAACATGGGTGCTGCCCAAAGTTGAGACGTGTCATGTGACAAGTACTGCAAATTTCACAAGTCGTAAGACCCAATACTTTGACTTTTTTGGATGCATAATTCACATGGATGGAAAGCTTATCGAGTCTACTTTCCAACGCAACAAACAGCTCGTCTTTTGGACTTCCCAATTAGGAGTAATCACCATTTTAGTGCTGGCTGCACAGAAGTCAAACAGCCGCACGCGAATTACTTCGTGGTGACCTTTCAGCTAGCTTATCTTCAGAGCCTTAAGAGTCTTTTCACACCTAACTAGAAGGGTGGTTCTCTAGTATGAATATCCACTGTGTATTGTGTTAAGGGGAATTATTTTTGGAGAAGCAAATACCAATCCCTTTTGTTCAGCTGTGTGCTAACAATTTCCGAGAGTGATCTCTACCCCTTTGCTCTTGTGATTTCGTCGCGAAATTACAGAAGCGGTCGCATCATCGACTCCCAATCGGTGCTCCTACTCCGTTTGATTGCAGGTTGTGTTGGTTGGTTTCATAAGAGTGTGGTTGGACGAATCCTCGATTTAGGTTGCCGTATTGCGACGGTGGTTGGCTTCGAGTTTTATTTGTCAGGTTGCACTAGTTATCTTGGCTATTTTCAGTAAGTTATCATGTTCGTGATCCTACGCCGTGAAGATCGGGACCAAAGGACGCATCAGTTGCTCTTCCCTGGCACCCACGGAGACATCTGCGAGCGGCAGTACGTTCAGCTTGCCAGGAGTATTGCCGACTCGGCCCTGGGCCACGTGCCGAGGTTCAGTTTCGGCTCCGCCGTGCTCTGCCACACCTACAGGGGGTTGTGCGACGCCACGAGTAGAGACCAGGTCAGCTCTCTTTTCGCTGGGTGCGCCATCCTCTTGCAGATGTGGTCGTATGAGCATTTCCCCATCAGTCGACCGCTGGTTCCGCGGGATCAATTCGCGTTAGCCGGGGATGCGAGAGACGGCCCCGTGATGGGATGGAGGTGGGCTAGGCTGAGTTTGAGGTGGGCCACAAATCAGGCGCACCTCTGTTATCCTTCGTACGCCACGGGCTTCGATCTGCTTCTCGACGACAGCGTCATCTGGGATCCGTGGACCACCGCGAACCTCCAATCCGTTGCTCCAGTCGGCCTTTCTTCTCTTTGTACGCAGGATGCTGTGTACTGGCGCACCCAGGTTCTGCTCGTCTTCTCGCACATGATTGAGGGTTACTCACCTGAGCGAGTTATGCGCCAGTTCGGCCTACGCCAGCTTGTCCCCGTGCCGCCTCCTCGACAGATCCCGCACCATATCCACGAGTACGTCAAATAAGCATTACATTCACATGTTATTTTATACATAATTTCCGTCACGAACTAATTGCTTTGTCCGCAGACAATCCAGGAAGGGTCGAGTGAGGGACGATTTCGTTCGTCGGCAGTAGCCCTATGTGTAGGAGTGGATGGATTGGGCCCACACACGCACGGTCGAGGAGCACAGGCCGTACAGCCACGACATCCATTTTTCCTATCTGTCCTGGTACTGACCTTGCACGATCTACCGATTGGAGGGCGGTCCACCAGCCGCGCCTGATGAGCCCATCCCTCCCGCCACCATCGATGACCGCTACAACCGACGCCTAACTGGGCGAATCCACTCTTCTGTGAGTTTCTTAGCTCTTTGCAACCTTACTTTCATATGGATTGTCATTCTATAATTGCATTAATTCATGTGCACAGCTAGACATCCTCGGCGGCATCTCTACTGGTGCACGGGACATGATGGTCAGGTCCCGCCTCGAACCCACCATGCCCAGCGACGATGTGTACGCATATTGTTCAAAGGTCGAGCGGCAGGTCGATCAGATTCTGGTCGGTTTCAGAGTGCTGCTGCCACCTCACTTGACCGTGATTCCCCCACCATCACCGTCGGTGCCGGGTCCTTCGTCGCATGTGCCACCAGCAGACCGTCCGTCGTCGTCGTCGCGCCCTCCACCACTGCACACGGGTTTTGTGCCTGCCGATAGCTCTTCGGATGAAGAGCTCGATACTCCTCCATGGCACCAGCCTCTGACCAGGAACAGCAGCATCCTACGCAGCCGACACATCTGCTTCCTAGCTTCCTTGCCGATGCTTCGCCGCCTACGCAGCTGACACAGCCTTCCCAGTCTCCGCCAGCTGCGCAAACACCACCAGCGAGGAGGCGGCGCGTCAGGGATCGTCAGCCCCCCTCTCGGTACACACCATAAGAGTATCAGCCCCCCCCATAGAGGGGCAAGAGGGGGCAGTAGTCCGATGTAGGCTTTTCTTGGATTGTTCAGTTGTCGTACATTTTTGTTAGGTTTCCAACTTTTTGGGGTTTTCTGTTTTCTACTGTTCTACTTTTGTATGACTCTGTATTTTTGCTTTTCAGCCTTTACCTATTCATCTGATGCTCGTTTTTGTATGATTAGTCTTTTCGTCTTTTGCACCTACCATCTTTTGCGCCGAGACGTCTGGTTTCGTACAAATGCGTCGAACCAACGAGACAAAACTAGGTATCAAAAGCACGGTATAAATGCGAAATTAGTATGTACTTGTACGGTCCCGATGCCAAAACTTTGTCGTCTTACCCCTTTTCGCAAATCAGCCCAGAATTATCGCGGCTTATACCTTTTTCAGATTTTTCGCGGAACCTAAAAAGGCTAAAACCCACATCTCATCTCCAAATTTTGATCTAATTCAAGGAGTATCTCCCATTCACTATTCTGACCAAGTTTCCCTTCTATAAGATTTTCAAAATCTCATCCGAGGCCTTAGTTTCAAGTCTCGCCATTTTCTGAAATTCTAATTACACTAATTACCCTAAAGTACCCTGTTTTCGAATTATCCCAAAATCATCAAATCTTGTCGAATTTCATCGAAACTCTTGCTGAATAAGCTCCTGAAATAAAGTTACACTTGTGTGTGAAATTAGATCTCAAATCAGCCCTCCCAATCTCAAAATTTGCAAACAAGTCCTAATTCCCAAGCGAAATCATCACAAAGTCCTTCGACCGCGACCACGGGCCAAAACTTTCTCAATTGAATTTGTCCCAGGGGTGGCAGCTTTCAGTCGCTAGCCCAGCTAGCGACTGAAAGTTGGCGTGGCATGGCACGTGGGCCAGCGGGGCGTTGTGCCGTGCCACGTCTTCAGTCGCTAGCCGGGCTAGCGACTGAAGATTAGTCGCACGCGTGCCCTCACGACAGAGGGCCGTTTTTGCAAAATTAGAAAGTTTTGGGTTAGTTTTCGATTTTTTTTTTTTGGGTTATTTGGAAAAAAAATTCTTCTGTTTTTCAACTATTTTCAATAAAATAGTTGGCTGCTATTTGTCCCACTGTCTTTAATAAAATAGTTGATTGCATATAAATAAGAATTTAAAAGATATAATGCATTGTGATATGTGTGATTTTGTATTATTACTATATTGGTATATCAGTAGTGACGATAATAATGTAAATGTCTTAATTTTTTTTATAGTGATGGTTATATATTTTCTAATAAAGGTATTATTTGGTGCATCATACAAGTGCCCCAAGTTATATGTCCAAAAAGACTTCTTGATTTGATTCTTATCGGACTAGGACTACATAAATTTTAAGGTGGAAGGTGCTCATTTCAAGCTAACAAGAGTCAAATACAAGTTTTCATAAATCAAGAGCCGGTAAAAGGTGAAGCAATGTGATAAAGAGAATGTTGAAATGAAGCATGGGATGGAAAGAAGTCTCATGCCTTGGAACCCTGGTGGAGCAAAGAGAAAAATGTTAGTCATTTGACAAGTGATCAACCATACTAATCCAAACATGACTCAAGACAAATTCTAACTAGATTTGCATTCAGTTATGATCAGTTGAGTTCTCGATGAAATATATACAACCTAAAGATTTCAGTACCCAAATGTTACACCATTGAAAAGAGCCCTTCGTGCATGAAGATCTTTCAGCTAGTTGTTTGCATTTATTCTATTGAGTAGTTCAAGTGATAAAATTCTTAGTATCCTAAGAGGTTATTTCTTTGTTTACCTACCTTGGAGTGTTATTCCAAGTATAAATAGTCTTTAGATGGCTAGCTGTCAAAACAATGTTTGAACTTTGTTAAACATAGCTACTATTGTTCTTGTGTCCACCTTGGCTGCCCTTTGATCTGGCATGCATAGCCCCTGTTGATTTGTGTCCACTTTGGCTACACTTTTGGGTCATCCAACATACGTAGCTAGTGGTTTCTTTTCGGTGCTATGGTTGGCAAATAATAAAATAGCAGGTTGTGTGAGACACTGTCGGTTAACTACTTGAGTTCATGTTACCTACAACACTAGTCATCCACCAACTATCCTACAATGTGAAGGTTAGGATCAAACCTCCGGATTACCTCCATATCACTTCTTTTAGTTTGAAAAAAAAACATAAATAATAATGTGGGGTTACTTTATTACTGTCTTTAATAAAATAGTTAGTTCCCATACATAGATGGAATTTGAAAGACATGTTGTATCGTGATATGAGTGAACTGCATTGTCACCATATGGATATTTATAAAAATTTCAGCAATGTAGTAATGTAGGTATCCTACTTTTTGTTTATAGTGACGATTATATATCTCACAATAAACTAAATTATTAGATACACCATGTGAGTACCCCCAAGTTATATTTACAAGAGACTTTTTTTAGTTTGAAAAGAAACTGTTGACGATCCAGACTCGGGGTCCTTAGTCGATTTTATGCAGATTTTTGTGAGTTGTGAGCCATTTCAAAGTGTTCTTCTGGAAAGGGATAATGAGCAATGTCTGTTGGGGCACAAAGAGATTTATACAGATTCGGGTCCTCGATAGTGGAAGTAATAGCTCTACGTCCTGTTCTGATTTCACTATGTATGGAAAATGTTTACAAAGTTGAAGAAAAGATCATCACAGGTGAAAATCTTTTCTGTGTTGTTGTCTAAAAAATGACTAAAACTAACTTATGAAAGCTTATGTCCGATCTGTCGTCGTCTTCGTCCCTTCTCCTTGTACATTTGCTTACCCTTTTATACCGATCAAAAGGGCACCAATGCACAACGGTTTTGAACGGTTGTAGAAGCGCAGTTTTGGTAACCGCACTTAATCCCACGCAGGCATAACACGTGTAATTAAGGGATAACTGCACATGTTAACCTCCTAGCAGTTGTCTTCATACGTGGAGGAATCATCACGATCCTAGGGATATGCCTGTTGCAGAGCTAAGCAATCTCGAGTTATTTTGGTCGAGGGTAGTCAACGACCTTCTGACCGCGCATTGACCGCGTAACGTCTGCGATCTCATGATCGCTCAAAGCCTGCGACCACAAGTCATTCTTGTGTCCGCGCTTCTCAGGTCGTCTGAGACCATAACAGCGGACCTTCAGGCACTTGTCTGGTTCAAATCCGTCTTAATCAGATGTGCATTATTTCGAACTAACTCGGATAACAATCCTCAGAAACAAAAAGATGATGTAGATTCTCTATTCTCTACTATCTTTAATAAATTAATTGGTTGTTCATGTACGGAGGGAACTTGAAAGACATGATGTATCATGATGTGTGTCACTCTGTATTATCACCATGTGAATATTGACAAAAATATCAATAGGGTATGTATTATCAAGTTTACATACACCGTGCAAGTGCCCCAAGTTATATTTTTGTAGATCCTTTTATGTTGGGAAAAACAAAAAGATGATGTTGAGTTTTTCTGTTCTCTATTGTCTATAATAAAGTAGATGGTTACTCATGTATAGATGGAACTTAGAAGGCATGATACATTGTAATATGTATGACTTTGCATTGTCATCATATGAGTATTGACAAAAATATCAACAATATGGTAACGTAGGTATCTTATTTTTTTTATAGTGACGATTATATGTCTCACAATATAGAATATTATCAGGCACTCTGCTGGGCAAGTGCTCCAAGTTATATTTACAACAAACTTTCTAGTTTGGAAGAAAAATAAAAAGATGATTTGGGATTATCTATCATCTATTGTCTTTCTTTAATAAAGTAGTTGGCTGCCCCTATATGGATGGAACTTGGGAGACATGATGAATTATGATGTATGTGACTCTGCATCCACACCATATGAATATCAATGGAGTGGTCTTGTAGGTATCCTACTTTTTGTTTATAGTGATAATTATATGTTTCACAATAAATGATATTATTAGGTATGTCGTGCGAGTGCCTCAAGTTATATTTCCATGAACCTTTTTTAGTCTAGGAAAAGAACAAATTTCTTTATTCCCCACCGTCTTTGATAAATTAGTTGGTTGCCCATATATGGATGAAACTTGGAAGATGTTATAGCACGATTTGCATCCTCCAGTGATCTTTCCTAAAAGGGTTTCAAACTTTCTAAATAAGATATATCTCCAAATTAAAGAAAAAATTTCAAGAGTCAGGATCTCAAAAGATTACACCATATCTGTAACATCCTGAGTTTTGGGGTGAAAAGTTTCTTTCTTAAAAGTCATGCATGCATATGTCTCTTCTAGATCAACCAAATCAGCCTCAGCTTCATTCTGTTCTAGCCCTAAAATCTCCAAATCTATCCTGTGACCCCAAGTCAAGATCTGACTTACCAGATTTGATCTATCAGTTATCCTAAACCTAAAAGCCTTCAGAACCTAGATCCAATTCTATCTCTAAATTCCAAATTTATCAACTCCTTTCTGTTTTCGAAAACAGAATATCTGTTATTACCTAAATACCCTAAGTTTCAGAAATCCATATTTAATCAAAATCTTAGCCAAGTTCATACCAGAGTATTCCTGGAACATGATCATGGGTATGCCAATACCTTAAACCAGAAAGTTGGCAGCCAGATTTTATCATCTAAACCTTTTTCGCAAATCAGTCCAAGAGTTATTGCAAATTAGTCCCTTACCTGATATCTGGAAACCCAAAAAGGCTAAAATCTCCAGATTAACTTCAAACTCAAAATCTCTTCAGCAAATCTTTTCTAAATGCTATTTGTCACAAGTTTCTCTTCTGTTCAGATTCCAAAATCTCATCCTAAATCCCAGAATTCGAAATCAATTGAAATTCAGATTTCAATTACCCTAAAATACCCTATTTTCAGTTCATATCAAAAATCATCCGAACATTTCAAATTTTATCTTCAATCTGTGCCAAATCATTTGTTGAACCAAGTTTGCCAAATCAGCAGAATCAAAATCAGATCAAACCTTCCAAATCTCCAGAATTACAGATCAGTCCAAATCAAGAAATCGGAAATTGCAATCAGGCCCCTAATTCGACCAGGGCAGTAGCCAGTGCACGACCAGAAGCTTCGCCGTGCATTTGCATCGTGCTTGCTCGCTGCCGGCCACGCCTCGCCTGCGCCTGAGCTCGTACTCACTTGAGTTGCACGTGCACACGCGTCCACGCCCCAGCCATCGCCGTGGCAACGCCGTTGAACAGCTTGCTCCCGTGCGCGACCGTTGTCAGCATTTGCTTGCCACGTTGCTTTGCATTGCCAGCTCCAATTGCCACTGCTTGCACCGCCCGACAATGTGGAGTTCCAAAGAGCCGACAAGCTGAGCAGTAGTCACCTCGCCTGAGCACCGTCGCTTCACCGCTCGCCGTTGTTACTTCTGCGCCCGGCAACTCATATCAACTGACACCGATTTATTGCTATTACAACCTTGCAAGCTTCGCCCTCTGCTCTATTTAAGCCACCAGTACCCTGTGTCATCTCCCCTTCACCAGGACTTAGCCAAATTTCCAAATCTCCTCGCCGTCGTCTTCTTCTCCAGCGAGTCCAGATTGAGGCCTCACGGTGCCAGCACGCCCTGCTGCACCTCTCATCGAATTAACAGCACCAGAAGGTATAGCTCATCTCCCTCATCATGCTGTACCATCTAATTGAGTTATATTGCATCCAGTCGCCGGTGATCGCCGGAATTCCCGATTGCCCTGTTCCGGCAATGCAGACCAAATCACTTCGAATTAGCTCTCGAGCTTGTGAAGAAAAATGATCAGTGAACCTTTTGAAGCAAGCCTATGCATCAATATCTCCAGATTGAGCTCGAATTGAAGTTTTCCCAAGTTTTGAGCTTCTCCAGAAATCGGCGATCGTCGCCAGGCCACACCGGCCATCCTCCGACCAAATTGATTGTGCAGATAGCTTTCTCTTACCCTTCTATCACTCCTCAAGCTTGGAATCGAGTTCTTTCGGCCTGTATCAAAAAGCCCCAAATCTCATGTCATCTTCTCCGGCGCAGTTCACCAGAAATCCTTTCCCGGCCGTTTCAGCTTCATCTACTTTGTCATTCAGGTGTGCCCCAACTTCCTGAGCATATTTGTCTTCTAGCTCGATCTCTGAAACTTCCCAGAATTCAAGTTATAGCCATGCCAAGATTTTTGTCCAGTGGCTTCACTGTGCCGTGTCGCCACCACACTTCTCCTTCGAAATTCATCACCTTCCAGCCATCTTCAGCTTTGAATCCTGCTGAATGATTTGTTCCTGTTATCATTGCCTACCTCCCAGACAAAGTGGTGCATCATTTGGAGCTCTAGATCAAAAGTTATGCCAAGCCCTAGTTTCTGGCCATGTCAAAATCAATGCCAGACTATGTCAGTCAGTGGCATTAGCCCTTTTCACTCCCTTCCAGATGTGCATTTTGGGCATAACTTTGTCCCTTAGACTCCTGAGGTTGTGATCAACATTTTCTTCTTCTATCACAACTTGATTTGAGCCCTTGAATTATATTTGCCGCTAAACCCTAATTTTTGACACTGTCTCAGTGCATGCCAGCCAATGGCATTGGCCTTGTTTACCCACTTCTGATTATGCATTTTGAAAGCCACTTTGTCCACTGAATTTGTAGAGTTATGATCTACATTTTCTTCTACTGTCATAACTTGAGATAAGCTCTCTAGTTTTCCTTAAAGCTATGTCAAAGTCTTGATCCGAATGTCAATCTGCTGACATTCGCTGTTTTTGATCAAACCAGCCACAAAACTGATGTTCTTATTGTAACCTTGAGACCCTAGGAGCATCTACCACCCATCCTTAGCCAAATCCCTGTAACCCTAGATCTCAACTCAGTTCAGCTTGTAATCTCAATTATCTCCAGTATCGTTCAGTTATCCTTGTTAAGCATATCTGCATATAGATCCTAAAACATCTTAATATATAAGTAATATTTGTGTGTATTGTTTGGTTTGTCGTCGAGCAGATCTAGAAGCTGAGATCGAGGATTTCGCTGTTGACCCGTCATCAACTGCTGTTTCTTACGACGCGGAAGGCAAGTCATATCCTTGGTCATCTTGAACCTATATTTTAAATGTTGCTAAAACATAGCCTTGAATATAGGCAATATTGCATGTGAAAGATTGAGAAATGGTTGATTTATGAATTGGCAGTACTAGACTGGTTATCTGTGAAATGTGAAATAAACAAGTTTTGAGCCATGAACTATTATATGTACTTATATACTTATATTCATGAAATAAAACCCCTAGCCGTGACCAGAAAATGGTATGGATGGTTGTAGCACTGGAGGTGCTAGACTGCAAAGGAATGCAGGCACTGAAGGTGCAGGGTTGTGGATGGTCTGGTCACTGGCATATAAGGACTAGAACCTTGTGTTGTGCGTCTAGTGGCATGAACAACGTGCTAACCGCAAGCCTGGTATGGGACAGGCCTGAACAAGTACTTATGTGGATCGTACATGAAATCCCTGCATGAGTTGTGTTGTGATGATTGACTTGGAGGCTGACTCCCACTATCACTGAAGGTGATCTGATATTTGACCCAGTAATGGGAAAATGAGGTGGGGTGGAGGTTATGATACAGCCTACCACAACTGTGTTTCGCTGAGAGCCACAGGGTCGGGGGTGAATTGTAAGTGATGCATAACAAAAGTTCTTGTTATTTCCACCTTGCCGCTCACAATATGAAGTGAGTCAGGGGTCCAATCATTTTGTTATGATAGGAAAGATTTGAAAGTGGAATATCTTGCGGGTAAATTGGTACCTCTCTGCAGAGTTAAAAACGTATTCGAATACTCCGAGCTCCCGGGTTTTATAGGAGTCTGCTGCGGTGGATTAAATCCACGGGGTGTGACACAAGTACTATTTTCTAAATAAAGTATGTTTAAATCAAGATTACCCAAATGACATGTGTTTTCATGATAAGGAGTACTGCCGTGGGCAGTCGTATGTCGACGTGTCGCGGTAGTGCTATAATCTAGTGAACTTGAATGATGATGTTATATTATGAAAGGTGCTGCCATGAGATGAGGTATGAAAGAAAAAGATTATTTTATAAACATCCATAATTCTTGACTAGTCTAGGTTCATGTCATCACTACTATATGTATCTATTCTTACCTATGACTTGCTGAGTACGTAAGTGCTCACTCTTGCAACCTACAAATCAATAGACGGAGCGATCAACAATCAAGATGAAGGCGTGGAGAACTTATTGGATCCAGAAGGAGGAGCGTCAGTCCCGTCATTTCCCTGATGTGTGTTGTTCTGCTGTCCACTTCTCTTTTGTGGGTGGGTCACCTATCTTCTGCTGTGTAGATGTTATCTTGCTAAACCATGAATGCCGTGAAGGCATTGTAATCTTCTTATGTAATATCAAGGCCAGCAGGCCACACTGCTTAACTATTTTGCAAGTTACTCTGTTGCAATGTGATATACTCCTGTGCTTGACTTATCCTGGGACGTCAAGGGTATGTGTATGCTATGCATATATGGGACTAGCTGCAGCGAGCTAGGTCTCTACAGGAGTAGTCGTTGTCCCAGTCTCGGGGCGCGACAATATCCTAATATCCAACTTGGATATGGCAATATTCTACACTATAAATAAAGAACTCCGCCAAGAAGAGAGGGGGACAAGCAATACAAGAGAAGTCTGATTGAAAGACTACAGTTTGATTCCGCATCACCTAACCCTAGACCAGTTTCCTCAAATCGGTACAGGGCTCCGGACAATCATCTTCATCCTGGCCGAGCGGCTCTTTAACTCTGGGTTTAGGGTCGATATTTTGTATATGTTAGCCATCAAACCGCTCGTGAATACTCCCGAGCACTTTACGAGTGCCTTGTAATCTTGATTTGTACCCATACTCTTGATAACAACGCATTTTTAAGTGGAATCCCCCCTGTGGTGGCTTCCCCATGGATGATCTAGAGGAGGGTTGATAAGTGTTTTCTTCGTGTACTTTTTGCCTAAGTTTGCAACTGTTGCGATGCTAAAAACTCATTCAAGGTGTCATTTTATGTGACTTCTTGCATGATATTTACAATTTTCTTTCACGAGTGTGTTCATCATGTTTCAAGGAATAAATGTACCAAATTTTTAGGCATTTTGACATTGTTTGGATAGGAAATGAAACAGAGGAAGAAAATGCTGAAAAATCAGAACACTACTGGGGGCTAAAACCCTAAACCGAGCCTAGCATGACCCAGAGCATGACCCATGCTCAGCTTTGGGCACGGGCATGCCTAGAGTTGTGCCCCCTCTATCCCACACATGTTAGCCTACATTCACTGTGATTCAGAGTCCGTTTTATAAAATTCTGAGTCAATTTCATAGTCTGTTTTTTCAAATTCTGAGTCGGTTTCCTCTGTAACACGTCAACGAGTTGTAATTGTTTAATCCTAGCACATTTAGGGTATACATAAAGAGGCTTTTGGCTAAGTTTATCATCCACGAATGATCCTTGTTAATTTAGTTTAGCCCCCCTCTCTATTTTAGTTAGATTTTAGTCTAATTTCTTTTGTTCTTCATTGATTTGTACGTCGACCTGGACGACACTTATTTCATTTATGCAATTTGGTGAGTTTTAGTTAATTCTGAGTAATCTCTCTGTTTTTAATGGCTTTTTGCGAGTAAATTTCTATCTAGGGTTAGAGATGACTTAATCTGTAGGGCGTAATTTTGATTTTGGCTTTGCTTTAAGTTGCATCCACTACTACAGAAATGCAGTCTACTAACCCCTATTTTCTAATGGTTTTACGTAATCTGGAAGAAAACCATTAGTGTACATGGTGCGCAGTGAGAAGGACATTTGTACTAACAGTTGGATTGTGAGAAACCGTTAGTAAAAATCACATGATTTATTCTAACAGTTCTAAATATATTAATCGTTAGAAGAAATATACTTATACTAACTATTATATTTTTGGAACCGTTAGAATAGATTTGATTTTATTCTAACAGTTCTTAATATATTAACTGTTAGAAAAAATATACTTATACTAACTGTTATATTTTTGGAACTGTTAGAAGAAACCACATGATTTAATAAATACCCTTTCCCATGTCTCGTGTCTCTCTCTTCCTTCTTCTCGGCCGAGTAGCCTCTCACCTTCTCAAGCTGCTGCAGCTCTTTACCGACCAAATCCACCAGTAGCTGTCGCTCCTCTAAATCCTCGCCGCCGATCGCCTCCAACATCACACCCGTATTGCCGCCATCAGATCTGCGTAGATCTGTCTCCCCCGCCGTGCTTCTTGCCTCCGTTTTCCACCACCATAGTTTGTGCCGCCGCTTGTTCCTCTCCTCTCCCTCTCTCAGCGCACCTCACCTCCGGCGTGACAATGGCTGGTGAGCCGTCACCTCCTCTTTCTCGGCACTCTTCTCCAATCCTCTAAACCCTAGATCTAGGCCATTGACGGCTTAGATTGCACTGCCGCTATGTTCGATACGAGCATCTAGTGAGGTCAAGCCCTAAATCTACGCCACTGGCAACCTCCACAGTAGTGACGACCTTAGTCTCCTCCACTCAACTTCGGTTTCCTTGTCCTCGACCAACGCTACATCGACCTTCTCCTCTCTGGTGCCAACAATCTCAGCGTCTCCGGTAGCTTTTTCAACTCCGATGATTTCTTCAGTGACACCTCTCCTCTCTCAAACTCCCTTCTCTTCTCCCTCTCCCTTGTTTCCTGTAATGTTTGTAATGAAAACATACTTGGTTATGTGATGAACAAATAGCAAACTCAGTTAAATCGCTGCAATGTTTGAGTTTCAATTACTCTAAAATTTAGTTCAATTTTGTCCTGTCCTACTGTGATGCAACACTTCTCCTACTATATAGTGATATTTGCTGTTTCAGCTTGGTTCTTTTGTTCAAATATTGATAGTCAGACTCTCTGGGATTGGTTGCTGAACTAGATCAAGACTTACTAGTTACAATCTAAATTTAGAGCAGTCTAGAATGAACTTCCAAGTTTTATTTGGAGCCACACAATGGGCTATGGTGTTGCATCTAGGCCTTTATGCCTAAATCTAATTTTGATGATTAATGAAAACAAAGTGTTTCACACTAACTGTGCTTTTGAGATATTTGATACAGAGCTCTGTTGAGAAGATTTGCGAAAGATGAACCCGACGTAAAATAAATAGAAGCACAAGTCGCAAAAGAGCAAAGACGAGATGTAATTGCAAACATGAAGATGCAAAGGACCTAAGGTAATCTGAGTTTTCATTTTTACCGATCTCGGCGTTTGGAAGTTGATGGGTTTATGATCTTATTTTTTAGAATTTAACTGTACAATAAAGAGGGGTTGCAAGTCCTCTCTAGACTTCTGCATAAACCAAGAAACTACTAGGTCATTGCATTACATCTTTTTCGGTTGGATTTGTTTTTGAAAGATTCAGATTTTCAGTTGTGTTTTTGACAATAGAAGATTTTTTTATTTTTCTAGAAAGATTTAGGCAGATCTGACTTTTTCTTTTGTTGACAAAAAGATAGCCCTTTAAATTATCTTTTAAACGAGCTATTAAACCCTTAAATCGGATCTCTGGATTAAAAGTTATAATTGTTTTTATCCAAACTGACTGTCAGTGTGCTAAAGTGACTGTCAGTTTGAATGTCAATTTGTGTTAACTGACAGTAGTCCAGAGAGGTTGTTTTTTGAGCCAAAATTTTTGACCTAAACTGACTGTCAGTTTGTCTAAACTGAATGTCAGTTTGCTTTTCGACCTCAGGTGGTTTTATTTGAGCTTCTGTTTGATCTGGACGTTTTGTGGTTAAAACTGACTGTCAGTTTGTGAGACTGACTGTCAGTATATGATGTTTTCTTTCCATATACGATCACAAACGGCTAGCTATTTTTTTATCCGTAAATTTTGTCAGCCGTTAAGTTTGAGACTGACTGTCAGTCTCCCATACTGACTGTTAGTTTGCACTGATTTATTTCCATTTTTGACCTCAAACGGCTAGCTGAGTTTTCTCCGGATTTTACTTCTTTCTGGTCGTGACCCAAACTGACTGTCAGTTTGGTAAACTGACTGTCAGTTTGAGCTGCTGATTTTCAGCTCGAGCTCCAACAGTTCTTTTGATCCTTGAGGCTATAAATAGAGGTTTTGAGTAGATGTTTTGAACACTAAGCAGCCTCCTCTCATACACATACTTCAGCTTTTGCATTTGGAGTTAAAATCTTGATCTGTTGATCAAGTCGAGAGTTTTTGTGATCCACCGAGTGTTCAGTTCGCATATCTTTGCATACTTTTAGTTTCTCGGTGATTGTTGGAGGTCTAGAAGAGATCTTGCTGCTTATTACTCTTGGTGAACGCCCTCACCTAGACGGTTTGGTGGCGTGACCGTTGATCTCTCCTGTTCGAAGATTGTTTGAGAGGTTCGGCAAGATTGTACAAGGCATTGGTTCTCGCCTTTCCGGAGTGGACAAGGAGCAACCACTAGTGAGTAATATCCTTCGTGGATATTGAAGCAAGACTCAATTCACTTGAGTGCTTCAACAAGTACCACACTCAATGCCAACTAGAGGAGACCGGACGTGTCTCCGAGACCTCGGGAAAAATCTTGTGTTCGTTCTCTCTATCTTTTCTTTTTAATTTATTGAATTGCAATTTGATTCTTCTCTTTGCAAAATTTGTTCTTACTTAAAGTTTTTTTAAGCCTCCTATTCACCCCCCTCTAGTTGGCATCCTTGATCCTACAATTGGTATCAGAGTGTGGTCTCTCGATTAATTAGGCTTTACCGCCTAGAGAGAGGATGACATCAAATGAGGGCTTTCATCTCGGTCATACCGGACGTGCGCCTATCTTTGATGGGACTAACTATCCCTATTGGAAAGTGCGCATGTCGGTATTTCTAGAGGCTATGGGGCTTGATGTATGGGACATCGTTAAACTTGGTTTTACCCTCCGGATGATCCGGCAAGTCACTCCGATGACGACAGGAGAAAATTACATTTAAATGCCTGGGCCAAAAATGCGCTCTTTGCCGGTTTATCTTTAAACGAGTTCAACCGTGTGAGCAATCTCACAACAGCTCACAAGGTTTGGACCACCCTTGAAGAAATTTATGAGGTTACGACTAAAGTTAAAGAGGCAAAGTTTCTCATGATAAGGCAACGATATAAGACAGTCACCATGTCGTCAACCGAGTCTGTGGACTCCATGTTTAGTTGGTTGAACAACATTATAAATGAACTCAAGGGGCTATGAGTTGTTTTTACTGACCTTGAAATTGTAAGAAAGATGCTCAGGGCTCTTCCAGAAAGCTTCGACACATTGGTGACGGTACTCACCAACTCAGATCTATCAACCACCACACCAACTGATCTCAATGGGAATCTCATCACCCATGATATGCATCGAAAGGAGAAGAAGGAAGCAGTCGAACCTTCGGAGACAAAGAAGAATGCGTTGGCTTTCAAAGCCGGCTCCAAGAACGACTCAAGCGATGGCTCCTCCGATGAAGATCTAGCTCTCATGGTAAAGAACACTCAAAAACTTCTTAGCAGGTTACACAAGAAGGGTGTCAACATCGACACACGACCAAAGGGGCCGAAGCAATCAAATTTCAAGGACATCATATGCTACGGATGTCACGAAAAGGGACACATAGCATCAAGATGTCCAAACAAGAACAAGACTTGGAACAAGAAGTAGAAATTCTTCAAGAAGAGCAATGACGCAACCAAGGAAGCATGCTTCGGAGAATGGATGTCCAGAGGAGAAAGCTCCAACTCCGACTCCGACAATGAAGGAGGTTGCTCCAAGAAGCTAGCTGGACTAGCTCTCGGCAACACTTCGACTAGTTCACCCCTTTATCTTATGGCTAAGGGTGATGAAAAGGTACATTCTTCTGACCCTTCATATGATGAACTTGTTGAAATGATCACTAAATTGAATGAAGTGTTTGGAATCACTAAAAAGAAGTATAGAGCACTTAAAGAAGAGCATTTTTCTTTACCTACTCAATACTCAGAATTAAAAGATTCATATGAAAGTCTGCTCATTAAAGATATTACACATGCTCCATCTAAGGTTGATGTAGCCATTTCATGTGATCTAGATGACACTCCTTCTCATGCTATTCCTACTTGTTCTCTTGATATTCCATATGCTTCAAATGATACAATTTTAAATGAAAATAATGAACTTAAGGCACAAGTTGAAAAACTTGGAAAAGGTCTAGAAAATTACTACAAAGGAAAAGTATCTCTAGATCTTATTCTTAGCAAACAAAAGTGCTCATTTAGAAAAGAAGGACTTGGATACTTTCCGAAGAAAGGGAAGAAACCAAGTACAAAAACTATTTTTGTAAAAGCATGCAACACATTTTGCTTTAAATGCCATGAAACTGGTCATTCGCATGAAGCATGTCCTTTAATGACTCCAAACTATTTTGATACTTGCTACATGCTTCAAAGATTGAAAAAAGGGTATGCTATAGCAAAGTTTGTTGGTGCACCCATTCTAAATAAAAAGAAGAAATCAATTTGGGTGCCCAAAACTTAGATTGCTGACATTGAAGGACCCAAAAAGATTTGAGTACCTAAAAAGACTTGATTCTTTTATGCAGGTAAACTACAAGACCGGTGGGAAGTATTGGGTACTAGACAGCGGATGCTCCGAACATATGACCGGAAACAAGAAGTTGTTCACCTCATTAGAAGACAACTCGAGCGAAAATCAAAAGATCACCTTTGGCGACAATCGTCAAGGAAATGTGGTAGGCTTGGGTAAAATTGCAATATCAAATGATCTCTCAATCTCAAATGTCTTACTCGTTGAATCTCTGAATTTTAATTTGCTTTCCATTGTACAAATTTGTGATTTTGGATTTCGTTACACATTTTATTCTAAAGAAGTTTTAGTTGAAAAGTTGAAAGACAATTCCTTGATTTTCAAAGGCTTTTGTTTTGGAAATCTTTATCTGGTTGATTTTAATTCAAAAGATGGATCTCTTTAACATATTTTGTCTCTCAAATCTCAAAAAGTTGGCTATGGTATAGAAGAATTGCACATGTTGGAATGCATCAACTCAAAAAACTTTTGAAACGTGATTTGGTTATTGGCTTAAAAGATGTGAATTTTGAAAAGGATAAACTCTGTAGCGCTTGTCAAGCTGACAAGCAAGTAGATACTTCACATCCAATTAAGCGTGTTCTTTCAACTTGCAAACCTTTGAAACTGCTGCAAATGGATTTATTTGGACCTTCTGAGTTCCAAAGTATCGGGGTAACAACTATGGTTTTATTATTGTTGATGACTTTACTCGCTACACTTAGGTTTTCTTTATTTCCCAAAAATCTGAAACCCCCAATTTTTTTAAAAGTTTTGCAAAACATGTTTCAACTGAATTCGAACTTTCCATCAAGAAAATTCGTAGTGATCATGGTGGAGAATTCGTTAATTCAACTTTATTTGATTTTTGTGACCTCTTGGAATCAAACACGAATTTTCTACTTCTTACACTCCACAGCAAAATGGAGTTGTAGAAAAGAAAAATCGAACATTATTAGAATGGCAAGAACTATGCTTAGTGAGTATGATACTCCTACTCGCTTTTGGGCTGAAGCTGTGCATACCTCTTGGTATTCTATTAATCGGCTTTATTTGCATCCTCTTCTGAATTTAATTCTTTATGAACTTCTTATTGGGCGTAAGCCAAACATTTCTTATTTTCGAGTTTTTGGTTACAAATGCTACATTCTTAAGAAAAGGAACTTTGGTGGTAAATTTCAAAGAAGAGTAGATGAAGGCTTTTAAGTCGGATACTCTACCACTAGTAAAGATTATCGCTTTTTTAACAAAAATACAAGTTGCATTGAAAAATCTTGTGATGTAGAATTTGATGAAACTAATGGCTCGCAAAAAGAGCAAGTCTCTCATGAAGTTTCAGGTGAAGATCTTCAAGAAGCTGTGAAGAACATTACCATTGGAGACATCAAACCAAGAGAAGATGATCAAGAAGGTGATGAGAACATTGAGAATGATGATCAAAATGTATCATCACCTCAAACTAATCCTCCAGAACCAAATCAAGAAGAAGCAGCACAAGATGAAGCTCCAAGACAACATCATACCATCACCAAGGATCACCCTATAGACCAAATATTGGGTGATGTCAGTAAGGGTGTTCAAACTCGCTCTCGCATTGCTTCTTTTTGTGAACATCATTCTTTTGAATCATTTTTAGAACCTAAACATGTAGATGAAGCTCTAAATGATCTTGATTGGGTAAATGCTATGCATAAGGAACTTAATAATTTTTCTAGGAATAAAGTGTGGACTTTAGTTGAAAGACCCAAGGATCATAATGTAATTGGAACAAAATGGGTCTTTAGAAATAAGTAAGATGAAAATGGTGTAGTAATTAGAAATAAAGCCCGTCTTGTTACATAAGGTTTTACTCAAGTCGAAGGTTTAGACTTTGGTGAAACTTTTGCACTTGTGGCAAGACTTGAAGCTATTCGTACGCTTTTTACTTATGCATCATATTTTAATATTAAATTATTTCAAATGGATGTAAAAAGTGCTTTTCTAAATGTTGAAATTTTTGAACTAGTTTTTGTGGAACAACCTCCTGGTTTTGAAGATTCTAAATTTCCAAACCATGTGTTTAAACTGTCTAAAGCTCTCTATGGTCTCAAACAAGCTCCTCGTTCTTGGTATGAACGACTTAGAGACTTTTTGTAATCAAAAGGTTTTAAAATTAGGAAGGTTGATACAACTCTCTTTACAAAAATGATTGAAAAAGATTTATTCATTTGTCAGATATATATTGATGATATTATCTTTGGATCTACTAATGAACATTTCTGTCATGAGGTTGGAGAAATGATGTCTAGGGAATTCGAGATGTCAATGATCGGTGAGCTAAGCTTCTTCCTTGGACTTCAAATCAAGCAACTCAAGAACGGTTTGCTCGTCAGTTAAACGAAGTACGTGAAGGACTTGCTCAAGCGTTTTGGGATGAAAGATGCTAAAGCAATCAAAACCCTCATGGCCACAAATGGATATCTCGACATGGACAACAATGGAAAAGCGATTGATTCTAAACTTTATAGGTCTAGGATTGGCAGTTTGCTATATCTTACTGCATCTAGGCCTGATATCATGTTTAGCGTCTGCTTGTGTGCTAGATTTCAATCAGCCCCTAAGGAATGTCATTTAATTGCTATTAAAAGAATCCTTAGGTATTTGAAATGCTATCCCAACCTAGGCCTTTGGTCTCTGAAAGATGCAAATTTTGAATTAATTGGATATTCGGATTCTAATTATGCTGGGTGAAAGATTGATCGAAAAAGTACATCTGGTAGCTGTCAGCTTTTGGGGAGATCATTAGTATCATGGTCATCTAAGAAACAAAACTCTGTAGTTCTCTCCACTACTGAAGTGGAATATGTGTCTACAAGAAGTTGTTGTGCTCAAATCTTGTGGATGAAGCAAACATTTTTGGATTATGAAATTAAATTTGATAAAGTGCCACTCTTGTGTGATAATGAAAGTGCCATTAAAATTGCTAATAATCCTGTTCAATATTCTAGAACTAAGCATATTGAAATACGGCACCATTTTATAAAAGATCATATGGCAAAAGGAGATATTGAAGTGAGTTATATCAGAACTGATTTGCAACTAGCAGATATTTTCGCCAAACCCCTAGATGAGACTAGATTTTGTTTTCTCAGAGGTGAATTGAATATTATTGATATTTCAAATGCTAGTTGATGTGCTAATGGTATTAAAATATATTAAAATATATTTTTGTTCCCTCTCTAGTCAAATCCTCTTTCTGGTCGAATTTGTCCATACTGACAGTCAGTTCATCAAACTGACAGTTAGTTCCTTTGCTCAGGAGCCTAGTCGTAGCCTCTGGTCGAAGTCGTTGACCATGTTGACAGTCAGTTTCACAAACTGACTGTCAGTTATGTTCTTCAACTTTGGTCGTAGCTTCTGGTCAAATTTGGTGACCCACACTGACTGTCAGTTACATAAACTGACTGTCAGTTTCAAAACTCAGTTCTGTGAACTGATTGTTAATACTGTACACTGACTGTCAGTTCCATGTTTCTGGTTTTCGAACTGACTGTCAGTTTATGAAACTGACTGTCAGTTGGGGGCCCCCGAATCCTTAACCCTGTTTTTTCTTTTCTTTGCCCCTTTGCCTCCTCCTCTCGCCGCCGCTGTTTTTCGCCGTCCCCCCTCGTCGCCGTGCCACCGCTCCTCGCCGGCGTTTCCCCCTCGTGCGCCGCCACCACCTCGCCGCTCCTCACCACCGTGGAGCTGTGGGCCGCCTCCTCTTGTTTCTTCTCGCTATTGCCACCACCGTCACCTCTCCTCGTGCCGTGCCTCACCGCCGCCGTGCCATAGCTTCGCTGTGTGCCGTTGTGCTCGCCGGCGTTGAGACCCACCTTGTGCTTCTCTAGCCCGTGCCGTGCCTCCTTCTTCAGCCTTTCTGTTCGACGTCATCATTATTCGTCGGCTTCCTCTGCTCAGTTCGCCTTCCTCTGTTCAGGTCCCTATTTCTTCTTCTCTCCTCTGTTTTTTTTTCGATCATGTCTGATCAGCCGGGACCTTCTCGTCGTGTTGCCCGATGGAAGAACGCGGCAAACAGCAGTCGTTCATCAGGTCAGCAGACTAAGACCCATTCCTCGCCTCCGCCCAAGCATGTCCCCATGGATTATTCCCGGTGGCATGCAAGCCGCCTCCGCACCCTTCACGCCAAAACCCCTATCTCTCGCCGCGTCCCACTGGTCGCGATGCGTGCGACGTCCTCACCTTCTACACAAACCTCCATCTCGATCTTTTCACTAGTGTTTACAGCCGAGTCCCCATATTCGCCCACCGCTCTCTGTCCTGGCAGACGATTGCCTCTCGCACAGGCACGTCTCCCTGGCAGATTCTTTCGCCTCTGTTGGGATCCGTGATCTAGTCGCTGATTCCTCCCTCCACTGGGCCGATAAGCCCATTCGTCAGTTCTACTCCACCGTCTTTGTCTCTCCTCAGCGTGACTTTCTTACCTTCATGACAGGCCTCCAGGTCCACACTGTCACGAAGAAGCAGATTGAGACCGCTCTCGAACTGGTTCGCCCCGCTTCTGGGCGCCAGCTCCACACTCTTCCCGACCTTGAGCATCGAGAGGTGGCCATGCTGTATTCTGGCCCCTTTCAACTCCGTCACATTGCTGGCCTGCGCCGCGATGTTGACCTGGCTCTTAGGATTCTGCATCTTACTTTGGTCCCTATGACCGGAGACAGAGCCAGGGTCACCTGCCTTGCCCTCCATGTTCTTATCTCTATCTTCCAGGAGGAGCCGTTCGATGTTGTTGATCTCATTATCAGTGAGATTCAGCACGTCCTTCTCTCTCCGCGTCGCCAGCTGCTGTACGCTCCGTACATCATGGCGGTGCTTCTGCACATTTGAGTCGTCGATTCTGAGCTCTCGCGGCCCCATCAGCCTCTTCAATTCTGTCCTCCGGGCCAGGCAGATCGCCGTCTCGGTGCCCGCCCTGCAGCTGCTGCTGACCCTGATTCTCCCACATTTGATGATGATGCTGTGGGGGAGTCAGAGGATGAGGCTCCAGCTCCGGAGACTGATCTGGCTCCAGCTGCAGATGCGAGCATCGGGTCGTCCTCATCTCAGTTCCAGCAGGTCATTCAGACCCAGCAGCAGATCTTGCGCACTCAGTAGGAGCATCATCAAATCCTGCTTCGTCTGTTTGCCCAGCAGGAGGAGATTCTGAATCGCTTGCCTTCGTCTGCTACACCAGCCCCTCGCAAGAGGGCCAGCCCAGCTGCGTCTTCTCCGGGATCAGCCTCAGGGCCTGCTGCACCAATTCCGGCACCAGCTTCTCCAGCTCCGGTCGCTACTCTTCCGATATCCCCAGCCGTCGACGCTACTGGATCTCCTGCACGCTCCGGAGATATAGCAGTCCTAGGCATATCTTCTAATGATGAGCATTAGGCTCTATTTTCATGTATTAGCTCCATTTTTGTGCTTGATGCCAAAGGGGGAGAAGTATTTTATGACTTTATTCTGGATTTTTATAGTTGGTTATGTGGATTGGTTATGGATATGCTTATGTTATTGTTGGATGAGATTATGTTATTGATATATGGATATTGACTTTTTATATATATGATGGATGATTATTCTGATATCTTTTCTGTGGATATAATGGTTTATATATTTGTGATGCTCCGATATCTGTCTATGCTCTGATATTTGTCTTGGTTGTGATATATATGATGATGAGTTAGTCTTTACTGTATGCCCTGGATTTGTGATTTCACGAATTATTCTTATGCTCAGGGGAAGAATTATAATCTTATGCCACTACTACAGAAATGCATTCCACTAACCCATATCTTCTAACGGTTATAAGCAATCTGGGAAAAATCCAATAGAATAGGACGACAGCGGCGGAGAAGAGGCTTTTTACTATCGGTTAGACACTGGTACACCGTTAGTGAAATGCAAATATTTTTTACTATCGGTCATTACTGTACAAACCGATATAATATATGAAATAGTACTATCGGTTTTCCATTCGTAACTGATAGTAAAATTATGCACTTTATACTATCGGTTCGTACTGTACCAACTGATATAATATATGAAATAGTACTATCGGTTTTTCATTCATAACTGATAGTAAAGTTACGCACTTTATACTATCGATTCGTACTGTACAAACCGATATAATATATTAAATAGTACTATCGGTTTTTCTTGCGTAACTGATAGTGAAATTATTGACTTTTTACTATCGGTTCTTACTGTACTAACCGATATAATAGAGTAAAGTTTACTATCGGTTATATAAAACAAACCGATAGTAAAATGACGTCATATAAACTAATTGTTATGACAGTGGGGACCTTATTTTACTATCGGTTTGTGTTTTTGAACCGATAGTAAAATTGTACAACTTAATTAGGTCGACCCCTGCTCTGTGCTCTGCATGTTGGAATCATTTCTACCGTACGTGCATCCACGCTCCAAGCTAGAGTGATCTGGAGAAGCTAGCTGAGAGGTTGATCATAATTCCATCCCCCTCGATATTGTTATCTTCTCATCACCTCTCTCTCTCGATCACTCTTTCAGACTCTCCCTCTCTCTTTACTTGCAATTCATTAAACTAGATACATGTAGCTCCAAACTAGCTAGAAGGCTAGGTTGGCTAGCCAACTATAGCTTGCTGAAGTTAAGCAGCTAGCTAGCTGGCTCTTCCAATTAATGCATCAAGTTAATTAGGGTTTCATATATACAAATTCATTTAATGTAATTAAGCAGCTATACACACATATGGCCTAGCTAATTATGTTTCATGCATATATGCATGCCCTGAGTCATTAATTATTTATTTCAATTTGTCAATTTTGTGAAATAATTGAAGATGGACCGAGAATATTGGATGTATGGAATAAAACGTACTACTGTTGAGTATTTGGAGGGAGTGAATGGGTTTATTAAATTTACTGAGCAAGAAAAGGCGAAGAAAGGAGAGAAAGATATGCATTGTCCTTGTATAGATTGTATGAAATTAAAAAGGTTTGGCAACTCTGATCAGATTAGGAGTCATTTGATTCGTCGTGGTTTTAATGCACGCTATACCCGTTGGATATGGCATGGTGAAGATCTTGAGGAAACGAGCACCGCTACCACTCAGCAGCACCCGGAAGTGGATTGTAGTAATGATGATCATGATCAGAACATTGGTAATGTTCATTCGGAAGTCCATGTAGATGACGACAATTTAGATGAAATGTTACGTGATGTAGAAGAAGATTACAGCGAAAACGATTTAGCTAAATTTGAGAAATTAATTGTTGATTCTGAGAAGCCTTTGTTCCCCGGATGTGCAAAATTTACAAAATTGTCTTATGTGTTGAGATTATATAACTTGAAGGCAAGCAACGGTTGGAACGATAAGAGTTTCACGGCGCTATTGGATCTGTTAGCGGACATGCTTTCAGAGGGAAATGAGTTGCCAAGATCGGTTTACCAGGCCAAAAAACTATTGTGTCCGTTGGGAATGGAAATCGAAAGAATACATGCATGCCCAAATGATTGTGTTCTGTACCGTAACGAGTACGAGGATTTGCATGTTTGTCCAAGATGCGGCGCATCGTGGTATAAGCATGGGGACAGAATTTATCACAATGGATGTGATGAAGTAAAGAAAGGGCCTCTGGCCAAAACTGTGTGGTATTTGCCTGTGATTCCTAGATTGAAACGGCTGTTTGCAAATCCGAAAGATGCGAAGTACTTGCGTTGGCATGTTGAAGGTCGGAAACAAGACAGAAAACTAAGACATCCAACTGATTCCATTCAATGGAGAAACATTAACAGAACATTCGGTGAGTTTGGCGGCGAAGTGAGGAATATAAGGTTTGGGCTGAGTACCGATGGTATGAATCCACACGGAAATATGAGCAGTCGACATAGCACTTGGCCAGTTCTTTTATGCATCTACAATCTTCCTCCTTGGTTATGTATGAAGCGCAAGTACATCATGATGTCGTTACTAATTTCAGGACCCAGACAACTCGGGAATGATATTGACGTGTTTCTATCACCGTTAGTCGAGGACTTACATAAATTGTGGAGCGAAGGGGTGCGGGTGTGGGATGCACATAAGCGAGAGAATTCCATGTTGCGGGCCATGATATTTTGCACCATAAATGATTTCCCGGCCTATGGAAATTTGTCGGGGTATAGTACGAAAGGAGGCAAGGCTTGTCCTATTTGCCTAGATGAAACTGAAAGTATGTGGTTATCGAACTGCAGAAAAACAGTGTACATGGGTCACCGCAGATTCCTTCCGATGCATCACGCCTACCGTAAGAAGAGAAAGTCATTCAATGGGAAGCCTGAGAAAGGATCAGCCCCAGTGTTTGTGACTGGTAAGGAGCTTTACTTGCGCGTGAAGGACATCAAAGTTGAGTTCGGTAAATGTTCTAAACCTCCAGGAAAAAATGTTTGGAAGAAGAGATCGATTCTTTGGGATCTGCCATATTGGGAGCACTTAAAAGTTCGACATTGCATTGATGTCATACACGTAGAGAAAAATGTTTGTGACAGTTTGATTGGTTTGTTGTTGAACATTCCAGGAAAGACGAAAGATGGCATCAACGTTCGCCGTGACATGCTCGACATGGGCATAAGGACTGAGCTTGCACCGTTGGAGAAGGGAAAGCGGACATACCTCCCCCCGACCTGCTATACTTTGTCAAAAAGAGAAAAAAACAGAACTCTGTCAGTGCCTACATGGTGTTAAAGTTCCATGCGGGTATTCTGCGAACTTGAAAAACTTGTGTCCATGAAAGACTTGAAACTGGTTGGTATGAAGTCCTATGATTGTCATGTACTGATATCACAAATGCTTCCCATTGCTATCAGAGGCATTCTCCCAGTCAAAGTCAGAGAGACAATTACAAAGCTATGTTATTTCTTCAACACAATATCTGGCAAGGTACATAAGCGTGTACTCCTAGCAAGTTAATTAGCTCCATTCGTGGAACTTGTCAGATTTTTTGGATCTGAATATTTGTTGCAACTGTGTCCTTGCAGGTAATTGATCTGGATGGACTGGACGATTTGCAACGCGATGTGACTACAACTCTTTGTCAGCTGGAGATGTATTTCCATCCATCCTTTTTTGATGTTATGGTCCATCTAATTGTTCACCTTGTCAGAGAAATTAAGTTTTGTGGACCCGTGTTCCTGTGCTACATGTATCCATTTGAGAGATTTATGGGTATCTTGAAGGGATATGTAAGGAATCGACATCGGCCTGAGGGCAGTATCATTGAAGGTTATGCCGCCGAGGAGGTGATCGAATTTTGCACCAACTATATGGCCGAGGTTGACCCAATTGGCGTTCCTACGTCCCGGCATGAGGGCATGCTTCAGGGCATTGGAACGAATGGATTTAAAGCAGTCATCCCCTCTAGTGATCTGTATGCAAAAGCCCATTTTTGGGTCTTACAGCACATGACAGGGGTGGAACCATACATACACGAGCACAAGGAAATGTTACGGAAACAGAAACCCTCGAAGCCAGAGATTTGGGTCACCAGAGAACATAATAGGAAGTTTGCTGGGTGGATCGAAAATAGTCCTGCAAGCTTCTGAGGGCGACGTAGATGAAGTTGTTACATGGTTGGCCAGAGGGCCTAGATTTACTGTAGGAACTTGGCAGGGGTATGACATCAACGGCTATTCATTTTACACAAGAACTCAGGACGAGAAGAGTACTATGCAATGTAGTGGAGTGACACTACTTGCTATTTCGGAGGATGCCAGGGCAGTAAGAGAACTTGACTCATATTACGGTGTTATTGAGGAAATATGGGAGCTCGATTATGTATTACTTAAGATTCCTCTGTTTCGATGCCAATGGGTCGAAATCCCTCGAGGTGTTAAAGTCGACAATTATGGGTTTACTCTCGTCGATCTCAGTAGAGTCGCACACCAAGATGATCCATTTATACTTGCTGAGCAAGCCACACAGGTGTTCTACATCGTTGACCCAGCCAACCCAAAGTTGCGCGTTGTCCTTCACAGTAAGAGACGTATTGTTGGGGTCGAAGACATTGTGGATGAAGAAGAGTATGATCAGTTCGACGAACTACCTCAATTTTTAGATGGAATTCTTCAATCTGTCCCTACCGAAGATATTGACGAAACAAGTTACCTGCGAGACGACCACGAAGAAAGATTATGGGTGGACAACCATTCTTGACTAATTTGCAATATGTAAGTGACGTATATTACTTGGATCTTTAATCGAAGAATTCTTCAAATCATTTTTCAAAAATTCTTTGGGAAAATATACGTGATGCATTGAGAATCATTTATGCAAATTTTCATTTCAATTGGAGTATATACTTGATTTGAGCAATAATTGATTCTTTTCACAAATCAATATGAAAACTGCAAATTTTCATTCCATGATTGGTCTTTACTGTTAATTTATTTCAAAATTATTGGAAGTCATTTGCATGGGGTTTCAGGTGTCTTTACAAGTGCAAAATGATGTACTGAGACCCATCTGTAATTATTCTCAGGAAATCCCTTTAGATCAATTTAACAGTATTCTACTATCGGTTTCAACTTCCAAACCGATATGAAATTAACATATACTATCGGTTTATTGCCATAAAACCGATAGTAAAATACAATGCAAAATGATGTACTGAGATCATCTGTAATTGTTCTAAGGGAAATCCTTTAGGGTCAATAACATTATATTTTACTATCGGTTTCAACTGCCAAACCGATATGAAATTAAACTCTACTATCGGTTTATTTTTCATAACCGAGTAATTTATACTGTGTTATTAGCCCCTGTTCTTAGTTTACTATCGGTTTGGAATAATAAAACCGATAGTGAACAATGCCAACACTCAAACCCTAACTTACATGTTTTTACTATCGGTTTGGTGGTTATGAACTGATAGTAAAGATTCATATATTAGGTTATAACCTCGCACGATTTTCCCTTCAGTGCAACTGAGCACATTCCAAATACTCACGCACGGAAAACCCTAGCTTCCCCGACGTTTGCTTCTTCGCTCCTCTGCGCCACCATTGCCGATCGCAATCTGGTTCTCCACCGCCTCCGGCCACTGCATTGCGCCACCGTCTCCGGCCACTCCACAAACGACTGTAAGTGTTCTTGACCAAATCGCTCGCGTCAATTGCTTAAATTTATATGCAATGGTTCATATGTGGTTCAATGGATTACAAATATAAAACTAGAGTAAAATTCATGAACTACAAACTTGATAGCTATGAGAATGACAGAATTGATGAAAATCACTAGCAATTTGTCATACAGTGTAGTCCACTATCGGTTTCTTATTTAGAACCGATAGTAAATACCTTAAACTGAATTTTCTGTTAATTATTTCCCATTTTCTAATTTTCATCTGAAATTTTGGTTCATTTAAATTTTAACAGACTTTATGTTCTTGCAGAGAGACTAGCATAGTTTGCAATGCTAATCTTATATATTTTACTGAATACAAACTTGATTACTATCGGTTTTACTTGGAAAACCGATAGGAAATAGGGTATGTCATAGTTTGCACTGCTAATCTGAATTTTCTGTTAATTACTTCTCATTTTCTAATGTTCATCTGAAATTTTGGTTTATTTAAATTTTAACAGACTTTATATTCCTGCAGAGAGATTAGCATAGTTTGCACTGCTAATCTTTTAAATTTTTCTGAATACAAACTTGATTACTATCGATTTTACTTGGAAAACCGATAGGAAATAGAGTATGTCATAGTTTGCACTGCTAATCTGAATTTTCTGTTAATTACTTCCCATTTTCTAATGTTCATCTGAAATTTTGGTTCATTTAAATTTTAACAGACTTTATGTTCCTGCAGAGAGACTAGCATAGTTTGCACTGCTAATCTTTTAAATTTTCCTGAATACAAACTTGATTACTATCGATTTTACTTGGAAAACCGATAGGAAATAGAGAATGTCATAGTTTGCACTGCTAATCTGAATTTTCTGTTAATTACTTCCCATTTTCTAATGTTCATCTGAAATTTTGGTTCATTTAAATTTTAACAGACTTTATGTTCATGCAGAGAGACTAGCATAGTTTGCACTGCTAATCTTTTAAATTTTCCTGAATACAAACTTGGGTACTATCGGTTTTACTTGGAAAACCGATAGGAAATAGAGTATGTCATAGTTTGCACTGCTAATCTGAATTTTCTGTTAATTACTTCCCATTTTCTAATGTTCATCTGAAATTTTGGTTCATTTAAATTTTAACAGACTTTATGTTCATGTAGAGAGACTAGCGTAGGGCACAACAATTTTAGTTATGAATTTTATCATGTACCTTTCTTCATATCAATTGATGGTCTATTCATGGAATTTTAGGTAAAGCCATGTCGGCATCTTCCTCGGTTGATAGTAGTGATTCGGCGAGGGCGAACGTAGATGGCGCTGCCTCGTCCCAGCGCAAGAGGAAGGCGCGAGGCGTGACGATGTTGGGCCGTTTGGCCAAACGCGCGGATCTTTCATGTGAGTTCAACCAGTTCGGGAGACCGATCGGGAAGAACGCCGGCCACTATGCTGCCTATGTTGGTTTGTTGGCGAAGGAAAGGGTGAAGATCACCGTCCAGAGCTGGAAGGACGTCAAGGCCGACGAGAGGGATAGGCTGTGGGCGGAAGTGAAGGTAAAATTAATCAAAATCACTGAACTCTTGAGTAATCACATTCCCTTGGTTTACCTAGAGATTAGGTAAGTCCTGCTTATATGCACCATTTGAAACAGGCCAAGTGGAACATCCCCGACGATGATCCCAAGATAGCTTGCTTGAAGGACATGAACAACACGTGGAAAACCTTTAAGAGCGTCCTCGTCAGTACCTTCCTCGCTAAAGGCAAATTTCCATGCGAGAAGTGCCCCTTCATAACGGAGGAGGTATGGGAGCAATTCGCCCAACAGAAGGGGACTCCTGAATTCAAGGTATGTATGGTTCCTTTGCTTGGTTACACCATTGTATGCAGTAAGCAGCGGTGCATTAATTTTCTTGTTTCTGGTACGAAGGCCCTCAGTGAGAAGAACAAGGCAATCCAGAGGAGGAACGACCACCCACACCGGCTCAGCTCTCGCGGCTATGCGAGGAAGGAGGAGCAGTGAAAGAAGGCTGAAGACGAGGCGTCGAATTTCGTCGACTCCCCTGACCTACCACTCTCCGAGATCCGCGATCAGCAATGCAAGCGCTGGTGGCTGGCCAGAGGGACCGTGTCGGCCACGAGGACTGTGGCGTTCCCAAACCCCAGGGACGTCGAGGTCATGCAGCGACTCGTAAGTTGGCTAACTTCCTGGTTGGAATCATAGAGTGTGGTAGAAAAAACTATGATCACTAGTTTGCGCACAAGTTTGTATATATTTCTTCCTCACAATGGAGAGCTTTGAATGTAACAGATCTCTTGCTCGAAGAAGGCGACCGAAGGATTGTTCACTCCCCATAGAGAGAACGACATCCTTACCCGGGCTCTAGGGAACAAGGAGCATCCAGGGCGGACGCGAACCGTGGGGGTTGTGGTGCCATGGAAGGAAGGCTTCTCGGAGCCCGGGCAAAAGGCAAAGAAGGCTGGCAGCTGGAAGGAAAGGGAAGTGGAGCTATCTCAGAAGATATGGGCAGATGTGACTGCACAATTCGCGGACATATTCACTCAAATGAACGAGAAGTATGAACGCCTCAGCCGAGTTGTGCAGTCCAAGGGTTTAGATCCAGCTGCCGAGGTTGACGCTGCCAGGCCGAGTAGTTGCGGCTCGAAGGTTCACGTGGATCCGGTGGACCTGATCGAGGTATTGCAACTCTTGAGCTATATATGCAGTTCGGTTGATGCCACTCCCGTTACGTTAGAATTGTTTCGCTAACCTGTTATAATTGTTGCAAATTGCAGAAGCCGGAGAGCTGTAGCCTATCGATCAACATAGGCGACAAACCTGTAGTGGTTGCAAACGGGGTCGTATACCAGTCTTGGGAGGATGTCCAGATCCACTGCGTACCTCTGGAGCCTGGATTCGCAAAGGTACAAGTGGACATGGCCCTCCTGGGCTACAGCTCTTTTCCGTTGCCCGTCCCAACGGACGAAATGCGGACAATTGGAGAGGCATTGGGCTCGTACATACAGTGGCCCAAGAAGGGTGTTAGACTACATGAGGTAAACCCTAGCCATTCTAGCTTACAACTCAGTTAATATACTCAATTTGCAAAATCTAACTTATGCGTTTGTACTTAAAGTGGACGATGGATACCAGCTCACTTCCTGAGGACACCACCCCCGCCACAACGCATGAGCGAGCTCCTTCGGCCCCCATGCCTCCTCCGACGGCCTCAAACCCTTCGCCATCAAATGAGACCGGCGGCACCACACCCCAACCTTCGAAGGTATACACTCACTCCCCGCCCAAAGGCAAGGGCAAGGCCAAAGGCAAGGCCAAACAAAGCCAGCCGGGTACGTTCAAGAACGGGTCCCCACTCGTGTCGGAGTACCTTCTGCGCAATATGGATCAAATAACCAGAAGTCTCCACGAGTGGTACCTGACCCGGTCTAGGCGCCACATCAACTTCTTAGTTCACTTCAGGCCAGGTCATTTTCACCATGAGGCCGGGAGCATATCAGTGGCCCACGAGGATTTGTTCGACCTCCTCAACTGGCGGGAGCTTGATATATCCATCATACGGACTGGAGTCCTGTGAGTTTGCTGTTGTCTGAAGTTATTACAGTTCGTTTCATAAATCTAATCACTTTGTATGCACTACTTACTAATGTCTACTTTGCATCCAGGTGCATGTATAGGCTGGTGTCGATGAGGGCATGTGACAAGGTGGGTTTCCTCGACCCAGAGAAAATAAGCCTCACGATGTTAGAGCACGACCAAGCACATGCGGAGGAATACATATCAAGGGCACTACTAGCGCAGCAGGACCGAGAGTTCATCCTTGCGCCGTACCACCAAAGGTTAGTGCATTTCCTACTAATTTAACTCATTCTTGTATGTTACGCCTAACATATGTATGAAACGGTTCGCTTATATATGCAATGTAGGGGCCACTGGGTCCTCGCCGTCATTTGCCTATGGATGAATGAGGTCTATTACCTCGATTCGATGAGCGACAAGGTGGCGCATGTTTTCACCCTCACATGGCACATAGACACGTAAGTAACATAGTTGTTTTAAATTTTTCTCTGACTAGCTAATTAATGATAACATATTAACCGGCAATGCTAAATTAAATACAGGGCTTTCAAAAATTATACTAGTGCTGGAGGGAGGCATGACGCGTCGAAGAGCACAACAATTTCTTGGAAAGAATATGAGGTAATTAATACGGATGGAAGTACTCATAATGAGTCTTTTAATTTAAGCTTAATTAGTTCTTTCGAGTTAATGTGGGTTTATGTCTTTGCATATGCAATTTTCCCAGTGCCATCAGCAGCCACAATCGTGGGAATGTGGCTTCTATGTCATGAGATTCATGTATGACCTGATCAGGAGAAACTTTGCCCAATTCCCTAAGGTAACCATTTTTCCTAACTCAAAGTCGAACTTTAATTGGATGTGACGTACGATCCTAACTTCATACACGCATATATGCAGAGCGCCATGTTGAAAGAGCAATATGAGTTGTCTCAATTGAAGGAGCTGCGAACAATTTGGGCTCAATATGTCATAGAAGAAGTGGCTATCAATGATCGATTGTAACTGACTTGTGTAATATATATTGAATGTGTTGATTGCTGTATTTGTGAATAAACTCAATATGTGAATAGATTCATTGATGTATTTGTGAATAAACTCGATCAATATGTGAATAAATTCAATCTGTCCAATGCATGTGTATATTACTGTATTAGTGTATTTGTGAACAAATTCAATATGTGAATATTGGTGTATATTTGTAAATATTGGTGTATTTGTGAATGATCCAATGTATCACTGTATTGCTGTATGTATATGTGCAAGATTCCAGTACTAACTGTGTCGAGTACATAACCGATAGGAAAAACTACACAGTACTATCGGTTATATACTATAACCAATAGAATAAATATTCCAGTACTATCGGTTCATATACAACAACCGATAGAATAAAGTTTCCAGTACTAAATGTGTCTATACAATACTATCGGTTTAGATCCCAGCCGATAGAAAAAACATACACATTACTATCGGTTTAGATCCTAGCCGATAGAAAGAACCTACACAATACTATCGGTTTATATACGAGCCGATAGAAAAAACGTACACAATACTATAGGTTTAAATCCGAGCCGATAGAAGAAATAGTCGATAGCGATTAGTGAACGTTGGGAATGTAGATGTTTTACTAACGGTTTTCAACCAATAGAAGTGTGCTACGTTTCTACTATCGTGCCGATCACTATCGGTAAGAGAACCGATAGTAGATTGGATTTTTAACCGATAGTGAAAAGCATTTTTGTAGTAGTGTGCATACATTCAGGGGGAGCTATTCATTTTTTATTATTATCAAACACTTGCTGTCATCAATCATCAAAAATGGGGAGATTGTTGCATCTAGGCCTTTATGTCTAAACTTAATTTTGATGATTAATGAAAATAAAGTGTTTGAGACTAACTGTGCTTTTGAGATATTTGATACAGAGCTCTGTTGAGAAGATTTGTGAAAGATGAACCCGACATAAAATAAATAGAAGTACAAGTTGCAAAAGAGCAAAGACGAGATGTAATTGCAAACATGAAGATGCAAAGGACCTAAGGTAATCTGAGTTTTCATTTTTACCGATCTCGGCGTTTGGAAGTTGATGGGTTTAGGATCTTATTGTTTAAAATTTAACTGAATAATAAAGAGGGTTGCAAGTCCTCTCTAGACTTCTACATAAACTGAGAAACTACTAGGTCATTGCATTGCATCTTTTTCGGTTGGATTTGTTTTTGAAAGATTCGGATTTTCAGTTGTGTTTTTGATAGTAGAAGAGATTTTGCATTTTCTAGAAAGATCTAGGCAGATCTGGCTTTTGCTTTTGTTGACGAAAAGATAGCCCTTTAAATTATCTTTCAAACAAGCTATTAAACTCTTAAATCGAATCTCTGGATTAAAAGTTATAACTGTTTTTATTCAGGTTGACTGTCAGTCTGCTAAACTGACTGTCAGTTTGAATGTCAGTTTGTGTTAACTGACAGTTGTCCAGAGAGGTTGTTTTTTGAGCCAAAATTTTTTGACCTAAACTGACTATCAGTTTGTCTAAACTGATTGTCAGTTTGCTTTTTGACCTCAAGTGGTTTTATTTGAGCTTTTGTTTGATCTGGACGTTTTGTGGTCGAAACTGACTGTCAGTATGTGATGTTTTCTTTCCATATACGACCACATACGGATAGCTATTTTTTTATACGTAAATTTTGTTAGCCGTTGAGTTTGAGACTGACTTTCAGTTTGCACTGATTTATTTCCATTTTCGACCTCAAACGGCTAGCTGAGTTTTCTCTGGATTTTACTTCTTTCTGGTCATGCAAACTGACTGTCAGTTTGAGCTGCTGATTTTCAGCTCGAGCTCCAACAGTTCTTTTGATCCTTGAGACTATAAATAGAGGCTTTGAGTAGATGTTTTGAACACTAAGCAGCCTCCTCTCATACACATACTTGAACTTTTGCATTTGGAGTTAAAATCTTGATCTGTTGATCAAGTCGAGAGTTTTTGTGATCCACCGAGTGTTCAGTTCGCATATCTTTGCATACTTTTAGTTTCTCAGTGATTGTTGGAGATCTAGAAGAGACCTTGCTGCTTATTACTCTTGGTGAACGCCCTCACCTAGATGGTTTGGTGGCGTGGCCGTTGATCTCTCCTGTTTGAAGATTGTTAGAGAGGGTGGGTAAGATTGTACAAGGCATCGGTGCTCGCCTTTCCGAAGTGGACAAGGAACAACCACTAATGAGTAATATCCTTCGTGGATATTGAAGCAAGACTCAATTCACTTGAGTGCTTCAACGAGGATTAGGGGAGACCGGGCGTGTCTCCGAAACCTCGGGAAAAATCTTGTGTTCGTTCTCTCTATCTTTTCTTTTTAATTTATTGAATTACAATTTGATTCTTCTCTTTGCAAAATTTGTTCTTACTTAAAGTTTTTTTTAAGCCTCCTATTCAACCCCCCTCTAGTCGGCATCCTTGATCCTACATACGGTACCTAGAAACTACATTAGCATTGTTCTGTAGAAATGCATTTGTAATGTCTTATCATTTATTTGTAATTGCTCAACACTAAAGTAATATTAGAGTTAGTAACATTTAGTAACATTGTGATCCATTTGAGACCTAGTCTTGGTTTTCGCACTAGGCTCGCCAGATCCTAATATGCGGAATAACGGGATCTTACTCAAAATTACTGAAACGCAAAGGTTGATCGAACACAGCTCAAAGTAATTGCACAACTCTTTATTTCAAAAAGGGCTTTACACGTCGAACGTTAGACACACTTGCCTACGTCGAAGGAACTATGAGCTGGATATATGATCCAAGGCTGTAATAATATTCAATGATCTAAACTAGACCTATTACAAGGTATTTATAATCCAATCATACGAGTACGTATCAGACCCAATAACCTAAACGTATTAGACTCATATAACTAACTAACCCCAAACAAATAAGCTCAGTTGTATATATTCGGATCAGATTACAATTCCGACCAGAGGACGTATTCCTTTTCATGGTCGCGAACCAATCCATGGTTGCGAAAACCTTTCCAAACACAGTTAAAGTAGCGAAGCCGTATGCGACTCGACCTAAAGATCCTCCTGGATCATGACTTCCTTGTTGAGAAGGAGCCAACCCCTGTTGCGACCTCTTGATCAAATTGGAGATGTGGAAATTGGGCTTGTCCATGTTCTCTGGTGTACCACCTTGTAGCACGTACTCGTTGACCTTTCCTACCGATTCGAAAAGTCTCCTTTGTGCCATTGCGGGTAGCAGTCACCTTCTTCTCCAGAATCACATCTTCGCATAGAGGTTCATCTCGTTGATAGACCAAGTCTTCAACAATGGTACTATGGTATTTGGCTCATCATCCAGCATTGAAGGCTCGAAGAGTTTGATGTGCTCCACATTAACAACCGAGTAAATATCCATGTATGGAGATAACTCGAGCTGACAAGCATTATTACCCACTTTCCGCAAAATCCGAAAAGGACCATAACGAATAGGTTGGAGTTTCTTACCTTCACCTTTAAGTCTCTTCTTACTCAGATGTAACCATACCATATCACATTTTTTGAATTGAGCATCAACTCGGTGCCGATCATGTCGCACCTTGAACTTGAGTTGAGTTCGCAGCAAGTTCTGTTCAACCTCATAATGGAGCCGTTGAATACCTTCCAAGAACTTTTGTGCTCGATCCTGATCAGATGCTTCCTTGCTGTTCTGTGCTGAGATAGGAATCACAAACTCCATGTCGAAAGGACTCTGTGGTAGAAATCCTAAACAGACCTCAAACGACAACTTTCTAGTCGAACCATGCACTGCTCAATTAAAAACAAACTATAGGTACAGTATGCTTTCATCCCAGGTCTTCGGATGCTTAGAGTTAAAGCCCTTCAAGAGAGGATGAAAAGCCGTACTCCTCTTTAGCTTGGTGTCCATCATCATCCAGAGCGATCGCCAGAAGTGACTAAGGAACCGGGTATCACGATCAAACACAATAGAAATCGGCAGTCCGAAGTGTGTCGAAATGTGTTGAAAGAATATCCGAGCTGCTGCTTCTCCCATGATAGTCTTTCTACTAGGTAATCATTTTGGAAAACCAATCAACGACCACGAATAGATAGTCGTAGCCACGTCGGGTCTTAGGAAATCCTCCCAAGAAATCCATGGATATGCTCTCCCATGGTCGCGATGGAACTGGAAAAGGAGTGTACAAATCTAATTTTCAGTTTGTTGGTTTCGAGATCTGCAGAGACCATAGCCTCGAACAAAACTAGCCACATCCTGCTGCATACGTGGCCAGAACATATGTCGGTGAAAATTTTGCAACGTCTTTGTAACACCAAAGTGACCAGCTACCTTCGATGTGTGCGCTTCTCGCAACCATTGAATTCGAGGTGCTCCATGAGGTATGCAAAATAAGTTGCCCTTGTACCAGAGTCCTTCTCGACGAACGAACTCCGTAGGTTTCCCTGTTTTGAGCTCAGTCAGTGTTGTTTGAAAATTAGGGTCTTCACTATACATAGTGGCATAGTCATCATGACATGAGGGCTCGATCTGCATGAACACTGATAAGCAGAGGGTCGTAACTAGTGGTCGTGACAACATGTCCGTCAATTTGTTGTGTACGCCATTCTTGTACTTAATCACCATATTAAACTGTTGCAGATACGACATCCACTTCATGTGCCAAGCTTGCTGTAGCATGGACTGAGTTTGCAAATATTGCAACGATTGGTGGTCGGTGTGGACAACAGTCTCTTTACCCAAGTGGAAACACCGCTAATGTTTCATGGCCTGATGCAGTGCGCACAACTCCTTATCGTACGTCGAGTAGTTCTTCTGAGCTCCCTGGAATAACTCGGAGTGATATGCCACTGGTCGACCTTCTTGCATGAGCACTGCGCCCATCGCATAACCGAGGCATCGGTTTCTAGCTCGAATGGTTTCTGTAGATTCGACAAAGCTAACACAGGCGCCTCGCTGATCGTCCTCTTCAGCAAGAGAAATGTGTCCTCATGTTTTCCTGTCCACTCGAATTTCTAATCGATCCTAGTTAATGCATGCAACGGAGAAGCCACAATCGAGAAGTGTCGGATGAACTTTCGAAGATATTGGCATGCTCCCAAAAAACTGTGCACGTCCATAACTATTCGTGGTCGTGACCTGTAACACCCTGAGTTAGGGGTAAAAACTTTCTTTTCATGAACACCATGCATGCATGATACCATGTATCTGTAATAGTAGCCAGATCAGTATCTATCTCAAACCCTAAAATCTCAAAATCTTCCCTGTGAATCCAAATCAAGATCAGATAACTCAGATATGATCTATCAGTTACTCTGAACATAAAAGTCTTCAGAAGTCAGATTCAACTCCATCTCTAACTTCCAGATCTATCAATTCTTTTCTGTTTTCGAAAACAGGATTCTAATTACTATTTTAATTACCCTAAATATTCTAAACTCAGATTTAGTCAAGTCTTGACCTAATTCAAATCAGATTACTCTTGGACTATAATCATGGGTATGCCAATACCTTAATCCAGAAAGTTGGCAGCCAAATTATATTGCAAATTAGTCCTTTATCTGATATCTAGAAATCCAAAAAGGCTAAAATCTTCAGATCAATTCCAAATTCAAGATTTCTTCAGTAAATCATTTCTAAATGCTATTTGATACAATTTACACTTCTGTCCAGATTACAAAATCTCATCCTAGATGTCAGAATTCGAAATTTATAAAACTCAGATTCTATTGTACCCTAAAGTACCCTATTTTCGATTTACGTCGAAAATCATCAAATCGTACCAGATTTCATCAAATCTCTTGCTAGATGAGTATAAGGTATAAGTTTATACTCAGCTATGACATCAGATTGCAAATCAACTATCTCTAAGTCAGAAATTACAATTCAGTCCAAAGCAAATTTCCAGATTTTACAATTTAGTCCAAATGGCTGTTTTCGACCTCACCTGCTGTACGCGACCAGGGAAGCTGCAGTTTGACCAGTGCTTGCCATCGACTTCGACCACAGCCGGCACAGTGCACAGCGTGGCTTCGATCACGACCTCGGCTAGCGTTGAACAGTGCCGTGCCTTGCGACCGCGACCACACCGTGTTTCGCCGCTGATCAGCGCCGCTCAAGCCCGAGTTGTTTGCAACCGTGTTTGCATGTACACATGTGTTTGCACCTCAGTTGTTGCCGTGGCCATCTCTACCCAGCTCACCAGCTGCTGCACGCCAGAGAGGAGCTTCGCTGTTTGCCGTTGCTTCAACCCGAAGCCTTCTTCTTCACGGCGCAAGCTTCTTAATCTCCGAGCATTGAGCCTTGCTTCGTATTTGTTTTGCCTATAAATAGCTGCCCCATATTACCAGTACTGCTTTCCAGAGTCTCTCAGAAATTAAACGAAATTCACTTCACTGTTGCCTTCTTCTCCGGCGAGCCGCCGAAGAGGTCAACGACGACAGCTTCACTCACTGCTTTAATCCCAAAATTGACACCACCAGTGAGTTCCCCGTATCTTACTCTCTGTTCTGTACCATTTAATTGAACTCCTATGCACTTCATCGCCGGTGATCGCCGGAAATTGCTGAAATCAGTGAAATGCCCTGTTCCAGTTGCACAAATCAAATTAGCCCGAATTAGCCTTCGATTCAATAGACAAAAATGATCAGTGAGCTATTTTAAGCAAGCCTGTGAAATTGAATGGTGAAATTGACCAAGAACTGGAGTTTTTCGCTAGCCCGAGCTTCACCAGCCGCCGGCGAACGTCGCCAGCCTTCTCCAGTGATTCTCCGGCCAATTCAATCGTGCCAGAAGCTTTCTTATACCTTCTAGATGCTCTCCAAGCAAGGAATCGAGTTCAAACATCGTGTAGCCAAAACCCCCAATATCAGTGTCTTCTTCTCCGGCGCTGGCCACCGGAAAACCATTCCCGGCCGATCCAGCTCCAGAGACCTTGTCCACCAGATGCGCCTTGATCTCCTAAGCAACTTTGCCTACTAGCTCGACTTCCAATTCGGCCTAAATCGGAAGATATAGCTATGCCCTAATTCCTGTCCAGTGCTGTGAATTGAAATTTCAGCCACTGAGTTCATCGCCGGTTTTCATCACTTTCCGGCCACCTCCTGCCCTAGGTCCAGTTGAGTGAATTGTTCCTGTTACTGAGGCCTACCTCCTAGACAAAGTGGTGCATCAATTGGAGCCCTAGATCAAAAGTTATGGTAAGCCCTAGTTTCTGGCCATGCCAGTTCAATGTCAGACTATGTCATCCAGTGGCATTAGCTTATTTCACCTCCTTCCAGTTATGTAAATTGAAAATAACTTTGTCCATTAGACTTGTGGAGTTGTAATCTACATTTCATTCTACTGCCACAAGTAGAGATAATCCTTCTACCATTCATTAACCCTATGTCGATGCCTTGAACCGAATGTCGACCTAAAGACATTCATCGATTTTGGGCAAACCAGCCGCGGACTTAATGTCAATTCCTATATCCTGGAACCCTAGAAGTTCGTAGCACTCATTTTCAGCCCTAATTCTATGATTTAGCCCTAATCAGCTTCTATGGTACCTAAATCCAATTATTTCAGAATCATTAAGACATTCATCTTTGCATTATTGCATGTAGTATAATAATGTATTGAAAAGGTTGTGATTCTTGGTTGCTTGTTTGATCTTTGCTCAGAGTCGGAGCCAGAGTTCGAGGACTTCACTGCTGACCCGACATCAACTGCTGTCTTTCACGACGCGGAAGGCAAGTCATAGTCTTGATCATCTTGAACCTATATTTTATGAATTGTTATGATATGACCTTGAATATAAGTAGTATTGCATGAGAATGGATGAATTGTGAATTGGCAGTACTAAGCTGGATGCTTGTGAAATGTGAATTGATCAAATAGTGAGCCATAAACTATTATAAGTGTATTTATATATATTCATGAAATAGAACCCTTAGCCGTGACCAGGGTTTTGGTATGGAATGGTGGTATTAGCACTGGTTGTGCTTGGTTGCACTGGATGTGCAGGCACTGTAGGTGCATGGTGTGTGGTATGATCTGGTCACTGGCATATAAGGACTAGAACCTTGTGTTGTGCGTCTAGTGGCATGAAACACGTGCTAACCGCAAGCCTGGTATGGGACATGCCTGAACAAGTACTTATGCGGATCGCACATGAAACCCCTGCATGAGATGGAAAACAATACACTGATTTCACGGAGTGTGGCTCCTCCACGTATCACTGAATGTGATTTGATTATGCACGCTGACCCAGTAATGGGAAGAGGCTTGGGGGTGGGGGTATATCCCGCCACAAACTGTGGTTCGCGAGAGATCCACAGGGTCAGGAGTGAATTGTAAGTGATGCATAACAAAAGTTCTTGTTATCTCCACCTTGCCACTCACACATGGTTGTGAGGAGGGGTCTAATCATTTTGTTATGATAGGATGGGCTTCAAAGTGGAATATCTTGCGGGTAAATTAGTACCTCTCTGCAGAGTTAAAAACGTATTCGAATACTCCGAGCTCCCGGGTTTATAGGAGTCTGCTGCGGTGGATTAAATCCACGGGGTGTGACACAAGTATTATTTTCTAAATAAAATTTGACAAGTCAAGATTACCCAAATGACATGTGTTGTCATGATAAGGGGTGCTACCGTGGGCTGTCGTGTGTCGACGTGTCGCGGTAGTGCTATAAGTTAGTGAACATAAATAGTGATGATATGTTATGAAAAGTGCTGCCATGAGATGAGGTATGAATGTAAAGACTACTTTATAAACATCCATAATTCTTGACTAGTCTAGGTTCATAACAACATTACTATAAGTATCTACTCTTCCCTATGACTTGCTGAGTACGTAAGTACTCACCCTTGCAACTTACAACCCAGAAGATGGAGCGTACCAAGATCAAGAGGAAGGCGTGAAGAACTTCTTGGATCCAGAAGAAGGAGAGCCAGATTCGTCAAATCCCTGATGTGTTGTTCTGCCGTCAACTTCTTGCTGTGGAAGGGACACCCATCATCCGCTGTGTAGAAGTTTTTATTTTGCTTAAACTAAACCTTGATGCCGCGAAGGTATTGTAATCTTTTATGTAATATTAAGGCCAGCAGGCCACACTGCTTAATACTTTGTAAGTTTTTCTGCTGCAATGTGAATATACTCCTGTGCTTGACTTATCCTGGGAAGTCAAAGGTATGCTTGTATGGGACTAGCTATAGTAAGCTAGGTCTCCACGGGAGTAGTCGTAGTCCCAGTTTCGGGGCGCGACACGACCACTCGCGAATCACTTTTACCTTATCCGGGTCGATTTGCAACGTACCGTTGCCGACCATGAATCCTAGGTAAAGTAGAGTTTGTTGGCCGAACTCGCACTTCTTATGATTGAGGCGAAGTCGATGTTGCCGCAGCTGTTCGAACACCTTTTTGACATGAATGAGGTGCTCACCACACGAATGACTATAAACCAGTATATCATCGAGGTAAACGATCACAAAGTCATCGATGAACTGTCTCAATACGTCATTCATAAGACGCATGAAAGTTACCGGGGCGTTGCAGAGACCAAATGGCATGACTAGCCATTCGAACAGACCTTGTCGTGTTTTGAACGTTTGTTCCACGTATCCTCCTCTTGGATGCTGACTTGATGAGATCCTGACTTAAGATCCAATTTGGAGAAGACAACAGCATGCTTTAGTTGGACTAGTAGGTCGTCAATATGAGTAAGGGGGTACCGGTTCTTGATGGTGATCTTGTTCAGTGCTTGGTAGTCGATGCACATACGCCAAGTCCCATCTTTCTTTGGCACTAACACCACAAGAGATCCACAAGGTGAACTAGTCGGTTGAATGAACCATCATTCAACAACTCACCAAGTTGACTCTTGATCACTTCATTCTCCAATACTGAGTTGCGATACATACTCATATTGGGCAGTGTCGCATCGGACACAAGCTGAATTTCGTGCTCGACTGGACGTTTTGGCGGACGACCCTGGGTAGTCTCAAACAAATCACTGTATTTCTCCAACAATCCCGACAAATGACCAAAATCCTCTTGGCATGCCAACGACAACGCTGGTCGAGTACCCTCACCTTGACCAATGGGTCGAATCATGACAAGCACGTACTTGTGAGATGCATTGATAATTCGTTTGGTTTGATTTGCAGTAATTAAGTTCGAAGTGTTGACATGAATGTCTCTACTGATCACGAACTTAACTCCATCTTTGGTGAGGTCATACTCTTGTGCACACCGATGGAAGTGAGCATCTCGATCATACAGATACGGACTCCTAAAGATCACCTGAAAGATATCGATAGGGACAACATCGTATTGTACCTCATCGATATATCGTGCAGAAGTTGCAAACTTCAACACACACTGACTCTAATCTGTAGGTTCACGTCGGATGTAAACCAACCCAGCGGATATGGTCACGGGTGTGTGGTTGTCTTCAAACCAAGTCGCCGAACCAGTCCAGCGAAGACCAGATTCTTCTGACTTCTGAGATCGAATATCGCTGCGACCACTTCATGCTTCACCTGGATGTTGATGGTGAACAAGTCATCCATTGGGTGATGGTCATTCGGTGGATCCGAACCCTTCTCCTTCGGCATTGCCATCAGAGACAAGGTTGTATCTGCCTCAGCAACCAACTTCACTCGGACAACTTCTTCGTCGGGTGAAGTCGCAATAGCCGTGGCTGTTCTTTTCCCTGGTCCATTTATCTTCAGTCGAAGTTCAGGATGAAGCTTGTAGCATTTGACCTTGGTATGTCCTGCGACTTGACAATGGTTGCAAAAAGTACCCGTGCCCAGCTTCGAAGTGTTCTTCTTCAGACTCGGTTTTCTTTTTGTCGAGGTCGCACTGTCCTTCGTGCCTTTGTCGCTGTGGGATTTCTTCTTCTTCTTGATTGCCATAGTAGTTGTGCTCGCAGTCGCGATGTCTTGGACGCCGAACAGACTTAGCTCAGTACTTATTGATTTCTGAAGTCCAGATGTGTATTTCCGAAATACCTGAGGATCGAACAATGAGATGCCGATGACTATTGCTTGTCTTCGGAACTCTGTCGTATAGTCCTGAACAGATTGGTCGCGCTGTTGGTACAATCTATGCCAATGTTCCCATCGCTCCTCAAGATAACCTATCAGATAGAATTCTTGTCGCAGGAGTCACTTGAATTGACCCCACACAAGGTCATCAGCTTCACCACTGGCGACAAGGGCCTTCCACCATGTCATGGCGTGGTCCTTCATCTTCAAAGGTACGAACTTCACCTTTTGAGGACTCTAAACCTTTTCAGGTCAAAGTAGGTCTCAAGCTGATTGATCCATGAGTCTAGTTTCTCGGCATCGATCACCCATCATATATGGTTATTTCAATCTTACTGTCGACCTTGAAAGATCAGACAGCTAAGGAGGTGTTGGCGAGGTCGTCGGCCTTATGGTCGTCTTCGTCTTCATCTTCGTCTGCCCTACGCAAGTCTTCACCAGTCTTCACACCCATAACCTTCCCTGCTTCAGGAGGTACAAGTCTGGTCTACTGCTTAATCCAAGCAAGCACGGTTTCCATGTAGATGGAGAGCTTAGCCACTTTTTCGACTAGCTTAGCTTGAACGGAGGTATCGTCAGACATTGTCGGAGACGTGGCTGTAGGAACCGTCGATTGATCGACTGGAGTTTCGCCGGAGGTTTTGTAACCCTGGTGAGTCTTCACCATCCACATAATAGGAAAGATGCTCTGATACCAACTTGATCCATTTGTGACCTAGTCTTGGTTTTCGCACTAGGCTCGCCCAGATCCTATTATACGGAATAACGGGATCTTACTCGGAATTACCAAAACTCAATGGTTGATCGAAACAGCTCAAAGTAATTGCACAACTCTTTATTTCAAAGAGGGCTTTACACTTCGAATGTTAGACACACTTGCCTATGTCAAAGGAACTATGAGCTGGATATATGATCCAAGACTGTAATAATATTTAATGATCTAAACTAGACCTATTACAAGATATTTATAGTTCAATAGTATGAGTACATATCAGACTTAATAACCTAAACATATTAGACTCATATAACTAACTAACCCCAAACAGATAAGCTTAGTTATATATATTCGAATCAGATTACAATTCCGACCAAAGGACGTATTCCTTTTCATGGCTGCGAACCAATCCATGGTCGCAAAAACCTTTCCGAACACGGTTAAAGTCACGAAGCTGTATGCGACTCGACTTGAAGATCCTCCCGGATCACATTATTTCACTGTTTTGCTAGCCAGCTGTAGCATGCGTGTTCATGCACATAGTTCTTCGATGTTCTTATGGAAGAACTTTTGTGCTGCTGATGCGGTAATATTTCGTACCGGTTCGGCCTCAATCCACTTCGTAAACATGTCAATAGCTACGAACAGAAACTTGTATCCATTGACCGCTTGTGGCATAGGACCGACAATATCCATCCCCCAAACCGCAAAAGGCCATGCAAGGGGAATGGTTTGTAACGCATAGGCAGGTTGATGAACCTGTCTTGCATGAAACTGACACTGAGGACACATTTTGACCATATGCTTGGCATCATCAAGTGCCGAAGGCCAGTAGAATCTTTGTCGAAAAGTTTTTCCGACCAGTGTCCGATATGACGCGTGCGCACCGCATACACCGTCATGTATTTCTCTCAAGAGGGATTTACCTTCCTCCTGAGATATGTAGCACATGAATACTCATTGAGTACCCTTTCTATACAAAACTCCTTCTATGAGCTTGTATAGACGCGCTTTTCGAATCAATCGATCACTTTCGGTTTCATCCTCGGGTAGGGTCCCATGTTCAAGATAGACTCTCAATGGATGAGTCCAATCCTGTTCCTGACCGAGGTTGGTAACGCAGACTATTATCGGATCATCCTCGACCGAAGTCATAATCGAAGGATGCTCCAAGTGTTCAACGAACACTCCTGCCGAAGCGGATGTGCGTGAGGACCCAATTTTGGATAATTAGTCTGCCAGAATGTTGTCCTTTCGCGGGATGTATTGGACTTCAAAATGACTGAAGTGTTTTTCCAATCTCCTCACTTCCCCCAGGTAATGAGCCATTTTCTCATCGGAGGTGCTGTACTCCTTGTTTACCTGGTTTACGACCAGCTGTGAGTCTCCCCTCACCACTAATTGACGGACTCTGAGGAATTTTGCTGCCCGGAGCCCTGCAAGAAGACCTTCATACTCTGCTGCGTTGTTGGTCGCAACAAAGTGTAGTTGAATGACATACTTAAGCTGTTCACCCTGAGGCGTAACTAAGACCACTCCAGCCCCCGAGTGTTGAAAACTACGGGAACCGTCAAAGTACATTGTCCAGTGATCAGGGCACTCTAGTTCCTCGGGCACCTGCACGGGTGGCTCAGGATTGGTCCATTCGACCACAAAGTCGGCCAAAACCTGAGACTTTACCGCCGTGCGGGGTGTGAAATGGATATCAAAGGCACCGAGTTCGACCGCCCATTTGGCGATCCGACTAGATTTCTCTAGATTTCGGACAATATCCCTCAAAGGAAAAGAGGAGGGTACCGTGATCTTGTGAGCTTGGAAGTAATGTCGTAGCTTACAGGAAGCCATCAGTAGCGCGTAAAGTATCTTCTGGACCTCAGGGTATCGCTCCTTAGGACCATGAAGTACCTTGCTAACATAGCAGACAGGTCTGTGTATTCCTTCCCTATCCGCGATCAGGACAGCGCTGACCGCGTGCGGGGTGGCCGCTAAATAGAGAAACAATGGTTCTGCTTTGCTGGGAGACACCAAGACTGGTGGACTGGACAAATATGCCTTTACCTCCTGAAATGCTTTTTCGGCCTCATCGGACCATGTGAAATTGTGATGTTTCCACAGGGCCTTGAAGAAAGGTAATCCCCTTTCGCCTAATCACGATATGAATCGACTTAAGGCCGCCATGCGACCAGTCAGGCGTTGAACATCTTTCATGGTCGCGGGAGACCTCATCTATTCGATGGCCCTGATTTTTTCAGGATTGACTTCAATGCCTCTGGAACAAATAAGGAAACCAAGGAGTTTTCCTGAAGAAACCCCGAAAGAACATTTCTCCGGGTTCAATTTTATTCCAAAGCGATTTAAATTACAGAAGGTTTCAGCGAGATTGTCCAAATGAGACAATCTCTTAGCGCTTTTTACAACCAAGTCGTCTACATATGCTTCGAGATTACGCCCTATCTAGGAAAGAAAGGTCTTTTGCATCAAGCGCCGGTACATGGAACCTGCGTTCTTGAGACGGAACGGCATTCTAACGTAGCAGTAGATGCCGAACGGGGTGATGAAGGTAGTCTTCTCTTCATCTTCTTCTGCCATGCTAATTTGATGATATCCTGAGTAAGCGTCCAGGAAGCTCATCAGTTCGCAGCCCGCGGTTGAGTAGACCAGCTGGTCGATGCGGGGAAGGGGAAAGTCGTCCTTCGGACAGGCACTGTTGAGGCTGGTGTAGTCGACGCACATGCGCCACTTGCCATTTGATTTGCGGACCATGACCGGATTTGCAAGCCATTCCGGGTGATTGACCTCGCGAATAAATCCGGCTTTTAGGAGTTTGTCCAACTCCTCACGAATGGCTTCTTGTCGGTCGACAGCAAAACGCCTGAGCTTTTGCTTTATTGGTCGCTGTCCAGGTCGAATTGCTAACCTGTGCTTGATTACTTCCCTTGGGACACCAGGCATGTCGGACAGTTTCCACGCAAACACATCTACGTTAGCCCAGAGGAAAGTAATGAGCTCGAGTTCCTATTTGTCATCCAGGCATGATCCGACCCGAATTGTCTTAGATGGATCATCTGGGTACAAAGGAACTAGTTTGAGTTTCTCATCTGGTCGAGGAGCAGCCTTGATCACGTCAGCGGCGACAATGGTGACCTGAGCGTCCCGGAGGGGAAGTTGGTCGACCATCTCCAGAGATAGCCGGTCACACGTTAGTGCCACGTTGCGACTGCCTCGGATCGAGATGACACCCTTGGGGCCAGGTAACTTGCCGCACTGATAAGCATAGTGCGTTGTTATCATGAATTTAGCAAGAGTTGGCCTGCCAAAGATTGCATTGTAAGCCGAATCACAATCAATTACATCAAAAGTAACCAATTCTGTTCGGAAGTTATCTGGTTCTCGCAATGTGACCAGGAGGACCACCTGTCCCAACGGCATCATATAGGGACCAGGGATTATCCCATAAAATGGATGGATTATGGGCTTAATCTTGGAACGAGGGATTTGCATCTCGTCAAGCGCCTTGACCTAAAATGTCCAAGGAGCTCCCTCCGTCGATCAGGACCCTTTCAACTCTCGCATTACTGATGATAGGGGTAATGACCAGAGGGAGCCTCAGTGGTCGAGTAAGCCCTGCAGGACAATCAGTGCGATCAAACGTCAAAGGCGTATCCGACCAACGGGGGTACTGAGGTTCACCAGAGGATGTCTCCATTTGGTTAACCTCTCGATAAAAGGCCTTAAACTGCCTTTTGGAAACAAAAGAGGAGGAACCCCGAAAATAACATTAACATGATTATGAGGTACCTGGCAAGACATCTCTTCGTCCCCGTCGGCGTCTCTAAGCCTGCACGCTTGTTCCTTAGTCGGTAAGGTCGGCATTGGTCCAATCCCCTGGTAGAAGTCATCTAACTGCTTCAACCAACTCCTGCAGTTCTTGAGGTCGTGGCCTGCTGAGTTGTGGAGTGGACACCATTTCTTGCCTTCCTGCGGGTTAGTCGACTTTTCTGGCTGGTCGGCACTACGACCACCAGAGGCAGTTTTATTTTTGAATGAAGACTTGTTACCTCTGGTCGAAGGAGGTTTCTCTGCAACTGCGACCTCACGGTACTGTCCAGAGCGATTCCTTTTCGACTTCTTCGACTTCCCGCCCGATGAAGATTCTGGCTTCTTGCTTGAATCTTCCTTCCTAGCGTCCTTAAGACCTGGTTGAGGCGGTAGGTTACCTTTATCGACCATCTGGTTCCATTCGACAGCATCAGCTGCGTCGGAATATCGATCAGCCATATCAAAATGATCGCTACTGATCGAGGTGGATGGATGAGCAAGTCTTCGGTGAATCTCCGATATCGAACGGCATGTTTAAATTCCCTAATAATGGAGCTGTCAGATATATTCGGGATGGTATTCCTCACCCCGACAAACCTCTTGACAAACTGACGAAGAGTTTCAGTCGAAGTTTGCCACAGTCGATGGATGTCGTCCTCTTTACCTGGCTTTTGATAACAATTTTGGAAATTGCTGAGGATAGCGTCGCACAGTATTTCCCAGTTATAAATAGAACCTTCGGGCTGATTAAACAACCAGGTTCTTGCCGGTCCTTCAAGGACTGTAGGCAGGTAGTTGGCCATGACCCGGTCATTTCCTGTTGCCGCTTGGATGGCAGTAATATAGATTTGAAGGAACTCGGATGGGTTCTGAGTTTCGTCGAACCTTTCTATGGCCCCTGGTCGAAACTTGTCCAACCAAACGACCGCACGAAGGCCGGGCGAGAAAGCTTTACAACCAACGTAGGGACCGTGAACTGTTCTGTGACTTTCGACCGGATCGCGAGCGACCTTACGCAAAGGAGAAGCCACTCGCGATCCTAAGCGAAGAGTGAACAGGGACCCGATCCCTGTCACGAGAATCCTGCGCCTGCCTGGACTTGTCCTGCCGGGATGGTACAGGTGGGGGGTAACTTCGTCGACCAGAACCAGAGTGAGAACGCTCTCGGTTGTGGGAACGCGTTACCGACCGGGAAGAGGCCGTGGGGGTCGCCTCAGATGCGACCTCATCCAACCTCTCTGCCAGGATTCTGGTGAAGGCCGGTTTCTGTGCATCCGTGACCGTAGGAGGAAAATTATGCATGACATATGCGATAGATCGGAGTCTGCCATCTGTGCTTCTCCTAGGGGCACCAGGTGTCACTGTTTCTTCATCCACTGGGAAACACTCCGGAGGCAAAGAAGGGGTCTGGTCGCATCTGCGACCACGTGATCATTGGGAAGAACTCGGAGCAGCATCGTAATGAGCCTGCGCATCTTGAAAAGCCTCTAGGGAAGTTCTGAGGAGTTCGTTGTCTTGTTGCTCGAGATCTTGATCCTCCTTCTGTTTACGTTCCTGTTCTTCCCTGGCAGCCCGCTGATCAGGAGTTTCCTCCGATAAAGCAGCAAACTGTCTAGGGAGAGAGGTCGCCGAGGGAGAAAACATCTCGGCTTGTTTCGAGTCAGACTCGAAATCAAAGAGACGATAGAGGTTATCAGGGTCGAACCTCCCCGGGCTGATTTCCTGGTCGATATCATCCTTCCCCCCAACGGGGTCGTATGATGGACCGGACTCACCCCCTACACATTAAGAACCTCGGTAGGTTCTAACCTTGCGCTAGTCGCCCCCCGATTGATGGACATGACTTGGAGAGTCGATTCGACCTTTGGGAGATTTTCGCCTCCAATTTCCTCCATCGGAACAGGATCGCTAGGAGAAGGCATCGGAATATGAGCATAATCCTTGAGATCGAAATCGTTCTCGGAATCATATGCCCCAACCATAGTTCAGCGAACCTCCGGATGAAAATTAGGACGCCTTAAGAAAGGCCCCACGATGGGCGCCAGCTGTCGACGATTCGGACTCGGGGTCCTTAGCCAAACTTATGCAAAATTTGTAGGTTGTGAGACCTTTCTGGGTGTCCCTCCGGGAAGGTATGTTGAATTATGGAGAACTAGAGCACAGAGAGATTTATACAAGTTCGGGCCCTCGATGGTGGGAGTAATAGCCCTACGTCCTGTTGGGATTTCACTATGTATAGTAAAAGGATTTACGGAGAGATGGAAAAGATCTTCACAGGCGAAGATTTTTCCTATGTGTTTGTACAAGACCAAGCCTGAAGGGCTTTGTGAAAACTATCTAATTTGGACTACTATCTTCGGGTTGTTTTCAGTTGGTCAGGTTTGATCAATCGATCACTGGATGTCTTAGTGTTTCGATCTCTCGATCCTTCGATTTGATGCCCCTGTTTGATGCATCGGGCTGCCCCTTTATACTGGTCGAAAGGGCGCCAAATCGTAACTGCATCAAATGGTTGCTTGGATGCGGTTTTGTCAACCCCTCTTAACTCCCACGCAGGTTTAACACGTGTTATTCGTGGATAACCACACGCATTAACCTCCGGGCGGTTGTTCTCCCACGTGGAAGAATCTTTGGGGTAGTCGGGATATCCCCGTTACGTGGGCAGATTAATCCCACGTTCCCTGGTCGACAGTGCTCTGACCGCGCGATGTTGGCTGACCGCGCAACATCTTCAGCCTTCTGTTCGCGCATAGCATACGAACCCCTGACCGCGTATTATCTACGGTCTGATCGCTTAAAGCCTGCGACCTCGGACTTGTGCTCCTCAGAATGACTTTAGTTCGCCCCGCCAAGCGCGTGTCTGGTTCAAATCTATCCTGAACCAGTCGTGCATTTATTTGAACTGACTCGGGTGTCAATCCTCGTCAGTTGGTAGTTACATTTGTTGTTTGATTGCAAAGGTTCTCTTTCAGATGTGACTTTTGTAATATACATCGAATGTGTGAATTGGTGTATTTGTATTGGTGTATATTTGTATGTGTATTGCTATTTGGAACATGTACTAGAATGTGTGAATTGGTGTATTTGTATATTTGTATTGGTGTATATTTGTGTATTTGTATTGCTATTTCAGACATATACTTCAATGTGTGAACTGGCGTATGAAGATCACAGAGAGTTATCATATCAGAACCGTGTGTAATACAACACTATTATAGACGGTTTTGTTGCGAAAACCGTCTGTGATAGAACTATCACGGACGATTTTTAAATCAGAACCGTCTGTGATATTCCAAGAACGTGCTGAAAAATTGGAAAATTGACATAACAACAAATTTTTAATTAATTTTTTCATCATTAATGAAAAACAAGCTATTTATAAAATTTTCAAGGCAACGCTTCATGTTCCCAAGCTAGTGCGCCGTGCAAACATCAGAACTCGAAATGACATAGCACACAGTTGAGAATTTGAAGCGTCGATCACTGTTGGGACTATCACAGTTGGTCCTTACATAAAAACCATCTGTAATGTGAATATCGCAGACGGTTCTGAGGTAAAAAATGTCTGTGATAGTCACATTACAGACTGTTTTGAGTTAAAACCGTCTGTGATATTGAAAGAATGTTGAGAATTCGAAGTGTCAGTCACTGTTGGGACTATCACAGTCGGTCCTTACATAAAAACCGTCTGTAATGTGACTATCACAGACGTTTTGATATTCAAAGCACATTGAGAACTCGAAGCGTTTGGCATGCCACAATGCCATCCAGCCAAATAAGCCCAACTTCTATATTCTTTCTATATTATTTGCATGGGACCTATGACTTCTATATTGTTTCTATATTATTTGCAGGGCTCTGATGAACTGCCCTCACGCACCAAAGATTGCCGCTTCTATGTATATGATCGCGATAGTCGTTCCTTGATTGCACACAGTGCACATACCTTTGTATGGTCGAATGTTCGCCAAAAGTTAAAGAAAGATAAAGAAAGAGGGAAGATAGCATGCAGTCCAAGAACGTACTGGAAAATTAGAAAATTGACATAAGAACAAAGTTTTCATTAATTTTTTCATCACTTACAAAAAAAGTAAAAATACAGAATGCTAGGTCAAGGAGTGGCCTTAGCCCTGGTTGCATCTATAATAAAATCAGTTTGACTTGCAGCCAGAACGCAGGACTCCTCCAGCGACAAGTTGTCCTTCTTAGGATCAACTACTACCGCGTCGAGAAGGCCTGCGACCTCCCTCAGCTTCGCGATGGTATCCTTCATAGTCAAACCACAGCCAGCGATGGTCATATCCACGGATTGCTTCTCCTCGCGAAGACGCCTCGCCCTCGCCCTAGCATTGTCACCATCCGTCTTCATGCGCTGAATGCACTGGAAGAGATCGTCCAGGTCAAGCCGTAGCTGAGTGTGCTTCTCCGTAAAGAGCTTGTGCTCCTCCTAGAGGGCCCTCAGCTTGGCTTTCACCTTGCCCTAGTCTTCCACGGCTCCCCTTCCCTGTGCAAATCAACAGGTCAAGAATGTACTGAACAGGGATTAACAATACAGGGGTAAGTCCAAAAGATTGAGAGTTCTTACCAGGGAGGGCGAGGCTGACGATGCCATTGGCGCAGAGAAGCTAAGGAGTCAAACAGTTTGAGAATTATAAAAACTTGTAAAGTAAATGGCAATTATTCCACTGTCAAGCTATTTATAGAATTTCCAAAGCGACGCTTCCTGTTCGTCTAGGCGCCGCGCGAAGATCGGAGACCGAAATGAACACAGTTGAGAATTCAAAGTGCCGGCACTGTTTAGAATAGTCGGTTATGATATTAGTACCGTCTCTAATACTACACTATCATAGCCAGTACTGAGTTCAGAACCGATTGTATATATCACAGTCGGTTTTGATAATGGAACCGTCTGTGATATTCTAGTTATCACAGACGGTTCTCAGTTGAGAACCGATTGTATCTATCACAGTGGGGTTTTAGTTTAAATTCGTCTGTGATAAGTAGACTATTACAGACGGTTTTGTGTTCAGAACCGTCTGGTTGACTATCACAGTTGGTTTTGACATCAGAACCGACTGTGATAACTTAATATATTCTACCAACAGGCCTTCGCAGACGGTGTTCCATTGAAAAGTTCATAACCGTCTGTGATGTGCCGTCCTGGATGTCTGTTTCTGTGGTAGTGTTATAAGGCGTCATACCTAGCGGAGTCTTGAATGCAGTGCGATATGCCCAAAGGACATGTGGAAGTTTGAGTGCCCAATCTGTACGAGATAGAGCCACCACCTTCTATAAGATCGACTTGATTTCCCCGTTTGAGACTTCAACCTGTCCACTTGTTTGAGGGTGATATGCAAGAGCAACATTATGAAGTACCCCATATTTCATTAGCAGTTTCTAAAATTGGTAATTAGTAAAATGCTCACCGCGATCACTAATTATTGCTCGCGATATTCCAAATCGGGGAAAGATGACTGTTTGAAAAGCTTTATCACATGTTTTGATTCATTTGTTGGTGTAGCAACAGCCCCTACCCACTTAGAAACATAATCAACCGCAACCAAGATGTAGGAGTTACCTATAGAAGATGGAAAAGGTCACATATAATCTACCCCCCATACATCAAAGAGCTCAATTTCAAGAATGTTTGTTAAGGGCATTTCATGTCTTTTACTCAAATTTCCAGAACGTTGGCAAGGGTCGCATTTTTTCACAAAGTCATAAGCATCTTTAAATAAAGAAGGCCAAAACAAACCTGATTGCAATACCTTAGCCGCTATTTTTTAAGCTCTGGCGTGTCCACCACATGGAGATGAATGACAGTGTTCAAGGACGCTTTGAATCTCGTGGTCGGGCACGCATCTTCAAAATATGTTGTCAACTCATTTTTTGAAAAGGTTCGGATCATCCCAGTAGTAGCATTGGATGTCGTGGAGGAAGCGCTTTCTTTGTCTACTTGTCAACACTGGAGGAAGTTCATGGTTAAATAAGTAATTTGCAATATCAGCATACCATGGTTCTTGTTGAATCAAGTAAAGGTGCTCATCGGGTAAAGCATCATTGATGTGAATGTCGGCGGTGTCGGTCAAGAGTCGCTAGAGATGATCGGCAACGACATTCTTAGCACCTTTTTTATCTTTGATCTCTAGATCAAATTCCTACAGCAATAGGATCCATCTTGCAAGTCGTAGTTTGGTTTTTATCTTGGTCAGAAGATACTTAAGAGCAGCATGATCAGTATGCACAATGACTTTTGAACCAATTAAATATGAACAAAATTTATCTAAGGCATATACTACGGCAAGCAACTCTTTTCCAGTCGTAATGTAATTACTTTGAGCCTCATCCAAAATTTTGCTTACATAGTATATAGCATATAAAACCTTATTTATTCTTTGCCCTAGAACAGCGCCAATTGCATAATCACTAGCATCACACATTAATTCAAAAGGTTCATTCCAGTTTGGAGGTTGTATGATGGGAGCGCTAGTTAATGCATGTTTTAGTTGATTAAAGGCATCAAGGAATTTATCATCAAAATCAAAAGACACGTCTTTACCAAGCAAAGGAGTGAGAGGTTTAGCAATTTTGGAAGACTTGACCTCAATTTTTACCTTGTCAACTTCAATCTCTCATTCAGAATTCACGTGACCAAGTACCACGCCTTCTTGAACCATGAATTGGCACTTTCCCAATTTAGCACAAGGTTGACTTCTTCGCACATGCTCAAGACTCGAGAAAGATGTCGTAGATAGGCATCGAAAGAGGATCCATAAACGCTAAAATAATCCATAAAGACTTCCATTATTTCCTCAATTAAATCCAAAAAGATAGCCATCATATATCGTTGAAAAGTTGCAGACGCGTTACTTAGCCCAAATGGCATTCGCTGGTAAGCAAAAGTACCAAAGGGGCATGTAGACGTCGTCTTATCTTGATCATCGGGATGAATTGGAACTTGAAAGAATCCCAAATACCCGTCAAGAAAACAAAAATATGCATGGTTGGCTAACCTTTCCAACATTTGATCAATGAAAGGTAATGGAAATTGATCCTTTCTAGTGGCGCTATTTAATTTACGATAATCAATGCACATGCGCCATCCAGTAACAAGTTTAGTTGGGATCAACTCATAATTAGCATTCTTAACCACAGTCATACCTCCTTTAGTTGGAACCACATGAACAGGACTAACCCAATTACTATTAGAGATTGGATAAATGATACCTGCATCTAATAGTTTACAAATTTCAGCCTTGATAGTTTCTTTCAAATTTTGGTTAAGTCTACTTTGACGCTCAACAGAGGTTTTAGTGTCATCAACTAGAGATATCCTATGCATGCAAATTTCAGGGCTAATCCCTTTGATATCATCAATTGAATAACCTAGAACATTACGATGCACACGAAGTAAAGAGATCAATTTTTCTAGTTGTGAATCGGTCAAATTTGCATTAACAATGACAGGTTGCATCTCATCATCATCCAAGAACACATATTTCAGCGAGGAAGGAAGAGTTTTAAGTATAGGTTTACTTACCTTTTCCTTACCTGTGATGTTTGAATGCGAGATGTCCATTGTGGATGTTTCTTTTGTTGGTTCGTCACTGTTTTTTTCATCATCGTCACTGCTGTCCTTTTTTCATTATCGAATATTTCATCCGTTCCTTCTCCAAGAGTGAGTCGAAGTGGCGACTCCTCTTCTAGGACTTCTTCTATAAAATCCACGCTGCAAATTTTCTCCTCACACATAGGACAGTTAACAAGGTTAGACATTTTAAACAAAAGTATTTCCTCTCCTATGCGAAAAGTAATTCTTCCCTCATGAACATCGATGAGGGCACCTGCTGTCCGGAGCATTGGTCATCCCAATATAATAGGTATAGCAACATCTTCATCCATATCGAGAACGACAATATCAACTAGGAGATAAAATTTACTGACTTAAAGAGGCACATCTTCCAGGATTTCCTCTGGATGCTTTACCGAACGATCGGCAGGTTGCAGAACCATGTGTGTAGGCTTGATCTCACCCATGCTCAAACGTTATGCGATGGTTAAGGGCATCACACTAACGCTTGCACCTAGGTCACAAAGAGCTCGATTTATGTGTACCGTACCTATGTTGCAAGGGATGAAGAAGCTCCCTTGATCCCGCAGCTTTACCAACATCCTATTCTAAATTAGAGCACTACAATTTTCGGTTAAGGCAATGGTTTGAAATTCACTCAAATCCCTCTTTTTAGTAAGTATATCTTTCAAGAATTTCTCATAAGAAGGCATTTGAGTTACTAAGTCAGTAAAAGGCACAGTCACATTAAGCTTTTTCAAGATTTCAACAAATTTTTCAAATTGCTTATCAAGTTTCACTTTTACATACCTTCCTGGAAAAGGTGGAGTCGGATTATAAATACGTGTTACCTGATTTTCTCCACTTTCCTTTTCTTTTGGTTCGGCAACCTTGTCATCATCCTTAGCCAGCTGTGATGGTGTTTCTTGAATTTCGCTTGCCGGCGTAGGTTCGGTTGGTGGTGTTCTTTCTGGTAGCTTTGTTCCACTCCTTAGGATCACTTCATTAGAAACAAGAGGTTAAGAACAAGCTATAGAATTAATTTACTCAGAATTGTGAGGATTGATAGGTTGAGAAGGAAGAGGGTTATCGTTTTTTGGTGCAGGATTCTCCAATTGCGCGATTTGAGTCTCAAGCATCCGGACGTGAGTTGATATGGAGTCTATCTTTTGGCTCATGGATGTCTTCTCTTTTTCTTGATTTGCTAGAAAATTTTCTAGCATGCACTCCATGTTCGACTGCTTAGGTTGTCGTTGGTTTGGCGGTCGATAAGGTTGTTGATTTTGTGGTTGAAACGGTGGCCTTTGAGTTTGATATTGGGGGTTTTGTTGCTATAGTTGCTGCTGTCCAAAATTTTGTTGTTAACGCTGAGGTTGCTGATTTTGTCCTAACCATGCAAAATTTTGATTGTTATGCCATCCAGAGTTATACGAGTTAGGAAAAGTATTATCTTGCCGTTGTTGCATACCCTGAAAACTGTTTTCCTACTCCATGGATGGGTTAAATTAGCATTTATGTCCATAGTGGCCTTGTATGCCGCACAGTTCACATATAGGTGTAATTGCATTGACAGATGAAGCAACATTTGATCCAAGAATAGCAAGTTTATCGGTTAAAAATGCTACCTGTTTGGCTAATTGCAACACTACACTTACATCCATGCTATTGGTCAGAGCTTGTTGAGCAGCTCGTTCGGTTTCCCATTGTGTGTAATTCTGAGTTATACCTTATGAGGTCGTATTGTTCGTCTACACTTTTGTTCATTAGTGCGCCGCCAGCTACGGCGTCAACGGCCATTCGTGCATTGTAGTTCAATCCGCTATAGAACGTTTAAACTACAAGACACTTCTCTAGTCCGTGATGTGGACATTTTATCAGCAAGTCCTTGTACCATTCCCAAGCGTCGTAAAGTGATTCACCTACTCGCTCAGAAAAAGATGCAATCTGGTTGTGAATTTGAACAGTTTTAGTAGGAGGGAAAAACTTACCAAGAAAAGCTCGTGAGAGTTCGTCCCAAGAAGTGATTGAGACAGAAGGAAGAGTGTATAGCCATGCTCTTGCCTTCTCACGAAGCGAGAAAGGAAAGATCCTCAAACGAAGTGCATTCTGTGTTACTCCATGAATCATAAAAGTATCACAATGTTCAAGAAACATATGTAAATGTAGTGATGGATCTTTAGTGGGAAGACCGCTGAACTGGTTTTGTTGAACCAAATTCAAAAGAGCTGGTTTTGAATTATAAGTATTTCTTATTGCAATCCCATCCTAAGCGGGGTTGCATAATCCTTGAGTCTCTTTTGGTCCTCCGTTGTTGGTTTTTATTCGATGTCTTCAAAAGTCTGCAAATTGTCCTCCGATCTTGCCTGTCTTGCCTCGTACCTCTGTTGGCGCGTGGTTTTTACAAGCTCGTCCAAGCTATCCAGCTTTGCACTACTGTTGATGAGGACATCACTTCTTCGGATACACACACCAACCATAATCCTCCGCTTATTACACAAGGACCAATAACGCGCGACCGAGCCCGATTGTTGCTTTGCCAGGTGAACTTGTTCCTAAGTTATATATATATGGTTTTGAGCATGGTTTACTACCTAATGGTGATATATTGTACTTAGAAACCATGGAGAGGACCAGCAAGGAGCCCAAGTCGAGTTGGAGTCCAAGACGGATTCGAGTTGGAGTCCGGTTCAGCCATCCAGGAGCAGCCTGCCTTCAAACGACCATAAGTCCCTCATACAAAGTCCGATTGGGATGTTCTTATAGTCCACAGAGAAGCTCGCGACGAGATCTTTCCAATGAATCTAGCCCCACATCCAAATTCCTTCTGGATCACTGGAAATTAAAAAAACAAGTTTTGACCAGAATCTGATTGGGCCAAGTCAGTGCTGCAACACCTTGTTTCAGGCCTTCGGTACATGTATTCCCTAGTAGGGCATGAGAAACCCTTGCCACACCACCTCTTCATATACTCAGTAGCCATCACTGTTTAGATTTGGATTTTGCTTAGATTATTCTGCCATTGCAGTTTCGCCGAACTCGGTTTGTGAAATCCCAACTCGTGAGCTTAATACAATTTGCAATTCAGTTGCTTCTTCTTCGTTCTTGCTTGTGTTCTCGATTTGCAGCAGGAACAAGCCTTCGTGGCGAGTTCAACCATTTCTTGGCGTGGTTGATAACCAACGGAGCCGTGGTGTAGCGATTGCAGGGGTTCGAATCAGTTCTGATTGGAAGCCAGATCGTCAACGTCGAGTTCTCCATCAATCATTTACCTCTACCTATCGGAAGATCGGGACACCGTTCACATCAGTTGGTATCAGAGTGAAGGTTATCCGATAGGTAACACTATATCCCCTCTTTGTTTAGATTGATTATGTTCTTCGTCTTAGAGTCCAGAAAATTTGCCCTACAAAAAATATTGTTTACCTTGTCCAAACCCTAGCCATTAATCCTGCATTGTTCTTGTCAGTTTGCATCTTTGAATTTTCGTCCATCGTTGTCGAGTGCTGGTTTTTAGTTTTAATCTTGGTCTAGTTTTAGTCTTGCATCTCATCGCGGAGTCGAATTGCACGTCGATCTCCTCATCGTCGCGTCCAATTCGAATCTGCCGCTGTCCAATTTGTTGTTTTCATCATATCTTGTTCATACAAACTTGGATTTTCACCTTTTTGTACTTGCTGGAAACATCAGATCGTGCTCTACAACTTTGCTATTGAGGTCGAAGTCAGATTCAGCTTCCATCTATGAGATATTGGGCCGTTAATGTCGATGGTGTAGAGTTTGAATCTAATATGTCTGTTTCAGTATTTTCATTATTATTCTTTCATGCAAGCTCGGATTGGGATAAACTTATATTTTGTGGAATCGTTGCAAGAAATCCCACAAAAAGTTAGTTGGGGTAATCTTCAAATTCGGCTGTTTTTATCATGCTAAAATTTGGGCAAAGTTAGTTGTGTAATTTTCAAACTCTAGTCCAATTCGGATTCAAATTGCTCAATCTGAGATAGTTTCGGTAAAATTGCCATATCTTTTGATTCCCAACTCCATTTTTGACATTCTTGTACTTGTTGGAAAGATAAACAGACCCTCTACAACTTTTCTGTTGGGTAGATCTTCAGATTTGGAGCTTTTGGAGTGCGAAGTTGCCGAACAACATTTATGTTTCATTGTACAGTTGCAAAAGAAAGAGGCAAGTGCAAAAAAAAAAAAACAAAAGCCGCACTATTTATTAAAAAAAGGAAATAAAAAATCAAGTGCAAAAAAAAATCATAGAAGAAAAATATGCGTAGCAAAGAGGAGAATTTTCAGTGGCGCATTTTGGGTTCTAATCCTTTGTGATTCTAGTTGCTTGCATGAGTTAGATCTGAGTCTAGATTAGTTCCAGCACTTTGACTATTATTTTGGACTAATTTTCAACTTTGCATTACTGATATTGAATTGTTGCTACACATATATTAGCCTTCTGAGCTCCACTTTCTTCCAACTCAGTTACAGGTTTACCTTGCAATCGCCTCACTCACGCTCGTCACGGTATCACGAACCAGCCACGGTTGCACCCCTACTGCTTTGGTAAGAACACTTGTAAGAGCGTGGTAAGACGCTTTGTAAGAGTCCCACTTGCCACCACCTAGTAGTCATAGGGATAATACTCCTATGTTGTATTCTGTTTTCTACTACTAACTATGGCAGGACCGCAAACAAGAACTCAAGCTGCAGAAGAGGAAGATGAAATCCCCAAGATGTTGGCCGACATCAGTGCAAAACTCGATAAGCACATTGATGACATGGCTCGAACCAATCGTGAGAACCAGACTGCATTTGAGAGGATGGACCGGCGCATCTCCGACCTTGCTACCAGGTTGGACAATATGGAGCAACAGCGTCCACCTCATGGAGATGAAGAAGAAAAAGAGCAAGCTGCCTCCTATGAAGTTGAAGTTGAAGACGCCGACACGGAGGTTGCTGTACAAACTGAGCCCCGCAACACGGCTACCATGCGCCGTGCTGCCCATGATATTCGCCAACAGCAAAGAGTACATCACAATCGACACGGCATGGAAGGTAACTATTTTCATGGGAATGACAATCCGTTTGCTAAGAAGTATGAGGACGTTTTTCCTGCTAAGATACCCCCGGGGCTTCCACCAATTAGAGGACAAATCCAGAGGAGACAAAGGAAATTCAGCGACAAGTCCAAGAGCTTTTGGACTGCGGATTTGAAGTCGTACTTGGGAGAGGAAGACGAGCTTGAGCCGAGGACGGCTCCACTTCAAGAGGGGGAGGATGATGAGGATATCACTTCTTTGGATACACGCACCAACCATAATCCTCCACTTCAAGAGCTTGAGCTTAGCCCGATTGTTGCTTTCCCAGGTGAACTCGTTCCTAAGTTATATATATGGTTTTGAACATGGTTTACTACCTAATGGTGATAATATTGTACTTAGGAACCATGGAGAGGACCAGCAAGGATGCGAGGACTAGCAAGGAGTCCAAGTCGAGTTGGAGTCCAAGACGGATTCGAGTTGGAGTCCGGTTCAGCCATCCAGGAGCAGCCTGCCTTCAAACGACCATAACTCCCTCATACGAAGTCCGATTGGGATGTTCTTATAGTCCACAGAGAAGCCCACGACGAGATATTTCCAATGGATCTAGCCCCACATCCAAATTTCTTCTGGATCTCTGGAAATTAATAAAATAATTTTTGACCAGAATCTGATTGGGCCAAGTCAGTGCTGCGACACCTTGTTTCGGGCCTTCGGCCCATGTATTTCCTAGTAGGGTGTGAGAAACCCTAGCCACGCCACCTCTTCATATACTCAGTAGCCATCACTGTTTAGATTTGGATTTTACTTAGATTATTCTGCCATTGCAGTTTCACCGAACTCGGTTTGTGAAATCCCAACTCATAAGCTTAATACAATTCGCAATTCAGTTGCTTTTCTTCGTTCTTGCTTGTGTTCTCGATTTGCAGCAGGAACAAGCTTTCGTGGCGAGGTCAACCATTTCTTGGCGTGGTTGATAACCAACGGAGCCGTGGTGTAGTGATTGCAGGGGTTCGAATCAGTTCTGATTGGAAGTCGGATCGTCAACGTCGAGTTCTCCATCAATCGATTTACCTCTACCTATCGGAAGATCGGGACACCGTTCACATCAACTGTCCCTGAAAGGTTAGTGGTGAAAAAAGAAGAAAAAAAGATAATAGAAGCAAGATTGAGACGTGAGATCGACTTAGATCAGCGAAAATTAATCTAAAAAGATGAATTACCGTTGTTCCCCGGCAATGACGCCAAAAACTTGATCGCACCTAAAACGGTGTGATTTTGTAATATCGCAAGTGAACGGTTGAACGTTGAGCACTTGAGGGTCGAATTCCATGAGGAACAAGCGTATTCATCTTTCTAGCTTAATAGATCATTGATTTAAGTTTAAACGATTTTGGGGTGGGTGTTTTTCTATAATTAAGTCTAACAATCTAGGGTTTGCAAGCTGGAATGAAAATCTAGGGTTTTGGGAATTCCATAACCATCTGGCGTAATTCTATCCAAGGTCTGATGATTGTAAGTTAATTTCAATTGTTTTCCAAGACAAATAAAGCTTCTAGTTCGGGGCGCTGGGTCAACAGTCAGAGGATCGCTTCCACTGTCACGTTTGGCGAGAGTCTCTCTCTCAGGATTCTACGTCAAAGCACTAAAAACTCAAGAACTCCCCTAAATTCTTGCTAAGACTCAACTCTTACGTCTGTTGTCGAAACTAGAATTTAGGGTTTGGAGGAAGAAAACATCATGAAATTACTCCAAAACTTGAAATAAAAACCAAGAAATAATTACGCCTTCAGGATTAGGTCATCTCTAACCCTAGAGGGGATCTACTCGCTAAAAGTCATAATAATGCAGAAATAATAATAAGAAATAAATAAAAGCTTACTTGATTACTTGAAAACAGAAGTTGCCATTCTCATCGGCTTACAAAAGTAATTAAATAGAGAAAGGGGCTCTTCTAAACTAAGGTAAGCCCTAATGGCTTCTAAAACCTAAGAAAAAGATCTGATTAATTAAGCCAAAAGCTTCTCTATTTATAGTACATAGGAAAACGTGTCCAAAAATAACTCCTTGACGTGCAGGTGACGAAGTGTGCTTTCAAATGGTGCGAGAACGGACAAATCTGAGTCAAAACCTACCAGATTCGACCAGTTCTGATCCAATACGACTCAAACCGACCAATTCTGGCTAAAACCAACCAAGTTCGACCAGTTTGAGTCAAAACTGGATCAAAACGGCCCACAAAAGACCAATTTGGATCAAACCCGCTTCAAAATAGCTTATCCACGACCAATCCTGATGAGGACATCACTACGACAGAGACACACACTACTTCAATTCCATCACCTCCTATGCAAGGACCAATTACAAGGGCACGTGCATGACAATTAAATTACCAGGTTAGTTTATTCTTAGGGTTACATACTTATTCTTTGGAGGATAGGTTACTACCTAATGATGATGTTCCTGTACTTAGGAATCATGGGATGTACCAGCAAGGATGTAATTCTTCACCAAGGCAAGCTTTGGCCCATGTTGTACACGAGATGGAGTCCAATTTGGCCACCAGGGAGTAACTCACCTTCAAATGAACATAAAAGCTACATAAGGAGTTCGTTTGGAATGCTTGAGTACTTGATGGAAAGCTTATTCCAAGACCTTTCCAACAGATCTAGCCCCACCTTCAGATTCTTTCTAAGTCGGCCGCAATCATAAAAACAAGTTGACATAGAGAACCTGGACTCTTAGGTGTTGCGTCACCTCTCTTTTCACCCACGGCCCATGTACCCAGCCTAGGGTAGCGAGCCAACCCTAGCCGCCACCCCTCTCTCCTTTATATGGCTGAACTCCTCAAGTTCTTCCTTAGGTTATTTGCTACGTTGTTCCCCCGTTGTGTGAGAGACAGTTGTTCATTGGAGTAGTGTCCCCGGACCTGATTTGATGAAAGATAACCTCAATTTGTTATTCTGAAATTCAGATTGCTTTGCATCTTGTTCTTGCTTGTTTCTTCTACTGTGTGCAGGAATTAACCTTCGTGGTAAGGTCATCCGGGTGTGAGCACAGTTGATAACGACAAGTGCGTGGGTGTAGCGATTACAAGGACTCAATCCCCGCTGATTGGAATCCTTGAAACGCGAACGTCTCCGTTTCACAAAGTAGAACCTATCGGAAGATCGGGCCACTGTCACATCAAATCCGGGTCAAAACCACCTCACAACGACCAGTTTCGATTGAAACCAGTCAACACCGCGCCGAGGAAACCAATTCGAATATGACTGAGACACGTGGCACAATCACAGCCGCACACACGTCATGGTCAAAACCAACTCGATCACGATCCGGACACGTGGCGCGATCAAAACCGAGCGGGAATCTTCTTCGAGCAAGGGTCCTTTTCAAGTACAAGTCGTCTTTTCGCTCGCGTTTCATACGGTTATGGATTTTTACCCACCAATTCGACTTCGACCAAGACTTTTTTTGCTTCTCTAGTTGGTTTTCTTGGTCGTTTGATGTCCAAATGTGGTCAAAATTGCTTCAAATTTTGAGGATTTGATCCCTAAAACATGATGAATACAATCTTGAAAGAAATTTGTGAAAATAATTAAATTTTGCACATAAAATGTCGCATCAGAAGAGTTTTAAGCATGATTTTGCATATTTTTAATACTAAATCTAGGGTAAACGTGTTACCAAGTTAGCACTTATCAATTCTCTACTCCAACTAGACTTTCTTCCTTATCGAATCTCTCTTGGTTCAAAGATGCCATTGGAATAGAAGGTTAAGGAGACGAAAGATTTGAGACTTAGAAGAATTTGTGAAGGAGTTGGAAATTCCACAGCAAAGAAACAACTATTTATAGGATTACCAAGGCGATGCTTCAAGTCCCCGGCCTAGGGAACAGCACGAAGGCCTCGAGATCTTCCCTAGTGTGTGCCGGGTAATTTTCCCCCTTGAGATACGTTGGGATTCGAAACGACACAATACTGTTGAGAATTCGAAGTGCTAGATACTGTTGAGAATTCGAAGCAACATAACCATTGGAGTGGGCCTTTGTCACTTCAAAATCGGGGACTAGCTGACGAAGATTATTAGTTGTACTTAGGCCTCTGTGGTCGTGCATAGCGTTCCATGGTCACACATAGCGAACCGTGACCGCGAGTACCTTCCTATGGTCGTCAAGGGCAAGGGGAAGAGACACCAGGTAATCAAAGGATGTTCTAGATATAGCCCAAGAACCATATTTATTTCGTGCAAATTATAAAACACTTATTACCATAAAGTCCATATCTCATGCTGTATCTGTGAATGCTATGGTCGGAGAGACATCTCCCTAGGACCAGACCCTCTCACAGATACAAACTTTGATATCATTACAATGGTCGCAGAAGTACGCGACCACCCTTTATCATAACCATACCTTGATCCTTATGATTATTCCCGATATAATCTTAAGTCCCTGACAAGGTAACTGTCGAAGGAGGTTAGGATGGTGAGGCAGTTCCACGACGCCAAGTCAAAGCTGCCTAACTACCACATAACTATGATCTACGGCAATCACCACATACCCACGACCTGCAGCTACCTCCTTGAGGCGATTATGGGTGATCGTGAGACGTGTCTTCAGGAGGATAACCAGCAACCTCTTCGGCAAGTATAAGAAGGCCTTCAAGGGAAGGATCAAGGAAGGACGATCAATGACAGAGAAGATTAGACTTAATCAGATTGGATTAGCTAGCATACATACATTGTAACAGTCTCCCTCTTTCTGTAACCCTTTTTTTCCACATAAGCAAATACACAGGAAGTAGAGTCATTACTCAACTACGAGGGCCCGAACTTGGATAAATCTCCCGAGTCATAGATTCGTAGATATCTTGAATACCTTGGTACTTGTTTGATTGGCTCCCTTCATTATCCATCTCACTTTTGCATAAGTTCGACAGAAGGACCTCCGGGTTCCAATCGTCGACACTATTTTCTCTATTCTTTGGGTATCTACTATTGAAATCTTTTACCTAGTTTTTTGTTTTTCCATGAAAATATAGTTGGAAACCAAACTGGTAGCAAAAGTCTCCTAGTTCTCTTTTTCCTAGCATTTTTTGTCTTCTAAGCTGATCTTTGATTTTGAGATCATTGCAAAAGTCAATCCCAACAAGTTGCATATTTTGAGTAATTCTTCCTATGTTTAGATATAGATAGTGAGATTGCCTCCTCCTTTTCGTAACAAATTTCTTATTTTTTCAGCAAATAAAGGAGGCAGGCCAGAAATATATTTTTCTTTCCAAAATTTTTTATTGGGATCAGGAAGAGTATAAAGTTTTGATAAAAATGTATCTTTATACCATCTAAAATCTAACATTGTTTTACACCTCAAATTGATTAGTTGTTCTCTAGTCTTTTCATAGATATCTTCGTGGTTACTAGCAAAATAATAGACAATATTGAATAAGAGAGTGGTGATGGGATCAGAGGGGTTACCTTGCAGAGCATTGCCCTCCGAATCAATCTTAATGGCTTCTAAGATATTTTCTTTTTGCTCAAGAGTAAGATATTGATCCCACCAACCTCTAAGCTAACTAGAGAATCCTGTGACAATCATGCCTGCTACCTGTTTATCATTGTTTCCATTAACCCTACAGGCATTGGCATATATAACCATTTGATGACAAAAGGTAAATATTTGATATTCAACCAGACCATCAAGTTTCAATTCTACAATTTCTTTTCCACTAAAAGTAACCATAGTATTGACCTAAGGCAATTCGTCAAATTGTAGATCTGCAAAAGTTAGTCTAGGATAATAATTTCTTGTCCTAGAAGTGAGTGTGACAGGTTTAAAAATTGAAATTTTGTTTACTAATTCATTTTTATTTTAGATTTTCCTACCTCACCATCAAAAATATGATTGATAGTTTTGTAAAATTTGAGGCTATTCATTCTGCTAATCAACTCAGAAATAAGATCTTTCGAGCCAAAAGCCTTTTGTTTTCCTAGTTTGATATTAGGATCTAAACTTTGAGGAATGAAAATGGGCAAAGCAGAATTAGAGCTTGATGGCATATTAATCTTTACCTTAGATCGATTTTGTTTGCATCCCTCCACCAGAATATTCTCAATCCTGTCAGTTTTCTTTCCCAAGGCATGCAAAGAAACATTTGCAAAGTTTTGTTTTTCCATAAGATGACTAATATGTTCTGTCCTAGCAGGCTCAACTGAAGAAACTTTGTTCATTACCTTTAGAGGACAGTCTTTGATATTCTCAGATATCTGGACAGGTTCGAAATGCGGATGAACTGATTCCTCCATTGCTCTACTAGAGGTCTTCTAATTAGTGGAATCTCTCTTGATAACTGAAACTTGCTCTCTTTTCTCAAACAAGTAATCTTTGACCTGAATCTAGAAAGAATCTTCATACCAGTCAAAAAAGAATATGTTTCTCTTTTGCTTTTTCATATCAGCATACCAAAGATGTCTGATTTTAGTTTTGAAAGGTTCTTTGACTTTGTTAAAAAATATTTCCTTTTTAGTCTTGTTTTTAGGAAGATTAAACTCTAATCTAAGAAGAGTATTATCTATTTCAAAATCAGATTTTTGAACAAATTCAATGATGTTGACCTCAAATTTTGAGATAGAAAGCTCATAGGTGCTATCCTCAACATTTTGAAATTTCGCTGGTCTCCTTTCATATCTCATGGAAGGTATTAACTGAATAAAGGTCTTTCTTTATGAGGAGAAAGTTACCTCGACATCTCCATCAGTGTTTCAGTTAAGGATTCTATCTTGGTTTGTTGAAGGGGCTTGGGATCAACAGCTTGCAAAAGAGTCCATTTTTCAAGAAGAGAAATTTTGTCCCATTTTAATGTTTTTGGGTTGATAGAGTTGCTTCTGGGATTGGCTTGTAGCAAAGTGGTCAGGCCCTTCGGTGTATGTTGTTTGGCACAATGGGCTAAAATGGACATGGTTTTGTAATAAAGTTGATAGGTAACAAAATTTGTTTTTGCTACCAGGTTTAAGGTCAAAGCCAAACGTTTGGAAATTTAGGGTCAAAACCTTTTTAATATTAGTATCTATAAGAGAAACAGAAAAATCAAGGAAAATATTGAAGAAAACTGGCCCATTACTAAGACTAGTTTCAATCAGTCATAATAACGAGTCAGAAAATTTTTTATTTCTGCTATCTCTTAAACAAGCCAGTACAGAGATATTCAACCTTTTTCTAATCAAAGATTTGATTGCAATTTGAACCAAGCCAATATACAAATAATTATATTGAGATTTAGCCTTGATACAGTCAATTTCATTTTCAGACAAAAGATGCAATATTTCATGTAAAGAACTAATAGAGAGTGTTTTTTCAATTGTTTTTATATAATAATTAGATCTTAAACTAAAAACTCCTATATAATATATTTCTCTAATATTAATCTTGAGTATTTTCCAATTTGCAATACTTTTCTCTATATCTGCAAAACATATAGAAGAACTATTTTTAACCTACATTGTCTTAATAGACCTTTCCTTATTGTTTGTAGCTATAGCCCGATCAGCAGTACTCAGGGTCCCGATTAGCCAAGACATCTTTTAGTACAGAAGAGAGATTAATAGATAGTTTCCAGTCAACGATAGGAATTATTCCCATGATTAAGATCAACCTCGTTCCTTTGAAGTGTTCCTGTCAAGCAATTTATGCCCACCAAACGCTTTTCACACGGCTAAAAAGAGCTACGCGACCTTAGAACCCCCAACAAAGCCAACAGGTTTCTCCTCCTGGACCTACTATACCAACTTATATATATACTCATAGGTCATAATTGTATGGTGGTGTACACACAAAAGCTAGAATCTAATATGAACACGATATCTTTTAAGATTATGTAGGGGAAGCAGTGGATACCTTCCAAGTGTATGAGTAAATCCCGATGTACTACGTAGATTTGGAAGTTTATTTTCTTTGGATTTAATCGTGTTATATATATATATATATATATATATATATATATATATATATATATATATATATATATATATATATATATATATATATATATATATATATATATAATGGTTCTAAAATAGCAATTGAGATATGAGAAGCACTATTGCTATTTTCAGAAACCAAGGATGGAAACCTAAAGTAATGCAAAGAAAGAAAACAAAGAAATATTAAACATGCAATGCAAAATAAAGAAGATAAATAGTAAATATGCAAAAGAAAGAAGATAAATAGTAAATCACATAACAAAAGTAATAATATAAAAACAGTAAATTAGAACAAGAAAACAAAGAATAATAACAGAAATATACAAAAGGGACAATAATATTAAGAAAGCATGATACTTACAAAGGCAGAAAGCGAGTGCTTCTGCTTCCTTCACGCACGTACAAGTTCACGTTCAGTTATACGTTCAAGTTCAGTACATGCGTTCAGTTCAGTACATGCATTCAAGTTTAGTACAAACCTTACACACTACGACTCTCTATATAAAGTCTTTATTTAGTGCAAACCTATTTACAATACTACTTAGATTTTATTTATAAGTGAAGTGGAAGTTGAGGTAGAAGTGGAGTGGAAGTGGAAGTGGAGTGGAAATGGGATGGAAGAGTGTTGTATGTGGTGTTCTCTTCTCACTTGTGTCAACTTGTGTAAGAACTCCTCCTTTTATAGAGGTATTGGGTGTATGTAGATCCATGAGAAGGACTCTTTCAATAGTTTCTTCATATAATTTGTCCTTTTGAATAGTATTGCCATATAATTTGTCCTTCTTGTCTTCAAGTGGAGTGCCTTTTGACTCCTATGTCTTGTCAAAGTTATCTTCAAGTAGAATACCTTTTGACTCTTACATCTTGTCATGTTTCCATTATTGATGTATCTTGGAATATTTTAGAAAGAAAATTTCATCTTCATCTTCAAATGGTTGAGCTCGATTTCCTTGATAATAACATTCATCTGGAGGAAACCAGTTTTCTAGCCATCTCACCATAGTTCTGTAGTTTTGCAGTGTATTGTTGTCATCGTTATATTCTGGTCTTATAATGTAATGAAGATTTTTGTTTAACTGAATATCTCGATTAACAAATATCCTCATTATTTGGTTCTGGAAAATCATTTATAGTCAGGATCTATCTTGACATGTTGCTCGAGTTTAGAGGACTATATCCAATGCCTCCATGCTTTGAGGATTTTTTCATATGGTTGGTTCAGTATTTCTTTGTCTTCTTCTGTCAAATCATAGATTTCTCGAAGCGAGCTATCAAATTTTCTTTTCAGCACACAAATGTGATGACTTGCCGGCCTCAAGGGCTGTTGGAATTTTGGGGGAACTGAGCGAAAGAATATTTTGTAGAGACCTCGAAGATCACTTATGTTTTCACAAATTCTTTTTACTACAAATCCAAGATCGAATTGTAGTATTTGATCTAGCGTTCCATAAACGGCCTGCAATAAACCTTGATCTAGGAGAGTTTGGAGAGAAATAGTTTCTCTATATGGACTTATCTCCAAACCTTTAAAATATTTTAAATCTATCTCCGCCCTTAACACCAAAAAGCGGTGTTTTGGTTGGAAACAAATAGTTGTATCTATGGTAAAGAGAGGAATAATCTCTTTGTATAGAGTTATCCCATGGGGATCCTCTTTACCCAAATAGATATCTAGAAAATAATCTTGAAGTCCCATAAAGACTCCCAATTGTCTTTCTTCAAATTTTTTTCAGATTAAATCTACAATGTCTTTACTGAAGTAAGACATTTCTTCGTCTGTTTTAAAGCTTAATCTAGGAATTAAATGTTCAGCTGCAGAGTTATGCATGATCTTTTGATGTTTTATTATTCCCTTATTATATGTTAATCTATCTATAGGGAATGATTGAATAGATATTGTGATAGGTTGAATGGATGAGTGCAACTTTGATGATCCTACATGCCTACTAGTATGAGGTGACTGATCTATAGGAATTTTCTGTGATCTAGATGCATGATCTTCTGGCTATATTCTCTACATGAGGATGCGAAGTAATATGCCAATGCATTGAGTGCTGAAGCCTTGTCTGAGGCAGATCTAGATTGCCAAATCAAGTTTAGCAACCCTTGTTGTATTTTTGTAGCAGGAAAATTATGATTAAAACAGCTTTGTCTCCCTTGAGATGGTAGTGGCAAGTTCCATGTGCTGAATTTTATCAATTGATTGCCTTCTGGCTTCTCCATTTTCCTGAAAAAAGGATTATCTTGATGATCTATAAATATATTTTGGATAAAATGCTCTTTGTAAGGAAAGACTTTGTCTATATGATCTAGAAAGATTTCTTCCGGCTTGGAAGAGAATATCATCTCAGCCCATTTGCCTTTTATTTTAAACTGAATACTACTATCAGTTACCAAAAATGGTCTGATAGCTGAAAGAAATGGTGTCCTTAAGATAACACCTTGTTTGAGATCTTTTACTAAGAAAAAAGAGATTTCGATGCAGACTCCAAAGATGCAAATATAAATTTCAGGAATCCTATAACTCACGATCATAGGATCACCATTAGCTGCATTAACTTTGTGTGCAGTTTTCTCAAAATATTTTGAAGGAAATATCCCTTCCCTGATACAATTTATATCTGCTCCTGAATCTAACAAAGTTTTATGTTTAAAAGCATAACCATCAGGGAATTTGTATAGAACTTCTGTATACCATTTTTGTTTGAAATATTTTTCAATAGAACCAATAAAATCTCCATCATTTTCTTTAAGCTCAGGCTCTATATTAGGAATGTTTTCAAGATTATTTTGTTTGTGAGATTCTAAAATTTGGATTTTTATTTTAAGATCAAACAATTCTTTTCTGAGAATATTTTGTTCTTGCCAAAGATCATCAATTAAAAGCTTCTTACCAATTCCTCTAGAACTCCTGATCTTTTGAAAGACCTCGCCAATAGTGAAGAACTTATTATTTTGGTTTGATCTTACCTCAAGATCTTTGTTTCCATTGATCATGGAAATATATTTTTCAAGCTGACTTCTCTTTTCTTCAGAATCCTGAATTGAATCAATTGTATCCAAAATAAATTGCTCAAAACTTGTTAGGACCAAAATACTTTCTTCAGATTCTTCTTCTGAAATATCCTGCTCACAACAAGAACATTCACTGTTTTCACAGCAATTTATATCAGAAGTATAGTCAGCCTCTGAATCAATGCTATTTAGAATTTCTTCTAGTTTTCCTTTAAGGTCCTTGGGATCTGATTCAAGCAAAACTTGGACTATCTTTTTAAAACCATTCTTGTAATATCTATTGGCAGTATAACTCTTTTCTCCACACTTAAAACAAGTAATATCTTTGTTTTTATCTTCTCTGTTGTGGATCTTTTTAGGTTTTCTTTTCCTAAATCTGTCGTTCTTTGGGTGTCTACTATTGAAGTTTTTTGCTTGATTTTTTCTTTTTTCATAAAGATCTTGTTGGAAACCAAACTGATAACAAAAATCCCCTAATTCTCTTTTTCCCAACATTTTTTGTCTTTTAAGTTGACCCTTAATTTTGAGATCATTACAAAGATCAGCCCCAACAAGCTGAATCTTTTCAGTGATTCTTCCAATATCTAGAGACTGATAGTTGAGACTACCTCCTTCTTTTCTTAACAAATTTCTTATTTTTTCAGCAAATAAGGGAGGTAGGCCAGAGATATATTTTTCTTTCCAAAATTCTTGATTGGGGTCAGGAAGAGTATAGAGTTTTGATAAAAAAATGTGTCTTTGTACCATCTAAAATCTGACATTGTTTTGCATCTCAAATTGATCAGTTGTTCTCCAGTCTTTTCGTAGATATCATCGTAGTTTCCAACAAAATGATAGATAATATTGAATAAGAGGGTGATAATGGTATCGGAGGGATTACCCGGCAAAGCATTTCCTTCCGGATCAATCTTAATGGCCCATAAGATGTTTTCCTTTTGCTCAAGAGTAAGATAATGATCCCACCATCCTCTAAGCTGACCAGAGAATCATGTGGCAATCATGCCTGCCACCTGTTTATCATTGTTTCAATTGACCCTACAGGCATTGGCGTACATAACCATTTGATGACAAAGGGTAAATATTTGATATTCAGTTAAACCATCAAGATTCCATTCTACAATTTCTTTTCCACTAAAAGAAACCATAGAACTGACCTGAGGCATTTCTTCAAACTGCAAGTCTGCAAAGATTGGTCTAGGATAATAATTTCTCGTCCTAGAAGTAAGTGTGACAGGTTTAAAGGCTGAAATCTTGTTTACTAATTCATTCTTATTTTCAACTTCACCATCAGAAATATGATTGATAGTTTTGTAAACTTTTAGGCTATTCATTCTGCTAGTTAATTCAGAGATAAGGTCTTGTGAGCCAAAAGCCTTTTGCTTTCCTAATTTGGTATTAGGATCTAAACTTTGAGGAATGAAAATAGGTAAAGCAGAATTTGAGCTAGAAGGCATATTAACCTTTACCTCAGGTTTATTTTGTTTGCTACCTTCTACTAAAATATTTTCAATCCTATCAGTTTGTTTTCCCAAAGCATGCAGGGAAACATTTGCAAAATTTTGTTGTTCCATAAGATGACTAATATGCTATGTCCTGGCACGCTCTACTGAAGAAGTTTTGTTCATAACCCTAAGGGGACAGGCTTTGATATTCTCAGATATCTGGACAGATTCAAAAAGTGGATGAACTGATTCCACCACTTCTCCACTAGGGGTCTTCCAATCAGTGGAATCCCTTTTGATAACTGAGACTTGCTCTCTTTTTTCAAACAAATAGTCTTCGATGTGAATCCAGAAAGAATCTTCGTACCAGTCAAGAAGAATATGTTTCTCTTTTGTTTCATCATATCAGCATACCAAAGGTCTCTTATTTTAGTTTTGAAAGGTTCTTTGACTTTATTGAAAAATCTTTCCTTTTTAATCTTATTTTTAGGAAGCTTGAACTCTAATCTGAGAAGAGGTTTGTCTATTTCAAACTCAGTTTTTTTAGCAAATTCAATGACATTGACCTCAAAATCTGAGACAGAAGGCTCATAGGTGCTATCTTCATAAGTAGCAAAGGCGACATTTTGAGGCTTAATTGGCCTTCTTTCATATCTCATGGAAAGTCTTGACTGAATAAAGGCTTTTCTTTGTGAGGAGAAAACTACCTCAACATCTCCATCTGGGGTTTCAGTCAAAGATTCTAACTCAGTTTGTTGAAGAGGTTTAGGATCAACAACTTGGAAAGAGTCCATTTTTCAGGGAGAGAGATTTCATCCCATTTTAATGTTTTTGGGGTTATAGAGTTGTTTTTGGGATTGGCTTGAAGTAAAATAGTTAGGCCCTTTGGTGTATGTTGTTTGGCACAAGGGGCTAAAGTGGTCATGGCTTTGTAATAAACTAGATAAGTAACAGAGATATTTTCACTACCAGGTTCAAGATCAAAGCCAGATGTTTGAAGATTTGAGGTCAAAACCTTTTTGATATTTGCATCTGTAAGAGAAACAGAAAAATCAGGGAAAGTGTTGAAAAACACTGGTCCATTACTAAGACTAGCTTCAACCAGTCCTAATAAAGAGTCAGAGAACTTTTTATTTCTGATATCTCTTAAACAAGCCAACACAGAGATATTTAACCCTTTTCTGGTTAAAGATTTGATTGCAATTTGGACCAAACCGATTTGCAGATAATTATATTGAGGTTTAGCTCTAATACAGTCGATTTCATTTTCAGATAAAAGTTGCAATGTTTCATGTAAGGAACTAATAGAAAGTGTTTTTTAATTGTTTTTATATAATAATCAGATCTTAAACTAAAAGCTCCTATATGATATATTTCTCTAATATTAACCTTAGGTATCTTCCAATTGGCAATACTTTTCTCTATATCTACAAAGCATATGGAAGAACCATTTTTAACCGACATCGTCTTAACAGACTTTTCCTGACTGCTTGAGGCAACCGCCTAATTAGCAGTGCTCAGACTCCTGATCAACCAAGACATCTTTTAGTACAGAAGAGAGAGTAATGGATAGTTTCCAGTCAACGGCAGGGACAACTCCCACAATTAAGATCAACCTCGTTCCTTTGCAGTGTTCCTTTCACGATTTATGCCCACCAAACGCCTATCACACGGCTAAAAGGGCGACAGTACCTCAGAATCCCCGACAAAGCCAACAGGGATCTCCGCCTGGACCTACTATACCAACTCCTCCCTCCCCCAGGACGAAAAGACGGCGGGGCCGACCGAGACGGCCGGGCTCTGATACCAGGAAAATACCCAGGCACAGGTCTGGTCTATCTCGACAAGGTAAGGCTAAGATAATGATTCTAAAATAGCAATGGAGATATGAGAAGCACTATTGCTATTTTCAGAAACCAATGATGGAAACCTAAAGTAATGCAAAGAAAGAAAACAAAGAAATATTAAACATGCAATGCAAAATAAAGAAGATAAATAGTAAATATGCAAAAGAAAGAAGATAAATAGTAAATCACATAACAAAAGTAATAATATAAAAATAGTAAACTAGAACAAGAAAGCAAAGAGATAATAAGAACAGAAATATACAAAAGAGACAATAATATTAAGAAAGCATGATACTTACAAAGGCAGAAGGCGAGTGCTTCTGCTTCCTTCACGCACGTACAAGTTCACGTTCAGTTATACATTCAAGTTCAGTACATGCGTTCAGTTCAGTACATGCATTCAAGTTTAGTACAAACCTTACACACTACGACTCTCTATATAGAGTCTTTATTTAGTGCAAACCTATTTACAATACTACTTAGATTTTATTTACAAGTAAAGTGGAAGTTGATGTGGAAGTGGAGTGGAAATGGGATGGAAGAGTGTTGTGTGTGGTGTTCTCTTCTCACTTGTGTCAACTTGTCCCTTCTTGCTTGAGAGACTCCTCCTTTTATAGGGGTCTTGGATGTATGTAGATCCTATTAGAATGACTCTTTTAATAGTGTCTTCATATAATTTTGTCCTTTTGAATAGTATTTCCATCTAATTTGTCCTTGTTGTCTTCAAGTGGAGTGCCTTTTGACTCCTATGTCTTGTCAATATTGTCTTCAAGTAGAATACCTTTTGACTCTTACATCTTGTCATGTTTCCATTATTGATGTATCTTAGAATATTTTAGTCTTCATGAAAGAAAATTTTTTCTTCATCTTCAGATTTTTGTTAATCCTTTAAGGAGGTAATAAAATCTGATGTCTCCTCCTGATCTTCTTGCTTAAATATAGAATAATAATTAAATTTTTGAGAAGATGAGGTTCCAGAGTCACTGGCTTGTGAAAATTTATCTTCTAGGCTTCGACATGGACCCCTTGAATCTAACGGCTGTGGACTTTCTTGTATCATTTTGAACATTGTTTCATAGACTTGAAGTTGCAGCTCAGCTTCTGATAGTCCTTGTTTCTTTAGGAGTAATTCCTTTGTAATCTTTTCTTTTAGTTTGATCATGTTAGATTTGTGGGACTTTGTTATGTTCCCTTTTCCTTGCACAATTGGTTTTATGTCAAACTTATCCCACCATTTTACCTGATATTTTCTCATTATGGCAGCCGGAAATTGGTTGTGACATAACTCCAATTCCCACTTCATAATCCAAGGCATCCCTGTCTCTGAACAGAATTGCATCAGGACAAAAGGATATTCCTTCAGATCTCTGGTAGATTCTTTAGCCACCTTCTTCATAACTTCATCTGGAAGAATTTCTGGAATAGCTCCTATCTTGAGCCAGAAGTTTTTAAAGAACCATAATGGTATATTGGATAATTTTTCTCTGAAGCGGATAAACCATGAATGCTTCATTTGAATATTTTGAAGTAGTAGAACATTTTGCCATGCATCTTAATAGTCCCAATAATTATATTTGTTAGGACTATATGAATAAAGTGATCTAGATATATATGGGTTGGAAGCGGTATCCCATTCTTCCAAATCTATAATTTTATTGATAAGTAACTTGGTATATGTTGTTTCCTTGTCAATCCCCATAGTGTGATATATTTGAGCACTTCTAGTTTCAAGCAAGATTGCTTCATAATATTTTTGATCTATGCCCGGAGATTTAGGCACAAAATATGATTGTTTTGGAAAATACTTGATCATAATATTTTTGAGACTAAGATTCAAATCATTGAATTCCAGAGGCAATATATGTTCCTCTGTTTTGAGAATATATTGAGATGTATGCCCAAAATCTTGTGGCATCATTGGGGGTTTTTGAGTTGAACTCTCAGGATATATGTTGGAGAGTTTTTGTTTGCTTGGGGAGTACTCAACCGGCCTCCCACTTGTTGATATATCTCTCTTTGGGGCCATGTCCCTGTAAAAATTCACGAGACAGGAAGTCTGAGAGTGAATTATTTTCTCCCTTAATATGTTCAATTTGAAAGTCAAAACATGATAATATTGCTTGCCATCTAGCAAATATTTGCTTTGAAACCAGATTTTCGACATCCTTTTGAAGGACATCTTTTGCTGCTTTACAATCGATTCGCAGAGATATTGCTTATTTAGAAGCTCTCCTTGAGATAACCTTGACAATTGCCAAGATTTCTTTCTTGATGGTAGAATAATTTTTCTGAGCATTATTCCAAGTCTCCGAAGTGAACCTGACTAATTGCTCAGAGGATCCCATCTTTTGTTTTAAGATACCTCCGAAGCCTATGTCTGAGGCATCAATCTCAATAATTTTGAGAGCATCTTGATCTAATATATGTAAACAAGGTAATTTCTTAACCTTGTTCTTAATCTGTCTAACTGCCTGAGTATGACTCGAGGTCCAGGCAAGAGGATCTTTTTTCAATCTATCTATCAAGATTTTTCTGTCTTTAGCAAGATCTTCATAAAAATCTGAAACATAATTTAAACAACCCAAAAACCTTTGTAGTTGCTTTTTATCTTTTATTTCATCTGGGAATTTATCAGCAAAGTCAATAACCCTAACAATAAGTGTGACTTGATCAAAACGAATTCTATACCCCAGAAATTGAATATCAATTTGAAAAAGTTTCATATTTCTAGCAGATACTACGAGGCCATTGTACATAATAGTTTTGTAGAAAATATTTAAATGTTTCCAATGTTGATCAATATCTTGAGAGAATACCAAAACATCATCTATGTAGATAATGATAAAAGATGTGTAGGGCAAGAAAATTTCATTCATTATTCTTTGAAACTCAGAAGGTGCATTGTTTAAACCAAAAAGCATGGCATTCCACTCATAGTGCCCAAAAGGAGTGGTAAAAGCAGTTTTATACCTGTCTTCTTCTTTTATCTGAATTTGCCAAAACCCGGATTTCATATCAAATTTTGAATAAATTTTAGCTCCTTGAATTCTCCTAATTAGGTCTTGTTTATTAGGGATAGGATATCTAATCCATTGCAGTACTTTATTCAAGGGTCTACAATTAATTACTAGTCTAGGCACACCTATTTCTTTTTTGGCAACATTTTCAACATAAAAGGCAGTACAACTCCAAGGAGAAGAGCTCCTTCTAATCAGATTTTTTTGGAAAAGATTTTCAATTTCTTCTTTGCAAATTTCAAGCAGCCTTTTATTCATTTGTATAGGTTTGGCTTTAGTGGGAATATTTTCTTCATTAAAATCAGAAATATAAGGCAAACCCACAACATTTTTTCTATGCCAGAAAGCAGAAGGGAGATCAGAACAAATTTCTTTAGTAAACTTTTCATGTAAAGTTTTCTGCTTCTTTTGAAAATTAACATCATCAAGAATTTTATCTATCCTAATATTTTGAATCTCTGAAGAGATCTGCTGAATAAATTGCTCTTTGTAACATATGATTTCTCTAAGCTGATTTAACATAGTCTCACTAGGTTTTGAACAAAATTTGATAGTAACATTCTTACCTTTAGTCTTGAATTGGATACCTTGAGTAGTTACCAAAAAGGGTCTTATAAGAGACAAAAATGGTGTTCCCAAGATGACTCCCTGTCTAAGATTTCTAACTAAAAGGAAAGAGGTTTTAATACAAACTCCAGAAATGCAAACATGAATTTCAGGGATTTTATACCTCACTTCTAAAGGATTACCATCAGCTGCATTAATTTTATGAGTAGTTTTTTGAAAATATCTTAGAGGGACTATGCCTTCTCTAATGCAATTAACATCAGTTCCTAAGTCAAGCAAAGTTTTGTGTTTAAAGATATGACCATCAGGAAACTTATATAAAATCTCAGCATGCCATTTTTGTTTGAAATATTTTTCTATTGAACCAACAAAATCTTCAGAAGTTTCTTTCAATCCCAAATCATTTTGGAAAACGTTTTTAGAAGTACTAAGTTTATGAAAATTCAAGATATAAGTTTTCTTTTTAAGATCTTGTAACTCTCTTTTTATAACATTTTGTTTTCTCTTCAGATCATTAAGCAAAAATTGCTTTTCTTTAAAATCTGAAGTCTTCTGGATGTCTTTTTCTAAGCTGAAAAACCCTTTATTATGAATGAACTTTTTATCAAATTCCTTAGGGCCTTTAATCAAGGATATATATTTTTCCAGTTGACTTCTCTTCTCTACTGGACCTTGAATTGAATCAATTGTATCCAAAATAAATTGCTCAATATTTGTAAGAACCTGAACACCTTCATCAGGGACTTCTTCTGATCTCATAGTGAACAATCGTCTATTACATGTACAAATAATTGTTTTCCAATCATTTGAATCCGAACATAATAGAGATTGTTCTTCAAAATTAAAACATATATCATTTTTATGCTTCATATCTATGTTTCTCTTTTTTTTAGAATCATACCAATCTTTTTGAGCTCTAGGGCAGAGACTAAATTCTCCCAAGAAATTTTGCTTCCCAACGTATAATTTATAGAGAATATAAATCTTATCATTAATATCTCCGAAATCTGATATGATTGCACATCTTATATCAATTAGTTGTTCTTCATCAATCAATTTTTTTTGTTCTTTTCTTCATAATTTTCTCCACAGTTGCTAATATTGCTATGATACCAAGGAGTAGCTCTAGTGGTGTTTTTGACAAGAGAATTGATTCTTTGGTCAGGATCATGATCTATTTTCTTAGGATAGCTAACTAGGCTATTAGATAGAATCATGGGATTTTCCTGCCACAAGTCTCTAATCACCATCTCTGAAATTCTCAATTCTTCATTACTCCTCGACTCAAAATGTTGGTCTTCTTGATTCTTCTTTTTAGTGCTAGTCTCAGAATGATGAAGGCTACAGAGGGGATCTATTTTGACCATCTCAGTTTGGTTGACAAGAATATTTGAAGAAATTTCTTCTAGACCTTGATGATTTAAGAGATGACTTGTATGTATAGGTCATCAAGAATTTTTCGTACGGAAAACCCTAATTAAAATAATAATTTTACAAAAAACACAAAAGAAAATGAAATTACAAAAATGACCATAGTCGCCACTCGGACTGGCGACTTAGCACGGAAAACCATAAGTCGCCAGCCCGGCTGGCGACTAACTCTTCCGCATCCTCTGTCGCCAGCCGGGCTGGCGACTTAGGGGGTATATAGTCACCAGCGGTGGCGACAGAGGGGGTGCCCCGAAAAAAAAATCAGTTGAGAGGGAAGGAAAAGAGAGAAGAGAGGAGAGGAGGAGGAAAGGGAAGGAAAAGAGAGGAGAGGAGGAGGAAAGGGAAGGAAAAGAAAGAGGACAGGAGGAGGAAAGGAAAGGAAAGGAAAGAGGAGGAGGAGGAGAAGAAGAAGAAGAAGAAGAAGAAGAAGAAGAAGAAGGAGGTAAGTTTTTTAAAATTATCTAATTAAATCTGTTTTAGAAATTAGTTTTAAATACATATCAGTTTTAGAAATTAAATTTAAAATGCAGATATACTTTAGAAATTAATTTGAAATGCATATCTGTTTTAAAAATATAGTTTAGAGTATAGATCTGTTTTATAAATTAGGTTTAAATACATATCTGCTTTAGAAATTTAGTTTAGAGTATATATCTGATTTAGAAATTTGTGGAAAATACATATCTGCTTTAGAAATTTAGTTTAGAGTATAGATCTGTTTTAGAAATTTAGTTTAGAGTATATATCTGATTTAGAAATTTGTAGAAAATACATATCTGCTTTAGAAATTTAGTTTAGAGTATAGATCTGTTTAGAAATTTAGTTTAGAGTATAGATCTGATTTAGAAATTTGTGGAAAATACATATCTGCTTTAGAAATTTAGTTTAGAGTATAGATCTGTTTTAGAAATTTAGTTTAGAGTATAGATCTGATTTAGAAATTTGTAGAAAATACATATCTGCTTTAGAAATTTAGTTTAGAGTATAAATCTGTTTAGAAATTTAGTTTAGAGTATAGATCTGTTTTAGAAATTTGTGGAAAATACATATCTGCTTTAGAAATTTAGTTTAGAGTATAGATCTGCTTTCGAAATTCGTGGAAAATATATATCTGCTTTAGAAATTAAATTTGGAATACATATATGTTTTAGAAATTAGGTTTAAATACATATCTGATTTAGAAATTTAGTTTAGAGTATAGATCTGATTTAGAAATTTAGTTTAGAGTATAGATCTGATTTAGAAATTTGTGGAAAATACATATCTGCTTTAGAAATTTAGTTTAGAGTATATATCTGTTTTAGAAATTTGTGGAAAATGCATAGAGTAAAGATTAATTTTAAATTTTTGTCGTAGACAATGTCAGAAAGAAGAATAGTGTATGTTTGTCACGGGGAACAAGTAATCAGAAACGGACCACATGGAGATGACCTATGTAGCTGTCATTGTGTAGACATGGAATTGAATGATCTCAGTGTAGTTAATTTTGAGGATCTTAAGACCCGAGTCATGGACATACTAAATATCGACCCATCTAAACATGAAATTGTTATAGAAGCGTTGGTGCCTGTTGGTGAAACAGGTAGTTGGAAATTATGTAAACTTAAAGGCGATCGGTCTTGGGTTTCTCTAGTTAGGAGAGTGTTAAATCCCATTCATGGCCCAGATGACTGCGTGTTGTATGTAACGGTACTAAACATCCCACCGGTGGAAGAGGTACCCGAGCCAGTCATTGATCCAACAATAGCACAGGAATCTGCCAGTGCCCCGAACACAGGATTCGTGAGTGGGTATTTCTGGACTGGGGACGAGGCTTACGCCGATGAATGTGAAGACGAGGGTATGGAATACTCAGGCAGTGAAGGTTCGGAGGTGGATGCAGACTATGCGGATTCGTCTAGCGAAGAAGATTACCGTGGGATAGGACCTCCACAGCAATTGTTAGATCCAAGTGGTTTTGATAATGCACGAATCCGCGATGATCGCAGTTCGGAGTCGACATCGGATGAGCAAAGATTAATTTTAGGACAACATTTCCGAAGCAAGGAGGAGGCAAAGCAAGGCGTGGCGATATGGTCCATTGCACTACATCACTCTTTCAAGGTGGATAGAACAAATCCGCGGCTGTACGCAGTGAAGTGCACGGTGGAGGGATGTAGATTTTATGTTCGTATTGCCCGGTACAAGGATAGTGAGCACTTTGTTGTTTCGAGAATCACCGAACATGACTGTTCGGTCACAGAAGCCTCACGGACCCACAGGAATATATCATCCGCTTTTGTGGCAAATGTGATTTTGGCGAACCTTCATGCAAATCTGGAAATGGCACCAAAAGAAATTGTCGCTCAAATCGCTGACACTTTCGGATACAGCATTCAGTACGGCAAGGCATAGAGAGCGAAACAACTTGGCCTTGAGATGCTATTTGGATCTTTCTACGATGCATATAACTACGTGCCCAGACTGATACAGCAAATCGTCGATACCAACCCTGGCACTATAATGGACATGGTTCATAGCCCAGTTGTGGGCACAAACGGTGACGTGGTGCATGGAGTAGAGTACATGGAGCGTATATTCTGGTCATTCGGGCAGGCTATCTCTGTATTCAAGTACATGCGGCCAGTACTCTGCGTGGATGGCATATTTTTAACTAGGAAGTACAAGGGAACTTTAATGACAGCTGTTGGCGCAGATGCAAACAATCAGCTACTTCCGATGGCATACGCCATCGTAGAAAGCGAGAGCACAGACAATTGGGTGTGGTTCCTTACAAATCTGAAACAAGCTGTTGTGAAGGATAGACGGAATGTGTGCGTCATCCATGATAGACACAAGGGCCTGTTGAGTGCCATTGAGTTCATGTTGTGCACAGAGGACCCGCAATACAGATGGAATGACTTGATAAGTCGGTAGTGCAAACGACATCTTGCGGCGAACTTTTTCACACACTACAGAAATACAGGCCTGATGAAGAAGTTCAAGCGGTTGTGTGATCAGAACCAGGGGCATAAGTTCCAACGAATTTGGGACGAGCTAGAGAAAGATACATCGGACCTAACTAAAACTCAAAGATCTGAGATAAGCAGTTCGCAACAGACGGAGGATGAAGAAAATGTCGTGGGAACTTCAGATGGGCCGATACGTCGCAGCCGGAGATCAAGAACAAAGAAATTTAATGAATGGATCGGTGACAAAGCTCCAGAGAAATGGTCACTACTGCACGATAAGGCAGGAGCTAGATACGGAATAAGGACAACCAATATGGCAGAGGTGTACAACTTTGTGTTGAGGGGGGTGCGAGGGCTTCCGCTCACCGGAATTGTGGAATTTACATGGCATCGCACTGCTAAATACTTCCATGAGAGGGGTACAGCTGCAAGAACACTACTTGGGGTCACACCAGCAAAATATCCTCACGAAGTGCAGAGGTACTTAGAAATGAAAGCCGCGGCCGCTCACAAACACTCAGCCCAGTGCATTCCAAACAGCAGAAGGCAAAAATTGGATTGTTTATCTGAAGAGTAAGAACGTGGGGGGAGGATACATGCGGTCGATCAGAAAGCAAGGTGTCATTTTTGAAGACGGCGTGAAGTGCACTTGTAACAAGCCTGCTTTGTTGCATAAACTGTGCTCCCATGTGATGGCAGCGTGTGCGCATGACAACAAGTCAATTGAGACGTACATATCACTTTATTATGGCGCACGGTTCCTCGCTAAAACATGGACTGCAGACTTCGAGGTCTGGGGAACTCAGGAGCACTACAGAGAGCTGTCACGCAGAGCAGGGCAGATCTTGTATGTTCCACCCCCACACTTGGAGCGGAGAGGCCCTGGACGACGATGAAAACTTCGAATCAGCAACGACATGGATAATGCAGAGCGCGATGAGCTGCGAAAGTGTGCTGTTTGTCGACAGCCTGGCCACACAAGGAGGACATGTCCTAATGCATCCGGATCGCACTGAACGCGAATCAATCAGCACTGTTGTGCAATGCGTAATCATTCCTCTCATGTATTTTATGTTTGTTTGTCACTCATTTCGTATGGCGTACTAACTCAATGTTCTTGCTTACAGACATGCCGCATGATCGTAGACAGCTTCTTGAGCTACTGGATCAGTACTACGATGATCGTCATCGAGTTCGAGCCCTTAGGACCGGAGAGGAGCTTCAGCCGTTCCGCCTACGATCGCCGGGCATGGCCTGGCCTCTTGACATGAGATACATCGCACGGCTGAGGGCGGTCGGACTTCTTCCTTTTGTCAGGACGATCACCAGAGCAGAGTCCTTCAGGCACGATCGATCACTGGTGTCTGCTCTGGCGGACAGATGGAGACCAGAGACACACACATTTCACTTCCGGTGGGGGGAGATGACCATCACCCTGGAGGATGTGGCGATGCTATTCGGCCTGCCGATTCGCGGACAGGCCTGGGTACCACCACCCACTCCTGTCGGGTGGGATGTGGCATTCACATAGAGGTTTCACCCCCTACCTCTAGGACACGAGCCCTTCCAACATGACGCGGGAGTTCCTGCAGCCTGGCTCGCTCACTTTCGGATATGCCCAGCAGATGCTGATGAGTGGACAGTCAGCCGACACTTCGAGGCGTGCCTACTACACCTGTTTGGTAGCTTCATGTTCACTGGTACGCTTACTCATGGTACATACACATGTATGTTACTTACTGCATTTAAATCTTAACTTCCTGTTTGTTTTTGTTCGCAGGTACGCACGGCGACACGGTGGACCGTTGGCTTGTTCCACTGGTGCAGATGCTCGCAGACATGCCGATCGAGCAGATTCCACAGATCAGCTGGGGCTCGGCGGTTCTGTGTGCGACGTATCGAGCGTTGTGCGACGCCTGCGTTCGCCGTGCCCGGCAGGCAGTTATGGCTGGGTGTCCTCTCCTTATTCTCCTGTGGTCGTACGAGCACCTTCCTGTAGGACAACCGCTCGGCACTGATGTCCCCGTGCCGCTGCCGGAGGGGTACCCGCCCAGGGATGAGGAGGACGAGGCAGATCGCCCGACCATGGGGGATCGCTGGTTGCAGCGCAAGCTGCAATGGGCCATGGTCCAGGTGCACGCATGCTACGGGGCGTACAGTGATAAGCTGGAGCTGCTCCATCCCTCGCATGTTGTCTGGAGGGCCTTGACGGCCACCTACGTTCAAAGCACAGCTGCAGGCGGGATCTCATCAATATGTACAGGGGACCGGGACTTATGGCTCACCCGATGTGTTCTTGTCTTCAGCCATATGTTGGAGGTATACGCTCCATGGCAGGTGATGCGGCAGTTTGGCTTATTTCAACCTGTCCCTCCTGTCGACGCTCCACATCGGTTGTCGCACGCCCAGCATGAGTAAGCTCGCGATCATCTCTACGCATAGTGTTTCCGCTCCACGAAAAGGCTTAACACTTTTATTTTTCCTGCAGGCAAACCCACAAGGGCAAGAAGGCTTTCACTTGGGAGGATCGGCAAGCTCCGTACACTCACCGCTGGGAGGAGAGAGCAGGGATGGATGTAGTGCGCAAGGATAGGCCATACGATCCGAGGACATATGGCGACTACCTTCGATGGTATATCCGCCGCACCATTCCTCGCATTGCCCCACCAGCTCCAACGCCTGCCGAAATCCCTGCCCCGAGTGTGCAGCAGACGTACGATCCACACCACGCATCTCGTGTGCACCGCCAGGTACGCACAAATACTCGATTTCTTGCTTGTTATTGTTATTTCTACTTACCATTGTGTTCTGGTCTTGTAGGTTGACGGCCTTCGTGCGATTACCTCCACCATGCAACCGCTACTCCATCGGGACGAGTCACGTCTACCTATCACACCCGAGGAGTACAAGAAGGCCATCGCCTTCATTCATCGAGTTGCGACGCAGCTGTTGCGGGAGAGTTCCGCCACTTCGTCGACATCTGTTGCACCTCCTCCGCCGAGGGCCCCTCTCATTTAGACGCCGTCGCAGCCGGCCGCTCATCCGCAGGATGCACCCAAACCGTCAGGTACGGCCATCGACGCCCCTATTTATCTTGGTGCGCCCCCGGCCCGCTCTTACCGTTCAGGTGTTCCACCTCACGTGGACGTGGCATCGCGTGGTGGTGTACAGATCTCTGAGGGTACCCCTGCGCGCCCTTCTGGCTCCGATTCCAGCCTGGGGTTCGACATCACGTTTGACCTGGACGACGAGGACGTCACCATGTCGCAGCGTACGGTGCACGAGCCTGCCGGTACGTCCTCATCTACTCCATCGGCACCGTCCAGTAGGCGCCCGCCCTGCATTCCGCCTCAGCCCGTCCATGCCGACTCGGACGTGGTCCTCGACCCTGCGTACGCGGACTATGCTGACATGTTGCAGAGGGGAGACGACACCCACCAAAGCCAGCATCAGTTGGCGTCCGCACAGCTTGGTGATGCGCCTCCGCCGTCGCAGGACCCTCCTGATACAGGTCTCGATCGGGCGAGCGCCCAACCACTACCACATCGACAGCCGTCACAGAGGACGGTGCGGGAACGCACCACCTACTCACCCTCACCGTTTCAGAGGAACCGGCCTCGTCGTCCGAAGAGGGGCCGACATTAGTTTTTTTTCAAATTTCTTACTCTCTCAATGAAACATGATTTTTGTTTACATGTATGTATGAAACATGGTTTTTCTATAATTTAGCCTTTCTACTTTTCAGTATTTTTTACGTTCAGTTCTCACTTTTGGTAACCCTACAAATTAAATTAACCACGACACATACGAATCAATCAACCGAACCCGTCGCGACTCTTTTTCTCCCTGATTAGGCGGGTTGCGGTAGTTCAATATGCCTTTCTATATTTTATCTATGTTTTACCTGTAATTATTCTTTTTATTTCGGTCATGCATACATAAAAAACAGTCTTGCAGGCTATTTTACAAACAACATACACCACATGGGTTATTTTTGAAATAATCAAAACTACGTTGGTTATTTTGGAAATAATATAAAACAATAACTATTAGTTTATATTTTGAAATAATATAAAACAATAACTATTTTGAAATAATCTGGTTTCTGCCCTAAGTCGCCAGCCCAGCTGGCGACTGAGGATGTGGCCTAAGTCGCCAGCCCAGTTGGCGACTTAGGGCAGAAACCACTAAGTCGCCATCCCAAGTGGCGACTATGGTCATTTTTATAATTTTATTTTCGTTTGTGTTTTTTGCGAAATTATTATTTTAATTAAGGTTTTCCGTACGAAAAATTCGGTCATCAAGGGTACTCTCAACCAACTTTTCTAAAGAGTTTGTATATTTGAGTTCACCAAAGATACTCTTATCTAGCTCTTCTGAAGAACAAGCTTCTTTAAGGACCTGAACAGGCTCAAAAGGAAGATGACCTTCAAGAGAGATGTTCTGAATATGTTCAAAAACAGGATGATCAAGATTTTTTAATTCCCTTTTGGAAGTATGATTGGGTTTTTCATATAAATAATCTTCAACATGAATTCAAAAGGAATCCTCATACCAGTCAAAGAAAAAGATATTTCTTTTTTGTTTTATCATATCAGCATACCAAAGATATCTGATTTTAGTTTTGAAAGGTTCTTTAACTTTAACAAAAAATCTTTCTTTTTTCATTTTGTTTTTAGGTAGAGCAAACTCAAGTCTAAGAAGAGGTTTATCTATTTCAAAATCAAATTTAATAGTAATTTCCCTGGATGTCTTCCAATTCGCAATATTTTTTCCCGCATCCTCAAAACATATAGAAGAACCACTTTTAACTGACATTGTTTTAATGGACTTTTCCTGCTTGGGGCTATAGCCCTAATAGCAATGCTCAGACTCCTGATTAACCAAGACGTCTTTTAGTATAGAAGAGAGAGTAATGGATAGTTTCCAGTCAACGGCAGGCACAACTCCCACAATTAAGATCAACCTCGTTCTTTTACAGTGTTCCTTTCGCGATATATATATATATATATATATATTGCGAATTGTATGATGGTGTACGCACAAAAAGTAGAATCTAATATGGACACGATATCTTTCAACATCCTCTAGGGAAGTGGAGGATACATTCCAAGTGGGTGTGTAAATCCTGATGTACTACTTAGATTTTGGATTTTATTTTCCTTGGATTTAATTGTAGTTATTTTCTTTTCTTTTCTCAATTTTTTTAAGGCAATTGGTTATTTTTAATTCAAGACTTTTATTTTTATTTTTTTACCAGTTGTGCCAATGTGTCTATGATTCCTCTCTATATTGTGAGATGCATAAATCTCTCGGATCTTCAGTTCAGGGTATTACAGAATCGAGAATTCAACTCACGGTCGCTTTTACAGAACACACATTCTAATCATACAGATTTACATATAAAGTTCAATTAGAAAGAATCATAGAAATTTTGCTAATTTGGATATGCACGGAGCTATCATTTGACATTGAATATGGGTTGGACATCCTAATAAACCATTGGCAATAACCAAATAACCAATTGCAGCTCCATTCTTAGAATAGAGAGAAGCAAGAAAGAAATGACGACCAAGGCCGTCAAATCCTCACCGTCCGATCCGCTCCAATCCACACTGATCCCCATATTTTTCCACTGACATCCCGGTCCCATTTCACCCCAACAATCAAACGTACAAGTCTATGCCCCACCCGCATCCCCTCCGTCCAATCCTGAATCCTCACCGTCCGACCGAACCCGCACCTATAACCCACAGCAGTCCTCCTATACTGACATCCCGGTCCCACCATCAATACAACCCCAGATCCCTCCCCCTCCAATCCAACGGCCTAAATCCACCCCCTAGTCCCCCGTCCACTCTCGCCTACTGACATAGCGGCCCCACTTGACCCCTCCAATCCAACGGTCCAACTCCATCTCCACCGTCCACCCTAGGGCAAACCAATCACCCCCTCCGCTGCCTCCTATATAAGCCTCCCCTCGCACTCCAAATCCTAACCCCTCACCATTTCATTCGCCGACGCCGCCGCCGCCACCACTGCACCACCAGCGAAATGGGACGCGTGATCCGGGCGCAGCGTAAGGGAGCGGGGTCGGTGTTCCGCTCGCACACGCACCACCGCAAGGGCCCGGCGCGCTTCCGCTCCCTCGACTTCGGCGAGCGCAACGGGTACCTGAAGGGCGTGGTGACGGACATCATCCACGACCCCGGCCGTGGCGCGCCGCTGGCCAAGGTGACGTTCCGGCACCCGTTCCGGTACAAGCACCAGAAGGAGCTCTTCGTGGCCGCCGAGGGCATGTACACGGGCCAGTTCCTGTACTGTGGCCGCCGCGCCACTCTCAACATCGGCAACGTGCTGCCGCTTAGATCCGTGCCCGAGGGCGCCGTCGTCTGCAACGTTGAGCACCACGTCGGCGACCGTGGTGTCTTCGCCAGGGCCTCCGGGGACTACGCCATCGTCATCAGCCACAACCCCGACAACGGCACCTCCCGGTGAGTCATCTCACTTGCATGGCAAGATCTGTATGGTGTGATCTAGTTAGTATTGTTAGATCTGGTCTGATGCGTGGTGTGAAACTGTCCTTAGAATCAGGAGCTGAGCGATGGACCAAAATGATATCGTGGGTAAATGGCTGCGTAGTAATTGGTGTTACATTGCGATTGGGCTGGCATGCATCGTTCATGTTGTGTAGTGTATCTATTGTGGTATGAAATGCTTTGGTCTGGTATTTTTCGTCACTACAGTTGTAGATGTTTCGGGTTAATAATGTTTTAGTTTCTAGTCATGTAATTTCAGGTTGTCTGGGATTTCTTGATGAAAGAAGTTTTTTTAAGAGATCTCTTTGGTTTATGCTTCTTTGTGCCATTCAAGATAAAATAATAAAGGGAAGTTGAAGCTAGCTGAATATAATGTCTTTGATAGTTCATCAGTTGTTGAAGAATTTACCTTTTCTGCGGTCTGCTTACGAGTTATTGTAGCATTTCTGTCTGGAAACTTCTAGGCTTGTACTGTTATAGTGTGTTATGTCGGAAAGGTTTAACCACTGGGTCAAGCATTGGAGGAAACTGGTAAATTTCGTCTTGTTTCTTGTCTATCATATTGCTTGGAGTAGATCTACTATTTTTCCGAACACACAAGCCAGCCAATATATTCTAATCCTTCCTGGTTGTCCAAACTGTCATGGTTTATGAATAGATGATTAAACTTGCTCATTCTTTTGGTTCTCTGTTGTGTGCTATCAACGGGTTGTTTCAGTTCGGTGCTTATAAGCTCCTAAGTCTTGTATGCTTTGCATGCTCTTAAAATCTCACACTTACACGGTACAACATAAGTTACTGCCATACTATATATTCTATTTTCATTGGGAAGTAAGTTGCTACCAAACTTATGTGAGCTCAGGAGTTTTGCTTGATTCTTTTGCTGAGATGTTCCATTTTTCATGAAGTGGTGATAAATTGATTATGCTGAGAACTGGTTCTTTATTAGCACAACTCATGCTGTTCTATTTTGCAGGATCAAGCTCCCCTCTGGTGCTAAGAAGATTGTCCCAAGTGGCTGCCGTGCTATGGTTGGGCAGGTTGCTGGTGGTGGTAGGACTGAGAAGCCAATGCTGAAGGCTGGAAATGCCTACCACAAGTACCGCGTGAAGAGGAACTGCTGGCCTAAGGTGCGTGGTGTGGCCATGAATCCTGTTGAGCATCCTCACGGAGGAGGTAACCACCAGCACATTGGTCATGCTTCGACTGTCCGACGTGATGCACCTCCTGGCCAAAAGGTCGGTCTCATTGCTGCGAGGAGGACTGGTAGGCTCAGGGGACAGGCTGCTGCTACTGCTGCCAAGGCTGATAAGGCTACTTGAAAGTGACTATAGACTATGCTGTGCCATTTCTATTTACTCATCGTTAAGGAAGGAGTCTTTAGACTGAATGAAGAATATGTATTCCAGTATGGATGTGGTTTTGTTTGGTACTTGATACATTATGGATGTCTTTGTCAGTCCTGTATGGGTCATGACCTGGACTTTGCATTTCCTCAAGTAGTTTGATTGCTTAGTGCTCTTTTGTGCTTATCTTTGATTGCTGTTTGTGCCTGTTGTATTGGTGTGCCTTTCATCTCGTCTCCATCCGGATCTAGCACTTAGCCTAAGTTGTTGATCAACCAAAGATGGAGAATAGGCTAACGGAACTATATGACAGTGGATACAAGTGGTAGACACGAAAAAAAAACTCAAAAGATAAAGAATATGGAACTTGAAAAACACGAGATCATACCAAATTTGGAAACTGCAGATTTCTGTCCGTGTGACAGCACATTGGTATTTTGGCCTTATCTTTTTGTCAGATGCCTCTTTTTCAATGATTCTTTTTTTCTCTGTTTTCTGACGACTTTTCCCACAACTTTTCTTCTAGGCAAACTTTCTGAAAACAGATAATAAAATTCACACAAAATTCACAAGTGTGCGAGGTTGCAGATCTGAAAAACAGCAAGCACCTCGGATTGAGAAGTGCATAACTTTTTACTCCCTGAATGGATGGACGTGAAAATTTACAGTAAGATGGAAAATTGAGTTATGAATCTTCTCTTTGCTTTCACTCAAAAAGGATCACGGAATAAAAAGTTATGGTATTTTTGGTGGCTGTGGCAGGAAAGGGGTTTATCTGGCCGAAATTGGAAATTAGTGTTGTTGGGGTTGTTGGATGGGTTGTTGGTGTGGGATCTTTTTTTTTAAAAAAAAAGATCAAACCTATGACCAACAACTAGACAATGTTAGAATGGACGCAAACTCAATTTAACAAACCAAAATTAACAGATCGAAAGGCACAAACGGGTTTGGACAGGGGAAAAACAAATATTTTTGTGAATCTTGTTTTTTTTTTGGATTCTAGGTGACGGAAAACAGTAACAAAACAAAAGGAAAAAGTGGTGATACCTAATGGGAAACTGTGGCTCTAATATCAATTGATGCGACAATGGCCTGATCTTCTGATAGGTTCTACTTTGCGGAACAGAGACGTTCGCGCTTCAAGGCTTCCAATCAGTGGGGATTGAGTCCTTGCAATCGCTACACCCACGTACCTGTCGTTATCAACCGTGCTCACGCCCAGATGACCTTACCACGAAGGTTAATTCCTGCACACAGTAGAAGAAATGAGCAAGAACAAGATGCAAAACAATCTGAAATTTTAGAACGAACACTGAGGTTATCTTTCACCAAACTAGGTCTTTCCACACTACTCCGATGAACAATTATATCTCACGCAGCGGGAAACATGTAGCAAATAGCCTAAGAAAGAACTTGAGGAGTTTCACCATATAAAGGAGAGAGGGGTGGCGACTAGGGTTGGCTCACAACCCTAGACAGGGTACATGGGCCGTGGGCCAAAAGAGAGATGACGCAGTACCTAAGAGTCCAAGTTCTGTATATCAACTTGTTTTGATGATTGCGGCTGATTCACAAGGAATCTGAAGGTAGGGCTGGATCCATTGGAAAGGTCTCAGAATAAGCTTTTCAGCAAGTACTCAAGCATTCCAAACGGACTCCGTATGCAACTTTTATATTCATTTGAAGGTGAGCTACTCCCTGGTGGCCGAACTGGACTCCATCTCGTGTACAACATGGGCCAAAGCTTGTCTTGGTGAAGAATTACATCCTTGCTGGTACATCCCATGATTTCTAAGTACAATAACATCATCATTAGGTAGTAACCTATCCTCCAAAATATAAGTATGTAACTCTAGGAATGAACTCACCTGATAATTTAACTGTCGTGCATGTGCCTTGTAATTGGTCCTTGCATAGGAGGTGATGAAATTGAAGTAGTGTGTGCATCCGTCAGAGTGATGTCCTCATCATTTGCAAAATTTTATTTTCGCCAAATTTTTTTTAAAAGTCTCTTATCACCCCCTATAGTTGGTATACTCGATACACACATGAATGACATCCTAGCAGTCCATATTAGCATCCGACAAATACCACATCACTTTTCCAATTGTCAGACTAACAGAAGGGCTCGATTACACAAATGCAACTAATAGCGGATCAAATCAACAAAATTAGTGTACTAGGATTTGATTGAACAAAATCAAATAGTGGAGAGGATTATATTGTTACAAGAAAGAATAATAATATAAATACCCTCACCTAGGACTAGAGACTGTGCAAAAACTGATCACTAAACCAAAATAACTGAGCTAAACCAAACCAAACCAAATTGAATTAATCAAAATTTGTGGTTAATTTGGTATTTAATTTAGTTTTCATTTTCAAAAATGAATTTTGTGCAAAATCGATATAACTGAACCGAGAAAACCAAACTAACCAAATTTATCAAATTATCTTTCGTTGCCCCAATAAACTATATACTATTTTAATTAATATATATTTTGTATGATAAAAATACAATTTTGTTGAATAAAATTTGGATTACAAGAGTATAAGGAGTACAAGTACTATAATATTTTTGTCATTTTGCTATTATAATATGTGATAATTTAAACTTCACTTTCAAAATTGTACATCATTTACATGTAAGAATGTTAGTTTTGTAAATATGGTATTTACTTAACCAAATCAAATTATAGTTTTGTTATTTTGATATTGATTTTACATAACTAAAATGACCAAACCGAAAAAAATCAAAAAAATCGAAAGCACACCTCTAGGTAGGGCTCATTGTTCAAAGGGCTATTTGGTTTGCCATCCTGGGTCTCCCTGGGGTCCTACCAGGCAAGCTTGGGAGCCAATCGAGCAAACTTTGTCACCTGGCTCCCAAGTAAAGGAGCCCCTTTTTCTTGTTTTTTTTGCCTTTCCATCCGCTCAAAGTAAGGTTTCTTGAGGACCGCTTCGCCTTCGCCACTCCCGATGACACACCATTGCACTCCCAACGACAAACCATCACCATCGAGGATGTCGCATCCGCTGTGCCCCGAAGCTTCCAAAACTCTGAAGCCATCGTTTATTTTTTTTTCATGTGAGGGTGAAGTCGATCAAATCTTGTTGCCGTCGACTGGAATCTTGTCGCTATTGAGCTCCAATTGAACCTTCGCCTTTGTCTCCTTTGCTCACCTCATCTCAACTCCCTACCACTTTCCACTACTTCGAAGCTTTACTCACCTTTACACACCTCATTGCCTGCTACCACACACCAGGTGCTCTATTGCACTGCCTCGTTGCGGTTGCCACTCCCACCGCCTCCTTCGTCACAAAAAATCGACACTTAGTCTCTGACATCCTAGAGAATAAATTATATTAAAATATTTCAAGAAGTCACTATTTATTCTCTAAAAGTGCATTTTGAAGTTTAAGTTTTATATATTCTCATCAATCAAACAGTTGCTAGTCTTTCGAGACAGGGAGAGAGATAAGTAGAAAAATAAAAAAAATAATAAAAAACGAAGAAAGAAGTCAAGAGTAGAAGGTCCAACAAAAAGAAGCTCTTCTCGGGTTCCGTCTCAATAACTCAAGAACACATCCCGCAAGAACTCACCGGCGCCGCCTCCAAAATCCGGATTGGTAAAAGAAATTAAATTAAAATGCAAGAATTTCTTTCTATTTTTCTATAATTTTCGTATCCGCCATGAAAGAAAAGAGGAAAAAATTGGATATTTTTACAATTTGTTTTCGCCCCAGTTCTTTGACTTGTCCGCGTCTATCTTTTGACAATTTCCGCCTAATGTCGCTGTCTTGCAATTTTTTCTGTTTCTTTTAGTTCGCCGTGCCATCGGATTCTGTTGGTTTTCCTGGATTGGTCAGGGCCGCGGTTTGCACTAGGCGGCGCTGATTTGGCGGAGGAAATTTTGGGTGTGCTTGCACTTATTGGGTTTCTTGGTTGAAATTTTTCGGTTCTTTTGGCGATTGGGAGGTGAAGGTAGGAACTTCGATTGGTGTGTGAGGTGATCTTGCGAAAAAGATCATGTTTTTGCAGTTTTCTTGTGATTTTGTTTATATTATTTGTCTAATTCGTTTGGCTATTCACAGGTTGGAGTGGTTCGATTTGGCACAAGAACTTGCAGAATCCACAGCTTTTCGGTGAGCCATGGGAGCATGCTGTAGAATGGCAATGGCATTAGAATTAGGGTTTGGTATTTGGTAGTTGTTCCTGCTACTTGGAGATGGCAACAAGCGTTTCGTGTTCTTTTTCATAAACGTTTTGAAGCTTGTAGTTTCTGATTCGGGTGGCGTCAGCTATATTGGGTGACAGTATGATTAAGCAAATTTTCGGACGGCTCCCACGGAAGCTGTCCAAATCAGCAGACAAGGAATTCATTGGCGGGATGGGCCCTTCTGTGTCGAACCAGTTGTCGGGTCTGAGATTTGCTGATAGGGCCGCCTCCAACCTGAGTAGTGAGCCACCGGTTATCTCAAGTACTGGGCTCAGTTATGGGAGTGGCAAGCATGTTGTGAGTCCAAACTCGAGGGCAAATGGTAATTTGGTCTCATCAACCTTTGAGGCATTACCAAGCTTTAAGGATGTGCCGAACACGGACAAGCAAAATCTGTTAATAAAAAAGTTAAATTTGTGCTGCACCATTTTCGACTTTACTGATCCGACAAAGAACATAAAGGAGAAAGAAATGAAGAGGCAAACACTGTTGGAGCTTGTTGACTATATTGCTTCAGCCAACGGGAAGTTTCCTGAAATAGTTATGCAGGAGATCGCAAAAATGGTTTCAACAAACCTGTTCAGGACACTGACTTCCCCTCCTAGAGAGAACAAGGTGCTTGAAGCCTTTGATTTGGAAGAGGAGGAGCCCGTGATGGACCCTGCTTGGTCACACTTGCAGATTGTGTATGAGTTGCTCTTGAGGTTTATTCAATCTCCAGAGACCGATGCCAAATTGGCTAAAAGATACATTGATCATTCCTTTGTTCTGAGACTACTTGACCTCTTTGACTCTGAAGACCCCAGGGAGAGGGAATACCTAAAGACGATACTTCATCGTATCTATGGAAAGTTCATGGTTCATCGGCCATTTATTAGGAAAGCTATCAATAACATCTTCTATCAGTTTATATATGAAACTGAAAAGCACAATGGAATCGCAGAGCTTTTGGAGATATTAGGAAGCATCATTAATGGGTTTGCTTTGCCTCTTAAGGAAGAGCATAAATTATTCCTTGTCCGCGCCTTGATTCCACTTCACAAGCCAAAGTGCATTTCAATGTATCACCAGCAGTTGTCTTACTGCATTACTCAGTTTGTTGAAAAAGATTGCAAACTTGTGGATACAGTTATTAGGGGCCTATTAAAATATTGGCCCATCACAAACAGCTCAAAGGAGGTGATGTTTTTGGGCGAGTTAGAAGAGGTATTAGAAGCAACACAACCTGCTGAATTTCAAAAATGTATGGTTCCACTTTTCTGCCAGATTGCACGCTGCTTGAACAGTTCACACTTTCAGGTAACATCAGTTGCATACCTTTTCTATTATGAATGTTCTATCTGTGTTGTCTTGGTTCTTTGTTTCTCCTTTGAGTAAGTTGCTTGCTTCCTTCGCTTTTGTTGTAATTGAAATATGTGCATTAGCTCTGCGTTAGTCATCATGTTTTGCTAACTGTGGTTCTGTTCACGGCACGATGTATTTGAGTTTCCTTTAGTAACTAGTAAATACATAATATTTCATGACTGTTAAGCACTTAAAATGTTCATTTGCTTAATAGGTAGTGTATAGGTAGTGTCAGGATTTTTAGTGTTAAGCTTTTGTCAGTTTTGTTGTGTTGTATTCTTGGCCTCTAATCTAGTTATTGTAATTTTCATTTGGATGTTTATATTTTCCTGTTTGAAATGCCAATATACTTTATAAATTCTCATGTACTGTCAGGTACATAGTAGGGGTTGCATGGTTTCAGAAGTGCCAGTGCCTTGGGTCTATAGCTAGATGTCCTGTGATCTCTGAAAAGTTAGTACAGTAGTGTATGCTTATAAATACTTTCTTAGTTTTGCCAAGTAGTCAATGAGAGAGCTTGAAAGGCACTGTTCAAACCTGGATAACTCTAAATGATGGTGTCAGATATCATTTTGTATCCCTTATAACATATAATACTAGGTTCGAAAGTGAAGTTATTATGGTTCAATGAAAGAAAAGGGTCAATTATGGTATTAGTCAGTGTCAGTTCCAGAAATAGAAAAGATACTTTCTTCAAGATCAAAAGTCCAAAGATGAAGTAAAGAGAGGAAAAGAAATATTGTGTGTGCTGTGATCCTGTGAAAGTGCTAGGTTCTTAGCTGTTATCATGTATTTGTTTAACCATTCTTCATCAACAATTTGTGCATGAAGTACTCCAGAAGACTGCGTCATTTATTTTTCTGGGTCATTTTGGCTCCCACAATCACGTGGTATTAATGCCTATCTAATGTTAGTAACAATAGTGTGACAAGCAAATGTCTCAATATCTTGCAAGCGTGTGTACTTCTGAAGAACTTTTTATTTGCCAAACTACACAGTATATATAAAAAACTATCAAATTGATGAATAAAGAATTCTAGTTGACTATCTTGCACACCGGCTATATCGTGAATAATCCTTTATTTCCTTTAGTACTTCTTATTATATAGTTTAATCCATTAAGAAGGAAATTTTATATTAATGATTCCTTGTTTATGATGATTACTACATCTTTTTAGTTTTTACATATCTTTATCATCCCTTTGAATCCTTTCCATCAATTTGGTTATCTTTGATAACTTGGGTAAACTTGGTTGTGCCACTGCAAGAGAGAGAAAGACTAATGAAGTAACTGTTGCATCTTGGTAAATGGGATCTTTGCAGCTGCAATCTGTGTCTTGCTTAAGCATGCCAAAGAAGAAAAAGAAATAGAGAAAACAGTGTGAGCTTTAAAGTGTTGCATGTTGGGTGGTTGTCCATTTTGTCTTCCATTAACCGACTTTAGAGGATTGCTATAGCTAGTCTCAGCTACATTAGTATTTCAAACACTTGTGGGTTAGCAATCAATCATTTACAATGTGTCATGATTTATTCCCTGGTCCTCTTTTGTAACTTTGTATAAATGTTGATGAACCTATAATGTCATGTGAATTTCGATTGTTGAAATGACTTAAACAATCTGAAATTTTTTTCCTACAATAGAGGACTTCTGGAGGTAATTTACTTGAATAAAATAGTGTAGAAATATTGGAAGTGTACCCTTTAGAAAGAATATAGTTGGTTTTAGTTCTGTTATTTGTTTCTTTCATTAATTGTTCTAACATCTGAATCAGTTGGGAGAAGAACACTAATACCTGTTCTTCTCTTGATTTTTGTATTTGCTTTATTGATGATATAGGTGTCCAGCACAGCACCTTGGTATGGTGAACCACTGCAGATCTTCCACCTATTAATCCCATCCATGTCCTTTTGCGGTGTATTTTACCTTAATATAGTAATATGAATTTCCATGCTCATTAATCCGAATTTGGACCAGTGAGTATTTTGACATATGGTACTTGGTGGTGTTGGAATATTGATGGTTCAGGATTTGATTCCAGCTTGACATTCAGGTTCATATCATCCCCAAAGGAATGATTGTAACTTTTAGTAAGCTCTTATGTTATTAGATCACGGACATTGTTCTTCATATTGATTTGAAATGTTTAAATATTCCTGGAACAAACGCTCTTGTCTGTTTCATTCATTCTCACCTCCTCTCAATTCAAGCTGCAGTATGTCAATTGTCTAGCGAGTGTCTAGCTTGCTGCTTTTGGATAGAGTTGAATTGGCTGCTATGTTGATGCTGCTTGTGTGCGCTTTAAACTACTTTTGGAGGACTAGGGCAGTCATTTTGTCCTGCTTCACAGATGATTATCTATTTCAAGTGCTACTGGCTAGCACCACATTATTAAGTTAATCGTGGCCCGTTTTCCTGCCATTCTCTTTTACTGAAAATTTTGGTTCAGCAGGCTGCAAGACCTAACTGCTTAAATTGAAGTCATTTGTTTCTTTTAGCTCTATATATGTTATTTAAACCAGATTTTATGTTGCTTTGTTGTATGAATTGCACCAATTGATGGATAGTAACTAATTGTGCTTCTTCTGCTTTTAGGTTGCTGAGAGAGCGCTGTTTTTGTGGAACAATGACCATATTGCAAATCTAATTAAACAAAATAGTAAGGTGATATTACCTATTATCTTCCCTGCACTAGAGAAAAATGTAAATGGGCACTGGAACCAGGCTGTGCAAAGCCTCACTCTTAATGTCCGAAAGATATTCTCGGATCATGACCCTGAACTATTTACGGAGTGTTTGCGGAAATACGAGGTAGACAAGGCTAAAGAGAAGGAGCTCAAATTGAAGCAAGAGGCCACATGGAAACGCCTAGAAGATATTGCATCAGCAAAAGCAACAAGCGGCGAGCCTGTGCTCCTCTCTCGAACCTTACCTCGTCAATCATCTGCTGTGTAGCAAATCATTTAAATGGTAAACAAGCCTACATGTTATCTGTTAGGTCAGTTCATGTTTTGGATAATTTTATGTGTTTTTTCTTAATATTTGAATTCCTCAAATTGATAGGTTCTTGGAGTACAGGATTGATTGTATATACGAGGTATATGAATGTGTGCAAATTAACAGATCTGAGAAGCCGGTAATGTTGGCATCAGCAGTTAATTGTTTCACCTTTTTGCCTTGTCTGAAATCGGTTTTGATTTGCCTTTCATGGTTGTTTCCAAAACACAAATGTTGGTAGTCAGTTGCTGAAGGAACTTTGGTTAGACTTTAGACGATTTTGTGTGTGTGTGTGTGTTTGGGGGGTGGGGGTGGGGGTGGGGGTGGGGGCGGGGAGATAATTAGTCTTCATGGTTGTACATGCTTAAAACATCAAAGTGCATCCGTTTGACGGTCGCTTTTTTCAGTTTTCAGGGGATTTTCTGCAAGGCAGGGTGCAGTTTTTTTTTTCCTGCAAAGTACTGTCGTTCTTGGACCTAAACCTTATATTATATCCTTATCCTTTTCCCCCTCTCCCTCCTCTTCAGTTACTGCCTCCACCCATCCACCTAGCACGACCCACCAGGTGGTCGTCGCCGCTACTAGAGGTTAGTCCCTGCATCTCTCATTACAACTGTCGATGTCTCTTGTCCCCACCACCATCATTTATATTGATGACACCCGACTCTATTGCCTCATCGACGAATCGCTCTCGGTCTCATCACGACTGTTGATGTTGCTTGTCCTCATCACCATCATTTATATTGATGACACTTGATTCTATTACCTCATCGCGTATTGCTCTCGGGCTCATCAATGTAGGAGGTTGTAAAAATATATTGCTTACGCTAACGGTATGGGAGAGTCATAGTATTGATTATGTCATTGGGAAGTGGATCCCATGTTGTTTGCAAGAAGCAATAGGGCGCGCTGTTCAAGGTCTTCGGAGTTGTTGAATCAAACCTTTGGATAGTTCCAACAGTAGGCGAGAAATTTTGAGCGGCTTTATGAGTTTGAAGACCCAAATTTCTCCTTTGGGTTGATGCCAAGCATTTATTTCTAATCGAATGGCTTTTGAAATTGTATTATTGGTATTGTTGGTATTGTTTGTACGGCACAGTAGAGATGTATTTACGAGAACTTATATGTCAAGTTTATATTCAGTGTCATATAATAAAATCCTAATTTTACAGTTCTTAGCTAATTTTCTCAATTAAAGACTCCGAATAGAATAAGAAATTGTTGCCCTTTAAAAAGAACACCTAACATGGTCATAACGAGAAAGAACAACCGAGCTATGCCACAAATTGTCTTCGCCTTTTATAGACTTACTAGGAGGTGGCACGTGCCCTAGCGCGTGGCTTCAGAGCACCTCCTGAAAATTGAAATATGAAGCAAAAAATGTGTCCTCGAAAAATATTTGTATCCAAGTTTATTTCTGAATGGAATTAATTTTCTTTATAGTACATAGCTGAAAAAAGTAGAATTCGCATATGTGCATAGGTAGATGAAACATGCTTGTAATAAGCAAAGCTGAACAAAATAGCAACAAAATATCTCCGCACATGAAAGATAAAATTAAGCTTTGAGTATGTATCTTATCTGACAGATGAAGAAACATCGGATGAAACAAAGGGCAAAGGTTCTTCAAGATTACTTAAAAGATAATGCATATATAAAAATTGCTTCAAGGTAAGATGATGTAATGAAATCTACGTTGTGAAAAGGATGCACAATACAGTGCCATGGTACATTTTTGCTATGCTATCTTTTTTTCTATGTGGAGAAATTGATACATGAATTACACACTTTGATGAATAGTAAAAAAATTATTGCAATGTTGTAGATACAGAAGCTCCATCCCTTAGCACATAAGCATCACAATCTTCTGCTAAGCCCCTGTTTCCATGTAAAGAAGATAAGAATATCATATTGCAGTAGAAAACTGATATGCTTCCAATAAGGAATTTGAACATTGACTTCCACTTGTTCATTTACTGCCGCCAAGCTTCGAATAGTTTATTTGATACATGTAAGCTAGGTGTAGTTCTCTGACTGTAAAAGAGCTTTAGAAAAGATGTAGGAATACAACCATATTATTAGATTCTTACCTACACATAATGATAAAATTGCTATGAAGTAACCCCTTTTTTTATGACTGCTAACACTCACTAAACCAGGCTCATGCAAAACAGGCTTTCAGTGGCGAGAGTACAATATCTATCGTAGTAGGATGAATGCAAACATCTACAGAAAGGTTAAGAAATTGAATTTACATGCAAAATAAACAAACCACCCTAACCATAACAAAATAGATAGCAATGAAAAAAATGGTGATAAATGACGTATAAGCTATATATAGATGACATCAGCTGCAAACAATTTCTAAATAGATGGCATCTTTATGTCCTTTGTTTCAGCACTTTTAGTGGATTTCTTGGGCTAATTTTATGCAAATGGCCTGTACCAAAATAAACAGGCAAATTTTCCTGATGATGACATTGCACGGAAGACAGACTCAGGAGACATGCTTATCATAAAAAGAAAATGAGAGCTATTGTACCTTTGCCTTTAATTTACAGAAGCAAAAAACTGGTTCTCCACTTAACAACTCTTGGTTGTCTTCCTGAATCTATCTACGACAGAATTACTCAGACAAAAGATAGTGTAATAACAATCACTGAACTGAAGTTCGAACAGATAAATAGTAAATCTAATATCCAAATAAAACAAAACAGTACTTATCAGCAGGGTGTATTATCAAGTTTAGCCTATCTTGTGAGGCATTTGCAATTTGGACTGTATGCTTCCCATTTCTCACCTCCTCATCATATGTTGATATACAATCTGGGCACTAACTCTTCTCCACGCGTGGCCACGTCGACGCTGCATTCGTCGCTGTTCGATCAGCCTCTTTGGTTCATCCGCGTCGTCTGCGTGCAGCCCACGGCTTCGCCCACGTTGTTGCCGTATTCTTCTCCGCCCGATTGGCCTTATCGCTTCATCTGGGCCGTCCATGTGGACTGCACTACTCGCTTTGTGCGGCACTGTTTGAACGTTGTGTGTACGTTGGGCCACGTCATTGCTTCTTCGTGGCTCATGTTGAGCCACATCGTCCCTTAGTTCGTACCCGTTCGATCGGCGCCTTATCTTTATCTAGCCAGTCGAACGTGCTCCTTACTGGCCCATTGTTTCCTACATTCGACCTAGATCAACTCATGTTGTTTGATTGGTGTGTCTATTTAACTTGAACGATCAACCTGCTTTGTTGGAGTCCACTCGGAGTTTTGTTGTTCCCGTGTGACTGACCAAATTCGACCAGTGTCGTATGATCATGCGAAGCTAGGCGCTATTCGACCGACGACTACCAAAATTCCCCTAGCGATCAACGTGTCCTACTACGTGCGTTGCATGCGTTTCTGACTTACTGTTTTTGCGACGTGTGTCAAGTTTTGTCGTTTGTTTGCCAACAACGTGACCGACTTTTCCAATGTTGTAACGCCATTTTGTTTCAACGTTTTCATTTGTTGTCAACTGTACTTGCAATCTCCACTATTTCCAAATCTATTATTTTTATTACTTGTGCAGATCAAGGTTTTCTCAGGTGATTATAGCTTTGTTTTACTTAGGTACAAAAAATTATTAATTACAGTGTGATTACTTGGTTTACATGCTGATTTTTCTTCTCTTTTATTCGTACAGCTCGGCTCACGGTCATCAAATTATTTTGTTTGACTAATTTCTTCGCTTTCTAACAACATTGCCGAAACTTTTCTGTCTCAATGTCGTACCTAACTAATTTATGAGTTGTTTATATCATTTTTATGTTCCATGTTTTTACAAACATTGTTTGTTTGATTATGACTTATTTCGTCAGTGCATTTACAGTCGGTGCCACTGCAAGATTGAAACATTTCTTTTTGATATCTTTGCAACTAAATTAATTGGTCAGAGTTGTATTTTTTCCCTACAATAGCCGATAGCCAAAAAATGCTCACCCAAAATTCCAAATTCTTCAGTAGGCTAGGGTCAGTAAAATATAGAGAAAAAACTGATGCCAGCCTGACTCGCAATAACTTGCCAGCCGAAAACAAAATAGTCCAAGATTGCCACTGCTTTGACCATCAATGTACATTTTTAAATGTATTGATTCGTGCGTACATATGCACTTTTTTACACTTTCAACGCATATGAAGATGTTATTTATGGTGACTACTATTGTCAGCTTTGCCCGACAAAAATAATAGATAACTGTATTATGCTGTTACTGATTTGCATAGTGTACGGTTACATTTATGTATACCTCTGTGCTACAGAATATGCTGAGTACACAACAATTTTAATTGATCCGACCTACAAAAAACAAATCATATGTTGATATAAAATTTCTAGAGATTTTACTATTGTGAGTGTTGGTCATGTCTGCTTCAACCAAATTCGTCTCTCACTTATTCGACCCCATATTTCACTTCGTCGACCATTATTTACTTTGTTGACCATTCTTCTGTTTGGATCTACCATTATGTATTCACATCACACTTGACCTACTCATACTGGTCTACCATGTCCAAATTTGTCTACTACCCCAACATTGTCTACCAGATTTTGTCCACCTATTCTAATATGTTTGCTACAGTAATTCTTGTCTATACATGCTTAATTATGCTGATGCCAATTGCACTTCTTATTTTATGCAAAATACATGCATGAAGGTATTTGGCTATTTTTTTGTGAATGGATGGTGCATTGTCACTTGCTGCCTGCAGGCAGCGATGCCATCACAATAATTAATCTACTATTGCGTTCCCCTGCCCAAATGCGGCAACTTCTGCATCAGCACGTTTGCATTGTAAATGTGCCATGCGTCGGCATACAAATGCAGGTAATATATAATGTTTCATATTTGACTAGCTTTGCTATTTCAGATTAGTATGTTATATTAAGATCTTCTCTTTATCTTTATCATGTTTTATGGTACTCATTGCATAACCAATGTAGCATCAAATACTAATGATGATGTCTTCGTCGATTCCTCTAATTCACATCACTACTCCACATGGCAACCTTTGCTTCCATCATTGCCAAATCAACCTAACAGCTTTGATACTTCTTTTCTGCCTTCTACTTCTAGTTTATTGATTTTTTAGTTCACCTATTGCAACAGTGTACTTACTATGTATTTTGTTCCTAACTGTCCTGCTATTACTCGATACTTTTTTGTAACTGCTCCTCCGCCGTTTTCATTCCATCGTGCTACCACAAACCATCTCCATACGATTTTTCAAACTTTAGTATCTTCCTTCTGTTATCTTTGTTGCATTTCAGCATTACTTCCTTTTTCTGACTACATTTTCCAAGAATAATTTTTGTCACTGCTAATAGGTACAATATTTCAATCTACATATTTAGGTGAGACTGTCTGTACCTGTCATCATTGCGGTGCTTATTTTTGGTATGAAGAACGTTTGCATAGAGCTCGGCGAACTTCATTTCCACATTACTCACTTTGTTGTAAAGGTGGCAGTATTTTTTTTTGCCAAGATATCAGCATCCTCTCGAGCCACTTCTAAGTTTGTTAACAGCTTCTACATCTTTACCAATTGTTCATTACTTAAAGAACATCAGACAATACAACTCAATGTTTGCTATAACATCCATGGGTGTTAATATCATTCATTCAATTAATGATGGTTGTGGCCCTTATGTTTTCAAGATTAGCGGTCAAATTTTCCACCATATTGGATCACTTTTGCCTTCTCCTGGTGTGCCCACGTCATATGCACAACTTTACATATATGACACTTCGAACGAACTTTCCAACATAATATGTGCACCTACCAATTCATCTGGTACTTGGTTCAAACCTAATCAATCATTAATTTAGGGATTTGTCATAATGCTTGATGTGCACAATCCAGTTGTTGGACTTTTTAGGACAACTCATGATAGAATGATGGAAATTATAGATGATCATTATTCTGTACGGATATTTGGCAAACCAGATGCATATGGTGATATATATATATATATATATATATATATATATATATATATATATATATATATATATATATATATATATAGTGCTCCAATTGCTGATGAAGTAGTAGGTCTTGTCATTGGAGGATTTGAACTTTACAATTCCGATAAAGTCATCATTGTAGAGAACCATTCATCAATTCTTCAACAAATAAGCAAAGATCATTGTCGTTTTATGGCTATGCAATATCCATTGTTGTTTCCATATGGTGAAAATGACTATCACAGAGACATGATCTATGCTCCATCAAATCGATCAGATTTAATCCAGCGAAGGCATGTCATGATGGTTGAATATTATGCTTACAGATTACATGACAGACCCACTGAGTTTAATACTCCTCTACGTTCCAAAGCCTTGATACAGGCATACATTGTTGATGCATACTGTTGTATCGAGAATTCATGAGTTAATCATTATAGAAGCCATACTTTTCAAAACAAATATAGATATGCTACTTTCAGATTATTAGTCGAATCGGTTGATAGAGGTGCTACCAGTGGATCTACCACTAGACAACGTATCATCTTACCTACAACTTTTACCGGTGGTCTTCGATATCTATACCAAAATTATCAAGACTGCATAGCTATTTATTGCAAGTTTGGTTGTCCAGATCTTTTCATCAATATACTTGCAATCTTGCTTGGCAAGAAATTTCAAATGTTTTGTCAAACATACAAGGTCAATGCCCGTCTGATCGCCCTAATATTGTTGACAGCGTTTTCAACTTGAAACTCACTATGTTGATAGATGACCTCAGCAAATATCAATTTTTCGGTCCAATCAATTGATCCGTTTGAGACCTAGTCCTGATTTTCGCACTAGGCTCGCCCAGATTCTAATATGCGGAATAACGGGATCTTACTTGGAAATACCGAAACCCAAAGTAATTGCCCAACTCTTTATTTCAAAGAGAGCTTTACACGTCGAACGTTAGGCACACTTGCCTACGTCGAAGGAACTATAAGTGTCTAAAACTCAAATAAGTTCTATGACTCTTCGATGATCTAAACTAGACCTATTACAAGGTATTTATAGTCCAATCGTATGAGTACGTATCAGACTTAGTAATCGTAAACGTATTAGACTCATATAACTAACTTAACTAATCCTAAACAGATAAGCTTAGTTATATATATAGGATTACAATTCCGAACAGGGAACGAATCCCCTTTCCTGGTCGCGAACCAATCCATGGTCGCGAAACCTTTCCGAACACGGTTAAGGTCGCGAAGCCGTATGCGATCAGGACTTGGTCGTGAATCCGTATGCGATCAGGACTTGGTTGCGAATCCGTATGCGATCAGGACTTGAAGATCCTCCCGGATCATCAATGCAAGTAATACACTGACTATCATTGCTTCACTTTTTCATTCTATGTACTTATCTTCTTACATTATGTTTCCTTCTGTACAGTGGTTTACACAGCCGAATTTTAGAAACATGGCGTACCACATGTTCACATCATATTATGGCTTCAAAAAGATGAATAACTAAGTGTTCAATACATTGACAAATATATTTCTATACAGTTACCGGATCCTTCTATTGACATAGTAGGTGATGAAGCGATATCCTCTTTTATGATGCACGGTCCATGTGATGCATCTAATCCGTCATCACCTTGCATGTCTGATGGCAACTGTACAAAATCATATCCAAAAGATTTCTGCAACCAAACCACTATTTTAAGTAACGGCTTTGTTCGTTATGCTCGTCCAGACAATGGGATCAAAGCAAATAGAAATGGCATTGATTATGACAATAGATTTGTTGTTCCTCACAACGTTGATTTAGTGGTTAAATATCAAGCACACATAAATGTTGAGCGAGTTAACCGTGATGGTATGCAAAAATATTTATTCAAGTATGTCACAAAAGGATTTGATAGTGCAAAGATTGAGATTCAATCTACAACATCTTCAAGTAATTCTCCTCAGCCTATTGATGAGATAAACAGATATTTTGAATGTCGTTATGTTACACCACATCAGGCATGTTGGAGGATTTTCCAATATAATGTGCACTATGCTACTCCAGCTATTGAATGACTTCCTGTTCATCTTCCATTCCTGAACAACGTGGTTTTCACTGAAGACGATGACCTCGAGCAAGTTATAGAAAACCCTAGTACTATTATCACAAAATTAACAGTGTGGCTCACTACTAATTCACAGTATGTCTCTGCACGAAATACCACATATGTAGACTTTCCAGAACAATGGACATGTCACTCAGATGGAAAATTTTGAGCTCCTCGGCGATCATCAAGAAAAATTGGTTGGATAGCTCATGTCAGTCCTGCACAGGGTGAGCTATACTACTTGCACATGTTGCTACACATCGCAAAAGGTCCTCGCCAATTTTCTGATATAAGAACTATTTCTAGCCATGAATACCCTACTTTTAGAACTGCATGCGAAGCTCTTGGTTTACTATCTGATGACATTGGATGGTCTCATGCTCTTCTAGATGCATCTCAGTGGGCTTCATCTACTCAACTTCAGAATCTTTTCGTAACTTTATTATTATTTTGTGAAGTTGCAGACCCAGCAAAATTATTTGCAGATCATGTATCTGTAGGATTGAGGATGCCGACTAGAGGGGGTGAATAGGAGGCTTTAAAACTTTTCAATTAAAAAATTTTTTTGCAAAGAAAAGACTAAGAGAAAATAAATTGAAACAATTTAATAATATTTTGCACTAAGAAAGAGTAAGAAAACAAACACAGTGATTTATCCCGAGGTCTCGGAGACTCGCCCGGTCTCCCCTACTCCTCGTTGAAGCACTCAAATGAATGAGTCTTGCTTCAATATCCACAAAAGATATTTTTCACTAAGGTTGCTCCTTCTCCACTCCGGATAGGCGAGCACCGATGCCTTTCACAAAATATGCCGAGCCTCTCCGACAATCTCCGTTAATGGAGAGGTCAGCCGCCACGCCTCCAAACCGTCTAGGTGAGGGCGTTCACCAAGAGTAACAAGTTGCAAGATCTTCTCTTGACCCCCAACAAATACCGAGAAACTTCTAAGGATGTAAATGATGCAAATGAATGCTCTCAGAAGATCTCTCTCAATCACAATAAATGATACTTGATCAAAAGATCAAGATTTTATCATTTGGGCTCAAGTGTATACTCAGAGATATGTAGGAAAAACTGCTCAAAAACTGTTCAAAAATGTTTAGAAAAACAGCTCAAAAGATGTATAAAAATATGCTCAAATGGTGTTTAGAAATATGCTCAAAACTGTTTTTAAAAACTACTCAAAAACTGTTTATAAAAACTGGTCAAAACAGCGGAGAAATCTGCTCAAAAGTGTTTATGAAAAACTGATCAAAATAGTAGTGAAAATCTGCTCAAAAGTATTTTAAAAACTGATCAAAAACAGTAGCGAAAATCTGCTCAAAAGTATTTTAAAAACTGATCAAAAACAGCAGTGAAAATCTGCTCAAAAGTATTTTAAAAACTACTCAAAAACTTCTTATAAAACTGCTCAAAACGAATAGAAAAGATGCTCAAACGTGTGTACAGAGACTGCTCAAAAATGTGTATGAGAATGTAGCTTGAGATGTGTTTTTGAATGTGCGAGAATACTGCTCAAACCACCTCTATTTATAGCTCAACCTCTCAGCTAGCCGTTGTAGTCGATAAGGAAAGAAATCAGGCCAGCTAACAGCCAGCTTCGACCTCTAACGGCTAGTAAATAGTCGTTGGAACCTCTGGTCGAATGAACAGTGTTACTGGTCGAATGAACAGTGCCTAATCAAATGAACAGTGTTTGGTCAAATGAATAGTGTCTAGTCAAATGAATAGTCCTCAAAAGACCAGTTTCAATTCCTCTTTGAGATTCTTTACCAAGATTGTGAATGAATGCGAATGCAACATATGACTTAAGAGTTTCTCAGTTTTTGTCAGAACTAAAAGAGATTTTGCAACCCCTCTTAATAGTACGGTTAAACTAAAAAAAATTTCTTATAAAATCGATCAAACTCCAAACTCCAAGACCGGTACAATAAACAAGCACTTACCTTAGGTCTTTGCTGCTTCCTTCTTGACGACCTTGCGCTTGCAACCTTGGTTCGCGATCTCGCGCCTTGTGACCTTGGCTCGCGCCACGACCTTGCGCCTTGCGACCTTGGCTCGTGACCTTGGGCGACACCGCGACCTTGCGACTCCATTTGACATTTCTTCTTTTCACCTAATCTTATTGATTATACTTAACGCAAATAGATTAGTCTAAGACACTTGTTGTCATTTATCATCAAAATCAAGATTAAGGGCCTAGAAACAACAATATCCTCCATATCTGAAGATATTTTACACCACATATTGTCCAGCACTCAACAATCAAACATCTAGGTTGCTCAGCAATGTGCCAGAAATATAGTATTGACAAAACTTGCTGTTCTACTTAGAGATGCAGGTTATTCACTCTCTCATTTCAATCTACCTACACCTATTGAATCAACAAGTACCACAACAAATCGACTGATATTTGAGCAGTCATCATTTGTTCATCAGGAACCTCTTTTGTTTATGGAATCTATTATGAACAACACCGGCTGAACCTTTTTTGTTTATGGTTATGGAGGCACTAGGAAAACTTTCTTATGGAATACATTGCTTACCACCATAAAGTCTCGAGGCAAAATTGCTTTAGCTGTTGCCTTATCTGGAATTGCATCATTGCTTTTGCCAGCTGGTCGCACTTCTCATTCGTGTTTCAAGATTCCATTGGATATACATGAACATTCTGTGTGTTCTATAAAAAAAACACATATCTTGCTGAACTTATTCAACACACTTCACTGATTATTTGGGATGAAGTTCTGATTAATCATCGACATTGCTTTGAAGCATTGGACCGTACACTCAAAGATATATTGTCTGATGTTGACCCTCATAACACATCAAAGTAGTTTGGTGGCATCATAATGGTTCTCGGAGGTGATTGGTGTTCCCATAATGCTTCTACGTAATCTGAATCCATCTAACAGATTATGCAACGACACTAGGCTAATAGTCACTCAGTTAACTCATCGGGTTATTGAAGTAGAAATTATCACAAGTAAAAATAAGGGCATCAGGACTTACATCCTTAGAATCATTATGACATCTTCAAATTCAAGATGGCCTTTTAAGTTGAAGCAATGCCAATTCCCAGTGTGCATCTCATATGCCATGACAATCAACAAAAGCCAAGGATAGACGCTTTCGCGTGTTGGTGTTTATTTGCCAAAGATATATTGTCTTGTTATGCTGCTTTGTCACGTGTAACATCGCCAGACGGATTGCGTGTTCGCACTGAAAACAATCCGCCACACTATGAAAATTGCACTCATAACATAGTGTATAGAGAAATATTTCATAATTTCCCTTCTATTCACTTCTAGCAGTACAAAATATTCAATATTTGGATGAATTTGTCATAGTTGTCTGGATTCTAAACTGATTCATGCCAGCCTAACATCTGCTGATATCAGTTCAAGTCCTGTTCATACCACTGCATGTTTTGGTCATCGTTGCTCATGTAAGTGCTGGTCCTATCACTCACTTGTCAGTCTAGTCATGGTCATCAATTTTAATGTTGGTCATATTGACGAGGATTTTTACTAAGTCCTTTGTTTATGCCTTTTGGTGATCACAGGAGACCACGGAGAGAGATCCAAGTTCTTTGTTTATACCATTCCATGGTCGCAGGAGACCGCGGAAAGAGAAATCTATGTTATCTACCTATACATTTCCAAGGTCGCGGAAGACCACAGAAAGAGGGCTAAGCTATTCGGTCATGCCTTTCCATGGTCACAGGAGACCACAGAGAGAGATCTTGGAATAGTCCAAGTTATTCTGGATATACCTCACCCATTGTGTCAATTAGACACAAGGGCTCGTCACGAATGAGTATTACTCATGACATTAATACATTGTGGCCGCGGTCTTCCATGATCGCAATCATTTATAAATCTCACTATCTGCGACCTCTCTGGCCGCAGAGATATCCGCCAGCAGTTGCCTTGGTTGCGGAGATATGATAAATCCCCAATACACGGCCATAGTCTGTGTGTGACCAAGGAATAAAAGGGTTATTAGAACTAGAAGCATCTCTAAATCAAGAGGGTATGGGCGAGACTTGCCGACCATGGTCCAAGAGTTGTGCGGTTGTAACCGCACTCTAGCCAATATTCTCAGGACAATACTCTTTTCATTGATAGGATAAGGATGATTATGCAGTTATCCATGACTGTGTAGTTATTCATAAACCGTCAATAAGGTGTGAATGGGTGTGCAGTTATTAATAACCACACACCATAACTAACGAACAGCAACTGCATCTTCTAACCGGCGAACAGCAACCGCCTTCAACCGTTGTGTAGTTATTGCCAAGCACCCTTTCAGTCAATCAACTGACGATCTCTTCAACAAGTATAAAGATGAGAAAAAGAGAGGGCAAAAAAAAAGGAGGATGAAGTCTAATACAATACTAGATGATTAGGCTTATCAATACACACTCTGTATTACCATTATTCATATAGTGAGAATATAACAGGAGTAGGGCTATTACTCAGATTACGAAGGCCCGAACCTGTATAAACACAGTGTGTCTTTATGTTCATAGATACAATGATTTCTCTTTGGTGATTGTTAGATACTACTTCCCCACAAAACAAACTAAATTCGTGTAAATTCGGCTTGAGATTTTGTCCCAATCATTGACAGCTGGCGCCGTCCGTGGGGATCCTACAAAGTATTTTTTTCTTCACCAAAGTTAACTGTGTCTATGGATACATTACCCTGTGCATACGACTCCGAGAACGACTTCGACCTCGCCGACTACGTCGATGTCATGGACGAAGACAACATTCCCATGGAAGAGATTGATACCGCTCCCGAGCCTTGCATGGAGGAAAATTCTTCTCCGGTTTTGGTTATGATCATCGACCAAGAACCTGGGAAAGAAATTAATTTGCCCTCGGAGAATCCTACTGCATCCGAAGGTGAGTATGTACCACAATCTATTGCTTTACACAATGAAGACGATGAGGATCCCGATGTGTCCATGTCCAATATGGATGATCCTAGTGATCACCATTCGTCGTGTCTGGAAGTGTCTGCTCTAGATAATTTAAATTCCCTCTTTGATTTCGAATGTGACTCAGACAAAGAGGAGATGTTCTCCCCAGCTGTGGTCTCGGCTCCGCGGGAAGTCACAGTACTTTTTGAAGAAACTCCTGAGCAACGGCTCACTAGGGAGGAAGGAGACTACAAATGGTTGGAAGCTGAAGCTTGTATGCGTCGTGAGGATGAGGTTTGCAAAACGACGGAGGAAACTCTGCGTCTTATGCAACTTCGTCATGACGTAGCGAACTTCGGCCTCAGAACATTCCGCCAACGACCCCCTAGTGGTCGTAGCCGCGAGCAATCACCCCTCACAGATCCGGAGTGTGCCCCGATGGGCGAGATGATGATGGCAAAAACTCCTTTGGCTCCTAGAAGAAGCATGCAGGAGCACATTCGCGTGATCGCGGAAGCGCTCCCTAACCCTCCCTTCGGTTTTACTAATGACGACGGGGTAACTTTCGCAAGAGTTCTTGCAGATAATCTTGATGGAGTTGCATCAGATGTAACTCCAACTGCCTCGTCGCGTTCAGTAACCAACTCTCGGGAAGGAAATAGTGCTCGGCCTAGCCAAAGAAGACGCGATCGTGTTCGAGCCACACCAACTCGTCATAGTCATGACAAAATTCGGATAATTGGATGTTCTTGTGATCGCGACTGTGAGCCAATACACTCACGTTTGGGGCCACATTGTGGTGCTCCACCTGCAAGCTTTTCCCGTGACCAGGAGGATGGTCAAGATGATCGACAAACGCATACTGCATATGTTGGTTGCAAAGCTTTCTCGCCAAGATTAAGGGCAGTAGTCTGGTCCGATAAATTCAAGCCAGGCACGATCAAGCGATTCAGTGGAACACAAAATCCATTTGAATTTCTCCAAATCTATGTTACTGCTATCCAGGCGATAGGTGAAAATGAGAAAGTAATGGCAAATTATTTGCCAATGGTCCTTGAAGGTCTGGCACGGACTTGATTGTTCAATCAGCCAGAAGGATCGATTTACAATTGGTAAATGCTATGTGATGCTATCCTTAGCAATTTCCAAAACTGCTACAAGAAACTTGGCAAGGAAGACGATCTCCATCGCTTACGCCAGACCTCGAGTGAGACTCTCCGGTAGTTTGTGAAGAGATTTGTGGGGGTAAGAAATTGATCTGGGAGGATCTGCGGGTCCTTCAGGTCAAATACTTCAGGTCGAGTGATAAGTGCTAACTTGGTAACACTTTTACCCTATGTTTAGTATTAAAAACATGCAAAATCATGCTTAAAACTCCTCTGATGCGACATTTTATGTGCAAAATTTAATTATTTTCACAAATTGCTTTCATGGTTGTATTCATCATGTTTCAGGGATCAAACCCTCCAAATTTGAAGCAATTTTGACCACATTTGGACATCAGACGACCAAGAAAACCAACTGAAGAAGTAAGAGAGTCCTGGTCGAAGTCGAATTGGCAGGTAAAGGATCTTATCCGTACAAAACTGGGTGCAAAAAGGACTTTTACTTGAAAAAGACTCCTGCTCGAAAAGACGATCTGGTCGAATACAACACGGTCGAAGAAGATTCCCGCTCGGATCCGATTGCGCCATGTGTCTGGCCGTCATTGCACCACGTGTCCTGATCATGATCGATTCGGTTTCGACCATGACGCATGTGTGGCTGTGATTGCACCGTGTCCTGGTCGTGTTCGAATTGGATTCCTCTACTCGATTTTGATCGGTTTTTATTCGAACTGGTCATTGTGAGGTGGATTTGACCAAGATTGGTCGTAGATGAGCCGATTTGAAGCGGATTTGATCCAAACTGGTCGTTTGTGGCTGTTTTGATCCGATTTTGACTCAAACTAGTCGAGTTTGGTTGGTTTTAGCTAAATTTGGTCAGTTTTAAGTCGCATTGGATCAGAACTAGTCGAATCTGGTCGGTTTTGACTTAGATTTATCCGTTCTCGCACCGTTTGAAGCCAAACTTCATCACCTGCACGTCAAGGAGTTATTTTTGGACATATTTTCTTATGTACTATAAATAAAGAAGCCTTTGGCTCAATTAGATATGCTTTTTTTTACATACTAGCCGTTAGAGCTTAGTTTAGTTTTAGTTTAGAAGAGCCCCCTTTTCTATTTTTATTGCTTTTGTAAGCTGGTAAGGACGGCAATTTCAATTCTCAAGCAATCCAGTAAGTTTTTATTTATTTCTTATTGTTATTTCTACACTATTACGGCTTTTAGCGAGTAGATCCCCTCTAGGGTTAGCAATGACCTAATCCTGAAGGTGTGATTCTTCCTCGGTCTTTATTTCAAGTTTTGAAGTAATTTCATGATGTTTTCTTCCTCCAAACCCTAAATTCTCGTTTCAGCAATAGACGTAACAGTTGAGTCTTAACAAAATTTAGGGGAGTTTTGAGTTCTTAGCGCTTTGATGCGGAACCCTGAACAAGAGAGGCTCTCACCAAATGTGACAATGGAAGTGATCCTCTGACTGTTGACCCAGTGCCCCGAACTGAAAACTTAATTTATGTTGGAAAACAATTGAAATTAACTTACAATCCTCGAACCTTGGATAGAATTATGCCAGATGGTTATGAAATTCCCGAAGCCCTAGATTTTCATTCTAGCTTGCAAACCCTAGATTGTTAGACTTAGTTGTAGAAAAACAACCACCCCAAAATCGTTTAGACTTAATCAGTGATCCGTTAGGCTAGAAAGTAGAATACACTTGTTCCTCGTAGAATTCACCTCAAGTGCTCAACGTTCAACCGTTCACTTGCAGTTATTACAACAAATCACGCTCGACCCTTTCGGGTGTGATCAAGTTTTTGGCACTGTTGCTGGGGAACAACGGTAATTTATCTTTTTAAATTAATTTTTGCTGATATAAGTCGATCTCACTTCTCAATCTTGCTTCTATTTTCTTTTTCTTCTTTTCTTTGCACCACTAACCTTTCAGGGAAGTAGTGCAAAGCTGGATAGCTCGAACACACCTATCAAAACCGCGCGCCAACTTTGTTACGAGGCAAGACAGGTAAGATTGGAGGAAAACTCGCAAACTTTTGAAGTCATCGAAGAAAAACCAACAATGGAGGACCGAAAGAGACTCAAAGATTATGCAACCCAGCTCAGCATGGAATTGCAATCAGGTATTCTTAGACCACCAATTAAATCAAATAATTTTGAGATAAAACCTATGCTTTTGAATTTGGTTCAACAAAACCAATTCAGTGGTCTTCCCACTGAAGATCCATCACTACATTTACATATGTTTCTTGAGCATTATGATACTTTCAAAATTCATGGAGTAACACAGGATGCACTTTGTTTGAGGCTCTTTCCTTTCTCGCTTCGCGAGAAGGCAAGGGCATGGCTATACACTCTTCCCCTTGTGTCAATCACTACTTGGGATGAACTCTGACGAGCTTTTCTTGGTAAGTTTTTTCCTCCTGCTAAAATTGTTCAAATTCGCAACCAGATTGCATCATTTTCTCAACAGGTAGGTGAATCTCTTTACGACGCTTGGGAATGATACAAAGACTTGTTGATCAAATGTCCGCATCACAGACTAGAGAAGTAGCTTGTAGTTCAAATGTTTTATAGCGAATTGAACTACATTGCACAAATGGCTGTAGACGCCGCAGCTGGTGGCGCACTGATGAACAAAAGTGTAGACGAAGCATACGACCTCATCGAAGGTGTAACTCAGAACTACACACAATGGGGAACTGAGCGAGCTACTCAACAAAATCTGACCAATAGCATGGATGTAAGTGCAATGTCGTAACTAGCCGAACATGTAGCAATTATGACTGATAGATTATCAATTCTTGGATCTTCTGCTACTTCATCTGTTAATGCAATTGTACCTATATGTGAACTGTGCAACATACAAGGCCACTATGGTCATGAATGCCAATTTGACCCATCCATGGAGCAAGCAAACACTTTTCAGGGTATGCAACAACGGCAAGGTAATATTTTCCTAACTCGTATAACTCTGGATGGCGCAACAATCAAAATTTTGCATGGTCAGGACAAAATCAGCAACCTCAATGCCAATAGGAAAGTTTTGGACAGCAGCAACTACAACAACAAAACCCCCAATATCAAACTCAAAGGCCGCCATTCCAACAACAAAATCAGCAACCTTATTGACCGCCAAATCAACGACAGCCCGAGCAGTCGAACATGGAGCGTATGCTAGAGAACTTTCTAGCAAACCAAGAGAAAGAGAAGACGTCCATGAGCAAAAGATAGACTCCATATCAACTCATGTCCGCATGCTCGAGACTCAAATCGGACAATTGGCAAATTCTGCATCAAAAAACTATAACCCTCTTCCTTTCAAACTATCAATCCTTGTAATTCTGAGCAAATTAATTCTATAGTTTGTTCTAAACCTCTTGTTTCTAATGCAGTGATCCTAAGGAGTGGAACAAAACTACTAGAACGAACACCACCAACCGAACCTGCACTGGAAATCGAAGCCGAAGAAATACCATTACCACTAGCAAAGGATGACGACAAGGATGCTAAACCAAAAGAAAAGGAAAGTGGAGAAAATCAGGTAACACATATTTATAATCCAACTCCACCTTTTTTGGGAAGGTATGTAAAAGTGAAACTTGATAAGCAATTTGAAAATTTTGTTGAAATCTTGAAAAAGCGAATGTGACTGTGCCTTTCACTGACTTATGATACCAACCTAGACCGTCTCGCAAGAGAATGAGATCGGAGCAGTAAGGTGAGTATTCTGTCATTCTTTCCTCAGGGACTAGAGAAGCAAAACGTGGAAACTAAACTAAATCGTGGCAGGTGAAAATAAATCAGACGAAAGAAATAGAGAGCCCTCTCTATTTCACTGATTTATGATACCCTTGTGCCCCTCTCTTGTAACCTAAGACATTCATTTGTACTCAATATACAAAAACCAACAGGCATCCTTAGGAGCCCTCTCCCCGGGAGAGAGCCCCCTAGCCGATTCGTGTCGGGAGCACGTCAACAGGACTAGGGTCTCCACTGAGGTCCGAACCTGTATAAACCCTCGTGTCAATTTCTGTGATTGTACAACACAGGGTGACCCGTCACATCGTCAACTCGTGTTGTCAAACACGTGTCACACACGTCATCAAACCTGCCGAGATATTTTTAATACCACGATACATTCACTTGCTGTTATTACACAATCACACCATTTTAGGTGCGATCAAATTTTTTGCGCCGTTGTCGGGGAACAATGGTAATTCATCTTTTTAGATTAATTTTCGTTGATATAAGTCAATCTCACTTCTCAATCTTTCTTCTATTTTTATTTTTCTTTTTTTTTTCTTTGTGCACTACTAACCTTTCAGGGAAGTAGTGCAAATCTGATACGATCAAGAATGAGCCATATTGGACAATCAAACACCGAAGGAAGCTGAATCACCAAAGATGGGTGAACAAAAGAAATTGAAGGATTATGGAATCCTGTTCAGCATGGAGTTTTAGTCAGGTATTCTTAGACCAACAATCGAAACAAATAATTCTAAAATTAACCCTGCACTATTGAATCTAATACAACAAAATCAATTCAGTGGTTTTGCCACTTAAGATCCTTCACTGCATCTCCATATTTTTCTTGAGCATTGTGATACTTTTAAAATTAATATAGTTTCGTAGGATGCACTACTACTACGTATCTTTCCTTTCTCTCTTCGAGATAAGGAGAGCATGGTTGTACACTCTACCGCCCGCTTTAATAGCAATGTGGGATGAACTCTCACGTATTTTTCTAAATAAATTTTTTCCTCCATCTAAAACTGCATATATTCAAAACCAGATTGTTTGTTTTGCTCAGCAAGGAGAAGAATCACTCTACGAAGCATGAGAGTAGTACTAGGAACTTTTGAGGTCATGCCCACACCACGGACTGGAAAAGTGGCTTGTAGTTCAAACATTTTATAACGCTTTGATTTACACGGCACAGATGAATGTTGACACCACAGCTGGCGGTGCACTCATGAACAAAAGCATTGAATAGCATGGTATATATATCAAAAGATGTTCAAAAGGAACAAAAATTTAATGATGAAAGATGTATCTAAAATAATAATGTAAAATTGTTACACATCAAATGATAAATGTATGATAGAAAGATAAAGTCTAATGACCAAAAATATAATTGAATCACCCAAAAATGTGGAATAATTATTCAACAGGAATGCAAAATTTATGGGGGAATAATCTATGTGTCCGACATGAGGTTTTCAAGCTAACAAAAAAGTAAATATAGCTAAATGAGATCATTCAAGATTTCCATATTCCAACTGGTCATCATCATCATATTTTATTTGGGAGTCTTGTTTGCTTTGGGCAAATTTACATAATTTGACTTACGGGTCTCCTAGCCCTTTTTTATTTTTCAGCATTCTTTGAGAAGTTTTAGCCAAATATTCGGGTATGCGATATGTGCAAAACCAATGACCCTCGCATTGGTTTTCTATCTTGACTCTTTGACATGAGATTTTCTATTTGCCATTATGCTTTCCATGACATTTTACTAGTCCAAGCGCTTCTTTAGGTGGTACCAGAGAAAAAGTATTTTCTTTCCCTTCTAGGCATTGGTGCACCAAGAGTCGTGAATAATTATCTCACTGAGATGACTTGAGGCTAAATGGATTTCAACGTCAAGAGTTTATGTCAAAGAATTATTTTTATCAGGGTAAGCTCAGAAAATTGTCTCTTTGAAATGTTAGACTTACACTTTACAAGTTTTTTATATCATGCAAAATTGATAAATTTACTACAGGTAAATTATTAAGCTATGGAATAAGCATGCATGGATCATAAATTGATGAACATAAGCAAGAAAAATTTCTAGACAATAGAAAATATTCTATAATTTTCATGCAATTTTCTTGAGTTTTTTCTGAACTAAAATAGATCAGAAATATAATTTAATTGTATAAAAGAAAAGAATTGAGTTTCTAAAATAATTATGACATATATACAATACTAGAGGACATAATTGCAAATGAATTAAAAATTCTAGGGGCTAAACAAAAAATATCCAAAGGTGGAAGCCCTTATTTAAATAAATAGAAAAAATAGGGGGTTATTTTGTAAAAATTTCTAGTTGAGACTGCTTTTACCGCAATATTCCAAAAAAATCCTAGGGTTAAATGAAAAATGCCCACCCTATTTTGGTTTTCCACAAAATTGGGGAAACTCGAGAGCCAAATGAAAAAATTTTCGACCAAATCAATTTTCTTATAAAATCAAGAAAAATGGAGGGCCTTTTTGCAAAAATGCAAATACTTGACCCTACACGCTACTTCTGGTGGAAGCACCCGCAAAACCCTAACCCTAGCTGCGGTATTTGCCACAACATGCGTGAAAGCGTGTTAGGATGAGAGCGTTTAGTGGCGCAAATGGTGGTGGTTGCTGCAGGAGACAGCGGCGGCAGTCACTACAGGTGACAATGGTGCGACAAGCAGTGGGTGACGGCAGCTTCGGGCTAGAGCTTGTCAAGGTAACTATGAGGGAGCACGACAGCCATGGTGATGGTTGTTGATCTAATTACAGGCTGGACCGGATTTCGATCTAGCCTCGACCAGATGGTTCTTTGCTCTAATTGAAGTATAGACGGGCTTCGACTATACTTGATCAGATGCTAATATGCGAAATAACAGGATCTTACTCGGAATTACCGAAACTCAAGTTGATCGAAAACATAGTTCAAAGATAGCACAACTCTTTATTGAAAAGAGGGATCTTATACATGTCGAACGTTAGGACGCACTCACCTACGTTGATGAACTATGTGTCTAAGACTTAAATAAGTTCAATGATTCTTCAATCTGATCTATGCAAAAGTAGATACTTAGGTGGATAATCTATCTATCCTATTACAAAGTATTTATAGTCCAATCGTATGAATACGTATCAGAATTAATAACCTAAACGTATTAGACCCAGACAACTAAACCTAACAGATAGGACTCAGTTATATGTATATGGATTGGAATACAATCCGACCAGAGATCAGATCCGTGTCGCGAACCCTTTCCAAGGTCGCGAACTCTTCTGAGGTCGCAAAGCCTTTCTGAACTTGAATAGGTCTAGGTCGCGAAGCTTTTGCGAACTTGACCTAAAAGACCCGAAGATCCTCCCAGATCATGACTCCCCTATTGAGAAGGAGCCAACCCCCGTTAGCGACCATGTGATCAAAATTGGGGATGTGGAAATTGAGTTTTACCATCTTCTCGAGTGTTCCACTTTGTCACACGTTCTCATTACTCTTTCCGTCCGATTCGAAAAGACTCTCGTGTGCCGCTGTGGGTAGCCTATATATTGACCATGTTTCGTACTTCCAATTAGTTATTTCAATTTGTCAATTTTGTGAAATAATTGTAGATGGACCGAGACTATTGGATGTATGGAATAAAACGTACTACTCTTGAGTATTTGGAGGGTGTGAATGGGTTTATTAAATTTACTGAGCAAGAAAAGGCGAAGAAGGGAGAGAAAGATATGCATTGTCCTTGTATAGATTGTATGAACTTAAAGAGATTCGGCAACTCTGATCAGATTAAGAGTCATTTGATTCGTCGTGGTTTTCACGCACGCTATACCTGTTGGATATGGCATGGCGAATATCTTGAGGAAACGAGCACCGCTACCACTCAGCAGGACCCGGAAGTGGATTGCAGTAATGTTGATCATCAGAACGTTGATAATGTTCATTCGGATGTGCATGTAGATGACGACAATTTAGATGAAATGTTACGTGATGTAGAAGAAGATTACAGTGAAAATGATTTTGGTAAATTTGAGAAATTGATTGTTGATTCTGAGAAACCTTTGTTCCTGGATGTGTAAAATTTACAAAGTTGTCTTCTGTGTTGAGATTATATAACTTGAAGGCAAGCAACGGTTGGAGCGATAAGAGTTTCACGGTGCTATTAGATCTTTTAGCGGACATGCTTCCAGAGGGAAATGAGTTGCCAAGATCGGTTTACCAGTCCAAAAAACTATTGTGTCCGTTGGGAATGGAAATCGAAAGAATACATGCATGCCCAAATGATTGTGTTATGTACCATAACGAGTATGAGGATTTACATGTTTGTCCTAGATTGGGTGCATCGCGGTATAAGCGTGGGGGCCAAATTTATCATAGTGGATGTGATGAGGTAAAGAAAGGGCCTCCGGCCAAAACTGTGTGGTATTTGCCTGTGATTTCTAGATTGAAATGGCTGTTTGCAAATCCGAAAGATGCGAAGTACTTGCATTGGCATATTTCGAAAACAAGATGGAAAACTAAGACATCCAGCTGATTCTATTCAATGGAGAAATATTAACAGAACATTTGGTGAGTTTGGTGGCGAAGTGAGGAATATAAGATTTGGGCTGAGTACGGATGGTATGAATCCACATGGAAATATGAGCAGTCGGCATAGCACTTGACCAGTTTTTTTATGCATCTACAATCTTCCTCCTTGGTTATGTATGAAGCGCAAGTACATCATGATGTCGTTACTAATCTCAGGACCCAGACAACCCGGGAATGATATTGACTTGTTTCTATCACCGTTAATCGAGGACTTACATAAATTGTGGAGCGAAGGGGTGCGGGTGTGGGATGCATATAAGCAAGAGAATTTCATATTACGGGCCATGATATTTTGTACCATAAATGATTTCCCGGCCTACGGAAATTTATCGGGGTATAGTACGAAAGGAGGCAAGGCTTGTCCTATTTGCCTGGATGAAACTGAAAGCATATAGTTACCGAACTGCAGAAAAACAGTGTACATGGGCCATCGCAGATTCCTTCCGATGCATCACGCCTATCGTAAGAAGAGGAAGTCATTTAATGGGAAGCCTAAGAAAGGATCAGTCCCAGTGTTTGTGACTGGTAATGAGCTTTACTTGCACATGAAGGACATCAAAGTTGAGTTCGGTAAATGTTCTAAACCTTCAGGAAAAAATGTTTGGAAGAAGAGATCGATTCTTTGGGATCTGCCATACTGGGAGCACTTACAAGTTCGACATTGCATTGATGTCATGCATGTAGAGAAAAATATTTGTGACAGTTTGATTGGTTTGTTGTTGAACATTCCGAGAAAGATGAAAGATGGCATCAAAGTTCGTCGTAACATGCTCGAAATAGGCATAAGGACTAAGCTTGCACCATTGGAGAAGGGAAAGCGTACATACCTCCCCCCAGCCTACTATACTTTGTCAAAAAGGGAAAAAACAGAACTCTATCAGTGCTTGTATGGTGTCAAAGTTCCATGCAGGTATTCTGCGAACTTAAAAAAACTTGTATCATGAAGGACTTGAAACTGGTTGGTATGAAGTCCCATGATTATCATGTACTGATGTCACAAATGTTTCCCATTGCTATCAGAGGCATTCTCTCAGTCAAAGTCAGAGAGACAATTACAAAGTTATGTTATTTTCTTCAACGCAATATCTGGCAAGGTAAGTGTGTATTCCTAGTAAGTTAATTAGCTCCATTCATGGAACTTGCCAATAGTTTTTTGATCTGAATATTTGCTGCAACTATGTCCTTGCAGGTAATTGATCTGGATGGACTGGATGATTTGCAATGCGATGTGACTACAACTCTTTGTCAGTTGGAGATGTATTTTCCTCCATCTTTTTTTGATGTTATGGTCCATCTAATTGTTCATCTTGTCAGAGAAATTAAGTTTTGTGGACCCGTGTTTGGGACCCTCATTTGAGGAATCCGGTGGCAACGGCCCAGGTGGGTTGCAATCAGAAAGGTACATCACAAGCTCACAACAACAGGATTTACTTTAAACAATAAAGCAAATAGATAAAACAAGTACAGGGTCACGAGGACCACTATTACATTATCATAATGCCAAGAATGGCATTAATTAAAGTTGATACAAAGTAGAGAGTTTTTCAAAATCAAGGATAAAAAAGAATCGGTATCGGGGTAAACGAATACAGAAAAATAACACAAAAGCAACAACAAAGGTCTTCATTTCCTTTTGCAGCAGTTCGGCTCGGGCCTTCACTGTTGGATCAGGATGTCGACTAGAGGGGGAGGGGGTGAATAGGAGACTTTTAAAATTTGTTTTTGCAAATGAAAATTCAAATTAAGGTAAAGCAAGTAATAGTAAAAGATAAGAGATTGAAACCAATATATCCCGAGGTATCGGAGACACGCCCAGTCTCCACTAGTCCTCGTTGAAGCACTCAGTCCTTGAGTATAGCTTCAGTATCCACACAGGACACTATCTACTAAGGTTGCTCCTTGTCCCCTCCGGAAAGGCGAGCACCAAGCCTTTTACAAGTAATCGCGTCTCTCCGACAATCTCCGATTTGGAGAGATCAGCGATTTACGCCTTCGAACCGTCTAGGTGAGGGCGCTCACCAAGAGTAATAAGAAGCAAGGTCTACTCTAGACCTCCAATGCACACCGAGAAAAAATATCTAGAAATGAGAATGCAAGAACAATATGCTCGATGTGGCTAATACTCTCACGACTCGATCAAAAGATCAAGTTATAAGTAAAACGAAGAAGCACTAGAGAGAAAGTATGAAAGGCTGTGTTGCTGTGTTTTCTTGTGTTGAAACAGTAGCTCAACACCTCTATTTATAGCCTTCGTGGTCAAAAGAGCCGTTTGTGCTCGAGCTGAAAAATAGTAACTAAGACTGACAGTCAGTCTCACAAACTGACAGTCAGTCTAGTGTATCACCAGAAAGAGTAAAAATAGGATCACAACAGCTCGAACGTTGTGGACTAAAACGGTAAAAAGAAACAGTCCAAACTGACAGTCAGTTACAAAGACTGACAGTCAGTGTCCACAATGTCAACAGTGAAAAGCAACGGCTAAAAACTTTATAACCGTTGAAGCAGATAACAACAAAAATTTACTGCCCAAACTGACAGTCAGTGTGTCAAACTGACAGTCAGTCTCACAGAGAAAAACAGAATCAAAAACCAACTCAAAAACTCTCTGTGGTCGAAACTCACACTGACAGTCAGTATACTTATACTGACAGTCAGTTTAGTACAAAAAATCTGAGACAGAAAAACATGCTCTCTGGAGATTTGTCAGTTTGCACTAACTAACATTCATACTGACAGTCAGTTACCAACACTGACAGTCAGTCTAGTACAACAAAAATCAGCTCAATAAAAACATACTCTCTGGAGATTAGTCAGTTTATCAAACTGACATTCATACTGACAGTCAGTTACAAAGACTGACAGTCAGTCTGGATAAAAACAGAGAAAACTCAAAATCCAGAGATCTGATTCAAATGATTTCAGTTTTGTTTTGAAGATATTTTCGAGAAGAACATTTTTGACAACAGCAACAAAAATTAGATCTTTTCAGATCTTTCTCAAGAAGTAAAAACCTCAACTGTTGACAAAATTCAATACATCAAAACAAATTGTCAAAAAACCACAGATAATGATATGCGTGCATTGACCTAGATTTTTCTCGGTATGATTGCAGATGTAGAGAGAACTTGCGTCCCCTCTTTATAGTACGGTTTAAACTAAGAATAAAATCCTTAAACCGATCGATCTTCATGCACCCTGAGATCGGTAAACCTAGAACTACAACATACCTCGATGCATCAGTTTAGTCCAGCAAAAACAATTTCTTTTTGCGTCTTCTTATGCTTTTGAACAACTTAACTTCAACATTTTGATCACAAGCCCTCGCTTTTTGTGCGTTTGTCTGAAATCTGCAACACTAACTCAAACACATAGTTAGTCCAAAAAATACTTATTATCATCAACCATCAAAACACATCAGGGTTAGGCATGAAAGGCCTAGATGCAACATTCACCACATCGGACTCAACTTGGCTCATGACCCTCCTAGAAGCTCAAATCTTCTGGAAAGGTTCCCTCCTCTTCTTGGTGCTCAAGGCCAAAGGAATTAGGATTCTCGAATCCTATCTTCTGAATTTGTGTGTAAAGGCAAGGGTGAGCATGCTTTTACACGATGCTCAGCAAGTCTCGTTATGAGAATGCAGGTATATAGATGAGGGGTTTTCAAGGAAAGAGGTCTTGTCTTTATATATAGGAATAGAATAGATTTTCACTCCAAAGATATTGGGAAAAGCTTTTAGTTTCAAAAGCAATACTTTGAAAACTCAAGTTATCCTTTCAGAAATCATTGTGTGTGATGGTCTTCCATGAGTCATCACTTTTATCAACCCACTTTATTAAAACATTCCAAATATTACTTGTGCTGAACCACATAGATAAATCCACCGCGAATATACTCCATGACCTGGGAGTACAGAGTATCTGATACTTTTCTTACACTTTGCAAAGGTGTACCTCTTTTTAAATCCACTTCTTCACTCGGCTTTCAAGTCGGATCAGCTCCATGAGACTTTTACGCATGTGACAAGGCCGAGATCACACAACGCTTTTGCAGTCTAGTATTAACAGTATCCCCGCCCGGTAAATAGACAGTTAAGTCTCAAGTACCGTTGTGTGTCCTCCCCACTGCCTTACTTCCTAGCCTTGGCCTATGTTCTCGCAAGACACATATGACCTCTTGATTACAGCCGCGCACGACTTAATCAGGCGTAGGGTGACTTCCTTCTTTCCACCTTTTCCTCTCATAATTTTTCTGAACTCACATCACTCATGGCCCTCAGTGGCCCACCAGTTTCTCGCGAGAAACCGGACTGACAAACCATGCAGGGAACTGATAATACCAAGAAGCTACTAAGTTGTGCCTGTCACATACCAGGCAAGTGGTTGGTACGATTTTCATGTCGCATAGAGGCACAACACAAGGTTCTTGTCCTTATGAATCTTTAGTGAGGAGTCTTTCACATTCTCATTGCGCACACAGCACCAACCAATCAAACCATCCTCACTATCGATTCCAATCACATTTTCTTTCACAAACGGGTTTTGAACATATTTTTCACACATGTGACCATTTAGCATTTAACATATAATCTTGAGTATAAGCATAGCCTAAGCATGATATCCTAGGGTGACAAGGGTGCAGGGATATTCAATCACAAAAGGGCTTCACAATTATTTAGGTCATATCTAATCTCTTTATTTGAACATAACTCTTATTTGAATATAAAGCATGCATATACTTGAAAACAGCTAACATACTTCATTTCAAAATATTGGGTGAGACATGATCAAGGGATTGAGACTTGCCTTGCAGTGAGGGGTCTAGTTGCTCAGACAATTCTTCGAAGATCTCTTCCACTCCTTCAATCTCTGGTTCCACGATGGATACAAATAATACACACATACACTATATAAGCATATAGAAGATAGTCTTTATGGGAAATGATACGTAAAATATATCATGCATGCAAGGGAGAGGTTTGGACAAAGCCACTTGGGGGCTGATTGAAGAGATGGGCTCAAAAGGACTTGAACGTCGAAAGGCTGACATTCGGTCCACGGCTAGACATAGCCTTAAGTTGGTCTTAGGTAGGTTTTCTGGAGAAGTGGCAGAAGAGAAAGATGTAGAGCACAATTCCAGGAATCTAATGGACAAAGAGGAATTTCAATTTCTCAAGTGTAACAGGTCTAAATCATCCAATGCCACTGGTGGACATGCACTGACATAGTGCTGGACATGGCCAGAAACTAGGGCTTGGCATAACTTTTGATCCAGGGCTCCAATTTATGCACCACTTTGTCTGGGAGTTAGGCCCTGATAATAGGAACAAAGTACTCAACAGGCTCAAGGGCAGGAAGTGGCCGGAGGGCAGCCAAATCCGGCGAGTAAACACGGTGGCCTGGACATAAACTGAACTACTGAAAAACAATGATCTTGGCATTGGAATATCTCTTGATTCAGGTCGATTCAGAGGTCGAGCTAGTGGAAAATATTGCTAAGGGTACTGGAATCTATCTAAAGGACAAGGTTTCCGAAGCTAGATCGGCTAGAGAAGAATTTTGGCGACCGGCGCTGGAGAAGATGACACTGGACATTGGGGGTCTTCGACACAGAGGGTTTGAACTTGATTCCTTGCTCAGGGAGTGAGAGGGTGAAGTGTAGAAACTACGGGTGAAGTTAATTTGGCCGGAGGATCGCCGGCGTGGCCTGGCGACGAGAGCCGACTCACTGGTGGCGCGCAAACTAGGGAAAGTTATGATCTTAGGTCAATTTCAAAATCCAGATTGGTAGGCTTGCTAAATGGAGTGTGCTGATCAATTTCTACTACTGGCATGAGGGCTGATTTGGATTGAATCAGGCAGCATTGGGGAAACAGGGGTTCTGGGCTTCTCCAGTGATCGCCGGCGCTAGAGTTCGCCGGGGTCCAATTAAATGCTATGATACAGAGAGGGAGATGAGGGAAGCTTACTGGTGTCTTTGGTTTGGAGAGAGGTGCTGTGAATTGCTCTGGCGACGGTGGCCTCAAAAACAGCTCGCCGGAGAAGACGAAGATGAACGCGAGAGCTGAAGCTTGCGGCTGCTAGAATGGTGTGAAGAGATTCTGGGCGAGGAGGAGCTTATATAGGCAGTGGCTGGGCTCTTGAGAGTTGAAGCAAATCAAACAGGATACGCATGACTGGCACCGGAGGCGGGATCGAGATGGCGTGCACGGCGTTGGGACGCGGCAGCGACTCTGCCAGAGGAGGGGATTGCGCTAAATCTGGCTGGAGCACGGCGATGGGATTGCTGGCCTTGGCATGGCCGCAACGTGGCGCTGTTTTGCTGCTGCTGGACCACGCGCGCGCGTGGGGAAATCGCGGCACAGGTGCGGCTGAGGTGGCTTTATGGTGGCGGCACGGGTGCGCACATGTGGTGGCTATGTGGCGGTGGTGGTGGCAGTGTGGGATCTTCGCCGGCGGTGAGTTCTGCGGCGAGGCGAAGTGGCGGGGCGCGGTCGAACGGTACCTGGTCGTGGTTGAAAATGGCGCAGGGGCCTGGTTGCAAGATTTGGAATGATTCGCGAAGGTTTTGGACTGATTTGCAAGAATTTAGTTCGGGAACTTGAGCCTATTTGCAAAACTGGGCATTTGGAGGGCTGATCTGAGATCTGGTTTTGCAGATGAGTGTTACTAAATCACTTGGACTCATCTAGCAAGAAAAATCGTAAAATCCGATAAGATCTGGTGGTTTTGACAAAAATCGAAAACAGGGTAATTAGGGTTTGAAACTTTGGCAAGGCTGAAACTAGGGTTTCTGTTTAGATTTTGGAATTCTTCCAGAAGGGAAAAATGCTCAGAAAAGTAAAGGGGAGATATTCATTGAATCAGATTAGAATTTGGAGGTGGTCTGAGACTTTTAGTCTTTTTGAGCTTCTGACAAATCTGAAAAGAACTGATCTGCGATACCTTTGGACTAAAAAGCAAAAATGGTCTGAAAGGTGGAGTTTAGCTGCCAACTTTTTAAATTAAGGTAGTGGCACACCTAAGATCATAATTCTGAGATAAGAGATCAAAAATGGGGTTGAGACATCCGAGAATCCAATGAAGATATGCTGACTGGCCATCTAAAGAGGTGGCAAAATTTGGGATGTTACATCGTGTTCCTGCGCTACATGTACCCATTTGAGGGATTTATGGGTATCTTGAAGGGATATGTAAGGAATTGACATCGGCCTGAGGGCAGTATCATTGAAAGTTATGCCGCTGAGGAGGTGATTGAATTTTGCACCAACTATATGGCCGGGGTTGACCCAATTGGCGTTCCTACGTCCCGGCACGAGGACAGGCTTCAAGGCATTGGAACGATTGGATTCAAAGCAGTCGTCCCCTCCAGTGATCTGTATGCAAAAGCACATTTTTGGGTCTTACAACACATGACGGGGGTGGAGCCATACATATACGAGCACAAGGAAATGTTACGGAAGCCTTCGAAGCCAGAGATTTGGGTCACCAGAGAACATAACAGGAAGTTTGCTGGGTGGATCAAAAATAGAGTCCTGCGTGCTTCTGAGGGCTCCGTAATGAAGTTGTTACATGGTTGGCCAGAGGGCCAAGATTTACTGTAGGGACTTGGCAGGGGTATGACATCAACGGCTATTGATTTTACACAAGAACTTAATATGAGAAGAGTACTATGCAATGTAGTGGAGTGACACTACTTGCTATTTCAGAGGATGCCAGGGCAGTAAGGGCACTCAACTCATATTATGGTGTTATCGAAAGAAATATGGGAGCTCGATTACATATTACTTAAGATTCCTTTGTTTCGATATTACTTAAGATTCCTTTGTTTCGATGCCAATGGGTCGAAATCCCTCGAGGTGTTAAAGTCGACAATTATGGGTTTACTCTCATTGATCTCAGTACAGTCGCACACTAAGATGATCCATTTATACTTGCTGAGCAAGCCACACAGGTATTCTACATTGTTGACCCGGCCAATCCAAAGTTGCACGTTGTCCTTCACATTAAGAGACGTATTGTTGGGGTCAAATATGTTGTGGATGAAGAAGAGTATAATCAGTTTGACCAACTACCTCCATTTTTAGATGGAATTCTTCAATCTGTCCCTACCGAAGATATTGACGAAACAAGTTGCATTGAGAATCATTTCTGCAAATTTGCATTTCAACTGGATTTGATTTGAGCAATAATTGACTCTTTTCACAAATCAATATGAAAACTGCAAAGTTCAGATTCCTCATGGTTTTTGGCTGAGTTGTCATTTTCATATCTTTATCTTGATTGGCTATTTGAAGAAAGTTTTTATATGATTCTTTATCTTCCATGATTGGTCTTTATCTTGATTGGCTATTTGAAGAAAGTGTCTTTACAAGTGCAAAATGATTTACTCAAACCTATCTGTAACTGTTCTCAGGAAAAACCCTTATTACTACTGACATGAAAGAATAATCCAACACTACTTCGGCCTGGATATAATAAAGTCTATTCTAACGGGTGGATCGTATGAACCGTTAGTGCATCGCATGCTATCATAATTTCTAGGGAAGTAGGAGAAGAAAAATTGTGTTGTACTAACGGTTCGAATTGTCAAACCGATAGGAAAATGGATCTCTTCTATCGATTTATACTAAAGAACCGTTAGTAGATAGGTTACTTATTCTTACAGTTTCTTAACGTTAACCGATAGGAAAAAATATATTGTACTAACGGTTGGTTGTGTTGAACCGTTAGTACAAGACCACTCTAATTGTTAAACCAGTGGGAGTTTTCCCTCCAGTCAAACCAAACAGATCTCCAATTAACTCTCTACTCACGCACAAAAAACCCTAGTCTCGCCGACGTCCCCTTTTTCTCTCCCAGATCACCATCGCCACCAGCATTTTGGTTCTCCACCATCGCCGGCCATTGCATCGCGCCATTGTAGGCCATTCCATGAACTGTAAGTGTTTTTGACGAACTCGCGCTGTAGAGTTTTTTCAACTCGCGTCGTAGAGGGAAAAAATTGTCCTTCATAGTCAGTTTCTTAAATTGAAATTGGACTCGATTAGAACCAGCCAGTCTTTAGGAAAGAATAATTGAAATGAAATCAATTTAAGGCCATATCATGCTAGGAGCAAGAGAACACTATTTGGCATAAATTTTATTTACTTCCATTTTTGAAGTTCTTACAAAATAGTATTTGGATCAAACGATTTGGAGCCAAGATTGGAACTAGATTGCCTTTTACAATGAAGGCAAGATTGGAGCCAACAATAAGATATGAAAAATACAAATGTTGACCAGATTGAAAGTTTCAGATTTCAGTTTTGAGTAAATTATTTTACACTTGTAAAGGCACCTGAAAATCCACGCAGATTGCTTCCAATGATTTTAAAATAAACTAACAGTACAAACCAAGCATAGAAGATAAGATATCATGTAGAAACTTTCTTCAAATAGACAACCAATTTAAAGATATAAAATGACAAGTCAGCCACAAAACCACGAGAAGTCTGAATTTTATAGATTTCGTATTTGATTTGTGAAAAGAATCAATTATTGCTCAAATCAAATCCAATTGAAATGAAAATTTACAGAAATGAATTTTATTGTATGAAATATATTTTTCAAAAAGAATTTTCCAAATAGGATTTTACAATCAAGAGTTATGGTGAAATGATCTTTATGTTAAGAAAGAAGGTTGAAGTTCGACAACTTTTTGCAAATTGGGTTCAAATTTGATTTTCATGAGATTTTTGACATGAAAGAGTTTGTATGAGTTATTCATATCATTTTGAGCCGAAGCTCACGAGTAAAGCCCATAGAAATAGCTAAACTCATATTTTGCATGTATAAGATATTTTGGGTCAAAGCAAGTTTTCCGGTGAGATTCAAACACCCATAAGTTTCAAATTGAAACTCTTTTGAGAAAGTTTTCAATTTCAAACTTCTTTGGGGTAATAATATCTAGGATTTTTGTAAAACAAGTTTTGGCAAAATTCAAATAGATTTTGATTAGCACTCAAAACTGATTTAGTTAAAAACAAGATAGTCGGAAGCCTATAAAAACCCTTTAAATACCTTTTTAAGACCATTTTGATAGGAATTGATGATTTTTGGCCTTTTGAATGAAAATTTGACATTTTAACAAAAAGAGGTGGTTCTTATTAAAATTTTTGTGTAATTTGAAATGAATTCAGGTAATAGGTGGTAGTTCATCATTGCCATTCCATTTTAGTTATAAACTTTTTCATGTACTTTTCTTCATATCAATTGATGGTTTGTTCATGGAATTTTAGGTAAAGCCATGTCGGCATCTTCCTTGTCTGATAGTAGTGATTTGACGAGGGGCAACATGGATGAGGTTGCTTCGTCCCAGTGCAAGAGGAAGGCGCGAGGCACGACGATGTTGTGCCATTTGGCCAAACGCACGGATCTTTCATGTGAGTTCAACCAGTTCGGGAGATCGATCGGAAAGAACGTTGGGCAATACGCTGCCTATGTTGGTTTGTTGGCGAAGGAAACGGTGAAGATCACCGTACAGAGCTGGAAGGATGTTAAGGCCGATGAGAGGGATAGGTTGTGGGTGGAGGTGAAAGTAAAATTAATCAAAATCCTTGAACTCTTGAGTAATCACATTCCCTTGGCTTATCTTGAAGATTAAGTAAGTCCTACTTATATGCACCATTTGAAACAGGCTAAGTGGAACATCCCCGACGATGGTCCGAAGACAGCTTGCTTGAAGGACATGAACAACACATGGAAAACCTTAAAGAGCGTCCTCGTCAGTGCCTTCCTCGCTAAAGGCAAATCTTCATGCGAGAAGTACCCCTTCATAACGGAGGAGGTATGGGACCAATTCACCCAGCATAAGGGGACCCTTGAATTCAAGGTATGTATGCTTCCTTTGCTTGGTCACACCGTTGTATGGAGTAACCAACGGTGCATTAATTTTCTTGTTTCTGGTACGAAAGCCCCTAGCGAGAAGAACGAGGCAATCCAGAGGAGGAACGACCACCCGCACCAGCTCAGATCACGTGGCTATGTGGGGAAGGAGGAGTAGTGGAAGAAGGCTGAAGACGAGGTGTCAACTTTCGTCGACTCCCCTGATCTGCCGATCTCTGAGATCCTCGATCCGCGATGCAAGCGCTGGTGGCTGGCTAGAGGGACCGTGTCATCCACGGGGTCTGTGGAGTGTGGTAGAAAAAACTATGATCAATCGTGTGTGCACAAGTTTGTATATATTTCTTCCTCACAATGTAGAGCTTTGAATGTAACAGATCTCTTGCTCGAAGGAGGCGACCCTGGGATTTTTCACTCCCCATAGGGAGAATGATATCCTAACCTGGGCTCTAGGGAACAAGGAGCATCCAGGGCGGACGCGAACCGTGGGGGCTGTGGTGCCTTGGAAGGATGGCTTCTCAGAGCCCGGGCAAAAGGCGAAGAAGGCTCGCAGTTGGAATGAAAAGGAATCGAAGCTGGCCGAGAAGATATGGTCAGATGTGACTACACAATTCGCGGACATGTTCGCTCAAATGAACAAGAAGTATGAACGCCTCAGCCGAATTGTGCAGTCCAAGGGTTTAGATCTAGCTGCCGAGGTCGACGCTGGTAGGCTGAGTAGTTGCGGCTTGAAGGTTCACGTGGATCCGGTGGACCTGCTTGAGGTATTGCAAGTCTTGAGCTATATATGCACTTCAATTGATGCCACTCCCGTTACGTTAGAATTGTTTCACTAATCTGTTATAATTGTTACAAATTGCAGAAGCCGGAGAGCTGTAGCCTATTGATCTACATAGGTGACGACCCTGTAGTGGTTGCACACGGGGTCGTATATCCGTCTTGGGAGGATGTCCGGATCCACTGCGTACCTCTGAAGCCTGGGTTTGCAAAGGTACAGGTGGACATGGCCCTCTAGGGTTATAGCGCTTTTCCGTTGCTCATCCCAACAGACGAAATGCAGACAATTCATGAGGCATTGGGCTCATACATACAGTGGCCCAAGAAGGGTGTTAGACTACAGGAGGTAAACCCTAGCCATTGTAGCTTACAACTCAGTTAATATACTCAACTTGTAAAATCTAACTTACGCTTTCATAACTTAAAGTGGACGATGGATGCCAACGCACTTCCTGAGGACCCCACCCCCAGCACAGCGCATGACCGAGCTCCTTCGGCCACCATGCCTCCTCCGATGGCCTCGATCCCACCCAAAGGACGCACGCCTCCTCGGAAAGCCCCTTCCCATCAAATGAGGCCGGTGGCACCTCACCCCAACCTTCGAAGGAATACACTCGCTCCCCGGCCAAAGGCAAGGCGAAACAAAGCCAGCCGGGTACATTCAAGAACGGGTTCCCACTCGTGTTAGAGTACCTTCTGCGCAATATGGATCAGACAAGAAAAAGTCTCAACGAGTGGTACTTGACCCGGTCTAGGCGCCACATCAACTTCGTAGTTCACTTCAGGCCAGGACATTTTCACCGTGAGGCTAGGAGCATATCCGTGGCCCACGAGGATTTGTTCGACCTCTTCAACTGGCAGGACCTTGATATGTCTATCATACGGACTGGAGTCCTGTGAGTTTGCTGATCCTATATGTTGTCGCAGTTCATTTCATAAATCTAATCACTTTGTATGCAATATTTACTAATGTCTACTTTGCATGCAGGTGCATGTATAGGTTGGTGTCGATGAGGGCATGTGACAGGGTGGGTTTCCTCGACCCAAACAAAATAAGCCTCACGATGCTAGAACACGACCAAGCACATGCGGAAGAATACATATCAAGGGCACTACTGGCGCAGCAGGACCGGGAGTTCATTCTTTCGCCGTACCACCAAAGGTTAGTGCATTTCCTACTAATTTAACTCATTCTTGGGCCACTGGATCCTCGTCATCATTTGCACATGGAGGAATGAGGTGTACTACCTCAATTCGATGAGTGACAGGGTAGCGCATGTTTCACCCTCACGTGGCACATAGACGCGTAAGTAACATAGTTGATTTAAATTTTGACCTGACTAGCTAATTAATGATAACATATTAACCAGCAATGCCAAATTAAATATAGAGCTTTCAAAAATTATGTTACTGCTGGAGAGAGGCATGACGTGTCGAAGGGCACAACAATTTTTTGGAAAGAATATGAGGTAATTAATACGGATGGAACTACTCATGATGAGTCTTTTTATTTATGCTTAATTAGTTCTTTCGAGTTAATGTCGGTTTATGTCTTTGCATATGCAATTATCTCAGTGCCATCAGCAGCCACAATCGTGGGAATGTGAGCTCTATGTCATGAGGTTTATGTATGACCTGATCAGGACAGAGTTTGCCCAATTCCCTAAGGTAAGCATTTTTTCTGACTCAAAGTCGAACATTGGATGTGACGTACGTTCCTAACTTCATACACGCATGCAGAGCGCCATGTTGAAAGACCAATACGAGCTACCTCAATTAAAGGAGCTACGACAAATTTGTGTTCAATATGTGATGGATGAAGTGGCTATCAACGATCGATCGTAAATGACTTGTGTAATATACATTGAATGTGTTAATTGGTGTATGTGTGTATTTGTATTGGTGTATTTGTGAATAAATTCAATATGTGAATAATTAGATTCAATTTGTTCAATGCATGTGTGTATCTCTGTATTAGTGTATTTGTGAATAAATTCAATCTGTGAATAAATTAGATTCAATCTGTCCAATGTGTGTATCTTTGTATTGCTGTATCTGTGAATGCACCTTTTTCATTTGTATCTGTAGCTGCTTGTAACATATTCTAACATTTACTAAATCAGAACCGTTAGACAAAGTTATGCTAGTACTAACAGTTCCAGGTTAACCGTTAGAATAAGGCTCTCTCCGATTAAAGAAATTTTGTATTACTAATGGTTGCGAGTAGTGAACCATTAGACGAAATACTGTAATACTATCGGTTAACAACCTACAACCGATAGAAGAAATTTTATAATACTAACGGTTGCGAGTTCTGAGCCGATAGAATAAAGTTTAAAGTACTAACGGTTTCGAGTAGCTAACCGTTAGAACAAATTTAACAATACTAATAGTTCTGAGTACTGAACCGATAGAAAAAAGTTTATAATACTAACAGTTTTGAGTAGCGAACCGTTAGAAGAAATTTAATAGTACTAACATTTGTGAGTAGTGAACCGTGGAAATATAGGTATTGTACTAACGGTTTTCTAATATAGAACCGTTAGAATATAGTTATTGTATTGACGGTTTGTAACTGTTAGAGTTGTGCTACGTTTCTTCTATCTTGTCGATCACTAGCGGTAAGAGAACCGTTAGTATAGACAATTTTGAACCGATAGTGCAAAGCAATTCTGTAGTAGTGGACCACCAAGGTAAGTCTGTTTTAGGTAGTATATGGTTTTAACCCACGTGCTCCTATTGATTTGCTATCTTTGCCTGCTTCTGAAAAATTAAATTTTGATGCTAAGACACGTGCTGAATTTATTAAGAAAATGCATGAATAAACTAAGGAGAAGATAGAAAGGATGAATGAAAAATATAGAGTTGCTGGTAGCCAGGGTAGAAAACATTTAAGCTTTGAACCTGGTGACCTTGTTTGGTTGCATTTGAGAAAAGATAGATTCCCCGAGTTGAGAAAGTCTAAATTAATGTCTCAAGCTGATGGTCCTTTTAAAGTGATTGAAAATATTAATGATAATGCATATAAGCTTCAGTTGCCTGCAAATTTCGGGGTTAGTCCCACATTTAATATTTCGGATTTAAAGCCTTACTTGGGTCAAGAAGATGAGCTTGAGTTGAGGATGACTCCATTTCAAGAGGGGGAGGATGATGAGGACATCACTATGACGGATACACACACTACTTCAATTCCATCACCTCCTATGCAAGGACCAATTACAAGGGCACGTGCACGACAGTTAAATTACCAGGTGAGTTCATTCCTAGGGTTACATACTTATACTTTGGAGGATAGGTTACTACCTAATGATGATGTTCTTGTACCTAGGAATCATGGGATGTACCAGCAAGGATGTAATTCTTCACCAAGGCAAGCTTTGGCCCATGTTGTACACGAGATGGAGTCCAGTTCGGCCACCAGGGAGCAGCTCACCTTCAAACGAACATAAAAGCTGCATACAGAGTCTGTTTGGAATCTTGAGTACTTGATGGAAAGCTTATTCTGAGACCTTTCCAACGGATCCAGCCCCACCTTCAGTTCCTTCTGCGTTGGCCGCAATCATCAGAACAAGTTGACATACAGAACTTGGACTCATAGGTGTTGCGTCACCTCTCTTTTGGCGCACGGCCCATGTATCCTGCCTAGGGTTGCGAGCCAACCCTAGCCGCCACCCCTCTCTCCTTTATATGGCTAAACTCCTCCAGTTCTTTCTTAGGTTATTTGCTACATTTTTTCTCGCTGCGTGAGATACAATTGTTCATCGGAGTAGTATCGAAAGACCTAGTTTGGTGAAAGATAACGTCAGTGTTCATTCTAAAATTTCAGATTGCTTTGCATCTTGTTCTTGCTCATTTCTTCTACTGCGTGCAGGAATTAACCTTCGTGGTAAGGTCATCCGGACGTGAGCACGATTGATAACGACATATGCGTGGGTGTAGCGATTGCAAGGACTCAATCCCCGCTGATTGGAAGCCTTGAAACGCGAACGTCTCCGTTCCGCAAAGTAGAACCTATTGGAAGATCGGGCCGCTGTCGCATTGGCAAATATAAAAGAAAATCTAGTTTTGCAATCACAACCTAGAATGACACTAGAACTCAAGTGATAAAATGCTCAATAAAGTTTAGCAAGCTAAGGTGACAAGCAAGTATATGAAGGCAATCTAAGTAATGAAAAGCAAAGAAGTCAAGCGAAAACCAAAAGACACAACGATGTATTCTGAGGTCTCGAAAACTCGCTGGTCTCCACTATTCCTCATTGAAGCGCTCCGCTCTTGAGACTTGCTTTAATTTCTCATTAAGGCTGCTCTTTCTCCTTTACGGATAGTGAAGCACGAAGCCTTCACAACCACGTTGGGTCTCTCTGACAAGTTTCATTGGTGGAGAGATCACAGGCTCTTTGACAACCGTCTAGGTGGCGGCGACCACCAAGAGTAACAAGTTAGAAGCTCTTCACTTAAAGCCTTCAAGTGCTAGGAAACTCAAATGCTTGAAGAGAAAGAAAATGAATTTGCCTCTTGCTGCATCTAGGTCCCTAATTTTTTTGATTTTGATGATTAATGACAAGTTACTCAGACTAACATGTTTGCTAAGAGGTTAAGAGTTCGAAAAGATAACCACAAATGATTTCATGGACACTTTGATCAAGTTGACGGATCTCTCAAAGATGACCAAAAAGACCTAAGGTAAATCAAAGATTATGGTCACATTTTCTAGATTTTACCAGCTTTTAAATATGGAGACAGCCGAATTTGTAGAAATTTATTTTTTAGTTTTGGCTGTACTATAGAGAGAGGTAAAGAAGTTGTTAGTTTGAGGTTTTCTAGTACGAAAGTTTAAATGCATGCATATACATATCCACTAGAACCTAAAATCTGTGTTTAAAACTCTGAAATTGCAGGCTGAAATTTTTCTTAGGTCACTAGACATCCAATGGTCATATGACCAGATATTTGGTGGTCTATTCCTGCTCCAGCTTCGTAGAGGATGTTCAGTGGAAGCTTTCAGCAAATTATTTTCTCTTCTCAGACGTTCTATGCAGGCCTGTTGTTCATCCGGTGGTCAAATTTTTTCTCAACTAGTGCCAAAGAATGCTTGTGACAATTTCTCTACAAATCTCTTATATGACCGAATGTCTTGTGGTTTCTTGTCAAACATTCATACGGCCAGTTGCAACTGCTAGTTTTTTGATCATTGAAGGTCACTAAATGTTTGGTGGTCTAGAGACCAGAAATTTGGTGGACTACGGTAGTTTTTGCCAACTTTTTTCAATGGCTAGTTTTTTTGCTTGGGCTATTTATACACCTCCACCATATTGTATGCAAATCTTTTGGAACCCATTTCACGTCCTTTGAAGATCAACCAACCTCCAAAGCCCTAATTGCATCTTGAGCATTTAGTTTGAGATCTTGTGAGCTCTTGCATTCACTTTGCATCCATTGAGTTGAGAGGCAAATTCATTTGCTCCTCCTCAAGCATTTGAGATTCCTAGCACTTGAAGGCTTCAAGAAGAGCTACCAGCTTGTTACTCTTAGTAGTCACTGCAACCTAGATAGTCGTCGGAGGGTTGGTAATCTTTCCACTGACAAAGTATGTCGAAGAGGCCTGGCATGGTTGTGAACACTTGGTGCTTGCCTATCTAGAGAGGAGAACGGGCAATCTTAATGTAAAACTGAAGCAAGGCTCAAGAGAGGAGCGCTTTAACAAGTAGTGGATACTGGCGAGTCTCTGAGACCTCGAGATACATTATTGTGTCTTTTGGTTGTCTCTTGAATTCTTTGCTTTTCGTTATTTAGATTGCCTTCATATATTTGCTTGTCATCCTAGGTTGCTAAATTTTATTAAGCACTTGATCACTTGCCCTCTAGTGTGATTTTAGGTTGTGATGGTAAAACTCGATTTTCTTTCATTTTTGCAAAAATTGTTTTAGCCAAAAGATTTTTAAAAGTCTCCTATTCACCGTCTTCTAGTTCGCATCCTCAATCCAGACCTCTCAACTCAAACGATTTAAAGGGAATGAAAGAGCTGACTAGATCTCACAGTAAATGTTCAAGAATGCAATTTGGGCTTTTAGGTTGCTTGAACTTTTTTCAAAATAGGTTCCAAAAGATGGTGCATGTAACTTGGTGGAGGTGTATAAATAGCCTAAGCAACAAAAGCTAGCTATTGGAAAAATAGGGCATAATCTGTCACAGTCCACTGGACATCCGATCATTAGACCACTGGATATTTGGTGACCTCCAACAGTAAAAAATATAGTCGCTACAACACGAGAAATCACTGGACGGCCAGTCATACAAACTATCACCGGACATCCTCTAGCAACAACTGAAAAGAATTTGACCACCAAATGTACAACGGGCCTTCATAGGATGTTGACCAGAGAAAATAAAATCCAGAAAACTTCCACCGGAAGTCCTATGTCAAGCTGGAGTTGAAAAAAATGCCGAAAGTCTAATCATAAGACCACCAGATGTCCGATAACCTAAGAAAAATTTTTCAGCCAACAATTTATAGAGTTTTAAACAAACTTCAGGATATAGTGGATATGTGTATGCATGTATTTGAGTTTTCGCACTAGGAAACCTTAAACTATTCAACACATCTTTATAGTATAACCAAAACTAAAAAAAAAATTCTATAAATTCGCTCGTGTCCATACATCAGAGCTAGTAAAATCTAGAAAATGTGAACTTAATCTTTGATTTTATCTTAGGTCTTCTTGGTTATCTTTGAGATGTCTATCAACAGCTTTTTCTCTTGGTAGGTGTTTTTTGGCAACTCGTTTCCTTCCAGAAGTATGTCTGCTAAAAGATCTAACAGTGCTGTGAAACTCTTGTCGGTCCAACTGTTACTTGCCTTCAATTTTAACAGTTCAAGCATGTAGGCCAACTTTGTGTATTTCAGCTTGCAACCAGGGAACAACAGCTTTTCTGAGTCCTCAATCAAACTCTTGAATTTACTAAACTCCCTTTCACTGTAATTTCCTTCTACATCACGCAACATGTCATCTAAATTGTCATCCTCTGGCATATCCTCATCGAAATCGTTGTTGGGATCCTACATATCCTGTATAGGATCGAGGATACAGACTAGAGAGGGGGTGAATAGGAGGCTTTAAAATTTTTTTCTAATAAAACAACTTTTGCAAGATTAAATCCTAAAAGAGCTAAGAGCAAATAAAAACTGAATCAATTAAACAAATAGACTGCACAAATAAAAAGAGAGGAAGAGAGACAAACACAGCAATGTATCCCGAGGTCTCGGAGACTCACTTGGTTTATAAGGCTTTCATACCAAGCTCAAGGAGCTTGTTTAAGTCCATAAAGAGTCTTAGAGAGCTTGTACACCTGATTTGGAGAATTTGAATCTTCAAAACCAGGAGGTTGTTCCACAAAAACTAATTTGGATATCTCTCCATTTAAAAAAGCACTTTTCACATCCATTTAAAATAATTTGATGTTGAAATTTGATGCAAAACCAAGAAGAATGCGAATAGCTTCTAATTTTGCTACAAGTGCAAACATTTCACCAAAATCCAAACCTTCAACTTTAGAATATCCTTGTGCAACAAGACGAGCTTTGTTTCGTACTACTACTCCATTCTCATTTTGTTTATTTCTAAGAACCCATTTTGTTCCAATCACATTATGATCCTTAGGTCTTTCTACTAATGTCCAAACTTTGTTTGTAGTGAAATTATTTAGTTCTTCATGCATGGTATTTACCCAATTCGGATCACTAAGTGCTTCATCTAAAAGTTTAGGTTCTAAGGAAGAAACAAAAGAAAAATATTCAGAAAAAGAAGCAATACGAGAGTGAGTTTGAACACCCTTACTAACATCACCCAATATTTGATTCAGGGGGTGATCTTTGGCGAACGTTTGATGAATTCTCTGGTTCAGTGATGCTTGATCATCATTCTCTTCAATCTCTGGTTCAAGGTCTTCTCAACCAGCATTTTTCTGGGTGGTCGTAGGTTGAGCAGTATCAGTATTTGTGGTCGCAGGACCATGTTCGACATCAGCCTGAGTGGTCGCGGGCTCTCGAGCGACATTTTCTTGAGTGGTCATAGGTGCTTTATCCTTTCGACCAGATGACTTTTGTTCTTCATTTTTGAGTTTGATATCACCAATGGTCATCTCCTTCATAGCTTCCCTCAAGCCATTGTTACCTACATCATCAAAATCCTCATGCTCTCCTTGAGAGCCGTTAGATTCATCAAATTCTACATTGCATGATTCTTCAATGCATTCTGTTGTAGTGTTGAAAACCCGATAAGCTTTACTAGTGGATGAATAGCCAACTAGAAAATCCTCATCAACACGTCTTTGAAATTTTCCAAGATACATGCGCTTTTTATAACATTTGCAATCAAAGACTCAAAAATATGAAATGTTTGGTTTTCTCCCTATAATAAGTTCATAAGGAGTTTTGTTCAAAAGCGGATGGGTATAAAGATGATTGATGGCATAACATGCTGTGTAAACTGCCTCTGCCCAAAACCTGGTAGGCCTCTTGTACTCATCGAGCATTGTTCTAGCCATTTCAATCAATGTCCGATTCTTTCGTTCTACAACACTATTTTGTTGAGGTGTGTAGGGCATCGAGAATTCATATTTGATTCCGGACTCATCACAAAAATCAATAAAGTCAGATTTTTGAAATTCTCCATTATGATCACTATGGATTTTCTTGATGGAGAGTTCAAATTCCTTTTCAACTCTTTTTGCAAATCTTTTAAAACAAGAGGAGGTTTCAGATTTGTGAGCTAAGAAAAACACCCAAGTAAATCTGTAGTAATCATCAACAATAATATAGCAAAAACTATTTCCTCCAATACTTTGATGTTCAGCAGGGCTGAACAAATCCATATGCAAAGTTCCAACGGTTTGCAAGTTGAAAGAATGTGCTTGGTTGGATGTGAAGTAGCTACTTGCTTGCCCGCTTGACAAGCACTACAAGGTTTGTCCTTTTCAAAATTCACATCCTTCAAGCCAACTACAAAATCACGTTTTAAAAACTTTTTAAGTTGATGCATTCTAACAAGTGCAAGTCTTCTATGCCAAAGCCAACCCTTTGATGTTTGAGAAACGAGACGTGTTGAAAGAGATGCATCTTTTGAGTTGAAATCAATAAGATAGAGACTTCCAAAACAAAAATCTTTGAAGATCAAAGAGTTGTTTTTTAAAATTTCAACTAAAGAATTTTTAGGAGAAAATATGCAACGAAAGACAAGATCACAAATTTTTGCAAGGGATAACAAATTAAAATTCAATGATTCAACAAGTAAAACATTTGAAATTGAAAGATCATGAGATATAGCGATTTTACCCAAACCTACCACATTTCCTTGACTATTGTCACTAAAGGTGATCTTTTGGTCTTCACTTGAGTTATCTTCCAATGAGGTGAACAACTTTTTGTTACCGGTCATGTGTTCGATGCATCCACTATCTAGCACTCAATGTTTTTCACCGGTCTTGTAGTTCACCTACAAAAAAAAATCAAGTCTATTTAGGTACCCAAACCCTTTTGGGTCCTTCGATGTTAGTAATCAAAGCTTTGGGAAACCAAATAGATTTCTTCTTTTTATTTAGCATGGGTGCTCCAACAAACTTTGCTATCACATATCCTTTCTTTGACCTCTTAAGCATGTAGCATGCATCAAAATGAGTTGAAGTCATTAAAGGGCAAGCATCATGTGAATGACCAATTTCATGACATCTAAAACAAAATTTGTTGCATGCTTTTACAAAAATAGTTTTTGTGTTTTATTTATTTCCTTTCTTTGGAAAGTATCCAAGTTCTTCTTGTCTAAATGAGCATTTTTGCTTGCTAAGAAGAAGATCAAGAGATGCTTTCCCTTTGTAACAGTTTGCTAAACCTTTACTAAGTTTCTTAATTTGAGCCTTTAGTTCATTGTTGTCATTTAAGATTATTTTATGGCATTGCAAATTTTTATCACTAAAGCTAGATGAACATGGTGTATCAATTAAATCATTGCAACTAGTTTAAAAATCATTTTTAGAGACTACATTTGTTATATCATCAACTAAGTCACAGGAAATAGCTACATCTACCTTAGATGGTGAGTTAGTGAGATCCTTGATGAGTAGACGTTCATTAGATTCTTTTAAATCAGAGTAAAGAACAAGTGTGCTCTTCTTTAAGTACTCTATACTTCTTCTTTGTGATTCCAAAAGCATCATTTAATTCACTAATCATTTCAACTAGATCATCATATGAAGGGTCAAGAGAATGTACTTTCTCATCACCTTTAGCCATAAGGCAAAAGGATGAACTTGTCGATGTGTTGTTGATGCCAAGAGCTAATTCGGCTAGCTTCTTGGAATAACCCCCTTCATCATCAGAGTCGGAATCGAAGCTCTCTTCTCCGGACATCCATTCTTCGAAGCATGCTTCTTGGTTTCCGCCATTATTTTTGAAGAATTTCTTCTTTTTGGGATCTTTCTTCTTCTTATCCCAAGGCTTGTTCTTATTTGGACATCTTGAAGTTATATGTCCCATTTCATGACATTCATAGCATATGTGTCCTAGAAATTTGCTTGCTTTGACCCCTTTAGTCTTGTGTCTATGTTGACTTCCTTCTTGTGCAACTTACGAAGAAGTTTTTTCGTGTTCTTTACAAGAAGGGCTAGATCCTCATGGGAGGAGCCATCATTTGAATCACCTTTGGAGTCGGCTTTGAATGCCAAGTTCTTCTTTTTCGTCTTTGATGATTCGGCCACCTCCTTCTTCTCCTTTCGATGCATCTCATGGGTGATGAGGTTCCCATAGAGATCAATAGGTGTGGTGGATGATAAGTCAGAGTTGATGAGGACTGTCACAAGAGTGTCAAAACTCTCCAGAAGAGCCATAAGCATTTTTCTTACAATTTCAATGTTAGTAAAAACAACTTCGAGTCCTTTGAGCTCATTCACAATATTGTTCAACCAAGTGAACATGGAATCCACGGACTCGGTTGGTGACATGGTGAATGTCTCATATCCTTGCCTAACCATGGGCAACTTTGCCTCCTTGACCCTAGTGGTGCCCGCATATATCTCCTCGAGGGTGGTCCAAACTTTGTGAGCGGTGGTAAGGTTGCTCACGTAGTTAAACTCATTTAGGGACAAGCCAGAAAAGAGAGCATTTTTGGTACGGACATTTAAGTGGAGTTTTCTCCTATCATCATCGGAGTGACTTGCTGGATCAACTGGAGGAGTAAACTCAATCTTAACAATGTCCCAAATATCAAGCCCCATGGCCTCTAGAAAAACCGTCATGCGCACTTTCCAATATGGATAGTTAGTCCCGTCAAAGATAGGCGCATGTCCGGTGTGACCATATGAAAACCCTCATTTGAAGCCATCCTCTATCTAGGCGGTGAAGCCTACTCAGAAGAGAGACCACGCTCTGATACCACATGTAGGATCGATGATGTTGACTAGAGGGGGGTGAATAGGAGGCTTTAAAAAATTTTCTAATAAAACAACTTTTGCAAGATTAAAGCCTAAAAGAGCTAAGAGCAAATAAAAACTGAATCAATTACACAAATAGATTGCACAAATAAAAAGACAGGAAGAGAGACAAACACAACGATGTACCTCAAGGTCTCGGAGACTCGCCTGGTCTCCCCTACTCCTCGTTGAAGCACTCAAATGAATGAGTCTTGCTTCAGTATCCACAAAGGATATTACCACTAGGGTTGCTCTTTCTCCACTCCGGAAATGTGAGCAGCAAACCTCTTACAAACACCAAGCCTGTCCGACAAACTTCATCAATGGAGAGATCAACGGCCACGCCATCAAACCGTCTAGGTGAAGGCGATCACCAAGAGTAATAAGTTGCGAGATATTCTCTTGAACTCCAACAACCACCGAGAAACTCTAAGGATGCAAATGATGTGAATGAATGCTCTCGGAGGCTCTGTCTTAATCACAAAGAATGATACTTGATCAACAAATCAAGATTTTAGCACTAGGAAACTTTGGTTCAAGTGTATATATGAATATGGCTCATCAATATGTAGAAATCTGCTCAAAAATTGTTTTAAAAACACTGCTCAAAAATGTATAGAAATATGCTCAAAAGTGTTTTTAAAAACTACTCGAAACAGTAGAGAAATCTGCTCAAAAGTGTTTATAAAAACCGATCAAAATCTACTCGAAAGTGTCTATAAAACTGATAAAAAATCTGCTAAAAAATGTGTACAGAAACTGATCAAAAATCTACTCAAAAGTGTTTATAAAACTGATCAAAAGCTGCTCAAAGACTGCTAAAAAATAGTATAGAAATGATGCTCGAAGTGTATATGAGAATGTGGCTTGAGATGTGTTAGAATACTGCTCAAAACACCTATATATATATAGCACAACCTCTCAGCTAGCCGTTATGGTCAATAAGGAAAGAAATTAGTATAGCTAGCAGCCAGTTTTGACCTCTAACGGCTAGTAAATGGCCGTTAGAATATTTGGTCGAATGAACAGTGTCTGGTCGAATGAACAGTACCTGGTCAAGTGAACAGTGCCCTAGTCAAGTGGACAGTGCCTGATCAAGTGAACAGTGCCCAAAAGACTAGTTTTAGCCCCTCTTTGAAATTCTCAGATTTGACCAAGATTGTGAATGAATGTGAATGCAACATATTATATAAGAGTTTCTCGGTTTTTGCCGGAACTAAAAGAGATTTTGCAACCCCTCTTAATAGTACGGTTAAACTAAAAAAAATTTCTTATAAAACCGGTTAAACTCCAAACTCCGAGACCGATACAATAAACAAGCACTTACCTTAGGTCTTTGCGGCTTCCTTCTTGATGACCTTACGCTTGCGTCGTTGGCTTGCGACCTTGGACTACGACCTCGGGCGACACTGCGACCTTGCACTTTCGTCCATGGCTCACGACCTTGGACTGCGACCTCGGGCGACACTGAGACTTTCCGCTTGCGACCTGCAGATCCTCCCAAAGCACTTGCAGACTTTACAGAAATAGCTCTGTATACAAATAGCTCAAAGACACGGTTAGTCCAAGACACTTAAATGTCATCAATAATCAAAATCAACCAAAAAGGGCTTAGATGCAACATCCTGTTCTTCAACCTGAGTGGCACTTGTTTCTGCAGTTTGCTCTTTGCCATGGTGGATACAACACGTGTACCCCTTTTTGAAACCACGTCGAATTAAGTGGGCGACAATTTGAGATGAGTTGGTGAACATCTTAAGATTCTTGCAGTCTAGTGTTTGTGGCTATAATTAATCTACGGGTTTGCGGGTATTACTTCAATTGCAAGCAATTAATTAGTAACTAATTGGACGCATGGATAATACACATCATGAAGAGAATAGCTAGAGGTGGGACAAATGAGAGTTACAACTAGGATTTGCTACTCTAGCTTCCCCTCCCTCTCTCTCTTTGATCAATCAATGGAGATGATGATGAAATTAAGTAATGTATGCATTAGGAGCAAATACCAACCTTGGATATTCAAATTTTTGTCCCCTAATGCTCCCCTTTTGAGATATTGCTCTTCCTTGCTCTAGATCTCTTCCAACTAGACAGTATGTGGAGCAAGATTGTACGGTTAGCTTGAAACAATGATTGAAAGATCTTTTTGTAGCCTGCGGGCTCATACAGACGGTTCTAGCATCATAACTATCTATAATAACAAACTATCACTGGCGGTTTTTTGTCGAAACTGTCTGTAATAACGCTACCATGGAAGCTACAAACACTAACTGTTGGAAGCTCAGAACCGTCTGTAATACCATACTAGTATAGACAGTTCTGAGGTCAGAACCGACTATGATAGTCCAGCACTATCATAGACGGTTTTGAGCTCAGAACCGTCTGTGATAACTGTGATAATTAGAATATCACAGACGGTTCTGAGGTCAAAACTGTTTTTCAGACTATCACATTCGGTTCTGACCTTAGAACCATCTGTGATAACTTAACATTTTCTCCCGACAGGCCTTCACAGATGGTTTTCCATTGAAAAGTTCATAACTGTCTGTGATGTGCCGTCCTGGATGTCTGTGGTAGTGGATTTTGAATTTTTCCAACATGCATTTTATTGCATCGGGTTCTTTCATCAATTGATGTAAGATTAGTTAGTTCGCCATATTTTTTCTTTATCAAAAGATAATGAGATGGCTTCCTGTACTCTGATTCATTATTTGTATTATGATCTATTTAGGAGCAACACCAAAGTGTTTCAAAGAAGGGTTACTTTGACTTAGGTCTGCCTACGGCCTAAATTAAATCAACCTAAGTTAAATGGAGTCTCTATCACTCCCTTCCAAGAGTTGACTATGAAACTTCATACACCTTAAAGTTCATAGAATGAAAATATGTTTTTTGGATGCTGTTTTTTTCATTTAGCCTAGCATTGAGTGGGCTGGATATTTACCCTATCAATTATCAAATCAATAAGCGTTCTATTTGATTAGACACTTGAATTGGCACTTGAACTAGACCGAACCGACTGTTTGTCACACTATTGTTCTCTTATTCTCTCAAATCCATGAAGTAAGACATTGATTTTTCAATAAGATCAATTATGTTCATTGCATAATTAGCTCCCTTGAAAAGCATTGGCGCGCATGTAAACGAGTTGCTCTACCAAACTAAGCTATAGTTCTTGTCATAATATCTTAACATATAGATAATTTCTTATCAAGATGAATATTCTCAATCCTAGAGGATATCTATTTGATCTGTTTACTATATAAAAATATAACAATAGCGGAGCGGTATTGCTTAGAAAAAAATTTGATATATAATTGATCAAAGTAAATAGGTCTTCCTTTGTGGTAATAAATTGCCTACTTAACTTAGTGGTTAGATTATTGCTTTCATATTTGAACTCATTGGTTCAACTCCAATAGTTGGTAGGTAGGTAAAAAAATTACTAGATAGCATGGGACTGACTTTGCTATCTATTAACTTTTTCTACTCTTCTCTTTTTCTTTATATAAGACCAAACCATTGGATTGTCTTCAATTGGATGGAGGAATCCAATTGACAGCTTCAACTTGGATCCTAGCTTGTCTGAGAGCCCGCTTTTTTTCAACCAATTTTTTCATACCCTCTACTCTACTCAAGTTAGCTTTGGCTATTTCAAGTGCCTATTGAGTTTCTTCCAGATCAATGTCACTACCCAGCTCCACATCATTTCCTATAATGATGATCTCATTATTAACTATTCTCCCAAAATTGCTCCACAGAACCGTCATTAACCATTGGTCATTGAGGAGGCATATCTCAAAGGACCCATATCCACAGTTGTGTTAATGGGGGCGTGGTTTGGTAATACGCCAATTTGGCCATATTGGTGGATAAAATGATTTGTTTCACTTCACAATCCCAAATAATTTGCTTAGGAGTCAGTACATAAAGATTTAATTTAATTTCTTCAATTTTTCTCCTCTTCTAAGTTTATAGCTTTCATGCTAGCTTCATCGATGTTACCCACTGAATAATAGGCCTATTCAGGTAGACCATCTAATTCTCCTAAAAGGATCAGTTGAAACCCCCTAATTGTTTCTACAAGATCAACATACTTTCTTGAAAAACTGTTAAAAACTTATGCTACAAAAAAGGGTTGTGATAAGAAACACTCAATTTTTCATGCTCTTGCTACAGTTAAACAATCCTCCTTTGATAATTCATCCAACCCAAGAATTGTGATAATGTACTAAAGTTCCTTGTAATGTTGTAAAGCTTGCTTAACTCTTTGCACAGTTTCATAATGTTCGTTGCCAATGATAGAGGCTGTAACATAGTTGAGGTTGAATCTAAAGGATCAACTATTAGATAAATACCCATAGAAGCTAATCCTTTGGAAAGTACGGTAGTAGTATCTAAATGTGCAAATGTCATGGCAGGAGCGGTGTCGGTCAAATTGTCCATAGGCACATAAATTGCTTGGATGAAAGTTATAGATCCCTTTTTGGTAGAAGTAATTTTTCTTGCAAAGAACCCATTTATGTACTAAGAGTAGGTTGATAACCCACTGTGGAGGGCATTCTCCCTATAAGGCTGATACCTCCAATCTTGCTTGAGCAAAATCAAAGATATTATCAACGAATAGAACCATATTTTGCTTCTTAACTTCTCAAAAATATTTTGCTAATCAACTCTCAAATGAGCTCCCGACGGTTCATTCATTTGACCATAGACTAGATCTATCTTTGATTCTACAATATTTTTTTCATTAATTACTCCAAATTCTTTCATTTCCATATAAGATCATTTCCTTCACGAGTCCATTCCCCTACTCTGCCAAATATGGATATTGACGAAGATTTGTGTATACCTTTTAGTAGTCGAACGAGAATATTGTATCTATAGATCATCATTTCTTCTTTGCATGATTCCGAGAATGATTTTTATCTCGAGGATTGCATTGACATTGATATGTATGATGATACTCTTTTTATGGAAGAAGACAATATCGCCTTAGAGCTTTGCATCGAGGAGAATCTTTCCCAGGACCTGCTTATCGACCAGGAATCGAAGCAAGCAATGCATTCACCTTCAGTGAGTATTCCCACGACCGAAAGTGAGTATGTGCAACAACCCATCACCTTGATTGATGCAGGTGTTAAGGATCCTGATGTTTCAACGTTAGAGATGGCTAGGTCTAATGATCATCAGGCATTGAGTTTGGAAGACTCTACTCGAAATAGCCTTTATCCTATCTTCGACTTCGAGTGTGATTCCGAAGAAGAAGATATGTTTTCTCTGTCTGAGGTCGTAGCTCCCTGAGAAGTTGTTGGACTTTCCGAGGAAACTCCTGAACAACGTATTGTCAGGGAGGAAGCAAACCGTAGAAGACAGGAGAATGAAGGTCACGAGCGGTGAGAGGCTGAGGTTCATAAAACTACAGAGGAAACTCTGCATCTTGCACAATCTCACCAAGATACCACCACTAGTGATTTTGGTCCAAGAACATCTTATCAACGACATCACGATGGTCGTAGGCATGATCAAACGCCGCTTTCAGCCCGGAGTATTCCCCGACAACTGATGTCACACTGTTAAGTGTTGGATCTAGGTCGATCTAGATATCTAGGTTTTGATGATTAATGACGATTTGGATAAATCCTAATGATTAATGTTAATCTGGATAATGACTGCTTTGTTGATTAAATGACATTTTGGATAAATCCTGATTTAGCACAAGTAAATTGAAGTGATGATTGATAAACTCTGAAATGGATGTTTCCTTAGTTGTGGGTTTAATATTGATGCATATGTTAAGGGGGAGCTTTGTGGTTGCATCAATCTTGTGCTAAGTATAAATTGGAATGTCATGTGATAAATCTGGAAGTTTGATGACTCCTTGTTGTGGATTGGATATCGATACATATGATTGAGGGGGAGCTCATCATATTAGTCATCTATGTTGATTGATATCTTGACATGAGTAGTATAGATCATGTGCGTGTTTCTCGTATCATATATGGATCTATATGATTGTATGATTCATCTCTTACTCATGTGTTGCTTATCGAAATTGGTTTTGTCATTTCACCGAAAAGAGAAATTGTTGAGTTAACTCCTGTGTAGAGTAATTTCTCTAGTGATTAATGACGACCTATATATGAGACTAACGTTGTGCATTGAGTGTATGTGTTGTAGTGTCAGAATGGTTGCGAGAAGAAAGCAAGCAAGGGCATGAAGAGGATGAAGCCGATATGAGCCATCTTGAGCGAGGTCAAGCTTTGCGAAGAAAAGCTTCGAGTGGTCGAGTTTCATGAGGTCAAGCTTAGTGAGGTCGAGCTTTGCGAGGACAAGCTTCGAGTGGTCGAGCTTCACGAGGTCGAGCTTGACCGAAGGTAAGATCCAAGATTAAGGATTGTTTTCTTAGGATTTTACTGGACTTGGTGTTTGGAGATAGATCGGTTTAATAGGACTTTGCTCGACCAAATCCACTTGACCACCTGCTTTTGACCTGATATTTGACCTGTGGCTGTAAAGTTCTTAAATCAATTTGGTTGTGGTCCATGCTGAGTGTCAGAAGACATATCCGCGAGAAAACAGACAAAATGCATTAGAAATGACATTTGTGTTGGACATTTTGGTAGCAAGAAGGTTTTTGAATTTCCTAGAAAAATCTAGGTCTTTCTAGGTCTTACTCCTGTTGACAAAAGTGTAGCCCTTTGAGTTATCTTTCCAACAAGCCAAAAACACCTCAATCGGATCTCTAGATCAAAAGTTATGCTTGTTTTACTGTCAATGTGCATTGGCTGGGCTTTGTCCGGGGCGGGCCGGACTTTGTCCGGCCTGTACAAATTGCTTTGAGCTAAATTGGACGTGTAACCAAAGACGTTTGCATCCGTCCGGGGGCTTTTGTCTGGGGTAGGCTTACTATGGCCGGACAAGGTCCGGCCTGTATAAAAATTGTGAGGTGTTAACAGAGACAGATATTTATGTCCTGGGGCTTTTATCCGGGATGGGCTAGACTTTGTCCAGCATGGCCGGACATTTTCTGGCATTTACAAAAAGTCCCCCAACAGTAACTGATGTTTTACAACGGTCAAAATTTGTTGTACTGGCCGGACAGTGTCTGGCTTGGCCGGACAATGTCCGGCCTGTACAAAATTTCACTTGTTCGTGGCAAACGGCTAGTTTTCTTTGAGGGCTATATATATCTCATGTTTGCCTTCTTTTGAGGCTGCTCAAGAAGTTGAATACACTGTGTAAAAGCTAGCCAAGTTCATTGCATTTGAGATATTGCATCTAGATGCTAGATTTGAGCCCAAATCTTGAGTGGAATTGAGAGAAAGCATATGAGAGAGGTTGTGAGTGCTTCATGCACTTCATTCTTCATTTGCAATCTACTGCTAGTGTGTGTGTGCATACATTTGCATCATTTGAGCTTCTAACATGTGATTCGTTCAAGTGAAAGCGCATCCGACTTGTTACTCTTGGCAATCGCCCTCGCCTAGACGGTGTCGGAGGAGAGTCATGATCTCTCCATTGAAGTTTGTCGGAGAGGCCGGCAAGAACTTGTGAAAGGTATTGGTGCTCGCCTATCCGGTGTGGAGAAGGAGCAACCCGAGTGAAAATATCCTTCGTGGACATAGAAGAGAGACTCACGCGTGAGCGCTTCAACGAGGAGTAGGGGAGATTGGGCGAGTCTCCGAGACCTCGGGAAAAATATTGTGTCACTTGCGTAGTTCTTATTTGTTTCATACTTATCTTGATACAATTGTTTGCATTACTCTAGTTGCAAGTTAAATTGTATATTCCTTATTAATTAATTGCAACTAGATGTTATAGTTGATTGTTAAACCTTTGCTAAATCTAGGTTATCCTAAACATTCTTCAAAAGTTGTTTAATTGAAAAGAAATTTGAAAAGGCTCCTATTCACCCCCCTCTAGTCGGCATCTTTGATCCTAGAGTAGCAACTATCCAAACTACTTCACATTGGCATCCTTCGCAAAATATAAAGGGATGACAAATGTATGGAGAAAAGGAGGACGGGAACATCCCAAACATTAGACAATAGGACGGGATGACAAATGTATGGAGAAAGGGATGACAATTGTTTGCATTACTCTGGTCGGATTGTATTTTGATTCATATATATAAAATTGAGTCCTATCTGTTTAGGTTTAGTTGTCCGAGTCTAATACGTTTAGTCAGTTATTGAGTCTAATACGTATTCATATGATTGGACTATAAATACTTTGTAATAGTTCTAGTTTAGATCATTGAGTCTAGACTGAACTTATTTAAGTCTTAGACACATAGTTCCTAGACGTAGGTGAGTGCGTCCTATTGTTTGACGTGTACAAGATCCCTCTTTTCAATAAAGAGTTGTGCTATCTTTTGAATTGTGTTTTTGATCAACATGGGTTTTGGTAATTCCGAGTAAGATCCCGTATTCCACATATTAGCATCTGATCGAGTATAGTCGAAACCCATCTATACCTCAATCAGAGAAAATCAATATCTTGTTGAGTATAGCCAAGACCTGGTCTATACCATAATCAGATCACATACCAACCAGTTTCAGGTCCTTCATGGACACAAGCTTTATCAAGTTCGCAGGATACCCACATGGAACTTTAACACCATACAGGTACCGACAGAGTTTTGTTTTTTTCGGTTTTTGACAGTATAGCAGGCCGGTGGGAGGTATGTGTGGGTACCCTCATTTGAGGAATCCGGCGGCAACTGCCCAGGTTAGGTTGTACACAGAATGACACATCACAAGCTCACAACAACACAATACATTATACTGTAACACAGATAATTAAAACGAGTATAAGGTCACAAGGACCAATATTACAATACCATAGTGTCAAGAATGGCGCAATTTAGAGTTAATAAATTAAGCAGTTTCATCAACATGAAGGTCGGCACAAAAGAACAGAACACACAAAGTAATAATCAAAACAACTATGACAGTTTTCAATATCTTCAATAGCAGTGGTACAGCATGGGCTCCCAGCATATCGGGCTCCACTAGACAAATGACCCTCTAGTAGTCTGGATTGTCGAGGATAGTTCCTTCCTCTTCAATGGGTTTGAAGCCATAGGAGTCAGGATCAACAAGTCCTTCCACTAAATTTTATGTGCAAAAGCAACGGTGAGCACGTTGTCCTCACAGTGATCAACAAGTCTCAATTAATGAATGCAGGTATATAAATGATGGGGAATTCCAAGAAACAGGCTCTTTGGTTTAGGTAAGAATAGAATAGATTTTCACTCTAAAGTTTTGAAGAAAGGTTTGGATTTCAAAAGCAAGACTTTAAAATCCTAAACTAGGCTTTAGAAAATGTTATGCGTGGCGGACTTCCATGAGTCACCGCTTTTAACCAATATTACAAAAATCCTCCAAATTATACTTGTGCTGCATCAACGTGGATAGAATCCACCGCGCGTAGACTCCAAAACCTGCGAGCTCAGAGAATCTGATACTTTTTTTGTAACTTTGCAAAGGTGTACCACTTTAATCCACTTGATCACCCAGCTTTCATGTCAGTACCTCTTCATGTGACTTTTACACATGCGACAAGGCGGAGATCACACGATAGTTTGTAATCCTAGCATTAACAAGTCCTTGCATGGTAAATAGATGACTCAGTCTGTATTACTGTTGTGGAGTGCACCCCACAACCAAATCTACCTAGCGTTGGTCTATGGTCCCGCGAGACTCATAGCCTGTGGATCCAGCCACGCACGACTTGGTATCCAGGTCTAGGGCGCCTTCCTTCCAAACTCCTGATTCACTTACTCACTCTCACAACTCACGGCCTTCTGTGGCCAACCAGTTTCCCTTGAGAAACCAGACCGACAACCATTGCAGAAAAAAGCTAATACCTAGAGAACTACTTTGCCGCGCTTGTCCCATACCGGGCAAATGGTTAGTACATTTTTCATGCTTCTTGGGATAAAACACAAGTGTCTCATCCTTATGAACCATTAGTGAGGAGCAAACCACATTCCCATTGCACACACAGTGCTAGCCACACAAAACATCCTCACTATCGATTCTAACTTACTTTTTTACAAACAAGGTTTTAAACACAACTTTTATATAGATGACCATTTAGCATTTAGCACATATATTCAAGCATAAGCATAACTTAAGCACAACATCCTAGGGTGACAAATGAGGGCATAGGATATATGAACATGAAGGGCCTTCAAAGAAGTTAGGTCATATCTAGTCATATTCATCCAACATAGCATTTGGAAAATAAAGCATGCATATACTTAAAACAATAAATAACCTAATTTACTTAAAATATTGGGAGAGACATGATCAATGAGAAAGAGACTTTCCTGTAGGATCAAGGATGCCGACTAGAGGGGGTGAATAGGAGGCTTTAAAACTTTTCAATTAAAAACAACTTTTGCAAAGATTAAGAACAAAATCAATATAGCACAATTAAAAAGAAGAGAGATGAGAGCAAACACAAGGAAAGATAGATAATTTGCAATCTGATTTCATTGATGAGTATAAACTTATACCTTATACTCATCTAGTAAGAGATTTGGTAAAATCTGGCATGATTTGATGGTTTTCGATATAAACCGAAAATAGGGTACTTTAGGGTAAATTAAGATATGAGTTTTGATCGATTTCGAATCCTGGCATCTAGGATGAGATTTTGGGATCTGGACAGAAGGGAAAATTGTATCAAATAGCATTTAGAAGAGATTTGCTAAAGAAATTCTGAATTTGAAGTTAATCTGAAGATTTTAGCCTTTTTGGGTTTCGAGATATCAGATAAAGTACTAATTTGCGATATAATTTGGACTGATATGTGAAAAAGGCTTAGATGATATAATTTGGCTGCCAACTTTCTGGATTAAGATATTGGTATACCCATGATCATAATCCAAGAATAATTTGGTCTGGATTAGGTCAAGATTTGGCTATATCTGAGTTCAGAGTATTTAGGGTAATTAGAATATTAAGTAAAATCCTGTTTTCGAAAACAGAAAAGAATTGATAGATCTGGGAGTCAGAGATGGAATTGAATCTGGCTTCTGAAGGCTTTTATGTTTAGAGTAACTGACAGATCACATCTAGGAAATCTGATCTTAATTTGGGTTCACAGGAAAGATTTTGAGATTTTAGGGCTTAAGATAGATTAGGGTTGAACTGATCTTACTACTACTACAGAGATACATGCATGCATGATGTTCATGAAAAAGGAAGTTTTTACCCCTAAACTCAGGGTGTTACAGCCCGTGGTCACCCTAGTCACGGAGATATAATAATCCCCAATATGTGTTCGCAGCCCATATGTGACCATGGAAACAAAAGAGTAATTAAAACTAGAAATACCTCCAATCAAGAAGGTCTGGTCGAGACTTTCCGACCATGGACTAAGAGTTGTATGTTTGCACCATAACAGCACTTTGACCAATGTTCCTAGGATAATACTGTCGACGATTTGGACTTGGGGTCCCCTGTCGATCTTATGTAAATTTGTGAGTTGTATGTGAGACCTTTCAATGTGCCCTCAGGTAAGTTAGGATAAGCAATGAAATAGGGACGCGAATGTTTATACAGGTTCGGGCCCTCGATGGTGGGAGTAATAGCCCTACGTCCTGTTGTGATTTCACTATGTATGTGATTTCCTGAGGATGCATCTTCTCCAACTCAGGTCATGTCCATTGACTAGGAGACAGAGAAGATGTACCACAACACGTCGTTGTTGAGGATGTTGAAGAAACAGTGACACCTGGTGCACCAAGGAGGAGTACACATGGGCGACTTTGTTCTATCACAGATGTCTTGCGTAATCCTCCTCCTAATGTCGAAGACGTAGACAAACCGGCTTTTGCCAGAATCCTGGCGGATACGTTAGATGAAGTTGCATCCGATGCAACTCCAATAGCATCATCCCGATCTACGATTCACTCCCATGAGAAGAAGTATTCTTACTCTAGTCATGGCAGGAATAATCGACTACCACCAGGATCAGTTCAGCACGACAAAGCCAGGATAGTTGGAAATTCCCGCGATCGAGATCATGTTCCTGTCCATTCTCGTCTGGGACCGCGAGGCGTATGCCCTCAGGGTGAGGTCGCCCGCGACCAAGTCGAAAGCCGCAGAACTCTCCACAGTTCCTATGTTGGCTGCAAATATTTCTCACCAGGCCTCCGTGCGGTGGTCTAGCCAGACAAGTTCAAACCAGGAACGATCGAGAGATTTGATGGAACTCAGAATCCATCCGAATTCCTTCAGATCTACATTACCACTATTCAAGCGGTGGGTGGAGATGATCGCGTCATGGCAAATTACCTGCCAACGGTCCTCGAGGGACCAGCGAGAACTTGGTTGTTGAACCAACTAGAGAGTTCAATTTATAACTGGGAAATGTTGTGTGACGCTATACTCAATAATTTCCAGAACTGCTACCAGAAGCCTGGCAAAGAAGATGATCTCCATCGTCTGTGCCAGACCTCTACCGAGACTCTTCGGCAGTATGTCAAGAGATTTGTTGGAGTGAGGAATACCATTCCGAGCATATCTGACAATTCCGTTATTAGGGCATTTAAACAAGTCATGCAATATCAGAGGTTTACCGAAGATCTACTTATCCATCCGCCTCGGTCTGTAGCCGATCTTTTCGACATGGCTGACCGCTATTCTGATGCAGCTGAAGCCGTGGAATGGAATAGGATGGTGGATAAAGGAAACTTACTGCCTCAGCCAGGTCTTAAGAACGTTAAGAAGGAGGATTCAAGCAAGAAGCCGAAATCGTCATCAGGCGGGAGATCAAAGAAGTCCAAGAAGAACTAGACTGGACAATACTGGGAGGTCGCCGTGGGAGAGAAGCCACCACCAGGAAAAGGTAATAAGTTTCCATTCAAGAATAAAACCCCTTCTGGTAGCCGCAATAGTGACCAGCCAGGAAAATATACTAACCCATAGGGAAACAAGAAGTTGTGTCAGTTCCACAACTCATCGGGACACGATCTCAAGAACTGCCGGAATTGGTTGCAGCAATTAGACGACTTCTACCAAGGGATCGGGCCGATGCCAACCTTGCCGCAAAAAGATCAGGCCTGCGGGATTAGAGACACCGACGGAGATGAAGAGATGTCTCACCAGGTACCTCGTAACCATGTTAATGTTATTTTCAGAGGTTCCTCTTCTTTTACTTCTAAGCGTCAGTTTAAGACGTTTTATCGTGAGGTAAATCTAGCAGAGGCTCCCCTCGGCGAGCCTCAATACCCCCGTTGGTCGGAAACTCCTCTGACTTTTGATCGAGCTGATTGTCCTGTTGGGCTTACACAACCATTGAGACTACCTTTGGTCATCACCCAAATTATCAGCAATGCTCGAGTCAAAAGAGTTCTAATTAACGGGGGTATTTCCTTGGACATTTTATTGGTCAAGGCACTGGATGAGATGCAGATCCCTCGTTCAAAAATTAAGCCCATAATTCATCAATTTTATGGGATAATTCCTGGTCCTTCCATGATGCCGATGGGACAGGTGGTGCTTCTAGTAACCCTGGGAGAATCAGATAACTTCTGAACAAAATTGATTACCTTCGATGTAATTGACTGTGATTCGGCCTATAGCGCTATTTTTTGGCAGGCCAACTCTCACTAAATTCATGGCGGCGACACATTACGCTTATCAATGCGCCAAGTTGCCAGGCCCCAAAGGCGTTATCTCGGTTCGAGGCAGTCGGAACACGGCGCTAACTTGTGAATGATTATCTCTGGAGTTAGTGGATCAGCATCTCCTTCGGGACGTCAAGATTGCGACCACGGCTTCTAATACGATCAAAGTTGCCCCGAGACTAGAGGAAAAGTTAAAACTAGTTCCATTATACCCAGATGATCCATCTAAAACTATTCGGATTGGATCACGTTTGGACGACAAATAGGAATTTGAGCTTGTTACTTTCCTCCAGGTTAATGCAGATGTGTTTGCGTGGAAACCATCCGACATGCCTGGAGTTCCAAGAGAAGTAATTGAGCACAGGTTAGCAATTTGACCTGGACAGCGACTAATAAAGACAAAGCTCAGACGCTTTGCTGTTGATCGGCAAGAAGCAATCTGAACGGAGTTGGACAAACTCCAGAAAGCAGGATTTATTCGCGAAGTCGATCATCCTGAATGGCTTGAAAACCTGGTCAAGGTCCTAAAGTCAAATGGTAAGTGGCGCATGTGTGTCGATTACACCAGACTAAATAGTGCCTGTCCAAAGGATGACTTCCCCTTCCCCGCATCGATCAGTTGGTCAGTTCTACAGTGGGTTGTGAATTAATGAGCTTCCTGAATTCTTACTTAGGGTACCATCAAATTAGCATGGCAGAAAAAGATGAAGAGAAAACTGCCTTCATCACACCATTTGGCACCCACTACTACGTCAAAATGCCATTTGGCCTCAAGAACGCCAGTTCCACGTACCAGCGCTTGATGCAAAAGATCTTTATTTTCCAGATGGGGCGTAACCTTGAAACTTACATCGATGATTTGGTTGTAAAAATTTTAAAAAGCTCGAATCATTTAGATGATCTTGCTGAAACCTTTTGTAATCTAAACAAGCATGGAATAAAATTAAACCCAGAAAAATGTTCCTTCGGGGTTTCTTCTGGCAAACTCTTGGGTTTCCTTGTTTGTTTGAGAGTGATAGAGGTTAATCCTAAAAAAATCAGGGCCATTGAGCAAATGAGATCTCCTTCGACTATGAAGGACATCCAGAGCCTAACAGGTCGCATGGCGGCTCTTAGCCATTTTATATCAAGGCTAGGCGAACGAGGACTGCCTTTCTTTAAGGCTCTTCACAAGCACAATGGTTTTACCTGGTCGAATGAGGCCGAAAAAGCTTTTCAAGAGGTTAAAAAGTATTTGTCTAGTCCACCAGTATTGGTCTCTCCGAATTTAAGGGAACCACTACTCCTTTATTTGGCAGCCACCCCTCACGCAGTCAGCATAGTTCTGGTCGCAGAAAGAGAGGGTGTACAACAACCGATCTATTACGTAAGCGAGGTACTTCATGGTCCAAAGGAACGTTACTATGAGGTCCAGAAAATACTCTACGCACTTCTGATGGCTTCCCGTAAGCTACGACACTACTTTCAAGTGCACAAAATTAATGTGCCTCCGTCCTTCCCATTGGGAGATATCCGAAACCCGGAGAAATCTGGTCGCATCACGAAGTGGACAGTGGAACTTGGAGCATTTGACATCCATTTCACCGCTCGCACAGTAGTTAAATCTCAAATTCTTGCAGACTTTGTGGTCGAATGGACTAATCCTGACCCTCCTGCGCAGCAATCCAAAGATTTACAATGCACCGACCATTGGACGATGTATTTTGACGGCTCTCGCAGTTTTCAACACTCGAGGGCTGGAGTGGTCTTAATCAAGCCTCAGGGCGACCAACTCAAGTATGTCATTCAATTACACTTTGTTGCGACCAACAACGTAGCAGAGTATGAAGGTCTTATTACAAGGCTCCGAGCAGCCAGATTCCTCAGAGTCCGTCGATTAGTGGTGAGGGGAGACTCACAGCTAGTCATAAACTAGGTAAACAAGGAGTACAACACCTCCGATGAGACAATGGCTCATTACCTGGGGGAAGTAAGGAAACTGGAAAAATACTTTAGCCATTTCGAAGTCCAATATATCCCACGAAAGGAAAATATTCTTGCAGACCAATTATCTAAAATTGAGTCCTCATGCACATCTGCCCCGGCAGGAGTGTTCGTTGAACACTTAGAACACCCTTCGATCATGACTTCGATCGAGGATGACATGGTGACAGTTTGTGTCACCAACCTTGGCCAAGAAAAATATTGGACTCGTCCATTGCGAATCTATCTTGAAAATGGGACCTTGCCCAAGGACGAAACCGAAAGTGATCGGTTAATTCGAAAAGTGAGCCTGTACAAACTCATAGATGGGGTTTTATACAGAAAGGGTACTCAAGGAGTATTCATGCGCTGTATATCTCAAGAGGAAGGTAGGTCTCTCTTGAAAGAAATTCATGACGGTGTATGTGGTACACACGCGTCAGATCGCACACTGGTCAGAAAAGCATTCCGACAGGGTTTTTACTGGCCTTCGGCACTCGATGATGCCAAGCATTTGGTCAAGACATGCCCGCAGTGTCAATTTCATGCAAGGTAGGTTCATCAACCTATATATGCTTTACAAACTATTCCTTTAACATGGCCTTTTGCTGTCTAGGGAATAGACATAGTGGGTCCAATGCCCCAAGTGGTCAATGGGTACAAGTTTTTGTTCGTAGCCATTGACACGTTTACGAAGTGGATTGAGGCTGAACCAGTCCGCAACGTTACCGCCGCTGCGGCAAAGAAATTCTTTCATAACAATATAGTCACATGATTTGGTGTTCCAAGTCGTCTCATCACCGACAATGGCTCCCAGTTCGTTGGTAGTCTCTTTTCGGACTACTGTGACGATATTGGGAGCAAAGTATGCTTTTCTTCTATAGCCCATCCACAGAGAAATGGTGCCGTTGAACGTGACAACGGGTAGATATTACAAGGCATAAAGAAACGAATTTTCAATCACCTTAAGATGCGCTTGGGGGGTTGGGTAGATGAACTTTACTCCTTTCTATGGGCAGTACGCACTACTTGTAGTCGGGCCACGGGTGAGACACCTTTTCAACTAGTATATGGTGCTGAGGTTGTCTTACCTATGGAAATCCACATTGGGTCTGTTCGGGTAGATCAATTTGATCAGATTGATCAACTCGAACAGCGAGCCCAAGATATTACCCTCCTCGAAGAGAAATGCGATCAGGCGTTGATCAAGTCTGCAGTATATTTACAAGCTTTGCATAAATATTACAATAAAAAGGTGCGGCCTCGTAGTCTTCACGTGGGCAACTTGGTTTTGTAAAAGATTCAAAACCAGTCTAACCACAATAAATTCTCCCCTCAGTGGGAAGGCCCTTATACTGTAGTTTCGGTACCATGACTAGGATCGGCTCGATTAGCGATGGAGGATGGAAGGATCTTGTTAATACCTGGAACAAAGATCAACTACACAAGTTCTACATGTAACTTTTCCATTTCTTTCATCCTTTTCAATTAGCATGATTTTGTTAAAAGTTATGTGTACTTTTCTTTGAATTATGGTCTTTCTTTTGCCACACCCATACCGAGCCATGCTCGAGGGCTGGTCGCCGATGACCATCCTACTATGATAACTAGGTTGGATTCACGGGCTGATCTCATGGTCGCATCTAGATAAGACATCCCTAAATAAGCCATTTCTAAACACACACGGGACTCACTAGCATGTTTCTGATCATTCGAGTGGCTGCCTGTTCATAATAAGACTTGGTATTGTATTAAGATTAGTATCGGTGCGACTAGATGATCGTATCTAAGTCAAGACATTTTTTTATAAACCGTTTCTAAACGTATAAGAAACTCACTAGATATTTCTGATCGTCAAAAACCCATATTTTTTCCTGAGATGATAACACTAAGTCTCCAGTACTTATGATCTCAGGAGGGGGCTATGAGAATATGGCCGTAATATAAAACGAAATCAAGTACACCTTTTCAAAAAACCTAAGGCATGCATTTGCATAGTATAACTGTATATTTGCAGGTACAATAAAAAACAGAGGATCGTTGTTCATTATAGTGATATCATAATAAGCCAAGTTCTTTCAGAAGGTCTTCGATCAAGGGCTTCACTTCTTTCATGATATCCTCAAGCTGATTCTCGCTTTCAAACTTTGTGTCTCCCACCACTGGTTTCAAGTCTAAGTCTGGGCCGTGGTGATGTCTGAGTTTGCATAAGATGGCAGAGGCGACAGATCTTGCGTTGTCCTTCACTGCCTCTTCTTGTCGCTTGGTATTTTCAGGAAGATACTCAAGAAGCAATTCAGCTTGAGTCACCACCAGTTTGCATGATTCGCTGAGGCTTAATTCTTCCTTTTGAGGGTCGACAATATCAGCCTTCAGCAAATCTGCAACCATCCTTAGCTTTCCAAAAGCTAGCGATAGACTGTCACTGCAGGAGGAAATTGTCGTCTTCAGGGTTTCTTTCTCCTTGCAGATAACATCCGTCGTTTTCTTGAGAGACTCGATGGTTGCACTTTGGTGCTTGACGATAGTGTGAAGTTGCCCAGTTTTGATTTCAGCACAGGTACACTTCCCCTGGAAGTCATCCCTCTCTTTTGAAAGAAGGCTTATTTGTTCCTCTTGTACTGCATGGGCAAAGTAATTAATTTTACAACAATTCATGTATAGTTCCATCTGATTGGAAGAAAAACTTACACGAAAGCTTCAACTGCGCCTCATGAAATTCTTTCTCCAGGGAAGAGAATCTCAAGGCCTCGGCTTTTTCCTGACTTTCCCGATCAGCTATACTCCTTATCAAGGAGGCATTTTACCTATGACAAGGTAGATAACCGTTATACTTAGATGAAATTCAAATTGAGATAAGCAAGTTACTGATACTCACTGTTGTAGCCGGCTGATCTCCCATTGTGCGACCTCAATATGCTTTGTCGAAGTTTTTTGATTTGGTCGCCAGTCGGGTTAGATCCTGAAACATAGTAAGGCTTGTTACTCAAACTTGAACATTCCTAAGCTTCTCGAATCTACAAAGGTAGAAGCATTTTTACTTACCTCTACAAAATTGCTGAAAGAATTCCTCAGCGTACTCTCGGGTTCAGCTAAAGGTTGAACCTCGAGGCTTGTTTTTCCTTGGCGACAGGGACAACAGATGGTTGTTCTTGTTGATCCGCCCCTGCGGTCAGGATTGCGGTTTCCATCCCCAGGGATTGGAGGTCCGCTATTATTTCCTCTACAATGGCCTGAGAGGATACCTCAGCCATTAGAGTCCCGCCTATTTCCCCCGTGACCTCCACGGTAGTTAGTGCGCCAATGTTCGGTGAGGTTGATGGGACGCTAAGCACAGGATCCCTGTAGACATCATTACTCAAAATATCTCTGGTTTGATAACAAAGAGTTGACGAGTTGAGATATCCTTACTTTATATGGAACCCTATCCAAGATTTGGGTTTCGAAGATGAACTTTGGGCAGAAAGAAACCCACTGGGTGCCCCTGTTGAAGTGTCATCGACATTTGTCCTTGTTTTTCTTTTCTTGAACAGGACAATGTATTCTTCTCCCTGCATGTTCACAATGAAATTGGTATATCCAGAGAAGTGGAAACCTAAAGATTGTGAAGTTCTTACCATAGCAGTCCCTTTGTTAATCGAAGGAGGGGTTACCAGACCTAAGGCGGCGCATGCCTCAGGATTGGGAGTCTCCTCCGTGACCGCAAGGACTTCTGCGGCCACGGGATCCTTTGCCGCCGTTTTCTCCTCTACCAAGGAGGACAAGACTTCGGCAATGGTTGGAGAGGTTGACCTCTCTGGGATGCTAATCTCCAGAGAGTTTGACGCTTTCCTCTTGCGACGGATAAGACACTAGTACAGAAATGCAGTCTTCTATCGGTAAAAAAAACCCTTCTACTATCGGTTTTTGTACCGATAGAGATAGACACGATAGAACAAGACTGGACATTTTCTATCGGTAAATAACCGACAGAAGAAGTTCACTATTCTATCGGCATATTATGAATCTACCGATAGAAAACCCGTCGTATTCTTACGTCCAGCAGTTCGAAAAGTACCACTATTCTAACGGTTAACTACAAGATTACCGACAGAAAAAAGCTTAGTACTCTATCGGCATATTAGGAGTGTACCGATAGAAAACTCGTCGCTAGCGGATTGAAAAGTTCCACTATTCTAACGGTTAACTACAAGATTACCGACAGAAAAAAGCTTAGTACTCTATTGGCATATTAGGAGTATACCGATAGAAAACTCGTCGCTAGCGGATTGAAATGTACCACTATTCTAACGGCTAATTATAAGTTTACCGACAGGAAAACTCACACTATTCTATCGGCATATGACAAGTTTACCGATAGAAAAAAGCTTAGTACTCTATCGGATATGTATGAGTTCACCGGCAGGAAAGGTCAAACTCTTCTAACGGTTAATTTTGATTGTACCGATAGAAAAAAGGACAGTAGTCTCTCGGTTGTTGATGAATTTACCGATAGAGCAATCACATATACAGTACTTTATTTGCATCACAATACAGTACATTCACATATACAGTACAGATGCAATACAGTATAGATTGGATACACAATACAGTACAGATGCAAGGTAAATTCACAGAACAAATTCACACATTAGGCAGTTATTCACATTTATTCACATATGTATGGACAAATACAGATTGCAATCCAATGTGGACATTTATTCACATATATATATTTATTCACATGTATATGAACAGTCTATGCAGAGTACACCAAAAGGAGAAAATTGTCATGCTGGATGGTTGGGTGCTACTTCCTCCATGACATATTGTGCCCAGATTTGTCGAAGATATATAATCTTTGCATTTTCATATTGGTCTTTCGACATGGCGATCTGCAAGCATGTGTGCATACTGAGTAACTAACTTCGATCCTAATTTAGAACGTGACACCCATTTTTGAAATTTGAGTTAGCTATCGATGCTTACCTGGGGGAATCGGGAAAAGTTTGTCTGCACTAGGTCGTACATGTAGCGCAACACATAAAACCCGCATTCCCACGATTGCGGCTGCTGATGGCACTGAGATAATTGCATATGCGAATACATGTTAGCTATATATTGTTTCCATAAACTAATTAAGCATAAACAAAAAGTCTCGTGAGTACCTCATATTCTTTCCAAGCTAGTAGGGAGCCCTGCGGTGCGGCATGCCTCCCTCCAGCGGACACATATTTATCAAAAGCCCTGCATTTCAGTTAGTATTGCCGGTTAATGTATTATCATTAGCTAGTGAGGTCAAAATTTAAATCAAACATATAAGTTACTTACGCCCCCATATTCCCCTTGAGCACATATTCCATCGATAATCTGTCACGCATCGAATCGAGGTAGTACACCTCGTTCCTCGGCGGACAGATCACGATGAGGATCCAGTGGCCCCTGCATTGTACGTAAAAGAGGACCGCTAGCTCAAAGTACATCTCAGGTGTAACATACAAGATTGAGTTAAATTAGTACGAAATGCACTAACCTTTGGTGGTACGGCACCAGAATGAAGTCCCTGTCCTGCTGCGCCATCAGCGCGCTGGATATGTACTGCTCAGCGTGCGCGGCGTCCTGCTCTAGCATCGTGAGGCTTATTTTCTCTGGGTCGAGGAAACCCACCTTGTCACACGCAGCCTCCGATGCTAGCCTGTACATGCACCTGCATGCGAAGGACGAGATTAATATTAATTTCACAGAAAGTTACTCAGTATTCAAATGAACTGCAACATTAATGCAGAGTTAGCAAACAGAGTTAGAAAACAGCAATACATAGCATCAGCAAACTCACAGGACTCCAGTCCGTATGATGGACATATCGAGCTCCCGCCAGTTGTAGAGGTCGAACAGATCCTCGTGTGCCACGGATATAGTCCCGGGCTCACGGTGGAACTGCCCAGGCCTGTAGGGAACTAAGAAGTTCAGGCTGCGCCGAGCTCGATGTAGGTACCAGTCGTGGAGGTCTCTGGTTGATCGATCCAATTTCCGCAAAGATGCCTCCGACAGGAGTGGGAGCGTGTTCGTGAACGTCCGCGGCAGTCCCTGTCGCCCTTTGCCCTTGCCTTTGCCGCCCTTGCCTTTTGCCGGGGACTGAGCGCGTACCTTCGAAGGCAAGGGCGAGGTGATGGCGGCTTTCTTCTGAGGTGGAGGCGTGGATGCGCTGGGTGGGGTCGAGGCCGTCTTTGATGTGTCCAGGTTCGCACGAGATCGGCCCTCATGCCCTGAGCTGGGGGCGCAGTCCCCTGGTAGCCCCGCGGCAGGCCACTTCAATTAATGAGCACGTATGTTAGATTATGCAAGTTGAGTGTACTGAGTAGGATGTAATCTAAAATGTGTAGGATTTACCGGTTGTATTACAAGACACTTCTTGGGCCACTGTACGTAGGAGCCCACTGCCTCGGCAAGTGTCTGCAGTTCCTCTGTTGGGACTGGCAACGGAGAATCGTTGTAGCCCGGCATGGCCATGTCCACCTGTACCTTTGCGAAACCCAACCGCAGAGGTACACAGTGGACCCGGACATCCGGCCCAGACGGATATACGAAGCCGTGTCCAACCACTTCCTGCCCGGCGCCTACGTGATTCTGTAGGATGCAGCCCTCCGGCCCCTGCAAATTTGTAACAATTAAAATAGGTTAGCGAAACAACTCTAACAGAATGGGAGTGGCATCAACTTAAGTGCACAGATGAAGGCTTGCAGTACCTCAAGTAGATCCACTGGATCCGCGAGTACCTTCGAAGCGCAACTGCTTATCCGACCCCGCGGGGTACCGTCGTCCTGGGGATCCGCATCTAAACTCTTGGCCAGCAATGTTTCTCTCAACCGTGTAAACTCTTCCCTCATTTGTGCGACCTCGGTCTGCACCTCAGACTGTACCTCAGCCCGTATCTCAGCCCGCATCTCCGCCCGTATCTCCTCCCGTACCTCAGCCCGTATCTTATCGGAGAGGTCAGCTTCCTTTTCCTTCCAGGTGCGGGCCTTCTTCCTCGGTGGAGCCGGATCTACGAAACCGGCCTTCCACGACACAATGGCTCCCACGGCCCGTGTCCGCCCGGGATGCTCCTTATTTCCTAGAGCTCGGGTGAGGATGTCGTTCTCCCTCTGCGGGGTAAACAATCCCTCCGCTGCGTCCTTCTCAAAAGAGATCTGTTACATTTGAAGGTACCTTGTGAGACAAATTGCCTTATATACACTTGTGCGCACACAGTTTACGAGGTTAGCCAACTTACCATTCGCCTCACAACATCGGCGTCCCCAGGGGTTGCGAACTGCACAGACCCCGTGGACGACACGGACCCCCTCCCCCTCCACCATCGCTTGCACCTCTCATCCCTGATCTCGGAGAGCGGCAACTCAGGGGTGTCCATGACAGGATTTTGTTCGTCTTCCTTCTTCCACTGTTCCTCCTTCCCCGCATAGCCCCGGGATCCGAGCCGATGCGGGTGGTCGTTCCTCTTCTGGATCGCCCTATTCTTCTCGCTAAGGGCCTTGAACTCCTCAGTCCCCTTCTGCTTGGTGAATTCCTCCCATACCTCCTCCGATATGAAGGGGTACTTCTCGCAAGGAGATTTCCCCGCAGCTAGGAAGTTACTGACGAGCCAGCTCTTAAAGGTTTTCCATGTTCCGTTCATGTCCTTCAAGCAGGCAGTCCTAGGTGTATCGTCGGGGATGTTCCACTTAGCCTGTTTCCGAAAAATGCATACAATTAATCACGAGTTAGTTAAACTTTAGTATAAGCCAAGAGAACGTGATTACGAAAGAGTTCAGCGATTTCAGTTCATTTAACCTTCACTTCCGCCCACAACCTATCCCTCTCGTCCGCCGTCACGTCCTTCCAGCTCTGGACGGTGATCTTCACCCTTTCTTTCGCCAACAGCCCAACGTAGGCCGCGTACCTCCCAGCATTCTTTCCAATCGGCCTCCCAAATTGGTTGAACTCACAAGAAAGATCAGTGCGTTTGGCCAAACGCCCCAACGTCGTCGCGCCTCGCCCCACCCTCTTGCGCTGGGATGTAACAGCCCCATCTTCAGTAGTTACGATGGGGTTGGCCCTAGTCGAACCACTAGTACCATCCGATGAAGACGACGACATGTCTTGCCCTACAAAACCTTCAACAAACCATATATATGGCAATTAATTCGCCTTGGACTTCCATAACTCAGCCCAGGACTGGAGACTAACTAGGGCGGCAAAAGGGAAAATAATACAAAAAGAAAGACATGCATAAATTACTTACTGAACTCTTCAGAAATATTTTCTATCGGTAAACACATGAGCTGCCGATAGACCATAACAATTACCTCCACACAAGACAATTTTTCTATCGGCAAACACGTGAGATACCGATAGAACATAACAATGTTCTCTACATATGGAATTTTGTTGACAAGCCACCATTCACTGTCATCACATAACATTCTCGATGATTTGCTACACTAATTAATATTCATGGGCCAGCATTATTATTTCACACGTAAATATGCACACAAGCATCTAAGTGCTATTGTGCATAATCTTTAGCCTAGCCTGTATGTGAGTCATCAGGACTTCACAGCTATTAGGTTGGGAAAAGTCATGTATATAGGCATTTGAAACATATACATCGAAGACCCATCCACATTGCCATATATTCATACGAAGTGAGTAAAAATTCCCAACCAAACTAGTACATTGCATGGCTCATGTCCTTCCAGATCCAAATTAAGTTTTACTACTTGTGCAGAAAATTTTCTATCGGTAAACACATGAGCTGCCGATAGAATATGTGTAAGAACACCTCCAACATATAATCTGCATTACATGGCAGTTGGATACAATTGATCACACATACAGCAGTATAGAGAAGTTAAAATCTCAAAACAGGTTCATTACAGCACTGGAACATATTATGTAAACCCTAATTAAAATCAACATTGCCTGCGGAATGTACATAAGCCAACACAATAGGGAACCCTAGTGTAATTGCAAAACTCCAAGAATTAGTACGTGCAAAACACTAGGATCAAATAAAGAAGATGCTGGAAATAGAACGACGAATTAGGGTATTTACGGCGGCGATCAGTTCTGGTGATGCAGAGGCGGTGTAGAACGCAGCAGCGGCGGGCGAAGGACGAAAATAAGAACCGGTGGCAGTGACGAACCAGTGTCCAGCCGGCGATCGTCGTGTGGGAGAGAGGAAGTGAGTGCTCACGGCGGAGGTTGGGGTTTTCTTCGCTCTCAAAGAGACGCAGTGCTCTAAGGTGGAACTGTTCGAGTGGAGGGAAACTAAAGGGCCGTGTACGAGAAATAAAGTAGCGGAGGAACTTTTCTATCGGTATAACAAAATGATACCGATAGACTTATGTAATTTTCTATCGAAACAACAAAATAATACCGATAGAAAAAGTAAATTTCCCGGAAAAATATTCGAATTAGTGATTGCATTTTTCTATCGGTATAAACAATAAAATCCCGTGAGACCAATTTTCCACAGAAAATTTTTTTAAAGTGCTTGAGATTGGGTGCCATTTTTCTATCGGTAAAAACAACAAAATACCGTGAGAGTAATGAAAAGGTGCCCTTTTCTATCGGTATAAACAAAAAAATCCCGTGAGCCCAATTTTCCCCAGAAAATTTTTTTGATTAAGTGCTTGAGATTTGTGTGCCCTTTTTCTATCGGTAAAAACAACAAAATACCGTCAGAGTTATGAAAAGGTACACAATTTAACATCAAACAGACCGTGGTTGAAAGCTGCAGAATGTTAAAGAAAGAGGGAAGATAGCCGGAAAATTGGAAAATTGACATAAAAAGAAATTGTTCATTCATTGTTGTTTTATCACTTACATAAAAAATAAAACCCAAAATGCTAGGTCAAGGGGTGGTCTTAGCCCTGGCTGCATGTAGAATAGAGTCAGTTAGACTTGCAACCAGGACGCAGGACTCCTCTAGCGACAAGTTGTCCCTAGGATCAACTACTACCGCGTCAAGAAGGCCTGCGACCTCCGTCAGCTTCGCTATGGTATCCTTCATAGTCAAACCGCAGCCAGCGATGGTCATATCCGCGGCTTTCTTCTCCTCGCGAAGACGCCTCGTCCTCGCCCTAGCATTGTCACCATCCGTCTTCATGCGCTTAATGCGCTGGAAGAGATCGTCAAGGTCAAGCCGTAGCTGAGTGTGCTTGTCTGTAAGGAGCTTGTGCTCCTCCTGGAGGGCCCTCAGGTCAGCCTTCACTTTGGCAGTGTCTTCCACGGCTACCATTCCCTGTGCAAATCAACAGGTCAAGAATGAACTGAACATGGATTAACAACACAGGGGTAAACCGAGGAGATTTAGAGTTCTTACCGGGGAGGCCGTGGATGACGATCCCATGGAGGTTGCCATTGTGAAAGAGAAGATGAGGAGTCCAACCGTTCGAGAATTAGAAAAACAACAAAATACCGCGACGCATGGCGAGGTACTTATAGAGTTTCCAAGGCGACGCATGGCGACACGGTTGAGAATTCGAAGCGGTAGAGTATTCTTCTATCGGTAAAAACAGGAAAAAACCGTCAGACAACAAATACCGTGAGACAAATGAATTTATTCTAACGGTAAAATAGAACAATACCGATAGAAAACGTTTTGAAGTGCCTGAGAGAAGATGTCCTTCTCTATCGGTATAAATAACAAAATACCGTCAGAAAAAAGGGATTTTTGAAGAGGCTGCGATGAGATTTTTGCAAGTGCTATTTGAAGGGAAGAATTAAATATTTACAGGATAAAGGTACTGTACATGTTAGAACTCATGCTGTGGAGTAAAATTGAGATGTATTAATGCTGTGAACTAGCTTATCATTAAATTCTAAAGAAAAATGTACTGCCTGATGTATTAATGATAAGTTCCTCACCTTGCTGCAGAACTTGTGGGCTGTTTGCTTGGCATTTATCCCTGAAATAGAAATTAATCATCAATGGTTCTCAACCCATAATCCTTCTTCGTGGTCATCTCGCAGATACGTTGTTTCGTCGATATCTTCAGTACGGATAGATTGAATGTCCTCTAAAAATGGAGGTATTTCATCGAATTGGTTATACTCCTCTTCGTCGACAACATCTTCGACCCCAACAATACGTCTCTTGCTGTGGAGGACAACATGCAAGTTTGGATTGGCCGGGTCAACGATGTAGAATACCTGTGTGGCTTGCTTTGCAAGTATGAATGGATCGTCTTGGTGTCCGACTCTACCAAGATTGACGAGAGTAAACCCGTAACTGTCAACTTGAACACCTCGAGGGATTTCGACCCATTGGCATCGAAACAGGGGAATCTTAAGTAATCCGTAATCGAGCTCCCATATTTCGTCAATAACACCGTAATATGAGTTCAGCGCCCTTACTGACCTGGCATCCTCGGAAATAGCAAACAGTGTCACTCCGCTACATTGCGTGCTACTCTTGGCGTCTTGAGCTCTTGTGTAAAATGAATACCCATTGATGTCGTACCCCTGCCAAGTCCCTACAGTGAATCTTGGGCCTCTAGCCAACCATGTCACAGTTTCACTTACGGAGCCCTCGGCAGCTCGCGTGACTCTTTCTTGGATCCACTCAGCAAATTTCCTGTTATGTTCTCTGCTTACCCAAATGTCTGACTTCGAAGGATTCTGTGACCGTAACATTACCTTGTGCTCGTGTATGTATGGCTCGACCTCCGTCATGTGTTGTAAGACCCAAAAATGTGATTTTGCGTACACATCACGAGCGGGGACGATAGCTTTGAATCCAATCGTTCCAATTCCCTCAAGCCTACCCTCGTGTCGGGACCTAGGAACACCAATTGGGTCAACCCCGGCCATATAATCTGTGCAAAATTCAATCACCTCCTCGGCGGCATAACCTTCCATGATACTCCCCTCGGGTCGACGACGAGTCCTTACGTATCCCTTCAATACACCCATAAATCTCTCAAATGGATACATGTAGCGCAGGCACACAGGTCCACAAAACTTAATTTCTCTGATAAGGTGAACAATCAGATGGACCATAACATCAAAAAAGGATGGAGGGAAATACATCTCGAGCTGACAAAGAGTTGTAACCACGTCGCGTTGCAAAGCGTCCAATCCATCGGGATCAATTACCTACGAGGACACAGTTGCGCCAAATATTCATATCAGAAAAATCTTCTCATTAAGCTCCACAAATGGAGGTAGTGAACTTATAGTACGAGTGCACGTACTTACCTTGGAAGATATTGCGTTGAAGAAATAACATAGGTTTGTGATTGTCTCTCTGACTTTAACTGGGAGAATGCCTCTGATAGCAATGGGAAGCATCTGTGACATCAAGACATGACAGTCGTGGGACTTCATGCCAACCAGTCTTAGGTCCTTCATAGACACAAGTTTTTTCAAGTTCGCGGAGTACCCACATGGAACTTTAACACCGTGCAGGCACCGACAGAGTTCTGTTTTTTCGCTCTTGGACAACGTGTAGCAGGCCGGGGGGAGGTATGTACGCTTTCCATTCTCTAAAGGTGCAAGCTCAGTCCTTATCCCCATTTCCACCATGTCACGACGAGCTTTCACACCATCCTTTGTCTTTCCCGGAATGTTCAACAACAAACCAATCAAACTGTCACAGACATTTTTCTCTACATGCATGACGTCAATGCAATGTCGAACTTGTAAGTGCTCCCAGTACGGTAGATCCCAGAGAATCGATCTCTTCTTCCAAACATTTTTTTCTCGAGGTTTAGAATGCTTACCGAACTCAACTTTGATGTCGTTCACGCGTGAGTAAATCTCCTTACCGGTCAGAAACACTGGAGCTGATCCCTTCTCAGGCTTCCCGTTAAATGATTTCCTCTTCTTACGGTACGTGTGATGCACCGGAAGAAACCTGCGGTGACCCATGTACACTGTTTTCCGGCAGTTTCGCAGCCAGATGCTCTCAGTTTCATCTAGGCAAATAGGGCAAGCCTTGGCTCCTTTCGTACTATACCCCGACAAATTGCCGTAGGCAGGAAAATCATTTATGGTGCAAAATATCAGGGCCCGCAAGATGAAATTCTCTTTCTTGTATGCATCCCACACCTGCACACCCTCGCTCCACAATTTCTGTAAGTCCTCGATTAAAGGTGCTAGAAACACGTCAATATCATTTCCGGGTTGTCTGGGTCCTGAGATTAGTAACGCCATCATGATGTACTTGCGCTTCATGCATAACCAAGGAGGAAGATTGTAGATGCATAAAAGAACCGGCCAAGTGCTGTGCCGGCTGCTCATATTACCATGTGGGTTCATACCATCTGTACTCAGCCCGAACCTTACATTCCTAAGTTCACCGCCGAACTCAGCAAATGTTCTGTTGATGTTTCTCCATTGAATAGAATCAGCTGGGTGTCTCAGTTTTCCGTCTTGTTTCCGGGCTTCAGCATGCCAACGCAAGTGCTTCGCGACTTTCGGATTTGCAAACAGCCGCTTCAATCTAGGTATCACAGGCAAGTACCACACAGTTTTTGCCGGGGGCCCTTTCCTTACCTCGTGACGTTCACTGTCAATCCGGTCCCTACGCGTATACCTCGATGCGCCGCATCTTGGACAAACATGCAAACTGGAGTACTCGTTACGGTACAACACACAATCATTTGGGCATGCGTGTATTCTTTCGATTTCCATTCCCAACGGACACAACAGTTTTTTGGCTTGGTAAGTAGATCTTGGCAACTCATTTCCCTCTGGAAGCATGTCCGCTAGAAGATCTAATAGTGCCGTGAAACTCTTATCACTCCAACCGTTTCCTGCCTTCAAGTTATATAATCTCAGCACAGAAGACAGTTTTGTAAATGTTGCACATCCAGGGAACAGAGGCTTCTCAGAGTCAGCAATCAGTTTCTCAAATTCACAGAAGTCATTTTCGTTGTAATCTTCCTCTACATCACGTAACATCTCATCTAGATTGTCATCATCATCATCTACGTGCACATCGGAATTAACATTACCAAAATTGGGATGATCATCGATATTATTGCAATCCACATCCGAGTCGTGCTGATTGGTAGTAGTGGTGCTTGTTTCCTCAAGATCTTCGCCATGCCATATCCAACGGGTGTATCGCGCGTTAAAACCACGACGAATCAAATGACTCTTAATTTGATCAGAGTTGCTAAACCTCTTCAAGTTCATACAATCTGTACAAGGACAGAGCATATTTTTCTCTCCCTTCCTCTCCTTTTGTTGCTCAGCAAATTTAATAAACTCATTCACACCATCCAAATATTCAAGAGTAGTACGTTTTATTCCATACATCCAATATTTCCTGTCCATCTACAATTAACAAAATTTAACGAGTAAGCCATGCATGAAACCTGCCCGATTAAGTTATGTATATGTACATGTACAGCCTCTTACAACAGATACATGTGTTGAACCTTAGCCTGACGAAATTAACACTAATTAACCTAGCTAACTACACAATACAAGCTAGTTAGCTCCTAAAACATGACGCATTTCCAGCTACCAAGCTCCCAAGCTTAGAGCTACAAACTTGGAACTACACAATACAGCTAGCTTGCAAGTAGAGAGGAAGGGAGATCTAGAGGGAGAGAGAGATAGGTGTCGACGATTAAGCATACCTTAAAGAGAGGGGCGCAATCAACTTCCCTCCAGCCTGCGCTGATCACCCTAGCAGTGTAGCTGGAACTTTCGTCACAAACAGAGGGACACAGAGTGCAACAGAACAAATTAAAGAGCAGCTCCGCAATGGTCGACTGGGGTTTTCCTTAGGTAATTTGCCGCTCACATATTCTATCGGTAAAAACACACACATACCGTTAGAGAATATACATTACTAAGCAAATATATGTATTTTTCTATCGGTAAATATGTGCATTTACCGTTAGAATATGCATGACTAAACAAATATATGTGCTTCCTATCGGTAAATATGTGTATTTACCGTTAGAATATGCATGACTGAACAAATATATGTATTTTTCTATCGGTAAATATGTACATTTACCGTTAGACTATGCATGACTAAACAAATATATGTGTTTCCTATCGGTAAATATGTGTATTTACCGTTAGAATATGCATGACTGAACAAATATATGTATTTTTCTATCGGTAAATATGTGCATTTCCGTTAGAATATGCGTGACTGAACAAATATATGTGCTTCCTATCGGTAAATATGTGTATTTACCGTTAGAATATGCATGACTGAACAAATATATATGTTTTCCTATCGGTAAATATGTGTACTTACCGTTAGAGGAGGTACTGTCACCAAACTGGGACAAACATGCACATGCCATTTCTCACATTCAAGGAATCATATCAATGTAACATCAAACAGATCTTACATCAAACGGATCTTAACTAGAAGATAAAGCAATATATTTCAAGAAATGCTAATTTGTGGATTAACTAGGAGACACAAAAATACTTTTCGTAGGTAGTTGGGACTTCATCTTGCCAAAGAAATTACACATGCCAGTTCACAAATTCAGGTACAAACATACACATGCCAGTTCACCAATACAAATTCAGGTACAAACATACACATGCCAGTTCACAAATTGAAGTGCATGTCTGAAACAGCAGTACAAATACACACCTACCTACCAATACAATTAAATACACAAATGCTCCCTGCACATTCAAGTTCATGTCCCAATTAGCAATACATGATACACAAATATACAACAATATACAAATACAACAATTCACACATTCGATGTATATTACAAAAGCCACGTCTGAAATTAACAACAGATCACGACGAGGACCCAGTGGCCCATACATGCATTTTACATAAAAGGGAACCTTTGCAGGTTGCCACAATGCAACTACCGACTACAAGTTAGACCTGATACATCACAAATCCATTCATCCAAAACAGCAAATGTCTGAACCACATTGGACTTAACCATAGGAGTTCAGTTCGAAGACGCCCGAGGAGCTGGAACTGCCGTCGACATACATTTGTACGTAATGGTGATTTCCTCGGACTCAAACTCGATCAACTCAACTCAACTCAACTCAACTCCATTAACAAAAAGAACCTACCTTCCAAGATGTTGTTCTGTGTAGTGATGGTGTAGAATGGCTGTGCAAATAACAACAATTCTTCTTCTCCAAGCAGGTAAGCATCTGGCCACAAGCTGGTGCATGCAAAAACATGTAAGATGCTTTCTATAGGTCCTGATTTGAGAAACACGCCGGGCTTAAGCATCTTCTCGACCGAGCCAACCAAGATCTCGCCCTTCACGTCCTTCCAGCTCTCGACGGTGATCTTCACCTTTTCTTTCGCCAACAAGCCAACATAGGCAGCGTACTGCGATGAAGAACCGTGAAATACGTTGCCCCCCACGAGCATCATCCAAGGACCTGAACAGATCATAATCATATTGAAAAGAAGACACATCAAAATGAAGGATACAAAAAAAGCAGAATTATTGCCATAATCGGATTAGAATAATCTAACAATATTGCAGAAATTTTACGTACCTTCCTTGGGATGCCGACGTCTAGAGGGCGTCGATGGAGGTGCGGAGGTGCAGCGGTCCCCTGTAGAGGTGCGCCGGCCGTCCATGGAGCTTACGGGTTAGGACTACGAGCCCAGATGAACTGTGAGAATGAAAGAGACATACCCGTGTATTTATACAATTATATATTTTCTATCGGTAAGAAAACAGAATACCGTTAGTAATAAAAACATCTGTAGAAGCCGAATGGTTCTATCGGCAAAACAAATATTACCGATAGGAATTTTTGTACATACTCTATCGGTCTGTACGTACATTGCCGATAGAATATTACTAGTTGTAGAAGGCCAACAGTTCTAAGATATTTTGTGCAATATTCTACCGGTATAAACATGCATTACCGATAGAATAAAACTATTAGAAGACGAACAGTTCTAAGCAATTTTCTATATATTCTAACGGTAAAAGAATCCATTACCGATAGAATAAAAATATTTGTAGAAGGTCAACTATTCTATCGGCGAACTACATATTGCCGATAGGAACTTTTAATATATTCTGTCGGTATATTCATATAGTAGCGATAGAATAAGTCTAGTTGTTGAAGTCGACCAGTCCTATCGGCGCACAACATTCTTCCGTCAGTACTTATGCATCTCTTCTAACGGCAAATATGTTCATCACCGCTAGAGTAAATCATACTATTTATTCTATCGGTAAGTTTCTTAGAAACCGATAGGGAAAATACATCCGTCGGGCTTTTTTGCCCACGAGGCACATTTTCTATCGGTTTTGTGCTGTTTCGCTAATAACCGATAGAAGATAGGGGTTAGTAGACTGCATTTCTGTACTAGTGAGAGGAACTTCGTTTTCCTCATCCTCGCTCCCCTCATCCTGTACGACCAAGAAGTAACTCCTATCCGTACTAGGTACAACAGGGGCAAGAGAAAATCTTACCGCAGTGTTCTTAGCGGTCATTCTCTTCTTTTTTGTAGAAGCCCCCCCCACGGTCTTCTTTGAGGTATCAGGGGTCAGCTCCTTCATCTTCTTCTTCGAAGAGGTTCTCTTTACCCTCTTCACCGCTGATCCCTTAGAAGGTCCAGCGTCATCACCAGGACGCTTTGTCCTGGCGGTTCGCCCCTTCAGCAACTGCATCATTTCAAGAACTCGATTTGATGATCAAAATCAACAGGTGATCTCGAACAGGCTCTACAAAAGAAGTCATACCTTTTGACGTTCTTGTTTCAGGTCGTCGTTGCTGTTGATTAAGCTCTGAGGACGGGGTGATCCTTGAGCTCCTTCTGTTGTGGCATTATAAGGCCGCAGAAGGCTATTCGTCCGTGTCTCGATCTTGGACAGAGATAAAATTGCGTCACAAAAAAGTAAATTACTTGATATGACATCTTTCATCAGTAAAATTGCGTGCTTTGTAGACCAGAGGACATACCTGTATTATAATCCAGGGTACTGTTTGCCATGGATTCTACCTCCCAAGCGGGATGTTCCCTCTTCCACAGGGGGTTCACCCTATTCTTCACAAAATCATAGATGATATCTCGCACCGTTAATCCCTGTTAGACTAGGTGAAGAATCGCTTTGGCCTACTTCTTCAATTCTTGATTTAAAGCAGGAAGAGCTTCCATTTCGCTGCTCTTTTCCAGTCGGTTGTTCTTGAACCAAAGGCCACTCCCCCAAGGAGGGGTGCAGTAGAACCATTTGCGGTGCCACCTGTGTACCGAATCCCGCAAAGGAAGAAAGGGATACTCTTTCTTCTCCCTGATGCGGAAGAATATGCAGCCTGCAGCATTTGTGTTTTTTGACCATGCCGAGAAGTAGAATCATCGGAAGAGATCCACGCTCGACAGTACTCTGACGAAAGCCTCGCACAGGTTCTGGAAAATTGACAGGATCAAAATGGCATTTGGATGAGGATTCACCAATTCCAACCCATAGTGTGTGAGAATCTCCTAAAGGAACCTGCTTTTGGGGAATCGGAACCCACATCGCAAGAGTTCTTCAAAGATTACCAGTTCATTCTCATGAACAACTGGGTTTTCCTCGTTATCTCCACCGGCCACCAGTTCATTAGCAGCCACGAGGGAACGATCTCCTCTTTCTCGAGCGCCATCAGGCTCTCCTCGCTGTGCTGGATTGAATAGTGGGAAGGCGACTACATTTTGGAGGCAATGTGAGCAAGGTGCACAAGGAGGGTTTTGTGCGGCGAAAATGTCTAAGGAAAAAGAGGGTTTTGGTTCTGAAACTTCTCAGACATGCCACTTCTTCCTTTTATATGCCTGAGACGACTACTCGCCAGGTTCGTTATTTTAATAATTTCCCATAGCGGGTGTCTTTTTTGTTGGAACCCGTTATCATATCATTTACCCTGTTGTGAATCTGAAGCAAAATGCATCTATTGAAAATCAATAAAGATCATTTGATTTCACATTAGGGGGCTATGGTACAAATAATTATATGGGAAATTAATATCTTCAGCACTGTCACAATCTTAAAAACTGAAATTCTTTTGTGATTACAGTACCATGCATGAGCGCAATGCAGTTTTGTGATCTTGGTATTGTTTGTGACCTCAGTGCTAAGTGTGGTCTCAAGGCTATTTTGTGACCGCAATGATCTTTATGGCCTCAATGCTATCTTGAGACCGAAGTCTGGAATTGGTTTCGGACAGAAGACATATTACCTGTGTATGTTCTGATCGCAGAAATGCTTTCCTGTTATCATTTTTCACAGAGAGAATACCAATTGGTGATTATAAGTTATACATAATCATTCAATGAGTCAAGCATGTAAGGAAAAGAAATTCTTTATTTCTTACAACCTTTACAGACAAAAGGGATACAGGCGACCAAAGCATCGACCTGATCCAAAAGTAATTGACAAAGTTCTCCTAGGTACACACTAGCATCAATGGGATGAACATTGGCCGCCCCAAGAGAACTAGCGACGTCCCTAAGCCTATTGACGTCATCTCTTATTAAAAGAGTACAACTATTCCTTATTGTGTCTGAGAGGTCTCGCTGCTCTCGGGCACGATTTCTTTCTAGCCGAAGGTTGCACGCCTCTTCGCGAGCTCCATCATAACATTCTGCCAGGTGCAGAATGGCCGAGGACATCTCCTCAGAACGCTTCTCCAGCGCCTCTTTTTCTTCTTTGAGGGTTCTGACCAAGTCAGATTTCTCTCTCAGAAGAGTATGGATCTCAGCAAGCTGATCGCTAGGGGCTCCAAGGGTCTTCACCTCCTGTACATGAATGAGTTCGTTTCTATAACATATGAACTACAGAGAGGATGAAGATGATTACCTGAGGAGCAGAGGAGAAAGACAAGCTTTGAAGGGAATTTGGTCGCAACAGTGTGAGACTTTCCCCAGAAAGTTGATGATCCAAAAAAGGAGGAGGACTTGGTCGCAGAGGTGTGAGACTTTCCGCGGACAAGTGGAAATTGGAAGGATTGTTGTGGATCTCCAAAGGTGGAGATAAAGATGCAACTAGATGGGTTGCAAGGGGAAATGTGGCAACACAGATGTCAGCACCCTTTAGTATTTTTGAAGCAGCTCCACTGGAAGATCCTTCGTCATTTCTGGATCTCTTCTTTAGAGGGATCAGTTCTTCAAGTACCTGTAAGTTCCAAAACACATTACTTTGGAAATGATCAAGGAAAGATTGACATCAGAGTTTTTCTGGAGAGAACTACCTTCTGAAGGTCCTGATCAATCTTGGCTCCTGTCTCTATTTCTTCCTCATCACTCTCAACAATCTTCTTGGAGTTTCGGTTCACCATTAAGATGAGAATAGATGAGGGAAAGTGAAGTTAGGAGTGGAAACAAGTTCTAAAAGGCTTAGCCAAAGGAAAGATGGTGAGTTTCAAAACTGAAAGGCTTCACTATTTATAGAGCCCGGAGGCGGTGGTTCGCATTCGAGGGCACCTCGAGTTCTTAAAACACACGGTTTTTCCCTTGATTGAGCGGGTCAATAAATTCATAATTACTTGTCAAGAAAAACCCAGCGGTTTTCTTGGGATATAAACTGCCACACGGTGTAACAGTACCAACTGAAGAAGTTGAAGTGTCAGGTTACATAATTCGATGTAAACTAAATTTGAAGTAAATAAGTCTTTTCATTTCTTCAAATTTGGGGGCTAGCTGATGAGGATTATCACCCGAGCTAGTTTGCTTAACATATATCGGGTTCAAGTCAGGTTCGAATGTGATATGTGTCTATGTGTCTTAGCAGCTGCTATGGTCACAGACGGACAACTTCCTGTGCATTAGAGGGGTGCGGGCACAGTGCTAGTCTATGGTCGCAGTACTTGCGTGATCATAAGGTCGCAAGCAATGCGGTCAGAATGTCGCTAACCTTGTGCGATCAAGGTAACGTGGGGGTGTTCAAGCCTTTACTGGACACATTCTCAGGGTCAAGATGACTTCTCTCACGTGTGAAGACAACTGCAAGGAGGTTAACATGTGCGGTTATCTATAATTGCACGTGTTTAACCGGCGACATAGGGCTATTACTCCCACCATCGAGGGCCCGAACCTGTATAAACCTTCGCGTCCCTATTTCATTGATTATCCTAACTTATCTGAGGGCACATTGAAAGGTCTCAGATACAACTCAAAAATTTACGTAAGATCGACAGGGGACCCCGAGTCCAAACAGTCGACAAATACTCTCTTCATTGACACATAAGGATAATTACACAGTTGCTCATAGTTGTGTAGTTATCTGTAAACAGTCAGTAAGATAAGGATGTGTGTGCATGTAACACCCCAGATTTTCCCCAAATGTTGGCCTGATCTAAATCTTTACTTCAGGATTGTGATCCAGGGTATGCCAATACCTTAATCCAAAAAGTTGGCAAAAAAACTCTATCGTTTAGACCTTTTTGCAAATCAGCCCAAAAGTATCGCAGATTGGTCCCTTTCAGATTTTCCAGAAGCCCGAAAAGGCTAAAAGCCACAAATTAACTCCAAATCTTGATTTGATTCAGGGAACATCTCCCATTCACTATTCTGAGCAAAATCTCCTTCTGTGAGATTTTAAAATATCATCCTAAATCCCAGTTTTCAGCCTCGCCAGATATCCAAACCCTAATTACCCTAATTACCCTGTTTTCATTTCAGCTCAAAACCCGATTGAAGTCCCAGATTTTATTATCTATCGCTGCTAAACTATTTGTGAGTTTAGTGAGCCAGTCTGGTGAAGTCAGATTCATCTAGATCCAAGCCTTTTACCAGATTTGCAAATCAGTCCTAAAATCAAGTTTCTAAAATTGCAATTCAGCCCTAATCTCTTTTTTCAGCCCTTTTTCAACCAAAGCTGCCCTGTTGTTTTCGACCAGAGCTCCAGCAGCCATTTCGACCAGAGTTTTGGCGTGCTTCTTCGCCGTTGGCCAGCGTTTGCCTTTGCCCACGCGTGTGTCTGTTTGATCGTGCACGTGCACCCGTGTTCGCGCTAGATCCAACCGCCATGGCAGCCTTTTGACCAATAGCAGCATCAGTGCGCGCGCCTACAGGAGTCTTGAATTTGCATGCGTGCATGTGTCGTTTCTGGGACAGCTTCGTCACCTCCGCCTCTGCACCGGCCTGGACTAAGTTCCAACATTGCCGACCGTTGCTAGCAAAACTGGTTAGCCGCCTGCGCGGCATCGCATCATCGTCGCCACTGTTTCTTCCGTGTCTGGCCAGTCACGTCCCCGGCTCATTTTTCGTTGCTGGTTTCCCCTCGCAAGTTCCGTTCCGCGCCTATTTAAACCCCTCTCACCCAGAGCTATCTCCACGCCATCAGAAATCGGCTAAGTCTTAGCTTTTTCCTGTTTTCTTCTTCTTCTCCGGCGAGCCGCCGAGGAGGCAATCATCGCCAGATCAATCCGCTGCATCAAACTTTGAATTGATCACATTGGTATGTTCCTAGTGTTCATCTCCGTGTGCCTTAGTAGTCAATTGATCCCTGGTGAACCTCATTATCGGTTATCGCTGAAAAAGCCCAAAAGCCCTGTTCCTGCAATTGAACTCTCTCCAGCCATTTTCTTAACCCCTTTTAGTGGATCTGGAGATTCTAAGCAAGCCTATTGAGCCACATTTTAAAATTAAGCCAGTTCGAAGAGTTTCCCGTTTCTTCGCGCACTGCCGTGGACGTCTCATGTCGCCGGCATGCCTCACCGTGTCTCCACCCCTTCTGAATCTACCTACACCTTCCTTTTGTCCCGTAGATGGTGTGGCCAAGCCCAATTGTCTAGCATTGCCATGTATCAATGGCGCCCATTCACCGTCGTTCCTGAGCCTGGCGTCAATGCCAATGAGTCTCCAAACATCTCTGTAGCCAGATTCCTCGCTCCAGCACCATCAGTGTAGTCCTAGGAGCAAAACCCCTCAATCAATTTCAAGATTTATCAACCCTAGCTCTCTGTCACCGTAGCCCATCTCTGGTTCTAGCAGCCGACAACTTTAACTTCACCGTTCGCCGCCGTCAAGCTACCTCTGTCCAATTCACCTCACCAGCAGTCTCATCTTGAACTCACCTACATGTTTGACAAAGTTAGCGAAGCAGCGCATGTGTGGATAGTCCAGACGCACAAGCCCTAGTGCGCTGCAGTACACTGGCACTCGTTTTTCTCTGTGCCAAGGACTTAGCTGCAAATTCTTTGATTTCCTGGACTGTTCTGTTAAAACCAGTTTGTCAATCAGTTACCTTACCCCATTGTGCACCCAATGCCTTAATCCAAACCTGTTTTGTTAACTGAAAACTTTTTAAACCATGTCTATGCCATTCTCAGACATTGTCAGGCCGTGAACCGAATGTCAGCCTGCAGATATTCGTCGCGTCTGAACCAAATCTTGTGAGCCAAACCCTAGTATCTTCCCCCGCTGTTTCATCTTCGTTCAGATCGCCTCGCTTGCATACATGTTTATAATTTTCTTAAAACAAGTAATTTCTGTATGCTTATGTGCTGCGTTATTTCATTGTTTGCATGCGAGAGCAGAGCCAGAAGTGGAAGGATTGGAAGGAATCTTTGAAGACCTAGCAGAGCAATCAGAACCCGCATTGCAAGGCAAGTCTCTATCCCCTTGACCAAGTCTCTCCCAGTATGTCAAAATAAATTAGTTTAATTGCTGTTTGACTATATGCATGCTTTATCTTCAAATTAAGTGCTATATTGGAAGAATGTGAATAAATATGACCTAATTCCTTGTAAAAGCCCCTCATGTTTATACATCTCATGCACCCTTGTCACCCTAGGATATCATGCTTAGATTATGCTTATGCTTAAATGTATGCGTTAAGTGTTAAATGGTCATGTGTATGAGTCCACCGAGTTTTCTGTTCGCATCATTCCTGCATATCTAGAGTTTCTCGGTGATTGTTGAAGGTCTAGGAGAGACCTTGCAACCGATTACTCTTGGTGAACGCCCTCACCTAGACAGTTTTGGTGGTGTGGCCGTTGATCTCTCCAGTTCGGAGATTGTTGGAGAGACTCGGTATGATTGTAAAAGGCATCGGTGCTCGCCTTTCCAGAGTGGACAAGGAGTAACCACTAGTGAGAAATATCCTTTGTGGATATTGAAGCAAGACTCATTCATTTGAGTGCTTCAACGAGGAGTAGGGGAGACCGGGTGAGTCTCCGAGACCTCAGGAAAAATCCTTGTGTTTGCTCTCCTCTCTCTTTTTTTTAATTGTGCTATATTGATTTTGTTCTTAATCTTTGCAAAAGTTATTTTTAATTGAAAATTTTAAAGCCTCTTATTCACCCCCTCTAGTCGGCATCCTTGATCCTACACGTGGTATCAGAGTGTGGTCTCTCAATTGAATAGGCTTACCACCTAGAGAGAGGATGATGTCAAATGAGGGTTTTCATCTCGGTCATACCGGTTGTGTGCCTATCTTTGATGGGACTAACTATCCTTATTGGAAAGTGCGCATGTCGGTATTTCTAGAGGCCATGGGGATTCATGTTTGGGACATTATTAAGCTTGGGTTTACTCCTCCGGATGATCCGGCAAGTCACTCAGATGACGACAGGAGAAAACTACACTTAAATGCCCATGCTAAAAATGCTCTCTTTGCCGGTTTATCTTTAAATGAGTTCAACCGTGTGAGCAATCTTACCACCGCTCACAAGGTTTGGACCACCCTCAAAGAAATATATGAGGGCACTACTAAAGTCAAAGAGGCAAAGTTGCTCATGATAAGGCAACGATACGAGACATTCACCATGTCGCCAACCGAGTCCGTGGATTCCATGTTTACTCGATTGAACAACATTGTGAATGAACTCAAGGGGCTAGGAGTTTTTTTTACAGACATCGATATTGTGAGAAAAATGCTCAGGGCTCTTCCAGAAAGTTTCGACACTCTAGTGACGGTACTCACCAACTCCGACCTGTCGACCACCACACCTACTGATCTTTATGGGAACCTCATCACCCATGAGATGCATCGAAAGGAGAAGAAGGAAGCGGCCGAACCTTTGGAGACGAAAAAGAAGGCGTTGGCTTTCAAAGCCGGCTCCAAAACTGGCTCAGGCGACGGCTCCTCCGATGAGGATCTAGCCCTTATGGTAAAGAACACTCAAGAACTTCTTCGTAGGTTACAGAAGAAAGGAGTCAACATCGACACACGACCAAAGGGGGCCAAAGCAATCAAACTTCAAGGACATCATATGCTACGGATGTCACGAAAAGGGACATATAGCCTCAAGATGTCCAAACAAGAACAAGACTTGGGACAAGAAGAAGAAATTCTTCAAGAAGAACAATGGTGCAACCAAAGAAGCTTGTTTCAAAGAATGGATGTCCGGAGGAGAGAGCTCCGATTTTGACTCCGACGGTGAAGGAGGTTGTTCCAAGAAGCTAGCTGGACTAGCTCTCAGCAACATTTCAACTAGTCCATCCCTTTGTCTTACGGCTAAAGGTGATGAAAAGGTGAACTATAAGACCGGTGGAGAAAACATTGGGTGCTAGACAGTGGATGCTCCGAACATATGACCGGTAACAAAAAGTTGTTCACCTTATTGGAAGATAACTCAAGCGAAAATCAAAAGATCACCTTTGGCGACAATCGTCAAGGAAATATGGTAGGCTTGGGTAAAATTGCAATATCCAATGATCTTTCAATTTCGAATGTTTTACTTGTTGAATCTCTGAACTTTAATTTGCTTTCCGTTGCACAAATTTGTGATCTTGGATTTCGCTGAATTTTTTATCCTAAAGAAGTTTTAGTTGAAAGTTTAAAAGATAATTCATTGATCTTCAAAGGCTTTCGTTTTGAAAATCTTTATCTTGTTGATTTTCACTCTAAAAATGCATCCCTTTCAACATGTCTTGTTTCTCAAACCTCAAAAGGTTAGCTTTGGCGTAGAAGACTTGCACATGTTGGAATGCATCAACTTAAAAAGCTTTTAAAACGTGATTTGGTTGTTGGATTAAAAGATGTGAATTTTGAAAAGGATAAACCTTGTAGCACTTGTCAAGCTGGCAAGCAAGTAGCTACTTCACATCCGATTAAGCGTGTTCTTTCAACTTGCAAACCTTTGGAACTGCTGCATATGGATTTATTTGGTCCTTCCGAGTTCCAAAGTATCGGGGGTAACAACTATGGTTTTGTTATTGTTGATGATTTCACTCGCTACACTTGATTTTTCTTTATTTCTCAAAAATCTGAAACTCTCGTTGTTTTCAAAAGTTTTGCAAAATGTGTTTCCACTGAATTCGAACTTTCCATCAAGAAAATCCGCAGTGATCATGGTGGAGAATTCGTTAATTCAACCTTAGTTGATTTTTGTGACTCGCTAGGCATTAAACACGAATTTTCTACTTCTTACACTCCATAGCAAAATGGAGTTGTGGAAAGGAAAAATTGAACACTAATAGAAATGGAAAGAACAATGCTAAGTGAGTATGACAGACCTACTCTCTTTTGGGCCGAAGCCGTGCATACCACTTGCTATTTTATTAATCGGCTTTATTTGCATCCTCTTCTAAATTTAACTCTTTATGAGCTTCTTATTAGGCGTAAGACAAATGTTTCTTATTTCCGAGTTTTTTGTTATAAATGCTATATCCTTAGAAAAAGAAACTTTGGTGGTAAATTTCAAAGAAGAGTAGATGAAGGCTTTCTAGTCGGATACTCTACCACTAGCAAGGCTTATCGAGTCTTTAATAAGAATACTAGTTGCATTGAAGAATCTTGTGATTTAGAATTCGATGAAACTAATGGCTCTCAAGAGGAGCAAGTGTCTTGTGATATTGTAGGTGAAGATCTTCAAGAAGCTACGAAGAACATTACTATTGGAGACATCAAACCAAGAGATGATGAATAAGAAGATGATAAAAATATAGAGGATGATGATTAACATGTATCATCACATCATATTGATTCACCAGAACAAAGTCAAGAAGAAGCACCAAGGCAACATCAAACCATCACCAAGGATCACCCTCTAGATCAAATATTGGGTGATGTCAATAAGGGTGTTCAAACTCACTCTCGTATTGCCTCTTTTTGTGAACATCATTCTTTTGTATCATCCCTAGAACCTAAACTTGTAGATGAAGCTCTTAGTGATCTTGATTGGGTAAATGCTATGCAAGATGAACTTAATAATTTCTTTAGGAATAAAGTTTGGACTTTAGTGGAAAGATCCAAGGATCATAATGTAATTGGAACAAAATGGGTTTTTAGAAATAAGCAAGATGAAATATATAGGGAAGTGGAGCCGGGGAAGAGCGAGGCAAGGTGAAGGCTGAGCTAAGGGCCCTCCTGGAGGAGCACAAGTGCCTTAAGGAGAAGTACATTTGGCGGGGGCTTGACCTAGAGGATCTCTTCAAGCACGTTGAGCATTTGAAGGAAATTTTTGATTAGGCTAGGGAGACCGCGAGGCTGGCTTGACAAAAGGAGCAACCTGTTCGCGAGGAGAAGCATGCCGCGGATATAACCATCACCGGCTGCGGTCTCACTATGAAGGATACCCTCTCAAAACTGATGGAGGTCACGAGTTTTCTCGAGGCGTACGTAGTTGATCCTAAGAAGGACAACTTGTCACTGGAGGAGTCCTGCGTCCTGACTGCAAGTCAGACTGACTTTATTTTAGATGCAGCCAAGGCTAAGGCCAATCCTTGACCTGGCCCTTTGTATATTTACTTTTTGTTTTTGCAAATATGAAAAATATTAATGGAAAATTTGTTTTTCTCATGTCAATTTTTCTGTCTTATCTCTTTCCTTGGCTTTTGGCGACCATAGTAAGGTATGTGCGTTGCGTGCGATCATGGAACGACTATTGCGATCATGGAACGATTATCTCAAGGGGGTCATGTGCGATCATGAGAGCAACAATCTTTGTCTGCTAGCCCCCAAAGTCGGAGTGAAAGGCTTTCTTTTGATTGAAAAAGGTGTTTTCGTTCTGAAAAAGGCGTTTCAGTTTCTGAAAAGGCGTCTTTTTGGTTCGCCTTCTCTCCGAACTCTCAAGGGTTTTTGAGTGCGCGCGTCAGGTTTGTTTTGACGGGCATTTAGTGCAAAACACCTTTTCCCACGCAGCGTGAACGACGGTGAAGGACCCGAGGGAAGTGGGTTTGTAAACCCTTCGTCCCGAGCCCTACCTTGACACGAAACTCACACAAGAAACTCTAAAAACCCTCTCTGGCGTTCTTGCGCGTTCCGCCAACCCCCGTCCTCAAAAAACCCTCATCCTTTTTGGGCCGTGGAGTAATGTCGTCGTGGAGCCTATCGTTGCACCATAACGACGAGATCCTGATGGCTTTGGAGGAGGAAATGCTTCCTTCGAGAGTGCTGATTTCGTGGCATCCAGCCGAAGAGGAAGAAACTCCAGTGGTGAAGGAGGACGAATTGGTGGTGTTTGAGGGTTTCTTGTGGTGTGGATTTCGGCTTCCTGAGAGTGAATTCTTGCTGGGCATCTTAGGGCATTTTGGCCTGGAATTGGTAAATCTTCATCCCAATTCTGTGTTGATCCTGGCCACATTCCAACATTTGTGCGAGGCATATGTGGGAGTTCTGCCCAGCATTCCTCTATTTCGTCGATTTTATTTCTTGGCTTAGTTTAAAAGCCCGCATGTTGTTGGGTGTGTCTGTAAGATCGATGATGCCGACTAGAGGGGGGTGATTAGGAGACTTTTAAATTTTCTTCCCCACTAAGCTATTTCAACAAGATAATTGTTTGAGTTAGATTATACAATAAGGCTTAAAACAATTCAATCAACTAGTTACATTCAACCATATAAACAATTCAACAAATCATGTAACAAAAGTAAATTTAGCAATTGTGTCAAGATGAATATAAAGAAAGAATGAAATACGCAATTGACACAATATTTTTACCGAGGTTTCGGAGACTCGCCCGGTCTCCCCTACTCCTCGTTGAAACGCTCTCTCGGAGCCTTGCTTCTATATCCACGAAGGATATCTCACTAGGGTTGCCCCTTCTCCACACCGGATAAGCGAGCACCACACCTTTCAAAATCCTTTGCCGGCCTCTTCGACAAACTCCAATTGGAGAGATCTCGGCTCTCCTCCGGTACCGTCTAGGCGAAGGCGATCGCCAAGAGTAACAAGCCGGATATGCTCACTTGAACAAATCAAGTGCTAGGAGCTCAAGAATGCAAATGAGATGCTTAACACTCTAGCACTAGCATGCAAATGGTGATTGAAGTGCACTAAGCACTATTAGCTTCACACAATTGCTCTCTCTCAAATCAACTCAAGATTTGGGCTCAACTCTAGTCTCTAAATGCAATAACTCAAATGCAATTGACTTGGCTAGGTTTTCAGCTGGTATATCAACTCTTTGAGCACCACCAAAAGAAGGCAAACACAAAGTATTTATAGCCCTCAAAGAAAACTAGCCGTTTGCAACCAGATGCGTCATTTTTGTACAGGCCGGACATTGTCCGGCCACTTCGGACACTGTCCGGCCAGTATAAAAAAATACGCCCGTTGCAAACGAGTCAGTGACTGTTGGGGGCAATTTTGTAAAGGCCGGACATTGTCCGGCCACCTCAGACATTGTCCGGCCATCACAGTACAGATGAGCCGGACAGATGCTTTGTCTTTGGTTCATTTCAATGCTAAAAAAATTTGTACAGGCCGGACATTGTCGGACCATATCAGACAATGTCCAGCCTACCCAGATAGATAGCCCCGGACAGATGCAAACGTCTATGGTTTCATTTTGCAAAAGGCTGAAAAAATTTGTACAGGGTGGACAATGTCCGCCCATGCTCGGACAATGTCTGGCCACTACACACTGACAGTAAAACAAGCATAACTTTTGATCCATAGATCCGATTGAGGTGATTTTTGACTTGTTGAAAAGATAACTCAGAGCTCTACAATTTTATAAACAGGACCAAGACCCAGAAATGTCTAGAAATGTGTAAAAAACTCAGAAACATTCCAGCTATCAAAATGTCCAATCCAAAAATCATCTCAAATGCAATTTGGGGTATTTGCACATACGGATTTGCTGTTTTCTCGAGGATGTGATAGCTGTCACTCAGCAATGACCACGACCACACAGGTCTGACATTCGATCGAAAACAGGTGGTCGATAGGGTTTGGTCGAGCGTACGCAAGCGAGCCGAAGACTGGTACGACCAGTTCGAACTCCTATGACCACGCCCAAACCCTAAATAGAAAGCCGCCAACAAGCGACACGACCACAACCATGTATCAACACTGATACGATCAGAATAAGCAAATATGATCACGACCAGCTCTAGATAGATAAACTAATTCAAATAGCTGGCGATCACGACTAAGTGCAGTTTTCAAAACATTTACTCTAATGCACATGAACTATAGTTAGACTCACTAGTAATGCAAGACACTAGTGCAAGATGACATGAATGCATCTGAGCTTCCGCACTAGATAGATTCAATCTACTAGTTTCTGATCCCTTTTAATAGTACGGTCAAACTAGTAAAAAGAACCTATCAACCCGGTTTGTCTCCAAACACTGAGACTGGTAAAACCCTAAGAAAACAATCCTTAATCTTGGATTTTACCTTAGGTGGAGTTCGACCTCGTGAAGCTCAACCGCTCGACGCTTGTCATCGCAAAGCTCGATCTCGCTAAGCTTGACCACGCGAAGCTCGACATCTCGACGCCTGTCTTTGCAAAGCTCGTCCTCGCTAAACTTGACCTTGCTTGGGATGTCTCACATCGTCTTCATCCTCTTCCCACCCTTGCCTGCTTTTATCCTACAATCAAACTGAGACTACAATACGTACACTCAATGCGCAACATTAGTCTCATATATAAGTCATCATTAATCATCTCCAGAGAAACTACTCCACACAGGAGTTAGCTCAACGGTTTCTCTTTCAAATGACATGACAAACTACATTCAACGAGTAGAAAATGAATATGAGATGAAATACAATCCTATAGATCGTAGATGATAAACACATACGCACACGATCTATACTACTCATATCATGATATCAATCAACCTAGATGATCAAAGTGATGAGCTCCCCCTCAACATGTGTATCGATATCAAATTCACAACTGGAGTCATCAACTTTAAGATTTATCATATAACATCTTGATCAATCAATTAGCACAAGCTTGATACATCCACTGAGCTCCCCCTCTACATATGCATCAATATCAAATCCGCAACCGAGGAAACATCCAATTCAGGGTTTACCGATAATCAACTCAACTTACTTGTGCCAAATCAGGATTTATCAAATTTGTCATTTGATCATCAAGTCTGACATCTTCAGATTAACTTTAATCATCATGGATTTATCCAAAACATCATTAATCATCAAAACCTAGATACTAAGATCTACCTAGATCCAACAATCTCCCCCTTTTTTATGATTGATGACAACACCTTTTATAAGCTTAATAAATCCAAAACAGATTCTTCAGCTCCCCCTCAATATATGCAAAAATATATTGGAACTGAACACAACATCTAATCTTATGAGTTAAGAGATATACATGACAATTCAGCACAGATTCAATCAAGTCATCTTCCAAAAACATCAATTTTCTCAATTTTTTCTCTAACTTAAATATCTCTTCCAAAGATTTATGTTGATGATATCAAATAATATCTCTCCCCAAATATCATTATCAATCTCAATTTGCTCCTTTCATCTTTTTCTCCCCTTTTGTCAATTAACTCAACTGACTCTAATGTCTCCCAAATTCTCTTAAAATCTCTTCCCTTAAATCTTTCTTCTAAAGCTTATTTCTAAAACATTCTCTCTTAAAAAAATATCTCTCCCCCTTTGTCATCAAGCACCAAAAAGGAAGTATTGAGAACTTAAATTTTTGAGAAGCAACATTTTGGGGGCATGAAATTTTATATGAAATGATTTTTATGGAAAAGCATGATTTCAAGAAGGTTTGTTTCAAGGGATTTTGAAAAACACATTCAAAATATGAAGAAGATATCAAAACAATCAACATACAATGAATATATCGATGACATTTATCTCTATGGCATTTGTTCCATTTGCAATCATTCAAAGTCTTGACGCATCTAATTGTTTGATGTGAGGATGTCCACTAGATGCATGTTTGCCATATCTTGATTTATCTCTAAATCTCGTTATGCCACAACGTCTCTTATACAATGATGTCGCATATCAATATACTCTAATCAAGAGTTTTGAATCAAATTACTCATCACATTTACGACATGTTCAATATTCCATAAGAGTGGCATCTATTTGAAAGCAGTTGGATAATCCAATGTTTCACCCATAAGAATTTAAACACAACAACCACCGGATGTACACTTTTGATTTTTCTTGCAAATCATAAGATCCGAATCCAAATAATCAAATAATCCGGATCCACTAAATGCACTATTCATACTCTTTGGATATCAAGGATCTATCTAGGATTGCATTTCAATTACCTAAGAATGCATTTCATGGCAATCATATGACATACCTTAGGAAATGATCAATTTCTAGTACATTTGCAATCACTAAATATGATGATGGGATAAATTGAGGTAAAATAAAACGAAACTACCAATCAATGATTGATAGGGATTAGAATTGACCGCTTGTTTGTGTTTGTCCATGTCAAGATGTTCGTTTGGAGCCTTGAGAGTTGTAATAGCTTGATCATCTTCCATCTCTAGGCTTTTGAGCGATTGCTTCACATGCTTGAATTTACTCTTGAACATCGCGTTCTGGAGTTGCTTGATTTGTCGTGCATGGAAGTGACTTTGCTCTTGAATCATCTCGCTTTCCCTAAGTATCATCTTTGAAACAAGTTCTTGACAGAGGGATTCATTAGTGGTAATAATAATAATGTCATCAATATGTTTGATTCACAAGAGAATAATGTCTCGATTGAATGTTTAATGATGATTGTGTCAACATTTCTCATTTTGAAAATCATTTGATATAAGAGAGGATTTTGAGCTTTTAAACCAATCCTAATTTGAAACAATGGATTTAATCCTCAAAAATTCACTTATTTTGGCATTTAAGATAAAAACACATACAAATGAGATATATGCCAAAAAGAGGTTTGTCGAAATATGTTTGGGTCACAAGGTTAAGAGAAGGACATATGATCTCTTGAAATATTCAAATTTTCAAAAGAAACTCAAATTTCAAATTTATACGAATCATGCTCCAAAATCATGAAGATATATATATGTTTTATAACTAAAAAGCATATTCAAACATATTCCAAATATCGATAAACCAATCATGAAGAATTGCAAGATGAGACCATTGGAACCAAAGATGTAATGTAATCAGTAAGCAGAGAAAGCAGCAGAGAAAAATTTAGAAGCTCTCCAAATTCACATAGGCCGGACAATGTCTGGTTTGGGCGTACAGAGTTCGGCTCCGGGCGGACAATGTCCAGACAGTTCAGAATTGCGCTTGAAACTTCTGAAATTTTGTGATTTTTGCAATTTCGCTTCAAACACTGATTTACGTTCCATAATAGATTTGAATAACAAGTCAGGAACTTAGTTGAATACCAATTAATTGAACTTTATTTGAAGGAGATCATGAAATCAATTCACAAAAAGTGATTTTTGAGTAAAACGGGTGAAACAAATATTGATTTTCACAAGAACTTCAAATCTTGATGAAACTCGGATTTTTCTCAAACCTTTGGACTTGGATGAGTTTGAAATACCATTCCAAACTAAGACATGGAAGAGAAATTAATCCAAATGCCCAAAATCACAAGATGCACATTTTTGGTATTTTCGGGTCGATAGCCATTTTCGAGCGACCTAGGATATGAGATAATTTGAAAACTATAGGCCTTTTGAGAAAAAGTTTAATATGAACTATCTTCGAGTGAGTGAGTTCTAAAAGTTTCATGTAGAAAGTTTTGATCAAATCTCAACCCATCCTGTTTTATGAAAATGAATCGTTTTGAACCAAAACAAGATCCCGAAGACTTCAATTTTGTCGAATTCTTGCGTTTTAGCTCAAAACTCTTTTTTTTCACTTTCAAAACCTTTGAAGCTATATTTGAAACATATTTATGAAGATTTTGAAGTAATTTTGAATATTTTGGAAGTTTTCAGCTCTTTTTACCTTTTTGTTTGAAAATGACCCTTATGACCGAAATGTTTGCAAAATGTGATATAAGTTCACAATTAGGGTATACAAGGCTTCAATGACTTTGAAGTTGCTCCCCCTAAATGTGTCATCCAAGTTGTCATGAAAAATATGCAAGATATGAATATGAACTATTTGAAAAAGAGAATTCATCAAAGATCAATCAAAATAATGAATCATGAACTCCTTTCATGGTCTAAAACAAATATTATTTGAAATGCATTTCATTCAAGACCACATCATGCAAGAGCAAGGGAATGCTATTTGGCATAAATTTGATTTGCTTCCATTTGAAAAGCTTACCAAATAATATATGAATTCAATGAATGAGTTTCAAAGATAAACTAAGGATCCAAATGAACTCAAATTGAAAACTCATCCAAATAATCAAGCAAGGCTCACGAAAAAAGTTCATAAAGATAAAACACATTAATGAAAACACTTTTCATGAAGATCCAAGATTTAAGTGTGCTAGTCATTTGAAGGGAATTAGGAATTCACGTTCAAATGGACTAAGTTTTCTTAACCATGTTGGCTTCTTTATAATCATCAAAACATATGCAAACAAGTTCCAAAAATTCCAAAATAAATTTTGAGGATATATGATGCAATGAGGAACAAGATTGCATTTTATAGTGAAGCCAAAATATGATCCAAAAATTAGATATGAAAAAGACAAATGTTGGTCAGGTTTAAAGTTTCAGATTTCAGGTTTCAGAAATTCATTTTACACTTCTAAACGCACCTGAAATCTATGCAAATGACTTCCAATAATTTTGAAATAAATCATCAAGAAAGACCAATCATAGAGGATAAAATGTCATATAAAAACTTTCTTCAAATAGTCAACAAATAAAGAGATATAAAAATGACAAATCAGCCCAAAACCACGAGAAAACTGAATTTTGCAGATTTCATTTTCAATTTGTGAAAAGAGTCAATTTTGCTCAAATCAAGTCCAATTGGGATGAAAATTTGCAGAGATGATTTTCAATGCATCAAATACATTTTCCAAAAAGATTTTTCAATTAAGAGTTATGGCCAAATGATATTTGTATTAAGCAAAGGGATTGGATTTTGACAAACTTTTGCAAATTGAGTTCAAATTTGATTTTCATGATATTTTTGACATGAAAGGGCTTACATGAGTTAAACATATCATTTTGAACCAAGGCTCGCAAATATAGACCATCAAAATAGCTAAACTCATGTTTTGCATATTTATGGTATTTCGTGTCACTTCAAGTTTTTCGGTGAAATTCAAATACCCATAACTTTCAAATGAGAACTCTTTTGAGAAAGTTTTCGATATCAAATTTCTTCGGGATAGTAATATCTAAGTGTTTTGAAAAGAAAGTTTTTGCAAATTCTAAATAGATTTTGATTTGTGTTTGAAAACGATTTTGTTGAAAAACTAGATACCCGAAGATTGTTTTGAGGCTAGTTTTTGATAAGTTTTTGACATTGTTTTTCATTTAAAGCCTATAAAAACCTTTTAAATACATTTTGAAGGCCATTTTAATAAGAATTGATGATTTTTGACCTTTTGAATGAAAATTTTACATTTTGACCAAATGTGCTCAATTTAAAAACTTATAATTGTAGTTTTGAAATATTTCACATATAGGGTTGTGATGAGCAACGGAAGCACTTTTAAATTACAACCCTTAATAATGCAACAACATAAGATTTAAATTTTCATTCTTTTGAAAAATTGCATATGGATTTACAACCAAGAATAAAAGGAGAAGAATATGCAATGCAAATGTTTTAGTTTAACACATCAAAAAGATTTAAACTCTTTTCGGTACCCAAACCATACGAAGCCCTTTAGCCTTATCGCATAAGTCTTTTGGTACCCAAATTGCTTTATCTTTAGGTTTTTGAAAATGACAATTTATTGGTTTTGCAATTAAACCCTTTTTAGAGTATGAAATCAAATAAGAGTCAAAAGAACCACCTCTAAAAGGATTAGATACACTCTCATATAAATGTTGCCCTTTTAGATGACATGAGGTACGTGAGGGCTTTTTGAATGCAATGGCATTAATGTAATGAAAAATATGATGCCTCTTACTAGATGAGTGTGCAATTTTTAATTTTCCCTTTTTAAATGAATTTTTATGATCTAAAGGTGGTTTAGCAAGCGCAGCACAACTCAAGTGACATCTAGTAGGATTTTTGCTCAATCTACTTACTTTACTCCTAAGTTCATCATTTTGAATTTTAGATGTTTGAGATGATTCCGCATTAATACAAGAATAGGAGCAAGACGGTATATCATCATAAGTAGATGAACTAGAAAGTATAGCACTAAAATGACTAGATGAGCTAGGCATATCAAATGAAGATTTACTAGAACTAATACCATGGCATAGAGATGAGTCACTAGATGAATCATGGCATGAGTTTCTAGTATCATCCATACAAACATGTGAATCTATAATTAAATCATTTGACAAGTTTTCACATGAAGTACTAATGTCCACAAGTCTAGCATTTGAATCTAACCATGAATTAACAATTGAATTATTGCTAGCATGTGGAGTAGAAGTGAGTGACTCTAAAGATGGATCAATAGGGGAGTCACAAGCAACTCTAATATCTAATACACATGTTGAGCTAATAGTGTTCTTGGCAAACAAAGAATCATAAGAATTTTTCAATTCTATATGTTGCACTTTTAAAGATGAGTAATTATTTTTCAAAGTGCTAAATTTTTGAGTTAAATTTCCAAGCAAATCTTTTAATTCTACAATTATGTCCATTAGCTCATTCTTAGAGAGGTTAGAGTTTGATACCGTCGAGTCGGATGCCCAAGGGCATATAGAATTGTTTTGAGATGAAGACTCCGACTTTGACCCTTTCTTTCTACCTTTTCTTGAGCTCTTCTTGCTCGATTTATCCTTTGTCTTGCTAGGGCAAACTGCATCATCTTCGATTTTGAGCTCGCTCAAAAACTCCCTATCCTCCGCATTGAGATCATCGTCCTCGATATGCTCGGAGGTGGAACACATGTCCATTTCCTTGGACATTTCCCCATTTGACATAAGTATGTCAATGAGCTCACTTGGTGAAGTATCGGAGAGGTCACCATTCGCAAGGATAGATGTGAGGTCTCCATAGCGATCTTCCGGCAACACTTGAAGTAATTTTCTGCAAATGTCTAGATCGGAAATATTAGCTCCAAGGGCTTTGAGCTCATTTGTGATGTTGATCAAGCGATCATATATGGCGGAGAGTGTATCATGCTCCAACATCACAAATGCCTCATAGTCCCGCAATAATATACGCATCATAGCGTGTTCATAGCTAGATGTGCCAACAAATAAAGACTCAAGAGTTAATCAAACATCGTGAGCGGTCGAACACTCACTCACTAGTTTTTGCACATCATGACTAAGTGAATCAAACAACACATTTTTAGCCTTTGTATATAAAGGAAGAGTATGTTTATCCGAAGATAATGAGCTATCCATACCCTTTTGCACTAATCTCCATAATTTCAAATTTAATGCCTCAATATGAGTACTCATCATAATTTTCCAACGTGAATAATTTAAGCCATCAAATTGAGGAGCGATTAATCCAAAGTTCTCTAGCGAATTCATCCTTTCTCTCTAGTGGTTAAGCCGATATATGAGAGACCTTACTCTGACACCAATTGTAAGATCGAGGATGCCGACTAGGGGGGTGATTAGGAGGCTTTTAAATTTTCTTCCCCACTAAGCTATTTCAACAAGATAATTGTTTGAGTTAGATTATACAATAAGACTTAAAACAATTCAATCAACTAGTTGCATTCAACCATATAAACAATTCAACAAATCATGTAACAAAAGTAAATTTCGCAATTGTGTCAAGATGAATATAAAGCAAGAATGAAATACGCAATTGACACAATATTTTTACCGAGGTTTCGGAGACTCGCCTGGTCTCCCCTACTCCTCGTTGAAGCGCTCTCTCGGAGCCTCGCTTCTATATCCACGAAGGATATCTCATTAGGGTTGCTCCTTCTCCATACCGGATAGGCGAGCACCACACCTTTCACAATCCTTTGCTGGCCTCTCCGACAAACTCCAATTGGAGAGATCTCAGCTCTCCTCCGGTACCGTCTAGGCGAAGGCGATCGCCAAGAGTAACAAGCCGGATACGCTCACTTGAACAAATCAAGTGCTAGGAGCTCGAGAATGCAAATGAGATGCTTAACACTCTAGCACTAGCATGCAAATGGTGATTGAAGTGCACTAAGCATTATTAGCTTCACACAATTGCTGTCTCTCAAATCAACTCAAGATTTGGGCTCAACTCTAGCCTCTAAATGCAATAACTCAAATGCAATTGACTTGGCTAGGTTTTCAGCTGGTATATCAACACTTTGAGCACCACCAAAAGAAGGCAAACACAAAGTATTTATAGCCCTCAAAGAAAACTAGCCGTTTGCAACCAGATGCGTCATTTTTGTACAGGCCGGACATTGTCTGACAACTTCGCACACTGTCCGGCCAGTATAAAAAAAATACGCCCGTTGCAAACGAGTCAGTGACCATTTGGGGCAATTTGGAAAGGCCGGACATTGTCCGGCCACCTCAAACATTGTCTGGCCATCACAGTACAAATGAGCCAAACAGATGCATTTGTCTCTGGTTCATTTCAATGCTCAAAAAATTTGTACAGGCCCGACATTGTCCGGCCATATCGGACAATGTCCGGCCTACCCAGACAGATAGCCCAGGATGGATGCAAACGTCTCTGGTTTCATTTGCAAAAGGCTGAAAAAATTTGTATAGGGCGGACATTGTCCGGCCACTTCACACTGACAGTAAAACAAGCATAACGTTTGATCCAGAGATTCGATTGAGGTGATTTTGGCTTGTTGGAAAGATAACTCAGAGCTCTACAATTTTTTCAACAAAAGCAAGACCTAGAAAGGTCTAGAATCATCTAGAAAACTCAGAAACTTTCCAGCTGTCAAAATGTCCAATCCAAAAATCATCTCAAATGCAATTTGGGGTATTTGCACATACGGATTTGCCGTTTTCTCGCTGATGTGATAGCTGTCACTCAGCAACGACCACGACCACACAGGTCAGACATCTGATTGAAAACAGGTGGTCGATAGGTTTTGGTCGAGCGTACGCAAACGAGCCGAAGACTGGTACGACCAGTCTGAACTCCTACGACCACGCCCAAACCCTAAACAGAAAGCCGCCAAACAAGCGACACGACCACATATCAACACTGATACGATCAGAATAAGCAAATACGACCACGACTAGCTCTAGATAAATAAACTAATTCAAATAGCTGGAGATCACAACTAAGTGTAGTTTTCAAAACATTTACTCTAATGCACATGAACTACAGTTAGACTCGCTAGCAATGCAAGACACTTGTGTAAGATGATATGAATGCATCTGAGCTTCCGCACTAGATAGATTCAAGCTACTAGTTTCCGACCCCTCTTAATAGTACGGTCAAACTAGTAAAAAGAAACTTATCAACCCGGCCTGTCTCCAAACACCGAGACCGGTAAAACCCTAAGAAAACAATCCTTAATCTTGGATTTTACCTTAGGTGGAGTTTGACCTCGTGAAGCTCAACCGCTCGACGCTCGTCATCGCAAAGCTCGATCTCGCTAAGCTTGACCACGCGAAGCTCGACATCTCGACGCCTGTCTTCGCAAAGCTCGTCCTCGCTAAGCTTAACCTTACTCGGGATGTCTCATATCGTCTTCATCCTCTTCCCGCCCTTGCCTGCTTTTATCCTGCAATCAAACTGAGACTACAATACGTACACTCAATGCACAACATTAGTCTCATATATAAGTCATCATTAATCATCTCCAGAGAAACTACTCCACACAGGAGTTAGCTCAACGGTTTCTCTTTCAAATGACATGACAAACTACATTCAATGAGTAGTAAATGAATATGAGATGAAATACAATCATATAGATCGTAGATGATAAACACATACGCACACGATCTATACTACTCATATCATGATATCAATCAACCTAGATGATCAAAGTGATGAGCTCCCCCCCAACATGTGTATCGATATCAAATCCACAACTGGAGTCATCAACTTCAAGATTTATCATATAACATCTTGATCAATCAATTAGCACAAGCTTGATACATCCACTGAGCTCCCCCTCTACATATGCATCAATATCAAATCCGCAACCGAGGAAATATCTAATTCAGGGTTTACCGATAATCAACTCAACTTACTTGTGCCAAATCAGGATTTATCAAATTTGTCATTTGATCATCAAGTCTGACATCTTCAGATTAACTTTAATCATCATGGATTTATCCAAAACTTCATTAATCATCGAAACTTAGATACTAAGATCTACCTAGATCCAACAGTGTCTACTTCCGCCTGAGGGAGAAAAAGGACTACCCCTTTCTTCCTCTTCGTGGCTCCGTGCATGGATGGAGCCAGTGATGGTTCTACTGTGTAGATCCTGAAGAGAGCCATCTTTGGTTTGAAAACTTTCAACCAGAGAGAAGCAATGAAAAAGAGCCTACTTTGGAGTTAAACGAGGAGTTGCAGAAGTAGGCCCAGGTGATTCTCCACCTAGTGCATGAGGGTTTGATAGCCTAGGACGTGATTCGGGACTTTGTGAAGAACCGGATCAGTCCGTTGAAGAAGAGAGAGCACCCATGCTGGGAGGTGCTCTCAATAGAAGATGGCACCTTGGATTATAACTAGGGTAATATTTCTTTCGCAAATATTTCTTCAATTTGTGTGTTATTTTTGTTGCCTAACTGTTTGGCTACCATAGCTTTGCCAACTTCTGAGGTCGAGAGGAGGACAAATGCTCTCCTAAGACTGCACCGTGTGACCTTAGAAGGTGATTTAGGCACACCGAGACCACGGAGTATGGTCGGCAGCGGTGACAACCTGGTTCAAGAGCAACGAAGAGTAAGTTCTATTCGGTAGACTTTGCTCATGCTGACATTTGAACATCAATAATCAAAGAAGAGCCCTTTGATTGATGTAGTTGCTCGAGGGCCAATTGGTGAGGATGAAAAGGCCCATAGGTGATGAAGGTCCTTATGGTGGTTCCTCAAAGAGGTTGAAGAGGACTCCAAAGTACAAAGGGCTGACCATGCCAAAAACCAAAAAGCTGAAGGCATCAGCCCCCAATAAGGCCAAATTGAAGGCGACTACCGGGGCAGCTTCATCCAAAGCAGCTGTAACCAATTTGAAGGCGGCCGCGGTAAACATCCTGACCCTTCGTAACCCGATAAGCACAGTTGGGAATTATTTCTTTCTTGTAAGGGGGAAGGAAGTGAAGAGCAGGAAGATGAAACTCTCCTAATCCTTCGGAGGAGAAGGTTAGTGGAACCTTTGAAGGGACCCTCACCAAAGGCACTATCTTCGCTTTTGTCTCCCCAAAGTGGGGTGTCGAGTTCCCAAAATCTCCTGGGACTCAGCATTAACTAGGTAAATAGTTTCTTTTCTAACTAAGTTACAATACTTAGTTGGGAACAACCGAGTCACTCATAACTGAATGTACAGGGCTTCCTCGACCGTGGCCACATCGGCTCCAGCGAAAGAAATGGGACCAGCCATGGTCGAGGGGAGAGAAACTACTTTGGTAGTCTTCCCTACCGTGAGAGAGAGCGCAGTAGGGCCGATGGCTACGGTGGGAGTCACTGCGACTACTAAAGTTGCACCTTTGCAAGACGTCTTAGAAGACCCTGCGAGCATCATTGTCGAGGTGGTTGCAGATACGTTGCATAACGAACCCGTCAATGATGATGAAGCTAAGGTCGTGGTGGCGATAATGACCACAAAGACGGTTGTGCAGGCAGATGCATCTACCTTTTCACTGGTCGAAGAAAGCATTCAGCATATTGATCCTCAGTGCCCCATGCCGGAGATGATACCTGAAGCTCAAGACCCCAGGCAGGCGCATGATGACTTGGCTTCATCTAGCCAAGGCATTGGATTTGAACAGTTTCTTGAAGATCTTTTGGAGGTAAGTAACACCTTTACGTCATGACGTTCATTACTTATCGGGGAGTTTTTTTTCAGATATCCCTTGTGGTTCTTTTGCAGAACTCTGCTCAGCGCGACCATGGTTGGTCTGCTGATAGAGCAATTCATGGTTGTACAAGTAGAACGTGATCACGTAAAGCAGTAGGTACTTTGCTTTACCTCCATTCCTTGGGATGAACTGGATTGACAGTTTTTTAATTGTTATTGTAGGGAAAACTCTGCTTTACTAAATGAAATCGCCATGATTCACAACGAGAAAGAAGTTGCAGTGGCTGAAGCTCTGAGGGAGAACTAAGAAAAACTCTCAAAATCACTTTCATCCTTGGAAGAGAAAGCACGATTACATGATTCTCTCCAAGGAGAAAAAGAAAACTTCTCATCGGTGTGTAGTAAATTGCAACCCGATGTTGATTGTAAGTTCATCTCAGTAGAAGTTACCATTGCTTATCTGAATTGTTTAAGAACATACTATACTGAATTTGTTTCCTTCTTCGATCAGGTCAAAGAGGATTAAATCTCAAGCTGACCGAAGAGAGGGACCAATTTGAAGAGAAGTTTATCAGGCGAGGACAAGACCTCGATAAACTTCATGATACCATTAGCTACTTCCGGTCGGCCAATGATAAGGCTACAGAGAGGACAAAGTTAGTTCTCAATGAGAAGGAAAATTTGAAGGAGATTGTCAGAAACTGCAATCTCGTTGAGAAGAACACTTTGGCCAAATTGAAGGAAGTTGTGGACTCATTTGACACAGAAGTTGTCGGTCCTGAGAAGGATGAGTTATCTCTTGATGAGTCTTGCAGCCTTGTGGCAGCACAGTTCATTCGGGAGGATCTCCGGGTCTTTCAGGATGAGTTCACAAAAGCTTCGCGATCGTGACCTAGTCGATTTTAGGAAGGATATGCGACCTTGAAACGGCTTCGCGACCTCAGTAAGGTTTCGCGACCTCAATTCGAAATCTAGTGGGAATAGTAATCCTATCCATATACATATAACTAAGTCCTATCTGTTTAGGTTTAGTTAGTTATCTGAGTCTAATACATTTAGGTTCTAAGTCTGATACGTATTCATACGATTGGACTATAAATACTTTTTAATAGCTCTAGTTTAGATCATTGAATACCATCGAAGAGTAATAGAACTTATTTAAGTCTTAGGCACTTATAGTTCATTGATCGACGTTTGGCGAGTGCGTCCTAACGTTCGACGTGTAAAGATCCCTCTTTGAAATAAGGATCGTGCTATCTTTTGAATTGTGTTCTCGATCAGCTTGGGTTTCGGTAATTCTGAGTAAGATTCCGTTATTCCGCATATTAGCATCTGGGTGAGCCTAGTGCGAAAACCAAGGCAAGGTCTCAAACGGATCAAATTGGTATCAGAGCAACTATCTTGTCCTGTGGATGGTGAAGACTTGCTAAGGTTACAAAACCTCTGGTAAAACTACAGCCGATAATTCGACGGTTCCTACAGTCATGTCTCCGAAGATGTCTGACAATACCTCCATTCAAGCTAACCTAGCCGAACAAGTGGCTAAGCTCTCCACCGACATGGATACCATGCTTTCTTGGATTAAGTAGCAGGCCATGATTGTACCTTCTGAAGTTGATGCTTCAAAAGGGAAGGTTAAGGGTGTGAAGATTGGTGAAGACTTGTGCAAGACAGACGAAGATGAAGATGAAGATGACCATAAGGCCGATGACCTCGCCAACACCTCCTTAGCTGTCGGATCTTTTAAGGTCGACGCTAAGATTGATACCCATATATGATGGGGTGATCGATGCCGAGAAGCTGGATTCTTGGATCGACCAGCTTGAGACCTACTTTGACATGAAAGGGTTCAGTAGCACTCAAAAGGTGAAGTTCACACCTTTGAAGATGAAGGACCACGCTAAGACATGGTGGAAGGCCCTTGTCGCTAGTGGTGAAGCTGACGACCTTGCGTGGGGTCAAGTCAAATGACTCTTTGCGACAAGAATTCTACCCGATGGATTACCTCAAGGAGAGATGGGATCGTTGGCACAGATTGTATCAGTGTCGCGACCAATCTGTCCAAGACCACACGACGGAGTTCCGAAGACAAGCAATGGTTATTGGCATCTCGCTATCTGATCCTCAGGTATTCCGAAAATATACATCTAGACTTTAGAAATTGATCAGTGCTGAGTTGAGCCTGTTTGGCGTCCAAGACATTGCAACCGCGAGGACAACTGCTATGGCGATAAAAAAAAAAGAACAAATCCTGTAGTGACAAAAGCACAAAAGGTAATGCGACCTCGACAAAAAGAAACTCGAGTACGAAGAAGAATGCTTCGAAACCAGGCACGGGTACCTTTTGCGGGCATGTCAAGTCGCAGGACACACCAAGGATAAATGCTACAAGCTTCATCCTGAGCTTCGACCAAAGAAAACTGGACCAAAGAAAACTGGACCAGGGAAAAAAACAGCTACAGCTACTACGGCTCCACCCGAAGAAGTTGTCTGAGTGACTTCGATCGATTAGGTGGATACGACTTTGTCTCTGATGGCAATGCTGAAGGAGAAAAGGTTGGATTCACCTGATGACCATCGCGCAACATAGGACTTGTTCACTATCAATATCCAAGTGAAGCACGAAGTGGTTGCAGCAATATTCAATCCTGGAAGTCAGAAGAATTTGGATTTCGCTGGATTGGTTCGGTGACTTGGTTTGAAGACAATCACACACCCGCGATCATATCCACTAGGTTGGTTTACATCCAACGTGAACCAACAGATTACGAGTCAATGTGTGTTGAAGTTTGCGATCTCTGCTTGATATATTGATGAGGTCCAATATGACGTTGTTCCTATCGATATTTGTCAGGTGATCTTTGGGAGTCCATATCTATATGATCGTGACGCTCACTTCCATTGGCGAGTGCAAGAGTATGAGCTCACTAAAGACGGAGTTAAGTTCGTGATCAGTAGAGACATTCACGTCAACACTTCGAACTTGATTACTATAAATCAGTCCAAACAAATCATCAACGCATTTCACAATTACGTGTTGGTTATGATTTGACCAGTTGGTCAAAGTGATAGTACTCGACCCGCGTTGTCATTGGCGTGCCAAGAAGATTCTGGTCGTTTGTCGGGACTGCTGGAGAAGTACAATGATCTGTTCGAGAGTACACAGTGTCGTCCACCGAAATGTCCAGTCGAGCACAAAATTCAACTCGTGTTCGAAATGACACTTCCCAATCTGCGTATGTATTGTAACTCGGTATTGGAGAATGAAGAGATCAAAAGACAGCTTGGTGAATTGTTAAGAAATGGTGTAATCCAACCAAGTAGTCCACCTTGTGGATCTCATGTGGTGTTAGTGCCAAAGAAAGATGGGACTTGGCGTATGTGCATTGACTATTGAGTAATGAACAAGATCACCATTAAGAATCGGTACCCCAACCTTATATTGATGACCTGCTGGATCAATTGAAGCATGCTACTGTCTTCACGAAATTGGATCTAAAGTCAGGGTATCATCAAGTCATCATTCCAGAGAAGGATACTTGGAAAACCACGTTCAAAATGCGACAAGGTCTGTTCGAATGGCTGGTCATGCCGTTTGGCCTCTGCAATGCACCGACAACTTTCATGCGTCTTATGAATGATGTATTGCGACAGTTCATCGATGACTTTGTGATCATTTACCTTGACGACAAACTGGTCTATAGTCGTTCGTGGACGAGCACCTCATTCATGTCAAAAAGGTGTTCAAATAGCTTCAGCAACATTGACTTCGCCTCAACAGTAAGAAGTGCGAGTTCGGCCAGCAAACTCTATTGTACTTACGATTCTTGGTCAGCAATGGTATGTTGCAAATCGACCCGGATAAGATAAAAGTGATTCAAGAGTGGCCTCGACTGCGAACAGTTACGGAAGTGCATAGTTTTGTGGGAGCATGCCAATACCTTCAGAAGTTCATCTGACACTTCTCGCTTGTGGCTTCTCCGTTGCATGCATTAACCAGGATCGTGCAAAAGTTCGAGTGGACAGGGAAACATGAGGACACGTTTCTCTTGCTGAAGAGGAAGATCAGTGAAGCTCCTGATCTAGCTTTGTCGAATCTACAGAAACCATTCGAGCTAGAAACTGATGCCTCAGATTATGCAATGGACGTAGTGCTCATGCAAGAAGGTCGACCAGTAGCATATCACTCCGAGTTATTTCAGGGAGCTCAAAATAATTATCCGACCTACAACAAGGAGTTGTGTGCACTGCATCAGGCCGTAAAACATTGGCGGTGCTAACTTTTGGGTAAAGAGACTGTTCTCCACACCGACCACCAGCCTTTGCAATATTTGCAAATGCAATCAAAGCTACAGCAAGCTCGACATATGAAGTGGATGTCGTATCTGCAGCAGTTTAATCTGGTGATTAAGTACAAGAAGGGCGTACACAATAAACTGGCCGACATGTTGTCATGACCACCAGTTACGACCCTCTACTTATCAGCGTTCATGCAGATCGAGCCCTCTTATCATGATGACTATGCCAAAATGTACAATGAAGATCCTGATTTTCGATCAGCACTGGCTGAGCTCGAAATAGGGAAACATACGGAGTTTGTTCATCGAGAAGGACTCTTGTACAAAGGCAATTTGCTTTGTATACCTCATCAAGCACCTCGAATTCAATGGCTACAAGAAGCACATACAACGAAAGTTGCTAGACACTTTGGGGTTACGAAGACTTTGCAAAATCTTCATCGACATGTGTTCTGACCGTGAATGCAGCAAGATGCGGCTAGTTTTATTTGAGGTTGTGGTCTCTGTAGCATTTCAAAATTGACAAACCGAAAATTAGGTTTCTATACTCCTTTGCCAGTACCATCGCGACCATGGGAAATCATATCCATGGATTTCTTGGGAGGATTCCCTAAGACCTGACGTGGCTTCGACTATCTCTTTGTGGTCGTTGATTGGTTCTCCAAAATGATTATTCTCATACCTTGTTGAAAGACTATCACGGGAGAAGAAGCAGCTCGGGTATTCTTTCAACACGTTTGGACACATTTTGGACTGCTGATTTCTACTGTGTCTGATCATGATACCCGGTTCCTTAGTCACTTTTGGTGATCGCTCTTGACAATGATGGACACAAAGTTAAAGAGGAGTACTGCTTTTCATCCTCAAACTGATGGTCAAACCAATGTGGTCAATCGAACAGTTGTTCATCTCTTAAGAGACTATAACTCTAGGAATCCGAAAACCTGGGATGAAAACATACCATACCTGTAGTTTGCTTTTAGTCGAGCGGTACATTGTTCTACTGGAAAGTCGCCGTTTGAGGTATGTTTGGGATTTCTACCGCAGAGTCCATTCGACATGGAGTTTGTGATCCGTACTGTGAGACCCCCATTTGAGGATCACCTTGGTAACCGCCCAGGTAGGTTACACACAGCAGGATGACACATGAGCTCCAAACCACACAAGCATAATAATAACATTAAACAGGTAGCAGGCCAGCTTGGCCAATATTACATACCCAAAGCACCGAAAATGGCGCTAAGTAGAGTTGCTAAGAAAATAACAAGTTTATCAGAACCAGAGTCGGTATCTAAGTACCGAATACACAGCATAAAGCACAAAGCAACGACAAAAAGCTTGATTTCCATCCGCAGCGGGGTTGAAGTGGCTCCTCCCACATCTGACTTGACTTGGTGCGCAATCCTTCTAGAACGTGGGCTCGTCCGGGGCACTTCCATCTTCTCCCGGGAACTCATAACTGAAGGAATCGGGATCCTCGAATCCCTCTTCTACAGTTGGATGCAAATTGCAAGGGTGAGCACTTGGTGCTCAGCAATACTCATTCCGGGGATTATAGTAATTGTACTTACATGAGGGTGAAACATGTGATTCAGGGGTTTTAGTTTCATATAGATAGAGATATATAGATTTCCAAGTTATTTGTTCAGTAAACAGTACTTTGTCATGAAAATAGCACTTTAAACATGTTACATGTTTTCAATAAAAACATTAGATGTAGTGGTCTCCCATGAGTCACTACTTTGTTAGCTGCATTATGAAAACATTCCAAAACATTACTTGTGCTATAACCCATGGATAACTTCCACTACGAAAAGACTCCTGAACCTGGGAGTACAGAGTATCTGACACTTCTTTTACGCTTTGCAAAGGTGTACCTCTTTTTAAATCCACTGGTTCACTCGGCTTTCAAGTCGGATCAGCTCCATGTGACTTATACACATGTGACAAGGCCGAGATCACACAACGCTTTACAGTTCAGTATTAACAGTATCCCTGCCCGGTAAATAGACAATTAAGTCTCAAGTACCGTTGTGGGTCTTACCCACTGCCTTACTTCCTAGCCTCTCTGGTCTATGTTCCCTCAGGACACATAGCCTTGGTCTATGTCCACGCGAGACATACGACCATTTAAGATTACAGCCGCTCACGGCTTAATCAGGTCTAGGGCGCCTTCCTTCATTTACGCCTTTTTCTCTCATCATTTTTCTGACTCACATCACTCATGGCCGAACCTTGGCCTTCCAGTTTCCACGCGAGAAACCAGATCGTCAAACCATGCAGGGAACTGCTAATACCAAAAAGCTACTGAGTTGTGCCTGTCCCATACCAGGCAAGTGGTTGGTACGTTTACAATTCGTATAGAGACACAGCACAAGGTTCTTGTCCTTATGAATCAATAGTGAGGAACATTCACATTCCCTGGTGCGCACCGCACCCTCTCCATACAATCCAATCCTCACTACTGATCCCTTTTATCGGTTTTCTTGTCAAAACGGTTTTCATTATAACTTCTCATGTATTTGACCATTTCAAGTTTAATGTGAACATTCAATATATGAGTCCTAGGGTGACAAAAGCATATATATGAAGGTTCAATAACAAGAGGGGTTTTATGATTCATTAGGGAATATCTACTCATGTCATTCAAACATAACTTGTATTTTAACTAAACATGCATAGTAAGAAACAGTGAATATACTTCATGTGAAAATATTGGGTGAGACATGATCAAAGGAATGAGGCTTGCCTTGCAATGTTGGGTCTAAAAACTCAGACGGCTCTTCAAAGACTTCTTCCGTTCCTTCCGCTTCTGACTCTGCGGCAAACAATTAACACACAAACACATACCACATAAGCATACTGAAAATAGTTTCTATAGAAAGTATTAAGTAAATAAGTCATGCATGCAGGGGAAAAAGTTAGGGCAAGGTCACAAGGGCTCTGGTCGAAGAAACGGCTAAAAAGGATTGAACGTCGAGGGGTCGACATTCAGTTCATAGCTTTGGCATAACTGGAAACTAGTCTTAGGATGGTTTTCTGGAGAAGTGATAGTAGAGAAAGTTGTAGATCTCAACTCCAGGAATCTAAGGGGCAAGGTGGCATTTCAATTGCTCAACCAGAAGGGGTCAAACAAAGCTAATGCCAGTGGCTGACATGTACTGACACAGTGCTGGACATGGCCAGAAACTAGGGCATGGCTTAACTTTTGATCCAGGGCTCCAAATGATGCACCACTTTGTCTGGGAGGTAGGCATTACTAACAGGAACAATATGCTCAACAGGCACAAGGGCTGAAAGTGGCCGGAGGGTGGCCAAATCCGGCGATGAACTACGGTGACCTGGACATGAACTGAGTTACTGGACAGTGATCTTGGCATAGGCATAACTCACAATCTAGGCAGATCCAGGTGTCGAGCTAGTGGACAATATTGCTCAGGGTACTGGAATCTATCTAAGGGACAAGGTTTCAGGCGCTGGATCGGCCGGGAACAAATTCCGGCGACCGGCGCTGGAGAAGACGACACTGGACAAAGGGGGTTTTCGATTCAGGGCGAATGAGCTCAATTCCAAGCTTGGGAATGATCTCTAGGGTGCAACAAAGCTACTGGGGAGGTTAATTTGGCCGGAGGATCGCCGGCGTGGCCTGGCGACGAGAGCCAGTTCACTGGTGGCGCGCGATTTGGGGAGAGCTATGATCTTAGCTCGATTTTGAAAACCAGATTGGTAGGCTTGCTACAAGGAGTATGCTGATCAATTTCTTCTACTGGTACTACGGCTAATTTGGTTTAAATCAGGTAGCATTGCAGGAACAGGGGTTTTGAGCTTTTCCGGTGATCACCGGCGTTAGGGTTCGCCGGGGTGCAATTGGGTGCTATGACACGAACAGGTGGAAGAGGGGAACTCACTGGTGGCTTTGGTTTGAAGAATGGTGCAGTAGATTAGGCTGGCACCGTGAGCTCCAGAGGTTGCTCGCCGGAGAAGAAAGCAAACTCGACGGCGGTGAGAAATTAACTGGGAATTTGGCTAAGTCCTGAGCTTGTGCTTCTTCACAGTGCTGAAGGGGTTTATATAGGCATTGAGGCGAAGCTTGCGAGGGGGAACGGCGAGAGAACTTGTGCCGGGGACGAGACCGGCCGGGTGCAGCTGCGACAGCGGTGACCGGCGATGTGATTGCGCTCAGGCGGTGCTGCAGCTTTGCCAGCGATGCCAAGGCGTCTTGGAACTTCGTCCGGGAAGGCGCAGATGCGGAGGCGACAACGTAGCTCCGGCAATCGACACGTACACGCATGCAATGCCACGGCAACGGGAGCGCGCGCGCGAAAACAAGGTTCGGGAGCGCGGCCGTTTATCCGCTGGGCGAGGCGATGCACTGCTGGCACGTGCGCACGGGGTGGCTCAACCAATTACGAGTGCGGCGACCAGAAAGGATGGCCGGCGGCGAGCTCTACGGCGAGGCAACGGCGAACGGGGTGTGGTCGAACGGCACAGGGGCTAAAAAGAAGGCCCGGGCTAATTTGCAAATTCAAATCTTGCACCAGGGACTGATCTGCGATGAAAAGTTGAGTAGGGAATGGACTTGATTGCAAATCTGGAGATCTAGGAGTCCGATCTGAAATCTGATTTCGCAGCTAGGTTGCAAAAGATTTTTAGAACTTATCGGGCCAAAGTTTGGTAAGATCGGGCAAGATCTGAAGGGTTTCGACAAAATTGGGGAAAACAGTTTAGGGTAAAACAGGGTAATTAGGGTTTTAAAAAATGGCGAGGCTTGAAACTCGGCTTTAGGGTGAGATTTTGGAGATGGTCCCGAAGGGAAAAATGTTCTGAACAGCATTTAGAAGGGAATGGCTGAAGCAGATTAGGTTTTGGGGTTCGGATGTGGATTTTGGCTATTTTAGGGTTTAGCAAAAACAGGGGTGTTACAAATCTACCCACCTTAGAAACAATCTCGTCCTCGAGATTAGGGCAGGTCAGAGAATAGGAAGGGAAATTCTCGTCGGAGATCTTCTTCTTTTTCCCAAGTTGACTCCTCCTCTGAGTGATTGTTCCACTGAACTCTGCAGAATCGGAGGGTTCTTGACTTCAGCACTTTCTCTCTGGTTTCCAGAACTCTAATAGGGTATTCTTGACAAGATAAGTCTGGTTGAATCTCATTCTCTGTAGGAGATATCTGTTCTGTTGGTTTTCTCAAGCATTTCTTCAGCTGAGATACATGAAACACGTCATGAATTCCGCTCAGTTCTGGTGGCAATTCCAACTTGTATGCCATTTCACCTCGCTTTTCCAGAATTCGATATGGTCCCACATATCTAGGTTTTAACTTTCCCTTCATCTGGAATCTTCGAACTCCTTTGTATGGCATAACCTTGAGATACACATAATCGCCCTCTTCAAAAGATAGTTCTCTTCTACGGTTATCCGCATAGCTTTTCTGTCTAGATTGAGCTGTTTTCAGTTTTTCTTGTATGATCCTGACATGGGCTGTGGCTTCTTCTACTAACTGGGGTCCTAGATGTTGTTTTTGACCAATTTCTGTCCAATACAGTGGCGTGCGGCATCTTCTTCCATATAGGGCTTCATATGGTGCCATTTGCAGGCTTGCTTGGAAACTATTGTTGTATGTGAACTCTGCATACGGTAGAAATAACTCCCAAGAGTCTCCATAGTCCAAAACACAAGCCCTCAACATATCTTCCAAAATTTGGTTTACTCTTTCAGTCTGACCTCCAGTTTGAGGGTGGTAAGCGGTACTGAACTTTAACTTTGTGCCCAGGGCTTTCTGCAACTCTTGCCAAAATCTTGAAATGAACTGGGCTCCTCTATCGGAAACGATAGCCTTCGGCACTCCGTGTAGGACAACTATTCTGTTGAGATACAGCTCTGCTAAGTCCTTAGCTGTATATAGGGTCTTTACTGGGAGAAAATGTGCCACTTTTGTTAATCTATCAACTATGACCCATATAGAATCAAATCCTTTCTTCGTCCTTGGTAGTCCCACAATGAAATCCATTCCGATTTCGTCCCACTTCCACTCTGGGATTTGTAAAGGTTGTAGCGGTCCCGCAGGCTTTTGATGTTCTGCTTTCACTCTTTGGCATGTGTCGCAAGTTGCGACAAACTTGGCAATCTCTCTCTTCATTCCTTTCCACCAAAAATTTTTCTTCAAGTCCTTGTACATTTTGGTGCTGCCTGGGTGTATGGAATATGGGGTCTGATGAGCCTCTTGCATGATTAAGTCTTTGATCTCGTGGTCATTCGGAATGCAGATACGGTCATCGTACCATAGAATTCCCTGTTCATCTTCTCGAAGGTTGGTTGTATCTTTGCTCTTCATGTCCTCCTTCATCTCTTGAAGATTTGGGTCAATTGCTTGAGCTTGTCGGATTTTATCCTTCAACTCACATTCCATCTTTAGCGTAGCGATGGTTCCTTGGTCCACTAATTCTAATTGTAGCCTTTCGAAATCCTTGATCAGTTGTGTCGGCACTTCTAGCTGTGTTATCTGGTTATAACGAGACTTCCTGCTTAAAGCATCAGCTACTACATTGGCTCTTCCTGGGTGATAGTGGATCTCTAGATCATAATCCTTGATCAGTTCTAACCATCTTCTCTGCCTCATATTCAACTCCTGTTGCGTGAATATGTACTTCAGGCTCTTATGATCCGTATAAATTTCGCACTTACTGCCTAGTAGGTAGTGCCTCCATATCTTCAGTGCATGTATGACAGCAGCTAACTCCAGATCATGTGTTGGATAATTCTCCTCATGAGGTCGTAGCTGTCTAGAAGCATAAGCTATCACTTTCCTTTCTTGCATCAATACACATCCTAATCCTCGTTTGGAGGCGTCACAGAAGACTTGAAAATCCTTCTTGACGTCCGGCAGTATCAGGATTGGTGCAGTTGTCAACCTTTTCTTCAGTTCCTCAAAGCTTCTTTCACACTCCTCGGTCCAATTAAAAGGGGCATTCTTCTTCAGTAGCTGGGTTAGCGGTTTGGTAATCTTCGAGAATCCTTCTACGAATCTTCGATAATATCCCGCTAATCCCAAGAAACTTCTAACTTCTGTTGCGGTTTCAGGTTGTTTCCAATCGGTAACAGCTTGAATCTTCAACGGGTCCATAAATATTCCTTCGCCTGAGATGATATGTCCCAAGAAAGAAATCTTCTTCAACCAAAAAGCACATTTGCTAAACTTGGCATATAGCTGGTGGTCTGCCAGTTTCTGTAGCACTATCCTCAGGTGATGTACGTGTTCCTCCTCTGTCTTAGAGTTGACAAGGATATCATCCACAAATACAATGATGTACTTATCCAGGAATTCCATGAGGATCTTATTCATTAGATTCATGAATACCGCGGGCGCATTAGTTAATCCAAAGGGCATCACTGTGAACTCATGCAACCCATATCTGGTTACGAAAGCAGTTTTAGGAATGTCCTGCTCTCTGATCCTTAACTGGTGGTATCCCGATCTCAGGTCTATTCTTGAGAACACTTTTGCTTCTCTGAGCTGGTCAAAAAGGTCATCTATCCTTGGTAAGGGGTATTTGTTCTTGATGGTCATGTCGTTTAGCTTGCGGTAGTCTATGCAAAGTCGCATACTACCATCTTTCTTCTTAACAAAGAGCACTGGGGCTCCCCATGGTGATGAGCTGGATCTGATGAATCCTTTTTCTTCCAATTCAGCTATCTGCTTCTTCAATTCCTCTTGCTCATGGCCTGTCATCCGAAACAACTTTCTAGCATACGGCGCAGATCCGGGTTTCAGTTCAATAGTGAACTCTATATCTCTATTTGGTGGCAATCCGGGAAGTTCTTCTGGAAAGACTTCCGGGTACTCGTTGACAATTGGTACCTCTTCAAGCTTCACTTCTTCGATGCAGTTTAATCTCTGTAGGTGGTCGCAGATTGGAGTTCTGTCTGCATGGAATGTAATTTGCTTTCCACTGGCATTTGTCAGGGTGATTGTTTTCTTCTCACAATCCATCAATCCCTTATGCTTGGCCAGCCAATCCATTCCAAGAATGACATCCAATCCTTGAAGGTTTAGAACTAGCATGTCTGCCAGGAATTCTAGATTGCCGATACAGAAGGCAACGTTTCTACAGATAGAATTAACAATCATCCTAGCACCAGGTGACTGAATAATGATAGGATGCTCCAAAGCAACCACAGGCAAGTTATTACTCAACAAGCAATCTTTTGACATGAATGAATGAGTTGCACCGGGATCAAATAGAACAACTGAAATCTGAGAGGAGATTAAGAGTCTACCGATCACGACGTCAGTTGCCTCTCCTGCTTCAGTAGCAGTCACGAAGTTGAGTCTTCCTCCGGTGGTTGGTGTTCCTCTTCCTCTGTTGGTTTGGAATCTTCCTCCTCTAGCTTGTGGTGCTCCTCTGGCAATAGTTCGTGCAGGTGCAGGGGATTTGGCTGCCTGAGCTTTGGCAACGTTGGGAGGTAAATGCCGAAATGGACAAGTCTCTCTGTGATGTCCTCTTCTGCCACAATGGAAGCATTCTGCATTCTTCAGTGTACAGTCTCTATAGAGGTGACTCCCTTTGCATCCGGGACATGTTAGAGTTGTTGGCGATGAAGTCCTCTGGGGTCTTGGTGGTGCGGGTGGTCTGAAAGCGGCTCTGGCATATGGCGCTGGTCTTCCTCGACTAGAATTTCCTTGAAAAGGGTATGCTATGCTTTTCCTCTTGCGGTCCTCTTCTACTACACCTCTTTTCTCCTCCATTTTAAGCACTCGATTCACAAGGACTTGGAAGTCCGTGAACTCGTGTGTTGACAGGTGATACTGATATGAGTTTTGTAGGCCTTCGCAGAATCTGTCGATCTTCCGTTCTTCTGTCATGATGTCTTCTGGTGCATACCTGGCCAATTTGACGAACTCATGCAAATACTGCTTCACCGTCCTTCCTCCTTGCCTTAGATTCAAGAATTCTCTGCGTTTGGCTTGAATAGCTCCTTTGGGGACATGGTATCTACGGAACTGTTCCTTGAATTCATTCCAGGTAATTGAATTCTGATTAGGGTGTACCGTCTTGTAATTCTCCCACCACGCTGCAGCCGATCCTGTGAGCTGATGGGGTCCATATAGCAGCTTCTCTTCATCACTACACCTGACGGTATCCAATTTCCTCTCAATTTCTTGTAACCAATCGTCTGCCACAATTGGGTCTTCAGTGCAGGAGAAAGTTGGAGGACGTGTCTTCTGGAAGTCTGTCAGTCTTGCTCCAATGTTTGAACCTTCCTCGCGTCGTGTTGCGGAGTTTTGCATCAACTGTTCCAGAATTTGACTCTGTACCTCTGCAGATCTCTGTCTGTTTTGCTCCATCCATATTAATATTTCCGTCAGATTTCCTCCTTGCGGTACTGAGGCTGAAGAATTTGGCTGATCTGAGTCATCTCTAGTCCTTCTTGTTGATGTGTTTCTTGGGACTTCTTCTGAACCTTGGATTCTACCTCTGGTGTTCACCATTCTGTTCTGCCAAGATAATTGAGACAAGACTACTGATTCAAGAGAGCACAGATTGATCATAAGCTGAAAGGAAAGATCAATCCAAGAGATTGGATTGGAACATGCAATTTCCATTTTCAAAGATTTTCTAAAGATACAAGGTTTTCACCTTTACAGCTTTGGAGTTACCAACAAACAATACAAACAAGGCAGCTACTACAACAAGAGCTAAAGACTAACGGTTACAAGGGCTAGAGCAGAAGGGTCAAGCTGAAGAGAAAACTACGATCTCCTGTCGGTCTTGGAAGAACTGCAAGGTTCCACTTCTTCAGGGTCTTCCTCCTCTTGATCTTCGTCGGCATCCATAGGGTCCCATTGCATGTTGTTGTCCTCTTCTTCCTCGGATGAATCATTGGTGTCGCATGTAGCAATCTCTTTTCCTTTGCCTTCAGGAACTTCCTTCCCTTTCGCGAGAGTAGAATACTCTGGTGCAGGGGTGTTGATCACAATACCACGCGAAGCAGGCGTGAAATAACCCAGGTAATCCCTAGGTCTTCCCACACTCTTGCGGGCTGTGAGTCTTATCTTCAAGCGGTTCCTCTTGTTCACCGATCCTTCGTCTTCGACTTCTCGAGCTTTGCTAGGTTCAGCCAACTCCTGAATCTGTTTCTCTTTCTCTTGGAGTTCTGAGCGAACCTTCGCAAGCGCTCCTTCGAGATAGTGACGGTCATCCCGAGCATTCTCATGCTCACGCAGCAACCGAGTGTAGCTTGATTCCAGGACTTGGACTACATCTCTGGTTTTAGTCAGGATGGCGTCTCTCTGGTTGTTGGAGGGATGAACAGTTCGACGATCTGATCCGGGGACTTGGTAGGGTACAAAACAGAAAGGAGAACCTATAAGAAAGTCATCGTACAGCTGGCGGATGGTACCTATTGCACGACGAGCAGCGTCTTGGATAGCATCTTCTTCTTCCTGTCTACAAGCTTCCTTTCTTGTTGATCCTCTCCCGATCTCTGGGATCTCGTACACAATCACCGAGGCACGGAAACCAAAAGGTCTACCATCGACTTCTTCTCGACGGACGTAGTATACGGGTCGCTGATTGTCTCTTGCTCCCAGAAATTGCAACATCATCCAAAGCATCAATGCCCATGATCCCAACTCGTCTCCGTGAATCAGCTTCTTACCAGGGGCCATCTGCGATGATGAGACACGGAACACTTAAAAGTAGGAAAACGGTTTTGAAAATTTTCAAATAGTACTCATTATGCTTTTCTTAAACAAATTAGGTTTTTCACAATTAGATTTTTACCAAATAATCTAGCGATTCTCTACTTTAGGGACGCCCATTCTAGTAAGGGTCACGACCTACAGTCAAGCTTCATGCTCTGATACCATTCGCTATTTGTAACACCCCTGTTTTTGCTAAACCCTAAAATAGCCAAAATCCACATCCGGACCCCAAAACCTAATCTGCTTCAGCCATTCCCTTCTAAATGCTGTTCAGAACATTTTTCCCTTCGGGACCATCTCCAAAATCTCACCCTAAAGCCGAGTTTCAAGCCTCGCCATTTTTTAAAACCCTAATTACCCTGTTTTACCCTAAACTGTTTTCCCCAATTTTGTCGAAACCCTTCAGATCTTGCCCGATCTTACCAAACTTTGGCCCGATAAGTTCTAAAAATCTTTTGCAACCTAGCTGCGAAATCAGATTTCAGATCGGACTCCTAGATCTCCAGATTTGCAATCAAGTCCATTCCCTACTCAACTTTTCATCGCAGATCAGTCCCTGGTGCAAGATTTGAATTTGCAAATTAGCCCGGGCCTTCTTTTTAGCCCCTGTGCCGTTCGACCACACCCCGTTCGCCGTTGCCTCGCCGTAGAGCTCGCCGCCGGCCATCCTTTCTGGTCGCCGCACTCGTAATCGGTTGAGCCACCCCGTGCGCACGTGCCAGCAGTGCATCGCCTCGCCCAGCGGATAAACGGCCGCGCTCCCGAACCTTGTTTTCGCGCGCGCGCTCCCGTTGCCGTGGCATTGCATGCGTGTACGTGTCGATTGCCGGAGCTACGTTGTCGCCTCCGCATCTGCGCCTTCCCGGACGAAGTTCCAAGACGCCTTGGCATCGCTGGCAAAGCTGCAGCACCGCCTGAGCGCAATCACATCGCCGGTCACCGCTGTCGCAGCTGCACCCGGCCGGTCTCGTCCCCGGCACAAGTTCTCTCGCCGTTCCCCCTCGCAAGCTTCGCCTCAATGCCTATATAAACCCCTTCAGCACTGTGAAGAAGCACAAGCTCAGGACTTAGCCAAATTCCCAGTTAATTTCTCACCGCCGTCGAGTTTGCTTTCTTCTCCGGCGAGCAACCTCTGGAGCTCACGGTGCCAGCCTAATCTACTGCACCATTCTTCAAACCAAAGCCACCAGTGAGTTCCCCTCTTCCACCTGTTCGTGTCATAGCACCCAATTGCACCCCGGCGAACCCTAACGCCGGTGATCACCGGAAAAGCTCAAAACCCCTGTTCCTGCAATGCTACCTGATTTAAACCAAATTAGCCGTAGTACCAGTAGAAGAAATTGATCAGCATACTCCTTGTAGCAAGCCTACCAATCTGGTTTTCAAAATCGAGCTAAGATCATAGCTCTCCCCAAATCGCGCGCCACCAGTGAACTGGCTCTCGTCGCCAGGCCACGCCGGCGATCCTCCGGCCAAATTAACCTCCCCAGTAGCTTTGTTGCACCCTAGAGATCATTCCCAAGCTTGGAATTGAGCTCATTCGCCCTGAATCGAAAACCCCCTTTGTCCAGTGTCGTCTTCTCCAGCGCCGGTCGCCGGAATTTGTTCCCGGCCGATCCAGCGCCTGAAACCTTGTCCCTTAGATAGATTCCAGTACCCTGAGCAATATTGTCCACTAGCTCGACACCTGGATCTGCCTAGATTGTGAGTTATGCCTATGCCAAGATCACTGTCCAGTAACTCAGTTCATGTCCAGGTCACCGTAGTTCATCGCCGGATTTGGCCACCCTCCGGCCACTTTCAGCCCTTGTGCCTGTTGAGCATATTGTTCCTGTTAGTAATGCCTACCTCCCAGACAAAGTGGTGCATCATTTGGAGCCCTGGATCAAAAGTTAAGCCATGCCCTAGTTTCTGGCCATGTCCAGCACTGTGTCAGTACATGTCAGCCACTGGCATTAGCTTTGTTTGACCCCTTCTGGTTGAGCAATTGAAATGCCACCTTGCCCCTTAGATTCCTGGAGTTGAGATCTACAACTTTCTCTACTATCACTTCTCCAGAAAACCATCCTAAGACTAGTTTCCAGTTATGCCAAAGCTATGAACTGAATGTCGACCCCTCGACGTTCAATCCTTTTTAGCCGTTTCTTCGACCAGAGCCCTTGTGACCTTGCCCTAACTTTTTCCCCTGCATGCATGACTTATTTACTTAATACTTTCTATAGAAACTATTTTCAGTATGCTTATGTGGTATGTGTTTGTGTGTTAATTGTTTGCCGCAGAGTCAGAAGCGGAAGGAACAGAAGAAGTCTTTGAAGAGCCGTCTGAGTTTTTAGACCCAACATTGCAAGGCAAGCCTCATTCCTTTGATCATGTCTCACCCAATATTTTCACATGAAGTATATTCACTGTTTCTTACTATGCATGTTTAGTTAAAATACAAGTTATGTTTGAATGACATGAGTAGATATTCCCTAATGAATCATAAAACCCCTCTTGTTATTGAACCTTCATATATATGCTTTTGTCACCCTAGGACTCATATATTGAATGTTCACATTAAACTTGAAATGGTCAAATACATGAGAAGTTATAATGAAAACCGTTTTGACAAGAAAACCGATAAAAGGGATCAGTAGTGAGGATTGGATTGTATGGAGAGGGTGCGGTGCGCACCAGGGAATGTGAATGTTCCTCACTATTGATTCATAAGGACAAGAACCTTGTGCTGTGTCTCTATACGAATTGTAAACGTACCAACCACTTGCCTGGTATGGGACAGGCACAACTCAGTAGTTTTTTGGTATTAGCAGTTCCCTGCATGGTTTGACGATCTGGTTTCTCGCGTGGAAACTGGAAGGCCAAGGTTCGGCCATGAGTGATGTGAGTCAGAAAAATGATGAGAGAAAAAGGCGTAAATGAAGGAAGGCGCCCTAGACCTGATTAAGCCGTGAGCGGCTGTAATCTTAAATGGTCGTATGTCTCGCGTGGACATAGACCAAGGCTATGTGTCCTGAGGGAACATAGACCAGAGAGGCTAGGAAGTAAGGCAGTGGGTAAGACCCACAACGGTACTTGAGACTTAATTGTCTATTTACCGGGCAGGGATACTGTTAATACTGAACTGTAAAGCGTTGTGTGATCTCGGCCTTGTCACATGTGTATAAGTCACATGGAGCTGATCCGACTTGAAAGCCGAGTGAACCAGTGGATTTAAAAAGAGGTACACCTTTGCAAAGCGTAAAAGAAGTGTCAGATACTCTGTACTCCCAGGTTCAGGAGTCTTTTCGTAGTGGATGTTATCCATGGGTTATAGCACAAGTAATGTTTTGGAATGTTTTCATAATGCGGCTAACAAAGTAGTGACTCATGGGAGACCACTACATCTAATGTTTTTATTGAAAACATGTAACATGTTTAAAGTGCTATTTTCATGACAAAGTACTGTTTACTGAACAAATAACTTGGAAATCTATATATCTCTATCTATATGAAACTAAAACCCCTGAATCACATGTTTCACCCTCATGTAAGTACAATTACTATAATTCCCGGAATGAGTATTACTGAGCACCAATTGCTCACCCTTGCAATTTGCATCCAACTGTAGAAGAGGGATTCGAGGATCCCGATTCCTTCAGTTATGAGTTCCCGGGAGAAGATGGAAGTGCCCCGGACGAACCCACGTTCTAGAAGGATTGCGCACCAAGTCAAGTCAGATGTGGGAGGAGCCACTTCAACCCCGCTGCGGATGGAAATCAAGCTTTTTGTCGTTGCTTTGTGCTTTATGCTGTGTATTCGGTACTTAGATACCGACTCTGGTTCTGATAAACTTGTTATTTTCTTAGCAACTCTACTTAGCGCCATTTTCGGTGCTTTGGGTATGTAATATTGGCCAAGCTGGCCTGCTACCTGTTTAATGTTATTATTATGCTTGTCTGGTTTGGAGCTCATGTGTCATCCTGCTGTGTGTAACCTACCTGGGCGGTTACCAAGGTGATCCTCAAATGGGGGTCTCACACGTACCTCAGCGTAGAATAACAAGGAAGTATCTTATCAGGATCATGCACAAAAGTTTCTGGAAGGTATTCAACGGCTCTATGGTGAGGTTGAACAGAACTTCCTACAAGCTCAACTCAAGTACAAGGCGCGACATGATTGGCATCGAGTTGATGCTCAGTTCCAAGAAGGTGATATGGTATGGCTATATTTGAGTAAGGAGAGGCTTAAAGGTGAAGGAAAAAAGCTAAAACCAATTCATTATGGTCCTTTTTGGATTTTGCATAAAGTTGGTAATAATACTTGTCAGCTTGAGTTACCTCCATACATGGATATTTATTCAATTGTCAATATTGAGCACCTCAAACTCTTCGAGCCTTCAATGATGGATGATGAGATAGATACCATCGTACCATCTGATGAAGACTTGGTCTATCAACAAGAAGAACCTCTACCTGACGACGTGATCTTGGAGAAGAAGGTGACTACCACCCGCAGTGGCCCATGAGAGTCTTTTCGAATCAGCCAGAAAGATCAACTAGCACGTGCGGCAAAGTGGTACACCCGAGAAGATGGTCAAGCTCAATTTCCACATCTCCAGTTTTGATCACATGGTTGCCAACGGGGGTTGGCTACTTCTCATCAGGGGAGTCATGATCCGGGAGGATCTCTGGGTCTTTCAAGATGAGTTCGCAAAAGCTTTGCCACCGCAACCTAGTCGAGTTCGGGAAGAATACACGACCTTGAAAAGGCTTCGCGACCTCAGTAAGGTTTCGTGACCTCGATTCGAACTCTGGTCAGAATAGTAATGCGATCCATATACATATAACTAAGTCCTATCTATTTAGGTTTAGTTAGTTATCCGAGTCAAATATGTTTAGGTTATTAAGTCTGATACGTATTCATATGATTGGACTATAAATACTTTGTAATAGCTCTAGTTTAGATCATCGAATACCATCGAAGAGTCATAGAACTTATTTAAGTCTTAGACACTTATAGTTCATTCATCGACATTTGGCGAGTGCGCCCTAACGTTCGACGTGTAAAGATCCCTCTTTGAAATAAAGAGCGTGCTATCTTTTGAACTGTGTTCTCGATCAGCTTGGGTTTGGTAATTCTAAGTAAGATCCCGTTATTCCGCATATTAGCATCTGGGAGAGTCTATTGCGAAAACCAAGGCTAGATCTCAAACAGATCACCAGTCTAATTCTCTTGTCGCCAATATCCCAGGGTTTATGAGGAAGCGCAAGGAGGCACTGAAGACTGACGTCAATGAAGTGGCTTCTACTATACTCTGCAAACTCAGACACCACCATGGAAAACATTATTTTTGACAGCGAGGATCAACTGAATGCAACTAGGGCTGATATCAAGGTTCTTGTAGAAAAACTACTACATGATCTCGACTTCCTTGATGTATTGTTTCTTATTGTACCTTTTGAGAGGTTGACAACAGATATGAAAATACAATGATCTTGATTTATTGTACCTTGCAAATACACATGATTAGTAGAATTTCAAATAATTTGAACAAAACATCGAAATGTTTGGTACTTTCCTTGTTTTAATGCCATAGTCGTATTCTCCCTAGCCCCCTCCTACGGCCATGAATACATGATGGTGTGGTATTATGGTCGCAGGAAAATGTATGGCATGGTGGATCGAGAACGGGTAAGGCAATCGCTTATGCGTGAGATGACGGCTTAGAAAGGGATGCTTTGACTATTTGTGATCACATGGTCGCAAGGACAAACATTTAAAGGTAACGATTCAAGCTTGTTGCGAACTGACAGCCACTCAATTGATCTGAAACATTCTATCAAGTCTCTAAGCATTGAGAAACGACTTACAGGGAGGTGTCTTGATTAGATGCGATCATGAGATCGGTCGGCGAATCCACTTGGGCATTACATTTAAGTGTCTCTTTGCGACCAGCCCCTGGGCGTGGCCCGAGAAAAAGATAGGAGACAAGAGAGGAGATAACTACAACATCAAGATGGAAAAATGTTTTTTATTGAATATAGATAAAAAAAATGGAAAAGACTTACACATAAAATTTGTGTAGTTGGTCGATGTTCCATGTAATGGAGAGAACACTGCCATCCTCCATAGCTAATCGAGGCGATCCAGGTCGCGGAAAGGAGACCATAGTGTAGGGACCTTCACATTGGGGAGAGAATTTGTGGCGATTAGACTGGTTTTGGATCTTTTGCAAAACCAGGTCTCCCACATGAAGACTACGTGGTCACACTGTTGAGGGAAATCTCCACGAGGCTAAGTCCAGGTAAGTTGCGTCACATTTGCCCGGGGACGTGGCCTCCGGTGCCTGCCCTGGGCGCCGCCATTTGCCCGGGGACCTGGCCTCCGGTGCCTGCCCCGGGCGCTGCCTTTTGCCCGGGGACATTGCCTCCGGGGCATGTCCCGGGCGCTGTCGTTTGCCCGGGGACCTGGCCTCTGGTGCCTGCCCCGGGCGCCGCCATTTGCCCGGGGACCTGGTCTCCGGTGCCTGTCCCGGGCGCCGCCATTTTCCCGGGGACCTGGCCTCTGGTGCCTGCCCCGGGTGCCGCCTTTTGCCCGGGGACATTGCCTCCGGGGCATGTCCCGGGCGCCGCCGTTTGCCCGGGGACCTGGCCTCCGGTGACTGCCCCGGGCGCCGCCATTTGCCCGGGGACCTGGCCTCCGGTGCCTGCCACGGGTGTCGCCTTTTGCCCGGGGACATTGCCTCCGGGGCATGTCCCAGGTGCCGCCATTTGCCCGGGGACCTGGCCTCCGGTGCCTGCCCCGGGCGCCGCCTTTTGACCGGGGACATTGCCTCCGGTGCATGTCTCTGGCGCCGTCTTTTGCCCGGGGACATTGCCTCCGGGGCATGTCCCGGGCGCCGCCATTTGCCCGGGGACCTGGCCTCCGGTGCCTGCCTCGGGCGCCGCCTTTTGACCGGGGACCTGGCCTCCGGTGCCTGCCCCGGGCGCCGCCTTCCGCCCGGGGACTTGGCCTCCGGTGCCGGTCCCGGGCGCCGCCTTTTGCCCGGGGACGTGGCCTCTAGTGCCTGCCCCGGGCGCCGCCCTTCGCCCGGGGACATTGCCTCCGGGGCATATCCCGGGCGCCGCCACCTGCCCGGGGACATGGCCTCCAGTGCCTGTCCCGGGCATTGTCGCCCTTCTAAAGGTAAAGTCTTTGGTTCTTGATCATGTGCAGGTCACGCGAGGAGCGCCTCGGGAATCAGCGGCCACCTGTCAAGCATCCGAGGCACCTGACCTGGAGAAGGACGTTGCTACCCCTCAATCCGACGGTATCGTCCGGGGTAGTTTAGTCTTAGCCCTTGTACCCCCTATTGTAAGGACAAGTCATTCATTATTGCTAGAATAGCCAAACTCACAGGTGTGCTCCCGAAGCCTCTCCCCGAGAGAGTCTCCCCAGCCGACTCCGGTCGGGAGCACGCCGACAGGACTAGGGCCCCCACCGGGACCCAAATCTATATAAATCCTCGTGTCACTTGCTGTGGTTGTCCGGCGGGGGAGGACCGGTCACCCGGTCAACCCGCGCCGCGTTTTGTTCGCTAGGATCGTCCGCGAAACCTGCCGGGGTATTCGCAATACCACTACAGTTGGCGCCGTCCGTGGGGACTCGTGACAAGACGCCATGGCTCCCCCAAGAACAAGGGCCCGCGCACTTCCCGGTGACGTCGGTCTCAGAGACCCGGCGCTGCCCGTCCGGGACACGACTGTCCCGGCGCTTCCGCCCGGAGGCGGCCAGACCCAGGTACCGCCTCCCACCTTCCCTCTTAACTTAGGTGCTTCTACCTCCGGGTCGCTCCCGGTGAACGCTGGAACCTCGGCCGGGACCAGTCTCCCCCCGACGGCTACCCCGGCTCCCCGGGACGCCCTGCTCGAGGCTTTAGTGGAGGGCCAGCTCCGCGCCCAGCGCTCTATGGATGAGCTGCTCTGCATGCTGGAGCGGCAACCGGCCCCCACATATGCGCCGTACCCATATCCGGGGACCATGCCCCCGTTTATGGGTCACCCAGCGGTTCCTCCGGTCTCCGGAGGTTTATCCGCCCCGTATGACCCCAGTGGGGCTACCCTCCCCCTGCTGTTCCTCCGGTCTCCCGGCGGTTCCTCCGGTCCTTCCCGGTACTGGGAGGGTACTTCATGCCCAGGCCCTTCGTGGCACCGGGGGGATACCCCGTTCTGGGCCCATTCCCGGGGCCGGGGGCCCAATACATGCCGGGGGTTTTCCCTGCGCCGGGAGCCAGTCCTGCCCCGCGCGTCGCGTTCCCCGCACCGGGGGCGGTCGACAGAGCAGCTCCCGTGCCTCAACGGACTTCCCCCCGCATCGGCTCCCCGGTTCCGAACGTCGCCGCGGGGACTCCCCCCTCGCCGGTTCCGAACATTACAGGGGCTTCCCCCTTTCCGGCTCCGGTCGTCGCCACGGGGCTCCCTCCACTTCGGTTCCGAACGTCGCCGCGGGCGCCCCCTCCCCGGTTCCGGATGATACGGGGGCTTCCCCCTTTCCGGTTCCGGGGGTCTCCGCATGGGGCTCCCCCCAGCCGGCCCCGATAGTCTCTGGGCCGGCAGCTACAGTGCATGAGCTCCCTCCTCCCCCGGAGCCGCCCCCGAGGGTGCCCCCGGCGGACCAGATCTGTTTCTCCCAGGAGGAGGTCGAGCGAATGCATTTACCCAAGCGCGGGGAAGAACTTCCCCCTGGCCGTGGGCGCGGAGAGCCTCGCTCTCGCACCGGTCGGGGGAAGAGACCCGCCGAGGAGCCAACATATCCGGGGGAGAGCTCGGACATTCGGGAACTCAGCCCCAGCCCGGAAGAGAAGCGTCGCTACCGCCACTCCGGCGGACCTCTCGGGCCGCTTCCCGACTCCGATAACGAGGGCGTGTCCCCCGTCAAAGGAGACAGCGACTGGGACTCTCCCCAAGAAGTGCAGGGGGCTAATCAGCCCCTGTGCCGCAGACTTCGGAGCATTCGCTGGCCGCGGCCCTATCGTCCGCCGCACATCGAGTACTATAACGGTGAGGCCGACCCTTACGAGTTTGTGCAGGAATACTCCACGGCCATCTCGGCGGCTGGGGGGCACGAGACGGTGTAGTGCAACGTCTTCCCCCTCTACCTCACCGGGATCGCCCTGTCCTGGTTCTACAACCTGAAGGTTGGCTCCATCAAGTCTTTCGCGCAGCTCAAGCGTGAGTTCTGCGCGAACTTCCAGGGGAACTACGTGCGTCCCCTGGACTCCTCACAGCTGTACACCGTCCGGCAGAGGACGGGGGAGACCATCCGGAGCTTCTTCAAGCGCTTCGCCCAAGTGAAGAGCAAAGTGGCTCACGTCCCCGACTCTACGGTCATCGAAGCGTGCAAAAGCGGGATCCTCCCGGGGGAGCTCCATCGGAGGCTCTCCCGGACCTGCCCCTCCTCCGCCGACGAGCTCTTCAACATACTCAAAAAGTACGCTCGGGCAGAGGAAGATGACCTTTGGAAGAAGACCCAGGGGGCTCCCGCCCCCGCCGACCGGGGGGCCAGGGACTCCCTCAAACGCCCCAGGCAGGGGGGGGCATAACGAGCCACAGCCTCGGGACACCTTTGTCCTCGAGGGTGGAGGCGGCTCGCGCGACCCCCCGAGGGGCAACCGCCCCTTCCCCAAGTCGAAAGGCCATGGGGGAGGACAGTCTTCCCGCGGTCGGGAAGGCCCCGCGGGGAGAGGCAGGGAAGGACCGTGGTGCAGCTTCCACGGGTCCAGTACCCATGCTACCCGGGAGTGCCACCAGCTGCTGCAGCACTTCGCGGCGTTCCTCGACCAGCATGGGCAGGGGGGGGACTCCGGCCTTCTTGCCCCCTCGGCCAGCTGTTCCGGCCCTTCCCGCCCCCGCGGGGGGTCAGCAAGGGCAGGTGCAGGAGGGGGAGCCTTCAGAAACTCTCCCCGTCCAAACTTCCCAGCACCGTATCAACGTCATCGTGGGAGGGTCCGCCTCCGGGCGAGACTCTAAGCTCCAGCGCAAGGAGTACGCACGCGAAGTCAAGGTGGTGGGGGTGCTGCATACGTCTCCGCCACCCAAGTGGTCGGATGCCCCCCTCACCTTCACGGTGGAAGACACGCGCGGGGTACGCTTCCCCCACGACGATGTGCTCATCGTCTCTGCCACCATCTACAATTGCCACCTGGCCCGCATCCTCGTGGATGGCAGGAGCTCTGCCGACGTCCGCTTCCTGAAAGCCTTCAGGGAGATGCAGGTGGATGAGAAGCTTCTGTAGCCCGCGGCAGGGCCCCTGCAAGGGTTCGTCCCGAGGAAGGCGATCCACCCCGTGGGGAAGGTGGATCTCCCCATGACATTTGGCACCCCGGAGAACTACCGGATCGAGATGGTCCGATTCAACATAGTGGACCTCCCCTCCTCCTACAACGCGATCATGGGGAGGACCATGATCAACCGCCTGGGGGCTGCCACCCATCCCCGGGCCGCACGGCGTGATCAACTTCCGAGGAGGCCAAGACATGGCTCGTGCTCTATACGAGCGTGCCGCCGCCGCAATAGGAAGCGTCAACATCATAAAGGCGCCCGGGGGGGAGATCTCTCCCCCAGAACCAGACATCGCGGCGATACCTCCTGGGAGGCCCCTCCCCAAGCCGCGTCCTGAAGGGGGCCTCCGGAAGGTCCTGCTGTCCCCGGACGACAGGGACAAAACCGTCTAGATCGGGGCGGAGCTCCCCGAGGAGCATGCAATGCAACTGGCGGCTTTCCTGCGCGAAAACTCCGACGTCTTCGCGTGGAAGCCTTCGGACATGCGGGGCGTCACCTGGGAGGTCATTGAGCACAAACTCGCGGTGACCCCCGGTCACCCCCCTATCAACCAGAAGCTGAGGAAACTCTCCCTTGAACGCCAAGAGGCAATCAAGGGGGAGATCGCCCGACTCTGAGAGGCAGGGTTCATACGGGAGGTCCTGCACCCTGAGTGGCTCGCGAACCCCGTCCTCGTGAAGAAGTCAAATGGCAAGTGGCGGATGTGCGTGGACTTCACCGATCTCAACCGCGCCTACCCCAAGGACAACTTCCCACTCCCGCGGATTGACCAACTGGTCGACTCAACCACGGGGTGCGAGTTGATGAGCTTCCTGGACGCCTACTCGGGCTACCATCAAGTCCGGATGGCGGAAGGGGACGAGGAAAAGACGAGTTTCATAACTCCCCTCAGAACGTTCTGCTACGTCCACATGCCCTTCGGGCTGAAGAATGCGGGGGCGACATTCCAGTGCCTCATGACGCTGGTCTTCAAAGACCAAGTCGGCCACAACGTCGAAGTCTACGTAGACGACGTGGTCGTCAAAAGTCCCCGCGCAGCCGCCCACGTCAACGACCTAGCGGAGACCTTCCGCAACCTCCGCTCGTATGGGATGAAGCTCAACCCGGAGAAGTGTGCCTTCGACGTGCGCGGGGGGAAGCTCCTGGGTTTCCTCGTGTCCCAACGGGGCATAGAGGCAAATCCTGGAAAGATCCGGGCGTTCCTGGATATGCCCCCGCCGCGCTCTGTCAAGGACATCCAGTGGCTCACCGGCCGCTTAGCCGCGCTGAGCCACTTTGTCTCGCGGTCGGGGGAACGAGGCCTCCAATTCTTCAAGATCCTCCGGGGGCTCGAGGGGTTCCGATGAACCCCCGAGGCCCAGGAGGCCTTCGACGACCTCAAGAAGTACCTCACGAGCCCTCCAATGCTGGTGAGTCTGTCTCCAGAAGAGCCCTTGCTCCTCTACCTTGCCACGACCCCGGTCGCCGTCAGCACGGTATTGGTGAAGGAGCAAGGGGGGCAGCAGCGTCCCGTGTACTACGTGAGTGAGGCCCTCCAGGGGGCCAAAACTCGGTACACGGAAATGGAGAAGATCTGCTACGCCCTCCTGATGGCATCCCGGAAGCTTCGCTAGTACTTCCTGGGACACCCCATCAACGTCTCGTCGTCCCTCCCCCTGGGGGAGGTGCTGCGGAACAAAGAGGCCATCGGCCGGATTGGGAAGTGGGGGGCCGAGCTCGCCCCCTTCTCCCTGTCCCTCACAGGCCGCTCCGCCATCAAGTCACAGGTCCTCGCCGACTTCGTCACGGAGTGGACTCCTGCCTCCGGGTCCGGGGACGAAGACCTCCCCGCACCGCCCCGACGCAGTGACCATTGGACACTCATGTTCGACGGGTCACTGTGTCTCGCCGGGGCTGGTGCGGGAGTAGTCCTTCGGAGCCCCGAGGGGAAGGAACTCGAGTACGCAGCGCGGCTTGAGTTCCCCGCAACCAACAACGTCGCCGAGTATGAGGCTTTGCTCCTCGGGTTGCGCCTTGTGTGCTCCCTGGGGATCCGGCGCCTCCTAGTGAAGGGAGATTCTCAGCTCATAGTTTGCCAAATGGACAAGTCTTACCTGTGCCACGACACAAACTTGAGTCTTTATTTGCAGGAGGTACGAAAGATGGAGAGGCACTTCGACGGCCTCGAGGCCCGGCATATCCCTCGAAGGGACAATGACCGGGCCGACGCCTTGGCCCGGGCAGCAAGCGCCCGGGAATCGCTCCCCAAGGGGGCCTTCCTGGAAATCATCACGAATCCCTCGGTGGCCTCCCCGGACAAGGGCGACGAGCCTCGCGTCCCAGAGGTCGCCGAGATCACCCGGACTCCGTCATGGATGGACCCCCTCGTCCCCTTCATCAAGGGGAAGGGGGACCCTCCTAACGAGACCGAGGCTAAGCGCCTTCGGGCCAAAGCCCGGGCATATCTCCTGCTAGAGGGGAAGCACTACAAGCAGGGGGCTTCCGCTCTCCTGCGCTGCCTCCCCCGGCCAGAGAGACTCCAACTTCTTGAAGACATCCACGCGGGGAGCTGTGGCTCTCACCTAGCCCCGCGTGCCATTGCGGCCAAGGCTCTCCGGCAGGGCTTCTATTGGCCCACAGTCATGCGCGACGCGCGAGACCTTGTCTCCGCGTGCGAGGCTTGCCAGAAGATGGCCAAGGGTTCAAACCTCCCCCTTATAGCGCTGTGGACTATCCCCATCACTTGGCCCTTCGTGCGCTGCGGGATGGACCTCCTAGGGCCCTTACCCCCAGCGCCCGGAGGATACAAGTATGCGGTGGTCGCGGTCGACTACTTTACAAAGTGGGTAGAGGTGGAACCCTTGGCCAGCATCACGTCCCGGGCCGTCCAGCGGTTTTTCTGGAAAAAAGTCATGTGTCATTTTGGTGTTCCTTGGGAAATCACTGTTGATAATGGGACCCAATTCGACTCGGCTTATTTCCGGGAATTCTGTGAAGGCCTGGGGCTCGTCATCCACTTAGCCTCAGTGGCCCATCCCTGGAGCAATGGGGCTGTCGAGAGGGTCAACAGCATGATCCTATAGGGGTTGCGTCGGCGACTCGAGCAGGCCGCTTCTAAGCGGGGTGCATAGGCAGAGGAGCTCCCTAGCATCCTCTGCTCCATACACACAACCCCGAGTCTACGGGGCCGAGGTAGTCCTCCCCCCGGAGATTGGCTTCCGGTCGCTGCGAGTCGAGCTCCTAGACGGAGCTACGACCGCAGCGTACCAAGCCAACGAGGCCAACCAGCGGCTGGAGATCGACCTCGTGGAGAAGGAACGCGATGAGCGCTCCTCCGCCACGCCATCTACGAGTGCGAGATGATGCTCGCATACAACCAGCGCGTGCGCGAGAGGGCCTTCCGCCTTGGGGACCTTGTCCTCAAGCGCGTCACAGACCCCCAAGCCCAGGGTAAGCTCTCCCCTAAATGGGAGGGCCCCTACAGGATCTCCACGGTCCTGGGCTCGGGGGCTTACAAGTTCTCCAACCTCCAAGAGCAGGAGCTAAAGCACACGTGGAACTTGCGTTTACTTCGCAAGTTTTACATCTGGTGTACACAGGCCCGTCCCCTCCCCCGGAGCGATCACGCCGGAGGGGGAGGGGGACATTGTAATTACCTTTCCCTCCCCTCTCGCGACTTCGCAGGGGGAGGAGTTGTATTTTGTCGCATTATCAATACAACTGGATTTTTCTGTTCAACTGTCATTGCAGGTTCTTCACATTACCGCCCCTAACGGCGATGCCCTCCCCGCGAGGACGCCCTCCCCGTGAGGAAGTGGGCTCAGACCCAACAAGTCCCTCCTGTAGGGCGGCTTACGATCAGCCCTCGTGGACTGAGGGTGTAAGCGGCAACCCGGTCCTCCGGGACCGTGGTAACGAGTCACTTTGGGAGACTAGTCCCCTGCCCAAATACTCAGACCCGTCATCGGGCACATCCTCCTCCGGGAGTCGATAGTATCCCCAGTGGGATGGATTTCTTGGATATTCTTCTCCGGAGACCTTATTCCATGCTCCCCGTTCTCACGGCGACCGGACGATTGTCTCCCGGAAGGTTTATCTCCGGAAATCTCATCTCGGGTTTTCTCGGATATTTCTTTCCCGGAGACCCTATTCCCGGCTCCCCGTTCTCACGGTGACCAGACGATTGTCTCCTGGAAAGCTCACCTCCGGAAATTTCGTTGGGTTTTCCCGGATGTTTCTTCCCCCGAGACCTTATTCTCGGCTCCCCATTCTCACGGCGACCGGACGATTGTCTCCTGGAAGGTTTATCCCCGGAAACCTCGTTTTAGAATTTTCTAACTTGGAAAAATTCTTATGTCACAGGTCTTCACCTTCACCCCGAGGGTTTTGTCACCCCCACAGCGCGCGAAGCTACCCTCCGGCCCGCTGTGGGCGGGGGGGGGGGGATAAGGAACCCCCGGGTGTCGACCGCACCATCCACGAGCAAACTTAGCTCATTCTTATCAAGAGAAGTCATCCAGACCATCCAAGAAAAATACTAAAAGCAGACTCTCAAAGCAACAAGAAGCAAACACAGCTTTATTAAGCATTCAACCGGAGGACATCTTCCCCCTCCAGTGGGCATCGGAAATGGTACAACCCGGGTCATAACTCGGGAATTCTCTACATCCTAAGGCTCCTACGCCTAATAGTCCCGGAGGCCCTCCGCTAGCTCCCGGGCCAGGTCCCGGTACAATGCGCATATGAGGCGCTGAGCTTCCCGGAGCACATCCTCGGGCCAATACTCGTAGCCCGCCGATGGAAGTATCCGAAGAGGGGGGATCATCCGGGACCCCGGACGCGGAGGGGATAATTCGGCGCGATGATTGTCAAAATTATCCAAGTGCCACTCCGGATGCCATTTCAATCGGATTGGCTCCCGGACGGCGTCCCCGCTGCGCTCCCCGGAGACGAGACTCAGCAAGATCAAAGCGGCTTGGGCGTCCCCCGGGGGGCATCTTTCGGACCTTCGCCCGGGAGTAACCTCCCGGGAATCCTGGTAACAATGTATTCATTCAAGACTTAGAAAAATTTTCAATTTCTATTGCATTTAAAAATGTCTTTTTACAAGTGTCCGGGGTTTCTTCTAAGAAGCTACCGGGAACAAAATCCTAAGAAAGCAAAAAGGGTCCTATCTAAGACCCGGGGGGAGGCTCATACTTTATCATTGACGTCCTCCCCTCGGGGGGCTTCCGCCGGGGCCAGGGCCGGGGCATCCGCTGCCGGAGGCGCCGGTGCCGGGAACCTCACCCAGACGATCCAGTCATAGAAGCCCTCGGCGAGTTGCTCCACCTCCCAGCGCGAGGGCTCGAAGAACTCGGGGAAGCTCCGGGGGATGCGGCCCCAGATCGCCCGGGCGCCCACCCCCCGGTGCTCCACGAGCCCGGCCACGGCCACAACCACAGGGATTGCCCGGCCTCTGGCCCGGGCATCTGCGGCCTCCGGGATCACGGAGACCTGTGCGTTAAGAAAACGCACAGCCTCCGCGAGGGTGGCCGGGGGCACCTCCGAGCTGCTCCCGGAGCCTAGGCTCACACCAAGGCTCTCGAGGGCCGAGCGGACGGAGCGGCCTGCGTCCATCACCGCCCGGACGCTCGAACCCTCGAGCTCCCGGAAGGCCTCCTCCTTCGCCTTGGCCTCCTGCCGGAGGCGGCCGTTGACGGTCTCGGAGACGTGGACTTGGGCCCGGACTCGGGCCAGCTCCTGGAGGGCTTCGTCGCACTGCCCCAGGTAGGTGGCGGCCCTCTCCTCCGCGTCCTTCAGCAACCGGCCGATGCGCTGCTCAAGGCCCCAAGTAATGGCCGCCCCCTACAAACTCCAGAATTAGAAAAAATGCAAGTGTAGGGGGCTGAAAGAAAGCGTCATGGAGAGATTGGAGACTCGGGTAAGTACCTGAATCTGGAGAGATTGGAGCTCCCCAAAACGATCATGGAGCGTCCCCTCCGCGATGTAGGCCTGGAGCTTCTGGGTCTGCAGCCCCTCCGCGTAGCGGGCGACCTCCCCCGCGGAAAGCAGGGGGGTCTCCAGCCCAACGCCGGTCTCGTCGCGGCCGATGAGGGGTCCCCGGACCTGGGCGCCCGACATAATCTCGACCGGGGTGGCAGTGGTCGGCGTCTTCGTCGCCGAGGAGATGGCCTCCGAGGAAGTGGCCGAGGAGCTCTCGGAAGGGGTCCCTCCCCAGGGAGGAACCATCAGTCCTTTCCCCTTCCCGGGCGGGAGGGCCCCCGGGACCTCCACTTCCGGAGGGACCTCATAGACCGAGGGGCTCCCCCCCTCGTCTACCGGCCACTCCACCCGCGGAGGTGAGACCTCCGCGAACCTCACCTCCGGCTTCTCCGGCTCCAAAGGTGCCGGGGGCGCCGGGAGGGCCGCCACCGAAGGCGGCGAGGGGGCGTAGTCCGCCGAATCGGACGCCGCCCCGCCCGCGGCCAGTCCCTTCCCCCGAGCCTCAACGGGGCTCTCCGGGGGAGGGGGTGTTGCTTCCTTCCGTGCCGGCGCCCGGGCGCGCCCGGTCCCGGGGGTCTCGTCCCGGCCTTCGCCGACGTCGAGGCCGGCGTCGTCGATGGGCCGGGGGCTTTTTGAACTCTGGCCTTCTTAGGCTCAGAGCCCCCGGCGGCTTCCTTCCCCCGCTTGTGCGATCCGGGGGTGGGGAGGGGCTTCCTCTCCGGTAGCTTTAGCCCGAAGGCCTCGGCTACTAGGTTCCGGGGAGGGCCCTCCCCCACGACGCGCACGATGCGCTCGTGCTCATTGGTGAAGTACCTCCCCAGGAGGTTCTCCACCTTCTCCCGTGCCGTCGGGTACGGCAGGACTGCGAAAGGTAAGAGTTAGAAAAATTTTGTAAAATTTGTAAATGCATTGAACCAGGTAACGAAGACTTACGTCGGGTCACCGGTTTCACCGGGGGCCATTGCTCCGAGCCCATCCCAATCCCCCTTCTCCCGCGCGAGAAGGGGGAGATCCTCAACAACATCATCTCCTCGGCAGCGTCCCGCATAGAGCGGGTGCGCCGGGAGACAATGACCTTCCTGAGGAGCTCCAGCTCCTCGTCCGTCCACACCGGGGGCTTCGGCGTGGACGACCGGCTGTAGGTCGGGGCCTCCGGGGAGTACACCACCCCGTCGTCCCGGACTCGGAGGCCGCCACCGGGTAATCGGCTACCCAGGAAGGTAGCATCTGCACCATCACCGAGCCAAAGGGGGACTTGGGTCCCCCCTTCACCAGGTGGGAGCTCCTCGCCACCGGCTCGTAGAAGTACCGGAAGGCTCGTAGGGTGGGCTCCCGTCCAGTTGTTGTCTCGAAGAGCCATATAAATAGGCCCATCCGGACGATGGCGTTCGGCGTGAGGTGGTTCAGGGCCACCCCATACTCCTTCAGAAACTCCCGGAGCAATGGGTGCACCGGGAGCCGGAGCCCCGCCTCAAGGAAGGCCTCGAAGGCCACAATCTCTCCGGGCCTGGGGCAGGGGGCTCCATCCTTCTTCACGGGGACCCGGACGTCCCCGTTCTCGACAACTCCTCGTTCGACCAGGGACTCTAAGTCCCTGGCCGTGAACTCGGACGCCCAGAGGAAGTCCGGAGCGACCTCCTTCGGGGGCACCTCCGTTGTTTTCGCTCGACCCTTTGGTGCCATTAGGTTTGGTTTTTTCCGGTGGCTAAAGCTTCCGGGAACTGTAGACACCTAACGGTTCCGGAGGCTAGGCTACCGGGAGCTTGCTACCGGGAAGGGCTACCGGGAGAGCTAAGGGTGCTGAAGTTTGAAAGTTTGGAATGAGCTCCCCGGGCCCCCCGAGGCCCTATTTATAGGCGCGAAGCGTGGCCCAGATGGGTGCCATGTGGCACTTCGCGGTACATCTGGGCCGTTGGAATTCAAGCCGCGCGCGGGAAACGAAGGGACAGGCGCACAAACCGAGGCACCGGTTAGAACCACGAGCGCATTTATGGCCAAACGGCGTGGTCATAAGCGCACGGCACACGAATCGAAACGTCACGACTCCGGTGGCTTGGCCCGGAGATTTTCCCAGTGACATGTACCATACCCTCCGGGGACTCGAGCATCGTCCCCATGGGCGTCGCCTTTTGCCCGGGGACATTGCCTCCGGGGCATGTCCCGGGCGCCGCCGTTTGCCCGGGGACCTGGCCTTCGGTGCTTGCCCTGGGCGCCGCCATTTTCCCGGGTACCTGGCCTCCGGTGCCTGTCCAAGGCGCCGCCGTTTGCCCGGGGACCTGGCCTCCGGTGCCTGCCCCGGGCGCCGCCATTTGCCTGGGCACGTGGCCTCCGGTGCCTGCCCCGGGCGTCGCCATTTGGCCGGGGACATTGCCTCCGGGGCATGTCCCGGGCGCCGCCATTTGCCCGGGGACGTGGCCTCCGGTGCCTGCCCCGGGCGCCGCCAGTTGCTCGGGGACCTGGCCTCCGGTGCCTGCCCCGGGCGCCGCCTTTTGCCCGGGGACATTGCCTCCGGAGCATGTCCCGGGCGCCGTCGTTTGCCTGGGGACCTGGCCTCCGGTGCCTACCCCGGGCGCCGCCTTTTGCCCGGGGACATTGCCTCCGGGGCATGTCCTTGGCGCCGCCATTTGCCCGGGGACCTGGCCTCCGGTGCCTCCCCTGGGCGCCGCCTTCCGCCCGGGGACCTGGCCTCCGGTGCCGGTCCCGGGCACCATCTTTTGCCCGGGCACCTGGCCTCCGGTGCCTGCCCTGTGCGCCGCCCTTCGCCCGGGGACATTGCCTCCGGGGCAAATCCCGGGCGCCGCCACCTGCCCGAGGACTTGGCCTCCGCTAGCTGTTCCGGGCATTGTCGCCCTTCTAAAGGTAAAGTCTTTGGTTTGTTGATCACGTGCAGGTCACGCGAGGAGCGCCTCAGGAATCAGCGGCCACCTGTCAAGCATCCGTGGCACCTGACCGGGAGAAGGACGTTGCTACCCCTCAATCCGACGGTAGCGTCCGGGGTAGTTTAGTCTTTTTTGCTTCTTTTGGGGCTATAAATAGCCCTTGTACCCCCTGTTGTGAGGACAAGTCATTCATTATTGCTAGAATAGCCAAAATCACAGGTGTGCTCCGGAAGCCTCTCCCGGAGGGAGCCTCCCCAGCCGACTCCGGTCAGGAGCACGCCGACAGGACTAGGGCCCCCACCGGGACCCGAACCTGTATAAATCCTCGTGTCACTTGCTGTGGTTGTCCGGCGGGGGAGGACCGGTCACCCAGTCAACTCGTGCCGCGTTTTCTTCGCTAGGATCGTCCACGAAACCTGCCGGGGTATTCACAATACCACGACACACACCCTTTTGCTGTGATATTTACGGAGAGCCTGTAAATATGCAGCGGATCGAAACAATGCTTGATTACGCTTTTCTTCTAGAAGAATGAGTTCATCGCCGCTTGCTTCATTGGTATCTGTATCATCGAATTTCACCCGAGGAGAGCCAAGTTGGATTTCGGTTGGTACCATAGCTTCTGTACGAAACACTAGTTGGAAAGGTGTGTCTCCTATTACTCTACTGGGTGTGGTATGAATGGCCCATAGAACGGAGTATAGTTCGTCTACCCAAGCCCCGGAGTGTATTTTAAGGCAGTCGAATACTCGTTTCTTGACATCTTTGTATTATCTGCTCGTTTGCGCATTTGACTACTATGTTGCTTTTTGGATGAGCGATGGATGCGAAACAAACCTTGGTACTGATATCGTCACAATAGTCTAAGAAAAGACCACTGACGAATTGGGAACCATTGTCTGTTATGAGATGACTTGGGACACCAAATCGTGTCACGATGTTCTTGTGGAAGAACTTCTTCGCCGCTGTGGCGGTAATGGTGCGGACTAGTTCAGCCTTGACTTATTTTGTGAATGTATCAATGGCTACAAACAGGAACCTGTATCCATTGATGACTTGGGGCATTGATCCCAAAATATCTATTCCCCATACTGCAAATGGCCATATTAAGGGAATAGTTTGTGGTGCATATGTCGGCTGATGAACTTGCTAGGCATGAAACTGACATTGGGGGCATGTCTTGACCAAATGTCTGGCATCATTGAGTGCAGTAGGCCAGTAATATCCTTGTCGAAAAGCTTTTCTGACCAGTGTTCTATAGGATGCATATGTGCCACACATGCCTCCGTGGATTTCTCTCAAAAGGTTTTGGCCTTCTTCGTGAGGGATACAATGCATGAGTACGCGTGCTCTATTTGTACAAGGTTCTTTCGACCAGTCTGTACATGTGTGCTTTCCTAACTAACTGATCTCCTTCGATTTTGTCCTCGGGTAAGGTCCCATGCGCTGATAGATCCTCAATGGTTTGATCCAATCTGCTTCTTGCTCGAGGGCAGCAACATTAGTCATCGCCTTGGTCATCTCAGTGATCGAGGGATATTTATAGTGTTCGATGAACAATCCTGCCGAAGCGGATGCGCGTGAGGACCAAAGTTTGAATAACTGGTCGGTGAGAGTATTATCTCTTCTCGGAACGAATTGGACTTCGAAATTTCTAAAGTATTTTTCCAATGTCCTCACCTCACCCAGGTAGCAAGCCATTGTCTCGTCGGACGTGTTGTACTCCTTGTTTACCTGGTTTACGACTAGCTGTGAGTCTCCCCTCACCACTAGGTGATGGACTCTGACGAGGATTGACACCCGGGTCACTTCTAATAAACTTTTGGTTCAAGACAGGTTCGAACCAGACATGTATCTGGTGATGCGAATTCAAGCTATTCTGAGGGGCATCACCATGAGGTTGCAAGCTTTACGCGATCAGGTCGCAGCTTTACGCAGTCAGACTGTAAGCCTTGCGCGGTCAGAAGTTCGTAGGCTGTACGCGAACTACACATTCGGGATATTGCGCGGTTAGCTAATATCCCGCGGTCAGAACATCTACCGATCAAGATACTTGAGATCTATTTATTCGGTTGCCCATACAACAGGATATTCTAAGTATCCCGAAGATTCCTACACGTGGAGAATCAACTGTCAGAAGGTTAACACATACAGTTATCCGTGAATAACACGTGTTTAACCTGCGTGGAGGTTAAGAGCAGTTCCAAAAAACCGCATCCAACCGTCCGTGCAACCGTTTGATGCAGTTTCCTCTACATGGCACCCTTTCAAACAGTACAAAAGGATGGCATGGAGCATCAATCAGGAGGGGGATCATCCGAAACATCAACCGAGAGATCGGAAGATCAAGAAACCCAAAATCATCCAAGTTAGCCAAGTCTACGGCACACCTCATATAGCATTTTAGTAAGCCTTCTTTGGCTTATCCTTGTACACTCTTACAGGGAAAATCCTCGCCTGTGAGGACTTTTCCCTCCATTTGTAAACCTTTTACCACACTTAGTGAAATCTCAACAGGACATAGGGCTTTTACTCCCACCATCGAGGGCCCGAACCTGTCTAAACTCTCTGTGCTCCTGTTCACTATTGTTCAGCATACCTTCCCGAAGGGTCATCTTGAAAGGTCTCACAATTACAAATTCTGCATAAGTTCGGCTGAGGACTCCGAGTCCGAATCGTCGACAGCTGGCGCCCACCGTGGGGCCTTTCTCAAGGCGTCCTAATTGAAATTCGGAGGTTCGCCAAAACATGGCTGGAGCATATGATTCCGAGAACGATTTCGATCTCGAGGATTATGCCCATATACCCATGCCTTCTCCAAGCGATCCTGTTTCGATGGAAGAGGTCGAAGGCCAGAATCTTCCACAGGTTGAATCATCTCCCCAAGTCATGTTAATCGACCAGGAGGTAACTGGCACAAGGTCAAAACCCGCAGAGGTTCTTAATGTGCTAGGTGATGAATCCGGCCCGTCATACGATCCCGCTGAGGGAAAATATGATGGTGACCCTGAAGTTAGCCCAGGAAGGTTCGACCCTGATAACCTCCACCGTCTCTTTGATTTCGAGTCTGACTCGGAACAAACCGAGATGTTCTCCCCATCGGCAACCTCTCTCCCTAGGCAGTTTGCTGCGTTGTCGGAGGAAACTCCCGATCAACAGGCTGCCAGGGAAGAACAAGATCGCAAACAGAAGGAGGAGCAAGATCTCGAGCAACAGAACAACGAACTACGCAGAACTGCCCTAGAGGCTCTTCAAGATGCGCAGGCTCGTTACGATGCTGCCCCGAGTTCTTCTCGACGGTCGCGTGGTCGTAGACGTGACCAGACTCCTTCCTTACCACCGGAGCATTTCCCAGTGGATGAAGAAACAGTAACACCTGGTGCCCCTAGGAGAAGTACCCATGGTCGACTGCGATCTATCGCGGAGGTCATGCGTAATTTTCCTCCTACGGTCACGGATGCGCAGAGACCGGCCTTTTTCAGGATCCTGGCGGAAAGACTGGACGAGGTCGCATCCGAGGCAACCCCAACAACCTCTTCCCGCTCAGTGACACATTCCCGTGAACGAGATGGTCCTCATTTTGGCTCTGGCCGACGGAGTTACCCGCCACCTCTACCGTCCCGACAGGACAAATATCGGCGAATGCAGGACTCTCGTAGTAGGGATCGAGTTCCCGTTCACTCTCGTTTGGGACCCCGAGTAACCTCGCCATTAAGTGAGTTCGCTCGAAACCCGACCGAAAGTCGCAGGACGGTTCACAGTCCTCACGTTGGTTGCAAAGCTTTCTCGCCTGGCCTACGAGCAGTCGTTTGGCCCGATAAGTTTCGACCAGGGGCCATTGAGAGGTTTGATGGAACTCAAAACCCATCTGAGTTCCTTCAGATCTATATTACTGCCATCCAAGCAGCAGGAGGCAATGACAAGGTCATGGCCAACTACCTGCCAACAGTCCTCGCAGGACCGGCTAGAACCTGGTTGTTCAATCAGCCTGAGGGTTCTATCTATAATTGGGAAATGCTATGCGATGCCATCCTCAGCAATTTCCAAAACTGTTACCAAAAGCCGGGTAAGGAGGACGACTTGCATAGACTGCGGCAAACTTCGACCGAAACGCTTCGGCAGTTTGTCAAGAGGTTTGTCGGGTGGCCGATCTGTTCGATATGGCTGATCGATACTCCGATGCAGCCGAGGTAGTCGAATGGAACCGAATGGTTGATAAGGGGGACCTACCGCCCCAACCAGGCTTCAAGGACGCCAAGAAAGAAGATTCAAGCAAAAAGCCGGAGTCTTCACCGGGTGGGAAGTCAAAAAAGTCGAAGAGGAACCGCTCTGGACAGTACCGTGAGGTCGCAGTCGCGGAGAAACCACCTTCGACCAAAGGTAATAAGTCTTCTTTTAAAAGTAAAACTGCTTCTGGCGGCCGGGATTCCGACCAGCCAGAAAAATCAACTAATCCGTAGGAGGGCAAGAGGTGGTGTCCACTCCACAACTCCGCAGGCCACGACCTCAAAAACTGCAGGAGTTGGTTGAAACAGCTGGATGATTTCTACCAAGGAGCTGGGCCAATGCCAACCTTACCGCCTAAAGAGCAGGCGTGCGGGGTTAGAGACGTCGACGGAGACGAAGAAATGGCTTACCAGGTACCTCAAAATCATGTTAATGTCATTTTCGGAGGTTCCTCCTCTTTCGTTTCCAAAAGGCAGTTTAAAACCTTTTGCCGAGAGGTTAACCAAACGGAGACATCCCTTGGCGAACCTCAATATCCCCGTTGGTCGGATATGCCTTTGACGTTCGATCGCGCTGACTGTCCTGTGGGGCTAACTCGACCATTGAGGCTACCTCTGGTTATTACCCCAATCATCAGTAACGCGAGAGTCGAAAGGGTCCTGATTGATGGGGGAAGTTCCCTTGATCTTTTATTGGTCAAGACACTCGACGAGATGCAAATTCCTCGTTCGAAGATCAAGCCCATAATCCATCCGTTTTATGGGATAATCCCAGGCCCCTCCATGATGCCATTGGGACAAGTGGTCCTCCCGGTCACTCTGGGAGAACCAAATAACTTCCGAACAGAATTGGTTACTTTCGATGTAATCGATTGTGATTCAGCTTATAATGCAATCTTTGGCAGGCCGACTCTTGTTAAGTTCATGATGGCAACGCACTATGCTTATCAGTGCGGGAAATTGCCTGGCCCCAAAGGTGTCATTTCGGTCCGAGGAAGTCGCAACGTGGCGCTCACGTGCGACCGGCTATCTTTGGAGATGGTCGATCAACTTCCCCTCCGGGACGCTCAGGTCGCCATCGTCGCCACCGATGCGATCAGGGCTGCTCCTCGACCAGATGAGAAACTCAAACAAGTTCCTTTGTACCCAGATGACCCATCCAAGACAATTCGGGTTGGGTCAGCCCTGGATGACAAATAGGAACTCGACCTCGTTGCTTTCCTCCGGGCTAACGCAGACGTGTTTGCGTGGAAACCGTCCGACATGCCCGGTGTCCCAAGGGAAGTAATTGAGCACAGGTTAGCAATTCGACCTGGACAACGACCAATAAAGCAAAAGCTCAGGCGTTTTGCCACCGACCGACAGGAAGCCATCCGAGAAGAGTTAGACAAACTCTTACAAGCCGGGTTTATCCGCGAAGTGAATCACCCGGACTGGCTCGCCAATCCGGTCATGGTCCGCAAGTCAAATGGCAAGTGGCGCATGTGCGTCGACTATACTAGCCTCAACAGTGCCTGTCCGAAGGATGACTTTCCCCTTCCCCGCATCGACCAGCTGGTTGACTCCACTGCGGGTTGCGAACTGATGAGTTTTCTGGATGCCTACTCAGGATATCATCAAATTAGCATGGCAGAAGACGATGAAGAGAAAACTGCCTTCATCACCCCGTTCGGCACATACTGCTACGTCAGAATGCCGTTCGGTCTCAAGAACGCTGGTTCCACGTACCAGCGCTTGATGCAAAAGACCTTTCTTTCCCAGATAGGGCGTAATCTCGAAGCATATGTAGACGACTTGGTTGTAAAGAGCACCAAAAGATTATCTCATTTGGACGATCTTGCTGAAACCTTCTGTAACTTGAATCGCTTTGGAATAAAATTGAACCCGGAGAAATGTTCTTTCGGGGTTTCTTCAGGGAAGCTTCTTGGTTTCCTTGTGTGTTCCAGGGGCATTGAGGTTAATCCTGAGAAAATCAGAGCTATTGAACAAATGAGGTCGCCCTCGACCATGAAGGATGTTCAACGCCTGGCTGGTCGCATGGCGGCTTTAAGTCGCTTTATATCGCGATTAGGCGAAAGGGGACTACCTTTCTTTAAAGCCTTGCGGAAACATCATAACTTCACGTGGTCCGACGAGGCCGAAAAAGCGTTTCAGGAGGTAAAAACATATCTTTCCAGTCCGCCAGTATTGGTGTCTCCTGAAAAGGAAGAACCATTACTTTTGTATTTGGCGGCCACCCCACACGCGGTCAGCGCAGTTCTGATCGCGGAAAGGGAAGGAGTACACAGACCCGTCTACTATGTGAGCGAAGTACTTCATGGTCCTAAGGAGCGCTACCCTAAGGTCCAGAAGATACTTTACGCGCTACTGATGGCTTCCCGTAAGCTACGACATTACTTTCAAGCACACAAGATCACAGTACCCTCCTCTTTTCCTTTAGGGGATATTGTCCGAAATCCAGAAAAATCTGGTTGAATCGCCAAATGGGCGGTCGAATTCGGTGCCTTCGAGATCCATTTCACCCCTCGCACGGCGGTTAAGTCTCAGGTTTTGGCCGACTTTGTGGTCGAATGGACCAACCCTGAGCCACCCGTGCAGTTGGCAAAGGAACTGGAGTACCCCGATTATTGGACAATGTACTTTGACGGCTCCCGTAGTTTTCAACACTCGGGGGCTGGAGTGGTCTTAGTTACGCCTCAGGGCGAACAGCTTAAGTATGTCATTCAACTACACTTTTTTGCCACCAACAATGCAGCAGAGTATGAAGGTCTTCTTGCAGGGCTCCGGGCAGCAAAATTCCTCGGAGTCCGTCGATTAGTGGTGAGGGGGGACTCACAGCTAGTCGTAAACCAGGTAAACAAGGAGTACAGCACCTCCGATGAGACAATGGCTCATTACCTGGGGGAAGTGAGGAGATTGGAAAAACACTTCAGTCACTTCGAAGTCCAATACGTCCCGCGAAAGGACAATATTCTCGCAGACCAATTATCCAAAATTGGATCCTCACGCTCATCCGCTCCGGCAGGAGTGTTCATTGAACACTTGGACCATCCTTCGATCATGACTTCGGTCGAGGATGATCCGGCAATAGCCTTCGTTGCCAACCTCGGTCAGGAACAAGATTGGACTCATCCATTGAGGGTCTATCTTGAACATGGGACCCTACCCGAGGACGAAACCAAAAGCGATCGATTAATTCGAAAGGCGCGTCTGTACAAACTCATAGATGGGGTTATGTACAGAAAGGGTACTCAAGGAGTATTCATGCGCTGCATATCTCAGGAGGAAGGAAAATCCCTCTTGAAAGAAATACATGACGGTGTATACGGTGCACACGCGTCATACCGAACACTGGTCGGAAAAGTTTTTTGACAGGGATTCTACTGGCCTTCGGCACTCGATGATGCCAAGTTTATGGTCAAGATGTGTCCACAGTGTCAGTTTCATGCAAGACAGGTTCATCAACCTGCTTATGCATTGCAAACTATTCCTCTCGCATGGCCCTTCGCGATCTGGGGAATGGACATCGTCGGTCCTATGCCACAAGCGGTCAATGGGTACAAGTTTCTGTTCATAGCCATTGACACGTTCACAAAGTGGATTGAGGCCGAACCAGTACGAAATATTACTGCATCAGCTGCACAAAAGTTCTTTCACAAGAACATTGTGGCACGATTTGGTGTTCCAAACCGTCTCATCACAGACAACGGTTCTCAGTTCGCTAGCGGTCTCTTCCTAGACTACTGCGATCAGATTGGGACCAAGGTGTGCTTTGCTTCCGTGGCACATCCACAAAGCAATGGTGCCGTAGAACGGGCCAATGGGTAGTATTGCAAGGCATCAAAAAACGTGTTTTTGATCGCCTCAAGACCCGCTCGGGGGCTTGGGCAGACGAGCTCTATACTGTTCTATGGGCACTACGGACTACCTCTAGTCGAGCCACCGGTGAGACACCCTTCCATTTGGTCTATGGGGCCGAGGCTGTGTTGCCTATGGAAGTTAGTATTGGATCTGTTCGCACGAATCAATTCGAACAGGTCAATCAATCCGAACAGCGATCGCAAGATCTCATCCTCCTGGAAGAACGGCGTGATCGTGCCCTGATCAAGTCCGCGGTATACTTGCAGGCTCTACGCAAGTATCACAGTAAAAAGGTGCGACCACGTGATCTCACCGTTGGCGACTTGGTTTTACAAAAAATTCAAGACCAGTCTAACCACAATAAATTCTCCCCAAAGTGGGAAGGGCCATACACTGTCGTCTCAGTGCCACGGCCAGGATCTGCGCGGTTAGCCATGGAGGATGGTCGGATTTTGTCCAATACTTGGAACATCGATCAACTTCGCAAGTTTTACGTGTAAGTATTCCAATCACTTTTTCCCTGTTCAATTAGCATCTTTTCATAAAAAGCATGTCTTGTTTTCATACAATGAGTGTTTTCTTAAAGCCCAAATTATACAAATTCGACCAGGGGCTGATCGCCGGCGATTAGGTTACTACAGCATTTTTTAACCGGATTCGCTGGTCGATCTCATGATCACTTCCAGATAAGTCGCTCCTAAATAAGCCGTTTCTCAACGCACACGGGACTATCTGGCTAGTCTTCGGTCATCTGGGTGGCTACCAGTTTGCAATAAGGTTAAAATGTTACTTTAATCTTGACCATCGGCTTGAAGCGCATATCCCTGGTCATCATACTTATGTTTTCCCCTCTGCTTAAAATACTAAGGCTCCAGTATTCACAAAACAGAGGCGGGGGCTAGAGGAATATACTTATAGTATGAAACTTATGATGTGAATATGCACTTTCTTTTGAAAAAAAAATAGTTTTACATACATTGCATTGTAATTACAATTGTTTGGTTACAAAAATAAGGATCATTCGATCCCCAGCTCAGTCAGGAGTCTATCTACTAGGGGCTGGACTTCCTCTATGACTGCATCGAGCAGCTCTTCACTCTCGACCTCAACCGGACCCACCAATGCGTTCAGATCTGCATCTGGGCCATGGTGAAGTCGAACCCGGCTGAGTACGGCTGCTGCGGCTGATCGAACCCTGGTTCTGATCGCCTCTTCGCGTCGCCGTGTATCTCCAGGGAGATACTCAAGCAGTGAATCCGCCTGGGCAGTAAGCAGCGATGTCCAGTCATTTATACTGAGGTTGTCTTGCCTCAGTTCTACCACATCGGTCTTCAAAAGATCAGCCACGGCCTTTAGTTTTTCGAAGATCCGGAGGCTCAGTTCTTTGATTGCCCGATCGGTGTGGCGAATCGAGGATTCAAGAATCTCCTTGTCTCGACTGAGCTGCGTAATTCGACCTGCTTGCGCTGTACAGAGAGAGAAGATTATTCGCATATTATGGATTCAAGTCTTCCTAGTCAGGAATCGGCTTACCAGCATTCTCTGATCGAAGTCTGTTGAGTTCAGTTTCTTGTTTCTTAAGCATTGAGACTGAACCGGCCACCTCCTTCTTCAAGAATGCAACCTCTCTACAACAAAATCAAGGCAGTCACAACCAAGATGTACCCATGTTAACCAGAGGGTAATGGTACTCACCTGCGCAAGCTATCGCGTTCTTTTTGAATGGCTTCTGTACTAGCCATCACAACACGCGAATGGCTTGTTAGCCAGGACAATCCCTGTGGTGCCAAAGAAGAAGGTCAAAGGTGTCCTAAGTATAATTCAGGCACGGAAGTAGAGTCTTATTATACCTTCATAAACTTTTGTAAAACGGCATCATTCAGTTCAGCGGGAATCCTCGCTAGAGCCTCCGACGTGCTCACTACAGGGATAGTTGGCGGGAGTGCCGGCCGGACGCCACCCCCAGAGGCCACTGGTTGTGACCCGGTCCCTATACTTGTTTCACCTCCCGCGGTCCGGACGACTTCCTGAACCACGGGAGCAGAGCGCTCTTCATTAGAGGCTCCCTCATCAGCCCTAGTTTCAACCTCCCCAGTGGCGGTTGAAGGGTTAGGCGCTGTCTTCTTTTGCCTAACAGGAAGAATGGGTCAGGAAACTTTTATTTAAGATTACTGTCAAGTAAGAGCTCTTACCTTATTTGAAATCCCATTCGTTCCTGGGACTTCTGGGAAAATTCCCCTTGCGAAGGAGAGCCGTCTCCGGTTCTCGCCTTCCTTATGGTAAACAAGGCAGCACCCCCCTGGAAATGTCATGTTATAGGCATATTCTTAGGGAACAGGTAAAAACATATAAAAAGATCTTTACCTGGGCCACCGGACTAACTGGTGGGGCTGCATCTGAAGGCCTTGGCGATTCCAGAGTTGCTGGAACCATCATAGCTGGCCTTTGTTCATCCACCTCCTCCTCTGTCCGCAGAGGAGGAGGATTTTCCTCCCTGGAACCCCCAGTGGTCCCAGGGGGAAGCTCTCCTCCCTGTATATACATTAACTTGACAAATGTGCAGAAAGAGTCATAGAAGGAACGGCCAAAAAAGATTCCTTACCTTGGTCGTCCCTTCAACCAGGGAAGCAGAAATAATTGACCCTGAAACCTCGGGGGCTTCAGGAATTGAAGGGTCACCCGCGACCACAAGATTTTCGGTGGTCGCAGGATCTTCCACGACCACCTCTTCGGTAGTAGTGGTCTCTGCGGGGTAGCTTGGGGCATCGCTGGATGGAAGATCCGCGATCTTCCTCCTTCGAAGGATCAGAGGAATGTCATCCTCTTCCTCCTCGCTCCCCTCTCCCTGTACGACGAAGAAGTGATTCCATGTCGCGCCTGAAAAAGTAGCAGGAATGCGATATCTTACCGCAGTCTTTCTTGCGGGACGAGGAATGCTTCGTAAAGACTCCTCCCCAGGGTTCAGCTTGGTCTTCTTAGGGGCAGGACTCTTTGTCCTGGGTCTCTGAGAGACCTTCTTCACATTCTTCGCCATCGGCTTCTTCGGAGAGCCGACATTTTCACTTGGGAACGTCGCATCCGCAAACTTCCCTAGGAGCTGGTTCGCAGTCCATTACAAGGGATTAGCACTGGACACACACAAGACCTGCAGAGCCAAAGCTGGACAAGGAAATTACCTTTCGGCGCTCCTGTCTGAGGTCATCACCAGCGTGAATTAAGCTCTGCGGGCGAGGTGATCCCTTAGGGCCCTCTACATCGGAATTGTAGGTCCTAAGGAGGGAGTTGGTCCGCCTTTCAATCTCGGATGAAGGCAGGACTGTTCCCAAACTCAAGTCAGAATTTGTACAATTCAAAAAGGAGAAAGTTCAGCACCAAAGAAATAAATACCTTGACTGTAGTCTAGGGTGCTATCACCCATGGACCTAATCTCCCACGCCGGATGAGCCCTTTCACGCAGAGGACTCACCCGGTTCTTCATGAAGTCTTGAATGATATCTCGAGCCGTCAATCCTTCATTGACCAAGTGAAGAATCACCTCGGCATGCTTCGAAAGCTCCGAGTTCATCGCCGGGGGAATGTCTAACTCGCTCGACTTCTCCGGTCGCGAGTTTTCAAACCATAAACTGCTTTCGGATGGTGGAGAGCAGTAAAACCACCTTTGGTGCCACCCATGCACAGAATCTCGTAGGGGTGGGGAGGGATACTCCTTTTTATCCCTCAGCCGGAAGTAGATGCATCCGGCGGCGTTGGTACTCTTCGACCACGCCGAAAAGTAAAATCGTCGGAAAAGATCCACGCTGGGATATATTCCGACGAAGGCTTCACAAAGGTGCTGGAATACTGCAAGGATCAGCATCGCGTTGGGGTGGAGGTTGATCAGTTCCCACCCGTAATGTTCAAGGACATCCTTAAGGAACCGACTCTCAGGGAATCGGAACCCGCAACGCAAATACTCCTCAAAAACCACCAACTCGCCTTCTTGGACAGTTGGGGTTTCTTGGTACTTCTCCGCAGGTCGCCAGTTAATGAGCAGCCGCGGAGAAAGGATCTCCTCCTTCTCTAACGCCATCAGGCTCTCCTCAGAATGGTGAATGGATCTGCTCCAGGACGCCATCTTTGGTGTAGAATCAAAGGGGAAGCTGGCGATTTGGGGAAGATGAAGGCTGAAGAAAATGAGGGTTTTGAGCGACGGGAATAATGAGGGTTTTTAGCTGTGTGGCTTCTTTGAGAAGACATCTGCTCTTTTTATAGACCCAAGGCGACGCATTAATGAGTAAACGGCTCATTTCAAACGTTCCATTGAATGCTTTATTCATTTCCCATAATGGATACTGTCTCTGATGGACCCGATAAAGTACTCAGGCGTCGGATCTGAAACAAAAAGACTTCTTTGTTTTGGAAACTGAAAGCGTAAAAGGACTGAAAAATTTTCAGTACTTTTCAGAGGACGTTTTTCCTTTTTATACTTTGAACATTTTTATTCGAAAAAATCATGTAACCCAATTTTTAACGTACTGGAGTGTTTCTAATTGGGTTATGGTTTTATCGAAATCGTGTTTTAGGCTAAAACTTCGATTCTAATCGAAGTGACATCCTGACCGAGTCCCAACTCTGGTCGAACCTTAGTTCTGACCGCGGCTTTGAAACTGATCGCGAAATCAGGGCAGGTCGCAGTGCTTTTTTCTTAAAAGTGATTTTGATCGCAGAACTAAAATTTCCTGTGTATGAATGGTCGCGAACGTAAAGTTCATGGCTATATTTTCGCACAGAAGATGTGGAGAACATTTCATGAGAAATAAAGAACTTTTATTTCTTACATTCTTTACATACAAAAGGGATGCAGTCGATCAAAACATCGACTTGCTCCGAAAGAAGTTTACAAAGTTCCCCAAGGGACATGTTGTTGTCAGTAGGATCTACACTGACAACCCCCAGGGAACTAGCAACTACCCTAAGTCTATCTATATCGTCCCTAACAACAGACGCACTATTGTCCCTAATCAAGTCAGAGAGTTCTCGCTGTTGCTGAGCGAAGTCCCTCTCTCGACGGAAATGGTGCGCCTCTTCTCGGGATCGATCAAAACATTCTGCTAAACGCAGAATCTTCGAGGCCATCTCCTCGGTCTTCTTCTCCAGGGCATTCTTCTCTTCCAGAAGGGTCTGTCCGGAAGGAAGAGATGGAGCAGCAGAAGGCTGATCGCTGGGGCCTCCTACCTCCTGCATTTTGCAAAAGTTAGTCATACTAACTAAAATTATCAGCAAAAAGGGAGAAGAATTGTTTCCTGTCCCGGTGCATAACCCGTTGATACACCCATCTTGGGAGGAAGATCATCATATGGTGGAAGAGCAACCTTCCCAGAAGAAGATTGCTTCGCCAACCCAATACGGCAATCATCTGATCGAGGGATAGTCACCGCTTGCCGACCAGGATGTTGATCACCCAAAAGGATGGGAGAGTTGGATGTGAAGGGATCTTTTCCTAAGGATAAAGGCCTAACTTGCCGAGAGGCATGAACGGGGAGGGTCAAAGGAACTGAAGGAAGAAAGAAACTCGCTACGTTCTTCACCTTTGTTCCACTGGAAGATCCTTCGTCAACCTTGGGTTTCTTCCTTAAGGGAGACAGGACTTCATTCGTTTGAGACCCTTGTTCGACAATTTCCCCTTCATCGCTCTCAATCTTGATGATTTCATGATCTGCCATTGGGAGGGGTATGTGAAAAGGAAGGAGGCAGGATAACAAGAAAAAGACTTAGACGTGAGAGGGAAATTGTAGATCTTTACATGTCCAGGGGTCTGGTATTTATAGCCACCAGGGCGACGGTTCGCCTCCCAGACACCTCGGGTTTTGTTAAGACATTTACAATTTTACCTCGAGATAAAAACAATTCTACGGCGCTATCATTGCCCGTCACGTAATGTCAGAACCCGTCTTGAAAAACCAACCGTTTTCACTTAGTGCGCCACTAAGTGGAGAAGTTAAAGGGCCGGGTTAAAAATCCAATGCACGGTTTTTTAAAAATTCGAAATAAACACGTCTCTTCGTTTTCTTCGAATTTGGGGGCTAGCTGATGAGGATTGACACCCGGGTCACTTCTAATAAACTTTTGGTTCAAGACAGGTTCGAACCAGACATGTATCTGGTGATGCGAATTCAAGCTATTCTGAGGGGCATCACCATGAGGTCGCAAGCTTTACGCGATCAGGTCGCAGCTTTACGCGGTCAGACCGTAAGCCTTGCGCGGTCAGAAGTTCGTAGGCTGTACGCGAACTACACATTCGGGATATTGCGCGGTCAGCTAATATCCCGCGGTCAGAACATCTACCGATCAAGATACTTGAGATCTATTTATTCGGTTGCCCATACAACAGGATATTCTAAGTATCCCGAAGATTCCTACACGTGGAGAATCAACCGTCAGAAGGTTAACACATACAGTTATCCGTGAATAACACGTGTTTAACCTGCGTGGAGGTTAAGAGCAGTTCCAAAAAACCGCATCCAACCGTCCGTGCAACCGTTTGATGCAGTTTCCTCTACATGGCACCCTTTCAAATAGTACAAAAGGATGGCATGGAGCATCAATCAGGAGGGGGATCATCCGAAACATCAACCGAGAGATCGGAAGATCAAGAAACCCAAAATCATCCAAGTTAGCCAAGTCTACGGCACACCTCATATAGCATTTTAGTAAGCCTTCTTTGGCTTATCCTTGTACACTCTTACAGGGAAAATCCTCGCCTGTGAGGACTTTTCCCTCCATTTGTAAACCTTTTACCACACTTAGTGAAATCTCAACAGGACGTAGGGCTTTTACTCCCACCATCGAGGGCCCGAACCTGTCTAAACTCTCTGTGCTCCTGTTCACTATTGTTCAGCATACCTTCCCGAAGGGTCATCTTGAAAGGTCTCACAATTACAAATTCTGCATAAGTTCAGCTGAGGACTCCGAGTCCGAATCATCGACAGACTCCAAGGGATTTGGTTGCTCGAAGCCCAGCTAGAAGACCTTCATACTCTGCTGCGCTATTAGTAGCAACAAAGTGGAGTTGTATGATGTACAAGAGTTGGTCATCCTAAGGCGTGATTAAGACCATTCCAGCTGACGAGGATTATTACCTGAGCTAGTTATTTATTTTATTAAATATATCATACTTAAAGATATTTCGGATATGATATGTGAATTTGTGCATTAGCTGCCATTATAGTCGCAGAAGTAACTTCCTGTGTGCCAGAAGGTCGCGGGCGAAGCACCAGCCTATGGTCGCAGAACTTGCGTGACCATAAGGTCTCAGAATATGTGCGACCAAGGTAACCCAAGGGTTATGTTTAACTGAGTAGTGTTTGATTTTTCCAGACACATTTCTAGGATAAGATAACTCCTCCCATGTATGAAGATAACCGTTGAGGAGTTAAGATGTGCGGTTATCCATAACTATACATGTTAACCTACAAAGGGACAAAGGTTAAAGTGCAATTATGCAACTGCATATTAGCAACCGTCCAAACTCCCAAACTGCTTCATGTTGGCATCCTTTCAATCAGTATAAAAGGAGGGAAAGAAGGACAAGATAAAGAGAGAGAAGAAAACAAGACTTGAACAACTTAGGCTATTGACAATAGACAGAAGCATTGAGAGAGATTGTCAACTTCTGTAACAATCTCTCCTTCCCTGTAAACATTCTTATACATAGTGAAAACATCACAGGACGTAGGGTTATTACTCAATCTGTTGAGGGCCCGAACCTGTATAACTCTGTGTGTCTCCAATTCATACTTACCTTAACTTACCTAACAAACACCTTGAAAGGTCTCTGCTTCCTACTTACAAATCTGCGTAAGATCGACTAAGGACCCAGAGGTCCCAATCGTCGACAGCTGGTGCCCACCGTGGGGGGCCTTTCTTAAGGTGTTTTCTTTTATTAGGAGTTATGGTAAGTCATGTCTGGGGCATACAATTCCGAGAACGATTTTGATCTCGACGACTATGCTCAGATTCAGATGCCTTCGCCCAATGACCTTGTTCCTATGGAAGAGGTCGACGACGAGGACGTCCATGAATCACATCCAGAGGGTACATCTTCTCCAACTCTGGTGATATTTGTCAACCAAGAGATAGAAAAGATGGATCTTTCCCTCATGTGAATCCCACCACATCAGAGGATGAGTACGTGCTACAACATGTTATTCCAGAAGATGTGAGGATGACAATCTTGAGTTTAGTCCTGGAAAGTTTGATCTAGACAATCTCAAATCTCGTTTTGATTTCAAATCTGATTCAGAACAAGAAGGAATGTTTTCCCCATCTGCAACCTCGGTTCCTCGAGAATTTGTTGCGCTATCGGAGGAAACTCCTGAGTAGCAAATTTCCAGGGAGGAACAGGAGCGCAGACAGAAGGAGGATTAGGACCGTGAACAACGAGAAAACAAGGTTCGTAAGGCCACTGAGGAAGCCTTACGCCTTGCACAATCTCACCACGATGCCGTTGTTGGAGATCCCACTCCTAGCACTTCCCGTTATCCACATGGTCGCAGGCGCGACCAAACGCCATCTTTGGCCCAGAGTATCCTCCGGTGATTGAAGAGACTGTAACTCCTATGGCACCCAGATGGAGCACACAAGACCAAATTCGTGTTATCGCGGATACACTGCGTAATCCTCCTCCTGATTTGGGAGATGCGGATAAAACAACCTTCGCCAGAGTCCTTGCAAACACTCTCGACGAAGTTGCATCTGACACTACTCCAACAGCGTCATCCCGTTCCGCGATTCGCTCCCATGAACAGAATTATTCATACTCTAGCTCTGGGAGGCGCAATCGATTGCCAGCAGGACCGATTCGGCATGATAAGGCCAAGCGAGTTGGAAGCTCCCACGATCGACATCGCGTACCAGTCCATTCCCGCCTAGGGCCGCGAGGTGTATCTCCTCAAGGTAATGTCACCCGCAACCATATGGAAGGTCGCTGTTCCTATGTAGGTTGTAAGGCTTTCTCGCCATGCCTCTGTGCTGTGGTCTGGCCAGATAAGTTTAAACCAGGGACAATCGGCTGGGGGAGATGACCGCGTGATGGCAAACTGCTTGCCAATGGTTCTTGAAGGACTAGCGAAGACCTGGTTTTTTATCAACCAGAAGGGTCAATTTACAATTGGGAAATGTTGTGTGATGCAATACTCAACAATTTCCAAAATTGTTATCAAAGCAAAGAGGAGAATTTTCAGTGGCGCATCTTGGGTTCTAGTCCTTTGTGATTCTAGTTGCTTGCTTGAGCTAGATCTGAGTCTAGGCTAGTTCCAGCACTTTGATTATTACTTTGGACTAATTTTCAACTTTGCATTATTGATATTGAATTGTTGCTACACAAATATTAGCCTTCCGAGCTCCACTTTCTTCCAACTCAGTTACAGGTTTACCTTGCAATCGCCTCACTCACGCTCATCACGGTATCACTAACCAGCCACCGGTTGCACCCCTACTGCCTTGGTAAGAACACTTGTAAGAGTGTGGTAAGACACTTGAGAGTGTGTGATTTCCCCCTCCACAACCTAGTAGTTGATAGTGATAATACTCTAGTGTTGTTTTCGATTTTCTACTAACAATGACAGGTGATACATCTAATGGAGACGAGTGTATTGCAAAAGGAGAGCTCATGAAACTCCTGGGTGAACAACACAATGCCATTAATGAGCACCTTAATAGCAAACTTGAAGATACTACAGCTACCATGAACAACTTGCGATGAGACATGGCGACACTCATCGATAGCTTGGCCACGCTCACTGCACGCATTGAAAGAATGGCAAAAAATCACCCATCTAACAACGGTACCAGACGGGGGGAAGTGCGCGATGCAGCACAAGATAATGAGGAGTCCGTTGCGGGAGATGATGATGATGCTCGACGAGCCCGCGATGCCGACGCTGAACTCGCCGCTGCCCAACATGCACGTCAACAACGCTACTTCAATTACAACCATCAAGGTATGGGAGAAAAAGAATTGCAGGGAAGGCCGCAAAGGACAAGGAGCAACTTTGCTAGTACATCTACACCGAACTCGACGCCGCGTTCAGCAGCACCGCCACCTCCTTCACATGCACCTGAGGTGAGTAACTCTGCTAGTGTGCAGGTAGAGTGAAGAGTTCATCATCGGTCGCTTCCATGGGTCGAATGAAAGAGATCGTGTGCCACCGTTGCAATGGACTGGGCCATGTTATGAAGGATTGCCCAAGTCAACGAGCGTACATTGCAACGGCAAACGGTGGGTACATTAGTGCTAGTGATGTTGAGGATGAATATGCGCTTGTAGCTAACCTTGCAGGTAATGATGATGATCATGAGATAGACAGTGATGGTGAGGAGATTTTAGGCATCGCTGCCACGGAGAGTTACAGGGCCCTCATTGTGCAGCGAGTATTGAGCACTCAAATGGAGCAAGCAGAGAAGCTACAACGTCATAATTTGTTTCAGATGTTACACATCATCAACGATCGACGTGTTCGTGTCATAATTGATGGTGGAAGCTGCAACAACTTAGTGAGTTCAGATCTGGTCAAGAAGCTTGGCTTGACCACACGTGCGCATCCTCATCCATACCATATCCGATGGTTCAACAACAGTGGTAAGGAAAAGGTAACACAAACAACGAGAGTGCATTTTTTCATTGGAACATACCATGATTTTGCTGATTTCGATGTAGTGCCTATGGGAATTTGATACTGATGCAATTCATCATGGTAGAAGTAATAAATACACTCTTATGCACAAAGGAAAAAAATCACTTTGCTTCCTATGACACCTGCTGAAATTGTGCAATGTGCTAATGAAAGAGCTAACAGAGATAAAAATGAATGTGATAAAAGTGAGAATCACATTGTAGCTAAAGAACTGAACCCACTTCACACGAAAGAACCTAGTTCTACGAATTCTGAAATTAAATTGAAGGGTTGAAAGGGATCTAGGATATCGACTAGAGGGGGGTGAATAGGCGATTTTAACAAATTAACAATTAAACAAGCAATTAATAGTAAATGAGAGCAATTAACTAAAACAAGATGAACAATGAACAATTTAACACAAGGATATATCCCGTGGTCTCGGTGATTTGCCGATCACCCCTAATCCACGTTGAGGCAAACTCAAATCTCTAACCGCTCCTCTATCTAGTTAACCTTCTCTCAAGAAGTGACCTAGATCTCGAGCCGGATTAGTGTGATGAGTTATCCAAACCTCGATTTCACTAATGTGCACTTTACCGCTTCGGCAAGGCGTGCTCGACCCTTTCACAAGACGTTTTGAGGCTTCTTCACAATCTTCCTTGAAGAGCTCTCCAAAACCTTCTCCCTAGCTGTCTAGGAGCCGGCAAACTCCAAGAGTAACAAGCCGGTGATGATCACTTAACCTTCTTCTAGTGCCACAAGATTGATTTAGTGATCTAAATGCAATGCACTAGAAGATCTCAAATGCACACTCTCACAAATTCAAGAATTAGAACCCTACAGTGTATGAAACTTGCTTAAGCTCTCAAAGATGATGACAATGTTCACAAATATGCCAAAAAGTTATGAACAGGGCCGTGCATGGGAATATATATACCCCCCACAATAAATATAGCCGTTACAGGCCGTTGGGAGAAAAAGATCACTTGGCGGTCAGACCGCAGGCATAAGCCCGGTCAGACCGCCGCAATTGTAATGGCATTAAACAGGTGCAATTAATGCTCACTTGCCCTTGTCGGGCACAACACGGTCAGACCAGAGCCAATGGCGATCAGACCGTGAAACCGTCCAGAGACGACATAGTTTCTGGACACGTTATACGGTCAGGCCGAAAAATACGGACAAACCGGCCATACGGTCAGACCGTAGTTCAAAAACACGGTCAGACCGATTTCTCGGTCAGACCGGTCTAACACACGGTCAGACCATCATAACACAATAATTCAAAAAGATAGGTCATGAAGTACCAGGAGGCTGACCTAGGTTTTTACCTACGGACAAACCGACCTTTTTAAGGAATAAACAACACTTTGACATAACGTCGGTCAGTCCAAAACCCAATTCGGTCAGTCCGTATATTCGGTCAGACCGGTCTAACAAACGGTCAGACCGACTGAGATAGAGTTTGGCAGAAATGAGTTGAAACAAGCATTTTCAAAGTATATGACCTTCTAGTATGCAATGCAAGTTGATTTTATGATTTGTGGCACATAGATGAAGTATTTCGTGATACACCACATACTCATCTTAATAGTACGACGATTATCCTAAAATCCGGTCAAAATTGTTCTCTAATCACCTTAGACCGGTAAAATGGAAAAAGATCATATCCCATACCTTAGCCTCTTTGATCAATGTCCTTTCTTCATCATGAGGCTCTTTCTTTGCCTTTCATAACCTGTCTTTTGAGTTTGTTCTTGACACAACTTAGCAGGTATCGTTAGTACAGCATTTGTAATTGTCATTAATTACTAAAACACTCTTTAGGGGCCTAGAAGCTACAAGGGTGCTGTTTTACTAGCTGCTACGTCTATTTTGCATGATATGTCTCCTGTTATGCCGCCTGTTGCTCCTAATCTTTTGTAGGAGAATGTACTTGAGTCGAGGATGACTCCAATTTGAGAAGGGGAGGATGATGAGGACATCCCCAACACAGATATGAATGCCGCTCCATCCACTCCTCCCACTCCGTCGCCCGAAGACCATGGAGAACATCAAGTCAATATAAACCCACATGCCAAACCTTTCAAGCCATCTACACTGAAGGTCCAGCATACCATGACGCTCCAAGATGAGCCCAAGAAGAAGCCCAAGTTGTCCACACTCCAAGACAAGCCCAAGATGAAGTCCAAGTCATCCGCGAGCCCGATTCGGCCATCCAGGAGCACACCAACTTCAAACGGACGTCCAGGCCACGTACGGAGTCTGTTTGGGGTGAATGAGTAGTTTACTGAGAAGCCCACGATGCCACCTTTCCAATGGATCTGGCCCCAATGCCAAATTCCATTTGGATCTCCCGCAATCAATGAAACAATTCACAGACAGATTCTACGGGGTGCTGCGCCACCTCTACTTTGGGCCCAAGGCCCGTGTATCCCTAGGGTTACATGGGGGTGGGTTCTCTGGCCGGTGGCCTACCTCTGGCCACCATACTCCTACTACATATGGCCACCACCCCCTATCCTTTTCGGTGGGTTTTGCTTAGATTATACTGCTTAGACAGTTTTCGCCGTTCATCGGTTTGTGGAACCCCAACTCGTACTCTTCATTGGTAATTGGCAATATTTAGATTGCGTCTACCATGTTCTTGCTTGTGTTCTTGATTCGCATGCAGGGATAAGCCTTATTGGTGAGGTCAACTATGTCTTGGCGTGGTTGATAACCAACAGAGTCGTGGTGTAGCGATTGCAGGAGTTCGAATCAGTTCTGATTGGAAGCTGGATCGTCAACGTCGAATTCTCCATCAATCGATTTACCTCTACCTATCAGAAGATCGGGACACCGTTCACATCAGATTAAACCCATAATTCAAGTCCCTCAATGATGTCAATTGGACAAATTGTGTTACCGGTAATATTGGGAGAACCAGACAATTTTCGAACAAAATTAATTACATTTGATATAATTGATTGCAATTCGGCATATAACGCTATTTTTGGCAGGCCAATGCTTGCTAAGTTTATGGCGGCGGCGCATTACGCTTATCAATGCATCAAGCTACCAGGCCCAAAAGGCGTGACTTCGGTCCGATGCAGCTAGAATATGGCTCTTACTTGTGATCGGTTATCTCTGGAGTTGGTGGATCAACTTCCCCTTCGGGATGTTCAAGTTGCGACCACGACCTCAAATGTGATCAAAGTTGCCCCATGACCAGATGAAAACTTGAAGTTAGTTCCATTGTACCTAGATGATCCATCCAGAACCATTCAGATTGGATTAGGTTTGGATGACAAATAGGAACTCGAGCTTATTACTTTCCTCCGGGCTAACGTAGATGTGTTTGCGTGGAAACCATTCGACATGCCTGGGGTCCCAAGGGAAGTAATCGAGCACAGGCTAGCTATTTGGACTGGACAGTGACCAGTAAAGCAAAAGATAAGACGCTTTGCTATCGATCGACAAGAAGCCATCCGATTGGAGTTAGATAAACTCCAGAAGGCAGGATTCATTTGTGAAGTCGATCATCCTGAGTGGCTTGCGAACCCGGTCATGGTCCTAAAGTCAAATGGTAAGTGGCGCATGTGCGTCGATTACACCAGCCTAAATAGTGTCTGTCTGAAGGATGATTTTCCCATTCCCCGTATCGATCAGTTGGTTGATTCTACTACAGGTTGTGAACAGATGAGATTCTTAGATGCTTATTCAGGTTACCATCAAATTAGCATGGCAGAAGAAGATGAAGAGAAACTGTCTTCATCACATCGTTTGGCACCTATTGCTACGTCAGAATGTCATTCGGTCTCAAGAACGCTGGTTCCACATACCAGCGCTTGATGCAAAAGACATTTCTTTCCTAATTAGGGCGTAACTTAGAAGCTTATGTAGATGATTTGGTTGTAAAGAGCTTCAAAAGTTCTAGTCACATAGATGATCTTGTTGAAACCTTTTGTAATTTGAATAAGCATGGAATATAGTTGAATCCTTAAAAATACTCCTTTGGAGTTTCTTCTGGTAAAACTTTTGGGTTTCCTTGTTTATTTGAGAGGAATTGAGGTTAATCCTTAAAAAATCAGGTCCATTGAGCAAATGAGATCTCCTTTGACCATGAAGGATGTCTAGAGCCTAACAGGTCACATGGCGGCCTTAAGTCGTTTCATATCAAAGTTAGGCGAACAAGGATTACCTTTATTTAAGGTTCTCTATAATCATAATGGTTTTACCTGGTCGGATGAAGCTGAAAAAGCCTTTCAAGAGGTAAAAGCATACTTATCTAGCACACCAGTATTAGTTCCCCCAGTTTCAGGAGAACCTTTACTTCCCTACCTGGCCGCAACCCCTCACGCGGTCAGCGCAATTCTAGTTGCGGAGAGGGAGGGTGTAACACCCTGAGTTAGGGGTGAAAACTTCCTTTTTCATCAATAGCATGCATGCATGTATCTGTAGTAATAGCCAGTTCAGTATCTATCTCAAGCCCTAAAATCTCCAAAATCTATCCTGTGACCTCAAATCAAGATCAGATTGTTCAGATGTGATCTACCAGTTACTCTGAACTTAAAAGCCTTCAGAACCCAGATCCAATTCTATCTCTAACTCCCAGAATTATCAACTCCATTCTGTTTTCGAAAACAAAAATACCTTATATTACCTAAATACCCTAAGTTTCAGAAATCCAGATTTAATCCGAATCTTGACCAAGTTCAGACCAGACTATTCCTGGAATATGATCATGGGTATGTCAATACCTTAATCTAAAAAGTTGACAGCCAGATTTCATCATCTAGACTCTTTTCACAAATCAGTCCAAGAGTTATCGCAAATTAGTCCTTATCTGATATCTGAAAACCCAAAAAGGCTAAAATCTCCAGATTAACTTCAAACTCAAAATCTCTTCGGCAAATCTTCTCAAAATGCTATTTGCCACAAGTTTCTCTTCTGTGCAGATATCAAAATCAAACCCTAAATGCCAGAATTCGAAATCGACAAAACTCAAATCCTACTTTACCCTAAATTACCCTATTTTCAGTTTGTATCGAAAACTATTCAGATGTGCCAAACCTTATCAATTACCTTTGCCAAATACCTTGTTAAATATAATCTACCAGATTAGTGAAATCAATTTTAGTCTAAACCTTCCAGAATTCCAGATTTGCATTTCAGTCCAAAACTCAAAGAATTGAAACTGCAGTTCAGTCCATTTTCGACCAGGACAGCAGCAAGCATTCGACCAAGCCGTTTACTGTGCGCACGACCAGGGCTCGCCGTGGTTTCCTTGCGCCGTGGTTGCTCGCCGCCGGTGAAGCTTCGCCGCACTTGTGACCGTGCATGCCGGTGCGCACGTGTCCTCACTCCAGCCAGTGCCGTGGCAAGGTTGCTGCTACGTCGACGACCAGCGCTTGCTCTCGGGCGCGATCAACGGCTTTTGTCAGCAATTCAACGCCACGTCGCTTCGCCGCGCCAGTATTTGTCGCCACCGCTTGCTACAAGCTTTGCCAGGTCCTGATGAGGCGACACTGTGATCAGCTACAGACTTGTCGCCGTCGCAATCACCGCTCCTTGCTGTTTCTTCGCCGCTATTGCTCCTGCACGCAACCAGTCAAGTCACCGGCTGCCAATCTCTTCATTGTTCCCTCTTCGCAAGCTTCGCCTGCCTATTTAAGCATCCCTGTGCTCAGCAGCTCCCTCAAACCTCACTGGAAATCATCCAAGTCTCAGATTTTCTGTCTTAGTCTTCTTCTCCGGCGAGACCAGCTCGAGGCCTCACGGTGACAGCCTCAACCGCAGCCTCAACCACCAAATTGACAGCACTAGTAAGTTTCCCTCGCCACTCTCATCGTGCTGTACCATCTAATTGGATTACCTTGCACCTTATCGCCGGTGATCGCCGGAATTGCTAAATGCCCTGTTCCGGCAATGCAGCCCGATTCAATTCGAATTAGCTTTCGTTTCTGTAAACAAAATTGATCAGTGAGTTATTTAAAGCAAGCCTATAAGCTTAGAATTCCCAATTAAGCAAGAATCGAAGCTTTTCCCTAAACCAAGCTTCACCAGAAACCGGCGATCGTCGCCAGGCTTCTCCAGTGATCCTCCGGCCAATCTAATTATACCAGAAGCTTTCTTATACCTCCTAGATGCTCTCCAAGCAAGGAATTAAGTTCTTTTGGCCTGTAGCAGAAACCCCCAATCAGCAGCGTTTCTTCTCCGGCGCCGATCACCGAAAAAGTGTTCCCGGCCGTTTCAGCCCAAATCACCTTGTCTTTTAGATGTGCCTTAGCCTCTTGAGCATTTTTGTCTTCTAGACCGACACCTAAATCAGCCTAGATCAAAAGATATAGCTTTGCCAAGTTTTTGTCCAGAACTGCTCCAGTGCAGCCAGTTCATCTCAGTTCATCATCAAATTTCTTGCTTTCCAGCCATTTCTTGCCCTAGATCCTGTTGACTTAATTGTTCCTGTTATCAAAGCCTACCTCCCAGACAAAGTGGTGCATCATTTGGAGCTCCAGATCAAAAGTTATGCTAAGCCCTAGTTTTTGGCATTGTCAGCTCTATGCCAGAGCTTGTCAGCCAGTGGCATTGACCTTGTTTACCCACTTCTGGTTGTGTAATTTGAAATCCACTTTGTCCACTGAATTTGTAGAGTTGTGATCTACATTTTCTTCTACTACCACAATTTGAGATAAGCACCCTAGCTTTTCTTAAGGCTATGTCCAAGCTTTGATCTGAATGTCGATCTGTTGACATTCGCTGTTTTGATTAAACCAGCCACAAAATCGTTATCCCTATTGTAATCCTGAAACCCTAAGATTATCTAATCACCATCCTTAGCCAAATTCCTTGAAACCCTAGAACCTCGACTCAGTTCAGTTCGCAGTTCAAATTATCTCCAGTATAGTTCAATCATTCTTGTTGAGCATTTCTGCATATAAGTCATAAAACATTTTAAATATTATAAGTAATTATTGTGTGATTGTTTGTCGTCGAGCAGATTCAGAAGCTGACTTTGAAGATTTTGCTGTTGACCCGTCATCGACTGCTGTATTTTACGACGCGGAAGGCAAGTCATATCCTTGGTCATCTTGAACCTATATTTTAAATGTTGCTATAACATAACCTTGAATATAGGCAATATTGCATGTGAAAGATTGAGAATGGTTGATTTATGAATTGGCAGTACTAGACTGGTTATTGGTGAAATGTGAAATAAACAAGTTTTGAGCCATGAACTATTATATATATGTATATACTTATATTCATGAAATAAAACCCCTAGCCGTGACCAGAAAAATGGTATGGAATGGTGGTAGCACTGGAGGTGCTAGACTGCAAAGGAATGCAGGCACTGAAGGTGCAGGGTTGTGGATGGTCTAGTCACTGGCATATAAGGACTAGAACCTTGTGTTGTGCGTCTAGTGGCATGAACAACGTGCTAACCGCAAGCCTGGTATGGGACAGACCTGAACAAGTAATTATGTGGATCGCACATGAAACCCCTGCATGAGATGTGTAGTGATGCACGATAAACACGGAGCGCGGCTCCCACACATATTACTGAAGGTGATCAAGCACGCTGACCCAGTAATGGGAATAAGCAAAGGGGTGGAGGTTTGGATACAACCTGCCACAACTGTGTCTCGCTGAGAGCCACAGAGTCGGGGGTGAATTGTGAGTAAAACATAACAAAAGTTCTTGTTATTTCCACCTTGCCGCTCACAGTATGAAGTGAGTCAGGGGTCCAATCATTTTGTTATGATAGGAAAGGTTTGAAAGTGGAATATCTTGCGGGTAAATTGGTACCTCTCTGCAGAGTTAAAAACGTATTCGAATACTCCGAGCTCCCGGGTTTCTAGGAGTCTGCTGCGGTGGATTAAATCCACGGGGTGTGACACAAGTACTATTTTCTAAATAAAATATGTTTAATCAAGATTACCCAAATGACATGTGTTGCCATGATAAGGAGTGCTGCCGTGGGCTGTCATGTGTCGACGTGTCGCGGTAGTGCTATAATCTAGTGAACATGAATGATGATGTTATATTATGAAAAGTGCTGCCATAAGATGAGATGAGAAAGGAAAAGATTATTTTACAAATATCCATAATTCTTGACTAGTCTAGGTTCATATCATTACTACTATATGTATCTACTCTTACCTATGACTTGCTGAGTACGTAAGTGCTCACCCTTGCAACATTCAACTCAATAGATGGAGCCTACTTTGATCAAGATGATGGCACGGAGTACTACATGGATCCAGAAGGAGGAGAATCAGTTCCGCCAGAGCCCTGAAGTGTGTTGTTCTGCCGTCAACTTCTTTTGTGGGAGGGTCACCTATCTTCTGCTGCGTAGTTAAATATTTGCTAAACCCTGAATGCCTTGTAGGCATTGTAATCCTTTATGTAATATTAAGGCCAGCAGGCCACACTGCTTAATATTTTATGAGTACTCTGTTGCAATGTAATATACTCCTGTGTTTGACTCATCCTGGGAAGTCAAAGGTTTGTGAGAATGGGACTAGCTGCAGCGAGCTAGGTCTCTACAGGAGTAGTCGTTGTCCCAGTTTCGGGGCGCGACAGAGAGTGTGCAAAAACCAATCTATTATGTAAGTGAAGTACTTCATGGGACAAAGGAGTGTTACCCTGAAGTCCAGAAGTTACTTTACGCTCTTTTGATGGCTTCTCAAAAGTTTTGACATTACCTTCAAGCACATAAGATTACTGTGCCTTCATCCTTTCCATTGGGAGATATTATTCGAAATCTAGAAAAAACTGGTCGCATTCCGAAATGGGCAGTGGAACTTGGAGCGTTTAACATCCATATCACCCCTCCTATGCAAATTTTGTGGTTGAATGGACTAATCCTGACCCTCCTATGCAAGAATCTGTAGATTTACAAGGCACCAACCATTGGACGATGTATTTTGACGGCTCTCGTAGTTTTCAACATTTGGGGGCTGGAGTGGTCTTAATTACGCCTTAGGGTGACCAACTCAAGTTTGTCATTTAACTATACTTTGTTGCCACCAACAATGCAGCAGAGTATGAAGGTCTTCTTGCTGAGCTTCGAGTAGCCAAATTCCTTGGAGTCCATCGATTAGTGGTGAGGGGAGACTCAGCTAGTCGTAAACCAAGTAAACAAGGAGTACACCACCTCCTATGAGACAATGGCTCATTACCAGGAAGAAGTGAGGAAATTGGAAAACACTTCAGTCATTTCGAATTCCAATTTGTTCCACGAAAGGATAATATACTCGCAGACCAATTATAAAAAATTGGGTCCACACGTATATTTGCTCCGGTAGGAGTGTTCGTTGAACACTTACAATACCCTTCAATCATGGCTTCGGTTGAGGATGATCTGGTGACAGTTCACGTCGCCGACCTTGGACATGAAGAAGATTGGACCTGACCATTGTGGATCTATCTTGAACATGGGACCTTGTCGAAGGATGAAACCAAAAGTGATGGGTTAGTACGAAAGGCGCGTCTATATAAAATAATCGTTGACTCAAGGAGTATTCATGCATTGTATATCTCAAGACGAAGGTAAATCCCTCTTGAAAGAAATTCACGATGGTGTGTGTGGTGCACATGCATCTTATCGGACGCTGGTCGGAAAAGCTTTCCAACAGGGTTATTACTGGCCTTCAGCACTTGACGATGCCAAGCATTTGGTCAAGACATGCCCGTAGTGTCAATTTCATGCACGGCAAGTTCACCAGCCTACATATGCCTTACAAACTATTCCTTTAACTTGGCCGCTCATGGTTTGGGGAATAGATATAGTGGGTCCTATGCCCCAAGCAGTTAATGGGTACATGTTTTTGTTCGTAGCCATTGACACATTTACTAAGTGGATTGAAGCTGAACCAGTCCGCAATATTATTGCCTATGCAGCAAAGAAATTCTTTCATAAGAATATTGTAACACGATTTCGTGTTCCAAGTCATCTTATTACCGACAATGGATCCCAATTCGTTAGTGGCCTTTTTCTGGACTATTGCAACGATATCGAGACCAAAGTGTGTTTTGCATCTGTGGCTCATCCACAGAGCAATGGAGCCGTTGAACATGCCAATGGGCAGGTATTACAAGGCATTAAGAAACGGGTTTTCAATCGCCTTAAGTTGCGTTTGGGAGCTTGGGTATACGAACTCTACCCTGTTCCATGGGCACTACGCACTACATGTAGTCGAGCTACCGGTGAGACACCTTTCCAATTGGTATATGGTGCTGAGACTGTCTTACCTACGAAAATTCATATTGGTTCTATTCATGTAGATCAATTTGATCATTCTGATCAACATGACCAATGTGTCCAAGACATTATCCTCCTTGAAGAGAAACGCGATCGGGCGTTGATTAAGTCTGCAGCATATTTACAAGCCTTGCGTAAATACTATAGTAAATGGGTGCGACCTCGTAGTCTTCACGTGGGCAACCTGGTTTTACGAAAAATTCAAAACCAGTTTAATTGCAACAAATTCTCCCCTCAGTGGGAAGGCCCTTATATTGTGGTCTCAGTGCTGCGACCAGGATCAGCCCGATTTGTGATGGAAGATGGAAGGATCTTGTCCAATACTTGGAATATAGATCAGCTATGCAAGTTTTACGTGTAAGTGTTACCACTTCCATTTTCCTTTTCAATTAGCATGATTTTGTTAAAAATAACATGTACCTTTTTTCGCATTACATTATGGTTTAATTCCTGACCTTTGTCCTCTCTTTATCGAGCTACTCTCGAGGGCTGGTCGCCAATGACCATCTTATTATAGTAACCAAGGTGGATTCACTGACCGATCTCATGGTCGCATCAAGATAAGACATCCCTAAATAAGCCATTTCTCAACGCATACGGGACTTACCAGTATATTTCTGATCATTCGAGGGGCTGTTAGTTCGTAATAAACTTTGACATTATATTAAGATTAGTATTGATGTGACCAGATGATCTTATCTTGTTGAGACATTTCTTTCTAAACCGTTTCTTAACGTATAAGAAACTCACTAGGTATTTCTTGATCATCTTTAACCCATATCATTTTTTATTTTTCCTGAGATTATAATACAATGTCTTCAGTATATGATCTCAGGAGGGGGCTAGGGGAATACGGCCATATCATTTTTTATTTTTCCTGAGATTATAATACAATGTCTTCAGTATATGATCTCAGGAGGGGGCTAGGGGAATACGGCCATAATATAAGACGAGACTAAGTACATTTTTTCCAAAAGAAAAATACATACATCTGCATATTTTCTATTATAATTATATGTGTGCAGGTACATAACCTTGAACATATCAAAAAGAGCTTTGTATTTACCATTATCTACTTTACAAGGGTAAAAACAACAAAAGGTTTTCGATCGAAGGCCTAACTTCATCCATGATAGCGTCTAGCTGATCCCCGCTCTCAAAGATGGCATCTTCTGCCACTGGTTTCAGATTCAGATCTGGGCCATGGAAATGCCTAAGTTTGCACAGAATGGCAGAGGCTACAATTCAACATTGGACTTTAGTGCCTTCTTCTGCCTATTCATGTCCTCAGAAATATATTCGAGGAGGGATTCAGCCTGAGCTGCGACCAACTTACAAGATTCACTGAGGTTTAAGTTTTCCTTTTGAGGGTCAATTATATCAGCCTTTAGTAAATCCGCAACCATCTTCATTTTCTTGAAAGCTTCTGACTGAATACTACTGCAGTCCGAGATTGTCTTCTTTAAGGTTTTACTCTCTTCACAGACAGTTTCAGTAGTCCTCTTGCAAGATTCAATGGTTGCATGTTGGTTCTTGATGGTCGCGAGAAGCTGTCCGATTTCAGTTTCAGTTTGGGCACACTTCTACTTGAAGTCATTTCTCTCCTTGCTAAGGCTCTCTATTTGTTCCTCTTGTGCTACATGAACAAGATAAGGGGATTACAAAGGTTCATGTAAGGAAATAACGTCTTTTAAAAGTGAACTTACAGGCTAGCTTTTTCTGGGCCTCATCAAGTTCTCTCTTTAAAAACGCAAGCTCTACAGCTACAGTCTTTTCCTGACCTTGTCGGTCAGCCATGCTATTCGTCAGTGAAGAGTTTTCCCTGCAATCATAGATGTAAATATGATTGTTGGAAGAGACCCAGGATGGTACAAGCCATGTTTTAAGTACATACTTTTTGAGATGGCTGATCTCCTCTTGTGCGACCTTGACTTGATCTACTAAAGTTTTCGATGTGGTCGTCACCTGAGATAGGCCCTGAAACAAAGAAAAGTTTACTGTTTGAAACTTCGGAATTCCCATGGGTCTATATTGAAAATAAGATGAAGATCATTTTACTGACATCTAAGAATTTGCAGAGGATTTTCGCCAGAAGTTCAAACTTATTGGTAGGTTGAACCTCGGGAGACGTTCTTCCCGCAGCCGAGGGGAGGACAGATGTTGTTCCCTGCAATGGTACCCCCACGGTCAAACTGGCAGATGTAGATTCAATCCCTTCGGATTGAATATCTACAATAATTTTCTCAACAATGACCTGAGGATCGTCCTTAGCCATTTTGTTCGTGTCCGCCGCTCCTATGACTTCCATTGCAGGTGTTTTGCTTGCTATAGGTGGAGTCGACAGGGCAACAGGCACAGAGTCTCTGAAAAGAAAAGCATTATTAATCAGTAAAGTTGATGGATCAAGCTTTGTGGAAATTAGAGGTTAAATCAAATGTCTTTACTTGATCCGAAGCGCCATAAAAATTTGGGGGCCCGATGCTGTACTTCTGGGAGATAACATTGAAGCCAATGATTGTGTTGCGACTTCATTGGAGTCTGTCCTGGTTTTTCTCCTTTTAAACAGGACAGTATTGTCCTCTTCCTGCAAGATCAAAGAATTGATTCATATTCACCACTTTGCGACCGTTGCGAAGTATGATTTTCTTACTGCAACGGTTCCCTCTGCAATTGAAGGGGGTGTCACCAGTTCTGGGCTTGTTGCAACAGTGGCCGCAGGGTTCTCCGCGACCATAGGGGTGGGAGTTATGGTCTTAGTGCTGGTAACCTCCCTGGTGGCCGCGACGTCTTCCACGACCACATAGGGGGGTGTCACAATAGCTATCTCAGCTATGGAGGTTGGTTCATCAAGGATCCTGGAGGATGATGGCACCTCTAGAATAGTAATCTCCAGAGGATTTCTTGCTCTTTTCCTCCGTAGGATGAGAGGAACGTCGTCTTCCTCATCCTCGCTCCCCTCACCCGGCACGGTCAAGAAGTAACTCCTATTCGTACATGGAACAACAGGTAGGGGAGAAAACCTTACCGCAATGGTTGTCGGTTTGGTTTTCTTTGTTGAAGATGAAGCTCTGCCCAAAGTCTTCATTTTATTAAGTTTTGTGGGCAGTGCTGCAGCTTCAGCCTTAGAAGAGAGGATTTTTACTCTCTTCGATGGTGCCCTCCCAGAAGGACCAGCATCATCAGTAGGACGTTTCATCCTAATAACTTGCCCCTTCAGCAGCTATATCATTTCATGATTTGTGATTTGATGATAGATATCAACAGGCATCAATGAGAAAGTTTTCCAAAAGAAGTTTTACCTTTTGACGATCTTGCCTCAAATCGTTGCCACTGTTGATCAAGATCTAAGGATGCGTTATATGACTTCAGAAGGCTGTTTGTCCTCCTATCAATCTTTGATACTAACAAGACTGTTTCACAATCGCAATTACTTAGTATGACATTGGTCATCAGTAATAACACGTATTTTGTGAACAAGTAAACTTACCATTATTGTAGTCTAGGGTATTATCCGCCATGGACTGCACCTCCCAGGCAAGATGCTCCCTCTTCTTTAGAGGGCTCATCCTATTCTTCACGAAGTCACAGATGATATCTCGCACTGTCAATACCGGGTGAACTAAGTGAAGGATTACTTGCGCCTGTTTCTGCAAGTCAGTGCCTAATACTGGAATGGCGTCCATTTCTCCGCTCTTCATTGGCTGCCGATTCTCAAACCATAGGCTGCTCTTCGCCGGTGTGGCGCATTAGAACCATCTTTGGCTCTATCCGTGCACTAATTCGCTCAAAGGGACAAAGGGGTACTCTGTCTTCTCCCTTAGGCGAAACACACCTAGCTGCACTGATGCTCTTTGACCATGCCAAAAAATAGAATCGCCGGAACAGGTTCACACATGGTAACACCCCAATGAATGCCTCGCAAAGGTGCTGGAACACATCCAAGATAAGAACAGCGTTGGGGTGAAGGTTTATCAGTCACAGGTCATAGTGTGCAAGGACATCCTAGAGAAATTTGCTCTCTGGAAGACGAAATCCACAACGCAAGAAAGTCTTCAAAGATCACCAATTCGTTTTCTTGCACGATTGGAGTCTCTTCCTTTTTCTCCACCGGCCGCCAGTTGATCAACAGTCGCGGGGGAGGATTTCCTCTTTCTCCAACGCCACCAAACTCTCAACATTGCAGTGGCTCGATCGACTCCAAGACGCCATTGCGATGATCAAATCTTTGCAAAAAGATGGGAGTTTTTCTGGAGGCAGAGTTCGCAGTGCATGGAGAAGAGGGTTTTTTGCGGCAGAGTGGCTGATGAAAAAGAGGGTTTTCTGAAGCTTCTCAAGCAAGGTACCTTCCTTTTATATGTCTAAGGCCACTATGTATCTTTCCATATCGGGTTTCGCGAATCAGACTCGAAGATCATATTTTGACCCAAATAGAATTTGAAACAAACTAAATCTTTTTTTAATACGGAAGACTCATTTTATTTCAAATTCAGGGGCTACGTGATAGTCATATAGCAAAAAACGGATATTTTTATCTCAGTTTTGTTGTTAAAGTGATTTTAAAATGATTTTACTGATTATGGTCTCAACGTAGTCCTGAGACATCAGGGATTCATTGCTTTATTTACCTGTGGATGTTATGGTCGCAGAGGCATTTACCTGTAACCATTTTTCACACAGAGATATTTATTCAAGAATTCCAACTGATGATTATAGATTATACGTAATCATTAAAAGAATTCGAGATGTAAAGAAAAGGAATATTATTTCTTATATTCTTTACATAAAAAAGGGATGCTGATGACCAAAGCATCGATCAAATCTGAAAGTAATGTACAAAGTTCTCCAAGCGACATATTATCGCTAGTAGGATTAACACTAGCTGCCCAAAGAGAACCTGCGACGTCCCTCAATCTTTTGACGTTGTATCTTATTGTGAGGAAACATTGGCCCCTTACCACGTCAAAGAGATCCCTCTGCTCTCGCACGAGGTCAAGCTCTTCGCGAGCCAACCTCGCATCAGCCACAGCCCTGCTGTGGCTCTCCCTCAGCCGATCGATGATTGTGCAGATAGTATTGAGGTTTTGTCCCCGCTTGAGGGACTGCTCCTCAATCCTTTCTTTTTCTTCTTGGAGAGTTCTACGCAAAGTAATCTTCTCCTTCAGAAGAATCTCCATCTCAGCAAGTTGTTCGCTAAGAACCCACAATGCCTTTTCCTCCTGAATGAACATGGGTTAGTTCAAGAACCATGCAACAAGGACATGAGATGTGGAAAGATTATAACTTGGGTGGCAAAAGCTGAGGGTGACAAAGGCACTAGAGATGCAGCGGTAGCTAACACCTCACAAGTCGGATGCAAAGCAAGAGCTGAGCGTAGAACATAAGTTGGATGCAAAACAGAAGCTGGGGGTAATGTGGCAACCCAGTCTTCAGTTCCCATTAACTTTTAGGATGAAGTCCCACTGGATGATCTTGCATCATCTCCAGACCGCTTCTTTGAAGGTGTCGAGTCTTCGAACATCTAAAGAGTTCCAAAATGCATTACTTTGGAAACACTCAAACCATAAAGAAAAGATTCAACCAGATTCCTCAGAAGAGAATTACCTTCTGAAGTGCCTGTTCATCTCTATTTTTTCCTCATCGCTCTCAACAGTCTTTTTGGAGTCTCGGTTCACCATTGAGATGAAGAGCGGAGAAGGAGAAGTGAACTAAGAAGCTAAGAAGAAGTTCTAAAGACTTAGACAATAAAAGCGTGTAAGTCTTATAACAAAGAGCTTCGCTATTTATAGAGCCCAGAGGCGACGGTTCGTATACACGGAAGCCTCGAGTTCTTAAAAATGCACTTAAGTTTTTTGCCTCGATTTGTAGCAAAAATCTTAATGATAACTCGTTGAAATTATCTCAAAGTTTTTCGTGGGAAACCAACCGGCACACGTTGGAAGCGGCGTCTTCAAAACAACAGAAGAAGGTGAAGCCTCGGATAATGTATCCAAGAATTCTTAAATTCGAAGTAATAATCTTTTTATCACTTCAAATTTGGGAGCTAACTGACGAGGATTATTACCCGAGCTAGTTATTTATTTTATTGAATATATCATATTTAAAGATATTTCAGATATGATATGTGAATTGTGCATTAGCTGACATTATGGTCGCAGAAGTAACTTCCTGTGTGCCAGAAGGTCACTGGTGCAGCACCAGCTTGTGGTCGCAGAACTTGCGCGACCAAGGTAACCCGAGGGTTATGTTTAACTAAGTAGTGTTTGAGTTTGCCAGACAAGTTTCCAGGATAAGATAACTCCTCCTCCCATGTATGAAGATAACCGTCGAGGAGTTAAGATGTGCGGTTATCCATAACTGTACATGTTAACTGGCAAAGGGATAAAGGTTAAAGTGCAGTTATGCAACTGCATATTAGCAACCATCCAAACTCCCAAACTGCTTCACGTTGGCATCCTTTCAATCAGTATAAAAGGAGGGAAAGAAGGACAAGATAAAGAGAGAGAGGAAAACAAGACTTGCACAACTTAGGCTGTCGACAATAGACAGAAGCATTGACAGAGATTGTCAACTTTTGTAACAATCTCTCATTCCCTGTAAACATTCTTATACATAGTAAAAACACCACAGGACGTAGGGTTATTACTCAATCCGTTGAGGGCCCAAAACTATATAACTCTGTGTGTCTCCAATTCATACTTATCTTAACTTACATAATAAACACCTTGAAAGGTCTCCACTTCCTACTTACAAATCTGCGTAAGATCAACTAAGAACCCTGAGTCCCAATCGTCAACGGCTGGTGCCTACCGTGGGGCCTTTCTTAAGGTGTTTTCTTTTATTAGGAGCTCTGGTAAGTCATGTCGGGGGCATACAATTTCGAGAACGATTTCGATCTCGATGACTATGCTTAGATTCAGATGCCTTCGCCCAACGACCTCATTCCTATGGAAGAGGTCGACAACGAGGACATCCATGAATCACATCCAGAGGGTACATCTTCTCCAACTCTAGTGATATTTGTCAACCAAGAGATAGAAAAAATGGATCTTTCCCCTCATGTGAACCCCACCACATCAGAGGCTGAGTACGTGCTACAAAACGATATTCCAAAAGATGTGGAGGATGACAATCTTGAGTTTAGTCTAGGAAAGTTTGCTCCGGACTATCTCAAATCCCTTTTTAATTTTGAATCTGATTCGAAACAAGGAGGAATGTTTTCCCCGTCTGCAACCTTGGTTCCTCGAGAATTTGCTGCGCTATCGGAGGGAACTCCTGAGTAGCAAATTGCCAGGGAGGAACAGGAGCACAGACAGAAGGAGGATCAGGACCGTTAACAATGAGAAAACAAGGTTCGTAAGGCCACTGAGGAAGCCTTACGCCTTGCACAATCTCGCCATGATGCCGTTGTTGGAGATCCCGCTCCTAGCACTTCCCATTATCTACATGGTCGCAGGCGCGACCAAACACCATCTTTGGCCCCAGAGTATCCTCCGGCGGTTGAAGAGACAGTAACTCCTATGGCACCTAGAAGGAGCACACAAGACTGAATTCGTGTTATCACGGGTACACTGCGTAATCCTCCTCCTGATTTGGGAGATACAGATAAAACAACCTTTGCCAGAAACTCGACCAAGGACCCCAAGTCCCAATCGTCGACAAAAACTTGGCTAGATTTTGAGTTCCATCAAATCTCTCGATAGTACTGGGTTTTAACTTATCAGGCCAGACCATGTTCCGTAGTCCCAGTGAAAAAGCTTTGCAACCGATGTACGTATTGCGTGGTCGTAGATCGTCGCGACTATCACCCGTGGTCGCGGAATTTGTTGACCTAGAGAAGCTCATGACACAGTCCCAGATGCGAGTGCACTACTACGTGATTGTGGTCGTGAGAAGCGCCAGTTCATCTGGTTTTGTCATGTCGGTATGTGCGGGAGTACGTCTCTTTTGTGATTGGTGAGAACCTTCTCGTTCTTTATTGGTCGATCGTGACGATGCTATTGGAGTTATATCCAAGGCAACTTCGTCGAGGGTATCCGCAAGCACCCTTGCGAAAATAGCCCCATCATCGTGAGCGATACCAGGAGGTAGATTACGAATTTCCTCCACAATCGCCTGGATACGGTCCTTGGTACTCCTTGTAGGTGCTGGAGGAGTCTTAGGTGTTGTCGCCGCAAGCATCTCAGGGAAATCCGGGTCTGAGAGAGGCAAGTGTGCACGCCTACGGCCACCCAGGTGTGGTTGACGAGACGTACCCAGACCAAGGTCGTGTTTAGCAGTATCAGGTTGAGCTGGTGCATGTCGTAGAATATCTTCTGTGACCTTGCGAATCTCGGCCTCTCGCTATTCGTGCTCATGGTCCTCTTTCCGTTTGCGCTCTTGTTCTTCCCTGGTAGAGTGCTGCTCTGGAGTTTCCTCGGATAGTGCAGTGACCTCCCTAGGAATAGAGTTTGCAGACGGAGTAAGCACTCATCCTTGTCCAAGTCTGACTCGAAATCAAAGAGAGACTTTAAATTATCTGGAGAGAAGTTCTCCAGACGAAGCTCCAGGTCATCCTCTTCCATGTCGTCTAGGACAACGGGCTGGGGCACATACTCATCCTCGACTGAGGGCAAACGAATTTCCTACTCTGAATCCTATTCAACAGACACAGTCAGAATCGAGGATGACGATCCCCCAAGACAAGTCTCAAGGGTAGTGTCGTCTCCATTGATGGGGACGCTATCTTCATCCATAGCATCTACATGATCCCCGAGATTGAATTCGTTCTTGGAATCATGTAGGCAAGGGAAAGGATCCATGAATACAATAAACCTTGGTGAAAATGTCTTCAAGGCCCCACGATGGGTGCCAGCTATCGACGATTGGAACCCGGGGGGTCCTTCCGTCAAACTTATGCGAGAGTGAGGTGGGTTAAGGAGGGAGCCAATCAGACAAATTCCAAGGTATTCAAAGTACTTATGAATCTAAGACATGAGAGAGAGAGAGTTATCGAGGTTCGGGCCCTCGTAGCTAAGTAACGACCCTACGTCCTGTGTATTTCACTATGAGAGAAAAAGGATTACAGAGAGAGTGTTACAATGTGTATGAGTTAGCTCATCCTATCTGGCTATCACTAACCTTCTCTGTCGTCGATCCTCCTCTCCTGATCCTTTCCTTGAAGGCCTTCTTATACTTGCTGAAGAATTCATCGGTTATCCTCCTGAGGCACGTCCCATGATCCCTCATAACCCTCCGAAGTGGTAGTTGTGAGGTCATGGGTACATGGTGGTTGCCATAGATCATGGGTACGTGGCAGTTTGGCAGTCTTGACTTGGTCATCGTGGAACTGCCTTACCATCCTAATCTCCTTCGACGGTTACCTTGTCAAAGACTTATGATTATCTCGGGATTAATCATAAGGATCATGGTAAGGTTGTGGTGATCACGCACCTTTGTGACCACTGTGATGCTATCAAGCATTGTATCTGTGAGACTGTCTGGTTGTTGGGGGATATCTCCACGACCATGATGTCCGCGGATACAGCATAATATATTGTTTTTATGATAATAAGTGTTTTGAATTTGCGCCAAATAAATATGTTTTTTGGGTAATATTCAGAACGTCCTTGGATTACCCGACGTCTTTCCTTCTGGCTCTTGGCGATCATAGGAAGGACCTGCGGCCATGGCTATGGGCGACCATGGGACGCTTGTGGGACCATTGAAGCCCAAAACAGCTAACAATCCTTGTCAGGTTCTTCTTCAGCTGCTTGTGAACCCATGACTTCAATAGTCGCAGCAACTTCATCAACAGCCACCGTCCTTGTCACTGCTTCATCTGTAGCCTCCATTATTTTTGCTTCGAATGATGGTGTAGGCAATGCAGCAAACGAAGGAGCCCTATATTTACAGGCACAATAAATTATTCCTAACTAAATATTATAATTTAGTTAGAGAAGAGGTGAATATTGACCTGATGCTGAGTCCCATAAAATTGCAGGAACTCGAGGCCACGCCCTTAGGAGATAAGAAAGTGGATAATGCCTCCAGTTTAAAATCATCACAGGAAGTTCTTGTTCTCCTCCTCAATAGAAACAAAGAGGCATCCTCTGTAACACCCCTGTTTTTGCCAAACCCTAAAATAGCCAAAATCCACATCTGGACCTCAAACCCTAATCTGCTTCAGCCATTCCCTTCTAAATGTTGTTCAGAGCATTTTTCCCTTCGGGACCATCTCCAAAATCTCACCCTAAAGCTGAGTTTCAAGCCTTGCCATTTTAAAACACTAATTACCCTATTTTACCCTAAACTGTTTTCCCCAATTTTGTCGAAACCCTTCAGATCTTGCCTGATCTTACCAAACTTTGGCCAGATAAGTTCTAATAATCTTTTGCAACTTAGCTGCGAAATCAGATTTCAGATCGGACCCTCAGATCTCCAAATTTGCAAACAGGCCCAAGTTCTATTCAAGTTTTCCTCACAGAACAGTCCCTGGAACAAGTTTCAAAAATTACAGAACGGCCCAAACTTCTTTTCAGGTCCATTCGACCAGCGCCTGGTCGTTGCTTTCGACCAGTGCACGCCGCCGTTGCCGCGCCGTGGTTTTCGCCGCGCTTGCTCGCCGCCGGCCACCGCCTCTTGTCGCCAGTGTTGTGAACAGCTGAACCACCCCGCGCGCACGTGCTAGCCACCGTAGCATCGCCTTGCCCAGCGGTTAAACGGCCGCGCTCCCGTAGCGTTTCGCGCGCGCGCTCCCGTTGCCGTGGCATTGCATGCGTGTACGTGTCACCGCCGGAGCTTTGCTGTTGCCTCCGCATCTGCGCCGTCCCAGGTGAAGTCCCAATGCAACTGGCAAAGCTGCAGCACCGCCTGAGCGCGATCACATCGCCGTTCGCCGCTGTTGCGCCTGCGCCCGACAAACTTCTCCCCGGCGCAAGCAACCGATGTCGCTTAATCCCTCACTAGCTTCGCCCCTGGACCTATTTAAACCCCCTCAGTACTGTGAAGAAGCACAACCTCAAGACTTAGCCAAATTCCCAGTTAATTTCTCACCGCCGTCGAGTTTGCTTTCTTCTCCGGCGAGCAACCTCTGGAGCTCACGGTGCCAGCCCAATTCACTGCACCATTCTTCAAACCAAAGCCACCAGTGAGTTCCCCTCTTCCCCCTGTTCGTGTCATAGCACCCAATTGCACCCCGGCGAACCTTAACGCCGGTGATCACCGGAAAAGCTCAAAACCCCTGTTCCTGCAATGCTACCTGATTTAGTCCAAATTAGCCTTAGTACCAGAAGAAGAAATTGATCAGCATACTCTTTTTAGCAAGCCTACTAATCTGGTTTTCAAAATCGAGCTAAGATCATAGCTCTCCCCAAGTTGCGCGCCACCAGTAAACTGGCTCTCGTCGCCAGGCCACGCCGGCGATCCTCCGGTCAAATTGACCCCTCCAGTAGCCTTGCTGTGCCCTAGAGATCATTCCCAAGCTTGGAATTGAGCTCATTCGCCCTGAATCGAAAACCCCCTTTGTCCAGTGTCGTCTTCTCCAGCGCCGGTCGCCGGAATTTGTTCCCGGCCGATCCAGCCGACACCACCTTGTCCCTTAGCTTCGCCTCACCTCCCTGAACAATTCTTTCCACTAGCCCGACACCTGGATTTGCCTAGATTGTGAGTTATGCCTATGCCAAGATCACTGTCCAGTAGCTCAGTTCATGTCCAGGCCACCGTAGTTCATCGCCGGATTTGGCCGCCCTCCGGCCACTTTCAGCCCTTGTGCCTGTTGAGTATATTGTTCCTGTTAGTAATGCCTACCTCCCAGACAAAGTGGTGCATCAATTGGAGCCCTGGATCAAAAGTTAAGCCATGCCCTAGTTTCTGGCCATGTCCAGCACTATGTCAATGCATGTCAGCCACTGGCATTAGCCTTGTTTGACCCCTTCTGGTTGAGCAATTGAAATGCCACCTTGTCCTTTAGATTCCTGGAGTTGTGTTCTACAACTTTCTCTTCTATCACTTCTCCAGAAAACCATCCTAAGATCAGTTTGAAGTTATGCCAAAGCCATGAACTGAATGTCAACCCCTCGACGTTCAATCCTTTTTAGCCGTTTCTTCGACCAGAGCCCTTGTGACCTTGCCCTAACCTTTACCCCTGCATGCATGACTTATTTACTTAATACTTTCTATAGAAACTATTTTCAGTATGCTTATGTGGTATGTGTTTGTGTGTTATTTGATTGCCGCAGAGTCAGAAGCTGAAGGAGCGGAAGAAGTCTTTGAAGATCCGTCTGAGTATTTAGACCCAACATCGCAAGGCAAGCCTCATTCCTTTGATCATGTCTCACCCAATATTTTCATATGAAGTATATTCACTGTTTCTTACTATGCATGCTTATTTGAGATACAAGTTATGTTTGAATGACATGAGTAGATATTACCTAATGAATCATGAAACCCCTTTTTGTTATTGAACCTTCGTATATATGCTTTTGTCACCCTAGGACTCATATACTGAATATTCACCTTAAATTTGAAATGGTCAAATGTATGAGAAGTTACATGAAAACCGTTTTGTCAAGAAAACTGTTAAGAAGGATCAGTAGTGAGGATTGGATTGTATGGAGAGGGTGCGGTGCGCACCAGGGAATGTGAATGTTCCTCACCATTGGTTCATAAGGACGAGAACCTTGTGCTGTGTCTCTATACGAATTGTAAACGTACCAACCACTTGCCTGGTATGGGACAGGCACAACTTAGTAGCTTTTTGGTATTAGCAGTTCCCTGCATGGTTTGTCGGTCTGGTTTCTCGCGTGGAAACTGGTGGGCCGCAGTTCGGCCATGAGTGATGTGAGTTCAGAAAAATGATGAGAGATAAAGGTGGAAAGAAGGAAGGCGCCCTACGCCTCAGATTAAGCCGTGCGCGGTTGTAATCTTGAATGGTCATATGTCTTGCGTGGACACAGACCAAGGCTATGTGTCTTGCGGGAACATAAGCCAGAGGCTAGGAAGTAAGGCAGTGGGGAGGACCCACAACAGTACTTGAGACTTAATTGTCTATTTACTGGGCAGGAATACTGTTAATACTAAACTGTAAAAGCGTTGTGTGATCTCGGCCTTGTCACATGTGTATAAGTCACATGGAGCTGATCCGACTTGAGAGCCGAGTGAACCAGTGGATTTAAAAAGAGGTACACCTTTGCAAAGTGTAAAAGAAGTATCAGATACTCTGTACTCCCAGGTTCAGGAGTCTTTTCGTAGTGGATGTTATCCATGGGTTATAGCACAAGTAATATTTTGGAATGTTTTCATAATGCGGTTAACAAAGTAGTAACTCATGGGAGACTACTACATCTAATGTTTTATTGAAAACCTGTTTAATGTTTAAAGTATCGTTTTCATAACAAAAACACTGTTTTACTGAATAAGTGACTTGGAAATCTATATATCTCTACCGATATGAAACTAAAACCCCGGAATTATATGTTTCACCCTCATGTAAGTACAATTGCATTAATCCCCGGAATGAGTGTTGCTGAGCACCAAGTGCTCACCCTTGCATGTATATCCAACTGTAGAAGAGGGATTCGAGGATCCCGATTCCTTCAGTTATGAGTTCCCGGCAGAAGATGGAAGTGCTCCGGACGAGCCCACGTTCTAGAAGGATTGCGCTCCAAGTCAAGTCAGATGTGGGAGGAGCCACTCCAACCCCGCTGCGGATGGAAGCCAAGCTGTTCGTCGTCGCCTTGTGTTTTATGTTGTGTGTTCGGTACTTGGATACCGATTCTGGTTCTGATAAACTAGTTATTTTCTTAGCAACTCTACTCAGCGCCATTTTCGGTGCTTTGGCTATGTAATATTGGCCATGTTGGCCTGATACTTGTTTAATGATATTACTATGCTCGTCTGGTTTGGAGCTCATGTGACATCCTGCTGTGTGTAACCTACCTGCGCGGTTACCAAGGTGATCCTCAAATGGGGGTCTCACATCCTCCTCCTCCATGTCGCTTCCCTCTCCATACACGACCTTAAGTTGATTCATAATCATACAAGGTAAAGTTTGAAAAGCTAAAGACATTATCGCGACAACGCTCTTGGTCGCAATGTGGGGACCAGCTATAGACGTAGCCGCGATACGCTTTTGTTGGCCCTCTGTTGCCCTGGTCACAACAATCTCTGTGGCCGCAGCTGATGATGTCGCCACAGGGACCCTCGTTGTAGTAGTTGTCGCAGCCGCCGCTGCTAAGGTCGTGGGAGGGGAGACGGTGTTTATTTCTAAAGCTCTCGCCCTGGCCAAAGTCTTTGTCACAGAGGGAGCTTTCTTCGGCTTCTTTGATGAAGAAACACTAGAGGATTCAACATCATCACCGGTAAGCCTCTTTTGGGTTGTTGGTCGGGTGAACAACTACACAAATCCAAAAAAATTTCCTTTGGTAAAAATTATCCTTCAAAATCGAATATGCAAAGGTTTCCGAAAGAGTAATACCTTTCGGTGTGCCTACCCAAACTCGTCGGTGTTGTCGACCAAGCTTTGCGGCCTCGGCGCATTGATATCACCTTCCTCGACCGAATTATAGGATTTCAAAAGAAAATTCGTCCTTATTTCAACATCATAAATAGGCAAGACTATGAAAAAAAATAACAATTAAGCTAAGACAACAAAAACTCAATTCCAAAGGAAAAATAAATTGGGAAAAAATTTACCAATCAAACCAATCCTAGGGTTGGGACAATTACTTGGGTGGTAGTCCCTGGTAGCATCTTCCATCATCTTAACCTCCCAGGCAGGGTGATCCCTCTTCCATAGAGGGCTAATCTAATTCTTTATGAAGTCTTGGATCACCTTGCGAAGCGGTCAAGCCCTTATTCATTAGGTATTTAATTACCTGGGCTTGTCTCTTCTACTCGCCGTCAAGGGGAGGAGCAACATCTTTTTTCCCACTTTTCTCTAGTCGCCGATCCGCGAACCAGAGATGGCTCTCCTTAGGAGCTGAACAATAAAACCACCGTTGGTACCACTTGTGAGTAGAATCATAAAGTGGGAAGTGCAGGAAATCCTTCTTCTCCCGCAGCCTGAAGTATACGCACCCAGGAGCAGCAATGCCTTTCAAACCCACCAATAAATAGTATTGGCAGAAAAGAACCACGCTGGGCAAAACCCCAATGTATGCCTCACAAAGATGTTGGAAGACTGCGAGGATCAAAATAGAATTGGCATTCAAGTTCACCAATTCCAGGTCATAGTGAGCGAGGATTTCCCAGAAAAAGTCACTCTCTGGTAGATGAAATCCACAGCGCAGGAAATCCTCAAAGATCACCAACTCGCCCTCTTGCACCACAGGGTTTTCTTCATTCTGCCCAGCAGGACGCCATGGGATCAGCGACCTGGAGGGGAGATAACCTTCTATCTCCAAAGCCAACAGATTTTCCTCCGTTCGATGGCTAGAACGCATCTAGCAAGCCATTGATTCAGGTTTTGAGAGAAGAAGAAGAAGGCTAAGAACTTAGAATAACTTAGAGAAAATAAGGGGCTCTGAGAAAACTTAGGAAATTTTGAGAATGGTTTCATACCAAAGAAAACTCAAAACGTAAAGTTTTAAGGCAATTTCCTCAGGTTCCCAACCGTTGTATTCACACAAGATGATTTCCTTTTGACAAAAGGTTTTTGCATTTAATGCCTATCACAACAAATCTAACACGCGCACCCAAAGTTTTCTTGGGTTTTGCAAGAATTCAAAATGAAAAGATGCCTTTTCAGTACATGAAATGCCTTTTCAAGGAAAAGAAACCTTTTCATTTCAAATTCGGGGGCTAGCTGACGAGGATTGTTTCCTGAGCTAAATTGCCCAAGTCTTTCCAAGATCGCGCATATCATTCTATGGTCGTGCATATCTTTCCATGGTCTCATATACCGCTCCATGGTGGCACATACCGCTCCATGGTGGCACATGCCTTTCCATGTTCGCAGAAGACCAAGGAAAGAGATAATAAGATAATCTAAGGATTTTTTGGACATAACCCATCAAGGATGTTTAACTCCCATAATTTTAATAACTATGGAACTCTATAGTCTTGAAGTTTATTGTCGTAGAATCCATGGTCTCATATTATACCTGCAAGTATTATGGTCGTGGAGACATTTGCCCATGATCATACCATGTCGCAGAGACAAAATCAGATACCAATACATGGTTGTAGTCAATACGCGACCATAGTATTGAAGACTTATACTACGACCTGGGGATCATATAGTTAAGTCACCATTCACAATAACTGTTCCTTGATCCATATGATTATTCCTGAACTAATCATAAGTCCCTAACAAGATAACCGTCGAAGAAGATAAAGATGGATGAGCAGTTTCTATAACCGCATGTTATAGAAACTGATAAACAGCAAACAACCATAACCTATGGAAACCACTATGTAGCAGTTGAAGATGATCGCCAGCCGTCTGTTCAATGAAGAAACTGACATCCCTTCGACAGGTACAAAAAGACTTTTAGGGGTAGGATTCAACAACAAGAAAACAAGGCAATAGAGAACTAGATAATACATTCTCTTTATAATCCTTTATACTCATAATGAAAAATCAACAGGAGTAGGGTTATTACTCAAACTTTGAGGGCCCGAATCTGTATAAATCTTTGTGTCATTAGATCCATATTTACAGTGATTTCTCTGGTGATTGTTTGGATTGTCTCCCTACTAAACAAACTATATTCGTGTAATTTTGACTAGGAACCTTGGTTCCAATCGTCGAAAGGAGGCGTCTATGGAAAAGGTCCCCGAGGAATTGACCGTCACGACCTCCCCTGAACTGCCAATCTCTAAAATATGGGATCCGCAATGCAAGTGGCGGTGGATGGCCAGAGGAACCGTGTCATCCACCGGTTTGGTAGAATACCCGAACCTCAAAGACGTCGAGGTCATCCAAAAAGTGGTAAGAATGATACCAAAGATGATCAATTATATGCATAGCCATGCAATTGTAGTATTCATCTAACAATGCTACTTATAACAGATCTCGATCGAGAAGGAGGTAACCGATGGGGGATTTACTCTTGAAAGGGCGGATGACATCCTTAGTCGTGCCCTCGGTAACAAAGAGCATCTTGGGAAAACACGGATGGTTGGTGCGATCATGCCGTGGAAGGATGCCTTTGAGAGAAGGGAGAAATCAAGGAAGAGGAGCCAGAGTTGGAAGGCGAGGGAGGAGGAGAAGGCTGAGAAGATTAGGACGGATGTAGCATCACAATTTGAGGCCAAGTTCACCGATATGAACGAGAACTTTTTGAGGCCATCCTCCCTCATGCAGCCGAAGGGTGCTAACCCTATTGCTCCCATCTGGTCCCTGTTGGGCGGCCCTACCAGCTACTCTTCGAAGGTCGTCACGTCTCCAATGGATGCGATCAAGGTATGGAATACTTAAACCAGATCATATTAATGTCTTACATATCATCGAAATGTTGTAATTGATAACGTTTGTTATTTGTTCCAAAATTCAAAGGGTCCGAAGTCGTGCAACCTTGTTGTTAAAGTAGGCAAAGCCTCTATCGTAGTTGCACACAGCTTCGTGTATCCGTGGGAGGAGGTTGTCTAGGTCCACTGCACTACTCTAAAGATGGGCTACATGAAGGTGTAGGTCTACATGGTCCAACCAAACCACAATGTGTTCTTGGTGCCTATCCTAATAGAAGGCATCCAGCTATTGCAAGATGTCGTAACTTCTATCATACAGTGGCGGAAGGATTGCATTGTACTCCAAGAGGTAAATCAGACAAACCGAACCTCACATTATTAATTTCCATCAACTAAGTAACATGTTTGTATGTTGCACAAGGCTTCAAATATGGTCGTTGATGAACTCAACCACAGCACTAACAAGAACACAATAGCCACTGAAGGCCTGCTAACTCCACCCCCAACAAAGAAGAGAGTCCCCATGACTCACCCCCACAGAACACATATCGTTGCTCGCCAACAAAAAAAGGGGGCCAAGCGAAAGGGGAAACAAGTGCTAAACTTCAAAAATGGGTATCCAGTTGTGTCACAAGGCAATCTTCGGAATATGGACGACGCGTGTCAACGGCTGCACGAGTGGTACCTCCACCAGTCTAGGCGAAACTCAGGGTTCATAGTGCCATACAGAGCCACCTACTTCCATCACGAGGTCGGTGTAATTCATGTCAATTATGAAGATCTTTTTGACCTATTCCAGTTGAAGATGTTGGATGTTTGCATCATCCGCACATCGGTCCTGTGAGTTTACTTACTCTTTACCTGTAGTAGGTTATTGAACATTACTATAGCTTATCATTTAGATGCAGTTGTATGTACAAAATGGCGTCATTCACCGGGTGCGACATGGTGGGCTTCATGAATCCGAAGAAAGTAGCCCACACAATGCTCGACAGACAGTTAGACCACGCCGTCACCTACATGACGAAGGCATTGTTGGTGCAACAGGACCAAGAATACATACTAGCGTTGTAAGTGGAGTCCTACGTACTTAATTCCTTAATGTATTTCGTTCCTAGTTTCAATAAATCTTAACGATTGTCTTCGCTAAATAATATAGATCCCACTAGCTGCTTATCATCATTCGTCCTATGACGAACAAGATCTTCTACCTCGATTCATTTGCAAAAACTCAAAGAAAGATTATTTTCTCGTGGGGTCTTGACATGTAAGTATAACTAATAGCCATAACCTTATATTTATAATTGTTGCATCTAGGCCTTTATGCCTAACCCTAATTTTGATGATTAATGAAAACAAAGTATTTAAGACTAACTGTGCTTATGAGATTTTTGATATAGAGCTTGTTCGGGAAGAAATGCGAGATGATCAAGATGAACCCGACATAAAGAAAAATAGAAGCACAAGGTGCAGAAGAGCAAAGACAAGACGCAAACATGAAGATGCAAAGGACCCAAGGTAATCTGTAATTTCATTTTCTCTCGATCTCGGCGTTTGGAGATAAATCGGTTAAGGACTTTGTTGCTTAGATTTTAATCGTACTATTAAGAGGGGTTGCAAAAGTCCTCTCTATATCTCCAACATAAACCGAGAAATTTAGGTCATTGCATTGCATCTTTTTGGCTGGATTTGAGTTAAATTTGATTTGAAAGATTTGGATTTTTAGTTGAGTTTTGATAGTAGAAGCGTTTTTCAACTTTCTAGAAAGCTCTAGGCAGATCTGGCTTTTGCTTTTGTTTACAAAAATATAGCCCTTAAAATTATCTTTCAAATGAGCTATTAAACACCTCTTTTGGATTTCTGGATTTAAAGTTGTAGCTGTTTTTATTCAGGCTGACTGTCAGTTTGCCTAACTGACTGTCAGTTTAGTTAAACTGACAATTGTCCAGAGAGTGTGTATTTTGGGCTGAAAACTTTTGAACTAAACTGACCGTCAGTCTGGTATAACTGATTGTCAGTTTGATTATTGACCTCAGTTGATTTTATTTGAGTTCCTATTTGATCTGGTCTCTTTGTGGTCGAACTGACTGTCAGTTTGTGAGACTGATTGTCAATTGGGGGTTTCAAGTTTCCATATACGACCACAAACGGCTAGCTATTTTTTATCCAAAAATTTTCTCAGCCGTTGGTTTTGGAACTGACTGTCAGTTCCTCATACTGACTGTCAGTTTGTACTGATTTGTTTCCTTTTTCGACCGCAAACGGCTAGCACTGTTTTCTCTGGATTTTTCTTCTCTCCGGTCGTGACCTAAACTGACTGTTAGTTTGGTAAGCTGACTGTCAGTTTGAGCTGCTGATTTTCAGCTCGAGCTCCAACGTCTCTTTTGAGACTTGAGGCTATAAATAGAGGGTTTGAGCATGTGTTTGACACAACAAGCAGCCTCCTCTCATACACATTCTTGAGCTTTAGTTTCTTATATAAAATCTTGATCTTTTGATCAAGTCGAGTGATTTTCAGATCCACCGAGTGCTTTTGTTCAGTTCATTTTGCATCCTATTAGTTTCTCGGTGATTGTTTGGAGATCTAGAGAAGACCTTGCTGCCTATTACTCTTGGTGAGTGCCCTCACCTAAACGGTTCAGAGGCATGGCCATAGATCTCTCCAGTTCGGAGATTGTCGGAGAGACTCGGCGCATTTGTACAAGGCATCGGTGCTCGCCTTTCCGGAGTTGACAAGGAGCAACCACTAGTTGGTAATATCCTTTGTGGATGCTGGAGCAAGACTCAATTTGATTGAGTGCTTCAACGAGAATTAGTGGAGACTGGGTGATTCTCCGATACCTCGGTAAAAATCGGTGTTTGCTCTCTGTATCTTGTCTTTTCAATATATAAATTGCTTTTGGTTCTACTTGTTGCAAAAACTTGTTTTTCATTTGAAGTTTTTAAAAGCCTCGTATTCACCCCCCCTCTAGTCAGCATCATTGATCCTACACGTGGTATCAGAGCATAGATCTCTCGATTCATTAGGCTTTACCGCCTAGAGAGAGGATGTCGTTTACTGATGGTTTCTCTCTTGGTCATACTAGTCGTGTGCCTATCTTTGATGGGACAAATTATCCCTATTGGAAAGTGCGCATGTCAGTATTCCTAGATGCCATGGGGCTTGACGTATGGGATATTGTTAAACTTGGTTTTTCTCCTCTGGATGATTCGGTAAGTCACTCTGAGGACGACAAGAGAACACTACATTTAAATGCCCGTGCGAAAAATGCACTCTTTGCCGGTTTATCTTTAAATGAGTTTAACCGTGTAAGCAATCTCACGACTGCTCACAAGGTTTGGACCACACTCGAAGAAATTTACGAGGGCACTACAAAAGTTAAAGAGGCAAAGTTGCTCATGGTGAGGCAACGATATGAGACTTTCACAATATCGTCAACCGAGTCCGTGGACTCCATGTTCACTCGGTTGAATAATATTGTAAATGAACTCAAGGGGCTCGGAGTTGTGTTTACTGACCTTGATATTGTGAGAAAGATGCTCAGGGCTTTACCAGAAAGCTTCGACACTCTGGTGACAGTTCTCACAAACTCCGACTTGTCGACCACGACACCGACTGATCTCTATGGGAACCTCATCACCCATGAGATGCACAAAAAGGAGAAGAAGGAAGCAACCGAACCCTCGGAGACAATGAAGAAGGCATTGGCTTTCAAAGCCAATGCTAAGGACGATTCAAGTGATGGCTCCTCCGACGAAGATCTAGCACTCATGGTAAAGAATACTCAGAAACTTCTTCGCATGTCACACAAGAAGGGTGTCAACATTGACACACGATCCAAGGGACCAAAGCAAACCAACTTCAAGGAAATCATTTGCTATGGATGTCATGAAAAGGGACACATAGCATCAAGATGTCCAAATAAGAACAAGACGTGGAACAAGAAGAAATTCTTCAAGAAGAGCAATGACGCATCCAAAGAAGCATGCTTCAGAGAATGGATGTCCGGCGGAGAGAGCTCCGACTCCGACTCCGACGATGAAGAAGGTTGCTCCAAGAAGATAGCCAGACTAGCTCTCGGCAACACATCAACTAGTTCATCCCTTTGTCTTATGGCTAAAGGCGATGAAAAGGTACATTCTTCCGATCCTTCATATGAACAACTAGTTGAAATGATCACTGAGGTAAATGAAGTTTATGGAGCTATTAAAAAGAAGTATAGAGCGCTTAAAGTCTTCTTTATGCACTAAATACTCTGAACTAAAAGATTCTTATGAAAGCATGCTCATGAAAGATATTACTAAAGCTTCATCTAAGGTAGATGTTTCCACTTCATGTGATTTAAATAATACTCTTTCTAGTAGTCATCATATACCATGTGCTTCAAATGATACCATCTTAAACGAAAATAATGAACTTAAGGCACAAGTTGAAAAACTTGGAAAAGGTCTAGAAAACTGCTATAAGGGAAAAGTATCACTTGATCTCATACTTAGCAAACAAAATTGTTCATTTAGAAAAGAAGGATTAGGATACTTTCTGAAGAAAGGAAAGAAACCAAACACCAAAACTGTTTTTGTTAAAGCATGCAACACATTTTGTTATAAATCCCATGAAACTGGTCATTCACATGAAGCATGTCCATTGATGACTCAAAATTATTTTGATACTTGCTACATGCTTCAAAAGTCAAAGAAAGGCTATGCTATAGCGAAGTATGTTGGCACACCCATGCTAAATAAAAAGAAGAAATCTATTTTGGTGCCCAAAGCTTTGATTGCTAACATTGAAGGACTCAAAAAGGTTTGGGTACCTAAAAGAACTTAATTCTTTTTATGCAGGTGAACTACAAGACCGGTGGGAGGCATTGGGTGCTAGACAGCGGATGCTCCGAACACATGACCGGCAACAAGAAGTTGCTCACCTCACTAGAAGACAACTCAAGCGAAAATCAAAAGATCACCTTTGGCAACAACCGCCAAGGAAATGTGGTAGGCTTGGGTAAAATTGCAATTTCAAATGAACTCAATTTCAAATGTTTTGCTTATTGAATCTCTGAATTTTAATTTGCTTTCCATTGCACAAATTTGCGATTTTGGTTTACGTTGCACATTTTATCCCAAAGAAGTTTTAGTTGAAAGTTTGAAAGACAATTCTTTGATTTTTAAAGGCTTTCATTTTGGAAATCTTTATTTGGTTGATTTTCATTCAAAAGATGCATCTCTTTTAACATGTCTTGTCTCTCAAACCTCGAAAGGTTGGCTATGGCATAGACGACTTGCACATGTTGGAATGCATCAATTGAGAAAACTTTTAAAACGTGATTTGGTTGTTGGCTTAAAGGATGTGAATTTTGAAAAGGACAAACCTTGTAGCGCCTGTCAAGCTGGCAAGCAAGTAGCTACTTCACATCCAACTAAGCGCATTCTTTCGACTTGCAAACCTTTGGAACTATTGCATATGGATTTATTTGGACCTTCTGAGTTCCAAAGTATCGGAGGTAGCAATTATGGTTTTGTAATTGTTGATGATTTTACTCTCTACACTTGGGTTTTCTTTATTTCTCAAAAATCTGAAACCCCCGATGTTTTCAAAAGTTTTGCAAAACGTGTTTCCATTGAATTCAAACTTTCCATCAAGAAAATCCGTTGTGATCATGGTGGAGAGTTCGTTAATTCAACTCTATTTGATTTTTGTGACTCTCTTGGAATCAAACACGAATTTTCTACTTTTTACACTTCACAGCAAAATGGAGTTGTTGAAAGGAAAAATCGAACACTTATAGCAATGGCAAGAACTATGCTAAATGAGTATGATACTCCTACTCGCTTCTGGGCTGAAGCCGTGCATACCGATTGATATTCTATAAATCAACTTTATTTGCATCATCTTCTAAATTTCACTCCTTATGAACTTCTTGTTGGGCGCAAGCCAAATATTTCTTATTTCAGAGTTTTTGGATGCAAATGCTATATTCTTAAGAAAAGAAATTTTGGTGGTAAGTTTCAAAGAAGAATAGATGAAGGCTTTCTAGTCGAATACTCCACCACTAGCAAAGCTTATCGCATTTTTAACAAAAATACTGGTTGTATTGAAGAATCTTGTGATGTCAAATTTGATGAAACTAATGGCTCACAAAAGGAGCAAGTTTCTTGTGAAGTTTCAGGTGAAGATCTTCAAGAAACCATAAAGAACATAACCATTGGAGACATCAAGCCAAGAGAAGAAGATCAAGAAGATGATGTCAACATTGAGAACGTTGATCAAAATGATTCATCATCTCAAGTTGATCCTCCAGAACCAAGTCAGGGAGACGCCGCACAAGATGAAGCACCAAGACAGCACCAAACGATCACCAAAGATCACCCTCTAGACCAAATATTGGGTGACGTCAGTAAGGGTGTTCAAACTCGCTCTCGTATTGCTGCATTCTGTGAACATCATTCATTTGTGTCTTCTTTAGAACCTAAACATGTTAATGAAGCTTTAAATGATCTTGATTGGATAAATGCCATGCATGAGGAACTTAATAACTTTTCTAAAAATGAAGTTTGGACTTTAGTAGAAAGACCCAAGGATCATAATGTAATTGGAACAAAATGGGTTTTCAGAAATAAGCAAGATAAAAATGGTGTAGTAATTAGAAATAAAGCTCGTCTTGTTACTCAAGGTTTCACTCAAGTCAAAGGTTTAAACTTTGGCGAAACTTTTGCAGCTGTAGCAAGACTTGAAGCTATTCGTATTCTTCTTGCTTATGCATCATGTTTCAATATTAAACTATTTCAAATGCATGTTAAAAGTGATTTCTTAAATGGTGAAATCTCTGAACTTGTTTTTGTTGAACAGCTTCCTGGATTTGAAGATTCAAAATTTCCAAACCATGTATTTAAATTGTCTAAAGCTCTCTATGGTCTCAAGTAAGCTCCTCGAGCTTGATATGAACGACTTAGAGACTTTCTTTTATCAAAAGGTTTTAAAATTGGGAAGGTTGATACAACTCTATTTACAAACAAAATTGAAAAATATTTTTTCATTTGTCAGATATATGTTGATGATATTATATTTGGATCTACTAATGAACATTTCTGTCATGAGTTTGGAGAGATGATGTCTAGGGAATTCGAGATGTCCATATTTGGTGAGCTGAGCTTCTTCCTTGGACTTCAAATCAAGCAACTCAAGAACGGTACGTTCGTGAGTCAAACAAAGTACGTGAAGGACCTGCTCAAGCGCTTTGGGATGGAAGACGCTAAGGCAATTAAAACTCCCATGGCAACAAAAGGACATCTAGATATGGACAAAAGCGGAAAATCGGTCGATTCTAAACTTTATGGGTCTATGATTGGTAGTTTATTATATCTCACTGCATCTAGGCCTGATATCATGTTTAGTGTGTGCTTGTGTGCTAGATTTCAATCAGATCCTAAGGAAAGTCATTTAATTGCTCTTAAAAGAATCCTTAGGTATTTAAAATGTTATCCCAGTTTAGGTCTTTGGTATCCGAAAAATGCAAATTTTGAATTAATTGGATATTCGGATTCTGATTATGCTGGGTGCAAGATTGATCGTAAGAGCACATCTGGTAGTTGTCAACTGTTTGGGAGATCATTAGTATCATGGTCATCTAGGAAACAAAATTTTGTAGCTCTCTCCACAGCTGAAGCTGAATATGTGTCTGCAGGCAGTTGTTGTACTCAATTACTATGGATGAAGCAGATATTTTTGGATTATGGAATAATATTTGATAAAGTGCCACTCTTGTGTGATAATGAAAGTGTCATTAAAATTGTAAATAATCCTGTTCAACATTCTAGAACTAAGCATATTGAAATACGGCACCATTTTATTAGAGATCATGTGGCAAAAGGAGATATTGATGTGAATTATGTCAGAACAGATATGCAACTAGCAGATATTTTCACCAAACTCTTAGATGAATCAAGATTTTGCTTTTTAAGGGGTGAACTGAACATTATTGATGTATCAAATGCTAGTTGATGTGCTAAATGTGTTGAAAATGTATTATAATATTATTTTATTCCCTCTCTGGTCTTAATCTGCTTCTGGTCAAAATTGACCAAACTGACAGTCAGTTTAGTGCTTAGGAGCCTGTTCTTAGCATCTGGTCGAAGTCGTTGATCAGGCTGACCGTCAGTTTCACAAACTGACTGTCAGTTATGTGCAATTGATTTTGGTCGTAGCACCTGGTCGTTTTTGAGTCTCAAACTGACTGTCAGTTTCAAAACTCAGTTCTGAGAACTGACTGTCAGTGTGGTACACTGATTGTCAGTTCCAAGTTTCTGGTTTTGGAACTGACTGTCAATATATATAACTGACTGTCAGTTCGAGTCCCGAGTTCTAAAACCCTCAATTTGTTTTCTTTGCCTCCTCACCTTCTCATCTCGCCGCCACCTCCTCCTGCTCCCTCCTCGTCGCCGGTGCTCCTTTCGACTTTTTCTCGCTGTCACCGTGCGCCGCCACCCCGCCGGCGCCACCCCCTCTCCGTGCGCCGCCGTTTTTTTTTATTGCGCCTCCACCGCATCTCGCTGTGCCACTGCGACCGAGCCGCCGGCTCTCCTCGCGATGCCTCTGTTCGCCGGTGTTGTGCCAATTCGTCGCTCCTCCGTGATCTTCTTCGTGTTTCCTCCTCACCGAACTTCGCACATCCCTCGACGACCAGTACATTCCTTCGTGCGATGTTTCGGTTCCTCTGTTCAGTTCACTAATTAGGTTCTCTGTTTTTCTCTCCTCTGCTTTTCGTTTTGCAATGTCTGAGCAGCCTGGTTCTTTGTCTCGGCGTGTGGCCCGTCGGAAGAACGCGGCAAACAGCCAGTGTTCATCGGGCCAGACGTCTGAGACCCAGGCTTCACCTCCGCCTGAGCGCGTGCCTGTGGATTATTCCCGGTGGCACGCGAGCCGTCTTCGCATGCTCCGCTCCGCAAACCCGTATCTCTCGCCGCGTCCCACTGGTCATGACGCGTGCGACATCCTTACTTTTTACACAAACCTCCACCTGGACCTATTCACCAGTGTCTACAGCCGCGCACCCATCTTCGCTCACTGCTCTCTATCGTGGGGTACGAGCTCCTCTCACACAGGCATCGTCACCCTCGCAGACCTGTTTGGCTCCATAGGAATCCGCGACCTTGTCGCCGATTCTTCTCTTCACTGGGCTGACGGGCCCATCTGTCAGTTCTACTCCACCGTCTTCGTTTCTCCCTAGCGCGACTTCATCACCTTCATGACGGGCCTCCAGGTTCACACTGTCACGAAGGAGCAGATTGAGTCTACGCTAGGACTGGTCCGTCCAGCATCTGGGCGCCAGCTCCACACCATTCCAGATCTCGAGCATCGGGAGGTGGCCATGCTTTATTCCAGCCCCTTCCAGCTCCGTCACATTGCTGGCTTGCGCTGCGATGTTGACCTAGCCCTACGGATCCTCCGTCTCACACTTGTCCCCATGAGCGGAGAAACGACTAGGATCATCTATCTGGCCCTCCACGTCCTGATCTCTATCTTTCAGGAGGAGCCATTCGACGTTGCTGATCTCATCATCAGTGAGATTCAGCACGTCCTTCTCTCTCCGCGCCGTCAGTTGATATACGCTCCGTATATCATGGCAGTGCTCCTGCATATCCGGGCCGTCGACTCTGAGCTCCCGAGGCCCCATCATCCTCTGCTCTTCTATCCTCTGGGCCAGGCTGATCGACGGCTCGATGCTCGCCCTGCCGCAGCTGCTGGACCTGATTCTCCCGCATCAGATGATGATGCTGCGGGGGAGTCAAAGGACGAGGCTCCAGCTCAGGAGACTGCTCCAGCTCCGGCTGCAGGGACAGGCACCAGATCTGCTTCCTCTTCGCTTCTCGACTCTATCAGGTGATCCAGGTGCAGCAGCAGATCCTCAGCACCCAAGCGGAGCATCATCAGATGTTGCTTCGCTTGCTTGCTCAGCAGGAGGAGATACTGCGTCGCCTTCCTGCTTCAGGTTCTCTTGTCCCTCGCAAGAGGGCCCGACCAGCTTCGTCTTCTCCGAGCTCTGCATCAGCTCCAGTTGCTCCAGGACTGTCTGCTCCGGCCTCTGCAGCACCAGCACCTGCTTCTCCAGCTGCAACTGCTACTCCTACTGCGTCCCCAGTCATCGACCCGACTACATCTCCAACAGGCTCCGGAGATACAGCCATTCTAGGGATCTCTTCTGATGATGAGCATTAGGCTCTATTTTTATGTATTGCCTCTCTTTTTGTGCTTGATGCCAAAGGGGGAGAAGTATTTTATATGTGACTCTGGATGTATGACTTTTTATGTTATGATTATGATGTTTTATGATGGATATGATATTTTTTCCTGATTTTTTGATTTTGATTTATTATATATATATATATATATATATATATATATATATATATATATATATATATATATATATATATGTCTCTATAATTCTGGATATGGATATGATGTTTTTGTTCTGTGTAACTCTGATACCTGATGATGTATATGTGTTTCATCTGATACTTTGATATATGTGTTGGTTTTTTGCTCTGATACATTTTGATATGATGAGATGCATATACTCAGGGGGAGTTAGTTCATTTATATTTTTTTATCAAACACTTGTTGTCATCAATTATCAAAAAGGGGGAGATTGTTACATCTAGGCCTTTATGCCTAACCCTAATTTTGATGATTAATTGAAACAAAGTGTTTAAGACTAACTGTGCTTCTAAGATTTTTGATATTGAGCTTGTTCTGGAAGAAATGCGAGATGATCAAGATGAACCCGACATAAAGTAAAATAGAAGCACAAGGTGCAGAAGAGCAAAGACAAGACGCAAACATGAAGATGCAAAGGACCCAAGGTAATCTGTAATTTCATTTTCTCCCAATTTCGGTGTTTGGAGATAGATCGGTTAAGGACTTTGTTGTTTAGATTTTAACCGTACTATAAATAGGGGTTGCAAAAGTCCTCTCTATATCTCCAACATAAACCGAGAAACTGGGGTCATTGCATTGCATCTTTTTGGTTGGATTTGAGTTGAATTTGATTTGAAAGATTTGGATTTTCAGTTGAGTTTTTGATAGCAGAAGAGTTTTTCAAATTTCTAGAAAGATCTAGGAAGATCTGGTTTTTGCTTCTGTTGACAAAAATGTAGCCCTTAAAATTATCTTTCAAACGAGCTATTAAACACCTCTTTTGGATTTCTAGATTTAAAGTTATAGCTATTTTTGTTCAGGCTGACTGTCAGTTTGCCTAACTGACTGTCAGTTTGAATGCCAGTTTAGTTAAACTGATAATTGTCCAGAGAGTGTATATTTTGGGCTGAAAACTTTTGAACTAAACTGACTGTCAGTTTGATATAACTGATTGTCAGTTTGATTTTCGACCTCAGTTGATTTTATTTGAGTTCCTATTTGATCTGGTCTCTTTGTGGTCGAACTGACTGTCAGTTTGTGAGACTGATTGTCAGTTGGAGGTTTCAAGTTTCCATATACGACCACAAACGGTTAGCTATTTTTTATCCGAAAATTTTGTCAGCCGTTGGTTTTGGAACTGACTGTCAGTTCCTCATACTGACTGTCAGTTCCTCATACTGACTGTCAGTTTGTACTGATTTGTTTCCTTTTTCGACCACAAACGGCTAGCACTGTTTTCTCCGAATTTTACTTCTCTCCGATCGTGACCTAAACTGACTGTCAGTTTGATAAACTGACTGTCAGTTTGAGCTGCTGATTTTCAGCTCGAGTTCCAACGTCTCTTTTGAGACTTGAGGCTATAAATAGAGGGTTTGAGCATGTGTTTGACACAACAAGCAGCCTCCTCTCATACACATTCTTGAGTTTTAGTTTCTTATATAAAATCTTGATCTTTTGATTAGGTCGAGTGATTTTCAGATCCACCGAGTGCTTTTGTTCAGTTCATTTTGCATCCTATTGGTTTCTCGGTGATTGTTTGGAGGTCTAGAGAAGACCTTGCTATCTATTACTCTTGGTGAGCGTCCTCACCTAGACGGTTCGAAAGCGTGGCCGTAGATCTCTCAAGTTCGGATATTGTCGGAGAGACTCGGCGCATTTGTACAAGGCATCGGTGCTTACCTTTCCGGAGTGGACAAGGAGCAACCACTAGTTGATAATATCCTTTGTGGATATTGGACCAAGACTCAATTTGATTGAGTGCTTCAACGAGGATTAGTGGAGATTGGGCGAGTCTCCGATACCTCGGTAAAAATCGGTGTTTGTTCTCTGTATCTTGTCTTTTCAATATATAAATTTCTTTTAGTTCTTCTTGTTGCAAAAACTTGTTTTTCATTTGAAGTTTTTAAAAGCCTCCTATTCACCCCCCCCTCTAGTCGGCATCCTTGATCCTACAATAATGGTTTATCATAACCGACAATGCTATGTTTAACTCAGGGCTTTCAAAGAATATGTGCGAAAAGGTGGGAGACATGATGCCAACAAGGGCGATAAGGTCACTTGCACACTATACCTGGTAATTAGTTTGCCAATATATTTGTTTTTTGTAAGTTCTTACAAGACTAAGGATTTGGGCTAATTCTTGAAAAATACTATTGTCTCAGTGCCATAAACAATTAGACTCTTGGGAATATGGCTTTTACATGATGGCTTTCATATACGGGCTTATCAGCTCAGGTTTTGCCCAATTTCCTCAGGTATGCGTTGTTCCTAACTCGTACTTGAGCATTTCATCTTAACTTCCAAACTAACTGCTTACTAATTCTTGATATATTCATATCTATGCATGCAGAAAACCATGCCTACTGAAAAATATGATGCACAAGTCATCAGGAAAATAAGGTCAATTTGGGCCCACTATGTGATGGATGAGGTAGCCATCAATCAAAAATGAAATTTTGTAATTTTTAGCTTGATTTGTACAGTATTCCATTCAATATATGATTTGGACTTATGATGTAAAGCTTGAATGAATTGTGTTGTAAATATTTATACTAAGCAGATTAATATAGTATGTTTTCAGTTAACTGTATATGTGTTTTTATTCTGTACAGTACCAATTAGATGTTAACTATTTCTATTGGTTGCCGATAAAGAACCAATAGAGATTCATCTTCTGTATTGATTACTGTTGAGGAACCATACAAAAGTTCGTAATCTTATATCTGTTATCACTATCCAATAGAAAATGTACATTTGTTCTATCGATTCCTAAGTACAAACCAATAGAAAATCGTAAAATCTTCTTTAGGATTAGTCGTACACAACTGATACAAATCTTTAACAACTTCTATCGGTTCGACATGAGAAACCGATAGAAAAGATTGCTATCTTTTATCGGTTCTATGTAAGCAACTGATAGAAATGTTTAATTTGTTCTATCAGATCCTAACTAGGAACAGAAAGAAAATTGAAATATCTTCAATTGGTTGTTTTTCTAGAACCAATAGAAAAGGTTGGTATCTTCTATCTGTTTCTTCATAGCAACTGACATAAAAGTGGTATATATTCTATTGGTTCTTTTGTGGAAACCGATAGAAAAGGTACATGTCTTCTATCAGTTATGAACTGCTAGAAGAATCATCCATCTTTACTATCATATTCATCTCTAGCGATATGATTAGCCATTACTGAATTGCATTTTGAACCGATAATACATGTTATTTCTGTAGTAGTAGAAGCTCTGCCCCTAGATTTGACTAGACCTTATGAAATATGACCCAAGTGTATATAATAACAAAAACGAGAATAGTGAGATCTAGTAAAGAAAACCCCAATAATAACATTAAAACAACGATAATCAGAATGAGAAAATATTGGCAAAACAGACCATAATTTTTAAGCATAATTTCAAAAGAGTACAGTAGATTGGTGCTCTCAAACAACTCTCATATCTTTTGAACTCCTCAACTCTCACCTTCCGCAAAAGTTTACTATTTAAAAAAACTCTAACCTCCTACCTTCTCTACGTCCCTCTTATTTATAGCCTAGATTGATTTCTCGAAGTCATGCTTGCTTAATAATCTCTAAACCAATCTCCTAAATTTATATAGATCTCAATTCTAACCCACGAAAAGAACAATCTAATTAGAACTCTTATTGACCGGCCGATTAAATAAAAACATTCCTAACATTTATCTTTTCAAAACTCGAAAATAAAGGTTTTTAAACAATGAAGTGAAGGTAATGGTAGAGAGCGGAAGTACATTGAAACATAATGCTATTCGTTGAACCGAAATATTCGTAATTGAAAAATGCTACTCATTCATAATGATAGAGAGCCAATCTTGTCTTTTTTTTGGTATAATCATCTCCCAGACTTGCATGCCTTTTTTTCTTTAGCTGCATGATCTCTGGCTAGCTGTTGTCCATACAGGTCAAAAATCTTTAAGGCCAGTTGCTGTTACTAACTTCCGTAAAAATTTTCTAAAACTGAATATTTTCTAAAATATCTGTAAAATTTTTTTGTGAGTTACTTATAAAATTCCGACAAAATCTGAAGAAATATTGCTCTAATTGATACTGGCTAATTTATTCCTACAAAATATTTGTGGGTTTACTAAAGTGTCCTTATAAATGATATGGAAAAAAAATTGTGACATCTTAGGAGGTTATGGTTATTGTCTCAATCATTCATATGGACATTTTAGCAACCTATAGACTTTGCAGGGATATATTAGTAATTTAGTAAGGATCAGTTTTGAAGGGACATTTCTGTATTTTGTATTTTAGAGGGATGTTAAGTATTCCACAATGATTTTGCAGGGAGATATTAGCAAAATCCATTTTTAAAAGTTTATTTTTTAGATTTATCTTTGAAGGATTATATAAGCAGTTGGAAATTTCATTTTCTAAACAAAGAAGCTAGTTTCTTTTTTTTAAAAGCTATTTTTTTTAAAGCTAGCGGCTGATTTTTTTTTCCAGGTGTACCGATGACAGGTTTTACCGAAATTAACAGCCAAACATTAGTACCAAATTAACAACTCACATATGAAATAACTAACATATTACATAGAGTAAATTACGTAACAGAGTTTAACAAGTGTCACTTAGATATTTAAACTTAAAATATAACTTTATAGATCTCTAAGTTTTTTTAAATATTTCACTTAAAGTCCATCTTTTAGTTAAATTAGTGAAAGATGAAATATGACACTTCTAAGTTAACATATTATGTCACATCAACTCTTTTAATATATTGTTATGTTCTGATATGCTACATTAACTCATTGATGACTCACATTATATTGGACTAACGATTTGTCATTATTTTAGTTAAATACTTAAAAATTAGTATAAAAAAGATGATAAAATTCAACAATAAACATTGTGTGGCACTAAAATGCAAATTTTGCATTTAATTTTAGCACAAAACCAACAGAAATGATCAAATTGACTAATGCAGGCAATTTCAGGATCAAATTGATTAAAGAGGACAGGTTTAAAATCCATCAAACCAGATCTATCAAACTAAATTTCAAATTTAAAGAGCTAAGTGATATAACTATACTTTGAGAAAAATCAAGTCAACAATATCATTGTACAAAATCAGAATTGGAAGGTCTTACCAACCATATGTAGTTACATGCAAGAGAAGCAAGGAACTCGCGAGTCGCCAAAGCTACCTTTGTAACACAAGAAACACACACACTAAAAGGATAAGAAATGCTGAAGGTTTAAAACAAGCTATGCTAAGGTCAACGCATCCAGCAGGCTGAGAAGCTTTGTTGATCAAGTAGAAGTGCTTGCTTCTACTCCAGTTTGAAGCATGCATGCATGACAAGCAAAATAATAATAATGTTCCATCTCTGCAAGAAAATTTCTTGATATAACAAACAGACAAGCAAATCTAATAGTGTGCATGACAAGCAAAATAATAATAATAATGCTAATAACAACACACCAAAAATGCTAAACAAGAAATAGTGAGGTTCAACTTAACAATCATTAACATCCAACTGTGTGTAGTTGAAGCAAGAGAAAATGGGCCAAGCTATCAGATAACAGAAATTTAAGTGGAGAGAGAATAAGGTTTGCTTATGGTCTTTATTGCTTGACATAGAGAAAGAGTACACAAACTAAAGAAAAAAAAAAAAAACGTAGTCTCGTGAATTAATATTTACAAAGAGGTTGGACAGTTTGCCAATGAATTGTATTGCAGAAGTACACCATGATCAATCATGGATTATAATGGCCTCTATATGTGTATCTCAACCGCTGCCGCCTTCTTGGTAGCACTGTTGGATCATCTAGGCTTCTCTCAGGACTCATATGATCACCAATAGCGTAGGGTCGATCTGATAGGCCACGACGATATTCACTTTGGTCCCTAGGGTGTCGATATGAGAAGCTCCGGTGCCATAGGCTGTGGTTCCTTGAACGTCGAAAGTTCTGCCATACAGTAGGCGAGCTGCGCCTATCATTGAACCAACGCCTTTGTGAATCTTGTCTGTACTGTGGCAAAAGCCTTGGTGAACCATGCCTTTCATCTGGCCAATTACTTGGTGATCCTCGTCTTTCATTTGGCCAAAACCTAGAAGTAACATGCCTGTTATCTGGTGATTGTGCCGCATCTTGGTTTGGAGACCACCAGTCATCGCTACTTCCTTCCCCAGTGTCTTCAGCAGGAGAAACCGCATCTCCTGTCTCGATAACATAGTCACCAACTATTATCGCACCAGGCATCTGTGACCTGATTGCACTAATGACATCACCATGCTCCTGCTCCTGCTGAAGGCGATCCCAAGCCCTTTTACGTGAGTGATCTACATGTGCAGGCCTCACAAGCATGTGGGCACTTCTAGCATGTTCCCGCAGCTGCTCATAGGTGCCAAAAAACTTGCAGGAATCATGAGAGCAAGGCCTCAACTTCTGATCTAGATACTGTCTCAGTTCTTCAGCAGGAATCCAGCCAGATACTGTTCCTCTACAGAGGGGGCACTTTAGGCCAATTGAACTCACTATGATATCACAACATTCTTCCATTACAATGCTTCCTCCTCCCATGGATACGGTTGAATTTCCAGATTCTTGGTGATTAGTATTCCCATTCTCTGTTCTAGATAAGCCAGCTCGATTTTGGCCACTGCTTGCATCATAACTATGAGATACATGATTATCAATCCATTCTCTAAGTCTTCGGCGCCGTAAATGTCTGGAAATCATACTATAGTGAGCTCTTGGTTGAATAGTTCTGTTATCGGAGTTTGAAAGCACCGAAGAGGTTGAGTTTGAAGCACGGACCTTACTGTCTCCATTCATTTTTCTGAAACGGTCTAGGCAATTAGAGTGTCGATGGCTTGTGTTACATATGTAACACCTGCAGCCATTCTTGTAGGAACTGCATATAAGTAAAACAGCATTGTGGGGTTGCTCCATACAAATAGGGCAAGAAATCCTGTCCCATTCCATGTGCAGAGCAGTGCAAGATGTGACTGTTGAACTGTTTCTTTTCCTACTTGTCATCTTGAAATCAACTGTGTCGAATTCACTTAATCGTTAGACATTGTTGAATAAAAACAATTTCAGAATAAGTTAGTTTAGCAATTTATGGTGAACACTATCTGGTAATAGCATAGTCATGTACAAATACTTTTTAAAACCCGGTTTTGCTTGTTATACCATCCAAAAAGAAATTGCTCCCTGTTGGTAAAGTGCACAAAAGAGGAGCACAAGCACTAACACAAGTATCGAGTGTGCAACAAAAAAACTTGGTTTATAGTATGGTCATCTACCAAGAATTGGATTTTAGTTCTACGGATGAGTATTTGTCCTAAAGAGAGTATTGTGACGAGAAGGCACCTCATGTTTTGGAAAGATAGATAGGCAATTAGAGATTTACCAGAAGAAACTGTAGGAAGGAAGATGCTTCTACTCCACTAAAAGGAAAACTACACAAATTCTAAAGCAAATGAGTTGTCATGCTCATTTGCACCAATTCATTAGTAAACATAGGTGTTTCAAGATATGTGCAATTTTTTTTTTGATAGAGAATAGAAGCACTTCGTGTATGAAAGAATTTGATACTGCATAAAATCATTTCTTAAGGAACTTCGCAAGTTTACCAAATGATAAACATAGCTAACAAGTAACAACACAACATTACATTTGATTATGGTTTACATAGGTGTTTCAAGACATGTGCAATTTTCTTTTGATGGAGAATAGAAGCACTTCGTGTATGAAAGAATTTGATACTGCAGAAAATCATTTCTTAAGGAACTTTGAAGTTTACCAAATGATAAACATAGCTAACAACACAATATTACATTTGATTATGGTTTACAGCCCCTAAAAATCATTCTAGCTATCTTCACAGACATTGAAGACTTATAAGGCCATCTTCCACAAGTTAAATTTAGTAATTCTACTACAGGATAAGTCTACTCTGAAAAGCATTAGAGTAGTTTATTTGTAGTCAAAACCAAAAGAAATCCAGAAAGTAAAATGAACTTAATAAACGAGCAAGATTTGAATACAAAGTTTATCCATGGAAATGGAAATGGCTGGTCAAGGGGAAAAAATGGAAATAAAAATGGCTTGAAGGTGCAACGAATGAGTCATTAACTTTACACAAAGTTAACACTGACCTACAAGCAGTTGTATGTACTGAACACTTCAATTCTCAACTAAAAGGAATCAAGACCACTGATGGTACTGGCACAAGAATAGCTCCTGAAATAGTTTGTATACTGTCAGTAAGATAAGAAATATGTAGGAAGAATGTGCAGTAGAGAATAATACACCAAACAAAAATAAGCATCCCAATAAGTGTGTGCATAAGCAAAACTACGGAAAGTCTTATTTGGTTTGAACAAGGCATACCAAACAAAGAGAATACCAAACAAGCAGCCTACAAAAGCAAGCACTAGTCAGTCATGACTCATCAGAGAATACACAGAATGCCTTCATACATGAGAAACTACAATTTATTGCACCAGCACTTAGCTTGGTCTTCTGTGGGCCAAACAAAAGTAACTCAGAAAAATAGGACTTTGCTTTCTGTTAGTTTAATCCAACTTACAGAAATGATAGCTCTAAATCAGTTCAACAATAAGCCATTAGATGCTTAAATTTGACCATATCTAAGTTGCACCAATACCAATATGGGGCACTAGTACAATACGATATGGCAATTCCCCGAAAACACTGATATGGCGATACGGATATATATATATATAATTAAAATATTAAAAACTTAGACATAAACTCAATAAGTTAAGTAACCATAAGTGTAACAAAAGTTACACATCTATAAGTCCAACAAAAATTGCATGACATTACCAACCTAAACAGTACCAAGCCATCACGGTGGTGTATCAGATCTGTATCAGTGCATATCAGCGGCATATCAGGTCATATTGGTGGTATGTTGGGATTTTTTTTTTCAGTTTTTTTAATCAGAAAAAATGCGATACTTCCCCAATTATGTATCGGAACCGTATTGGTGTTCGATATAAATCGGGATACAAGTACGGCATATTTCCAGAGTAGCGGTGCCATAAACACAAGAACTCTCTCACATAGAACTTACTGCAGTTATCATAATTGTTGCTTGGTTTCTTCAAAGGTACATATTCGCATTTAGAGGAAACCAGATATGCAAAGCATTTAATTATAATTATCTGAAATAATTTTTCCTGCAAGAAGCAAAGATTCTCAACAAACATTTCAAATTTAACCAAAGTTAGTACTGCCAGATAAGAGAATCATTCTGGCATTTATCTTACCATATCGGGACAGCTCTTCCCTTAAAAAATCCATCATTTACCTTCAATATGCGCCTGCCTAGTCATCTAATCCTTCTTTATTTTATTTTTGACTTGCAAGCAAGCCTCCAAGGTGAGCCACATCATCAATAAAATAAAATTATAATCGTTTGATTATCCATATACACCATCTAATTTCCCTCCCAATCACAGCCCTCTATCATGTTAACCACTTCTCATGGCACTTTTGAACTGCCGCCTATTTAGTTCGACATGGATTCTCCTAGGTGAGTTAAAAAAATCTATTCCATTTGAGTTTTGCTTCCCTACATTTTTGAGCCGTTTGATTATTCATCTCTCAATAACAACCTTCCAAGTTGCCGACTACTCCCTATTTTTTCTCTAAAAAAGAACTACTTCCTATTTCCTCTCCCCAACCACTCCTCACTTGAACCGACACAACTCCATCACATCCCCTCCCTTCCTCCATGACAAGGACTCAAAATAGAAATAAACCATCTTACCATAGATTGTACTTTTCATGTCTCTTAGGATACATCCAATAGATTGTACTTCTCATTCTCTTTATGTTTTTCTCCTGATATTTGATTAGGACTTCCACTTTATTTCAAACAAAATTGGATGGTTGAATTTTTTTTTTTTGAGTTCCCCATTATCCTGCACTTCTTGAGGTAATTTGATGGTTTGTTTCTTCTGTCAATAACTTTTCGCCATGACATCAACACATGGTGTAATCCTCGTGTTACTCTTGATAACTTTCTGGTTCTCCTATGATTGCCCAATTCTTTCAAGATACCTTTCTAATTGCTCTTGATATTTATCTTGTGACATGAATCGATGGTGCAATGACATGAACAGATTACAGGAAGAGATCCATTTCCCAATTACTTGACTCCAACAGGTGGCGGCGAATTACACTAGCGAATCATATCAATTGTTGGGGAGAAGGACCGTCTAGGTGCAACCAGATCAAGATCGAGACCATCTCTCTCCATTTTTTATTACCCTACTAACACCTACCTTCATCTACCCATGGATCCGAACAGAACAAATTAACATGCAGAAGATCTATGGAAACACAGGCATGGATCTAAGAACAAAATAGCTGCTTGTGAAATTATCCAGGAGTGATCAAAAGAAGAAGAGATGGAGAGAACAATTGGAGATTGCTATGTACCTGGATCCGCTTGTGTTCTTGCTCTCTCTGATCGGCTCCGATTTGAGACTTGTGCCCTGGCTGCCCCCTTCCGGACGTTCCCGTGACCTAATTATACAGGCTACCCAATAAACGGCCGAACGGGTCAGGTCGGATCCGAGCCAGTTTAGAGCATCTTGTAGTCCCAAAATTTCGTAGAATCGTACAGAAATTTATAACTTTATGATAGATATCATTTTAATATTTTTATTTTATTTTTAAATAAATATCATTCTTAAAAAAAGTAATGACATATAATCAAAAAACGATATTCAGTGACATATCGTATTAGACACTAAAAATTAGTAGCATCAATCAATTTTTTGTTGTATTTTTAGGTGTTGAAATAGTTAATAATAAGATGTATTAAACAAGTTTATTGTATTCATTTTGTTTTATGTCTTATTTCTAGTATTAAATGTCAAAACAACAGTATATAGATTGGCTTTACTGGTTAGCTGGGAGAGATTTCATTCATAAAGTTTTGGGTTCACTTCTCTAAACTTTAGAAGGAGGATTGGTTTTGGATCCAAACAATTTTCAGTATAAACTTTTAATTACTATAGGTTTGATCAGTAATCGAACCATCCGAGACTGTCAGATCAGTGGTTCTTTGAATTAATAAATTAATAATTTTAGTAAATTTTTATTCAAAATTGATGCTTAAATGCCTGTAATTTGTTTTTTCAGGATGTCTCGATCCTTGTATAGTTAAAAGATTTGTACTCCGAACATATTAAAACCAATTTTTGGTTCAGATGGTCCGTGGGGTGTGTATGCTATTTTTTTAATAATATTGCCCGGTTTTTTTACTATGATCAAAAACTAAATAAATCCGACCAGGCATGATTTTGGTTTTTTCTGGTTTAACATGTGGTCTGGTTTGGTATCATTAACTAGGTTTTTGAGTTAAAAATTCAAACATTATGCTAACTAATTTTCAACACTCTAAAACTCTTAGTTTTAGGTTTTTGATCAAATCCTATGCTAAGTATTCTTTTTTTAAAAAAATGACTGATTTGGAATACTTTTGTAAACTATTAATTTTACCATCATACTCATAACTTGCATCTCTGTTGCTAAATTCTTGGATCCACCCATTGATCCAAACCTAACGAAACATTGTGCCTGACCTATTTATTTGATTGTCAGATCTACTACGAGTGTGCTTAGCTGAGATGGGGCTTCTCAAATAAGATAGCTTATGAACTTATTAGCTTATAAGTCCATGAGGGTGGCTTATTGTAATAAGTCAAAAAGATGTTTAGCAAAAAAATTGCACTTAAAAGCCCAATAATTTGAAAATTAGGTTTCTCTCTACAAAAAATGTAAAAATGAAATCCGTTGAAGTAATGAACAGTAATTCCTCAAAATATTCTTAAATTCTTTTTTATTCTTTTCATATATCTTTTTTCTATCCATCTATTTGGATCTAAATTAACTCAGCCTTGACCAATACCGATCCAAATTAGTAGGGGCAATGGGGCCTACGATAGGTTACAATAGCAACGGCGAGTGCAACAAGTTGCTACCATGATGGTGAGTGTGACTGGCAATAGCTTGTGACAGTGTGGGGCCCCCAACCCAGGTCCCCAGTTGACCTGGGTCGGAAGCACCACATTGCTCCAACTGTCTCTCAGGTATCACCCTCAAGCGCACTAGATTGCTGTAAATTTTTTTATTACAATAGCAGTATAGAACTATAAAACCTAAACTAAATGTTACTAATTGCTTGTAGCGTCACAACTTGTCATCTCCTCATTTGCAGGTTGGCTGCACCATGTGCAGTATGTTTTAGCATACACCTAAGTTGAGAGTCCACCGGTCTCCTTTTGTCGGACAAAGCTATATACCGGTATCATGCTTGAGAGTCTTCTAGAAAAAAAACACCTTCATCTTTTGGATGTACCTTTCTCACTTTTTAGCATTGCTAAGTTTCCAAGCAGCCATCTTATATTTTCCTTCATCAAGTGCTGGCCTAGGTTGACAACCTTGTTGCCCAAGGGAATATTGCCTGACGTACCAGTAGGCTTCAGGAGTTTAGATTCTACAGTCGAGAGAATAATAGATTAGAATGACATGTCTACCAAACAATTAATAAATTATCCAATCCATGCTTTAAGATTTCGGTTTAGAAGAATGAAAACAATTTATCGACGATTCGGACTCGAGGTCCTTAGTCGATCTTATGCAGATTGTGAATTAGATGTGAGACCTTTCAGTGTGTTTGTCAGGTAAGTTAAGACAAGTATGAAATAGGGACACAAAGATTTATATAGGTTCAGGCCCTCAAAGGATTGAGTGACAGCCCTACGTTCTGTGATGGTTTCACTATGTGTGAGAGAATTTACATGGAAGAGAGATGATTACAAAGGCTAATCTCTCTTAATACTTCTGCCTAATTTAAGTCTTTGATCTTTGGATCAGTATTCTATCTCCTTTCCCGTACAATTGTCATCCTTTTATACTGTACGAAAGGATACCAATACGAAGCAGTTTAGACGGTTGCTACCCGTGCAGTTGCATAACTACACCAATCTCTTCGCCGGTTAATACATGCAGTTATAGATAACCGTGCATCCTAACTCCTTGACGGTTGTCCTCATACGTGAGAGAAGAAGTTATCTTTATGCTGGGAACGTGTCTGGTAAAACTCAAACACGCTCAGGTTATCTTGGTCGCGCATAGCCTACGACCTTATGATCGCGCAAGATCTACGACCATAGATTGGTTCTGTCGCCCGCGACCTTCTGGTATACAGGAAGCTATCTCTACGACCATAATGGCTGCTAGGGCACAGGTTTACACATCATACCCGAATTATCTTGAATATGGTATATTAAATAAACAACTAGCTCGGGTGATAATCCTTGTCAGCTAGACCCCAAATTTGAAGCGATAAAATTATTATAACTTCGAATTTAAAACTTATTGGATATAGAACCCGACGCTTCACCTTCTTCTGATGTACTGTACACCATGTGGCGGTTCACCTCCTAAGAAAATCTCTGGGTTTATCTTGATAGGCAATCATGAAGTCTTTTACCACATAATTGAGGCAAATTGTAAGTTCGTTTAGGAGCTCGAGGCCTCCGCGAATGCAAACCGTGGCCTCCAGGTTCTATAAATAGCGAAGCTCTTCAGTTCTGAGACTCACAAGCTTTCCTTGGCTAAGTCCTTTAGAACCTCTTCTCATCTTCTTACTTCATGTTCCCTTTTCTACTCTCATCTTAATGGCGAACCGAGACTCCAAAAAGATTGTTGAGAGTGATGAGGAAGAAAAAGGGATAGAAGACAAGATTGAACAGGCTCTTCAAAAGGTAATTCTCTTCTGAAGCATCTGTGTAAATCTTTTTGTAGTTTGAGTATTTCCAAAGTAATACATTTTGGAACTCACAGCTGTTCGAGGAACCAACTTCTTCAAAGAAATGGTCTAGATATGACGCAGAATCCTCCAGTGGAGCTTCATCCAAAAGGCTAATGGGTGCGGAGATCTAGGTTGCCACATTGCCCTCGTCTCTTTCTTTGCATCCAATTTCTGTTCTAACTTCAACACCTTCTTTGGATCCTTCTTCTGGGGGATTAGGTATCACTGTACCTACAATGCCTTTGTCACCAAGTACCCTTCCATGCTTAGCTTTTTCCTCTCAGCCTACGACCCAGGTTATTACCTTCATCTTCTCTGCTTGTCACATGTTTTAGGAACTAACTCATGTATGTACAAGAGGAGAAGGCTCTCTGGGTTCTCAGCGAACAGCTTGCTGAGATCCAGGTTCTTCTTAGGGAGAAGTCTGCTTTATGCAGAACTCTCAAGAAGAAAAAGAGGTGTTGCGGGAGCGCCTTGTGAAGACTCTCAAGGTCATGACGAGTCTGGCAGAGTGCTATGATGGAGTTTGCGAAGAGGCACACACGTTCCACCTGGAGAGGGATCATGCCCGAGAGCAGAGAGATCTCTCTAATGCAATTAGGGACAACTGCTTCTTCGCAATAAGAGACGACGTCAATAGGCTGAGGGATGTCACGAGTTCTCTTGGGGCAGCCAGTGTTGATCCTATTAATGTCAACCTGTCCCTTGGAGAACTTTGTAAATTACTTTCAGATCAGGTCGACACTTTGGTCGCCTGCATCCCTTTCTTATGTAAAGAATACAAGAAATAAAAATTTCTCTTCTTTACATATTGACTCCTTTAATGATTACGTATAATCTATAATCATCAATTGGGGTTCTTTAAATTCTCTGTGTGAAAAATGGTTACAGGTAAATGCTTCTGTGACCAAAACATACACAGGTAATAAATTCTTTGTCCATGATCAACACAGGACATTATTGAGGTCACATAATGGCATCGCGACCACAAGTAGCACTGAGGTCACATAATAGCATTACGACCACACATAGTACCGAGATCACAAAATTAACCTTAAGATCGTAACAGTACTAAAATTATGAGATTACTCTGAAATCATAGGGTATTTAAACCACAAAAAATTCCCATATAATCACTTGTACCGTAGCCCCTGAATTTGAAATAAAATGGCGTTTGGATTTCCAAAAAAGGTGCATTTTATTTCAAATTCCATCAGGGTAATGATGCATCTTCGGGTTCAATCCGTGAAGGACCCGTTATGACAAATTATTAAAATAATGAGCACGGCAGGTAGTGGCTTTGGGCAAATAAAAGGAAAAGGTACCTTGCTTGAGAAGCTTCAAAAAACCCTCTTCTGCCTTAGCTACTCCGCCGCAAAAAAACCTCTTTGGTGCACCTTTGCTCTCAATGCCACCAAAGCCTTCATCTTTCCAACGATCCTCACCACAATGGTTTCCTAGAGCCGATCAAGCCACTATAATGTCAAGAGTTTCATGGTGCTGGAAAAAGAAGAAATCCTTCCCTTGCTACTGCTGATCAACTGGCGGCCGGCGGAGAAGAAAAAAGAAACCCCAGATGTTCATGATAATGAACTAGTGATCTTTGAAGAGTTCTTGCGATGCGGATTTCGCCTTCCGAAAAGCAAGTTCCTTCAGGATATCCTAGCGTATTTTGGGCTAGAACTGGTAAATCTTCATTCCAACGCCATCCTAATTCTGGCGATTTTCCAGCATCTATGTGAAGCATTCATCGGGGTATTACCAAGTGTAGATCTCTTCCGATGATTCTATTTCTCAGCATGGTCAAAGAGCTTCAATGCTGCAGGATGCATATATTTCCGCATAAGGGAGAAGAAAGATTATCCCTTTCTCCCCTTGCGGGACTCTGTGCATGGATGGAACCAAAAATGGACTACACCCCCCCATCAGAGAGTAGCCTCTGGTTTGAGAACCAGCGACCAGAGAAGACCAACGAGATGGACACCATTCCTATCTTGAGCCAAGAGTTACAGAAACAAACTCAAGTAATTCTTCACTTAGCTCACTAGGGGTTAACCGCATGGGATATCATCCATGACTTTGTGAAGAATAGGATAAGCCCTCTGAAGAAAAGGGAACATCCAGCCTGGGAGGTAGAATCCACGGCGGACAACACCCTAGATTATAATACTGGTATGCTCTCCAATCCACAAAACATGCAAATTTACTAATGAAAAATACCATATCAAGTAATTTGCTTTTGTGATGCACTTCTGTCCTTATCCGAAATTGAAAAAAGGACAAATAGCTTTCTGAAGCCATATAATGTGGCAACAGAAGGAGCTCTAGGATCGCCCCGTCCTCAGAGCTTGATCAACAGCAGCGACGATCTGAGACAAGAACGTCAAAAGGTAAGACTTCCTTCGAGGAACTTGTCCATAAACATCTATTGATCTTAATCATTAAATCGCAAATTCTAAAATGATGCAGCTGCTGAAGGGGCAAGTTGTCAGGACAAAGCGTCCTAGAGATGATGCTGGAACTTCTGGGAGGCCAGCATCGAAGAGGGTAAAAAGCATCTCTTCTAAGTCCAAAAAGATGAAGGAGCCAACCCCTGGAACGTCCAAAGCGAAGTCCATAGGAGGGGCTTCATCTAAGGCGAAGAAGACTACCGCGAAAACTGTTGCGGTAAAGTTTTCTCTTCCCCCTGTTATACCATGTACGAATAGGAGTCACTTCTTAATCGTATAGGGTGAGGGGAGCGAGGATGAGGAAGGCGATGTTACTCTCATCCGCCGTAAGAGAAAAGCGGCGAGCCCTCTGGAGATTGACGTTCCAGAGAGGCCATCCTCTCCCACTATCGCCACCATTCTGTCCTCAATGGCAGAGGCAGCTATTGAGGCGGGGGATCTCGTGGCCGCGGAAGAACTTGCGGTCACGAAGGACATTTCCACTCCTGAGGCCAGAGTCACCATAGCCATAGTCACAGAAGATCCTGTGGCCAAAGTTATAGCGGCCTCAGATTCGGTGACATCTCCTGAACACCGAAGAAGTTGCTGTGGTAAGAACATCACATTTCATGAGCTCTTACTTCATTGCATATACCAATTATCTTTTGAATATGCAGGAAAAGGAAGCTACTGTCCTATTCAAGAAAAGAAGAACAAGGACAGATTTTGATGACACTTCAATAGGGGCGCATAGTGTGCTTCTTTCTCCCCAGAGCGCATCACCGAAACCCAAAACTCGGATGGGGTTTCGGATAAATTAAGGATATCACATCTTGCCAAATCATGTTTGTCTGAAAACAGAAATGTTACAAGTCATGATTTTTCCAGGAACCCTTTGTCGAGCGCCCTGCCGACCTCCCCGAAAACCAGCGCAATACCTACCATGGAGGTCGCAAGGGACACAGGTACAGGTACAGTGGCTGAGGTAGCCCCTCAGGCCATTGTAAAAGAAATAATTAGGGATCTTCAATCTGATCAGATGGAGATCGCAACATCAGTCTCGACAGCAGGAGCAAATCAGCAAGAAACCACATTTACCGCTCCTGTTGTCATGGAAAAGACTGATCTAATGGTTGGCTCCTCAACTGAACCCAAGGGCTCACTGAAGACTACGATCAACGACCTTTTAGAGGCAAGTGAAAAACTTGTTCAACTTCTCTAGGATTGAAGATCTTAGGAATGTTCGGGTTTAAGCAACAGGTTTTACCAGTGTTTCAGGATCTGACCCAAGTGGCGACCAGGTCAAAAGCTCTAGCAGAACACATTGAGGTCGTGCAAAGGGAGATCAGCCAGTTACAACAGTAAGCACCCCTATACTTGTTTATCCTGAACTTCATTTAAGTATAACGATTGCCTTTCTTGTCATAGGGAAAATTCTTCCTTACAAAGAGCATGGTTGATCAGCGAGATCAGGAGGAACTTGCGGCCACAAGACATTCTTCTATGGAGAAAGAACTCAACGAGGCACAGGTAAAGCTTTCCTGTAAGTTTACTTCTGACCAGAGGGAGTTATTTCTTTACATGAACTACTGTAAATCCAAATACTTTGCTCATGCAGTACAAGAGGAATAGATAAGCACTCTGTCAAGAGAAAAAGATGACTTCCTTAAGAAGTATGCCCAAGCTGAAGCTCAGAACAGGCAACTTCATGCAACCATCGAATCATTCAAAAAGACGACTGACACTCTCTGTGAGTAGAGGGAAACCCTGAAGGCAACAATCTCATCCTGCAGTAGTATTCAGTCGAAAGTTTTTGAGAAACTGAAGATGGTTGTAGATTTACTGAAGGCGGACATCATTGACCCTAAAAAAGAGAACTTAAGCCTCAGTGAATCATGCAAATTGGTTGCAGCTCAAGCTAAATCACTTCTCGAGTATCTTCCTGAAGATACAAAACGACAAGAAGAGGCATTGAAGACTAATGCAAGATCTGTAGTCTCTGCCATTTTGTGCAAATTAAGACTTCACCACGGGCCAAATTTGAATTTGAATCCAATAGTGGGAGATGCAGAATTCGAGAGTGAAGAACAGCCTGAGGCCATTATGGAAGAAGTCAAGCCATTGATTGAAGATCTCTTGAAAGAACTTGGCAAACTGTGATTTCATTGTAATGAATAATGATCCTCCATTTAAATTGTACATACATATATACAATTACAGTAGAAAAATATGAAAATGCATGTCTTCTCTTTTTGGAAAAGATGTACTTAATTTCGTCTTATATTATGGCCATATTCCCTTAGGCCCCTCCTGAGATCAAAACATACAGAAGTCATTGTATTATAATCCTAGGAGAAATATGGGTTAATGATGATCAGGGAATATCTAGCGAGTTCCTTATATGTTAAGAAACGGTTTATAAAGGAATGTCTCAACTAAATATGATCATCTGGCCGCACCAATACTGATCTTAATATAATACCGAAGTTTATTACAAACTAGCAGCCCCTCGAATGATCAGAGACATACTATTAAGTTCCATATGCGTTGAGAAAAGGCTTATTTAGGGATGCCTTAGCTAGATGCGATCATGAGATCAGCCAGTGGATCCAACTTGGTTACTATAATAAGATGATCATTGGCGACCAGCCCCGAGCATAGCTCGGAAAGGATGGGGCAAAGAAATTCAACCATAACATAATGCAAGGAAAAGTACATGTTGTTTCTAATGAAATCATGCTAATTGAAAGGGAAAAAAGAAATGAGAAAAACTTACATGTAAAACTTGCGTAACTGATCTATGTTCCAAGCATTGGGCAAGATCCTTCCATCTTCCATTGCTAATCGGGATGATCCTGGTTGCGGTACTGATACCACAGTATAAGGGCCTTCCCACTGAGGGGAGAATTTGTTGCAATTAGACTGGTTTTGTATCTTGCGTAAAATCAGATCGCCCACGTGAAGACTACGAGGTCGCACCCGCTTACTGTGATATTTACGCAAAGCTTGTAAATATACTACAGACTTAATCAACGCCCGATCGCGTTTCTCCTCAAGGAGGGTGATATCTTGGGCACGTTGTTCATGTTGATTAGAATGATCGAATTGGTTTACACGAACAAAACCGATATGAATTTCCATAGGTAAGACAATCTCGGCACCATATACCAGCTGAAAAGGCATCTTACCCGTAGCTCGACTACAAGTGGTGCGTAGTGCCCATACAACGGAGTAGAGTTCATCTACCCAAGCCCCCGAGCGCATTTTAAGGTGATCGAAAACACGCTTCTTGATGCTTTGTAATATATGTCCGTTGGCATGTTCGACGGCCCCATTGCTCTGTGGATGAGCCACAAATGCAAAGCACACTTTGGTCCCGATGTCGTCGCAATAGTCTAGAAAGAGACCACTAACGAACTGGGAATCGTTGTCGGTAATAAGACGACCTGGAACACCAAATCCTGTGACAATATTCTTATGAAAGAATTTCTTTGCCGCAGCAGCGGTAATGTTGCGCACTGGTTCAGCTTCAATCCACTTAGTAAATGTGTTGTCGACGATTTGGACTCAGGGTCCTTAGTCGATCTTATGCAGATTTTTGTGAGTTGTGAGGCCTTTCAAAGTGTCCCTCCGGAAAGGGATGATGAGAAATGTCTGTTGGGGCACAAAGAGATTTATACAGGTTTGGGCCCTCAATGGTGGGAGTAATAGCCCTACATCCTGTTGTGATTTCAATACGTATGGAAAATGTTTACAAAGTTGAAAAAAAGATCATCACAGGCGAAGATCTTTTCTGTGTTGTTGTCTAAAAAAGACTAAAACTAACTTATGAAAGCTTATGTCCAATCTGTCATTGTCTTCATCCCTTCTCCTTGTACATTTTCTTACCCTTTTATACCGATCAAAAGGGTGCCAATGCACAACGGTTTTGAACGGTTGTAGAAGCACAGTTTTGGTAACCGCACTTAACTCCCACGTAGGCCTAACACGTGTAATTAAGGGATAACTGCACATGTTAACCTCCTGGCAGTTGTCTTCATACGTGGAGGAATCATCATGATCCTAGGGATATGCCTATTGCAGAGCTAAGCAATCCCGAGTTATTCTGGTCAAGGGTCTTAGGTCGTCTAAGACCATAACAGTGAACCTTCAGGCACTTGTCTGGTTCGAATCCGTCTTGAACCAGATGTGCATTATTTCGAATTAGCTCGGGTAACAATCCTCGTCAGCTAGCCCCCAAATTTGAAGAAAACGAAGAGACATATTTATTTCAAATTTTAATCCTGCATCGGATAAGTGACCCGACGCTTCAACTTCTACACTTAGTGGCACACTACATGCGATGGTTTATTCCCCGAGACGGGTTCTGGGTTGTCTTTGACAAGTAATGATAGCGCTGCTGACTTGTTTTTTAACCAGAGATAAAACTGTAAATATGTTTTAAGAACTCGAGGCGTTCGTAAATACGAACCGTCACCCCTGGGTGCTATAAATACCGAAGCCTCTTGGTTCCAAAACTTCACAAGTTTATTCTTGGCTAAGTCTTTTCCAGAGCTATCTCTTCTTCTTTTCTATTTTCATCTCAATGGAAGATCAGGATTCCAAGAACATAATTGAGATTGAAAGTGATGAGGAATCACTGGAACTTGATTTCAACCAGAAGGTACGTATCTTCAAAAGATCTAGTTCCAGTTCTTGTCTCGGTCATTCTCAAAGTAGTGTACTCTGGAACTATTTCAGGTTAACGAGGAACAAATTCCCTCGAATAACAAAGCAAAAGTTGACGAAGGATCCTCCAGTGGTATTGCAGCTGTAGGTGCAAAGGCTAGGGATGCATCATTTCTCTCTCTTCCTTTGACCCCTATAGTTCTTCTTGTGCATGCTACTCCATAGGTTGGAACATCATTTCTAGCTTTGGGGACCCATGATAATCCCAGAGGGACCCCTACATTATCGCGAGTGGACAATGCAGCTGCTCTTGATCAGACCTCATAGGATGATCAGCTTTCTAGTGGGAAGATTGCACTTTCGCGACCAGGTGGTCCTCGACTTTCATCGGGTGACCTGTAATTTGGAGGAAGTTCGGGTCACCTGTTTTTTGGAGGAAGTTCTGCATCTCCCCATTCGACTCCAATGCGAGGATTGGTAATTATCTCTATTATCCCTATGAGTCGGTGCATTGATGAATCGTTCTGTCCTCAAAGCTAACATATGTGTATGCAAGAGACAAAAATTTCCCGAGCCTCCAGCGACCAGCCTGCTAACGTTTAAGTTCTTGGCAAGGGTGCAGCCTTCGAGCGAACTCTCCAAGAAGAAAAAGAGGCGCTGGAGAAGCATTCTGAGGAGATGTCCTCGGCCATTCTGCATTTGGCAGAATGTCTTGACAACTCTCGCAACGAGGCACACCAACTTCGCCTGGAGAGAGACCATGCTCGTCAGCAGCGAGAACTCTCCGATACGATCAGGAGTAGTTGCTAGTTCTCTTGGGGCGGTCAGTGTAGATCCTACTGACGCCAATATGTCCTTAGGAGAACTTTGTGAACTCCTCTCGGATTAGGTCGATGGTCTGGTCGCCTGTATCCCTTTTGTATGTAAAGATTACTAGAAATAAAAATTTCCTTTTCCTTACACATATTGATTTCTCAAGAGGATTATGCAAGACTTATAATCCCGAGTTAAAGCTCTTCACAATCTCTGTGCGAAAACATGGTCACAAAAAATGTCTTTGCGACTAAACATACACAGGTAAATCCAAGTATGGCTTTGCAACAACTTTTTCGATCAGAAATGCATTGATGTGCTATACCGCGACCAATACTGGTATTGCGATCAGAACTGAAACCGCGATCAGAACATAATACCTTGATCGAGTGATAATCGTATATGTTGCGATCACCCACTTGCAGCGATCACAGAGTTGCATTGCGATCAACATGCAAATCTCGAGACGATCACAGAACTGCATTGTGATCAATACATAAAAAATTATTTTACAAAAGTCATGAGGGATTATTTCCTCAATAATCTTTGTAAAATTTTCATCTCTTTATGTGCACCCTAGCCCCCTAATTCGAAACAAAAAAATAATGAAAATATATTTTGTTCCGGATTCACTGTAGGGAGTGCATAACGGGTTTCCAGAGAGAAGCCACCCATTAGGGACATTAATAAAATATTCGGCGAAGGGTTGTCTCGGGCATATAAAAAGAGAAGGTAGCTTCCTGGGGAAGCTTCACAACCAAAAACCCTTCGTCTGTCTTAGAGTTTCTCGCCACACAAAAACACTCTTTTGTTCCCCTCTCCTTCGTCTTCCCAAAAACACCAACTTTTCACATCCTCTTCCGAAATGGCATCCTGGAGCCGGTCCATTTACCATGTCGAGGAGAAGTTGATATCTTTGGAGAAGGAAGAGATTCTCCCCCCGCGGCTGTTGATTAACTGGCGGCCAACGGGGAAAGATGAGGAAACCCCAATAGTTCGTGAAGGCGAACTGGTGATCTTTGAGGAGTATTTGCGCTGTGGGTTCCAATTCCCAGAAAGCGTGTTTCTGAAAGAAATCCTCAACCACTACGGGTTAGAACTCATCAATCTCCAACCAAATGCTATGTTGATCCTCGCAATATTTCAACATCTCTGTGAAGTGTTTGTTGGGGTGTTGTCAAGCGTGGATCTTTTCCGGCGCTTTTACTTCTCGGCATGGTCAAAGAGTGCCAGTGCCGCCGGGTGCATCTATTTCCGCATAAGGGAGAAGAAAGAGTACCCATCCCTCCCTCTACGAGATTCAGTGCATGGATGACACCAGAAGTGGTTCTACTGCTCTCCTCCATCAGAGAGCGGGCTCTGGTTTTCAAACATCTGACCAGAGAAGGATAGCGAGATGGACTCCCTCCCTGTTCTCAACGAGGAGTTGAAGAAACAGACCAAGGCAATTCTTCACTTAGTCCAGCAGGGACTCACGGCGTGTGATATCATCTGCGACTTTGTGAAGAACAGGATGAGTCCTTTACACGAAAGGACACATCTGGCCTGGGAGGTGGACTCAATGGCGGACAGCACATTGGACTACAATACAGGTGTGTCCTCTTGTTCACAAACTGCACATGCTCACTACTACAGAAGTGCATTCCACTAACCCTTATTTTCTAACGGTTATAAGCAATCTAGGAAAAATCCGATAGAATAGGACGACAGCGGCGGAAAACCATCATTTTACTATCGGTTACACACTAGTCCAACGTTAGTGAAATGCAAATACTTTTTACTATCGGTCATTACTGTACAAACCGATATAATATATTAAATAGTACTATCGGTTTTCCATTTTTAACTGATAGTAAAATTGCGCACTTTATACTATCGGTTATTACTGTACAAACCGATATAATATATTAAATAGTACTATCGGTTTTCCATTTTTAACTGATAGTAAAATTGCGCACTTTATACTATCGGTTATTACTGTACCAACCGATATAATATATGAAAATAGTACTATCGGTTTTTCGTTCATAACAGATAGTAAAATTACTCACTTTATACTATCGGTTATTACTGTACCAACCGATATAATACATTACATAGTACTATCGGTTTTTCTCGCGTAACTGATAGTGAAATTACTGACTTTTTACTATCGGTTATTATTGTACTAACCGATAGAATATATTAAATAGTACTATCGGTTATATAAAACAAACCGATAATAAAATGACTTCATATAAACTAATGGTTATGACAGTGGGGACCTTATTTTACTATCGGTTTGTGTTTTTGAACCGATAGTAAAATTGGACAACTTAATTAGGTCGACCCCTGCTCTGCGCTCTACATGTTGGAATCATTTCAGCCCCGCACGATTCCAAGCTAGAGTGATCTGGAGAAGCTAGCTGAGAGGTTGATCATTTTTCCATCCCCCTCGGTATTGTCATCTTCTCATCACCTCTCTCTCTCTCTCGATCACTCTTTCACACTCTCCCTCTCTCTCTCTACTTGCAATTCATTAAACTAGATACATGTATCTCCAAACTAGCTAGAAGGCTGGGTTGGCTAGCTAGCTATAGCTTGCTGAATTTAAGCAGCTAGCTAGCTGGCTCTTCCAATTAATGCATGCATCAAGTTAATTAGGGTTTCATATATACAAATCCATTTAATGTAATTAAGCAGCTCATGTACACACATATAGCCTAACTAATTATGTTTCATGCATATATGCATGCCCTGAGTCATTAATTATTTATTTGAATTTGTCACTTTTGTGAAATAATTGTAAATGGACCGAGAATATTGGATGTATGGAATAAAACGTACTACTGTTGAGTATTTGGAGGGTGTGAATGGATTTATTAAATTTGCTGAGCAAGAAAAGGCGAAGAAGGGAGAGAAAGATATGCATTGTCCTTGTATAGATTGTATGAACTTAAAAAGGTTCGGCAACTCTGATCAGATTATGAGTCATTTGATTCGTCGTGGTTTTAACGCACGCTATACCCGTTGGATATGGCATGGTGAAGATCTTGAGGAAACGAGCACTACCGCTACCACTCAGCAGCACCCGGAAGTGGATTGCAGTAATGATGATCATGATCAAAACATTGGTAATGTTCATTCAGAAGTCCATGTAGATGATGACAATTTAGATGAAATGTTACGTGATGTAGAAGAAGACTACAGCGAAAACGATTTAGCTAAATTTCAGAAATTAATTGTTGATTCTGAGAAGCCTTTGTTCCCCGGATGTGCAAAATTTACAAAGTTGTCTTCTGTGTTGAGATTATATAACTTGAAGGCAAGCAATGGTTGGAGCGATAAGAGTTTCACGGCGCTATTGGATCTGTTAGCGGACATGCTTCCAGAGGGAAATGAGTTGCCAAGATCGGTTTACCAGGCCAAAAAACTATTGTGTCCGTTGGGAATGGAAATCGAAAGAATACATGCATGCCCAAATGATTGTGTTCTGTACCGTAACGAGTACGAGGATTTGCATGTTTGTCCAAGATGCGGTGCATCGCGGTATAAGCATGGGGATAGAATTTATCACAATGGATGTGATGAGGTAAAGAAAGGGCCTCCGGCCAAAACTGTGTGGTATTTGCCTGTGATTCCCAGATTGAAACGGCTGTTTGCAAATTCGAAAGATGCGAAGTACTTGCGTTGGCATGTTGAAGGTCGGAAACAAGACGGAAAACTAAGACATCCAGCTGATTCCATTCAATGGAGAAACATTAACAGAACATTCGGTGAGTTTGGCGGCAAAGTGAGGAATATAAGGTTTGAGCTGAGTATGGATGGTATGAATCCACACGGAAATATGAGCAGTCGACATAGCACTTGGCCGGTTCTTTTATGCATCTACAATCTTCCTCCTTGGTTATGTATGAAGCGCAAGTACATCATGATGTCGTTACTAATTTCAGGACCCAGACAACCCAGGAATGATATTGACGTGTTTCTATCACCGTTAGTCGAGGACTTACATAAATTGTGGAGCGAAGGGGTGCGGGTGTGGGATGCACATAAGCGAGAGAATTTCATGTTGCGGGCCATGATATTTTGCACCATAAATGATTTCCCGACCTATGGAAATTTGTCGGGGTATAGTACGAAAGGAGGCAAGGCTTGTCCTATTTGCTTGGATGAAACTGAAAGCATGTGGTTATCGAACTGCAGAAAAACAGTGTACATGGGTCACCGCAGGTTCCTTCCGATGCATCATGCCTACCATAAGAAGAGGAAGTCATTCAATGGGAAGCCTGAGAAAGGATCAGCCCCAGTGTTTGTGACTGGTAAGGAGCTTTACTTGCGCGTGAAGGACATCAAAGTTGAGTTCGGTAAATGTTCTAAACCTCCAGGAACAAATGTTTGGAAGAAGAGATCGATTCTTTGGGATCTGCCATATTGGGAGCACTTACAAGTTCGACATTGCATTGATGTCATGCACGTAGAGAAAAATGTTTGTGACAGTTTGACTGGTTTGTTGTTGAACATTCCAGGAAAGACGAAAGATGGCATCAACGTTCGCCGTGACATGCTCGACATGGGCATAAGGACTGAGCTTGCACCGTTGGAGAAGGGAAAGCGGACATACCTCCCCCCGGCCTGCTATACTTTGTCAAAAAGAGAAAAAACAGAACTCTGTCAATGCCTACATGGTGTCAAAGTTCCATGCGGGTATTCTGCGAACTTGAAAAAACTTGTGTCCATGAAAGACTTGAAACTGGTTGGTATGAAGTCCCATGATTGTCATGTACTGATGTCACAAATGCTTCCCATTGCTATTAGAGGCATTCTCCCAGTCAAAGTCAGAGAGACAATTACAAAGCTATGTTATTTCTTCAACACAATATCTGGCAAGGTACATAAGCGTGTACTCCTAGCAAGTTAATTAGCTCCAGTCGTGGAACTTGTCAGATTTTTTGGATCTGAATATTTGCTGCAACTGTGTCCTTGCAGGTAATTGATATGGATGGACTGGACGATTTGCAACGCGATGTGACTACCACTCTTTGTCAGTTGGAGATGTATTTCCCTCCATCCTTTTTTGATGTTATGGTCCATCTAATTGTTCACCTTGTCAGAGAAATTAAGTTTTGTGGACCCGTGTTCCTGCGCTACATGTATCCATTTGAGAGATTTATGGGTATCTTGAAGGGATATGTAAGGAATCGACATCGGCCTGAGGGCAGTATCATTGAAGGTTATGCCGCCGAGGAGGTGATTGAATTTTGCACCAACTGTATGGCCGGGGTTGACCCAATTGGCGTTCCTACGTCCCGGCAGGAGGGCAGGCTTCAGGGCATTGGAACGATTGGATTTAAAGCAGTCGTTCCCTCTAGTGATCTGTATGCAAAAGCCCATTTTTGGGTCTTACAGCACATGACGGGGGTGGAGCCATACATACATGAGCACAAGGAAATGTTACGGAAACAGAATCCCTCGAAGCCAGAGATTTGGGTCACCAGAGAACATAATAGGAAGTTTGCTGGGTGGATCGAAAATAGAGTCCTGCAAGCTTCTGAGGGCGACGTAGATGAAGATGTTACATGGTTGGCCAGAGGGCCTAGATTTACTGTAGGGACTTGGCAGGGGTATGACATCAACGGCTATTCATTTTACACAAGAACTCAGGACGAGAAGAGTACTATGCAATGTAGTGGAGTGACACTACTTGCTATTTCAGAGGATGCCAGGGCAGTAAGGGCACTCGACTCATATTACGGTGTTATTGAGGAAATATGGGAGCTCGATTATATATTACTTAAGATTCCTCTGTTTCGATGCCAATGGGTCGAAATCCCTTGAGGTGTTAAAGTCGACAATTATGGGTTTACTCTCGTCGATCTCAGTAGAGTCGCACACAAAGATGATCCATTTATACTTGCTGAGCAAGCCACACAGGTGTTCTACATCGTTGACCCGGCCAACCCAAAGTTGCACGTTGTCCTTCACAGTAAGAGACGTATTGTTGGGGTCGAAGACGTTGTGGATGAAGAAGAGTACGATCAGTTCGACGAACTACCTCCATTTTTAGATGGAATCCTTCAATCTGTCCCTACCGAAGATATTGACGAAACAAGTTACCTGCGAGACGACCACGAAGAAGGATTATGGGTGGACAACCATTCTTGACTAATTTGCAATATGTAAGTGACGTATATTACTTGGATCTTTAATCGAAGAATTCTTCAAATCATTTTTCAAAAATTCTTTGGGAAAAGATACGTGATGCATTGAGAATCATTTATGCAAATTTTCATTTCAATTGGAGTATATACTTGATTTGAACAATAATTGATTCTTTTCACAAATCAATATGAAAACTGCAAATTTTCATTCCATGATTGGTCTTTACTGTTAATTTATTTCAAAATTATTGGAAGTCATTTGCATGGGGTTTCAGGTGTCTTTACAAGTGCAAAATGATGTACTGAGACCCATTTGTAATTTTCTCAGGAAATACCTTTGGATCAATTTAACAATATTCTACTATCGGTTTCAACTTCCAAACCGATATGAAATTAACATATATTATCAGTTTATTGTCATAAAACCGATAGTAAAATACAATGCAAAATGATGTACTGAGATCATCTGTAATTCTTCTAAGGGAAATCCTTTAGGGTCAATAACATTGTATTTTACTATCGGTTTTAACTATGAAACCGATATGAAATTAAAATATACTATCGGTTTATCGTTCATAACCGATAGTGATTTATACTGTATTACGATCCCCTGTTCTTACTTTACTATCGGTTTGGTATAATAAAACCGATAGTGAACAGTGCCAACACTGAAAACCCTAACTTACATGTTTTTACTATCGGTTTATTGTTTATAACCGATAGTGATTTATACTGTGTTATGAGCCCCTGTTCTTAGTTTACTATCGGTTTGGTGTAATAAAACCGATAGTGAAAAGTGCCCATTCGGAAAACCCTAACTTACATGTTTGTACTATCGGTTTGGTGGTTATGAACCGATAGTAAATATTCATACATTAGGTTATAACCTTGCACGATTTTCCCTCCAGTGCAACTGATCACATTCCAATTTCCAAATACTCGCGCGGAAAACCCTAGATTCCCCGACGTTCGCTTCTTCGCTCCTCTGCGCCACCATTGCTGATCGGAATCTGTTTCTCCACCGCCTCCGGCACTGCATTGCGCCACCTCCTCCGGCCACTCCACGATCGACTGTAAGTGTTCTTGACCAAATCGCTCGCATGTATTGCTTAAGTTTGTATGCAATGGTTCATATCCCGTTCAATGGATTACAAATATAAAACTAGAGTAAAATTCCTAGCAATTTGTCACTAGCAAACTTGATAGCTATGAGAATGACAGAATTGATGAAATCACTAAGAATTTGTCATACAGTGTAGTCCACTATCGGTTTCTTAGTTATAACCGATAGTAAATACCTTAAACTGAATTTTCTGTTAATTATTTCCCATTTTCTAATTTTCATCTGAAATTTTGATTCATTTACATTTTAACATACTTTATGTTCCTGCTGAGAGACTTGCATAGTTTGCACTGCTAATCTTATAGATTTTACTGAATACAAACTTGATTACTATCGGTTTGACTTGAAAAACCGATAGGAAATAGAGTATATCATAGTTTGCACTGCTAATTTGAATTTTCTGTTAATTACTTCCCATTTTCTAATGTTCATCTGAAATTTTGGTTCATTTAAATTTTAACAAACTTTATTTTCCTACAGAGAGATTAGCATAGTTTGCACTGCTAATCTTTTAAATTTTCCTAAATACAAACTTGAGTACTATCGGTTTTCCTTTCAAAACCGATAGGAAATAGAGTATGTCTTAGTTTGCACTGCTAATCTGAATTTTCTGTTAATTACTTCCCATTTTCTAATGTTCATCTGAAATTTTGGTTCATTTAAATTTTAACAGACTTTATTTTCTTGCAGAGAGATTAGCATAGTTTGTACTGCTAATCTTTTAAATTTTCTTGAATACAAATTTGAGTACTATCGGTTTTTCTTTCAAAACCGATAGGAAATAGAGTATGTCTTAGTTTGCACTGCTAATCTGAATTTTCTGTTAATTACTTCCCATTTGAACATTTTAACATACTTTATGTTTATCTGAAATTTTGGTTCATTTACATTTTAACATACTTTATGTTCCTGCAGAGAGTCTAGCATAGTTTGCAATGCTAATCTTTTAAATTTTCCTGATTACAAACTTGATTACTTGGAAAACCGATAGGAAATAGAGTATGTCATAGTTTGCATTGCTAATCTGAATTTTCTGTTAATTACTTCCCATTTTCTAATGTTCATCTGAAATTTTGGTTCATTTAAATTTCAACAGACTTTATGTTCATGCAGAGAGACTAGCGTAGGGCACAACAATTTTAGTTATGAACTTTGTCATGTACCTTTCTTCATATCAATTGATGGTTTGTTCATGGAATTTTAGGTAAAGCCATGTCGGCATCTTCCTCGGCTGATAGTAGTGATTCGGCGAGGGCGAACGTAGATGGCGCTGCCTCGTCCCAGCGCAAGAGGAAGGCGCGAGGCGCGACGATGTTGGGTCGTTTGGTCAAACGCGCGGATCTTTCATGTGAGTTCAACCAGTTCGGGAGACCGATCGGGAAGAACACCGGCCACTATGCTTCCTATGTTGGCTTGTTGGCGAAGGAAAGGGTGAAGATCACCGTCCAGAGCTAGAAGGACGTCAAGGCCGACGAGAGGGATAGGCTGTGGACGGAAGTGAAGGTAAAATTAATCAAAATCACTGAACTCTTGAGTAATCACATTCCCTTGGTTTATCCCAGAGATTAGGTAAGTCTTGCTTATATGCACCATTTGAAACAGGCCAAGTGGAACATCCCCGACGATGGTCCCAAGATAGCTTGCTTGAAGGACATGAACAACACGTGGAAAACCTTCAAGAGCGTCCTCGTCAGTACCTTCCTCGCTAAAGGCGAATCTCCATGCGAGAAGTACCCCTTCATAACGGAGGAGGTATGGGAGCAATTCGCCCAACAGAAGGGGACTCCTGAGTTCAAGGTATGTATGGTTCCTTTGCTTGGTTACACCATTGTATGCAGTAAGCAGCGGTGCATTAATTTTCTTGTTTCTGGTACGAAGGCCCTCAGCGAGAAGAACAAGGCAATCCAGAGGAGGAACGACCACCCACACCGGCTCGGCTCTCGCGGCTATGCGGGGAAGGAGGAGCAGTGGAAGAAGGCTGAAGACGAGGCGTCGAATTTCATTGACTCCCCTAACCTACCACTCTCAGAGATCCGCGATCAGCGATGCAAGTGCTGGTGGCTGGCCAGAGGGACCGTGTCGGCCACGGGGACTGTGGCGTTCCCAAACCCCAGGGACGTTGAGGTCATGCAGCGACTCGTAAGTTGGCTAACTATGATCACTAGTGTGCGCACAAGTTTGTATATATTTATTCCTCACAATGGAGAGCTTTCAATGTAACAGATCGCTTGCTCGAAGGAGGCGACCGAGGGATTGTTCAGTCCCCATAGGGAGAACGACATCCTTACCCGGGCTCTAGGGAACAAGGAGCATCCAGAGCGGACGCGAACCGTGGGGGGTGTGGTGCCATGGAAGGAAGGCTTCTCGGAGCCCGGGCAAAAGGCGAAGAAGGCTGGCAGCTGGAAGGAAAGGGAAGCAGAGCTATCTCAGAAGATACGGGCAGATGTGACTGCACAATTCGCGGACATGCTCGCTCAAATGAACGAGAATTATGAACGCCTCAGCCGAGTTGTGCAGTCCAAGGGTTTAGATCCAGCTGCCGAGGTCGACGCTGCCAGGCCGAGTAGTGTCGGCTCGAAGGTTCACGTGGATCCGGTGGACCTGATCGAGGTATTGCAACTCTTGAGCTATATATGCAGTTCGGCTGATGCCACTCCCGTTACGTTAGAATTGTTTCGCTAACCTGTTATAATTGTTGCAAATTGCAGAAGCCGGAGAGCTGTAGCCTATTGATCAACATAGGCGACAAACCTGTTGCGGTTGCAAACGGGGTCGTATACCAGTCTTGGGAGGATGTTCAGATCCACTGCGTACCTCTGGAGCTTGGATTCGCAAAGGTACAGGTGGACATGGCCCTCCTGGGCTACAGCTCTTTTCCGTTGCCCATCCCAACGGACGAAATGCGGACAATTGGCGAGGCATTGGGCTCGTACATACAGTAGCCCAAGAAGGGTGTTAGACTACAGGAGGTAAACCCTAGCCATTCTAGCTTACAACTCAGTTAATATACTCAATTTGAAAAATCTAACTTATGCGTTTGTACTTAAAGTGGACGATGGATACCAGCTCACTTCCTGAGGACACCCACCCCGCCATAACGCATGAGCGAACTCCTTCGGCCCCCATGCCTCCTCCGACGGCCTCAAACCCTTCGCCATCAAATAAGGCCGGCGGCACCACAACTCAACCTTCGAAGGTATACACTCGCTCCCCGCCCAAAGGCAAGGGCAAGGCCAAAGGCAAGGCCAAACAAAGCTAGCCGGGTACATTCAAGAACGGGTCCCCACTCGTGTCGGAGTACCTTCTGCGCAATATGGATCAAATAACCAGAAGTCTCCACGAGTGGTACCTGACCCCCGGTCTAGTCGCCACATCAACTTCTTGGTTCACTTCAGGCCAGCCCATTTTCACCGTGAGCCCGGGAGCATATCAGTGGCCTACGAGGATTTGTTCGACCTCCTCAACTGGCGGGAGCTTGATATGTCCATCATACGGACTGGAGTCCTGTGAGTTTGCTGTTGTCTGAAGTTATCACAGTTCGTTTCATAAATCTAATCACTTTGTATGCACTACTTACTAATGTCTACTTTGCATCCAGGTGCATGTATAGGCTGGTGTCGATGAGGGCATGTGACAAGGTGGGTTTCCTCGACCCAGAGAAAATAAGCCTCACGATGCTAGAGCACGACCAAGCACATGCGGAGGAATACATATCAAGGGCACTACTAGCGCAGCAGGACCGAGAGTTCATCCTTGCGCCGTACCACCAAAGGTTAGTGCATTTCCTACTAATTTAACTCATTCTTGTATGTTACGCCTAACATATGTATGAAACGGTTCGCTTATATATGCAATGTAGGGGCCACTGGGTCCTCGCCGTCATTTGCCCATAGATGAATGAGGTCTAGTACCTCAATTCGATGAGCGACAAGGTGGCGCATGTTTTCACCCTCACATGGCACATAGACGCGTAAGTAACATAGTTGTTTTAAATTTTTCTCTGACTAGCTAATTAATGATAACATATTAACCAGCAATGCTAAATTAAATATAGGGCTTTCAAAAATTATGCTAGTGCTGGAGGGAGGCATGACGCGTCGAAGGGCACAACAATTTCTTGGAAAGAATATGAGATAATTAATACGGATGGAAATACTCATGATGAGTCTTTTAATTTAAGCTTAATTAGTTCTTTCGAGTTAATGTGGGTTTATGTCTTTGCATATGCAATTTTTCCAGTGCCATCAGCAGCCACAATCGTGGGAATGTGGCTTCTATGTCATGAGATTCATGTATGACCTGATCAGGAGAAACTTTGCCCAATTCCCTAAGGTAACATTTTTCCTGACTCAAAGTCGAACTTTAATTGGATGTGACGTACGATCCTAACTTCATACACGCATATATGCAGAGCACCATGTTGAAAGAGCAATATGAGTTGGGCCAATTGAAGGAGCTGCGTACAATTTGGGCTCAATATGTCATGGAAGAAGTGGCTATCAATGATCGATAGTAACTGACTTGTGTTGATTGCTGTATTTGTGAATATATATTGAATGTGTTGATTGCTGTATTTGTGAATAAACTCAATATGTGAATAGATTCATTGATGTATTTGTGAATAAACTCGATCAATATGTGCATAAATTCAATCTGTCCAATGCATGTGTATATTACTGTATTAGTGTATTTGTGAACAAATTCAATACATGAATATTGCTGAATATTTGTAAATATTGGTGTATTTGTGAATGATCCAATGTATCTCTGTATTGCTGTATGTATATTGCTGTATGTATCTCTGTATTGCTGTATGTATATTTGTAAATATTTAGTACTAACCGTGCCACTACATAACCGATAGGGAAAACTAATATTACTATCGGTTATATACTACAACCGATAGAATAAATATAACAGTACTATCGGTTCATATGCAGTAACCGATAGAATAAAGTTTCCATACTAAACGAGTCTACAAAATACTAACGGTTCATACAACCGATAGTATAAAGTTCCAATACTAAGTGTATCTACACAATACTATCGGTTCATATATAACAACCGATAGTATAAAGTTTCCAGTACTAACTGTATCTACATAATACTATCGGTTTATATATAATAACCGATAGAATAAAGTTTCCAGTACTAACTGTGTCCACAAAATACTATCGGTTTATATAAGAGCCGATAGAAAAAAACATTTAGATTACTATCGGTTTAGATCCTAGCCGATAGAAAAAACCTACACAATACTATCGGTTTATATACGAGCCGATAGAAAAAACGTAAACAATACTATCGGTTTAAATCCGAGCCGATAGAAGAAATAGTCGATAGCGATTAATGAACGTTGAGAATGTAGATGTTTTCCTAACGGTTTTTGAACCGATAGAAGTGTGCTGCCCCTCTACTATCGTGCCGACCACTATCGGTAAGAGAACCGATAGTAGAGTGGATTTTTAACCGATAGTGAAAAGCATTTCTGTAGTAGTGGCTTACTGACGAAAAATTGCCATGTCAAGTAATTTGGCTTGTATGTGACATAGTCCTTTCTTTGTCCGAGATTGAGAGGCGGATAAACTACCTTCTGCGACCATACAACGCAGAAGTGGAGGGAGCTAAAGGATCCATTTGCCCCCAGAGCTTGATAAATGCCGGCGATGAACTTAAACAAGAGCGCCGAAAGGTATATTTTTCTCCCAACTAGACTTGGGATGATTTGTCTATTTGGGATTATGTCATTCCAAGGCATATTACACAGCTATTGGAAAGGATGATCGGAACAAAGCGTCCGTGCGATGATGGATCTTCGGGGGAAGTCGCCAAGAAGAAGGCGAAAAGAAACCCTGCGAGGCCCAAGACGAAGGAACTCGCTCCTGGAAAACCCAAGAAGATCTTGGGAGAGGCCTCGCAAAAGAAACCCACAACTGCGAAGAAAACGGTGGTAAGATATTCCGTACCCCCTGTTTTTCCAAGCACGAGTGAAAATTACTTCTTGGTTTTACAGGGTGAGGGGAGCGAAGTCGAGGAAGACGTCGTCCCTCTTATCCGCCGGAAAAGAACTCCTGCCAGTCCTGGGGCGGCGAGTACTCCATTCCTGACGACAGGAGTGGGAACGACCAAACAGGGTCTCGCGACCACTACTGCTCTTGTAGTCGCGGATGAAGTCCTAGTGCCTGCGGTTCATGAAGCTCCAGGACCAATGGCTTCATCCTTACCAACAGAAGAAGTTACTCCGATAAGGACCCTTGCAGTCTTGCTTTTCATCGTTCCTCAGGTGTATTCTCATAGACTTGCATACACACAGGGAGAAAAGGATAATATCCTGTTCAGGAAAAGAAAGACCAGGACAGATGACGGTTGTCCTCTTTTTCCTGAGAAATCATCCCCGAAATCCTAACAATGGACAAGGTTTTGAGTAAGGTAAGAATCTCTCCTGTTGTCATATCGAAGCGATCGACTGAAGACATTCTAACCGGTGATTCACTTATTTTCTTATACTAGGTGCAAAGATGCAGTGCCAAGCGCCCCAGTGACCTCTACGAGTCTTGATGCTCCTCCTGCTACGGAGGTCACGGGCGAGCAAAGTCCCATCCCCACGACCGAGGAAGTTATTCATGCCATTATGGAGGGGATGGCCACAGAAGTCCAATCGCAGAGATTGGAATATGAAACCCCAGCTTTGGAGGAGGCTCAGCAGGAAAAATCATCTACTGCTCCGGCTGGGGATAAGGCGAGTCTAGAGACTCAGCCTTTGGCTAAATCTAAAAGCAGCTCATTCAGCGAATATATCGAGGTATGGAGGACACCTCTTGTTATTTTTAAGTTCGCACTTGCATAGGAATATCCAGGCTCTAAAACTGATCTCCTTCCTTGTCATAGGACTTTACCCGTGCGGCGACCAGGTCGATAGCTGTTGCGAAGCATATCGAGGTCGCGCAGCGAGAAATGAGTCGCCTGCAACGGTAAGGAAGATGTTTCCTCGTCTTCCTGAAGTTTAGTCCCATTTTAACAATTGTCTCCTTTGTCATAGAGAAAATGCCTTTCTGATCAAGAGCCTCGCTGACCGGGAAAACCAGGAGATTAGGGCAGCCACCAAGATCTCTCGCCTGGAGAAAGAACTCCAACAGCTGCGATTGCAGCTCTCCTGTAAGTGTAATTTCGACCAGAAAGAATTAACTTGTTATGCAAACTGTTTGTGATAGTCTATCACTACAGTGCAAGAGGACCAAATAAGCCAACTCTCTCAAGAGAAGAAGGGTCTCCAGGCGACCGTCGAGTTGCAAAACTCGAAAGTCAATTCTGTCTGCAAGGAAAATGAGGGATTGAACGCGACGCTCTCAACCTGCAGCAGTGTTCAACAAAACATCTTTGAAAAGCTGAAGATGGTGGCCAGTTTGCTACAAGCCGATGTGGTCGAAACCCAGAAGGACGACCTTAGCCTTAGTGACTGGACCACAATGGTCGCGACCCAAGCTAAATCACTTCTCGAGTATCTTCCTAAAGATACAAGGCATCAAACAGAGGCAATGAGGACAAAGGAGCAGTCCGCAACCTCCGCCATTCTCTGTAGACTTCGTTTTCACCACGGCACAGACCTTGATTTAAATCCGGTGGTGGGAGAAGTAGAGATCGAGAGTGAAGATCAGCTCACGGTTATAATGGAGGAAGTCAGGCCTCTAGTTGAAAACCTCTTGAAAGAACTTGGCTTATGGTAAATTTTGTACCTGTACAGATGTAACTATACAATGCATATGTATGCCTTAATTTTTTGAAAGAAGAGCACTTCTTTTTGTTTCATGTTGCGACCATATTCCCCTAGCCCCTTGCTGAGATTATGTATACTGAAGACAAGTATTATAAGTGCAGGAAAAATATGGGTGTAACGACGACCAGGAATACCTAAGGAATACTGTGACTTTAGGTATTATCATCCGACTAGACCGATAATCATTTTCAATACAACACCCGACCTTATTGCGAACCGACAGCCACTCTAATGACCAAGGACATGCCAGCAAGCCCCGTGTGCGTTGAGAAACGGCTTATTGAGGGGTGTCTTGTCTGGAAGTGATCATAAGATCAGCCAGTGAATCCGATCGAGGTATTATAATGATACAATTATCGGTGACCAGCCCCCAATCCAGACTCGTTACATATGGGCAAAAGGAATGATTATCACATGAAACAACTAAAAGTACTGATTTTGTTAAATCATGCTAATTGAAAAGGAAAAGGGTTTGGTAAACTTACACGTAGAACTTGCGTAATTGGTCAATGTTCCACGTATTGGATAAGATCCTACCGTCCTCCATTGCTAGCCGAGCCGATCCTGGTCGCGGCACCGAGACAACAGTGTAGAGGCCTTCCCATTGAGGGGAGAATTTATTGCGATTAGATTGGTTTTGTATTTTCCGCAAAACCAGATCACCCACGTGAAGGCTACGTGGCCGCACCCTTTTGTTATGGTACTTGCGCAAAGCTTGCAAATTCACCGCGGATTTCACCAGAGCTCGATCACGTTTTTCTTCTAGGAGGATTAGATCTTGTAATCGTTGTCCATTTTGATCAACTTGTTCGAATTGATCTGTTCGGACAGAACCAATACTAATTTCCATGGGTAACACAGCCTCAGCTCCGTATACCAGATGGAAAGGTGTCTCACCAGTGGCTTGACTAGAAGTAGTACGTAGTGCCCACAGAACGGTATAGAGCTCATCTACCCAAGCCCCCGAGCGTGTCTTAAGGCGATGAAAAAGCTTTTTGATGCCCTGCAATATTTTCCCGTTGGCATGTTCAACAGCACCATTGCTCTGCGGATGAGCTACAGAGGCAAAGCACACCTTGGTTCCAATATTGTCGCAATAGTCCAGAAAGAGACCGCTACCGAATTGAGAACCATTATCAGTGATGAGATGATTTGGAATACCGAATCGAGTCACAATGTTCTTATGAAAGAACTTTTGTGCTGCGGCAGCAGTGACATTGTGTACTGGCTCAGCCTCAATCCACTTTGTAAACATGTCAATAGCTATGAACAAGAACTTGTATCCATTGACCGCTTGTGGCATAGGACTAATAATATCCATCCCCCAAACCGCGAAGGGCCATGATAGAGGAATAGTTTGTAGAGCATAGGCAAGCTGGTGGACCTGTCTCGCATAAAATTGACACTGGGGACATATCTTGACCATATTTTTGGCATTATCAAGTGCCGAAGGCCAGTAAAATCCCTGTCGGAAAACCTTCCTGACTACTGTACGGAATGACGCGTGTGCAACACATACACCGTCATGAATCTCTTTCAAGAGGGATTTACCTTCCTCTTGGGACACACAGCACATGAATACTCCTTGAGTACCTTTTCTATACAAAACTCCTTCTATAAGTTTGTACAGGCGCGCTTTTCGAACTAACCGATTGCTCTCGGTTTCATCCTTGGGCAAGGTCCCGTGTTCGAGATAGACCCTCAATGGATGGGCCCAATCTCGTTCATGTCCAAGGTTGGTAACGCAGGCTGTTACCGGATCATCTTCGGTCGTAGTCATGATCGAAGGATGTTCCAAGTGTTCGACGAACACTCTTGCCGGGGCGGATGTACGTGAGGACCCAATTTTGGATAATTGGTCTGCGAGAATGTTGTTCTTTCGCGGGATGTATTAGACTTCGAAATGACTGAAGTGTTTTTCCAATCTCCTCACTTCCCCCAGGTAATAAGCCATTGTCTCATCGGAGGTGCTGTACTCATTGTTTACCTGGTTTACAACTAGCTGTGAGTCTCCCCTCACCACTAATCGACAGACTCCAAGGAATTTTGCTGCCCGGAGCCCTGCAATAAGACCTTCATACTCCGCTGCATTGTTGGTCGCAGCAAAGTGTAGTTGGATGACATACTTGAGTTGGTCACCCTGAGGCGTGACTAAGACTACTCCAGCCCCTGAGTGTTGAAAACTGCGGGAGCCATCAAAATACATCGTCCAGTGATCGGGGCATGCCAAATCCTCAGACTCCCGCACGGGCGGTTCAGGATTAGTCCATTCGACCACGAAGTCGGCCAAGATCTGAGACTTGATGGCGGTGCGAGGCGTGAAATGGATGTCGAACGCTCCGAGTTCCACAGCCCATTTTGCGATCCGACCAGATTTTTCCGGATTCCGGACAATGTCCCCCAAAGGAAAAGATGAGGGCACTGTAATCTTATGTTCTTGGAAGTAGTGTCGTAGCTTACGGGAAGCCATCAATAGTTCGTAAAGTATTTTCTGGCCCTCAGGGTATCACTCCTTGGGACCATGAAGTACTTCGCTTACGTAGTAGATGGATTTATGCACACCTTCTCTTTCTGCGATCAACACAGCGCTGACCGCGTAAGGTGTGGCCGCCAAGTACAAGAGTAATGGTTCCTCTTTATTAGGAGAAACCAAGACTGGTGGATTGGACAAATATGCTTTGTCCTCTTGAAATGCTTTCTCAGCCTCATCGGACCAAGTAAAATTATTATGTTTGTGTAGAGCTTTGAAGAATGGTAGTCCCTTTTTGCCCAGTCGCGATATAAATCGGCTTAACGCCGCCATGCGACCTGCTAGGCACTGAACATCTTTGATGGTCGAGGGAGACCTCATTTGTTCGATAGCCCTTATTTTTTCGGGATTAACCTCGATTCCTCTGGAGCAAACAAGAAAACCTAGGGGTTTTCCAGACGAAACCCCGAAAGAGCATTTCTCCGGGTTTAATTTTATTCCAAATTGATTCAAATTACAGAAGGTTTCAGCAAGATCATCTAAATGAGACGAGCTTTTTACAACCAAATCATCTACATAAGCTTCAAGATTATGCCCCATCTAGGAAAGAAAGGTCTTTTGCATCAAGCGCTGGTACGTGGAACCAGCGTTCTTAAGACCAAACAGCATTCTGACGTAGCAGTAGGTGCCGAATGGCGTGATGAAGGCAGTCTTCTCTTCATCTTCTTATGCCATGCTAATTTGATGATATCCTGAGTAAGCATCCAGGGAACTCATCAGTTCGCAACCCGCAGTAGAATCGACCAGCTGGTCGATGCGGGGAAGGGGAAAATAATCCTTCGGATAGGCACTATTTAGGCTAGTGTAGTCAACGCACATGCGCCACTTGCCATTTGACTTACGGACCATGACCGGATTTGCAAGCCATTCCGAATGATCGACTTCGTGAATAAATCTAGCCTTTTGGAGCTTATCTAACTCCTCTTGGATGGCTTCCTGCCGATCAATAGCAAAACGCCTGAGCTTTAGCTTTATGGGTTGCTGTCCAGGTCGAATTGCTAACATGTGCTCAACTCCCTTGGGACACCGGGCATGTCGGATGGCTTCCACGCAAACACATCTGCATTAGCTCAGAGGAAAGTAATGAGCTCGAGTTCCTATTTGTCATCCAGGCCTGATCCAATCCGAATTGTCTTGGATGGATCATCTGGGTACAATGGAACCAATTTTAATGTTTCATCTAGTCAAGGAGCAGCTTTGATTGTATCAGTAGACATTGTGGCAATCTAGGCTTCTCGGAGGGGAAGCTGATCTACCATCTCCAAGGATAACCGATCACACGTCAATGCCACATTGCGACTGCCTCAGACCGAAATAACACCCTTGGGGCCAGGCAACTTGCCGCACTAGTAAGCATAGTGCATAGCCATCATGAATTTAGCGAGAGTTGGCTTGCCAAAGATTGTGTTATAAGCCGAATCACAATCAATTACATCGAAGGTAACTGATTCTATTCGGAAGTTATCTGGTTCGCCCAGCGTGACCGAGAGCACCACCTGTCCCAATGGCATCATAGAGGGACCAGGAATTATCCCATAAAACAGATGAATTATGGGTTTGATTTTCGAACGAGGAATTTGCATCTCGTCCAGTGCCTTGACCAATAAAATGTCAAAGGAACTACCTCCGTCGATTAAGACCCTTTCGACTCTCGCATTGCTGATAATTGGGGTAATGACCAAAGGTAGCCTCAATGGTCGAGTGAGCCCCACAGGGCAATCGAAGCGATCAAATATTAAAGGAGTATTCGACCAATGGGGGTATTGAAGTTCACCAAGAGGAGTCTCCGCTTGGTTCACCTCTCGGTAAAAAACTTTAAATTGCCATTTAGAAACAAAAGAGGAGGAACCTCCGAAAATGATGTTGACATGATTACGAGGTACCTGGTAGGACATCTCTTCATCCCCGCTTGCATCTCTTAGCCCGCAAGTCTGTTCTTTTGGTGGCAAGGTCGGCATTGGTCCGATCGCCTGGTAGAAGTCATCCAACTGCTTCAACCAACTCCGGCAATTCTTGAGGTCGTGGCCTGCAGAGTTGTAGAGTGGACACCACCTCTTTCCTTCCTGCGGGTTAGTCGACTTCTCTGGTTGGTCGACACCGCGACCACCAGAAGCAGTTTTATTTTTAAACGAAGATTTTTTACCTTTAGTCGACGGAGGTTTCTCTGCGACCGCGACCTCTCGGTATTGTCTAGTTCGACTGCTTTTTTATTTCTTTGACTTGCCGCCTGATGAAGATTCCGGTTTCTTGTTCGAATCCTCTTTCTTTACGTCCTTGATACCTGGTTGAGGCGGTAAGTTTCCTTTGTCCACCATCCGATTCCACTCAACGGCCTCGGCCGCGTTGGAATACCGATCAGCCATATCAAAAAGATCGGCTACTGATCGAGGGGGTGGATGAGTAAATCCTCAGTAAACCTCCGATATCGAACATCGTGTTTAAATGCCCTAATAACGGAATTGTCAGATATGTTCGGGATGGTATTTCTCACCCCGACGAACCTTTTGAGAAATTGACGAAGAGTTTTAGTCGATGTTTGTCACAGTCGATGGAGGTCGTCCTCTTTTCCCAGCTTCTGATAACAATTCTGGAAATTGTTGAGGATGGCATCGCACAAGATTTCCCAGTTATATATCGAACCCTCGGGCTGATTGAACAGCCAGGTTCTTGCCAGTCCCTCGAGGACTGTAGATAAATAGTTGGCCATGACCCGGTCATCGCCACCTGCTGCTTGAATAGTAGTGATGTAAATTTGAAGGAACTCCGATGGATTCTGAGTTCTGTCAAATCTTTCAATAGCCCATGGTTTAAACTTATCTGGCCAAACGATCGCACGAAGGCCGGGCGAGAAAGCTTTACAACCAACATAAGGACCATGGAGGGATCTGCGACTCTCGACCTGATCTCGGGCGAACTCACGCGAAGGAGACACCATGCGTGGCCCCAGGTGAGAGTGGAAAGGAATTCGTTCCCGATCACGAGAATTTCCCGCCCGTCTGGCTTTGGCATGCCGAGACGGCACTAGTGGTGGCTGATTTTGTCTACCAGAACTAGAGTTAGAGTATTCTTTTTCATGGGAACGTATCGCCGACCGGGAAGAGGCTGTAGGGGTCACCTCGGATGTGACCTCGTCTAACCTCTCCGCCAAGATTCTGGCGAAAGCTAATTTCTATGCATCTATGACAGTGGGAGGAAAACTACGCAGGACCTTTGCGATGGATCGAAACCGGACATGTGTGCCCCTCCTGGGTGTGCCAGGTGCCACCGTCTCCTCGTCCACCGGTAAATGTCCCAGGGGTAAAGAAGGTGTCTGGTCGCGTCTGTTACCATGCAGACGACGGGAGGAACTAGGAGCGGCGTCTTGACGAGCTTGTGCATTTTGTAGAGCCTCTAGGGCTGTTTTGCGGAGCTCATTATCTTGCTGCTCACGATCTTGATCCTCCTTTTGTCTACGCTCTTGTTCTTCCCTAGCACTCCACTAATCGGGAGTTTCTTCTGATAAGGAAGCAAATTGCCTAGGGAAAGAGGTCGCCGATGGAGAGAACATCTCTGTTTGTTCCGAGTCAGACTCGAAATCAAAGAGACGGTGGAGGTTATCAGGATCAAACCTCCCCGGACTAAATTCCTGATCAACATCGCCTTTGCCCTCGGCAGGGTCGTGCGATGGACCGGATTCAACCCCTAACGCAGTAGGAACAACATTGGGTTCCAGTTCTGTGTCTGTAGTCTCCTGGTCGATAGACATGACCTGAGTGGTCGAGTCGACCTTTGGGATGTCTTCGCCTCTGATTCCTCCATTGGAACAAGATCACTAGGTGAAGGCATCTGTATATGGGTATAATCCTCGAGATCAAAGTCGTTCTCGGAATCATATGCCCCAGACATGGCTCACCGAACCTTCGGATAGAAAAAAGAATGCCTTGAGAAAGGCCCCACGGTGGGCGCCAGCTGTCAACGATTTGGACTCGGGGTCCTTAGTCGATCTTATGCATATTTTTGTGAGTTGTGAGGCCTTTCAAAGTGTCCCTCCGGAAAGGGATGATGAGTAATGTCTGTTGGGGCACAAAGAGATTTATACAAGTTCGGGACCTCGATGGTGGGAGTAACAGCTCTACGTCCTGTTGTGAAAATGTTTACAAAGTTGAAGAAAAGATCATACAGGCGAAGATCTTTTCTGTGTTGTTGTCTAAAAAACAACTAAAACTAACTTATGAAAGCTTATGTCCGATCTATCGTCGTCTTTGTCCCTTCTCCTTGTACATTTGCTTACCCTTTTATACCGATCAAAAGGGCGCCAATGCACAACGGTTTTGAATGGTTGTAGAAGCGCAGTTTTGGTAACTGCACTTAACTCCCACGCAGGCCTAACAGTGTAATTAAGGGATAACTGCACATGTTAACCTCCTGGCAGTTTTCTTCATACGGGGCGGAATCATCACGATCCTAGGTATATGCCTGTTGCAGAGCTAAGTAATCCCAAGTTATTTTGGTCGAGGGTAGTCAACGACCTTCTGACCGCACATTGTCTGCGGCCTCTTGATCGCGTAACGTCTACGATCTCATGATCGCGCAAAGCTTGCGACTACAAGTCATTCTTGTGTCCGGGCTTCTCAGGTCGTCTGAGACCATAACAGCGGACCTTCAGGCACTTGTCTGGTTCGAATCCGTCTTGAACCAGATGTGCATTATTTCAAACTAGCTCGGGTAACAATCCTCATCACTTGACCTTGACGTTCTTCTCCAAGTCGTTGACCGCTACAAGGCAGCCAGCGAGAGGGCTAGAGAGACTGCAAGGCTTGCTCGGGACGCCGAGAAGCTTGTCCGCCGAGGAAAGGACGCCTTAGATATTTTGATTAAAGGCTGCAGTCTCACTGGGGGGATACTTTCAGGAAACTGAAGGTGGTTGCAGACTCTCTTGAAGCAGAAGTGGTTAAACTTGAGAGGGTTAACTTATTGATGAGGATTGTTAGCTGTGCTTAGGCTCCCATGGTCGCGTGTACACCTCCACGGTCACGCATAACATTCCATGGTCGCACATACCTTTCTATGGTAACAAAAGGCCGAGGAAAGAAGGAACGGTGGTCCAAGGGCGTTCTGGACATGACCCATCAATCATATTTGTTTCTTGTTTATTTAGACATGAAACTCTATGAATCTCAAACACTTATTATTATAAGGTCCATAATCCCGTGCTATATCCGCGGACACTGTGGTCGCAGAGGCATCTCCCTACGACCCGACCCTCTCACAGATACAAAGTCTGATATCATTACAATGGTCACAAAGGTACGCAATCACCCTTTATCATAACCGTGCCTTGATCCTTATGATTATTCCCTAGATAATCATATGTCCCTGGCAAGGTAACCATCAAAGAAGATTAGGATGGTGAGGCAGTTTCCATGATGCCGATTCAAAGCTACCAAACTGCTATGTAACCATGATCTACAGTAACCACCACATAACCACGTACTCACGACCTGCAGCTGCCACTCTAAGGCGGTTGTAAGTAGTCGTGGGACGTGTATCCAGAAGGGCAACCGACAATCTCTTCGTCAAGTATAAAAAGACCTTTATGGGAAGGATCGGGGGAGGATGATCAACGACATAGGAGATTAGACATAGCTATTAGCCAGTACATTCACTTTGTAACACTCTCTCTGTATTTCTTTTTTCTACAAAGATAAATGCACAGGAAGTAGTGTCATTACTCAGCTGCGAGGGCCTGAACCTGGATAAATTTCCGCGTCTTAGATTTGTAGATACTTTGAATACCTTGGTACTTATCTGATTGGCTACCTCTATTACCCATCTTAATTTTTCATAAGTTCGACAGAAGGACCCTGGGTTCTAATCGTCGACAGTTGGTGCCCACCATGGGGCCCTGAAGACATTTTCACCAAGATTCATTGTATTCATGGATCTTTTTCCTTTCCTGCACGATTCCAAGAACGAATTCGATCTTGAGGATCATGTAGATGCCATGCATGAAGATAACGTCCCCATCCATGGTGACGACACTACCCTCGAGACCTGTCTTGGGGAAGTATCAGCTTCAATTCCAGCCACATCAATTGGACAAGAACCAAAAAGAGCAATTCACTTGCCCTCTGTGAGTATTACCACAACCGATGACGAGTATGTGCCGCAACCTGTTGTCCTAGGCAATACGGAAGAAGATGATCTCGAGCTTCGTTTGGAGAACTTTTCACCAGACAATTTAAAGTCTCTCTTTGATTTCGAGTCAGACTCAGATAAAGACAAGATGCTTTCTCCATCTGCGAACTCTATTCCTAGGGAAGTCGCCGCACTTTTTGAGGACCCCTTGAGAAACGTGGTGCTAGGGAAGAACAAGAGCTCAAATAGAATGAGGATGCAACGCGCAAATAGCGAGAGGTTGAGGTCCGCAAGATCGAGGAAGATTTCCTACACCTTGCACCAACCCGACATGATGCCACTATCCGTGACCTTGGTCCGGGAACATCTCGACAACAACATCTAGGTGGTTGAAGGCGTGAGCACACGCCGCTCTTGTCTCTAAATTACTCCCCAATGGTTGAGGCGACCATGCTGGAAACTCCACCGACACCCAGAAGGAATGTAGAGGACCGTATTTGGAGAATTGCATATGCACACCGCAATCCTCCCTTTGGTCTCGTGAACGATGATGGGATGACATTCGCAAGGGTGCTTGCGGATAACCTCGATGAAGTTGCCTTGAGCATTAATCCAACAACATCATCACGTTCAACGACCAAAGGACAAGACACTTCCTATCAAAGTGACAAGAGACGTAATCCCGTGCATACCCAACACGACAAAACCAGATGAACTGGCACTTCCCGCGACCACAATCGCGTACGAGTGCACTCGCGTTTGGGGCCACGTCGTGTGCTTCCTCAAGACGATTCCTTCCGCGACCATGACGATAGTCACGATGATTGACAACTGCGCAGTACGTGGGTTGTAAAGCTTTTTCACTTGGGCTGCGAAATGTGGCCTGACCTAATAAGTTTAAGCTTGGTACAATCAAGAGATTCGACAGGACTCAAAATCCAACCGAATTTCTCTAGATTTATGTCACTGCCATCCAAGCAGCCGGAGGAAACGAACGAGTTATGGCGAATTATTTGCTGACGGTCCTAGAGGGTCTAGCACAGACCTGGTTGTTCAACCAACTAGAAGGATCGATCTACAATTGGGAGATGTTGTGTGATGCTATCCTCAACAACTCCAAAACTGCTATGAGAAGCCTGGCAAACAAGATGATCTTCATTGTTTGCACCAAACTTTGACTGAGACTCTTCGGCAGTTTGTCAAAAGATTTGGAGTGAGGAATACCATTCCTAACATCTCTGATACTTTGGTTATTAGAGCCTTGAAGCATGGTGCTCGATATCGGAGGTTTACGGAAGATTTGAGTATCCATCCCCCACAATAGTGTCAGATCTTTTCGACATGGCCGATCGATATTCTGATGCAGCTGAGGCTGTAGAATGGAATAGAATGGTGGATAAAGGCAACCTGCCTCCTCAACCTGGCCTAAAATCTAAAAAGAAAGATGATTTGAACAAGAAGTCTGAAGCCTCTGCAGGTGGTAAATCCAAGAAGCCCAAAAAGAATGGAGCAGGCCGGTTCTGTGAGATCGCAGTCTTGGACAAGCAACCACAGGAGAAAGGTAAAAAGTTCCATTCAAATTTAATAAACCTCCTTCTGGTGGTCACAATGGCGACCGCACAGAAAACAAACTAACCCGCAGGGAAACAAGAAATGGTGTCCATTACACAACGCTTCTGGACATGACCTCAAGAATTGTCGCACCTGGTTGAAGTGCATGGAAGATTTTTACCAAGGTAACACACTCATGCTAACTATACCAGAACAGAAGCAATCACATGGAATTAAAGACGCCGATGGAGATAAGGAAATGGCATACCAGGTACTTAGTAGTCATATTAATGTTATTTTCGGTGGATCTTCATCTTATTATTCTAAGCGTCAGTTTAAACCTGTTTACCAAGAGGTAAATTGTGTTGAAGCTCCTCTTGGGGCGCTTTAGTTTCCCCGTTGGTCGGAAACTTCCTTGACCTTCAGCTGGGAAGATTGTCCAAAAGGGTTGCGCAACCACAATGACTTCCTTTGGTCATTCCCCCATCATTAACAATGCTAAAGTGAGATGAGTACTGGTCGATGGAGGAAGTTCACTTGACCTATTATTCGTCAAAGCTCTTGACGAGATGCAAATACCTCATTCAAAGATCAAACTAGTGGCACACTTGTTTTTTGGGATTATCCCTGGTTCTTTGATGATGCCCATCGGGCAAATAGTGTTACCTGTGACACTTGGAGGACCAGAGAATTTTTGAACAAAATTAATTACTTTTGATGTAATTGATTTTGATTCAACTTATAACATCATTTTTGGTAGGCCTTCACTCGCCAAGTTCATGGCGGTGACACACTGCGCTTATCAGTGCATCAAAATACCAGGACCAAAAGCGTCATCACGGTCAGAGGCCGTCAAAATATGGCTCTCACTTGTGATCGCATTTCTTTGGAATTGGTCGACCAACTCCCCCTATGGGATGTAAAGTTGGCAACCAAAGAGCCTGATGCGGTCAAGACAACTCCGCGACTAGAGGAAAAACTAAAGCAAGTTCCCTTGTTCCCAAATGACCCATCTAAGACTGTTCGGATTGGGTTAGAACTGGATGACAAATAGGAACTCGTGCTCATTACTTTCCTCCAAGCTAACACAGATGTGTTTGCGTAGAAACCATCCGACATGCCCGGAGTCCCAAGGGAAGTGATTGAGCACAGCCTGGACAACAACCAATAAAGCAAAAGCTCAGATGCTTTGCTCTTGATCGTCAAGAAGCCATTCGTTCGGAGTTAGCCAAACTCCAAGAAGCTGGCTTCATTCACAAGGTGAACCATCCAGAATGGCTCGCGAACCCGGTCATGGTCCTAAAGTCCAATGGTAAGTGGAACATGTGCATCGATTACACCAGTCTTAACAATGTCTGTCTAAAGGATGATTTTCTCCTTCCTCGCATCAATCAGTTGGTGGATTCAATAGCGGGTTGTGAACTGATGAGCTTCCTAGATGCTTACTCAAGCTACCATCAAATTAGCATGGCAGAAGTGGATGAAGAGAAAACGGCCTTCATCACACCCTTTGACACCTACTACTACGTCAAAATGCCATTTGGGCTCAAGAACGTTGGTTTCACTTACCAGTGTTTGATGCAGAAGACCTTTCTATCTCAATTACGGCATAAGAAGCTTACATAGATGATCTGATTGTAAAGAGCTTGAAAAGCTCTAATCATGTAAATGATCTCACTGAGACTTTCTGTAATTTGAAAAAACATGGAATCAAGTTGAATTCCGAAAAGTGCTCTTTTGGAGTTTCTTCTAGGAAACTTTTAGGTTTTCTTGTTTGTTCACGAGGCATTGAGATTAATCCCAATAAAATACGGGCCATTGAGCAAATGAGATCCCCTTTGACAATGAAGGATGTTCAAAGTCTAACAGGCGGAATGGCGGCTTTGAGTCGTTTCATATCGCGGTTAGGCGAACGTGGTTTACCCCTAAGGTACTACATAAGCACAATGGCTTCCAGTGGTCAGATGAAGCCAAAAAAGCCTTTCAGGAAGTCAAAACTTATTTATCGAGTCCTCCAGTGTTGGTTTCCCCACAAATAGGAGAACTGTTGCTCATTTACTTAGCTGCTACCCCTTGCACGGTCAGTACAGTCCTGGTCGCAGAAAGGGAAGGAGTGGAACGACCAATGTATTACATAAGCGAAGTACTAAACGGACCAAAGGAGCGTTACCCCAATATCCAAAAACTACTCTATTCCCTCTTAATGGCTTCCCAAAAGCCGCGACATTACTTTCAAGCGCATAAGATTTTCGTGCCATCATCCTTTCCCTTAGGGGACATTCTCCGAAATCCGGAAGCAACTAGTCGAGTAGTGAAATGGGCAGTAGAACTCAGAGCATTTGATCTCCATTTCACTACTCGAGTAGCAATCAAATCTCAAATTCTTGCAGATTTCGTGGTTGAATGGACTAATCCCGAACCACTTCCGCAAGAGCCAACAGATTTGTCAACTAATGACCTTTGGACGATGTACTTCGATGGTTCTCACAGTTTTTCAAACTCGGGGGCTGGAATGGTCTTAATCACGCCTCAGGGTGATCAACTCCAGTATGTCATACAACTCCACTTTGTTGCTACCAATAACGCAGTAGATTACGAAGGTGTTCTAGCTGGGCTTCAAGCAACCAAATCCCTTGGAGCCCATAGGCTAGTGGTGAGGGGAGACTCACAGCTAGTCATAAACTAGGTAAACAAGGAATACAACACCTCCGACGAGACAATGCCTCGTTATCTGGACGAAGTGAGGAAATTGGAAAAATACTTCAGAAATTTCGAAGTCCAATTCATTCCGTGAAGAGACAATATTCTTGCAAACCAGTATCAAAACTTGGGTCCTCATGCGCATCCGCTTCGGGAAGAGTGTTCATCAAACACTTAAAACATCCCTCGATGATCGAGAAGGCAGAGATGATAACTAACGTCGCTGTACTCGAGCATGAAGCATATTGGATCCAACCATTGAGGATCTATCTTGCACATGAGACCTTGCCCAAGGACGAAACCGAAGTTGATCGGTTAGTTTGAAAAGAAAGCATGTACAGACTGGTCAAAGGGACCTTGTACAAAAAGAGTATGCAAGGAGTACTCATGCGTTGCATCCCTCAAGACGAAGGAAAGCCTTTTGAGAGAATCCATGGAGGCATGTGCGGCGCACATGCATCCTTTAGAAGACTGGTCAGAAAGGCTTTTCGACAGGGGTATTACTAGCATTCGGCATTAAATGATGCCAAGCAATTGGTCAAGACATGTCAGCAGTATCAATTTCATGCTCGGCAAGTTCATCAGCCAGCATATGCACTACAAACTATTCCCTTGACTTGGCCATTCGCCGTATGGGGAATAGATATTCTGGGGCCAATGCCCCAAGCCGTCAATGGATACAAATTTTTATTCGTAGCCATTGATACGTTCATTAAATGGATCGGGCTGAACCAGTCTGGACCATTACCGCCGCAGCAGCGAAAAAATTCTTTCATAAAAACATTGTTACACAATTTGGTGTTCCAAATCATCTCATCACTGATAACGGATCCCAATTCGTTAATGGTCTTTTCCTCGACTATTGTGACGACATTGGGACCAAAAATTGTTTCGCATCTGTCGCTCATCCGCAGAGCAACGGGATAGTTGTACGTGCCAACAGGCAGGGTTAAAAAACATGTTTTCGACCGCCTCAAGTTGTGCTTGGGGGCTTGGGTAGAAGAACTTTACTCTGTTCTATGGGCACTTTATACCACACCAAGTAGAGCAACAGGCGACACGCCTTTCCAACTGGTTTTTGGTGCCGAAGCCATGCTGCCAAGTGAAATCCAACTTGACTCTTCTCGCGTGAATAACTTCGATATTGCAAATCCAAGTGAAACACGCGAAGATGAACTCATTCTTCTGGAAGAAAAGCGAAATCAAGCACTGTTTCTGTCCGTAGCGTATTTACAGGCTCTGCGTAAATATCACAGCAAAAGTATGTGACCACTGATATGAACACGCCAGTGAAGGACGCGTTCACGGAGGGTGGCCCAATCTTCATGATGTAGAACCTGCATAACTAGTATGTGAAGATACCTAGATAACTAGCATGACCTGACGAAACGAGATAGCCAACCACTTGTAGAACAAGGACTTGTGTATCAATGAATTCGCCCAACCACACTTTGAATTACCTATCTACATGGCCACGCATGGAGTTGGCACACAGATAGGGTGATCACGAAGATCGTTCAAGCAATTTCGAAGGAAATTACAAGAACAAAGGATGAAGAGATTCAACTCTTAACTAAAACTAAGACTTCAATCTGAAATTTTAATATCAATGTCTTGTATCTTGTATATCAAAACTTATGACCGTACCTCTCTTTTATAGAGGGTGGTATTTACAAAAGATAGAAGACTTAAACTAGAATTCTAATATGAATCTAATTCAAAATGGAATAAAAATCCTAACAAACTATAAAAGATAAAAGAAGTCTGGAATCAATCTTCTCAGAGTCGAACTCAGATTCGGATTAGACTTTTTCCTTCTGCGCAGTTATTACTCTTTTCAGTCTCTTGGTTTCATAATAAGTCAGAATTTAATGATTCATGATTCATTGGAAACCTCTTTTCATTACCTTTCCAGCAAGTACTAATGCAATCAAATTGGACATCTGTGCTCAAAATGGTGCTTGGTCAAATTTGGACTATCGCTTGGTTGGCAGATTTCATGCCGAGGAAAATTCTTTTCGTTGTAGCGGTTGCAATCCTTGATGGAATCGAGTGATCTTGGGCTGTTGGAAAGCTTAGGAAATCCTATTTCCACTCAGTAGGTGTAGGACCAGATTTGATGAAGTTATTTGGCCCATACATGGCTATGTCCTTCCTATTATGCTCTCCGTCTTTATATCTAATCAATGTTAAACAAGAGCTATTAGGTAGCAGCATATTCTCATCATAATTTAAATATTTAAGGAACAAAGTCACCTGTTGATGTAGTTGTTTGGCCTTCGCTCGAGTGATTGGTCTTTTATATTCCTTGGGTTGAGCTCTAGTGCTACTTGTGTTAGGGATGTCCTCATCATTCTCCTCTTGAAAAGGACTTGCCCTCGAGTCTGACAGCGTAGAACCGAAGAACAGAGAAAGGTTCGAAATGTTGAATGTAGCATTGACTCCATATTCCCCTGGTAGCTCTATCTTGAAAGCATTGTCATTAATCTTATGCTTTAGTCGTTCTGGCACAGGCAAAGGAAAAAATCAATAGGAGCAATCAGTTTAAAGCCATAAACAATTTCAAAAGGACACATATTAGTGGTCAAATATAGCGCCCTGTTGTACGCAAAATCCGTGTGCGGCAAACAATCTTTCCACTCTTTCAAGTTCTTTTTTATCACCGTCCTCAGCATGGTCGACAATGTATGGCTGACGAGCTTGGTCTGCCTTTGTATTTCTTTAGTCTCTTCAGGGTTGGTGAGGTATGGTGGTTGGTTTGGCAGTGCTGCTCCAGGTGTTAGATCAATTTGATGCTCGATTCCTCGTAAAGGTGGAAGTCCGGATGGTACAAAACAATCCGGTAATAGGTTGCTCACAACTCTCAAATCTGATTTTGTAGCTATTAAAGCTAAGCTATCTTTCTCTCTTTTCTTTTGCTCACTCATATTTGGTTTGTGGCTCTCGCTCACCAATATGTGGTGCTCACTCATATGTTCACTCACACCATCAACCTTATTGTTAGAAATTTTTTGCATCTCTTCTGATATGATTTGTTCAGAACTCATAGGAAGATGAGTGATGTCTTTGCCCTGGAACTTGAAGAAGTATTTGTTAGTCCGACCACAATGCTGTGAATCTCGATCATATTTCCATGGTCGTCCCAAAAGTAAGTGGCAAACTTGCATAGGAACCATGTCGCACATGACGACATCAGTGTACCCCTTAATGGTAAACTGAACCTTCACTACAGAGGTAATTTTGATCTCACCACAAGAGTTAAGCCAACTAATGCAGTATGGATGAGGATGTTTGAGCACTGTAAGTCCAAGTTTGTTCACCATCGCCTTACTAGCAAGATTATGACAACTACCTCCATCAATGACGAGCTTGCATTCCTTGTCTTGGATCTTACATCAAGTTTGAAAAAGATTATGTCGCTGTCCTCGTTCAGCTTCCATCATTTGAATGCTGAGCACAGTCTTGACCACAAGAGTTTGACCTTACTCGAAAGAAAAACCTCCATCTGCTTCAACTTATTCTGCGGTTTCTTCCATAACCGCTTCGTCACTTTGAGAGTCATATTCTCCATCTTCTTGCACAATCATAGCTCGTTGGTTAGGACACTGAGATGCCACATGTCCATGCTGCCAAGTGAAATCCAACTTGGCTCTTCTCGTGTGAATAACTTCGATATCGCAAATCCAAGTGAAACATGTGAAGATGAACTCATTCTTTTGGAAGAAAAGAGTAATCAAGTACTATTTTGGTCCGCAACGTATTTAAAGGCTCAGCGTAAATATCACAGCAAAAGGGTGCGACCATGTAGCCTTCACGTAGGAGACTTGGTTTTGAGAAAGATCCAAAGTTATTCTGGTGGCAACAAATTATCTCCCCAATGGGAAGGTCCCTACACTGTGGTCTCAATGCCGCGACCTAGATCGGCTCGATTAGCTATGGAAGATGGTAGAGTTTTAACTAACACTTGGAACATAGACCAACTGCGAAAATTTTACGTGTAAGTCTTTTCCATTTTTTATTGTACATTCTCACATTCAATAAAGCATTTTTTCCCCTTATGTTGTTGTTATTCCCCTATTCTTCTTACGCCACACCCGGGGGCTGGTTGGAGTAAACGTCCTTTCGTGTAATGTTTAAGTGGATTCACTAACAGATCTCCTGATCGCATCTAGTCAAGACATCTCTTTGTAAGCCATTTCTCAACATGTAGAGACTTGCTAGCATGTTACAGATCATTCGAATGGCCGTCAGTTCGCAATAAGCTTGTACATTTGCCTATGTTTGTTTTTGTGGCCATGTGATCGCATAAAGTCCAAGCTTCTCTTTTTAAGCCATTTCTTCACGCATAAGAGCAGGACTTCTATGTTTTCGATCAACTGTGCCTTAATTTGTTTTCAATCCTGTGACCAGGATACCAAATTCAGCGTACACATGGTCACAGGAGGGGGCTAGGGAAACATAACCATAACATTAAGTCAAGAAGCTAAACACTTAGCATGTTCTCGTCCATACATTTTCTTTTCAATCATCGGAATCTTTACTAACTGTTTGAATTTGCAAGGTACAAAATCATTGCTAAGTCAGGTAAACATTTCCATTTTCATTTTCAATAAAGTTATTGTTATAAAATATGGTAGATCAAGATCTTGAAGCAATTTTTTGACCAATGGCATTTTCACCCACGGGGTTCAGATCCAAATTTGAACCATGGTGATGCCTTAACTTGCTTAGGATAGCGGAAGCTACAGCCCCAACGTTGGATTTCAAAGCTTCCTTTTGCCTCCTCGTAGTTTCTGGGATGCTCTCGACTAGTGAGTCAACTTGAGCGGTGACCAACTTGCAAGACTTGCTGAGGCTTAAGTTGTCCTTCTTAGGATCAATGATGTCTGCCCTTAGTAAGTCTGAGGCCATTCTTAGTTTCTTGAAAGTGTCCAACTCGACACTGCTACAATCGATGGTCGCTTCTAAAGCACCCTTTTTGTTGTGAGCAAGCTTAGCAATGTCTCTAGCCTTGTCGCAGGATGCTTGCTGACGCTCACAAATCTTGTGAAGCGTATCGATGTCTATCCCCCTCTAGATGAATTTTTGCTCGAATTGATCTCTTTCTTTGATCAATGTTTTAATCTGCTCTTCTTGTACTACAAAGAAGAAGAAATAAGTTCAATTACATTTGCTAAGGTAAGATGTACTTTTGCCAAACATGAACTTATGTTTCATCTTGGTTTGCTGCTCCTCGCAAAGTACCAGGAGGTGTTCAGTTTTCTCTTTGAGTGAGTCACATAGTCCTGATGCTTGCTCAAAGGCCGTAGTCCTGTTTCTAGCCTTTGCTAATTCGGCTTCTAGCACTAGGATTTTTGCTGACTTTTCCTTGTTTATTTCCTGGGCTTCAGCCACCCTACATTGCAGAGAAATCCTTTCCTTGGAACAATGAACGTTTTACAGTCTCAAGAGGCTAAGCTCAGAAGCAAAGTACTCACTGCTTCCATTGGATACTTTTAGTCTGAGCGACCTTCATTCGCTCGACTAGCAAACCAGATGTACGAGCCGTATCCTACATAGGACAAAACATACTTAGGGTAAAATTCCTAAGGAATAATGTGAAACCTAATGGTAAAGAATTGTACTTACCTCCAAAAACTCACGAAAAAACCCCTCAAAAAGACCTTCAGATCCACTTGCTTGGCCAACAGAAGCCAAGCAAGAAGACGCCGCTGGAGGATTCAAATCTTTAGTAGGGCGCTAGATCTGGGTAGGTTGGGCTACTGTATCTGCCGCTACCTCCTCTCCTTGTGCTCCCAAACGAAGAGGAGACACGGTTCCCTCGACCACAAGGGGAGCAGAGATATTCACTTGTTCATCTATCCCTATGGCCAAAATTTCAACAGCGGCTTGTGATAATGCGACCTCAGCTATTGCGGTAACACCTTCTGTAGCTGCTGCCTCCATTGCTCTATCCGCAGCCTCAGTCGATGGCATAGGCAGTGTGACAGAAGGAACCCTGAATTCCCAAATGCAACTTATCATCCCTAAACTACACAATGTAACTTGGACAGAAAAAGGGTGGCCATTTACCTGATATTGCATCCCATGAGGTTGCGGGAACTCAAGGCCATGCCCTTGGGGGATAAGAGTGTGGATAATCCCTCAGGGTCGGCGCCGCCAGAGGGAGTCATCATTTTCCTTCTCAAGAAAAACAGGGAAGCATCCTCCTCCACATCGCTCCCTTCCCCCTGCACAACCTAAAGATGATTTGTAGTTGTATAAAAGAACAATCGAGAAGTCAGAGACATTACCGCAACAGCCCTTCTGGTTGCGACATCAGGGCCAGCCGTGGTCACCATTGTGGCAGGTTCCTGCATGCCTGCAGCCTCCCTGGTCGCGGCAGGCGCTGTTGTCGCAGAAACCCCCACCGCAGCAAAAGTCACAGTCTCCGCTCCTAAGGCCAGTCGAGGGGCCGTAGGGCTTATTCATAAAGCTCTCCCCCTGGCCAAGTCCTTGGCTACGGAGGGAGCTTTCTTCGGCTTCTTCGACGAAGAACCACCAGAGGATTCAACGTCTCCGCCGACAAGCCTCTTCTGGGCTGGAGGTCATACAAGCAACTACACAAATTCAAATAAATTTCATTAGAAAGTTATCCCCTAAGATCAACTTTGCGCAGGTTTTCTAAAGGAGTCATACCTTTCGACGTGCCTGCTCAGCATCATCGGTGTTATCGACTAAGCTCTTCGGTCTCGGCGCATTCATGTCACCTTCCTCGATCGAATTAAAAGATTTCAGCAGAAAATTTGTCCTCACCTCAACGTCTGAGGGGGACAAGGCTGAAACAGATAATAATAATAATAAAAAAAACACCTCCAAGGAGAAACAGGTTCACGAAAAATCTACTAATCTGGCTAGTCTTATGGTTTAGGCACTTACCAAGGTTGTAGTCCCTGGTGGCATCTTCCACCACCCTAACTTCCCACACAGGGTGGTCCCTCTTCCTCGGAGGGCTGATCCGATAATTCACAAAATCTTGGATCATGTTGTGAGCAGTCAAGCCCTTATTCATTAGGTATTTGAGTACCTAGGCTTGCATCTTCTTCTTGTCGTCGATGGGAGAGCAATATCATTCTCCTTGCTCTTCTCTGGCCATCGATTTGTGAACCTAAGATGACTCTCTTTTGGTGTAGCACAGTAGAGCCATCGTTGATACAACTTGTGAACTGAGTCACGAAGTGGGAAGGGGAGAAAGTATTTCTTCTCTCGAAGTTGAAAGTAAACACAGCCTGGCGCGGCGGTACCCTTCGAACTCGCCAGGAAGTAGTACTAGCGAAAGAATGCCACACTGGGAAAAACCCCAATGTAAGCCTCGCACAGATGTTGAAATGTGGTGAGAATCAGCACTGAGTTGGCATTCAGATTCACCAACTCCAGGTCATAGTGAGCGAGGATCTCCCAAAAGAAGTCGCTTTCCGGCAAGCGGAAGCTGCAACGCAGAAAATCCCCAAACACCACTAGCTCGCCCTCTTGCACCTTCGGGCTCTCCTCAAATTGGTGACTAGATCGCATCCAACACGTCATCGGGTTAAGTTTTGGTAGAGGAAGATGAAGGCTAAGAGCTCCACAGACAAAGGGCAAAGAGAAGAACTCAGAGAAAACTTGGGAAATTTCAAACAAGGTTGCGTGCACATCCAGCTCTTGGGACGAAGGGTTTAAAAGCCCACTTCCCTTGGGTTCTTGACCGTTGTTCACGTCGCGAGATAAAAGGAGGTTTTCGCATTAAATGCCCGTCAAAACAAACCTGACACACGCACTCAAAGTTCTTCTTGGGTTCGGCGGGAAGTCGAGACAAAAAGACACCTTTTCAGAACCTGGAACGCCTTTTCAAAGCTTGAAACACCTTTTTATGTAAAAAGAAAGCCTTTTCACATCGACTTTGGGGGCTAGCTAACAAAGTTAGTCATTCTCATGATCGCACATAACCTTCCCATGACTGCGATAATCGTTCCATGATCATGCATAACATTCCGTGGTCATACATACCTTTCTATGGTTGAAGAAAGACCAGGAAAGAGATAGAGAAATAGTCCAAGGGTGTTCTGGACAAAATTTATCATTGATACTGAAATTTTAACATGGTAAAGTTGCTCCTTTTCATTGATAATATTAACATCGATAAATTTTACAAAAAATTTTACAACTGAGAAGGGATACATCAAACGAGGTTGAGGTCATGTAATAATTTATCTACTAAGGGCTTGACCTCAGCCCTGGCCACATCCAACTTCTCCTGTCTGCCAACATCTGCATTCCCCACCACTAGATCCAGATCTAAGCCTGGGCTGTGGTGGAGCCTGAGCCTACAGAGGACTATGGAGACTGTGGCACCAACTTCTATCCTTAGCCTCTCCCTATGCCTGATTGTGGACTCTGGGATGTTGGCAACCAGCGAACCATCTTGAGCCGCAACCAAGTTGCATGAGTCCTCGAGAGACAAGTCGACCCTTTTGGGTTTAACGACTTCTGCCTCAAGAGCATCTGCAACCACCTTCAGTTTCTTGAAGATATCCCCCTCAGTGCGACTACAGCCTTCGACCAAGGCATCCAAGGCATCCTTCTCCCTACAGACAAGCTTCTCGGCATCGTGAGCAAGTCTTGCAGTCTCTTGAACCCTCTCGCTGGCTACCTTGTAGCAGGCAATGACTCGAAGGAGAGAGTTGAGGTTGAGCCCTCGTTGGATGTACTTCTCGAGGTGCTCATTCTCATCCTCGAGAGAGCTGCACAATGCAGTCTTGTCCCTCAGAGATGCCAATGCCTTGACCAGCTCTTCCCTGGCTTCGTCTCCCTGAGCGACCACCCAAAGTCATACACGCAGAAGATGAAAGTTAAAGAAAGGGATTCAAAAAGTGAGGATCCTTACCAAGGAGGCTAATGCTGACGTGACCACAGTAGGATCCACGACTTCCACATCCTCCTTTGACGGTGGTCCAGAAGGAGGGGGAGACATCCTGAACAAACCATATAAAGACCAAATAAATTCATTCCTAACTAAATAACTCTATTTAGTTAGAGAAAAGGACAAATCTTCACCTCAAGCCATGAGGACCAGTTTGTGTGGCCCTGGATGAGACCTGAGCCACAGTTGCAGCTAATGGCTGGGGGGTTGAGGCCTTGTTCCTTCTGTCATAATCTCTTTGGGCAGCCAAGGAAAAGGTCCCAACCATCCTCTTCGAGGAAAACCCACTGGATGATCCAACATCATCGCTTGATCGCTTCCTTGAAGCTACTGAACGATGAAGCAGCTACAAAAAGCCAATCGTCTTGAAAAACTACATTCCACAAGAAATTCTACACCGACCTACCAAGAACAAAACAAATTACCTCTTGAGCGGTGCAATGCTGATCCCCTGTGAGTCTAGCGCCTCAACATTTTCTTCGCCGACTAAACCTTCTTCCTCATTGAATCGCTATTGGTTCGGGGATGCCATTGGAATAGAGAAGGGTAAGGAGATGAAGGGTTTAAGACTTAGAAAATTTATGAAGGATTTGGAAGTTCCACGGCAAGGCAATGGTCATTTATAGGGTTCTAAAGGCAACGTTTTGAGTTCCCGGCCTAGGGCGCAGCGCGAAGGCCTTGAGATCCTCCCTAATGCTTGCCTGGTAACTGCTTCCCAAGATTTTCTCCTTGAGTTTTGTTGGGATTCGAAACGATCTAGTTTCAACACGGGAATTCGAAGCGACGGACACTGTTTAGAATTCGAAGCAACACAACCATTGTGATGCGCCTTTGTCATTTCAAATTCAGGGGCTAGCTGATGAGGATTGTTAGTTGTGATTAGGCTCCCATGGTCGCGTGTACACCTCCACGGTCGCGCATAAGATTCCATGGTCGCACGTACCTTTCTATGGTAACAGAAGGCCCAGGAAATAAGGAACGGGTGGTCCAAGGGCGTTCTGGACATGACCCATCAATCATATTTGTTTCTCGTTTATTTAGACATGAAACTCTATGAATCTCAAACACTTATTATTATTGACGAGGATTATAACCCGAGTTAGTCACCTTCGCCATTCTATAGTCGCAAGGCTTATAGAATGAGATCTAAATTATTGCATACCTTTTTGAGGTCTCAGAGACCTAAGTGGGAGACAATAGAATAGTCCAAGATATTCTGGATATAACCTATTGTACGGTCTCAGCCTGTATTGTTGCGGGGTCCGTAGACTCGAGACACCCACAAAACTAAGGTCGAAAAGTTCATGGTCTCACATACCCACGAATACCCTAGTCATGGAGACATCTTCCCGAGGTCGCCTAGGTCGTGGAGAGTGAGTGAATAACTATACCTGGTCATAGTTAATACGTGATCTAAACGATTGAGGAGTCAAAACATCCAATGGAGATATGGTTAGACTCATTCGACCATACTCAGTAGTTGAGCCTGTTCAACCACTATCGCCGCCTTGGATATCTTCAGCCTCCTTAATTAACTTCTAATAACTGTCAAGAAGATAAAGGCGCAATTACAAACAGGCATTATTGCACATTATGGCTGGCGCACTTTTGCCTCCTAGCGACCCTTCAATCCCATAACCGACGACCAACGACGAACTATAAAACGGAGGATCGCTAGGAGAGAAAGAATCATCTGATCTTATCTTAGCAAGGACACAAGACCTAAGAGATAGAAACAGTAGACTACTATACACTGTGTAACCAAGAATAGGAGATTGTTCTTAATTTATCCAAGAGCTTCTCTTATTTTCCTCTCGTAAACCTTAATATTCTTAGTGAAATATCAACAGGAGTAGGGTATTACTCATCATCAGAGGGCCTAAACCTGTATAAATTCCTTTCTTTTTTAGACATAGATACCCTGATTTACTTGAGTTTCACCTTAGATTGGCTTCACACTTCATCATCTAATTTTACGTAAGTTCGACTAAGGACCAGAGTCCTAATCATCGACAGTTGGCGCCCACCGTGGGCCCATTTCAAGGTGTTATTCTTCATCAAGAATCTCAGTAAGCAATGTCGGGAGTTTACAATTCCAAAAATGATTTTGATCTTACAGATTGTGTTGATCTTAAAATGGAGGATGAAACTCTCTACATGGAAGAAAATGAAGTTTTCTCAGAACCTTGTGCTGAGGAGTATTCTCAGGACCTGGTCCATGGCCAGGAGCCTGAACCAGCTATTCATTCACCTCCGGTGAGTCACATCGAGAGGTGAATATGTGCTAGAACCCATCGCCCCAGATGATGCGGGAGATGAGGATGTTGAATTCGGTCTGGAAGGATTTGCTCCAGATAACTTGAATTCCATCTTTGATTTTGAGTCTGATCAAGATGAGGAGATTCTCTCTCCGTCAGTGAACTCATCTCCCCGGGAAGTTGCTGTACTTTATGAGGAAACCTCTGAGCAATGTGCTGCCAGAGAAGATGAGGAATGCAAACGGGAAGAAGATGTAGCTCGGGAGCGACGAGAGGCCAAGGTTGGTAAAGTCACAAAGCAAGCTCTGCAACTTGTGCAGTCTCCCCATGATACCGTAGCTCTCGACCTTGCCCTTGGAACTTCTGTCTGTGACGTCACCATGGTCGTAGGAGGGATCAGACTCCGCTATCAGCCCTAGCCTGTTCTCTGGTGGATGAGGTGACAATAACTCCCATGGCACCCAAAAGGAGTACACTGGAATGCATTCATGTGATTGCAGATACTCTTCGTAATCCTACATCTAATTTGGAGGATAACCTCGATGAGGTAGCAACTGTTGTGACTCGAACATCTTCATCGAGGTCCGTGACTCGTTCGCGTGAACGGGACAGTTATCATTCGAGCCAAGGATAACATGGACACACATCGTCAGCCCGATATCACAAGACCCGATGAATAGGTAATCCCAGTGACCTTCATCGTGAATCGGTGCATTCGCGTTTGGGGCCGTGAGCAGATTCTTCTTGCGACCGTAATTGTGGACCGGTGCGATCACGTTTGGGGCCACCAGCTGACTCTTTCCGCAACCTTGATGGAGGTCGTGATGATCAACAACCACGTCCCTCATACGTAGGTTGTAAGGCATTCTAGCTAGGACTACGTGCAATAGTTTGGCCAGATAAGTTTAAACCCAGAACAATCGAGCGATTCGATGGAACCAAGAATCCTTCTGAATTTCTCTAGATTTATATTATTTCCATGCAAGCGGCTGGTGGTGATGATCAGGTTATGGTATATTATTTGCTGATTGTCCTGGAAGGTCCAGCGCAGACTTGGCTGTTCAACCAGTGATACCGGCCTAGACCGTCTCGCAATAGAACGAGGACGATGCAGTAGGCGAGTATTCTAGTCGTTCTTTCCTCAGGGACTAGAGAAACAAAGCGTGAATAACTAAATTAAATCAATGGCAAAAGAAAATAAATCGGACGAAAGAAAAGAGAGGTAAGATGCCGGAAGAAAAGAGATGGTCTCCTCGACAATCGACCAATGTTTATTCTAGACTAGTGTTTCGTAATACAAGCGATAGAAAGAAATCGTGTAGTAGTAGCGCGCGAGGCAGCGCTAACAACCATCATCGATCTCAATCTATAGCAAGTATCGACGAATCACGTGTCGAGCCAGCATTTATCAACCACAGACCTCTCAGCCACAACCAAAGACCATACGGCCACAAAACAGCACAGAGCACAACAAAGAGAGTGGACACTGAAATAAGAAAACAGAGCTCCCAGGACACCAATTCACACAGCAACAGAACTGGGTCCAATTCACTCACACAATTGAATCCTGGAGTCTCATCTGCATTACCTGGATCATCCACACTCCGCAGGAAAATAAACAAACAAGACAATTCAAGCTTAAAGAGATAATACTGAGTGGGATTCTCCAGGGTCTTGATGCGGAGCAAGCAATTCAAAATACTCAGAATATAGCAACATGCACAGAGCTTAATTAAACACAAAGCAAGATGAGCCAATAAAGCAAAAGTTCATTTCAAGGAAAGATGATAACAATTCAATGAACAGCTTGATGAACAACCAATCCCAATCCTAGCAAAATAGAAATCAAACATGCAGGAAAACTCGAGTCAAAGATTAAACCAAAGAGGAAATGACAACAAGTTCAACAAAGAACTTGATTTGACAGGATTCAAATACTGAGATTGAGCAATAAGGAGAGTACATCATTTGACAGGGATTGGTCTTCAAGACTTCAATTAGACCAGAGTCTCAAAATTGCAAAACACAATTCCACTAACAAGTCAGTGACCCATCAGAGAAATAGGGCTCAAGAATTGCACAGCTACTGAAATTTAAACTCCAGAATCTCAATCACAATTCACAGGATACACAAGAAAGTTCAGTCAACAACAGAAATCAATTGTCAATTGACTACTTTTAATTTTAGTTCAACAAAGATTAAATGGTCAAATTGGCTTCACAACTTAAGAGATTATCATTTCAGTACAACTCTGTATAATACATCTCAGAGCAAACTATCCAGGCAATCACAACACGTATTCATTCTGATTCAACTCAGGAATTGGAAATTGAGAATTCAATTCAACAACTGCATACAAGCATTCATCTCATACATTGAATCCAATTCAGTTCATCAAAATTTAAGGACAAAGAAGGTTAGAAGGATTGAACCAGTAAACACCATGGTGCTGACGAATGCGGCCAATTGGAGGAGATCGTCGAAGAAGTTGCTGATGGCTGAGGCAGAGGCGATGAAGCTGTCTTAAGCAGAGGAGACTGAGAATGAAGAAAACGCCGGAGTTGGTGAAGATGGCGGCGTCGTAGAGGATGACCGGAGGCGGCTCAGCAGATCTGGCGCGGCGGCGTCGCCGTGTGAGGCCCCGGCTGGTGAAGACAGAAACGGAGGAGGAGAGCAGGTGGCGCCGGAGGTGCAGATCGGGGGACGGCGAGCTCGGTGGCGCAGCAGCTCGGATCCGGCGGTGTAGAAAGGAGATGGCGGCGTGGCGGCGACGTCGAGAGGAGCGTGGATCTAGATGGGCGGCGTGGTGGAGCAGATCGGCGGCGAGACCAGCGCAGGAGAGTGCGGCTTGGGTGTGGTGTGAGGAAGGAGGCGGTGGTGCCGGCGCAAGAAGGGGACCGGCGAGCTCGGCGGCGGCCCTGTAGAAGGAGGCGGCGCGATGTGGCACTAAGAAGGAGGCTCGGAGAGGCGGCTCTGCGAGGTGGAAGATGGCGAGGGAATGGAGCACCGCCGGCGTATGGCCCGGCCGCCGGCCGCGAGGTGGAGGGAGGTGTGGAAGAGTGGTTTGGGGAAGAAGAAGAAGGGAAGAAAAAAAATAAAAACCGGGCTCAACTCTGCTGGTGGCCGGCGGCTAGGGTTAAAACCCCCAATTTGGCATTTTTGCAATTAGGTCCCTGGATTTTTCAGATATTGCATAATAGATCTGGTGGCTAGGGTTTGGGATTCCGGGCCCCCGGTGACTCCGATTTCGGTGCGGTCAGTTCCTACGCGACCGCGGGAACGCGCACTTCCATCCAGAATCGACCGAAGGTCAGAATAAGTCAATGAGGCACGACCGCTAGCCAGAAATCCATCTGCTGGCACCGACCTGCGATAAAAAATTGTAAAACAAGTAATCCGGTCGATTTGGCAGCAAATCTGGAATAATCTAGGTATACAAGTCGAGGTATATGACTAATATGTGCAAAAACATGGGGAAAATGTATAGAAAAATAAGGCGAATCAAGTAAATATCAACCAGCCTGAAGGATCAATTTATAATTGGGAAATGTTGTGGGATGTAATCCTCAATAATTTCTAAAATTGTTACCAAAAGCCTGGCAAAGAGGATGATCTTCATCGTTTGCACCAAACTTCCACAGAAACTCTTCGGCAGTTTGTCAAACGATTTGTGGGGGTGAGGAATACAATCCCTAATATCTCTAACAGCTCTATTATCAGGGCATTTAAGCATGCCGTTTGATATCGGAGGTTTATCGAAGATTTGCTGATCTCTTTGACATGGCTGATCATTATTCTGATGCGGCTAAGGCCGTTGAGTGGAATAAGATGGTGGGTAATTATATTGAAGCACATAATTGGTTCTCCTCCCTTCTATACATAGTACTAAGCGAATGCTTCCCTTTTTTCTTTAGTCAGAAAGAGTTCCCTCCCTGAAAGGAGAAGAAAGGATGAAATGCCATTGCTTGACTTTTTTTCTTCATGTAATGCCTAATTTTAAGGTTTCCTTTGCCCTCAGGAGTGACATTCATTACTTTCGATTGGTTTAATCTAATACAAAGAAAAAGAGAAGAATGAAAAATTTTGGTGTATCAGTTACATCATTTTATATGGCTATGTTCTATTTGTAGGATAAGGGTAATTTACCGCCTCAACCAGGTCTCGAGGGCGAGAAGAAAGATGATTCGTGCAAGAAACCTGAGTCAACCGCAGGTGGGAAATCGAGAAAGGCTAAGAAAGCCAGAATTGGCCAATTCTGAGAGGTCACCATCATTGACAAGCAACCTCAAGGGAAAGATAAGAAGGTTCCATTTAAAACTAACTAATATTTCTGGATCTTCCTCCATAATAAATTGAATATGAGAGAATTGTTAACAAGAAAGCATGTCCAGTTGGAAAATCATCATTCTGTTTGCTGTCATCTTGATGAGATCGAAACTCAAATTCATCTTTTCTTTCTTTGTCCATTTGCTATCACTTGCTGGAGGAAAATTGGCTTTTGATGGAATATGGAAGATAATATTTGGGAGATGATTCTAAAAACCAAAGTAAAGGTTAAAGAAATTGATGATTTTTACTGGGAAGTGGTAATTGTGGCTCTTTGGAATATGTGGAAAATCATAAATGAGGTGATTTTTCAAAATATTTCAAGTTCTGTGGTAGTTTGGAGAAGTAGATCTATTTTGGATTTACATCTTATTCTCCTTAGAATTAAGCCTACTTGTAAGCTGGGTTTAAGTAGATGGATTGATATTTTGTAATATTCTTTTTTCTTCCTTTTGTAACATTTTTATTATCGGCTTCATAATATATTTTTCACAGTAGGTTTTTCCTACTGTTTTCCCCTCAAAAAAAAAACTAACAAATTTTCTTCTGCTGGTCGCAACGACTAGACAGAAAAACAAGCTAAACCGCAGGGAGCGAAGAAGTGGTGTCCGTTGCACAATGTTTCATCACACGACCTTCAGAATTGCCGAACTTGGTTAAGAAAGCTGGATGACTTCTATCAAGGTAAAACTTCCATGCCCACAATACTAGGTCAAGGACAAGCCAGCGGAAATAAGGGCGCTAATGGAGATGAGGACATGCCATATCAGGTACCTAATAATCATGGTAATGTTATTTTTGGTGGTTCTTCATCTTATTTTTCTAAGCGTCAGTTTAAAAATGTTTGCCGTGAGGTAAATAGTACTGAAGCTCCTTTAGGAGAGCCTCAGTTTCCCCGATGGTCGGAGACTTCCCTGGCCTTTAGCCGAGAAGATTGCCGTAAGGGATTGACATGACCTCGATGCCTCCCTCTGGTAATATCCTCTATCATTAGCAATGCTAAGGTAGGATGAGTATTGGTCGATGGAGAAAGCTCCCATGACCTACTTTTTGCCAAGGCTCTTGACAAGATGCAAATCTCTCGTTCAAAAATAAAGCCAGTGGCTGAACCCTTTTTTGGGATAATTCCTGGCTCTTCTATGTTACCAATTAGACAGATTGTGCTGCCCGTAACACTTGCAGAACCAACAAATTTTCGAATAGAGTAAATTACTTTCTATGTGATTGATTTGATTCAGCTTACAATGCCATTTTTGGTAGGTCTTCATTTGCTAAATTCATGGCGGCGACGCATTATGCTTATCAGTGTGTCAAGGTGCCAGGTTCGATGATTGGGAATCTGGCCCATAGTCGAACTTATGTAAAATATTAGAGGGGAATGTGAAGCCAATATAAGGTGAAGCTCAGGTAAATTACGGTATCTATGTTAAAGGAAGAAAGGAATTTATACAGGTTCAGGCCCTCTGATGGTGAGTAATAGCCCTACTGTAGGAAACCGAGTAAGCTACACTAGCAGAATTTCAAAATATTTACTCGAAGGCTGCAAGTAATAGATCATATAGATTAGATTGTTACCAATAGCGGAAGCAGATTTGGTGAAGCGATCGAATGTTCATAGCAACCGTTTGAGGATCATCCTGATCAGCAGATGTAGATGACAACGACCACTCACGGATCATTCTAATCAGCGCAGCAATTGTAGCAGTGCCTCTACCGGTATCCACACGTATTGGGATGGTACGTCATACGATGGTGTGCTAGCACCAATGTGCACGACAAGGGTTTAGGGGCTGTTTAAAGGAGATGGCAGCTATGGCTTTTTTGTTGTTCTCAAAGCCCATCATACCTCTCTTTATATAAGGCCATACAAAAGAAATCCTAACAGATTAGGTTTCCTGATGTGATTCAAATCTTATCCGAACTGCCCATGCAAAAGGAATCCTAACAGATTAGATTTCCTGATGTGATTCAAATCTTATCTGAACTGCAGGATGAGTTTAATATTAAATCTTCGTATCTGATACATAAACTCCATAACAAACCCAATCCGGATTTGATACGAAAACCCATAACAAACCCAATCCGAATGCATAAGGAGTCTAATATTAAGTCTCCGAGTCTGATACAGAAACCCAATCTAAATGCATAAGGAGTCTAATATTAAGTCTCCGAATCTGATATGGAAACCCATACCAAACCCAATCCAAATGCATAAGAAGTCTAATATTAAGTCTCCGAGTTTGATATGGAAACCCATACCAAACCCAATCCAAATGCATAAGGAGTCTAATATTAAGTCTCCGAATCTGATACGGAAACCCCAAAATAGACTTAATCCGAATTGCATTGTTCCAACCCGTTAAGTGTGTGACCCTGTAGGTTCATGTATATTTAGTCATGACTTGGGAATACTTACCCTAATTGTAAGTCGGTAGTGGCCTCTAGCAGGACATAACGACTATCCAAATACACACAAAGATCATAATCAGCAAACCTATATAATGTCTTCATGTTGATCCTCTTGCCATACGATACTAGATTAAACCTAATGTAGGAAATGTACCACCCTTGCACAGTTCAATCCTTTCTCGATCTCATAGTGAATTGATCTTCCCGTAGTTGACACTCAACCACAATGGCATGGCCATGAACTTCTCAATTCATCTATATCGAGGGGCCCAAAGATGTTTCTCTCATTATGTGAGAGATGCAAATTCCATCATAACCATTCATATTCCTCCGCATGGCTCATAGCATACCCAAATATTATGTTGGGGGAAATCTCCGCGAGACTAAGTCCAGATAAGTTGCGTCACATTCGCCCGAGGACGTGGCCGCCAGGGCCTCCCCGGGCGCCGCCATTTTGGCCCCCGGGACCTGGCCTCCGGCGCCGCCCCGGGCGCCGCCATTTGGCTCCCGGGACCTGGCCTCCGGCGCCGGTCCCGGGCGCCGCCATTTGCCCAGGGACGTGGCCCCCGGGGCCTCCCCAGGCGCCGCCATTTTGGCCCCCGGGACCTGGCCTCCGGTGCCGTCCCGGGCGTCGCCATTTGGCTCCCGGGACTTGGCCTCCGGCGCCGGTCCCGGGTGCCGCCATTTGCCCGGGGACGTGGCCACCAGGGCCTACCCGAGCGCCGCCATTTTGGCCCCCGGGACCTGGCCTCCGGCGCCATCCCGGGCGCCGCCATTTGCCCGGGGACGTCGCCCCCGGGGCCTCCCCGGGCGCCGCCATTTTGGCCCCCGAGACCTGGCCTCCGGCGCCGGTCCCGGGCGCCGCCATTTGCCCGGGGACGTGGCCGCCAGGGCCTCCCCGGGCGCCGCCATTTTGGCCCCCGGGACCTGGCCTCCGGCGCCGTCCCGGGCGCCGCCATTTGGCTCCCGGGACCTGGCCTCCGGTGTCGGTCCCGGGCGCCGCCATTTGCCCGGGGGCGTGGCCGCCGGGGCCTCCCCGGGCGCTGCCATTTTGGCCCCCGGGACCTGGCCTCCGGCGCCGTCCCAAGCGCCGCCATGCGCCCAGGGACGTGGCCTCCGGCCCCTCCCCGGGCGCCGCCTTTTGGCTCCCGGGACCTGGCCTCCGGCGCCGTCCCTGAAAAGGATCTGGGATATCGACTAGAGGGGGGTGAATAGGCGATTTTAGCAAATTACAATAAATCAAACAATTTGTAGTAAATGAGAGCAATTTAAATAACACAAGATGAACAATGAGCAATCTCAACACAAGGATATATCCCGTGGTCTCGGTGATTTGCCGATCAATCCTAATCCACGTTGAGGCAAACTCAAATCTCTAACCGCTCCTCTATCTAGTCAACCTTCTCTCGAGAAGTGACCTAGATCTTGAGCCGGACTAGTCTGATGAGTTATCCAAACCTCGATTTCACTAAGGATGCACTTTACCGCTCCGGCAAGGCGTGCTCAACCTTTCACAAGACGTTTTGAAGCTTCTTCACAATCTTCCTTGAAGATCTCTTCAAAACCTTTCTCCTAGCCGTCTAGGAGCCGGCAAACTCCAAGAGTAACAAGCCGGTGATGATCACTTTGCCTTCTTCTAGTGCCACACGATTGATTCAATGATCTAAATGCAATGCACTAGAAGATCTCAAATGCACACTCTCACAAATTTGAGAATTTGAAACCTAGAGTGTATGAAACTAGCTTAGGCTCTCAAGGATGATGACAATGCTCAAGATTATGCCAAAAGTTGTGAACAGGGCCGTGCATGGGAGTATATATACCCCCCACAATTAATATAGCCGTTACAGGCCGTTGGGAGAAAAAGATCACCTGGCGGTTAGACCGCAGGCATAAGCTCGGTCAGACCGCTGCAATTGCAACGGCATTAAACAGGCGCAATAAATGCTCAACTGCCCTTGTCAGGCACACATACGGTCAGACCGGAGCCTATTTTGGTCAGACCGTGAAACTGTCCAGAGACGACATAGTTTCTGGACACCTTATACGGTCAGGCCGATATATACGGACAGACCGGCCAAACAGTCAGACCGCAGTACAAAAACACGGTCAGACCTATTTAACGGTCAGACCGGTATAACAAACGGTCAGACCGTAATAGCTCAAAATGCCAGAAGGATAAAACAAGAGGTTCCAGGAGTCTGACCGAGAATTTAACTACGGACAGACCGACCTTAAAAAGGAATACACTATGCATAGACACAAAATCGGTCAGTCCGAGATCTTAAACGGTTAGCCCGATAATTCGGTCAGACCGGTCTAACACACGGTCAGACCGACTGAGACAGACATGAGCTGAAATAAGCATTCTCAAAGGATGTGATCTTCTAGCATGCAATGCAAGTTGATTTTATGATTTGTGGCACATAGATGAAGTATTTTGTGATACACCACATGCTCCTCTTAATAGTACGGCAACTATCCTAAAATCCGGTCAAAATTCTTCTCTAATCACCTTAGACCGGTAAAAATGGAAAAGATCCTATTTCGTACCTTTGCCTTTTTGATCAATGCCCTTTCTTCATCATGATGCTCTTTCTTTGCCTTTCATTGACCTGTCTTTTAAGTACCTTCTTTGACACAACTAGACAGGTAACGTTAGTATAGCATTTGTAGTTGACATTAATTATTAAAACACTCTATAGGGGCCTAGAAGCTACAATCTCCCCCTTTTTGGTAATTGATGACAACATAAAGAGTAGATGAAAGAGTTTTAAGCATAAGGAGTATTTTACAATAAGCATCGAAGAATAAGACACTCCCCCTAAATGTATGAATAAGAGAATTTTGGCATTTTAGTGGAGTTCAAGCATGAGTATAGGAAGCTATCTTAATCCATTCATTATATATGTATGAGGTATCACAAATAAGACATTCAAATCTACACATGATATCAAAATAACATACGCATATCTCATATATCATGAAGTAACAATTTCATACAAGAGTCATCCAACATAAATAACAACCACATAACATCCACATAGATCATAAAAGAGATATCCAACTAAACAAGTTAAATTAAAACTTCTATACACCAAAAGATTTTTCATCCAAGAGTTTTCATTTACATTTAAGGTTCATTATCTCTCTCCTACTCTTCTACTCTCCTCTCTCCCCCTTTGGCATCAATTGCCATAAAAAGCTAAGTATCAGCTGGAGCATCATCATCGGGAGGATGGTGAGGAGGAGTCTGTGGGAAACGAGTGTAGAAGTGAGTGGAGAAGGTGTCGAAGCGCTGCTCGAACTGATCCTGGCGCGAAGAGAAGGTCTGGAACTGATCGTGCAGAGCCGCCAAGTCCGAGCGAGCGAGCTCAAGCCCCTGGAGAAGAGTAGCAAACTGATCCATCATGGGCTGATGGAACTGCTGCTGGAACTGAGAAAACCAGGCGGGGGCTTGGCTCGACTGAGGTGCCTGCTGAGCCTGAGGTGGAGGAGGAGGAGGCATAGGCTGAGCCGACTGCTGCTGATGCTGCTGATGCTGTGCTCCTTGGCCTCGAGCTAAGACGCGCGGGTTGACACTGAACGGCTTATAGCCGAGATGCCTGATGTCGCAAGAACCGCGAGGAAACTTGGTCTTCTGGAGCAGCAGAGACATGATATATGGAGCATAGTAGAGATTTGGCAGAGTGGCCGCTGAGACATCCTCAATAGTCTTCAAAATGAAGGAGACAATGTTGATCCGGTGACTCTGGAGGATGTGGTCGATGAAGTTCCAGTAGTAATCCCGGACCGCTTCTCGGTTTCCACTCTTCGGATGGATCGTGGCTCGTACAATTTTGTTGACTACAGCGGGGAGGACTTTGAGACCGGTAACAGTACCGGGTACAATCCACTGTCCACCTCCCGGCTGCTCATAGAACTGGAGCCAGTCGTCCTCATGAAGGTAATCCTCTTCCTCCATGTCGATCCCTTCCTTCAGCTCCTCATAGTTCAGCTTGTTTGCCGCAGCAAACTCCTCAAAGGTGGCCTGATAGCGCCTAGACCCTGTCATCCATATAATCTGCTGGTCCGCCCATTTGATCTCAACTGTAGCATAGAACTGTCTGATAGCGGTGGCGTTCCATGGGCACTTGTGTTCCACGAAGTCATACAGCCCTATATCCTTGAAGATCTGCACCAAGGGAGCCATGATGGGCTGATTCACAACATAGGCCCATTCGATCCATTTGTGTTCAAAAATGTTTTTGTGGACCAAATGACCGTAGAAGGCATCCTGCTGCGTCATCGTGTAGAAGTGAGGCGTCGTGGCATCATTTGCATGATCGTAGGCATAGGTGGTCCTTGCCTTCGTGTAGTCGCTCGACGTCCAGTTCTTCTTTGGGCCTTGATAAGCGTGGACGTTTATTTCATCGTCCTCACTTTCGATGTCCATGCCCACATGAGAAGATCCACCCCGATGAGACGACTGCTCTGTCTCTGAGTCACCGGCCGAAGGTACCCAGTCGTCATCGTGACTGTCGCTGCTACTCGAGGGTACAACCCTTTTCGGCCGCTTAGCCAATTTCTTCTTGTTGGTCCGAATGGAGCCAGCGCCTTGAGTACCTCGACCACTATACGATTTGGAAGATATACAGCAAGTAAGATACATGAAACATGAAAGCATGACGATAATTGAGACGATAACAGAACTGCACATCCTGGCTCTGCTGTTACAGTCGGTCAGACCGAAACAGGGGTGGTCAGACCGGCGCAACCGTAGAGTTAGGGTTTGGCATGATTTCTGGGATTTTGTTGATTCTAGGGAGCAATGCAGATAGATATTCGTGAGAGACTACACATTGCATCAACAGGATGAATCAATTTCAAGAGACAACCACATTTGGACCAGGTTTAACACATTTGCCCTAAACTTCTAGATGAACAGAAGAGAAAAAGGAAAATAGAGAGGAATCTGAGCAATGTACCTAGAAGACATGATTTGATGATGATCTTGAACCACGGTTTGTCTGAGCTTGATGAGGGTTTGACCGGGGAGGAAGAATCCAAGAATTTGAGGCGCACGTGAGAGAGACAGAAGTGGGGAAGAAAGACAAAAAGGACAAGAGATTCGGGTTAAAAGGTCTCTGGTCATGAAAATTCGGTCAGACCGTAGAAGAGATACCGGTCAGTCCGCTGGAAGCAGAAATCTAAGATGCTCTCTGGAGATGAATTCGGTCAAACCGTATATGGTTCGGTCAGACCGTTGGAAGGACTGAATTTCTTGGAAGATTTTGATTGATTTGAAGCTCAAGAGATTTTGAGAGAGATATATATAACTATAAGTTAATCATAGGAAAGATATAGGCAATATCACCAAAGGGGAAGAATTTTTCTTACAATTTAACATGTTTTTGGTTCATTTCACTCAATTTCCGATAAAGGAGCCTAAGAAAGCTCTAAAAGAGGAAGTTTAAGCAACCAAGTGATAATATAAGCACATTCAATATGAGTCCAACAATTCAAGCCACATTTGATATATCAATGACGTTAAGCTCATTTCGAAGTTTGCAAAAACGGCTTTCATCTAAGGGCTTAGTGAATATATCCGCTAATTGATCTTCGGTTCTCACATTATCCACCACCACATCACCTTTGCTAACATGATCTCTAAGGAAGTGGTGTCGGATATCTATATGCTTGGTCCGAGAGTGTTGAACTGGATTTGTGGCTATTTTCACCGCACTCTCATTATCACACAAAAGAGGCACTTTTTCAAATTTTATTCCATAATCCAACAATGTTTGCCTCATCCAAAGCAATTGTGCACAACAACTACCCGCGGAAACATATTCCGCTTCGGCGGTTGATAAAGCTACAGAGTTTTGTTTCTTAGAGGACCAAGATACTAAAGATCTTCCTAATAGTTGACAACTGCCAGAGGTGCTTTTTCTATCCACTTTACATCCCGCATAATCGGAATCAGAATATCCAATTAATTCGAATTTTGCACCTTTAGGATACCACAACCCTATGCTAGATGAATATTTTAGATACCTCAAAATGCGCTTAACGGCCATTAAATGACTTTCTTTAGGAGAGGCTTGAAATCTTGCACACATACAAACACTAAACATAATATCGGGCCTAGAAGCAGTTAGATATAATAAACTACCAATCATGGATCTATAAAGCTTTGAGTCTACCGGTTTACCTCCTTCGTCAGAGACAAGGTGACCATTTGTGGCCATTGGTGTCTTGATTGGTTTTGCTTCTTCAAGTCCGAACTTCTTGAGTAGATCCTTCACATATTTGTTTTGACTGATGAAAGTTCCTTCCTTGAGTTGTTTAACTTGTAATCCGAGAAAGAAACTTAATTCTCCTATCAAAGACATCTCAAATTCCCTGGACATCATATCACCAAATTCCTCGCAAAAATCTTGGTTAGTAGATCCAAAAATGATGTCATCAACATAAATTTGACATACAAAGAAATCATTTCCAATTTTCTTAGTAAACAATGTAGTATCAACTTTCCCAATTTTAAAGCCTTTTGAAATTAAAAAGTCTCTAAGTCTTTCATACCAAGTACGAGGTGCTTGTTTAAGACCATAAAGAGCCTTTGAGAGTTTATACACATGATTTGGCTTTGTAGGATCTTCAAATCCGGGAGGTTGTTTAACAAATACTAACTCATTAATTTTTCCATTTAAAAATGCACTTTTGACATCCATTTGATATAGTTTAATATTATGAGATGAAGAAAAAGCAAGTAAGATTCTAATAGCCTCAAGTCTAGCTACGGGAGCAAAGGTTTCACCGAAGTCTAAACCTTCAACTTGAGTGTATCCTTGAGCCACCAATCTTGCCTTGTTTCTTACTACCACTCCGTTTGCATCTTGTTTATTCTTGAAAATCCATTTGGTTCCAATGACATTATGGTCATCCGGATTTGGTTCTTCTACCAATTCCCACACATTGTTGCGGGTGAAGTTGTTTAATTCTTCATGCATAGCATTCACCCAATCCAGATCTTTTAAAGCTTCATCTACAAGTGTGGGCTCAAAGGAGGAAACAAAAGAGTAATTTTCACAAAATGAAGCAAGACGAGAACGAGTTTGAACACCCTTATACAAGTCACCGACAATTTGATCGACGGGGTGATCTTTGAAAATTGAGTGATGAATTCTTGGATGGTCAACCGGGATTTGTGAAGTAGAGGTAGAAGGTACTTCCGATTGTTGTTGAGAGGAGTCTTCCACATTGACCACTTCAACTATTTGATCTTCGTGTTGAGGAGTTGATGAAGAGGGGATAGCATGAGTGGATGGATCTTCATCTTGATCACTATCTTCTTTAGGCTTGACATCCCAATGGTCATGTTCTTCATTGCCACTCTCAACCCTTCATCACCTACATCATCCAAATTTTCTTTCTCCTCTTGAGAGCCATTAGTCTCATCAAATTCAACATCATGTGTCTCCTCAACCAAACCGGAGTTTTGGTTGTAGACACGATATGCTTTGCTATTTGATGAGTATCCTAACAAAAATCCTACATCACATTTACTTTGAAATTTAGATAAGCGTGTACCTTTCCGCAAGATATAGCACTTACACCCAAACACACGGAAGTAGGAAATGTTTGGCTTCCTTCCAATGAGAAGCTCATAAGGAGTTTTCTTTAGTAGTCGATGACAATAAAGACGATTTGATGCATGGCACGCGGTGTTGATTGCTTCGGCCCAAAAGGTGTCCGAAACATTGTACTCCGAAAGCATAGACCTTGCCATATCTATCAATGTCCGGTTCTTTCGTTCGACTACTTCATTTTGCTCCGGTGTATACTTGGCCGAAAACTCATGTTTGATGCCTTTATCATCACACCAATTTTCAACCTTGGTGTTCTTGAATTCGGAGCCGTTGTCACTTCTCACTTTCTTGATCTTGAAGCTAAATTCATTTTCGGCCCTTTGAGCAAAGCTTTTGAAAGTGTTAAACACAATTGACTTATCATGCAAAAAGAATATCCATGTATATCTAGAAAAATCATCTACAACGACAAGGCAATAACTATTGCCACCAATGCTCACAAAAGAAGTTGGTCCGAATAAATCCATATGCAATAATTCAAGTGGACTCGAAGTTGACATTGTGCTTTTAGTTGGATGTGAGTTTGCAACTTGTTTTCCGGCTTGGCAAGCACTACATAATTTGTCTTTTTCAAACTTTACATCTTTTAGTCCAACAACCAAATCATGTTTAACTAGTCTATTTAGTTGTTTCATTCCAACATGCCCAAGCCTTCTATGCCATAGCCAACCTTTGGAAGATTTTGTAAACAAGCATGTACCAAGATTAGTATCATTTGAATTGAAATCAACTAAATAGAGATTGCCATGTCTAAAACCTTTGAAAATCAACTTATTATCTTCAATGCTAGTGATAATCACTTCTTTTGGATAAAATGCACATATGAATCCAAGATCACAAAGTTGAGCTACGGATAAGAGGTTGAAGTTTAGAGATTCAACAAGCAATACATTAGATATGGAGAGGTCATTTGAGATGGCAATTTTACCTAAACCTTTTACCTTTCCTTTGCTATTGTCTCCAAACGTGATCTTGTCATATTCCGCACCTTTGTTATTTAGTGAGGAGAACATGTTGTGATTACCGGTCATGTGTTGAGTGCATCCACTATCGAGCACCCAATGTTGTCCTCCCGCCTTGTAATTTACCTACAAAACAAAGTTAGGTCCTTTTAGGTACCCAAACCTTTTTGGGTCCTTGGAGGTTAGTTACCAAGGATTTTGGAACCCAAATGGCTTTCTTTTTGGCACCAATGATCGGGGTTCCAACAAATTTGGCTTTAATATCTCCATTTGTCATTTTCTTCAACACATAGCAAGAATTGAATATAGGAGATGAAATGCTTTTGTTAGCATGTCAATTCTTTTCAATGTGACCTAAACTTTTACATTTGTTACAATATCCTTTTTCTTTCACAAAAACGGTTTTAGTTGGAACAAAAGCATGTTTACCCTTTTTGGGAATGAAACCTAGTCCTTCTTTTCTTAAGGAAAATCTTTGACTATCTAGAAGATGTCTTAATTTTGATTCTCCTACATAGCATTTTGCTAGGTCATTGGTTAGTTTTCAATTTCTTCTTTAAGTTCGTTGTTTTCAAGACTAAGCATATTATCTTCAATTTTAGGTCTAGTAGGGAATTCATTTAAGTCTTCACAAGAAGTAGATATGCTAGAAGTAGACATCATGGGCAAATCATTCAACATATTGCAAGTGATTCCTATGTCATTACTCGATTTGTTGGCTTTATGAGTAATTAGAGAGTCATGAGCTTCCTTGAGCATCTCATGAGTTTCTTTGAGACTCTCATGAGATGTGTTTAGCTCCTCATAGGAATTTTGAAGAGTTTTGTATCTCTTCTTCAATTCCTTGAATTTTTCTTTTTCCTTACTCATATAGTCATCAAAATCAGTGATCATCTCAACTAGGTCATCATAAGTATATTCATTTTCATCACAAGATACCTTTGATTCTCCTTTAGCCATGAGGCAATGAGGAGTGGAGAATAGAGATGGAGCTTCCTTGATAGCTACTCCGGCAAGTCCTTTGGGTGACGCTTCATCCTCATCATCGGAATCAGAACTTGAAGCATCCGAATCCCACTCAATGAAGTAAGCTTGCCCATCCTTCTTCTTATAATATTTCTTGAAAACCTTTTTCTTGCTTTCTCCTTCCTTCTCGTATTTCTTCTTCTTCATTGATTTTTCTTCTTCCTTATTTTTGCATTGTGTGGAGATGTGACCATTTTCACCGCACTCAAAGCATCTTCTTTCTTCAAATGGGTTCCTCTTGGATGTTTGTCCTTTCTTGAAAGATTTCCCTTGATATCTTTTCTTCCTGAACCGCTTGAATTTGCTCACGAAGAGAGCCATTTCCTCATCGGTGTCTCTCTCATCACTTTCCTCTTCATTGTCTTCCCTTTTGGAGACTTGAGCTTTGAGTGCAATTTTCTTCTTCTTGGAGTCGGAAGCCTCATCTTTCACTTCTTCTTGAGACTTCTTGAATATATCATGAGTGAGAATCTCACTCAAGACTTCCAACGGAGTCACACTCTTCAAGTTCGAACGCACAAGTAAGGTAACAATTGTATCATATTTAGAAGGTAAAGCTCTAAGAAACTTATGACAAAACTCCACGTTTGTGACATCCATACCAAGCCCTTTTAACTCATTTACGATGTTATTTAATCGGTTAAACATCTCCGATACATCTTCATTGGGCAACATGGCAAATTTTTCAAATTGGCCCTTATGGATAAATAGTTTAGCATCCTTGACCATCAAGGTTCCTTCATGAATATCCATAAGATTTCTCCAAATATCATGGGCCGTTTCAAGTTTACAAATTCTATTAAATTCACCTAGATTTAGAGCACTATAAAGAACATTCATGGCTTGAGCATTTGCTAAGGCATTATCTCTATCTAAGTTGGTCATGTCATCATCATCAAGAATTGCAAACCCCTCATCCACCACTTTCCAAATCTTTCCACCCATGGCTTTAAGATAGACCATCATTCTAGTTTTCCAATAAGTATAGTTAGATCCATCAAAGAGTGGTGGTTTACCAATATTGATCCGACCCTCACTAGCCATCTTTATCCTACTCCGGGATGGTTAAATCCTCTAAAAAGGAGTCCTTGCTCTGATACCAATTGAAAAGGATCTGGGATATCGACTAGAGGGGGGGTGAATAGGCGATTTTAGCAAATTACAATAAATCAAACAATTTGTAGTAAATGAGAGCAATTTAAATAACACAAGATGAACAATGAGCAATCTCAACACAAGGATATATCCCGTGGTCTCGGTGATTTGCCGATCAACCCTAATCCACGTTGAGGCAAACTCAAATCTCTAACCGCTCCTCTATCTAGTCAACCTTCTCTCGAGAAGTGACCTAGATCTTGAGCCGGACTAGTGTGATGAGTTATCCAAACCTCGATTTCACTAAGGATGCACTTTACCGCTCCGGCAAGGCGTGCTCAACCTTTCACAAGACGTTTTGAAGCTTCTTCACAATCTTCCTTGAAGATCTCTTCAAAACCTTTCTCCTAGCCGTCTAGGAGCCGGCAAACTCCAAGAGTAACAAGCCGGTGATGATCACTTTGCCTTCTTCTAGTGCCACACAATTGATTCAATGATCTAAATGCAATGCACTAGAAGATCTCAAATGCACACTCTCACAAATTTGAGAATTTGAAACCTAGAGTGTATGAAACTAGCTTAGGCTCTCAAGGATGATGACAATGCTCAAGATTATGCCAAAAGTTGTGAACAGGGCCGTGCATGGGAGTATATATACCCCCCACAATTAATATAGCCGTTACAGGCCGTTGGGAGAAAAAGATCACCTGGCGGTCAGACCGCAGGCATAAGCTCGGTCAGACCGCCGCAATTGCAACGGCATTAAACAGGCGCAATAAATGCTCAACTGCCCTTGTCAGGCACACATACGGTCAGACCGGAGCCTATTTCGGTCAGACCGTGAAACTGTCCAGAGACGACATAGTTTCTGGACACCTTATACGATCAAGCCGATATATACGGACAGACCGGCCAAACGGTCAGACCGCAGTACAAAAACACGGTCAGACCTATTTAACGGTCAGACCGGTATAACAAACGGTCAGACCGTAATAGCTCAAAATGCCAGAAGGATAAAACAAGAGGTTCCAGGAGTCTGACCGAGAATTTAACTATGGACAGACCGACCTTAAAAAGGAATACACTATGCATAGACACAAAATCGGTCAGTCCGAGATCTTAAACGGTTAGCCCGATAATTCGGTCAGACCGGTCTAACACACGGTCAGACCGACTGAGACAGACATGAGCTGAAATAAGCATTCTCAAAGGATGTGACCTTCTAGCATGCAATGCAAGTTGATTTTATGATTTGTGGCACATAGATGAAGTATTTTGTGATACACCACATGCTCCTCTTAATAGTACGGCAACTATCCTAAAATCCGGTCAAAATTCTTCTCTAATCACCTTAGACCGGTAAAAATAGAAAAGATCCTATTTCGTACATTTGCCCTTTTGATCAATGCCCTTTCTTCATCATGATGCTCTTTCTTTGCCTTTCATTGACCTGTCTTTTAAGTACCTTCTTTGACACAACTAGACAGGTAACGTTAGTATAGCATTTGTAGTTGACATTAATTATTAAAACACTCTATAGGGGCCTAGAAGCTACAGTCCCGGGCGCCGCCATGCGCCTGGGGACGTGGCCTCAGGCCCCTCCCCGGACGCCGCCTTTTGGCTCCCGGGACCTGGCCTCCGGCGCACGTCCCGGGCCTCATCGCCCTCCTCAAGGTAAAGTCTCGAGTTGTTTATCACGTGCAGGTCACGCGAGGAGCGCCTCGGGAATCAGCGACCACCTGTCAAGCATCCAAGACGTTTGACCGGGAGAAGGACGTTCCTACCCCTCAATCCGACGGTGGCTTCTGGGGTAGTTTAGGCTTTTTGCTTCTTTTTGGGGCTATAAATAGCCCTTGTACCCCTCAGTTGTAAGCAGGTGATTCATTTGTTGGAATAGCTAAAAACTAACAGGTGTGCTCCGGAAGCCTCTCTCTCGGAGAGAGCCTCCCCAGCCGACTCCGGTCGGGAGCGCACTGATAGGACTAGGGCCCCCACCGGGACCCGAACCTGTATAAATCCGTGTGTCATTTCTTGTGCTTGTCCGGCGGGGGAGGACCGGTCATCCGGTCAACCCGCGCCGCGTAATCTTCGCTAGGATCGTTCTCAAAACCTGCCGGGGTATTCGCAATACCACGACAGTTGGCGCCGACCGTGGGGATTCGTGACAAGACGCCATGGCTCCCCCAAGAACAAGGGCTCGCACCCTTCCTGGTGACGCCGGTCTCGGAGACCCGGCGCCGCCCGTCCGGGACAGTGCTGTCCCGGCGCTTCCGCCCGGAGGCGGCCTGGCCCAGGTACCGCCTCCCTCCTTTCCTCTTAACTTAGGTGCTTCCACCTCCAAGTCGTTCCCGGTGACCGCGGGGACCCCGGCCGGGACCAGTCTCCCCCCGACAGCTCCCCCGACTCCCCGGGACGCCCTGCTTGAGGCTCTAGTAGAGGGCCAGCTCCGCGCCCAGCGCTCCATGGATGAGCTGCTCAGCGTGTTAGCGCGGCCTCCGGCCCCCACATTTGCGTCGCACCCGTACTCGGGGACTATGCCCCCGTTTATGGGTTACCCGGCGGCCCCTCCGGCCTCCGGTGGTCTGTCCGCCCCGTATGATCCTGCCGGGGGGTTCCCTCCCCCGTGCGGGATATACGCCCGGACCCTTCCCGGCACCCGGGCCCGTCCCGGTGCCGGGAGGCTACTTCATGCTAGGGCCTTTCGTGGCACCAGGGGGGTACCCCGTCCCTGGCCTATTCCCGGGGCCGGGAGCCCACTTCATGCCGGGGGTTTTCCCTACGCCGGGAGCCAGTCCCGCCCCCCGCATCGCGTTTACCGCACCGGGGGCAGTCGACAGAGTAGCTCCCGTGCCTCAGCAGACTTCCCCCCGCATGGGCTCCCCCGTTCCGGACGTCGCCGCGGGGGCTCCCCCCTCGCCGGTTCCGGATGTTACAGGGGCTTCCCCCTTTCCGGTTCCGGTCGTTGCTACTGGGGCCCCCTCCACTTCGATTCCAAATGTCGCCGTGGGCGCCCCCTCCCCGGTTCCGGATAATTCAGGGGCTTCCCCCTTTCCGGTCCCGGGGGTCTTCGCAGGGGGCTCCCCCCAGCCGGCCCCGGAAGCCTCCGGGCTGGCAGCTACAGTGCATAAGCTCCCTCGCTCGGCGGAACAGGTCCATTTCGCCCGGGGGGAGGTCGAGCGAATGCATTCACCTGAGCGCGGGGAAGAACTTCCCCCCGGCCGCGGTCGCGGGGAGCTTCGCTCTCGCACCGGTCGGGGGAAGAGACCCGCTGAAGAGCCAATCTCTCCAGAGAATAGCCCGGACGTCCGGGAACTCAGTCCCGGCCCGGAGGAGAAGCGTCGCCACCGCCATTCCGGCGGGCCTCTCGGACCGCTTCCAGACTCAGACAACGAGGGCGTGCCCCCCGTCAAAGAAGACAGCGACCGGGACTCCCCCCGGGAAGTGCAGGGGGCTAACCAGCCCCTGTGCCGAAGACTTCGCAGCATCCGGTGGCCGCGGCCCTACCGTCCTCCGCACATCGAGCACTATAACGGTGAGGCAGACCCTTACGAATTTGTGCAGGTTTACTCCACTGCCATCTCCGCAGTCGGGGGGGACGAGACGGTACAATGCAATGTCTTCCCCCTCTACCTCACCGGCATCGCTCGCTCCTGGTTCTACAACCTGAAGGCCGGCTCCATCAAGTCTTTTACGCAGCTCAAGCGGGAGTTTTGCGCGAACTTCCAGGGGAACTACGTGCGTCCCCTGGACTCTTCGCAGCTGTACACTGTCCGGCAGAGGACTGGGGAAACCATCAGAAGCTTCTTCAAGCGCTTTGCTCAGGTGAAGAGTAAAGTGGCCCACGTTCCCGACTCTACGGTCATCGAAGCCTGCAAAAGCGGCATCCTCCCGGGGGAGCTCCACCGAAGACTCTCCCGGAGCTGCCCCTCTTCCGCCGACGAGCTCTTCAACGTACTCGAAAAGTACGCTCGGGCGGAGGAAGACGACATCTGGAAGAAGATCCAGGGGGCTCCCGCCCCCGCCGACCGGGGGGCCAGGGATCCCCTCAAGCGCCACAGACAGGGGGAGCGTAGCGAGCCACGGCCTCGGGACACCTTTGTCCTCGAGGGCGGAGGCGGCTCGCGCGATCCCCCGGGGGGCAACCGCCCCTTGCCCAAGCCGAAAGGCCATGGGGGTGGACAGTCTTTGCGGGACCAGGAAGGCCCCGCGGGGAGAAGGCGGGAAGGACCGTGGTGCAGCTTCCACAGGTCCAGTACCCACGCTACCCGAGACTGCAGCCTGCTACTACAGCACTTCGCGGTGTTTCTCGACCAGCGCGGGCAGGGGGGGACTCCGGCCTCCTTGCTCCCTCGGCCAGCTGTTCCGGCCCTTCCCTCTCCCACGGGGGGTCAGCAGACGCAGACGCAGGAGGGGGAGCCTTCAGAAGCTCTCCCCTTTCAAACTTCTCAGCACCACATCAACGTCATCGTGGGAGGGTCCGCCTCCGGGCGGGACTCTAAGCGCCAGCGTAAGGAGTACACGCACGAGGTTAAGGTTGTGGGGTGCTACACGCGTCCCTACCACCCAAGTGGTCGGACGTCCCCCTCACCTTCACGGAGGAAGACGCGCAAGGGGTTCGCTTCCCCCACGACGACGCGCTCATCGTCTCCGCAACAATCTACAACTGCCACCTGGCCCGCATCCTTGTGGACAGCGGGAGCTCCGCCGACATCCTATTCCTAAAGGCCTTTAAAGAAATGCAAGTGGATGAGAAGCTCCTGCAGCCCGCGGCCGGGCCCCTACAAGGTTTTGTCCCAGGGAAGGCGATCCACCCCGTAGGCAAGGTAGACCTCCCTGTGACGTTCGGCACCCCGGAGAACTACCGGACCGAGCTGGTCCGCTTCGATGTAGTGGACCTCCCCTGCTCCTACAACGCGATTATGGGGAGGACCACAATCAACCGGCTGGGGGCTGCCACCCATCAAAACTACCTCTGCATGAAAATCCCCGGGCCGCATGGCGTGATCAACGTCCGGGGAGACCAAGACATGGCCCATGCCCTGTATGAGCGCGCCGCCGTCACGATCGGAAGCGTCAACATCATTGAGGCGCCCGGGGGGGAGGTCTCCCCCCTGGAACTAGACGTCGCGCGATACCTGCCGGGAGACCCCTCCCCAAGCCGCTTCCGGAAGGGGGCCTCCGGAAGGTCCTGCTGTCCCCGGAACCAACAGCGTCGCCAAGTACGAGGCTTTGCTCCTCAGGTTGCGCCGCGTGCGCTCCCCGGGGATCCGACGCCTCCTACTGAAGGGAGATTCTCAGCCCGTAGTTTGCCAAAAGGACGAGCCTTACCTGTGCCGTAACGCAAACTCTAGTCTTTTATTTGCAGGAGATGCGAAAGATGCAGAGGCACTTCGATGGCACCAAGGGGGTACCCCGTTCCAGGCCCATTCCCGGGGCCGGGGGCCCATTTCATGCCGGGGGTTTTCCCTACGCCGGGAGCCAGTCCCGCCCCTCGCGTCGCGTTTACCGCACTGGGGGCGGTCGATAGAGCAACTCCCGTGCCTCAGCGGACTTCCCCCCGCATCGGCTCCCCGGTCCCGGACGTCGCCGCGGGGGCTCCCCCCTTGCCGGTTCCGGATATTACAGGGGCTTCCCCCTTTCCAGTTCCGGTCGTCGCCACGGGGGGCTCCCCTTTTGCCGGTTCCGGATATCACAGGGGGTTCCCCCTTTCCGGTCCCGGTCGTCGCCGCGAGAGGGCCTTTCGCCTTAAGGACCTCGTCCTCAAGCGCATCAGGCCCCCCAGGCCCAGGGTAAGCTCTCCCCCAAGTGGGAGGGCCCCTTCAGGATCTCCGCGGTCCTGGGCTCGGGGGCCTACAAGCTCTCCAACCTTCAAGAGCAGGAGCTACAGCACACATGGAACTTGCGTTTACTTCGCAAGTTCTATGTTTAGCCTTACGGGCCTGTCCCCTCCCGCGGAGCGATCACGCCGGAGGGGGAGGAGGGACGCTGTACTTACCTTTTCCTCCCCTTTCGCGGCTTTGCAGGGGGAGGCACTGTACTTCATTTTATTAGCAATACATAGGTCTTGCTGTTCAACTGTCTCATTGCAGGTTCTTCTTACTACCGCCCCTAGCGGCGATGCCCTCCCTGCGAGGATGCCCTCCCCGCGAGGACGCCCTCCCTGTGAGGATGCCCTCCCCGCGAGGAAGTGGGCCAGGCCCAGCAAGTCCCTCCTGTAGGGCGGCTTAAGATCAGCCCTCGTGGACTGAGGGTGTAAGCGGCAACCCGGTCACAGTGGCCGTGGTAATGAGTCACTTTGGGAGACTAGTCCCCTGCCCAAACACTCAAGACCCGTTTTCGGGCACTTCCTCCTCCAGGAGTAGACGCTCTCCCCAGCGGGACGTCAAATGGCCTTCTTGGATCTATCTTCCTCCTCCGGGAGTCGACGCCCGACACTCTCCCCAGTGGGACGTCAAATAGCCTTCTTGGATCCATCTTCCTCCTCCGGGAGTCGACACCCGACGCTCTCCCCAGCGGGACGTCTAAATGGCCTTCTTGGATCTATCTTCCTCCTCCGGGAGTCGACGCTCGACGCTCTCCCCAGCGGGACGTCTAATGGCATTCTTGGATATTACGTCCCCGGCGACCTTATTCCTGGCTCCCCGTTCTCCCGGCGACCGGATGATGGCTTCCCGGCTACCGGATGATTGCCTCCCGGCGACTTTATTCCCGGCTCCCCGTTCTCACGGCGACCGGATGATTGCCTCCCGGAGACCCAATTCCCGGCTCCCCGTCCTTACGACGAACGGACGATTGTCTCCTGGAGAAGTTACGGATTTCTCGGGCACTTCTTCCCCGGAGACCCTATTCCCGGCTCCCCGTTTTCACGGCGACCGGATGACCATCTCCTAGGAAGCCCTTCTCCAGAAATCTCATCGGGTTTTCTTGGATGTTTCTTCCACACGAGGCCTTATTGCCGGCTCCCCGTTCTCACGCCGACCAGACGATTGTCTCCCGGAAGGTCTTTTCCTTGAAAACCTCGATTTAAAATTTTCTAACTTAGAAAAATTTCTATGCTACAGGTCACTTCCACCCCGGGGGCCTTGCTACCCCCACAGCGCGCGGAGCTACCCTCCGGCCCGCTATGGGCGGGGGGGATAAGGAACCCCCGGGTGTCGACCGTACCGCCCACGAGCAAACTTAGCTCATTCTCGTGAAAAGGAGTCGTCCAGACCATCCAAGAAGAAAAAATAAAAAGACAACAAGAGAAGAAGCAAACAAACTTTATTCATCGTCAAACCCGGAGGACATCTTCCCCCTCCGGTGGGCTTCGGAAACGGTACAACCCTGGTTCTAACCCAGGGGATTCTCTACGTCCTAAGGCTCCTATGCCTAATACTCCCGGAGGCTCTCCGCTAGCTCCCGGGCCAAGTCCCAGTACAACGCGCGCAAGCGGCGCCGAGCGTCCCGGAGCACACCTTCGGGCCAGAACTCGTATCCCGCCGGTGGAAGAATGCGAAGTGGAGGGACAATCCGGAACCCCGGTCGTGGAGGGGACAATTCGGCGCGATGATTGTCAAAATTGTCCAAGTGCCACTCCGGATGCCACCTCAACCGGATCGGCTCCCGGACGCTGTCCCCGCCGCACTTCCCGGAGACAAGGCTTAGCAAGATCAAAGCCGCTTGGGCGTCCCCCGGGGAGCCCCTCCCGGACCTTCGCCCGGGAGTAACCTCCCGGGAACCCTGGTAACAATGCATTCAATTTAAGACTTAGAAAAATTTCTAACTTGATTGCATTCAAAATGTTTTTGTACAAGTGTCCGGGGCTTCTTCTAAGAAGCTACCGGGATCAAAATCCTAAGAAAACAAAAAGGGCCCTAACTAAGACCCAGGGGGAGGCTCATACATGTTCATTGGCGTCCTCCCCCCGGGGGGTTTCCTCCGAGGCCGGGGCCGGGGCGTCCATTGCCGGAGGCGCCGGTGCCGGGAACCTCGCCTGGATGATCCGGTCGTAGAAGCCCCCTGCGAGCTGCTCCACCTCCCGGCGCGCAGGCTCGAAGAACTCGGGGAAGCTCCACGGGATGTGGCCCCCAATCGCCCCGGGTGCCCACTCCCGGGTGCTCGACGAGCCCGGCCAAGGCCGCGACGATGGGGATCGCCCGGCCTCGCGCCCGGGCATCCGCTGCCTCCGGGATCACGGAGACTTGTGCGTTAAGAAAACACACAGCCTCCGAGAGCTTGGCCGGAGACACCTCCGCGCTGCTCCCGGAGCCTAGGCTTACGCCAAGGCTCTCGAGGGCCGAGCGGACCGAGCGGCCTGCGTCCGCCACCACTCGGACGCTCGATCCCTCGAGCTCCCGGAAGGCCTCCTCCCTCGCCTTCGCCTCCTCTCGGAGGTGGCCGTTCACCGTCTCCGAGACGTGAACTTGGGCCCGGACCCAGGCCAGCTCCTGGAGAGTTTCATCCCGCTGGCCCTGGAAGGAGGCGGCCCTATCCTCTGCGTCCTTGAGAAGCCGGATGACGCGCTGCTCGACGCCCCAGGTAATCGCCGTCCCCTATAAATTCCAGAGTTAGAAAAATTTTTGGATGTAGGAGCCAGAGGAAACCGACAGTCGCTTCGGGTGAATACCTGGGCTTGGAGAGACCGAAGCTCCGCGAAGCGATCGTGGAGCGTCCCCCCCGCGACGAAGGCCTGGACCTTCAGGGTCTGCAGGCCTTCCGCGTAACGTTCGACCTCCCCTGTGGAAAGCAGGGGGGTCTCCCGCCCGGCGCTGGTCCGGCCACGGCCGGTAGCGGGCTCCCGGACCTGGGCGCCCAGTGCAACCTCGGTCGGGGTGGCGGTCGTCGTCGCCTTCGTCGCGGAGGTGCCCTCCGAGGAGGTGGCCAAGGAAGTCCCGGAAGGGGTCCCTCGCCGGGGGGGATCATCAACCCCTTCCCCTTCCCGGGAGGGAGGGCCCCCGGGGCCCCCACTTCCGGTGGGACCTCGTAGACCGAGGGGCTCCCCCCCTCGTCCACGGGCCACTCCATCCGCGGAGGCGAGGTCTCCGCGAACCTCACCTCCAGCTTCTCCGGCTCCAAGGGGGCCGGGGGCGCTGGCGGGGCCGCTACCGACGGCGGCGATGGGGCGTAGTCCGCCGAGTCGGAGGCCGCCGCGTCCGCGGCCGGTTCCTTCCCCCGAGCCGCAACGGGGCTCTTCGGGGGAGGGCGCGCTCGGTCCCGGGGATCTCGTCCCGTAGCTTCGCCGGTGTGTCACAGGCGTCTTCGACGGGCCGGGGGCTTTCTGGACTCTGGCCTTCTTAGGCTCAGAGCCGCCGGCCGCGTCCTTCCCCCGCTTGTGCGACCCGGGGGTGGGGAGGGGCTTCCTCTCCGAAAGCTTCAACCCGTAGGCCTCAGCCATTAGGTTCTGGGGAGGGCCCTCCCCCACAAGGCGCACGACGCGCTCGTGCTCATCGGCGAAGTACCTCCCGAGGAGGTTCTCCGCCTTCTCCCACGCCACCGGGTACGGCCGGACTGCAAGAGGTAAAGAGTTAGTCAAATTTTCAAAATTTTGTGAATACAATGAAGCAGGTTACCGGAACTTACGTCGGGTCACCGGCTTGACCAGGGGCCGCTGCTCCGAGCCCATGCCAGTCCCCCTCCGCCAGCGTGCGAAGGGGGAGATCCTCAGGAGCATCATCTCCTCGGCAGCGTCCTGCATAGAGCGGGTCTTCCGGGAGATGATCACCTTGCCGAGGAGCTCGAGCTCCTCGTCCATCCACACCGGAGGCTTCGATGCGGATGACCTGCTGTAGGAGGCGGGCTCCGGGGCGTACGTCACCCCGTCGTCCCGGACCCGGAGGTAGAACCACCTCCGGACCCAATCGCCCCAATGGTCCCGGGAGGCTGCCGCCGGCTCGTAAAAGTACCGGAAGACGCGTAGCGTGGGCTCCCTCCCGGTCGCCGTCTCAAAGTGCTAGATAAAGATACCCATCCAGACGAGGGCGTTCGGGGTGAGGTGGTTGAGCGCCACCCCGTACTCCTTCAAAAACTCCCGGAGCATGGGATGCACCAGGAGCCGGAGCCCCACCTCCAGGAAGGCCTCAAAGGCCACAACCTCTCCGGGCCTGGGGCGGGGGGCTCCGTCCTTCTTCACGGGGACCCGGATGTCCCCGTCCTCGACGACGCCGCGCTCGACCATGGACTCGGCGTCCTCGGCCGTGAACTCGGACGCCCAGAGGAAGTCCGGAGCGACCTCCTCCGGGGGCACCTCGGTCGTCTTCACTCGACCCTTTGGTGCCATCAGGTTTGTTTTTTCCGGTAGCTAACTTTTCAGGAGGCTAAGCCTAAAAGTCCTGGACGCTTGCTACCAGGCGCTAGCTACCGGGAGAGAGCTACCGGGAGAGCTAAAACTCGCGAGCCGTGGAAGTTTGGAATGAAGTCACCGGGCCCACCAAGGCCCTATTTATAGAGGCGAGCCGTGGTCTAGATGGGCGCCACGTGGCACCCCGAGGGTCGATCTGGGCCGTTGAAGTTCAAACTGTGCGCGGGAAACGAAGGAATTGGCGCGTGAATCGAGGCGCCTGTTCGAACCGCGAGCGCATTTATGGCGAAGCGGCGCGGCCGTAGGCGCGGGGCACGGAAGCCGAAGCGTCACTGTTCCGGTGGCTCGGCCTAGAGATTTTCCCAGTGACATGAACCATGCCCACCGGGGACTCGAGCATCGTCCCCGGGGGGCATGGGGGGCTGCTGTTGGGGGAAATCTCCGCGAGACTAAGTCCAGGTAAGTTGCGTCACATTCGCCCGAGGACATGGCCGCCAGGGCCTCCCCGGGCGCCGCCATTTTGGCCCCCAGGACCTGGCCTCCGGCGCCGTCTCGGGAACAGCCATTTGGCTCCCGGGACCTGGCCTCCGGCGCCGGTCCCGGGCGCCGCCATTTTGGCCCCCGGGACCTGGCCTCCGGCGCCGGCCCGGGCGCCGCCATTTGCCCGCGAACGTGGCCGCCAGGGCCTCCCCGGGCGCCGCCATTTTGGCCCCCAGGACCTGGCCTCCGGCGCCGTCCCGGGCGCCGCCATTTGGCTCCCGGGCCCTGGCCTCCGGCGCCGGTCCCGGGCGCCGCCATTTGCCTGGGGACGTGGCCGCCAGGGCCTCCCCGGGCGCCGCCATTTTGGCCCCCGGGACCTGGCCTCCGGCGCCGATCCCAGGCGCAGCCATTTTCCCGGGGACGTGGCCGCCAGGGCCTCCCCGGGCGCCGCCATTTTGGCCCCCGGGACCTGGCCTCCGGCGCCGTCCCGGGCACCGCCATTTGCCCGGGGACGTGGCCGCCGGGGCCTCCCCGGGCGCCGCCATCTTGGCCCCCGGGACCTGGCCTCCGGCGCATGTCCCAGGCCTCATCGCCCTCCTCAAGGTAAAGTCTCAAGTTGTTTATCACGTGCAGGTCACGCGAGGAGCGCCTCGGGAATCAGCAACCACCTGTCAAGCAACCAAGACGTTTGACCGGGAGAAGGACGTTCCTACCCCTCAATCCGACGGTGGCTTCCAGGGTAGTTTAGGCTTTTTTCTTCTTTGTTGTAAGCAGGTGATTCATTTGTTGGAATAGCTAAAAACTAACAGGTGTGCTCCGGAAGCCTCTCCCTCGGAGAGAGCCTCCCCAGCCGACTCCGGTCGGGAGCGCACCGACAGGACTAGGGCCCCCACCGGGACCCGAACCTATATAAATCCGTGTGTCATTTCTTGTGCTTGTCCAGCGGGGGAGAACGGGTCATCCGGTCAACCCGCGCCGCGTAATCTTCGCTAGGATCATTCTCAAAACCTACCGAGGTATTCGCAATACCACGACATATTACCTTTATTACCACTTAATTAAAAGTAGCGTTTAGTAGTCTCAAAGTATACTACTACGCATGGGTCTCAGGTCTAAGGATCAATCATAAACATTATTTGAGACCAACTGGTGACACTTAAATAACAAATCCAAACAGTGTCTCAAAATGGGTCTATCCAACATTATATTCGCCAATATATGTCCACATTATTGATTTGATATCTTATATCCATGGTCCGTGAAACATAACCATCAATCAATATATGCGCTGATCCATTAATCAATAATGTCTTAATTAAAGATAATGGATCAGGGACTTTATGAGAATAATATCATCAAATAAATTTAGAGTCTCACGAACAAGTCACATACTTGTTGATCAAACCAAGATGATAATTTATTCAAAAATAACATATTATTCAAATGTTCATAAATATAACAAAGATAAATACATCTCTGTGATTTTCCCTAAGACATATCACTAACAACTTGCCACTTGGACTAGAGTCAGTCACAAATGTATCTAATACCTATTGCTCTAGTATGCACCTCATGCTTTGGTTACGGGAGAGGCTTTGTCAATGGATCAGCAACATTTAAATCCGTGGACACTTTGCAAATCTTCACATCACCTCTATTCACGATTTCTCGAATGAGGTGATAACGCCTGAGTATATGTTTGGATTTCTGATGAGACCTTGGTTCCTTGGCTTGCGCAATGGATCCACTATTATCACAATAGAGATCCACTGGGCTTGAAATGCTAGAAACCACACCAAGTTCAGAGATGAACTTTTTAATCCAAACAGCTTCTTTGGCATCTTCAGAAGCAGCAATGTACTCTACTTCTATTGTAGAGTCAGCGACAGTTTCTTGCTTGGAACTCTTCCGGCTTACAGCTCCTCCATTAAGGCAAAACACAAATCCAGATTGCGATTTGAATTCATCTTTGTCGGTTTGGAAGCTAGCATCGATGTAACCACTAACAACGAGCTCTTCCTCACCTCCATAAACCAAGAACACATCCTTAGTCCTTCTCAAGTATTTAAGGATGTTTTTTACAGCAATCCAGTGACTCTCACCTGGATCTGATTGGTATATACTCGTAACACTTAGAGTATAGGAGACATCTGGGCGTGTACAAAGCATGGCATACATAATAGACCCAACGGCAGAAGCATATGGAAACTTATTCATTCGGTCCCACTCATCACATGTCGAAGGACATTGACTCTTACTAAGACTAATACCATGTGACATAGGCAGAAAACCTTTCTTGGAATCCTGCATGTACTTTGGCTTAATCCAATTAGCCTTTTAGATCTATTTCAATATATCTTAATACCTAAAATATATGCTGGCAAACCTAAGTCTTTCATAGAAAAGCTACTTTTCAATGAGGACTTCACAGACTCAAGCATAGGAATATCATTTCCGATTAGAAGTATGTCATCCACATATAAGACCAGAAAAACAAGTGCGCTCCCACTTGCCTTTTTGTAAACACAAGGCTCTTCTTCATTTTTTATGAAGCCAAACTGTTTGACTACTTCATCAAAACGAAGATTCTAACTCCGAGATGCTTGCTTCAACCCATAAAAGGATTTATGAAGCTCGCACACTTTCCCAGTATTTTCTGGATCGACAAAACCTTTAGGCTGTGTCATATACACATCCTCACTTAGGTTTCCATTTAGGAAAGTCGTTTTGACATCCATATGCCATATCTCATAACCAAAATAGCAGCAATAGCTAGGATGATCCTGATTGACTTTAACATAGCAATAGGCAAAAATGTTTCATCATAATCAACACCTTGAATTTGCTTGAAACCTTTTGCAACTAATCGTGCATTATGGATACGAACATGACCATCCATGTCAATCTTTTTCTTATAAACTCATTTACACTCAATGGTTTTTACACCATCAGGCAGATCAATCAAGTTCCATACTCGATTGTCATGCATGGATTCAATTTCGGATCTCATGGCTCCAAGCCATTTCTCAGAGTCAGGGCACATCATCGCTTCTTTGTAAGTCTTGGGCTCATCATTGTCTAGCAATAATACTTCATGCTGCTCCATTGTAAGGAACATGTACCTTCTAGGTGCGTGACATACCCTTTCAGACCTACGTGTAACCGGTGCTTGTCCTGCATTTTCTACATTATTTTGTAGGTCTTGCTGAGCTTCAATGGGTGCTGGAACAATTTCTAGTGGTTCCCAAATTTCTTCAAGTTGCACTGTGCTCCCACTTACTCCTTTTGAGAGAAACTCTTTCTCCAAAAAGACACTATCTCGGGCAACAAACACTTTGTTTTCTTCTCGATTATAGAAGTAATATCCTTTTGTTTCCTTAGGATATCCCACAAAGAAGCATTTATCTGATTTGGGTTTAAGATTATCAGACATTAAACGTTTTACATAAGCCTCACAACCCCAAATCTTAAGAAAAGACAACCCAGGACGCCTTCCATTCCATATCTCATATACTGTCTTTTCTACAGCTTTTGATGGAGCCCTATATAATGTGAACGCATGTTTCTAGAGCATATCCCCAGAAGGACAATGGAAGATCAGTTTGGCTCATCATTGACCGAACCATGTCCAACAGGGTCCTGTTCTGTCGTTCTGACACACCATTCCATTGAGGTGTTCCTGGCGGGGTCAATTATGGAACAATTTCATGTTGTTTTAGATGATCACCAAATTCTTGACTCAAATACTCCCCTACATGATCAGATTGTAGGATTTTGATTGTCTTGCCAAGTTGATTCTGTACTTCATTCTGAAATTCCTTGAATTTATCAAATGTTTCAGATTTATGCCTCATTAAGTAGACATATCCATATCTACTAAAGTCATCGATAAAAGTTATGAAGTACTGAAAACCACCTCTAGCTATTGAACTTAATGGTCCACATACATCGGTATGAACAAGAGCCAATAAGTCACTTGCCCTTTCACTTTCACCTATGAAAGGTGCCTTTGTCATTTTGCCAAGTAAACAAGATTCACACACATCAAATGATTGAAAATCAAATGATTGACCATCTTTCAAGAGTTCCATGATGCGTTTCTCATTTATATGGCCTAAATGACAATGCTAGATAAACGTGGGATTCAAATCATTGGGCCTAAGCCTCTTAGTACATATATTATAAATAGGTAATTCAAGATTTAGTTGATAAAGCCCATTCTCCAATGAGGCATTGCCATAAAACATATCATTTAAATAAAAGAAACAATGATTGTTCTTTATTCTAAATTCATAACCTAGCGTGTCCAAACATGACACGGATACAATGTTTTTGCTTATGGTAGGAGCATAATAACAGTTATTAAGTTCTAAAACTAATCCTGAAGGTAAAGTTAATATAAAAGTTCCAACAGCTAAGGTTGCAACTCTTGCTCCATTGCCAACGCGAAGTTGAAACTCGCCCTTAGCCAAATTTCTACTCCTTTTAAGCCCTTGCATCGAAGTGCAAATATGAGCAGCCGATCCGGTATCAAATACCCAAGAGTGGGAAGGAGAAGTAGCTAAATGAACTTCTATAACATATATACCTGAAGGAGTCTCACTTTCCTTCTTTTTCTTTAAATCTTCCAGGTACTTCTTGCAATTCCTCTTCCAATGGCCAGATTCCTTGCAATAGAAGCATTCAGTAGTAGGGGTGGCACCTGGCTTGGACTTTCCTTTGGAATTACGTTTAGCCCTAGAGGACCTTTCTAGAGCATTGCCCTTTCCCTTAGCCTTGCCCTTGCCCTTCTTCTTAAAGCTTTTTCCCTTTTGAACCATCATTACATTATTTGGAATTTTCTTAATGTTCTATTCCGCTGTTTTAAGCATCCCATGCAATTCAGTCAATGATTTCTCCAGATTATTCATGTTATAGTTCATGACAAACTGGTCATAGCTCGGAGGGAGAGATTGGAGAATCATATCAGTAGCCAACTCTTGACTTAGGGGAAAACCAAGTTTTTCCAAATTCTCAATGTAACCAATCATCTTGATCACATGAGGACTGACCGAGCTCCCTTCTGCCAACTTGCAATCATGCAATTTCTTGGTAGTTTCATATCTTTCCACCCTGGCCTGCTCCTCGAGTATGTTTCTAAGAGACACGGCCATGTCATAAGCTGTCATGTTCTCATATTGCTTCTGAAGCTCAGAGTTCATGGTGACTAGCATTAGACAGCTAGCATCAAGTGCATCATCGGTATGCTTTTTGTAAGCATCCTTTTGTGCACGTGGAGCACTAACGGCTGGTTCATCAGGTATAGGAGTTTCTAGAATATAGTCTTTTTTTTCTTATTTGAGAACAATTCTCAAGTTTCTATACCAATCAATAAAAGTTGTTCCATTGATCTTTTCTTTATTAAGGACAGATCGCAAATTGAAATTGTTTGAGGAGCTACCACTATCTATGGTCTACAACAGTAAATAAATGCAAAATTTTAGCATTATATTTATGAAAAATCTTTTATTAAACAATTCAATAAAAGATGTACCAACTATATATTTTAGAACAAAAATCCCTCAAGAAATATATATAGTAGGCCAAGATCCATATTTCACTAAATTCTAGTGAGCTTTGGCATCACTGCTAGAAACCTAGTTATTTAGATAAGCAACTCCTTACTAATTATATCATATATAACTCTTGTTTGTTGGGTGTCATCCCAACACCATGCCCCAAAGCCCAAAACCGTTTTGATGGCCTTGTTAAGTTAAACCAATTCTATGCTTATGGGTGTCCAACACACATTCTGCCTTATTAAGATAATTGATGGTGCCCTGATTTGTCAGGCCCACCAAGCAACGATCAAAATCTTAACAGGTGCAGCAATTGGAAGGGCATAATAAACACTTAATTTTATGAGGGGTTAAAACATGGCAAAACATCCATATGAACGAAAATAACCATCAACTAGATAATCTAACATGTGCAACTTCAACTATATTTAACTTCCGTTGGCAGTAACCTTGGCCAGGAAAGACCGCGACTGTTTACACTCACACCATGAAGGAAAGCATTCCGCTGAGCGGGGCTTATTAAGAAAAGCCTTATGATGTGTTCTTTCCTTAGACACCAAAGTTGACAGCTTCTGGTTGTCAAGTACAATCTTTATGTTTTAAAACAAAATATTAATATATTAAATTAATCACATTAATCAAATTTTTGAACCAATCTAATTGGTTTAAATCCCCTTATGCCAGTCATATTAACTCCAATATGAATATCTAAAATAAGCAGCTAATGTCATATGTAGATCCAATCTATACATATATGATTTAGAAGATCCAGTCTACTGTTATCATATAAACCCTAAATCACCTCCCTCTGTCCCATGCTAGGATCATTAGACATCAGTTCATATTAAAGTCGGCCAAAAAATAGTTCATCACAACACTTGGATGTCAAACAAACATGTATAACGACACTTATACGGTAACAAATTGAATAAACTAGTAGATCTAGTCTATTATAACTTCATATATCACATATATGTTATTAATCCAGATCTAATACTATACAAGATGGCTCTAATACCACTGTAGTAAACCGAGTATGCTACACTAGCAGAATTTCAAAATATTTACTTGAAGGCTGCAAGTAGTAGATCATAGATTAGATTGTTACCAACAGCGGAAGCAGATTTGGTGAAGCGATCGAATGTTCACAGAAACCGTTTGCGGATCATCCTGATCAGTAGATGTAGATGACAACGATCGCTCACGGATCGTTCTAATTAGCGCAGCAATTTTAACAGCGCCTCTACCGGTATCCACATGTACCGGGATGGAACGTCGTACGATGGTGTGCTACCACCAATGCGCATGACAAGGGTTTAGGGATTGTTTAAAGGAGATGTCAGCTATGGCTTTTTTGTTGTTCTCAAAGCCCATCATACCTCTCTTTATATAGGGCCATGCAGAAAAAATCCTAACAGATTAGGTTTCCTGATGTGATTCAAATCTTATCCGAACTGCCCATATGACGAAGCTTCTGGGACACCATCAGAAGGGCGTAGCAGATCTTCTCCATCTCCGTGTACCAAGCTTTGGCCCCTTGGAGGGCCTCGCTCACGTAATACACGGGACGCTGTTTCCTGTTTTGCTCCTTTACCAATACCGCACTTACGGCAACCGGGGTCGCAGCGAGGTAAAGGAGCAAGGGGTCTTCCGGAGACGGGCTCACGAGCATTGGGGGGCTCGTGAGATATTTCTTCAAATCGTCGAAGGCCTCCTGGGCCTGGGGGGTCCATCGGAACCCTTCAAGCCCCCAGAGGATTTTGAAGAATTGGAGGCCGCGTTCCCCCGATCGTGAGACGAAACGACTCAGCGCGGCTAAGCGGCCGGTGAGTCGTTGAACGTATTTGACCGAGCGCGGTGGGGGCATGTCCAGGAATGCCCGAATCTTTTCAGGGTTGGCCTCTATGCCCCGCTGGGACACGAGGAAGCCCAAGAGCTTCAACCCGTATGCACGGAGGTTGCGGAAGGTCTCTGCTAAATCGCCGACGTGAGCAGTCATGGGGGGACTTTTGATGACCGCGTCGTTGACATAGAATTTGACGTTGCGACTGATTTGGTCCTTGAAGACCAGCGTCATGAGTCGCTGGAAGGTCGCTCCAGCATTCTTCAGCCCGAAGGGCATGTGGACGTAACAGAAGGTTCCAAGGGGAGTTATGAAACTTGTCTTTTCCTCGTCCCCTTCTGCCATCCGGACTTGGTGATAGCCCGAATATGCGTCTAGGAAGCTTATCAACTCACACCCTGCGGTGGAGTCGACCAAATGGTCAATTCATGGGAGCAGGAAGTTATCTTTGGGGCAAGCGCGGTTAAGGTCGGTGAAGTCCACGCACATTCGCCACTTGCCATTTGACTTCTTCACGAGGACGGGGTTCACAAGCCACTCGGGGTGCAGGACCTCCCGAATGAACCCCGCCTCTTGGAGCCTGGCAATCTCGACCTTGATCGCCTCTTGGCCTTCAAGGGAGAGTTTCCTCAGCTTCTGCTTGACCGGGGGTGGCCGGGGGTCACCGCGAGCTTGTGCTCGATGACGCCCCGGGCGACGCCTCGCATGTCGGAAGGCTTCCAGGCGAAAACGTCGGAGTTTTCGCACAGGAAAGCCGCGAGTTGCTCCGCGTGCTCCTCATGGAGATCCACCCCGATCCTAACGGTTTTGTCCCCGTCGTCCGAGGACAGCGGGATCTTCCAGAGGTCCCCTTCCGGGTGCGGCTTGGGAAGGGACCTCCCAGAAGATATCACGGCGACGTCTGACTCTGGGGGAGAGGCCTCCCCCCCCGGGGGTTTTGATGATGTTGACGCTCTCGATCATTGCAGCGGCGCGCTCGTATAAAGCGCAGGCCACGTATTGGTCTCCCCAGGCGGTGATCACGCCGTGAGGCCCGGGGATCTTCACACAGAGGTAGTTCTGGTGGATCGCGGCCCCCAAGCGGTTGATCGTGGTCCTCCCCATGATCGCGTTGTAAGAAGAGGGGAGGTCTACCACATCAAACTGGACCATCTCTGTTTAGTAGTTGTCCGGGGTGCCGAAGGTCATGGAGAGATCCACCTTCCCCACGGGGTAGATCGTCTTCCCCGGGACGAATCCTTGCAAGAACCCTGCTATGGGATGCAAGAGCTTCTCGTCCACCTGCATCTCCCTAAACGCTTTTAGGTAGAGGACGTCGGTGGAGCTCCCGCCATCCACGAGGATGCGGGCCAGATGGCAGTTGTAGATGGTAGTGGAGACGATGAGCGCGTCATCATGGGGGAAACGAACCCCACGCGCGTCTTCTGCCGTGAAAGTGAGGGGGACGTCCGACCACTTGGGTGGCCGAGATGTATGCAGCACCCCCACCACCTTTACTTCGCGCGCGTACTCCTTGCGCTGACGCTTAGAGTCCCGCCTGGAGGCGGACCCTCTTATGATGACGTTGACATGCCTTTGCGAGGTTTGGAAGGGGAGAGTCTCTAACGGCTCCCCCTCCCGCGTTTGTCCCTACTGTCCCCCCGCGGGAGCAGGAAGGGCTGGTAAGGCCGGCTGAGGGGGCAAGGAGGCCGGAGTCCCCCCCTGCCCATGCTGGTCGAGGAATGCAGCAAATTGTTGGAGCAGTTGATGGCATTCCCGGGTGGCATGGGTATTAGACCTGTGAAAGGTACACCACAGACCTTCCCTGTCTCCCGCCGTGGGGCTTTCTCGACCGCGGGACGACTGTCCTCCCCCACGGCCTTTCGGCTTGGGGAAGGGGCGGTTTCCCTTGGAGACGTCGTGCGAGCCGCCTCCGCCCTCGAGGACAAAGGTGTCCCAAGGCCATGGCTCGCTACAATTCCCCCCTTTGGGGCGTTTGAGGGGGTCCCTGGCCCCCCGGTCGACGGGGGCGGGGGCCCCCTGGTTCTTCTTCCAGAGGTCATCCTCCTCCACCCGAGCGTACTTTTCAAGTACGTTGAAGAGCTTGTCAGTAGAGGAGGGGCAGCTTTGGGAGAGTCTCCGGTGGAGCTCTCCCGGGAGGATCCCGCTCTTACACGCCTCAATGATTGTGGAGTCAGGGACGTGAGCCACTTTGCTCTTGACCTGAGCAAAGCGCTTGAAAAAGCTATGGATGGTCTCCCCCGTCCTCTACCGGACAGTATACAGCTTCGAGGAATCCAGGGGACGCACATAGTTCCCCTGGAAGTTCGCGCAGAACTCGCGTTTGAGCTACTCGAAGGACTTGATGGAGCCGGCCTTCAAGTTGTAGAACCACGAGCGGGCGATCCTGGTCAGGTAGAGGGGGAAGACGTTGCACTGTACCATCTCGTCCCCACCAGCCGCCGAGATGGCTGTGGAATACACCTGCACAAACTCATAAGGATCGGCCTCACCATTGTAGTGTTCAATGTGCGGCGGGCGGTAAGGCCACGGCCATCGAATGCACCAGAGTCTGCGGCACAGCGGCTGGTTAGCCCCTTCCACCTCTCGGGGGAGTCCCGGTCGCTGTCCCCTTTGACAGGGGACACGCGCTCGTTGTCGTAGTCGGGGAGGGGCCCAAGAGGTCCGCCGGCATGGTAGTAGCGCCGCTTTTCTTCCTGGTTAGTGGAGCTGACCTCCAGGATGTCCAGGCGCTCCCCAGGAGCGGTTGGTTCTTCGGCAAGTCTCTTCCCCCGGCCAGAGCGGGAGCGAGGCTCTCCGCGTCCATGACCCAGGGGAAGCTCCTCCCTAGACTTGATGGTACGCATTTGCTTGACCTCCTCCCGAGTGAAACGGACTTGGTCCGCCGGGGGTGCCCTCGGGGGCGGCCCCGAAGGAGGGAGCTCATGCGCTGCAACTACCGGCCCGGGTGTTACCGGGGCAGGTGAGGTGGAAACCCCTGTGGCAACGTCCGGAACCGAAAAGGGGGAAACCCCTGTGGCGACGTCCGGAACCGGGGCGCCGTTGCGGGGGGAGGTCCACTGCGACGCGGGGGCTGCCGTGTCGACTGCCGCCGGTGCGGTAAAATTAAATTATTTGACAATTTTCACATGAAGTACTAGTGTCCACAATGCTAGCATTTGAATCTAACCACGAATCAACAATTGAATTATCGCTATCATAAGAGGTAGAAGTGTGTGACTCTAAAGATGGATCAATAGGGGAGTCACAATCAACTCTAACATCTAATATACATGTTGAGCTAATAGTATCCTTGGCAAGCAAAGAATCATGTGAATTTTTTAACTCTTGATATTTCACTTTTAAGGATGAGTAATTATTCTTTAAAGTGCTAAGGTTTCTAGTCATATTGCCAAGAAAGTCTTTTAAGTCAACAATTATATCCATAAGCTCATTATTTGAGAGGTTAGAATTTGATACCATCGAGTCACATGCCATAAGGCATATAGACTTGTCTTGAGATGAAGACTTTGACCTCGACGCTTTCTTTCTAGCTTTCCTTGAGCTCTTTTTGCAAGGTTTCGCCTTTGTCTTGCTTAGGCAAACCACGTCGTTGACTTCCTTGAGCTCACTAGAAAGCTCCCGATCCACCATAATGAAATCATCATCCTTGATATGCTCGGAGGTGGAACATATGTCCTTTTCCTTGGACATAGCCTCATTTGACACAAGTATGTCAATGAGCTCTCTCGGTGAAGTGTCGGAAAGGTCACCGTTCGCAAGGGTAGTTAAGAAATTACCATAGCGACATTCTAGCAACACCTGGAGTAATTTCCTACAAATGTCTAGATCGGAAATATTAGCACCAAGATCTTTGAGTTCATTTGTGATGTTGATCAAGCAATCATATATGGTGGAGAGTGTATCATGCTCCAACATCACAAATGCCTCATAGTCCCGCAATAATAAACGCATCTTAGCATGCGCAAAGCTAGATGTGCCCTCAAAGATAGACTCAAGGGTGGTCCAAACATCGTGAGCGGTCGAGCGATCACTCACTAGTTCGAGCACATTATCGCTAAGTGATCTAAGAAGCACTTCTATAGCCTTTGTGTTTAAGAGGTGAATATCATTATCCGAAATTAACGAATAAGTTATACCCTTTTGTACTAACCCCCATAAATTTAAATTCAATGCCTCAAAATAAGTACCCATGATAATTTTCCAACGATAGTAATTTGAGCCATCAAATTGAGGAGCAATCAAACGAAAGTCCTCTATCGAATTCATCCTTTCTCTCAAGGTGGTAAAGCTGATGAATGAGAGACCTCGCTCTGATACCAATTGTAGGATAAAGAATGTTGACTACAGGGGGGTGAATAGGAGGCTTTTAAAATTTCTTTTCAATTAAACAATTTTTCAAAGATGTTAAGGATAACCTAGGGTTGCAAAGGTTTAACAATCAAACATCTAGTTGCATTCAACCATATGAAATATTCAATATAACATGCAACAATAGTAAATCAAGAAATTGTGTCAATATGAATACGAATTATACAAAAGAGAGACAATTGACACAATGATTTTTACCGAGGTCTCAGAGACTCGCCCGGTCTCTCCTACTCCTCGTTGAAGCGCTCACGTGTGAGCCTCGCTTCTATATCCACGAAGGATATTTCACTCGGGTTGCTCATTCTCCACACCGGATAGGCGAGCACCAAACCTTTCACACGTCGTTTGTCAGCCTCTCCAACAAACTTCAACTGGAGAGATCGCAACTCTCCTCCGACAACATCTAGGCAAAGGCGATCGCCAAGAGTAACAAGTCGGATGCGCTCACTTGAACCAATCAAGTGCTAGATGCTCAAGGATGCAAATGAATGCACACACACTAGCACTAGCTTGCAAATGGAGATGAAGTGCACTAAACACTCTTAGCTTCTCACAATTGCTTCTCCTCTAAGTGCTCTCAAAGATTTGGCTCAAATCTTGACTCTAAATGCAATAGATTGATTCCAAAGAGTTTGGCTAGCTTATACACAGGAATATCAGGTGTTTGAGCAACCTCAAATGAAGGCAAACACAAGATATATATAGCTCCTCAAAGAAACTAGCCGTTTGCAACCTGCTGACACATTTTTGTACAGGCCAGGCATTCTTTGGCCATGCCAGACACTGTCCGACCAGTACACCAAAATGCGACCGTTGCAAACGTGTCAGTGACTGTTGGGAGGTTTTTTGTGAAGGCCGGACAATGTCTGGCCATTTCGGACAAAAGCCCCCGGACATATATATCTGTCTCTGTTTCACTCTCGGCTCAAACAATTTGTACATGTCGGACAATGTCCGGCCATACCGGACAAAGTCCGGCCCGTCCTGGAACAAAGCCCACGGACGGATGCAAACATCTCTGGTTCACATTTTCAATACGCTCAAAAAATTGTACAGGCCGGACATTGTCCGGCCATTTTGAACACTGTCCGGCCAATGCACGTCGATAGTAAAACAAGCATAAATTTTGATCTAGAGATTCAATTGAGGTGATTTTTGGCTTGTTGGAAAGATAACTCAAAGTGCTACAATTTTATCAACAGGAGCAAGACCTAGGAAGGCCTAGAAACTTCTAGGAAATTCAAGAACTTCCTGCTGCCAAAAAGTCCAACACAAATGTCATTTGTAATGCAGTTTGTCTGTTTTCTCGCGGATATGTCTACTGACACTCAGCATGGACCACGACCAAATTGATTTAAGAACTTTACAGCCATAGGTCGAATATCCAGTCGAAAACTGGTGGTCGAGTGGATTTGCTCGAGCGTACGCAATCGAGCTGAAAACTGGTATGACTAGCTTGAACTCCTACGACCATGACCAAACTCCAAACAAGGATACAGACAATCCGGCGAACATGACCAAGACTAGCTCTAGAATATAAACCAATTGAATTAGCTGGCGACACGACTAAGTGCAGTTTTTAAAATATTTTCTTTAATGCAACAAAAACTACACTTAGACTATCTAGCAATGCAAGAGGCAATAAAACACTAGTGCAAGATGATATGAATGCATTTGAGCTTCTATACTAGATAGATTCAAGCTACTAGTTTCCGACCCCTCTTAATAGTACGGTCAAACTAGCAAAACAAATCATATCAACCCGGTCTATCTCTAACACCGAGATCAGTAAAATCCTAAGAAAACAATCCTTAATCTTAGATTTTACTTTTCGATGAAGCTCAACCTGGTGAAGCTCGATCCCTCGAAGCTTGTCCTCACAAAGCTCGACCTTGCTAAGATTGACCTCGCTTGAGATGACTCATATCGGTTTCATCCTTTGCACGCCCTTGCTTTCTTTCATCTCACAACCAATCTGAGACTACAACACAAATACTCAATGCACAATATTAGTCTCATATATAGGTCATCATTAATCACCACCAGAAAATTACTCCACATAGGAGTTAACTCAACAATTTCTCTTCCCGGTGTTTAATGACTAAACCAATCTCAATAAGCAACAAATGAGTAAGAGATGAAATACAATCATATAGATCCATATATGATAAAGACTACGCACATGATCTATACTACTCACATCATGATAGCAATCAGCACATATGACTAATATGACGAGCTCCCCCTCAACATGTGCATCGATGTCAAAACCACAATAAGGAGTCATCAAAGTTCAGGATTTAACAAATCACAATTCAATGTACTTGTGCTAAACCAGGATTTATTCAATTTGTCATTTAATCATGAAAGCTATCATTCTCCAGATTAACTTTAATCATCAAGGGTTTATCCAAAATGTCATTAATCATCAAAACCTAGATACCTAGATCGACCTAGATCCATCAAGATTTGACCAAAACTTTCAACATGAAACACTTAGAACTCACTCACCCAAAGATAGTTCGTATTGAATGTTTTTCTCAAAAGACCTATAGTTTTGAAGTTATCACATATCCTATGTTGCCCGAAAACAACTATTGACCCAAAAATACCAAAAATGTGCATTTTGTAATTTGAGCTATTTGGACCAGACTTTCTTCCATGTCTTGGTTTGGAATAGTATTTCAAACTCATCCATGTCCAAAGATTTGAGAAAAATCCAAGGTTTATCAAGAATTGAAGTTTTTCGTGAAAATCATTTTGGTTATACTGGTTTTACCCTAAAATCATTTTTGAGAAATTAAAATCAAGATCATTTTTGAATCAAATTCATCCAAATTTGGTTCATCTAAGTTCTTGATTTATTATTCAAATCCATTCTGGAACTTGATTCCATTTTTGAAGCAAATTTGCAAAAATCACAAATTTCAGGAGTTTCAGTAGGTTTATCAGAACCGTCCGGACTTTGTCCGACCAGCGCCGGACTCCCCGAACTGTCCGGCCCTAGCAGACTTTGTCCGGCCTGTGTACAAACTGGATGGTTAATTAATTTTTCCAACTGCTTTCTCTTCTTCCCTTTCTTTGGTCAAATATCGGCTCTTATTTCCCATATTTGCATTTCATTATGATTCATATGATGGGGTTTGGAATGCTTTTGATTGTGTTCTTGCATATCAAAGTTAATATTATTTTCATGATTTTGGAGCATATTCAAATGAATTCGAGATTTGAGTTTCTTTTGGAAATTTAAACTCCTCACTAGGTCATATACTTTTCTCCCAACATTGTGACCTAAGATTGTTTTTCATCAAACCTCATTTTGGCATATCCTTCATTTGTATGTTCTTTTCGTGTTTAATGCCAAAAGAAGTGGAAATTTTTTAGGATTGAAACTTTTGTTTCCAATTGAGTTTGATAAAAACACTTCAAAACTTTTCTTATATCAAACATTTTTTAAAATGGGAAGGTTGACACAATCATCATCAAACATTAATCTAGACTTTATTTTTCATGCGTGTCAAATGTATATTGATGACATTACTCTCAGTACTACTAATGAATCCCTCTGTCAAGATTTTTTTTGAGATGATGCTTAGGGAAATCAAGATACAAATAATTTGAGAGCCAAGTTACTTTTGTGCACGACAAAACAAGCAACTCGAGAACCATTTTTTCAAGAGTAAATTCAAGCATGTGAAGAAATCACTCAAGAGCCTTGAGATGCACAACGATGATGTTATTACAACTCTCATGGGTACAAATGAACATCTCGACATGGACGAAAATGAAAAGGCGGTCAATTCTAAATTCTATAGATCCTTGATTGGTAGTTTTGCTTTACCTTATCGCATTTTGACTTGTCATCATATTTAGTGATTGCATATATGCTTGATTCCAATTATTTCCTAAGGAATGCCATCTAATTGCCTTTAAAGAATCCTTAGGTATTTGAAATGCAATCCTAGATAGATCTTTGATATCCGAAAAGTAAAAATCTTGAATTTCTTGATTATTTGAATTCGGATTATGTGAATTGCAAGATAAATCGAAAGAGTTCATCCTGTGGTTATTGTGCTTAATTTTTATGGATGAAACAAAATTTGCTGAATTATAGAATTATCTTCGAATAGATGCCACTCTTATGAGATAATGGAAGTACCATAAAGATGGTGAACAATTTGATTCAAGACTCTCGGATGGAATATTCATATACGGCATCACTATATAAGAGATCTTGTGGCATAAAGAGATTTAGAAATCAATCAAGTTATGACAAACATGCATCTAGCGGATATTTTCATTTCAAACTATTAGATGCATCTAGATTTTGAATGATTAGAAATGGATTAAATGTCATCGATATATCCTTTGTGTTGATTGTCTTGATTCCTTTTTATATATCTTGGGTGTATTTTCAAAAATACTTGCAACGTTCTTCTTGTGATCTTATTTTTGAATGAAAACCATTTCAAGTAAAAATCAATTTTTATTACAAAATCTCTTACAACTTGTCTTAGCAAACTTGAGAATGAATCACTGACTCCAAAAACATTGCCTGTCAATTTGAGTTCTCACCCTTCCTTTATGTGCTTGATGACAAAGGGGAGAGATATTTGAGTTAGTTGACAAAGGGGGAGAGAGAGTTTTAGGGAGAGAGATTTGGGAGAGAAGAGATATTTGATTAGTTGATATATTAGAAATCAATGATATTTGGGAGAGAAGAGATATTAATTGAGATCATTGACATTTGGAAAAGATAAGTGAGATAGTTGATATTTTGGAAGATGACTTGATTGAACTTGTGCTTAATCGTCATTCATATCTCTTAACTTATATGCTTAAATGCTTTGCTCAGTTCCAAAATATTATTGTATATATTAAGGGGGAGCTGAAGAATCTATTTTGGATTCATAGACGTTGTTGTCATCAATCATCAAAAAGGGGGAAGATTGTTGGATCTAGGTCGATCTAGATTTTGATGATTAATGATGATTTGGATAAACCCTTGATGATTAATGTTGATTTGGATAATGGCAGCTTTGATGATTAAATGATAACTTGTATAAATCTTGGTTTAGCACAAGTAAATTTAATTGTGATTTGTTGAACCCTAGAAGTCGATGACTCCCTGTTGTGGTTTAATATCAATGCATATGTTGAGGGGGAGCTCTATGGTTGCATCAAGCTTGTGCTAATTGTAAATTGAAATGTCATGTGTTGAAATTGATGACTCCTTTAGTGTGGTTTGATATCGATACATATGTTGAGGGGGAGCTCATCATGTATGTCATCTGTGTTTACATCGAGCTTATGCTAATCAATTTCATGACATGAGTAGTATAGATCGAGTGCTCATTACTTATCATATATGGATCTATATGATTGGGTATTTCATCTCTTACTCATTTGTTATTTGTTGAAAATGGTTTTGTCATTCCACCGAAAAGAGAAATTGTTGAGTCAACTCCTTTGTGGAGTAATTTCCTTGGTGACTAACGACAACCTAACTATGAGACTAATGATGTACGCTGAGTGTATGTGTTGTAGTCTCAAGGTGTATTACGAGACGAAAGCAAGCAAGGACATATGGAGGTTGATGCTGATATGAGCCATCTTGAGCGAGATCAAGCTTTGCGAGGTCAAGCTTCGAGAAATCGAGCTTCACGAGGTCGAGCTTCACCGAAGGTAAGATCCAAAATTAAGGATTGTTTTCTTAGGATTTTATCGGTCTCGGTGTTGGAAGATAGACCGGTTTGATAGGACTTCTTTTTACTAGTTTGACCGTACTATTAAGAGGGTCAGAAACTAGTAGCTTGAGTCTATCTAGTGTGGAAGCTCAAATGCATTCATATCATCTTGCTCTAGTGCTTAATCACCTTCTGCATTGCTAAGAAAATCTAAGTGTGGTTTGTGTTGCACTAATGAAAATGTTTTGAAAATTGCACTTAGTCGTGGTCGCCAGCTAGAGCATTATGTTTTCTTACTAAAGCTGGTCATGGTTGTATTTGCACATTCTGATCATATCCTTGCTTGGAGTTTGGTCATGGTCGTGTTTGCCGGATTGGCTGTATCTTTGTTTGGAGTTTGGTCGTGGTCGTAGGAATTTAAGCTGGTCATACCAGCTTTCATCTCGATTGAGTACGCTTGACCAAATCCACTCAACCACCTGTTTTCGAACAGATATTCGACCTGTGGCTTTAAGTTACTAAATCATATTGGTCGTGGTCATTGCTGAGTGTCAACAGACTTATCCGTGAGAAAACAGAAGTATCTACATGTGCAAATAATCCAGATCTGTTTTTGAGAAAAATTGTAATTTTTTGTTTTCAGTTTGCACAGGCCGGACATTTTCTGTGGTGGCCGGACATTGTCCAGCCTGTACAAAACTCATGTGGCTTATTGCAAATCGTAAATAGAGACAAATGGTTACGTCCGGGGTTTTTGTCCGGGGAAGGCCGAACATTGTCCGTGATGGCCGGTATAAAAATTGAGAGTTTTAATTGAATTGTAACCAGAGACGTATAGAATTGTCCGAGGACTTTTGTCCAAGGCAGGCCGGACGTTGTCCGCTAGAGCCGAACAATGTCCGGCCTGTACAAATCATGTGGGTCTTAACTGTTAAGTGTAACCAGAGACAAATGCATCTGTCCGGGCATTGTGTCCGGACAAAAGATCATTTGTCCGACCATCACAAAATTGGCCCAACGGTAACTGACATGTTTGCAGTGGTCATATTGACTTGCACTGGCCGAACAGTATCCGGCATAGCCGGACAATATCCGGCCTATACAAAATTGACTCGGTTTGTTGCAAACGGCTAGTTTATTTGAGGGGCTATAAATACCTCGTGTTGGCCTTCATTTGAGGGTGCTCAAGAAGTTGAAAACATAGTGTATAAGCTAGCCAAGTTCATTGCATTTGATCCATTGCATCTAGAGGCTAGATTTGAGCCAAAATCTTGAGTGAATTAGAGGAGAACCATTTGAGAGAGGTTGTGAGTGCTTAGTGCACTTCATTCTTCATTTGCAAACTAGTGCTACAGTGTTGAGCAACCATTTGCATCATTTGAGCTTCTAGCACGTGATTCATTCAAGTGAGCACGTCCGACTTGTTACTCTTGGCAATCGCCATCGCCTAGATGGTCGGTGGAGGAGAGTCGCGATCTCTCCGTTGAAGTTTGTCGGAGAGGCCGGCAATAACTTGTGAAAGGTTTTTGTGCTTGCCTATCCGGTGTGGAGAAGGAGCAACCCTAGTGAGATATCCTTCGTGGATATAGAAGCGAGGCTCACGCGTGAGTGCTTCAACGAGGAGTAGAGGAAACCGAGCGAGTCTCCGAGACCTCGGTAAAAAATCATTGTGTCAATTGTTTCTCTCTTGTTCATTTCATATTTATCTTGACACAATTATTTTGATGAATCTTGTTGCATGTTATATTGCTTATACTATATAGTGAATGCAACTAGATGTTAGTTAGTTGTTAAACCTTTTGCTAAAATTATGTCTTCATAATTATCTAGCAAAAATTGTTTAGTCGAAAAGAAATTTTAAAAGCCACCTATTCACCCCCCTACTCGGCATCCTCAATCCTACAGCAACGAAGGTAGCTGTCGACGATTGGGACTCGGGGTCTTTAGTCGATCTTACACATATTTGTGAGTCGGATGTGTGACCTTTCAAGGTATTTATCAGGTAAGTTAAGGTAAGTACGAGTTGGAGACACACGGAATTATACAAGTTCGGACCCTCAATGTATTGAGTAATAACCCTACGTCCTGTGGTGTTTCTACTATGTATAGGAATGCTTACAAGAAGGAGAGATTGTTACAGAGGTTGACAATCTCTCTCAATGCTTCTTCCTATTGTCTATTGCTTGAGTTGTACGTGTCTTCTTCTGAATCCTCTCTCGATATCTCCCTTTTTATCTTATCCTTCCTTCCCTCCTTTTATACTGAACGAAAGGATGCCAACATGAAGTAGTTCGGACAGTTGCTAACATGCAGTTGCATAACTGCACTTATCTCTTCGCTGGTTAACAAGTGTAGTTATGGATAACTGCACATCTTAACTCCTCGACGGTTATCTTCATACATGGGAGAAGAAGTCATCTTCATCCTAGGAACGTTTCTGGTAAAACTCAAACACTACTCAGGTTAAACGTAACCCTGGGATTACCTTGGTCGCGCATAGCCTGTGACCTTATGGTCGCGCAAGTTTTGCGACCATAGACTGGTTCTACACCCGCGACCTTCTGGCACACAGGAAATCACTTCTGTGACCATAATGGCTGTTGATGCACAGATTAATATATCATATCCAAAATATCTTAAATATGACATATTCAATAAATAACTAGCTCGGGTAATAATCCTTGTCAGTTAGCCCCCAAATTGGAAGTCATAAAAAGATTATAACTTCAAATTTAAAAATCCTTGGATACAGTACCCGACGCTTCACCTTCTTCTGTTGTATTGTACACAGTGTGGCGGTTTGTTTCTCAAGAAAATCTCTGGGTTTAACTTGATAGGTAATCATGACGTCTTTTACCACATGACTGAGGCTAAACGTGAGTGCGTTTAGGAGCTCGAGGCCTTTGTGAATACGAACCGTCGCCTCTGGGCTCTATAAATAGCGAAGCTCTTTAGTTCTGAAAACTCATAAGTTTTCTTTGGCTAAGTCTTTAGAACTTCTTCTCAACCTCTTACTCCACTTCTCCTTTGTTCTCATCTTAATGGAAAACTGAGACCCCAAAAAGATTATTGAGAGTGATGAAGAAGAAATAGAGATAGAAGACAAGATTAAACAAGCTCTTCAGAAGGTAATCCTCTTCTGAAGAATCTATATGAATCTTTTCTTTGTGATTTGAATATTTCCAAAGTAATGCATTTTGGAATTCTTTAGATGTTCGAGGACTCTACACCTTCAAAGAAGCAGTCTAGAGATGATGCAGGATCATCCAGTGGAGCTTCATCCAAAAAGCTAATGGGAACTGAGGACTGGGTGCCACATTACCCTCATCCCTTTCTTTGCATCCAACTTCTGAGGTGTTAGGTGTTACTGCACCTGCAATGTCTTTGTCACCAAGTCCTCCTCCTTCTTCAGCTTTTGCCACCTAGCCTGCAACCCAAGTTATTATCTTTACCCTTTCTCCTTGTTACATAATTTTGGAACTGACCCTTGTATGCACAGGAGGAGAAGGCTCTCTAGGTCCTCAATGAACAGCTTGCTGAGATCCAGGTTCTTCTGAGGGAGAAGTCTGCCTTGTGCAGAACTCTCCAAGAAGAAAAAAAGGAGCTGCAGGAGCGCTTCAACAGGCGAGGACACAACCTTGAGACTGTCCTCTCGATTATGGAACGCCTGTCAGTGAGCTATAATGGAGAGCTCGCGAAGAGACGTGGTTGACCCACATAGAGAGAGATCTCGCTCGAGATCAGAGGGACCTCTCTATTGCAATTAGGGACAACTGCTTCTTTGCAATAAAATACGACGTTGATAGGTTAAGAGACATCACGGGGTTCCCTTGGGGCAGCTAGTGTTGATCCCACTAATATCAATATGTCCCTTGGAGAACTTTGTAAATTACTTTCGGATCAGGTTGACACTTTGGTCGCCTGCATCCCTTTTTTATGTAAAGAATGTAAGAAATAAAATTCCTTTTGTTTACATCTCGAATTCTTTTAATGATTACGTATAATCTATAATCATCAGTTGGAATTCTTGAATAAATATCTTTGCGTGAAAAATGATTACAGGTAAATATCTTGGCAACCATAACATCCACAGGTAATATACACTTTGTCCATGATTAAACTAGGACAAACTGAGGTCACAGAATAGCATTGAGACCATAGGGAACACTGAGGTCACAGGATAACATTGCGACCATAGATTGCACTGAGATCATGCATAGTACTGAGACCACAGAATTACTTTGAGATCATAACAGTACTGGAATTATGCGATTACCCTGAAATCATATGGTATTAAAACCGCAAAAAAATTCCAATATAATTACTTGTACCGTAGCCCCCGAATGTGAAATAAAATGATCTTTTAATTTCCAAAAAATATGCATTTTATTTCAAATTCCACCAGGGTTAACGATATGGTTTCGGGTTCAAACCGTGAAGACCCGTTATGAGGAAATATTAAAATACCAAATGTGGCAGGTAGTGGCTTTGGGCAGATAAAAGGAAGGTACCTTGCTTGAAAAGCTTCAGAAAACCCTCTTTTGCATTAGCCATTCCACCGCACAAAACCCTCGTTGTCACTTTTGCTCTCATCGCTACCAAAAACCTTCATCTTTCCAAAGATTCTCACAGCAATGGTGTCCTGGAGTCGATCAAGTCATTGCGATACTGAGAGTTTAGCAGCATTGGAGAAAGAGGAAATTCTTCCCTCTCAGCTGCTAATCAACTGGTGACCCACGGGGAAACGAGAAGAAACCCCTAATGTCCAGGAGAGCGAACTGGTGATTTTCAAAGACTTTCTGCGATGTGGATTTCGCTTGCCAGAAAGCAAATTTCTGCAAGATATCTTGACGCACTTCGACTAAGGCTTGGTAAACCTCCACCCTAATGCTATCCTCATTCTGGTTGTCTTTCAGCACTTGTGTGAGGCTTTTGTTGGAGTGTTACCGTGCGTAGATCTATTTCGATGGTTTTATTTCTCCGCATGGTTGAAAAGTCCCAGTGCAGTAGGGTGTGTATATTTCCTCCTGCGGGAGAAGAAAGATTACCCCTCCTTCCAGCTGCATGATTCTATGCACGGATGGAACCATAGATGGTTCTACTACTCCTCACCGGCGGAGAGCAACTTGTGGTTTGAGAACCAGCAGCCGGTGAAAAGCAGCGAAATGGATGCCGCTCCAGTGTTAGGCACTGACTTACAAAAACAAGCGCAAGTAATTCTTCACTTTGTCCACCAGGGATTGACAGCGCGAGATATCATCCGCGACTTTGTGAAGAATATGATAAGCCCTCTAAAGAAGAGGGAGCATCCTACCTGGGAGGCGCAGTCCATGGCAGACAATACCTGGACTACAATAATGATAAGTTTACTTGTTCACAAAATACGCATTATTACTGATGATTGATGTCATACAAAGTAATTGCAATTGTGAAACAGTCTTGTTAGTATCAGAAATTGATAGGAGAACAAACAGCCTTCTGAAGTCGTATATGCAACGACAGAAGGAGCTCTAGGTTCAACCCCGTCCTCAGAGCTTAATCAACAGCGGCGATGCTTTGAGGCAAGAACGTCAAAAGGTAAGCCTTCTTTTGAGAAACTTGTCCATAAATGCCTATTGATATCGGTCATCAAATCGCAAATCATGAAATGATGCAGCTGCTGAAGAGGCAAGTTCTCAGGACAAAGCATCCTAGAGATGATGTTGGACCTTTTGGGAGGCCAGCATCGAATAGAATAAAAGTTATTTCTTCTAAAGCCAAAAATATGAAGGAGCCAACCCCTGGAGCATCCAAGGTAAAGACCATAGGAGGGGCTTCATCGAAGGCGAAGAAAACCACCATGAAAACTGCTGCGGTAAGGTTTTCTCTTCCCCCTGTTATACCATGTACGAATAGGAGTCACTTCTTAATCGTACAGGGTGAGGGGAGTGAAGACGAGGAAGATGACGTTCCTCTCATGCGCCGAAAGAGAAAAGCGGTGAATCCTCTGGAGATTGCCATTCCAGAGAGAACATCCTCCCCCACCATTGCCAACATATTGTCCTCAATGGTGGAAACAGCTGTTGAGGCAGGGGATCTTATGGCCGCAGGAGCACTCGTGGTTACAAAGGAAGTTACCAGCCCTGAGGCCAGAATTTCCACAACCATGGTCGCAGAAGACTCTGTGACCATAATCTCAAAAGCCTCAGACCTGGTGATACCTCCTTTGAACACAGAAGGAACTGTTGCGGTAAGAACATCACACTCCATGACTTTTACTCCATTGCATATACTAATCATCTTTTGAATATGCAAGAAGAGGAGTCTGTTGTCTTGTTCAAGAAGAGAAGAACAAGGACGAGCCCCGATGACACCGCATCAAGGTCGCTTAGCACGCTCCTTTCACCAAGGAGCATATCACCGAACCCCAAAAGTATAATGGGGTTTTGAATTAGGTAAGGATACCACGACTTACCAAATCCTAATTTTGAAATCAACAATATTGCAAATTGTGATTTTTCTAGGAACCCTGTGCCTTGCCTTCTGCCGACCTCACCGAAACCCAGCGAAACACCTGCCATGGAGGTCGCGAGGAATGCAGGCACAGGCACAATGGCTAAGATGGCTCCTCAGACCATTGTGGAAGAAATAATTATGGATCTCCAATCCAATCGGATGGAAACCGCACTATCTGTCTCGACTGCGGGAGCAAATCAGCAAGAAACAACATTTGCTGCTCCCGTTGTCAAGGAAGGGACTTCTCTCATGGTTCAACCTTCAAATGAACCCGAGAGCATGCTGAAGACCACTTTCAGCAATTTCTTAGAGGTAAGTAAAAAACTTTTTACCTTCTCTGAAATTGAAGATCTTAGGAATTTTCAAATTTAAACAACAGGTTTTACTGTGTTTCAGGATTTGACTTAAATGGCGACCAAGTCAAAAGCTCTAGCCGAATAAATTGAGGTCGCGCAAAAGGAGATCAGCCGTCTACAACAATAAGTATCCACACCTTGCTTATACCATCCTGAACGTCATCTAAGTATTAATGATTACCTCTCTGGTCGCAGGGAAAATTTTTCCTTGACAAAAATCATGGTTGATTAACAAGGTCAAGAAAAAGCTGCAGCCGTAAGATTTTCTTCCATGGAGAAAGAACTCAACGAGGCGCGGTGAAAGCTTGCCTGTAAGTTTTACTTTCAGCCAGGGGATGTTATTTCCTTACATGAACTACTGTAATCCCATTACTTTGTTCATGTAGTACAAGAGGAACAGATAAGCGTTCTTTCTAAGGAAAGGGACGACTTCCAGCAGAAGTATGCCCAGGCTGAAGCTCAAAATGGGCAACTTTGGGAAACCATTGAGCATCAAAGTGCAACCATACAATCATTCAAAAAGACAACTAAAACTGTCTGCGAGGAGAGGAAAACCCTGAAGGTGACAATCTCAACCTGTAGTGGCATTCAGTCAGAAGTCTTCAAAAAACTGAAGATGGTTGCAGATTTACTGAAGGCTGATGTCATTGATCCTCAAAAGGAAAACTTAAGCCTCAGCGAATCGTGTGAATTGGTTGCGGCTCAAGCTGAATCACTTCTCAAGTACCTTCCTGAAGATACAAAGCGGCAAGAAGAGGCATTGAAGACCAACGTAAGATCTATGGCCTCTGCCCTTTTATGCAAATTAAGACATCACCACAGCCCAAATTTGGATTTGAATCTGGTGGTGGGAGATGCTGAATTCGAGAGTGAAGATCAGCTTGAAGCCATAATGGAAGAAGTCAAGCCTTTGATCAAAAATTTATTGAAAGAACTTGGCTTATCTTGATCTCGTTGTAATGAACAATGATCCTCTTTTTTAATTGTTCCTGCACATATACAATTATAATAGAAAACATGCAGATGTATGCCTTTCATTTTTGGAAAAAATGTACTCAATCTCGTCTTATATTATGGCCATATTCCCCTAGCCCCCTCCTGAGATCATACATACTGAAGACAATGTATTATAATCTCAGGAGAAATACAGGTTAAAGATGATCGAGGAGTACCAAGTGAGTTTCTTATACGTTAAGAAATGGTTTAGAAAGAAAAGTCTCAACTAGGTATGATCACCTGGTCACACCAATACTGACCTTAATATAATACCAAAGTTTATTATGAACTGGCAGCACCTCGAATGATTAGAGACATACTAGTAAGTCCCGTATGCGTTGAGAAACGGCTTATTTAGGGATGTCTTATCTAGATGCGACCATGAGATCGGTCAGTGAATCCAACTTGGTTACTATAATAAGATGATCATTGGCGATTAGCCCCCGAGCACAGCTCGATAAAGGGAGGATAAAGGTCAAGAATTAAACCATAATGTAATGCGAAAAAAGGTACATGTTATTTTTTAACAAAATTATGCTAATTGCAAAGGAAAAAAGAAATGGGAAAACTTATACGTAAAACTTGCGTAGCTGATCTATGTTCCAAGTATTGGACAAGATCCTTCCATTTTCCATCGCTAATCGGGCTAATCCTGGTCGCAACACTGAGACCACAGTATAAGGGCCTTCCCACTGAGGAGAGAATTTTTTGCGATTAGACTGGTTTTGGATTTTTCATAAAACCAGGTCGCCCACGTGAAGACTATGCGGTCGCACCCAGTTACTGTGGTATTTATGCAAAGTTTGTAAATATGTTGCAGACTTAATCAGCGCCCAATCGTGTTTCTCCTCAAGGAGGGTAATATCTTGGACACGTTGTTCATGTTGATCAGAATGATCAAATTGATGCACACGAACAGAGCCAACACGAATTTCTGTAGGTAAGACAGCCTCGGCACCATATACCAATTGGAAAGGCGTCTCACCCATAACTCGACTACATGTAGTGCCTAGTGCCCATAGAACGGAGTAGAGTTCGTCTACCCAAGCCCCTAAGCGTAATTTAAGGCGATAGAAAACTCATTTCTTAATGCCTTGTAATATCTGCCCATTGGCACGTTCAACAGCACCATTGCTCTGTGGATGAGCCACAGATGCAAAACACACTTTGGTCCAGATATCGTCGCAATAGTCTAGGAAAAGACCACTAATGAATTGGGAACTGTTGTTGGTAATAAGATGACTTGGAACACCAAATCGTGTTACAACATTTATGAAAGAATTTCTTTGCCGCAGTGGTGGTAATATTGCGGACTGGCTCAGCTTCAATCCACTTAGTAAACGTATCAATGGCTACGAATAAGAACTGGTATCCATTAACCACTTGAGGCATAGGGCCCACTATATCTATTCCCCAAATTGCAAAAGGCCAAGTTGGAGGAATAGTTTGTAAGGCATATGCAGGTTGATGAACTTGCCGTGCATGAAATTGACACTGTGGGCATGTTTTGACCAAATGCATGACATCATTAAGTGCTAAAGGCCAATAAAAACCCTGTCGAAAAGTTTTTTTGACCAGCGTTCGATAAGATGCATGTGCCCCACACACTGTCGTGAATTTATTTTAAGAGGGATTTACCTTCCTCTTGAGGTATACAACGGATGAATACTCCTTAAGTACCCTTTCTATATAAAGTTCCATCGATTATTGTATATAGATGCTCTTTTCGTACTAACCGATCACTTTCGGTTTCATCCTTGGGCAAGATCCCATGTTCAAGATAGATCCACAATGGTCAGGTCCAATCTTCTTCATGTCCAAGGTCAGTGACGTAAACTATCACCAAGTCATCCTTGATCGAAGGCGTGATCGAAGGGTATTGTAAGTGTTCAATGAACACTCCTGCCGGAGCTGATGTACGTGAGGACCCAATTTTTGGTAATTGTTCTGCGAGTATATTATTATTTCGCAGAACAAATTAGACTTCGAAATGACTGAAGTGTTTTTCCAATTTCCTCACTTCTTCCAGGTAATGAGTCATTGTCTCATCGGAGGTGTTCTACTCCTTGTTTACCTGGTTTATGACTAGCTGTGAGTCTCCCCTCACCACTAATCGACGGACTGCAAGGAATTTGGCTGCTTGGAGCCCAGCAAGAAGACCTTCATACTCTGCTGCGTTGTTGGTCACAACAAAGTGTAGTTGAATGACATACTTGAGTTGGTCGCCCTGAGGTGTAATTAAGACCACTCTAACCCCCGAGTGTTGAAAACTACGAGAGCCGTCAAAATACATCGTCCAATGGTCGATGCATTGTAAATCTACATATTCTTGTGCAGGAGGGTCGGGATTAGTCCATTCAACCACAAAATCGGCAAGAATTTGAGATTTAACTGCAATACGAGCAGTGAAATGGATATCAAATGCTCCAAGTTCCACTACCCATTTCGCAATGCGACCAGATTTTTCCGGATTTCGGATAATATCTCCTAATGGAAAAGACAAAGGTACAGTAATCTTATATACTTGAAAGTAATATCATAGCTTGCGAGAAGCCATCAGAAGAGCATAAAGTAACTTCTGGACTTCAGGGTAATACTCCTTTGGTCCATGAAGTACTTCACTTACATAATAGATTAGTTGTTGTACACCTTCTCTCTCCGTGACCAAAACTGCGCTGACCATGTGAGGGGTAACCGCCAAGTAAAGGAGTAATGGCTCCCCCAAAGTTGGAGAGACCAGTACTGGTGGACTAGATAAATATGCCTTGACCTCCTAAAAGGCTTTCTCGGCTTCATCCGACCAGGTAAAACCATTGTGCTTACGGAGAACCTTAAAGAAAGGCAATCCACATTTGCCTAGTCAAGATATGAAACGGCTTAAAGTCGTCATGCGATCTGTTAGGCTCTAGACATCCTTCATGGTCGAAGGAGATCTCATTTTCTCAATGGCCCTGATTTTTCAGGATTAACCTCGATTCCTCTCAAACAAACAAGGAAACCCAAAAGTTTACCAAAAGAAACTCCGAAGGAGCATTTTTCAGGGTTCAACATTATTCCATGCTTTTTAAAATTACAAAAAGTTTCGGCAAGATCATAGAGCTTTTCAAACTTTTTACAACCAAATCATCGACATAAACTTCCAAATTACACCCTAACTGGGAAAGAAAGGTTTTTTGCATCAAGCGCTGGTACGTGGAATTGATGTTCTTGAGACCAAATGACATTCTGATGAAGCAGTAAGTGCCAAATGATGTGATGAAGGCAGTTTTCTCTTCATCTTCTTCGGCCATGCTAATTTGATGGTATCCTGAGTAAGCATCCAGGACGCTCATCAATTCGCAACCCACTGTAGAATCGACCAATTGATCGATGCGAGGAAGGGGACAATCATCCTTCGGGCAAGCACTATTTAGACTAGTGTAATCAACGCACATGCACCACTAACCATTTAACTTTAGGACCATGACCGGGTTTGCGAGCCATTCAGGATGATCAACTTCTCGAATAAATCCTGCTCTCTAGAGTTTGTCTAACTCCACACGAATGGCCTCTTGTCAGTCGATAGCAAAGCGTCTGAGCTTTTACTTAATTGGTCGCTGTCTAGGCCGAATAGCTAGCCTGTGCTCAATCACTTTCCTTGGGACTCCAGGCATGTCGGATTGTTTCCACGCAAACACATCTGCATTAGCCCAGAGGAAAGTAATGAGCTCAAGTTCCTATTTGTCATCCAAACCTAATCCAATCCAAATGGTTCTGGATGGATCATCTGGGTACAATGGAACTAGCTTCAATTTTTCATCTGGTCACGAGGCAACTTTGATCGCATCTGTGGTTGTGGTTGCAACTTGAACATCCCGAAGGGGAAGTTGATCTACCAACTCCAAAGTTAACCGATCACAAGTAAGAGCCGTATTTCGACTGCCTCGAACTGAAATCACTCCTTTTGGGCCTGGTAGCTTGACGCATTGATAAGCGTAATGCGCCACCACCATAAACTTAGCAAGTGTTGTCCTGCCAAAAATAGCGTTACATGTCGAATCGCAATCAATTACATCAAATGTAATTAATTCTGTTCGGAAATTATCTAGTTCTCCCAATGTTACCGGTAATACAATTTGTCCAATCGGCATCATTGAGGGACCAGGAATTATACCATAAAAGGGATGAATTATGGGTTTAATCTTTGAGCGAGGGATTTGCATCTCGTCAAGTGTCTTGACCAATAATAGGTCCAAAGAACTGCCCCCGTCGATCAGAACCCTTTTGACCCTAGCATTGCTAATTATGGGGGTAATGACCAAAGGAAGTCGTAATGGTCGTGTAAGCCCCTTGGAACAATCGTCCCGGTTGAAGGTTATGGGAGTTTCTGACCAGCGAGGATATTGAGGCTCCCCAAGGGGAGCTTCAACTTTATTTACCTCACGGTAAAAAGTTTTAAATTGACGCTTAGAAGTATAAGAAGAAGAACAACCAAAAATGATATTGACATGGTTTTAGGGTACCTGGTAAGACATTTCTTCATCCCCATCAACGTCTCTAACCTCGCAAGCTTGATTTTACCGTGGCATGGTCGGCATGGGTCCAATTCCCTGGTAGAAGTCTTCCAAGCTCTTCAACCAGTTGCGACAATTCTTGAGATCGTGTCCCGAAGAATTGTGCAATGGACACCACTTCTTGTTTCCCTACGGGTTAGCCAGTTTTCCCGAATGGTCGCTGTCACGGCCACCAGAAAGAGTTTTATTTTTAAATGGAAACTTATTACCTTTTCCTGGTGGTGGTTTTTTGGCAACGATGACATCTCAGTATTGTCCAGCCCGATTCTTCTTGGGCTTTTTCGATTTTCTGCCCGATGATGACTCCGACTTCTTGCTAGAATCATCCTTCTTGTCGTTTTTGAGACCTGGTTGGCGGAAAATTCCCTTTGTCGACCATCCTATTCTACTCCACAGCCTCGGCCGTGTCGAAATAACGATCAGCCATGTCGAAGAGATCGGCTACTGATCGGGGCGGATGGATAAGTAAATCTTCGGTGGCCTTACGAACCTCGTTCTCTCATTGTTCGTGGTCCTGATTCTCCTTCTGTCTGTGCTCCTGTTCTTCCCTAGCAATTCACTTCTCAGGAGTTTCCTCTGATAGCGCAACGAATTCTCAAGGAACTGAGGTTGTAGACGGGGAAAACATTCCTCCTTGTTCCGAATCAGATTCGAAATCAAAAAGGGATTTGAGATTGTCGAGATCAAACTTTCCAGGACTAAACTCAAGATTGTCATCCTCCACATCTTCTGGAATAACATGTCGTGACACGTACTCAGCCTCTGATGTAGTGGGATTCACATAAGGGGAAACATCCTTCTTCTCCGTCTCTTGGTCGACAGGCATGACCAGAGTTGGAGAAGATGTACCCTCTGGATGTGATGCATGGACGACTTCGTTGACGACCTCTTCCATATGAACAGGGTCGTTGGGCGAAGGCATCTAAATATGAGCATAGTCGTCAAGATCGAAATCGTTCTCGGAATCGTATGCCCCAGACATGAAAGGAAGTCCCCACGGTGGGCACCAGTTGTTGACAATTAGGACTCGGGGTCTTTAGTCGATCTTACGCAGATTTGTGAGTAGGATGTGAGACCTTTCAAGGTGTTTATCAGATAAGTTAAGGTAAGTACGAGTTGGAGACACACGGAATTATACAGGTTCGGGCCCTCAATGTATTGAGTAATAACCCTACATGCTGTGGTGTTTCTACTATGTATAGGAATGTTTACAGGGAAGGAGAGAGTGTTACAGAGGTTGACAATCTCTCTCAATGCTTCTACCTATTGTCTATTGCTTGAGTTGTACGAGTCTTCTTCGGAATCCTCTCCCGATATCTCCCTTTTTATCTTGTCCTTCCTTCCCTCCTTTTATACTGAACGAAAGGATACCAACGTGAAGTAGTTCGGACGGTTGCTAACATGCAGTTGCATAACTGCACTTATCTCTTCGCCGGTTAACATGTGCAGTTATGGATAACCGCACATCTTAACTCCTCGACGGTTATCTTCATACATGGGAGAAGAAGTCATCTTCATCCTAGGAACGTGTCTGGTAAAAGTTAAACACTACTCAGGTTAAACGTAACCCTGGGATCACCTTGGTCGCGCATAGCCTGCGACCTTATGATCGTGCAAGTTCTGCGACCATAGACTGGTTCTGCACCCGCAACCTTCTGGCACACAGGAAATCACTTCTGTGACCATGATGGTTGCTGATGCATAGATTAATATATCATATCCGCAATATCTTAAATATGACATATTCAATAAATAACTAGCTCGGGTAATAATCCTCATCAAACGCTGCTCCGAATCTCCAACGAGGGTGGCATGGCACTAGCTAGGAACACCCAGCGATGAACAGCAAATCAGATCTCCAAGGATGCAACATGGGAATCCAAGGAAGTGACGAACATGCAGTTCCTATTGCAAATCACGGTGGAATTGAAGAAGGATATGACACATGATCCGGGAGGATCTTCAAGTCGAGTTGCATACGGCTTCGCGACCTTAACCGTGTTCAAAAAGGTTTCGCTACCATGGTTTGGTTCGCGACCTTGAAAAGGAATTTGTTCCCTGTTCGGAATTGTAATCCGATCCGAATAGATATTACTAAGCTTATCTTTTTAGAGTTAATTAGTTATATGAGTCTAATACGTTTTAGGTTCTTGAGTCTGATACGTATTCATACGATTGGACTATAAATACCTTGTAATAGGTCTAGTTTAAATCATCAAGTCTAGATTGAAGTCTTAGACACATAGTTCCTCGACGTAGGAGAGTGCGTCCTAACATTCGACGTGTAAAGTCCTCTTTGAAATAAAGAGTTGTGCAATCACTTTGAGCTGTGTTTTCGATCAACCTTTTGGGTTACGGTATTTCCGAGTAAGATCCCGTTATTCCGCATATTAGTATCTGGGCGAGTCTAGTGCGAAAACAAGACTAGGTCTCAAACGGATCAACACGGGAAGACGAAGAGATGCCCCTACAAGAAACAAGGGAGAATATTTTTGTTGGTTGGTGCAGATATGATTCGGTTATGTAAAAAAATTTTGAAATAGGGATTGGCTGATGGAGTTAGTGATTTTATTATGACGGTAACTAATGGATCTATCCAACAGATGAAATTCATTGGAGGAAGTTAGATTAGACGGCTCCTAGAGTAGGTATAGGATAACTATTCTATGGGTGGGTATAGAATGATGTTTATATATATATATTTTGGTCGGTTGTCGAACTTATGTTCAAGTTGTTTGCCTTAGGTTTCAAGTAGGAAGTAGCTGAAGACATCGCTGCACCCTCTGTGTTCAATGACGTTCAACTAAGCAAAGACAAGTCATAGTCCTTGATCATGTTGAGCCTATTAATTTGAAATGCTTACTATTTCATTTTTCCGAAATACTATGCATGCTATTTGGATACATGAGTTTGTTGGAGAATTAAATGCTTAACTAGTGACCCACATTTGTGATGAGCCATCATTTGACTTGATAGTCATTTATATGTCATTTCACCTTAGGATTATCAACCATAGAATATTGTTATTGCTACTTAGTAAATATTCATGCTAAAACTCCTATTTAAATATAATGACATTATAGCTATATTTTGCAAAGTATTGGAAATTGCTTAAATTCTATCTAAGGACTGTGATGGTGAGGGTGAGAACATATGGGCGATGCTATGATGCACATTGAGATGTGGATAGACCAAACCTAGGATGTTAAGGATTAGACACTTGTGTCGTGCTTCTAGCAACTGCAAATGTACTAACCACAAGTCTAATATAGGACGGGTCTAATCTAGTGCCTATGTCAAGTACCCAAATTATCCTTGCATGGTGGATTCATGTTGTGTTATTGATGAATTGGCTAGATGCCCCTTTTTGTGCTAACCCAATAACGAGAAGAGGTTATTGGGGTAGGAGTATAGCCCACCATAATACTATAAGGATAGGTAGTTTGTCCAACTGCCGGGTAGGGTAAAATGCATGCAATGCATAATGAAAGTTCTTGTTGCCTCAACTCAACCACACGCTCATTGATGCGTGATATGGCTGGACTGTGATGAGTTGAGGCTGATAGTAATGAGTTGAGAGATCTTGTGGGTAAATTGGTGCACCTTAGTTAAGTTAAAAAAACACATTTGAATACTTCAAGCCCCCAGAATCTTTGAGGCCTACGCGTAGTGGGTTCTACCCATGTCGATGCAACAGAACTAGTGTTTCTGTGATTTTGATTAATGGATAAAATTTGGGTTGATTATTAGATATCCACCATGAAACTCTTTTAAAAGTTATTAACTGAGATTTCATATAACTGCTTTTAACTGTTGTTTTTAGTTTTTGATTTATCTATGTATGTTTGAACTAGACTCAACACAAACTTACTTCCTATTCCATCAATCACCATGTCATATATATATATAAATGCATTAATTATATTGTGACTTGCCTTGCACGACAAACAAATTTAGTTGAGGAAGAACTTGCTGACCAAAAACTCTACGGGTTCGACCCTGAGCTAGAGGATGGAAATGGTGACAATCAGGAGCCTTGCAGGGTCACATACCGCAGTTGGGTTACGACCATGAAGGGTACTAGATTTTAACTGTAGTTTTTTTTGTTAAAAACTATCCTTTATGAACTCTTAATATTTGGCTATGTTAGCCTCCTATGTGTGGGGTTGTAAATTATGGCCAAGAGGCCCTACATTGTATCTCTTAAGTACTTGCTGCTATTATGTAATCTTGAGCAAGTTTTGGATTATTCAATTCTGTGTACGACTACATCCTAGACAGTCAAGGTATGCAAGTATAGGGTTTGTCAAACTAGAGAAACCGCAAGGGCATTAAACAAATCATATGTAGATATATTTCCTACACATCAAATGAAAATAGTAAACTTATATTGTTTTTAAACATCTTATATTTTATGGTGATCCTCAACATAGATAAAAAAAACAAGATGAACTATGAACTTAACTGCATATGCCAATCATCCAAAAAAAAGATGTATAACTACATATTTGTATTCTAATTTTCTCACACAAGCCCCATTCCATGGCAAACTTTTCTAGCATGAGTCTTTTCTCTATCCCTGATAGAGAGTCAATTAAATCAGTGTAAATGCCTCCAACGAAGTCCAAATGAAATTATATGCAGAATGAAAAATTCACTTTCATATGCTCCCAAGAAGCTTGAAGCATTGTTGGATGTCCGCGTTGACGTCAGTGTAGAGGAGGGTGAAGGGGCCATTGCCGGTGCTATTGGTGCCATTGTGATTGTCGAAGTTTTTCTCGTCATACTTGTGGCAGACACATCCACCAGTCAGGATATCCACCATCCTCATCCCGGTGCCTCCATTCTAGCATTAGCATAAATTGACAAAGACCATATATAGCTGTCAGTGCCCTGCTGGCCTCCACATGCCCCACATATCCTCAAGATATGGCAGGTTTCTTAGTAGGAGAAGCAACACTTTATAAGGTTGTCTCCAACGGCGGTGGTTGCGTCGGCGAGCGTTGACAACGGCGGACCAATGCTCGGCGCTTGCTCGGCGTGATAGGACGCACGTGCGCTACGGGTGGAGTCGAACGACGGGCAAGTGCGAGGCGACAATGGCACCGGCGTTGGAGACGAACACGCTACTTCGAGACACGTTTTGCGGGCCCCACCAAGAATAAAACATCCAACTCAACCCGCCCAAAAGTAGCTATGACATGTGGGTCCAAAAAATAAAAAGCCCCACATGTCAGTGGGTGCTTGTTAGGTAAACGCGTCACGGAGTTTAATTACAAGGGCCCCACCAGCTCGTAAAACGAGTGAGTGCGCCAGCCTCGTTGGCGTCAGTGACGCGCACGCACCCTAGGCTGAGTCACGGACCAGTGGGTTGAACATTTTTTAGGGCCCACGCGTCATTTAGTAAAAGAAAAAAGTACCCGTGTGTTGAAATTAAAAAAAACTGTGTGGTGCACCACATCCGTTTTGACCCCGAGCGAATGACACGTGGGGCCGGTGACGCACGGGCCCGCATGTAAGTCACTGGCCATAATAAATATAGCCGTTGAACGGTTTTTTGGCCGTGACCCACCTGTCAGTGTCACAAAAAACGGCCATTGGGAAAATAGCCATTAGAAATAGCCGTTGGTGGTTATTTTAATGTTTTTTGGCATTAAAAAATCATAAAAAATAGCAAAAATCCCAAAAAAATTCCCAAAAATCAGAGAAAATTTTGGCAACCCTCTCCTATATAAAGGGCATGTTCTTGAGCTATTTCCACACAAAAATCTCCATCCACCTATAACAAAAGCCATTCCAAATTCTTGCAAATTTTTTTTAAAATCCGACTAATCCACCGGTCGGTTTCGTTAATTGGCTTGGCTCATCTCATTCTCTCGGCGAAAACACTGAAAGCCCAAACAATCAACAGCAACCCGATTTTTCGCAGCCACCGTATCCCCCTAACAACCAGTCATATCCACCGACTTACCATCCGTACCCACAGTACAGCCAAAATTATCGTGCCTATACACCACACGGCCACACAATTCTGTCGCCCCCCAGTATAGCCAAAATTTTCATTTTGTCCATATGCCACCGGCCTATCCGCAGTTTTCTCCACCTCAACCGCATTCTGCGTATGTCTCCGACAACGGCTGTAACACCCTGGTTTTGGGGGTGAAAATTTTTGCATAAAAATCCTGCAAGCATGTATCTCTGTAGTTGTAGCCAGATCAGCTGAACCCTAATCTCTCTCAAACCCTAAAAATCTCCAAATCTATTCTCTAGATCCAGATTATGATCTGCCCATCCAGATTTGACCTACCAGTTACCCTGAAGATAAAAGTCTTCAGGAGCCAGATTGAATTCTAACCCTAACTCCTAATATCTAAGTCTGTTTATGTTTTCGAAAACAGGAAATTCAGATTTACCCTAAATACCCCAGTTTCCAGATAACTGAGTTATCATGATTTAACCCTATCTAGACACAAGTGTCTTTTGGAATATGTTCCTAGGTATATCCTCAGCTTACTCCAAAAAGTTGGGAACCATATTGTTTCATCTAAGCACTTTTCGCAAATTGGTCCAAATTTTCCTACGAATAAGTCCTTTTCTGTTTACCTGGAAGCCTGAAAAGGCTAAAATCCACAAATCAACTCCAAATCCAGAATCTCTTCAGGGAACACCTCCCAAATGCTATTTGATATAGACTTTCCTTCTGATCAGACTTCAAAATCTCACTCCATTTACCAGAATTCGAGATCGACAAAATCCAGATCTATTTTACCCTAATTCTACCATATTTTCAAAAAATAGGTGAAATCCCTCAGATCTTACCAAACTTTCTCCAAATTTGAGCTAAATGAGTATTAATAGAAATATTATACTCAACCATGCAATCAGATCCCAAATTAATCATCTCTAAGACCATATTTACAGTTTAGTCCAAAGCTAATCAAAAACCATCACAATTCAGTCCCTGGTTCGACCACACCTTCTGTTCACGACCAGAAACGCTGTTGCGCTCGATCAGTGCTGCTGCCAACGACCAGGCTTCAGTTTTCGACCAGATCTGCAACCGACCAGAGCCGCTGAGATCGACCACCGCGGCCGCTCTCGATCAAAAGTTGTACACCACCACGATCTCAGCTCCTCAGCTCGCGACCAGAACCCACGACCACGACCTGCTGCACTGCTGCAGTAGCCACGTCGTCATTGAAGCCAGCCCGTGGTCGCCATCTTCACCAGTGCCTCGACGCCGCGTGTGTGCTCGCCATATGCCACTGTGGATCTTCTCCAGCGTGAATCACGGCCAGCTGATTTCCTCCCATTTGCACGCCACCAGCAACGGCTCCAGCAACAAAGCGCAGCCACGTGGAGGCCATGCCGAACCCAACAGTCAATTCGCTGCAACTCCAGCTGCAAAAGCCCTCACGACCGCTGGCATCCTGTCATTCCATTACCGACACGCCGTGAAGTCACAATCCAGTCACTTCCTTGCCGGCTTCAACTCCCCGAGCATTTCCAACTGTTGAGAGCCTCCAGCCACGCCTATATAAACCCACCAGAGCTTAGCCTTACTTCTTACACTCCAGAGCACTACAAATCGCCACACTTCACTGTACACTTCTTCTTCTCCGACGAGCTCAAGAAGAGAGCTTCGGTGCCAAGCTTCTCTTCTCCATCCAGCTACTCCAGTGAGTACATTACTTCACCCTAATACTTCTCAAGCTCGGAATTAAGTTTAAATGCTTTCTGTCACCGGCAATCGCCGTGTCTCATCTAGAACTCCGGTGAGCAATTAAACTCTAACTAAACCGATTTAGCCCTCGTGCCAGTGATCAATCATGATCAGTAGACCCTTCTCAACATCACTAAGCAACCAAAATCATCAATTTTGCTGAAACCTAGAAACCCCCAAATTGGAACTTTGCTTGTGAACTGAGCTTGTTGTTTAAGCTTTTCTGGTGCATCCCTAGCTAATCTAACTTCACCAGAAACTTTCTTATGCTCTAGAGACCATCCACAAGCAAGGAATTGAGTTCATTTGCCCTAAATCGAAAACCCCCAATTTCCATGTCTTCTTCTACTGCTCCGGTCGCCGGACTTCGATCCCGGCCGATCTAGCTCCAGAAACTTTGCCATCTAGATGTTTTTCACCCTCCTGAACATTTTTGTCTTCTATCACGACTTCTAATTCGGCCTAGAACAGAAGTTGTAGCTATGCCCTAGTTGTTGTACTGTTTATGTTGCATGTGCTCCAGGCCAGTCAACTTCTTCGCCAGTTTTCATCACTTTCCGGCCATCTCCTGCCCTAGATCTTGTTGAGACATCTGTTCCTGTTAGCATGGCCTACCTACCAAACAAAGTGGTGCATCATTTGGAGCCCTAGATCAAAAGTTATGGCAAACCCTAGTTTCTGGCCATGTCAACTCTATGCCAAACTATGCCAGCCACTGGCATTAGCCCTGTTCACCCACCTCTGGTCATGCAAAACAAAAACTACTTTGTCAAATAGTTGCCTCACTACTTTGTGCACCATATGCTTGAATCAAAACCCATTTTGGCCACTGGGAACTATTCAAACCATATCAATGCCATTCTTGGGCATTGTCAGCCCTCGTCAGCCTATGTCAGCCAATGGCATTGGGCCAGTTTGACCCCTTCTGGGTATGAAAACTGAAATACACTTTGTCTCTTAGACTCTTGGTGTTGTGATCTACATTTTATTCTACTGTCACAACTTGAGTTGAGCCCTCTATCATCCATCGACCTTATGTCGATGCCTTGAACCGAATGTCAACCTAAAGACGTTCGCTGTTTTTGGGTGAACCAGTCACAACCTTGATATTATCCTGATATTTTGAGACATTTGAAACCTTGTAGACCTTTGACAACTAATCTTAACCCTGGTTTCCATAGTTTAACGCTAATCGCTTCCCAAAACCCCAAATCTTGTATCGCCGAGACGCTTTCACCTTGCATTATCGCATATAGTGGATTAGTAAGAGTAGGATTGATTGTAATGCCTGTTTGCTTGTTTGATCCTTGTTCAGAGCAAGAGCCCGAGTTTGAAGACTTCGTCGCAGACCCGACATCAACTGCTATTTCTTACGACACGGAAGGCAAGTCATATTCTTGAACATCTTGAACCTATATTTTAAGAATTGTTAAGATATTACCTTGATTATAAAGTAGTATTGCATGTGTTGAGAAAATAATGATTTGGCAGTACTAGGTTGGATGCCTGAGAAAATGTGAAATATGGTAGAGAGCCATAACTAGTATATGTATATAAATCTATATTCATGAAATAAAACCCCTAGCCGTGACCAGTATTTTGATATGGAATGGTGGAAGCACTGGATGTGCTTGGTCGCACTGGAAGTGCATGGATTATGGTATGATCTGGTCACTGGCATATAAGGACTAGAACCTTGTGTTGTGCGTCTAGTGGCATGATTAACGCGCTGACCGCAAGCCTGATATGGGATAGGCCTGAACAAGTAGTATGTGGATCACACATGGAACCCCTATATGACATATTCAAGATTTACACGGGGTGCGCTCCAACACATATCACAGGATGTGATAATGCACGCTGACCCTGAGGGGAAGATGCCAATTTAGTGGGGGTTGTGTAACCCCGCCACAACTATGGTTTGCGTGAAGAAAACCACGGGGTCTGGGGTGAATTGTGTGTGAAACATGGCAAAAGTTCTTGTTATCTCCACCTTGCCACTCACAGTATAAAGTGAGTCAAGGGTCCAATCCTTATGATAGGAAGGGCATGAAAGTGGATATATCTTGCGGGTAAATTGGTACCCCTCTGCAGAGTTAAAAATGTATTCGAATACTTCGTGCTCCCGAGTTTTAGGAGTATGCCATGGTGGATTAAATCCACGGGGTGTGACACAAGTATTGTTTTATAAATTAAATTTGCTAAGTTAAGATTACTCAAATGACATGTATTGTCATGATAAGGGGTGCTGCCATGGGCTGTCATGTGTTGACGTGTCACGGTAGTACCATAATCTAGTGATCATATAATAGCTAAGAGGCACGTGGATTGTGCCCTAAGTATATGAAATGCTGCCATGAGCATGAGATTTGAAAAGCTTGAAAGAAAAGTATTTTGAAAAACCTTCTCACCTCTTTCCCTCAATAGCATAGGATCATGTTATCTCTACTATACGTATCTCTACCCTTACCTATGACTTGCTGAGTACGTAAGTGCTCACCCTTGCAACCTTTCAACAATAGATGGAGTGCTTCATGACCAAGACTAAGGCTTGAAAGATTTCGTGGATCCAGAAGGAGGAGAACCAATTCTACCAGAGCCTTGATGTGTGTTGTTCTGCTGTCAACTTCTTACGACTTTGGGGGTTTCGCCTAGCTTCCGCCGCGTAGTTGTTATTTTTTTTATTTAGACCATTTGTGCCGTGAAGGCATTGTATCACCCTTTTATTGTATCAGGCCAGCAGGCCATACTGCTTATGAATGATAATTTGAAAGTTACTCTGCTGCAATAAACTCCTGTGCTTGACTTATCTTGAGAAGTCAGTGGTATGTATGTATGAGGCCAGCTGCAGCGAGCTAGGTCTCCACGGGAGTAGTCGTGGTACCCTATTCGGGGAGCGACAACGGCACTCCAGATTCTGCTCCAAAAAATCTGGCAGCCCGAGGCGTCATTGATGACACCAATACCAATGCTGCTTGGACACTGGTCAAAAGACGAAGCGCTTACCGTGGTCCACTGATGACGACATAAAACTGGTAATAATTTGATTTTTGTATAGGAGTACTATGAGGGAAATGTATCTATGCTCGACTTCGTTATTCAATTTTTTTTGACAACATGCAGATTAGCTCTTGGCTCAACAATTCGCTCGATCCTATTGATGGAAACAATAGGAAGTGCGACATGTACTGGGCCAACGTAGTAGCGGCATACAACGAAACGGTGCCAACAAGCAGGAGAAGGGAGACCAAACACTGTAAGGACCACTGGCAACGAAGCAACAAAAAGGTGGTCCAATTCAATGGTGTTTGGCTCCGACTGAATAAAGTCTATGCCAGCGATCGTTCTGACGACCAACTCATGGCGCAGGCCCGCGAGATGTACAAGACGGAGATGACTCATCCTTTCGTCTTGGATCATTGGTGGATGGCGGTTCGCGGTCAACCTAAGTGGTCTACAGCTTATGTTGATGCTTCCAACAAAAGAAGCAGATTGTCCGAGTCGGGCACCTACACGCCATCGTCCAACAACGATGACGTGCCACCAGTGGAGACACAGTCAGAAGGACGAGACGCTACTAAGGTGAAGCGCAAAGGTAAGGGAAAGGTTAATGCCACGCAGGATTCTACGGCGACAATGAGAGCAGATCTCGATGCCTTCATCCAAAATCAACCTGACCGGGCCAACAAGAGGAAGGACGTACTCCGTATGTCGGATAACTTGTGCAACGTGGCGAAGTCGAAGGAAAAGTCCGCCTTGTATAAGGCGTACTGGAAAATGATGGGTCTCGACAAATCCAACTTCGACGATGCACAAAAAGAGGAGTATGATGCAGGAATAAAGATTCTAAGGGAGAAACTTAATGCCAAAGATCACGACGATTAGTAATTTTATTTTTGAATTTGCTCTTTGTAGCCAACTATGTATCTTCCGTTATTAATCTATATATGATTCTCTATTTAATTTTACTTTCATATCCAACTATGGAAACTAGCCATTGCAAAATAGCCATTGCAAAATAGCCGTTGCAAAGTAGACGTTGGAATACAGCCGTTGGAATACGGCCGTTGCAAAGTAGTCATTGGAATGTAGCCGTTGCAAAGTACCCGTTGAAAAATAGTCGTTGGAATATAGTCGTTGGATACAGCCTTGCAAACTAGCCGCTGGGCTCCTTTGTTTGTATATTCACCCCCTCTGCAAAGTTTCTCCTCACAATCCAACTATCTTCTCAAACGGCGCAGCTCTTGAGAACCTCAGTTTCTGTAGCCACTCACAAAATGTCATCTAGCTCTAGTTCGAACACACATAGCTTGGAGGAGGATGCCGTCAACCAAATTGAGGATTTCTTGGTGGAATTCATAGAAGAGGAGGAGGAGGAAGATCGTATTAGTGCCGGTCTTTATGCCCGACTCAATGCTTCTTCATCCCGCGGACGCCGCCGAAGCAGCAATAGGAGATATATTGAGAGAGACCACGAAGATGGCCATCAACAGCTCGTCACAGACTACTTCTCCGAATATTCAGTCTACCTTGATAGTATCTTTCACCGACGTTTTCGAATGGGGAGACCCCTCTTTCTTCGCATTGTCAAAGCTCTAGGTGAGTGGTCTCCCTATTTCACCGAAAGAAGGGATGCCACTAATCGCCATGGACTCTCCCATTTACAGAAGTGCACCGCAGCAATGCGTATGCTCACGTACGGTGGCCTGATGCCGTCGATGAATACGTGCAGATAGGGGAGTCCACGGGGATCAATGCTTGGAGCACTTCGTATAAGGTGTCATCGACAAATTTGGTGACCAATATCTTCGCAGCCCCACCGTCGAAGATATCCACTGCCTACTGCAACAAGGAGAGTCCCGTGGCTTTCTGGATATGCTGGGGAGTATTGATTGCATGCATTGGGAATGGAGAAATTGCCCCGTAGCATGGAAGGGGCAATTCACTCGTGGAGATTATGGAGTCCCGACGATTATACTTGAAGCGGTATCTTCGTATGATCTATGGATATGGCATGTTTTTTTGGTGTTGCAGACTCCAACAACGACATCAACGTGCTAAACCAATCGTTCTTATTCACCGATGTGTTGAAAGGACGAGCTCCTCATGTTCAGTATACTGTAGATGGCCGACAGTACAACATGGGGTATTATCTTGCCGATGGTATATATCCGGAGTGAGCTGTCTTTATGAAGACGATACCACTCCCACAGACAGTGAAAGATCGGTTGTTTGCACAACACCAAGAAGGAGCGAGAAAAGATGTTGAGCGGGCTTTCGGAGTTCTACAGTCTTGGTTTGCCATCGTGCATAGTGTGGCACGATTTTGGTGACAGTCAACCCTTGCAAAGATCATGCGGGCATACGTCATCTTGCACAACATGATCATAGAGACCGAGCGCGACGATGATGCTGAGAACTATGACTACAACGATCATCCGAGTACATCCATAGTAGTGCTGCCTGTGATCCACACTGGGGGGTACGCCTTTATTCCAAGATGTACTTCTAAGAAATGCTGCCATCCGTGCTCAGCCTACACACACACAACTAAAAAGAGACTTGATCGAGTACATTTGGCAACATTTCATAGGACACACCGACGAGTAGTATCTTATCGAATTTTGTAGTAGACATTTATTTGCTAATTTAATTTTAGTTCATTTCGCAACGATGTCATGTACCACTGTTTGAATTTTAATATCTATTATTTTTATGTCAAGTGCAATTTTTAAATCCAATATTTTATTATTTTTTTGGTCACAAATGCCAAATTTAATTTCGTAAGTAATATGTTAATATATTATTAATATTAAAATTCATAAATTACTACAAATTCGTTAACTATATATTGTCAAATCAAATAGAGTCAAGCAAGAGCCAAGCCATTGGAGTGCTTGACTCTTGCTTGGTGCTTGCTTGGTACTTAGGAGTGTGGGGCCCACACTAAGAGTCAAGTAAGCTTTGGAGGCTTGGCTTTGTAAGATGGTTCTCGCATGCATGACAAGGAATATTCTATTTAAGAGCCAAACAAGAACCAAGAGAGTTAGAGACAGCCTAAGCACCTTTAGTACTATTTACCAGTATTTTTTCACTTAAACACTAGAACAGCTTCCTTCCAAGATCGTCAATGACAAAATCTACAAAGATTCCAAAATCACCACCATCAAGTGGTTAATAGAATATTCTCATCTCAGTGGTTCGAAAGGGCATAGCTAACCCAACAAATCCATAGAACAAGGACAATAATGATTAACTTATCATGGGAAATATCAAAGTGGGTGAAATTTGGGATCCAAATATGAACATTTTGCCTTTTTTTCCATTCAAGCAGAGACACTAAACTTGTTTGCAGTATAACATAAAAAGCAATTAAGAAGTTCACACTATACACATGGCAATGTCAATAAAAAAATAACCACCACAAACTTGCAAAAGATACTGAATCAAAACATACTATTAAGTGCTTCTTGGTATGAAACAATTATCAAAGACAAATTTATCAAAAAACAACAGTAAGCAATCAACGAATAATGGAAATATTGAATTATTACAAGTGATTTCCAAATTATTCATGAATATCTTCCAGCAAACCATGAAATTCTAGCAGTAAGTTACCACCTAAAAATCAAGTGCAGTGCTTTCAATAGTGAAGGAAATGCAAAATATGAGAAGGCCGTGCAATATCGTGCCATAAATCCATTGTTTAGTTAAAAGAAAAATGTTCAAGCTTGCTTAAAAGTGTGTGGACAAATTGAAGCACCTGCAATTGCATTAATTCAGAAGAGACACTTATCAAAGTTATGTCCAAGCAAACAGCCAAAATCAAGATGCTCAGCGTAGTCAAAGAATAATCACTAAATGATCTAGATTCCTGGAGATAGCTTTTAATCCTTTAGCAGTAAAGCTCTTGTGAAGCAACGAAGAGGCAATTCACTCTACAAAATGTTACTTCAAAAGTTAGTATAAGCTTTAGACTTTTGCATCAGACTGTCTAATAGAAAGATTAGGTGAGATCTTGTAATACTGTAGGCAGCTCAAGGACATGGAACAGTAGAACTAACATTATAGGAAAGTGGAATGACTAATATAACATAGTAGGAGCAAATTTCCAAATAATAAAATGTAACAAAAAAAGACTTCACATTTCTATGCCTTAACACAAACTAACTCGTTCTTCTCAGAATCTGAAATCCTTTGCCATTGACCGGTCTCTGGCAGTAAAATTGAAAGTAGTTGGGCTATGAGAACTATATGTTCATGAGAAAAACACTGATAACGCATTTGTCTCTGTGTTGGAAGAAAATTGCACTGAATAATGTTTAGATAGAACATCAAATCAAAAATGAGTATCAAAGTAAAATACGAAACAGCAAAATTCAAGTTCAATTATATCTGAACAGTTATCGGGGATTTGAGGGAAATTGATCTAGGGGCAGCTCAAGTGGACATTGAACAAAAGCACTAATATTTGTTGCATTTCTATGCCTTCAGACAAAACTTGTGCACATGCCCACATTGCCTTCAACATCTGCACAGGCCAAAACTGCCCATAAGCCATTGTCGATAGAGCTCCTTGTTGTCTCACACATGGCCGGCCCGGTAAGCGCCATGGCACGACACGGTGGTTTGGTGGGCCATGCTGGCCCTGCACTTCATCACGGGTCGAGCCAAGCCATCCAATCAAACCCGTTGGGTGGCACGGCATGGCACAAGTATAATAGGTGGGGTGGACAGTGCCTGAGCCAACTCGGCATGCTAGCGAGCGGCCCACAGCCTGTGGGTGGCACGGCACAGCAACCTCGGCACGACTAGGCCCACAGGCCCAACGGCCGACCCAGCACCTTTCTTTTCAAAAAAAATGCTAATCCCTTCTTTTTAAAAAACAAAGTTGGCCTCTACCCTCTAGCCTTTTTCTTTTTTGCAAATAAACCAAGGAAGATGTACATATTTTTTAACAAAAACTCCTGCATTCTTTATTTTTAGAAAACTTCCTACCCCTCAAAAACACAATAAATACTCACACCCTTCCTCTAAATTTCACAAACATCTCTAATTCTCTCTCTTCCTCCTATTTTTCACTCTCATACTCTCTAATACTCTCATTATCTCATATTTTTTTAAAAAAAATCTTTAAAAAAAATCTTTTGTTCTCAAAAAATTGATATGGATCCGAACACCATCGATTTTGAGAATTTTGGTGTTGACGATGTTGTAGATTGGGAGGCAACCAGCTATGCCTCCGATGAAGAGGGCCATGAGGGCACCGAACCGATGTCGTCACCTCCAGAGACAGATTCGGCGGGCGAATCGAGTTCCGTCGATGCCAAAAGAGTGAGAACTTTGGAATGCTGGAAGTATATGGTGCCAGGCCAAACTGTCAACTCAACTTGAAAAAGGGTACCAACTGCTACTTGTAAATTTTGCAAAAAAAAATATTAACTAATAAATCTAGAGGTGAAACCGAACACTTACTCCGTCTCGCGAAAAGTTGTGCAAAAAAGCAACTACGTCCGCAAGGCCAGCAGACACTAAATTTCAACCCTAATGGCAAACTAAGTAATTCGACCTATAACCATATGGTAGGTAGAGAAACACTTGCTAAATTTATTGTTACTAAAGATTTGTCAATTAGAATAGGTGAAACTAAACCTTTTAAAAATATGATGCGAACGGGATTTTGTCCTCAGTATAAAAAAAGTAAGAAGAAATACTACTAAAAATGATATTTTTAGCATATTATCACAAACAATTAACTTCATTAAAAGAAGATTTTTCAAAAATTAGTTTTTCTTTTGCATTCTCATCTAATATTTGGTCAACCACACATCAAAAAATGGATTATCTTAGCATAGTTGCACACTATTTAAATGATAATTACACCTTAAATAAGAGAGTGACAGGGTTTACATTAATGGATGTTGCACATACTGCAGAGGCTATCACCATACGCATATTGCAAGTAGTAAACGAGTATATTTAGAAAATCATATTGTATCTATCATTCTTGACAATGCTTCAGCAAACACTAAGGCGATAGACATACTGACTTCGGCACTAGAGTCATACGTCGAAAGGTATGTTCTCCACTAGAGATGCATCTGCCACATTATCTGCCTCATCGTTCAAACAGATATGAACAAAATGGCCAAACCTTGAGATACTATTCACTCGGCCATCATTTATATTACTAGTTCAAATATAAGTGTCGCCGAGTTTAAGAACTACTACAAGGGCAATAACATGAGGCTTGAGAAATTCCTCACCGACATGAAGTAAGGTGGAATTCCACATATATCATAATAAATGAGGTACTTCCATACCAAAATTTTTTACCTTTATTTGTCAATGTTTGGATGCAAACCAAGTTTCTTACTGATTATATTTGGACTATTACTGAAAGATTTTACAAATGTTTGGATTTATTTTATGAATATACTACAATATTGTATGATTTTTATTATCTTATGTCTTGTTTAGTTTTGCATCATCTTTTTCATATTTTCAAAATTATTTGAGTTTTATAAAACGTACCCTAATTTTTTTTTGTATTGTGAAAGTAATGGAAGATAAATATTTAAAATATTTTTCAAGTTTTTCACATTTTTATTGTTCTTCTTTTATTTTAGATCCTCGAGTAAAATTAGTTGGTTTGCAATCTTCTTTAGAATAGATAGACGTAGCTTTAAATATTGATTTTTCAGAGATTTATGCTCATGTTGCTAACAAAACTTCCCGCGTTTTACATTTATATGAAGCTAAGTTTGGTAGCTCACATTGAAGGCCACTACCAGCACCTCTGTCGCAGCCAAAGCAACGAAGGAGGATAGGTAGTGGACGATGGAAGAAGTTATTAGTTGGAGCTTCTTTGTCTTCTTCATAGAGCTCTGCATAGCCGATGCAAACACCACTGTAAAGAAGTACACAAGCAGAGCTGAACCGCTATCTCGGCACTGATCATTCAGTGGATCCCAAATTCACAAATGAGCATGACAATACCATCAATTTATATGGCGGAAGAATAACCAACAATGATATCTAGTATTATCCTAGTCTTTCAAAGCTACATTTAGTATGACCACAAGAATAGTTGAGGAACAAAGATCATGTCAAACACCGAAGATGGTTGAGATAATTACCAGCTTCAAAGATTGGGAAAGTACTCAAAAATGCCAGACAACAACACAACATGGTGAACCTTGAGTTTACCAGTGAATCAAAAGGACTAAATCTAGATTCAGAATAATTATAATTTTTGTTTAAAATTTTGTGATTAATTACTGAACTATTTTTTCCTTACTAAGGTTTTATCCCAATAGATTTTACTTAGTAAAGTTTTTATCGAGGTAGTAACATTTTCCATCCCATTAATAAAATAGTTCTCCTTTTTCAATTTTAATACATGCATATTTGTCAATTTGATATAAGATTTTTAATAAAATCATTTTGTCTCATCAAACTTGTTCTCTTTTGTTTAAAATTGTTCCATCTCACTTGCCAAACATTTCCATCTAATTAAAAAATTTCTAGTTACTAAAATTGTTGTGTTTTTTAATTTTTTATCCTCTAACACTTTTTTTCAAATTTTATATAATTTTTCCATTGGGGTTGCTATTAATTCGATTTTAATAATTTTATTTTTTTCTATTTATTTTCTAAATTCAATTTTTTCATATTTATTATTTTTTTTTATTTTTCGTGCCTTGCCTGAGCTAGCCTGTTGGCCCAGCCCGGCACGCCATGCCCACTGTGCCAGCACGGCATGGCACGCTAGCGGCTTGCGCCCCGACAGGTCCTAGTCTATCCTACTTGCGCCTATTCGTATCTTATACTGAAATCAAGAAACATCACCTGCTAAAGGGATGTGCATATAAAACTATGAGAGGGTTCAGCGACACTAAATATGAAAGCATAATGCTTCAAACTCTTTTCTTACATCACATATTTAAAAAGATTGCAAGATTCTAATCTGATCCTTGGAGGCCGGAGCAATCAGGCTTTGAAGGCATGGTATCCAAGATAATTGATGGAGGCTGGAGCAATGAAAGCTAATACAATAGACATTGTGACCAAAGTAATCCATATGAGAATTTAGAGACAGAAATTATTCATTATTCGAACGGAACACTAAATGCAAACTACAAAAAAAACATGGTTTCTGCCATTTTCCCTTTGAATATTATAGAAATGTAAAATGCAAGATCAATACTAATGTTGACACAAAAAACCTCAGAACAACATCATACTATGACGATTGCTAGGCTATAGATCATCAAATCGCTCCAATTTGGAGGAATCACATCGTATTACTAAAAGTCACTAAAGTTCACATCTCTTGATATAACATTCCAGATAGGAACAAAACTTTCATCCCTAAAAGCAAAATTTAGCATATATGCAGGAATCCAAAGCATAAAACTAGAGAAGAATCATATAAAAAAAGATGAGCAAATGATCTATATCATGTCAAGGCTTACTTGTTTAATGATCTATGATGGCAGGAGGAACCAAAGTTTGTCCATCATATCTGCAAAAAATTCGATTTTAACTTCTGGAACACTAAACGCAGCAATTATCCCAAGAAAATCACATGTCATAAATAATTTAGAGGGGCTATCTCGGAGACCTCTTTATTCGATTTCTCAGGTTGTATTTCTCCTTGTGCGTGCATTATGAAGTTCCTGCACTCGTCTGGATCTGCAGCGGCTGCCTCGGCGATGGCAAGCGAGCGTGACGTATAGTCTTGGAACTTGACATGGTTGACAGTGGTATTGTGGTCTGGGGGAGGGAGGGAGGGGAATCCTTAGGCTGTCTCCATCGGACGCGTTTCGGCCTGACGTGCGCCTCCTCAAGCCGTAAAAAGAATGCTTTTTTCGTTTGCCAGCAGGCGCACATTGACGTCCGTTGGAGCAGTGGCCGTGGACCGAATTATTTTTTATTTACTGCCTTGATTTATTTGTTAAGTCATTCTCTCACTATATTTCTTACTTCTTTAATAAATAAATAAATATTTTTTATTACTCTCTCCTTTAAACTTCTTCCTAAAAATCGAATCATTAAAGTGTTTGATTTTTCAGAAGACTCTTCGCATGTGTGATATATTTTCTCCGTTCTCATAAGTGTCTTCCTATTAGAGCTAATCTTATGAGAGTAGAGAATGAATGAGGGGAGCAATTTTGAGTGTGTGATGGTGTGTGTAGTGGGTTCGGTGGTGTTGTTTTTGTTTATTTTGTTTTGTGTAGTGTGTTTGGTGTCCGTTTTGAAGTGTGTGTATAAGCTTTAAAGTCATCGGCAGAGTATAAGCATGACCAATTCAAAAAATAGTTCATTTAATCTCACAAATTAATAGATAAAATTATTCGGATCATACAACTATAAAAAGAAAGAAAATATATAAAGTAGAAACTCATGTATTATATTATATAGTAGTATAGATTTTTTTTCTTCGTTGTGCAATCAATAAAATATTAATCAATTACCTTAATCAATACCAAGGTATGATTAGTGAGATTTAAAGTGTTGCATGAGTAATTGTGATATTTTACTTTGCAGGGATAATATTGATATAAGAGAACTTTGCAAAGGTATCTATATAATTTTATCCCAAAAAAAAAATCTAAATCACACATCATATGTCCGGTCTACCTGTTAATTAGTGTTCACAAAAATTTCACATAATTATATTTGTATATTCGTACGGACATCAAAGTTTTTTGCTAAAATATGTTAAGCATAAGCTGCATATGTGTGGTGTGTTCTTAGGCTAAGTCCAATGTCAGGACGTCTATCCCCATGTTCCAGAAAATATTCTCAGTATGTTTTGTGTCACGTGTGCGAAGGGCCACTCAAAACACCCAACACTCTAATGCAAAGGCGTTTTGGGAGACACTTCGTACAGACCCACCTGTGAAGCGCATTCTCAAGCGTCAAGTACTCCAATGCATTGGCCCTTAGGTGGCGTTTCGTGTGGAGCCTGCGTATATAATATTTTCTAAATCTTAAAAAATTGCTAAAATGAAATTAAGATAATTCGAACACAACAAAAACAACATAAAAAATATAAGATAAAAATTTTATATTATCTAATTTAACTCGCACATAGAAAATAACATGAAATATATTAATTAAAATTCATATACATTCGGCCATTAACGACCGCACAAACTTGTAGATTAGGAAATAAGTAAAATACTACTCGATATCGTCTCTGAAATGCTGTCAAATGTACTCGATAAGATCATGTTTGAGTTGCAAATGCGTTGGGCAAACACGGATTGCATCATTTCGAGCAAGCATATCTTGAAAAATTGGCGAAACACCACCGTGGAAAGTAGGCGATGCTACGGTAAATATCTCTTGACTATCATACGAAGCAGTGAACGAGTCATGAGAGTGCCGCTTATTCTCAATTATCATGTTGTGGGGGATAACACAAGCTTACATAATATTGGCAAGAGTTGACCGTTGCCATAATGGATCGGGGATGTGGAGAATAGCAAATTGACTTTGCAAGACCTCAAAAGCTTGCTCTACATCTTTTCTTGCACCTTCTTGTTGTTGTGGGAACAACCTGAGTTTGTCTATTGGGGGCAAGGATTTGGTCTTCACGAAAATAACCCATTCAGGGTAAATACTATCCGCCAAATAGTATCCCATATTGTACCATGTCCCATTCACGAAGTACTGAATAGTAGGAGCTTGGCCACATAACACATCAGTGAAAATAGGGGATTGGTTCGACACGTTGAGGTCGTTGTTGGATCCAACAACACCAAAGAAGACATACTATATACACAGGTCTTGAGAGGCAACCGCTTCAAGTATTATTGTATGGACTCTATAATCACCACTGGTGAATTTCCCCCTTCATGCCACTGGGCAATTGCGTCATTCCCAGTGCATGCAATCGATGCTTCCCAGCATCCTTAGGAAACCACGATCCTCTCCATCCTGGAGCAGACGCTGTATGACGTCAATAATATGTTTACGGAGATATTCTCCCGCAAATCTGTCAATGATTCCTTCGACGAACCACTCCAGCCACTCGATGGCCGTGGACTTTCTGATATGTACGTACTCGTCGACAGCATCGGCAAGGGAGCCGTACGACAATATGCGCAGTGCCACAGTGTACTTCTACAAAGGAGATAGCTCCTTTCGAAGGAGAGCATCTCTCCGCTTGTTGGAGTATGGAAACCACTCCCCCAGAGCTTCGACGATTCATAGAAAGAGAGGTCTCCCCATTCGGAACCTTCTGCAAAACAAGTAGGTGAGGTAGACCAGAGCGTCGGAGAAGTAGTCCGCCATCAGACCGTTATGACCACCTTCGCAATCTTTGTCAATGTACCTTCTACTACCTCGCCGGTGGCAGTGTGAGGTACCAGCGTTTATGCTAGCTTGAATATCATCAAGAATGCGACGGTGCTGGGATTGGAGTGCCAGCCCGCTCCATACGAAGCTTGTCACGAACTCTTCAATTTGGTTGATGGTTTCGTCCTCCACACTACTTATGCTTGAGCTAGACGTTATTTTGTGGGTTAAGGCAAAAGCTCTTGGTGTTCAAAGAATATAGACTTGGGTTGTGAAGATAAGATGATTAAGTTGTGAAGATGAGAGGATGATGGGTTCGAATATATAGGGGGAGAAGCAATCAGTTCAAACGACTATAATCGAAAAGGCATTGATCACACGCGTCAGTTCCAACGGCTAAGCATCAACCAGATGCGTCAGTTCCAACGGCTAAAATCCTAAGACATCGATCATATGCCTCACTTCCAATGGCTATAATCCAAAAGTATCAACCAGATGGAGTCAATTCAAACGGCTAAAATCCAAAGGCATCGATCACATGCCTTGGTTCCAGTGGCTATAATCCAAAAGCATCGACAGAGATCACATGCAACAGTTCCAACGGCTAAATCCAAAATGACTTCAATTAAAAGTGAGAGTGCATACATTGAAATAAAAAATACATCGTTTAGACTACTACTTATTCTTCATTTCCTTAATCATGTCGTTGACATACTCTAATGTTGCCGCATGCGCCACCTTCTGGGTATCCGAGAAATGGGATGTCTCGGCCATCACCAGTTTTGTCAACGACTTCATAAATGTGACCTTTTATTTACTTTTGGCCATCCCCTACAAATTTAAGGATACAACGACGGCTTGTTCAGCTACCTTAGCGAGGTCGACGTTGGCTTTGTCGATGCTCGCTATGCTCTCCTTGACAGGCAACGATGTCTCAGTCTGCTCTTCCCCTTCCGCTTCTACTTTTTTGCGCCCCACCCTTCCAGTCGTGGAAGCTCGACGGGGACATCTTCATTGTTCGACAACAACGTGTGGCCACCTTCTTCGTTGAGGAGTGCCCTTTTGCTAGGATCGAAGTAACTTCGGCACCACTTCGGTTGGCCACGGACGACACTCCACCAGTGCTCCAGGATGAAGGGATAACCAACCTCCTGCCTATACATGTCGCGTGCCTGCGACATCAACTGGTCATCCGAACGACCACTGTCATAGACATCCCTCAACCTGCAGTAAATGCCATTGAACAGAACAATTTTTTGTTACTCTTTTTCCAATGGTCTTTGCAGCGCCGCACGTCTCATCTGCGATCGCTCGGACTATTTGCGTTGTACGAGTCAGCGACCTTCCCCCAGTACATGTCGAATTTTTGATTGTTTCCATCGACCAGGTCGAGGGAGTTATTCAATCATGTACTAATCTAGGGGAAGAAAAAAATCAAATTGGTCAAAATTAATTAAGCTAAAAGGGGAAAAAAATCCGGTCAACAAAATTAGATGAACACTCACAAGTTGAATGTCGTCTTGTGGCGACCAAAGCAGTCGTTTACGCCGTGCTCTAGTGGTTCCTTCATCTTTGCTGGCAATGTCATCGTCGTCGATCGCAACCTAGGGCATGCTATGCGGAGTGCCACTAACCGATGCGGATGTGGAGTGAAAATTTTTTGTTGGTGGTTGCGGATGCGACATTTTTGCAGGGATGGTCGGAACTCCGAGAAAATGAGGATTTTGACCGTAAGAGCTATAGGGGTGCTGTGCGTACAGACGACCCGGTGCATACGGCTCAGAGTGTGCATACGGATGTGGTTGGCCATATGGAGGGGTGGTGCGAACGGTGGATAACACATCAGATATGGTGGGGGAGGGGATTGAAAGTTGGGTGAATTTTGATTACTGGCCCCTTGGGTGTTCTCCTCATCTAAACTAGGTTCGTCAAACCAATTAATAAAACCGCCGGGGGGATTGTTAGCCATCAAAAAAAATTTTGGAATATATTTGAAGAATGAGAGAATGGAAAGTGTATGGTTTGTGATTGTGTTTGAGTGAAAATGAGGTGAACCATGCTCATATTTATAGGGAGAGGATGATACAAACTTTCTACAATTTTTCATAATATTTTCTGAATTTTTTTATGAATCCCCCCCCCTCCGAAATCATTAAAATAATTCCAACAGCTAATTTTAATGGCTATATTGCAATAGTAATTTTATGAGTCACTGACTCCTTAGACTGATTAGAAAAAAACCCAACGGCTATTTTCAACACACTCACACGCATATCCGGTTGACATGTGGGCCCTTTCTCGGCTCGACCCATCTGTCATCGAAACCGAACAGGCTCGTCTACGGTTCACGCGGCACGCGAAACAAGCGCACCCACAAGCATTCACGCGTTTTTTGGGGTCGCAACTCCGCGTGGCACACTTGTCCACTCCATACCCTCTCACTTACATGTGAGCCGGAGTTTCTTTTGGTCCCACCTATCAGTTTTATTTCTCGGGCGGATACGGGAGGCACAAGCGGTTGAACCATGGCCCCACAAACCTCGTCCTCGGGCATACTCGACCACTCCAACGTGAGTGTCTCGACCAGCCAGACGTTGGTGGGGCCCGCTTGTCAAAGCGTGGATGGTCGCAATCTCGCGAGGTGTCCTCTCTCTCTCCTCGCACGATCGAGAAAATATTTTTTATTCCCGGACGGTGGTCGAAACAGCAGCATTAGACTTCGCCTTAGCCTTACGGACATCACTCCAAACGAGGATATATAACATGTCGGCAGTGTTTCAAAAAGTGACCACCATGACTGTCATAGCTGTATCGGTCTAAAAGTGCTAGAGTATTTGTTTTTCTTGTTAACATGTCTATTTAGAAACAGAACGAACGGTATCGTCAGAAATAGCAGTCAATATATCGGTTCACGACTAAGTATTATTTTTTTAAATCTTTAACTTTCAATATTTCTTGATTGTCATGCTAAATAGATTACTACTTTGATTTGGATATGTGTGATGTAATTTTGATTTATGTTTCTTATTTTAGCTTTTTTATGTATTCTGTATATTAAGTTATCTAAAAAGGCAGTGTCTTTAAAATATTTACCTATATTCCTTTTTAGTAATTCAAAACTTAAAATTTAAGTATATAATTTATCATTTCCATAACATAAATATTATACCAATTGAGAAAATGTAATTTTATCTTAAAAATATGTCACCCTACATCATCTACCCACCATAAATTACCCTAGTCGCTATGTGCCTACCCTGTATTTTTTGAACATTGCATATCAGAACCGTAGTCTCCACTGGACCCTGGGTGCTTGATATTGGCTGAGATAATATCCAAATATTTTGTTTGGTCAACAACATTCAAAATCTGCACAATGTATCTTACTTACATACCATAAATTAAAGAAATATTGCTATTTTGAAGTAACAACTACTGCCTTTGTCCTCGAATATTTGTCGTTTTCCTTTGAATTTCAATAACCAAGATAATCATAATTTTGATATTACATATCAAGAAAACCTGTATTCATTCTAAGCAGTATTACTCACAAAAAAGCTCATCTACCCCATCAACAAATAATAAGTCAATAAAATTACTAGCTATATTTTTTGAGAGTATTAAATAAAGATAATATGAAAAAGATAAATTTAGGAAATACCAAATAACAATTATTTATGAATAAAATTTGTTGTCAAAAAAATAACTATTCGAAAAAAAGAGATAGTAACATTCTAATAAACCCACATCTAAAAACCAACGCTTTCGTATATGATGAAGATTATTATTGTGCTTTTAGAAAGAATAATATTAGTTTGTCACATTAAACCGGCAGAAGATAATTATTGGGATGAAGCGAGCCAACAAAAATGAAAGTCTCTAAGAAGTGCTAAGTCTCACGCCCAAAATTTAGCGAAAAATAAATAAATAAAAACTAATGAGGAGGTTCCTTGTTTAGTCTATCAAAACTGAAGAAAAATCAGTCCGTCAATAGACCGTAAGTATTGCGGCTAATACTTCCATCTTCTATTAGTTCCGGATCTCACAAAACTCACTGCAAGTTGTCTGGGCTCTCAAACAGGATTATCTGACACCTGAGTACACTGGAGAGAGAGAGAGAGAGCAATTAATTTAACAGCATCTATAAAGAATAACAAAAATATATATATATATATTTATGTAAAAAAGTGCAAAAAATTGTAGCAAATAACCATTTTATATTCCACACAGAAAGTTTACTAATTTATTTTAGCTCCACATCAAAAGTGTGTCACAACATACTAAATCTGAGTACTCAAATTGTATAAACTAGTTGATATGTTTAAAAATATGTAAAATATATTAGGTAGTTATGATTCCATATCACAGATAGCTATTATTAGTGGATTTCTAGAGCAAATATAATTTCACAGATAGCTATAATTAGTGGATTTATAATTTTGGTATACGGATTTGCTACAATTACTATTTCTGACATCAAAATGTTACAATCTCCATATCATGTGCTACTTTTAAACACTTGAAACTTGAGAGACACAACATGAAGCAGGTCTTGTTTAACAAGCAGGAATAGGTAGCATTTCATAAGATTTTGTATTCAGAACTACAGCATTTACAAATGAATGATAAGATTCTAAAAGGACGAAAAATCATTATTATAAAGCTAGTGTACAGCAAAAGTAACACAACTATTTGAAATTAAGTTCTTCCAATCAATTGAGAAAACAAAAGATTTGCATTTTCTGTTGGCATAGCTGACTTCTAATCCTTGTTATGCGCAGGGAGGTGAGGCTAACGGTATTTAATAGAGCACATGTAACATTGATTCGTAGTGGTATTCAACAAATTCCAAACATTCATAACGGCAAACAGCAAATGCAGAAAAGTTCCAGATGAATTTGAAAGATGACTTGTTTGTATATGCACCAACTGAAAAAAAATAGTCAATAACAAAAAAAATACAACAAACTGATATGGCCCATGGATATAAACAACCTGAAAGACTTTACAATCAAGAAGATGGCGAAAAGAAGAGCATACCTTATTTAAGATGAAAAAAGTGCATTTATTCTTCATGAGTAGCTTGTGGCGAGCAAATTCATATCTGCACAATGAGCACATACCTACCATACGAATGAAAGAAATATTGAGGACCGCAGAAAGAAACTTTCTGACATATGTGAAAAGTTGATTACCTGGAACACCGACAGAGCATCATTCTGACTTCCAAGTACTCAGATAAATAAGAGTTTAGCACATCTCAGTATGTTCTTAATGGAGATCCATTGTAATTCTTGTCTGGATAATAACATCAAAGTCAATATTAGATGCTTTGGCAGAATCCACATTTCTTATGGGTTGCCAGTGGAAACAACTTCAGCAAAGGTAACATTCGATGGCATGAAGATATCATTCTCTCTGATTACTCTGTTGTAAACAACCTTGAAAGAACGTGACCCATATGTCCTGTTAAGCAAACTTATTGGGATTCTGAGAGTTTGTTTCCGCCGGCTTTTCCCCTTCACACATATCCTAAAGCTGCCTTCATCTTCATTCTTTTTGTTACTTCGCAAATGCTGTCTTTCACCAACATCCTGTGTGCTGTCTCCTACTGGCATTTCAGGATTCAGTTCATTTCTAACTGTGTCCTTCAATTGTTTATCCTGATCATCCCCCAGGTGTTTGTTGCTGATCAAATCGCCACTTTCTACCACTGTAGGAACCTCAATATTCTCCTTGACTGCGATAATATTGCTGTCCAGCGAAGGTCCTATACTAACAACGGCTGCATCAGATTGAATATGTGTATCTGCTAAAGATTGAGAAATAGGGTCAACAACATGTGGAACAGAGGAGAAATCAACAGTATGACTGCTCGACCATTGTGCTCCTGGTACGAACTCTGATGCAGCTGGGCTCATATAGGGTTGCCATCCATAATGGTTAGGACGGAACATATTAGTGCTCATGGGAAATGTTGTGCTTGGAACCACCGGAGGCTGACTATATGGTGGGTAGATGAATGGCATAGGATGCATGAGATTAGGAGACCGAGGAGCAGGAGGGTACAAATGATGAGGAGAGGTGCACATTGGAGGCCCACTTGGTACCATACCTGAATGGCCAGGATGCAAGGATACATTCACAGGCCAAGTTGCAACTCCTGGAATGGCGCCTGGTGGGGGGAGACCCACACTAACAGCGAGAGGGCTAAGGATAGCTGGTGGAGATGGATTAAATGGTGGTGCAGCAGCAGATAGCTTCTTGTTAGGCATGTCTCTCAAATCAATATTGCTTAGCAGCAAGTTAGACTTTGACTTCTCACTTCCAACACTTTCAAGGTCCTCTGTATTTTTTGTAGAGGCTGAAACTGTAATAGGCTCAATACTGCTGGGTAGTGTTTCCTCAAAAAATTCCATGTCAGATTTTCCACTCTGTTCTTCTTTTGCAAAGCCACTTGACTGTGAAACCTCGATGGCTGCACTGTCATTGCCACCACTTGTCAGTGATTCACTCTTGTTACTGAATGCATTGTTATCTGCTTTACTATCTGCAGTATCTGCAGGCCCACTCCCCGGAAAAGATTTCTCATCGTTTGATATCAACATATCTGGCAGACCTTCTTTGCCAAGATTCTCAGTAGCCAATTCCTTTTCAGACGCTTTGACTTCCTCTGAATGCAACATTGCTTCCGGCACATTGATCACTTCTTTGGAATTATCGGTATTTGCAAGCTCAAATTCCCTTTCCCCTTGATTTGCACCGACCAAGGAATCCTTCATTTCTTGTGCAATAATTTCACCTAATGATGGTTGGTTTGACAGCACATCATCTCGAGACTTTTGAATTTGAGCCTTAGCAATTGTTCCTGGACGTGCTAATGCAACATCTTTGTATGATGGTGCATTTCCAGAACTAACTAAAGAACTGTTTGGTTCACTTTCTTTCTGATCTATTGAGGCAGGGTTATTCACTTGCGGGTATGTCACTGGGATTTCTCCTTTAGCCCTCATCTGCTCTCCAGTGCTCTTAGAAGTATCTGGTGTCTCGGTGGATGCAGTCCCTGGCTTAATCCGGTAGGTCACAGCCTTGTATATCTTACGACCAAACCTAGCACTTGATGTCTGAACTTTCACATGTTGCTGATGATCTGTATAAGTTGCAGGTACAACAGTTCTCTTCCTTAGGAAGTAATACCGATTATTTGAATAGGAATTCCTTGCCTTAAATTGAGAAGTGTAAGTTGGAGCATCACTCTGAGGGTCATACATCTTTCTGTTAGTGGGACGGCAATGCTTAACCAGTTTCCCTGAACCTCCAGCTGATTTAGGTCTTTGAACAGGCTGCCAACCATCTTCAGGTTCAGATATTGCCTCTTGAAGAACCTCCTTCGGTAAATTAATTTTCACCTCGGTTGCCTCTACCTGTTCCTCAGAAGGTAGTTGATGCTCCATGGATTTAAGATTTTTTTTAGCCTCAGTTTGGAGCATGTCATTAGCACTATCATCTTGAGATAACTTTGGTTCTTTAATTTGCTTTTCCTCATCTGTGATTGCAGGAGTAGAATCTCTTGGAGATATCTCAGGACTTGCCACATTTGAGTTATCATTAGGTTGCGATAAAACCTGACAGGATGAACAAATTTGACTTAATTGTCATGTAGAGTAATGCCAAATAGATAAATAATTCAACCATGTTACTCCAATGTTCAAAATTAGGAGTTACAATGTAACAGAAACACAGTTAAAATTTAGACAAGTGAGAAAAAGTACATTGGGTGCCAGTGCCAGTTAGCTAAGCTAGGTACCTAAATTGTGTGATCATTACCTTGTTTAACAGGGTAGAATGGGCTCACTTGCTCACTTGTGTAACTGCACACTTTTGTGTGTGTGTGTGTGTGTGTTGGGTGGTGGGTGGGGGGGGGGGTGGGGTGGGGGTGGTGAGAGAGAGAGAGAGCACAGCACACAACAACCAAACTATCTAATAATGCCAAGCAAATTTGGTAGTCTTATTAACTGGATTGGTTAGTTGTGTTCACCATGGAACTTAGTTGAGGAGTTGAGGAGGTACCCATCACATGGAAAATAATAGTATTAACAATACAGAATAAATGATAACTGATCAAGATCTAATATGATGGCTTAATTATCTATGTGATAATGTAAATACTCATGCACAGGAAGACAACTCTGAACCAAAAGGTAGATTGAGAGAAGGAAAAGAAAGACCAAATCAGGTGGTTCCTCTCACAGAAAGAAATGACTAACTGATCCATTGGTTTACTTGAATATGTGTTAGACCAGGCTTGGGAGCTTGTCTCTCATTTGATACCTAAACAGAAACATGGTATTTGGAGGTCTGTCAATGAAGATAAGAACAACAGACTTCATTGTGAACATGTACAAGTTATGGATAAATGTCGTGTGCTGCAGTAGATCTCAGGTAATAGTTATGGGTAGGTGAAGACAATGGCAGCTCATCCGCCCTGTGTGGTGTACGACTAGCCGTGCGTATACGCCCTGCGTCGTCTTGGGTAGACTGAGAGAAGAGAAGATACTTTCTTTATTTCTTGCCTCTTTCTAGATTACATCTCCTCATATATATATCCTAATAAACCTCTCTAGAGATATTAAAAGATATTATATTAAATACAAACTAACAAGAAAACAAACTCTTTTGAGGACAACTACTAATTTTGGCCAGCTGGGTCTTTCTTGCGTCGCACATACGGATGGCTTGTCAAGGCATCTGTAACATTTCCTCTCTCGACAAGAAGCAACTTGTCCTCAAGCTGAAACGTCGGAAATTGCTGTCGGAAATCATCAAGTGGCATCCAAGAAGTTTTAGAGGAGTCATGTCCTCGGGCTAAGCGCGACCTGAGAACTGCAGCAGGGGAAGGAGAAACCCGTCCATTGAGTAGTGGAGGCAGTGGTGGAGGTGCATCTGGAGGATCACCATTATAAACTTTCAAGAAGCTGACATGGAACACATCATGAATACGAGCACTCGTTGGCAGAGTGAGGCAATAAGCAACAGTACCAATGCATTTCGTCACCCTGTAGGGTCTGAAGTACTTAGGAGAAAGCTTGGTCTGAGCTACCGGGGTAATAGATGTGGCCTGTTGGCGCAACAAGCGAAGCCAAATGCACTGTCCTACTGAAAAAGAGACCTCTCAGTATTTGCCATCATACAGAGTCTTCATACGCTGTTGTGCTTCGAGTCGGCCACGAATGTCGCGAAGAAAAGCATCCCTTTGATACAACTGCTTGTCAACAGCCTGAACAACAACTGAGCCGGCTGCATAAGGCGTGATGGTTGGCGGAGGGCGGCCATAGACGACTTCAAAAGGCGTGGCGCGAAGAGCCGTATGGAAGGAGGTATTATAGCAATATTCCGCCCACGGTAACCATTGTAGCCACTGTTTTGGACGGTCGCAAGCCAAACAACGCAAGTACATTTCGATGGTACGGTTGATGATCTCGGACTAGCCGTCAGACTGTAGATGGAACGCGGAGGAAAAATTCAAACGAGTATCCATCAAGCAAAATAATTCTTGCCAAAAATGGCTTTGAAACACTGTATCACGATCACTGACAATGGATATCGGCACACGATGGAGGCAAGCGATTTCATCAAAGAATGCCCATGCCACTGAACTGGCCGTGTATGGACGTGCCAAAGGAATGAATTGAGCAAGCTTGGAAAAACGATCAACCACTGTCAAGATGACTGATTTGCCATGAATCTTTGGAAAGCCCTCAATACAATCCATTGCAATATCAGACCACACCGTATCAAGAATCGGCAGGGGCTGTAGCAATCCAGAAGGATGCAAATGCTCAACTTTGTTTCGTTGGCACTGTGGACAGCTGTGAACAAAATCAAGAACCAAACGACGAGCATTTGGGATATAGAAGGAAGCTCGGAGTCGATGTAGGGTCTTCTGAAATCCCTCATAGCCTATCGTATGGGCTGCTAATAACACTTGCTGCAATACGAATGAAAACTTTCTTATGCCGCAAAAAGAGGCCATCGGAGAAAATCCAACCTGGTGGTAAGGAATCCTCCTGTTGTTGCTGCCGCAGAATGTCAATGGCAGCCAACAGTGGAACTTCATCATGGAGGTTGTCATAGATATCAAATTGCGGACTGGACAACATATTGGCAACAAGAACCTCTTCATCTCGTTGGGAAAGAGCATCAACTACTGCATTAAGCCAGCCGAGGCGAAATTCTACCGAAAAGTCATAACCAAAAAATTTGCTCACACACTGATGTTGAGGCACCGTAGAAAGACATTGATCCAACAAACATTTCAAGCTATAGTGATCGGTTTGAACCAAAAACCAACGACCCCATAAGTATGGCCGCCAATGGCGAACTGCTTTGACCAAGCCAATCAATTCACACTCGTAAGCTGCTAATTTGGCATGGTGGGCTGTATCGGTCGACTGAAGAACGCCATAGGCCGATCCCCTTGATGTAGCACCGCTCCAATACCCAAACCCGAAACATCACATTCGACAATAAAAGGCCGCAAGAAATCTGGCATTTGAAGGGAAGGAGCAGTCTGTAGGACAGATTTCAAAGAATTAAAAGCCTCTGTTGCAGTAGGAGTCCATTGGAAGACATCCTTCTTCAAAAGTTGTGTCAGGGGGGTCGCTATGCGCCCAAAATCTTGTATAAAGCGCCGGTAATAGCCGGCAAGGCCTAAGAACCCGCGTAAGGCCCAGATGGAGCGTAGGATAGGCCAAACCTTGACTGATTGCACCTTCAATGGATCCATAGACACGCCCCCAGCAGAAATAATGTGCCCAAGATAAGCGATTGAGTCACCAAAGGAGCATTTGGATTCCTAGAGGAAAAGTCGATGTCGCCGAAGAACTTCGCAAAGATGGCGGAGATGTTCAACCCATGACGAACTATAAATCAAAATATCATTGAAGAAGACGATCACAAACTTCCAGAGAAAGGGCTGCAACACATCCATCATGAGAGCTTGAAATGTAGCCAGCGCATTAGTCAGGCCAAACGGCATTACTAGAAACTCAAAATGCCCGTGATGTGTTTGAAAGGCAGTCTTACAAATGTCAGCCTCATGCATGCGAACTTGACGATATCTGGAACGGAGGTCGAGCTTCGAAAAAAAACATGCACCAGCGAGCTTGTCAAGAAGTTCCTCCACCATAGGAATGGGAAATTTATTTTTAATTGTCATGTTATTCAGGGAACAGTAATCCACACACATACGCCAAGAACCATCCTGTTTTCTAACCAAACGAACAGGCGAGCTATAAGGTGACAAGCATAGTGTGATAGCACCTTGCTGAAGCATGATGGCACATTGCCTCTCGAGTTCGTCTTTTTGGATATGGGGATATCGGTAAGGGCGGACCGCCACAGGAGCAACAACGTCTGGTAGGAGATGAATCTGATGGTCCAATCGACACGGAGGAGGAAGACTTTGAGGTGGCACAAATAAATCCTTAAATTTGGCTAGTAGCGCCCCCATAAGATCCAACACAGCAGTAGCGAAAGATCCTAGCACCGGCTAAGCGGAAGCCAGAAGCCCCTCCCTAATTAAGCGGCAACCCAGGCGCTCAATGGACATATTGAGATTGACAAAGTTGAACATGATGTCCCCAAACAGCTGAAGCCATTGGACACCAAGAACCACGTCAAGCTCTGCCAAATCAATGCAATAACATTGTAAACAAAAGGGTTCGCTGCTAATAGCCACATTGACAGCAAGACAGAATCCAGCAGTAGGAACCTTGTCGCAATTTGCTACCCGAATACGAGCCCCTGGTCGTGGTAGGAGGGAAAGACCTGTTGTCTGTGCTGCTGCGATGCTGATAAAATTGTGAGTGGAACCCGAATCCACCAAAGTGATAAAGACCGAGGAGCCAATGCGGACAGAAAGCTTTAAGGTTGCTTCCGTGCCAATGCTCGTGAGAGCATGCAAGGAGATTTGTGGCTCCAAATCAACAACGACGGCATCCTCAGGCACTTCATCTTCGTCCATGACTTCCAACCAAAACAAACGTTTACAACAGTGAGAACAACCAAAGCAAGGTTCATCACAATTAAAACAAAGACCTTTTGCCCGCCTGTCAACCATCTCCTAGGGTGTGAGCCGCCGAAAACGGCCCGCTAACGTGCTCGGTGAAGACGCGGCACTAGCTGGCTCGGCTAGAGGGAGAGACAACTGCCACGGCGGACGAGGCAGCAACAACACACTTTGTGCGGCCGCCCTAGAGACTGCATGGTCAAGTGGCAGCCCAGGTAGAGGGGGTTGACTAAGTGCACCCGAGGACCAAAGGATGCGGTAGTGTCATTTGGCCGCATGAGCCAAGCTGACTGTTGTATCCAATGAGGACAGTCTCTGCATTTGCACATCCTCTAGTAGCAACTCCGCAAGGCCGCCCAAGAACAAACCAATCTCATGATCTGGTGTAAGGTTGTCAGCTCTACACAAGAGTCGATAAAATTCATTGATGTAGTTGTCAACAGCCTCTGTTCGATAAACCTCCCTAGAGATATTAAGAGATACTATATTAAATACCAACTAACAAGGAAACAAACTCTTGGAGGACAACTACTAATTTTTGCCAGTTGGGCCTTTCCGTGACAATGAACATGAGGATATCTCGAGGTTTATAAGTTGCTGGTGTGTGTACTCAAGTTTTAGAAGTACAATTGTACAACTAATTTAATGCATTGACCACTGAGGTTACTTCTACACAATACATGAAAAATTTTCACACTGATAGCCATCTTGCAGCTATGAATTCACTCTGTTCAACTCAAATCTTTGTCATTATTAAAGGCCTATTCATTATCTTTGTAAGGAAGACATAAAACAAAAATAGTTGGCAACCAACCTTTATACTTGAGTACCTCCTTTTGCCTGATTCAGAATCTCTTCCTGTGTTCTCTTGGTTGGGATTTATGTAATCAAGAAGATCGGATACACTGCAAGGTAGCGCATTTAACATGACAAACTAAATAGGATAATTACTTTATACTACACATAACAAGTTCATTCATCTCTAAATTCTCAAAAATTTTGAAAAAATTAGAGTACATAGAGAAAGACATATTATGGCACACCAAAAAATTTAATGAGAAAATATGACCATATGTAGGAGAAACAAAAAAAATAAACAACCAACAAATATATATGTTAGTTTGAGCTTGTTTATTTTTTCTCCTACATATAGTCATATTTGCTCATGAATTTTTATAGGTTTTCATTAGATGTATTCCTCCATGTCTTCTAATTTTTTTATAACTTTTAAGAACTTAGAAATATTTGAACTTATTATATATAGTAAGCACTACATGTAGTGCCAAATCCGTGTCCAACTAAATACATTGGTACACTAGCACACTGCAAAACACATTCGATATGTTTCTCTAAGTTATGATGGTTTAATTGGTAAAACTAGAAAAAGCTTGTACCTTAGATGTCCTTTGCTAGCAATTGATGCATCAGGTTTCCGAGTTCCATTGCGTGCAGCTTCTTGTTGCTCAATAACTTTTGATTCAAAGTATTCAAGCCATGCAGCAGCATCCTGCAATTAGAAAAAGCAACAAGATGAAAAATGTTTTTGAAAATAACAAAAGAAGATAAATTCCTTCTTTTTCCAAAGAAAATGGAAGAATTTATTCCACACATGTGTGTGTGTGAGCGCACACATAGAGGATAGCTAATCTTTTCTGCATATCAACGTGTTGTTTCATAAAAGTAGACCTGAGTCCGTAGATCATCTGGTCCAAGCTTTGCCCGAAGGATTTGCAATGTTGTTTGTTCATGTTGAACACTTAAGGAATAAGCTTCCATCAATGAGAGTGCAATAGCTATGGCATGGTAGCTCGCTGCAGTCTAAAAATAACATAAGAGCATGTAAATTTCAATTAATAGTTAATTATGAAAAAATGGTACAAGATAATCCAAGCATTGTCATCTGCTGTTTTTCTGGTGCTGGAATGTACAATTACAAATCTTGTTAACAAAATTATCAGATCAACACTATGGAACTGCAAAGCCCCCTTTCTCCATTGACTTGCATATTTACCTATCTAGAAGGATCATACCAAATTTTGATCCATCTAAAGTAACTCCTAGCAAATAGCATTTGGAGATATATCTCCTTCAAGCACCATGCACCAACTTGATGCTTTTATAACTCCAAAGCTAGTGTCATGATCAAGCACACATATGATTTTGCTTTGACCTAGCTATCAAATTAAAAGTGTATAGGGGTGAAAATGGATCACATTCAGATAGGATAGTGGTCATACCAAATCCCATATTTTTTAATCGAATTTGGATATCATTTGGGCTCAAATATGGATTGGATACTTACCAGAGACAAATATGCTTCAGATTTCACTTAATTAAATACTCCATCTATTTTCAAATAGATATTATTTTAATTTCTAGCACTAGAAACAAGATATGAAATAAAAAGACCATAGTAGTCTCATTTAATAAACTTTATTAATTCTTTTTTTAACTCTCTAAACTACATATTGATCTTTTCAAAATGAAGAGTATATAGATAGTGGTGTTTAAAATTATCTCGAAATTGTAGAATGTTATCTATTTGGTAACAAAATAAAAGAGCTAGAATAACATCTATTTTAAAATGGAGAGAGTATTTCTACTACTTTATAAATTTTTGATTTACCTGAAAAGGTTTAAATTTCTATTTTTAAAGAGGAAATTACACAAAATTAGAAGTAATACTGTCACCTAATTTATACAAAGAACAAAGCTCACAATTGTCACCAATCATATTCAACATGCCCTTGAAAGAAAGGAAAATTTCTATATTAAAATATTGAAGATTATTACCTGGATATGATCAGGTCCAAGTAATCTTTGGTTGCATTTTAAAGCTTTATGCAAGTATCTGAGAGCTACATGCACATTGCCCAATCCTTCCTCCATCATGGCTACATTGATATATGTAGCAGCTGTATTTGGATGAGATGGCCCGCATGTAAGATGTAGGAGATATAACGCACGCTTGACATACCTAATTTTCACCAGAAGATAAACCAATTGTAGATACTGTCGGAATTAATCTAAACCATCAGGACTACACATTCCATAAGAACTATCAAACAAACAACAGGAAGAATGCACACTGTACATTAAGATCCTTATTTTTTCAAAGAAATGTGAGTTTTAAGAATATCTAGGAGTTTTAAGAATATTTAAGAAACAACCCCCAAGACAAGCTCATAAAGAAACAACTGATACTAACATCCTTAACTTTAAAATATTTACAAGTTTAAGAAAAATTATCAAACAATCCATTTTGAGGTCAGAAATGTACATTATACTTGTTTTCTATGCTTCCCTAAAGAACATAAAAAATTACCATCCATTTGTGTCTTAGCAAAGATATTTGGCAAGGAATCACCTCCTAAGGATTCACTAAACATCTACTCAATTCCTAAGATCTATTAGTATTGCATTTCATGGTAATATTATTGAAGGTATTCATAGTTCAGATGTATCTCCTTGTTATAAGTATCAAAAAATGACCTGAGAACTGAGAAATAATATTCAGTATCACCATTGTCGTCTTGGCAATCAGATGTATGTTCAGTGCATCACAATATTTAAGTGTAAAGAGAGACAACTGAATCTGCATATATGCAATGATAAGTTTGTGAAATAACAGTAAGATACTGCTATACAAGTAATCAATGTTAAGATTTGAAAAAACACCAATAACTTTATTGTTAGACCAATAGGTCTATATATGGACAATTATACAAGTCCAAAAGATATAGGACTCTAATATGAAAGAGCAATCCCAATCGAACACATGCACATACCCATACATCATAACATCCACCCTCAAACTCAAGATGGATCAGGAAGCTTGAGTTTGAAAAAAAAAAAAGTATGCTACTCCTGAGTTTGTGGTTTAGTAAAGAAGTCTGCAAGCTAAAGCTTAGAAAACATATAGCAAAGAGAAATAGTCCATTAATGACAGTGAAAACGAGTGAATGAAGCATCAACACCAATGTATTGATCCAACCCATGTTTCACTAGATCATGAGCAATATGAATAATACTACTGTTATCACAAAACAACAAAGTAGAGTTAGACAACACAACACCAAGATCTACAAGTAACCAACGAAACCAGATGACCTCAGCAGTCATACCAGCCAGAGCTCGTAACTCAGCCTTATCACTAGAGCAAGAAACAACAATTTATTTCTTCGACTTCCATGCAAGTAACAAAGTCGCAAGAAAAATGCAATAGCCAGTGATGGAGCACCTGTCAATTGGATCACTAGCCAATTGGAATCAAAGTAAGCCTGTAACTGAAGGGGACTAGTACGGTCAAAGAAAAGGCCATGAGCAAATGTCCCCCATAGATAGTGTAACACACGAAGATGAGCATAATCAACAGAGGTCAGAGCACTAACAAACTGATTGAGCACATAAACAACATGAGAAATATCCGCCTAGTAACAGTAAAATAAACAAGACTCCCAACAAGCTGTCTATATTGTGATGGATTTGAAAGGGATGTGCCATTAGTTGGCCATAACAAAAGATGTAGCTCCATGGGAGTGGCAGCAGCCTTGGAATAAGTAAGACCAGAGCAAGATAATAAGTCCAAGTGTACCACTATTGTGAGAGATAAAAACCATCATTTGTCAAAGAAATCTCAATCCCCATAAAATATCAAAGAGATCCAAAATCAAACATCATAAATTGCTCGCTAAGATGTTGCTTCACGGAAGCAATAAGAGCAAAATCATCACCGGTGATAATCATATCATCAATGTATAGCAAAAGAACGTCCGACCACATGAAGTGTGAACAAATAAAGCAAGATCGTGCTCCCAGGAGACAAAACCAGCCTTCAAAATAACTGAGCTAAAATGCTCAAACCAAGCATGTGGAGCTTGTTTGAACCCATAGAAGGCACAACGAAGGCAACAAACATAACCAGGTCTACAAGAGAAACCCGATGGAGGTTTCATATACACCTCCAGTAAGTCACCATAAAGAAAACCATTTTTCACATCTAATTGTGAAATCATCCACTTATGAACAACGGCCACAACAATAAGTGTGAAAATAACCATATGAGCAATAAGAGTAAATGTCTCATTATAATTACGACCATGTTTCTATTGAAAACCATGAGCCACCAAGAGAGCCTTACAGCACTCAATAGACCCATCAGAACGAGTCTTGACCTTATAAACCCACTTATAGGTAATTGGCACATCATGATGAGGGAGTGGAACAATATCCCATGTATCAATGTGCTCTAAGATAGCAAACTCTTCACTCATAGCCAACTGCCATTCAGGAACTGCAACAGCCTCTCAATAACTGTAAGGCTCTTGAATGTCAATAACAGCAACAAATCCCAAAGTGATCAAGAGCAACAATAGTACTATGATCACGAAGATCATACTGTGGTGCAAGAGTAGACTAGCAATGTTGTGGGAGGATCATGGCAAGGACCTCATCAAAGCTAGTTGGGCTAGGGGATTTTGGAACATTTGCAAGAGGAAGAGGACGAGAGTGTAGTGGTAGGGAAAAGGAGAGATAGTAGACGATGGCAAGGGAGAAGGTTCAACAAGTTCAGATGTAGTAGTAGCGGTAGGGGATGATTCAAAAGAAGAAAAGATACTGTCTCAGCAGGAGACATGACCATGTGGATGAAGGAGAATCATAAAGAGGATGATCCTCAATAAAAGTAACATCCGAGAAAAATGAATCTGACGAACTAAGGGATCATGGCATCAATAACTCATATGCTCAAGACTATTAACCAAGAAAGACACACTTGACATATTGAGCGAACAACTTGGTTCGTTCATGAGGTTAACAAGTGCAACCAAAAACACGAAGATGATCATATCATGAAGAATCAAAGAGACATCCACTCGGACTAAGACCCTTAAGAATGAAAGAGGGTTGAAGATTGTTGAGAGAAATAGCAATAGAAACTACTTCAACCTAAAAATGTAGCTAAACATGAGATGCAAGAAGAGTACAGGCATTTTCAATGATATGACGATGTTTGCATTCAGCAACACCATTTTGAGTATGAGTACCTGGACACAACAGTTGAGGAATAGTCCCTTGGATAGAAACTGACTAAAAGTAGTATACAAGTATTCTCCCCCAGAATCAGAACAAAAAAATTTTGACTGCAGTGGAAAATTGGGTGGAAATCATGGAGGTAAAAGCTTTGTAGATGTGAAGAAGCTCACTAAGATGTTTCATAAAATAAATCCAAGTGTAATGAGAGAAATCATCAATAAAAATAATGTAATGTTTATGACCTCCTTTGGAAACAAAAGGTGCCGGACCACATACATCAGAACAAACTAAAGCAAAAAGAGTATCAGACCAACACACACTAGAACGATAAGAATGTTATAGTTGCTTGCCAAGCATACAACCCAGATTGAGAAAATTTGTCAATAGAGACAACCTAAAACACCCTTGTTAGCAGGAGTAGACAAGCGCGAGTCACATAGATGACCAATACAATGATGCCACTAAACAAAACTAACAGATGTAGGATAAGAGGATATTGAAGAAAGGGCAGTAAGAGCGGAAGCCGGAAGATGCAAATGATCAAGCGCATAAAGTCCCCAACGTCCCTTATGGCAACAACCAGTTCCAATGAGAGTCTCTGTGAAACAATCCTACACATAACAAGCAGAGTTATCAAAACCAATAAAACAGTTCATGTCGATAAGCTAACCAACTAACATGAGATTCATTGATAAATGAGGCACATGAGAAACATCTGGAACAATAAATTGAGAAGCATGAAGAGTGCCATGAAGTTAAAAGGTAAAAGAACTACCATCAACAGTCTGAACACAAGATGCCTTAGTGGTAGATGAGCAAGCCTGAAGATGTGAGGCATCCGGTGTAATATGAAAAGAAGCACTAGAGTCCAATATTCAATCTGAATAAATACTTGATTGTGGGGTATGAGCAAGTGTAGCTGAGTTGGCATAACCTGATACTGAGATGATTCAAAAGAAGCACCAACCAAGCCCATAGAAGTTCGAGCAATCTGAGACTGAGCAAATTGTTGAGGTAGTATCATCAACTGAGATGGAGTAGCCTATTCATCAGCAACAGAAGTAGTGCCACCACATGACTGAAGAAATCATTGGAGCTTGCAACAATCTTCTTGATATGGCCAAAGTTTTGACAATAACGACATTGTACAAATCACCGAGATGAACCTGAGGAACGGGGTGAACCTGGGGGCGGTCTAGGAAGAAGACCAGCAAGAGGCTGCCGAGCAGCCAACACTATATGGGATGAAGCCATCTGGTTAGAGTCAACAAAAGCACGAAGACATGTCTCCTCTGCTAAGAGTGAAGCAAGAGCATTCTTCGTAGTTGGAACGGTCAAGCAACTAAAATGTTGAGTCAAAATCGACTCAAACTCAAGACAAAGGCGCATGACGAACTCAAACAAGCAATGTTGCTCCTCACAAGTTCGAAGAGCAATGCAATGGTCACAACTTGGGCATGGAGATGGGGACATAGAGTCCATCTGACACCAAATAGAGTAGAACTAATTATAGTAATCTTCGATCGAAGAGTCCTGTTGCTGAAGAGTCGATTTCTGCTGGATCAATGAACATCGACGAGCATGGCTACTGGGAAGATATGGATGTTGTAAGTACTCCCACATCTCCTATGCTGAAGATAAATCGCAGAATTTCAACCAGATGGAAATCTCTGCACTCTTAACAAAGAATAGTCTGAGTACGAGCTCCATCCATAAGCCATTTCTCCATGACCTCAAAGCCAGCTTTGTCATCTGGTTGAGAAGTAACAACAATATGACCCCCAAATCGCATCCCATTAAAGATCTCCTAAATGGTAGAAGGCCATTCCTTGTAGTTCCGACCATTGAGTTTGACATCAAAGGTTTGTAGAAAAGCGGAGAGCATACCGGAAGCCATGATCTTGCATAGGAAAAGAACTATGACTTGAAAAAATGGCTCAAATCAAGAACCAGCTAGAAACTGGCTCAAATCAAGAAGTTGTCTCGCAGCCCAACGCTAAATAATAGATCTGATCAAACCAAATCGAAATTGTTTCGATTCTGGTTCGATCAAGAGAGGGTGAGTAGTGACTACGGCGGTGTAGCGACTGCAACAACGGCAGCGGTGATGGGGACCACAACAGTTGTAGCGGCAGGTCTTGGGACTGTGACGACTGCAGTAGTGACGATGGAGACTACGACCATGCCAACAACAGCAGCAACAACAATGACAACAGCAATGTCGATCTAGATAGCACCAATGACGATGGCGACTATAGCAACAACAACGACGGGAAAGGGATGCCAACCACGACAACAACAGTACTGGGGGCGAAGATAGTGACTGATGTGGCGATGACGAGATTAGGGTTAGCAACTTTGCTCTGATACCATGTTAAGATTTGAGAAAACACCAATAACTTCATTGTAAGACTAATAGGTCTATATATAGACAATTGTACAAGTCCAAAAGATATAGGACTCCAATTCTAAAAGAAAAAGTATAGGATTCTAATACGGTAGAGTAGTCCTAATCGAACACATACACATATATATACATCATAACAATCAAAACATCTATGCTTGACAACATATCAAGAATATTTTATTCTTTTCTTTTGACAACTATCAGCAACATGTTAGAGCACTGAATTAGATAAAAAATACTATAAGATGAATCTAGATATTTAAGATTGTGTAATAAATGTAATTCTACTTTCAATAAGTCCTGAAAGGACTATTGTAGTCATCTTAAGGCCTTATTCAAATACATACATAAGGGCTGCAACAGATTATAGACTTGAAAAGAAAAGATTCCAGAACTCCGCTTACTTCAGAGCCAATTCTGTGTGTTGTAGACGGTAGTAGAACACAGCAAGGTCCCCATAACTCTTCATTGTATCAGGGTGATCCAGCCCAAGTTCCCTCTCATTAATGTCTAGGGCCTTTTGCTGATAAATAGTAGCCTACATTTTTCGCAGTACATATAGTTACTGTAGATGAGCAAAAGCTAAGATAGAAAAGCATATCATAAACTTTATAATGGCCATGTAGCATTTGATGAATAAACGAGAAATAAAAGAGGACAGAGGGAGTAGTTCTCATACTACAGAAAAAGTTGCACATTTGTGACTCAGTTTATCCTAATTTCCCAGTTTCCCACAACATATACATCATGGCTCTTACATATTCCTCTCACAAAAATTTTTTATATCCAGTTCTTATATAAAGTAAATTAAGTATGGTCGGTTCAGTATTGTTGCTCTCAAAAGTTAAACACATTCTTACCATCATAAAAAGTTTGATGTATTGGTTACTTTGCTAAGTTTTCATATTGAGAAATGTTTAGCACTTCCCTCAAGGTTGAACCGGTACTTTATCATTTTGTCGAAGTTTTCAAAACATGCTAAATAGTTGAATGATGCTACCCAAAAAATAATCACATACCTGATTAAAATCACCAGTGTGGTACAGAACAACAGCTAGCAGACTATAAGCTCCAGCTGTCATTCGGTGGTAGGGACCACACACTGTTATGAGCTTAGCAAGTGCCTGCATTGATACAGAGCAAAATAAGGAGTACACAATGTATTATATCTACAAATTCCAAAAAATTAGACATGATTTTATGAAAGAAAATACCTTTGTGCCATAATTGACAGCATCTTCAAGTTTGCCTTTGTCAAGGGCAGTTTTAGATGATTCTAACAATTGTCTTCCATCTGCAGATGAGCATGCAACTTGCTGCAGATTATTTAAGAAAGGCATGTTAGTTCATCTGTATGCATTTCATATGTTACCTTCTTCTATGCACAACAAAGTCTCGAGCAACATCAGGACAATTGTGACTATCAATTGTCATAACTAATGCTGATCGTAAGAAACTAAGTATAGCACAACCACCTTGGAATTGTGTATGTTGAGAAAATGAATATGGCAAAATATTTATCATATATTTGCAAACCTTACCTTATGTACAGGTACCAGACTAATAACGTCTTGCTTTTGAAATGGAAATGCAGAATCCATAACAACATCTCGTGGTGCCAACTCAATGCCCACCTATAAAAATGCAGGTTATCCTCAACTCAGCATCATCAATTGTGAATTGTAAAAAGAACTGCGAACTACGAAGTTAATTAATACCTTGTGACATAGTCCTCTCAGGATAGCATATTTCCTAACATCATGGTAATGTTGCACTGTAAGCTCAAATTCATATCTCTTTTTCAAGAAGGCCACCAGCCATCTCCACACTAGGGGATGCAGATTAGAAGAACTATTAGAGATTTCAGATTCAGGAACACCAAGAAGTAAGTTCAGTGCTGCAGCTATTGTTAGTGCTAATTGTCGAATGTCTGAAGTAGCAGCAATCACAGGACGGACGATATGCTTGAATGCTCTCACTATCATCTCATGCACGCAAAGGGATTGTACATGTGAAAGCTTCTCTGAAAGCTTCACCTAAACAAAGAACTATAGGGATAAGCATCTATAGAAACAGAATAAGTACTTGCAAAGGAATTACATCTATTCTATTCAAATGACAACAGAAAATGTTAGAAACTCACAACTTGTCCTAGAGAGCGCATCTGCAGGCCTCTGGTATGCATGAAATCTGTTAAGGTCCGACCATCAACAGGTGAAAGTTCCAATGAACCAAAATCAGCAACCTGATTATTTCCTTGGTTAGTAATTATGCATTTTAAATAGATACATACACATATAGAAAAGTTATCCATCCTTTGCATCTTGATGCATACCAGCTTAGGAAGTGCAACCTCATCATAGTATTTCAGAGCCATCTCAATCAACTCAGATGGTGACTGCGCAGCACAAGAGATTAGTTTATAAACTTCATGCAGGATAATAACAATTACCAATAACTGCTTGGCCTGGCAAGCACAATAGAACACTAAACAATCAGAAAGCTTAGATAACACTCAGAACATGAACAGACTAATGTACTTTTTCGACATAAAACAGAAGTATTTTTTTTAGAAGATAAAAAGTACTAAGCAGAAGAAGACATAAGTGTTGGGTAGAATAAATAATTCCAAAAAGGAATAATTATGTGAACTTCTATTTAGTCCATGTGTATTAGATAACCAACTAGTGCATGTTTTCTTAAATTCATTTTATAATTTTTTTTTTAGGAATTATAGCTAACAAAATCTACCAACAAAAGAGCTCAATGTTCAATTCCCTCCAAACAGATAATAAGCAGATATGTGACAAATAATGTGTGTACCTTCTGATGGAGCCCTGTTTCTGATTCTTTCAACCTTGTGAAGGCAGAATGCGGTAATAAATCCTTCAGCAAGCTTTCATTTTCTATCACCCTAGACTCTGCTTGAGTCAATTCCACAGCTGATTGCTTGACTTTTTGGCCTTCCATATCATTTTTTTCATCAGATGAACTTCTGTCCCCCAACGAAGATCCCTTTTCAGTGGCATCTGCAACATTTTTCGAGTGCTTAAGAACTTTAAGAGGCTTTCCAAGCCCTTCTATCTTTGTCTCTTTCACAGATTTGTCCGCAGATTTCTTCTTTTCCTTGTCACCACCCTGTTTTTTTTCCTTATCGGAATTTTTCTGATCCTGTAAATGCTGCACCCAGCAGGCACCAAGTTCCCATCTCATAAACGATTGTTTATCATTTTCCTCTTCCTCAAGATTTTGAAGACTTTCGATCAGCAACTTCTCAACAAAACTTTGTGCTGCAGTTAGTTCTTCCAACTTATGGTTTTGGGAAAGGTTTGGCACCTTTTTCTCTCCCATTGAATTGGCTTCATTAAGGAGCAACCTCAGACTAAAAGAATGAACATAATTTCGTCAGAAAATAAGCTACGGGAGAAGCCATATGATTTCAAGCACAACTAGAAGAATCATAAAAAGCATTGCTATGGACCTGTTAATGTTCAATGCATTTGCACCACCTTCAGGTTGATCTTTGATGTCAATCGGCTTAACAGGGCAATCCACCTTGGTTTTATCGATATGGTTAACCTTTGCTACTGCAACATACCCACAATATCTAACGCTGACAATGCCCAAACTGTCGACATCCTGCAAATTAAAGCCAAAATGAGACAAAGAATACTACTGCCAGAAGATAAGTATTAAGCAAATCATCCTAATTTAAGAGAAGTCATACATGGGCAGCTGTATTCTCGTCTGCAGTTATCCCTTTTAAAAGGTTCTTCTCCGCAAGATGCTTAGAATCCATTCCTGTAGCCCTGCTTCCATCTATCTTGGTATCCAACTTGCAGCTTGCATTTGAAGAATCTCTCGTGACAGTGATGCTAAAATTTCCCACTGTCTCAGAATGTAAAACTTCATCCATCTTGGTTGATGTTTGGACCTCTGTATTCTCCAACACATGCTTTATAGCTGAGATAGCTCTGAAGATGGCAACATCTACAAATAGACTATGAAGTAGGAATGCTCTTCTGTCACGGATTTCCCTCTCCTCGGCAGTTTTGCAAGGCATTGATGTGAGATACAAGAACTCATCCGCCCAGGGCAACATGTCACTTTTTCCATCCCTTCCCCAACCACCACCATTGCCTCCCCAAGTTTCATCCTCAGCAGGCAGGGGAGGAAATGTCAATGGTGACTGAGCAGCAATTGGAGGAACTAGCCATGTGTTCGCACGAAATCCATAAGGAAAATTTCCAAACTGCAATGTTGAAGTTATTGCAACTAAGTGATGGTATAAAAACAGAAAAGGTTTGTGAAGCACAAAGTATTTGAATAACACAAAATTCACTGGGGACATGTCTGAAAGTAAATCTAACAGTTTAGCAGAATTTCAGTGCTGAAGTATAGTTGTGACTCCTGAAACATTACAGGTAGACCAATACAGAAGAACATGGTCATGGAACATGACAATTATTATTGCATGTTAGCAAAATGTGCATACCTATACATGGAGACATTCCTACAACATAATTTTATCAAAATGAATTTTTGCTACTTGAAGTATATTGCAATTTACTTATCTCAGTTCAGATCAATCACTTGAGATTCTCAATACATACACAAGTATAAGCAAGTGGTAGTACACCTACCGTCAAACTACCATTAATGCCAAGAAAATTAAGAAAAACAGTAAAGTATGAGCAAACCTTGTTGCGTTCCAAAAAAGCCTTCATAAGATCTTCGTATGCCTAAAACATATAAAAGCAAGTCAAAGCAAAATCCACCACTCAAACTCATCATATAAATGCAGCAATAGAAAACATAAAGTGTTACAGAAAGTTCAAACTACAAAAGTTGGTCCATGAAATTTGAAAATAGTTTGCAATTTGGGAACATTAGGTAACTTTTCCCTGAATAGGCTTAACTGCTTCCAGTCCAATGTTTTTGGCAATTGTAGAAGGTGTGCACACTACATAGACACATGTGCAGAAGCATGAATGCACAAACAGAAATAAATCCTCAGTTGAAACTGGGATTAACACTTAAATGATCATTAAACATTGCATATTACTTCAATTGGTGTAGAAGTAGTAACAGTTTCTAACTTCTAACTGGAATACCAATTTTGAAAAGCCAGATACATTGGCTGCTGAAAATTAGTGTATCAAGATTATGATTATAAATGAAATCGAGTGGCATTTTACATATTACTTAACAAGTAAATGACAACAGTAATCCAGGTAATTTAGTGAGGCTAACGAACATTATCAAATGCTCTACTAAGATGCCTCAGTAGATTGACGAGATTATGGCACAGAACGCGCTGCTTCCCCAAACTGAAGAATCCCTTCTTTCGAGCTTCAACAACAATAAATTTTCCATTACAAACCTTTGCCTGTAAGTCATTTGATGATTCTCTAATTAGGACATATGTATCACAAATTGGGAAGGCTTAGCCCAAAAAATACAACAAAGATGCAACTATTTGCCCAATTTACCTCAAGAAAGAAGAGATGGTCATCGGAAGGCTGTTCTTCCTGCCGAGGCTGAGTTATTTGCCTTATAACTGAAAGAAAATTAGAAAAATCATTATCTCTCAACTGCCTTAGTTCAGATAATTACTCATATCTCATGCTCTGAATTCAAAAGAAAAAAAAGGGAATCTAAACAAGAATATATCTACTGGATAATAGAATTTGCTAGCTGGCCGTCGATCTAACTAGCTAAAGCGCACAATCCCCTAGAAAAATTTATGGTTATACCCTATGTGTACCAATCGATTTGAACAATATATCACCAACATGTTCTAATCCAACATCCCAAATGGCAAATGCTCCTTAAACCCTCCAAATATTAGAAATCAAAACCTCACACGCGCGCGACGGGCGCGGGGGGGGGTGTGGGGGGGGGTGGGGGGCGGGGGGGGGGGGGGGGGGCGGGGGGGTGTGGGGGGGCGTGAGTGTGGGCGTGGGCGTTATACTGACAGTGGAGGGGCGGGGTGAGGTTGGCGAGGGAGAAGAACTCGTAGAAGGCGCCGAGGCGGGGGCACGCGCCGCTCATCTCCACCTCCAGCTCGGGACTCGAGGAGGAGGAGGACGACGACGAGGGCTCCTTGGCCGCCGCCTCCTTCGCTGCGTCCTTCGCGGGCGGGGACGGGGGCGGAGAACCGGTGCGGCGGGCGGCGGAGGCGGCCTTGGAGGGCTCCTTGGCGGCATCGGCGGGAGGAGATGGAGGCGGAGGCGGAGGCGGAGGAGGGCCGAAGGAGGTGGTGCAGGCCACGATGTCCAGCAGCCGCCGCACGTGCGCCACGGCGCTCTCCTCATCGTACTCCTCTGCATTTTTGGTCGGAATGGAGAACCGTTAGAGCTTTAAATTTGATACCCGTTCTATTTTCTTAAGAGAAAATTACATAAACCTTGGTTATATTTTGAAACGTGTGTTAGAAAATCCCTGATTTTAGAAAAAATTCAATTTATCACAGATTTTAAGAAAAAAATATAAATTTTGTGTTTCCCTTCTCGGGCCCAGGATATCTCATAAGCACACCCCATTTTGAGTACTATTTCAGGATATAAGGTCATCTCCTTTGTCGTAAAAGTGGTCCAATCTGTCATTTATGTATCTATTTAAATAATAAGTGTCGCCTCTTCGTTTAAACGTTAAGTGTTATCTTTTATATAAATAATTACAATAAACAATTTTAACACTTAAGTAGACTACTTAAGTGATTAAATATATGTTTAAACACTTAAGCGGCCACATAAACAATTTAAATAGACTCAAATGTATAGAAAAGGTTTTTTCTTTTTTTTATTGTTTGAAATTAAGACGGAACACTCTTAACAATATTTCTTTGTATCAATTATTAATATTATTTTCTTTCCTTCTTAATCTACATGGAAAATGATTTACAATGTTATGAATATATTTTTTACTAATAATATGTAACATGTTTATAAGACCACATAAGTGCTAGCTTATCATATAAGTACTACGCATTAGGGTGACCACTCGCTTACCGCTAGGTGTTTTTTAGAACATTGGTCATCTTTTTTTTCTTGTTGTTTCACAATATAAGATCCTCATAAAAATCAAAATTATAATTAATGAGTTTTTCCATTTCTCCCATTTGAAATTTAAATGGTACTATCCTCACTCCAATAATCTCTAATGTATTCTCTCGTTTCCAAATATATGTCATTATAGTCTTCTTATTTTATTTTCAAATAAATGTTATACTATAAGTTTAAGACATATTTGTATAATTTTTTATCATGTATGTCCTTATTTTAAAAATAAAAATTTACTTTTCTAATAAATTTATCTACTAATATTACGAAGACATGCATGCATTAAAGTGTAGACAAATCTTTAATAAGATGCATTAACTAAGATTATTTTGGTCATTTTTTTATATCTTGTTTCTATTGTTAGATACTAAAATGACATCTATTTAAAAATAAGAATATTAAATAAAAGTAGTATAATCCATTTTTCTTCTCTTGCCTTCATTTCTCCCTCCTTTTATTCGTGTACAGAAGATCATACGGCTTTATACTGTGAAACTGGTGAAATACCAAAATTTATTAGAAAATAAATGCTATTTGGAAAGCTAGTCTAGGTGATCCACCGCCACCTAAAATTTTAAATCCTAAATCAAATGGTGTAGAAAGACAAACAAATAAATAAAATTTGGAGTGAACAATAACTTTTTTTCCCTTGTCTATTTACTGTTCACTAAAATTTGTTTTTTTTTTCTCATTGTATATATTGAATTTGAACTTGAATTACAGGAAATGGTTAGTATATAGTACAAAGTAGCATTGTAGTATAAACTCATGCAAAATACTATGAAAAGAAATTAAAAATGAAAATATGGTAGAGATAGAATTTAACATGTTCTATGACTTTAACCAAATCTTCTGTTCCAATGGATCTAGAATAGGAGAAATCTTTCTTGTATTCTAGATTGATTAGAATATGAAAATTGGTCAATTTATATAAAATATGAACTCTATTTCTCATTTTTTTCATAATATTCTCTAATTTTTCACAATATTTTTTAATTTAAAAGATAAATCTGAAATTTAAATCTTTTCTTTGGCCTAACTTCAATTTAATTGAGAAACTAAAATCCGAGTAAATCAGTGAAACATGGGCTTAGTGGGTGAAATTATATGTTCTTTTACCTTCCACCAAGGTGAGAATGCAGGGCTTCAACGCAGCAATATCAACTGTATCCTTCAATTGCGCATCGCGCACCTGAAATTACACGAAAGAGTTTGAACAAAATGCAATTCGAAAGTTGCCCATATCAATACTTCAATTAGAGTTTTCATTATATGTGAGTTATTTGGGCATAAGCCAAAACCCCTAAACCAAAACAAAGATTCCTTACCGTTTTAGTTGATAGTAGTTGAGGGTATTCACCATCTTAACCCGTATCTAATAGAAAATTTATTCTGAATTTGAGTATCGATATGAATATTATCTTGAACTTAAAATTACACATACTTTAAGAATTTTATATACATAGAAATGGATTGAGTGGATATTATCCATCCCGTCAAACACAACCCCAAAAAAAATATTGGTGTTGTAGTCTATAAATATGTCTAAAAGCTGGACGCTCGTGACTACCTGACTAGCTGAATTGAACCCAATCGAGCTTGATACCTAATTTTCAGTTGATCTCAAGCCTAATTGAGCTCAGCTAGAACAAAACAAGCTGATCTCAATCCCAGTATTGATTCTGATATCTAATTTGAGCCGATCTCAATCCCAATCAAGTTCAGTTTGAGCTTGGCTCAAGCACAAAACAAGAAGATCTGAAGCCCAATTTGGAGCTTATATCTCATTCAAGCCGATTTCAAGCCCAATCAAGCACAGCTTGAACTCTGCTCAAACACAAGAATGAAGCCCGTTCAAGCCAATATTGACTATTGGACTTGTTGGACTGAGCTGATCTCAAATGTGGCTCTAGTCCATATAATGACAGCAAATTTCATGTTATATGTCAATTGGGACTAATTGAGACAACTATTCGAGACAAGCTCGAGCTTAGGCACAACTCTAATTCATTAATTTCATATTGTTAACCCATATATGAGCTAATTCGAGCCGAGCTCAAATTGTGTTTCAAGCTTGAAACCTAATTCAAAAATAAGGCTCGAGCACAATACAAACCGAAGCATCCCAAATAAAAATATCTTATTGGAAAATTTTTAGTTTGGTCAAACATAAATCAAAACCGTATGGAAGCGGAAACTAACAACCATAAATCCAGACCACAAAGATGCGTGGCAAGAAAGAAACCAAGCACAAACCTTGAAACAAATTGCAGACACAAGTATCATGACTCATGAGTATCAGATTGCAAGTTTGATCCGTTAGTTTAGTCTCACGATTTTCATAAAACATAAAGAGAAGCAGAACTTTCAATTGACTGCTCTAAGATTTGCCGACTTTAAGCAGGAAATGTTTGAGTTTAGCAGCCAAAGATATATAAGACTTTGCTATATATTAGACATTTTAGATCAAACAAATCGAAAAGTAACAAAAATATGAGTGCTAGTTAATCTCATCCGATTTCCATGCAAGAATTAGCTAATTGCTGTCCGGTAAACAATCAAATATATATATATATATATCGACAAGATAAGATTAAGATAATAATTCTAATATAGCAATGGAAGGAAAATATCCAAGCACAGGTCTGATCTATCTCGACAAGATAAGATTAAGATAATGGTTCTAATATAGTAATGGAGATATGAGAAGAATTATTGCTATTTTTAAAAATCAAGGATGAAAACTAAAGGAATGCAAAGAAAGAATAAGTAAATAGTAAACATGTAATGCAAAAGAAAGAAGATACACAGTAAATATGCAAAAAAAAGATAAACAGTAAATCACATAAGAAAAATAATAAATAGAAAATAATAAATTAGAAAAACAAAGCAAATAGATAATTAGAGCAATAATATACAAAATGAACAATAATATTAAAAAATATATACTTACAAAGGCAGAAGACGAATTCTTCTACTACGTTCTCGTGTGTACAAATTCAAGTTCAATTCACGTTCAAATTCAATACATGCGTTCAAGTTCAGTACAAACCTTACACACTATGACTATCTATATAGAGTTTTTATTTAGTGCAAACCTATTTACAATATTACCTAGAATTTATTTACAAGTGGAGTAGAAGTGGAGGTAGAAGTGGAATAGAAGAGTGTTGTGTTGTGTGTTCTCTCTCTTTATATATATATATATATATATATATATATATATATATATATATATATATTATATCCCTATTAATATTGAAATATTAAATATGTCTTTACAAAACTGGAAATGGATTCATACATATCCTTTTCCATTAACTATTGCTAGTGCACCATGCAAAAAACCTACATTTATTACAAAATGACCATATCACCCTTTATGAAAATATTCCTCTCAAATATTTTATCCAAATGACTCAAATCACCTATAAATTTGTGAACAGACATATCGATTTACTTGAATGTTCTCTCTAAGATATGTTTGAACTTCCTAAATCACCACTGTATAGAATTCTTTTCTCTCCATATATTAAAATTCAATTAATCTAAGATGAAAAAGACAGCAAAAAGAAAATGCAAATCTTGGGTAGTGATCTCTTCAATTTTCATTTGAAGAAAACATGGAAAGGAGCTAGGAAGGAAGCTAAGATTAATATAACCATCTAATTATGTATGCCCCATTTCTCACAAGGGTATATTTGGAGTTATAGGAATGTTAGGAAAACTCATGGTGGGATTTCTATTATCTCAACAATTGAATTTGGCAACTTTTGGACGAAAAATATATAATCTCACCTTAGTATATTTTAGAGGAATATATATGATATTTCAATATTAATAAAAATATTTATGCAATTATGTAATTTGACAAGGGCTTCTCCATGATTCCCCCAATTTGAATTCCCTGTTTTTCTAAGAATTTTCGGTTCATGCAGCAACAAGCCAAAACAAAGAACCCGTAGAAACCAAACAAATCAAACACACAAGTCTTATATGTACTTTTCTCTTCTTATCTTATTTATAAATGTACGTCGTTTTATATTTTCAAAAAAAAATTCACATTCTTTTTTTATGCTCTCTCTCTTCTCATAAATTAGTCAAACATTTATCTAACCATAATTAATACACTAAACAGATTTTAATAAAATTAGATTGATAATTTCAAAGTCACATTTGAATCTAAAACAACAAATATTTATAAACAAAGAGTATCACATAACAAATTTGACCCTTTAATTTAGTTTCACGTTTCTATAAAACACAGAAAGAAGCATAACTTTGGATTGACAGCCCTAAAATCCAATTTTGTGCAGGCTACGTTAACAAGTCAAAGACATATATACCTCATGCGAGAGGGAGTAGTTTGTGATGGCACATGTGACAGTGTTGACGCACAACAGCCGCCTCATATCAATGATCCTATCCGTTGAAATTCCCTACTCACACACAAAAATAAATAAATAAATAAATAAAAACAAAAAGTAGGAAAAATTAGATAGAGCTCCTATAATGAATGCAGAATCAATCTCGTATGCCACATACGCTAGACGTAATCAAGCTTTTTTTTTCATAATCTTTTCTTTTTATCTTTCCATTTATATCTAATATGTTTTTTTAACTGGCGTTGCATCTGATACAGCACAGCAAATCCTACACCTAAGCTGGACTTTGGGAACATTATGAAAATAAGCATACTAATGTCACTGTATATTTACAAACTAAAGTCCATCTCTCCTTTACATAGAGAAAAATGCAGATGTTCTATCAAATTTTAAGCATTGCATTTGCTTTTTTTTTTTTTCAGGAAATCAGTAGGGGAGTTTGCATTTGCTTTTATTGATGTGGTTTTGTAAATACATTCACAGAGAGCACAAGTCAAATTTAGACATAACTTTTGTTATTCTAAAAATTTCAGATGTTCAGAAACCAAATCTCCATTTATGGGTTTGATTTGAATCTATACATTTTGACAAATAGCCATGCAAACTGATATGTAAATCTCAGTAAAATAAATAAATAAATGCCATGATAAATTGAAATGATAAGAAAAAAACCTTCAGAATGACATGACACTCATCTGGGAGGTTTACAGTGATGTCAATTGCCACAGGCAGAACTGAAATCAGAAGAAGATTTAAACAAATAAGTTTTAGCAACAACATCTAGCTAATTAATATAACACAAAAAATCATAATGTTTCAACATGTACCCTTCTCATCTTTCTTCTTCTTCTCACCCTTGGCCTTTCCTCGCTTGCTTTTGGGCGCCATAAGCGCGCCGAAGGCCGACTGAGCTCAGTATAACTGCCACACCTGCAGCACATGCACAAACAAAACTTAAAAAAGCATCGGTTCGACACTAATCAATTAAACTTAAACAATACGCACTTTTGGACAAATATAAGGATTTGATAACTCAGCATGACTAAGGATATGTTTCTTAAAAGTAAAACATAGCAAAAACCTTTCTATCTTGCAATTCCACACAAACAAATCCGTCATGACAGACCAACAATAAAAAAGAAAACACACTTCATGTTTCTTCTTTTAGTATTGCATGATAGTAGGGTTTAATTTTTAACGGAAGGTAGGAACAAGCGATGATCGTGACGTATACATGTAACATATGACAACCAAACTACAACTTCACCTAATTAAACTGCCTAATTAAGTATTGAGCAGAAGAAAGATTGAACAATATTTCGACGACTATTTACAGAAAAGTACAATGAAGACAAAATGAGCTGTCCTGTCCTTGACATGTATATACCACTCAAACAAGAAAACGAAATCGTATTTTTTGTGTATTTGTTCAACTTACGCTTTAATATTGACCATAAAAAAAAGTATGGACAAAGCCGGGAAGAATTCCAACAAAAAAAAGTTATTTGCACTATTACCACAAGATGAACTCAAATATTTTCTCTCCTACTCTCTCTTCCAGAAGAGAATATTTCTCTTCAGGAAGGCAAATATTTGCATAGGTCGTACAAGAAAAGCCACAATAAGTCAAGAATTTGGTTCAGACCATCAACGAAGGGATAAGAGTGGTACAACCAATGGACCAAGAAATCCAAGCATTTTCTATAAAAATTAAAATATCGAGCTAATTTTTTGTAAAATAAATAATATAAAGAACTCACAAAAAAAAGGATTTGAAAGAGAATTATACTACAATTACAAGCGGCGCAGACAACACAATTATGGAATTGTAAGATAATTATACGGTGATGTGAATAGAAGAGTTCAAATTTAACATTCAAGATAAGTAAATGTCAAGTAAACTCAATTTGTTCCCTTTAAAAAAAACAAAAAATAAACTTAGTAGTTTGCAAACAGTTCAAAAGAAAAATTGGAAACAATGAACAGAACATAATTCAAAAGAGGCAATTCGAGACAAGTAGCAGTTATATTCAATATTGTTTCAGCTTTCTTAACGTGCAACCAACAAAAAGGGAAATTAAGACTCAAATTCATGCTCTTGCAAATATAATTCCAAAACAAAAACCAATTTTGTGGATATATAAAGCACAACAAGAAAAGACAAGAATCAAAATGACAAGCTTCCAACATTTGCCTGAAGTTTTACCAAGGACAAGACAGAAATTAACTGTTCAGAATACAAAAATCCTCAGCAAAAATTCACCAACAACATAAGTTTCAAGCCAATAATTTACCAAGGCAGACACTGGAAGTCGCAACACCAGGAGGACCTCAAGAAGTATGAAAGCACAATAAGCTTAATTTGCAAGTAATTAAGGGAGCAATAGAGAAGTGGCTAAAGAATGGAGCTTCAGGCATTATTGGAATAAGAGAAGAGAGCAAAAATGACAAGCTTCCAAGATTTGCCTCAAGTGTTACCAAGTGTTCATAACAAAAATAAAATCCTCAAAAAAGGCAGGACGGCTGTGCATAGATGAGAAACCAAGAACTGAATCTAGTTTCAGGAATTTACCAACTCGGAGCACGCCGGAATTCACAACTTCAGAAGGACTTTCCTCAAGAAGTATATGAGAGCACAATAAGCTTAATTTGCAGGTAATGAAGTGGCTAAAGGATGGTTTCTAGGAACTAGGAATTAATGGAGTAAAGGCATTATTGGGATAAGAGAGAGGACAGCGGAGAGAAAGGAGTAGTGAAGAGATAGAGTAGTAGTAGTAGTGGGAGACGAGAGAGGGAGGAGGGGAAGTGAGAAGTGAGGGAGGGAAAGATAACGAGAGGAGGGAGGTTGATAAGGGGGGAATGGTGGAGATTTGAGATAGGGTGCTGATTGGCCGCTTCTGCACCCGGGCCGGGCCCCCAAAATTTCTATATTTGAAGGCTTTAAACTTCGAAGAGAGTTGGTGAGATAGAAATGTATAACTTAGCATGGCTTCCAGTAGTTGGACCTGAGCAAATCTAGCACAGCCCGGTTAGCCGAGCTCAAACCCTGCGGGCTTCGCCTAGTTTTAGCATCAAGCAGACTTAGAGTTTAGGGTTTAATGGTTGAGACAGGTCTGTGATTAGCTTAACCCAAATAGACTAACCATTGGATTGGGCTAAGCCCCAGGCAGCCCAAATGCAATGTGATTTTTTACAACCAACATAGAATTTGCTCATGTCAAGTCTAGAGCCCACCTAAATATCCAACTTTCATACTCAATACTTGAAACACTCTATCACATCCTCTTTGGTCTACCGGGCCGGGTTTGTAGTTTAGTAGTTGGTGGCTCAATTGAACCTAATTTGATTCTAGTATGATTGTGTTTTATAGTGTAAAAATGTATCATACTAATCTAATATAATCTAACTTAATTAGACAATCTTGCGCATAGCTCAATTTACTCGAATGCAACAGGGCTTTTTGATAACCTCACACCAGCCCGGCATGGTCCAGGATTTGATCAGGGCCACCCTAGAGCATCCAAGTATCGATGCATGCTACTTTCTACCTTCGTACTCTCCTGTCAGATCCATTTTAGCCTCGACTTTCTTTGGGAATTTTTTTTACAAATAACTCAACAAAAAAAAAATCAAAAATTAACTCAAAATTTTTAAAAATTTCAAAACTGACATTCAGTAGTGAGTTGGGCCTCACGACTGATTTTCAGTCGCTATCCGGATTAGCGACTGAAGATGTGGCACGACTAAATGCACCGATGGTCCAGAATCGTGCCACACAACCTTGCTAGCGACTGAAAACTGTATATAAGCGAACAAATATTTGGTAAGGTCGTGAGTGGGATTCGAACCCTAGACCAGCGAGTGAGAGAGCATTCTCCAAACCAACTAGACTAGGACATATTTATGAAAGTTATTGCCATTACACAGAGTAATACTTCATTTAATCATTGATTGCTTAAATGCAAACAACACATATCATATTATTGTTTATTCTGGTAATAAGTGTCCTATGATTGCAAAACGATATATTTTTAATATAGAAAGCTGAATCTTGGAGACAACTTACTTCATAATATCATATACTTTTTATATAATTTTAATTAATATATAATTATAAAATATAAGGATTAGAATTGTATCTTGATTACTGCAAAAAGTTAAAAGTATTTTCGATGGCAACATATATATGCGCATAAATATTTTCGATGGCAACGTAATACTTTATGAATGTTACTTTTGTAAGATTTAAAAGTATTTGATATTATTTAGTAAAATATAGAGAAAGCTTTGCAGAGATATTTATTAATTTTTATATCGATGTAGTACTATGCAGTCAAGAGTATGGGTGCGTTTTTCTTCTTGGAAGCATTAATCTTGCAAAGTGTGACAAATCAAGTAGCGAGGATCAGCATGCTGATGAGATAGGGTTTTAGTTGTGACCCTCTCTCGCAATTGAAAGTTAGGGTTTCGGTTTCCATAGAAGAGTACAGAGGCTAGGGTTTTGGTTTTCAGTACAAATTCTTGATGTGGTAGATAAAATAGAAAGTTACATGCATTTGTGATAGTTGCAAAGACAATTGGAACGAGGCCCACAACAGCAAAAGGTGATCAAACTGCAGTGCGCCACGTGATCCGAGTAGAGAGTGTCAATCTCGCCTAGAAGGTTATTTATAGTGTTCCTCTCTACCACATTCCAATCCGGGTCGAGCCACAACATGTAATTGTATTTATCCCTCTCCTCTTCGTGGCCACAATGTAAGTAATTTCTACCAGTAGTGTCATAGGCCCAAGACGTACATACTATAACATCACCTCGACATCTGCACATAAAGTCATATGTGTCGGAGGAATCATCGGGCCAGTTGAACTCCTCCGCAGGATGCGTTGTTGGGTATGTGTCTCCATGGAAAGAGCAATAACAAGGACGTTTGCAGCAACACATGTGTTGAACGTCGTGCGTGTTGATCGAAAACTCCTACATGAAGTCGAGCTGCTCATGAAGTCTTTTCTTTCTGCAGATAAGACAGAGTATCGTACGTGCAGCCTTTGTGCTTCACTTACGGTCGAGCCAAAGCAGAAAGTGCACTTGCGAGCATCTTCCCTCGAACACTCTAAAAATCTCCTCCCGTAGTCACCCTAAATGGAGGATGTGGTAGTCTTCGGCAACAAACAGCAGTTGCAACGACATGGCCCTGAACTTTGGCCTTCATCCTACAAACAAAAGTGAATAACCCAGAAAGTAACACATAAATTGGCGCTTCATTTATGTGAGATTATGTACTTACCTTGGTGCGCTTCTTCTCTGGCCACGGCTACTGTCGCCCACCATGTTCGTATGGGCGTGTGAGGGAAGTGTGAGTTGTGTTCAGAGCTCAACGACTTAATTTATAGAAGTGCAATTCATGAAGAGTTCAATCGTTGGTTGGATGTATTTGTAGGAAAGCAGATGTCTCTATTGAAAAGATGAAAGGTACAAAAGCTGAAAAGTGGAAAAGACTAATCATATAAAAGCTGAAAAGTCAAAAAGCAGAAATGTAGAATTGTACAAAAGTAGAAAAGTAAAAAAGTATGAAAGATGTATTGTATAAAAGTTGGAAAGCTGACAAAAGCCTACAGAAAACTGAAAAGTATGATAAAATCCTACATCAAACTACTGCCCTTCCCCTCTGTGGCTGGCCCTGATACTCCGATGTTGTGTAGCGAGAGGGGGGCTGACGATCCCTGACGCACCGTCTCCTCGCCGATGGTGTCTGCGCAGATGGCGAAGCTTGGGAAGGCTGTGTCGGCTGCGTAGGTGGTGGAGTATTAGCAAGAAAGTTAGGCTGTGTAGGATGCTGCTGTGTCTGGTTGAGAGGCTGGTGCCACGTAGGAGTATTGAGCTCTTCATCCAAAGAGCTATCGGCAGGCACGACACGCAGCTGTGGAGGTGGAGGGCGCGATGACGACGGGGGTTCGTTGGTGGCACATGTGATGAAGGACCAGGTGCCGATGGTGATGGTGGGGGAATTACGGTCAAGCGAGGTGGCAGCAACACTCTTAATCGACCAGAATCTGATCGACTTGTCGCTTGACATCTGCACAATACGTGTCATATCGTCACTGGGCACACCCCACTGTCGCGGATCTTGACCATCATGTCACGTGCACCGGCAGAGGTGGCGCCGAGGGTGTCGAGCTACATACACGAATTAATGCAATTATAGAATGACAATCCATGTGAAAGTAAGATTGCAGAGAGTTAAAGAACTCACGCAAGAGTGGATTTGCCCTGGAAGGTGTTGATTGAAATCCTTGTTGATAGTGGTAGGACGGACGGGCTCATCAGGCGCAGTTGGTGGACTGCCCGCCAATTGGTAGAACGTCCGAGGTCGGTACCACGATAGGTATGTAAAATGGATGTCGTGGTTATAAGGTCTGTCCTCCGCGACCGTCTGTGTGTGGGCCTAATCCATCCACTCCTCTACATAAGGCCGCTGTTGATGAACAAAATCGTCCCTTCCTCGATTGCTTGCACACAAAACAAATTCGTGACATAAATCATTTATAAAGTCACGTGCAAAAGTAATGCATATTGGACATGCACGTACTCGTGAACATGGTGCGGGATATGTCGGGAAGGCGGCACTGGAACATGTTGGCGTAGGCTAAACTAGCGCATAACTTGCTCAGGGGAGTACCACTCAATCATGTGCGAGAAAAGTAGAAGAACCTGGGTACGCCGGTAAGCAGCATCCTGTGTACAAAGAGAAGAAAGGCCAACTGGTGCGATGGACTCCACGTGCTGCTGTGTCCACGGATCCTAGATGATGCTGTCGTCGAGGAGCAGATCGAAGCTTGTGGCGTACAAAGGATAGCAGAGGTGCGCCTGATCCGTGGACCACCTCAAATTCAATCTAACCCACCTCCATCCCATCACGGGGCCATCCCTCATATCACCGGCCAAGGTGAACTCATCCCACAGCACTAGCGGTCGGTCGACGGGGAAATGCTCGTACGACCACATCTGCAAGAGTTTACCCCGCGAAAAGAGAGTTCACCTGGCCTCTGCTCATGGCGTCGCACAATCCCCTATAGGTGTGACAGAGTATAGCGGATCCGAAACTGAATTGCGGCATGTGCCCCAGCTCGGAGTCGGCAATACTCCTAGCGAGCTGAATGAACTGCCGCTCGCAGATGTCTCCGTAGGTGCCAGGGAAGAGCAGCCACCCAAATAGGTACAACAAGTACGCCTCAAGGTGGCGCCTGAGGACCTCCTCTGGAGGGCCACAGGAGCGCAACATCGCGGACGGCGAGCAGGTTACTCTGGGGAACTCCTCTAGTCTGCGGAAAACCCCCTTTGGCCCTACGCCCTTGAAGCACTACAGGAAATCCAGGCGCTATGCAGCTCTGTCGGTGGCCGCAGGGACATATATGTCCCCGCGGATAGGCAGGCCGAGCAGCATGCTGACGTCCTGCCGCGTGATGGTGATCTCATCGAAACTGAAGTAGAAGGTGTGTGTCTTGGGCCTCAATCGGTCCACAAGCGCACTAACCAGGGATTGATCAAAGGGGAATCGCAGAGCCCAATCTACCATGCGGGTGAACAACAGCAGTCCGGCCTCGAGCAAATGAGGCGCGAATCACTCATCCAGAGGCCACATCTCCCACCGTGTCCTCATTCGAAGAGCTGGCAGAACTATGCCCTGTAGAAGGCGCCGAGCATGGTGACGCTTGATGGTGCTGTGCAATCAGCTCAGGAAGCTGATGATCGTCTGCCATACTTGTAGTTATCACATATTGATCGACAAATTGAAATATTACAATTAATTAACATACATTCAGTATTACTTACAGTTTAAGGAAAATCACAACAATGCATTGCAACAGTACAGTTTAATTTAAGGAAATTCACAACAACTCATACAGAAAAAAGTGAATTGCTTCAGTTTCTCTAAGAAGTTGATGTGCCTGCCACCTGCGGGCATCGGTGTCTTATATGATCAGGCTGCCTGCAAGCGGTGCATCTACGTAGGTCATCTTCACGCTCCACTGCATCCATATCGTTGTGTATCCTCCTGGCTTGACGTCGGCCGATATGGCTTACAAGGGGCCTCTTGTCTGGGATCCACGTGATGGCATCTTCCGGCGATAGCTCTCGATAGTTTCCCCTCCCTGCAAACCCGTGGAAGACACCCTCCTAGGTTTTCCTCAAGTACTGCAGAGTATAATAAGTTGAGATATACTGTGCCAGATTGGTTTCAGGAACGGAGTAGGCAGCGATGAATGCGAGCAAGGAATGTACAACAGTTGAGGCTTTTTGCATGTACATTCAGCTTTTGTATTTATAATTCGGCATTCGTGGACCCGACCTACTCTCAATGTGCCATGGACATGTTTGTGCCTTAGCCGAACCTTGTAGTTTCTGTTCAAACGGCTTAGCATTGAGACATCATGTGTCAATTAATTTCTCGTCTGAAATTTAAGGTAATCATTAATCTTTTTGGGCTAGTGTACTAAAGGGTCGTGCACAAGTGCTGATGTCGCCAAACTCCTACTGTCATAGTATGCTACTATGCGATAGAATGTCATCTCAATTATGGCAGTGAGTGGTAAGCATCGCACATCTTTCATGATGGAATTGTACACCTTGGCCAAATTTGTCGTCATGATTCTGTACCGTGCCCCGCCTGTGTCATGCAGCAACGACCACTTTTCCTTTGGTTTGGGCTGAATACATTGACTGAAACTTAGACGCCTCCTGCGGTTTCCCTCGCCGGTAATGCCGGCATCTTCTGGTTCACTTAGCTCATGCATTTCCTTCAACGTGCTCTCGTCCAACGACTTCTATATATCTGAGAAATTCGACTCTTGGTTCTGCTTGGCAAGCCGTTTGAACACCTGCATCAGGCGCCTACTCTTGAAACGAGTGTGAAAATTTGCGCCAAGATGCCAAGAGCACTAACGACTCTGCAGGTCATCCCAAGTCAGCGAGGGATCCACTCACGATTGCATGTACTCGATCGCACTCAGCATTCCTCTGTTGCGATCGTGAATTAAGCACATAGGCTCCCGATCTTTGACAAACTCATTCTTTAGTTTGCCGAAGAACCACAGCCAACCACTGTAGTTCTCCCCCTCGACCACTGCATATGCTATGGAAAGAAGCTGGTCGTTGGCATCAGTTTCCACATTAGTCAGTAGAGTACCCTCGTATTTTCCCGTCAAAAATGTTCCGTCAATGCAAAGCACGGGTCTCATATACCTAAACGATGCAATGCACTATTCGAATACCCAAAAAAAATCTCCGCAGCACCATGCATCTAGGAATCACAACACCCTCTGAGCCGATTGCCAGTGTATCAACAATTTCGGTGACTGTGCCTGGATTTGCTTCGCATATGCGCCGAAAGAGCCTCGGTATGAAGTTGTATGTCTCAACATATGTCCCAAAAAGCTCTTACAGTGCTCTCTGTTTAGCCCTCCATGACTTCCCATACTTGATCTTGTACCCGTACTTTTCTGCGACATGTGCAATAATCACTTTCGGTGCCATTGTCATATTTTCCTTTACTACTGATAGTATCAGACTTGCAACAAAACCAGCGGTGATATTTCTATCCTGCTGCATCATGCCCTCCGCCAGACATCTGTGGTCTTCAACTCTGGTCTCCTGAAAGAAAGACTCATCTTGTGGTTGTGTGACGCGTATGTACCACAGATAGTTATCGACTAAGAACCTCACAGTCCACAAGCTCGGAGTTGATTTACCCACCCAGAATGGCCTATTCAGTGAAACAGCCCACGCAGTGATGGCTTTTTTCGCATCTTTCTTAGTCCGAAACAACTTCCCAAGCTGGATGGTTGCTTCATTATAGGACCATCGCGAATTCAGCTCATCAAGAACCACATCGGACATCAAAGATGATAGATCAGTCCATTCATTTATAGGATTCTGCTATTTCGTGGGTTCCTCGGGAGAGTCATACATTCTGACAGATCAGTGTACTCTTCCTCATTTAAATTCTCCTTCAATTCGGGCAGTTCATCAGCTGCATCTACTTGATGGTCGCCAAATTGAGTTGTACACGAGACTCTTGTTGTTTGCGTAGGTAGACTGGCATTTGCACTAGTATTGGTACTGGCACTATCACCGACACTGCCACCGCCACCTTCAGTACTGATATTAGCGGTGCTCTTTACTCTTCCTACGGAATGATTGCCTTCCGAACTATGTACGCTTAAGATTTCAGCGTAAAGTATGATGACTCCGCCATCATAGCCTGGATTTGTCACAAATCGTCCAAACGAACCCCACAATTTGTCACCTTTCAGTCTCTTAAGCACCCATTTATCTCCCTCCGCATGCCTTCAACCTTGAGAGTATCCGTCGCAGGATTGAGTTATAACAAATCGACTAATCACATCTCCAAATCATTGAAAAACATTGATTGTGGTTATGCCATTTGATCATAAACATGCATACACGCACCCAGATCATCACCGTTTGCTCCATTATAGATTACCAGCTCTGTAATGAACACAAACCGTACTGGGTTGGTCCATAGCCTAATCAATTTGTCATTCTGTACTAGGTTAGAACAAGACAGTGCATTTCTTCTATCTTAAACAAAACAATATTTTTCATATGATGATGCGCAATAACTGAGAGTAATATAAAATAACTTAAATCCGTACCAGACACTGTCACCGCACAAAACTATCTGACCTACATCCTAGTGTGGAGCGGAAATTTCAATTTTTACCTATCCTAAATCCGGGGGTAAAGCGGAAATTAAATTTCTAAACCCTAAGACCCTAAAACCTTAGAATAATATAAAATAAATATTTAAATCTACATATTATTTCGATCCTTTAGTACCTATCATAGGGTGAAGCATAAATTTTAATTTTTATTTATCCTAAATCCTAGGGTGAAGCGGAAAATTAAATTTCTAAACGCTAAAACCCTAAAACTCTAGAATAATATAAAATAAATATTTAAATCTATATATTATCTATAAGTTAACGAAAATTTACCCTAATGAACAAATTGTCGAAAACCGAAAGTTGGTGAATTGCCGAAAACTGCCTCCTCTTTTCCTTCCTCTTCTTCTCTTCTCTCTGCCTTTTTTTTTAAATGACTGTGGAAGTGACTGTTTACTGCGTCCAGTTGCTTATATACAGCTTTCAGTCGCTAGTCGGTCTAGCGACTGAAATGCTGCGTGGCACAGTCCTGACTCAGTAGTGCATTGGGCCGTACCACGTCTTCACTTGCTAGCCTGGATAGCGATTGAAGATCAGTCGCGAGGTCCAACTCATGACTGAAGGTCAGTTTTGAAATTTTTAAAAGTTTTGGGTTAGTTTTTGATTTTTTTTTATTGAATTATTCTAAAAAACTTCTTTCTTTGGCATTTCAAGATGGGCGTCTGCACAACGCCGTTAATTTAAGAAGAGCTCCAAATTTTAGTGATTTAGATCACACCGGCATTTTTAGTGATATCTCATATTTTCTACACCTAATTTTAGTAATTCACACCATCCACTATTCTGACTCTAATTTTTGTCCATTTCAACCCGCTAAGTCCTCATGGTCTAGACCCTTCACCGTTGACCAACCACTCCCATCGTCACTAACACCCAATTTTAGCCTCTAAATATTATAATAATTACATGTTGAGACTTTTATGATATAATTTAGAGTTTATTTTTACTTTTACATAAAGGCTCAAAATATTTGGACCAACTCCAAAAACACTATGAAAAAAAATAGTAATTGCGGGGCGGACAACAGCGACAGCGACAGTAATATAGACTTAGTCTCTAGCATAGCATTCCCGGGAAGTAATGGACAAAATCAATGCACAGGTCAAAAACATCCATGGTATGTTCGCACACTAGATTTGTTTTTGTTTTTTTATTCACTGTCGCTTTGTCTCCTAGACCTGCGAGATACGAGTCATCTGATGACCAGGTTCGACAAGGTTCCTTCTTGGCACCTTTCCGGCTTTCGTGATCCCTGTATATGGATATTGGGCTGGTGTTTAGAGTGTTTAGTTTGTTATCTTCGGTAGTCTTATTAAAGTTTGAATATAATTGAATTATGACATAATCAAATTTTAGTAAAAATGTAGATCTTTAATTTATAGTCAATGTTAGTCAAATTCTGATAAAAATATAAAAAATTAGTGTTTGGATGAGTGCTAAATAGAGTCATTAAAAATGATAATAATATTGATTAGTGTTTGATTTGTTGTCAAATAGATGCTAGAGTTGCAAAAAAAAAAAAAAAACAAAAAGATACAAACGGGATTGCAATTGGCATGCCAAACTTTGGCGGCAAAAAATTTTGCCCTCAAATTAGCCCGTGAAATAAATACACATTCGCAAGATAAAAAAGACTAGTCAAATTTTAGCTATAATCCAAATGATGACCAAATATTGAAAATATGATCAAAGTTTAGCAAGATTACGTATGGAAGCAAATCAAACGCACTCTTAATTTCTTGGTTTCTCTTTTAAGTTTTGGAGAAATGGCATAGGTGGCTTTCATCAGTTTTAATATTGTATAAATACCTATTCTTGTTGTAGTCTTGAAATCTCGAAAATGGCAAAGGCAAAGTGGAGCCTCTTCGTGTACCAGGCCCCACCGAGAGTGCTAGGGCATGGTGACTTGGACTAGCATCCTCGATGCAGCAGTTCGGGTCCCTCCTAAGACCAAAAGGCATGGCAACCCAGGTGCATGCTACCAGGCCTACTACATCTGGGTCCCTCCCAGAGTTCAGGACTTGTTGGTCTGGATGCCTCTTCGGCATGACTGTTCAGGCCCGTCCCAAATCTCTGGGGCACGACTTCCTGCATGGGAGTCACAGGTAAGGTTATGTTTGGATTCCTCTGGAACTCCTGAGGCTAATAGTCTGGACGCTTCATGCAGGTAAAGCTTCTACCGGGTCCCCTCCATAGCCCCCCGGATCCCCTTCACAATCAAAGTCAAGGTACAACTAGATACTCATCGAATGAAGGGCCTCAGCAACTGGGCACCCAGAGTTGTCTCACCTAGATCGGGTGCCTCAAGGAAGTTGTCTCGGATGCAGCAACTGCACCCTTCGAGATCCAATGGCTCACCTGTCAAGAACTCAGTGGACAGTTCTGCCCTTACTGTTTAGAGTTGGTAAAGGGTAATTTAGTCTTTTTACAATCTTTGTAGGCTATAAATAGCCCTCTAGGTTCTATTGAGAGAAAAGAGAGCTGTTTGGACCTTAGAAATTTGGCTAAGTCCTGGAGAGCAATGTGTTGGGGGAATGCCCAGTGATTCTCGCAACAGGACGCCTCCTGTGGCGAATCCCGTACGCCTCCCGTGGAACGCCATGGAGGCCTCCTGTGGGAAGTCCCGGACGCCCCTCGGGAAAAATCCCGGACGCCTCCCGTGGGAAACCCTGGACGTCTCCTGTGGAACGCCATGGAGGCCTCTCGTGGAGGGCCACGGACGCCTCCCGTGGAACGCCACGGAGGTCTCTTGGGGAAAACTCCAGATACCTCCCGTGGGAAGTCCCGGACGGCTCTCAGGGAAAACCCCGGACGCCTTCCATGGGAAGCCCCGGACGCCTCCCATGGAATGCCACAGAGGCCTCCTGGGGAAAACCCGTATGCCTCCCGTGGGAACTCCCAAACGCCTTTCGGGGAGAACCCCGGACGTCTCCCGTGGAAAGTCACGAAGGCTTCCCGTAGAAGGCCACGGACGCCTCACGTGAAAATTCATGGAGGTTTCCCGTGGAAAGCCATGAACGTCTCCCATGGAAGGCCACGGACGCCTCCCGTGAAAAGTTACGCAGGCTTCTCGCAGAAAGTTACGGAGGCCTCCCGAGAAAAGCCACGGACGTCTCCCGAAGAAAGTCACAGACAGGTGATGTCAAGAGTGCCTCGGAACTAGCGATGACACTTGTCAAGCATCCAAGCCTCTCGCCCAGTGAAAGGACGATGGTGCCCCTCAATCCAGCGGTCGCAGCTAGGGCCTTTTAGTCATTTTGCATCTTTTGGAGCCTATATATACCCCCTTGTATCACATTTGTAACCAAGACTCAATTCATTTTACGCACACACAAAACAAGACATCCCCTAGAGACCTCTCTCCCCGAGAGAGAACCTCCCCAGCGGACTCACGTCTGGGGGGTGACGACAGGACTGAGGTCCCCACCAGGACCCGAAGCTGTATAAACTTTCTGTGTCAATCTCTGTGCTTGTTCGGCGGGAGGTGACCAGTCGCATGGTCAGCTCGCGTCACTGTACGCATGTTACACACGTCCGAAAACCTGCTAGGGTATTTTTTATACCACGACAATTGGCATCGACTGTGGGGACGCGTGACGAATCACCATGGTCCCGGGGGCATCAACTTAATCAAGGTCCCAGGGGCAGGAGCCTTCCCCCCGGCCCTTGACGTCCGATCGCCCCTCCCGGGAAGTTTCTCCCGAAGCCGTGCCCGGAGGGGGACCCTGTGAGATCCGGCTGTTGCCAGAAAATGGGGAGAAAATTGTCAAAGTCGGGGCAGACCTTTCCAGGGAGCACGCGGAACGACTCACGGACTTCCTCCGTGAAAACTTCGATGTTTTCGTGTTGAAGCCCGCAGATATGAAGGGCATCTCCCTTGATGTTATTGAGCACAAGCTTGCTATAACGCCTGGCCACCCTCCAGTGAAGCAAAAACTGAGAAAGCTTTCCCTCGAGCGCCAAGAGGCCATTAAGGCCGAGATCACAAGACTCCGAGAGGCGGGGTTCATCCGGGAAGTCTTGCACCTCGAGTGGATCGCGAACCACGTCCTCGTGAAAAAGTCCAGCGGCAAGTGGAGGATCTGAGTGGACTTCACCGACCTTAACACGGGTTGCCCAAAAGACAACTTTCCACTCCCGTGAATCAACCAGCTGGTGGACTCGATCGCAGGGTGCGAGCTCATGAGCCTCCTGGATGCATACTTGGGCTACCACCAAGTCTAGATGGCCGCCACTTCGAGTTCCCAGTCGTGGATCACAATAAATGGATTGGAATTTTCCATTTAATGCCCATCATGATGGTCTGACACACGCACCAAGAGGTCTCTTCGGACTTTGATTGGAATTTGAAACAACAAGGCGTCTCTTTGGAATCGGAAACATCGTTTTTAAAGAACCTTGTCATTTCAAATCCGGGGGCTAGCTGATGAGAATTATTACCCAAGTCCTTTGTCTATGCCTTTTTGTGGTCGTAGGAGACCACGGAGAGAGATCTGAGTTATATGTTTATACCTTTTCGTGATCGCAGGAGATCATAGAGAGAGATTCGCATTCTTTGCATACACCTTTCTATGATCGCAAAAGACCAAAGAAAGAGAACCAGGATATTCGTTTATGCCTTTCCATGATCATAGGAGACCATGGAAAGAGATATTGGGATAGTACAAAATATTCTGGACATAATCTGGCCCGTTTGTTAAATAAATACAAAGGCCCATCATGGGTGATTATTACTTATGATTTTAATAGATTATGGCCGCAGACCTCCGTGGTTGCAATCATCCATAATTATACTACCTGCAACCACTGTGGCCGCAGTTGCCATGGTCGCGGAGATATAATAATCCTCAATCTGTAGTCGCAGCTTGTGCGCGACCATGTGACAAAAGAGTTATTAGAACTGAAAGCACCTCTGAATCAAGAGGGTCTGGTCGAGACTTTCCGACCATGGTCCAAGAGTTGTACAGTTATATTATAACCACACTCTAGCCAACATTCCCAAGGTAAAAATCTCTTCATTGACAGGATAAGGATGATTACGCGGTTATTCATGACTGTGTAGTTATCTATAAATCGTCAATAAGATATGAATAGGTGTGCACTTATCCATAACCGCACACTCTAAATGACGAATAGCAATTGCATCTCCTAACTGGCGAGTGGCAACCGCTTGCAACCGTTGTGCAGTTATCGCCAAGCGTTCTTTCAGTCAAGCAACTGACATCCTTTTCAACAACTAGAAAAGGGGGTTAGGGCTTGAAGAAAGTTAAGAAAAAAAAAAGATAGATCCATGAAGTCTAGTACAATACTAGGGGATTAGACTGGTCCATACACACTTTGTAATTCCATTATTCATATAGTGAGAATATAACAAGAGTAGAGCTATTACTCAAACTACGAGGGCCCAAACCTGTATAAACACAGCGTGTTCATGTGTCCATATTTATGGTGATTTCTCTTTGGTGAATGTTAGATACTACCTCCCTACAAAACAAACTAAATATGTGTAAATTCGGCTTGGGATCTTGTCCCAATCGTCAACAATCATCGATCAAGAGACAATACTGAACTTGTATTCCTTGTAATCCATTATTCTAATAGTGACAAACACACAGGAATAGAGCAATTACTCAGACTACTAGGGCCCATACCTGTATAAACATTTTGTCTATGCGCCCCTATTTACAGTGATTCTCTTTGGTGATTGATAGATACTGTCTCCATGCTAAACAAATCAAATTTGTGTAAGTTCGGCTTGGGATATTGTTCCAATCGTCGACATCGCTTGTGTTGCACAAATGAATAGTGGCTATATTAAAGAAAATATGACTAAATATAGTACTCCAAAATCCTTTTATCCTCACGATCTCAAGAAGAGTGGTGAGTTAATAATTCAGAAGACTAGATTTTGTGAAAATCTAGCAGATTTGTTCCCTACATCTACTTTTGATAAACTTGTATACAATATTGGGATGGGTAGGATTGAAAGGTTGTTGTCTTCAGAGGGAGCAAAGTAAGTTATACACTAATTCTATTACTCAATATATTTAAGATCTTGAAGACTGATCTAGAAGATTGACCAACACTGTACTCTTTTTCTCTTAATTAAATTTTTCTCACTGGGTTTTCTTAATAAAAAGTTTTTAATGAGGTAGCATGTGTAGCACAACAATACACGTGTGCTATATACTCTTTTCTCCAACTATTTTTCACCATTGGATTTTTCGACGGAGTTTTTAATGAGGCATACGCAGATCGTAATGATATCTAAGGGTGGTGTTGTAAATAGAAGAATATATGGATATTACTAAATATGTTTTTAGGGCAATCATAGCTTTCCCCTTTATATATATTTGTGCAATGTAAAGAGAGGATGACTATAATAAAAGAATTCCACTACTATTCTCTCTATTTTCTCGTTGTGTGTGATTAATGTGATTGGTGTGTGCAAAGTTGGCATCACGATGACAACAATATACAACACTTTCTGGTTTGTGTGACTACTGCTCAGAGCTGTTCAGAATAGTGAGTTATTTCATATATTGCAAAATATAAGATATAGAATTTTTTTCAATTCCTTTTCTACTACCTCATTTTTCAAATACTTGTCACTTTTGGTTCTTTGGACAATTTTGACCACTAAAATATTCATAAGTATCTAGATGGTCACATAAAAATGACATGAGTAGATTTGTTTAAAAACTAACATAATAAAATATTTTTAATAATTTTTACTAATATATTATAATAAAAATTATAGTCAAACTTTTTAAAAAAAATAAAAAAATTAACTATTCAAGAACAAAGATAGTAAAGTTCAGAACAGTTATGGCAGACCATTGCTGCAAAAAAAAAAATTTTGAGTTTCTTCTTACCCTTATTTAATCTCTCTTGACCATTTGTTTCCCTAGTCTCTATTTGTTTCCAAGATATTTATGTAGGGATAAATTATTAAATTTTTATGATACTATTAAACTTGGGGCTTTCTTAATTTTGTACATGGTCAAAAAAAATATGTACTGACTTACTCGAAAATTTTAATTCTTGCCTACACCGCATGTACATGGATACCATAGATTGCAGAGGGCAGTTTACAGAAGTTTAACTCCCCAAGTAAGATAAGTGAAAACCACTGACGTACACGTCTCTCAGCAGTTTGCATGCACCAAGGGCAATGCAAGCAAGCAGGCCACAGCAAGGAACGCGCGCTATCGAGTATCGCCGACACGTCGTGGACAGCCAAAATCAGGGCCTAAAACAGTTGATTTTTGCATAACCAGGTCCCGCCCATCCATTCGACCGGTGGCATGGCAGCAGGGTGTTTGTCCGATGATTCTCTTTGCCGCGACCCAGCCAAACAGCGTGAAAAAGAAAGTAGCTCCACACTATCTTTGCACCCCGGGTACTCAAAGGGTAATCCCCTGCAACTGCGGGCGTTCTCCGGTGATTTTCACCATCCAAATCCTTATATTCAAGGATGAATGTGCATTTGTGATTTACAGGCATGTCACGTATCAGATCCATCTATCAGTCACTATTAATACATGCAAATTTTATAATAAAAAGTGAGTAAACGGTAATATAAGTTTCTAAACTTGTATTGAAGTTTTACTTTAGTTCAAAAATTTGAGAATTTCATATTTGATTTAATAAATTTGAATAAATATTTCAATTCACATGGTCCCTCACTTGACGCACTAATTTGGCAATGTTGGGGTGGACGAGCGGTGACATGTTTTGGCTAATGAGGAAGACAGCTAATGTGTCTATTAGTATTTTGTAATTTGACCCAGTTTTGAAGAAATAATATTTTAGTTCTCTTGATTTGGCAAATGATTTTTACTATTTTTTATCTGAGCCCATTTGTCAGTTTTTGGTGGTGTAGATGTGGGCCACCAAAAGGCCCATAGGTGGGCACTATTTGAAAAAAAAACAAAAATCATATTGACGAGGATTGTCACCCGAGTCACTTCTAATAAACTTTTGGTTCAAGACAGGTTCGAACCAGACATGTACCTGGCGATGCAAACTCAAGCTATTCTGAGGGGCATCGCCATGAGGTCGCAAGCTTTACACGATCAGGTCGCAAGTTTTACGCGATCAGGTCGCGGGTTTCGTGCGATCAGGCCGATAGCCTTGCGCGGTCAGAAGTTCGTATGCTATACGCGAACTAGATATCCGGGATGTTGCGCGGTCAGCCCACATTCCGCGGTCAGAACATTCTCGACCAGGGTGCTTGGAGTTTATTCGGTTATCCTTATATCAGGATATTCCAGGCATCCCGAGGATTCCTCCACGTTGAAGGCCAACCGTCAGAGGTTAATATATGCAGTTATTCATGATTAACACGTGTTAATAACCTCCGTGGAAGTTAACAGCGGTTCTCCAGAAACCGCATCCAACCGTTTGATGCAGTTTTCTTCATATGGCACCTTTTCAACCAGAATAAAAGGGTGGCAAAGTACATCAAACAGAGGATCCAAGACATTTGGAAGAACAAGACCCCTGATACAAGTGAGATACAACTTATCTCAACCACTGAAACAGCCAAGTCTACGGCTTAGATTAGACAATATTCACAAGTCTCCTAGAATTTCTTTTTTTTGTACACTTATATAGGAAAAACTTTCGCCTGTGAAGGTTTCTTCCCACTAGTTTGTAAACCTTTATCACATATAGTGAAATTCTAACAGGACGTAGGGCTTTTACTCCCACCATCGAGGGCCCGAACCTGTATAAATCTCTCTGTGCTCCTGTTCACCATTGTTCTACATACCTTCCCGGAGGGTCATCTTGAAAGGTCTCACAATTACAAATTTTGCATAATTTTGGCTGAGGACCCCGAGTCCGAATCGTTGACAGCTGGCGCTCACCGTGGGGCCTTTCTCAAGGCGTCCTAATTGAAATTCGGAGGTTCGCTGAAACATGGCTGGAGCATATGATTCCGAGAACGATTTTGATCTCGAGGATTATGCCCATATACCAATGCCTTCCCCAAGCGATCCTATTCCGATGGAGGAGGTCGAAGGTCAGAATCTTCCACAGGTTGAATCATCTCTCCAGGTCATGTCAATCGACCAGGGAGCAACTGGCGCAAGATCAGAACCCACGGAGGTTCTTAATGTGCTAGGCGATGAATCCGGCCCGTCATACGACCCCGCTGAGGGAAAATATGATGATGACCCAGAAATTAGCCCAGGAAGGTTCGACCCTGATAACCTTCACCGTCTCTTTGATTTCGAGTCCGACTCGGAACAAACCGGGATGTTTTCCCCATCGGTAACTTCTCTCCCTAGGCAGTTCGTGGCCCTGTCGGAAGAAACTCCCGATCAGTAGGCTGCCAGGGAAGAACAAGATCGCAAACAGAAGGAGGATCAAGATCTCGAGCAACAAAACAACGAATTGCGCAGAACTGCCCTAGAGGCTCTTCAAGATGCGCAGGTTCGTTACGATGCTGCTCCGAGTTCTTTTCGACGGTCGCGTGGTCGAAAATGTGACCAGACCCCTTCTTTGCCACCGGAGCGTTTCCCAGTGGATGAAGAAACAATAACACCTGGTGCCCCTAGGAGAAGTACCCATGGTCGACTGCGATCTATCGCGGAAGTCATGCGTAATTTTCCTCCTACGGTCACGGATGCGCAGAAACCAGCCTTTTTTAGGATCTTGGCGGAGAGACTGGATGAGGTCGCGTCCGAGGCGACCCCAACGGCCTCTTCCCGCTCGGTAACGCATTCCCGTGAGCGGGATGGTCCTCATTCTGGCTCCGGCCAGCGGAGTTACCCGCCGCCCGTACCGTCCCGACAGGACAAATACCGGCGAATGCAGGGTTATCGTAGTAGGGATCGAGTTCCTGTTCACTCTCGTTTGGGACCACGAGTAACCTCTCCATTGCGTGAGGTCGCTCGAGACCCAACCGAGAGCCACAGGGCGATTCACGGTCCTTACGTTGGTTGTAAAGCTTTTTCGCCTGGCCTACGAGCAGTCGTTTGGCCCGATAAGTTTCGACCAGGGGCCATTGAGAGGTTTGATGGAACTCAGAACCCATCCGAGTTCCTTCAGATTTATATTACTGCCATCCAAGCAGCGGGAGGCGATGACAAGGTCATGGCCAACTACCTGCCTACAGTCCTCGTAGGACCGGCTAGAACCTGGCTGTTTAATCAACCCGAGGGTTCCATCTACAATTGGGAAATGCTATGCGACGCCATCCTTAGCAATTTCCAAAATTGTTACCAAAAGCCGGGTAAGGAGGACGACCTCCATCGGCTGCGGCAAACTTCGACCGAAACACTTCGGCAGTTTGTCAAGAGGTTTGTCGGGGTAAGGAATACCATCCCGAACATATCTGATGGCTCCATAATCAGGGCATTCAAGCTTGCCGTTCGATACCGGAGATTCACTGAAGATTTGCGTATCCACCCTCCTCGATCAGTGGCCGATCTGTTCGACATGGCTGATCGATATTCCGATGCAGCCGAAGCGGTTGAATGGAACCGAATGGTCGACAAGGGGGACCTACCACCCCAACCAGGCTTCAAGGACGCCCGGAAAGAAGATTCAAGCAAGAAGCCGGAGTCTTCACCGGGTGGGAAGTCAAATAAGTCAAAGAGGAACCGCTTTGGACAGTACCGCGAGGTCGCAGTCGCAGAGAAGCCACCTTCGACCAAAGGTAATAAGTCTTCATTTAAAAGTAAAACTGCCTCTGGTGGTCGGGATTCCGACCAGCCAGAAAAATCAACTAATCCGCAGGAGGGCAAGAAGTGGTGTCCACTCCACAACTCCGCAGGCCACGACCTCAAAAACTGCAGGAGTTGGTTGAAACAACTGGACGATTTCTACCAAGGAGTTGGGCCAATGCCAACCTTACCGCCTAAAGAGCAGGCGTGCGGGATTAGAGACGTCGACGGAGACGAAGAAATGGCTTACCAGGTACCTCAAAATCATGTTAATGTCATTTTCGGGGGTTCTTCCTCTTTCGTTTCCAAAAGGCAGTTTAAAACCTTCTGCCGAGAGGTTAACCAAACAGAGACATCCCTTGGTGAACCTCAATACCCCCGTTGGTCGGATATGCCTTTGACGTTCAATCACGCTGATTGTCCTGTGGGGCTAACCCGACCATTGAGGCTACCTCTGGTCATTACCCCAATCATCAGTAACGCGAGAGTCGAAAGGGTCCTGATTGACGGGGGAAGTTCCCTTGATCTTTTATTGGTCAAGGCACTTGACGAGATGCAAATTCCTCGTTCGAAGATCAAGCCCATGATCCATCCGTTTTATGGGATAATCCCAGGCCCCTCCATGATGCCATTGGGACAAGTGGTCCTCCCGGTCACTCTGGGAGAACCAGACAACTTTCGGACAGAATTGGTACTTTTAATGTAATCGATTGTGACTCAGCTTATAATGCAATCTTTGGCAGGCCGACTCTTGCTAAGTTCATGATGGCAACGCACTATGCTTATCAGTGCGGGAAATTGCCTGGCCCCAAAGGTGTCATCTCGGTCCGAGGCAGTCGCAACGTGGCACTCACGTGCGACCGGCTATCTTTGGAGATGGTCGATCAACTTCCCCTCCGGGACGCTCAGGTCGCCACCGTCGCCGCCGATGCGATCAAGGCTGCTCCTCGACCAGATGAAAAACTCAAACAAGTTCCTTTGTACCCAGATGACCCATCCAAGACAATTCGGGTTGGATCAGCCCTGGATGACAAATAGGAACTCGACCTCGTTGCTTTCCTCCAGGCTAACGCAGATGTGTTTGCGTGGAAACCGTCCGACATGCCCAGTGTCCTAAGGGAAGTAATTGAGCACAGGTTAGCAATTCGACCTGGACAACGACCAATAAAGCAAAAGCTCAGGCGTTTTGCCGCTGGCCGACAGGAAGCCATCCGAGAGGAGTTGGACAAACTTCTACAGGACGGGTTTATCCGCGAAGTGGATCATCCGGAATGGCTCGCCAATCCGGTCATGGTCCGCAAGTCAAATGGCAAGTGGCGCATGTGCGTCGACTACACTAGCCTCAACGCTGCCTGTCCGAAGGATGACTTTCCCCTTCCCCGCATCGACCAGCTGGTCGACTCGACTGCGGGTTGCGAACTGATGACTTTTCTGGACGCTTACTCAGGATATCATCTAATTAGCATGGCAGAAGACGATGAAGAGAAGACTGCCTTCATCACCCCGTTCGGCACATACTGCTACGTCAGAATGCCGTTCGGTCTCAAGAACGCAGGTTCCACGTACCAGCGCTTGATACAAAAGACCTTTCTTTCCCAGATAGGGCGTAATCTCGAAGCATATGTAGACGATTTGGTTGTAAAAAGTACCAAGAGATTGTCTCATTTGGACGATCTCGCTGAAACCTTCTGTAATTTGAATTGCTTTGGAATAAAATTAAACCCGGAGAAATGCTCTTTCGGGGTTTCTTCAGGAAAACTCCTTGGTTTCCTTGTGTGTTCCAGGGGCATTGAAGTTAATCCTGAGAAAATCAGGGCTATTGAACAAATGAGGTCGCCCTCGACCATGAAGGATGTTCAACGCCTGGCTGGTCGTATGGCGGCTTTAAGTCGCTTCATATCGCGATTAGGCGAAAGGGGATTGCCTTTCTTCAAAGCCTTGCGGAAGCATCCTAACTTTACATGGTCGGATGAGACCGAAAAAGCATTTCAGGAGGTAAAAACATATTTATCCAGTCCGCTAGTATTGGTTTTTCCCGACAAAGGAGAACCGTTGCTTCTTTACCTGGCGGCCACACCACACGCGATTAGCGCCGTTCTGATCGCGGATAGGGAAGGAATACATAGACCCGTCTACTATGTGAGCGAAGTACTTCATGGTCCTAAGGAACGCTACCCTGAGGTCCAGAAGATACTTTACGCGCTACTGATGGCTTCCCGTAAGCTACGACATTACTTTCAAGCGCACAAGATCACAGTACCCTCCTCTTTTCCTTTGGGGGATATTGTCCGAAACCCAGAGAAATCTGGTCGAATCGCCAAATGGGCAGTCGAACTCGGCGCCTTCGAGATCCATTTCACACCCCGCACGGCGGTTAAGTCTCAGGTTTTGGCCGACTTTGTGGTCGAATGGACCAACCCTGAGCCACCCGTGCAGTTAGCAGAGGAACTGGAGTGCCCCGATTACTGGACAATGTACTTTGACGGCTCCCGTAGTTTTCAACACTCGGGGGCTGGAGTGGTCTTAGTTACGCCACAGGGCGAACAGCTTAAGTATGTCATTCAACTACACTTTGTTGCGACCAACAATGCAGCAGAGTATGAAGGTCTTCTTGCAGGGCTCCGGGCAGCAAAATTCCTCGGAGTCCGTCGATTAGTGGTGAGGGGAGACTCACAGCTGGTCGTAAACCAGGTAAACAAGGAGTACAGCACCTCCGATGAGACAATGGCTCATTACCTGGGGGAAGTGAGGAGATTGGAAAAACACTTCAGTCATTTCGAAGTCCAATACATCCCGCGAAAGGACAATATTCTTGCAGACCAATTATCCAAAATTGGGTCCTCACGCTCATCCGCTCCGGCAGGAGTGTTCATTGAACACTTGGACCATTCTTCGATCATGACTTCGGTCGAGGATGATCCGGTAATAGCCTTCGTTACCAACCTCGGTCAGGAACAAGATTGGACTCATCCATTGAGGGTTTATCTTGAACATGGGACCCTACCCGAGGACGAAACCGAAAGTGATCGGTTAATTCGAAAAGCGCGTCTGTACAAACTCATAGATGGGATTTTGTACAGAAAGGGTACTCAAGGAGTATTCATGCGTTGTATATCTCAGGAGGAAGGAAAATCCCTCTTGAAAGAAATACATGACGGTGTATGCGGTGCGCATGCGTCATATCGGACTCTGGTCGGAAAGGCTTTTCGACAAGGATTCTACTGGCCTTCGGCACTGGATGATGCCAAACATATGGTCAAGACGTGTCCCTAGTGTCAGTTCCACGCAAGACAAGTTCATCAACCTGCCTATGCGTTGCAAACCATTCCTCTCGCATGGCCATTCGCGGTCTGGGGGATGGATATCATCGGTCCTATGCCACAAGCGGTCAATGGATACAAGTTTCTGTTCGTAGCCATTGACACATTTACAAAGTGGATTGAGGCCGAACTAGTACGAAACATTACCGCATTAGCCGCACAAAAGTTCTGCCATAAGAACATTGTGGCACGATTTGGTGTTCCAAACCGTCTCATCACAGACAGTGGTTCTCAGTTCGCCAGCGGTCTTTTCCTGGACTACTGCGATCAGGTTGGGACCAAGGTGTGCTTTGCTTCTGTGGCACATCCACAAAGCAATGGTGCCGTAGAACGAGCCAATGGGCAAATACTGCATGGCATCAAAAAGCGCGTCTTTGATCGCCTTAAGACCCGCTCGGGGGGCTTGGGCAGATGAGCTCTATACCGTTCTATGGGCAATACGGACTACTTCTAGTCGAGCCACCGGAGAGACGCCCTTCCATTTGGTCTATGGGGCCGAGGCCGTATTGCCTATGGAAGTAAGTATTGGTTCTGTTCGGACAGATCAGTTCGAACAGACTAATCAGTCCGAACAACGGGCGCAAGATCTCATCCTCTTAGAAGAACGGCGTGATCGCACCCTGGTTAAATCCGCGGCATACTTGCAAGCTTTACGCAGGTATCACAGTAAAAAGGTGCGAGCACGTGATCTCAACGTGGGCGACTTGGTTTTACAAAAAATTCAGGACCAGTCTAATCGCAACAAATTCTCCCCAAAATGGGAAGGTCCTTATACTGTTGTTTCAGTGCCGCGAACAGGATCTGCGCGGTTAGCTATGGAGGATGGTCGGATTTTGTCCAATACTTGGAACATCGATCAACTTCGCAAGTTTTACGTGTAAATATTCCAATCACTTTTTTCCTGTTCAATTAGCATCTTTTGATAAAATAAAATATGTTTTGCTTTCATACAATGAGTTTTTCTCTTTAAGCCCGTATCATAAGCATTCGACCTGGGGGCTGACCGCCGGCGATCAGATCATTACAACGATCTAATCGGATTCGCTGGTCGATCTCATGACCACTTCCAGATAAGACACTCCTAAATAAGCCGTTTCTCAGTGCATACGGGGCTATCTGGCAAGTCCTTGGTCATCTGAGTGGCTACCAGTTCGCAATAAGATTAGACGTTACATTGATCCTGATCGTCGGTTTAAAACACACACCCCTGGTCGTTACGCTTATGTTTTCTCCTCTGCTTATAACACTAAAGCTTCAGTATTCATAAGCAGAGGCGGGGGCTAGGGGGGATGTGCTTATAGTATGGAATTCATAATATAAAAATGCAAAATATGTACTTCCTGTCAAAAATGAATTTTTACATATATTGCATTGTACACAATTGTCTAAATACAAAAATAAGGATCATTCGATCCCCAGCTCAGTCAGGAGCCTATCTACTAAGGGCTTGACCTCCTCCATGACTGCATCGAGCAGCTCTTCACTCTCGACCTCAACCGGACCCACCAGTGCGCTCAGATCTGCATCTGGGCCATGGTGAAGTCGAACCCGGCTGAGTACGGCTACTGCGGCTGATCGAACCCTGGTTCTGATCACCTCTTCGCGTCGCCGTGTATCTCCAGGGAGATACTCAAGCAGTGATTCTGCCTGGGCAGTGAGCAGCGATGTCTAGTCACTTACGCTGAGGTTGTCTTTCTTTGGTTCTACCACATCGGTCTTCAAAAGATCAGCCACGGCCTTCAGTTTTTCAAAGATTAGGAGGCTCAGCTCTTTGATCGCCCGATCGGTGTGGCGAATCGAGGATTCAAGAATCCCCTTGTCCTGACTAAGCTGTGTAATTCGACCTGCTTGCGCTGTACAGAGAGAGGAGATTATTTGCATATTATGGATTCAAACCTTCTTAATCAGGAATCGGCTTACCAGCATTTTCTGATCGAAGTTTGTTGATTTCGGTCTCTTGTTTCTTAAACATTGAGACTGAACTGAGCCTCAATTTGGCCACCTCTTTCTTCAAAAATGTAACCTCTCTGCAGCAAAATCAAGGCAGTCACAACCAAAATGCACCCATACTAACCAAAGGGTAATGATCCTCACCTGCGCAAGCTGTCGCGTTCTTTCTGAATGGCTTCTGTATTGGCCATCACAACATGCGACTGGCCTGTTAGCCAGGATAATCCCTGTGATGCAAAGGAAGAGGATCAAAGGTGTCCTAAGTACAATTCAGGCATGAGAGCGGAGGTTTATTATACCTTCATAAACTTTTGTAAGACAGCATCATCCAATCCAGCGGGGATCCTCGCTAGAGCCCCGGATGTGCTTACTACAGGGACAGTTGGTGGGAGTGCCGGCTGGGCGCTACCCCCAGTAGTCATCGGTTGTGACTGGGTCCCTGCATTTATTCCTTCCCCTGCGGTCTGGACGACTTCCTGGACCACAGGGGTGGAGCGTTCTTCGTTGGAAGCTCCTGTACCAGCTGCGGCTTTAATCCCTCCGGAGGCGGTTGAAGAGCTGGGCGCCGTCTTTCTTTGCCTGACAAGAAAGACAATTTGAGCAGTTTTTATTTAAGATTATTGCCAGTTTAAGGTTCTTACCTTATTTGAAATCCCATTCGCTCCTGAGATTTCTGGGAAGGTTCCCCTTGGGAAGGAGAACCATCATCGGTTCTTGCCTTCCTCATGGCAAACAAGGCAGCTCCCCCTGGATGTGTTCAGCTATGAGCATATTTCTAAGAAAAAGATAGAGACAAAAAGCAAGGTCTTTACCTGGGCTACCGTACTGGCTGGTGGGGCTACATCCGAAGGCCTTGACAACATCTGGGTCGCCGGAGCCGCCGCAACCGGCCTTTGCTCAACTACCTCCCCCTCTGTCGGCGGAGGAGGAGGATTTTCCTCCCTAGGACTCGCGGTAGTCACGGGGAGAAGCTCTTCTCCCTGTATAAACATTGACTCGTCAAAATATACAGAAGGAATTGAAGAAGGTATGACCATAAAGAATCCTTACCGAGGTCGTCCTTTCGACCAGGGAAGCAGAGACAATTAACCCTGAAGCCTCGGGGGCTTCAGGAACTTGGAGGTCATCCGCGATCCCAAGATTTTCCGCGGTGGCAGGATCTGCCACGACCACCTCTTCGGTAGCAGTGGTCTCGGCGGGGCAGCTTGGAGCATCGCCGGATGGGAGATCCGTGATCTTCCTCCTCCGAAGGACCAGAGGAACGTCATCCTCTTCCTCCTCGCTCCCCTCTCCCTATACGACGAAGAAGTGATTCCAATCTGCGCCTGGTAAAACAGAAGGGATGTGATATCTTACCGCTGTCTTTCTCGCGGTAGGAGGAACGCTCTGTGAAGACCCCTCCCCGGGATTTGGCCTGGCCTTCTTGGGGGCAGGACTCTTTGTCCTGGGTCTTTGGGAGACCTTCTTCACATTCTTTACCGTTGGCTTCCCAAGAGAGCCGACGTTCTCACTTGGGAAAGTCGTTTCGGCAAACCTTCCTAGGAGCTGATTCACATTTTCGATGGAAATGTTTAACGCTGGACATGCATAAGACCTGAAAAACGGAGGCCAGATAGAGAATGTACCTTTCGGCGCTCCTGTTTAAGGTCGTCGCCGGCGTGAATCAGACTCTGTGGACGAGGCGATCCCTTAGGGCCCTCTACATCGGCGTTGTAGGCCCTAAGGAGGGAGTTGGTCCGCCTTTCAATTTCAGATGAAGGCAGGACTGTTCCCAAATTCGAGTCAGAATTTGCACAATTCAAGAATGGGAAAGCTCAGCGCCAAATAAATACCTTTACTATAGTCCAGGGTGCTATCCGCCATGGACCTAATCTCCCATGCCGGATGAGCCCTTTCACGCAGAGGACTCACCCGGTTCTTCACGAAGTCTCGAATAATGTCTCGAGCCGTCAATCCTTGATTGACCAAGTGAAGGATCACCTCGGCATGCTTCGAAAGCTCCAAGTTCATCGCCGGGGGAACGTCTAACTCGCTCGACTTCTCTGGTCGCGAGTTTTCAAACCATAGACTGCTTTCAGATGGTGGAGAGCAGTAAAACCACCTTTGGTGCCACCCGTGCACAGAGTCTCGCAGGGGTGGGGAGGGATACTCCTTTTTGTCCCTCAGCCGGAAGTAGATGCATCCGGCGGCGTTGGTGCTCTTCGACCACGCCGAAAAGTAGAATCGCCGGAAAAGATCCACGCTGGGATATATTCCGACGAACGCTTCACAGAGATGTTGGAATACCGCAAGGATCAGCATCGCGTTGGGGTGGAGGTTAATCAGTTCTCACCCATAGTGCTCAAGGACATCCTTGAGGAACCGACTCTCAGGGAATCAGAACCCGCAGCGCAGGTACTCCTCAAAAAACCACCAACTCGCCCTCTTGGACGGTTGGGGTTTCTTGGTCCTTCTCCGCGAGCCGCCAGTTGATGAGCAACCGCGGAGGAAGGATCTCCTCCTTCTCTAGCGCCACTAGGCTCTCCTCAGAATGGTGAATGGATCGGCTCCAGGAGGCCATCTTTGGTGGAGAATCAAAGGAAAAGTTGGCGATTTTGGGAAGACGAAGGATGAAGAAAATAAGGGTTTTGTGCGGTGGGATTGATGAGGGTTTTTGGCTGTGTGGCTTCTTTGAGAAGACACCTGCTTTTTTTATAGACCCAAGGCAGCGCATTAATGTGAGTAACGTTTCATTTCAAACGTCCCATTGAATGCTTTATTCATTTCCCATAATGGATACTGCCTCTGGCGGACCCGATAAAGTGTTCAGGCATCGGATCTGAAACAAAAAGACTTCTTTGTTTCGAAAACTGAAAGTACGAAAGGACTGAAAAATTTTCAGTACTTTTCGGAAGATGTTTCTTCTTTGTATGCTTTGGACATTTTTTACGAAAAAATCATGCAACTCAATTTTTGACGTACCGGAATGTTTCTAATTGGGTTATGGTTTGATCGAAACCATGTTTTAGACTAAACTTCGATTCTAATCGGAGTGACAGTCTGACCGAGTTCCAACTCTAGTCGCAATTCAGTTCTAACCGCAGCCCTGAAACTGATCGCGGTATCAGGGCAGGTCGCAATGCTTTTGGAAGCATGATTCTGATCGCAGAATTAAAGTTTCCTGTGTATGAGTGGTCGCGAACATAAAGTTTAAGGCCATATTTTCGCACAGAAGATGTGAAGAATATTCATGAGAAATAAGAAACTTTTATTTCTTACATTCTTTACATATAAAAGGGATACAGTCGATCAAAACGTCTACTTGCTCCGAAAGAAGCTTACAAAGTTCCCCAAGGGACATGTTGTTGTCAGTAGGATCTACACTGGCAACTCCCAGGGAACTAGCAACTACCCTAAGTCTATCTACATCGTCCCTAACAATAGACGCACTATTGTTCCTAATCAAGTCAGAGAGTTCTCGCTGTTGCTGAGCATAGTCCCTCTCTTGACGGAAATGATGCGCCTCTTCCCGGGATCGATCAAGACATTCTGCTAGACGTAGAATCTTCGAGGCCATCTCCTCGGTCTTCTTCTCCAGGGCATTCTTCTCTTCCAGAAGAGTCTGTCCGGAAGGAAGAGATGGAGCAGCAGAAGGCTGATCGCTGGAGCCTCCAACCTCCTGCATTTTGCAAAAGTTAGTCGCACTAACTATAATTATCAGCAAAAGGGGAGAAGAATTGTTACCTGTCCCGATGCATGACCCGTTGATATACCCATCTTGGGAGGAGGATCATCAGATGGTGGAAGTGCAACCTTCCCATCAGAAGATTGCTTCGCCAACCCAATATGGCGATCATCTGATCAAGGGATGGTCACCGCTTGCCGACCAGAATGTTGATCACCCAAAAGGATGGGAGAATTGGATGTGATGGGACCTTTCTCCAAGGACAAAGGCCTAATTTTCTGAGAGGCATGAACGGGGAGGGTCAAAGGAACTGAAGGAAGAAAGAAACTTGCTATATTCTTCACCTTTTTTCCACTGGAAGATCCTTCGTCAACCTTGGGTTTCTTCCTTAATGGAGACAGGTCTTCAATCGTTTGAGGCCCTTGTTCGACAACTTCCTCTTCATCACTCTCAATCTCGATGATATCGTGATCTGCCATCAGGAGGAGTTTGTGAAAAGGAAGAAGGCAGGATAACAAGAAAAGGACTTAGGCGTGGAGGGAAATTGTGAAGTTTTACAAATCCAAGAGCCTGGTATTTATAGCCGCCTGGGTGACGGTTTGCATTCCAGACGCCTCGGGTTTCGTCAAAGCATTTACAATTTTACCTCGAGATAAAAACAGTTCTACGGCGCTATCATTGCCCGTCACATAATGTCAGAACCCGTCTTGGGAAACCAACCGTTTTTCACTTAGTGCGCCAGTAAGTGGAAAAATTGAAGAGTTGGGTTAAAAATCCAATGCATGGTCTTAAAATTCGAAATAAACACGTCTCTTCGTTTTCTTCGAATTTGGGGGCTAGCTGATGAGGATTGTCACCCGGGTCACTTCTAATAAACTTTTGGTTCAAGACAGGTTCGAACCAGACATGTACCTGGCGATGCGAACTCAAGCTATTCTGAGGGGCATCGCCATGAGGTCGCAAGCTTTACACGATCAGGTCGCAAGCTTTGCGCGATCAGGTCGCGGGTTTCGTGTGATCAGGCCGATAGCCTTGCGCGGTCAGAAGTTCGTATGCTATACGCGAACTAGATATCCGGGATGTTGCGCGGTCAGCCCACATTCCGCGGTCAGAACATTCTCTACCAGGGTGCTTGAAGTTTATTCGGTTATCCTTATATCAGGATATTCCAGGCATCCCGAGGATTCCTTCACGTTGAAGGCCAACCGTCAGAGGTTAATATATGTAGTTATTCATGATTAACACGTGTTAATAACCTCCGTGGAAGTTAACAGCGGTTCTCCAGAAACCGCATCCAATCGTTTGATGCAGTTTTCTTCATATGGCACCTTTTCAACCAGAATAAAAAGGTGGCAAAGTACATCAAACAGAGGATCCAAGACATTTGGAAGAACAAGACCCCTGATACAAGTGAGATACAACTTATCTCAACCACTGAAACAGCCAAGTCTACGGCTTAGATTAGACAATATTCACAAGTCTCCTAGAACTTCTTTTTTTTGTACACTTATATAGGAAAAACTTTCGCCTGTGAAGGTTTCTTCCCGCTAGTTTGTAAACATTTATCACATATAGTGAAATTCTAACAGGACGTAGGGCTTTTACTCCCACCATCGAGGGCCCGAACCTGTATAAATCTCTCTGTGCTCCTGTTCACCATTGTTCTACATACCTTCCTGGAGGGTCATCTTGAAAGGTCTCACAATTACAAATTTTACATAAGTTCGGCTGAGGACCCCGAGTCCGAATCGTCGACACATATGTCAACATAGGATGATTAAAATGTTATTTTTGAAAAGGCAAGGGCCAATATGCAAAAAAAGTTGGGGACACTTGGCTCCTTTCTACTCATCCAAGACACATCACCACAGGTTCGATTACAACTCTGTCAAATTAATGTACTAATTGAAGGATTGTGTGAAGTGAAACACTTTTCAAATTCATCAACCAAAATATGAAATCCTCGAGTTCTAATCTCGAAGTGAAATTTCAATTCAAACTTATTAAAAAGTAAATTTCTCAACATCTTCATACCATAACATACTAGATTATCTAAAATGGAGGAGTAACTGCACAATTATTATATATATTTAACCCATTGAATAAAACAACCATGGCCTTGTGTTTTTTTATTTTTTTCCCACTCAATTTAAGTTGTCCATTATAAAATAAAATAGCCAAAAATATATAATAATTTCTCTACAATAACTATTTACTTTTGAAGATCCTCCAAAAAATCTCCTATTACAATTTCAAATTGACAAATGGCTCATGAATCAGTCGTTTTCTCCTTGCATTTGTCAGCCATACTGTGCACCTCTGAAAAAAGTAGTCACACCGAGAGCCACATCATTTCACTATTTCTCGCCATTCCTCACTAGTAAGGATATAAATTAGGTGGGATCCCGCCGCGTTGCTACGGGTATTGATAAAATGGATTTGTAAATAGTAAGGTGTAATATTTAGAAATTTATTATGACTGTGAGATTAGGAAGTTAAAACAATTTGATAAAGAGTTGCCGAACAACGTTTCTGTTTTGTTGTACAGTTGCAAAAGAAAGAGGCAAATACAAAAAAAAACAAAAGCCGCACTGTTTATTAAAAAAAGGAAAATAAAAAAAATCAAGTGCAAAAAAAATCATAGAAGAAAAATATGTGTAGCAAAGAGGAGAATTTTCAGTGGCGCATCTTGGGTTTTAGTCCTTTGTGATTCTAGTTGCTTGCTTGAGCTAGATCTAAGTCTAGACTAGTTCCAGCACTTTGACTATTACTTTGGACTAATTTTCAACTTTGCATTACTGATATTGAATTGTTGCTACACATATATTAGCCTTCTGAGCTCCACTTTCTTCCAACTCAGTTACAGGTTTACCTTACAATCGCCTCACTCACGCTCATCACGGTATCACGAACCAGCCACCAGTTGCACCTCTACTGCCTTTGTAAGAACACTTGTAAGAGCGTGGTAAGACGCTTTGTGAGAGTCCCACTTGCCACCACCTAGTAGTCATAGGGATAATATCCTGTGTTGTCTTTTGTTTTCTACTACTAACCATGGCAAGACCGCAAACAAGAGCTCGAACTGCAGAAGAGGAAGATGAAATCTGCAAGATGTTGGCCGACATCAGTGCAAAACTTGATAAGAACATTGATGACATGGTTCGAACCAACCGTGAGAACCATACTTCATTTGAGAGGATGGACCGGCACATCTCCGACCTTGCTACCAGGTTGGGCAATATGGAGCAGCAGCGTCCACCTCATGGAGATAAACAAGAGGAGCAAGCTTCCTCCCATGAAGTTGAAGTTGAAGTTGACTCCCATGATGAGTTTGAACATGATGCGGACGGCGATGATGAGGAAACTTTAGGCACTACGGCGACGGATAACTATCGGACCTTTATTGTGCAGCGAGTGTTGAGCACATAACCAGTGCATGCTGAACAGAATCAACGCTACAACCTCTTTCAGACAAGGTTTGTTGTCAAAGAGCGTGCTGTGCACGTCATTGTTGATGGAGGTAGCTGCAATAATCTCGCTAGTGTGGACATGGTCGAGAAGCTTGGCTTGACCACAAGTTCACATCCACACCCGTACTCGATTGAATGGTTAAATTCGTGTGATAAGCTCAAGGTAACTAAAACTAGGCGCGTACACTTCTCCATTGGTTCTTACTATGATCATGCTGACTGCGATGTTGTACCTATGGATGCATGTTCACTGTTATTAGGTAGGCCGTGGTTATATGATAGAGATGCCATTCACCATGGTAGGATCAATGAATATAGTTTTATGTTCAAGGGTAAGAAAATTGTTTTGGATCCTATGACCCTTGCAGAGCTACTGAAAATTGATAAAGAGAGAGCCAAAAGAGAGAAATAGGAGTGTGATAAAACTGAAAATCAATGTGTAGCTCAAGAACACAACCCACCAAAAGAACTTGGAGTTAAACGATCTAAGATTAAATTGAAGGGTGCTGTTTTGTTAGATACAAAAATTCCTTCGCATGATCCATTGACTAACAAGGATTCATTGCAAGCATCTATTTCTTTGCCTCCTGTTGTTGCCACTAACCTTTTGTAGGAGCATGAGATGGAGTCGAGGACGACTCCAATTCAACAAGGGAAGGATGATGAGGACATCACTGACACGGACAAGGATTCATTGCAAGCATCTATTTCTTTGCCTCCTGTTGTTGCCACTAACCTTTTGCAGGAGCATGAGATGGAATCGAGGACGACTCCAATTCAACAAGGGGCAGATGATGAGGACATCACTGACATGGACAAGGATTAATTGCAAGCATCTATTTCTTTGCCTTCTGTTGTTGCCACTAACCTTTTGCAGGAGCATGAGATGGAGTCGAGGACGACTCCAATTCAACAAGGGGAGGATGATGAGGACATCGCTGACATGGTTGCGACCGCCGCTCCTTCCCCTACTACTTCTTCGACGCATCGAGGCCTCAATCCACAAGCCATGCCTTTCAAGCCTTCATTAGTAGTCCAGAGCCTCATGCCAAAAGCCTCGATGCCCTAAGGAAGGTCCACCTCCAAGCCCAAGTCGCCGTCGAAGCCCAAGTCGCAGAAAAGCCCGGTTCGGCCGTCCAGGAGCAGTCCAACTTCAAACGGCCGTAACTTTCGCGTCCAAAGTCCGTTTTTGACGATCCACCACTCCACGGAAAGCTTATCTCCTAAGCTTTCCAATGGTTCTGGTCCCACTGCCAGGTTTGGCCAGGAACGACAGGAATCGCTGAAAGACACCACGGGACAGAAACTACCAGGTGCTGCGTCACCTCTTCTTTGGGCCGAAAGCCCATGTATTCCTAGAGTTGCATGTGTGTGGGTCCCATCATGGCCGGCGCCCCTCCTCTGGCCGCCGCTCTACTTATGGCCGCCGCTACCTGTCGTGGTATTGCGAATACCCCGGCAGGTTTTGTAGACGATCCTAGCGAAGAAAACGCAGCGCGGGCTGACCAGGTGACCGGTCCTCCCCCGCCGGACAAACACAAGAATTGACACAAGGATTTATACAGGTCCGGGTCCCGGTGGGGGCCCTAGTCCTGTCGGCGTGCTCCCGACCGGAGTCGGCTGGGCAGGCTCTCTCGGGGGAGAGGCTTCCGGAGCACACCTGTGAGTTTTAGTTACTTAACAATAATGAATCACCTGTCTTTACAACTGGGGTACAAGGGCTATTTATAGCCCCAAAAAGAAGCAAAAAGACTAAACTACCCCGGACGCTACCGTCGGATTGAGGGGTAGCAACGTCCTTCTCCCGGTCGGGTGCCTCGGATGCTTGACAGGTGGTCGTTGATTCCTGAGGTGCTCCTCGCGTGACCTGCACGTGATCAACAACTAAAGACTTTACCTTTAGAAGGGCGGTGAGGCCCGGGACATGCACCGGAGGCCAGGTCCTCGGGCCAAAGGTGGCTCCCGGGACCGGCACCGGAGGCCGGGTCCCGGGAGCCAAAAGGCGGCGCCCGGGGCAGGTACCGGAGGCCACGTCCCCGGGCGAATGGCGGCGCCCGGGACCGGCGCCGGAGGCCAGGTCCCGGGAGCCAAAAGGCGGCGGGGCAGGCACCGGAGGCCAGGTCCCGGGAGCCAAAAGGCGGCGCCCGGGGCAGGCACCGGAGGCCACGTCCCCAGGCAAATGGCGGTGCCCGGGACCGGCACCGGAGGCCCAGTCCCGGGAGCCGAAAGGCGGCGCCCAGGGCAGGTACCGAAGGCCACGTCCCCGGGCAAATGGCGGCGCCTGGGACCGGCGCTGGAGGCCAGGTCCCGGGAGCCAAAAGGCGGCGCCCGGGGCAGGCACCGGAGGCCACGTCCCCGGGCAAATGGCGGTGCCCGGGACCGGCACCGGAGGCCAGGTCCTGGGAGCCAAAAGGCGGCGCCCGGGGCAAGCACCGGAGGCCACGTCCCCGGGCGAATGTGACGCAACTTACCTGGACTTAGTCTCGCGGAGATTTCCCCCAACACTACCCTTCTTCTTCCTCGGGTTTTGCTTAGATTATACTGCCTAGACAGTTTCGCCGTCCATCAGTTTGTGGAACCCCAACTCATAGTCTTCATTGGTAATTGGCAATATTTAGATTGCATCTACCATGTTCTTGCTTGTGTTCTCGATTCGCATGCAGGGATAAGCCTTTGTGGCGAGGTCAACCGTGTCTTGGCGTGGTTGATAACCAACGGAGTCGTGGTGTAGCGATTGCAGGGGTTCGAATCAGTTCTGATTGGAAGCCGGATTGTCAACGTCGAGTTCTCCGTCAATCGATTTACCTCTACCTATCGGAAGATCGGGACACCGTTCACATCACGCCCTGTACTTGAGTTGAGCTTTCAGCAAATTCTGTTCAACCTCACCATGGAGCCGTTGAATACCTTCCAGGAACTTTTGTGCTCGATACTGATCAGATGCTTCTTTGTTGTTCTGCACTGAGGTAGGGATGACAAACTCCATATCGAATGGACTCTGTAGTAGAAATCCCAAATAGATCTCAAAAGGCAACTTTCTAGTCAAATCATGCATTGCTCGATTAAAAGCAAACTGCAGGTATGGGATGCTTTCATCCCAGGTCTTCGGATGCTTAGAGTTAAAGCCCTCAAGAGATGAACAACTACTCGATTTACCACTTCGGTTTGACCATCAGTCTGAGGATGAAACACAATACTCCTCTTTAGCTTTGCCTCCATCATCGTCCAGAGCGATCGCCAAAAGTGACTAAGGAACCGGGTATCATGATCAGACACAATAGAAGTTGGTAGTCTGAAATGTGTCCAAACGTGCTAAAAGAATACCCGAGTCGCTTCTTCTCCCGTGATAGTCTTTCGACAAGGTATGAAAATTATCATTTTGGAGAACCAATCAACGACCACAAAGAGATAGTCATTACCGAATCAGGTCTTAGGCAATCCTCCCAAGAAATCCATGGATATGCTTTCCCATGGTCGTGAAAAAACTGGCAAAGGAGTGTACAAACCCAATTTTTGGTTTGCCGGTTTCGAGATGCTGCAAAGACCACAGCCTCGAACCAAAGTAGCCACATCTTGCTACATTCGCGGCCATAACACATGTCAATGAAGAATTTTTAAAGTCTTCGTAACCCCAAAGTGACCAGCAACCTTCAATGTATGCACTTCTCACAGTCATTGAATTCGAGGTGCTCCACAAGGTATACAAAGTAAATTACCCTTGTATAGGAGTCCTTCTCGCCTAACAAACTCTGTCGTTTTCCCTGTTTTGAGCTCAGCCAGTGCTATTTGAAAATCAGGATATTCACTGTACATTGTGGCATAGTCATCATGACATGAGGGCTCGATCTACATAAACGCTGATAAGCAGAGGGTTGAAATTGGTGATCGTGACAACATGTAAGCTAGTTTATTGTGTACACCCTTCTTGTACTTAATCAACAAATTAAACTGCTGCAGATACGACATCCACTTCATATGGCAAGCTTGCTGTAGCTTCGATTGAGTTTACAAATATTGCAAAGGTTGGTGGTCGGTGTGGCCAACCGTCTCTTTACCCAAAAGGTAACACCGCTAGTGTTTTACAGCCTGATGCAGTGCACACAACTCCTTGTCATAAGTCAGATAGTTTTTCTGAGCTCCCTAAAACAACTCAGAGTGATATTCTACTGGTCGACCTTCTTGCATGAGCACTGCGCCCATTGCATAACCTGAGGCATCGGTATCTAGCTCGAATGGCTTCTGTAGATTCAGCAAAGCTAGAACAGAAGCTCCATTGATCTTCTTCTTCAACAAGAGAAAATGTGTCCTCATATTTCCCTGTTCACTCAAACTTTTGGTCGATCCTGTTTAATGCATGCAACGGAGAAGTCATTATCGAGAAGTGTCATATGAATTCCGAAGGTATTGACATGCTCCCATGAAACTACACACTTCCATAACGGTTCGCGGTCGAGGCCACTCTCGAATCACTTTTACCTTATCGGGTTCGATTTGCAATGTACTCTTGCCGATCATGAATCCCAGGTAAAGTAGAGTTTGCTGGCCAAACTCGCACTTTTTACGATTGAGGCGAAGTCGATGTTGCCGTAGCTGTTCGAACACCTTTTCCACATGAACTAGGTGCTCATCCCACGAACGACTATAGACCAGTATGTCATCGAGATAAATGATCACAAAGTCATCGATGAACTATCGCAATACGTCATTCACAAGATGCATGAAAGTAGCCGGGGCGTTGCAGAGGCCAAACAGCATGACCGGCCATTCGAACAGACCTTGTCATGTTTTGAACACAGTTTTCCAAGTATCCTCCTCTCGGATGCTAACTTGATGATACCCTGATTTAAGATCCAATTTCGAGAAGATAGCAGCATGCTTCAATTGATCTAACAGGTTGTCGATATGAGGAAGGGGGTACCGATTCTTGTTGGTGATCATATTCAGTGCTTGGTAGTCGATGCACATCCTCCAAGTCTCATCTTTCTTTGGTACTAACACCACAGGAGTATTGGGGAACGGGCTCGCTACTCTAGCGCAATTTCAAAGGTTTTACCCGAAATCCCAAGAAGTTTGCAAGTAATAGATCATAGATCAAGAGATTCACCACTAGACGTGCGAATGCGACAACGCAGCAACGGAAGAAGAGTCAATATCGCAACCGGATCATGACCAGCAATGCAGCAATAACAGTGGCACCTCTACGGAAGTCCACACGTCTGGGGAAGGAGCACCGCGTGTTCGTGTGCTAGCACCAGCGCATGCGACTAGGGTTTTATGAGATCTATCTCGTGGATGGTGGTGGCAGCCAGAATAGATCAGATGATGGATGCATGCCCACCACACCTCCTTTTATAGGGCCTTGCAGATAAGTCCTACTCAAATGCGAACCCTAATCCTAATGGTAAACCCATTACCAATAGGGGACCCGTTTTGGATCCCATCCGAATTAATACTCCAACCCGTTAAGTGTGTGACCCTGTAGGTTCGTGTATATTTGGACGCAACCGGAAACAACTTCCCGAATCACAAGTCATAAGTGGTCCCTAGCAAGACATTATGACTACCGCATGTACACAAAAATCATATCTGACGAACCTATACAACTTATTATGGATTATCTCTTTGCCTCACCATCCCATATCAAACTCAAGGTGAGAAACATGTCATCCTTGAATAGCTCGGTCCTTTCTTAATCTTGTAATGGACTAACCTTTCCATAGTTGACTCTCAACTATATTCAGCACAGCCATGCACTTTCTTAGTCCAATTACATCAAGGGCCCAGAGATATCTCTCTCAAGACATGAGAAGGGCAAATTCCATCCCGACCATTCACTTTCAACCACATGGTTCATAACATATCTGTATGTCACCTTTATGACTACTCGGTTAAAAGTAGCGGTTGATGATACCAAGTAGGCTACTACACATGTATGAAACCGTGATGATCTTAGGTCTAAAGATAAACCAAAATAACTGTTAGAAACAAACTGATGACACATAAAAAACTCAACAGTGTCTCAAGATAGGTCAATCCAACCAACATGTTCTCCAATATGTGTCCACAACATCCATGGTCCGTGAAACTTGACTATCAATCAATGATCGTGCTGACTTATCTTGTATTATTATTCCAGGTAATGCCAAAAGTCAGGGATGTCTAGAATAAGTATCACTGATAATGTTGACAATTCATATATCATAATAAAGAGTTCCACGAACAAGTCACATACTTGTTTGATCAATTAAAGTGATACTTTATTTCAGGAATGCAATAACATTTTATTCGTAACAATTCATAAATATATCATGATACAATCATCTCCATGATTGCCTCTAGGGTATATCTTTATCAATCTCTCACTTGGACTAGAGTCAATTATATAGATATCGAATACCCATTGCTCTAGGGCATAGCTCTATCAATCTCCCACTTGCACTAGAGTCAATCATATAGGTATCAAATACCCATTACTCTAGTGTGCGCCTCATGTTTTGGTTGCGGGAGAGGCTTCGTCAAAGGATCTGCCACATTGAAGTCTGTATTTACTTTGCATATTTTCACATCACCTTGACGAGGATCGTTAGCCATTTTAAGGCTTCCATGGTCGCAATAGCGCCGCACGGTCACACATGACTATGGCCGCGGCCCTCCCTATGGTCGCCAAAGGCCAAAAAGAGGAACGTTGGGTAATCCAAGGGTATTCTGGATATAACTCAAAATCTTATCCATTTCGCACAAAATCAAGGCATTCGTTATCTTAGAACCTATGTTTTATGTTGTATCCAAGGACAGTCTGGTCGTGGAGATAGTCCCTGCGACCATCTTCTCTCACGGATACAAGAACCAATCTTAGCATCGTGGTCGCAGTAATATGTGATCACCTTTGCATATTACCTCATCACAATCCTTATGGTTATTCCCGAGATAATTATAAGTCACTGACAAGGTAACCATCAAAAAAGGTAAGGCGGTTCAACAACGACTGAGTCAAGTCAGCCAAACCGCCACGTACCCATGATCTACAGCAACTACCACACCCACGACCTCACAGCTACTACTCCGGGGCGGTTAGGAGAGATCGTGGGGCATGCTTCCAGGAGAACAACCGATGACCTCTTCGGTAAGTATAAGAAGGCCTTCAAGGGAAGGATCACGAGGATGGGGGGATCGACCACAGAGATAAGACTAGGCTTAGCAAAGATAGGATTAGCTAGCTACACTTTGTAACCACCTCTCTCTGTAACTCTTTTTTCACCTAATCAATCTCACAGGACGTAGGGCTATTACCCAGCTCAAAGGGGGCCCGAACCTGGATAACCCTTGTTCCCAGTGTCTTTAGATTCATTGATACCTTGAACATCTTGAGAATCTGTCTGATTGGCCTCATACTTTCTAACTCACTTTCTTGCATAAGATCGGCAAAGGAAACCAGAGTTCCAATCGACAGCTGGCACCCACCGTGGGGCCTTGAAGACATTTTCATTAGGATTCATTGTATTCATGGATCATTTCCCTTGCTTACACGATTCTGAGAATGAATTCGATCTCGAGGATCATGTAGATGCAATGGATGAAGATGCTGTCCCCATTAATGGTGACGACACTACCCTCACGGTTTGCCTTGGAGAAGCATCATCCTCGATCCCAACCGCGTCTATTGAACATGAATCGGATCAGGCAGTTCACTTGTCCTCGATAGAGGACAAGTATGTGCCGCAACCGGTTGCTTTAGACAACTTGGAAGAGGACGATCTCGACATCCGCTTGGAGAATTTCTCCCCAGACAACCTGAAATCTCTCTTTGATTTTGAGTCAAACTCAGACAAAGATGAGATGCTTTCTCCGTCTGTGAACTCAACCCTAGAGAAACTCCAGAGCAACATGATGATAGGCGGGAACGAGAACGCAAATAGAAAGAGGACCAAGAACATGAACAGTGAGAAGATAAGGTTTGCAAGGTCGCAGAAGATCTTCTACGACCAGCGAAAACTCACTGAGGTACCGCTTTTCATGACCCCAGTCCTGGAACATCTCGACAACCCTCTCCGGGAGGACGCGGGCATAATTACACACCCATTCCCTCTCTGAACTATTCACCACCGGCAGAGGAAACCTCACCTGGAACTCCACCAGCACCCGGGCGAAATCTGGAAGATCGTCTCCGAAGGATTGCTTATGCACTCCGTAATCCACCCTCCAGCCTCGCAAATGATGATAGGATTATATTCACAAAAGTGCTTGCAGATAATCTTGAGGAGGTAGCCCTCAGGTTTACTCCAGAGGCATCCTCATGTTTGAAGACCAGAGGACAGACCAATTCACTCCAAGGTCACAAGAGACGTAACCCTACACAGTCTTGACACGACAAGACCAGACGTACAGGTACTCCTCGCGACCATAACCGCATACCAGTACACCCATGTTTGGGACCACGTTGTGAGCCTTCCTAGGTCAATTACTTCCGTGACCAAGGAGTAAGTTGCAATGATCAACGACCACACAGTACGTACGTAGGTTGCAAAGCTTTTTCACTTGGACTACGAAATGTAGTCTGGCCTGATAAGTTTAAGTCCGATACGATCGAGAGATTCGATGGGACCCAAAATCCAACCGAATTTCTCTAGATCTACGTTACGGCCATCCAATCGACCAGGGGAGATGAACGAGTCATGAAATATTATTTTCCCATGGTCCTAGAAGGTCCAACGCGGACCTGGTTGTTCAACCAACCGAAAGAATCGATCTACAATTGGGAGATGTTGTGCGACGCCATCCTCAACAACTTCCAAAACTTCTATGAAAAGCCTGGCAAAGAGGATGACCTTCATCACTTGCGCCAGACTTCGACAGAGACACTTTGGTAGTTTATCAAGAGATTTGTAGGAGTGAGGAATACCATTCCTAACATCTCTGATTCTTCGGTTATCCGAGCTTTCAAGCATGGTGTCAGATACCGTCAGTTCACAGAGGACCTAAGTATCCATCCTCCGTGATCAGTGTCAGACCTATTCGACATGGCAGATCGCTATTCCGATGCAGCGGAAGCTGTAGAATGGAATAGAATGGTGGACAAGGGTAACTTACCTCCTCAACCAGGCCTCAAAACCAAAAAAAAGGAAGAATACTCAAAGAAATCCAAGTACTCTGCAGGTGGACGATCTAAGAAGCCAAACAGAAATGGAGCCAGCCGATTCCGCGAGGTCACAGTCTTGGACAAGCAACCACAAGAGAAAGGTAAAAAAGTTCCATTCAAGTCTAATAAGCTTCCTCCAAAGGTCGAACTCGCGACCACCCGGAAAAACAAACTAACACAAAGGGAAACAAGAAATGGTGTCCATTACACAACGCTTCTGGACACAACCTCAAGAATTGCCACGCCTGGTTAAAGAGCTTGGACGATTTCTATCAAGGAACCAGACCCATGCCTACTATACCACAAAACAGACAATCCCAAGGCACAAAAGACGCCGATGGAGATGAGTTAATGCCATACCAGGTACCTAGCAATCATGTTAATGTCATTTTTGGTGGTTCTTCATCTTATTATTCTAAGCATCAATTTAAAGTTGTTCATTGAGAGGTTGATAGCGTTGAAGCTCCACTAGGTGAGCCTCAGTTCCCCCATTGGTCGGAGACCTATCTCACATTCAACAAGGAAGATTGTCCCAAAGGAATGTCCAACCCTTGACAACTTCCTTTGGTGATTACCCCCATTATTAGCAACGCTAAAGTAGGACGCGTACTGGTCGATGGCGGAAGCTCGCTCAACCTCTTGTTCGCCAAAGCTCTTGATGAGATGCAGATACCTCGTTCCAAGATTAAACCGGTGGCCCATCCATTTTTTGGGATTATACCTGACTCCACAATGATGCCCATCGGGCAAATAGTGTTAACTGTAACACTCCGAGAGCCAGAGAACTTTCTAACAAAATTAATTACCTTTGATGTGATTGATTTTGCTTCAGCTTACAATGCCATCTTCGTCAGGCCATCACTCACCAAGTTCATGGCGGCGACACACTACGCCTACCAGTGCGTCAAATTACTAGGCCCAAAAGGTGTCATCACACATAGAGGTAGTCAACATATGGCTCTAACCTGTGATCGCATTTCTTTGGAGTTGGTCAATCAGTTACCCCTGCGGGATGTCAAGCTGGCGACCAAAGAACCTGATGCGGTCAAGGCAACTCCGTGACTAGATGAAAAACTAAAGTAACCTCCTTTGTTCCCAAACGATCCGACCAAGACTATTCATATCAGATCACCACTGGATGCCAAATAGGAACTCGCGCTCATTACTTTCCTTCGGGCTAACGGAAATGTGTTTGCGTCAAAACCATCCGACATGCCCGGAGTCCCAAGGAAAGTGATCGAGTACAGGCTAGCAATTCAGCCTGGACAGTAACCAATAAAGCAAAAGCTTCCACGCTTTGCTCCTGATCGACAAGAAGCCATCTGTGCGGAGTTGACTAAACTCCAGGAAGCTCGTTTCATCTGCAAAATTAACCATCCCTAATGGCTCGCAAACCCAGTTATGGTCCTCAAGTCCAATGGTAAGTGGCGCATGTGCGTCGATTACACCAGCCTCAACAATGCCTGCCCAAAGGATGACTTTCTCCTTCCCCGCATCGATCAGTTGGTTGATTCCACAGCGGGTTGCAAAATGATGAGCTTCCTGGATGCTTACTCAGGCTACCATCAAATTAGCATGGCAGAAGTAGATGAAGAGAAAACTATCTTCATCACACCCTTTGGCACCTACTGCTACATCAGAAAGGCTCAAGAATGCTGGTTCCACGTACTAGCACTTGATGTAGAAGATCTTTCTATCTCAATTAGGACGTAATTTAGAAGCTTATGTAGATGATTTGGTTGTAAAGAGCCTACAAAGCTCTAATCATGTAAATGATCTCACTGAGACTTTCTGTAATTTGAATAAACATGGAATCAAATTGAATCCCAAAAAGTGCTCTTTTGGAGTTTCCTCTGGCAAACTTTTGAGTTTTCTTGTTTGTTCACGAAGCATTGAAGTTAATCCTAACAAAATACGGGCCATTGAGCATATGCGATCTCCTTCCTCAACGAAGGACATCCAAAGCGTAACTAGTCGAATGGTGGCCTTAAGCCGTTTCATATCGCGGTTAGGCGAACGTGGTTTACCTTTCTTTAAGGTACTTCGTAAGCATAATGGTTTCCAGTGGTCGGATGAAGCCGAAAAAGCCTTCCAGGAAGTCAAAAAGTACTTATCTAGTGCTCCAGTGTTGGTCTTCCCAAACGTGGAGGAACCATTACTCATTTACTTAGCCGCAACCCCATGCACGGTCAATGCAGTACTGGTCGCAGAACGGGATGGCATGCAACAACCAGTCTATTACGTCAGTGAAGTGCTCAATGGACCAAAGGAACATTACCCTGAGGTCCAAAAATTACTTTATGCCCTCTTAATGGCTTCCCAAAAGCTGCGACATTACTTTCAAGCGCACAAGATCTCTGTTCCACCGTCCTTTCCCTTAGGGGACATACTCCGTAATCCAGAAGCAACTGGTCGAATCACAAAATGGGTAGTTGAATTGGGAGCGTTTGACCTCCACTTCACTGCTTGCGTGGCAATCAAATCTCAAATTGTTGCTGATTTTGTGGTCGAATGGACTAATCCCAACACACTCCCACAAGAACCAACAGATTTGTCGACAAACAACCTTTGGACGATGTACTTCGATGGTTCTCACAATTTTTCAAACTCAGCGATTGGAGTGGTCTTAATTACACCTCAGGGCAACCAACTCCCATACGTCATACAACTCCACTTTGTTGCGACTTACAAAGTAGTAGAGTATGAAGGTCTTCTTGCTAGGCTCCGAACAACCAAATCCCTTGGAGTCCATCGGTTAGTGGTGAGGGGAGACTCACAGCTAGTCATAAACCAAGTAAACAAGGAGTACAGCACCTCCGATGAGACAATGGCTCGTTACCTGGGTGAGGTGAGGAATTGGAAAAATACTTCAGGAATTTTGAAGTCCAATGGTAAGCGGCACAAAAGTTCTTTCACAAGAACATCCTAACACGATTTGGTGTCCCAAGTCGCCTCATTACAGATAATGGTTCTCAATTCGTCAGCGGTCTTTTCCTCGACTATTACGACAACATTGGTACCAAAATTTGTTTCACCTCCGTCGCCCATCCACAAAGCAACGAAGCAGTTGAATGTGCCAACGGGAAAATTATTCAAGGGCTTAATCAAGCATTGTTTCGATTCACGGCATATTTACAAGCCTTGCATAAATATCACAGTAAATGGGTGCGACCTGGATCAACTAGATTTTCTATGGAGGATGGCAGAGTTTTTTCCAATACATGGATCATCGACCAATTACGCAAGTTCTACGTGTAAGTACTCTTCCTCTTTCCCTTTTCAATTATCAATACCTTTTTCATTACAGTTTTCATTACAGTTAAAACCCATTCTACCTCCATCAAACTACGCCCGGGGGCTGATCACACTGGGCACTACATTATGATGATTAGGAGGATTCACTGGCAGATCTCATGGTTGCATCTAGATAAGACATTTCTTTGTAAGCCGTTTCTCAACACTTTAGAAACTTACTAGCATGTCCTGACCATTGGAGTGGCTGCCAGTAACAATAACCTTATGACTTCACAATAACGTGTTCCCCAGTCAATCAGTTTGTCACTAATCTCCGGGTGTGCTCATATTCCAATGATGCGACCAACATACTCCGTCTCCAGTATAGTCGGTTACAAGAGGGGGCTAGGGGATATTAACTGTATATGTCGATGATTGGGACTTTGATCCTTAGTCGAACTTACATAAAATTAGATGATGAAATGTGAAGCCAATCTAAGCTGAAACTCAAGTAAATCAGGGTATCTATGTCTAAGGAAGAAAGGAATTTATACAGGTTCGGGCCCTCTGATGGTGAGTAATAGCCCTACTCCTGTTGATATTTCACTAAGAATATTAAGGGTTACAAAGAGAAAATAAGAGAAGTTCTTGGATAAGCTAAGAACTATCTCCTATTCTTGATTACAGTGTATATCAATCTACTGTTTCTATCTCTTAGATCTTGTGTCTTGGCTCAGGTAAGATCCGATCGTCCTTTTCTCTCCCGGTGATGCCCCCTTTTTCGTCGCCAGTCGCCGGTTACGAAATTGGAGGGTCGCTGGGAGGCAAACGTGCGCTAGCCATAATGTACAATTATGCCTGTTTCTTATCGCGCCTTTATCTTCTTTAACCGTTATTATAAATTAATTAAGGAGGTTGAAGACATCCCAGGCGGTGGTAGTGGTTGAACAGACTTATTTATTGAGTATGATCGAATAAGTCTTAACTATCAATCACTATTGGGTGTTTTGACTCCTCAATTGTTCTAGATCGCGCATTAACTATGACCAGGTATAGTTGTTTACTCACTCTCCACGACCTAGGCGACCTCGGGAAGATTCTCTGTGGTCTAGGTATTCGTGGGTATGTGAGACCATAAACTCTTCGACCTCAATTTTGCAAGTGTCCTGAGACTTCGGACGCCGCAACAATACGAGTTGAGGCCATAGAATAGGCTATGTCCATAATACATTAAACTGTCCTATTGTCTCCCTTTATGATCTCTGAGACCACAAAGAGGTATACAAATAACTTAGATCTCATTCTATAGGTCTCGTGACTATAGAATGGCAAAGGTAACTAACTCGGGTTATAATCCTCGTCAGCTAGCCCCCAAATTTGAAATGACAAGTTATATACTTTGTTATTTTTCAAATTCTAAATCTTTTAATTTGATTATAAATATTCCGATGTTTCACCTTCTTATATTGCAGCTTTAGAATGCTTCGTTTTCTCCCCGTGCATTGTTTTATTTCCCAAGAAGAACTTTGGGTGCAGTTGCTAGGTCATTATGAAACTTTTTGTTGCAACTCGAGGTTAAAATTTATAAGGTGTCTTTTAAGAACTCAAGGCTGTGAATATAAACCATCTCTTTTGAGTTCTATAAATACTTGATCTTTACGTTCTAAAACCTCCAAGCTTTTTGTTGATAAGTTTTAGAACTTATTTTCATCTTGTAACTTTCTCTCTTGTTCCTATGGCAAGCAAAAACTCTAAACAACTCATTGAGAGTGAAGAAGAAGATAATGTCGTGCAGGCTCTTAAAAAGGTAATTCTCTTTTGAAGAACCTGCGTAAATCTTTTCTCTTGAAGAATGGTTTCCAAAATAATACATTTTGGTTTTTACAATCACTCGAAGATCAGTCTACTTCAAGGAAGTGAGTTGGTGATGACATAGGATCATCAAGTGGATCCTCATCGAAAAAACTAATGAGTTCTGAAGTGTTAGCTGCCACCGCTTCTCAAACTGCAGCGTCTTTTTTACCATATCCTTCTGATGTTCCACTTGCTTCTCCTCACTTGCAGTATGTATTCTCTCTAACTAAGTTTAGATTGCTTAGTTAGGTATAATTTACTTACAATGGGAGTTGAATATGCAAGGGAGGTGGTACTGCTTCTACTCCAACCTCTTCGGTGGTCCAGTCAGCATCTGCCTCCAAGGCAAGTATTTTTTCTTTTTTTATCTTTTCTACATGTGACCTGGATTGATCCCATGATCATATAGGAGGACAAAGCCTTGTGGATCCTCAGCGAACAACTTGCTGAGATCCAGGTTCTTCTGAAGGAGAAAACCGCTTTATGCAAGATCCTCAAAGAAGAGAACGAGGAGATTGAACAGCAGTATATCTGGCGAGGACTCAATCTTGACTCTATGTTCAAGGTTGTTGATCGTATAAAAGCGAATTGTGACAGGGCTCGTGAGGCTGTGCTCGAGAGGAGAAGGATGCCTCCAATGCCATTATCGTGGGTTGTGCTCTCACAATAAAGGATGCCCTTGAAAAACTAAGAACAGTTGCGAACTCACTCGGGGCGGATGTAGTTGATCCTAAGAAGGATAATTTATCCCTCGAGGAGTCTTGTATTTTTCTTTCAGATCAGGCTGACTTGTTAGTTGCCAGTATCCCTTTTTTATGTAAGGATTGTAAAAAATAATAAAGTTATTTCATTTATATCAAATATTTTTGGATGAATTTAATAATATGATCACGCATAATCTGTAATCACTTATTAATATCCAAACTCTTCTTTCAAAATAAACACAGGCAATATCTCTGTAAACAAAAATGATTGCAGGTAAATAAACATCTCTGTGAGAAAAAATGATTGCAGAGGAAAAATGCCTTCTGCGACCATAGCATTCACAGGTAAAGAAGCATTTAAGATCATGGTTTCTGCGACCTCAAAAAATCGATATTTAATAATCCTATGATCTGGGTATGATACATGTAGCCCCCGAATCCAAAATAAAATGGCCTTTCTAACTTCAAAAAGGGTGCCCTTTTTGTTTCAGATTTCAACAAGTCCCAAGGAGAAATTTTGGGTGCACTCGTCAGACCCATCATGGAAAACATTAAATGCGAGGGTTTTGTGTAGTGATTAAAAAGAAACTTACAGAGCAAGAGGCTTCAAAAACACTCTTCTTGCAACCTTGCAAACTTCGCCGCCTCTCACCGCAAGAAACCTTCTCGTTCCAAATCTTTCTTCCATTGATCTTGATCAAATGGCATCCTAGAGCCAGTCCATTTATTGCGATAATGAGAATCAGGAGATTTTTCCTTCGAGGAAATTGATTGCGTGTCGCCCCATCGGGAAAGAAGAAACCCCAACTGTGAGAGAGAATGAACTAGTACTCTTTGAAGATTTCTTACGCTGTTGTTTTCGCCTTCCAGAAAGTGAATTCTTTCTCAGTGTCCTTAACCATTTTGGGTTGGAACTGGTAAATCTCCATCCTAACTCTGTTAAGTTTGGCCATTTTCCAGCACTTGTGCGAGGCCTTTGTTGGAGTTTTGCCTAGCATTTCTCTTTTCCACCGATTCTATTTCTTGGTGTGGTCAAAGAGCTCGAATGCTGCTGGATGTGTTTACTTCCGCCTGAGGGAGAAAAAAGACTACCCAGTAGTTCCCCTTCGCGACTCTGTCCACGGTGGAATCAACGGTGGTTCTATTGCCTAGCTCCTAAGGAGAACAGTCGCTGATTTGAGAACCATCGGCCAGTGAACAACAACGAAAAGGACTCTGTTCCTGATCTTGATGAAGAGTTGCAGAGGCAAGCCCAAGTAATTCAACATCTGGCGCATGAGGGCTTAACCGAGATGTGGTCCGGGACTTTATCAAGAACTGGATCAGTCCACTGAAGAGAAGAGTGCATCCTGTCTGGGAGGTGCGCTCTATGCAAGATGGGACCTTAGATTATGATCAAGGTAAAGGCCTCTTCTTGTAGATAGTTACATTGTCTTCAATTTGTTTTGAGCTTATTATATTTCCCAAACAGGTTTGCCTACATCTGAGGTCAAGAGAAGAACTAATGCTCTCTTGAGACTATACAATGCGACCTCAAAAGGCAAAATGGACGCTCCAAGACCGCAGAGTCTGGTCTTAGGCAGCGACAATATCGTTCAAGAACATCGAAAGGTAATTTCATCCAGAAAAACTTTGAGTATGTTTAATTATTTGCACAAAAGTAATCAAAGTAGATCCTTCCGATTTTAGCTTCTCATGGCCCGATCAATTGGGATGAAGCGAGCGAGCGATGATGTTGGGACTTCTGGGGGTCCTTCATCAAAGAAATTGAAATTTTCCAAAGCGAAAAGCCCAACCGCATCGAAGGCAGCCAAGAATGTGGAGGTTTCACCCCCTAAGTCAAAGATGACTTTGGGGGGTGCTTCATCCAAAATCAAAAAGACTGGATCAAAAATTGGAGCAGTAAGGACTTTCCTCCCACATATTTTGTCAAGTACGAGTGAAAATTATTACTTAATTGTGCAAGGAGAGGGGAGCGAGGAGGAGGAAGATGAAACTCCTCTTATTCTGCGGAGAAAAAGATCTACAGAACCCTCAAAAAATCCTCCAAAAAGATGTTATCCTCGCTGTTATCTCCCGCGAGTGGGGCATTGAGCGCCCATAGTCATTTGGGACTCAATTTCAGGTAACTACATGTTGCTTCTCTAACTAATTTATTGTACTTAGTTAGGTATAATTCATATAATTATAACATGAACGTACAGGTCGAGTTCCAACCCCATGCAATCTACTTCAATACCTAAAATTGAAGCAACTGTGGTTGAGGAGACAGCGACCACTATGGCGAAAACTCTTGCCATGGGGTGTGTTACAGGTTCATCTGCAGCACTATATGTCGCTGTGTCCACTGAGTTTCCCATCATTAACATGGTCGTGCAAGAAGCTGAATCCTCAGCACCTGTTAATGATGAAAGTACTCATGTCATAGCTGTTCCCATGACCATGGGAATGGAAGATCAGCCTGGGATTTCTTCTGTTCCCATGGTCACAAAAGTCCTCCCTTCCCCTGATCAAGGAGAAGAAAATTTGGGATCTGAGTGAGCAGGCGCAAGATAACTTGGGATCTGAGATTTTTCTCAAAGATCTCATAGAGGTAAGTAAATCTTTACCCAATGTCTTTTATTGTTTATATGAATAATATCTTCAGATATTTATTTCCTTTGTAGAACTCTTCTCGCCACTCAACCTTGGTAAATTCTTTGATAGAGCAATTTAAGGTCGCCCAAACAAAATGCAACCACTTAGAATAGTAAGTACCTTGTTCTAATCCCAATCCTTTATGAATTGGAATAAAATTTCTTGTTGTCACAGGGAAAACTCTACTTTATCACAAGAGGTTGCTAAGGAGCACTCTAATAAAGAGACAGCTGTAGCGGAAGCTCTAGAGGAAACTAGCAAAAAACTTGCTGAGGCCTTGTCATCCTTGGAGGAAAACAAAAGTTTACACACTACTCTCCAAGGGGAAAAGGAAAAACTACAAATTGATTTAAATCGTAAGTTCATTCTTGCAAAATTAGTTATTACGTTTATAACTTTTCATGAACTGATTAAATCATTTTTTCTTTGTTACCTGACCAGACCAAAGAGAAATGAATTCCAAGCTGGCCAAAGAGAAAAATGAATTTGAAGAGAAATGTATCCAGTGAAGACACGATCTTGAAAAGCTTCATAATCTCAACCAGAAGACAAAGGAAAAGGCCAAAAATGATGCAAAAGTTTCGAAAAAAGAAAAGAATGATTTGGAAAAAATCATGAATAGATGCAGCATCATTGGAATGGACACTCGCAAAGCTGAGGGAAGTTGCAGATTCACTCAAGGCAACGATTATTGATCCTGAGAAGGATAACTTATCTCTTGAGGAATCCTGCAAGTTGGTCGCAGCTCAAACTGAATCTCTGATCACAAATATCCTGGAGTTTGCAAAGAGGTATAAGGAAACAATAAAGACCGATATAGGCGCTGCTGCCTCTTCTATCTTTTGCAAACTTAGGCATCGCCATGGACCGAATTTAGACCTGAATCCAGCGGCGGAAGATGCAATGTTTGATAATGAAGATCAAATGAGTGCGACCATGGCTGAGGTTAAACCCATAGTCAACAAACTATTAGAAAACCTCAATCTTATATAAAACTTCCTTCTCATTGTAATTTATTTTGGAAATTAACAATGGAAAATAGGAAATTTTTTCTCTCTATGTATCACTTATTGTTATAACCTGCAAATACATAAAACTAATAGAGAATGCAACTGCAGGATGAAACTTTGAAATAAAAAAGAACATACTTAACTCTCAACAATATATTATAATTATATTCCCCTAGCCCCTTCCTGAGATTACTATTGATGAGAATACATTGTAGTAATTTCAGGATAGAAAACAAAGACTAAGAAAGACCATGACTAGCGAGTCTCTTATGCGTTGAGAAACGGCTTAAAAAAGTGAAATCTCAACTAGAGTTTGTAAAGTCGCAAGAATAAACATTTTAGTATAAATGTCAAAGCTTTTTATGAACTGATAGCCACCCAAATGATTAAAAACATGCAAGTAAGTCTCATATGCGCTAAGAAATGGCTTAGCTCAAGAAAATCCAAGGATAGAAAATGGGAATACAATCATAACATACTGTGAAAAAAGGCACTTTATTACTGAAATGAAATATGCTAATGGAAAAGGGAAACAGAAATGAAAAACTTACACATAAAACTTGAGCAATTGATCTATATTCCAAGTATTGGATAAGATCCTTCCATATTCCGTAGCTAATCGAGCCGATCCAGGTCGCAGAATTGAAACCATAGTATAAGGACCTTCCCACTGAGGAGAAAACTTGTTGCGATTGGACTAATTTTGGATTTTTCTTAAAACCATGTCGCCCACATGAAGACTACGTGGTCGCACCTTCTTACTATGATATTTACGCAAAGCTTGTAAATATGCAGCAGACCTAATCAATGCTCAATCACGCTTTTCTTCGAGAATAGAAAGTTCATCTTCTCAAATACCACTTTGATTATCAATATCTAAGTGACTTATGTGAGTCGAACCAAGTTGTACTTCAATTGATAAAACAGTTTCTGCACCGAAAACCAGTTGAAAAGGCGTTTCGCGTATAGCTCAACTAGATGTGGTACGTAATGCCCATAATACGGAGTAAAGTTCATCTACCCAAGCCCCCCGAGCGCAGCTTAAGGCGATCAAAAACACATTTCTTGACACCCTGTATTATCTACCCGTTGGCACGTTCAACTGCACCATTGCTTTGTGGATGAGCAACAGATGCGAAATATACCTTGTTTCCAATGTCATCGCAATAGTCTAAGAAAAGACCACTAACAAATTGGTAACCATTGTCAGTAATAAGACAACTTGGAACACCAAATCTAGTCACTATATTCTTATGAAAGAACTTCTTCGCCGCTACGGCGGTAATATTTCGGACTGGTTCAACCTCTATCCACTTGGTGAACGTATCAATAGCTACGAATAAAAACCTGTATCCATTGACAGCTCAAGGCATTGGTCCTACAATGTCTATCCCCCAAATGGCAAACGGCCAGGTTAATGGAATGACTCGCAAAGCATATGATGGCTGATGAACTTGCCGAGCATGGAATTGACACTGTGGGCATGTCTTGACCAATTGTATAACATCATTAAGTGCTGTAAGCCAGTAATAACCCTGTCGAAAAACTTTTCAGACCAATGTGCGATAAGAAGCATGTGCACCACATATGCCCCCATGTATTTCTGTTGGAAGGGTTTTACCTTCGTCTTGAAAAACACAACACATGAGTACTCCTTGAGTTCCTTTACAATATAAGGCGCCTTCGACAAGTATGTACATGCGTGATTTTCTAACTAACCGATCACTATCGGTTTCATCCTTAGGCAAGATACCATTCGCAAGATAGATCCTCAATGGATGAATCCAATCTCTTACTCTAAGGTCACGACGTTAGTCATCGCTTCTGACCCTTCTTTGATAGAAGGGGATTTTAAATGCTCAACGAACACTCCTGCTGAAGTGGATGTACGTGAGGATCCAATTTTTGATAATTGGTTTGCGAGAATATTGTCTCTTCGCGTAACAAATTGGACTTTGAAACTACTGAAGTATTTTTTCAATTTCCTCACCTCGTCCAGGTAATGACCCATTGTTTCATCAGAGATGCTGTACTCCTTGTTTACCTGGTTTACGAATAGCTGTGAGTCCCCCCTCACCACTAATCGACGGACCCCAAGGGATTTGGCTGCTCGAAGCCCGGCAAGAAGACCTTCATACTCTGTTGCGTTATTGGGAGCAGCAAAGTGTAATTGTATGACATACCGGAGTTGGTCACCCTGAGGTGTAATTAAAACCACTCCAGCCCCCGAGTGTTGATAACTACGAGAGCCATCAAAGTACATCATCCAATGATCGGTATTTGCTAAATCCACAGGTTCTTGCGCAAGTGGTTCTGGATTATACCATTCGACCACAAAATCTGCAAGAATTTGAGACTTAACTGCTACTCGAGCAGTGAAATGGACATCGAATGCTCCAAGTTCCACTTCCCACTTCGCAACTCGACCAAAAACTTTCGGGTTTCGGAGAATGTCCCCTAAAGAAAAATATGATGGCACGGAAATCGTGTGCGCTTGAAAGTAATGTCGAAGCTTTCTAAAAGCCATTAAGAGAGCATAAAGGAGCTTTTGGACTTCAGGGTAATGCTCCTTCGGTCCATTAAGCACTTCACTTACGTAATATAGTAGTCGTTGCACTCCCTCCGGTTCTGCGACCAACACTGCGCTAACCGCATGAGGGGTAGCAGCCAAATAGATGATTAATGATTCTCCTTTAACAGGGGAAACCAACACCAGAGCACTGGAGAGGTATGCTTTCACTTCTTGAAAGGCTTTTTTGACTTCATCCGACCATCGGAAACCATTGTGCTTACGTTAAACCTTAAAGAAAGGTAAACTACGATCTCCTAACAAAGAAATGAAACGAATTAAAGCAGCCATTCGACCAGTCAGGCTTTGCACTTCCTTCGTAGTTGAAGGGGATCGCATTTGCTCAATGGCCTGAAGTTTTTCGGGATTAACCTCAATGCTTCTTTAACAAACTAGGAAACTCAAAAGCTTACCCAAAGAAACCCCAAAAGAGCACTTTTCAGGATTTAACATTATTCCATGTTTATTCAGATTACAAAAAGTTTCAATAAGATCATCTATATGACTAGAGCTCTTAAGGCTCTTTACAACTAAATCATCAACATAAACTTCTAAATTACGCCTTATTTGAGAAAGAAAGGTCTTTTGCATCAAGCGTTGGTACGTGGAACCAGTATTCTTGAGCCCAAATGGCATCCTGATGTAACAGTAAGTACCAAATGGGGTGATGAAGGTAGTTTTCTCTTCACCTTCCTCTTACATGCTAATTTGATGGTAGCCTGAGTAAGCATCCAGAAAGCTCATCAGTTCACAACCCGCTGTGGAATCAATCAACTGATCGATATGGGGAAAGGGAAAGTCGTCCTTCGGGCAGGCATTATTTAAACTGGTGTAATCGACACACATGCGCCACTTACCATTTGCTTTCAGGACCATGACCGGATTCATGAGCCATTCGGGATGATCGACTTCACGAATGAAACCAGCCTCTTGGAGTTTGTCTAACTCCGAACGGATAGTTTCTTGCTGATCAGGAGCAAAACGTCAGAGTTTTTGCTTTATTGGTCGCTGTCCAGGCTGAATAGCTAGCCTGTGCTCAATTACTTCCCTTAGGACTCCAGACATGTCTGAGGTTTTCCACGCAAACACATTCACGTTAGCTTGGAGGAAAGCAATGAGCGCTAGTTCCTATTTATCATCCAGATTTGACCCAATCCAAATGGTTCTAGATGGATCATCCGGGAATAACCGAACTTGCTTGAGTTTTTCTTCTGGTCGTGAGGATCCCTTGACCGCATCTGGTGCTGAGGTCGCAACCTTGACATCCCGTATGGGAAGTTGATCGAACAGTTCCAGGGAGATTCGATCACAAGTTAAAGCCGTTTGTTGAGTGCCTTTAATTGTAATCACGCCATGAGGACCTGGTACTTTGACGCATTGATAAGCATAATGTGTCGCCGCCATGAACTTAGCAAGTGAAGGCCTACCAAAAATGGTGTTATAAGCCGAATCAAAAGCAATTACATCAAAAGTAATTAACTCTGTTCGAAAATTTGCTGGTTCTCCAAGTCTCACGGGCAACACAATTTTTCCAATTGGTAACATTTAAGAGCCAGAAATTATCCCAAAAAAGGGTTGGGCCACTGGCTTTATTTTTGAACGAGGGATTTGCATCTCATCAAGAGCCTTAGCAAAAAGTAGATCAAGGGAGCTTCCTCCATCGACCAATACTCGTCCTACCTTAGCATTGCTAATGATAGGGGATATTACCAAAGGGAAGCGCCGAGGTCGTGTTAATCCCTTAGGGCAATCTTCTAGGCTAAAGGTCAGGGAAGTTTCAAACCATCAGGGAAACTGAGGCTCTCCTAAAGGAGCTTCAATACTATTTACCTCATGACAAACATTTTTAAACTGACTCTTAGAAAAATAAGAGGAAGAACCACCAAAATAACATTAACATGATTGTTAGGTACCTGATATGGCATGTCCTCATCTCCAAAAATAACATTAACATAATTGTTAGGTACCTGATATGGAGATCGTGTGATGAAACATTGTGGAACAGACACCAATTCTTCGTCCCCGTAGTTTAGTTTGTTTTTCTGTCTGGTCAGTAGAAGAAAATTTGTTTGCTTTAAATGGAACCTTCTTACCTTTCCCTTGAGGTTGTTTGTCGATGATGGTGACCTCGCGGAACTAGCCGGTTCTGGCTTTCTTAACCTTTCTTGATTTCCCACCCAGGGATGATTCAGGTTTCTTGCACGATCATCCTTCTTCTTGTCTTCGAGACATGGTTGAGGCAGCAAATTCCTCTTATCCACCATCTTATTCCACTCCACGGCTTCAGCCGCATCAGAATAGCGATCAGCCATATCAAAGAGATCGGCAACTGATCGTGGTGGATGAATTAACAAATCTTCGTTGAATCTCCGATATTGAACGGCATACTTAAATGCCCTGATAACAGAGCTATCAGAGATGTTGGGGATGATATTTCTCACCCCCACAAATCGTTTGACAAACTGCCAAAGAGTTTCTATAGAAGTCTGGCGCAAACGATGAAGGTCATCCTTTTTGCCAGGCTTCTAGTAACAATTTTGGAAATTGTTAAGGATTGCATCACATAACACCTCCCAATTATAGATTTATCCCTCAAGCTGATTAGACAACCATGTTCACCTGGTTTTGTGATACCGGGTTGACGATGTGTGTCCATGTTGCCCTTGGCTCGAATGATAACTATTGCGTTCACATGAACGTGTGACTGATTGTGAGGACGATGTGGGAATCACAATAACTACTACCTCATTGAGGTTATCAGCCAAAATCCTCACGAACAACACTCTGTCATCATTCGCCAAATCAGACAGAGGATTGTGAAGAGTATCCGCAATTACTCAAATTCGTTCTTGCATACTCCTCCTGGGTGCCATTGGGGTCATAGTCACCTCATCAACCGGAGAACAGGCCAAGGGTGATAACGGAGTCTGATCCCGCCTGTGACTATGGTGATGTCACGGACGAGAAGGTCTAGGAGCAAGGTCACGAGCTGCAGAATCATGGCGAGATTGCGCAAGTTGCAGAGATTACTTTGTGACTTTACGAACCTCAGCCTCTCGCCGCTCCTGAGATGCATCTTCCTCCCGTTTGTGCTCCTCCTCTCTGGCAGCGCGTTGCTCAGCGGTTTCCTCAGAAAGTACAACGACTTCCCGAGGAGCTGAGTTTGCAGACGGGGAGAGCATCTCCTCATCTTGATCAGACTCAAAATCAAAGATGGAATTCAAGTTATCAGAAAAAAATCCTTCCAGACTGAATTCAAGATCCTCATCTCCCGCATCATCTGGGACGATGGGTCCTGGCACATACTCACCTCTTGAGGTGGCAGGACTCACCGGAGGTGAACAAATTGCCGATTCAGGTTCCTGGCCATGGATCAGGTCCTGAGAATACTCCTTTGCACAAGGCTCTGAGGGAACTTTATTTTCTTGCATGTAAAGAGTTTCATCCTCCATGTTAAGATCAGCATAATCTGCAAGATCAAAATCATTTTCGGAATCGTAAACTCCTGACATTGCTTACCGAGATTCTTGATGAAGAAATACACCTTGAAAAGGGCCCCACGGTGGATGCCAGCTGTCGACGATTGGGAATTTGATCCTTAGTCGAACTTACATAAAATTAGATGATGAAATGTGAAGCCAATCTAAGGTGAAACTCAAGTAAATCAGGGTATCTATGTCTAAGGAAGAAAGGAATTGATACAGGTTCGGGCCCTCCGATGGTGAGTAAAAGCCCTACTTCTATTTATATTTCACTAAGAATATTAAGGGTTACAAAGAGAGAATAAGAGGAGTTCTTGGATAAGTAAGAACTATCTCCTATTCTTGATTACAGTGTTTATCAATCTATTGTTTCTATCTCTTAGATCTTGTGTCTTGGCTCAGGTAAGATCCGATCATCCTTTTCTCTCCTGGCGATGCCCCCTTTTATAGCTCATCCCGATCACCAGTTACGGAATTGGAGGGTTGCTGGGAGGCAAACGTGCGCTAGCCATAATGTACAATTATGCCTGTTTGTTACCGCGCCTTTATCTTCTTTAACTGTTATTATAAATTAATTAATGAGGTTGAAGACATCCCAGGTGGCAGTAGTGGTTGAACAGACTTATTTATCGGGTATGATCGAATAAGTCTTAACTATCAATCGCTATTGGGTGTTTTGAATCCTCAATTGTTCTAGATCGTGCATTAACTACGACCAGGTATAGTTGTTTACTCAGTCTCCACAACTTGGGTGACCTCGAGAAGATTTATCCGTGGTCAAGGTATTCGTGGGTATGTGAGACCATAAACTCTTCGACCTCAGCTTTGCAGGTGTCCTGAGACTTCGGACCCTACGACAATACGGGTTGAGGCCATAGAATAGGCTATGTCCAGAATACATTAAACTGTCCTATTGTCTCCCTCTATGATCTCTGAGACCACAAAGAGGTATACAAATAACTTAGATCTCACTCTATAGGTCCCATGACTATAGAATGGTAAAGGTGACTAACTCGGGTTATAATCCTCGTCAGTATATTTAATTTTAAGCTCAAGCGTTTCCCTTAGTTTTTTCTTACTCCTACTAATCATGTGTACGTGCAAGGTACAATAACTAAAGAAAAATTATCTCATTGTCACAAAAGTACAATAAAAGATAGTACATCAAGGAAGGCCCAGGTCATGTAACAGTTTCTCTACAAGAACATTGACCTCAGCGCTGATCACGTCCAACTAATCCTCGCTGTCGAAAGCTATGCTTTCCACCACTGGCCTCAAGTCCAAATCCAGGACATGGTCATGCCTAAGCTTGCAGAGTAACGCAGAGGCCACATCACTGACATCAGTCTTCAGTGTTTCCTTGCGCCTCTTCACAAACTCTAGGATATTGGCAACAAGCAAGTCGGACTGGGCGGCGACAAGGTTGAAAAACTCGGACAGTGATAAGTCATCACCCGTTGGACTGACAACTTCCGTGTCAAACGAGTCTACAACTTCCTTTAGCTTGGCCAAAGTATTTTTCTCAGTGAGGCGGCAGTTTTCGATGATCTTTTCTAAACCCTCCTTCTCACTGAGAACTTTTTCTGTTTTCTCCTTGGCCTTGTCGCTGGCCGACTGAAGTTGGTTAATGATGCTATGAAGCTTCTCCAGGTCATGTCCGCGACTGATAAAATTCTCTTCTAATTCATCCTTCTCTTCGGTCAGCTTGCGATTTCTTTCTCTTTGACCTGATCAATAAAAGAAATGTATTCGAGATCAAGCAACCGTAAGATCGACTCAGCAATGACAACTTCTGCTGGGAAGAGCTTACAGTCGACATCGGCTTGCAGTTCACTGCACGCCGATATGAGGCTATCTTTGTCCCCTTGGAGAGCGTCATTTAATCATGTCTTTTCCTCCAAGGATGCGAGAGCACCAGAGAGTTTATCACCCTTGTCCCTCAAAGCCTCGGCCACCGCAACCCCCTCATTGTTGCTTAGGTGGCAATCTCTTTCAGTAAAGTAGAGTTTTCCCTGCGACAGACTAGAGATTAGCGTTCTGATCCATACAAGGATTAAAGGTAAAGCAAGACATGTACTGCTTTACGAGGTCGTGCTCTACTTGCACGACCTCAAAATGCTCGATCAGCAGACCGACCATGGTCACGTTGCGAGCAGAGTTCTGCAAACATACATTCAGCAGACCTTAAGTAATAATCAAACGAATATTGAAACACTAGGGGTAAGGACTTCCCTTACCTTCAAAAGATCCTCTAAAAATTTCCCGAACCAACTTCTTGGCTCAGAGAAGGCGCACCACCGCGCACCGGCCCGGAGCTTTGAGCTTCAGCAACTATCACTGGTGCGAGGCGCTGCATATCCTCATCGACTAGCGACAAGGCCGCTACCTCCATGTCCGCGGCCGTGGTCGCTGTTGCGACCTTCGCCCCTTCGTCAACAACATCAGGCAACGGTACATTGTCAATAGTCGCAGGGGGCTCCATTGTGGCCACCGGCTCTACTAAGGTACCACTCGTGGCAAGCACACTTGCCACAGTAGTTTCTTCCCCTTCAACCATGGTGATCTCCGATTCGCCCGCCGGGGTAGCTGCGGCCACGGTCGAAGGAGTCCTGTCCATTTCAAACACGATGGGTAAAACTACTCCTAACTATGCGTTGCGACCAAACTAGAGAGTATTATTTACCTGATGCCAAGCCCCAAAAGATTTTGGGAGACAACAGCCAGGACAGCGCCTTAAGCGCGGGTTTCCTCGACGGCTCCACTAACCTTCTCCTTCGAAGGATTAGCAGAGTCTCGTCGTCCTCCTCCTCTCTTCCTTTCCCCTGTACAGGAAAAATATAATTCCCCATACTTCTTGTTGAGTGTAACAGGAAAAAGTATTTACCGCGGCCGTCTTCACCTCGATCGCGGTCACCTTGGACAGAGCCGCACCAGAAGTCAATACTTTTGCTTGACTAGAAGCGGGAGCCTTGGGCTGTTTGGACTTCGAGGTCCTCTTCGCTTTCTTGGAGGAAACACCAGAGGGACCTTCATCGCCCAAGGGCCTCTTCGTCAACACCATTTGGCTCTCGGCCAACTGCACAAAATGCGCAAAACACGATGCTTATTGGTCGGACTTACATCAACTACACAACTTGTTCTAGTTTCTCAAGCAAAGCATACCCTTTTGCGTGCCTATAACACTTCGTCGGCGCTCCCAACAAGGCTCTCCGGCCTTGACGCACTTGGGCCGCCTTCCTCAACCGGGTTGAAAGCCTTCAACAAGTAACTGGCTCTAACCGCGACATCGGAAGAGGACAATCTGGACGACATTACATGTTCATCATTACATCCAAAACAATCAAAAACAATAAGCAAGTAATCTACCAACATACCAAGGCTACCAACCCTCGTAGCGTCCTCCTTGGCCTTGATCTCCCACGCGGGGTGATCCCCCTTCTATGAAGGACTGATCCGATTTTTTACAAAATCGAGGATCATGTCCCGAGCAGTCAAGCCCGCATCTATGAGGCACCTCAATGCCTGGGCTTGCCTCTTCTGCTCTTCATCAAGGGCAGGGGCAACATTTTCTCCTTGCTCTTCTCTGGCCGTCGATCGGCGAACCAGAGATGACTTTCCTCTGGCGTGGCACAATAGAACCATCTCTGGTACCACTTGTGCACCGAATCACGCAGAGGAAAGGGGACAAAGTCCTTATTCTCCAGCAGGTGAAAATACACGCAACCCGGCGCCGCCGTGCCCTTAGACATGGCCAAGAAGTAGTACTAGCAGAACAGTGCCACACTGGGAAAAACCCCTAGAAACGCCTCGTACAAATGCTGGAAGGTGGCAAGGATCAACACAGAGTTGGCGTTCAGGTTCACTATCTCCAGATCGAAGTGGGCAAGAACCCCCCGCAAGAAGTCATTCTCTGGTAGACGAAAGCTGCAGCGTAAGAAGTCCTCGAACATCACCAGCTTGCCCCCTACACTACAGGGCTCTCTTCATTCTCCCCAGCAGGCCTCCACGGTATCAGTGACCTGGAGGGAAGATAACCATCAGCTTCCAACACTAGCAAGCTCTCCTCCCATCGATGACTGGATTTTGTCCAACACGCCATCAAGGTGGGTTTTTGGTGGAGAAACAGCGAAGGCTGCGACCTACAGATCTAACAGGAACTTTGCTAACGCTTGGATATTTTGATGAAGCTTCTGTGGGAAGCTAGGGCTAGAGAAGAAGGGTTTAAAAACCCACTTCCCTCGGTTCCTTCACCACGGTTCAGGCCGCATGGCAAAAGGTGTTTTCGCATTAAATGCACGTCAAAACAAACCTGACACGCGCACCCACAGTCCTGTGTGGGTTCAACGAGAAGTTGAACCCACAAGTCGCCTTTTCAAAAGCTGAAACACCTTTTTCAGTAAAATGAAGCCTTATCGCTTCGACTTCGAGGGCCAGCAGATAAAGATCGCCGCTCTCATGATTGCACATAACCACGCTGCGACAAACATCTCATGATCGCGACTCATTCGGTGATCGCACAGCACACATACCCTTCCATGATTGCAATAGTCATTTCGTGATCGCATGCGACGCGCATGCTTTCCTATGGCAGCCAAAAGCTAAGGAAATAGATAATACAGCGGTCTAAGAAAATACTGGACGTGAAAAATCAACATGAGAAAAATTGATTCTTTATTAATTTTTCCATTATTTACAAAAAATAATAAGAAATACAAAAGGCCACACTAAGGATCAGCCTTAGCCCTAACTGCATCTAAAATGAAGTCAGTTTGGCTTGCGGTCAGGACGCAGGACTCCTCCAGTGACAAGTTGTCCTTCTTAGGGTCAACCACATATGCCTCAAGGAGCCCCGCGAACTCCCTCAGTCTTGTGAGGGTATCCTTCATGGTGAAACCACAGTCGGTGATGGTTACATCCGTGGCGTGCTTCTCCTCGCGCACAAGCTGCTACTTTTGTCGAGCAAGCCTTGCGGTCTCCCTGGCCTGGTCAAAACTCGCCTTTAAATGCTCAACGCGCTTGAAGAAGTCCTCCAAGTCGAGCCCCAGCTGGGTGTACTTCTCCCCAAGGAGTTTGTTCTCCTCCTGGAGGGCCCGTAGCTTGGCCTTCACCTTGTCCAACTCTTCCCGAGAATCACGACTCTGCACAAAACGATCAAACTTGCTTCAAGGTAAGAATCGATTAACTAGAACGAGCCCAAGAGTCAAGAGTTCTTACTGAGGAGGATAAGGGTGAGGCATCGGCAGCGAAGCCAAAGGCTTCCTCATCCTCTGTCGAGAAGGGAGAATGAGGCTAAGCTTGCCTGGCCATGGGCTGCACCGGAGCCACCTTTCTAGGGGATGCTCAGGATGAAGCCTGGTATGCAGCGAGCTCATCAAGCTGCATCGGCCTCTTCGATGAAGATCCCCCAGAGGATCCAAGATCATCACCACCACGTTTCCTAGAGACAGTCGAGCCGTCGAGTGGCTGCATAAAGCAAAAAGCCTTTGAGAAAACCGCATCTCAAGGAAAAACTTACGCCAATCTGCCAAGAGAGGATTACCTCTTGAGACAAAGACGCAATGTCGGCTCCTCCCCAACTTCCTCGCCGACCCGGTTTGGAGATGCCATTGGCTCAGAAGGTTTGAAGACAAGAGATTTTGAGACTTAGAAAATTTGTGGAGAAGTTGAAGATTACTTGGCAGGGGAACGACTATTTATAGACTCACTCCGGCGATGCTTCAACTTCCCGGCCTTGGGCACGATGCGGAAACATCGAGATCTTCCCTAATGCCTGCAGCTCATTCCCCGAGACGCATCGAAGCTATCTCTAGTGTAACACAACGTGGGAATTCGAAGCGCCGAAGCACTATTAAAAATTCTAAGCGACACTCCATTAAAGTGGGCCTTTGTCACTTCAAATTCGGGGGCTAGCTGACGAGGATTGTTAGCTATTTTTAGGCCCATGGTCGTGATAGCACCACATGGTCGCACATGACTATGGCCGCGGCCCTCCCTATGGTCGTCAAAGGCCAGAAGGAGGAACGTTGGATTCTAAAACATTCGTTATCTTAGAACCTATATTTTATGTTGTATCCAAGGACAGTCTGGTCGAGGAGATAGTCCCTACGACCATCTTCTCTCACGGATACAAGAACCAATCTTAGCATCGTGGTCACCTTTGCATATTACCCACAACACAATCCTTATGGTTATTCCCGAGATAATTATAAGTCCTTGACAAGGTAACCATAGAAGAAGGTAAGGCGGTTCAACAACGACTGAGTCAAGTCAGCCAAACCGCCGCATACCCATGATCTATAGCAACTACCACACCCAAGACCTCACAGCTACTACTCCGGGGTGGTTAGGAGAGATCGTGAGGCTTGCTTCTAGGAGAACAACCGACGACCTCTTCGGCAAGTATAAGAGGGCCTTCAAGGGAAGGATCACGAGGACAGAGGGATCGACCACAGAGATAAGACTAGGCCTAGCAAAGATAGGATTAGCTAGCTACACTTTGTAACTACTACTCTCTGTAACTCTTTTTTCACCTAATCAATCTCATAGGATGTAGGGCTATTACCCAGCTTAAAGGGGGCCCGAACTTGGATAACCCTTGTTCCCCATGTCTTTAGATTATTGATACCTTGAACATCTTGAGAATCTGTCTGATTGGCCTCATACTTTCTAACTCGCTTTCTTGCATAAGATCGGCAGAGGAACCCAGAATTCCAATCGTCGACACACCTCTACTGATAAACTCTCTTATAAGGTGATATCGCCGAAGTATATTCTTGGACTTTTGATGTGACCTTGCTTCCTTAGCTTGAGCAATGGCTCCACTATTATCAAAATAGAGATCCATCGGACTAACAATGCTAGGTACCACACCAAGTTCGGAGATGAACTTTCTTATCCAAACAGCTTCCTTTGCTGCTTCAGAAGCAGCTATGTACTCAGCTTCTGTTGTAGAATCAGCGACCGTCTCTTGCTTAGAACTCTTCCAGCTCACAACTCCTCCATTGAGGCAAAATGCAAACCCAGATTGTGATCGGTAATCATCCTTGTCGGTTTGAAAGCTAGCATCAATGTAACTATTTACAATGAGTTCTTCCTCACCTCCATAAACCAGGAACACATCCTTAGTTCTTCTCAAGTACTTCAGGATGTTTTTAACAGCTATCCAGTGACTCTCACCCAGATTTGATTGGTATCGACTCGTAGAATTGAGAGCATAAGAAACATCTGGGCGTGTATAAAGCATGGCATACATGATAGAACCAATAGCCGAAGCGTATGGAATCTTACATTCGGTCTTGCTCATCAGATGTCATAGGTCATTGACTCTTGCTAAGACTAATGCCATGTGACATAGGTAAGAAACCTCTCTTGGAGTCTTGCATGTTGAATCGATTCAACACCTTGTCTATGTATGTACTTTGGCTTAATCCAATTAGCCGTTTAGATCTATCTCTATAGATCTTAATACCCAATATGTATGCTGCTTCTCCCAAGTATTTCATAGAGAAACTATTTCTCAAAGAAGACTTGACAGATTCAAGCATAGGAATGTCATTTCCGATTAACAGTATGTCATCTACATACAAAACTAGAAATGCATGTGCTCTCTCACTAACCTTCTTGCAAACACAAGGTTCATCTTCATTTTTGATGAAGTTTTTATTGTTTGACTGTCTCATCAAAACGAATATTCCAACTCTGAGATGCTTGCTTCAATCCATAAATGGATTTCTGAAGCTTGCATACTTTCCTATCATTTTGTGGATGAGTAAAACCTTCGGGTTGTGTCATGTACACATCCTCACTTAGATTTCCATTTAGGAAAGTTGTTTTAACATCCATTTATTCAAGGAATGCAATAACATTTTATTTGTAACAATTCATAAACATATCATGATACAATCATCTCCATGATTGCCTCTAGGGCATATCTCTATCAAGGAGATCCACAAGGTGAACTACTTGGTTCAATGACACCATCATTCAGTAATTCTCCAAGTTGTATTTTGATCTCTTCGTTCTCCAATACCTAGTTGCGATACATACTCAGATTGGGAAGTGTCACATCAGACACGAGCTGAATTTCGTGCTCTACTGGACGTTTTGGTGGACTATCCTGGGTACTTTCGAACAGATCATTGTATTTCTCCAGCCGTCCCGACAAACGACCAGAATCTTCTCGGCACGCCAATGATAGCGCTACTTGAGTACTATCACTTTGACCAACTAGTCGAATCATAACAAGCACGTATTTATGACATGCATTGACAATTCTTTTGGCCTGATTTGCGATAATCAAGTTCAAAGTGTTGACGTGGACATCTCTACCGATCACGAACTTAACCTCGTCTTTAGTGAGCTCGTACTCTTGCGCTCGTCGATGGAAGTGAGCGTCTCGATCGTACAAGAACGGACTCCCAAGGATCACCTGACAGATATCGATTGGAACAACATCGCATTGAACCTCGTCGATATATTGAGCAGAGATCGCAAATTTCAACACACACTGACTCGTGATCTGTTGGTTCACGTCGGATGTAAATCAACCCAGCGGATACGTCGCGGGTGTGTGGTCGTCTTCAAACCAAGCCATCAAACCAGTCCAGTAGAAACCAAATTCTTCTGACTTCCGGGATCGAATATTGCTACAACCACTTCATGCTTCACCTGGATGTTGATAGTGAACAAGTCCTCCATTGAGTGATGGTCGTTAGGTGAATCCGAACATTTCTCCTTCGGCATTGCCATCAAAGACAAGGTCGTATCCGCCTCATCAACCGAATTCACTTGGACAAATCCTTCGGGTAGAGCTGTAGTAGCTGTAGCTGTTCTTTTCCCTGGTCCGTTTCTCTTTGGTCAAAGCTTAGGATGGAGCTTATAGCACTTATCTTTTGTATGCCCGGCAACATGACAATGATCACAAGAGATGCTCATACTAGACTTCAAAGTACTCTTCTTCGGACTCAACTTTCCTTTTGACGAGGTCAAATTCTCTTTCTTGTCATTGCGGGATTTATTTTTCTTCTCAATATCCATAGTAGTCGTGCTCACGGTCGTGATATCTTGGACATTGAACAGGCTTAGCTCAGCATTGATCGATTTTTGAAGTCCAGACGTGTATTTTTGGAACACTTGCGGATCAAAGAGCGAGATGCCAATGACCATTGCTTGTCTCCGAAATTCCGTCATATAATCATGGATGGATTGGTCACGGTGCTGATACAATCTGTGCCAATGATCCCATCTCTCCTCGAGATAACCCATCAGGTAGAATTATTGTCGTAGGAGTCGTTTGAACTAACCCCACACAAGGTCATCAACTTCACCACTGGCGACAAGGGCCTTCCACCATGTTTTGGCATGGTCCATCATCTTTAAAGGTGCGAACTTCACTTTTTGAGCGCTACTGAACTCTCGTAGGTCAAAGTATGTCTCAATCTGGTCGATCCAAGAATCTAGCTTCTCGGCATCGATCACCCCATCATATATATATATATATATATATATATATATATATATATATATATATATATATATATATATATATATATATATATATATATATATATATATATTCATCATAATACAATCCAACCAAACTGTTCGAATCCTTTACGTATTCGACCTGTGACCTGACTGGAAGACATATTCGACCTGAAGGACCCAAAGATCCTCCCGGATCATTCTTTATTGTTTATTTCCGTAGTCTCTATTTGTTTCCAAGGCATTTAAGTGGGGATAAATTATTAAATTTTTATGATACTATTAAACTTGGGGTCTCTTAATTTTTGTACACAGTAAAAAATACATCTTACTATACACATTTTCATCTGTTGAATTAAATAACAACGATAATGATTGATTTTTTTAATAAAAACAATATTTTTTGTGATTTTTAATTTTTAGATATTTGAAAACACTCAATAGATCTAGACTATCCATTAAACAATCATATGAATAAAAATATTGTCGTGGTACTGCAAATATCCCAGTAGGTTTTGTGAAGGTTCCTAGCAAAGAAAAGATGACGCGAGCTGACCGCGTGACCGGACCTCTCCCGTCGAACAAACACAGCGAATGACATGGAGATTTATACAGGTTCAGGTCTCTGTGGAGGCTCTAGTACTGTCGACGTGCTCCCAACTATAATTGGCTAAGGGAGTTCTCTCGGGGAGAGATGGCTCCTAAGCACGCCTGTTTGATTGTGTATTGGAGTAAATGAGTTGTCCTTAGTTACATGAGAGGGGTACAAGGGCTTATATAGACCCAAAAGATGCAAAAAGACTAAACTGCCTTGCCCGCAACCGTTGGATCGAAGGGCACTAGCGTCCTTCTTCCGGTCAAGGGGCTTGATGCATGACAGGTGTCCCCGCCAATTCCCTAGGTGCTTCTCACGTGATCCTCACGTGACCCGGCACCGAGGGCCCTTGTATTCGGGAAAATGGTGGCGCCTGAGACAAGAGTCACCGGGGGCCTTGACCCCGGGCAAATGGCGGCGCCCAGGACAAATCACTGGGGGCCTTGTCTTCGGGAAAATGGTGACGTCCGGGACAAGAGTCACTGGGGGCCTCCTCAATAGTCACTGGGAACCTTGCCTCCGGGCAAATAGCGGCACCCGGGACACGAGTCACCGGGGATCTTATCCTCGGGCAAATGATGGCGCCCAGGACAAGTCACCGAGAGCCTTACCTCTTACCTGGACTTGATCCCGCGAAGATTTCCCCCAACAAATATATATAATACTATTTGTACATTAGCTCCTTTACTTTATAGAGTAACCAGTTGCCTCCAATTTTTTCTACGCTTATCTACCGTCCTCCTTGCTTGTTTGAACCAATCCAAGACTACGGTGGCACCCCAATGCGGTCGCCGGAAGTGGGGACGACCGGCGGCTCGGCGTAGTGGTGTGGAGATGAAGCGGAACTGGCTTGGTTTGGATTTGATCGGATTAGGATTAGGGATTTTATTTTCCAATTAGGATCTAACTGCAATATCTATGTAAGTTCAGAAATCCGGACATGAAGGTATCAAGTTAATTGGTTTAAGTCTAACATCTCTATAAATTTAAAGATCTACTGTGCACTTTATATAAAAAAAACCAAATAATACCAATAACCGCATTATTTTAGTATTTCTCTAGTGTTTGGTTGGTCTAATTTCTCACCTTCGCGAGGCAAGCTTCATGTTGCGTTAAATTTGTCCTGGTTTAAAAAGTGGCTCGTCTTTAAACACTTGTGTCATTTTCGTTTAAATTTTTAAACTATATCTTTAACTAATTTCTTGGATTAGATTGTGAGGCATGCTTCACTGGCGACTGAGAAATTTTGGCGCCTTCCACGAGGCATGCAAATTTTAAAGCAAGACTAAAATCTTAGATTGCTTTCCCTTAGTTTTTCTGAGGCACAAGTGAGGCTAAATAACTCTCTTGAAAGTATGAACCAAACACCCCCTTCCACCATTTCTCATTTTATTCATCGAGAAATTTAGCATCATACAATTGCAAAATTTTTGTATTTAGCAAACATACTATTAAGTGTCTCATTAACATATATTTTTAAGTCTCGCTTGTCAATCTAAGATTTTAGTTGATGATATTTTGCTGAACTTCAACTTTTGCAATAGCATGGAGCTAATTTTTTTTGAAAAATTGATTATATGATTATATATCAATGAATATTGGTGCCTAATACAATGTGCCACTAATTTTTTAATTATTTGTTACATGCCATTGGATTTTTTCGGCTATTGTTATATCATTTTGACTAATCAAGTTGGAAAAAATGACCAAAATACCCCGGTCATTTGTCTTTTAGTTAGACCTAATTATGTTTTTAAATAAATAGAAAGATTGGAATGTAAAATTTTCAATTTTTTTAAAAATTGTAATGCAAAATTTCAAAAATTGAAAATTGTACATCCCAATCTTTCTATTTATTTAAATTCATGATTAGTCTAATTAAAAACAACTAACAAGAGTATTTTGATCATTTTTCTGAGTTGACTGGTTAAAAATAACATATAATATTAGGCAAAAGTCCAAAAACATATAATAAAGAGTCAAAAATCAATTACATATTATATTAGACACCAAAGATTAATAGCATAGAATCAATTTTTCTTTTTTTTCTTATCTTATTTCTTTCTACGCTTATCTACCGTCTTCCTTACTGGTTTAAACCAATCCAAGACTACGGTGGCGTCCCAAAAACGACTGATCAAACAGCGAGAGCCACAAGCTGGAGGTGAGAGTTCAAGGCTTCGTTTTGTCTCCATTTGCAACTTGAGGTCAGATAAGGATGGATGTTCGGTGTGGCTTTCACGGCACACTTAACGTGAGCTCCTTTCTCACCAGGAAGTACTCGAGAAGCGACGTCTCCAAATCAAATTAAATTTGCCATTTAACAAAAATGCCTGGGTTTTCCCCCTCGCACGAGAACAATGCTGTATGCAAGAAACGAAGTTAGGCTTTCAGACCTGATGTAACACATACTACTGTACCAGATGTAACACATGTTAGGAATCGAGCAAAACACCGGCAGCCATTATTGTAGTGCTAGATTGATATGTCTTGTCTATCGCCCACCCCAAACGGAATAAGCTACACATATATTCAGTCACTCTTCTGTTCTAGCTTTCTGTAAAAAAGTTAAGAGTTATTATTGTTAGCTCCATTAAGCATTATCACACCAAGCAAGTACACGCGAATCCAAATCAAACACTAGTCCTAACCGAAGACAATGTTAACTGAAGACAACGAGTACTAGCCATAACGAAAGACAATATAATACTAATTCCAGACTAATGCTAACGTATAACCATACTTTAACAACGCATCCATGTCTTTGCTTCTAGACGAGTAAAAATATTGTTTTCTAGACCTATGTCGTCTTCTACTTTGAGTGAAGCATCTACAGAAGTAATCAAGAACAGCACCGTAGATTCAGACGGATGTGTGCATTGAACGGAGCATTTTTAGCCGTAAGGTTACATCAGTGCATAGCGGACAATGCCAAAGGATGACGCAGCCTACTACATGTATGTTCGGAATGAATGACGCCTGTTACGTTGGCCCATAGGTATCGAACTAGTTATAACTACGATCGTGCTTGATTTGATAGTCGGTATGGAATGTACCTTGCAGGTATCCCAACTAGTGACAACTGTTGATCATGCTTGATTTGATAGTTGATATAGGATACACCTGGCAGGTATCTCAACTGACCAATAAATTACCCGTCCAAATCAAAATTACCCGAGGGGCTGACAAATTATCCAGGGCATTAGGAAACCAACCAAAGAACCTGTTCTGCAACCATCAGTACACACACAATGGAACCAAAGAACCAACCAAAAGTCATCTCATTAAGGTTACCTGCCCTCATCTCTCTTACCTTACCTTGACATAGTAAACCAAACAATGAGGAAACATAACGACTGACCCAGCAATGCAAGATTATTTTTATGATGAATTTATGATGAAACATAGATGTTGCAACGTGCAACACAAGTCCTTTTGCGATATGGTTTGCAGACAAGTTATTGATGATAAGTCTCAGACTACAATATGTAGTAAATCACTAAGTGGCAAGCTTTCTGATACATGCACAGCAAGCTCCAATATCCAAGTGCCAAAGAATCCACCCAGAACAAAAATGCTTGCTATCTGCTAAGTTAAATCGAAGCATGATTCGGAGACATGCATGCAAAAACGTAGAAATAAGAGTTCTGGTGTAAATATGCCAGATGTATATCTTTAGCAAATAGGTTGTTGGCAAAACATGCCCATGATGATCGTCATCCAAAATAACCACAATATGATTCTTATGCCCCAGGCAGGAATTAGCTCGTTTGCCTCACCTCATACTGGTGACAGATTATCAAAGGAGTGTCCTTAGAAACTGGTCTTTCCTCCGACCACAGCTCCATGTTCAAATCGCCAGTTCCCCAGTGCACCAGACATTTACTGACCTGACTGGGATCAAAGTGATTTACTAAACTCAGCCCTGCACATTTGTCCACTAGCATCCATTCCCCTGGGAAAATTAAGTAAAGAGTTGGCCATGGGCAGACCAAGATTTTCAGATTCAAAGTACCATATAGAATAGCATACCATTAGGACGGAGATCACCCTCGAGTGCTAATTCGCCAAACTCTGGGGAGATCTCTTGCTTTGAACCATTCATTGCTGTAAACGCAACAACAACCTCAGTTGGATGCAGAAGAGTGAAAGTAGGATGCACACGCAAACAGACCAACCTTCAAAGGAAAACACATGCTTCAGTCAGTATCTTTTTGTGCTTCAACGAGTCAATGTAAGGTCATCTTCATAATTAGCTTAAAAATAATATCAATTTCGGTAGCTGAACCTGCTAAATACTAAAACCAAGATTAAAAAACCATTTGCCAGACCAGTTAGTCCTAGAATGATGAAGTATATTATGTAAAAATCCAAAAGCGCACACAAAATTTGACTGCTGCATGCCACATAAAATGATACTCTCTCCATTTATAAATGTTCGGCGTTTTAGACTTCTCTCCTTGTTTACACATGTATGTCGTTATACGTTTTTAAGAAGAATTTCCCACATTCTTTCTTTTTATGCCCTCCTTCCATAAATTAGACAAAAAGCTTACCAAACCATAATTAATATTTTACACAGACTTTAATAAGAATAGACTTGTCATTTCAAGTCACATTTTAACTCCTATCTGAGTCTAAAACAACATATATTTATAAACAAAAGGAGTAAGACCTTATAACGTTTTCACAAATTTATTTTCCATGCATCAAGACATGCTGTGTTGTGAGAATTCAAGCGTGTGGCATTGTTTCCAAATCACATCAACTGAACTCTTCCTGTGAGGATTTACTTAGGCTGCATTCTGAAAAAACCAAATAGAACTTACCTTGAAAACCCACCAGAACCAGCCCCCACACTTCTTGCTACAATGCTAGAATCAATCTGGACAACCTTTGGGTTGTTTTTCAAAATAGATATTTGGCGCTGGAGAACCAAACCACCCCCAATATTTCCTTCCAAACAAATAGATTCCTCATCTCCTGATTGTTCAAGATACGGCCTGTAATTTTCTAATAACAGTTATTTTGCGTCCAAAACCGGAACTGAGCAACACCACTAACTACCAGACAAAAACAACATCAAACAAAAATTAGTAATCAGTCTGCAAAGAAGATTTCTTACCTAATGACATTGTACTGCTCAGTGCAGCCAGCAGACCTATATTCAGTTCCACTGTATTCTTCATATCCGTTGATCTCAACTCTGCTGTGAAGCCATTGGGAATCTGCACAGATAAATTTGAATCATACTCAAGCCAACAAGACATTAAATTTTGTATCCATTTACAATTCACACACAAGCTCCATGGATGGATCAGAAGCTGCATCAGTATTACCTAGAGGGCCAGAATTAAAATCAAAGTAACTATGGTGTTGGAGTATCTCAGGACAACTTCATTTTCTTTTCTTTTTTTCTTTTACACCTGGGCTGCAAGTTATGCCCTCAGGTATCAGCATCAATATAAGGTAGCTCTTATTTCCATAATTCTATGCTACAAACATTGAAATGACAGAAAGAAACAGATATCATTCAGGAGCAAAGGTGGCACTAAATGAACAGAGACCACTAGAATTGTGAATTTCAACTCAAGAGCACCATCTATGTACTTATAAAACTAAGGAGGGGTAGCATAACAGAACACAGATGATCCGTACTGGTATGGGATGTGTCATTGAGTAACAGAGATTACACAACTAAAAGTACCACCAAAGGAAGAAAGAGAATACTAGAAGTGCGAGTCTCAGGTCAAGAACACCTCCAGTGTACTATAAAACTAGTGTAAATTGATCATGCAGATTATGCATACCAGAAGGAAGATGTGTCATTGAGATAATCCGACCACCAATCCAAGGTACAATTTTAAGCGCCCAGTCCCCACTCTTCAAATCAACAGGTATTTTTAAGAGCTCAGCTCCTTCCTGTCCTGATGGCTCATCAATATCTGGTATAGGCTGAATCATCTCTGTATGATCATCATAAGATGGCGATTTAAGCCCTCCAAATAAAACAGATCAGACAAATTCAAAGATTATGATAATCGTTGCATTTCAAAATTTAAAATAATAGAAGCATACTAAAATGATAGGATCAATACCCAAACGTTTTTTGAGCTCAAGTGCACTTGTTGCCACCAGGCCAGACACTTCAGATTCAGAAGGCATTGTAAGGCGTACTTCTTCCCCGTCAATACCATGTGAACTTATCTGAGTTCACAAAAAAAAATGACAGTTTAAACATATTTTGTCCAGATGTGACCAGAAAAAAGGAGGAAACTGATAGACATACCATGGCGCCTCCACCAACTAATATATTTATGTTTAAGGTACGCTTTGGTCTCTTCCATGATCCTTCAGTTTTGAAGACTTTAACGGTAACCACTGATGAATGGAGCAGTGCAACATAGTGTGTCAAAAGATAGTCCCCCTGAGTGAACCCATATCCATCCCCATCATCTTCAAAGAGGACTCCTTCAGCTTTGCCTGTAAAACAAGGCAGTCAGTTTCAGAACATGCGCTCACTTTGTTGACAAGTGGTCTGGTAGCTTGGACACTGAAAATACAGATAACAATAAACAACTAACAGTGCAAAGTGTGAGAATTTACTTTGGCTGCTTCGAGTCATGGATTAATTTGTGCAGTGCAGTTCAAAATCATATGAGTATCTATGGAAAAAGGAGAAAAAAAATGGTTTGTGTTGAAAAAAAAAAAAAAAGAAATGGAGGTTTCATTGAAACAGGCATCCCACCTGAACAAACTTCCCTATACAGCACAAATTTGCAGAGGCAAGGTATTAACGGCACAAGCCAAAATAACGTATCATTATATTAAAAGGGTGGGTACCATTTTCATCCAATGCAATAATCAGAGACAACTCATCCTCCAAATTTGCTTCACCAACATGCTTAATAGGAAGGCCTACAGGAAGTATTGCTCCACCTCGCAAGTACAGCATTGGCAGATCCTATGTAATTATTCGTTGATAATAAAATTTAGTTTTGGAAAAGAAGTCTGTTTCAGCATAATATAAATTTACCAGTCGACTTACATGATGTGAATCTCCAAAGTCAAAAGGCAACCAAATGCCCCTTGGTAACTTATGTACACAATCATGAGCTCCTTTATCAGGTGAAGTGCTGCCAAAAGACCAGAACAATTAGACCTATAGTAAGGTATGAATAAAACATATATAAATACTTCACTACTTGGTCACTTATTTTCAGGCATGCAGAAGGGGACAGAAAATTCGGTATTGTTTCAGTTTGAAAATGCAAACCAGCTTGTTCTTATCCTCTCACCCACCCACCCAAAACACACACACAACACATGCTCACTTATGAACGCACAACAAAGGGAAGCGGTCAATCGATGTGAACCATACCTTGCACAAACTAAAATTGGTCCCAAGAGAAAGGAAGTCTCAATTTTCCTCAACTCTGGATCTTGCGGGTCTACAAAACAAAGCAAGTAATAAGATTATGTATAATGATAGTCGCCGGGGAATGAAAATTAAGCTTTGCTTGGTCAGCTTGTTCATGATAAAACCCACTACCCAACTCAGCAGAGCTCATAACTATTACAGTAGCCTGGATGAGAGAGAGAGAGAGGGCAGTGGAATTAAGTTTATGCTACTAAAAAGAGGTGATTAGTGAATTTGTTCCTGAACTTCTGCCACTTGCTATTTATAAATAGAACATATTCAGAGTTTGCCATTGCCGTCAAAATTGCATATATTATTATCGTTGGTCAAAACATTAAAAAAAAGAAAACTTAAAAGAATAAAAGATCATGAAATTATAAAAAAAAAAAAAAATTGTGAAAAAAAGAAAAAAAAAATTTACATATAAATAGGCAATGAACATAAAAAAATAAAAAATGCTACAAAATTCAATAAACATATTACAAAACAAAACTCACTAAAAATACTTACAAAAAATAAAAAAAATAAAACCCATAAAACTAAAAAAACCCAACAAAATCTGAAAAGATGCAAAGTAAAAAAATAAATAAAATCTAAATAAAATAAAGTCTTTAGTAACACATCAAATGAAAAAAATATTTTTAATGATTTCCATAGGCACTTTCTGGACATTTGGAAAACTTCCTGACTTTCAGATTTTCTTTTTCATATTTTTTGATTTTCTGTGACTTTAAGACCCTTTATGATTTTTTGTATTTTATAATTTTTATATGATCTAATTTCATTTTACAGTTTTGTTTCTTTTATCTCTTACTTTATGATTGTCCTAAAATTTTTGAATGTTTTATGAATCTTTCTCATCTAATCTAATTTTTTAATTGATAAAGAAATATAATCAATTTTGATTTTCAAAATAAGTTTGAATGATTGCCAACTTTCAAAAAACGAATGCTCTGCATTTTACAGTAGCAAAAAATTCAACGCAAATATCAGATATACAAATTTTTCATATTCATGTAATGATTTTCCCTGGCAAGTAAGATGGGAAGCCAAAGGAGAGAAGTTGTGGAGGGATGACAAATAAGGGTATAGGATGGCAAATTTGTAGCAAGCAGTGTGTCATGGAGGCTAGTGTCTTGAGTTAAAATTCAGCAAAATTAGCCATGTCAGCAATGCTATCAGCGAAACACAGGCCCGCTGGTTGAACACGAAAAAACCGGACCTGAGAGCTAGACTAGGCTTCGCACCCTCACAAGAGCATAGATGCAATCGACCTGAAAAAACTAATGGACCCGAGCGGTTTTTTGTTGACCCAATTGGTCATTTATCGGATCAAAAAGTCAATGATGGCCCATACTGAATTCTTTTTAAAAAGATGTCTACTAAAATGTCTTATAGGGTTTCCATTCCAAATGAGGCGGGCTTGTAGCGGCTCCTCCCTAACCAAAAAGCCAAAAAAAAAAGATGCATCTTCTCAGTTGCACAACTTGCCAACTCACTGTTAGTGTGGTTCCCATTCTCTAGTTCAATTGTCATCTGTGTTACGCACGACAGCGCCTATTACCTCACCGTCACGTGGGCTCGAACTTCGCCACTTGTAGTTGCAGCGCCACCCTTGCTATTTGTGCCTCTGCGTCCTACTACGACCGCCTCTACTTCATGACCTTGTCCTTTGATGAGCTCCCCAGCGAGTTCCTTGGCTTTGACGTTTGTTGCCATGGCAACCTACTATGCATTGTACAGTCATAAAATTGTACCATGGCTAGCTTGGGAGGTGATTGACCACAAACTCACAGTCGCCAAGGGACATCCTCCCATCAGGAAAAAGCTGAGAAAACTTTCCCTTGAACGCCAGAAGGGGTTCAAGGGTGAGATCTCCAAGCTTCTCGAGGCCAGGTTCATTCGGGAGGTCTGGCACTCCGAGTGGCTGGCGAATTCGGTCCTCATTAAAAAGACACATGGTAAGTGGAGAGTGTGTGTCGACTTCACCGACCTGAACAAGACGTGCCCCAAGCTTGACTTTCCCTTGCCGCCATCGACCAGCTCATCGATTCGATCGCTGGGTGCAAACTCATTAGCTTCCTCTATGCCGATTTTGGTTATCACCAGGTCCAAATGGTGATCGAGGATGAGAAGACAAGTTTCATCACACCGCTTGGTGTGTTTTAAAAAAGCCCGTCAAGCTGAAAACATGGGGCAACCTTCCAAAGGTTGATGTGCCTAGTCCACAAAGACCAAATAGGCCACAATGTAGAAGTCTACATTGACGACACTGTTGTCAAGAGCCCTACACCTCTGCCCTCCAATTTGTTAAGGATATCTCTATTTATTTAGTTAAACTTCTCATCTAATTAAAATTCTAGTATTTTATTTGATTAGGATTCTTCTGTACTAGCCTACATATAGGCCCTGCTAGAGGATATACTCATGTTTCCCTTTCCTTTACCTTAGTTTTATCTCTAGGATTAGTTTACTTAACAGGTATCTTTTCTTTTCTTGGAGACTACTTCATTTTGTACTTATATATTGTACCTTTTTACCATTAATCAAATTGAGATGGCATTATCATCTTCAATTTCTAACATGGTATCAGAGCAAGGTTAGGATTAGACATTCCAATCTCCCGCTAGCATTCACTGTCGCCAGCGTCCATCTCCTCCCGCCAGCATGGATCCATCACCGACGTCCATCTCTCCATCGATCGGACTTTTGGTGATTGGACCACCTCTGTTTCTGGCCGTTGTTGTTGCTACTATTGTGCAATGGCTGCTTTTGTTGTCCCCACGGCGCCACTTCCGCCGCCGCCGCCACCACCATTGTTGTCTCTAACTTCAGGATCATGCTGCGTGCAATCGGGCTCCAGATCTAAATCTTCCCATCCAGATCTAAATCTCCCGAGCCGCCGAGCCGAGCCAGCTCCAAGTCAAGCCGACCCGAGCCGTTTCTGAGTCGAGCCGAGCCGATCCTCTTGCGGCTCTGTTCAGTGCATGTATTTTGTTGACAAGGGTTCTGGCTCATCCTCTCCAGCTGCAGTGAGACCGCTAGCTCCCTCCATGGCTCCTCGTAGTATCCAGCTTCCGATGATTGATGTCAAACTCATTGAATTTGAGAACTATGGCGAGTAGCCATCCCTCCTATCTTCTCTTTTGGAGGGTATGGGCCTCTCGGACCATCTTGAGACAATTACCCACAAGGGCTGCAGAGCTTGCTGCATGGAAGAATGAGGCTCAGGTCTGATTTGCTTTTTGCAGAGTATTGACTGAGCCATCAAACGGAGCATCAACCGCTTACCCTCCTACTATCAGATCTGGACTTATCTTTAGTGTCGCTAGGAGCAGTCCAACCATGCACTGAGGTTCACACTTTGGCAACAGCTTCACCTCCAACGGGGGAGCTATCGGTTGAGGCATTCTATAGCAGGATCTCTGAGATCTAGTGTTAGCTGGATGCCATGGCACCTGCACAGCCTGCGATTGTTCCCTAAAGGTAGCTACCTATCGACAACAGGAGCGAACTTTCGAGTTCCTTGCACGCCTTCGTCGAAAATTTGAGGTCGCTAGATCTCAAATTATGAACCGTGAGGTGCCTTGTTCTCTCGAGGAGGCTGTGAAGGCTATGGTAGCTAAAGAGACACGTCAGCATTCTCTCACTACCACCTTGCCTTCTCACAATGTTCTACTTGCACATCACTTTTCGGGCTCTCACCAGTCTTCCTGTCAACCACCACCCTTCTTTGATGCCAAGACACAGACACAGACACAGTGTACCTTCTGTCACAAGGGCCATGTGCAGACTGACTGCTTCAGATGGATTTGTGCAAGGAGGGCCTTCTATTCCTTCAGTTGGTTCTGTTATTGGTGAACCTCTTGTACCTCTAGCTGTTGTTGCTAATACTGACGCTGCTTCAGTCCTACCTATAGCTTCAGACCCTCACCTTTCGTAGCTCATGACACTCTGTCAGCAGTTCTCTGAAACTCAGGTGTCCCCATAGGCCACTAACATTGCTGCTTCAACCTCAGCCAACCTCCTTGGTCCAGCTTCAACATCTGCCTCAGGTAATACGCGATTATAGTTGAGTTCTTGACTCTGGTGCCACTCGACATCACCAGCTTGATACTGCTAGCCTTCAGGACTTTACCATAGTCAGTTTCAATTCTAGGGTTCGATTCGTTGATGGTTCGTCACTGCCCATGCTCTACAATGGCATTCTTCACACTTCTCAGTTTCATATCCCTGATGTTTACTGTGTTCCTGGCCTGGTTATGCAACTGCTCTCTGTTGGGTAGATTGCTAGTTAGGGCTGTTTTGTTGGTTTTGACTCTTCTGCTTGCTATGTGCAGAATCGTTGTACAGGGACCCTCATTGGAGCTGGCCATCACCGTAGTAGATCTGATGGACTCTACATGTTGGACTATATTCATCTTCCTTCCTGCTCTACCCTGTGTACTCCACTGTGCCCTCCGCTGCCTGCTTCATCCACCACCACCAGCTCCTTATGTTTTTCTTCTGCTAGTTTTCCCCAATGGCATCCTAGGTTAGGTCATATATGTGGATCTCGTCTGTCTGTTCTTGTCTGACAAAGTGTTATTGGTCGTGTCTCTAGACTCTGAGTTTAACTGTACAGGTTGTAAGCTCGGTAAGCAGCTACAACTCCCCTTTAGGACTATTCGGTCTAGGTCTAGCTTTCTTTTTGCTTTGATTCACTTAGATATATGGGGTCGGGCTCCTTTCCCTTCAAAAGGAGGCCATAGATACTATGTTATCTTGATTGATGATCATACTCGATATACATGGATCCACTTTGAGACATTGTAGTGTGCTTTCGAATTATCAATCTTTTGCAGCTATGATAGAGACTCAATTCTCTACTTCTATTAGAGTTCTCTATTCTCTACTTCTATTAGAGTTCTCCTCTGATTCGCGGGGGGGGGGGGGGGGGGGGGGGGGGGTGGGGGGTGGTATTTGTCTCATAGATTCCGGACATACCTAGCTTCTCAAGGTACCCTTCCCTAGTTGTCTTGTCCAGGTGATCATGCCCAGAATGGTGTTACCGAGCATAAACACCATCACATTATTGAGACAGCACGCACCCTTCTGCTAGGGTCTCATGTTCCTTCTCATTTCTGGGCAGAGGCTGTTTCTACTTCTATCTACTTGATCAATCTTCAACCATCTCCTGTCCTTTCTGATCGTAGTCTAGGTGAGTGCCTCTTTTCTGCACTATCTCGCTATGATCATCTTCAAATGTTTGGTTGCACCTGCTTTGTCCTTTTCCCCAGGAACGTACAAAGATGACGGCCAGTCAGTTAAGTGCGTGTTTCTTGACTACAGTCTTAAGCATAAGGGATATCGTTGCTATGCTCACTCTACCCGACGGATCTGCTTCTCAGGTGAGTATACAAGGTCAAGACTAAATCAAATGGTACTATTACACACTATAAGGCCCGTCTGGTAACTCAGGGTTTTCAACAGGTGTATGACCGAGATTGAGGAGACTTTTGCCCCCATCGCTCACAGGACTACTGTTTTGTCTCTTACTTGTCGTATTGCTGATCATTCCTCTACTATTTTCATCTGCTACAATCTTCTGTTGGGCCTCTCATTTTCAAGTTTTTTCAATTTATTATAGTTTCTCCTTTTCAATCTTAAGTTTGTTGCATCCGCCTTGAGTTTATGAGAGGTGTTAAAGATATCTCTATCTATTTAGTTATGTTTCTTATCTAATTAGGATTCTAGTATTACATTTGATTAAGAATCTTCTGTACTGACCTACATATAGGTTTATTGGTTTACACGTTTTTCTCTAAATCTAACATAGATAAGATGTAACTATACTATGTATGCATTGTTAAGTAAACAAGCAAACTCATTCTCTTAGATTTTGGACATTCTGTACAATATAAATTGCTCTCTTCTAATATTTAAGAAATGTATATTTATTTGAATTTAATTTAGAAAATCATGAGGCCCGACCTGACCCACTGGTCCTACCACGAGGTCGGTGACCCGAGACCTCAGCTGGGTCGATGGCTGGGCCAGGTCTGCTAACATTGCTTGTCAGTTGTCATTGTTATCAACCAGCCTCAATGAACGGAAAACAAATATATTTTCAGTTCTAATGTTGGGATCATATACACCATCAACCATAGCCTTCATTTGTTTTTCACATTAGAGCAACAAATAATGTTCGCTTTGTAGATGCATTGCCAAAAAAAACAGAGAAAAAATGAGGCTGCACTTTGACCAACTGCAACCACTTCCAACAAACTTGAAAATTTGTACTTATCATGATGGGAGCATTAACTATCTGAGCCAGCTTAAACTTTGGGTCTCAGGTACTTTCATATTATATTAACAGTAAGAGAACCATTACCAGCAAAGAAAACAGGAGCAGCAACAGGAGTACCCTTCATATGAGAAAGGTAAAAAAGGGTGTAGATGTGTGGCAGTAGCCTGTACCGTCTTAGTAACGCAAGACGACAAACCTCCTCACACTGTTAGATGCATTGGACAATTAGAACCAACTAGGGAGTAATTCCTGTTAAAAAGGAACATAGCTAAATAGCCAACATTAGTGCCTTTAGAAGTTGAAATTCAAAACAAAACCAGACTAATATTGTACTTCTTCAATAACAATATAAACAACTTCTCAAATTTTGATCGATTTCAAAATTTAACATTAATTTTTTATTATTGGTTTCTGTCACGTGAGAAAAGAAAACTCCTAGCACAACAATAGCCTCTATTATCAAAACAACCAGCTGATTGCATAAGGAATGAACCATGAAACAATAATATGCAACAAATAGCAATAAAATAACAAAAGGATTGGTCTGATGAAATGGAGAAAATGCTGAAAGAATATGTATGGTAATCTCAAGTACAGAAAGTTCACACAGAGAAGAAGTGTGATCCAAAGTACACACTAAACAAAATGAAAATAATGAAGGAAGGAACTTTACTAGCAATGCCAGGTCCTTATACATGCAGGAAGCCATGAACTAGCAGTCTGGTAATATGCATGCATCTTATTGAGAGGATAAAATGCAGCAGAGAGACAAACTTATTTAGGCTTCTTGGAGTGCAACACTCCAAGTCTTTTAGATGTTTTGGAAAGTGAGGTGGTACCTCTTTCCCGAAGGACCATGGTTCATGGTCAATGCTTCCAGTTTCTGAATGGCCACGTGAAAATGGAAATAACGCACCCAATCCCATCCATCTTCCAAAAAGTCTTGGAGTAGCATTTCCAGCAAACCCACCAATATCAGGGCCTGATAATGGCTGGCCACTGAGACCCTGATCGAATAACCACATTATTAGATTTTTACAAGTGTATGCTTTTGCCTTTATATATCACATTCAATAATGACCATTTGACTGTTGTAATAGTATTCTTTTTTCTAACAGTCAATTTAACAGTCATTTGCATAAAAAAATGCAGAAACAAGACTAATAAAACTGAAATGAAAGCACAACTAGAGGAGATATAAAATTGTCCTAAACAGTAGTATTTATTGGTTGCACCGACATGGACATGTGACACTGGTATGATACGGTACGACATGAACATGGTGATACTACATTCTTCCAAGATTCTAAGACCTTATTTGGAAACAAAATTTTTTTAGAGTTTTTCTTCAATATTATGTTTTTGAAAGAAACTATGGTATTAAAACCAAAACATTGTTTAGTTACAAAGTATTTTATAGTTTTTGAAACCATGGTTTCTTCAAAACCATGATTTTTTCTCAGTTTTGCAAACTTGTCTCCGGTACAAAATTTTGGCCAAAACTTTGACCACACCTGCCTCCACACGCCGCTCCAGGACGCGCTCTCCGTCCTCGTTTTCGCGCTCCACCTCGCCTCCTCCCCTCGCCGACCGAAGAGAGCAACTTGAGCCGGTTTCACGCCACCTCCACCCCGAGCTCACGGGCCGGCTCTCCCGCGCCGACCTGCTGCCACCAAGTCGCCAATGATCCTTGCTGCCTTCGCCGGCCCAATCCCTCCACCTCGCGCCATTCCTCTACATCAGCCCACAGCCGCCGCAACATCGCCAACGCCGTCTAGACCCGCGTCTCCGCTCAATCTCCGGCGAGTTGTCATCGTATCCTCCTTCGTGCATCGCCGGCAAGCCGAAGGAGAGGGGTGGCGGCGACCCGTAGAGGAGGGGCGGCGGCGGCGGCGACGGCCCCAAGGGGAGGCTTGCCGGCAGCGGCGGCGAGCCGAAGGGGAAGGGAGGATCAGCGGCGGCGACGGCCCGTAGAGGAGGGGCGGCAGCCGAAGGAGGGGCGGCGGCGGCGGCCCGTAGAGGAGGGGTGGCAGCCGAAGGAGAGGGAGGATCAACAGCGGCGACGGCCTGAAGAGGAAAGGGCGGCGGCAAACCACGAGGTTCGGAGGGGTGCCGTTGATCCTCCCTCCTCGTGATCCTCCCTTCCTCCCTAGAATCAACGTCAACGAGGACGTAGATGTCGGTGCCGTCGAAGCCAAAGCGGTCGACGAGGCAGCGCCGCATGCAGACCATGTCGTTCAGGCAGCCCTTCAGCTCGACATTCGTGCCCGGGTAGTTGATGCCCACCAAGACCGCGCGCTTCTTGCCCATCCTGGCGGCCCTGGTTGCTGCTATTGCGGTGTATGTGCCGTCAGTGGCCGGAGAAGCTGCTGCGCGTTTGGTGTTCGAAGGAGTGGTTGGGTTTTAGACCTTGTTGGTGGGTGTCTATTGACGTTCCGATCTGGCAGGTCGTGGGGATTGGCGGCGTGGAAAGAACGGCGAAGCAGCAACTTGAGAGGCGAGATGAAGGACGCGGTGGAGAGGGAGCGCCGCCAGAGGGATGGATGAAAAGATTCCAATTTGAACTTCCAAACCGATAATTCACGAAAGAAGAATTGGGATACGGAGCTTGTAGGCACGCTTGGTGGCCATTTTGGAAGGCTGCAGTCATCAAAAGTTCGGACATTTTTTTAAAATCCGTGTAAGAAAAATTCGTTTAACGGTTACTTTTTTTAAAATTTCCATAACAGATAGTTCATTTAAACAGTAAACTGAAAATTTAAAAAAAAAAAACTATGTATCCAAACACCTATAAAAACTGTAGTTTTTTCAAAAACTGTGATTTTGTAATACTACGAAATACTGTGATTTTAGTTGTATGACAATTCGAAAGTCATGGTTTTAAAATACTGCGGTTTTCAAATGTTGTGTTTCTAAACAGGGCCTAACATAGCAACATGGCTATACATATGTAGAAAAATTAAAACAATGATATATATTATATAAGATGCTGCAATGATTTATAATGTTTGTCTTTACACATCAAGTACATATGGCTCATTGTTTAAATTTTATTCATATTCTATGTTGCCCTTTTATATAAATCACAAGCAGGGATATATACCAAATACATAAGTAGAAAGTTAACTGCATTAAGAATAATACATGAATTTATTAGTGCCATGTTGAGAGAAAAATATTCTTCAGTGACAGTGCAACATTGCATGGATATGGCATTGACACAGTGTGGACACACCAGTCACAATATGATAGAACCAACACAACTGCAATTCATGTCAGAAAATTGTCAATACTCCATAAAGTAGGCATGACACACTACTTACTAGAGGTGTTGTTGCAACCTTAATCATGTCACTGTTAGGTCAAATGTTGTACTAATGGCAAAATTGAATCACATAATTATCACACTATCATAATTAGCCACCAGGAACTGTATGCAAATGAATGCATTCATTATCATTCAGATATTCAAATCACACATACATAATACTTATTTAAAAAAATAATTCAAAAGTTTTTTGTTCCAAGGTGAGCTGGAAACATATCGAAAAAGCGCAAGGATCATAAAATACTCATGCTTCAAATAGTTTTTAAAAGGAAATATTTGGAGTTCAGCTAAAAGGTTCACTTACCAACTGAAGAACCATGGGTACACTCATGTGCAAATGCTCCCAATTTGACAGATTATCACCAGTCCATGTTGCAGCATAGCGCTGGCTTCCTACAAAACCGGCTCTGGTAAGAACAAATGGTCGTTTGGCTGTACTGGCCATTTTCATTCCCTCATAAGTAGATCTTGCCATTAGCATTCCATAGACCTGAATGAAATTGAATTTATAAGTACTCCAGCATATAACATATAAAATTCAGAGGTGTGTGTGCCTGGCTGTCTCCATTCCAAAACCATCTGTCTTTATTTTTTGTGTGTGGTGGTGGTGGTGTGTGTGTGTGTGTGTGTGGGGGGGGGGGGGGGGGGGGGGGGGGGGGGTGGGGTGGGTTGGGTTTTGGATTTAGTAATTGATCTTCACTGAACAAAAATATTACATTATGATAGTACGAGTGATTCTGGAGACCTCCAAGATCAGGATCGCCTCTATGGATGTTGCTTTCAGGCATTGTCTTGGTAGTAGTCTGTAAGATGACACCAATACTTTCAATTATGATGGGCAAAATGAAATAAATGGAACAAATTATATAACTATTGAGTATTGACTAATGATAGACCATATACCTTGAAAACAGCAGGTTCATTCATATCATTCCATATCCCATCAACACCATTGAAGATAAAGTCCCTAACTAAATTAGCCCACCAGAAGCGTGTTGTTTCACAGGTAAAATCAGGGAAGACACAATCACCAGGCCACACCTCCCCTAGAATATGAAAAAGTGAGGTATTTTTCGCTGATATTCATAAAAATGATGAAATAGCTCACTTGATTGAGGAAACTTACCAACATAAGGGCTGCCATCTGCTCTCCGAATCCAAGCATCATTTTCTGAACCACTATCAAACACAAAGTAACCCTTCTCATTCTTGATGCCAGGGTCAAGCATCCAGATTGCTTTGCAACCAATGGTATGGAGATCATCAACCATAGATTTTGGATTGGGGAAATGGTCCTGTAACATATCAGGTGCCATGTTGCTAAATGTAGGAGCAACAAAATTCAACGGATATGGACTAAAGTTGTCCAAATGCATCTAAAAGAACAAAATAAGGTTCACAGCAAATGATGGCAGGTTCTATCTGGCATTTTCCGAGCAGTGCAATGGTTTAAACATCCGAAGGAGAAACCTTGTGTCGATAGTGAACAATACTAATTAAGCATAGCAACATAGAAACTATGATACAATAAGAGGCACTTACACTATCAAACGTGAAGCACCTAAAACCATCCATATAGTCAATATCCATCCATACCACATCACAAGGAATGCCCTTCTCTCTAAAAGTTCTGACAATCTGTGTAAGCAACAAACAACAAATATCAGCAAGAAAATATCATCATTAACATAATATTAAGAGTCAAACATGCAACTGAAGGCAAAAGCTCAGGAGCAGGAGAAGGATGAACAACTAATGATAATTAAATTGATGCTCCAAATGGTATGTACCAAAAGTGAGGATATGAAAATAAAAAGGTTGCCAAAACATAAAAAGATCCAAGCAGTAAATAGTGTTGCTTCCAATTATCTAATTTCCATATGTACAAACACTAATCAGGATGATTCACTAATAGGAAAATATGTTTTCCACAATCTCCAGTTTGCTTAGGATTAGGAAGAAAGTTCCATAGAATTGTGCTTTGAGATAACAAAAGCCGAGAGAAGAAATGTGACAGATCCTTCACTCCAAATGCTTGTTCAGGTGACAAACACAAGTTTCTAACATTTTGCAGCTTGGAATTAGAATACAGGCAAGATATTTAAACTGAGCAATATTTAAACAGGCCTAACTATGAATTTTATTCATCATAACTTAACGGTAGAAAATGCTGCCACTGAAAGATTGCCTTAATAATTTGTATTAGACGATTATTTGTAGAAAGTAATGACTTTCAGATTAAAAAAAACACATATAAAAGGTTCCACTGAGACTAGAAAGTACCTTGAGTACTTTCTCAGAAGAATCATAGCTCCAACGACATTGATGATAGCCGAGTGACCATTTTGGAGGCATGGACACAGTTCCTACATTGGACCAGTAAAAAAAGGATACAGTTTTAGATAACTTGGGTCTTTGGGGAACAACCTGCACAATGAAAGGCAACATAGGCAGCAAGAATCCAGAATCCATAGCCAACTGCAACACTAAAACGCTCCAGTGACCAGAGCTCTACAGAGCACCTATCTTTTTTTTCTTTTTTTTTTTTTTTTTTTTTTTTGACCACCAGAACACCAATTTTTCAATGACTTGAAATGTACCAAGTACCAACTAATACTGTCAGATCAGTAGACTAAAGAACTACATATTCTGTTGACATAAACAAGGTTTATTAATCATATAAACAAAATTATATAGCATGTAGGATATGATCTGCTGTACTAGTGGCTAGCTAAATAGCATAACTTCATAGTATAATGTACGGGTATCAAAATTTGATTCAATAAAACATTTGTTGTGTTATGTAGTTGTGACAAACAATTCTAGCATTTGAAGTGCATGAACATCAGCATGGGGAAAATATTGGTAAGGAGAAATACCAATGGCATGAGACAAGGATGATATAACTTCAGCTGGTGAATTAAACGGTCCAAAAGTAATGACAGGATAAGCAGCTGAGGCTGAAAATTTTATAGTAGATTCTTGCCTTAAGTCAATCTGTCATTGTAGTAAAATATTGTTGGGTCAAGAGAAAAAGATGAATTAATTCATAAATAGATATAAGGTGCAGAGAAATGCAGCGAGCATACCTCACAACGGTGAGTGGTGTCAGCAAGGACTCCCAATGCCTTCCCATCAGGGAGGACAGCCAGCACCCAAGGGTGTGACTGATATAGTGACGTGGTTCCTGGCTCAAAACCCCATGCATCCGTGTTCCAAGTAGAAACCTGATGTAACAAGATATGATGAGATGAAATTAATTCAAGAAACAGTAATAGGGAAAGATTATCAATAATTTCATTAGACAAATGGAATACTCGTTTCCCAGTGCGCTCAAGTGGCCCACTTGCTTCTCCGGTGCCATAGAAAGACGTCCCCGGAGGAAGCTGTTCAGTTAAAATAATACAAGTAAGCCTGCATATATCAATTTTTCAAGTAACATTTATAGTTTCACAGAGACAGGATCCAAGGGCATATACATATCAAAAATAATCACACACAGATGGTTAATCAATGGAGCATTCTTGTCCTTACTAGATCCTTGGAATGTTATTATGGGCATGTTTTGACATTGATAATGGTGAGCATCAAAAAATAGAAAACACCAAAAATCAATACCTACTTCTTTGGATACCCCAAGCATTTCAATTCTTATAATTGATTTTTAACTTGTTGCATTACAAAGTTTAATACATGATACCCAGGATGTGTATTAAATTAAGAAGATAAAGAACAAACATAGTTCATACATTCATAGATAAACAAACATATTTCTCTTCCCCTATGCCTTAGGATCAAAGGTGTAAATAGCATATAGCGGCATTTAGCGGTGGGTGGGTCCTTTAGCGTTTAGCCCTATAGCTTGATATATCAGTCAATAAACATTGAAACTGAAACCGGCATTTTTATAAAATCAAGTATTTCACATAGTAATTTACATGGTTCGAATTATTTAGTGTTAAAAATACACTCTGCCATGAATCCATGATAGCCATATATGAAACTATTATAAGCAAACTCGTTACCTCATTATCAAATAGTCATAATAATTGTTCCAATATGACATCATAGGAAACAAGTTCTAAGTAATTCAACAACACAGGCAGACAAATGGCACAAAGCCACAACCTAAACAAGTTCCAACTTTGCATCTTTTTTACTATTGCGCTTGAACTTTGTGAGCAAGAAGTTTCATTTAGTCAAGAAAATAAGAGTTTTGAAATATCGGTGATAATTCAAGTAGTATGCTACGCGATATATTGGTGCTAAGCATGATAAATCACATAAACTCACTAAATTCGATTTTTCTACTATCGTTTTAGCATCAAGGGTTATTTAGCCACAATATAATCAATTCAAGGCTATTTACAACCTTGCATAGGATTTACACACGTTCCAGAAGAACACCAGCTTCAAATACAAACATTTGTACCTATGATCATATGGCAGACATCAAGAAACAGTAAAAAAAATTCCACTCCAAGACCAACAACCGGATGCATTTCTCAGACAAAAAAAGTCCATTTTAGTTCCTTCGAGTTTGGGTTAGATCCATTTTAGATCCTCAACTTTTCAACGACACTGTTTTGGTACCTCAGCTTTGGGTGTGGGTCCAGGTTAAGTCTTCTGAGTTACTAACAGGTGGACGTTACTTGTCAGCTGCTTGGAGACTTTATAAACTTCTATGTTTTTTTAATGGAGAGAAGAAAAATGGTATCCACACCAAAACTGAAGGAGAAAAATAATACCATCCAGAAATATAGGGCCTAAAATGGACCCAGTCTAAAGACGAGGGACTACTACAACAGTACTTTTTCAACTTTCTTGCAAACCAAATTGGACATTGCATAATTGAGTTCTAATTCAAAAAAGGACGTGGATTTGGCACTGTTAGCTAAGCCTGGCACGTAGCTGCATGTAGTTAGTTGGTTAGTTTGCATCGCACGTAGCTGCATGTAGTTGATCTGTTAGCCTTGCATGTGCATGCGCATGAGCTCCAGGATGTGGACGCCATGCGTGTAGGAGGTGGTTGACGAGATTAGCTCGCAACGCAACGGCCTGAACGCATGATCGCGTCGTGCGGATCATGGGGATGGACGTGATCAAACCGCGACGCAGGAAGCGCTCACGTCGCTGCATGTATCGATGAATAAATAGAGAAGATAGACCACAGAAAAGCTGCGCTTCACTTGCAGCACAAAAGCAGAAAAGCTGCGCTTCACTTGCAGCACAAAAGCTCTCGTGTCTTCAGTTCTCTAGCTCGCGTGCGTGTGTTCGTTGTGTTCTGTTCGTGCTCGTGTGCAGGTACTTGCCGGCGGTCGCCGTCCGGGAGTTCCAACAAGTGGTATCAGAGCCAGGTTGGTGAGGAGGTGCGCTCGTCGGCGTCGAGATGCCCCGAGAGCGAGCACCTACACCAAGCCGGCGGTCGTCCTCACCGGCGATCGCCGAAACCGGCAGCGGCGCGAGCAGCGGCATCAAGCATGATCGTGGGCTGGTCACGTACCGCACGGTCAAGGATGATAGCCACAAGGCGAAGTACCCCCTACTCACAAAAACGAACTACAACGACTGGGGGTTGTTGATGAAGGTGAAGCTGCAGGCACGATGCTTGTGGGACGCCATCGAGCCGGGCGACGTCACGCTCCAACCGCATGAAGACATGAAGGCGTTGGAGGCCATCTGCAGCGCCGTTCCGCCGGAGATGATCGCCACCATCGCCTCCAAGCCGTCGGCCAAGGAGGCATGGGAGAGCATCAAGATCTTGCGGATCGGCAATGATCGCAATCGGAAGGCCACGCTGCAGAAGGTTCGTCGCGAGTACGAGAATGTCGCCTTCCGTGATGGCGAGATGGTGGAGGATTTCTCCATGCGTCTCACCGGCATGGTGAAGCAGCTGGCGATCCTCGGCGATCCCGAACCTGACGGGAAAGTCGTCGAGAAGATGTTGCGCGTCGCCCCTCCCAAGTTCAATCAGCTTGTTCTCTCCATTGAAACCCTGTTGGATGTTTCTTCCCTTACTCTGGAGGAAGTCACCGGGCGATTAAAGGCGGCGGAGGATCGACTCGGTCTTCCGTCCGCTAAGGAGAACGGCGGGCGTCTTCTTCTCACGGAAGAGGAGTGGCTCGCGCGGTACAAGACACGAGAAGGGGAGTCTCCTCGCGGCAACAATTGCGGCCGCGGGAGGCGCGGCGGACGCAGCCGTGGCGGTGACCGCGGCCGGAACTCGGGTGGCTCCAGTTCTGGAGCGAGCCGCACGGGTGACAAGTGCCACAATTGTGGCAAAATCGGCCATTGGGCCAGGGACTGCCGCAAGCCCAAGAAGGAGGATCAGGCCCATGTGGCCCAGGCGGATGATGAGCCCACACTTCTCCTCGTTAGCAGCGGCTCCATCGACGCATCGCCACCATCCCAATCCCCAATTGCACGATGCCTCCAGCCCTGCTCGATCTGGAGCACCGGCGCGGACACCCCGGCTGCATCGACCATGCCGGCGCGCGTCCTTCTCGAGCCCTCGACGGACGAGGCGCTGGAAGGAGGGGTGGCGACGGCAGGTCCCGCGGAGCTACACCTGGCGTCGGCAGCGCTGGCAGGAGCGGCGGCGCCCAGGTCGGCAGCGCTGCTACCGGCGACGGTGACGCTGGAAGGAGGGACGGCGGCAGCGCGTCCCACGGCGGCGGCAAGCAGGCCGGTGGTGCTGCTTCCCGCGGCGGGCAAACAGGCCAGAGGAGCTAGCGCAGCGACGCTGACCCCGGCGACGGCGGTGCCCAAGGCGCCGGGCAAGCATGTCAAGTTGGTGGAGGCGCAGGTCTTCACGGTGCTTGATGGAGCGGAGGATGGAGATGCTCACCGCTGGATATTCGACACCGGAGCCACGAATCACATGACGGGGTCCCGTGTCGCCTTCTTTGACCTCGACACGGGGATCACCGGCTCGGTGCAGTTCGGCGACGGCTCTGTCGTCCGAATTGAGGGTTGCGGCACCGTCCTCTTAGCATGCAAGAATGGCGAGCATCACTCCCTCCCCAACACCTACTACATTTCGCGCCTCACCGCCAACATCGTGAGCTGCGGGCAATTGGAGGAAGCCGGCTACCAGATCCTACTCGAGGATGGGGCGATGCGGGTCCGCGACGAGCAGCGGCGTCTCCTCGCCAGGATTCCTCGGAGCGCGGGCCGGCTGTATGTGCTCCACATCACCCTTGCACAACCGGTCTGCCTGGCTGCACACGCCGGTGAGGATGCCTGGCGGTGGCATGCTAGGTTCGGGCATGTGAGCTTCGTCGCGCTGAGGAAGACGGGGCGAGAAGGCTTCGTTCGTGGCCTGCCCATGCTGTCTCAGGTCGAGCAGCTGTGCGAGGCATGCCTCGCCGACAAGCATCGGCGTGCCCCGTTCCCACATCAAGCTCAGCGCCGCTCCACTGACGTCCTCGAGCTGGTCCATGAGGACCTTTGCGGCCCGATCAACCCGGCAACCCCGAGCGGCAACCGCTATTTTCTTCTTCTTGTGGATGATTATAGCAGGTTCATGTGGGCGGCGTTGCTGTCGTCCAAGGACGAAGCGCCCGCAGCTATCAAGCGCATCCAGGTGGCGGCGGAGCGCAAGAGCGGCAAGCTTCTGCGTGCCCTGCGCACAGACCGTGGTGGAGAATTCACGGTGGCGCAGTTCACTGAGTACTGCGCCGAACTTGGCGTTCGACGTGAGCTCACGGCGCCATACTCCCCACAACAGAACGGCGTCGTCGAGCGAAGGAATCAAACGGTGGTTGGCACAGCAAGGTGCATGCTCAAGGCGAAGGGCCTCCCCGGCAAGTTTTGGGGGGAGGCGATCACCACTGCGGTCTACATCCTCAACCGATCGACGACAAAGGGCACCGACGGCAGGACCCCCTACGAGCTGTGGAACGGGAGAAGACTGGCGGTACACTACTTCCGTACATTTGGGTGCGTAGCTCACGTGAAGAACACCACGCCCCATGTGAAGAAGCTCGACGACCGCAGCAAGAAAATGATCTTCGTCGGCTACGAACCCGGCTGCAAGGGCTACCGCGTCTACAACCCGGCGACCAGGCGTGTTCACGTAAGTCGTGATGTCATCTTTGATGAGGACGCGCAGTGGCATTGGAGCAGCGATGAAGCGGTGCACGACGACAACGAGTTCGTCATCGACTACACCACTGTGGATCAACCGGAGGTGCAGCCCGCGCTACATCAGCAACCGCGGGAGCACGCTGCGACATCACCACCGGCACCTTCTACACCAGGTTGGGAGGCTGGTCCGTCCACACCAACTACAGGGGTTGAGTTCGTCTCACCCCCACCCGGAGCACAGGAGGGCCTTGATGCGGACCACGACGACGACGCGCCTCTCCGATTCCGCGCCGTCGACAACGTCCTGGGTCCGGCAACGCCACCAGGCTTGGCGAACCGGGACCTAGACAAAGAGCTGTTTGTTGTGAGCGCCGACGAGCCGGCGACATTTGAAGAAGCACAGGCGCATGAATGCTGGCGCAAGGCGATGCTCGACGAGATGACGTCGATCGAGTCAAATGGTACATGGGAGCTGGTCGATCCGCCTCACCAGCGCCCAATTGGTCTCAAATGGGTTTTCAAGACCAAGAAGGACGCCGACGGCAACATCGTGAAGCACAAGGCTACGTGCAGCGTCACGGGATCGACTACGACGAGGTCTTCGCACCGGTGGCGCGACTTGAGTCAGTCCGACTCTTGTTGGCGCTCGCGGCAAGCGAGGGCTGGCCGGTCCATCACATGGACGTCAAGTCGGCCTTCCTCAATGGGGAGCTGTGGGAGGAGGTCTACGTCACGCAGCCGCCGGGGTTCGTGGTCGCCGGCAAGGAGCAGAAGGTGCTACGCCTGATCAAGGCGCTCTACGGACTACGCCAAGCCCCACGCGCTTGGTACGCCAAGCTGGACGCCTCCCTGGCGTCGCTCGGCCTGCACTGAAGTGCCTCCGAGCATGCCGTGTATGTTCGCGGCGTGGGCGCGCAGCGGCTCATCGTAGGTGTGTACGTCGACGACCTCATCATCACCAGTGGAAACGCTGTCGACATCAAGCAATTCAAGGAGGAGATGATGAACACGTTCCAGATGAGTGATCTGGGGCTGCTCCACTACTACTTGGGTCTGGAGGTGAATCAGACCAATGACGGCATCACCATCAGCCAAGGGACATACGCGGTGAAGATCTTGGAGGCAGCCGGGCTGGCCGGCTGCAACGCCAGCGCCACACCTATGGAGTCACGCCTACAACTCAGTAAGATGAGCCCTGCCCCAATCGTTGATGCTACTAAGTATAGGAGGATTGTAGGTGCACTACGTTATCTGGTAAACACAAGACCAGATTTGGCATATGCGGTGGGCTATGTCTCCAGGTTCATGGAGAAGCCTACCACCAAGCACCTGGTGGCCGTGAAGCGCGTGCTGCGCTACGTCGCCGGCACGGTGAACCTTGGTTGTTTTTATCAAAGGAAGAAAGAAGCTGCTGCACTCATTGGCTACAGCGACAGTGATCTTGCCGGAGACGTTGACACCCGCAAGAGCACCACCGGAGTCTTGTTCTTCCTTGGCGAGAATCTCATCACCTGGCAGTCACAGAAGCAGAAAGTGGTGGCCTTGTCAAGCTGCGAAGCTGAGTATATTGCTGCTGCCACGGCTTCCTGTCAGGGAGTTTGGTTGGCGCGCCTTCTTGCTGAACTTCGCGGAGAGGAGGCCGGCGCCATCATATTGAAGATCGACAACCAATCCGCGATTCAATTGAGTAAGAACCCTGTCTTCCATGATCGTAGTAAACACATCGATACAAGGTACCACTACATTCGAGAATGCATCGAGGAAGACAAGGTGCAGGTCGAATCAGTTGACACCAAAAATCAGCTGGCGGACATCTTGACGAAGGGACTTGGGCGTGATCGGTTCATCCAGCTGCGCTCCAAGATCGGCATCGTCGATGTCAAACATGCGTGCAAGGCTTGGGGGGAGAATTGTTAGCTAAGCCTGGCACGTAGCTGCATGTAGTTAGTTGGTTAGTTTGCATCGCACGTAGCTGCATGTAGTTGATCTGTTAGCCTTGCATGTGCATGCGCATGAGCTCCAGGATGTGGACGCCGTGCGTGTAGGAGGTGGTTGACGAGATTAGCTCGCGACGCAACGGCCTGAACGCATGATCGCGTCGTGCGGATCATGGGGATGGACGTGATCAAACCGCGACGCAGGAAGCGCCGTAGGAAGCACTCCCGTCGTTGCATGTATCGATGAATAAATAGAGAAGATAGACCACAGAAAAGCTGCGCTTCACTTGCAGCACAAAAGCTCTCGTGTCTTCAGTTCTCTAGCTCGCGTGCGTGTGTTCGTTGTGTTCTGTTCGTGCTCGTGTGCAGGTACTTGCCGGCGGTCGCCGTCCGGGAGTTCCAACAGGCACTACGAGTACTACATAAAACGAGTTAATATATCTACAAATTCTCAAAAATTATGAAAAAAAATTGGAGGACATGGAGGAATGCATATTATGAAAATGCACAAAATTTCTTGAGTAAACATGACCATATGTAGCAGAAACAAAAAAAAAATAAGTCAGACTAACATATATATTCGCCAGTTGCTTATCTTGTTTGCTTCTGCCACATATGAGTGCCATAATATGTTTTCCTTTATGTCCTCTAATTTTTTTCAAAATTTTCAAGAACTTGGACTTATTATGTGCAGTGCTCACTAGCTGTAGTACAAAGTAATTACCCTCCCAAAGAAAACTTAACAACATAATTTTTGGGCTCATCAGAATAATACCGTGATCTCTCCAGCGGGGACTAAAAATACAAAATACAAAGCAAACAGCACACACCCACTAGCTCTCTCGCTCGGGCACATGCGTGTGTGCTCATGCACACAGAGCGCAGGCTGGCAGCTCATCTGCTTCCCTTCCCCCAACCAACAAAAGTACAAAAATTTCATCATACCACCCCATCCCCATCCTCACACCACAACCCCACCCCCCCCCCCCCCTCCCTCCCTCCAGTCACCTCACCGCAAAATGCCATACCTCAATCAGAACCCTCTGCACCCCACCGGCCAACTCGCACACCGGCACCACTGCCGGGCCGGCCGCATCCCCTCGACGTTCCTCCCTGCGGCGGGGCTCGGCGAACGACAGAGTACGCGCTGCCTTGGCGCGCGCCGCCTCCGACGCGTCGAACCGAAACACCCCCTCCTCCAGTATCGGCACCCACACCATCTCCACCTCCCCCGCCACCATCCTGCCCAATCCCTCCTCCGCCGCCGTCGGGGCTCCGCCGCAACACCTGCAACGATCGCTCCACTGATCGATCCCCTCTGTGAGGTTAGAGTTAGAGTTGAGTTAAGGATTAGGGTTTGTACCTGAGAGGAAGGAGACCGCGAGGAGGTGGACGAGGTCGTCGTCGTCGTCTCGGGTGGGAATGGAAGTAGGAGTGGGTGATGATGTTGTGGGGGAAGGTGGTGAGAAACTGTGGAAAGGTTCGGGTACACGTAGCGAGCGGCATTCCTGCCTCCCGGACTTTGTTTATTTTGGCTTTGGTGGGGGAGCGGGAGGGGCAGGTTATAGACTGAGTGGAGGTTTGGACGGTTGGGATTTGTTCCAAGTGCCTGAGGGAGTAGAGCACGTGGGACCTGTTGGTTGTGGGAACTAGGAAGGAGCCGTTTGTCAAAGGAGAAGAAAGAGGCATGTAAGGCGAACTCCAATGTAAAAGTATTTTGTGAGGTGATTAAGATAATATTTTTTAATATGTCATTTATGTGAAACTGTCATTTGTGCGAAACACCACCTGAAAGCATTCCTCTATTCTAATGCAAAGACATTTCGCGAGACGTTTCGCATGGGCCCACGAGTGGTACATCTAAATGGTTTTAGTAAAATAATAATAACTTTTAATTCAAAAATCGAATATATGTGATGTTTAGTCTCTATACAAAGATAATTAAAAAATCTACAATTTTCTCAATATAATCAACATCTAATTTAAACTAAATTAATGTATAAATTAAGAAACAAAATTACATACAATTCGGTCACACGAAAATTGAGACAATAAAAATAAAAAAATCCCGAAGTCGGACAACCTCAACAAGCATCTCTCTCTCCTCCCTCACGCAAAAAAAAGATTTTTTTTATTTTCGGGTGTCGGTGAAGCTCCGGCGTTGGACTTGGCCTAAAGCGAAGTCTAAAGCAAACGTCTGGTCTGGTGTCTATGGTTAAAAAAAAAAATTTCTCATGTTTGGAGAGAGAAGACATCACACAAGCCAATAGACAACCGGAAAAAAAATTGTTTTTTCTCGATTTTTGTGCGATCGAATTATATACAATTTTTTGTTATTTATGCATTAATTTAGTTTAAATTAGATTTTGATTATATTTAGAAAATTGTACCTCTTTGAATTATTTTCATATAAAAACTAAATATCACCTATATTTAATTTTGAAATTAAAATTTATTTATATTTTATTAAAATTATCTAAATTGTAATAAATATCTGATGCTTAGACTCAGCTAAGAAGTGTGAGGCAAGGTGACGAGCTTTTGTGTCATGGTGCGAAGGCCAAAGTCGTTTTCCTAGGCCACTTGCCACCCGGGGACGTGCGAAGGCCAAAGTCACGAGGAATCGAATCGAATTGCTGAGCTCTTTGTCCGAGGCAGATCCGCAACTAGCTCGAGTCCCAACTTGATATTTCTGATGTCTTTTATTTCGAGTTTTTTTTACTAATAACCCAGATTTAAAAAATAATTACAAAATTTACAGAAATGGCCTGCCACGTAAGCATGTCGAGCTCCCAAAGCTCAACAAGGTGCATGTCGAACTTGTCGTGGTCGGAAGGCGCGACTAGGTCCTTGTCGTGTCCCGGACTCGACAACTGAAAAAGAATTATTGCGGGAACGGGGATTCGAACCCGGGCCGAGGACACGGGAGCGGGCGCGCGAGCCAGTTGGGCTAAGACTCTTAGCTGCACTAGAAGAGTAAGCCTAATTAATATCCAGAAACATGTCGTGGATCCAGAGCTCGACAAGCAAAAATGTTTTAATTGCGGGAGCGAGGATTCGAACCCGAGCCAACTACGTTGCAACCGAGGGCTCCCACCAGCTGGACTAAGACACTTAACTGATATAATGCCAGTACACATTTTAATATTGTGCAGCTTGTCGAGTTTCCAGAACTCGACAAGCTGCTGGTCCCTTCTTTATTCTTCTCTGGTCCCCTGCGCCCAACTCACTTACACACACTCATTCATTTCAAGCAGCAGCACACACACACCTCATCTCATATCTTCCATCCTAGATATAGCAAAATCCTTCCGATAAATTTATTCAGTGTAGAAGAGAAATTTGTAGAGAATTGCGAGCTCTTCGAAAAGAGGTAATTTTTTTTGAAATGCATTTAAGATTCTGTTAATTATGTTGCTAATGACGTGATTAGGGTTTATATTTATGTTTATGTGTATACAAGAGTAGGTATTATGTTTTTAGGAATATGTTTAGGAAATATGTGCATGTGCATGTGTATGTATGTTTGTAAAATAGGTTTTTTTAAATGTATGTGTGTATGTTTGGAAATGTATGTGTAAATGTTTGGAAAATAGGGTTTTATAAATGTATGTGTGTGTGTTTGGAAAATAGATTTTTGAAATATATGTGTGTATGTTTGGAAAAATAGGGTTTTTAAATGTATGTTTGTATGTTTGGAAAATAGGTTTTTGAAATTTATGTGTGTATGTTTAGAAATATATGTGTGTATGTTTGGAAAATAGGGTTTTATAAATGTATGTGTGTATGTTTGAAAAATAGGTTTTTGAAATGTATGTGTGTATGTTTGGAAAAGAGGGTTTTTAAATATATGTGTGTATGTTTGAAATGTATGTGTATATGTTTGGAAAATAGGGTTTTATAAATGTATGTGTGTATGTTTGAAAAATAGGTTTTTGAAATGTATGTGTGTATGTTTGGAAATGTATGTGTGTATGTTTGGAAATGTATGTGTATATGTTTGGAAAATAGGGTTTTTAAATGTATGTGTATATCATTTTAGAAACTATGTGCATGTGTGTATGTTTTTAGAAAATATAAAATGAAGTTATTTTTAATTGTGCACATGCATACTGTATGTCTAAGAATTAGGTTTTGGACATATATGTGTATGTATTTAGAAATTATGAAACTAGGTTATTTTCAATTACATGCATGCATGCATGCTCTATATTTAGAAATTATGTTTTTGAAATGTATATGTGTATGGTTTTAGAAACTATGTGCATGTGTGTATGTTTGTAGAAAATATAAAATTAGGTTATTTTTAATTGTGCACATGCATACTCTATGTCTAAGAATTAGGTTTTGTAAAATATATATGCGTATGTATTTAGAAATTATGAAACTAGATTATTTTCAATTACATGCATGCATGCATGCTCTATGTTTAGAAATTATGTGTTTGAAATATATATGTGTATGGTTTTAGAAACTATGTGCATATGTGTATGTTTGTAGAAAATATAAAATTAGGTTATTTTTAATTGTGCACATGCATACTCTATGTCTAAGAATTAGGTTTTGTAAAATATATATGCGTATATATTTAGAAATTATGAAACTAGATTATTTTCAATTACATGCATGCATGCTCTATGTTTAGAAATTATGTTTTTGAAATGTATATGTGTATGGTTTTAGAAACTATGTGCATGTGTGTATGTTTGTAGAAAATATAAAATTAGGTTATTTTTAATTGTGCACATGCATACTCTATGTCTAAGAATTAGGTTTTGTAAAATATATATGTGTAAGTATTTAGAAATTATGAAACTAGGTTATTTTCAATTACATGCATGCATGCTCTATGTTTAGAAATTATGTTTTTCAAATGTATATGTGTATGTATGGTTTTAGAAACTATGTGCATGTGTGTATGTTTGTAGAAAATATAAAATTAGGTTATTTTTAATTGTGCACATGCATACTCTATGTCTAAGAATTAGGTTTTGTAAAATATATATGTGTAAGTATCTAGAAATTATGAAACTAGGTTATTTTCAATTACATGCATGCATGCATGCTCTATGTTTAGAAATTATGTTTTTCAAATATATATGTGTATGTATGGTCTTAGAAACTATGTGCATGTGTGTAATGGTGTCATGTTATTTACGCATGAGATGAATGTATGTAGGGAATGGAGAGTCCGAAAAAAATTTGCATATTTTATGGTGACGGCATAATTCGCGAGGGGCAAAGCGGGGTTGATATGAGCCGTTGCCAGTATGTGACGGGCGAGCTGAGCGTACATAACACCTCATTCCTAGAGCTGAATTTGTGGATCCTGAATATGTTCGGGAAACGGCCTCATGATGAAATGGCTCTAATTGAAGGGCTCATCATTCGTGAGGTAGATAATGAGCCATACTAGATGCTGCGCGAAATTAAAGGGGACAAATCTTGGAGCTCTTATATTCGAAGAGTGGAAGACCCCCATGGCGGACTGCTCGGCCAGTTTGCGATGTATGTGCAGTTCTGCAAAGTACAAGCAGCCGAGTGTGCGGGGGAGGGTGAGCCAAGCGTCATGCTCGGTCCTGCGAGATTCAGGGCTAGCGAGTGGTCGGATGTATTCTGCCATACTCGCGTAGATGTGTGCGAGGTACTGGATTGCCTTCCATCAGTGTCCAACGAATATGATTCGACGGACTTGGAGGCATCTGATGGCTCTGATGACGATACTCCTGGTGCCCCGCAGGAGTGGCTAGATCACTCAGCATACAGTCAAGCTGTGTTGCCAAGGGATCAGGGTTCGAGGTGGTCTTTCGAGCACGGTGGCTTACAAGTAGAGCAGGAGTTTCAAAGCAAGGAAGATCTAAAGAATGCCGTGGCGAGCTGGTCCCTCGCAATTAACCAGCAATACAAGGTCGTCAAGTCAAACCCCAACTTTTTTGTCGCAACTTGTGTAACAGCAGGCTGCCCATGGAAGATTCGTACGATGCGGCCGAATGACGACATCGGTTTTGTAGTGACAAGAGTTACTGCACACACATGCCTACTCACGGAGGCGCTGGACAGACACAGGAACCTGACGTCGGCGTATATCGGTAATATCATCCAGCCGGCCGTGCGAGAGAACATTTCAATAATGCCGAGAGAAATAATGAAGCAAGTTGCCGATAGGTGTGGGTACACTATACGGTATGCAAAGGTCTGGAGTGCAAAACAAAAGGCAATTGAGGGCATGTTCGGCACATTCGACCATGCGTACAACAATGTGATGCGGTTTCTGTGCAACATCGCTCAGACCAACCCAGGCACATTTTTAGATTTCTTCGATCAGCCAGCTACACGTCGAGATGGTAGCCCCAAACAGAACACTCGGGTACTCTGTCGATTGTTCTGGTCATACCGCCAGTGCATCGAGTCATTTGCTTATTGTCGTCCGGTCATATGCGTGGATGGTACGTTCTTGACCGGAAAGTACAAGGGCAGTCTTCTCATTGCTGTTGCTGCGGTAACGACCAATTGCTTCCATTGGCGTACGCGATCGTTTAGTCTGAAAACTCAGAAAGTTGGTTGTGGTTTCTGGTCAACGTGAAGCGGGCAGTTGTTGGTGATCGAGAGAAGGTGTGCATTATATCGGACTGCCATCGAGGGCTGCTCCATGCCATTGAGGTAATGCGCGGGGCCCCAGATGCTCTGTACAAATGGGAGGATGTGCGCAGCCGTTGGTGCATGCAGCACATTGCAGCAAACCTTTTCACACACTTCCGCAGTAAACAGATCATGGATCTGTTCAAGCGGCTATGCATGCAAAATCAATCGAGGAAGTTCTAGGCTGTGTTCGACAAATTGGAGGCACTGACAGTGAAGTACTCCACGAGGAGGGCCAGCAATGCTGCCGATGATGCGAACGTGAGCAAATTCTCCCAATAGATTCAGGACAAGGACATTGAGAAATGGTCCTTGCTGCACGACGAAGATGGCGCAAGGTTTGAGATAATGACAACGAACCTTTCAGAGGTGTGCAATTATGTGTTGAAGGGAGTCCGGTGTTTGCCGGTGACTGCTGTAGTGGAGATGACATGGTACCACACAGCCGAGTACTTCAACAACAGAAGTGTAGCCGCCAAAACGCTAGTCGACGATCCCATGAGAACCTTGCCAGATGTTGTGCAGTCCTACTTGACTGCTCGCGTAGACAAGGCCCAGCGGCACGAGGTGACAGTTATAAACAGACTGCACCGAATCATTCAAGTCCGCCTTCGGCAGAAGAACGTGAGCGGCCAACTGAGGCCTGGACGAGTGCACGAGGTCATTCTTGGGGATGTCGCTGAGTGCTCATGTAACAAACCGAAGCTACTGCACAAGCCCTGCTCGCATGTCCTTGCTTCATGTGCGGCGCTCGGTGTGAGCCCTGCGCCTTACCTTCAGAGTACTTCAGCCTTGATAACCTTTCAAACACGTGGAGTGGCGTGTGAAGAGTTTTTATGATGCTTGGTGACTACAGAGTTATCCCTGCTGGCGAGACTACCTGGATCCCAGATGTAAATCTAAAGCGAAAGGGTCCAGGGCGACGGAAGACACGCCGAATACACAATGATATGGATGAGTCACAGGGGGTAGCTCACGAGGTAGGAAATGCTCGATCTGTAGGCAGCCCGGACATAGCAGGAAGGATTGTTTGAATGCACCCGGACCATCGACCTAGCCTTGTAATAAACTTTGTAATACGCTTCTCATTTGCATTGGATTGTTGTAATCCATACGAAACCTTGTAATATGATTTATGTTATGTTACTTTCATGTCGTGTGCTATCCAAGGGTATGATACTTTCAATAACAGTTCCTGTTGTATGTTATGTTACTTTGAATAATGGTTCCTGTTTTATGTTTTGACAGGCATGGCTGGCAGGGATAGAGATCTTCCAGAGCTGCTGAGCAGTACATGTGATCGTGGACATCGCGGCCGCATCTTCTCCGAGGGCGGGGACTGGGAGCCGCTGGTAGTTCGTGCTCCCTTGGAGTACTGGCCTCTGCTTGAGGGCTATATCCCCATCCTCCGGGATAGGTCAGTATCTCACACTGGACAGGTCGTTGATCACCGCATTGGTAGATCGATGGCGTCCGGAGACCCACAATTTCCACTTCCGCTGGGGGAGATGACAGTCACGCTGGAGAATGTGAGCATGCTGCTTGGTTTACCTAGCAGTGGACATCCCATCGTCCCCCAGCCAGCACGCCTAGATTGGCGCGCACAGATGCACCTCTGATTCAACATCGCTAACCACGTTGACGAGATCCCGGCTTCCAGGCTTGGTGTCCCCCACCGATTTCTGGCGCACTACCGTGAGTGCCCCGATGATGCCCCCGCCGATGTAGTTCGGCAGCATCTCTTCGCCTATTTGCTGGTGACGCTGCAGTATATTTTGTTCCCTTCGACGCACGGTGACACTGTGTACATGTGGTTCATTCCTATGGTCGAGAGTATCGTCGATGCCAATGCAGGGGCCTTGCCGCGTTACAACTGGGCGATGGCAGTGTTGTGCGCGACGTACAGGGGGCTTTGCGAGGCATGTTACAGGACCGCAGCTGGATCATTGCTGTCCGCATGCCCTGTACTGCTGCAGTTGTGGTCATGGGAGCACTTCCCCGTTGGTCGGCCGCGTTTACAGCGGCCCATCCATCCGTACGGTGCACCAGCGGACTACGAGGATTGGGTGGATTGGCCAACCATGGGAGCCCGTTGGCTGGGAGGTCGGCCGAGGTGGTCATCGTCACAGATTCACCGCTGTTACATGGCGTACTTGGGAGAGTTTGATCTCCTACCGGACGCGCGCGTCATATGGAGACCATGGACACCGGAGCACATCTCCCAGGTTGCACCGCATGGCATTTCCTCGCATTGCACCGCGGACCAGGACTGCTGGCTTACACGCCGGCACATGGTGTTCTCACATGTGGTGGAGCCGTATTTTCCGGAGAGGGTGATGCGCCAATTCGGGCTACACCAGCATATACCGCCCCCCGAAAGAAATCGACAACGCCATCTCCCGCGGGAGATTCACGTGTATGCCTCGAACATTTTCTATATCTCATGTACGCACTCATATTTGTTTATTTCTTTGCTTTATGTGCATCGCGTCACCTTTTGCAGACAAACACGTAGAGGAAAACAGTTCGACAACTGGCAGATCAAGAATTCCAAATGGGTTGATGAGTGGGAGGACCACACAGCGACGGATGTTGTTGTAGAGGAGCGGTCGTACGACCCTGGGACGTACCAGGCCTATCTTCAGTGGTACGTGCCGCGCACCTACACGCGACTTGCTCGTGCAGCCCCCCCTTCGCCGACAAAACTATCACATCAAGACAGTCTTCGACTCGGCCTTGATGTTCATTTCCCAGGCCGGATACATCGCTCGGTACGTTCGTCTTCGCTGGATACTTATGTTGGTCTCTTATCTTATCTATTTTTCCATAGTTCCCATATGAGTTTCGCATGTGCAGGCTGACTTAGCGTTGGCCATCGACAGGTAGGCGGCAAACCTGTCGTCTGGCCTTTCTCGGGGAGGACGACACTTCAAGACGGTGGCGCATGCTGCCCTACATTGCATCCGTGTAGTAGCACAACGACTCTTCTTCGACGTTACTTGTGGCTGAAAGATAGATGCATCAGTTCTGCACCGGAGAGAGGCCCGGCCACCTAGCCCGATGTCAGCCCGGCCTAGGCTGGGTGGTGCTCGACAGAGCACTTCGTCAGCACGGTGCAGTCATCGTGACACATCGTCAACCTGGGGAGGTGACATACCGGGGACATCTGCCGGCCCGTCTCGGCTTCGTCGTTCCTCGTCAATGCACAGTGCTCGACGTAGAGATCTGCATATTGGGGGCCCGTTGAGACATCGCACTCCCGATTCAGATGACTCTAATGATGAGGACGACATCCGTCGTCAAGACAGGTACGATGCGAGTAGGGCGTTGGCAGAGCGGCTTGCGGCTAACGAAGATTGGGACCAGGCTCATATTGAGCAGGCGGCCCAGGGACAGAGACACTCAGTCCCTGGGGGTCTACCTGGGAGAGTTGGGGGGAGCCCGCCCACGACCACATGGATGTGCATGACGATCGTGAGTACTACGCTCCGCAGGGGGCCTAGCCCAGTTGGGTGGCACAACAGCGGGACAACGACGACTGGGTCTCGAGCATGTTAGGGTTGCACGACCCTCATGCACATCAGTACCACCAACTGGATGAGTTGGCGCCTAGCGAGCTCAAAGATCACCCTCACCGACACAGCCATCTCAGGGTCATGCAGGTACTGAGCGGCATGGTCCTTCTACCACGGCTGGGCGGCGATCACATGTGCCACCTGATCCGTACTCACCATTGCCTTTTCAGAGAGATAGACATAGGCATAAGAGGGGTCGTCTGAACCCATAGCGAACATGTACTAACACTTTTATTTTCCAATGTGTTACATTCAAAATGAATCATGCACTTAACTAGATTTCTTATATATTTTTATTATATGTATATACATACATACATATATATACATACTTACATATATATATATATATATATATATATATATACATACATATATTTGTATAGATATATATACATATTGTCGTGGTATTGCGAATACCCCGGCAGGTTTTGAGAATGTTCCTAGCGAAGATTACGCGGCGCGGGTTGACCGGATGACCGGTCCTCCCCCGCCGGACAAGCACAAAAAATGACACACGGGTTTATACAGGTTCGGGTCCCGGTGGGGGCCCTAGTCCTGTCGACGCGCTCCCGACCGGAGTCGGCTGGGGAGGCCCTCTCCGGGGGAGAGGCTTCCGGAGCACGTCTGTGAGTAGCTATTCCAATAAAAGAACCGATCCCTTACAACAGAGGGGTACAAGGGCTATTTATAGCCCCAAAAAGAAGCAAAAAAACCTAAACTACCCCGGAAGCCATCGTCGGATTGAAGGGTAGGACCGTCCTTTTCCCGGTCAAACGCCTTGGATGCTTGACAGGTGGTCGCTAGTTCCCGAGGCGCTCCTCGCGTGACCTGCACGTGATAAACAGTTCAAGAATTTACCTTTAGGAGGGCGATGAGGCCCGGGACGGCGCCGGAGGCCAGGTCCCGAGGGCCAAAAGGCGGCGCCCGGGGAGGTCCCGGAGGCCACGTCCTTGGGCCAATGGCGGCGCCCGGGACGGCACCGGAGGCCACGTCCCGGGAGCCCAATGGCGGCGCCCAGGAGGGCACCGGAGGTCTCGTCCCGGGGGAAAAAGGCGGCGCTCGGGGAGGGGCCGGAGGCCACGTCCCCGGGCAAATGGCGGCGCTCGGGAGGGCACCAGAGGCCACGTCCCGGGGGCCAAAAGGCGGTGCCCAGGGAGGGGCCGGAGGTCACGTCCCCGGGCAAATGGCGGCGCCCGGGACGGCACCGGAGGCCGCGTCCCGGGAGCCAAAAGGCGGCGCCCGGGGAGGGGCCTGAGGCCACGTCCCCGGGCAAATGGCGGCGCCCGGGACGGCACCGGAGGCCGCGTCCCGGGAGCCAAAAGGTGGCGCCCGGGGAGGCCCCGAAGGCCACGTCCCCGGGCAAATGGCGGTGCCCGGGAGGGCACCGGAGGCCGCGTCCCGGGAGCCAAATGGTGGCGCCCGGGAGGGCACCGGAGGCCACGTCCCGGGGGCCAAAAGGCGGCGCCCAGGGAGGGGCCGGAGGCCACGTCCCGGGGGCTAAATGGCGGCGCCCGGAGAGGGGCCGGAGGCCAGGTCCCCGGGCAAATGGCGGCTCCCGGGACGGTACCGGAGGCCGCGTCCCGGGAGCCAAATGGCGGCGCCCGGGAGGGCACCGGAGGCCATGTCCCGGGAGCCAAATGGCGGCGCCCGGGGAGGGGCCGGAGGCCAGGTCCCCGGGCAATCGTGACACATCTTACCTGGACTTAGCCCCGCGGAGATTTCCCCCGGCAGCAGGCCCCCATGCCCGCCGGGGACGATGCTCGAGTCCCCGGTGGGTATGGTTCAGGTCACCGGGAAGATCTTCGGGCCAAGTCACCGGAGCCGCGGCGCTTCGGTTTCCGTGCCCCATGCTTAAAGCCGCGCCGTTTCGCCATAAATGCGCGCGCGGTTCGAACCGGCGCCTCGATTCACGCGCCCGTCCCTTCGTTTCCCGCGCACGGTTTGAACTTCTACGGTCTAGATTGATCCGCGGGTGCCACGTGGCATGCATCTAGACCTCGGCCCGCCCCTATAAATAGGGCCTTGGGGGGCCCGGAAGCTCATTCCAAATTTTCAGCCTCAACGATTTTTGCTCTCCCGGTAGCCCTTTCCGGTAGCAGGCGTCCGGGAGTTTCTAGTAGTAGCCTCCTGCAAAGTTAGCCACCAAAAAAGAAGACTAACCTCATGGCACCCAAGGGTCGAGCAAAGACCACGGAAGTGCCCCCGGAGGAAATCCCCTCGGATTTCCTCTGGGCGTCGGAGTTCACGGCCGAGGACGCCGAGTCCTTGGCCGAAAGAGGCATCGTCGCGGACGGGGACATCCGAGTCCCCGTGAAGAAGGACGGAGCCCCCCGCCCCAGGCCCGGAGAGGTCGTGGCCTTCGAGGCCTTCCTGGAGGCGGGGCTCCGGCTCCCGGTGCATCCCATGCTCTGGGAGTTTCTCAAGGAGTACGGGGTGGCTCTCAACCACCTCACCCCGAACGCGCTCGTCCGGATGGGCCTCTTCATTTGGCTCTACGAGACAGCGACCGGGCGGGAGCCCGACCTTCGCGCCTTCCGGTACTTCTACGAACCGGCGGCGCGGACCTCCCACCTGGTGAAGGGGGGCCCCAAGTCCCCCTTCGGTTCGGTGATGGTCCAGATGTTGCCGGCCCGGGTAATCGACTACCCGGCGGCAGCCTCCCGGGACCACTGGGGGGATTGGGTCCGGAGGTGGTTTTACCTCCGGGTTCAGGACGACGCGGTAGTGTACGCCCCGGAGGCCCCCACCTACAGCCGGTCATCCGCACCAAAGCTGCCGGTGTGGACGGATGAGGAGTACGAGCTCCTCGGCAAGGTGATCCTCTCCAAGAAGGCCCGCTCGATGCGGGACGCAGCTGAGGAGATGGCTCTCCTCCGGATCTCCCCCTTCACCGGCGGGAAGAGGGGGATCGGCATGGGCCCCGAGTAGCGGCCCCCGGTGAAGCCGGTGACGCGACGTAAGCTCCGGGAGTTCGCTGCATTGTACTTACGAATTTTTAGTAAATTGACTAACTTTTTACCTCTTTCAGTCCGGCCGTACCCGGCGGCGCGGGAGAAGGCGGAGAACCTCCTAGGGAGGTATTTCGCCGATGAGCACGAGCGCGTCATGCGCGCCGTGGGGGAGGGCCCTCCCAAGAACTTGGTGGCGGCGGCCTACGGGCTGAAGCTGCCGGAGAGGAAGCCTCTCCCCACCCCCGGGTCGCACAAACGGGGGAAGGAGGCGGCCGGGGGCTCGGAGCCCAAAAAGGCCCGGGTTCAAAAGACCCCCGGCCCATCGACGACGCCGGCGGCGACACCGGCGAAGCCCGGGGACGAGACCCCCGGGAGCGAACGTGCCCAGGCACCGTCCCGGAAGGAGGCAACACCTCCTCCCCCGAAGGGCCCCGTCGAGGCGAGGGGAAGGAGGCGACCGTGGGCGGGGCGGCGTCCGACTCGGCGAACTATGCCCCGTCGCCGCTTATGGTGGAGCCCCTCCCGCCCCTTCCGGCTTCTTTGGAGCCGGAGAGGCTGGAGGTGAGATTCGCGGGGGCCTCGCCCCGCGGGTTTGGCCGGTGGACAATGGGGGGAGCCCCTCGGTCTACGAGGTTCCTCCGGAGGAGGAGGTCCCGAGGACCTTCTGGCCCGGGGCAGGGAAAGGCCTGATGGTTCCCCCCCGGGCGGAGGCTCCCGCCGAGAGCTCCTCGGCCACGTCTTCGGGGGGCACTACCTCGTCGACGAAGACGCCGGCCGCGTTACCGGACCTTGAGGTCCGGGGACCCCCCGCCGGCCGCGCTGGCGGCGCCGGGCGGGAGACCCCTTTGCTTCCCGCGAGGGAGGTCGCCCGCTACTAGGAGGGCCTGCACACCCGGAAGGTGCAGGCCTTCGTTGCAGGAGGGACGCTCCATGAGCGTTTCGAGGGGCTTCAGTCCCTCGGGGCCCAGGTAACCCGAGTCGATAACGCCTTCGTTCATCCCCTGCACTTTGAAATTTTTCTAACTCATGTATTTTGCAGGTGGCAGCTGTTACCTGGGGCCTTGAGCAGCGGGTCGCCCGACTGCTTAAGGAGGCGGAGGGCCGGGCCGCGGCCTCCGTAGGGCAACGCGAGGAGGCCCTCCAGGAATGCGACAAAGCCGTCGCGGAATTGACCCGGGTACGGGCCCAGGTCCATCTTTCCGAGGTCGTCAACGGCCGCCTCCGGGAGGAGGCCTAGGCGAGGGAGGAGGCGCTCCGGGAGCTCGAGAGCTCGAGCGTCCGGGCGGTGGCGGACGCGGGCCGCTCCGTCCGGTCGGCCCTCGAGGGCCTTGGCGTAAGCCTAGGCTCTGGAAGCAGGGAGGCACCGCCGGCGACCCTCGCGGAGGCTGCCGACGTTCGGGCGCGGGGCCGCGCGATCCCCGTCGTCGCGGCCGCTGCGGGGCTCGTCGAATTCCTGGGGGTCGGCGCCCGGGCGATCGGGGGCCGCATCCCCCGAAGCTTCCCGGACTCCTTCGAGCCTTCGCGCCGAGAGGTCGAGCAGCTTGCTGGGGGTTTCTACGATCGGATCATCCGGGCGTGGTTCCCAGCTCCAGCGCCTCCGGTGGGAGACGTCCCAGCCTCGGCCTTGGAAGAAGCCCCCCGGGGGGAGGACGCCAATGAACATGTATGAGCCTCCCCCCGGGTCTTAGCTAGGGCCCTTTGTTGTTTTAGGACTTTTTGATTCCGGTAGCTTCTTAGAGGAAGCCCCGGGCACCTGTATAAAAACATTTTGAATGCAATGAAGTTAGAATTTTTTCTAAGTCTTTGAATTGAATTTACTGTTACCAGGGTTACCGGGAGGTTGCTCCCGGGCGAAGGTTCGGGAGGGGCTCCCCGGGGGACGCCCAAGCGGCTTTAATTTTGCTAAGCCTTATCTCCGGGAATCGTGGCAAGGATAGTGTCCGGGAGCCGATCCGGTTGAGGTGGCGTCCGGAGTGGCACTTAGACAACTTTGACAATCATCGTGCCGAACTGTCCCCTCCGCGACCGGGGCTCCGGATGATCCCTCCCCTCCGGATACTTTCACCGGCGGGATACGAGTTCTGGCCTGAAGATATGCTCCGGGACGCTCGGCGCCGCGTACGGGCGTTGTACCGGGACTTGACCCGGGAGCTAGCGGAGAACCTCCGGGAGTATTAGGCGTAGGAGCCTTAGGGCGTAGAGAATCCCCCGGGTTAGAACCCAGGTTGTATCGTTTCTGAAGCCCCACCGGAGGGGGAAGATGTCCTCCGGGTTTGAGAATTAATAAAGCTGTTGTCGTTTCCTTTCATTGCCTCTTTATTTTCTTCTTCTTGGATGGTCTGGACGACTCATCTTAACAAGGATGAGCTAAGTTTCCTCGTGGGCAGTGCGATCGACACCCGGGGGTTCCTTACCCCCCCCCCCCCGCCCACAGCGGGCCGGAGAATAGCTCCGCGCGCTGTGGGGGTAACAAGGCCCCCGGGGTAGAGGCCACCTATAGGGTAGGAAATTTCTAAGTTAGAAAACTTTAAAACGAGGTTTTCAAGGAGAAGACCTTCCGGGAGACAATCGTCCGGTCGCCGTGAGAACGGGGAGCCGGGAATGAGGCCTCATGTGGAAGAAACATCCAAGAAAACCCGATGAGATTTCCAGAGGCGAGCTTCCTAGGAGACATTCGTCCGGTCGCCGTGAGGACGGGGAGCCGGGAATAGGGTCTTTGGGGAAGAAAATGCCCGAGAAATCCGTGACTTCTCCGAGAGACAATCGTCCGGTCACCGTGAGAACGGGGAGCCGGGAATAGGGTCTCCGGGAGGCATTCATTCGGTCGCCGTGAGAATGGGGAGCCGGGAATAAGGTCGCTGGGGACCAATCGTCCGGTCGCCGTGAAAACGGGGAGCCGGGAATAACGTCGACTCCCGGATTAGGAAGATAGATCCAATCAAGCCGCAAGGGGCCGATCTTCCGGTCGCCGTGAAAATGGGGAGCCGGGAATAACGTCGACTCCCGGAGGAGGAAGATAGATCCAATCAAGCCGCAAGGGGCCGATCTTCCGGTCGCTGTGAAAACGGGGAGCCGGGAATAACGTCGACTCCCGGAGGAGGAAGATAGATCCAATCAAGTCGCAAGGGGCCGATCTTCCGGTCGCCGTGAAAACGGGGAGCCGGGAATAACGTCGACTCCCGGAGGAGGAAGTGCCCGAAGACGGGGCTTGAGTGTTTGGGCAGGGGACTAGTCTCCCAAAGTGACTCGTTACCACGGCCACTGTGACCGGGTTGCCGCTTACACGCTCAGTCCACGAGGGCTGATCGTAAGCCGCCCTACGGGAGTGGGGACTCCCGTTGTAGGGACTTGTTGGGCTTGGCCCACTTCCTCGCGGGGAGGGCATCCTCGCGGGGAGGGCTTCCTCGCTGGGAGGGCATCGCCGCTAGGGGCGGTAATGAGGGAGACCTGTAATGAGACAGTTTGAAAAGCAAGACCTATGTATTGCTAATAAAATGAAGTACAGGGCCTCCCCCTGCGAAGCCGCGAAAGGGGAGGCAAATACAGTGTCCCTCCTCCCCCTCCGGCGTGAACGCCCCGGGGAGGGGACAGGCCCGTAAGGCTAAACATAGAACTTGCGAAGTAAACGCAAGTTCCACGTGTGCTTCAGCTCCTGCTCTTGAAGGTTGGAGAGCTTGTAGGCCCCCGAGCCCAGGACCGCGGAGATCCTGTAGGGGCCCTCCCACTTGGGGGAGAGCTTACCCTGGGCCTGGGGGTCCGTCACGCTCTTGAGGACAAGGTCCCCAAGGCGGAAAGCTCTCTCGCGAACGCGCTGATTGTACGCGCGCGCCATTTCTTGCTCATAGATGGCGTGGCGGAGAAGCGCTCGGTCGCGTTCCTCCTCCACGAGGTCGATCTCCAGACGCTGGTTGGCCTGGTTGGCCTGGTACGCTGAGGGCGTAGCTCCCTCCAGGAGCTCAACCCGCAGTGACCGGAAGCCGATCTCCGGGGGGAGGACTGCCTCCGCCCCGTAGACCAGGGAGAAGGGAGTACGCCCCGTCGCCCGGGACGGGGTCGTGCGCATGGAGCAGAGGATGCTAGGTTTGCTCGAGTCTCCGGCGCAATCCCTGTAGGATCACGCCGTTTACCCTCTCGACAGCCCCATTGCTCCAGGGATGGGCTACCGAAGCGAAGTGGACGACGAGCCCCAGGCCTTCGCAGAATTCCCGAAAATAAGCCGAGTCGAATTGGGTCCCGTTGTCCACGGTGATTTCCCGGGGGACACCAAAACGACATACGACATTTTTCCAGAAAAACCGCTGAACGGCCCGGGACGTGATGCTGGCCAAAGGCTCCGCCTCAACCCACTTTGTAAAATAGTCGACTGCGACTACCGCATACTTGTATCCCCCGGGCGCTGGGGGGAAGGGCCCTAAGAGGTCCATCCCCTAGCGCGCGAAGGGCCAAGTGATGGGGATTGTCTGCAGCGCTATAGGGGGGAGGTTCGAGCCCTTGGCCATCTTCTGGCATGCCTCGCACGCGGAGACAAGGTCTCGTGCGTCGCGCATGACCGTGGGCCAGTAGAAGCCCTGCCGGAGGGCCTTGGCTGCGATGGCACGCGGGGCTAGGTGAGAACCACAGCTCCCCGCGTGGATGTCTTTGAGAAGTTGAAGTCCCTCCGGCCGGGGGAGGCAGCGCAGGAGGGCAGAAGCCCCCCGCTTGTAGAGCCTCCCCTCCAGCAGGAGATATGCCCGGGCTTTAGCCCGGAGGCATTTTGCCTCTGTCTCACTAGGAGGGTCCCCCTCCCCCTTGATGAAGGAGATGAGGGGGTCCATCCAAGACAGAGTCCGGGTGATCTCGGCGACCTCCGGGACATAAGGCTCGTCGCCCGTGTCCGGGGAGGCCACCGAGGGCTTCGTGATGACCTCCAGAAAAGCCCCCTTGGGGAGCGATTCCCGGGCGCTTGCCGCCCTGGCCAAGGCGTCAGCCCGGTCATTGTCCCTACGTGGGATATGCCGGGCCTCGAGGCCGTCGAAATGCCTCTCCATCTTTCGCACTTCCTGCAAATAAAGACTTAAGTTTGCGTCATGGCACAGGTAAGACTTGTCCATTTGGCAAACTACGAGCTGAGAATCTCCCTTGACTAGGAGGCGCCGGATCCCCAGGGAGTGCGCGAGGCGCATCCCGAGCAGCAAAGCCTCGTATTCGGCGACGTTGTTGGTTGCGGGGAACTCGAGCCGCGCGGCGTACTCGAGTTCCTTCCCCTCGGGGCTCCGGAGGACTACTCCCGCACCAGCCCCGGCGAGACATAGCGACCCATCGAACATAAGGGTCCAATGATCACTGCGTCGGGGGGGCACAGGGAGATCTTCGTCCCCGGACCTAGAGGCGGGAGTCCACTCTGCGACGAAGTCGGCGAGGACCTGCGACTTGATGGCGGAGCGGCCGGTAAGGGACAGGGAGAAGGGGGCGAGCTCAGCCCCCCACTTCCCGATCCGGCCGGTGGCTTCTTTGTTCCGCAGTACCTCCCCGAGGGGGAGGGACGACGGGACGGTGATGGGGTGTCCCAGGAAGTAATGCCGAAGCTTCCGAGACGCCATGAGGAGGGCGTAGCAGATTTTCTCCATTTCCGTGTACCGAGTTTTGGCCCCTTGGAGGGCCTCACTCACGTAGTACACCGGACGCTGCTGCCCCCCTTGCTCCTTCACCAAGACCGCGTTGACGGCGACTGGGGTCGCGGCGAGGTAGAGGAGCAAGGGTTCTTCCGGAGACGGACTCACGAGCATTGGGGGGCTCATGAGGTATTTCTTGAGGTCGTTGAAGGCTTCCTGGGCCTCGGGGGTCCAGCGGAACCCCTCGAGCCCTCGGAGGATCTTGAAGAACTGGAGGCCCCGCTCCCCCGACCGGGAGACAAAACGGCTGAGTGCGGCTAGGCGGCCGGAGTGCCGCTGGACATCCTTGACGGAGCGCGGCGGGGGCATATCTAGGAATGCCCGGATCTTCTCGGGGTTTGCCTCAATGCCCCGCTGGGACACGAGGAAACCTAGGATCCTCCCCCCGCGCACCCCGAAGGCGCACTTCTCCGGGTTGAGTTTGAGCCCGAACGCGCGGAGGTTGCGGAAGGTTTCAGCCAGGTCGTCGATGTGGGAGGCTGCGCAGGGACTCTTGACAACCGCGTCGTCTACATAGACTTCAACATTGCGGCCGACTTGCTCTTTGAAAACCAGTGTCATGAGGCGCTGGAAGGTCGCCCCCGCGTTCTTGAGCCCGAAGGGCATATGGACGTAGCAGAAGGTTCCGAGGGGAGTAATAAAACTCGTCTTTTCCTCATCCCCTTCCGCCATCCGGACTTGATGGTAGCCAGAGTAGGCGTCTAGGAAGCTCATGAGCTCGCACCCCGCAGTGGAGTCGACGAGCTGATCAATCCGCGGGAGCGGGAAGTTGTCTTTGGGGCAGGCGCGGTTAAGGTCGGTGAAGTCCACGTACATCCGCCACCTGCCAGTTGATTTCTTGACGAGGACGGGGTTCGCGAGCCACTCGGGGTGCAGGACCTCCCGAATGAACCCCACCTCTCGGAGCCGGGTGATCTCCGCCTTGATTGCCTCTTGGCGCTCGAGGGAGAGTTTCCGCAGCTTCTGTTTGACCGGGGGGTGACCGGGGGCCACTGCGAGCTTGTGCTCAATGACCTCCCGGGCGACGCCCCGCATGTCTGAAGGCTTCCACGCAAAAACGTCGGAGTTTTCGCGCAGAAAAGCCTCAAGTTGAGCTGCGTGTTCCTCGGGGAGCTCCGCCCCGATCCGGACGGTTTTGTCTTCATTGCCTGGGGACAGCAGGACCTTCCGGAGGCCCCCTTCCGGACGCGGCTTGACGAGGGGCCTCCCGGGCGATGGCGCAGCAGCATCTAGTTCCGGGGGAGAAGCCTCCCCCCCGGGCGTCTTTATGAGGTTGACGCTTCTGATTGTGGCCGCAGCGCGCTCGTATAGAGCACGGGCCATGTCTTGGTCTCCCCGGACGTTGATCACACCATGCGGCCCGGGGATCTTCATGCAGAGATAGTTTTGATGGGTGGCAGCCCCCAGCCGGTTGATTGTCGTCCTCCCCATAATCGCGTTGTAGGAGTAGGGGAGGTCCACTACGTCGAAGCGGACTAGCTCGGTCCGGTAGTTCTCCGGGGTGCCAAAGGTCATTGGAAGATCTATCTTGCGCACGGGGTGGATCGCCTTCCCCGGGACAAAACCTTGCAGGGGCCCGGCAGCGGGCTGTAGGAGCTTCTCATCCACCTGCATTTCTTTGAAGGCCTTCAGGAATAGGACATCGGCGGAGCTCCCGCCGTCCACCAGGATACGGGCCAGATGGCAGTTGTAGATGGTCGTGGAGACAATGAGCGCGTCGTCGTGGGGGAAGCGAACCCCCCGCGCGTCTTCTTCCGTGAAGGTGAGGGGGACGTCCGACCACTTTGGTGGCGGGGACGTGTGTAGCACCCCCACAACCTTGACCTCGCGCGCGTACTCCTTACGCTGGCGCTTAGAGTCCCGCCCGGAGGCAGATCCTCCCACGATGACGTTGATGTGCCGCTGCGAAGTTTGAAAGGGGAGAGTTTCTGAAGGCTCCCCCTCCTGCGTCTGCTGACCCCCCGTGGGAGCGGGAAGGGCCGGAACAGCTGGCCGAGGGAGCAAGGAGGCCGGAGTCCCCCCCCTGCCCGCGCTGGTCGAGGAAGTGAGCGAAGTGCTGCAGCAACTGGCTACAATCTCGGGTAGCGTGGGTATTGGACCTGTGGAGGCTGCACCACGGTCCTTCCCGCCTTCTCCCCGCGGGGCCTTCCCGGCCGCGCGAAGACTGTCCTCCCCCATGGCCCTTCGGTTTGGGGAAGGGGCGGTTGGCCCTCGGGGGGTCGCGCGAGCCGCCTCCGCCCTCGAGGACAAAGGTGTCCCGAGGCCGTGGCTCGCTACGCCCCCCTTGGGTGGGGTGTTTGGGGGGATTCCTGGCCCCCCGGTCGACGGGGGCGGGAGCCCCCTGGGTCTTCTTCCAGATATCATCTTCCTCTGCCCGTGCGTACTTTTCGAGCACCCCCGTAGAGCTCATCGGCAGAAGAGGGGCAGCTCTGGGAGAGCCTTCGGTGGAGCTCCCCCGGGAGGATGCCGCTTTTACAGGCTTCGATGACCGTAGAGTCGGGGACGTGGGCCACTTTGCTCTTCACCTGAGCAAAGCGCTTGAAGAAGCTTCTGATGGTTTCCCCTGTCCTCTGCCGGACAGTGTATCGCTGCGAGGAGTCCAGGGGACGCACATAGTTCCCTTGGAAGTTGGCACAGAACTCCCTCTTGAGCTACGAGAAAGACTTGATGGAGCCGGCCTTCAGGTTGTAGAACTAGGAGCGGGCAATGCCGGAGAGGTAGAGGGGGAAGATGTTGCACTGTACTGTCTCGTCCCCCCCGGCCGCGGAGATGGCAGTGGAGTAGACCTGCACAAACTCGTGAGGGTCTGCCTCACCGTTATAGTGTTCGATGTGCGGAGGGCGGTAGGGCCGCGGCCACCGGATGCTGCGAAGTCTTCGGCACAGGGGCTGGTTAGCCCCCTGCACTTCCCGGGGAGAGCCCCGGTCGCTATCTTCTTTCACGGGACCTTCGTTGTCTGAGTCTGGAAGCGGTCCGAGAGGTCCACCAGAATGGCGGTAGCGACACTTTTCCTCCGGACCGGGACTGAGTTCCCGGACGTCCGGGCTCTCCGCCGGAGAGGTTGGCTTTTCAGCGGGTCTCTTCCCCCGGCCGGTGCGGGAGCGAGGCTCCCCGCGCTCTGGTGAACGCATTCGCTCGACCTCCCCCAGGGCGAAGTGGACCTGTCCCGCCGAGGGAGGGAGCTCGTGCGCTGTAGCTGCCGGCCCGGATGCTTCCGGAGCTGGTTGGGGGGAGCCCCCTGCGACGACCCCCGGGACCAGAAAGGGGGAAGCCCCTGTATCATCCGGAGCCGGGGAGGGGGCGCCCACGGCGACGCCTGGAATCGAAGTGGAGGGGGCCCCAGTGGCCACGACCGGAACCGGGAAGGGGGCAGGCCCTGTAACACCCGGAACCGGCGAGGGGGGAGCCCCCGCGGCGACGTCCGGGGAGCCCATGCGGGGGGAAGTCCGCTGCGGCACGGGGGCTCCTCTATCAACCGCCCCCGGTGCGGTAAACGCGACGCGGGGGGTGGGACTGGCTCCCGGCGCAGGGTAAACCCCCGGCAAGAGGTGGGCTCCCGGCCCCGGGAACAGGCTGGGGACGGGGTACCGCCCTGGTGCCACGAAGGGCCCTGGCATGAAACAACCTCCCGGCACCGGGACGGGCCCGGGTGCCGGGAAGGGTCCGGACGTATATCCCGCAGGGGGAGGGAACCCCCCCGGCAGGCTCATACGGGGCCGGACAACCCCCCGGAGGCCGGAGGGGCCACCGGGTAACCCATAAACGGGGGCATGTTCCCCGGATACGGGTGTGACGCAAATGTAGGGGCCGGAGGCCGCGCCAGCACGCTAAGGAGCTCGTCCATAGAGCGCTGAGCGCGGAGCTGGCCTTCCACGAGAGCTTCGAGCAGGGCGTCCCGGGGAGCTGGGGGAGCCGTCGGGGGGAGACTGGTCCCGGCCGAGGTCCCCACGGGCGTCGGGAACGACCTGGAGGTGGAAGCACCTAAGTTAAGAGGAAAGGAGGGAGGCGGTACCTGGGCCAGGTCACCTCCGGAAGGGACCACCGGGACAGCAGTGTCCCGGGCGGACGGCGCCGGGTCTCCGAGACCCGGATCACCGGGAAGGGTGCGAGCCCTTGTTCTTGGGGGAGCCATGGCGTCTTGTCACGAGTCCCCACGGACGGCGCCAACTATCGTGGTATTGCGAATACCCCGGCAGGTTTTGAGAATGTTCCTAGCGAAGATTACGTGGCGCGGGTTGACCGGATGACCTGTCCTCCCCTGCCGGACAAGCACAAAAAATGACACACGGGTTTATACAGGTTCGGGTCCCGGTGGGGGCCCTAGTCCTGTCGACGCGCTCCCGACCGGAGTCGGCTGGGGAGGCCCTCTCCGGGGGAGAGGCTTCCGGAGCACGTCTGTGAGTAGCTATTCCAATAAAAGAACCGATCCCTTACAACAGAGGGGTACAAGGGCTATTTATAGCCCCAAAAAGAAGCAAAAAAACCTAAACTACCCCGGAAGCCACCGTCGGATTGAAGGGTAGGACCGTCCTTTTCCCGGTCAAACGCCTTGGATGCTTGACAGGTGGTCGCTAGTTCCCGAGGCGCTCCTCGCGTGACCTGCACGTGATAAACAGTTCAAGACTTTACCTTTAGGAGGGCGATGAGGCCCGGGATGGCGCCAGAGGCCAGGTCCCGAGGCCCAAAAGGCGGCCCCTGGGGAGGTCCCGGAGGCCACGTCCCTGGGCCAATGGCGGCGCCCGGGACGGCACCGGAGGCCGCGTCCCGGGAGCCAAATGGCGGCGCCCGGGAGGGCACCGGAGGCCGCGTCCCGGGGGAAAAAAGGCGGCTCCCAGGGAGGGGCCGGAGGCCGCGTCCCCGGGCAAATGGCGGCGCCCGGGAGGGCACCGGAGGCCGCGTCCCGGGAGCCAAATGGCGGCGCCCGGGAGGGCACCGGAGGCCACGTCCCGGGAGCCAAAAAGCGGCGCCCGGGGAGGGGCCGGAGGCCACGTCCCCGGGCAAATGGCGGCGCCCGGGACGGCACCGGAGGCCGCGTCCCGGGAGCCAAAAGGCGGCGCCTGGGGAGGCCCCGGAGGCCACGTCCCCGGGCAAATGGCGGCGCCCGGGAGGGCACCGAAGGCCGTGTCCCGGGGGCCAAATGGCTGCGCCCGGGAGGGCACCGGAGGCCACGTCCCAGGGGCCAAAAGGTGGCGCCCGGGGAGGGGCCGGAGGCCACGTCCCGGGGGCCAAATGGCGGCACCCGGGGCGGGGCCGGAGGCCAGGTCCCCGGGAAAATGGCGGCGCCCGGGACTGTACCGGAGGCCGCGTCCCGGGGAGGGGCCGGAGGCCAGGTCCTCGGGCAATCGTGACACATCTTACCTGGACTTAGCCCCGCGGAGATTTCCCCCGACACATATACATATATATATGTGCGTATATGTATATATATATATATCTATACAGTACGTATGTATGTATGTACATACATAAATACATACATACTGTATAGATATATATACATATATGTCGACGATTCGGACTCGGAGTCCTCAGCCAAACTTATGCAAAATTTATAATAGTGAGACATTTCAAGATGACCCTCCGGGAAGGTATGTAGAAATATGGAGAACAGGAGCACAGAGAGGTTTATACAGGTTCGGGCCGTCGATGGTGGGAGTAATAGCCCTACGTCCTGTTGGGATTTCACTATAAGTGGTAAAGATTTACAAGATGGCGGGAAAGAACCTTCATAGGCGAAGGGTTTTTCCTATGTAAGTGTACAGAAAGAAGCTAGGGAGGCTTAGAAAAGCTATCTAATCTAGGCCATAGACTTGGCTGTTTGAGCGATTGAGATGTGTTGTATCTCGCTTGTATCAGAGACGATGATCTCTTCGCCCCTCTCGTCCCCCTTGTCTGATGCATCTTGCCACCCTTTTATACTAGTCAAAAGGGTGCCATGTCGTAACTGGATCAGATAGTTGCTTGGATGCGGTTTAGAGAACCGCTCTTAACCCCCACGCAGGTTTAACACGTGTTATTCATGGATAACTACACGTATTAACCTCCTGACGGTTGGCCCTCCATGTGGAAGAATCTTTGGGATACTTGGGATATTCCCGCTATAGGGACAGGTGAATCCCAAATACTCTGGTCGAAAGTGTTCTGACCGCAGGATGTTGGCTGACCGCGCAACATCTCCAATATTCTGTTCGCATATAGCATACGAACCCCTAACCGCGCAAAGCCTGCGGTCTGATCGCGCAAAGCCTGCGACCTCGGACTGATGCTTCTCAAAATGACTTGAGTTTGCACCGCCAGGCACATGTCTGGCTTAAATCTGTCCTGAACCAATAGTGCATTTATTTGAACTGACTTGGGTGTCAATCCTTGTCAGCTAGCCCCCATTCGAAGAAAACGAAGAGACGTGTTATTTTCGAATTTTTAAAGACATGCATCGGATTTTTAACCCAACTCTTCAAATCCCTCGCTTAATGGCACACTAAGTGGGACGGTTGGTTCCCCGAGATGGACTCTGGGCATTACGTGACAAGTAATGATGGCGCCGTTGAAATGTTTTTTTTTTTTAACCCGAGGTGAAATTGTAAATGCTTTTAAAAACCCGAGGCGCTCAGAATGTGAACCGTCACCTTGCCGGCTATAAATACCGAGGCCTTTGAATTTGTAAAGCCTCATAATTTCTTCTCACGGTTAAGTTTTTCAAGAATCTCCTTCATCCTTCTCTCCATACACTTCCCGATGGCAGATCACAACATCATCGAGATTGAAAGTGATGAAGAGGAAGTTCTCAGGCAGGAGCCTCAAATGCCTGAAGATTCATCTCCTTCGAGGAAGAAACCCAAGGTTGACGAAGGATCTTCCAGTAGAGCAAAGGTAGAAGATGTGCCATCATTCTTTCTTCCTTCAGTTCTTTACTCCAACACTCCCTGCTTTTGTTCGGGTGATCGATTTTCTGGTCAGCAAGCGGTGACTATTCGACCAGAAGATCCTCAACTTGTGTTGGGGAAGCAATCTCCTGGTGGAAAGGTTGCACTTCCACCATCTGGTGATCATCCGCTTTTATCGGATGATCTACTTTCTAGGATGGCTATATCAACCTGTCACGAGCAGGGACAGGTAATGATCCTCATCTCCTTTTGCTGATAGTTATAGTTAGCACAACTAATTTTTGCAAATGTAGGAGATTGGAGGCCCTAGTGATCAGCCTGCTACTACTCTGCCTCTTCCCCTCAGGGAGATTCTTTCAGAGGAGAAGAAATCCCTGGAGAAAAAGACCGAAGAGATGTCTTCGGCGATTCTGCATCTGGCAGAATGTTTTGAACGATCCCGTGAAGAGGCGCGCCAGTTCCGTCGAGAGAGGGACCACGCTCAACAACAGCGGGAACTCTCCGATTTGATTAGGAACAGTAGTGTATCTCTCGTTAGGGATGATGTAGATAGGCTTAGATTAGTTGCTAGTTCTCTGGGGGTTGTCAGTGTAGATCCTACTGACAGCAATATGTCCCTAGGAGAACTCTGCAAATTTCTTTCGGATCAGGTTGACGCTCTGGTCGCCGGTATCCCTTTTGTATGTAAAGAATGCAAGAAATAAAATCTCTTTCTTCATATACATATTCTTTGCATCTTCTGTGCGAATACATGGCCGTAAGTAATGTCTTCGTGACCACTCATACACAGGGAAACTTCAGTTCTGCGATCAGAATCACACTTTTATAAAAGTACCGCGACCAGCTCTAATACTGCGATCAGACTTAGAGCCGCGGTTAGAGCTGAAGCTTACTGCGACCAGAATTGAGGCTCGGTCAGACCGTCACTTCGATTAGAATCGGAGCTTAATCGAAAGTATGGTCTCGATCATACCACAACCCGATCAGAATATATCCATACGTCCAAAAATTGGGCCATAGGATTTTTTCATGAAAACATACAAGGCACATGAAGGAAAACGTCCTCTGAAAAAGCTCTGAAAAACTTTTCAGGCTTTTGTACTTTCAGACTTTGAAACAAAGAAGTCTTTTTGTTTCAGATCCGATGCCTGGAGTACTTTAACGGGTCCGCCAGAGACAGTATCCATTATGAGAAATGAATAAAATATCCAGTGGAACGTTACTCACAGAAGTGCACCTCCTGGAGTCTATAAAAGGAGCAGGTAGCTTCTTGAGGAAGCCACACAACCAAAACCCTTGCGATTCCCGCCGCACAAAACCCTCGCTCTTCTCAATCTCCATCTTCCCAAAGCCGCCAACTTTTCCCCCAATTCCTCACCAAAAATGGCGTCTTGGAGCCGATCAATCCACCACTCTGAGGAGAGCTTGTTGGCATTGGAGAAGGAGGAGATCCTTCCTCCGCGGCTGCTAATCAACTGGCGGCCAGCGGAGAAGGATCAAGAAACCCCAGTCATCGGAGAGGGTAAACTGGTGGTTTTCGAGGAGTACGTGCGGTGCGGGTTCCGATTCCCTGAGAGTCGGTTCCTGAAGGACATTCTTGAGCATTATGGGTTGGAGCTGATCAACCTCCACCCAAATGCAGTCCTAATCCTCGCAGTATTCCAACATTTGTGCGAGGCGTACGTCGTAGTGTATCCCAATGTGGAACTCTTCCGACGCTTCTACTTCTCGGCGTGGTCAAAGAGTGCCAACGCTGCCGGATGCATATACTTCCGGATAAGGGAGAAGAAAGACTATCCCTTCCCACCCCTGCGCGACTCAGTGCATGGGTGGCACCAGAAATGGTTCTACTGCACCCCGCCAACCGAGAGTGGGCTGTGGTTCGAGAACTCGTGGCCGGAGAAGCCGAGCGAGTTGGACTCCCTCCCGGCGATGAACTCGGAGTTCATGAAGCACGCCGATGTGATCCTTCACTTAGTCGGACAAGGGTTGACAGCATGCGACGTCATCTGAGACTTTGTGAAGAATCGAGTGAGCCCCTTGCGTGAAAGGGCTCATCCGGCTTGGGAGATCAAGTCCATGGCGGACAGTACCTTGGATTACAATGAAGGTACCCATTTCTGGCACTGAAATCTTTTAATTTTTGAAATGCACCAGCTAACTTGCCTTTTGGAACAGTCCTGTCCTCATCCGAGATCGAGAGGCAGACTATCTCCTCAGGGCTTACAACGCCGAGGTAGAGGGCCCCAAGGGATCGCCTCGACCCCAGAGCTTGGTTCACGTCGGTGACGACCTCAAACAGGAGCGCCGAAAGGTATGTTATTTTTTACTTGGCCTCTGTTTTGCAGGTCTTATGTATGACCAGCACTAACGATTCCATTGGAATGAGAACAGCTCCTAGGGAGGTTTGCCGAGGCGACGTTCCCAAGCGAGAACGTCGGTTCCCTGGGGAAGCCGACGATGAAACACGTGAAGAAGGTTTCCTCGAAACCCAGGACAAGGAATCCAACTCCCAAGAAAACCAGGCTAAATCTCGGGGAGGGTCTTCACGGAGCGTCCCTCCTGCCGCAAGGAAAACTGCGGTAAGATATCACGTTCCTCCTATTTTTCCAGGTGCGGACTGGAATCACTTCTTCGTCGTACATAGAGAGGGGAACGAGGAGGAGGAGGATGATGATGTCCCCCTAGTTCGCCGGAGGGGGAAGATTGTGGGCTCTCCATCCGGTGACACTCCAACTCGTCCCGCAGAAACAACTGCTACCGCAGAGGCGATTGTAGCAGACTCCGCGGCCACCGAAAGCCCCGTGGTCGCGGATAAGACCCCTGCTCCTGAAGCCCCCGAGGCTTCAGGGCCAGTTGCCTCTACTTCCCTGGTCGAAGGGGTGACCATGGTAAGATTCTTTCACAGTCTTGTTTTCTTCAGTTCCCCCTGTATATTCATTAAGTTGATGCTTATCCAGGGAGAAATGCTTCCCCCTACGACTCCTGTGAGTCTCAGGGAGGAAAATCCTCCACCCCTGCGGACAGGAGTGGAGGTAGTCGAACAAGACCCCGTGGCAGTTGCAGACGAGGTGCCGGCCCCAGAAGTCCAGGAGCTCTTCAGGCCTTCGGATGCAACCCCGCCAACCGGACAGGTTGCCCAGGTAAAAACTCTTACCGTTTGTCTTTATCTTCCCTTAGAAATGTGCTTAGAGAGGAACACACCTAGGGGGAAAATGCCTTGTTCACCAAGAGGAAGACCAGGATAGACGGCGATTGTCCCCTTTCTTGAGGAGAGCCTTCCCTGAAATCCCAAAAACTGATGGGATTTCAGATAAGGTAGGAACCCTTATCTTGGTTGTATTAAAATAAGTTGTGATGAACACGAATTGTGATTGTTTGGTTCATCTTTTCTTTGTCAGGCGAAAAGAGACAGCATCCAGCCCTTCAGCCGCTCCAGGGAGGGTTGAAGTTGCTGCTAGTGCCGGAGCCTCCAGTGAGGAGCGCTCCGCCCCCTTGGTCCAGGAAGCAGTCCGGGCCGTGAGGGGAGAAGCAGGCGCGGAGACCCAGTCGCAAGCAACATCGACTGGGGGTAGTGCCCAGCAGGCACTCCCACTGGCTGCCTTTGTTGTGGCCGCAACGGGGCCTTCAACGAGTCCTCCTGTTATCCCGGAAGACGTTTCCTTCTGGGAGTTCACAAAGGTATGATGAACTCTTTTGGTGCCTGGATTGTACATAGGACACCTTTAACTTCTTTTTGCATCATAGAAGCTATCCCAGATGACGGCCAGGTCGCGTGCTATGATAGCGAGAGTTGAGGCCATACAAAAAGAACGAGACAGCTTGCGCAGGTAAAGATCATTACTCTTCAACTTGTATAGATACAAATTGGTTATGACCACTCCTTCTATTCTATCACAGAGAGTTGGCATTCCTGAAAAAAGAAGTGGCCACGATCAAGCTTCATTCGATCTCAGTGACTGCACACCAAGGGATCGAAATCAACAAGCTGCGGTCACAACTCTCTGGTAAGTCGATTCCTGATTAGGAAGACTTAACTTCATAACACGTGAGTAATCTTTTCTCTTACTGCAGCGCAAGCGGGTCAAATAAGACAACTCAGTCAGGACAAGGTGATCCTCCAGGGCTCTATTCAAACCTCCGAAAGGGCGAACAGAGAGCAGAGCCGTTCGATCTTCGAAAAACTGAAGGGGGTGGCTCATCTCCTGAGGGCTGATGTGGTCAAAACCACAAGAGATAACCTCAGCCTAAATGACTGGTCTACACTAGTCATTGCCCAGGTGGAGTCACTTCTCGAGTATCTTCCTGAAGATACACGGCGACGAGAAGAGGTGATCAGAACCAGGGTTCGGTCAGCCACTTCCGCCATTCTCAGCCAGTTTCGACTTCACCATGGCCCAGATGCAGATCTGAATCCATTGGTGGGACCGGTTGAGGTCGAGAGTGAGGAACAGTTAGAGGCCGTCATGGAGGAGATCAGACCCCTTGTAAATAAACTCCTGACTGAGCTTGGGATCGAATGATCCCTACATCTGTATAGAAACAGTTATATAAAATGCGATGTATGTTGAAACTCATTTTTGAAAATGAATATACTTTCAAATATATTCTTGTTTTATGTTGTTTCATATTGTAATCATATCCCCCTAGCCCCCGCCTGTGATTGTAGATACTGAAGACTTAGTATTACAAACGCAGGAGAGGAGTGAATATAACGACCAGGGATATGTGATCGAACCAGCAACTGTGATCAGTGTAACGACTAGCCTTGCTTACAAACCAACAGCCACTCAGATGACCGAGAACTTGCCAGAAAGCCCCATGTGCATTGAGAAACGGCTTATTTAGGAGTGACTTGTCTGGAAGCGGTCATGAGATTGGCCAGCGAATCCGACTAGAACGTTAAAATGATCTAACCGCCGGCGACCAGCCCCCGATCTGAATTCGCAGCACATGGGCATAAAGGGAAATATTCAACGTATGAAACCAAAATATTTTTTGTTTTATGAAAAAATGCTAATTGAACAGGAAAAGGGATTGAGTACTTACACATAGAACTTGCGAAGTTGATCGATGTTCCAAGTATTGGAAAAAATTCGACCATCCTCCATGGCTAACCGCGCGGATCCTGGTCGTGGCACTGAGACGACAGTGTAAGGGCCTTCCCACTTCGGGGAGAACTTGTTGCGATTAGACTGGTCTTGGATTTTTCGTAACACCAAGTCGCCCACGTTAAGACTACGTGGTCGCACCCTTTTGCTGTGATACTTGCGCAAAGCTTGCAAGTATGCCGCGGATTTGATCAAAGCGCGATCACGCCTTTCTTCTAAGAGGATGAGATCTTGTGATCGCTGTTCGGGCTGATCAACTTGTTCGAATTGTTCTGTCCGAACAGACCCAATACTAACTTCCATAGGCAACATAGCCTCGGCCCCATAGACCAGATGGAAGGGCGTCTCACCGGTGGCTCGACTAGAGGTAGTTCGAAGTGCCCATAGGACGGTATAAAGCTCGTCTGCCCAAGCCCCCGAGTGAGTCTTAAGGCGATCAAAAACACGTTTTTTGATGCCTTGCAGTATCTGCCGATTGGCCTGTTCTATAGCACCATTGCTTTGTGGATGTGCCACAGAAGCAAAGCACACGTTGGTTCCGATCTGATCGCAGTAGTCTAGGAAAATGCCACTAACGAACTGAGAACCATTGTCGGTGATAAGACGGTTTGGAACACCAAATTGAGCAACAATGTTCTTATGAAAGAACTTTTGTGCTGTTGATGCGGTGATATTTCGTACCGGTTCGGCTTCAATCCACTTTGTAAACGTGTCAATGGCTACGAACAGAAACTTGTACCCGTTGACCGCTTGTGGCATAGGGCCAACAATATCCATTCCCCAGACCGCGAAAGGCCATGCGAGGGGGATGGTTTGTAACGCATAGGCAGGTTGATGAACTTGTCTCGCATGGAATTGACACTGAGGATACATCTTGACCATATGCTTGGCATCATCGAGTGTCAAAGGCTAGTAGAATCCTTGTCGAAAAGCTTTTCCGACCAGTGTCCGATATGACGCGTGCGCACCGCATACACCGTCATGTATTTCCTTCAAGAGGGATTTTCCTTCCTCCTGAGATATGTAGCGCATGAATACTCCATGAGTACCCTTCCTGTACAAAACCCCATCTATGAGCTTGTACAAACGCGCTTTTTGAATTAACCGATCGCTTTCGATTTCATCCTCGGGTAGGGTCCCATGTTCAAGATAGACTCTCAATGGATGAGTCCAATCCTATTCCTGGCCGAGGTTGGTAACGCAGGCTATTACCTGATCATCCTCGACCGAAGTCATGATCGAAGGACGGTCCAAGTGTTCAATGAACACTCCTGCCGGAGCGGATGTGCGTGAGGACCCAATTTTGGATAATTGGTCTGCGAGAATGTTGTCCTTTCGCGGGATGTATTGGACTTCGAAATGACTGAAGTGTTTTTCCAATCTCCTCACTTCCCCCAGGTAATGAGCTATTGTCTCATCGGAGGTGCTGTACTCCTTGTTTACCTGGTTTACGACCAGCTGTGAGTCTCCCCTCACCACTAATCGACGGACTCCGAGGAATTTTGCTGCCCGGAGCCCTGCAAGAAGACCTTCATACTCTGCCGCGTTGTTGGTCGCAACAAAGTGTAGTTGGATGACATACTTAAGCTGTTCGCCCTGAGGCGTAACTAAGACCACTCCAGCCCCCGAGTGTTGAAAACTACGAGAGCCATCAAAGTACATTGTCCAGTGATCGGGGCATTCCAATTCCTCTGGCACCTGCACGGGTGGCTCAGGGTTGGTCCATTCGACCACAAAGTCAGTCAAAACCTGAGACTTAACCGCCGTGCGGGGCGTGAAATGGATATCAAAGGCACCGAGTTCGACCGCCCATTTAGCGATTCGACCAGATTTTTCTGGATTTCGGACAATATCCCTCAAAGGAAAGGAGGAGGGTACTGTGATCTTGTGAGCTTGGAAGTAGTGTCGTAGCTTACGGGAAGCCATCAGTAGTGCGTAAAGTATCTTCTGGACCTCAGGGTAACGCTCCTTAGGACCATGAAGCACTTCGCTCACATAGTAGACGGGTCTGTGTGTTCCTTCCCTATCTGCGATCAGGACGGCGCTGACCACGTGCGGCGTGGCCGCCAGATAAAGAAGCAATGGTTCTCCTTTGTCGGGAGACACCAATACTGGCGGACTGGACAGATATGTCTTTACCTCCTGAAACGCTTTCTCGGCCTCATTCGACCATGTGAAATTGTGATGCTTCCGCAAGGCTTTGAAGAAAGGTAATCCACTTTCGCCTAGTCGCGATATGAAACGACTTAAGGCCGCCATGCGACCAGCCAGGCGTTGAACATCTTTCATGGTCGAGGGCGACCTCATTTGTTCAATGGCCCTGATTTTCTCAGGATTAACTTCAATGCCCCTGGAGCAAACAAGGAAACCAAGAAGTTTTCCTGAAGAAACCCCGAAAGAACATTTCTCCGAGTTTAATTTTATTCCAAAGCGATTTAAATTACAGAAGGTTTCAGCGAGATCATCCAAATGAGACAATCTCTTGGTACTTTTTACAACCAAGTCGTCTACATATGCTTCGAGATTACGCCCTATCTGGGAAAGAAAGGTCTTTTACATCAAGCGTTGGTATGTGGAACCTGCGTTCTTGAGACCGAACGGCATTCTGACGTAGCAGTAGGTGCCGAACGGGGTGATGAAGCTTCATCTTCTTCTGCCATGCTAATCTGATGATATCCTGAGTAAGCGTCCAGGAAACTCATCAGTTCGCAACCCGCGGTTGAGTCGACCAGCTGGTCGATGCGGGGAAGGGGAAAGTCGTCCTTCGGACAGGCACTGTTGAGGCTTGTGTAGTCGACGCACATGCGCCACTTGCCATTTGACTTGCGGACCATGATCGGATTGGCGAGCCATTCCGGGTGATCGACTTCACGAATGAATCTGGCCTTTAGGAGTTTGTTCAACTCCTCTCGGATGGCTTCCTGTCGGTCAACAGCAAAACGCCTGAGCTTTTGCTTTATTGGTCGTTGTCCAGGTCGAATTGATAACCTGTGCTCGATTACTTCCCTTGGGACGCCGGGCATGTCGGACGGTTTCCACGCAAACACATCTGCGTTAGCCCGGAGGAAAGTAATGAGCTCGAGTTCCTATTTGTCATCCAGACCTGATCCGACCCGAATTGTCTTGGATGGATCATCTGGGTACAATGGAACCAGTTTGAGTTTCTCATCTGGTCGAGGAGCAGCCTTGATCGCGTCGGTGGCGATGGTGGCGACCTGGGCGTCCCGGAGGGGAAGTTGATCGACCATCTCCAAAGATAGCCAGTCGCATGTGAGTGCCACGTTGCGACTGCCTCGGACCGAGATGACACCTTTGGGACCAGGCAATTTGCCGCACTGGTAAGCATAGTGCGTTGCCATCATGAACTTAGCAAGAGTTGGCCTGCCAAAGATTGCATTATAAGCCGAATCACAATCGATTACGTCAAAAGTAACCAATTCTGTTCGGAAGTTATCCGGTTCTCCCAGTGTGACCGGGAGGACCACTTGTCCCAACGGCATCATAGAGGGGCCTGGGATTATCCCATAAAATGGATGGATTATGGGCTTGATCTTCGAACGAGGAATCTGCATCTCGTCGAGTGCCTTGACCAATAAAATGTCAAGGGAGCTCCCTCCGTCGATCAGGACCCTTTCGACTCTCGCGTTACTGATGATCGGGGTGATGACCAGAGGAAGCCTCAATGGTCGAGTAAGCCCCGCGGGATAATCAGAGCGATCGAATGTGAAAGGTGTATCCGACCAACGGGGGTATTGAGGATCACCAAGGGATGTCTCCGTTTGGTTAACTTCTCGGTAAAAGGCTTTAAACTGCCTTTTGGAAACGAAAGAGGAAGAACCCCCGAAAATAACATTAATATGATTTTGAGGTACCTGGTAGGACATCTCACTACTACAGAAGTGCATTCCACTAACCCATATTTTCTAACGGTTATAAGCAATCTGAAAAAAATCCGATAGAATAGGACGACAGCGGCGGAAAAGTGGCAATTTACTATCGGTTACACACTAGTCCAACGTTAGTGAAATGCAAATACTTTTTACTATCGGTCATTACTGTACAAACTGATATAATATATTAAATAGTACTATCGGTTTTCCACTTTTAACTGATAGTAAAATTGCGCACTTTATACTATCGGTTATTACTGTACCAACCGATATAATATATTAAAACAGTACTATCGGTTTTCCATTTTTAACTGATAGTAAAATTACTCACTTTATACTATTGGTTCGTACTGTACCGACCGATATAATATATTACATAGTACTATCGGTTTTTCTCGCGTAACTGATAGTGAAATTACTGACTTTTTACTATCGGTTATTACTGTACTAACCGATACAATATATGAAATAGTACTATCGGTTATATAAAACAAGCCGATAGTAAAATGACTTCATATACACTAATGGTTATGACAGTGGGGACCTTATTTTACTATCGGTTTGTGTTTTTGAACCGATAGTAAAATTGGACAACTTAATTAGGTCGACCCCTACTCTGCGCTCTACATGTTGGAATCATTTCAGCCGCGCACGACTCCAAGCTAGAGTGATCTGGAGAAGCTAGCTGAGAGGTTGATCATATTTCCATCCCCCTCGGTATTGTCATCTTCTCATCACCTCTCTCTCTCTCTCGATCACTCTTTCACATGCACTCTCCCTCTCTCTCTCTACTTGCAATTCAGTAAACTAGATACATGTATCTCCAAACTAGCTAGAAGGCTAGGTTGGCTAGCTAGCTATAGCTTGCTGAATTTAAGCAGCTAGCTTGCTGGCTCTTCCAATTAATGCATGCATCAAGTTAATTAGGGTTTCATTTATACAAATCCATTTAATGTAATTAAGCAGCTCATGTACACACATATGGCCTAGCTAATTATGTTTCATGCATATATGCATGCCCTGAGTCATTAATTATTTATTTGAATTTGTCAATTTTGTGAAATAATTGTAGATGGACCGAGAATATTGGATGTATGGAATAAAACGTACTACTGTTGAGTATTTGGAGGGTGTGAATGGGTTTATTAAATTTGCTGAGCAAGAAAATGCGAAGAAGGGAGAGAAAGATATGCATTGTCCTTGTATAGATTGTATGAACTTAAAAAGGTTCGGAAACTCTGATCAGATTAGGAGTCATTTGATTCGTCGTGGTTTTAACGCACGCTATACCCGTTGGATATGGCATGGTGAAGATCTTGAGGAAACGAGCACCGCTACCACTCAGCAGCACCCGGAAGTGGATTGTGGTAATGATGATCATGATCAGAACATTGGTAATGTTCGTTCGGAAGTCCATGTAGATGACGACAATTTAGATGAAATGTTACATGATGTAGAAGAAGACTATAGCGAAAACGATTTAGCTAAATTTGAGAAATTAATTGTTGATTCTGAGAAGCCTTTGTTCCCCGGATGTGCAACATTTACAAACTTGTCTTCTGTGTTGAGATTATATAACTTGAAGGCAAGCAACGGTTGGAGCGATAAGAGTTTCACTGCGCTATTGGATTTGTTAGCGGACATGCTTCCAGAGGGAAATGAGTTGCCAAGATCGGTTTACCAGGCCAAAAAACTATTGTGTCCGTTGGGAATGGAAATCGAAAGAATACATGCATGCCCAAATGATTGTGTTCTGTACCGTAACGAGTACGAGGATTTGCATGTTTGTCCAAGATGCGGTGCATCGCGGTATAAGCATGGGGACAGAATTTATCACAATGGATGTATGAGGTAAAGAAAGGGCCTCCGGCCAAAACTGTGTGGTATTTGCCTGTGATTCCCAGGTTGAAACGGCTGTTTGCAAATCCGAAAGATGCGAAGTACTTGCGTTGGCATGTTGAAGGTCGGAAACAAGACGGAAAACTAAGACATCCAGCTGATTCCATTCAATGGAGAAACATTAACAGAACATTCGGTGAGTTTGGCGGCGAAGTGAGGAATATAAGGTTTGGGCTGAGTACGGATAGTATGAATCCACACGGAAATATGAGCAGTCGACATAGCACTTGGCCGGTTCTTTTATGCATCTACAATCTTCCTCCTTGGTTATGTATGAAGCGCAAGTACATCATGATGTCGTTACTAATTTCAGGACCCAGACAACCCGGGAATGATATTGACGTGTTTCTATCACCGTTAGTCGAGGGCTTACATAAATTGTGGAGCGAAGGGGTGCGGGTGTGGGATGCACATAAGCCAGAGAATTTCATGTTGCGGGCCATGATATTTTGCACCATAAATGATTTCCCGGCCTATGAAAATTTGTCGGGGTATAGTACGAAAGGAGGCAAGGCTTGTCCTATTTGCCTGGATGAAACTGAAAGCATGTGGTTATCGAACTACAGAAAAACAGTGTACATGGGTCACCGCAGATTCCTTCCGATGCATCACGCCTACCGTAAGAAGAGGAAGTCATTCAATGGGAAGCCTGAGAAAGGATCAGCCCCAGTGTTTGTGACTGGTAAGGAGCTTTACTTGCGCGTGAAGGACATCAAAGTTGAGTTCGGTAAATGTTCTAAACCTCCAGGAAAAAATGTTTGGAAGAAGGGATCGATTCTTTGGGATCTGCCATATTGGGAGCACTTACAAGTTCGACATTGCATTGATGTCATGCACGTAGAGAAAAATGTTTGTGACAGTTTGATTGGTTTGTTGTTGAACATTCCAGGAAAGACGAAAGATGGCATCAACGTTCGCCGTGACATGCTCGACATGGGCATAAGGATTGAGCTTGCACCGTTGGAGAAGGGAAAGCGGACATACCTCCCCCCGGCCTGCTATACTTTGTCAAAAAGAGAAAAAACAGAACTCTGTCAGTGCCTACATGGTGTCAAAGTTCCATGCGGGTATTCTGCGAACTTGAAAAAACTTGTGTCCATGAAAGACTTGAAACTGGTTGGTATGAAGTCCCATGATTATCATGTACTGATGTCACAAATGCTTCCCATTGCTATCAGAGGCATTCTCCCAGTCAAAGTCAGAGAGACAATTACAAAGGTACGTAAGCGTGTACTCCTAGCAAGTTAATTAGCTCCATTCGTGGAACTTGTCAGATTTTTTGGATCTGAATATTTGCTGCAACTGTGTCCTTGCAGGTAATTGATATGGATGGACTGGACGATTTGCAACGCGATGTGACTACCACTCTTTGTCAGCTGGAGATGTATTTCCCTCCATCCTTTTTTGATGTTATGGTCCATCTAATTGTTCACCTTGTCAAAGAAATTAAGTTTTGTGGACCCGTGTTCCTACGCTACATGTATACATTTGAGAGATTTATGGGTATCTTGAAGGGATATGTAAGGAATCGACATCGGCCTGAGGGCAGTATCATTGAAGGTTATGCCGCCGAGGAGGTGATCGAATTTTGCACCAACTATATGGCCGGGGTTGACCCAATTGGCGTTCCTACGTCCCGGCATGAGGGCAGGCTTCAGGGCATTGGAACGAATGGATTTAAAGCAGTCGTCCCCTCTAGTGATCTGTATGCAAAAGCCCATTTTTGGGTTTTACAGCACATGATGGGGGTGGAGCCATACATACACGAGTACAAGGAAATGTTACGGAAACAGAATCCCTCGAAGCCAGAGATTTGGGTCACCAGAGAACATAATAGGATGTTTGCTGGGTGGATCGAAAATAGAGTCCTGCAAGCTTCTGAGGGCGATGTAGATGAAGATGTTACATGGTTGGCCAGAGGGCCTAGATTTACTGTAGTGACTTGGCAGGGGTATGACATCAACGGCTATTCATTTTACACAAGAACTCAGGACGAGAAGAGTACTATGCAATGTAGTGGAGTGACACTACTTGCTATTTCGGAGGATGCCAGGGCAGTAAGGGCACTCGACTCATATTACGGTGTTATTGAGGAAATATGGGAGCTCGATTATGTATTACTTAAGATTCCTCTGTTTCGATGCCAATGGGTCGAAATCCCTCGAGGTGTTAAAGTCGACAATTATGGGTTTACTCTTGTCGATCTCAGTAGAGTCGCACACAAAGATGATCCATTTATACTTGCTGAGCAAGCCACACAGGTGTTCTACATTGTTGACCTGGCCAACCCAAAGTTGCACGTTGTCCTTCACAGTAAGAGACGTATTGTTGGGGTCGAAGACGTTGTGGATGAAGAAGAGTACGATCAGTTCGACGAACTACCTCCATTTTTAGATGGAATCCTTCAATCTGTCCCTACCGAAGATATTGACGAAACAAGTTACCTGCGAGACGACCACGAAGAAGGATTATGGGTGGACAACCATTCTTGACTAATTTGCAATATGTAAGTGACGTATATTACTTGGATCTTTAATCGAAGAATTCTTCAAATCATTTTTCAAAAATTCTTTGGGAAAACATACGTGATGCATTGAGAATCATTTCTGCAAATTTTCATTTCAATTGGAGTATATACTTGATTTGAGCAATAATTGATTCTTTTCACAAATATATATGAAAACTGCAAATTTTCATTCCATGATTGGTCTTTACTGTTAATTTATTTCAAAATTATTGGAAGTCATTTGCATGGGGTTTCTGGTGTCTTTACAAGTGCAAAATGATGTACTGAGACCCATCTGTAATTGTTCTCAGGAAATACCTTTAGATCAATTTAACAGTATTCTACTATCGGTTTCCACCTCCAAACCAATATGAAATTAACATATACTATCGTTTTATTGTCATAAAACCGATAGTAAAATACAATGCAAAATGATGTACTGAGATCCTCTGTAATTCTTTTAAGGGAAATCCTTTAGGGTCAATAACATTGTATTTTACTATCGGTTATAACTGTGAAACCGATATGAAATTAAACTATACTATCGGTTTATCGTTCATAACCGATAGTGATTTATAATGTGTTATGAGCCCCTGTTCTTAATTTACTATCGGTTTAGTGTTTACAACTGATAGTGATTTATACTGTGTTATGAGCCCCTGTTTCTTAGTTTACTATCGGTTTGGTATAATAAAAACGATAGTGAAAAGTTCCCATACTGAAAACCCTAACTTACATGTTTTTACTATCGGTTTTGTGGTTATGAACCGATAGTAAATATTCATTTATTAGGTTATAACCTTGCACGATTTTTCCTCCAGTGCAACTGATCACATTCCTATTTCCAAATACTCGCGCGGAAAACCCTAGATTCGCTGACGTTCGCTTCTTCGCTCCTCTGCGCCACCATTGCCGAACAGAATCTGGTTCTCCACCGCCTCCGGCACTGCATTGCGCCACCGCCTCCGGCCACTCCACGATCGACTGTAAGTGTTCTTGACCAAATCGCTCGCGTGTATTGCTTAATTTTGTATGCAATGGTTCATATCCCGTTCAATGGATTACAAATATAAACCTAGAGTAAAATTTATGAACTACAAACTTGATAGCTATGAGAATGACAGAATTGATGAAAATCACTAGCAATTTGTCATATAGTGTAGTCCACTATCGGTTTCTTATTCAGAACCGATAGTAAATACCTTAAACTGAATTTTCTGTTAATTATTTCCCATTTTCTAATTTTCATCTGAAATTTTGGTTCATTTACATTTTAACATACTTTATGTTCCTGCTGAGAGACTAGCATAGTTTGCACTGCTAATCTTATAGATTTTACTGAATTCAAACTTGATTACTATCGGTTTGACTTGAAAAACCGATAGGAAATAGTAGTGCCATCATAGTTTGCACTGCTAATTTGAATTTTCTGTGAATTACTTCCCATTTTCTAATGTTCATCTCAAATTTAGGTTCATTTAAATTTTAACAGACTTTATTTTCCTGCAGAGAGATTAGCATAGTTTGCACTGCTAATCTTTTAAATTTTCTTGAATACAAACCTTAGTACTATCGGTTTTCCTTTCAAAACCGATAGGAAATAGAGTATGTCTTAGTTTGCACTGCTCATCTGAATTTTCTGTTAATTACTTCCCATTTTCTAATGTTCATATGAAATTTTGGTTCATTTAAATTTCAACAGACTTTATGTTCATGCAGAGAGACTAGCGTAGGGCACAACAATTTTAGTTATGAACTTTGTCATGTACCTTTCTTCATATCAATTGATGGTTTGTTCATGAAATTTTAGGTAAAGCCATGTCGGCATCTTCCTCGGTTGATAGTAGTGATTCGGCGAGGGCGAACGTAGATGGCGCTGCCTCGTCCCAGCGCAAGAGGAAGGCGCGAGGCGCAACGATGTTGGGTCGTTTGGCCAAACGCGCGGATCTTTCCTGTGAGTTCAACCAGTTCGGGAGACCGATCGGGAAGAACGCCAGGCACTATGCTGCCTATGTTGGCTTGTTGGCGAAGGAAAGGGTGAAGATCACCGTCTAGAGCTGGAAGGACGTCAAGGCCGACGAGAGGGATAGGCTGTGGGCGGAAGTGAAGGTAAAATTAATCAAAATCACTGAACTCTTGAGTAATCACATTCCCTTGGTTTATCCTAGAGATTAGGTAAGTCCTACTTATATGCACCATTTGAAATAGGCCAAGTGGAACATCCCGGAGTTTGCTGTTGTCTGAAGTTATCACAGTTCGTTTCATAAATCTAATCACTTTTTCTATGCACTACTTACTAATGTCTACTGTGCATCCAAGTGCATGTATAGGCTGGCGTCGATGAGGGCATGTGACAAGGTGGGTTTCCTCGACCCAGAGAAAATAAGCCTCACGATGCTAGAGCACGACCAAGCACATGCGGAGGAATACATATCAAGGGCACTACTAGCGCAGCAGGACCGAGAGTTCATCCTTGCGCCGTACCACCAAAGGTTAGTGCATTTCCTACTAATTTAACTCATTCTTGTATGTTACGCCTAACATATGTATGAAACGGTTCACTTATATATGCAATGTAGGGGCCACTGGGTCCTCGCCGTCATTTGCCCATGGATGAATGAGGTCTATTACCTCGATTCGATGAGCGACAAGGTGGCGCATGTTTTCACCCTCACATGGCACATAGACGCGTAAGTAACATAGTTGTCTTAAATTTTTCTCTGACTAGCTAATTAATGATAACATATTAATCGGCAATGCTAAATTAAATACAGGGCTTTCAAAAATTATGCTAGTGCTGGAGGGAGGCATGACGCGTCGAAGGGCACAACAATTTCTTGGAAAGAATATGAGGTAATTAATACGGATGGAAGTACTCATGATGAGTCTTTTAATTTAAGCTTAATTAATTCTTTCGAGTTAATGTGGGTTTATGTCTTTGCATATGCAATTTTTCCAGTGCCATCAGCAGCCACAATCGTGGGAATGTGGCTTCTATGTCATGAGATTCATGTATGACCTGATCAGGAGAAACTTTGCCCAATTCCCTAAGGTAACCATTTTTCCTGACTCAAAGTCGAACTTTAATTGGATGTGACGTACGATCCTAACTTCATACACGCATATATGCAGAGCGCCATGTTGAAAGAGCAATATGAGTTGCCTCAATTGAAGGAGCTGCGAACAATTTGGGCTCAATATGTCATGGAAGAAGTGGCTATCAACGATCGATAGTAACTGACTTGTGTTGATTGCTGTATTTGTGAATATATATTGAATGTGTTGATTGCTGTATTTGTGAATAAACTCAATATGTGAATAGATTCATTGATGTATTTGTGAATAAACTTGATCAATATGTGCATAAATTCAATCTGTCCAATTTGTGAACAATATGTGAATATGTGAATATTGCTGAATTAGTGTATTTGTGAACAAATTGATCAATATGTGAATATTGCTGAATATTTGTAAATATTGGTGTATTTGTGAATGATCCAATGTATCTCTGTATAGCTGTATGTATATGTGCATGATTCCAGTACTAACCGTGCCAGTATATAACCGATAGGAAAAACTAATATTACTATCGGTTATATACTACAACCGATAGGATAAATATTACATTACTATCGGTTCATATGCAACAACCGATAGAATAAAGTTTTCAGTACTAAACCTGTCTACAAATTACTATCGGTTATATACTACAACCGATAGAATAAATATTACAGTACTATCGGTTCATATGCAGAAACCGATAGAATAAAGTTTTCAGTACTAAACGTGTCTACAAAATACTATCGGTTATATAATATAACCGATAGAATAAAGTTTCCCGTACTAACTGTGTCCAGACAATACTATCAGTTTAGATAATACCCGATAGAAAAAAACATTAACATTACTATCGGTTTAGATCCTAGCCGATAGAAAAATCCTAAACAATACTATCAGTTTATATACGAGCCGATAGAAAAAACGTATATAATACTATCGGTTTAAATTTGAGCCGATAGAAGAAATAGTCGATAGCGATTAGTGAACGTTGGGAATATAGATGTTTTACTAACGGTTTTTGAACCGATAGAAGTGTTCTGCTTCTCTACTATCGTGCCGACCACTATCGGTAAGAGAACCGATAGTAGAGTGGATTTTTAACCGATAGTGAAAAGCATTTCTGTAGTAGTGTCTCCTCGTCTCCGTCGGTGTCTCTAAGTCCGCATGCCTGTTCTTTAGCCGGTAAGGTCGGCATTGGCCCAACTCCCTGGTAGAAGTCATCCAATTGCTTCAATCAACTCCTGCAGTTCTTGAGGTCGTGGCCTGCGGAGTTGTGGAGTGGACACCACTTCTTGCCTTCCTGTGGATTAGTCGACTTTTCTGGCTGGTCGGCACTACGACCACCAGGAGCAGTTTTATTCTTAAATGAAGGCTTGTTACCTTTGGTCGAAGGCGGCTTCTCTGCGACTGCGACCTCGCGGTACTATCCAGAGCGGTTCCTCTTCAACTTTTTCGACTTCCCACCCAACGAAGATTCCGGCTTCTTGCTTGAATCTTCTTTCCTGGCGTCTTTGAAACCTGGTTGAGGTGGTAGGTCACCCTTGTCGACCATCCGGTTCCATTCGACCGCTTCGGCTGCGTCGGAGTATCGATCGGCCATGTCGAAAAGATCGGCCACTGATCGAGGTGGGTGGATAAGCAAGTCTTCTGTGAATCTCCGGTATCGAACGGCATGTTTAAATGCCCTGATAACGGAGCCGTCAGATATGTTCGGGATGGTATTCCTCACCCCGACAAATCTCTTGACAAACTGCCGAAGAGTTTTGGTCGAAGTTTGTCGTAGCCGATGAAGATCGTCCTCTTTACCCGGCTTTTGATAACAGTTTTGGAAATTGCTGAGGATGGCGTCGCACAGCATTTCCCAATTGTAGATGGAACCCTCGGGCTGATTAAACAGCCAGGTTCTAGCCGGTCCCTCGAGGACTGTAGCAGGTAGTTGGCCATGACCCGGTCATCTCCTCCTGCCGCTTGGATGGCAGTAATATAGATTTGAAGGAACTCAGATGGGTTTTGAGTTCCGTCGAACCTTTCAATGGCCCCTGGTCGAAACTTATCCGGCCAAACGACCGCACGAAGGCCGGGCGAGAAGGCTTTGCAACCGACGTAGGGACCGTGAACTGCCCTATGACTCTCGACTGGGTCGCGGGCGACTTCACGCAACGGTGAAGTTATCCGTGGTCCCAAACGAGAGTGGACAGGGACCCGATCCCTACCACGAGAATCCTGTGTTCGCCTGTACTTGTCCTGACAGGATGGTACAGGCGGCGGGTAACTTCGCCGGCCAGAACCAGAGTGAGAACATTCTCGTTCGCGGGAACGTGTTACCGACCGGGAAGAGGCCGTTGGGGTCGCCTCAGACGCGACCTCATCCAGTCTTTCTGCCAGGATCCTGGTGAAGACCGACTTTTGCGCATCCGTGACCGTAGGAGGGAAGTTACGCATGACTTCCGCGATAGATCGCAGTCGACCATGGGTACTTCTCCTAGGGGCACGAGGTGTTACCGTTTCTTCGTCCACCGGGAAACGCTCCGGAGGCAAAGAAGGGGTCTGGTCGCGTCTGCGACCACATGACCGTCGAGAAGAACTCGAAACAGCATCGTAACGAGCCTGCGCATCTTGAAGGGCCTCTAGGGCAGTTCTGCGCAGTTCGTTGTTTTGTTGCTCGAGATCTTGATCCTCCTTCTGTTTGCGATCCCGTTCTTCCCTAGCAGCCGGTTGATCAGGAGTTTCCTCCGACAAGGCAGCGAACTGTCTAGGGAGAGTTGTCGACGATTCGGACTCGGAGTCCTCAGCCGAACTTATGCAAAATTTGTAATGGTGAGACCTTTCAAGATGACCCTCCGGGAAGGTATGTAGAAAAATGGTGAACAGGAGTACAGAGAGATTTATACAGGTTCGGGCCCTCGATGGTGGGAGTAATAGCCCTACGTCCTGTTAGGATTTCACTATAGGTGATAAAAGGTTACAAAGATAGCAGAAAAACTCCTTCACAGGCAAAGGATTTTTTCCTATGTAAATGTACAGAATGAAGCCAGGGAGGCTTGTAGAAACTATCTAGTTTGAGCCGTAGACTTGGCTGTTTTTCGTAGTTGAGATGTGTTATGTCTCACTTGTATCAGGGGTCTTGTTCTTCCAAATGGATTGGATGTCCCCTTTCCTCGGACCTCTATGCCACCCTTTTATACTGGTCGAAAGGGTGCCATATGAAGAAACTGCATCAAACGGTTGGATGCGGTTTTTGATGAACTGCTGTTAACTTCCACGGAGGTTATTAACACGTGTTAATCATGAATAACCACATATATTAACCTCTGACGGTTGGTCTTCAACGTGGAGGAATCCTCGGGATGCTTGGAATATCTTGTTATATGAATAACCGAATGACCCTCCAAGCACCCTGGTCGAGAATGTTCTGACCGCGGAATGTGAGCTGACCGCGCAACATTCCGGATATCCAGTTCGCGTATAGCATACGAACTTCTGACCACGCAAAGCTGTTGGCCTGATCGCATGAAGCCCGCGACCTGATCGCGTAAAGCTTGCGACCTCATGGCGATGCCCCTCAGAATAGCTTGAGTTCGCATTGCCAGATATATGTCTGGTTCGAACCTGTCTTGAACCAAAAAGTTTATTAGAAGTGACCCGGGTGACAATCCTCGTCAGCTAGCCCCCAAATTCGAAGAAAACGAAGAGACGTGTTTATTTCGAATTTTAAGACCATACATTGGATTTTTAACCCGACTCTTCAATTTTTCCACTTAGTGGCGCACTAAGTGAAATACGGTTGGTTTACCAAGACGGGTTCTGACATTTTGTGACGGGCAATGATAGCGCCGTAGAACTGTTTTTATCTCGAGGTAAAATTGTAAATGCTTTGACGAAACCCGAGGTGTCTGGAATGCAAACCGTCACCCTGGTTTATAAATACCAGGCTCCTGGATTTGTAAAACTTCACAATTTCTCCCCACGCCTAAGTCCTTTTCTTGACAATCTATATTCTCCCTTTTCATATACTCTTCCTGATGGCAGACCACAACATCATCGAAATTGAGAGTGATGAAGAGGAAGTTGTCGAGCAGGGACCTCGAATGCTTGAAGATCTGTCTCCCTCGAGAAAGAAACCCAAGGCTGACGAAGGATCTTCTAGAGGAACGAAGGTGAAGAATGTAGCAAGTTTCTTTCTTCCTTCAGTTCCCATAACACTTCCTATTCATGCATCTCGGCAAGTTAGGCCTTTGTCTTTGGAGAAAGATCCCATCACATCCAATTCTCCCATCCTTTATCTGGGTGATCAATATTCTGGTCGGCAAGTGGTGACTATCCCTCGATCAGATGATTGCCGTATTGGGTTGGCGAAGCAATCATCTGGTGGGGAGGTTGCACTTCCACCATCTGATGATCCTCTTCCCAAGATGGGTGTATCAACGGGTTATGCACTGGGACAGGTAATAACTCTTCTCCCCTTTTGCTGATAATTATAGTTTAGTACGACTAACTTTTGCAAAATGCAGGAGGTTGGAGGCTCCAACGATCAGCCTTCTGCTGCTCCATCTCTTCCTTCCGGACAGACTCTTCTGGAGGAGAAGAATGCCCTGGAGAAGAAGACCGAGGAGATGGCCTCGAAGATTCTGCATCTAGCAGAATGTCTTGAATGATCCCAGGAAGAGGCGCGCCAGTTCCGTCGAGAGAGGGATCACGCTCAGCGACAGCGAGAACTCTCCGACTTAATTAGGGACAATAGTGCGTCTCTTGTTAGGAATGATGTAGATAGGCTTAGGGTAGTTGCTAGTTCCCTGGGGGTTGTCAGTGTAGAGCCTACTGACAACAATATGTCCCTTGGGGAACTCTGTAAATCTCTTTCGGATCAGGTCGATGCTTTCATCGACTGTATCCCTTTTGTATGCAAAGAATGTAAGAAATAAAAAACTTTCTTTTTTCATAAGAATACTCTTCACATCTTCTGTGCGAAAAAATGGCCGTAAACATTGTATTTGCGACCACTCATACACAGGAACTTTAGTTCTGCGATCAGAATCGCGCTTAAGAAAAAAGCATCGCGGCCTGACCTGACACAACGATCAGATTCAAAACCGCGATTAGAACTAAGTTGCGACCAGAGTTGGAACTCGGTCAGACTGTCACTCCGATTAGAATCGAAGTTTAGTCTAAAACATGGTTTCAATCAAACCATAACCCAATTAAACATATACCAGTACGTTAAAAATTGAGTTGCAAAGCATTTCCATAAAAAATGTTCAAAGCATACAAAGGGAAAACATCTTCTGAAAAGTACTGAAAATTTTTCAGTCCTTTTGCACTTTCAGTTTTCGAAACAAAGAAGTCCTTTTGTTTCAGATCCGATGCCTGAACACTTTATCGGGTCCGCCAGAGGCAGTATCCATTATGGGAAATGAATAAAGCATTCAATGGATCGTTTGAAATGAAACGTTTACTCACATTAATGCGCCGCCTTGGGTCTATAAAAAGAGCAGATGTCTTCTCAAAGAAGCCACACAGCCAAAAAACCTCATCGTTCCCGCCGCACAAAACCCTCATTTTCTTCAGCCTTCGTCTTCCCAAAATCGCCAACTTTTCCTTTGATTCTCCACCAAAAATGGCATCCTGGAGCCGATCCATTCACCACTCAGAGGAGAGCCTAGTGGCGTTGGAGAAGGAGGAGATCCTTCCTCCGCGGTTGCTCATCAATTGGCGGCCCGCGGAGAAGGACCAAGAAACCCCAACCGTCCAAGAGGGCGAGTTGGTGGTTTTTGAGGAGTACTTGCGCTGCGGGTTCTGATTCCCTGAGAGTCGATTCCTCAAAGATGTCCTCGAGCACTATGGGTGGGAATTGATTAACCTCCACCCCAACGCGATGCTGATCCTTGCGGTGTTCCAGCATCTCTGTGAGGCGTTCGTCGGAGTGTATCCCAGCGTGGATCTTTTCCGGCGATTCTACTTCTCGGCGTGGTCGAAGAGTACCAACGCCGCCGGATGCATCTACTTCCGGCTGAGGGATAAAAAGGAATATCTCTCCCCGCCCCTGCGAGACTCTGTGCACGGGTGGCACCAAAGGTGGTTTTACTGCTCTCCACCATCCGAGAGCAGCCGGTGGTTTGAAAACTCGCGACCAGAGAAGTCGAGCGAGTTAGATGCTCCCCCGGCGATGAACTCGGCGCTTTCGAAGCATGCCGAGGTGATCCTTCACTTGGTCAATCAAGGGTTGACAGCTCGAGATGTCATCCGAGACTTTGTGAAGAATCGGGTGAGTCCTCTGCGCGAAAGGGCTCATCCGGCATGGGAGATTAGGTCCATGGCGGACAACACCTTGGACTATAGTAAAGGTATTTATTTCTTTGGCGCTGAGCTTTGCCATTCTTGAATTGCACAAATTCTGACTCGAATTTGGGAACAGTCCTGCCTTCATCCGAAATTGAGAGGCGGACCAACTCCCTCCTTAGGGCCTACAATGCCGATGTAGAGGGCCCTAAGGGATCGCCTCGCCCACAGAGCCTGATTCACGCCGGCGACGACCTTAAACAGGAACGCTGAAAGGTACATTCTTTATCTGGCTTCCGTTTTTCAGGTCTTATGCATGTCCAACGCTAAACAATTCCATCGGAAATGTGAATCAGCTCCTAGGAAGGTTCGCCGAGACGACTTTCCCGAGTGAGAACGTCGGCTCTCTTGGGAAGCCAACGGTGAAGAACGTGAAGAAGGTCTCCCAAAGACCCAGGACAAAGAGTCCTGCCCCCAAGAAGGCCAGGCCAAATCCCAGCGAGGGGTCTTCACGGAGCATTCCTCCTACCGCAAGAAAGACGGCAGTAAGATATCACATCCCTTCTGTTTTACCAGGCGCAGATTTGAATCACTTCTTCGTCGTACAGGGAGAGGGGAGCGAGGAGGAAGAGGATGATGTTCCTCTGGTCATTCGGAGGAGGAAGATCGCGGACCTCCCATCCGGAGATGCTCCAAGCTGCCCCGCAGAGACCACTGCTACCGAAGAGGTGGTCGTGGCAGATCCTGCCACCGCGGAAAATCTTGGGATTGCGGATGACCTCCCAGTTCCTGAAGCCCCCGAGGCTTCAGGGTTGATTGTCTCCGCTTCCCTAGTCGAAAGGACGACCTCGGTAAGGATTCCTTACAGTCATACTTTCTTCAATTCCTTTTGTATATTTTGACAAGTCAATGTTTATATAGGGAGAAGAGCTTCTCTCGGCGACTACCGCGAGTCCTAGGGAGGAAAATACTTCTCCTCCGCAGACAGGAGCGGAGGTGGTTGTTCAAGATCCTGTGGCGGTTACACATGAGGTACCGGCTACAGGATCACAGGAGACAGTGAGATCCTTGAGTGGGTCGTCGCCAATGGGATCAACTGCCCAGGTAACGATCCTTCTTGTTAGCCTTTATTTTTCCCTCGAAAAAATGTTCATAGGGGAAGACATACAGGGAAGGGGGCCTTTGTTTTCCAAGCGTAAGATCAGGGCGGACGATATTCGTCCCCGCGCTCAAGAAGAACCTTCTCAGAAATCTCAAAAGCTAATGGGATTTCAATTAAGGTAAGAACCTTCATCCTAGTTGTATTAGAAATGATGGTCACGAATCGTTACCATTTGATTTTTCTTTTCCTCTATCAGACGGAAAGAAATAGCACCCAGTCCTCCAACCGCTTCGGGAAGGGTTGAAGTCACTGCTGGTGCAGGAGCCCCCAGTGAGGAGCGCTCCACCCCCTCGGCCCAGGAAGTCGTCTGAGTCACGGGGGGAGAAACAGATACGAGGACCTAGTCGCAGTCGCCGGCGACTGGAAGCAATACTCAGCAGGCACTTCCTCCTACTGTCCCTACTGTAAGCACTTCCGGGCCTTCGACAAATCTTCCAATTAGTCCGGAAGATGCCTCTCTGCAGAAAATCATGAAGGTATGATGAATCCCTTTCTGGATGTCCTGAATTACACATAGGACACTTTTCACTCCCTTTTTTGCCTCACAGGAATTATCCCGGATGATGGCCCAGTCACGTGCCACGACGGCGAGCATGGTGACCATACAAAGAGAACGAGACTGCTTGCGCAAGTAAGGACCATCATTCTTCAATTTATAGATGTATAAATTGGTTACGACCATTCCTTCTGTTTTGCTACAGGAAGGTGGCATTGCAGGACAAGGAAATGGCCACAATGAAGCTCCATTCGGTCTCAGTGGTGAGGAACCAAGAGATCGAAAATAACAGACTACGGTCGCAACTTGCTGGTAAGTCACCTCCTAGGCTAGGAAGACTTGTCTTAGCAATATGCGAGTAGCCTTTTCCCTTGTTGCAGCGCAAGCAGGTCAAATAAAACAGCTCAGTGCGGATAATAAACTCTTCCAGGATTCTATCGAAGCCTCCACAAGGGCGATTGGAAAGCTGAGCCGTTCAGTCTTCGAAAAGCTGAAGGCGGTGGCTCATCTTCTGAAGGCTGATGTGGTCGAAATCACTCGAGACGATCTCAGCCAAGAAGACTGGGCTACCCTAGTTATAGCTCAAGCAGAGTCACTTCTCGAGTATCTCCCTGAGGATACACAGCGAAGAGAAGAGGTGATCAGAACCAGAGTTCGGTCAGCCGCTTCTGCTATCCTAAGCCGGATTCGACTCCACTATGGCCCAGATGCAGATCTGAATCCACTGGTGGGACCGGTTGAGATCGAGAGTGAAGAGCTGCTCGATGCCGTCATGGAGGAGGTCAAGCCCTTCGTAGACAGGCTCCTGACTGAGCTGGGGATCGAATGATCCTTATTTTTGTATCCAAACAATTGTGTATAAGGCAATGTATGTAAAAAACCATTTTTGACAGAAAGTACATATTTTGCAATTTTATATTATGAGTTCCATACTATAAGCACATCCCCCCTAGCCCCCGCCTCTGCTTATGAATACTGAAGCCTTAGTGTTATAAGCAGAGGAGAAAACATAAGCGTAACGACCAGGGGTATGCATTTTAAACCAACGATCAGGATCAATGTAATGTCTAATCTTATTGCGAACTGGTAACCACTCAGATGACCAAGGACTTGCCAGATAGTCCCGTATGCGCTGAGAAACGGCTTATTTAGGAGTGACTTATCTGGAAGTGGTCATGAGATCGACCAGCGAATCCGATTAGATTGTTGTAATGATCTGACCGCCGGCGGTCAGCCCCCAGGTCGAATGCATATGATACGGGCTTAAAGAGAAAAACTCATTGTATGAAAGCAAGACATATCTTATTTTATGAAAAGATGCTAATTGAACAGGAAAAAAGTGATTGGAATACTTACACGTAAAACTTGCGAAGTTGATCGATGTTCCAAGTATTGGACAAAATCCGACCATCCTCCATAGCTAACCGCGCCGATCCTGTTCGCGGCACTGAGACGACAGTATAAGGGCCTTCCCATTTTGGGGAGAATTTGTTGCGATTAGACTGGTCTTGAATTTTCCGTAAAACCAAGTCGCCCACGTTGAGATCACGTGGTCGCACCTTTTTACTGTGATACCTGCGTAAAGCCTGCAAGTATGCTGCGGATTTAACCAGGGTGCGATCACGCCGTTCTTCTAAGAGGATGAGATCTTGCGCCCGTTGTTCGGACTGATTAACCTGTTCGAATTGATCTGTCCGAACAGAACCAATACTTACTTCCATAGGCAATACATCCTCGGCCCCATAGACCAAATGGAAGGGCGTCTCACCGGTGGCTCGACTAGAAGTAGTCCGTAATGCCCATAGAACGGTATAGAGCTCATCTGCCCAAGCCCCCGAGCGGGTCTTAAGGCGATCAAAGACGCGCTTTTTAATGCCTTGCAGTATTTGCCCATTGGCTCGTTCTACGACTCCATTGCTTTGTGGATGTGCCACAGAAGCAAAGCACACCTTGGTCCCAACCTGATCGCAGTAGTCCAAGAAAAGACTGTTGGCGAACTGAGAACCATTGTCTGTGATGAGACGGTTTGGAACACCAAATCGTGCCACAATGTTCTTATGGAAGAACTTTTGTGCGGCTAATGCGGTAATATTTCGTACTGGTTCGGCCTCAATCCACTTTGTAAATGTGTCAATGGCTACGAACAGAAACTTGTACCCATTGACCGCTTGTGGCATAGGACCGACGATATCCATCCCCCAGACCGCGAATGGCCATGTGAGAGGAATGGTTTGCAACGCATAGGCAGGTTGATGAACTTGTCTTGCGTGGAACTGACACTGGGGACACGTCTTGACCATATGTTTGGCATCATCAAGTGCCGAAGGCCAGTAGAATCCTTGTCGAAAAGCCTTTCCGACCAATGTCCGATATGACGCGTGCGCACCGCATACACCGTCATGTATTTCTTTCAAGAGGGATTTTTCTTCCTCCTGAGATATACAACGCATGAATACTCCTTGAGTACCTTTTCTGTACAGAATCCCATCTATGAGTTTGTACAGACGCGCTTTTCGAATTAACCGATCACTTTCGGTTTCGTCCTCGGGTAGGGTCCCATGTTCAAGATAGACCCTCAATGGATGAGTCCAATCTTGTTCCTGACCGAGGTTGGTAACGAAGGCTATTACCGGATCATCCTCGACCGAAGTCATGATCGAAGGATGGTCCAAGTGTTCAATGAACACTCCTGCCGGAGCGGATGAGCGTGAGGACCCAATTTTGGATAATTGGTCTGCGAGAATATTGTCCTTTCGCGGGATGTATTGGACTTCGAAATGACTGAAGTGTTTTTCCAATCTCCTCACTTCCCCCAGGTAATGAGCCATTGTCTCATCAGAAGTGCTATACTCCTTGTTTACCTGGTTTACGACCAGTTGTGAGTCTCCCCTCACCACTAATCGACGGACTCCGAGGAATTTTGCTGCCCGGAGCCCTGCAAGAAGACCTTCATACTCTGCTGCATTATTAGTTGCAACAAAGTGTAGTTGAATGACATACTTAAACTGTTCGCCCTGGGGCGTAACTAAGACTACTCCAGCCCCCGAGTGTTGAAAACTACGGGAGCCGTCAAAGTACATTATCCAGTAATCGAGGCACTCCAGTTCCTCTGCCAACTGCACGGGTGGCTCAGGGTTGGTCCATTTGACCACAAAGTCGGCCAAAACCTGAGAGTTAACCGCCGTGCAGGGCGTGAAATGGATCTCGAAGGCACCGAGTTCGACCGCCCATTTGGCGATTCGACCAGATTTCTCTGGGTTTCGGACAATATCCCCCAAAGGAAAAGAGGAGGGTACTGTGATCTTGTGCGCTTGAAAGTAATGTCGTAGCTTACGGGAAGCCATCAGTAGCGCGTAAAGTATCTTCTGGACCTCAGGGTAGCGCTCCTTAGGACCATGAAGTACCTCACTCACATAGTAGACGGGTCTATGTATTCCTTCTCTATCTGCGATCAGAACGGCGCTGATCGCGTGCGGTGTGGCTGCCAGGTAAAGAAGCAGTGGTTCTCCTTTGTCGGGAGACACCAATACTGGCGGACTGGATAGATATGTTTTTACCTCCTGAAATGCTTTTTCGGCCTCATCTGACCATGTAAAATTATGATGCTTCCGCAAGGCTTTGAAGAAAGGCAATCCCCTTTCGCCTAGTCGTGATATAAAATGACTTAAAGCCGCTATGCGACCAGCCAGGCGTTGAACATCCTTCATGGTTGAGGGCGATCTCATTTGTTCAATAGCCCTGATTTTCTCAGGATTAACTTCAATGCCCCTGGAACAAACAAGAAAACCGAGGAGTTTTCCTGAAGAAACCCCGAAAGAACATTTCTCCGGGTTTAATTTTATTCCAAAGCGATTCAAATTACAGAAGGTTTCAGCGAGATCGTCCAAATGAGACAATCTTTTGGTACTTTTTACAACCAAATCGTCTACATATGCTTCGAGAGGCCCTATCTGGGAAAGAAAGGTCTTTTGCATCAAGCGCTGGTACGTGGAACCTGCGTTCTTGAGACCGAACGGCATTCTGACGTAGTAGTATGTGCCGAACGGGGTGATGAAGGCAGTCTTCTCTTCATCGGCTTCTGGCATGCTAATTTGATGATATCCTGAGTAAGCATCCAGAAAACTCATCAGTTCGCAACCCGCAGTCGAGTCGACCAGCTGGTCGATGCGGGGAAGGGGAAAGTCATCCTTCGGACAGGCAGCGTTGAGGCTAGTGTAGTCGACGCACATGCGCCACTTGCCATTTGACTTGCGGACCATGACCGGATTGGCGAGCCATTCCGGGTGATCCACTTCGCGGATAAACTCGGCCTGTAGGAGTTTGTCCAACTCCTCTCGGATGGCTTCCTGTCGGTCAGCAGCAAAACGCCTGAGCTTTTGCTTTATTGGTCTTTGTCCAGGTCGAATTGCTAACCTGTGCTCAATTACTTCCCTTGGGACACCGGGCATGTCAGACGGTTTCCACGCAAACACGTCTGCGTTAGCCCGGAGGAAAGCAACGAGGTCGAGTTCCTATTTGTCATCCAAAGCTGATCCGACCCGAATTGTCTTGGATGGATCATCTGGGTACAAAGGAACCAATTTGAGCTTTTCATCTAGTCGAGGAGCAGCTTTGATCGCGTCGGTGGTAACAGTGGCGACCTGAGCGTCCCGGAGGGGAAGTTGATCGACCATCTCCAAAGATAGCCGGTTGCACGTGAGTGCCATGTTGCGACTGCCTCGGATCGAGATGACGCCTTTGGGGCCAGGCAATTTCACACACTGATAAGCATAGTGCGTTGCCATCATGAACTTAGCAAGAGTTGGCCTGCCAAAGATTGCATTATAAGCTGAATCACAATCGATTACATCAAAAGTGACCAATTCTGTCCGGAAATTGTCTGGTTCTCCCAGAGTGACCGGGAGGACCACCTGTCCCAATGGCATCATGGAGGGGCCTGGGATTATCCCATAAAACGGATGGATTATGGGCTTAATCTTCGAACGAGGAATTTGCATCTCGTCGAGTGCCTTAACCAACAAAATGTCAAGGGAGCTTCCTCCGTCGATCAGGACCCTTTCAACTCTCGCGTTACTGATGATCGGGGTAATGACCAGAGGGAGTCTCAAAGGTCGTGTTAACCCCACCGGACAATCAGCGCGATCAAATGTTAAAGGTGTATCCGACCAACGGGGGTACTGAGGTTCGCCAAGGGATGTCTCCGTTTGGTTAACCTCTCGGTAAAAGGCCTTAAACTGCCTTTTGGAAATGAAAGAAGAAGAACCTCCGAAAATAACGTTAACATGATTTTGAGGTACCTGGTAGGACATTTCCTCGTCTCCGTCGGCGTCCCTAAGCCCGCACGCCTATTCTTTAGGCGGTAAGGTTAGCATTGGCCCAACTCCCTGGTAGAAGTCATCCAGTTGCTTCAACCAACTCCTGCAGTTCTTGAGATCATGGCCTGCGGAGTTGTGGAGTGGACACCACCTCTTGCCCTCCTGCGGATTAGTTGACTTTTCTGGCTGGTCGACATTTTGACCACCAGAGGCAGTTTTATTTTTGAATGAAGACTTATTACCTTTGGTCGAAGGTGGCTTCTCTGCAACTGCGACCTCGCGGTACTGTCCAGAGCGGTTCCTCTTCGACTTCTTTGACTTCCCACCGGATGAAGACTCCAGCTTCTTGCTTGAATCTTCTTTCCTGGCGTCCTTGAAGCCTGGTTGGGGTGGTAGGTCCCCCTTGTCGACCATTCGGTTCCATTCGACCGCTTCGGCTGCATCGGAATATCGATCGGCCATGTCGAACAGATCGGCCACTGATCGAGGAGGGTGGATAAGCAAGTCTTCAGTGAATCTCCGGTATCGAACGGCATGCTTAAATGCCCTGATTACGGAGCCATCAGATATGTTCAGGATGGTATTCCTTACCCCGACAAACCTCTTGACAAACTGCCGAAGTGTTTCGGTTGAAGTTTGCCGCAGCCAATGCAGGTCGTCCTCCTTACCTGGCTTTTGGTAACAATTTTGGAAATTGCTGAGGATGGCATCGCATAGCATTTCTCAATTATAGATGGAACCCTCAGGCTGATTAAACAGCCAGGTTCTAGCCGGTCCTGCGAGGACTGTAGGCAGGTAGTTGGCCATGACTTTGTCATCGTCTCCTGCCGCTTGGATGGCAGTAATATAAATCTGAAGGAACTCGGATGGGTTCTGAGTTCCGTCAAACCTCTCAATGGCCCCTGGTCGAAACTTATCGGGCCAAGCGACTGCTCGCAGGCCAGGCGAAAAAGCTTTACAACCAACGTAAGGACCGTGAATCGCCCTGTGACTGTCGGTTGGGTCTCGGGCGACCTCACGCAATGGCGAGGTTACTCGTGGTCCCAAACGAGAGTGAACAGGAACTCGATCCCTGCTACGAGAATCCTGCATTCGCAGGTATTTGTCCTGTCGGGACGGTACGGGCGGTGGGTAACTCCGCCGGCCGGAACCAGAATGAGGACCATCTCACTCACGGGAATGCGTTACCGAGCGGGAGGAGGCCATTGGGGTCGCCTCGGACGCGACCTCATCCAGTCTCTCCGCCAGGATCCTAAAAAAGGCCGGTTTCTGCGCATCCGTGACCGTAGGAGGAAAGTTACGCATGACTTCCGCGATGGATCGCAGTCGACCATGGGTACTTCTCCTAGGGGCACCAGGTGTTATTGTTCCTTCGTCCACTGGGAAACGCTCCGGTGGCAAAGAAGGGGTCTGGTCACGTTTTCGACCACGCGACCGTCGAGAAGAACTCGGAGCAACATCGTAACGAGCCTGCGCATCTTGAAGAGCCTCTAGGGCAGTTCTGCGCAATTCGTTGTTTTGTTGCTCGAGATCTTGATCCTCCTTCTGTTTGCGATCTTGTTCTTCCCTGGCAGCCTGTTGATCGGGAGTTTCCTCCGACAACGCAGCAAACTGCCTAGGGAAAGAGGTTGCCGATGGGGAAAACATCTCAGTTTGTTCCGAGTCGGACTCGAAATCAAAGAGACGGTGAAGGTTATCAGGGTCGAACCTTCCTGGGCTAATTTCCGGGTCATCATCATATTTTCCCTCAGCGGGGTCGTATGACGGGCCGGATTCATCGCCTAGCACATTAAGAACCTCCGTGGGTTCTGACCTTGCGCCAGTTGCTCCCTGGTCGATTGACATGACCTGGAGAGACGATTCAACCTGTGGAAGATTCTGGCCTTCGACCTCCTCCATCGGAACAGGATCGCTTGGAGAAGGCATTGGTATATGGGCATAATCCTCGAGATCGAAATCGTTCTCGGAATCATATGCTCCAGCCATGTTTCAGCGAACCTCCGGATTTCAATTAGGACGCCTTGAGAAAGGCCCCACGGTGGGCGCCAGCTGTCGACGATTCGGACTCGGAGTCCTCAGCCGAACTTATGCAAAATTTGTAATGGTGAGACCTTTCAAGATGACCCTCCGGGAAGGTATGTAGAAAATTGGTGAACAGGAGCACAGAGAGATTTATACAGGTTCGGGCCCTCGATGGTGGGAGTAATAGCCCTACGTCCTGTTAGGATTTCACTATAGGTGATAAAAGGTTACAAAGATAGCAGAAAAACTCCTTCACAGGCGAAGGATTTTTTCCTATGTAAATGTACATAATGAAGCCAGGGAGGCTTGTAGAAACTATCTAGTTTGAGCCGTAGACTTGGCTGTTTTTCGTAGTTGAGATGTGTTATGTCTCACTTGTATCAGGGGTCTTGTTCTTCCAAATGGATTGGATGTCCCCTTTCCTCGGACCTCTATGCCACCCTTTTATACTGGTCGAAAGGGTGCCATATGAAGAAACTGCATCAAACGGTTGGATGCGGTTTTTGATGAACTGCTGTTAACTTCCACGGAGGTTATTAACACGTGTTAATCATGAATAACCACATATATTAACCTCTGACGGTTGGTCTTCAACGTGGAGGAATCCTCGGGATGCTTGGAATATCTTGTTATATGAATAACCGAATGACCCTCCAAGCACCCTGGTCGAGAATGTTCTGACCGCGGAATGTGAGCTGACCGCGCAACATTCCGGATATCCAGTTCGCGTATAGCATACGAACTTCTGACCGTGCAAAGCTGTTGGCCTGATCGCATGAAGCCCGCGACCTGATCGCGTAAAGCTTGCGACCTCATGGCGATGCCCCTCAGAATAGCTTGAGTTCGCATTGCCAGATACATGTCTGGTTCGAACCTGTCTTGAACCAAAAAGTTTATTAGAAGTGACCCGGGTGACAATCCTCGTCAAGAGTGGTTGCCGATGGGGAAAACATCTCAGTTTGTTCCGAGTCAGACTCGAAATCAAAGAGACGGTGAAGGTTATCAGGGTCGAATCTCCCTGGGCTGATTTCCAGGTCGATATCATCCTTCCCCTCAGCAGGGTCGTATGACGGACCGGATTCATCCTCTAGCGCATTAAGAACCTCGATGGGTTCTAACCTTGTGCTAGTCGCTCCTTGGTCGATGGACATGACCTGGAGAGATGATTCAACCTCTGGAAGATTCTGGCCTTCAACCTCCTCCATTGGAATAGGATCGCTTGGAGAAGGCATTGGAATGTGAGCATAATCCTTGAGATCAAAATCGTTCTCGGAATCATATACTCCAGCCATATTTCAGCGAACCTCCGGATGAAAATTAGGACGCCTTGAGAAAGGCCCCACAGTGGGCACCAGCTGTCGACGATTCGGACTCGGAGTCCTCAGCCGAACTTATGCAAAATTTATAATAGTGAGACCTTTCAAGATGACCCTCTGGGAAGGTATGTAGAAATATGGAGAACAGGAGCACAGAGAGGTTTATACAGGTTCGGGTCCTCGATGGTGGGAGTAATAGCCCTACGTCCTGTTGGGATTTCACTATAAGTGGTAAAGATTTACAAGATGGCGGGAAAGAACCTTCATAGGCGAAGGGTTTTTCCTATGTAAGTGTACAGAAAGAAGCCAGGGAGGCTTATAAAAGCTATCTAATCTAGGCCGTAGACTTGGCTGTTTGAGCGATTGAGATGTGTTGTATCTCGCTTGTATCAGAGACGCTGATCTCTTCGCCCCTCTCGTCCCCCTTGTCTGATGCATCTTGCCACCCTTTTATACTAGTCAAAAGGGTGCCATGTCGTAACTGCATCAGACAGTTGCTTGGATGCGGTTTAGAGAACCGCTCTTAACCCCCACGCAGGTTTAACACGTGTTATTCATGGATAACTGCACGTATTAACTTCCTGACGGTTGGCCCTCCATGTGGAAGAATCTTCGGGATACTTGGGATATTCCCGCTATAGGGACAGGTGAATCCCAAATACTCTGGTCGAAAGTGTTCTGACCGCGGGATGTTGGCTGAAAGCGCAACATCTCCAACATTCTGTTCGCATATAGCATACGAACCCCTGACCGCGCAAAGCCTGCAGTTTGATCGCGCAAAGCCTGCGACCTCGGACTGATGCTTCTCAAAATGACTTGAGTTCGCACCGCCAGGCACATGTCTGGCTTGAATCTGTCCTGAACCAATAGTGCATTTATTTGAACTGACTTGGGTGTCAATCCTCGTCAATATATATACATACATACATATATATACATACATACATACATATACATACATATATATACATACATACATATACTTACATATACATATACATTTATATGTTTATATACATACATATACATACATAGCCATACATACCTAGACATACATACATATACATACATAGCCATACATACATAGACATACATACATATACATACATATACATACATAGCCATACATACCTAGACATACATACATATACATACATACCTAGACATACATACCTAGACATACATATATGTGCATATACAAACTCCTGTAGTACTAGAACAATTAAAACTCCTAGCCCAACTGGTGGGAACTCTCTTCTACCTCGTTGTCCACCTGGGTTCGAATCCCCACTCCCGCAATACAAATTTTTTTGGTAAAAAAAGCTGTGGTCACTTGTCGAGTCCTCACAGCACGACAAGCTGTGGTCGTGTCTTGTCGTGGTCGAGGGACTCGACAAGCGCTTGTCGTGGTCGAGGGACACGACAAGGGCCTAGTCGTGCCTTCCGACCACGACAAGTTCGTGCCCGTGTGACATGCACCTTGTCGAGCTCTGGGAGCTCGACATGCTTACGTGGTAGGTCATTTCTGTAAATTCTCGCAACTGTGGGTTAGTTTTGTAATTATTTTTTAAATCTAGGTTATTAGTAAAAAAAACTCCTTTTATTTTAGGTAATCTCAAACTTTTCGGAATTAGATTTCTTAACTTGACAGGGCCTTTGTTCATATAGCATCTTGAGCTTAACTGGCTAATTGACAATAGTTGTTCTTTCCACAATTGGCTTGTTTTTTCATCCGTATTTTGTTTGTTTTATTATATACAATATTTGGACCCTAGGTCGGAGATTTAGGCGACCTGATCCTTGTGTAACTAGCTAATACAACTATATCTTTTTAATTTTTTGTTGATTTTATTGGTTGTCATCTAAATTATTTTGTTTCTCCTTTACATGCGGTTCCTATGTTGAATTATGCATCTGGCTTTTAAAATGGTAATCAACAACAACTTTAGTTGGTTGTAAATCTGTTCATAAAAAAAAGTTTTTTTTAGGGTGGAAGCAATTCGACGAGCCCTAGAGCTGTAACTGCTCAAAATACAGTTGCTCCTACAAATGTGGATATCAATTCCTACTTATAAGTACAATAATGATAATAATAGAAGGCAACAACAAATATTACTACTTAAGGATGTAGAGCTATAATTACATTAGAGGGGCCAATAGCGCTAAGAAAAAAATGTAGTTGACGTCTTTTGAAAAATACAAGCATAGTCTAAGCTCTCCACAGGTCGTACTCAACTTAGTATGTGATCCCAAAGACAGCCTAGTCTTCTAAAGCTTCTACAAAGTCTTCTTCGCTGATGAGACAATCAACAAGGGTGAGTGCAAAGTACTCGTAAGTCACAATATAAACAAGTACACACACATACATATATGAATAGATGAAACCATTTCAAAGGTTCACAAAATGAGTCTCTCAGTAAACAATTTTATGAGAAAAGTTGTTTAAATTCCAGATGGCTGAGTAATGATTCAAACACATCATAATTATTCAAAATATCACAACACTATTTGCGTCACACAATATGATTTGGATTCATTGACTGCAGCATGCCCCAAAAACTCGAGGGCACGAAGTACTCGAATACTTTTTAAAATTATGTAGAGGTGTATCATTTTACTCACAAGATTCCTCAACTTATTACTATCAAACTATAGACATGAGGTAGTTTTGCATGTGACAGAGTCAAGGATAACTTCTTAATTTTTGTTTATTTGTTATTTCTTATGGATTTTAGTGAGTAATTTTCTCTCTAGGGTTAGGTTGACTGACACGTCCAAAAAGGTGTGTTTGAGTAATAACTACAAGTAAACAGTTGAACATTGAGTACTTGAGGGTCGAATCTGATAAGTACTTAATTGGTATGAATTTTACCCTAAATTTGCGTCTTAAAACGTGTTGAAAATTCTTTTGACATGACATTTTATGTGACTTTTCGTATCATTTTTACAATCCTCTTTTACGATTGTGTTCGTTGTGTTCTAGGGATCACGCCTAAAAAATTTGGGAGCATTTCAAGTTCTTTTGGATAAGATACGACGAAAACACCAAAATTGGACGAAAAAGGGGCTGGGGGCGCCAAACCCTAGCCTAGCCGAGTATAGAAAAGAGAGAGCTTAATCGACTAAATCATTTTGACAACTTCTTTCATATAGGGTTTAAAACAAACAATAGCTAAAGAAAACAATCAATATGCTATAATTTATACAAAGTTGCTAAATTGCCCTAATTAGAGAGGGAAATTATAACACTTCTTATTACTGATTTTTTTATTTATTCATTTTTTTATTTTGCTCTTGGCCAGAATGTTTTGAACTGGATCATTCTGTCGCGGCTAGAGAAGACACAGCTGAAGACGCTTACTTAAATACACTTACAGATAGGTAGTTTTATCGATTTTTCGAGCCCCTGTAAGCAATCTCATTGTACCTGATCAATTTAAGTCCTAGACAAAGTTCGGACTAGACTTACTCTGATACTAACTTGATCCGATTGATATATAGACAAGCTTCATCCATATTCAACCAGATGCTAAATAAGCGGAATAAGGGATCTTACTCAGAATTACCGAAACCCAAGTTAATCGAAAACATAGTTCAAAGGATAGCACAACTCTTTATTGAAAAGAGTGACTTGTACACGTTGAACGTTGATCGCGCTCGATCTACATCAATGAACTATGTGTCTAAGACTTAAATAAGCTCTGTCTAGACTTGATGCTAAACTCGATCTATTACAAGGTATTTATAGTCCGATCAATTGAGATTATATCAGACTTGACAACTAACTAAACCAAATCGTATAGGACTTAGTTATATGTATTATATTTATATCGGACTACAATCCGACCAATATCGAAATGCTAGTGACCAGATAGAGTTCAAATCCGAATCCAAGTTCGAATCCTGTTGACGCGTTCGACCTGCTGAGATCCTCTCGGATCATGACTCCCCTATTGAGAAGGAGACAACTCCCATTGTTGACCTACTCGAACAAAACTGGAGATGTGGAAATTGGGATTGACCATCTTCACGGGTGTACCACTCTCCTACTTGTGCAAGTTGATCTTTCCGTCCTACCCGAAAAGACTCCTGTGTACCGCTTCTGGTGGTCGTTACTTTATTCTCCAAGATCACATCTTCACAAAGAGGTTCTTCTCGTTGATAGACCAAGTCTTCAACATATGATACTATGGTATCAGGTTCATCATCCAGCATCAAAGGCTCAAAGAGTTTAAGATGCTCAACATTAACAACAGAGTAAATATCCATGTACGGAGGTAACTCAAGCTGACAAGCATTAGTACTAATTTTTCGCAAAATCCGAAAAGGACCATAATGAATTGGTTTAAACTTTTTACCTTCACCTTTTAACCTCTCCTTACTCAAATGTAGCCATACCATATCACCTTCTTGAAATTGAGCTTCAACACGGTGTCGATCATGTCGCGCCTTATACTTGAGCTGAGTTTTAAGCAAGTTTTGTTCAACCTCACCATGGAGTCGTTGAATTCCTTCCAAGAACTTTTGTGCTTGATCCTGATCAGATTCCTCCTTGCTATTCTGCACTGAGGTAGGGATCACAAAGGCCATATCAAATAGATTCTATGGTAGAAATCCCAAACACACCTCAAAAAGAAACTTACCAATCGAACCATGCACTACTCGGTTAAAAGCAAACTACAGGTACGGTATGCTTTCATGCCAAGTCTTCGGATTCTTAGAGTTATAACCCCTCAAGAGATGAACAACTATTCGATTTACCACCTCAGTTTGACCATCAGTTTGAGGATGAAACGCATTACTCCTCTTCAGCTTTGTATCCATCATCGCCCAAAGCGATTGCCAAAAGTGACTAGGGAACCGGGTATCACGATCAGACACAATGAAATTAGGCAGTTCAAAATGTGTCCAAACGTGTTGAAAGAATACCCAAGCTGCCTCTTCCCGTAATAGTTTTCTTACAAGGTATGAGAACTAGCATCTTAGAGAACCGATCAACGACCATAGAGATAGTCGTTGTCACGTCGGGTCTTAGGCAATCCTCCCAAGAAATCCATGGATATGCTTTCTCATGGTCGTGACGGAACTGGAAAAAGGGTGTAAAAACCCAATTTTCGGTTTTCCAGTTTCGAGATGCATGCTACAAAGACCACAGCCTCGAACAAAACTAGCCACATCCTGCTGCATTCGCGGCAAGAATACATGTCGATGAAGATTTTGCAAGTTTTCGTAACCCCAAAGTGACCAGCAATCTTCGATGTATGTTCTTCCCGTAGCCACTGCACTCGAGGTGCTCCACGAGGTATACAAAGAAAATTGCCTTTGTATAAGAGTCTGTCTCGACGAACAAACTCTATGGGTTTCCCTGTTTTGAGCTCAACCAGTGCTAATCGAAAATCAGGATCTTCACTGTACATGACAGCATTGATCTATTTGAGACCTAGCCTTGGTTTTCACACTAGGCTCGTCCAGAAGCTAATATGCAGAATAACGGGATCTTACTCGGGAACACCGATACCCAAAGGTTGATCGAACACAATTCAAAGTAATTGCACAACTCTTTATTCCAAAGAGGGCTTTACACATCGAACGTTAGACACACTTGCCTACGTCGAAGGAACTATAAGCTGGATATATGATCTAAGACTGTAATAACATTCGATCATCTAAACTAGGCCTATTACATGGTATTTATAGTCCAATCGTATGAGTACGTATCAGACTCAATAACCTAAACGTATTAGACTCATATAACTAACTAACCCTAAATAGATAAGCTTAATTATATCTATTCAAATCGGATTACAATTCAGAACAGAGAACGAATTCCTTTTCAAGGTCGCGAGACCTTTCCGAACTCGGTTATGATCGCGGAGCCTTATGCGACCACGTTATGATCGCAGAGCCTTATACGATCATGACCTGAAGATCCTCCTGGATCATGACTCCCTTGTTGAGAAGGAGCCAACCCCTGTTGCGACCTCTTGATCAAACTGGAGATATGGAAATTGGGCTTGTCCATGTTCTTTGGTGTACCACTTTGCCGCATGTACTTGTTGACCTTTCCGACCGATTTGAAAAGTCTCCTTTGTGCCACTACGGGTGGTAGTCACCTTCTTCTCCAAAATCACATCTTCGCGTAGAGGTTCGTCTCATTAATAGACCAAGTCTTCAACAAATAGTACTATGGCATCTGGCTCATCATCCAGCATTGAAGGCTCGAAGAATTTGAGGTGCTCAACATTGACAACTGAGTAAATATCCATATATGGAGGTAACTCGAGCTGACAAGCATTATTACCCACTTCCGCAAAATCCGAAAAGGAACATAACAAATGGGTTTGAGTTTCTTACCTTCACCTTTAAGTATCTCCTTACTCAGATGTAACCATACCATATCACCTTCTTGGAATTGAGCATCAACTCGGTGCCGATCATGCCGCGCTTTGTACTTGAGTTGTGCTTGCAACAAGTTCTGTTTAACCTCACGATGGAGCCGTTGAATACCTTCCACGAACTTTTGTGCTCGATCCTGATCAGATGCTTCCTTGCTGTTCTATGTTGAGGTAGGAATCAGAAACTCCATGTCAAAAGGACTCTGTGGTAGAAATCCTAAACAGACCTCAAACGGCAACTTTCCAGTCAAACCATGCATTGCTCGATTAAAAGCAAACTGTAGGTACGGTATGCTTTCATCCCAGGTCTTCGGATGCTTAGAGTTAAAGCCCCTCAAGAGATGAACAACTGTGCTATTTACCACCTCGGTTTGACCATCAGTTTGAGGATGAAAAGCCGTACTCCTCTTTAGCTTGGTGTCACAATCAAACACAATAGAAGTCAGCAGTCCGAAGTGTGTCCAAACGTGTTGAAAGAATACCCGAGCTGCTTCTTCTCCCGTGATAGTCTTTCGACAAGGCATAAGAATAATCATTTTGGAGAACCGATCAACGACCACAAAGAGATAGTCATCGCCACATCGGGTCTTAGGCAATCCTCCCAAGAAATCCATGCATATGCTATCCCATGGTCGCAATGGAACTGGTAAAGGAGTGTACAAACCTAGTTTTCGGTTTGTCGGTTTCGAGATGCTGTAGAGACCACAACCTCGAACAAAACTAGCCACATCTTGCTGCATACACGGCCAAAAGACATGTCGGTGAAGATTTTGCAACGTCTTTGTAACCCCAAAGTGACCAGCTACCTTCGATGTGTGCGCTTCTCGCAACCATTGAATTCGAGGTGCTCCATGAGGTATCCAAAGTAAATTGCCCTTGTACAAGAGTCCTTCTTGACGAACGAACTCCCTAGGTTTCCCTGTTTCGAGCTCAGTCAGTGTTGTTGAAAATCAGGGTCTTCACTGTACGTAGTGACATAGTCATCATGACATGAGGGCTCGATCTGCATAAACGCTGATAAGTAGAGGGTCGTAATTGGTGGTCGCGACAACATGTCCGCCAATTTGTTGTGTACGCCCTTCTTGTACTTAATCACTAGATTAAACTGCTGCAGATACGACATCCACTTCATGTGCCGAGTTTGCTGTAGCTTGGACTGAGTTTGCAATATTGCAACGGTTGGTGGTCGGTGTGGACAACAGTCTCTTTACCCAAGAGGTAACACTGCCAATATTTCATGGCCTGATGCAGTGCACACAACTCGTTATCGTACGTCGAGTAGTTTTTCTGAGCTCCCTGGAATAACTCGGAGTGATATGCCATTGGTCGACCTTCTTGCATGAGTACTGCGCCCATCACATAACCCGAGGCATCGGTTTCTAGTTGGAATGGTTTCTGTAGATTCGGCAAAGCTAACACAGGCACCTCGCTGATCTTCCTCTTCAAAAAGAGAAATGTGTCCTCATGTTTCCCTGTCCACTCGAATATCTGATCGATCCTGGTTAATAAATGCAATGGAGAAGCCACAATTTAGAAGTGTCGTATGAACTTCCGAAGGTATTAGCATGCTCCCACAAAACTACGCACGTCCGTAACTATTTGCGGTCGCGCCACTCGCAAATCACTTTTACCTTATCCGAGTCGATTTGCAATGTACTGTTGCCGACCATAAATCCTAGGTAAAGTATAGTTTGCTGACCGAACTCGCACTTCTTACGGTTGAGGTGAAGCCGATGTTGCCGAAGTTGTTCGTACACCTTTTCGACATGAATGAGGTGCTCGTCCCACGAACGACTATAGACCAGTATGTCGTCGAGGTAAACGATCACAAAGTCACCGATGAACTGTCTCAATATGTCATTCATAAGACGCATGAAAGTAGCCGAGGTGTTGCAGAGGCCAAATGGCATGACCAGCCATTCGAACAGACCTTGTCGTGTTTTGAACGCGGTCTTCCACGTATCCTCCTCTCGGATGCTGACTTGATGATATCCTGACTTAAGATCCAATTTAGAGAAGACAACAGCATGCTTCAATTGGTCTAGCAGGTCGTCAATACGAGGAACGGGGTACTAGTTCTTGATGGTGATCTTGTTCAGTGCTCAGTAGTCGATGCATATACGCCAAGTCCCATCTTTCTTTGGCACTAACACCACAGGAGATCCACAAGGTGAACTACTCGGTTGAATGACACCAACGTTCAGTAACTCACCAAGTTGTCTCTTGATCTTTTAATTCTCCAATACTGAGTTGCGATATATACTCAGATTGGGAAGTGTTGCTGCCTTACACAAGTTGAATTTCGTGCTCGACTGGACGTTTCGGCGGACGACCCAGGGTACTCTCGAACAGATCACTGTACTTCTCCAGCAATCCCGACAAACAACCAGAATCCTCTCGGCATGCCAACGACAACGTTGGTCGAGACCAACACCTTGACCAATGGGTCGAATTATGACAAGCACGTACTTATGACATGCATTGACAATTCGTTTGGCTTGATTTGTAATAATCAAGTTCGAAGTGTTGACATGGATGTCTCTACTGATCACGAACTTAACTCCATCTTTGGTGAGGTCATACTCTTGCGCACGCCGATGGAAGTGAGCGTCTCGATCATACAGATACGGACTCCCAAAGACCACCTGACAGATATCGATAGGAACAATGTCGCATTGCCCCTCATCGATATATCGTGCAAAAATCGCAAACTTCAACACACACTGAATCGTAATTTATTGGTTCACATCAGATGTAAACCAACCCAGCGGATATGGTCGCGGGTGTGTGGTTGTCTTCAAACCAAGTTGCCGAATCAGTCCAGCGGAGACCTGATTTTTTTGACTTCTGAGATCGAATATTGCTGCGACCTTTTCGTGCTTCACCTGGATGTTGATGGTGAACAAGTCCTCCGTTGGGTGATGGTCGTTCGGTGGATCCGAACCCTTGTCCTTCAGCATTGCCATCAGAGACAAGGTCATATCCGCCTCATCAACCGAATTCACTCGGACAACTTCTTCGTCGGGTGAAGTCGCAATAGCTGTGGCTGTTCTTTTCCGTGGTCCGTTTTTCTTTGGTCGAAGTTCAGGATGAAGCTTGTAGTATTTGTCCTTGGTGTGTCCTGCGATTTGACAATGCTCGCAAAAGGCACCCGTGCCCGATTTCGAATCGTTCTTCTTCGAACTTGGTTTTGTTTTTGTCAAGGTCGCACTATCCTTCATTCCTTTGTCGCTGTGGGAACGGTTCTTTTTCTCGATTGCCATAGCAGTTGTGCTCGAGGTCGCGATGTCTTGGACGCCGAACAGACTTAGCTCAGTACTAATCGATTTCTGAAGTCCAGATGTGTATTTCCGAAATACCTGAGCATCGGACGGTGAGATGCCGATGACTATTGCTTGTCGCCGAAACTCCGTTGTATAGTCCTGAACAGATTGGTCGCGCTGTTGGTACAATCTGTGCCAACGTTCCCATCTCTCCTCCAGGTAATCCATCGGATAGAATTCTTGTCGCAGGAGTCATTTGAATTGACCCCACACAAGGTTGTCAGCTTTACCACTGGCGACAAGGACCTTCCACCATGTCTTGGCGTGGTCTTTCATCTTTAAAGGTGTAAATTTGACCTTTTGAGCGCTATTGAACCCTTTCAGGTCAAAGTAGGTCTCAAGCTGATCGATCCATGAATCTAACTTCTCGACATCGATCTCCCCATCATATATGGGTATTTCAATCTTAGCGTCAACCTTGAAAGATCTGACAGCTAAGGAGGTGTTGGCAAGGTCGTCGGCCTTATGGTCGCCTTGATCTTCATCTTCGTCTGCCCTGCGCAAGTCTTCACCAGTCTTCACAACCACAACCTTCCCTACTCCAGGAGGTACAACCATGGCCTGCTGCTTAATCCAAGCAAGCACAGTTTCCATGTCGGCGGAGAGTTTAGCCACTTGTTCAGTTAGGTTAGCTTGAATGGAGGTATCGTCAGACATTGTCGGAGACGCGGCTGTAGGAACCATCAATTGATCGCCTGGAGTTTCGTCGGAAGTTTTGTAACCCTGACGAGTCTTCACCATCCACAGGACAGGATAGTTGCTCTGATACCAACTTGATCCATTTGAGACCTAGCCTTGGTTTTCGCACTAGACTCGCCCAGATGCTAATATGTGGAATAACGGGTTCTTACTCGGAAACACCAAAACCCAAAGGTTGATCGAACACAGTTCAAAGTAATTACATAGCTCTTTATTTCAAAGAGGGTTTTATACGTCGAACGTTAGACACTTGCCTACGTCGAAGGAACTATAAGTTGGATATATGATCCAAGACTGTAATAACATTCTATCATCTAAAGTAGACCTATTACAAGGTATTTGTAGTCCAATCGTATGAGTACGTATCAGACTCAATAACTTAAACGTAGTAGACTCATATAACTAACTAACCCTAAACAGATAAACTTAGTTATATCTATTCAGATCGGATTACAATTCCGAATAGAGAACGAATTCCTTTTCAAGGTCGCGAGACCTTTCCAAACTCGGTTATGATCACGGAACCTAATGTGACCACGTTATGATCGCGGAGCCTTATACGATCATGACTTGAAGATCCTCGCGGATCAAGCATAGTCCTCGTGACAAGAGGGCTTGATCTACATGAACACTGATAAGTAGAGGGCAGTAACTGGTGGTCATCACAACATGTCAGCCAGTTTATTATGTACTCCCTTCTTGTACTTAATCATCAGGTTGAACTACTGCAGATAAGACATCCATTTCATGTGTCGAGCTTGCTGTAGCTTGGATTGAGTTTGCAAATATTGCAAAGGCTGGTGGTTAGTTTGGACAACAGTATTTTTACCCAAAAGATAACAACGCCAATGTTTTACGACCTGATGTAGTGCACACAAGTCCTTGTCGTGGGTTAGATAATTCTTTTGAGCTCCCTGAAATAACTTGGAGTGATATGCTACTAGTCGACCTTCTTGCATGAGCATCGCGCCCATTGCATAACTTGAGGCATCGGTTTGTAACTCGAATGACTTTTGTAGATTCGGTAAAGCTAGAACATGAGCTTCACCGACCATGAATCCCATGTAAATTAGAGTTTGCTGGCTGAACTCCCACTTTTTACGATTGAGGCGAAGTTGATGTTGCCGTAGCTGCTCGAACACCTTTTCCACATGAACTAGGTGCTCTTCTCATGAACAACTATATACTAGTATGTCGTCGAGGTGATCGATCACAAAGTTGTCGATGAACTGTCGCAATACGTCATTCATGAGACGCATAAAAGTAGCCGGGGTGTTGTAGAGGCCAAACGGCATGACTAGCTATTCGAACAGACCTTGTCGCGCTTTGAACGCGGTTTTACACATATCCTCCTCTCGGATGCTGACTTGTTGATATCTTGATTTTAGATTCAATTTCGAGAAGACAGCAACATGCTTCAATTGATCTAACAGGTTGTCGATACGAGGAACTAGGTACCATTCTTGATGGTGATCTTGCTCAGTACTCGGTAATCGATGCACATACTCCAAGTCCCATCTTTCTTTGGTACTAACACCGCAGAAGATCCACAAGGTGAACTACTTGGTTGGATTACGCTATCATTCAACATTTCACTAAGTTGTCTTTGATCTCTTCATTTTCCAAAACTGAGTTGCGATACATATTTAGATTGGGAGGTGTCGCACCAGACACAAACTGAATATCGTGCTCGATTGGACGTTTCGGCGGATGACCCTAGGTACTTTCGAACAAATTGTTATATTTCTTCAGCCGTCCCGACAAACGACCAGATTCTTCTCGGCAAACCAATGAATGTGCTGCCTAGGGGTGTAATCGGATTGGATTCGGTCGGATAGTGGTCATACCAAATCCAAATCCTATTAACTTTAATCGAATTCGAATACAAATTCAGATATACTCGAATTCGGATACGAATCAGATAGTTATCAAATTTGAATTTGAATCGGAGTTTTTACTCCATTCGGATCGAATTCAAATATTATTCGGATTATACTATTGTTTTAAAGTTTTAGCATCATCTTATTTCTACAATATTTTCAAATAAATTTCAAGTTGAAGGAAATATGTATGAGACATTAGTTAATATCACATGTTACAAATTCACATGATACTCTTATATAACAGTTCACATCAAGCATCTAAACCCAATAAGTTCATTCAAAAATTACAACTGAACTAAGTTAATAAATTGAGTTCGGCAACATATGCCACTAAATTAAAGAGGGGACAAGATGAGAAGAGGTCAAAAGTAGCTGAAGTTGCATGCCAAACGAAAAGGTTGAAAATCACCTGCAAATAAAAAGGTTCAAAATTATTTGGTTAAACAAGGATACAATTTTGTTTTTATCGGAGAACAAGAGTACATGAAAACACAAAGAAAAGCATGTGTAGTTGCCTAGTTGATAACTTAACATACCCTGATATATCTCATTTATCTTTGTCATTTATGTCATCAAATTCTAACTCTTGGACAATTGAAGCAACATCCGCTTTACCTACAATAATAAAACAAGTTAACTAATGCATATATAAGAAAAATAACAATTTTTTTTATTAATTACCTTTTTTAGTTGCCCTTATCCAATCCTTGATGCATATCAATGCCTCCACTATTTCAGGTTCTAATCGACTGCGGTACTTGATGAGGACATCAAAGCCCAAGGTTGATATGACCAAAAGAATTTTACTAGGCATGTAGTCTGCCGACCAAGTGGCAGTCCAACTTCGACCAAGCATCATTCTCAGAAAAGATATCCAATTTGATCATGTGAGTACTCGTTGGAAAGGTATTCAAAGAGCTATCCAATGCATCAAGAATCATTAAATTCTGACGTCGTATGCAACCAGGAGACCAAAAAGAGTAACGACTATACGAGAGAAAACAGTCCAGTCCGAATCCGAGAAAAATGATTTTGGGATTCTTTTATCTCTTATAGTATGTTAGGATTTATTTTGGAGTTGAATTAGATTAGGATTTGATTTCTAATTTAAACCTTCTATCTTTTGTAAACACCACCTCTATAAAAGAGAGGCATGGTCATTATTTCATGCAGATCATGAATATTGGAGATTATTTTGGTTAGACACCATGTGATTTTTATAAGAACCAAGAGAGAGTTCTTGCTACCATGTTTTTGTGATTTCCTGTGAATTGCACCTAATCTGTGCTACTGCGCCTTCGAGCGTCGTTTGTGTGGATTAGTTTTTCGGTTTGTGGACTAGCGATTGTTCGGACAGCAGGCTACAGTTGGCTTCCTCGTCGTTGGGTCACAATTCCACCAAGTTATCCAAGAATCCTACACCGTGAAGATCAGAAATCTCGTGTACTGATATCTCATGAAGTTGGTGCATATCAGTACTTGTCAATGACTCTCCCACTGGCGCTGAAGGTAGATTCAGATGCAACTGTTGTTACAGGAATGGCCAAAACATCTCGTGCAAGCAAGGAAAGAATAGGATACTTTGCACCTTGAGTATGCCACCAAGCCAAAATATCAAAGTGATCATTTTCAGGCCATTTCAACAATGGCTCGACTAAATACCTCTCCAATTCAGATTTCTCTTGATTCTCTTCATTGATATCCTTTAGGAAAGCACTCAGTTTTCTGTGCTTTGGCTCTTCATTAGGATTGAGGTCATGGAGGTGGGAAGAAAATCTAGCATAAGATCCAGTGGCAGGCTGTACAACACTAACTGACGGATCATTGTATCGAGATGCATATGCTTCGAATAACCTATCAACAAGGACATTCAAATCACAAATCTTGTCAACATCAGTATTGCCATAAATCTCTTGATAGTAAAACTCAACCACTTTCATTTTGTAGCGAGGATCTAAAAAACATGCAACTGCCAAAGCCACATTACTTAATTCCCAATATGATGAAGACACGGATGCCCGATCTTCTGGTGAGAAGGATAATTTCGATTTAATGGAGAGTGACCTTGGCGATCCGGCTACCAACCAAACAAGACTGGACGCCCTGGCAATCACTAAACCACACTCATGAGTCGTTATCAACCGTTCCAAGACACGGCTGACCTGATCACGAGGATCGATTCCTGCAAGCAACCAAAGAACAAGCAAGAACAAGATAAAAGCAATCTGAAATTGCAAATATGGATGAAGCATACGATAAATTTGAGGTTGTGTAACTTGTAGTTGTTAATCTAGCCGACACAAGAATACAAAGATGAAGTTTCACACATGGCAAAAACTAATCTAAATAAAACCTGAGGAAGAACAGGAAGGGTGACGGCCATATGTAACAGGGGTGGCGGCCAAGGAGGTGGACGTGAAACCCTAGGGGTACACGGGCCTTGGGCTCAAATTAGAGGTGGCACAGCACCCGGCAGAATCTGTCCGTGAATTATTTTGTCGATTGCGGGCGATCCAGACGGAATTTTGCATTGGGGCCAGATCCATTGGAAAGGTGGCGTCGTGGGCTTCTCTATAAAGTGCTCATTCACCCCAAACGGACTCCGTACATGGTCTGGGCATCCGTTTGAAGTTGGACTGCTGCTGGCTGGCCGAGCTGGACTTGCGGACGAGTTGGCCTTGATCTTGGGCTGGACTTGATGCGTCGTGAGTTGCTCCACCTTTGATGTAGCTCGCTGATCCTCCGGTGTGGGTGTAGTGAATGGCTCAGCACATGGATTCATGCTGACTTACTGTTCTCCTTGATCTTCTCATGGCGGCGAGGAAGTAGTGGAAGTAGTGGATGGAGCCTTGTTCATATTCGAGCTAGTGATGTCCTCGTCACAATACTTGTCGAGCTTTTCCTTCATAGCTCTTGCCATGGAAGTAAGAACTCATCATCCATTTGGAGCCACTCAATAAGTACGATGTGAATTTCACAAAACTCTATGAAGAACAAATTTTCAGTTGGATAGGAAGAACATGATAAAATTTTAGTGACATTGAAAAAGTTCTTCAAGCACTTACACAACAATTTTGCTTTTTCCCACTCATCTCTATAAGGAGCACAATGTCCATATTTTTCTGGGTTTAGCAAAGCAAGCCATTGGAAAGCTTTCTTATAGTACAATGCATTGCTAGCATCAAATAGGTGGAATTCCACCTAGTAGCTACATCTTGAGAGAGACCCTTTGTTGAGTCTAAATCTAACTCAGAAACTTGCTTTTGAAAAAACTCAAATTTCAAAGGAGAACTCTTAATAATAGTAATTGTGAAAGTGAATGTTATTGACAGCTTTCCAACCATTTCAAACCATCCCTTGCAATGAGATTAACAATGTGAGCTGCACATCGAACATGAAAGAACTTGCCATGACAAATAAGGGAATCATGCTCTTCAAGGGTAGAAGTAATAGTCCTAACACAAACCTCATTTGCAGAAGCATTATCCAAAGTTAAAGCAAATAGTTTTTGATCAATATTCCAAGTAATCATGTTTCTGACAAACACACTACTCAAGTTTGCTCCTGAGTGCCTCCCTTCCAAATGTATAAAGTTTATAATCTGCTTCTGAATTTTCCAATCATCATCAATAAAATGACAAGTAACACACAAATAGCCCTTATTTTGATTGGAGGCCCAAACATCCATTGTGTAGCTCAAACGACATTTAAGAGAGGATAAAAAATCAAACAACTTCTTCTTCTCTTCTTTAAAAATATCCATTATATTTCTCCTAGTGACATTGTGACACTTCAAAGGAAATGGGAGGCATAATGATGTAATGAAATCATTAGTATACTCATGCTCCGAAAAATTAAATGGATATTCATGCATGATGATTGCAAGATGATATTTATAGACTCTAATTTCCTCATTGTACTTCCAACACTGTAAAGTGCTTTCCTCTCCTACTTTTCCAAATTTAATAACAGTTTGTTTAGACTTATCATGCTGACTTTTGTAGTGAGATCTCAAATATGTCGTACCAAGTTTGCTATCAGTGGAGAATTTAGCCTTGCAATAGTTGCATTTAGCCATAGACTTCATCACAACCTTGTCATTCACTTGAACTTCATTTTGCACTACTGTTAAGTGCTGCCAAACTTCTGAAATCTTCCTCCTTGGAGGCCTGCTTCTATTTTGGGTTGGTGATTTATTTCTAGTAGTAGTATTCTCAGTCCCAACATCATTTGATGTCACTGACGGAGATTTGTGTATACCTTTTAGTGGTCGAATGAGACTACAAAGAGAGAGCCAAATCATCTTCCTTCCTGTGATCGTGGGACATCACAGGAAGAGATAATAAGGAAGTCTAAGATATTCTAGACTTCATCCAACCCTTACAGATGTTTATCTTGTAGATACGATCACTAATCCTTATGATCGTAATGCTTATCATCCAAAGAATTCATAGACTCTATTACCTACGATCACCCTTTTCGTAGAGATGAGGTCGTAGCCAATACACGACCAAATGCACACTATTTACCTTGTCAGTGAACAAAAACCTGGAAGCCCCTTTAAAGGACTAGTCGAAGGCTCATTAGCCGACCACAATCTAAAGGCCTGATGGTTACGCTTATTCGACCATACCAGATGGTTATTCGACAATATCCAGTGGTTATGACTATTCGACCATACTTAACGGTTATGTTTATTCGACCATGACCTTTGGATATCGTGATCCTTTATTTCTCCAGGAATGTCATAACTCCCTGATACGGTAACCGTCAAGAGGATAAATGCACATACAATAATATACGCGCAGCCACTCATAACTACACATCAATGACCAGAGCACGTCCTTCGCCCGGTGACCCTTCAATTCTGTAACCGACGACCTTCGACAAGCTATAAAAGAGAGAGGTCGAGGATAGAGAAGGAGACTAAACTGGAATTTGGAACAACGAAGCCCCTAACAGCTAAGAGAATAGGAGAGTAGTTTTTAGTTTATTCGAGAACATCTCTTGTTCTTCTCTGTAATTCTTTACACTCTTAGTGAAACCACAACATGAGTAGGGCTATTACTCAGTCTTCGAGGGCCCGAACCTGTATAATTCATGTGTCTCAGGTACATCTATATTTGCGGTACTTCCTATGGGTGATTGTTAGAAGTGCTTCCCTGTGTGAATACTTGATCTTGTGTAAGTTCGTCTTGGAACCTTGTTCCAATCGTCGACAGCTGGCGCCCACCGTGGGGCTCCGTCAAAGCATTCTTCTTCATCACCTGAGGTTATCGTATCTATAGATCATCATGTTTTGTTTGCATGATTCCGAGAATGATTTTGATCTGAAGGATTGTATCGACATTGACATGGATGATGATACTCTTCTTATGGAAGAAGACGATATTCCCTCATAGCCTTGCGCCGAGGAGAATCTTTCCCAGGACCTGGTTATCGACTAGGAATCAAAGCAAGCAATTCACTCATCTTCAGTGAGTCCTCCCACTACCGAAGGTGATTATGAGTTACAACCGATCACCTTGACTAATGCAGGTGTTGAGGATCCTGATGTTTCAACATCAAAGATGGCTAAGTCCAACGATCATCAGGCGCTAAGTCTGGAAGATTCTACTCCAGATAGCCTTTATCCTATCTTCGATTTTGAGCGTGACTCGGATGAAGAGGATATGTTTTCTCTGTCTGAGGTCATGGCTCCTCGAGAAGTTGCTGGACTTTCTAAGGAAACTCCCGAGCAATGTCTTGCTAGGGAGGAGGCAGACTGTAAACAACAAGATGATGAAGCTCGCGAGCGGTGAGAGGCTGAGTTTCGCAAGTCTACAGAGGAAACTCTGCGTCTTGCACAATCTCGCCAAGATACCACCATCCGTGACTTTGGTCTAGGAACATCTCATCAATGACATCATGATGGTCGTAGACGTGATCGAATGCCGCTCTCTGCCCTGGAGTACTCCCCGACAGCTGACGCGATGCTTGTAAGAACACCTTTGGCTCCTCGAAGGAGTATGCAAGATCGCATCCGTGTGATCGCGGAGGCACTCCGCAACCCTCCTGCTGGTTTCGCCAATGATGATGAGGTGACATTCACAAGAGTTCTTGCAGAAAACCTCGATGGACTTGCCCCAGATGTAACTCCTACCGCATCATCGCGCTCGATAAACTATTCCCGGGAATAGAGTAGCACTCATCATAGCCATAGGAGGCGTACTCATGCCCGATCAGCACCAAACATCACGGTGATGATAAGATCCAGAGGATTGATCATTCCCGTGGTCGTGCTTGTGGTCCGGCGCGTTGACGATTGGGGCAATGACAAGAAGTTCCTCATGCCACTTCTTTCCACGGACACGTTGATGGTCGTGATGATCGACAGCCACGTACTTCTTACGTAGGCTATAAAGCTTTTTTGCGTGGACTACGAGCAGTGGTCTGGCTGGACAAGTTCAAACCTGGTATGATCAAACGGTTTGATGGAACCGAAAATCCATCAGAATTCCTTCAGATCTATATCGCTGCCATCCAGGCAGTAGGAAGAAACAAGCGAGTAATGGTAAATTATTTGCCTACTCTCCTTGAAGGTCCAGCCCGGACCTGGCTATTCAATCAGCCGGAAGGATCAGTCTATAATTGGGAAATGTTGTGCAATGCCATCCTCAACAATTTCCAGAATTATCATGAGAAGCACGACAAGGAGAATGATCTTCATCGTCTTCGCCAGACTTCGACCGAAACCCTTCAGCAATTCGTCAAGAGATTTGTGGGAGTAAGAAATACTATTCCCAACATCTCTGACTGTTCGGTTAACAGAGCCTTTAAACACAACGTTTGATATCAAAGATGTATGGAGGATTTGAACACCCATCCACCACAATTAGTGTCAGAACTTTTCGACATAGCTGATTGATATTTTGATGCAGCTGAGGCTGTGGAATGGAATAGAATGGTGGATAAGGGTGATTTACCCCCTCAACTTGGTCTTAGCACAGACAAGAAATATAGTTCTGGCAAGAAGTCTAGACTATCTGTAGGTGGGAAGAATAAGAAATCGAAGAAAGATGGAATTGATCAACCTCAAGTGGTCGCCAACCTGGAAAAGCAACTACAAAACAAAGGTAATAAAGTTCCCTTTAAGACTAACCAGCCTTCTTTTGGTGGACACTCGAGCGACCATGCAGGGAAGCAAAATGGCTCACAGGGAAACAAGAAGTGGTGTCCACAACATCGAGCTCCAGGACACGACCTCCAGAATTGCCGCACTTGATTGAAGCGCATGGAGGAATTTTACCAAGGTAAAGCCCCTATGCCTACACTACCAGGAAAAGGGCAACCTAGTGAGAACCAAGATGCAGATGGAAATGAAGACATGCCATGTGGAGAAACAACAACGGCTGCGACCTACGGCTCAAACAGAAGCTTTACAAAACTTGTGGAAATTTCGATGAGACTTCTGTAAGAAGCTAGGGCTCGAGACGAAGGGTTTAAAAACCCACTTCCCTTGGTTCCTTCACCACGGTTCACGTCGCACAGCAAAAGGTGTTTTTCGCATTAAATGCACGTCAAAACAAACCTGACACGCACACTCACAGTCTTGCGAGAGTTCAATGGGAAGTCGAACCGACAAGATGCCTTTTTAGAAGCTGAAACGTCTTTTTTAAAGGGAAAACGCCTTTTCCAGTGAAAAGATAGCCTTTTCACTTCGACTTTGGGGGCTAGTATATAAAGATTGCCGCTCTCATGATCGCCCATGACCATGCTACGACAATCATTTCATGATCGCAAGTCATTCCGTGATTGCACGTAGCACACCTACCTTTCCATGATCGTGATAGTCATTCCATGTTCGCACACGACGCGCGTACCTTTCTATGGTAGTCAAAAGCTAAGGAATGAGATAATACAGCGGTCTAAGAAAATACTAGACGTCATTGACAAGAAAAAAATTAATTCTTCATTAAATTTTTTCATTATTTACAAAAACAAAAAATACAAAGGGCCATACTAAGGATTGGCCTTAGTCCTAACTGCATCTAAGACGAAATCAATTTGACTTGCAACCAGGACGCAGGACTCCTCCAGCGACAAGTTGTCCTTCTTAGGGTCAACCACGTACGCTTCAAGGAGCCCCGCGACCTCCCTCAGTTTTGTGAGGGTATCATTCATGGTGAGACCACAGCCGGCGATGGTTACATCCACGGCGTGCTTCTCCTCACGCACAAGCTTCTCTTTTTTTTGAGCGAGCCTCGCGGTCTCCCTAGCCAAGTCAAAACTTGCCATCAAACGCTGAAAGTGCTTGAAGAAGTCATCCAAGTCGAGCCCCCGCCGGGTGTACTTCTCCCCAAGGAGTTTGTGCTCCTCCTGGAGGGCCCGTAGCTCGGCCTTGACCTTGTCCAGCTCTTCCTAAGATTCACGACTCTGCACAAGACCATCAACTTACTCCGAGGTAAGAATCAACTATCTAGGATCAGCCCAAAAGTCAAAAGTCCTTACCGAGGAGGACAAGGGCGAAGAAGCTGTAGTGGGGCCAAAGGCTTCCTCATCCTCTGTCGAGAAGGGAGAATGAGGCGAAGCTTGTCTGGCCATGGTCTGCACCTGAGCCACAACTCCAGGGAATGCTCGGGTGAAGCCTGGTATGTAGCAAGCTCATCAAGCTGCATCGGGCTCTTCGATGAAGATCCCCCAGATGATCCAAGATCATCACCACAGCACTTCCTAGAGACAGTCGAGCTCTCAAGCGGCTGCATAAGACAAAAAGCCTTAGAGAAAACTACATCTCAAGAAGAAGCTTGCGCCAATCTACCAAGAGAGGATTACCTCTTGAGAAGAAGGCACAACACTAGTTCCTCGCACTCCCAAATCTTCAACATTCTCCTCCCCAACTTCCTCGCCAATCTGGTTTGGGGATGCCATTGACTCGGAGGGTTTGAAGACGAAAGGTTTTGAGACTTAGAGAAATTTGTGGGGGAGTTGAAAGTACCATAGCAGGAGAATGGCTATTTATAGACCCACTTAGGTGATGCTTCAACTTCCTGGCCTTGGACACAGTGCGAAAACCTCGAGATCCTAACTAGTTCCTGCAGCTCATTCCTCGAGATGTATCAAGGCTATCACCGGTGTAATGCGACATGGGAATTCGAAGCGACGAAGCACTATTAAGAATTTGAAGCGGCACACCATTAAAGTGGGTCTTTGTCACTTCAAATTTGGAGGTTAGCTGACAAAGATTGTTAGCTATTTTTAGGCCTCCATGGTCACAATGGCGCCACATGGTCGCACATAACTATGGCCGCGGCTCTCCGTATGGTCGCCAAAGGCCAGAAGGAAGAACGTTGGGTAATCCAAGGGCATTTTGGATATAACTCAAAAATCATATTCATTTCGCGCAAAATCAAGACATTTGTTATCTTAAAACCTATGTCTTATACTGTATCCAAGGATAATATGGTCGTAGAGATAGTCCCTATGACCATCCTCTCTCGCAGATACAAGAACTAATCTTAGCACCGTGGTCACAGTACTACGCAATCACCCCCCGAACATTACATCATCATGATCCTTATGATTGACTCTGAGATAATCATAAGTCCTTGACAAGGGAACCGTCGAAAGAGGTTAAGACGGTAAGGCAGTTCCTCGACGACCAAGTCAAGACTGCCAAACCGCCACATTCCCATGATCTACGACAACTACCACACCCACGACCTCACAACTACCACTCCGGGATGGTTAGGAGAGATCGTGGGGCGTGCCTTCAGGAGAACAACCGATAACCTCTTCGGCAAGTATAAGAAGGCCTTCAAGGGAGGGATCACGGGAAAGGGGGAATCGACCACAGAGAGAAGACTAGGCTTAGCAAAGATAGGATTAGTTAGCTACACATTGTAACCACCTCTCTATAACTCTATTTTCCCACATAGTCAATTACACAGGACGTAGGGTTATTACCCAACTTAAAGGGGGCCCGAACCTGGATAATTCTTGCTCCATGTGCCTTTGGATTCGTAAATACCTTGAACATCTTGAGAATCTGTCTGATTGGCCTCATATCTTCTAACTCCCTTTTTTGCATAAGATCGACAGAGCGACCCAGAGTTCCAATCGTCGACATGACCCTTGCTCGGCCTGGAGCACAACCTGTACCACACGTCGTGCTCAGCTCGGTTTCCTAAGATATTTTGGTCGAATATGTTCGGTTTTGACTCAGATTTGTCTGTTCTCGCTCCGTTTGAAGCTGAATTTCATCTCTTGCATGTCAATGAGTTATATTTGGGCACGTTAACCCATTGTATCATAAATATAGAAGCTTTTGACTTAATTAGATATGCTTTTTACACACTTTTAGATGTTTTTAGATACTTTTCTTAGTTTTAGTTTAGTAGAGCCCCCTTCTCTATTTTTCCTGCACATGTAAGTCGACAAGGATGGCAGACTTAATTTTGAAGCAATTAAATAAGTTTTCTTTTATTTCTTATTATTCTTGTATTTTATGGCTTTTTGCGAGTAATTCACTTCTAGGGTCAAGGATGACCTAATCTGGAAGGCGTAATTTTTCTCGGTCTCGAGCTTAAGTTTTGCAGTTAGTTCCTTGTGTTGTTTTCCTCTAAACCCTAAATTCTCGTTTTGGCAACAAATGTAACAGTTGAGCCTTAGCAAAAATTTAGGCGAGTTCTTGAGTCCTTAGCGCTTTGACGCAGGATTCTGAACAAGGGAGAGGCCTCGTCAAATGTAACAGTGGAAGTGATCCTCTCACTGTTGTACCAGCGACCGTACTGGTAACTTAATATGTCTTGGAAAACAATGGTAACTAGCTTGCAATTCTCAGACCATGGATAGAATACGCCCGATGGTTATGAAATTTTTGAAACCCTAGGTTTTCCTTTCTACTCTTTAAACCCTAGATTTCATACTTGCTATTTATTGCTTTAAACCTTGGATTGATAGCTTTAATTGTAGATTTAGTTGTAGAAAAACAAACCCCCAATTCATTCAAACTTAATCAGTGATCCATTAACCTAAAAGACGAATACGCTTGTTACTCATGGAATTCGACCCTCAAGTGCCTAACATTCAACCATTCGCTTGCCATTATTACTACATCCGTCGGCGCGCCATGACCCAAAACCTCGCAAGCGCAGTCAACGAGATCAGTACTACAGCCCAAGAATTTTGAAAATAGGGTATTTAGGGTAAAGTGGATAGTAACCGTTTTGGAAAATGACTAAAATGGTTGAAACAGGATTTTAGGATTGGAATTTGAACTGGTGGTAGAAGGAGAATATGTATTAGGGTTAATTAATAGTAGGATGACCCAGACAGATTTAAGTTTGGAGCTCAAATGAAAGAAACTTAGGTTTGGCGAGGTTTAGGGTAAAACACAAGAAGAACTCAATTCGAAAATGATGGAGATAAGATTCGAGATTCGAATCTTAAAAAAATTACATCTTTGAAAGGTTTGGGCTGAGTTGAACCTAATGGCATAGACGGATCTTCGATCAAAAGTCTCTACACTGGATTTGATATAATCAAGTTGGTTGCACAATACTACCTAATACAACAAGATTGAAATCTGGAGGTCGAATGGAAAATCAAACCACATATTCTTGAAGGAGACAATGAGACAAATAAAACAATGCAGTCAGATTTTCAATCAAAGCTAACTAAGGCTGAAAATGACATAGCATGTTAGTGGGACATACACACACCCATATACTATAGTAGTGTCAGTTGTTGGCATTGGACGCGATCATTAGCATAGATGGCGCATGGTCTCATCGGCGGCTGGCTGGACAATGGCTTCAGGGGCTATGGAGCTTGGCTAGCGGTGAACACGAAGGACAAGGTTGGCAAACGCGGCGCTCGGTCGGTGACCACCAGATTGGCGGCGGAGTTCATATAGGCGACGATCGATGACAGAAACGACTGCGAAGTGACTAAAGACGACAATGAGGATGTCTATGAGGATGCTGGAGCGATGGGGATGACAATGGAGGCGATGGATTGGTCGGCAAAGTGGTTGAGGTGGCTCCCCACGGCGAGGCGGCACGACACAGCATGTGTTGCGGTCAGGACGTCAACCGTGGCCCTCTGGGGGCGATGGAATGACCAAGAAGGCTTAGGATGGGGATGGGGACACACTGGAGATGGTGGAACATAGAGCAATCGAAAAATGGTGCCCGGAATTGACGGAATTTTGACGACGGCCGAGAAAAGGGGACGACGGCAGAACTCCGGCGTACGACCACAGGACGACTTGAAACTTAACAGGAATGAGATTGGGAGTTAGGCAAATCAGGTGACGAGGACAGATCTGGGAACGCATGGCTGGATCGATGGGACGACAACGGCAATTGGCGGTGACAAAACTTGGCTTGCGTGGAAAATGGTACTCTAGCAAGCAAATGTCTGGACCCCAATTGTTAAAAGTTCTCAGGGAAGTGATGAGGATACAAATGACATACCAGGACAAGCAAAAGGTGCTCGGAACTAGGCGAATGACACTGGATGTCATGGTTGTCCACTCTCGAGAGCACTCTGGCCTGCCAGATTGAGCAGAAGAGAGCTTCTAGCCATCATTGTATGTACAAAAATGCACGAAATGCAAAAAGTTCAATTGCTAACTCTTTCTAAGTAAATTTACTACACTCCTATTGCCTTACTTGGTGAAGATGATCTGTAATGGGGAGATACACTCTATTTCTTGGCTTATATGCAGTGACATTGGGTTGTTTTGCTTGTTGGAGAAACTTTGGTCTGAGGTGTAATGTATCTAACAGGAGTATTTTGGTCTCTACACTATAGTGGTTGTACAAATGGTGAGGATAGAGGTGTAAATGCACATAAAATATCCATAAAACCTTGTCTAGGGGCTTGTTTGTGATTTTAAAAGCTGTGGGGACTGATTTGCAAAAGTTGCTGGACTAAAAAGTTGTAATTCTGGTTACTTGTGCTAATTAAAATATTATACAATTTTTATAAGAATTTTCTATGTCTTTTGGATATTAAAACAAACCCTAATTGCATGCTTTTAAATAAAAATAGTGTCATTTTTTGTCAATTAATTGTTTCATTTTATGCATAAAAATCATGGCATGATTGGCTTTCAAATATATTATGCATTAAGATAAGATGGAGCAGATGACTAGGTATATTTGCAGATGGATAGGAACAAGCTGATAGAGAAAGGAAAAAAATTCAGTTGAGTTGAAACTGGAATGAGCTGAATTTTGAGGAGGATTGATCTGAAAAAAATTTTAAAATGGGGGGTAAAAGTAAGGTTTTTGGGCTGTTATAGTGAACGTCAGCGGTGTTGGTGAAGAGCGTTAAAGATGATCGGTGATGACGTTCTCGGCACCTTTCTTGTCCTTTATTTCCAAATCGAACTCCTACAGCAATAGAATCTATCGTGCAAGTCATGGCCTTGTGTCTATCTTGGTCAAAAAATACGTGAGAGCTACATGATCTATATACACAATATCTTTTGAACATATCAAATATGGTCGAAATTTGTCTAGGCATATACTACAAGTAATTCTTTTTCAGTTGTGGTGTAATTGATTTGAGCATCATCCAATATCTTGCTTACATAGTATATAACATGTAAAACTTTATTCGTTGGTTGCCTTAAAACAGCGCCAATCGCACAATCACTAACATCACACATCAATTCAAAATATTCATTCCAATTTGGAGGTTGGATGATGGGAGTAGTGGTTAAAGCATGTTTCAATTGATTAAAAGCATCAAGACATTTGCATCAAAATCAAATGGCACATCTTTACCAAGCAATTGGGTGAGAGATTTAGTAGTTTTTGAAAAATTGTGAATGAAACGACGGTAAAAACCTATGTGTCCCAATAAATTGTGTATGCCCTTTGCATTGGTCGGTAATGGAAGACTCGCGATGACGTCGATCTCTGCCTTGTTGACTTCAATCCCTTGCTCAGATATTATATGGCCAAGCGTCGTGCCTTCTTGAACCATAAATTGGCACTTCTCCCAGTTGAGTACTAGGTTCACTTCTTCGCACGTGCATAAGACTTGAGAAAGGTTATGTAGACATTTATCGAACGAGGAACCATAAACGTGGAAATTATCCATAAAAAATTCCATTATTTCTTCAATTAAATTTGAAAAGATAGCCATCATGCATATTTGAAAGGTTGCTAGTACGTTACATAGCCCAAATGGCATTCGACGATACGCAAACCTCAAACACTAGCATTATCTTCAAACAACAAGCGGTAGTCAACCTATCCCCACCATACAATTCAACAAGCATTGATCACAAAAACATACAATTCTACACCCATAAGAGAATTCATGCCCGTATAACCTTAGAAATTACAACAAATTTGAAATCCTAACCAAAACCAAACACAAATCGCAACAATCATGATGGCAAATCCATATATGAGGCCATGCTCTATAGCTACGAGTGTGCAAAAACTCACTAAACCAAAATAACCAAGCCAAACCGAATTAAATTAATTGAAATTTTTGATTAATTTGTTATTCAGGTTTTAATTGGTTTTTATTATTAAAAGCCGAAATTTTTGTAAAACCAAAATAGCTGAACCATTTTTCATTGTTGCCAACAAACTACATATTATTTTAATTAGTACATTATTGCAATGATTAAAGAACAGTTTTGTTGAACAAATCTTGGTTTGCGAGAGTATAAGGATTATAGATCGTGTAATATTTGCATTTTGCTATTATACTATGTGGTAATGTAACAAACAAGGACTACCATTCGAACATATTTCTGAGTATTTTCATCTATACATTTTCATAGGAAGCAGGCAACATATGACAATTAATTCTTCTTGGAGTTCCATAACTCAGTTGAGGTTTGGAAACTAATTAGGGTTGCTAAAGAGATGTCAGAAGAAAATAGTACTAAAAGGCATGCAAAAATTGTTGAAGTGTTCAGCAATTTTTTCTATCGGTAAACACATGAGCTACTGATAGAACATAATATTTTTTTCTATCAACAAAGACATGAGATACCGATAGAAGATGTTTATGAACACCACCAAGATATAAAGTACATTATATGGCGATTGGATACAATTGATGACACATACAGCAGTATAGATAATTTCAAATCTCAAAATATGTTCATATGGCAATTAATTCTTCTTGGAGTTCCATAACTCAGTTGAGGATTAATTGGAGACTAATTCTTCTTGGTTTCAATGAGAGTGTAAAAAACTGAAAGTATTCTCTCTATTTCTCATTACATGGTTCATGTCCTTCCACATCCTAAGTTTTAATACTTGTTGAACTTGTATGACAAAATGAACACACATAGAAAACAGGGTACTGATTGTTTCTTGGCCTATGTAATATAGCAAACCAAATTGACACAATTAGAAGGAAGTATAATGTACAATTGACCTGATCATAATATGATTCAGCTGTAGTACAAGTCACAGCAGGGAACTAAAATAGGTGGTTTAGATGCCATGGAACAAGAGGATATGAAACATAACCAAAAAAAATAGTACTAAAAAGCCAAAAATTGCTGAAGTGTTCAGAAATTTTTTCTATCGGTAAACATCTGAGCTACCGATAGAACATAACAATTTTTCTATCGGCAAATACATGAGATACCGATAGAAGATGTTTATGAACACTCTGACATATAAAGTACATTATATGGCAATTGGATACAATTGATCACACATACAACAGTATAGATAATTTGAAATCTCATTATAGGTTCATTACAGCACTGAAACATATTATGTCAACCCTAGTTTAAATCAACAATGCCTGCGGAATTTACTAAATCCTACACAATAGGGAACCCTAGTTTAAATCACTATTACAGAAATGCTTTTCACTATCGGTTAAAAATCCACTCTACTATCGGTTCTCTTACCGATAGTGGTCGGCACGATAGTAGAGGGGAAGCACACTTCTATCGGTTCAAAAACCGTTAGTAAAACATCTACATTCCCAACGTTCACTAATCGCTATCGACTATTTCTTCTATCGGCTCGGATTTAAACCGATAGTATTGTTTACGTTTTTTCTATCGGCTCGTATATAAACCGATAGTATTGTGTAGGTTTTTTCTATCGGCTAGGATCTAAACCGATAGTAATCTAAATGTTTTTTTCTATCGGCTCTTATATAAACCGATAGTATTTTGTGGATACAGTTAGTACTGGAAACTTTATTCTATCGGTTGTTATATATAAACCGATAGTATTATGTAGATACAGTTAGTACTGGAAACTTTATACTATCGGTTGTTATATATGAACCGATAGTATTGTGTAGATACACTTAGTACTGGAACTTTATACTATCGGTTGTATGAACCGTTAGTATTTTGTAGACTCGTTTAGTATGGAAACTTTATTCTATCGGTTACTGCATATGAACCGATAGTACTGTTATATTTATTCTATCGGTTGTAGTATATAACCGATAGTAATATTAATTTTCCCTATCGGTTATGTAGTGGCACGGTTAGTACTAAATATTTACAAATATACATACAGCAATACAGAGATACATACAGCAATATACATACAGCAATACAGAGATACATTGGATCATTCATAAATACACCAATATTTACATATATTCAGCAATATTCACATATTGAATTTGTTCACAAATACACTAATACAGTAATATACACATGCATTGGACAGATTGAATTTATGCACATATTGATTGAGTTTATTCACAAATACATCAATGAATCTATTCACATATTGAGTTTATTCACAAATACAGCAATCAACACATTCAATATATATAGCAATCAACACAAGTCAGTTACTATCGATCGTTGATAGCCACTTCTTCCATGACATATTGAGCCCAAATTGTTCGCAGCTCCTTCAATTGGCCCAACTCATATTGCTCTTTCAACATGGTGCTTTGCATATATGCGTGTATGAAGTTAGGATCGTACGTCACATCCAATTAAAGTTCGACTTTGAGTCAGGAAAAATGTTACCTTAGGGAATTGGGCAAAGTTTCTCCTGATCAGGTCATACATGAATCTTATGACATAGAAGCCACATTCCCACGATTGTGGCTGCTGATGGCACTGGAAAAATTGCATATGCAAAGACATAAACCCACATTAACTCGAAAAAACTAATTAAGCTTAAATTAAAAGACTCATCATGAGTACTTCCATCCGTATTAATTACCTCATATTCTTTCCAAGAAATTGTTGTGCCCTTCGACGCGTCATGCCTCCCTCCAGCACTAGCATAATTTTTGAAAGCCCTGTATTTAATTTAGCATTGCCGGTTAATATGTTATTATTAATTAGCTAGTCAGAGAAAAATTTAAAACAACTATGTTACTTACGCGTCTATGTGCCATGTGAGGGTGAAAACATGCGCCACCTTGTCGCTCATCGAATCGAGGTAATAGACCTCATTCATCCATGGGCAAATGACGGCGAGGACTCAATGGCCCCTACATTGCATATATAAGCGAACCGTTTCATACATATGTTAGGCGTAACATACAAGAATGAGTTAAATTAGTAGGAAATGCACTAACCTTTGGTGGTACGGCGCAAGGATGAACTCTCGGTCCTGCTGCGCTAGTAGTGCCCTTGATATGTATTCCTCCGCATGTGCTTGGTCGTGCTCTAGCATCGTGAGGCTTATTTTCTCTGGGTCGAGGAAACCCACCTTGTCACATGCCCTCATCGACGCCAGCCTATACATCCACCTGGATGCAAAGTAGACATTAGTAAGTAGTGCATACAAAGTGATTAGATTTATGAAACGAACTGTGATAACTTCAGACAACAGCAAACTCACAGGACTCCAATCCGTATGATGGACATATCAAGCTCCCGCCAGTTGAGGAGGTCGAACAAATCCTCGTGGGCCACTGATATGCTCCCGGGCTCACAGTGAAAATGGGCTGGCTTGAAGTGAACCAAGAAGTTGATGTGGCGACTAGACCGGGTCAAGTACCACTCGTGGAGACTTCTGGTTATTTGATCCATATTGCGCAGAAGGTACTCCGACACGAGTGGGGACCCGTTCTTGAACGTACCCGGCTGGCTTTGTTTGGCCTTGCCTTTGGCCTTGCCCTTGCCTTTGGGCGGGGAGCGAGTGTATACCTTCGAAGGTTGGGTTGTGGTGCCGCCGGCCTCATTTGATGGCGAAGGGTTTGAGGCCGTCAGAGGAGGCATGGGGGCCGAAGGAGTTCGCTCATGCGTTGTGGCGGGGGTGGTGTCCTCAGGAAGTGAGCTGGTATCCATCGTCCACTTTAAGTACAAACACATAAGTTAGATTTTGCAAATTGAGTATATTAACTGAGTTGTAAGCTAGAATGGCTAGGGTTTACCTCCTGTAGTCTAACACCCTTCTTGGGCCACTGTATGTACGAGCCCAATGCCTTGCCAATTGTCCGCATTTCGTCCGTTGGGACGGGCAACGGAAAAGAGCTATAGCCCGGGAGGGCCATGTCCACCTGTACCTTTGCGAATCCAGGCTCCAGAGGTACGCAGTGGATCCGGACATCCTCCCAAGACTAGTATACGACCCCGTTTGCAACCGCAACAGGTTTGTCGCCTATGTTGATCAATAGGCTACAGCTCTCCGGCTTCTGCAATTTGCAACAATTATAACAGGTTAGCGAAACAATTCTAACGTAACGGGAGTGGCATCAGCCAAACTGCATATATAGCTCAAGAGTTGCAATACCTCGATCAGGTCCACCGGATCCACGTGAACCTTCGAGCCGACACTACTCGGCCTGGCAGCGTCGACCTCGGCAGCTGGATCTAAACCCTTGGACTGCACAACTCGACTGAGGCGTTCATACTTCTCGTTCATTTGAGCGAACATGTCCACGAATTGTGCAGTCACATCTGCCCGTATCTTCTGAGATAGCTCCACTTCCCTTTCCTTCCAGCTGCCAGCCTTCTTCGCCTTTTGCCCGGGCTCCGAGAAGCCTTCCTTCCATGGCACCACAGCCCCCACGGTTCGCGTCCGCCCTGGATGCTCCTTGTTCCCTAGAGCCCGGCTAAGGATGTCGTTCTCCCTATGGGGACTGAACAATCCCTCGGTCGCCTCCTCCGAGCAAGAGATCTGTTACATTGAAAGCTCTCCATTGTGAGGAATAAATATATACAAACTTGTGCGCACACTAGTGATCATAGTTAGCCAACTTACGAGTCGCTGCACGACCTCGACGTCCCTGGGGTTTGGGAACGCCACAATCCCCGTGGCCGACACGGTCCCTCTGGCCAGCCACCAACGCTTGCATTGCTGATCGCGGATCTCGGACAGTGGTAGGTCAGGGGAGTCGACGAAATTCGACGCCTCGTCTTCAACCTTCTTCCACTGCTCCTCCTTCCCCGCATAGCCGCGAGAGCCGAGCCAGTGTGGGTGGTCGTTCCTCCTCTGGATTGCCTTGTTCTTCTCGCTGAGGGCCTTCGTACCAGAAACAAGAAAATTAATGCACCGCTGCTTACTGCATACAATAGTGTAACCAAGCAAAGGAACCATACATACCTTGAACTCAGGAGTCCCCTTCTGTTGGGCGAATTGCTCCCATACCTCCTCCGTTATGAAGGGATACTTCTCGCATGGAGATTCGCCTTTAGCGAGGAAGGTACTGACGAGGACGCTCTTGAAGGTTTTCCACATGTTGTTCATGTCCTTCAAGCAAGCTATCTTGGGACCATCGTCGGGGATGTTCCACTTGGCCTGTTTCAAATGGTGCATATAAGCAGGACTTACCTAATCTCTGGGATAAACCAAGGGAATGTGATTACTCAAGAGTTCAGTGATTTTGATTAATTTTACCTTCACTTCCGCCCACAGCCTATCCCTCTCGTCGGCCTTGACGTCCTTCCAGCTCTGGACGGTGATCTTCACCCTTTCCTTCGCCAACAAGCCAACATAGGAAGCATAGTGGCCGGCGTTCTTCCCGATCGGTCTCTCGAACTGGTTGAAATCACATGAAAGATCCGCGCGTTTGGCCAAACGACCCAACATCGTCGCGCCTCGCGCCTTCCTCTTGCGCTGGGACGAGGTAGCGCCATCTACGTTCGCCCTCGCCCAATCACTACTATCAGCCGAGGAAGATGCCGACATGGCTTTACCTAAAATTCCATTAACAAACCATCAATTGATATGAAGAAAGGTACATGACAAAGTTCATAACTAAAATTGTTGTGCCCTACGCTAGTCTCTCTGCATGAACATAAAGTCTGTTGAAATTTAAATGAACTAAAATTTCAGATGAACATTAGAAAATGGGAAGTAATTAACAGAAAATTCAGATTAGCAGTGCAAACTATGACATACTCTATTTCCTATCGGTTTTCCAAATAAAACCGATAGTAATCAAGTTTGTAATCAGGAAAATTTAAAAGATTAGCAGTACAAACTATGCTAGACTCTCTGCAGGAACATAAAGTATGTTAAAATGTAAATGAACCAAAATTTCAGATGAACATAAAGTATGTTAAAATGTTAAAATGGGAAGTAATTAATAGAAAATTCAGATTAGCAGTGCAAACTAAGACATACTCTATTTCCTATCGGTTTTGAAAGGAAAACCGATAGTACTCAAGTTTGTATTCAGGAAAATTTAAAAGATTAGCAGTGCAAACTATACTAATCTCTCTGCAGGAAAATAAAGTCTGTTAAAATTTAAATGAACCAAAATTTCAGATGAACATTAGAAAATGGGAAGTAATTAACAGAAAATTCAAATTAGCAGTGCAAACTATGATATACTCTATTTCCTATCGGTTTTTCAAGTCAAACCGATAGTAATCAAGTTTGTATTCAGTAAAATCTATAAGATTAGCAGTGCAAACTATGCTAGTCTCTCAGCAGGAACATAAAGTATGTTAAAATGTAAATGAACCAAAATTTCAGATGAAAATTAGAAAATGGGAAATAATTAACAGAAAATTCAGTTTTAGGTATTTACTATCGGTTCTAACTAAGAAACCGATAGTGGACTACACTGTATGACAAATTCTTAGTGATTTTCATCAATTCTGTCATTCTCATAGCTATCAAGTTTGCTAGTGACAAATTGCTAGGAATTTTAATCTAGTTTTATATTTGTAATCCATTGAACGGGATATGAACCATTGCATACAAACTTAAGCAATACATGCGAGCGATTTGGTCAAGAACACTTACAGTCGATCGTGGAGTGGCCGGAGGCGGTGGCGCAATGCAGTGCCGGAGGCGGTGGAGAAACAGATTCCGATCGGCAATCGTGGCGCAGAGGAGCGAAGAAGCGAACGTCGGGGAATCTAGGGTTTTCCGCGCGAGTATTTGGAAATTGGAATGTGATCAATTGCACTGGAGGGAAAATCGTGCAAGGTTATAACCTAATGTATGAATATTTACTATCGGTTCATAACCACCAAACTGATAGTACAAACATGTAAGTTAGGGTTTTCCGAATGGGCACTTTTCACTATCGGTTTTATTACACCAAACCGATAGTAAACTAAGAACAGGGGATCATAACACAGTATAAATCACTATCGGTTATAAACAATAAACCGATAGTAAAAACATGTAAGTTAGGGTTTTCAGTGTTGGCACTGTTCACTATCGGTTTTATTATACCAAACCGATAGTAAAGTAAGAACAGGGGATCGTAATACAGTATAAATCACTATCGGTTATGAACGATAAACCGATAGTATATTTTAATTTCATATCGGTTTCACAGTTAAAACCGATAGTAAAATACAATATTATTGACCCTAAAGGATTTCCCTTAGAAGAATTACAGATGATCTCAGTACATCATTTTGCATTGTATTTTACTATCGGTTTTATGATAATAAACCTGTAACACCCCTGTTTTTCCCAACCCTGGCCTACCTTGACTATCTGCATATCAGGATGAGATCTTGGTGATACCAAAGTGTTACCCTAAAAAGCTGGCAGCCAAACTCCTTCATTCAAGTCATTTTCGCAGATCAATCCAAAAGATTCACAAATTAGTCCTTTTCAGATATCTGAAGAGCCCCAAAAAGGCTAAAAGCCACAGATCATTTCCAAATCATGATTTGATTCAGTGAAAACCTTCCCTTCACTATTCTGAACATTTTTCCCTTCTGGAAGAATTTCCAAAACCCTTCCGAAACCCTAGTTTCAGCCTTGTCTAATTTCTAAAATCCAGATTACCCTAATTACCCTGTTTTCAGTTCATCTCAAAACTTGCCTAAATGTCCAAAATTTTGTCATCCCTAGCTGCTGATCAATATCTTAAACCTTGTGGATTAATTTAGCAAAATCAAAACCCTTTCTACCTAAGCCAAATGCCAGATTTACAGATTGGTCCCTGGAATCAAGAATTTGTAATTGCAAATCAGCCCTTCTAGTCTTTTGCTGCTGTTTTCGACCAGCGCCTGGTCGTGCCCTCGACCAGTGCTGCATCGCCGGAGCCGCGCCGCGTTTTCTCGCCGCAGCTGCTCACCGCCGGCCATCGCTTCTTGTCGCCTGCACTTGTGAGCAAATGAACCACCCCGCGCGCACGTGCCAGCCACCAATACCGCGCCATGACCAGCGGATAAACGCCCGCGCTCCAGAGCATCGCATTCGCGCGCGCAACCGTTGCCGTGGCAATTGCATGCGTTACGTGTCGTTGCCGGAGCTTTGCTACTGCCTCCGCATCTGCGCCATCACTGGTGAAGTCCCAATGCAATCGACAAAGCCTGTAGAGCAGCTACACCGCCAGTGCGCAATCACATCGCCGGTCACCGCTGTCGCAGCTGCACCCGGCCGGTCTCGTCCCTGGCACAAGTTCTCTCGCTGTTTCCCCCTCGCAAGCTCCGCCTCATCGCCTATTTAAACCCCTTCAGCGCTGTGAAGAAGTACAACGCCAGGACTTAGCCATTTTTCCAGTTTGCTCACTGTTTCCCTTTCTTCCCCGACGAGCCGATTCTGAGGCCATCGACGCCAGAGCAAACCACAGCCCCTCACTTCAATCCAAGCTCACCAGTGAGTCCAACACACCCATCTTCCCGTGCCCAAGCAACCAATTGCATCCTAGTGCTCATCATCACCGGTGATCGCCGAAAAACCAGAAGACCCCTGTTCCAGAAATTAAACCTGTTCCAGTGCTTTTCATCACTCACTCCAGTAGAATCAAATGATCCTTAGCCCTCTCTTAGCAAGCCTGCTCAGCCATTTTCAAATTGAAGCAGTACCGTGCGTTTTCCCAATTTTCGCGCGCCACCGTGGACGTCTCACGTCGCCGGCGTGCCTCGCTGCTGCTCTCTCCAAACTAAAGCCACCTACACCTTCCCTGTAACCCCTAGATGGTGTAGCCCAAAGCTTATAGCCTACATTGCAGTGTGGAGCCAGTTCGTCGTTCACCGTCTTCTCCAACTCCGGTGGCAACGTCGACGAGCTCGTACACTTAACCACTGTCCAATCCCTCTCTCCAGAGTAGTCCACACCACCCCAGAAGTGTTTCCCCTCGGTCAATTTCAAGTTTAGTTAACTCCAGTTCCCTGTCACCGTGGCTCGTCCTTGTCCCAGGCGGCCGAAGGTTTCAACCTCGCCGTTCGTCGCCGGCCAGCCACCCCAGCCAAATTCCTCCCACCAGCGACCTTGTCTTGATCCCGCCTACCTCCCTGACATATTTGGCGAAGCAATGCATGTGTGATTCGTCCAGACGCATGTGCCCTAGTTCGCTGCTGTACAGTGGCATTCGATTTCCTGTGTCCTGAGCTTTGCTGTGAATTTCTGTTAATTCAAGGGCTTTTGTGAAAAGTCCACTTTGTCATTTAGGTCCCTCACAGCATTTGGCACACAATGCCACCTCTTGCACCAGTTTTGATCATCCAGAAGCCCTAAATCATCCTAGTGTCCTTCTCGGACATTGTCTGTTCGCGAACCGAATGCCGACCCTTGGCTTTCGTCGCATTTGAGTCTTGTCTAGTGAACCTAACCCTAGAACCCTTTCTCCGCTGTCCTGTTTCTGCCCAATCTCCCTCCTTTGCATTCATGCGTATATTTTACTTATGTTTTGTATAAAGCCTATTTTCTGAATGCTTATGTATTGTATGTGTTGTGTGTGTTCTTGTGCGAATACAGAGCAAGGAGCAGAAGATTTGGAAGGAACGTTTGAAGATCCAGCAAATTTCTTAGACCCAACTTGGCAAGGCAAGTTGTCACCCTTGATCATGTCTCACCCAGTATTTTGAAGTAAAGTAGATTCACTGTTTTAAAGATATATGCATGCTGAATATTTGATAGAACTATGTTTAGAAACATGTGAATAGATATGACCCAACTCTCATATGGAAACCCCTTTTTGATATCGAATCATCATGCAACCTTGTCACCCTAGGATATCATGCTTAGGCTTTAATCTTATTTAAGTATACATGTTGGATGTGAAATGGCTAATATGTGAGAAATGGATTTGAAACCCCTTTTGTGAAATGAAATGCCAAATTAGTATTGATAGTGAGGATTGGTTTGTATGGAGAGGGTGCGGTGCGCACCAGGGAATGTGGATGGCTCCTCACTATTAATTCATAAGGACTAGAACCTTGTGTTGTGCCCCTATGCGGCATGAAAAACGTACCAACCACTTGCCTGGTATGGGACAGGCACGACTTAGTAGCTTTTTGGTATTAGCAGTTCCCTGCATGGTTTGTCGGTCTGGTTTCTCGCGTGGAAACTGGTTGGGCGCAGTTCGTCCGTGAGTGATGTGAGTTCAGAAAAAGCATGAGAGGAAAAGGTGAAAGAAGGAAGACGCCCTATGCCTCCGATTAAGCCGTGAGCGGTTGTAATCGTGACGGTCAAATGTCTCGCGTGGACAGACCAAGGCTATGTGTCCTGCGGGAGCATAGGCCAAAGGCTAGGAAGTAAGGCAGTGGGGAGGACCCACAATGGTACTTGAGACTTAATTGTCTATTTACCGGGCAGGGATACTGTTAACACTGAACTGCAAAGGCGTTGTGTGATCTCGGCCTTGTCACATGTGTATAAGTCACATGGAGCTGATCCGACTTAAAAGCTGAGTGAAGAAGTGGATTTAAAAAGAGGTACACCTTTGCAAAGTGTAAGAAAAGTATCGGATACTCTGTACTCCCAGTTCATGGAGTATGTTCGCGGTGGATTTATCCATGTGGTTCAACACAAGTAACTATTTGGAATGTTTTCATAATATGGGTTGACAAAAGTGATGACTCATGGGAGACCATCACATAACAATTTCTTAAAGTCTATTATAAGGTTTTCTAAAACCCCGCTGTTGAAAACAAAACCCTTATTTGAAAGATCAAAGGATTGAAATCTATACTATTTATAATTATAAGACTTAGCCCCTTTTCTTGATCACTCCTCATCTATGTAACTACGTTTGTAAATAAATGACTTGCTGAGCATTGTGTCAAAGCATGCTCACCCTTGCCTTTTCAAACAAATCAGAAGAGGGATTCGCCGACCCCGATTCGTTTGGTTATGATGATGAAGCAGAAGATGGGAACGCCCCAGATGATTCGGAGTTCTAGGAGGGTCTCGCGCCGAGTTGAGTCCGATGTGGAGGAAGCCCTATCAGAACAGTTGCTGCCAGAAGTGAAGATCTTTGTCGTTGCTGTTTGCCTTGTTTTGTGTGTCCGGTATCTGGATGCCGACTCTTGTATGGATAAACTTGTTATTTTCATAGCAACTCTAAGTAGCGTCATTCTGGGCGCTATGTTAATGTAATATTGGTCCTTGTGACCTCGTACCTGTTTAATTATGTTTTATGCAATAACTGTTTTCCGCTTGTTGTGAGTTTTGTAATGGTCCAACCTGTGTGTATTCCACCTGGGCGGTTGCCACGGGATTCCTCAAATGGGGGTCCCACAAAACCGATAGTATATGTTAATTTCATATCGGTTTGGAAGTTAAAACCGATAGTAGAATACTGTTAAATTGATCTAAAGGTATTTCCTGAGAAAATTACAGATGGGTCTCAGTACATCATTTTGCACTTGTAAAGACACCTGAAACCCCATGCAAATGACTTCCAATAATTTTGAAATAAATTAACAGTAAAGACCAATCATGGAATGAAAATTTGCATTTTTCATATTGATTTGTGAAAAGAATCAATTATTGCTCAAATCAAGTATATACTCCAATTGAAATGAAAATTTGCATAAATGATTCTCAATGCATCACGTATGTTTTCCCAAAGAATTTTTGAAAAATGATTTGAAGAATTCTTCGATTAAAGATCCAAGTAATATACATCACTTACATATTGCAAATTAGTCAAGAATGGTTGTCCACCCATAATCCTTCTTCGTGGTCGTCTCGCAGGTAACTTGTTACGTCAATATCTTCGGTTGGGACAGATTGAAGGATTCCATCTAAAAATGGAGGTAGTTCGTCGAACTGATCGTACTCTTCTTCATCCACAACGTCTTCGACCCCAACAATACGTCTCTTACTGTGAAGGACAACGTGCAACTTTGGGTTGGTCGGGTCAACGATGTAGAACACCTGTGTGGCTTGCTCAGCAAGTATAAATGGATCATCTTTGTGTGCGACTCTACTGAGATCGACGAGAGTAAACCCATAATTGTCAACTTTAACACCTCGAGGGATTTCAACCCATTGGAATCGAAACAGAGAAATCTTAAGTAATACATAATCGAGCTCCCATATTTCCTCAATAACACCGTAATATGAGTTGAGTGCCCTTACTGCCCTGACATCCTCCGAAATAGCAAGTAGTGTCACTCCACTACATTGCATAGTACTCTTCTCGTCCTGAGTTCTTGTGTAAAATGAATAGCCGTTGATGTCATACCCCTGCCAAGTCCCCACAGTAAATTTAGGCCCTCTGGCCAACCATGTAACATCTTCATCTACGTCGCCCTCAGAAGCTTGCAGGACTCTATTGTCGATCCACCCAGCAAACTTCCTATTATGTTCTCTGGTGACCCAAATCTCTGGCTTCGAGGGATTCTGTTTCCGTAACATTTCCTTGTGCTCGTGTATGTATGGCTCCACCCCCGTCATGTGCTGTAAGACCCAAAAATGGGCTTTTGCATAAAGATCACTAGAGGGGACGACTGCTTTAAATCCAATCGTTCCAATGCCCTGAAGCCTGCCCTCATGCTGGGACGTAGGAACGCCAATTGGGTCAACCCCGGCCATATAGTTGGTGCAAAATTCGATCACCTCCTCGGCGGCATAACCTTCAATGATACTGCCCTCAGGCCGATGTCGATTCCTTACATATCCCTTCAAGATACCCATAAATCTCTCAAATGGATACATGTAGCGCAGGAACACGGGTCCACAAAACTTAATTTCTCTGACAAGGTGAACAATTAGATGGACCATAACATCAAAAAAGGATGGAGGGAAATACATCTCCAGCTGACAAAGAGTGGTAGTCACATCGCGTTGCAAATCGTCCAGTCCATCCATATCAATTACCTGCAAGGACACAGTTGCAGCAAATATTCAGATCCAAAAAATATGACAAGTTCCACGAATGAAGCTAATTAACTTGCTAGGAGTATACGCTTACGTACCTTGCCAGATATTGTGTTGAAGAAATAACATAGCTTTGTAATTGTCTCTCTGACTTTGATTAGTAGAATGCCTCTGATAGCAATGGGAAGCATTTGTGACATCAGTACATGACAATCATGGGACTTCATACCAACCAGTTTCAAGTCTTTCATGGACACAAGTTTTTTCAAGTTCGCAGAATACCCGCATGGAACTTTGACACCATGTAGGCACTAACAGAGTTCTGTTTTTTCTCTTTTTGACAAAGTATAGCAGGCCGGGGGGAGGTATGTCCGCTTTCCCTTCTCCAACGGTGCAAGCTCAGTCCTTATGCCCATGTCGAGCATGTCACGGCGAACGTTGATGCCATCTTTCGTCTTTCCTGGAATGTTCAACAACAAACCAGTCAAACTGTCACAAACATTTTTCTCTACGTGCATGACATCAATGCAATGTCGAACTTGTAAGTGCTCCCAATATGGCAGATCCCAAAGAATCGATCTCTTCTTCCAAACATTTTTTCCTGAAGGTTTAGAACATTTACCAAACTCAACTTTGATGTCCTTCACGCGCAAGTAAAGCTCCTTACCAGTCACAAACACTGGGGCTGATCCTTTCTCAGGCTTCCCATTGAATGACTTCCTCTTCTTACGGTAGGCGTGATGCATCGGAAGGAATCTGCGGTGACCCATGTACACTGTTTTTCTGCAGTTCGATAACCACATGCTTTCAGTTTCATCCAGAAAAATAGGACAAGCCTTGCCTCCTTTCGTACTATACCCCGACAAATTTTCATAGGCCGGGAAATCATTTATGGTGCAAAATATCATGGCCCGTAACATGAAATTCTCTCGCTTATGTGCATCCCACACCCGCACCCCTTCGCTCCACAATTTATGTAAGTCCTCGACTAACGGTGATAGAAACACGTCAATATCATTCCCGGGTTGTCTGGGTCCTGAAATTAGTAACGACATCATGATGTACTTGCGCTTCATACATAACCAAGGAGGAAGATTGTAGATGCATAAAAGAACCGGCCAAGTGCTATGTCGACTGCTCATATTTCCGTGTGGATTCATACCATCCGTACTCAGCCCAAACCTTATCTTCCTCACTTCGCCGCCAAACTCACCGAATGTTCTGTTAATGTTTCTCCATTGAATGGAATCAGCTGGATGTCTTAGTTTTCCGTCTTCTTTCCGACCATCAACATGCCAATGCAAGTACTTCGCATCTTTCGGATTTGCAAACAGCCGTTTCAATCTGGGAATCACAGGCAAATACCACACAGTTTTGGCCGGAGGCCCTTTCTTTACCTCATCACATCCATTGTGATAAATTCTGTCCCCATGCTTATACCGCGATGCACCACATCTTGGACAAACATGCAAATCCTCGTACTCGTTACGGTACAGAACACAATCATTTGGGCATGCATGTATTCTTTCGATTTCCATTCCCAACGGACACAATAGTTTTTTGGCCTGGTAAACCGATCTTGGCAACTCATTTTCCTCTGGAAGCATGTCCGCTAACAGATCCAATAGCGCCGTGAAACTCTTATCGCTCCAACCGTTGCTTGCCTTCAAGTTATATAATCTCAACACAGAAGATAACTTTGTAAATTTTGCACATCCGGGGAACAAAGGCTTCTCAGAATCAACAATTAATTTCTGAAATTTAGCTAAATCGTTTTCGCTGTAGTCTTCTTCTACATCACGTAACATTTCATCTAAATTGTCGTCATCTACATGGACTTCCGAATGAACATTACCAATGTTTTGATCATGATCATCATTACTGCAATCCACTTCCGGGTGCTGCTGAGTGGTAGCGGTAGTGCTCGTTTCCTCAAGATCTTCACCATGCCATATCCAACGGGTATAGCGTGCGTTAAAACCACGACGAATCAAATGACTCCTAATCTTATCAGAGTTGCCGAACCTTTTTAAGTTTATACAATCTATACAAGGACAATGCATATCTTTCTCTCCCTTCTTCGCCTTTTCTTGCTCAGCAAATTTAATAAATCCATTCACACCCTCCAAATACTCAACAGTAGTACGTTTTATTCCATACATCCAATATTCTCGGTCCATCTACAATTATTTCACAAAATTGACAAATTCAAATAAATAATTAATGACTCAGGGCATGCATATATGCATGAAACATAATTAGCTAGGCCATATGTGTGTACATGAGCTGCTTAATTACATTAAATGGATTTGTATATATGAAACCCTAATTAACTTGATGCATGCATTAATTGGAAGAGCCAGCTAGCTAGCTGCTTAAATTCAGCAAGCTATAGCTAACTTGCCAACCCAGCCTTCTAGCTAGTTTGGAGATACATGTATCTAGTTTAATGAATTGCAAGTAGAGAGAGAGGTAGAGTGTGAAAGAATGATCTAGAGAGAGAGAGGTGATGAGAAGATGACAATACTGAGGGGGATGGAAATATGATCAACCTCTCAGCTAGCTTCTCCAGATCACTCTAGCTTAGAGTCGTGCGGGGCTGAAATGATTCCAACATGCAGAGCGCAGAGCAGGGGTCGACCTAATTAAGTTGTCCAATTTTACTATGGGTTCAAAAACACAAACCGATAGTAAAATAAGGTCCCCACTGTCATAACCATTAGTTTATATGAAGTCATTTTACTATCGGTTTGTTTTATATAACCGATAGTACTATTTAATATATTGTATCGGTTAGTACAGTAATAACCGATAGTAAAAAGTCAGTAATTTCACTATCAGTTACCCGAGAAAAACCGATAGTACTATGCAATATATTATATCGGTTAATACAGTACGAACCGATAGTATAAAGTGAGTAATTTTACTATCTGTTACGAACGAAAAACCGATAGTACTATTTTAATATATTATATCGGTTGGTACAGTAATAACCGATAGTATAAAGTGCGCAATTTTACTATCAGTTAAAAATGGAAAACCGATAGTACTATTTAAAATATTATATCGGTTTGTACAGTAATAACCGATAGTATAAAGTGCGCAATTTTACTATCAGTTAAAAATAGAAAACCGATAGTACTATTTAATATATTATATCGGTTTGTACAGTAATGACCGATAGTAAAAAGTATTTGCATTTCAGTAACGTTGGACTAGTGTGTAACCGATAGTAAAATGATGGTTTTCCGCCGCTGTCGTCCTATTCTATCGGATTTTTCCTAGATTGCTTATAACCGTTAGAAAATAAGGGTTAGTGGAATGCACTTCTGTAGTAGTGAATCCAAAACATGAGCGGAGAAAAATAGCGAACCATAGTGTAAAAAACACAAAGATCAAATAAGGAAGATGCTGGAAAAAGAACGACGAACTAGGGTATTTTACGGCGATCAGTTGTGGCGATACAGAGGCAGTGTACAACGCAGCGGCGGTTGGCGAAGGACGAAAATAAGGACCGGCGGCAGTGGCGAACCGTAATCCAGGCGGCGATCATGGTGCGGTAGTGAGGAAGTGGTCACCGGCGAGGGTAGGGGTTTTCGCGCTCAAAAAGACACAGTGCTATAAGTTGGAACGGTTCGACTAGAGGGAAACTCTCGGGTAAAGTTTAATAAAGTAGTGAGAGCCTTTTCTAACGGTACAAACAAGAAATACCGACAGATTAATTGTTTTCTTCTAACGGTACAACCCAATAATACCGTCAGACCATGTATGTGCACTTTTCTCACGGTAGTTTGAGAAAACTCCGTCAGAGTTCCCAACTTGTTATAACGGTACGAACACAAATACCGTTAGAATTAGCAAAATTTTTCTAGAGCTTAATTTTTGAAGTGGGCAGGGTATTGGAAAATGATGTTTCAGGCCTGTTGGAGAAGCAAGAGATTGCAATGGGATTTTGGCAAGACAATTTGAAGGGAAGAATTAAGTTCTTAGGATATAAGGGTACTGTACATGTTAGAAGATGCTGTGGACTAAAATTGAGATATATTAATACTGTGAACTAGCTTATCATTAAGTTCTAAACAAAAATATTGCCTGATGTATTAATGATAAGTTCCTCACCTTGATGCACAACTTGTGGGCTGTTTGCCTGGTATTTTTCCTTCAAATATAAAATAGTCATCAATGGTTCTCAACCCATAATCCTTCTTCATGATCATCTCACAGGTACATTGTTTCGTCGATATCTTCAATAGGGATAGATTGAATGTCCTCTAAAAACGGAGGTATTTCATCAAACTGGTTATACTCCTCTTCGTCGACAACGTCTTTGACCCCAACAATACGTCTCTTGCTGTGGAGAACAACGTGCAACTTTGGATTGGCCGGGTCAACGATGTAGAATACCTGTGTGGCTTGCTTTGCAAGTATGAATGGATCGTCTTGGTGTCCGACTCTATTGAGATCGACGAGAGTAAACCCGTAATTGTCAACTTTAACACCTCAAGGGATTTTGACCCATTGGCATCAAAACAAAAGAATCTTAAATAATCCATAATCGAGCTCCCATATTTCGTCAACAACACCGTAATATGAGTTCAGCGCCCTTACTGCCCTGGCATCCTCGGAAATAGCAAACAGTGTCACTCTGCTACATTGCGTACTACTCTTGGTGTCTAGAGCTCTTGTGTAAAATGAATACCCGTTGATGTCGTACCCCTGCCAAGTCCCTACAGTGAATCTTGGGCCTCTAGCCAACCATGTCACAGTTTCACTTATGGAGCCCTCGGTAGCTCGCGTGACTCTTTCTTGGATTCACCCAGCAAATTTCTTGTTATGTTCTCTAGTGACCCAAATCTCTGGCTTCGAAGGATTCTGTGACCGTAACATTGCCTTGTGCTCATGTATGTATAGCTGGACCTCCGTCATGTGTTGTAAGACCCAAAAATGTCATTTCGCGTACACATCACGAGCGGGGACGATAGCTTTGAATCTAATCGTTCTGATGCCCTGAAGCCTGCCCTCGTGTCGGGACTTAGGAACGCCAATTGGGTCAACCCCGGCCATATAATCTGTGCAAAATTCAATCACCTCCTCGGCGGCATAACCTTCCATGATACTCCCCTCGGGCCGACGACGAGTCCTTACATATCCCTTCAATACACCCATAAATCTCTCAAATAGATACATATAGCGCAGGCACACGGGTCCACAAAACTAATTTCTCTGATAAGGTGAACAATTAGATGGACCATAACATCAAAAAAGGATGGAGGGAAATACATTTCGAGCTGACAAAGAGTTGTAACCACGTCGCGTTGCAAAGTATCCAGTCCATCCGGATCAATTACCTGCGAGGCCACAGTTGCGCCAAATATTCATATCAGAAAAATTTTCTAATTAAGCTTCACAAATGGAGCTAATTAACTTATAGTAGGAGTGCACGTACTTACCTTGCAAGATATTGCGTTGAAGAAATAACATAGCTTTGTGATTGTTTCTCTGACTTTAACTGGGAGAATACCTCTGATAGCAATGGGAAGCATTTGTGACATCAGCACATAACAGTCGTGGGACTTTGTGCCAACCAGTTTCAAGTCCTTCATGGACACAAGTTTTTTCAAGTTCGCGGAATACCCACATGGAACTTTAACATCGTGCAGGCATCGACAGAGTTCTGTTTTTCGCTTTTGGACAACGTATAACAGGCCGGGGGAGGTATGTACGCTTTCCCTTCTCCAAAGGTTCAAGCTTAGTTCTTATCCCCATTTCCACCATGTCACGGCGAACTTTGACACCATCCTTTGTCTTTCCCGGAATGTTCAACAACAAACTAATCAAACTGTCACAGACATTTTTCTCTACATGCATGACGTCAATGCAATGTCGAACTTGTAAGTGCTCCCAGTACGGTAGATCCCAAAGAATCAATTTCTTCTTCCAAACATTGTTTTCTCGAGGTTTACAACACTTATCAAACTCAGCTTTGATGTCCTTCACAAGCGAGTAAATCTCCTTACTGGTCAGAAACACTGGGCCTGATATCTTCTCAGGCTTCCCGTTAAATAATTTCCCTTCTTACGATAGGCGTGATGCACCAGAAGAAACGTGCGGTGACCCATGTAAACTGTTTTCCGGTAGTTTCGCAACCACATGCTCTCAATTTCATCTAGGCAAATAGGACAAGCCTTGGCTCCTTTCGTACTATACCCCGACAAATTTCCGTAGGCCGGGAAATCATTTATGGTGCAAAATATCAAGGCCCGCAATATGAAATTCTCTTTCTTGTATGCATCCCACACCTGCATCCCCTCGCTCCACAATTTCTATAAGTCCTCAATTAAAGGCGGTAGAAACACGTCAATATCATTTCCAGATTGTTTGGGTCCTGAGATTAGTAACGACGTCATGATGTACTTGCGCTTCATCATAACCAAGGAGGAAGATTGTAGATGTATAAAAGAACGAGCCAAGTGCTATGCCGACTGCTCATATTACCGTGTGGGTTCATACCATCTTTATTCAGCCCGAACCTTATATTCCTAACTTCACCGCCGAAGTCATCAAATGTTCTGTTGATGTTTCTCCATTGAATAGAACCAGCTGGGTGTCTCAGTTTTCTGTCTTGTTTCCGGCCTTCAGCATGCCAACGCAAGTACTTCGCGACTTTTGGATTTGCAAACAGCCGCTTCAATCGAGATATCACAGGCAAGTACCACATAGTTTTGGCCAGAGATCCTTTCTTTACCCCGTGATGTTCACTGTCAATCCGGTCCCTACGCGTATACCTTGATGCGCCGCATCTTGGACAAACATGCAAATTGGAGTACTCATTACGGTACAACACACAATCATTTGGGCATGCGTGTATTCTTTCGATTTGCATTCCCAACGGACACAACAGTTTTTTGACTTGGTAAGTAGATCTTGGCAACTCATTTCCCTCTGGAAGCATGTCCGCTAGAAGATCTAATAGTGCCGTGAAACTCTTATCGCTCCAACTGTTGCCTGCCTTCAAGTTATATAATCTCAGCACAAAAGACAGCTTTGTAAATTTTGCACATCCAGGGAACAAAGGTTTCTCAGAGTCAGCAATCAGTTTCTCAAATTCACAGAAGTCGTTTTCATTGTAATCTTCCTCTACATCACGTAACATCTCATCTAGATTGTCATCATCATCTACATGCACATCGAAATGAACATTATCAAAATTCGGATGATCATCGATATTATTGCAATCCACATCCGGGTCTTGCTGATTGGTAGCAATGCTTGTTTCCTCAAGATCTTTGCCATGCCATATCCAACAGGTGTATCGTGCGTTAAAACCATGACGAATCAAATGACTCTTAATTTGATCAGAGTTGCTAAACCTCTTCAAGTTTATACAATCTGTACAAGGACAAAACATATCTTTCTCTCCCTTCCTCGCCTTCTGTTGCTCAGTAAATTTAATAAACCCACTCACACCATCCAAATATTCAAGAGTAGTACGTTTTATTTCATACCTCTAATATTTCCTGTCCATATACAATTAACAAAATTTAACGAGTCAGGCATGCATGAAACCTGCCCAATTAAGTTATGTATATGTACATGTACAGCCTCTTACAACTGATATGTTAAACCCTAGCCTGATGAAATTAACACTAATTAACCTAACTACATAATACAAGCTAGTGAGCTCCTAAAACATGAGGCATTTCCAGCTAGCTCCCAAGCTTGGAGCTACAAGCTTGGAACTACACAATACAGCTAACTTGCAAGTAGAGAGGGAGGGAGATCTAGAGGGAGAGAGATAAGTGATGACAATTAAGCTTACATTAAAGAGAGGGGTCCAATCAACTTCCTTCCAGGTTGCCCTGATCACTCTAGCAGTGTAGCTTCGAGCGCAGAACTCTCATCGCAAATAGAGGGAGACAGAGTGCAACAGAACAAAACAGCAGCTCACCAATGGTCGAGTGGAGTTTTATTTATACTGGACCAATTTCTAACGGTAAATACATGAAATCCCCGTTAGAATATGTGCGTGTAATTCGTACGTACATCTTCTATCGGTAAATACACATATATACCGTTAGAACAGGTACAGGTACATTGCTGAAACAAAAGCAAGCTGGTTCATGCATGACACAGCAATCTAAGTACACACATGCACACCAGTTCACAAATTGAAGTGCATGCTTGAAGCACATGTGCAAATACATATATTTGTTCTAACGGTAATTATGTGTATTAACCATTAGAACATGTACAGGTACATGGCTGAAACAAAAGCAAGCTAGTTCATGCATGACACAACAATCTAAGTACACACATGCACACTAGTTCACAAATTGAAGTGCATGCTTGAAGCACACATGCAAATACAGGTGTTTATTCTAACGGTAAATATGTGTATTTACCGTTAGAACAAGTACAAGTACATAGCTGAAACAAAAGCAAGATGGTTCATGCATGGCACAGCAATCTATGTACACACATGCACACCAGTTCACACATTCAAGTGCATGCTTGAAACAAAATATTTGTCTTAACAATCAAATAATCATATCTAAACACAATGTAACACCAAACAGATCTTAACTAGAAGATAAAGAAATATTTCAAGAAATGCTAATTTGTAGATTAACTAAGAGACACAAAAATACTTTTCTTAGGAACTTGGTACTTCATCTTGCCAAAGAAATTAAAAAACTCTACTTACATGAGATCTTGGTTTGCCTCCATTCCTTCAAGAAAATGGAAGAGGAAACATAAAAAATGACTACTATTTAAACTCATTCTAGTTAATGGCTGAAACAAATTAAAAGCAAGCTGATTCATGCATGACACAGCAATTTAGGTACAAACATACACATGCCAGTTCACAAATTCAGGTTCATGTATAAAACAGTAATACAAATACACACCTACCTACTAATACAATTAAATACACAAATACTCCCATGTACACATTCAAGTTCATGTCCCAAATAGCAATACAAATACACAAATATACAACAATATACAAATACAACAGTTCACACATTCGATGCATATTACAAAAGTCACGTCTGAAACAACAGATCATGACAGGGACTCAGTGGCCCATACATTTTACATAAAAGAGAACCTTTGCAAATTGCGACAATTAACTATGGACTACAAGTTAGACCTGATACATCACATATCCATTCATCTGAAACAACAAATGTATGAACCACACTTGACTTAACCATATGAGTTCAGTTTAAAGATGCCCGAGGAGCTGGAACTGGCGTGGAGTTACATTTGTATCGGTGATTTCCTTGGGCTCACACTCAACCCAACTCAACTCAACTCAACTGATACAAATGTAAGATGCTTTCTATAGGTCCTGATTTGAGAAACACGCTGGACTTGAGGATCTTCTCGATCGAGCCAACTAAGATCTCGCCCTTCACATCCTTCCAGCTCTCGACGGTGATCTTCACCCTTTCTTTCACCAACAAGCCAATGTAGGCAGTGTACTGCAATGAAGAACCGTAAAATACGTTAGCCCTCATGAGCATCGTCCAAGGACCTGCACAGATCATAAATAGGCATTCTAGAGTAAATTAAGATTGTTTACTGCTTCCTAAATGGCTCCCTATCTGAGAAGGACTACCAACTGAAGGTTTCATTGTGCTTTGTCATAGTAACATCAACTTGCAACTGAGAGATCAAGATATATATTACATTTCTACTCTATTTCATCAGAAGAAATTACCTTCCCAATATACATTAATTATTTAATAAACTTTTTACAAATATCTTGATCATTGAGAAAGCTAGTTGGCATTTGACTATATTATTGGCATTGAGCAACCTACTGACAGATCAAGATATTTGTATATCCATGATATTTGTTAATATCTTGATCAATGATCTTTCAATTTCAATGTCATGATCTTTTAATTTCATGAGATATTTGTGTATCTCATGATACTTGTAAACTGCATATTGCAATTTCAATTTTAAGATCTTTCAATTTCATAATCTTTCAATTTTAATTTCAATTTCATGATCTTTTAATTTCATTTTCAATTTCAAGATCTTTCAATTTCAATTTCAATTTCATGATCAAGATATTACACTAGCTACTATATCTCATGATCTTTCAATTTCAATTGTTTGTAAGTCCAAGTTGGCATTGAGCAACCTTCAACCTACTGAGAGATCAAGATATTACATTTCTACTCTTATTGGCATTTTTTTAAGTTAGCTAGTTAGTGTTTGTCTTACAAATATCCTGATCATTTTCTTCATTTGGATTTCAAACAATTGAACATTATCTGTCCCACAATGATATTATTTAGTTGTTTTAGTACAAAACAGGAACAAAACACCGTACATAATCATATTGAAAAGAAGACACATCAATTAAAATGAAGGATAAAAAAATTGCAGGATAATTGCCATCATAGGTTTAGAATAATCTAATATTGCCGAAATTTTACTTGCCTTGCTTGCCATGCCGAAATTCAGTCAAAGTGGCCATCGATGGAGGTGCGGAGGTGCGGCGGTCGTCGATGAAGGTGCGGCGGCCGTCCATGGAAGTTACGGGTTAGGGCTAGTCGCGCCCGAGGAACTGTTCTAATGGAAGAGACATACCTGGGTATTTGTAGAAGTCAAACAGTTCTAACAGAACACAACAGCCTACCCGTTAGTAATTAGTGATCTCTTCTAACGGTATCAATCTTCAGCTCCGTTAGTAAATCACTCCGCTTTTTCTAACGGTATAAACATTCAATTCCGTTAGTAATTGTGTTCCTCTTCTAATGGTATACATATTTTTTACCGTTAGATAAAATTATCTCTAGAAGTCGAACGGTTCTAACGGTATCCAGCAGACTACCGTCAGTACTTCTTCATCTCTTCTAACGGTAAATATGTTCAGCAACGCTAGAATAAATCATTCTGCTTTTTCTAACGGTAGAAATAATACTACCGTTAGTAATTGTGTTCCTCTTCTAACTGTATATATAATCTTTACCGTTAGAAAAACCCGAACTGCTTCTTCTAACGGTACTTTTCATAGAAACCGATAGTAAAAATACCTTCCACATGCCTTTTGGGACTGCGAAGCACCTTTTCTAATGGTTTTCGTCTAAATCGCTAATGACCGTTAGAAGATAGGGGTTAGTATACTGCATTTCTGTACTAGTGTTTGGAAACAAAGTTTTTTTAGAGTTTTTCTCAATACTATGGTTTTGAGAGAAACTGTGGTATTAAAAACTAAGGCTCTGTTTGGTTACAAAGTATTTCATGATTTTTAAAACCATGGTTTCTTCAAAATCATGGTTTTTCTCAGTTTTGCAAACTTTGGTCTGGTACAAAGTTTTGAAAAAACTTTGACCACCAGTTCTCTCTCTCTTGATTCACAGTACCCTCTCTCTCTCTCGATACACCAGTAAGGTGGGCGTCGACGGTAGTGCACCAGATCCCTTGAAACGATGGCGGCCGGTGGATCCAAAGGGGGGGTTGCGCTACGGCAGTGGCATTGCTGGAGATTGCACCGTAGGAAAATGGAGTGGTGTGGTGTGGATTGTGGATGTGGCGAGGTGCGGCAGCTACGGATTGGGAACAAAGGCATTGGCAATGTCTGGAGGCACAGGCTAAGCACAAGCGACAGTGATGAGACTGTGCGGCAGCGCAACGAAAAACGGTGATGCGGCATAGAACTGGTTGTTGTACAACACCTCATTGCCGACGACGAGGTAGCTGACGCAAGCGCACGATCGGAACCGGCAGCGGAGAGGAACGTGAGGTTCTCGTTGGGCATGCCGACCATGAGATCAATGCCAGTCGCCACGAAGGCCGGGTCTAGAAGGAAGAGCTGCGCCTTGGTGATCCCGTTCTGCTTCAGCAACGCCGCCGTTGTGGCCGACGGCAGGAGTTTGCTGCCGACGCGTCCGTGGAAAATGCCGATCTTGCCCGTATCATTGGCAACCCCTGCGCCGACGATCACAGCAAGAAGGAGGTGACACAATGTTGTTCTTGTTGCCATTGGAAAGGAATGGAATGTTTACGAGTGATCTTTTGTGTGTTTTTTTAATGGTGTTATGTGCAATGTGTTGCAAAAATCTTAGTTGGTCAGTCATATTTGAATGTGCAAAATTAAAAATAATCATGTGGTACAAGTTTGTCTGTATGTTCCCTCACCCTTTCCTCCTCAAGTCGAAGACCGCGTGGGGGGCGCCAGTGGCTACCGCCCCCTCGTCCTCCTTCCACTGGTGGTCTCGCACCCTCGTAGAAATGTCTAACGGCTACTTTTTTAAATTCTCATAACAACTAGTTTATTTAAACACCAAACTCGAAACTTTGAAAAAAATTGTAAATCGAAACACCTATAAAAACTGTAGTTTTGTAATACTAAGAAATATAGTGATTTTGGTTGCATGACAATTCCAAAGCCATGATTTTAAAATACTGTGGTTTTCAAATACTGTGTTTCCAAATAGGGTATTAATCTCTGTTTGGAAATAAAGGTTTTTTTGGAGTTTTTGTTCAATACTATGATTTTGAAGGAAACTTTGATATTAAAAACCAAGAACCTGTTTGATTACAAAGTATTTTATGATTTTTGAAACTATGATTTCTTCAAAACCATGGTTTTTTCTTAGTTTTACAAACTTTAGTTCAGTACAAAGTTTGCTGGCTCACAGTACTCTCTCTCTTTATCGATCGACCACCACCCATCGGCAACTCTCCTCCGTCGACGGTCAAGCGTCGGTAGCTCTCCGAGGAAGCACCGACGGCCGAAGGTGAGATCCTAAACCCTACCCCACCTCCTTCCCCTTCCCCCTCCTCTTGCACTGGTGATCGCGCAAAGGGGAGCCGCCGCCGGCTACTGGCCCCACACACCCTCCTCTTCCGGTCGGTTTTCCTTTTTGTCCTAATTCAGTACGGCTGCGATTAATTTGGTTTTGATAGTCAAATTGGGGATTAATTTCTCAACGATGACAGATTAGAGGCGCAGGACGAACTCTGGTGAGTGTTCGTCGGAGGTGGTGGCGCTTGGTGGGGAGCAGAAGGAGGTCCAGAGGATCTTGTTTGCACATCTATGATGGGTAGAGGCGTGCCGTGGAGCACTAGCGATGTAAGCCTAATTTGCGGTGAGATGGGCTCACCGGCGACGATGAATCCGGCAATTAATATGGAATCAAATTGAATAGAAGAGTTTATTTGGTCGAGAGGCTTAGATTGGGTGTCAAAGATTGGTATTTTTCATGGTCTAGCATAGTCCGATGACTGGCACAGAGGATGCGGCCGTCGCGGCGAAAAATGACAGTCCAGTGGCAAAAATAGTATTTTGGTGGCAGTTCTTCGCCGAAGCTAAGCACGGGCAAAGAACCATCTCCTTCCCCTTCCCCCTCCTCTTGCTACTGGTGATCGCGCAGAGGGGAGTGCCCAGGGGCACTGCCGGTTGCTGCTCCCTCCTCCCGTCGGCAGTCATGCATGAGGGCGCCGCCGGTTGCCGCTCCCTCACCCTTTCCTCCTCCTCTCGCCGAAGGCCGCGCAATAGCAGTCTTTGTGATACAAAATTGTAGTTTATATTGAAACAGTTTGTTTGATCAGAAACTATTGCTCTCTTTGTTGTGAATCCAGTAAGAATGCTAGTTTTGACAATCAAAATTATGTGGTTTTTTTTTGTTTATGTTTAGATATACGACTGCCAGACTCATCTGTGGAAGCTCAAGGGGAGGCCCAGGAGCAGGCCAAGAACAACATGATTGAGGTGCTCAATGTTGCATCTAGGTTTTGATGATTAATGACAATTTGGATAAACTTTGATTTAGCAGAAGTAATCGAAATGAAATTTGTTAAACCCTTATTTTGGAGCTTTCTTATCTTTGATTTGAAGTTGATGTCTCCTTTGTTGTGGTTTCATATCGATGCATATGTTGAGGGGGAGCTCATCATATTAGTCATCCGTCTTTGCATCATCATGTCATTGCATCAAGCTTGTGCTAATTATTCTAGTGACAACCTAACTATGAGACTAACGTTGTTAAATGAGTATAGGTGTTATAGTCTCAAAATGAATTGCGAGATGAAAGAAAGCAAGGGCGTATGGAGAATGATGTTGCTACGAGCCACCTTCAGCGAGGTCAAACTTCACCGAAGGTAAAATCAAAGATTAAGGATCATTTTCTTAGGATTTTATCTGTCGTGGTATTAAGAATACCCCAGCAGGTTTTGAAGACGATCCTAGCGGAGATTACGCAGCGCGGGTTGACCGGGTGACCGGTCCTCCCCCGCCGGACAAACACAAGAATTGACACGTGGATTTATATAGGTTCGGGTCCCGGTGGGGGCCCTAGTCCTGTTGACGCGCTCCCGACCGGAGCCGACTGGGGAGGCTCTCTCCGGGGGAGAGGCTTCCAGAGCACGTCTGTGAGTTTAGCTATTCCAAAATATAATGAGCTGTCCTTTACAACAGAGGGGTACAAGGGCTATTTATAGCCTCAAAAAGAAGCAAAAAGCCTAAATTACCCCGGAAGCCACCGTCGGATTGAAGGGTAGGACCGTCCTTCTTCCAGTCAAACGTCTTGGATGCTTGACAGGTGGTCGCTGATTCCCGAGGCGTCCCTCGCGTGACCTGCACGTGATAAACAAACAGGGATTTTACCTTTTAGAAGGGCGATGATGTCCGGGACCCTTTCCGGAGGGCAGGGTCCCGGGAGCCCAAAAGGCGGCGCCCGGGGCAGGCACCGGAGGCCACTGTCCCCGGGCGAATGGCGGCGCCCGGGGCAGGCAATGGAGGCCACCGTCCCCGGGCGAATGGCGGCGCCCGGGACCCGCCCGGGGGGCAAGGTCCCGGGGGCCAAATGGCGGCGCCCGGGGGAGGCACCGGAGGCCACTGTCCCCGGGCGAATGGCGGCGCCCGGGACCCGCCCAGGGGGCACAGTCCCGGGAGCCTAAAAGGCGGCGCCCAGGGCAGGCACCGGCGGCCACTGTCCCCGGGCGAATGGCGGCGCCCGGGACCCGCTCGGGTGGCAAGGTCCCGGGGGCCAAATGGCGGCGCCCGGGACATGCCCTGGAGGCACGGTCCCGGGAGCCTAAAAGGCGGCGCCCGTGGCAGGCACCGGAGGCCACTGTCCCCGGGCCAATGGCGGCGCCCGGGACCAGCCCGGGGGGCACGGTCCCGCGAGCCTAAAAGGCAGCGCCCGGGGCAGGCACCGGAGGCCACTGTCCCCGGGACAATGGCGGCGCCCGGGACATGCCCCGGAGGCACGACCCCGGGAGCCTAAAAGGGGGCGCCCGGGGCAGGCACCGGAGGCCACTGTCCCCGGGCGAATGGCGGCGCCCGGGACCCGCCCGGGGGGCACAGTCCTGGGAGCCTAAAAGGCGGCGCCCGGGGCAGGCACCGGAGGCCACTGTCCCCGGGTGAATGGCGGCGCCCGGGACCCGCCCGGGGGGCAAGGTCCCGGGGGCCAAATGGCGGCGCCCGGGACATGCCCCGGAGGCACGGTCCCGGGAGCCTAAAAGGCGGCGCCCGGGGCAGGCACCGGAGGCCACTGTCCCCGGGCCAATGCTGGCGCCCGGGACCAGCCCGGGGGGCACGGTCCCGGGAGCCTAAAAGGCGGCGCCCGGGGCAGGCACCGGAGGCCACTGTCCCCGGGCCAATGGCGGCGCCCGGGACATGCCCCGGACGCACGACCCCGGGAGCCTAAAAGGGGGCCACTGTCCCCGGGCCATCATGAACTTACCTGGAGTTGGCCGCATGGAGATTTCCCCCAACAGCAGCCCCCCATTCCCTCTGGGGACGAAGCTTGAGCCCCCGGAGGGAATGGTTACGTTACCGGGGAGATCTCCGGACGAAACCTCCGGACGAAAATCACCGGAGCCCCGGCGACGCTTCGGTTTCTGTGCCGGGCGCTTTATGGCCGCGCCGTTTTCGCAATAAATGCACGCGCGGTTCGAACCGGCGTCTCGAATTACGCGCCTGTCCCTTCGTTTCCCGCCCACGGTTTGAATTTCAGTGGTCCAGATTGCTCCGAGGGGGCCACGTGGCGCGCATCTAGATCACGGCCAGCCTCTATAAATAGGGCCTTAGGGGGCCGCTGTAGCTCATTCCAAATTTTCCAACTCCAGCTTCAGCTCTCCCGGTAGCTTCCTCCGGTAGCGAGCGTCCGGGAGCTTTAGTCAACCTCCTGAAAAGTTAGCCACCGAAAAAAGAAAGAACTGACCTAATGGCGCCCAAAGGTCGAGCGAAGACCACGGAGGTGCCCCCGGAGGAAATCCCCGTGGATTTCCTCTGGGCCTCCGAGTTCTCGGTCTCGGACGCGGAGTCCCTGGTCAAGAAGGGCATCGTTGGAGAGGGGGACATCCGGGTCCCCCTGAAGAAGGACGGAGCCCCCCGCCCCAGGCCCGGAGAGGTCGTGGCCTTCGAGGCCTTCCTCGAGGCGGGGCTCCGGCTCCCGGTGCATCCGATGCTCCGGGAGTTTCTCAAAGAGTACGGGGTGGCTCTCAACCACCTCACCCCGAACGCGCTCGTCCGTATGGGCCTTTTCATCTGGCTGTACGAGACGGCGACCGGGCGGGAGCCCACCCTCCGCGCCTTCCGGTACTTTTACGAGCCGGCAGCGCGGAGCTCCCACCTGGTGAAGGGAGGACCGAAGTCCCCCTTCGGCTCGGTGATGGTCCAAATGCTGCCCTCCCGGGTGGCGGACTACCCGGCGGCGGCCTCCCGGGACCACTGGGGGGACTGGCTCCGGAGGTGGTTCTACCTCCGGGTCCGGGACGAGGCGGTGGTCTACGCCCCGGAGCCTCCCACCTACAGCCGGTCATCCGCACCGAAGCCGCCGGTGTGGACGGACGAGGAGTTCGAGCTCCTCGGGAAGGTGGTGCTGGCGAAGAAGGCCCGCTCGATGCGGGACGCCGCGGAGGAGCTGGCGCTCCTGCGGCTTTCCCCCTTCTCACGCGGGAGAAGGGGGATCGGCTTGGGCCCGGAGCAGCGGCCTCCGGTGACACGGCGTAAGTACCCTGCACTTTCGCACATGATTTTTTATGGAAATTGACTCTCTTTACCTCTTCCAGTGCGCCCGTATCCGGCGGCGAAGGACAAGGCGGAGCACCTCCTGGGGAGGTACTTTGCCGACGAACACGAGCGCATTGTGCGCCTCGTGGGGGAGGGGCCTCCCCGGAACCTGGTGGCCGAGGCCTACGGGCTCAGGCTTCCGGAGAGGAAGCCCCTTCCCACCCCCGGGTCTCATAAGCGGGGGAAGGATGCGGCCGGGGGCTCGGAGCCCAAAAGGCCCCGGGTCCAAAAGACCCCCGCCCCGACGACGACGCCGGCGACGACGCCGGTGAGGGCCCGGGACGCGGCTCCCGGAGCTGAACATGCCCGGGCGGCGCCCCGGGCAGAGGCGACGCCTCCGCCCCCGGAGGCCCCCGTCGAGGCCCGGGGGAAGGAGGTTGTTACCGGCGGGGCGGGGTCCGATTCCGCGGACTACGCTCCGTCGCCAGTTCGAGTGGCGCTCCTCTCGCCTCTCCCGGCGGCATTGGCGCCGAGAGGCTGGAGGTGAGGTTCTCGGAGGCGGAGCCTCCGTGCCTCTGGCCGGTGGACGACGAGGGGGGGAGCCCCTCGGTCTACGTGGTCCCCCCGGATCAGGAGGCCCCGAGGGCCCTTCGGCCTGGGGCGGGGAAAGGCCCGATGATCCCCCCCCGGGCGGAGAACCCCGCCCAATCTTCGTCTTCGTCTTCGGAGGAAACTTCGTCGACGAAGACGCCGGCGACGCCGGCCGTGCTCCCGGATTCCGAGGTCCGGGGGCCCTCTCCCGGCCGCGACGGGAGGGCCGGGCAAGATACCTCCCTACTTCCCGCGGGGGAGGTGGCCCGCTACGCGGAGGGCCTGCACAACCGGAAGGTGCAGGCCTTCGTAGCAGGAGGAACACTCCACGAGCGTTTTGAGGGGCTCGAGTCCCTCGGAGCCCAGGTAACCCGAGCTCTTAATACTTCGGCTTTTTTCCTGCACTTAAGATTTTTCTAACTCTTTATGTATTTTGTAGGTAGCGACTGTTACCTGGGGCCTTGAGCAGCAGGTCACCCGGCTGCTCAAGGAGGCGGAGAGCCGGGCCGCGGCTTGCGTGGAGCAGCGGGAGGCGGCCCTCCGGGAGCGGGACGAAGCTCTTGATGATCTGTCCCGGGCACGGGCCCAGGTGCACCTTTCGGAGGGCGCCTACATCCGCCTCCGAGAGGAGGCCAAGGTGAGGGAGAAGGCGCTCCGGGAGCTCGAGAGCTCCAGCGTCCGAGCGCTGTCGGATGCGGGCCGCTCCGTCCGCTCGGCCTTGGAAAGCCTTGGCGTTAGCCTGGGCTCCGGGAGCGGCCCGGAGGTGCCCCCGGCGACCCTCGCGGAGGCTGCGGACGTCCGGGCACGGGGCCGGGCGATCCTCGTCGTCGCGGCCGCCGCGGGGCTCGTTGACTACCGGGGGGTCGGCGCCCGGGCGATCGGGGGCCGCATCCCCCGGAGCTTCCCGGAGGCCTTCGAGCCAATGCGCCGGGAGATGGAGCTGCTGGCGAGGGAGTTCTACGACCGGATCATCCGGACGAGGTTCCCGACACCGGTGCCTCCGGCCGCGGATGCCCCTGCCCCAGCCACGGAGGAAGCTCCCCGGGGGGAGGACCCCAATGCTAAAGTATGAGCCTCCCCCGGGTCTTTAGCTAGGACCCCTTTTATTTTTGTTAGACATTTTGATTCCGGTAGCTTCTTAGGAGAAGCCCCGGGCACTTGTACAAAAACATTTTGCAATGAAATATATTTGAAATTTTCTAAGTCTTTGCGATGAAATGTTACCAGGGTTCCCGGGGGTTACTCCCGGGCGAAGGTCCGGGAGGGGCTCCCCGGGGGACGCCCAAGCGGCTTTAATTTTGCTGAGCCTTATCTCCGGGAATCGCGGTGAGGATAGTGTCCGGGAGCCGATCCGGTTGAGGTGGCGTGCGGAGTGGCACTTGGACAATTTTGATAATCACCGTGCCGAATTGTCCCCTCCGCGACCGGGACTCCGGATGATCCCTCCCCTCCGGATACTTCCACCGGCGGGATACGAGTTCTGGCCTGAAGATGTGCTTCGGGACGCTCGGCGCCGCGTACGGGCGTTGTACCGGGACCTGACTCGGGAGCTAGCGGAGAGCCTCCGGGAGTATTAGGCGTAGGAGCCTTAGGGCTTAGAGAATCCCCCGGGTTAGAGCCCGGGTTGTATCGTTTCCGAAGCCCACCGGAGGGGGAAGATGTCCTCCGGGTTTGCTGATCAATAAAGCGCATTGTTTCCTTTTATTGCGCCTCTTTATTTTCTTCTTCTTGGATGGTCTGGATGACTCATCTTAACAAGGATGAGCTAAGTTTCTTCGTGGGTGGTGCGGTCGACACCCAGGGGTTCCTTATCCCCCCCCCGCCCACAGCGGGCCGGAGAATAGCTCCGCGCGCTGTGGGGGTAACAAGGCCCCCGGGAAGGAAGACACCTTCCGGGAGATAATCATCCGGTCGCCGTGAGAACGGGGAGCCGGGAATAAGGCCTTAAGCGGAAGGAATGTCCAAGAGAACCCGATGGGATTTCCAGAGGCGAGCTTCCTGGGAGACACTCATCCGGTCGCCGTAAGAACGGGGAGCCGGGAATAGGGTCTCCGGGAGGCATTCATCCGGTCGCCGTGAAAACGGGGAGCCGGGAGTAACGTCGACTCCCGGAGGAGGAAGATAGATCCAATCAAGCCGCAAGGGGCTGATCTTCCGGTCGCCGTGAGAACGGGGAGCCGGGAATAATGTCGACTCCCGGAGGAGGAAATGCCCGAAGACGGGACTTGAGTGTTTGGGCAGGGGACTAGTCTCCCAAAGTGACTCGTTACCACGGCCACTGTGACCAGGTTGCCGCTTACACCCTCAGTCCACGAGGGCTGATCGTAAGCCGCCCTACGGGAGTGCAGGCTCCGTTGTAGGGACTTGTTGGGGCTGGCCCACTTCCTCGCGGGGAGGGCATCCTCGCGGGGAGGGCATCCTCGCGGAGAGGGCTTCCTCACGGGGAGGGCATCGCCGCTAGGGGTGGTAATGAGAAAAACCTGCAATGAGACAGTTTGCAAAGCAAGACCTATGTATTGCTAATGAAATGAAGTACAGGGCCTCCCCCTGCGAAGCCGCGAAAGGGGAGGAAAATACAGCGTCCCTCCTCCCCCTCCGGCGTGAACGCCCCGGGGGAGGGGACATGCCCGTAAGGCTAAACGTAGAACTTGCGAAGTAAACGCAAGTTCCACGTGTGCTTCAGCTCCTGCTCTTAAAGGTTGGAGAGCTTGTAAGCCCCCGAGCCCAGGACTGCAGAGATCTCGCAGGGGCCCTCCCACTTGGGGGAGAGCCTACCCTGGGCTTGGGGGGCCTAATGCGCTTGAGGACAGGGTCCCTAAGGCGAAAGGCCCTCAAGCAGCGACGACCGGGACCGGAAAGGGGGAAGCCCCTGTGGCGAAGACCGGAATCAAAGTGGAGGGGGCCCCAGCGGCCTCGGCCGGAACCGGGAAGGGAGCAGGCCCTGTAACACCCGGGACCGGCGAGGGGGGAGCCCCCGCGGCGACGTCCGGAACCGGGGAGCCCATGCGGGGGGCAGTCCACTGCGGCACGGGGGCTGCTCTGTCGACCGCCCCCGGTGCGGTACACGCGACGCGGGGGGCGGGACTGGCTCCCGGCGTAGGGTAAACCCCCGGCATGAAGTGGGCTCCCGGCCCCGGGAATAGGCCAGGAACGGGGTACCCCCTTGGTGCCATCGAAGTGCCTCTGCATCTTTTGCATCTGCAAATAAAAGACTAGAATTTGCGTTACGGCACAGGTAAGGCCCGTGCTTTTGGTGAAATATGGGCTGAGAATCTCCCTTCAGTTGGAGGCGTCGGATCCCCGGGGAACGCACGTGGTGCGACCTGCGGAGCAAAGCCTCGTACTTGGCGGCACTGCTGGCCCCGGGGACAGCAGGACCTTCCGGAGGCCCCCTTCCGGACGCGGTTTGAGGGGGGCCTCCCAGGGGGTATTGCCGCGACGTCTGGTTCCAGGGGGGAGGCCTCCCCCCTGGGCGCCTCAATAATGTTGACGCTTCCGATCGTGGCGGCTGCGCGCTCATACAGAGCACGGGCCATGTCTTGGTCTCCCCGGACGTTGATCATGCCATGCGGCCCGGGGATCTTCATGCAGAGGTAGTTTTGATGGGTGGCAGCCCCCAGCCGGTTGATGGTGGTCCTCCCCATAATCGCGTTGTAGGAGGAGGGGAGGTCCACTACGTCGAAGCGGACCAGCTCGGTCCGGTAGTTCTCCGGGGCGCCGAAGGTCACAGGAAGATCTACCTTGCCCACGGGGTGGATCGCCTTCCCCGGAACAAAACCTTGTAGGGGCCCGGCTGCGGGCTGTAGGAGCTTCTCATCCACCTGCATCTCTTTGAAAGCCTTCAGGAATAGGACGTCGGCGGAGCTCCCACTGTCCACAAGGATGCGGGCCAGGTGGCAGTTGTAGATTGTCGCGGAGACAATGAGCGCGTCGTCGTGGGGGAAGCGAACCCCCCGCGCGTCTTCTGCTGTGAAGGTGAGGGGGACATCCGACCACTTTGGTGGCGGGGACGTGTGTAGCACCCCCACAACCTTAACTTCACGCGCGTACTCCTTATGCTGGCGCTTGGAGTCCCGCCCGGAGGCAGACCCTCCCACGATGACGTTGATGCGGTGCTGAGAGGTCTGGAAGGGGAGAGCTTCTGAAGGCTCCCCCTCCTGTGCCTGCTCACCCCCCGCGGGAGCGGGAAGGGCTGGAACAGCTGGCCGAGGGAGCAAGGAGGCCGGAGTCTCCCCCCCCTGCCCGCGCTGGTCGAGGAATGCCGCGAAGTGCTGCAGTAGTTGGTCGCAGTCTCGGGTAGCGTGGGTACTGGACCCGTGGAAGCTGCTCCACGGTCCTTCCCGCCTTCTCCCCGCGGGGCCTTCCCGGCCGTGCGAAGACTGTCCTCCCCCAAGGCCTTTCGGCTTGGGGAAGGGGCGGTTGCCCCTCGGGGGGTCGCGCGAGCCGCCTCCGCCCTCAAGGACAAAAGTGTCCCGAGGCCGTGGCTTGTTATGCCCCCCCTGTCTGGGGCGTTTGGGGGGATCCCTGGCCCCCCGGTCGACGGGGGCGGGAGCCCCCTGGGTCTTCTTCCAGATATCGTCTTCCTCCGCCCGAGCGTACTTTTCGAGCAAGTTGAAGAGCTCGTCGGCGGAAGAGGGGCAGCTCCGGGAGAGCCTTCGGTGGAGCTTCCCCAGGAGGATGCCGCTTTTGCAGGCTTCGATGACCGTAGAGTCGGGGACGTGGGCCACTTTGCTCTTCACCTGGGCAAAGCGCTTGAAGAAGCTTCTGATGGTCTCCCCAGTCCTCTACCGGACAGTATACAGCTGCGAGGAGTCCAGGGGACGCACGTAGTTCCCCTGGAAGTTGGCACAGAACTCCCGCTTGAGCTGCGAGAAAGACTTGATGGAGCCGGCCTTCAGGTTGTAAAACCAGGAGCGGGCAATGCCGGAGAGGTAGAGGGGGAAGACGTTGCACTGTACTGTCTCGTCCCCCCCGGCCGCGGAGATGGCAGTGGAGTAGACCTGCACGAACTCGTAAGGGTCTGCCTCACCGTTATAGTGTTCGATGTGTGGCGGGCGATAGGGCCGCGGCCACTGGATACTGCGAAGCCTTCGGCACAGAGGCTGGTTAGCCCCCTGCACTTCCCGAGGAGAGCCCCGGTCACTGTCTTCTTTCACGGGACCTTCGTTGTCTGAGTCTGGAAGCGGTCCGAGAGGTCCGCCAGAATGGCGGTGGCGACGCTTTTCCTCCGGACCGGGACTGAGTTCCCGGACGTCTGGGCTCTCCGCCGGAGAGGTTGGCTCTTCAGCGGGTCTCTTCCCCCGGCCCATGCGAGAGCGAGGCTCCCCGCGCCCGCGGCCGGGGGGAAGTTCTTCCCCGCGCTCTGGTGAACGCATTCGCTCGACTTCCCCCGGGGCGAAACGGACCTGTCCCGCCGAGGGAGGGAGCTCGTGCGCTGTAGCTTCCGGAGCCGGTTGGGGCGAGCCCCCTGCGACGACCCCCGGGACCGGAAAGGGGGAAGCCCCTGTATCGATCAGAACCGGGGAGGGGGCGCCCGCGGCGACGCCTGGAATCGAAGTGGAGGGGGCCCCAGTGGCCACGACCGGAACCGGGAAGGGGGCAGGCCCTGTAACACCCGGAACCGGCGAGGGGGGAGCCCCGGTGGCGGCGTCCGGAACCGGGGAGCCCATGCGAGGGGAAGTCCGCTGCGGCACGGGGGCTGCTCTGTCGACCGCCCCCGGCGCGGTAAACGCAACGCGGGGGGCGGGACTGGCTCTCGGCGCAGGGTAAACCCCCGGCAAGAAGTGGGCTCCCGGCCCCGGGATCAGGCCGGGGACGGGGTACCCCCCTGGTGCCACGAAGGGCCCTGGCATGAAATAACCTCCCGGCACCGGGACGGGCCCGGGTGCCGGGAAGGGTCCGGGCGTATATCCCGCAGGGGGAGGGAACCCCCCGGTAGGATCATACGGGGCGGACAACCCCCCGAAGCCGGAGAGGCCGCCGGGTAACCCATAAACGGGGGCACGTTCCCCGGATATGGGTGCGACGCAAACGTGGGGGCCGGAGGCCGCGCCAACACGCTGAGGAGCTCGTCCATAGAGCGCTGGGCGCGGAGCTGGCCTTCCACGAGAACTTCGAGCAGGGCGTCCAGGGGAGCCGGGGGAGCCATCGGGGGGACGCTTGTCCCGGCCGAGGTCCCCGTGGTCACCGGGAACGACCTGGAGGTGGAAGCACCTAAGTTAAGAGGAAAGGAGGGAGGCGGTACCTGGGCCAGGTCGCCTCCGGAAGGGACCGCCGGGACAGCAGTGTCCCGGGCGGACGGCGCCGGGTCTCGGAGACCCGGGTCACCGGGAAGGGTTCGAGCCCTTGTTCCTGGGGGAGCCATGGCGTCTTGTCACGAGTCCCCACGGTCGGCGCCAACTGTCGTGGTATTAAGAATACCCCGGCAGGTTTTGAAGACGATCCTAGCGGAGATTACGCAGCGCGGGTTGACCGGGTGACCGGTCCTCCCCCGCCGGACAAACACAAGAATTGACACGTGGATTTATACAGGTTCGGGTCTCGGTGGGGGCCCTAGTCCTGTTGACGCGCTCCCGGCTGGGGAGGCTCTCTCCGGGGGAGAGGCTTCCGGAGCACGTCTGTGAGTTTAGCTATTCCAAAATATAATGAGCTGATCCTTTACAACAGAGGGGTACAAGGGCTATTTATAGCCTCAAAAAGAAGCAAAAAGCCTAAACTACCCCGGAAGCCACCGTCGGATTGAAGGGTAGGACCGTCCTTCTTCCGGTCAAACGTCTTGGATGCTTGACAGGTGGTCGCTGATTCCCGAGGCGTCCCTCGCGTGACCTGCACGTGATAAACAAACAGGGATTTTACCTTTTAGAAGGGCGATGACGTCCGGGACCCTTTCCGGAGGGCAGGGTCCCGGGAGCCCAAAAGGCGGCGCCCGGGGCAGGCACCGGAGGCCACTGTCCCCGGGCGAATGGCGGCGCCCGGGGCAGGCAATGGAGGCCACCGTCCCCGGGCGAATGGCGGCGCCCGGGACCCGCCCGGGGGGCAAGGTCCCGGGGGCCAAATGGCGGCGCCCGGGGGAGGCACCGGAGGCCACCGTCCCCGGGCGAATGGCGGCGCCCGGGACCCGCCCGGGGGGCAAGGTCCCGGGGGCCAAATGGCGGCGCCCAGGGCAGGCACCGGAGGCCACTGTCCCCGGGCAAATGGCGGCGCCCGGGACCAGCCCGGGGGGCACGGTCCTGGGAGCCTAAAAGGGGGCGCCCGGGGCAGGCACCGGAGGCCACTGTCCCGGGGCGAATGGCGGCGCCCGGGACCCGCCCGGGGGGCACAGTCCCGGGAGCCTAAAAGGCGGCGCCCGGGGCAGGCACCGGAGGCCACTGTCCCCAGGCGAATGGCGGCGCCCGGGACCCGCCCGGGGGGCAAGGTCCCGGGGGCCAAATGGCGGCGCCCGGGACATGCCCCGGAGGCACGGTCCCGGGAGCCTAAAAGGCGGCGCCCGGGGCAGGCACCGGAGGCCACTGTCCCCGGGCCAATGGCGGCGCCCGGGACCAACCCGGGGGGCATGGTCCCGGGAGCCTAAAAGGGGGCCACTGTCCCCGGGCCATCATGAACTTACCTGGAGTTGGCCGCATGGAGATTTCCCCCAACATTATCGGTCTCCGTGTTTAGAGATAGACCAAATTGATATGACTTCTTTTTACTAGTCTGATCGTACTATTAAGAGGAGTCGGAAACTAGTAACTTGAGTCAATCTAGTGTGGAAACTGAAATGCATTCATATCATTTGCACTAGTGCTCATTCACCTCTTGCATTGCTAGCAAACAAGTGTAGAGTGTCAGAATTGGAGGTAAAATTTGAAATCTACCCTTAATCGTGGTTGCATAGAGTAAACAAAAAACTGGTCACATTAGTATTGAAATTGGTCGTGGTCATTTCTGTACACACTGGTCGTATAAGCACTACACTGATCATGATCATTTCTAAAAAACGAACTGGTCTTTGGACCAGCATCTATTTGACCACTAGTTATTCGACCAGAAGGTATTCGACCAGATATTCGACCAATGGCTTAAAGTTCATCGAGCAAAACTGATAGATTCTATGCAGACTGTCAGCATGCATGTACGCGTGGACACTGACATTTGCATTGGATATTTTGGCAGCAGGAACGTTGTTTGAATTTTCTAGAAACATCTAGGCCGATCTAGGTCTTGCTCCTGTTGACAAAATCATAGCCCCAAAATTAATTTGGAGTGAAAACTCCTATGTCCTGTTTTTGGTTTGCACAGGCCAGACATTGTCTGTGGTGACCGGACATTGTCCGGCCCATACAAAACCTTTTAGATATATGCAAAATGAAACCAGAGACATATGAATCCGTCCAGGTGCATCTGTCCGAAACAGGTCGGACATTGTTTGTGATGGCCAGACAATGTCTTACCAGTACAAATTTTTCGGCCTTGAGGAAAAATGAAACCAGAGACAGACATATGAATCTGTCTGGTTGCATTTGTTCGGAACAAGTCGGACATTGTTTGTGATGGCCAGACAATGTCCACCCAGTACAATCCTGTTTTGCGGAAAAATTATAAAAGTGAAGCAGAGACGTTTACATCTGTCCGGGACTTTTGTCTGGACAAGAGGCGATTTGTCCGGCCTTTACAAAAGTAGCTGAATAGTAACTGACACGTTTGCAACGGTCACATTGAATTGTGCTACCCGGACATGCCAGACAACTTCCGACCTATACAAAATTTGCTCAGTTTCTTGCAAACGGCTAGTTTCTTTGTGAGAGCTATATATACCTCGACTTAGCCAGCATTTTGTGTGTGCATCAACTCAGAAATTCTGTGAAAAAACTAGCCTAGCTTCTTGCATTCACTCTCTTATATCTAGAGCTAAGATTTGAGTTAAATTCTTGAGAGCAATTTGAAAAGAGAAGTGTTAGAGCCATATTTGATATACACTTGAGCCTCATTACTTGACTTAGTGCATTTGTGAGAGACTAAGGGTGCTTAGTGCACATCATCCATCATTGTGCTAGAGTGTGGGCATTCATTTGCATCATTTGAGGTTCTAGCACTTGATTTATTCAAGTGAAGGTGTACGATTTATTATTCTTGGCGATCGCCATTGCCTAGACGATTGTTGGAGGAGAGTCGCGATTTCCCTATTGGAGTTTGTCAGAGAGGCCGACAAAGACTTGTAAAAGGCATAGGTGCTCGCCTATCCGGAGTGGAGAAGGAGCAACCCGAGTGGAGATATCTTTCGTGGATATAGAAGTGAGGCTCACACGTGAGTGCTTCAACGAGGAGTAGGGGAGACTGGACGAGTCTCTGAGACCTCAGTAAAAATTGTTGTGTTACTTGTTTCTCTCTTGCACACTCTACATTTATCTTCACTTATTTGCTTCCGCTTACTCTCTGTTGTATATTGTATTTCATTTTCTATCTTATTGAATGCAACTTGATTTTAGATAGTTTTAGACCCTTTTGTGAAAACTCGATTTTCCTTTATATCTTGCAAAAATTGTTTTTGTCGAAAAGTTTTTAAAGACTCCTATTCACCCCCTCTAGTCGGCATCCTCGATCCTACACTCAAGACCCTCGAGGCTGAACTCTGCGATAAGAACTACTTTGGTGGCGACACGTTCAGCTTCGTCGACATTGCCTTCATGCCGTTCACCGCCTGGTTCTACTCATATGAGAAGTATGGAAACTTCAGCATTGAGCAATGCTGCCCCAAGATTGTTGCATGGGTGAAGCGTTGCGTGAAGCATGAGAGTGTAGCCAAGACTTTGTCTGATCTCGAGAAGGTCTACTAGTTCATTGGGTCCTTGAGGAAGAAGTTCGGACTCGAGTAGATGACGCGTTGATGGATGGATCAAATTTCTCAGAAGTTTAGTTAATTGCATTGCAGAAGTGATTGCGTCTGTATTTGAATCTGATTGTTGTTAGATTTCTATAGTGTGTGTGTGTGTGTGCCCATTTGGGAGCAGTGTGTTCATCAGCTATAAACTTGCACTAGTACTTGGATTATGACTCTGTTTGGCATCAGTTAAGTAAGCTTTTTGTGTGCATTTCATTCTTGTTCAAACATGCATGAGATATATGAACTAGCAGTGCCATGTTCTCACCAGTGTGCTCCTTAATTTCAGTGTGAATGGAATCTATACATACCACTCCAGTACTTGGCCATGTTCTCCAAATGTTGTCTGTTTCTATGCTCTCAACTCTAAATTAGCTTCAAGTAAGAACTTTTTTTTAGAGCAGCTATGAGATGGTGAACTTAATGTGCAAACATATGTTTATATATAGCCAACTATTGGTAGTTGCAATTGCCATGGTATCTCTTAAAAAAAATATGGTTTTCAAATACTATTGAAAAAATCATGACTTTTTAAGTACCTTGTTGTATTGTATAAAATTGTTAAATATAATTTGTCTAACATATAATTATTTGAATAAAAAATTATACTAAAAACTATGATACCCAAACACTCGTAGAAATTGTCCAACAGTTACTTTTTTTAAATTCTCATAACAACTAGTTCATTAAAACACCAAACTGAAAATTTTGAAAAAAAAACTGTGTACCCAAAAACCTATAAAAACTGTGGTTTTGTAATATTACGAAATACTATGATTTAGTTGCATGACAATTTCAAAGTCATGATTTTAAAATACTGCGGTTTTCAAATACTGTGTTTTAAAATACTTAGTCGCATGCCATGGTAGCATGTTTGAGCCTGATCACCTTGGATCGAGGCCGACACTATTTTGTTGAGGGAATTTGTGGGTAAATTGGTACACCTCTGCAGAGTTAAAAACGTATTCTAATACTCTGTGCTCCCGGGTGTTTAGGAGCTGGCTGGCGGTGTGTTTAACCTTTGTCGTCGCGATGCAAATAGTATTTTTAAATTAAAATTGTATAGTTATTGTGTAACCATCATAGACAAGTAAAATATGAGTAGTTAGATTCATGCATCTGTTTTCAGCCTTTGTTTTGTTACTTATGGTTGCATGCAAGCTTCATGCAAATGAACTTATCTTTTGTTCTTTTGATACACCTTGACATATACATGTGAAATATGTGATATCTTAGTTACCAGTGATTTGTTGAATACGATTCTACTCACTCTTGCTTTTTTGTAAAGTTCAGTTGACAAGGACACTAGTTTTGGAAGAGAACGATCACCTAATGTCTAGATGGTTATAGACTGTACTCGAGATTACGACTGTGTATGGACCATAGGATTTCTGTTGCAATCTTTTGTTAAAAACTATCTTTTATGAACTCTAATACTTGGTCACGCCGACCCATATGTATTTTATTATAAATTGAGGTTTGAAGCCCTATGATGTATCTCTAAGATGCTAAATCTGTTCATGTACTAAGCTGGATATTTGTTATCTGTTCTATGCATGACTCCATACTGAACAGTTGGCATAAATACACATCTGAGATTTGTTGTCATGGACAGATCCTTAGACATGTCGCGACCGCAACTACACACATGAGTTTCCTCACTTGTTTAATTAATCAATTAAAACTTCCCCTTTCTGTAACTCTATAAGACAGAGTGAACATACCACAAATATAGTTTGACCCTGTTTAAACCATAGAAGTTCAAATCATCTAGGTCAAGGACAATGTCAATAAGAAAAAATATGATCTTTTTTTTCTTTCTAAAATGGTCTATTTGGATAGTTTAAACTCCAGAACAGGCAACATCCGAATCCTACCAATTAATCAAATAATAGACACCTAAATAGTCTAGATCACAGATCTAATAGAATCAATTTGAACCATTGATTTTCAATCGAACAGTAACTACGAGCCGTAGGATTTCCCGTTCCCCACGAGGTCCCCCTGTTGCCGCCGCAGCTACGCGAGGCGGGGGTTCCTCACTCGTTTAATTAATCAATCAACTCCAACTCCCCCCGTCGACTCGGCTAGTCGTAGACGCAGTCGCGTCCTTCCTCTCAAAAAAAATCCAAAACCCGAAATTAATTTTTTTTCCAAATCTGAAGCAATCGCGGTCGCGATCTCGTCGTCTCCAGCCCGACGACGGCGATGCGAACCCTATCCCATCTAGGGTTCAGGCGCTGATCCCTCGTTTCCTCGTCGTCGGAGTCGCAGGAGCGGAGTCGATCGCTTCGCCTCTGTTGTGGATGCTGATCTCGGATTGACCCTGATCCAGTGGCTGAAATGGTATGGGAAATCTCGATCCAATTCGTTGTTTTGGTGTTGGTTTGGTGGGATTTGAGCCCAATTCGAGTAGCATTATGTGTTAGTTCGTGTTGGAAATGTGAACTCCAGTGCGGAGTTTTGGTTAGTTTTTCAATGTTGCGTTGTTTGATACTTGTGATCTGGTTTGGTTAAGAGGAACTGGAGTCCAATTGAGATCCAATGCGTGTTAGTTTGTGTTTGGACGTTGTTGAGCTGACGATGCCGTGGAAAGTGGAAACGGTAGCGATGATGTGTATTCTAAGAGTTTTGTATATCTTTTGCTTTGTCTCTGATCTCGTGTAGAACATTGGCTTTGAAGGTGTTTGTTACTTATTACTGTGTTTGGAGAATTTGAGCTGCCGACAGCGTGAGATTGTTAGCGGCAGTGGAGAGTTTGGTGAGCTCTAGCCTTTGAAGATCCGGACCTGACGAGGCTATTAAGATATTCCTGAAATGACAGGATCAAGGAATATGCATTTGTTTTTTTGGATGGTGTTCCCTGTTTTTGATATCTTGCCCGACTAGCTGGAGCACAAATTGGATAGTTATGGTGGCGAAATAATGCCTTTTGGCACCATAATTGGATCTTTTGAGGATGTGTGAGCTTGTTCGGGAGCTAAGTTTGGGGACTGATTTGAATGGTTTATGCATGTTCTGAGTGTCGTAGCATACACACCCCTAATACCAGTCCAATAGGGATTTTGTATATTTTGAAAGGAGTCCCGGATTGATGAATTTCCTAGGAAGAAAAGGGCTCCCTCTAAGAGTCCTGATACAGTTCCCTGAAGATATATCTTTCCTTAATCGGGTGATAAAAAACTATAAAAAGACATCCCTGTTGACTCCTAAAGATCATTGAGTTTTGGAAGATCAACATACCGAGTTCCTGAATTTGATATAGAGCCAAGGAGATCTATTCTTGACTAGCTTGTAGATCAGTATTTGAATCACCGAGTTCGCTCCCGAGTGCTTGGTTAGAGTTAGGTCGGTTGTATAGGCTAGCCACAAACACTGGTCCTGAAGGTTTCCGAGTTCTTCATAACTACTTTGCAATCATTAATCTGTACTCTGTGATCTTTATATAGTGCAAGGCAATTGGTAACCCTACTGGTGGTTTCCTCTGGACGATCTATAGGGTGTAGCAACAGAACTTAGGGGGTTCCGTTAGCCCTTGAACCTGTATAACTCTTTGTCTCTTTACTTCTGGCTTACAAGGTGTTGGATAGAGAGAAACGGACACCAGGGTGCCCGTGTTCTCCCCGAAGCAATCTACAAATTCTGTGTGCCGTGTATTGAGTACTAGATCTGTCCCGGTGTTCCAGCACATGACAGTTAGGATGGTGGTCTTTATAACTAAGCAGTCTAACTTACATGTGAGGAGAATTTAGACATAAATAAAACATGATGCAGAGAGGAATGCCTGTTTGTTGGTGTCTCTGGTTTATCTATGGATTGCACACATGATGAAGCCGTCAAAAGTTGATCTTTCAGTGTCAGCCATTTACTATCTAGTGAAATAACAATTTTTTAGGGGCATAGGATTGGAAGTTACACCGAGACTCTTCAATCTCCACACATTTCTAAGATACCAAAATAATGAATGTAGGTCATTGTGTTATGTGACATTGAGTTGATTTGCTATACACAGCAGTGCATGCTTTTCTTCATTCTAGGTCATTGTGTTATGTGCTTAGAACAGATATAGTTTGCATCTGTATATCACTAACTTAAGTGGTTGGTGGCTCATAGCATTTGTCCATTTATGCTTCATTGCAACTTGCAAGTTTGTGATCTATTCTCTTACTGTAACTGGCGAAGGTTGATTCCAATCTATTTTGCTGCGGTGGTACCTTTGGAAAGTAATTCCAGTAGCTGGTTTCTACTTCACTTGTAGATCCGGACATAACATTTGGTGGAAAGTTCCTTCCTTCGAATTGTGAGGAAGATCCTGATGGAGCATGATGTAGGGCTTATCAAATATTGATCAGCTGGTATTATCACCTGAAAAATAATCAACTTTATGCTCTCTTTGCTCTTGCTGTTCCATGTTTTAAATTCGCAACTTAAAATTATGGTATAACGCCTATTGTTGGTTTCCATAAACTTCTGTTCTTTTTTGATTTTAATTATGCCTATTGTGTAGTGAACAAACTGGGGCAATGTATGCAGTAATTACTAACTAGTAACTATTAGCCATGATATTGCACTTGTAATGCAATGGAATGTAACAATTGGTATTCAATTAGCTGTTCTAGTACTGTTGCTGCATCACTAAATGCTTTACCTGAGGTGGAGTTGTTTACCATGTCATTACTTCAGTGATATCGACCATCCTCATTGATTTATGAATGTTCTGTTGCAGGCGTCCCAAGTACGCTTTACAGCAGGTTCTCATGTTTGGGTTGAGGACCCTGATGTGGCTTGGATTGATGGGGTGGTGGAGGCAGTTAATGGGGATGAGTTAGTTATAAACTGCACTTCTGGGAAGAAGGTCAGTACACAAGTTCATGATAATTTAATTTTATCTTCCCCCAATAAATGATGTCAGTAGAATGCAGGGAGACCAAATGTTGTCTCATTTCCTATTCGCGCTCTACTGGGCTGTTGTGCCATTTTTTCCCTGAGGAATCTACTGTGTCAAGTTACTTCTTTACAAGTTTCAACTTTGAATTTTTTAGTTGTGGAATCTACTGCCACTATCTTGTAAATATAAACTAAATTAACCAAAAGAAAAAAAATTACAGTCTCATGCATTTGATGGCAAGTTTGGTATTTTTCTTACAGGTCACTGCTAATGCGTCGAGTGTCTATCCCAAGGATGCAGAAGTGAAGCGCAGTGGCGTTGAGGATATGACTAGGCTAGCATATTTACATGAACCAGGAGTTCTCCATAACATGAAATCTAGATATGGAATGAACGAAATATATGTAAGTCGAGTCTTGGAACATGTCAGTTAAATGCAACCGAAAAAGTGCTTGACTATCATTTTACACTACCTCATTCATGCATACCCCAAGCCATGCATGCTTTGATTCTATGGTTTGTAGATTGTAGTGACTTCCATCATGCACAGATTTTCTCCACAGCGATATCAGCAATATATGCTCAAGTCATACGTCCTGTATAATGCTCATGCTTCCCAACCTGTGTTATTTTACTTGTATTATGGGGTGTTTGGTCGAGTTTCAGTTTCAGTTTATGGGCTTATAAATTGAAGTTGTGGTCAAACATCAAACTTATTCCAAGATTTATTTTGTAAGCATAAGTTTTATTTGAATTAGAAGCCCCTAAATAAGCTGAAGCTGCTAGAAGGTGGTTTACTGGAATTATAAGTTGAAATCTCAATAAGTTGGCTTATTTGAGAAATTTAAGCTCAGTCAAACACGTCTTTAATGTTTTTGCTAGACTGGAGTCTGGGATTTTGCATTGGTTTTATGTTATGTGACTTGCTCTAATGGATTAAATTGTTCTTTCAGACTTACACTGGGAACATATTAATAGCCGTGAATCCATTTCAAAAACTTCCTCACCTTTATAACAACCACATGATGGGAATTTACAAAGGGGCAGAATTTGGTGAGCTGAGCCCCCATCCTTTTGCCATCGCAGATCATGCATATAGGTATGTTTGCTGCAAATAAAGAGGTTTTAAGCAGATTGCATATGAATCATAGTAAAGTGTCTTACATATTCACTATGCAGGCTTATGATGCATGATGGTATCAGCCAATCGATATTAGTGAGCGGGGAGAGTGGGGCTGGTAAGACAGAAAGCACTAAAATGCTTATGCAATATCTTGCTTATATGGGTGGAAAAGCTGAAACTGGACGGAGATCAGTGCAACAACAAGTCCTGGAGGTGCGTTCTCCTGTTACAGTTTCTAGTATCTTTTGTTTAGTAATATTACTATTCTTAGGCACCTCAAGTGACCAGGAAGTAGTTGCTACAAAAACTTTGGATGATGATATCATTTGGGTTGGTTGTTATGTGAAGAACTTCATTTTGCAGGAACATATCAAAGTTATATTTTCCATTAAAAATAATATAATATTATTGACATTTGCTTCTAATCTATCTGTTTGATTGATGCAGTCCAACCCTGTCCTTGAGGCATTTGGAAATGCAAAAACAGTCAGGAATAACAATTCGAGGTATTGAACTTCAGTGGTGCTGCAATTTATTTTTCTCCTTTGTTTTTGGTTGTTACTGATTTACTCATTTAGTATGGGTTTTCATTTTCTCCTTAGCAATATGGCTTTACACCTTTCTTTTATTTGGTAATGCAGTCGTTTTGGCAAATTTGTTGAGATTCAGTTTGATCAGAACGGGAAGATCTCAGGAGCTGCCATAAGGACTTACCTTCTTGAAAGGTCTCGAGTTTGTCAAATATCTGACCCAGAAAGAAACTATCACTGCTTTTACATGCTATGTGCTGCATTACCAGAGGTAACGCTTATAAAGTGCCATTTTTGTGTGAATTAGCATTTTTTTAAGCTACTTACTAAGGGTAGGTTTATGAAGTGGATACAATTCCACATTGTAAAAACTAAAGTAATTTAGGTGGCATTTGGTTCAAAACCGTAATTGTAATTGTAATCATAATAGGTTTTAAATACATTGGAGTTGAAGGTGAAATGAATAAATACAAAATATGTTTGATTTAATTGAGGAATGAAATGAGGTGAGATGCTTTTGAATATATCCAAGTGAGATGTATTTGAAAAATGCATTGGAATGTATTTTGAATACGGGTATTGTGATTACGGAGTGATCCAATCAAACAACAGATAACGTATTCCCATTACGCGTAATCATAATATAATGTAAAATTCATGAACCAAACGCGGCCTGTACATTACATAACCAAGAGGATTTCACCATTGTCCCTACAACTCCAAAATGTCACCTAAGTCTCACTCCTTTCAATTTTAAAAATTTGGTCCCACATCTTTGCATAATCATTTATTGGGTTCCAATCATTAGTTGCCGTTAGCTGAGGGTTATGGAATGTAGACTTGGCGCCATGTAAGTGCTGATGTGCTGAGATGGATGTTATTAGATGCTGGAAATGATCCATTACATGAGATGCTCGCTAATGAGTGGGGCCCAATCGAACAATTTTGCAAAGATGTAGGATTAACTTTTCAAAGAGAATTTCTCATGGTTGACCTACTTTTACCCCTTAATTCTCAGCTGAACCCCAATTCTTTCAATTTTAAATATTATATCTTGCTTCTTTTGTTTTGATACCCATCACTTTTTTTTTTTGTGAAACTCATGGATATGTGCTGTGTTACCAACATTTTGCACTCAGTTGGCACTACGTGGCAGAAGAATTAAAAAAAAGAAAAGTCATAAAATTGTGAAAAATTAATAATCTGTTAATTTCATTCCAAAATGTAAAACCTTGTTAATGATCTTTTTATGATTTCATTATTTTGTATGATTTTTCTATATTTTTGAGCCATATCAGCGTTGAGTCATCATGCGTGCTAGCTTTTTGTTAGCAAAATATTGATAGTTTACTGTTAACAACCAATTGAAGCAATTTGGAAGAGTAGGACTCTAAAAATTGAAAGAAGTAGGACTTAGCCAAGAAATTGTAGGGAGAAGTAGGACTATTGGGGAAATTTCTCAAATTTCAGAATTAAAAGAAGTGGGATTCAGGTGGAAGATTTGTGAAAGATGTAGGAACAACAGTGAAAATCTCTAGCTGAAAATAAAGTATAATTTATATCTTGTCTGGTCAACATTTTATGAGAGAACTGCAAATCAGGTTTAAAAATGCTATTCTTACATATAACCTGTGCAGTACAAGACAATTTTGGTAATCAAGATGCCAGTTTTGAACTTCTGATGCTGAGCAACAATTGCAAATTATCTGATATAGATAGTGCTGTGCTGCTCCCTCTTATGTGATTTCTTTATGTTCCTGATTTCCTGTTAGGTAGCTCACTCTAAATTGTGTGTTTCATACAAAAATTTTGATTTTACTTAGTTGACTTGACATATCTACATGTGAACCATGTTTTCTATAACTTGCAATATGTAATCAAAATGTTGGTGTGGCAGGAATGCGAGAAATATAAATTGGGAGATCCCAGATCATTTCACTATCTCAACCAGTCTAATTGTATTGAGCTTGATGGGGTGGATGACTCATCAGAATATATTGTGACTAGGAGAGCAATGGAGGTTGTGGGCATCAGTTCTGATGAACAGGTAAGTCCAAGGTTATCTTGGAAATTAATTTAGTCCATCTGCGGTACAAAAAGATAGTCTCTTTACTTTGAACTTTTGGCACTAATTGCAGGATGCCATATTCAGAGTCGTAGCTGCTATTCTTCATTTGGGAAATGTGGAATTTTCAGAAGGGAGCGAAGCCGATTCTTCTGTACCTAAAGATGAGAAATCCCAGTTTCATCTTAGGACAGCTGCTGAGCTTTTCATGTATTAGCCTTATTTGGGCTTTTTCCTGAAGTTCTTTTGCATCCTTGATATGACATGCACTTGGCAAAATTCTGCAGGTGTGATGAAAAGGCTCTCGAGGAATCTTTGTGTAAACGTGTTATGGTGACACGTGGTGAGAGTATTATAAAAAATTTAGACCCACGAGCAGCAGCTCTTAGCAGAGATGCGTTGGCCAGAATTGTTTACTCCCGTTTGTTCGATTGGTAAGTACAAACAGTCAAACATTCAGAAGGTTTTTGCCGTATTGCTGTTTACTATATCACATCTATTATATAGAAGAGAGCAATGCTTCATGTACTAAAAATTTCTTCTTAAACCTTTACTAAATCTGAATGGGCCGTGTAGATCAGAGGTAGGTGGGTGCAAGATTAAGGGTAGGTATGGATGTGAGAAGTAATCGAGGGTGTGGTTCTAGTGCAGAGTCTTTCCAATAGAAAGATAACTGATGGCTATAATGCCTTCCATTTTGACAGGCTTGTAAATAAGATCAATACTTCAATTGGTCAAGATCCTAATTCAAAGCTTTTGATTGGCGTACTGGACATTTATGGTTTCGAAAGTTTCAAGACAAACAGGTGCTTAGCTGGTATGCTTTTGCATTTAATCTTGTGTTCAACTTCACACTTAGAATAAATGGCCACATCTATTCTGTTCTTTTGACTATGGAAATCTGGTTCGTTGTATCAGCTTATCTCAAGGGAGAAAATATGCTTTTAACTTTTGTTTTATTGGATTTTGATAGTTTGGTAGTTTGTTCTAAAAATAAAGTTTTCAGTTGCACTTTTTTTTTTGGCGGGGAAATGAAGGATACAAATGCATAAGCAATAAACTTGATGAGTCATGGCACAGTCCTGATTTTCACGACGTAGGATGAAAGATAATAAGTGAGGTAATTGCATGAATGCAATAGACAATCATTGATGTTTCATGTGACTTTCTACTTGATTATTTGCCCAACCATGATCACCGAAGAAACCAAGTGAAGCCACAGCAAAGTTGCGACTCAGATTGGGTTTGCGTAACTTTGAATGTCCTTGGGGGCGGCCAAGCTAACACAATTATTGAAGTATGAGTAGATTGCCTACATTTCTCAATAATTGAAACTTTTAGATGAACTAATTAGTGTAATATATTCATGAACACATGAACACAGTTACATAATAGGGCTGATTTGATGTATTTTTGCTCATTTGGCATGTGATCTGACATGGGGTAAGTGGGAAACCGATTAAAGATACCCACGACTGATCGGAATCCACTGAAAGGATACAAGATAGGAGAACTCACCACTCCTTGGGTACAGGCTAAGCCACCACCAAGTAGAATAAAGCAAATAGAGGAAGGCACATGGCACAACTTTTACTAATGGAATAGACTAATATTCAGAATTCAGGTCTACCTCTTCTCAAACACTAGAAAGGTACTTATAGCTAGCATGGAACATCCCTCCAAGTATGTGAAAACTAAAAGACTAATGCATGCCCTTGAACAATCAAAAGCCTATTAAAAGCAAATGTCTCTTCGTTAGACATCCATAACTTCATTTTAAACTATTGTGGGTTGCTAGACTTCTAGAATTTCCCAGCTGTAGATAACATGCAAATTATAAGCCTTCCAATCAGCACTTAATTCTTTTGAAAGCCTACTTAAGATCTGGTCATAATCTAGACTTTGTTCACAAGTTAAAACATTTGCTCCTTCATCATGATCAAACTTGACGTCCTCATCATTCTCATTTTCAACTCCTCAGGTTTTTCAAATTTGTTTCCAACTTCAATTTTGATTGGAATTAGGAACTTGCTCAGCTTCTTTAACAATAACACCAGTAGATTGATCCCACGTCGAGATGCCTTCAATGGCATGGACTCCTCTCGATTGTAATTCTCATATGTCCTTTTGTTCATCATGCTTAGCTTCCCTTTTGACGTCCATAACTTCTCATGCAGACCTTCTTGATTAGCTACTTTGTGTTTTTCCACTTGTTTTTGTTCTATGGCATCTGGGTTCACATCAAACTAGAGACTTTTTGTGAAGAAATATTCATTTTATTTCCTAACTATTCTAAACCTTTTTGTTAAACCAGTCAAAGTAAATAAAAATGACATCCGTGAAACAACACTTTTAAAAGATCAGTTGAATCGATTTACTTTTGAAAGAAACTTGATAAGAAACACCTCATTTTTATGTCTTCAAGAAACTACTGCCCGAAGTTGCACCCATGTAAATAGCAGAAATGTTGACACATTCGACCAAAAAAAAGGGAAACTGAAATTCTGATTGTAGGAAAATGACTAGTATATGCAAGTGCAGCTGTCCCATACATGCAGAATATGCAAACTTGGTAATTACCAAGATCAATCAGCAAGATAATTAAGATTTGGGTGGTCTTCTTCCCAGTTGCTCCCCAAAGCATCATGGCTGCTATTGTGCATAGCCCTTGATGTTCTATGACTGATTCATTAAAAGATAGTAAGATTCTTAAAAAAGAAAAGGTACTCAATCATGCTTGCATATGGAAAATTGAACAACACAAACAAGTCTGGTGAGTGAGTGGTGTTATGAATGAGAACATTATAAATCTGAAAATTTTGTTTGTTATGTTCCTCAAGCCAGGATGTTTACAGTTGTAAGCAAACTTTTTTGATCAAAGTAATTGGTTTATGGAAGCTTTGATTTAATGGCAGCTGACAGGGAATAGAGGGTGGAGCAGTTGCAGGGGACTCAAAAGTTTGGAGAAATTTTCCCCTCTGATGTTGTCAGCAGCAGTAAAGCTAAACTTGATTCTTCAAACTGATCATATCTTTGGCGCAAAATCCTAATGTATACCATCTGAAGATTAGACTCTGCTACCTCGTTTCTGTTGCTTAATGTTGATTGCAACATCTGAAATTCAACCCAGAATATCTAGTTCACCAATTGTTTTTTGTAATTGTTGTAGTGCTTAGGAGTTCAAAACGCTATTAGACTAAGAGTATATATACCTCCTATGTCTACACCTCTAAGTACTTTTTCTGTGCTTCCAGTCTTGATTAATGCTTATGGTTACTGGTGCTGGAGTCTACAGGTCTATGTTTGCCGGTCTATGCAATCCTTTGACTAAATCTTACCTTCCAACTTGTACAGTTGTATCAGAGTTCAAAAATCACCTGGGTATCAAATTTTGGATGGTTTTAACTCTAAGTTATAACTAAGTCTGGTCAATTTACTAGTTTTTAGGAAAAATCTGGGAACCAGCCAGGGCCGGGAACTAGCCCACTTCCGGTTTTTGAAACCCTGACTTGTAGTATATAGTATTACCATTTCTTGCTTGAAGCTTGATTTTCCAAGCTCTACATTTAAAAGCCATTTTAGTTGAAATATACTATCTTCATTCTCAAATATCTGTAACTTATGCCTAAGGTTTTTGTTTACAAATACTTGTCACTTTATGAATCCTAGTCACAATTTTCTCACACTACCCCAATTATATTGTGTTAGTGGGTCTTGTGTGCATGTTTAATCAGAGTTTAAGATTCATTAATTGTAGTTGGTACAATTTATTTTCCCATACATTTATTAGGAGTATTCTACGTATGTTTTCCTAAACATATGATTAACTTGGGTAACTGTAATTTAAAAAAAGACAGATATTTGAGAACATGGATGGTATGACAGCAATCCAATGCTATCATGTGCCACCTTAGTACATTTTTAAGATGACAGTTGTACTCAGTCAATAGGACACTCCAAACATTAGCAGGGCAACATTGAATATGATAGCTGTAAAAAGGCCTATATTTCACATTGTATATCATCTCAATTCCACATCAAAGTGTTGTGGTTGCGATTCACAGACAGTGTCAGCCAAATAGCTAAAATGACAGATGGCACCACAACCAACATAGCTATTTATAACTCAAGTGATGAGCTTGTTAGTGATCTAACTATGAGTTAACCGAAGCGATGATGATATAGATAGTATTTACTGCACCTAGAGTGCCATTATTGCAGATGTTGCCTTCTTTTTTTTTAAAAAAAAAAAAAAACTGAGGCATAAAGGAGTTATGTCTGTATTGCAGATGATGTTATAACAATGCCATCATCAATGGTAAAGTTATGAGATAGTACACATGCTATGTTGGCAGATGATAAGCATGCTGCTGGTTCTGTCCACTGTCTGAAACAAGCATTTGGTCTATTAAAATACTATAAGATAGCCATGCAAAGTGCGGAGATAATGGATGACATTATTGAGTATTGACATATCAGATGAGGTTTTGCAGGGTACTGACCTTTTCTCTTCTGCTAATGTAGCCCAGTACTCTAGATGAGCATTTTGCACATAAGATTTGTTGGACTGCAATCTTCTACCGTGAGCAAATGCATGGATACCAATTAAAAAGTAGGAAAATTGTTTTAGTCATGAAACAATCCATAAAAATATAGCAAATTGCCCACGGGCTGTAATATTTGGTTTTCCTTTTTGCTTGTTGAAGGCTTTAATTCTGTGGATGTTCTAACTGGTAGTAGACCAGAGCTAGCTAGCAACTTCTATATGAAATGAAACCATCTGTTTTTTTTATCGAGGATACAAGAGAAGGTAATTCTTACATGTTGACATCTTCTTGTTGTTCAGTTTCGAGCAGTTTTGTATCAATCTAACTAATGAGAAGCTCCAGCAACACTTCAATCAGGTTAGAGAGTGGAAATCTCCCGCTCTGAAATGGTTCATATTCTACTATGTCTTAATATATGGTTAATTCAGTTTAGCTTTTACTTCGCATATTTTAATCTAACATTTGTGCCATGAACAGCATGTGTTTAAGATGGAACAAGAAGAATATACAAAAGAAGAAATTGATTGGAGTTACATCCAGTTCGTTGACAACCAAGAGATTCTTGATCTCATTGAGAAGGTGAACAACATCCGGTTTTTGCTGCAATGTCTTTATTGTCAATGTAGCCCCTTTTCAGAAAGTTATGGTAGTTCCAGAACAAAATATTAGACATGGTCTGAATAAGGTGTACATTAGTCTGAATGTTGTTCTGCATCTGCATTTGATCTGATTATCATATTTTCTGACTTTTGTAGACTCAGGTTAAATAGCAAAGATTGGATGTTGAATTATCTGGTAGTCAGAATTAGTGAACAGAGTGGACACTATGAGTTCCATGCACTGGTAGCACTCTTAGCATGTAAAGTTAAACTTGTATAGTGTATACCTACTGGCATACTGGGATACCAACCATTGTTGATCAGGATATTCTTGTATACCATACTTACGTTTCCTTTTAACAGTCTACTGTTTCTTTTCCTTCTTTTATTTTCTTTTTCCTTATTTGAATCCTGAAGTACAAATTTACCTTTCTACATATCTTAAGTTAGTCTATACCTCCTGGCTCCTGGTAACTTAGATTTTGTATTCTGCATTCCTAGATCTTTTTCATTTTTTAGCCATCTATAGATATCGCAATAATTAATTGATTATTTCCTAATGAGGTTGAGCCATTCTACCAGATGTCATTTCTTCTTTCTAATTTCTTGTAATGCAGAAACCAGGGGGGATAATTGCTCTATTGGATGAGACTTGGTATGTACAAGTAAATTGTCAACATTTCTTTTGATTTCACTAGAATCCTGATTCTTTCTAACAATTTCTTATCTTATACTTCAGCATGTTGCGAAATTCAACCCATGAAACATTTGCTGAAAAGCTATATCAAAAATTTAAAGACAACCCGCACTTCAGTAGGCCAAAATTTTCACGGTCTGATTTCACAATTCATCACTATGCTGGAAACGTAAGTAGCATTCTTCTTAAGTTGCCTTCATTTAGATATTAATTTTAATATTTTGTTTCTACTTTTGGATCAACAGACCCAAGTGTTCTGCCCAGTTAACACTGGAAAGAATAATTCTCTGCACAACATGTGTAGACTTGGTAGTGCTGATGCATGATGTATTCATGGCTATCTCACGATAGTTACACAAATGCTGTCATACCTCATTTTAGATGATGTACTACAAAGTGCAAACATCATCTTCTCTCTGGGAAGTGGGCTGCATCCTTGCATTTCCACACCACCAGAATAAACAGCATGCTGCATCCTTAGTTAATCTGGTTTTCTGGCTAACATGCAATATGCGAATATGAGTAGAATTACGTGCGCTGTTATAAGTGAAACTCAACCAATACCGGCCAATTCTCACCAAATGTTTGGTTTTTTATTCCCCAAAAACTAATTGCACAACTTCAAATCAATTGGAATGTCATATATGAGGAAAGTAATTGGCAATAAATAAAGAATAGGTCCATTCTAGATCTGTACCTTAAAACTTTCACAATGACAAATGTATTAAGTTGAACACTAAATGGTCAATGACCTTAAGAAGGTTTGACCTTAAGAAGGTTTGTTTGTCACTGATCTACTAGATTTTCATTTTCATGTTAAGTTAGTATTGGACTATAGAAATCATTGAATGACATGCTAAAATAGCTCCCCCCCCAACCAAAAAAAAAAAAAAAAAAAAAAAGAAGCAAGCAACAGTCTTTTGACCATATGCCTGTTCTTTTGGTGCAAAACCAGTACACTAATCAGTACTTCCAAAAAAGTGTAAACTTTCTTCTCCATAACAAAACATATGACCATAGTCGATCCGGGAGATGGATTATTCTGTTGGGCCAGTTGCTTGTCAGAACTGGCTTTTTCTACAATTGAGACCCACAGTGTACACTTCATGTAATTATCACTATATTTTGCAGGTCACCTATCAAACAGATCTTTTCTTAGATAAGAACATAGATTATGCTGTAAATGAGCATCAAGTCTTGTTGCATGCTTCTAGATGTTCATTTGTTTCAAGTCTTTTTCCATCTTCTGAAGAATCAACCAAGTTCACAAAGTTTTCATCAATAGGCTCAAGCTTTAAGGTAAAGGAATGTCACATCTTTACTTCTTGCAAACATAATATGTTTGCATTTTACTTCTTACATTTATCAAAGTTTTATCTCGTCCTTTTGTACAAAATTGCAGCAACAACTACAAGCGTTGTTAGAAACTTTGAGTGCAACAGAACCACACTACATCCGCTGCATTAAACCCAATAATCTTCTGAAGCCAGCAATTTTTGAGAACAGTAATGTTCTCCAGCAGCTCCGATGTGGGGTAAGAAATTGCACCATTTTGAGTTATTTTACTGGAAGTAAAGACTGGTGGATACAATGTCCAGCCAGAGCATTAAAACATTATCTTGTGTATATATACATTTCATATACCAGATTAAATACGATAAGTCTTTCTATTCTGTTATTTATTCAGCCAATGTTAATATGTTTTTTTTTTCTCTCAGATTTATGGTTTGAACATGGTTTTGGTATGAGTTCACCAGATTCTTTAACTATATGAAAATTTAAACTAGCATACTAGTTCAATCTTCATTCCCACTGACAATCTTTTGATGCCAAAAGTTAAGAATCACATAGTCATTTGAGGAAGAATCCAGTTTAGTTGTGGAAAACAGTTACTTAAAAGATAATATGGAACAAAGTATGTGTATACAAGAAGTAGTGCCATGGTCAGCAAATCAATATCTATGGTTACCACTGTAGTTTATGGGGGCAACATCCATTTTCTAGGTTGTAACTCCAAACCATCATATTGATGGCCATTGGCTAATTGGACTGCTAAATTTAGAGTCTGTATAGTCAGCACTAGTATAACGCTTGCTGACATTGCCTTTCTGTTTACCAATTGTTCATTTCAAGACTTGGTAAAAATAGAGGTGAAAGGCTATAAGATTTTTCTTTCAGTTGAACCGAAATGCTCTGTATTCCAGTAAAACAATGGTAGCTAATATTGGTGGCCTTTAGATTATTTCTTTTATGTCTGTTTGTTTCCAAATTACACCGTGCAGATGAAAACAGGTGATATCTTATTTTTTATGTAAGAATGAGCTATTTGAGTTAGTGAGATGTTATTAAACTTTTTAAAACAGGGAGTGTTAGAGGCGATAATAAGCTGTCTAGGATACCCAACTAGGCGAGCATTTGATGAATTTGTTGATCGATTTGGTGTTCTACGACCTTTCTGTATTTCCCTAAAAAAAACTGGGTGTTACAATTACTGACACTGTCATGCGCACTGTACAATTTTGTAAGAATGAGCTGTTTGAGTTAGTGAGATGATATTAAAATTTTTAAAACAGGGAGTGTTAGAGGCGATAAGAATAAGCTGTCTAGGATACCCAACCAGGCGAACATTTGATGACTTTGTTGATCGATTTGGTGTTCTACTACCTGAAGTTCTTGGTGAAAGGTAAATCTGGATTATCTTGATTTGAGTCTGTATGTTTCTTTTCAATAGTTTAGACATACTATTTGTTCCATTTGCAGTTATGATGAAGTTACTGCTACAAATATGCTTCTTGATAAAGTCAATCTTACAGGTTATCAGGTAATTACTAAAATGAGCACCAAAATTACAGTGTGATTAATTTACTCCATATCCTTTTCCTGTTGTACTGACTCGTTCTTTCTTTGGTTTCTCTTATCTTAAGGGTTCTCCAATGTATTTTTCTTTTCTAATCTCAAAAAGCTGATTGGTCAACTAGTCTGTTCTAGTTGTATGGTCTGTATGTTTGTTTTCTAAACTTATATGTGAACTATTACTCTAAAATCCTATGATAATAGAGAATGATAGATGCTGTAGATTTGGGGGTGCTCTTATACTTTTGATGACTGAGTAGACTTGGTGCAATTTGGACATATGACCTCTAGTTTTGACACCATGTGAAATGTTTTGTCTGCCAGTTTTCTTCAAAATCTTGACCCAATAGAGAATGAAGGTTCATACATATTGTGTCAATAGAGATCATAGGAATATTTAAATAAGAGAAATACTAAGTCTTGATGCAATATCCATGTCTATTCTGACATATCACTGCTTCAAACTTTGATATCTTGATTTTCATTACCATTGACTTACCAGACTGCCCGACGTTCAATTTACAGATAGGGAAAACAAAAGTGTTCCTTCGTGCTGGTCAGATGGCTGAGTTAGATGCTCAAAGGACTGAGGTGTTGGCCCATTCTGCTAGCAAAATCCAGAGAAAAGTTCGGTCATTTCTGGCTCGCAAATATTTCATTGAGCTGCGAATATCTGCTATGCAGATTCAGGCAATATGCAGGGGTATATATTCTTGGATAATTGAAGTAAAATTTAGATTCTTCTCTACTTTCTGATCAAACTTGTTTTAAGTGGAGACTGGAGAGAATGACTTATAAACTGTGATCACTGAAGGACAAATTGCAAGACATCATTACGAAGACCTCCGTAAGGAGGCTGCTTCATTGACAATTCAGACCTACTACCGTATGCACTTTGCAAGGAAGAATTATAGAGATATCTGCTCTGCATCGACTACTATCCAATCGGGCATACGTGGTATGGCTGCTCGCAAGGAACTCCATTTGCGCCAGCAACGAAAAGCCGCGGTGATTATCCAGGTGTGTATTCACCTCTCTTTTTAAGTTCCATTGAAGTAACCAACTTGCAGTCATTGATGAAAGGTTGGGAAAACAAGTTGGGCACAATGTTCAAGTGTTAATTTTCTTACTGATCACTCCTAACTCCTTATCTGTTCGATACTCTATCTTCAGTTTTAATGGTCTCATCCACTGCAGAGTTACTGCCGCAGTTATTTAGCACGCTCACAGTATGTGATCTTAAAGAAGGCAGCAATCACAACCCAGTGTACTTGGAGAGGAAGGGTGGCCAGAAGAGAACTTCGAAAACTGAAAATGGTAAGAGAAATTGGTTGTAAATGGCAGCCTTACTCCATACTTCTTCTTTCTTTTCTTATCTTGAGCCTGTAGTTGCTGTATTATATCATTCATTATATGTTCTAGACCTAAATGTAGTGTATTTATCCATGAGACCAATAATCGAGCATGTCAATAGAGTATTACAGTTACATTTTTTTTGCTGTGACTTGTCTCTGAATGCCTACCCAGATTTATGCCTGCACATGCATTACTGTTGCTGCTCATTGTGATTGCTGCATGTCAGGAGACCATGGGAGATTTTTTTTCAACTTATTCAACTTAGTCTATAGCAATGCAGTAAAATCTTAGCAGTGCTATCACTACCTTTGGTTTTAAAGCATACTTTCTTTATCCTATCTTGAACCTTCCCTTTTCTATACCTTTGGCAAGTATAGATCTTCCTTTGCTATCTCATTAGAGTTTTGCTGAAACCCATTTATCTGCAAGCTCAGCTAATGGCTATAAGCCAGTAATTGTTACATTTCTGGTTCTCTGGATCACCCAATCAGATCATACAGTGGGGCTCAGTAAAATCCTAATTGGTTAAACTGCCAAGACCTATTTTGACTTTGTTGCTTGACCACCTTTCCTCTACTTTCAGGCTGCAAAGGAAACAGGTGCTCTGCAAGCAGCCAAGAATAAGTTAGAGAAGCAAGTTGAGGAGCTCACTTGGCGGCTGCAGCTGGAGAAACGCATGAGAGTAAACTACTGGATCCTGTTTAGCATATTTGCCAATTGCCACATGCCTAGAGTTGATGACTTGATGTAACTTTTGCTATTATTTGGTAGATACTAAATTTTTATGCTTTTTCATAACTATAACATTAGTTTCATGTTTAAAGTGGAACAATGAGATGCTTTTTGGGCACTATTAGCTGTTGTAATACATAGAACCAGCGTACTGTTGAAGGAATTGGGACATGCTTTTTCTAGAATTGACCTTGCATTAAATGTTTCTTGGTTAAGCATTTAAGCAATAGTTTCAGATATTAAAAAATATTTTTACATGATTTTTCAAAAATTTAAAAAATCTTGCAGACTTGGAAAATGTTGCAAAATTCTTTAAATTTTCAGAACTTTTAAATTCCAACGTCCAAATTTTTAATTACAGTAATTCATTTTTTTTTAAATTTCAAAATTTCAATACTTATGTTTTCGAAAATATGAAATTCAGAATTTTAATTTCTATCATTTTGTTTTTTTTATATTTCTGTGATGCTTTAATTTTTTTTGTGTAAATAAAAAACAGATGAAATAATCATTTTTTGTAATTGTGAAATGGCTCTTTTTTCTAATACTTTTTGATATTTTCTGAAATTTTCTATTTTATGATTTTTTTTATTTATTTATGGAAAAATTTCTTCTGTCACTGTAGAAGTTTTAAAATTATGGTTTGAAAGGATGATAAGATGGGATTAGACCCACATGTCAGTAATACATCCAGTGACAAATACAAAATATTGAAATTTTGTAGTGGTGTAAAGAAATTTGCCCCTTTATTTATTTATTTATTCCTTTGTACCTTCTGCTGCTCTTAAAAACACTATCTATTAATCTTTTTTGATGAAAGAATGGACACCACATTGTTGCTAAAAGTGCAGGTTTTAAAATCCTCGTTTTAATGTATAGAGTGCAGTGTTCTAAATAAGGTTTCTTGGACCAGGTATGGCTTTGTGCGCCCACATAAGCATTAGCAGTAGATCTACTTGTTCGCTATGCCACTCGACTGATTATGTGTTGTTTTTACGTATATAGCGCTTACATCTTGTTCAAATGTATTTTATACTCAAAATATAGATATAAAACTTGATATAGAACAGCATTTCTTGACTCACCAGTCACCCATGAATGGTAAACTTTGCTGATTTATCGATTTAGCATATATGTCATAGCATTGTATGTATAAACATATATATTTTTAAAAGTTAAACTGCATATAAAGCTGCATACAATACCTCATAAATGCTGAGTGGTAGGGTGATTGCTCGATAACCACTATTTAGATCATTGATAGAGTGAAAGTTGGAGTAGACTCCAAAATAGAAGGGTCAAATTTGGACTCTTGCCTATAAATTATAGTACAATGGCAAAGCATGAAATTCACAATTGAACAGTAAATTAAATAAATAATTAAGCTAGGGTAGGGTAAATACATTAATAAGACCATTTAAAAGGATAATTACTGTTAGGTGCAACCTAGCTCATAATGCATCTAGGTTCATTTTAGTTCCTTTTGTTGGATGCTTAAGTGCCTTATGCACATTTTTACTGCCTTGCAGACTGATATGGAAGAATCCAAGACACAAGAAAATAAGAAGTTGCAATTACAATTGCAGGAACTGCAATTGCAGTTCAAGGATACAAAAGATTTGTTAAAAAGGGAGCAGGAAACTGCCAAAGCAGCATTAGAGAAAGCTGCTTTAGTACTGGAGGTCCATGTTGATACAGCTCTTGTTGATGAGCTTACTGCTGAAAATGAGAAGCTTAAGGTAAAATCCCAACACAAGCATTTTGATCTCCACTGCAAATGCTTGCTTGCATAAGTCACTGTCCACTTTAGTAAAGGAAAAATACAATCGAAACCCAATGAAATGTACAATGCTGGCACTCTGGGATAGAATAGAGTCATCATCTTTTGTCACATCAGATGACCAATGTTAAATTACAATGTGCAGAAAATTCAATATTCCATAGCCTGAAAATTAGCATAAGCCAAAGTGTTGTATGATATAACAGGCATACTGATAGTAAAAATATGCCCCCATATTGGCCTCACAGCTGACATTAATACCGCTACCTTGACCAGTGCAGGAAACTTATCTTCCAGCATGGCAATTTTGTAGCTTGCTGGGTACTAATGAACCAATGATCTCTCTGTATTCTTTTGTGAATATGCTACATATGTGAAACCATATTATCTCTGTATTATCTTCCAGCATGCCAATATGATACTTAGAATCTTAGATCATTTGCTATGTACAGGTCACCCAGTATTATGCTTGAATTTGTTAGATGTAAACTGATCTAGTAGCTTCAGTGGTGAAAACAAATCACTGTATATTTTCAACTTTTAACCATTAGGGCGAAGTTGTTTGACTTTGCTTTTAAATGACCAATCTGTGGGTGTTGCTATATGATGAGATAAGTACACATTTTTTATCCAATTATTTTTGTTGCCTCAACATAGTGATGAATCTTTTTTTTAATGTAAGTGACTAATTCTTTTTTTAAAAAAAACATTTAGACACTGGTGGCTTCACTTGAGACAAAAATTGATGAAACAGAGAAGAAGTTTGAAGAAATGAGCAAAGGCAGGGAAGAGTGGCTGAGAAAAGCTACCAATGCTGAGTCAAAGATAAATCAACTGAATAATACAATGCAAAGGTTCTTGCCTTCTTGCTACTGTCATTGCCCATGTGATATTACTTTCTCAATGCTGATAAATTCTTCTACCCATGTGTTCTATTATTGAATTATCTTCTTTTACATGTGAGTAATTGAGGAAAACACAGACAAGCTTTATTGTAGATCAATAGGTCTATATATAGACAGGATATGTATACTAGAGTCCTAATAAAAAAACATGGAACTCATCAAAGACTAATCCTATTGTATAACTAGTTACATTAGCACACCCTTCAAACTCAAGATGGATCAACAGTCTTGAGTTTGGAAAAAGAGAGCTTGAGTCTTGAGGTGGCCAGTGGAGCAGCTAGGACCAACAATCTAAAGGCAAGTAGCTGGTACGACATGTAGCTTCGAGGATATCCATCCGCATAGGAAGGTCGCAGTAGGAGGTCTAGCGAGGAAGATGATATATGGGGAGAAGATCATGATAGATGCGGTGGCTGGCGGTAGACAGAATATCGCGGTAGATGCGCTGGCTGACGGAGACTTGTGGCATATCCAAAGGGGGAGAGAAAATAATGATGCAGACTGGTGGCCGATGGAGACCGTTGGTATATCCAAAGGAGGGAGATATGACTGTTGCAGATCATTGGCCTATGGAGACTCGTGGCATATTCAAGGGGATAGAGAGAAGACCTATGCGAACTAGTGGCCAAGAGAGATCCGCGGCATATCCAAAGGATAAAGGGATGAGAGAAAATATTGAGACAGACTGATGACCGATAGACTATTTTGGGTATGGGCTCTAGAACGTGAGTGATATGAATGTGGTAAACTCAGATGGCTTACCGAATCTGCCGCGGGAGACACTTTTTGTCTCACTGTGGTGGACTTGGTTGGGACGAGAGATAACTGCAAGGAGAATTGCTTTTATTTCTTTATTTCTTCTCACAAGGAAATCTCAGATTATAAAGGAACTAGTTGTTATCCTAAGAAAATAAACTAACAAATTGAACTAATCTTTCTAGCTAAGCCTCAGTTTGTTTGGCTATTTTGGCCATGGCCACTAGGGTTAGAACAAAAGCTCTAACCTTGGGAACAACTCTGGCGGCTCGGTTTTAGCTCAGATCAGGCTCAACTTGAAGAGGCTAATGAGCCGATCTGAGCCTCTTCTCCAACTCAAAAGACTTGAGCTAAGTTGAGCCAATGCTAGCTCGCTCAGGCTCAGCTTGTTTAGACTCATTTGCAATTAAGTCCTTAATCATTTTATAATTACTTAACTATATCACCAACTAGCTCATACTATTAGGCCCATTAAACCACCACACCACCTGCCCACTACTCCATTGACCACACCGTCTCCAATCACAACCCCTTTTGTCGTTGCTCTACTTGGTAGCCGACACACCTCCATTTGTCAAATTGATGATTGTAATTATTTTAATCCACTAGCTCACGAGCAACTTAGGCTCGGCTCGATTGTCTTAATGAGTTGATCCAAACTTCTTCATCTCGTGACTCTTATCGAACTGAGCCAGCTCGGCTCGTTAAGACCAAGTTAAGCCAGCCAAAGCCAACTTGCTTAAGTTCGACTTGTTTCCACTCCTAATGGCTATTGGTTTAGTTGAAACAGGGTCTTGCTCTTGTTGACCTTGTGGGCCCTACTATAGGTGCACCCCCAAAGGCCTCTCCTTTTGAAGTAGCTCGTTCGCGAGTTGAAATGAAGTGTAAAGATGCTGAAAATCATAAGTGGATGTCAAGAAGTATCAGAGGAAGGAAGCTTATGCCATTGAACCAAAACTTCCCATATGCTCTGATACAAGCGAGCACAAATTACTTTCTCAGGTGCCAGAACCACTTGACCATGGAATAACTCAGGTTGGGCTGATAGATGAGATGGAGGAACACCCTAGTATGGATTGAGAAGTGTGACATGGAAGATGTTGTGGATGTGTGACAACGGAGGAAGCTGCAACTTATAAGCCACTATCCCAATCTTTTCAAGGACCCAAACCCACTCAAAGGACGGAGCAACATAGGATGGCTACGATCCAAGGGAGGAGGATGGATGTGAGCTTTCTACGAGGAAGAAGCAGACTGAGAAAGGAGGATAGCAACCACAACAGAGCAATTGATGAAGCAAATCGGACAGTGCAAAAACACTTGCAAAGTAGATGTGAGAGGAGAGAGGCCCAACAGATTGGAGATGGCCAGTGGCAAAGGAGAGGAGATTTTCCTTGGCATTGTTTGCTGAACCCTCTTCTTCTAGTGGGTCCAAGAATGGGGAGGTTGAGGGAACACTCCTAATTCCCCCGCAACTGTCAAGAACACAGTTGCTCACAGATAGGTACAAATAACACATCTTACAGATACATAATATTACACAAGGAGGTTTAATAAAAGCACACACAATAAGTAAGGGCCTTAGGACCTTAATTACAATATAGTGCCAAGAGGGTAAACATATGAAGTTTAATAGTTTTATAAGACATTGCAATGGAAGCTAAATCCTCCCCAAAGTCTAACTCGACTTGAGAATCGTAGTTCAAGAACTCGAAATCTTCACCTTGATAATCTTCCTATTCATGGTCGTAGCCATAGGACTCCTGACCTGAATAAGCTTCAACTCCAGTTGAATGTAGATGATGCAAGGGTGAGTGCTAGATACTCAGCAGCCCATGTTTACACAAATGCAAAATAAATAATATGAACATGATAAACATGATAGAAGGTTCATGGAAAGGTTTATGCTAATTTACTAACACAAAGCACAATGTTTTAATGTCTATGTTGGAAGAAGTAAACAATTTTGGAAAAAAAATTATAAAAGCAAGTTGTTATTTCATCTCAAACCAAATTTTTGTACGGATGGCTCACCTTAACCATCTTAGGTTTTACAATTCGCAAAATCAAATTCTACTTGTGCCATTTACCACGACAGACTATCAATCCAGGTGGCATGGAGTATTGGAATACGTCTTTACTCTATAGAGGTGTGCTACTTTACTCACAAGTTATCTCAGCTACCACAATCATATCATTCAATGTGGTAGAATTACACACGAGAATCAACATGTATAGTTCTAAATGACTTTTTACATGCTAGCATTAATTTCACCCTACCTGATAAAAGAACATCAATAGTTCAAATTACCGTTGTGGGGCCTATACCTCACTCCAAAAGTACTCAAGTGACATCCCCTGCAGTACTCCCATCCAATCACAGGCATGGGTTTGAACACTCGAGAATGACTACCATGCAAGGATAAAATAGATGCTCAACAAGATATTTAGTCAGGTCTGTCCTATATCAGGCTTGTGATTAGTATGTGTTTTCAATCATGGGTCCGTGACACAAGCTTCCCATCCTTATTTGTCATAAGGGGTCTTATCCACAATCCCAGCCATTAAATAATAGTTTATTTAACAATAGCCATCTCATCTTAAACATGAGCATTTGAAACAAATAGGTGATACACATATATAGGACAATTGCATAAATAGTAAGTTTAACCAACCTAGGGTAACGTATACATGTTATCAATCAAGGAGGGGTGTTCAAGTTTTAAGTTTCTACCTAAATAGTTTCATTTCAACGTAGCATTTTATTCAAATTAGAATGCATAATATTTTTGAAAATCAAATTAATTAGGTTTTCAAATTAGGGTTTCGAACATGATAAAGGGTGAGTGACTTGTCTTCCTGCTCAACTACGTTGATGATTTCGTCTGCAACTTCAAGCTTCTGGAAGACACCGGACATGCAACCTAGAGTGCAACCATTACGCACAACACATAAACATCCAGAAAATAATTTTACAATAGTAGATATGCATGCATGCAAGCAAAAGTAGATATAATAGTTGAGGAGTCCAGAGGGGGCTTAATGTTGGAGAAATCGGCTTGAATCGGGCTCAAAATTGACCTAAAACAAGGGTTAGGGTAAATCTGGAGCTTGAAAAGAGAGCAATTAGACTAACAGATGAGGTTTTTCACCTGGAACAAGGTAAAACAGGTTAGACAAAGAAATACACAAGCAAGGGTCACGACTGACACTACTTGTATCAGTAGCTGGCTCCAGAGTTGGTTTGGCTGGCGGCTGATGCTAGACAGAAGCAAGAGACGTGGAATCAGTGGCAGTTGACAGCAGCAAATGCCGGCATAAGGTTTGGATCAACTAGGGTGTGGTTTTGGGCCACTGGTGATGGTGGTGGTGGCCGACCGCCACTGTGATGGCTGTGACGTCGATAGAACAGAGCAAGGGGCACACAGGTGGCACTGACGAACTCAAGAAGGTGCTCTAGGGTTGCTGGTGGTGAGGCAATGACGAGATGATAGCGATGGCGACTGCAAAGGCACACCGCGGCGGGTGACAATAGCGACGATTGCGATCGCTACCTTTTCAAGATGTGCCCTCGGGGTGAGAGCACCTCCTCGACGAGGGTAAGCCAACGATGTAGGTGGCATTGGCGGTGAGACCACGGCGACGGCTAGCGATGGCAACATGCTCCGGAGAAAAGGGGCTCGCTGACGGCCCACCTCCAGCCAAGTTGCCTGGTTGTGACAAGCGGGAAGTGAAGCTGGGACGACGGGGATGGTTGTAGCGGCAGATCCGGCGAAGAAGCGGCCGGCGGCATCTAAATCAACAGCGGCTGGTGAAGAAAACGATTAGTGGCGAGGACGAGTTTCCAGTGATTTTGCCTAGGCGACGGCTGGAATAGATTGGGGATTTGAGGAAGCACCTCCGATGGATGGTGGCAACAAAATCGGCGAGCAGCGAGAAGGGCAGCCAAATTGGGATAGAGAAGAGTAGAACTGGTTGAAGAACTAGATGATAGTTGGTTTCTTGTGTGTATGTGTTTTAGGCTTGGATGAACAAGAGCAAGTAAAGAGATGAAAATTTTAAGTCGTTTACCTTGGATGCAAAATGAAAGAGCTTGGAGCAATTTATCATGAAGACATGTTTATATAGGAGACAAAATTCCAAAAGACAATGATGAGTTTTTTATCATTAAGCTTAATCATGGTGATTAATGTCAAGTCATGCTTAATCATGTCTCTTGATGTGATATTTGATTTGATGGTTGGTCTAATTCAGATGAAATTTGATTTGCTGAGAGTAGAAATTTATCTGCTGAAATTTGGAATTGCCTATGGCAAAGGGTGAAAAATATCTGATATAGAGCTAGGAAAAATATCTGTTGAACTGAAATTATTTAGTGATTGGGAGGGTTATCTAATTGAGAGATAAAATGGCATCAGCTAGATTAAAATTTGGTTTGATTGAGTGGTAGAGATGATGGGTGAGATTAGCAGAAGAAAACATGGGGGGAAATTTAAGGGTGGTTTGAAAGAAAATTTTAGGGTGTCACTCCATCCCTGGGAGATATGGGGCCATTGGTATGGTGGGGGATCGAATAGTAGATTTAGGGTTGTAGAGAATCTAGCTTTGATAGCATGTTAGGAATTATGGAAGAAACCAACAAGCTTATTGTAGACCGGTAGGTCTACATATAGACTAGACATGCACACTAGTCCTAATCAAACACTAGAGTCCTAATCAAAGGCAGCATGGAACTAATCCAAGACTAATCCTAATGTATATCCTTGTACCAAACTAGATACATTGACATTACATTATTGTCTTGTAATTGTGTGATTGGCAGTCTTCAAGAAAAGTTAACAACTATGGAAGCAGAAAACCAAGTTCTTCGACAGCAGGCCTTGTTGCATTCTCCTGTGAAATCAATACCCGAAAATATGCCTATGCTTAACATGTCTCAAAACTCTGTAAGCTCTCTCTCTCTCTCGTGTACACGCAAGTGTTTGTGTTTGTATGTAGGTCTTCTGGTGTTTCTTTTTGTTTATCATTTTATCCTTGTTGTTTGCACTTTCTGCTTTTCACGTATTTTACTTGTTGGAGCATCAAGCTTTGCGCTGTATTTACTCTCATGCTTTGGTGTCTTCGCAACTTTGCAGAACTTGACTAATGGCAGCCCACGCACGGAGGATCAGGTCTGAAGCATCTATCTTACACGATGTGTTAAGTTACTCTTTAATGCCTGTTTTTTATGTTTGAACCTAAAGTATTCATTTCTCTCTAGACACCTCATGGCACACCTCCATCTCCCAAGGAATATGGGAACTTCGGACAGTCAAGGAAATCCTTTTACGAGAGACAGCATGTACATTGACCTGGCTGATATTTAATTTTTCAAAACATTTAATGAAGTCATAGGAACATGAAAGTGATGAAACAAATGATGATTGGCTTTACCATATATTTTGCAGGATAGTGTTGATGCACTTATAAACTGTGTTACTGAAAATATTGGATTTAGTGAGGGAAAGCCAGTTGCTGCAATAACCATATACAAATGTCTTATTCATTGGAAGACATTCGAAATAGAAAAAACAAGTGTTTTTGATCGGCTTATTCAGATCTTCGGTTCAGCAATGCAGGTATATGCTGCTAGTGTTGATTTTATTTTTTCAGTCATCTTGCTCATTGTACAACTCTATCCAGTTTATTCAGTATGCTCAAATTATGTGACACTATGTGTATTACAGAAACAGGATAGCAATGAGGATCTTGCATACTGGTTATCAAATTCATCAACTTTATTGATTATGCTACAAAAGAGTCTAAAAGCTGCTGGCTCATCTGGAACAACTCCACGGAAAAGACCACAGACTCAGTCATCGTTCCTTGGGAGGATGGTATGTTCCAACACTTTCTTGACTCTAGGGGTTTCAGATCCATGTTCTGGACATTTGTCCAAAGGTTACTTGCTGTTTGCTCTGTTTGAACCATCAAGTTGGCAATGGAATTCAGAATTGCATTTCTGTTTCCAATCATGATGGTCTTGGAAGTTGGAATTGCCTAAATACTATAACTTTGGTTGAATGGTCTTGAAAGTGATCTTATGGATGAAATAGTTGCTACTTATTCCATTATAGACAGATAATGCACCAGAAAGACACCGGTGCTATTGGTAAATCTTTGTAGAGATCCTAATATCCTATGATTGCTATGGTTCATATTATAGTGTGATATGTGTAGTCTACAGGCCATATCCTGACTCTTAGCATGGCATAGTTTGTGGTATTGTTTTACATCTTGCCGTCATCATATAGTTGATTGCCACATTGTTTTGCTGGTGTTATCAGGTATTCCGCTCTTCAAACATCACTATTGATATGGATCTTGTGCGCCAAGTTGAGGCCAAATATCCTGCTTTTCTTTTTAAGCAACAGCTTACAGCTTTTGTGGAAGGCTTATATGGAATGATCCGAGACAATGTGAAGAAAGAACTATTTACGTCGCTCTCGCATGCTATTCAGGTACTACCCGCCACCTGACTTTGCAGGCTTGTGCTGGTTGATGAGAATATTCTTGCATGATGTAGACCTTTGTGCTATGAGCTCCTCTTAGCTGCTGCTGTTATTCACGCTGCTGTCATTTACTTAGAGCTATCAAGAAGTCTAGGGTTTGTATTGTATCATATTGTGTCAAAGGGGTCAAGTAGGCAATTCCGACCCAGCCCATTTATTAAATGTGTAAATTGTGTTGGCCCTTTTGTGACACAAACCGCCCTTGGAGCTTAGATTGTGTCTTGTTCGTCTCATCATCTCATGTAATTGTGTTGTGCTGAATTTTTCTAACTATAAACTTGTGGGTCATAAATTGTTTAGATAAACACAACACCATTTGTTAATTGTGTTATCTCGTGTTTAATGGGTCAGGTAGGCAAATCCAAGCCCGACTATTTATTAAATGAGTTAATCATGTTGGCTTGTTTATGAACCAAACTCATTTATGGTAAATTCAGACCTGCATAAGCCATGTCTATTTGTGTTGTGTAATCGCGTCATGTTAAATTTTAACAGCTCTACATTTACTGCACTAGTATTGTGCTTTTTCTATACCTTCACTGCAATTGCCGGCAATATTTTGTTGTTTCTATCTAATGCTAGTTCCTGGGCTTATATTGGGACTCAAGGTCCCAAGAACAGTCAAAGCAAGTATGGTAAGAGGACGTTCGTTTGGAACATCAAGTTTGCCAAGAGGGCGTTCGTTTTCAAATCAAGGTAGCTATTGGCAGGCAATAATCGACCATTTGAACGATGTCTTGAAAATGTTGCAAGAAAATTGTGTAAGTGTTGATCTTCATGCCTGCATTAGATATAATTGGATGGTGTTCTGATCACCCTGCTGAAATTTTAGGTCCCAACAATTTTTATTCGGAAGATCTTTACCCAGATTTTCTCATTTATCAATGCTCAACTCTTCAATAGGTGATTGCCTGTTGGCTTGGCTATATTTTACCTGCCATCTTTTCTCCGATGCCTAAATTGTTTCCTGCATTTCTTCCCAACAGCCTTCTTGTGCGTCAAGAGTGTTGCTCTTTTAGCAACGGCGAATATGTGAAACAAGGGTTGGCAGCACTGGAAATGTGGTGTGGAGAAGTCAAGCCAGAGGTAAAAATATGAATGTGATTGCCATATAGTTCTAAAGTTGTACACTATATTGTAACACCTCCTCACTAATCCTGCATCATTTTACTGGATTGATTAGTGCTTTTCTTGCTATCTAAACATGTTGGCTTCTGAGAAGGTACCAATTTGGTGCTGATGAAATGTATTTACCCCAAATATTCATACATACTAAAGATGAAACATACTAAGGAGTATAATTTTGCTATTAGCTTGTGTTGCTTTATCTAACTGTGAAACACTAACAGTGCGCAGGATCTGCATGGGGTGAACTCAAGCACATAAGGCAAGCTGTTGGTTTCTTGGTATGTAACATCAGCATGTACTCTTATTTGTAAATTAATTCTTGCATTACCTGGACTAGACCTTATTGTCGGCCTGAACCATTACTAATTCTCTCACATTAGCAATGCCTAATCTTGTCAGTACCTTGGTGGGATGTTGTACCAAGTCATACATTACATGGTAGAAATACTAGCAGGAGAATAACTCTGGTCTACAGAATTTCTGGGGAAAGTCTTGGAATTTATAAAGAAAGGACTTAAGAGTGATAAGATTTACTTGATCATGATGGTCAACTGGTAAAATATGTGAATGGATTAAAGCCAGTTACTGAGGTGGACAGATTGTGGAGAGATTTATTTTCAACAATTTAGTGGAGTACCAGGTTGGTCTTTACCTCTTTTTGGAATGTAAGCTAATCAGAATTGAGACTCTTACGTATGATCAACTTGTCATCACAGAACCAAACTGGAGAATCATGGGTTCAATTTTTTACTTCAATTTAGCTACTATTTTATTTATGTTAAAACCATCAATTACATTGATGTTGCTCCTGTAGGCACTTGGTTATTATTTAACTAAAGGAATGTGTACAAAAGGAGACCTGACATTATTTTTATTTATGTATCTATAGACTTTTTGTGACAAGCCAAAATACAATTTTGTGCAAATTTCACTAGATCTTTTAGACAGTTTTATAAAATTTTGCATATCCAATATGTTTCTTTATTTTATTTAAAAAAGGATACTTATTTCATTACATGTTTTAAGATAGAGAAAATTGGATATATGCCACCCCAAATAAGTGGTTTTAGAAAAAAACCACTCCAAACATTTTGGTTGGAAAAATGCCACTGCAAACGTGTGATATTTGGGTTTATGCCACTTTTGTATTAACAAACATTATTTTGTGTTTTTTATTCTACAAATTCCAAAATTACCACTAGTGGGAAACAATTCAATTTTCCCTAAATTTAAATGATGATCAGAAGATTAAAAAACAATAGTAAGTGACATTTAGAGTTAACATTTCCATGAGTACCACTTTTGTAATAATTTTCACTTCTCTTCTTCGATTACTCCCTATAGTTCAGTGAATTCCGTCCCTTCTATAGATCTCAGAGCGCCATCCTATAGGTAGGTGAATTCTATTAAATTTAAACAGTGAACAGTAAAATGTTCAAAAACAACATCCATCAATTGGATTCTGTCCCATCCATACCTCTAGGAGCGTTCCAGTGCCTCCCATCTATAGTGGTACTTGGTGTTAACATCTAACACATTGATGTTGAGCAATCCATCCTTATCGATGCTCGCCAGCTGCCTGCCCCAGCATGATATTCAAGGACAAGTTCAGATACTGTAATGATGTAAAGACATGGAATTCCGCTACTGCAGATGGGAATCTATAAGAGAGATCCGAGAAGAGAAGAGACAGGAGATTTAGGGGGGACAAAAAGGAAAATGTTCAAATAGTTCAAGCTTAGTTGTTGCATGTGGTCTGTGTGAATGACGTATTCATGTAAGTCTGTTCAGCTTTTATAGCTGTTTGGTTCCCATTTGGATTCGGCGAGGAGGGCATGTCTTGAACTCTTAATATATACTAAGGTGTCAATTTTATTATTCTGGAGGTGTTATTTGCAAAAGCATATCTAAACCAGATTAGGAATTGGTTCCTTCCATGTTAAGGGTAATTTTGGAACTTGCAAAATTAGAAACACAAAATAATGTTGTTTTAATACAACAGTGGCATAAATCTAAATACCACATTTGCAGTGGCACTTTTCTAAACAAAATGTTGACATTTTTCCAAACCAATTGTTAAGGATGGCATATATCTAATTTTCTCTTTAAGATATTTCACACGTTAAACCTAATTATACAGAAATATAAATGAGTCTATGTTGAGTTCTATGTATTGACTAGTCAAACAATCTACTCATACTGTAGCATGGATTCAATCCATGAAACCTACTTGGTTTCACTACTGAACTCTTAAATTATTTTTCTTATAAATTGCCACAATTAGGTTTTGAAATCAGGACCTTTGGTTCAGTATCATGTTAGGAATTGAGAAAAATACTAATAATTTTTGTTGATGACCAATAAGACTATATATAGGCATTACATGTGTAGGAGATCTAAAGAAATACAATACGGTACTAATAGGACATATATACATTAACAAGGAAATTAGACTTTGAATTCTTTGATGGCTAACAAGACATAATATACAAAATATCTCTATTGTAGCAAAAATATATTAGTCTCCGAATTCTTTGATGGCTTGTAATAACAAGACACAATATACAAAATTGCTATTTTTATTGTACTTAAATAAAAATATTATAATTACTCTCTCCGTTTATAAATATATGTTGTTTTAAATTTCTTTTCTTATTTACAAATATATGTCATTCTACGTTTTTGTGGAAAATTTTCCACATTCTTACCCTTTATGCCCTCCCTTCTATGAAGGCCATGTCTTAATTCGTGTGCATGAATCTAAAACGAGATACATTTGTAAAGAGGGAGTAGTTGGTACCATACGTAGCTTGTAGAGCTACAATATTAAGATTGTATTGTAGATCGTAGCATAACATCATATTCGTGTGATCAATATCTAGATCTTGGTAAATTATGAGTTTAGTTTTGAGTCAAGTTGTTTCATGACCCTAGACTCATAGGATTCTGAGGTCCAGATAGTGATTGTGACTACCCTGATTAAGAGTGAGAGCAGCATGCTTACATACTGTCTGGATGGAATTGAATTTTTTTTTTGGGGCATGGGTAGTGTAAAGAGAAGAGCCCAAAGTTTCATAATCCATATTAATTTAGTATGCTATCAAAATAGAAGGTATGGTGCTTTCACTGCTGGTTGATCTTGGATTTACAATTCAGCATAAAATTGAGAAGCGAATGGTGTGCCATTTCTTTGAAAAATAACAAGATGTACATCATCAAATCCATAATGCGTGTAGGACCAGTTTTTGGCACTTGTACTCATAAAATTCACACTACATTTGGGGCACAGGGCACACCCCTTTTAGTATTTTGATACCAATATATCCATCCTTAATAGGCAGCAATATTTGCTGATGGGCTGCTTTCTTGTTTATCTTTTCCGGTTTATAGCTGAAATACTATTCATGTGGGAAGCAAATTGCAAAATTACATTAGTGTACACCTATCAAGTTTCTTGGTAAAAGGCCAACTCTCAAATGTACCTGCACATTTGGTTTAATTTTAAACTCACACAAATCAAAAAGAAGTTGGTGATTACTTTGTAAATCTGCAGTTAAAGGCGATTCTGGTTTAGATTTTGCTCCTGTAGCTTTCTTAGCTGAAACCAGTCTGACAATTGATGTTCATGCTTGGTGTTTCCATCTTAGGTAGGGGTAATTAATACTGATGTCGTTTCTGTTGTTGTGTAGGTCATATTCAAAAAATTCAGGATTTCATATGATGAGATTGTGAATGATCTCTGCCCAGTAAGAGCTCTCTCTCTCTCTCTCTCTCTCTCTCTTTTGTGTGTGTGTGTGTGTTCCACATGCTGTAGATACAGTAAGACTTACTGAAATTACATTTGTTCTAGCATTGGTGCGTGCGTGTGTGTGTTCCACATGCTGTAGATACATTAAGACTTACAGAAATTACATTTGTTCTAGCATTGGTGTGTGCATGTGTGTGTGTTCCACATGCTGTAGATACAGTAAAATTTCTAGAAATTACATAAATTACATATATTCTGGCATTACGCAGGTACTAAGTGTCCAGCAGCTGTACAAAATATGCACACAATACTGGGATGACAAATATAACACCGAGAGTGTGTCTGAGGAGGTAAGCAGGGAGTCTGATTTTTCATCTTTCCTGTTTTAGAGTTCATCATGTTACCCGGCTTTCTTTCTTGTCCGAACATTTCAATCAGAAACTCAGCATTGTGCAATTAAGAACTTGCTGACATAATGTCTGATCAGTAACAATTGGCAAATGTATAGGCATAATTTATGCCACTTTGTGTCCCATGCAGGATGTTAATAGCATCATTTTTACGTGCAAATGTATAAATCTTAATTTCTGCCCAGCATGGTAATTTAGGATGTGATTAACCCCATTTATGTGATACATAACACATCATTTTTATTATTCATGAATTTATTATGACTTATCTGTGTACAACATAGAACCTAAATAGCCTGCTCCTTGATTGTAGGTCCTTGATGAGATGAGAACATTGATGACCAAGGAATCAGATCAGAGCACTGCAGACAACACCTTTTTACTAGATGATGAAATAAGGTGGACCAGAATATGTTATTACCATTACTATTACAACAACTTTTTAAAATAATTATGCTGGCATAATTCTAAGGATATGCTAATATTAGGGTTTTGAATTATATTGTTCCTGCTGCAGCATGCCCTTATCACTTGAAGAGATAGCGGATTCTTTGGACGCCAAGGAATTTCAGAATGTTGCCTCACCACAAGAACTTGCCGAGAACCCTGCTTTCCAATTCTTGAAGAGCTGAAGCTTCCAAGAGCTAAAACAACTTCCTCTTGTCAGCAATGGCAGACAAATGCTACAAACGAAGTTGGAGCGATGTATTTCTTCCATCAGATGTTGTAAATGTGACCTAGGTTTCTTTCCTTTCCCCTATTCTGCTCTGCACTGCCCCTGTCGAGCGATGTAAATTATTTTTGTTCTAGCTAGTTTGGCAATGTTGGCTGGGTTGGAAAAGAGCTTTTTCTCCCCTCCCAAAATGCATGTGGCACTTAAAGAGGTGGAAATCTTTCATTTTTTGTAGGCAAGGTAGCACTATATACACTCAAATGCCATGCTGGGGGTACCAGAATGAGTTGGCAAGGACGATACCCCCCCGATACCATTTTTTTTTCCGTTCATATTCTATTACATTTGATTTGATTGTACAAAATTTTGGGGAAATGTGAATAACTTGATACAGATAATCATTTTATTAATGGAATTCATGTTCTGTCCGTTTCTATTTGGGTTATCCCATTTCTTGTCTTAACAAGTGTATAATCCGTGCCTTGGTCTCATACAAATACCTGAATTTTTTACAGTGTAAGAAGCTACTAAAGAATTTTTAGCTAAATAACTATAAATGGGTGAAAGAGACTAATCCATTTAATCTATACTATACTTTATAATGCAGCATTTTCAAATTTTCAAAATTCGTTTCCTTGTATGCTGTCTCCAATAGATTTGCACCGTTGAGCTCGCCTATCCAATGGCTAGAATTCAGTTTTGGTCCTCCCTCGCCATGGAGGTATTGACATTCTTCCCAATCCAAACAAAAGGCCTCTCTCTCTCTCTCTCTCTCTCTCTCTCCCTAGATCATGACGGTTCTCTTTGTAGATCCAATCTCGTCCGGGTAATAAATTGAATTAAAATGGATTGAATTTAAAATAGATTGATTTTGGATTGGGATGATGAATTGGATTAAAATGAGTTAAATTAATTGAATTTTGAATAGATTGATTTTGAATGGGTTGAAAGAAATAAAATTGTGTTGGATTGGATTGGGTTGGATTAAAAAAAAATGTTGGATTTGATTGGATTGGCATGAGAAATTTTAGATTGATATGGGATTTATATAAATTAGAGATTGAGTTTCATAAGATATATCATAGATTCAACTAGGCTTAGGTTTTAATTTTTAGTAAAAAAAGTTGAATTGAATTTAGATCGGATTTCAGCCGATTCCCACCCTAACCCCATCTACTCCTCAATCTCTCAGGTCGCCACGTCAACAGCGTTCGATCTGGCTCCGAGGGAGGTGCTGAGCTGAGGTGTGAGCAACGCCGTGCTTGCTGGGTTACCCTGTTTTGGATGCCAATTGGGCTGTTTACTGATGAAGAAAGTTGTGTTCTTGGATTGGTGCCAGGCGAGAATTGGTGGGTGGCATTGCCCCGTGGTGGACGACAAGGGGTGCGTGTATGCTTGGGGTTGGGAATGTTGCAATCTTTTATGGGCTATGACCAAATTTGATGATTTTGATGCAATATGAGTGAGATGTATGACAGAATGTTTGTTGTGCAGGGTGTAGGTGTTTTGTTTGTTGTGCAGGGGGCAACGAGCATGGGCAGTGTGGTAAGGAACCTGAGGGGAAGGACGATGGGACGAGGGTGCTTAGCAGGGACACCCCAATCCCGTAGAATTTCCCAATATTGTAATTTTCAATGTTGATCTATCATTTACCATTTTTTTATAAGATTTGGTTGTCATTCCATAATTTCATATTATCATTGAGAATTTCTAATAAGATATATTTACTGTTCAGATTATTTTTTAAATGGATAATTTTTAAAAAATCTTCAAACTTTCATATATAGCATGCTCAGAATGTTTTAAATGAGAATTGCTTTTGCTGCGCTGCAACTGCTTCCTTTGTTGAATTGCTTCTTCTAACATGTACTACTTTTTTTGTCATTTTAGCACATGGAAGGCATTGAGTTCATATTTTTTTTCATCCCTCTGCTCCAAAATCATAGCTTGGTTGTATGAGGTAAACAAATACTGACCGTGAAACTGTACTGACCATGATTTTGTACACATTTCAATATACCAATGTAGCATACAATGACCCTGATTTCTACACATTTCAATATTCTAATTTTTAGTATCCAAAAGGGACTCTGGTCCGTTTGGATTAGGTATATCTTCAGATAAAGAAAAAGCTTCAAGAGCTAGGATCTGAAGAGATCCAAAGTTCCCTGTGTTTAGTTGGGACACGATAAGATCAATACTTATAAATAAAGACCTCTTCGACAGCAAGAAGGGAAGAGAGTGGAAGGGAAGAGAGAGAAAAAGAAGAGAACCTTGATCATCCCACTCTTCATCAATATTTTCAAGTTGAGATAGGGTAGAGGGATTGTTTTCATCCTCGCTCAGCAGCTTTTGAGCATTTGGCCTAGAGTAGATTTTTTATATAAGTTAGCAACAAAACTGCTCTTCAATATAGTACAGATCAAACTGATATTCAGAAGAGAGTATCGACGGGAGGTGGGAGGTAGTTTTTCACCTCTGAACCTGTATAAAATCTTGTGTCAAGTTGTTCGTTGGCAGACATATTTAGGTTTCGTGTTCTCGCTTACAACTTGAACAAAATATCTGATGCATGTATTGGTTATTAGGTCCTATCTGATATCTTAGTACACGACACTGATCATGATTTTTGTACACTGTTAAGATTAACCTCAAATTGTATTAGGGGCAAAAGCCCAGTATTTATAGATACAATAGTCTAAGGGCTAAAGTCAGATTTAGACACAACTCCAATACATATACATATATACACATATACTTAACACCCCCCTCAAACTCAAGGCGGCTCAAACGTATTGAGTTTGGAAAGACTGAACTCATGACGATCACGTGTCTGTGGCTTGGTGAAGAAGTCGGCAACCTGAAGATCAGATGCCACATACTGAAGATCAATAGTATCGTGCTCACAATGATAGCGAGTAAAGAAGGCATCAACACCAATATGTTTGGTTAACTCATGCTTCACAGGGTCATGCGCAATCTGGATGGCACTCGTGTTGTCACATAAAAGTGACGTAGGAGCAGTGCAAATCACACCAAAATCAGCAAGAAGCCAGCGAAGCCATATGATCTCAGCAGTAGTCGTAGCCAAAGCACGAAGCTCAGCCGCTGCACTAGAACGAGAAACAGCGGTCTGTTTCTTGCACTTCCAAGCAAGCAGAGAAGTGCCCATGAAGATGCAATAGCCAGTGATAGAACACCGATCAGTAGCATCACTCGCCCAAGTAGAGTCAGAATAAGCATGTAGATGAAGCTGACTGGTCCGGGCATAGAACAGTCCACGGGAAGAAGTGCCACGTAAATAGCGAAGTACTCGAACGAGATGACTGTAATGTACCGAGGTGGGAGCACTGACAAACTGACTAAGAACACTAACAGCATGTGAAATATCCGGCCTAGTGACAGCCAGATACACCAGACTCCCAACAATGTGACGGTATCGAGAGGGATCCTCAAGAGGAGAGCCATCAGTGGGTCGCAGTTGCAGATGCAACTCCATGGGTGTAGCAGCTGTACGAGTGTCAGTGAGACCAGAATGAGCAAGCAGATCAAGAACATACCGTTCTTGAGATAAGTAGTAGCCATCTGCAGTAGAAAGAACCTGAATACCCAAAAAATAGCCCAAAGGACCCAGATCAGACATCTGGAACTGCTCACTGAGACGTGCCTTAACAAAGGCAACATACTGCTCATCATCCCCCGTAATCAACATATCATCAACATAGAGCAAGATAAGCGTCCGACCACGAGCAGAAGTGTGAACAAACAGGGCTGGATCATTAGTACTAGCAACAAAACCAGCAGCGAGAAGGACTGAACTGAAGCGAGCAAACCAAGCACGAGGCGCTTGTTTAAGACCATACAAAGCACGACGAAGACGACAAACATGACCAGCAGGTGCAGAATAACCAGGTGGTGGCTGCATATAGACTACCTCCTGAAGATCACCGTGAAGAAACGCATTCTTCACATCCATCTGAGAAATAGCCCACTGACGAGTAGCAGCAACGGCAATGAGAGTACGCACCGTGGTCATATGAGCAACAGGAGCAAACGTCTCCTCATAGTCACGGCCATACTGTTGCTGAAATCCCCTTGCAACAAGACGCGCTTTATAGCGCTCAATAGAACCATCCGACCGTGTCTTGATTTTGAAAACCCATTTACAAGTAATGGGCACTGCACCTGTGGGTAAAGGAACAACATCCCAAGTCCCTGTACGCTCCAAAGCGGAGAGCTCCTCGGTCATGGCTAGCTGCCACTCAGGAATGTGAGCCGCATCCTGATAGCTGCGAGGCTCCTGAACATCACTGGTGACAAGCATACTGTAACGAGCAGGAGGGAAAATCGTACTACAATCACGAAGTGCATACCTGGGTGATGATGATGCTGGCAGATCATCGGTAGAAGTCTCATCCGAAGAGGCCAAATCACGAGTAGCAAAATCCAAAGAGATCTCAGGAGAGGAAGAAGACAAAGATTCAGAAGACGAAAAAGACAAAGTCTCAGAAGATGAAGGCTGGACTATAGAAAGCGGTGGAACAGATGGAGAGTTATGATCAGACGGAGAAGCGGAAGCAGATGAAGAGGAAGAAGGAAAAAGAGAATTGGAGGGGATGGAGAGAAAACTGATGGACTCTGTGGGAACAGACGAATGAGAAGAAGAAGAATAAAAGAAAGGTCGACTCTCATCAAAAGTGACATCTCGAGAGAAACGAAGACGACGAGCAGAGGGATCATAACAACGATAACCCTTATGCTCACGACTGTAACCAAGAAAAACACACTCAACAGATTGAGCGGTCAACTTGGTACGCTCACGAGGAGGAAGGAGGACATAGCACGCACACCCAAAGACTCGAAGATGTGCATATGTCGGAGGGGTGGAAAACAGAAGGTGAGAAGGAACCCGACCATCGAGACTAGTGGACGGCTGTATATTTATAAGATACACAGCCGTGGAAATAGCCTCAGCCCAGAAGGAGTGAGGAACAAAAGAGGCAAGCATAAGAGTACGAGCGGTCTCAATAATGTGACGGTGTTTGCGTTCAGCAACACCGTTTTGAGCATGAGCACCTGGACAAGATAACTGAGGAAGGGTACCCTCATCCGAGAGAAACTGTCGAAATGATGTGGACAAGTACTCACCTCCAGAATCAGAGCAAAAAGTCTGAATGGAGCAAGAAAACTGAGTATGGACCATACGAGCAAACGATTGGTAGATAGATAACAACTGGCTACGATGTTTCATGAAATAAATCCAGCAATAGCGAGAAAAATCATCAATAAAAATCACATAATATTTATGTCCACCTTTCGAAACAAAAGGAGCAGGACCCCATACATCGGAATGAATAAGCTGAAAAACACGACTTGACCTAGAAGTACTAGTAGGATACGGACGTTGTAGCTGTTTGCTAAGCTTACAACCCGAACAAGATAAAGAACTATCAGAAGTGACAGGACCTAAAACACCCTGACGCACTAGACTAGATAAGCGAGGGTTAGAAAGGTGACCCAAACGATGATGCCACTGGTGAAAGCTGATAGACGACGCAGGGACAGACGCGAAGACTGAAAGAGTGGAGACTGAAGTAGCAGTGGTCGGAGAAGAAACCGGAAGATGTAGATAATCAAGGTGGTAGAGACTCTTGGGGCTACTGTGAAGTCGGCCACGTCCAATGAGAGCTCCCATCCGACGATCCTGCACATAGCAAAAAGAATAATCAAACCCAATAAAACACTTCAGCCGAGCAAGCTGAGAGACAGACATAAGGCACAGCTTCAGCTGTGGTACACAAGAGACATCAGAAACAGTAAACTGAGTGGTAGAAATGATGCCCTGATGTGTAACCGGTAAAGTAGTGCCATCAGCTGTCTGAACAGAAGTATGATCCTGGAATGGCTGACATGACCGTAATGCTGAACAATCAGACGTCATATGGAAAGACGCCCCTGAATCCAGAACCCAGGGACTAGCTGTACCTGATGATGGGGTAGAGTGAACTGCAGCCCCAGCAGAAGACGAGGAGGGTATAGTAGTCTGGCGCTGTAAAAGAGTATGAAGCTGACGTAGCTCTGCAGCAGTGAGAGGAGCCGGCTGATCAGAGGATGTGCTAGAAGACACAGTAGGAGTAGAACGGCCACGGCGAGTGGTACGATCACGCTCAAACTGAGCCTTCAGCTCTGGATGAAGACTGAAGCAGCGCTGAACAGTATCGCCCGGCTTCTTATAGTGTGAACAGACCGCAGGGGCACGCGCCTCAGTGCGCAGAGAAGTCGAACTAGACCGCGACATAGCCAGCACCGTAGAAGATGATGAGGTGAAGTGAGACGCCAAAGAACGCAGTCGAGTCTCTTCAGCAACAAGGGCCCGGACAGTCTCTCCCAAAGAGCAGAGGGTCTCACGATTTAGAAGTTGAGAGCGAACCATCTCAAACTCTGAACGGAGACGCATCAGAAACTGAAAAACACGCTCCTCTTCCCTATACCGAAGGGTAAGAGGTCCGGCATCGGTGGGTGCCATAGAGTCCAGCTGACGCCAAATCTTGTAGAGCTGACTGTAAAACTCCTCCACAGTCTGATCGCCCTGCTGAGAGGCAGAAAGTTGCTGGCAAAGAGACCAGCGAAGTGCATGACCCACCTGTCGGTAGCGAGTAGCAAGAAAATCCCATATATCCTGACAGGTGGGTAAAGAATCAATACTCAACCGAATGTCCGACGAAGTGCTCTGCATAATGAGACACTTGACCCTGGCTTCATCACGCAGTCAAGTAGACAAAGTAGGATCACTGGGGAGTGGCTGGTGACGTGTTCCGTCCACATGTCCACGCAGGCCAAAACCATCAAGAAGAGATGTCATGACAATAGACCACTCGCGATAATCAGCAGTACTTTTGAGTTTCACATCACAGAGCGGTAGGGAGAAACCTCCTGAAGAAACTGAAGATGTCATACCGGCGGAGGAAGGGATCATAAGATCCGAGGAGACAGACGACATCAACTGAAAGGAACACACAAAAAAAAGGGTGTAGCACTCTTTTTTTTTTTTTTTTTTTTTGGATTAACTAGATAAAGAAGACTAGGGCCGGCCGAGATGGCAGCCGCCGGGGAGGAGGTGCCGGACGGGGGGACCAGGGGGGCACGCGCCGGACGGGGGGCACGCGAGGAGCGGCGGCACCGGACGGGGCCCGGCCGGATCGGTCGCCGGATGGGGGCACGTGGGCGGCGGCGCCGGATGGGGCCCTTTTCGGATCGGGCGCCGGACGGGGAGCATGCAGGAGGCGGCGCCGGACGGGGGGCACGTGGGCGGCGGCGCCGGACGGGGCCCGGCCGGATCTTTCGCCGGATGGGGAGCACGCAGGAGGCGGCGTGTGGGCGGAACGGCGGGCGCGGGGAAGAGGACGGCGCGGCGCCGGGGCCTGGAAGCGGCCGGAGCCGGACGACGACAGGGCCCGGCCGGATCGGGCGCCGGACGGGGAGCACGCAGGAGGCGGCGCGTGGGCAGAACGGCGGGCGCGGGGAAGAGGACGGCGTGGCGCCGGGACCTGGAAGCGGCCGGAGCCGGACGACGCACGTGGATCTGACGGCTGTGGCGACGACGACGATGGCGGCGGCGGCGAATACGTCAAGAACCATGGGAGGTTAGGGTTAGGGTTGTGAAACTTGGCTCTGATACCATGTTAAAATTAACCTCAAATTGTATTAGGGGCAAAAGCCCAGTATTTATAGATACAATAGCCTAAGAGCTAAAGTCAGATTTAGACACAACTCCAATACATATACACATATACACATATACTTAACATACACATCTATATTTGATATATTTACCTGTATAAATTTGGAAAGAAAATAATGTGATTGTCATTTATTCTTTATTTACCCGTAGCTTTTCAAAAAGTTTTATGAGGTATCCCTGAAACTCAGTACTACAGAAATAGGACTATCTTGGCAGTTTCTATAATTTGTTTTCTTCCGTATTATTCCCACTATATTTAAAACACAAATTCAGATAATCTCCTGTACTTTAAAACAGTACATTCTACTCTCTCTACTTCCAAAACCGATGCACTTACGGTCTTCTGATGGATTCTAAAGGCTGTTTTGCCGTGTTTGCTGCCTTGTTGGCAGTACAGCTGAGCTCCCCTCTTTCTTTTGGCTCCTAAGGAAAAAACTTCCCTCCAAAACTATCAACCACCAGTATTAATGGATGGAAAAGAGAGAGAAGGAAAGTTCTAGTAAATAGAAGAGCACAATGGATGGTTTGAGCTCGGGGAGCTCAGGGGCTTCTTCACAGCGGCCACTGTCAAGCTCGCCAGTGTGGTACATAGAATGACCATTAAAGTATGAATCTTTGAAGTACTGTTTTGTGAAAAGAAGGCTGAAAGGTGGATCTCCTGGGGTGATCTGAACCTAGGGAAGAGTTACTACACCTGTGCTCAGGCAAGGGTAAGCATCTGTTTGAAAGATTAAGTTTTAGTGAGAAAGTACCTTTTATTTGAGATCCCCTTCTTTTTCTAAGCTGGAGGATGCAAGTATTGGAAATAGGATCAGGAGGAAGCATAACCTTTCTTGAAGCAGTTGCTGGTGGATATGAGGGATGCTGTGAGGTCCACAAAGAATGAAAATATGGACCTAAAAGCTTCCCTTATTGATGCAAGAACAGAGATGGAGGAATTGAGGAGCAAGCACAATGGAGAGGTAGCTTCATTCAAAAGTTTGCTCCAGGAAAAGGTTGCTAGAATTGATACTGTAAATGCAAAGCTGAAGTTGCAAGAGAAGTCAAAAGTTTTTTGTGATAGCTGCATGTATACTCTTGCTTGCTGTAATGTGGTTAATGGCATAAGTGAATGATGTTGCTGTAACGTGGTTTAGTTTGCTGCCATAATGTTGCTGTAATGTGGTTCAGTTCATGGCCTAAGCATCATTGCCGGTTATTGTCAGTTGTTTTTATGTCATTATCAATTACTCTTATGGGTTATGACAGACAGGTATAACACTAAGCTAAGCATAAATAAGTTTGAACACACAGGAAAAGCACATGAAGAATACACAGGTCACAAGCCAAATAAGTATGAGCATAGACTGTTGTCTACACAGGTCACTAAAATTTGAGCAATCCACACAGGTTACAGAAGTAACGTAAACAGATATATAAGTTTGAGTTCACACACACATAAGTTTATCAATCCACAGGTTACAGAAGTTACATAAACACAGACATATACACATAAGTTTTCCAGCACAAAAGTAGATTGAAGTCTGGAACTGTAGTTTTCCAACATATAAGTTTGGCAATCCACTCAGGGATTTGTCTCATTCCTATTGCTGCTGGTACATATGCCACTTTCTTTTGAAGATAGCATTAACTTGGCAGGGGCCCTTGTTGGCTGATGTTCTTGAACTTGAGCCCTTGCAGATCCAGAAGTCACATTAATTTTGGCCCTTGAAGTAGCATTAGATGTTGGAGCTGAAGCTTCCATCTGAACAGATGCGGATTCACCTTGCAAGGTAGACTCTGACCTTGGCAGATGTGGTGATACTTTTTGGGCGTGGTCCAGGCTATCATGTTATTAAACATTAGTTCGAAGTGATCAATGGAGAGGTAGCAAAAGGTTTGAACAAGCCAATCATGTTATAATCATACCTTCTACATCCGTCTTAGTGGCACCCTACTACTGCCACCCTGATCTGTCCTGATAATGGAGCTTTGTTGTGTGCTGGCAACACCTGCATTTGGAACAGCTGGGATCTGCATGCAGTTGCAATGAACACATTAATATTAGGTATAAACATTAGAAAACAGCTGAGTTCATTACCATGGCATTTTGGCACGAAGTGCCAACAGATTTTACATTGACAAGACAGCTTCTCCTGTCGTGTCCAACCTTCTTACAAAGCTTGCATGTCATCTTTCTGCCCATTCTAGACATCTTAGGTCCCTTCGATGCCTATGAAGGATCCCTTCTCTACCAGGCATCTTAACATACTTGGGAGGGTCTAGCCTTGGATTTGATGAAGTAGGCCAACTTGTCATTCTCTCCACTAGCAGTAAGCAATGCTCATAAGTCTTTGTTGTACTCCTCTATGGTGTAGCAGCTAGCTATGAAATCCTCAATTCTTTGGAAACTACAAAAAAGGGCAAATATAGCATGACAACAAGATAGACGACACAACTGCCAATACCTGCAAGAGCAGGTTCTCTGTTCCATATCCACTGTGTATCTTCTATCTTTTTGCTTAATCTCATAGCGATCCTTACCATTCCAGAGTATATGACATAACCCCGATTCTCGAATGTAAACTTTCAACATGTTGAATATTTTAGGACAAATATTCACTTGCTATTTTGCAGACTTGCCCCTATTAACCTGGATCCTGATCATAACCTTTTGCCTAATGGCCTCCAGCATAGAGATGATTGGATGGAACCTAGATTCAACCATCCAATTGTTGAAAGACTCACACATATTGTTGTCCGCTGAGTCACAGTTTGACCCAAGCCCGAAGCATGCCCTGCTCCAGTGTCTAGGGTCAGTCTTGATCATGTCTTCTGCTCCTTGAGCTGTCTTCTTCTCCAGTTTAGCTTTTAATGGTTAAACAAAACAGATTAGGGCCTTTGCACATCTCTGGAACTTCTTTTGCCAATTCTGATCTCTGTGCTCCTTCCTCCAGTTGGCAGATATATGCCTAGCACACATACTGTGCTCTGCATTGGGCACCAGTGCAGCAATCACATTGACCAATCTCTAGTTGGTAGTCAAACACCTTTGAGTATTCACCTTTTGTTGCATCCAGCATCCTATGCATCACAATGGAATTTGCTCTCTTGCATTTAATTGCACTCACATTTGCAAACACATCCTCCAGCACTGTCTCTTTCAAGCTTGCGATCTACCAAGTTGGATTTGCGTTTATCATCTTCTCAAACCTGTCAGTAATCCTCCTAGCAGTAACCAATTTGTTGTCCCTTCTTGGAGGACAGTTGCCCTCATCCCTATAAGTGCTGACTTGAAACCAATCACTCTTGCTATTGTGTGATGCATGTATGACCCATGGGCAATTGGGCCAGGCACATTTGGCTCTAACTCTATCTTTCTCATCCCTTACAAACTTTACTTCTCTGTGTGTGGCCAGTGCATACTTCACAACAGCTTTCTTAAATTGTTCCTTTCCTAGGAAAGTTATTTCAACGTAGAATACAAGTATTTGAGCCTTATTGTCAAATATAGAGAACCTGCTCTTACTTCTGACTGCATGTTCATTGCTGCCATCACTACCGTCATATGAAGCTTCGTCACTAGAGTCAATACATGGTGTGTCATTACCAGATTCCCATCTTGCCTCATCCAAGAAGTCACCTGCTTGTGAATCCAAAGGCTCCATCTCAACTATAGGCTGTCCATCTACTAGCCCAACTTTATTTACCTCCAATTTTTCCTTGAATGCATTGTAATACTCTATAATCTCAGTTGCTCCCTCATCTTTTCCAGAGCTGTTCTCATCAAATGGAAGGTACTAACTATCAGATCCGACTGTGGACTCCAACTCCTCGCACCGCGACACCTCCAGACAATGATGACGCCCCGACGCAACATCAAGAAAACGACAAAGTGCCAACGAGGTCAAGAGTGGCCATGTGGATCGCCTCTACGACTATCATGTACATGCAGCCCACATCCTCCTAGACAGCACATATCCAGACGCATCTATCTACCACAGGGCTCATTTTCACACCCTCGGCGTTCCTCCACAACCCTACCCACCACCAACCTACCTATACTACCCTCCAACGTATTTCTACCAACCACCTCCACCAGCTTTTGACAAGTGATCTCCAAGTTTTTATTTTTATTTTTCTTTTATTTTTTGTTTATTTTTATTTTCTTTTCAGATTTTAACTTGCGACGCCTTGGACCAAACCACCGGACTTACGTGGACCACAACAACCTCTTTCACCATATCATTGTCAATAACATCAACCTCCAAACACCACGATCGCAAACAGTAATCTGTATCTCTCTCCAAACATTGAGGACAATGTCTGAGTCAGCTTGGGGGTAGTCACTTTAACATTTGCTTAGCCTTCAGTGAATCATCATTCCACCCTCTTACCATCATAAAATGAAAAATAAAAAAATATATCAACTTGGAACGCCCGGTTTTGAAGATGATCTTTAATCAAATAGATGGTATTCTATCACATCATTGCATATGATCAATTGGACTTAGCTCTTTTTAAAAGTTTCGAATGCCTGTGTTGAGTGTTTGTCTTGATTTAACCATTAAAATTGTACTTATCTTTTAGATCATTATTGCTTTCTTCCAAATTTAGGGTTTCTAATAAACTATCATCTAAAATTAACTCTCTTATTTTCACTTTTTACACTTAGATTACTAATTGCCCTTCATTTAAAATAAAAAAGTGTAATAGTGAAGTATAATCGACCCATTGTGGGGAGGCGGAGATGAATTATCGACCAGCTAGGGAAGAGAAGATTTACTTAACTCATACACACAAAAAATTCTTTGTTATAATAAAACGGTTGCTTAAGATGCGGCTGTGTCTAGTCTCTTGTAACATATATGTGACCCGCTGGGGGAGTTGGTGATCAATGGTTGACCAATTGGTGAAGGGAAGATATACGGAACAACGAAATTGCTTATAGGGGCTTGAGAAACTGACAAAATTGCATGATTATGTTCTAAAAATTGAGAATGTACATGTCGCGCCCCAAAAATGGGACCACGATTACTCCTGTAGAGACCTAGCTCGCTGCAGCTAGTCCCATATATGCATAGCATACACATACCCTTGACTTCCCAGGATAAGTCAAGCACAGGAGTATATTCACATTGCAACAGAGTAACTTACAAAATAGTTAAGCAGTGTGGCCTGCTGGCCTTGATATTACATAAGAAGATTACAATGCCTTCACGGCATACATGGTTTAGCAAAATAACATCTACACAGCAGAAGATAGGTGTCCCACCCACAAAGAGAAGTGGACGGCAGAACAACACACATCAGGGCAATGATTGGACTGACGCTCCTTCTTCTGGATCCAAGAAGTTCTCCACGCCTTCATCTTGATCATTGAACGCTCCATCTACTGATTTGTAGGTTGCAAGGGTGAGCACTTATGTACTCAGCAAGTCATAGGTAAGAGTAGATACATATAGTATTGATGATATGAACCTAGACTAGTCAAGAATTATGGATGTTTGTAAAATAATCTTTTTCTTTCATACCTCATCTCATGGCAGCACTTTTCATAATATAACATTGATAATCTTGTTCACTAGATTATAGCACTACCGCGACACGTCGACACACGACAGCCCACGGAAGCACTCCTTATCATGACAACACATGTCATTTGGGTAATCTTGATTTAACACATTTTATTTAGAAAATAATACTTGTGTCACACCCGGTGGATTTAATCCACCGCAGCAGACTCCTATAAACCCGGGAGCTTGGAGTATTCGAATACGTTTTTAACTCTGCAGAGAGGTACCAATTTACCCGCAAGATATTCCACTTTCAAGCCTTTCCTATCATAACAAAATGATTGGACCCCTGACTCACTTCATATTGTGAGCGGCAAGGTGGAAATAACAAGAACTTTTGTTATGTATCACTCACAATTCACCCCTGACCCTGTAGATCTCTCGCGAAACACAGTTGTGGCGGGCTATACCCCCACCCTTACTCATATTTCCCCATTGCTAGGTCAACGTATCAGATCACCTTCAGTGATAGTGGGAGTCAACCTCCAAGTCAATCATCACAACACATCTCATGCAGGGGTTTCATATGCGATCCACATAAGTACTTGTTCAGGCCTGTCCCATACTAGGCTTGCGGTTAGCATGTTGTTCATGCCACTAGACGCACAACACAAGGTTCTAGTCCCTATATGCCAGTGACCAGACCATCCATAACCCTGCACCTTCAGTGCCTGCATTCCTTCGCAGTTTAGCACCTCCAGTGCTACCACCATCCATACCATTTTCTGGTCACGGCTAGGGGTTTTATTTCATGAATATAAGTATATACATATATAATAGTTCATGGCTCAAAACTTGTTTATTTCACATTTCACAGATAACCAGTCTAGTACTGCCAATTCATAAATCAACCATTCTCAATCTTTCTCATGCAATATTATCTATCTTCAAGGTTATGTTTTAGCAGCATTTAAAATATAGGTTCAAGATGACCAAGGATATGACTTGCCTTCCGCGTCGTAAAATACAGCAGTTGTTGACGGATCAACAGTGAAGTCCTCGAACTCAGCTTCTGGATCTGCTCGACGACAAACCAAACAATACACACAATGATTACTTATATATTAAAATGATTTAGGATCTATATGCAGATATGCTTAACAAGGATGATTGAACGATACTGGAGATAATTGAGATTGCAAGCTGAACTGGGTTGAGAGTCTAGGGTTTCAAGGAATTGGCTAAGAATGGTGTTAGATGCTCTTAGGATCTCAAGGTTGCAATAAGAACATCAGTTTTGTGGTTGGTTTGATCAAAAACAGCGAATGTCAGCAGATTGACATTCGGATCAAGACTCTGACATAACTTCAAGGAAAGCTAGAGAGCTTATCTCAAGTTATGACAGTAGAAGAAAGTGTAGATCATAACTCTACAAATTCAGTGGACAAGGTGGCTTTCAAATTGCACAATCAGAAATGGGTAAATAAGGCCAATGCCATTGGCTGGCATGTACTGGGACAGTGTCAAAAACTAGGGTTTAGCAGCAAATATAATTCAAGGGCTCAAATCAAGTTGTGATAGAAGAAGAAAATGCTGATCACAACTTCAGGAATCTAAGGGACAAAGTTATGCTCAAAATGCACATCTGGAAGGGAGTGAAAAGGGCTAATGCCACTGACTGACATAGTCTGGCATTGATCTTGACATGGCCAGAAACTAGGGCTTGGCATAACTTTTGATCTAGGGCTCCAAATGATGCACCACTTTGTCTGGGAGGTAGGCAATGATAACAGGAACAAATCATTCAACAGGATCCAAAGCTGAAGATGGCTGGAAGGTGATGAAAATCGGTGAAGAAAAGTGGCGGCGACACGGCACAGTGAAGCCACTGGACAAAATCTTGGCATGGTTATAACTTGAAATCTGGGCAGTTTCAGGGATCGGGCTAGAAGACAAATATGCTCAGGAGGTTGAAGCACACCTGAACTTCAATAGCCCTGATTTTTTCGGGATTGACCTCGATTCCTCTGGAACAAACAAGAAAACCAAGAAGTTTTCCAGATGAAACTCCGAAAGAACATTTCTCCGAGTTTAACTTTATTCCAAATCGATTCAAATTACAGAAGGTTTCAGCAAGATCGTCTAAATGAGATGAACTTTTTAAGCTTTTTACAATCAAGTCGTCTACATAAGCTTCAAGATTACGCCCCATCTGGGAAATAAAGGTCTTTTGCATCAAGCGCTGGTACGTAGAACCTGCGTTCTTGAGACCAAACGGCATTCTGACGTAGTAGTAGGTGCCGAATGGGGTGATGAAGGCAGTCTTCTCTTCATATTCTTCTACCATGCTAATTTGATGATATCCTGAGTAAGCGTCCAGAAAACTCATCAGTTCGCAGCCCACAGTAGAATCGACCAGCTGGTAGTGTGGGGAAGGGGAAAGTCATCCTTCGGACAGGCACTATTTAGGCTGGTGTAGTCGACGCACATGCGCCACTTGCCATTTGACTTGCGGACCATGACTGGATTTGCAAGCCATTCCGGATGATCGACTTCGCGAATAAATCCAACCTTTTGGAGCTTATCTAACTCCACTCGGATGGCTTCCTGCCGATCAACAGCAAAACGCCTGAGCTTCTGCTTTATTGGTTGCTGTTCAGGTCGAATTGCTAACCTGGGCTCAATTACCTCCCTTGGGACACCGAGCATGTCGGATGGTTTCCACGCAAACACATCTGCGTTAGCTCGGAGGAAAGTAACGAGCTCGAGTTCCTATTTGTCATCCAGGCCTGATCCAACCCAATTGTCTTGGATGGATCATCTGGGTACTATGGAACCAGTTTTAATGTTTCATCTGGTCGAGGAGCAGCTTTGATCGTATCAGTGGACATTGTGGCAATCTGGGCTTCTCAGAGGGGAAGCTAATCTACCATCTCCAGGGATAACCGATCACACGTCAATGCCACGTTGCGACTGCCTCGGACAGAAATAACGCCCTTGGGCCAGGGAACTTGCCGCACTGGTAGGTATAGTGCGTAGCCATCATGAATTTAGCAAGAGTTGGCCTGCCAAAGATTGCGTTATAAGCCAAATCACAATCAATTACATCAAAAATAACCAATTCTGTTTGGAAGTTATCTGGTTCACCCAGCGTGACCGGGAGCACCACCTGTCCCAATGGCATCATAGAGGGACCAGGAATTATCCCATAAAACGGATAAATTATGGGTTTGATTTTCGAACGAGGAATTTGCATCTCGTCTCGTGCCTTGACCAATAAAATGTCCAAGGAACTACCTCCGTCGATCAGGACCCTTTCGACTCTCGCATTGCTAATAATTGAGGTTATGACCAAAGGTAGCCTCAATGGTCGAGTAAGCCCCACAGGGCAATCAGAGCGATCAAACATCAAAGGAGTATCTGACCAATGAGGGTATTGAGGTTCACCAAGGGGAGTCTCCGTTTGGTTCACCTCTCGATAAAAAGCTTTAAATTGCCGTTTAGAAACAAAAGAGGAGGAACCTCCGAAAATAACATTGATATGATTATGAGGTACCTGGTAAGACATCTCTTCGTCTCCACTGGCGTCTCTTAGCCCCCAAGTCTGTTCTATTTGTGGCAAGGTTGGCATAGGTCCGATCCCCTGGTAGAAGTCATCCAACTTCTTCAACCAACTCTGGAAATTCTTGAGGTCGTGGCCTGCAGAGTTGTGGAGTGGACACCATCTCTTGCCTTCCTGCGGGTTAGTTGACTTCTCTGGCTGGTCGGCACTGCGACCACCAGAAGCAGTTTTATTCTTAAACGAAGGTTTGTTACCTTTGGTCGATGGAGGTTTCTCTGCGACCGCGACCTCTCAGTACTGTCCAGATCGATTCCTTTTTGATTTTTTCAATTTCCCGCCTGATGAAGATTCCGGCTTCTTGTTCGAATCCTCCCTCTTTACATCCTTGAGACCTGGCTGAGGCGGTAAGTTACCCTTGTCCACCATCCTATTCCACTCGACGGCCTCGGCTGCGTCGGAATATAGATCAGCCATATCAAAAAGATCGGCTACTGATCGAGGAGGATGGATGAGCAAATCCTTGGTGAACCTCCGATATCGAACGGCGTGTTTAAATGCCCTAATAATGGAATTATCAGATATGTTCGGGATGGTATTTCTCACCCCAAAAAATCTCTTGATAAACTGACGAAGAGTTTCGGTCGATGTTTGTCATAGTCGATGGAGGTTGTCCTCTTTTCCTGGCTTCTGATAACAATTTTGGAAATTGTTGAGGATGGCATCGCACAACATTTCCCAGTTATATATCGAACCCTCGGACTGATTGAACGGCCAGGTTCGTGCCGGTCCCTCGAGGACTATAGGCAAATAGTTGGCCATGACACGGTCATCGCCACCTGCTTCCTGAATAGCAGTGATGTAAATTTGAAGGAACTCCGATGGATTTTGAGTTCCGCAAATCTTTCTATGGCCCCTGGTTTGAACTTATCTGGTCAAACGACCGCACGAAGGCCGGGCGAGAAAGCTTTACAACAGACATAAGGACCATGGATGGATCTGCGGCTCTCGACCTGATCTCGGGCAACCTCACGCGAAGGAGAGGCCATGCGTGGTCCCAGGCGAGAGTGGACAAGAATTCGTTCCCGATCACGAGAATTTCCTACCCGTCTGGCTTTGTCATGCCGAGACGGGTCTAGTGGTGGACGATTCCGTCTACTAGAACTAGAGTTAGAATATTCTCTTTTGTGGGAATGTATCGCCGACCGGGAAGAGGCTGTAGGGGTCGCTTCGGACGCAACCTCGTCCAACCTCTGTAGCTTCTAGGCCCCTAAAGAGTGTTTTAGAAATTAATGACAATTAAAAATGTTGAACTAACGTTATCTGTTAAGTTGTGTCAAGAACAAACTCAAAAGACAGGATAATGAAATGCAAAGAAAGAGCTACATGATGAAGAAAGGACATTGAGCAAAGAGGCAAAGGTACGGAATATGGTCTTTTTTGTTTTACCGGTCTAAGGTGATTAGAGGAGAATTTTGACTAGATTATAGGATAGTCGCCGTAATATTAAGAGGAGCATGTGGTGTATCACTAAATAGTTCATCTATGTGCCACAAGTCATAAAAACAACTTGCATTGCATACTAGAAGGTCATATCTTTGAAAAATGCTTCCATCCTTTCAAAACAGCCAAGATCAGTCTCTGTCGGTCTGACCGATTATTTGCCGGTCTGACCGCAGAAATGGTCTGACCGAATGTTGTTTCAGACTGACCGATAGTAGTGTTGTAGTGTGTTTACTTTCTTATAAGGTCGGTCTGTCCGTGGTAAATCTTCAAGTCAGACTCCTGGAGCTTCATGATCACTTTTTTTAGGAACCTAGTGTGTTAAGACGGTCTGACCGATTGTTGGTCCAGTTTGACCGCTAAAACGGTCTGACCGAGATTTTGTTCTACGGTCTGACCGTGTGGCCGGTCTGTCCGAAGTTCTCGGCCTGACCGTAAATCATGTCCAGAAACCATGTCGTCTTTGGAAGGTTTCATGGTCTGACCACCTTTGGCTCCGGTCTGACCGTGAGAGTGCCCGACAAGGGAAGATGAACATTTATTGCGCCTGTTTAATGCCATTGCAATTGCGGCGGTCTGACCGAGTTTATACCTGCGGTCTGACCGCCAAGTGATCTTTTTCTCCCAATGGCTTGTAACGGCTATATTTATTGTGGGGGGTATAAATACTCCCATGCATGGTCCTGTTTATAACTTTTGGCTTACTTGTGAACATTGCCATCATCTTTGAGAGCTAAAACAAGTTTCATACACTTTAGGGTTCAATTTCTTGAATTTGAGAGAGTGTGCATTTGAGGTCTTCTAGTGCATTGCATTTAGATCACTAAATCAACCTTGTGGCACTAGAAGAGTGTTAAGTGATAATCACCAGCTTGTTACTCTTGGAGTTTGCCGGCTCCTAGACGGCTAGGAGGAAGGTTTTGGAGAGCTCTTCAAGGAAGATTGTGAAGAAGCCTCAAAACATCTTGTGAAAGGGTCGAGCCAGCCTTGCCAGAGCGGTAAAGTGCATCAATAGTGGAATCGAGGTTTGGATAACTCATCATACTAATCCGGCTCGAGATCTAAGTCACTTCTTGAGAAGAAGTCGACTAGATAGAGGAGCGGTTTGAGATTTGAGTTTGCCTCAACGTGGATTAGGGGTGATCGGCAAATCACTGAGACCACGGGATATATCTTTGTGTTAAATTGCTTGTTGTTCATCTCGTTTTAGCTACTTGCTCTCATTTATTATTAATTGCTTGATTAGTTGTTAAATTGTCAAAATCACCTATTCACCCTCCCCCCTCTAGTCAATATCCTAGATCCCTTTCAATTGGTATCAGAGCGAGGACTCCATATTTAGAGGATTTAACCATCCCGGAGTAGGATTAAGATGGCTAGTGAGGGTCGGATTAATATTGGCAAACCACCACTCTTTGGTGGATCAAACTATACCTATTGGAAAACTAGGATGATGGTCTACCTTAAAGCCATGGGTGGAAAATTTTGGAAAGTGGTGGATGAGGGTTTCACAATTCTAGATGATGAGGACATAACTAACCTAGATAGAGAAAATGACTTAGCAAATGCTCAAGCCATGAATGTTCTTTATAGTGCTCTAAATCTAGGTGAATTTAATAGAATTTGTAAACTTGAAACGGCTCATGACATTTGGAGAAACCTTATGGATATTCATGAAGGAATCTCAATGGTCAAGGATGCTAAATTATTTATCCATAAGGGTCAATTTGAAAAGTTTGCTATGTTGCCCAATGAGGATGTCTCGGAGATGTTCAACCGATTAAATAACATAGTAAATGAGCTAAAAGGGCTTGGTATGGATGTCACAAATGTGGAATTTTGTCATAAATTTCTTAGAGCTTTACCTTCAAAATATGACACTATTGTGACCTTACTTGTGCGATCAAATTTGAAGAGTGTGATTCCTTTGGAGGTCTTGAGTGAAATTCTCACTCATGACATATTTAAGAAATCACAAGAAGAGGTGCAAGATGAGGCTTCCGATTCCAAGAAGAAGAATATAGCACTCAAAGCTCAAGCCTCCAAAAGGGAAGATATTGAAGAAGAAAGCGATGAGAGAGACACCGATGAGGAGATGGCTCTCTTTGTAAGAAGGTTCAAGCGGTTCATGAAAAAGAGATATCAAGGAAAGTCCTTCAAGAAAGGACAATCATCAAAAAGGAATCCATTTTAAGAAAGAAGATATTTTGATTGCGGTGAAAAGGGCCATATCTCCGCACAATGCAAAAACAAGGAAGAAGAAAAATCGGTGAAAAAGAAGTACGAAAAGGAAGGAGAAAGCAAGAAGAAGGTTTTCAAGAAGTATTACAAGAAGAAGAAGGACGGACAAGCTTGCTTCATTGAATGGGATTCGGATGCGTCAAGTTCCGATTCCGAAGATGAAGATGAAGCATCACCTAAAGGACTCACCGGAGTAGCTATCAAGGAAGCACCATCTCTATTCTCCACTCCTCATTGCCTCATGGCTAAAAGAGAATCTAAGGTATCATGTGACGAAGATGAGTACTCTTATGATGACTTAGTTGAGATGATCACCGGTTTTGATGGCTATATGAGTAAAGAAAAAGAAAAATTCAAGGAATTGAAGAAGAGATACAAAACTCTTCAAAATTCCTATGAGGAGCTAAAAACATCTCATGAGAGTCTCAAAGAAACTCATGAGATGCTTAAGGAAGCTCATGACTCATTAATTACTCATAAAGCCAACAAAACGGGTAATGAGATAGGCATCACTTGCAATATTCTAAATAACTTGCCTATGATTTCTACTTCTAGCATATCTACATCTTGTGAAGATTTAATTGAATTACCATCTAGACCTAAAGTTGATGACCATGTGCTTAGTCTTGAAAACAATGAACTTAAGGACAAAATTGAAAAACTAACAAATGATCTAGCTAAATGCTATGTAGGGGAATCAAAATTAAGACATCTACTAGATAGTCAAAGGTTCTCCTTAAGAAAAGAAGGACTAGGTTACATTCCTAAAAAGGGGAAACATGCATTTCTCCCATCTAAAATCGTATTTGTAAAAGAAAAGGGATATTGAAACAAATGTAAATGTTTAGGTCATATTGAGAAAAATTGCCATGCTAGCAAAACTAATTCATCTCTTATATTCAACTCTTGCTATGTTTTGAAGAAAATGAACAATGGCGATGTTAAAGCCAAATTTGTTGGTGTCAAAAAGAAAACCATTTGGGTCCCAAAATCCTTGGTAACTAACCTCCAAGGACCCAAAAAGATTTGGGTACCTAAAAAGAACTAACTTTGTTTTGTAGGTAAATTACAAGGCCGGAGGACAACATTGGGTGCTCGATAGTGGATGCACTCAACATATGACCGGTAATCACAATATGTTCTCCTCTCTCAATAACGAAGGTGCGGAATATGACAAGATCACATTTGGAGATAATAGCAAAGGAAAGGTAAAAGGTTTAGGTAAAATTGTCATCTCAAATGACCTCTCCATCTCTAATGTATTGCTTGTCGAATCTCTTAACTTCAATCTCTTATCTGTAGCTCAACTTTGTGATCTTGGATTTATATGTGCTTTTTATCCAAAAGAAGTGATTATCACTAGTATTGATGATAATAGGTTGATCTTCAAAGGTTTTAGACATGGCAACCTCTATTTAGTTGATTTCAATTCAAATGATGCAAATCTCGGTACATGCTTGTTCTCTAAATCTTCTAAAGGTTGGCTATGGCATAGAAGGCTTGGACATGTTGGAATGAAACAACTAAATAGATTAGTTAAACATGATTTAGTTGTTGGATTAAAAGATGTAAAGTTTGAAAAAGATAAATTATGTAGTGCTTGCCAAGCCGGAAAACAAGTTACAAATTCACATCCAACCAAAAGCACAATGTCAACTTCTAGTCCTCTTGAGTTATTGCACATGGATTTATTTGGTCCAACTACCTTTGTTAGCATTGGTGGCAATAGTTATTGTCTTGTCATTGTAGATGATTTTTTGAGATATACATGGATATTCTTTTTACATAACAAGTCAATTGTATTTAACACTTTCAAAAGTTTTGTATAAAGGGCCGAAAATGAATTTAGTTTCAAGATCAAGAAAGTGAGAAGTGACAATGGCTCCGAATTCAAGAATACCAAGGTTGAAAACTGGTGTGATGATAAGGGCATCAAACATGAGTTTTTGGCCAAGTATACACCGGAGCAAAATGGAGTAGTCGAACAAAAGAACCGGACATTGATAGACATGGCAAGATCCATGCTTTCGGAGTACAATGTTTCGGACACCTTTTGGGCCAAAGCAATCAACACCGCATGCCATGCATCGAATCGACTTTATTGTCATCGGCTACTAAAGAAAACTCCTTACGAGCTTCTCATCGGAAGGAAACCAAACATTTCCTACTTCCAAGTGTTTGGATGTAAGTGCTACATTTTGCGAAAAGGTACACGCTTATCTAAATTTCAAAGCAAATGTGATGTAGGATTTTTATTAGGATACTCATCAAATAGCAAAGCATATCGTGTCTACAACCAAAACTCCGGTTTGGTTGAAGAGACGCATGATGTAGAATTTGATGAGACTAACGGCTCTCAAGAGGAGCAAGACAACTTGGATGATGTCGGTAATGAAGGGTTAAGGGTGGTGATGAAGAACATGACCATTGGGGATATCAAGCCGAAAGAAGATAGTGATCAAGATGAAGATCCATCCACTCAAGCTATCCCCTCTTCGTCAACACCTCAACATGAAGATCAAATAGTTGAAGTGGTTAATCTGGAAGATTCGCCCCAACAACAACCGGAAGTAACGTCTACCTCTACTTCACAAAACCTGGTTGATCATCCAAGAATTCATCACTCAATTTCTAAGGATCACCCCGTCGATCAAATTGTTGGTGATTTGCGTAAGGGTGTTCAAACTCGCTCTTGTCTTGCTTCATTTTGCGAAAATTTCTCTTTTGTTTCCTCTTTTGAGCCCACACATGTAGATGAAGCTTTAAAAGATCCGGATTGGGTGAATGCTATGCATGAAGAATTAACAACTTTACCTGCAACAATGTTTGGGAATTGGTCGAAGAACCAAATCCAGATGAACACAACGTCATCGGAACCAAATGGTTTTTCAGGAACAAACAAGATGCAAACGGAGTGGTAGTAAGAAACAAAGCAAGATTGGTGGCCCAAGGATATACTCAAGTTGAAGGTTTGGACTTCGGTGAAACCTTTGCTCCCGTAGCTAGACTTGAAGCTATTAGAATCTTGCTTGCCTTTGCTTCGTCTCATAATATTAGACTTTATCAAATGGATGTCAAAAGTGCATTTTTAAATGGTAAAATTAATGAATTAGTGTTTGTCAAACAACCACCAGGTTTTGAAGATCCTACAAAACCAAATCATGTTTATAAATTCTCCAAGGCTCTTTATGGTCTTAAACAAGCACCTCGTGCTTGGTATGAAAGACTTAGAGACTTCTTAATTTTAAAAGGCTTTAAAATTGGGAAAGTTGATACTACCTTATTTACTAAGAAAATTGGAAATGATTTCTTTGTATGTCAAATTTATGTTGATGACATCATATTTGGATCTACTAACCAAGACTTTTGCAAGGAATTTGGTAACATGATGTCCAGGGAATTTGAGATGTCTTTGATAGGTGAACTAAGTTTCTTCCTCGAACTACAAGTTAAACAACTCAAGGAAGGAACTTTCATCAGTCAAAGCAAATATGTGAAAGACCTGCTCAAGAAGTTCGGACTTGAAGAAGCAAAGCCAATCAAGACACCAATGACCACAAACGGTCACCTTGTCTTTGACGAAGGAGGTAAACCGGTAGACTCAAAGCTTTATAGATCCATGATTGGTAGTTTACTGTATCTTACCGCTTCTAGGCCCGATATCATGTTTAGTATTTGTATGTGTGCAAGATTTCAAGCCTCTCCTAAAGAAAGTCATTTAATGGCCGTTAAGCGCATTTTGAGGTATCTAAGATATTCATTTAGTATAGGGTTGTGGTATCCAAAAGGTGCTAAATTTGAATTAGTTGGATATTCTGATTCCGACTATGCGGGATGTAAAGTGGATAGAAAAAGCACCTTAGGCAGTTGTCAACTATTAGGAAGATCTTTAGTCTCTTGGTCCTCCAAGAAACAAAACTCAGTAGCTCTATCAACCGCCGAAGCGGAATATGTTTCCGCGGGTAGTTGTTGTGCACAATTGCTTTGGATGAGGCAAACTTTGTTGGATTATGGGATCAAATTTGAAAAAGTGCCACTTTTGTGTGATAATGAGAGTGCGGTGAAGATAGCCACAAATCCAGTTCAACACTCTCGGACCAAGCATATAGATATCCGACACCACTTCCTTAGAGATCATGTTAGTAAAGGTGATGTGTTGGTGGATAATGTAAGGACCGAAGATCAATTAACGGATATATTCACTAAGCCTTTAGATGAAAACCGCTTTTGTAAACTCCGAAATGAGCTTAATGTCATTGATATATCAAATGTGGCTTGAAATGTTGAACTCATATTGATTGTGCTTAATTTGTTACTTGATTGCATGAACTTCTCATTTCAAGAGTATTTTAGGTTTTTTATCGGCAATTGAGTAAAATTAACCAAAACTTGTTGATTTGTAATATGGTTACATCCCTTTGGCGATATTGTCTATATCTTACTTATAGTTATCCCTTATATCTCTTGCCTCATATCTGAATCTCATATGAGCATCAATCAAACAAATCCCCCAAGTTTTTCTGTCCTTCCAGCGGTCTGACCAAATATCTATTGAGGTCTGACCGAATGCATCTCCAGAGAGCATTTCAAAATCTCTTCTTCCAGCGGTTTGACCGGTCTATTGCCTACGGTCTAACCGAATTTACTCGACCAGAGACTTTTTATCCCGAATCCCTGTCCTTTTCACTCTCCTGCACTTTTGTCTCTTCCACGTGCGCCCCAAAATCTTTTGGAGTTTTCTTCCCCGGTCAAACCCAAGCGAAGCACGGACAAACCATTGGTCAAGATCTCATCCAATCATGTCTTCTAGGTATCCTTCTCGGATTCTTCGTTTTTATCAAATAGTTTCTGACGAGGATTGATATCCGAGTCAGTTCAAATAAATGTACAGCTGGTTCAGGATAGATTCGAACTAGACAAGCGCCTGGTGGTGCGAACTCAAGTCATTCTGAGGAGCACAGGCACGAGGTCGCAGTCTTTACGCGATCAGACCGTAGCTAGTGCGCGGTCAGGAGTTTGTGTGCTATATGCGAACAGAAGACTGCAGATGCTGCGCGGTCAGCCAACATTGCACGGTCAGAGAACTTTCGACCAGAGGAAGTGGGACTATTCTATCCCTGCGACAGGGATATCTCGAGTATCCCGAAGATTCTTCCACGTAGGAGGACAACCGTCAGGAGGTTAATACGTGCAGTTATCCATGAATAACACGTGTTAAACCTGCGTGGGAGTTAGGAGCGGTTGCCGAAACTGCATCTGAGCAACTGTTCGATGCCGTTGTGACTTGGCACCCTTTCGACCAGTATAAAGTGGTAATCCAATACATCGAACAGGGGGGAGATGGAGAGATCGATTGATCGAACCAGATCAAACAAAAGCAACCAGAAGACAGTAGTCTAAGTCAGATAGTTTTCCTAAGCTTTCCAGGCATTGTCTTGTACAAACATATAGGAAAAATCTTCGCCTGTGAAAATCTTTTTTGTAACTCTGTAACCCGTTTTACTACACATAGTGAAATCCCAACAGGACGTAGGGCTATTACTCCCACCATCGAGGGCCTGAACCTGTATAAACCTCTCTGTACTCTAGTTCTCTTTAATTCATCATACCTTCCCGGAGGGACACCCTGAAAGGTCTCACAACCTACAAATTCTGCATAAGTTCGGCTAAGGACCCTGAGTCCGAATCATCGACAGTTTCCTCTTTATTTTGGGATTTAGGGCGATTTTGATGAATCTCGTATAAATCTGTTCAAAACCTAAAATTGATACTTCCTCTTGATGCACTGATTGGTTACCCTTGTTTATCTATCCACATTGCGCCCTAAAAGCAACTGAATCCCAGAAATCTCCTCAAACCCTAACTCTATGGTTGCGCCGGTCTGACCATCCCTAGTTCCGGTCTGACCGATAGCAACAGCAGAGCCAGGGCTTGCTGATCTGTTGTCATCTAGATTCAATTCTTACATTATTGTCTCTTAGTATCTTATCTATTTTATATCTTGCCTATCTCCTAGCGGTCGAGGTCCTCAAGGAAATGTCTCCGTCCGGACCAATAAGAAGAAATTGGCGAAGCGGCCAAAAAGAGCTCAACCTTCGAGCAGTAGCGACACTCAAGATGTTGATTGGGTGCCCTCGCCCGGAGACTCGGAAACGGAACAATCTTCTCACCGTGGCGGCTCCGAGCACATGGCTATGGATATTGAGAGTGAGGACAATGAGATAAACGTCCATGCATATCAAGGACCTAAGAAGAATTGGACATCAAATGATTATACAAAGGCTAGGACCACCTACGCCTATAACCATGAGAATGACGCCACTACTCCTCACTTCCACACGATGACACAGCAGGATGCATTCTATGGTCATCTGATTTGCAAGAACATCTTTGAACACAAATGGATTGAATGGGCTTATGTTGTGAATCAGCCCATCATGGCTCCTCTGGTTCAGATATTCAAGGAAATTGGACTGTATGATTTTGTGGAGCATAAGTGCCCATGGAACGCCACTGCCATCCGTCAGTTCTATGCTACAATCGAGATCATTTGGGCGGAACAAAAGATAATGTGGATGACCGGCACTAGGAGATATGAGGCTTCATTTGAGGAGTTTGCTATGGCAAATAAGATAAACTATGAAGAAATGAAGGAAGGCATAAATATGGAGGATGAGGATTATCTTCATGAGGATGACTGGCTCCAATTCTATGAGCAACTGGGAGGTGCACAGAGGATCGTACCTGGCACTGTTACAGGTCTTAAAGTCCTCCCAGCTGTAGTCAACAAAATTATCCGAGCCACGATCCATCCAAAGAGTGGAAATCGAGAAGCTATCCGCGACTACTACTGGAACTTCATCGACCACATCCTCAAACGACATCGGATCAACATTGTTACTTTCATCTTGAAGACGATTGAGGATGTCTCGTTAACCACTCTTCCAAATCTGTACTTTGCTCCATACATCATGACTCTGCTACTCCAGAAGATGAAGTTTCCTCGCGGATCCTGCGATATCAGACATCTCGGCTATAAGCCGTTTAGTGTCAATCCGTGCATCTTGGCTCGAGGCCATGGAGCACAGCCCCATCAGCAGCAGCAGCAGCAGCAGGCTCAGGATATGCCTCCTCCACCTCAGCCACAGGCTCAGCAGCCAGCACAGCAGAGCCAAGCCCCCACCTGGTTTTCTTAGTTCCAGCAACAGTTCCATCAGCCGATGATGGATCAGTTTGCTACACTTCTCCAGGGGCTTGAGCTCGCACGCTCGGACTTGGTGGCTCTAAATGATCAATTCCAGACCTTTTTGTCGCGCCAAGATCAGTTCGAGCAGCACTTTGACACCTTCTCAGCTCACTTCTACTCAAGATTCCCTCAGACTCCTCCTTTCAACCCTCCAGATGATGATGCTCCCGCCAATTCTTAGCTTTTCTGGCAATTGATGCCAAAGGGGGAGAAGAACTTTAGATGATTTGATTGGACTTTTGCTTTGTATGAATGGATAACTTATGTGGATGTTTTGACTTATGTGATGTGATGTTTTGTAATGTCTTATTATGACTTGTGTGATGTGATATTACTCTTGTGATATACATGCTTGAACTCCCAAAAGGCCAAAATTTTCATAATCATCTATTTAGGGGGAGTGTGTCTTTTAATGCTCAAATTCAATCATCTACTCTTAATATTGTCATCAATTACCAAAAAGGGGGAGATTGTAGCTTCTAGGCCCCTAAAGAGTGTTTTGGAAGTTAATGACAATTACAAATGTTGAACTAACGTTACCTGTTAAGTTGTGTCAAGAACAAACTCAAAAGACAGGATAATGAAATGCAAAGAAAGAGCTACATGATGAAGAAAGGACATTGAGCAAAGAGGCAAAGGTACGGAATAGGGTCTTTTTCCTTTTACCGGTCTAAGGTGATTAGAGAAGAATTTTGACCGGATTATAGGATAGTCGCCGTACTATTAAGAGGAGCATGTGGTGTATCACTAAATAGTTCATCTATGTGCCAATAGTCATAAAAATAACTTGCATTGCATACTAGAAGGTCATATCTTTGAAAAATGCTTCCATCCTTTCAAAACAGCCAAGATCAATCTCTGTTGGTCTGACCGATTGTTAGCCGGTCTGACCGCAGAAACGGTCTGACCGAATGTTGTTTCGGACTGACCGACAGTAGTGTTGTAGTGTGTTTACTTTCTTATAAGGTCGGTCTGTCTGTGGTAAATCTTCAAGTCAGACTCCTGGAGCTTCATGATCACTTTTTTTAGGAACCTAGTGTGTTAAGACGGTCTAACTGATTGTTGGTCCGGTCTGACCGCTAAAACGGTCTGACCGAGATTTTGTTCTACGGTCTGACCGTGTGGCCGGACTGTCTGAAGTTCTCGGCCTGACCGTAAATCATGTCCAGAAACCATGTCGTCTCTAGAAGGTTTCACGGTCTGACCGCCTTTGGCTCCGGTCTGACCGTGAGAGTGCCCGACAAGGGCAGGTGAGCATTTATTGCGCCTGTTTAATGCCGTTGCAATTGCGGCAGTCTGACCGAGTTTATACCTGTGGTCTGACCGCCAAGTGATCTTTTTCTCCCAACGGCTTGTAACGGCTATATTTATTGTGGGGGGTATAAATACTCCCATGCATGGTCTTGTTTATAACTTTTGGCTTACTTGTGAACATTGTCATCATCTTTGAGAGCTAAAACAAGTTTCATACACTCTAGGGTTCAATTTCTTGAATTTGAGAGAGTGTGCATTTGAGGTCTTCTAGTGCATTGTATTTAGATCACTAAATCAACCTTGTGGCACTAGAAGAGCGTTAAGTGATCATCACCGGCTTATTACTCTTGGAGTTTGCCGGCTCCTAGATGGCTAGGAGGAAGGTTTTGGAGAGCTCTTCAAGGAAGATTGTGAAGCCTCAAAACATCTTGTGAAAGGGTCGAGCACGCCTTGCCGGAGCGGTAAAGTGCATCAATAGTGGAATCGAGGTTTGGATAACTCATCATACTAATTCGGCTCAAGATCTAAGTCACTTCTTGAGAGGAAGTCGACTAGATAGAGGAGCGGTTAGAGATTTGAGTTTTTCTCAACGTGGATTAGGGGTGATCGGCAAATCACCGAGACCACGGGATATATCCTTGTGTTAAATTGCTTGTTGTTCATCTCGTTTTAGCTACTTGCTCTCATTTATTGTTAATTGCTTGATTAGTTGTTAAATTTTCAAAATCGCCTATTCACCCCCCTAGTCCATATCCTAGATCCCTTTCAACCTCTCCGCTAAGATTCTGGAGAAAGCGGGTTTCTGAGCATCTGTGACGGTAGGAGGAAAATTACGCAGGACCTCTGAGATGGATCGAAGCCAGCCATGCGTGCTCCTCCTGGGCGCGCCAGGTGTCACCGTCTCCTCGTCCGCCGGTAAATGTCCCGGGGGTAAAGATGGTGTCTGGTCGCGTCTGCGGCTAAGCGGTCGACGGGAGGAACTAGGAGCAGTGTCGTAACGAGCTTCCGCATTTTGAAGAGCCTCTAGGGTTGTTCTGCGAAGTTCGTTGTCTTGTTGCTCACGATCTTGATCCTCCTTTTGTTTGTGTTCCTGTTCTTCCCTAGCAGCTCGCTGATCGGGAGTTTCTTTCGATAAGGCAGCAAATTGCCTAGGGAACGAGGTGGCCGATGGAGAGAACATCTCTGTTTGTTCCAAGTCGGACTCAAAATCAAAGAGACGGTAGAGGTTATCAGGATCAAACCTCCCCGGGCTAAATTCCTGATCGACATCGACCTTACCCTTAGAAGGGTCGTGCGATGGACCGGATTCAACCTCTAACGCAGCAGAAACCACATTGGGCTCTGGTCCTGCGTCGGTTGTCTCTTGGTTGATAGACATGACCTGAGTGGTCGAATCAACCTTCGGGACGTCTTCGCCTCCGGTTTCCTCCATTGGAATAGGATCACTTGGTGAAGGCATCTGGGTGTGGGCATAATCCTCGAGATCAAAGTTGTTCTCGGAATCATATGCTCTAGACATGGCTCACCGATCCTCTGGACAAAAATAAGAATGCCTTGAGAAAGGCCCCACGGTGGGCGCTAGCTATCGACAATTCAGACTCAGGGTCTTTAGTCGAACTTATGCAGATTTTTGTGAGTTATGAGGCCTTTCAGGGTGTTCCTCCGGGAAGGTATGATGAGCAATGTCGGTTGGAACACAGAGAGATTTATATAGGTTCGGGCCCTCGATGGTGAGAGTAATAGCCCTACTTCCTGTTGTGATTTCACTATGTATGGGAAAAAGGTTACAAAGTTGAGGAAAAGATCATCACAGGCGAAGATCTTTTCCGTGTGATTGTCTAAAACAAGACTAAACTAGCCTATGAGAGCTTGTTGTTGTCGATCTGTTCGATCTCTCAGAGCTTGTTTTTCTCCTTGTACATCCGTTCACCCTTTTATACTGGTCGAAAGGGTGCCAATGCACAATGGCTTTGAACGGTTGCTTGGGTGCAGTTTTGATAACCGCACTTAACTTCCACACAGGCTTAACACATGCAATTAAGGGATAACCGCACATATTAACCTCCTGGCAGTTGTCTTTATACGTGGAAGGATCTTCGTGATTCTCGGGATATACCTGTTGTAGAGCTTAAGCAACCTCGAGTCATCCTGGTCGAAAGTAGTCAACGACCTTCTGACGGCGCACTGTCTGCGGCCTCCTGACCGCGAACTGCCTGCAGCCTGCGACCATATATCCGCGCTTCTCAGGTTGCCTGAGACCATAGCAACGGACCTCCGAACACTTGTCTAGTTCGAATCTGTCTTGAACCAGATATGCATTACTCCGAACTAGCTCGAGTAACAATCCTCGTCAGGATCATCATCAAGGTTCATGTTCTGATCATCATTAGGGTTATCTTCAACATTATCCAAATCAAGATGAGGATCATCAGGACCATCCTCAACTCCCGCCAAAGCCCCAATCGGACGAGAATAGCAGATAACCATTTGAACAGTCCAGCTTCTTCCTAACGATTCGTTAGGCTCAGAAATAACCAAGTAACGGGGAATATCAATTAACGAAGTCACTAAGCATTTTACCAAAGCATGAGATCTATCACCAGATGTTGATAGTCACTATCCCATTCTTTAAGATAGCCAAAAGAAGAAACTGCCTTGCTAAGAGTTTGCATAGACCAGAAGTCAAGAGGGAAGTTTAAAAGCAATAACCAAACTTCATGATTCAAGCTAACTCTTCTAGCATTGAAACCCTCATTATGGCGGTTAAGAAAAAGCAAGAAATCAGCCTCCACATGAAGCCCTTCATCCAGAAGAATGTCTCTTTGAAGAGTTGATTTAAAACGAACAGAGGCATCACCCAAACCTGAAGGATAAATGTGAGCTGGAATCTCTCTTGTGAATAGAAAATAATATCTGATCACTTGAATTGGAGCCACAGCATCCGGCACAAGGCTGACAATTGCAGTGTTCTCATTAGTGTCGCTTCTAGTAGAAACACACCTGGTGCGAAGAGGTCGACCTTGAACCACAATTTCCTCCAAACCATCCCTCAGGAACGGAGCAGGATTCACCCAGTAGTTTGCCATGTTTTTGATGGAATTAACAAGAAGAACATTGGCTAAATAAGACGCCAGCACAAAGTGATCAGAAGTGGAAGAAGAAGTGGAGGAATACTGAGCGACGTAATGATTGACAGAGGTGTTTTCACGAAACCCAAAGAACTCATAGAAATTATCAAAGTGACAGAGAACACATTTACCCTTGCTCAAGGCCATCCCAGCCGTTGGATCCAAATCAGTTCCAAACGAAGGACACCATCTAGCCTTTCGATCCGAGGAAGATCCCCCAGAAAGAGGCGCGAAAGTAGAGGCAACTGCACCAATTCCACTAACACGAGAAGCCTGGGGTATAGAAGAACTCTTCCTCTTCCAAACCAAGGGATGTTTCAAACAAGAATGCCTTAAGTGCCCATAATTAAAACAATTCAAACAGCGAGCCAAAGAACTACACTCCCTTTTGAAATGGCCCAAAACAAGACAATTAAAACAACGAAGAGAATTTCGAGAGGCCAAATCAGGAGACCATTGAGAAAGATGACTGTTCGGAAACTGAAGACGTTCAAACACCGAAACACCCTGAGGACGAGCCAAAGAGAAAGGCCTTCGAGAATGCAGATGACCAGGAAATTGAATTCGATCAAAAATCGAAACACCAGAACGAAGAGAATTTTTCTTACGATGAACCAAAGACCATTCTTGTTCTTGCTCCAAAAGCCAGAAGTTGAATTCTCTTCTCCAGTTAGGACCCCCATCTCTCCAAAGAGAAAAAAAAATATGGAAAAATCTTTATGAATTATATGATTCAGCTTAAGAATGGCAAAACCAATTCTTTTATCACAAACCGAGAATCTAAAGCTAAAATCAGTTAATCCAAGAACTCTAAAATCCATGACATGACCTCCAAGATAAGCAACCAGAATCAAGCTCAACGAAGCTTCTGAAGGGCAAAATTTTCTTCTACCAAAAGATGCAACCAGAAAAAAATCACTGGAAGAAAACTTAGCACTTTTAGTAACATGAGAATGAAACGAATTCCACATGGACTTAAGAAATCCATGACCAATGAACTAGTCCAAAGATGAAGAATCAAACGCCATGAACCCCAGATTATCCAACTCACAACCGAACACAAAAGACAAACAATCAACAGGAGAAGGCCAAAACGCAAGGAAATCAGTAGTAGGAAATTAAAAGGAACCAAACAAACTTCACAAAAGAAATCCATCAAGACTCCAAACTCCACCCGAATCGCCTCCGGAATTGCCCGCTCTCTTCAAACGAGCCATCATGAATGTGTTTGTTGTCAAAATTTAAAGATCGTGTTCAAAACCATGTGTTCCAAGTTGATATATATTTTTTATTTTTCAGTTTATGATGGCAAGAAGGTGGAATGATGATTCGCTGAAAGCTAAGAAAATGATAAACTGACTACCGCCCAAGCTAAATCAAACATTGTCCTCAATGTTTGGAGAGAGATACAGGTTACCATTTGCAGCCGTGGAGTCTGGAGGTTAATGTTGTTGATGATGATGTGGCGAAAGAGGGTGTTGTGGTCCACATAGCTCCAGTGGTTTGGTCCAAGGCGTCGCAAGTAAAAATCTGAAAAGAAAACAAAAAGAAACAAAACAGAAAAGAAAAATAAAAATAAAAACTTGTGTAAGTTGGAGATCACTCATCGGAGGGTGGTGGAGGTGGTTGGTGGAAATACGGCGGAGGGTAGTATGGGTAGGTAGGTGGTGGATAGGGTTGTGGTGGAATGCCTGGATATGTGCCGTCTAGGAGGATGTGGCCTGCGTGTACATGATAGTCGTAGAGGCAGTCCACGCGGATGGTGATGCATGTGGTCCATCCTGGAATCCATCATAGCTCTTTAATCTCTTTGGTGCTTTGTTATTTTCTTGATGTTGCGTCGAGGCGTCGTCATTGGCGTAGAAGCTTCAGATCCAGAGGTGTTGTGGTGCGAGGAGTCAGAATCTGCGGTCGGATCGAAGTTTTAATGGTTGGATGGAGAGATCTAGGGCTGGTTTCATATTGTTTTTGTGGAAGTTTGGAGCTCAAATAATGGAGTTTATGCTATTTGGGAGGGTTGGAGAAGATGGGTTTCTTTATATATGGTGGTAGGTAGGAGTTGTGGGTGTATGGAACAAGAAAAGAGTAAAGAAATAAAAGTTTTAGCACAAATAGGGAAAACAGAGAGCAAACCGAGCCCAGCACAACCACAGGCACAGGTCATGCCATGGGTCATGCTCGGCTCTATTTAAAAATTTAAATCGAGCAAACAAATCAAACCGAGCCCAACACAACCACAAGCACAAGTCATGTTCGACCAAGGCACGGGTCGTGCCACTGGACGTACTCAGCTCTATTAGTGTTCAAAAATTTTTTTTAGTTCTTCGGTTTTCCAAAAATTGCAACCCTAGTTTGTGTATGTTTTTTTTTTTTGCAAAATAGGTTTTGGATGGTCAAATGACATCGGAATTGAGTGATTCTTGTGCTGCTGTGTTCATTAAAGAGAAAACTATGTGTTAGTATACCGGGTTGCCTCCTGGCTAGCGCTGGTTTAATGTCCCGCTTGACGGAACGTCCTTGGTCATTCAGAATTGTACAGAATTGAAAGAATCGACCGAGTTCAGTGCATTTACCTGGTCTCCCACATTGTATAACTTGATGCGATGCATGTTACCTTAAAAGTGGTACCGTCATGCACCCGAAACTCTATAGCACCATACGGGAAGACTTTTCTATCGTGTAAGGCCCAGTCCGTCGCGATTTCAGTTTTCCTGGAAATAATTTCAATCACGTATTGAATAATAAAATCATATCACCTTGTTTAAACTTACAGTTGAGGATCCATTTTGAAAGATCAGGATAGCGAATCGAGAGGGGGTTTCCAAGAAGAAGCAAAAGAAACAAGAGAAGGTATAAAGATGTTTGGGGTGCTCGGATATCTCAAATATAGCTATCCCCAATCATAGCACCACCTCTCTTGATATCCAAAAATCTCCATAATAAAAAAGGAGAAATAAAAAAAACAAAAGACAATCAACTGCAAGTATTTAAACAACCAATTGTAAGTATTTAAATAATCAATTGCGAGTATTTAAATAACCAATTGTGAGTATTTAAACAATCAATTGCGAGTATTTAAATTGCAAATATTTAAACAATCAATTACAAGTATTTAAACAAGCATATATGAAAAAAATAAACAATCAAGAAAGAGAAAAGATTTAATAACTTACAAAATATTCAAGAACCACAAAAAGAATCAAAAATACAAAAATTTCAAAGGCTAAACACAATAACCAAAAACTCTCTCTCAAAGGTCTGAGTGCTCATCCATGCACTTCACCTTCTTATATAGAACTAACCTCTATTTACAGTGGTCTCCACAACCAATGTGAGACTAAACTAACAGCTAGTGGAGGTTGGGTCCGAAGCCCAATCAATCCTTTTTACAATTTTCAGACTTACAATTTTCGAATTACAGTATTTTCTGAACAGCAGACACTAAAACAGTCATAACTTCATCATCCAAACTCGGATTTAGATGTTCTTGGATCCCTTGGAATGATAACTTCGAGCTCTAAAACTTGTATGTTTACACTTTTCTAAGAATATATCTAGATCAGTGCAGAATTAGCTCACAAGTAGAACCTTTTGTATAATCTTACACGCGGAGTCCATAAACCATCTTAGTCATTCCTCGGGCATCATGAGCACCACTTGTGCTCGCCATAATGCCATCATGTGTCCATCTCGATGTTGAAAAGCTCTTCACATGACGGGAAGTCTCTCCCATTCCGGACCCCGACCGACAACCTCTACACTTCGACCGGCTCGAGCTACTTCAACACTCTTGGTGCAACGCTACATCTGGGTATTGGAATAGTCATGTTTAGCATTCCCGCAAGTCTCTAGTACCTCCGGCATCTCTCGGATCAATCGAGTCTCTGGCTCCTCTCTGAGCTCTACTCCGATGGCCCATCCTTGCTGCAAGTATACTGTAACTCCAGTATATCTGTAACATGCACCAAAACCAAACAAACCCATCACATAGCACTGTTCACACATAATGACAACATAAACAAACACAAGTAGATGTATTATAAACAATTCAAAACATTGTCAAAATATACATACTTAAGATTAGACAATCACATGGGGTTTACAATCTCCCCCTTGATGAGTGATTTGACAATTTTTGAATATAGAAAATCAAGCTTAAAAACATAGTCCAAAATATAGAAGAAGGATAAATACACATGACCATGAAGATGATGCACAAGTGTGAGGAAATAAATAGATACAAGCAAAATTCTCCCTCAACCCAAAATGCATTCTTTTTCTCCCCCTTTGTCAAATAATCATCAAGGAAGCGCGCCCTCCCCGTTAGATTATGCATGAAGTTTAAAAAGGGTACGAAGCATTGTTTTGGATTTTTGAAAGTTGTTTTGGTGAAAACGAAAAAACAGCAGTTTTCCAAAATATGCTCTTAAACCATGAAATGAAGCGTCAATAAACTTAAATCCATGCAAAGTTACCACAACTAGAGATAGCAAGATAATAAATGAGTGAAATAAACTATAACATTCTTGCAAAAATCACTAAATAGCTAGAATAAGCAAAATCGAGGCAATCCAAACAATCACATGGGAAATGCACACTTTAAGGTTCAAAATTGCTAATTTTCCACAAAGACACATACAAAGACCATGTTGAGAAAGAAATGCATTACTTACGCTAGGAATCAATGCAAACATGTGTCCCATGCTCCAAGTCCAAAGTGGAACCAAAATCTTGGACTCAATTTGATTAAAATGCACATTTGAGCGATTATTTCAACTCATTGTGGATTCGATGCCGCTTATTGAATTTGTATGTGGTTGGGACCACTTATTTGCTAAGAAAAGACTATTTTTTAGCTTTTCAAACATGAGTAGCTTCCATCGACGCGAGCACTGCAGATTTGTGGTCCAGGTGCCTAATTTAATCAACTAACTCAAAGGCTCAAAATTGGACTAGAAAACACAAGACTATATGAAAGCATATGAATCAAAACAAAAGTTGCATATTTCAATTATATGGTGCAAGGCATGTGCAAAGAGAAGTTTCAGTTTAATTGAAACAAGAAATGCAGATTTTCAGAAATTATCGCACAAATGCCCCTTATTTGTATAATTTAGCTAGAAGTGATAAATAACAAGTATGTGAAGTTTAAAACATTCCTAAACTATCAAGCAATCTTAGACATGATAATTATTCATAAAAGTGGCATATTGAACACTCAAATCAAAATCTAGTAGGCATATAGAGCAAAACTACTCAAAAATTCAAAAAATTGCAGAATTTGGAAACATGCAAATGCAGGAATTGTACAAAAGCAGAAATATACACATGCAACAATCTCCCCCTCAACTCAATCTAAATGGATGAATGATGCCAAGTTCAGATCTAAGGTGAGCGAATCTAGAAGCATCAAGAGGTTTAGTAAAGATATCAGCTAACTGGTGTTCAAAATCGATAAAGTGTAATGTAATGTCACCCTTCTCTACATGATCTCTAAGGAAATGATACCTCACATATATGTGCTTAGTGCGACTGTGTTGGACTGAATTTTTAGCAATATTTATGGCACTAGTGTTATCACAAAACATATGTACTGTAACATCCTGAGTTTTGGGATCAAAAGCTTCTTTCTTAAAAATCATGCATGCATATGTCTCTTCTAAATTAGCCAAATCAGCCTCAGCTTTATTCTGTTCTAGCCCTAAAATCTCCAAAATCTATCATGTGACCCCAAGTCAAGATCTGACTTTCTAGATTTGATCTATCAGTTATTCTAAACCTAAAAGTCTTCAGAACCCAAATTCAATTCTATCTCTAATTTCCAGATTTATCAACTCTTTTCTGTTTTTGAAAACAGAATATCTTTTACCCTAAGTTTCAGAAATTCAGATTTAATCAAAATCTTAGCCAAGATCAGACCAGATTATTCTTGGATTATGATCATGGGTATGCCAATACCTTAAACTAGAAAGTTGGCAGCCAGATATTATTATCTAGACTCTTTTCGCAAATCAGTCCAAGAGTATCGCAGATCAGTCCTTTTTCAGATTTTCCAGAAGCCTAAAAAGGCAAAATGTTGCAAATCATCTCCAAATTCAAATCTGATTCAGGGAATACCTCCCAAATGCTTTTCAACACAAATTCTCCTTTTATGAGTATCTCAAAATCAAACCCTAAATCCCAGAATTTGAGATCAATAAGATTCAGACTTATTTTACCCTAATCTACTTTGTTTTCAGTTCATATAAAAAATCATCCAAATGTCTCAAATTTTATCTTCTATTTGTGCCAAGTCATCTGTTGAATCAAGCCTACCAGATTAATGCAACCAATTTTAGATTTAACCTTCCAAATCATCAGATTTACAGATCAGTCCAAATCAAGAATTGGAAATTGCAATCAGGCCCCTAATTCGACCAAGGCAGCAGCCAGTTCACGACCAGAGCCTCGCCGTGCGTTTGCGCCGTGCTTGCTCGCCGCCGGCCATGCCTCGCCTGCGCCTGAGCTCGTGCTCACTTGAGTTTGCATGTGCACACGCGTCCACGCCTCAGCCATCGCCGTGGCAACGCCGTTGGAAAGCTTTGCTCCCGCGCGCGACCAGCAGCTTTTTGTCAGCAACTCCCTGCCACGTCACTTTTCCGCGCCAGTAGTTGTCGCCACCGCTTGCTACAGCCTTGCAAAGTCCCGATGAACCGACATGGTGATCAGCTGCAGACTTGTCGCCGTCGCAATCACCGCTCTTTGCTGTGTCTTCGCCGCTGATGCTCAGCACGCAACCAGTCTCATCCCCAGCTGCCAAATCACTTCGTTGTCCGCTCTTTGCAGCGTTTCCTGGCCTATTTAAGCGCTCCTGTGCTCAGCAGCTCCCTCACACCTCACTGGCAATCAGCCAAGTCCCAGAATTGCTGTTTTAGCCTTCTTCTCCGGTGAGCTGTCGAGGAGGCTCACGGTGCCAGGACACCCTGCAGCACCAATCTCCAAATTGAAGCCATCAGTGAGTTCCTCTTCTCATTCTCTCTGTGTGGTATCATCTAATTGCTCACCGGTGACCTCTAACGCCGGCAATCACCGGAATTGCCGATTGCCCTGTTCCTGCAATGTAGCTTAATTCAGCCCGAATTAGCTTTCGAAATTGTAATCTAATTTGATCAGTGAGCCATTTCCAGCAAGCCTGTGAGCTTAGAATCTCCAATTGAACCCCAATCAAAGCTTTTACCAAAATCGATTTTCACCAGAAACCGGCGATCGTCGCCAGGCCTCACCGGCGATCCTCCGGCCAAATTGATTGTGCAGGTGACTTCCTCATACCCTACTATCACTTCCCAAGCTTGGAATCGAGTTCTTTCGGCCTGTATCAAAAACCCCCAAATTGTATGTCTTCTTCTCCGGCACCGTTCACCAGAAATCCTTTCCCGACCGTTTCAGCTTCATCCACTTTGTCTTACGCGGTTAGCGCTGTCTTGATCGCAGAAAGAGAAGGTGTGCACAAACCCGTCTACTACGTAAGCGAAGTACTTCATGGTCCTAAGGAGCGATACCCTGAGGTCCAGAAGATACTTTACGCACTACTGATGGCTTCCCGTAAGCTACGACATTACTTCCAAGCACATAAGATCACAGTGCCCTCATCTTTTCCTTTGGGGGACATTGTCCAGAATCCGGAGAAATCTAGTCGGATCGCCAAATGGGCTGTCGAACTCGGAGCATTCGACATCCATTTCACGCCTCGCACCGCAGTCAAGTCTAAGATCTTGGCGACTTCGTGGTCGAATGGACTAACCCTGAACCGCCCGTGCAGGCGTCCGAAGATTTGGAATGCCCCGATCACTGGACAATGTATTTTGATGGCTCTCGCAGTTTTCAACACTCGGGGGCTGGTGTGGTCTTGGTCACGCCTCCGGGCAACCAATTAAAGTATGTCATTCAACTACACTTTTTTGCGACCAATAACGCAGCAGAGTATGAAGGTTTTATTGTAGGGCTCTGGGCAGCAAAATTCCTCGGAGTCCGTTGTTGCATCTAGGCCCTTCATGCCTAACCCTGATGTGTTTTGATGGTTGATGATAATAAGTATTTTTGAACTAACTATGTGTTTGAGTTAGTGTTGCAGATTTCAGACAAACGCACAAAAAGCGAGGGCTGGTAATCAAAATGTTGAAGTTCAATTTAAGTTGTTCAAAAGCATAAGAAGACGCAAAAAGAAATTGTTTTTGCTGGACTAAACTGATGCATCGAGGTATGTTGTAGTTCTAGGTTTACCGATTTCAGGGTGCATAAAGATCGATCGGTTTAAGGATTTTATTCTTAGTTTAAACCGTACTATAAAGAGGGGACGCAAGTTCTCTCTACATCTCCAATTATACCGAGAAAAATCTAGGTCAATGCACGCATATCATTATCTGTGGTTTTTCGACAATTTGTTTTGATATATTGAATTTTGTCAACAGTTGAGGTTTTTACATCTTGAGAAAGATCTGAAAAGATCTAATTTTTGTTGCTGTTGTCAAAAATGTTCTTCTCGAAAATATCTTCAAAACAAAACTGAAATCATTTGAATCAGATCTCTGGATTTTGAGCTTTCTCTGTTTTTATCCAGACTGACTGTCAGTGTTGATAACTGACTGTCAGTATAAATGTCAGTTTGATAAACTGACTAATCTCCAGAGAGTATGTTTTTTGTTGAGCTGATTTTCCTTTGCTAGACTGACTGTCAGTGTTGGTAACTGACTGTCAGTATGAATGTCAGTTAGTGCAAACTGACAAATCTCCAGAGAGCATGTTTTTCTGTCTCATTTTTCTTGTACTAAACTGACTGTCAGTATGAGTATACTGACTGTCAGTGTGGGTTTCGACCACAGAGAGTTTTTGAGTTGGTTTTTTATTCTGTTTTTCTCTGTGTTACTGAAACTGAGACTGACTGTCAGTTTGACACACTGACTGTCAGTTTGGGCAGTAAATTTTTGCTGTTATCTGCTTCAACAGTTATAAAGTTTTTAGCCGTTGCTTTTCACTGTTGATTTTGTGGACACTGACTGTCAGTCTTTGTAACTGACTGTCAGTTTGGACTGTTTCTTTTTACCGTTTTAGTCCACAACGTTCGAGCTGTTGTGATCCTGTTTTTACTCTTTCTGGTGATACACTAGACTGACTGTCAGTTTGTGAAACTGACTGTCAGTCTTGGTTACTAATTTTCAGCTCGAGCACAAACGGCTCTTTTGACCACGAAGGCTATAAATAGAGGTGTTGAGCTGCTGTTTTAATACAAGCAAATACAGCAACATAGCCTTTCATACTTTCTCACTAGTGCTTCTTCGTTTTACTTAAAACTTGATCTTTTGATCGAGTCGTGAGAGTATTAGCCACATCGAGCATATTGTTCTTGCATTCCCATTTCTAGATATTTTCTCGGTGTGCATTGGAGGCCTAGAGTAGACCTTGCTTTTTATTACTCTTGGTGAGCGCCCTCACCTAGACGGTTCGGAGGCGGAAATCGCTGATCTCTCCAAATCGGAGATTGTCGGAGAGACGCGATAACTTGTAAAAGGCTTGGTGCTCGCCTTTCCGGAGGGGACAAGGAGCAACCTTAGTAGATAGTGTCCTGTGTGGATACTGAAGCTATACTCAAGGACTGAGTGCTTCAACGAGGACTAGTGGAGACTGGGCGTGTCTTCGATACGTCGGGATATATCGGTTTCAATCTCTTATCTTTTACTATTACTTGCTTTACCTTAATTTGGATTTTCATTTGCAAAAACAAATTTTCAAAGTCTCCTATTCACCCCCTCCCCCTCTAGTCGACATCCTGATCCAACACGTGGTATCAGAGCGTGGTCTCTCATTTATAAGCTTCACCGCTTAGAGAGAGGATGTCGTCTACTGATGGCTTTAATCTGGGTCACACTAGCCGTGCGCCTATCTTTGATGGGACTAACTATCCCTACTGGAAAGTGCGTATGTCTGTATTTCTAGAAGCCATGGGATTAGATGTCTGGTTGATTGTTAAAGTTGGTTTTTCTCCTCCGGATGATCCGGAAAGCTATACTGAAGATGATAAGAGAAAACAACATCTGAATGCTCGTGCTTTAAATGCTTTATTTACTGGTTTATCTCTAAATGAATTTAATCGTGTAAGCAACTTGAATACTGCTCACAAAGTTTGGAAAACTTTAGAAGAAATATATGAAGGAACTACTAAAGTAAAAGAGGCTAAACTTTTAATGGTTAGACAAAAGTATGAAACTTTCAAAATGTCTTCTTCTGAATCTGTTGATTCCATGTTTACTAGATTGAATAATATTGTGAATGAACTTAAAGGTCTTGGTGTTATCTTTACTGATCTGGAAATTGTCAGAAAAATGCTTCGAGCTCTCCCAGAAAGCTTTGACACTCTTGTAACAGTTTTGACAAACTCCGATCTTTCTACAACTTCACCTACTGATCTCTATGGAAATTTGATTACCCATGAAATGCACAAAAAGGAGAAGAAGGAACTGAACGAAACCTCTGATACAAAGAAAAAGACGGAGGCTTTCAAAGCAAATTCCAAGGACGGCACAAGTGAAGGTTCCTCCGATGAAGACTTGGCTCTCTTGGTAAGAAATACTCAACGTCTTCTTCGCAGGTTACACAAGAAAGGAGTAAGCATCGACACTCGTCCAAAAGGTTCAAGACCAACAAACTTCAAAGATGTGATATGCTATGAATGTCATGAAAAAGGACATATAGCATCAAGATGTCCGAACAAGAACAAATCTACGGATAAAAAGAAGAAGAACTTCAAGAAGAAGTTTAACACTCCTAAAAAGGCATGCTTTGGCGAATGGATGTCTGGAGGTGAGAATTCCGACTCCGACTCTGATGATGAGAGATGTACAAAGAAATTAGCCGGAATCGCCCTAAAAAATTCATCAAGCTCTCCAGTTTGCCTTATGGCAAAAAGGAATGAAAAGGTAACTTCTTTTGATCCCTCCTATGATGATCTAGTTGAAATGCTAAATGAAATCAATGAGGCCTATGGCAAAACTAAAAGAAAATATAAGACCCTTAAGGAAGAATTTTTAACTCTTTATGATCAACACTCTGAATTAAAAGAATCCTATGAAAATGCTCTTATGAAAGATGTCTCAAATTTGTCTTGTAAAGCTAGCATTGGTACTTCTTGTGATGATATTGATAATTTTCAACTAGATATTCCATGCGCCTCAAATGAATCCATTCTCTGTGAAAACATTAAACTTAAATCTCAAGTTAAAAAATTAGAAAAAGGGTTAGAAAATAGCTATAAAGGTAAAATATCTCTTGACCTAATTTTAGGTAGTCAAAGATGCACCTTTAGAAAAGAAGGTCTAGGATATTTTCCTAAGAAAGATAAAAAGATAAAAATTAGAACTGTTTTTACAAAAGCATGTAACCTATTTTGTCATAAATGCCATGAAGTAGGTCATTCACATGATTCATGCCCTCTTATGACATCTGCAAATTTTGATGCTTGTTACATGCTAAAACGGTCAAAGAAAGGTTATGCTATTGCAAAGTATGTTGGTGCACCAATGATGAACAAAAGAAAAAAATCTATTTGGGTGCCCAAAACTTTGATCGCTAATATTAAAGGACCCAGAAGTGTTTGGGTACCAAAATCAACTTAAATTCTTTCGCAGGTAAACTACAAAAATGGTGGACGTCATTGGGTGCTTGATAGTGGATGCTCCGAGCACATGACCGGAAATGCCAAACTGTTCACCACAATCAAAGACAATTCCGACGAACATCAAAAGATCACCTTTGGAAATAATCGTCAAGGAAGCGTGACAGGTTTGGGTAAAGTTGCCATTTCAAATGATTTAACAATTTCAAATGTTCTTTGGGTTGAATCTTTGAATTTTAATTTGCTTTCAGTTGCACAAATTTGTGATCTTGGTTTCCGCTGTATCTTTTATCCAAATAAAGTTTTGGTTGAAAATTTAAAAGACAATTCTTTGATTTTTAAAGGTTTTTGTCATGAAAATTTATATCTAGTTGATTTCTCTTCAAAAGATGCATCTCTTGCAACATGTCTTGTCTCACAAACATCTAAAGGATGGTTATGGCATCGGAGACTTGCTCATGTTGGAATGCATCAACTTAAAAAGCTTTTCAAACGTGATTTAGTTATTGGCTTAAAGGATGTGGTCTTTGAAAAGGATAAACCTTGTAGCGCTTGTCAAGCAGGCAAGCAAATAGCTACCACACATCCAACTAAGCGAATACTTTCTACAAGCAAACCTTTGGAACTTTTGCATTTGGATTTATTTGGACCTTCAGAGTTCCAAAGTATTGGGGGAAACAGTTATTGCTTTGTTATTGTTGATGATTTCACTCGTTTTACTTGGGTTTTCTTTATTTCTCAAAAATCTGAAACCCCCGATGTTTTCAAAAGTTTTGCAAAACGTGTTTCTAATGAATTCGAATTATCCATCAAGAAAATCCGTAGTGATCATGGTGGAGAGTTCGTTAATTCAACTTTATTTGATTTTTGCGACTCTCTTGGAATCAAACATGAATTTTCCACATCCTACACTCCACAGCAAAATGGAGTTGTTGAAAGGAAAAATCGAACATTAATAGAGATGGCAAGAACCATGTTATGTGAGTATAATACTCCTATTCGCTTCTGGGCAGAAGCAGTTCACACAGCTTGCTATTCTATTAATCGACTCTATTTGCATCCTCTTTTGAACTTGACACCTTATGAACTTCTTTTTGGAAGAAAACCAAATATTTCATATTTTCGTGTTTTTGGTTGTAAATGTTACATCTTAAGAAAAAGAAACTTTGGTGGAAAATTTCAAAGAAAAGTTGATGAGGGTTTTCTAGTTGGTTATTCTACCACTAGCAAAGCCTATTGTGTTTTCAACAAAACGTCTAGTTGTATTGAGGAATCTTGCGATATTGAGTTTGATGAATCTAATAACTCGCAAGAAGAGCAAGCTGTTCATGACACTCCAGGTGAAATTCAAGAACCTTTGAAAGAACTTACCATTGAAGAAGCTGAGGAAGTTGATGAAGATAATGATGGAAGTGAAGACAACAATGAACAACCTGGACCTCCTGTGCAAGTTGAGTCTGCTGCAGAAGAAGCAGCACAAGAAGAAGCGCCAAGCCAGCATAGAACAATTATCAAGGATCACCCTTTGAACCAAGTTCTGGGTGATATTAGTAAGGGTGTTCTAACTCGATCTCGTATTGCTTCTTTTTGTGAACATCATTCATTTGTTTCTTCTTTAGAACCTACATGTGTTAGTGAAGCTCTAGATGATCCTGACTGGGTAAATGCTATGCATGATGAATTAAATAATTTTACTAGAAATAAAGTCTGGAACTTAGTAGAAAGACCTAAGGATCATAATGTCATTGGAACAAAATGGGTTTTCAGAAATAAGCAAGATGAAAATGGACTAGTAATTAGAAACAAGGCTCGTCTTGTTGCTCAAGGTTTCACTCAAGTCGAAGGTTTAGATTTTAGTGAAACTTTTGCTCCTGTGGCGAGACTTGAAGCAATTAGAATTCTTCTTGCTTATGCTTCTCATTTTAACATTAAACTTTTTCAAATGGATGTTAAAAGTGTTTTTCTAAATGGTGAAATTTCAGAACTTGTATTTGTAGAGAAACCTCCCGGGTTTGAAGATCCAAAATTTCCAAACCATGTTTTTAGACTAACGAAAGCTCTGTATGGCCTCAAACAAGCTCCTCGAGCTTGGTATGAACGCCTTAGAGATTTTCTTCTTTCTAAAGGTTTTAAAACTGGGAAGGTTGACACAACTCTGTTCACCAAGAAAATAGATGATGATTTATTTATTTGCCAAATTTATGTGGATGACATAATTTTTGGATCTACTAATGAATATTTTTGTCAAGAATTTGGAGATATGATGTCTAGGGAGTTCGAGATGTCCATGATTGGTGAGCTGAGCTTCTTCCTTGGACTTCAAATCAAGCAACTCAAGAACGGTACGTTCGTGAGTCAAACAAAGTACGTGAAGGACCTGCTCAAGCGCTTTGGGATGGAAGAAGCTAAGGCTATCAAGACCCCCATGGCTACAAATGGACACCTTGACATGGACAGAAATTCAAAATCAGTAGATTCTAAACTCTATAGGTCTATGATTGGTAGTCTTTTATATCTTACAGCATCTAGGCCTGATATCATGTTTAGTGTGTGTTTATGTGCTAGATTTCAGTCAGAACCTAAGGAATGTCATTTAACTGCTCTTAAAAGAATCCTTAGGTATTTAAAATGTTATCCCAGTTTAGGCCTTTGGTACCCTAAAAATGCAAATTTTGAATTAATTGGGTATTCTGATTCTGATTATGCTGGGTGTAAGATTGATCGAAAGAGCACATCTGGTAGCTGTCAGCTGTTGGGGAGATCATTAGTATCATGGTCATCTAGGAAGCAAAACTCAGTTGCTCTCTCAACGGCTGAAGCTGAATACGTGTCTACAGGTAGTTGTTGTGCTCAATTATTATGGATGAAACAGACATTTTTTGGATTATGGAATTAAATTTGATAAAGTGCCACTTCTGTGTGATAATGAAAGTGCCATTAAAATTGCTAATAATCCTGTTCAACATTCTAGAACTAAGCATATTGAAATACGGTACCATTTCATAAGAGATCATGTGGCAAAAGGAGATATTGATCTTAGTCATGTAAGAACAGATCTTCAACTAGCAGATATCTTCACCAAACCACTAGATGAATCCAGGTTTTGCTTTCTTAGAGGTGAACTAAATATTATAGATGTTTCAAATGCTAGTTGATAAAGTGATATTTTTATTAACTTCTTCATACTATTGATTGCTTATCTTGATTAATGAAGTATAATATATATATATTGGATATATTTTATTATTAAATATTTTCTCCCTTAGAGCTCTCTCCTGGTCGAAGTCATAACTGACAGTCAGTTTTTATAACTGATAGTCAGTATAGTGTTGTTTCTTGGTCGTAGGGTTCTGGTCGTTTTGAAGTCTCACACTGACTGTCAGTATTAAACACTGACTGTCAGTCTCAGCACTTGATTTTATTGAACTGACATTCAGTGTACCACACTGACTGTCAGTTTTTAAAATTAAGTGACTAGACTGACAATCAGTTTGTGAAACTGACTGTCAGTTTGGGTCCTTAAAACCCTAAACCGAGCTTTTCTTTTTATCTTCTTCGGCCGCCGTTTTTGTTGTCATCGCCGTCGCCGTCGCCGTTGCTCCTCCTCATCGCCGTCGCCGTCGCCATCGCCGTCGTCTTGTCGTCCTTCTCCCGCCGTGAGCTCTCTCTCTCTCTCCTTCTTCTTCTTCTTCTTCTTCTTCGTTATTTCTTTCTTTCTCTTTTTTTTTAATTCCTTCTTTTCTTTTTACTAATCCGAAATTGCTTTTCTTTTTTCTTTCCTTGATCTGCTATAGCACTCTATCTTCACAATCTTTGCAAAATTCCCTCTCAAATCCCCACAAAAAAACTCGTCATTTCTCAGTTCGCCGGTTCTAGGTTGGAACTGACAGTCAGTTACTCAAACTGACTGTCAGCATCAGGTTCGAACTGACTGTCAGTTCATAAGACTGACTGTCAGTCTGAACCCTGAAAACAAAAATTTTTTGTTTTCTCCACCCTTGTTCATCCTTGCATTTCTTCAGCTATCCACTATGTCTGATCTGCCTCATCGCCGCGTTGCTCGACGCAAGACCGTTGCGTCCAGCAGCAGGCCTTCGGGCCAGTCCTCTGGGGCTCGGCGTTCCCCCTCTCCAGAGCGTGTCCCCGTGAACTATTCGCGGTGGAACGCTAGTCGGCTTCGGACTCTTCGACAGCCGAACCCCTATCTATCTCCTCGTCCTTCTGGCATGGATGCCTCGCCACGTACCACCTTCTACACCATCGCTCAGTTTGACATGTTTGAGAGCATCTACTCTCACATGCCCTTCTTTGTTCATCGTTCTGTCTCTTGGCAGACGATAGTTTCTCGCACTGGCATCGCTTCTCTTTCTGATGCTTTTGCCTCTGTAGGGATCCGAGACTTGGTCTCTGATTCTTCTTTGACCTGGGCAGAGGAGCCCATTAGGCAGTTCTATGCCACCCTCCACATTTCTCCTCAGCGTGACTCACTGACCTTTATGACCGGCCTCCAGGTATACACGGTCACAAAGGAGCAGCTTGAGGCCGCTTTAGGACTGGTTCGTCCTGCTTCAGGGCGCCAGCTCCACACTTTACCTGATCTTGAGCATCGTGAGGTCGCTATGCTCTACTCCGGCGCCTTCCAGGTTCGTCACATTGCCGGCATGCGCCGCGATGTTGACCTGGCGCTGAAGATTCTTCGCCTCACTCTTCTTCCGATCACAGGTGACCGCGCCAGGGTCACCTACATCACTCTCCATGTTCTCATCTCGATCTTTCGAGAGGAGCCCTTCGACATCGCTGATCTCATCATTAGTGAGCTTCAGCACGTTCTTCTCTCTCCTCGTCGTCGCCTGGTGTATGCCCCATACATCATGGCACTACTGCTCCACATTCGAGCAGTAGACACCGCTCTTCCTCGCCCTCATCAGCTTTTGGCCTTCTTTCCCCCTGGCCAGGCTGATCGTCGCCTGGGCACTCGTCCTTCAGCTCCTAGTGCTCCTTCCTCAGCCTCTGATGATGATGAGGATTCTGAGGACGCGACTGCAGCTCCAGCTTCTGCCTCTGCTCCTGCCCCTTCTAGCAGCTCCCGCACAGCTTCCTCTCTTGCATCTCTGCAGGTGTCTCTTGACCAGGTCATTCAGACACAGCAGGTGATCCAGAGTACCTTGGCAGCTCAGCAGGAGATACTTCAGCAGATACTGCAGCGACTTCCAGCTCCTGATGCTGCGATGGCATCTGCTTCCCTTGCTCCTCGCAAGAGGGCACGACCTGCAGTTTCTTCACCAGCATCATCTGCCGGCACCGCTCCAGTTCCAGCAGGACCTGCATCTCCCGCCGTCGTACCTTCCGCGTCTCCTACAGCTTCCGGAGGCACTGAGATTCTAGGAGACTCAGATGACCAGGAGTAGATTAGGATTAGTTTCTCATGATTAGGCCTCCCTTTTTGTGCTTGATGCCAAAGGGGGAGAGATGGATGATGTTATGATATTTTGTTTAGATGGATGATGTTATGATATTTTGTTTAGATGGATGATATGATATGTTGATGATGTTATTTTGTGATATGATTATGATATGTTTCTTATGATATGTTTCTTTTCTATGAGATTTTTGATGCGATGATGCGATGAGATTTGTTCTTACATTTGTATGAGATATCAATGTGCTCTGACGTGATTTGTGGTTCTCTCTCTTATGCTATGATACATCTTGAGGGATGTGCACACTTTCAGGGGGAGATTTTTGCACAAAATCAGGGGGAGTATTAGTTGGTATTAGTTTATTAACTTGTTGTCATCAATCATCAAAAAGGGGGAGATTGTTGCATTTAGGCCCTTCATGCCTAACCCTGATGTGTTTTGATGGTTGATGATAATAAGTATTTTTGAACTAACTATGTGTTTGAGTTAGTGTTGCAGATTTCAGACAAACGCACAAAAAGCGAGGGCTGGTAATCAAAATGTTGAAGTTCAATTTAAGTTGTTCAAAAGCATAAGAAGACGCAAAAAGAAATTGTTTTTGCTGGACTAAACTGATGCATCGAGGTATGTTGTAGTTCTAGGTTTACCGATCTCAGGGTGCATAAAGATCGATCGGTTTAAGGATTTTATTCTTAGTTTAAACCGTACTATAAAGAGGGGACGCAAGTTCTCTCTACATCTCCAATTATACCGAGAAAAATCTAGGTCAATGCACGCATATCATTATCTGTGGTTTTTCGACAATTTGTTTTGATATATTGAATTTTGTCAACAGTTGAGGTTTTTACTTCTTGAGAAAGATCTGAAAAGATCTAATTTTTGTTGCTGTTGTCAAAAATGTTCTTCTCGAAAATATCTTCAAAACAAAACTGAAATCATTTGAATCAGATCTCTGGATTTTGAGCTTTCTCTGTTTTTATCCAGACTGACTGTCAGTGTTGATAACTGACTGTCAGTATAAATGTCAGTTTGATAAACTGACTAATCTCCAGAGAGTATGTTTTTTGTTGAGCTGATTTTCCTTTGCTAGACTGACTGTCAGTGTTGGTAACTGACTGTCAGTATGAATGTCAGTTAGTGCAAACTGACAAATCTCCAGAGAGCATGTTTTTCTGTCTCATTTTTCTTGTACTAAACTGACTGTCAGTATGAGTATACTGACTGTCAGTGTGGGTTTCGACCACAGAGAGTTTTTGAGTTGGTTTTTTATTCTGTTTTTCTCTGTGTTACTGAAACTGAGACTGACTGTCAGTTTGACACACTGACTGTCAGTTTGGGCAGTAAATTTTTGCTGTTATCTGCTTCAACGGTTATAAAGTTTTTAGCCGTTGCTTTTCACTGTTGATTTTGTGGACACTGACTGTCAGTCTTTGTAACTGACTGTCAGTTTGGACTGTTTCTTTTTACCGTTTTAGTCCACAACGTTCGAGCTGTTGTGATCCTGTTTTTACTCTTTCTGGTGATACACTAGACTGACTGTCAGTTTGTGAAACTGACTGTCAGTCTTGGTTACTAATTTTCAGTTCGAGCACAAACGGCTCTTTTGACCACGAAGGCTATAAATAGAGGTGTTGAGCTGCTGTTTTAATACAAGCAAATACAGCAACATAGCCTTTCATACTTTCTCACTAGTGCTTCTTCGTTTTACTTAAAACTTGATCTTTTGATCGAGTCGTGAGAGTATTAGCCACATCGAGCATATTGTTCTTGCATTCCCATTTCTAGATATTTTCTCGGTGTGCATTGGAGGCCTAGAGTAGACCTTGCTTTTTATTACTCTTGGTGAGCGCCCTCACCTAGACGGTTCGGAGGCGGAAATCGCTGATCTCTCCAAATCGGAGATTGTCGGAGAGACGCGATAACTTGTAAAAGGCTTGGTGCTCACCTTTCCGGAGGGGACAAGGAGCAACCTTAGTAGATAGTGTCCTGTGTGGATACTGAAGCTATACTCAAGGACTGAGTGCTTCAACGAGGACTAGTGGAGACTGGGCGTGTCTTCGATACTTCGGGATATATCGGTTTCAATCTCTTATCTTTTACTATTACTTGCTTTATCTTAATTTGGATTTTCATTTGCAAAAACAAATTTTCAAAGTCTCCTATTCACCCCCTCCCCCTCTAGTCGACATCCTGATCCAACATCCGTCGATTAGTGGTGAGGGGAGACTCACAGCTGGTCGTAAACCAAGTAAACAAGGAGTACAGCACCTCCGATGAGACAATGGCTCATTACTTGGGGGAAGTGAGGAGATTGGAAAGACACTTCAGTCATTTTGAAGTCCAATACATCCTGCGAAAGGACAACATTCTCGCAGACCAATTATCCAAAATTGGGTCCTCACGCACATCCGCCCCGGCAGGAGTGTTCGTCAAACACTTGGAGCATCGTTTGATCATGACTACAGCCAAGGATGATCTGGTAACAGTCTGCGTTACCAACCTCAGACAAGAACGGGATTGGACCCACCCATTGAGGGCCTATCTCGAACATGGGACCTTGCCCGAGGACGAAACCGAGAGGATCGGTTAGTTCAAAAAGCGTGTCTATACAAACTTATAGAAGGAGTTTTGTATAGAAAAGGTACTTAAGGAGTATTCATGCGCTATGTGTCCTAAGAGGAAGGTAAATCCCTCTTGAAAGAAATTCATGACGGTGTATGCGGTGCGCATGCGTCATTTCATACACTGGTCAGAAAGGCTTTCTAACAAAGATTTTACTGGCCTTCGGCACTCGATGATGCCAAAAATATGGTCAAGATATATCCTCAGTGTCAGTTTCATGTGAGACAGGTCCATCAGCCTGCCTACGCTCTACAAACTATCCCTATATCATGGCCCTTCGCAGTTTGGGGGATGGATATTGTTGGTCCTATGCCACAAGTGGTCAATGGGTACAAGTTCTTGTTTGTAGCCATTGACACGTTTACAAAGTGGATTGAGGCCGAACCAGTACGCAATATTACTGCTGCTGCTGCACAAAAGTTCTTTCATAAGAACATTGTGACTCGATTCGGTGTTCCAAATCATCTCATCACTAATAATGGTTCCCAATTCTCTAGCGGTCTATTTCTGGACTATTGCGACACCATTGGAACCAAGGTGTGCTTTGCCTCTGTAGCTCATCCGCAGAGCAATGGTGCCGTTGAATGTGCCAACGGGCAAATATTACATGGCATCAAAAAGCGTGTTTTTGATCGCCTTAAGACATGCTCGGGGGCTTGGGTAGATGAGCTCTATACCGTTCTGTGGGCACTACGCACTACTCCTAGTCGAGCCACCGGTGAGACACCTTTCCATCTGGTATATGGTGCTGAAGCTGTATTACCCATGGAAATTAGTATTGGTTATGTCCGAACAGATCAATTCGAACAGGTTGATCAGAACGAACAACGATTACAAGACCTAATCCTCCTAGAAGAAAGGCGTGATCGAGCTTTGGTCAAGTCCGCTGTATATTTGCAAGCTTTGCGCAAATATCATAACAAAAGGGTGCGACCACATAGCCTTCACGTGGGTGATCTGGTTTTACGTAAAATACAAAACCAATCTAATCGCAATAAATTTTCCCCTCAATGGGAAGGCCCCTATACTGTTGTCTCGGTGCCGCGACCAGGATCGGCTCGGTTAGCAATGGAGAATGGTCGAATCTTATCCAATACATGGAACATCGATCAACTGCTCAAGTTCTACGTGTAAGTTTCTTGACCCTTTTCCTTTTCAATTAGCATGATTTAACAAAATCAGTACTTTTAATTGTTTCATGTGATAATTATTCCTTTTGCCCATCTGTTACGAGTCGGGCTCGGGGGCTGGTCGCCGATAATTATATCACTATAACACCTTGATCGGATTAGCTGGCCGATCTCGTGTTCACTTCTAGACAAGACACTTCTCAATAAGCCGTTTCTCAATGCACACGGGGCTTGCTGGCATGTCCTTGGTCATCAGAGTGGCTGCCGGTTTGCAATAAGGTCGGGTGTTGTATCGAACATGGTTATTGATCTGGTCAGATATTTCTGGTCGCCGTTACACCCATATTTTTCCTGTGCTTATAAATACTAAATCTTTAGTATACATAATCTCAAGAGGGGGCTAGGGGAATATGGTCGCAACATAGAACAAAAAGAAGTACTTTTCAAAAAATAAGGCATACATATGCATTGTATAATTACATTTGTACAGGTACAAGATTTACAATAGGCCAAGCTCTTTCAAGAGATTTTCTACTAGAGGTCTGACCTCCTCCATTATAACCTCAAGTTGGTCTTCACTCTCGACCTCTTCTTCTCCCACCACCGGATTTAGATCAAGATCTGGGCCATGGTGGAGACGGAGTCTGCAAAGGATGGCGGAGGCTGCAGATTGCACTTTAGTCTTGATCGCCTCTGTTTGCCACCTTGTATCTTCAGGAAGATACTTGAGGAGTGACTCAGCTTGGGTTGCGACCAGTGTGGTCCAGTCGCTAAGGCTAAGGTCGTCCTTTTCGGTTTCGACCACATCAGCTCTTAGCAAACTGGCCACCATCTTCAGCTTTTCGAAGATGTCTTATTGAACGCTGCGGCAGGTTGAGAGTGATGAGTTCAAGTCCTTGTTCTCCTTGCAGAAAGAATCAACTTTCGAGTTTTGCAACTCGATGGTTTCCTGGAGATCTTTTTTCTCTTGGCTGAGCTGGTTTATTCGGTCATCTCGCGCTGTAATAAGAGACCATCACAAACAGTTCGTATAGCAAAATACTACATCTTGGTCGAAAGTATACTTACAGGAGAGCTGCGACCGCAGTTGTTGGAGTTCCTCCTCCAAGCAGGAGATCCTGGCGGCTGCCTTGACCTCTTGGCTTTCTCGATTAGTGAGGCTCCTGATCAGAATGGCATTTTCTCTGTGACAAAGGAGAAAATTGTTAAAATAGGACTGAAGTTCAAGCAGATGAGGAGACATCTTCCTTACCGCTGCTGGCGACTCGTTTCTTGTTGCACGACCTCGATATGCTCCTCTACAGCTATCGACTTGGTCGCCATACGAGTCAGTTCCTATGACATGGAAGGGGATCAGTTTCAAAGCCTGGATTTTCCTATGCAAATGCGAACTTAAAGATTACATGAGGTGTTTCGTATACCTCAACGTACTTGCTGAACGAGCCGCTTTCCGATTTAGCTAAAGGCTGAGTCTCTAGACTCGCCTTATCCCTAGCTGGAGCAGCACATGAATTTGCCTGCTGAGCCTCCTCCATGGCTGGGGTCACAGATTCCAATCTCTGTGATTGGACTTCTGTAGCCATCCCCTCTATAATGGCACGAGGAACTTCCTCGGCCCTGGGGATGGGACTTTGCTCGCCCGTGACCTCTGTAGCAGGGGAAGCTTCAACACTTGCAGAGGTCACTGGGGTGCTTGGCGCTGCATCTGTGCGCCTAGCGTAAGTAAATGGGAGGATCATCGGTTAGAATGTTTCTTGGTCGATCATTTCGATAGGACCATGTCCAAATGGGAGAGATTCTTACCTTACTCGAAACCCTGCCCATTTCTGGGATTTCGAGGATGGTTCCCCAAGAAAAAGAGGACAGTCGTCATCTATCCTGGTCTTCCTCTTCCTGAATAAGACCTTTTCTTTTTCTCCCTATGTGCATGCAAGTCTATAAGAACACACTTGAGGAATGATGGAAATCAAGACTGTAATGATTCTTACCGGGGTGACTTATTCTATCGATAAAGATGAAGTCTTTGGTCCTGAAGCTTCTTGGACCACTGGCGCTGGAACTTCGTCCGCGACCATGAGATCAAAACTGGTCGCGGGATTCTTTTCAGCCATCCCCACTCCTGTTGTCAGGAGTGGAGTGCTCATCGCCCCAGGACTGGCAGGAGTCCTTCCATGGCGAATGGGAGGGATGTCGTCTTCCTCTCCCTATATGGACATCACTCAATGGATATGCACAGATGAATGAAAATAGTCAGGATTGTGAGAAATCTTACCACAGTCACCCCTTCTATCAGAAGGGGAGGAGTTGTGAGTCCTGAAGCTTCATGAGCTTCAGGCACCAGGGTTTCACCCGTAACCACAAGATTATAGGTGGTCACGGGGCCCATTATAGCCGTCTCTGTCCCTGCGGTCAGAGACAGGACCTTGCTGGTTTGAGGAGCGATCGCCTTCCTCTTGCGGCGAACAAGAGGAATGTCATCCTCCTCGTCCTCGCTCCCTTCACCTTGTATGACGAAGAAGTAATTTCTACTCGTACCTGGGGTTACAGGGTGTATAGAATATCTTACTGCAGTCCTTTTCACGGCAAGGGTTTTCTTCTGCGAGGAAGCCTCTCCCAAAATCTTCTTGGGTTTCTTGGGAGCAGGTTCCTTCGCTGCACGCTTCGAAGGGGTCCTCCTCACCCTCTTCGCAGCTGGTCTCCCCGAGGGACCAACGTCCTCGCTTGGACGCGTCGCCTCAGCAAATTTCCCCAGAAGCTGTATTATTCCAAAATGATCTTGGTAATACAGGTCAAGAAGATGGTTTACAACAGAGCTTGTTAGGAAAGATCATACCTTTCGGCGCTCCTGTTTGAGATCGCCCACGTTGATTAAGCTCTGGGGGCGAGGCGATCCCTTAGCTCCCTCCGTGGTGGCGCAATACGCCCGAAGGAGGTAGTTCGTCTGCTTCTCGATCTCGAACAAAGAAAGAGCTGCATCACAAACAAGCATGTCAACAAATACAACATTTTTTGGTCGGTAAAAATGTATGCTTTGTTGATTAAAGGACATACCGTTATTGTAGTCCAAGGTACTATCAGCCATGGACTGGATTTCCCAAGCCGGATGAGCCCTTTCACGCAGGGGGCTTATCCGGTTCTTCACAAAGTCACGAATGATGTCGCGCGCAGTCAGGCCTTGCTGGACTAAGCGAAGAATGGCTTGGGCCTATTTCTTCTGCTCTGCGCTTAGAGCAGGAAGGGAGTCCAACTCGCTGGCCTTCTCCGGTCGGGAGTTCACGAACAACAGTCCGCTCTTTGACGGAGGGGTGCAGTAGAACCATTTTTGGTACCACCTGTGTACCGAATCCCAGAGGGGCGGGAAGGGGTACTCTTTCTTCTCCCTTATTCGGAAGTAGATGCACCCGGCGGCATTGGCACTCTTCGACCAAGCCGAGAAATAAAAGCTTCAGAAAAGCTCCACGCTTGGAAGCACTCCGACGAAAGCCTCGCAGAGATGCTGTTAGATCGCCAAGATAAGAATAACATTTGGGTGGAGATTCACTAACTCCAACCCATAATGCTCCAAGATTCCCTTCAAGAACTGGCTCTCTAGGAATCGGAACCCGCAATGCAAGTACTCCTCAAAGATCACCAACTCGCCCTCTTGGATGGTTGGGATTGCTTGATCTTTCTTCGTTGGCCGCCAGTTGATCAGCAGCCGCGGAGGGAGAATTTCTTCCTTCTCTAGCGCCACCAGACTCTCTTTTGTATAGTGGACGAATTGGCTCCAGGATGCCATTTCTTGCGAAGGATCGGGAAGAAAGGTGGTGACTTTGGAGGCGATGAAGGTGAGGAATGCAAAAGAGGGTTTTTTGTGCGGCGAGAAACTCTAAGGCAGATGAAGGGTTTTGGCTTGTGAAGCTTCCTCAGGAAGCTACCTTCTCCTTTTATATGCCCAAGGCAATCCTTTGTCGAATGTTTTATTGATTTCCCATAATGGGTGCCTTCTCTCTGGAAACCCGTTATGCACCCCCTACTGTGAATCCTGAACAAAATATTTTTTTTGTTTCGGATTCGGGGGCTAGGGTTCACGCAAAGACATGGAAATTTTGCAAAGATTATTGAGGAAGTAATCCCTCAGGTTTTTTGTAAAATAATTTCTGTGTGTTGATCACAATGCAATTCTGTGATCGCCTCAAGATTTGTATGTTGATCGCAAAGCAATTTTGTGATCGCTGCAAGTGGGTAATCGCAACATATACGATTATCATTCGATCAAGATATTATGTTCTGATCGCGGCTTCAGTTCTGATCGCGGCTTTAGTTTTGATACCAGTACTGGTCGCGGTATAATACATCAATGCGTTTCTGATCGAAAAAGTTGTTACTTCGAATTTACCTGTGTATGTGTGGTCGCAAATGCATTATTGTGATCATGTTTTCACACAGAGATTGTGAAGAGTTTCAAATTTGGATTATAAGTCTTGCATAATCCTTCTTGAAAAGTCACAGTATGTAAGGTAAAGGAAATTTTTATTTCTGGCAGTCTTTACATACAAACGGGATATAGGCGATCAGAGCATCGACTTGATCCGAGAGAAGTTTACAAAGTTCTCCTAAGGACATACTGGCATCAATAGGATCTACACTGACCGCCCCAAGAGAACTAGCAACTACTTTAAGCCTATCTACGTCATCCCGGAGCAAAGAGGCACTACCACTCCTGATCGTATCGGAGAGTTCTTACTGCTGCCGAGCGTAGTCCCTCTCCAAGCGGAATTGGTGTGCCTCTTCGCGGGAGTTGTCATAACATTTTGCTGATCCAGAATGGCTGAGGACATCTCCTCAGAATGCTTCTCCAGCACCTCCTTTTCTTCTTGAAGGGTTCGCTCGAGGGATGCACCTTTGCCAAGAACTTGAAAGTTGGCAGGCTGGTCGCTGGGGACTCCGGCAATTTTGGTCTCCTGCATTCACGTGAGTTAGTTTCAAAGATGAAACGACTAGTAGAGGAGATAAAAATAATTACCAATCCTCACGGCAAGATTGGACGGGAGCATGAAGTGTTTCTCCCAGAAAGTAGATCACCCGACAAAAGTCGAGGACCATCTAGTCGCGGAAGTGCAACCTTCCCACCAGAAAATTGATCACCCAACAAAAGCTGGGGATTGCTTGATAGAAATGGAGAAATCTGAGAAGAAAGCTTCGAAGGATTGTTACGAATCTCCAAAGGTGGAGATGAGGGTTCAACCTGCTGAGTTGCATGGACAAGAAGAACAATATGGGACAAGGAAGGAGAGTGCAATGATGCATCCCCAACCTTTTGTACCACTGGAAGATCCCTCATCAACCTTGGGCTTCTTCCCCGGAGGAACCAGCTCTTCGGTCACCTATGATTTCCCCAAGAAACATTTTTTGAAAATGATCAGAATATAAGATGGCAACTTGAGCCAAAAGTTCCAGAAGAGACTTACCTTCTGGAAATCCTGGCCAAGTTCAGGTATCACTTCCTCTTCATCACTTTCAATCTCAATGATGTCTTGGTCTGCCATTGAGGTGGAAATAGAAGAGAAGGAAAGATAGCTTTGGAAAAGACTTAGCCGGGAAAAGACTTGTAAAGTTTTAGGGCTAAGAGGCTTCGGTATTTATAGCCCCCAGGGGTGACGATTCATTTTTCGAATGCCTCGAGTTCTTAAAACATATTTACTGTTTTATCTCTGGTTAAAAAACAATCCAGTGGCGCTATCATTACCTATCAAAAACAAACCCGGAACCCGTCTCGGGAAATAAACCGCCACACTTAGTGTGCCACTAAGTGGAGAAGTTAGAGTGTCGGGTCACTTATCCGATGTGAAATTAAAATTTGAAGTAAATATGTCTCTTCATTTTCTTCAAATTTGGGGGCTAGCTGACGAGGATTGCTACCCGAGCTAGTTCGGAGTAATGCATATCTGGTTCAAGACAGATTCAAACCAGACAAGTGTCTGGAGGTCCGTTGCTATGGTCTCAGGCAACCTGAGAAGCGCGGACACATGGTCACACGCTTTGCGCTATCATGAGATCGCAGACACTACGTGATCAGAAGGCTGCAGGCAGTGCACGGTCAGGAGGCTGCAGACAGTGCGTGGTCAGAAGGTCGTTGACTACTTTCGACCAGGATGACTCGGGGTTGCTTAAGCTCTACAACAGGTATATCCCGAGAATCACAAAAATCCTTTCACATATAAAGACAACTGCCAGGAGGTTAATATGTGTGGTTATCCCTTAATTGCATGTGTTAAGCTTGCGTGGAAGTTAAGTGCGGTTATCAAAACTGCACCCAAGCAACCGTTCAAAGCCGTTGTGCATTGGCACCCTTTCGACCAGTATAAAAGGGTGAACGGATGTACAAGGAGAAAAACAAGCTCTGAGAGATCGAACAGATCGACAACAACAAGCTTTCATAGGCTAGTTTAGTCTTGTTTTAGACAATCACACGGAAAAGATCTTCGCCTGTGATGATCTTTCCTCAACTTTGTAACCTTTTTCCCATACATAGTGAAATCACAACAGGACGTAGGGCTATTCCTCTCACCATCGAGGGCCCGAACCTGTATAAATCTCTCTGTGTTCCAACTGACATTGCTCTTCATACCTTCCCGGAGGAACACCCTGAAAGGCCTCATAACTCACAAAAATCTGCATAAGTTCGACTAAGGACCACGAGTCCAAATCGTCGACAGATCCTGCTGAAGATGATCCAGAGAATAATTTGGATGTTGGGGATCCATTTTGGGATTATTTGGTCCCTCAACAACCAGAAGCCTGGGATGCTTGGAGAGAAAATGACAATGCTTCAGTTTCCTATGGATCTCCCTCTAGCATTGTGATTGATTTCGAAGATGGTTCCCTTCGCTTATGCAAGTTTGATTTGCCATTGGGGAATTTCATTAGGAAGTTAAATTTCCTGCTATGTTTTCAATGTTCTTGGAGTTTGCTTAATTCCTCTGCTCCAAGGAATTCTTCTTCTAGTCATTCTCTTTGGATAGAGAATCAGCTACCCTCCTTCTAATCCAAGAAAAGGAAGATGAAGGTTCCTTTGGAGGCCTCGGGGCTACGTCGTAGTCCAAGATTGGTGGCTAAATTCAGAGGTTTCAAACCTGGTGCCTCTCTGCCTTCTGTTCAGATCTTTCATTGGAGATGTTGTAGGCATTTGGATCTTTCTGTGGAATTCCTTCAGAGTTAATCTCTAAGGAAAATTTACAAGCGCCAAGGATTATGGAAATTGATGATTAGCTTATCCTTCAAGACTTTTTTGTTGAATCGTTCTATTTTGTTGAAAGACTTGGTTTGTGTTTTGCTTTTGGGATGGTTGAGATTTGATAAGCCGAATACTTGTATTTGAAAATTTTAAAATTGCTTAGATCAATTGTTTTATACGCTTCGATGTGATGTGAATTGCCAGAAGTTGTTTATTGAAAATATGATTAACTTGGGCATTCCAATTTTTGGAAATTTCAATCACATCCTTTGCTTGCGGACAGGCAAAATGCTAGTTTGGGGTAATTTGATAAATGCTTAATTGGAAATGCTTTTACCCTAGGTTTGCCAGTGAAAACGTGCTGAAAACTCTTTCAATATGATATTTTATGTAATTTTTTGTATCATTTTTACAATCCTCTTTCATGGTTGTGTTCATTATATTGCAGGGATCATGCCTACAAAATTTGAGAGTGTTTTGAGTTTGTTTGGACTAGTTTCGATGAAAAACACGAAAACCCAGCGAAAGGAGGGGCAATGAGGGGCCTAGCTGAGCTGGGCATGACCCTTGGCATGGCCCGTGCCCTAGGCCCATGCCAGGCTTGGGTCCCAGATGATTTTGAGTTGTTTTGACTCATTTTGACTCCGAATTATCTGTTTCATGCGCCGTTTGAAGTTGGATTCCGTCGCCTACATGTCAAGAGTTATATTTGGATACGTTAACCTATTGTATTATAAATAGAGAAGTTTTTGGCTCAATTAAACATGCTTTTTCTTCGTTTAGTTTCAGATTTTAGATGTTAGGTTATAAGAGCCCCCTTCTGTATTTTTATTTTAGTTTCCGAGTTTGTAAGCCGGCAAGGACGACATACCTAATTCTTTGATGCAATCAAGAAATTTTTCATTTATTTTCTTATTATTTCTATATATTTATAGCTTTTTGTGAGTAATTCACTTCTAGGGTTAGGGATGACCTAATCTGAAAGGCCTAATTCCACTTCGGTCTCGATCATAAGTTTTGTAGTTAGTTTCTTACATTTTCTTCCTCTATACCCTAAATTCTCGTTCTAGAAATAGACGTAACAGTTGAGCCTCAGAAAGAATTTAGGATTGTTCTGCAGTCCTTTTGTGCCTTGACGCGGGACCCTGAACCGGAGAGAGGCTCTCGCAAAATTTAACCATGGAAGCGATCTTCTGACCATTGTACTGACCACCGTAGCGGTAAGTTAATCTGTCTTGGAAAACACTTGAAGCTGATTTGCAATTCGCAAACCTTGGATAGAATTTTTCCTGATGGTTATGGAATTCCTAAAACCCTAGGTTTTTATTCTCGTTTCTAAAATCCTAGTTTTCATACTTGTTCTTGTAGTGCTTTAAACCCTAGATTGGTATATTTTAGTTGTAGCTCACAAAAACCCAATTATCGCTCTGATTTAGTTGGCAAATATTTAATTTGAAAGATGAATACACTTGTTCCTTGACGTAAGCTTCAATATTATGCCCCAACTGGGAAAGAAAGGTCTTTTGCATCAAGCGCTGATACGTGGAACCGGCGTTCTTGAGACCAAATGGCATTCTGACTTAGCAGTAGGTGCCAAATGGTGTGATGAAGACAATTTTCTCTTCATCTCCTTCTGCCACGCTAATTTGATGGTACCCTGAGTAAGCATCCAGGAAGCTCATCAGTTCGCAACATGCTGTAGAATCGACCAACTGATCGATGCTGGGAAAGGGAAAATCATCCTTCGGACATTCACTGTTTAAGCTGGTGTAATCGACGCACGTGCTCCACTAACCATTTGTCTTTAGGACCATGACCGGGTTTGCAAGCCACTCAGGATGATCGACTTCGCGAATAAATCCTACTTTCTGGAGTTTGTCTAACTCCAAATGAATGGCTTCTTGCTGATCAACAGCAAGCATCTGAGTTTTTACTTTATTGGTCGCTGTCTAGGTCGAATTGCTAACCTGTGCTCAATTACCTCCCTTGGGACTCCAGGCATGTCAGATAGTTTCCACGCAAATACATCTGTGTTAGCCCGGAGGAAAGTAACGAGCTCGAGTTCCTATTTGTCATCCAGGTCTGATCCAATCAAATGGTTCTGGATGGATCATCTGGGTACAATGGAACTTGCTTCAGTTTCTCATCTGGTTGCGGGGCAACTTTGATCATATCTGAGGCGTGGTCACAATCTTTACATCCCAAAGGGGAAGCTAATCCACTAACTCCAGAGATAACCGATCGCAAGTAAGTGCCGTGTTCCGGCTGCCTCAGATCGAAATAACACCTTTGGGACCCAGCAACTTGGCGCATTGATAAGCATAATGTGTTTCCGCCATGAACTTAGTAAGAGTTGGCCTGCCAAAAATAATGTTATATGCCGAATCACAATCAATTACATTAAAAGTATCAATTTTGTTCGAAAGTTGTCTGGTTCTCCCAATGTTACCAGTAAGACAACTTGTCCCATTGGCATCATTGAAGGACCAGGGATTATCCCATAAAACAGATGAATTATGGGTTTAATCTTCGAACAAGGAATTTGCATCTCGTCCAGTGCCTTGACTAATAAAATGTCCAAGGAATTGCCCTCGTTGATCAGAACTCTTTCGACCCGAGCATTGCTAATGATTGGGGTAATGACCAGAGGAAGCCTCAATGGTCGTGTGAGCCCAATAGGACAATCAACACGATCGAAGGTCAAAGGAGTTTGCGACCAACGAGGATACTGAGGCTTACCAAGGGGAGCTTCAGTTTGATTTACCTCGCGATAAAAAGTTTTAAATTGACACTTTGAAGCAAAGAAGAGGAACCACCAAAAACAATATTGACATGGTTTTGGGTACCTGGTAAGACATTTCTTCATCTCCATCGGCGTCTCTAATCCCGCAGGCCAGATCTTTTTGCGGTATGGTCGGCATGGGTCTGATTCGTTGGTAGAAGTCATCCAATTGCTTCAACCAATTGCAGCAGTTCTTGAGATCATGCCCCGCCGAATTGTGGAACGAACACCACTTTTTGTTTCCATGAAGATTAGTTTGCTTTCCCGACTGGTCGCTATCGTGGTCAACAAAAGAAGTTTTATTTTTGAATGGAAACTTATTACCTTTCCCTGGTGGTGGTTTCTCGGCGATGGCGACCTCTCGGTACTGTCCAGTCCGATTCTTCTTGGACTTCTTAGATTTTCAGCCTGATGATGATTCGGGCTTCTTGCTAGAATTGTCCTTCTTGTCATTCTTGAGACCTGGTTGAGGTGGAAAATTTCCTTTATCCACCATCCTATTCCATTCCACGGCCTCGGCTGCATCGGAATAGCGGTCAGCCATGTCAAAAAGATTGACCACTGACCGGGGTGGATGGATAAGTAGATCTTCGGTAAACCTCCGATATCATACGGCATGTTTGAATGCCCTAAGAACTGAGTTGTCAGATATGTTTGGAATGGTATTCGTCACTCCAACGAATCTCTTGACGAATTGCCAAAGAGTTTTTGTAGAAGTTTGGCGTAGACGATGAAGATCGTCCTCCTTGCCAGGCTTCTGTTAACAATTCTGGAAATTGTTGAGTATTGCGTTACACAACATTTCTCAATTGTAAATTGATCCCTCTGGCTGATTAAACAACCAGGTTCCGCTGGTCCTTCGAGGACCGTTGGCAAATAATTTACCATGACACGGTCGTCCCTGCCTGCCGCTTGAATGGCAGTTATGTAGATTTGAAGAAACTTGGATGGGTTCTGAGTTCCATCAAACCTTTTGATTGTTCCTAGTTTAAACTTGTCCGGCTAGACCACCGCACGGAGGCCTGGTGAGAAAGCTTTGCAACCGACATAGGAACTGTGGAGGAATCTGTGACTTTCGACTTGATCGCGGGCGACCTCACCTTGAGGAGATACGCCTCGTGGTCCCAGGCGAGAATGAACGGGCACATGATCTCGATCACGGGAGCTTCCAACTCGCCTGGCCTTGTCATGCTGAACTGATACTAGTGGTAATTGATTATGCCTACCATGACTAGAGTGAGAATAATCTCTCTCATCGGAGCGAATCATAGACCGGGATGACGCTGTTGGAGTTGCATCGGATGCAACTTCATCAAGTGTATCTGCCAGGATTCTGGCAAAAGTCGACGCGTCTTCAAAATTAGGAGGAGGGTTACGCAGAGCATCTACGATAACATGAAGTCGATCATGTGTACTCCTCCTAGGCGCTCCAAATGTCGCCGTTTCTTCAACCGCTGGTGGATAACCTGGCACTAAAGACGGTGTCTGGTCGCGCCTGCGACCATGCGGACGATGGGAGGAACTAGGAGCGGCATCATAATGAGATTGCACAAGTTGCAAAGCTTCCTTCGCAGACCTGTGAGCCTCATTTTCTCGTTGCTCATGATCCTGATCCTCCTTTTGCTTTCGTTCCTGTTCCTCCTTTTGCCGGCGTTCCTTTTCCTCCCTAGCAATTCGCTGCTCAGGAGTTTCCTCTAATAAAGCAGCAAATTCTCAGGGGAGCGAGGTCGTAGAAGGAAGCTCTAATAACACATCTCTGTCTGTTCTGAATCAGATTCAAAATCAAAGAGAGACTGGAGGTTATCAGGGTCAAACCTCCCAGGACTAAGCTCTATGTTACCATCGTCCACATCCTCAGAGGCGATGTGTTGTGGTACATATTTAGCCTCCAATGTGGTAGAACTCACATGAGGCATCTGGTCTATCTTCTCGGTCTCTTGGTTGATAGACATGACCAGAGTCAGAGAAGATGCATCCTCAAGATGTTCTTCGAGAACATCCTCACGATCAATCCCTTCCATAGGAATGGGATCTCTGGGTGGGGGCATCCGAACATGGGCATAGTCGTCGAGATCGAAATCATTCTCGGAATCATACGCCCCAGACATGACTTACCAGAACTCCTGATAAAGGGAAAACGCCTTGAGAAAGGCCCCACGGTGGGCGCCAGCTGTCGACGATTCGGATTCGGGGTCCTTAATAGATCTTACGCGGATTTGTGAGTTATATGTGAGACCTTTCAGGGCGTCCTCAGGTAAGTTAAGATAAGCAATGCAATAAAGACGCGAAGGTTTATACAGGTTTGGGCCCTCGATGGAAGGAGCGAAAGTCCTACGTCCTGTTATGATTTCACTATGTGTAAAAGAGTTTATAGGGAAGAGAGATTGTCACAAGAGATAATCTCTCTTTATACTTCTATCTAATCTATCTTATGCTCTAAGATCCTTGATCTTCACCGTAGTTCATCTTTTTTGGATGTAAAGAAATCCCTCTTCCTGTATTGTACATCAGCTATTCTTTTATACTAAATGAAAGGACGCCAGTGTGAAGCGGTTTGGGACAGTTGTCATAGTGCAGTTTGTGTAAGTACACTTATCTCCTTGCGGGTTAAGCACATGCAATTATAGATAACCGCACATACTAACCTCCTGGCGGTTGTCTTCATACGTGGGAGAAGTTACCTTGACCCTGAGAACGTGTTCAGTAAAGGCTTGAACACTCCCAGGTTATTTTGGTCGCGCGTAGCCAACGACCTTCTGACCGCGCATAGCCTGCGACTTCATGACCGCATAAGTACTGCAATCATAAACTAACTATGTGCTCGCGACCTTCTGGCGTATAGGAAGCTGTCCGTCTATGACCATAGTGGTTGCTAGGGCACAGGCTTATATATCATATCTGAAAATGTCTTGAACATTATATATCAAATAAATGACTAGCTTGGGTGATAATCCTCGTCGGTATTTCTCACTCCTACGAATCTCTTAACGAACTGCTGAAAAGTCTCAATCGAAGTTTGGTGCAGACGATGAAGATCATCCTCTTTACTATGCTTCTCATAACAGTTCTGGAAATTATTGAGGATTGCATCATACAACATTTTTCAATTGTAAATTGATCCTTCTGGTTGATTAAACAACCAAGTCCAACCCGGACCCTCAAGGACCGTTGGCAAATAATTTGCCATAACCCGTTTATTTCCTCCTGCCGCTTGAATGGCAGTGACATAAATCTGGAGAAATTCAGATGGATTTTGAGTACCATCGAATCTCTCGATTGTGCCAAGCTTAAACTTATCAGGCCAAACCAAGTTTTGTAATCCTGGCGAGAAAGAGTGAGCCTGAGGAAATTCAGATGAAACACGCGATTTTCGATCATCACGACTATCATCATGGTCGCATAAAGAGTTAGCCTGAGGAAACTCGCAACATGGCCCCAAGCGCGAGTGCACTGATTCACGATTATGGTCGCAAGAAGTACCAGTTCGTCTAGCTTTATCATATCGGGTGTGTGATCGCACCTAAAATGGTGTGATTTGTAATACCGCAAGTGGATGGTTGATCGTTGAGCACTTGATGGTCAAATTCCACGAGGAACAAGCGTATTCGTCTTTTAGGTTAATGGATCATTGATTAAGTCTGAACGATTTTGGGATTTGTTTGTCTACAACTAAATCTACTACTAACTCTATCAATATAGGGTTTAAAGTAGTAAATTGCAAGTATGAAATTTGGGGTTTAAAAGCAAGAATGAAAAGCTAGGGTTTCGGGGGTTCCATATCCATCCGCAGTAATTCTATCCAAGGTCTGAGAATTGTAAGTTAATTTCAATTGTTTTCCAAGACAGATTAAGTTGCCAGTATGGTCTAATGGTCAGAGGATCGCTTCCACTGTTATGTATGGCGAGAGCTTCTCTCTTGTTCAGGATCTCGCATCAAAACACTAAGGACTCAAGAACTCTCATAAATTCTTACTAAGACTCAACTGTTACGTTTGTTGCCGAAACGAGAATTTAGGGTTTAGAGGAAGAAAGCATCAGGAAATTACTCCAAAACTTGAAATAAAGACCAGGGGAGAATCATGTCTTCCGGATTAGGTCATCCCTAACCATAGAGGGGATCTACTCGCTAAAAGGCATAATGATGTAGAAATAAAAAAATAACAATTAAATAAAAACTCACTTGATTGCTTGGAAATTGAAGTTGCCGTCCTCGCTAGCTTACAAAAAAAACAGAGAAGGGGGCTCTTCTAAACTAAAACTAAACTAAAAAGTAGCTAAAAACTACTACTAAACCCTAAAGAAAGCATGTCTAATTGAGCCAAAAGCTTCTCTATTTATAGTACATAAGTTCTAGAATTAACTAATTACAACTCAAGATTTGTTTAGGAAGGAAACTGACTCAGATTCGGATTGTGGAGTGCCTTAAACTGACTAACGGGTCTGGGCACGCGTCAAACGGACTAATGGGTTTGTTTCGGATTCGGGATTCAGGTTTCAGATTTTGGATTTGGATTTCAGATCCAAATCCCTGTTTTTCAGATTTTCAGCATTTTGTTTCTCCACTTTGTTTGCTATCCAAATGATGTTCAAATATCTCCAAATTTGGTAAGTTTGTTCCCTGAAACATGATGAACACACGCATTAAAGCAGATTGTAAAAATGTTACAAAAAGTCACATAAAATGATGTATCAAAGGAATTTTAAGCATCATTTTTGCACGTTTTCAATACTAAATCTAGGGTAAAATTTTACCAGATTAAGACTTATCAGTGTGTACAAGGTTACGTTGTCTCTGGCTTTGATAAGAACATCTCGCTCTTGACAGTAAGTTGTCAAACGCGATGATGTTGTTGGAGCTACATCTGATGTGATGCCATCAAGGTTATCCACAAGCACTCTTGTGAATGTTGCCCCATCATTGTTCGCGAGACTAGAGGGAGGATTGCAAAGTGCATCTACAATCACATGGATATGATCTTGTTTACTCCTTCTGGGTGCTAGAGGAGTTTTTACCATTGTCGCTTCAGTCGTCGGGGAATACTCCGTAGCCGATAGCGGCGTGTGTTCACGTCTGCAACCATCAAGATGTCGCTGGCGAGAAGTTCTTGGATCAAGGTCGCGAGTGGCGGTATCGTGGCGAGCTTGTGCAAGACGTAGAGGTTCCTCTGCGACCTTGCGAACCTCGGCCTCTTGTTGTTCGTGCACTTTGTCTTCTTTTCATTTGCGTTCTTCTTCTTCCCTGGCAATGCATTGCTCAGGAGCTTCCTCAGAAAGTGCAATGACTCCCTTGGAACAGAAGTCACAGACGGTGAAAGCATCTCTTCTTTGTCTGAGTCAGACGCAAAATCAAAGAGAGATTTTAAATTATCCGGAGCAAAATTCTCCAGACTAAACTCAAGGTCTTCATCACCCGTATTGTTTGGGACAATGGGTTGCGGCACATACTCACCCTCGGATGTGGCAAAACTCACAGAAGGCAAGTGAATTTCTTCTTTGGGTTCCTGGTCGACAGACGTGACTGGAACTGAAGATGATTCTTCCTCGGGATAATCTTCGAGGGTACCATCGTCCCCATTGATGGGGACATTGTCCTCATCCATGACATCAACATAATCCCCGAGATCGAAATCATTGTCGGAATCATATAAATAAGGAAAAGGATCCATGAATACAATGAACCTTGGTGAATCAGAAAATGTCTTGAAAGGATCCCACGGTCGGCGCCAGCTGTCGACGATTGGAACCAGGGTTCCTAGTCGAACTTATACGAATTTAGTTAGTTTAGTCGGGAAACAATCCAGACAATCACTAGAGAAATCAAAATATATATGGATCTAATGACACAAATATTTATACAGGTTCGAGCCCTCAAATCTTGAGTAATAACCCTACTCCTGTTGGTTTATCACTATGAGTATAAAGGATTACAAAGAGAATGTATTGTCTAGTTCTCTATTGCCTTGTCCTCCTCTCCTGAATTCTTCCCTTAAAGGTCTTTTTATACTTGTCGAAGAGACGTCAGTTTCTTCATTGAAGAGACGCCTGGCAATCGCCTACAACTGTTGCATAGCGGTTGCTGTAGGTTAGGGTTGGTTGCTGTTTGTCAATTTCTATAACATGCGGTTATAGAAACTACTCATCTATGTTTATCTTCTTTGACGGTTGTCTTGTTAGGGACTTATGATTATTTCAAGAATAATCATAAGGATTAAGGAACGGTTGTTGTAAATGGTGACTTAACTATATAATCCCTAAATTGTAGTATAAGTGTTCAATACTATGGTCAACACTGCGACCATATATTGGTATCTGGTTTTGTCTCTGCGATGTGGTATGATCGTGGGCAAATGTCTCCTACCTGCAGGTATAATATAATATGAGACCATGGACTTTGCAAAAATAAGCGTCGAGACTATAGATTCTCGTGGTTACTAAAATTATAGGATTTAAACATCTTTGATGGGTTATGTCCAGAATATCTTTGGATCATCCCATTATCTTTTCCTTGGTCTCTGCGACCATGAAAAGGTATTAACACGTAGTTAAAATCTCTTTCTATGGTTTCCTGCGACCATAGAAAGGTATGGGCGACCATGGAACGATATGCGCAACCTTGGAAAAACTTGGGTGATTTAACTCGGGTAACAATCCCCATCAATTTGGGTGATATATAGCTAAATGAACGAGCTTCATCAATTGGATCTAGCCAATGGATGATTTCATATAGAATTATGCGTTGCTACAAACGTAGGAGCTGACCGCGTCAGAATCGGAGTCTCCGGGAAGCCAGAACCCTAAAAACCTAGCAGCTCATGACCTAATTGCAATTCCCTGATACCTGAGCCCCTAATTGCAAACTGGACAAGACACAGAAAACCTAAACCCTAATCCGGAGGGACTCAATTGTAATTACTCAAAACTCCGGGGGCCTTTTTGTAAAATAGCCAAAACAATAAAAATGACCTAGCCGCCACTGTTTCGATTTGGCCTGGCACATACCAAAAACTCTCTTCCTCACTTCTCTCCCTCGGCCCCGGTGTGTTTGCCACGAATGGCTAGGTCCACGTCGGCAATGAGCCGCCGGTCTTCTCCCCCTCTTTTCTTTTTCCTCTTCTCCCTCTCCAGTGAGTCGCCGGTCTCCTCCCCCTTCATCCCCTCTCACCACAATTCATCTGCTCCTTCCCGCTCGTCCTCACCATTGGTGAGCTCACCTTTCTTTCCCTCTTTTTCCTCCTTTTTCTTGTCCTCCCTCATCCTTCTCCTTCCTTCTTCTCTTCCTTCTTCTTTTCCCTCTCTACTTCTTCTTTTCTGTCTTGTTCTTGTTCTGGATTTCTCCTCCTTACTCTTTTCTCCCAAATCTCGGCGTGTCCCATGCGCCACTATCAATAATGATGTGACATACCTTGGAGTTCACCAAACAGCGTGTATGGAACAAATTATGCCGCTGCCCCTTGTCTTCCCCCACAACCTGGACACTAAGAGCACGGCATATAACCAAGGATTCGCCTCCAATATGACTGTGGCTAAAAACAATACCATCCCCATCCTCCTCATTACCATCATTGGCTGTAATCTCATTGTTAGCATCGGTATCACATTCGGGGCCGCTCTCGGACTCCCACTGATCACCCTCTTCGGTTACAAGTAGCACCCTTTGACTAGGGCATTCCGAAGATATGTGTCCTCTCCCTTTACACTTGAAGCACTATATGTCCCGGTTGTGAGAAGAAGATGATGACGCTGGTGTAGTAGAGGGCATCCCCGCTGATGCAGTAGGGCGCCTATCGCTGGAACGAGATGCTGATGACGATGCCGACGAAGCCACTGGCCGACCAGCAAGCACGGTCAATGCCAACCTAGAGACAGGTCCTCCTTTAGATGTGGCAGACGAGCGGGTGCCAGTTTGCTGTGATCCACGGCACCAACTCGGTGCAGTAGGACGATCAGGAAAATAGCAAGACCGCCCTTGGCATTGATTTCTCTTCTCCACTCGCATGGCTTGGTGCACAAGTTCCTGCATAGTGTTATAGGGATACAACTCGACATCATCAGCAATGTCATCATTTAAACCATGTAGAAACCTTCCCATCTTAGCTTCATCACTTTCTTGAACTCTCGCACGAATCAGCAATACTTCCATCTCTTTATAATACTCATCAATTGAGAGGGAACCCTAAATAAGGCGCTGCAATCTATTATGAAGATCTCTTGGGTAATGTTGAGGAATAAAGCGGCGTCGCATCTCATGCCTCATCCCTTCCCAGGTGGTGATGTAATCACTACCCGCTGCATATAGGGTCTCCTGTAACTAATTCCACCATGTTAGTGCATAACCGGAAAACTCAACGGAAGCTGACTTTACCCTCTTTGCATCAGAGAAATCATGAAGTGCGTCACCATAACTTCACCACCGTCACTGTAATACCCACCACGTCGAGGGGGTGGTGGTTGTACAAAGGGGTGAAATGCGTCACGTGCATCGTCACCATCGTCGTAGTCTTCATCGAACATGTGGTTCGTGTTGCATCTACGTGCTTTTTGGTTGATTTTGATTATTGATGACATTAAGTGTCTTGGACTAACCATGTCTTTGAGCTATTTGTATGTAGAGGTATTTCTGTAAAGTCTGCAAATGATCCGGGAGGATCTGCAGTGTCGCCCGAGGTCGTAGTCCAAGGTCGCAAGCCAAGGTCGCAAGTGCAAGGTCGCAGTGCCTCCCGGGGTTGCAGTCCAAGGTCACGAGCGCAAGGTCGCCAAGAAGGAAGCCGCAAAGACCTAAGGTAAGTGCTTGTTTATTGTACCGGTCTCAGTGTTTGGAGTATTGACCGGTTTTCTAGAAATTTCTTTTTAGTTTAACTGTTCTATTAAGAGGGGTTGCAAAATCTCTTTTAGTTCCTGCAAAAAACTGAGAAACTCTTAGGTCATATGTTGCATTCGCATTCATTCACAATCTTGGTCGAATCTGAGAATTTCAAAGAGGGACTGAAACTGGTCATCTGAGAACTGTTCACTCGACCAGACACTGTTCATTTGACCAAATATTCCAACGGCTATTTACTAGCCGTTAGTGGTCAAAGCTGACTGCTAGCCGTACTGATTTCCTTCCTTAATCAACCATAATGGCTAGCTGAGAGGTGTTGGCTATAAATATGTGCTTTGAGTAGTAGTTTCATATATCTTCAAGCCACATTCTCATATACACCTTCGAACATCATTTCTATACTGTTTTGAGCAGTTTTTAAAATAGTTTTTTGAGCAATTTCTCTACTATTTTGAGCAGTTTTTTAAAACAGTTTTTGAGCAGATCTCTCTACTATTTTGAGTAGTTTTTAAAACACTTTTGAGCAAATTTCTATACATTTTCGAGCAGTATTTTTAAAATATTTTTGAGCAGATTTCTACATATTGATGAGCCATATTCATATATACACTTGAGCCAAAGTTTCCTAGCTCTAAAATTTTAATCTGTTGATCAAGTATCATTCTTTGTGATTAAGAGAGAGCCTCCGAGAGCAATCATTCGTATCATTTACATCCTTAGAGTTTATCGGTGGTCGTTGGAGGTCAAGAGAAGATCTTGTAACTTGTTACTCTTAGTGATCGCCTTCACCTACACGGTTTGGTGGCAAGGCCGTTGATCTCTCCATTGATGAAGTTTGTCGGAGAGGCTCAGTGTGTTTGTGAGAGGTTTGGTGCTCACCTTTCCGCAGTGGAGAAGGAGCAACCCTAGTGGAAATATCCTTCGTGGATATTGAAGCAAGACTCATTCATTTGAGTGCTTCAACGAGGAGTAGGGGAGACCAGGCGAGTCTCTGAGACCTCGGGATACATCGTTGTGTTTGTCTCTTTTCCTCTCATTTTATTTGTGCAATCTATTTGTTTAATTGATTTAGTTTTTATTTGCTCTTAGCTCTTTTAGACTTTAATCTTGCAAAAGTTGTTTTAGTAGAAAAGTTTTTAAAGCCTCCTATTCACCCCCCTCTAGTCGGTATCCTCGATCCTACATGTGGTATCAGAGCGTGGTCTCTCTTTTGAGTAGGCTTCACCGCCTAGAGAGAGGATGGCTTGAAATGAGGGTTTTCATCTTGGTCACACTGGAAGTGCGCCTGTCTTTGACGAGACTAACTATCCCTATTGGAAAGTGTGTATGATGGTCTTTCAAGAGGCCATGGGGCTTGATGTTTGGGACATTGTTAAGATTGAGTTTGCTCCTCCGATTAATCTGGCAAGTCACTCCGATGATGATAGCAGAAAACTCCACTTAAATGCCCATGCCAAAAATGCTCTCTTTGCCAGCTTGTCCCTAAATGATTTCAACCGCGTGAGCAACCTTACCACCGCTCACAAAGTTTGGACCACCCTCGAGGAGATATATGAGGGCACCACTAGGGTCAAGGAGGCAAAGTTGCTCATAGTTAGGCAAAGATATGAGACACTCACCATTCACCAACCAAGTCTGTGGATTCCATGTTCACTTAGTTGAACAACATTGTGAATGAGCTCAAAGGACTCGGAGTTGTTTTCACTAACATTGAAATTGTAAGAAAAATGCTTAGTTTCGACACTCTTGTGACGGTCCTCACCAACTTCGACTTATCATCCACCACACCTACCAATCTCTATGGGAACCTCATCACCCATGAGATGCATCGAAAGGAGAAGAAGGAGGCGGCCGAACATCGGAGACGAAAAAGAAGAACTTGGCATTAAAAGCTGACTCCAAAGGTGATTTAAACGATGGCTCCTCCGATGAGGATCTAGCGCTTCTTGTAAAGAACACCAAAAAACTTCTTCGTAAGTTGCACAAGAAGGGAGTCAACATTGACACAAGACCAAAGGGGTCAAAGCAAGAAAATTTCAAGGACATCATATGCTATGAATGTCATGGAAAGGGACATATAGCTTCAAGATGTCCAAATAAGAACAAGCCTTGGGATAAGAAAAAGAAAGATCCTAAGAAGAAGAAATTCTTCAAAAACAATGGTGGAAACCAAGAAGCATGCTTCAGAGAATGGATGTCCGGAGAAAAGAGCTCCGATTCCACTCCGATGATGAGGGAGGTTGTTCCAAGAAGCTAGTTGGATTAGCTCTTGGCAACAACAGCACATCGACAAGTTCATCTTTTTACCTTATGGCTAAAGGTGATGAGAAGGTACACTTTCTTGACTCTTCATATGATGATTGAGTTGAAATGATTAGTGAATTAAATGATGCTTTTGGAATCACAAAGAAGAAGTATAAGAAGAGCACTCTTCTTTACTTGCTCTTTACTCCAATTTAAAAGACTCATATGAAGGTCTACTCATCAAGGATCTTACTAACTCACCAACTAAAAGGGATGTTGCTATATCTTGTGACTTAGTTGATGATATACCAAATATAGTCTCAAAAATTGATATGTCAACTAGTTGCAATGATTTAATTGATAAACCATATTCATCTAGCTCTAGTAAGAAAGATTTGCAATGCCATGAAATAATCTTAAATGAAAACAATGAACTAAAGGCTCAAATCAAGAAACTTAGTAAAGGTTTAGAAAATTGTTACAAAGGAAAAATATCTCTTGATCTTCTTCTTAGTGAGCAAAAATGCTCATTTAGAAAAGAAGGACTTGGATGCTTTCCAAATAAAGGAAATAAACCAAACACAAAAGCTATTTTTGTAAAAGCATGCAACAAATTTTGTTATATATGTCATGAAATTGGTCATTCACATGATGTTTGTCCTTTAATGGCTTCAACTCATTTTGATGCATGCTACATGCTTAAGAGGTCAAAGAAAGGATATGTGATAGTAAAGTTTGTTGGAGCACCCCTGCTAAATAAAAAGAAGAAATCTATTTGGGTGCCCAAAGCTTTGATCGCTAACATCGAAGGACCGAAAAGGGTTTGGGTACTTAAATGGATTTGATTCTTTTGTTTTTGTAGGTGAACTACAAGACCGGTGGAAAACATTGGTGGCTAGATAGTGGATTCACCGAACACATGACCGGTAACAAAAAGTTGTTCACTTCATTGGAAGATAACTCAAGTGAAGACCAAAAGATCACTTTTGGCGACAATCGTCAAGGAAATGTGGTAGGCTTGGGTAAAATCGCTATATCTCATGATCTTTCAATTTCAAATGTTTTACTTGTTGAATCATTGAATTTTAATTTGTTATCTGTTGCACAAATTTGTGATCTTGGACTTTGTTGCATATTTTCTCCTGAATATGTTTTAGTTGAAAGTTTAAAAGACAACTCTTTGATCTTCAAAGGTTTTCGTTTTGGAAATCTCTATCTTGTTGATTTCAACTCAAAAGATGCATGTCTTTCAACATGTGTCGTTTCTCAAACATCGAAGGGTTGGCTTTGGTATAGAAGACTTGCACATGTTGGAATGGATCAACTTAAAAAGCTTTTAAAATGTGATTTGGTAGTTGACTTGAAGGATGTGAATTTTGAAAAGGAAAAACCTTTTAGAGCTTGTCAAGCGGGCAAGCAAGTAGCTATTTCACATCCAATCAAGCGCATTCTTTCAACTTGCAAACCGTTGAAACTTTTGCATATGAATTTGTTCGGCCTTGCTGAACATCAAAGTATTGGAGGAAATAACTTTTGCTATGTTATTGTGATGATTTCTCCAAATTTACTTGGGTGTTTTTCTTATCTCACAAATCTAAAACCCCCTCTCGTTTTAAAAGATTTGCAAAAAGAACTAAAAAGGAATTTGAACTCTCCATTAAGAAAATTCGTAGTGATCATGGTGGACAATTTCAAAATTCTAACTTCGTTGATTTTTGTGATGAGCCTAGAATCAAACATGAATTCTCTGTGCCCTACAGACCTCATCAAAATGGTGTTGTAGAACCGAAGAATCGGACATTGATTAAAATGGTTAGAACAATGCTCGATGAGTACAAGAGGCCTAGCCGGTTTTGGGCAGAGGCAGTTTACACAGCATATTATGCCATCAATCGCCTTTATACCCATCCGCTTTTGAACAAAACTCCTTATGAACTGATTATAGGGAGAAAACCAAACATTTCATATTTTTGAGTCTTTGGTTGCAAATGTTATATTCTTAAAAAGCTCATGCATCTTGGAAAATTTGAAAGACGTGTTGATGAGGTTTTTCTAGTTGGCTATTCATCCACTAGTAAAACTTATCGGGTTTTCAACACTACAACAGAATGCATTGAAGAATCATGCAATGTAGAGTTTGATGAATCTAATGGCTCTCAAGGAGAGTATGAGGATTTTGATGATGTAGGCAATAGTTGCTTGAGACAAGCTATGAAGGAGATGACCATTGGTGATATCAAACCAAAAAATGAAAAACAAAAGTCACATGGTCGAAAATATAAATCACCTACGACTACTCAAGAAAATGTCGCACGAGAGCCCACGACCACTGACGAGGATTGACACCCGGGTCACTTCTAATAAACTTTTGGTTCAAGACAGGTTCGAACCAAATATGTATCTGGTGATGCGAACTCAAGCTATTCTGAGGGGCATCACCATGAGGTCGCAAGCTTTATGCGATCAGGTCGCGGGTTTCGTGCGATCAGACCGACAGCCTTGTGCGGTCAGAAGTTCGTATGCTATACGCGGACTGGATATCCGGGATGTTGTGCGGTCAGCCTACATTCCGCGGTCAGAACGTTCTCGACCAGGGTGCTTGGGGTTTATTCGGTTATCCTTATGTCAGGATATTCCAAGCATCCCGAAGATTCCTCCACGTTGGAGACCAACCGTCAGAGGTTATTATATGCGGTTATTCATGATTAACACGTGTTAATAACCTCCGTGGAAGTTAACAGCAGTTCTCCAACAACCGCATCTAACCGTTTGATGCAGTTTTCTTCATATGGCACCCTTTCGACCAGCATAAAAAGGTGGCAAAGTACATCAAACGGGGGATCCAAGACATTTTTCGGAAGAACTAGACTCAAAAGGATAATCAAGATACAAGATATCTCAATCATCCAGCCAAGTCTACGGCTTAGATTAGACAACACTTACAAGTCTCCTATAGCTTCTCCTTGTACACCCTTACAGGAAAAATCCTCGCCTGTGAGGACTTTTTCCTCCATTTGTAAACTTTTTACCACACTTAGTGAAATCTCAACAGGACGTAGGGCTATTACTCCCACTATCGAGGGCCCGAACCTGTCTAAACTCTCTGTGCTCCTGTTCACCATTGTTCAGCATACCTTCCCGGAGGGTCATCTTGAAAGGTCTCACAATTACAAAATTCTGCATAAGTTCGGCTGAGGACCCTGAGTCCGAATCGTCGACAACCACTCAGGATGATGTCGAACATGAACCTACAACCACAAATACTGATGCTGCTCAACCTGCGACCACCCAGAACAATGCTGGTCAAGAAGACTTTGAACCAGAGACTGAAGAGAGTGATGACAAGCATCACCGAACCTGAGACTTCATCAAACGTTCACCAAAGATCATCCCCTGAGTCAAATCTTGGGTGATGTTAGTAAGGGTGTCCAAACTCGCTCTCGTATTGTCGATGATTTGGACTTGGGGTCCCCTGTCGATCTTACGTAGATTTGTGAGTTGTATGTGAGGCCTTTCAATGTGCCCTCAGGTAAGTTAGGATAAGCAATGAAAATAGGGACGCGAAGATTTATATAGGTTCAGGCCCTCGATGGTTGGAGTAATAGCCCTATGTCCTGTTGTGATTTCACTAAGTATGGGAAATGAGTTTACAGGGAGAGGAGATTATCACAGGCGATAATCTCCTTTAATACTTCTGTCTAACTAACTACTTCTAAGTCTTCAAACGTTGTTTACTTGTTGTCCCGCCCTCGTTTTACATCGTGCATCAGCCATCCTTTTATACTGAAAGAAAGGATGCCAATGCGAAGCAGTTCTGGACGGTTGCCATGATACAGTTTGTATAACCGCACCCATCTTCTTCGCCGGTTAAACACGTGCAATTATATATAACTGCAAATGTTAACCTCCTGGCGGTTGTCTTCACACGTGGGAGAAGTTATCTTGACTCTGAGAACGTGTCCAGTAAAGGCTTAAAACACCCTCAGGTTATCTTGATCGCGCATAGTCAGCGACCTTCTGACCGTGCATTGCTTGCGACCTTATGATCGCGCTAGTACTGCGACCATAAACTGGTTCTGTGTCCGCATCCCCTTAATGTACAGGAAGCTGTCCGTTTGCGACCATAGCGGCTGCTAAGACACACATACACATATCACATTTGAACCTGACTTGAACCCAATATATGTTAAGTAAACTAGCTCGGGTGATAATTCTCGTCAACTAGCCCCCAAATTTGAAGAAATGAAAATACTTATTTACTTCAGATTTAGTTTGCATCGAATTATGTAACCTGACGCTTCAACTTCTTCAGTTGGCATTGTTCTGTTATGCGGTGGTTTATATTCGAAGAAAACTTCTGGGTTTTTCTTGACAAGTAATTATGAATTTATTGACCCGCTTAACCAAGGTAAAAGTCGTAAGTGTGTTTTAGGAACTCGAGGCGTCCTCAAATGCGGACCATCACCTCCAAGCTCTATAAATAGCGAAGCCTTTCGGTTCTGAAACTCACCAGCTTTTCTTTGGCTAAGTCTTTTAGAACTTGTTTCCACTCTTAACTTTCTCTTTCCCTCATCTATTCTCATCTTAATGGCGAATCGAGACTCCAAGAAGATTGTTGAGAGTGATGAGGAAGAGATAGAGATAGGAGTCAAGATTGATCAGGACCTTCGGAAGGTAGTTCTTTCCAGAAAAAACTCTGATGTCAATCTTTCCTTGATCCTTTCCAAAGCAATACATTTTGGAACTTACAGGTACTCGAAGAACTGATTCCTCTTAAGAAGAGATCCAAAAATGACGAAGGATCTTCTAGTGGAGCTGCATCAAAAATACTAAAGGGTGCTAACATCTGTGTTGTCACATTGCCCCTTGCAACCCATCCAATTGCATCTTCATCTCCACCTTTGGAGATCCACAACAATCCTTCCAATTTCTACTCTTCTGCGGAAAGTCTCACACCTCTGTGACCAAGTTCTCCTCCTTCTTTGGATCATCAGCTTTCTGGGGAAAGTCTCGCAATGTTGCGACCAAATCCCCTCCAAAGCTTGGCTTTCTCCTCTGCTCCTCAAGTAATCATCTTCATCCTCTCTGTGGTTCATATGTTTTAGAAACTAACCCATTCATGTACAGGAGGTGAAGGCCCCTGGAGCCCCCAGTAACCAACTTGCTGAGATCCAGGCTCTTCTGAGGGAGAAATCTGACTTGGTCAGAACCCTTAGAAAACAAAAAGAGGCGCTAGAGAAGCATTCTGAGGAGATGTCCTCGGCCATTCTGCACCTGGCAGAATGTTATGATGAGCTCGCGAAGAGGCGCACAAGCTTCATCTAGAAAGAAATCGTGCCCGAGAGCAATGAGACCTCTCGGACCAATAAGGAATAGCTGTACTCTTTTAATAAGAGATGACGTCAATAGGCTTAGGGACGTCGCTAGTTCTCTTGGGGCGGCTAGTGTTGATCCCACTGATGCCAGTGTGTACCTAGGAGAACTTTGTCATTTACTTTCGAATCAGGTTGATGCTTTGGTCGCCTGTATCCCTTTTGTCTGTAAAGATTGTAAGAAATAAAGAATTTCTTTTCCTTACATACTTGACTCCTTGAAATGATTATGTAAAACTTATAATTACCGATTAGTGTTCTCTGTGTGAAAAAATGATAACAGGAAAGTACTTCTGTGATCAGAACATACACAGGTAACATATCTTCCTGTCCAAAACCAATTCCAGACTTCTGTCTCAAGATAGCGTTGAGGCCATAAAAGATCATTGGGTCACAAAACAGCCTTGAGACCACATTTAGCACTGAGGTCACAAACAATACCAAGACCATAGAATTGCATTGCGATCATGCATGGTACTGCGATCACAAACGAATTTTCAATTTTGAAATTGTGACAGTGCTGAAAATATTAATTTCCCAATAAAAATTTCTCATATATTTATTCGTACCATAGCCCCCGAATGTGAAATAAAATGATCTCTATTAGTTTTCAACAGATATATTTTGTTTCAGATTCACAACAGGGTAAACGACATGGTAACGGGTTCCAACAAAAAATACACCCGTTATGGGAAATTATTAAAATAATGAACCTGGCGAGTAGTGGCCTCGGGCATATAAAAGGAAGGCGTGGCTTGTCTGGGAAGCTTCAAAACCAAAACCCTCTTTTGCCTTAGCCAATTTCGCCGCACAAAACCCTCCTTTCGCACCTTGCTCTCATTGCCTCCAAAAAGCTGTCGCCTTTCCACTAATCTCATGGCATCCTGCAGCCGATCAATCCATTACAATGAGGAGAGCCTGATGGCGCTCGAGAGAGAGGAGATCCTTCCCCCACAGCTGCTAATCAACTGGCAGCCGGCGGAGAAGAACGAGGAAACTCCAGTCGTTCGTGAGAACGAACTGGTAATATTTGAAGAGTTCTTGCGATGTGGGTTCCGATTCCCGGAAAGCAAGTTCCTTCAGGAGATCCTCGCACACTACGGACTGGAGCTGGTGAATCTCATCCAAACGCCATTTTGATTCTGGCGATTTTCCAGTACCTATGCGAGGCCTTCGTTGGAGTGCTGCCCAGTGTAGATCTCTTCCGATGATTCTACTTCTCAGCATGGTCAAAAAGCGCCAATGCCGCAGGCTGCATATACTTCCGCATCAGGGAGAAGAAAGAGTATCCCTTTCTTCCTTTGTGGGATTCGGTGCACGGGTGGTACCACAAATGGTTCTACTGTACCCCTCCTTCAGAGAGTAGCCTCTGGTTCAAGAACAACCGACCGGAGAAGAGTAGCGAAATGGACACCCTTCCTGCTTTAAATCAAGAATTGAAGAAGCAGGCCCAAGCGATTCTTCACCTAGTCCAATAGGGATTAACAACGCGAGATATCATCTGCGACTTCGTGAAGAATAGGGTGAGCCCCCTGCGGAAGAGGGAACATCCCGCTTGGGAGGTAGAATCCATTGCAGACAATACCCTGGACTATAATACAGGTATGTCCTCTTGTGTACAAAACACGCGATTTTACTTGATGAAAGATGTTGTATCAAGTATTTTGCTTTTTTTTGTGACACAATTTTATTTCTGTCCGAGATCGAGAAATGGACGAATAACCTTCTACGGCCCTATAACGCCGCCACAGAAGGAGCTCAAGGGTCACCCTGTCCTCAGAGCTTAATCAACGGTAGCGATGATCTGAAACAAGAACGTCAAAAGGTGTAACTTCTTTTGTAGAGCTTGTCCGAGATCGCCTGTTGATTTTGATTATCAAATCGATTCTTGAAATTGATGCAACTGCTGAAGGGGCAAACCACCAGGACAAAATGTCCTGGTGATGACGCTGGACCTTTTGGGGGGTCAGTGGTGAAGAGAGTAAAGAGAACCTCTTCGAAGAAGAGGATGAAGGAGCCGGCCCTTGACACCTCCAAGAAGATCATAGGAGGGGCTTCTTCAAAAAGGAAGAAAACAACCGCTAAGAATACTGCGGTAAGGTTTTCTATTCCCCCTGTTGTACCAAGTATGGATAGGAGTTACTTCTTAGTCGTACAGGGTGAGGGGAGCGAGGATGAGGAAGACGAAGTTCCTCTTATCCGTCGCAAGAGGAAAGTGTCAAATTCTCTGGAGATTAACATCCCAGAAAGTCAACCTCTCCAACCATTGCCGAAGTCTTGTCCTCCTTGGCGGAGGAGAAAATGGCGGCAAAGGATCCCATGACCGCAGAAGGCCTCGCGGTCACAGAGGAGACTGTCAATCCTGAGGCATGCGCCACCTTAGGGCTGGTAACCCCTCCTTAGATTGACAAAGGGATTGCTGTGGTAAGAACTTCACAGTCTGTAGATTTCCACTTCCCTATATATACGAATAATATTGTGAACATGCAGGGGGAAGAAGACACCGGCCTGTTCAAGAAAAGGAAAACAAGGACAGGTGTCGATGACACTTCAACAGGGGCACCCAGTGGGTTTCTTTCTCCCCAGAGTTCATCTTCGAAACCCAAATCTTGGATGGGATTCCGTATAAAGTAAGGATATCACAACTTGTCAACCCTTTGTTAGCACATCAGAAAGGCTTGAGGGTATGATATCTGCAGGGACCCTGTGCGTAGCATCCCGTCGACCTCACCGAACGTTGGCACACTGACTACCATGGAGGTCGCGGGGGAAATAGGTGGGACTCCAATGGCTGAGGTATCCTCTCAAGCCATTGTAGAGGAAATAATAGCGGACCTCCAATCCCAGGGGATGGAAACCGCAAACTTGACCGCAGGGGCAGATCAGCAAGAACAACCATCTGCTGCCAAAAAAATAAGCCTCGAGGTTCAACCTTTAGTTGAACCCGAGAATATGCTGAGAACTGCTTTCAGCAATTTTGTAGAGGTAAGTAAAAATTCTTTTACCTCAGATTTGGGAAACTTAGGAATGTTCAAGTTTGAGTGACAAGCTTTTACTGTGCTTCAGGATCTAACCCAACTGGCGACCAAATCAAAAACTTATACAAAGCATATTGAGGTCGCGCAGTGGGAGATCAGCCGGCTACAATAGTGAGTATCATTAACTTGCTTATCTCAATTGACTTTCGTCTAAGTATAACAGTTAACAGTTTATCTTCCTTGTCATAGGGAAAACGCCTCCTTGACAAAGAGCATGGCTGATTGGGAAAACCAGGAAAAAAGCTGTGGCCTTGAAACTTTCTTGTGAGTCTTTCTTCCAATCAAGTGGAACTAATGCTTTATATGAACTATTGTAAAATCAATTACTTTGCCCATGCAATACAAGAGGAACAAATAAGCCTTCTTTCACAAGAGAGGGATGACTTCCAAGAGAAGTGTAACCATGCTGAAATCGAAGCTGGGCAACTTCACACTACCGTCAAGCACCAAAGTGCAACCATCGAGTCTCTCAAGAAAACGACAGATGTCATCTGCAAGGAGAAAGAAACCCTGAAGGCGACAATTTCCTCATGTAGTGACATTCTGTCGCTAGCTTTTGGAAAGCTAAGGATGGTTGCAGATTTGCTGAAGGCTGATATCGTCGACCCTCAAAAGGAAGAACTATGCCTCAGCGAATCGTGCAATTGGTGGTGACTCAAGCTGAATTGCTTCTTGAGTATCTTCCTGAAGATACCAAGCGGCAAGAAGAGGCAATGAAAGACAACATAAAATCTGTCGCCTCCGCCATCTTATGCAAACTCAGACGTCACCATGGCCCGGACTTAGACTTGAAACCAGTGGTGGGGGACGCAGAGTTTGAAAGCGAGAATCAGCTTGAGGATATCATGAAAGAAGTGAAGCCCTTGATCGAAGACCTTCTGAAAGAACTTGGCTTATTGTGACATCACTGTAATGAACAATGATCCTCTATTTTTGTCTATACCTGCAAATATGCAATTATACTATGCAAATGCATGCCTTAGGTTTTTTGAAAAGGTGTACTTGATCTCGTTTTATATTACGGCCATATTCTCATAGCCCCCTCCTGAGATCATAAGTACTGGAGACTTAGTGTTATAATCTCAGGAAAAATATGGGTTTTTGACGATCAGAAATATCTAGTGAGTTTCTTATACGTTTAGAAACGGTTTATAAAGAAATGTCTCAACTTAGATGAAATCATCTGGTCTTACCGATACTGATCTTAATACAATACCAAGCCTTATTACGAAGAGGCAGCCACTCGAGTGATCAGGAACATGCTAGTAAGTCCCATGTGCATTTAGAAACGGCTTATTTAGGGATGTCTTATCTAGATGCGACCATGAGATTGGCCCGTGAATCCAACCTGATTATCATAGTAAGATGGTCATCGGCGACCAGCCCTCGAGCATGGCTCGGTATGGGTGTGCAAAAGAAAAACAACCATAACATAATTCAAAGAAAAGTACACACAATTTTTAACAAATCATGCTAATTGAAAAGGATAAAAGAAATGTAAAACTTACATGTAGAACTTGCGTAGTTGATCTATGTTCCAGGTATTGGACAAGATCCTTCCATCCTCCATTGCTAGTCGAGCCGATCCTGGTCGCGGTACTGAAACCACAGTATAAGGGCATTCCCACTGATGGGAGAATTTATTGCGGTTAGACTGGTTTTGTATTTGTCGTAAAACCAAGTCGCCCACGTGAAGGCTACGAGGCCGCACCCTTTTACTGTGATATTTACACAAAGCTTGTAAATATTCTATAGATTTGATCAGCGCCCAATCGTGTTTCTCTTTGAGGAGGGTAATATCTTGGGCTCGCTGTTTGAGTTGATCAGTCTGATCAAATTGATCTATCCAAACAGACCCAATGCGGATTTCCATAGGTAAGACAGCCTCAGCACCATATACTAGTTGAATAGGTAAGACAGCCTCAGCACCATATACAAGTAGTGCGTAGTGCCCATAGAACGGAGTAGAGTTCATCTACCCAAGCCCCCGAGCGCATCTCAAGGCGATCGAAAACACGTTTCTTTATGCCTTGTAATATCTACCTATTGGCACGTTCAATGGCACCATTGCTTTGCGGATGAGCTACAGAAGCAAAGCATACTTTGGTTCCAATATCGTCGCAATAGTCCAAAAAGAGACCACTAACAAACTGGGAACCATTGTCAGTAATGAGACGACTTGGAACACCAAATCGTGTGACTATATTCTTATGGAAGAATTTCTTCGCCGCAGCGGCGGTGATGTTGCGGACTAGTTCAGCCTCAATCCACTTTGTAAACGTGTCAATGGCTACGGACAAGAACTTGTACCCATTGACCGCTTGCGGCATAGGACCCACTATGTCTATTCCCCAGACCGCAAAAGGCCATGTTAGAGGAATAGTTTGTGAAGCATATGCAGGCTGATGAACTTGCCTCGCATGAAATTAACACTATGGGCATGTTTTGACCGAATGCTTGGCATCATCGAGTGCTGAAGGCCAGTAAAACCCCTGTCGGAAAGCTTTTCCAACCAGTGTGTGATATGACGCGTGTGCACCACATACACCGTCATGAATTTCTTTCAAGAGAGATTTACCTTCCTTTTGAGAGATACAGTGCGTGAATACTCCTTGAGTACCCTTTCTGTATAAAACCCCATCTATGAGTTTGTACAGGCGCGCTTTTTGAATTAACTGATCACTCTCGATTTTGTCCTTGGGCACGGTCCCATCTGCAAGATAGATCCGCAATGGACGAGTCCAATCTTTTTCTTGGTCAAGGTTGGTGACGCAAACTGTCACCATGTCATCCTCGATCGAAGTCATGATCGAAGGATCTTCTAAGTGTTCAACGAACACTCCTGCCGGAGCGGCTGTGTGTGAGGATCCAATTTTAGATTTTTGGTCTGCGAGTATATTGTATTTTCACGGGATATATTGGACTTCGAAATGACTGAAATGTTTTTCCAATTTCCTCACTTCCCCCAGGTAAGGAGCCATTGTCTCATCGAAGGTGCTGTACTCCTTGTTACCTGGTTTACGACTAGCTGTGAGTCTCCAGTCACCACTAATTGACGGACTCTGAGGAATCTGGCTGCTCGGAGCCCTGCAATAAGACCTTCATACTCTGCTGCATTGTTAGTTGCAACAAAGTGTAATTGAATGATATAATTAAGTTGGTCATCCTGAGGCGTGATTAAGACCACTCCAGCCCCCGAGTGTTGAAAACTGCGAGAGCCATCAAAATACATCGTCCAATGGTTAGTGCATTGTAAATCTTTGGATTCCTGCGCAGGAGGGTCAGGATTAGTCCATTTGACCACAAAATCTGCGAGAATTTGTGATTTAACTGCTATGTGGGTGTGAAATGGATGTCAAATGCTCTAAGTTCCATTGTCCACTTCGCAATGTGACCAGACTTTTCCGGGTTCTGGATAATATCTCCCAATGGGAAGGACGAAGGCACAGTGATTTTGTGCTCTTGAAAGTAGTGTTGTAGCTTACGAGAAACCATCAGAAGTGCATAAAGTATCTTCTGGACCTCAGGGTAACGTTCCTTTGGACCATGAAGTACCTCGCTTACGTAATAGATTGGTTGTTGTACTCCCTCTCTTTCCGCGACCAGAATTGCACTGACCGCATGAGGGGTGGCCGCCAAATAAAGGAGTAGTGGTTCCCCTAAATTTGGAGAGACCAATACTGGCGGACTAGAAAGATACTTTTTAACCTCTTGAGACCAAATGGCATTCTGACATAGCAGTAGGTGCCAAATGGTGTGATGAAGGTAGTTTTCTCTTCATCTTCTTCTGCCATGCTAATTTGATGGTACCCTGAGTAAGCATCGAAGAAGCTCATCAATTCGCAACCCGCTGTAGAATCGACCAACTGATCGATGCGAGGAAGGGGAAAGTCATCCTTCGGACAAGCACTGTTTAGACTGGTGTAATCGACGTACATGCGCCACTTATCATTTGACTTTAGGACCATGACCGGGTTTGCAATCCACTCAGGATGATCGACTTCGCGAATAAATCCTACTTTCTAGAGTTTATCTAACTCCACTTGGATGGCTTCTTGTCGATCAACAGCAAAGCGTTTGAGCTTTTGCTTTATTGGTCGTTATCCAGGTCGAATTGCTAACCTGTGCTCAATTACCTCCCTTGGGACTCCAGGCATGTCGGATGGTTTCCACGCAAACACATCTGGATTAGCCCATAGGAAAGTAACGAGCTCGAGTTCCTATTTGTTGTCCAAGACTGATCCAATCCGAATTGTTCTAGATGGATCATCTGTGCACAATGGAACTAGCTTTAACTTTTCATCTGGTCTCGGGGCAACTTTGATCGTATTAGAAGCCGTGGTCGCAATCTTGACGTCCCAAAGGGGAAGCTGATTCACTAACTCCAGGGATAACCGATCACAAGTTAGCGCCGTGTTCCAGCTGCCTCGGACCAAGATAACGCCCTTGGAGCCTGGCAACTTAGCGCATTGATAAGCGTAATGCGTCGCCGCCATAAATTTAGCGAGAGTTGGCCTGCCAAAAATAGCATTATACGCCGAATCACAATCAATTATATCAAAGGTAATTAATTCTGTTCGAAAGTTATCTGGTTCTCCCAGTGTTACTGGTAGCACCACCTGTCCCATCGGCATCATGGAGGGACCAGGAATTATCCCATAAAATGGATGAATTATGGGCTTAATTATTGAGTGAGGGATCTGCATCTCGTCCAGCGCCTTGACTAATAAAATGTCCAAGGAACTGCCCCCACCGATTAGAACTCTTTCGACTTGAGCATTGCTGATAATTGGCGTGATGACCAAAGGTAATCTCAATGGTCGTGTAAGCCCAATAGGACAATCAGCTCGGTCAAAAGTTAAAGGAGTTTCCGACAATGAGGATATTGAGGCTCACCGAGGGGAGCCTCTACTTGATTTACCTCGCGGTAAAACGTCTTAATCTGATGCTTAGAAACAGAAGAAGAGGAACCTCCAAAAATAATATTAACATGGTTTTGGGGTACCTGATAAGACATCTCTTCGTCTCTGTTGGCGTCTCTAATCCCGCAGGCCTGATCTTTTTGACGGCAAGGTTGGCATCGGCCCGACCCCTTGGTAGAAGTCGTCTAGCTGCTTCAACCAATTCCGGTAGTTCTTGAGATGCATGTCCCGAAGAGTTGTGGAATTGACACCACTTCTTGCTTCCCTACGGGTTAGTCTGTTTTCTCGGTTGGTCACTATCGCAGCCACCAGAAGAGGTTTTATTCTTGAATGGAAACTTGTTACCTTTTCCTGGTGGTGGCTTCTCTGCGACGGCGACCTCCCGGTATTGTCCAGTCCGGCTTTTCTTGGACTTCTTTGACCTTTCGCCTGATGACGATTCCGGCTTCTTGCTTGAATCCTCTTTCTTAAGGTCCTTAAGACCTGGCTGAAGCGGTAAGTTTCCTTTATCCACCATCCTATTCCATTCCACGGCTTCAGCTGCATCAGAATAGCAGTCAGTCATGTCGAAGAGATTGGCTACTGACTGAGGGGGGTAGATAAGCAGATCTTCGATAAACCTCTGATATCGCACGACATGTTTAAATTCCCTAATAACAGAATTATCAGATATGTTCAGAATGGTATTCTTGACTCTGACAAATCTCTTGACAAACTGCCGAAGAGTCTCAGTAGAGGTCTGGTGTAGACGATGGAGATCATCCTCTTTGCCAGGCTTCTAGTAGCAATTTTGGAAATTGTTGAGTATGGCGTCACACAACATTTCCCAGTTATAAATTGAACCCTCTGGTTAGTTGAACAACCAGGTTCTCGCTGGTCCCTCGAGGACCGTCGACAGGTAATTTTCCATGACACGATCATCTCCACCCGCAGTTTGAATAGCGGTAATGTAGATCTGAAGGAACTCGGATGGATTCTGAGTTCCATCAAATCTCTGAATCGTTCCTGGTTTGAACTTGTCTGGCCAGACCACCACACGGAGGCCTGGCGAGAAAGCTTTGGAGCCAACATAGGAAATGTGGAGAAATCTGCGGCTTTCAACTTGGTCGCGAGCAACCTCACCCTCAGGGGATACGCCTCGTGGTCCTAGACGAGAATGGACAGGAACGCGATCTCGATCGCGGGAATTTCCAACTCGCCTGGCTTTATCGTGCCAAACTGATCCTAGTGGTAATCGATGATGCCTTCCATGACTAGAGTAAGAGTACTCCCTCTCATGGGAGCGAATCGTAGACCGGGATGACGCCGTTGGAGTTGCATCGGATGCAACTTCATCTAGCATATCCGCTAGGATCCTGCCAAAAGCCGGCTTGTCCGCGTCTTCAACATTGTGAGGAGGATTACGCAAGACATCTATATGATAGAACGAAGTCTCTCATGCGTACTCCTCCTTGGTGCACCAGGTGTCACCGTTTCTTCAACCGTCGGTGGATAGGCCGGGGCTAAAGAGGGTGTTTGGTTTCGTTTGCGACCATGAGGACGACGGGAGGAACTTGGAGCGGCATCATAATGAGATTGTGCAAGTTGCAAAGCTTCCTTCACAGTCCTGCAAAGTTCGTTTTCTCGCTGCTCGTGATCTTGATCCTCCTTTTGCTTGCGCGCCAGTTCCTCCTTTTGCCTGCGCTCCTGTTCCTCCCTAGCAATTCGCTGCTCAGGAGTTTCCTCTGATAAAGCAGCAAATTCTCGGGGGAACGAGGTCGCAGAAGGAGAAAACATCTTGATTTGTTCCGAATCGGATTCAAAATCAAAGAGAGACTGGAGGTTATCAGGATCAAACCTCCTAGGGCTAAGCTCTAGGTTACCATCATCCACATCCTCAACAGCGACGTGTTGTGGTACATATTCAGCCTCCAAAGTGGTAGAACTCACATGGGGCTCTTGGTCTATTTTCTCTATCTCCCGGTCAATAGACATGACCTGAGTCAGAGAAGATGCGTCCTCAGGACGATCTTCAGGAACATCTTTGCGATCAACCTCTTCCATAGAAACAGGTTCACTAGGTGGGGACATCCGAATATGGGCATAGTCATCAAGATCAAAATCATTCTCGGAATCATACGTCTAAGGCATGTCTTACCGAAACTCCTGATGAACAGAAAACACCTTGAGAAAGGCCCCACGGTGGGCGCCAGCTGTCGACGATTTGGACTCGGGGTCCATTGTCGATCTTACGTAGATTTGTGAGTAGTATGTGAGACCTTTCAATGTGCCCTCAGGTAAGTTAGGATAAGCAATGAAAATAGGGACGCGAAGATTTATACAGGTTTGGGCCCTCGATGGTTAGAGTAATAGCCCTACGTCATGTTGTGATTTCACTAAGTATGGGAAATGAGTTTACAGGGAGAGGAGATTATCACAGGCGATAATCTCCTTTTATACTTCTGTCTAACTAACTACTTCTAAGTCTTCAAACGTTGTTTACTTGTTGTCCTGCCCTCCTTTTACATCGTGCATCAGCCATCCTTTTATATTGAATGAAAGGATGCCAATGTGAAGCAGTTTTGGACGGTTGCCATGATGCAGTTTGTATAACCGCACCCATCTTCTTCGCCGGTTAAACACGTGCAATTATATATAACCACAAATGTTAACCTCCTGGTGGTTGTCTTCACATGTGGGAGAAGTTATCTTGACTCTGAGAACGTGTCCAGTAAAGGCTTAAAACACCCTCAGGTTATCTTGATCGCGCATAGTCAGCGACCTCCTGACCGCGCATTGCTTGCGACCTTATGATCGTGCAAGTACTGCGACCATAAACTGGCTCTGTGTTTGCATCCCCTTAATGTACAGGAAGCTGTCTGTCTACGACCATAGTGGCTACTAAGACACATAGACACATATCACATTCGAACCTGACTTGAACCCGATATATGTTAAGTAAACTAGCTCGGGTGATAATCCTCTTCATGTATTGCTTCTTTTTGTGAACATTTTTCTTTTGTTTCTTCCTTAGAACCTAAACTTAAAGACGAAACACTTAGTGATCCAGATTGGGTAAATTCCATGCATGAAGAACTAAATAATTTCATTAGAAACAAAGTTTGGACATTAGTAGAAAGACCTAAGGATCATAATGTGATTGGAACAAAATGAGTTTTTAGAAATAAACAAGATGAGAATGGAGTAGTAGTACGAAACAAAACTCGTCTTGTTGCACAAGGATATTCTCAAGTTGAAAGTTTGGATTTTGGTGAAACTTTTGCACCCGTAGCAAGATTAGAAGCTATTCACATTATTCTTGCATTTGCATCAAATTTTAACATCAAGTTATTTCAAATGGATGTGAAAAGTGCATTTTTAAATGGAGAAATATCTGAATTAGTGTTTGTGGAACAACCTCCCAGTTTTGAAGATTCAAATTTTCCAAATCATGTATACAAGCTCTCTAAGACTCTTTATAGACTTAAACAAGCTCCTCGAGCTTGGTATGAACGTCTGAGAGACTTTCTTATTTCAAAAGGTTTTAAAATTGGGAAGATGGACACAACGCTATTTACAAAAGTAATTGAAAAAGATCTTTTTGTGTGTCAAATATATGTTGATGATATCATATTTAGGTTTACTAATGAATCCTTTTGTCACGAGTTTGGAGAAATGATGTCTAGGGAATTTGAGATGTCGATGATTCGAGAGCTAAGCTTCTTCCTTGGATTTCAAATCAAGCAACTCAAGAACGGAACGTTCGTAAGTCAAACCAAGTATGTCAAGGACTTGCTCAAGCACTTGGGGATGGAAGATGCTAAAGCCATCAAAACTCCCATGGCCACTAATGGATATCTCGATATGAACAATGACGGAAAAGCGATTGATTCTAAACTTTATCGATCTATGATTGGTAGCTTGTTTAATCTTACCGCGTCTAGGCCCGACATCATGTTTAGTGTTTGCTTATGTGCTATATTTTAATCATCTCCTAAAGAATGTCATTTGATTGCTCTTAAAAAAATCCTTAGGTACTTGAAATGCTATCCAAATATAGGACTTTGGTACCCTAAAGATGCAAATTTTGAATTAATTGGTTACTCGGATTCGGATTATGCGGGTTATAAAATTGATAGAAAAAGCACATCTAGTAGTTGTCAACTTTTGGGGAGATCACTAGTCTCTTGGTCATCTAAGAAACAAAATTTCATAGCTCTCTCCACCACTGAAGCGGAATATGTTTCAGCTAGTAGTTGTTGTGCTCAAATTTTATGGATGAAGCAAACCCTTTTGGATTATGGAATTTTCTTTGAAAAGGTGCCACTCTTATGTGATAATGAAAGTGCCATTAAAATTGCAAAAAATCCGGTGCAACATTCTCGAACCAAGCATATTGATATTAGACACCATTTTATAAGAGATCATGTGGCAAAAGGGGATATAGATGTGAATTATATAAGAACTAACTTGCAGTTAGCAGACATATTCACAAAACCTTTAGATGAGACTAGATTTTGCTTTCTTAGAAGTGAATTGAATATTATTGATATATCAAATGCAAGTTAATTGTCTGCTTTGCTGTTCTCCCACCTTTTTGTGCTTGATGTCAAAGGGGGAGAGTTCTTGTATCTGGATGACATTATTGATAGTTTACATGCTCGTTGTTTATTCATTGTGGACTCTCAAAAGACTCATATGTGTATTTATATATGCATGCATTCAGGGGCAGTTTTTGTATATTTAATGCCTATGCATACACTTAGGGGGAGTCATTAAATTTTATTCGTTTTCAACACTTGTTTTCATCAATCATCAAAAGGAGGGAGATTGTTGCATCTAGACTCTTTTTGGTTGATTTTGATTATTGATGACATTAAGTGTCTTGGACTAATCGTGTCTTTGAGCTATTTGTATGCAGAGCTATTTCTGTAAAGTTTGCAAGTGATCCGAGAGGATTAGCAGTTGCAAGCACAAAGTCACAGTGTCGCCCGAGGTCGCAATCCAAGGTCGTGAGCCAAGGTCGCAAGCACAAGGTCGCAGTGCCGTTCGAGGTCGCAATCCAAGGTCGTGAGCCAAGGTCCCAAGCGCAAGGTCGCCAAGAAGAAAGCCACAAAGACCTAAGTTAAGTTCTTGTTTATTGTACCAGTCTCAGTGTTTGGAGTATTGACCGATTTTATAGAAATTTCTTTTTAGTTTAACCGTACTATTAAGAGGGGTTGCAAAATCTCTTTTAGTTCCGACAAAAAACTGAGAAACTCTTAGGTCATGTGTTGCATTTGCATTCATTCACAATCTTGCTCGAATCTGAGAATTTCAAAGAGAGACTGAAACTGGTCATCTGAGAACTGTTCATTCGACCAAATATTCCAACGGCTATTTACTAGCTGTTAGAGGTCAAAGCTGGCTGTTAGCTGTACTGATTTCCTTCCTTAATCGACCATAATGGCTAGCTGAGAGGTATGGGCTATAAATATGTGCTTTGAGTAGTAGTTTCATATATCTTCAAGCCACATTCTCATATACACCTTCCAGCATCTTTTCTATACTATTTTGAGCAGTTTTTAAAATAGTTTTTGAGCAGATTACTCTACTGTTTGAGCAGTTTTTAAAACAGTTTTTGAGCAGATTTCTATATTGTTTTGAGCAGTTTTTAAAACAATTTTTTGAGCAGATTTCTCTACTATTTGAGTAGTTTTTTAAAACAAATTTTGAGTAGATCTCTCTACTATTTTGAACAGTTTTTAAAACACTTTTGAGCAAATTTCTATACATTTTCGAGTAGTGTTTTTAAAACATTTTTGAGTAGATTTCTACATATTGATGAGCCATATTCATATATACACTTGAGCCAAAGTTTTTTAGTGCTAAAATCCTGATCTGTTGATCAAGTATCATTCTTTGTGATTACGAGAGAGCCTCCGAGAGCATTCATTCGCATCATTTGCATCTTTAGAGTTTCTCGGTGGTCGTTGGAGGTCAAGAGAAGATTTTGTAACTTGTTACTCTTGGTGATCACCTTCACCTAGACGGTTTGGTGGCGTGGCCGTTGATCTTCCATTGATGAAGTTTGTCAGAGAGGTTCGATGTGTTTGTGAGAGGTTTGGTGCTCACCTATCCAGAGTGGAGAAGGAGCAACTCTAGTGGAAATATCCTTCGTGGATATTGCAGCAAGACTCATTCATTTTAGTGCTTCAACGAGTAAGGGAGACCAGGTGAGTCTCCAAGACCTCGGGATATATTGTTGTATTTGTCTGTCTTCCTCTCATTTTATTTGTGCAATCTATTTGTTTAATTGATTCAGTTTTTATTTGCTCCTAGCTCTTTTAGGCTTTAATCTTGCAAAAGTTGTTTTAGTAGAAAATTTTTTAAAACTTCCTATTCACCCCCTCTAGTCGACATCCTTGATCCTACAGTTCGCAGCGGGGGCAACGTACCCACGCTGATCATCATCATGTGCACGGGGGTCTAAGCCATGCCTGCATGCAGCGCCATGGCCCCCAGAACGGCCGAGCACCTCCTCCATAGGCGCCTCTCACATGTCCAGCACCGTCGAGCAGTAGGGCAGCAAGGTTAGGGTTTTGTGGGACCCCATTGCTGTGGGAACCACCACCCCGTACCGAACACCACAATACAGAACAGCACTCCCCTGTCGCAACTTCCCAGGATTCAGTTGCTAACCATGAATGAGTATCATAACAACCAACAAGATATATAAATAGTTCACAAAACATTACAGGTTCATAGTCGATAACGGCACTAGGGCCTTACATAAGCTAGCACAAACAAATACAAAATAACCTTTTAACTTTTTAGCAAAATGCGGACGAAGTGGAACTCTAATCTTCTCCCACAGTCGCTCGACCAGGGTACGCGACGCCTAGAAACTTGGATCATACTAGAAGTCTTCAAAGGACTCAGTCTCATACTCATGAGAGCCCAAGTCACTTGGTTCTTCAACCTCTAGTGAAGTAATTCAGTCACGGGTGATTTTGCGGTTGAAATGGCAGCCTTTGAGCTTGATATTGGGGGTTTTGTTGATGTAGTTGCTTCTGTCCAAAACTTTGTTGTTGGCGTTGAGGTTGCTGATTTTGTCCTGACCATGCAAAATTTTGATTGTTGTGCCATCCAGAGTTATACGAGGTAGGAAAAGTATTACCTTTCCATTGTTGCATACCATGAAAAGCGTTTGCCTGCTCCATGGATGGGTTAAATTGGCATTCATGGCCATAGTGGTCTTGTGTGCTGCACAGTTCGCATATAGGTGTAATCTCATTAACAGATGAAGTAGCATTAAATCGAAGAATAGATAGTTTATCAGTTAGAAGTGCTACCTGTTCGGCTAATTGTGACATTACACTTACATCCATGTTGTTGGTCGGAGCTTGTTGAGCAGCTCGTTTGGTTCCCCATTGAGTGTAGTTTTGAGTGATGCCTTCGATAAGGTCGTATGCTTCGTCTACACTTTTGTTCATCAGTGCGCCGCCAGCTGCGGCATCTACGGCCATCCGTGCATTGTAGTTCAATCTGCTATAAAATATTTGAACTACAAGCTAGTTCTCTAGTCCGTGATGCAGATATTTGATCAACAAGTCCTTGAATCGTTTCCAAGCATCGCAGAGAGATTCACCTACCTGCTGAGAAAAAGATGCAAGCTGGTTGCGATTTGAACGTCCCAAGTAGTGATTGACACAAGAGGAAAAGTGTATAACCATGGCCTCGCCTTCTCGCGAAGCGAGAAAGGAAAGAGCCTGAAACGAAGTGCATCCTGTGTTACTCCATGAATCTTGAAAGTATCGCAATGCTCAAGAAACATATGTAGATGTAATGATGGATCTTCAGTGGGAAGACCGCTGAGCTAGTTTTGTTGAACCAAATTTAAAAGTGCAGGTTTTATCTCAAAATTGTTTGATTCAATCGGTGGTCTAAGAATACTTGATTGCAACTCCATGCTGAGCGGGATTGCATAATCCTTGAGTCTCTTTTGGTCCTCCATTGTTGGTGTTCTTTGATGTCTTCAAAAGTTTGCAAGTTTTCCTTTGATCTAACCTGCCTTGCCTCGTAACGAAGTTGGCGCGTGGTTTTGACAGGTTTGTCCCTAATATCTAGCTTTGCACTACTGTCCCTGAAAGGTTAATGGTGCAAAGAAAAGAAGAAGAAGAAAAATAGAAGCAAGATTGAGAAGTAAAATTGACTTATATCAGCAAAAATTAATCTAAAAAGATGAATTACCGTTGTTCCCCGGCAACGGCGCCAAAAACTTGATCGCACCCGAAACAGTCGAGCGTCATGTGTAAAGTAATAAACCGCAAGTGAACAGTTGAACATTGCACACTTGAGGGTCGAATTCCACGAGGAACAAGCGTATTCTTCTTTCTAGCTTAATGGATCACTAATTAAGTCTAAATCAGTTGTGGGTGTGTTTTTCTACAGCTAAGCTCTCAATCTAGGGTTTGCAAGCTGGAATGAAAATCTAGGGTTTCGGGAGTTCCATAACTATCCGACGTAATTCTATCCAAGGTCCGAGGATTGTAAATAATTTCAATTGTTTTTCAAGAAAAATTAAGTTTCCAGTTTGGGTGTTGGGTCAACAGTCAAAGGATTGCTTCCATTGTCACGTTTGGTGAGAGTCTCTCTCCTGTTAAAGATCCCGCGTCAAAGCACTAAGGATTCAAGAACTCCGCTAAATTCTTGTTAAGACTCAACTGTTACGTCTGTTGTCGAAACAAAGAATTAGGGTTTGGAGGAAGAAAACATCAGGAAATTACTCCAAAACTTGAAATAAAAACCAAGGGAGAATCATGCCTTCCGGATTAGTTCATCCTAACCCTAGAGGGGATCTACTCATTAAAAGCCATAAGAATGCAGAAATAAAAATAACAATTAAATAAAAACTCATTTGATTGCTTGGAAATTGAAGTTGTCATCCTTTTCGGCTTACAAAAACAATAAAAATAGAGAAGGAGACTCTTCAAAACTGAAAAGTAGCTAAAAACTACTACTAAGCCTAAAGAAAGCATGTAAAAGAATGTCTAATAGAGCCAAAAGCTTCTCTATTGGCTTGACCACACGTGCACATCCCCATCCATACCATGTTCAGTGGTTCAACAACAGCGGTAAAATAAAGGTAACACAAACTGCAAGACTACAATTTTTCATTGGATCATACCATGATGTTGCTGATTTTGATGTAGTACCTATGCAAGCATGTTCACTTTTATTAGGCCGACCATGGGAATATGATACTGATGCAACTCATCATGGTAGAAGTAACAAATATACTTTTGTGCACAAAGAAAAGAAAATTACTTTACTTCCTATGACACCTTCTGAAATTGTGCACTTTGATAGAGAAAGAACTGAAAATGAGAAAAAGGAGAATGCTTTGAAATCTGAAAGTAAACAAATAGAGAAAAATGTTGGACCATCTAGCTCTAAGGCCGCTGAAATTAAGTTGAAGAGTGGAGTTCTCCTTGCAACCAAATCTGACCTTGCTGAAATTGAAGAGAATGATGTGATGTGCTATTCTTTGATATGCAAAGATGCTTTGTTTTCACTGGATGATATATCTAGCACTTTGCCCCCTCCTATCACTTACCTTTTGCAGGAGTATGAGGACGTTTTTCCCGCTGAGATACCCCCTGGGCTGCTACCAAATAGAGGTATTGAGCACCAAATCGACTTGATTCCGGGAGCATCATTACCAAACCGTGCTGCATACAGGACAAATTCAGAGGAGACAAAGGAAATTCAGCGACAAGTCCAAGAGCTTTTGGACCGCGGGTATGTACGAGAAAGCCTTAGTCCTTGCGTTGTTCCTGTGCTTTTGGTTTCAAAGAAAGATGGTAGTTGGCGTATGTGTGTAGATTGTAGAGCCATTAACAATATTACAATAAGGTATCGTCATCCTATTCCTAGGTTAGACGACATGCTTGATGAGTTAAGTGGTTCTATTGTTTTCACAAAGGTTGACTTGCGTAGTGGATACCACCAAATAAGAATGAAATTGGGAGATAAATGGAAAACTGCATTTAAAACTAAGTTCGGGCTTTATGAGTGGTTAGTAATGCCTTTTGTTTTAACTAATGCTCCGAGCACTTTCATGCGTTTGATGAACGAGGTTTTATGTGCTTTCATTGGAAAATTTGTGGTGGTTTACTTTGATGATATCTTGATCTATAGCAAGTCTTTGGATGCACATGTTGGGCATTTGCGTGTTGTTTTTAACGCTCTGAGGGATGCATGCTTGTTTGGTAATCTTGAGAAGTGCACCTTTTGCACGGATCGAGTTTCTTTTCTTGGATATGTTGTTACTCCACAGGGAATCGAAGTGGATGAAACAAAAATTGAAGCTATCAAGAGCTGGCCGACCCCTGAGACGGTCACCCAAGTGCGTGGTTTTCATGGTCTTGCAGGTTTCTATCGATGCTTTGTGAAAGATTTCAGCACCATTGCCGCCCCGCTGAATGAGTTGACAAAGAAGGGCGTTCCTTTCCGATGGGGACCAGCACAAGAACAAGCTTTCAACACTCTTAAGGAGAAGCTTACACATGCACCTCTACTCCAACTTGCAGATTTTGGTAAGACTTTTGAAATAGAATGTGATGCTAGCGGAATTGGAATAGGAGGAGTGCTGCTGCAAGAAGGTAAGCCTGTTGCCTACTTTAGTGAGAAGTTGAATGGGCCATCTCTAAATTACTCCACTTATGATAAGGGATTGTATGCTTTAGTGCGAGTTTTGGCAACTTGGCAACATTATCTTTGGCCTAAGGAATTTGTTATTCACTCTGATCATGAATCTTTGAAACACATTAGAAGTCAAGGAAAACTGAATAAACGACATGCTAAATGGGTTGAATTCATAGAGTCATTTCCATATGTCATTAAACATAAGAAGGGAAAAGAAAATGTTATTGTTGATGCTTTGTCTAGGCGTTATACCATGTTGTCACAACTAGATAACAAGATTTTTGGCCTAGAAATGATCAAAGAGTTATATGCCACTGATTTGGATTTTAAAGAAGCTTTCGATTTTGTAAGGAAGGGAGAACATGGAATAAATATGTGCTAAATGATGGATTGCTTTATCGTGCTAACAAGCTATGCGTTCCAACTAGCTCCATTCGCCTTTTATTTTTGCAGAAAGCACATGGAGGTGGTTTGATGGGTCATTTTGGAGTGAAGAAAACTGAAGATGTGCTGTCCACTCACGTCTTTTGGCCCAAGATGAGACACGACGTCGAATGCTACGTGTCATGCTGCACTACTTGCAACAAAGCTAAGTCTCGCTTAAATCCACATGGTCTTTATATGCCTCTTCCTGTTCCTTGCGCTCCTTGGGAGGGCATTTCGATGGACTTTGTTTTAGGATTTCGTACGACCAAGAGGGGGAGGGATAGTATTTTTGTGGTTGTGGATAGTTTTTCTAAAATGGCACATTTCATACCTTGTCATAAGAGTGATGATGCTACACATATTGCTGAATTGTTTTTCCGTGAGATTGTACGCATACATGGAGTGCCAAACACTATTGTTTCAGATCGTGACGCGAAGTTTTTGAGTCATTTTTGGAGAAGCTTGTGGAATAAATTGGGTACGAAGCTACTGTTTTATACTACATGTCATCCCCAAACAGATGGACAAACTGAGGTTGTCAACCGCACATTGTCCACCATGTTGCGGGCTGTTCTAAAGAAGAATTTGAAGATGTGGGAAGAGTGTTCACCACACATTGAGTTTGCTTATAACAAATCGGTACACTCCACCACCAAGGTAAGTCCTTTTCAGGTAGTGTATGGTTTTAACCCTCGTGCTCCAATTGATCTTTTGCCTTTGCCTACATCTGAGAGAATGAATTTTGATGCTAAAAAGCGCGCTGAATTTGTACTCAAACTGCATGAAACAACTAAGAAAAACATAGAGCGAATGAATGAAAAGTATAGGATTGCGGGCAGTCAAGGTAGGAAAGAAGTAAAACTTGAACCGGGTGATTTAGTTTGGTTACACTTGAGAAAAGATAGGTTTCTAGAACTACGAAAGTCTAAACTAATGCCTCGAGCTGATGGTCCTTTTAAAATACTTGAGAAGATTAATGATAATGCATATAAGCTTGAGTTGTCTGTAGATTTTGGGATTAGTCCCACATTTAACATTTCAGATTTGAAGCCGTACTTGGGAGAGGAAGACGAGCTTGAGCCGAGGAAGACTCCACTTCAAGAGGGGGAGGATGATGAGGACATTACTCCTTCGGATACACGCATCAACCATAATCTTCCGCTTGTTACACAAGGACCAATAACGCGTGGCCGAGCCTGATTGTTGCATTGCCAGGTGAACTCATTCCTAAGTTTGTATATATATGATTTTGACAATGGTTTACTACCTAATGGTGATAATATTGTACTTAGGAACCATGGAGAGGACCAGCAAGGATGCGAGGACCAGCAAGGAGCCCAAGTCAAGTTGGAGTCCAAGACGGATTCGAGTTGGAGTCTGGTTCGGCTATCCAGGAGCAGTCTGCCTTCAAACAAATATAACTCCCTCATACAAAGTCCTATTGGAACGTTCTTATAGTCCACGGAGAAGCCCACAATGAGATCTTTCGAATGGATCTAGCCGCACATCCAAATTCCTTCTGGATTACCAGAAATTAATAAAACAAGTTTCGACCAGATTCTGATTCGGCCAAGTCGGTGCTGCGACACCTTGTTTCGGGCCTTCGGCCCATGTATTCCCTAGTAGGGCGTGAGAAACCCTAGCCACGCCGCCTTTTCATATACTCAGTAGTCGTCACTATTTAGATTTGGATTTTGCTTAGATTATTCTGCCATTGTAGTTTCGCCGAACTCGGTTTTTGAAATCCCAACTCGTGAGCTTAATACAATTCACAATTTAGTTGCTTCTTCTTCGTTCTTGCTTGTGTTCTCGATTTGCAGCAGGAACAAGCCTTCATGGCGAGGTCAATCCGTGCGTGTGCGTGGTTGATAACCAAAGGAGCTGTGGTGTAGCGGTTGCAGGTTTTGGATCGGTTCTAGATTAAAAGCCGGATCGTCAACGTCGAGTTCTCCCCCAATCGACTTACCATACCTGTCGGAAGATCAGGCACCGTTTCCCATCACTCAAGACGAGTCTCACCAACTAGAACACAACATAAAGGATCTTGGCAACCATCAGAATAGTTCACAGGAGAGTAGGGTGCAATTAAACAATTTTTGAAGCGATCGAAAAGTAAACAAGATAGCATTCAACCAAAGTTTGCAAGCATTTATCATTCAACTAAATCTATTTTCTTTACAGTCATTCCAAGAAACAATGTAGGAGGGAGAGAGAGGAATGTGAGAAGGGATTTTTTCCTATGGTTGTCAGCAAAGCTGAGCCACAAAGGAAGTCCAAGATTGAGGTCGAGGTCGCGGTCGAAGATGTGGTCGAGGTCGCGGTCAAAGAAAGGAGCTGTTGCCGTAGTGGGGATGGTGGCGCGGAGCACATACAGTGTGAGTCGGTGATAATGCGAATAGGTGACAGCGGGTTTGAGTGGCAAAAGCGGCGACGCAAATCCAGCAAGGAACACTGATCTGCCGAGAGAGGCGGTGCCTGAGGAGAGCAGCGATGAAAGAACGGAGAAGAAGAAGAGAAGAGGAGAAAGAAGGAGGAAGGAGGAGTAGAGGTGGTGAGGGAAAAAAAGGTAATTGTGGAGGTGAAGCCGAGAGGAAAAAGAAGTAGGAGGAAGAATAAGAAGAAAGGAGAAGGAAGCGGGAGGAGAAGAAAGAGGAGGAAAACGAGGGAAAGAAAGGTGAGCTCATCGGCGGTGAGGACGAATGGGAAGGAGGAGACAAATTGTGGTGAGAGAGGATGAAAGGGGAGGAGACAGGTGATCACACCTGAAACGGTCGAGCGCGATGTGTTAAGTAATAAACCGCAAGTGAATGGTTCAACATTAAGCATTTGAGGGTCGACTTCCACGAGGAACAAGCGTATTTGTCTTTCTAGTTTAATGGATCACTAATTAAGTCTAAACAAATTTTGAGGGTTGTTTTTGTACAACTAAGTCTATCAATCTAGGGTTTGCAAGTTGGAATGAAAATCTAGAGTTTTAGGAGTTCCATGACTATCCAGCTTAATTCTATCCAAGGTTCGAGTATTGTAAGTTAATTTCAATTCTTTTCCAAGAAAAATTAAGTTTCCAGTTCGGGGAGTTGGGTCAACAGTTAGAGGATTGCTTCCACTGTAACGTTTGGCGAGAGCCTCTCTCTTGTTCAGGATCTCGCATCAAAGCGCTAAGGATTCAAGAACTCCCCTAAATTCTTGTTGAGACTCAACTGTTACGTCTGTTGTCGAAACAAGGAAGTAGGGTTTGGAGGAAGAAAACATCAGGAAATTACTCCAAAACTTGAAATAAAGGCTGAGGTATACTCATGCCTTCCGGATTAGGTCATCCCTAACCCTAGAGGGGATCTACTTGCTAAAAGCCATAATAATGCAGAAATAAAAATAACAATTAAATAAAAACTCACTTGGTTGCTTGGAAATTGAAGTTGCCGTCCTTGCCGGCTTACAAAAGCAATGAAAATAGAGAAGGGGGCTCTTCTAAACTAAAAAGTAGCTAAAAACTACTACTAAAGCCTAAAGAAAGCATAAGAGAGCTTGTCTAATTGAGCCAAAAGCTTCTCTGTTTATAGTATACAGGTAAACGTGCCAAAAACATCTCCTTGACATGCATGCAATGAAGTCTGGCTTCAAACGGTGCGAGAACGGATAAATCTGAGTCAAAATTGACCAGATTCGACCAACTCTGATCCAATACGATTAAAAATGATTAGATTCGGCTAAAACCAACCAAACCCAACCAGTTTGAGTCAAAACCGGATCAAAACAGCTCAAATACGACCAGTCCTAGTCAAACCTGCATCAGAACGGCCCAATTACGACCAGTCCTGGTCAAACCCGACTCAAAACGACCAGTTTGGATCAAAACTAATCAAAATAGAATAGCTAAAAGCCGAAGAATCCAATTCAAAGATGACCAGGACACGTGGCACAATCGCGGCTATGCATGCGTCATGATCGAAATTGAATCGAACACGTCTGGGACACATGCTGCAATTATGACCTGACACGTGTCGTAATCGAAACTGAGTTTTGGCTACGTTGTATTCGACCATGTCTCTTTTTTGAGTACACGTCCTTTTTCACCCAAATTTGGATGGATAAAGTCTTTTACCTACCAATTCGACCTCGACCAGGCCTTTTTGCTTGTCCAATTAAGTTTCTTGGTCGTAAGAGGCTCAAATGTGGTCGAATCCTTCCCAAATTTGGTAGGTTTGATCCCTAAAACATGATGAATAAAACCGTGAAAGCAATTTGTGAAAATAATCAAAATTTACACATAAAATGTCACATCAATGGAGTTTTAAGCATGATTTTGCATGTTTTAATACTGAACCTAGAGTAAAAATGCTACCAAGTTAGCACTTATCTACAGGTGGCTCACCGGAGGGTGAGAAGAGGAAAAAGAAAAGAGGGGGGAGAAGACTGGCGGCTCACCGCTGGCGTAGACCTTGGCGCCGGCGGCAAACATGCCAGGGCCGAGGGAGGAAGTGAGGATTTTGGGTATGTTCCAGGCCAAATCGAAACAGTGGCGGCTATGGCATTTTTACTATTTTGACTATTTTGCAAAAAGGCCCTCGGTGTTTTGAGTAATTGCATTGAGTCCCTCCGAGTTAGGGTTTAGGTTTTTTATGTCTTGGCTGGTTTGCAATTAGGGGCTCGATTTTGGGAATAGCAATTAGGTCCTAGGCCGCTAGGTTTTTAGGGTTCTGGCCTCCCGAAGACTTTGATTCCGACGCAGTCAACTCCTACACGTCTGCAGCAACACGTACTTCTGTTTGAAATCATATGTTGGCTAGATCCAATCGATGAAGTTCGTCCATTTAACTAAAGATCACCCAAATTGCGTCGACCTGTAATTAAAATAAACAAAACACACAGTTGAGGTCGAACGACAGCAAATACAGCTATATTTAAGTATTTGATGATTTTTATGACTAAGATGAGCATGAATGAAGGGAAAATGTCTAAAAAATAAGCACATATATGAGAATTATCATCCCCCCAAGCTTGAAGTTTTGCTTGCCCTCAAGCAAATAAAATCAGTGAATGAAGAAGACAATAAGTAATGCATGAATGCGACGATCTAGTGCATTATAACTGTTTATTCTTGTCGGGGAAAAAGTCCCAGACGCCTCCTGTGGAAAGTCCCGAAGGTCTCCTATGGAAAGCCACAGGCGCCTCCCGTGAAAAGTCTCGGAGGGCTCCCGTGGAAAGCCACGGATGCCTCTCGGGGAAAGTCCTGGACGCCTCTCGTGGAAAGTCTCGGAGGGCTCCCGTGGAAAGCCATGGAAGCCTCCCGTTGAAAGCCGCAAACGCCTCCCGTGGAAAGTCACGGATGCCTCCTGTGGGAAGTGCCGGAGGGCTCCCGTGGAAAGCCATGGACCCCTCCCATGGGAAGCTACGGACGCCTCCCGGGGAAGACCGCAGATGGGTGACGTCATGGGTACCTCGGGAACTAGCGTGGACACATGTCAAGCATCCAAGCCCTTCGCTGGATGAAAAGACGATAACACCCCTCGATCCAGCGATCATAGCTAGGGGCTTTTGGTCTTTTTGCATCTTTTGAGGCCTATATATACCCCCTTTTGTACCTCATTTGTAACTAGACTCAAATTCATTTTACACACTCAAAGCAATCGACATGCCTTGGAGACCTCTCTCCCTGAAAGAGAACCTCCCTAGTGGACTCACGTCCGGGGGGGTGCCGACAAGACTAGGGTTCCCACTGGGACCTGAACCTGTATAAATTCATCCCGTCAATCTCTGTGATTGCCCGATGGGAGGTGACCGGTCGCACGGTCAGCTCGCGTCACTGTACACGTGTTACCCATGTCTAAAAATCTGCCGTGGTATTTTTAATACCACGACAGTTGGCGCCGTCCATGGGGACTACGTGACGATTCGCCATGACTCCCCCAAGAATGAGGGCTCGTGCTCTCTCCCACTCCGGTGACGCTGGTCTCAGTGACTTGGCTCCACCCCTAAAAGACGCTGTCGTCATGGTGCCCCCATCCGGGGAGTCCCGGAGTTAGGCGCCTCCTCCTCCTCCCGTCTTCACTGGGGGGGGACCCTACACCAAGCCCGGTGACTACGACCGTGTTGGCGGGGACTAGCGCCCCCCAAACAACTATCCTGGCTCCAGGAGACCCATTGTTCAGGGCCTTGGTCGAGGGCCAGTTCCATGACCAGCACACCTTGGAGAAGCTGTTACGCGTCTTAGTGTGGCTCCCGACTCCCGTTTATCCGTCCCTGTTCCCTTTTATAGGGGCACCACCACCGTTTTTTATGGGGCACCCGGCTGCTCTCCCCTTTCCAGGAGCTTACCCCACGCCGGTAAGTTTGCCTGCGTTGGTTGTCGCTGTTGCGCCTGGAACGCTTCCCGCGCTGGGAGCCCTCCTCAGGCAAGTGATCGCCCACATGTTCGGAGCCGTCCCCAGGTTAGTGGGCGCTGGTGCAGCAGGCACCTTTTCAGTGCCAGGCCCGACTCTCGCCTCGGGCCCTCTCCCCTCGTTAATCCCCGTCGCTGCCTCGGACACATGCCCGGTGGTGGTCCCAGTTTGCGCGCCAGTGACATCCTCTAGGCCGACTACCCATGCGCACCAGCTCCCCCCTCCCCTAGGATCGACCGCAAGAGCTGCCCCGGCGGACCAGGCCCGCTTCCCCCGGGAGGAGGTAGAACGCATGCGTACGGTAGGTACTGAGAAGACTCCCTCCTGCCGCTGATCGGAGCCACCGCCGTAGCAAAAACCGCGCCTCGCCCACAGCTCTCGGGAAAACCGGGGAAAGAGGCCAGCTCAGGAAGCCACTGTCGCTTCGAGGGGGGGGGAGCCCAAAATTCAAGAGGTCAGCTCAACCAACCCGGAGGAGAAGAGGCGTTACCGTCGAGCGGGCGGCCCTCTGGGCCCTTTGCCCGACTCCGACAACGAGTGCCCTTCCCTTGCCAAGGGGGATGACGACCTGTGGTTTCCCTGGGAAGTTGAGGGGATAACCAACCGTTGTGTCTCTACCTCCGGTGCATCTGGTGGCCGCAGTCGTACCGTCCGCCGCACATCGAGCACTACAACGGTGAGGCCGATCCTTACGAATTTGTGCAGGTATACTCTACGGCCATCTCGGCGGTTGGGGGGATGAGACGGTGCAGTGCAACATCTTCCCCATCTACCTCTCGGGAATCGCCCGGTCATCATTTTATAACCTAAAGGCGGGGTCAATCAAGTCCTTCGTGCAACTCAAGCGTGAGTTTTGCGCAAAATTCTAGGGGAGCTACATACACCCCCTGGACTCATCATAGCTCTACACTGTCAGGCAGAAAACACCATCCAGAGCTTTTTCAAGCGCTTCACTCAAGTAAAGAGCAAGGTGGCTCATGTCCCCGACTCCACGGTCATCAAGGCCTGCAAGAGCGGGCTCCTCCCTGGGGAGCTCCACCGAAGGCTCTCCCGTAGTTGCCCCAACTCAGCGGACGAGCTCTTCAACGTGCTTGAGAAATACGCTTGAGCCGAGGAGGACAACCTCTGGAAGAAAAACTAGGGGGTACCCGCCTCCGCCGAGCGGGAGGCCAAGGACCTCTCCAAGTGCCCCAAGAGGGGCAATCGCAGCGAGCCATATCCTTGGGACACTTTTGTCCTCGAGGACGGAGGCGGCTCACGCAAAGCCAATAAGGGCAGCCGTCCCCCCTCCGGGCCGAAAGGCAATGCGGCGGGGGGGGGGCAGTCCTCCCGTAACAGGGAGGGCCCGAAACACGGCGGCAAGGAGGGCATAGCCAAACTATGGTGTTCCTTCCACAAGTCTACTACCCACGCCACTCGGGAATGCAACCAGCTCCTGCAGCACTTCGCTGCATACCTCGACCAGCGTGGGCAGTGGGGGGAGCCCTGCTTCCTTGCCCCCTCCGACAGCTTTGGCGGCTCTCCCTGCTCCCTCAGGGGAGCAGCAAAGATAGGCACAGGAAAGGGGCTCAAACAAGGAGGTATCTTTCCAAACTTCCTAGAGATGGTAAACGTCATCACAGGAGGATCTGCCTCAGGGCGGGACTCCAAGCGCCAGCGTAAGGAGTACATGCAGGAAGTAAAGGTGGTGGGGGTGCTGAACACGTCCTGACCACCAAAGTGGTCGGACGTCCCCCTCACCTTTACAGTGGAAGACGCGTGCGGGGTTCGCTTCCCCCACGACGATGCACTCATCGTCTCCGCTACCATTTTAAACTGCCAACTGGCACTCATCCTCGTCGACGGCGAAAGCGCCGCAGACATCCTATACCTGAAAGCGTTCAGGGAAATGCAGGTGGATGAGAAACTGCTTCAACCCGTAGCCGGACCCCTACAGGGCTTCGTCCCACGGAAGACTATCTACCCGGAGGAGAAGGTCGACCTTCCCATAACCATCGACACCCCGGACAACTATCGGACAGAGATGGTCTGGTTCGATGTAGTGGATCTCCCCTCTTCGTACAATGCGATCTTGAGGAGAACCACGATCAACTGTCTGGGGGCTACGATCCACCAGAGCTATCTCTGTGTGAAGATCCCTAGGCCTCGTGGCATAATCACAGCCCAAGGCGACCAGGACACGGCCCATTCTCACTATGAGCGCGCCACCGCGACGATCAGGGACATCGACCTGATCAAGGCCACAGTGGAGGGAAGCTCCTCCCCACCTCTAGATACCCCGGTTGTTCCCTCCAGGAAGTTTCTCCCAAAACCGCGCCCAGAGGGGGACCTCCGGAAGATCTGGGTTTTCCCAGGGGACGGAGAGAAGATCATTAAAATCGAGGTAGACCTCCCTGACGAGCACGCGGAGCAGCTAGCAGTTTTCCTCCGCGAAAATTCCGACGTCTTCGCAAGGAAACCCGCAGACATGCGGGGCATCACCTGGTACGTCATCGAGCACAAGCTTGCTGTAACACCTGGCCGCCCCCTAGTGAAGTACAAATTAAGGAAGCTCTCCCTCCAGCGCCAAGAAGCTATCAAGGCCGAGGTCGCAGGCTTCGAGAAGAGGGGTTCGTTCGGGAGGTTTGCACCCAAAGTGGCTGGCGAACCCCATCTTCGTGAAAATGTCCAATGGAAAGTGGAGGATGTGCATGGACTTCATTGACCTCAACAAGGCTGGCCCAAAGAAAAACTTTCCACTCCCGCAGATTGACCAGCTGGTGGATTCGACCGCGGGGTGTGAGCTCATGAGCTTCCTGGATGCATACTCGAGCTACTACCAAGTCCGGATGGCCAAGGGGGACGAGGAAAAGATGAGTTTTATAACTCCCCTTGGCACCTTCTGCTATGTTCACATGCCCTTTGGATTCAAGAACACCGGGGCAACCATCCAGCGCCTCATGTCCCTGGTCCTCGGGGACCAAATCGGCCGCAACATAGAGGTCTACTCGACAACGCGGTTGTCAAAAGCTTGCACGTGACCATACACCTCGAAGACTTAGCGGAGACCTTCCGCAACCTCCGTGAGTATGGGTTGAAGCTCAACCCAGAAAAGTGTGCATTCGGCGTGCAAAGAGGGAAGCTGGTTGGCTTCCTTGTGTCCCAGCGGGGCGTAGAGTCCAACCCCGAAAAAATTCGGGCGCTGTTGGACATTAATCTGGGAAGATCTCAGGTCGAGTTCAAAACAGATTCGCTACCACAGAAATGTTTACGACTTTGGAAATGTTTGCGACCTTGGGAAGGATTCGATCTCTGGTCGAAATTATAGTCCGATCCAAATATATATATATAACTAAGTCTTATATATTAGGTTTAGTTAGTTATATGAGTCTAATACGTTTAGGTTACTGAGTCTGATACGTACTCATACGATTGGACTATAAATACCTTGTGATAGGTCTAGTTTAGGTCATCAAATATTATTACAGCCTTGGATCATATGTCCAGCTTATAGTTCCTTCGACGTAGGCAAGTGTGTCTAACGTTCGACGAGTAAACCTCTCTTTGAAATAAAGAGTTGTGCAATTTCTTTGAGCTGTGTTTTCGATCATCCTTTGGGTTTCAGTACTTTCGTGTAAGATCCCGTTATTCCACATATTAGAATCTGGGCGAGCCTAGTGCGAAAACCAAGGCTAGGTCTCAAACGGATCAAGTTGGTATCAGAGCGACTTTCCTATTCTGTAGATGGTGAAGACTCACTAGGGTTACAAAACCTCCTGCGAAACTTCAAGCGATCAATTGACGGTTCCTACAGCTGCGTCTCTGACAATGTCTGACGATACCTCCGTTCAAGCTAACCTAGCCGAACTAGTGGCTAAGCTCTCCACCGACATGGAAATCGTGCTTGCTTGGATTAAGCAGTAGGCCATGATTGTACCTCCTGAAGTAGGGAAGGTTATGGGTGTGAAGACTGGTGAAGACTTGCGTAGGGCAGATGAAGATGAAGACAAAGGCGACCACAAGACCGACGACCTTGCGAACACCTCCTTAGTTGTCAAATCTTTTAAGGTCGATGCTAAGATTGATATACCCATATATGATCAGGAGATCGATGTCGAGAAGCTAGACTCATGGATCGATCAACTTGGGACCTACTTTGACCTAAAAGGGTTCAGTAGCGCTCAAAAGGTGAAGTTTGCACCTTTGAAGATGAAAGACCACGCTAAGACATGGTGGAAGGCACTTGTCACCAGTGGTGAAGCTGATGACCTTGTGTGGGGTCAATTGAAGTGACTCCTAAGACAAGAATTCTACCCGATGGGTTATCTCGAGGTGAGATGGGATCGTTGGCACCGATTGTACCAACGGCGCGACCAATCTGTCCAGGACTACGCGACGGAGTTCCGGAGACAATCTATGGTCCTTGGAATCTCACTTTCTAACACCCATATGTTCAAAAAATACACGTCTGGACTTCAGAAGATAATCAGTGCTGAGCTAAGCCTATTCAGAGTTCAAGACATCTCGATCGCGAGCACGACTGCTTTGGCGATTGAGAAGAAGATAAGACCCGCAACAACAAGAACGTGAGGGAGATTTCAACCACGACGAGCTCCTGAGAGGGTACCCACGATATGGGTAACACTTGTGAGCATTGTCATGTTGCTGGGCACACAAAAGAGAAGTGTTATAAACTTCATCCTGAACTGCGACCAGAAAGAACAAGGAGGGATGAACTAAGTACACGAACAACTATGGTTACTTCTCTTCCCCTCGCAGAGGAAATCATCCAGTTGGATTCGGTTGAAAAGGTGGACATGACTCTAATGGCAATGCCGAAGGGGAAAGGTTCAGGTTCATCAATTGACCACAACCCGATAGAGGAATTGTTCACTGTTAACGTACAGGTGAAGCACGAGATGGTCGCAGCCATCTTCGACCTCGGAAGCCAAAAGAATTTGGTCTCCGTCGGGCTGGTTCGATGACTTGGTTTGCAAACAACTGATCATCTTCGACCATATCCTCTGGGATGGTTCACTTTCGACGTGAATCGGCAAATCGAGAGTCAGTGTACCCTAAAGTTTGCAATATCTGCTCGTTACATCGACCAGATTCAATGCAATGTCATCCCCATCGATATTTGCCAAGTATCTTTGGAAGTCCGTTCTTGTACGATCGTGACGCCCATTACCACCGAAGAGCTCAAGAGTACGACCTCACAAAGGATGGGACGAAGTTCATCATCAATAAAAATGACCACGTCGACACCAAGAACTTGTTGACAGAAATCAGGCGAAACAGATTGTCAATGTATGCTCAAAGTGTGTGCTGAGTGTGATGCGTCCAGTTAAGTAGGAGAATTGTGTTGCATCAAGTATGGAAAGTGGTGGTTGTTTGGCGACCTTGCCTGAAAAAACAACGTGCTGTTCGTAGAGGTACATAGTCGATCACCACAATGACTAGTCAAAAATGACATGCAACTTGTCTCTACGGCGCCACTGTTCAAACTTCACAATCCTAGCTTTGGGATCAGTGATGGTATCAACCTCGACAAGGGGAAGGCTATCCACGAGTGGCCAAGGTCACAATCCATGACGGAGGTGCCAAGCTCCATGAGCGTCTATCCATACATTCAATCAGACAATTGTAGCATTGCTCATTGTGTGTTTGTTTCAAGGCTCCAAGTCGTTCTCTACATCTTCATAGTTGGTCACCAATGGGAGTTGGCTCCTTCTCAATAGGGGAGTCATGATCCGGGAGGATTTTTGGTCAAGTTCAAAACGGATTCGCGACCACGAAAAGGTTTACGACTTTGGAAAGGTTTGCGACCTTGGAAGGATTCGATCTCTGGTTGGAATTATAGTCCGATCCAAATATATATATATAACTAAGTCTTATGTATTAGGTTTAGTTAGTTATATGAGTCTAATAAGTTTAGGTTATTGAGTCTGATACGTACTCATATGATTGGACTATAAATACCTTGTGATAGGTCTAGTTTAGATCATCGAATATTATTACAGCCGTGGATCATATATCCAGCTTATAGTTACTTCGACGTAGGCAAGTGTGTCTAATTAATGTTCGAGGGTAAACCCCTCTTGAAATAAAGAGTTTTACAATTTCCTTGAGTTGTGTTTTCGATCATCCTTTGGGTTTTGGTACTTCCGAGTAAGATCCCGTTATTCCGCATATTAGAATCTGGGCGAGCCTAGTGCGAAAACCAAGGCTAGGTCTCAAACGGATCAGACATACCCCCGCCACACTCGGTGAAAGACGTACAACGACTTACCGGCCGCCTAGCTGCGTTAAGCCACTTCGTCTCGCGGTCAGGAGAACGCGGCCTTCAATTCTTCAAGATCCTCTGGGATCTCGAGGGTTTCAAATGGACCCCCGAGGCCCAGGTGGCTTTCGATGACTTGAAGAAATATCTCACGAGCCCCCCGATTCTCTTGAGCCCCTCTCCGGGAGAGCCCCTGCTCCTTTACCTCGTAGCCACCCCGGTCGCCATGAGTGCGGTACTGGTAAAGGAGTTGGATGGGTAGCAACGCCCCGTGTACGACGTGAGCGAAGCCCTCCAAGGGGCTAAGACACGGTACACGGAGATGGAGAAGATCTGCTATGCCCTCCTGATGGCGTCCTGGAAGCTCCACCATTTCTTCCTGGGACACCCAATCACATTCCCGTCCTCCCTTCCTCTAGGGGAGGTGTTACAAAACAAAGAGGCCACCAGCCGAATAGGGAAATTGGGGCCGAGCTGGCCCCCTTCTCCCTCTCCCTCATGGGCCATTCCGCCATCAAACCACAAGTCCTTGCCAACTTCGTGGAGGAATGGACCCCTGCCCATGAGACAGGGGGGGACTCCCCCGTCAACCCGCCTCGGCGCGACGACCATTGGACGCTTAAGTTCGATGGCTCCCTGTGTCTCGCTGGGGTTGGGGCGGGGGTTGTCCTTCCTAGCCCCAAGGGAAGGTCATCGGAGTACGCAGCAAGGCTCAAGTTCCCTGGCATGAACAATGTCGCTGAGTACGAGGCCCTGCTGCTGGGGTTGCACCTCGCGGGCTCCCTGGGGATTCGTCGCCTCCTGGTCAAGGGGGACTCCCAGCTCGTGGTTTGCCAAATGGATAAGTCATACTTGTGCCATCACACGAACATGAGTCTGTAATTGGGGGAAGTACTCAAGATGGAGAAATACTTCGAGGGCCTGGAGGCCCGGCATATCCCCCGGAGGGACAATGACCATGCCGATGCCTTGGCACGGGCAGCCAGTGCTTGGGGACCCCTTCCTGGAGATCATCACCAAGCCTTCAGTGACCACCCCTGACCCAGACAGCGAGCCCCGCGACATGATCTCTGAAATCATCCGAGCAGAGTCGTGGATGGATCCCCTCGTCTCCTTCATAAGGGGGAGGGGGAACCCCCCAACGGTGTCACAGGCCAAGCGCCTCCTTGTGAAGGCACGGGCGTACCTCTTACTGGAGGGGAGACTCTACAAGCGGGGAGCTTCGGCCTTGCTCCGTTGCCTCCCGTGGATAGAGGGACTCCATCTTCTCGAAGACATACACGCAGGGACCTGCGGTTCTCACCTGGCCCCTCGTGCGATCGCAGCGAAGGTTATCCGCTAGGGCTTCTACTGGCCTACTGTGGTCTGCAACGCGCGAGACCTTTTATCCACATGCGAGGCCTGTTAGAAGATGGCGAAGGGTTCCAAACTACCCTCTGTAACACTGTAGACCATCTTGATTAATTGTCCCTTCACACGTCGGGGGATGGATCTCCTCGGTCCCTTTCCCCCGGCGCTGGGAGGCTACAAGTATGTGGTGGTCGCTGTGGATTACTTCTCCAAGTGGGTGGAGGTTGATCCCTTGGCCATCATCACCTCCCAGGCAGTACAGCGGTTCTTCTGGAAGAACATCGTCTGTCGTTTTGGGGTTCCCCGAGAAATCACCATCGACAATGGAACTCAATTCGACTCGGCGCATTTCCAGGAGTTCTGTGAAACCTTAGGCATCACCCTCCACTTTGCTTCTGTAGCTCACCCCTAGAGCAACGGAGCGATCGAAAGGGTTAACAGCGTGATCCTATAGGGATTACGCCGGTGACTTGAGCAGGCTGCCTCCCGGTGAGGCGCATGGGCGGAGGAGCTTCCCAGCGTCCTCTGCTCCATGCGCACGACCCCAAATTGGGCAACTAGGCGTACCCCATTCTAGCTCGTATATGGGGCCGAGGTGGTCCTCCCCTCGGAGATTGGTTTTCGATCACTGCAAGTTGAGCTCTTGCACAGAGCTACTGCCGCAGTGTATCAAGGCAACGAAGAAAACCAGCGGATAGAAGTTGACCTCGTCAAAGAGGAGCGCGACAGAGCGCTCCTCCGTCATGCCATCTACGAGCGCGAAATGGCGCGCGCTTACAATTAGAGTGTCCATGCGAGAGCTTTCCGCCTTGGGGACCTTGTCCTCAAGCGCGTGATAGACCCCCAAGCCCAGGGAAAGCTCAGCCCTAAGTGGGAAGGCCCATACAGGATCACTACAGTCCTGGGCTCGGGGGCTTACAAGCTCTCCAATCTTGAAGACCAAGAGCTGAAGCACACTTGGAATATAAACTTGCTCCGCAAGTTCTACATCTAGCCTCCAGACTCGCTCCCTCCCCCATTGCGGTATCGTAGGGGGAGGCGTTGTACTCACTGTTCCCTCCCCCATCGCGGTTTTGTGGGGGGAGGCGTTGTACTTTTTTCAATACAAGTGGTTTTCTTATGCAGTTTTGTCTCCTTTACGAATTTTCATCTTACTGCCTTCAAGGCAATACCCTCTCCGTGAGGACGCCCTCTTCACAAGGATGCCCTCCCAGTGAGGACGTAGGCTATCGCAGCCTAAAAGCCCCTACAACGGGAGCCCCACTCCCGTAGGGAGGCTTACAGTAACCCCTCGTGGACTGAGGGGGTAAGCGGCAACCCAGTTCCCATGAACTACGGTAACGAGTCAATTTGAGAGACTAGTCCCCCCTCAAACACTCAACAGCCTGTTATAGAGCTCGCCCTCCTCCGGGAGCGTATATCGGGCCCTCGGAATTTTTCGACCAAAAAATTTTTCGTCCGGCTCCCGTGCCACGGCGACCGGGGGAAATTTCTTAACCAAGCCCTTGGAATTTTTCGACGGCGACTGGGGGAAATTTTTAACCAGGCCCTCAAAATTTTTTGACCTGAAAAATCTTTGTCCGGCTCCCGTTCCACGGCGACCAGGGGAAATTTTTTAACCGAGACATCGGAATTTTTCGACCGGAAAGTTTTCATTTGGCTCCTGTTCCATGGCAACCAGGGGAATTTTTTTAACCGGGCGCTCGGAATGTTTCGATCGGAAAATTTTCGTCCAATCCCATTCCACGGCGACCGGGGGAAATTTTTTTAATCGGGCCCTCGGAATTTTTCTACCGGAAAAATTTTCGTCCAGCTCCGTTCGACGACGACTCTCATTCCTCACCCACAACGCGTAATATTAAACTACCCCCCGCTGTGGGGGGGGGGGACTACGCCAGATCCAGCGAGCGTTTTGGAAAAATCAACAGAAACAACAAGGGAAAATCCTTTATTAATTGGACATCGAGTCGGGGAACAACCCCCCCTGATGGGCTAAGGCGTCCCCGAGATGATAACGCCCGGGCACACGGGATAAAACCCGGGGAGTTAAGCTCCCATGGGAAAATACCTCGGAGGACATCCCCCTCCTGTGAGCAACTACACCTAATATTCTTGGAGGCCTTCCGACAACTCCCGGGATATGTCCTTGTACAAGCTCCTCACTCACCGGAAGGCCCTTCGAACGAGATCCTCCGGCCAATACTTGTAGCCGGCTGGGGGGTGTATCCGAAGTAGCGGGACCCTGGCTTTGGAGGAGAAAACTCGGTGCGACAATTGTTGAAATTGTCTAAATGCCACTCTGGGAGCCACCGCAGCCGGATTGGTTGGCCCGTCAGTTGTTCCCCCGGTGGCGAGGCTCAACAAATTAGAGGCCGCTTAGGCACTACCCATGCTACGTCTCCCAGAGCTTGGACACTCCCCGGGATCAAGTTCTAGGGACACCTGCTTGCAATTTGACAAGGCCTAGCAAAAAAGAAAGTCTTTTCCATTCCACCAATTAAGAATTTACATTTTTCTGGGGCATCTTCTAAAGAAGCTACCGGACACAAAAAGCCCTAGCAAAAGCAAAATCTATCTAACTGGGGGGGGGGGATCTCATATTTGCCCGTCTTTGTTGCTCCCAGGGGGGACCTCCGCCATCGACGTTGCCTCCGGCGCCGGACGGGCGCTCACCGGGTCCATTGCCCCGGAGACCCGGTCGAAGAGGGTCCCGGCTAACTCTTCGAGCCCTCCCCGTCGGGCCTCGATGTAGCCGGGGAAGCAGCTCCCCGATGACTTGAGCGCCCGCCCCCACGATGCTCCACGAGTGAGCTACTAAGGCTATGGCCAGGGACAGCGAGTCCCTGGGCTCGGACGTTCGCTGCCACCGTGATGAGGGAGAATTGAGTATCGTGAAAATACGTGGTCTCTTGGATTGAAGATGGGGCCGAGTCGGAGCTGTCGCCCGACATGACTTCAATCCCATGCTCCTCCAGGGCCAAACGAATCATCACCCCCCAGCGACGACGGCCCGGACACCCGAGGCCTCCGACTCACGGGTGATGCCTCGCTCCGTCTGCAACTCTTTCCAGAGCTAGGAGGCCGTGTCCTCGATGGCCACGAGCCGAGCCCGGGCCACAACCAATTCCCCGAGTGCCTTCTCCTTTTTGGAGCGCTCGAAGACAACCGCCTCCTTAGTGGTGGCGAACTCCCCGAGCGCCTTTTCCTTCCTGGAACGCTCGGAGCCCACCGCCTCTTCTGCGGCTCAGAGGCGTGCAGAGAATCGGGCCCAGAAGCCCCAGGCCAGCACGACCGTCTGGAAATGGAAAACGTAAGAAAAAGGAAGCAAAGTACGAGGAACCTTCATGGGCGACGCTCACCTGGAGCCCGGAGGAGATCACCTCCTCGTAGCCCTCCACATCATCCCCTGGGAGGCACCACTGGGGGGTCTCTTTGTGCACCGAGGCGCCGTCCTCCGGGGTCCTGCCGTCGGAATAGCTAGATGTTAGATCCATCAGTGGGGCTGGGACCCCGGGATGGATGAAAAGACCTTTGCCCTTCCCGGGGGGAGGAGGAGCTGACGCCATCGTCCGGTCCTCCACCGGGGGGTTTGCCTCCGGGGCCAAGAATGAGACCATTGGGAGAGCCCACGGCGTCTTGAACCGAACGGAGACCACGCTCAGCGCCGGCTGCGGGCGGACCTCTGGGAGAGCAGGTGCCGGGGAAGGGCTAGGGGCGTACATCTCCAAGTTAGAGCCCTAACCCTCCCCGGCAATCGCACCCCCGAGCTAGCCCGGTTCACCTTGGCCAACAAGCCGGGACACTGGCTCCACTGTGCCGCCGGAGGGTCCGGAGGGACCGGAGGGACCCACCTCTAGGGACATACCCACCTCGTAGGGAGTGATCAGCGCCCTCGCCGGGGTAACAGTCGGTGCTTTCACTAGAGTGAAGACAGAGGCCCTCGCGGGCGAAGCTGGGGGCTGCGCCTGGGCCCTCACCGGGCTTTTTTACACCCGGGCACGCTTCGAAGGCCCCTCGGCTGCCTCTTTCCCCCTCTTGTGCGAGGCGGGGGTGGGGAGAGGCACCTGAGCAGGAAGCCTAAACCCAAACATCTCCACCACAATGTTCTGGGGAGGACCGTCCCTGATGATGCGCACGACCCGTTCGTGCTCGTCCCCGTAGTATCTCTCGAGGAGATTGATCGCTATCTCCTGGGATCCGTCGTAGGACCAGACTGCAAAAAGAGAAGGTTAGGACAGGATTTCCCCCAAAAGGTCAAGTTTAGGGACTTACGGTCTGCCACCATCATCCGGGGTGGGCGTTGCGCTGCAATCACCCCGCTCCCCAAGCAGGTGCTGAAGGGCGCTACCCGAAGGAGTGCCATCTCTTCCGCGAGATCCCGCATGGACCTCCGGTGCCGGGCCTCCGCCATCTGGGTGAGGAGGTCCATCTCCCTCTCGGTCCACTCGAGGGCTACTGGGCCGGTTGACCGGCAGTAGGACGAAGGCTCCGGGGAGTATGTCACCTCTAGGTCAACCACTCGAAGGTAGAACCACCTCCAGAGCCAATCCCCCCAGTGGTCCCGGGAGGCTTCAACCGGGTATTCCTCGGTGCGGCCGGGCATCAACTGGATCACAATCAAGCCAAAGGCCGACTTGGGCCCACCTTTCATGACCAGCGGGCCCCTCGTCGAAGGCTCCTAGAAGTAGCAGAGGAGCTGGAGGGTGGGCTCCTCCCCGATGGCCGTCTCGCACAGCCACACGAACAACCCCATCCAGATGAGGGTGTTTGGGGTGTGATGGTTGAGCGAGAGCTGGTACTCTCGGAGGAAATCTCGGAGTAGAGGGTGCACCGAGAGTCGAAAGCCCGCTTCGATGAAAGCTTCGAAGGCAACGACCTCCCCCTCCTGGATGCTGGGTGCTAGCTCCCCCGGCCCGGGGATCCGGATGTCCCCGTCCGCAAAAGCTCTCTGGTCCAGGAGAATCTGGAGCTCCCGGGAAGAGAACTCAGTGGGCCCTAGGAAGTTTGAAGTCACCTCCTCCGGGGGCAACTCGCGCGGACACTTTACCGTGACCTTTAGGCACCATCGCCGGAGGGTCGAAGCATCCGGAGGAAAAGAAAAAGGATGGTGGCTACCGGGGAATCAAATCTCCGGAGGAGCGATGTAGCTACCGGACGAGGAAGCTTTATAGGTTGGAGGTGAAGTCCCGAGCCGAAGCGCTGCCACCTATTTATAAGCGGCAAAGGGGGCCTCGGATGGGCACCACGTGTCCTCGGGCTCATCTAGGCCGTTAATTCAAAATGTCGCGTGGATATCGAAGAGTCGCATGGCAACCAAAATGTCGTACGGCACGCGCGCGAATTGAGGCTCCGCGCAGGAAATTAGCCTAGGAGCCGAAGCAGCGCGCACCCTGGGGCGCGTCCTGGGAGGTGAAACGTCACTCGGCGAGTTCTACTCATACCCTCTGGGGCCGCTTCGAGTCCCCGGGGGTATGGGGGGCTGTTTTCAGGGAAAGTCTCGGACCCCCTCCCATGCAAAAGTCCCGGAGGGCTTCCGGGAAAAGTCTCGGAGGGCTCCCGTGGAAAGTGATGAGGACATAACAACCTTGGATACATGCACGACTACTTTTCTAGATGAAGCTGAACCGGAACAATTACTTGGACCGATAACTAGAGCTCAGGCATGACAACTAAACTATCAGGGTGACTCTTTCCTCGGGTTTAATACTTTGGATTTTCAGAATGGATTACTACCTAACTCTTGTGATCTACTTGTGAACAGGAATGCAGGAGTAGGGGAAGAGAGGAACTCGAGAAGTGCTGGCTCATGACATCACCTTTCAGTTGATCAAGGAGGGATGCATGGCGCCACAAGCGAAGCCAGACATGGGCTTAGACCTGCAATCACCTGCCCCATACTTTCATCAACGTTTCCACAAGATCCCCGCGTCACTTTGGGCCCAAGGGAGGCTAGAGTTTGAGTTGGGTTCGCGTTGGATTCAGATTCTGACTGCTGCGACAGCACTGAATTCACATGGCTGTAACCACTCCATCAATATTGAGGCACTCACCGATAGCATTGCAATGCTCACTACACGCATTGATGGAACAGCAAGAAACCAGCCGCTTCATGTAGCACCAGAGAATGAAGGATCCATCGCGATGCCCATATTGACCACCCTGCTGCACGAGATGCACGCCTACAGCAACGATTGAACAACAACCGTCACGATATGGGAGGTAATAATGCTAATCACAATGGTCATGGTAATGATGATCTGTTTGCTAAAGTTAAATTTACCATACCTTCCTTTGCTGGTACATATGATCGTGAAATTTATTTAGATTGGGAAATGACGGTTGAGTAGAAGTTTAACTCCCATTTAGTCCCTGAAATACACAGAGTTAGGCAAGCAACTAGTGAGTTCACGGGTTTCGCTATCCTTTGGTGGAATGAACTAGTTAACTCTGGCCTAGAACCTGACACGTGGGATAGATTAAAGCGAGCAATGTGTGGTAGATTTATTCCTCCTTCTTTCAAACGTGATTTGCGTCAGAAATTTCAGCGCTTCAACCAAGGTAACAAATCTGTAGAGGAGTACTATCAGGAGCTCCAAATAGGCATGCTGCGTTGTGGGATAGAGGAGGATGAGGAGGGTAAAATGGCACATTTTTATGGGGTTTACGACGTGAAATTCAGGACATTATCAATTATATGGAATATAATACTATCAATAGATTGTTCCATCTTGCTATGTTGGCAGAAACAAAATTGCAGGGAAAGCAACAACGGACAAGGAACACTTTTGGGAGTACTTCTACACTGAGAGTGACGCTGGGGCAAGCCAAATCCACACCTCCTACTGCTTTTCGGTCTGCTGCCCCCTCCTTTAGTAGGGCGCATTCAGCAGCACCATCGACACCGCCACGTGCACCCGAGGTGAGCAAATCCGCTAGTGTGCATGCACCAGCGAAGAACTCTTCATCGGTTATGTCCACAGGTCGATCACGTGAGATTATTTTTCACCGTTGCAAAGGAATGGGCCATGTAATGAAGGATTACCCAAGTCAGTGAGCATTTATTGCTAACGACAACGGTGAGTACACTAGTGCTAGTGATGTTGACGACGAACTAGTACTTGCAGCTAACCATGCAGGTGAAGACTATAAGACAGACGGTGATGAGGATGATGGAGTGGAGCAAATAGGTGCTGTAGATACGGCAAGATACATGAGGATTGTGGCACAACGAGTGCTTAGTGCTCAAATGGTGCGAACGGAGCACAATCAGTGCCACAATTTGTTCCAATCGAGGTTCATCATGAAGGAGAGAGCATGCCGTGTCATCATTGATGGAGGGAGCTGCAACAACCTTGCTAGTTCAGATCTGGTCGAGAAACTTCACTTGACCACGCAGCCGCACCCACGTTCTTACTACATTCAATGGTTCAACTCTTGTGGTAAGTTGAAGGTAAGCAAAGTTGTAAGAGTGCATTTTTCAATAGGCGACTACAATGATAGTTCATACTTTGATGTGGTGCCTATGCAAGCATGTTCTTTATTTCTAGGTAAACCTTGGGAATATGATAGAGATGTCTTGCACCGTGGTAGAGCTAACACATACACTTTCACACATAAGGGTAAAAAGATAGAGTTGCTACCAATGACCCCTGCTGAAATTTTCAAGGATGATGTAGAATGTGCTGAAAATGAGAGAAAAGTAAATGAATCTAAATCTGAAAATTAGCAAGTAGCTCAAGATATTTTTCCACCTAAAAGGGAGTAGAAAGAACCAGATGCTAGGAAAGATACAATTAAGTTGAAAGGTGCTGCCCTGTTAGCTACTAAATCTGACATTTCTGAGCTAAGTGCACATGATTCTATCTGCTATGCTTTGATTTGCAAAGAGGCCTTGTTTACACTTGCGGACTTGCCTTCCTCTTTGCCTCCTGCTGTTGCTAACCTTTTGCAGGAGTTTGCTGATGTGTTTCCAAGTGAAATACCCCCGGGTCTACCACCTATGAAAGGAATTGAGCATCAAATTGATTTGATCCCAGGAGCTTCTTTGCCAAACTGTGCTCCTTATAGGACCAACCCCGAAGAGACTAAGGAAATTCAGCATCAGGTGCAAGAATTGCTTGACAAAGGGTACGTACGTGAGAGCCTTAGTCCTTGTGTTGTTCCGGTTATTTTGGTACCTAAGAAAGATGGATCATGGCGTATGTGTGTTGATTGTAGAGCCATTAATAATATTACTATTCGATATTGTCATCCTATCCCTAGGTTAGATGATATACTTGATGAATTAAGTGGCTCTCTGGTGTTCTCTAAAGTAGACTTGTGTAGCGGCTACCACCAGATTACGATGAAATTGGGTGATGAACGGAAGATAGCGTTTAAAACTAAATTTGGCTTGTATGAGGGGTTAGTGATTCTTTTCGGCTTAACTAATGCACCTAGTACTTTTATGCGTCTCATGAATGAAGTTTTACACACTTTCATTGGAAAATTTGTGTTAGTTTATTTTGATGATATCCTGATTTACAACAAGTCTATAGATGAGAATAAAGAACATTTACGTGCTGCTTTTCTTGCTTTGAGAGAAGCACGTTTGTTTGGTAACATCGAGAAGTGCACCTTTTGCACGGATCAAATTTCGTTTCTTGGTTATGTTGTGACTCCACAGGGAATAGAGGTTGATGAGACCAAGATCGAAGCAATCAAGAGTTGGCTGACTCCTAAATCGGTTACATAGGTGCGGCACTTCCTTGGGCTGGCTGGATTCTATCGCCGCTTTGTGAGGGATTTTAGCACCATTGCCGCACCCATGAATGAGCTAACGAAGAAAGGCGTTCCTTTCCAATGGGGACAAGCACAAGAAGATGCCTTTAATTTGCTTTTAGAGAAGTTGACTCATGCACCACTACTCCAACTCCCAAACTTTGGTAAGATTTTTGAACTAGAATGCGATGCTAGTGGAATTGGGATTAGAGGCGTGATGATTCAAGAAGGTAAGCCGATTGCATATTTTAGTGAGAAGTTGTCAAGACCTAGTTTGAACTATTCCACTTATGACAAAGAATTGTATGCTTTGGTTCGAACATTAGAAATTTGGCAACACTATTTATGGTCGAAAGAATTTATTATACATTCTGATCATGAATCTTTGAAACATATTAGAAGTCAAGCTAAACTGAATAAACAACATGCTAAATGGGTGAAATTTATTGAGTCATTTCCATATACCATTAAGAATAAGAAAGGCAAAGACAATGTGATTGCTGATGCTTTGTCTAGACGCTATACCCTGTTATCTCAACTTGATCATAAGATTTTTGGATTAGAAACAATAAAAGAATTGTATGCTACTGATTTGGACTTTAAAGAAGCTTTTGATAACTGTAGAGAAGGAAGAACATGGAATAGGTATGTGCTGAATGATGGTTTGCTATATCATGCTAACAAGTTATGCATTCCAGCTAGCTATGTTCATCTTTTGTTTTTGCAGGAGGCGCATGGAGGAGGATTAATGGGGCACTTTGGAGTGAAGAAAACTGAAGATGTGTTGACCGCTCATTTCTTTTGGCCTAAGATGAGACGCGACGTCGAGCGCTACGTGGCACGCTGCACTACATGCAACAAAGCTAAGTCTCATCTCAATCCACATGGACTCTATATGCCTCTTCCTATTCCTAGTGCACCTTGGGAGGATATATCTATGGACTTTGTTTTAGGACTGCCTAGGACAAAGAGGGGGAGGGATAGTATTTTTGTGGTTGTGGATCGTTTTTCTAAAATGGCACATTTTATACCTTGTCACAAGAGCGATGATGCCACAAACACAGCTGATTTGTTTTTCAGGGCAATCATACGCTTACATGGAGTGCCCAATACTATTGTCTCGAATTGCAATGCGAAACTTTTGAGTCACTTTTGGAGGTCACTTTGGAACAAGTTGGGGACGAAGCTGCTATTCTCTACCACATGTCATCCTCAAACAGACGGACAAACTGAAGTTGTCAACCGTACCTCGTCTACAATGTTGCGGGCCGTGCTAAAGAAGAACTTGAAGATGTGGGAAGGGTGCCCACCACATGTTGAATTTGCTTATAACAGGTCGGTACACTCCACCACTAAGGTAAGTCCGTTTCAGGTAGTATATGGGTTTAATCCCCATGCTCCGATTGATCTTATACCGTTACCTACATCTGAAAGGTTGAATTTGGATGCTAAAAAGCGAGCTGAACTGATTCTGAAAATTCATGAAAATACTAAGGAAAACATTGAGAAGATGACTGAGAAATATAAGATTGCTGGTAGCCAGGGTAGAAAACATTTATCTTTTTCACCTGGTGATCTTGTTTGGTTACATTTGCAAAAAGATAGGTTTCCAGAGTTGATAAAGTCAAAACTAATGTCTCAAGCTGATGGCCCATTTAAAGTTCTAGCAAAGATTAATGATAATGCCTATAAGCTTGATTTGCCTGCAGCTTTCGGGGTTAGTCCCACATTTAACATTGCAGATTTGAAGCCGTATGTAGGCGAAGAAGATGATTTAGAGTCGAGGACAACTCCATTCCAAGAGGGGGAGGATGACGAGGACATAACAACCTTGGATACACGCACGACTACTTTTCTAGATGAAGCTGAACCGGAACAATTACTTGGACCTATAACTAGAGCTCGGGCACGACAACTAAACTATCAGGGTGACTCTTTCCTCGGGTTTAATACTTTGGATTTTCAGAATGGATTACTACCTAACTCTTGTGATCTACTTGTGATCAGGAACACGGGAGTAGGGGAAGAGAGAAACTCGATAAGTGCTGCTTCAAGACATCACCTTTCGGTTGATCAAGGAGGGATGCATGGCACCACAAGTGAAGCCGGACATGGGCTTAGACCTGCAACCACCTGCCCCATACTTTCATCAACGTTTCCACAAGATCCCCGCGTCACTTTGGGCCCAAGGGAAGCTAGAGTTTGAGTTGGATTCGCGCTGGATTCGGATTCGGACTACTGCGACAGCACTGAATTCAAATGGCCGTAACTTCCTCATACGTTTATGATGTTCTTGGACTTCATGGAAAGATTATCAAGTCTACTTTTTAACAGATCTAGCCTCATCTCCAAATTCTACCTGAGCCGGCCGAAATCGTCGAAAGAGTCTGCATTCTTTCTTGGAAACGGTGCTGCGCCACCTTAACTTGGGCCGATGGGCCTTGTATCAAGTAGAGCCCATTAGGGGCGTGTCCCTAGGGTTTTGTACCCCTCAAATACTCCCCTTAGCTGTCACAAATAGGAGGGTTTTGCTTAGATTGCATCTACACGACATTTTGTAGGTTCTTTTTGCCTCTGCACCGGACCGACTAGGCAGCTGCGTTGGTTTTTGGAACCCCAACTCGTGTGCTTCATCTTTATTTCCCCTTAGCTGTCACAAAGCCACGGACGCCTCCCCCGGGAAGTCCCGGAGGGCGCCCCCCCCCCCCCCCCCCCCCCCGTAGAAACTCCCGGAGGGCTCCCGGGAAAAGTGCCAGAGGGCTCCCGTGGAATGCCACGGACGCCTCCCGTGGAAAGTCCCGGAGGGCTCCTGTGGAAAGCCACGCGCGCCTCCCGTGGAAAGTTCCGTACAGCTTCAGTGAAAAGTTCCGGACGCCTCCCCTGGAAAGTCCCGGAGGGCCCCCGTGGAAAGGTACGGATGCCTCCCATGGAAAGTCCTGGAAGGCTCCCGTGGAAATCCACGGCCGCCTCCTGTGGAAAGCCCCGGGCACCTCCCAGGGAAAGTCCCGGACGCCTCCCATGGAAAGTCTTTGAGGGCTCCCGTGGAAAGCCACGGAAGCCTCCCGTGGAAAGCCGCGGACGCCTCCCGTGGGAAGTCCCAGAGGGATCCGGTGGAAAGTCTCAAAGGATTCCAGGGAAAAGTCCCAGAGCGCTCCCGTGGAAAGCCACGGATGCCTCCTAGGGATAGTCTCAGACACCTCCCGTGGAAAGTCTTGGAGGGCTCCCGTGGAAAGCCACGGAAGCCTCCCGATAAAAGCTACGGACGCCTCCCGTGGGAACTCCCATAGGGCTCCCATGGAAAGTCTTAAAGGATTCCTGGGAAAAGTCCCGGAGGGCTCCCGTGGAAAGCCACGGACGCCTCCCGTGGGAAGCCATGGATGCCTCCCAAGGAAGACCGCAGATGGGCGATGTCAAGGGTACCTCGCGAACCAGCGAGGACACATGTCAAGCATCCAATCCCTTCGCTGGATGAAAAGACAGTGACGCCCCTCGATCCAGCGGTCATAGCTAGGGGCTTTTGGTCTTTTTGCATCTTTTGGGGCCTATATATACCCCCTTTTGTACCTCATTTGTAACTAGACTCAAATTCATTTTACACACTCAAAGCAACAGGCGTCCCTTGGAGACCTCTCTTCCCGAGAGAGAACCTCCCCAGTGGACTCACGTCCAGGGGGGTGCCGACAGGACTAGGGTTTCCACCGAGACCCGAACCTGTATAAATTCACCGCGTCAATCTCTGTGCTTGACCGATGGGAGGTGACCGGTCGCACGGTCAGCTCGTGTCGCTGTACACATGTTACCCACGTTCGAAAGTCTGCCGTGGTATTTTTAATACCACGACAATTTTGCACGCACAAGAAAACTCAAAGAGAGGTCGCAAATGATTATGAATTATGTACAAATTACACACGACCGATCATATCCAAATTTGGCAAAAGTGAGTGAAAAATATGAAAACATCATGAATGCATATACGTGTATATAAATACTTGAAGAAGAGTTTAAGAATCAAATAATTGCAATGATCGAATGTGTTAGCCTCCTTAGACATCACGTTAATCACTTTCTAACCTTATGAATTTTTTTTAAAATATGGTGCTTTAGCTAGCTCCTTCCCATTTGACTTATTAACTGCAGATCTCTTTGTAGTCTACCCTAGGTCCATCACACTAGGTGATGTTTTCATAGAGTGATCAACACGCTCATGAGCCCAATTTGATGATTAATGAACAAGCTAAATTCTAATAATGCAAAGTCAAGTCGAACATCGAATAGCTCAGAGGAGCGAAGAGTAGAGGAGTTTTTATTATGGGGTGAAAATGGAAGTTACCTACTAGGTAGAGAGCAAAATTTGCCACCTTATTTTGCAAAAATTTGTAAAAACATGGTTTATGTAACTAGAAGTGATATCCAGGAGGCTATGTACATAAATCACGCGACTAAATGATCTAAACTAATCTTTTTAATATCACATAGACAAGATAAACATGGTAACAAGGATGCCAAAATTAATACTCAAATTTACACAAGATTCACAATATGGCTAGTGTGAGCAATTTAACCAAAATTCAAGAAAAGTTTCTGCATGACCTCTCTTATAATTAGCATGTCGGGCAAACAGTTCAATACAAGAGATATATCACAACATACATAACATAAGCCCACATGGCTAGATAATCAATAATCACATACACAAGTACAAGCATGCACAAATAGTCATCATTCACAACATCTACACAAATATAGAGAATTGAAGTTCATACATGCAAACATGCCTGATTTTAGTCTAAAATCATCCAAATTTTTGAAAAACTTGACCCAAATTTAACTTGACCCAAATTTAATTTTTGAATGCACTCCCCCCCCCCCCCAAGATTAAAATATGCATAGTCTCGATGCATACATGAATGCAAAACAGGTTGGGTGGATGTGAGAAAGTAAGTTTTTGCACAAATGGGTAACATGAGGTCTGAGATAGCTCACCGGGTATATGATGAAGACAATATCGTGACGATGAGCCATTCTGAAGATCTCATGCACATGTACGGATGATAGTAGGTCCTGAAAAGAGAAAAATAAAGAAAAACTAACAACAATTTACAAAATACAGTAAAAATAAATAAAGATAAGAATCATAAAGAAAAGAATGGTTCGGGTTGCCTCCCGAGAAGCGCTTCTTTTAGGTCAGAAGCTGGACCCTCAAAGGATATAGAATTGAAGCGCAGGCGTAGGAGAGGCCAGTAAAGGACGTAGTAGAAACTCCACGTCCACCCTCCAATCAGAATCAACATGCCTGAGAATCCACCTGGATCCCAAGGAATATCGACTCAAAGCAAGTTCGCTCATGGTCGACAAGTCACACGTGCAAACCTGCAAATAAAGTCAAGAACAAACAAGCATGTGTGTATGGTAGGGACAAGGTCCTCCAAAAGGTCAGTTGATGAAAGTCCAATCATGTAGATCAACCGACAATACATGTCATGAGGATGGCATATGTCGATGCAGGGTAAATGATAACTCACTGGGATATGAATAGTCTCATCAGAACTAAACAACTCAAAATAATACGAGAAGGGTTTCAAATCTACCTGAATAGTGGATGGCGTGAATGATAAGGTAGTAGGGACCTCCACGGGGGTGGTGTCCGATGGATCAGGATGAATATAGTCCCCTACTTTAGAAAGAAGTCCCTCAGAATCAAATAAGAATGTCTCCCTCTCGATCACGTGGCTCAAGGAATCGTCCAGGAAGTCTGTAAGATCAAAAGTCAAGCTCTCCAATTCAGACTCCTGAAGTTACGGATCATTAGCAAAATCATGAATATCCCCAATATCAAATGTCTCAATATCAAGCAAAGGGATAACAAGATCATCAACCAAATGACTCAAATCCACATCGTCAAATAAAACTGTTTTGAGCTTAGTGTCATCAGTAAGAGGATTGTAGGTGAGACAGAGGGGGTCTGCAACCTTGAAAGTAATGTTCTCCATCTCTGGTCTGTCTGTTAATGGATCATTAAAAGAAAATGATCCAAACGGACGCAGGGGTGTCTCAAAAATAGACTCGTCATCATCACCAAACATGATCAGATTAGTAGGAGGCGAAATGATCTGAGGTGACATCAAGAAAATAGGGTCAGGTGTAGGCCTCATATGCGTCCGCACGAGATGATATGATGCACAACGACTCGTGTAGTCATACATAGTAGACCACGTATCTTGTATCTCAGTTCGAAGCGACATGATAAAATTTGAATGCTGAGCTATGTAGTTCTCGTACTGCTTAATCATGTCCTCCACTAGTGCCTCAAGTCTAGATGTATCCTCAATTGCAGGAGATGAGTGTGGGGACTACTGTAGTAGTGGATGTTCTTTCAGCTCCTCCAAATGGCACTCCAATAGCGCCTCAAGTCTAGAAGTATCCTCATATGTAGGAGGCTGCTGTGAGTACTATTGATATGATGAGTACGGAGGCTAATATGATGTAGTGGGATCTGTTGTTCGTACCTAAAACCCTGTGATAGATAACTAGGAGAAACATATGAGATTACAGGGTGGCTATTCCTGTACAGTATATTTGGATATGCAGTCCATCCAGGATGATATGTAGTGGATGCTCGACCACCCTGACAAGAAGCAGGCGAATGACCTCGAATACCGCAAATACGACATATATGAGCAGCACTAACACAAGTAGATAATCCACGAAAAGCTGTAGCTATCTGATGAGACACATCATCTAATTTAGCACTAATATTGTCACATGCATCACAAAAAGAATGGGAACCATCCATATCCTCAATCAATGTAAATCAATCAGTCAACGAAAAAAGTCAAGAAGAAGTGCAGGAAATAAAAGAGCGGGGAGGAAAAAGGGGCAGGAAAAGATGCAAACAAAAACCAAAAAGAAACACAAAAGCAAAAGATTTAGTCAGTCAAACACGTTCACGTTCACGTTCAATCTAATCCCCAACAACGGCGCCAAAAATTTGATACCAGCCTAAGTCGTCTCGCAAGAGGACGAGATCGTTGCAGTAAGGCGAGTATTCTGTCGTTCTTTCCTCATGGACTAGAGAAACAAAACGCATAAAAACTAAACTAAGTCTAGGTCAAATGAAATTAGACTAGACGAGAGAAAGAGAGAAGATGTCAAAAGAAAATAAAGGAGAGAGAGGTGAACTCGCAACAATCAAGTGGTGTTAGATTTGTATGCGTGATCGTAGTACAGGTAATAGAATCATGATCAAACAGTAATCTCGCAGGTGGGAAAGCGTAGATGACTGTGTATGATTTGATCTTAACGAGTATCGAGAATCAATAGGTGCAAAAGAAACACTATTCCCTTCCACAACAACAGATAACCATAGCAGCAACCAAAACTACAATACAACTTCATATCCAAAAATCAACATGTAGATGCAGTTTAGAATTGCAACTAAGTAGAACTCTAAGCAAACAACACCAGACCAAACTGAGGTTTCATTAATAAACAATTGTAATAACCACCTCAGAAATATTGCAAAATCACTCTAGCCAATTCAATTTGAGCCAAGTCAGGTCAGAGAAGAAAGGGATCTCATGATTGACATTCCAGAGAGGCCATCCTCCCCTCCCCTGGCCAACATATTGTCCTCAATAGCTGAGGCGGCTGTTGAAGCAAGGGATCTCATGATGACGGGAGAACTAGTGGTAACGAAGGAAGTTACTAGCCCTGAGGCCAGAATTTCCACAGCCATGGTCGTAGAAGACTTTGCAGCCATAGTTTCAATGGCCTCAGATCCAGCAACATCTCCTCCAAACACCGCAGGAGTTGTTGTGGTAAGAACATCACACTCCACGACTTTTGCTCCATTGCATACATTAATTATCTTCTGAGCTTGCAGGAGGAGGAGTCTACTGTCCTGTTCAAGAAAAGAAGAACAAGGACAAGTTTTGATGACTCTGCAACAGGGGCGCACAATGTGCTTCTTTCTCCCTGGAGCTCATCACCGAAACCCAAAATTCAAAAGGGGTTTCGAATCAAGTAAGGATATCACATCTTGCCAAATCATGTTTTTCAAAAATAGAAACATTACAAATTGTGATTTTTCCAGGAACCATGTGCCTAGCACCCTGCCGACCTCACTGAAAACCAACGTAACATCTATCGCGGAGGTCACAAGGAACAAAGGCACAAGCACAATGGCTGAGGTAGCCCCTCAAGCCATTGTGGAGGAGATAATTGCGGATCTCCAATCTCATAGGATGGAAACCGCAACCTCGACCGCAGGAGTAAATCAGCAAGAACAATCATTCGCTACTCCTGTTGTCAAGGAAAAGACTGGTATCGTGGTTCAACCTTCGAATGAACCCAAGATCATGCTAAAAACTTCTTTCAACAATTTCGTAGAGGTAAATAAAAACTCTTTTACCTTCTTTGGAATTGAAGATCTTAGGAAAGTTCAGGTTTAAACAATAGGTTTTACTGAGTTTCAGGATCTTACCCAAATGGCAACCAAGTCAAGGGTTCTAGCAGAACAAATTGAGGTCGCGCAAAGGGAGATCAGCCGTCTACAACAGTAAATATCCATACCTTGTTTATACCAACTTGAACTTCATGTAACTATAAAGATTGCTTCTCTGGTCGCAGGGAAAATTCTTCCTTGACAAAAGGTATGGTTGATCAGCGAGATCAGGAAGAAACTGCGGCCACGAGATTTTCTTCTATGCAGAAAGAAATCAACAAGGCGTAGTTAAAGCTTGCCTGTAAGTTTACTTTCAACCAAAGGATGTTATTTCCTTACATGAACTGCTGTAATTTCCATTACTTTGTTCATTTAGTATAAGAGGAACAGATAAGCATTCTTTTTAAGGAAAAGGATGACTTCCAGCAGAAGTATGCCCAAGCTGAGACTCAAAATGGGCAAATTCTTGCAACCATTAAGCACCAGAGTGCAACCATAGAGTCATTCAAAAAGACAACCGACACTGTCTGCGAGGATAGGAGAACCTTGAAGGCGACAATCTCAACCTGTAGTAGCATTCAGTCGGAAGTTTTTGAAAAACTGAAGATGGTTGCGGATTTGCTAAAAGTTGACATTACCGATCCCCAAAAGGAGAACTTAAGCCTCAGTGAGTCATGCAAATTGGTTGCGGCTCAAGCTGAATCACTTCTCGAGTATCTTTCTGAAGATACAAAGCAACAGGAGGAGGCATTGAAGACCAACGCAAAATCTGTAGCCTCTGCCATTTTGTGCAAATTAAGGCATCACTATTGCCCAAATTTAGATTTTAATCCGGTGGTGGGAGATGCAGAATTTGAGAGTGAAGAACAGTTTGAAGCCATAATGGAGAAAGTCAAGCCCTTGATTGAACCTCTTGAAAGAACTCGACTTACTGTGATCTCATTGTAATGAACAATGATCCTCTATTTAAATTGTTCCTGCACATATACAGTTGAAATAGAAAATATGCAAATGCATGCTTTTCATTCTTTGGAAAAAATGTACCCAATTTTGTCTTATATTATGGCTGTATTCCCCTAGCCCCCTCCTGAGATCATAAATACTGAAGGCATTGTATTATAATCTCAGGAAAAATACGAGGTAAAGATGATCAAGGGATATCTAGCGAGTTTCTTATATGTTAAGAAACAATTTAGAAAGAAATGTCTCAACTAGATATGATCATCTGGTCGCACCAATACTGATCTTAATGTAATACCAAAGTTTATTGTGAACTGGCAGCCCCTCAAATGATCAGAAACATGCTAGTAAGCCCCGTATGCATTGAGAAACGGCTTTTTTAGGGATTTCTTATCTCGATGCGACCATGAGATCGGCCAGTGAATCCAACTTGGTTACTATGATAAGATGATAAGTGGAGACCAGTCCCCGAGCATAGCTCGGCAAATGGAGGACAAAGGAATTAAACCATAACGTAATGCAAAATAAGGCACATGTTGTTTTTAACGAAATCATGCAAATTGAAAAGGAAAAAAGGAAATGGAAAAACTTACACGTAAAACTTGGTAGTTGATCTATGTTACAAGTATTGGACAAGATCCTTCCATCTTCCATTGCCAATCGGGCTGATCCTGGTCGCGGCACTGAGACCACAGTATAAGGGCCTTCCCACTGAGGGGAGACTTTGTTGCGATTAGACTGGTTTTGTATTTTTCATAAAACCAGGTCGCCCATGTGAAGACTACGAGGTCGCACCCGTTTACTGTGGTATTTACGTAAAGCTTGTAAATATGCTTCAGGCTTAACCAACGTCCGATTGCGTTTCTCGTCAAGGAGGGTAATATCTTGGAAACATTGTTCATGTTGATCAGAATGATCAAATTGATCTACACGAACCGAACCAATGCAAATTTCTGTAGGTAACACAGCCTCGGCACTATATACCAGTTTAAAAGGCGTCTCTCCCATAGCTCGACTATAACTAGTGCGTAGTGCCCATAGAACAGAGTAGAGTTCATCTACCCAAGCCCCCTAGTGCATTTTAAGGCGATTGAAAACATGCTTCTTGATGCCTTGTAATATCTGCCCATTGGCACATTCAACGGCTCCATTGCTCTGTGGATGATCCACAGACGCAAAGCACACTTTGGTCCCGATGTCGTCGTAATAGTCCAGAAAGAGACCATTAACGAAATGGTAACCGTTGTCAGTAATAAGATGACTTGGAACACCAAATCGTGTGACAATATTCTTATGAAAGAATCTCTTTGCCACAGCAACGGTAATATTGCGGACTGGTTCAGCTTCAATCCACTTAGTAAATGTGTCAATGGCTACGAACAAAAATTTGTATCCATTAACCGCTTGGGGCATAGGACCCACTATGTCTATTCCCCAGACCGTAAAGGGCCATGTTAAAGGAATAGTTTGTAAGGCATATGTAGGCTGATGAACTTGCCTTGCATGAAATGACACTTTGGGTATGTTTTGACCAAATGCATAGCGTCATCAAGTGCCGAAGCCCAATAAAAACCCTGTCCAAATGCTTTTCCAACCAGCGTCCGATAAGACGCATGTGCACCACACACACCATCGTGAATTTCTCTCAAGAGGGTTTTACCTTCCTCTTGAGATATACAACGCATGAATACTCCTTGAGTACCCTTCCTATATAAAATTCCATCAATGATTTTATATAGACGCACCTTTCGAACTAACCGATCACTTTCGATTTCATCCTTGGGCAAGATCCCATGTTCAAGATAGATCCGCAATGGTCGAGTCCAATCTTCTTCGTGCCCAAGGTTGGCGACGTAAACTATCACCGAATCATCCTCAACCGAACCAATGATCGAAAGGTTTTTTAGTGTTCAACGAACACTCCTGCCAGAGCGGATGTGTGTGAGGACCCAATTTTTGATAATTGGTCTGCGAGTATATTATCACTTCGAAATGACCAAAGTGTTTTTCCAATTCCTCACTTCCCCCAGGTAATGAGCTATTGTCTCATTGGATGTGCTGTACTCCTTGTTTACTTGGTTTACTATTAGCTGTGAGTCTCCCCTCACCACTAATCGACGGACTCCAAGGAATTTTGTTGCTCGAAGCCCTACAAGAATATCTTCATACTCTACTGCGTTGTTGGTCACAACAAAGTGTAATTGAATGACAAACTTGAGTTGGTCGCCCTGAGGCATAATTAAGACCACTCCAACCCCCGAGTATTAAAAACTGCAAGAGCCATCAAAATACATCATCCAATGGTCGGTGCATTGTAAATCTTTAGATTTTTGTGCAGGAGGGTCGGGATCAGTCCATTCAACCACCAAAACTGCAAGAATTTGAGATTTAACTACTATACAAGGGGTGAAATGGATATCAAATACTCCAAGTTCCACTGCCCACTTTGCAATGTTACCAGATTTCTCTGGATTTCAGATAATATCTCCCAATGGAAAGGACGAAGGCACAGTAATTTTATGTGCTTGAAAGTAATGTCGTAGCATACGGGAAGCCATCAGAAGAGCATAAAGTAGCTTTGGGACTTCAAGATAACGCTCCTTTGGTCCATGAAGTACCTCACTTACATAATAGATTGGTTGCTGTGTGCCTTCCCTCTCTACGACTAGGACTGCGCTGACCGCGTGAGGGGTGACTGCCAAGTAAAGGAGTAATGGCTCCCCTAAATTCGGAGAGAATTGTACTGGTGGACTAGATAAATATGCTTTGACCTCTTGAAAGGTTTTTTCGACTTCATCCGACCAGGTAAAACCATTGTGTTTGCGAAGAACCTTGAAGAAAGGCAAACCACGTTCGCCTAATCGCGATATGAAACGGCTTAAAGCCTCCATGCGACCTGTTAGGCTCTGGACATCCTTCATGGTCGAAGGAGATCTCATTTCCTTAATGGCCCTGATTTTTTCAGGATTAACCTCAATTCCTCTTGAACAAACAAGGAAACCCAAAAATTTACCAGAAGAAACTCCGAAGGAGCATTTTTCAGGATTCAAGTTTGTTCCATGCTTATTCAAATTACAGAAGGTTTCAGTAAGATCATCTATGTGACTAGAGCTTTTCAAACTCTTTACAATCAAATCATCTACGTAAGCTTCTAAATTACGCCCCAACTGGGAAAGAAAGGTCTTTTGCATCAAGCGCTGGTAAGTGGAACCAGTGTTCTGGAGACCAAATGGCATTCTGACGTACAGTAGGTGCCAAATGATGTGATGAAGGCAGTTTTCTCTTCATCTTATTCTGCCATACTAATTTGATGGTACTCTGAGTAAGCATCCAGGAAACTCATCAGTTCGCAACCCGCTGTAGAATCGACCAACTGATCGATGCGAGGAAGGGGAAAAACATCCTTCGGGCAGGCACTATTTAGGCTGGTCTAATCGACGCACATGCGCTACTTACCATTTGACTTTAGGACTATGACCGGGTTCGCAAGCCATTCAGGATGATCAACTTCCCGAATAAATCCTACCTTCTGGAGTTTGTCTAACTCTGAACGGATTGCTTCTTGTCGGTCAACAGCAAAGCGTCTCAGCTTTTGCTTTATTGGTCGCTATCTAGGCCGAATTGCTAACCTATGCTCAATCACTTCCCTTGAGACTCCAGGCATGTCGAATGGTTTCCACGCAAACATATCTGTGTTAGCCGGAGGAAAGTAACGAGCTCGAGTTCCTATTTATTATCCAAACCTGATCCAATCCAAATGGTTCTGGATAGATCATCTGGGTACAATGGAACTAGCTTCAGTTTCTCATCTGGCTTCGGGGCAACTTTGATCGTATCTGAGGCAGTGGTCGCAACTTTAACATCCCGAAGGGGAAGCTTATCCACAAACTCCAGAGATAGCCGATCACAAGTAAGAGCCGTGTTTCGGCTACTTCGGACCGAAATAACGCCTTTTGGGCCTAGTAGCTTGACGCATTGATAAGCGTAGTGCGCCGCCGCCATGAACTTAGCAAGTGTTGGCCTGCCAAATGTAGCGTTATATGCCGAATCACAATCAATTACATCAAATGTAATTAATTCTGTTCGAAAGTTGTCTGGTTCTCCCAAAGTTACTCGTAACACAATTTGTCCAATCGGCATCATGGAAGGACCAGAAAATTATACCATAAAATGGATGGATTACGGGTTTGCTCTTTGACTGAGGAATTTGCATCTCGTCAAGAGTTTTGACCAATAACAAGTCCAAAGAACTGCCCCCATCGATCAAAACCCTTTCGACCCTAGCATTGCTAATTATTGGGGTAGTGACCAAAGGAAGTCGCAATGGTCGTGTGAGCCCCTTGGGACAATCGTGCCGATCGAAGGTTAAGGGAATTTCTGAACAACGGAGATATTGAGGCTCTCCAAGGGGAGCCTCAACTTTATTTACCTCACGGTAAAAAGTTTTGAACTGACTCTTAGAAGCATAAGAAGAAGAACCACCAAAAATACTATTGACATGATTTTGGGGTACCTGGTAAGACATTTCTTCATCTCCATCAGTGTCCCTAACCTCGCAGGCTTGATCTTACCGTGGTATGGTTGGCATGGGTCCAATTCCTTGATAGAAATCATCCAATTGCTTCAACCAATTGCAACAATTATTAAGATCATGTCCCGAAGAATTATGGAATGGACACCACTTCTTGTTTCCCTGTGGGTTAGCTTATTTTCCCGAATGGTCGCCGTCGCGGCCACTAGAAGGAGTTTTATTTTTAAATGGAAACTTATTACCTTTCCCCCATGGCCGTTTGTCGGCAACGGCAACATCCCGATATTGTCCAGCCTGATTCTTCTTGGACTTCTTTGATTTCCCGCCGAATGATGGCTCTGGTTTCTTGCTAGAATCATCCTTCTTGTCATTCTTGAGACCTGGTTGTGGCGGAAAATTCCCCTTGTCCACTATTCTATTCCATTCTATGGCCTCAGCCGCGTCAGAATAACGATCAGCCATATCGAAGAGATCGGCCACTAACCAGGGTGGATGGATAAGTAAATCCTCGGTGAACCTCCGATATCGAACTACATGTTTAAATGCCCTGATAACAGAGCTGTCAGAGATGTTTGGAATGGTACTCCTCACTCCGACAAATCTCTTGACAAACTGCCGAAGAGTTTCCATAGAAGTCTGGCGCAAGCGATGAAAATCATCTTCCTTGCCAGGTTTCCGATAATAATTTTGGAAATTGTTGAGTATTGCATCACACAACATTTCCCAATTGTAAATTGACCCCTTTGGTTGATTAAACAACCAGGTTCTTGCTGGTCCTTCAAGAACAGTTGGCAAGTAGTTTGCCATTACGCGGTCATCTCCCCCTGCCGCTTGGATGGCAGTGATGTAGATCTGAAGAAACTACGATGGATTTTGAGTTCCATCTGTAGGATCAAGGATGCCGACTAGAGGGGGGTAAATAGGAGGCTTTTAAAAACTTCAAATTAAACCAAATATTGGTAATAAATAAATCAAAAATGAATAACAATAATAAGAGAAAGAAGAAAAGAAGAGAAACACAACGATTTTTACTGAGGTCTCGGAGACTCGCCCAGTCTCCCCTAATCCTCGTTGAAGCACTCAAGTGAATGAATCTTGCTTCAATATCCACGAAGGATATTTCTCACTAATGGTTGCTCCTTGTCCACTTTGGAAAGGCGAGCACCGATGCCTTTTACAAACACACCGAGCCTCTCAACAATCACCAAATGAGAGAGGTCAACTGCCACGCCACCAAACCATCTAAGTGAGGGCGTTCACCAAGAGTAATAAGCAGCAAAGTCTTCTCTAGACCTCTAACAATCACCGAGAAACTAATAGGATGCAAATGATGTGAACAGAAAGCACTCAGTGGATCTGAAAAACTCTCGACTTGATCAACAGATCAAGATTTTAAACTCAAAAACAAATGCTCAAGTGTATGTATGTTGGGGGAATCCCCGGGGCCCCACGAAGTCCTGAGGAGTCCCCGATGAGACCCGGAGAATCATCGGGCCCCCGGTGAGATCCGGAGGGTCACCGGGCACCCGGTGAGATCCGGAGGGTCACCAGAATCCCGGTGAGACCCGGAGAGCCACCGGGCCCCCCGTGAGATCCGGAGGGTCACCAGACGCCCGGTGAGATCCGGAGGGTCACCGGAACCCCGGTGAGACCCGGAGGGTCACCTGGCCCCCGGTGAGACCCGAAGAGCCACCGGGCCCCCGGTGAGGTCCGGAGGGTCACCGGACCCCCGGTGAGTCCCGAAGAGTCTCCGGGCTCCCGAAGGGCGGCTGCTGACCGTGAAGCCTCTAGGAAGCGGCGAGGCCACGTGTCGAGCATCTAGGCCGTCCCTCTAGCCAAAGGACGTCCGCGCCCTTCCATCCAACGGTCGTAGCGAGGGCTTTTCGGTCTTTTGTATTTCTTAGGGGCTACATATACCCCTCTTGTACCTCTCGCCAGGGGATTCGAACTCATTTGTATTAACATAATATCCGGCTCTCTTGGAGACCTCTCCCCGAGAGCATACCTCCCCAGCGGACTCGCGTCCGGAGAGAGCCAACAGGACTAGGGCCCCCACTGGGACCCGAACCTGTATAAACCACTGTGTCAATTTCTGTGTTGCTCGGCGGGAGAAGACCAGTAACTCGGTCTGCTCACGCCGTTGTACTCGTGCAGTGCACGTCCTAACCTGCCGAGGTATCCGTAATACCACGACAGTTGGCGCCGACCGTGGGGACCTAGCGACGAATCGCCATGGCTCCCGCAACAACCAGAGCTCAAGCCCTGTCATCTCCCGAGGGCGCTGGTCCTAGCAACCCAGCTCCGCCTCCATGAGATGAGGCCTCCGCGGCCCTGCCGCCCGGGAGCGTCCGGGGGGAGGACCCGCCTCCTCCACCCGCGGCCTCCGGCCGAAGGGTCCCCGTTTCTGACCCGGTGACCGCCACCGAGCTTGCGGGGCCTAGTGCGCCCCAACTCTCCGTTCCGGTCTCCGGAGATTCTATGCTGGGGGCTCTGATCCAGGGCCATCTTCGCACCCAGCACACCCTGGAGGAGCTACTACGCGTCCTGGCGCGACCCCCGGCTCCTGTCTACCCGCCCCCATATCTGTTTATGGGGGCACCGCCCCAATTCTTCATGGGGCACCCCAACTTTACGGGGCCAGGGATGTTCCCCATTCCCGGAGGTGCGCCCGGGCCATATCCGGTCCCGGGGATGCTTCCCGCGCCAGGGGGCCAACTCGTCCCCGAGCCCTCCCCTGCCTCGGGGAGTCGCCCGGCCCCGGGTCCGGAACCCCCGCGAGCGGCTACAGGCGCGCCGGGGACAACCTCCGCACCCGGGCCCGAGAGCCTTCGAGGGCCAATGCTCAGAGCCGGTGCGACGCCCGCTCCCGCGGACGCCCCGGGGACTCGAACCGCGACTGCTCCCGCCGCCGCACCGGGCGCGGACCCAGCGCATGGCCTGGTTCACGTGCCGGTAGCGTCCACCGGGACGGTGGCAAATGCGCATCAGCTCCCTCCCCCTCCGGGGCCGCCCCTGCGGGCGCCCCCAGAGGATCAGACCCGCTTCACAAGGGAGGAGGTCGAGCGAATGCGTACCGCCAAGTCCGGGGAAACCACCTCCCGCCATCGGTCAGGACTCCCCCGAACCCGCGGGAGCGCAGAGGCGCGCTCCCAAGTCGCCCGGGGGAAGAGACCGTTCAAGGAAGCTGCTACCCTCCCCGTGGAATACCTCGATGCCCAAGAGGTCAGCTCAACCAATCCCGAGGAGAGGAGGCGATACCATCACACCAGCGGACCGCTGCCACCCCTTCCAGACTCCGACAATGAGCATGCGTCCCCGGCGAGAGAAGACGGCGACCATGGATCCCCCAAGGAAGTTGAGGGGGCCAACCAACCGCTATGTAGTCGCCTTTGCTGCATCCACTGGCAGCGGCCTTACCGCCCGCCGCACATCGAGCATTACAACGGTGAGGTCGATCCTTACGAGTTTGTGCAGGTGTACTCAATGGCCATCTCGGCGGCCAGGGGGGACGAGACAGTGCAATGCAATGTTTTTCCCCTCTATCTCGCGGGCATCGCACGCTCATGGTTCTACAACCTGAAAGCTGGGTCCATCAAGTCCTTCGTGCAGCTGAAGCGCGAATTTTGTGCGAACTTCCAGGGCAACTATGTGCGGCCCTTAGACTCATCCCAGCTCTACACCGTCCGGCAAAGGACGGGGGAGACTATCCGCAGCTTCTTCAAGCGCTTCGCTCAGGTCAAGAGCAAGGTGGCGCATGTCCCTGACTCCACAGTTATCGAAGCATGAAAGAGCGGAATACTCCCTGGGGAGCTCCACCGGAGGCTCTCTCGGAGTTGCCCCACCTCCGCCGACGAACTCTTCACCGTACTTGAGAAGTATGCTCGCGTGGAGGAGGACGATCTTTGGAAGAAGAACCAGGGGGCTCCCGCCCCCGCCGAGCGGGAGGCTAGAGATCCCCCCAGCAAACGTCCCCGAAGAAACGATCGCCACGAGCCACGGCCTCGGGATGCTTTCGTCCTCGAGGGCGGAGGCGGCTCGCGCGACGGCGGAAAGGGCAGTCGTGCCCCTCCTAAGTCAAAAGGCTACGGGGGAGGACAATCCTCCCGCGGGCACGAGAGCCACCCCAAGGAAAGCAAGGAGGGCACAGCCAACGTCTGGTGCACCTTCCACAAGTCGAGTACCCACGCTACTCGCGAATGCCATCAGCTTCTCCAACACTTCGCGGCTTTTCTCGACCAGTGCGGCCAGGGGGGAGGGGGCCCTGCCTCCTTGCCTCCCTCGACGGCTTTGCCAGCGCTTCCTGCTCCCACGGGCGAGCAGCAAAGACAGACGCAAGAAGGGGGCTCAGCCCAGGAGCTCCCCTTCCAAACCTCCCAAAGACATATAAACGTCATTACGGGGGGATCTGCCTCGAGAAGGGACTCCAAGCGTCAGCGCAAGGAGTATGTGCAAGAGGTGAAGGTTGTGGGGGTGCTGCATACGTCTCCGCCACTGAAATGGTCAGACGCCCCCCTCACCTTCACAGCGGAAGACGCGCGCAGGGTTCACTTCCCGCATGACGACGCGCTCATCGTCTCGGCTACAGTCTACAACTGCCAACAAGCGCGCATCCTCGTCGACGGCGGAAGCTCTGCCGATATCTTATACCTGAAGGCGTTCAGGGAGATGCAAGTCGACGAGAAGCTGCTGCAGCCCGCACTCGGGCCGTTACAAGGCTTCGTTCCCGGGAAGACCATCCACCCGGTGGGGAAGGTCGACCTCCCGATGACCTTCGGAGACCCAGAAAACTACCAGACGGAGATGGTCCGGTTTGATGTTGTGGACCTCCCCTCTTCATACAACGCCATTATGGGGAGGACCACGATCAACCATCTAGGGGCGGCGATTCACCAGAACTACCTCTGTGTGAAGATCCCTGGGCCTCATGGTGCGATCACCGTTCGAGACGACCAGAACGTGGCCCGCACTCTTTACGAGCATGCCACCGCTGCCATTGGAAACGTCAACATGATCAAGACTCCGGGGGAAGAGCCCCCCCCCCCCCCCCCCCCGAGCCTCATACTGCCCCGGCCGCTTCTTCTGGAAGGCCACTCCCGAGGCCACGCCCCGAGGGGGACCTCCGGAAGGTCCAACTGTCCTCGGGAGATGCAGAGAGGACCGTCAGGATCGGAGCATACCTCCTCGAGGATCACGCCGAGCGACTCGCGGCCTTCCTTCGCGAAAACTCAGACGTTTTCGCATGGGAGCCCTCGGATATGCAAGGCGTCGCCCAGGACGTCATTGAGCATAAGCTCGCAGTGACCCCCGGCCGCTCCCCAGTCAAGCAAAAGTTGAGGAAGCTATCTCTCGAGCGCCAAGACGCCATCAAGGTAGAGATCGCCAAGCTTCTAGAGGCAGGGTTTGTGCGGGAAGTCCTGCATCCCGAATGGTTGGCAAACCCCGTCCTAGTAAAGAAGTCAAGTGGCAAGTGGAGGATGTGCATGGACTTCACCGACCATAACCGTGCTTGCCCGAAGGATAACTACCCACTCCCGCGAATTGACCAACTGGTCGATTCGACCGTGGGGTGCGAATTGATGAGTTTCCTCAATGCATACTCGAGGTACCATCAGGTTCGAATGGCAATGGAGGACGAGGAAAAGACGAGTTTTATAACTCCCCTCGGCACCTTCTGCTATCTCCACATGCCCTTCGGGTTGAAGAACGCCGGGGCAACTTTCCAGCGCCTCATGACGCTGGTCCTGAAGGACCAAATCGGCCACAACGTCGAGGTCTACGTTGACGACGCGGTCGTTAAAAGCCTTCGTGCGGCCGCACACATCGACGACCTGGCGGAGACCTTCCGCAGCCTCCGCAAGTACGGGTTGAAGCTCAACCCGGAAAAATGCGCCTTTGGCGTACGCGGCGGGAGGCTGCTTGGCTTCCTGGTGTCCCAGCGGGGCATTGAGGCAAACCCTGAAAATCCGGGCCTTGCTGGACATGCCTCCTCCGCGTTCCGTCAAAGACGTGCAGAGGCTTGCCGGCCGCCTGGCCGCGTTGGGTCGCTTCTTCTCGTGGTCAAGAGAACGCGGACTCCAGTTCTTCAAAATCCTCTGGGATCTCGAGGGGTTCAGATGGACCCCTGAGGCCCAGGCGGCGTTCGACACGCTGAAGAAGTACCTCGCGAGCCCTCCGATGCTCGTGAGCCCATCCCCGGAGGAACCTTTACTCCTCTACCTGGCTGCGACCCCAGTCGCAGTGAGCACGGTGCTCGTAAGAGAGCAAGATGGGCAACAACGCCCTGTGTACTATGTAAGCGAGGCCCTTCAAGGGGCTAAGACGCGGTACACTGAGGTGGAGAAACTGTGCTATGCCCTCCTCATGGCGTTGCGGAAGCTCCGCCACTACTTCCTCGGGCACCCAATTACGGTCCCATCATCTCTCCCACTGGGGGAAGTGGTGAGAAACAAGGAGGCCACCGGCCGAATTGGCAAGTGGGGGGCTGAGTTCGCTCCTTTCTCCCTCACCTTCACGGGCTGCTCCGCCATTAAGTCGCAAGTCCTCGCTGACTTCGTGGCGAAATGGACCCCGACCGCCGAGGCAGACGGAGAGACTTCCCTCACCCCTCCCCGGTGCCAGGACCATTGGACACTCATGTCCGATGGCTCCTTGTGCCTTGCCGAGGCCAGTGCGGGGGTGGTTCTTCGGAGTCCCGAGGGGAAGATGCTGGAGTACGCAGCCAGGCTCGAGTTCCCGGCTACGAACAATGTCGCCGAGTATGAGGCCTTGCTCATGGGATTGCACCTCGCGCGTTCCCTGGGAATCCGCCGCCTCCTGGTGAAGGGAGATTCCCAGCTTGTGGTCAACCAAATAGACAAGTCCTACTTGTGCCACGACGCGAACCTGAGTCTATAATTGGGGAAGTGCGGAAGATGGAAAGACACTTCGAAGGCTTGGAGGCCCAACACATCCCCCGGCAGGATAACAACCGGGCCGATGCCTTGGCCCAGGCAGCCAGCGCCCGAGAATCTCTCCCCAAGGGCGCTTTTCTGGAAATCATCACGAAACCCTCGATAACCCTTCCGGACGTGAACCCTGGGGTTTGCGTCCCGGAGATTTCCGAGATCACTCGGACCGCATCATGGATGGATCCCCTCATCTCCTGCATAAGGGACGAGGGGGAGCCTTCCAGTGACGTCGAGATGAAGCGTCTTCGCGCCAAGGCCAGGGCATACGTTCTGTTAGAAGGAAAGCTTTACAAGAAGGGGGCCTCTGCCCTTCTCTGCTGCCTCCCGCGGACGGAGGGACTCCAGCTCCTCGAGGACATACACTCGGGGAGCTGCAGATCCCACTTGGCTCCCCGGGCGGTCGCGGCGAAGGCCCTTCGCCAAGGGTTTTACTGGCCCACGTTGGTACGCGACGCACGGGATCTAATCTCCGCGTGCGAGGCCTGCCAAAAGATGGCGAAGGGCACCAGGCTCCTGTGGGACCCTCATTTGAGGATTCCAGTGGCAATCGCCCAGGTGGATTGCACTCAGAAAAGGCACATTACAGCTCACAACAATAGAATGCATTATATAAAAATGCGAGTAATTAAAAACAAGTGCTGATCACAAGGACCAACATTACAATAACTTAGCGCCGAAGTGACGCATTTAATTGTTAATACAAATTAAGGAGTTTTCGACACAAAGGTCGGCACAAAATAAAACAGCAACGATAAACAAAAGGGCTCCATCAGTCTTCTTTCTCTGCAGCGGCGGTGTTGCATGGGCCTTCTCCACATCGAACTCCACCTTGGTGCATAACCCTTTAACCAGATGGGTCCTCAGTTTCTTCTTCTTGTTCCACATTGGGTTCAAGACCATAAGATTCAGGGTCGGCGAATCCTTCCTCTAAATTTGTTTGAAAAGCAAGGGTGAGCACATTGTCCACATGGTGCTCAACAAGTTCCAAGTAACAATGCATGTATATAGATGATGGGGAGTTTCTCAAAGAACAGCTCTTTGGCTCTGTGTATAAGTATATAATAGATTTTCACATGCAGCTTCAAAGAAAGGTCTTTATTTTTGAAAGCGGGGCTTTTGAAATCCTAAGCTAGATTTTCAGAAATGTTGTGTGTGGCGGTCTTTCATGAGTCACCACTTTACTCAGATTTTGTGAAAAAAAAACTTCCAAAAGCTACTTGTGCTGCATCGACGTGAATAGAATTCACAGCGCGCAGACTCCATGACCTGGGAGCTCAGAGTATCCGATACTTTTTAAACTTTGCAAAGGTGTACCACCTTAATCCACCAATCATTCGGCTTTCAAGTCGAATCAGCTTCATGCGACTTTTACGCATGTGACAAGGCCGAGATGACACAACAATTTACAGTCCTAGTATTAACTATTTCCCTGCCCGGTAAATAGACAGTTAAGTCTCAAGTACCGTTGTGGGTCCTCCCCACTGCCTTACTTCCTAGCCTGGGCCTATGTTCTCGCAAGACACATAGCCTCTCTTGATTACAGTCGCGCACGACTTAATCTGGCTTAGGGCGTCTTCCTTCTTTCCACCTTTTCCTCTCATGATTTTTTTTGAACTCACATCACTCATGGCCTTCTGCGGCCCACCAGTTCTCGCAAGAAACTGGACCGACAACCATTGCAGGGAAAAGCTAACACTAAAGAAAGCTACTAAGTTGCGCCCGTCCCATAAACAGGCAGGTGGTTGGTACGTTTTTCATGCCGCATAGAAGCACAACACAAGGTTCTAGTCCTTATGAATCTTTAGTGAGGAGTCTTTCACATTCCCAATGCGCACACAGCACCATCCAATCAAACCATCCTCGCTATCGATTCCAATCACGTTTTCTTTCACAAAAGAGGTTTTGAACATGCTTTTCTCATATGTGACCACTCAACATTTATCATATAATCTTTAAGCATAGCATAGCCTAAGCATGATAATCTAGGGTAACAAGGGTGCAGAGGTGTTCAATATCAAAAGGGGTTTTACAATCACTTAGGTCATATCTAATCATCTTTATTGAAACATAATTCTTATTTGAATCTAAGGCCTGCATATACTTGAAAACAGTTAAAACATACTTCATTTCAAAATAGTAGGCGAGACATGATCAAGGGTTTGAGACTTGCCTTGCAGTGACGGGTCTAGCTGCTCAAATGAATCTTTAGGGATCTCCTCTGCTCCTTCAACGTCTGGTTTCACGACGGGTACAAACAACACATACACTCTATATAAGCACACAAGCACTAGAAAATAATACGTAAATACATCATGCATGCAGGGGAATTGGTTTAGACAAGGTCACTTGACATTGGTTGAAGAGATGGGTTCAGAGGGCTTGAATGTCGAAGGGCTGACATTCGACTCAAGGCTTGACATTGCCCTAAATCGGTTCTAGGTTTGTTTTCTGGAGATGTGATAGTAGGGAATGTTGTAGAACATGGCTCAAAAGGCTTAGTGGACAAAGTGGCATTTCAATTGCTCAAAAGAAACAAGTCCAAATCATCCTATGCCACAGGTGGACATGCACTGACATAGTGTTAGACATGGCCAGAAACTAGGGCATTGCATAACTTTTGATTCAGGACTCCAATTGATGCACAACTTTGTCTGGGGTTTAGGCATTGATATCAGCTACAAAACTCTCAACAGGCTCAAGGGCTGAAAGTGGCCGGAGGGTGGCCAATTCCGGTGAGCAAACACGGTGGCCTGGACATGAACTGAGCCACTGGACAGCAACCTTGGCATGGCTATAACTTTTGATTCAGGTCGATTCAGAGGTCGGGCTAGTAGACAAAATTACTCAGGGGATTGAGATCTATCTAAATGACAAGGTGAGCGAGGCTAGATCAGCCGGGGATAAATTCCGGCGACCGGCGCTGGAGAAGACAACCTCCAGATTGGGCGTTTCTGTTCTAAAGGGTTTGAGCTTGATTCCTTGCTCAGGGAGTGAGAGGGTGAGGTGAGGGATCTATTTGCGGGGTTGAATCGGCCGGAGGGTGGCCGGAGAAGCTTGGCGACGAGGACCAGCTCACTGGTGGCGCGCAAACTTCGGAAAAGCCATGACTGTTGCTCAAATGTGAAATCTAAGCTTACAGGCTTGCTCAAATGGGTGCACTGGTCAATTCCTATCACTGGCACGAAGGCCAATTCGGGCTAAATCGCTAGGCATTGCGGGAACAGGGGTTTTTAAGTTTTTCGGTGATTGCCGGCGTTGAGGTGCGCCGGGGACCAATTAACGGCTATGAAACGTAGAGAGAGGTGTAGGGAGCTTACTGGTGGCGTTGGTTTGGAGGGGGAAGCTTCGGGCGAGGCTGGCGCCGTGAGCTTCAACGGTTGCTCGCCGGGGAAGATGAGCTTCGCGGCGGCGCTGAAGAACTCAACTACTCTCTGGTGAAGGAAGCTACGGTTTGAAGTTGTGGAATGGTGTGAGGCAATGCTGGGCAAGGGAGGGGGCTTATATAGCCGTGGGGTGAAGCTCTCGGGAGCAGCAGCAATCGCCGGGGATATCTTCTTCTGACGCCGGGACGGTCATCGATGCATTTCGGGATGCGGCGGGGCTCTGCCAGAGGCGGTGAATCGCGGGGAAGCAGGATTCGGTCAGGAGGTGGTGGCGAAGATCTTCGGGATGGTGGCCAAGTGGCATAAAGCTCCTGGCAGCAGCAGCAGCAGCAGCACGCGCGCGAGGAAGACGATGGCACGGTGGGGCTTGAGCGCTCCACGGTGGCGGTACACGTGCGCATGGCTGGGGGCTACGTGGCCGTGAGGTGGCAACGCGAGGGGCTTCGCCGGCGACGAGTTCAACGGTGCGGCAAAGCGGCAGGGCGCTGGTCGAACGAGCACTGGTCGCGGTCGTGCACGCGGTCTCCTGGTCGTGGTCGAAGAAAAGGCCAGGGGCTTGTTTGCAAGGTTTTGGACTGAAACGCGAAGGTTTTGGCTCGGGAATTTGGACCTAAATGCAATTCTGAAGATCTGAAGGGCTGATTTGAATTCTGATTTTGCAGATGAGTGCTACTAAATGTCTTGGACTCATCTAGCAGGAAAAATGATGAAATCCGATAACATCTGGTGGTTTTGACAAAATTCGAAAACAGGGTAATTAGGGTAATTAGGGTTTGAACTTTTGGCGAGACTGAAACTAGGGTTTTGGTCAAGATTCTGGAATTCTTCCAGAAGGGAAAAATGTTTAGAAAAATGAAAGAAAGGTTATCACTTGATCAGATTTGGATTTTGACGTGATCTGGGACTTTTAGCCTTTTTGGGTTTTCTGAAACTTCTGAAAAGGACTAAATTGAAAAACCTTTGGACTGAAATGTGAAAACGATCTGGTCAATGAAGTTTAGCAGCCAACTTTTTAGGTTAAGGTAGTGGCATACCCAAGATCAAGATGGGGTTAAAATATTAGGGTTTCCAAAGAAGTTATGCTGATTCGCAGGCAGAAAAGATAATCAAAAACTGGGGTGTTACAGCTCCCCTCCGCGATATTGCAAACCATCCCTGTTACTTGGCCCTTCGCGCGCTGGAGGATGGATCTCCTTGGTCCCTTCCCCCCAGCACCTGGGGGCTACAAGTACGCAGTGGTCGCCGTGGATTACTTCTCCAAGTGGGTGGAGGCTGAGCCCTTGGCCAGCATCACTTCCCGCGCGGTGCAACATTTTTTCTGGAAAAATGTCGTATGTCGCTTCGGGGTCCCCCAAGAAATCACCGTCGACAATGGGACCCAGTTCGACTCGGCATATTTCCAGGAATTCTGTGAAGGCTTAGGAACTACCCTCCATTTTGCCTCCGTGGCTCATCCCCAAAGCAACGGAGCCGTCGAAAGGGTCAACGGCATGATCCTACAAGGCCTGCATCGACGGCTTGAACAGACCGCCTCCAGGCGAGGCGCATGGGCAGAAGAGCTTCCAAGCATCCTCTGCTCCATGCGCACAACCCCTAGCCGAGCGACAGGTCGCACGCCTTTCTCGCTCGTCTATGGGGCTGAAGCAGTTCTCCCATCGGAGATTGGTTTTCGATCGCTGCGGGTCGAGCTCCTAGACGGAGCTACGACCGCGGCGCATCAAACCAACGAGGCTAATCAACGGTTGGAGGTCGACCTCGTCGAAGAAGAACGCGACCGAGCACTCCTCCACCACACCATCTACGAGCACGAGATGGCGCGCGCGTACAACCAGCGCGTACGCGAAAGGGCCTTCCGCCTTGGGGACCTGGTCCTCAAGCGCGTGACAGACCCCCAAGCCCAGGGCAAACTATCCCCCAAGTGGGAGGGCCCGTATAGGATCTCCGCGGTCCTGGGCTCAGGAGCCTACAAACTCTCCACACTTGAAGACCAGGAGCTGACGCACACTTGGAACATAACCTTGCTTCGCAAGTTTTATGTTTAGCCTCCGGGCTCGCCACCTCCTCCGTCGTGCTTCCGCGGGGGCAGGCCTATGTACTCACAGTTCCCTCCCCGGCCGCGCTTTCGCGGGGGGAGGCGTTGTATCTCACCCTCTATTAATACAAGTGGATTTTTTGCTCAACTCTGAGATTTTTGTGTCCCCAGTAAATTGAATGGCTTTTTTCTACTTCACCGTTGGAATTCTTTTACATGAGCTTTTTCTTCCGCCTAAAAGGCGACGTCTCCTCTATGAAGATTCCCTCCCCGCGAGGATGCCCTCTCCGTGAGGAAGTGGGCTACCACAGCCTAAAGTCCCTACAACGGGAGCACAGCTCCCATAGGGCGGCTTACAATAACCCCTCGTGGACTGAGGGGGTAAGCGGCAACCCAGTTCTCACGAACTGCGGTAACGAGTCACTTCGAGAGATTAGTCCCCCCTCGAACACTCTACACCCGCTACCGGGCCACGGAACCCTCCTAAGGGAATATCCATTGCCCCCCGCGGCAGACAGAGAACTCGGATTTCGGAGTTCATTATCTCAAAAGATAAACCGACCAGTTTCTCGGTCGCGCACCACCGCCAGTCCCCAGGACTCCCGACGAGGGGCTACGCAAAGTAAGCACCCAGTGCAGTCCGGGTCTCTTCACTCCTTACCCACAGCGCGCGGAGCCAAGCTGCACCCCACTGTGGGGGGGGGAGGAGGAAAACCCTGGGCCCGGATAGAAAAACAACAGCTTTACGCGGAAGGCTTCGAAGTTTCGAAAACAAAGACATGGCAAATAAACAAGTCTATGGCTTTATTGATACAACATCACACTAGGGGACAACCCCCCCAGTAGGACGAGAGCGCCCCCCGGGTGAGACCCGGGAGCGCGAGTATGGCCCGGGGAGTTGGGCTCCCGCGGGAAGATACTTCAAAGAACGATCCCCGAGAAGCAACTACACCTAATAATCACGGAGACCCTCTGAGATCTCCCGGGAAAGATCCTTGTACAAACTGCTCATACGCCGAAGAGCCCGCCGAAGGAGATCCTCCGGCCAGCACTCGTAACCAGCCAGGGGGAGTATCCTGAGCGGGGGGACCTTTAGAGACCCCGGCCTCGGTGGACACAGCTCGGCGCGACAATCGTCGAAGTTCCCCAAGTGCCACTCCGGGAGCCATCGCAGCAGGGCCGGCTCCCCGGAGGCGCCTCCCTTCGCGAAGTTAGCATGAACGGACTCGGAGTCCAGCCCGCCGGATGCACCCCCGGCTGCCAGACTTAGTAAAATCGAGGCCGCCCGGGCGCTACCTGGGCTAGACCCCCCGGGCGACCCTCGAACACTCTCCAAAAGATGCCCCTCAGGGCAAGAAAACCCCGGGAAAGCGATGTCTAAAGATACCTGCCGACAAATTGAACGCACTTAGCAAAAGCACTACTTTATTCCAGTTGAAAGATATTTACAAGTTCCCGGGGCTCTCTCTAAAGAAGCCACCCGGAGCAAAAGAGATCTAAATAGAAAAGCCTAATCTACCCGGGGGGGAGGAGCTCATACTTGCCCGTCCTTGTTCCCCCCCAGGGGGACGTCCGCCCTGGCTGACGCGTCCTGACCCGAGCGCCAGCCGCCCGTCTCCATGGCACTGGTGATCTGGTCGAAGAGAGCCTCGGCGGACCGCTCCAGCTCAGCCCGCCGAGGGTCGAAGAAGGCGGGGAAGCTCCGGGGGACAAGCTCCCCGATGACCCGGGCGCCCTCTCCGCGGTGCTCAACGAGAGCCACCGCCAATGCGATCACCGGGACGGCGAGGCCTCGTGCTCGAGCCTCCGCAGCGGCCGGGATCAGGGCAACCTGCGCACCATGGAAGTGCCCGGCCTCCCCGACCGACGCCGGCGTCGGGTCAGGGCCTGCCCCCCGCCCGAGCTCGATCCCGAGCTCCTCGAGGGTAGAGCGGATCGCCCTACCTCCCGCGACCACGGCCTAGACGCCCGAAGCTGCGGCCTCCCGCTCCGCCTGCAGCTCCCTCCGGTGCCGGGAGGCCATGTCCTCAACGGCAGCAAGCCAAGCCTAAACCGCGGCGAGCTCCCCGTGCGCCCGCTCCTTCTCGGAGCGCTCCGAAGCCGCGTCCCTGAGCGCCTTCTCCTTCCCGGCGCGCTCGAAGGCCACTATGTCCTCGGCGGCCCAGAGACGCATGGTGAGCCGAGCCCTGAAGCCCCGGACCAATGCGACCGTCTACACGGAAACAATGATCAGAATACGAAAGACTGATGAGCATGAGATTCAAGTAACTTACCCGAAGCCCGGAGGCGATCACCGCGTCGACGTCACCCTCGTCACCCCCCGGGTCGCTCCCTCGGGAGGCCTCCCCACCGAGCAGGGCACCCTCCTCTGGGGTCCCACCGTCGGAGGAGCCGGAAGCCTGATCCAGCGGAGGCGCCGGAACCCCGGGACTGACGAACAGGCCCATGCCCCTCCCGAGTACAGGGAGCGCCGCCGTCGCTGGCCGAACCGCCGAGGAGCCCGTCTCTGGGGCCAGGATCGAGGCCATCGGCAGGCCGCCCGGCATCCGAAACCGGATGGAGACCTCACTGGACGAGGGCTGCGGCCGGACCCCCGCGGGAGCAGGAGGTGGCGAAGGACTCGGAGCGTACATCTCCGAGTCTGAGCCCTGGCCCTCTCCGGCCGGAACGCCGCCCATGGGATCCGGCCCGCCCGGGGTGTCTGGGGCTGCGCCCGACGCCCCAGAAACCGCCGCCGCAGAGTCCCTAGCGGGAGAAGGCGGAGGTGAAGACCGGGGACTCGCAGGGCTCCTCCGAGCCCGGGATCCCGCGGGGCTGCCAGACAGGCGAGACCGCTTCGAGGGCCCGCCGGCAACCTCCTTCCCCCGCTTGCGCGAAGCAGGGGTGGGCAGAAGCACCCTGGCTGGGAGCCTCAGCCCAAACACCTCCGCGACGGCGTTTCGGGGAGGACCCTCCCCGATAACGCGAACCACCCTCTCGTGCTCGTCCTCATAGTATCGACTGAGGAGGGTCGCCGCGACCTCCTTGGCCCGACCATAGGACCTAACTGCAAGAGTAACAAATGAAGCAAGAGTTAGGAAAAATCTCCCAACATGGAGAAGGGGTCCGAATACTTACGGTTCGCCACCGCCATCCGGGGTGGCCTGTGCGCCGCCAACATCCCCCTCCCTCGACGGGTGTGGAACGGCACCACTAGGAGGAGGGCCATCTCCTCCGCAAGATCCCACATGGACCGCCGGAATCGGGCCTCCGCCATCGTGGTGAGGAGGTCCATCTCCACCACTGTAACACCCTGGTTTTGGGAGTGAAAATTCCTTTTCATGAAAATCATACTTGCATGTATCTCTTTAGAAGTAGCAAGATCAGTTCAATTCTAATCTATCGTGAGCCCCAAAAATCCCAAAATCTATCCTGAAAATCCAATTCAAGATCAGATTATCCAGAAATAATCTACTATCTATCCTAAGTATAAAAGCCTTCAGAAGCCAGATCAAATTCAATCTCTAACTCCCAGATTTAACAATCTCTTTCTGTTTTCGAAAACAAGAATTAATTGAATATTCCAATTACCCTAAATACCCTGAGTTTCAGAATTCAGATTTAATCAAATCTTAACCTAATCTAGACCAAATTATTCTTGGATTGTAATCATGGGCATGCCAATACCTTAATACAAAAAGTTGGCAGCCAGATTCCATCATTTAAACCCTTTTTGCAAATCAGTCCAAATTATATCGCAGATTAGTCCTTTTCTAATTTCCAAGAGCCCGAAAAGGCTAAAAGCCACAAATCAACTCCAGATCTCAATTTGATTCAAGGAATACCTCCTAAATGCTATTCAATACAAAATCGCCTTTTGTCAGAACATCAAAATCCCACCCTAAGTCTCAGATTTCCAGATCTCGACAAAACCCAGATTTAAGGTACCCTAATTACCCTGTTTTCGCTTCAGTTCAAATTTGATCAAGAGTTCCCAGATTTCATCAGGTATTCTCTCAAATCATCCGTTGAATAAAGTTCTTCAAATCTGTGAAGTCGAAATCAGCCATAATCTTCAATATCTCAGATTTTACAGATTAGTCCAAATCATAAAACTGAAATTGCAATCGAGTCCAGCCTCTTGTTTCGACCAGCAGCATCACCTTCGACCAGGGAAGCCACGACCACGGGCTGTGCCATTTTTAACCTCAGGCCCAGCTGCGACCAGGAGCACCAGTGCACCGCGAACCTCACCGTCGGTGGAGCTTCGCCGTTGCCAACTTCGCCACAACCCCGTCGCCACATGCGCGCACCGGATTGGCCGTAGCAACGCTGCAGCAGCACCAGCATCGCCCGAATCCTTCCTTCGCACGCATGCCGGAGCTGCCAGAGCTGCCAGACACTTTACCACTGCACCTGCCAGAGCACGCGATGACCGTGTTGAAAAGCCGTTGAGACCGCTGAACACCGCCACCGTAGCCAATCAGTTGGATATCCTCCCGATTGCTCCAAGTCTCAAGAGCCCCATCCTCCACTATTTAAGCCCCCCCGTAGCTCGCAGCAATTTCACTCCTCACCAGAGCCAGCAAGTCTCGCTTCCTCCCGTTTCTTCTCGTCTTCTTCTTCGTCTCCGGCAAGCCGCCGAAGGGGAGAACGACGACAGGGAGCTTCGCTGCATCAACCTCCGATCCAACTTCGCCAGTGAGTGTCTCTACCTCACCTCTCTATGCTGTACCAAGTAATTGAACTCCGGTGGTTCCTGTCGCCGGTGATCGCCGTTATTTTCTTTTGCCCTGTTCCAGCTTTGTAACCCGATTTAGCCAAAATTAATACCCCTTTTAGTAGAAGCAATTGATCAGTAGATCCTTCCTTGCAAGCCCTTGCTGTTGGATTTCAAATTGAAGCTCGGATGGAGCCTTTCCCCCGTTTTCGCGCTCCACCGTGAGCTGTTCACGTCGCCGGCCAGTATAGCTTTACCTCCGACCAAATTGACTGTAGCATTGTGATCCCTGAACTCCATAGATGGTGTAGCCAAACCAAATTGACCGGAGCTACCTTGTATCAGCGGCGCCCCAGTGGCCGTCTTCTTCGAGTCCGGCATCAACGCCGGCGAGCTCCAGTGTTTGATTGCAACCCAATTCCTCGCTGGAGAATGATCAGCAACACCCCAGAAGCGTTAATCCTCAACCAATTTCAAGTTTCATCGTCTGTAGCTCCTGGCCACCGTAGCTCACCTTAGTTCCTGAAAACCGACGAGTTCAACCTCACCGTTCACCGTCGTTTCATCGCCGTTGTTCAATCTACTTTGTCCTGTAGATTTGCCTCAACCTACTGAGCATATCACTCCACTGCATCGCCCTTCGATGCTGTGCCAAATCACAAGATATAGCCGTGCCAAGATCTGTCCAGTACCTGTGTCTTGCCATGTCGGCACCGTGGTTTCTCATCGCCGTTCATCACCGTCCGACCACCTTAGTTCCTGAAACCTCCACCACTGGATTCCTGTTGTCTTCGCCTACCTCCTAGACATAGTTGGCGAAGCAAAGCTCAAGAGGATCAATCAAACACTCAAGCCCTAGAATCTGGCCGTGCACTGACATTCAATTCTCTGTGTCCAGGGGCCTCTTTGCAAATTGCCTAAATTCTGGACTTTCCTGTGAAAACCACCTTGTAAAATAGCTACCTTATTACATTTTGCATCTAATGCCTTGATCAAATCACATTCTTCCCACTGGAAATTATCCAAACCACATCAATGCCATTCCTTGATAATGCCAGCCCTTGTCAGTTCATGTCAGCCAATGGCATTGGGCAAGTTTAACCACTTCTGGTTGTGCAACCTGAAAACCACATTGTCCATTGAACTTGTAGAGCTATGTTCTACATTTTATTCAACTACCACACCTTGAGATAAACTCTCTAGCATTCTCTGAATCTATGTCAGAGCCCTGAACCGAATGTCGACCTTTTGACGTTCGTCGTTTTTGAGCAAAATAGCCGCGGACTTGATGTCCATATTGCAGCCTTGAAACCCTGAAAGTCTCTAGCATTCGTCCTCAACCGTAATTCCATAAATCTCCAAGATTAACTCAAATCCAGCTTTCAAGCTTACCTGTTCCAGTATCGCCGAGAGTATTTCTCCTTTGCATGTTGCATATAGATTACTAATGGATTGTGATTCCTGTTTGTTTGTTTGATCTTTGATTAGAACAAGAGCCTGAGTACAGAGATTTCGTCAGACCCGACATCAACTGCTGTACCTTACGACGCGGAAGGCAAGTCATATTCTTGGACATCTTGAACCTATATTTTATGAATTGTTAAGACATTGCCTTGACTATAAGCAGTATTGCATTTGATGAAATGGCAAAAGTATGATATGGCAGTATTAGGCTGTATGCCGACAAAAGATGAGGAGATTCCTTATAAAATGATCAAACCGTGAGCCATAACTAATATATATGTATATATGTATATTCATGAAATAAAACCCTTGCCGTGGCCAGAGTTTGGTATGGAATGGTGGTGGCACTGACGAATGCAGGGTTTGTGGAATGCACTGGTCATGGGCATGTAAGGACTAGAACCTTGTGTTGTACTTCTATGCGGCATGAAAAACGTACCAACCACTTGCCCAGTTATGGGACGAGGCGCAACTTAGTAGCTTTCTTTAGTATTAGCTTTTCCCTGCAATGGTTGTCGATCCAGTTTCTTGCGAGAGCTGGTGGGCCGCAGAAGGCCAGGAGTGATGTGAGTTCAGAAAAATTATGAGAGGAAAAGGTGGAAAGAAGGAAGACGCCCTATGCCAGATTAAGTCGTGCGCGGCTGTAATCAAGAGAGGCTATGTGTCTTGCGAGAACATAGACCCAGGCTAGGAAGTAAGGCAGTGGGGAGGACCCACAACGGTACTTGAGACTTAACTGTCTATTTACCGGGCAGGGAATAGTTAATGCTAGGACTGTAAACTGTTGTGTCATCTTGGCCTTGTCACATGCGTAAAAGTCGCATGGAGAGGTACCGACTTGAAAGCCGAATGATTGGTGGATTAAAGTGGTACACCTTTGTAAAGTTAAAAACGTATTCGAATACTCCGAGCTCCTGGGTCTATAGGAGCCTGCGCGCGGTGGATCCTATCCACGTCGATGTGACACAAGTATGTTTTCTAAATAAAATATGGCTAGACTTAGCTCATGTGCGCTTGACATGTGTTGTCATGAAATGAGGTGCTAACATTGGCAGACATGTGTTGTCGTGCTATGGTAGTACTTCTAAGAGTTTATAAAAGATATTAATGATATGTCATGATGAGCACTGCCATTGATTTGGAAAGAGAAAAAGTATTTTGCAACCTTCCCTCCTTCCCTAATAGCATAGGTTCATATCATTCTACTATATGTATCTACTCTTATCTATGACTTGCTGAGTACGTAAGTGCTCACCCTTGCAATTCACTATCCAATAGATGGAATGTCCCTGATCAAGACGAAGGCCTGGAGAACTTCTTGGATCCCCGAAGGAAGAGAGTCAGTTCTACCCAAGTCCTGAAAAGTGTTGCTCTGCTTTCAACTTCTTACTGTGGGGGTTCACTTAGCTTCTGCCAAGTAGTTGTTCTTCTGCTACCAAACTTATTTACGCCGTGATGGCTTGTAATTTATTATGTTGTAATGAGGCCAGTTGGCCATACTGCTCAATGTAATGCAAGTTAAACTGATGCAATATACTCCTATGTTTGGCTCATCCTGGGAAGTCAAAAGGTAAGGGATTAGCTGCAGTGAGCTGGGTCCCCATAGGAGTAGTCGTGTTCCCCTGTGAGGGCGGGATGCGGCAGCCACGGTCCACTCAGGAGCCACCGGGCCGCCGGACCGCGAATACGTCGACGGCTCCCGGGAGTAAGTCACCCCCGGGTCTCCCACCCGGGGGTAGAACCAATGCCGGAGCCAGTCCCCCCAGTGGTCCCGGGAGGCTAGCACCGGGTACTCGTCGGCGTGGCTCGGGGTCAGCTGGATCATGATGGAGCCGAAGGCCGACCTAGGGCCACCCCTCCTCACCACTGGGCCCCTCGCCGATGGCTCGTAGAAGTACCGCAGGGGCCGTAGAGTGAGCTCCGTCGCGGCGGTCGTCTCACACAACCAGATAAACAAGCCCATCCGAACGAGAGTGTTCGGGGTGAGGTGGTTGAGCGAGAGGCCGTATACCTGCAGGAACTCTCGTAGCAGCGGGTGCACCGGAAGCCGGAGGCCCACCTCCATGAAGGCCTTGAAAGCCACCACCTCCCCGTCCCGGGGGCTCGGCACCTGCTCCACCGGACCGGGGATCCTAATGTCCCCCGCCCGAAAATAGCCGCGCTCCAAAAAGGCCTCAAGGGCCCCCGAGGAGAACTCGGTGGCCCAGAGGAAATCGGAGGTCACCTCCTCCGCGGGCAACTCGGAGACCTTGGCGCGACTCTTCGGCGCCATCAGGGACGAACTTGTCGAAAACCGCCGGAACTCACCGGGTCCTACCGGGGAGTGTCACCGGGAACTTCCGGAAAGACGTCACCAGGAGTCGCCAGAAGTCACCGGAAGTCACCGGAAGCTACCGGGGAAAGGTCACCGGGTCTTTCCGGAAAAGTCACCAGAAACTACCGGGCGCTTCCGGGCAAAGTCACCGAATATTACCGGAGAATCACCGGGAACTACAGGGAGACAACCAAGATTTGTGGGGTTTGAGGGCTTGTGGGCATGTTCAAACTAAGGGCCCCCCCCCCTATTTATAGGAGGTGGAGGGGGACCCGGATGCCCGACACGTGTCCACAAAGCCATCAGAACCGCGGGGTTGAACCGCAGCGCGCAACACGAGGCGACGCGAAGGTGAACGCATCGAAACGATGCGTCGGTTCACGGATAGATGCGTCCCGTGGAGAAATGGTTCGGAAGCTGAAACGCCACCGGCGGCGTAAGGGACTTCGTGGAAGACGAAGCGTCATCGTCGGGAGCTTCACATACCCATCGGGGGCACCAAGTGCCCCCGAGGGCCTGGGGGGCTGCTGTTGGGGGAATCCCCAGGGGCCCCACGAAGTCCTGAGGAGTCCCCGGTGAGACCCGGAGAATCACTGGGTCCCCCGGTGAGACCCGGAGAGCCACCGGGCGCCCGGTGAGATCCAGAGGGTCACAGGAATCCCGGTGAGACCCGGAGGGCCACCGGGCCCCCGGTGAGATCCAGAGGGTCATCGGGCGCCCGGTGAGATCCGGAGGGTTACCGGAACCCCGGTGAGATCCGGAGGGTCACCGGAATCCCAGTGAGACCCATAGAGCCACCGGGCCCCCGGTGAGATCCGGAGGGTCACCGGAACCCCGGTGAGACCCGGAGGGTCACTGGGCCCCCGGTGAGACCCGGAGAGCCACCGAGCCCCCGGTGAGTCCCGAAGAGCCTCCGGGCTCCCGAAGGGCGGCTGCTGACCGTGAAGCCTCTAGGAAGCCGGCAAGGCCACGTGTCGAGCATCCAGGCCGTCCCTCTGGCCAAAGGACATCTGCGCCATTCCATCCAACGGTCACAGCGAGGGCTTTTCGGTCTTCTGTATTTCTTAGGGGCTATATATACCCTCTTGTACCTCTCGCCAGGGGATTCGAACTCATTTGTATTAACATAATATCCGGCTCTCTTGGAGACCTCTCCCCAAGAGCATACCTCCCCAGCGGACTCGCGTCCGGAAAGAGCCAACAAGACTAGGGCCCCCACTGGGCCCGAACCTGTATAAACCACTGTGTCAATTTCTGTGTTGCCCGGCGGGAGAAGACCAGTAACTCGGTCTGCTCGCGCCGTTGTACTCGTGCCGTGCACGTCCTAACCTGCCGAGGTATCCGTAATACCACGACAATGTATAAGTAGAGGGCTGCTTGTTGTGTCAAACAATAGCTCAAAACCTCTATTTATAGCCTCAAGAAACAAATTATCCGTTGGAGCTCGTACACAAAAGCAACAGTGCAAACTGACAGTCAGTTTGGGTCACGATCAGAAAGAAGTAAAATCCAGAGAAAACTCAGCTAGCCGTTTGAGGTCGTTTATGAAACAAGATAGCATAAACTAACAGTCAGTTTGTCAAACTAACAGTCAGTTCCTACCTCAACGGCTGACAAAAATCACAGATAAAACTTTGCTGGTCGTAAATGGAAATTGATACTCCTAACTGACAGTAAGTTTCACAAACTGACAATCAGTTTCGACCACAAAAATGTCCAATTCAAACAGAAAAACAAATCAAACAGCTCGAGGTCGAAATGCAAACTGACAGTCAGTTTAGTTCAAAAAATTTCAGCTCAAAAAACAACCTCTCTGGACAACTGTAAGTTAACAAAACTGACAATCCAAACTGATAGTCAGTATAGTAAATTGACACTCAGTTTAGCAAACTGACAGTCAACATGGATAAAAATAGTTATAACTTTTAATCCAGAAAACCGATTTAAGTGTTTGATAGCTCCTTTGAAATATAATTTAAAGGGCTATCTTTTTGTCAACAAAAGCAAAAAACAGATTTGCCTAGATCTTTCTAGAAAATACAAAAACTCTTATGCTGTCAAAAACGCAAGTGAAAAACCAAATCTTTCAAAACCAAATCCAACCGAAAAAGATGCAATGCAGTGACCTAGGAATTTCTTGGTTTATGTTGAAAATTTAGAGAGGACTTGCAGCCCCTCTTTATAGTACGGTCAAAATTAAGAAATAAAATCCTAAACCGATCAAACTCCATACGTCGAGATCGGTAAAAATAAAAACTCATATTACCTCAAGTCCTTTGCATCTCGCGACTTGCGTTGCGTCTTTGTCCCTTGCAACTTGTGCTTTTTCTTATTTCACTTTGGATTTATCTTGTTCATCTCGCATGTCTTCTTAACATATATCTGTATCAAATGACTCAGAAGCACAATTAGTTTGAACCGCTTGTTTTCATTAATCATCAAAATCAGATTTAGGCGTAAAGGCCTAGATGCAAAAATCTCCCCCTTTTTGATGATTGATGACAACAAGTGTTCCATAAATAAAGAATAAGTGAATAACTCCCCCTAAATGTATGCATGGGATCTCATGATAAACCATACATCAATAAGCATAAAACACTAAAGATCCAATCACCATTATATATAAGACATAAACCATTCAACTCATCATATAAGAACTCATCCATATCCATATAAGAAAACATCCAACAATGAAAACATCCAACAATAACATAAACAACAATAAATATATCCATAAGCATAAATATCCATCCATCAAAATAGAGTCATACAAAATAATTCTCCCCCTTTGGCATCAAGCACAAAAAGGTAGGAGCAATCCTAAGAGAGTCTAAGGCTCATCATCAGAAGAAAGGCCCAAAACGGCTGTATCTCCGAAGCCTGCTGGAGATCCAATCGGGTCGACACCAGGTGAAGCCGGAGGAGTAGAAGCTGGAGCTGCGGAGGCCGGTGCAACAAGAGCCAGAGCAACAGGACCTGAAGCTGATCCTGGAGACGACGACGCTGGGCGGGCCCTCTTGCGAGGGACTGGAGAAGCTGAAGAAGGCAAGCGTCGCAGAATCTCCTCCTGCTGAGCAACCAGTCGAAGCAGCATCTGATGATGCTCCTGCTGAGTGCGCAGGATCTGCTGCTAGGTTGGATGATCTGCTGGAGCTGAGAGGGAGAAGCCGAGGAAGATCCAATGCCTGGGTCTGCAGAAGGTGTTGGGTTAGTCTCCTGAACCGGAGCCTCGTCCTCTGACTCTCCCACAGCATCATCATCAGATGTGGGAGAATCAGAGCCAGGAGCAACTGCAGGGCAGGCACCGAGACAGCGATCGGCCTATCCCAGAGGATAGAACTGAAGAGGATGGTGGGGCCGAGGAAGCTCAGTGTCGACAACTCGAATGTGCAGAAGCATCGCCATGATGTACGGTTCATATAGGAGCTAACGACGAGGAGAAAGAATAATGTGCTGAATCTCACTGAGGATGAGATCAGCAACATCGAATGGCTCCTCCTAGAACATAGAGATCAGGACATGGAGCCCAAGATAAATGACTCTGGCCCTGTCTCCGGTCATAGGGACCAAAGTGAGACGAAGAATCCTAAGGGCCAGGTCAACATCGTGGTGTAGGCCAACGATGTGACGGAGCTGGAAGGGGTCAGAATACAGCATGGCCACCTCCCGATGCTCAAGGTCGGGAAGAGTGTGGAGCTGGCGCCCAGAAGAGGGGTGAACCAGTCCGAGAGTGGCCTCAAGCTGCTCCTTCGTGACAGTATGGACCTGGAGGCCTGTCATGAAGGTCAGCGAATCACGCTGGGGAGAGATATAGACTGTGGAGTAGAACTAGCGGATGGGCTCATCGGCCCAGTGAAGGGAAGAATCAGAGACAAGGTCTCTGATCCCGACGGAGGCAAAGGAGTCCGCCAAAGAAGTGATGCCTGTGCGAGATGCAATCGTCTGCCAGGAGAGGGAGCGATGGGCGAAAATGGGAACACGGTTGTACACGCTGGTGAAAAGATCTAGCTGCAGGTTTGTGTAGAAGGTCAGGACGCTGCAGGCGTCACTACCAGTGGGACGCAGGGACAGATAAGGGTTTGCGGCACGGAGGGTGCGGAGGCGACTCGCGTGCCACCGGGAATAATCCACGGGGACAGTTGTCAGGCGGAGGCGAAGGCCGGGTCTCAGACGTCTGACCTGTTGAACGACTGCTGTTTCTTTCGACGGGCCACACGCCGAGACGAGGACGGCTGATCAGACATGATCAAAGAAAAGAAAACAGAGGCGAGAGGCAGAGACCTGAGCAGGGGACCAAACAGAGGAACCGAAGAATGCCAGGGCAGCTTCGACGGCGAACAAGGTTGGTGAGATCGGCCAGAGAGGAGGGACAAGATGAGGTGACACGGCACGGCAAGGAGCGGCTAAACGACAGCGAGATGCGACGCCGCGTAGAGGCAGCGCACGGCAGTGCGGCGAGGCGGTGGTGCAGTACAGCGGCGGCGTGGTGGTGTGGTGACGATGTGATGAGGAGAGGCACTGGCGGCGGTGGCTCGGCGGCAGCGCACGGCGGTGAGGTGGTGGTGAACGGCGAGAGGAGGTGCGGCAGCGAACCAGAGAAGGCAAAGAGACAAATGAACAGAAATGGGGATTTTAGGGTTTTGGAGACACAAACTGACAGTCAGTATGATATATTGACAGTCAGTTCCAAACCCAGAAACATGGAACTGACAATTAATGTACAACACTGCCAGTCAATTCATAGAACTAAGTTTTGAAACTGACAATCAGTTTGAGTCTCAAAAACGACCAGGAGCTACGACCAAAGACCATTGCACATAACTGACAGTCAGTTTGTGGAACTGACTGTCAGCATGGTCAATGACTTCGACCAGAGGCTAAGAACAAGCTCCTAAGCACTGAACTGACTATCAGTTTGATGAACTGACTGTCATATGGAAAAATTCGACCAAAAAGAGGATATTGACCAGAGAGGGAATAACAGTATATTTTAATATATTTTAATACCATTATCACATCAACTAGCATTAGATATATCAATAATATTCAATTCACCTCTGAGAAAGCAAAATCTAGTCTCATCTAGGGGTTTGGTGAAAATATCTGCTAGTTGCATATCAGTTCTAGTATAGCTCACATCAATATCTCCTTTTGCCACATGATCTCTTATAAAGTGGTGCCGTATTTCAATATGCTTAGTTCTAGAATGTTGAACAGGATTGTTAGCAATTTTAATGGCACTTTCATTATCACACAATAGTGGCACTTTATCAAATTTAATTCCATAATCCAGAAAAGTCTGCTTCATCCACAAAATTTGAGCACAACAACTTCTTGTAGACAAGTATTCAGCTTCAGCGGTCGAGAGAGCTACAGAATTTTGTTTCTTAGATGACCATGATACTAAAGATCTCCCCAACAGCTGACAACTACCAGATGTGCTTTTTCTATCAATCTTACACCCAGCATAATCAGAATCTGAATATCCAATTAATTCAAAATTTGCATCTTTCGGATACCAAAGACCTAGGTTGGGATAGCATTTCAAATATCTAAGGATTCTTTTAATAGAATTAAATGACATTCCTTAGGATCTAACTGAAATCTAGCACATAAGCACACACTAAACATGATATCAGGCCTAGATGTAGTAAGATATAACAGGCTACCAATCATAGACCTATACAGTTTAGAATCAACCGATTTTCCATTGTTGTCCAAGTCGAGGTGTCCATTTGTTGCCATGGAGGTTTTGATAGCCTTAGCATCTTCCATCCCAAAGTGTTTGAGCAGGTCCTTCATGTACTTCGTTTGACTCACGAACGTACCATTCTTGAGTTGCTTGATTTGAAATCCAAAGAAGAAGCTTAGCTCGCCGATCATTGACATCTCGAATTCTTTAGACATCATTTCTCCAAACTCATGACAAAAGTGTTCATCAGTCGATCCAAAGATAATACCATCAACATATATCTGACATATGAACAATTCTTTTTCAATCTTTTTAGTAAAAAGAGTTGTATCAACCTTCCCAATTTTAAAATCTTTCGATAAAAGAAAGTCTCTAAGTCGTTCATACCAAGATCGATGAGCTTGCTTGAGACCATAGAGAGTTTTAGACAATTTAAACACATGGTTTGGAAATTTAGAATCTTCGAAACCAGGAGGTTGTTCAACAAAGACAAGTTCAGATATCTCACCATTTAGAAATACACTTTTTACATCCATTTGAAATAACTTATTATTAAAGCTAGATACATAAGCAAGAAGTATACGAATAGCTTCAAGTCTTTCCACAGGTGCAAAAGTTTCACCAAAGTCTAAACCTTCGACTTAGGTAAAACCTTGTGCAACAAGACGAGTTTTGTTTCTAACAACTACACCATTTTCATCTTGCTTATTTCTGAAAACGCATTTTGTTCCAATTACATTATGATCCTTGGGTCTTTCTACTAAAGTCCAAACTTCATTTCTAGAAAAATTATTTAGTTCATCATGCATGGCATTAACCCAATCAGGATCACTAAGAGCTTCATCAACATGTTTAGGTTCTAAAGAAGATACAAAAGAATGATGTTCACAAAATGAAGCAATGCGAGAGCGAGTTTGAACACCCTTACTGACATCACCCAATATTTGGTTTATAGGGTGATCCTTGGTGATGGTATGATGTTGCCGTGATGCTTCTTCTTGTGCAGCATCTCCTTGACTTGGTTCTGGAGGATCAATTTGAGGTGATGATACATTTTGATCATCATTCTCAATGTCATCATCTTCTTGATCATCTTCTCTTGGTTTGATGTCTCCAATTGTAATGTTCCTCACTGCTTCTTGGAGATCTTCACCTGAAACTTCACAAGAAACTTGCTCCTTTTGAGAGCCATTAGTTTCATCGAATTCTATGTCACAAGATTCTTCAATGCAACTTGTATTTTTGTTAAAAAAAATGATAGGCTTTGCTAGTGGTAGAGTATCCAACTAGAAAGCCTTCATCTACTCTTTTTTGAAATTTACCACCAAAGTTTCTTTTCTGAAGGATGTAGCATTTGCAGCCAAAAACTCGAAAATAAGAAATATTTGGCTTGCGCCCAATAAGAAGTTCATAAGGAGTTAAATTCAGAAGAGGATGCAAATAAAGTCGATTAATAGAATAGCAAGCGGTATGCACAGCTTCAGCCCAAAAGCGAGTAGGAGTATCATACTCACTTAGCATAGTTCTTGCCATGTCTATTAGTGTTCGATTTTTCCTTTCTACGACTCCATTTTGCTGTGGAGTGTAAGAAGTAGAAAATTCGTGTTTGATTCCAAGAGAGTCACAAAAATCAAATAGAGTTGAATTAACGAATTCTCCACCATGATCACTATGGATTTTCTTGATGGAAAGTTCGAATTCAGTTGAAACACATTTTGCAAAACTTTTGAAAACATCGGGGGTTTCAGATTTTTGAGAAATAAAGAAAACCCAAGTGTATCGAGTAAAATCATCAACAATAACAAAACCATAATTGTTACCCCCGATACTTTGAAACTCAGAAGGTCCGAATAAATCCATATGCAGCAGTTCCAAAGGTTTGCAAGTTGAAAGAACGCGCTTAATTGGATGTGAAGTAGCTACTTGCTAGCCAGCTTGACAAGCGCTACAGGGTTTATCCTTTTCAAAATTCACATCTTTTAAGCCAACAACCAAATCACGTTTTAAAAGCTTTTTAAGTTGATGCATTCCAACATGTGCAAGTTTTCTATGCTATAACCAACCTCTTGAGGTTTGAGAGACAAGACATGTTGAAAGAGATGCATCTTTTGAATTAAAATCAACCAGATAAAGATTTCCAAAATGAAAGCCTTTGAAAATCAAGGAATTGTCTTTCAAATTTCAACTAAAACTTCTTTAGGATAAAATGTGCAACGAAATCCAAGATCGCAAATTTGTGCAATGGAAAGCAAATTAAAATTCAGAGATTCAGCCAATAAAACATTAGAAATTGAAAGATCATTGGATATCGCAATTTTACCCAAGCCTACCACATTTCCTTGACGATTGTCACCAAAGGTGATCTTTTGATTTTCGCTCGAGTTGTTTTCTAATGAGGTGAACAACTTCTTGTTTCTGGTCAAGCATCTGCTGTCTAGTACCCAATGCTTCCCACCGGTCTTGTAGTTCACCTGCATAAAAGAATCAAGTCTTTTTATGTACCCAAACCTTTTTGGGTCCTTCAATGTTAGCAATCAAAGCTTTGGGCATCCAAATTGATTTCTTCTTTTTATTTAGCATGAGTGCACCAACAAACTTTGCTATAGCATACCCTTTCTTCGACATTTGAAGCATGTAGCAAGTATCAAAATAGTTTGGAGTCATTAAAGGACATGCTTCATGCGAATGACCAGTTTCATGGCATTTAAAGCAAAATGTGTTGCATGCTTTTACAAAAATAGTTTTTGTACTTGGTTTCTTTCCTTTCTTCGGAAAGTATCCAAGTCTTTCTTTTCTAAATGAGCACTTTTGTTTGCTAAGAATAAGATCTAGAGATACTTCTCCTTTGTAGAAATTTTCTAGACCTTTTCCAAGTTTTTCAACTTGTGCCTTAAGTTCATTATTTTCATTTAAAATTGTTTCATTTGAAGTACATGGAATATCAAGAGAACAAGTAGGAATATCATGAGAAGGAGTGTCATCTAGATCACATGAAATGGCTACATCAACCTTAGATGGAGCATGTATAATATCTTTAATGAGCAGACTTTCATATGAATCTTTTAATTCTGAGTATTGAGTACGTAAGGAAGAATGCTCTTCTTTAAGTGCTCTATATTTCTTTTTAGTGATCCCAAACACTTCATTTAATTCAGTGATCATTTCAACAAGTTCATCATATGAAGGTCAGAAGAATGTACCTTTTCATCACCCTTAGCCAGAAGACAAAGGGGTGAACTAGTCGAAGTGTTGCCAAGAGCTAGTCCAGCTAGCTTCTTGGAGCAGCCTCCTTCATTGTCGGAGTCGTAGTCAGAGCTTTCTCCTCCGGACATCCCTTCTCCGAAGCATGCTTCCTTGGTTGCGTCATTGCTCTTCTTGAAGAACTTCTTCTTCTTGTTCCAAGTCTTGTTCTTGTTTGGACATCTTGATGCTATGTGTCCCTTTTCGTGACATCTGTAGCATATGATGTCCTTGAAATTTGATTGCTTTGGCCCCTTTGGTCGTGTGTCGATGTTGACACCCTTCTTGTGTAACCTACGAAGAAGTTTTTGAGTGTTCTTTACCATGAGAGCTAGATCTTCGTCGGAGGAGCCATCACTTGAGTGGTTCTTGGAGCCGGCTTTGAAAGCCAACGCCTTCTTCTTTGTCTCAGAAGGTTCGGCTGCTTCCTTCTTATCCTTTCGATGCATCTCATGGGTGATGAGATTCCCATAGAGATCGGTTGGTGTGGTGGTTGATAGATCCGAGTTGGTGAGTACCGTCACCAAGGTGTTGAAGCTTTCTGGAAGAGCCCTGAGCATCTTTCTTACAATTTCAAGGTTAGTAAAAATAACTCCTAGCCACTTGAGTTCATTCACAATATTGTTCAACCAAATGAACATGGAATCCATGGACTCAGTTGACGACATTGTGAATGTCTCATATCGTTGCCTTACCATGAGCAACTTTGCCTCTTTGACTTTAGTTGTGCCCTCGTAGATTTCTTGAGGGTGGTCCAAACCTTGTGAGTGGTCGTAACATTACTCACACGGTTGAACTCATTTAAGGACAAACCGGCAAAGAGTGCATTTTTTGCACGGGCATTTAAATGTAGTTTTCTCCTGTCGTCATCGGAGTAACTTGCCAGATCATCCGGAGGAGTAAAACCAAGTTTAACGATGTCCCATACATCAAGCCCCATGGCCTCAAGGAATACCGACATGCGCACTTTTCAGTAGGGATAGTTAGTCCCATCAAAGATAGGCGCACGACCGGTATGACCGAGAGAAAAACCCTCATTAGACGTCATCCTCTCTCTAGGCGGTAAAGCCTAATTAATCAAGAGACCTTGCTTTGATACCACGTGTAGGATCAAGAATGCCGACTAGAGGGGGGTGAATAGGAGGCTTTTAAAAACTTCAAATTAAAACAAATATTGGTAATAAATAAATCAAAAATGAATAACAATAATAAGAGAAAGAATAAAAGAAGACAAACACAACGATTTTTACCGAGGTCTCGGAGACTCGCCCAGTTTCCCCTAATCCTCGTTGAAGCACTCAAGTGAATGAGTCTTGTTTCAATATCCATGAAGGATATTTCTCACTAATGGTTGCTCCTTGTCCACTCCGAAAAGGCGAGCACCGATGCTTTTTACAAACACGCCGAGCCTCTCAACAATCACCAAACGAGAAAGGTCAACGGCCACGCCACCAAACCGTCTAGGTGAGAGCGTTCACCAAGAGTAATAAGCAGCAAGGTCTTATCTATACCTCTAACAATCACCGAGAAACTAATAGGATGCAAATGATGTGAACAGAAAGCACTCCGTGGATCTGAAAAACTCTCGACTTGATCAACAGATTAAGATTTTAAACTCCAAAACAAATACTCAAGTGTATGTATGAGTAGAGGGCTGCTTGTTGTGTCAAACAATAGCTCAAAGCCTCTATTTATAGCCTCAAGAAACAAATTAGCCGTTGGAGCTCGCACACAAAAGCAATAGTGCAAACTGACAGTCAGTTTGGGTCACGACCAGAAAGAAAGTAAAATCCGGAGAAACCTCAGCTAGCCGTTTAAGGTCGTTTATGGAAACAAGATAGCACAAACTGACAGTCAGTTCCTACCTCAACGGCTGACAAAAATCACGGATAAAACTTTGCTGGTCGTAAATGGAAACTGATACTCCAAACTGACAGTCAGTTTCACAAACTGACAGTCAGTTTCACAAACTGACAGTCAGTTTCGACCACAAAAATGTCCAGTTCAAACAGAAGAACAAATCAAACAGCTCAAGGTCAAAATGCAAACTGACAGTCAGTTTAGTTCAAAAAACTTCAGCTCAAAAAACAACCTCTCTGGACAACTGTCAGTTAACAAAACTGACAATCCAAACTGACAGTCAGTTTAGCAAACTGACAGTCAACATGGATAAAAATAGTTATAACTTTTAATCCAGAAAACCGATTTAAGTGTTTGATATCTCCTTTGAAATATAATTTAAAGGGCTATCTTTTTGTCAACATAAGCAAAAACCAGATCTGCCTAGATATTTCTAAAAAATGCAAAAATTCTTCTGCTATCAAAAACGCAACTTGAAAACCAAATCTTTCAAAACCAAATCCAACCGAAAAGGATGGAACGTAGTGACCTATGAATTTCTCCGTTTATGTTGGAAATTTAGAGAGGACTTATAGCCCCTCTTTATAGTACGGTCAAAATTAAGAAATAAAATTCTAAACCGATCAAACTCCATACGCCGAGATCGGTAAAAATAAAAACTCCTATTACCTCAGGTCCTTTGCATCTCACGACTTGCATTGCGTCTTTATCCCTTGCAACTTGTGCTTTTTCTTATTTCACTTTGGATTTATCTTGTTCATCTCGCATGTCTTCTTAACATATATCTGTATCAAATGACTCAGAAGCACAATTAGTCTGAACCGCTTGTTTTCATTAATCATCAAAATGAGATTTAGGCCGTAAAGGCCTAGATGCAACACCATCGAACCTTTCGATCATTCCTGGTTTAAACTTATCTGGCCAGACCACAGCACGGAGGCCTGGCGAGAAAGCCTTACAACCAACATAGGAACTGCGAAAATGTCCGCAACCTCCCATATGGTCATAGGAGACTTCACCCTGAGGAGATATACCTCGCGGTCCCAGGTGAGAATGGACTGGCACACGATCTCGATTGCTAGAACTTCCAACTCGCCTAACCTTATCATGCCGAACTAGCCCTGTTGGCAATCGATGGCACCTCCCATGACTAAAGTGAGAATAATTCTGCTCAGGAGAACGAATTGTGGAATGGGACGACGCCATTGGAGTGGCATCAGATGCAACTTCATCGAGCGTGTCCGCAAGGACTTTGACGAAGGTTGTTTTATCCGCATCTCCTAAGTCAGGAGGAGGATTATGCAGTGTATCTGCGATCACACAAATTCGGTCTTGTGTGCTCCTTCTAGGTGCCATAGGAGTTAGTGTTTCTTCAACCGCCGAGGATACTCTGGGGCCAAAGATGGTGTCTGATTGCGCCTGCGACCATGAGGATGATGAGAAGTACTAGGAGCGAGATGTAGAACAACGGCATCGTGGTGAGATTGCACAGGTGTAAGGCTTCCTTAGTGGCCTTGCGAACCTCGTTTTCTTGTTTCTCGCAGTCCTGATCCTCCTTTTGTCTGCGCCCTTGTTCCTGCCTGGCAATTCGCTGCTCTGGAGTTTCCTCCGATAGCGCAGCAAATTTTCGAGGAATCGAGGTCGTAGATGGGAAAAACATCCCTCCTTGTTCCGAATCAGACTCAAAATCAAAGAGAGATTAGAGATTGTCCGGGTCAAACCTTCCAAGACTAAGCTCCAAATTACCATCATCCACATCCTCTGGAGCGATGTGTTGTAGTACATATTCAGCCTCTGGTGTGGTAGGACTCACATGAGGCGATTGCTCCATCTTCTCTGGCTCTTGGTCGATGGACATGACCAGAGTTGGAGAAGATGCATCCTCAAGATGTTCTTCAAGGAAACCCTAACGATCAACATCTTCCATAGGAATGGGATCGTCAGATGAGGGCATCTGAACATGGGCATAGTCGTTGAGATCGAAATCATTCTCGGAATCGTATGCTCCTGACATAGCTTATTAGAACTCCTGACGAAAAGAAAACACCCTAAGAAAGGCCCCACGGTGGGCGACAACTGTCGACGATTGGGACTCGGGGTCCTTAGTAGATCTTACACAGATTTGTGAGTAGGAAGTGAAGACCTTTCAGGGTGTCTATCAGGTAAGTTAAGACAAGTATAAAATAAAGACACAAAGAATTATATAGGTTCAGACCCTCAATAGATTGAGTAATGATCCTACGTCCTGTGGTGGTTTCACTATGTATAAGAATGTTTACAGAGGAAGAGAGATTGTTACAGAATCTAATCAATCTCTCTCAACGCTTCTGCCTAAAGCTTGAGTGGTTCAAGTCTTGTTCTCTTCTATCTTCGATCCCCCTGCTCCTATACATTTGCCACCCCTATATTAATCGAAAGGATGCCAATGTAAAGCAGTTCCATGGGTTTAGATGGTTGCTAATATGCAGTTGCATAACTGTACTTTAATCTTTATCTCCTCGCCGGTTAACATGTACAGTTATGGATAACCGCACATCCTAACCTCTTGACGGTTGTCCTCAAACGTGGTAGAGGAAATTATCTTATACTTGAATCGTGACCAGAAGACTCAGTCACTACTTAAGCTCTAGTGATATCCTGATCGCGCATAGCTTGCGACCATAATCTATTCGAGTTCGCATCCTTCTGGTCACAGGAAGATAGTCCCCACGGTCAGAGTATTTTGCTAGAATTCAAGCCCCCATATCATATCCGAAATATCTTAGACATGATGTAAATAAATAAATGACTAGCTCGGGTAATAATCCTCGTCAGAATTATTCAGGTTCGGGCCCTCGAAAGCTGAGTAATAGCCCTAATCCTGTTGTGATTTCACTAGGAATGTAAAGGATTACAAAGAAGAACAAGAGTTGTTCTTGAATGGACTAAAAACTTCTCTCCTATTCTCTATCGACCTCTATTGGCTGTGTATGCCCCTCCTTTTTTTCTCCTCCCTCCTTTTATAGCTTGTCGAAGGTTGTCGGTTATAGAATTGAAGGGCCGCTGGGTGTTGGACGTGCACCGGTCATAATGTGTGATAATGAGTGGCTGCACGTTTATGAATGATTGCGCATTTACCTTCTTGACGGTTACCATGTCAGGGAGTTATGACATTCCTGGGGAAATAAAGGGTCACAGTATCCAAAAGTTATGGTCGAATGAGCATAATCACCGGGTATGGTCGAATAAACATAACCATCGGGTATGGTCGAATAAACCTAACCACATAACCGCTGGACCATTAGACTGTGGTCGACAGATGAGTTCTCCACCAGCCCTTTGTCTCAAAGGTGCTTCCAGATTTTGGTTCACCGACAAGGTACAAATAAATAATATACCTTTGGTCGTGTATTGGTTACGACCTTATTTCTACGATCAGAGTGATCATATGTAACAGAGTCCATTCGACTATGAACTCTTTTAATGATAAGTATTACAATCATAAGGATTTGTGATTGTAACTATTAAGATTATAGGATAAACATCTATAAGAGTTGGGCTAAGTCTAGAATATCTTAGACTTCCTTATTATCTCTTCCTATGATGTCCAACGACCACAGGAAGGAAAGTTACTTAGCTCTCTCTTTCTTGTAGTCCCGTTCGACCACTGATATGTATCAGCGAATCTCCATCAAATTAGTTGTAGAAAAACACACCCACAACTCATTTAGACTTAATCAGTGATCCATTAAGCTAGAAAGACGAATACGCTTGTTCCTTGTGGAATTCGACCCTCAAGTGCTCAACTTTCAACCGTTCACTTGCGGTTATTACACAATCACACCTCTTTGGGTGCGATCAAGACCTATGCTCACTTGATGCATGCTTGTCCACAGTCATATGTTGGAGGTCTACGCTCCATGGAAGGTGATGCGTCAGTTGGGCCTATTCCAGACGATCCCTCCTCCAGACACTGCCCATCAGTTATTTCACGACCAGCATGAGTAAGTCCGTGATAATCTAACCCCACTATATATTTCTTTTTTGAAAATACCTACATGTTTTATTTTGTTTGCAGGCAGACCCGTAAGGGCAAGAAGGTCATCAGTTGGGAGAATCGACAGGCTCCTTACACACTCATCAATGAGAGCAGACAACAGCGATAGATGTTGTCCGTGAGGAAAGGCCATACGAACCAATGACATACAGCCAGTACCTCCGATGGTACATGCCTCGCACAAGTGCATAGATTGCCCCACATCCTCCAACCCCTGCCGTCTAGCATGACTTCATGATTTGGCAAACTGATGCACACCGTATCATCTCGTCGTTACACGGCCTCTCCTCCAGCAGTTGCATGCACGTGCTTCTGTCACGCACGAAGAGTTGGCGATGACCATCATCAACATTGACCAGATCATATCTCAGCTTATAGTCGACAGCAGCGGCACTCAGCCTGCAGGTGTTGCAGCACCACCACGACCGACTCCACCTCCACATACGTCAGCCGATTGTCCGAGCATCTCTACTCATCACCCTGACGCAGCGGGACCATCAGGTCTGACCATCGATGCACCGATATATCTTGGTGGGCCCCCGGCCGACTCTTATCATACAAGTGTTCAAGCTCACCTCTTGCCAGAGTCTTGTGGTGGCATACAGATCTCTGAGGGAGCCCATGGGTCGCCATTCGCCTCTACGTCTGATTCTAGTCTGGGCTTCAACTTCACATTCGATTTCGACGACAATGATGTCGCCACATCCCAGTGACAGATGGATAAGTAGTTGGCTACGTCATTGGCTGCAGTAAAGGGGCAACACAGGGCGAGATTTATGGCACGGTTCAGGTGCATGACAGGCTCCCACCGTACCTTTTTTCCTCGTACTACGGCTGTCGAGCCGGAGATTGTCCTCGACCCTATGTACGCAGAGTACATTGACTTGTTATGGCAGAGGGAGGACACCGAGAAGAGCCAGCATCAATTGGCCTCTACCCAGCTTGCCTGTGCACCTCCATCGATGTAGAACTCTACGACGCAGGACCCTGTTGCACCTGAGAAGGTTACAGAGAGAGGCCGCAATCGGGGACACCGGGCACGTGACCAGCCCCCCCTTCTGTAGCTATCATAGAGAGCAGTCATTCGCCTAGGACTTTACCGCCATCACTATTTCAGTGGGATCGAACTCAGCGTCCGAAGAGGGGGCGACATCAGTATTTTTTTCTAGCAAATGTCTTATCATTTGTATGAAACAAGAATTATGTTTTGTTGTATATATTAGTATTTCTTTTTGAAGTTATGCAGCTGATTTACATATTAGTATTAGTTTTCTAGTAAATTTTGGCTCGAGTGAGTACTTCCACCTCACACTTCAATGGTTTTCTGCACAACTCAAAGCACAATACTTTCAAAATGATTCCTAGCCTTACAACCTTTTCAACTTTTCCGCTTTTTTATTCTTCACTTTTCAGCTTTTCATCTTTTCAGCTTTTCCAACTTGTCCTTAATGTCTATAGATGCGTCTAATCAACGTTTAAACTATTCATGACATCCACTTCTATAATTTTGGCCATTCAGCACTCAACACTCAACTCACTCTTTTGCTACTATCTTATCTGAACATGGTGGACGAGAATAGCTATGGCTAGAGAAGAAGATGCACGAAGGTAAATATATAATCTACTCACCTCAGATAAGTGGTTTTGTATGTGTTTACTTTATTAACTATTCTCTTTCATTTATAAGATGAAGACCAGAGTTCACGGCCATGTTGCTGTAATTGCGATTTGTTGCTGAAGACTACTATATCTTCATTTCAGGATGACTATAGGAGAAAATTTCTAGAGTGTCCTAGGGAAGATGTTTAGAAGTGGACTTTCCTGCATTGGCTCGATCCCGAGTGGAGCACAAAGGTTGCGCATATGATACATTATCTTTTCTACAGAAAGAAGAGACTCTATGAGAAGGTGGACTTCATGGAGAGCTTGTTGATCAACATGCACAATCTTCAACACATATGCTACTGCATATGTCCTTGCTATTGCTCCTGCCATGGATGCACATTCCCAGCAACATGTCCTTCAGAGGATTGCTACTGGTCTGATGATTCTAGTGAAACAGATGACTTCATGTGCAAATGTCGAGGTGATATTAAAATCAACACGTTTTGGGCCTACGACAATACTGGTAGAATGTACATACATTGCGCCTACGAAGATGAGAGGGAGAAATGAGATTACATGTCATGACTTGATCCCGAGTAGAATGAAGTAAAGAACACTATAAATACTCTTCTAAGTGAGCTAGACACTTTCTACTTGGATCATATGGCGCTCTAAAGTTTGGTCACCTTTTACTGTTGTAGATCTGGTTCCAATTGTCTTGCAACTATGTAACTTTTTGTTTTATCTACTCAAATTTTAATAACAAGTGTAGTGGGTTGATAATCACTATATATTTCCCAAATTCTTTGTTTTCTTTGTTGATCTTTATTTTTTGATTTTCTGTAAATACTTTTTGATCTTTTAATATATTCGCCCCTCTTATCCAGCAACTTGCTAGTAATGGATTAATGAAACAAAAAAACCAATTACAAACAGCACGAGACACGTATAGGATGTACATATCATCAATATTTACCAAGCTATTGTTAAGAAAATCGAACAGACATAAATCATACAGTGCAATACAGAGATTACTTGTCAAAACAATCTATACACATTTTGAGAGTATTTCAATGTTCTACTTTGCATTTTTATGGGCAACTATTTTTAACCTACCTACAAATAAAAAGAAATCAGGGAAAGTGAAAAATCCATTCAGTCGCCAGCCTGTTGCATGACAGAAGGCCATTTTGATTTTTTTTCCAGTTTTGGCCTATTCTTGAAATTTTTTTTAATGAGTAATTTAAAAAAAATTCTTTTGTGAAATAGCAGGTTATTTTTTAACTTTCTTTTTCATTGACATTATTTGCATAAATAGCAGGTTATTTTTGAAATTCTTTTTTCATTTAATTATTTGTATATAATATTGGCAAAGTGGTACTAGCTGTCAACCTAGGTGGCGACCTGTCAACCTGGATGGCGAGGTGGTTAAAGTCGTTAGTTGGGTTGGCGATTGAATCTTCGTTTGCACAAATTGTCAGTTGGGTTGGCGGTTGAAGCTGTTTTTGCAATTTTTTATATCTAGATTATTTTAGTATTTATTATTTCTTTTTAATTATTTGTATAGAAATTTATGTGAACTACTTAGGCTCTCTCCAATGGCGGCGCAAAAGTCGACGCACGTCGACGGAGGCAAGCGCGTGGTCGACGACTACTCGATGTTGTGGGATGTTGCATCTAGGCCCTTAATCTTGATTTTGATGATAAATGACAACAAGTGTTTTGGACTAATCTATTTTTTCTTTGAGTATGTTCCTTCAAGCAGGTGAAAAGATGAAACACTAAACGGGAGTCGCAAAATAGGAAGTTGAAAAGCCTAAGGTAATTGTTTTAGATTTTACTGGTCTCGATGTTTAGAGCATTGACCGGATTTATAGAAATTCTTTTTAGTTTTAATCGTACTATTAAGAGGGGTTGCGAAATCTCTTTTAGTTCCAGTAAAAACTAAGAAACTCTTAGGTCATATGTTGCATTCATTTTCTTTCACAATCTTGATTGAATCTGAGAAAAAATATATAAATTTCAAAGAGAGACTGAAACTGGTCTTTCGAGCATTGTTCATTCGACCAGAGGTCACTTGAGCACTGTTCATTCGACTAGAGGACTTCTGAGCACTATTCATTCCAACAGCTACTTACTAGCCGTTAGAGATCAAAACTGTCTGTTAGTTGTACTGATTTCTTTCCTTACTCAACCATAATGGCTAACTGAGAGGTGTGGGCTATAAATATGTATTTTGAGCAATATTTTTATATATCTTCGAGCTACATTCTCATATACACCTTTGAGCAATTTTTCTATACACTTTTGAGCAATTTTTGTACACACTTTTGAGCAATTTTTATAAACATTTTTTAGCAGTTTTGCTAAACATTTTTTAGTAGTTTATCTACACATTTTTGGGCAGTTTTTGTAAACACTTTGAGCAATTTTTATAAATATTTTTGAGCAGTTTTTGTAAACACTTTTGAGTAGTTTTTATAAACATTTTTGAGCAATTTTTATAAACATTTTTGAGTAGATTTTCTATACACCTTGGAGCAGTTTTTCTACATATCTCGGAGCCAGATTCATATATGCACTTCAGCCTAAGTCTTCTAGTACTAAAGTCTTGATCTTTTGATCAAAATCATTATTTGTGATTGTGAAAGATCCTCTGAGAAAAATCATCTTGCATCATCTGCATCTCTAGAGTTTCTCGGTGTTTGTTGGAGGTTAAGAGAAGATTTTGCAACTTGTTACTATATGTGAACACCATCACCTAGACGGTTCGGAGGCGTGGTCATTGATCTCTCCATTGATGAAGCTTGTCGGAGAGACTCGGTGTGTTTGTGAGAGGTTTGGTGCTTACCTTTCTGAAGAGGAGAAGGAGCAACCTTAGTGGATATCGAAACAAGATTAATTCATTTGAGTGCTTCAACGAGGAGTAGGGGAGACTGGGCGAGTCTCTGAGATCTCGGGATAAATCGTTGTGTTAGATTCTCTTACTCTCATTTTACTTGTATAATCTATTATTGTTTTTGGTTCAGTTCTTATTTGCTCTTAGTTTATTGTTTAGGCTTTAATTGTGAAAAAGTTCATATTCATAAAAATTTTAAAAACCACATATTCACCCCCTCTAGTTGGGCATCATCGATCCTACATAGGACACGTGTGTGTTTCGGGCAAAACCAAGCGAGGGCGAGCGCACGTCGCTGTTGGAGATGAAGCGGACGCTTTATCACACGGTTTGCCAGCCCACAGAAATAAACCAGCTAAACGTACCCACCAAAAATTAAATCTGACATGTGGGTCCAAAAAATAAAAAGACCCACCTGTCAATCTCTGGGTTGTTGGTGAACGCGTAAATGATTTATTCTCATGTCGGTCCCACCACAACGAACAGTGTGCCCGTGTCAATCACACACGCACCGTGCGAAATCATACCCATGCAACTGACAGCTAGGTCCCATAGATCCTGTCCCAGCATGTTAGACACTACGTCAACACAAGACGCTTCGCACAACATACGAGGAAAATGCGGCCCACCCAACTCAAAACGTGTGAAGTGCGCTACTTTGTTGCCGTCGCCCACACACACGCATTTGACACACAGCGGCCGACCGGTAAGTCCTCTATTGTCGGCCCCACCTGTCAGTAAAATAAGCAAAAATCGATCAGTGGTTTAAATTAAAAATGAAGTACAATAGTGCGCTCGCTGCAGTTATGCACTCAAAGCCAATGACAGGTGAGGTCGATATTATGTTAGCCTACCTGTAAGTGATAGGAAAGAAACAATGCCCGTTGGATTTTTTTAAGAAAATAATGTTTGGAAAAATTGTTAGCGGTGGGTCCCACCTGTCAGTGACAGAAAAAATAGCTGTTAGATTATAGCCGTCGGAGTTATTTTTTTATTGATTTTTGCCCCAAAAATTCATAAAAAATAGCAAAAAATTTCAAAAAAATTCAAAGAAATTCCAGAATTTTTTTTCCTACTCCCTCCTCTATAAATATCAGGTTGTCTTATCATTTTCACACAACAATATTCATCCATCTAGTTCCAAAGTCATTCCAAAATTTTTGCAAAATTTTTTTAAAATCCCATAACTCTTGACAAACACATTTTCGGTAGCCACTCACAAAATGTCATCTAGCTCTAGTTCGAGCACACATAGTTCCGAGGAGGTTGCCATTAACAAAATAGAAGATTTCTTGGTGGACTTTTATGGAGGAAGAGGAATTAGAAAATCGTATTATCGCCGGTCTTTATGTCCGGTTCGAAGCTTCTTTGTCCCGCGGACGCCGCCAACACAACAATGGGAGATATATTGAGAGAGACTGCTGACGAGGATTGTTACCCGAGTTAGTTCAGAATAAATGTACGTCTGGTTCAAGACAGATTCGAACCAGGTAAATGTCCATTGATGTGACCTTATATAGCTTGGGAAGCGCGGACACACGGTCGCAGGCTTTGCGCGATCAGGTCGCAGACAGTGCGCGGTCAAAAGCCCGTAGGCGATGTGCGAACAGGAGGGCGCAGACAATGCGCAGTCAGGTGATTGCAGACGATGCGCGGTCAGAAGGTCATGGACTGCTCTCGACCAGGGCAACTCGGGATTACTCAGACCCTACAACAAGCATATCCCGAGTATCCCGAAGATTCCTCCACGCACGGAGACAACTGCCAGGAGGTTAATATGTGCAATTATTCCTTAATTGCACGTGTTAAGCCTGCATGGAAGTTAAGTGCAGTTGCCAAAACTGCACCCGAGCAACCGTTCGAAGCCGTTGTGCATTGGCGCCCTTTCGACCAATATAAAAGAGTGAGCAAATGCATTAGACAAAGATAGAGGATATACGACACATCAGGAATAGATCAACATCGACAAGCTTCCATACGCTAGTTTAGTCGTGTTTTACATAATCACACGGAAAAGATCTTCGCTTGTGATGATCATTTCCACAACTTTCTAACCCTTTTTTTCTACACATAGTGAAATCCCAACAGGACGTAGGGCTATTACTCCCACCATCAAGGGCCCGAACTTGTATAAATCTCTCTATGTTCCAACCAAATTTGGCTCATCATCCCTTCCCGGAGGGACACCCTGAAAGGTCTCACAACTCACAAATTCTGCATAAGTTCGACTAAGCACCCCGAGTCTGAATCATCGACAGCTGGCGCCTACCGTGGGGCCTTTCTCAAGGCGTTCTTATTTCTATCTGGAGGGTCAGTGAGCCATGTCTGGAGCATATGATTCCGAGAACGACTTCGATCTCGAGGATTATGCCCACATCCAGATGCCTTCACCTAGTGATCCTATTCCAATGGAGGAAATCGGAAGCGAAGACGTCCCAGAGGTCGATTCGACTACTCAGGTCATGTCTATCGACTAAGAGGCGACTGACGCAGAACTAGAGCCCACTGTGGTTCTCACTGCGTAAGAGGTCGAATCCAGTCCCTTGTATGACCCTGCTGAGGGTAAGGGCGAGGTCGACCAGGAATTTAGCCCGGGGAGGTTTGATCCTAATAACCTCTACCGCCTCTTTGATTTCGAGTCCGACTCGGAATAGATGGAAATGTTTTCTCCGTCGGCGACTTCGCTCCCTAGACAATTCGCTGCCTTATCAGAAGAGACTCCCGATCAACGAGCTGCTAGGGAAGAACAGGAACACAAACAAAAGGAGGATCAAGATCGTGAGCAACAAGATAACGAACTTCGCAGAATAGCCCTAGAGGCTCTTCAAAATGCGCAAGCTCATTACGACGCTACTCCGAGTTCTTCCCGTTGATCACGTGGTCGTAGACGCGACCATTCACCATCTTTACACCCAGAACGTTTCCGGCAGATGAAGAGATGGTGACACCTGGCGCACCCAGGAGAAGTACGCATGGCCGGCTTCAATCCATCGCAGAGGTCCTGCGTAATCTCCCTCCTACGATCACAGATACGCAGAAACCGGCTTTTGCCAGAATCCTGGCGAAGAGGTTGGACGAGGTCGCATCTGAGGCGACCCCAACAGCCTCTTCCCGGTCAGTGGCACGTTCCCATGACCGAGAATACTCTAATTCTGGTTCTGGTAGACAAAATCATCGACCACCAGTACCGTCTTGGCATGACAAAGCCGGACGAGTGGGGAATTCTTGTGGTCGAGAACACGTTCCTGTCCACTCTCGCCTGGGACCACGCGTGGCCTCTCCTTCACGTGAGGTCGCCCGAGATCAGGTCGAGAGTCGCAGGTCTATCCATGGTCCTTACGTTGGTTGTAAAACTTTCTCGCCCAGCCTTCGTGCGGTCGTTTGGCCAGACAAGTTTAAACCAGGGGCCATAGAAAGATTTGATGGGACTCAAAATCTGTCCGTGTTCCTTCAAATCTACATCACTGCTATTCAGGCAGCAGGCGGCGATGACCGAGTCATGGCCAACTATCTACCCACAGTCCTCGAAGGACCGGCAAGAACCTGGTTGTTCAATCAACCTGAGGGTTCAATCTATAACTGGGAAATGTTATGCGATGCCATCCTCAACAATTTCCAAAATTGTTATTAGAAGCCAGGTAAAGAAGACGACCTCCATCGACTACGACAAACTTCGACCGAAACTCTTCGTCAGTTTGTCAAGAGATTTGTCGGGGTGAGAAATACCATCTCGAACATATCTGACAACTCCGTTATCAGGGTGTTCAAACACACCGTTCGATATCGGAGGTTCACCAAAGATTTACTCATCCACCCTCCTCGATCAGTAGCCGATCTCTTTGATATGGCCGATCGATATTCCGATGCGGCTGAGGCCGTTGAGTGGAATCAGATGGTGGATAAGGGAAACTTACCGCCTCAACCAGGTCTCAAGGACGTGAAGAGGGAGGATTCGAACAAGAAGCCGAAATCTTCATCAGGCGGAAAGTCGAAGAAATCAAAAAGGAGTCGATCTGGACAATACCGAGAGGTCGCAGTCGCAGAAAAGCCTCCATCAACCAAAGGTAACAAACCTCCAATCAAAAATAAAACTAGTTCTGGTGGTCGCAGTACCTACCAGCCAGAGAAGTCGACTAACCTGCAGGAAGGCAAGAGATGGTGTCCGCTCCACAACTCTGTAGGCCACGACCGCAAGAATTGCAGGAGTTGGTTGAAGCAGTTGGATGACTTCTACCAGGGGATCGGTCCTATGCCGACCTTGCCACCGAAAGAACAGACTTGCGGGCTAAGGGACGCCAGAGAAGACGAAGAGATGTCATACCAGGTACCTTGTAATTATGTTAATGTTATATTTGGAGGTTCCTCCTCTTTTGTTTCTAAGAGGCAATTTAAAGCCTTTTATCGAGAGGTGAACCAAACGGAGACTCCCCTTGGTGAACCTTAGTACCTCCGTTGGTCGGATACACCTTTGACGTTTAATCGTTCTGATTGTCTTGCGGGGCTTACTCGACCATTGAGATTGCCTCTGGTCATTACCCCGATTATCAGCTAGCAATGCGAGAGTTGAAAGGGTCCTGATCGACGGGGGCAGTTCCTTGGACATTTTATTGGTCAAGGCACTCGACGAGATGCAAATTCCTCGTTCGAAAATCGAACCCATAATTCATCCGTTTTATGGGATAATTCCTGGTCTCTCTATGATGCCATTGGGACAGGTTGTGCTCCCGGTCACGCTGGGAGAACCAGATAACTTTCGAACAGAATTAGTTACTTTCGATGTAATTGATTGTGATTCGGCTTACAATGCAATCTTCGGCAGGCCAACTCTTGCTAAGTTCATGATGGCTACGCACTATGCTTACCAGTGCGGCAAGTTGCCTGGCCCCAAGGGTGTTATTTTGGTTCGAGGCAGCCACAACGTGGCATTGACGTGTGATCGGTTATCCCTGGAGATGGTGGACTAACTTCCCCTCCGAGAAGCCCAGATCGCCACAGTGTCCACTGATACGATCAAAGCTGCTCCTCGACCAGATGAAACACTGAAACTGGTTCCATTGTACCTAGATGATCTGTCCAAGACGATTCGGGTTGGATCAGGCCTGGATGACAAATAGGAACTCGAGCTCATTGCTTTCCTCTGGGCTAATGCAGATGTGTTTGCGTGGAAGCCATCCAACATGACCGGAGTCCCAAGGGAGGTAATCGAGCACAGGTTAGCAATTCGACCTAGACAGCGACCAATAAATCAGAAGCTCAGGCGTTTTGCTGTTGATTGGCAGGAAGCCATCCGAGAGGAGTTGGATAAACTCCAGAAGGCTAGGTTTATTCACGAAGTCGATCACCCGGAATGGCTTGCAAATCTAGTCATGGTCCGCAAGTCAAATGGCAAGTGGCGCATGTGCATCGACTACACCAGCCTAAATAGTGCCTGTCTGAAGGACGACTTTCCCCTTCCCCGCATCGACCAGCTGGTCGATTCTACTGCGGGTTGCGAACTGATGAGTTTCCTGGACACTTACTCAGGATATCATCAAATTAGCATGGTAGAAGAAGATGAGGAGAAGACTATCTTCATCACACCATTCGGCACCTACTGCTATGTCAGAATGACGTTTGGTCTCAAGAATGCAGGTTCCACGTACCAGCGCTTGATGCAAAAGACCTTTCTTTCCCAGATGGGGCGTAATTTTGAAGCTTATGTAGACGACCTGGTTGTAAAAAGTTTAAAAAGTTCGTCTCATTTAGACGACCTTGCTGAAACCTTCTGTAATTTGAATCGATATGGAATAAAGTTAAACCCGGAGAAGTGCTCTTTCGGGGTTTCATCTGGAAAACTTCTTGGTTTTCTTGTTTGCTCCAGAGGAATCGAAGTCAATTCTGAAAAAATCAGGGCTATCAAACAGATGAGGTCTCTCTCGACCATCAAGGATGTTCATATCGCGACTAGCAGGTCGCATGGCTGCATTAAGCCGGTTCATATCGCGACTAGGCAAAAAGGGACTACCCTTCTTCAAAGTCCTGCGCAAACATCAAAATTTTACATGGTCTGATGAAGCCGAAAAGGCATTTCAGGAGGTTAAAGCATATCTATCCAGTCCGCCGGTCTTGGTTTCCCCCAACAAGAGGAACCATTACTCCTCTTCTTGGCGGCCACACCTCACGAGGTCAGCGCTGTCCTGATCGCAGAAAGAGAGGGTGTGCACAAACCCGTCTACTACGTAAGCGAAGTACTTCATGGTCCTAAGGAGCGATACCCTGAGGTCCAGAAGATACTTTACGCACTTCTGATGGCTTCCCGTAAGCTACGACATTACTGCTAGGCACATAAGATCACAGTGCCCTCATCTTTTCCTTTGAGGGACATTGTCCGAAATCGGGAGAAATCTGGTCAGATCACAGTGCCATTTCACGCCCCGCACCGCGGTCAAGTCTCAAGTCTTGGCCGACTTTGTGGTCGAATGGACTAATCCTGAACCGCTCGTGCAGGCGCCCGAGGAATTGGAATGCCCCGATCACTGGACAATGTACTTTGATGGCTCTCGCAGTTTTCAACACTCGGGGGCTGGTGTGGTCTTGGTCACGCCTCAGGGCGAACAACTGAAGTCTATCTTTCAACTACACTTCGTTGCGACCAACAACGCACCAGAGTATGAAGGTCTTATTGCAGGGCTCCGGGCAACAAAATTCCTCGGAGTCCGTCGATTAGTGGTGAGGGGAGACTCACAGCTGGTCGTAAACCAGGTAAACAAGGAGTACAGCACCTCCGATGAGACAATGGCTCATTACCTGGGGGAAGTGAGGAGATTGGAAAAACACTTCAGTCATTTCGAAGTCCAATACATCCCGCGAAAGGACAACATTCTCGCAGACCAATTATCCAAAATTGGGTCCTCACGCACATCCACTTCGGTAGGAGTGTTCATCGAACACTTGGAACATCCCTCGATCATGACTACGGTCGAGGATGATCCGGTAACAGTCTGCATTACCAGCCTTGGACAAGAACGAGATTGGACCCATCCATTGAGGGTCTATCTCAAACATGGGACCTTTCCCGAGGACGAAACCGAAAACGATCAGTTAGTTCGAAAAGAGCGTCTATACAAGCTTATAGAAGGAGTTTTGTATAGAAAAGGTACTCAAGAAGTATTCATGCGCTGTGTGTCCCAAAAGGAAGGTAAATCCCTCTTGAAAGAAATCCATGATGGTGTATGCGTCATATCGTACACTGCTCAGAAAGACTTTCCGACAAGGATTTTACTGGCCTTCGGCACTCGATGATGCCAAGAATATGGTCAAGACATGTCCTCAGTGTCAATTCTATGCGAGACAGGTTCATCAACCTGCCTACGCTTTACAAACTATCCCTCTATCATGGCCCTTTGTGGTCTGGGGGATGGATTTTGTCGGTCCTATGCCACAAGCGATCAATGGATACAAATTCTTGTTCGTAGCCATTGACACGTTTACAAAGTGGATTGAGGCCGAACCAGTACGCAACATTACTGCTGCTGCTGCACAAAGGTTCTTCCATAAGAATATTGTGACCAGATTCGGTGTTCCAAATCGTCTCATCACTGATAATGGTTCCCAGTTCGCTAGTGGTCTTTTTCTTGACTATTGCGACCAGGTCGGGACCAAGGTGTGCTTTGCCTCTATAGCTCATCTGCAGAGCAATGGTTCCGTCGAATGTGCCAACGGGAAAATATTACAGGGCATCAAACAACGTGTTTTTGATCGCCTTAAGACACGCTCAGGGGCTTGGGTAGACGAGTTCTATACCGTTCTGTGGGCACTACGCACTACTTCTAGTCGAGCCACCGGTGAGACACCTTTCCATCTGGTATACGGGGTTGAAGCTGTGTTACCCATGGAAATTAGTATTGGTTCTATCCAAACAGATCGATTCAAACAAGTTGATCAGAACGGGCAACGGTTACAAGATCTCATCCTCCTAGAAGAAAAACGTGATCGAGCTCTGGTCAAGTCCGCGCTGTATTTGCAAGCTTTGCGCAAATACCATAACAAAAGGGTGCGACCACGTAGTCTTCACGTGGGCGATCTGGTTTTACTTAAAATACCAAACCAATCTAGTCGCAACAAGTTCTCCCCACAGTGGGAAGGTCCCTACACTGTTGTCTCGGTACCGCGACCAGGATCAACTCGGTTAGCGATGGAGGAGGGTCGAATCTTATCCAATACATGGAACATCGATCAACTACGCAAGTTCTACGTGTAAGTGTCCAATCCCTTTTCCTTTTCAATTAGCATGATTTAACAAAACCAATACTTCTAGTTGTTTTCATGTGTTAATTATTCCTTTTTGCCCGTACGTTACGAGTCTGACTTGGGGGCTGGTCGCCAATAGTCATATTACTACAATACTTTGATCGGATTTGCCGACCGAGCTCTCGATCACTTCCAGACAAGACACCCCTCAATAAGCCATTTCTCAACGCACACGGGGCTTGCTGGCATGTCCTTGGTCATCAGAGTGGCTGCCGGTTTGCAATAAGATTGGATGTTGTATTAAACATGATTATCAGTCTGGTCGAATGTTCGTCGTCGTTGCATCCGTATTGTTCCTGTGCTTATAATACTGAGTCTTCAGTATATATGATCACAGGCGGGGGCTAGGGGAATATGGTTGCAACATGAAACAAAAAGAAGTGCTTTCTTTCAAAAAATAAGGCATACATTTGCATTGTATGAATTGTATCTGTACAGGTACAAAGGTTTACATTATGCCGAGCTCATTCAAGAGTTTTTCCACTAGGGGTTTGACCTCTTCCATGATAACCTCAAGCTGGTCTTCACTCTTGACCTCTGCCTCTCCCATCACTAGATTCAGATCAAGATCTGGGCCATGGTGAAGACGAAGTCGGCAGAGGATGGTGGAGGCTGCTGACTGTACTCTGGTCTTGATCGCCTCTTTTTGCCGCCTTGTATCTTCAGGAAGATACTCAAGAAATGACTCCGCTTGGGTTGCGACCAACGTGGTCCAGTTGCTAAGGCTAAGGTCGTCCAGCTCGGTTTCGACCACATCAGCCCTCAGCAGACTGGCCACCATCTTCAACTTTTCGAAGATGTTTTGTTGAGTACTGCTACAGGAGGAGAGTGACGCCCTCAAGTCCTCGTTCTCCTTGCGGACAGAGTCAACTCTCGAGTTTTGCAACTCGATGGTCGCTTGGAGGTCTTTTTTCTCTTGGCCGAGCTGGCTTATTTGGTCATCTTGCGTTGCGATAAGAGGCCATTACAAACAGTTCACATGACAAAATTAATTTACTCTGGTCAGGAGTATACTTACAGGAGAGCTGTGACAACAGTTTTTGGAATTCGGTCTCCAGGAATGAAATCTTGGTGGCCGCCCTGAACTCCTGGTCTTCTCGATCAGCGAGACTCTTCAGCAGATAGGCATTTTCTCTATGATGAAAGAGACAATTGTCATGGTAGGGTCGACATTTAGGCAAATGAAAAAACGTCTTCCTCACCGCTGCAGGCGACCCGTTTCCTCTTGCGCGGCTTCGATGCTATCCGCTATAGCCATCGATCTAGTCGCCACATGGGTCAGTTCCTATGACATGGAAGGAGATCAGTTACAAAACCTGGATGTTCCTATGCAAATGCAAAACTCAAAGACCATAAGGGGTGTTCGACATACCTCAACATATTCCCGGAATGAGCCACTTTCCGGTACAACTGAAGGTTGAGTCGCTGGACTCGCCTTATCCCCAGCAGGAGCAGCGGAGGAGTTTTCCTGCTGAGCCTTATCTGTTGCTGGGGTTGCAGATGCCAATAATTCCGATTGGACTTCTATAGCCAACCCATCTATGACGGCCCGAAGAACTTCCCTGGCCGAAGGGATGGAACTTTGCTCCCCAGAGACCTCGGTAGCGGGGGAAGCTTCAACGCTAGCCGAGGCCACTGGCGGACTTGGCAATATATCTCTGCGCCTAATCAAAAAGAAACACCATCGGTTAGAATCTTTTCAGTAGATCACTACAATCCAACCCTGTCCAAATAGGTGAGATTCTTACCTTACTCGAAATCCTACCAGCTTCTGGGATTTTGAGGATGGTTCCCCGAGGAAAAGAGGACAATCGTCATTTGTCATGGTCTTCCTCTTCGTGAACAAGACTTTGTCTTTTTCTCCTTGTGTGTACAACCCTATAAGAACATACATGAGGAATGGTGAAGACCAAAGCTGTAAGAGTCCTTACCGAGGTAACCTTTTCGGTCGGTAGGGATGAGGCCATTGGTCCAGACGTCTCATGGACCACCGGCGCTGGGACTTCATCCGCGACCATGAGGTTGGTAGTGGTCGCGGTGTCCTGCTCGGTTATTCCAACTACTGTCAGCAGGAGTGGAGTGCTCGCCGCCTCAGGACTGGCAGGAGTCGTTTCACGGCGGACAAGAGGGATGTTTTCTTCTTCCTGTACGAGCATTACTTAATAGGTGTGTACAGACAAACAACAACATTCAGGACTGTGAGAAATCTTACCACAGTCACCCCTTTTATCTGAAGGGGAGGTGTTGCAGATCCTGAAGCTTCATGGGCTTCAGGTACTGTGGTTTCACCCGCAACCACAGGATTATCAGTGGTCACGGGGCCCATTGTAGTCGTCTCTGTCCCTGCGAGCAAAGACAGGACCGAACTGGATGAGGGAGCGATCATTTTCCTCTTGCGATGAATCAGAGGCACGTCATCCTCCTCATCCTCGCTCCCTTCACCCTGTACGATGAAAAAATAATTCCAGTTCATACCTAGGGTTACAGGAGGTACATAATATCTTACTGCAGTCTTTTTCGTGGTAAGGGGTTTCTTTGGCGAGGAGGCCTCTCCCAGAGTCTTCTTGGACTTCTTGGGGGCAGGTTCATTCACCATGCGCTTCGAAGAGATCTTCTTCACCCTCTTCGGAGCTAGTTTCCCAGGAGACCGACGTCCTCGCTTGGACGCGTCGCCTCGGTGAACTTCACCAGGAGCTATGTCATTTCAATATCCTGGTTAATACAAGACGCGCAAATGATCTACAAACAGGGCCTGTTGGGAAAGTCCATACCTTTCGGCGCTCCTGTTTGAGGTCATCATTGGCGTTGATTAAGCTCTGGGGGGCGAGGCGATCCCCTGGTTCCCTCCACATCGGCGTTGTACGCCTTGAGGAGGTAATTTGTCCGCTTTTCGATTTCGGACAAAGGCAGAGCTGTGTCACAAGCAAGCAAGTTAGCAAATACGACATTTTTTCAGAAGAAATGTATGTTTTGTTGACTTGAAGACGTACCATTATTATAGTCCAAGGTGCTGTCCGACATAGACTGGATTTCTCAAGTCGGATGAGCCCTTTCGCGCAGGGGGCTCACCCGATTCTTCACAAAGTCGCGAATGATGTCGCGAGCAGTTAGTCCTTGCTGGATTAAGTGAAGAATCACTTGGGCCTGCTTCTTCTGCTCCGCACTCAGAACAGGAAGAGAGTCCAATTCGCTGGATTTCTCCAGGCGAGAGTTCTCAAACCACAACCCGCTCTCCGACGGAGGGGTGCAGTAGAACCACTTCTGGTACCACCCATGAAGGGAATCTCGGAGGGATGGGAAGGGATACTCTTTCTTCTCCCTTATCCGGAAGTAAATACATCCGGCGGCATTGGCGCTCTTCGACCATGCCGAGTAGTAGAAGCATCGGAAGAGCTCCACGCTTGGGAGCACTCCGACGAAGACTTCGCACAAATGCTAGAAAATCGCCAGGATAAGAACAGCATTTGGGTGGAGATTTACCAACTCCAACCCGTAGTGCTCTAAGATTCCCTTCAGGAATTGTCTCTCAGGGAATCGGAACCCGCAACGCAGGTACTCCTCAAAAACCACCAACTCGCCCTCTTGGACGATTGGGGTTTCTTGATCTTGCTCCGCGGGCCGCCAGTTGATTAGTAGCCGCGGAGGGAGAATCTCCTCCTTCTCAAGGGCCACTAGACTCTCTTCTGTGTGGTGGACAGATCGGCTCCAGGAGGCCATTGCTTTCAGAAGATCGGAAGGAAAGATGGCGACTTTGGAGGCGATGGAGAATGAGGAATGAGAGTTTTGTGCGGTGGAGGTTCTAAGGAAGGGTTTCTGGTTGTGTGGCTTCTTGAAGAAGCTACTTTCTCCTTTTATATGCCCGAGGCAACGTTCCATTGAATACTTTATTCATTTCCCATAATGGGTGCCTTCTCTCGGGAGACCCGTTATGCACTCCCCACAGTAAATCCGAAACGAAATATACTTTTATAATCTTTGTTTCGAATTCGGGGGCTAGGGTGCACATAAGAACGTGAAATGTTGCAAAAATTTCGGAGGAAGTTATCCTTCATGTTTTTTGTAAGTTAAATTTTCATGCTTTGATCACAATGCGTTCATGTGATCACTTTAAAGTTTGCATTTTGATCACAATGATGTTCTGTGATCGTTGCAAATGGATAATCGCAATACAGACGGTTATCATCTGGTCAAAGCATTATGTTATCACAACTTCAGTTCTGATTGCTATGATAGTTCTGATCGGGTTTCAGTTCTGATCGCGGCTTTGGTTCTGATCGCAGCACCAGTACTAGTCACGGTATGACTTATTAATGCGTTTCTGATCGAAAAGACTTGTTACCTCAGATTTACCTGTGTATGTGTGGTCGTGAAGACATTACTTATGACCATATGTTCACACAGAGATTGTGAAGAGTTTTAATTCAAATTCACTCTTACGGCAAGGCATGTAAGGTAAAATAAATCTTTATTTCTGACAATCCTTGCATACAAAAGGGATATAGGCGACCAGAGCATCGACCTGATCCAACAGAAGTTTACAAAGTTCTCCTAGGGACATATTAGTGTCAGTAGGATCTACACTGACCGCCCTAAGAGAACTGGCAATTACTCTAAGCCTATCTACATCGTTCCGAATCAGAGAAGCACTACCATCCCTGATTGAATTGAAGAGTTCTCGCTGTTGTCGAGCGTAGTCCCTCTCCAAGTGGAATTGGTGCGCCTCTTTGCGGGATTTATCAAAACATTCTGCCAGGTGCAGAATAGCCGAAGACATCTCCTCGGTTTTCTTCTCCAAAACCTCTTTCTCCTTTTAGAGAGTCTGTTCGAGAGAAGGAGGTTGAATCTCAGCAGGCTGGTCGCTGGGGGCTCCAACAATTTTCATCTCCTGCACATAAATGTGTTAGTTTTACGAGTTAAAACGACCAACAAGAGAGATGAAAATAATTACCAATCCTCGCAAGTGAGAGGATGAAGTATTTCCCCCAGAAAGTAGATCATCCGACAAAAGTCGGGAACTATCAGGTCGTGGGAGTGCAACCTTCCCACAAGAAGATTGCTTCCCCAACACAAGTTGAGGATCATCTTGTCGCAGAAGTGCAACCTTTCAACCAGAAAATTGATAACCCGTCAAAAGACGGGGATCACTTGGTCGCAATGGAGAAAGCTGAGAAGAAGGCTTTGAAGGATTATTATGGACCTCCAAAGGTGGAGATGAAAGTTCGACCTGCTGAGTTGTATGGACAGGGAGGACTACGGGGGCCAAAGGAAGAGAGAGAGCAATGATGCATTCCTAACCCTTGTGCCGCTGGAAGATCCTTCGTCAACTTTGGGTTTCTTCCTTGGAGGAACCAGATCTTCGGTCGTCTGTGAGTTTCCAACAACATTCGGGAAATGATCAGAACATAAGATGGCAATTTGAACCAGGGCGTCTGGAAAAGACCTACCTTCTGGAAATCTTGGTCGAATTCAAGTGCCATTTCCTCTTCATCACTTTCAATCTCAATGATGTCTTGATCTGCCATTGAGATGTATACTGAAGAGAGGGAAAGGTAGCTTTGGAAAAGACTTAGCCGGGAAAAAACTTGTGAAGCTTTAGGTTAAGAGGTTTCGGCATTTATAGCCCCCAGGGGTGACGGTTCGTTTCTCGAATGCCTCGAGTTCTTAAAACATTTACAGTTTTATCTCGGGTTAAAAACAATTCCACGGCGCCATCATTACCTGTCAAATACAAGCCAGAGTCCGTCTCGGGAAGTAAACCGCCACACTTAGTGTGCCACTAAGTGGAGGAGTTGAAGCGTCGGGTCACTTATCCGATGTAAAGTTTAAATTTGAAATAAATATGTCCCTTCGTTTCCTTCATATTTGGGGGCTAGCTGACGAGAATTGTTACCCGAGCTAGTTCAGAATAAATGTACGTCTGGTTCAAGACAGATTCGAACCAGGTAAATGTCCATTGATGTGACCTCATATAGCTTGGGAAGCACGTACACATGGTCGCAGGCTTTGCGTGATCAAGTCATAGACAGTGCACGGTTAGAAGCCCGTAGGCGATGCGCGGACAGGAGGTCGTAGACAGTGCGCAGTCAGAAGCCCGTAGGCGATGTGCAGATAGGAGGTCGCAGACAGTGCGCAGTCAGGTGATTGCAGACGATGCGCGGTCAGAAGGTCATGGACTGCTCTCGACCAGGGCAACTCAGGATTACTCAGACCCTACAACAAGCATATCCCGAGTATCCCGAAGATTCCTCCATGCACGGAGACAACTGCCAGGAGGTTAATATGTGCGGTTATTCCTTAATTGCACGTGTTAAACCTGCGTGGAAGTTAAGTGCAGTTGCCAAAACTGCACCCGAGCAACCGTTCGAAGTCTTTGTGCATTGGCGCCCTTTCGACTAGTATAAAAGGGTAAGCAAATGCACCAGACGAAGATAGAGGATATATGACACATCAGGAATAGATCAATATCAACAAGCTTCCATAGGCTAGTTTAGTAGTGTTTTATATAGTCACACGGAAAAGATCTCCGCTTGTGATGATCTTTTCCACAACTTTGTAACCCTTTTTTTCCTACACATAGTGAAATCCTAACAGAACATAGGGCTATTACTCCTACCATCGAGGGCCCGAACCTGTATAAATCTCTCTGTGTTCCAACCGACTTTGGCTCATCATCCCTTCCCGAAGGGACACCCTGAAAGGTCTTACAACTCACAAATTCTGCATAAGTTCGACTAAGGACCCCGAGTCTGAATCGTCGACAACTGCGAAGATGGCTATCAACGACTCATCGCAGACTACTTCGCCGACTCTCTGGTCTACCCTGACATTATTTTCCACCAGCAATTTCAGATGGGGAGATCCCTCTTTCTTCGCATTGTTGAAGCTCTCGATGAGGGGTCCCCCTATTTCACTAAAAGAAGAGATGCCACTAATCGCTGTGAACTCTCCCCTTTACAAAAGTTCACTGATTTATTAAAAGGGCGAGCTCCTCATATTCACTAAACTGTCAATAGCCAACAGTACAATATGGGGTATTATCTCGCTGATAGTATATGCCCGAAGTGGGCTGCCTTGGTGAAAATGAAACCGATCGTACAGACGGTGAAAGATAGGTTGTTTGCACAACACCAAGAAGGAGTAAGAAATGATGTTGAGTGAGCTTTCTGAGTCCTAGAGTCTCGATTTACCAGCGTGCACGATGCGACACGATTTTGGTGACATTTAACCCTCGCCAAGATCATGCGAGCATGCATTATCTTGCACAACATAATCGTAGAGAATAAGCGCGCGACTATGATGCTAACAACTATGATTACAATGATCATCTAGACACATTCACCATAGTACCGCCTATGATCCACAGTGGGTCTACGCTTTTATTCGTCGATGTATTTGCAAGAAACGCTGCTATCCGTGCTTAGTCTACACACACAACTAAAAAGAGACTTGATCGAGCAAATTTAGCAATGTTTCGGAGGAGAACACATCGACAAGTAGTATCTTATTGTATTTCATAGTATAATTTTTTGCAAATTTAATTTTAATTTATTTTGCAACAATGTCATGTATCATTATTTGAATTTTAAGATATATTATTTTTACATTAAGTGTAATTTTTAAATTAAATTTCATTATTTATTATTTTGTGTCGGAAATGCCAAATTTAATTCTCTAAGTAATATTAACATATTATTAATACTAAAATTCATGAATTAATACAAATTCGTTAAATATATAATTATAAAATCACATAGAGTCAAATAAGAGTCAAACACTCGCTTGATTCTTGCTTGGTTTTAAAGAATGTGGGACCTGTGCTAAGAGTCAAATCAAGTTGTTGGAGATTTGATTCTTACTTGACTATCTAGATTGTTTTTGTAATTGTGATAAAACATATTCTGTTAAAAAAGCAAACAATAACTAAACAAAACACGGCTGAAAAGGAGCCGACGTTGAGCAGCTCAAGCCCCCATTATATATGGTTTACACAAGCTCGATCTCACACCTCGAACCCTACCCGCCGGTGGGGCACCCAACTCCCATCTGGCCGATCCCTTTATTTCTCCGCCCTCATCTCACCTCCTCCGGCGAGCGGCGGCCGGTCGTCCAGCTCTTCTCCGCTCCAGATCCGGCGTGACAACGCTTCGCTTCCCTTCCTGCTCCGCCGCGTTTTCTCGCGAAGCTCTGTCGTCCTCACGGACCGGAGATGGCGTCTTCGTCGGCGGCGGAGATGGAGCTGGACCGCCCCAACCTAGAGGAGTATCTACCCTCCGACAAGCTCCCCCTGGACTCTCCCAAAAATCTCCACCTGTAACCCCTCCAAGCCACAACCCCCTCTCTCTTGTCTTGTTAAATTTCGATTTGACGCGAGGTTTGAAGGGTGTTTTGGTTCATTTTCTTGGCCACTGCAGGCGCGATCTGCTGGACATATCGCCGGTGCTCACCGAGGCGGCGGGCGCCATCGTTGATGTGAGTGATTTAAGCGGGTTCTTTAATAGTCCTTTTTTTTTTTATCTGTGCGGGTTTTGTGTTGGTTTGCTCTTTTTTGGTGAGGCTTCTGATCTGTGAAGTTTGGCTAAAGAAGCCTCATCTTTTTTGTTGTGAAAATATCCCACGCTTTTTCGTACTGTTTTATAGTGATTATAATTACATCTTTATGGTTGTTAGTTGAGTTAATTTTGGGCTGTTTAGGGTAAAATTGTAAGATTTAGAGACTGTTTTGAGGCTAGAGGAGCCTGTTGTTCCTTTGTTCTCGGTTGTAAGCTGGTGGCAACGATTTCATGCCATTTTGTTTTTCTGTTGGTGATAGCAACAATTTGAAGCACTGGATTTTGTGTGATTATTAACTCAACTATGAATGATCAAAAAGTGAATTATGAGAACTTAATCGTGGAATATGTAAGTGCTATTGAAAATGACCTTATATATCTGGTTACCTTATAATTGTGGAAATGTAAGTGCTCTTGTAAATGACCCTATATATCTGGCCACCTTAGTTTTGATAGTCCAATAAACATCAACAAAAAAGCAATGTTTATTTGGTTATCTTAGTTGGCTTAATAGATGTGAATAGTTCTTTTGAGGGTAGCGCATCATGGAGGAGAAAGTGTGGATTGCTTCATACCGCTTGACAGGCATTGCTCAATAGTTGTATCGTCAATTGGAGTGGGATGAAGGAAATCCTGTCATTGCCATGTTATAAGGAGTACTGCCACTTGTGGTTTCAACCACCAATATGAAGCTAGGTGATCTAATGCAGCTTCGCCTTACGGGCTTAGTGGAGGATTACCATGAACGGTTTGGTGTGCTAATATGTTGTGTGGAATCCATCACACTGCACTATAGTAATTTTGTATTGCTGGGTTGACAAAGCCCTTGCAGACGAATGCTGAATTATATAACCTGTCAAGCCTCCAAATGGACATGAGTTCAACCTGAGCCTTTGAGCGGAAGGCCTTTTGACGGGCGGCTTGAGAGACGATGTCTGGACCAGTAACCAGCTACATAGTCAATCATGGGGATTGGAGTGAGATACAGACTCTAGTGTGTCTTTTGCCTAGTGACATCGGCTGAGATGGCCACCAATGACAAAGAGGGCTTTGCTTCAATTGCGATCAACCTTTTGTCTGCAGCCTCAAGTGCAAGTGACTGTTCTGTCTTGAAGTTGTTTATAATGACCCTGGTGATGAAGGTGCACCTAACGAGACAAGTGTCATGGAAGTTGATTGAAGACTTGCCAGCTCGAGTACAAGTTTTTTTTCTAGGAGGGAAGAAATATCATGGATGGTTTTAGTCGAGTCAATTAGGATTGTTCCATCTCTAAATCAAGATTCATCTGTACGTTTGGATAAAATTAGTTTCAATATCTGCTGAGATAGGATTAGTTACCATATCTGTTAATTAGATTCTATTGTTAGGATAGCTAATTAAGGCTATATATCTAGTGTTGCTTGCCTTTCTTAGGCTTAAGCAAGAAAGAAAGTAATCTCTACCTATTTTATTTCTCTCCCCCTCTCTTCCTTTCAAATAAGCCGAGTCCAACATGACGAGACAAAGAGCATCCCACGTGAGGCTACAGACAAACTCGGTTTACCCAAAGGGAAGAGGGAGAGAGAGAGGGGGTAGATATTACTTTATCTCTTACTTAAGCCTCTAGGAGCTATCCTAATCTAAAGGTATAGTTACTAACCATATCCCGACAAATATAGAAACTAATGCTATCTCAACAGTTATGAAACTAATTCTATCGTAATAAAGAAAGAGATATATCTTGATTTAAAAAGTGATTGATCCTAATTGATTTGATTGTTCCCATCCATAACATTTTTTCCCTTCCCAGAGAAACAACTCGTTGAGCTACCAAAAGTCTTCAATTGACTTCCACGACACTTGTCTTGTTTGGTGCACCTCCATCACCTATATCATCATCAACAACTTCAAGCCAAAATAGTCGCTTGCACTTGTTGCTACAAACAAAAGGCTCATCACAATTGAAGCAAAGCCCTTTTTGTGGCTGGTCATCCATTTCAGTTGGTGTTAGCCGGCAAAAGATGTGCACTGATTTTGCGGTCTCACCTGTCTTTACTGTTAGTTGTTTATCTGGTGTATTGGTGCCCAATGTCTTGCTGTCTTTCAAGCTGCGGGTTCGAGGCTTTCCAAGGAAGGTTGTTGATGGGGCTAACTGATGGTAGTGCTGGATGGCTAAGGCCAAACTCACGGCCATTGGGAGGCTTGTCAGGTTCTGTAACTCAACATCTCTCTGCAAGGGCTTCGTCAACTAATAGTGAAGATTTGTACCTATTGCTGTGGTGTAATGGATTGCACACGACAAATTAACGCACCAAACTGTTCTTAGTAATCCTCCATTGAGCCTTTAAGGCGAAGCTGCACTAGCTCATCTAGCGGGTTACTCCAGATTGGTCTAAAGTGCATGTGCTAGTATTCCTTAGAGCCCCCCATTTGTCCTGCTCCAATTGATAATACCAGCATACCATTGTTGAGCAATGGCCGTCATGTGATGTGAAGTGAGCCATACTTTTTTCTCCATGATGCGCTGCCCTTGATAGAAATGTTCACATCTACATAGTTTATTGAGGGATCTAGGTTTTCATTAGGTAGTGTGGACTCCCGGAGTTTCGGTGTGAGGACCTATGGGTAGACACTAATCCTTCGGATTTGTGCTTGGTAGTCTCCATTTTTGTTGCCTGCAGCCTTCTCCACTCTGTTCATGCTGGTTGCCAGGGCAGCATACTTGTCGGACAATTCCATCCTCTGAAGTATGTTTGATTGTTGAGGATTGTTGCCAGCATCTCCCGGATCTTATCTCTTCAGGCGTCGGAAGCATGGTGGTTGTCTCTGATACCAAATATCCAAAGCCATTGAAAGTGTCTCACTTTGGCTTTGGCTTCTCCTGGCTCGAAGTAGAAGCTGGGCCAAATAGGCCCTTAGCACAATGTAGGACAGACGTTGTAACATCCCAAAAAAAAATAGGGTCTAAAAATTTCGTTTTATAAAAATCTGACCCTAAAAATTTCATTTTGTCTTAACTCAAACTATTTTTAAGAGTACTCTCTAAGAAGTTTTGACCAAAATATAAAACTAATTTCCAACTAGTTTAAAGGTATTTTTTTAATTGTATTTGTGCATATGTGCACAAACATGTGTCATGTGTACTTATTTCATTCAAATACTCCCAGCCAGACCATAATTCAGATCAGACTGAACAGATGGGATCTACCTATCTTATACAAATTTTTCTTTAGCGTCAAAATCAAACTCAGATCCTAAAGCCTAGAAACTAAACCCAGTTCTGCTTTCGAAAACTAAACTCTTAATTATCCTAATTACCCTGATTAACCTTTTCGAATTTCAGTTCGACTAGTTTTAGAATAGCTTTCTCTTGAATTTCTCTAGAATCTTAAATCTTAATACGCTTGCATACCATTCCTAAAACTTCTTAGCTAAGTTCATTTGATCATTTTTTGCAATTAAGTCCAAATTTCATCGCGAATCGGTCCTTTTTCGACTCAAAGGCCATAAATGGAAAAAATCTCCAAATCATCTCCAAATTCCAATTCAACTGATTGACTATGTTCTTTCTGTTATTTTATACAAGTTCCCCTTTTGTACCAAATTCACATTCAACCCCGAAATTCAGTTATTTTCATTTGCAGCCGTTTTCGGTAAAAGTATTATTCACTTTTACCTAATTCTATTTTTGTTTTCATTTTCGTTTCGTTTTCATTTTAATCCAACTCATCTCTAATCTAATTACTCAATCAAACCTATGTACTGAACTAAGTCTGAATTAACCTCCAGATTATAGTTATTTGCAATTCAATCCAATTAAAATTACAGAAATCACAATTCAGTCCTTAGTTACATTTCTGTCTTCTTCTCTTTGTTTTCTTTAACCTCTATGTGTGGATCAGTGTTCATACACATATACATGTGGCTATCAGAAGAACACATATACACATATGTATATTAGGATCTATACACCCAAATATACATAAAGATACATATACACAATTCAACACACACATACCTTCTGTTGGGATCACATTCAGCCACGTACACACAACACCTCTATAATTTCAGTTCTTGCACTTTTCTCTCTTCACCAGACAAACAACAAAACACACATGCTCACCTCAGGTCAAATAGTAGCAGCCAAAACCTCCTCCTGTCTTCTTCCTCTAGCCAGCAGCAGCTGCACTATGCACCGTCCACACTCTTTTTCCCTATGCAAGTTCCAAGAGAGCAGCAGCTGTCCATCTTTGACCCCCCCTCTTTCCCTCTTCAATTTTATTGATAGTTTGGTATATATGCAGTAGCAGCACCATTCTTCACGCTCTTGTTCATCTTCTGTTCTATTCTTCCTTTTCCTGTGAACCACCAGCGATCAAGGACGAAGGAATAGCAAGAAGAACAAGGGAAAGATCAAACTACACCTCCTCCAGATCTAGGTGAGTACATACACTAGGAAATCTATGAAATTGTTGCATACCACACCACTGCTGCTTGTTCTTTAGTTCACTACCCAAACAAGCCGCGCCATCGTCATGCTGATTCCGGCCATCACTGGCCGATTCCTCTTCACTAAATTCTTCCTATACCTCACTCCAAGCTCTAGTAGCATCTTCGTGAACTCCGATGATCTCAACTGTCGCCGATTTCACTTCTTTCTCGCCGCCGGTGAACTCGCCTGTTCGCCTCATTGGACCCTTCTCCGACCCTCAAAACTGGTCGAGCCAGTAGAGCAAAATATCCCTCCCGAGTCTAGAAACAATCCCCTTCAGAAGAATTCCCGAGAAATTTAATTGTTTGACGAATCCAAGCTTGCCCTGTGCTGCGCCGCCGTGCTCACGTTGTCGGCCCACATCATTGCCCCTCCGACCAAATTGACCATACCATTAGCTTCCCCTCACTCCTACAGCAAAGAATCGAGCCCTAACGCCCCCTACAAGAAAAACGCAAATTTGAGTTCATCTTCTCCGGCTACGTCGCCGAATTCCTCACCGGCATCGCCGTAGGCCAATTCCCTGTAGCCACACTATCGTAGGGATCTTTGGAGCCTATCTACATCATCAATTTTGGGATCAAATCACCCCATCACCTCAGCATCGTCGAAGCCTCCATTTTTGTTCTTCTGCTCCAGTGCAACTTGTCGCCGTTCGCCAGTGACTAGCCACTGGCCAATCCATCTGCACCAAGACATGCCAAATAACCCTAATTAGCTCCCAGACAACCCAATTGCCTCAACAAAGACCCAGAGCTCAATTACACTATTTTTACTCCTCTTCGGCGTGCCGCTTTGTCACCATGAAATGTCCTCGTCGACGCCACTTTGGCCAACATGTACGCTTCAACCTCCTGAGTATTTTGTTTCACTAAATTACCTTCTGGTACCACATAAAAGCTTGACTTAGTCCTGTACCAAAACTTGTCCAGTGGCAGCAGCTTCGTCGTGTTGCCGTCGTTCTTCTCTGACGCTGATCATTGTCGTCCGTCCGCCCCAGTGCTTGAAACCACCTCGATTGAGTTCTTGCCACCAACACCTAGCTCCCAGACAAACTTGACGCCCATGTCGAGGCCTCACGCGAGCATATGACCACACCCTAAATCCTGGCCGTCTGTCGACCACGCCAAGACAATACTGTTCCAGTGCTAAGCAATGTCAGTGCATGCATTTCTATGTCAGCCAGTGGCTTTAGCCCTTTTTAGCCACTTTCGTGCATGCACATTGAAATCCAATTTGTCTACCAAGTTCATAATCCTATTTCCTACATTTTCTTCAACTATCGCATCACGAGAAAACCTTGTCTTGACCTATTTTCAGCTATGTCGCCCCAGACGAATGTCGTCCATCCAGGTCCAAACGTCATCGCATTCGCATCCAAACTGAAAATTCACTTCACCCTTGTGTTTTCGACCATCCTTCTTAATCCTATCCAGCATCTTTCACACAATCTTGTCCTCTAAATCATTTCACTACCCTAGCATTCGACCCTTTGAACACCATCAGATATAAATATATGTATAAACAAATATACTAACTATTATTTTTGTTTGCTTATTGATTGCTGTCTAAATAGATCCTAAGTGAGGCGAACACAAGAACATCAATACCCTGGTAGCTCCTTTAACTGGACTTCACGAAAAGCAAGGCAAATCACTACTTGATCATATTGAACCCATATGTTACTTATTTAAAATTTTGAATTCTAAGTATTTCTTATTGCCGAGCCATAGTTACATATGTTGTTTTCGACAAAGTATAAGTATATGCATATGAATGAACAATCACAAGTAGTTGATAATAGGATTTTTACCAAGTGAACCAAATCGGTTGAGACAGTAAGGATCTAAGCCACCTTGAGTGGAAATTCTTACTGAGTAAACTTAGCTTGCTATAACGATAAGGATCTAAGCCACTTTGAGTGGAAATCCTTACCAAGCAAGTTGAGCTCGCCACAGCAAAATGGATCTAAGCCACCTAGAATGGAAATCCATACTGGGCGAACAAAGTATTACAAGGATCTCATTTCAACTATTGATGTTTATTTGAAAAATCAATGAATTAGTGGTGCGAAAACTGCCTAAGTGGGATAGTGGTTGAATACCCAACCATGGGCATATTAACGTGCCAACCACATGATCAAGTAATTGAACTCGGCCAGTAAACTACTACGTATCGATTTTATCTTTGTATGGTAGTCGTTCTCATTCAGGTTCCAAATTGTGAGATATTTGGACCTTAATAAGTTTAATCACTTAAACTTATGGTCTGATATGGCCTGAATGGGTGATGGGGGAGATGTGAGGAGAGAGATCGTTCGGTACTCTTGACTTTTAGTACCGTGATAGTTGGGTGTGAAGTGTACTCATTGAGGGTACCTCAACAACAAGAACGACCAATATGGTCAAATTGTCGAGTTTGTCAGGCAGGGATACAAATTAATACAAAGTTTTTGAGAGTCTTGTCTCAATCTAGTCACATGCAATACTATGCATGTAACTGGTAGATAGAGAAGATTGGACTCATGTGGATAAAACGGTGCTCCTTATTCCGTGCCCCCCATAGGGGTATGTCATGGGTAGTAACTGGATAGTACAGTAGTATTGAGATATTAAACTGAAAATGGGCAAACAAAGAGGTTTTATCTGGATTTAACTCTTGAGTTGCATAAATACTTTCTACAATTTTTTTGCTAATTATTTGTTTTTTCAATTAGCCATGGAAATGTATTTGTGAAACTTACTATTCTATGTCTCATCATGCATCGGATCAATTCTTATATAGAGATTTGCTGAGTACTTTGTAATCATCCTTACTCAATAACAAAAATACAGTTAAAGAGAAACTAGAGATTGGCGAAGCAGGATCACCCGGAGTTTAGAAGGGTTATGTGCTGCACTCGAGTGTTGCCTGTGGAATGGTTCCGGAGACCGGATAAAACTATTTTTATGAAACCTAAGTAGTTGGCCTTGGCCTTTGTGTGACGATGTCTACACCGGATAAAACTATTTTTATAAAATATAAATTGTTGGCCTTGCTGGCCTTTGTATGACGGTGTGTATTAAGGTCTGATGGTCATATATTACTCTATGCACAACTGCATCCTGGACAGTCAGAATAAGTGCACACCGCAGTGGGCCCCTCTGACATGGTCGTTGTCCCACTAGGTAGCCTTGGTGGGTGCAACCAATGAGTAATTGCGGCAGGTGCAACATTAGATAGGGGCATCGCAGTTGGTGCACATAACAATTGAGGGCACTGACTTGTAGGCCCTCAAGACCAACCACTACAACCTCATGAAGCAGACAAGCTCAGTTTGGCACTCCAGGATGATATTTGCTTGATGGTGCACATCCTTATTGGCTAGTCTGGTGTGGGCAAGATGAGCCTCGCGGAGGGCCTCACACAACACATTGTCAACAATGACATGCTGAACAAACTCCTTGGTGAGCACCTTGCACACTCAACCTAGGTGGGGGTAGGGCTGAACAGCGTAGCACAGTCCTTTTCTTTTGAATGTTTGGTCGTTCGATTTGATGCAGGGAGGGATGCGGAGGCAAGTGGGTGCTGCTGAAGGGGGTGGGTTAGTGGTTTCTCTTGCAGGACTTGTGCAACTATTTCACTCATGCAGGGTGGAAATGTGTACGGGAAACCTCCAAAGACAATTGGATGGATGGACTGTTAAAATTAAATGTTTAGATGGCTTTCAATTTTTTCTTAACATGGCTCAACTATGGGGCTTGCTTCCCAGTCAACAATAGAATAGAGAAGGATTTGTGTTCACAGTTCAGGAATTTTATAGGATTTAGCAAGATCTGTTATATAATTCCTTTATTTAGGGACTAATTCTCACTGAGAATTAATATTTAGAATTGTTGAATGATTTGTAATTATCATTGTTCTCAGATCTTGTATAAATTGAGAATTGCTCTATAAAACCTCTATAATTGTAACTTTGGTATGAAATTTCCTGTGGATCATTTCATTTATTCAACTTTAGTCTTGGGATGAAATAAACAGAACAGCCCTTGTTATTATGATTCTTCCTTTTTTTTTTCAATGTATCTACTTATTTTATTACTTTCTTTACATTCATTTTATGCAGGATTCATTCACACGTTGCTTTAAGTCAAATTCTCCAGAGCCATGGAATTGGAATATTTATTTGTTCCCTTTATGGTGTTTGGGAGTGGTCATAAGATATGGCATACTCTTTCCACTAAGGTATTTGAGTTTTATGTTTGAACTTGATATTTAATTCAAAGATATCACAATTTCTTTTTTCGAATATGCTTGTATTATTGTTTGATTGTGTTATTTTGTTGTCAATATACATCAATTTTTTTTCATAACCACCTCATATGATGCCATTTTCCACAGCTATTTTTATTTGGGAAACTTAAAAACTCAAGGCTTCTGCATAGTTTGTTAGCATGAAAAGAAGTGGATCTCACCCTCTCCTTAGTTTGCAAGTTGTTTCAGGTTTACAAAGTTTTTGTCTAGTCCAATACAATTTGTGCTGAACCCATTGTGCCAAGGATGCTCATGGTTTTAATGCCCGCTAGAAGTATTGTTTTGGTCCATCATTAGACCATTATTTTGTTTTATTTAGCTCATGATATTTAATCACATTTATTCTTCTGATGCCTGTAAAAAATATTTTATGCTTTCACCAACTTCTTTCTAATCTTCTAGAAAACATCAAAATACTATGAGATGTTGCCTTTTACTGGAATTTCAATCAGATTGTGGATAGAAGTTTGTTAATATGTATTGATAATTTGATCTTGCTATTTTTAGTACATGTTTAATTCTGTGTTAGAAGTCATGTTTTACCAGTGCTGCTTTTGTCCTTCTAGTTTTTTCATTCAACATCGAATCATTATCATCTAATTACTCTATAACTACAAAATCAGGGTCTTAACACTCGCAGTAGGATGGATAGCATTCTTTGCTGCCTTCTTCCCCGTGCATTTCTTATTGAAAGGGCACAATAAGCTGAGGCGTAAAATAGAGGTTAGTTACTTTTCCCATTCTGTTTCTTTGCCTCTTCTTTTTCACATCAACACTCTAGTTATGTTATTCATTCCAGGCTCTTTGTCATTATTTCTGCTTTTGAACTTGATGCAGAGAAAGTTGGTTGAAATGATGTGCAGTGTTTTTGTTGCCTCTTGGACTGGGGTAATCAAGTATCATGGACCACGCCCAAGCACACGACCTCATCAGGTTACTTTTTTGTTTTTGTAAATCATGCCCAGTGATTATGCATATGCAATATCCAGATATAATCCATTGAGTATGGAATTTGGCCCTTTTCCTATGAAATTTCATGTAGTCAGTTTACAACAAGATATCATTGTCATTGTTATGTATATACATGTATATACTCTAGTGTATATGGCCAAATTGGCCCCATCTAGTCTTAGAGGTCTAATTGTCTCTTTGTATATATATACTCGGGTCTAACCCATGATCTATTCATTGGTCTAATTCTAACATGGTATCAGAGCTAGAATCCTCTAAGATCCAGTTTTTCCACCGACCAATCCCGGAGCTGGTCAGATCCGGCCAACTCCGGTCGCCGTCCGCCGTCACCGTCGTCTTCTCCAGCTAGATCAGGACCAAATCTGGTCAGATCTGGCCTACCGCCGTCGATCCGGCCTCGTCTCGGCGTTGTCCTCGCGGGCGCTGCTGCTGCCGCTCTTGGCGTTGTCTTCGCGGGTTCCGCCACCGTGAGCTCGGGACCAGATCTGGTCAATTTGGCTTGCCGCCGTCGGTCCGACCTCGTCGCCTCGTCTCGGCATTGTCCTCGCGGGCGCCGCCGCTGCCGCCGCAGCTCGCGTTGCTGCTTCCCGCAGGAGCCGCTGCAGCTCGGGTCGCCGCTCCCTGCGGACGCCGCCGTCGCTTGCCTCGCCGCAGCTCGGGTCGCCAATCGCCACAGCTTCCGACTGGAACTCCAGCCCGTGAGCTCTCAAATCTGTGGTGTGCACCACTATTAGTGTGCTCTGCACATATATATTGCTGTCTCTCCTGTATCAGTGCACATTGATATCAGCACAGTCTTCATGGCTTTTAGTAGTCTCCATAGCGGTGGTGCGCTCTTGGCTTCTGATATCAAACTCAATGGTCAAAATTACCGTGGGTGGTCCTCTTCGGTTCGTATGCTACTCCGGTCTATTGGTTTGCTTTCCTATCTCACTGCGGATGCTCCTACGGATGAGATGGAGAAGACCGCTGCTGCAGCTTGGCGCACCAATGATGACCGGGTTATGGGTATTTTGTGCCATAGTGCTGAGATCTCAATTCGGATGAGCTTCATTGATCTGTCGTCCTCCAGACTGATGTGGGAGTATCTTCAGTGTCGCTATCAGCAGAGCAGTGAGGCACTTTGGTTCTCTCTCCGACAGTCTTCAGGGTTTGCATCAGCAGGATATGTCTATTGAGGAGTTCTATAGTAAGTTCACAGGTTTCTCACGTCAGTTGGACTCCATGGTACCTTCTGCCTGTTCTGGTTGTCCTGGATGTGCGGCCAAGGAGAGATATGATGAGCAGAATCTAATGTTTGACTTCGTCATGCGTCTTCGCTCCGACTTTGAGCCCATTCGGGCTCAACTCCTTGGGCGTCCTTTGCTTCCTACCATGGCTGAGGCTCTTGCTATCCTGATTGTTGAGGAGACTCGTCTTCGCTCCCTTACTGGCTCTGCTTCTGTGGTTCCCCGCCAGTCTGTTTTAGCAGTCTCTCCTCAGACAGCATCCGATGCTATTGCTCTCCCACCGGCTTCTTCCACTCTGATTGTCTGCTCTCATTGCAAGCGACTTGGACATCGTGTTCAGCGGTGCTTCAAGCTACATCCTGAGTTGAAGCCACCACGTGGATTGTCTCATCGTAGAGCTGCTGCTGCCTCTTCTCCACCATTTATTGCCTCTTCGGACCCATTAGCTGCTCAGTTGAGTCAGCTTCAGACTCAGATGAGTCATCTACAGGCCCTTTTTCAGGAGCGTTCGTCGTCTACACCCTCTTCTGGTGGATCTGCCAGTGTTGCTGCTTCTGCTCCCTCTGTATTAGGTACTGCACATCCTTGGGTTCTGGACTCGGGGGCCTCATTTCATATGACGTCAGAGGCTCTCAGTTAGCCTCTTGTCAGCCTGTTACAGATGGTGCCTCCGTTCAGACAGCCGATGGCACCTCTTGTACAGTCACTCATCAGGGCGCTCTGTCTACCCCTCATTTTCTTGTTCCGGATGTGTCTCTTGTGCCTCAGCTCTCTATGAGTCTGATGTCTGTTGGTTAGCTCACTGATATGCACTGCTTTGTTGGGTTTGATGACTCTTCGTGTTTTGTGCAGGATCGTCGGACAAGAACACTCGTTGGTACTGGCCATCGCCGTAGAGGTTCTCCAGGTCTCTACATTCTTGATAGTTTGAGTCTTCCGTCATCCTCCACCGCTGTCTCCACCACAAAGTCTTCAGTGTCTGCCTTTGTCGCTGCATCCTCTGTCGCCTTCCCTCAGTGGCATCATCGCCTAGGTCATTTATGTGGTTCTCGTCTATCTACTTTAGTTCGTCAAGGTGTTTTAGGTCGTATCTCTGTTGACACACATTTTGACTGTACTGGTTGTAAGCTTGGCAAACAGCTCCAACTTCCTTATACTTCTAGTACTTCTAGGTCTAGTCACCCTTTTGCTTTAGTTCACTCTGATATTTGGGGCCCTGCTCCCTTTGTTTCACAAGGTGGACTCAAGTATTATGTTATTTTTATCGATGATTATTCACGTTATACTTGGGTTTATTTTATGAAACATCGCTCTCAGTTGTTATCTATTTATCAGTCTTTTGTTCGTATGGTTCATACTCAGTTTTCCGCTACTATTCAGATATTTCGCTCTGATTCTGGGGGTGAATACTTGTCATCTGCTTTTCGTCAGTTCCTCTCTGCTGAGGGGACTCTTTCGCAGCTCTCTTGTCCTGGTGCTCATCCTCAGAATGGTGTTGCTGAACGCAAACATCGTCACATTATTGAGACTGCTCTTACTCTTCTGATTGCATCACATGTTCCACCTCATTTCTGGGCTGAGTCTGTTTCTACGGCTGTCTATCTCATCAATATACAGCCATCTTCCCGTCTACATGGCAAGTGTCCCGGAGAACTCTTGTTTTCCTCTCCACCAAGTTATGATCATCTTCGAGTTTTCGGTTGCACTTGCTATGTTCTTCTTGCCCCACGTGAGCGCACCAAGTTAACTGCTCAGTCCGTCGAGTGTGTTTTCTTTGGTTATAGTCTCGAGCATATGGGTTATCGTTGTTATGACCCTTCTGCTCGACGCTTGCACATTTCTCGTGATGTCTCTTTTGTGGAGGATAGACCTTATTTTTACTCTTCTGCTTCTCGGGCTCCTTCCGTAGAGTCTGTCTCTTTTCTGTATCTTCCTCCTATTCTTACACCACACATGCCACCTGCTTCCACCACACCTTCCCCACCCATACCACCCCTGTCTTCAGAGGTTTCCCCGTTTCCTTTCCACTACACTCGTCGCTCCCGGGTTCCTCCTGCTCTTCAGTCTCCAGTTTCCACTCCTTCTGATGGCATGGCTAGTACTGAGAGTGTCCTTGCTAACGATCCCCCACCGACGTCATCTCTCCCGACTTCATGGTATGCTCTCTGTGATAGCAGCACCATTGTGGCTCCAGATCGTTATGGCTTTACTGCTGTGTGTGCTACCTATGAGCCTCGTACCTATCAGGAGGCTGCCGTTCTTCCTGAGTGGCAGTTGGCATGTCTGAGGAGCTAGCAGCGTTGGATCGTACTGGCACTTGGGATTTTGTTCCGCTACCTGCTCACGCTGTTCCCATTACTTGTAAGTGGGTTTTCAAAGTCAAGACAAAGTCTGATGGCTCACTGGACCGTTGTAAGGCTCGTCTTGTTGCTTGTGGTTTTCAGCAGGCATATGGTTGACTATGATGTGACCTTTGCGCTTGTTGCTCACATGACTACAGTTCGTACATTGGTTGCTGTGGCTGCTGTTCGCTCCTGGACTATCTCTCATATGGATGTGAAGAATGCTTTTCTTCATGGTGATTTACAGGCGGAGGTCTATATGCAGCCACCTCCTGGTGTTGTTGCTCCTGCTGGCCATGTCTGTCGTCTTCGCGGAGCCCTCTATGGTCTCAAACAGGCTCCACGAGCCTGGTCTGAGCGCTTCAGTTCGGTTGTTCTTGCTGCTGGTTTCTCTCCTAGTGCTCATGATCCCGCCTTATTTATTCATACATCTACACGTGGTCGCACTCTAATCCTACTATATGTGGATGATATGTTGATTACTAGTGACGATGTGGAGTATGTTGCTTTCATCAAGCGCCGTCTCAGTGAGCAGTTCTTGATGTCTGACTTGGGTCCTCTCAGTTACTTTCTTGGGATACAGGTTATTTCTACGGATTATGACTATTATCTTTCTCAGCAGTATTATGTTCAGGATCTGTTGGCTTGCTCTGGGCTTATTGATACACGGACGGCTGCTACTCCTATGGAGCTTCATCTTCAGCTTCGCCCAACTGATGGTGTTCTACTCGAGGATCCTTCTCGCTATCGTCACCTCGTTGGTAGTCTTGTCTACCTCACAGTCACTCGGCCTGACATTGCTCATGCTGTTCAAGTGCTTAGCCAGTTTGTTAGTGCTCCCACCTCCGTTCACTATGGTCACCTGCTTCGTGTGCTTCGTTATCTACGTGGGACTGCTTTTCGTTGTCTTTTTTATGCTCGTTCGAGTCAGCTCCAGCTTCATGCTTACTCTGATTCGACCTGGGCGAGTGATCCTCTTGACCGACGATCCGTTACTGGTTATTGCATATTTCTTGGTACTTCTCTTCTTACATGGAAATCCAAGAAACAGACTGTGGTATCACGCTCCAGTGCTGAGGCTGAACTTCGTGCTTTGGCCACTACTATTTCATAGATTGTCTGGCTTCGTTGGCTATTAGCTGATTTTGGGGTGTCATGTACCACTCCAACGCCTCTTCTTGGTGACAACACCAGTGCTATTCAGATTGCCACTGATCCTGTCAAACATGAGCTCACTAAGCATATTGGTGTGGATGCTTCATTCACACGTTCTCATTGTCAGCAAATGACTATCGCTTTTCAGTATTTGCCTTCTGAGCTTCAGGTTGCCGACTTCTTCACGAAGGCTCAGACTCGAGAACAACATTGGTTTCATCTTTCCAAACTCTATGTTTCAGATTCTCCTGAATCATCTTGAGTTTGAAGGGGGGTGTTATGTATATACATGTATATACTCTAGTGTATATGGCCAAATTGGCCCCATCTAGTCTTAGAGGTCTAGTTGTCTCTTTGTATATATATACTCGGGTCTAACCCATGATCTATTCATTGGTCTAATTCTAACAGTCATCACATTCTTATATTTCATATCAAGGAACATCTGCACTGTTTTGTGTCATGTTATTTTTCCACTTTAAGTGCTTTGTAGTTGCCAATGGATATGTGGCCAATCTTATGTGTACATGCTTGTTTCTTTAGATATTATTTGATTTTTGATTAATGCTTGTTGCAACTATCTTCTAATACAACAGGTATTTGTTGCGAACCATACATCAATGATCGATTTCATTATTCTGGAGCAGATGACAGCATTTGCTGTCATTATGCAAAAACATCCTGGATGGGTTGGTCAGTTTCTCATTCTTGGAAATCTTCTTCACTGGTTTAGTTTCAGATGCTTGATTGCTGATTCTATCTATTATTTTGCTCCCTTTATTTTTGCAGGATTTATTCAGAAAACTATCTTGGAAAGTGTGGGTTGCATCTGGTTCAATCGTACAGATCTCAAGGATCGTGAAGTAGTTGCGAGAAAGTAAGAATTATCTTTTTGTTGCAATCATATATCTCTAAAAGTTTATTATATTCAGATAATCTTTTTCATAGATTACGAGAGCATGTTCAAGGTGTGGACAACAATCCTCTCTTGATTTTCCCAGAGGGAACTTGTGTTAACAACCAGTACACTGTCATGTTCAAGAAGGTAAACGTATCTTTCATGTAAACATGTAAACCTATCTTTGTGTGTTACATTATTGGAGTCTTTTAAAGAAAGGGTAATTTAGAAGTTCACGATGCTATTTTCCATGAGTTCTAACAACCCCACCTTCAACATGCTTCACCTTGAAATTAAAAGGTTTTATTGTGCCCTAATTTTTGACCTGCACATCAAATATAAGAACATAATACCTCTGGTAAAAAGCAAATACAGTCTCTTTTTGACCGGTACACGAAATTACTTAGAAGATCAGAGAGTGGACATCATTGAACTGAATCATTGCATGGTGTGTATTTAGTCATTTGCTGTTATTGACTTCGATCATACTAATAACGACTTGGATTCCTTTACTCTGACTTTCTTTTCAGGGTGCTTTTGAGCTAGGCTGTGCTGTATGTCCAATAGCTATCAAATACAACAAAATATTTGTTGATGCCTTCTGGAACAGTAAGAAGTGAGAATTGCGAATGACTAGAGAAATCTATTTTGTTCTTGCTTTCTATTTTTTAGCTGATTATTTTACAAGACATGTTTATCAGACAATCTTTCACCATGCACTTGGTTCGGCTTATGACATCTTGGGCTGTTGTGTGTGATGTTTGGTATTTGGAGCCTCAATATCTGAAGCAGGGAGAGACAGCGATTGAATTTGCTGAAAGGTGAGATTATTTGGATTCCCATTTCTTTCTTTATAAATATCAAGGAAACCTTACTTGATAGTTCTGTGCAGAGTATGGGACATGATAGCTGCTAGAGCTGGTCTTAAGAAGGTTCCATGGGATGGATATCTAAAATACTTCCGCCCGAGCCCCAAACTCACAGAGCAGAAGTATGTGAATCTCTCTCTCTCTCTCTCTGTGCACGCCCGTGTGTAAAAGCTAATTGGCTGGCAAGGAAGGATTTTATTTTGCATTTAACCTTGCAGAAGTTTCTGTTCTTCTAAGAATGTTTTTCCATTTCCAGGCAGCGCATCTTTGCTGAGTCTGTATTGAGGAGGCTAGAAGAGAAGTAGAGACATTTCGTTCTACCCAGGTGCTCTTGATGAGTACTTCTGGGGTTTATTCCAGCTGCCATGTGGTCCCTCCCTAAAGCGTGAGCATAGGACATCCTGAACTGACTATAACTTAGTTTTGTTGTAAATTTGATTGAAGTTTGCCATAATAAGATGCTTGAATTGTTTGTCTATATATTTGATGTTCAGATCGAGCTCATACATACTTAAAAAAAAAAAAGATTTAAGGCATTGTGCTTGCATATTGACATTGTTAATAATGTCTTCGAGTAAATTATAGAGATGTATTTATCTTTGTTATGTTTATAAACATTTGAATAATATGTTATTTTTTTATATAAATTATTATCTTAGTTCGATCAATAAGTGTTGATTTGTTTATTAAATTCTTAATTTATTTGATAATATTATTTTATAAAATCCTAATTTACTATCATTAAATATGATATTATTGATTAATAGATTAGCATATATATTAATTGATAGTCATGTTTCACGGATCATAAATATGATATATCAAATTAATAATGTGAACATATATTGGAGAATATAATGTTAGATTCATTTTGAGACTTTATATTTGTCATATAAGTGTTGTTAGATGGTTTCAAATAATATTTATGATTGATCTTTGGACTTGAGACTGTCATAATTTCCTGCATATGTAGTAATATATTTAAACACTATTTTTAATTGAGTAGTAGTAAATGTATTATTTGGGTATGATGAGTCATGTGGAGGAATGTAAATGGTTAAGATGAAATTTGCATCTCTCATATTTGGGTCCCTTGATATGGTTGAACAGTCATGTTGTTTGTGATTGAGTGTTACCTACGGGGAGATTAGTTCACTATGAGATCGAGAAAAGATTGAGGCCCTGTTTGGAAACACAGTATTTGAAAACCATGACTTTAGAATTGTCGTGCAACCAAAAACATATTATTCTGTAGTATTTCAAAGCCACAGTTTTTGAGAAAACCACAGTTTTTTAAAGTGATTGGATACATAGTTTTGTTTTCAAAGTTTTCAATTTGATGTTTAAATGAACTAGTTGTTATGAGTTTAAAAAACTAGTTGTTGGACAATTTCTACGGGTGTCTCGATGGATGGGCATCAAGATCGGCGACGTCTCGGTGGCGGCAATGCGATGAAGGTCGGTGGCGGCGGCCCGGTGGATCGGCGAGGGGCTGTGGAGGTGCGGCGGTGGAGGCGGCTTTGGCGGCGCGGGATGGTTCCGATGGCAGAGGTGCGATCGGAGGCGTGGGAGGCGCGATCGGCAACGCGGGAGGCGGAGAGAGGGAGGAAGCAACGGAGAGGAAGAAGGGAGGAAGAGGCGGTGTGGTCAAAGTTTTGGAGAAAAACTTTGTACCAAAGCAAAGTTTGTAAAACTCCAAAAAAATCATGGTTTTTAAAGAAACCACAGTTTTAAAAACTATAAAATACTTTGTAACCAAACATGACCTTGGTTTTCAATACTACAATTTCTTTTAAAACCATAGTATGCAAGAAAAACTCCAAAAAAATTTTGTTTCTAAACAGGGTCTGAATAGTGCAAGGGTGGCATATTTTCTATCTTGGGTTTAATCTGGTATTTTATGGTAAAAAGATCAACATGAGTACATTATATAGATTTGTTGGATATAATCTTCGTGTATATTTAGATAGTCGTTATGTCTTGTTAAAGGACACTATCGACTCAGTTCAGGCAAGTATTTTCGAGTTATGAACAGATATGTATGAATTTACAAGATCACACATTTAACGGACTGGAATAAATCAATTCGGATTGGATCTGTTATGGTGGTTTTCGTATTACACTAGATCTAACGTTAGGCTCCAATAATTCGGATATGATTTGTTATGTGATATCGTATCACGTCAGAAAACTTAATGTAGTAGGATTCCTTTTGTAGAGTTCTATGTAAAGCGAGGTGTGATGGGTTTTGATGAATATCAAGAAAAACTCTAACCGCAATGTCTTTTAGAGCGATAACCTTTAGACCCTTGTCTTACGTGTTGGATACTGGTAAAAGCGTTGTTGTAATTGCTGTGTTGATCAAGACGAACCACGAGCGGTTGTTGTCATCTATGTTCGCTGATCAGGACGATCCATAAGCGGTCTCTGTATATGTTCGATCACTTTATCAACTCTCATTTTGTTGTTAGTAACAATCTAATCTATGGTATAATACTTGAAGCATTCAAGTAAAATTTTTGAAATTCTATTAGTGTAGTCTACTCATTATCCAACATATTTTGATGCTGTTAAACACTATTCTTAATTTAATGGTTATAAAGGTACTATTTAGATAATGGTCCTTGCATCATATAACGGGAGACATACTTCTAAGCCTCTCAATATAGATGAACTAAAAAATACATGATCATGTCGTATGTGGTTGAGTGTCAAATACGGGAAGGTCAATTCACTAGCATGTATCCTGACTTCGCTTTAATCTAGTATTGTATGGTGAAGGAATCAACATGAGTTCATTATATAGATTTATTGGACACGATTTTCGTGTATACTCAGATAGTCATTATATCCACTCGGTTCAGGTAAGTGTTTTTGAACTGTGACCAAGTATGCATGAACTTATAGTCACACACTTAATGTGTTTGATTAACTTAGTTTGGACAGGATCTATTATGATGTAGCGTATCGCATTAGGAAACATAAAACTCCACTTGTGGGGCTCTATATAAGGGGAGGCTTGGTGGGCTTTTAGAAATCAATCAATAGAAACCATGGCCGCCATCTCCACTAGAGCGACAAATCCCAAATTTTAGTTATGGGCATTGGTGTTAGCACACCAGCGCACAATGTACCACTACGGAACATATAGATACTAGATACTGGTAGAGACATGACTACCATTGTTATGCTAATCAATATGATCCACGAGTGGTCACAATGATCCATAAGCTGTTCTTGTGATCCATGAGTAGTCGTTGTCATTCGCGAGCAATTTCTGTGTTTCATAAGCGATTGTTCAAATCCGGAAGCTTGCTTGCTAGACATGTGCGTAACTGGATTGGTTGCTATTTCAACTCCTGCTGTCAGGAACAATCTAATATATGGTCTAAAAAACTTAAAGTTTTTGAGTAGAAATTTTAAAAATTTTACTATCGTAGTCTACTCGTGCCCCTTCACATCACCCAAAATTTGATTTAATGGGTGATCTTTGGTGGAGCGATGTTGTCTTGGTGGTTCAACTTAGAAGATTCATTATGTTCGTTGCTTGGATCAAGATCCACATGAGGAGCCTCATTTTGTTGCATCGGTATTCTTTGGTTGTCAATTAGGTTTTCTTCATCATTCTCAGCATCATTCTCATTTTTAAGCCTGATGTCTCCGAGCGTCATCTTTTTCATAGCTTGTCAGAGATCTTTATGACCTACATCATCATCTTGCTCTCTTTGAGAGGCATTAGTCTCATTGAACTCAACATCACAGGATTCTTCAATACAAGAAATGTTTTTTTTTTTCAAAGATTCCATATGCCTTGCTACTGGTCTAATAGCGAACTAGAAAGTTTTCATAGACTCTTCTTTGAAATTTACTAGGATGAATACGTTTTTCATATGCCTATTTTTTTTTCAAACTTTACATTCTTCAAGCCATTAACCAAATCATGCTTCAAAAGTTTTTAAGGTTTTAAGGATGTGTTTGGTTGGTTGGACCAACCATCCATCGTGAGGTAAAAAAGGATGGGATGAGTGATGTGTCATGAGTTGGTCTAAGATGAATATTTGATTGGTGTGGAATAGAATGGTTCAGGATTTTGTTTGGTTGGAGGGATAAGTTGGTCCAGAATAAGATAGGTGGTAACGAATTAAGATTAGTTATCACTTATTAACTTAATCAGTACTTTACCGCTAATCACCACAAATATAATATTAATTACCACTAACTTGACACTAATCACCATTAATTACAAATAATTAGTATTAATTTAACACTAATTAACACTAACATAACACTAATTAACACAACATAACACTAATTACCACTAATCACCACAAACATAATACTAATTACCACCAACTAACACTAATTAACATTAATCAACACTAACACAACACTAATCACCCTAATTAAAAAATGTGGAACGAGTTGATATGGCACAAAAATGAGGGATGAGTTGGTTCGGCATATTGAGGGAATATTCTCCTTTTTTTGGATCATCTCACCTAGGATGGCCTTTTTTTGGATCATCTCACCTAGGATGGATGGTGTAGGATGGAGACAAACAAACACCAACATCCCTCATGATTGAGATGGTCCAAGACTACAACCAAATCGTAAGTTTGACGCATTTCTACATGTGTAAGCTTACAATGCCAAAGCCAACTTTTTGAAATTTGTGTGATTAAACATGTAGACATATATGTATCATTTGAATCGAAATCAACCAAATAAAGATTTCCAAAATGAAAGATTTTGAAAATTAAAGAACTATCTTTGATGCTCTCTACTAAACATTTTCAGGAGAAATATGCAACGATATAATGTCACAAATTGAGCAATCGAATGATCCGTTTGAGATCTAGTTTTGGTTTTCGCACTAGGCTCGCCCAGATTCTAATATGCGGAATAACGGGATCTTACTCGGAAATACCGAAACCCAAAGTAATTGCACAACTCTTTATTTCAAATAGGGCTTTACACGTCGAACGTTAGACACACTTGCCTACGTCGAAGGAACTATAAGTGTCTAAAACTCAAATAAGTTCTATGACTCTTCGATGATCTACACTAGACCTATTACAAGGTATTTATAGTCCAATCGTATGTGTACGTATCAGACTCAATAACCTAAACGTATTAGACTCATATAACTAATCCTAAACAGATAAGCTTAGTTATACACATTCGGATCGGATTACAATTCCGAACAGGGAACGAATTCCTTTTCCTGGTCGCGGACCAATCCATGGTCGCGGACCCATGTTCGCGAAACCTTTCCGAACACGGTTAAGGTCGCGAAGCCGCATGCGATCAGGACTTGGAGATCCTCCCGGATCATGACTCCCTTGTTGAGAAGGAGCCAACCCCCGTTGCGACCTCTCAATCAAACTGGAGATGTGGAAATTGGGCTTGTCCATCTTCTTTTGTGTACCACTTTGCCGCACGTGCTCGTTGATCTTTCCGACCGATTCGAAAAGTCTCCTTTGTGCCACTGCGGGTGGTAGTCACCTTCTCCAGAATCACATCTTCACGTAAAGGTTTGCCTCGTTGATAGACCAAGTCTTCAACAGATGGTACTATGGTATCCGGCTCATCATCCAGCATTGAAGGCTCGAAGAGTTTGAGGTGCTCAACATTGACAACCGAGTAAATATCCATGTATGGAGGTAACTCAAGCTGACAAGCATTATTACCCACTTTCCGCAAAATCCGAAAAGGACCATAACGAATGAGTTTGAGTTTCTTACCTTCACCTTTAAGTCTCTCCTTACTCAGATGTAACCATACCATCTCACCTTGAAATTGCGCATCAACTCGGTGCCGATCATGTCGCGCCTTGTACTTGAGTTGAGCTTTCAGCAAGTTCTGTTCAACCTCACGATGGAGTCGTTGAATACCTTCCAGGAACTTTTGTGCTCGATCCTGATCAGATGCTTCCTTGCTGTTCTGTGCTGAGGTAGGGATCACAAACTTCAGGTCAAATGGACTGTGGTAGAAATCCTAAACAGACCTCAAACGGCGACTTTCCAGTCGAACCATGCACTGCTCGATTAAAAGCAAACTGTAGGTACGGTATGCTTTCATCCCAGGTCTTCGGGTGCTTCGAGTTATATCCTCTCAAGAGATGAACGACTGTGCGATTAACCACTTCGGTTTGACCATCAGTTTGCGGATGAAAAGCAGTACTCCTCTTTAGCTTGGTGTCCATCATCGTCCAGAGCGATCGCCAAAAGTGACTAAGGAACCGGGTATCGCGATCAGACACAATAGAAGTCGGCAGTCCGAAGTGTGTCCAAACGTGTTGAAAGAATACCCGAGCTGCTTCTTCTCCCGTGATAGTCTTTCGACAAGGTATAAGAACAATCATTTTGGAGAACCGATCAACGACCACGAATAGATAGTCGTTGCCACGTCGGGTCTTAGGCAATCCTCCTAAGAAATCCATGGATATGCTCTCCCATGGTCGCGATGGAACTGGCAAAGGAGTGTACAAACCTAATTTCCGGTTTGCCGGTTTCGAGATGCTGCAGAGACCACAGCCTCGAACGAAACTAGCCACATCTTGCTGCATACGTGGCCAGAACACATGCCGGTGAAGATTTTGCAACGTCTTTGTAACCCCAAAGTGACCAGCTACCTTCGATGTATGCGCTTCTCGCAACCATTGAATTCGAGGTGTTCCACGAGGTATGCAAAGTAAGTTGCCTTTTTACAAGTCCTTCTCGACGAACGAACTCCGTAGGTTTCCCTGTTTCGAGCTCAGTCAGTACTGTTTGAAAAACAGGATCTTCACTGTACATAGTGGCATAGTCATCATGACATGAGGGCTCGATCTGCGTGAATGCTGATAAACAGAGGGCCGTAACTGGTGGTCGCGACAACATGTCCGCCAATTTGTTGTGTACGCCCTTCTTGTACTTAATCACCAGATTGAACTGCTGCAGATACGACATCCACTTCATGTGCCGAGCTTGCTGTAGCTTGGACTGAGTTTGCAAATATTGCAATGGTTGATGGTTGGTGTGGACAACCGTCTCTTTCCCCAAGAGATAACACCGCCAATGTTTCACGGCCTGATGCAGTGCGCATAACTCCTTATCATAAGTCGGGTAGTTCTTCTGAGCTCCCTGGAATAACTCGGAGTGATATGCCACTGGTCGACCTTCTTGCATGAGCATTGCGCCCATCGCATAACCTGAAGCATCGATTTCTAGCTCGAACGGTTTCTGGAGATTTGGCAAAGCTAACACAGGCGCCTCGCTGATCTTCCTTTTCAGCAAGAGAAACGTGTCCTCATGTTTCCCTGTCCACTCGAACTTCTGATCGATCCTGGTTAATGCATGCAATGGAGAAGCCACAATCGAGAAGTGTCGGATGAACTTCCGAAGATATTGGCATGCTCCCACAAAACTACGCACATCCGTAACTGTTCGTGGTCGCGGCCACTCGCGAATCACTTTTACCTTATCTGGGTCGATTTGCAACGTACCGTTGCCGACCAGGAATCCAAGGTAAAGTAGAGTTTGCTGGCCGAACTCGCACTTCTTACGGTTGAGGCGAAGTCGATGTTGCCGAGGCTGATCGAACACCTTTTCGACATGAATGAGGTGCTCATCCCACGAACGATTATAAACTAGAATGTCGTCGAGGTAAACGATCACAAAGTCGTCGATGAACTGTCTCAAAACGTCATTCATAAGACGCATGAAAGTTGCCGGGGCGTTGCAGAGACCAAACGGCATGACCAGCCATTCGAACAGACCTTGACGTGTTTTGAACGCGGGCTTCCACGTATCCTACTCTCGGATGCTGACTTGATATCCTGACTTAAGATCCAATTTGGAGAAGACAACAGCATGCTTCAATTGGTCTAGCAGGTCATCAATACGAGGAAGGGGGTACCGGTTCTTGATGGTGATCTTGTTCAATGCTCGATAGTCGATGCACATACGCCAAGTCCCATCTTTCTTTGGTACTAACACCACAGGAGATCTACAAGGTGAACTACTCGGTTGAATGACACCATTGTTCAGCAACTCACCAAGTTGTCTCTTGATCTCTTCATTCTCCAATACTGAGTTGCGATACATACTCAGATTGGGCAGTGTCGCATCGGACACAAGCTGAATTTCATGCTCGACTGGATGTTTCGGCGGACGACCCTGGGTAGTCTCGAACAGACCACTGTATTTCTCCAGCAGTCCCGACAAACGACCAGAATCCTCTCGGCACGCCAACGGCAATGCTGGTCGAGTACCCTCACTTGGTCCAATGGGTCGAATCATGACAAGCACATACTTGTGGCATGCATTAACAATTCGTTTGGCTTGATTTGCGGTAATCAAATTCAAAGTGTTGACGTGGATGTCTCTACTGATCACGAACTTAGCTCCGTCTTTGGTGAGGTCGTACTCTTGCGCTCGCCGATGGAAATGAGCGTCTCGATCATATAGATACGGACTCCCAAATATCACCTGACAGATATCGATAGGGACAACATCACATTGCACCTCATCGATATATCGTGCAGAGATTGCAAATTTCAACACACACTGACTCGTAATCTGTTGATTCATGTCGGATGTAAACCAACCCAGTGGATATGGTCGTGGGTGTGTGGTTGTCTTCAAACCAAGTCGCCGAACCAGTCCAGCGGAGACCAGATTCTTCTGACTTCCTGGATCGAATATCGCTGCGACCACTTCGTGCTTCACCTGGATGTTGATGGTGAACAAGTCCTCTGTTGGGTGATGGTCGTTTGGTGGATCCGAACCCTTCTCCTTCGGCATTGCCATCAGAGACAAGGTCGTATCCGCCTCATTAACCGAGTTCACTCGGACAACTTCTTCGTCGGGTGAAGTCGCAGTAGCCGTGGCTGTTCTTTTCCCTGGTCCATTTTTCTTTGGTCGAAGTTCAGGATGAAGCTTGTAGCATTTGTCCTTGGTATGTCTCGCGACTTGACAATGTTCGCAAAAAGTACCCGTGCCCAATTTGGAAGCGTTCCTCTTCGGACTCGGCTTTTTCTTTGTCGAGGTCGCACTTTCCTTCGTACTTTTGTCGCTGCGGGATTTGTTTTTCTTCTCGATCGCCATAGCAGTTGTGCTTGCGGTCGCGATGTCTTGGACGCCGAACAGACTTAGCTCAGTACTGATCGATTTCTGAAGTTCAGATGTGTACTTCCTAAATACCTGAGGGTCGGATAATGAGATGCCAATGACCATTGCTTGTCGCCGAAACTCTGTTGTATAGTCTTGGACGGTCTGGTCGCGCCGTTGGTATAATCTGTGCCAACGCTCCCATCTCTCCTCAAGGTAACCCATCGGATAGAATTCTTGTCGCAGAAGTCGTTTGAATTGACCCCACGCAAGGTCGTCAGCTTCACAACTGGCGACAAGGGCCTTCCACCATGTCTTGGCGTGGTCCTTCATCTTCAAAGGTGCAAATTTGACCTTTTGAGCGCTACTGAACCCTTTCAGGTCAAAGTAGGTCTCAAGTTGATCAATCCAAGAATCCAGCTTCTCGGCATCGGTCACCCCATCATATATGGGTATATCAATCTTAGCGTCGACCTTAAAAGATCCGATAGCTAAGGGGGTGTTGGCGAGGTCGTCGGTCTTGTGGTTGCCTTCGTCTTCATCTTCGTCTACCCTGCGCAAGTCTTCACCAGTCTTCGCACCTATACCCTTCCTTACTTCAGGCGGTACAATCATGGCCTGCTGCTTAATCCAAGCAAGCACGGTTTCCATGTCGGTGGAGAAGTTAGCCACTTGTTCGGCTAGGTTAGCTTGAACGGAGGTATCGCCAGACATTGTCGGAGACGCGGCTGTAGGAACCGTCAATTGATCGCCTGGAGTTTCGCCGGAGGTTTTGTAACCCTGGCGAGTCTTTATCATCCACAGGATAGGAAAGTTGCTCTGATACCAACTTGATCTGTTTGAGACCTAGTCTTGGTTTTCGCACTAGGCTCGCTCAGATTCTAATATGCGGAATAACAGGATCTTACTCGGAAATACCGAAACTCAAAGTAATTGCATAACTCTTTATTTCAAAGAGGGCTTTACACGTCGAACGTTAGACACACTTGTCTACGTCGAAGGAACTATAAGTGTCTAAAACTCAAATAAGTTCTATGACTCTTCGATGATCTAAACTAGACCTATTACAAGGTATTTATAGTCCAATCGTATGAGTACGTATCAGACTCAATAACCTAAACGTATTAGACTCATATAACTAATCCTAAACAGATAAGCTTAGTTATACACATTCGGATCGGATTACAATTCCGAACAGGGAACGAATTCCTTTTCCTGGACGCGGACCAATCCATGGTCGCGGACCCATCCATGTTCGCGAAACCTTTCCGAACACGGTTAAGGTCGCGAGGCCGTATGCGATCAGGACTTGGTCGCGAAGCCGCATGCGATCAGGACTTGGAGATCCTCCTGGATCATCGAAAGTAAGTTAAATTTTAAAGATTCAACTAAAAGAATATTTGAAATAGAAAGATCATTTGAGATAATGATTTTACCCAATCCTACCACTTTTCCTTTGTGATTGTCGTCAAAGGTGATTTTTTGGTTTTGGTTTGAGTCATTTGCAAATGAGGTGAACATGCTCTTGTCACCAGTCATGTGTTGGGTGCACTCGCTAGCAAGCACCCAATACTTCATGCCGGTCTTGTAGTTCACCTACAAAGTGCAATCAAATAATTTTAGGTATCCAAACTTTTTTAGGTCCTTGTGTGTTAGTAACTAACGCCTTGGGCACCCAAATAGACCACTTCTCATTCAAGATGGGTGTACCAATAAACTTGGCAATGACATTGCCCTTTCTCAACTTCTTGAGCAAGTAGCAAGTAGTAAGAATCATAATCATGAGAAATAGACATCAAAGGACATGCATCCAATGAATGACTTACATTATTGTAACTATAACAAAAGTTATTGTATGCCTTAACAAAAGTGGTCTTGGTGCGCTTGGCTTCTTCCCCTTTTTAGGAAAGTACCCTAGGCCTTCTTTCCTAAATGAGTATCTTTGCTCACTAAGAAGACGATCAAGTGTAGCCTTGTCCTTATAGCAATTTTTTAAGTCTTTGCCTAGCTTCTCTATTTGGACCTTAAGCTTGGTGTTCTCATGTAAAATGGATGGCATATGCTCATGAGTGCTACTAGTACTAGATGATGCCTTTGATGAACATGGTAAATCAACTAAATCATCAAAACTAGTTGATATATCATTCTTAAACAATAAGCAAGAAGTAGAAGCAATACTAGGCACATCATCAAGAAGATCACATGCAATACCAACATTAACTTTGGTTCCAAAGCTTGTGAAATCCATCACAAGGAGGGCCACATGAGAGTCCTTCAACTCATTGTCTAAAGCGTCTACAATGGAATGTTCCCTTTCAAGCATTTATACTTTTTGTTTGCCTTGCCAAGAGTTCATATAGCTCCGCAACCATCTCAATTAAATCATCATATGAGTAATCAAGTGATGATACCTTAGCATCTTGGATTACCATAAGGCAATGGCTATTCCAGCCATCCCTTTGGAGTAACCGCCCTTGTCATCTTCGAAGTTGGAGTCGGAGTTGTCATTATTTGACATCCACTCTTTGAAGCAAGTCTCTTCCTTCCCATCCTTATTGTAGAGATTCTTGAAGAGCATTTTCTTCCCCTTCACATCCTTCTTGATCCACTTGCCATTATTGTTCGGACATTGGGAGGCAATGTGTCTCTTCTGTTGACACTCGAAGAAAGTGATGTCCTTGAATTTATGTGGCCTTAAGCTCCTTGGCTTTGCTTCAAGACCAATTCCCTTTTTGTTAAGCTTGTGGAGCAACTTCCGAGTCATCTTCACAAGCAATGCAAGGTCTCCATCAGAAGACCCATCACTTGTGTTGTCGCTCTCATCTTTGGCTACAACCTTGGCTTTGAGAACTAAATTCTTCTTCTTCCGCTCAACATCCTCAACCATGCTTTGCTTCTCCTTTCTATGCATCTCATCAGTTATGAGAGTCTCACAGAGATCAGTTGGTGTAGTTGAGGACAAGTCGGAGTTGGTTAGCACCATCAAAACCACGTCAAAGCTCTTCGGAAACACTCTAAGCATTTTTTTCCACAAGCTCAAGTTTAGTGCCAGAGACACTGAGGCCCTTGAGTTCATTCACTATGTTGTTCAATCGAGTGAACATAGCATCCACTGATTCGGGTGAAGACATAGTAAATGTTTCACACTTCGGTCTTGATATTTATCTAGTTTGCATGATTTTTTCATCTATTTTGCCCCATGGTTGTGCACATTTTAATCATATATCTCGTCATTTACATATGTTACTCCTGATTTGTCACCAAATCAACTAGATTACTTGCTTTGCAATTTTTTATTGTAGGTTGATGTGAATTGGGTGGATTTTAGCTAATGGGACTCGCTTTAACTACTAAATCTAATTCTAAGACAATTCCGGATAGAAGTACGCTTTTCTATAGACATGTAGGAACTGATTGTGTTGAAATCGGAGTCTCCGGGGCCTAGAATCTCAAACCTAACAGTCTTGGATCCATTTGTAATTTCTAAAAATACTAAACACCAAATTGCAAAATAGCCGGGACTCATAAATCAAACCCTAACTAGGAGGATCCATTTGCAATTTGTAGAAAATCTGAGTTTTTTTGCAAAATTGCCAAAACCTTAAAACGCCCTAGCAGGTCGCCAGATCGAATTGTGCCCGATATTTATTTTTTATCTCCTTTTCTTCTTCCCCAAATTCTCCTCCACACCTCCCTCCTCCTCACCGCTGGCGGTAGGGCCGTACGTCAGCGGTGCTCCATCCTCACTCCTCTCCGCTGCCACCAGATTCCAACACTGCCAACTCCAGCCACCATTCCAACTCACTGCGCCCCGCACAAACCCTAGGCCGCCGCCACCTTGTACTCTCCCTTGCATCGCCATTGCAACCCGCACCACCGCTGCTAGATCTAAGTCGCCAACGCCGCTGGCAGCTCCCGCTGCTACGTGCACCGCCATAGATCTACGCCTCTTCGCGCCGCCGCACTCGTCACCGTTGCCCCGTTTCCTCTCCTCATCCCACGCCCCTGGTCCTAAGCCGCGCCGCCACCCCGCCGTGCAGTCTCGTGCCGCCGCCTTTTTCTTTGTCGTCCTCATCCCATTTGCGCCGCCTAGCCCGCGCCGTTTCTCTTGCACGCTCCCAATTCCTCCGCCGCCGTCGTTGCTGATGTGGACAGTGTCCCAATCTTCTGATAGGTAGAGATAAATCGATTGATGGAGAAATCGACGTTGACGATCCGGCTTCTAATCAGAACTGATTTGAACCCCTGCAATCGCTACACCACGGCTCCGTTGGTTATCAACCACGCCAAGACACGGTTGACATCGCCACGAAGGCTTGTTCCTGCCGCAAATCGAGAACACAAGCAAGAATGAAGAAGAAGCAACTGAATTGCGAATTGTATTAAGCTCACGAGTTGGGATTTCACAAACCGAGTTCGGCGAAACTGCAATGGCAGAATAATCTAAGCAAAATCCAAATCTAAACAGTGACGACTACTGAGTATATGAAGAGGCGGCGTGGCTAGGGTTTCTCATGACCTACTAGGGAATACATGGGCCGATGGCCCGAAACAAGGTGTCGCAGCACCGACTTGGCCCAATCAGAATCTGGTCGAAACTTGTTTTGTTAATTTCTGGTGATCCAGAAGGAATTTGGACGTGAGGCCAGATCCATTGGAAAGATCTCGTCGTGGGCTTCTCCGTGGACTATAAGAACGTCCCAATCGGACTTCGTATGAGGGAGTTATGGTCGTTTGAAGGCAGGCTGCTCCTGGATGGCCGAACCAGACTCTAACTCGAATCCGTCTTGGACTCCAACTCGACTTGGATTCCTTGCTGGTCCTCGCGTCCTTGCTGGTTCTCTCCATGGTTCCTAAGTACAATATTATCATCATTAGGTAGTAAACCATTCTCAAAACCATATATATATAACTTGGGAATGAGTTCACCTGGCAAAACAATAATCGGGCTCGGTTGTGCATTATGGGTCCTTGCGTAACAAGCGGAGGATTATGGTTGGTGCGTGTATCCGAAGAAGTGATGTCCTCATCAGTTGCCACCCCCTAGATATATGTCGCCTAGCCCTAGCCGCAGATCTACCGCCGTCCTCTGCTTTTCTGCCGCCACCGCCCTTTGATTTTGCGCCGCCGCCTCGCTCAGTCGCCGGTGCTCCCCAACCCTCAAATTCACCGCCGCCTTGCATGCGCTGCCCCTCTTTTTCCTCTCTCTTCTTTCAATCGTCCACCAAACTTCAAAATCTTCCTTGTCTCGACCAACGTTAACCTCGACATCGACCTCCTTGACGACACCTTCTTCCCCGAGCTATAGGACTGCCCCAGTGAGCTCTGCGGCCACGTCCTTCTTCCTCCCGGCGACCTCAGTGATTGCTTCAACAACACTTGCAATGACCGCCCTCTTCGCCTTCTCATAGGACTTCTGCGGCCGCCGTTGAGCTCTACTCCACCGCCGGCGCCTTGGAGAGCTCCAACTTCCCTGGCATCTTCAACGACATCCTCTACTTCAAGCTTTTTCAGTGACCCAACTTCTTCCCTCTTCTCTCCTTCTCCCACTCTAAAATTGCTCTGGGATGCATGAACTTGTATGGAGAATTAATGTTTTTCTGGTGATCAACTGAAGAAATGAAGCAAAAGAATTTGAATTATGTTTGTGAATGATTTTTGAATGACATTTTAATCCTATTTCATGTTCTGTTATGAGATGATTGAGATGGCAATGTTGAATGCCTGTTCCAGTGATCCTTTGAACTCTTTTCTTCTAAGTGCTAGTCTTCTGTGTTGGTCTTCTGTGCTGTTGAGCCGAAGTGTTACAAGTGAATTGAATGAACTTTTAAATTCCTGTGATGTTTGTAAGACAGATGTTTGTGCAAAACAAATCCCAAATTAGCTTATTTAATTCAGTAGTGGTTTAGTTTCTGCAAAACTGTGGTTGATTGTGATTTTGATTTGCTTGAGATGAAGTTCAAACATGATTTGCACTGGCTGTGATTATTTCGTTCTCTATGATGAACTAGACTGGTGCTAGGTCACATGTATGGTTTTGATGTAAATGTTATTACTACAATTAACGGTTTACTCAGTGATGAATTGACTGTTAATCTAACTTCAGGTTAATATTACTTCTTGTGTTCTCCTCTGCTCTCAATGATTTTGAACTGGAATACTGTGTTCTCAACTGAAAAGCTTTGTAAATCCTTTGCGAATTTTCTGTGACTTCTCTGTGGTATAGAGGAATTATGATCATGTTAATCTAACTTCAGGTTAATATTACTTCTTGTGTTATCCTCTGCTCTCAATGATTTTGAACTGAAATACTGCGTTGTGATAAACTGAAAAGCTTTGTAACTCCTTGCGGATTTTCTGTGACATCTCTGTGGTATAGAGGAATTATGATCATGGAGATTTGGTTCCATTGATCTTGAGGACTCAAATTCAGCAATAAGCATTCCTCTGTTGCTTCTGTTCCTATGTGTAACTTGTCTTTTGTGCTAAGTTGAATTGTGTGTTGAGCAGTGAGTGGTTGTGTAAAGTTGATTCTGTGACTTGTAAAGCCCATCCCATGATCAGATCAATTGAGCTCCTGTTCCTCTTTCGGGAAATATTGAATCAGAACGTCGATTACAGAATTCGATCTCTGTTAGTCGCATTCTAGTCGGTGAGGCACGTTGAGATGAATCGACCTTTTTTAGTTTTTGATTTTTTGATTTGACTTTAGTTAGGCACATTTCACTCTGTCTCAGTCTCCTTGGAGAGAACGACATATTCATCTTTTACAACTCCGTTCACATGTGGAATCACATTCTAGGTGGTATTAGGTCTCCTTAAAAGCACCAGTCTCAATCTACAATATTTACGCACAATACATAGGCATCTAGAAATTAATTTCACTTAATAATTATGCATGCAAGTAAAATTGAATAAAATAGCTGGGGGTCAAGATGAAGCTTGACACTGGAGAAAACTACTCAAGTTGGGGGCTCAAATGCGACCAGAAATGGGTCAGAGGGAAATTGGGAACTTAGAAAGAGTAAATTTCTAGACCAAAAGTTTAGGTTTAGCACCTTGAACAAACTAACTCGGGTGCAGCGAAGGCCTCGACTGGCATTGCCAGTGTCAGCGGCTGGCATTGAGCTCAGCTTAGTTGGCGGCTAGCAAGGAAAATTAGAGGAAACAGTGAGAACCAAAACGGTCGATAGCGGCAATCAGCAATGTAGTGACTAGAGCGGTTAAGAAGTGGGTTTGGGAAAACATTGGCAACGGCGATGATGGACAGAGGCCATGGCCATGGCCACAACTACCGGAAAACCAGGGCACATGCCACTTGAGCAGTGGCAATGGTGATTGAGGCTACAACACAGGCAAGAAGGATCTCCACGACATAGGCACGATGATGATTGGGTCAGCGACAGACACGACGATGAAGCATCGAGATCAGCAGCGACCCCTCCAAGAATAGAGAAAATAGAGGCTTCATTGGCGTAAGGTTGAATGACGGCACTAGCGGTGGTGCCGACAAGCTCGGGGTGGATTCCTCAGGGTGGCGAATTGATGACGGTGATATTGTCGATGCAATAGATGACGACAATGGGATACAGGACAAGCAGTAACTGCAGTGATAGGGATCGCCGCTGTTTTAGGCTAAACCAAAAAGGTGGGAACTCCTTTGTGGCACAGGGAACACAACGACACAGGAAGTGTCGACGGTTAAACCACGGCGGTGGATGGTGACGGCAAGCCTCTCCAGTGAAAGGGGATCACGGCGACAGAGTTCCTCCTGCCAAATTGGCTGACGATGATCAGCGAACGGTGATGAATCTAGGCTCCTGATTTCTTGATTTTGATTATTAATGACAAGTTACTCAGATTAACATGTTTGCTAAGTGTTCTTAAGGTTAAGAGTCCGATAACATTACATCAAATGATTTCATGGACACCTCAATTACACCTTGATTTAAATTGATGGACCTCTCAAAATGACTGAGAAGACCTAAGGTAAGATCAAAGATTAAAGTCACATTTTCTAGATATTACCAGTTTTGAAGTGTGGAGACAAACAGGTTTTTAGAGATTTATTTTTTTTTGCCATACTATAAAGAGGGGTCAAATGTCAATAGTTTGAGGTTTCTGGTGTGGAAGCTCAAATGTATGCGTACAAATATCCACTAGAACCTGAAATCTGTTTTTAAAACTCTGAAACTTGTTGGCTGCAAATTTTTGTCAGGTCACCGGACGTCTAGTGGTCAAATGACCGAACGTCCGATACTCTTTTCTAGCTCCAACTTCGTAGAAGACATCTAATGGAAGTTTACAGCAATTTATTTTCTCTGGTCAAATGTCCTATGCAAACCCTGTGTGTGTCTGATGGTCAATTTCTTCTCAGCTGTTGCCAAAGGATATCCGATGACTATTTTCAACAAATCTTTTGTATGACCAGATGTCATGTGATTTCTTTTTGGACATCCGTATGGGGCCTATTACAACAACTATTTTTTTGATCGTTGGAGGTGGCCATTGAAGGTCATCAGACGTCTAGTGGTGTATCGGAAATTGGATGGTCTAATTGGCCTGATGTTCAGTGGACTGTGGCAGTTTTTGCCAGCTTTTTCTAATGGCTAGTTTTTATTGCTTGGGCTATTTATACATCTCCACCAAGTTGCATACATATTTTTCGGAACCCAATTCACATCCTCTAAAGATCACGTAAGCTCAAAAGCCCAAAATTGCACATTTGAGCATTTAATGTGAGATTCAGAGAGCTGTTTCATTCACTTGCATTTATTTGAGTTGAGAGGCAAATACATTTTCTTTCTCAAGCATTTGAGCTTCCTAGCATTTGAAGGCTTCAAGTGAAGAGCTTCTAGCTTGTCACTCTTGATGGTCACCGCCACCTAGTCAGTTGTCAGAGGACAGGTGATCTCTCCAATGACAAAATTTGTTGAAGAAGGCTGGTGTGGTTGTGAAGACTTGGTGCTCACTTATCCAAAGAGATGGAGCAACTTTGGTGAGAAACTGAAGCAAGGCTCAAGAGAGGAGCACTTCAAAGAAAAGTAATGATCGACGAGTTTATGAGACTTTGGGATACATCGTTGTGTCTTTTGGTTGTCTCTTTGACTTCTTTACTTATCATTACTTAGATTACCTTCATATATTTTCTTGTCACTCTAGGTTGCTAAACTTTGTGATCGCAAAACTTCAGTCCTAGTGTGATTTTAGGCTATGATTGCAAAACTTGATTTTCTTTCATATTTGCAAAAATTATTTTAACCAAAAGATATTTAAAAACTTCCTATTCACCTCTCTAGTCGGCATTCTCGATCCACATACAGGTTTAGAACAAAGGTGGTTCCTACATCTTGTCAGTACACCCTAAGGATTGTCCCGGAGGAGCCACCTAGAGGGATACCAGTTGTTGCACTATATCATCAAAGATGGCATAGTACAAGGATGATGTAAAAGGTACGAACGGTACACACGAAAGTTCTAACAACTTGTTTTGAGTGGATAGCCTATACAAATCTGACGCGGATTACAAACTTTATCTTGGTCAAACAGTGATGCCCTTGTCCATTAATTAGACAATTGTGCTCAATAATAGTTCATAGCTATATGTGAAGTCTAAGACTATGATCAGCTCTAGTCAAAGGCAGATAGTTATATTCAAACTCAGGATAAGGTACACGACCACAACCCACTCTGGTCGAAATGCATATCTGAGGGCCTCCTAGTTGACGGAACTGGATGTAAAGATACCTGATCGAAGCATCAGTCACCTACGATCAAAAATACGTCATCACCACATGTGCTCTATGACGAGGTGGTTAACGCATGATCTCCCAAGAAACCGTCTAGATAACGGCCACTAAGGAGGCAATTGGTGATAACTATTGGCAACCGGAGACAATTTTCTTGATTAGCAACTGCTCCTGTATAGTTATAAAAGGGGGCATGATGTAAGGGAAAAGGGGGGACTTCAGCCGATTAAATCCTCTACCCATTTTGAAACATAGTCAACTGCGACTAAGAGATATGAATTGCCCGTAGATGAAGGAAAAGGTCCCACGAAATCAACTCCCCAAACATCAAAAAACTCAATTTCAAATATGTTAGTTAGTGGCATTTCATGTCGTTTATTTTAATTACTTGAGTGTTGGCAAGGATCACATTTTTGGACAAAATTATGAGCATCTTTAAATAGAGAGGGTCAAAACAAATCTGATTACAATACTTTGTTGTTGTTTTTGAAGCTCAAGCGTGTCCTCAACATGGCAAAGAATGGTAGTGTTCAAGAATGCTTTGAATCTCGTGGTCGGGCAGGTATCGTCGGTAGATGTTGTTAACTCCTTTATTGAAAAGGTTCAGATCATCCCAGTAGTATCGTCAGATGTTGTGGAGGAAGCGTTTGCGTTGTCTGTACATCAACCCTATGGGAGGCTCATGGTTAAACAGATAATTTGCATAATCAGCATACCATGATTCTTTCTTTTGAAATGAGTAAAGGTGCTCGTCAGGTATGGCATCATTGATGTGAACGTCAGCGATGTTGGTGAAGAGTCGTGAAAGATGGTTGGCGACGATGTTCTCGACATCTTTCTTTTCTTCTATTTCCAAGTCAAATTCCTGTAGTAGAAGGATCCATCGTGTGAGTTGTGGCTTGATTTCTGTCTTACTCAAAAGATACTTGAGAGCAGCATGATCAGTATGCACAACTTTTGAACCAATTAAATATGGTTGAAATTTGTCTAGGGCAACAACAAACAATTCTTTTTTCAGTTTTTGTATAATTGATTTGAGCCTCATCTAGTGTTTTGCTTACATAGTATATTGCATGTAAAAGATTCATTTGTTGTTATTCATTTAAGTTATTCATTTCCCTAGAACAGTGCTAATTGCATAATCACTAGCATCACACATCAATTCAAAAGATTCATTCCAATTTGGAGGTTGGATGATGGGAGTAGTGGTTAAAGCATGTTTCAGTTTATTGGAAGCATCAAGACATTTGACATTAAAATTAAATGGCGCATCTTTGGAAAGCAATTGACTGAGGGGTTTAGCAATATTTGAGAAATCTTGAATGAAATGATGGTAAAATCTTGTGTGTCCCAGAAAACTGCGTATACCCTTCACATTGGTTGGTGGTGGAAAACTTGCGATGATGTTGATCTTGGCCTTGTCAACCTCGATCCCTCGTTTTGATAATGTGGCCAAGTACTACGCCTTCTTACACTGTGAATTGTCACTTCTCCCAATTGAGTATGAGATTCACCTCTTAGCACCTAGACAAAACTCGGGAAAGATTATGTAGATATGCATTGAAAGAGAAACCATAAACACTAAAATGATTCATAAAAACTTTCTTTATTTCTTTGATTAAATCTAAAAAGATAGCCATCATATATCTTTGAAAAGTGGTGGGCGCATTACATAGCCTAAATGGCATTTTGTGATATGCAAAAAGTACCAAAAGGACATGTAAACATTTTTTTTGTCTTGATCATCGGGATGAATTGGGATTTGGAAGAAACTTGAATATCAATCAAGAAAGAAAAAATATGAATGTTTGGCTAATCTTTCCAACATTTGATCGATAAAAGGGAATAAAAAATGATCCTTCCTAGTGGCGCTATTCAATTTCTGATAATCAGTGACAAATCTAGTTGAGATGAATTCATTGTTTGCATTCTCGACCATAGTCATATCCTCTTTCTTAGGAACCACATGAATAGGACTAACCCAATTACTGTCAAAAACATGATATATGATAACTGCATCTAATAGTTTAGAAATTTCAATTTTCACAGTTTCCTTTAATTTAAGGTTAAGTCTACGTTGGCATTCAATGGAGGTTTTTGTCTCATCAACCAAAAAGATTCTATGCATGCAAATTTCTAGTCTAATCCCTTTGATATCATCAATTGAATAACTTAAAACCTTGCGATGCACACGAAGCAAAGAACTCAAATTTTCATGTTGCAATTTGGTCAAGTTTGCATTAACAATCACATGATGCATCTCTTCATCATCTAGGAACACATATTTCAGCCAGGAAGAAAGGAGTTTGAGTGTAGGTTTACTTACCTTAACCTTACTTGCAATGTCAGAGTCAAAGTTGTTCACCTCGGATGATTTGCTTGATGGTCCGTTTTTGATTTGTTCGCCCTCTTCGCTGCTGTCTATTTTTTCGTCATCAAGAATTTCATCCATCTTGCCTTTTGTTGTGAGTTATAGTAGTGATTCCTCTTCGAGAACTTTTTCTAGAGTGTCTATTCTGCAAAATTTTTCTTCATACATAGAGCAACTAACAAGATTAGACACTTTAAACAAGATTTTCTTTTCCCCTATGTGAAAAGTGATTCATCCCTCTGGCGATTACAGTGCGTTTTAGTTGCAACACCTTGTCTAATAACTTTGTTTCATCACTGTGCATCTAGTGATGCGCTTCGCCCTCGTCCCGACCATTCAAAATCACAAAAACCAGCTCTATGTCAGTCACTAACATTGTTAGGCCGCGAACCAAATGTCAGTCAACTGACATTCATAAATTTTCAACCGAATCATCGCGTCCAAAGCGCCACACCTTGTCCAGTCAGTTTGTAGAGGTACTTAGAACCTGTTCGTGATGAAGTTCGTCATTCGTCCACTCGTTTTGGCCTTACAAATTGCCCCGATCACATTTCACGAGCTCGTTTGGAGCCTCGTCGAAGCCCTAAAATCTTTGCCTCACCGCTTTTAAAACATTGTGACCTTATGAAAACTAGTGCCTAGCCACTATTTGTAGTCTATTTTAACATCCCATGATGTTAGATCGCCATTTTTCTAAACCAACGAGCAATTCAGAGCTTGTCCGAGGACTCCGAACCCACCATCCGAAACCCTAATCAACCCAAAATCTCATTTCTCTTTTCATTACATGCATATGTATAATTACGCCTATAATAAGGCTATTAATTGGTTGATTTAGCTTATGGTTGAACTTGATTGTCGCTTAGGTCATGAGTTTGAGTTCGACGATATCGCTGCACAGTCACAGTCGACCGCCGACACATTCTTCGAAGGAGGCAAGTCATGTTCTTGACCATTTTACACCTATAATTAGAATTGTTAACTATGTTATGCCTTGAGATGTGATTACACTGCATGTCATAAAATTGTCACCCTAGGATACAAGTTATTATCACTTCTAATTAAATATGTGTATTGCACTAAATTACCCTAGGTTCATCTATAATGTTAATGCCCAGAATATAATGTTTCTCATGACACTTAGGATATTTCATTAGAAAGAAATGTGTCCCTGACCAAATTGGTTTGAATGGCGAAGTGGCACTGTTGAGTGCATGGTATGTGGTTTATAGCTAGTCATGGACATATAAGGACTAAAACCTTCTATTGTGCTTCTAGCGGCATGAATTCCATATTGTCCACAAGCTTGGTATGGGACGGGTCTAGACCAGTAATATGTGAAACATACATGAACCCCCTGTACGGTGAAGTCCTTTATCATGTACTCACTTTTGTACACTCTCTTAGGAGTTTTGCTCCACACACCACACTCTGACCAAGAAATGGGGAAATGATCGTCGAAGTGGGGGGCTATTTACGTCACAATTGTAGTTAGTCCAACCACAGAGCAGAGGCGAACTGTATGGGAAGCATAAATAAAGTTCTTGTTATCTCAACCTAGTCACTCGCATATAGCTGTGGGATATGGTCTATGTTGCATCTAGGCCCTCACTTTTTATTTTGATGATAAATGACATTAAGTGTTTTGGACTAATATATTTTCTTTGAGTATGGTTAAAGAAATCAGGTGAAAAGACAAACAGGAACAATAATCGACAAAATGCCAAACAGGAAGTCGTAAATACCTAAGGTAAAAGTTTAGGATCACTTTCTTTAGGATTTTACTGGTCTTAGTGTTTGGAGATTGACCGGATTTATAGAATTTCTTTTTGTTGTTTGACCGTACTATTAAGAGGGGTTGCGAATCTCTTCTATTACCGGCAAAAACTCAGAAACTCTTAGATCATGAATTGTATTATCTCATTCACACACTTGTTCATCCTTTGGTCAAGTCTAAGAAAAATTTAGATCTCAAAAAGACTGAAACTAGACTTAAAATCTGAAGTGTGACAATTATCAGCATGTGCTGACAGTCAGCATAAGTGTCAGTTTCAATGCGGACATTCGACCAGTAGCCAAAAGTCTTTGAGCAGAAACTATGTAATGTGCTGATAGTCAGCATGAGTGTCCGCTCGAATGCGAACATTCGATCAGTACTCCGCTTGAATAAAGATATTCGACCACTAGATATTCGACTAGATATTCAACTAGTGGCTTGAACTCTGTCGAGCAAAATGATCGATAGTATGATGACAGTTAGTTTGAATGTCAGCTTGAGTGAGGACATTTGTCCAGAGGCACACCCTTTTTGAGCTGAAAGTATTTTACACTGTGCTGAAAGTCAGCTTGAATGTTAGCTTGAGTGCGGACGTTTGTCCAGAGGCACACCCTTTTTGAGCTGAAAATATTTTACACTGTGTTGAAAGTCAGCTTGACTATCAACTTGAGTGCAGACATTTGTCCAGAGGCACACCCTTTTTGAGCTGAAAGTATTTTACACTGTGCTGACAATCATCTTGAATGTCAGCTTGAGTGCGGACGTTTGTCCAGAGGCACACCTTTTTGAGCTGAAAATATTTTACACTGTGCTGACAGTCAGCTTGACTATCAACTTGAGTGCAGACATTTGTCCAGAGGCACACCCTTTTTGAGCTGAAATATTTTACACTGTGCTAATAGTCAGTTTGAATGTCAACTTGAATGTCAGTTTGAATGCGGACATTTTCCAGAGGCACACACTTTTCGAGCGGAACATATTTGCTCTATACTGACAGTCCGTCTGAGAAAGATGACTGTCAGCATACTGTTCTGACACAACTCCAACAGCTCATGACTGTGTCATAACTAGCCGTTTAAGACTGATGCTGATTGTTCGTCTTTGTAACTGACTGTCAGCGTGTATTGATTTTGTCCTGCTCGACCAGAATGGCTAGTTATGAGATGAGAGCCATATATAGTCATTAAGAGCATGAATTGCATATCTCTATGAGCTAGAATTTCATATACACTTTAGCCCAAGTATTCTTGCATCCAAGACTTGATCTTTTGATCAAAAAGCATTCATTGAGTTTGTGAGAGATCCTCCAAGGAAAATCATTTGCATCTTTAGAGTTTCTCGGTGATTGTTGGCGGTCAAGAAAAGATCTCTGAGCTTATTACTCTTGGTGATCACCATCACCTAGATGGTTTGGAGGCGTGGCTATGATGTCTCCATAGATGAAGCTTGTTGGAGAGGCTTGGTGTGTTTGTGAGAGGTTCGGTGCTCACCTTTCTGGAGAGGAGGAGTAACCATAGTGGATATCGGAGTTAGACTCATTCGTTTGAGTGCTTTAACGAGGATTAGGGGAGACCGGGCGAGTCCCCGAGACCTCAGGATATATTATTTGTGTTTGATACTCTCTCTCATTTCATTCTTACTTTCTCTTGTTGATTTGATTTAGTTCTTACTTGCACTCACTTAGTTCTTTCATGCTTTAATTGTTGAAAAACTATTTTATAGTTCTTGTTATGCAAAAGTTCTTTTTCACATAAAAGTTTTAAAAAGTTTCCTATTCACCCCCTCCAGTCGGCATCCTTGATCATACACGTGGTATTAGAGCGTGGTCTCTCTTGTGAGTAGGCTTCACCACCTAGAGATAGGATGGCTTCCCATGAGGGATTTCACTTTGGTCACACCGGACATGCGCCCATTTTTGATGGGACTAACTATTCCTATTAGAAAGTGCGCATGTCCGTCTCTCTTGAGGCTATGGGACTTGATGTTTGGGACATTGTCAAGAATGGGTTTACTCTTTTGGATGATCTGGCAAGTCACTTTGATGATGATAAGAGAGCTCCACTTGAATGCCTGTGCCAAACATTCGGACTTTGCCGGCTTGTTCGTAAATGAGTTCAACCAGGTGATTATCTGGGAGGATCTTCGAGCCTCAGCGCCGCCATGGTCGCAACGCTACCCGAGTCGCCAACCGAGGTTGCAGCCTGGGGTGCGAGGTCGAGTACGTAATGGACTTGATCTCTGGTCGGATTGTATTTTGATCCATATACATATAACTAAGTCTTACATATTCAGGGTTAGTTAGTTGTTTGAGTCTGGTATGTATTCATACAATTGGATTATAAATACTTTGTATTAGGTCTAGTTTAGATCATCGAATACTATCAAGTCTAGTTCATCGACGTAGGAGAGTGCATCCTAACGTTCGACGTGTAAAGATCCCTCTTTGAGATAAAGAGTGTGTTATCTTTTGAATTGTGTTTCGATCATCTTGGGTTTTGGTATTTCCGAGTAAGATTCCGTATTCCGCATATTAGCATCTAGGCAAGCCTAGTGCGAAAACTAAGGCTAGGTCTCAAAGGAATCAAGTTGGTATCATAGAAACTATCCTGTCGTGGATGGTGAAGACTCGCCAGGGTTACAAAACCTCCGGTGAAAATCCAGGCGAAAATCCGACTGTTCCTACAGTTGCTTCTCCGAAGATGTCTGATGATACCTCCGTTCAAGATAACCTAGCGGATCAAGTGGCTAAGATCTCCACCGACATGGATACCGTGCTTGCTTCGATTAAGCAGCAGGCCATGGCTGTACCCTCAGAAGTTGATGCTTCAAAAGGCAAGGTTAAGGGTGTGAAGATTGTTGAATCTTGAGCCCTAATTAGGGTTTTGGTGATTAATGACATCCGTGAGATTTGCGACTAACCTCTGTATGTGAGACTCAGGTAAATCAAATGAGAAAGCATCAAGGAAAGACAAAGCAAGGTTATCAAGACTCCATGAAGCGAAAACGACGAAAATCTCGACAAGAGTACAAATACCTAAACCTAGCGCCTTCTTGTTTTGAAATTTTCTAGGTTAGATGGTCGTACTATTAAGAGGGGTCTTAGCACAAGTTTCTTGATCAACCTTGAAGTTTTTAGAAGCATATTTGCATTTGCATTTTCCCTAAATCAAAGTTGAGTAAAAAATTCAGAAGTCTGTTTTCGTTTTGTACTGGCCGGACAGTGTCTGAAGTGACCGGACAATGTCTGGCCAATACAAACAATTTCAGAACTTTGCAAACAAGTGCAACAGAGACAAATACATTTGTCCGGTGTATCTGTCCGGTGAAGGCCGGACATTGTCCGAAGTGACCGGACAATGTCCGGTCAGTACAAATGTTAACAGCATATCAAATTAAGACAAATGCATTTGTCCGGAAGATGTGTCTGAAGTGACCGGACATTGTCCGAAGTGACTGGACAATGTCCGGCCAATACAAATGTTGGGCTTTTGTAAGGGTTGTGTTAACAGAGACAAATCTATTTGTCCGGACAAATCCCATATGTCCGGACAAATCCCATATGTCCGGCCCATACAAAAATCTGGAGTGTTTTTTGTTAAGTGTCAACAGAGACAGATACATCTGTCCGGACATTTTGTCCGGACAAATGTATCTGTCCGGCGTGTACAAATCATTTTAAACAGGGGTGTCAACAGAGACAAATGCATCTGTCCGGACATTTTGTCCGGACAAATACATTTGTCCGGCCTTCACATTTTAATCCAAACGGCTACTGACACTTGCATTTCACGTGAATAACGGTCAAAATTTTTGTACTGACCAGACATTGTCCGAAGTGACCGGACAATGTCCGGCCAGTACAACTTTCGCCCAATCTTCTTGATTTCGACCGTTTTTGCTGAGAGTATAAATAGATCGCTGTAGTAGATGTCTTAGACACACAAAATACATCTAAAAAACCCTGAGCAACAGTGTGCAAGCTCTCTCACATCCATTCTCTAGCAATTGAAGTCAAAAACTTGAGAAATCTTGAGTGCTAGTTGAGTGAATTTGTTTCCAAGCCTTCTTGCATTTGCATTGTGTTCATCAAGCTTTGAGGTTGATCAAGCAAAGTGCTAGGCTTGTTACTCTTGGTGATTGCCATCACCTAGACGACCCGGGAGGCCCGGCGATCTCTCCATCGACGGTGTGTCGGAGAGGCCCGGCGAGTGGTTGTAAAGGCGACGCCTATCTGGAGTGGAGAAGGGCTACCCCTAGTGAAATTGAAGCATAAGCTCAAGCGAAGAGCGCTTCAACGAGGATTAGTGGAAATCGGCAAATTTCTGAGATCTCGGGAAAAAACTCGATCTTTTCGGTTACCTCTACTACTTGCTTAATTTTCGTAGTGGTTGAATTGTTGCTATTAATATTTTAGAAAGTGCAAAATCTGAATTGAATTGTCTTTCATATCCTTAGAAGATTTGTTATTGCAATCTTAGGTTGTTAAACCCTAGTTTAGAAGAAAAATTTTAAAACCGCCTATTCACCCCCCCTCTAGTCGGCATCCTTCGATCAACACGTGGTATCAGAGCACTAGGTCTCTCATTTTAGGCTTAACCGTCTAGGGAGAGGATGTCGTCGATCAAAGAGAACTATAATGGAAAGGTTCCCTTCTTCAAGGGTGACAACTATTGCTATTGGAAAATTAGGATGGCGGTTTATCTAGAATCCATTAATCTTGATGTATGGAGGGTCACTAGAGATGGTTTTAGGGCTCCATTGGACTTAGAAAATCTCACACCTCTAGAATCGAAAAACCTTCAAGCAAATGCTCAAGCAAAAAATGCCATATTTAATGGTCTTGATTTAAGTGAATTCAATCGCATTAGTAATCTTGATACATCCTATGAAATGTGGAAAACCTTAGAGGTAATTCATGAAGGTACATCAAAAGTCAAAGAAGCTAAGCTAATTAAATTAACTAGAGAATACAACTCCTTCTTCATGCTTGAATCTGAAAATGTTAGTGACATGTATACTTGACTCAATCTATTAATCAATGATCTCAAAGGTTTAGGTACAAAATTTGAAGATATTGATATTGTGCGTAAAATGCTTATGATTTTACCATCGAGTTTTGATACAATTGTGACAGTGCTTATCAATGGCGATCTCTCTTCCACAACTCCTACCGAGCTCTTGGGTACTCTTATTACTCATGAAATGCAAAAAGAGGAAAAGAAAGGGATTGTAGAAGCATCCAGATCAAAGAAGAAAAACTTGGCATTTAAGGCAAAAGTCGAGGAAGCCAAGGAGGATAGTTCGGATGAAAGCTCCGATGGTGATCTAGTTCTTCTTGTGAGAAAAACCCGCAAACTCCTAAACAAGATCAACAAAAGAGGATTTGAATTTGACAAAAGATGAGGACCACACAAGAAGACCGGATTCAAGAACATTACATGTTATGAATGTAATGAGAAGGGACACTTTGCCTCAAGATGTCCAAATAAGAAGGGTGATCATCAAAGATCACATGAAAGGAAAGATGATGGTGAAGGGACAAAAGGTAAAAAGAAGCTTTTCAAGAAGTTCTACAACAATAAAAGCAAGGGCCAAGCCTATATTGGTGAATGGTACTCCGGATCGGAGGAATCCGAATCGGAGGATGAAGTACCATCATCTTCTAAGAAAATGGCGGGAATTGCTATCGGAGAAGCCACGTCGTTTGAAGACAAGTCATCATTATGTCTTATGGCCAGTGATGATGCTAAGGTATCGGATCTTGAACCTTCTTATGAGGACCTTGTTGATATGGTTATGGAACTAAATGAGGCATTAGGTAGAGTAACTAAGGAAAACAAAATGCTTAAGAAAGAATATTCAACACTTAGTGAGTTATATGCAGAACTAAATGACTCGCATGAGGCACTTCTAGTAAATGAAATTATTGATTCTAAACAAACTAGTGAAATAGGAATTACTTGTGATATTCTAGATGAATCAACTCATAGTGTCTCTCATTCAAAATCAATCACTTGTAATACTTTAGAAATTAATCATGAAAATGTTTGTGATGAAATTGTTGATAACAACTCTAACTTGATTGTAGAAAATTTAGAACTCAAGGCACAAGTGGAAAAGCTAAATCTAGGACTAGCAAAATGCTTTAAAGGAAAAGAAATCCTAGACAAACTTCTTAGTGAGCAGCGATGTTCATTTAGAAAAGAAAGTTTAGGATATGAACCGAACAAAAGAAAGAAGTTGAGTACTAAAATAACTTTTGTAAAGGCCACTAATATGTTTTGTCACAAATGCCATAATGTAGATCATTTGCCGGAAAATTGTCCCTCAACTTCTAGAGCTAAAGAAAATAAGTATCACTCCCATTACATGCTAAAGAAAACAAAGTACGGAAAAGTAATTGCAAAATTCTTTGGTTTACCTTATCAAAATAAACATAAAAAGAAAATTTGGGTTCCAAAAACCCTTGTTGCTAACTTTCAAGGACCCAAACAAGTTTGGGTACCTAAAAGCGTCTAATCCTTCTCTTAGGTAAACTACAAAACCGGTGGGAGGCATTGGGTGCTTGATAGCGGATGCACCCAACACATGACCGGTGATGGAAGTCGGTTCTCTTCATTTGAGAATGGTTGCAATGACATTGATAAAATCACGTTTGGTGATAATAGCAAAGGAAAGGTAATTGGGTTAGGTAAAGTCGCAATCACAAACAACCTTTCCATCTCAAATGTATTACTTGTTGAATCTTTGAATTTCAATTTGCTTTCGGTTGCAAAAATTTGTGATTTGGGTCTTAGATGCATTTTCGAACCAAATGGTGTTATCATTGAAAGTCTAGAAGACAAGTCTTTAATTTTCAAAGGTTTTCGATATGGAGATTTGTATTTAGTTGATTTCAGTTCAAAAGACTCTTGCATTTCAACATGTTTGGTTGCTAAAAATTCTTTGGGATGGCTTTGGCATCGTCGTTTGGCTCATGTTGGGATGCATCAATTGAACAAACTTTTAAAAAGAGATTTAATCCTAGGTATGAAAAATGTAAAGTTTGAAAAGAATAAACTGTGTAGTGCGTGTCAAGCGGGAAAACAAGTTGCTAGTACTCATCCCGCTAAAAATGTGTTGTCAACATCTAGACCACTTGAGCTTTTGCATATGGACTTGTTTGGTCCATCGGAAACTCAAAGTATTGGTGGTAGTAACTATTGCTTTGTCATTGTTGATGATTTCTCTCGATTTACTTGAATTTTCTTCTTAAATCATAAATCCGATGCTCCAAGTGTGTTTAAAAGATTTGCAAAACGAGTTGAAAATGAATTTGAATTCTCCATCAAGAAACTTCGAAGTGATCATGGTGGAGAGTTTCAAAATTCGGACTTTATTGAGCTTTGTGATGAATCTGGAATTAAACACGAATTTTCCGTACCATATACTCCTCAACAAAATGGTGTTGTGGAAAGGAAAAATCGAACATTAATTGAAATGGCTCGAACTTTGTTGGATGAATATAAAACCCCCACTAGGTTTTGGGCCGAGGCCGTCAATACGGCTTGTTATGCCATAAATCGGCTTTATACTCATCCTTTGTTAAACAAAACTCCTTATGAGCTAATTATTGGAAGAAAACCAAACATTTCATATTTTCGAGTTTTTGGTTGCAAATGTTACATCCTTAAAAAACGCATGCATCTTGGAAAATTTCAAAGATGTGTTGACGAGGGCTTTCTTGTTGGATATTCGTCAACTAGTAAGGCTTATCGTGTTTTTAACGTCATAACCGAATGCATTGAAGAAACGTGCAATGTTGAGTTTGATGAATCTAATGGCTCTCAAGAAGAGTATGAAGATGTTGAGAATGTAGGAAATGAGGAATTACGAGAAGCTATGAAGAACATGACGATTGGAGATATCAAGCCCAAAGATGAAGATTCAAAGTCACCCGATCAAGAAAATGAAATAGCTTCTATGATTCCGGAGGCTCCTACTCAAGTTGATCTTGATTCGGAAATAAAGGAAAGTGAAGATCAAACATTGCAAAATCCAAGACTTCATCAAACCATCACTAAGGATCATCCCGTCAACCAAATAATAGGTGATGTTGGTAAAGGTGTCCAAACTCGCTCTAGAATTGCATCTTTTTGTGAACATGCATCTTTCATTTCTAGTATTGAGCCTAAATGCATTGATGAAGCTTTAACGGACCCGGATTGGGTAAATGCTATGCATGATGAGTTAAACAACTTTACTAGAAATAATGTTTGGGAACTTGTAGAACAACCTCTTGATCACAATATAATTGGTACAAAATGGGTCTTTCGAAATAAGCAAGATGAAAATGGCATAGTTGTAAGAAATAAAGCTAGATTGGTAGCACAAGGTTATTCTCAAATTGAGGGATTAGATTTTGATGAAACTTTTGCTCCCGTAGCTAGACTAGAGGCCATTCGCATCTTACTTGCATTTGCATCATGTTTTGAAATCAAACTATTTCAAATGGATGTTAAAAGTGCTTTCTTAAATGGTGAAATTTCGGAACTTGTATTTGTATAGCAACCACCGGGTTTTGAAGATCCACAATATCCAAATCATGTCTATAAACTCTCAAAAGCTCTTTATGGTCTTAAGCAAGCCCCTAGGGCTTGGTATGAACGATTGCGAAATTTCCTAATTTCACAAGGTTTTAAAGTTGGAAAAATTGATACAACTCTCTTTACCAAAATCATAGACGATGACTTCTTTGTTTGCCAAATCTATGTCAATGATATAATTTTTGGTTCCACTAACGAATCTCTTTGCCAAGCTTTTGGTGAAACCATGTCCAAGGAATTTGAGATGTCTATGATAGGAGAATTGAGCTTTTTCCTCGGACTTCAAATTAAGCAAATCAAAGAAGGCATATTTGTGAGTCAAAGTAAATACGTGAAGGATTTACTCAAAAGATTCGGTATGGATGATGCAAAATCAATCAAGACTCCCATAGCTACAAATGGGCATTTGGACTTGGACGAGGGAGGTAAACCGGTAGAACTCAAATTATATCGTTCTATGATTGGTAGTTTATTATATCTTACTGCTTCTAGACCTGATATTATGTTTAGTGTATGTATGTGTGCGAGGTTTCAAGCTGCTCCTAGAGAATGCCACCTAACTGCAGTAAAAAGAATCTTTAGATATTTAAAACATACACCAAACATAGGACTTTGGTATCCTAAGAATGCTAGTTTTGATCTACTAGGATATTCGGATTCGGATTATGCCGGTTGTAAAATTGATAGAAAAAGCACTTCCGGTGGATGTCAACTTCTAGGAAGATCATTAGTCTCTTGGACTTCAAAGAAACAAAATTCAGTTGCACTCTCAACCGCCGAGGCGGAATATGATTCGGCCGGTACTTGTGCACAACTTCTTTGGATGAAGCAAACGTTGTTAGATTATGGCATAAAAGTCAATTGTGTTCCGCTTTTATGTGATAATGAGAGTGCGGTTAAAATTGCTAACAATCCCGTTCAACACTCTCGAACAAAGCACATTGACATTAGACATCACTTTCTAAGGGATCATGTATCAAAAAGGGATATAGTGATTAGTCATGTTTCAATCGAAAATCAATTAGCGGACCTATTCACTAAACCTTTGGATGAGTCAAGATTTAGCAAGTTAAGAAATGAATTGAATGTTATTGACATTTCAAATGTTATTTGATTTTTTGCTTATCTTAAATTGGTTGATTATTTGATTGTATCTAGCGTATATACTCCTACTTATATGTGTATATATATATATATATATATATATATATATATACAATTAATGTAGGCATCTATGCCAATCACTTCTTAGTTTGAAGAAAATTTCCAAAAGTTCACCACTTTGTCGGTTTTCAACAAAACTTGGTGAACACATTAAGGGGGAGCAACTTCAAGATCATTGAATGCTTGCATACCCAAAATTGTGTACAAAAAGAAAAATATGCATGTTATTTATCAAAAGGATCATTTTTAAATCAAAAAGGGGCTAAAAAGTGCCAAAATGATAAAAATATATAAAATCTTCAAAAATACCTTTCAACAATGTTCTCAAAGGTTTTGAAAGTAAAAAGAAAGGATTTCGAGCCTAAATGTTGAATTTTGACAAAATTGAACATCTAAGGATCTTGTTTTGGCCTAAAATGACTTATTTCCATAAATTAAAATCGGTTGAGTTTTGACAAAAATTTTCTACATGAAACATTTAGAGATCGATCATTCGAAGATAGTTCATGTTGAACTTTTTCTCAAAAGACCCATGGTTTGCAAGTTATCACATTTTTCAAATCGCCCAAAAACGAGCTTTGACACGAAAATACCCAAAATGTGCATTTTGTGAATTTCGCTATTTGAGCCAAGATGTCTTCCATGGTTTGGCTTGAAATAGTATTTAGAATTCATACAAGGCCAAACATCTCAGAAAAATTCAAGTTTTATGGAAATTTGACAAATTGGTGAAAAACCGTTCTATTTTACTCTTTTACCCTAAAACGCGATTCGGAGGCTCATTCTAAAGTCGTTTTCTCTCAAATTTCTTCTCGAGACCATCTGGCTGTGTTCCAAATATATATTTCAAGTTTATCCTGAAATCAAACTCCTGGTTGAGTCGTTTTTGCGAAAAATTGAAAAAAAAATTCAGAAACTTCAGGATTCTATCTGAACTGACCAGACATTGTCCGCCCAGTTTAGACTCTGTCCGGTCAAATCGGGCAATGTCCGGCCAGATCAGACTTTGTCCGGCATGTGCATAACGGTTCAGTTATAAAATTCTCCCGAAGTCCTCTTCTTCCCAATTCGTGTTTTGTGTTTGTTTCCTCCACAGTTCTTCCTCTCACCACTGTTCAAGCCTTCTCCTCCGGACAAGAGGATCCGTCCGGCCATCTCCCGTCCGGCCCTCGATTTGAACTCCTGTGCATCTTCTCCTCCTTTGGTTTGGGTGAGTTTTTCTCCTTTTGCTTCACAGGATCATGCATTACATCCCATAGTGATTCTAGGGTTTGAAACTAACAAAATGATTATGCATGTCAAATCTAGTTATAGATTCATGCAATTGACATCTATGAGTGGTCATATTTAAGCTAATTTGTGCAAAATTGGAGTTTGTCATAGACATGCATGATATAAGTAGATCAAATTGCCATCTAGGGTTAGATTTTGGAACAAAATCAACTATGCTTTGTATGCAAATGTGATGATCTAATAGAATCAAATCTGTAGAGTTAAATGATGGATTCATATCAGGATTTGTTCAGATTATTTACCATGCACAAGATGAGTGGTTAGGATGAGAATATTGTAGATGGTTTCCTTTGATTGCCCTAGATCCTTGATTTTGATCAAAGCAAATTGAGTAGAACAAAATTGAATCAAAGAGCAGGAAAGGATGATATGGAGTACAAGCAAACATCTATTAGTAAATGCATGAGTAAGATTAATTCATATAAGGACTAGGTCATGCATCCATATCCATCGGAAGATCAGTTCATGCTTCTCCTATCACATCTTTCGAGTCATATCATGATCAAGTTATCTATCTTTTCTTTCCAGAGTCATTATGACTGGAAGAATGAAGCAAACTAGCTGACGTCATGGGCCTGGATCTTCTCAACAGGCTCAAACTATCGACTGGGATTCTTTGGCTATTGATGAGGATGATGCAGCTCCAGCATCTCCCATAGGATCTCCCATTGATGATTCAGACTCAGTCGATAGCAGCAGCAGTAGTGGTGATGAGCAACCCAGAGGCCATCAGACTTTCACCGCTAGTGCTGTTCGGCGACTTCGTCGAAAGAACCCGTACGAGCATCCGAGGACATGTACTGAGAGGAATTTCTGGAATGCCTTCCAGATGTCTCAGTATCACACCAGATTCTCCTCCGCCAAAGTATTTGGGCATCAGGCCATTGACTGGAATTTGATCGAGAGCAAAGTTCACTATCCTCTACGGGGCAAGTTCATGGCTGTCAGGTTGCTCTCCTTCACCGAGATGAAGGAAGACTGGAAGTGGAACGTGGACATCATCCGCTCGTTCTTCGCATCTCTTCATGTTGCTTTGGATCGATCCCACGTTGTATTCATGAACAACAACTCAAGAAGGACTCTCACCAAGGCACAGTTTGAAGAGGCTCTACAGATCGAGCATGTTGACAACAGCCTCTTCGCCTTTGATGAAGTTTGAGTTGAAGACGTGGCTCATCTCTTCGACAATCCAGATGCAAATATTGGTAAAGTCTCTCAACTGATTCCTCCGGTGGCCATTCTAGAAAAGCTGAACCGCATGACTATCTTACCAAAAACCGGAGATCGCGGGGCTGTCACGTCTACCATGCTGCGACTTCTGAGAGCCCAAGTTGACGAGACACCTTTCGACATTGTGGAGTTCATGTTCCACGAGATGCAGGAAGTTCAGATGGACTCGAAGAGGCTTTTGCCCTTCGCACCTTTCATCGCTCACACTCTGACCTACTTTGGACTGCATGGGGCTTCCCGTCCTACTTCTATGGAGTATTACCGGTTGAAGAGCCTGGGGATCCTTGTTCGCTATGAAAATCAAGTTGGATCACCAGTTCATGGAGATGAGCCTATGTCTCCGGTCGCGGGGGCTCCCTCTCCACTTCAGTCCTACTCCATCTCCCAGAGCCCTGACGTCTCAGCTCCATACATGATGATCATGGAGCGGCTGGATCAGATGTCCATGCGATTCGAGACTCGCTTCGATGAGGTTGACACTAGATTGAGCTCCATCGACCATCGCCTCAACGTCATCGAGCCTCGCATCGATTCTATGAGTCAGGATATCTCTGAGCTGCGGGGACGATTCGACGCAGGCCAGTATCAGTGTCGTCGTCGCGGCGATTCTTCTTCCGATCATCCTCCGCAGTCTTAGATTGTCCTACTTCTGCATCTATGATCTCTTGTATCTATGTCCTCTCCTCTCTCCTTTTATGGATGTTTGATGACAAAGGGGGAGAGTTATGTTATGAATATGTGTTATGGATATGTGTGATGTTATGTGGTATGGATATGTGTGTGTTATGTCATATGTCATACTATGGATGTATTTATGTCGTCGTTTTATTGTTTTTGAATGTATGAACATGAACATGAACATGGGTATAGCTTTGTTATAAAATTGCTGCTTTGTTATCTCTCTTGTGTATGTATGTGTTGATACGTATGGATATCTTGTTATACCTTGTTATGAATATGTTTATGAACTTGAATGTAAGATTCAGGGGGAGCATCCCTTGTGTATACTCATTTTTTTTTGACATCCATATGTTTTATGCATAACGGTTGTCATCAATCACCAAAAAGGGGGAGATTGTTGAATCTTGAGCCCTAATTAGGGTTTTGGTGATTAATGACATCCGTGAGATTTGCGACTAACCTCTGTATGTGAGACTCAGGTAAATCAAAGGAGAAAGCATCAAAGAAAGACAAAGCAAGGTTATCAAGACTCCATGAAGCGAAAACGACGAAAATCTCGACAAGAGTACAAATACCTAAACCTAGCGCCTTCTTGTTTTGAAATTTTCTAGGTTAGATGGTCGTACTATTAAGAGGGGTCTTAGCACAAGTTTCTTGATCAACCTTGAAGTTTTTAGAAGCATATTTGCATTTGCATTTGCCCTAAATCAAAGTTGAGTAAAAAATTCAGAAGTCTGTTTTCGTTTTGTACTGGCCGGACAGTGTCTGAAGTGACCGGACAATGTCCGGCCAATACAAACAATTTCAGAACTTTGCAAACAAGTGCAACAGAGACAAATACATTTGTCCGGTGTATTTGTCCGGTGAAGGCCGGACATTGTCCGAAGTGACCGGACAATGTCCGGTCAGTACAAATGTTAACAGCATATCAAATTAAGACAAATGCATTTGTCCGGAGGATGTGTCTGAAGTGACCGGACAATGTCCGGCCAATACAAATGTTGGGCTTTTGTAAGGGTTGTGTTAACAGAGACAAATCTATTTGTCCAGACAAATCCCATATGTCCGGCCCATACAAAAATCTGGAGTGTTTTTTGTTAAGTGTCAACAGAGACAGATACATCTGTCAGGACATTTTGTCCGGACAAATGTATCTGTCCGGCGTGTACAAATCATTTTAAACAGGGGTGTCAACAGAGACAAATGCATCTGTCCGGACATTTTGTCCGGACAAATACATTTGTCCGGCCTTCACATTTTAATCCAAACGGCTACTGACACTTGCATTTCACGTGAATAACGGTCAAAATTTTTGTACTGACCGGGACAATGTCCGGCCAGTACAACTTTCGCCCAATCTTCTTGATTTCGACCGTTTTTGCTGAGAATATAAATAGATCACTGTTGTAGATGTCTTAGACACACAAAATACATCTCAAAAACCCTGAGCAACAGTGTGCAAGCTCTCTCACATCCATTCTCTAGCAATTGAAGTCAAAAACTTGAGAAATCTTGAGTGCTAGTTGAGTGAATTTGTTTCCAAGCCTTCTTGCATTTGCATTGTGTTCATCAAGCTTTGAGGTTGATCAAGCAAGGTGCTAGGCTTGTTACTCTTGGTGATTGCCGTCACCTAGATGACCCGGGAGGCCCGGCGATCTCTCCATCGACGGTGTGTCGGAGAGGCCCGGCGAGTGGTTGTAAAGGCTCGGAGCTCGCCTATCCGGAGTGGAGAAGGGCTACCCCTAGTGAAATCGAAGCATAAGCTCAAGCGAAGAGCGCTTCAACGAGGATTAGTGGAAATCGGCAAATTTCCGAGACCTCGGGAAAAAACTCGATCTTTTCGGTTACCTCTAGTACTTGCTTAATTTTCATAGTGGTTGAATTGTTGCTATTAATATTTTAGAAAGTGCAAAATCTGAATTGAATTGTCTTTCATATCCTTAGAAGATTTGTTATTGCAATCTTAGGTTGTTAAACCCTAGTTTAGAAGAAAAATTTTAAAACCGCCTATTCACCCCCCCCTCTTGTCGGCATCCTTCGATCAACAAAGATTGGTGAAGGCTTGCGCAGGACAGACGAAGATGAAGACGAAGAAGACCATAAGGCCGACGACGTCGCCAACACCTCCTTATCTGTCTGATCTTTTAAGTTCAACGCTAAGATCGATATACCCATATATGATGGGGTGATTGATGCCGAGAACTTGGATTCTTGGATCGACCAGGTTGAGACCTACTTTGACCTGAAAGGGTTCAGTAGCGCTCAGAAGGTGAAATTTGTACCTTTAAAGATGAAGGACCACACCAAGACATGGTGGAAGGCCCTTGTCACTAATGGTGAAGTTGACGACCTTGCGTGGGGTCAATTCAAACGACTCCTATGACAAGAATTTTACCTGATGGGTTACCTTGAGAAGAGATGGGATTGTTGCCACCAATTATACCAACGACGCGACCAATCTGTCCAGGACTATACGACGGAGTTCCGGAGACAAGCAATGGTCATTGACATCTCGCTGTCTGATCCTTAGGTATTCTGGAAATACACGTATGGAAATCAGAAATTGATCAGTGTTGAGTTGAGCCTGTTCGACATCCAAGACATCGCGACCACGAGCACAACTGCTATGGCGATCGAAAAAAGAATAAATCCCGCAACGACAAAAGCACAAAGGAAAGTGCAACCTCAACAGAAAGAAAACCGAGTCCGAAAAAGAACGCTTCGAAAACGGGCATGAGTATCTTTTGCGAGCATTGTCAAGTCACGTGACATACCAAGGATAAATACTACAAGCTTCATCCTGAGCTTTGGCCAAAGAAAAACGGACCAGGGAAAAGAATAGCTACAGCTACTATGACTCCACCCGAAGAAGGAGTTGCCCGAGTAACTTTGGTCGATGAGGCGGATATGACTTTGTCTCTGATGGCAATGTCGAAGGAGAAAAGGTCGGATTCACCTGACAACCATCACTCGACGGAGGACTTGTTCACTATCAACATCCAGGTGAAGCACGAAGTGGTCGCTGCAATATTCGATCCAAGAAGTCAGAAGAATTTGGTTTTCGCTGGACTGGTTCGGTGACTTGGTTTGAAGACGACCACACACCCGCAACTGCATCTGCTGGGTTGGTTTACATCCGATGTGAACCAACAGATTACGAGTTAGTGTTTGTTGAAATTTGCGATCTCTACTCGATATATCGATGAGGTGCAATGCGACGTTGTTCCTATTGATATTTGTTAGGTGATCTTTGGGAGTCTGTATCTGTATGATCGCGACGCTCACTTCCATTGGTGAGTGCAAGAGTATGTGGTCACTAAAGATGGAGTTAAGTTCATGATCAGTAGAGACGTTCACGTCAACACTTCGAATTTGATTATCGCAAATCAGGCCAAACGAATCGTTAATGCATATCACAAATACGTGCTGGTTATGATTCGACCAGTTGGTCAAAGTGATAGTACTTGAGCAGCGTTGTCGTTGGCGTGCCGAGAAGATTCTCATTGTTTGTCAGGACTGCTGGAGAAATACAGTGATCTATTCGAGAGTACCCAGGGTCGTCCGCTGAAACATCCAGTCGAGCACGAAATCAGCTCGTGTCCAACGCGACACTTCCCAATCTGAGTATGTATCGCAACTCGGTATTGGCGAATGAAGAGATCAAAAGATAGCATGGTGAATTGTCATTAGTACAGAAAAGCTTTCTTCTATCGGTAAAAAACACCCTTGTACTATCGGTTTTCGTACCGATACAGATAGACACGATAGAACAAGACGGAACATTTTCTATCGGTAAATAACCGACAGAAGAAATTAACAATTCTATCGGCATCTTAGGAGTGTACCGATAGAAAATCCGTCGTAGTCTGACGATTAACGGTGGAAAAAGTACCACTATTCTAATGGTTAATTACATGATTACCGACAGGAAAATATTACTATTCTATCGACACCTTATGATTGTACCGATAGAAAACCCGTCGTCGTCTGACGTTTAGCGTTGGGAAAAATACCGATATTCTAACGGTTAATTATAAGTTTACCGACAGAAAAAAGTTTAGTACTCTCTCGGTTGGAAATGAGATTACCGATAGAAAAAAGTTTAGTACTCTCTCGGTTGTGTATGAGTTCACCGGCAGGAAAAATCACACTCTTCTAACGGTTAATTATAAGTTTACTGATAGAAAAAACTACAGTAGTCTCTCGGTTGTGGATGAGTTCACTGGCAGGAAAAGTCACAATATTCTGATGGTTAATTTTGAGTGTACCGATAGAAAAAACTACAGTAGTCTCTCGGTTGTGGATGAGTTTACCGATAGAAAAGTGGTAGTAGTCTGTCGGTTGTGAATGAATTTACCGATAGAACATTCACATATACAGTACGTTATTTACATTCACAATACAGTACATTTACATATACAGTACAGATACAATAATTATAGATTGGATACACAATACAGTACAGATGCAAAGAAGGGTAAATTCACAGAACAGATTGACACATTAGACAGTTATTCACATTTATTCACATATATATGGACAAATACAAATTGCAATCCAATGTGGACATTTATTTACATATATATTTATTCACATGTATATAAACAGTCTATGCACAGAGTACACGAAAAAGAGAAAATTATCATGGCGGATGGTTGGGCGCAACTTCCTCCATGACATATTGAGCCCAGATTTGTCGAAGATCTCTAATCTTTGCATTTTCGTATGAGTCTTTCGACATGGCGATCTGCAAGCATGTGTGAATACCTAGTAACTAACTTCCTAATTTAGAATGTGACACCCAATTTTCAAATTTGAGTTAGCTATCGATGCTTACCTGGGGGAATTGGGCAAAGTTTGTCTGCACTAGGTCGTACATGTAGCGCAACACATAAAACCCGCATTCCTACGATTGCGGCTGTTGATGGCACTGAGATAATTGCATATGCGAAGACATGTTAGCTATTGTTTCCAGAAACTAATTAAGCATAAACAAAAAGTCTCGTGAGTACCTCATATTCTTTCCAAGCTAGTAGGGAGCCCTGCGGTGCGGCATGCCTCCCTCCAGCGGACACATATTTATCAAAAGCCTTGCATTTCAGTTAGTATTGCCGGTTAATGTATTATCATTAGCTAGTGAGGTGAAAATTTAAATCAAACATATAAGTTACTTACGCCTCCATATTCCCCTTGACCACATATTCGATCGATAATCTGTCACGCATCGAATCGAGGTAGTACACCTCGTTCCTCGGCGGACAGATCACGATGAGGATCCAGTGGCCCCTGCATTGTACGTAAAAGAGGACCGCTAGCTCAAAGTATATCTCAGGTGTAACATACAAGATCGAGTTAAATTAGTACGAAATGCACTAACCTTTGGTGGTACGGCACCAGAATGAACTCCCTGTCCTGCTGCGCCATCAGCGCCTTGGATATGTACTGCTCAGCGTGTGCGGCGTCGTGCTCTAGCATCGTGAGGCTTATTTTCTCTGGGTCGAGGAAACCCACCTTGTCACACGTAGCTTCCGATGCTATCCTGAACATGCACCTGCATGCAAAGGACGACATTAGTATTGCACAGAAAGTTACTACATTTCAAATGAACTACAACAATGCAGAGTTAGCAAACAGAGTTAGAAAACAGCAATACATAGCATCAGCAAACTCACAGGACTCCAGTCCGTATGATGGACATATCAAGCTCCCGCCAGTTGTAGAGGTCGAACAGATCCTCGTGTGCCACGGATATACTCCCGGGCTCACGGTGGAACTGCCCAGGCCTGTAGGGAACTAAGAAGTTCAGATTGCGCCCAGCTCGGTGTAGGTACCACTCATGGAGGTCTCTGGTTGATCGATTCAATTTGCGCAAAGCTGCCTCCGACATGAGTGGGAACCCGTTCCTGAACCTCTCCGGTGGTCCCTGTCGCCCTTTTCCCTTGCCTTTGCCCCTGCCTTTTGCCAGGGACTGAGCGCGTACCTTCGAAGGCAAGGGCGAGGTGATGGAGGCTTTCTTCCGAGGTGAAGGCGTGGATGCGCTGGGTGGGGTGGAGGCCGTCTTTGATGTGTCCAGGTTCTCACGAGATCGGGCCTCATGCTCCGAGCTGGGGGCGCAGTCCCCTGGTAGCCCAGCGGCAGGCCACTTCAATTAATGAGCACGTATGTTAGATTATGCAAGTTGAGTGTACTGAGTAGGATGTAATCTAAAATGTGTAGGATTTACCGGTTGTATTAGAAGACACTTCTTGGCCCACTGTACGTAGGAGCCCACTGCCTCAGCAAGTGTCTGCAGTTCCTCTGTTGGGACTGGCAACGGAGAATCGTTGTAGCCCGGCATGGCCATGTCCACCTGTACCTTTGCGAACCCCAACCGCAGAGGTACACAGTGGACCCGGACATCCGGCCCAGACTGATATACGAAGCCGTGTCCAACCACTTCCTGCCCGGCGCCTACGTGATTCTGTAGGATGCAGCCCTCCGGCTTCTGCAAATTTGTAGCAATTAAAACAGGTTAGCGAAACAACTCTAACAGAATGGGAGTGGCATCAACTTAAGTGCACAAATGAAGGCTTGCAGTACCTCAAGTAGATCCACTGGATCCGCGAGTACCTTCGAAGCACAACTGCTTATCCGACCCCGCGGGGTACCGTCGTCCTGGGGATTCGCATCTGCACTCTTGGCCAGCAATGCTTCTCTCAACCGTGCAAACTCTTCCCTCAGTTGTATGACCTCGGACTGCACCTCAGCCCGTATCTCAGCCCGCATCTCCGCCCGTATCTCCGCCCGTATCATATCGGAGAGGTCAGCTTCCTTTTCCTCCCAGAAGCGGGCCTTCTTCCTCGGTGGAGCCGGATCTACGAAACCGGCCTTCCACGACACAATGGCTCCCACGGCCCGTGTCCGCCCGGGATGCTCCTTATTTCCTAGAGCCCGGGTGAGGATGTCGTTCTCCCTCTGCGGGGTAAACAATCCCTCCGCTGCCTCCTTCTCAAAAGAGATCTGTTACATTTAAAGGTACCTTGTGAGACAAATTGCCTTATATACACTTGTGCGCACACAGTTTACGAGGTTAGCCAACTTACCATTCACCTCACAACGTCGGCGTCCCCAGGGGTTGCGAATTGCACAGACCCCGTGGACGACACGGACCCCCTCCCCCTCCACCATCGCTTGCACCTCTCATCCCGGATCTCGGAGAGCGGCAACTCAGGGGTGTCGATGACAGGATTTTGCTCGTCTTCCTTCTTCCACTGCTCCTCCTTCCCCGCATAGCCCCGGGATCCGAGCCGATGCGGGTGGTCGTTCCTCTTCTGGATAGCCCTATTCTTCTCGCTAAGGGCCTTGAACTCCTCAGTCCCCTTCTGCTTGGTGAATTCCTCCCATACCTCCTCCGATATGAAGGGGTACTTCTCGCAAGGAGATTTCCCTGCAGCGAGGAAGTTACTGACGAGCCAGCTCTTAAAGGTTTTCCATGTTCCGTTCATGTCCTTCAAGCAGGCCGTCCTAGGTGTATCGTCGGGGATGTTCCACTTAGCCTGTTTCTGAAAAATGCATACAATTAATCACGAGTTAGTTAAACTTTAGTATAAGCCAAGAGAACATGATTACGAAAGAGTTCAGCGATTTTAGTTAATTTGACCTTCACTTCCGCCCACAACCTATCCCTCTCGTCCGCCGTCACGTCCTTCCAGCTCTGGACGGTGATCTTCACCCTTTCTTTCGCCAACAGCCCAACGTAGGCCGCGTACCTCCCAGCATTCTTTCCAATCGGCCTCCCAAATTGGTTGAACTCACAAGAAAGATTCGTGCGTTTGGCCAAACGCCCCAACGTCGTCGCGCCTCGCCCCACCCTCTTGCGCTGGGATGTAACAGCTGCATCTTCAGTAGTTACGATGGGGTTGGCCCTAGTCGAACCACTAGTACCATCCGATGAAGACGACGACATGTCTTCCCCTACAAAACCATCAACAAACCATATGGCAATTAATTCGCTTTGGAGTTCCATAACTCAGCCCAGGACTGGAGACTAATTAGGGCGGCAAAAGGGAAAATAATACAAAAAGAAAGACATGCATAAATTACTTCCTGAACTCTTCAGAAATATTTTCTATCGGTAAACACATGAGCTGCCGATAGACCATAACAATTACCTCCACAGAAGACAATTTTTCTATCGGCAAACCCGTGAGATACCGATAGAACATAACAATGTTCTCTACATATGGAATTTTGTTGACAAGACACCATTCACTGTCATCACATAACATTCTCGATGATTTGCTATACTAATATTCATGGGCCAGCATTATTATTTCACACGTAAATATGCACATAAGCATCTAAGTGCCATTGTGCATAATCTTTAGCCTGTATGCGAGTCATCAGGACTTCACATCTATTAGGTTGGGAAAAGTCATGTATAGGCATTTGAAACATATACATCAAAGACCCATCCACATTGCCATATATTCATACCAAGTGAGTAAAAATTCCCAACCAAACTAGTACATTGCATGGCTCATGTCCTTCCAGATCCAAATTAAGTTTTACTACTTGTGCAGAAATATTTTCTATCGGTAAACACATGAGCTGCCGATAGAATATGTGTAAGAACACCTCCAACATATAATGTGCATTACATGGCAGTTGGATACAATTGATCACACATACAGCAGTATAGATAAGTTAAAATCTCAAAACAGGTTCATTACAGCACTGGAACATATTATGTAAACCCTAATTTAAATCAACATTGCCTGCGGAATGTACATAATCCAACACAATAGGGAACCCTAGTGTAATTGCAAAACTCGAAGAATTAGTACGTGCAAAACACTAGGATCAAATAAGGAAGATGCTGGAAATAGAACGACGAATTAGGGTATTTACGGCGGCGATCAGTTCTGGTGATGGAGAGGCGGTGTAGAACGCAGCGACGGCCGGCGAAGGACGAAAATAAGAACCGGTGGCAGTGGCGAACCAGTGTCCAGCCGGCGATCGTCGTGTGGGAGAGAGGAAGTGAGTGGTCACAGCGGAGGTTGTGGTTTTCTTCGCTCTCGAAGAGACGCAGTGCTCTAATGTGGAACTGTTCGACTAGGGGGAAACTCAAGGGCCGTGTATGAGTAATAAAGTAGTGGAGGAACTTTTCTATCGGTACAACAAAATGATACCGATAGAATTATGTACTTTTCTATCGGTATAACAAAATAGTACCGATAGAAAAAGTAAATTTCCCGGAAAAATATTTGAAGTAGTCGATGCCTTTTTCTATCGGTATAAACAATAAAATCCCGTGAGACCAATTTTCACCAGAAAAATTTTTTAATTAAGTGCTTGAGATTATAGTATTGGGTGCCCTTTCTCTATCGGTAAAAACAACAAAATACCGTCAGAGTAATGAAAAGGTACACACAATTTAACATCAAACAGACCGTAGTCGAAAGCTGCAGAATGATAAAGACAGAGGGAAGATAGCCGAAAAATTGGAAAATTGACATAAAAAGAAATTGTTCATTCATTGTTGTTTTATCACTTACAAAAAAAAAATAAAACCCAAAATGCTAGGTCAAGGGGTGGTCTTAGCCCTGGCTACATGTAGAATAGAGTCAGTTAGACTTGCAGCTAGGACGCAGGACTCCTCTAGCGACAAGTTGTCCCTAGGATCAACTACTACCGCGTCGAGAAGGCCTGCGACCTCCCTCAGCTTCGCTATGGTATCCTTCATAGTCAAACCGCAGCCAGCGATGGTCATACCTGCGGCTTTCTTCTCCTCGCGAAGACGCCTCGTCCTCGCCCTAGCATTGTCACCATCCGTCTTCATGCGCTTAATGCGCTGGAAGAGATCGTCAAGGTCAAGCCGTAGCTGAGTGTGCTTGTCCGTAAGGAGCTTGTGCTCCTCCTGGAGGGCCCTCAGGTCGGCCTTCACTTTGGCAGTGTCTTCCACGGCTCCCATTCCCTGTGCAAATCAACAGGTCAAGAATGTACTGAACATGGATTAACAATACAGGGGTAAACCGAGGAGATTTAGAGTTCTTACCGGGGAGGGCGTGGCTGACGATCCCATGGAGGTTGCCATTGTGAAAGAGAAGATGAGGAGTCGAATCGTTCGAGAATTAGAAAAACAACAAAATACCGCGACGCATGGCGAGGTACGTATAGAGGTTCCAAGGCGACGCATGGTGACACGGTTGAGAATTCAAAGCGCCAGAGTATTGTTCTATCGGTAAAAACAGGAAAAACCGTCAGACAACAAATACCGTGAGACTAAAGAATTTATTCTAACGGTAAAATAGAATAATACCGATATAAAAAGTAAACTTTTCGAAAACTTTTGAAGTGCCTGAGAGAAGTGCCTGAGACACATGAAAGTAGCGGATGTCCTTTTCTATCGGTAGAAAAAACAAATAACCGTCAGAAAAAAATTGATTCTTGGAGAACTTAATTTGAAGAAGCAAGAGGCTGTGATGAGATTTTTGCAAGTGCTATTTGAAGGGAAGAATTAAGTATTTACAGGATAAAGGTACTGTACATGTTAGAACTCATGCTGTGGAGTAAAATTGAGATATATTAATGCTGTGAACTAGCTTATCATTAAGTTCTAAAGAAAAATGTACTGCCTGATGTATTAATGATAAGTTCCTCACCTTGCTGCAGAACTTGTGGGCTGTTTGCTTGGCATTTATCCCTGAAATAGAAATTAATCATCAATGGTTCTCAACCCATAATCCTTCTTCGTAGTCATCCCGCAGATACGTTGTTTCGTCGATATCTTCAGTACGGATAGATTGAATGTCCTCTAAAAATGGAGGTATTTCATCGAATTGGTTATACTCCTCTTCGTCGACAACATCTTCGACCCCAACAATACGTCTCTTGCTGTGGAGGACAACATGCAAGTTTGGATTGGCCGGGTCAACGATGCAGAATACCTGTGTGGCTTGCTTTGCAAGTATGAATGGACGTCTTGGTGTCCGACTCTACCAAGATCGACGAGAGTAAACCCGTAACTGTCAACTTGAACACCTCGAGGGATTTCGACCCATTGGCATCGAAATAGGGGAATCTTAAGTAATCCGTAATCGAGCTCCCATATTTCGTCAATAGCACCGTAATATGAGTTCAGCGCCCTTACTGACCTGGCATCCTCGGAAATAGCAAACAGTGTCACTCCGCTACATTGCGTGCTACTCTTGGCGTCTTGAGCTCTTGTGTAAAATGAATACCCATTGATGTCGTACCCCTGCCAAGACCCTACAGTGAATGTTGGGCCTCTAGCCAACCATGTCACAGTTTCACTTATGGAGCCCTCCGCAGCTCGCGTGACTCTTTCTTGGATCCACTCAGCAAATTTCCTGTTATGTTCTCTGCTGACCCAAACGTCTGACTTCGAAGGATTCTGTGACCGTAACATTACCTTGTGCTTGTGTATGTATGGCTCGACCTCCGTCATGTGTTGTAAGACCCAAAAATGTGATTTTGCGTACACATCACGAGTGGGGACGATAGCTTTGAATCCAATCGTTCCGATGCCCTGAAGCCTACCCTCGTGTCGGGACCTAGGAACGCCAATTGGGTCAACCCCGGCCATATAATCTGTGTAAAATTCAATCACCTCCTCGGCGGCATAACCTTCCATGATACTCCCCTCGGGTCGACGACGAGTCCTTACGTATCCCTTCAATACACCCATAAATCTCTTAAATGGATACATGTAGCGCAGGCACACGGGTCCACAAAACTTAATTTCTCTGATAAGGTGAACAATCAGATGGACCATAACATCAAAAAAGGATGGAGGGAAATACATCTCGAGCTGACAAAGAGTTGTAACCACATCGCGTTGCAAAGCGTCCAGTCCATCCGGCTCAATTACCTACGAGGAAACAGTTGCGCCAAATATTCATATCAAAAAAATCTTCTAATTATGCTCCACAGATGGAGGTAATGAACTTATAGTACGAGTGCACGTACTTACCTTGCAAGATATTGCGTTGAAGAAATAACATAGGTTTGTGATTGTCTCTCTGACTTTAACTGGAAGAATGCCTCTGATAGCAATGGGAAGCATCTGTGACATCAAGACATGACAGTCGTGGGACTTCATGCCAACCAGTCTTAGGTCCTTCATAGACACAATTTTTTTCTAGTTCGCGGAGTACCCACATGGAGCTTTAACACCGTGCAGGCACCGACAGAGTTTTGTTTTTTTGCTCTTGGACAACGTATAGCAGGCCGGGGGGAGGTATGTACGCTTTCCATTCTCTAATTCCATCGATAATTTGTCACGCAACGAATCGAGGTAGTACACCTCGTTCCTCGGCGGACAGATCACGATGAGGATCCAGTGGCCCCTGCATTGTACGTAAAAGAGGACCGCGTGCACAAAGTATATCTCAGGTGTAACATACAAGATCGAGTTAAATTAGTACAAAATGCACTAACCTTTGGTGGTACGGCACCAGAATGAACTCCCTGTCCTGCTGCGCCATCAGCGCCTTGGATATGTACTGCTCAGTGTGCGCGGCGTCGTGCTCTAGCATCGTGAGGCTTATTTTCTCTGGGTCGAGGAAACCCACCTTGTCACACGCAGCCTCCGATGCTAGCCTGTACATGCACCTGCATGCAAAGGACGACATTAGTATTGCACAGAAAGTTACTACATTTCAAATGAACTACAACAATGCAGAGTTAGCAAACAGAGTTAGAAAACAGCAATACATAGCATCAGCAAACTCACAGGACTCCAGTCCGTATGATGGACATATCGAGCTCCCGCCCGTTGTAGAGGTCGAACAGATCCTCGTGTGCCACGGATATACTCCCGGGCTCACAGTGGAACTGCCCAGGCCTGTAGGGAACTAAGAAGTTCAGATTGCGCCGAGCTCGGTGTAGGTACCACGCGTGGAGGTCTTTGGTTGATCGATCCAATTTGCGCAAAGCTGCCTCCGACATGACTGGGAGCCCGTTCGTGAACCTCTCCGGCTGTCCCTGTCGCCCTTTTCCCTTGCCTTTGCCCTTGCCTTTTGCCGGGGACTGAGCGCGTACCTTCGAAGGCAAGGGCGAGGTGATGGCAGCTTTCTTCCGAGGTGAAGGCGTGGATGCGCTGGGTGGGGTGGAGGCCGTCTTTGATGTGTCCAGGGTCGCACGAGATCGGGCCTCATGCCCCGAGCTGGGGGCGCAGTCCCCTGGTAGCCCAGCGGCAGGCCACTTCAATTAATGAGCACGTATGTTAGATTATGCAAGTTGAGTGTACTGAGTAGGATGTAATCTAAAATGTGTAGGATTTACCGGTTGTATTACAAGACACTTCTTGGGCCACTGTACGTAGGATCCCACTGCCTCAGCAAGTGTCTGCAGTTCCTCTGTTGTGACTGGCAACGGAGAATCGTTGTACCCGGCATGGCCATGTCCACCTGTACCTTTGCGAAACCCAACCGCAGAGGTACACAGTGGACCCGGACATCCGGCCCAGACGGATATACGAAGCCATGTCCAACCACTTCCTGCCCGGCGCCTACGTGATTCTGTAGGATGCAGCCCTCCGGCCCCTGCAAATTTGTAATAATTAAGTGCACAGATGAAGGCTTGCATCAACTTAAGTGCACAGATGAAGGCTTGCAGTACCTCAAGTAGATCCACTGGATCCACGAGTACCTTCGAAGCACAACTGCTTATCCGACCCCGCGGGGTAACGTCGTCCTGGGGATCCGCATCTGCACTCTTGGCCAGCAATGCTGCTCTCAACCGTGCAAACTCTTCCCTCATTTGTGCGATCTCGGTCTGCACCTCAGACTGTACCTCAGCCCGTATCTCAGCCCGCATCTCCGCCCGTATCTCCTCCCGTACCTCAGCCCGTATCTTATCGGAGAGGTCAGCTTCCTTTTCCTTCCAGGTGCGGGCCTTCTTCCTCGGTGGAGCCGGATCTACGAAACTGGCCTTCCACGACACAATGGCTCCCACGGCCCGTGTCCGCCCGGGATGCTCCTTATTTCCTAGAGCCCGGGTGAGGATGTCGTTCTCCCTCTGCGGGATAAACAATCTCTCCGCTGCCTCCTTCTCAAAAGAGATCTGTTACATTTGAAGGTACCTTGTGAGACAAATTGCCTTATATACACTTGTGCGCACACAGTTTACGAGGTTAGCCAACTTACCATTCGCCTCACAACGTCGGCGTCCCCAGGGGTTGAGAACTGCACAGACCCCGTGGACGACACGGACCCCCTCCCCCTCCACCATCGCTTGCACCTCTCATCCCGGATCTCGGAGAGTGGCAACTCAGGGGTGTCGATGACAGGATTTTGTTCGTCTTCCTTCTTCCACTGTTCCTCCTTCCCCGCATAGCCCCGGGATCCGAGCTGATGCGGGTGGTCGTTCCTCTTCTGGATCGCCCTATTCTTCTCGCTAAGGGCCTTGAACTCCTCAGTCCCCTTCTGCTTGGTGAATTCCTCCCATACCTCCTCCGATATGAAGGGGTACTTCTCGCAAGGAGATTTCCCCGCAGCGAGGAAGTTACTGACGAGCCAGCTCTTAAAGGTTTTCCATGTTCCGTTCATGTCCTTCAAGCAGGTAGTCCTAGGTGTATCGTCGGGGATGTTCCACTTAGCCTGTTTCCGAAAAATGCATACAATTAATCACGAGTTAGTTAAACTTTAGTATAAGCCAAGAGAACGTGATTACGAAAGAGTTCAGCGATTTCAGTTCATTTAACCTTCACTTCCGCCCACAACCTATCCCTCTCGTCCGCCGTCACGTCCTTCCATCTCTGGACGATGATCTTCACCCTTTCTTTCGCCAACAGCCCAACGTAGGCCGCGTACCTCCCAGCATTCTTTCCAATCGGCCTCCCAAATTGGTTGAACTCACAAGAAAGATCCGTGCGTTTGGCCAAACGCCCCAACGCCGTCGCGCCTCGCCCCACCCTCTTGCGCTGGTATGTAACAGCTGCATCTTCAGTAGTTACGATGGGGTTGGCCCTAGTCGAACCACTAGTACCATACGATGAAGACGACGACATGTCTTCCCCTACAAAACCTTCAACAAACCATATATATGGCAATTAATTCGCCTTGGAGTTCCATAACTCAGCCCAGGACTGGAGACTAACTAGGGCGGCAAAAGGGAAAATAATACAAAAAGAAAGACATGCATAAATTACTTCCTGAACTCTTCAGAAATATTTTCTATCGGTAAACACATGAGCTGCCGATAGACCATAACAATTATCTCCACAGAAGACAATTTTTCTATCGGCAAACACGTGAGATACCGATAGAACATAACAATGTTCTCTACATATGGAATTTTGTTGACAAGCCACCATTCACTGTCATCACATAACATTCTCGATGATTTGCTACACTAATATTCATGGGCCAGCATTATTATTTCACACGTAAATATGCACACAAGCATCTAAGTGCCACTGTGCATAATCTTTAGCCTAGCCTGTATGTGAGTCATCAAGACTTCACATCTATTAGGTTGGGAAAAGTCATGTATATAGGCATTTGAAACATATACATCGAAGACCCATCCACATTGCCATATATTCATACGAAGTGAGTAAAAATTCCTAACCAAACTAATACATTGCATGGCTCATGTCCTTCCAGATCCAAATTAAGTTTTACTACTTGTGCAGAAAAATTTTCTATCGGTAAACACATGAGCTGCCGATAGAATATGTGTAAGAACACCTCCAACATATAATCTGCATTACATGGCAGTTGGATACAATTGATCACACATACAGCAGTACAAATAAGTTAAAATCTCAAAACAGGTTCATTACAGCACTGGAACATATTATGTAAACCCTAATGAAAATCAACATTGCCTGCGGAATGTACATAAGCCAACACAATAGGGAACCCTAGTGTAATTGCAAAACTCGAAGAATTAGTACGTGCAAAACACTAGGATCAAATAAAGAAGATGCTGGAAATAGAACGACGAATTAGGGTATTTACGGCGGCGATCAGTTCTGGTGATGGAGAGGCGGTGTAGAACGCAGCGGTGGCCGGCGAAGGACGAAAATAAGAACCGGTGGCAGTGGCGAACAGTGTCCAGCAGGCGATCGTCGTGTGGGAGAGAGGAAGTGAGTGGTCACGGCGGAGGTTGGGGTTTTCTTCGCTCTCGAAGAGACGCAGTGCTCTAAGGTGGAACTGTTCGAGTGGAGGGAAACTAAAGGGCCGTGTACGAGTAATAAAGTAGCGGAGGAACTTTTCTATCGGTATAACAAAATGATACCGATAGACTTATGTACTTTTCTATCGAAACAACAAAATAATACCAATAGAACAAGTAAATTTCCCGGAAAAATATTTGAAGTAGTGGATGCCTTTTTCTATCGGTATGAACAATAAAATCCCGTGAGACCAATTTTCCACAGAAAATTTTTTTAAAGTGCTTGAGATTATAGTATTGGGTGCCATTTTTCTATCGGTAAAAACAACAAAATACCGTGAGAGTAATGAAAAGGTGCCTTTTTCTATCGGTATAAACAAAAAAATCCCGTGAGCCCAATTTTCCCCAGAAAATTTTTTTGAAGTGCTTGAGATTATAGTTTCTATCGGTAAAAACAACAAAATACCGTGAGAGTAATGAAAAGTGCCTTTTTTCTATCGGTATAAACAATAAAATCCCGTGAGACCAATTTTCCCCAGAAAATTTTTTTGATTAAGTGCTTGAGATATAGTATTGTGTGCCCTTTTTCTATCGGTAAAAACAACAAAATACCGTCAGAGTAATGAAAAGGTCCACAATTTAACATCAAACAGACCGTGGTTGAAAGCTGTTGAATGTTAAAGAAAGAGGGAAGATAGCCGGAAAATTGGAAAATTGACATAAAAAGAAATTGTTCATTCATTGTTGTTTTATCACTTACAAAAAAAAATAAAACCCAAAATGCTAGGTCAAGGGGTGGTCTTAGCCCTGGCTGCATGTAGAATAGAGTCAGTTAGACTTGCAGCCAGGACGCAGGACTCCTCTAGCGACAAGTTGTCCCTAGGATCAACTACTACCGCGTCGAGAAGGCCTGCGACCTCCCTCAGCTTCGCTATGGTATCCTTCATAGTCAAACCGCAGCCAGCGATGGTCATATCCGCGGCTTTCTTCTCCTCTCGAAGACGCCTCGTCCTCGCCCTAGCATTGTCACCATCCGTCTTCATGCGCTTAATGCGCTGGAAGAGATCGTCAAGGTCAAGCCGTAGCTGAGTGTGCTTGTCTGTAAGGAGCTTGTGCTCCTCCTGGAGGGCCCTCAGGTCAGCCTTCACTTTGGCAGTGTCTTCCACGGCTACCATTCCCTGTGCAAATCAACAGGTCAAGAATGAACTGAACATGGATTAACAATATAGGGGTAAACCGAGGAGATTTAGAGTTCTTACCGGGGAGGGCGTGGATGACGATCCCATGGAGGTTGCCATTGTGAAAGAGAAGATGAGGAGTCGAACCGTTCGAGAATTAGAAAAACAACAAAATACCGCGACGCATGGCGAGGTACTTATAGAGTTTCCAAGGCGACGCATGGCGACACGGTTGAGAATTCAAAGCGGCAGAGTATTCTTCTATCGGTAAAAACAGGAAAAAACCGTCAGACAACAAATACCGTGAGACTAACGAATTTATTGTAACGGTAAAATAGAACAATACCGATAGAAAACGTTTTGAAGTGCCTGAGAGAAGATGTCCTTCTCTATCGGTATAAATAACAAAATACCGTCAGAAAAAAGGGATTTTTGCAGAACTTAATTTGAAGAGGCTGCGATGAGATTTTTGCAAGTGCTATTTGAAGGGAAGAATTAAATATTTACAGGATAAAGGTACTGTACATGTTAGAACTCATGCTGTGGAGTAAAATTGAGATGTATTAATGCTGTGAACTAGCTTATCATTAAATTCTAAAGAAAAATGTACTGCCTGATGTATTAATGATAAGTTCCTCACCTTGCTGTAGAACTTGTGGGCTGTTTGCTTGGCATTTATCCCTGAAATAGAAATTAATCATCAATGGTTCTCAACCCATAATCCTTCTTCGTAGTCATCTCGCAGATACGTTGTTTCGTTGATATCTTCAGTACGGATAGATTGAATGTCCTCTAAAAATGGAGGTATTTCATCGAATTGGTTATACTCCTCTTCGTCGACAATATCTTCGACCCCAACAATACGTCTCTTGCTGTGGAGGACAACATGCAAGTTTGGATTGGCCGGGTCAACGATGTAGAATACCTGTGTGGCTTGCTTTGCAAGTATGAATGGATCGTCTTGGTGTCCGACTCTACCAAGATCGACGAGAGTAAACCCGTAACTGTCAACTTGAACACCTCGAGGGATTTCGACCCATTGGCATCGAAATAGGGGAATCTTAAGTAATCCGTAATCGATCTCCCATATTTCGTCAATAACACCGTAATATGAGTTCAGCGCCCTTACTGACCTGGCATCCTCGGAAATAGCAAACAGTGTCACTCCGCTACATTGCGTGCTACTCTTGGCGTCTTGAGCTCTTGTGTAAAATGAATACCCATTGATGTCGTACCCCTGCCAAGTCCCTACAGTGAATCTTGGGCCTCTAGCCAACCATGTCACAGTTTCACTTACGGAGCCCTCGGCAGCTCGCGTGACTCTTTCTTGGATCCACTCAGCAAATTTCCTGTTATGTTCTCTGCTTACCCAAACGTCTGACTTCGAAGGATTCTGTGACCGTAACATTACCTTGTGCTCGTGTATGTATGGCTCGACCTCCGTCATGTGTTGTAAGACCCAAAAATGTGATTTTGCGTACACATCACGAGCGGGGACGATAGCTTTGAATCCAATCGTTCCGATTCCCTCAAGCCTACCCTCGTGTCGGGACGTAGGAACACCAATTGGGTCAACCCCTGCCATATAATCTGTGTAAAATTCAATCACCTCCTCGGCGGCATAACCTTCCATGATACTCCCCTCGGGTCGACGACGAGTCCTTACGTATCCCTTCAATACACCCATAAATCTCTCAAATGGATACATGTAGCGCAGGTACACAGATCCACAAAACTTAATTTCTCTGATAAGGTGAACAATCAGATGGACCATAACATCAAAAAAGGATGGAGGGAAATACATCTCGAGCTGACAAAGAGTTGTAACCACGTCGCGTTGCAAAGCGTCCAGTCCATCGGGATCAATTACCTACGAGGACACAGTTGTGCCAAATATTCATATCAGAAAAATCTTCTAATTAAGCTCCACAAATGGAGGTAGTGAACTTATAGTACGAGTGCACGTACTTACCTTGCAAGATATTGCGTTGAAGAAATAACATAGGTTTGTGATTGTCTCTCTGACTTTAACTGGGAGAATGCCTCTGATAGCAATGGGAAGCATCTGTGACATCAAGACATGACAGTCGTGGGACTTCATGCCAACCAGTCTTAGGTCCTTCATAGACACAAGTTTTTTCAAGTTCGCGGAGTACCCACATGGAACTTTAACACCGTGCAGGCATCGACAGAGTTCTGTTTTTTCGCTCTTGGACAACGTATAGCAGGCCGGGGGGAGGTATGTACGCTTTCCATTCTCTAAAGGTGCAAGCTCAGTCCTTATCCCCATTTCCACCATGTCACGACGAGCTTTCACACCATCCTTTGTCTTTCCCGGAATGTTCAACAACAAACCAATCAAACTGTCACAGACATTTTTCTCTACATGCATGACGTCAATGCAATGTCGAACTTGTAAGTGCTCCCAGCACGGTAGATCCCAGAGAATCGATCTCTTCTTCCAAACATTTTTTTCTCGTGGTTTAGAATGCTTACCGAACTCATCTTTGATGTCGTTCACGCGCGAGTAAATCTCCTTACCGGTCAGAAACACTGGAGCTGATCCCTTCTCAGGCTTCCCGTTAAATGATTTCCTCTTCTTACGGTACGTGTGATGCACCGGAAGAAACCTGCGGTGACCCATGTACACTGTTTTCCGGCAGTTTCGCAGCCACATGCTCTCAGTTTCATCTAGGCAAATAGGGCAAGCCTTGGCTCCTTTCGTACTATACCCCGACAAATTGCCGTAGGCCGGAAAATCATTTATGGTGCAAAATATCAGGGCCCGCAAGATGAAATTCTCTTCCTTGTATGCATCCCACACCTACACACCCTCGCTCCACAATTTCTGTAAGTCCTCGATTAAAGGCGCTAGAAACACGTCAATATCATTTCCGAGTTGTCTGGGTCCTGAGATTAGTAACGCCATCATGATGTACTTGCGCTTCATGCATAACCAAGGAGGAAGATTGTAGATGCATAAAAGAACCGGCCAAGTGCTGTGCCGGCTGCTCATATTACCATGTGGGTTCATACCATCTGTACTCAGCCCGAACCTTACATTCCTAAGTTCGCCGCCGAACTCAGCAAATGTTCTGTTGATGTTTCTCCATTGAATAGAATCAGCTGGGTGTCTCAGTTTTCCGTCTTGTTTCCGGGCTTCAGCATGCCAACGCAAGTGCTTCGCGACTTTCGGATTTGCAAACAGCCGCTTCAATCTAGGTATCACAGGCAAGTACCACACAGTTTTTGCTGGGGGCCCTTTCCTTACCTCGTGACGTTCACTGTCAATCCGGTCCCTACGCGTATACCTCGATGCGCCGCATCTTGGACAAACATGCAAACTGGAGTACTCGTTACGGTACAACACACAATCATTTGGGCATGCGTGTATTCTTTCGATTTCCATTCCCAACGGACACAACAGTTTTTTGGCTTGGTAAGTAGATCTTGGCAACTCATTTCCCTCTGGAAGCATGTCCGCTAGAAAATCTAATAGTGCCGTGAAACTCTTATCACTCCAACCGTTTCCTGCCTTCAAGTTATATAATCTCAGCACAGAAGACAGTTTTGTAAATGTTGCACATCCAGGGAACAGAGGCTTCTCAGAGTCAGCAATCAGTTTCTCAAATTCACAGAAGTCATTTTCGTTGTAATCTTCCTCTACATCACGTAACATCTCATCTAGATTGTCATCATCATCATCTACGTGCACATCGGAATGAACATTACCAAAATTGGGATGATCATCGATATTATTGCAATCCACATCCGAGTCGTGCTGATTGGTAGTAGTGGTGCTTGTTTCCTCAAGATCTTCGCCATGCCATATCCAACGGGTGTATCGCGCGTTAAAACCACGACGAATCAAATGACTCTTAATTTGATCAGAGTTGCTAAACCTCTTCAAGTTCATACAATCTGTACAAGGACAGAGCATATTTTTCTCTCCCTTCCTCTCCTTTTGTTGCTCAGCAAATTTAATAAACTCATTCACACCATCCAAATATTCAAGAGTAGTACGTTTTATTCCATACATCCAATATTTCCTGTCCATCTACAATTAACAAAATTTAACGAGTAAGCCATGCATGAAACCTGCCCGATTAAGTTATGTATATGTACATGTACAGCTTCTTACAACAGATACATGTGTTGAACCCTAGCCTGACGAAATTAACACTAATTAACCTAGCTAACTACACAATACAAGCTAGTTAGCTCCTAAAACATGACGCATTTCCAGCTACCAAGCTCCCAAGCTTAGAGCTACAAACTTGGAACTACACAATACAGCTAGCTTGCAAGTAGAGAGGAAGGGAGATCTAGAGGGAGAGAGAGATAAGTGTCGACGATTAAGCATACCTTAAAGAGAGGGGCGCAATCAACTTCCCTCCAGCCTGCGCTGATCACCCTAGCAGTGTAGCTGGAACTTTCGTCACAAAAAGAGGGACACAGAGTGCAACAGAACAAATTAAAGAGCAGCACAGCAATGCACGAGTGGGGTTTTCCTTATAATGGACATTTTTCTAACGGTAAATACATGAAATAACCGTTAGACTAACTTAGGTAATTTGCCGCTCACATATTCTATCGGTAAAAAAACACACATACCATTAGAGAATGTGCATTACCGAGCAAGTACAGGACTTCTTCTTTCGGTAAATATGTGTACGAACCGTTAGATGATGCATGACACTCGAGCATGAGTTTTTCTAATGGTAAATATGTGTATTTACCATTAGAATATACATTACTGAGCAAATATATGTGTTTTCCTATCAGTAAATATGTGTACTTACCGTTAGATCATGCATGACACAGCACGCACATGAGTTTTTCTATCGGTAGATATGTGTACTTACCGTTAGATGATGCATGACACTCGAGCATTAGTTTTTCTATCGGTAAATATGTGTATTTACCGTTAGACTATGCATGACTGAGCAAATATATGTCTTTTTCTATCGGTAAATACACATATTTACCGTTAGAATATGCATGACTGAGCAAATATATGTGTTTCCTATCGGCAAATATGTGTATTTACCGTTAGAATATGCATGACTGAACAAATATTTGTGTTTTCCTATCGGTAAATATGTGTACTTACCGTTAGAGGAGGTACTGGTACCAAACTGGGACAAACATGCACATGCCATTTCTCACATTCAAGGAATCATATCAATGTAACATCAAACAGATCTTACATCAAACGGATCTTAACTAGAAGATAAAGCAATATATTTCAAGAAATGCTAATTTGTGGATTAATTAGGAGACACAAAAATACTTTTCGTAGGTAGTTGGGACTTCATCTTGCCAAAGAAATTACAGATGCCAGTTCACAAATTCAGGTACAAACATACACATGCCAGTTCACCAATACAAATTCAGGTACAAACATACACATGCCAGTTCACAACTTGAAGTGCATGTCTGAAACAGCAGTACAAATACACACCTACCTACCAATACAATTAAATACACAAATACTCCCTGCACATTCAAGTTCATGTCCCAATTAGCAATACATGATACACAAATATACAACAATATACAAATACAACAATTCACACATTCGATGTATATTACAAAAGCCACGTCTGAAATTAACAACAGATCACGACGAGGACCCAGTGGCCCATACATGCATTTTACATAAAAGGGAATCTTTGCAGGTTGCCACAATGCAACTACCGACTACAAGTTAGACCTGATACATCACAAATCCATTCATCCAAAACAGCAAATGTCTGAACCACATTGGACTTAACCATAGGAGTTCAGTTCGAAGACGCCCGAGGAGCTCGAACTGCCGTCGACATACATTTGTACGTATTGGTGATTTCCTCGGACTCAAACTCGATCAACTCAACTCAACTCAACTAAACTCCATTAACAAAAAGAACCTACCTTCCAAGATGTTGTTCTGTGTAGTGATGGTGTAGAATGGCTGTGCAAATAACAACAATTCTTCTTCTCCAAGCAGGTAAGCATCTGGCCACAAGCTGGTGCATGCAAAAAAATGTAAGATGCTTTCTATAGGTCCTGATTTGAGAAACACGCCGGGCTTAAGCATCTTCTCGACCGAGCCAACCAAGATCTCGCCCTTCACGTCCTTCCAGCTCTCGACGGTGATCTTCACCATTTCTTTCGCCAACAAGCCAACGTAGGCAGTGTACTGCGATGAAGAACCGTGAAATACGTTGCCCCTCACGAGCATCATCCAAGGACCTGAACAGATCATAATCATATTGAAAAGAAGACACATCAAAATGAAGGATACAAAAAAAGCAGAATTATTGCCATAATCGGATTAGAATAATCTAACAATATTGCAGAAATTTTACGTACCTTCCTTGGGATGCCGACATCTAGAGGGCGTCGATGGAGATGCGGAGGTGCAGCGGTCCCCTGTAGAGGTGCGCCGGCCATCCATGGAGCTTACGGGTTAGGACTACGAGCCCCAGATGAACTGTGAGAATGAAAGAGACATACCCGTGTATTTATACAAATATATATTTTCTATCGGTATGAAAACAGAACACCGTTAGTAATAAAAACATCTGTAGAAGGCGAATGGTTCTATCGGCACAATAAATATTACCGATAGGAATTTTTGTACATACTCTATCGGTTTGTACGTACATTGCCGATAGAATATTACTAGTTGTAGAAGGCCAACAGTTCTAAGATATTTTTGCAATATTCTACCGGTATAAACATTCGTTACCGATAGAATAAAACTATTTGAAGACGAACAGTTCTAAGCAATTTTCTATATATTCTAACGGTAAAAGAATCCATTACCGAGAGAATAAAAATATTTGTAGAAGGCCAACTATTCTATCGGCGCACTACATATTGCCGATAGGAATTTTTAATATACTCTGTCGGTATATTCATATAGTAGCGATAGAATAAGTCTAGTTGTTGAAGTCGACCAGTCCTATCGGTGCACAACATTCTTCCGTCAGTACTTATGCATCTCTTCTAACGGCAAATATGTTCATCACCGCTAGAGTAAATCATACTATTTATTCTATCGGTAAGTTTCTTAGAAACCGATAGGGAAAATACATCCGTCGGGCTTTTATGACCGCGAGGCACATTTTCTATCGGTTTTCTGCTGTTTCGCTAATAACCGATAGAAGATAGGGGTTAGTAGACTGCATTTCTGTACTAGTGAGCCCTCGGGGGCGGCCCTGGGGGAGGAGGGAGCTCATGCGTGTCGACTGCGGGTGCGGGAGGCACAACCGGGGCGTGGGTGGAATTCATTACCGGGCAGTCCCTGGTAGTACCGTCCGAAATTGGAGAGTGGGGGCCCTGTCGGGGAAGGTCCGGCGACGACGCGAGAGTTGTCCGGCGGGCTGCCTCCGGAACGACGGGCATCACTGACGGGGAGTGGCCGGCGTCCGGTCCCGGGAATGCCCCGGGCGCGGAATGAACCGTTGGCATGGGGAAGACCCCAGGGAAGGGCTAAGTCCCCTGTCCCGGAAACGCCGCCGAGGTTGGGAAGGCCCTGGATGACGGGCCCGTCGGAGCGTAACCCCCAGTGGAAACACACGCCCCGGGTGCGACCTGACCTCCGAGGAGCGGAGGGGCCACCAGATGTCCCATAAATGGGGGCATTGCCCCCATGAACGGGTACTGCGGGTAGGTGGGGGCCGATGGCCATGCCAGAACACTGAGGAGCTCGTCCATCGAGCCCTGGGCGCGGAGCTGGCTCTCCACTAGAGCTTTGAGCAGTGCGTCCCGGGAAGCCGGCGGAGCCACCGGGGGAAAGCTTGTCCCCCCGAGAGCGTTTGAGGTCGTCGGGTTGGACCCGGAGCCCTGTCCGCCGGAAATTACCTGGAGGGTTAAAGGTGGTACCTGGGTTTGGCCGTGTCCGGACGGTAGCACCGGGACGGCCGTGCTTCAGAGGGGTGGCGCCGGGTCACTGGGACCGGCGTCACTGGGAAGGGTGCGGGCCCTCGTTCTTGGGGGAGCCATGGCGATTAGTCACGAGGTCCCCACGGATGGCGCCAACTGTCGTGGTATTGCGAATACCCCGGCAGGTTTTGTGGAGGTTCCTAGCGAAGAAAAGACGACGTGAGCTGACCGCTTGACCGGTCCTCTCCCGTCGGGCAAACACAGCAAATGACACGAAGATTTATACAGGTTCGGGCCTCAGTGGAGGCCCTAGTCCTGTCAACGTGCTCCCAACCGGAGTTGGTTAAGGGAGCTCTCTCGGGGAAGAGATGGCTCCGGAGCACACCTATTTGATTGTCTATTAGAGTAAAAATGAATTGTCCCCTTCACAGGAGGGGTTACAAGGGCTTATATAGGCCCAAAAGATGGAAAAAGACTAAACTACCCCGCTAGCCACCGTTGGATCGAGGGGCACTAGCATCCTTCTTCCGGCCGAACGCCTCGGATGCTCGACAGGTGTCTGACAGTTCCCGAGGCGCTTCTCGCGTGATCCTCACGTGACCCGGGACGAAAGATCCTTGCCTTCGGGAGAACGACGGTGCCCAGGACAAGCCACCGGGGGCCTTGTCCCCCGGCAAAAGGCGGCGCCCGGGATGAGCCACCGGGGGGCCTTGTCCCCGGGCAAAAGGCGGCACCCGGGACAAGACACTGGGGGTCCAGGGCAAAATGGACGGCCTCTTACCTGGACTTGGTCCCGCGGAGATTTCCCCCAACAGACGTATTGCGACAGTTCATGATGACTTTGTGATCGTTACCTCAACGACATACTGATCTATAATCGTTCGTGGGACGAGCACCTCATTCATGTCGAAAAGGTGTTCGAACAACTTTGACATCATCGACTTTGCCTCAACTGTAAGAAATGCGAGTTCGGCCAGCAAACTATACTGTACCTAGGATTCATGGTCGGCAATGGTATGTTGCAAATCGACCCAGATAAGGTTAAAGTGACTTGAGAGTGGCATTGACCGCGAACAGTTACAGAAGTGTGTAGTTTTGTGGGAGCATGCCAATACCTTCGGAAGTTAATCCGAGACTTCTCGATTGTGTCTTCTCCATTGCATGCATTAACCAGGCTCGACCAGAAGTTCAAGTGGACAGGGAAACATGAGTACATGTTTCTCTTGCTGAAGAGAAAGATCAGTAAAGCTCCTGTTCTAGCTTTGCTGAATCTGTAGAAACCATTCAAGCTAGAAACCGATGCCTCAGGTTATGCAATGGGTGCAGTGCTCATGCAAAAAGGTCGATCAGTAGCATATCACTCTGAGTTATTTTCGGGAGCTCAGAAGATTTACCCGACTGACGACAAGGAGTTGTGTGCACTGCATCAGGCCGTAAAACATTGGCGGTGCTATATTTTGGGTAAAGAGACTGTTTTCCACACCGACCACTAGCCTTTGCAATATTTGCAAACGCAATCAAAGCTATAGCAAGCTCGACATATGAAGTGGATGTCGTATCTATAGTAGTTTAATTTGGTGATTAAGTACAAAAAGGGTGTACACAATAAACTGGCTCACATGTTGTCGCGACCACCAGTTACGACCCTCTGCTTATCAGCATTCATGCAGATCGAGTCCTCATGTCATGATGACTATGCCACAATGTACAGTGAAGATCTTAATTTTTGATCAGCACTGGTTGAGCTCGAAACAGGGAAAACTACAGAGTTCTTTTGTCGAGAAGGACTCTTGTACAAAGGCAATTTGCTTTGTATACGTCGTGGAGCACCTCGAATTCAATGGCTACGAGAAGTGCATGCATCGAAGGTTGCTGAACACTTTTGGGTTATGAAGACTTTGCAAAATCTTCATCGACATGTGTTTTGGCCGTGAATGTAGCAAGATGTGGCTAGTTATATTCGAGGTTGTGGTCTCTGCAGCATCTTAAAACCGGCAAACCAAAAATTAGGTTTGTACACTCCTTTACCAGTACCACCGCAACCATGGGAAAGCATATCCATGGATTTCTTGGGAGGATTGCCTAAGACCCGATGTGGCAACGACCATCTCTTTGTGGTCGTTGATCGGTTCTCCAAAATGATTATTCTCATACCTTGTCGAAAGACTATCAAGGGAGAAGAAGCAGCTCAGGTATTCTTTCAGCATGTTTGGACACATTTTGGACTTCCAATTTCTATTGTGTCTGATCATGATACCCGTTTTCTTAGTCACTTTTGGCGATCACTTTGGACGATGATGGACACAAAACTAAAGAGGAGTAATGCTTTTCATCCTCAAACTGATGGTCAAACCGAGGTGGTAAATCGAACAGTCGTTCATCTCTTGAGAGGATATAACACTAAGCATCCGAAGACTTGGGATGAAAGCATACCGAACCTACAGTTTGCTTTTAATTGAGCGGTGCATGGTTCAACTGGAAAGTCGCCTTTTGAGGTCTGTTTGAGATTTTCACTGCAGAGTCCATTCGACATGGAGTTTGTGATCCCTACCTCAGTGCAGAACAACAAGGAAGCATCTGATCAGATCGAGCACAAAAGTTCCTAGAAGGTATTCAACGACTTGATCGTGAGGTTGAACAGAACTTGCTGAACGCTCAACTCAAGTACAAGGCACGACATGATCGGCACCGAGTTGATGCTCAATTTCAAGAAGGTGATATGGTATGGTTACATCTGAGTAAGGGGAGACTGAAAGGTGAAGGTAAAAAGTTCAAACCAATCCGTTATGGTCCTTTTCGGATTTTGCAGAAAGTTGGTAATAATGTTTGTTACCTCGAGTTACCTCCATACATGGATATTTACTCGGTTGTCAATGTTGAGCACCTCAAACTCTTCGAGCCTTCAATGCTGGATGATGAGCTAGATACCATAGTACCGTCTGTTGAAGACTTGGTCTATCAACAAGAAGAACCTCTACCTGACGATGTGATCTTGGAGAAGGTGACGACCACTCACAGCGATACACGAGTCTTTTCAAATCAGACGGAAAGATCAACGAACACGTGTAGCAAAGTGGTACACCTGAGAAGATGGTCAAGCTCAATTTCCACATCTCCAGTTTTGATCACATGGTCGCCAACGGGGGTTGGCTCCTTCTCAACAGGGGAGTCATGATCCGGGTGGATCTTCAACGAGATGAAACGAACCTGTACGCTAAGAGACTTGGTCTATTAATGAGACGAACCTCTACGCGAAGATGTGATCCTAGCGAAGAAGGTGACTACCACCCGCAGTGGCACAAAAGAGACTTTTCGAATTAGTCGGAAAGGTCAACGGGTACATGCGGCAAAGTGGTACACCAGAGACGAAGGTCAATCTCAATTTCCACATCTTCAGTTTGATCAAGAGGTTGCAACAGGAGTTGGCTCCTTCTCAACAGGGGAGTCTGATCCGGGAGGATCTTCGGGCCTCAGCACCACCATGGTCATAGCGCTACCCGATGTTGCCATCCGAGGTCGCAGCCTGGGGTGCAAGGTTGAGTACGTAGTGGATTCGATCTCTGGTTGGATTGTATTCCGATCCATATACATATAACTAAGTCTTACATATTCAGGGTTAGTTAGTTGTTTGAGTCTGGTATATATTCATACGATTGGACTATAAATAGTTTGTATTAGGTCTAGTTTAGTTTACCCAATACTATCAAGTCTAGTTCATCGACGTAGGCGAGTGCGTCCTAACGTTCGACATGTAAAGATCCCTCTTTGAAATAAAGAGCGTGTTATCTTTTGAATTGTGTTTCGATCATCTTGGGTTTCAGTATTTCCGAGTAAGATCCCGTATTCCGCATATTTGCATCTGGGCGAGCCTAGTGCGAAAACCAAGGCTAGGTCTCAAATGGATCAGGTGAGCAACCTAAACACCGCTCATAAGGTTTGGACTACCCTCGAGGAGATTTATGAGGGAACTACTAGGGGTCAAGGAATTAAGTAAAGTTGCTAATGATTAGGCAAATATATGAGACATTCACCATGTCACCAACCGAGTTTGTGGATTCCATGTTCACTTGATTAAATAACATTGTGAATGAACTCAAAGGCCTTGGAGTGGTTTTTTGCTAACATTGAAATTGTGAGAAAAATGCTTAGGGTTCTTCTGGAGAGTTTCGATACTCTTGTGACCGTCCTCACAAACTCCAACTTGTCATCCACCACTCATGAGATGCATCGAAAGGACAAAAAGGAGGTGGCAGAATTGTTGGAAACAAAGAAGTGGAATTTGTCATTCGAAGCCAAAGCTGGCTCCAAGGATGATTCAAGTGATGGTTCCTCCAATGAGGATATAGCTCTTCTTATGAAGAACACTCAAAAACTTCTTCGTAAGCTTCACAAGAAAGGAATCAACATTGACACAAGGCAAAAGGGGTCAAGGCCATCAAACTTCAAAGATATCATATGCTATGAGTGTCATGATAAGGGACATATTGCCTCAAGATGTCCAAATAAAAACAAGTCTTGGGATAAGAAGAAGAAAGATCCCAAGAAGAAGCTTTTCAAGAAAAACAATAGCGGAAGCAAGGAAGATTGTTTTGGGGAATGGATGTCCGGAGGAGAGAGCTCCGATTCGGACTCCGATGATGCGGCAAGTTTCTCCAAGAGATTAGCCGGATTAGCTCTTGGCAACAACACATCGTCAAGCTCATCTCTTTGCCTCATGGCTAAAAGTGATGAGAAGGTATCTCCTCTTGACACCTCATATGATGATTTAGTTGAAATAGTTAGTGAGCTAATTGATGCCCTTGGCAATACAAAAAAGAAGTACAAAGCACTTAAGGAAATGCACTCCTTATTTGCTCTCTACTCTGATTTGAAAGATTCTTATGAAAGTCTACTTGTCAAGGACTCACTAACTCGCCAACCAAAGTAGATGTTGCCATTTCTTGTGACTTATTTGATGATATATCATGTGTTGGTTGTAAAAGTGATATGTCAACTAGTTGCAATGATCTAATTGATACTCCATGCCGACAATTGAGACAATGTCCCAAACCAAACTTACTAAGATTTGAGTTATTTAGAAGGGGGATAGTATTTGTCAATCACCAAAAAACATCACAGTAAACATGAAACCAGACACACTGTGTTTATATAGGTTCAGGCCCTCGTAGTCTGAGTAAGAACCCTACTCTTGTTGGATTTTCACTATCAGAATGATGGATTACAAAAGTGCACATAGTTTAACAATCTATGTATTGTTTAATTCTCACTTGATCCTCCCCCTTCTACAAGTTCTAAGTCCTTTTTATACTTTGTCAAGAGGCGTCAGTTGCTTCATCAGAGGGACTCTTGGCGGTTGCAAGCGGTTATTGTTTGCCAGTTATGATGTGACGGTTATGGATAACTGCACGTTCATCCTTCTAAACAGTGAAGAGAGACTCATATTACCCTGGGAATAACGGAACGTATTTGGTCAGAGAGCAGTTATGGTCTAGCATAACTGCATCACCCTTAGACCATGGTCGGTAATATAAGTCTCGACCAAACTTTCCTTTCTTGATTCGAAGGCACTTCTAGGCTTAATATTGGTCTTAATTCACTATCATGTTAAGGATAAAGAAACTACTATTGATTTCCCCATAAAGAAGTTTAAAGATAACTCCCTTATTATTTGGTTGCTTACTGACTGCGACCATGTCTTGGGGATTACTATGTCTCAGCTACCATAGTGACTGTGGGTAGTGACCACGGCTCTGCGACCTTAGATATTATGATCATAGAGGTCGCAGCCACAAACATTGAGACCACGGATATTGTGCTAGCGTAATGATCATCCGTGATGAGCCTTTGTGTTTGTTTGAAAAGATGGGCCATATTAAGTCCAAAAGATCTTGGACTATAATGTGATCTCTCTCTGTGGTCGCGAGTGACCACGGAAAGACACAAGTAGATAACTTGGGTAATAATCTCTATCATCTAGCCCCCGAATATGAAATGAAAAGGTTATTTTAATTTAAGAGGTGTTTCGGGTTCTCAAAAGGCACCTTTTCGTTTTGAATTCTAGAAAAATCCAAGAAAAGCTTTGGGTACGTTTGTTGGACCCATGAGAGGCATTAAATGAAAAGGATCTTTGTCATGATAAAAAGTTGTTTTTTACGGGATGTAACCACACAGCTGAGAACTTGAAAAACCCTCCTTAGAAACTTCGTATTTTTAGCCTTCCAAGCTTTTCTTCTTCAAGCTCTTTCTTTTTTCCCAAATCTTGACTCAATGTCTTCCTAGAGTCGTTCTCATCACCGTACGATTGAGAACATGCTGTCCTTGGAGAAGGAGGGTTACCTCCCCTCAAGGTCATTGATCCCATGGCGCCCTGTCGGGGATGAAGAAAAAAGCCCTGTTGTGCAACCAGGCGAACTGGTGCTCTTTGAGGACTTTCTACGCTGCGGGTTTCGCCCTCCGGAGAGTGATTTCTTCTGGGGCATCCTCGCATACTATGATTTGGAGTTGGTAAATCTCAACCCCAACTCCATTTTGATTCTTGCTGTTTTTTAGCACTTGTGCGAGGCATATGTTTGGGTTTTGCCTAGCATACCTCTCTTCCACCAATATTACTTTTTGGCCTGGTCAAAAAGCTTCAATGACTGCAGATGTGTCCACTTCTATCTCCAGGAGAAGAAGGACTATCCGCATCTTCCCCTCCATGATTCTATCCATGGATCCTAGCGAGAGCCATCTCTGGTTTGAGAACTGTCGACCAGAGAGGAGCGGGGATAAAGATATTGCTCCTCCCCTAGACGACAAGCAGAAAAGGCAGCCCAGGTAAGTCAATACCTAGTGAACGAGGGCTTGACCGCTCGTGATGTGATTCGGGATTTCGTAAAGAACCAGCTCAGCCCTTTGAAGAAGAGGGAACACCCTGCCTGGGAAGTTAGGGTCACGGAGGATGGCACTAGGGACTATTCGCCGGGTAATGGCTATAGCCAAGATGTTCAGATCGGTACATCCTTTTAATCTATTTTTTATTTATCTGAAAAGAATTATTTTGAATAATTTTGACTATTTTTTCTTTTCGACAGTCTTGCGTGTTTCAGAGGTAGATAGGAGGACAAATTTCCTCCTGAAGGCCTATAACACGGTTGCTAAAGGCGATGTTAATGCACCAAGGTCGCCGAGCATGGTCGGCAATACAAACGATTTTGCTCAGGTGCGTCGAAAGGTATTTCTCTTTCAAGTGATCTATTTACATATGATTTTGGACAAAAGTTACCAAAGTAGTTCATTTTGGTTTGTTTTAGCTGTTTGAGTGCCAACCAACCTAGAAGAGGTGAACCAGCGACGATGTGGGATCCTCGAGTGGTTCCACATCGAAGAAGCTAAAGAAGACCCCTCCTATGACCAAAGGTTTGGTCAGGACTGGGGCCTTACGAATTCGGCCCATTACTCCTCTCGCGACAATGACCACATCCACTGTGGCGACCACGGCCTCGGCTGTTCCCACAAGTGTCCCTGCGGCCACGACAACTGTTGCGACCATAGAAATTCCTGTGACTGCGTGGGTGATTGTGACTATGGGCCAACCGGGCCCTGCTTTGGTCATGACTACGACTGACCCTTTGGTCGCAACCACGAAGGTCGTTTCGGTAAGGGTTCTAGCCCCCCAAATTCTATTAAATATGACTAGTAATTAGCTCATGGTCGTACAAGGAGAAGGGAGAGACATGGAGGAGGAACAGGGAGCCTCCCTTTTGGGTATGAGGAGGAGGTCATCAATGACTCCAGATCAATCCTCCCCCATGGCTCTTTCCTCGCTTTTGTCTCCCAGAGGTGAGGCTTCGAGTTCTTGAAATCTCTTGGGACTCAGCATCAGGTAAGCATTTTTTTTTTCTAACCGAGTCACAATACTTAGTTAGGAATAGTTTACCAAACTTGAAATTGGACTTGCAAGGCTCCCTCTACCACTTCAATGCCTTCTTCGATGGTTTTGACTGAACCATCTATTGCCACACCAGTGGTGACGAGGATTATCACCTGAGCTAGTCATTTATTTGATATATCATGTTCAAGACATTTTTGGGTTTGATATATAAGCCTGTGCCCAAGCAGCCACTATGGTCGCAAACGAACAGCTTCCTGTATGCCAGAAGGTCGCGGGCGTAGAGTCAGTTTATGATTGTAGTACTTGCATGGTCATGAGGTTGCAAGCTTTGTACGGTCAGAAGATCATTGAATGTGCGCGACCAAGATAACCCAGGAGTGTTCAAGCCTTTACTGAACACATTCTCAGGGGTAACTTCTCCCACGTATGAAGACAACCGCACTGTGGCAACCGACCAGAACTGTTTTGCATTGGCATCCTTTCATTCAGTATAAAAGGATGGTTGGTGCATGATACAAAGGAGGGCGAACAACGCTTGAAGACTTAGATATAGTTAATAGATAGAAGTGCAAAAGAGAGATTATCGCTTGTGACAATCTCTCCTCCCTGTAAACTCTCTTATTCGCATAGTGGAATCACAACAGGACGTAGGGCTATTACTCTCACCATCGAGGGCCCGAACCTGTATAAACCTTCGCGTCTTTATTGCATTGCTTATCTTAACTTACCTGAGGATGCCTTGAAAGGTTTCACATACAACTCACAAATCTGCATAAGATCGACTGAGGACCCCGAGTCCGAATTGTCTATAGTTGGCACCCACTGTGGGGCCTTTCTCAAGGCGTTTTCCCTTTATCAGGAGTTCTGGTAAGTCATGTCTGGGGTGTATGATTCTAAGAATGATTTTGATCTTGACGACTATGCCCATGTTTGGATGCCCTCACCCAGCGATCCCATTCCTATGGAAGGGATTGATCGCGAGGATGTTCTCGAAGAACATCCTGAGGATGCATCTTCTTCGACTCTGGTTGTGTCTATCGACCAAGAGACCGAGAAGATAGACCAGACGCCTCATGTGAGTTCTACTATTAGAGGCTGAATATGTACCACAACACATGGCCTCTGAGGATGTGGATGTTGGTAACATAGAGCTTAGTCCTGAGAGGTTTGACCCTAATAACCTCCAGTCTCTCTTTGATTTTGAATCTAATTTAGAACAGATAGAGATGTTTTCTCCTACGACCTCGCTCCCCCGAGAATTTGTTGCTTTATCAGAGGAAACTCCTGAACAGCAAATTGAAAGGGAGGAATAGGAACGCCGTCAAAAGGAGGAACATGAACGAAAGCAAAAGAGGATTAGGATTGCGAGCAACAAAAAAATGAGGCCCACAGGGCTGCGAAGGAAGGTTTGCAACTTGCGCAATCTCGTTATGATGCCGCTCCTAGTTCGTCCTGTCATCCGCATGGTCACAGGCACGACCAAACACCTTCTTTAGCCTCGGGTTATCCACCGGTGCTTGAAGAAACGGTGACACCTAGAGCGCCTAGGAGGAGTACACATGATCGACTTCGTGTTATCACAGATGCTTTGCGTAATCCTCCTCCTAATTTCAAAGATGCGCCGACTTTTGCTAGAATCCTGGCGGATACGCTTGATGAAGTTGCATCCGATGCAACTCCAACAACATCATCCCGGTGTACGATTCGCTCCCATGAGAGAGATTATTCTCACTCTAGTCATGGTAGGCGTAATTGATTACCACCATGATTAGTTCGGCATGACAAGGCCAGGCGAGTTGGAAGCTCCCGTGATCGAGATCATGTGCTCGTTCATTCTCGCCTGGGATTGCGAGGCATATCTCCTCAGGGTGATGTCGCACGCGATCAAGTGGAAAGTCACAGATCCCTCCGTAGTTCCTATGTCGGTTGCAAAGCTTTCTCACCAGGCCTCCATGCAGTGGTCTGGCTGGACAAGTTTAAACCAGGAACAATTGAAAGGTTTGATGGAACTCAGAACCCATCCGAGTTTCTTCAAATCTACATCACTGCCATTCAAGCGGCAGGCGGGGATGACCGCGTCATGGAAAATTATTTTCCAATGGTCCTCGAAGGACCAGTGAGAACCTAGTTGTTTAATCATCCAGAGGGATCGATTTACAATTGGGAAATGTTGTGTGACGCAATACTCAATAATTTCCAAAATTGTTACCAGAAGCCTGGCAAGGAGGATGATCTTCATCGTCTACGCCAAACTTCTACAGAAGCTCTTCGGCAATTCATCAAGAGATTTGTTGGAGTGAGGAATACCATTCCAAACATATATGACAACTCCGTTATTAGGGCATTCAAACATGTCGTACGATATCAGAGATTTACTGAAGATCTACTTATCCATCCACTCCGGTCAGTGGCCAATCTTTTTGACATGGTCGATCGCTATTCCGATGCAGCCGAGGCTATGAAATGGAACAGGATGGTGGATAAAGGAAATTTGCCGCCTCAACCAGTTCTCAAGGATGACAAGAAGGACAATTCTAGAAAGAAGCCCAAATCATCATCAGCCGGAAAATCTAAGAAGTCCAAGAAGAATCGGACTGGACAGTACCGAGAGGTCGCCGTCGCCGTCGCCGTCGCCGAGAAACTACCATCAAAGAAAGGTAATAAGTTTCCATTCAAAAATAAAACTTCTTCTGGTGGCCGCGAGAGCGACCAGTCAGGAAAGCAAACTAATCCACAGGGAAACATTGGGAGAACCAGACAACTTCCGAACAGAATTGATTACCTTTGATGTAATTGATTGCAATTCGAGTATAACGCTATTTTTGGCAGGCCAACTCTCGCTAAGTTCATGGCGGCAACACATTATGCTTATCAGTGCGCCAAGTTGCTGGGCCCCAAAGGTGTTATTTCAATCCAAGGCAGTCGGAACACGGCTCTTACTTGTGATCAGTTATCTCTGGAGTTGGTGGATTAGCATCCCCTTCGGGATGTTCAGATTGTGACCACGGCCTCAGATACGATCAAAGTTGCCCCGCGACCAGATGAGAAAATAAATCAAGTTCCATTGTACCCAGATGATCTATCCAAACCATTCGGATTGGATCAGGCCTGGATGACAAATAGGAACTAGAGCTCGTTACTTTCCTTCGGGCTAACGCAGATGTGTTTGCGTCGAAGCCATCCGACATGCCTGGAGTACCAAGGGAGGTAATTGAGCACAGGTTAGCAATTTGACCTGGATAGCGACCAATAAAGAAAAAGTTCAGACGCTTTGCTTTTGATCAGAGAGAAGCCATTCGTTCGGAGTTAGACAAACTCCAGAAAGCAGGATTTATTCGCGAAGTCGATCATCTTGAGTGTCTTGCAAACCCGGTCATGGTCCTAAATTCAAATGGTAAGTGGCGCATGTGCGTCGATTACACCAGCTTAAACAGTGTCTGTCCGAAGGATGATTTTCCCCTTCCCCGCATCGATCAGTTCGTCGATTCTACAGTGGGTTGCGAAGTGATGAGCTTCCTGGATGCTTACTCAGGGTACCATCAAATTAGCATGTCAGAAGAAGATGAAGAGAAAACTGCCTTCATCACACCATTTGGCACTACTGCTATGTCAGAATGCCATTTGGTCTCAAGAATGCTGGTTCCACGTACCAGGGCTTGATGCAAAAGACTTTTTATCATTTAGATGATCTTGCTGAAACCTTTTGTAATCTAAACAAGCATGGAATAAAATTGAACCCAAAAAAATGTTCCTTCGGGGTTTCTTCTGGCAAACTTTTCGGTTTCCTTGTTTGTTCGAGAGAAATTGAGGTTAATCCTAAAAAAATCAGGGCCATTGAGCAAATGACATCTCATCCGACCATGAAGGACATCCAAAGCCTAACAGGTCGCATGGCGGCTTTAAGCCGTTTCATATCGCGACTAGGTGAACGAGAATTGCCTTCTTTATGGCCCTTCGCAAACACAATGGTTTTCCTTGGTTGGATGAAGCCGAAAAGGCCTTTTAGGAGATCAAAGCTTATTTGTCTAGCCCACCAGTGTTGGTCTCTCTAAATTTAGGGGAGCCACTACTCCTTTATTTGGCGGCCACCCCTCATGCGGTCAACGCAGTTTTGGTCACGCAGCGAGAGGGTGTACAACAACCAATCTACTACGTAAGTGAAGTACTTCATGGTCCAAAGGAACGTTAGTCTGAGGTCCAGAAGATACTTTGTGCACTTCTGATGGCTTCCCGTAAGCTACGACATTACTTTCAAGCGCACAAGATTACTATGCTTTTGTCCTTCCCATTGGGAGATATTACCCGGCAGGAGTGTTCATTGAACACTTACAACACCCCTCGATCATGGCTTAGATCGAGGATGACCCGGTGGTAGTCTGCATCACCAACCTTGGACATGAAGAAGATTGGACCTGACCATTGTGGATCTATCTCGAACATGGGACCTTGCCCAAGGATGAAGCTGAAAGTGATCGGTTAATTCGAAAAGCGTGATTGTATAAACTCATTGATGGAGTTTTATACAGAAAGGGTACTCAAGGAGTATTCATGCACTGAATATCACAGGAGGAAGGCAATTCCCTCTTGAAAGAAATTCATGATGGTGTATGTGGTGCACACGCGTCGTATCGAACACTGGTCAGAAAAGCATTCCAACAGGGTTTTACTGGCTTTCAGCACTTGATGATGCCAAGCATTTGGTCAAGACATGCCCGCAGTGTCAATTTCATGCAAGACAAGTTCATCAGTCTGCATATGCTTTACAAATTATTCCTTTAACATGGCCTTTTACGGTCTGGGGAATAGACATTGTAGGTCCTATGCCCCAAGTGGTCAATGGATACAAGTTCCTATTCGTAGCCATTGACACATTTACCAAGTCGATTGAGGCTGAACCAGTGTGCTTTGCTTATGTAGCTCATCCATAGAGCAACGGCGCCGTTGAACGTGCCAACGGGCAGATTTTACAAGGCATCAAGAAGTGTGTCTTCGATCCCCTTAGAATGCGCTCAGGGGCTTCGCTAGATGAACTATACACCATTCTATGAGCACTATGCACCACTGGTAGTCGAGCTACGGGTGAGACACCTTTTCAACTAGTATATGGGGCAGAGGCTGTCTTACCCACAAAAATTCGCATTGGTTCTGTTCGGGTAGATCAATTCGATGAGACTGATCAACTCGAACAGCGTACCCAAGATATCATCCTCCTCGAAGAAAATCGTGATCGAGCGCTGATCAAGTCTGCAGTATATTTACAAGCTTTACGTAAATATCACAGTAAATAGGTGCGGCCTCGTAGTCTTCACGTTGGTGACTTGGTTTTACGAAAAGTACAAAATCAATCTAACCGCAACAAATTCTCCCCTTACTGGGAAGGCCCTTATATTGTGGTCTCAGTACCGCGACCAGGATCAGCTCGGTTAGCATGGAGGATGGAAGGATCTTGTCCAACACTTGAAACATAGATCAATTACGCAAGTTCTACGTGTAAGTTTTCCATCTTTTTTATCCCTTTCCATTAGCATGATTTTGTTAAAAATTTATGTGTACTCTTCATCACATCATGTTATGGTTCGATTTCTTTTGTCCCATTCTAACCGAGCTATGCTCGGGGGGCTGGTCGCTAATGATCATCTTATTACGATAACCAGGTCGGATTCGCTGGCCGATCTCATGGTCGCATCTAGATAATACATCCCTAAATAAGCCGTTCCTAAACGCATATGGGACTTACTAGTATATTTCTGATCATTAGAGGGGCTGCCAGTTCATAATAAACCTTGATATCGTATTAAGATCAGTACTTGTGCAACCAGATGATTGTATCTAGGCCGAGACATTCCTTTATAAACCGTTTCTCAACGTATAAGGAACTCGGCAGATATTTCCTGATCGTCAGTAACCCATATTTCTCCTGAGATTATAATCCCATTCCTTCAGTATGTATGATCTCAGGAGGGGGCTAGAGGAATATGGCCATAATATGAAACAAAATTGAGCACATATTCTCCAAAAAAAACTTGAGGCATGCATTTGCATATCTTCAATTGTTTGTATACAGGTACAATTCACATAGAGGATCATTGCTCATTACAATGAGTTACAATAAGCCCTGTTCTTTCAAAAGACCTTCAATAAGAGGCTTGACTTCCTCTAAGATAGCTTCAAGCTGATCTTCACTCTCGATTTCTGCATCTCCCACCACTAGATTCAGATTCACACTTGGGCCATGGTGAAGTCTTAATTTGCACAAAATGGCAGAGGCTATAGATCTTGCTTTAGTCTTCATTGCCTCTTCTTGTCATTTTGTATCTTCTGAAAGATACTCGAGAAGTGACTCGGCTTGCACCGCGACCAGTTTGCATGAATCGCTGAGGCTTAAGTTGTCCTTTTGAGGCTCGACTATATCTGCCTTCAGCAAATTCGCAACCATCTTCAGTTTTTTGAAGACTTTTGATTGGATATTGCTGCAGGATGAAATTGTCGGTGTTAAGGTCTTATTCTCCTTGCAGGCGGTATCAATCCTTGAGTTTTGGAGCTCAATGATCGCATGAAGGTCATGGTTGTCTTTTGAAAGGGAGCTTATTTGAGCCTCTTGTACTACATGAGCCAAATGATAGAATTTACGGCAGTTCATGTAAAGAAACAATACATTTTGATCAGAAGTGAACTTACAGGAAAGTTTTAACTGCGCCTCATGAAGTTCTTTCTCCATAGAAGAAAGTTTTGTGGCTGCAGCTTTTTCCTGACTTTGCGGATCAGCCATGCTTTTTGTCAAGGAGGCATTTTCCCTGTGACAAGAAATGTAGAGTTTCTACTTAGATGAAGTTCAAGTTGATATAAACGAGATACAGTTACTTACTGTTCTAGCCGGCTGATCTCCCATTGTGTGACCTCAATATGCGTTGCTAAATCTTTTGACTTGGTCGCCACGTGGGTCAGATCCTGAAACACAGTGAAACATTGATGTTTAAACTTGGACGTTCCTAAGTCTTTCAATTTCAGAAAAGGTAAAAGAATTCTGCTTACCTCTATGAAATTGCTGAAAGAAGTACCCTCGGGTTCATTCGAAGGTTGAACCTTGAGAACGGTTCTTTCCTTGACAATAGGAGCCGCAAATGGTTGTTCTTGCTGGCTCACTCCTGAGGTCAAGGCTGCGGTTTCCACCCCCTGGGATTGGAGGTCCACAATTATTTCCTCCACAATGGCCTGAGAGGCTACCTCAGCCATTGTGCTGGCACCTGTGTCTCCCTCGACCTCCATGGTAGGGCTTGCGCCGATCCTTGAGGAGGTCGGCTGGGCACTAGACACATAGGTCCTGAAAATATCATGACTTGTGACACCCATGTTTTTCAAATAAACATAGGATGGCAAGATGCGATATCCTTAGTTAAGTCGAAACCCCATCATAGATTTGGGTTTCGGTGATGCGCTCTGGGGAGAAAGAAACCCACTGGGTGCCCCTGTTGAAGTGTCATCTGCATCTATCCTTGTTTTCCTCTTCTTGAACAAGACAATGCCTTCTTCCTCCTGCATGTTCAAAATACAATTGGTATAGGCAAGGAAGTAAGAAACTTGAAAGCTGTGACTTTCTTACCACAACGATCCCTTCAGTGTGCGAAGGGGGTGTTACCAGTCCTGAGGCAATTGAAACTGCAACCTCAGGATTGGGATCTTCTTCCTTGACTGCAAGTCCTGCGATCATGGGATCCACCGCCGTCGGGGTTACCTCTGCCAGAGAGGACAAGATATCGACGACGGTAGGAAAGGATGGCTTCTCTGGAATTTCAATTTCCAGAGGGCTCGCTTTATCTTACGACGGATGAGAGGAACTTCGTCTTCCTCATCCTCTCTCCCCTCACCCTGTACAACTAAGAAGTGACTCCTATTCGTACTTGGTATAACAGGGGGAAGAGAAAACCTTATCGCAGCGGTTTTCGCGGTACTCTTCTTTGCCCTAGATGAAGTCCCTCCTAAGGTTTTTGATTTGTGCGTTCCAGGAGTGGGTTCCTTCATCTTCTTGGCTTTGGAAAAGGGTGTTCTTATGCTCTTCGATGCTGACCTCCCAGAAGGTCCAGCATCATCACCAGGACGCTTTGTCCCGGTGGTTCGCCCCTTCAGCAGCTACATCATTTCAGGAATTTTGATTTGATGGTAAAAATCAACAGGCGTTCTTGAACATATTCCTCGAACGAAGTTTTACCTTCTGATGTTCTTGTTTAAGATCGTCGTCACTGTTGATTAAGCTCTAAGGCCGGGGTGATCCTTGAGCTCCTTTTGTTATGGCATTATATGGCCACAAAAGGTTATTCGTCTGTTTCTCAATCTCGGACAAGGATAGAACTGCATCGCAAAAAGAAATTTACTTGGTATGGCATTTTTTCATCAGTAAAATTGCGTATTTTGTGGACCAGAGGACACACTGGTGTTGTAATCCAGGGTGTGTCCGTCATGGATTCCACCTCCCAAGCTGGATGTTCCCTCTTCCATAGGGGGCTCATCCTATTCTTCACGAAGTCGCGGATGATATCCCATGCAGTTAATCCCTGCTGGACTAAATGAAGAATGGCTTAGGCCTGCTTCTTCAATTCTTGACTTAAAGCAAGAGCGGTGTCCATTTCATTGTTCTTCTTCGATCGGTGATTCTCGAACCAGAGACCACTTTCCGAAGGGGGGTGCAGTAGAACCATTTCTGGTGCCATCCGTGCACCAAATCCCATAGAGGGAGAAAAGGATAGACTTTCTTCTCCCTTACGTGGAAGTATATTGACGAGGATTATCACCCGAGCTAGTCATTTATTTGATATATCATGTTCAAGACATTTTCGGATATGATGTATAAGCCTGTGCCCTAGCAGCCACTATGGTTGCAGATGGACATCTTCGTGTACGACAGAAGGTTGTGGGCACAGAGTCAGTTTATGATCCAAGTACTTACACAGTCATGAGGTCGTAGGCTATGCGCGGTCAGAAGGTCGTTGACTATGCGCAACCAAAATAGCCTGGGAGTGTTCGAAGCCTTTATCGGACACGTTCTCAAGATCAAGGTAACTTCTCCCACGTATGAAGACAACTGCCAGGAGGTTAGCATGTGTGGTTATCTACTATTGCACGTACTTAACCGGTGAAGAGATAAGTGTAGTTATATAAACTACACTATGACAACCATCCAAAATCACTCCACATTGGTGTCCTTTCATTCAGTATAAAAGGATGACTGATGTACGATATAGGGGGACGGTAGACGAAAAAAGCATCCAACAACGGCCATCTACGGATTAAGAAAACATAGATTTAGTAGTCTATAGACAGAAGTATAAAGAGAGATTATCTCCTGTGAAAATCTCTCCCCTAGAAACTCTTTTACATATAGTGAAATCACAACAAGACGTAGGGCTATTACTCTTTACATCGAGGGCCCGAACATGTATAAATCTTCGTGTCCCTATTTCATTGCTTATCTTAACTTACCTGAGGGTGACCTAAAAGTTCTCACATACAACTCACAAATCTACGTAAGATCGACTAAGGACCATGAGTCCAAATCGTTGACAGTTGGCGCCCACTGTGGGGCCTTCCTCAAGGCATTCCTTTCATTAGGATTTTTGGTAAGTTATGTCTGGGGCATATGATTCCAAGAATGATTTTGATCTCGATGACTATGCCCATGTTAGGATGCCCTCACTTAGCGATCCCATTCCTATGGAAGGGGTTGATCGCGAGGATGTTCCCAGGGAACATCCTGAGGATGCATCTTCTCCGCCTTTGGTCATGTCTATCGACCAGGAGGCCAAGAAGATAGACCATACACCTCATGTGGGTTCTACCACATTGGAGGCTGAATATGTACCACAATACATCGCCTCTGAGGATGTGGATGATGGTGACATAGAGCTTAGTCCTGGGAGGTTTGACCTTGATAACCTTCAGTCTCTCTTGGATTTTGAATCTGATTCAGAACAGACAAAGATATTTTCTACTTCTACGACCTCGCTCCCCCGAGAATTTGCTGCTTTATCGGAGGAAACTCCTGAGCAGCGAATTGCTAGGGAGGAACAGGAACATCGGCTAAAGGGGGAATAGAAACGAAAGCAAAAGAAAGATCAGGATCGCAAGCAACGAGAAAATGAGGCTCACAGGGCTGCGAAGGAAGCTTTGCAACTTGCGCAATCTCGTTATGATGCCGCTCCTAGTTCCTCCTGTCGTCCGCATGGTCGCAGGCGGGACCAGACACCTTCTTTAGCCTTGGGTTATCCACTGGTGGTTGAAGAAATGATGACATCTGGAGAGCCTAGGAGGAATACACATGATCGACTTTGTGTTATCGCAGATGCTCTGCGTAATCCTCCTCCTAATATCGGAGACATGCTGACTTTTGCCAGAATCCTGGCGGATACGCTTGATGAAGTTGCATCCGATGCATTTCCAATAGTGTCATCCCGGTCTAAGATTCGCTTCCATGAGAGAGATTATTCTCACTCTAGTCATGGCAGGCGTAATCGATTACCACCAGGATCAGTTCGGCATGACAATGCCAGGCGAGTTGGAAGCTCCCGTGATCGAGATGGTGTGCTTGTTCATTCTCGCCTGAGACCACGAGTTGTATCTCCTCAGGGTGAGGTCGCCCGCGACCAAATTGAAAGTCATAGATTCCTCCGTAGTTCCTATTTTAGTTGTAAAGCTTTTTCTCAAGGCCTTCGTGCTGTGGTCTGGCTGGACAAGTTTAAATCAGGAACGATCGAGAGATTTGATGGAACTCAGAATCCATCCGAGTTCCTCCAAGTCTACATCACTACCATTCAAGCGGTAGGCAGAGATGACCGCGTCATGGCAAATTATTTGCCAACTGTCCTCGCAGGACCAGCGAGAACCTGGTTGTTTATCAGTTAGAGGGATCGATCTTCAATTGGGAAATGTTGTGTGATGTAATACTCAACAATTTCTAGAATTGTTACCAGAAGCCTGGTAAGGAGGATGACCTTCATCGTCTACGCTAGACTTCTACAGAAACTCTTCGGCAATTTGTCAAGAGATTTGTTGGAGTGAGAAACACTATTCCAAACATATCTGACAACTCCGTTATTAGGGCATTCAAACATGCCGTGTGATATTGGAGGTTCACCAAAGATCTACTTATCCATCCACCTCGGTCAGTGGCCGATCTTTTCGACATGGCTCACCGCTATTCTGATGTGGCCGAGGCCATCGAATGGAATAGGATGGTGGATAAAGGAAACTTTCCGCCTCAGCCAGGTCTCAAAGATGACAAAAAGAATGATTCCAGCAAGAAGCCTGAATCATCGTCTGGTGGAAGATCGAAGAAGTCCAAGAAAAGTAGGTTTGGATAGTACCAAGAGATCGCCATCGCCAAGAAATCACCACCAGGGAAAGGTAACAAATTTCCATTTAAGAACAAAACTTCTTCTAGTGGCCACGATAGCGACCAGTCGGGAAAACAAACTAACCTGCAGGGAAACAAGAAATGGTGTCCGTTCCACAATTCTTCGGGACACGATCTTAAGAACTGTTGCAATTGGTTGAAGCAATTGGATGACTTCTACCAAGGAATCAGACCAATGCCAACCATACCAAAAAAAAGTTCTGGCCTGCAGAATTAGAGACGCTGATGGAGATGAAGAAATGTCTTTCCAGGTACCCCAAAACCATGTCAATATTATTTTTGGTGGTTCCTCTTCTTTTGCTTTTAAGCGTCAATTCAAAACTTTTTACTGCGAGGTAAATGAAGCTGGGGCTCCCCTTGGTGAGCCTCAATATCCTCATTGGTCAGAAACTCCTTTAACCTTAGATCGTGCTGATTGTCCTGTTGGGCTCACGCGACCATTGAGGCTTCCTCTGGTCATTACATCAATAATAAGCAATGCTCGAGTCGAAGGGTTCCTATCGACGGGGGCAGTTCCTTGGAAATTTTATTGGTCAAGGCACTGGACGAGATACAAATCCCTCGTTCGAAGATTAAACCCATAATTCATCCGTTTTATAGGATAATACCTGGTCCCTCAAATGATGCCAATGGGACATGTTGTGTTACTGGTAACATTGGGAGAACCTGACAACTTCCGAACAGAATTGATTACCTTTGATGTAATTGATTGCGATTCGGCGTATAACACTATTTTTGGCAGGCCAACTCTTACTAAGTTCATGGAGGCAATGCATTATGCTTATCAGTGCGCCAAGTTGCCGAGCCCCAATAGTGTTATTTCGGTTCGAGGCAGTCGGAACATGGCTCTTACTTGTTATCCGTTATCTCTGGAGTTGGTGGATCAGCTTCCCCTTCGGGATGTTCAGATTGCGACCACGGCCTCAGATACGATCAAAGTTGCCCTGCGACCAGATGAGAAAATAAAGCAAGTTCCGTTGTACCCAGATGATCCATCCAGAACCATTCGGATTGGATCAGGCCTGGACGACAAATAGGAACTCGAGCTCGTTACTTTCCTTTGGGCTAACACAGATGTGTTTGCGTGGAAGCCATCCGACATGCCTGGAGTCCCAAGGGAGGTAATTGAGCATAGGTTAGCAATTCGACCTGGACAGCGACCAATAAAGCAAAAGCTCAGACGCTTTGCTATTGATCAGTAAGAAGCCATTCGTTCGGAGTTAGACAAACTCCAGAAAGCAGGATTTATTCACGAAGTCGATCATCTTGAGTGGCTTGCAAATCCGGTCATGGTCCTAAAGTCAAATGGTAAGTGGCGCATGTGCGTCGATTACACCAGCTTAAACAGTGCCTGTTCAAAGGATGATTTTCCCCTTCCCCGCATCGATTAGTTGGTTGATTCTACAGCGGGTTGCGAACTGATGAGCTTCCTGGATGCTTACTCAGGGTACCATCAAATTAGCATGGCAGAAGAAGATGAAGAGAAAACTGCCTTCATCACACTATTTGGCACTACTGCTACGTCAGATTGCCATTTGGTCTCAAGAACGCCGGTTCCAAGTACTAGTGATTGATGCAAAAGACCTTTCTTTCCCAGATGGGGTGTAATTTCGAAGTTTACATTGATGATTTGGTTGTAAAAAGCTTGAAAAGTTTGAATCATTTAGATGATCTTGCTGAAACCTTTGTAACCTAAACAAGCATAGAATAAAATTGAACCCAAAAAAGTGTTCCTCTGGGGTTTGTTCCGGTAAACTATTGGGTTTCCTCATTTGTTCGAGGGGAATTGAAGTTAATCTTGAAAAAATCAGGGCCATTGAGCAAATGAGGTCTCCTTCAACCATGAAGGATGTCCAGGACCTGACAGGTCGCATGGCGGCTTTAAGCCGTTTCATATCGCAGCTAGGGGAATGAGGACTTTCTTTAAGGCTCTTCGCAAACACAATGGCTTTACCTGGTCAGATGAAGCCGAGAAAGCTTTTCAAGAGGTTAAAACATATTGTCTAGTCCGCCAGTACTGGTCTCTCCGAATTTAGGGGAGCCAGTACTTCTTTATTTGGCGGCCACTCCTCATGCGGTCAACGCTATTTTGGTTGCGGAGAGAGAGGGTGTACAACAACCAATCTACTACGTAAGTGAAGTGCTTCATGGTCCAAAGGAACATTACCCTGAGGTCCAAAAGATACTTTACGCACTTCTGATGGCTTCCCGTAAGCTACGACATTACTTCAAGATTACCGTGCCTTCGTCCTTCCCATTGGGAGATATTATCTGGAACCCGGAGAAATTTGGTCGTATTGCGAAATGGACAGTGGAACTTGGAGAATTTGACATCCTTTTCACCTCTCGCGTAGCAGTTAAATCTCAAATTCTTGCAGACTTTGTGGTCGAGTGGACTAATCCCGACCCTCCTGCGCAAGAATCCAAGGATTTACAATACACCGACCATTGGACAATGTATTTTGACGGTTCTCGTAGTTTCAACACTCGGGGGCTGGAGTGGTCTTAATCACACCTCAGGACAACCAACTCAAGTATGTCATTCAATTACACTTTGTTGCGACTAACAACATAGCAGAGTATGAAGGTCCTATTGCAGGGCTCTAGGCAGTAAGATTCCTCAGAGTCCATCGGCTAGTGGTGAGGGGAGACTCACAGCTAGTTGTAAACTAGGTAAACAAGGAGTATAGCAACTCCGATGAGACAATGGCTCATTACCTGGGGGAAGTGAGGAAATTGGAAAAAAACTTTAGTCATTTTGAAGTCCAATATATCCAGCGAAAGGACAATATACTCGCAGACCAATTATCAAAAATTGGGTCCTCACGCATATCCGCTCCGGTAGGAGTGTTCTTTGAACACTTAAAACACCCTTTGATCATGGCTTCGATCGAGGATGAACAAGTGATAGTTTGTGTCACCAACCTTGGACATGAAGGAGATTGGACCCGACCATTGTGGATCTATCTCGAACATGGGACCTTGCCCAAGGATGAAGCTGAAAGTGATCGGTTAATTCGAAAAGCGCGATTGTATAAACTCATTGATGGAGTTTTAGACAGAAAGGGTACTCAAGGAGTATTCATGTGTTGCATATCACAGGAGGAAGGCAATTCCCTCTTGAAAGAAATTCATGATGGTGTATGTGGTGCACACACGTCATATCGAACACTGGTCGGAAAAGCATTCCAATAGAGTTTTTACTGGCCTTTGGCACTTTATGATGCCAAGCATTTGGTCAAGACATGCCCGCAGTGTCAACTTCATGCAAGGCAAGTTCATCAGCTTGCATATGCTTTACAAACTATTCCTTTAACATGGCCTTTTGCGGTCTGGGGAATAGACATTGTGGGTCCTATGCCCCAAGTGGTCAATGGATACAAGTTCCTATTCATAGCCATTGACACATTTACCAAGTGGATTGAGGCTGAACTAGTCCACAATGTTACCGCCGCCACGGCGAAGAAATTCTTTCATAAGAATATTGTCACACAATTTGGTGTTCCAAGTCGTCTAATTACCGACAATGGCTCCCAGTTCGTTAGTGGTTTCTTTTTGGACTATTGCGACGACATTGGAACCAAAGTGTGTTTTGCCTTTGTAGCTCATCCACAGAGCAACGGTGCCGTTGAACGTGCCAACAGGCAGATATTACAAGGCATCAAGAAACGTGTTTTTGATCACCTTAAGATGTGCTCGAGGGCTTGGGTAGATAAACTCTACTCCGTTCTATGGGCACTATGCACTACTTGTAGTTGGGCTAGGGTGAGACACCTTTTCAACTAGTATATGTTGCAGAGGCTGTCTTACCTATGGAAATTCATATTAGGTCTGTTCGTGTGAATCAATTTGATCATTCTGATCAACACGAACAACATGCCCAAGATATTACTCTCCTTGAAGAGAAACTCTAGTCATTTATTTGATATATCATGTTCAAGACATTTTCGGATATGATGTATAAGCCTGTGCCCTAGCAGCCACTATGGTTGTAGACGGACAGCTTCCTGTACGACAGAAGGTTGCGGGCACAGAGCCAGTTTATGATCGCAGTACTTACGCAGTCATGAGGTCGCAGGCTATGCGAGGTCAGAAGGTCGTTGACTATGCTCGACCAAAATAGCCTAGGAGTGTTCGAAGCATTTATCGGACACGTTCTCAGGATCAAGGTAACTTCTCCCACGTATGAAGAAAACCACTGGGAGGTTAGCATATATGGTTATCTATAATTGCACGTACTTAACCGGCGAAGAGATAAGTGTAGTTATATAAACTGCACTATGACAACTGTCAAAAACCCCGTCACATTGGCATTCTTTCATTCAGTATAAAAGGATGACTGATGTACGATATAGGGGGACGGTAGACAAAAAAAGCATCCAACAACGGCCATCTACAGATTAAGAAAACATAGATTTAGTAGTCTATAGACAGAAGTATAAAGATAGATTATCTCCTGTGACAATCTCTCCCCTGTAAACTCTTTTACATATAGTGAAATCACAACAGGACGTAGGGCTATTACTCCTTCCATCGAGGGCCCGAACCTGTATAAATCTTCGTGTTCCTATTTCATTGCTTATCTTAACAGACCTGAGGGCACCCTAAAAGGTCTCACATACAACTCACAAATCTGCATAAGATCGACTAAGGACCCTGAGTCTGAATCGTCGACATATATACATCCTGCGGCACTGGCGCTCTTCGACCATGCTGAGAAGTAGAATCGTTGAAAGAGCTTTACACTGGGTAGCACTCCGACAAAGGCCTCGCATAGGTGCTGGAAAATCGCCAGGATCAAAATGGCGTTGGGATGAAGGTTCACCAGCTCCAACCCATAGTGCACCAGGACATCCTGAAGGAACTTGCTTTCTTGGAATCGAAACCCACATCGCAAGAACTCTTCAAAGATTACCAATTTGTTCTCACGAACAACTGGGGTTTCCTCATTCTTTCCCGCTGGCCGCCAGTTGATTATCAACCGCAGGGGGAGAATCTCTTCTTTTTCAAGCACTGTCAAGTTCTCCTCACTATCCATGAGCTCCAGTGATAACCGATCGCAAGTCAATGCCACATTGCGGCTACCTCGGACCGAGATAAGGCCTTTGGGGCCAGGTAACTTGCTGCACTGATAGGCATAGTGTGTCTCCATCATAAATTTAGCAAGAGTTGGCCTGCCAAAAATCGTGTTATAAGCCGAATCACAATCAATTACGTTGAAAGTAACTAACTCTGTTCGGAAATTATCCGGTTCACCCAGCGTGACTAGGAGCACCACCTGTCCCATCGGCATCATCAAGGGACTACGAATTATCCCCTAAAATGGAGGATTATGAGTTTGATTTTTGAGCGAGAGATTTGCATCTCGTCCAATGCCTTGACCAGTAAAATGTCCAAGGAACTACCTCCATCTATCAGGACCCTTTCGACTCTCGCGTTACTGATAATTGGTGTAATGACCAGAGGTAATCTCAATGGTTGAGTAAGCCCAACAGGACAATTAAAGCGATCAAATGTCAAAGGAGTGTCCGACCAACGGGGGTATTGAGGTTCGCCAAGGGGAGCTTCCGCTTGGTTAACTTCTCAATGAAACGCTTTAAACTATCGTTTAGAAACAAGAGGAGGAACCTCCAAAAATGACATTAACATAATTACGAGGTACCTGGTAGGACATTTCTTTGTCCCCGTCGGTGTCTCTAAGCTCGCAAGTCTGCTCTTTCGATGGCAAAGTTGGCATCGGCCCAATTCCCTGGTAGAAGTCATCTAGTTGCTTCAACCATCTCTAGCAATTCTTGAGGTCGTGTCCCGGAGAGTTGTGGATCGGGCACCACTTCTTGCCTTCCTGCGAGTTAGTTGGTTTTTCTGGCTGGTCAGCATTGCGACCAACAGATGCAGTTTTATTTTTAAATGAAAACTTATTACCTTTAGCTGGCGGCGGCTTTTCCGCGACTGCGACCTCACGGTACTGTCCAATTCGATTCTTTTTGGACTTCTTCGACTTTCCTCCCGATGAAGACACCGGCTTCTTGCCTGCATCCTCTTTTTTCACGTCTTTGAGACCTAGTTGGGGTGGTAAATTCCCTTTATCCACCATCCTATTCCATTCAACGGCCTCGGCCGCGTTTGAGTAGCGATCAGCCATATCAAAGAGATCGGCTACTGAGCGAGGAGGGTGGATAAGTAAATCTTTAGTAAACCTCTGATATCGAACAGCGTGTTTAAACGCCCTGATAACGGAGTTATCGGATATATTTGGGATGGTATTTCTCACCCCGACAAACTTTTTGACAAATTATCGAAGAGTCTCTGTAGAGGTTTGTCGTAGACGATGAAGATCGTCTTCTTTCCCAAGTTTTTGATAACAATTCTGGAAATTGTTGAGGATAGCATCACAGAACATTTCCCAGTTATATATCGAACCCTCGAGCTGATTGAACAGCCAGGTCCTTGCCGGTCCCTCAAGGACCATCGGCAAGTAATTGGCCATGACGCGATCATCCCCACCAGCCGCTTGGATAGCGGTGATGTAAATTTGAAGGAACTCCGACGGATTCTAGGTCCCATCAAACCTCTCAATAGCACCTGGCTTGAACTTATCCGGCCAGACAACTGCACAGAGGCTGGGCAAAAAAGCTTTACAGCCTACATAGGGACTGTAGAGAGTTCCGCAGTTTCCAGCATAACCACGAGTGATTCACGATGGAGACGCGCCATGTGGCCCCAGACGAGAATGCACGGGAATCCGATCTCGATCACGAGAACTTCCCACACGCCTGGATTTGTCATGCCGAAGCGATCTAGATGGTAATCGATTACGCTTGCCATGACTAGAGTAGGAATACTCCTTTTCATGGGAACGTATCGTAGACAGGGAGGAAGCTGTAGGGGTTGCATCAAATGCGACCTCATCCAGATTCTCCACCAGGACCCTAGCAAAAGCCTGTTTTTCCGCATCTATGAGGGTAGGAGGATAATTACGCAAGACCTCTGCGATAGATCGAAGTCGGCCATGCGTACTTCTCTTTGGTGCGCCAGATGTAATCATCTCTTCATCCGCTAGTAAATGCTCTGGTGGTAAAGAAGGCATCTGGTCGCGCCTGCGACCATGTGGGCGACAGGAGGAACTAGGGGCGGCGTCATAACGAGACTGCGCATTTTGCAGAGCCTCTAGGGCTGTTCTGCGGAGTTCATTATCTTGTCGCTCACGGTCTTGGTCCTCCTTCTGCTTGTGTTCTTGTTCCTCCTTTTGTCTACGCTCCTGTTCTTCCCTAGCAATCTGCTGATCGGGGTTTTCCACCGACAAGGTAGTGAATTCTCTGGGGAGCAAAGCTACAGAAAGAGTGAACATCTCTGTTTGCTCTGAATCAGACTCGAAATCAAAGAGAGAATGGAGGTTGTCAGGATCAAACCTCCCTGGACTGAGTTCCTAGTCACTGCCATCCTGGTCCCCGACAGGGACGCATGGTGACCGAGATTCGATCTTGCACACGGTGGAACTGACATCAATTTCTGGACCGGTCTCTTCCATCCCCTGGTCGATGGACATGACCCGAGTAGGGGAAGACGTGTCCTCCTGACATTCCTTTGGAATGTCTTCGCAATCGACCTCTTCGATTGGAACGGGATCGCTAGGCAAAGGCATCTGTATATGGGCATAATCGTCGAGATCGAAGTCATTCTCGGAATCATATGCTCCAGACATGGCTCACCAAACCTCCGGATGAAGGGAAAGCACCTTGAGAAAAGGCCCCACTGTGGGTGCTAGCTGTCGACGATTTGGGCTCGGGGTCCTTGGTCGATCTTATGCAAATTTGTGAGTTGTAGGACCTTTTAGGGCGCTCCTCCGGAAAGGTAGGATGAGTAATGTCTGTACGGGCACAAGAGAATTTATACAGGTTCGGGCCCTCGATGGTGGCAGTAATAGCCTTACGTCCTGTTGTGATTTCACTATATGAAACAAGATGTTTACAAGAGGGAAGAAGAGATGATCACAGGTGAAGATCTCTTCAATGTTAGTGTTTATCTAATTATGTCTAAGTCTTCAGGTTTGTTGGATGCCTGGTAGTGCTTGTATGCTTAACCTTCCTTTAGAACGTGCATTGACCACCCTTTTATACCGACCAAAAGGGCGCCAACGCGAAACGACCTCGAACGGTTACTAGGATGCAGTTTCGTTAATTGCACTCAACTTCCACGTAGGCTTAACACGTGCAATCAAGGGATAACCGCACATGTTAACCTCCTGGCAGTTGTCTTCATACGTGGAAAGATCCTCGTGATTCTCAGGATATGCCTGTTCAAAGGGTTAGGCCTTCCCGGATTATTCTGGGCGCACATAGTCAACGACCCTCTGACCGCGCACTCTCTGCAATCTTCTGACCGCACACTGCCTGTGTTCTCATGATCGCGCAAGGGCTGCGATCATGAATTATCTTTTTGTCCGCGCCCTTTAGGCCGTCTAAGACCATAGCGACGAACTTATAGACACACATCTAATCTGATTCTGTCTTTAAACCAGACGTGTATTATTTTGAACTAGCTTGGGTGATAATCCTCGTCAAGTTTTGAAGGGGACTTGGTCCCAAAGGCCCTATGGGCACAGTGAGACTTTCCCCAGAAGAGAGATGATCCAAAGAAGGTGATGAAGATGTAGCTGGATGGGTTGCAAGGGCGGAAGAAAGGGGCAATGTGGCCGCCCAGATCTCTACCCCCTTCAGCGTTTTTGGTGAAGCACCACCAGAGGATCCTTCGTCATTTTTGGATCTCTTCTTCGGAAGGATCATCTGCTCAATGTCGACTCCTATTTCTATTTCTTCCTCATCACTCTTGACAATCTTCTTAGAGTCTTGGTTCGCCATTAAGATGAAAGTGAAAGAGGGAATGTGAAGAGAGGAGTTAGAAGCGGTTTCTAAAAGAACTTTGCCAAAAGGGAAGCTTGTGAGTTTTAGAACTCAAAGGCTTTGCTATTTATAGAGCCTAGAGGCGACGGTTCAGGTTGGCGCTTGCCTCGAGTTCTTACATGCACTTACGGCTTTTTCCTTGGTTAAATAGTCAATAACTTCATGATTACCTATCAAGAAAAACCCAGAGATTTTCTAGGAAAAAAAACCGCCACACGGCGTACAGTGCCAACTAAAGAAGTGGAAGCGTTGGGTTACATATCCGATGAAGATTAAATTTGACGTAATAATCCTTTTATCTCTTCAAATTTGGGGGCTAGCTGACGAGGATTGTCACCCGAGCTAGTCATTTATTTGATATATTATGTACAAGACATTTTTGGGTATGATATATAAGCCTGTGCCCTAGCAGCCACTATGGTCGCAGACGAACAGCTTCCTGTACGCCAGAAGGTCGCGGGCGCAGAGTCAGTTTATGATCACAGTAATTGCGAGGTCATGAGGTCGCAGGCTTTGCGCGGTCAGAAGATCGTTGACTGTGCGCGACCAAGATAACCCAGGAGTGTTCAAGCCTTTACTGAACACCTTCTCAGGGTCAAGGTAACTTCTCCCACGTATGAAGACAACCGCCAGGAGGTTAGTATGTGCGGTTATCTATAATTGCACAAGCTTAACCGGCAAGGAGATAAGTGTAGTTACACAAACTGCACTATGACAACCGTCCAGAATCGTTTCGCATTGGCATTCTTTCATTCAGTATAAAAGGATGGTTGATGCACGATACAAAGGAGGGCGGACAACGCTTGAAGACTTAGATATAGTTAATAGACAGAAGTGCAAAAGAGAGATTATCGCCTGTTAAAATCTCTCCTCCCTGTAAGCTCTCTTATCCGCATAATGGAATCACAACAGGACGTAGGGCTATTACTCCCACCATCGAGGGCCTGAACCTGTATAAACCTTCGCGTCTTTATTGCATTGCTTATCTTAACTTACCTGAGGACGCCCTGAAAGGTCTCACAAGTGGGACGGCAACAGAACCATGGACTGCTGAAGAGGCCGCCATGACCTTTTTCAACTTCAGCTGAAGCTGAAGTTGCACTTCCGCAGGATGTTGAAGAGGACCCTGCGACCATTATTGGTGGGGTGATACAAGATATCCAATCTATTGAACCCGCTAATAATGGATAAACTGAGGTCACAGCTATGACCACGACCATGGGGATAAACAAATAGGCAGGTACCTCTGCTCCCCTTCTGGTCGAAGAAATTGTGTCTCCCTCCTGTTCGGGAGAACAAGGAGAAGAGAGGACATAGAAGATGGTGGTCCAGTTCGCCGAAATCCAGCGCCTTGCTCCATATGTGAGCATTCATTCCCAATTCCTAGATAAAGTTGGGCAGGCGAGGGATAGCCTGGCTTCTACCAACCAAGCAGTTGGGTTCAGGGGCCTCCCAGAGAGGTACTTCGAAAAGTTCTTAGAGGTAAGTAAAAGTCTTTTACCTCACAACTTCAGGTGTTTCTTCTTGAATCTTCTTTAAATACTTCCTCTTTTGATCTATTTAGAACGCTGCTCATGATGCGGCCATGTTTGGCCTGCTGGTGGAGTAGTTCAAGGTCGCACAAGTAGAATGTGACAAGTTAAAGCAGTAAGTATCTTGCTTCAAACTCAGTCCCTCATAAACTTTATGTTGTCACAGGGAAAAATCTGCTTTGCTAGAGAAGATTGCTAATGAGTGTAACAGCAAGGAGGTGGCAAAAACTTGGTCGCACCCGAAACGGTCAAGCGCAATTGTGTAAGTAATAAACCGCTAGTGGACGGTTGAACATTGAGCGCTTGAGGGTCGAATTCCATGAGGAACAAGCGTATTCGTCTTTCTAGCTTAATGGATCACTGATTAAGTCTAAACGAGTTGGGAGTTTGTGTTTCAACAACTAATTCTACTACTAAATCTATCAATCTAGGGTTTTAAAGTTGGAATGAAAATCTAGGGTTTCAGGAGTTCCATAACCATCCGGCATAATTCTATCCAAGGTCTGAAGATTGTAAGTTAATTTCAATCATTTTCCAAGATAGATTAAGTTGTCAGTATGGTCGCTGGTACAACGGTTAGAGGATCGCTTTCACTATTATGTTTGGTGAGAGCCTCTCTCCTATTCAGGATCCCACGTCAAAGCACTAAGGACTCAAGAACTCTCCTAAATTCTTGCTAAGACTCAACTATTATGTCTGTTGCCGAAACAATAATTTAGGGTTTAGAGGAAGAAAACATTAGGAAATAACTCCAAAACTTGAGATAAAGACCAAATAAGAATCACATCTTCTGGATTAGGTCATCCCTAACCCTAGAGGAGATATATTCGCTAAAATCCATAATAATGCATAAATAAGAATAACAATTAAATAAAAACTCACTTGATTGCTTGAAAATTGAATTTTCCGTCCTTGCCGGCTTACAAAAGCAATAAAAATAGAGAAGGGGGTGCTACTAAACTAAAATTAAACTAAAAACTAAGCCCTAAGGCTTCTAAACCTAAGAAAAGAGATATAAGAAAGCATGTCTAATTGAGCCAAAAGCTTCTCTATTTATATAGTACATGGGTTAATGTACCCAAAAACAACTCCTTGACGTGTAGACAATGAAGCCTGGCTTCAAATGGTGTGAGAACGGATAAATCTGCTAAAAACCAACCAAATTCGACCAGTTCTAATCAAACCCTGCTAAAATCGACCAAAAGTGACCAATTCTGATCAAATACGACTAAAATCGACCAAATCTGGTAAAAACCAACCAAATTCGACCAGTTCCAAACAAATTCGATCAAAACCGACCAGTAAAAGCTGAGGAAACCAACTCGAACACGACCAGGACATGTGGTGTGTTCGCAGCCACACAAGTGTCATGACGAAAACCGATTCAAACACGACCATGACACGTGGTGTGTTCGCGGCCAAACATGTGTTGTAATGGAACCGAGTAAGACTCATTTTCAGCCACGTTGTGTTCAACCGGGATTATTTTTCGAGCAAGAGTCTTTGAGAGCCGCTCTTTTTTGTCGTGATGTGTTTGAACAGCTCTCTTTTTCACCCAGCTGTGTACAGATAAAGATTTTTCCCACCAAAATGTGTTCAACCAAGAATGTTGTCTGTGGAGTACTCGACCAGGACCTTTTTGCTTGTTTAGTTAGGTTTGTTGGTTGCACGCGGCTCAAATGTGGTCAAATTCTTCCCAAATTTGGCAGATTTGATCCCTGAAATATGATGAACACAACCATGAAAGTAATTTGTAAAAATAATCAAATTTTATGCATAAAATGTTGCATCAAAGGAGTTTTAAGCATGATTTTGCATGTTTTCAATACTAAACCTAGGGTAAAATGCTACCAAGTTAAAAAAAAATTCCCCCAAGCTAGTATTTTTCTTGTCCTCAAGCAAAGAATGTGAATGATGTTTCCAAAAATTGAGAAGCTTTGGTTTATCTGATTTTTAATAAACAATTTTCTGAAACACATCACGTCTATGCATATGAGGCAATTGATCTAAGCAATTTAAACTTTCCAAATACAAATATAAAGATTATAAAATTTCAACCTTAGAAAAGAGAGAGCTTAATCAATTAAATTGTCTTGGCAATCTTCTTTCAAATAGGATTTAGAATAAACTATACAAAGGAAACACTCGTTATGCTACAATTAATACAAAGTTGCTAGAGTGCCCTTTAGAGAAAAATTAAAACACTTATATTTCTATTTTTTTGTTATTTTTATTTATTCACTTTTTTTTATTTTTCTTCTTCAACTTTTTCGTGCTCTTGACCAGAATGTTTTTACTGGATCATTCTGTTGCGGCTAGAGGAGACACAACTGAAGATGCTTACTTAAGTGCACTTACAGAAAGGCAGTTTTGTCGGTATCCCAAGCCCCTGCAAGCAATCTCAATGCTCCGTATACGTTACATGAGACTAGACAAAGCCGCATCTTAAGCAACCATTTTATTAAAATATTTTTTTGTGTGCAGAAGTTAAGTAAATCTTCCCTTCCCCAACTGGTCGATGATTCACCACCGCCTCCCCCCAGTGGGTCGATTATACTTTACTCTTACACGTTTTTTTATTTTTAAAGAGAAGGGCAATTAGCAATCTAGGCATAAAAAGTGACATAAGAGAGTTAATTCCAAAAAATAGTTTATTAGAAATCTTCAATTTGGACAAAAGTCAATTGCAATTTGATAGACAAGTTCAAGCTTTACTGGTATGGAAATTTTTAAGAGAGCTAAGTTCAATAGATCATATGCAAAGATGTGATAGAATAGTCATCTAATTGATTAAAAATCATCTTAAAAACCATGCATTCCAAGTGATAAATCTTTTTTTTTTATTCTTCAATTTATGATGGAATACGGTGGAATGATGATTCGCTGAAGTCTAAGCTAACGGTTAAGTGAACACCCCAAGCTAAATCAGGCATTGTCCTCAATGTATGGAGAGAGATACAGATTACCGTTTGCGGTCATGGTTCATGGAGGTAGATGTTGTGGAATATGCCGTAGTGAAAGAGGATGTTGTGGTCTACACAACTCCAACGGTGTAATCCAAGGCGTCGCAAGTGAAAACTTGAAAACAAAAAAAAAGAAACAAAAAAGAAAAGGAAAATAAAAAGAAATACTTACGTACCTTGGAGATCACTCGTTGGCAGCCGATGGAGGAGAATGGTAGAACTGTGGCAATGTATAGGATGGATAGGTAGGTGGTGGATAGGATTGTGGGGAAAGTCCGTGGGTGTGGAGATGGTCCCCGTAGTGGGTAAGTGTACCTGGAAATGTGCCGTCCGGGAGGATGTGGCCTGCGTGTACATGATAGTTGTAGAGGCGATCTACGCGGCCTATGAGGTGATCCATCCTGGAATCCATCGTAGCCCTGTTTCTGCAAATTCCGACCTAAATTCAGAGAGACTAGTGCACAAGGACTCTATGGAAGCGTGCAGAGCGGCAATATTAGTCGCTGTCAGTTTGTTAGACTCAGTAGCTCATGAGGAACAAGGATCAGATGAGCTAGGTGGAAGCATTCTCCAATTTTTCTCATTAGATAAGCAAGTCCAAGAAATATCGGGCAAAAGGATAGAGGGAATTCCATTAATAATCCAACAAAAAGAATTCTCTTCCCTCCTACAAAACCCCATTGAAAACAATGCATTCAAGTCTAGGGTGGCTGCGGGCATAGATTCTTGATAATCAGTAGCATTAAACCCTAAGGTGGATGCTATGTGAGTGATTAAGTCACCTAATACTATGGGTGAGGTTTTGCATAAATCCTTGTTGATACTTTCAACACGATTGGCAAAATAGGCTACTGATGAAATATGAATTTTGGCTAACATTGCCCACAAAAATTCGACCTCAGTTTCTAAAACTTTATCCTGATTACTGTTACAGCCCAAAATTGTCCCGACCATAAGACCCTATAAATAGCAAAAGGTGGGATTGCCAATTTTGGCTGCCTTTGATTTACTAGGTCAAAAAAGAGGTTGCCCTTCCTTGGCTATATCACTCCAAATTTTATCAGGGGTGCAAATAATAGAAGCATGAAAAGTTCCCCCGGGTTTTAACCCTAAGAGATTTGCAAATTCATCAATTGAATAATCATAATCTACATTTGCAAACCTAAATCTAACACCTTCAGCTTGATTGGGAGGAACACGTATAGTGTTTTGTTCATAGGAGGCTACAATCTCCCAAACGACTTCGCGAAAAGTCAGAACCGAAACTCCTATAAGCGTGTCCCAACCCACATTACTAAGTAGGCATAGAATATCATCTTCTATTCCTAGAGATCTAATGGCATGAATATCCAAAAATCTAGTAGGCCATAAGGGTCTGTTCTCTAAGTGCATGAAACGAGCAATATGATCAGGGTTTGTAAAGTAAATGTGCGGAAAATCAGGATCCGAGAAAGTTTGACGAGATATACCGCGTATGCGCTTCGTAACCTTCTTGATGTTGCATCGAGGAGTCGTCATTGCCGTAGAAAACTTCAGATCCAGGGGTGTCGAGGCGTGAGGAGCCGGAATCCGCGATTAGATTGAAGTTTGAACAGTTGGATTTGGAAATCTAGGACTAGGTATGTGTAGGTTTTAAGGAGTTTGAGGGGCTCAACAATGGTGTTTGGCTGTTTGGAGAGGATGGGATTCTTTAAATAGGGTGCTAGGTAGGAGTTGTAAAGGTTTGGGATGAGAGAAGTACAAAAAGAACTCAAAAAGATCACTTTCGGCCAAAAAAGACAAGGAAACCGAGCTTGGCACAACCACGGGCATGGGACATGCTCCGGGTCATGCTCTATTTTGGTTTTACCCGATTCGACTAGGTGGACGCACTGACAGGGCCACGACCACGAGCATGGGTCGTTTTGGTTCGGGCAAATTTTGTTTTTTTGATTTTTCGACCAACTGGTCGTACAGACAGCAGCACGACCACAAGCACGTATCGTGCAAGACCAAGGCACAAGACGTGCCACTGGTCGTGGTCGTTTCGATTGAAAAGCAAAGTTTTTTTTATTTTTTTGAAAATTTCAACCCGAAGGCGCCATTGGTCGTGGTTGCCTCGGGAGGTTTTAGAAACTTTATTTCTTTTGAAGAAAAAAAATTCACCCGAGCTCGCCACTAGTCGTGGTCGAGGTTATGCCCATCTCGGGAGGTTTTTGAAAAACTTAATTTTTTTTGGAAAATTTTCTCCTGAATGCGGCAATGGTTGTGCTCGCCTTGGGAGTTTTGAAAAACTATTTTTTTGAAAATTCTCACCCGAACGTGGCACTTAATTTTTTTGGAAAATTTTCGCCCGAACGCAGCACTGGACGTGCTCGCCTTGGGAGTTTTGAAAATCTTTATTTTTTTTGAAAATTCTCACCCGAACGTGGCACTGGTCGTGGTCGATTCGGCCAGTTTGAAAACTTTTTTTTTTTCAAAAAGAGTCGGCACTAATCTACGAAAAACAAGTTTTGGGGGTCAAATGGTGTTGGAATTGAGTTATTTTTGCGCCGTTGCATTCATAAAGGAGAGAACTGCATGTTAGTGTACCGGGTTGCCTCCTAGCTAGCACTCGTTTAACGTCCTACTCAACGGAACGTCCTCGGCCATTTAGAAATATGTAGAATTGAAAGAATTGACTGAGTTCAGCGTACTTTCCTGGTCTCCCGCATTGTAAAGCTTGATACGGTGCATGTTTACCTTAAAACTGGTGCGGTCTTGTCCTCGAAGGTCTACGGCACCATACGGGAAGACTTTTTCTATCGCATATGGCCCAGTCCATCATGATTTCAATTTTCCTGGGAACAGTTTCAACCTGTATTAAATAGTAAAATCAAATCACCTGGGTTGAACTCACGGTTGAGGATCCATTTGTCGTGCCACTTCTTTGTGTTGTCTTTATAGATCAAGGCACTTTCGTAGGAGTTGTTCCAAAGCTCTTCTAGTTCATGCAATTCAAGGATTCACCTTCGCCCCACTTTGTCGAAGTCCCAATTGGGTTCTTTTAACGCCCATAACACCCTGTGTGACAATTCAACAGGCAAATGACAGTTTTTACCAAATACAATTTTGTAAGGCGTCATACCTAGCGGAGTCTTGAATGCAGTGCGATATGTCCAAAGGACATCTAGAAGTTTGAGTGCCCAATCCGTATGAGACAGTGCCACTACCTTCTGCAAGATCGTCTTGATTTCTCTATTTGAGACTTCAACCTATCCACTAGTTTGAGGGTGATATGCAAGAGCAACTTTATGAATAACCCCATATTTTATCAACAATTTCTGAAATTGGTAATTAGTGAAATATGCACGACCATCACTAATTACTGCTCACGGTATACCAAATCGGGGAAGATGACTATTTTGGAAAGCTTGATCACATATTTTGATTCATTTGTTCATGTAGCAACAGCCTCTACCCACTTTGAAACATAATGAACCGCAACTAAGATGTAGTAGTCACCCATAGAAGATGGAAAAGGTCCCATATAATCTACTCCCCATACATCAAAAAGCTCAATTTCAAGAATGTTTGTTAAGGGCATTTCATGTCTTTTACTCAAATTCCAGAATGTTGGCAAGGGTCGCATTTTTGCACAAAGTCATAAGCATCTTTAAATAAAGAAGGCCAAAACGAACCTAATTGCAATACCTTAGCCACTGTTTGTGAAGCTCTGGCGTGTCCACCACATGGAGATGAGTGAAAATGTTCAAGAACACTTTGAATCTCGTGGTCGGGCACGCATTGTCAAAAGATGTTGTCAACTCCCATTTTGAAAAGGTTTGGATTGTCCCAATAGTAGCATCGGATGTCGTGGAGGAAATGCTTTCATTATTTACTCATCAACCCTGGAGGAAGTTCATGGTTAAATAAATAATTTGCATAATTAGCATACCATGGTTCTTGTTGAATCAAGTAAAGGTGCTTGCCGGGTAAAGCGTCATTGATGTGAACGTCGGCGGTGTCGGTGAAGAGTCTCGAAAGATGATCGGCAACGACGTTCTCAGCACCTTTCTTATCTTTGATCTCCAAATCAAATTCCTATAGTAGTAGGATCCATCGCGCAAGTCGTGGCTGGGTTTCTATCTTGGTCAAAAGATACTTAAGAGTAGCATGATCAGTATGCACAATAACTTTTGAAATAATTAAATATGGACAAAATTTATCTAAGGCATATACTACAGCAACCAATTCTTTTTCAGTCGTAGTGTAATTACTTTGAGCATCATCCAAATTTTTACTTACATATTATATAACATGCAAAACTTTATTTGTTCTTTGCCCTAGAACAGCACCAATTGCATAATCACTAGTATCACACATCAATTCAAAGGGTTCATTCTAATTTGGGGGTTGTATGATGGGAGTAGTAGTTAATGAAAGTTTTAATTGATTAAAGGCATAAAGACATTTTTCATCAAAATCAAAAGGTGCATCTTTACCAAGAAAATGAATGAGAGGTTTAGCAGTTTTGGAAAAATCCTTAATGAAACGACGGTAATAATCTGCATGTCCCAAGAAACTGCGTATGCCCTACACGTTCGTTGGTGGACTTGCTATGACTTCAATCTTTGCCTGGTCGACTTCAATCCCTCATTCAGAAATCCTTCTTGAACCATCAATTGGCACTTTTCCCAATTTAGCACAAGGTTTACTTCTTCACACTTGCATAGGACTCGAAAAAGATTTTGTAGACAGGCATCGAAAGAGGAACCATAAATGCTAAAATCATCCATAAAGACTTCCATTATTTCTTGGATTAAATCTGAAAAGATAGCCATCATACATCTTTGAATGGTTGCAGGCGCGTTACATAATCCAAACGGCATTCGCCGGTAGGCAAACGTACTGAAAGGATATTTAAATGTCGTCTTATCTTGATCATCGGGATGAATTGGGATTTGAAAGAACCCTGAATACCTGTCAAGAAAGCAAAAATATGCATGTTTGGCTAATCTTTTCAACATTTGATCAATGAAAGGTAATGGAAAGTGATCCTGTTGGGGGAATCCCCAGCGGTCCCACGAAGTCCCAAGGAGTCCCCGGTGAAACCCGGTGAGACCCGGCGAGATCCGGAGGGTCACCGGGCGCCCGGTGAGATCTGGAGGGTCTCCGGAACCCTGGTAAGACCCGGAGAGTCACCGGGCCCCCGGTGAGATCCGGAGCGTCACCGGGCGCCCGGTGAGATCCGGAGGGTCTCTGGGAACCCGGTGAGATCCGGAGGGTCTCTGGGAACCCGGTGAGATCCGGAGGGTCTCCGAGAGCCCGGTGAGATCCGAAGGGTCTCCGGGACCCCGGTGAGACCCGGTGAGGCCCGGAGAGCCTCCGGGCTCCTGAAGAGTTGTTGCTGACCGTGGGGCCTCTAGGAAGCCCGTGGCGCCACGTGTCGAGCATCCAGGCCATCCATCAGGCCAAAGGACGTCTTCGCCCTTCCATCCAACGGTCGCAGCGAGGGCATTTTTGTCTTTTGTATTTCTTGGGGGCTATATATACCCCTCTTGTACCCTTTTTCAGGGATTCCAATTCATTTATATTCACTCAACATTCGGTTCTCTCGGAGACCTCTCCCTGAGAGCTCACCTCCCCAGCGGACTCGCGTCCGGAGAGAGCCAACAGGACTAGGGCCCCCACTGGGACCCGAACCTGTATAAACCCCTGTGTCACTTTCTGTGTTGCCCGGCGGGAGGAGACCAGTAACTCGGTCTGCTCGCGCCGCTGTACTCGTGCTGCGCACGTCCGAACCTGCCGGGGTATCCGTAATACCACGACAATTGGCGCCGTCCGTGGGGACTTCGCGACGAATCGCCATGGCTCCCGCAACCACCAGAGCTCAAGCCCTCTCATCTCCCGAGGGCCCTGGTCCCAGCAATCCGGCTCCGCCTCCGCGAGATGAGGCCTCCGCGGCCTTGCCCCCCGGGGGCGCGCGGGGGGAGGACCCGCTTCCTCCGCCCGCGGCCTCCGGCCAAAGGGTCCTCGTTTCTAACCCGGTGACCGCGACCGAGCTTGCGGGGCCTAGTGCGTCCCAACTCTCCGGGGTGGTCTCCGGAGATTCTATGCTGGGGGCTTTGATCCAGGGCCAGCTTCGTACCCAGCACACCCTGGAGGAGCTGCTTCGCGTCCTGGCGAGACCCCTAGCTCCCGTATACCCGCCTCCATATCCGTTTATGGGGGCACCGCCCCAATACTTCATGGGGCACCCCGCCTTTGCAGGGCCTGGGATGTTTCCCGTTCTCGGAGGTGCGCCCGGGCCATGTCCAGCTCCGGGGATGCTCCTCGCGCCGGGAGGCCAACTCGCCTGAGCCCGAGAGCTTTCGAGGGCCGACGCCCGGAGCCGGCTCAACGCCCGCTCCCGCAGACGCCCCGGGACTCGAATCGCAACTACTTCCGCCGCCGCGCTGAGCACGGACCCGGCACGTGGCCCGGACCACGCGTCGGCAGTGTCCACTGGGACGGCGGCAAACGCGCATCAGCTCCCTCCCCCACCGGGGCCGCCCCTGCGGGCCCCCTGTAACATCCTGAGTTAGGGGTGAAAACTTCCTTTTTCATCAATAGCATGCATGCTTGTATCTGTAGTAATAGCCAGATCAGTATCTATCCTAAACCCTAAAATCTCCAAAATCTATCCTGTGACCTCAAATCAAGATCAGATTGTTCAGATGTGATCTATCAGTTACTCTGAACTTAAAAGTCTTCAGAACCTAGATCCAATTCTATCTCTAAATTCCAGATTTATCAACTTCTTCTGTTTTCGAAAACAGAAATACATTATATTACCTAAATACCCTAAGTTTCAGAAATACAGATTTAATCAAAATCTTGACCAAGTTCAGACCAGATTATTTCTGGAATATGATCATGGGTATGTCAATACCTTAAACTAAAAAGTTGACAGCCAGATTCTACCATCTAGACTCTTTTCACAAATCAGTCCAAGAATTATTGCAATATAGTCCTTATCTGATATCTGAAAACCTAGAAAGGTTAAAATCTCCAGATTAACTCCAAATTCAGAATTTCTTCGGCAAATCTTTTCTAGATGCTATTTGAAACAAGTTCTTCTTTTGTGCAGATTTCAAGATCTCATCCTAATTACCATAATTCGAAATCAATTAAAGCTCAGATTCAATTACCCTAAAAAAACCCTATTTTCAGTCTGTATCAAAGACTATTCAAATGTGCCAAATTTTATTAAATGTTCTTGCCAAATATTCTGTTGAATATAATCTGCTATATCAGTGAAATCAAATTCAGTTTAAACCTTCCAAAACTCCAGATTCGCAGATCAGTCCTTCTTCCAGATTTTTCTAAAAGCCAGAAAGGCAAAATGTTGCAAATCATCTTCAAATTCAAATCTAATTTAGGGAACACCTTCCAAATGCTTTTCAACACAAATTCTTCTTTTATGAGTATCTCAAAATCAAACCCTAAATCCCAGAATTCGAGATCAATAAGTTTCAGACCTATTTTACCCTAATCTACTCTGTTTTCAGTTCATATCAAAAATCATCCGAACATTTCAAATTTTATCTTCAATCTGTGTCAAATCATTTGTTGAATCAAGTTTACCAAAACAGCAGAATCAATTCCAGATCAAACCTTCCAAATCTTCAGATTTACAATTCAGTCCAAATCAAGAAAATCAATAATTGCAAATCAGCCCAAAATCGACCAGGCCAACTGCAGTGCACGACCAGGAACCTCGCCGTGCGTTTGCGCCGTGCACGCTCGCCGCCGGCCAAGTCCCGCTTGCATTTGTGCTCGTGCATACTTACTGTTGCTGTTGCGCACGCGTCCTCGCCCTAGCCATCGCCGTGGCAGCGCCGTTGAACAACATCTGCTCCTGTGCGCGACCAGCAGCAGCCATTGTCAGTATCTTCTTGCCACGTTACTTGCTTCACCAGCCTTTGTCGCCACCGACTTGCACCGCCCGACATTGATGAGACTCGATGTAGCACAGTTTCGCCTTGCCAGTGTACAGTCGCTTCACCGCTCGCCGTTGTTGCAGCTGCGCCCGGCAAATCTTGTCATCTGGCACAATTCCCTTGCTGCTATCTCTTTGCAAGCATCGCCCTGTGGCCTATATAAGCAGCCATACCCTGTGTCATCTCCCCTTCACCAGGACTTAGCCAATTTTGCAAAATCTCTCGCTGCAGTCGTCTTCTCCGGCGAGTCCAGATTGAGTCCTCACGGTGCCAGCACGCCCTGCTGCACCTCTCACCGAATTAACAGCACCAGAAGGTATATCTCATCTCCCTCATCGTGTTGTATCATTTAATTGAGCTCTTATGCACTTCATCGCCGGTGATCGCCGGAATTGCTGAAATCAGTGAAATGCCCTGTTCCAGTTGCACAAGTCAAATTAGCCCGAATTAGCCTTCGATTTAATAGACAAAAATGATCAGTGAGCTATTCTAAGCAAGCCTGTGAAGTTGAATGGTGAAATTGATCAAGAACTGGAGTTTTTCGCTAGCCCGAGCTTCACCAGCCGCCGGCGAATGTCGCCAACCTTCTCCGGTGATTCTCCAGCCAATTCGATCGTTCCAGAAGCTTTCTTATACCTTCTAGATGCTCTCCAAGCAAGGAATCGAGTTCAAACATCGTGTAGCCAAAACCCCCAATATCAGTGTCTTCTTCTCCGGCGTCGGCCACCGGAAAACCATTCCCGGCCGATCCAGCTCCAGAAACCTTGTCCACCAGATACGCCTTGATCTCCTGAGCAACTTTGCCTACTAGCTCGACTTCCAATTCGGCCTAAATCAGAAGATATAGCTATGCCCTAATTCCTGTCCAGTGCTGTGAATTGAAATTTCAGCCACCGAGTTCATCGCCGGTTTTCATCACTTTCCGGCCACCTCCTACCCTAGGTCCAGTTGAATGAATTGTTCCTGTTACTGAGGCCTACATCCCAGACAAAGTGGTGCATCAAATGGAGCCCTAGATCAAAAGTTGTGGCAAACCCTAGTTTCTGGCCATGTCAAGATCAATGCCAGACTATGTCAGTCAGTGGCATTAGCACTTTTCACTCCCTTCCAGATGTGCATTTTGGGCATAACTTTGTCCCTTAGATTCCTGAGGTTGTGATCAACATTTTCTTCTTCTATCACAACTTGATTTGAGCCCTTGAATTATATTTGCCGCTAAACCCTAGTTTTTGACACTATTCCAGTGCATGCCAGCCAATGGCATTGGCCTTGTTTACCCACTTCTGATTGTGTATTTTGAAAGCCACTTTGTCCATTGAATTTGTAGAGTTATGATCTACATTTTCTTCTACTGTCATAACTTGAGATAAGCTCTCTAGTTTTCCCTGAAGTTATGTCAGAATCTTGATCTGAATGTCAATCTGCTGACATTCGCTGTTCTTGATCAAACCAGCCTCAAACTGATGTTCTTATTGTAACCTTGAGATCCTAAGAGCATCTAACATCCATCCTTAGCCAAATCCTTAAAACCCTAGATCTCAACTTAGTTCAGCTTGTAATCTCAATTATCTCCAGTATCATTCAGTCACTCTTGTAAAGCATATCTGCATATAGATCCTAAAACATCTTAATATATAAGTAATATTTGTGTGTATTGTTTGGTTGTCATCGAGCAGATCTAGAAGCCGAGATCGAGGACTTCGCTGTTGACCCGTCATCAACTGCTGTTTCTTACGACGCGGAAGGCAAGTCATATCCTTGGTCATCTTGAACCTATATTTTAAATGTTGCTAAAACATAACCTTGAATATAGGCAATATTGCATGTGAAAGATTGGAAATGGTTGATTTATCAATTGGCAGTACTAGACTGGTTATCTGTGAAATGTGAAATAAACAAGTTTTGAGCTATGAACTACTATATGTATCTATATACTTATATTCATGAAATAAAACCCCTAGCCGTGACCAGAAAAATGGTATGGATGGCTGTAACACTGGAGGTGCTAGACTGCAAAGGAATGCAGGCACTGAAGGTGCAGGGTTGTGGATGGTCTGGTCACTGGCATATAAGGACTAGAACCTTGTGTTGTGCGTCTAGTGGCATGAACAACGTGCTAACCGCAAGCCTGGTATGGGACAGGCCTGAACAAGTACTTATGTGGATCATACATGAAACCCCTGCATGAGTTGTGTTGTGATGATTGACTTGGAGGCTGACTCCTACTATCACTGAAGGTGATCTGATATTTGACCCAGTAATGGGAAAATGAGGTGGGGTGGAGGTTATGATACAGCCTACCACAACTGTGTTTCGCTGAGAGCCACAGGGTCAGGGGTGAATTGTAAGTGATGCATAACAAAAGTTCTTGTTATCTCCACCTTGCCACTCACACATGGTTGTGAGGAGGGGTCTAATCATTTTGATAGGATGGGCTTGAAAGTGGAATATCTTGCGGGTAAATTGGTACCTCTCTGCAGAGTTGAAAACGTATTCGAATACTCCGAGCTCCCGGATTTTATAGGAGTCTGCTGCGGTGGATTAAATCCACGGGGTGTGACACAAGTACTATTTTCTAAATAAAATATGTTTTAATCAAGATTACCCAAATGACATGTGTTGTCATGATAAGGGGTGCTGCCGTGGGCTGTCGTGTGTCGACGTGTCGCGGTAGTGCTATAATCTAGTGAACATGAATGATGATGTTATATTATGAAAGGTGCTGCCATGAGATGAGGTATGAAAGAAAAATATTATTTTATAAACATCCATAATTCTTGACTAGTCTAGGTTCATGTCATCACTACTATAAGTATCTACTCTTACCTATGACTTGCTGAGTATGTAAGTGCTCACTCTTGCAACCTACAAATCAATAGACGGAGCGATCAACAATCAAGATGAAGGCGTGGAGAACTTATTGGATCCAGAAGGAGGAGCGTCAGTCCCGTCATTTCCTTGATGTGTGTTGTTCTGTTGTCCACTTCTCTTTTGTGGGTGGGTCACCTATCTTCTGCTGTGTAGATGTTATTTTGCTAAACCATGTATGCCGTGAAGGCATTGTAATCTTCTTATGTAATATCAAGGCCAGCAGGCCACACTGCTTAACTATTTTGTAAGTTACTCGGTTGCAATGTGATATACTCCTGTGCTTGACTTATCCTGGGAAGTCAAGGGTATGTGTATGCTATGCATATAAGGGACTAGCTGCAGCGAGCTAGGTCTCTACAGGAGTAGTCGTAGTCCCAGTCTCGGGGCGCGACACCCCCCCAGCGGATCAGACCCGCTTCACCCGGGAGGAGGTCGAGCGAATGCGTACGGCCAAGTCCGGGGAAACCACCTCCCGCCATCGGTCAGGACTCCCTCGAACCCGCGGGCGCGCGGAGACGCTCTCCCAACTCGCCCGAGGGAAGAGACCGCTCAAGGAAGCTGCTACCCTCCCTGCGGAATACCTCGATGCCCAAGAGGTCAGCTCAACCAATCCCGAGGAGAAGAGACGGTACCGTCACACCGGTGGACCGCTGCCACCTCTTCCAGACTCCGACAATGAGCATGCGTCCCCGACAAGAGAAGACGGCGACCGCGGATCCCCTAAGGAAGTTGAGGGGACCAACCAACCGCTGTGCAGTCGCCTCCGCTGCATCCACTGGCCGCGGCCTTACCGCCCACCGCACATCGAGCACTACAACAGTGAGGCCGACCCTTACTAGTTTGTGCAGGTGTACTCAACGGCCATCTCGGCGGCTGGGGGGGATGAGACAGTGCAATGCAATGTCTTTCCCCTCTACCTCACGGGCATCGCGCGCTTGTGGTTCTACAACTTGAAGGCTGGGTCCATCAAGTCCTTCGCACAGCTGAAGCGCGAATTTTGGGCGAACTTCCAAGGCAACTATGTGCGCCCCTTAGACTCGTCCCAGCTCTACACCGTCCGGCAAAAGACCGGGGAGACTATCCGCAGCTTCTTTAAACGCTTCGCTCAGGTGAAGAGCAAAGTGGCGCATGTCCCTGACTCCACGGTCATAGAAGCATGCAAGAGCGGGATACTCCCCGGGGAGCTCCACCGGAGGCTATCTCGGAGCTGCCCCACCTCCTCCGACGAACTCTTCACCGTACTTGAGAAGTACGCCCGCGCGGAGGAGGATGATCTTTGGAAAAAGAACTAGGGGGCTCCTGCCCCCGCCGACCGGGAGGCCAAGGACCCCTCCAGCAAACGTCCCCGAAGAAGTGATCGTCGCGAGCCACGGCCTCGGGACGCCTTCATCCTCGAGGGCGGAGGCGGCTCGCGCGACAGCGCCAAAGGTAGTCGTGCCCCTCCTAAGTCAAGGGGCTACGGGGGAGGACAATCCTCCCGTGGGCGCGAGAGCCGCCCCAAGGAGAGCAAGGAGGGCACAGCCAATGTGTGGTGCACCTTCCACAAATCGAGTACCCACGCTACTCGAGAATGCAATCAGCTTCTACAGCACTTCGCGGCTTTTCTCAACCAGCGCGGCCAGGGGGGAGGGGGCCCTCTGTAACACCCCAGTTTCTTGGCTATCTTTTCTGCTTGCGAATCAGCATAACTTCTTTGGAAACCCTGATATTTTAACCCTATCCTGATCTTGGGTATGCCACTACCTTAACCTAAAAAGTTGGCTGCTAAACTTCACTCCCCAGATCATTTTCACATTTCAGTCCAAAGGTGTTTCAATTTAGTCCTTTTCAGAAGTTTCAGAAAACCCAAAAAGGCTAAAAGCCCCAGATCACCTCAAAATCCAGATCTGATCAAGTGATAACCTTTCTTTCATTTTTCTGAACATTTTTCCCTTCTGGAAGAATTCCAGAATCTCGACCAAAACCCTAGTTTCAGCCCCGACAAAAGTTCAAACCCTAATTACCCTAATTACCCTGTTTTCGATTTTTGTCAAAACCACCAGATGTTATCAGATTTCATCATTTTTCCTGCTAGATGAGTCCAAGACATTTAGTAGCACTCATCTGCAAAATCAGAATTCAAATCAGCCCTTCAGATCTTCAGAATTGCAATTAGGCCCAAACTCCCGAACCAAAACCTTCACAGATCAGTCCAAATCGTTGCAAATAGGTCCAAAGTTCACAACCAGGTCCCTGTGAAGTTTTCAACCAGCAACCGCCAAATTGCCGCGCCGTTGAACTCGCCGCCGGCGAAGCCCCTCGCGTTGCCACCTCACGGCCACATAGCCACCAGCCATGCGCAGCTGTACCGCCACCGTGGAGTGCTCAAGCCCCACCGTGCCATCTTCTTCCTCGCGCGCGTGCTGCTGCTGCTGCTGCTGCTGCCAGGAGCTTTATGCCACTTGGCCGCCATCCCGTAGATCATCGCCACCATCCTGACCAAATCCTGCTTCCCCGCGATTCACCGCCTCTGGCAGAGCCCCGCCGTGTCCCGAAATGCATCGATGACCGTCCCGGCGTCAGAAGAAGATATCCCCGGCGATTGCTGCTGCTCCCGAGAGCCTCACCCACGGCTATATAAGCCCCCTCCCTTGCCCAGCATTGCCTCACACCACCCCACAGCTTCCTTGCCTTAGTCTTAGCACCAGAGAGCAACCGAGCCCTCAGCGCCGCCGCGAAGTTCATCTTCTCCGGCGAGCAGTTTCTGGAGCTCACGGCGCCAGCTTCGCCCGAAGCTTCCCCCTCCAAACCGACGCCACCAGTAAGCTCCTTTCATCCCCCTGTACGTTTCATAGCCATCAATTGGTCCCCGGCGCACCTCAACGCCGGCAATCACCGGAAAACCGAAATCCCCTGTTCCCGCAATGCCGAGCGATTCAAGCCAAATTGATCCTCGTGCCTGTAGGGGATATTGATCAGTGAGCTAGGAGGAACAAACCTGCAAGCTTGGATTCGCCAATTTTGCCCCGAGCGCCGGATTTCCATGTTCGAGCCTCGGTAGTTCGCCGGAGCACGCCGCTGTGCTTCTCCAGCCGATCTCTGGCGAAATTGAGTTCACCAATAGCCTTGTGACAGCCCCTAGATGCTTCCCGAGCGTAGAATTGAGTTCAAACGCCCTGGAACGAAAACCCCCAAATCGGTGCCTTCGTCTTCGGCCCCGATCGCCGGAGTTCATTTTCCGGCCAAACCAGCCAATGAGACCTTGTCATTTAGATAGATCTCAACCCCCTGAGCAATTTTGTCTACTAGCCCGACCTCTGAATCGACCTGAATCAAAAGTTATAGCCATGCCAAGGTTGCTGTCCAGTGGCTCAGTTCATGTCCAGGCCACCGTGTTTGCTCACCGGATTTGGCCACCCTCCGGCCACTTTCAGCCCTTGAGCTTGTTGAGAGTTTTGTAGCTGATATCAATGCCTAAACCCTAGACAAAGTTGTGCATCAATTGGAGCTCTGAATCAAAAGTTATGCAATGCCCTAGTTTCTGGCCATGTCTAACACTATGTCAGTGCATGTCCACCTGTGGCATTGGATGATTTAGACTTGTTTCTTTTGAGCAATTGAAATGCCACTTTGTCCACTAAGCCTTTCGAGCCATTTTCTACAATATTCCCTACTAACACATCTCCAGAAAATAAACCTAGAACCGATTTAGGGCAATGTTAAGCCATGAGCCGAATGTCAGCCCTTCGACATTCAAGCCCTTTGAACCCATCTCTTCAACCAATGTCAAGTGACCTTGTCTAAACCAATTCACCTGCATGCATGATGTATTTACGTATTATTTTCTAGTGCTTGTGTGCTTATGTAGTGTGTATGTGTTGTTTGTACCCGTCGTGGAACCAGACGTTGAAGGAGCAGAGGAGATCCCTGAAGATTCATTTGAGCAGCTAGACCCGTCACTGCAAGGCAAGTCTCAAACCCTTGATCATGTCTCACCTGCTATTTTGAAATAAAGTATGTTAACTGTTTTCCAGTATATGCACGCCTTAGATTCAAATAAGAATTATGTTTCAATAAAATGACTAGATATGACCTAAATGATTGTAAAGCCCCTTTTGACATTGAATACCCCTGCACCCTTGTTACCCTAGATTATCATGCTTAGGCTATGCTATGCTTAAAGATTATATGATAAATGTTGAATGGTCACATATGAGAAAAGCATGTTCAAAACCTTTTTTGTGAAAGAAAATGTGATTGGAATCGATAGTGAGGATGGTTTGATTGGATGGTGCTGTGTGCGCACTGGGAATGTGAAAGACTCCTCACTAAAGATTCATAAGGACTAGAACCTTGTGTTGTGCTTCTATGCGGCATGAAAAACGTACCAACCACCTGCCTGTTTATGGGACGGGCGCAACTTAGTAGCTTTCTTTAGTGTTAGCTTTTCCCTGCAATGGTTGTCGGTCCAGTTTCTTGCGAGAACTGGTGGGCCGCAGAAGGCCATGAGTGATGTGAGTTCAGAAAAATCATGAGAGGAAAAGGTGGAAAGAAGGAAGACGCCCTAAGCCAGATTAAGTCGTGCGCGACTGTAATCAAGAGAGGCTATGTGTCTTGCGAGAACATAGGCCCAGGCTAGGAAGTAAGGCAGTGGGGAGGACCCACAACGGTACTTGAGACTTAACTGTCTATTTACCGGGCAGGGAAATAGTTAATACTAGGACTGTAAATTGTTGTGTCATCTCGGCCTTGTCACATGCGTAAAAGTCGCATGAAGCTGATCCGACTTGAAAGCCGAATGATTGGTGGATTAAGGTGGTACACCTTTGCAAAGTTTAAGAAGTATCGGATACTCTGAGCTCCCAGGTCATGGAGTCTGCGCGCTGTGAATTCTATTCACGTCGATGCAGCACAAGTAGCTTTTGGAAGTTTTTCACAAAATCTGTGTAAAGTGGTGACTCATGAAAGACCGCCACACACAACATTTCTGAAAATCTAGCTTAGGATTTCAAAAGCCCCGCTTTCGAAAATAAAGACCTTTCTTTAAAGCTGCATGTGAAAATCTATTATATATTTATATACAAAGCCAAAGAGCTATTTCTTGAGAAATTCCCCATCATCTATATATATGCATTGTTACTCGGGACTTGTTGAGCACCATGTGGACAATGTGCTCACCCTTGCTTTTCAAACAAATTTAGAGGAAGGATTCGCCGACCCTGAATCTTATGGTCTTGAACCCAATGTGGAACAAGAAGAAGAAACTGAGGACCCATCTGGTTAAAGGGTTATGCACCAAGGTGGAGTTCGATGTGGAGAAAGCCCATGCAATACCGCCGCTGCAGAGAAAGAAGACTGAAGAAGTCCTTTTGTTTATCATAGCTGTTTTATTTTGTGCCGACCTTTGTGTCGAAAACTCCTTAATTTGTATTAACAATTAAATGCGTCATTTCGGCGCTAAGTTATTGTAATGTTGGTCCTTGTGATCAGCACTTGTTTTTAATTACTCGCATTTTTATATAATGCATCTTGTTGTTGTGAGCTGCAATGTGCCTTTTCTGAGTGCAATCCACCTGGGCGATTGCCACTGGAATCCTCAAATGAGGGTCCCACACCCTCCCTCCTTGCCTCCCTCGGTGCCTCTGCCAGTGCTCCCCGCTCCTGCGGGCGAGCAGCGGAGACAGACGCAGGAAGGGAGCTCGGCCCAGGAGCTCCCCTTTCAAACCTCCCAAAGACGTATAAACGTCATCACCGGGGGATCCGCCGCGAGACGGGATTCCAAGCGTCAGTGCAAGGAGTACGCGCGAGAGGTGAAGGTGGTGGGGGTGCTGCATACGTCTCCGCCACCAAAATGGTCGGACGTCCCCCTCACCTTCACAGCGGAAGACGCGCACGGGGTTCGCTTCCCGCATGACGACGCGCTCATCGTCTCGGCTACAGTCTACAACTGCCAACTGGCACGCATCCTCGTCGACGGCGGGAGCTCCGCTGACGTCTTATACTTGAAGGCGTTCAGGGAAATGCAAGTCGATGAGAAGCTACTGCAGCCCGCACTCGGGCCGTTACAAGGCTTCGTTCCCGGGAAGACCATCCACCCGGTGGGGAAGGTCGACCTACCAATGACTTTTGGCACCCTGGAAAACTACGGGACGGAGATGGTCCGATTCGATGTGGTGGACCTCCCCTCTTCATACAACGCTATTATGGGGAGGACCACGATCAACCACCTGGGGGCGGCGATTCACCAGAACTATCTCTGCGTGAAAATCCCTGGGCCTCACGGTGCGATCACCGTTCGAGGCGACCAGAACGTGGCCCGCGCTCTTTACGAACACGCCACCGCCGCCATCGGGAACATCAACGTGATCAAGACCCCGGGGGGAGCGTCCCCCCGGAACCTCATGCTGCCCCGGCCGTTCCCCTCGGGAGGCCATTTCTGAGGCCACGCCCCGAGGGAGACCTTCGGAAAGTCCAACTGTCCTCGGGAGACGAAGAGAGAACCGTCAGGAGCGGAGCAGACCTCACCGAGGAACACGCTGAGCAGCTCGCGATTTTACTCCGCGAAAACTCAGACGTTTTCGCGTGGGAACCCACGGACATGCAGGGCGTCGCCCGGGACATCATTGAGCACAAGCTCGCTGTGATCCCCGGCCGCTCCCCGGTCAAGCAGAAGTTGAGGAAGTTATCCCTCGAGCGCCAAGATGCCATCAAGGTAGAGGTCTCTAAGCTTCTAGAGGTGGGTTTCGTGCGAGAAGTCCTCCATCCCGAATGGTTGGCAAACCCTGTCCTCGTAAAGAAGTCAAGTGGCAAGTGGAGGATGTGCGTGGACTTCACCGATCTCAACCGCGCTTGCCCAAAAGATAACTACCCACTCCCGCGGATCGACCAACTGGTCGATTCGACCGCAGGGTGCGAACTGATGAGTTTCCTCGATGCATATTCGGGGTACCATCAGGTTCGGATGGCTGTAGAGGACGAGGAAAAGACGAGTTTTATAACTCCCCTCGGCACCTTCTGCTATCTTCACATGCCCTTCGGGTTGAAAAATGCCGGGGCAACCTTCCAGTGTCTTATGACGCTGGTCCTGAAGGACCAAATCGGCCGCAACGTCGAGGTCTACGTTGACGATGCGGTCATCAAAAGCCTTCGCACCGCCACACACATCGACGACTTGGCGGAGACCTTCTGCAGCCTCCGCAAGTACGGGTTGAAGCTCAACCCGGAAAAATGCGCCTTCGGTGTACGCGGCGGGAGGCTGCTTGGCTTCTTGGTGTCCAAGCAGGGCATTGAGGCGAATCCCGAAAGACGTGCAGAGACTTGCAGGCCGCCTGGCCGCGTTGGGTCGTTTCGTCTCGCGGTCAGGAGAACGCGGACTCCAGTTCTTCAAAATCCTCCGGGATCTCGAGGGGTTTAGGTGGACCCCCGAGGCCCAGACGGCATTCGACGCGCTAAAGAAGTACCTCGCGAGCCCTCCGATGCTCGTGAGCCCGTCCCCGGGGGAACCTTTGCTACTATACCTTGCTACGACCCCCGTCGCAGTGAGCGCGGTGCTCGTAAGAGAACAGGACGGGCAACAACGCCCTATGTACTACGTCAGCGAGGCCCTTCAAGGGGCTAAGATGCGGTACACTAAGGTGGAGAAGCTGTGCTATGCCCTCCTTATGGCGTCCCGAAAGCTCTGCCACTACTTCCTAGGGCACCCGGTCACGGTCCCGTCATCTCTCCCGCTAGGAGAAGTGGTAATAAACAAGGAGGCCACCGGCCGGATTGGCAAGTGGCGGGCCGAGCTCGCTCCCTTCTCCCTCACCTTCACGGGCCGCTCTGCCATCAAGTCGCAAGTCCTCGCTGACTTCGTGGCGGAATGGACTCCGACCGCCGAGGCGGACGAAGGGACTCCCCTCGCCCCCTCCCGGTGCCAGGACCATTGGACACTCATGTTCGATGGCTCCTTGTGCCTTGCCGGGGCCGGTGCGGGGGTGGTTCTTCGGAGTCCCGAGGGGAAGATGCTGGAGTACGCTGCCAGGCTCGAGTTCCCGGCTACCAACAATGTCACCGAGTACGAGGCCTTGCTCCTGGGATTGCGCCTCGCGCGCTCCCTGGGAATCCGCCACCTCCTGGTGAAAGGAGACTCCCAGCTGGTGGTCAACCAAATGGACAAGCCCTACTTGTGCCACGATGCGAACCTGAGTTTATACTTGGGCAAAGTGCGGAAGATGGAGAGACACTTCGAAGGCTTGGAGGCCCGGTACATCCCCCGACGGGATAACAACCGGGCCGACGCGTTGGCCCGGGCGGCCAGTGCCCGGGAACCTCTTCCCAAGGGCGCCTTTCTGGAAATCATCACAAGACCCTCGATAACCCTCCCGGACGCGAACCCTGAGGTTCGCGTCCCGGAGGTCTCCGAGATCACTCGGACTGCCTCGTGGATGGATCCCCTCATCTCCTGCATAAGGGACGAGGGGGAACCTTCCGGTGACGTTGAGGCGAAGTGTCTCCGCGCTAAAGCCAGGGCGTACGTTCTGCTGGACGGGAAGCTTTACAAGCAGGGGGCTTCCGCCCTTCTTCGCTGCCTCCCGCGGGCCGACGGACTCCAGCTCCTCGAGGACATACACTCGGGGAGCTGCGGATCCCAGTTGGCTCCGCGGGCGGTCGCTGCGAAGGCCCTTCGCCAAGGATTTTACTGGCCCACGTTGGTCCGCGACGTGCGGGATCTAATCTCCGCGTGCGAGGCCTGCCAAAAGATGGCAAAGGGCACCAGGCTCCCCTCCGCGATATTGCAAACCATCCTTGTTACGTGGCCCTTCGCGCGCTGGGGGATGGATCTCTTTGGTCCCTTCCCCCCAGCACCTGGGGGCTACAAGTACGCGGTGGTCGCCGTGGATTACTTCTCCAAGTGGGTGGAAGCTGAGCCCTTGGCCAGCATCACTTCCCGCGCGGTACAACGATTTTTTCTGGAAAAATGTCGTATGTCGCTTCGAGGTCCCCCAAGAAATCACCGTCGACAATGGGACCCAGTTCGACTCGGCATATTTCCGGGAATTCTGCAAAGGCTTGGGCACTACCCTCCATTTTGCCTCCGTGGCTCATCCCCAAAGCAACGGAGCCGTTGAAAGAGTCAACGGCATGATCCTGCAAGGTCTGCGCCGACGGCTTGAACAGACCTCCTCCAGGCGAGGTGCGTGGGCAGAAGAGCTTCCAAGCATCCTCTGCTCCATGCACACGACCCCTAGCCGAGCGACAGGGCGCACGCCTTTTTTGCTCGTCTACGGGGCCGAAGCAATTCTCCCCTCAGAGATTGGTTTTCGATCGCTGCGGGTCGAGCTCCTCGACGGAGCTCCGACCGCGGCGCATCGAACCAACGAGGATAATCAACGGTTGGAGGTCGACCTCATCGAAGAAGAACGCGACCGAGCGCTTCTCCACCACGCCATCTACGAGCGCGAGATGGCACACGCGTACAACCAGCGCGTGCGCGAAAGGGCCTTCCGCCTTGGGGATTTGGTCCTCAAGCGCGTGACAGACCCCCAAGCCCAGGGCAAACTATCCCCCAAGTGGGAGGGCCCGTACAGGATCTCCGTGGTCCTGGGCTCGGGAACCTACAAGCTCTCCACACTTGAAGACCAGGAGCTGACGCACACCTGGAACATAACCTTGCTCCGCAAGTTTTATGTTTAGCCTCCGGGCTCGCCACCTCCTCCGCCGCGCTTCCGCGGGGGGAGGCTTATGTACTCAATTCCCTCCCCGGCCGCGCTTTCGCGGGGGGAGGCGTTGTATCTCATCGCATGTTAATACAAGTGGATTTTGTGCTCAACTCTGGAATTTTTATGTCTTCATTAAATTGAATGGCTTTTTTCTACTTCACCGCTGGAATTCTTTTACAGGAGTTTTTCTTCCGCCTAAAAGGCGACGTCTCCCCTATAAAAATCCCCTCCGTGAGGATGCCCTCTTTGTGAGGAAGTGAGCTATCACAGTCTAAAGTCCCTACGACGGGAGCACAGCTCCCATTGGGCGGCTTACAGTAACCCCTCGTGGACTGAGGGGGTAAGCGGCAACCCAGTTTTCACAAACTGCGGTAACGAGTCACTTCGAGAGATTAGTCCCCCCTCGAACACTCTACACCTGCTACCGGGTTACGGAACCCTCCTAAGGGAATATCCATTGCCCCCCGCGGCAGCTGGAGAACTCGGCTTTCGGAGTTTGCTCTCTCAAAACATAGACCGACCAGCTTCTCGGTCGCGCACCATCCATAAGCCCCCAGGACTCCCGCCGGGGAACCGCGAACGTTTCCGATGGACACCCCTGCCAACCCCCGGGATTCCCGACGAGGGGCTACGCAAACTAAGCACCCGGTGCAATCCAGGCCCCTTCACTCCTTACCCACAGCGCGCGGAGCTGAGCTGCACCCCGCTGTGGGGGGGGGAGGAGGAAAACCCTGGACCCGAATCGAAAAACAACGGCTTTACGTGGAAGGTTTCGAAGTTCCTGAAGCAAAGGCACGACGAATAAACAAATCTACGTCTTAATTTATACAACGTCACGCTAGGGGACAGCCCCCTCAGTAGGACGAAAGTGCCCCCCGGGTGAGACCTGGGCGCGCGAGTATGGCCCGGGGAGTTAGGCTCCCACGGGAAGATGTCTCGAAGAACGATCCCCGAAAAGCAACTACACCTAATAATTCCGGAGACCCTCTGAGATCTCCCGGGAAAGATCCTTGTACAAACTTCTCATACGCCGAAGAGCCCGCCGAAGAAGATCCTCCGGCCAACACTCGTAGCCGGCCGGGGGGAGTATCCCGAGCGGGGGGACTTTTAGAGCCCCCGACCTCAGTGGAGACAACTCGGCGTGACAATCGTCAAAGTTTCCCAAGTGCCACTCTGGGAGCCAACACAGCAGGGCCGGCTCCCCGGAGGAACCTTCCTTCGCGAAGTCGGCATGAACGGACTAGGAAACTGACCCAAAGGATGCTCCCCCGGCCGCCAGACTTAGTAAAATCGAGGCCGCCCGGGCACCACCTGGGCTAGACCCCCCGGGCGACCCTCGATCGCTCTCCAAAAGATGGTCTTCAGGGCAAGAAAGCCCTGGAAAAGTGACGTCTAAAGATACCTGCCGACAAGTTGAACACATTTAACGAAAGAACTACTTTATTCCAGTTGAAAGATATTTACAAGTTTCCGGGGCTCTTTCTAAGGAAGCCACCCGGAGCAAAAAAGACCCAAAAATAGAAGCCTAATCTAACTGGGGGGGAGGAGCTCATACTTGCCCGTCCTTGTTCCCTCCCCCCTGGGGGGACGTCCGTGCTGGCCGACGAGCCCTGACCCGAGCGCCGCCCGCCCGTCTCCATGGCGCCGGTGATCCAGTCGAAGAGGACCTCGGCAGACCGCTCCAGCTCAGCCCGCCGAGGGTCAAAGAAGGCGGGGAAGCTCCGGGGGACAAGCTCCCCGATGACTCGGGCACCCTCCCCGCGATGCTCAACGAGGGCCGCCGCCAAGGCGATCACCGGGACGGCGAGGCCTCGCGCCCGCGCCTCCGCAGTGACCGGGATCAAGGCGACCTGCGCACCATGAAAGTGCGCGGCCTCCCCGACCGACGTCGGAGCCGGGTCAGGGCCTGCCCCCCGACCGAGCTCGATCCCGAGCTCCTCGAGGGTGGTGCGGATCACCCTACCCCCCACGACCATGGCCTGGGCGCCCGAGGCTGCGGCCTCTCGCTCCACCTGCAGCTCCCTCCGTAGCCGAGAGGCCGTGTCCTCAGCGGCGGCGAGCCGGGCTTGCACCGCGGCGAGCTCCCCGAGTGCCTGCTCCTTCTCAGAGCGCTCTGAGGCCGCGTCCCTGAGCACCTTCTCCTTCCCGGCGCGCTCGAAGGCCGCTATGTCCTCGGCGGCCCGGAGGCGCGTGGTGAGCCGGGCCCTGAAGCCCCGGGCTAAGGCGACCGTCTGCATAGAAACCGTAATCAGAACGCAACTAACGAAGGAGCATGAGACTCAAGTAACCTACCCGAAGCCCGGAGGCGATGACCGCGTCGACGTCGCCCTCGTCGCCCCCCGGGTCACTCCCTCGGGAGGCCTCCCCACCGGGCAGAGCACCCTCCGAAGTCCCACCGTCGGAGGAGCCCGAAGCTTGATCCGGCGGCGCCGGAACCCCGGGGCGGACGAACAGGCCCTTACCCCTCCCGGGTATAGGGAGCACCGCCGTCGCAGGCCGAACCGCCGATGAACCTGTCTCCGGGGCCAGAATCGAGGCCATCGACAGGTCGCCCGGCATCCGGAACCGGACGGAGACCTCACTAGACGAGGGCTACGGCCGGGTCCCCGTGGGGGCCGGAGGCGGCGAAGGACTCGGGGCATACATCTCCGAGTCCGAGCCCTGACCCTCTCCGGCCGGAACGCCGCCCATGGGATCCGGCCCGCCCGGGGCGTCGGGAGCTGCACCAAATGGCCCGGCAGCCGCCGCCGCAAAGTCCTTCGCGGGAGGAGGAGGAGAATACCGGGGCCTCGCGGGACTCCGGGCTCGGGACCCCGCGGGGCTGCCAGACGGACGAGACCGCTTCGAGGGTCCGCCGGCGACCTCCTTCCCCCGCTTGCGTGAAGCAAGGGTAGGCAGAGGGGCCCGGGCTGGGAGCCTCAACCCGAACGCCTCCGCGACAACGTTTCGGGGAGGGCCCTCCCCGATGACGCGCAGCACCCTCTCATGCTTGTCCTCGTAGTATCGGCCAACGAGGGTCGCCGCGACCTCCTTGGCCCGACCATAGGACCTAACTGCAAGAGCAAAAAATGAAGCAAATGTTAGGAAGAATCCTCCAGCAGGGAGAAAGAGTCCGAATACTTACGGTCCGCCACTGCCATCCGGGGTGGTCTGTGCGCCGGCGACATTCCCCTCCCTTGACGGGTGTGGAACGGTGCCACTCGGAGGAGGGCCATCTCCTCCGCGAGATCCCGCATGGACCGCCGGGATCGAGTCTCCGCCATCGCGGAGAGGAGACTCATCTCCGCCACAGTCCACTCGGGAGCCACCGGGCCACTAGATCGCGAGTATGTCGATGGCTCCCGAGAGTAGGTCACCCCCGGGTCTCCTACCCGGAGGTAGAACCACTGCCGGAGCCAGTCCCCCCAGTGGTCCCGGGAGGCCAGCACCAGGTACTCGTCGACACGGCCTGGAGTCAGCTGGATCATGATGGAGCCGAAGGCCGGCCTGGGGCCGCCCCTCCTCACCACCGGGCCCCTCGCCGCCGGCTCATAGAAGTACCGCAGGAGCCGCATGGTGGGCGTCACGGTGGTCGTCTCGCACAACCATATGAACAAACCCATCCGAACAAGGGTGTTCGGGGTGAGGTGGTTGAGTGCGAGGCCGTATACCTGCAGGAAGTCGCGTAGCAGCGGGTGCACTGGAAGCCGAAGTCCGGCCTCCACGAAGGCCTCGAAAGCCACCACCTCCCCGTCCGGGGGCTCGGCACCTGCTCCGTCGGGCCAGGGATCCTGATGTCTCCCGCCTGGAAGTAGTCGCGCTCCAAGAAGGCCTCAAGGGCCCCCGAGGAGAACTCGGTGGCCCCGAGGAAATCAGAGGTCACCTCCTCCGCTGGCAGCTTGGAGACCTTGGCGCGACTCTTCGGCGCCATCAGGGACGAACTTTGAAGAAACCGCCGAAAACTACCGGAAATTACCGGAAAAAACCACCGGGCGCTTCCGGACAAAAGTCACCGGAAACTACTGGGCGTTTCCGGACAAAGTTACCGGAAACTACCGGAAACTACCGGAAGCTACCGGACGAGGTCACCGGAAATCACCGGGAGATAACTGGAATTTGTGGGATTTCAAGGGCTTGTGGGCATGCTCAAATTGAGGGCCCCTCCCCCCTATTTATAGGTGATGGAGGGGGGACCCGGATGCCCGACACGTGTCAACCAAGCCATCAGAGCCGCGGAACTGAACCGTCACACGCAGAACGAGGCAACGCGGGCTAGGGCGCATCGGAACGATGCGCCGGTTCACGGATAGACGCGTCCCGCGGAGGAACGGTTAGGAAGCCGAAGCGCCGCTAGGAGTGTAAAGGACTTCATGGAATACAAAGCGTCACAGTTTGGAGATTCACATACCCATCGGAGGCACCAAGAGCCCCCGAGGGTCTGGGGGGCTGCTGTTGGGGGAATCCCCAGCGGTCCCACGAAGTCCCAAGGAGTCCCCGGTGAAACCTGGTGAGACCCGGAGAGTCACCGGGCGCCCGATGAGATCCGGAGGGTCTCCGGGACCCCGGTGAGACCCGGTGAGTCCCAGAGAGTCATCGGGCGCCCGGTGAGATCCGGAGGGTCCCCGGGCGCCCTGTGAGATCCGGAGGGTCTCTGGGACCCCGGTGAGACCCAGAGAGTCACCGGGCCCCCGGTGAGATCCGGAGGGTCACCGGCGCCCGGTGAGATCCGGAGGGTCTCTGGAACCCCGGTAAGACCCGGAGAGTCACCGGGCCCCCGGTGAGATCTGCAGGGTCACCGGGCGCCCGGTGAGATCCGGAGGGTCTCCGGAACCCCGGTAAAACCCGGTGAGATCCGGAGGGTCACCGGGCGAGACTTGGTGAGGCCCGGAGAGCCTCCGGGCTCATGAAGAGCTGTTGCTGACCGTGGGGCCTCTAGGAAGCCCGTGGCGCCACGTGTCGAGCATCCAGGCCGTCCATCAGGCCAAAGGACGTCTTCGCCCTTCCATCCAACGGTCGCAGTGAGAGCATTTTTGTCTTTTGTATTTCTTGTGGGCTATATATACCCCTCTTGTACCCTTTTTCAGGGATTCCAATTCATTTATATTAACTCAACATTTGGTTCTCTCGGAGACCTCTCCCCGAGAGCTCACCTCCCCAGCGGACTCGCGTCCGGAGAGAGCCAACAGGACTAGGGCCCCCACTGGGACCCGAACCTGTATAAACCCCTGTGTCACTTTCTGTGTTGCCCGGCGGGAGGAGACCAGTAACTCGGTCTACTCGCGCCGCTGTACTCGTGCTACGCACGTCCGAACCTGCCGGGGTATCCGTAATACCACGACAGATCCTTTGTCGCGCCCCAAAACTGGGACTACGACTACTCCTGTAGAGACCTAGCTCGCTGCAGCTAGACCCATATATGCATAGCATACACATACCCTTGACTTCCCAGGATAAGTCAAGCACAGGAGTATATTCACATTGCAACAGAGTAACTTACAAAATATTTAAGCAGTGTGGCCTGCTGGCCTTAATATTACATAAGAAGATTACAATGCCTTCGCGGCATACATGGTTTAGCCAAATAACATCTACACAACAGAAGATAGGTGACCCACCCACAAAGAGAAGTGGACGGCAGAACAACACACATCGGGGCAATGACGGGACTGACTCTTCTCCTTCTGGATCCAAGAAGTTCTCCACGCCTTCATCTTGATCATTGAACGCTCCATCTACTGATTTGTTGGTTGCAAGGGTGAGCACTTACGTACTCAGCAAGTCATAGGTAAGAGTAGATACATATAGTAGTGATGATATGAACCTAGACTAGTCAAGAATTATGGATGTTTGTAAAATAATCTTTTTCTTTCATACCTCATCTCATCTTATCTCATGGCAGCACTTTTCATAACATAACATCATTACTTATGTTCACTAGATTATAGCACTACCGCGACACGTCGACACACGATAGCCCACGGCAGCACTCGTTATCATGACAACACATGTCATTTGGGTAATCTTGATTTAACACATTTTATTTAGAAAATAGTACTTGTGTCACACCCCGTGGATTTAATCCACCGCAGTAGACTCCTATAAACCCGGGAGCTCGGAGTATTCAAATACGTTTTTAACTCTGCAGAGAGGTACCAATTTACCCGCAAGATATTCCACTTTCAAGCCTTTCCTATCATAACAAAATGATTGGACCCCTGACTCACTTCAACTGTGAGCGGCAAGGTGGAAATAACAAGAACTTTTGTTATGTATCACTCACATTTCACCCCTGACCCTGTGGCTCTCCGCGAACCACAGTTGTGGTAGGCTATATCATAACCTCCACCCCTACATATATTTCCATTACTGGATCAACGTGCGAGATCACCTTCAGTGATATGTGTGGGAGCCGTCCTTCGTGCCAAACGTGCATCACTACACAACTCCAGCAGGGGTTTCATGTGCGATCCACATAAGTAGTTGTTCAGGCCTGTCCCATACCAGGCTTGCGGTTAGCACGTGTTTCATGCCACTAGACGCACAACACAAGGTTCTAGTCCTTATATGCCAGTGACTAGACCATCCACAACCCTGCACCTTCAGTGCCTGCATATCCTTTGCAGTCTAGCACCTCCAGTGCTACCGCCTTCCATACCATTTTTCTGGTCACGGCTAGGGGTTTTATTTCATGAATATAAGTATATAAATACATATATAATATTTCATGGCTCAAAACTTGTTTATTTCAGATTTCACAGATAACCAGTCTAGTACTGCCAATTCATAAATCAACCATTCTCAATCTTTCTCATGCAATATTATCTATATTCAAGGTTATGTTTTAGCAACATTTAAATATAGGTTCAAGATGACCAAGGATATGACTTGCCTTCCGCGTCGTAAAATACAACAGTTAATGACGGGTCAACAGCGAAGTCCTCAAACATAGCTTCTGGATCTGCTCGGCGACAAACAAACACACAATAATTACTTATATATTAAAATGATTTATGATCTATATGCAGATATGCTTTACAAGGATGATGGAACGATATTGGAGATAATTGAGATTGCAAGCTGAACTGAGTTGAGAGTCTAGGGTTTCAAGGAATTGGCTAAGGATGGGTATTAGATGCTCTTAGGATCTCAAGGCTGCAACAAGAACATCAGTTTTATGGTTGGTTTGATCAAAACAGTGAATGTCAGTAGATTGACATTCGGGTCAAGGCTCTGACATAGCTTCAAAGAAAGCTAGAGAGCTTATCTCAAATTATGACAGTAGAAGAAAGTGTAGATCATAACTCTACAAATTCAGTGGACAAAGTGGCTTTCAAAATGAACAGCTAGAAGTGGGTAAACAAGGCCAATGCCATTGGCTGGCATGCACTGAGACAATGTCAAAAACTAGGGTTTTTGCAGCAAATATAATTCAAGGGCTCAAATCAAGTTGTGATAGAAGAAAAAATTGTAGATCACAACCTCTGGAATCTAAGGGACAAAGTTATGCTCAAAATGCACATCTGGAAGGAAGTGAAAAGGGCTAATGCCACTGACTGACATAGTCTGGCATTGAACTGACATGGCCAGAAACTAGGGCTTGGCATAACTTTTGATCTAGGGCTCCAAATGATGCACCACTTTGTCTGGGAGGTAGGCATTGATAACAGAAACAAATCATTCAACAGTATCCAAAGCTGAAAATGGCTGGAAAGTGATGAAAATCAGTAAGTAAGTGTGGTGGCGACACGGCACAGTGAAGCCACTGGACAAGGTTTTTGGCATGGCTATAACTTGAAATCTGGATAGTTTCAGAGATCAGGCTAGAAGACAAATATGCTCAGGAGGTTGAAGCACACCTGAAGGACAAAGTGGATGAAGCTGAAACGGCCGGGAATGGATTTCCAGTGAACGGCGCCGGAGAAGAAGACACTGATATTGGGGCTTTTTGCTACAGGTCAAATGAACTTAATTCCAAGATCAGGGAGTGATAGATGGGTAAGACGAAGTTACCTGCATGATCAATTTGGCCGGAGGATGGCCGGTGTGGCCTGGTGACTATCGCCGGCAACGGGTGAAGTTCAAAATTGGGGAAACCTTCGATTTGAGCTCAATCTGGAGATCTTGATACACAAGCTTGTTTATTAGAGATCACTGATCAATTTCTTCCACAGAATCGAGAGCTGATTCGATGTAATTTGGCCTGCATTGCCGGAACAGGGCAATCGGGATTTCCGAAGATCACCGGCGTTAGGGTCCACCGGAGATCAATTAAGTGATACTACACAGAGAGGATGAGTAGGGGAACTCACTGATGGCTTCAATTCGAAGGTTGGTGCAGCAGGGCGTGCTGGCACCGTGAAGCCTCAATCTGGACTCGCCGGAGAAGACGACTGCAGTGGAGGTGATTTGGAAATTTGGCTTGATCCTGGTGATGAGAAGATTGCTCAAGTGTTGGCTGCTTAAATAGACCAGACGGCGAAGCTTGCAATGAAGTGGCAGCAATGAATTTGGCGTCAGTGACATGATTTGCTGGGCGCAGATGCAACAACGGCGAGCGGTGACGCGACGGCGCACAGGCGATGCAAAGCGGTTGCTACATCGGGACTCATCAATGTCGGGCGGTGCAAGGCGGTGGCGACAACGGCTGGCAAAGCAAGCAACGTGGCAAGAAGATGCTGACAATGGCTTGTTGTTTCTGCTGCTGGTTGCGCACAGGAGCAAATGCTGTTCAACGGCGCTGCCACGGCGTTGGCTGAGGCGCGGACACGTGCGCACAAGCATGCACGGTCACACTTGCAGGCGAGGCTCGGCCGGCGGCAAGCGTGCACGGCGCAAGGAAACCACGGCGAGCTCTGGTCGTGCACAGCAGCTGCCTGGTTGAATTAGGGCTGATTTGCAATAATTGATTTTTGATTTCAGGCTGAATTGCAAATCTGAAGATTTGGAAGGTTAAATCTGAAATTGATTGCATTAATCTGGTAGGCTTGATTCAACAGATGACTTGGCACAAATAGAAGATAAAATTTGAGACATTTGGATGATTTTTTATATGAACTGAAAACAGGGTAGATTAGGGTAAAATAAGTCTGAATCTTATTGATCTCGAATTCTGGGATTTAGGGTTTGATTTTGAGATACTCATATAAGAAGAATTTGTGTTGAAAAGCATTTGGGAGGTGTTCCCTGAATCAGATTTGAATTTGGAGATGATTTGCAACATTGTGCCTTTTCAGGCTTCTGGAAAATCTGGAAAAAGGACTGATCTGCGATACTCTTGGACTGATTTGCGAAAAAGGTTTAAATGGTGAAATCTGACTGCCAACTTTTTGGATTAAGGTATTGGCATACCCTTGATCATAATCCAAGAATAATCTGGTCTGATCTTGGCTAAGATTTTGATTAAATCTGAATTTCTGAAACTTAGGGTATTTAGGTAATAAAAGATATTTCTGTTTTCGAAAACAGAAAGGAGTTGATAAATCTGGAGGTTAGAGATAGAATTGGATCTGGGTTCTGAAGGCTGTTAGGTTTAGGACAACTGATAGATCACATCTGAACAATCTGATCTTGATTTGGGGTCACAGGATAGATTTTGGAGATTTTAGGGCTAGAACAGAATAAAGCTTAGGCTCATTTGGTTGATCTAGAAGAGACATATGCATGCATGACTTTTAAGAAAGAAACTTTTCATCCTAAAACTCAGGATGTTACATCCTTCCTAGTGGCGCTATTTAATTTACGATAATCAATGCACATGCACCATCCAGTAACAAGTCTAGTAGGGATCAACTCATTATTAGCATTCTTAACCACAGTCTTACCTCCTTTCTTGGGAACCACATGAACAGGACTAACCCAATTACTATCAAAAATAGGATAAATGATACCCGCATCTAATAGTTTAGAAATTTTAGCTTTAACAGTTTCCTTCAAGTTTGGGTTTAGTCTACATTGACGCTCAACGGAGGTTTTAGTTTTTGTCGTGGTATTATGGATACCCCGGCAGGTTTTGTGGAAGATCCTAGCGAAGAAAATATGACGCGGGCTGACCGGGTGACCGGTCCTCCCCCATCGGGCAAACACAACAAGTGACACAGAGATTTATACAGGTTCGGGCCTTAGTGGAGACCTTAGTCCTGTCGGCGTGCTCCCAACCGAAGTTGGTTCGGGGAGCTCTCTCGGAGGAGAGATGGCTTCGGAGCACACCTGTGAGATTGTCTATTCCAAGTAATAATGAATAATTCCCTTTACATCAGGTGTACAAGGGCTTATACAGCCCCAAAAGAAGCAAAAAGACTAAACTACCCCGCCTGCCACCGTTGGATCTAGGGGTAGCGACGTCCTTCTTCCGGTCAGGGACCTTGGATGCTTGACAGGTGTCCGCTGATTCCCGAGGCACTTCTCGCGTGACCTTCACGTGACCCAGGATGGGAGACCGCTGTCTCTGGAAGGACGGTGGCGCCCGAGACAAGCCACCGGGGGGCCTTGTCCCCGGGCAAAATGTGGCGCCCCAAGCCACCAGGGGGGGCCTTGTCTCCAGGTAAAAGGCGGCACCCGGGACAAGCCACCGGGGGGCCTTGTCCCCGGGCAAATGGCGGCGCCCGGGACTTAGTCTCGTGGAGATTTCCCCCAACAGCAGCCCCCCATGCCCTCCGGGGATGTTGTTCGAGTCCCCAGAGGGGATGGTTCATGTCACCGGAAAATATCCAGGACGAACCACCGGGGTCCTAACGCTTCGATTCCCGCGCCACGCGTTCATTACTGCTCCGTCGTTCATTAATGTCTTGTCTCGATGGGAGCGCGCCGTTCGGCCATGATGATTGCTCGCGGTTTGAACCGGCGACGTCTCATTTCTCGTGCCCATCCCTTCGTTTCCCGCGCGCTTTTTGAATTGAACGGCGCGGATGCACCACGAAGGGCCACGTGGCACCCATCGGGGCCGCGTATGGCCCCTATAAATAGGGCCTTGGGGGGCCCGGAGAACTTCATTCCAAACTTCAAACCCTCAAATTCCCTTAGCACCCTTAGCTCTCCTGGTAGCTCTCTCCCGGAAGCCTAGTCCCGGAAGCTTAGCCACCAAACAATTCATCCCTTTTTCCTTAGCCTTAGCCACTGGAAGAACCAAATGGGACCCAAGGGCCGTGCTAAGGCCGCGGAGGTGCCCCCGGAGGAAGTCACCGCGGACTTCCTCTGGGCCTCCGAGTTCACATCCGGGGACTTGGAGTCCCTGGTGGACCAGGGGGTAGTTGCAGACGGGGACATCTGGATCCCTGCGAAGAAAGACGAAGCCCCCCACCCCTGGCCCGGGGAGGTGGTGGCCTTCGAGGCTTTCCTCAAGGCCGGGAGTTTTTGAAGGAGTACGGGGTGGCTTTAAACCACTTGATTCTGAACGCGTTCGTTTGGATGGGCCTCTTCATTTGGCTCTTCGAGACGGCCACCGGACGGGAGCCCACGCTCCGGCTGTTCCGGTATTTCTGCAAGTCGGCGGCGAGGAGCTCCCACCTGGTGAAGGGAGGGCCAAAGTCTCCCTTTGGCTCGGTGATGATCCAACTGCTGCCGTCCCGGGTGGCGGCCTCCCGGGACCACTAGGGGGACTGGATCCGGAGGTGGTTCTACCTTCGGGTCCGGGATGATGAGGTGGTGTACTCCCCGGAAGCCCCCTCCTACAGCCGGTCGTCCTCTCCCAAGCCCCCAGTGTGGACCGAGGAGGAGCTAAAGCTCCTCAGCAAGGTCGTGGGCTCCCGGGGCATCCGCTCTATGAGGGACGCTGCCGAGGAGTTAACGCTGCTGAAGATCTCCCCGTTCTCGCACCGGAGGAGGGGAATCGGGATGTGCCCGGCCCAGCGGCCCCCGCAGAAGCTGGTGACCCGACGTAAGCTCCCGATCACCTTGCTCATTTTCTTTTCGTGTATTTGCAGTCCGACCATACCCGGCCACCTGGGAGAAGGCGGAAAACCTCCTCAGGAGGTATTACGCCTACGAGCACGAGCGGATCGTGCACGTCGTGGGGGAGGGCCCTCCCCGGAACCTGGTGGCCGAGGCCTTTGGGCTGAGGCTACTGGCGAGAATGCCCCTCCCCACCCTCGATTCCCACAAGAGGGGGAAGGAGGCCATTGGGGGCCCTGAGCCAAAGAGGGCCAAGGCTCAGAAAGCCCCTGGCCCATCAACGACTCCAGGCTCCACGCCTGAGAAGGCCCGGGACGCAGCCCCAGAGATAGGGCGCGTGCAGGCGCCTCCCCGGCAGGAAGCGACGCCACCTCCCCTGGAAAACCCCAGAGAGGCTTGGGGGAAGGAACCAGCCAATGACGGGGGGGCGTCCGATTCGGCGGATTACGCCCCCTCGCGACCTTCGGCGATAGCCCTCCCGGCGGCCCAGGCGCTACCGGAGCCGGAGAGGCTGGAGGTTCGATTCGCGGAGGCTTCTCCTCCACACGTCGAATGGCCGGTAGACGGGGGGGGAGCCCCTCGGTCTATGAGGCCCCCCCGACAACTGAGGTCCCGGGGGCCCTGCGGCCTGGAAAAGGGAAGGGGCTCCTGATCCCCCCCGGGGAGCGACCCCCCTCCGGAAGCTATTCAGCCACATCCTCGGTGGTGAAGACGCCAGCCATTGCCACCCCGGTCCACATCACCCCCGCGACCCTTGCACGGGGGCCCGTCGTTAGTCGTGACGGTTCCGGCGCCGGAGACCTCCCGAATGAACCCCGCCTCTCGGAGTCGGGTGATCTCTACCTTGATCGCCTCTTGGAGTTCGAGGGAGAGTTTCCTCAGCCTCTGCTTGATCGGGGGTGACCGGGGGTCACCACGAGCTTGTGCTCGATGACATCCCGGGCGACACCTCGCATGTCGGAGGGCTTCCACGCGAAAACGTCAGAGTTAGAACCACCTCCGGACCCAATCGCCCCAATGGTCCCGGGAGGCTGCCACCGGGTAGTCGGCCACCCGGGACGGCAGCATCTAAACCATCACCGAGCCGAAGGGGGACTTGGGTCCCCCCTTCACCAAGTGGGAGCTCCGCGCCGCCGGTTCGTAGAAGTACCGGAAGACGCGTAGGGTGGGCTCCCTCCCGGTGGCCATCTCGAAAATCCAGATGAAGATGCCCATCCGGAAGAGGGCGTTCGGCGTGAGGTGGTTGAGCTCCAGCCCGTACTCCTTCAGAAACTCCCGGAGCATGGGATGCACCGGGAGCCAGAGCCCCGCCTCCAGGAAGGCCTCGAAGGCCACGACCTCTCCGGGCCTGGGGCGGGGGGCTCCGTATTTCTTCACGGGGACTCGGATGTCCCCGTCCGTGACGACGCCGGCTCGACCATGGACTCGGCGTCCTCGGCCGTAAACTCGGACGCCCAAAGGAAGTCCGTAGCGACCTCCTCCGGGGGCACCTCGCTCGTCTTCGCTCGCCCTTTCAGTGCCATCAGGTTTGTTTTTTTGGTGGTTAACTTTTCAGGAGGCTACGGCTAAAGGCACCGGACGCTCGCTACCGGGCACTAGCTACCGGGAGAGAGCTACCGGGAGAGCAAAAATCGCTAAGGCTGTGAAAGTTTGGAATGAACTTCCGGGCCCCCCAAGACCCTATTTATAGGGACGAGATGTGGTCTAGATGGGCGCCACATGGCACCCCGCGGAGCAATCTGGACCGTTGAAGTTCAAACCGTGCGCGGGAAATGAAGGGACAGGCGCACGAATCGAGGCACCGGTTCGAACCGCGAGCGCATTTATGACGAAACGGCGCGGCCATAAGCGTCCGGCATGGAAACTGAAGCGTTACGGCTCCGGTGACTTGGTCCGGAGATTTTCCCGGTGACATGTACCATACCCACCGGGGACTCGAGCATCATCCCCGGGGGGCATGGGGGCTGCTGTTGGGGGAAATCTCCGCGGCGCTAAGTCCAGGTAAGTCGTGTCACATTTGCCCGGGGACGTGGCCTCCAGCCTCTCCTCGGGCGCCGCCTTTTGGCTCCCGGGACCAGGCCTTCGGCGCCGTCCTGGGCGCCGCCATTTGGCTCCCGGGACCTGGCCTCCGGCGCCGTCCCGGGCGCCGCCATTTGCCCGGGGACGTGGCCTCCGGCCTCTCCCCAGGCGCCGCCTTTTGGCTCCCGGGACCTGGCCTCCAGCGTCGTCCCGGGCGCCGCCATTTGACCGGGGACGTGGCCTTCGGCCTCTCCCCGGGCGACGCCTTTTGGCTCCTGGGACCAGGCCTCCGGCGGCATCCCGGCCGCCGCCATTTGGCTCCCGGGACCTAGCTTCCGGCGCCGTCCCGGGCGCCGCCATTTGCCCGGGGACGTGGCCTCCGGCCTCTCCCCGGGCGCCGCCTTTTGGCTCCCGGGACCAGGCCTCCGGCGCCGTCCCGGGCGCCGCCATTGGCCCGGGGACGTGGTCTCCGGCCTCTCCCCGGGCGCCGCCTTTTGGCTCCCGGGACCTGGCCTCCGGCGCCGTCCCGGGCGCCGCCATTTTCCCAGGGACGTGGCCTCCGGCCCCCTCCCCGGGCGCCGCCTTTTGGCCCCCGGGACCTGGCCTCCGGCGCCGTCCCGGGCGCGGCCGTTCGCCCGGGGACGTGGCCTCCGGCGCCTCCCCGGGCGCCGCCTTTTTGGCCCCCGGGACGTGGCCTCCGGTGCCTTCCCGGGCGCCGCCATTTGGCTCCCGGGACTGGGCCTTCGGTGCCATCCCGGGCGCCGCCATTTGCCCGGGGACGTGGCCTCCGGTGCCGTCCCAGGCGCCGCCATTTGCTTCCCGGACCGGGCCTCTGGTGCCGTCCTGGGCCCCGCCTTTTGGCCCCCGGGACCTGGCCTCCGGCGCCGGTTCCGGGCGCCGCCTTTTGCCCCCGGGACCCGGCCTTCGGCGCCGGTCCCGAGAGCCGCCTTTGGTCCGGAGACCTGGCCTCCGGCGCATGTCCCGGGCCTCAATGCCCTCCTAAAGGTAAAGTCTCGAGTTGATTTGTCACGTGCAGGTCACGCGAGGAGCGCCTCGGGAATCAGCGGCCACCTGTCAAGCATCCAAGACGTTTGACCGGGAGAAGGACGTTCCTACCCTTCAATCCGACGGTGGCTTCCGGGGTAGTTTAGGCTTTTTGCTTCTTTTTAGGGCTATAAATAGCCCTTGTACCCCTCAGTTGTAAGCAGGTGATTCATTTGTTGGAATAGCTAAAAAACTAACAGTGTGCTCCGGAAGCCTCTCCCCCGGAGAGAGCCTCCCCAGCCGACTCCGGTCGGGAGAGCACCGAAAGGACTAGGGCCCCCACCGGGACCCGAACCTGTATAAATCCGTGTGTCATTTCTTGTGCTTGTCCGGCGGGGGAGGACTGGTCATCCGGTCAACCCGCGCCGCGTAATCTTTGCTAGGACTGTTCTCAAAACCTGCCGGGGTATTCGCAATACCACGACACCTGTATAAACCACTATGTCAATTCCTGTGTTGCCCGGTGGGAGAAGACCAGTAACTCGGTCTGCTCGCGTCGTTGTACTCGTGCCGTGCACGTCCTAACCTGCCGACGTATCTGTAATACCACGACACTCATGGGGAGGGCATCCTCATGGGGAGGGCGTCCTCGCGGGGAGGGCATCGCCGTTAGGGGCGGTAATGTGAAGAACCTGCAATGACAGTTGTTGGGCCAAATCCTGTACCTTCGGGTAGTCTTCGAAGTCAGCTCCCGAGCATCACCGGGTCCCGAAGGGTCCCGAAGAGTCCCTGGGCCCCGGGTCCCAGGGAGTCACCGGGTCCCGGAGAGTCACCGAGGCCCCGATTAGACCCGGAGCATCACCGGGTCCTGGAGAGTCCCGGTGTCCCTGGGCCCCGGGTCCCAGGGAGTCACCGGGTCCCGGAGAGTCACCGAGCCCCCGGTGAGACCCGGAGCATCACCGGGTCCAGGAGAGTCCCGGAGGGTCTCCGGGCTCCGGAGGTTCATTAGGGTCCCGGAAGGTCATCGGGACCATGCAGGGTCCCGGAGGGTCCTTGGGCCCTGGGTCCCAGGGAGTCACCGGGTCCCGGAGAGTCACCGAGCCCCCGGTGATACCCAGAGCATCACCGCATCCCGGGGAGTCCCGGAGGGTCACTGGGCCCCCGGTGAGACCCGGTGCATCACTGGGTCCCGTAGGGTCCCGGAGAGTCCCTGGGACCCGAGTCCCAAGGAGTCACCAGGTCCCATAGGGTCCCGGAGAGTCCCTGGGCCCTGGGTCCTTGGGAATCACCGGGTCCCGGAGATTCACCGAGCCCCCCGTGAGACCTGGAGCATCAGTTGGTCCCGGAGAGTCCCGGAGGGTCACCGGGCCCCGGTGAGACCCGGAGGGTCATCGGGTCCCGGAGAGTCCCGGAGGGTCACTGGGCCCCCGGTGAGATCCGGAGGGTCACCGGGCCCCGGTGAGACCCGGAGCATCACCGGGCCCCCGGTGAGTCCCGAAGAGTCACGCGGCCCCCGGTGAGACCCGAAGGGTCACCGGCCCACGGTGAGTCCCGGAGAACCACCGGGCCCCGGTGAGACCCGGGGAGCCACCGGGCCCCCGGTGAGATCCGGAGGGTCACCGGGCGCCCGGTGAGGTCCGGAGGATCACCGGACCCCCGGTGAGTCCCGAAGAGTCTCCGGGCTCCCGGTGGCATCCGGAGCCCTGGAAGGGCGGCTGCTGACCGTGAAGCCTCTAGGAAGCCAGCGAGGCCATGTGTCAAGCATCCGAGCCGTCCCCCCAGCCGAAGGACGTCCGCGCCCCTCGATCCAACGGTCGTAGCGAGGGCTCCTTGGCCGCTATGTCACGCGGGGCTAGATGAGAGCCACAGCTCCCCGCGTGGATGTCTTGCAGAAGTTGGAGTCCCTCCGACCGAGGGAGGCAGCGCAGGAGGGCGGAAGACCCCTGCTTGTAGAGCCTCCCCTCTAGCAGGAGATATGCCCGGGCTTTGGCCCGGAGGCGCTTAGCCTCGGTCTCGTTGGGAGGGTCCCCCTCCCCCTTGATAAAGGAGATGAGGGGGTCCATCCATGACGGGGTCCGGGTGATCTCGGTGACCTCCGGAACGCGAGGCCCCTCGCCCGTGTCCGGGGAGGCCACCGAGGGTTTCGTGATGATTTCCACGAAGGCCACCTTGGGATTCCCGGGCGCTTGCTGCCCGGGCCAAGGCGTCGGCTCGGTCATTATCCCTTCACGGGTTATGCCGGGCCTCGAGGCCGTCGAAGTGCCTCTCCATCTTTCGCACCTCCTGCAAACAAAGACTCAAGTTTGCGTCATGGCACAGGTAAGACTTGTCCATTTGGCAAACTATGAGCTGAGAATGTCCCTTCACTAGGAGGCGTCGGATCCCCAGGGAGCACGCAAGGCGCATCCTGAGGAGCAAATCCTCATACTCGGCGACGTTGTTGGTTGCGGGGAACTCGAGCCGCGCTGCGTACTCGAGTTCCATCCCCTCGGGGCTCCGGAGGACTACTCCCGCACCAGCCCCAGCAAGACACAGCGACCCGTCGAACATGAGTGTCCAATGGTCACTGCGTCGGGGCGGCGCGGGGAGGTCTTCGTCCCCGGGCCCGGAGGCCGGTGTCCACTCCGCGACGAAGTCGGCGAGGACCTGTGACTTGATGGTGGAGCGACCTATGAGGGACAGGGAGAAGGGGGCGAGCTCGGCCCCCCACTTCCCAATCCGGCCGGTGGCCTCTTTGTTCCGCAGCACCTCCCCCAGGGGGAGGGACAACGGGACAGTGATGGGGTGTCCTAGGAAGTAGTGGCGAAGCTTCCGGGACACCATCAGGAGGGTGTAGCAGATCTTCTCCATCTCCGTGCACCGAGTTTTGGCCCCCTGGAGGGCCTCACTCACGTAGTACACGAGACGCTGCTGCCCGCCTTGCTCCTTCACCAATACAGCGCTAACGGCGACCGGGGTCGCGGCAATGTAGAGGAGCAAGGGCTCTTCTGGAGATGGACTCACGAGCATTGGAGGGCTCGTGAGGTACTTCTTGAGGTCGTCGAAGGCCTCCTAGGCCTCGGGGGTCCAGCGGAACCTCTCAAGCCCCCGGAGGATCTTGAAGAATTGGAGGCCTCGCTCCCCCGACCGCGAGACGAAGCGGCTTAGCGCGGCTAAGCGGCCGGAAAGCCGCTGGACGTCCTTGACGGAGCGTGGCGGGGGCATGTCCAGGAACGCCCAAATCTTTTCGGGATTTGCCTCTATACCCCGCTGGGACACGAGGAAACCCAGGAGCTTCCCCCCGCGCACGCCGAAGGCGCACTTCTCCGGGTTGAGCTTCAGCCCATACGCGCGGAGGTTGCCGAAGGTCTCCGCCAGGTCGTCGACGTGGGCGGCTGCGCGGGGACTTTTGACGACCGCGTCGTCTATGTAGACTTCGACGTTGCGGCCGACTTGATCTTTGAAGACCAGCGTCATGAGGCACTGGAAGGTCGCTCCCTCGTTCTTCAGCCCGAAGGGCATGTGGACGTAGCAGAAGGTTCCGAGGGGAGTTATGAAACTCGTCTTTTCCTCGTCCCCTTCCGCCATCCGGACTTGATGGTAGCCCGAGTAGGCGTCTAGGAAGCTCATCAACTCGCACCCCGCGGTGGAGTCAACCAGTTGGTCAATCCGCGGGAGTGGAAAGTCCACGCACATCCGCCACCTGCCATTTGATTTCTTCATGAGGACGGGGTTCGTGAGCCACTCGGGGTGCAGGACCTCCCGAATGAACCCCGCCTCTCGGAGTCGGGCGATCTCCCCCTTGATTGCCTCTTGGCGCTCGAGGGAGAGCTTCCTCAACTTTTATTTGACGGGGGGGTGACCGGGGGTCACTGCGAGCTTGTGCTCAATGACCTCCTGGGCGACGCCCCGCCTGTCCGAAGGCTTCCATGCGAAAACATCGGAGTTCTCGCGCAGGAAAGCCGCCAGTTGTGCTGCATGCTCCTCGGGAAGCTCCGCCCCGATCCGGATGGTTTTGTCCCCATCGTCCGGGGACAGCAGGACCTTCCGGAGGCCCCCTTCCGGACGCGGCTTGGGGAGGGGCCTCCCGGGAGGTATCACCGCGACGTCTGGTTCCAGGGGAGAGGCCTCCCCCCGGGCTCTTTTATGAGGTTGACGCTTCCGATTGTGGCGGCGGCGCGCTCGTATAGAGCACGGGCCATGTCTTGGTCTCCCCGGACGTTGAACACGCCATGTGGCCCGGGGATCTTCATGCAGAGGTAATTTTGATGGGTGGCAGCCCCCAGGCAGTTGATTGTGGTCCTCCCCATGATCGCGTTGTAGGAGGAGGGGAGGTCCACTACATCGAATCGAACCATCTCGGTCTGGTAGTTCTCCGGGGTGCCGAATGTCATGGGGAGATCCACCTTCCCCACAGGATGGATCGCCTTCCCTGGGACGAACCCTTGCAGGGGCCCTGCCGCGGGCTGCAGGAGCTTCTCATCCACCTGCATTTCCTTGAAGGCCTTCAGGAAGAGGACGTCGGCGGAGCTCAGGCCATCCACGAGGATGCGGGCCAGGTGACAGTTGTAGATGGTGGCGGAGACGATGAGCGCGTCGTCGTGGGGGAAGCGAAACCCGTGCACATCTTCCGCCGTGAAAATGAGGGGGACGTCCGACCACTTGGGTGGTGGAGACGTGTGCAGCACCCCTACAACCTTGACTTCGCGCGCGTACTCCTTACGCTGGCGCTTAGAGTCCCACCCGGAGGCGGACCCTCCCACAATGACGTTGATGTGGCGCTGAGAAGTTTGGAAGGGGAGAGCTTCGGAAGGCTCCCCCTCCTGCGTCTGCCCCTGCTGACCCCCCGCGGGAGCAGGAAGGGCCGGAACAGATGGCCGAGGGGGCAAGGAGGCCGGAGTCCCCCCTCCTGCCCATGCTGGTCGAGGAACGCCGCGAAGTGCTGCAGCAGCTGGTGGCACTCCCGGGTTGCGTGGGTACTGGACCCGTGGAAGCTGCACCACGGTCCTTCCCTGCCTCTCCCCGCGGGGCCTTCCCGACCGCGGGAAGACTGTCCTCCCCCATGGCCTTTCAGCTTGGGGAAGGGCCGGTTGCCCCTCGGGGGGTCGCGCGAGCCGCCTCCGCCCTAGAGGACAAAGGTGTCCCGAGGCCGTAGCTCGTTACACCCCCCCTGCCTGGGGCGTTTGAGGGGGTCCCTGGCCCCCCGATCGGCGGGGGCGGGAGCCCCTGGGTCTTCTTCCAGAGGTCGTCTTCCTCCGCCCGAGCGTACTTTTCCAGTACGTTGAAGAGCTCATCGACGGAGGAGGGGCAGCTCCGGGAGAGCCTCCGGTGGAGCTCCCCCAGGAGGATCCCGCTTTTGCACGCTTCGATGACCGTAGAGTCGGGGACTGAGCCACCTTGCTCTTCACTTGGGCGAAGCGCTTGAAGAAGCTTCGGATGGTCTCCCCAGTCCTCTGCTGGATGGTGTACAGCTGCGAGGAGTCCAGGGAACGCACGTAGTTCCCCTGGAAGTTCGCGCAGAACTCACGCTTGAGCTGCGCGGAAGACTTGATGGAGCAGGCCTTCAGGTTGTAGAACCAGGAGCGGGCGATGCAGGTGAGGTAGAGGGGGAAGACGTTGCATTGTACCGTCTCGTCCCCCCCCGGCCGCGGAGATGGCTGTGGAGTACACCTGCACTTCCCAGGGAGAGTCCTGTCCGCTGTCTTCTTTGACGGGGGACACGCCCTCGTTATCGGAGTCGGGAAGCGGCCCAAGAGGTCCGCTGGAGTGGTGGTAGCGACGCTTCTCTTCCAGGCCGGGGCTGAGTTCCCGGACGTCTGGGCTCTCCCCCGGAGAGGCTGGTTCCTCGGCGGGTCTCTTCCCCCGACCGGTGCGGGAGCGAGGCTCTCCGCGCCCACGGCCAGGGGGAAGCTCTTCCCCGCGCTTGGGTGTATGCATTTGCTCACTTGGTCCGCCGGGGGCACCATCGGGGGCGGCCCTGGGGGAGGAGGGAGCTCATGCACTGTAGCTGCCGGCCCGAAGGCTATTGGGGCCGGTTGGGGGGAGCCCCCTGCGAAGAACCCCGGAACCGGAAAGGGGGAAGCCCCTGTATCATCCGGAACCGGGGAGGGGGCGCCCGCGGCGACGTTCGGAACAGAGGTGGAGGGAGCCCCCATGGGGACGGCCAGAACCGGAAAGGGGGAAGCCCCCGTAGCGACATCCTGGACCGGGGAGCCGATGCGGGGGGAAGTCCACTGGGGCACGGGACCTGCGCTGTCGACCGCCCCTGGTGCGGTAAACGTGACACGCGGGGCGGGACTGGCTCTTGGCACAGGGAAAACCCCCGGCATATATCGGGCCCCCGGCCCCGGGAACTGGCCCAGAATGGGGTATCCCCCCGGTGCCACGAGGGGCCCGGGCATGAAGTACCCTCCCGGCACCAGGAAGGTCCTGGGTGCCCGGAAGGGTCCGGACATATGACCCACAGGAGCTGGGGTCATACGGGGCGGATAAACCTCCAGAGACCGGAGGGACCACCGGGTGACTCGTAAACGGGGGCATGGCCCCCAGATATGGGTACGGCGCATATGTGGGGGCCGGTGGCCGCACCAATGCGCGAAGCAGCTCATCCATAGATCGCTGGGTGCGGAGTTGGCCCTCCACTAAAGCCTCGAGCAGGGCGTCCCGGGAGCCGAGGGAGCCGTCGGGAGGAGACTGGTCTCGGCCGAGGTTCCCGCGGTCACCGGGAGCGACCCGGAGGTAGAAGCACCTAAGTTAAGAGGAAAGGTGGGAGGCGGTACCTGGGTCTGGCCGCCTCCGGGCGGAAGCGCCGGGACAGTCATATCCCGGACGGGCGGTGCCGGGTCTCTGAGACCGGCGTCACCGGGAAGGGTGCGAGCCCTTGTTCTTGGGGGAGCCATGGCGTCTTGTCACGAGTCCCCATGGTCGGCGCCAACTGTCGTGGTATTGCGAATACCCCGACAGGTTTCGTGGATGATCCTAGCGAAGAAAATGCGACGCGGGCTGACTGGGTGACCGGTCCTCCCCCGCTGGACAAACACAAGAAGTGACACGAGGATTTATACAGGTTCGGGTCCCGGTGGGGGCCCTAGTCCTGTCGGCGTGCTCCCGACCGGAGTCGGCTGGGGAGGCTCTCTCGGGGAGAGGATTTCGGAGCACACCTGTCAGTTTTGGCTACTTAGCAATAATGAATCACTTGTCCTTACAACAGGGGGTACGAGGGCTATTTATAGCCCCAAAAAGAAGCAAAAAGACTAAACTACCCTGGACGCCACCGTCGGATCGAGGGGTAGCGACGTCCTTCTCCTAGTCAGGTGCCTTGGATGCTCGATAGGTGGTCGCTGATTCCCGAGGCGCTCCTCGCGTGACCTGCACGTGGTCAAGAACCAAAGACTTTACCTTTAGAAGGGCGACGATGCCCGGGACATGCACAGGAGGCGATGTCCCCGGGCAAAAGGCGGCGCCCGAGACTGGAGGCCAGGTCCCGAGAGCCAAAAGGCGGCGCCCGGGGCAGGCACCGGAGGCCACGTCCCCGGGCCAATGGCGGCGCCCAGGACCGGCACCGGAGGCCAGGTCCCGGGAGCCAAACGGCGGCGCCCGGGGCAGGCACCGGAGGCCACGTCCCCGGGCCAATGGCGGCGCCCGGGACCGGCACCGGAGGCCAGGTCTCGGGAGCCAAAAGGCGGCGCCCAGGGCAGGCACCGGAGGCCACGTCCCCGGGCCAATGGCGGCGGACCGGCACGGGAGGCCAGGTCCCGAGAGCCAAAAGGCGGCGCCCGGGGCAGGCACCGGAGGCCACGTCCCCGGGCCAATGGCGGCGCCCAGGACCGACACGGGAGGCCAGGTCCCGGGAGCCAAAAGGCGGCGCCCGGGGCAGGCACCGGAGGCCACGTCCCCGGGCCAATGGCGGCGCCAGGGACCGGCACCGGAGGCCAGGTCCCAGGAGCCAAAGGGCGGCGCCCGGGGCAGGCACCGAAGGCCACATCCCCGAACAAATGGCCACTCCCGGGACAAGCCACCGGGGCCTTGTCCCGGGGCAAATGGCAGCGCCCGGGGCAAGCCACCGGGGGGCCTTGTCCTCGGGCAAAAGGCGGCGCTCGGGGCAAGCCACCGGGGGGCGATGTCCCCAGGCAAATGGCGGCGCCCGGGACAAACCACTGGGGGGCCTTGTCCCCAGGCAAATGGCGGCGCCCGGGACAAGCCACCGGGGACCTTGTCGCCGGGCAAAAGGCGGTGCCCGGGACAAGCCACCAGGGGCAATGTCCCCAAGCACATGGCGGCACCCGGGACAAGCCACTGGGGAGCCTTGTCCCCGGGCAAATTGAACAGCCTCTTACCGGGACTTGATCTTGTGGAGATTTCCCCCAACACTCTGATTATGGTATAGACCAGGTTTTGGCTATACTCGACCAGATGCTAATATGTGGAATACATGATCTTATTCAGAATTACCGAAACCCAAGTTGATCGAAACACAGTTCAAAAGATAGCACAACTCTGTATTGAAAGAAGGATCTTGTACACGTCGATGTTAGGACGCACTCACCTACGTCGATGAACTATGTGTCTAAAATGTAAATAAGTTCAATCTAGACTTGATGATCTAAGCTAGAACTATTACAAAGTATTTATAGTCCAATCATATGAATACGTATCAGACTCAATAACCAATTAACCAAAACATATTAGACAAGTAACTAAACCTAAACCCTAAATAGATAGGACTCAGTTTTATATATATATATATATATATATATATATATATATATATATATATATGTGTATATATATATATCGGAATACAATCCGACCAGAGATCAAATCCTTCCCGAGGTCACAAATCCTTTTTGAGGTTGCGAACAATGCCGAGGTCGTGAATCCTTTCCGAACTTGATCGGAAGTATTTGACCTGAAGGACCTGAAGATCCTCCTGGATCAATTTCACAACTTAGAAACAAGAAGCAAATTCTATTGGACAGCTGTACACATTGAGTTTCTTACAAGTTAGGAGGAAGCAAAGCTCCAGAATCTTATACCTCACTTAGTAGGCATCACAGACAACTGAATATGCATCTCATCAAACAAAGCTTAACAAACAAACACAACTCAAATGCCTAACTTCAGAGGAACATCATCATATTGCAACAAAAAAAGGGAACATGTGAATTCGCATATGATGATCTATCTAAGTTTAAGATAATAACTCAATCCATCACTGGAAGGAATTTGCAAAACAATCAGACAGGCATCTCAATTCATCATCCAACTAAACTTTTGATTCAAAAGAGTTTGTATTAGTTCATGGCAATGACAAAACTCAATTCATCTCATACACACATTTGTTTGCTCAATTAGTGGTGTGCTTAGAAGAGAGGAGGGAAGAAGGAGAAGATCAACTACAAAAAACTAGGCTCAAAAATGAAGAAGTGGCCGGAGGCTAGGTTTTGAGAAGAAAAGGCAAGTATGCAAAAATGCCCTCAAGGTTTTGGAAATCACAAAAAGATCCTTCACAAGTTAGGGTTTAGATATATGAGTCTTGGCTATTTTGCAATTTGGTCTTTAGAGTTTTCAAAAATTACAGATGGGTTCGAGGTTATTAGGTTTAGGAATTCAGGCCCCTCGAGACTACGATTTCGTCACGGTCAGTTGCTATGCATCTGTCGGAACACGTGCTTCTGTCCAGAATTGACCGAGGGTCAGGTCCAATCAATGAAGTGCCTTTTGGGACGTGGTATCTACGGAATTCCTCCTTGAACTCGTTCCAGGTGATCGAATCTCTATTGGTGTGCATAGTCTGGTAATTTTCCCACCAAGCAGCAGCGGGTCCAGCTAGTTGATTTGACCCATACAGAAGCTTCTCTTCGTCGCTGCACCTAACGTTGTTCAACTTCCTCTCCACGTCTCTTAGCCAATCGTCGGCTACTATAGGGTCTTCTGTACTCAAAAAGGTCGGGGGCCGTGTTTTCTGAAAGTCAGTTAACTTTGCACCCGTTGCGGATCCTTCAGCTTGTCCAGATGCGATATGTTGCATCAACTGTCCCAAAATTTGGTTCTGCACAGTTGCTGACTCCTGTCGGTTTCGCTCCATCCATAGCAGTACATCATTGATGTCACCTCCTTGCGGCATCGTCGAAGATCCTGGTCTATCCGGGTTAGTGCGGCTTCTCATTCCGGGTGTAGCCCTTGCATTGCTAGGATTTCCCTCTAGCTCTCCTTCTTGGGGTCTTGTACGTGTGTTAACCATCCTACTCAAACAGGAGGTTAAGAATAGAGACATTGATTCGGAAAGAATCATACACAGAGGTGCTAGCAAAATGCTGGCATTTAACTTAAGAGATAAGAGTAAGAATATGCAAAATGACTTTTTCATAAATCAGCTTTTCAAAAGATACAAAGCTTCCAGCCTCATCGGCTTACAGAACTCATCTAACATCCAGCATACATCAACCACACTAAAACAATTGCTACAACAAAAGGAAATCTAGCGTCTGCTGGGTTAGGCACAAAAGGTCGAATCGAAGGAAGTCTGCACTCACTCCTCAGCATCATCAGAAGAATCACAAGGCTCTACCTCCTCAGGATCCTCCTCCTCATCGTCATCTGCATCCATCGGATCATCTTCCTTGTCTTCGTCGATGTTGACAATCTCCTTCCCTTTTCCCTCAGAGGTTTTCTCCCTCTTTGCAGTGCAGGGAAGCTCGATCGTCTGACCGTTGATGACTATGCCATGCGACGCAGGTGTGAAACCGCTGAGATACTCCTTTAAGTTTCCTACCCTCTTGCGAGTGGTGATCTTCAACTTTGGGGGACTCTTCTTGACTACTGACTCTACAGCTTCGAGGTCCTTCTCTCCACTTGATTTAGCCAATTCTTGAATTTGTCTTTCCTTTTCTTGGAGACTCGCACGAGCCCTAATAAGCATGCCCTCAAGGTAGTGGCGATCATCGCGAACACGCTCGTAGTCTCGAAGTAGGCGGGTGTATCCAATCTCCGAAGCACGAACGATGTCTCGAGTCTTGGTCAGAATAGCGTCCTCCCGGTCGTTGGACGGAAGAACAACTCGGTGCTCTGACCCGGGGACCTGGTAAGGCACGAAGCGATAGGGGGAATCAGTAAGGTAGTCGCTGTACGACTGCCGGACGGTACCTACGGCACGACGGGCAGCGTCTAAGATAGCATCTTCTTCTTCTTCTCTGCAGGCTTGACGTCTTACTGAGCCTCTCCCGTGCTCGGGTATCTCATAGACAATCACTGAAGCCCGACAACCAATGGGTCGTCCGTTGATCTCATCCTGCCAGACACAATATACTGGCCTCTGACTGTCCCGTGCTCCAAGAAATTGCAGCATCATCCACAGCAACAGTGCCCACGATCCAAGCTCATCTCCGTGAAGGTATCTCCTGTCGGAAGCCATCTGAAGACAGAACGAAAGGCATCTATGAGTTTAAAGAGAAGTCTAAAGCCTTTTTCCAAAAATCGAAAATAACATTTTTCTTAAGGAAAATAACATTCTTCTTGTTCACCGATCCTTCGTCTTCGACTTCTCGTACTCTGCTAGGTTCAGCCAACTCTTGAATCTGCTTTTCTTTCTCTTGGAGTTCTGAGCGAACCTTCACAAGCGCTCCTTCGAGATAATGACGGTCATCCCGAGCATTTTCATGCTCACGCAACAACCGAGTGTAGCTCGACTCCAAAGCTTGAACTACATCTCTGGTTTTGGTTAGGATGGCATCTCTCTAGTTGGTGGAGGGATGTACAGCTTGACGTTCCGATCCAGGGACTTGGTAGGGCACGAAGCAGAAAGGAGAACCTACAAGGAAATCATCGTACAGCTGGCGGATGGTACCTATAGCGCGACGAGCAGCATCTTGGATGGCATCTTCTTCCTCTTCTCTACGAGCTTCCTTTCTTGTTGATCCTCTCCCGAGCTCTGGGATCTCGTACACAATAACTGAGGCACGGAAACCAAAAGGTCTGCCATCTACTTCTTCACGACGGACGTAGTATACTGGTCGTTTATTGTCTCTTGCTCCAAGGAATTGCAACATCATCCAAAGCATCAACGCCCATGATCCCAACTCATCTCCATGAATCAGCTTCTTGCCAGGGGCCATCTGAGATGATGAAACGCGGAACACTTAAAAGTAGGAAAACGGTTTTGAAAATTTTCAAATAATACTCATTACGCTTTTCTTAAACAAATTAAGTTTTCCACAATTAGATTTTTACCAAATAATCTAGCGATTCTCTACTTTAGGGACGCCCATTCTAGTAAGGGTCACGACCTACAGTCAAGCTTCATGCTCTGATACCATTCGCTGTCAGACCCCCATTTGAGGATCACCTTGGTAACCGCCCAGGTAGGTTACACACAGCATGATGTCACATGAGCTCCAAACCACACAAGCATAGCATAATAGATAACCAAGTATCAGGCCAACATGGGCCAATATTACATGGCCAAAGCACCGAAAATGGCGCTAAGTAAAGTTGCTAAGAAAATAATCAGTTTATCAAGACAAGAATCGGTATCCAAGTACCGAACACATAACATAAAGCACAAAGCGACGACAAATAGCTTGACTTCAATCAGCGGCGGGGTTGGAGGGGCTTCTCCCACATCTGACTTGACTTGGCGCATGATCCTTCTAAAATGTGGGCTCGTCCAGGGCACTTCCATCTTCCGCTGAGTATTCATAACCGAAAGAATCGGGATCCTCGAATCCCTCTTCTACAGTTGGATATAAATGCAAGGGTGAGCACTTGGTGCTCAGCAACACTCATTCCGGGGATTAATGCAATTGTACTTACATGAGGGTGAAACATATGATTCCGAGGTTTTGGTTTCATATGGATAGAGATATATAGATTTCCAAGTCATTTGTTCAGTAAAACAGTACTTTGTCATGAAAATGATACTTTAAACATTAAACAGGTTTTCAATAAAACATTAGATGTAGTGGTCTCCCATGAGTCACTACTTTGTTAACCGCATTATGAAAACATTCCAAATATTACTTGTGCTATAACCCATGGATAACATCCACTACGAAAAGACTCCTGAACCTGGGAGTACAGAGTATCTGATACTTCTTTTACACTTTGCAAAGGTGTACCTCTTTTTAAATCCACTGGTTCACTCGGCTTTCAAGTCGGATCAGCTCCATGTGACTTTCACACATGTGACAAGGCCGAGATCACACAACGCTTTTGCAGTTCAGTATTAACAGTATCCCCGCCCGGTAAATAGACAATTAAGTCTCAAGTACCGTTGTGGGTCTTCCCCACTGCCTTACTTCCTAGCCTCTGGTCTATGTTCCCGCAGGACACATAGCCTTGGTCTGTGTCCACGCAAGACATATGACCGTTTAAGATTACAACCGCTCACGGCTTAATCAGGTCTAGGGCGCCTTCCTTCTTTCCACCTTTTCCTCTCACTATTTTTCTGAACTCACATCACTCATGGCCGAACTGTGGCCCACCAGTTTCCACGCGAGAAACCAGATCGACAAACCATGCAGGGAACTGCTAATACCAAAAAGCTACTAAGTTGTGCCTGTCCCATACCAGGCAAGTGGTTGGTACGTTTACAATTCGCATAGAGACACAGCACAAGGTTCTCGTCCTTATGAACCAATAGTGAGGAGCATTCACATTCCCAGGTGCGCACCGCACCCTCTCCATACAATCCAATCCTTACTACTGATCCCTTTTATCAGTTTTCTTGAAAAAACGGTTTTCATTATAACTTCTCATGCATTTGACCATTTCCAGTTTAATGTGGATATTCAGTATATGAGTCCTAGGGTGACAAAAGCATATATATGAAGGTTCAATAACAAAAGGGGTTTCATGATCCATTAGGTAATATCTACTCATGTCATTCAAACATAACTTGTATCTCAAATAAGCATGCATAGTAAGAAACAGTGAATATACTTCATATGAAAATATTGGGTGAGACATGATCAAAGGAATGAGGCTTGCCTTGCAATGCCGGGTCTAAGTACTCAGACGGATCTTCAAAGACTTCCTCTGCTCCTTCAGCTTCTGACTCTGCGGCAATCAAACAACACACAAACACATACCGTATAAGCATACAGAAAATAGTTTCCATAGAAAATATTAAGTAAATAAGTCATGCATGCAGGGGAAAAGGTTAGGGCAAGGTCACAAGGGCTCTGGTCAAAGAAACGGCTAAAAAGGATTGAACGTCGAAAGGTCGACATTCGGTTCATGGCTTTGGCATAGCTTCAAACTGATCTTAGGATGGTTTTCTGGAGAAGTGATAGTAGAGAAAGTTGTAGATCTTGACTCCAGGAATCTACTGGACAAGGTGGTATTTCAATTGCTCAACCAGAAGGGGCTGAACAAGGTAAATGCCAGTGGTTGACATGCACTGACATAGTGCTGGACATGGCCAGAAACTAGGGCATGGCACAACTTTTGATCTAGGTCTCCAATTGATGCACCACTTTGTCTGGGAGGTAGGCATTACCAACAGAAACAAATCACTCAACAGGCTCAAGGACAGAAAGTGACTGGAGAGCGGCCAAATCAGGTGATGAACTACGGTGGCGACACGGCACAGGCACAGCTCTGGACAAAGATTTGGCAAAGGCATAACTCACAATCTAGGCAGATCCAGGTGTGGAGCTAGTGGAAAGAATTGTTCAAGGAGCTGAGGCAAAGCTAAGGGACAACGTTTTAGGAGCTAGATCGGCCGGGAAAGAATTCCAGCGACCGGCGCTGGAGAAGACGACACTGGAGATTAGGGGTTTTTTCTACAAGGCGTTTGAACTCGATTCCTTGCTCAGGGAGTGAAAGGGTGGAGTGTAGAAGCTACTGGTGAAGTCAATTTGGTCAGAGAATGACCGGAGAAGCTTGGCGCCGAGGTCCGGCGAGGTCCGGCGAACGGCTGAGGTTCCAAATTGGGATTTCTTCGATTTGAGCTCAATTGGGGATTTGGATTCCACAGGCTTGCTAAGAAATGGCTAAGGATCAATTTTTGTTACTGGGACGAGAGCTAATTCGGGACGAATCGGTTAGCATTGGGGAAACAGGGCAGTTGGGCCTTTCCGGCGATCGCCGGCGCTGGGGATCGTCGAGGAGAAATTGGTTGCTACTACACAGAAAGGGTGAAGAGGGGAACTCACTGGTGGCTTTGGATCGAAGAGAGGGGCTGTGAAATGGGCTAGCACCGTGAGCTCTCTCACTGGCTCGCCGGAGAAGAAAGCGAAAATGGTGGAGTTTGGGACTTAGCCAATTTTCTGGAGGCTTGAGACTCTCAAAGCACAGGGAGGTTTTAAATAGGCACGAGGACGGAGCCAACGAGGGATAAAACGACAGCGGTTGCTTGCGCCGGGGAGAAACTTGTCGGGCGCAGGCACAACGACGGCGACGGCGACGTGATGTGCTTCAAGCGGCGCTGCAGCTTTGCTAGCGATGTCAGGACGCCTTGGAACTTCGCCTGGGACGGCGCAGATGCGGAGGCAGCAGCACGTCTCCGGCAACGACACGTAGTGCCATGCAAATGCCACGGCAACGGGAGCACGCGCGAAAACAAAGCTCTGGAGCGCGGTCGTTTATCCGCTGGGCGAGGCGATGCTACGGTGGCTAGCACGTGCGCACGGGGGTGGCTCAGCTGTTCACAACACAGGCGATGAGAGGCGGTGGCCGGCGGCGAGCAAACGCGGCGAGAACATGGCGCGGCTCCAGCGAAAACGCACTAGTCGAAGGCAACGACCAGGCGCTGGTCGAATGGACCTGAAAATAATACTTGGGCCGTTCTGCAATTTTGAAACTTGCTCCAGGGATTGTTCTGTGAGGAAAATTTGAATAGAACTTGGGCCTGATTGCAAATTTGGAGATCTGAGGGTCCGATCTGAAATCTGATTTCGCAGATAAGTTGCATAAAATTATTAGAACTTATCCGGCCAAAGTTTGGTAAGATCGGGCAAGATCTGAAGGGTTTCGACAAAATTGGGGAAAAGCAGTTTAGGGTAAAATTAGGGTAATTAGGGTTCTGAGACGGCAAGGGTCGAAACTCAGTTTTAGGATGGGATTTTGGAGATGATCCAGAAGGGAAAAATGTTCTGAACAACACTTAGAAGGGAATGGCTGAAGCAGATTAGGGTTTGGGGTCAAGATGTGGATTTTGGCTATTTTAGGGTTTGGCAAAAACAGGGGTGTTACAGGGAAACCGAGAGGTAGCCAGCAGGCAGTGGTGGGCCAAGTCTTCTGCGGCACATAGTTGCTCAACCTCCTCGCGAGCGACCCTAGCTTGATCACTAGGTAGGGCATTCTTGGGAGGAATCCCGCCTTGCAAATTGATGCCACGAGAAGGGAGCTTTTGCAATGTATCGACAAGTGGGAACATCAGGGGGGCCCAATGTCTGTAGAGAGAGTCCCCTAATAAAGAATGAGAGTGCTGCAACAAAACACAGTAGCTCATTGAAAGTATGCTAAGTCTGGGCTTGTGCCTCAACTAGTACCTGGATGGATCTTCAATAATGCCAGTGCTGGCCACCTTCGATGGCCTGGTGGTGGCTCCAATGAGGGTCCCGGAAGAGGCAACGCCCATGCTGGCAACAGGAACCTATCCTGCTAGGGCAACTGCCGCACGTGGAACTGGAGCCCCTGCGAAATCTGCCTCGCCTTGAGGCAATGGTGGGTTGTCAATGGAGACATCATCGTTTCCCAGAGTTGACGTGGCATGCTTCGATCTAGTGGTGGGAGCCATGACAAATCATTATGACTCCCCAAGGACAGTGCCCCTATCGAGGGTCTTTCCTCCTTAGATGTTCCCCGGCAAAAAGGTGACCTAGATGACTTTGAGCGAGTCACCTCAAGACGCCAAAAATCAAGAAAGTTGATGAAATAGGACAAGGCCCTTGGGTGGTCCCTACTCCTGTCAATGAAAATGACAAGATTTAAATAGGTTCAGGACCTTGGGGGTCCCTACTTCTATTGATGCGCCCCCGACTGTGAGTCTGTCGGTCAAGATCAGTCCTTAGGGAAAGGCCCGATCCAAGGTGCACCTGTAAATCCCATGTGATTGTCTAGTCTTAAGTGATGTGTGTTTTGATAATATTTTGAATTGTTTTTGATACATCTTCTTGTGTTCGTCTATGTTTTCATTATGTGTGAATAGTGCTATGTGATGGGTTTGGTTGGTTTTGGTATATGTTGTAGGTATACCGGAGTTATAGTACGCTAGCGGCAAGGATGGGCCATCGGAGTAGTGCTTAAGGAGGAGCTGGAGACTCAACTGGTCCGAGAGATGCCGAAGGTACTAGAGTATTGCAGGAGTGCTAAACATGAGTAATCCAACACCCGGATGTGGCGTTGCACCAAGATTGTTGAAGTAGCTCGAGTCGGTCAAAGTGTGGAGGTTGCCGGTTGGGGTCCAGAGCTATTCAACATCGAGGTGGACATGTGGTGGCTTTATGGAGAGCACAAGTGGTGCTCATGATGCCCAAGAAATCACCAAGATGGTCTATGGACTCCGCATGGAAGGTTATGCAAAAGATTCATTTTGTGAGCTAATTCTGCACTGATCTAGAATTTTTCTTAGAAATATGTAAACATAAAAGGTCTAGATCGCAAAGTTATCTTTCCAACGAATCCAAAAACGTTTAAATCTAAGTTCGGATGATGAAGTTATGACTGTTTTAGTGTCTGCTGTTTAGAAAATGCTGTAATTCCGAAAATTGTAAAAAAGATTGATTGAGAGTTGGGCCGAATTGGGCTTCGGGCCCAATCTCCACCAGCTGTTAGTTTAGTCCCACATTAGTTATGGAGATTACTCTAAGCGCAGACTAACTCTATATAAGAAGGGGGAGTGTTAGGAAGAGTACTTGATCCTTTTAAGAGAGTTTTTTTTAGCTATTCTTACTTAGTCTTTTGAAAGCTTTGTTGAGTGTGGTATTCAAGGGTTTTTGTTTTGTTCTTAAATATCTTGAAAGAAATATAAATTTTCTTTGTACATTTGTTTTATTTTCTTCTTTCATGGATGTTTAAATTTCTACTCTTGATTGTTTAAATATTCGCAATTGATTGTTTAAATACTCGCAATTTTAATTCTTGAAATCGATTGTTTAAATACTTGAAATTTTAAATTTTACAATTGATTGTTTAATACTCATAATTAATTGTTTGAATTCCGCAATTGATTGTTTAAATATTTGCAATTGTTTAAACTCGTAATCCTTTTGTTTTGATGGTTTGCTTTCCTTTTGTTTTTGTTATTTGGAGATTTTTGATGACATGATTGGGGAGAGTTATACTTGAGATATTTGAGCACCCATAGCATCCATACTATCTCTTGTTTCCCTTGTTTGTTTTTCATTGAGGGATTTAATTTGAAAAACCAATTCGCCCCCCCTCTCGGTTCGCCATCCTGGTCTTTCAGCACTAGTTTGATCTTTTACAAACAGAAATGATTACAAGGTGAATTGCAAGCGTTGTCCTTCGGGACATTGGCAGCGAATATCATAGCGGTGATCTAAGTCCGTAACGAAGCGCTGGCGACCCTAGAAGCAATGCTTGAAAGCGAGTTTATGTGGTCGTGGAGTTATTTTTTCATGTGTTACAAATGAGGCATAGGGGCTATTTATAGCGATCCAAACCTTGAAAAAAGATTGCAATGCCCCTTACCAACTGAAAAAGGTAAGGGAAAAAGTGTCTACTAAGTCAATGACATGTGAGCCCAGACAACTGAACGGCTTTGGAGATTTGAGTTCGGGAAGGCCTCCCAGAGGTACGTGCTCTAGAAGTTTTGGAGATTGGATGCCTGGAGAGTTCCACTCAGACCATCTCGGTCTTCTGATGATTCTCTGAAGGAGGGTGTAGATGCATTGAAGATGCTTTTGTCTTGTAGAAAGCTCCCAAACCATTAGCCCCGGAAGATCCCAGAGAGCTCCAGGAGTTACTTACCTGTGTCTTAGTACCTGTAGCCTCTAGTAGTTGGAAGAATCCTGGTGATGTACTCGGAGTCTTGGCTCTCGAAGTCTCGAACAGCCCTAGGCTAGGGCTTGTCCGGAGACAACTCCGGACTATTCTTCATGTGGTCTCTCCATAAGGGATCTGGCCACCTCTGTGTCCAAGTCGTCGTGCCCTAGGGCTCCCAGAAATCTCCAATGACCGGAAAGTCCGTACGCTATTGTTTCTATCATTTTCAGGATTATTTGATGTTACAACAATATTAATTCGTAAAATACCAACACAATGTAAGTTGTGGTGGTACATTATTCAATTGTTCAATTAAAAATGGAGAAATATATCATAGTAGGAATTTTAATTGGCAAATTAAGCATGATTGCGTTTAGCATGTCATTTATAAAGCTACTTGTGCCCAACCACATGATAAATTCATTGACCATGACATACCCTAGTTCGAGGGTATGGAGTATTCGAATACATTTTTAACACTGTAGAAGTGTATTACTTTCCCCACAATTTACATTGAGTGCCACTGTTAGTGCATATACATGCAACAATACTGCATTTGACTAAGTCGAAGATCACATGCCATTCACATTGTCTCATATTAACCTCATCTTTGCCCAGCAGAAAACTTTATGAATCATTTGACAGACCTACAACTGTTGTGGCAGACTAAACCCCCACCCCCACCCCTTCCTAGTGCTGGTCCACGGAAGGGAAATTCTCCCTTATGGACATGCATCATATTTGTGCATATTTTTCATATATTTTATCCCTGTTTCATGCACATTTTAGTCATAAAATTCGGCATTTATGCAAATCATATATACATTTATTGCCAAATTGACCATATTAATCATTTTTTATTTGTAATCTCAGGTTGATGCAAATCGACTGGATTTGACCTACGGACGATTCAGAATAGTACACTATCGATGATTGAGACAAGATCCCATGCCAAACTTATGCGTATTTAGTTTGTTTTGCAGGGAAGTATTATCTAACAATCACCAAAGAGAAACCACTGTAAATACGGACACATGAACACATTGTGTTTATACTGGTTTGGCCCTCATAGTCTGAGTAACAGCCCTAATCCTGTTATATTCTCACTATAAGAATAATGGAATTACAAAGTATGTATTGTTGATTCTAATCCCCTAGTCTTGTACTAGACTTCATGGATCAATCCCCTTTCTTCAAGCCCTAACCTCCTTTTTATACTTGTTGAAGAGGACGTAAGTTGCTTGACCGAAAGGATGCTTCAGCGATAACTGCATAATGGTTGCAAGTGGTTGTTGTTTGCTGGTTAGAGTGTGCGGTTATGGATAACTGCACATTCATCTTTATCTTATTGGCGGTTTATGGATACACTACCATAGAAACAGACATCTAGAACGGCACATCACAGACAGTTATGAACTTTTCAATGGAACACCATCTATGAAAGCCTGTCGGGAGAATATGTTAAGTTATCACAGTCGGTTCTGATGTCAAAACCAACTATGACAGTTTTAAACTCAAAACCGATTGTGATAGTTACAATCTGTTCTCAACTGAGAGCCATATGTCATAACTAGAATATCACAGACGGTTCCGTGGTCAAAAACCGTCTGTGACTATCTCACAAATGAATCTGACTTTAGAACCATTTGTGATAGTGTAGTATTACAGACCGTTCTAATATCAGAACCGACTGTGATCGTCCAAACAGTGCTGGCGCTTCGAATTCTCAACGGTGTGTTCATATCGGTCTCCGATCTTCGTGCGGCGCCCTAGATTGGGAACACGAAGCGTCGCCATGGAAATTCTATAAATAGCTTGGCAGTGGAATAATTACCAACTACTTTACAAGTTTTTCTAATTCTCAAACTCTTCGACTCCTTAGCTTCTCTGCGCCAATGGCATCCTCGATGGCATCGTCAGGCTCACCCTCCCCGGTAAGAACTCTCAATCTTTTGGACTTACCCCTGTATTGTTAATCCCTGTTCAGTAGATTCCTGACCTGTTGATTTGCACAGGGAAGGGGAGCAGTGGAAGACTAGGGTAAGCTGAAGGCCGAGCTGAGGGCCCTCCAAGAGGAGCACAAGCTCATTACGGAGAAGCACACTCAGCTACAGCTTGACCTGGACGATCACTTCTAGCGCATTCAACGCATGAAGACGGATGGTGACAATGCTAGGGCGAGGACGAGGCGTCTTCCCGAGGAGAAGCAAGACACAGATATGACCATCACTGGCTGCGATTTGACTATGAAGGGTACCATCGCGAAGCTGAGGGAGGTCGCAGGCCTTCTCGATGCGATAGTAGTTGATCCTAAGAAGGACAACTTGTCGCTGGAGGAGTCTTGCTTCCTGGCTGCAAATCAAACTAACTTTCTTCTAGATGCAGCCAGGGCTAAGACCACTCCTTGACATAGCATTTTGTATTTTTACCTTTTTTTGTAAGTGATGAAAAACAATTAATGAAAAATTTGTTCTTATGTCAATTTTCCAGCACATTCTTGGATTGCTATCTTCCCTCTTTCTTTATCTTTCTTTAGCTTTTGACGAACATTCGACCATATAAAGGTATGTGCACTGTGTGCGATTGCGGAACGACTATCGCGATCATATAACGATTATTGCGGGTGATTAAGTTACATGGGAGCGGCAATCTTTGGCGGGAGGGAGTTTGGCGGGAAGGAGAACAGATCACAGTCAGTTCTGAGATCAAAACCGTCTGTCATAAAAAACGTACGGTTTAGATCTCCCAACCGTCTAGTATTACAAACGGTTTTGATGTTAGGACCGACTGTGATAGTCCCAACAGTGTCCGACACTTCGAATTTTCAACGTTCTTGGAATATCACAGATGGTTTTGATTTAAAAATCATCTGTGATAGTTATGTCACAGACGGTTTTGAGGTAAAAACCGTCTGTTATATCACCGTTTGAAGTCAGACAGTTCAGATTTAAAAACTGTCTGTGATATTTCTGCGATAGTTCTACATAAATAAGCCAGTTCACACATTCAAGTACATGTCTGAAACAGCAATACAAATACACAAATATACACCAATACAAATACACAAATACACCAATTCACACATTCAAGTACACGTCCCAAATAGCAATACAAATACGCCAATTCACACATTTGATGTATTACAAAAGTCACATATGAAAGAGAACCTTTGCAATCAAACAACAAATGTAACTACTGACTACAAGTTAGACCTGACACATCACAAATCCATTCATCTGAAATAGCAAATGTATGAACCACGTTTGATTTAACCATAGGAGTTCAGTTCAGAGACGTCCGAGGAGCTGGAACTGGCGTTGAGTTACATTTGTCTTAGTGATCTCTTCTGGCTTTCTCAACTCATCTACGCAAATCAACTCAACTCAACTCAACTGAGTTTCGTTGAGTTGAGAAAGCCCGAGGAAATCACCAAGACAAATGTAAGATGCTTTCTATAGGTCCTGATTTGAGAAACACGTCGGGCTTGAGGATCTTCTCGCGCTTCACATCCTTCCAACTCTTGACGGTGATCTTCACCTTTTCTTTCTCCAACAAGGCAACGTAGACAGCGTACTGTGACGATGAACCGTGAACTACGTTGCCTCTCGTGAACATTGTCCAAGGACCTGCACAGAATCATATATTGAAAAGAAGACATATAAAAATGGATGATGCAGGAATCGTAGGATAATTGCCATCATAGGATTAGGATAATCCAACAATGCTGAAATTTTACTTGCCTTGCTTGCAATGCCGAAATCTACCTGAGGGAGTTGAAGCTACGATCGATGTTGCACTTGATTCACTAGAGAAACTAGTGGCCGTCGATGGAGGTGCGGCGGCCATCAATGGAGGTTACAGATTAGGGCTTGTCATGCCCAAGGAGAAAAAGAAGTGGAACAATTCGACTGGAAGCAAAACTGCAGGGAGGGAACAAGTATTTGTAGAAGTCAAACGGTTCGACTTTAAGCAAAATTCCAAGAATATTACAAACGGTTCAGAACTCAGAACTGTCTGTGATAGTAGAGCATACGGTTCATATTCTAATTATCACAGACGGTTTTGACTCGGAACCGTCTGTGATATTCTAATTATCACCGACGGTTCATATATCAAATCTATCTGTGATATTTCTGTCATATACACAAATGCACCGATATTACTGACGGTTTGAAAGTGAAAACCGTCAGTGATAGTTTATTATTACAAACGGTATGATGCTAGAACCGTCTGTATTGAACCTGGTCTTTTAGTTCTGCACAAATGCACCGATATTACCAATGGTTTTAAAGTGAAAACCGTCAATGATAGTTTGTTATTACAGACGGTTTGATGTAGAACCGTCTGTATTGAACCTGGTATAAAAGGTCTTTCAGCGGATGTTTCGAGCTAGTCGTACATTCTTGCTCGACATACTGTCCAGTTGGAAGAGATCTGGGGCAAGGAAGAGCAATTTCTCAAAAGGGGAGCATTTGGGGACAACAAATTTGAAGATCTAAGGTTGGTACTTGCTCCTAAGGCATACACATTACTTAATTTCATCATCAATATCGATCTCTATTGATTGATCAAATTAGAGGGAGGGGAAACTAGAGTAGCAAATCCTGGTTGTAACTCTCATTTTTTGACCTGTAGATATTTAATTGCTTTATGATGTGTGTTATCCATGCCCCCAATTAGTTACTAACTAATTGCTTGCAGTTCAAGTAGTGGTTAATAACTAGTTATACCACAAACTCCACATCAAACACTAGCTAGCTAGATTTATAATTTATTGTGTGTCGACCGCACGTAGAGTATTACTTAGCATGTGTATGAATTTAATTGCAAATGGTCCATCGAGACTGGATGTATAATGACAATTGAGTGAGTGAAGAATACATGAAAGGTGTTTTAGATTTCCAAAAAGTTGTTGAGCAAGACATGATGAAGAAGGGTTTACATTATATGTATTGTCCATGCGTAGACTTCCAGAATCTTAAGATATTCACCAACTCATCTCAAATTGTCGCCCACTTGATCCGACGTGGTTTCAAAAAGGGGTACACGTGTTGGGTCCACCATGGCGAAGAGCAAACTGCAGAAACAAGTGCCACTCAGGTTGAGGAACATGACATGTCGGATCCCAACAACGATTTCGATGAGGATATGCCAGAGGATAACAATTTAGATGACATGTTGCGTGATGTGGAAGAAAATTACATTGAAAGGGAGTTTGGTAAATTTAATAGCTCGATTGAGGACTCAGAAAAGCTATTGTTCCCTGCTTGCAAGTCAAGTACACAAAGTTGGCCTCCGTGCTTGAACTGTTAAAATTGAAGGCAAGTAACAACCGGACGACAAGAGTTTCACGGAACTGTTAGATCTTTTAGCGGACATGCTTCCAGAAGGAAACGAGTTGCCAAAAACACCTACCAAGAGAAAAAACTGTTGTGTCCTTTGGGAATGGAAGTAGAAAGGATACACGCATACCCTAATGATTGCATCCTTTACCATAACGACTACAAGGATTTTGGGCTTTGTCCGGTGTGCGGCGCATCCCGCTATAAGCGTAAGGGCCGAATTGACGACGGCGACTGCACTGAGATAAAGCAAGGACCTCCTGCTAAGGTGTTGTGGTATTTGCCCGTCATTCCCGGCTTAAAGTGTTTGTTTGCAAACCGTAAAGAGGCAAAATTATTGTGTTGGCACTCGGAAGACTGGAAGAAGGATGGAAAGCTGAGATACCCCGCTGATTCTTCGCATTGGAGAAACATCGGCAGGGAATTTGTTAACTTCAGAGCGGAATTGAGGAATATAAGGTTCGGGTTAAGTACCAATGGAATTAATCCTTTTGGTAACATGAGTAGTCGGCATAGCACTTGGCCGGTTCTTTTGTGTGTCTACAACCTTCCTCCTTGGTTGTGTATGAAGCGCAAGTACATCATGATGTCTCTACTTATGTCAGGACCAAAACAACCTGGAAATGATATTCATTTGTACCTAGCACCATTGATAGAGGATCTGTTAACAATTTGGAATGAAGTGGTGCAGGTATGGGATGCATACAAACGAGAGAACTTCATCCTACGTGCTATGATATTCTGCACCATCAATGATTTCCCTACCCTTGGAAATTTGTCAGGCCGTAGTATGAAAGGAGCCAAAGCTTGTCCCCACTGCGAAGATGAGACTGAGAGCGTGTGGCTGATGAATTGCAGGAAAACAGTGTACATGCGTCACCGTAGGTTTCTTTCGAAGAATGATGCGTATCGTAAGAGGAAGAGGGAATTTGATGGCCACAAGGAAGATGGTTCAGCCCCAAAGCCTATGAGTGGGAAAGAAGTTTACTCACGTGTGAAGGACATAGACGTTGTGTTTGGAAAGGGTCGTAAATTGAAACCCCACATGAAGAACACTTGGAAGAAGAGATCGATATTTTGGGACTTACCGTATTTGGAGCATTTAGAGGTTCGGCATTGCATTGATGTCATGCATGTAGAGAAGAATGTTTGCGACAGTTTAATCGGCCTATTACTGAACATTCCGAGGAAGACAAAGGATGGCGTCAATGTGCGGTGTGACATGATCGAAATGAAAATCAGGCCTGAGCTAGCACCGAGAGAGGACGAGAAAGGCCGTATATACCTCCCCCATGCATGCTACACTTTGTGCAGGACTGAGAGGACAGAACTTTGTAAGTGTCTCTATGGTGTTAAAGTTCCATCGGGTTACTCCGCAAATATGAAAAAGCTTGTGTCCATGGGTGATTTAAAATTGCTTGGTATGAAGTCTCACGATTGTCACGTGTTGATGACACAAGTGCTTCCTGTTGCCATCCGGAGTATTCTGCCGCATAAGGTCAGAGAGACGATCATGAGGCTATGTTATTTCTTCAATGCAATTTCTTGCAAGGTCATTGATCCCGAGGGACTATATTCTCTATAGAGAGAGGTGGTTCGAACCCTCTGTCAACTTGAGATGTATTTTCCTCCGTCATTTTTTGATATCATGGTCCATCTCACTGTCCACCTTGTCAGAGAAATCAAGATATGTGGACCCGTGTTCCTAAGTTATATGTATCCATTCAAGAGGTACATGGGTGTACTTAAGGCCTACGTGAGGAATCACTCTCGGCCCGAGGGTAGCATTGTCAAAGGTTATGCAGCGGAAGAGGTTGTTGAGTTCTGCGTTGATTACATGGCCGAGGTAGAAGCAATAGGAGTTCCTGTGTCTCGTCACGAGGGGAGGCTGATGGCGTTGGGACTATTGGACAGAAAGCAATCACTCCTGATTTCGATATGTACTCGAAAGCACATTTTTGGGTCTTGCAACACATGACAGAGGTATCTCCGTACATCGACGAGCACAAGGAGATGCTACAACAAGACAATCCTCGCCGATCCGAGGTTTGGATCACGAGAGAACATACTAGTCTATTCAACGTGTGGATGAAAGTGCAAATCACCAGGGAGTCCGCAAGTGAGAATCTTAAATGGTTGGCAAAAGGGCCCACATTTACTGTACAGACATGGTAGGGATACGACATCAATGGGTACACATTTTACACGTTAAACTATGTGGAGAGATTATCACAGACGGTTCAGATCTCAAAACAGTCTGAGAGTCTATCACAGACGATTCTGAGTTCACAACCATCTGTGATAGTTATATAGCACAGACGGTAGTGAACTCAGAACTGTCTGCTATAGACTATCAGACGATTCTGAGATTAGAACCGTCTGTGATAATCTCTCCACATAGTTTAAGGTGGGCTTTGTCCCGCTCATTTCCACACTTCGCGAATCTTCACCTCACTTGCCCTAGCTCTCTCCACCCTCCCATCGTCCGGCGCAATCACCTCCATCGCCTCCCCACCGTCCGTCGCGATCACCTCCATCGCCTCCCCACCTTCCGGTGCGATCACCTCCGTCGCCTCCCCACCGTTTCTGCCATTCTTGGTCAATTTTTGTCGTGGTATTGCGAATACCCCGACAGGTTTTGAGAATGATCCTAGCGAAGATTACGCGGCGCGGGTTGACCGGATGACCGGGCCTCCCTCGCCGGACAAGCACAAGAAATGACACACGGATTTATACAGGTTCGGGTCCCGGTGGGGGCCCTAGTCCTGTCGACGCGCTCCCGACCGGAGTCGGCTGGGGAGGCTTTCTCCGGGGGAGAGGCTTCCGGAGCACGCCTGTGAGTTTAGCTATTCCAATAAAAGTGATTCGGTCCTTACAACAGAGGGGTACAAGGGCTATTTATAGCCCCAAAAAGAAGCAAAAAGCCTAAACTACCCCGGAAACCACCGTCGGATTGAAGGGTAGGAACGTCCTTCTCCCGGTCAAACGTCTTGGATGCTTGACAGGTGGTCGCTGATTCCCGAGGCGCTCCTCGCGTGACCTGCACGTGACAAATCAACTCGAGACTTTACCTTTAGAAGGGCGATGAGGCCCGGGACATGCACCGGAGGCCAGGTCCCGGGGACCAGAATGGCGGCTCCCGGGACGGCACCGGAGGCCAGGTCCCGGGAGCCAAATGGCGGCGCTCGGGGAGGCACCAGAGGCTAGGTCCCCGGGCGAGTGGCGGCGCCCAGGACGGCACCGGAGGCCAGGTGCCGGGAGCCAGATGGCGGCGCCCGGGACGGCACCGGAGGCCAGGCCCCGGGGGCCAAAAAGGCGGCACCCGGGACGGCACCGGAGGCCAGGTCCCGGGAGCCAAATGGCGGCGCCCGGGGAGGCACCGGAGGCTAGGTCCCCGGGCGAGTGGCGGCGCCTGGGACGTCACAGGAGGCCAGGTCCCGGGGGCCAAAAGGCGGCGCCCGGGACGGCACCGGAGGCCAGGCCCTGGGGGCCAAAAAGGCGGCGCCCGAGATGGCACCGGAGGCCAGGCCCTGGGGGCCAAAATGGCGGCGCCCGGGACGGCACCGGAGGCCAGGTCCCGGGAGCCAAATGTTGGCGCCCGGGGAGGCACCGGAGGATAGGTCCCCGGGCGAGTGGCGGCGCCCGGGACGACACAGGAGGCTAGGTCCCGGGGGCCAAAAGGCGGCGCCCGGGACGGCACCGGAGGCCAGGTCCCGGGAGCCAAATGGCGGCGCCCGGGACAGCACCGGAGGCCAGGTCCCAGGAGCCAAATGGCGGCGCCCGGGATGGCACCGGAGGCCAGGTCCCGGGGGCCAGAAAGGCGGCGCCCGGGACGGCACCGGAGGCCAGGTCCCAGGGGCCAAAAAGGTGGCGCCCGGGGAGGCACCGGAGGCCAGGTCCCCGGGCGAGTGTGACGCAACTTACCTGGAGTTAGTCCCGCGGAGATTTCCCCCAACAGCAGCCCCCCATGCCCCCCGAGGACGATGCTCGAGTCCCCGGTGGGCATGGTACATGTCACCGGGAAAATCTCCGGACCAAGCCACCGGAGCCGTGACGCTTCGGTTTCTGTGCCGGACGCTTATGGCCGCGTCGCTTCGCCATAAATACGCTCGCGGTTCAAACCGGCGCCTCGATTCGCGCGCCAGTCCCTTCGTTTCCAGCGCGCCGTTTGAATTTTGATGGCCCAGATTGATCTGCGGGATGCAACGTGGCGCCCATCTAGATCATGGCTCAACCCTATAAATAGGGCCTTGGGGGGCCCAGTAGCTTCATTTCAAACTTCTCAGCCTTAGCGGATTTTGCTCTCCCGGTAGCCCTTTCCCGGTAGCTCTCCCCGGTAGCTAGCGTCCGGTAGCGAGCGTCCGGTTCCTTTAGCCGTAGCCTCCTGAAAAGTTAACCACCGAAAAAACAAACCTGATGGCACCAAAAGGTCGAGCGAAGGCGACCGAGGTGCCCCCAGAGGAAGTCACTCCGGACTTCCTTTGGGTCTCCGAGTTTACGACCGAGGACGCCGAGTCCATGGTCGAGCGCGGCGTCGTCGCGGACGGGGACATCCGAGTCCTCGTGAAGAAAGACGGAGCTCCCCGCCCCAGGCCCGAAGAGGTCGTGGCCTTCGAGGCCTTCCTGGAGGTGGGGCTCCGACTCCCGGTGCATCCCATGCTCCGGGAGTTTCTGAAGGAGTATGGGCTGGCGCTCAACCACCTCACGCCGAACGCCCTCGTCCGGATGGGCATCTTCATTTGGATTTTTGAGACGGCGACCGGGAGGGAGCCCACCCTGCGCGTCTTCCGGTATTTCTACGAGCCGGCGGCGCGAAGTTCTCACCTGGTGAAGGGGGGACCCAAGTCCCCCTTTGGCTCGGTGATGGTGCAAATGCTGCCGTCCCGGGTGGCCGACTACCCGGCGGCAGCCTCCCGGGATCACTGGGGGGACTGGGTCCGGAGGTGGTTCTACCTCCGGGTCCAGGACGACGGGGTGACGTACGCCCCGGAATCGGCCTCTTACAGCCGGTCGTCCGCGCCGAAGCCTCCGGTGTGGACGGACGAGGAGCTTGAGCTCCTCGGTAAGGTGATCAAGTCCCGAAAGGCCCGCTCTATGCGGGACGCCGCCGAGGAGATGATGCTCCTCCGGATCTCCCCCTTCTCAGGCGGGAAGAGGGGAGTCAGCATGGGCCCGGAGCAGCGGCCCCCGGTCAAGCCGATGATGCGACGTAAGTTCCGGAACCTGTTGCATTACATTTTACAAATTTTTGAAAATTTGACTAACTCTTTACCTCTTGTAGTCCGGCCGTACCCGGCGGCGCGGGAGAAGGCAGAGAACCTCCTCGGGAGGTACTTCGCCGACGAGCATGAGCGCGTCGTGCGCCTCGTGGGGGAGGGTCCTCCCCGGAACCTGGTGGCTGAGGCCTACGGGGTGAAGCTCCCAGAGAGGAAGCCCCTCCCCACCCCCGGGTCGCATAAACGGGGGAAGGACGCGGCCGGGGGCTCTGAGCCTAAGAAGGCTAGAGTCCAATCGACGATGCCGGCGGCGACTCCGGCGAAGCCCCGGGACGAGACCCCCGGGACCGAGCGCGCCCGGGCGCCGGCACGGAAGGAGACGACACCCCCTCCCCTGAAGTGCCCTGTTGAGGCTCAGGGGAAGGAACCGGCCGCGGACGGGGTGGCCTCCGACTCGGCGAACTACGCCCCGTCGCCGCCATCGGTAGTGGCCCCGCCACCACCCTCGGCCCCCTTGGAGCCGGAGAAACTGGAGGTGAGGTTCGCGGAGGCCTCGCCTCCGCGGATGGAATGGCCCGTGGATGAGGGGGGGAGCCCCTCGGTCTACGAGGTCCCGCCGGAAGTGGGGGCCCCGGGGGCCCTCCGGCCCGGGAAGGGGAAGGGTCTGATGGTCGCCCCCCGGCGAGAGACCCCTTCCGGGACTTACTCGGCCACCTCCTCTGAGGGCACCTCCGCAACGAGGACGACGACGACCGCCACCCTGACCGAGGTCGCGCCGGGCACCCAGGTTCGGGAGCCCTCTACCGGCCGCGGCTGGACCAGCGCCTGGCGGGAGACCCCCTTGCTTTCCGCAGGGGAGGTTGAACGCTACGCGGAAGGCCTGCAGACCCCGAAGGTCCAGGCCTTCGTTGCCGGAGGGATGCTCCACGATCGCTTCACGGAGCTCCGGTCTCTCGAAGCCCAGGTATTCACCCGAAGTGACTATCGCTTTCCTTTGGCTCCTACAATTGAAAATTTTTCTAACTCTGGAATTTATAAGGGGCGGCGATTACCTGGGGCGTCGAGCAGCGCGTCATCCGACTGCTCAAGGATGCGAAGGACAGGGCCGCCTCCTTCCTGGGCCAGCGGGACGAAGCTCTCCAGGAGCTGGCCCGGGTCCGGGCCCAAGTTCACGTCTCGGAGGCGGTGAAAGGCCGCCTCCGAGAGGAGGCGAAGGCCAGGAGGGAGGTTTTCCGGGAGCTCGAGGAATCGAGCGTCCGGGCTGTGGCGGACGCGGGCTGCTCCGTCCGTTCGGCCCTCGAGAGCCTTAGCGTAAGCCTAGGCTCCGGGAGCAGCTCGGAGGTGCCCCCGGCGACCCTCACGGAGGCCGTGCGTTTTCTCAATACGCAGGTCTCCGTCATCCCGGAGGCGGCTGACGCCTGGGCTCGGGGCTGGGCGATTCCCGTCGTTGCGGCCGCGGCCGGGCTCGTTGAGCACCGGGGGGTGGGCGCCCGGGCGATCGGGGGCCGCATTCCGCGGAGCTTCCCCGAGTTCTTCGAGCCTTCACGCCGGGAGGTGGAGTAGCTCGCCGGGGGCTTCTACGACCGGATCATCCGGGCGAGATTCCCGGTACCGGCGCCTCCGGCGGTGGGCGCTCCGGCCCCGGCCTCGGAGGAAACCCCCCGGGGGGAGGACGCCAATGAACATGTATGAGCCTCCCCCCGGGTCTTAGTTAGGGCCCTTTTATTTTCTTAGGACTTTTGATCCCGGTAGCTTCTTAGAAGAAGCCCCGGACACTTGTACAAAAACATTTTGAATGCAATGGAGTTAGAATTTTTTCTAAGTCTTTGAATTGAATGCATTGTTACCAGGGTTCCCGGGAGGTTGCCCCTGGGCGAAGGTCCGGGAGGAGCTCCCCGGGGGACTCCCAAGCGGTTTTAATCTTGCTAAGCCTTGTATCCGGCAAGCGCGGCGGGGACAGCATTCGGGAGCCGATCCGGTTGAGGTGGCGTCTGGAGTGGCACTTGGACAACTTTGACAATCATTGCGCCGAATTGTCCCCTCCACGACCGGGGTTCCGGATGATACCTCCCCTCCGGATACTTCCACCGGTGGGATACGAGTTCTGGCCCGAAGATGTGCTCCGGGACGCTCAGCGCCGCGTGCGAGCATTGTACCGGGACTTGACCCAGGAGCTAGCTGAGAGCCTCCGAGAGTACTAGGCGTAGGGGCCTTAGGACATAGAGAATCCCCCGGGTTAGGACCCGGGTTGTATCGTTTCCGAAGCCCACCGGAGGGGGAAGATGTCCTCCGGGTTTCATGATGAATAAAGCTGTTGCCGCTTTTGTTGTTTTTTTATTCTTTCTTCTTGGATGGTCCGGACGACTCATCTTAACAAGAATGAGCTAAGTTTGCTCGTGGGCGTTGTCACCCGCACCTGGGGGTTCCTTATCCCCCCCGCCCACAACGGGCCGGAGGGTAGCTCCGCGCGCTGTGGGGGTAACAAGGCCCCCGGGGTGAAAACAACCTGTAGCATAGGAATTTTTCTAAGTTAGAAAATTTCAAAACGAGGTTTCTTAGGGAAGGACCTTCCGGGAGACAATCGTCCGGTCGCCGTGAACGGGAAGCCGGGAATAAGTTCTCGTGTGGAAGAAACATCCAAGAAAATCCGGTGAGATTTCCGGAGACGAGCTTCCTAGGAGATGATCATCCGGTCGCCGTGAGAACGGGGAGCCGGGAATAAGGGTCTCCGGGGAAGAAGTGTCCGAGAAACCCGTAACTTCTCCAGGAGACAATCGTCCGGTCGCCGTGAGGACGGGGAGCCGGGAATAAAGTCGCCGGAAGGCAATCATCCGGTCGCCGTGAGAACGGGGAGCCGGGAATAAGGTCACCGGGAGACAATCATCCGGTCGCCGTGAGAACGGGGAGCCGGGAATAAGGTCGCCGGGGACCAAATATCCACGAATGCCATTAGACGTCCCACTGGGGAGAGCGTCTACTCCCGGAGGAGGAAGTGCCCGAAGACGGGTCTTGAGTGTTTGGGTAGGGGACTAGTCTCCCAAAGTGACTCGTTACCACGGCCGCTGGGGACCGGGTTGCCGCTTACACCCTCAGTCCACGAGGGATTTGCTGGGTCTGGGCCCACTTCCTCACAGGGAGGGCATCCTCGTGGGGAGGGCTTCCTCGCGGGGAGGGCATCCTCGCGGGGAGGGCATCGCCGCTAGGGGCGGTAATGAGAAGAACCTGCAATGAGACAATTGAAGAGCAAGACCTATGTATTGCTAACAAAATGGAGTATAGTGCCTCCCCCTGCGAAGTCGCGAAAGGGGAGGAAAAGGTAAATACAGTGTCCCTCCTCCCCCTCTGGCGTGAACGCCCCGGGGGAGGGGACAGGCCCGTAAGGCTAAACATAGAACTTGCGAAGTAAACGCAAGTTCCACGTGTGCTTCAGCTCCTGCTCTTGAAGGTTGGAGAGCTTGTAGGCCCCCGAGCCCAGGACCGCGGAGATCCTGTAGGGGCCCTCCCACTTGGGGGAGAGCTTACCCTGGGCCTGGGGGTCCGTCACGTGCTTGAGGACAAGGTCCCCAAGGCGGAAAGCCCTCTCGCGCACGCGTTGATTGTAAGCGCGTGCCATCTCTTGCTCGTAGATGGCGTGGTGGAGGAGCGCTCGGTCGCGTTCCTCCTCCACGAGGTCGATTTCTAGGCGCTGGTTGGCCTCATTGGCCTGGTACACTGCGGGCGTGGCTCCCTCCAGGAGCTCGACCCGCAGTGACCGGAGGCCGATCTCCGGGGGGAGGACTGCCTCCGCCCTGTAGGCCAGGGAGAAGGGAGTACGCCCCGTCGCCCGGGACGGGGTCGTGCGCATGGAGCAGAGGATGCTAGGGAGCTCCTCTGCCCATGCACCCCGCTTAGAAGCGGTTTGCTCAAGTCTCCGGCGCAACCCCTGCAGGATCACGCCGTTGACCCTCTCGACAGCCCCATTGCTCCGGGGATGGGCCACTGAGGCGAAGTGGATGACGGGCCCCAGGCCTTCGCAGAATTCCCGGAAATAAGCCGAGTCGAATTGAGTCCCGTTGTCCACAGTGATTTCCCGGGGGACACCAAAACGACATACGATATTTTTCCAGAAAAACCGCTAAACGGCCCGGGATGTGATGCTGGCCAAAGGCTCCGCCTCAACCCACTTTGTAAAATAGTCGACCGCGACTACCGCATACTTGTATCCTCCGGGCGCTGGGGGGAAGGTCCCTAAGAGGTCCATCCCCCAGCGCATGAAGGGCCAAGTGATGGGGATTGTCTGCAGCGCTATAGGGGGGAGGTTCGAGCCCTTGGCCATCTTCTGGCATGCCTCGCACGCGGAGACAAGGTCTCGCACGTCGCGCATGACCGTGGGCCAGTAGAAGCCCTGTCGGAGGGCCTTGGCCGTGATGGCACGCGGAGCTAGGTGAGAACCACAGCTCCCCGCGTGGATGTCTTTGAGAAGTTGAAGTCCTTCCGGCCGGGGGAGGCAGCGCAGGAGGGTGGAAGCCCCCCGCTTGTAGAGCCTCCCCTCCAGCAGGAGATATGCCCGAGCTTAAGCCCAGAGGGGTTTAGCCTCTGTCTCACTAGGAGGGTCCCCCTCCCCCTTGATGAAGGAGATGAGGGGGTCCATCCAAGACGGAGTCCGGGTGATCTCGGCGACCTCCGGGACATGAGGCTCGTCGCCCGTGTCCGGGGAGGCCACCAAGGGTTTCGGGATGTTTCCAAGAAAGCCCCCTTGGGGAGCGATTCCCGGGCGCTTGCCGCCCGAGCCAAGGCGTCGGCCCGGTCATTGTCCCTCCGCGGGATATGCCGGGCCTCGAGGCCGTCGAAATGCCTCTCCATCTTTCGCACTTCCTGCAAATAAAGACTTAAGTTTGCGTCATGGCACAGGTAAGACTTGTCCATTTGGCAAACTACGAGCTGAGAATCTCCCTTGACTAGGAGGCGTCGGATCCCCAGGGAGCGCGCAAGGCGCATCCCGAGGAGCAAAGCCTCGTATTCGGCGACGTTGTTGGTTGCGGGGAACTCGAGCCGCTCGGCGTACTCGAGTTCCTTCCCCTCGGGGCTCCGGAGGACTACTCCCGCACCAGCCCCGGCGAGACACAGCCATCGAACATGAGGGTCCAATGATCACTGCGTCGGGGCGGCACAGGGAGGCCTTCGTCCCCGGACCCAGAGGCAGGAGTCCACTCTGCGACGAAGTCGGCGAGGACCTGCGACTTGATGGCGGAGCGGCTGGTAAGGGACAGGGAGAAGGGGGCGATCTCGGCCCCCCACTTCCCGATCCGGCCGGTGGCTTCTTTGTTCCGCAATACCTCCCCCAGGGGGAGGGACGACGGGACGGTGATGGGGTGCCCCAGGAAGTAATGCCGAAGCTTCCGGGATGCCATGAGGAGGGCGTAGCAGATTTTCTCCATCTTTGTGTACCGAGTTTTGGCCCCTTGGAGGGCCTCACTCATGTAGTACACGGGGCGCTGCTGCCCCCCTTGCTCCTTCACCAAGACCGCGCTGACGGCGACGGGGGTCGCGGCAAGGTAGAGGAGCAAGGGCTCTTCCGGAGACGGACTCACGAGCATTGGAGGGCTCGTGAGGTACTTCTTGAGGTCCCTCGAGCCCTCGGAGGATCTTGAAGAACTGGAGGCCCCGCTCCCCCGACCGAGAGACGAAGCGGCTTAGCGCGGCTAGGCGGCCGGAGAGCCGCTGGACATCCTTGACAGAGCACGGCGGGGGCATATCTAGGAAAGCCCGGATCTTCTCGGGGTTTGCCTCAATGCCCCGCTGAGACACGAGGAAACCTAGGAGCTTCCCCCCGCGCACCCCGAAGGCGCACTTCTCCGGGTTGAGTTTGAGCCCGAACGCGCGGAGGTTGCGGAAGGTTTCAGCCAGGTCGTCGATGTGGGAGGCTGCACGGGGACTCTTGACGACCGCGTCGTCTACGTAGACTTCGACGTTGCGGCCGACTTGATCTTTGAAAACCAGCGTCATGAGGCGCTGGAAGGTTGCCCCCGCGTTCTTGAGCCCGAAGGGCATATGGACGTAGCAGAAGGTTCCGAGGGGAGTTATGAAACTCGTCTTTTCCTCGTCCCCTTCCGCCATCCGGACTTGATGGTAGCCCGAGTAGGCGTCTAGGAAGCTCATGAGCTCGCACCCCGCAGTGGAGTCGACGAGCTGATCAATCCGCGGGAGCGGGAAATTGTCTTTGGGACAGGCGCGGTTAAGGTCGGTGAAGTCCACGCACATCCGCCACCTGCCGGTTGATTTCTTGACGAGGACGGGGTTCGCGAGCCACTCGGGGTGCAGGACCTCCCGAATGAACCCCGCCTCTCGGAGCCGGGTGATCTCCACCTTGATTGCCTCTTGGCGCTCGAGGGAGAGTTTCTGCAGCTTCTGTTTGACCGGGGGGTGACCGAGGGCCACTGCGAGCTTGTGCTCAATGACCCCCCGGGCGACGCCCCGCATGTCCGAAGGCTTCCACGCAAAAACATCAGAGTTTTCGAGCAGAAAAGCCGCAAGTTGCGCTGCATGCTCCTCGGGGAGCTCCGCCCCGATCCAGACGATTTTGTCTTCATTGCCCGGGGACAGCAGGACCTTCCGGAGGCCCCCTTCCGGACGCGGCTTGAGGAGGGGCCTCCCGGGCGGTGGCGCAGCGGCGTCTAGTTCCGGGGGAGAAGCCTCCCCCCCAGGCGTCTTTATGAGGTTGACGCTTCCGATTGTGGCCGCAGCGCGCTCGTATAGAGCACGGGCCATGTCTTGGTCTCCCCGGACATTGATCACACCATGCGGCCCGGGGATCTTCATGCAGACGTAGTTTTGATGGGTGGCAGCCCCCAGCCGGTTGATTGTAGTCCTCCCCATAATCGCGTTGTAGGAGGAGGGGAGATCTACTACGTCGAAGCGGACCAGCTCGGTTCGGTAGTTCTCCGGGGTGCCGAACGTCATAGGAAGATCTACCTTGCCCACGGGGTGGATCGCCTTCCCCGGGACAAAACCTTGCAGGGGCCCGGCAGCGGGCTGTAGGAGCTTCTCATCCACCTGCATCTCTTTGAAGGCCTTCAGAAATAGGACATCGGCAGAGCTCCCGCCGTCCACGAGGATGCGAGCCAGGTGGCAGTTGTAGATAGTCGCGGAGACAATGAGCGCATCGTCGTGGGGGAAGCGAACCCCTCGCGCATCTTCCGCCGTGAAGGTGAGGGGGACGTCCGACCACTTAGCTGGCGGGGACGCGTGTAGCACCCCCACAACCTTGACCTCGCGCGCGTACTCCTTACGCTGGCGCTTAGAGTCCCGACCGGAGGCAGACCCTCCCATGATGACGTTGATGCGGCGCTGAGAAGTTTGAAAGGGGAGAGCTTCTGAAGGCTCCCCCTCCTGTGTCTGCTCCCCCCCCCCCCCGCGAGAGCGGAAAGGGCCGGAACAGCTAGCCGAGGGGGCAAGGAGGCCGGAGTCCCCCCCCTGCCCGCGCTGGTCGAGGAACGCCGCGAAGTGTTGCAGCAGCTGGTGGCAATCTCGGGTAGCGTGGGTACTGGACCCGTGGAAGCTGCACCACGGTACTTCCCAACTCCTCCCCGCGGGGCCTTCCCGGCAGCGCGAAGACTGTCCTCCACCATGACCTTTCGGCCTGGGAAAGGGGCGGCTGGCCCTCGGGGGGTCGCGCGAGCCGCCTCCGCCCTCGAGGACAAAGGTGTCCGAGGCCGTGGCTCGCTACGGCCCCCTTGTCTGGGGCGTTTGGGGGGATCCCTGGCCCCCTGGTCGACGGGGACGGGGGCAGGAGCCCCCTGGGTCTTCTTCCAGATGTCGTCTTCCTCTGCCCGAGCGTACTTTTCGAGTACGTTGAAGAGCTCGTCGGCGGAAGAGGGGCAGCTCCGGGAGAGTCTTCGGTGGAGCTCCCCCGGGAGGATGCTGCTTTTGCAGGCTTCAATGACTGTAGAGTCCGGGACGTGGGCCACTTTGCTTTTCACTTGGGCGAAGCGCTTGAAGAAGCTCCTGATGGTTTCCCCGGTCCTCTGACGGACAGTGTATAGCTGCGAGGAGTCCAGGGGACGCACGTAGTTCCCCTGGAAGTTGGCACAGAACTCCCGCTTGAGCTGCGAGAAAGACTTAATGGAGCCGGCCTTTAGGTTGTAGAACCAGGAGCGGGCGATGCCGGTGAGGTAGAGGGGGAAGACGTTGCATTGTATCGTCTCATCCCCTCCGGCTGCGGAGATGGCGGTGGAGTAGACCTGCACAAATTCGTAATGGTCTGCCTCACCGTTATAGTGCTCAATGTGCGGAGGACGGTAGGGCCGCGGCCACCGGATGCTGCGAAGTCTTCGACATAGGGGCTGGTTAGCCCCCTGCACCTCCCGGGGAGAGTCCCGGTCGCTGTCTTCTTTCACGGGACCTTCGTTGTCTGAGTCTGGAAGCGGTCCGAGAGGTCCGCCAGAGTGGCGGTGGCGACGCTTTTCCTCCGGACCGGGACTGAGTTCCTGGACGTCCGGGTTCTCCTCCGGAGGGGTTGGCTCTTCAGTGGGTCCCTTCCCTCGACCGGTGCGGGAGCAAGGCTCCCCGCACCTGCGGCCGGGGAGAAGTTCTTCCCCGCGCTCAGGTGAATGCATTCGCTCGACCTCCCCCCGGGCGAAACGCACCTGTTCCGCCGAGGGAGGGAGCTTATGCACTGTAGCTACTGGCCCGGAGGCTTCAGGGCCCGGCTGGGGGGAGCCCCCGGCGAAGACCCCCGGGACCGGAAAAGGGGGAGCCCCTGTGTTATCCGGAACCGGGGAGGGGGCGCCCACGGCGACGTCTGGAACCGAAGTGCAGGGGGCCCCAGTGGCAACGACCGGAACCGGAAAGGGGGAAGCCCCTGTAACATCCGGAACCGGCGAGGGGGGAGCCCCCGCGGCGACGTCCGGGACCGGGGAGCCCACGTGGGGGGAAGTTCGCTGAGGCGCGGGAGCTGCTCTGTCGACCGCCCCGGGTGCGGTAAACGCGACGCGAGGGGCGGGACTGGCTCCCGGCGTAGGGAAAACCCCCGGCATAAAATGGGCTCCCGGCCCCGGGAATAGGCCTGGGACGGGGTACCCCCCTGGTGCCACGAAGGGCCCTGGCATGAAGTAACCTCCCGGCACCGGGACGAGCCCGGGTGCCGGGAAGGGTCCGGACGTATATCCCGCAGGGGGGGGGGAATCCCCCGGCAGGATCATACGGGGTGGACAAAACCCCAGAGGCTGGGGGGGACGCCGGGTAACCCATAAACGGGGGTATAGTCCCCGGATATGGGTGCGACGCAAATGTGGGGGCCGGAGGGCACGCCAACACGCTGAGCAGCTCATCCATAGAGTGCTGGGCGCGGAGCTGGCCCTCCACGAGAGCCTCAAGCAGGGCGTCCCGGGGAGCCGGGGGAGCCGTCGGGGGGAGACTGGTCCCAGCCGAGGTCCCCGCGGTCACCGGGAACGACCTGGAGGTGGAAGCACCTAAGTTAAGAGGAAGGGAGGGAGGAGGTACCTGGGCCAGGCCACCTCCGGACGGAAGCACCGGGACATCAGTGTCCCAAACGGGCAGCGCCGGGTCTCCGAGACCGGCGTCACAGGGAAGGGTGCGAGCCCTTGTTCTTGGGGGAGCCATGGCGTCTTGTCACGCGTCCCCACGGTCGGCGCCAACTGTCGTGGTATTACGAATACCCCGGCAGGTTTTGAGAATGATCCTAGCGAAGATTATGCGGCGCGGGTTGACTGGATGACCGGGCCTCCCCCGCCGGACAGGCACAAGAAATGACACACGGATTTATACAGGTTCGGGTCCCGGTGGGGGCCCTAGTCCTGTCGACGTGCTCCCGACCAGAGTCGGCTGGGGAGGCTCTCTCTGGGGGAGAGGCTTCTGGAGCACGCCTGTGAGTTTAGCTATTCCAATAAAAGTGATTCGGTCCTTACAACAGAGGGGTACAAGGGCTATTTATAGCCCCAAAAAGAAGCAAAAAGCCTAAACTGCCCCGGAAGCCACCGTCGGATTGAAGGGTAGGAACGTCCTTCTCCCGGTCAAACGTCTTGGATGCTTGACAGGTGGTCGCTGATTCCCAAGGCGCTCCTCGCGTGATCTGCACGTGACAAATCAACTCGAGACTTTACCTTTAGAAGGGCGATGAGGCCCGGGACATGCACCGGAGGCCAGGTCCCGGGGGCCAGAATGGCGGCTCCCGGGACTGCATCGGAGGCCAGGTCCCGGGAGCCAAATGGCGGCGCCCGGAGAGGCACCGGAGGCTAGGTCCCCGGGCGAGTGGCGGCGCCCGGGATGGCATCGGAGGCCAGGTCCCGGGAGCCAGATGGCGGCGCCCGGGACGACACCGGAGGCCAGGCCCCAGGGGCCAAAAAGGCGGCGCCCGGGATGGCACCGGAGGCCAGGTCCCGGGAGCCAAATGGCAGCGCCCTGGGAGGCACCGGAGGCTAGGTCCCCGGGCGAGTGGTGGCGCCCGGGACGGCACAGGAGGCCAGGTCCGGGGGCCAAAAGGCGGCGCCCTGGACGGCTCCGGAGGCCAGGTCCCGGGAGCCAAATGGCGGCGCCCGGGACGGCACCGGAAGCTAGGCCCCGGGGTCCAAAAAGGCGGCGCCCGGGACGGCACCGGAGGCCAGGTCCCGGGAGCCAAATGGCGGCGCCCGGGGAGACACCGGAGGCTAGGTCCCCGGGCGAGTGGCGGCGCCCGGGACGGCACAGGAGGCCAGGTCCTGTAACATCCTGAGTTTTGGGGTGAAAAGTTCTTTCTCAAAAGTCATGCATGCATATGTCTCTCCTAGATCAACCAAATCAGCCTCAGCTTTATTCTGTTCTAGCCCTAATTTCTCCAAATTTATCCTGTGATCCAAAGTCAAGATCTGACTTTCCAGATTTGATCTATCAGTTATCCTAAACCTAAAAGCCTTCAGAACCCAGATTCAATTCTATCTCTAACTTCCAGATTTATCAACTCCTTTCTGTTTTCGAAAACAGAATATCTGTTATTACCTTTTACCCTAAGTTTCAGAAATTCAAATTTAATCAAAATCTTAGCCAAGTTCAGCCCAGATTATTCTTGGATTATGATCAAGGGTATGCCAATACCTTAATCCAAAAAGTTGGCAGTCAGATTTTACCATCTAAACCTTTTTCGCAAATCAGTCCAAAAGTTATTATGAATTAGTCCTTATCTGATATCTGAAAACCCAAAAAGGCTAAAATCTCCAGATTAACTCCAAATTCAGAATTTCTTCCGCAAATCTTCTCAAAATGCTATTTGCCACAAGTCTCTCTTCTGTGCAGATATCAAAATCGAACCCTAAATTCCAGAATTCGAGATCAATAAGATTCAGACTTATTTTACCCTAATCTACTCTGTTTTCAGTTCATATCAAAAGTCATCCAAATGTTTCAAACTTTATCTTCTAGCTGTGCCAAATCATCTATGGAATTAAGTATATCAAAACAGCAGAATCAATTCCAGATCAAACCTTCCAAATCTCCAGAATTACAATTCAGTCCAAATCAAAAACCTAAAGCTGCAGTTCAGTCCAAATTCGACCAGGCCGTTTGCTGTGCTCACGACCAGAGTTGCTGTGCTTGTGCGCCGTAGCTGCTCGTCGCCGGCGAGGCTTCGCCGCACTTGTGACCGTGCATGCCGGTGCGCACGTGTCCTCGCTCCAGCCGTGTCGTGGCAGCGCCACTGCAACGTCGACGACCAGCGCATGCTCCCGCGCGCGACCAGCAGCCTTTTTGTCAGCAATTCACTGCCACGTAGCCTTGCCGCGCCAATGTTGTCGCCACCGCTTGCTCCAGCTTGCCATGTCCCGATGAACCGACATGATGATCAACTGCAGAGCCGTTGTCGCCGTCGCATCACCGGTTAATGCTGTGTCTTCGCCACTGATGCTCAGTACGCAACCCATCTCATCACAGCAGCCTTCAATGACTACCCTTCAATGACTACCCTTTCATGACTCCCGAGGCATGGCAGCAGTTCGTGGAGATGAAGGGCACACCCGAGTTCCAGGCACTTAGTGAGAAGGGCAAGGCTAACCAGGCCAAGAATACCCACCCACACAGACTAGGCACCGGTGGGTGTTAGGGGAAAATACTAGTAATGTCAAGCGTCACCCAAGGACGGGAGGAGGATCCCCCTCATTCCCGGGCCCCTTTTTCCGGGCCAGGGGAAGACCTCTCCCGGAGCCCCTTCCCCGGGCTAGGGACAAACTTCCCCCAGAGCCCCTTCTCCGGGCTCGAGGGAGACTTCCCCCGGCGCACCTTCTCCAGGCTAGGGAGAGACTTCCCTCCGGATTCCCCGGAGCCCCTTCTCCGGGCTTGGGGGAGACCTCCCCCGGAGCCCCTTCTCCGGGCTCGGGGGAGACTTCCCCTGGCGCACCTTCCCCGGGCTAGGGAGAAACTTCCCCCGGAGCCGCTTCTCCTGGCTCGGGGGAGACTTCCCCCGACGCACCTTCTCCGGGCTAGGAGGAGACGTCCCCCGGAGCCCCTTTTCCGGGCCAGGGGAAGACCTCCCCCGGAGCCCCTTCTCCGGGCTCGGGGTAGACTTCCCCCGGCGCACCTTCCCCGAGCGAGGGGGAGATGTCCCCCATAGCCCCTTTTCCAGGCCAGGGGAAGACCTCCCCCGGAGCCCCTTCTCCGGGCTTGGGGGAGACCTCCCCCGAAGCCCCTTCTCCGGGCTCGGGGGAGACCCCCCGGCGCACCTTCCCCGGGCTAGGGGGAGACGTCCCCCGGAGCCCCTTTTCCGGGCCAGGGGAAGACCTCCCCCGGAGCCCCTCCTCCGGGCTCGGGGGAGACTTCCCCTGGCGCACCTTCTCCGGGCTCGGGGGAGACCCCCCCGGAGCCCCTTCTCCGGGAGGCACTAATTCCGAGGGCCGCCACGTGTCCAAGATCGGTGCCCTGGACCTCGCCAAAAGACTATCCTGCCCTCGATCCGACGGTTGTAACGGGGGTAGTTTAGTAATTTAATTCTTTTGGGGTCTATATATACCCTTGTAACCCTCTCTTGTAACCTAAGACACTCATTTGTACTCAATCCAAAAAAAAACAAACCGACCTAGAGCCCTCTCTCCGTGAGAGAGCCCCCTAGCCGACGCTCGTCGGGAGCACGTCGACAGGACTAGGGCCTCCACTGAGGCCTGAACCTGTATAAACCCTTGTGTCAATCTCTGAGATTGTCCAACACAGGGTGACCCGTCACACGGTCAGCTCGCGTTGAGGAACACGTGTTGTGCACGTCATCAAACCTGCCGAGGTACATTTTTTACCACGACAGTGGGTATGTGGGGAAGAAGGCGTTGTGGAGGAAGCAAGACGAGGAGGCGTCCCAGTCTTCGGCCGGCGCTCCTTATGCGGGCATAACGGACGTGCGCGCCTGCAATTGGTGCTAAGCAAGATCGAAGATGACCTCATCCGGAAGTGTCTCTGGGAACAATCTTGCGGACAGGGAAGTGATCGACTGGCTAGTAAGATATCCAACTTAGTAGGATCACTTACTATCCTCGTAACACGCATGCAATGGGTTGTATTGCTAAGTTCTCCTGTTGCAAGAGACACTAAGTGCGCAGGCGGCATCCAGAGAGTTCAACCCTACCAGGGACAAGGATATCCTAACGACGGCACTGGGAAATAAGGAGCATCTGGGCCGCGTGCGCGGCCTCAGTGCCACTGTGCCTTGGAGGGATGGTTTCCCTGATGATGACGAGGCGGCTAAGAGGAGAAAGAGATCCCAAATAGCCTGCGACGAACGACTCAAGGAGGAGATGCGATTGGAGTTTTTCCATCGGGACACAACACTCAGGCAGGAGTTGGCGGAGATGCAGGCAATGTATCAAGAGCTAAGACAGGAGACCCAGGGCATCCCCCTTGCAACAGCAGAGTCACCGAGCCCCATTCTCGGCTGTTGTAGCAGCTGCGCGTCCGCGCCAGGGTCTTCGCAACTGGAGCCCTCTCGACCAGAGCCCTCTCGACAGTATCCAGTGGACTTTTTGCAGTTAATGACCGCTTTTCTTTGTTAATTCATTCGAAAGTGAAATTCAATATGTATCCTGATGTCATCTTAATGCGCACTGTTTATAGGAACCCGCCTCCTGCAAGCTTATGGTACTGGCTGGTCTCTTCCCGATAGAGGCTGCCCGTGGAATGGCGCAACCATGCACAGCAGGGGCAACAATCCACGATGTCCCTCTATCTAAGGATTTTGCACGGGTCCAGGTGGACAGTGTCTCCGACCATTGCAAGGGATTTCCATTGGACAAGCCGCCGAACGACAAGATTACCACTCTCGGAGATGCGGTGCACACGTTCATGCAGTGACCCAAGAAGGACATCGTCCTGGATGAGGTAATTCCCCCACTAGTTTCATAATTCGTACTGTAATAATAGCCCTCAGAGTTAGTGACCATTCATATACGTAGGTTCTTACCCCTACAGACACCGACACTCGGCCTACTATCTAGCCGACCCCTCCGACAAGCCAGCCAACGGGTCCGATGCACATCATGACGCTGACTAGGAGGCAATCAATCAAGAAGCTGGCTTGTAGGGGAAAAGAAAAGAAGAGCACGGCGAAGGAGATTGAGAAGAGTGCACTATCAGCTCCCATGCCGTTCACTCTGGGGATGCCCATGGCCTCCAGTGCCGCAATTTGTAGCATGGGTTTCGCATGCCAGAGCCTGCATGCATGGTACATGCAGAAGACAAACAAGACTAGGACGCAGTGTCTAAAGCACATCATGGTCAAGTACATCATGGCAGAGTTCCATAACGATGTCGGGAACTATTCGGTGACCTTCGAAGACTTGCACAATTTACTCAACAAAGATGCGCTCGATGTGTGAATCCTATGGTCTTGGGTGCTGTAAGTATCTACTATCCTACACCTGTTCGTGCATATACGGATATATGTCATTTATTAATTGGTTAGTTTCGTGCAGCTGCATGACCGGATATGCCAAACCTACCGGGAACTTGTCGGTTTCTTGGACCCCCAGATGGTTGCCGAGGTGATGTTTAGGACCGACGCAGACTTCGTTGTCGACTACATCAAAAGAGGGTTGCTTGCTCAGGTTGACAAGGAGTACATACTTGTATCCTACAACCAGAGGTGAGTGCTTTCATTAGTGCTTTACCCGTAGATTAGTGTCTCCATATGCACACCCCAGACTTAGATTAAATTATAAATTCTTTACGCGTAACATGTAGCTACCACTGGATCCTGCTGGTGCTTCTTCCGAAATGGAACAAGGTGTTCTACCTTGATTCATTGCAGAGAAAGGTTACAAGTATTGCGGTGCGCGAGATGTATTCGAAAGGTTAACATATTTTATGATATTCATGTGGACCTATCTTGCATCTCGATTTACTGTCCTCAAATTGTCAATTTCGACTATCTGCAGGGCTTTCATGAACTACTTTGCAGAGGGAGGGTGACAGCACGAGCGGCAAGCCGATAAGTTTCAATTGTTACAATTTCCAGTACAAATTTGAACCGGCATCTGTTTTACTTTATAATGTGTCCCCAGCTAACTCTAAGTCTGTACATTGACCGGGCCATCAGCAACCGAACGACAATACATGTGGGTTCTACATGATGCACCACATGTACGACCTCGTCAATCCTCACTGGCCAAATTTCCCCGAGGTATACAACTACCACCCTTTGTATCGATTTGGAAAACTTTACAGCTGCATTGAGCTAATTTTTTCTGTACCAACTCTTGCTGCAGGGATTTGACTTCCCTTCGGAAAACTTTGACCCTTTGCAGATTGATTTTGTCCGAGGGATGCTTGCTGAGTTCTTCCCTACGGATGTCATATCAACCAAGGGGAAGTTCAGGGACCCTCTCGGTTCATATTAGTAACTGAGACTAGTATAGTAATAAACATCTAACATACTGACTTTAATTGTCAATTACATTTATTTGTTCAATCTCAATTGTACACATTTCTAAAATGTTGCATGAAACTTACAATTAGATCGATTTTGAGCTGTATATATGAAATGCATGTTATTTACATGTTGTAGGATTGAGGATGCCGACTAGAGGGGGGTGAATAGGAGTCTTTAAAACTTTTCAATTAAAAACAACTTTTGCAAAGAATAAGAACAAAAACAATATAGCACAATTAAAAGGAAGAGAGAAGAAAACAAACACAAGAACTTTTGCCGAGGTCTCGGAGACTCGCCCGGTCTCCCCTACTCCTTGTTGAAGCACTCAAATGAATGAGTCTTGCTTCAATGTCCACGAAGGATATTTCTCACTAGTGGTTGCTCCTTGTCCACTCTGGAAAGGTGAGCACCGATGCCTTTTACAATCACGCCGAGCCTCTTCAACAATCTCCGAACAGAAGAGGTCAACAGCCACGCCACCAAACCGTCTAGGTGAGGGCGTTCACCAAGAGTAATAGGTTGCAAGGTCTCTTCTAGACTTCCAACAATCACCGAGAAACTCTAGATATGCAAAATGATGCGAACAGAAAACTAGGTGGATCACAAAACTCACGACTTGATCAAAAGATCAAGATTTTTAACTCTAAAACAAATGCTCAAGTGTATGTATGAGAAGGAGGCTGCTTGGTATCTAAAACATATGCTCAAAGCCTCTATTTATAGCCCAAACAATCAAATTAGCCGTTGGAGCTTGCAAATAAAAGAAACAGTGCATGCTGATAGTCAGCATGGGTCACGACCAGAAAGAAGTAAAATCCGGAGAAAACTCAGCTAGCTGTTTGAGGTCGTATATGGAAACAAAATAGCACATACTGACAGTCAGCATCACATGCTGACAGTCAGCATCCATAACCTCAGCTCGACAAAAATCACGGATAAAACTTAGCTAGCCGTTTGTGATCACATATGGAAATTGTCAACTCATGCTGACAGTCAGCATCACATGTTGATAGTCAATGTCAACCACAAAAATGACCAGATAAAACAGAAACTCAAAACAAACATGTCGTGGTATTAAGAATACCCCGGCAGGTTTTGAAAACGATCCTAGCAGGATTTACGTGACGCGGGTTGACCGAGTGACCGGTCCCCCCCCGCCGGACAAACACAAGAAAAGACACGAGGATTTATACAGGTTCGGGTCCCGGTGGGGGCCCTAGTCCTGTCGACGCGCTCCCGACCGGAGTCGGTTGGGGAGGCTCTCTCCGGGGGAGAGGCTTCCGGAGCACGTCTGTGAGTTTAGCTATTCCAAATAATAATGAGCTCGTCTTTACAACAGAGGGGTACAAGGGCTATTTATAGCCCCAAAAAGAAGCAAAAAGCCTGAACTACCCCGGAGGCCACCGTCGGATTGAAGGGTAGGACCGTCCTTCTTCCGGTCAAATGTCTTGGATGCTTGACAGGTGGTTGCTGATTCCCGAGGCGTCCCTCGCGTGACCTGCACGTGATAAGCAAACAGGGATTTTACCTTTTAGAAGGGCGATGATGTGGCGCCCGGGGCAGGCAACGGAGGCCACCGTCCCCGGGCGAATGGCGGCGCCCGGGACCCGCCTGGGGGGCAAGGTCCCGGGGGCCAAATGGCAGCGCCCGGGGCAGGCACCGGAGGCCACTGTCCCCGGGCGAATGGCGGCGCCCGGGACCCATCCGGGGGGCACGGTCCCGGGGGCCAAAAGGCGGCGCCCGGGACATGTCCCGGAGGCACGGTCCCGGGAGCCTAAAAGGCGGCGCCCGGGGCGGGCACCGGAGGCCACTGTCCCCGGGCGAATGGCGGCGCCCGGGACTCGCCCGGGGGGCAGGGTCCCGGGAGCCGAAAGGCGGCGCCCGGGACATGCCCCGGAGGCATCGTCCCAGGAGCCAAAAGGCGGCGCCCGGGGCGGGCACCGGAGGCCACTGTTCCCGGGCGAATGGCGGCGCCCGGGACGCCCGGGGGGCAGGGTCCCGGGAGCCGAAAGGCGGCGCCCGGGACGCCCGGGGGGCAGGGTCCCGGGAGCCGAAAGGCGGCGCCCGGGACATGCCCCGGAGGCGTCGTCCCGGGAGCCAAAAGGCGGCGCCCGGGGCAGGCAACGGAGGCCACTGTCCCCGGGCGAATGGCGGCGCCCGGGACCCACCCGGGGGGCACGGTCCCGGGGGGCACGGTCCCGGGGGCCAAAAGACGGCGCCCGGGACATGTCCCGGAGGCACGGTCCCGGGAGCCTAAAAGGCGGCGCCCGGGGCAGGCACCTGTAACATCCTGAGTTAGGGGTGAAAACTTCCTTTTTCATCAATAGCATGCATGCTTGTATCTGTAGTAATAGCCAGATCAGTATCTATCCTAAACCCTAAAATCTCCAAAATCTATCCTGTGACCTCAAATCAAGATCAGATTGTTCAGATGTGATCTATCAGTTACTCTGAACTTAAAAGTCTTCAGAACCTAGATCCAATTCTATCCCTAACTTCCAGAATTATCAACTTCTTCTGTTTTCGAAAACAGAAATACATTATATTACCTAAATACCCTAAGTTCCAGAAATACAGATTTAATCAAAATCTTGACCAAGTTCAGACCAGATTATTTCTGGAATATGATCATGGGTATGTCAATACCTTAAACTAAAAAGTTGACAGCCAGATTCTACCATCTAGACTCTTTTCACAAATCAGTCCAAGAATTATTGCAATATAGTCCTTATTTGATATCTGAAAACCTAGAAAGGTTAAAATCTCCAGATTAACTCCAAATTCAGAATTTCTTCGGCAAATCTTTTCTAAATGCTATTTGAAACAAGTTCTTCTTCTGTGCAGATTTCAAGATCTCATCTTAATTACCATAATTCGAAATCAATTAAAGTTCAGATTCAATTACCCTAAAAATACCCTATTTTCAGTCTGTATCAAAGACTATTCAAATGTGCCAAATTTTATTAAATGTTCTTGCCAAATATTCTGTTGAATATAATCTGCTATATCAGTAAAATCAAATTCAGTTTAAACCTTCCAAAACTCCAGATTCGCAGATCAGTCCTTCTTCCAGATTTTTCTAAAAGCCAGAAAGGCAAAATGTTGCAAATCATCTTCAAATTCAAATCTAATTCAGGGAACACCTTCCAAATGCTTTTTAACACAAATTCTTCTTTTATGAGTATCTCAAAATCAAACCCTAAATCCCAGAATTCGAGATCAATAAGTTTCAGAGTTATTTTACCCTAATCTACTCTGTTTTCAGTTCATATCAAAAATCATCCAAATGTCTCAAATTTTATCTTCAATCTCTGCCAAATCATCTGTTGAATAAAGATTGCCAAAACAGTAGAAGCAAATTTAGTTCAAACCTTCCAAATCATTAGATTTACAGATCAGTCCAAAACTCAAAGAATTGAAATTGCAAATGAATCCATTTTCGACCAGGTCAACAGCAGCAATCGACCAGGCCATTTGCTGTACACGACCAGAAGCTTTGCCGTGTTTCTTTGAGCCGTGGTTGCTCGCCGCCGGTGAAGCTTCGCCGCACTCGTGACCGTGCATGCTTGTGTGTACGTGTCCTTGCTTCAGCCGTGCCGTGGCAACGCCGTGGCAGCGCCGTTGAACAGCATGTGCTCCTGCGCGCGATCAGCAGCAACTTTGTCAGCAATCCATCGCCACGTAGCCTCGCCGCGCCAGTACTTGTCGCCACCGCTTGCTACAAGCTTCGCCAGGTCCCGATGGAGCGACATTGTGATCAGCTGAAGGCTTGTCGCCGTCGCATCACCGTTCTTCGCTGTGTCTTCGCCGCTGTTGCTCTAGCACGCAACCAGTCAAGTCACCAGCAGCCAATCTCTTCATTGTTTTCTCTTCGCATGCTTCGCCTGCCTATTTAAGCATCCCTGTGCTCAGCAGCTCCCTCAAACCTCACTGGAAATCATCCACGTCTCAGATTTTCTGTCTAAGTCTTCTTCTCCGGCGAGACCAGTTCGAGGCCTCACGGTGACAGCCTCAACCGCAGCCTCAACCACCAAATTGACAGCACTAGTAAGTTCCCCTCGCCTCCCTCATCGTGCTGTACTATTTAATTGCTCCCCGACGACCCCTAACGCCGGCGATCACCGGAAATAGCTGAAAATCGAAGATTGCCCTGTTCCGGCAATGCAGCCCGATTCAATTCGAATTAGCCCTCGAACCTGTGAAGCAAATTGATCAGTGAGCCAAATCAAGCAAGCCTGTGAAGTTGGATTTCGAATTTAAACAAGAATCGAAGCTTTTCCCTAAATCGAGCTTCACCAGAAACCGGCGATCGTCGCCAGGCTTCTCCGGTGATCCTCCGATCAATTTGATGTTACCAGAAGCTTCCCTATACCTCCTAGATACTCTCCAAGCAAGGAATTTAGTTCTCTCGGCCTGTAGCAGAAACCCCCAACTGGCAGTGTCTCTTCTCCGGCGCAGTTCACCGGAAATCCTTTCCCGGCCGTTTCAGCTTCATCCACTTTGTCATTCAGGTGTGCCTCAACTTCTTGAGCATAATTGTCTTCTAGCTCGATCTCTGAAACTGCCCAGAATTCAAGTTATAGCCATGCCAAAATATTGTCCAGAACTGCTCCAATACAACTAGTTCACCTCAGTTCATCACTGAATTTCATCACCTTCTAGCCATCTTCTGCCCTAGATCTTGTTGAATGATTTGTTCCTGTTATCATTGCCTACCTCCCAGACAAATTGGTGCATCATTTGGAGCTCTAGATCAAAAGTTATGCCAAGCCCTAGTTTCTGGCCATGTCAAGATCAATGCCAGACTATGTCAGTCAGTGGCATTAGCCCTTTTCACTCCCTTCCAGATGTGCATTTTGGGCATAACTTTGTCCCTTAGATTCCTGAGGTTGTGATCAACATTTTCTTCTTCTATCACAACTTGATTTGAGCCCTTGAATTATATTTGCCGCTAAACCCTAGTTTTTGACACTATTCCAGTGCATGCCAGCCAATGGCATTGGCCCTGTTTACCCACTTCTGATTGTGCATTTTGAAAGCCACTTTGTCCATTGAATTTGTAGAGTTATGATCTACATTTTCTTCTACTGTCATAACTTGAGATAAGCTGTCTAGTTTTCCCTGAAGTTATGTCAGAATCTTGATCTGAATGTCAATCTGCTGACATTCGCTGTTCTTGATCAAACCAGCCTCAAACTGATGTTCTTATTGTAACCTTGAGATCCTAAGAGCATCTAACATCCATCCTTAGCCAAGTCCTTAAAACCCTAGATCTCAACTTAGTTCAGCTTGTAATCTCAATTATCTCCAGTATCGTTCAGTCACTCTTGTAAAGCATATCTGCATATAGATCCTAAAACATCTTAATATATAAGTAATATTTGTGTGTATTGTTTGGTTTGTCATCGAGCAGATCTAGAAGCCGAGATCGAGGACTTCGCTGTTGACCCGTCATCAACTGCTGTTTCTTACGACGCGGAAGGCAAGTCATATCCTTGGTCATCTTGAACCTATATTTTAAATGTTGCTAAAACATAACCTTGAATATAGGCAATATTGCATGTGAAAGATTGGAAATGGTTGATTTATCAATTGGCAGTACTAGACTGGTTATCTGTGAAATGTGAAATAAACAAGTTTTGAGCCATGAACTATGATATGTATTTATATACTTATATTCATGAAATAAAACCCCTAGCCGTGACCAGAAAAATGGTGTGGATGGCGGTAGCACTGGAGGTGCTAGACTGCAAAGGAATGCAGGCACTGAAGGTGCAGGGTTGTGGATGGTCTGGTCACTGGCATAGAAGGACTAGAACCTTGTGTTGTGCGTCTAGTGGCATGAACAACGTGCTAACCGCAAGCCTGGTATGGGACATGCCTGAACAAGTACTTATGTGGATCGTACATAAAACCCCTGCATGAGATGAGTTGTGATGATTGACTTGGAGGCTGACTCCTACTATCACTGAAGGTGATCTGGTATTTGACCCAGTAATGGGAAAATGAGGTGGGGTGGAGGTTATGATACAGCCTACCACAACTGTGTTTCGCTGAGAGCCACAGGGTCAGGGGTGAATTGTAAGTGATGCATAACAAAAGTTCTTGTTATTTCCACCTTGCCACTCGCACATGGTTGTGAGGAGGGGTCTAATCATTTTGATAGGATGGGCTTGAAAGTGGAATATCTTGCGGGTAAATTGGTACCTCTCTGCAGAGTTGAAAACGTATTCGAATACTCCGAGCTCCCGGATTTTATAGGAGTCTGCTGCGGTGGATTAAATCCACGGGGTGTGACACAAGTACTATTTTCTAAATAAAATATGTTTAAATCAAGATTACCCAAATGACATGTGTTGTCATGATAAGGAGTGCTGCCGTGGGCTGTCGTGTGTCGACGTGTCGCGGTAGTGCTATAATCTAGTGAACATGAATGATGATGTTATATTATGAAAGGTGCTGCCATGGAATGAGGTGTGAAAGAAAAAGATTATTTTATAAACATCCATAATTCTTGACTAGTCTAGGTTCATGTCATCATTACTATATGTATCTACTCTTACCTATGACTTGCTGAGTACGTAAGTGCTCACACTTGCAACATTCAACTCAATAGATGGAACCTACTTTGATCAAGATGATGGCACGGAGTATTTCGTGGATCTTTAAGGAGGAGGATCAGTTCTGCCAGAACCCTGAAGTGTGTTGTTCTGCCGTCAACTTCTTTTGTGGGAGGGTCACCTATCTTTTGCTGTGTAGTTAAATATTTTGTTAAACCCTGAATGCCTTGTAGGCATTGTAATCCTCTTTATGTAATATTAAGGCCAGCACGCCACACTGCTTAATATCTTGTGAGTACTCTGTTGCAATGTAATATACTCCTGTGTTTGACTCATCCTGGGAAGTCAAAGGTTCGTGAGAATGGGACTAGCTGCAGCGAGCTAGGTCTCTACAGGAGTAGTCGTTGTCCCAATCTCGGGGCGCGACAGCACCGGAGGCCACTGTCCCCGGGCGAATGGCGGCGCCCGGGACCCACCCGGGGGGCAGGGTCCCGGGGGGCGAAAGGCGGCGCCCGGGACATGCCCCGGAGGCGTCGTCCCGGGAGCCAAAAGGCGGCGCCCGGGGCAGGCAACGGAGGCCACTGTCCCCGAGCGAATGGCGGCGCCCGGGACCAGCCCGGGGGGGCACGGTCCCGGGAGCCAAAAGGCGGCGCCCAGGACATGTCCCGGAGGGACGGTCCTGGGAGCCTATGGCGGCGCCCGGGACATGCCCCGGAGGCACGGTCCCGGGAGCCTAAAAGGCGACGTCCGGGGCAGGCACCGGAGGCCACTGTCCCCGGGCAATCATGAACTTACCTGGACTTGACCGCGTGGAGATTTCCCCCAACAGCAGCCCCCCATGCCCTCTGGGGACGAAGCTTGAGCCCCCGGAGGGAATGGTTACGGTACCGGGAAAATCTCCGGGCGAAACCTCCGGACGAAAATCACCGGACCCCCGGCGACGCTTCGGTTTCTGTGCCGGGCGCTTTATGGCCGCGCCGTTTTCGCAATAAATGCACGTGCGGTTCGAACCGGCGCCTCGATTTACGCGCCTGTCCCTTCGTTTCCAGCGCACGGTTTGAATTTCAGTGGTCCAGATTGCTCCGAGGGGGCCACGTGGCGCGCATCCAGATCTCGGCCAGCATCTATAAATAGGGCCTTAGGGGGCCCCGGTAGCTCATTCCAAATTTTCCAACTCCAGCTTCAGCTCTCCCGGTAGCGCTCTCCCGGTAGCATTTCCGGTAGCTTCCTCCGGTAGCGAGCATCCGGGAGCTTTAGTCAACCTCCTGAAAAGTTAGCCACCGAAAAAAGAAAGAACTGACCTAATGGCGCCCAAAGGTCGAGCGAAGACCACGGAGGTGCCCCCGGAGGAAATCCCCGTGGATTTCCTCTGGGCCTCCGAGTTCTCGGCCTCGGACGCGGAGTCCCTGGTCCAGAAGGGCGTCGTTGAAGAGGGGGACATCCGGGTCCCCCTAAAGAAGGACGGAGCCCCCCGCCCCAGGCCCGGAGAGGTCGTGGCCTTCGAGGCCTTCCTCGAGGCGGGGCTCCGGCTCCCGGTGCATCCGATGCTCCGGGAGTTTCTCAAAGAGTACGGGGTGGCTCTCAACCACCTCACCCCGAATGCGCTCGTCCGTATGGGCCTTTTTATATGGCTCTACGAGACAGCGACCGGGCGGGAGCCCACCCTCCGCGCCTTCCGGTACTTCTATGAACCGGCGGTGCGGAGCTCCCACCTGGTGAAGGGAGGACCGAAGTCCCCCTTCGGCTCGGTGATGGTCCAAATGCTGCCCTCCCGGGTGGCGGACTACCCGGCGGCGGCCTCTCGGGACCACTGGGGGGACTGGCTCCGGAGGTGGTTCTACCTCCGGGTCCGGGACGAGGAGGTGGTCTACGCCCCGGAGCCTCCCACCTACAGCCGGTCATCCGCACCGAAGCCATCGGTGTGGACGGACGAGGAGTTCGAGCTCCTCCGGAAGGTGGTGCTGACGAAGAAGGCCCGCTCGATGCGGGACGCCGCGGAGGAGCTGGCGCTCCTGCGGCTTTCCCCCTTCTCACGCGGGGGAAGGGGGATCGGCGTGGGCCCGGAGCAGCGGCCTCCGGTCAAGCCGGTGACGCGGCGTAAGTCCCCTGCATTTTTGCACTTGCAGTTTTTTATGAAAATTGACCAACTCTTTACCTCTTGCAGTGCGCCCGTATCCGGCGGCGAAGGACAAGGCGGAGCACCTCCTGGGGAGGTACTTTGCCGACGAACACGAGCGCATCGTGCGCCTCGTGGGGGAGGGGCCTCCCCGGAACCTGGTGGCCGAGGCCTACGGGCTCAGGCTTCCGGAGAGGAAGCCCCTTCCCACCCTCGGGTCTCATAAGCGGGGGAAGGATGCGGCCGGGAGCTCGGAGCCTAAAAGGCCCCGGGTGCAAAAGACCCCCGCCCCGACGACGACGCCGGCAACGACGCCGGTGAGGGCCCGGGACGCGGCTCCCGGGGCCGAACATGTCCGGGCGGCGCCCCGGGCAGAGGCGACGCCTCCGCCCCCGGAGGCCCCCGTCGAGGCCCGGGGGAAGGAGGTTGTTGTCGATGGGGCGGGGTCTGATTCGGCGGACTACGCCCCGTCGCCAATTCGTGTGACGCTCCTCTCGCCTCTCCCGGCGGCATTGGCGCCGGAGAGGCTAGAGGTGAGGTTCTCGGAGGCGGCGCCTCCGCGCCTCTGGCCAGTTGATGAGGAGGGGGGGAGCCCCTCAGTCTTCGAGGTCCCCCCGGAGCAGGAGGCTCCGAGGGCCCTCCGGCCTGGGGCGGGGAAAGGCCCGATGATCCCCCCCCGGGCGGAGATCCCCGCCCAAGTCTCGTCTTCATCGTCCTCGGAGGAAACTTCGTTGACGAAGACGCCGGCGACGACGGCCGTGCTCCCGGACTCCGAGGTCCGGGGGCCCTCTCCCGGCCACAACAGAGGCACCGGGCAAGATACCCTTCTGCTTCCCGCCGGGGAGGTGGCCCGCTGCGCGGAGGGCCTGCACAGCCGCAAGGTGCAGGCCTTCGTAGCGGGGGGAACGCTCCACGAGCATTTTGAGGGGCTCGAGTCCCTCGGAGCCCAGGTAGCCCGAGCTCTTAATACTTCGGTTTTTTTCCTACACTTGAGATTTTTCTAACTCTTTATGTATTTTGTAGGTAGCGACTGTTACCTGGGGCTTTGAGCAGCGGGTCACCCGGCTGCTCAAGGAGGCGGAGAGCCGGGCCGCAGCTTGCGTGGAGCAGCGGGAGGCGGCCCTCCGGGAGCGGGACGAAGCTCTTGATGAGCTGTCCCGGGCCCGGGCGCAGGTGCACCTTTCGGAGGGCGCCTACATCCGCCTCCGAGAGGAGGCCAAGGTGCTGGAGAAGGCGCCCCGGGAGCTCGGGAGCTCCAGCATCCGGGCGATGTCGGACGCGGGCCGCTCCGTCCGCTCGGCCTTGGAAAGCCTTGGCGTTAGCCTGGGCTCCGGGAGCGGCCCGGAGGTGCCCCCGGCGACCCTCGCGGAGGCTGTGCATTTTCTTAACGCGCAAGTCTCCGCCATCCCGGAGGCTGCGGACGTCCGGGCACGGGGCCGGGCGATCCCCGTCATCGCGGCCGCCGCGGGGCTCGTTGACTACCGTGGGGTCGGCGCCCGGGCGATCGGGGGGCGCATCCCCCGGAGCTTCCCGGAGGCCTTCGAGCCAACGCGCCGGGAGGTGGAGCTGCTGGCGGAGGGGTTCTACGACCAGATTATCCGGACGTGGTTCCCGACACCGGCGCCTCCGGCCGCGGATGTCCCTGCCCCAGCCACGGAGGAAGCTCCCCGGGGGGACGACCCCAATGCTAAAGTATGAGCCTCCCCCGGGTCTTTAGCTAGGACCCCTTTTTATTTTGTTAGACATTTTGATTCTGGTAGCTTCTTAGGAGAAGCCCCGGGCACTTGTACAAAAACATTTTGCAATGAAATATATTTGAAATTTTCTAAGTCTTTGCAATGAAATGTTACCAGGGTTCCCGGGGGGTTACTCCCGAGCAACGGTCCGGGAGAGGCTCTCCGGGGGACGCCCAAGCGGCTTTGATTTTGCTGAGCCTTGTCTCCGGGGAGCGCGACGGGGGTACTGCCCGGGAGCCTGTCCGGTTGAGGTGGTGCCCGGAGTGGCACTTGGATAATTTTGACAACAGCCGTGCTGAATTAACTCCCCCGTGCCCGAAGACCCAGATGATACCTCCTCTCCGGATACTTCCGCCGGCTGGGTACGAGTTTTGGCCCGAAGACGTACTTCGGGACTCTCAGCGTCGCGTCCGGGCGCTATACCGGGACTTGGCCCGGGAGCTGAGGGAGCGCCTCCGGGAGCTTTAGGCGTAGGGGCCTTAGGCTCGTAGAAAATCCCCCGGGTTAGGGCCCGGGTTGTATCATTTCCGAAACCCACCGGAGGGGGAAGATGTCCTCCGGGTTTGCTGATCAATAAAGCGCATTGTTTCCTTTTATTGCGCCTCTTTATTTTCTTCTTCTTGGATGGTTTGGACGACTCATCTTAACAAGGATGAGCTAAGTTTCTTCGTGGGTGACCCGGGAGCCCCCTGTCCCCCCCCGCCCACAGCGGGCGGGGGGAGACCTCGGCGCGTTGTGGGGGTAACAGGGTCCCCGGGGGGAGCATAACCTGTAGGAGAAATACTTTCTAAGTTAGAAAGTTGTAAAAACAGGATTTCCGAGGGAGGGACCTTCCGGGGTGCCCAGGGGCACCAGGAGAGGTTCATCCGGCCGCCGGGAGAGCGGGGAACAGGGAACAAGGCGCGGAAGGGGCTCATGAAAAGCCAATAAGACCTCCGGAGGGGAGCTTCCCGGGAGACTTCATCCGGTCGCCGTGAGGACGGGGAACCGGGAATAATGTTTCCGGGGGAAAATATATCTGAGAAATCCATATCTTCGTAAAGCAATTGTCCGGTCGCCGTGAGAACGGGGAGCCGGGAATAAGGCCTTCGTGAGATAATCATCCGGTCGCCGTGAGAACGGGGAGCCGGGAATAACGTCGACTCCCGGAGGAGGAAGATAGACCCAATCAAGCCGCAAGGGGCTGATCTTTCGGTCGCCGTGAGAACGGGGAGCCGGGAATAACGTCGACTCCCGGAGGAGGAAAGATCCAATCAAGCCGCAAGGGGCTGATCTTCCGGTCGCCGTGAGAACGGGGAGCCGGGAATAATGTCGACTCCCGGAGGAGGAAGATAGACCCAATCAAGCCGCAAGGGGCTGATCTTCCGGTCGCCGTGAGAACGGGGAGCCGGGAATAACGTCGACTCCCGGAGGAGGAAGATAGATCCAATCAAGCCGCAAGGGGCTGATCTTCCGGTCGCCGTGAGAACGGGGAGCCGGGAATAATGTCTACTCCCGGAGGAGGAAATGCCCGAAGACGGGACTTGAGTGTTTGGGCATGGGACTAGTCTCCCAAAGTGACTCGTTACCACGGCCACTGCGACCGGGTTGCCGCTTACACCCTCAGTCCACGAGGGCTGATCGTAAGCCGCCCTACGGGAGTGCAGGCTCCGTTGTAGGGACTTGTTGGGGCTGGCCCACTTCCTCGCGGGGAGGGCATCCTCGCGGGGAGGGCATCCTCGCGGAGAGGGCATCCTCGCGGGGAGGGCATCCTCGCGAAGAGGGCTTCCTCGCGGGGAGGGCATCGCCGCTAGGGGCGGTAATGAGAAAAACCTGCAACGAGACAGTTGAAGAACAAAGGCTATGCATTTATTAACAAAATATACAAAGCCCCCCTGCGAAACCGCGAAGGGGGGGGGAAGGAAGCTACAGTGTCCCTCCTCCCCCTCCGGCGTGATCGCTCCGGGGGAGGGGACAGGCCCGTAAGGCTAGACGTAGAACTTGCGAAGTAAACGCAAGTTCCAGGTGTGCTTCAGCTCCTGCTCTTGAAGGTTGGAGAGTTTGTAGGCCCCCGAGCCTAGGACAGCGGAGATCCTGTAGGGGCCCTCCCACTTGGGGGAGAGCTTACCCTGGGCTTGGGGGTCTGTGACGCGCTTGAGGACAAGGTCCCCAAGGCGGAAAGCTCTCTCGCGCACGCGCTGGTTGTATGCGCGCGACATCTCGCGCTCGTAGATGGCATGGCGGAGGAGCGCTCGGTCGCGTTCCTCCTCCACGAGGTCGATTTCCAGCCGCCGGTTGTCTTCGTTGGCCTGGTACGCTGCGGTCGTGGCTCCGTTCAGGAGCTCGACCCGCAGCGACCGGAAGCCGATCTCCGGGGGGAGGACTACCTCCGCCCCGTAGACCAGAGAGAAGGGAGCACGCCCTGTGGCCCGGGACGGGGTCGTGCGCATCGAGCAGAGGATGCTAGGGAGCTCCTCTGCCCATACGCCCCGCTTGGAAGCGGTTTGCTCGAGTCTCCGGCATAACCCCTGTAGGATTACGCCGTTGACTCTCTCGACAGCCCCGTTGCTTTGAGGATGGGCCACTGAGGCGAGTGGATGACGATCCCCAGGCCTTCGCAGAATTCCCGGAAATAAGCCGAGTCGAATTGGGTCCCATTGTCCACGGTGATTTCCCGGGGGACACCAAAACGACAAACGACGTTTTTCCAGAAAAACCGCTGGACGGCCCGGGAGGTGATGCTAGCCAAGGGCTCCGCCTCAACCCACTTTGTAAAGTAGTCGACCGCGACTACCGCATACTTGTATCCTCCGGGCGCTGGGGGGAAGGGCCCTAGGAGGTCCATCCCCCAGCGCACGAAGGGCCAAGTGATGGGGATAGTCTGCAGCGCTACAGGGGGGAGGTTCGAGCCCTTGGCCATCTTCTGGCATGCTTCGCACGCGGAGACAAGGTCTCGCGCGTCGCGCATGACTGTAGGCCAGGAGAAACCCTGCCGAAGGGCCTTGGCGGCGATGGCCCGCGGGGCTAGGTGAGAACCACAGCTCCCCGCGTGGATGTCTTCCAGGAGCTGAAGTCCCTCCGACCGGGGGAGGCAGCGCAGGAGGGCTGAAGCCCCCCGCTTGTAGAGCCTTCCCTCCAGTAAGAGATATGCCCGGGCTTTGGCCCGGAGGCGCTTATCCTCAGTCTCATTGGGAGGGTCCCCCTCTCCCTTGATGAAGGAGATGAGGGGGTCCATCCAAGATGAAGGCCGGACGATCTCGGCGACATCTGGAACCGGGGGCTCGGGGCCTGCATCCGGGGAGGCCACCGAGGGCTTCATGATGATTTCCAAGAAGGCCCCCCTGGGGAGCGTTTCTCGGGCGCTTGCTGCCCGCGCCAAGGCATCGGCCCGGTCATTCTCCCTCCTTGGGATATGCCGGGCCTCAAGGCCGTCGAAGTGCTACTCCATCTTCCGTACTTCCTGCAAGTAAAGACTTAGATTTGCGTCATGGCACAGGTAAGACTTGTCCATTTGGCAGACAACGAGCTGAGAGTCTCCCTTCACTAGGAGGCGCCGGATCCCCAGGGAGCGCGCAAGGTGCATCCCGAGGATCAGAGCCTCGTATTCGGCGACGTTGTTGGTTGCGGGGAACTCGAGTCGCGCGGCGTACGCGAGCTCCTTTCCCTCGGGGCTCCAGAGGACTACCCCCGCGCCAGCCCCGGCGAGACACAGCGACCCATCGAACAGCAGGGTCCAATGGTCACTGCGTCGGGGCGGCACAGGGAGATCTTCGTCCCCGGAGCCAGAGGCGGGAGTCCATTCTGCGATGAAGTCGGCGAGGACCTGCGACTTGATTGCGGAGCGGCCGGTAAGGGACAGGGAGAAGGGGGCAAGCTCGGCCCCCCACTTCCCAATCCGACCGGTGGCTTCTTTATTCTGCAGCACCTCTCCCAGGGGGAGGGACGACGGAACGGTGATGGGGTGCCCCAGGAAGTAGTGCCGGAGCTTCCGGGACGCCATGAGGAGAGCGTAGCAAATCTTCTCCATCTCCGTGTACCGAGTCTTGGCCCCTTGGAGGGCCTCACTCACATAGTACACAGGACGTTGCTGCCCCCCTTGCTCCTTCACCAAAACCGCGCTGACGGCGACGGGGGTCGTGGCGAGGTAGAGGAGCAAGGGCTCTCCCGGAGACAGACTCACGAGCATTGGAGGGCTCGAGAGGTACTTCTTGAGGTCGTTGAAGGCTTCCTGGGCCTCGGGGGTCCAGCGGAACCCCTCGAGCCCTCGGAGGATCTTGAAGAACTGGAGGCCCCGCTCCCTCGAACGGGAGACGAAGCGACTGAGCGCGGCCAGGCGGCCGGAGAGTCGCTGGACATCTTTGACAGAGCGTGGTGGGGGCATGTCTAGGAAGGCCCGGATCTTCTCAGGGTTTGCCTCAATGCCCCGCTGGGACACGAGGAAACCCAGGAGCTTCCCCTCGCGCACCCCGAAGGCGCACTTCTCCGGGTTTAGCTTGAGCCCAAACGCGCGGAGGTTGCGGAAGGTCTCTGCGAGGTCGTCGATGTGGGAGGCTGCACGGGGACTCTTGACGACCGCGTCGTCTACGTAGACTTCGATGTTGCGGCCGACTTGATCTTTGAAGACCAGCGTCATTAGGCGCTGGAAGGTGGCTCCCGCATTCTTGAGCCCGAAGGGCATGTGGCGGTAGCAGAAGGTTCCGAGGGGAGTTATAAAACTCGTCTTTTCCTCGTCCCCTTCCGCCATCCGGACTTGATGGTATCCCGAGTAGGCGTCTAGGAAGCTCATCAGCTCGCACCCCGCGGTGGAGTCAACGAGCTGGTCGATCCGCGGGAGCGGGAAATTGTCTTTGGGGCAGGCGCGGTTAAGGTCGGTGAAGTCCACGCACATGCGCCACTTGCCACTTGATTTCTTGACGAGGACGGGGTTTGCGAGCCACTCAGGGTGCAAGACTTCCCGTATGAACCCCGCCTCTTGGAGCCGAGCTATCTCCGTCTTGATGGCTTCTTGACGTTCGAGGGAGAGCTTTCTCAACTTCTGCTTGACAGGGGGGTGACCGGGGGTTACCGCGAGCTTGTGCTCAATAACCTCCCGGGCGACACCCCGCATGTCCGAAGGCTTCCACGCAAAAACATCGGAGTTTTCGCGCAGAAAGGCTGCGAGTCGCGCTGCATGGTCTTGGGGGAGCTCTGCCCCGATTTGGACAGTTTTGTCCTCGCTGCCCGGGGACAGCGGGACCTTCCGGAGGCCCCCTTCCGGACGCGGCTTGAGAAGGGGCCTCCCAGGGGACGGCGCAGCGATGCCTACGTCCGGGGGGGGAGCCTCCCCCCCAGGCGCCTTGATCAGGTTGACGCTTCCTATTGTGGCAGCAGCTCGCTCGTATAGAGCACGGGCCATGTCTTGGTCCCCCCGGACGTTGATCACGCCATGCGGCCCGGGGATCTTCATGCACAGGTAGTTTTGGTGGGTGGCAGCCCCCAGCCGATTGATCGTAGTCCTCCCCATAATCACATTGTAGGAGGAGGGGAGGTCCACTACGTCGAAGCGGACTAGCTCGGTCCGGTAGTTCTCCGGGGTGCCGAAGGTGATCGGGAGATCTACCTTGCCCACGGGGTGGACCGCCTTCCCCGGGACAAACCCTTGCAGAGGCCCTGCCGTTGGTTGTAGGAGCTTCTCATCCACCTGCATTTCCTTGAAGGTTTTGAGGAACAGGACGTCGGCGGAGCTCCCGCCGTCCACGAGGATGCGGGCCAAGTGGCAGTTGTAGATTGTCGCGGAGACAATGAGCGCGTCGTCATGGGGGAAGCGAACCCCTCGCGCATCTTCCGCCGTAAAGGTGAGGGGGACGTCCGACCACTTGGGCGGCACGGACGCGTGTAGCACCCCCACTACCTTAACTTCTCGCGCGTACTCCTTGCGCTGGCGCTTGGAGTCCCGCCCGGAGGCGGACCCCCCTACGATGATGTTGATGCGGCGCTGAGAAGTTTGAAAGGGGAGAGCGTCTGAAGGCTCCCCCACCTGCACCTGCTGCCCCCCCGCGGGAGCGGGAAGGGCCGGAACAGCTGGCCGAGGGGGCAAGGAGGCCGGAGTCCCCCCCCCTTGCCCGCGCTGGTCGAGGAACGCCGCGAAGTGCTGCAGCAGCTGGTGGCAATCTCGGGTGGCGTGGGTACTGGACCCGTGGAAGCTGCACCACGGTCCTTCCCAGCTTCTCCCCGCGGGGCCTTCGCGGCCGCGCGAAGACTGTCCTCCCCCATGGCTTCTCGGCTTGGGAAAGGGGCGGTTGCCCTTCGGGGGGTCGCGCGAGCCGCCTCCGCCCTCGAGGACAAAAGTGTCCCGAGGCCGTGGTTCGCTACATCCCCCCTGCCTGGGGCGCCTGGGGGGATCCCGGGCTCCCCGCTCGGCGGGGGCAGGAGCCCCCTGGGTCTTCTTCCAGATGTCATCTTCCTCCGCGCGAGCGTACTTTTCGAGTACGTTGAAGAGCTCGTCGGCGGAGGAGGGGCAGCTTCGGGAGAGTCTTCGGTGGAGTTCCCCCGGGAGGATCCCGCTTTTGCAGGCTTCGATCACTGTGGAGTCCGGGACGTGGGCCACTTTGCTTTTTACTTGGGCAAAACGCTTGAAGAAGCTTCTGATGGTCTCCCCGGTTCTCTGGCGCACTGTGTATAGCTGTGAAGAATCCAGGGGACGTACGTAGTTTCCCTGAAAGTTGGCGCAGAACTCCCGCTTCAGCTGCGAGAAAGACTTGATGGAGCCCGCCTTCAGATTGTAAAACCAGGAGCGGGCAATGCCGGTGAGGTAGAGGGGGAAGACGTTGCATTGGACGCTCTCGTCCCCCCCCCCCCCCCCCCCGCCGCGGAGATGGCTGTGGAGTAGATCTGCACGAACTCGTAAGGGTCCGCCTCGCCATTATAATGTTCGATGTGCGGGGCACGGTAGGGCCGCGGCCATCGGATGCTGCGGAGTCTTCGACACAGAGGCTGGTTCGCCCCCTGCACTTCTCGGGGGGAGCCCCAGTCACTGTCTTCTTTAACGGGGGACGCCCCCTCGTTATCCGAGTCAGGTAGCGGCCCAAGAGGGCCGCCAGAGTGGTGGTGACGACGCTTCTCTTCCGGGTCGGGACTGATTTCCCGAACGTCCGGGCTTCCCTCCGGGGAGGATGGCTCTTCGGCTGGTCTCTTCCCCCGACCGGTGCGAGAGCGAGGCTCCCTGCGACAACGACCGGGGGGAAGCTCTTCCCTGCGGCTGGGAGAATGCATTCGCTCGACCTCCCCCCGGGAGAAGCCGACCCGCTTCGCCGGGGGAGGGAGCTCCTGCACTGTAGCAGCCGGCCCGGAAGCTACCGGGGCCTGCTGGGGGAGCCCCCTGCGACGGCCCCCGAGACCGAAAAGGGGGGAGCCCCTGCACCATCCGGAACCGGGGAGGGGGCGCCCGGGGCGGCTTTGGATCCGAAGAGGGGGCCCCTGCGGCAACGACCGGGACCGGAAAGGGGGAAGCCCCTGCGACATCCGGAACCATTGGGGGTGAGCCCCCTCGGCGACGTCCGGGGTTGGGGAGCCAATGCGGGGGGAAATTCGCTGAGGCACGGGAGCTGCTCTGTCGACCGGCCCCGGTGCGGTAATCGCAACGCGAGGGGCGGGACTGGCTCCCGGCGTAGGAATAACCCCCGGCATGAAATGACCCCCCAGCCCCGGAAACGGGCCGGGGACGGGGTACCCCCCTGGTGCCACGAAGGGCCCGGGCATGAAATAGCCTCCCGGCACCGGGACAGGCCCGGGTGCCGGGAAGTGTCTGGAAGTATGTCCCGCGGGGGGAGGGAACCCCCCGGCGGGATCATACGGTGTAGGCAGCCCCCCGAAAACCGGAGGGGCCGCCGGGTATCCCATAAACGGGGGCATGATCCCTGGATATGTGTGCGACGAAAATGTGGGGGCCGGGGGCCGCGCCAACACACTGAGGAGCTCGTCCATAGAGCGCTGGGCGCGGAGCTGGCGCTCCACGAGAGCCTCCAGCAGGGCATCCCGGGGGGCCGGGGGAGCCGTCGGGGGGAAGCTCGTCCCGGCCGAGGTCCCCGCGGCCGCCGGGAGCGACCCGGAGGTGGAGGCACCTAGATGGAGAGGAAAGGTGGGAGGCGGTACCTGGGAATGGTCGCCTCCGGACGGAAGCGCCGGAACAGCAGCGTCCCGGACGGGCGGCGCCGGGTCACCGGGACCGGCGTCACCGGGGAGGGCGCGGGCCCTCGTTCTCGGAGGAGCCATGGCGATTTGTCACGGAGTCCCCACGGACGGCGCCAACTGTCGTGGTATTAAGAATACCCCGGCAGGTTTTGAAAACGATCCTAGCAGGATTTACGTGACGCGGGTTGACCGAGCGACCGGTCCCCCCCCGCCGGACAAACACAAGAAAAGACACGAGGATTTATACAGGTTTGGGTCCCGGTGGGGGCCCTAGTCCTGTCGACGCGCTCCCGACCGGAGTTGGCTGGGGAGGCTCTCTCCGCGGGAGAGGCTTCCGGAGCACGTCTGTGAGTTTAGCTATTCCAAATAATAATGAGCTCGTCTTTACAACAGAGGGGTACAAGGGCTATTTATAGCCCCAAAAAGAAGCAAAAAGCCTGAACTACCCCGGAGGCCACCGTCGGATTGAAGGGTAGGACCGTCCTTCTTCCGGTCAAACGTCTTGGATGCTTGACAGGTGGTTGCTGATTCCCGAGGCGTCCCTCGCGTGACCTGCACGTGATAAGCAAACAGGGATTTTACCTTTTAGAAGGGCGATGACGTGGCGCCCGGGGCAGGCAACGGAGGCCACCGTCCCCGGGCGAATGGCGGCGCCCGGGACCTGCCTGGGGGGCAAGGTCCCGGGGGCCAAATGGTGGCGCCCGTTGCAGGCACCGGAGGTCACTGTCCCCGGGCGAATGGCGGCGCCCGGGACCCATCCGGGGTGCACGGTCCCGGGGGCCAAAAGGCGGCGCCCGGGACATGTCCCGGAGGCACGGTCCCGGGAGCCTAAAAGGCGGCGCCCGGGGCGGGCACCGGAGGCCACTGTCCCCGGGTGAATGGCGGCGCCCGGGACTCGCCCGGGGGGCAGGGTCCTGGGAGCCGAAAGGCGGCGCCCGGGACATGCCCCGGAGGCGTCGTCCCGGGAGCCAAAAGGCGGCGCCCGGGGCGGGCACCGGAGGCCACTGTCCCCGGGCGAATGGCGGCGCCCGGGACGCCCGGGGGGCAGGGTCCCGGGAGCCGAAAGGCGGCGCCCGGGACATGCCCCGGAGGCGTCGTCCCGGGAGCCAAAAGGCGGCGCCCGGGGCAGGCAACGGAGGCCACTGTCCCCGGGCGAATGGCGGCGCCCGGGACCCACCCGGGGGGCACGGTCCCGGGGGCCAAAAGACGGCGCCCGGGACCTGTCCCGGAGGCACGGTCCCGGGAGCCTAAAAGGCGGCGCCCGGGGCAGGCACCGGAGGCCACTGTCCCCGGGCGAATGGTGGCGCCCGGGACCCACCCGGGGGGCAAGGTCCCGGGAGCCGAAAGGCGGCGCCTGGGACATGCCCCGGAGGCGTCGTCCTGGGAGCCAAAAGGCGGCGCCCGGGGCAGGCAACGGAGGCCACTGTCCCCGGGCGAATGGCGGCGCCCGGGACCAGCCCGGGGAGGCACGGTCCCGGGAGCCAAAAGGCGGCGCCCGGGACATGTCCCGGAGGCACGGTCCCGGGAGCCTATGGCGGCGCCCGGGACATGCCCCGGAGGCACGGTCCCGGGAGCCTAAAAGGCGGCGCCCGGGGCAGGCACCGGAGGCCACTGTCCCCGGGCAATCATGAACTTACCTGGACTTGACCGCGTGGAGATTTCCCCCAACAAAACAGCTCGAGGTTGAAATGCATACTGATAGTCAGCATGGCATGCTGACAGTCAGCATAGGTCAAAAAATTTTAGCTCAAAAAACATGCTCTCTGGACAATTGTCAGTTTAAACAGACTGACATTCAGACTGGCAGTCAGCATAGCACACTGACAGTCAGTATGGATAAAAATAATTATACATTTGGATCCAGAGATCTGATTTAAGTGTTTGATAGCTCATTTGAAAGATAATTTAAAGGTCTATATTTTTGTCAATAGAAGCAAGAGCCAGATCTTCCAAGATCTTTCTCGAAAATGCAAAAACTCTTCTACTGTCAAAAACTCAACTAAAAAACCAAATCTTTTGAAAACAAATCCAACCGAAAGGAATGCAATGCAGTGACCTAATAGTTTCTCAGTTTATGCTGAAAATATAGAGAGGACTTGCAACCCCTCTTTATAGTACGGTTAAAACTAAAAACAAATTTTTAAACTGATCAACCTCCAAAACACCGAGATCGGTAATAAAACAAATTTACCTCAGGTCCTTTGCAGCTTCAATTCTACGATTTGCGTTTCGTCTTTGTACCTTGCGACTTGTGCTTTATCTCTTTCACATTGGGTTCATCTTGATCATCTTGCATGTCTTCCCAACAAAGCTCTATATCAAATATTTCAAAAACACAATTAGTCTGAAACGCTTGCTTTCATTAATCATCAAAATCAGGCATAATGGCCTAGATGCAGCAATCTCCCCCTTTTTGATGATTGATGACAACAAGTGTTCGATATTAAAAAATGAATAACTCCCCCTGACTCCCCCTGAGTTTATGCATAAGATCTCAAATTAACATGATATGTATCATCACAAAGATATCACAAAGATAAATCTAGAACATAAAGATCAATCAACACCATATAATAACAAGGAGAAAAACATATATAATAAATCATCCAAGTCATCATATATAATAAGCCATCCAACAATATCCATAGACCAATCATCTCATATAAAAACCATAGAAATATATCCATCTAAAACATAAAGTGTCATACAAAACTTCTCCCCCTTTGTCATCAAGCACAAAAAGGTGGGAGCTAATACAAAAAGAGACTAAGGCTCATCATTAGAAGAGAGCCCGAGGACTGCTGTATCTCTAGAGCCTGCTGGAGATCCAGTCGGATCGACGGCAAGTGAAGCTGGAGGAGTGGAAACTAGAGCTGCGGAGGCCGGTGCAGCAGGGCCTGAAGCTGTACCAGGCGAAGAAGACGCTGGGCGGGCCCCCTTGCGAGGGACTGGAGAGGCTGAGGCTGGCAAGAGACTCAAAATCTGCTCCTGCTGGTCAAGAAGAAGAAGCAGGATCTGGTGGTGCTCCACCTGGGTGCGCAGAATATGCTGCTAAGTCTGGATCACCTGTTGGAGCTGAGACAGGGAGGAGGATGAACTGGTGCCAGTCTCTACAGTCGGTGCCTGTCTCTACAGTCGGTGCCTGATCAGTGTCCTGAGCTGGAGCCTCATCCCCTAACTCACCCGCAGGATCATCATCGGATGCGAGAGAGTCAAACGCAGGAGCAGCTGCAGGGCGGGCACCAAGACGACGATCAGCCTGGCCTGGAGGGTAGAAGAGAAGAGGATGATGGGGCCGCGGGAGCTCAGAGTCGACGACCCAGATATGAAGAAGCATCACCATGATGTATGGAGCATACACCAGCTGGCGACGCGGAGCAAGAAGGATGTGCTGAATCTCACTAATGATGAGATCAGCAACGTCGAAAGGCTCTGCCCGAAAGATAGAAATCAGGACATGGAGGGCAAGGTAGGTGACTCTAGCCCTGTCTCCGGTCATGGGGACCAAGGTGAGAAGGAGGATTCGCAGGGCCAGATCAACATTGTGGCGTAGACCAGCGATGTGACGGAGCTGGAAGGGGCCGGAGTAAAGCATGGCCACTCCCGATGCTTGAGATCTAGAAGAGTGTGCAACTGGCGCCCAGAAGCAGGGTGAACCAGACCGAGAGCGGCCTCAAGCTGCTCCTTTGTGATAGTGTGGACCTGGAGGCTTGTCATGAAGGTCAGTGAGTCACGCTGAGGGGAAACAAAGACAGTGGCGTAGAATTGGCGGATGGGCTCATCGGCCTAGTAGAGAGAGGAATCAGAGATGAGATCTCTGATCCCAACAGAGGCAAAGGAATCCGCCAGGAAGACAATGCCTGTGCGAGAGGCAATCGTCTGCCAAGAAAGAGAGCGATGTGCAAAGATGGGAACACGATTATAGACGCTGGTCTAGAGGTCAAGCTGCAGGTTCGTGTAGAAGGTGAGAATGTTGCAGGCATCGTGACCAGTGGGACGAGGAGACAGATAGGGGTTGGTGGAGAGGAGTGTGCGGAGGCGACTTGTGTGCCACCGGGAATAATCCACGGGGACACGCTCAGGTGGAGGTGAAGATCGGTTCTCAGACGGCTGGCCCGTTGAACGACTGCTGTTTGCAGCGTTCTTCCGACGGGCAACACATCGAGACGAAGTCGGCTGATCAGACATGGTGAAACAAAACAGGGAGAATAATAAAAAAACAGAGACCTGAACAGAGGAGGCCGAATAGAGGAAGCCGACGAACGTCGACGACGACGGCGGTGAGCAAGGCCGGTGAGAACTGCGAGGCAGTAACACGGCAGAGGAGAGGCACGGTGAGGCACTGCGAAGCTCGGCGGCCAAGAGACGGCGAGGGGAGGCGAAACAGCGGCGAGGTGCTGCGCAACGGTGAGACGGCGGCACGGTGAGACGGCGGCGCAACACGGCGAGGCTCAATACGGCTAGAGCAAACACCGGCGGCGAAAAGGGAGCAGCGGTGGCTATGGGAGGAGGCGAAGAGACGGGGAACAGAAAGAGGGTTTTGGGCTTAAGGGTTACAGACTGACAGTTAGTTCAAAAACTAGAAACATGAAACTGACAATCAGTGTGGAGCACTAACAATTAGCACAGAAACCTGGGATTTGAAACCGACAGTTAGTGTGTCAAACTGACAGTCAGTGTGGGTTACAAAATTTGACCAGAGGCAACGACCAAAGTTGAAACACATAACGGACAGTCAGTGTATGAGACTGACTGTCAGCATAGTCGACAACTTCAACCAAAGGCTACGACCAGGTTCCTAAACAAACAACTGATAATCAGTTGGAGATGCTAACTGTCAGCATGGGTCACCACTTCGACCAGACAGAAGATTTCGACCAGAGAGAGAATAAAATATTTTAATACAAATAACACATCAACTAGCATTTGAAATATCAATAATGTTCAATTCACCTCTGAGAAAACAAAATCTAGTTTCATCTAGGGATTTGGTGAAAATATCTGCTAGTTGCAACTCTGTTCTGATGTAACTCACATCTATATCCCCTTTTGCCACATGATCTCTTATAAAATGGTGCCGTATTTCAATATGCTTAGTTCTAGAATGTTGAACAGGATTTTTAGCAATTTTAATGACACTTTCATTATCACACAAGAGTGGCACTTTTTCAAATTTAATTCCATAATCCAGAAATGTTAGCTTCATCCACAAAATTTGAGCACAACAACTTCCTGCAAACACATATTTCGCTTCAGCGGTGGAGAGAGCTATAGAATTTTGTTTCTTAGATGACCACGACACTAATGATCTCCCCAAAAATTGACAACTACCAGATGTGCTCTTTCTATCAATCTTGCAACCCGCATAATCTGAATCCAAATAGCCAATTAATTCAAAGTTTGCATTTTTCGGATACTAAAGACCTAGGTTGGGATAGCATTTCAAGTACCTAAGGATTCTTTTAATTGCAATCAAATGACATTCCTTAGGGGCTGACTGAAATCTAGCACATCAGCAAACACTAAACATGATATCAGGCCTAGTGCAGTAAGATATAACAAGCTACCAATCATAGACCTATAGAGTTTAGAATCGATCGATTTTCCATTGTTATCCATATCGAGATGTCCATTTGTGGCCATGGGAGTTTCGACTGCTTTAGCATCTGCCATCCCAAAGCGCTTGAGCAAGTCCTTCACATACTTCGTTTGACTCACGAACATACCGTTCTTGAGTTGCTTGATTTGAAGTCCAAGGAAGAAACTTAGCTCGCCGATCATCGACATCTCTTCCCTAGACATCATTTCTCCAAACTCATGACAAAAATGTTCATTAGTACATCCAAAGATAATATCATCAACATATATTTGACATATGAACAAATCTTTTTCAATTATTTTTGTAAAGAGAGTTGTATCAACCTTCTCAATTTTAAAACCTTTTGATAGAAGAAAGTCTCTAAGTCGTTCATACCAAGCTCGAGGAGCTTGCTTGAGACCATAGAGAGCTTTAGATAGTTTGAACACATGGTTTGAAAAATGAGAATCTTTGAAACCGGGAGGTTGTTCCACAAAAACTAATTCAGATATCTCACCATTTAAAAAGGCACTTTTTACATCCATTTGAAATAACTTGATATTAAAGTTTGATGCATAAGCAAGAAGTATACGAATAGCTTCAAGTCTTGCTACCGGTGCAAAGGTTTCACCAAAGTCTAAACCTTCAACTTGAGAAAAACCTTGTGCAACAAAACGAGCTTTGTTTCTAATTACTACACCATTTTCATCTTGCTTATTTCAAAAAACCCATTTTGTACTAATTATATTATGATCCTTGGGTCTTTCCACTAAAGTCCAAACTTTATTTCTAGAGAAATTATTAAGTTCATCATGCATAGCATTTACCCAATCAGGATCATTAAGAGCTTCATCTACATGTTTAGGTTCTAGAGATGATACAAAAGAATGATGTTCACAAAAAGAAGCAATACGAGACTGAGTTTAAACACCCTTACTGATATCACCCAATATCTGATCTATAGGGTGATCCTTCGTGATGGTTTGATGTTGCTTTGGTGCTTCTTCTTGTGCTGCTTCTTCTTAACTTTGTTCTGGTGGATCAATATGAGATGATAATACATGTTGATCATCATTCTCAATATTTTCATCATCTTCTTGATCATCTTCTCTTGGTTTGATATCTCCAATGGTAATATTCTTCACAGCTTCTTGAAGATCTTCACCTGAAACTTCACAAGGAACTTGCTCCTTTTGAGAGCCATTAGTTTCATCAAATTCTAAGTCGCAAGATTCTTCAATACAGCTAGTATTCTTATTAAAAACACGATAGGCTTTGCTAGTGGTGGAGTATCCGACTAGAAAGCCTTCATCTACTCTTCTCTGAAATTTACCACCAAAGTTTCTTTTCTTAAGAATATAGCATTTACAACCAAAAACTCAAAAATAAGAAACATTTGGCTTACGCCCAATAAGAAGCTCATAAGGAGTTAAATTCAGAAGAGGATGCAAATAAAGTCGATTAATAGAATAGCAAGCAGTATGCACGGCTTCGGCCCAAAAGCGAGTAGGAGTATCATACTCACTTAGCATTATTATTGCCATTTCTATTAGTGTTTGATTTTTTCCTTTCCACAACTCTGTTTTGCTATGGAGTGTAAGAAGTCGAAAATTCATGTTTAATGTCTAGCGAGTCACAAAAATCAACTAAGGTTGAATTAACGAATTCTCCACCACGATCACTGAGGATTTTCTTGATGGAAAGTTCGAATTCAGTGGAAACACATTTTGCAAAACTTTTGAAAACATCGGGGGTTTCAGATTTTTGAGAAATAAAAAAGACCCAAGTGTAGTGAGTAAAATCATCAACAATAACAAAACCATAGTTGTTACCCTCGATACTTTGGAACTCGGAAGGTCCAAATAAATGCATATGCAGCAGTTCCAAAGGTTTGCAAGTTGAAAGAACAGGCTTAATCGGATGTGAAGTAACTACTTGCTTGCCAGCTTGACAAGCGCTACAAGGTTTATCCTTTTCAAAATTCACATATTTTAGGCCAACAACCAAATCACATTTTAAAAGCTTTTTCAGTTGATGCATTCCAACATGTGCAAGCCTTCTATGCCATAGCCATCCTTTTGAGGTTTGAGAGACAAGACATGTTGAAAGAGATGCATCTTTAGAGTGAAAATCAACAAGATAAAGATTTTCAAAATGAAAGCCTTTAAAGATCAAAGAATTATCTTTTAAACTTTCAACTAAAACTTCCTTCGGATAAAAAGTACAACGAAATCCAAGATAGCAAATTTGTGCAACGGAAAGCAAATTAAAATTCAGAGATTCAAAAAGTAAAACATTCGAAATTGAAAGATCATTGGATATTGCAATTTTACCCAAGCCTACCACATTTTCTTGACGATTGTCGCCAAAGGTGATCTTTTGGTTTTCGCTCGAGTTGTCTTCCAATGAGGTGAACAAATTTTTGTTACTGGTCATATCTTCGGAGCATCCGCTGTCTAGCACCCAATGTTTTCCATCGGTCTTGTAGTTCACCTACAAAAACAAAAGAATCAAGTACTTTTAGGTACCCAAACTCTTTTGGGTCCTTCGATGTTAGCAATCAAAGCTTTGAAAATTAATTTCTTCTTTTTATTTAACATGGCTGCACCAACAAACTTTGCTATAGCATATCCTTTCTTTGACCTTTGAAGCATGTAGCAAGTATCAAAATAGTTTGAGGTCATTAAAGGACAAGCATCATGAGAGGTGATATTTCGATGCTGCTACAACATTCCCTTCGCTAGACATCTGTGATCTGCGACTCTGGTCACCTGAAAGAAAGGCTCATCTTATGGACGTGTGACACGTATGTACCATGAGTAGTTATCGACTAACACTAGTACAGAAATACAGTCTACTAACCCCTATCTTCTATCGGTTATTAGCGATTTAGTAGAAAACTGTTAGAAAATGTGCCTCACGGTCAGAAAAGGCATATGAGATGTATTTTTTCTATCGGTTTGTAAGAAACTTGCCGTTAGAAGAAGCAGTATGATTTACTCTAGCGGTGATGAACATATTTACTGTTAGAAGAGATGCATAAGTACTGATGGGAGAATGTTGAGCGCCGATAGGACTGGTCGACTTCTACAACTAGTCTTATTCTATCAGTAATGTATGTCTATACCGACAGAATATGTACAAAAATTCCTATCGGTAGTATGTAGTGTGCCGATAGAACTGTTCTCCTTGTACAAATAGTTTTATTCTATCAGTGAAGTATGTTTATACCGACAGAATATCTCAAAAATTCCTATCGGCAATATGTAGTGTGCCGATAGAACCGTTCGCCTTCTACAAATATTTTTATTCTATCAGTAATGGATGTTTGTACCATTAGAAGATATTGAAAATTGCTTAGAACTGTTCATCTTCAAATAGTTTTATTCTATCGGTAATGTATGTTTATACCGTTAGAAGATAGCGCAAATATCTTAGAACTGTTCGTGTTCTACAACTAGTCTTATTCTATCGATAATGTATGTCTATACTGACAGAATATGTACAAAAATGCCTATCGGTAGGATGTAGTGTTCCGATAGAACTGTTCTCCTTCTACAAATAGTTTTATTCTATCAGTAATGTACGTTTATACCGTTAGAAGAGATCTCAAATTACTAACGGTATGAGGTTGCGTACCGATAGAACTTATCTAGTACTATAAATACCCGGGTGTGTCTCTTTCATTCTCACAGTTCATCGGGCGCTCGTAGCCCTAACCCGTAAGCTCCATGGACGGCAGGCGCACCTCTACCGGCGACCGCTGCACCTCCGCACCTCCATCGACGCCCACTAGATTTCAGCATCGCAAGCAAGGTATGTAAAATTTCGGCAATATTGTTAGATTATTCTAATATGATTATGGCAATTATTCTGCAATTTTTGTATCCTTCATTTTGATGTGTCTTCTTTTCAATATGATTATGTACGGTGTCTTGTTCCTATTTTTTATTAAAACAACTACATAATACACTGTGGGACAGATAATGTTCAATTGCTTGCTGATCCTATCAAATGAAGAAAATTATCGGGATATATTTGCAATACAACCTCTATCTAACATAGTGAAATGCCAATAAGAGTACAAATGTAATATCTTCATCTCTCAGTAGGTTGCTCAATGCCAACTTGGACTTAGTAATAATTGAAATTGAAAAATCATGGAATTGAAAATTAAATTGAAAGATCATGAAATTGAAATTGAAATTGAAGTTGAAATTGAAAGATCATGAAATTGAAAGATCATTAATGTCAAGATATTTACAAATATCATGAGATGCACAAATATCTTGATCTTCTTTGTAGGTTGTTCAATGCCAATAACATAGTCAAATGCCAACTAGCTTGCTCAATGATCAAGTGCATGTAAAAAGCTCATTAAATAATTAATATATGTATATTGGCAAGGTAATTTCCTCTGATGAAATAGAGTCGAAATGTAATATCTTGATCTCCAGTTGCAAGTTGATGTTACTATGACGAAGCACAACCTAACCTTCAGTTGGTAGTCTTTCTTGGATAGGGAGTCATGTAGGAAACAGTAAACAATCTTAATTTGCTCTAGAATACCTATTTATGATCTGTGCAGATCCTTCGATGATGCTCATGAGGGGCAACATATTTCACGGTTCTTCATTGCAGTACGCTGCCTATGTTGGCTTGTTGGCGAAAGAAACGGTGAAGATCACCGTCGAGAGCTGGAAGGATGTGAAGGGCAAGATCTTGGTTGGCTCGGTCGAGAAGATCCTTAAGCCCGGCGTGTTTCTTAAATCAGGACCTATAGAAAGCATCTTACATTTGTATCTGTGTTTCAGCCATTTTTTTGCATGCACCAGCTTGTGGCCAGATGCTTACCTGCTTGGAGAAGAAGAATTGTTGTCATTTGCACAGCCATTCTACACCATCATTACACATAACAACATCTTGGAAGGTAGGTTCTTTTTGTTAATGGAGTTGAGTTGAGTTGAGTTGAGTTGTGTTGAGTTGATCGAGTTTGAGTCCGAGGAAATCACCAATACAAATGTAACTCGACGGCAGTTCCAGCTCCTCGGGCGTCTTCGAACTGAACTCCTATGGTTAAGTCCAATGTGGTTCAGACATTTGCTGTTTTGGATGAATGGATTTGTGATGTATCAGGTCTAACTTGTAGTCGGTAGCTGCATTGTCCCAACTTGCAAAGGTTCTCTTTTATGTAAAATGTATGGGCCACTGGCTCCTCGTCGTGATCTGTTGTTAATTTCAGACGTGGCTTTTCTAATATACATCGAATGTGTGAATTGTTGTATTTGTATATTGTTGTATATTTGTGTATCATGTATTGCTATTTGGGACATGAACTTGAATGTGTAGGGAGTATTTGTGTATTTAATTGTATTGGTAGGTAGGTGTGTATTTGTACTGCTGTTTCAGACATGCACTTGAATTTGTGAACTGGCATGTGTATGTATGTACCTGAATTGCTGTGTCATACATGACTCAGCTTGCTTTTCTTTTCAGCCATTAACTAGAATGAGTTTGAATAGTACTCATTTTTTATGTTTCCTCTTGCATTTTCTTAAAGGAATGGAGGCAAACCAAGATCTCATGTAAGTAGAGATTTTTAATTTCTTTGGCAACATGAAGTACCAAGTACATAAGAAAAGTATTTTTGTGTCTCCTAGTTAATCTACAAATTAGTATTTCTTGAAATATTTCTTTATCTTCTAGTTAAGATCTGTTTGATGTAAGATCTGTTTGATGTTACATTGTGTTTAGATATGATTCTTTGGATGTGAGAACTGGTGTCATGTGTGTCATTCATTACCCAGTTTGGTACCAGTACCTCCTCTAACGGTAAATACACATATTTACCGATAAAACAACACATGTATTTGCTGTGTCATGCATCATCTAATGGTAAATACACATATTTACCGATAGAAAAACACATGTATTTGCTGTGTCATGCATTACCCAGATTGCTGTGTCATGCATTACCCAGTTTGATTTTGTTTCAGCCATGTACCAGTACTTTTTCTAACGGTAAATACACATATTTACCGATAGAACAACACATGTATTTGCTGTGTCATGCATCATCTAACGGTAAATACACATATTTATCGATAGAACAACACAATATTTGCTGTGTCATGCATTACCCAGATTGCTGTGTCATGCATTACCCAGTTTGGTTTTGTTTTAGCCATGTACCAGTACCTTTTCTAATGGTAAATACACATATTTACCGATAGAACAACACAATATTTGCTGTGTCATGCATTACCCAGATTGCTGTGTCATGCATTACCCAGTTTGGTTTTGTTTCAGCCATGTACCAGTACCTCTTCTAATGGTAAATACACTTATTTACCGATAGAACAACACCTGTACCTATTCAGCAATGCACCAGTACCTGTTCTAACGGTATATGTGTGTTTTTACCGATAGAATATGTGAGTACAAAATTACCCGCACTTAGTCTAACGGGCATTTCATGTATTTACTGTTAGAAACAGGTCCAGTATAAGTAAAACCCCACTCGACCATTGCTGAGTTGCTGTTTTGTTCTGTTGCACTCTGTGTCCCTCTGTTTGTGATGAAAGTTCCACGCTCGCAGCTACACTGCTAGGGTGATCAGGGCAAGCTGGAAGGAAGTTGATTGCACCCCTCTCTTTAATGTAAGCTTAATTGTCATCACTTATCTCTCTCTCCCTCTAGATCTCCCTCCCTCTCTACTTGCAAGCTAGCTGTATTGTGTAGTTCCAAGCTTGTAGCTCCAAGCTTGGGAGCTAGCTAGCTGGAAATGCCTCATGTTTTAGGAGCTCACTAGCTTGTACTGTGTAGTTAGCTAGGCTAATTAGTGTTAATTTCGTCAGGCTAGGGTTTAACACATCAGTTGTAAGAGGCTGTACACGTACATATACATAACTTAATCGGGCAGGTTTCATGCATGGCTGACTTGTTAAATTTTGTTAATTGTAGATGGACAAGAAATATTGGATGTATGGAATAAAACATACTACTCTTGAATATTTGGATGATGTGAATGAGTTTATTAAATTTGCTGAGCAACAAAAGGAGAGGAAGGGAGAGAAAAATATGCTTTGTCCTTGTACAGATTGTATGAACTTGAAGAGGTTTAGCAACTCTGATCAAATTAAGAGTCATTTGATTCGTCGTGGTTTTAACGCGCGATACACCCGTTGGATATGGCATGGCGAAGATCTTGAGGAAACAAGCACCACTACTACCAATCAGTAGGACTCGGATGTGGATTGCAATAATATCGATGATCATCCGAATTTTGATAATGTTCATTCCGATGTGCACGTAGATGATGATGATGACAATCTAGATGAGATGTTACGTGATGTAGAGGAAGATTACAACGAAAACGACTTCTGTGAATTTGACAAACTGATTGCTGACTCTGAGAAGCCTCTGTTCCCTGGATGTGCAACATTTACAAAACTGTCTTCTGTGCTGAGATTATATAACTTGAAGGCAGGCAACGGTTGGAGCGATAAGAGTTTCACGGCACTATTAGATCTTCTAGCGGACATGCTTCCAGAGGGAAATGAGTTGCCAAGATCTACTTACCAAGCCAAAAAACTGTTGTGTCCGTTGGGAATGGAAATCGAAAGAATACACGCATGCCCAAATGATTGTGTGTTGTACCGTAACGAGTACTCCAGTTTTCATGTTTGTCCAAGATGTGGCGCATCGAGGTATACGCATAGGGACCGCATTGACAGTGAACGTCGTGAGGTAAAGAAAGGACCTCCGGCGAAAACTGTGTGGTACTTGCCTGTGATACCTAGATTGAAGCGGCTGTTTGCAAATCCAAAAGTTGCGAAGCACTTGCGTTGGCATGTTGAAGCCCGGAAACAAGACGGAAAACTGAGACACCCAGCTGATTCTATTCAATGGAGAAACATCAACAGAACATTTGCTGAGTTCGGTGGCGAACTTAGGAATATAAGGTTCGGGCTGAGTACAGATGGTATGAACCCACATGGTAATATGAGCAGTCGGCATAGCACTTGGCCGGTTCTTTTATGCATCTACAATCTTCCTCCTTGGTTATGCATGAAGCGCAAGTACATCATGTTGGCGTTACTAATCTTAGGACCCAGACAACCCGGAAATGATATTGACGTGTTTCTAGCGCCTTTAATTGAGGACTTACAAAAATTGTGGAGCAAGGGGGTGCAGGTGTGGGATGCATACAAGAAAGAGAATTTCATCTTGCGGGCCCTGATATTTTGCACCATAAATGATTTTCCGGCCTACGGTAATTTGTTGGGGTACTGTACGAAAGGAGCCAAGGCTTGCCCTATTTGCCTAGATGAAACTGAGAGCATGTGGCTGCGAAACTGCCAGAAAACAGCGTACATGGGTCACCGCAGGTTTCTTCCGGTGCATCACACGTACCGTAAGAAGAGGAAATCATTTAACGAGAAGCCTGAGAAGGGATCAGCTCCAGTGTTTCTGACCGGTAAGGAGATTTACTCGCGCGTGAAGGACATGAAAGCTGAGTTCGGTAAGCATTCTAAACCTCGAGAAAAAATGTTTGGAAGAAGAGATCGATTCTTTGGGATCTACCGTACAGGGAGCACTTACAAGTTCGACATTGCTTTGACGTCATGCATGTAGAGAAAAATGTGTGTGACAATTTGCTTGGTTTGTTGTTGAACATTCCGGGAAAGACAAAGGATGGTGTGAAAGCTCGTCGTGACATGGTGAAAATGGGGATAAGGACTGAGCTTGCACCTTTGGAGAAGGGAAAGCGTACATACCTCCCCCCGGCCTGCTATACGTTGTCCAAGATCGAAAAAACAGAACTCTGTTGGTGCCTGCATGTTGTTAAAGTTCCATGTGGGTATTCCGCGAACTTGAGAAAACTTGTGTCCATGAATGACCTAAGACTGGTTGGCACAAAGTCCCACGACTGTCATGTGCTGATGTTACAAATGCTTTCCATTGCTATCAGAGGCATTCTCCCAGTTAAAGTCAGAGAGACAATCACAAACCTATGTTATTTCTTCAACGCAATATCTTACAAGGTAAGTACGTGCACTCGTACTATAAGTTCATTACCTCCATTTGTGGAGCTTAATTAGAAGATTTTTTTGATATGAATATTTGGCACAACTGTGTCCTCGTAGGTAATTGAGCCGGATGGACTGGACGCTTTGCAATGCGACGTGGTTACAACTCTTTGTCAGCTCGAGATGTATTTCCCTCCATCCTTTTTTGATGTTATGGTCCATCTGATTGTTCACCTTATCAGAGAAATTAAGTTTTGTGGACTCGTGTGCCTGCGCTACATGTATCCATTTGAGAGATTTATGGGTGTATTGAAGGGATACGTAAGGACTCGTCGTCGACCCAAGGGGAGTATCATGGAAGGTTATGCCGCCGAGGAGGTGATTGAATTTTGCACAGATTATATGGCCAGGGTTGACCCAATTGGCGTTCCTAGGTCCCGACACGAGGGTAGGCTTCAGGGCATCAGAACGATTGGATTCAAAGCTATCGTCCCTGCTCGTGATGTGTACGCAAAATCACATTTTTGGGTCGTACAACACATAAAAACGGAGGTCGAGCCATACATACACGAGCACAAGGTAATGTTACGGTCACAGAATCCTTCGAAGTCAGAGATTTGGGTCACCAGAGAACATAACAGGAAATTTGCTGGGTGGATCCAAGAAAGAGTCGCGCGAGCTGCCGAGGGCTCCATAAGTGAAACTGTGACATGGTTGGCTAGAGGCCCAAGATTCACTGTAGGGACTTGGCAGGGGTACGACATCAATGGGTATTCATTTTACACAAGAGCTCAAGACGCCAAGAGTAGCACGCAATGTAGCAGAGTGACATTGTTTGCTATTTTCGAGGATGCCAGGTCAGTAAGGGCGCTGAACTCATATTACGGTGCTATTGACGAAATATGGGAGCTCGATTACGGATTACTTAAGATTCCCCTGTTTCGATGCCAATGGGTCAAAATCCCTCTAGGTGTTCAAGTTGACAGTTACAGGTTTACTCTCGTCGATCTTGATAAAGTCGGACACCAAGACGATCCATTCATACTTGCAAAGCAAGCCACACAGGTATTCTACATCATTGACTCGGCCAATCCAAACTTGCACGTTGTCCTCCACAGCAAGAGACGTATTGTTGGGGTCGAAGACGTTGTCGATGAAGAGGAGTATAACCAATTCAACGAAATACCTCCATTTTTAGAGGACATTCAATCTATCCCTACTGAAGATATCGACGAAACAACGTATCCGCGAGCTGATCACGAAGAAGGATTATGGGTTGATAACCATTGATGATTATTTTCTATTTCAGGGAAAAATGCCAAGCAAACAGCCCACAAGTTCTGCATCAAGGTGAGAAACTTATCATTAATACATTAGGCAATACATTTTTCTTTAGAACTTAATGATAAGCTAGTTCACAGCATTAATATATTTCAATTTTACTCCACAGCATGAGTTCTAACATGTACAGTACCTTTATCCTGTAAGTACTTAATTCTTCCCTTCAAATTTTCTTGCCAAAATCTCATTGCAGCCTCTTGGTTCTTCAAAAATTAAGCTCTCCAAAAATCCCATTCCCTGAAACATCATTTTCCAATGCCCTGCCCACTTCAAAAATTACTTTAGGAAAAATTTACTTTTTCTATCAGTATTATTTTGTTTTACCGTTAGAATAAATTCATTAGTCTGACGGTATTTTGTTGTTTGTACCGATAGCAAAAGGGCATCCACTACTTTAATGTGTCTCAGGCACTTCAAAAATTACTCTGAGAAAAATTTACTTATTCTATCGGTATAATTATGTTGTACCGTTAGAATAAATCCATTTGTCTGACGGTATTTTGTTGTTTGTACCAATAGCAAAAGGGTATCCACTACTTTAATGTGTCTCAGGCACTTCAAAAATTACTCTGGGAAAAATTGGTCTCACGGTATTTTATTGTTTGTACCAATAGAAAAGGGCATCCACTACTTCAAATATTGCTCTGGGAAAAATTTACTTGTTCTATCGGTATTATTTTGTTGTACTGTTAGAATAAATACATTGGTCTGACGGTATTTTGTTGTTTGTACCGATAGAAAAGGGCATCCACTACTTTATTACACATGGCCCTTGAGTTTCCCTCCAATCGAACAGTTCCAACTTATAGCACTGCATCTCTTCGAGAGCGAAGAAAACCACAACCTCCGCAGTGACCACTCACTTCCTCACTCCCACACGGCGATCGCCGGCTGGATACTGGTTCACCACTGCCACCGGTTCATATTTTCGTCCTTCGCCGGCCGCCACTGCGTTCTACACCGCCTCTCCATCACCACAACTGATCACCGTAAAATACCCTAATTCGTCGTTCTTTTTGCAGCATCTTCCTTATTTGATCTTAGTGTTTTGTACGTACTAATTCTTCGAGTTTTGCAATTACACTAGGGTTCCCTATTGTGTTGGATTATGTATATTCCGCAGGAAATGTTGATTTAAATTAGGGTTGACATAATATGTTCCAGTGCTGTAATGAACCTATTTTGAGATTTTAACTTATACATACTGCTGTATGTGTGATCAATTGTATCCAACTGCCATGTAATGCACATTATATATTGGAGGTGTTCTTACACATCTTCTATCGGTATCTCCTGTATTTGCCGATAGAAAAATTGTTCTGTTCTATCGGCAGCTCATGTGTTTACCGATAGAAAAGATTTCTGAACAAGTATTAAAACTTTGGATCTAGAAGGACATGAGCCATGCAATGTACTAGTTTTGTTGGGAATTTTTACTCACTTGGTATGAATATATGGCAATGTGGATGGGTCTTCGATGTATATGTTTCAAATGCTTATACATGACTTTTCCCAACCTAATAGATGTGAAGTCCTGATGATTTGCATATAGGTAATGCTAAAGATAACCAAGAGAGGGTGCTATAAACCATGTTATTCCTTTTTTGGTTGTGACCTACTTCGTGTGCTACTTCAATATCTTTATATTCCATTAGCATTAGGTTTGTCAGATTATGCACAGTGGCACTTAGATGCTTGTGTGCATATTTACGTGTGAAATAATAATGCTGGCCCATGAATATTAGTATAGCAAATCATGGAGAATGTTATGTGATGACAATGAATGGCAGCTTATCAACAAAATTCCATATATAGAGAACATTGTTATGTTTTATTGGTATCTCACGTGTTTACCGATAGAAAAAATTGTTATGTTCTATCGGCAGCTCATGTGTTTACCGATAGAAAACATTGTTATGTGTGAAATAATAATGCTGGCCCATGAATATTAGTATAGCAAATCATGGAGAATGTTGACTTAAACCAAGATTATGTGATGCCAGTGAATGGCGGCTTATCAACAATATTCCATAACACAGGGAACATTGTTATGTTCTATCGGTATCTTGTATCTTTGCCGATAGAAAACATTGTTATGGTCTATCGGCAGCTTATGTGTTTACAGATAGAAAAGATTTCTGAACACTTCAGCAATTAATTTTTGCATGTCTTTTAGTATTATTTTCTTCGGACATCCCTTTTGCAGCCTTAATTAGTCTCCAGTCCTGAACTGAGTTATGGAACTCCAAGAAGAATTAATTGCCATATGTTGCCTGCTTCCTATATGAAAATGTGTAGATGAAAATGCTCAGAAATAGAATCTTATCTTCTATTGGTAGTTTCTGTGTTTACCGATAGAAAAAATATTTAAAATAGGTCCTTTTGCTTTGTAAAATGATTTGGTTTGTGTTTCCATTAAATTTTTGATGGTTTGTTGATGGTTTTGTAAGGAAAGACATGTCGTCGTCTTCATCGGATGGTACTAGTGGTTCGACTAGGGCCAACCCCAACGTAACTGAAGATGCAGTTGGTTCATCCCAGCGCAAGAGGGTGGGGCGAGGCGCGACGACGTTGGGCCATTTGGCCAAACACACGGATCTTTCTTGTGAGTTCAACCAATTTGGGAGGCCGATCGGAAAGAATGCTGGGAAGTACGCGGCCTATGTTGGGCTGTTGGTGAAAGAAAGGGTGAAGATCACCGTCCAGAACTGGAAGGACGTGACGGCGGACGAGAGGGATAGGTTGTGGGCGGAAGTGAAGGTTAAATTAACTGAAATCGCTGAACTCTTTCGTAATCACGTTCTCTTGGCTTATACTAAAGTTTAACTAACTCGTGATTAATTGTATGCATTGTTTGAAAACAGGCTAAGTGGAACATCCCCGACGATACACCTAGGACGGCCTGCTTGAAGGACATGAACGGAACATGGAAAACGTTTAAGAGCTGGCTCGTCAGTAACTTCCTCGCTGCGGGGAAATCTCCTTGCGAGAAGTACCCCTTCATATCGGAGGAGGTATGGGAGGAATTCACCAAGCAGAAGGGGACCGAGGAGTTCAAGGCCCTTAGCGAGAAGAATAAGGCGATCCAGAAGAGGAACGACCACCCACATCGGCTCAGATCCCGGGGCTATGCGGGGAAGGAGGATCAGTGGAAGAAGGAAGACGAGCAAAATTCTGTTATCGACTCCCCTGAGTTGCCGCTCTCAGAGATCCGGGATGAGAGGTGCAAGCGATGGTGGAGGGGGAGAGGGTTCGTGTCGTCCACGGGGTCTGTGCAGTTCGCAAACCCTGGGGACGCCGACGTTGTGAGGCGAATGGTAAGTTGGCTAACCTCGTAAACTGTGTGCGCACCAGTGTATGTATGTGTTTGTCTCACAAGGTACCTTTAAATGTAATAGATCTCTTTTGAGAAGGAGGCAATGGAGGGATTGTTTACCCCGCAGAGGGAGAACGACATCCTCACCCGGGCTCTAGGGAATAAGGAGCATCCCGGGTGGACACGGGCCGTGGGAGCCATTGTGTCGTGGAAGGTCGGTTTCGTAGATCCGGCTCCACCGAGGAAGATGGCCCGCTCCTGGAAGGACAAGGAAGCGGAGCTCTCCGATAAGATACGGGCTGAGGTGCAGTCTGAGGTGCAGTCTGAGGTCGCACAAATGAGGGAAGAGTTTGCACAGTTGAGAGAAGCATTGCTGGCCAAGAGTGCAGATGCGGATCCCCAGGACGACGGTACCCTGCAGGGTCAGATAAGTAGTTGCTCTTCGAAGGTCCTTATGGATACAATGGATCTACTTGAGGTATTGCAAGCCTTCATCTGTGCACTTAAGTTGATGCCACTCCCATTCTGTTAGAGTTATTTTGCTAACCTATTTTAATTGTTACAAATTTGTAGAAGCCGGAGGGCTGCATCCTACTGACTCACCTAGGCGACGGGCAAGAAGTGGTTGCACACGGCTTCGTATATCCGTCTGGGGCGGATGTCCAGATCCACTGCGTACCTCTGTGGTTGGGGTTCGCAAAGGTACAGGTGGACATTGCCATGCCGGGCTACAACGATTCTCCATTGCCAATCTCAACAAAGGAAATGCAGACACTTGCTGAGGCAGTGGGCTCCTACGTACAGTGGCCCAAGAAGTGTGTTCTAATACAATAGGTAAATCCTACACATTTTAGATTACATCCTACTCAGTACACTCAACTTGCAAAATCTTACATACGTGCTCATTAATTGAAGTGGCCTGCCGGCGTGCTACCAGGGGACTGCGCCCCCAGCTTGGGGCATGAGGCCGGATCTCGTGCGAACCTGAACACAGCAAAGACGGCCTTGACCCCAGCTAGCGCATCCATGCCTTCACCTCGAAACAAAGCCGCCATCACCTCGCCCTTGCCTTCGAAGGTACGCGCTCAGTCCCCGGCAAAAGGCATGGGCAAAGGGCGAAAGGGACAGTCGGAGAGGTTCAAGAATGGGTTTCCACTCGTGTCGAAGGCAGCTTTGCGCAAATTGGATCAATCAACCAGAGACCTCCACGAGTGGTACCTACACCGAGCTCGGTGCAATCTGAACTTCTTAGTTCGCTACAGACCTGGGCAGTTCCCCCGTGAGCCCGGGAGTATACCGTGGTACACGAGGATCTGTTCGACCTCTACAACTGGCGGGAGCTCGATATGTCCATCATACGGACTGGAGTCCTGTGAGTTTGCTGATGCTATGTATTGCTGTTTTCTAACTCTATTTGCTAACTCTGCATTGTTGTAGTTCATTTGAAATGTAGTAACTTTCTGTGCAATACTAATGTCATTCTTTGCATGTAGGTGCATGTACAAGCTAGCATTGGAGGTTGCATGTGACAAGGTGGGTTTCCTCGACCCAGAGAAAATAAGCCTCACGATGCTAAAGCACGACGCCGCGCACGCTAAGCAGTACATATCCAAGGCGCTGATGGCACAGCAGGACAGGGAGTTCATTCTGGTGCCGTACCACCAAAGGTTAGTGCATTTCGTACTAATTTAACTCAATCTTGTATGTTACACCTGAGATATACTTTGAGCTAGTGGTCCTCTGTTACATACAATGTAGGGGCCACTGGATCCTCATCGTGATCTGTCCGTGGAGCAACGAGGTGTACTACCTCGATTCGATACGTGACAGATTACCGAACGAATATGTGGTCAAGGGGAATATGGAGGCGTAAGTAACATATATGTTTGATTTAAATTTTGACCTCACTAGCTAATGATAATACATTAACCGGCAATGCTAACTGACATGCAGGGCTTTTGAGAAATATGTGTCCGCTGGAGGGAGGCATGCCGCACCGCAGGGCTCCCTATTAGCTTGGAAAGAATATGAGGTACTCACAAGACTTTTTGTTTATGCTTAATTAGTTTATGGAAACAATAGCTAACATGTCTTCGCATATGCAGTTATCTTAGTGCCATCAGCAGCCGCAATCGTGGGAATGCGGGTTTTATGTGCTGCGCTACATGTACGACCTAGTGCGGACAAACTTTGCCCAATTCCCCCAGGTAAGCATCGATAGCTAACTCAAATTTGAAAATTGGGTGTCACGTTCAAAATTAGGAAGTTAGTTACTCAGTATTCACACATGCTTGCAGATCGCCATGTCGAAAGACCAATACGAAAATGCAAAGATTAGAGATCTTCAACAAATCTGGGCTCAATATGTTATGAAGGAAGTTGCGCCCAACCAACCGTCATGACAATTTTCTCTTTTTCGTGTACTCTGTGCATAGACTGTTTATATATATGTGAATAAATATATATGTGAATAAATGTCCATATTGGATTGCAATTTGTATTTTTCCATATATATGTGAATAAATGTGAATAACTGTCTAATGTGTCAATCTGTTCAATGTATATGTCAATTTACCCTTCTTTGCATCTGTACTGTATTGTGTATCCAATCTATACTGTATTGCATCTGTACTGTATATGTGAATGTACTGTATTGCATCTGTACTGTATTTCTATCGGTAAATTCATTCACAACCGAGAGAGTACTATCATTTTTTCTATCGGTAAACTCATCCACAATCGAGAGAGTACTATCATTTCTTCTATCGGTACACACGTAATTCACCGTTAGAAGAGTTTAACTTTTCCTGCCGGTAAACTCATACACAACCGAGAGAGTACAAACATTTTTTCTATTGGTAACTCATTTTCAACCGAGAGAGTACTAAGGTTTTTTCTAGCGGCACACTCGTAATTAACCGTTAGAAGAGTGTGACTTTTCCTGTCGGTAAACTCATACACAACCGAGAGAGTACTATCATTTTTTCTATCGGTAATCTTTTTTACAACCGAGAGAGTACTATACTTTCTTCTATCGGTACACACGTAGTTCACCGTTAGAAGAGTTTAACTTTTCCTGCCGGTAAACTCATACAGAATCGAGAGAGTACAATCATTTTTTCTATCGGTAAACTCATTTCCAACCGAGAGAGTACTAAGGTTTTTTCTATCGGTACACTCGTAATTAATCGTTAGAAGAGTGTGACTTTTCCTACTGGTAAACTCATTCACAACCGAGAGAGTACTATACTTGTTCTATCGGTAAACTCTTTCACAAATGTCAGACTACAATGGGTTTTCTACCGGTTGTCGCCTAAAATGCTGTTAGAATAGTGAAGTTCTTCTATCGGTTATTTACCGATAGAAAATGACCTGTCTTGTTCTATCATGTCTATCTCTAATGGTACAAAAATCGATAGTAGAAGGGTGTTTTTTACCGATAGAAGAAAGCTTTTCTGTACTAGTGTAAGCACTTCACAGTCCACAAGTTCGGATTTGATTTAACCACTCGGATGGCCTATTTAGTTAAACAGCCCATGTAGTGATGGCTTTTGTTCATCTTTCTTGGTCCGAAACAACTGTCTAAACTAGACGGTTGCTTCATTGAAAAACCATTGAGAATTTAGATATTCAGGAACCAAAACTGACATCAAAGATGATGGATCAGTCAATTCATTTATAGGATCTTGCTGTTCTGTGGGTTCCTCAGGAGATTTGTAAATATCTGATGGATCAGTGTACTCCTCCTCGTTGAAATTCTCCCCTAATTCGGGCAATTCCTCAGCTAGATCTACTTGATGGTCACCAAAATGATTTGTACGGGTGACTCTTGTAGTTTGCATAGCTACACTGGCACTGGCACTGTCAGTACTGAGATTAATGGTGTTCTGCGCTCCTGCTATGGAATGACTTGTCTTCTGAACTATGTACGCTTAAAATTTTTAGTGTAGAGTAAGAAAACTCTGCTACCATAGGCTGGATTTTTCACAAATCGTACAAACGAACTCCACGATTTGTCATCTTTAAGTCTCTTAAGTACCCATTTATTGCCCTCCGGCAACAGGCCTTCAACCCTGACGCTATCCATCCAAGGATTAAGTTGTAACAAATCGATTAACCAAATCTCTAAATCATTGAAAGACATTAACTGTGGTTGAGACATTTGACCATGTAGATAGAGACACACACTCAGATCATCACCGTATGGTCCATTAGGAATTACACCAGCTCCGTAATAAACGCGAACCATATTGGATTGCTCCATAACCTAATCAATTTGAATTTCCGTGGTAGGTCAAAACAGGACAATGTATTTCTTCTATCTCAAACAAAACAATATTTTAATATGGTGAAGCAGAAATCCTAGGGTGAGTGGGAAATTACTCTAAACCTTAGGGTGAAGCAAAAAATATTGGGGTCCTACAAAAATAAAATTTACAGTCCAAACACTAACAAAAATCTCAAATCTAGTGTCATCCGAACACTTTTAGGGTGATACACCAAATCCTAAATTATAGGATTCACTCCAAAAAAATCTTTAACCCTAAGGTGAAACAGGAAATTTGAGGGTGACATAAAAAAATCATACATTCGTACCGAACAATACAAGTAATCCTAAACCCCATGGTCAACTAGAAAAACTGAGGACAATATACAAAATCTAAATCCGCAGCGGACACTGCAATATTTCACAAAACCTAGGGTGAAGCATAACATTCTAAGGTGGAGCAAATTATCCTGAAATCGTGTCTTGTCACTACACAAAACTGCGCAAAACTATCTGTCCGACATCCTAGAGTGAAGCGGAAATTTAATTTTTACTTGTCCTAAATCCTAGGGTGAAGCAGAAAAGTAAGTTTTTACCTGTCATAAATCCTTAGGGTGATACAAAAATTAAATTTCTAATTATCAGTAACCTTAGAATAATATAAATAATTAAATCTAAATATTATCTACGAGTTAACAAATACGCACCTCAATGAACAAATAGTCATTGAAAAATGGAATGTGGACAATCGGCGAAAACTTCCTCCTCTTTTTTTTTCCTTTTTTCCTTTCTCTTCCTCTCTTCTCTTTCTTCCTTTTTTTCCTTCTCCCCCCACCTCTTTCTCTCTCTGCTATTTTTACTAATTATTGTCAGTCAAATGAGTGAAAATGACGTTTGTATTGTGGGGGAACATATAAATATAGCTTTCAGTTGTGGCCCTGACTCACGACTGAAACATTGCGGGTTTCAGCCGTGAGACCAGATCTCAACTGAAAGCTGACGTGGCTTGGTCCTGGGCTAGTGGTGCATATGGGCCGTGCCACGTCATTAGTCGCGAACCGGGCCCGCGATTGAAATACAGTCACGAACAGTAGGTCGCGACTGAAGGTCATTTCTAACATTTTAAAAAATTTCGGATTATGTTTGAAATTATTTTTTAGTGGGTTATTTGTAAAAAAAATTCGTGTTTGTTCTGCACTTGTGAGTCGTCAATACTCGCAATAGATTGTAATCGTTGGTAGTTGTGAGCGCTCTCATTCGTGTGCGATTACTAGATGATTTCTTCTCTATTTCTCTTGTATTTATGAAACACTAGTCCAGATCGAACACTAGTCCCGTGTAGCTTGATGACCGACCATCTCTCTCTCATCTCATTCTTCTAACATTTTCTCCCTCTTTCTATCATCTGTTTTATTTTTGTTTGTCGTCGATTTAGTTTAGTTTTACTTGATTCTCTTCATCTAGTCCTTGTGGAAAGAACGATATATACACGCCCACTGTTTCGTCCTAATTCTCTTGCGAGACACGCTTTAGAGGTTGGTATCACTCACCTAGCTAGGAGTTAGTAAAAGGGCTGTCTTCTCACATATTAGATTATCATAACACCTCACTATCCATGCAAAGCTGACTTAAGTAATCGACAAAATTACTAAGTGATATCTGTTCTATATTAGACTTGTAGTTACTATGATAAACATATCACTGAAAATGAAGTATAACTATTTAGTCTTTAAGTGTTCAAGTGGAAAGCTAACCACATTATCTTAGGTGCATTGTGCACCACCATCAATCACTTCATTCCTGTTTCACCCAAACATCTTTATATTTTATTTGCAAAATGGCGCAAAAGTTATCTTTTTATGCAAACAAATTATTAATTTATTATATACTTAAACTGCATAATAGAATTGCTAAATTTCTTATATTGGCTCTACAATCCTAGTGTGTTAAGATCAACGTACTATTTGTTACACAGGATCAATTTCCAATTATGGAAGATTACCTGATCGTGTTATTCTAACAATAATATGAAATTGTCATGCATGGACAAGTTTAAAACAAAATATCTCAATATTGCAATTAAATGGGTTCAAAATTGTAACATCCCAAAAATAGAGCATAAACTTTTTTTTAAAAGACCTACTCCTAAATGATTTTCTTTTGTTTTAACCCCAGAACCTAAACCCTAGTTCTATTTTCGAAAACCAGAATTCCTAATTACCCTAACTACCCTACTTAACATTTTTAGACTTCAGTTCAACTAATTCCAGAAGAGCTTCCTCCTAGATTTTTTCTGAAATCTTAAGCCTCAATGTGCTTGCATACCAGTTCTAAAACTTCTCAGCCAAACCAGTTCATTTGACCACTCTTCGTGATTCAGTCCAGATTTCATCACAAATCAGTCTTTTTCCTGTTTTCAAAAGCTAGAAAAGGCTAAATTCTCCAATTCATCTCCAAATTCCAATCTGATTGAACCATCATGTTTATTTAGCTATTCAACACAAGGTCCCCAATTGTACCAAGTTCAGATTCGGCCCCGAAACCTAGTTATTTGCATTTTCATTCATTTTCGATAAAAGTACTATTCACTTTTACCCTAATTCTATTTTTGTTTTTGTTTTCGTTTCATTCTCACCTTAATCCAATTCATCCCTAAATTGATTACCCAATCGGAACCTATGTATTGAACTAAGTCCAAACTAACCTCCAAGTGATTATTATTTGCAATTCAGTTCAAGACTCAAACTCCTGGATGGCACCTCCATATACATAAGTGTGCACACACACAACCCAACTATAGATGTATATAGATTATACATGCACATATATATAGTTCAATATACATATACACAAATATACACATATGTATTGCAAATAATAGGTTTTGGAGTGGCGGCTGGTAGGGTTTTGGAGATTCTGGCGACTTTGCGGAAAAGCCCCCGAAGAGGTAAGAAATATCGACCAAGTCTTTCTGAGTAATAATTCCATTCTAAACCCCGGGAACTCCGATTTCAGCGCGGTCGATTCCTACGCGACCGTAGAATCATGCACTCCTATCTGAGGTAGACCGAGACCTAGATTTAGCTGGTGAGGAACATCCAATAACCAAAATCTGTCCAGCGGCACTGCACTTCGCCGTGTCGCCACGTTCGTGTTCGACCTAGAATTTGTCTTTGCCCTAGTAATCGTGACTCTCAATGAAAGCACCAAATTTTGACCATCCAACCAAAGCCCTAGTTATGTATTCGAGCCTCGACGAAAACCCTAAAAGGCCAACCTAAGCTTTGTCAGCCTATGTCCAACGTCGCTCTGGTCGACATGCTTATGTCGTTTGCAATCCTAGGAACCTCAGATCGAAACTCTGTTCGCGTCACCTTGTCCGCCTTATCTCCAACCTTGCACATATATAATCAGATCATCCATCCAAACACTAGATAAAGTTTTCCCTATTTTCTTAATTAATCTAGCCAAGACCAAGCTTATCAATCACCTTTCGACCATTCTTTTAATCCTATTTCAGCATTCGACCACTTGAATCCTATCAGTTATAAACATATATATTTATAAACAAATATACTCACTATTATTTTTGCTTGCTTATTGTTTGACGTCGAAATAGATACCAAGTGAAGTGAGCTCCAAGACATCAGTGCCCTGGTAGTTCTCTCAGCTAGATCCCGTGAAAAGCAAGGCAAGTCCCTATTTCTTGATCATATTGAATCTATATATTACAAAGGCTTATATATGTTGTTTTGATAAAATATAAGTACCTGCATGAAAATGATTAATCACAAGCAGTTGATGGTTAGATTTTTACAAATGAAATTGATCAGTTGAGATAGCAAGGATCCGGGTCACCATGAGTGGAATATCCTTGATAATTAGTTGAGGCCATAAGGATCCGAGGCCACCTTGGGTGGAATATCCTTACTGGGCCCTAAAAGTATTTTAACTATGATGCTTATTTGGAAACCAATGAATATTAGTGGTGAGGATGGTATGATTGGTGGGCAATTTTTGCTTAAGTGGGACAGTGGTTGAGTACCTCACCCTAATAAATAAGGATATAACCAATTGTGCTAAACGACCATGGGCATATTAACGTGCCAACCACATGATCAAGAAATTGAACTCGGTCAGTAAACTACTGAGTATTGATTTTATCCCTGTATGGTGATCGTTCTCATTCAGGCTCCAAACATGAAAGGTTTGGTTGGATCTTTTTAAGTTTAGTTGTCTAAACTTAAGGCCTGAATGGGTGAGGGGGAGATGTGAGGGGAGAGTTCGTGCCATTACTCTGACCTTGAGTAACTCGTGAATATTGGGTGTGAAGGTACTTCTCGCTGAGGGTACCTCACAACGACAAGGACGACTAGTGCGGTCGAACTGTCGGGCAGGGATATAATTAATACAATGTTTTTGAGAGCCTTATCTCCTCAATCTAGTCGCATGCAATAATGTGCGTGTAATTGGCCTGACTGGGAAGATTGATGAATTCATGTGGGTAAAGCAGTGCCCCTCTGTAGAGTGTTAAAAAGTATTCGAGTACTCCGTACCCCCGAACAGGGGTATGCCATGGGTAGTAATTGGATAGCACAATAGTAATAAAGTATTAGACAAAAAGGGGTAAACAGAGGTTTTGCCCGGATTTAACTCTTGGATCGTATAAATGTTTTCTACCATCATTTTGCTAATCAATTGTATTTCAGTTTCTTTTGGAAATGTGTTTGTGAAATTTACTATTCTGTACCACATAGACTGTTAAAGTAGACATAGCCCGTCATGCATTGGATAAATTCTTATATAGAGACTTGCTGAGTACTTTATACTCACCCTTGCTTAATAATGAAAATACAGTTGAAGAGAAGTTAGAGATGAGCGAGGTAGGATCACCTGGAGTTTAGAAGGGTTACGTGCTGCACTCAAGTTTTTGCCTGTGGGATGGTCTTGGAGACCAGATAAAACTACTTTCATAAAATCTAATAGTTGGCCTTGCTGGCCTTTGCATATCGATGTGTATTAAGGCCTAATGGCTATGTATTGTTTTTGTATATGAACCAAATTGAGCTGGCTATTTGTTTATTACTCTGTGCACGACTGCATCCTGGGAAATCGGGGTAAGTGCACACCTAGGGCCCACTGCAACGGGTGGGTCCCTCAAAAAAATGATCAAGGTAATCAACTTGCCATAGCTACAATTCAGTGGTGGCGTTCACTGGTGCAATGCAACCGGCGATGAGGAAGACGATGACGACAGAAACTGCGCCAGGGACCACACCCATAGCTTCCAGAGCACAAGTGGAGTAAAGAAATGGTGGCGATTTCAATGGCCACTTCACTGAAGTTGCATTCCACGGCAGGGCCGCTAGAACAGAGTCAGCGTCGAAATAGTAGAGACGATGAGATGGTCGACGGGGCCTTTGACGGGGTTGGGGATGATCTCAATTCGGTGTAGGAGTAGGTAATTCAACATGGACGACGGGAATCAAAGTTGGTGCTTCTTTGCCGCTTGTGACAGGACACCAACAAATCTCTGGCGAGCGGCCATCGGACCTTGCCAAACTTGGTGTAAACACGATTAAGAGGTTGATAAGAGAGATGGCACGGTCAATTTTGCCGGCAGATGGCTATAATGCTGAAACACCACGGTGGTCGTCGGCGGGAGAGTTTTGAAAAGTTGGAAATGGCCGCTAATGGAATTCTTACTGACATAATTCACCGGCGGTGGTGGATAGTATAGGATCGAGGATGCAAACTAGAGGGGGGGTGAATAGGAGGCTTTAAAAACATCAAATTAAAACAACTTTTGTAAAGAAAGAACAAATGAATATGTATTACACAATTAAAAGAATTTTTCCCGAGGTCTCGGAGACTCGCCCAATCTCCCCTACTCCTCATTGAAGCACTCAAATGAATGAGTCTTGCTTCAATATCCACAAAGGATATTTCTCACTAGTGGTTGCTTCTTGTCCACTCTAGAAAGGCGAGCACTGATGCCTTTTACAATCACGCCGAGTCTCTCCAACAATCTTCGAACAGGAGAGATCAACGGCCACACCACCAAACCGTCTAGGTGAGGGCGTTCACCAAGAGTAATAGATTGCAAGGTCTCTCCTAGACCTCCAACAATCACCGAGAAACTCTAGATATGCAAAAATGATGCGAACAAAAAACTTGGTGGATCACAAAACTCACGACTTGATCAAAAGATCAAGATTTTTATGTTAAGAAATGAAGCTCAAGTGTATAGGAGAGAATGAGGCTGCTTGGTGTACAAAACAAAAGCTCAAAGCCTCTATTTATAGTCCAAAACAACAAAAGAGCCGTTGTGCACGAGCTATAAAAGTGACAGTACATACTGATAGTTTGCATGGCATGCTGACAGTCAGTATGGGTCACGACCAGAAAGAAGTAAAATCCGGAGAAAACTCAGCTAGCCGTTTGAGGTCGAAAAAGGAAACAAATCAGCACAAACTGACAGTCAGCAACACATGCTGACAGTTAGTATCAAACTCAACGGCTGACAAAAATCACGGATAAAACTTTACTGGCCGTTTGTGATCACATATGGAAATTGTCAGCTCATATTGACAGTCAGTATCACATACTGACAGCCAGTATCGACCACAAAAATGACCAGATAAAACAGAAACTCAACACAAATAACTCGAGGTTGAAATGCATACTGACAGTCAGCATAGATCAAAAAATTTCAGCTAAAAAAAACACGTTCTCTGGACAAATGTCAGCAACAAAACTGACATTTCATGCTGACAGTCAATGTAGATAAAAATAGTCATAACTTTTGATCCAAAAATCCGATTAAAGTGTTTTATACCTCGTTTGAAAGATAATTAAAAGGGCTATATTTTTGTCAACAGAAGCAAAAGTCAGATCTGCCTAGATATTTCTAGAAAATGAAAAAGCTCTTCTATTGTCAAAAACTCATCTGAAAAACCAAATCAGATCCAACCGAAAAAAATGAATGCAATGACCTAATAGTTTCTCGGTTTATGCTGGAAATGTAGAGAGGACTTGCAACCCCTCTTTATAGTACGGTTAAAACTACAAACAAATTTCTATAAACCGATCAACCTCCAAACACTAAGATCGGTAAAATGAATATGCATTTTACCTTAAGTCTTTTGCAGCTTCATTCTTGGTGACCTTGCGCTTGCGACCATGGCTCGTGACTTTGTACTTGCAACCTTGTGCTTTCGACCTCAGCTCGCGACCTTGCGCTTGCGACTTGCAGATCCTCTGGATAGCTTAAGTCCCTGCGGCTTTTTTCTTGCCGACCTTGTGCTTGCGATTTTGGGCAACATTGCGACCTTAGGCGAAATATCTCTTAGATCTCTGCATATAAATAGCTCAAAGACATGATTAGATCAAAAAACTTAATGTCATTAATAATCAAAATCAACCATAATAGGGACCTAGATGCAACAGATAGTCCCCGTGGAAGTGTAAGACACTTAACCTGGGGCTCCAATACAATGTTTGAGTCAAAAACATCGAAAATATTCAAAATGACAAATTCCCGGCATGCTATAGTGGCAGTAAAAGAAGTAAAATTGGAAGTCTGTGGCACGACCGAGGAAGTGGCGGAAGCAACGTTGTTGAGAGCTTGTTGTTTTCATTGTTGTGCTACTAGTGATCACTGGTGCGGAGGAAGAAGTGGGAGCACGCTGGAGTCCTTCCTGAGTTGGGCCTAACTGTCGATGAAGAGGTGACCACGGTTGAAGTCACTTGCAATGGCCTCGAGAAGTTGGAGATCACCGGCGTATGGGATCTGGAGGTGACGGTGCTAGAATTAGGGTTTAGACAGTGATAGTGTGGAGTTGGGGCTTAGAATTTGGGAGAGAAGGGAGGGGGGTGGGTGGGCACGACGGCAAGAGGTACGAGCAGAGGCAAAGGCCGCGGGTTCGCACGGCAGCTAAGGAGGTGCGGGTGGAAATGAGAGGCGGCGCAGTGCGTCGATGCAAGTAGAGGTGGTGACACACGGGCGACATGGCGGTGACGGCATGGATGAGCTGGATCGGCGGTGGATCTTCCCAGTGACCCATCAGCAAGGCAGCAAAGGGGACTGAGGAGACAACAAGGGGCTAGAGGATAGAGGTCGTCCACAAAGTGCTGATTGGAGGTCGTCGCCGGTGGTGATGTGTGTGGTGGTGGTGGTGTAATTGAGATCTAGCAAGGGAGGTTTAGGTAGAAGTAAAGTAGGGGACTAAGGAGATAGAATGGCTGCTCACTGCTGGCGTGGACTTGGCTGCCGGTAGCAAGACGGGGATGGAGGAGAAGAGAAAAAGGCCACAACTCAGAATAAGCCACGCTGAGGAAATTAGAATTTTTTTACGAATAACCCATTAAAAAATAATTTCAAAAAAACCTGAAACTTTAAAAAATTTCAAAAATGACCTTCAGTCGCGAGTCTCCAGGCGCGGTTGACCTTCAATCGCTATCCGGGTTCACGACTAGATGCGTGGCACAACCCGAGCGCAACGTTGGGTCAGCGCACGTTTACGTGGCTTTCAGTCGCGAGCCCAGATCGAGACTGAAAATGTGGACTGAAATTCCACAAATATATTTGATATTTTTGTGAGCAGGATTCGAACCCAGGTCTCGCAAGTGAGAGGCTCGGTTTGCAACTAAAACTCCATAAGTATATTTGATATTGTTGTGACCGGGATTCAAATCCGGGTCTCGCGCGTGAGAGGCTCAACTCGTAACTAGTTAGGCTACGTTGGATTCCTGTTATTTGGTACCATTGCACATAGTAGTACTTTAAGAATGGTACTTTTGTGTACTGAAGGAGTTTTTAAGAATTATATTTCTGCTATTTTTAAAAACTTTGGATTATTTCTATAATTATTTTGTTCTGTTGTGTTATGTTTAAAAAAAATTCAAATTTGAACACTCAATTGTACAATCTAGAGAATGACAAATAGGTCTTTCATTTTTTGTTTGAAGTAAGGCTTGTAGAATTTTCTCTCCTAATATAAAATATGTTTTAAAAGTGCAAAACGCCTCTTTGTTTGAAAACGTGGCAAACATCGAACGCCACGTTTGCCGTGTTCGAATTATATCCAAAATGAGTTACTCTTAATAAATAGAAAGGGAGCAAACCAAATCCGTCTACTGTAGGATCAAGGATGCCGACTAGAAGGGGGGTGAATAGGAGACTTTTAAAAATTCTTTCTCGATTAAACGATTTTAAAAGATGTTTTAGATAACCTAGATTTTGCAAAGGGGTTTAAAACTATCTAATCAACTAGTTGCATCCAACCATATGGAATAAACAATTCAACATGCAACAACAATCTAACACTAGTTGCAATTACTCAATATGAAATATACAATACAACAAGCAACTAGTGAGTCAAACAATTTGTGTTATTAAATATGAAATGAATAAGAGATGAGCAATTGACACAATATTTTTACTGAGGTCTCGGAGACTTGCTCGGTCTCCCCTACTCCTCGTTGAAGCGCTCACGCGTGAGCCTCGCTTCTATATCCACGAATGATATCTTCACTCGGGTTGCTCCTTCTCCACACTGGATAGGCGAGCACCAAACCTTATACCCTTGTTTGTTGGCCTCTCCAACAAACTTCAACCAGAGATATCACGACTCTCCTTCGACACCGTCTAGGCGAAGGCGATCGCCAAGAGTAACAAGTCAGACCTTTTCACTTGAACAAATCACGTGCTAGAAGCTCAAATGATGCAAATGGATGCACAACGCTCCAGCACTAGCATGTGACTTGCGGATGAAGTACACTAAGCACTCTTAACCTCACACAAAGATTTTCTCTCAAATCCACACAGTGTTTTTCACTTCTTGAGCAACCTCAAATGAAAGCCAACACAAGGTATTTATAGCCCCTCAAAGAAAACTAGTTGTTTGCAACATCCTGGCGAAATTTTGTACATGCCGGACACTATCCGGCCAGTACAACAATTTCGGCCGTTGCGAACGTGTCAGTGACCGTTGGACTATTTTTGTGAAGGCCGGACAAATGATCATATGTCTGGACAAAAACCCCAGATAGATGCATTTGTCTCTGTTTACATGTTTCAAATGAGGGTCACAAGGTTTGTACATGCCGAACAATGTCCGGCCATGCCCGAACAAAGTCCGGCCCGTCTCGGACAAAAGCCTCCAGATGGTTTAAACGTCTGTGCTTCATACAAAAACCAAACCTCATAAGATTTTTTATAGGCCGGACAATGTCCGGCCACAGCGGACAATGTTCGGCCTACCTCGGACAAAAGCTTCCGACAAATTTATTTGTATCTGTTTTCATTTTGCAATAGCCACTTGAGTTTTGTACTGGCCGAACATTGTCCAACCATCACAGACAATGTCCGGCCTGTGCAAATCGAAAATAGGATTTACCAATTTTACTCAAAACTCAATTTAGGGTATTTGCACATACAGATTTTTTGTTTTCTTGCGGATATGTTTGCTGGCACTCAGCGACGACCACAACCAATATGATTTACGAACTAAAACCACAGGTCGAATATACGATCGAAAACAGGTGGTCGGGTGGATTTGGTCGAGCGTACGCAAGCAAGCTGAAAACTGGTACGACCAGCATAAACTACTATTTTCTGACCCCTCTTAATACTACAGTTAAATTAGGAAAAAGAAGTCCTAACAACCCGATCTATCTCCAAACACTGAGATAGGTAAAATCTTAAGAAAACAATCCTTAATCATGGATTTTACCTTCTATGAAGCTTGACCTCGTGAAGCTCGACCACTTGAAGCTTGTCCTCGCAAAGCTCGATGATAAGCACCAACCAGCGACTAACACCGAATGGCGCATGGGTTGCCCGATCTTTCACGGTACCTCAAATGGGGACTTGCAAACCGATCGGAGTTGATCGAATTGCAAGTAGATAGTGTCTCGTATAACCTAAGAATTGGGTATTCTCAGTTTACACAGAGATCATATGATTTCTAACTCTCATGATAATTCACAACCTCAACATAGCCAAAGCTATAGCGCTCGAAGAGCCTTTTTCTGAATTTCTATTCATCTCATGGTTAAAAGTCCTCTGGAATGAGAGGATTACATATGTATTTATACTAGGAACAACCCTCCTAGTTTAGGTGTGAAAGCAACCATTAGATGTAAAGTTTTCTTGAACAACCAACCCTCCTAATTAAGGTGTGAAGGCACCCATTAGATGAAGAGTTTCCTTGGATATCCAATAGACCAATTCGTTTGGAAAAGAGTTGCTTCAATTCTCGTGTAGGTTGGACTGGTTGTGCAGCTTCCACTAAAATGACTATAACTTTTGACTCGGAAGTCAAAATGATGCATGGTTTGATGCGTTGGAAACTAGACTTCATTAGCTTTCCAACCATGTGGCCTATGCCTAGGTGGAACGCCAGAATCTGGCCTGAAATGTCCTGCAAAAGGAAGCACAGAATTGGATGAATCATAGTCACATGATCCCCTTTTCTTTGGGCGCCAATATGATGTCCACCTCCTTTGTTGTGCTACACCGTGATTCCATTCTTCTGTAGCACTAAAATACCTCTGAACATTAGCAATGAGACATGGATTTCTCATCCTTTGATTGCTCTTTGAACGATCAGCCTTTGGTTGTTCGAACCTTGGTTGAATGCCATCGCTCCAAGATCGATATCCATTATATTTTCTCACACCAACCATATCTCGATGGAGACATGCTTGTTGTATTCTGATTTTACCATGGATGGTTCTCATGGGCATATCATCCCCTCCTCCTTTAAGCAAAACCGTCCTCGGTTTCGAAGTACTCTTCTCAAGCTTGCTCTTAGCAACAACCCCCTTCATTGGAGCTGTATCTTCCACTTTCTCATTAGTATTTGTGGTTGTATTATCCTCTCCTCCTTCATTAGAAACCGTGTTCTGTTTTGAAGTAGGCTTCACTAGCTTGTTATCAGCAATGGCTACTTCCACTTTTATTGCATCCTCTGGGGACACAATGTCACTGATTTGCCTCTGTGGATAAAAGAGTATTTGTTCGTCCGTCCATGGTGTGTAGCATTATGATCAAATTGCCATGGCCGTCCTAATAGCAAGTGGCATGCATGCATCGGCAACACATCACACTCCACTTTGTCATGATAATCTCCTATTGAAAAATGAACTTGAACACAACTAGTGACTTTTAGCTTACCGACATTATGCAACCATTGCACATAATATGGTTCTGGATGCTTCCATGTCTTCAAACCCAATGTTTGCACCAAATCCTTGCTGATTACATTGTTGTAGCTACCTCCATCAATGATGAGCTTGCAACTGTTGGTGTTTACTTTGCATTCTGATTCGAACACATTGGTTCGCTGCCCTCGTGATATAATTGGCATGCTATCAACATGAACCTTCTTTGCTAACATGCTCAAACCCCCCCTATGGTGTTTCCATGGTAGTGTCACCATCATGAGAAGACACAACATTATGTGGAAATGGAGTAGAAGCTAGGGATGTTGATGTTGTCATTTCAACAAATTTCTGAGCTTCTTTTGCCTTCTCTACTTCCTTGGCCAATTTCTGAACTCCTTTTGATTTTACCCTTTGTTCTCGCAGATTTGCATCATACTTGGCTCAAACTTTATCATGACGTTGACGATCCTCTATATACTTGTCGGGGGAAATCTCCGCGGGACTAAGTCCAGGTAAGATGTGTCACGATTACCCGGGGACCTGGCCTCCGGTGCCCTCCCGGGCGCCGCCATTTGCCCGGGGATGTGGCCTCCGGTGCCCTCCCGGGCGCCGCCTTTTGGCTCCCGGGACGTGGCCTCCGGTGCCGTCCCGGGCGCCGCCTTTTGGCCCCCGGGACGTGGCCTCCGGTGCCCTCCCGGGCGCCGCCTTTTGGCTCCCGGGACGTGGCCTCCGGTGCCCTCCCGGGCGCCGCCATTTGCCCGGGGACGTGGCCTCCGGGGCCTCCCCCCGGCGCCGCCTTTTGGCTCCCGGGACGTGGCCTCCGGTGCCCTCCCGGGCGCCGCCTTTTGGCTCACGGGACGTGGCCTCCGGGGCCTCCCCGGGCGCCGCCATTTGCCCGGGGACGTGACCTCCGGGGCCTCCCCAGGCGCTGCCTTTTGGCTCCCGGGACATGGCCTCCGGTGCCGTCCCGGGCGCCGCCATTTGCCCGGGGACGTGGCCTCCGGGGCCTCCCCGGGCGCCGCCTTTTGGCTCCCGGGACGTGGCCTCCGGGGCCTCCCCGGGCGCCGCCTTTTGGCTCCCGGGACATGGCCTCCGGTACCGTCCCGGGCGCCGCCTTTGACCCGGGGACGTGGCCTCCGGCGCCGTCCCGGGCCTCATCGCCCTCCTGAAGGTAAAGTCTCGAACTGTTTGTCACGTGCAGGTCACGCGAGGAGCGCCTCGGGAACTGGCGACCACCTGTCAAGCATCCAAGGCATTTGACCGGGAGAAGGACAGTCCTACCCTTTGATCCGACGGTGGCTTCCGGGGTAGTTTAGGTTTTTCGCTTCTTTTTGGGCTATAAATAGCCCTTGTACCCCTCTGTTGTAAAGGATCGGTTCTTTTATTGGAATAGCTAAACTCACAGGCGTGCTCCGGAAGCCTCTCCCCCGGAGAGAGCCTCCCCAGCCGACTCCGGTCGGGAGCGCGTCGACAGGACTAGGGCCCACACCGGGACCCGAACCTGTATAAACCTGTGTGCCATTCTTTGTGCTTGTCCGGCGGGGGAGGACCGGTCATCCGGTCAACCCGCGCCGCGTAATCGTCGCTAGGATCATTCTCAAAACCTGCCGGGGTATTCGCAATACCACGACAATACTGTTGATCTGTCCAAGATTCAATTTCTTGCCTTGCTCCTCTCCACAGGAAAGACAGTCGCACGACTGGCTTTCGAGCAATTTGGCGCATATTATGTTCGTAGCACCAATCATAGCCCAATACAAGAGAACATGCAAACATATGCACCGGCAATACATCACAAATAGCACTCATGGCATATCCATCAAATGAAAAATTTACCTTCACTTGTTGTGTTACTTTGATTTCTTGGTGGAACCAAGACATACGATATGGCCTAGGATGTGGTATCCTTTTCAATCCCAAATGATCTACAAACGTACTTCTTGTGGCGTTGATGCTGCTTCTTTGATCCATCACCATGGCACAACCGGTATTTCCAACTTTGCATCGACGAAGGAATAGATCCCCACCACTTGGTCGGCACATTGCAAATTCTTCTAACAACTCTAGACCAATGCTAAGTGGTATGACCTTCATATTTGATATAGCCTTCTAAGATGATCTTTTCAGCAACAAGAAAGATGATACCGTGAGCAACGAAGGCTCTGATACCAAATGATAAGCACCAACCAGTGACTAACACCGAATGGCGCGTGGGTTGCCCGATCTTTCACGGTACCTCGAATGGGGACTTGCAAACCGATCATAGTTGATCGAATTGCAAGTAGATAGTGTCTCGTATAATCTAAGAATTGGGTATTCTCAGTTTACACAGAGATCATATGATTTCTAACTCTCATGATAACTCACAACTTCAACATAGCCAAAGCTGTAGCGCTCGAAGAGCCTTTTTCTGAATTTCTATTCATCTCATGATTAAAAGTCCTCTGGAATTAGAGGATTACATATGTATTTATACTAGGAACAGCCCTCCTAGTTTAGGTGTGAAAGCAACCATTAGATGAAAAGTTTTCTTGAACAACCAACCCTCCTAATTAAGAGTTTCCTTGGATATCCAATAGACCAATTCGTTTGGAAAAGAGTTGCTTCAATTCTCGTGCAGGTTGGACTGGTTGTGCAGCTTCCACTAAAATGACTATAACTTTTGACTCGGAAGTCGAAATGATGCATGGTTTGATGCGTTGGAAACTAGACTTCATTAGCTTTCCAACCATATGGACTATGCCTATGTGGAACGCCGGAATCTGGCCTGAAATGTCCTGCAAAAGTATGGATAGAATTGGATGAATCATAGTCACATGATCCCCTTTTCTTTGGGCGCCAATATGATGTCCACCTCCTTTGTTGTGCTACACCGTGATTCCATTCTTCTGCAGCACTAAAATACCTCTGAACATTAGCAATGAGACATGGAGTTCTCATCCTTTGATTGCTCTTTGAATGATCAGCCTTTGGTTGTTCGAACCTTGGTTGAATGCCATCGCTCCAAGATCGATATCCCTTATATTTTCTCATACAAACCATATCTCTATGGCGACATGCTTGTTGTATTCTGATTTTACCATGGATGGTTCTCATGGGCATATCACTCGACCTCGCTAAGCTTGACCTTGCTCGAGATGACTCATATCGGCATCATCCTCTTCACGCCCTTTCTTACTTTCATCTCGCAACCATTCTAAGACTACAACACATACACTCAATGCACAACATTAGTCTCATATTTATGTTGTCATTAACTACCATAAAAATTACTCCACAAAGGAGTCGACTCCACAATTTCTCTTTTTGATGTTTAATGACTAAACCAATTTTGATAAGCAACAAATGAGTAAGAAATGAATCATACAATCATATAGATCCATATATGATACAAGAAATACGCACACGATCCATACTACTCATGTCATGATAGCAATCAGCACAGATGACTAATATGATGAGCTCCCCCTCAACATATGTATCGAAGTCAAACCACAAATGGAGTCATCAACCTTCAGGATTTATCTCATGACATTTCGATTAATCAATCAGCACAAGCTGATGCAACCACAGAGCTCCCCCTCAACATATGCATCAATATTAAACCACAACAGGGAGTCATCGACTTTTAGGGTTTAACAAATAACAATTCAATGTATTTGTGCTGAACCAGGATTTATTCAAGTTGTTATTTCCAAATTAACATTAATCATTAAGGGTTTATCCAAATCGTCATTAATCATCAAAATCTAAATACCTAGATCAACCTAGATCCAACAATCTCCCCCTTTTTGATGATTGATGACAACGACCTCTATAAATCCAAATTAGACTCTTCAGCTCCCCCTCAATATATGCAATAATATATTAGAGCTGAGCAAAGCATTTAATCATTTAAGTTAAGAGATATGAATGACAATTGAGCACAATTTCAATCAAGTGATCTTCCAACATATCAACTATCTCAATTTTCTCTAACTCAATTATCTCTCCCAAATATCAATATCAATGATTTCAATTATCTCTCCCAAATATCAATATCAATGATATCAATTAATATCTCTCCCCAAATATCATTTATTAATCTCAAATATATTACCTCATCTCTCTCAGATATCAATATCAAATATATCAAATACCAAATGATATCTATCTCTCCCCCTTTGTCAATTAACTCAACTATCTCTAGTCTCTCCCAAACTCTCCTAAATTCTCTCCCCTTAAAGCTCTCAAATATCTCTCCCCCTTTGTCATCAAGCACAAAAAGGAGGGTTAAAAACTTAAATTTCGACAAGAAATATTTTTGGGGGCATTGACTCATTCTTAAGTTTGCTAAGACAACTTGAAAGAGATTTCCAAGAAAAAATGATTTTTACTTTTCAAGAAAGAGATTTCAAGGTATGGAGAGAAATCAAGACAATCAACATACAATAGATATAATGATGACATTTATCGATGACATTTAATCCATTCTCAATCATACAAAATCTAGATGCATCTAATTGTTTGATGTGAAGATATCCGCTAGATGCATGTTTGTCATATCATGATTGATTTCTAAATCTCTTTATGCCAAAAGGTCTCTTATATAATGATGTCGTATATCAATATACTCTAACCGAGAGTTTTGAATAAAATTGTTCACCATCTTTACGATACTTTCAATATTTCATAAGAGTGACATCTATTCGTAAGCAATTCTATAATCCAATGTTTCATCCATAAGAATTTAAGCACAATAGCCACTGGATGAATTTTTTGATTTGATCTTGTAATTCATAAGATCTTAATTCAAATAATCAAGTAAATCAAGATTTGTACTTTTCAGATATCAAAGATCTATCTAGGATTGCATTTCAATTACCTAAGAATGGATTTAATGGAAATCATATGACATTCCTTAGGAAATAATCAAAATCTAGCATATATGCAATCACTAAATGTGATGACAGATCAAAATGCGATAAAGTGAAGCAAACTATCAATCAAGGATCGATAGAGTTTAGAATTGACTGGTTTTCATGTTTGTCCATGTCGAGATGTCCATTTGTAGCCATGAGAGTTGTAGTGGCATCATCATCGTGCATCTCGAGGCTCTTGAGCGATTTCTTCACATGCTTGAATTCACTCTTGAACATTCCATTCTTGAGTTGCCTATTTTGTCGTGCACAAAAGTAACTTTGCTCTTCAATTGTTTGCATCTTGATTTCCCTAAACATCATCTCACAAAGAAAACTTGATGGAAGGATTCATTAGTAGAACGAATGTAATGTCATCAATATGTATTTGACATAAGAGAAAAATAGTTATGTCTCGATTTATTTGATGAAGATAGTGTCAACCTTTCAATTTTGAAAATCATTTGATATAAGAAAAGTTTGAAGCTTTTAAATCAAACACAATTGGAACCAATAGTTTCAATTTTCAAAAATCTCACTTCTTTTGGCATTAAACACAAAAGGAACATACAAATAGAAGAATATGCCAAAAGGAGGTTTGTTGAAACATTTTTAGGTCACAAGGTTGAGAGAAAACATATGACCTAGTGAGGAGTTCAAATTTCCAAAAGAAACTCAAATCTCAAATTCATTTGAATATGCTCCAAAATCATGAAAATAATCTTTACTTTGATACGCAAAAACATAATAAAAAACATTTCGAACATAAGCAAATGAATCATGGGAAATGCAGAAAATATGGGAAAATTGGAAGCAAAGATGTCGCGCCCCGAAACTGGAGACTACGACTACTCCCGTGGAGACCTAGCTCGCTGCAGCTAGTCCCATATATACATACCTTTGACTTCCCAGGATAAGTCAAGCACAGGAGTATATTACATTGCAACAGAGTAACTTACAAAATATTTAAGCAGTGTGGCCTACTGGCCTTAATATTACATAAAGAGATTACAATGCCTTCACGGCATTCAAGGTTTAGCAAAATAATAACTACACAGCAGAGGATAGGTGACCCTCCAGTAAAAGAAGTTGACAGCAGAATAACACTCATCAGGGTTCTGGTGGAACTGGCTCTCCTTCATCTGGATCCACAAAGTTCTCCACGCCTTCATCTGGATTATTGAACGCTCCTTCGAATGGATTGAAGGTTGCAAGAGTGAGTACTTACGTACTCAGCAAGTCATAGGTAAGAGTAGATACATATAGTAGTGATGATATGAACCTAGACTAGTCAAGAATTATGGATGTTTGTAAAATAACCTTTTCTTTCATATCTTCTCTTATCTTATCTCATGGCAGCACTTTTCATAATATAGCATCACTATTCATGTTCACTAAATTATAGCACTATCGTGACACGTCGACACACGACAGCCCACGGTAGCACTCCTTATCATGACAACACATGTCATTTGGGTAATCTTGACTTAACAAATTTTATTTAGAAAATATACTTGTGTCACACCCTGTGGATTTAATCCACCGCAGCAGACTCCTAAAAACCCGGGAGCTCGGAGTATTCGAATACGTTTTTAACTTTGCAGAGAGGTACCAATTTACCCGCAAGATATTCCACTTTCATGCCTTTCCTATCAAAATGATTGGACCCCTGACTCACTTCATACTGTGAGTGGCAAGGTGGAGATAACAAGAACTTTTGTTATGTTTCACTTACAATTCACCCCTGACCTTGTGGATCTCTCGCGAACCACAGTTGTGGCGGGTTGTACCCAAACCCCCACCCCTATGCATATTCCCATTACTGGGTCAGCGTGCATGATCTCCTTCAGTGATATGTGTAGGAGCCGCACTCCGTGCAAAATCGTGCATCACTTCACATCTCATGCAAGGGTTTCATGTGTGATCCACATAAGTACTTGTTTAGGCCTGTCCCATACTAAGCTTGCGGTTAGCACGTGTTTCATGCCACTAGATGCACAACACAAGGTTCTAGTCCTTATATGCCAGTGACCAGACCATCCACAACCATGCACTTTTAGTGCCTGCACATCCTTTGTAGTTAAGCACCTCCAGTGCTACCGCCATTCCTTACCAAAATTCTGGTCACGGCTAAGGGTTTTATTTCATGAATATAAGTATATACATAAATATATATTAGTTCATCGCTCAAAACTTGTTCATTTCACATTTCACAGATAACCAGTCTAGTACTGCCAGTTCCTAATTCAACCATTCTCAATCTTTCACATGCAATATTATCTATATTCAAGGTTATATTATAGCAACTCCTAAAATATAGGTTCAAGATGTCCAAGAATATGACTTGCCTTCCGCGTCCTAAGAGACAGCAGTTGATGACGGGTCAACAGCAAAATCCTCAAAGTCAGCTTCTGGATCTGCTCGGCGACAAACAAACGCACAATGATTACTTAATATATTAAAATGTTTATGACTTATATGCAGATATGCTTAACAAGAATAACTGAATAATGCTGAGATTAGTTGAGACTACAGACTGGACTGAGTCAAGATTCTAGGGTTTCAAGGAATTTGGGCTAAGGATAGGTGTTAGATGTTCTTAGGGTTTCAAGGTTGCAATAAGGACATCAATTTTGTGGCTGGTTTGATCAAAATTAACGAATGTCAACAGATCGACATTCGGTTCAAGGCTCTGACGTAGCTTTAAGAAAAGCTAGAGTGCTTATCTCAAGTTGTGGTAGTACAAGAAAATGTAGATTATAGCTCTACAATTTCAGTGGACAAAGTTATTTTCAAAATGCACAGCCAGAAGAAAGTGAACAAGGCCAATGCCACTGGCTGACAAGCTCTGGCATAGGGCTGACAATGTCAAAATCTAGGGCTAAACATAAAATGCTGTTCAAGGGCTCAACTGGTGTGGTAACGTTATCTAGGAGGTAGGCTTGAGTAACAGGAACAAAAGACATAACAGGCTCCACGGTTGAAGATGGCCGGACGGCAAGAAATCCGGTGATGAACTGTGGTGATCTCACTGCACTGAAATAGTTCTGGACACAGATCTTGGCAAGGCTATGACTTTCAATCTCGACCGATCTAGGTGTCGAGCTAGAAGACAAAAGTACTCATGAGATTGAGGCACATCTAGAGGACAAAGTGGTTGAAGCTGGATCGGCCGTAATCATTTTTCCGGTGAACGGCGCCGGAGAAGATGACACGGGAATTGGGCATTTTTGATACAGGTCGATTGAACTCAATTCCTTGCTCGAGGAGTATCTAAGAGGTATAAGGAAGCTGTTGGTGAAGTCAATTTGACTGGAGGATTACCGGAGAAGCCTGGCGACGTGAGCCAGTTTCTGGTAAAATTCCAATTTGAGAACAGCTTCGATTCGAGTTAAATTTTAAAATCTTGATGCACTGGCTTGCTAAGAATAGTGCACTGATCAATTTAATCTACAGATTTGAAGGCTAATTTGGGATAAATCAAGCTGCATTGCCGGAACAGGGCAATTGAGAATTCCGGTGATCGCCGGCGTTAAAGGTCACCGGTGAGAAATTAAATGCTATCACACAGAGAGAAGGATAAGAAAAACTCACTGGTGGCTTTAATTTGGCAAGTGGTGCAGCTGAGCATGCTGGCACCGTGAGCCTCCTCGACGGTTCGCCGGAGAAGAAAATGAAGGTGGGAAAATCTGGGACTTAGCTGATTTCTGGTGAAGTGTGAAGAAGTTACTGGGTACAGGGGTGCTTAAATAGGCACGACGAAGCTTGCAAAGAGGGAACAGCAAAGAAATTGGCATCGATGACGAGACTGGTTGGGCATAGAAGCAACAGCGGTGAACGGTGATGCGACGGCGCGCAGGCAGTGCAACAGCTTTGCCAACAGCGGTCGGGGGCGCATTGGAATTTGATTGGGATGGCGTAGATGCGGAGGCAGTGACACAGCTCCGGCAACGACACGTAAGAACATGCAAAATGTGTCTTCACGGGCGCGCGCGAAAACACAGCTGGGGCACGGGCAAAAATCCTCTGGTCACATCACTGCTACGGCGAAGTTCTAGCTGAGGTCACATGCGCACAAGGTGGCACAATTGCTCACAAACATAGGCGGCAAAAATTTCTGGCCGGCGGCGAGGCAACATGGCGCGGAAGCACAGCGCAGCTCCGGTCGAACGGCCTCTGAAGACTGGTCGAAACGAACGACCAGAGTTGGTCGAAAAAGGCTAAAAAAGAAGAGAAGGATTGATTTAAAATTTCTAATTTTGGGTTTTGGACTGATTTGCAAATCTGGAGATTTTAGAAGGTTAAAACTGAATTCGATTGCACTGATCTGGCAAACTATATTCAACAAAATATTTGGTAAAGATATTTAACAAAATCTGTCACATTTGAATAGTTTTTGATATAAACTGAAAATAGGGTATTTTAGGGTAATTGAAATATGAGTTTTGGTCGATTTCGAATTCTGTCATTTAGGATGAGATTTTGAAACCTGGACAGAAGGGGAAATTGTTTCAAATAGCATTTGAAAGAGGTTTGCTAAAGAAATTCTAAATTTGGTGTTGATTTGGAACATTTATCCTTTTTACGCTTATGGAAAATCTGGAAAAGGACTGATTTGCGATACCTCTTGGCCACCGTTGCCTCCCCGGGCGCCGCCATTTGCCCAGGGACGTGGCCTCCGGGGCCTCCCCGGGCGCCGCCTTTTGGCTCCCGGGACACGGCCTCCGGGGCCGTCCCGGGCGCAGCCTTTGACCCGCGGACGTGGCCTCCGGTGCCCTCCCGGGCGCCGCCTTTTGGCTCCCGGGACGTGGCCTCCAATGCCTCCCCGGGCGCCGCCATTTGCCCTGCGACGTGGCCTCCGGGGCCTCCCCGGGCGCCGCGTTTTGGCTCCCGGGACATGGCCTCCGGGGCCGTCCTGGGCGCCGGCTTTGACCCGGGGACGTGGCCTCCGGGGCCTCCCCGGGAGCCGCCTTTTGGCTCCCGGGACGTGGCCTCCGGTGCCCTCCCGGGCGCAGCCTTTTGGCTCCCGGGACGTGGCCTCCGGTGCCCTCCCGGGCGCCGCCATTTGCCCGGGGACGTGGCCTCCGGGGCCTCCCCGGGCGCCGCCTTTGACCCAGGGACGTGGCCTCCGGCGCCGTCCCGGGCCTCATCGCCCTCCTGAAGGTAAAGTCTCGAACTGTTTGTCACGTGCAGGTCACGCGAGGGGCGCCTCGGGAACTAGCGACCACCTGTCAAGCATCCAAGGCGTTTGACCGGGAGAAGGACGGTCCTGCCCTTCAATCCGACGGTGGCTTCCAGGGTAGTTTAGGTTTTTCGCTTCTTTTTGGGGCTATAAATAGCCCTTGTACCCCTCTGTTATAAGAGATCGGTTGTTTTATTGGAATAGCTAAACTCACAGGCGTGCTCCGGAAGCCTCTCCCCCGGAGAGAGCCTCCCCAGCCGACTCCGGTCGGGAGCGCGTCGACAGGACTAGGGCCCCCACCGGGACCCGAACCTGTATAAACCCGTGTGTCATTCTTTGTGCTTGTCCGGCGGGGGAGGACCGGTCATCCGGTCAACCCGCGCCGCGTAATCTTCGCTAGGATCACTCTCAAAACCTGCCGGGGTATTCGCAATACCACGACAGTTGGCGCCGTCCGTGGGGACTCGTGACAAGACGCCATGGCTCCCCCAAGAACAAGGGCTCGCACCCTTCCCGGTGATCCGGGTCTCGGAGACCCGGCGCCGTCCGCCCGGGACACTACTGTCCCGGCGGTCCCTTCCGGAGGCGACCTGCCCCAGGTACCGCCTCCCTCCTTTCCTCTTAACTTAGGTGTTTCCACCTCCAGGTCGTTCCCGGTGACCGCGGGGACCTCGGCCGGGACAAGCGTCCCCCCGACGGCTCCCCCGGCTCCCCGGGACGCCCTGCTCGAGGCTCTCGTGGAAGGCCAGCTCCGCGCCCAGCGCTCTATGGACGAGCTCCTTAGCGTGTTGGCGCGGCCTCCGGCCCCCACATTTGCGTCGCACCCGTATCCGGGGAACATGCCCCCGTTTATGGGTTACCCGGCGGCCCCTCCGGCCTCGGGGGGGTTGTCCGCCCCGTATGATCCTACCGGGGGGTTCCCTCCCCCTGCGGGATATACGTCCGGACCCTTCCCGGCACCCGGGCCCGTCCCAGTGCCGGGAGGTTACTTGATGCCGGGGCCCTTCGTGGCACCAGGGGGGTACTCCGTCCTCGGCCTATTCCCGGGGCCGGGAGCCCACTTCTTGCCGGGGGTTTACCCTGCGCCGGGAGCCAATCCCGCCCCCCGCGTCGCGTTTACCGCACCGGGGGCGGTTGACAGAGCAGCCCCCGTCCTGCAGCGGACTTCCCCCCGCATGGGCTCCCCGGTTCCGGACGCTGCCATGGGGGCTCCCCCCTCGCCAGATCCGGGTGTTACAGGGCCTGGCCCCTTCCCGGTTCCGGTCGTGGCCACTGGGGCCCCCTCCACTTCGATTCCTGGCGTCGCCGCGGGCGCCCCCTCCCCAGTTCCGGATGATACAGGGGCTTCCCCCTCTCTGGTCCCGGGGGTCGTCGCAGGGGGCTCGCCCCAACCGGCTCCGGAAGCTACAGCGCACGAGCTCCCTCCCGCGGCGGGACATGTCCGTTCCGCCCCGGGGGAGGTCGAGCGAATGCGTTCATCAGAGCGCGGGGAAGAACTTCCTCCCGGCCGCAGGCGCGGGGAGCCTCGCTCTCCTACCGGCCGAGGGAAGAGACCCGCTGAAGAGCCAACCTCTCCTGCGGAGAGCCCGGACGTCCAGGAATTCAGCCCCGGTCCAAAGGAAAAGCGTCGCCACCGCCATTCTGGCGGACCTCTCGGACCGCTTCCAGACTCAGACAATGAAGGTCCCGTGAAGGAAGACAGCGACCGGGGCTCCCCCCGGGAAGTGCAGGGGGCTAACTAGCCCCTGTGCCGAAGGCTTCGCAGCATCCGGTGGCCGCGGCCCTACCGCCCTCCGCACATCGAGCACTATAACGGTGAGGCAGACCCTTATGAATTCGTGCAGGTCTACTCCACTGCCATCTCCGCGGCTGGGGGGGACGAGACTATACAGTGCAACGTCTTCCCCCTCTACCTCTCTGGCATTGCCCGCTCCTGGTTCTACAACCTGAAGGCCGGCTCCATCAAGTCTTTCTCGCAGCTCAAGCGGGAGTTCTGTGCCAACTTCCAGGGGAACTACGTGCGTCCCCTGGACTCCTCGCAGCTGTACACTGTCCGGCAGAGGACTGGGGAGACCATCACAAGCTTCTTCAAGCGCTTTGCTCAGGTAAAGAGCAAAGTGGCCCACGTCCCCGACTCTACGGTCATCGAAGCCTGCAAAAGCGGCATCCTCCCGGGGGAGCTCCACCGAAGGCTCTCCCGGAGCTGCCCCTCTTCCGCCGACGAGCCCTTCAACGTACTCGAAAAGTACGCTCGGGCGGAGGAAGACGATATCTGGAAGAAGACGCAGGGGGCTCCCGCCCCCGTCGACCGGGGGGCCAGGGATCCCCTCAAGCGCCACAGACAAGGGGAGCGTAGCGAGCCACGGCCTCGGGACACCTTTGTCCTCGAGGGCGGAGGCGGCTCACGCGACCCCTCGGGGGGCAACCGCCCCTTCCCCAAGCCGAAAGGCCATGGGGGAGGACAGTCTTCGCGCGGCCGGGAAGGCCCGTGGTGCAGCTTCCACAGGTCCAGTACCCACGCTACCTGAGACTGCAGCCTGCTACTGCAGTACTTTGCGGCATTCCTCGACCAGCGCGGGCAGGGGGGGAGACTCCGGCCTCCTTGCTCCCTCGGCCAGCTGCTCCGGCCCGTCCCGATCCCGCGGGGGGTGAGCAGGCCCAGGAGGGGAGCCTTCAGAAGCTCTCCCCTTCCAGACCTCTCAGCGCCGCATCAACGTCATCGTGGGAGGGTCTGCCTCTGGGCAGGACTCCAAGCGCCAGCGCAAGGAGTACGCGCGTGAAGTTAAGGTTGTGGGGGTGCTACACGCGTCCCCGCCACCCAAGTGGTCGGACGTCCCCCTCACCTTCACGGCGGAAGACGCGCGAGGGGTTCGCTTCCCCCACGATGACGCGCTCATTGTCTCCGCGACAATCTACAACTGCCACCTGGCCCGCATCCTCGTGGATGGCGGGAGCTCCGCCGACATCCTATTCCTGAAGGCCTTCAAAGAAATGCAGGTGGATGAGAAGCTCCTGCAGCCCGCAGCCGAGCCCCTGCAAGGTTTTGTTCCGGGGAAGGCGATCCACCCCGTGGGCAAGGTAGATCTTCCTGTGACCTTCGGCGCCCCGGAGAACTACCGGACCGAGCTGGTCCGCTTCGACGTAGTGGACCTCCCCTCCTCTTACAACGCGATTATGGGGAGGACCACCATCAACCGGCTGGGGGCTGCCACCCATCAAAATTACCTCTGCATAAAGATCCCCGGGCCGCATGGTGTGATCAATGTCCGGGAAGACCAAGACATGGCCCGTGCTCTGTATGAGCGCGCGGCCGCCACGATCGGAAGCGTCAATGTTATTGAGGCGCCCAGGGGGGAGACCTCCCCCCTGGAACCAGACGTCGCGGCAATACCTCCCGAGAGGCCCCTCCTCAAGCCGCGTCCGGAAGGGGGCCTCCGGAAGGTCCTGCTGTCCCCGGGGCCAGCAATGCCGCCGAGTACGAGGCTTTGCTCCTCAGGCCGCACCGCGTGCGTTCCCCGGGGATCCAACGCCTCCAATTGAAGGGAGATTCTCAGCCCATAGTTCACCAAAAGCATGGGCCTTACTTGTGCCGTAACGTAAATTATAGTCTTTTATTTGCAGATGCAAAAGATGCAGAGGCAGTTCGATGGCACCAGGGGGGCACCCCGTTCCTGGCCTATTCCCGGGGCCGGGAGCCCACTTCATGCCGGGGGTTTACCTTACGCTGGGAGCCAGTCCCGCCACCTGCGTCGCGTTTACCGCACCGGGGGCGGTTGACAGAGCAGCCCCCGTGCCGCAGCGGACCCCCCCGCATGGGCTCCCCGGTTCCGGACGTCGCCGCATGGGCTCCCCCCTTGCCGGTCCCGGGTGTTACAGGGCCTGCCCCCTTCCCGGTTCCGGTCGTGGCCACCGGGGCACCCTCCACTTCAATTCCAGACGTCGCCGCGGGGGCTCCCCCCTCGCCGGTTCCGAGTGTTACAGGGCCTGCCCCCTTCCCAGTTCCGGTCGTCGCTGCTTGAGGGCCTTTCGCCTTAAGGACCTTGTCCTCAAGCGCGTCAGGGACCCCTTACGAGCTCTTCAACCTTCAAGAGTAGGAGCTGAAGCACACGTGGAACTTGCGTTTACTTCGCAAGTTCTATGTTTAGCCTTACGGGCCTGTCCCCTCCCCCGGAGCGTTCACGCCGGAGGGGGAGGAGGGACACTGTATTTTCCTCCCCTTTCGCGGCTTCGCAGGGGGAGGCCCTGTACTTCATTTTATTAGAAATACATAGGTCTTGCTTTTCAAACTGTCTCATTGCAGGTCTCTCTCATTGCCGCCCCTAGCGGCGATGCCCTCCCCGCGAGGAAGTGGGCCAGTCCCAACAAGTCCCTACAACGGGAGTCTCCACTCCTGTAGGGCGGCTTACGATCAGCCCTCGTGGACTGAGGGTGTAAGCGGCAACTCGGTCACAGTGGCCGTGGTAACGAGTCACTTTGGGAGACTAGTCCCCTGCCCAAACACTCAAGCCCCGTCTTCGGGCACTTCCTCCTCCGGGAGTCGACGTTATTCCCGGCTCCCCGTTTTCACGGCGACCGGAAGATCGGCCCCTTGCGGCTTGATTGGATCTATCTTCCTCCTCCGGGAGTCGATGTTATTCCCGGCTCCCCGTTTTCACGGCGACCGGAAGATCGGCCTCTTGCGGCTTGATGGGATCTATCTTCCTCCTCTGGGAGTCGACGTTATTCCCGGCTCCCCGTTTTTACGGCGACCGGACGATTGGTCCCCAACGACCCTATTCCCGGCTCCCCGTTGTCACGGCGACCGGATGAATGCCTCCCGGAGACCCTATTCCCGGCTCCCCGTTCTCATGGCGACCGGAAGATTGTCTCTCAGAGAAGTCACGGATTTCTCGGGCGTTTTCTTCCCCAAAGACCCTATTCCCGGTTCCCCGTCCTCACGGCAACCGGACGAATGTCTCCTAGGAAGATCGCCTCCGGAAATCTCGTCGGGTTTTCTTGGATGTTTCTTCCACATGAGGCCTTATTCCCGGCTCCCCGTTCTCACGGCGACCGGACGATTGTCTCCCGGAAGGTCTTCTCCTTGAAAACCTCGTTTTAAAGTTTTCTAACTTAGAAAATTTCCTATCCTACAGGTGACTTCTATCCCGGGGGCCTTGTTACCCCCACAGCGCGCGGAGCTATTCTCCGGCCCGCTGTGGGCCGGGGGGGATAAGGAACCCCCGGGTGTTGACCGCACCGCCCACGAGGAAACTTAGCTCATCCTTGTTAAGATGAGTCGTCCAGACCATCCAAGAAGAAGAAAATAAAGAGGCAATGAAAGGAAACAACACGGCGCTTTATTGATTAGCAAACCCGGAGGACATCTTCCCCCTCCGGTGGGCTTCGGAAACGATACAACCCGGGTTCTAACCCGGGGGATTCTCTAAGCCCTAAGGCTCCTACGCCTAATACTCCCGGAGGCTCTCCGCTAGCTCCCGGGTCAAGTCCCGGTACAACGCCCGTACGCGGCGCCGAGCGTCCCGGAGCACATCTTCAGGCCAAAACTCGTATCCCGCCGGTGGAAGTATCCGGAGGGGAGGGATCATCCGGAGCCCCGGTCGCGGAGGGGACAATTCGGCACGATGATTATCGAAGTTGTCCAAGTGCCACTCCGGACGCCACCTCAACCGGATCGGCTCCCGGACACTATCCTCGCCGCGATTCCCGGAGAGAAGGCTTAGCAAAGTCAAAGCCGCTTGGGCGTCCCCTGGGGAGCCCCTCCCGGACCTTCGCCCGGGAGTAACCTCCCGGGAACCCTGGTAACAATAAGTTCAATTCAAAGACTTAGAAAAAATTCTAACTTCATTGCATTCAAAATTTTTATGTACAAGTGCCCGGGGCTTCTTCTAAGAAGCTACCGGAATCAAAAAGTCCTAAAACAAAAAAGGGCCCTAGCTAAGACCCGGGGGGAGGCTCATACATGTTCATTGGCGTCCTCCCCCCGGGGGGCTTCCTCCGAAGCCGGGGCTGGGGCGTCTCCTGCCGGAGGTGCCGGAGCCGGGAACCACGCCCGGATGATCCGGTCGTAGAACCCTCCAGCGAGCTGATTGACCTCCCGGCACGAAGGCTCGAAGGAGTCTGGGAAGCTTCGGGGGATGCGGCCCCCGATCGCCCGGGCGCCGACCCCCCGGAACTCGACGAGCCCCGCAGCGGCCGCGACGATGGGGATCGCCCGACCCCGCGCCCGAACATCGGCAGCCTACGGGATGGCGGAGACCTGTGCGTTGAGGAAACGCACAGCCTCCGCGAGGGTCGCCGGCGGCACCTCCCTGCTCCCGGAGGCGAGGCTTACGCCAAGGCCTTCGAGGGCCGTCCGGATGGAGCGGCCCGTGTCCGCCACCGCCCGGACGCTTGAGCTCTCGAGCTCACGGAGCGCCTCCTCCCTCGCCTTGGCCTCCTCCCGGAGGCGGGCGTTGATGGCCTCGGAAATATGAACCTGGGCCCGGGCCCGGGTCAATTCCGCGAGGGCTTCGTCGCGTTCCCGGAGGGCCTCCTCGCACTGCCCTACGGAGGCCGTGGCCCGGCCCTCCGCCTCCTTAAGCAGCCGGGTGACCCGCTGCTCAAGGCCCCAGGTAACAGCTGCCACCTACGAAATGTATAGTTAGAAAAATCTCGAAGTGCAGGAAATAAATGAAGACGTCATCGACTCGGGTTACCTGGGCCCCGAGGGACTGAAGCCCCTCGAAACGCTCATGGAGCGTCCCTCCCGCGACGAAGGCCTACACCTTCCGGGTATGCAGGCCCTCCGAGTAGCGGGCGACCTCCCCTGCGGGGAGCAAAGGGGTCTCCCGCGCGGCACCGCCGGCGCCGCCGGCGGGGGGTCCCCGGACCTCAAGGTCCGGTAACGCGGCCGGCGTCTTCATCGATGAGGTAGTGCCCCCCGAAGACGTGGCTGAGGAGCTCTCGGCGGGAGCCTCCGCCCGGGGGGGAACCATCAGACCTTTCCCTGCCCCGGGCCGGAAGGTCCTCGGGGCCCCCTCCTCCGGAGGAACCTCGTAGACCGAGGGGCTCCCCCCCTCGTCCACCGGCCAAACCCGCGGGGGCAAGGCCCCCGCGAACCTCACCTCCAGCCTCTCCGGCTCCAAAGAAGCCGGAAGGGTCGGGAGGAGCTCCACCGTGAGCGGCGACAGGGCGTAGTTCGCCGAGTCGGACGCCGCCCCGCCCGCGGTAGCCTCCTTCCCCCGCGCCTCGACGGGGCCCTTCCGGGAAGGAGGTGTTGCTTCCTTCCGGGACGGTGCCCGGGCACGTTCGCTCCCGGGGGTCTCGTCCCGGGGCTTCGCCGGTGTCGCCGCCGGCGTCGTCGATGGGCCGGGGGTCTTTTGAACCCGGGCCTTCTTGGGCTCCGAGCCCCCGGCCACCTCCTTCCCCTGTTTGTGCGAACCGGGGGTGGGGAGAGGCTTCCTCTCCGCCAGCTTTAGCCCGAAGGCTGCCGCTACCAAGTTCTTGGGGGGGCCCTCGCCCACGGCGCGCACGACGCGCTCGTGCTCATCGGCGAAGTACCTCCCCAAGAGGTTCTCCGCCTTCTCCCACGCCGCCGGGTACGGCCGGACTGCAAGAGGTAAAGAGTTAGTCAATTTCTTAAAAATTTGTAAGTACAATGCAGCGGGTTCCCGGAGCTTACGTCGCGTCACCGGCTTCACCGGGGGCCGCTGCTCGGGGCCCATGCCGATCCCCCTCTTCCCGCTGGTGAAGGGGGAGATCCGGAGGAGAGCCATCTCCTCAGCCGCGTCCCGCATCGAGCGGGCCTTCTTGGAGAGGATCACCTTGCCGAGGAGCTCGTACTCCTCGTCCGTCCACACTGGCGGCTTTGGTGCGGACGACCGGCTGTAGGTGGGGGCCTCCGGGGCGTACACCACCGCGTCGTCTCGGACCCGGAGGTAGAACCACCTCCGGACCCAATCCCCCCAGTGGTCCCGAGAGGCCGCCGCCGGGTAGTCGATTACCCGGGCCGGCAATATCTGGACTATCACCGAACCGAAGGGGGACTTGGGGCCCCCCTTCACCAGGTGGGAGGTCCGCGCCGCCGGTTCATAGAAGTACCGGAAGGCGCGAAGGTTAGGCTCCCGCCCGGTCGCCGTCTCGAAGAGCCAAATGAAGAGGCCCATCCGGACAAGCGCGTTCGGGGTGAGGTGGTTGAGAGCCACCCCGTACTCCTTGAGAAACTCCCGGAGCATGGGATGCACCGGGAGCCGAAGCCCCACCTCGAGGAAGGCCTCGAAGGCCACGACCTCTCCGGGCCTGGGGCGGGGGGCCCCGTCCTTCTTCACGGGGACTCGGATGTCCCCGTCCGCAACGATGCTTCTTTCGGCCCAGGACTCGGCGTCCTCGGCCGTGAACTCCGACGCCTAGAGGAAATCCGAGGGGATTTCCTCTGGGGGAACCTCCGTGGTCTTCGCTCAACCCTTGGGTGCCATGAGGTTAGTCTTCTTTTTTGGTGGCTAACTTTGCAGGAGGCTACTACTAGAAACTCCCGGACGCCTGCTACCGGAAAGAGCTACCGGGAGAGCAAAAATTGTTGAGGCCGAAAATTTGGAATGAGCTTCCGGGCCCCCCAAGGTCCTATTTATAGGGGCGGGGCGTGGTCTAGATGCACGCCACGTGGCACCCGCGGATCAATCTGGACCGTAGAAGTTCAAACCGTGCGCGGGAAACGAAGGTACGGGCGCGTGAATCGAGGCGCCGGTTCGAACTGCGCGCGCATTTATGGTGAAACGGCGCGGCTTTAAGCGTGGGGCACGGAAACCGAAGCGTCGCGGCTCCGGTAACTTGGCCCGGAGATCTTCCCGGTGACCTGAACCATACCCACCGGGGACTCGAGCATCGTCCCCGGCGGGCATGGGGGGCTGCTGTCGGGGGAAATCTCCGCGGGACTAAGTCCAGGTAAGATGTGTCACGATTACCCGGGGACCTAGCCTCCGGCCCCTCCCCGGACGCCGCCTTTTGGCTCTCGGGACGTGGCCTCCGGTGCCCTCCCGGGCGCCGCCTCCTTTTGGCTCCCGGGACGTGGCCTCCGGTGCCTCCCCGGGCGCCGCCATTTGCCCGGGGAAGTGGCCTCCGGGGCCTCCCCGGGCGCCGCCTTTTGGCTCCCGGGACACGGCCTCCGGGGCCGTCCCGGGCGCCGCCTTTGACCCGCGGACGTGGCCTCCGGTGCCCTCCCGGGCACCGCCTTTTGGCTCTCGGGACGTGGCCTCCGATGCCTCCCCGGGCGCCGCCATTTGCCCGGCGACGTGGCCTCCCGGGCCTCCCCGGTCGCTGCCTTTTGGCTCCCGGGACATGGCCTCCGGGGCCGTCCCGGGCGCCGCCTTTGACCCAGGGACGTGGCGTCCGGGGCCTCCCCGGGCGCCGCCTTTGGCCCGGCGACGTGGCCTCCCCGGGCGCCGCCTTTTGGCTCCCGGGACGTGGCCTCCGTTGCCCTCCCGGGCGCCGCCTTTTGGCTCCCGGGACGTGGCCTCCGGTGCCCTCCCGGGCGCCGCCATTTGGCTCCCGGGACGTGGCCTCCGGTGCCCTCCCGGGCGCCGCCTTTTGGCTCCCGGGACGTGGCCTCCGGTGCCTCCCCGGGTGCCGCCTTTGACCCAGGGACGTGGCGTCCGGCGCCGTCCCGGGCCTCATCGCCCTCCTGAAGGTAAAGTCTCGAACTGTTTGTCACGTGCAGGTCACGCGAGGGGCGCCTCGGGAACTAGCGACCACCTGTCAAGCATCCAAGGCGTTTGACCGGGAGAAGGACGGTCCTGCCCTTCAATCCGACGGTGGCTTCCGGGGTAGTTTAGGTTTTTCGCTTCTTTTTGGGGCTATAAATAGCCCTTGTACCCCTCTGTTATAAGAGATCGGTTGTTTTATTGGAATAGCTAAACTCACAGGCGTGCTCCGGAAGCCTCTCCCCCGGAGAGAGCCTCCCCAGCCGACTCCAGTCAGGAGCGCGTCGACAGGACTAGGGCCCCCACCGGGACCCGAACCTGTATAAACCAGTGTGTCATTCTTTGTGCTTGTCCGGCGGGGGAGGACAGGTCATCCGGTCAACCCGCGCCGCGTAATCTTCGCTAGGATCACTCTCAAAACCTGCCGGGATATTCGCAATACCACGACATGATGAAACTTGCATTTTTCTCAAATCTTTGGACTTGGATGAGTTTGAAATACTATTCTAAACCAACATATGGAAGAAAGTCCGGTCCAAATAGCTTAAATCAGAAAATGCACATTTGTCGTTTTCAGGCGACCTAAGATATGTGATAACTTGAAAACCATAGGTCTTTTTAAAAAATTCAATAGTAACTATCTTCAGGTGAGTGAGTTCTAAATGTTTCATGTCGAAAGTTTTGATCAAATCTCAGCCCATATTGTTTTATGGAAATGAATCGTTTTGGGCCAAAACAAGATCCCGAAGTTTTTAATTTTGTCGAAATTTTGCATTTTAGCTCAAAACTCTTTTGTTTCACCTTCAAAACCTTTGAAAACATATTTGAAGCGTATTTTTGAAGTTTTTGTGGTAGTTTGGAACATTTTGAAAGTTTTGAGCCCTTTTTCACCTTTTTGCTCAAAAATGACCCTTTTTACCAAAACACTTGCAAAATGTGATACATGTGCACAATTAGGGTATACAAGGATTCAATGACATTGAAGTTGCTCCCCCTAAATGTGTCATTCAAGTTTAGTCAAGAATTATGTGCAAGAGATGAAAATGATCTATATTTGGAAAACAAGAGTTCAACAAAAATCAAGACAAAAGCGAAGATTATGAACTCACTTCTTTATGGCCTAAAACAAAGAATATTTGAAACGAATTTAATTCAAGGCCATGCCATGCTTGGAGCAAGAGGATGCTATTTGGCATCAATTTGATTTGCTTTCATTTGTTAAAAATCTTACCAAATAGTATATGGTTTGAACGAATGAGTTCTAAAGATAAACAAAAAGATCCAAATGAACTCAAATCGAGAAACCATCCAAATGATCATCAAAATTCATGAAAAGTTTCATAGAGGTAAAACACATCAACACAAGCACTTTTCATGAAGATCCAAGATTCAACTGTTTTAGTCATTTTAAATAATTGAGAGATTAATTTCGCAGCCCCCCTCCTAGGGAACCTTGATTACTCCCGTGGGGACCCAGCTCATTGCAGTTGATCCCATACCATTTGACTTCCCAGGATAAGTCAAGCACAGGAGTATATTGCAGATATTTAAGTTACATTACTTTGAGCAGTGTGGCCTGTTGGCCTTAATACAACATAATAAATTACAAGGCCATTACGACATAAATAAGTCTGGTTGCAGCAAAACATGTACTACTCGTCAGAAGCTAAGTGAAACCCCACAGTAAGAAGTTGAAAGCAGAGCAACACTCTTCAGGGCTCGGGTGGAACTGACTCTCCTCCTTGTGGATCCAAAAGTTCTCCAGGCATTCGTCTTGATCATGGAACACTCCATCTATTGAATAGTGGATTGCAAGGGTGAGTACTTACGTACTCAGCAAGTCATAGTATACAAGAATATATACATATAATAATGATGATATGAACCTATGCTAGTGGGGAAAAAGGGAAGGTTATAAAATACTTTCTCTCTTCACAACTTATGACAGTACTTATTGTAACATATCATCGATATCTTTTATAAACTCTTAGAAAGCACAGATGAGCTAAGTCTAACAAATTTTATTTGGAAAACATACTTGGGTCACAATGACGTGGATAGAATCCACCATGTGCAGGCTCTTATAGACCCGAGAGCTCGGAGTATTCGAATACGTTTTTAAACTTTGCAAAGGTGTACCACTTTAATCCACTTCTTCACTCAGCTTTCAAGTCGGTACCTCTGCATGCGACTTTTACGCATGTGACAAGGCTGAGATCACACAACAGTTTTTCATCTAGTATTAGCAATATCCCTGCCTGGAAATAGACAATTAAGTCTAAGATACCGTTGTGGGTCCTCCCCACTGCCATTCTTCCTAGCCTCGTCCTATGGTCCTGCGAGACACATAGCCTGTGGATTCAGCCGCGCACGACTCAGAATCCAGGCGTAGGGCGACTTCCTTCTTACACCTGATCTTCTCATTACCTCACACCACTCGTGGCCCTCTGTGGCCCACTAGTTTCCCGCAAGAAATAGGACCGACAAACCATGCAGGGAACGGCTAATACCAGGAAAGCTACTAAGTTGTGCCTGTCCCATACTAGGCAAGTGATTAGTACATTTTTCATGCCGCATGGAAGTACAACACAAGATTCTAGTCCTTATGTGCCTGTGACCGGTTCATTCCACAACCCTGCACTCGTCAGTGCTACCACCATTCCATACCAAACTCTGGTCACGGCTAGGGTTTTATTTCATGAATATACATACATACATATATATTAGTTATGGCTCACAATTTGATCATTTTTTAAAGAATCTCCTCATATTTCATCGGTATACAGCCTAGTACTGCCACATCCTACTTTTGTAATTTCATCATATGCAATACTACTTATAGTCAAGGCAATATCTTAACAATTCATAAAATATAGGTACAAGATGTCAAGAATATGACTTGCCTTCCGCGTCGTAAGTATTTGCAGTCGGTGTCGGGTTGGTGGTGAAGTTCTCGAACTCCGTCTCTGGATCTACTCAGCAACAAATTAAACACACAATGATTACTAGCTGTATTAAATGCTTTATGACCTACATGCATGCTTGCTTTAGAGAAGGAAAAGGATTGGAGATACATGGATCGAATGCATCTATATGTTGTAGCTAGGTCGAAAAGATGGAATCTGAAGGATTTGGACTAAGATTGGATGTTAGAGGCTCTTAGGGTTTCAAGGCATAAATAATGACATTTGGTTCACAGCTGGTTTGCTCAAGTACAACGAATGTCAGCAGGTCAACATTCGGTTCACGGCCCGACAATGTCAAGGAATGGCATAGACATGGTTTAAGAGGTTTTCAATTGACAAAACAAGTTTGGCTTAAGGCATTGGGTGCACAATTGAACAAAGGGGCTAAATGAAAAAATGGTTTTTACAGAAAAGTCCAGGAGTTCAAGGATTTTGCAGTTAAACCCTTGACACAGTGAACTGAATGCCAATGTACTGCTGGTTTCTAGGTGTAGCACGTCTGGACAATCCGCGCGTGCGTTGCTTCTCCAACTTTGTCAATCAAGTAGGCGAGGTTACAAGGATGTTGCTGGTGAAGTTAATTGGAACATGGTGGCTGGATAACGGTGAACGGTGAGGTTGAAGCCGTCGGCTTTGAGAGCTCGAGACAAGCTACGATGACAGAGCACAGGGATTGATGAAACTTGAAATTAATCGAGGGCTTTTGCTCTTGGGGTGATGCTGATGGTGCTGGAGCGAGGAATCTGGTAGCGGTTGCAATTTGAGGCTCGCTGGCGTTACGGCCGGACACGAAGAAGACGGCAAAAGAGGTGCCGTTGTTCTAGAGCAATGCTGATCAATCTGGCTCGGCTACACCATCTACGGGATCTAGGGAGTGTGTAGGTGAAGTTAATTTGGTCGGAGGTAAGGTGGAGCGGGCCGCCGACGTGAGGCGTTCACAGTAGCGCATGAAGAATGAGGAAACTCTCAATTCAGGCTTTAATTTTAATTCTGGATAAACAGGTTTGTTCAAGAGGCTCGGAAGATCACTTTATTCTATAGAAGGGGAGGCTAATTCGGGCTGGAGATGGGTCCGATGAGAGGAACAGGTTAAATCCAATTCACGGCGATCATCGGCGTTGAGGTTCACCGGAGTTCAATTTCTTGTTAAGGAACAAAGAGATGGGCAGAAGGTACACACCTGTCGAATCAATTTGGAGATTGGTGCAGCGGATTGCTCTGGCGTCGTTCTCCTCCTCGACGGCTCGCAAGAGAAGAAGAAGAAAGCGAAGAAAACGAGCAGTGGAGTTCTATGGAGGGAATGGCAATGGAGATGGTTGTGGGCGGCTATAAATAGCTAAAGATAGGAGCTTTTGAGGCTTGATTTGGTGAGAATTGTGCCGGTGAAGAGACTGGGCGAGGCGAACAGCGGCGACTACGACGATGAGACGGTGACAGGCGATGCTGCAACTGACAAACTGGTCGGTGCTTTGGAACTTGTTCCTAGCCAGTGCAAAGCGGAGGCAAGAAAGCTAGCCTGGCGTGGCGACGTGGCGCGAAGCGTCTGACAAAGCAGCTGCTGGAGCGCGTGCGCGGTTGCTGTTGGTCGCTGGTGCTGCCACGGCGATGGCTCTGGCGCGGACACGTGCGCGCATTTTGGCACGAGCACAAGTGAAGGCGGAGCTTGGGCAGCGGCGAAGAAACACGGCGGCGCTCAGTTCAAGCGTGCCAGCTGCTGAATATGAGATTTGGATTGCAACATAAATACTAAAAATATTTCTGGACAGATTTGTAATTTCAGCAAAATAGCTGGTTTAAGCTGAATCTGATTTCACTGATATGGCTCAAATAACTCAATAGACAATTTAGCAAAGGCATTCGACAAAATCTGGAACTCTTGATCAGATTTGAGCTAGAGCGAAAATAGGGTATTTAGAATCTGGGTTTTGTCGAAGTTGAAAATCTGAGATCTAGGATGAGATTTTGAGATCCTCACAGAAGGAGATTTTGTATTGAATAGCGTATGGGAGATATTCCCTGAATCATATTAAGATTTGGGACAGATTTGTGGCTTTTGCCCCTTACAGGCTTTTGGAAGATCTGAAAAGGAATAATCTGCAATACTTGAGGACTGATTTGTAAAAATGAAATTAGTGATGGGATTCTAATGCCAACTTTTTGGATTAAGGTATTGGCACACCCTAGATCATAATCCAAAGATAATTTGATATCGACTACGTCAAGATTTGATTAGATCGGCTTTCTGAATTTCAGAGTACTTAGGGTAATTAGGATATTAAATAATTCCGTTTTCGAAAACAGACTAAGACTGATAATTCTGGGAGTTAGAGATCGAATCTGATCTAGCTTCTGAAGACTTTTCTAATCAAGGTAATTAGTAGGCCATATCTAGATGGTCTGATCTTGATTTGGGTCTAAGGCATTGATTTTGAGATTTTTGGGCTTCAGGATAGAATAGATTTGAAATTATCTTGCTACCTCTAAAGAGACATATGCATGCATGATTTTTCATGATAAATGAAGTTTTTACCCAAAACCAGGGCATCACAATTAACATCCAATTTGACTAATACTTTCTTAAATACTTTGGCTTCCTTTTAATCATCGAAACGTATGCAAACAAGTTCCATAAATTCCTAAAAATGTTTTGGAGATAAATGATGCAATGAGGAACTAGATTGCCTTTTATGATGAAGCCAAGATTTGATCCAACAATAAGATATGAAAATAGCAAATGTTGGTCAGATTTAAAGTTTTAGATGTCAGGTTTGAAAAAATCATTTTACACTTATAAAGACACCTGAACATCTATACAAATGCCTTCCAGTAATTTTGAAATAAATTAGCAATAAAGACCAATCATAGAAGCTAATCTATTATATAGGAACTTTCTTCAAAAAGCCAACCAATTTAAAGATATGAAAATGACAAATCAGCCCAAAACCACGAGAAATCTGAATTTTGTAGTTCTCAAATTTGATTTGTGAAAATAATTAATTATTGCTCAAATCAAATCAAATTGAAATGAAAATTTGCAGAAATGATTCTCAATGCATCAAATACATTTTTCAAAAGAATTTTCCAAAAAGGATTTTTCAATCAAGAGTTATGGCCAAATGAACTTTGTTTTAAGTAAGAGAATTGGAATTTGATAAACTTTTGTAAAGTGAGTTCAAATTTGATTTTCATGAGATTTTAGACATGAAAGAGCTTACATGAGTTATTCAAATCATTTTGAGCCGTAGGTCACAAATAAAGACCATTCAAATAGCTAAATTCATGTTTTACACATATAGGGTATTTTGGGTTAAATCAAGTTTTTTTGGTGAGATTCAAATATCCATAACTTTTAAATAAGAACTCTTTTGAGAAAGTTTTCAATTTCAAACTTCTTCAGGGTAATAATATCTAGGAGTTTTGTAAAGAAAGTTTTTCCAAACTTCAAATAGGTTTTGATTTGCGTTCGAAAATGATTTGGTTGAAAAACAAGATACCCGAAGACCATTTTGAGGCTAGTTTTTGATAAGAATACTTTTTAATATCATTTTGAAGACCATTTTGATATGAATTGATGATTTTAGGCCTTTTTAATGAAAATTTGGCATTGTGGCAAAATGAACTCATTTTTGAAAACTTATGCTTGCAATTTTGAAATGTCTCACATATAGTGGTGTGAAGGACAACAGAAGCATTTATAAATTATAACCCCCAAATAATGCAACAACATAAGTTTCAAATTTTTTATTTTTTTACAAAATTTGCCATAATGATTTGAAAAAATCAAAGAATAAAGGGAGAAAATGCAATGCAAATGTTTTTATGTAAAATATTAAAAGATTTAAGTCATTTTTGATACCCAAACCATACGAGGCCCTCTAGCCATGTCACATAAGTCTTTTGGTACCCAAATTGCTTTATCTTTTGGTTTTTGAAAATGGCAATTAATTGGTTTTGCAATTAAACCCTTTTTAGAACAAGAAATCAAATAAGAGACAAAAAAACCAACTTTAGAAACGTTAGATGCACACTCATGCGAATGTTGCCCTTTTAAGTGATATGATAAACATGAAGTACGAGAGGGCTTTTCGAATGAATTTGTATGTGTGATAAAGTACATTATGCCTCTTACTAGATGAGTGTGCATGATTTAATTTTCCCTTTTTAAATGAATATTTATGTTCTAAAGGGGGTTTAACAAGCACAACACTACTCACATTACATCTAGTAAGATGTGTCCTCAATCCATTTACTTTTGTCTTAAGTTCATCATTTTCAATTTCAAGTTCTTGAGATGATTTCGCGTCAACATGTGAAATATGATAAGAACATGACGGCATGTGATCACAAGTAGATAAACTAGAAGGCATAGCACTAAAATCACTAGATGATCTAGGCATATCCAAAGAAGAACGACTAGTACTAATACCATGGCATAGAGATGAGTCACTAGACGAATCATGGTATGAGTCACTAGTATCATCCGTACAAACATGTGAATCAATAATTAAATCATTAGACATATTATCACACGAAGTACTAGTGTCCACAAAGCTAGCATTTGAATCTAACCATGAATCAACAATTGAATTATCACTAGCGTATGAGGTAGAATTATGTGACTCTAAAGATGGATCAATAGGGGAGTCACAAGCAACTCTAACATCTAACATACATGTAGAGCTAATAGTATCCTTGGCAAGCAAAGAATCATGAGAATTCTTTAACTCTTAATATTGCACTTTCAAGGATGAGTAATTATTCTTTAAAGTGCTAAAAATTTTAGTCATATTGCCAAGCAAGCCTTTTAACTCTACAATTATGTCCATTAGCTCATTGTTAGAGAGGTTAGAGTTTGATACTGTCGAGTCGCATGCCATAGGGCATATTGAATTGTCTTGAGATGAAGACTTTGACATCGACACTTTCTTTCTAGGTTTCCTTGAGCTCTTCTTGCAAGGTTTCGCCTTTGTCTTGCTTGGGCAAACCACATCGTTTACGATCTGGAGCTCGCTCAAAAGCTCCCTATCCTCCACATTGAAATCATCGCCCTCGATATGCTCGGAGGTGGAACACATGTCCTTCTCTTTGGACATTACCTCATTTGACACAAGCATGTCAATGAGCTCACTCGGTGAAGTGTCGGAAAGGTTACCATTCACAAGAGTAGATATGAAGTCTTCGTAGAGACCTTCCGGCAATACCTTAAGTAATTTTCTGCAAATGTCTACATCAAAAATATTATCACCAAGGGCTTTGAGCTCATTTGTAATGTTGATCAAGCGATCATTTATGGTGGAGAGTGTATCATGCTCCAACATCACAAATGCCTCGTAGTCCCGCATTAATAATCATATCTTAGCGTGCTCAAATCAACATGTGCCCACAAATAACGACTCAAGAGTGATCCAAACATCATGAGCAGTCGAACAATCACTCACTAGTTCGAGCACATCATGGCTAAGTGAATTAAGGAGCACATCTTTAGCCTTTGTATCTAATAGGTGAATTTCCTTATCCGAAATCGACAAATAAGTCATACCCTTTTGCACTAACCTCCACAGATTTAAATTCAATGCCCCAAAATATGTACTCATAATAATTTTCCAACGAGAATAATTTGAGCCATCAAAGTAAGGAGCAATCAAACCAAAATCATTTATCGAGTTCATCCTTTCTCTCTAGGCGGTAAAGTCGATAAAACAGAGATCTTACTCTGATACCAATTGTAGGATCAAGGATGCCAACTGGGGCGGGGGGTGAATAGGAGGCTGTTAAAAAAATTTCTCGATTAAGCAATTTTAAAAGATGTTTTGGATAACCTAGATTTTGTAAAGGGGTTTAAAACTATCTAATCAACTAGTTGCATTCAACCATATGGAATACGCAATTCTACATGCAACAACAATCTAACACTAGTTGCAATTACTCAATATAAAATACACAATACAACAAGCAACTAGTGAGTCAAACAATTTGTGTCAAGTTAAATATGAAATGAATAAGAGATGAGCAATTGACACAATATTTTTATCGAGGTCTCGGAGACTCGCCCGGTATCCCCTACTACTCGTTGAAGCACTCACACGTGAGCCTCGCTTCTATATCCACGAAGGATATCTTCACTCGGGTTGCTCGTTCTCCATACCGGATAGGCGAGCACCAAACCTTTCACACTTGTTTGTCGGCCTCTCCAACAAAATTCAACCGGAGAGATCGTGACTGTCCTCCGACACCGTCTAGGCGAAGGTGATCACCAAGAGTAACAAGTCGGACCTTTTCACTTGAACAAATCACGTGCTAGAAGCTCAAATGATGCAAATGGATGCACAACGCTCTAGCACTAGCTTGTAACTTGTGGATGAATTGTACTAAGCACTCTTAACCTCACACAATGGTTTTCTCTCAAATCCACTCAAGATTTTGGCTCAATTCTAGCCTCTAGATGCAAAAGATCCAATGCAAAGACTTGGCTAGCTTATACACTGTGTTTTTCACTTCTTGATCAACCTCAAATGAAAGCCAACACGAGGTATTTATAGCCCCTCAAAGAAAACATCCTGGCAAAATTTTGTACAGGCCAAACATTGTCCGGCTAGTACAACAATTTCGACCATTGCAAACGTGTCAGTGACCATTGGGCTATTTTTGTGAAGGCCGGACAAATGATCATATGTCCAGACAAAAGCCCTGGACAGATGCATTTGTCTCTGTTTACATGTTTCAAATGAGGCTTACAAAGTTTGTACATGCCGGACAATGTCCGGTCATGCCCGGACAAAGTCCGGCCAGTCCCGGACAAAAGCCCCCGAACAGTTTAAACGTTTGTGCTTCATTTAAAAACCAAACTTCATAACATTTATATAGGCCGGACAATGTCCGGCCACAGCGAACAATGTCCGGCCTACCCCGGACAAAAGCTCGGGACAAATTTATTTGTCTCTGTTTTCGTTTTGCAACAGCCACTTGAGTTTTGTACTGGCCGGACATTGTCTGGCTATCACAGACAATGTCCGGCCTGTGAAAACTGAAAACAAGACTTTCCCAATTTTACTCAAAACTCAATTTAGGGTATTTGCACATACGGATTTGCTGTTTTCTCGCGGATACGTCAGCTGACACTCAGTGACGACCACGACCAATATGATTTACAAACTAAAAACACAAGTCGAATAGCCGATCGAAAACAAGTGGTCGGGTGGATTTCGTCAAGCGTACGCAAGCGAGCTGAAAAATGGTATGACCAGCTTGAACTCCTACGACCACAGCCAAACCCTAAACAAGGAAACGGCCAATCTAGCAACACGACCACGACCACATACCAAACAAGGATATGATCAGAATGTGCAAATATGATCATGACCAGCTCTAGTAATAAAATAGAATGCTCTAGCTGGCGACCACGACTAAGTGCAATTTTCAAAACATTTTCTTAAATGCAACACAAACTACACTTAGACATTCTAGCAATGCAAGAGGTGATTAAGCACTAGTGCAAGATCATATGAATGCATTTGAGCTTCCACATTAGATAGACTCAAGCTACCAGTTTCTGACACCTCTTAATAGTACGGTCAAACTAGCAAAAAGAATTCCTATCAACCCAGTCTATCTCCAAACATCAAGCCCGGTAAAATCCTAAGAAAACAATCCTTAATCTTGGATTTTACCTTCGATGAAGCTCGACCTTGTGAAGCTTGACCACTCGAAGCTCGTCCTTGCAAAGATCAACCTTGCTAAGCTTGACCTTGCTCGAGATGACTCATATAGGCATCATCCTCTTCACGCCCTTGCTTGCTTTCATCTCGCAACCATTCTGAGACTACAACACATACACTCAATGCACAACGTTAGTCTCATATTTAGGTTGTCATTAATTACCAGAGAAATTACTCCACAAACGAGTCGACTCAACCATTTCTCTTTTCGGTGTTTAATGACTGAACCAATTTCGATAAGCAACAAATGAGTAAGAAATGAATCGTACAATCATATAGATCCATATATGATACAAAAAAATACGCACATGATCCATACTACTCATGTCATGATGGCAATCAGCACAAATGACTAATATGATGAGCTCCCCCACAACATATGTATCGAAGTCAAACCACAAATGGAGTCATCAACCTTTAGGATTTATCTCATGACATTTCGATTAATCAATCAATACAAGCTTGATGCAACCATAGAGCTCCCCTCAACATATGCATCGATGTCAAATCCACAACAAGGAGTCATCAAACTTCCGGATTTATCACATGACATTTTGATTAACAGTTAGCACAAGCTTGATGCAACCACAAAGCTCCCCCTCAACATATGCATCAATATTAAACCACAACAGGGAGTCATCGACTTCTAGGGTTTAATAAATAACAATTCAATGTACTTGTGCGAAACCAGGATTTATTCAAGTTGTCATTTCCAAATTAACATTAATCATCAAGGGTTTATCCAAATCATCGTTAATCATCAAACCTAGATACCTAGATCGACCTAGATCCAACATCCGCCACGTTCAAAACCCTAACCCTAAAAAACAAACCAAATCTAACAAAAGCCTACATGAAACTACTGCTTCCTCCCCCTCTTTCGCTGGTACTAATACTCGGATGGTGTGTGGCGAGAGGGGGCATGATGATCCCTAATGCGCCGTATCACCGGTGGTGTCTGTCCGGATGGAGGAGTCTGCGAAGGCTGTGTCAGCTGCGTAGGAGGTGGAGCATCAATACGGTGCGAAGGCTGCATAGGATGATGCTATGACTGGATAGGAGGCCAGTGCCACGCAGGAGGTGGCACTTGCATCCGAGCCATGATATCATGCTGCGTCGCACCCTGTCCCTCGTCCGCTCCAAAGTCTTGAGCCAACCCATGGTCCAACGCAATCACGTGTGCAGTAATTTTGAAATCTTCGTCCGAAGAGTCTTCATCAGGACTGACATGTGGTTGTGGAGGTGGAGGGCGCAACGAAGAAGGGCGATCCACCGGTGGCATATGTGAGGCAGAAGGACAAGGCACCAATAGTGATCCGTTTGAGACCTAGCCTTGGTTTTCACATTAGGCACGCCTAGATACTAATATGCGGAATACGGGATCTTACTCGGAATTACTAAAAACCAAGTTGATCGAAAAACACAGTTCAAAAGATAGCACAACTCTTTATTGAAAAGATGATCTTGCACATGTTGAACATTAGGACGCACTCACCTACGTTGATGAACTATGTGTCTAAGACTTAAATAAGTTCAATGACTTTTTCGATGATCTAAACTAGACCTATTACAAAATATTTCTAGTCCAATCGGATCATGACTCCCCTGTTGAGAAGGAGCCAACCCGCGTTGGTGACCATGTGATCAAAACTGGAGAAGTGGAAATTGAGCTTGACCATCTTCTTGGGTGTACCACTTTGCCGCACGTGCTCGTTGCTCTTTCCGGCCGATTCAAAAATACTCTCGTGTGCCACTGTGGGTGGTAGTCACCTTCTTCTCCAAGATCACATCGTCAGGTAGAGGTTCTTCTTGTTGATAGACCAAGTCTTCAACAGACGGTAATATTATATCTGGCTCATCGTCCACCATTGAAGGCTCGAAGAGTTTGAGGTGTTCAACATTGACAACTGAGTAAATATCCATATACAAAGGTAACTCGAGGTGACAAGCATTAGTACCAACTTTCCGTAAAATCTGAAAAGGACCATAACAGATGGGTTTAAGCTTTTAACCTTCACCTTGAAGCCTCTCCTTACTCAGATGTAACTATACCATATCACCTTCATGAAATTGAGCATCAATTCGGTGTCGATCATGTTGTGCCTTGTACTTGAGTTGAGCTTTCAGCAAGTTCTATTCAACCTCATGATGGAGTTGTTGAATACCTTCCAGGCACTTTTGTGCTCGATCGTGATTAGAGGCTTCCTTGCTATTTTGAGCTGAGGTACGAATCACAAACTCCATGTAGAATGGACTCTACGGTAGAAATCCCAAGCAGACCTCAAAGGGTGACTTTCCAGTCGAACCATGCATTGCTCGATTAAAAGCAAACTGCAGGTATGGTATGTTTTCATCCCAGGTCTTCGGATGCTTAGAGTTAAAGCCCCTCAAGAAATGAACGATTGTTCGATTTACCATATCGGTTTGACCATTAGTTTGAGGATGAAAAGCAATACTCCTCTTTAGCTTTGTGTCCATCATCGTCCAGAGTGATCGCCAAAAGTGACTAAGGAACCGAGTATCACGATCAGACACAATAGAAGTCGGTAGTCCGAAATGTGTCCAAACGTGTTGAAAGAATACCCGAGCTACCTCTTCTCCCGTGATAGTCTTTCGACAGGGTATGAGAATAATCATTTTGGAGAACCGATCAATGATCACAAAGAGATAGTAGTTGCCACGTCAGGTTTTAGGCAATCCTCCCAAGAAATCCAATGATATGCTTTCCCATGGTCGCGATGGAACTGGCAAAGGAGTGTACAAACCTAATTTCTGGTTTGCAGGTTTCGAGATGCTGCAGAGACCATAGCCTTAAACAAAACTAGCCACATCTTGTTGCATTTGCAACCAGAACACATGTCGATGAAGATTTTGCAAAGTCTTCATAACCCCAAAGTGATCAGCAACCTTCGATGTATGCGCTTCTCGTAGCCATTGAATTCGAGGTGCTCCACGAGGTATACAAAGTAACTTGCCTTTGTACAAGAGTCCTTCTCATTGAACAAACTCTGTAGGTTTCCCTGTTTTGAGCTCAGTCAGTGCTGATCAAAAATTAGGATCTTCACTGTACATTATGGCATAGTCATCAGGACATGAGGGCTCGATTTGCATGAATGCTGATAAGCATATGGTTGTAACTGGTGGTTGTGACAACATGTCAGCCAGTTTGTTGTGTACGCCCTTCTTATACTTAATCACCAGATTGAACTGCTGCAGATACAACATCCACTTCATATGTCAAGCTTGTTATAGCTTCGATTGAGTTTGCAAATATTGCAAAGGTTGGTGGTCGGTGTGGACAACAATCTCCTTATCCAAAAGGTAACACCGCCAATGTGTTACGACCTGATGTAGTGCACGTAACTCCTTGTCGTAAGTCGGGTCACTACTACAGAAATGCTTTTCACTATCGGTTAAAAATCCACTCTACTATCGGTTCTCTTACCGATAGTGGTCGGCACGATAGTAGAGGGGCAGCACACTTCTATCGGTTCAAAAACCGTTAGTAAAACATCTACATTCCGAACGTTCACTAATCGCTATCGACTATTTCTTCTATCGGCTCGGATTTAAACTGATAGTATTGTTTACGTTTTTTCTATCGGCTCGTATATAAACCGATAGTATTGTGTAGGTTTTTTCTATCGGCTAGGATCTAAACCGATAGTAATCTAAATGTTTTTTCTATCGGCTCTTATATAAACCGATAGTATTTTGTGGACACAGTTAGTACTGGAAACTTTATTCTATCGGTTGTTATATATAAACCGATAGTATTATGTAGATACAGTTAGTACTGAAAACTTTATACTATCGGTTGTTATATATGAACCGATAGTATTGTGTAGATACACTTAGTACTGGAACTTTATACTATCGGTTGTATGAACCGTTAGTATTTTGTAGACTCGTTTAGTATGGAAACTTTATTCTATCGGTTACTGCATATGAACCGATAGTACTGTTATATTTATTCTATCGGTTGTAGTATATAACCGATAGTAATATTAGTTTTCCCTATCGGTTATGTAGTGGCACGGTTAGTACTAAATATTTACAAATATACATACAGCAATACAGAGATACATTGGATCATTCACAAATACACCAATATTTACAAATATTCAGCAATATTCACATATTGAATTTGTTCACAAATACACTAATACAGTAATATACACATGCATTGGACAGATTGAATTTATGCACATATTGATCGAGTTTATTCACAAATACATCAATGAATCTATTCACATATTGAGTTTATTCACAAATACAACAATCAACACATTCAATATATATTCACAAATACAGCAATCAACTCAAGTCAGTTACTATCGATCATTGATAGCCACTTCTTCCATGACATATTGAGCCCAAATTGTTCGCAGCTCCTTCAATTGACCCAAATGATATTTCTCTTTCAACATGGTGCTCTGCATATATGCGTGTATGAAGTTAGGATCGTACGTCACATCCAATTAAAGTTCGACTTTGAGTCAGGAAAAATGTTACCTTAGGGAATTGGGCAAAGTTTCTCCTGATCAGGTCATACATGAATCTCATGACATAGAAGCCAGATTCCCACGATTGTGGCTGCTGATGGCATTGGAAAAATTGCATATGCAAAGACATAAACCCACATTAACTCGAAAGAACTAATTAAGCTTAAATTAAAAGACTCATCATGAGTACTTCCATCCGTATTAATTACCTCATATTCTTTCCAAGAAATTGTTGTGCCCTTCGACGCGTCATGCCTCCCTCCAGCACTAGCATAATTTTTGAAAGCCCTGTATTTAATTTAGCATTGCCGGTTAATATGTTATCATTAATTAGCTAGTCAGAGAAAAATTTAAAACAACTATGTTACTTACGCATCTATGTGCCATGTGAGGGTGAAAACATGCGCCACCTTGTCGCTCATCGAATCAAGGTAATAGACATCATTCATCCATGGGCAAATGACGGTGAGGACCCAGTGGCCCCTACATTGCATATATAAGTAAACCGTTTCATACATATGTTAGGCGTAACATACAAGAATGAGTTAAATTAGTAGGAAATGCACTAACCTTTGGTGGTACGGCGCAAGGATGAACTCTCGGTCCTGCTGCGCTAGTAGTGCCCTTGATATGTATTCCTCCGCATGTGCTTGGTCGTGCTCTAGCATCGTGAGGCTTATTTTCTCTGGGTCGAGGAAACCCACCTTGTCACATGCCCTCATCGACGCCAGCCTATACATGCACCTGGATGCAAAGTAGACATTAGTAAGTAGTGCATACAAAGTGATTAGATTTATGAAACGAATTGTGATAACTTCAGACAACAGCAAACTCACAGGACTCCAGTCCGTATGATGGACATATCAAGCTCCCACCAGTTGAGGAGGTCGAACAAATCCTCGTGGGCCACTGATATGCTCCCGGGCTCACGGTGAAAATGGGCTGGCCTGAAGTGAACCAAGAAGTTGATGTGGCGACTAAACCGGGTCAGGTACCACTCGTGGAGACTTCTGGTTATTTGATCCATATTGCGCAGAAGGTACTCCGACACGAGTGGGGACCCGTTCTTGAACGTACCCGGCTGGCTTTGTTTGGCCTTGCCTTTGGCCTTGCCCTTGCCTTTGGGCGGGGAGCGAGTGTATACCTTCGAAGGTTGGGTTGTGGTGCCGCCGGCCTCATTTGATGGCGAAGGGTTTGAGGCTGTCGGAGGAGGCATGGGGGCCGAAGGAGTTCGCTCATGCGTTGTGGCGGGGGTGGTGTCCTCAGGAAGTGAGCTGGTATCCATCGTCCACTTTAAGTACAAACGCATAAGTTAGATTTTGCAAATTGAGTATATTAACTGAGTTGTAAGCTAGAATGGCTAGGGTTTACCTCCTGTAGTCTAACACCCTTCTTGGGCTACTGTATGTACGAGCCCAATGCCTCGCCAATTGTCCGCATTTCGTCCGTTGGGACGGGCAACGGAAAAGAGCTGTAGCCCGGGAGGGCCATGTCCACCTGTACCTTTGCGAATCCAGGCTCCAGAGGTACGCAGTGGATCCGGACATCCTCCCAAGACTTGTATACGACCCCGTTTGCAACCGCAACAGGTTTGTCACCTATGTTGATCAATAGGCTACAGCTCTCCGGCTTCTGCAATTTGCAACAATTATAATAGGTTAGCGAAACAATTCTAACGTAACGGGAGTGGCATCAGCCGAACTGCATATATAGCTCAAAAGTTGCAATACCTCGATCAGGTCCACGGGATCCACGTGAACCTTCGAGCCGACACTACTCGGCCTGGCAGCGTCGACCTCGGCAGTTGGATCTAAACCCTTGGACTGCACAACTCGGCTGAGGCGTTCATACTTCTCGTTCATTTGAGCGAACATGTCCGCGAATTGTGCAGTCACATCTACCCGTATCTTCTGAGATATCTCCACTTCCCTTTCCTTCCAGCTGCCAGCCTTCTTCGCCTTTTGCCCAGGCTCCAAGAAGCCTTCCTTCCATGGCACCATAGCCCCCACGGTTCGCGTCCGCCCTGGATGCTCCTTGTTCCCTAGAGCCCGGGTAAGGATGTCGTTCTCCCTATGGGGACTGAACAATCCCTCGTTCGCCTCCTTCGAGCAAGAGATCTGTTACATTGAAAGCTCTCCATTGTGAGGAATAAATATATACAAACTTGTGCGCACACTAGTGATTATAGTTAGCCAACTTACGAGTTGTTGCATGACCTCGACGTCCCTGGGGTTTGGGAACGCCACAGTCCCTATGGCCGACACGGTCCCTCTGGCCAGCCACCAGCGCTTGCATCGCTGATCGCGGATCTCGGAGAGTGGTAGGTCAGGGGAGTCGACGAAATTTGACGCCTCGTCTTCAGCCTTCTTCCACTGCTCCTCCTTCCCGGCATAGCCGCGAGAGCCGAGGCGGTGTGGGTGGTCATTCCTCCTCTGGATTGCCTTGTTCTTCTCACTGAGGGCCTTCGTACCAGAAACAAGAAAATTAATGCACCGCTGCTTACTGCATACAATGGTGTAACCAAGCAAAGGAACCATACATACCTTGAACTCAGGAGTCCCCTTCTGTTGGGCGAATTGCTCCCATACCTCCTCCGTTATGAAGGGGTACTTCTCGCATGGAGATTCGCCTTTAGCGAGGAAGGTACTGACGAGGACGCTCTTGAAGGTTTTCCACGTGTTGTTCATGTCCTTCAAGCAAGCTATCTTGGGACCATCGTCGGGGATGTTCCACTTGGCCTGTTTCAAATGGTGCATATAAGCAGGACTTACCTAATCTCTGGGATAAACCAAGGGAATGTGATTACTCAAGGGTTCAGTGATTTTGATTAATTTTAGCTTCACTTCCGCCCACAGCCTATCCCTCTCATCGGCCTTGACGTCCTTCCAGCTCTGGACGGTGATCTTCACCCTTTCCTTCGCCAACAAGCCAACATAGGAAGCATAGTGGCCGGCGTTCTTCCCGATCGGTCTCCCGAACTGGTTGAACTCACATGAAAGATCCGCGCGTTTGGCCAAACGACCCAACATCGTCGCGCCTCGCGCCTTCCTCTTGCGCTGGGACGAGGCAGCGCCATCTACGTTCGCCCTCGCCGAATCACTACTATCAGCTGAGGAAGATGCCGACATGGCTTTACCTAAAACTCCATGAACAAACCATCAATTGATATGAAGAAAGGTACATGACAAAGTTCATAACTAAAATTGTTGTGCCCTACGCTAGTCTCTCTGCATGAACATAAAGTCTGTTGAAATTTAAATGAACCAAAATTTTAGATGAACATTAGAAAATGGGAAGTAATTAACAGAAAATTCAGATTAGCAGTGCAAACTATGACATACTCTATTTCCTATCGGTTTTAAAAACCGATAGTAATCAAGTTTGTAATCAGGAAAATTTAAAAGATTAGCAGTGCAAACTATGCTAGACTCTCTGCAGGAACATAAAGTATGTTAAAATGTAAATGAACCAAAATTTCAGATGAACATAAAGTATGTTCAAATGTTAAAATGGGAAGTAATTAACAGAAAATTCAGATTAGCAGTGCAAACTAAGACATACTCTATTTCCTATCGGTTTTGAAAGGAAAACCGATAGTACTCAAGTTTGTATTCAGGAAAATTTAAAAGATTAGCAGTGCAAACTATGCTAATCTCTCTGTAGGAAAATAAAGTCTGTTAAAATTTAAATGAACCAAAATTTCAGATGAACATTAGAAAATGGGAAGTAATTAACAGAAAATTCAAATTAGCAGTGCAAACTATGATATACTCTATTTCCTATCGGTTTTTCAAGTCAAACCGATAGTAATCAAGTTTGTATTCAGTAAAATCTATAAGATTAGCAGTGCAAACTATGCTAGTCTCTCAGCAGGAACATAAAGTATGTTAAAATGTAAATGAACCAAAATTTCAGATGAAAATTAGAAAATGAGAAATAATTAACAGAAAATTCAGTTTAAGGTATTTACTATCGGTTCTAACTAAGAAACCGATAGTGGACTACACTGTATGACAAATTCTTAGTGATTTTCATCAATCTGTCATTCTCATAGCTATCAAGTTTGCTAGTGACAAATTGCTAGGAATTTTACTCTAGTTTTATATTTGTAATCCATTGAACGGGATATGAACCATTGCATACAAACTTAAGCAATACATGCGAGCGATTTGGTCAAGAACACTTACAGTCGATCGTGGAGTGGCCGGAGGCGGTGGCGCAATGCAGTGCCGGAGGCGGTGGAGAAACAGATTCTGATCGGCAATGGTGGCGCAGAGGAGCGAAGAAGCAAACGTCAGGGAATCTAGGGTTTTCCGCGTGAGTATTTGGAAATTGGAATGTGATCAGTTGCACTGGAGGGAAAATCGTGCAAGGTTATAACCTAATGTATGAATATTTACTATCGGTTCATAACCACCAAACCGATAGTACAAACATGTAAGTTAGGGTTTTCCGAATGGGCACTTTTCACTATTGGTTTTATTACACCAAACCGATAGTAAACTAAGAACAGGGGCTCATAACACAGTATAAATCACTATCGGTTATAAACAATAAACCGATAGTAAAAACATGTAAGTTAGGGTTTTCAGTGTTGGCACTGTTCACTATCGGTTTTATTATACCAAACCGATAGTAAAGTAAGAACAGGGGATAGTAATACAGTATAAATCACTATCGGTTATGAACGATAAACCGATAGTATATTTTAATTTCATATCGGTTTCACAGTTAAAACCGATAGTAAAATACAATGTTATTGACCCTAAAGGATTTCCCTTAGAAGAATTACAGATGATCTCAGTACATCATTTTGCATTGTATTTTACTATCGGTTTTATGACAATAAACCGATAGTATATGTTAATTTCATATCGGTTTGGAAGTTGAAACCGATAGTAGAATACTGTTAAATTGATCTAAAGGTATTTCCTGAAAAAATTACAGATGGGTCTCAGTACATCATTTTGCACTTGTAAAGACACCTGAAACCCCATGCAAATGACTTCCAATAATTTTGAAATAAATTAACAGTAAAGACCAATCATGGAATGAAAATTTGCAGTTTTCATATTGATTTGTGAAAAGAATCAATTATTGCTCAAATCAAGTATATACTCCAATTGAAATGAAAATTTGCATAAATGATTCTCAATGCATCACGTATGTTTTCCCAAAGAATTTTTGAAAAATGATTTGAAGAATTCTTCGATTAAAGATCCAAGTAATATACGTCACTTACATATTGCAAATTAGTCAAGAATAGTTGTCCACCCATAATCCTTCTTCGTGGTCGTCTCGCAGGTAACTTTTTTCGTCAATATCTTCGGTTGGGACAGATTGAAGGATTCCATCTAAAAATGGAGGTAGTTCATCGAACTGATCGTACTCTTCTTCATCCACAACGTCTTCGACCCCAACAATACGTCTCTTACTGTGAAGGACAACGTGCAACTTTGGGTTGGCCGGGTCAACGATGTAGAACACCTGTGTGGCTTGCTCAGCAAGTATAAATGGATCATCTTTGTGTGCGACTCTACTGAGATCGACGAGAGTAAACCCATAATTGTCGACTTTAACACCTCGAGGGATTTCAACCCATTGGCATCGAAACAGAGGAATCTTAAGTAATACATAATCGAGCTCCCATATTTCCTCAATAACACCGTAATATGAGTCGAGTGCCCTTACTGCCCTGGCATCCTCCGAAATAGCAAGTAGTGTCACTCCACTACATTGCATAGTACTCTTCTCGTCCTGAGTTCTTGTGTAAAATGAATAGCCGTTGATGTCATACCCCTGCCAAGTCCCTACAGTAAATCTAGGCCCTCTGGCCAACCATGTAACATCTTCATCTACGTCTCCCTCAGAAGCTTGCAGGACTCTATTTTCGATCCACCCAGCAAACTTCCTATTATGTTCTCTGGTGACCCAAATCTCTGGCTTCGAGGGATTCTGTTTCCGTAACATTTCCTTGTGCTCGTGTATGTATGGCTCCACCCCCGTCATGTGCTGTAAGACCCAAAAATGGGCTTTTGTATACAGATCACTAGAGGGGACGACTGCTTTAAATCCAATCGTTCCAATGCCCTGAAGCCTGCCCTCATGCCGGGACGTAGGAACACCAATTGGGTCAACCCCGGCCATATAGTTGGTGCAAAATTCGATCACCTTCTCGGTGGCATAACCTTCAATGATACTGCCCTCAGGCCGATGTCGATTCCTTACATATCCCTTCAAGATACCCATGAATCTCTCAAATGGATACATGTAGCGTAGGAACACGGGTCCACAAAACTTAATTTCTCTGACAAGGTGAACAATTAGATGGACCATAACATCAAAAAAGGATGGAGGGAAATACATCTCCAGCTGACAAAGAGTGGTAGTCACATCGCGTTGCAAATCGTCCAGTCCATCCATATCAATTACCTGCAAGGACACAGTTGCAGCAAATATTCAGATTTAAAAAATCTGACAAGTTCCACGAATGGAGCTAATTAACTTGCTAGGAGTACACGCCTACGTACCTTGCCAGATATTGTGTTGAAGAAATAACATAGCTTTGTAATTGTCTCTCTGACTTTGACTGGGAGAATGCCTCTGATAGCAATGGGAAGCATTTGTGACATCAGTACATGACAATCATGGGACTTCATACCAACCAGTTCCAAGTCTTTCAAGTTTTTTCAAGTTCGCAGAATACCCGCATGGAACTTTGACACCATGTAGGCACTGACAGAGTTCTGTTTTTTCTCTTTTTGACAAAGTATAGTAGGCCGGGGGGAGGTATGTCCGCTTTCCCTTCTCCAACGGTGCAAGCTCAGTCCTTATGCCCATGTCGAGCATGTCACGGCTAACGTTGATGCCATCTTTTGTCTTTCCTGGAATGTTCAACAACAAACCAGTCAAACTGTCACAAACATTTTTCTCTACGTGCATGACATCAATGCAATGTCGAACTTGTAAGTGCTCCCAATATGGCAGATCCCAAAGAATCGATCTCTTCTTCCAAACATTTTGTCCTGGAGGTTTAGAACATTTACCGAACTCAACTTTGATGTCCTTCACGCGCAAGTAAAGCTCCTTACCAGTCACAAACACTGGGGCTGATCCTTTCTCAGGCTTCCCATTGAATGACTTCCTCTTCTTACGGTAGGCGTGATGCATCGGAAGGAATCTGCGGTGACCCATGTACACTGTTTTTCTGCAGTTCGATAACCACATGCTTTCAGTTTCATCCAGGCAAATAGGACAAGCCTTGCCTTCTTTCGTACTATACCCCGACAAATTTCTATAGGCCAGGAAATCATTTATGGTGCAAAATATCATGGCCCGCAACATGAAATTCTCTCGCTTATGTGCATCCCACACCCGCACCCCTTCGCTCCACAATTTATGTAAGTCCTCGACTAATGGTGATAGAAACACGTCAATATCATTCCCGGGTTGTCTGGGTCCTGAAATTAGTAACGACATCATGATGTACTTACGCTTCATACATAACCAAGGAGGAAGATTGTAGATGCATAAAAGAACCGGCCAAGTGCTATGTCGACTGCTCATATTTCCGTGTGGATTCATACCATCCGTACTCAGCCCAAACCTTATATTCCTCACTTCGCCGCCAAACTCACCGAATGTTCTGTTAATGTTTCTCCATTGAATAGAATCAGCTAGATGTCTTAGTTTTCCGTCTTGTTTCCGACCTTCAACATGCCAACGCAAGTACTTCGCATCTTTCGGATTTGCAAACAGCCGTTTCAATCTGGGAATCACAGGCAAATACCACACAGTTTTGGCCGGAGGCCCTTTCTTTACCTCATCACATCCATTGTGATAAATTCTGTCCCCATGCTTATACCGCGATGCACCGCATCTTGGACAAACATGCAAATCCTCGTACTCGTTACGGTACAGAACACAATCATTTGGGCATGCATGTATTCTTTCGATTTCCATTCCCAACGGACACAATAGTTTTTTGGCCTGGTAAACCGATCTGGGCAACTCATTTCCCTCTGGAAGCATGTCCGCTAACAGATCTAATAGCGCCGTGAAACTCTTATCGCTCCAACCGTTGCTTGCCTTCAAGTTATATAATCTCAACACAGAAGACAACTTTGTAAATTTTGCACATCCGGGGAACAAAGGCTTCTCAGAATCAATAATTAATTTCTGAAATTTAGCTAAATCGTTTTCGCTGTAGTCTTCTTCTACATCACGTAACATTTCATCTAAATTGTCGTCATCTACATGGACTTCCGAATGAACATTACCAATGTTTTGATCATGATCATCATTACTGCAATCCACTTCCGGGTGCTGCTGAGTGGTAGCGGTAGTGCTCGTTTCCTCAAGATCTTCACCATGCCATATCCAACGGGTATAGCGTGCGTTAAAACCACGACGAATCAAATGACTCCTAATCTGATCAGAGTTGCCGAACCTTTTTAAGTTCATACAATCTATACAAGGACAATGCATATCTTTCTCTCCCTTCTTCGCCTTTTCTTGCTGAGCAAATTTAATAAATCCATTTACACCCTCCAAATACTCAACAGTAGTACGTTTTATTCCATACATCCAATATTCTCGGTCCATCTACAATTATTTCACAAAATTGACAAATTCAAATAAATAATTAATGACTCAGGGCATGCATATATGCATGAAACATAATTAGCTAGGTCATATGTGTGTACATGAGCTGCTTAATTACATTAAATGGATTTGTATATATAAAACCTTAATTAACTTGATGCATGCATTAATTGGAAGAGCCAGCTAGCTAGCTGCTTAAATTCAGCAAGCTATAGCTAGCTAGCCAACCCAGCCTTCTAGCTAGTTTGGAGATACATGTATCTAGTTTAATGAATTGCAAGTAGAGAGAGAGAGGGAGAGTGTGAAAGAGTGATCGAGAGAGAGAGAGAGGTGATGAGAAGATGACAATACCGAGAGGGATGGAAATATGATCAACCTCTCAGCTAGCTTCTCCAGATCACTCTAGCTTGGAGTCGTGCGGGGCTGAAATGATTCCAACATGCAGAGCGCAGAGCAGGGGTCGACCTAATTAAGTTGTCCAATTTTACTATAGGTTCAAAAACATAAACCGATAGTAAAATAAGGTCCCCACTGTCATAACCATTAGTTTATATGAAGTCATTTTACTATCGGTTTGTTTTATATAACCGATAGTACTGTTTAATATATTGTATCGGTTAGTACAGTAATAACCGATAGTAAAAAGTCAGTAATTTCACTATCAGTTACCCGAGAAAAACCGATAGTACTATGTAATATATTATATTGGTTGGTACAGTACGAACCGATAGTATAAAGTGAGTAATTTTACTATCTGTTACGACAAAAAACCGATAGTACTATTTTAATATATTATATCGGTTGGTACAGTAATAACTGATAGTATAAAGTGCGCAATTTTACTATCAGTTAAAAATGGAAAACCGATAGTACTATTTAATATATTATATCAGTTTGTACAGTAATAACCGATAGTATAAAGTGCGCAATTTTACTATCAGTTAAAAATGGAAAACCGATAGTACTATTTAATATATTATATCGGTTTGTACAGTAATGACCGATAGTAAAAAGTATTTGCATTTCACTAACGTTGGACTAGTGTGTAACCGATAGTAAAATGATGGTTTTCCGCCGCTGTCGTCCTATTCTATCGGATTTTTCCTAGATTACTTATAACCGTTAGAAAATAAGGGTTAGTGGAATGCACTTCTGTAGTAGTGCAAGAAACGAGACTCGATCAGTGCGAAAAGTGCACTTCTCGAAGTTACCAAACAAACGTGCTTCTCTCAAAGCATTAAAAACAGCACGTAAATGTTCGAGATGTTCAGAAAGTGACTTGCTATAGATCAAGATATCATCAAAATAGACCACCACAAATTTACCAATGAAAGGACGAAAGACCTCGTTCATCAAGCGCATGAAAGTACTAGGTGCATTAGTCAATCCAAAAGGCATTACTAGCCACTCATATAAACCGAACTTGGTCTTAAAAGTAGTTTTCCATTCGTCTCCCAATTTCATTCGAATTTGGTGGTACCCACTGTTGGATCAAGGATGCCGACTAGAAGGGGGGGGTGAATAGGAGGCTTAAAAACTTTAAAGCTTAAAACAAATAAAAGCAAATCAAGAACAAATAATATAATCAAGGGGAAAAGAGAATGAACACCACAATTTTTACCGAGGTATCGGAGACTCGCCCAGTCTCCACTAGTCCTCGTTGAAGCACTCAAGTCACTTGAGTTTTGCCTCAATACTCACGAAGAGTATTATCCACTAAGGTTGCTCCTTGTCCACTCCGGAAAGGCGAGCACCGATGCCTTGTACAAGCTTGCCGAGCCTCTCCAACAATCTCCGTTCTGGAGAGGTCAACGGCCACGCCTCCGAACCGTCTAGGTGAGGGCGCTCACCAAGAGTAACAGGCAGCGAGGTCTTCTCTAGACCTCCAAACACGCACCGAGAAGCTAAGTGAATGCAAATGCAAAAGAACTGAAACTCTCGGTGGATCGGAAAGCACTCGACTTGATCAAAAAACCAAGATTTTGAGTGGAAAACTAAAGCTCAAGAGTATATAAGAAATGCTACTGCTTGTTGTATAAAATTCATGCCCAAAGCCCCTTTTTATAGCCTCAAGAATCAAATGAACCGTTGGAGCTAGGGCTGAAAATCAGCAACCCAAACTGACAGTCAGTTAGCCTAACTAACAGTCAGTTTAGTGCATAACGGCCGACAAAATTTACGGATGAAACTTTGCTAGCCGTTCGTGGTCGTTTAAGGAAAGCTGAAACCCACAACTGATAGTCAGTTATGCAAACTGACAGTCAGTTCGACCACAAACTTAACCAAAATCAAATAGAAACTCAGTTAAAAGCACTGTGGTCGAAACCCCAACTGACAGTCAGTATGGACAAACTGACAGTCAGTTTAGTACAAAAAATTTGAGCCCAAAATACACCCTCTCTGGACAATTGTCAGTTAACACGAACTGACATTCAAATTGACAGTCAGTTTAGCAAACTGACAGTCAGTCTGAACAAAAACAGAGATAACTTTAAATCCAGAAATCCAAAAGAGGTGTTTAATAGCTCGTTTGAAAGATAATTTCAAGGGCTACATTTTTGTCAACAGAAGTAAAAATCAGATCTACATAGATCTTTTTGAAAATTGCAAATACTCTTCTACTATCAAAAACTGAACTGAAAAACCAGATTTTTCAAATAAGTTCAAAACCAAATCCAACCAAAAAGATGCAATGCAATGACCTAGGTTTTCTCGGTTTGTGTTGGAGATAAAGAGAGGACTTTCACCACCCCTCTTTATAGTATGGTTAAAGCTAAAAACAATTTTCCTAACCGATCATCTCCAAACGCCGAGATCGGTAAAAATAAAATACGGATTACCTTAGGTCCTTTGCTTTTTCACGTTTTGCGTCTTATCTTTGCTCTTGTGCATCTTGTGCTTCACTTCAAGTCGGGTTCATCTTGACCATCTTGTATTTCTTCCCGAACAAACTCTATATCAACAATCTCAGAAGCATAATTAGTCCAGAACACTTTGTTTTCATTAATCATCAAAATTAGGGTTAGGCATGATGGCCTAGATGCAACACCCACTATGCAAGTCAACTTTTGAGAAGATAATAGAACCACTTAACTCATCAAGCATGTCGTCTAACCTAGGAATAGGATGACGATACCTTATTGTGATATTGTTAATGGCTCTACAATCCACACACTTGAGCCAACTACCGTCTTTCTTAGGAACCAAAAGAACAGGAACAGCACAAGGACTAAGGCTTTGTCGTACGTACCCATGGTCCAAAAGCTCTTGGACTTGTCGTTGAATTTCGTTAGTCTCCTCTGGATTGGTCCTATATGCATTACGGTTTGGCAACGTTGCTCCCGGGATCAAGTCAATTTGATGCTCAATACCTCGAATAGGTGGTAGTCCCGGGGGCACCTCAGCGGGGAACACATTGTCATACTCCTGTAAAAGGTTAGTAACAGCAGGTGGAAAAGAGACAGGCATATCATCAAATGAAAACAAGGTCTCTTTACATATCAAAGCAAAGCATGACGGTTCAGCAAGATCATATTTTGTAGCAAGCAAAACACCACCCTTCAATTTAATTCCCTTAGTCTTAGAAGAAGGTACATTCTTATCTTTCTTATGCGGAAAAACAGTTTTAGCTACTTTCTCATTTTCAGATTCTGTGGTTTTCTCTTTCTTCTCATTTGCAAGTCTTTCCCTATCAAAATGCACAATTTCAGATGGAGTCATGGGAAGCAAGGTTATTTTCTTTCCTTTGTGCATGAAAGTGTACCAATTATTTCTACCATGATGAGTTGCATTAGTGTCATATTCCCAAGGTCGGCCTAATAAAAGTGAACATGCTTGCATAGGCACTACATCAAAATCAGCAACATCATGGTATGAACCAATGAAAAATGGTACTCTTGCGGTTTGCGTTACCTTAACCTTACCGCTGTTGTTGAACCATTGAACATGATATGGTTGGGGATGTGGTTGTGTGTTCAAGCCAAGCTTCTTGACCAGATCAGAACTCACCAAGTTGTTGCAGCTCCCACCATCAATGATTGTTCGGACACGCCGGTCGTTGACGACGAGGAACATTTGAAACAAGTTGTGGCGTTGGGCTCGCTCGGCTTGCTTCATTTGAGTACTAAGGACCTGCTGGACAATGATGGTCCGGTATTCTTGTGTGGCTACCATACCCAAAGCCTCCCCATCATCATCATGTTCGGATTCATCATCAACATTACCTGCAAGGTTAGCTGCAAGAGCATATTCATCTTCAACATCAGAAGCACTAACATACCCACCATCGTCTGTCGCAATGTAAGCTCGCTGACTTGGGCAGTCCTTCATGACATGGCCCATCCCCTTGCAACGGTGGCATATGATACCTGTTGTACGTCCCATGGAGGAAACAGATGAAGACGACTTCCCTGGTGCCTGCACATTAGAAGTTTTGCTTACCTCGGGTGTACGTGGCGGTGGTAACGGTGCTACTGAACGCGCCCTACTGGTCGAGGGGGCAGTAGACCGAACAGCAGGAGGTGGCTCTGATTTGGTTTACGCCTGTCTTGGGGTGAAGGTACTACCAAAGTTGCTCCGTGGCCGCTGTTGTCATCCCTGCAATTCTTTTTCTGCCAAAACAGCAACCTGGAACAATCTATTGACATCATGATAGTCCTTGTAATCAATAATATTTTGTATAGCATGCCTTAACCCCCCATAGAAACGAGCCATTTTATCCTCAGTTTCCTCTACCTCACAATGCAACATGCCTATTTGAAGCTCTTGGTAGTACTCCTCTACCGATTTGTTACCTTGATCTAAGCGTTGCAATTTTTTACGCAAATCACGTTTAAAGGAAGGAGGCACAAATCTAGCGCGCATTTGTCTCTTCAGATCATGCCAAGTACCAGGATGTGCGTTAGACTTTACTAGTTCATTCCACCAAATTATAGCAAAATCCTTGAACTCACTAGTGGCTTGTCTAACTCTATGAATTTCAGGAACAAGATGGGAGTTAAATTTTTGTTCAATCTCCATTTCCCAAACTAAATACACCTCAGCATCATATGTACCAGAAAAAGAAGGTACAGTAAACTTAACTTTAGCAAATGGATCATCATTGCGATAGTTATTATTACCATTGTTACCTCTCATACCTTGACGATTTCGGTTGAAGCGCTCTAAGTCATGTGCCGCACGTCGCATAGCGGGTTCATTGCGAGGTGCCACATGTCCCTCTACATCATCATCGTGCTCCTGGGCTGCATCATTTTGCTGTTGTTGGACAGTAGGTGGGCGGTTCTCGATCACCTAAACCCTGTCATCAAGCTGGGCAACACATCGTTCCAATCTTTCAATACCTTTGGTTATCGCTTCCATCATGGTTTTCAGCTCAGCATGAAGGACACACTCGTTGTCCTCTTTATCAGATCCTGCCATGATTAGTAGAAAGTAGAAGAAACACAAGAAGTATTATCCCTACAAACTACCAGGTTCAGACAAGTGGATTCACACCCTCTCAAGCTTCTTACCACGCTCTTGCAAGGTTCTTACCAACGCTGCAGAAGGTACAACCGGTGGCTGGTTCGTGATATCGTGATGAGCTTAAGTGTAACAATTGCAAGGTTGAATCCTGTTCTGATAGAAAGTATGTGGAGCTTGGAAGGCAGTTATGGTAGCAAAGGTTAGCAATAATTGAAATCAGAATGCTAAGTTGAATAAGTGTCCAAAGAACCCACTAGTGTTGCTAGCCTAAATGCGCCCCTAGAACTGTTCAAGCAAGCAAAGACAACAAGGTAACAAATGGAAACAGCAAGATGATAGCAAGGACAATCAATATTGAAGCAATTCTGATCCCAAAGATAGCAAGTATGGCAAGTACAAACCCCCGGATTTTTTTTATTGCGCGGCTCTTTTCTGTGCGCTGCCTCTTTTTGAAATTTTTTTTGTTTGATTTTTCTGATATTTTTTTCAAGTTCAGCAACACAGAAATATGGAAACAAAGCAGGTTCCCCTCAATTTGCTCCAAAAACTATGCTAAAACTTCCGGGGCCGAATACTCGATCTTCCAGAGGGATTTTGGCCTCCGAAATTTTGCCGAAACCAAAAAAGTTGGTAAAATTCAAGTGTAACTTTTCGTTAGCTTCGAAACGAGTGGTCGTGGAGCTCAAACGGAGTTCGGATGCAAAAGTTATAGCCGTTTTAGTGAAGGTGCTGCGGACCAGGGTTTCTGGGCAATGCGAACTTTCGGTTTCGCAAGTTGGGAACGTGACAGTGGGTTGGCGGGATGAACAAAGGGGAGGCTAGCGATGCAGGGCGTTTGACACAAGGCAGTTTGTGACCTATCTAGGGTTTTTGAAGTGGGACAGTAACACAAGGCTACTAGCGGGGGCAAACCGAGAAGGACTCGATTTGGTTTTCTGGATGTCTGGCGGTGGTAGGACGGACGATGCAACGGGGAGGTGATGGACAGAACTACGAACACAATCTAAACCAGCAACCAGACGATGAACTAAGGACACAAACTCAACAACGCTAACTGAAAGCAAAGATATCGAAGGCTCGAAGTGGTTTGGACAGTGGAAGACTATGACCTAATTTTTTTTTTTGGCTTTTTTCTGGACGATGGGTAAAACGATGAACAATAAACAGATGGGATATGAGATACCTGACGGGCAACCGGAGCTCTGATACCACTTGATGAGGAACGGGGTCCCGATCTTCCGACAAGTAGGGGATAGTTCGATTGGTGGAGACTCGACGTTGACGACCCGACTTTCGACCAGAACCGATCTAGGCCTGCAATCGTTACACCAATGCTCCGTTCGTTATCAACCATACCGAGGCGCGGTTGAACTAGCCACGAAGGCCTGTTCCTGCAAGTGAATCGAAGAACACGTGCAAGAACACAGAAGAAGCAATCTCGAATTGCAAGTATGTATTAAGATCACGAAGTGTTGGGGTTCCACAAAACGAAAGACGGCGAACTACGACAGCAGAAAAATTCTAAGCAAAACCCAAGTCTAACAATGACGGCTACAAGGTTTTAATATGCGAGAGGGGTGGCGTCTAGGGTTTGGGGCGCACCCCCCCCCCCCACGCGGGATACACGGGCCGAGCCCCAATAGACAGGTGACGCAGCACCGCACGACCCAACAGAATCTGGTCTCCACTTGTTTTGACGATTGTGATTGACTCAAAAGGATTTTGGACATGGGACTAGATCCGTTGGAAAGGTCTCGTCGAGGGATTCTCCGTAATGTACTTGAACGCCCCAAACGGAGTTCGTATGGATCTGCTACGCCCGTTTGAAGACAGGCTACTCCACCGTGGCCGACCCAGACTCCAGCTCGCGGTAGACTTGATTCCCGACCCGTCTTGGTGCAAAGTGACACCCTCGCTGATCAACACCATGATTCCTGAGCACAAGCACAATATTATTAGGTAGTAACTCGCTCTTGTCAATATTCTCTCGTGTACTAAGAAACGAGCTCACCTGGTGATTTAGTTGACGTGCACGTGCCCTTGTTATTGGTCCTTGCACAACGGGTGTTGGAAGAATGGACGCATCGTTAGGGGTGATGTCCTCATCAAGCTGCCTGCTCACCATCCCATCACTGCCGCTATTCGTTTCGCCTAGTCGTTTCGCCGGCACAAGTTCCACTGTTGCAACATCGCCAACTCCGTCCTGTTCCTATAAATAGCTGCGCACGACCAGCTTTACCTTCATCACTTCTCTCCAGAGCTTCCTTAGCCATTAAATCATCGCCTTCTTCGTCTTCATCTTCTTCTCCAGCGAGCCGCCGAGGAGGAGCACGACGCCAGATCAACCTACTGCACCAAGTCCCAAATTGACTCGACCAGTAAGTTCCTCCTGTTCACCTCATCGTGCTGTAGCCTTTAATCGAACTCCGGTGGACCTCCACGCCGGTGATAGCCAGGATTCTAATTTGCCCTGTTCTGGCAATTGAACTCACTCCCGTCCAAATTAGCCTTCCCTGTAGTAGAACCAATTTATCACCAAAGCTTTTTGAGCAAACCTATCTAGCCAGAATTTAAATTGGAGCCCTAATTGAAGTTCTTCATTTCTTCACGCGCCATCGAGGACAGCTCATGTCGCCGGCCCGCTCCACCGAGTCTCTGACTAAATTGACTGCACCAACTCACTCCTTGTATCCCATAGATGGTGTAGCTGAGCCCGATCATCCTGCATTTCCCTAAACCAGCATTGCCTCTTTTGCCTTCGTTCCCGAGTCCGGTGTCAACGCCGATGAGCCCCAAACCTCAACCGCAACCAAATTCTTCGCTCCAGCACCATCAGCACCACCTCAGGAGCAAAAGCCCTCGATTAATTTCTTGTTCCATCGATCCTTGTGCTTTCTCACTGTAGCTCGCTCTTGTTCATGAAGGCCGAGTTCAACCTTGCCGTTCGCCGTCGTCCAGCCACCATCTCCAAATTAACTTCGCCAGCAACTTCACCTTGATCTCGCCTACCCATTTGACAAGGTTGGCAAAGCAACGCTTGAACAAATCAATCAAACACCCAAAACCTAGATCCTGCCAATGCATAGACACTCAATTCACTGTGCACAGGGTTCTTTTTGCAAAAATCCTTGAACTTCAGGACTTTTCTACCATAACCAGTTTTTCAAACAGTTGCCTTTTTCAATTTTGCACCAAATTCCTTAAGAAAAACTTCTTTTGTCAACTGGAAATTCTCTAAACCATTCCTATGCCATTCTTTGACGCTGCCTAGCTGCGAACCGAATGTCAATCGGCTGACATTCGCTGTTTTTGAGCAAACCAGCCGCGAACCCAATGTCAATATTGCATTGAAACCCTAATAACCTTTACTACTTAATTTTAGCCCAGATTCCTTGAAACTCTAGGGTTTTGACTCAGTTCAGCCAGCAAGCTTAATCGACTTTAGCATCGTTCAGTTATTCTTTTAAAGCATATCTGCATATAGATCATAAAACATTTTAATATATTTGTAATCATTCTGTGTTTGATTTGTTGCTGAGTAGATCTCGAGCCAGAGTTTGAGGACGTCAACGCCAACGCAGCATCAGCAGTGGAATTCTATGACACAGAAGGCAAGTCATATTCTTGAACATCTTGAACCTATATTTTAAGAAATTGTTAAGACATTACCTTCACTATAAGTAATAGTTGCATGTGATTAAATGAGAAAAGTACGATGTGGCAGTACTAGGCTAAATGCCAGTGAAATGTAATGAGATTCTTTATGAATAATTAAACTGTGAGCCACAACTATTATATATGTATTTATGTATATTCATGAAATAAAACCCTAGCCGTGACCAGAGTTTGTTGGTATGGAATGGTGGTGGCACTAGATGTGCATGGGTTGTGGGATGATCTGGTCATTGGCATATAAGGACTAAAAAAAGGAAAGTCCGTTCTACGAGGATGGAGGGCGATTTTGGAGGCGATCTTGGAGGTGATGGGTACTTCGATGGTTCTTCTCTGGATGGTGGCCCTAACTGGAGATTGGAATTTGCCAAGTGGTCGTTGGAACAGAGTAGAGAATGGACTATTGTTAATAGGAAACCTCATGTGGCTTTTAGAAGCAATTCTTATTCCGTTGGCAAAGTTAAGGAGTTTTTCAAAGATGGTGCTTTTTTGAGCAAATCTTCTTTAGATTCTAGACAGGCTAGTCGTCATCCTAGTAATTTTGTCTCTGTTTTGGAGAAGCCTCCTCTTCTTGCTAGTCGTCATTCTCAGCAGTCTGAATTGGTTTGTTTCAAGTGCCTGGCTCCTGGGCATTTTAAGAGGAATTGTACTTCTTCTGTGAGATGTTCTGGGTGTTTCAATTATAGGCATCTTCATATATTCTGTTTTAAGCGAAAGAAGTCTAATCACTTTTTTGTTCCAAAGGGTGCCTTGCTCAAGGCCTAGTTGTCTAGGCAACCGATTGATATTCTTGCTTCAAAACGGGTTATTGGTTCACCTAATGAGTTTTCTTTTGGATTATCAGAGAGCCACCTTGGTAAACGAACAGAGGAGAGGATTGATTTGATTGTCACTAATAGCTTCTCTGATTTTTTTATTAAATTAAATGGTTGTAGTGGGACTTCATCTTCTAAGTTTTCCTCCTGGTTGCTCTAGTTTTTCTTCCTCTCCTGCTATGGCAAACTTTTGAGTTGATCCCGTCCCTTTCCTTAGAAATGGATTATAAGAGGTGGTTGTTCCTGATAGACCTCTTAGAACTAGGTGCATTTCCTCTAGGGTGGAATCCAATGAAGCTGTGGCGGTGGCAGCTCTTGCCCCTACTGCTAATCATCCTCGGCAAGTTGTCACCAATTATTTTCATAATGAGACAGGAATGCACGTTCAAGTCTCACCGTCTGCTCTAGGGACGGCATCTTCCATGGTGCGTTTTGCTTCTGCTCTTGAGAGAGACATGTTTTTGAAGACTTTCTCCTTTTCCTTTCCAAACATGATGAGGGCCCTAATCAGAGGTAGAAAAGTTTTAATCAGTATGTTTGGCTCATGCTTCTCAATTTTCCTTTGGATTTCTGGTATGTGCATAATCTAGCTAAAGCTGTTTCAACTTTTGGTCATCTGAAGGAATGGGATAGAGGCTTTCAAATGGACAGTAATTGGTCTCATATTATGATTAAATGTCTTGTTACTGATTTGATTGACATTCCCCGTTTCTTGGTGATTATTGAGCCAAATGAGAACTTGGGAAAAAGTTGAACTGTTCAGGTTGTCATTTGCTTTGTTCGTCACACTGAAGCTTTGAATGGCGATGAAGATGATCCTGAGGATTTCTTCCAGGTGGTCTTAATGTCAATGCGCATCATGAGGATGATGATGATCAAAATGAGGATGTTAACAAAGAGGCTGATGAGGAAGAGGACGACCAAGTTCAGGACCTGCATGGAGAGGATGGAGACCCTCATTGGGATGCCTTAGTGCCTCATTTCCAAGATGATGCTAATAATTGGCAGCAAGAGGATGTTGAAATGCAGGAATCCAATGGCTCTCTGTCTTTCTCAGAATCCTCTGATTCTTCTGTCTGTGGTGTGCTCTGCCAAATGGCTGTTAAGTCTGTTTTGCCTTCTTTTTTGCCTTCTGTGAGTTGGTGGTTTACGTCCGCTTCCTTATCATTTTGGACTTTCAATCAGTGGATTTTAAGTTCTCTTCTATGTTTGAGGGTATCTTGGACTCTCTTTAATCAGGAGGCTTCTAGAGTGACGGTTTGTGGTAGCTCCTGGAGGTTGGTGCTGAAGAGACCAAAACCTTTTGTTAAGCATTTGAAGTGTTCTAGAGATTTCTTGAAGAAGCATGTTGCCCCTGTTTCTTCAGCTTCACTTAGGAGGAGTCCGAGATTAGCAGCAAAATTCCAAGACTTCAAGCCTTTAGCGATGCCTTCTCTTTCTCTGGAGATGATTCAAGTTCTTAGCGCGAATTGTGGGTTGCCAGCTGAGTTGTTATCAGCCGATAACTTTCAAGGTCCTATAATCGAAGAGCATGATGATTGAGCTGGCTATTGTTCTGATGGTGTTTGTGCGGTTTTGAACGTGGAGGCTTGCTATGACCTTGTTTGGTCCTTTTGGGTTTCTAATTCTGGTCGTATGGGCTACTCTGTTTTTTGCTTGGTGGTCGAGTGTTGTTACCTTTGAATGGTCTTTCTTTTTGTTGTTGACTTTGGCTCTATTTGGTCTACAGTTTGTCTATTGCATTGTGTGTAATAGAAGTGTTGGCTGCTATTTTCATCTAAATGGATAATGCCAAAACTTTCTCTTTTCTTAACTGGAATGTTAGAGGTCTAAATTCTTTTGCTAAGAAACATGATGTTTATAATAAGGCTAAAGAATCTATATGTTGTATTATTTGCCTTCAAGAGACTAAATTGGAGGTCGTTGACCATCTCTTAGTGAAAGCTTGTTGCCCCAAGTTCTTCAGGAATTTTGAGTTCCTTCCCTCTGTTGGGGCTTCTGGTGGTCTCCTAACGATTTGGAATTCAAAATTCGTTCAAGGAAAGGGGGTGTATAAAAATAAATTCTCTTTGACGGTGGAACTGTTTCATAAGCTGTCCGGTTTAACGTGGGTGATTACGAACATCTATGCTCCTTGCTCCCCTCGGGGTAAATTGAAATTTATTAGTTGGTTTAGGAATATCGTAATGCCGGCTCATTCCAACTGGTTGATCACGAGTGATTTTAATTTGGTTAGATCAGCTTTTGACAGGAGTAGGGGTCGTATTAATTTACAAGAATTGGATGCATTTAATTCTGCTATTAATTATCTACAATTGGAAGAGATTCCTTTCAAAGGAAGGAGATTTACTTGGTCAAACATGCAGGTTAATCCTTTATTGGAAAAACTGAATTGGTTTTTTGCTAATGGGGATTGGATTGAGGCATTTCCAAATTCTTCTGTCTCTGTTCTAAGCAGATCTACGTCGGATCATGCGCCGTGTGTGATGAATGTTAATTCTATGTTTCCTTTGGGGCATATTTTCAAATTTGAGAATCATTGGATTAACTGGGTGGGCTTTAAAGAAGCTGTCTTTTCGGCCTGGAACTCGGTCCATGGTGAAGATAATATTGCTAAATCAATTGTTTTTAAATTCAAGTTACTTCGGAAGATTTTGAGGTTGTGGAGTAAGAGAACTTCTCAGTTCAAAGTCTGGATTGATAACTCCAATTTGATGATAGATCTTTTAGATGGGTTGGAGGAGTAAAGGACTTTAAGTATCATGGAATTCAAATTCAGGATTATTTTAAAATCTCATTTGAAGCATCTCTTGAAAGTTGACAACGAGTACTGGAGACAAAGAGGTAAATTCAAATGGGCTAAATTTGGGGATGAGAATACCAAATTTTTTCATGCAGTTGCTTCAAAAAATTTCAGAAATAACTTTATTTCTTCCTTGAAGATTGATTCTACTAATTCTATTAATTCTCACCTTGAAATGGCTGATTACTTATGGTCTTCTTTCAAAGACAAGCTTGGTTCATCTAACTTCACTTCCATTGATTTTAATCTTGAAGAGCTTCTTTTGGATTTTAAGGGTGACTTTTCACCTTTAGAAGCTCCTTTCTCTCATGATGAGATTGATAATTGTGTTTCCCAGCTTCCGAAAGACAAGAGTCCTGGGCTCGATGGTTTTAATGGTCAATTTTTTAAAGCATGCTGGGGAATTATTAAGCGATATTTTTATAAACTTTTTCAGAATTTTTATGAAAATGATGTGGACCTTAGAAGACTTAATTCTTCTTGGATTATTCTTTTACCTAAAAAAGAAGCTCAGTTAGTTAATGATTTTTGATCTATTTCGTTGGTTAATAGTGTCATCAAATTAGTTACTAAGATTTTGGCTTCTAGACTTCAGAGTGTTATTAAGAACACTATTCATTAAAATCAATATGGGTTTATTCGGGGAAGATCCATTCAAGATTGTCTAGCCTGGATGTTTGAGTATTTGCATATCTGCAAAGTTGAAAAATCTCCAACTATGCTGCTCAAGCTGGATTTTGAAAAAGCTTATGACACCATTGAACATAAAGCTATTTTGGCGGTTATGAAGGCTAGAGGCTTTGGTAACAGATGGTTAAGTTGGATCTCTTCCATCCTGCATTCGGGATCTTCTAATATCCTTCTTAACATTGTCCCTGGGAAAATTTTTAATTGTGTGAGAGGAGTTAGACAAGGTGATCCTCTGTCTCCTCTTCTTTTTGTCTTGGTGGCTGATCTTCTTCAGAGTATTTTGAATAAGGCCAACAGTAAGGGGATTTTGGATTTACCTATCGCTAATCTTCACTCTCAAGGATTTCCTATTATTCAATATGCTAATGACACTTTAATTATTCTCAGAGCCTCTGCTAAAGACATTTTTTTGGTTAAAGCTTTGCTTCAAACTTTTGCTACAAACTTTTGCTAAGTCTATGAGGTTGAAGGTTAATTTTGATAAATCCTTCTTAGTCCCTGTTTGCTGCGACCAGGAGAAATTGGTCAATTTGGCTGGGATTCTTGATTACAAAGTTGGATCATTTCCTTTTACCTATTTAGGTTTGCCTCTGGGTACCTCCAGGCCAAAGGGCTCTGAGTTTGAAGGTTTGGTTAATAAGATTGAGCGGAGATCGACGGGTTGGCATCTCTCTTTTCTTTCAAGAGGAGGAAGGTTAACTTTGCTAAATTCAGTATTATCTTCCTTGCCTATGTTCTTTATGAGCACTCTTAAGATTCTGGATAATTCAATTGCTAGGATCGATAGAATTAGAAGAGCTTTCCTTTGGAAGGGAAATGATTCGTGTTCTGAAGGAAATTGTTTAGTTGCATGGTCACAAATTTGTAGACCTAAAAGAAATGGAGGATTAGGAGTTTTGAACCTTAGAATGCAAAATTTAGCTCTTTTGATGAAATTCCTATTTAAGTTCTTTAACAAAAAGGACATTGCTTGGTGCAATCTGATTTGGGAATTTTACGACCCGCATAAGTTACCACAGTGGGCCTTTGCTATTGGTTCTTTTTGGTGGAAAGATGTGCTTCTTAATATTTCGCTTTTCCAAGGTCTATTTCATTGCTCATTTGGTATTGGTTCTATGTGTATTCTTTGGACTGACTTGTGGCATTCTAATGTTCTTCCTCATGTATGGGCGGAGTTATATTCTTTTGCTAATCAAGAGATTTCAGTCAGTAGCTTTGTGAACTTGGTTGAGTTGGAAGATCTTTTTTCTCTCCCTTTATCTCCTACTGCGCATCAACAGTTGTTGCTTTTGTCAAGCCTTCATCATGAACTTCAGCAATTAGATCATAATGAAGATGTTTGGACTTTCTTTGGAACTTATCAAGGGAGATATTTAACAAATAAGGTTTATCTGTCTTTATCGGGTCAAGGGATTATGCATCCCATTTTTTCCATGTGTTGGAAGAATAGTTGCCTTCTCAAGCAGAAGATCTTTTTTTGGATTTTTTTTGCATAGAAGATTGCATACTAAAGACTTTCTGATGAGGAAGCATTTCAATTTGACTGATCAGGAGTGTGTTTGCTGTTTGGAAAATGCGTTGGAATCTCAGCTCCATCTTTTCTTTCTTTGCCCTTTTGCTATTGCTTGTTGGAGGCGTATTGGCATCTTTTGGACTCTTGAAGATAACATCTGGGATATGTTATTAGAAGGATATAAGTACTTTCCCGTCATTAAAGATTTCTATTGGGAAGTAATTATTTCAGTTGTTTGGTCCTTATGGAAATTCAGAAACAAAGCTATTTTTCAGAGCTCTTTAGGTTTGAGGGAGGACTGGTTAAAGCTTTTCATCTCCGACATTGAGCTCAGTATTCATCGAATTAATTCTAATGCTAAAATGGGTTTATCCAGATGGGTTGCTCTTTTGTAATTTTCTTTTCTTTTCTGGCTGTTTGGCTTTTTGGTGACTTTTGTATTATCCTCTTGATAATATATCTTTTACAGTAGGTTTTCCTACTGTTTCCTCTTAAAAAAAGACTAGAACCTTGTGTTGTGCTTCTAGTGGCATGAAAAACGTGCTAACCGCAAGCCTGGTATGGGACAGGCCTGAACAAGTAGTATGCGAATCGCACATGAAACCCCTGCATGAGATGAAATTTGTGCACGATTTCACACGGAGTGCGGCTCCAATACATATCATTGGATGTGATGCACGCTGACCCAGTAATGGGAAGATGCAGTCGGGGTGGGGGTATAGCCCGCCACAACTCTGGGAGGTCTGGTAGTCCAACCACAGGGTCAAGGGTAAATTGTGAGTGAACCATAACAAAAGTTCATGTTATCTCCACCTTGCCACTCACATATTGTAGTGAGGAAGGGTCTAATCATATTGATAGGATGGGCATTAAAGTGGAATATCTTGCGGGTAAATTGGTACCCCTCTGCAGAGTTTAAAACGTATTTGAATACTCCGAGCTCCCGGGTTTATAAGAGTCTGCTGTGGTGGATTAAATCCACGTCGATGTGACACAAGTATATTTTCTAAATAAAATTTGATAAGTCAAGATTACCCAAATGACATGTGTTGTCATGATAAGGGGTGTTGCCGTGGACTGTCATGTGTAGATGTATCGCGGTAGTACTATTAATAGTGAAATATTAATAGCAATGCTATGTTATGAAAAGTACTGCCATAAGCATAAGTTGTGAAGAGAAAAAGTATTTTGCAACCTTTCCCCCCTTCCCTACTAGCATAGGTTCATATCATCACTATTATATGTATATACTCTTACCCTATGACTTGTTGAGTACGTAAGTACTCACCCTTGCAATCTATAATCAAATAAACGGAGTGTTCCATGACCAAGATGAATGCTTGGAGAACTTCTTCGATTCAAAAGGAGGAGAGCCAGTTCCACCGAAGCCCTGATGTGTGTTGTTCTGCTATCAACTTCTTGCTGGGGGGGGGGGTTCACCTAGCTTCTGACGTGTAGTTGTTATTTTGCTTTAGCCAAGCTATTTATGCTGTGATGGCATTGTAACTCCTTATGTTGTACTAAGGCCAGCAGGTCACACTGCTTAAAATATTTTGTAAGTTACTCTATTGTAATGTACTTCGGTGCTTGACTTATCCTGAGAAGTCAATGGTATGTATGTATAGGACCAGCTGCAACGAGCTGGGTCCCCACAGGAGTAGTGGTTGGTCCCTTATGGGGGCGGCCGCGACAGCCAAGACCTTAATCCAAAAAGTTGGCAGCCAAATTCAATCATCTAGACCATTTTCGCAATTTGGTCCAAAAGTATTGCAAATTGATCCTTTTCAGATTTTCCAAAAGCCTAGAAAGGTTAAAAACCACAAATCAACTCCAAATCCAAATCTGATTTATGGAATACCTCCCAAATGCTATTCAATACAAAATCTCCTTCTATGAGGATCTCAAAATCTTATCCTAAATCCCAAATTTTAGACTTCGGAAAACCCAGATTCTAAATACCCTAATTACCCTGTTTTCACTTCAGTTCAAATTTGATCAAAAGTTTCCAGATTCTATCAGATATTCTCTCAAACCATTTGTTGAATAAAGTTTATCTGATTTGTGAAGTCAAATTCAACCCTAATCAGCTATTTCTCAGAAATTGCAAATCAGTCCAAACCAATTTTCAGAAATTGCATTTAGTCCAAAATTCAGATTTCATCAGCCGGCACGCTGTTTGATCCGAGCCTCGCCGTGTTTCTTCACCGCCGGCGAAGCTCCGCCTTCGCCTGTGCTCTTGTTTGATTGTGCCAGCATGTGCGCACGTGTCCACGCCAGAGCCATCGCCGTGGCAGCACGAGCAGCCAGCAACAACCGCGCGTGCCAGCAGCAACCTTGTCAGAAGCTTCATGCCAAGTCGCCACGCCGGGCCAGCTTCGTCGCCTCCGCCCTGCATCGGCCAGGAACAAGTTCCAAAGTGCCAACCAGTTTGTCAGCTAATGAGCCGCCTGTTGCCGCTTCGTCATTGCAATCGCCGCTGTTTGCTTCGATCAGTCACTTCACCGGCACAATTCTAACTGCCTCCAGCCTCGCCATCTCCATCTCATGCCTATTTAAACCCACCCGCAACCAGCTCCATTGCCGTGCAATCAAGAGAGCCAATTTCCTCACCTTCTTCTCCTTTCTTCTTCTTCTCCGGTGAGCCACTGAGGAGGAAAACGACGCCAGAGCAATCCTCATCACCAACCTCCATATTGACTGCACTGGTATGTCCCTTGTGTTCATCTCTCCATCCCCTAGCAACCAATTTGATCTCGGTGAACCTCATCGTCGGCGATCGCCGGAAATTCAAATTACCCTATTCCGGCTATCGCACACCCTTGCAGCCAAAATTAGCCTCCCCTCCTGTAGAACTAAATGACCAACAAAGTATTCTAAGAAAGCCTATTCAATACAAATTTGAATTCAGCTAGTATTGAAGCTTTCTCAATTCTTCGTGCGCTATCATGAACACCTGACATCGCCAGCCCACTCCACCATATCTTCAACCAAATTGGCTACATCTTCTCGTTCCTTGTATCTCTTAGATGGTGTAGCCGAGCCCAATTGACCAACTTTTCTCTAGATCATCGGCGCCTCCTTCCACCGTCATCTTCGAGTCCGGCGTCAACGCCGGTGAACCCCAAACCATCTTTGTCGTCCGATTCCTCGCTCCAGCACCATCAACATCACCCCAGGCTCAAAAGCACTCGATTAATTTCAAGTTTCATCAATCCCTGTGCTCTGTCACCGTAGCTCGTCTCGAGTCCTCAAAGCCGACGACTTCGACCTCGCCGTTCGTCGTCGTCCGGCCACCATCTCCTAATTAACTTCGCCAGCAACATCCTTGTAACCTCGCCTACTTGATTAACAAAGTTGGCGAAGCAACATACGCGCGGTTTGTCCAGACGCGTTAAACCTAGAAACCAGCAGTGCACTGGCATTCAATTTCTCTGTTCCAGGGGTTTAACTGCAAACTCTTTGATTCTCTGGACTTTTCTGTAAAAACCAGTTTGTCAATTAGTTGTCTTGCTTCAATTTGCACCCAATGCCATAAGCCCAACTTGTTTGGTCCACTAAAAACCTCTTGTCAGGGGAAATCTCCGGGGGATCAACTCCAGGTAAGGGGCAAGGCTCCCGGTGACCCCCGTCCCAGGCGCCGCCATTGGCCTGGGGACTAGGCCCCCGGTGCCTTCGTCCCGGGCGCTGCCATTTGCCCGGGGACAAGGCCCCCAGTGCCTTCGTCCCGGGCGCCGCCGTTTGCCCGGGGACAAGGCTCCCAATGACCCCCGTCCCGGGCGGCCCATAGGCCCGAGGACTAGGCCCCCGGTGCTTTCGTCCCGGGCGCCGCCATTTGCCTGCGGACAAGGCTCCCGGTGACCCCCATCCCGGGCGCCACCGTTTGCCCGGGGACAAGGCTCCCGGTGACCCCTGTCCCGGGCGCCGCCATTAGCCCAGGGACGAGGCCCCTGGTGGCCCCCATCCCGGGCGCAGCCATTTTCCCGGGGACGAGGCCCCTGGTGGCCCCCGTCTCGGGCACCGCCATTAGCCCGGGGACTAGGCCCCGGTGGCCCCCGTCCCGGGTGCCGCCATTTCCCCGGGGGCAAGGCCCCCGGCGACCCCTGTCCCGGGCGCCGCCATTAGCACGGGGACTAGGCCCCCGGTGGCCCACGTCCTGGGCACCGCCATTTCCCCGGGGACAAGGCCCCCGGCGACCCCCGTCCCGAGCGCCGCCATTAGCGCGGGGACAAGGCCCCCGATGGCCCCCCGCCCCGGGCACCGCCATTAGCCCGGGGACGAGGCCCCCAGTGACCCCCGTCCCGGGCGCCGCCATTTTCCCAGGGACAAGGCCCTCGGTGACCCCATCCAGGGTGCCACCATTTGCCCGAGGACAAGGCCCCCGGTGGCCCCGTCCCGAGCGCAGTCACGTGAGGGTCACGCGAGGAACACATCGGGAACTGGCGAAGAGACTTGTCAAGCATCTAGGCCCCTCGGTTGGGAGAAGGACGTCAGTGCCCTCTGATCCAATGGCTGTAGCCGGGGTAGTTTAGTCTTTTTGCATCTTTTGGGCCTATATAAGCCCTTGCATCCCCCTATTGTAACAGAGGACAACTCATTTGACATCAATACACAAAAATGAATAGGCGTGCTTAGGAGCACTCTCCCCATGAGAGAACTCCCCTAGCCAACCCTTGTTAGGAGCCCGTTGATAGGAGTAGGGTCTCCACTGAGACCTCAACCTGTATAAATCTTCGTGTCACTTGCTGTGTTGGTGCGATGGGGGAGGACCAGTCACTCGGTCACCCCGCATCGTTTTTACTTAGCAAGGAAACCTCCACAAAACCTACCGGGGTATTCGCAATACCACGACACCTCTTAAACCATGTCTATGCCATTGTCGGGGGAAATCTCCGGGGACTAAGTCCAGGTAAGTTGTGTCACGATTGCCCGGGGACCCGGCCTCTAGTGCCGTCCCGGGCGCCACCATTTGCCTGGGGACGCGGCCTCCGGCCCCTCCCCGGGCGCCGCCTTTTGGCCCCCGGGACGTGGCCTCCGGTGCCCTCCCGGGCGCCGCCATTTGGCTCCCGGGACGCGGCCTCCGGTGCCGTCCCGGGCGCCGCCATTTGCCCGGGGACGCGGCCTCTGGCCCCTCCCCGGGCGCCGCCTTTTGGCCCCCGGGACGTGGCCTCCGGTGCCCTCCCGGGCGCCGCCATTTGGCTCCCGGGACGCGGCCTCCGGTGCCGTCCCGGGCGCCGCCATTTGCCCGAGGACGTGGCCTCCGGCCCCTCCCCGGGCGCCGCCTTTTGGCCCCCAGGACGTGGCCCCCGGTGCCCTCCCGGGCGCCGCCATTTGGCTCCCAGGACGCGGCCTCCGGTGCTGTCCCGGGCGCCCCCATTTGCCCGGGGACGTGGCCTCCGGCCCCTCCCCGGGCACCGCCATTGGCCCGGGGACGTGACCTCCGGGGCCTCCCCGGGCGCCGCCATTGGCCCGGGGACGTGACCTCCGGGGCCTCCCCGGGCGCCGCCATTGGCCCGGGGACGTGGCCTCCGGGGCCTCCCCGGGCGCCACCTTTTGGCCCCCAAGACCTGGCCTATGGCGCCATCCCGGGCCTCATCGCCCTCCTAAAGGTAAAGCCTTGAACTGTTTATCACGTGCAGGTCACGCGAGGAGCGCCTCGGGAACTAGCGACCACCTGTCAAGCATCCAAGGCGTTTGACCGGGAGAAGGACGGTCCTACCCTTCAATCCAACGGTGGCTTCCGGGGTAGTTTAGGTTTTTTGCTTCTTTTTGGGGCTATAAATAGCCCTTGTACCCCTCTGTTGTAAAGGATCGGTTCTCTTTTATTGGAATAGCTAAACTCACAGACGTGCTCCGGAAGCCTCTCCCCCGGAGAGAGCCTCCCTAGCCGACTCCGGTCGGGAGCGCGTCGACAGGACTAGGGCCCCCACCAGGACCCGAACCTGTATAAACCCGTGTGTCATTTTTTGTGCTTGTCCAGCGGGGGAGGACCGGTCATCCGGTCAACCCGCGCCGCGTAATCTTCGCTAGGATCACTCTCAAAACCTGCCGGGGTATTCGCAATACCACGACAGTTGGCGCCGACCGTGGGGACTCGTGACAAGACGCCATGGCTCCCCCAAGAACAAGGGCTCTCACCCTTCCCGGGGCCCCGGGTCTCGGAGACCCAGCGCCGTCCGCCCGGGACACTGCTGTCCCGGCGGTCCCTTCCGGAGGCGACCTGGCCCAGGTACCGCCTCCCTCCTTTCCTCTTAACTTAGGTGCTTCCACCTCCAGGTCGTCCCCGGTGACCGCGGGGACCTCGGCCGGGACCAGCGTCCCCCCGACGGCTCCCCCGACTCCCCGGGACGCCCTGCTCGAAGCTCTCGTCGAAGGCCAGCTCCGCGCTCAGCGCTCTATGGACGAGCTCCTTAGCGTGTTGGCGCGGCCTCCGGCCCCCACATTTGTGTCACACCCATATCCGGGGAATATGCCCCCGTTTATGGGTTACCCGGCGTCGTGTTTACCGCACCGGGGGCGGTTGACAGAGCAGCCCCCGCGCCGCAGAGGACTTCCCCCCTCATGGGCTCCCCGGTTCCGGACGTCGCTGCGGGGGCTCCCCCTTCGCCGGTTCCGGGTGTTACAGGGCCTGCCCCCTTCCCGGTTCCGGTCGTGGCCACTGGGGCCCCCTCCACTTCGCTTCCAGGCGTCGCCACGGGCGCCCCCTCCCCGGTTCCGGATAATACAGGGGCTTCCCCCTTTCTGGTCCCGGGGGTCGTCGCAGGGGGCTCCCCCCAACCGGCTCTGGAAGCCTCCGGGCCGGCAGCTACAGCGCACGAGCTCCCTCCCTCGGCGGGACAGGTCCGTTTCGCCCCGGGGGAGGTCGAGCGAATGCGTTCACCAGAGCGCGGGGAAGAACTTCCCCCGGCCGCGGGCGCGGGGAGCCTCGCTCTCGCACCGGCCGGGGAAGAGACCCGCTGAAGAGCCAACCTCTCCGGCGGAGAGCCCGGACGTCCGGGAACTCAGTCCTGGTCCGGAGGAAAAGCGTCGCCACCGCCATTCTGGCGGACCTCTCGGACCGCTTCCGGACTCAGACAACGAAGGTCCCGTGAAGGAAGACAGAGACCGGGGCTCTCCCCGGGAAGTGCAGGGGGCTAACCAGCCGCTGTGCCGAAGACTTCGCAGCATCCGGTGGCCGCGGCCCTACCGCCCTCCGCACATCAAACATTATAACGGTGTGGCAGACCCGTACGAATTTGCGCAGGTCTACTCCACAGCCATCTCTGTGGCTGGGGGGGACGAGACAGTACAGTGCAACGTCTTCCCCCTCTACCTCTCCGGCATTGCCCGCTCCTGGTTCTACAACCTGAAGGCCGGCTCCATCAAGTCTTTCTCGCAGCTGAAGCGGGAGTTCTGTGTCAACTTCCAAGGGAACTACGTGCGTCCCCTGGACTCCTCGCAGCTATACACTATCCGACAGAGGACTGGGGAAACCATCAGAAGCTTCTTCAAGCGCTTTGCTCAGGTGAAAAGCAAAGTCGCCCATGTCCCCGACTCTACGGTCATCGAAGCCTGCAAAAGCGGCATCCTCCCGGGGGAGCTCCACCGAAGGCTCTCCCGGAGCTGCCCCTCCTCCTCCGACGAGCTCTTCAACGTGCTCGAAAAGTACGATCGGGCGGAGGAAGACGACATCTGGAAGAAGACCCAGGGGGCTCCCGCCCCCGTCGACCGGGGGGCCAGGGATCCCCCCAAACGCCCCAGGCAAGGGGGGCGTAGCGAGCCACGGCCTCGGGACACCTTTGTCCTCGAGGGCGGAGGCGGCTCGCGCGACCCCCCGAGGGCCAACCGCCCCTTCCCCAAACCGAAGGGCCATGGGGGAGGACAGTCTTCGCGTGGCCGGGAAGGCCCCGCTGGGAGAAGGCGGGAAGGACCGTGGTGCAGCTTCCACAGGTCCAGTACCCACGCTACCCGAGATTGTAGCCAGCTGCTGCAGCACTTCGCGGACTTCCTCGACCAGCGCGGGCAGGGGGGGGACTCCGGCCTCCTTGCCCCCTCGGCCAGCTGTTCCGGCCCTTCCCGCTCCCGCGGGGGGTCAGCAAACGCAGGAGGGGGAGCCTTCAGAAGCTCTCCCCTTTCAAACTTCGTAGCGGCACATCAACGTCATCGTGGGAGGATCTGCCTCCGGGCGGGACTCTAAGCGCCAGCGTAAGGAGTACGCGCGCGAGGTCAAGGTTGTGGGGGTGCTACACACGTCCCCGCCACCGAAGTGGTCGGACGTCCCCCTCACCTTCACGGCAGAAGACGCGCGGGTGGTTCGCTTCCCCCACGACGACGCACTCATTGTCTCCGCGACCATCTACAACTGCCATCTGGTCCGTATCCTGGTGGACGGCGGGAGCTCCGCCGATGTCCTATTCCTGAAGGCCTTCAAAGAAATGCAGGTGGATGAGAAGCTCCTGCAGCCCGCTGCCGCGCCCCTGCAAGGTTTTGTCCCGGGGAAGGCGATCCACCCCGTGGGCAAGGTAGATCTTCCAATGACCTTCGGCAACCCGGAGAACTACCGGACCGAGCTGGTCCGCTTCGATGTAGTGGACCTTCCCTCCTCCTACAACGTGATTATGGGGAGGACAACAATTAACCGGCCGGGGGCTGCCACCCATCAAAACTATCTCTGCATGAAGATCCCCGGGCCGCATGGTGTGATCAACGTCCGGGGAGACCAAGACATGGCCCGTGCTCTATATGAGCGCGCTGCGGCCACAATCGGAAGCGTCAACCTCATAAAGACGCCTGGGGGGGAGGCTTCTCCCCCGGAACTAGATGCTGCTGCGCCACCGCCCGGGAGGCCCCTCCTCAAGCCGCGTCTGGAAGGGGGCCTCCGGAAGGTCCTGCTGTGTAACACCCCTGTTTTTGCCAAACCCTAAAATAGCCAAAATCCACATATTGACCCCAAACCCTAATCTGCTTCAGCCATTCCCTTCTAAGTGTTGTTCAGAACATTTTCCCCTTCGGGATCACCTCCAAAATCCCATCCTAAAACTGAGTTTCGACCCTTGCCGTCCCAGAACCCTAATTACCCTAATTTTACCCTAAACTGCTTTTCCCCAATTTTGTCGAAACCCTTCAGATCTTACCCGATCATACCAAACTTTGGCCGGATAAGTTCTAATAATCTTTTGCAACTTATCTGCGAAATCAGATTTCAGATCGGACCCTCAGATCTCCAAATTTGCAATCAGGCCCAAGTTCTATTCAAATTTTCCTCACAGAACAGTCCCTGGAGCAAGTTTCAAAATTGCAGAACGGCCCAAGTGTCCTTTCTAGGTCCATTCGACCAGCGCCTGGTCGTGGCCTACGACCAGCGCCAGGTCGTGGCCTACGACCAGCGCGTGTCCCCGGAGCCGCACTGTGGTTTTCGCCGCGTTTGCTCGCCGCCGGCCACCGCTTCTTGTCGCTTGTGCCCGTGAGTTGCTGTGCCACCCCATGCGCACGTGCCAGCACCGTTGCGTCGCCTTGCCCAGCGGTTAAACGGCCGCGCTCCAGCAGCGTTTCGCGCGCGCGCTCCCGTTGCCGTGGCATTTGCATGGCGTTACGTGTCGTTGCCGGAGCTGTGCCGCTGCCTCCGCATCTGCGCCGTCCCAGGTGAAGTTCCAATGCACCCGACAAGGTCAGCAAGGCTGCAACACCGCCTGAAGCGCATCACATCGCCGGTCACCGCTGTCGCAGCTACACCCGGCCGGTCTCGTCCCCGGCACAAGTTTCGCGCCGTTTCCCCTCGCAAGCTCCGCCCCTGGACCTATTTAAACCCTCCAGTGCTGTGCTTAAGCCTCATCTCAGGACTTAGCCATTTTTCCAGAGCTCTCGCCGTTTTCACCTTCTTCTCCGGCGAGCCAGTGAGAGAGCTCACGGTGCTAGCCCATTCCACAGCTCCTCTCTTCGATCCAAGGCCACCAGTGAGTTCCCCTCTTCACCCTTTCCGTGTAGTAGCAGCTAATTGCACCAGATCGATCCCCATCGCCGGTGATCGCCGGATTCCCGATTCTCCCTGTTTCTGTAATGCTGTTCGTTTCATCCCAAATTGGCTTTCCCTCCAGTAGAGCTTCTTGATCAGTAGACCCCATCTAGCAAGCCTGTGCGCTCAGGTTTCACATTTGAGCTGGAATCGTAGTTCTTCTGTTCTAGCTCGCCGCCGATGATCTGGCTCCCGTCGCCAGGCCGTACCAGCTATTCCCCAGCCAAATTGACTTAACCATTAGCTTCCACAGTCCACCCTTTCACTCCCTGAGCAAAGAATCGAGTTCAAATGCCTTGTGGCAAAAATCCCCAATCCCCAGTGTCGTCTTCTCCAGCGCCGGTCGCCAGAATTCTTTCCCGGCCGATCTAGCCCCTGAAACCTTGTCCCTTAGCTTTGCCTCAGCTCCCTGAGCAATTCTTTCCACTAGCTCGACACCTGGATCTGCCTAGATTGTGAGTTATGCCTTTGCCAAATCTTTGTCCAGAGCTGTGCCTGTGCCGTGTCGCCACCGCAGTTCATCACCTGATTTGGCCACCCTCCAGTCACTTACTGTCCTTAAACCTGTTGAGTGATTTGTTTCTGTTAGTAATTCCTACCTCCCAGACAAAGTGGTGCATCAATTGGAGCCCTAAATCAAAAGTTGTGCCATGCCCTAGTTTCTGGCCATGTCCAGCACTATGTCAGTACATGTCAGCCACTAGCATTGACCTTGTTCAGCCCCTTCTGTTTGAGCAATTGAAATGCCACCTTGTCCTTTAGATTCCTGGAGTTGAGATCTACAACTTTCTCTATTATCACTTCTCCAGAAAACCATCCTAAGATCAGTTTGAAGCTATGCCAAAGCCATGAACCGAATGTCGACCTTTCGACGTTCAATCCTTTTTAGCCGTTTCTTCGACCAGAGCCCTTGTGACCTTGCCCTAACCTTTTCCCCTGCATGCATGACTTATTTACTTAATAATTTCTATGGAAACTATTTTCTGTATGCTTATGGTATGTGTTTGTGTGTTGATTGATTGCCGCAGAGTCAGAAGCGGAAGGAGCAGAGGAAGTCTTTGAAGATCCGCCTGAGTACTTAGACCCAGCATTGCAAGGCAAGCCTCATTCCTTTGATCATGTCTCACCCAATATTTTCATATGAAGTATATTCACTATTTCTTACTATGCATGCTTAGTTGAGATACAAGTTATGTTTGAATGACATGAGTAGATATTACCTAATGAATCATGAAACCCCTTTTGTTATTGAACCTTCATATATATGCTTTTGTCACCCTAGGACTCATATACTAAATATCCACATTAAACTTGAAATGGTCAAATACATGAGAAGTTATAATGAAAGCCGTTTTGTCAAGAAAACTGATAAAAGGGATCAGTAGTGAGGATTGGTTTGTATGGAGAGGGTGCGGTGCACACCAGGGTATGTGAATGCTCCTCACTATTGATTCATATGGACGAGAACCTTGTGCTGTGTCTCTAGGCGAATTGTAAACGTACCAACCACTTGCCTGGTATGGGACAGGCACAACTTAGTAGCTTTTTGGTATTAGCAGTTCCCTGCATGGTTTGTCGGTCTGGTTTCTCGCGTGGAAACTGGTGGGCCGCAGTTCGGCCATGAGTGACGTGAGTTCAGAAAAATAATGAGAGGTAAAGGTGGAAAGAAGGAAGACGCCCTATGCCTCAGATTAAGCCGTGCGCGGTTGTAATCTTGAACGGTCATATGTCTTGCGTGGACACAGACCAAGGCTATGTGTCTTGCGGGAACATAAGCCAGAGGCTAGGAAGTAAGGCAGTGGGGAGGACCCACAACGGTACTTGAGACTTAATTGTCTATTTACCGGGCGGGGATACTGTTAATACTGAACTGCAAAAGCGTTGTGTGATCTCGGCCTTGTCACATGTGTATAAGTCACATGGATCTGATCCGACTTGAAAGCCGAGTGAACCAGTGGATTTAAAAAGAGGTACACCTTTGCAAAGTGTAAAAGAAGTATCAGATACTCTGTACTCCCAGGTTCAGGAGTCTTTTCGTAGTGGATGTTATCCATGGGTTATAGCACAAGTAATGTTTTGGAATGTTTTCATAATGCGGTTAACAAAGTAGTGACTCATGGGAGACCACTACATCTAATGTTTTATTGAAAACTTGTTTAATGTTGAAAGTATCATTTTCATGACAAAAGTACTGTTTTACTGAACAAATGACTTGGAAATCTATATATCTCTATCCATATGAAACTTAAACCCCGGAATCATATGTTTCACCCTCATGTAAGTACAATTGCATTAATCCCCAGAATGAGTGTTGCTGAGCACCAAGTGCTCACCCTTGCATTTATATCCAACTGTAGAAGAGGGATTCGAGGATCCCGATTCTTTCGGTTATGAATACTCAGCGGAAGATGGAAGTGCCCCGGACGAGCCCACGTTCTAGAAGGATCATGCACCAAGTCAAGTCAGATGTGGGAGAAGTCCCTCCAACCCCGCTGCTGATTGAAGTCAAGTTGTTTGTCTTCGCCTTATACTTTATGTTGTGTGTTCGGTACTTGGATACCGATTCTGGTTCTGATAAACGGGTTATTTTCTTAGCAACTCTACTTAGCGCCATTTTCGGTGCTTTGGCTATGTAATATTGGCCATGTTGGTCTGATACTTGTTTAATGATATTACTATGCTTGTGTGGTTTGAGCTCATGTGGCATCATGCTGTGTGTAACCTACCTGGGCGGTTACCAAGGTGATCCTCAAATGGGGGTCTCACAGCGAATGGTATCAGAGCATGAAGCTTGACTGTAGGTCGTGACCCTTACTAAGAATGGGCGTCCCTAAAGTAGAGAATCGCTAAATTATTTGGTAAAAATCTAATTGTGAAAAACCTAATTTGTTTAAGAAAAGCATAATGAGTATTATTTGAAAATTTTCAAAACCGTTTTCCTACTTTTAAGTGTTCTGTGTCTCATCATCTCAGATGGCCCCTGGCAAGAAGCTGATTCATGGAGACGAGTTGGGATCATGGGCGTTGATGCTTTGGATGATGTTGCAATTTCTGGGAGCAAGAGACAATCAACGACCAGTCTACTACGTCCGTCGTGAAGAAGTGGATGGCAGACCTTTTGGTTTCCGTGCCTCAGTTATTGTGTACGAGATTCCGGAGATCGGGAGAGGATCAACGAGGAAGGAAGCTCGTCGAGAAGAGGAAGAAGATGCCATCCAAGATGCTGCTCGTCGCGCTATAGGTACCATCCGCCAGCTGTACGATGATTTCCTTGTAGGTTCTCCTTTCTGCTTCGTGCCCTACCAAGTTCCCGGATCGGATCGTCGAGCTGTTCATCCCTCCACCAACCAGAGAGATGCCATCCTGACCAAAACCAGAGATGTAGTTCAAGCTTTGGAGTCGAGCTACACTCGGTTGTTGCGTGAGCATGAAAATGCTCGGGATGACCGTCACTATCTTGAAGGAGCGCTTGCGAAGGTTCGCTTAGAACTCCAAGAGAGAGAAAAACAGATTCAGGAGTTGGCTGAACCTAGCAGAGCGCGAGAAGTCGAGGACGAAGGGTCGGTGAACAAGAAGAACCGCTTGAAGATAAGACTCACAGCCCGCAAGAGTGTGGGAAGACCTAGGGATTACCTGGGTTATTTCACGCCTGCTTCGCGTGGCATCGTGATCAACACCCCTGCACCAGAATATCCTACTCTCGCGAAAGGGAAGGAAGTTCCTGAAGGCAAAGGAAAAGAGATTGCTACACGCGACACCAACGGTTCATCTGAGGAAGAAGAGGACAATGATATGGAATGGGACCCTATGGATGCCGACGAAGATCAAGAAGAGGAAGACCCTGAAGAAGTGGAGCCTTACAGTTCTTCCAGGACCGACAGGAGATCCTAGTTTTCTCTTCAGCTTGACCCTTCTGCTCTAGCCCTTGTAATCGTTAGTTTTTAGCTCTTGTTGTGGTAGTTGCTTTGTTTGTATCGTTTGTTGGTAACTCTAAGGCTGTAAAGGTGAAAACCTTGTATCTTTTGAAAACCTTTGAAGATAGCAATCGCATGTTCCAATCCAATCTCTTGGGTTGATCTTTCATTTCAGCTTGTGTTCAATCTGTGCTCTCTTGAATTAGTAGTCTTCTCTCATTTATCTTGTCAGAACAGGATGGTGAACACCAGAGGTAGAATCCAAGACTCGGAAGAAGCCCCCAGGAACACGTCAACGAGAAGGACTAGAGATGCCTCAGATCAGCCAAATTCGTCGACTTCGACGCCGCAAGGGGGAAATTTGGCAGAAATACTGATATGGATGGAACAAAACCGACAGAGATCTGCAGAGGTACAGAGTCAAATTCTGGAACAGTTGATGCAAAACTCTGCAACACGACGCGAGGAAGGTTCGAACATTGGAGCAAGACTGACAGACTTTCAAAAGACGCGTCCTCCAACTTTCTCCTGCACTGAAGACCCGATTGTGGCAGACGATTGGTTAAGAGAAATTGAGAGGAAATTGGACACTGTCAGGTGTAATGATGAAGAGAAGCTGCTGTATGGACCCCATCAGCTCACAGGATCGGCTGCAGCATGGTGGGAAAATTACAAGATGGTACACCCTAATCAGAATTCCATTACCTGGAATGAATTCAAGGAACAGTTCCGTAAGTACCACGTCCCCAAAGGAGCTATCCGGTGCCGTCCCGGGCGCCGCCGTTTGCCCGGGGACGTGGCCTCCGGCCCCTCCCCGGGCGCCGCCATTTGCCCGGGGACGCAGCCTCCGGCCCCTCCCCGGGCGCCGCCTTTTGGGCCCCGGGACGTGGCCTCCGGTGCCGTCCCGGGCGCCGCCATTTGCCCGGGGACGTGGCCTCTGGCCCCTCCCCAGGCGCCGCCATTTGCCCGGGGACGCGGTCTCCGGCCCCTCCCCGGGCGCCGCCTTTTGGCCCCCGGGACGTGGCCCCCGGTGCCCTCCAGGGCGCCGCCATTTGGCTCCCAGGACGCGGCCTCCGGTGCTGTCCCGGGCGCCGCCATTTGCCCGGGGACGTGGCCTCCGGCCCCTCCCCGGGCGCCGCCATTGGCCCAGGGACGTGACCTCCGGGGCCTCCCCGGGCGCCGCCATTGGCCCGGGGACGTGGCCTCCAGGGCCTCCCCGGGCGCCGCCTTTTGGCCCCCGGGACCTGGCCTCCGGCGCCGTCCCGGGCCTCATCGCCCTCCTAAAGGTAAAGCCTTGAACTGTTTATCACGTGCAGGTCACGCGAGGAGCGCCTCGGGAACTAGCGACCACCTGTCAAGCATCCAAGGCGTTTGACCGGGAGAAGGACGGTCCTACCCTTCAATCCAACGGTGGCTTCCGGGGTAGTTTAGGTTTTTTGCTTCTTTTTGGGGCTATAAATAGCCCTTGTACCCCTCTGTTGTAAAGGATCGGTTCTCTTTTATTGGAATAGCTAAACTCACAGACGTGCTCCGGAAGCCTCTCCCCCGGAGAGAGCCTCCCTAGCCGACTCCGGTCGGGAGCGCGTCGACAGGACTAGGGCCCCCACCGGGACCCGAACCTGTATAAACCCGTGTGTCATTTTTTGTGCTTGTCCGGTGGGGGAGGACCGGTCATCCGGTCAACCCGCGCCGCGTAATCTTCGCTAGGATCATTCTCAAAACCTGCCGAGGTATTCGCAATACCACGACAGCCATTCTTGACTTTGCGAGGCCGCGAACCGAACGTCGAATCTTATGTCTTGAAACCTTAATAACCTCCAGCATCCAACCTCCGCCCAAAATCTACAAAACTCTAGAGTTTTGACTCAGTTCAGCCAGCAAGCTCAATCAACTTCAGCATCGTTCAGTTATTATTTTAAACCATATCTGCATATAGATCATAAAATAGTTTAATATATCTAGTAATCATTGTGTTTGATTTGTTGCTAAGTAGATCAAAAGGCAGAGTTCAAGGACTTCACTGTCGACTTGACACCAGCAGCTGATTTTTACGACGCGGAAGGCAAGTCATATTCTTGAACATCTTGAACCTATATTTTATGAATAGCTATGATATGACCTTGAAAATAAGTAGTATTGCATGTGAAAGAATGGTTAAGATATGATTTGGCAGTACTAGGCTGGATGCCAGTAAAATATGAAATGATCTAGTAGTGAGCCACAAACTAATATATATGTATATATGTATATTCATGAAATAAAACCCTAGCCGTGACCAGAGTTTGGTATGGAATGGTGGTGGCACTGGATGTGCAGGGTTGTGGTTTGAACTTGTCACTGGTATATAAGGACTAGAACATTGTGTTGTGCTTCTAGTGATATGACAAACGTGCTAACCGCAAGCCTGGTATGGGACAGGCCTGAACAAGTAGTATGCGGATCACACATGAAACCCCTGCATGAGATAGAAAGTTGTGCACGATTTGACACGGAGTGCGGCTCCAACACATATCACAGGATGTGATGCACGCTGACCCAGTAATGGGGAGATGCAGTCGGGGTGGGGGTATAGCCCGCCAACTGTGGTTTGTCCGACCATAGGGTCAAGGGTGAATTGTGTGTGAACCATGACAAAAGTTCTTGTTATCTCCACCTTGCCACTCACACATTGCAGTGAGGAAGGGTCTAATCATATTGATAGGATGGGCATTAAAGTGGAATATCTTGCGGGTAAATTGGTACCCCTTTGCAGAGTTAAAAATGTATTCGAATACTCCGAGCTCCCGAGTCTATAGGAGTCTGCTGTGATGGATTAAATCCACGTCGATGTGACACAAGTATATTTTCCAAGTAAAATTTGATAAGTCAAGATTACCCAAGATTGACATGTGTTTTCATATTAAGGTGTGGTGTCGTGGGCTGTCGTGTGTCGACGTGTCACAGTATTACTATTAATAGTTGTAACATGAATAGCAATGCTATGTTATGAAAAGTACTGCCATGAGATATAAAGGAAAAGACTATTTTACAGCCATCCACACTTCTTTACTAGCATAGGTTCATCACCTTACTATTATATATATACACTCTGGTACACTATGACTTGCTGAGTACGTAAGTACTCACCCTTGCAATCTATCATCAAATAGATGGAGTGCTCTTTGATCAAGATGAATGCTTGAAGAACTTTTTTTTGAGCCAGAAGGAGGAGAGCCAGTTCTGCCCAAGCCCTGAAGAGTGTTGTTCTGTTTTCAACGTCTTGCTGTGGGGGGTTCACCTAGCTTCCGACGAGTAGTTGTTATTTTGCTTTAACCAGACTTATTTATGCCATGATGGCTTTGTAATCCTTTATGCCGTACTAAGGCCAGCACGCCATACTAATCAAAATATCTTGTAAGTTACTCTGCTGCAATGTACTCCTGTGCTTGACTTATCCTGAGAAGTCAATGGTATGTATGTATGGGACCAGCTGCAGCGAGCTGGGTCCCCACGGGAGTAGTCATGGTCCCCAAGGCGGGGCGCAACAAGTTTTGTGTGTGTTCATAATACGACCCAAAAGATCATGGAGTCGTCTATCATTTGAGCTTTTAAATAGGGGGTACAATATACTCGGTTCACTGGGGATCTAAATATCAACCCTCCTAGAAACATTGAAGAACTTTTTGACATGGCTGATCGTTACGCTACAGCAAGTGAAGCCATTCAGAAGAACATCATCCTGGTCTTAGAAACAAAGGTACTCAACCACGTCAGCCTGGTCTTAGAAAAAAGGCCAAAAAATCTAAGAAGAAGCAAAAGCAGAAGAAGCCTTATAAGGAAAAAAGAAGTAAAAGAAAGATCACGAGACTAGAGTGGTCATAGCTTTTGAATAGCACAAGCAGAAAGGTCCTAAATCTGGTTGTAGACATGCTCAACGACACTCCACCTCATCTTAAAAGAAAAAGGTGGTCTAGTCTGGTGGTCGTCATTCAAACGATCTATGGTGTCCCTTACATCAGGTTCAGGGACATAACCTCAAAAATTTTTGGTTGTGGCTGAAACAAATCGACAATTTTTACAACTTAAAGGGACCATTCCCCACACCTCCAAAGGACAGTGAACCATTATGATAGAAAGATTCATCCGGAGAAAGGGAACTGCCTTATCAAGATCCTGATTGACTTGTTAGTGTGATCGTTGATAGATCTTCGGCATACACTTCAAAACGCCAATTCAAAGCGGCATGGCGTGAAGTAAATGTCACAGAAAGCTCTCCAACAGAGCCCTCTACTCCAAAATGGTCAGAAACCACAATCAATTTTGGAAAGGATGACTGTCCGAGAAATCTGGGGTGATCACATAAATATCTAGTAGTCATCATGCCTACAATCAACAACTACAAAGTTGGCAGGATGTTGATCGATGGTGGTAGTGCGCTTGACATATTATTTGTAAGTGCATTTGACAAAATGCAAATTCCACGTCGAAGCTGCAGCCGATCAGGAACTCTTTTCATTGAGTGATCACTGGATCATCAGCCAATCCAATTAGTCAAATCACACTTCTGGTCACATTCGATCAACCAAATAACTTCTGTACCGAACTCGCCACTTTCGAAGTGGTTGATTTCAAAGCAACTTATAACATAATTTTGGGCAGGCATTCCCTCTCCAAGTTTATGATAGCCAACCGCTATGCATATCAATGAGTTAAGTTATCAGCGCCAAAGGGAGTCATCACAGTTCGAGGAGACCAAAAAGTTGCCTTGTCTTCTGACAAAAAGGCACTAGAATTGTTCGATCATATGCCTTTGCGTGATGTTAATCATGTCAACTCGGTGATAGGTCATGGATCTAAAAAGGTGACGCCTAAACCAAGTTAAGAAGTCCGAGAAGTTCCATTATTTCTAGATGATGATTCCAAAATTGTTCGCATAGGCTCTAACCTGAACAGTAAATAGGAAGCCAAGCTCATTGCTTTCCTCTAGGCAAATAGTGATATGTTCGCGTGGCCACCATCTGATATGCCTGTGTAACACCCCAGTTTTTTATTATCTTTTCTGCTTACGAATCAGCATAACTTCTTTGGAAACCCTGATATTTTAACCCTATCTTGATCTTGGGTATGCCACTACCTGAACCTAAAAAGTTGGCTGCTAAACTTCATTGACCAGATCGTTTTCACATTTCAGTCCAAAGGTGTTTCAATTTAGTCCTTTTCAGAAGTTTCAAAAAAAAAACCCAAAAAGGCTAAAATTCCCAGATCACCTCAAAATCCAAATCTGATCAAGTGATAACCTTTCTTTCATTTTTCTGAACATTTTTCCCTTCTGGAAGAATTCCAGAATCTCGACCAAAACCCTAGTTTCAGCCTCGACAAAAGTTCAAACCCTAATTACCCTAATTACCCTGTTTTCGATTTTTGTCAAAACCACCAGATGTTATCAGATTTCATCATTTTTCCTGCTAGATGAGTCCAAGATATTTAGTAGCACTCATCTGCAAAATCAGAATTCAAATCAGCCCTTCAGATCTTCAGAATTGCAATTAGGCCCAAACTCCCGAGCCAAAACCTTCACAGATCAGTCCAAATCGTTGCAAATAGGTCCAAAGTTCACAACCAGGTCCCTGTGAAGTTTTCAACCAGCAACCGCCAAATTGCCGCGCCGTTGAACTCGTCGCCGGCGAGGTCCCTCGCGTTGCCACCTCACGGCCACGTAGCCCCAGCCGTGCGCAGCTGTACCGCCACCGTGGAGCGCTCAAGCCCCACCGTGCCACCTTCTTCCCCGCGCGCGCGTGCTGCTGCTGCTGCTGCTGCCAGGATCTTCTTGCCACTTGGCCACCATCCTGTAGATCATCGCCACCACCCTGACCGAATCCTGCTTCCCCGCGATTCACCGCCTCTGGCAGAGCCCCGCCGTGTCCCAAAGTGCATCGATGACCGCCCCAGCGCCAGAAGGAAGATCTTCTCCGGCGATTGCTGCTGCTCCCGAGAGCCTCACCCGCGGCTATATAAGCCCCCTCCCTTGCCCAGCAGTACCTCGCACCATTCCACAACTTCAAACCATAGCTTCCTTCACCAGAGAGTGGTCGAGTTCCTCAGCGCCGCCGCGAAGCTCATCTTCTCCGGCGAGCAGTTTCTGGAGCTCACGGCGCCAGCTTCGCCCGAAGCTTCTTCCTCCAAACCAACGCCACCAGTAAGCTCCCTACACCTCTCTCTTCGTACCGTAGCCATTAATTGGTCCCCGGCGCACCTCAACGCCGGCAATCACCGGAAAACTTAAAAACCCCTGTTCCCGCAATGTGTCGCGCCCCGTGACTGGGACAACGACTACTCCTGTAGAGACCTAGCTCGCTGCAGCTAGTCTCAACCACAACCCTTTGACTTCCCAGGATGAGTCAAACACAGGAGTATATTACATTGCAACAGAGTACTTACAAAATATTAAGCAGTGTGGCCTGCTGGCCTTAATATTACATAAAGAGGATTACAATGCCTGCAAGGCATTCAGGGTTTAACAAAATATTTAACTACACAGCAGAAGATAGGTGACCCTCCCACAAAAGAAGTTGACGGCAGAACAACACACTTCAGGGTTCTGGCGGAACTGATTCTCCTCCTTCTGGATCCACGTAGTACTCCGTGCCATCATCTTGATCAAGGTAGGCTCCATCTATTGAGTTGAATGTTGCAAGGGTGAGCACTTACGTACTCAGCAAGTCATAGGTAAGAGTAGATATATATATAGTAGTGATGATATGAACCTAGACTAGTCAAGAATTATGGATATTTGTAAAATAATCCTTTTTCTTTCATACCTCATCTCATGGCAGCACTTTTTATAATATAACATCATCACTCATGTTCACTAGATTATAGCACTACTGCGACACGTCGACACACGACAGCCCACGGTAGCACTCCTTATCATGACAACACATGTCATTTGGGTAATCTTGATTTAAACATATTTTATTTAGAAAATAGTACTTGTGTCACACCCCGTGGATTTAATCCACCGCAGCAGACTCCTATAAAACCCGGGAGCTTGGAGTATTCGAATACATTTTTAACTCTGCAGAGAGGTACCAATTTACCCGCAAGATATTCCACTTTCAAACCTTTCCTATCATAACAAAATGATTGGACCCCTGACTCACTTCATACTGTGAGCGGCAAGGTGGAAATAACAAGAACTTTTGTTATGTATCACTTACAATTCACCCCCGACCCTGTGGCTCTCAGCGAGGCACAGTTGTGGCAGGTTGTATCCAAACCTCCACCCCATTGCTTATTCCCATTACTGGGTCAGCGTGCTTGATCACCTTCAGTGATATGTGTGGGAGCCGCGCTCCGTGTTTATCGTGCATCACAACACATCTCATGCAGGGGTTTCATGTGCGATCCACATAATTACTTGTTCAGGCCTGTCCCATACCAGGCTTGCGGTTAGCACGTTGTTCATGCCACTAGACGCACAACACAAGGTTCTAGTCCTTATATGCCAGTGACCAGACCATCCACAACCCTGCACCTTCAGTGCCTGCATTCCTTTGCAGTCTAGCACCTCCAGTGCTACAGCCATCCATACCATTTTTCTGGTCACGGCTAGGGGTTTTATTTCATGAATATAAGTATATAAATACATATAATAGTTCATGGCTCAAAACTTGTTTATTTCACATTTCACCGATAACCAGTCTAGTACTGCCAATTCATAAATCAACCATTCTCAATCTTTCACATGCAATATTGCCTATATTCAAGGTTATGTTTTAGCAACACTTAAAATATAGGTTCAAGATGACCAAGGATATGACTTGCCTTCCGCGTCGTAAAATACAGCAGTCGACGTCGGATCCACAGTGAAGTCCTCGAACTCGGGCTCTTGATCTGCTCTCAAATCAAACAAACAACCAATAATCATAATCTTTTCAATACATTATTATACTATATGCAATGATGCAAAGATGAAGTCTTGATGATTCTGAAATGATTGGGTTAAGAGGCTGATTAGGGTTAAGTTAAGGAAACCAATGTTAAGATTAGCTGTCAAAGGTTTACAAGGTTCCAAATGTCTCAAAATATCAGAATGATGTCAAGGTTGCGACTGGTTCGCTCAAAAACAGCGAACGTCTTTAGATCGACATTCGGTTCAAAGCATCGACATAGGGTCGATGAATGATAGAGGGGTTATTTTAACTTGTGGTAGTAGAATAAAATGTAGATCACAACTCTACAAATTTAGTCGACAAAGTGATTTTCAAATTACACAAACAGAAGTGGGTAAACAAGGTCAATGCCACTGGCTGACAAGCTCTGGCATAGAGCTGACAATGTCAAAAACTAGGGCTTAGCATAACTTTTGATCTGGAGCTCCAAATGATGCACCACTTTGTCTGGGAGGTAGGCATTGATAACAGGAATAAATCATTCAATAGGATCTAGGGCTGAAAATGGCTGGAAAGCAAGAAATTTGATGATGAACAGAGATGAACTGGCTGCACTGGAGCAGTTCTGGACACAAACTTGGCATGGCTATAACTTCCAATCTAGGCCGATCTAGGTGTTGAGCTAGAAGACAAAAATACTCAGGAGGCTAAGGCACATCTAAATGACAAAGTTTTGAGGGCTGAAATGGCCGGAATCACTTTTCCGATCATCGGCGCCGGAGAAGAGACACTGCCAGTTGGGGTTTTCTGTTACAGGCCGAGAGAACTAAATTCCTTGCTTGGAGAGCATCTAGGAGGTATAGGGAAGCTTCTGGTACAATTGTATTGGTCGGAGGATCACCGGAGAAGCCTGGCGACGATCGCCGGTTTTCTGGTAGAGCTTGAATTTGGGAAAAGCTTCGAATGATGTTTAATTAGGGATTCTAAGCTTACAGGCTTGCTTGAAATAACCCACTGATCAATTTGCTTCACAGGTTCGAGGGCTAATTCGAATTGATTTGGCCTGCATTGCCGGAACAGGGCAATCTTCAATTTTCAGCCATTTCCGGTGATCACCGGCGACTGGATGCAATATAGCTCAATTAAATGGTACAGCACGATGAGGGAGATGAGATATACCTTCTGGTGCTGTTAAGTCGGTGAGGAGTGCAGCAGGGCGTGCTGGCACCGTGAGGCCTCAATCTGGACTCGCCGGAGAAGAAGACCAGGACAGGAGAATTTTGAGACTTAGCTGATTTCCAGTGAAACAAGAAGTTGCTGGGGGACAGTGGTGTATAAATAGGCCAGGCGAAGCAAGCAAGAAGGAGACAACGAAGTAATTGGCAGCCGGTGACTTGACTGGTTGCGTGCTGGAGCAACAGCGGCGAAGACACAGCGAAGAACGGTGATGCGACGGCGACAAGCTTGCAGTTGATCACAGTGTCGCCTCATCGGGACCTGGCAAAGTTGTAGCAAGCGGTGGCGACAACACTGGCGCGGCAAAGCGACGTGGCGAGGAGTTGCTGACAAAAAGCCGTTGATCGCGCGCGGGAGCAGCACTGGTCGTCGACGTAGCAGCGGCCTTGCCACAGCACTAGCTGGAGTGGGGACACGTGCGCACCGGCATGCATGGTCACGAGCGCGGGCGAAGCCTCACCGGCGATGAGCAACCACGGCGCACAAGCACGGCAGTTCCTGGTCGTGCGCACAGTAGCTAGCCTGGTCGAAATTGGGCTGATTTGCAATATTTAATTTTCACAATTGGACCAATCTGTAATTCTGGAGATTTGGAAGGTTAGAGTTGAATTTGATTTCACTAATCTGGTAGATTATATTCAACAGGTTAATTGGCAATGATAATTGATAAAATATGATACGTTTGAATAGTTTTTGATACAAACTGAAAATAGGGTAATTTAGGGTAATTGAAATCTGAATTTCATTTGGTTTTGAATTCTGGTACTTAGGATGAGATTTTGGAATTTGAACAGAAGAGAAACTTGTGACAAATAGCATTTTGAGAAGATTTGCCGAAGAAATTTTGAATTTGGAGTTAATCTGGAGATTTTAGCCTTTTTGGATTTTCAAATAACAAATAAGGACTATTTTGCGATAATTCTTGGACTGATTTGTGAAAAGAGTCTAAATGGTGAAATATGGCTGTCAACTTTTTATATTAAGGTATTGACATACCCATGATCATATTTCAGGAATAATCTGGTCTGAACTTGGTCAAGATTCGGATTAAATCTGTATTTCTGAAACTTAGGGTATTTAAGTAATAGAAGGTATTTCTGTTTTCGAAAACAGAAGGAGCTGATAAATCTGAGAGTTAGGGATAGAATTGGATCTAGGTTCTGAAGGCTTTTAAGTTCAAAGAAACTGATAGATCATATCTGAACAATCTGATCTTCATTTGAGGTCACAGGATAGATTTTGGAGATTTCAGGGCTTGAGATAGAAACTGATCTGGCTATTACTACAGATACATGCATGCATGCTATTTATGAAAAAGGAAATTTTCACCCCTAACTCAGGGCGTTACACAATGCCTGGCGATTTAGCCCGAATTAGCCTTCGTGCCAGTGATAGGAATTGACCAGTGCACCCAATTGAGCAATCCTGCAAGCTTAGATTTCAAATTCGAGCAAGAATCATGGCTTTCCGAGGTTTGCGCGCCACCAGTGAGCTGGTCCTCGTCGCCAAGCTTCTCCGGCCACTCTCCGGCCGATTCAACCCCGCAAATAGATCCCTCACCTCACCCTCTCACTCCCTGAGCAAGGAATCGAGCTCAAACCCTTTGAAACAGAAACACCCAATCTGGAGGTTGTCTTCTCCAGCGCCGGTCGCCGGAATTTATCCCCGGCCGATCTAGCCTCGCTCACCTTGTCATTTAGATAGATCTCAACCCCCTGAGCAATTTTGTCTACTAGCCCGACCTCTGAATCGACCTGAATCAAAAGTTATAGCTATGCCAATGTTGCTGTCCAGTGGCTCAGTTCATGTCCAGGCCACCGTGTTTGCTCACCGGATTTGGCCACCCTCCGGCCACTTTCAGCCCTTCAGCCTGTTGAGAGTTTTGTAGCTGTTATCAATGCCTAAACCCCAGACAAAGTTGTGCATCATTTGGAGCTCTAGATCAAAAGTTATGCAATGCCCTAGTTTCTGGCCATGTCTAACACTATGTCAGTGCATGTCCACCTGTGGCATTGGATGATTTAGACTTGTTTCTTTTGAGCAATTGAAATGCCACTTTGTCCACTAAGCCTTTTGAGCCATGTTCTACAATATTCCCTACTAACACATCTCCAGAAAACAAACCTAGAACCGATTTAGGGCAATGTCAAGCCATGAGTCGAATGTCAGCCCTTCGACATTCAAGCCCTTTGAACCCATCTCTCCGACCAATGTCAAGTGACCTTGTCTAAACCAATTCCCCTGCATGCATGATGTATTTACGTATTATTTTCTAGTGCTTGTGTGCTTATATAGTGTGTATGTGTTGTTTGTACCCGTCGTGAAACCAGACGTTGAAGGAGCAGAGGAGATCCCTGAAGATTCATTTGAGCAGCTAGACCCGTCACTGCAAGGCAAGTCTCAAACCCTTGATCATGTCTCGCCTACTACTTTGAAATGAAGTATGTTTTAACTGTTTTCAAGTATATGCATGCCTTAGATTCAAATAAGAATTATGTTTCAGTAAAGATGATTAGATATGACCTAAGTGATTGTAAAACCCCTTTTGATATTGAATATCCCTGCACCCTTGTTACCCTAGATTATCATGCTTAGGCTATGCTATGCTCGATGATTATATGATAAATGTTGTATGGTCACATATGAGAAAAGCATGTTCAAAACCCCTTTTGTGAAAGAAAATGTGATTGGAATCGATAGTGAGGATGGTTTGATTGGATGGTGCTGTGTGCGCACTGGGAATGTGAAAGACTCCTCACTAAAGATTCATAAGGACTAGAACCTTGTGTTGTGCTTCTATGCGGCATGAAAAACGTACCAACCACCTGCCTGTTTATGGGACGGGCGCAACTTAGTAGCTTTCTTTAGTATTAGCTTTTCCCTGCAATGGTTGTCGGTCCAGTTTCTTGCGAGAACTGGTGGGCCGCAGAAGGCCACGAGTGATGTGAGTTCAGAAAAATCATGAGAGGAAAAGGTGGAAAGAAGGAAGACGCCCTAAGCCAGATTAAGTCGTGCGCGACTGTAATCAAGAGAGGCTATGTGTCTTGCGAGAACATAGGCCCAGGCTAGGAAGTAAGGCAGTGGGGAGGACCCACAACGGTACTTGAGACTTAACTGTCTATTTACCAGGCAGGGAAATAGTTAATACTAGGACTGTAAATTGTTGTGTCATCTCGGCCTTGTCACATGCGTAAAAGTCGCATGAAGTTGATCCGGCTTGAAAGCCGAATGATTGGTGGATTAAGGTGGTACACCTTTGCAAAGTTTAAAAAGTATCAGATACTCTGAGCTCCCAGGTCATGGAGTCTGCGCGCTGTGAATTCTATTCACGTCGATGCAGCACAAGTAGCTTTTGGAAGTTTTTCACAAAATCTGTGTAAAGTGGTGACTCATGAAAGACCGCCACACACAACATTTCTGAAAATCTAGCTTAGGATTTTAAAAGCCTCGCTTTCAAAAATAAAGACCTTTCTTCAAAGCTGCATGTGAAAATCTATTATATATTTATACACAGAGCCAAAGAGCTGTTCTTTGAGAAATTTCCCCCTCATCTATATATATATGCATTGTTACTTGGGACTTGTTGAGCACCATGTGGACAATGTGCTCACCCTTGCTTTTCAAACAAATTTAGAGGAAGGATTCGCCGACCCTGAATCTTATGGTCTTGAACCCCATGTGGAACAAGAAGAAGAAACTGAGGACCCATCTGGTTAAAGGGTTATGCACCAAGGTGGAGTTCGATGTGGAGAAGGCCTATGCAATACCGCCGCTGCAGAGAAAGAAGACTGATGAAGTCCTTTTGTTTATCTTAGCTGTTTTATTTTGTGCCGACCTTTGTGTCGAAAACTCCTTAATTTGTATTAACAATTAAATGCGCCATTTCGGCGCTAAGTTATTGTAATGTTGGTCCTTGTGATCAGCACTTGTTTTTAATTACTCGCATTTTTATATAATGCATCTTGTTGTTGTGAGCTGCAATGTGCCTTTTCTGAGTGCAATCCACCTGGGCGATTGCCACTGGAATCCTCAAATGAGGGTCCCACAGCCTGTGTCCCCAGTGAAGTATGTCGACAATTGGAACCAGGATTCCTAGTCGAACTTACACGAACTTAGTTTGTTTAGTAGAGAGACAATCCAGACAATCACCAGAGAAATCACTGTATGTATGGATCTAATGACATAGAAATTTATATAGGTTCGGGCCCTCAAAGTTTGAGTAATAACCCTACTCCTGTTGGTTTTTCACTATGGGAATAATGAATTACAAAGATAATGTATTGTCTAGTCCTCAAAATTGATTTGTTTCATCTCTCCCTAAAGATCCTTTTTATACTTATCAAAAGCATGTCAGTTGCTTCATCGAAGAGATGCCTGGCGATCGTCAACAACTGCTGCATAGCGGTTGCCACAAGTTATTGTCGGTTGTAGTTTGCCAATTCATAACATGCGGTTATAGAAACTACACATTTATCCTTATCTTCTTGACGGTTATCTTGTTAGTGGAGAGGTACTTATGATTATTTCAGGAACAATCAGAAGGATCAAGGAATGGTTATTGTGGATAGTAACTTAACCATATGATTTCTAGATCATTTTATAAGTCTCCAATAGTATGGTCGCGTATCATCTGTGACCATGTATTGGTATCTGGCTTTGCCTTTGTAACATGGGATGGTCACGGGAAAATGTCTGCACGACCATAATACTTGCAGGTAATATAATATGAGACCATGGACTCTACGACAATAAGCATTGAGACTATAGAGTTTCGTAGCTACTAAAATTATGGGAATTAAGCAACCTTGATGGGTTATGTCTATAATATCCTTGGATCATCTCATTATCTCTTTCCTTGGTCTCTGTGACCATGGAAAGGTAATGACATGTAGTTTGAACCTCTTTCTATGGTTTTCTGCAACCATAGAAAGGTATGTGCAACCATGGAGCAGTATGTGCTTCCATGGAACGATATGTGAGACCATGAAAACACAGGGGCAATTTAACTCAGGTAATAATCTCCGTCAGCTAGCCCCCGAATTTGAAATGAAAAGTTTCCTTTCCTTGAAAAGGCATTTCGAGTACTGAAAAGATGACTTTTCGTTTCGAATTCCCGCAGAACCCAAGAAAAACTTTGGGTGCATGTGTCAGATTTGTTATGACAGGCATTAAATGCAAACCTTTTGTCGAAAGGAAATCTTTTGGTGTGAATACAACGGTTGGAAACCTGAGGGATACTGCCTTAAAACTTCATGTTTTAAGTTTTCTTTGGCACAAAATGACGAGGATTATAACCCGAGTTAGTCATCTTTGCCATTCTATAGTCACGAGACCTATAGAGTGAGATCTAAGTTATTTGTATACCTCTTTGTGGTCTCAGAGATCACAGAGGGAGACAATAGGACAGTCTAATGTATTCTGGACATAGCCTATTCTATGGCCTCAGTCCGTATTGCCGCGGGGTCCGAAGTCTCAGGACACCTGCAAAACTGAGGTCGAAGAGTTATGGTCTCACATACCCACGAATACCTTGACCACGGAGAAATCTTCTCGAGGTCGCCCAGGTCGTGGAGAATGAGTAAACAACTATACCTGGTCGTTGTTAATGCACGATCTAGAACAATTGAGGAGTCAAAACACCCAATAGTGATTGATAGTTAAGACTTATTCGATCATACCCGATAAATAAGTCTGTTCAACCACTACCACCGCCTGGGATGTCTTCAAACTCCTTAATTAATTTATAATAACGGTTAAAGAAGATAAAGGCGCAATAACAAACAGGCATACTTGTACATTATGGCTATCACACATTTGCCTCCCAGTGACCCTCCAATTCCATAACCGGCGATCGGCGACGAGATATAAAAAGGAGGCATCGCCGAGTGAGAAAAGGATGATCGGATCTTACCTGAGCCAAGACACAAGATCTATGAGATAGAAACAGTAGATTGATATACACTATAATCAAGAACAGGAGATAGTTCTTAGCTTATCCAAGAACTCCTCTTATTCTCTCTTTGTAACCCTTAATATTCTTAGTGAAATATCAACAGGAGTAGGGCTATTACTCACCATCAGAGGGCCCGAACCTGTATAAATTCTTTTCTTCCTTAAACATAGATACCCTGATTTACTTAAGTTTCACCTTAGATTGGCTTCACATTTCATCATCTAATTTTACGTAACTTCGACTAAGGATCAATGTCCCAATCGTCGACACAAAACCACTCTCAGAATTTTCCAAAGCTTTCTCAGAGCCCCCAAGTTTTTCTTAGTTCTTCTGAGTTCTTAATCTTTACCCTTCTTCCTTTTCTCTCAAACCCAAATCAATGTCTTGCTGGATGCGCTCTAGCCACCGAACAGAAGAAAATCTGTTGGCCTTGGAGAAGGAAGGTTATCTCCCCTCAAGGTCGCCGATTCCATGCCGTCCTGCTGGGGAGAATGAAGAGAGCCCTGTGGTTCAAGAGGGCGAATTGGTGATCTTCGAGGATATCCTACGTTGTGGATTTCGTCTTCCGAAGAGTGAATTTTCTGGGAAATTCTCACTCATTATGACTTGGAATTGGTAAACTTGAATGCCAATTCTATTTGAATCTCGTGGTTTTTCAGCATCTGTGTGAGGCATATACTGGGGTTTTACCCAGTGTTGCTCTTTTCCACCAATATTATTTCTTGGCGAGCTTGATAGGCATCGCTGCTCCTTGGTGCATCTACTTCAGGCCGCGGGAGAAGGACTTCCTGCATTTTCCACTTTGTGATTCTGTTTACAAGTGGTATCAGCAGTGGTTCTATTGTTTGGCTCCTAAGGAGAGCCATCTCTGGTTCGTGGATCGGCAACCAAAGAAGAGCGGGGAGAAGGATGTTGCTCCTCCTCTTGATGATGAGCAGAAAAGGCAAGCCATGGTAATCAAATACCTGATGAATAAGGGCTTGACTGCTCACAATGTGATCCAGGATTTTGTGAAGAACTGGATCAGCCCTCTAAGGAAGAGGGATCATCCCGCCTGGGAGGTTAGGGTCATGGAAAATGCTACCATGGACTACCACCCGGGTAATTGTCCTAATCCTAGGATTGGTCAGATTGGTAAATTCTTTCTCAATCTGTTTTTTCTTTATAATTGAGTTTTTTGTTGTCTTATTCTGATTGTTTCTTTGTTTTAACAGTATTCTCTATTTCTGATGTCGAAATAAGGACAAATTTTCTTGTGAAATCTTGTAATCCGGCTGAGGAAGGCGATATCAATGCGCCGAGGCCGCAGAGCCTGGTTGGCAACACCAATGAGTTTGGCCAACCTCGTCGAAAGGTATTATTCTTTCAGAAAACCTGTCTATATTTGATTTTGAAGGATAATTTACCAAAGAAGTTCATTTTGGATTTAAATATGTCGTGGTATTACGAATTCCCCGGCAGGTTTCTTCGAACGTGCGTAACACATTTACAGCGATGTGAGCTGACCATGTGGCCAGTCACCTCCCATCGGGAAGGCACAGAGATTGACACGGTGATTTTTATACAGGTTCGGGTTCTAGTGGGGGCCCTAGTCCTGTCGGCACCGTCCGGACGTGAGTCCGCTGGGGATGTGCTCTCTCGGGTAAAAGAGGTCTCCAAGAGAGCCTGTTGTTTTGGGTGTATGGAAATGAATTGAGTTGGTTACAAATGAGATACAAGGGGGGTATATATAGGCCCCAAAACATGCAAAAGACCAAAAAGCCCTAGCTACGGCCGTTGGATCGAGGGGCATTGGCGTCATTTCACCGGCCGAAGGGCATGGATGCTTGACAAGTGTCCTCGCTAGTTCTCGAGGCTCTCTTTACGTCACTCGCATGTGACCCCGCATGAGAGACCTCTGTGATTTTCCCCAATAGCCCTCCGGGACTTTTCCCGGGAGGCCTCCGGGACTTTCCCCGATAGGCACTCGGGGGATCCCACGGGACCCGGAGCCCAGAGGCCCGGGGACCCACGGGGAATTGTCTTTGCAAGACAGACCCAGGTGCTCCGGGGATCACTCGGAGGCCGGGGGACCCGTCGGGGGCCATCTCCGCACGAAGGACCCAGGCGCTCCGAGGATCCCATGGGACCCAGGGAACCGCTGGGAACCTTCTCCACATGAAGGACCCAGACACTCCAGGGATCCCATGGGACCCAGGGCCCTGAGGCCCAGGGATCCCGCAGGACCCGGGGCCAGAAGGCCCACAAACCCGCTAGGGACCATCTCCGCACGAAGGACCTAGGGGCTCCATTGCTTTTCCCGGGAGGCCTCCAGGGTTTTCCCCGATAGCCCTCCGGGACTTTCCCTAGGAGGTGTCCGGGACTTTCCCTAGTAGCCCTCTGGGACTTTCCCCAGTAGGCGCTCGGGGGATCCCATGGGACCCGGAGCCCAGAGGCCCAGGGACCCACAGCGAACCGTCTCTGCACGACGGACCCAGGCGCTCCGGAGATCCCGTGGGACCTAGGGCCCAGAGGCCCACGGACCAACAGGGACCAAGGCCCGGAGGGCAAGAGACCCACAGGGACCCGGGGCTCGGAGGCCCGAGCACCCGTGGCTTTTCCCGGGAGGCCTCCCCGATTTTCCCCGGTAGTCCTCCAGGACTTCCCCAGGAGGCGTCCGGGACTTTCCCCGATAGGCGCTCGGGGCATCCCACGGGATCCGGAGCCTGGAGGCAAAGGGACCCGCAGGGAATCATCTCCGCACACGGGCCCAGGGTGCTCCGGGGATCCTGTGGGACCCAGGGCCGGGAGGTCCAGGATCCGGGGCCCAAAGGGCCAGAGACCAGTAGGGACCCGGGGCCCGAGGCCCAGAGACCCGAGGGAATCCGGGGCCCGGAGGGTCAGGGACCCACCGGGGACCGTTTCTGCACGAAGGACCTAGGCGCTCCAGACATCTCGTGGAACCCAAGGCTAAGAGTATCGGGGACCAGCCGGGAACCTTCTCCACACGAAGGACCCAGGCGCTCCGAGGATCCCAAGGGTCCCGGGGCCCGGCGGCCCAACGACCCGGCAGGACCCTCTCTGCACGAAGGACCCAGGCGCTCCGTGGCTTTTCCTGAGAGACCTCTGGGATTTTGCCTGGTAGCACTCCCAGATTTTCCCCGGTAGCCCTCTGGGACTTTCCCCAGTAGGCGCTCGGGGGATCCCATGGGATCCAGAGCCCGGAGGCCCAGGGACCCGCAGGGAACCGTCTCCGCACTGTGGACCGAGGCGCTCCGGACAACCTGCAGGACCTGGGGCCTGGAAGGCCGGAGACCCGTTGTGACCCGGGGCCCAGAGGCCTGGGGACCCACTGGGGACCGTCTCCGCACGGAGGACCCAGGCGCTCCGTGGCTTTTCCCGGGAGGCCTCCGGGATTTTCCCCGGTAGCTCTCCAGGACTTTCCCTGGGAGGCGTCTTGGACTTTCCCCGGTAGGCGCTCGGGGGATTCCATGGGACCTAGAGCCCGAAGGCCCAGGGACCCACAGGTAACTGTCTCCGCACGACTGGCCCAGGCACTCTGGGGATCCCGTGGGACCAGGGGCCCAGAGGCCCGGACACCCGCCGGGACTTGCCGGGGACCGTCTCCGCACGAAGGACCCAGGCGCTCTGGAGATCCCGTGGGACCCAGGGCCCAAAGGCCCAGGACCCACTGGGAACCTTCTCCACACAAAGGACCCAGGCACTCTAGGGTTCTGACAAGACCCGGGCCCGGAGGCCAGGAACCCGTCAAGACCCTCTCCCCACAAAGGACCCAGGCGCTCCGTGGCTTGTCCTGGGAGGCCTTCGGGATTTTCCCTGGTAGCCCTCTGAGATATTCCTCGGGAGGCGTCCGGGACTTTCCCCGTTAGTCCCTCGGGGGATTCCACGGGACCCGGAGCCCAGAGGCCCATGGACCCACGGGGAACCGTCTCACAACCGATCCATGCGCTCCGGCCCGGAGACCCACGACGACCCAGGGCCCAAGTCCCAGGGACTCATCTGGGACCGTCTCTGCACAAAGGACCCAGGCGCTCCGGGGATCCCGCAGCACTCGGGGCCTGGAGGCCCAGGGACCCGCCCGGACCCTCTCCGCACTCAGGACCCAGGCGCTCCATGGCTTTTCCTGGGAGGCCTCCGGGATTTTATTGGTAGCCCTCCGAGACTTTCCCTGGGAGGCGTCTGGGACTTTCCCTAGTAGACGCTCGGTGGATCCCATGGGACAAAAGTGCATCACGTAAAACCTTAAAAACAGCACGCAAATGTTCAAGATGTTCATCCAAAGATTTGCTATAGAGCAAAATGTCATCAAAGTATACCACCACAAATTTGTTGATGAAAGGACGCAAAACCTCATTCATTAATCTCATCAAAGTGCTTGGTGCATTAGTTAAACCGAAAGGCATCAGTAACCACTCATATAATCCGAATTTAGTTTTAAACGCTGTTTTCCATTCATCTCCTAATTTCATGCGAATTTGGTGATATCCACTACGCAAATCAATTTTAGAGAACACAACAGAGCCACTCAATTCATCAAGCATATCATCTAACCTAGGAATAGGATGACGATATCGAATTGTTATGTTATTGATAGCTCTACAATCAACACACCTACACCATGAACCATCTTTCTTTGAAAAACAAAAGAACAGGAACAGCACATGGACTAAGGCTTTCACGTACGTACCCTTTGTCAAGTAAGTCTTGCACTTGACGCTGAATCTCTTCAGTCTCTTGTGGATTGGTTCGATACGGCGCACGGTTGGGCAACGAGGCTCCTGGAATTAGATCGATTTGATGCTCAATCCCTCAAATTGGAGGCAACCCCGGTGGTACGTCCTTCGGAAATACATCAGCAAACTCCTGCAAAATGTTAGCAACAGCAAGAGGCAAAGAAGAAGGCATGTCCTCAATTAAAACAAAACTTCTTTGCAAACTAAAGCATAGCAATCAGATGCATTAGGGTCTATCTCAATTATTTCAGATTTGGTAGCAAGCAAAACAAAACCTTTCAACTTAATATCAGCATGGTTAGAACTAGGTTCATTCTTTTTCTGTTGAACAAGTGGTTTAGCTACGATCTGATTTTCACCTTTGATATTCTCCTTTTCTCTATTAGCTCTCTCCAATTCATCCTTTAAAATTGCTTCAGGAGACATGGGTAGCAAAGTGAACTTTTTTTGTTTAAACATGAGAGTATATTGATTAGTTCTACCATGATGCAAAACATCTCTATCATATTGCCATGGTCTACCTAACAATAAGGAACATGCTTGCATAGGTACGACATCGCAATCAGCATAATCATGATAGGAACCAATAGAAAAGTGTACTCTCACAATGCGAGTTACCTTCAGCTTACCACAGTTGTTGAACCATTGAATGTAGTAAGGGCGAGGGTGCTGATTCGTGGTCAAGCCAAGCTTCTCGACCATGTCCATGCTAGCTAAGTTGTTGCAACTTCCCTCCATCGATGATCGTACGGCATGATCGGTCCTTGACAACGAACTTTGTTTGGAACAAGTTGTGACGTTGATTCTGTTCAGCACACTCCATTTGTGCACTAAGCACACGCTTCACAATGATGCTCAAATATCGATCATTAATTTCAGCACCATATTGTTCATGTTCAGCTTGTTGCCCTTCACCTGCATGGTCAGTTGCAAGCATAGTATATTCCTCTTCAATATCACTAGCTAAAGTGTACTCACCATCATCCTTTATGAGTAGGGCTTGCTAGCTAGGGCAGTCACGCATGATATGACCAAATCCCTTACAACGGTGGCATTGTGTTTCTCGTGCTCTACCGGTAGAAGCAACCGATGATGAACTTTGTGCGGGGGCTTGGACTGTACTCTTACTCATCTCGGTCACTCGTGAGGGTATTTTGGAAGCACTAGGATGTCGGTTGCTGCTGGAGAAACTCGGTGCAGGTGCTCGGCTCGATGTGTTGTATGGAGCTTTCGATTGGGCACCTCTGAAACTCCCTCTCGACCTCAACTTCCATCCCTGTACTTCTCTCTCTACCTTACAAGCAAGATGAAACAGACGAGTGATAGAGTTGTATTCTTTATAGTCAAGAATGTCCTGAATGTCTCGATTTAAACCTCCCAAAAATCTAGCCATTTTAGTTTCATCGGTTTCTTCTAAACCACAATGTAACATACCGGTTTGTAGCTCTTGATAATAATCCTCTACAGAATTACTACCTTGGTTCAGATGTTGCAATTTATTCAGCAAATCACGAGCATAATATGAAGGCACAAATCTATGTCTCATGACTCTCTTCAAAGAATTCCAAGTTCTAGGTATGTTCTAGTTATTGCGATAATATTCACTCCACCAAATAGATGCAAATTCAGTAAACTCGCTAGTAGCAGCCCTAACTTTCTTATCTTTAGAAACTTCAAAGCAAGCAAATTTTTGTTCTATAGCTAATTCCCAAGTGAGATAGGCATCAGGGTCATACTTTCCAGTCAATGAAGGTATAGTCAATTTAAGCTTACCGAATGAGTCATCATGACCACGTACCTCTCGTGGTGGAAATCTTCTCATACTGTTGCGATTGAAACGAAGACGCTGATGGTCACGATCATTGTTGATATTGAATCCTTCATTGGACTCCGTATCAACAGCATATTGATTTCCTTCGGCATTGAAATCATCTTCGACCTCATCAGCCCATGCTTGGAGTCGAGGTACATTATTGGTAGTAGCAGCAACAGGGGCAGCAGCAGGGTCAACCGGTGCTTCTTTCTGCTCCAATTGCTCCACTCGAGTGGCGAGTGCAGCAAGCGCTTTGTTATTGCGGTCTAGAATCCCTTCGATACGCTTAGTGTGCATATTCAGCAAGCGGTTGAAGTGTTGTATGATGCCCTTCGTAAGAGGTGTAAGTGGGCTGTCGTCCTCCTCGCTTTGATGACCCGAACCTGACATGGTTAGTAGCAAACAAGGAAACAAAATCACAGTGATATATCCCTATCAACTACTAGGTTTAGGTGGCTCAAACTCTCTCACAGTCAAGCTTCTTATCAAGCTCTTACTGATTCTTACCAAGCAGCAAGTGGTGATTGGCTGCTAGTAACAGTCTCAAACGCTCCAAAGATTGGTTAAAGCGATTGCAAGCTATCGGTACCTATACATCGGTAGAAAGTGTAGCTTGGACAGGCTCAAGTATGTAGCAAATGTTAGCAATGATCAGTTCAGAGAATGCAAAGTTGAAAAATTGCTCAAAGCACTAGTCACTAGTATGCTGGCCTAGGCTAAACCAAACTAGAGACGCGAGTGAGGGCACAAAGGTAAAAAGCTCAGATTTTTTCTTTTTTTTTTGACGTCGGCAGCAACAAGTTAGCAAAGTTCACGAATGGCTGTGGGGAGGCTGTGGCGACGATATGGCACAATGGTCAAAAAGTGGAAAATTGCAGGGGTAAATCGGTAATTGCAAAATTTGATCCTTCTCAGATTTTTTTATTTTGATTCTTTTCTTTTTTATATATATTTTTTTCCTAGTCAACAACCTTTTTTTTTTGAAACCGACAAGAAATTGGTGACCAGTTTTCTGAGACTGATACGAGATTGACTACCTTCCTCTTACCAATCCGAAACCACTAGGAATCGGATTCCCCTTTCTTTACTGGCACACACAGATGCAAGGTAGATGGATGCAGCGACAGGTGGCCAGGTGTTGTAGCGGCGAAGCGAAGGCATGGTCTCAACTCGAAACTCTAAAGGTTACACGCTAAGACCAGCAACTCGACACGACGATGTAGCAAAGATTCAACCAAGCAAAAACCAAAAAGATATTGCAGGCGCAAATTGGTTTGGACAAGGATGATCTAACCCTAAATTTTTTTGTGGACTTTTCGGTATAAGACAGCACTCAAGAAAAAAAAGGTAGGATATTCTCACCAATCAACCGTGCTCTGATACCAAATGATGTGACGCGGGCGGTCCGATCTTTCGATGAGAACAGCAACTATCGATTTGTGAAGATGACTCTCACAATTCGGCTACCAACCGTACACGACTGATACGCCATGGCAATCACTGAACCAACTTCGGATTGTTATCGACTGAACTAGGAGCACGATCGACCTGATCACGAAGATCTATCCCTGCAAGCAATCGAAGAACAAGCAAGAACAAGATAAACAAGCAATCTGAAATTGCAAATATAGGTTGAATCACGATGAAGGGTTGGGGCTCCGAATACAGATTTCATGTTAATCTAGCCAACCAAGAAGAATATCTCAATAGCTTCACGAAGGAAAGACTACGACCAAACAAAACCGGCAGAACCCTAATGGTTCGGCCATATTATATAGAGGAGGTAAAAGAGGTCGGTGGCCAGGGAAGGAAACCTAAAACTGACATGCACTCTTTCCCTACTCGGACTCTAACTCGATACATGGGCCTTGACCCAACCAAAAAGGTGACGCAGCACCGACTAGGCCCAATCAGAATCTGGTCGAAACTTGTTTTGTCAATTTTTGGCGATCTAGAATGAATTTGGACATGGGGATAGATCCATTGGAAAGATCTCGTCATGGGCTTTTCTGTGGACTATAAGAACGTCCCAATCGGACTTCGTATGAGGGAGTTATGGTCATTTGAAGGCAGGCTGCTCCTGGATGGCCGAACCTGACTCCAACTCGAATCCTTCCCAGACTCCAACTCGACTTGGGCTCCTTGCTAGTCCTTGCGTCCTTGCTGGTCCTCTCCATGGTTCCTAAGCACAATAGTATCACTATTAGGTAGTAAACCATTCTCAAAACCATATATATATAAACTTAGAAACGAGTTCACCTGGCAATGCAACAATCGGGCTTTGCTGCGCGTTATTGGTCCTTGTGTAACAAGCGGAGAATTATGGTTGGTGCATGTATCCAAAAAGTGATGTCCTCATCATAATGACACAGAAATTTATATAGGTTCGGGCCCTCAAAGTTTGAGTAATAACCCTACTCCTGTTGATTTTTCACTATGGGAATAATGAATTACAAAGAGAATGTATTATCTAGTCCTCAAAATTGCCTTGTTTCTTCTCTCCCTAAAGATCCTTTTTATACTTGGCAAAAGGACATCAGTTGCTTCATCAAAGAGACACCTGGCGATCGTCAACAACTACTACATAGACGTTGCCACAGGTTATTGTCGGTTGCAGTTTGCCAATTAATAACGTGCGGTTGTAAAAACTGCACATTTATCCTTATCTTCTCGACGGTTACCTTGTGAGTGGAGAGGGACTTATGATTATTTTGGGAACAATTAGAAGGATCAAGGAATGGTTATTGTGGGTAGTAACTTAACCATATGATTTCCATATCATTGTATAAGTCGCCCATAGTATGGTCGCGTATCCTCTGCGACCATGTATTGGTATCTGGCTTTGCCTCTATGACATGGGATGGTCGCGGGCAAATGTCTCTGTGACCAAATACTTGCAGGTAATATAATATGATACCATGGACTCTGCGACAATAAGCATTGAGACTATAGAGTTCCGTAGCTAATAAATTATGGGAATTAAGCATCCTTGATGGGTTATGTCCAGAATATCCTTGGATCATCCCATTATCTCTTTCCTTGGTCTCTGCGACCATGGAAAGGTAATGACATGTAGTTTGAACCTCCTTCTATTGTTCTCTACGACCATAGAAAGGTATGTGGTAATTGGCAGTCCAACTACAACTATTATTATGGTAATTGGCAGCCACCACACACGGATGCCGATTATCGACCAAGGTACCATGCTCATAACCGACATCGTGGCGGAGATCGTCATCACGACCACGATGGCAGAAGACTTGCAAAGATCAAGCTCACCATTCCTAATTTTAATGGTTCATCAGATCCGGAAGTGTATCTTGATTGGGAGCTAAAGATGGATAAACTTCTTCTCATGTGCAATGACAGTGAACAAGAAAAGGTAGCCTCTGCTTCATCCGAATTTGAAGGTTATGCGTTGATTTGGTGGCATCAATATCATGAGCTAAGGAGACAAGCAAATAGACCTCACATTGCTACATGGGATGAGATGAAGAATGTCATGAAAAGGAGGTTTGTATCATCTTACTACACTCGGGACTTGTTCATCAAGCTGCAAGGTCTTAAACAAGGTCCCAAAGTGTTGATGCATACCACCAGGAGATGGAGATTCTTCTGATGAGATGTGATGTTAGGGAGACACCTAACCAGTCCATTGCTCGGTTTTATAATGTCTTGAATAGAGACGTCCAGAGGATTGTCAATTATCAGCAGTACTAGGATCTCGAGCAACTTGTTCATCTATCAAGAAAGGCGGAATGGCAATTAGATGAAGACAAGATGTATTCGGGGGCAACCAATACTTCTACATGGCGTCAACCGAGCAATAACGCTTCAATCCCAATTCCTCTAATGGGTCAACTACACAACAATTCTTTGACCAAGCCCAATCCGTCATCTACACTGCTTCGACCAAACAACAATGCTTGGACCACCAAGAAGAAGCCTACAGCTAGCACCTCATCCGTTGGTTCTTCTGCTAGCTCAAGCCAAATTATATGTGTTGGGGGGAAAATGAGGTCCCGTCGAGTAAAGTGGTCCCCGGTAAGGGGCCCTCCCTTCCCCGGACGTAGCCCCGGGTAAGGGGCTCCCCGGACGTGGCCCCGGGTAAGGGGCCCTCTCTTCCCCGGATGTAGCCCCAGGTAAGGGGCCCTTCCTTCCCTGGACTTGGTCCCGGGTAAGGGGCTCCCCGGACGTAGCCCCGGGTAAGGGGCCCTTCCTTCCCCGGACTTGGTCCCGGGTAAGGGGCTCCCCGGACGTGGCTCCGGGTAAGGGGCCATCTCTTCCCCAGACGTAGCCCCGGGTAAGGGGCTCCCCAGACGTGGCTCCGGGTAAGGGGCCCTCTCTTCCCCGGACTCGGCCCCGGGTAAGGGGCACTTACCCGGGAGTTCCCTTGGGAATTGGAGTGGCCACATGTCAAGGATCCAAGCATCGTACCATGCAAAAAGACCGCAACGCCCTCGATCCAACGGTTTCAGCTACGGCAGTCTTGTAATTTGTGTCTTTTGGGGTCTATATATACCCTTGTAACCCCTCTTGTAAGCTAGGTTCAATTCATTTGCATCCAATACAAAAAACCAAAAGGCGTGCTTAGGAGCGCTCTCCCCGTAAGAGAGCTCCCCTAGCCGACTCGTGTTGGGAGCACGTCGACAGGACTAGGGCCTCCACTGAGGCCTGAACCTGTATAAACCCTTGTGTCAATCTCTGAGATTGTCCAACACGGGGCGACCCGTCACACGGTCATCCCGCATTGCGGAACACGTGTTACGCATGTCATAAACCTGCCGGGGTAACTTTAATACCACGACAATTGGCGCCGACCGTGGGAACTAGTGACAAATAGTCATGGCTCCAAGAAGGATGAGGCACTTAGCCTCCACCTCCAACGACGCCGGCCCTAGCAACCCTGCACCGCCGGCGCATGGGGCTGTCGTCGCGACACCTCCTCCCGGGGACACTTGGGGGGAGGCAACACCCATTTCTCCCGTCTCCCTTGGCGGGGGAACGGCTCCCGCGAGCCTGCCTGAAGGTCCCGGTTTGGGGGGACCAAGTGTCTCCCAGGCAATGCCTTCAACTTCGGGTGACCCGCTACTCAGGGTGCTGGTGGAGGGCCAGCTTCGCGCACAACATACTCTTGAGGAGTTGTTGCGCGCCATAGCGCGGCCTCCGGCCCCCGCGTACCCGCACCCGTTCCAGTTCGGAGCAATGGCACCTTCGTTCATGATGGGACACCCAGGAGCCTTCTTCGCTCCAGGGGCTTTCCCCTTCCCGGGAAGCGCTCCCACCTCCGGAGGACCTTCACTCCCGGGGGGTCTGCCCATCTCCGGGGGCTATCCCTTCCTGGGAGGCACTTCCACCTCCGGAGGACCTTCGCTCCCGGGGGCTCTGCCCGTCTCCGGGGGCTATCCCTTCCTGGGAGGCGCTTCCACCTCCAGAGGACTTCCGCTGCTGGGAGGTACGCCCGTCTCTGGGGGCTATCCCTTCCCGGCAGGAGTGCCAGCCCCCGGGGGACTTGCACTCCTGGGGAGTACGTCCGCCCCCGGGAATCATCTTTTCCCAGGAGGAGCGTCTGTCTCTGGCGGACCTCCTCCCCCGAGTGCGGGGGGTGCTATCGCCCCCAGTGTGCCTCCTCCCCAGGGGGTGCTTCTCTCCACGGGGGGCTCCCGTTCCCCGAACGTCCTCCCGTCACCGGGTTGTCCCTTACCCCGGAAGGGATTCCCCTCCCAGGGACCGCGCCTGTCCCAGGAGGTGTCTCCGGTGCAGCCCCCTCGATGCAAGCCGTTCCCCTCCTGGGAAGTTTTCCCACACCGCAGGCCGTCTCCGTCGCCGGAACCCCCCCGGCTCGCGACTCCTCTCCCGCGCCAATGGCGGGTGTGCATGAGCTCCCTCCCCCGGGGCCCCCTCCCCGGGCTCCCCCGGTGAACCAAACGCGGTTCACCCGAGAGGAGGTAGAGCGCATGTGCGCGGCAAGGTCTGAAGGCGCCCCACCCTGACGCGCCCAGGAATCGCTTCTCGCGCACAGGAATGGTTCTCGCGTCCCAACGGACAAGGGTAAGTGTAACACCCTGAGTTTAGGGGTGAAAATTTCCTTTTTCGTAAATAGCATGCATGCATGTATCAGTAGTAGTATCCAGATCAGTATCTATCTCAAGCCCTAAAATCTCCAAATCTAACCTGTGACCTCAAATCAAGATCAGATTGTTCAGATGTGATCTATTAGTTACTCTGAACTTAAAAGTCTTCAGAAGCCAGATTCAATTCCATCTCTAAATCCCAGAATTATCAACTCCATTCTGTTTCAAAAACAGAAATATTTTATATTACTCTAAATACTCTGAATTCAAATTTAACCAAAATCTTGACCAAGTTCAGATCAGATTATTCTTGAAATATGATCATGGGTATGCCAATACCTTAAACCAGAAAGTTGGCAGCCAGATCTTATCATCTAGACTCTTTTCACAAATCAGTCCAAGAGTTATTGCAAATTAGTCCTTTATCTGATATCTGGAAACCCAAAAAGGCTAAAATCTCCAGATTAACTTCAAACTCAAAATCTCTTCAGCAAATCTTTTCTAAATGCTATTTGTCACAAGTTTATCTTCTGTTCAGATTCCAAAATCTCATCCTAAGTGCCAGAATTCGAAATCAATTGAAATTCAGATTTCAATTACCCTAAAATACCCTATTTTCAGTTCATATCAAAAACTATTCAGATGTGCCAGATTTTATCAAACATCTTTGACAAATATCTTGTTGAATATATCTGCCAGATTAGTGAAAGCAAATTCAGTTTAAACCTCCCAGAATTCCAGATTTACAATTCAGCCCAAATCAAGAATCTGAAACTGCAGTTCAGTCCATTTTTGACCAGGCTATCTACTGTGCGCACGACCAGAGCTCACCGTGCCTGTGCGCCGTGGCTGTTCGTCGCCGGTGAGGCTTCGCCCGCGCTCGTGACTGTGCATGTTGTGTGTACGTGTCTTCGCCTCAGCCATTGTCGTGGCAACGTCGTTGCAACGTTGACGACCAGCGCCTGCTCCCGCGCGCGACCTGCAGCTTTTGTCAGCAATTCACCGCCACGTCGCTTTGACGCGCCAGTAGTTGTCGCCACCGCTTGCTACAACTTTGTCAAGTCCCGATGGAACGACACTGTGATCAGCTGCAAGCTTGTCGCCGTCGCATCACCGTTCTTCGCTGTGTCTTCGCCGCTGATGTCCAGCACGCAAGCAATCTCATCACGGCTGCCAAATCACTTCGTTGTCTCCTCCTTGCAATCTTCGCCTAGCCTATTTAAGCGCTCCTGTGTTCAGCAGCTTCTTCACACCTCACAGGAATCAGCTAAGTCTCGAAATCCTTCTGTTTTTGTTTTCTTCTCCGGCGAGCTGTCGAGGAGGCTCGCGGTGCCAGGACGCCCTGCCGCACCAATCTCCAAATTGAAGCCATCAGTGAGTTCCTCTTCTCATTCTCTCTGTGTGGTATCATCTAATTGCTCCCCGGTGACCTCTAACGCCGGCGATCACCAGAAATTGCCGTTTGCCCTGTTTCTGTAATGTGGCTCAATCCAGAACAAATTAGCTTTCGATTTTGTAAACAAAATTGATCAGTAAGCTAATTCAAGCAAGCCTATGTATATAAATTTCCAGATTGAGCTTGAATTGAAGGTTTCCCCAAATCCAGATTTCACCAGTCGCCGGCGATCGTCGCCAGGCTTCTCCGGTGATTCTCTGACCAAACTAACTGTTCCAGTAACTTTCTCATACCCTTCTATCACTCCTAGAGCAAGGAATCGAGTTCAATCGGCTTATGTTGAAAATGCCCAAATACAGAGCTTCTTCTCCGGCGCCGATCACCGGAAAGCTTGTTCCAGCCATTTCAGCCCTCGAAACCTTGTCCAGTGTGTGTGCTTTGACCTCCTGAGAATTTTTGTCTTCTAGCCCGACACCTAGATCGGCCTAGATTGAAAGTTACAGCTTTGCCAAGATCTTGTCCAGAACTGCTCCAGTGCAGCTAGTTCACCTCAGTTCATCACTGAATTTCTTGCTTTCCAGCCATTTCTTGCCCTAGATCCAGTTGGCTTAATTGTTCCTGTTATCAATGCCTACCTCCCAGACAAAGTGGTGCATCATTTGGAGCTCTAGATCAAAAGTTATGCCAAGCCCTAGTTTTTGGCATTGTCAGCTCTATGCCAGAGCTTGTCAGCCAGTGGCATTGACTTTGTTTACCCACTTCTGTTTGTGCATTTTGAAAACCACTTTGTCCACTGAATTTGTAGAGTTGTGATCTACATTTTCTTCTACTACCACAAGTTGAGATAACCCCTCTATCATTCATCGACCCTATGTCGATGCCTTGAACCGAATGTCGACCTAAAGACGTTTGCTGTTTTTGAGCGAACCAGTCGCAACCTTGATATCATTCTGATATTTTGAGACACTTGGAACCTTGTAAACCTTTGACAGCTAATCTTAACATTGGTTTCCTTAGCTTAACCCTAATCAGCCTCTAAACCCAATCATTTCAGAATCATCAAGACTTCATCTTTGCATTATTGCATATAGTATAATAATGTATTGAAAAGATTGTGATTATTGGTTGTTTGTTTGATTGGAGAGCAGATCAAGAGCCCGAGTTCGAGGACTTCACTACGAATCTGACGTCAACTGCTGTTTCTTACGACGTGGAAGGCAAGTCATATCCTTGGTCATCTTGAACCTATATTTTAAATGTTGCTAAAACATAACCTTGAATATAGATAATATTGCATGAGAAAGATTGAGAATGATTGATTTATGAATTGGCAGTACTAGACTGGTTATCTGTGAAATGTGAAATAAATAAGTTTTGAGCCATGAACTATTATATATGTATGTATATATTTATATTCATGAAATAAAACCCCTAGCCGTGACCAGAAAAATGGTATGGATGGCGGAAGCACTGGAGGTGCTAGACTGCAAAGGATATGCAGGCACTGAAGGTGCAGGGTTGTGGATGGTCTGGTCACTGGCATATAAGGACTAGAACCTTGTGTTGTGCGTCTAGTGGCATGAACAACGTGCTAACCGCAAGCCTGGTATGGGACAGGCCTGAACAAGTAATTATGTGGATCGCACATGAAACCCCTGCATGAGATGTGTAGTGATGCACGATAAGCACGGAGAATGGCTCCCACACATATCACTGAAGGTGATCAGGCACGCTGACCCAGTAATGGGAATAAGCAAAGGGGTGGAGGTTAGGATACAGCCTACCACAACTGTGTCTTGCGGAGAGCCACAGGGTCAGGGGTGAATTGTAAGTGATGCATAACAAAAGTTCTTGTTATCTCCACCTTGCCACTCACACATGGTTGTGAGGAGGGGTCTAATCATTTTGATAGGATGGGCTTGAAAGTGGAATATCTTGCGGGTAAATTGGTACCTCTCTGCAGAGTTAAAAACGTATTCGAATACTCCGAGCTCCCGGGTTTATAGGAGTCTGCTGCGGTGGATTAAATCCACGGGGTGTGACACAAGTACTATTTTCTAAATAAAATGTGTTAAATCAAGATTACCCAAATGACATGTGTTGTCATGATAAGGAGTGCTGCCGTGGGCTGTCGTGTGTCGACGTGTTGCGGTAGTGCTATAATCTAGTGAACATGAATGATGATGTTATATTTTGAAAAGTGCTGCCATGAGATGAGGTTTGGAAGTAAAAGATTATTTTATAAACAACCATAATTCTTGACTAGTCTAGGTTCATACCATCACTACTATATGTATCTATTCTTACCTATGACTTGCTGAGTACGTAAATGCTCACCCTTGCAACATTCAACTCAATAGATGGAGCCTACCTTGATCAAGATGATGGCATGGAGTACTTCGTGGATCCAGAAGGAGGAGAATCAGTTCCGCCAGAGCCCTGAAGTGTGTTGTTCTGCCGTCAACTTCTTTTGTGGGAGGGTCACCTATCTTCTGCTGTGTAGTTAAATATTTTGCTAAACCCTGAATGCCTTGTAGGCATTGTAATCCTCTTTATGTAATATTAAGGCCAGCAGGCCACACTGCTTAATATTTTGTTAGTACTCTGTTGCAATGTAATATACTCCTGTGTTTGACTCATCCTGGGAAGTCAAAGGTTTGTGAGAATGGGACTAGCTACAGCGAGCTAGGTCTCTACAGGAGTAGTCGTAGTCCCAGTTTCGGGGCGCGACAGTAAGAGACCCATGCAAGAGGCCTCCGTCACCTCCGGGGACCTCCCCGAGGTGCAGGAGGTGAGCTCCACCGACCCTGAAGAACGAAGACAATACCGAAAGGTAGGCGGTCCGTTAGGACCCCTTCCCGACTCGGATAACGAGTGCACATCCCCCGTGAAGGGAGATATCGACGTGGCCTCCCCAAAGGAAGTGGAAGGGGCAAATCAACCCCTTTGCCGCCGCCTCCGGTGTGTTCGGTGGCCGAAGCCGTATCGGCCGCCCTATATCGAGCACTACAACGGGGAGGCCGACCCCTATGAGTTCGTGCAGGTTTACTCCACGGCCATCTCGGCGGTTGGAGGGGATGAAAGCGTCCATTGCAACGTCTTCCCCCTTACCTCTCCGGAATAGCCCGGTCGTGGTTTTACAACCTTAAAACTGGGTCCATCAAGTCCTTCGCGCAACTGAAGCGTGAGTTCTGCGCGAACTTCTAGGGAACTACATTCGTCCCCTGGACTCGTCGCAATTATACACCATCCGCCAGAGGTCGGGGGAGACGATACGAAGCTTCTTCAGACGCTTCGCCCAAATCAAGAGCAAGGTGGCTCACGTCCCCGACTCGACGGTGATTGAAGCATGCAAGAGTGGCATCCTCCCGGGAGAACTCCACCGGAGGCTCTCCCAGAGTTGCCCGTCCTCTGCCAACGAGCTCTTGAAAAGTACACGAGAACCGAAGAGGACGACCTTTGGAAGAAAAATCAAGGGATCTCCGGCCCTGGTGAGAGGGACTCAAGGGACCCCTCCTACAAACGTCCCCAGAAAGGACCCCGCAACGAGCCAAGGCCTCGGGGCGCTTTCGTCCTTGAAGGCGGAGGCGGCTCCCAGGATCCTAACTGGGGACAACGACCCTGCTCCAAGCCCAAAGGCGGCGGGGGAAGCCAATCCTCCCGTGCGCGAGAGGCTCCCAGGCCAGGGGACAAGGAGGCTGGAGCCACCCTATGGTGTGCTTTCCACAAGTCCAACTCCCATGCAACCCGAGAATGCCACGCGCTCCTCCAGCATTTCGCGGCATTTCTCGAGCAACATGGGCCGGGGGGAGGAGGCCCTACCTCCTTACCCCTTCCGTCGCCAGCCTTGGCGGCACTCCCTGCTCCGCCAAAGGGGAGGTCAGAAGCAAGACCAGGAAAGGGGCTCCAACGGTGAGCTCCCCTTCCAAACTTCCCAGAGACATGTTAATGTCATCTTGGGAGGATCTGCCTCCGGGCGAGACTCCAAACGCCAGCGCAAAGAATATGCGCGAGAAGTGTAACATCCTGAGTTTTGGGGTGAAAAGTTTCTTTCTTAAAAATCATGCATGCATATGTCTCTTCTAGATCAACCAAATCAGCCTCAGCTTTATTCTATTCTAGCCCTAAAATCTCCAAATCTATCCTGTGACCTCAAATCAAGATCTGACTTTCCAGATTTAATCAAAATCCTAGCAAAGTTCAGACCAGATTATTCTTGGATTATGATCAAGGGTATGCCAATACCTTAATCCAAAAAGTTGGCAACCAGATTTTACCATCTGAACCTTTTTCGCAAATCAGTCCAAGAGTATCGCAGATCAGTCCTTTTTCCAGATTTTCCAAAAGCCTAAAAAGGCAAAATGTTGTAAATCATCTCCAAGTTCAAATCTGATTCAGGGAACACCTCCCAAATGCTTTTCAACACAAATTCTTCTTTTATGAGTATCTCAAAATCAAACCCTAAATCCCAGAATTCGAAATCAATTGAAATTCAGATTTCAATTACCCTAAAATACCCTATTTTCAGTTCATATCAAAAATCATCCGAACATCTCAAATTTTATCTTCTATCTGTGCCAAATCATCTGTTGAATCAAGTGTGCCAAATCAGTGCAATCAAAATCAGATCAAACCTTCCAAATCATCAGATTTACAGATCAGTCCAAATCAAGAATTGGAAATTGCAATCAGGCCCTATTTCGACCAGCAGCTGCAGTGCACGACCAGAAGCTCGCCGTGCGTTTGCGCCGCGCTTGCTCGCCGCCGGCCACGCCTCGCCTGCGCCTGAGCTCGTACTCACTTGAGTTGCATGTGCACACGCGTCCACGCCCCAGCCATCGCCGTGGCAGCGCCATTGAGCAGCACTTTCTTCTGTGCGCGACCAGCAGCAACCATTGTCAGCATCCTCTTGCCACGTTGCTTGCTTTGCCAGCTCTTGTCGCCACCACCTTGCACCGCCCGACATTGATGAGTCCCGATGTAGCACAGTTTTGCCTCGCCAGTGCGCCGTCGCTTCACCGCTCGCCGTTGTTGCATCTGCGCCCAGCAAATCTTGTCAACTGACACCAATTTAATGCTGTTTAATCCTTGCAAGCTTCGCCCACTGATCTATTTAAGCCACCAGTACCTTGTATCATTTCCTCTTCACCAGAACTTGATCAAATTTCCCAATCTCTTCGCTGTGGTCGTCTTCTCCGGCGAGACCAGCTCGAGGCCTCACGGTGACAGCACGCTATACTGCATCTCCTGCCAAATTAACAACACCAGTGAGTTCCTCTCATCTCACTTATCATGCTGTATCATTTAATTGCTCACCGGTGACCTCTAACGCCGGCGATCACCGGAAATTCCCGATTGCCCTGTTCCGGCAATGCAGGCCAAATTACTTCGAATCAGCTTTCGATTCTGTGGAAGAAAATGATCAGTGACCCATTCCCAGCAATCCTGTGTACTTCAATCTCCAGATTGAGATTCAACCGAAGCTTTCCCCAGTTTTGAGCTTCTCCAGAAACCGACGATCGTCGCCAGGCCACACCGGCCATCCTCCGGCCAAATTGATCGTGCAGGTGACTTCCTCTTACCCATCTATCACTTCCTGAGCTTGGAATTAAGTTCATTCGACCTGTATCAAAAAGCCCCAAATCTCATGTCATCTTCTCCGGCGCAGTTCACCGGAAATCCTTTCCCGGCCGTTTCAGCTTCATCAACTTTGTCATTCAAGTGTGCTTCAACCTCCTGAGCATATTTGTCTTCTAGCTCGATCTTTGAAACTGCCCAAAATTCAAGTTATAACCATGCCAAGATCTTGTCCAGAACTGCTCCAGTGCAACCAGTTCACCTCAGTTCATCACTAAATTTCATCACTTTCCAGCCATTTCTTGCCCTAGATTCTGTTGACTTAATTGTTCCTGTTATCCTTGCCTACCTCCCAGACAAAGTGGTGCATCATTTGGAGCTCTAGATCAAACGTTATGCCAAGCCCTAGTTTATGGCCATGTCAGATTCAATGCCAGACTATGTCAGTCAGTGGCATTAGACCTTTTCACTCCCTTCCAGATGTGCATTTTGGGCATAACTTTGTCTCTTAGATTCCTGAGGTTGTGATTTACATTTTCTTCTTCTATCACAACTTGATTTGAGCCCTTGAATTATATTTGCCGCTAAACCCTAATTTTTGACACTGTCTCAGTGCATGCCAGCCAATGGCATTGGCCTTGTTTACCCACTTCTGATTGTGCATTTTGAAAGCAACTTTGTCCACTGAATTTGTAGAGTTATGATCTACACTTTCTTCTACTGTCATAACTTGAGATAAGCTCTCTAGTTTTCCTTGAAGTTATGTCAGAACCTTGATCCGAATGTCAATCTGCTGACATTCGCTGTTTTTGATCCAACCAACCGCAAAACTGATGTTCTTATTTCAACCTTGAGATCCTAAGAGCATCTAACACCCATCCTTAGCCAATTCCTTGAAACCCTAGACTCTTGACTCAGTTCAGCTTGCAATCTCAATTATCTCTGGTATCGTTCAGTTATCCTTGTTAAGCATATCTGCATATAGATCCTAAATCATTTTAATATATAAGTAATATTTGTGTGTATTGTTTGTTTGTCACCGAGCAGATTCAGAAATCAAGTTCGAGGACTTCGTTGTTGACCCGTCATCAACTACTGTTTCTTACGACGCAGAAGGCAAGTCATATCCTTGGTCATCTTGAACCTATATTTTAAATGTTGCTAAAACATAACCTTGAATATAGATAATATTGCATGTGAAAGATTGAGAATGGTTGATTTATGAATTGGCAGTACTAGACTGGTTATCTGTGAAATGTGAAATAAACAAGTTTTGAGCCATGAACTATTATATATGTATTTATATACTTATATTCATGAAATGAAACCCCTAGCCGTGACCAGAAAAATGGTATGGAATGGAGGTAGCACTGGAGGTGCTAAGCTGCAAAGGATATGCAGGCACTAAAGGTGCAGGGTTGTGGATGGTCTGGTCACTGGCATATAAGGACTAGAACCTTGTGTTGTGCGTCTAGTGGCATGAACAACGTGCTAATCGCAAGCCTGGTATGGGACAGGCCTGAACAAGTACTTATGTGGATCGTACATGAAACCCCTGCATGAGTTGTGTTGTGATAATTGACTTGGAGGCTGACTCCCACTATCACTGAAGGTGATCTGATATTTGACCCAGTAATGGGAAAATGAGGTGGGGTGGAGGTTATGTTACAACCTACCACAACTATGTCTCGCGGAGAGCCACAGGGTCAGGGGTGAATTGTAAGTGATACATAACAAAAGTTCTTGTTATCTCCACCTTGCCACTCACACATGGTTGTGACGAGGGGTCTAATCATTTTGATAGGATGGGCGGGTAAATTGGTACCTCTCTGCAGAGTTAAAAATGTATTCGAATACTCCGAGCTCCCGGGTTTATAGGAGTCTGCTGCGGTGGATTAAATCCACGGGTTGTGACACAAGTACTATTTTCTAAATAAAATGTGTTAAATCAAGATTACCCAAATGACATGTGTTGTCATGATAAGGAGTGCTGCCGTGGGCTGTCGTGTGTCGACGTGTCGCGGTAGTGCTATAATCTAGTGAACAAGATTATCAATATTATATTATGAAAAGTGCTGCCATGAGCTGAAATAAGATGAGATGAGAAAGAAAAAGATTATTTTACAAATATCCATAATTCTTGACTAGTCTAGGTTCATATCATCACTACTATATGTATCTACTCTTACCTATGACTTGCTGAGTACGTAAGTGCTCACCCTTGCAACCTACAAATCAGTAGATGGAGCGTTCAATGATCAAGAAGAAGCCATGGAGAACTTCTTGGATCCAGAAGGAGGAGCGTCAGTCCCGTCATTGCCCTGATGTGTGTTGTTCTGCCGTCCACTTCTCTTTGTGGGTGGGTCACCTATCTTCTGCTATGTAGATGTTATTTTGCTAAACCATGTATATCGTGAAGGCATTGTAATCTTCTTATGTAATATCAAGGCCAGCAGGCCACACTGCTTAACTATTTTGTAAGTGACTCTGTTGCAATGTGATATACTCCTGTGCTTGACTTATCCTGGGAAGTCAAGGGTATGTGTATGCTATGCATATATGGGACTAGCTGCAGCGAGCTAGGTCTCTACAGGAGTAGTCGTAGTCCCAGTTTCGGGGCGCGACAAGAAGTAAAGGCAATAGGGGTCGTCAACACGTCCTGGCCACCAAAATGGTTAGACGTTCCGCTGACGTTCACTGCGGAAGACGCGCGCGGGGTGCGCTTCCCCCACAACGACGCACTAATTGTCTCCGCCACCGTGTTCAATTGCCGTCTCGCCCGAATCTTGGTCGACGGCGAGAGTGCCACCGACGTCCTCTATCTAAAGGATTTAAAGAAATGCAGGTGGACGAGAAACTCCTACAACCCGTGGCGGGGCCTCTACAAGGATTCGTCCCGGGGAAAACTATACATCCCGTGGGGAAGGTCGACCTCCCGATGACATTCGGCGCCCCAGATAATTACCGGACCGAAATGGTTCGGTTTGACGTGGTGGATCTCCCCTCCTCCTACAACGCCATAATGGGGAGAACCATCATCAACCGCTTAGGAGCAGCGGTCCACCACAACTATCTTTGCATGAAGATCCCCGGGCCGAGCAGGGTGATCTCCGTGCATGGTGACCAGGATGTGGCTCGCTCCCTCTACGAGCGCGCCTCCGCTGTGATCGAGGACGTTAACCTGGTTAAGGCCTTGGGGGGAGGGAGCTCCTCCCCGGCCCTAGACTTGCCAATCACGCTCCCCGGGAAGTTCCTTCCCAAGCCTCGCCCCGAGGGGGACCTCCGGGAAGTCTCTCTCTTCCAGGACGAGGGGAAGACTGTCAAGATCGGGGCTGATCTCTCCGAGGAACACGCGACGTGACTCATTGACTTCCTTCGTGAAAATGCAGATGTCTTCGCATGGAAGCCCGCAGATATGGGGGGTGTGCCCAGGGATGTTATCGAGCACAAGCTCGCGGTAATGCCCGGTCGCCCCCCGGTAAAACAGAAGATGAGAAAGCTCTCCCTCGAGCGGCAGGAGGCCATCAAGAGGGAGATCGCTAAGCTCCGGGAGGCGGGGTTCGTTCGGGAGGTCCTACACCCCGAGTGGTTAGCGAACCCCATCCTCGTAAAGAAGGCAAGCGGCAAGTGGAGAATGTGCGTCGACTTCACCGACCTCAATAAAGCTTGCCCAAAAGATGATTTCCCGCTCCCGCAGATCGACCAATTGGTGGATTCCACCGCGGGATGCAAGCTGATGAGTTTTTTGGACGCCTATTCGGGCTATCACCAAGTCCGAATGGCGGTGGAGGATGAGGAAAAGACGAGTTTCCTAACTCCCCTCGGCACCTTCTGTTATGTCCACATGCCTTTCGGGTTGAAAAACGCGGGGGCAACCTTCCAGCGCCTTATGAGCTTAGTCCTGAGGGATCAAATCGGCCGCAACGTGGAAGTGTACGTTGACGACGCAGTCGTCAAGAGCTCGCTCTCGGCCACACACCTCGAAGACTTGGGAGAAACCTTCCGCAACCTCCGCAAGTATGGGTTAAGGCTTAACCCAGAAAAGTGCGCGTTCGGCGTTCGCGGAGGAAAACTCCTCGGCTTCCTTGTGTCCCAAAGGGGCATCGAAGCCAATCCCGAAAAAATTCGGGCCCTCCTCGACATGCCTCCGCCGTGTTCTGCCAAGGATGTACAGCGACTTACCGGCCGCTTGGCCGCGTTGAGTCGCTTCCTCTCGCGCTCGGGGGAGCGCGGTCTCCAACTCTTCAAGATCCTCCGCGGCCTTGAGGGGTTCCATTGGACCCCCGAGGCACAGGCTGCGTTCGAGGACCTGAAGAAATATCTCGCGAGCCCTCCAATGCTCGTGAGCCCGCGTCAGGGGGTGCCCCTGCTCCTCTACCTCGCAGCCACTCCGGTTGCCGTTAGCGCGGTCCTTGTCAAGGAAGAAGATGGGCATCAACGCCCCGTCTACTACGTGAGTGAGGCTCTCCAGGGTGCCAAAACAAGATACACGAAGATAGAGAAGGTTTGTTATGCCCTCCTGATGGCATCCAGAAAGCTTCACCACTACTTCTTAGGCCACCCTATCACGGTGCCCTCCTCTCTCCCCTTGGGGGAAGTGCTCCAAAACAAGGAAGCCACCGGCCGGATCGGGAAGTGGGGGGCCGAGCTAGCCCCCTTCTCCCTCTCCCTAACCGGACGGTCCGCAATCAAGTCACAAGCCCTGGCCGACTTCGTGGCTGAGTGGGCTCCGGTCCCGGGACCCGAGGAAGAAATGCATACCACACCACCACCACGCGATGACCATTGGACCCTCTTCTTCGACGGTTCCCTGTGCTTGGCAGGGGCCGGCGCGGGAGTAGTCCTCCAAAGCTCCGAGGGGAGAACCCTCAAATACGCCGCTAGGCTCGAGTTTCCTGCGATGAACAACGTCGCGGAATATGAGGCCCTTCTCCTAGGACTGCGCCTCGCCCGCTCTTTGGGCATTCAACGCCTCCTCGTCAAGGGGGACTCTCAGCTCGTGGTTTGTCAGATGGACAAGTTCTACTTGTGCCATGACCCAAATCTGAGCCTCTACCTTGACGAGGTCAGAAAAATGGAAAGTCATTTCGAAGGCCTCGAGGCGCGTCGTATCCCACGTAGGGACAACGACCGCGCCGATGCCCTCGCGCGAGTAGCAAGCGCCCAAGGGCCCCTCCCCGAGGGGGCTTTCCTGGAAGTTATCTTGAAACCCTCCGCGGTGGCCCCCGACCTGGACTCCGAGTCCTGTGACCCCGACGTCACGAAAATCATCCAGGCCACATCCTGGATGGCCCCCCTTATCTCTTGCATCAAGGGAGAGGGGGAGCCCTCCGACGACACCGAAGCCAAACGCCTCCGCGCCAAAGCGCGGGTGTATGTGTTGGTGGAAGGGACGCTGTACAAGCGAGGGGCCTCCACGTTACTTCGCTGCCTCCCACGGGAGGAAGGAGTTCAACTCCTTGAGGACATCCACCTCGGGTGTTGTGGCTCTCACCTCGGCCCACGGGCGGTCGCGACAAAAGCCATTCGCCAAGGGTTCTATTGGCCTACGGTTGCCCGCGACGCGAGAGACCTCATCTCTGCTTGCGGGGCTTGCCAAAAAATGGCAAAGGGCTCCAACCTACCCTCCGCCGCTTTACAGGCCATCCCGATCACTTGGCCCTTCGCGCGGTGGGGAATGGACCTCCTAGGCCCGTTCCCCACAGCGTCGGGGGGATACAAGTACGCGGTTGTGGCCGTGGACTACTTCTCCAAGTGGGTGGTGGCCGAGCCCTTGGCCACCATCACATCTCGCGCGGTGCAGAGGTTCTTCTGGAAGAACATTGTGTGTCGCTTCGGGGTCCCCCAGGAGATCACCGTTGACAACGGAACCCAATTCGACTCCGCGATCTTTCGCGAGTTCTGTCAGAACTTGGGCACGACCCCCCACTTTGCCTCGGTGGCTCACCCCAAGAGCAATGGGGCGGTCGAACGCGTCAATGGGGTCATCCTCCAAGGACTCCGTCGCTGCCTGGAGCAAAGTGCCTCCAGTCGAGGGGCATGGGCGGACAAGCTTCCGAGCATCCTCTGCTCCATGAGGATGACCCCGAGTCAAGCAACGGGACGTACCCCCTTCTCGCTCGTGTACGGAGCCGAGGCAGTACTCCCCTCCGAAATCAGTTTCCGATCGCTGTGAGTCGAACTCCTCGAGGGAGTCTCGGCCGCTGTGTTCCAGGTCAACGAAGACAACCAGAGGCTGGAGGTCGACCTCGTCGAAGAAGAGCGGGATAGAGCCCTCCTCCGCAACGCCATTTATGAACGTGAAATGGCGCGCGCTTACAACATGCGTGTTCGGGGGAGGGCCTTCCGCCTGGGAGATCTTGTCCTCAAGCGCGTCACCGACCCTCAAGCTCAAGGAAAGCTCAGCCCAAAGTGGGAAGGGCCATACAAGATCTCCACGATCCTTGGCTCGGGGGCTTACAAACTCTCCACCCTCGAAGATCAAGAGCTAAAGCATACGTGGAATGCGGACTTGCTCCGCAAGTTCTACACCTAAATCTCCGAACCTCCCCCTTCCCCCCTTTTGTGACTTCGCAAGGGGAAGGCGTGGCGAGTTGTAACACTGGCCCAAGGCCATTCCCTCTCCTTTTCGCGGCTACGCGAGGGGGAGGTGTTGTATCGGCTCATTCAGATCAATGAAAATGGCTTTTATCCCTACCATGTCAATCTCTTGCAGGTGTTTCCTAACCACCCTTGAGGCGATGCCCCCGTCACGGAGAGTCCCTCCCTGTGAGGATGCCCTTTCGAGGATGCCCTCGTTATGAGGAGATTACGGGCTCCAGCTCAGCCTTTAAAAGTCCCGATGGCGGGAACCTCGGTCCCCCTAGGGCGGCTTACAATATCCCCTCGTGGACTGAGGGCGTAAGCGGCAACCAAGTTCTCAAAGGGAACCGAGGTAACGAGTCACTTTGGGGGACTAGTCCCCCCCCCCATACACTCCAGAGATCATTTACGCTCTTCCTCCTCTGGGAGCAATTTAGGTCGCTCTCGACCGACAAGTCATTGAATCCCCATGCCTGCATGAGAATGGCGGCCTGAATTTCTCTTAGAAAGTCAGCGCGGGTCGTCTAACTCGAGTCACCCCCCGCTGCGGGGGGAGGGGACAAATCAGGCCCCTATATGTGAATCGCCCATAATCAAGAAACTTGACCGCGGAGGTAACAGGACCAAGTGCCCTTCTCTCTCTCCGGACGCAGCTCCGGGTAAGGAATCCTCTCTTCCCCGGATCTAGTCCCTGGTAAGGGGGCTCTCTCTTCCCGGACACAGCTCCGGGTAAGGAGTCCTCTCTTCCCCGGATCTAGTCCCTGGTAAGGGGGCTCTCTCCTCCCCGGACGTGGCTCCGGGTAAGGGGTCCCCCTCTTCCCCAGACGTGGTTCCCGGTAAGGGGAGTGCAGACCTTGGACCGTTCCCTCACCCGGACGACTATTTCCCTCAGGAGGGTGGATTAAAATGTTTTATTGATGAAACGGGCCGGGGAACAACCCTCCCCGGTGGGCAAGAAACATACGAGTCGGGGACCTAAATCCCCGTGGGGATAACCCAGGAGACAACCCCCTACGTTGGGAATCGGGAAATTACTCTCCACGTCTCTTGGCAAACTCCCGGGAGATGTCCTTGTACAAGCCTTGGACCCTTCGGAACACCGCTCTTAGCGCGTCCTCGGGCCACTCCTCATAACCGTCTGGTGGTAAGATCCGGAGTGGAAAAATCCTCTGGGCCCCAGCCTCTGGTGAAGGCAACTCGGCGCGACAATCATTGAAGTTGGCCATGTGCCATTCGGGAAGCCACCTTAGCAAAGTGGCAACCTCACCGGGAACCCCTGCAACGGGGAGTTCCTCGGAATCCCTATCCGGGACATTCGCAACAACCTGTCGTCCAATCAAGCAAGTTTAGCAAAAAATACGTCCCATTCAAGTCCAATCAAGCGAGTTCAGCAAAAAATGTGTTCTATTCAATCGTCGAAATTTTCTACAAGTTTTTGGGCCTCCGTCGAAGGAGCGCTGTAAAAAAAAAGGAAATCCTAGCAAAAAACTAAACTAAGGGCCGGGGGGGAAGGCTCATACTTGCCCATGATGACCCCCCCCAGAGGAGGCTTCGTCCGAAGCAGCCGCAGGCAGCGTCCCCAGGACTCGGTCGAAGAAGAGCTCGGCGCGGTCCTCCAGCTCCCTCTGCCGAGGCTCGTAGAAGTCGGGGAAGCCCAGGGCGGCGAAGTCCCCAAGAGCCCGAGCTCCAGCGCCTCGGCACTCCGCGAGAGCGCGGCAGCAGCGATCATGGGGATGACAAGACCCCTGGCTCGAAGGTCCGCCGCGGCAGAGATGGCGGACACCTGCCGAACGAGGAAGTTCGTCGCTTCCTCGACCGAGGCCAACGGGTTCCGAGGGTTGGCCTCCGGGAGGAAGTCGAGTCCCAGGGTGATGAGCGCGGCCCGGACGCGGTTCCCGACCGAAACCAAGGATCGGGCCGTGGAAGAATCAGCGGCGCCCAGTGCAGCGCTCAACTCCTCTCGGAGGCGGGAGTTGGCTCCCTCCGACTCCGACAGCTGCGCCCGGACGAGCTCCAGCTCCTGGGCCACGGCGTCTCTCGCGGACTCGGCCGGAGCCAGCTGCTGCGACCGCACCCTCCCCAGCTCCTCGATGGCCGCATCCCGCTCCCGGACCGCCGCATCCCGGGAGGCCTCGAGGGCGGCTATCTCCTTGTCCGCAGCCGCGGTCTCCCGCGCGAGCCGACCGCGGATGGCGCGTACCGTGGCGGCAGTCTGTCACGTAGGCAACACAGTTAGGAAAGCCCCTAACCAGGCATCAACCAGCAACGTCAGAGCTCCTTACCTGGAGCAAGAGGGAGATGACGTCCTCGTAGCGGTCGTTGATTCCCCCCTTGGCCATGCGGGCCCGCACCCGAGGAGTGAGGAGGCCCAGGGAAAGCCGCCTCGTCTCGTCGGCAGAGAAGAGCGCCCCTCCCCCGAGGGAGTCAACGTCGCTCCCCCAAGTCCTGGTGGCCCCGACGCCTCGCTCCTCAGGTAGAGCGGCCTCCACCGGGGAAGAAGCTGCATGCCCCCCGGGCCCCGGGGAAGGTGGTGCAGCCGGGGGCGGCACCGCCGACGTCCCGGCCCCGGGGGCCAGGGGGGCACGGAATCGGAAGGCGCCCGGCATCCGGTAACGCATGTCTGGGACTGGGCGCGTGCTCGAGGATGTCACCTGGACGCCCCTCTTCGGAGAAGGAGACGGGGCGTAATCCTCTGAGTCCGACTCCACCCGGATGCCATCCAGCACCCCCGAGGCGCCCAACGCGTCGAGCTGGGCAACCAGCGAGGCCGTGTTAGTGGGGCTATCGGTAAGCCCCACTAGCGGAGAAGGCGCCTTCACCTTCACGGGGGCCTGGGGGGTCTCGGTCAGGCCCGGTGCCGAAGCGGGAGACTTCGTCCGGGCTGTCCCCGGGCTATCATCGGTGGCCCCCGGGGTCTTGGCGCGCCCCACCCCATGGCTGCTGGGCGCCTCCCTCCTCTTGTGGGAATTCGGTGTCGAGAGCGGCGTCCGAGCGAGCAAGGATAGCCCGAAGACCTCAGCCACCAGGTTGCGAGGGGGGCCGTCGCCGATGACCGCGCGGCACCGGGCGTGCTCGTCCTCGAAATACCGCCCGAGGAGATGCTCCGCTTTCTCCCGGGACGATTCATACGAGTGCACTGCGAAGAAGAAAAGTTAGAGCGTAAGGCCCCTCCGGGCAAAAGCTCTTTCGAGAAAAGTTTGAAAAACTCACGTTGGGACACCGGGTAATGGGGGGGGCGGTTCTCTGCCGAAAGGCCCAGCCCCCTCCGGACGCGTCCGAAGGGACTGAACCGCAGAAGAAGCAGCTCCTTCGCCAGGTCCCTCATGCTCCGGCGGGACCGGGCCTCCACCATCTTCTCGATGAGGGCTGCCTCACCGGTGCTCAGCTTGGGGGCCGGAGGTGCTGAGGACCGGGTAAGGGTCGGGGGCTCCGGAGAATAGACGATCTCCGGGTCTCCTACCCGGAGATAGAACCACCTCTGGGGCCAATCCTCCCAGTGGTCCCGGGAGGCTGTGACCGAGTACTGGTCAACCCGGGATGGGAGGAGCTTCATCACCACAGAACCGAAGGTGGACTTCGGCCCGTGACGCACCACCGGGGAGCTCCGCGTGGTGGCCTTGTAGAAGTGCTGAAAGAGGCGCAGCGTTCCCTCCGTCTCGGCTGCGGTCTCGTACAACCATATGAAGAGCCCCATGCGAACCAGGACGTTCAGCGTGAGGTAGTTGAGCGCCACGTTGTACTGCAGCAAGAACTCCTGGATCATGGGATGTAACGGGAGCCGGAGACCTGCGTCGACAAATGCATCGAAGGCGACGACCTCCCCTTCCCGGGGGCGGGGAACGATCTCCTCCCCCTGGACACGAACGTCCCCTTCGGCGAAAACCCTCCGAGCTATGAGGGCCGCCGAGTCCTGGGAGGTGAACTTGGAGACCCCCAAGAAATTGGATGTCAGCTTCTCGGGAGACAACTCCGCGGCCTTTCCTCGCCCTCTCGAAGCCATCTCGCGCCCCCGGGGCTCGACGCTACCGGGAAAGGATCTGTTACCGGGAGCCTCGATGCTACCGGGTAAGGATCTGTTACTGGGAGCCTCGGCGCTACCGGGTCAGGATCTGTTACCGGGAGCTTGACGCTACCGGGACTGGTCTGTTACCGGGAGCCTTGCTGCTACCAAGAACGGGCTTGTTACCGGGAGAACCTAGCGCTACCGGGGAAGGCTCTTACCGAGAGAGCTCTAACGCTACCGGGAGAGAAGTGGAAGTTTGGGAAGTGGAGATGGTTAAGTGACGCGCGGCCCCTATATTTATAGGGGGAGAAGATCGCATCGTTTCCCGCCCCGAATCTAGGTACTAAATGCGGAACAGCGCGCGGATAACAAAGAGTTTCCTAGAGGCATATAAAAAGTGTCGCCGTGTCCCATTACCGGGAGTAACCACCGGGACACCCCCGGGTAAGGTGTGAAGATGCACGCTTCGACGCCACGAAGTGCCCTTGAGCACACGGGGGGCTGATGTTGGGGGAAAAATGAGGTCCCGTCGAGTAAAGTGGTCCCCGGTAAGGGCCCTCCCTTCCCCGGATGTAGCCCCGGGTAAGGGGCTCCCCGGACGTGGCCCCGGGTAAGGGGCCCTCTCTTCCCCGGACGTAGCCCCGGATAAGGGGCCCTTCCTTCCCCAGACTTGGTCCTGGGTAAGGGGCTCCCCGGAACTGGCTTCTGGTAAGGGGCCATCTCTTCCCCGGACGTAGCCCCGGGTAAGGGGCTCCCCGGACGTGGCTCCGGGTAAGGGGCCATCTCTTCCCCGGACGTAGCTCCGGGAAAGGGGCCCTCCCTTCCCCGGACTTGGTCCCGGGTAAGGGGCTCCCCGGACGTGGTTCCGGGTAAGGGGCCATCTCTTCCTCGGACTTGGTCCCTGGTAAGGGGCTCCCCGGATGTAGCCCCGGGTAAGGGACTCTCCCCGGACGTGGCTCCGAGTAAGGGGCCCTCCCTTCCCTGGACGTGGCCCCGGGTAAGGGGCCCTCTCTTCCCCGGACGTAGCCCCGGGTAAGGGGCCCTTCCTTCCCCGGACTCGGTCCCAAGTAAGGGGCTCCCCGGACGTAGCCCCGGGTAAGGGGCCCCTCTCTTCCCGGACGTAGCCCCGGGTAAGGGGCCCTTCCTTCCCCGGACTTGGTCCCGAGTAAGGGGCTCCCCGGACGTAGCCCCGGGTAAGGGGCCCTCCCTTCCCCGGACTTGGTCCCGGGTAAGGGGCTCCCCGGACGTGGCTCCGGGTAAGGAGCCCCTCTCTTCCCCGGACGTAGTCCCAGGTAAGGGGCCCTTCCTTCCCCGGACTTGGTCCCGAGTAAGGGGCTCCCCGGACGTAACCCGGGTAAGGGGCCCTTCCTTCCCCGGACTTGGTCCCGGGTAAGGGGCTCCCCGGACGTGGCTCCAGGTAAGGGGCCATCTCTTCCCCGGATGTAGCCCCGGGTAAGGGGCTCCCCGGACGTGGCTCCAGGTAAGGGGCCATCTCTTCCCCGGATGTAGCCCCGGGTAAGGGGCTCCCCGGACGTGGCTCCGGGTAAGGGGCCCTCTCTTCCCCGGACTCGGCCCCGGGTAAGGGGCACTTACCCGGGAGTTCCCTCGGGAATTGGAGTGGCCACATGTTAAGGATCCAAGCATCGTACCATGCAAAAAGACCGCAACGCCCTCGATCCGACGGTTTCAGCTAGGGCAATCTTGTAATTTGCGTCTTTTGGGGTCTATATATACCCTTGTAACCCCTCTTGTAACCTAGGTTCAATTCATTTGCATCCAATACAAAAACCCAAAAGGCTCGCTTAGGAGCGCTCTCCCCGTAAGAGAGCTCCCCTAGCCGACTCGTGTCGGGAGCACGTCGACAGGACTAGGGCCTCCACTGAGGCCTGAACCTGTATAAACCCTTGTGTCAATCTCTGAGATTGTCCAACACGGGGCGACCCGTCACACGGTCATCCCGCGTTGTGGAACACGTGTTACGCACGTCATAAACCTGCCGGGGTAACTTTAATACCACGACAATATGCTTTAGATGCCAAGGGCGAGGACATGTGGCATCTCAGTGTCCTAACCAGCGAGCTATGATTGTGCACGAAGATGGAGAATATGATTCTCAAAGTGACGAAGACATTATCGAAGACGCTACTGCAGAAGTTGAAGCAGAAGGAGGTTTTTCTTTCGAGCAAGGTCAAACTCTTGTGGTCAAGACTGTGCTCAGTGTTCAAATAATGGAAGCTGACCGAGGACAATGACATAATCTTTTCAAACTCGATGTAAGGTCCAAGACAAGGTATGCAAACTCATCATTGATGGAGGTAGTTGTCATAATCTTGCTAGTAAGGAGATGGCGGACAAACTTGGACTTACAGTGCTCAAACATCCTCATCCATACCGCATTAGTTGGCTTAACTCTTGTGGTGAGATCAAAATTACTTCCATAGTGAAGGTTCAGTTTACCATTAAGGGGTATACTATTGATGTCATGTGCGACGTGGTTCCTATGCATGTTTGCCACTTATTATTGGGACGATCATGACAATATGATCACGATTCACAACATTGTGGTCGGACTAACAAATATTTCTTCAAGTTCAAGGGCAAGGACATCACTCGTCTTCCTATGACTCCTGAGCAAATCATATCAAAAGAGATGCAAAAACTTTCTAACAGTAAGGTTGATGGTGTGAGTGAACATAAGAGTGAGCGCCACATATTGGTGAGCGAGAGCCACAAACCAAATATGAGTGAGCAAACGAAAAGAGAGAAAGATAGCTTAGCTTTACTGGCTACAAAATCAGATTTGAGAGTTGTGAGAAACCTATTGCAGGATTGTTTTGTACTCTTGTACAAAGAATCCTTGATTTCTACTAACGACTTAACCGCTCTTTCTAGTGTTGCTACCGCTGTTTTGCAGGCTTATAACTGTTGCATCTAGGCCTTCATGCCTAACCCTAATTTTGATGATTAATGAAAACAAAGTGTTCCGGACTAACCGTGCTTTTTGAGATTGATTGATACAGGATCATTTGGGAAGAAATGCAAGATGATCAAGATGAACCCAACTTAAAGTGAAGCACAAGACGCAGAAGAGCAAGAGACGAGACGCAAATCTTGAAGATGCGAAAGACCTCAGAATTATGAGTTTTTATTTTTACCGATCTTGGCGTATGGAGATGATCGGTTAGGAAAATTCTTTTATAGTTTTAACCGTACTATAAAGAGGGGTAGCGAAAGTCCTCTTTCTATCTCCAGCATAAACCGAGAATGTTAGGTCATTGCATCGCATCTTTTTTTATGTGGATTTGCTTTTGGTCTTATTTGGAAAAATCTGTTTTTCAGTTCAGTTTTTGACAGCAGAAGAGTATTTGCATTTTTCATAAAGATCTAGGTAGATCTGGCTTTTTCTTCTGTTGACAAAAATGTAGCCCTTGAAATTATCTTTCCAACGAGCTATTAAACACCTCTTTTGGATTTCTGGATTTAAAGTTATAGCTGTTTTTGTTCATGCTGACTGTCAGTTTGCATAACTGACTGTCAGTTTGAATGTCAGTTTAGTGTAACTGACAATTGTCCAGAGAGGGTGTTTTTTGATCTCAAATTTTTTGTACTAAACTGACTGTCAATTTGTCCATACTGACTGTCAGTTGGGGTTTCGACCAGAGAGTGTTTTACTGTGTTTCTTTTTGATTCTGGTCGAGCTGGTACACAAACTGACTGTCAGTTTGTGTAACTGACTGTCAGTTTCGTGTTCCAGCTTTCCTGTTTTGGCTGCAAACGGCTAGCTATTTTTTATCCGTAAATTTTGTCAGCCGTTGTGCACTAAACTGACTGTCAGTTTGCATAACTGACTGTCAGTTTGGGTTGCTGATTTTCAGCCCTAGCTCCAACGGTTCATTTGATTCTTGAGGCTATAAAAAGGGGCTTTGGGCATAAGTTTTACACAATAAGCAGCAGCATCTTATACACACTCTTGAGCATTAGTTTTCTATATTAAATCTTGATCTTTTGATCAAGTCGAGTGCCTTCCGATCCACCGAGAGTTTCAGTTCTTTTGCATTTGCATCCACTTAGCTTCTCGGTGCGTGTTTGGAGGTCTAGAGAAGACCTCGCTGCCTTTTACTCTTGGTGAGCGCCCTCACCTAGACGGTTCGGAGGCGTGGCCGTTGATCTCTCCGTTCGGAGATTGTCGGAGAGGCTCGGCAAGTGTGTACAAGGCATCGGTGCTCGCCTTTCCGGAGTGGACAAGGAGCAACCATTAGTGATAATATCCTTTGTGGATATTGAAGCGAGACTCAAGTGATTTGAGTGCTTCAACGAGGATTAGTGGAGACTGGGCGAGTCTCCGATACCTCGGTAAAAATCATTGTGTTCGTTCTCTTTTCCCTTTGCTTATATTATTTGTTCTTTATTTGCTTTAAGTTTTAAAGTTTTTAAAGCCTCCTATTCACCCCCCTCTAGTCGGCATCCTTGATCCAACATGTGGTATCAGAGCTTGGTCTCTCGATTCATTAGGCTTTACCGCCTAGAGAGAGGATGTCGTCAAGTGGAGATTTTCTTCTCGGTCATACCGGTCGTGCGCCTATCTTTGATGGGACAAACTATCCTTATTGGAAAGTGCGCATGTCCGTATTCCTAGAAGCCATGGGGCTTGATGTATGGGATATTGTTAAACTCGGCTTTACTCCTCCGGTTGATCCGGCAAGTCAGTCTGAGGACGATAGGAGAAAGTTGCATTTAAATGCCCGTGCAAAAAATGCACTCTTTGCCGGTTTATCTTTGAATGAGTTCAACCGTGTGAGTAATCTCACGACTGCTCATAAGGTTTGGACTACCCTCGAAGAAATTTACGAGGGCACTACAAAGGTTAAAGAGGCAAAATTGCTAATGGTGAGGCAAAAATATGAGACATTCACCATGTCATCAACCGAGTCCGTAGATTCCATGTTTACTCGGTTAAATAACATTGTGAATGAACTCAAGGGTCTTGGTGTTGTTTTTATTGACCTTGAGCTTGTGAGAAAGATGCTTAGGGCTTTGCCGGAAAGCTTCGACACTTTGGTCACGGTTCTCACAAACTCCGATCTATCGACCACAACACCAACCGATCTTTATGGGAACCTCATCACCCATGAGATGCACAAGAAGGAGAAGAAGGAAGCGGCCGAACCATCGGAGACGAAGAAGAAAGCTTTGGCTTTCAAAGCAAACTCAAGGAACGATTCAAGCGAAGGCTCCTCCGATGAAGACCTTGCACTCATGGTAAAGAACACTCAGAAACTTCTTCGCAGGTTGCATAAGAAAGGTGTCAACATTGACACACGACCAAAAGGGCAAAAGCAAAACAACTTCAAGGACATCATTTGCTATGGATGTCATGAGAAGGGACACATAGCATCAAGATGTCCAAACAAGAACAAGGCGTGGAACAAGAAGAAGAAGTTCTTCAAGAAGAAGAATGAAGAAATCAAAGAAGCTTGTTTTGGAGAATGGATGTCCGGCGGAGAGAGCTCCGACTCCGACTCCGACAACGAAAGAAGTTGCTCCAAGAAGATGGCCGGACTAGCTCTCGGCAACATCAACACTTCAACTAGCTCATCCATTTGCCTTATGGCCAAAGGCGATGAAAAGGTGAACTACAAGACCGGTGGGAGGCATTGGGTGCTAGATAGCGGATGCTCTGAACACATGACCGGTAACAAGAAGTTGTTCACCTCAATAGAAGACAACTCAAGCGAGAACCAAAAGATTACCTTTGGCGACAATCGTCAAGGAAATGTTGTAGGCTTGGGTAAAATCGCAATCTCAAATGATCTATCTATTTCAAATGTTTTATTGGTCGAATCTCTGAATTTCAATTTGCTTTCCGTTGCACAAATTTGCGATTTTGGTTTTAGTTGCACATTTTTCCCAAAAGAAGTTTTGGTTGAAAGTTTAAAAGACAAATCTTTGATCTTCGAAGGCTTTCGCTTTGGAAATCTTTATTTGGTTGATTTTCACTCAAAAGATGCATCTCTCTCAACATGTCTTGTCTCTCAAACCTCAAAAGGTTGTCTATGGCATAGAAGACTTGCACATGTTGGAATGCATCAATTGAGAAAACTTCTAAAACGTGATTTGGTTGTTGGCTTAAAGGATGTGAATTTTGAAAAGGACAAACCTTGTAGCGCTTGTCAAGCGGGCAAGCAAGTTGCTACTTCACATCCAACTAAGCGCATTCTTTCGACTTGCAAACCTTTGGAACTCCTTCATATGGATTTATTTGGACCTTCTGAGTTCCAAAGTATCGGGGGTAGCAACTATGGTTTTGTGATTGTTGACGATTTTACTCGCTACACTTGGGTTTTCTTTATTTCTCAAAAATCTGAAACCCCCGATGTTTTCAAAAGTTTTGCAAAACGTGTTTCTACTGAATTCGAATTATCCATCAAGAAAATCCGTAGTGATCATGGTGGAGAATTCATTAATTCAACCTTGTTTGACTTTTGTGACTCTCTTGGAATCAAACACGAATTTTCCACATCCTATACTCCACAGCAAAATGGAGTCGTTGAAAGGAAAAATCGAACACTTATAGAAATGGCAAGGACTATGCTAAGTGAGTATGATACTCCTACTCGCTTCTAGGCTGAAGCCGTGCATACCGCTTGCTATTCTATAAACCGACTTTATTTGCATCCTCTTCTAAACTTGACTCCTTATGAGCTTCTTGTTGGGCGCAAGCCAAATATTTCTTATTTCCGAGTTTTTGGATGCAAATGTTATATTCTTAAGAAAAGGAATTTTGGTGGTAAATTTCAAAGAAGAGTAGATGAAGGCTTTCTAGTCGGATACTCCACCACTAGTAAAGCTTATCGTGTTTTCAATAAAAATACAAGTTGTATTGAAGAATCGGGTGATGTCGAATTTGATGAAACTAATGGCTCACAAAAGGAGCAAGTATCTCATGAAGTTTCAGGTGAAGATCTTCAAGAAGCAATGAAGAACATAACCATTGGAGACATCAAGCCAACAGAGGAAGATCAAGAAGATGATGCCAACGTTGAAAATGTTGATCAAGACGAATCATCATCCCATGTCGATCCTCCAGAACAAGGTCAAGATGAAGCAATACAAGATGAAGAACCAAGGCAACACCAAACCATCACCAAGGATCACCCTCTAGACCAAATATTAGGTGACGTCAGTAAGGGTGTTCAAACTCGATCTCGTATTGCTGCATTTTGTGAACATCATTCATTTGTGTCTTCTTTAGAACCCAAACATGTTAATGAAGCTTTAAATGATCCTGATTGGGTTAATGCCATGCATGAAGAACTTAATAACTTTGCTAGAAATGAAGTTTGGACTCTAGTTGAAAGACCCAAAGATCATAATGTTATTGGAACAAAATGGGTTTTCAGAAATAAGCAAGATGAAAATGGAGTTGTAATTAGAAACAAAGCTCGTCTTGTTGCTCAAGGCTTCACTCAAGTCGAAGGTTTAGACTTTGGTGAAACTTTTGCACCGGTAGCAAGACTTGAAGCTATTCGCATTCTTCTTGCCTATGCATCATGTTTTAATATCAAATTTTTTCAAATGGATGTAAAAAGTGCTTTCTTAAATGGAGAAATTTCTGAACTTGTGTTTGTTGAACAACCTCCCGGTTTTGAAGATGCTAAATTTCCAAACCATGTATTTAAATTGTCAAAAGCTCTCTATGGTCTCAAACAAGCTCCTCGAGCCTGGTATGAGCGACTTAGAGACTTTCTATTATTAAAAGGTTTTAAAATTGGGAAGGTTGATACTACTCTCTTTACAAAGAAAATTGAAAAAGACTTGTTCATTTATCAGATTTATGTTGATGATATTATATTTGGATCTACTAATGAACATTTCTGTCATGAGTTTGGAGAGATGATGTCTAGGGAGTTCGAGATGTCCATGATTGGTGAGCTGAGTTTCTTCCTCGGTCTACAAATCAAGCAACTCAAGAACGGGACGTTCGTGAGTCAAACCAAGTACGTGAAGGACCTGCTCAAGCGCTTTGGGATGGAAGACGCTAAGCCAATCAAAACTCCCATGGCGACCAATGGACACTTGGACATGGACAAAAGCGGCAAATCGGTCGATTCTAAACTTTATAGGTCTATGATTGGTAGTCTTTTGTATCTTACTGCATCTAGGCCTGATATCATGTTTAGTGTGTGCTTATGTGCTAGATTTCAGTCTGATCCTAAGGAATGTCATTTAACTGCTCTTAAAAGAATCCTTAGGTATTTAAAATGTTATCCCAGTTTAGGCCTTTGGTACCCTAAAGATGCAAATTTTAAATTAATTGGGTATTCTGATTCTGATTATGCTGGGTGTAAGATTGATCGTAAGAGCACATCTGGTAGCTGTCAGCTGTTGGGGAGATCATTAGTATCATGGTCATCTAGGAAGCAAAATTCTATAGCTCTCTCAACAGCTGAAGCTGAATATGTGTCTGCAGGCAGTTGTTGTGCTCAATTATTATGGATGAAGCAGACATTTCTGGATTATGGAATAATATTTGATAAAGTGCCACTATTGTGTGATAATGAAAGTGCCATTAAAATTGCAAATAATCCTGTTCAACATTCTAGAACTAAGCATATTGAAATAAGGCACCATTTTATTAGAGATCATGTGGCAAAAGGTGATATTGATGAGAATTATGTTAGAACAGATATGCAACTAGCAGATATTTTCACTAAACCCCTAGATGAAACAAGATTTTGCTTTTTAAGGGGTGAACTGAACATTATTGATATATCAAATGCTAGTTGATGTGCTAAATGAGTTGTTTGTATAAAATATTATTATTTTATTCCCTCTCTGGTCTTAGATTGCCTCTGGTCGAAATTGACCAAACTGACAGTCAGTTCAGTAGTTAGGAGCCTGGTCTTAGTCTCTGGTCGAAGTCAGTGTCATAACTGACAGTCAGTTTCACAAACTAACAGTCAGTTACTTGCATTTGATTTTGGTCGTAGCTCCTGGTCGTGTTCGAGTCCCCTACTGACTGTCAGTTTCATACACTGACTGTCAGTTTCAAAACGCAGTTCGATGAACTGACTGTTAGTATTGTATACTGACTGTCAGTTCCATGTATCTGAGTTTGGAACTGACTGTCAGTTTATCAAACTGACTGTCAGTTGCGGGATCGAGAACCCTAAAACCCCGTTCTGTTTTTCCTCGCCTCTTCACCTTTTCTCGCCGCCGTTCTTTTTTTCGTGCTCCCTCGCCATCGCCGGTTGCGCCTCCTCCTCGCCGTGCCTCGCCACCACCTTTTTGTGCCGCCCCTCGTCGCCGGTGAACTCCTCACCGCCGGCGCCACCGTCCTCGGCCGTCTCGACCTCGTCGGTTTGAGGATCCTCTGTTCCACGGCTTGACTCCTCTGCACCACTCTTCTTCTTCTCGTGCAGTGACCGTAGGACCTCCTGACCGTGCTGAGCTTCGTTCCTGTGGTCGATTTGGCAGTCCTCTTCGCATCTACTACGTCGACTACTTCAGTTCGTCCTCAGTTCAGGTCCTTGTTCCTTTTTTTTTTTCTCTCCTCTGTTTTTCCTGTTTTCCTTTCGTCATGTCTGATCAGGCCGGTCCTTCTCGCCGTGGGGCCCGATGGAAGAATGCGGCAAACAGCCAGCGTTCATCGGGTCAGACGTCCAAGAACCGACCCTCGCCTCCGCCTGAGCGCGTGCCCGTGGATTATTCACGTTGGCACGCGAGCCGCCTTCGCACGCTCCGCTCTGTGAACCCGTATCTGTCGCCGCGTCAAACTGGTCGCGACGCATGCGAGGTGCTCACTTGTTACACCAACCTCCACCTAGACCTGTTCACCAGTGTCTATAGCCGCGCGCCCATCTTCGCCCACCGCTCTCTGTCGTGGGGGACGATCGCCTCTCGCACAGGCATCGCCACCCTCGCAGACTTGTTGGCTCTGTAGGGATCCGCGACCTAGTCGCCGATTCCTCTTTGCACTGGGCTGAGGGGCCCATACGTCAGTTTTATTCCACCGTCTTTGTATCCCCTCAGCGCGACTCCATGACCTTCATGACGGGCCTCCAGGTCTACACCGTCACGAAGGATCAACTGGAGTCGGCGCTTGGACTGGTGCGCCCTCCTTCTGGTCGCCAGCTCCATACTCTCCCTGACCTCGAGCGTCGGGAGGTGGCCATGCTCTATTCCGGCCCCTTCCAGCTCCGTCACATCGCTGGCCTGCGCCGCGATGTTGACCTGGCTCTGCGGATCCTCCGTCTCACTCTGGTCCCCATGAGCGGAGACAGAGCCAGGGTCACCTATCTAGGGCTCCACGTCTTGATTTCTATCTTCCAGGAGGAGCCCTTCGACGTTGCTGATCTCATCATCAGTGAGATTCAGCACGTCCTTCTTTCCCCGCGCCGTCAGCTGATATACGCTCTGTATATTATGGCGGTGCTTCTTCATATCCGGGCCGTGGACACTGAGCTGCCCAGGCCCCATCATCCTTTGCTCTTTTATCCTCCGGGTCAGGCTGATCGCCGGCTCGGTGCTCGCCCTGCTCCAGCTGCTGGCCCTGACTCTCCCGCATCTGATGATGATGCTGCGGGGGACTCAGAGGATGAGGCTCCAGTTCAGGAGTCTGCCCCAGCACCTGCTTCAGACCCTGGCGCCGGATCTTCTGCGGCGTCACCTTCTCTGCTTCAGCAGGTTCTCCAGACCCAGCAGCAGATCCTCAGCACCCAGGCAGAGCATCACCAGATGTTGCTTCGTTTGGCTGCTCAGCAGGAGGAGATACTGCGACGTCTGCCTGCGTCCGACTCTTCGATCTCTCGCAAGAGGGCCCACCAGGCTGCGTCTTCGCCGAGCTCTGCCTCCCATCCAGCTGCTCCAGGCTCATCTGCTCCAGTTGCTGCAGCTCCCGTTGCAGTAGTGACTCCTCCGGCATCTCCAGCCGTCGACCCGTCTGCATCTCCAGCTGGCTCCGGAGATACAGACATCATAGGATTTTCTTCAGATGATGAGCATTAGGCTCTGATTTGTTTTGGTTGCCTCCCTTTTTGTGCTTGATGCCAAAGGGGGAGAAGTATTTTGGATAGATTATTCGATATTGGAGTTTGTTTATGTCTTTTGATGTATGAACAGATGTCTTCTCTTATATATATGGAGATGTTTTATGGAGATGTCTGTGTATGATGAGTTTATCTGAGTAGTTCTGATTATGGCTCTGATATATGATATGTGTTTAGCTCTGATATGATTTGGATGTTCCTGAGCTCTGATACATTGATATATATATGATGTCTTGATGTGCATGTGTATGCTCTGATATGACTTGTGGATATTTGCACATCTGTGACTTGCTTATGTATTAGATGCCCTGATGTATATGTACTAGTTTATGATCTTGTATGATGAGATGCATATACTCAGGGGGAGCTATCTCATTTACTTTATTTTTGAACACTTGTTGTCATCAATCATCAAAAAGGGGGAGATTGTTGCATCTAGGCCTTCATGCCTAACCCTAATTTTGATGATTAATGAAAACAAAGTGTTCCGGACTAATCGTGCTTTTTGAGATTGATTGATACAGGATCATTTGGGAAGAAATGCAAGATGATCAAGATGAACCCAACTTAAAGTGAAGCACAAGACGCAGAAGAGCAAGAGACGAGACGCAAATCTTGAAGATGCGAAAGACCTCAGGTATTACGAGTTTTTATTTTTACCGATCTTGGCGTATGGAGATGATCGGTTAGGAAAATTCTTTTATAGTTTTAACCGTACTATAAAGAGGGGTAGCGAAAGTCCTCTTTCTATCTCCAGCATAAACCGAGAATGTTAGGTCATTGCATCGCATCTTTTTTTATGTGGATTTGCTTTTGGTCTTATTTGGAAAAATCTGTTTTTCAGTTCAGTTTTTGACAGCAGAAGAGTATTTGCATTTTTCATAAAGATCTAGGTAGATCTGGCTTTTTCTTCTGTTGACAAAAATGTAGCCCTTGAAATTATCTTTCCAACGAGCTATTAAACACCTCTTTTGGATTTCTGGATTTAATGTTACAGCTGTTTTTGTTCATGCTGACTGTCAGTTTGCATAACTGACTGTCAGTTTGAATGTCAGTTTAGTGTAACTGACAATTGTCCAGAGAGGGTGTTTTTTGGTCTCAAATTTTTTGTACTAAACTGACTGTCAGTTTGTCCATACTGACTGTCAGTTGGGGTTTCGACCAGAGAGTGTTTTACTGTGTTTCTTTTTGATTCTGGTCGAGCTGGTACACAAACTGACTGTCAGTTTGTGTAACTGACTGTCAGTTTCGTGTTCCAGCTTTCCTGTTTTGGCTGCAAACGGCTAGCTATTTTTTATCCGTAAATTTTGTCAGCCGTTGTGCACTAAACTGACTGTCAGTTTGCATAACTGACTGTCAGTTTGGGTTGCTGATTTTCAGCCCTAGCTCCAACGGTTCATTTGATTCTTGAGGCTATAAAAAGGGGCTTTGGGCATAAGTTTTACACAATAAGCAGCAGCATCTTATACACACTCTTGAGCATTAGTTTTCTATATTAAATCTTGATCTTTTGATCAAGTCGAGTGCCTTCCGATCCACCGAGAGTTTCAGTTCTTTTGCATTTGCATCCACTTAGCTTCTCGGTGCGTGTTTGGAGGTCTAGAGAAGACCTCGCTGCCTTTTACTCTTGGTGAGCGCCCTCACCTAGACGGTTCGGAGGCGTGGCCGTTGATCTCTCCGTTCGGAGATTGTCAGAGAGGCTCGGCAAGTGTGTACAAAGCATCGGTGCTCGCCTTTCCGGAGTGGACAAGGAGCAACCATTAGTGATAATATCCTTTGTGGATATTGAAGCGAGACTCAAGTGATTTGAGTGCTTCAACGAGGATTAGTGGAGACTGGGCGAGTCTCCGATACCTCGGTAAAAATCATTGTGTTCGTTCTCTTTTCCCTTTGCTTATATTATTTGTTCTTTATTTGCTTTAAGTTTTAAAGTTTTTAAAGCCTCCTATTCACCCCCCCTCTAGTCGGCATCCTTGATCCAACAATAACGACGTATTTCCAGCAGATGTATCATCTGAACTTCCTCCTTTACAAGGAATTGAGCATCAAATTGATCTAACACCAGGAGCAGCACTGCCAAACTGACTACCGATGGTGATAACAAAGAACTTGAAAGAGTGGGAAGATTATTTGCCGCACATGAAGTTTGCGTACAACAGGGCGCTACATTCGACCACTAATACGTGTCCTTTTGAAATTGTTTATGGTATTAAACTGATTGCTCCTATTGATTTGTTGACTTTTCCTGTGCCAGAACGACTAAAGCAGAAGATTAATGACAATGCTTACAAGACAGAGCTACCATGGGAATATGGAGTATGTGCTACATTCAATATTTTGGACCTTTCTCCATTCTTCGGTTCTACGCTGTCAGACTCGAGGACGAGTCCTTTTCAGGGGGGAGAATGATGAGGACATCACTAGCACAAGTGGCATTAGAACTCAACCCGAGGAATATAAAGGATCAATCACTCGAGTGAAGACCAAACAACTACATCAATAGGTGATTTTGTTCCTTAAAGAATTAAAGTATGATGAGAATATGCTGCTACATAATAGCTCTTGTTTAAATTGATCAGGAATAGAGAGGGAGAGCATAACAGAAACAATATAGCCACATATGGGTCAAATAACTTCATCAAATCTGGTCTTACACCTACTTAGTGGAAAGAGGATTTCCTAAGCTTTCCAACAAGCCCAAGATGACTCAATTCCGTCAAGGATTGCAACCGCTACAACCAAAAGAATTTTGCTCGGCATGCAGTCTGCCGACCAAAGGACAGTCCAAATTCAACTAAGCACCATTCCCATGAAGGATATCCAATTTGGTTGTGTGAGTACTTGTTGTAAAGGTATTCGAAAGAGCTTTCCAACACATCAAGAATCATTAAATTCTGACATCGTATGCAATCAAGAGACTGAAAAGAGTAATGATGACTGCACAGAAGGAAAAAGTCTCATCCGAATCCAATTCGCAGAAGATTTATTCCGAACTTCTTTTATCTTTTATAGTTTGTTAGGATTCTTATTCCGTTTTGAATTAGATTCAGATTAGAATTCTAGTTTAATTCTTCTTCCATCTTTTGTACATACCACCCTCTATAAAAGAGAGGCATGGTCATAATTTTTAATATACAAGATACAAGATATAAGACATTGATATTGAAATTTCAGATTGAAGCCTTAGTTTTAGTTGAGAGTTGAATCTCTTCATCCTTTATTCTTGTGATTTTCATCGGAATTGCTTGAACGATCTTTGTGATCACCCTATCTGTGCGCCAACTCTGTGCGTGGCCATGTGGATAGGTAATTCAGAGTGTGGTTGGGCGAATTCATTGATACGCAGGTCCTTGCTCTACAAGTGGTTGGCTATCTTGTTTTGTCAGGTCATACTAGTTATCTAGGTATCTTCAGATACCAATGACGAGGATTATCACCCGGGCTAGTTCAAAGTATTGCACGTCTGGTTTAGGACAGAATCAGACTAGACGTATGTCAATAAGTCCGTCGCTATGGTCTCAGATGATCTAAAGGGCGCGGATACAGTGATACTTCATGGTCGTAGCCCGTGTGCGATCATGAGGCTGCAGACAGTGCACGGTCAGAGGGTCGTTGATTGTTTGCGACCAGGATAATCAGGGAAGGCCTAGCACTTTGAATGGCCATATCTCGAGAATCACGAAGATATTTCCACGTATGAAGACAACTGCCAGAACCTGTATAAAATCCCTTGTGCCTCTATAGACTTGATTCACCCTACCTTTCTGGAGGAGCGCCCTGAAAGGTCCTGCAACTCACAAATTTGCATAAGATCAACTAAGGACCCCGAGTCCAAATCGTCGACAACTAGTTATCCAGGTTCTACGTCATGAAGATTGGGCCACCCTCCGTGAACGTGTCCTTCGTTGGCGTGTTCATATCATTCAGTCACGACACATGTTAGGCTAGAAACACGTCACGTGTCCTAGTCGTGTTCGACTCAGTTTCTGTGGCTTTTATTGGTCGAATTTGGTCAGTTTTAATCGGTTTTGACCAGGACTGGTCGGATTTGGTCGGGTTTGACCGGAACTGGTCGGATTTGGTCGGTTTTAGCCAGATTTGGTCAGTTTTAGCTGGGTTTGATTAGGATTGGTCAAATCTGGTCAGTTTTGACTCAGATTCATCCATTTCCGCACCGTTTGAAGCCAGACTTCGTCGCCTGTATGTCAAGGAATTATTTTTGGGAAGTTAACTTATGTACTATAAATAGAGAAGCTTTTGACTCAATTAAACATGTTCTCTTAGATTTTAGAACTGCTTTCTTAGTAGTTTTTAGATAGTTTTTCTTAATAGAGCCCCCTTCTCTATTTTTCCTACTTTTGTAAGACGGCAAGGATGGCCAATTCATTTCTCAAGCAATCAAGTGAGTTTTTATTTAATTCTTATTATTATTTCTGCATTATTATGGCTTTTTGCGAGTAGATCCCTTCTAGGGTTAGAGATGACCTAATCCAGAAGGCGTGATTCTTTCTCGGTCTTGATCTCAAGTTTTTGAGTTATTTCCTGATGTTTTCTTCATCTAAACCCTAAATTCTCGTTTCGGCAACAGACTTAACAGTTGAGGCTTAGAAAGAATTTAGGGGAGTTCTTGAGTCCTTAGCGTTTTAACGCGGGATCCTAAACAGGATAGAGGCTCTCATCAAATGTAATAGTGGAAGCGATCCTCTAACCGTTGTACCAGCGACCGTACTGGCAATTTAATCTGTTTTGGAAAACGATTGAAATTTACTTGCAATCCTTGGAACTTGGATAGAATTACGCCAGATGGTTATGGAACTCCCAAAACCCTAGATTTTCATTCATGCTTTACAAACCCTAGATTTCATATTTGCTCTTTACTGCTTTAAAACCCTAGATTGATAGTTTTAGTAGTAGATTTAGTTGTAGAAAAACAGACCCTCAACTCGTTTAGACTTAATCAATGATCCATTAAGCTAGAAAGACGAATACGCTTGTTCCTCGTGGAATTCGACTCTCAAGTGCTCAACGTTCAACCATTCACTTGCGATTATTACACAATCACACCATTTTAGGTACAATCAGATTCCAAAGGTTAAGTCAACACCACCAATAAGTAAATATGATTAAATCATAACCAAATTATTCATAAGAATCCCTCAATCTAAAGAAGTCGGGAGTTCACCCCGCACACTGATTACAAGCCATAAAAAAATTAAAGCAAGATATATCATCTCTAATAAAAGATAGAAGAGATAGAACCAAATCTTGGAGAAGAGCATATCTCTCGGCTTGAATCTTGGCAGTGGTGGCTTCGGCATTGCTTCAACGGTATAGATTGGATCCAGAACTCTAAATTGATGAGTATGTGTTGGAGAACGAATTTCTCCTCTAGCGATAATTTTTAAAAATTTTACTCGAAATCCCAAGAACAATACAAGCAGAAGATCGTAGACTAGAGATTTACCACTAGATGTGCGGATATGACAACACAGTAGCGGAAGAAGAGTCGATGTCGCAACCGGATCGTGACCAGCAGTGCAACAGTAACAACCGCACCTCTACGGAAGTCCACACATCCAGGGAAGGCGCACTGTGTGTTCGTGTGCTAGCACCAGCATACGCGGCTAGGGTTTTACGAGATCTAACTCATGGATGGTGGTGGCATCTAGAATTGATCAGATGTCTCTTACATGCCCAGCTCACCTCCTTTTATAAGGTTTCGCAGTAAGTCATATTCCAATGCGAACTCTAATCCTAATGGTAATCCATTACCAATAGAGGACCCGTTTCGGATCCCACTTGAATTAATGGTCCAATCCGTTAAGTGTGTGACCCTGTAGGTTCATGTATATTTGGCTGCGACCGAAAACAACTTCCCGAATCACAAGTCATAAGCGGTCCCTAGCAAGACATTATGACTACTCACATATACACGAAGATCATATCCAATGAACCTACACAACTTATCGTGGATTATCTCTTTGCCTCATGATACCAGATCGAACTCAAGGTGAGAAACGTGTCATTCTTGAATAGTTTGATCCTTTCTCGATCTTGTAATGGACTAACTTTTTTCATAGTTGACTCTCAACTATATTCGGCACGATCATGCACTTTCTTAGTCCAATTACATCGAGAGGCCCAAAGATATCTCTCTCAAGATATGAGAGGGGGAAATTCCCTCTCAACCATTCACTTTGAACCACATGGTTCATAACATATTTGTATGTCATCTTTATGACTACTCAGTTAAGAGTAGCGGTCAATGGCACCAAAATATGCTACTACGCATATATGAAATCGTGATGATCCAGGTCTAAAGATAAACTAAAATAACTGCTAGAAACAAACTGATGACATATATAAACTCAACAATGTTTCAAGATGGGTCAATCCGGCCAACATGTTCTCCAACATGTGTCCACGACATTGACTTGATATCTCATAATCATGGTCCGTGAAACTTAATTATCAATCAATGATCGTGCTGACTTATCTTGTATTATTATTCCATGTAATGCTGAAAGTCAGAGATGTTTAGAATAAGTATCATTGATTATATCATAAGTAAATTGAGATAATTCATATATCATTATAAAGAGTCCACGAACAAATCACATATTTGTTAATCGATAAAAGTGATACTTTATTCAAAGAATGTAATAAAAATCTTTCATAAGAATTCATAAACATGTTATAATACAACTATCTCCATAATTATCTCTAGAGCATATCTCTATCAATATGACCTCTTGGGCTATCTAGCATTGCTTTCTCTTCATCACCTTTTGCTTTGGACGTGGAAGATACTATTTATAGGCTTTTGAACAAGATAAGGCCGACCATGAGACTCCAGGATAAAAAAGGCTTAGTTTTGTACCTGTTTTTTGCTAACAGAATTCCCAAGAAGCATAAGTTTTGTAAACGACCTCAGATTCTGTAGGAAAGCCCTCGTCCGGAGGGGCTAGGATAATATTGTCTGTCATCCAGTAGGAATAATACCGTAGAGTGAAGTACCCTGATGACTTCGTATACAAAAGTTGCTTAGCTCGACAAGATCTACAACTAGCCTGTCGTTACTTTTTCTGTCCGAAGCTGTTTACGAGGCTCACAATTTGGGAAACCATGTCATTTAACCATGCTCACCAGACGTAGTGCAAAACTGGACAGCAGGCTACTGGAAAGTATAACTTTTGCATATATGAAAGTTGCTCATCTCAACGATATCTCTAACTTTGCAGTTGTGAACTTTCTATTCAAGGTCATCTTCGAGTTCTCATGGTTAAGTTAACCATGCATGCAAACCGTGAGCGCTAAAGGACACGATGGTCTCCTCTCTGGCGCACAGTTAAGATAATCGTGCGTGTATACGTGTTTAATAGGAAGGGGCTCTGTTGGCCTTCTGTCCACAGGGTCACATCTTTTGCTTCTTTTTTTCGATTTCTCCACGTTTTTGCTCGTCCTAAGCACTTTTGCGTCCATAAGAGATCAGTAGATCATTGAACAGGATTTGGATGATTAATCTAACACAAATGCAACACAAGAGGACAAGAATGGATCAAAATACCGGGGAAATCGATACTAGATATATGTATAAATCAAGTATCAATATCAAAATAGGTTGTATGAGGTGATGTATGTTGAGAAGAGATATAAGTGATGATGTATGATGTCTACTAATCTTTAATCTACTTTAACTCATTATAAAATCTTTAATATATATTAATCATGTTCTTAATGATATCATTAAATTAGCCTAGCCAGAAGAAACTCAACTGAGCTTTTCTGAAATTTTTGCGCAAACTCACTATTTTGCGTCACCAAGCCTACCCATTCGTACAATCAGCCAATCATATTTATCTCCTCTAAAGCTTCTGCATCGATGTTGGGTTTCATGCAAGCAATCTAGACTCTTGTGGTGTTCGCAGAGAAGCTTCAATAGATTCTCCAAAAATTACTAGAGGTACGTTCTACAGCTCTTTATAATTTCATAAGCAAAGTCAATCGTATTTGTGAGAAATAAAAAAGACAAACAGTGAAAAGAAGTGAGTAGAAAATTACTGTTCATATCAAACTTTCTGTTCTATCATTTCTACTAAATATGATCAAATTTGGTTACGAAAATATGCAGGATTATAAAACATCTCTCTCCTTAATTCTAACAATATTTTGATTTTTTGGAGTACATTTGTATTCACATAAATTTATACGGAATTGGACATTTGCATTTGATATTTTCTTTCGGAAAGGCTAAGGAAATTTTTTTTTTAACAACTTGACTTCCGCTTTTAATGCCACCCACTAGATCTTGATCCAATAAATTTTAGATTGTCATATTTTCTTATATTAGGTTATCACAATTTTTTCAATTGTCGCATTTTTTTATGTTGTTATATTTTTTTGTTTTAGGTTTGACGAGGATTAATACCCGAGCTAAATATTTATTTAATCATGTCTAAGATATTTCGGATATGATATGATAGATTGAGTTCTAGCAAAAATATTCTGACCGTGGAGGTTATTTTCCTGCGACCAGAGTAAGGTGAACTCGAGACCAGATTATGGTCACAGGCTATGCACGATCAGGATGTTGGTTAGTGACTGAGTCTTGCGGTCACGAATCAAGCACCACCTGGTTCTTTCTCCCACGTTTGTAAACAAACGTCAGGAGGTTAAGATATGCAGTTATCTATAACTGTATGATTTAACCGGCGAAGAGATTAACGCGGTTATGCAACTGCATAGTATAAACCATCTGAACTGCTCCAACATTGGCATCCTTTCATTCAGTATAAAAGGATGACATATAGAAAAGAGGACAGATCAAGAGACTGAAGGTTTGAACAACTCGAGCAGTAGACAGAAGTATTGAGAGAGATTGATTAGCCTCTGTAACAATCTCTCCTCCCTATAATTCTCTCATACATAGTGAAACCACCACATGACGTATGGCTGTTACTCAACCTTTTGAGGGTTTGAATCTGTATAATTCTTCGTGTCCCTGACTTGTGCTTATTTTAACTTACCTTATAAACACCCTGAAAGGTCTCACATCTAACTTACAAATCTGCGTAAGATCGACTAAGGACCCCGAGTCCGAATCATCGACAACTGGCGCCCACCGTGGGGCCTTTCTCGAGGTGTTTTCTTTCATCTGGAGTTCTGATAAGCCATGTCTGGGGCCTATGATTCCGAGAACGATTTCGATCTCGACGATTATGCCCATGTTCAGATGCCCTCACCTAACGATACCATTCCAATGGAAGAGTTTGATTGTGAAGATGTCCTTGAGGAACATCCTGAGGATGCATCTTCTCCAACTCTGGTCATGTCCATCGACTAAGAGTCAGAGAAGACAGAACAGATGCCTCATGTGAGTCCTACCACATCAAAGGCTGAATATGTACCTCAACACATCGCTTCAGAGGATGTGGACGATGGTAATCTGGAGCTTAGTCCTGGGAGATTTAACCCAGACAATCTCCAATCTCTCTTTGACTTCGAATATGATTCGGAGCAAGGAAGGATGTTCTCCCCATCTGCGACCTCGGTTCCTTGAGAATTTGCTGCGTTGTCGGAGGAAACTCCTGAGCAGCAAATTGCTAGAGAAGAACAGGAACGTAGAAAAAGGGAGGAACAGGAACAGAAACAAAAGGAGGATCAGGATCGCGAGCAATGAGAAAACAAGATTCGCAGGGCTACTAAGGAAGCCCTACACCTCGCGCAATCTCGTTATGATGCCGTTCCTAGTACCTCTCATCATCCGCATGGTCGCAGGCATGACCAAACACCTTCTTTGACCCCAAATTATCCTCCAGCGGTTGAAGAAACGGTGACACCCATGGCACCCAAGAGGAGTACACAAGATCGAATTCGTGTTATCGCAGATATCCTGCGTAATCCTCCTCCTAATATCGAAGATGCGGATAGGCCGACCTTTGCCAGAGTCCTGGAGGACACACTTGATGAAGTTGCATCTGATGCAACTCCAACGGCGTCATCCCGCTCTACGATTTGCTCCCATGAGAGAGATTATTCTCACTCTAGTCATGGCAGGTGCAATCGATTGCCATCAGGACCAGTTCGGCATGATAAGGTCAGGTGGGTTGGAAGTTCCTGTGATTGAGATCGCGTACCAGTCCATTCTCTCCTGAGTCCACGAGATGCATCTCCTCAAGGTGATATCACCCGCGACCATGTCAAAGGCCCCGGGCTTCTTCGCAGTTCCTATGTTGGTTGTAAATCTTTCTCACCAGGCCTCCATGCTGTGGTCTGGCCGGATAAGTTTAAACCAGGAACAATCGAGAGGTTTGATGGAACTCAGAACCTGTCCGAGTTTCTTCAAATCTACATCACTGCCATTCAAGCGGCAGGAGAAGATGACCGCATCATGGCAAATTATTTGCCAATAGTTCTCGAAGGACTGGTGAGAACTTGGTTGTTTAATCAGCCAGAAGGGTCGATTTACAATTGGGAAATGTTGTGTGACGCAATACTCAACAATTTTCAGAATTGTTACTAGAAGCCTGGCAGAGAGGATGATCTTCATTGCTTACGCCAGACTTCTACAGAAACTCTTTGGCCATTAGTCAAAAGATTTGTTGGAGTGAGAAATACCATTCCTAATATTTTTGACAATTCCGTTATCAGGGCATTTAAACATGCCGTGTGATATCGGAGGTTCACTGAGGATTTACTTATCCATCCACCCTGGTCAGTGGCTGATCTCTTTGACATGGATTACCGCTATTCCGATGCGGCCGAGGCTGTGGAATGGACTAGGATGGTGGCTAAAGGAAATTTGCCATCTCAACCAGGTCTCACAGATGACAAAAGGATGATTCTAGTAAGAAACCAGAATCATCATCTGGCGGGAAATCAAAGAAGTCCAAGAAGAATCGGGCTGGACAGTACCGGAATGTCGCCGTTGCCGAAAAACCGTAACAGGGAAAGGTAATAAGTTTCCATTCAAAAGTAAAGCTCCTTCTGGTGGCCGCAATGGTGACCATTCGGGAAAACAAACTAACCCACAGGGAAACAAGAAGTGGTGCCCATTCCATAATTCTTCGGGACATGATCTCAAGAATTGTCGCAATTGGATGATTTCTATCAACGAATTGGACCTATGCCGACCATACCACAAAAGGATCAAACCTGCGGGGTTAGAGACACTAATGGAGACGAAGAAATATCTTACCAAGTACCCCAAAACCATGTCAATATTATTTTTGGTGGTTCCTCTTCTTATGCTTCTAAGCGTCAATTCAAAACTTTTTATCGCAAGGTAAATAAAGTTGAGACTCCCCTTGGAGAGCCTCAATATCCTCATTGGTCAGAAACTCCTTTGACCTTTGATCGAGCTGACTGTCCCAAGGGGCTCACGCGACCATTGCGAGTTCCTTTGGTCATTACCCCAATAATTAGCAATGCTAGGGTCAAAAAGGTTCTGATCGATGGGAGCAGTTCCTTGGACCTATTATTGGTCAAGGCATTGGACAAGATGCAAATTCCTCGTTCAAAAATTAAACCCATAATTCACCCGTTTTATGGGATAATCTCTAGTCGCTCAATGATGCCGATGGGGCAGATTGTATTACCGATAACATTGGGAGACCCAGACAACTTCCAAACAAAATTAATTACCTTTGATGTAATTGATTGCGATTCGGCATATAACGCTATCTTTGGTAGGCTGACACTTACTAAGTTCATGGCGGCAGTGCATTATGCTTATCAATGCGCCAAGCTACCGGGCCCTAAAGGCATTATTTCGGTCTGAGGCAGCCGGAACACGGCACTCACTTGTGATTGGCTATCTCTGGAGTTGGTGGATCAGCTTCCCCTTCGGGATGTTAAAACTGCGACCACGGCCTCAGATATGATCAAACTTGCCCCGGGACCAGATGAGAAACTAAAGTTAGTTCCGTTGTACCCAGATGATCCGTCAAAAACCACTCAGATTGGATTAGGTCTGGACGACAGATAGGCTAGCAATTCGACCTAGACAGCGACCAATAAAGCAAAAACTCAGATGTTTTGCTGTTGACCAACAAGAAGCCATCCGTTCAGAGTTGGACACACTCCAAGAAGTAGGATTTATTCGCGAGGTTGATCATCCTGAATGGCTTGCGAACCCGGTCATGGTCCTAAAGTCAAATGGTAAGTGGCGCATGCGCGTCGATTACACCAGCCAAAAATAGTGCCTGCCCGAAGGATGATTTCCCCCTTCCTCGGATCGATCAGTTGGTCGATTCTACAATGGGTTGCGAACTGATGAGCTTCCTGGAGGCTTACTAAGGGTACCATCAAATTAGCATGGCAGAAGAAGATGAAGAGAAAACCGCCTTCATCACACCATTTGTCACCTATTGCTACGTCAGAATACCATTTGGTCTCAAGAACGCTGATTCCACCTACCAATGCTTGATGCAAAAGCCCTTTCTTTCCTAGTTGGGGCGTAATTTAGAAGCTTACGTCGATGATTTGGTTGTAAAGAGTTTAAAAAGCTCTAATCACATAGATGATCTTATTGAAATCTTCTGTAATTTGAACAAGCATGGAATAAAGTTAAATCCTGAAAAGTGCACTTTTGGAGTTTCTTCTGGTAAACTTTTGGGTTTCCTTGTTTGTTCGAGAGGTATCGAGGTCAATCCTGAAAAAATCAGGGCCATTGAGCAAATGAGATCTCCTTTGACTATGAAGGATGTCCAGAACCTAATAGGTCGCATGTCGGCTTTAAGCCGTTTCATATCGCGACTAGGCGAATGCGGATTGCCTTTCTTTAAGGCTCTTCGCAAGCACAATGGTTTTACCTGGTTGGATGAAGCCGAAAAAGCCTTTCAAGAGGTCAAAGCATATTTATCCAATCTGCCAGTACTAGTCTCTCCAAATTTGGGGGAACCGTTATTCCTTTATCTGGCGGCCACCCCTCACACGTTCAACGCAGTTCTGGCCACGGAAAGAGAAGGTATACAACAACCAATCTACTACGTAAGTGAAGTACTTCATGGACCGAAGGAGCGTTACCCTGAAGTTCATAAGTTACTTTACGCACTTCTGATGGCTTCCCGTAAGCTACGACATTACTTTCAAGCACATAAGATTATTGTGCTTTCGTCCTTTCCATTGGGAGAGTATCCGAAATCCAGAGAAATCTGGTCGCATTGCAAAGTGGGCAGTGAAACTTGGAGCATTTGACATCCATTTCACCCCTCACATCGCAGTTAAATCTCAAATTCTTGCATATTTTGTGGTTGAATGGACTAATCCCGACCCTCCTGCACAAGAATCTAAAGATTTGCAATGCACCGACTATTGGACGATGTATTTTTTACGGCTCTCGTAGTTTTCAACACTCGGGGGCTGGAGTGGTCTTAATTACACCTCAGGGCGGCCAACTCAAGTATGTCATTCAATTACCCTTTGTTGCGACCAACAACGCAGCAGAGTATGGAGGTCTTCTTGCAGGGTTTCGAGCAGCAAAATTCCTTGGAGTCTGTCAATTAGTGGTGAGGGGAGACTCACAGCTAGTCGTAAACCAGGTAAACAAAGAGTACAGCACCTCCGATCAGTCATTTAGAAGTCCAATATGTCCCGCGAAAGGATAATATATTCGCAGACCAATTATCAAAAATTGGGTCCTCACGTACATCCGCTCCGGTAGGAGTGTTCATTGAACACTTAAAAAACCGTTCGATCATGGCTTCGGTCGAGGATGACTTGGTGACAATTCACGTCGCCGACCTTGGACATGAAGAAGATTGGACCCGACCATTGCGGATCTATCTTGAACATGGGACCTTGCCCAAGGATGAAACCAAAAGTGATCAGTTGGTTCGAAAGGCGCGCCTATATAAAATCATCAATAGAATTTTATGTAGGAAGGGTATTCAAGGGGTATTCATGCGCTGTATATCTCAGGAGGAAGGTAAATCCCTCTTGAAAGAAATTCATGACGGTGTATGTGGTGCACATGCGTCATATCGGAAACTGGTCGGAAAGGTTTTCCAACAAGGTTTCTATTGGCCTTCGGCACTTGACGATGCCAAGCATTTGATCAAAACATGCCCACAGTGTCAATTCCATGCAAGGCAAGTTCATCAGCCTGCATATGCTTTACAAACTATTCCTTTAACCTGGCCTTTTGCGGTCTAGGGAATAGATATAGTGGGTCCTATGCCCCAAGCGGTTAATGGATACAAGTTTTTGTTCATAGCCATTGACACATTTACTAAGTGGATTGATGCTGAACCGGTCCATAATTCTTTAGTGGTCTCTTTTTGGACTATTGCGACAATATTGGCACCAAAGTGTGCTTTGCATCTGTGGCTCATCCGCAGAGCAATGGAGCTGTTGAACGTGCCAACAGGCAGATTTTTACAAGCCAACAAGAAGCATGTTTTCGATCGCCTTAAGATGCGCTCGGGGGCTTGGGTAGATGAACTCTACTCCGTTCTATGGGCACTACGCACTACTTATAGTCGAGCTACGGGTGAGACACATTTTCAACTAGTATATGGTGTTGAGACTGTCTTACCTACAGAAGTCCGAATCGGTTCTGTTCGTGTTAATCAATTTGATCATTCTGATCAATATGAACAATGTGCCCAAGATATTACCCTCCTTGAGGAGAAACGCGATCGAGCGTTGATTAAGTCTACAGTATATTTACAAGCTTTGCGTAAATACCACAGTAAACGGGTGCGACCTCATAGTCTTCACGTGGGCGACTTGGTTTTACAAAAAATACAAAACCAGTCTAATCGCAACAAATTCTCCCCTTAGTGGGAAGGCCCTTATACTGTGGTCTCAGTAGGATCAGCCCGATTAGCAATGGAAGATGGAACGATCTTGTCCAATGCTTGGAACATAGATCAGTTACACAGGTTTTACGTGTAAGCAATTTCCATCTCTTTTATCCTTTTCAATTAGCATGATTTTGTTAAAAATAACGTGTACTTTTCTTCGTATTATGTTGTGGTTTGGTTTCTTTTGTCCCATCCTTATCGAGCTATGCTCGGGCTGGTCACCGATGATCATCTTATTATAGTAACCAAGATGGATTCGCTGGCCGATCTCATGATCGCATCTAGATAAGACATCCCTAAATAAGCCGTCTCTCAACGCATACAGGACTTACTAGTATGTTTCTGATCATTCGAGGGGCCGCCAGTTTATCATAAACTTCGGTATTATATTAAGATCAGTATTGGTGTGGCCAGGTGATCATATTTAGTTGAGACATTCCTTTATAAATTGTTTCTTAACGTATAAGTAACTCGCTAAATATTCACTGATCATCATTTACCCATATTTTTCCTGGGATCATAATACAATGCCTTCCGTATGTATGATCTCAGAAAGGGGCTAGGGGAATATGGCCATAATATAAGACGAAATCAAGTACATCTTTTCCAAAAATGGAAGGCATGCATTTGCATATTTGCTATTACAATTGTATATATGTAGGTACAATGTAAATGGAGGATCATTGTTCATTACAATGAAATCACAGTAAGCCAAGTTCTTTCAAAAGATCTTTCATCAATGGCTTGACTTCTTCCATAATAGCCTGAAGCTGTTCTTCACTCTTGAATTCTGCATCTCCCACCACCGGATTCAAATTCAAATTTGGGCCGTGATGATGTCTTAATTTGCACAAAATGGCAGAGGCTACAGATCTTGCATTGGTCTTCATTGCCTCTTCTTGCCGTTTTGTATCTTCAAGAAGATACTCGAGGAGTGATTCAGCTTGAGCTGCAACCAATTTGCATGATTCCCTGAGGCTCAAGTTTTCCTTTTGAGGATCGATGATGTCAGCCTTCAGCAAATCTGCGACCATCTTTAGTTTTTCAAAAACTTCCGACTGAATGCTACTATAGGATGAGATTGTTTCCTTCAGGGTTTCCCTCTCCTCACAAATAGTATTGATCGTCTTCTTGAATGACTCAATGGTCATACTTTGATGCTCAACGGTTGCATGAAGTTGCCCGGTTTGAGTTTCAACTTGGGCGTACTTCTTCTAGAAGTCATCTTTCTCTTTTGAAAGAAGGCTTATCTGTTCCTCTTGTACTGCATGAGCAAAGTAATTGAATTTATAGCAGTTCATGTAAAGAAATAACTCTCTTTGGTCGGAAGTAAACTTACAGGAAAGCTTAAACTGCGCCTCATTGAGTTCTTTCTCCATAGAAGAAGGTCTCGTGGTTGCAGCTTCTTCCTGGTTTCGCAGATCAGCCATGATATTTGTCAAGGAAGCATTTTCCCTGTGACAAGAAAGGCAATCGTTATGCTTAAATGAAGTTCAGGATAAACAAGTATAGGGGTGCTTACTGTTGTAATTGTTTGATCTCCCTTTGCGCAACCTCAAAATGTTCTACTACAGCTTTTGACCTGGTTGCCACTTGGGCCAGATCCTGAAACACAGTAAAACTTGTTGCTTAAACCTGAACGTTTTCTAAGATCTTCAATCCCAGAGGAGTTAAACAAGTTTTTCACTTGCCTCTAAAAGGTCATTGATCATGATCTTCAGTGAGCCCTCGGGTTCAGTTGAGGAGCCGACCATCGGATCAGTCTTTTCCTTGACAAACAGGAGTGGCAAATGTGGTTGCCTGCTGATTTGCTCCTATTGTCAAGACTAACGTTGCGATCTCCATTTGATCGGATTGGAGATCACTAATTACTTATTTTACAATGGCCTGAGGGGCTACTTCAGCCACTGTACCTGCACCTGTGTCCCTTGTGACCTCCATGGTAGATATTACGCCAGTTTTCGGGGAGGTCGGCGGGGCACTAGACACAGGGTCCCTGGACAAATCATAACTTGTAATATTTCTATTTTTAAACAAACATGATTTGACAAGATGTGATATCCTTACTTGATTTGAAACCCCTTCCAAGGTTTGGGTTTCGGTGATGCGCTCTGGGGAGAAAGAAGCACACTGTGCGCCCCTGTTTAAGTGTCATCAACATCTGTCCTTGTTTTCCTTTTTTTGAACATGACAGTAGCTTCCTCTCCCTGCATGTTCAAAAGATGATCGAAATATGCAATGGAGTAAAAGCTTATGAAATGTGAATTTTTTACCACAGCAACTCCTTCGGTGTTCGAAGGAGGTGTCACCAACCCTGAAGTAGTTGAAACCATGGTTTCAGGATCTTCTGCCACCATGGTTATTGAAATATTGGCCTCAAGACTGGGATTTTCTCCGTGACCGCAAGTTCTCCTGCGACCACATGAGCCCCTACCTCAACATTTGCCTCCGCCATGGCAAACATTATGTTGGCTAGGGTAGGGGAAGATGACCTCTCTGGAATGTCAATCCCCAGAGAGCTCGTCGCCTTTCTCTTTTTGCGGATGAGAGGGACGTTGTCTTTCTCATCCTCACTCCCCTCGCCCTGTACGATTAAGAAGTGACTCCTATTCGTACACGGTATAACTGAGGGTAGGGAAAACCTTACCGCAGTGGTTTTTGCGGTAGTTTTCTTAGCCCTTGAGGGCACCCCTCCTGTGGTCTTTGCTTTTGATGATCTAGGAGTTAGCTCATTCATCTTCCTAGATTTCGAAGAGATTATCTTTATTCTCTTCGATGGAGCTTTCCCAGAGGATCCCACGTCCTTCGCAGGACGTTTTGTGTTAATGGTTTGCCCCTCAAGCAGCTGTGCGACAGGACAGATCATCCTTCGATGTTCGGCATATCAATGCAAAGTCCAGAGATAAGTTTTCCAAGAGATGCTTTACCTTTTGAAGCTCTTGTCTCAAGTCGTCGCCGCAGTTGATTAAGCTTTGAGGTCAGGGCGAACCTTGAGCTCCTTCTGTCGCCACATTGTATAGCTTCAAAAGGTTGTTCGTCCTCTTCTCAATCTCGGACAAGGATAGAACTGTGCCACAAAAGAAAACTTATTGATATAGCATGTTTCATCAGTACTTTTTCATACTTCGTCAAATCGAAAAGCATACCAGTGTTATAGTCCAGGGTATTGTCTGCCATGGACAGAATCTCCCAAGCTAGATGTTCCCTTCTCTTCGAGGGACTTATCCTATTCTTCAAGAAGTCGAGGATGATATCTCGCGTAGTTAACCCCTGGTGGGCTAAGTGAAGAATAACTTGAGCCTATTTGTGTAAATCCTAGCTCAAGTTGGGAATGATGTCCATTTCGCTGGTCTTCTCTGGTCGATGATTCTCAAACCAGAGATTGCTTTCTGAAGGAATGGCGCAGTAAAACAATTTTTGACTCCATCTGTGCACAGAGTCCCGCAGAGGGAGAAAGGGATAGTCTTTCTTCTCCCTTATGCGGAAGTAAATGCATCCTGCCGCACTAGCACTTTTTGACCACACCAAGAAGTAGAATTGTCGGAAGAGATCTACACTTGGTAAAACTCCAACGAATGCTTTGTATAGATGCTGGAAAATTGCCAAGATTAGGATGGCGTTGGAGTGAAGATTTACCAGTTCCAGCCCAAAATGCCCCAATACATCTTGATGAAACTTGCTCTCTGGTAGACGAAATCCACATTACAAGAAGTCTTCGAAGATTACGAGTTCATTTTCATGAACGTTTGGGGTTTCTTCCTTTTTCCCCACCGGCCGCCAGTTGATCAATAGCCTGAGGGAAGGATCTCCTCCTTCTCTAATGCTGCCACGCTCTTGTCATCGCAAAAGTTTGATTGGGTCCACGACGCCATTGCGATGATGAGATTTTTAACAAAGATGAGAGCTTTTTTGGTGGAGGAGAATGCAATGGTTGGCACTAGGGTTTTTGTGGCGAAGCAGCTGATGAGCAAGAAGGGTTTTTTCTTGAGGCTTCTCCAGCACGGTAACTCCTTTTATAGGGCCAACAACCCACTACTAGCTGCATTTAATATTTCCTCTTAACGAGTTTTTTCTCATGAGTTGCACCCAGAAAACGCTTCATTTCCTTGTTGGAATTTGAAACAAAATGCATCTTTTTTGGAAATCCAAACGTCATTTTATTTCAAATTCGGGGGCTGCGGTACAAGTGATTATTTGAAACTTTTTGTGGTTCAAATATCCTATGATTTCAGGATAAATTCGTAATTCTAGTACTATTGTGATCCCAAAGTAAATTATGTGATCTCAGTACTATGTAAGGTCGCAATACTGTTCTGTGACCTCACTACTATGTATGGTTGCAATGTTATTCTATAGCCTCAGTGTTTCTTGTGGTCACAAAGATATTCTGTGACCTCAGAATTGTCTCTGTTCGATCATGAACAGAGTTCTTGTTACCTTTGTATATTTTGGTCGCGGAAGGATTTACCTGTAACCATTTTTCACACAGAGAATTTAAAGAACCCCAATTGATGATTATAGATTGTACACAATCATTAAGGGAGTCATAATGTAAAGAAAAAGAATTTTATTTCTTGTACTCTTTACATAGAAAAGGGATACATGCGACCAAAGCATCGACCTGACCCTTAATCAAATTACAAAGTTCCCCTAGAGTTAAGTTAATGTTGGAAGGATCAACACTAACTACTCCCAGGGAATCTGTGACATTCCTCAACCTGTCTACATCGTTCCTCATTGAAATGAAACAATGAGCCCTGATCGCGCCGGAGAGGTCTCTTTGGTCTCGCGCAAAGTCTCTCTCCTAGCGGGTCAACCTTATTTCTTGACACGCTCTTTGGAGGCTCTCTATCAAGCGCTCGATCACTTTCAAGGTGGTCTGGAGACAACGTTCTCGGCTGGCAAGGCGCATCTTGAGAAGCTCTTGGTGCATAAGGCAGTCTTCTCTCCAAGGAGAACTTGGATCTCAGCAAGCTGTTCACTGAGAACCCATAAAGCCTTCTCATCCTGTGAGATCAAGAGTTAGTCGCAAGATATATCCAACAAGGTTAAGGGTAATGTTTACCTTGGAGGCAGTAGATGGTCGGGAAACTAAAGGAATTGGCTCCAGAATGGTACCAATGTTCCTATATTTTCAAAATAAGGTTGAGCCATACTTAACTATGCAATTCAGTTAAGAGGTTGTATCAAAAAATCTTACAACCTTGGTCCTGAGGAATTTGGTGTTAAAGACACAATAGCTATTAACACACCCTCAGATGAGTGTGGCAATGAGGCAATCTGATCCTTGGTCTCCATCAGTTTTTCCGATGAAGTTCCACTTGACGATCCAGCATCATTCCCAAAGCGCTTCTTCGATGATGAAGAATCGCCAAATATCTAAAGCATTTCAGAATGCATTTCTCTGAAAAAAGTCTACTAAAAAAGAATGCGGATTTGAGTAGATGGTTTGGAGGAAGGTTACCTTCTATATCATCTCAGCCATGGTCTCTTCAACATCTGAGTCTTCTCCATCACTTTCTACAACTCGTTTCGAGTTTTGATTCGCCATCGAAGATGAGGGTAGAGGAGAGGATAAAAGGAAGTTCTAAAGACTTGGTGAGTGAAAGTTTGTGAGTCTTAGAAACCAGTAAAGCTTGGCTATATATAAGCACCAGAGGCAATGATTCGTATTCAACAAGTGCTTCGAAATCTTAAAACGCACTAACATTTTGCCTCGATTGAGCAGTCAAAGATTTCATGATTACCTAAACCTGAAGTTTTTCTCGGGGAACTAACCGTTGTGCGGTGCACAGTGCAACTGAAGAAGGCGAAGCGTCGAGTACTGTTTCCAATAATCTCTAAATTTGAAGTAATAACTTTCTTATCTCTTCAAATTTGGGGGCTAGCTGACGAGGATTAATACCCGACCTAAACATTTATTTAATCATGTCTAAGATACTTCGGATATGATATGATAGATTGAGTTCTAGTGAAAATATTATGACTGCGGAGGTTATTTTCCTGCGACCAGAGTAACGCGAACTCAAGACCAGAGTATGGTCGCAGGCTATGCACGATCAGGATGTTGGTTAGTGACTGAGTCTTCCGGCCACGAATCAAGCACCACCTGGTTCTTTCTCCCACGTTTGTAAACAAATGTTAGGAGTTAAGATATGTGGTTATCTATAACTGCATGATTTAACCGGAGAAGAGATTAACGCGGTTATGCAATTGCATAGTAGAAACCGTCTAAACTGCTCCAACATTGGCATCCTTTAATTCAGTATAAAAGGATGACATATAGAAAAGAGAACAGATCAAGAGACTGAAGGTTTGAACTACTCGAGTAGTACACAAAAGTATGAGAGAGATTGATTAGCCTCTGTAACAATCTCTACTCCATGTAATTCACTCATACATAGTGAAACCACCACAGGACGTAGGGTTGTTACTCAACCTTTTGAGAGCCTGAACCTGTATAATTCTTCGTGTCCCTGACTTGTACTTATTTTAACTTACCTGATAAATATCCTGAAAGGTCTCACATCTAACTCACAAATCTGCGTAAGATCGACTAAGGACCTCGAGTCCGAATCGTCAACAAGGTTGTCGTATGTCTTTAGGTTGTTGCATTTTTCTTATTTTAGGTTGTCATATTTTTTATGTTGTTGCATTTTTTATTTTAGATTGTCGCATTTTATTTTAGATTAATTTTTTTATTTTAGGGTATCATTTTTTTATTTTAGATTGTCACTTTGTCTTATTTTAAGTTGTTATTTTTTTTAAGTTGTTGCATTTTCTTATTTTAAGTTATCATATTTTCTTATTTTAGATAGTCACATTTTTTTAGTCACCACATTTTTATTTTAGAAATTTATATGTAACAACTGTGGACACCATAACTATACCCATTTCCTTTTGCTATATGTAAAAAAAGTTGTAGTATGTCAAGATTTGTGTCGCAGTCGGTATAGACAACTTTGTACCCTTTTTATCCTTTTCAACATAGTTTTACAAAAAATTTCTTATACTTAAATAAATATAATTCTATGATTTTAAGGTAAAATATACTAATATCTCCCAAAATTATGCTTGTTCTTGTTTCTCACATATAGTGTTGTACGAGATAATCAATCACTTAAATAACTAATCAGTTGGACCAATTATATTACACATCATCTATTCCCATATATTCTCACCATCCCATCAATCACCATTGCAAATTTAACAAGGATAGGATAGTATTTTTTGCTTTATAAAATATAAAACATATAATTTTTCAATTTTATTGTAAAATATAAAATGTGAATATGAAGTTAATGACATTTTTTTTTGTTAGTTCTCATTTATTTTTCTTTTTCTCGTCGGCAATTATAACTAATACCTCCAATGCATTTATAATAAAGATAATTTAGTCATTTTCACTTATAATTCTCATATAATATCTTTAATTCGTATAAATTGTCAAAAATATACTACATTATTTAACAAAGTAAACATGAATCATCCATTAGGCTGTCTCCAACGGGGGCTTTTCGGCTGGAGTGCACCACCCACGTCAGCCGCTAACTTAGCCAAGTTGTCCCCCTGAACCAACTTGCGACGCTTGGCCACACCACAGTTGCACGTCCCACTTTTTGGTGGGCCTATAGGAGCGTGCCAGTTGAAACAACACTGTTAGAGAAAATTCAGCCGTGCCAAAATGCATTTTGTGGGTCCAACAAATTTTTGTCTTTCATTACGCACAACCTGGAAAAAAATAGTCACCCCTACATGTCGTTGAGTGGAGATAGCTGTACCGCTTGCGTCCCGAGGTGCGTATGGTCAACCCCACCAACACTGCAACATAATAGCTTTTCAAATTCAAATTGTACCTTTTACACCGTAACCCACACCACTGACAGGTGGGCCAATCAATAGTGGGTTCCCCTTGTTAGCGATAGTTTTTAAATTCTTAGCAGATAACAAGGCAAAAGCAGTGGGTCCCTGATGAGGACACATATGCCTGATCTTCTGGTGAAATTGATAAATTCGTCTAGGACTTTTTGTATGCTTTCCAATGGGCCAAAGAACGCCCCGATCAGAGTCCGTATGCAAAAGTTATGCCCGTTTTATAGTAGGTGATACGAATCACACTAGAACTTCGTGTTGGACTCGATTTTGGAGTTTGATGTGGACACAGCTTGGTTCGTGGAGGTGAAATCGGTGTGGATTATGCTCTGGACACGACGGCAAGGAAACACAAAGGACAAAACTGACACGAACTTGGAAACCCTAGGGCTCGGCGGTAGCGGCGGCTCCAACAGCAAGCACAACGCGGCACGACTACCAAACCCTAGGCGACACAAGATGCAAAACTCGACCCGAAGCTAAGAACTAGACTTCAACCAGCACAATGTCAATAATGGGCGAAAATTCAGTGATGCAAAACAGTAAGAAACAATGCAAAGGCTAAACGTGGCTAGGACTCAGGATAGATGCAATGTGCTAGTATTTTTGTGGGGCAATTTTTTCTGGACTCTAGGTATGAAATCAATCTACTAAACAAAGATAGATAAATTCTCATCAGTCAACCTGAAGCTCTAATACCAACTGATAAGGACACGTATGCCCAATCTTCTGGTGAGATTGATAAATTTGTCTAAGGTGCGTGATGACCTTGACGATCCGGCTACCAACCAGCAAGCGACTGGAAACCCAACGATCGCTAAACCATCATGATGAAGCGTTATCAACCGTGCCAAGACACGATCGACCTGATCACGAGGATCTGTTCCTGCAGGAAACCGAAGAACAAGCAAGAACAAAGATAGGCAATCTAAAATTGCGAATTAGATTAAACACAAACGAGTTGGGGTTCAGAACTTGGTCCTGTTGATCTAGCCGACACAAGAGGAGATGTGGTAGTTTCACACAGTGGAAAACTAAACTAAACAAAGCCCGGGGAAGAAGAAGGGGGTGGCGACCATATGTAGCAAGGATATGGCGGCCAGGGTAGGGACGTCGGCCAGAGCGCCCACGCCCACGTAACCCTAGGGATACACGGGCCTACGGCCCAAAGTGGAGGTGACGCAGTACCTGGCAGATTCTGTCCACAGATTGTTTCATCTATTGCGAATGATCCAAAAGGAATTTGGTCATAAGACCAAACCCATTGGAAAGATGTCATCGTGGGTTTCTCCGTGAAGTACTCATTTGCCCTAAACAGACTCCGTACGTGGCCTGGACATCCGTTTGAAGTTGAACTGCTGCTGGATGGCCGAACCGGATTCGTGGACGAATTGGGCTTGAACTTGGGCTTGACTTGATGCCTCGTGGGTTGCTCTGTATTGGGTGTGGCTTGCTGACCCTCCGATGTACACAATTTGAATGGCTCGGCACATGGATTCATGCCGACTCGTCGTCCTCCTTGATCTTCCGACGATGTAGTGCAAGACGTGGGAGGCGCCGTGTTCATGTCCGTGTTAGTGATGTCCTCATCAGTCCCACCACCCCACAAGTTTACTTAATTCACCACAGACTTCATCACTGACATGTGGGGCAAAGTTACATGGGGTCCAATTGTCAGTTGTGGAGTTAAAATTCATCGGAGTTGACGAGGCGAGGATGGTGGGGCCCACCACTATCGCACGCTAGCAATACATCATATTCTTCGCGTATATTTTCACCATTACCCATTACACTGACTATGGGCCTAGTGGCTTTAGTGGCTCGCCTATCATTGAGGGTATTTTTTTAAGAAGCCACCCGATGCATTTATCTCTCGTATGTGATTTCCATCCCGAGTTAATGATAAGTGGATCCTATATTTTTTCGGTACACCTGTCAGTCACACTATTTTTATTTTTAGTGTTTAACAGTCTTTTTAATTAATTTTTTTAGTGGGTACCTATCTATCATAGACTTAATTTTTAGCTGTTAGAAATATAGTCGTTATAAAAAAAAGCTATTAGACATTTTTATAATTGTTTTTTTAAAAAATTCATAAAAAATTATAAAATTCAGAAAAATTACCCCCACTAGTTCTCTATAAATAAAACTCTCAATTGCTCATTTCAATACACACATCTCGCAAATCTCACGCCTTCTTTACACCAATTGTACAATATTTTTATCCTAATTTTTTTTAGAGTTTCATAGGGATAATAATCCCCTGAGAGTTTTCTAAACTAGATTACTTCTCCTGATACAATTAGAGAAAATCCGAAAATACCCGGTAATCCAAACTCCACACCGTATTGATACAAGCCAAAAGCGTGCTTCGCAAGACGACGAGGTCAATACAATAAGGTGAGTATGTCGTTCTTCCTCTGGGACTAGATTAGTGAAATGAGTCTAACTAAATATTAAATCGGGGAAAAATCAGAACAAAAAGAGGAGAAGAAAATCATGTCACAACGAGCCTCACCAACTAGAACACAACCATCAGAAATCAATTTATGTAATCGTGTCTTAGGCCAGCGCTGACGCACTCGAAATCAGAAAAAGAACGCTGCTTCTTTTTAGGTCCTTTTACAAAAGAAACTTGATCAAGCAGGCAGCAACTCAATCAAAATAATGATAGCAATCAGAAAATGAATTTTGAATTAGCAGAGGGGGGGATAAAGCAGTCCAGTTCATTGATCACACCCAACAAAAAGAACAGATGATGCTATTCAGACTTAACAAAATAAAAATGATTGCAATCGCACTGAATTTCCTGACGAAAGTCTTATCTCTCTGGAATAATCTTGGAGCTTAAACAATTAGCCAATTTAAGTCAACTCAGGAGGGCAATCGAAACAGCACTGGAATGGATTTGAGTTCACAAATGATCATTCAACTAGCCAGAACAGTTTAAATCAATGAACACAACTAGCTAATTGGGATCACACAAGAAGAATCTCAAAAAGAAACAATCAGGACAGAGGAATAGCAACGCAACCAGAATTTGATTTTCATTCAAAGCATTGAACTGAATTGAACCAAAATTCTTCAGAAGCATTACTGATTCTCCAGAACCTCGCAGCAGTGACAGAACATCACAGAATTAGCAATTCTACAGAGTTTTCATTCTAGTTTCAATCAGCAAATAGTCCTGAAGCAAAACTTCATTTCTAACAGTTTCAATCAACTCCAGATCAACTGACAAGCAATCAGTTCACAGGGAAATTTAGAGATACAGAAATGAGTTCAGTTCACAGCATCAATAATCAGACAGAAACAAAACTCCAGAAGAACTTTAACTTAGCAAGTTTGCAATTCTTAAGATCCTTGATTCATCACAGTTTAGACCCAGTTCCACCCTTTTTGTACATGCATCACAGGAAAACAATTTGGGGAAGGGGAGAAGAGGATTGAGAGAAAAGAGAGATTGTTGCCGAGATGGAAGTAGACTCGATGAAGATCGCCAAAGTGGAGTCGTCGGAGACGAAGCCGCGGCAACGGATCAGGAGCTGCGGCCGAAATCATCGAAGGTGAGTGAACTGAGCCGGCGGCGTCTCTTCTCAGTTTCACTGGCGGCAAGGCAGCAGGGAGAGTGAGGTAGAGAGCAATGGGGCCAAGAAGTTGGAATTTCACCGTCGACGATCGCCGATCAGATCTGTCGCCGGCGGCGTAGGCGGTGGCGCACCTCTAGGGCGGCGCGGGAGGCGGCGGCGGCGGCGTGGATTTGTAGCGTAGCAGCGCTGCGGCGATTCGTGGAGGCGGCTGTGGCTATACGGTGGCGGGATGCGGATCTAGGGTCTAGGGCAGCGGTATAGCTGCGGTGGCGCGATTCGTGGTGGCGGCGGCTGGTGGTGCGTGTGTGTGGGCGTCGGGTGAAGCAAAAAAAAAAGGGGGAGAGAGAGAGAGAGAGGGAAATGGAGGCTGAGGAGAAGAAAAAGACCACCGCCGACCGGGGACCCGACGCCGGCGGCGTAGGTGACGAACTGGGAGCTGAAGGGAACCGGAGCAAAGGAAGAAGAGGAAAGAAGGGGTTGGGCGGGCTGAAGCAAAATAAGAATTTTTAGTGCGGATTATCCATAAAGAAATGAAAAATGATGAATAGGACACAGCAAACCTAAATTAAAAAAGAAATGTCAGTCGTCAGACTCGATGGTGATTTACCCGAAAAGATGACCAGTCGCTATATCAGTTCGCCATCAGAAGGTTTAGCCGTTAGACAGTCTGACGACTGCAGATTGAGCAACTAGTTGCCAGCCCATTTAGCGACTGATTGCCAATATATAATACGGATCCTTGACGACTGGTAAAGTAATAGCAGACAAACCAAAAAAACCAAAAGGCGGAGGGGAGAGAAGAGGAAAAGAGAAGGAGAAAAAGAGGAGGAAGATAAAAGAAAAGAAGAAGCAAAAGAAAAGAAGGGAAGAATCTAAAAAAGGTATATTTTTTAAACATCTAGTGATAATTAGTGTAAAGTTAATTAAATATATTTTTTTGTAAGTTTAAAATGCAGATCTGTTTTAGAAATGCGTGAAAATTGTATTATTAATATAGATGTGTTGTAGAATAACTAGATCTGAGATATATATTCTTTGTAAATATAGATCTGTTATGTAGATGTGCTATATAATTAGAGAATAAATTAGATTAATAATTAGTGAATCGATAATTTAGGAAATATACTTCTTCCGTAGGAAATATGCGGAAAATTTTTGGATAATCTAGATTTGTTATGCGAACCTCAGATTTGATTTGTACGTTATTTAAATATGTTGTGCATTTATGAATATAATGTATATATAATTTAGATCTCTTGTATAATATAATATAAGTTTAATATTTTTATGGATGATAAGGATTATAACCCGAGTTAGTCACCTTTGCTATTCTATAGTTGCCAGGGCTAAAGAACGAGACTATTACCTCTCTATGGTCTTAGGCACTTGAGAGAGACAATAAAATAGTCCAAGATGTGCTGGACACAACTCATTCCATGGTCTCGACTTGTGATGTTGCAGGACTTGTAGTCTTTAGATATCCACAAATCCCGAAGTCGCAAAAGACTATGGTCTCACGAACACTACGGACATGGAGATATTTTCCTGCTGTCACCCAGGTCGTGAAGACTGTATTATCGTAGTTAATATGCTACCACGGTTTACTAGAGAGTTAAGACGACTAATGGTTATATGATTAGTCTTATTCAATCATATAGATGAGCCATTCTTCCACTACCACCATCTGAATGTTTTAAGTTCCTTATAACCGTAATAAAGCACTAATGACCCAACATAATTACACATTATGTCTGGTGCACGTTTACTTCTCGATGACCTTTCATTCCTGTAACCGAAGTCAGGCAACGAGCTATAAAAGAAGGATCGCCGAGAGAGATCAAAAAGAGAGCAAGAGATTCAAGACACAATACTTTAGAATTAGCCACAGTAGATTTATATAGACTGTAAGCTAAAGAGTGCAAGATTATTCTTAGTTTACGTAAGAACATCCTTGATTCTCTTCTTGTAATCCACATTTTACATAGTGAAATCCCAACAGGACGTAGAACTATTACTCATCATCAGAGAGCCCAAACCTGTATAAATCTCTTTCTTCCTCTGACATGATACCGTAATTTACCTGAGATTGACCTTAGATTGGCTCCATATTTTTCTTTAATATTTACGTAAGTTCGACTAAAGATGAGAGTCTCAATCGTCGACAGCTGGCGCCCACCGTGGGGCCTTATTTCAAGGTGTTTTTTCTTCATCAAGAATTTCGATAAGCCATGTCAGGAGTTTATGATTCTGAAAATGATTTACATCTTACAGATTACACTGATCTTAACATGGAGGATGAGACTCTCTACATGAAAGAAAATGAAGTTCCCTCAGGGCCTGCTGCTGAATAGTATCCTCAAGACTTGGTCTATGGCCAAGAACCTGAACAGGAAAAACGTTCACCTCCTGTGAGTCCTACCACATCAAATGGCGAATATGTGCCAGAACCCATCATCCCAGATGGTGCGGGAGATGAGAACCTTGAATTCAATCTGGAAGGTTTTGCTCCAGAAAACTTGAATTCTATCTTCGATTTTAAGTCTGACTCAGATGAGGAGATGCTCTCCCCGTCTGCGACTTCGGTTCCTCGGGAAGTTGCTGCACTTTCTGAGGAAACTCCTGAGCAACGTGCTGCCAGGGAGGAAGAAGAACACAAGCGGGAAGAAGATGCAGCCCGTGAGCAGCGCGAGGCAGAGGTTCGTAAGGCCACAGAGCAAGCTCTGTAACTTGCACAATCTCGCCATGATGCCGCAGCTCGCGACTCGGCCCATGGTACTTCTCGTCTGCGACATCATGGTCGCAAGCGGGAGCAAACTCCCTCATCAGGTCTAGCCTGTCCACCGATGGATGAAGCTACGATAACTCCCATGGCACCTCGAAGGAGCACACAGGAGCGTATTCGTGTGATCGCAGAGACTCTTCGTAATCCTCCTTCGGATTTGGTGAATGAGGACAAAGTTTTGTTTGCAAGGATCTTTGTAGATAACCTCGATGAGGTGGCAACTGTTGTGACTCCAACATCGTCCTCGCAATCAGTGACTCGATCTCGTGAGAGGGATAGTTATCACTCGAGCCGGGAGCATTCCCGTGGACACACTCCATCGGCTAGGTATCATAAAACCAGGCGTACATGCAACTCTAGTGACCTTCGTCGTGAACCAGTACATTCGTGATTAGGGTCGCGAGTAGATTCTTCTCGCGATCATAATCGTGAAGCGGCGCATTCACGTTTGGGAACACGGGTTGGTTGATTCCGCGACCTTGATGGAGGTCACGAGGAACAACAGCCACGTCCTTCATACGTAGGTTGCAAAAATTTCTTGCCAGGATTACGTGCGGTAATCTGGCCAGATAAGTTTAAACCCAGCACAATCGAGCCATTCGATGAGACTAAAAATCCTTCTGAATTTCTCCAGATTTACATCACGGCCATCCAAGCTGCTAGAGGTGATGAACATGTTATGGCGAATTATCTGCCTATTGTTATGGAAGGTCCGGCACAGACCTGGCTGTTTAATCAGCCTGAATGATCTATTTACAATTGAGAAATGTTGTGTGATGCAATCCTCAACAATTTCCAAACCTGGCAAGGAAGATGATCTTCATCACCTACACCAGACTTCGACTGAGACTCTTCACCAATTTGTCAAAAGATTTGTGGGAGTTTGAAATACTATTCCCAACATTTCTAACAGCTCCGTCATCAGGGCATTTAAACATGTCGTCCGATATCAGAGGTTTACCGAAGATTTGCTCATTCACCCACCACGATTAGTCGCAGATCTTTTCTACTTGGTTGATCGTTATTCCGACGCGGCTGAGGCCGTTGAGTTGAATAAGATGGTGGATAAGGGGAATTTGCCGCCTCAGTCGGGTCTTGAAGCTGACAAGAAGGATAAGTCAAGTAAGAAACCTGAGAAATCTGCGGGCGGGAAATCAAAAAAGGTGAAGAAACCCAAAACCAACCAATTCCGAGGGGTCACCGTCATCGACAAGCAGCCTCAAGGGAAAGGTAAGAAGGTTCCGTTTAAAACTAACAAAGTTTCTCCCGCTGGTCGTGGCGACGAAGCAGAAAAACAAGTTAAACCGCAGGGATTGAAGAAATGGTGTCCTTTCCACAACATTTCATCGCACGATCTCCAAAATTGTCAGACTTGGTTAAAGAAGTTGGATGATTTTTATCAAGGTAAAACTTCTATGCCTACAGTACCAGGTCAAGGACAAACCAGCAGTAACAAAGGCGCTAATACGGATGAGGACATGCCATATCAGGTATCTAACAATCACGTTAATGTTATTTTTGGTGGTTCTTCATCTTATGTTTCTAAGCGTCAATATAAAAATGTTTGTCGTGAGGTAAACAGTACTGAGGTTCCTTTGGGAGAGCCTTAGTTTCCCCATTGGTCAGATGTTTCTCTAACCTTTAGCTGAGAAGATTGCCCCAAGGGTTTGACGCAACCTCGGCGCCTCCCTTTGGTCATATCTCCTACCATTAGCAATGCTAAGGTAGGACGAGTGTTGGTTGATGGAGAGAGTTCCCTCGATCTCCTATTTGTCAAGGCTCTTGACGAGATGCAAATTCCTCGCTCGAAAGTAAAGCCAGTGGCACAACCCTTTTTTGGAATAATCTAGGTTCCTCTATGTTACCAATTGGCCAGATTGTGTTGCCGATAACACTTGGGGAACCAGCGAATTTTCGAACGGAATTGATTACTTTTGATGTAATTGATTTTGATTTTGCTTATAATGCCATTTTTGGCAGACCTTCTCTCGCTAAGTTTATGGCGGCGACGCATTACGCCTATCAATGCATTAAGGTCCCAGGTCCTCATGGCACGATCACCGTCAAGGGCAGTCAGCATACGGCGCCCTTGACTTGTGATCAAATTTCCCTGGAGCTAGTCAATCAACTTCCCCTACGGGATGTCCAAGTTGGGACCTCAATGTAGGATCGAGGATGCCGACTAAACGGGGGTGAATAGAAGGCTTTAAAACTTTTCAAATAAAACAACTTTTGCAAAGAGGGAACGAATGAATTTATATTGCACAATTAAAATAGAAAAGAGTAGAAGACAAACACAAGATTTTCCCGAGGTCTCGGAGACTCGCCCGGTCTCCCCTACTCCTCGTTGAAGCACTCAAATGAATGAGTCTTGCTTCAATATCGACGAAGGATATTACTCACTAGTGGTTGCTCCTTTTCCACTCCGGAAAGGCGAGCACCGATGCCTTTTACAATCACGCCGAGCCTCTCCGACAATCTCCGAACAGGAGAGGTCAACGGCCACGCCACCAAACCGTCTAGGTGGGGGCGTTCACCAAGAGTAATGAGCAGCAAGGTCTCTTCTAGACCTCCAACAGGCACCGAGAAACTCAGTATGCAAAAGTGATGCGAACTGAAAAACTCGATGGATCACAGAGCTCACGACTTGATCAAAAGATCAAGATTTTTAACTCTAAAACAAATGCTCAAGTGTATATGAGAAGGAGGCTTCTTGGTGTATAAAACATCTGCTCAAAGCCTCTATTTATAGCCTCAAGAATCAAATTAGCCGTTGGAGCTCGAAATAAAAGAAACAGTGCATACTGACAGTCAGTTTGGCGAACTGACAGTCAGCATGGGTCACGACTAGAAAGAAGTAAAATCCGGAGAAAACTCAGCTAGCCGTTTGAGGTCGAAAAAGGAAACAAAACAGTGCAAACTGACAGTCAGCAACACATACTGACAGTTAGTTTCAAACCCAACGGTTGACAAAAATTACGGATAAAACTTTGCTAGCCGTTTGTGATCACATATGAAAATTGTTAGCTCATACTGACAGTCAATATCGACCACAAAAACGACCAGTTAAAACAGAAACTCAAAAACAACAGCTCGAGGTCGAACCTCATACTGACAGTCAGCATGGCATGCTGACAGTCAGCATAGGTCATAAAATTTCAGCCCAAAAAACACCTTCTCTAGGCAACTGTTAGTTAAACAAAACTGACAATTAAAACTGATAGTCAGCATAGCAAATTGACAGTCAGTATGGATAAAAATAGTTATACTTTTGATCCAGAGGTCCGATTTAAGAGTTTAATAGCTCGTTTGAAAGATATTTTAAAGGTCTATATTTTTGTCAATGGTCTATATTTTTGTCAACAGAAGAAAAAACCAGATCTGCCTAGATCTTTCTAGAAAATGCAAAAACTCTTCTACTGTCAAAAACTCATCTGAAAAACCAAATCTTTTCAAAACAAATCTAACCGAAAAGAATGAATGCAATGACCTAAGAGTTTCTCAGTTTATTCTGGACATGTAGAGAGAATTTTCAACCCTCTTAATAGTACGGTTTAAACTAAAAACAAATTCCTATAAACTAGTCAAACTCCAAACACCGAGAACGGTAAAATAAATACATATTTTACCTTAAGTCTTTTGCAGCTTCATTCTTGGCGACCTTGCTCTTGCGACCATGGCTCACGACCTTGGACTTGCAACCTCTGACGACACTGCGACCTTGTGCTTTCGACCTCGGATCGCGACCTTGTGCTTGCAACTTTGGCAATACTACGACCTTAGGCGAAATAGCTCCTAGGTCTCTGCATACAGATAGCTCAATGACACGATTAGATCAAAACACTTAATGTCATCAATAATCAAAATCAACCATAATAGGGGCCTAGATGCAACACTCAAAACCAGATGCGGTCAAGGGATCCCCCCGACCAGAAGAAAAACTCAAGCAGGTTCCTCTATTCCCAGATGATCCATCTAGAACTGTTCGGATTGGATCAAACTTGAATGATAAATAGGAACTCGAGTTCATTACTTTCCTCCAGGAAAATGTGAATGTGTTTGCGTGGAAAACCTTAGACATGCCTGGAGTCCCAAGGGAAGTAATCGAGCACAAGCTAGCTATTCAGGCTAGACAGCGACCAATAAAGTAAAAACTCAGATGTTTTGCTCATGATTGGCAATAAGCTATTTGTTTGGAGTTAGATAAACTCCAGTAGGCTGGTTTCATTCGTGAGGTCGACCATCTTGAATAGCTCACGAATCCATTCGTGGTCTTGAAATCAAACGGTAAGTGGCGCATGTGCGTTGATTACACCAGTTTGAACAATGCCTGTCCGAAGGATGATTTTCCTCTTCCCCGTATCGATTAGTTGATCAATTCCACAGCGGGTTGTGAAATGATGAGCTTCCTGGATGTTTACTCAGGCTACCATCAGATTAGCATGGCAGAAGAAGATGAAGAGAAGACTGCCTTCATCACCCCATTTGGTACTTACTGCTAAATCAGAATGCCATTTGGGCTCGAGAATGCTAGCTCCACGTATCAGTGCTTGATGCAAAAGACCTTTCTTTCTCAGATAGGGCGTAATTTAGAAGCTTATGTTGATGATTTGGTTGTAAAGAGCCTTAAGAGCTCTAGTCATATAGATGACCTTGCTAAAACTTTTTGTAATTTGAATAAACATCAAATAAAGTTGAATCCTGAAAAGTTCTCTTTTGGGGATTCTTCGGGTAAACTTTTGGGTTTCCTTGTTTCTTCAAGAGGCATTGAGGTTAATCCCAAAAAAATTCAAGTCATTGAGCAAATGCAATCCCCTTCGACTACGAAGGAAGTGCAAAGTCTAACTGGTCAAACGGCGGCTTTGAGTCATTTCATTTAAAGGTTAGGAGAATGTGGTTTACCTTTCTTTAAGGTTCTACATAAGCACAATGGTTTTCGATGGTCAGATGAAGCCGAAAAAGCCTTTCAAGAAGTTAAAGCATACCTCACCAGCACTCCAGTGTTAGTTTTCCCTATTAAGGGAGAAACATTAATCATCTATTTGGCTGCTACCCCTCATGCGGTCAGCGCAGTTCTGGTCGCAGAGCGAGATGGAGTACAACGGCTAGTCTATTACGTAAGTGAGGTACTTAATGGACCAAAGGAGTGTTACCCTGAAGTCCAAAAACTCCTTTATGCTCTGTTAATGGCTTCTAGAAAGCTTCGACATTACTTTCAAGTACACGCGATTTCCATGCCTTCATTGTTCCCTTTAGGTGATATTCTCTGGAATCCTAAAGTCTTAGGTAGAATTGCAAAGTGGGCAGTTGAACTGGGGGTTTTCGACCTCCGTTTCACTGCTTGAGTAGCAACCAAATCCCAAGTTCTTGCTGATTTTGTGGTCGAATGGTCTAATCCCGCACCACAGGAACAAGACATGGTGGATTTGGATAATTCCGACTGTTGGACGATGTATTTTGATAGTTCTCGCTATTATCAACACTCGGGGGTTGGAGTAGTTTTAATTACACCTCAGGGTGATAAGTTTCGGTATGTCATACAATTACACTTTGCTACTACTAATAAAGCAGTAGAGTACGAAGGTCTTCTTGCTGGGCTTTGAGCAGCTAAATACCTTGGAGTCCGTCTATTAGTGGTGAGGGGGACTCACAGCTAGTCGAAAACTAGGTAAACAAGGAGTACAACATCTCCGATGAGACAATGGGTCATTACCTGGACGAGGTGAGGAAATTGGAAAAATACTTCAATAATTTCGAAGTCCAATTCGTTCCGCGAAGAGACAACATTCTCACAGACCAATTGTCAAAAATTGGGTCTTCACGTACATCCGCTCCAGCAGGAGTGTTCGTTGAGCACTTAAAATCCCCTTCTATCAAAGAAAGGTCAGAAGCGATAGCTGACGTTGCGACCTTAGAGCAAGAAGCAGATTGGATTCATCCATTGAGAATCTATCTTGCGTATGGGACCTTGCCTAAGGATGAACCCGACAGTGATCGATTAGTTAGAAAAGCACACATGTATCGACTCGTTGAGGGAACTTTATATAGAAAGGGTACTCAAAGAGTCTTGATGCGATGTATTTCTCAGGAAGATGGCAAATCCCTTCTAAAAAAAATATATGGAGGCATATGTGGAACACATGCTTCTTATCGCACACTGGTCGGAAAAGCTTTTTGACATGGTAATTACTAGCCTATGGAACTTAATGATGCTATGCAGTTGGTCAAGACATGCCCACAGTGTCAATTTCATGCTCGGCAAGTTCCTCAGCCAACATATGCTTTGCAAGCTATTCCTTTAACTTGGCCATTTGTTGTTTGGGAAATAGATATTGTAGGGCCAAGGCCTCAAGCTATTAATGGGTACAAGTTTTTATTCGTAGCCATTGATACATTCACTAAGTAGATTGAAACTGAGTCAGTTTGCAATATTTGGAGTCCCAAGTCGTCTCATTACTTACAATGGTTCACAATTTGTTAGCAGTCTTTTCTTAGACTATTGCGACGACATTGGGACCAAGGTTTGTTTCGCATCAGTGGCTCATTCACAAAGCAATGGTGCAATAGAATGTTCCAACGGGTAGATAATACAAGGTGTCAAGAAACGAGTTTTAATTCGACCGCCTTAAGTTACACTCGGGAGCTTGGATAGATGAACTCTACTCAGTTTTATGGGCATTACGTACCATATTCAGTCGAGCTACAGACAAAACTCCTTCCCAACTGGTTTTTGGTGCCGAAGCTGTCTGTCTTACCAGTTGAATTCAACTTGGTTCAGCTCGCCTAAGTCACTTGGATATTGATAATCAAAGTGATGCTCGAGAAGATGAACTATCTCTTCTCGAAGAAAAGCATGATTGAGTCTTGATTGGGTCCGCTGCATATTTACAAGCTTTGCGTAAATATCACAGTAAGAAGGTGCGACCACGTAGTCTTCATGTGGGCGATTTGGTTTTAAGAAAAATCCAAAATCAGTCCAATCGCAATAAGTTCTCTCCTCAGTGGGAAGGTCCTTATACTGTGGTTTCCATCCCGCGACCAGGATCGGCTCGATTAACTATGGAAGATGGAAGGATCTTATCCAATTCATGGAATATAGATCAATTGCGTAAATTTTATGTGTAAGTTTTTCCCATTACCATTTTCTTGTTCAATTAGCATGTTTCCTTTAATAATAAAATATTTTCTTTTATTCTATGTTATAATTGTATTCTCATTTCTTGTCCTTTGTTTCTCTTCAAGCTAATCTTGGAGATTGGTCTTATATAATCATCTCATTATAGTGTTTAAAGTGGATTCACTGATCGATCTCATGGTTGCATCTAGATAAGACATCTCTAAATAAGCCGTTTCTCAACGCATACGAGACTTACTAGTATGTTCTGATCATTCGGGTGACTATCAGTTCGTAACAAGTTTTTACATTTATTTTGAGTTGGTTATTCTTGAGATCTCATAATTCATTCTAGTCGAGGTCTTTCTTTTTCAGCCATTTCTCAACGCATAAGAAACTCGCTGGCAATGTTTTCTATCCCGACATTACTATACTGTATTCTCAGCATCAGTAATTTCAGGAGGGGGCTAGGAGAATATAACTATGACATAAAGTTTAAAGTTCATCATAATTTTAAAAACATTGTTAAAGCATGCATTTGCATTTTCTATATACTTGTTTGCAGGTAATACTACAAAGATTTCCTATTTCCATTGTCAAAATAATATTTACAATGAGGAGGAAAACTTTAAGCAAGCTTGAGGTTCTTTAATAGTTTTTCAACTATGGGCTTGACCTCAGCTATGGTTGCCTTCATTTGCTCTTCATTCTCAAAGGTGACATCTTCTGCTGTTGTGTTAAGATCCAAATTCGGCCTGTGGCGATGTCTGAGTTTGCACAAGATAGAAGAAGCAGCAATACCAATGTCAGTCTTGACTGTTTCCTTGTATCTCTTTGTGAACTCAGGGATGTTGTCAACCAGATATTTAGCTTGAGTTGTGACCAAAGCACAAGACTCTTTGAGTGAAATATTATCCTTTTCAGGATCAATAATCTTTGCTTCAGTTGAGTCCGCGACTTCTTTTAATTTCTCAAGAGAAGCTTGGCCCATGATGGTGCAATTCTGAATGATATTCTCCAGATTATTCTTTTCTTCCTCAAGATTCTTTACATCATTCTAGGCTCTCTCCATTATCCTTTGGTTCAGATTGTGAAGTTTTTCGAGGCTTTGTCCTAGTTGGATATACTTCTCTTCAAAATCTTCTTTTTCCCTGGTCAACTTAGAGTTTATTTCCTTTTGACCTAGCCAGAAGAAAAGATAATTCGATTAGTTCATACAACACAATGACCTGATTCTGCAAGAATGAACTTACGATCAAAGTCAAATTGTAGCTTTTCTTTTTTCCTTTAAAGCTTTAGTTACAGCTGCCTCCTTCTTGGAGTGTTCTTTAGCAACATCTTCTGATAAAGCAGAATTTTCCCTGCAACAACAAGGAAGCTTCATTCTAATTCGTAGGGGAATTAGATTAGAGCAAGAAACTTATTGTTCGCGTCTCATCTTAGGCCAAAAGAAATGAGCGGTCAACACATCTTCAGTTTTCTTCACTCCAAAGTGCCCCATTAATCCTCCTCCATGCGCCTCCTGCAAAAACAAAAGAACAGAGCTAGCTGAAATGCATAACTTGTTAGCACGATATAGCAAACCATCATTCAGCACATACCTATTCCATGTTCTTCCTTCTCTACAATTATCAAAAACTTCTTTAAAGTCTAAATCAGTAACATACAATTCTTTTATTGTTTCTAATCCAAAAATCTTATGATCAAGTTGAGATAACAGGATATAGCATCTAGACAGAGCATCATCAATCACATTGTCTTTGCCTTTCTTATGCTTAATGATATATGGAAACGACTCAATAAATTCCACCCATTTAGCATGTCATTTATTCAGTTTAGCTTGACTTCTAATATGTTTCAAAGATTCATGATCAAAATGTATAATAAATTCTTTCGGCCATAAATAGTGTTGCCAAATTTCTAATGTTCGAACCAAAGCATACAATTCTTTGTCATAAGTGGAATAGTTCAAACTAGGTCCTGACAACTTCTCACTAAAATATGCAATCGGCTTACCTTCTTGAATCAACGCGCCTCCAATCCCAATTCCACTAGCATCGCATTCTAGTTCAAAAATCTTACTAAAGTCTGGAAGTTGGAGTAGTGGTGCATGAGTCAACTTCTCTTTAAGCAAATTAAAGGCATCTTCTTGTGCTTGTCCCCATTGGAAAGGAACGCCTGTCTTCGTTAGCTCATTCATGGGTGCGGCAATGGTGCTAAAATCCCTCACAAAGCGGCGATAGAATCCAGCCAGCCCAAGGAAGTGCCGCACCTGTGTAACCAATTTAGGAGTCGGCCAACTCTTGATTGCTTCGATCTTGGTCTCATCAACCTCTATTCCTGTGGAGTCACAACATAACCAAGAAACGAAACTCGATCCGTGCAAAAGGTGCACTTCTCGATGTTACCAAACAAACGTGCTTCTCTCAAAGCAAGAAAAACAACACGTAAATGTTCTTTATGCTCATCTATAGACTTGCTATAAATCAGGACATCATCAAAATAAACTACCACAAATTTTCCAATGAAAGTGCATAAAACTTCAATCATGAGATGCATAAAAGTACTAGGTGCATTAGTTAAGCCGAAAGGCATCACTAACTACTCATACAAGCCAAATTTAGTTTTAAACGTTGTCTTCAATTCATCACCCAATTTCATCCTAATCTGGTGGTAACCACTACGCAAGTCTACTTTAGAGAACACCAGAAAGCTACTTAATTTATCAAGCATATCATCTAACCTAGGGATAGGATGACGATATCGAATAGTAATATTATTAATGGCTCTACAATCAACACATATACGCCATGATCCATCTTTCTTAGGTACCAAAATAACCAGAACAGCACAAGGATTAAGGCTCTCACGTGCGTACCCTTTATCAAGCAATTCTTGCACCTGATGCTGAATTTCCTTAGTCTCTTCGGGGTTCGTCCTATAAGGAGCACGGTTTGGCAAAGAAGCTCCCAGGATCAAATCAATTTGATGCTCGATTCCTCTCATAGGTGGCAGACCCGGGGGTATTTCACTTGGAAACACATCAGCAAACTCCTGCAAAAGGTTAGCAACAGCAGGAGGCAAAGAGGAAGGCAAGTCCGCAAGTGTAAACAAGGCATCTTTGCAAATCAAAGCATAGCAGATAGAATCATGTGCACTTAGCTCAGAAATGTAAGATTTAGTAGCTAACAGGGCAGCACCTTTCAACTTAATTGTGTCTTTCCTATCATGTGGTTCTTTCTTCTCCCTTTTAGGTGGAAAAATATCTTGAGCTACTTGCTGATTTTCAGATTTAGACTCATTCACTTTTCTCTCATTTTCAGCACGTTATACATCATCCTTCAAAATTTCAGCAGGGGCCATTGGTAGCAACTCTATCTTTTTACCCTTATGTTTGAAAGTGTATGTGTTAGCTCTACCACAGTGCAAGACATCTCTATCATATTCCCAAGGTCTACCTAGCAATAAAGACCATGCTTGCATAGGCACCACATCAAAGTCTGAACTATCATGTTAGTTGCCTACTGAAAAATGCACTCTTACAACTTTGCTTACCTTCAACTTACCACAAGAGTTGAACCATTGGATGTAGTAAGGACGTGGGTGTGGCTGTGTGGTCAAGCGAAGTTTCTCAACCAAATCTGAACTAGCAAGGTTGTTGCAGCTCCCTCTATCAATGATGACACAGCATGCTCTCTCCTTCACGACGAACCTCGATTGGAACAAATTGTGGCGCTGATTGTGCTCCACTCGCACCATTTGAGCACTTAGCACTCGTTGTGCCACAATGCTCATGTATTTTGCCGTATCTACAGCACCTATTTGCTCCACTCTATCATCCTCATCACCGTCTGTCTCATAGTCTTCACCTGCATGGTTAGCTGCAAGTACTAGTTCGTCATCAACATCACTAGAACTAGTGTACTTACTGTTGTCGTTAGCAATAAATGCTCGCGGACTTGGGCAATCCTTCATTACATGGCCCATTCCTTTGCAACGGTGAAAAATAATCTCACGTGATCGACCCATGGACATAACTGGTAAAGAGTTCTTCGTTGGTGCCTGCACACTAGCGGATTTGCTCACCTCGGGTGCACGAGGCGGTGTCGACGGTGCTGCTGAACGCACCCTACTAAAGGAGGGGGCAGCAGACTGAAAAGTAGTAGGAGGTGTGGATTTGGCTTGCCTCGGCGTCGCTCTCAGTGTAGAAGTACTCCCAAAAGTGTTCCTTGTCCATTGTTGCTTTCCCTGCAATTCTGTTTCTGCCAACATAGCAAGATGGAACAATCTATTGATAGTAATATATTCCTTATAATTGATAATGTCCTGAATTTCACGTCATAAACCCCCATAAAAACATGCCATTTTACCCTCCTCATCCTCCTCTATCCCACAACGCAGCATGCCTATTTGGAGCTCCTGATAGTACTCCTCTACAGATTTGTTACCTTGGTTGAAGCGCTGAAATTTCTGACGCAAATCACGTTGGAAAGAAGGAGGAATAAATCTACCACACATAGCTCACTTTAATCTATCCCACGTGTCAGGTTCTAGGCCAGATTTAACTAGTTCATTCCACCAAAGGATAGCGAAACCCGTGAACTCACTAGTTGCTTGCCTAACTCTATGTATTTTAGGGACTAAATGGGAGTTATACTTCTGCTCAACTGTCATCTCCTAATCTAAATAAATTTCAAGATCATATGTACCAGCAAAGGAAGGTATGGTAAATTTAACTTTAGCAAAAGAATCATCATTACCACGACCATTGCGATTAGCATTATTACCTCCCATACCGTGACGGTTGTTGTTCAATCGTTGTTGTAGGCGTGCATCTCATGCAGCATGGTGGTCAATATGGGCATTGCGATCTTCTCCATCAATATCATCTCCTGCGATGGATCCTTCATTCTCTAGTGCTACACCATGGTGAAGCGGCTGGTTTCTTGCCGTTCCATCAATGCATGTAGTGAGCATTGCGATGCTATCGGTGAGTGCCTCAATATTCCATTGCAAGGTGTTTATTGTAGCTGCATTAGCTTCGAGCTTCTTGTTTAGCTGGTCATGTCACTCGTTCATGGCATGTTGTTGTTCATCCATATGCCTTGTGAGCTCATTCCTCGAAACACACTCCTCCACATCATGATCTCTAATTTGCGGAGCTGTCATTGTTTGTAGGAAACAGAAGAGAACATGAGAGTATTATCCCTATCAACTACTAGGTGGTGGAAAGGTGGAAACACACACTCTCGAGCGTCTTACCAAGCTCTTATGAAATTCTTACCAACTGCCGCAGGTGGTACAATTTAAGAGGTGAGACATATGACGGGGGCGGTGAGCGATTGCAAGGATCCAACCTGAATTGACCAGAAGAATGTGGAGCTCGGAAGGCAATTTATGAGTAGCAAGGATTAGCAACAATTCAATTCAAAAATTGCAAGATGAAAAGTAGTCCTAAGCTAGTCTAAGTCGTTGCTGGCATAAACTTGTTTGTGACCCAGTTCAAGCAACACAAAGCACACAACTCATCAAGGACTCAAAAGAGGCAATCACTTCACTTCTTTTTTTTTTTTTGTAATTCGACCAAGGAATCACAAGCTTAAGGTCGGGAAACAAAGATTACACAAATCTGAAGCAAGAAAAACTCAAACTAGATGCAAAAGATCGACAAAAACGGTTGCCGAAACTTTGGAGGCTGTTTTGAGGCCCTAAACGACGTTTTTTGGGGTTCGTTCGGCTGCGCGTACATGGCCGTGAGTTTGCTGTCGAAAGCCCACTGATTTCGGACTTATGGATTTTCAAAAATAACTTTTTGTAAGCTTTCCAACGGTCCAAATAACGCCCCGATTAGAGCTCATATGCAAAAGTTATGGCTGTTTTACTGCAGGGTGGTCGAATTCCGCCGTGGAATGGAAAAATCTGCCCAAAAACTCGACGACAAGACCTAAACCAGCAACTTCGACACGACGACACGGCTAGGGACCAAATTTCATAAAAGCAAACTGAAAATGAAAAATTGCAAAAGACTCAAATGGTTTGGACAGCGGAGAACGGATATATATATATATTTGGGCGATTTCTGGACTCTAGGGCGAAGAACAGATTTAAACTAAAGAAAAAAAAGTGTTGATACCTAACGGGCAATGCGGCTCTGATACCACTTGATGAGACAATGGCCCGATTTTCCGATAGGTTCGATTAATTGACTTGTGGACGTTGGCGTTTTGAGGCTTCCGATCAGCGAATCATCACCTCGCAATCGCTACACCCGCGCGTTTTGTCGTTATCGACCACGCTCGTACACGGCCGACCTTACCACGAAGATAATTGTTCCTGCAAAAATCGAGAAACTCACAAGAACAAGGAAGAAGCAATCTGGAATTGCAAATAAAGATGAAGAACATGAGTTGGGGTTCCACAAACCAACGCAGCAGCCTAGTCGGTCCGGTGTAGAGACGAAAAGAATCTACAAAATGTCGTGTAGATGCAATATAAGAAAAACCCGCCTATTTTTGACGGCTAAGGGGAGTATGTGAGGGGTACACAACCCTAGGGACGCGCCCCTAATGTTCTCTACTTGATACAAGGCCCATCGGCCCAAGTTAAGGTGGTGCAGCACCATTTCTAGGAAGGAACGCGGACTCTTTCGACGATTGCGGCAGGCTCAGGTAGAATTTGGAGATGAGGCTAGATCTGTTGAAAAGTAGACTTGATAAGCTTTCCATTAAGTCCAAGAACATCCTAAACGGAGTTCGTATGAGGAAGTTATGACTATTTGAATTCAGTGCTGTCGCAGCAGTCCGAATCGGAATCCAGCTCGAACCCAACTCAAACTCTAGCTTCCCTTGGGCCTAAAGTGACGCGGGGATCTTGTGGAAACGTTAATGAATGTATGGAGCAGGTGGTTGCAGGTCTAAGCCCATGTCTGGCTTCACTTGTGGCGCCATGGATCCCTCCTTGATCAACCGAAAGGTGATGTCTTGAGGCAGCACTTGTCGAGTTCCTCTCTTCCCCTACTCTCGCATTCCTAATCACAAGTAGATCACAAGAGTTAGGTAGTAATCCATTCTGAAAATCCAAAGTATTAAACCCGAGGAAAGAATCACCCTCATAGTTTAGTTGTCGTGCCCGAGCTCTAGTTATAGGTCCAAGTAATTGTTCTGGTTCAGCTTCATCTAGAAAAGTAGTCGTGTGTGTATCCAAGGTTGTTATGTCCTCATCAATTCCCGTAACCAAAGTCAGGCAACGAGCTATAAAAGGAGGATTGCCGAGAAAGATCAAAAAGAGAGCAAGAGATTCAAGACACAACACTTTAGAATTAGCCACAGTAGATTTATATGGATTGTAAGCTAAAAAGTGCCACATTGTTCTTAGTTTACCTAAGAACATCCTTGATTCTCTTCTTATAATCCACATTTTACGTAGTGAAATCCCAACAGGACATAGGGCTATCACTCATCATCAGAGGGTCTAAACCTATATAAATCCTTTTCTTCCTCTGACATAGATACCGTAATTTACCTGAGATTCACCTTAGATTGGCTCCATATTCTTCTTTAATATTTACGTAAGTTCGACTAAGGACGAGAGTCCCAATCGTCGACAATGGATGAGATGTGAGATGTGTATTAATTAAGATTAGTAAATAATTAGATCATTGATATGTGAGATGAGAATATAGGAATTGTAGATTAGATGTGATACGATAATCCGGTGATGTTAGATTAGTTGAGATGTTAAAAAATAAGTCGCACAGGTCTTAGGGATGAGCATAGAGTAATGTGCAAAATATATTGGAGATATGATAACTGATGTTTGTAATACTCACTTATATTGTAGACAATGTCGGAAACAAGAATAGTCTATGTTTTCCACGGGGAACAAGTTATTAGAAACAGACCATATGGAGATGACCTAAGTGGCTGTCACCGTACAGACATAGAATTGAATGATCATAGTGCTGTTAATTTTGAGAACCTTAAGACCCGAGTCATGGACATCCTAAATATCGACCCATGTTTACACAAAATTATCATAGAAGCATTGGTGCTTGTTGGTGCAATGTCTTGTTGGAAATTGTGTAAATTTAGAGGCGACATGTCTTGGGGCTCTCTTGTTAGAAGGGTGATAAATCCCAATCATGGCCAAGATGATTGCATATTGTATGTGACCATGCTAGACAATGCGCCGCATACCAATGTAAACATCGAACCGATAGAACATGTACCTGAGCCATTGATTGGAGGGCAACATATGATCATTGATCCAACCATGACACAGAATTCTGCGGATGTCCCCAACGCAGAATTCATGGGCGGGCAGTTCTGGCTTGGGGATGAGGCTTATGCCAATGAAGGTGAAGATGAGGGTCTGCTAGTCTCAAGCAGTGAAGGGTCCGAGGTGGACACAGACTATGTGGATTCCTCTAGTGAAGAAGAAGATTACCATGGGATGGGACCTCCGCAACAATGGCTAGATCCAAGTGGTATTGAGCATGCGCGAATCCACGACGATCGCAGTTAGGAGTGGGCATCGAATGAGCAAAGATTAACATTGGGGCAACATTTCCGAAGCAAGGAGGAAGCCAAGCAAGGCGTGGCGATGTGGTCCATGACACTATGTCGGTCTTTCAAGGTCAACAGAACAAATTCGCGTCTCTACGCAGTGAAGTGCATGGTGGAAGGATGTCGATTTTATGTTCGTGTTGCTCGGTACAAGGACAGTGACCACTTCGTTGTTTCCAGGATCACCGAACATGATTGTTCGGTTACAAAAGTCTCATGGAGCCATAGGAATATGTCGTCTGCATTCGTGGCACGTGTAATTTTGTCAAACCTTCATGCAAATCTTGACATGCCACCAAAAGAAATTGTCGGCCAAATCAATGACACATTTGAGTACAGCATTCAGTACGAGAAGGTATGGAAATCCTAACAATTTGGTCTTGAGATGTTATTTGGATCTTTCTATGATTCATATAACTACGTGCCCAGACTAATCCAACAATCGTTGACACCAACCTTGGCACGGTGATGGACATGGTTCATAGCCCAATTGTCGGCACAAACGGTGACATACTTCCTGGAGCTGAGTACATGGAGCATATATATTCTAGTCGTTCGGGCAGGTAATCTTTGTATTCAAGTACATGCGGCCAGTACTTTGCGTGGATGGTATATTTCTAACTAGAAAGTACAAGGGAACTCTGATGATAGCTATTGCTGCAGATGCAAACAATCAGCTACTTACCATGGCGTTCGCCTTAGTAGAAGGTGAGGGCACAGACAGCTGGGTATGGTTCCTTGCAAACTTGAAACAAATTGTTGTGAAGGACAAACGGAATGTATGCGAAATCCATGATAGACACAGGGGCCTATTGAGTACCATTGAGTTCATGTTGTCCACTGAGGACCCTAGTACAGAGGAAATGACTTGATCAGCTGGTGGTGTAAATGACATCTTGCGGCGAACTTCTTCACACATTACAAAAGCGCATGCCTTATGAAGAAGTTCAAGCAGTTGTGTGATCAGAACCAAGGCCATAAGTTCCAACAAATTTGAGACGAGTTAGAAAAAGAAACTTTAGATCTAGCTAAAGCTCAAAGGTCAAAGGCAAGTAGTTCGCAACAGGTGGAAGGTGAAGAAAATGTCGTGGGGAGTTCATATGTGCCAAGATGGCGCAGCCGGAGATCAAGAACTAAGAAATTTAGTGAATGGATCAGTGACAAAGCTCCTGAGAAGTGGGGAGTTCCATGCTGTTTTTCATGTTCAATTTTTTTGGGGGGTTATTTTAAAAAATAGAACCACATTTCTCAGTTATTTTCATAATTTTCACAGAAAATTCGGCCAGTTGGTAGGGCAGACGACCAGTCGGCATCTTGTCTAGTGACTGGTTGTGGTGACTGATGACGTGGAACCAAATTGCCAAACCAATTGACGACTGGTTGAAATTGCTTAAAGTCGCCATGCGGGTTGGTGACAGTGGTCGATTTTCCAAAACCTTTCCATTCTGCGTTATTTTCAACTTTTTGTTTTATATATGTGTTATCCATACGAAAAATTCACAAAAAATGGTGGAATTTGGGGCTTTTTGATGATTTGGCTATTTTTCAGAAATGACCTCGCATTTTAGGATATTAGCAGAAAAACCCTTCCACCATTAGGGTTAGGGATTCTTGAGTCTTAGCCGATTTTCAAATGGATACTCATATTTTTTTGTAATTGCAAAGAGTTAGAGTTTTGTGTGCCTTGGCAAATATGCATTTGGCTGTTCAGAGTTTTAGGAATTTACAAATGAACCCCCGATGTTAGGTTTAGCTGTTCTGGCCTCCTGGAGACTCTGATTTTGACGTGGTCAACTCCTACACGTCTGTAGTGACACGTATTTCTATACGAAATCGTCCGTAGGTCAAATCAAGTCAGCGAACGAGTCCAATCAGCTAAAAACCACCCAATCTTCGTTGACCTGCAATTAAAATAAATAGAACGAATAGTCAAGGTCGAATGGCAGCAAATGTAGCTATATTTAAATATATAATAATTTGTATGAATGAATCGAGCATAAATAGGTGGAAGAATATCTGGAAAATAAGCACAATTAGGAGATTATCACATATCCACCCGGCAATACAAATTTTCCACAACCACCTTATCCTTCCGATTATCCTCCATATCCCCCCACCCCTCAGTATTCACATACTACTCCATATCCGCATCCCCCTTCATATCCACTGCCCCCCTCATATCCACATGGCCATCCATATGCATAGTATGGGCAAAATTGATGAGGACATCGCTGACACGGTTGCGACCGCCGCTCCTTCCCCTACTACTTCTTCGACGCATGGAGGCCTCAATCCACAAGCCGTGCCTTTCAAGCCTTCATCAGTAGTCCAGAGCCTCATGCCAGAAGCCTCAACGCCCCAAGGAAGGTTCAACTCCAAGCCCAAGTCGCCGTTGAAGCCCAAGTCGCAGAAAAGCCCGTTTCGGCAGTCCAGGAGCAGTCCAATTTCAAACGGCAGTAACTTTCGCGTACGAAGTCCGTTTTCGACGATCCACCACTCCATGGAAAGCTTATCTCCTAAGCTTTCCAATAGATCTGGTCCCACTGCCAGATTTGGCCAGGAACGATGGAAATCACCAAAATACACCACGGGACAGAAACTACCAAGTGCTGCGTCACCTCTTCTTTGGACCAAAAGCCCATGTATTCCTAGGGTTGCGTGTGTGTGGGTACCATCATGGCCGGCGCCCCTCCTCTGGCCACCACTCTATTTATGGCTGCCGCTACCCTTCTTCTTGCTCGGGTTTGGTTTTGTTTAGTTATCCACTGCGCGTGTGAAACTTCCTCGATTCCTTTTGTATCGGCTAGATCATCAGGAACGAGCTCGGAACCCCAAATTGTGTGAGCTTAATCTAATTCCAACAAATTTATTTGCTTTTATCTTGTTCTTGCTGTGTTTCTTTGGTTGCATCGTAGGAATCGACCTTTGTGGTTAGGTCAGCCGTGTTTGGCACGGTTGATAACAAATTGTGATCGTGATTTGACGATTGCCGGCGTCCACACCTGTCTGGATTGGTAGCCGCTTCGCCTAGGCCACCCTCCACCCAACCAAACGTACCCTCTCACCAGAAGATCGGCATCTGTTGGCGCATCAAAAATTTTCATTTTGTCGGTACGCCGACCAGCTATTTGCAGCCCTCGCCACTGCAACCCCCATACAAAAATTGAAAATCCGCATCTGTGTCAGATTCTGGTATGCCACATTCTACGTTGCAGGTCGTTATTGACAACGATGATAACCATGTTCTCCCAGATTCTGTCGAGCGCAAGTGATTGCTTTGGTCAACGGCTGATGATGTTAGATTAGTGAGTAATTCATTTTCACATTCAATTTTCGTGGAGGGAATTATTTCAGAATTTTGTGGCTTTAATTTATAATGTTCATATTTATTGTTTCATGACAACGTTATATTTTGATTGCATAGATCAGTGCATGGTTGAGTAATTCCCTCGACCCAATCGACGGGAACAACAAAAAAAGTGACAAGCATTGGGCAAGTGTTGCAGTGGTGTATAACGAGAGCAGCCCAAAAAATCGAAGAAGAGAGTTGAAGCATTGCAAAGACCACTGGCTGTGGACTAACAAAAAACTTGTTCAATTCAATGGCTGTTGGTGCAAGCTTAAGGAGGTCTATGCTAGTGGTCGTTCTGACGACCAACTAATGGCATAAACACGCAAGTTGTACAGGAAGGAGATGAGGCACCCATTCATTCTGGATCATTGGTGGATGGGTGTTCGAGATCAACCTAAAAGGAATTGAACCTACATCGACACAACAAAAGAGCAAGGCTGAATGAAGAAGTGCGCACACATCATCCTCATCCAACCTAGATGTCCTAGTGGAGGAGATGCAGCTAGAAGGTTGCAATGCAGCAAAAGAGAAGCGCAAAGGACAAAAGCAATAAGCAATCACCCTTATCCAACACGGATGTGCAAGAAGACTTACAAACCTTCATCAAGGTTCACATTGAGCGCTTGGAAGCAGCGGACCATGCGGCCTCCTCTCTAAATGATCACAATAAGTTTAAAGGGAAGTTAGCACTACCAAGTCATTCACAAAATTGGTGACAACGGACAAATCAAAATTCAACGATGATGAAATGAAGGATCATGTGGAAGTGTTGAAGTTATTAAAGATTTAATCAAGGAGGCTAATGAGGACTATATTATATCATGTATCATTTTATTTTCACTTTGTACCTATAGAACTATGTATCCGTCATTTAAGAAATTAAAATATCTTAGGAGAAATTTATTCGTTGGATGCTTTTGTTTGGATACTAGTCGTTGCACGCTTTTGTTTGGATACTAACTGTTGGATGTTTTTGTTTAGAATATTCCTGTTGGAACATTTCCATCGACGCTTTTGCTTGGAAAATAGTCATTGAACACTTTTGTTTAGAATATTCTCATTGGAGCATTGCAATTAGAAACTAGCAATTGGAATATTCGACTTGGCCTATATAAACTGAGCCATCCCAACACATACTTCTCATCCTCACCAATACTCCTCCTTTCAAACCCTCACTTGTCATCTTTGAGTACTCTTCTTTCGAAACACCTCTCCCTCAAAAATGTCATCTAGCCCTAGCTCAAGCACATGTAGTGAAGAGGAAGAAGCTGTCAATACGTTACAGAATTTCCTTGCAGGATTCATATAGCAAGATTCGACTATGGTGGAGTTAGAAGAGCGTCTTATCGCTAGTATGAAAGCCAGGCTACAGGCTTCTACCTCCCGCGGTTGCCAGTGCGGTTGTAGGAGATACACTGATAGGGACCTTGAAAATGACCATAATCGCCTCATGGCAAACTACTTCTGTAAGGATTTGATTTATCTTTGTGAGGGACCCACCTGTTGTAGTGGGCCTCGGGTGTGCACTTACCCTGATTGCCCAGGAGACAGTCGTGTACAGAGTAATTAATAGATAGCCAACTCAAATAAGTTCATACCCAAAAGTAATATATGATTGTCAGGCTTTAATACACATTGTCATACAAAGGCAAACAAGGCCAACTACTTAGGTTTTATAAAAGTAGTTTTATTCGGTCTTCGGGACCATCCCACAGGCAAAACTCGAGTGCAGCACGTAACCCTTCTAAACTATGGGTGATCCTGCTTCGCCAATCTCTAGCTTCTCTTTCACTATATTTTTGTTAGTGAGCAAGAGTGAGTACAAAGTACTCAGCAAGTCTCTATATAAGAATTATCCGTTGCATGATAGGAAATGTCCAATTGAACAGTTTAGGAGGCGTAGAATAGTAAGTTTCACAAATACATTTCCATGGTAATTTGAGAAACTAATAATTAGCAGAGTAATTATAGAAAGTATTTATGTAACTCAAGAGTTGAATCTGGACAAAACCTCCCTGTTTTCCCCTTTCAGTTTAATTTCTCAACAATTTTGTGCTATCCAGTTGCTACCCATGGCATACCCCTATCCGGGGGTACGGAGTACTTGAATACTTTTTAAACTCTGCAGAGGGGCACTTCTTTACCCACATGAGTCCATCAATCTTCCTTGTTAGGCCAATTACATGCAACATATTGTATGCAACTCGATTGAGGAGACAAGACTCTCAAAGACTTTGTATTAATTTATATCCCTGCCCGACAATTAGACCATATTGGTCGTTCTTGTCATTGTGAGGTACCCTCAATGAGAAGTACACTTCACACCCAACTATCACAGTACTCAAGGTCAAAGTACCGAACGATCTCTCCCCTCACATCTCCCCCATCACCCATTCAGGCCATTAGTTTAAGTGACTAAACTTATTAAGTTCCAAATGTCTCAAAATTTGGAACATGAATGAGAACAATCACCATACAGGGATAAAATCTATACGTAGTAGTTTACTAGCTGAGTTCAATTACTTGATCATGTGGTTGGCACGTTAATATGCCCATGGTTGTTTAGCACTTGTTACATCCTTATTCGCATGTAAGCGACTATTCCTCTTCCCCATATGAGTCAATTTACAATTGACCCCTTTCCATCTATCCATTCATAGCCTCTCACATGAGATAAAAACCTTTAAAAGCATAATTCCTTTTTACTCTATCGAGTTATTTTTCTCATGCTTTCACAATTGTATATTAGTGCTCTATCATATATTAATATTCTAGGGCATCAAGGGTTTCATTATTTGGTTCAATCAATCAAAGATGTCTATTCAAATTCAGGTCGATAACTATACAAGATTATTGAAAGTATTTTTCTTAATGAGCAAATATACTATAATATGGGTCGATGATATGATCAAGGTTTTGAGACTTACCTTGCTTTTCGTGAAATCCAGTTGAAGGAGAGACCAGGGTAGTGACGTTCTTGTGCTTGCCAAACTTGATATCTATTTAGACGTCAATCAATAAGAATACATGTCAAGAAAACAAAAATAATAGTTAGTATATTTGTATATATATATATATATTTATGCCTTATGGTGTTCATGGGGTCAGATGCTGGGATAGAGAAATGATTTAGATGACTAAATCGCGTGAAAGATGCTAGATAGGATTAAAACGGATGGTCGAAAGGCAATAGATAAGTTTGGTTTAAGCCAAATTTTAGGTCAAGTTCAGGGAACATGATTGGGGAAATTTGAGTACTATCGACAATGTGATCAGTGTAGAAATTGACTTAGAAAATAGGGAAAATTTTATCTGGTATTTGGATGGATGATCAGATTACATATATGTAAGGTTAAAGGCAAAGTGGACAAGGTGACACAAACGGATTTTTAATCCGAGGTTTCTAAGGTTGTAAACGACATAGGAATGTCGATGAGAACGACATTGAACGCGGACACACAAGGTTTGATCAGGGTTTCTAGGGTTTTCTTCCAGGTTTGAGTCGATAACCGATTGGAACATGGCTAGGGCTTCGTTTGGATGGTCAAAACACTAGGGCGAAATCAACTTCCACATTGGACGCGAATGCATGCGGTGATGTTCGAACGTCAATGAACGACCTTCGTCTGGGGTGACATAGCTGAAAAGAGGTCAAGATGAGGTTTTCTCGTGATACGACAGTTGAAGTTAGTGTAGAACATAAGCCTACAAACTTGGCAGACAAATTGGATTTCAATTTGCATGCACGAAAGTGGTAAATAGGGTTAATGCCACTGGCTGACATAGAAATGGCATGCACTAACATTGCCTGGCACTGGAACTGTATTGTTTTGGTGTGGTCGTGCATGCACATGTGGCCTCAAAAACTGCGCCAACTTTGTCTGGGAGCTAGGCGAGGGCTACAGGAACTCAATCGAGGTGGTTTCGAGAACTGGGGCGGACAGACGACGATGAACAGCGCCGGAGAAGAATGATGGTGACACAACAAACTTACACTTTTGGACAGATTGTGACAAAGAGCTAATTCGCGATTTGCTGTAGTATCAAGAGGTGATATAGTAGAGTAAAATGCTTAGGAGGTTAAGGTGTACACGTTGGACAAAGTGGCGTCAACGTGGACGGCTGACGGCGACAGGGCGGCATGCTGGCGGCACGTTGGAAAATGGGTAAAAGTGTCCAAAATTGCTTTCGGGCTTGGCTCTAGCAATTGGTTTGTCTGGAGGTTAGCTTGGACCATTAGTTACATTGTGGTGTTGTGATTTGGGTGGCGACTGGTCGACGGCGATCGACGATGAGTTGCACCAGAAAAATTGGAGACTTTAACAGTGCTGGGGCAATGGGGTGATTTGATCCCGAAATAAACGATGCAAATGTGCTCCTGTGGTTACTATGCTAGTGTTGCCAAGGGCAATTTGAATAAGGCGGTGCCGGCGAGGAGTTCGATGATGCGGTCAAAGAAGACGAGTTCAAATTTGGGTTTTTCCTGTAGGGGGCATTAGGGCTTGATTCTTTGCTATAAGAGTGAGAGGGGAGTGAGGGGAAGCTAATGGTATGACCAATTTGGCCGAAGGAGTAGTGAATCGGGCCGGCAACAAGAGCACGATGGTGATGGCACGGGAAGAAGATGAAATCGTCATCTCGGGAATAATTTTGAAATTGGTATGAACAGAACGATGTTATATGAGGAGAGGAGTATTTTATCCTATAGGCTTGACCACTGATTTGGCCCAGAATTAAGTCCGATGACCGGAATAGGGGAGTTTGCTGGAGAAAAGAAAAATAGCAATCGGCGGCGGTTGGCAGCACCGGAGTTCACGAGGATGCGGCTGGGATCTGGAGTGAGGTGGAGGAAGTTATTGGGTAGAAAAATTCGGCTGGAGGTGGCCGGAGTTCCTATGGCAACGCTAGCAGTTTGCTTCGGCAGTGAACAAAAGAAGAAAAAGAAAAAGAAGCAGTGTGTGTGCGCTCTAATCTATACTAAAGTTATGAATTGCTTGTAGGTGTGAGTGAAGATGTTCCTCACCTGGATTTGGGGAAGAATTGTTGTAGTGCTTTGGTTTCTTTTCCTGGTAGCTGCTGTTAGCTGGTTGCTGGAAGAAAAAGATGGAGGAGGAGAAGAACAGGGAGGAGAAGAGGAGAACACTACTGCTACTGCATATATACCAGACTGTCGATAGAATTGAAGAGAGAAAGAGGGGGTCAAAGATGGATAGCTGCTGCTCTGTTGGAACTTGCATAGAGAAGAAGAGTGTAGAGGGTGAACAGTGTAGCAGCTGCTGGCTAGAGGAAGAAGACAGGTGGAGGGTTGCTACTACTGTTGACTTGAGGCATGCATGTATGTGTTTTGCTATTTAGAATTGAGAGATGGTGTGAATGTGAGTGTATTGCATGCTGTTGTTGTTGGAAGAAAAAGATAAAGAAGAGATGAATTTAAAAGTCTGAATTTTAAACTAAATTGAATAGAGAATATGTAAAAAGGATTTAATTGTAAATATGGAAGTTGATTGGACTAAATTGCAAACATTCATAATCTAGAAATAAGTTTGGAATAAAAATAGTTCACATGAGAGGCATTTTAAAGAAGTCCAGAGTAAAAATGAGATTTGACGGAGATTATTACCCAAGTTAGTCGCTCATTCCATTTTATGGTCACAAAGACTGCAGAACAAGACCTGAGTTATCTACACCATTTCATGGTCGCAAAGACAATGGAAAGAGACTATGGTCTCATATACCCACGAGTACTATGGTCGTGGAGACATTTTCCTACGACCATAGAGATCGTGGAGACAAGAGCAAAACCAATACATGGTCGTAGCCAGTACGTGACCATGGTTATTGAAAACTCGTATCAATCCTGGGTAGTGGTTGAGCTCTCCCAAACACGATCCCAGGATAAGGTAATTTCCTCACAGATGTGACAACCGTAAAAGAAGATAAGGATGAGTGTGCAGTTATACTATAATCGCATATCTCAACCAATCATCACAACTGCTGGAAGTTGCCAACAACTGCTAAACCTCTCTTCATATTGGCACCCTTTCAATAAGTATAAAAGGGAAAGGAGAAGATTGGAGAGGGGATCCGAAAGAGAGATCGAGAGATAGGAGATTGTTAGGCTTTATAACAATCTCTCTTTGTAATTCATCACATTGATAGTAAAAGCACAACAGGAAGTAGGGTTATTACTCAATCATTTGAGGGCCCGAACCTGCATAAATTTCGTGTCATTAGATTCATAGATATCGTGATTTACTTGGTACACATCTAAAATCGCCTCCATACTAAACAACTCAAATCTGCATAAGTTCGACTAGGAACCCTAGTTCTAATCGTCAACAGCTGGCGCCCACCGTGAGGCCCTTTCAAGATGTTCTTCACCAAGAAGCTCAGTAAGTTATGTCTCTTTGCCACGATTCCGAGAACGATTTCAATATTGAAGATTATATCAATGTTGACATGGATGATCAAACATCATTCATGGGAAACGACGATATCGCCTCTGATCCCTGTGCTCAGGAGGACTCTTTTCTGGTTCTGGCAACATCCATCGACCAAAAACCAGAGACGACAATTCACTCGCCCTCTATGAATTTTCCCACAGTCGCAGGCGAGTATGTGCCACAACCCATTGTCCCAGACAATATGGGCGATGAGGATCTTGAATTTAGTCTAGAAAGATATGCTCCAGACAATCTGAAGTCCCACTTTAACTTCGAGTCTGACTCGAGTGAAGAGGAGATGCTCTCTCCATCTGCGAACTCGGCTCCCCGGGAAGTTGCAGCACTTTTTGAGGAAACCACTGAACAACGTGTTGCCAGGGAGGAGGAAGAACGCAGACAGGAGGAGGTCGCAGCTCATTAGCGGCGAGAGGCAGAAGTTCACAAGGCCACAGAGGAAGCTCTACGTTCTACGCAATTACGCCATGAATCCGCCACACACGACCTTGGTCTAGGAACTTCGGCACCATGGGGAACTTCTCGTCAACGACATCATGATGGTCGTAGGCAGGACAAAACGCCACTCTTGTTCCCAGAGTATTCCCCGACGGATGAAGTAACAATGCAGATGCCACCGGCGCCTCGGAGAAGTACATAGGATCATCTCCATATGACTGTAGAGACACTACACAATCCTCCTCCTGGTGTCACAAACGATGATGGAGTGGTATTCACAAGAGTGCTTGCAGATACTCTCGATGGGGTTGCATCAGATGTAATTCAAATGGCTTCATCACGTTCGGTAACTTGTTCCTGAGAACCAGATAGCTTCTACCAAAGCCTAGGAAAACGCGACCGTGGTTACACCACGTCTGCTCGGCATGACAAAGCTCGGCGAACTGGCAGATCTTGCGACCATGATCGTGAACCAGTGCACTCACACTTGGGATCGCGTTGTGAGTTTCCCATATTAATATTTTCCGTGACCAAGGAGATTGTCGCGATGGTCGACAACCACATAGTTCATATGTGGGTTGTAAGGCATTCTTGCCAGGATTACGAGCTGTACTTTGGCCAGAAAAATTCAAACCCGGTATGATCGAGAGGTTCGATGGAACTAAAAACCCATCTGAATTTCTCCAACTTTACGTTACTGCCATTCAAGCGGTAGGAGGAGACGACCGGGTAATGGCAAACTATTTGCCAACGGTCCTGGAGGGTTCGTCATGGACTTGGTTGGTTAATCAACTAGAATGATCGATTTAAAATTGGGAAATGTTGTGTGATGCGATCCTCAACAATTTCCAAAACTGATATGAGAAGCCAAGTAAAGAAGATAATCTTCATCGACTACGCCAGACTTCGACCGAGACTCTTCGGCAGTTTGTTAAGAGATTTGTGGGCGTGAGAAATATCATTCCCAATATCTCTGATTTTTTGGTTATTCGAGCCTTCAAGCATGGCGTCAGATACCGGAGATTGACAGAGGACTTGAGTATCCACCTACCATGATCAGTATCAGATCTTTTTGATATGGCCGATCGTTATTCTGATGCAACTGAGGCTGTCGAATGGAATAGGATGGTTGATAAGGGGAATTTACCTCCTCAGTTTAGTCTCAAGACCGACAAAAAGGATTATTCTAATAAAAAACTTGAATCATCCATGGGCGGAAAGTCCAAGAACCTTAAGAAGAATGGAGCACGCCAGTTCTGGGAGATCACTGCCGTGAACAAACAGCCACAAGGAAAAGGTAAAGATGTTCCATTCAAAAAGCTTAAACCATCTTCGGGTGGTTGCGGCAATGACCATTTCAGAAAAATAGACTAACCCGCAGGGCAATAACAAATGGTGTCCATTGCACAATGTCCCCGGACATGATCTCAAAAATTGTCGCAACTGGTTGAGGCAAATGGAGGACTTTTACAGGGTAAGGGACCTATGCCAACTATACCAAGTAGGGACAATCCTGCAAGATTAAGGACACGGATGGAGATGAAGATATGCTGTGTTAGGTACCCAACAATCATGTTAATGTCATTTTTGGTGGTTCTTCGTCTTATTTTTCTAAGCGCCAATTTAAATCTGTTTACCAAGAGGTGAATAAAATCAAAGCTCCAATAGGAGAGCCTCAATTTCCCGGTTGGTCAGAGATTTCCTTGACCTTCAGCCGAGAAGATTGCCCTAAGGGACTAATGCGACCATTGCAACTCCCTCTGGTCATTTCTCCTACCATTAGCAATGCTAAAGTAAGAAGAGTGCTGGTCGATGGAAGCAGTTCCCTCGACATACTTTTGGTAAAAAACTCTTAACGAGATGCAAATACCTTGTTCCAAGATTAAACCAGTAATCCACCCATTTTACGGGATAATTCCTGGCCCTTCGATGATGCCAGTCGGTCAGATTGTACTACCGGTGACACTCGAACAACCAAAAAACTTTCAGACAGAATTAATTACTTTTGATGTAATTGATTGTGATTTAGCATATAACACCATTTTTGGCAGGCCTTCACTCGCTAAATGTGGCGACACATTATGCTTATCAATGTGTTAAAGTGCTAGGGCCAAAAGGCGTGATCACAGTCAAAGGCAGTCAAAATACGGCTCTCACTTGTGATCGTATATTCCTGGAATTGGTTGATCAACTTCCCCTCCGGGATGTCAAGATTGCGAGCACAAAACCAGATGCGGTCAAGGTAGCCCTACGACCAGGTGAGAAACTCAAACAGGTTCCATTATTCCCAGAAGACGCGTCTAGGACAATTCGGATTGGGTTAGGACTGGATGACAAATAGGAACTTGCGCTAGTTACTTTTCTCCAAGCTAATGCAGATGTGTTTGCATGGAAATCATCCAACATGCCTGGAGTCCCAAGGAAAGTAATTGAGCACAGGCTAGCAATTCGGCCTGGACAGCGACCAGTAAAGCAAAACCTTAGACGCTTTTCTCCTGACCGACAAGAAGCCATCTGTTCGAAGTTAGATAAACTCCAGAAGGCTGGTTTTATTCGTGAAGTTGACCATCTCGAATGGCTTGCGAATCCGATCATGGTCCTGAAATCAAATGGTAAGTGGCGCATGTGTGTCGATTACACCACTCTTAACAATTCCTGCCCGAAGGATGATTTCCCCTTCCTCGCATCGACCAGTTGGTCGATTCAATAGCGGGTTGTGAACTGATGAGCTTCCTAGATGCATATTTAGGGTACCATCAAATTAGCATGGTAGAAGAAGATGAAGAGAAAATTGCCTTCATCACACCATTTGGCACTTACTGCTATGTCAGAATGCCATTTGGGCTCAAGAATGCTGGTTCCACATACCAGCGCTTGATGCAGAAGACCTTTCTTTCTCAATTAGGGCATAATTTAGAAACTTATGTTGATGATCTGGTTGTTGAGTTTTAAATTCTCTATTCATATAGATGATCTCGCTGAAACTTTATGTAACCTGAATAAAAACGGAATAAAGTTGAATCCCGAAAAGTGCTCCTTTGGAGTTTCTTCTGGTAAACTTTTAGGTTTCCATGTTTGTTCAAGAGGCATTGAGGTTAATCCTAAGAAAATCTGTGCCATTGAGCAAATATGATCTCCTTCGACCACGAAGGAGGTACAAAGCCTCACCGGGCGCATAGCGGCATTGAGCCGTTTCATCTCCCGGTTGGGCGAACGTGGTTTGCCTTTCTTTAAGGTTCTGCGTAAGCACAATGGTTTTTTCTAGTTGGATGAAGCCAAAAAAGCCTCTCAGGAAGTAAAAACATACCTCACCAGTACTCCGGTGTTGGTTTCCCCTGTCAAGGGAGAATCATTAATCATCTATTTGGTTGCTACTCCTCATGCGGTTAGCGCAGTCCTGGTCGCGGAGAGGGAAGGTGTGCAACGGCCAGTTTATTACGTAAGTGAAGTACTTAATGGACCTAAAGAGCATTACCCTGAAGTTCAAAAGATACTTTATGCTCTCATAATGACTTCCAGAAAGCTGCGACATTACTTTCAAGCGCACAAGATTTTTGTGCCCTCGTCCTTTCCTTTAGGAGACATTCTCCGAAATCTAGAAGTAACTCGTCAAGTTGCGGAGTGGGCAATTGATCTCCATTTTACTGCTAGGAGCATTTGATCTCCATTTTACTGCTCGAGTAGCAATTAAATCATAAATTCTTGCAGATTTTGTGGTCGAATGAACTAATCCAGTACCACTGGTGCAAGAACCAGTGAATTCAGAAAATACCGACCATTGGACGATGTATTTTGATGGCTCTAGTAGTTTTCAACACTCGGGGGCTAGAGTGGTCTTAATCACGCCTCAGGGTGACCAACTCTAGTATGTCGTACAATTACACTTTACACTTTGTTGCAACCAATAATGCAGCAGAGTATGAAGGTCTTCTAGTTGGGCTTCGAGCAACCGAATCCCTTGGAGTCCATCGATTAGTGGTGAGGGGAGACTCACAACTAGTCGTAAATCAGGTAAACAAGGAGTACTGCACCTCTGATGAGACAATGGCGCATTATCTGGACAAAGTGAGGAAATTAGAAAAACACTTCAGCAATTTTGAAGTCCAATTTGTTCCGCGAATAGATAATATTCTCGCAGACCAATTATCAAAAATTGGTTCCTCACGCGCATCCGCTCTGGCAGGAGTGTTCATTGAACACTTAAGATACCCCTCAATTATGACCTCCGTCTAGGATTATGAGGCGATGACTAACGTCGCCAACCTCGAGCATGAAGCAGATTGGATCCGTCCATTGAGGATCTATCTCAAACATGGGACCTTGTGAAAGGGATCTAGGATATCGACTAGAGGGGGGTAAATAGGCGATTTTGACAATTTAACAACTAATCAAACAATTTACAATAAATAAGAGCAAGTAGCTAAAACAAGATGAACAACAAGCAATTTAACACAAGGATATATCCCGTGGTCTCGGTGATTTGCCGATCACCCCTAATCCACGTTGAGACAAACTCAAATCTCTAACCGCTCCTCTATCTAGTCGACTTCCTCTCAAGAAGTGACTTAGATCTCGAGCTGGATTAGTATGATGAGTTATCCAAACCTCAATTCCACTATTGATGCACTTTACCGCTCCGGCAAGGCGTGCTCGACCCTTTCACAAGGTGTTTTGAGGCTTCTTCACAATCTTCCTTGAAGAGCTCTCCAAAACCTTCCTCCTAGCCGTCTAGGAGCCGGCAAGCTCCAAGAGTAACAAGCCGGTGATGATCACTCAACACTCTTCTAGTGCCACAAAGTTGATTTAGTGATCTAAATGCAATGCACTAGAAGATCTCAAATGCACACTCTCTCAAATTCAAGAACTTGAACACTAGAGTGTATGAAACTTGTTTTAGCTCTCAAAGATGATGGCAATGTTCACAAATAATCCAAAAGTTATAAACAGGACAATGCATGGGAGTATATATACCCCCCACAATAAATATAGCCGTTGGAAGAAAAAGATCACTTGGCGGCCAGACCGCAGGTATAAGCCCGGTCAAACCGCCGCAATTGCAACGGCATTAAACAGGCGCAATAAATGCTCACCTATCCTTGTCGGGCACTCTCGCAGTCAGACCAGAGCCAATGGCGGTCAGACCGTGAAACCTTCCAGAGACGACATTGTTTCTGGACACGATCTACGGTCAGGCCGAAAACTTCGGACAGACCGGCCACACGGTCAGACCGTAGTACAAAAACTCGGTCAGACCATTTTAGCGGTCAGACCATTTTAGCGGTCAGACCGAACCAACAATCGATCAGACCGTCTTAACACACTAGGTTCCTTAAAAAGTGATCATGAAGCTCCAGGAGTCTGACTTGAAGATTAACCACGGATAGACCGACCTTTTAAGAAGGTAAACACATTACAACACTACTGTCGGTCAGTCCGAAACAACATTCGGTCAGACCGTTTCTGCGGTCAGACCGACAGAGACTGAACTTGGCTGTTTTGAGTGGATGAAAGTATTTTTTCAAAGGATATGACCTTCTAGTATGCAATGCAAGTTGTTGTTATGACTTGTGGCACATAGATGAACCATTTAGTGATACACCACATGCTCCTCTTAATAGTACGGCGACTATCCTATAATCTGGTCAAAATTCTTCTCTAATCACCTTAGACCGGTAAAAGGAAAAAACCCTATTCCGTACCTTTGCCTCTTTGCTCAATGTCCTTTCTTCATCATGTAGCTCTTTCTTTGCATTTTATTATCCTGTCTTTTGAGTTTGATCTTGACACAACTTAACAGGTAACGTTAGTTCAGCATTTGTAATTGTCATTAATTTCCAAAACACTCTTTAGGGGCCTAGAAGCTACACCTTGCCTGAGGATGAAACCAAAAGTGATCGGTTTAGTTAGAAAAGCACGACTGTACAGATTGGTTGAAGGAGCCTTGTACAGAAAAGGTACTCAAAGAGTATTAATGCGTTGTATACCTCAAGAAGAGGGAACAACCCTTTTCAGAGAAATTCATGGAGCCATGTGTGGTGCACATGCATCTTATCGGACATTGGTTGGAAAAGTTTTCCGATAGGGTTATTACTGGCCTTCGACACTTAATGATGCCATGAAATTGGTCAAAACATGCCCACAGTGTCAATTTTATGCTAGGCAAGCTCATCAACCAGCATATGCATTAATAACTATTCCCTTAACCTAGCCATTTGCCTATGGGGAATAGATATAGTGGGTCCCACTACCACAGAAACAGACATCTAGGACAGCACATCATATACGGTTATGAACTTTTCAATGGAACACCGTTTGCGAAGGCCTGTCGAGAGAACATGTTAAGTTATCAGAGTCGGTTATAAGGTCAAAACCGATTGTGATAGTCAAGCAAACGGTTTTAAACTCGAAACCGACTGTGATATTCTAATTATCACAAACGGTTCTTATCTCAAAACCGTCTATGATAGTTCTTCTCTATCACAGATGGTTCTGACCTCAGAACCGTCTATGATAGTATGGTATTACAAACGGTTCTGAGGTCAAAACCGACTGTGATAGTCCCAACAGTGTCCAGCACTTCGAATTCTCAACGGTGTGTTGTGTCATTTTGAGTTCCGATGTTAATCAAGGCTTCGAGGCATCCGCGCGGTGCCCTAGGCTGGGAACACGAAGCGTCGCCTTGGAAATTCTATAAATAGCTTGGTTGTGGAATTACCAACTCCTTTACAAATTTTTCTAAGTCTCAAACTCTTCGACTCCTTAACTTCTCTGTGTCAATGGCATCCTCAACCTTTCCCTCCCTAGTAAGAACTCTCAATCTTTTGGAGTTACCCCTGTATTGTTAATCCCTGTTCAATAGATTCTTGACTTGGAGTAAGTTGTTGATTTTCATAGGGAAGGAGAGCCGGGGAAGAGTTGGGCAAAGTGAAGGCCGATCTGAGGGCCCTCCAGGAGGAGCACAAGCTCCTTATGGAGAAGTAGACTCAGCGAGGGCTTGACTTGGAGGATCTCTTCAAGCGCATTGAGCACTTGAAGATGAATGGTGACAAGGCTAGGGAGAGGACGAGGCTTCTTCGACAGAAGGAGCAGACTCTTCGTGAGAAGAAGCATGCCGCGAATATAACCATCGCTGGCAGTGGTCTCACTATGAAGGATACCATCGCAAAGCTGAGGGAGGTCGCAGGCCTTCTCGACGTGCACGTAGTTGATCCTAAGAAGGACAACTTGTCACTGGAGGAGTCCTGCGTCCTGGCTGCAAATCAAACTGACTTTATTCTAGATGCAGCCAGGGCTAAGACCACTCCTTGACCCCGCCTCCTTTTGTATTTTTACTTTTTTGTTTTTGTAAGTGATGAAAAACAATTAATGAAAAATTTGTTCTTATGTCAATTTTCCAATTTTTGCTAATGGATTATGTCCAGCACATTCTTGGACTACTATCTTATCTCTTTCTTTAACTTTTGGCGACCATAGAAAGGTATGTGCACTGTGTGCAATCACGGAACGACTATCGCGATCATATAATGTCGTGGTATTGCGAATACCCCGGCAGGTTTTGAGAATGATCCTAGCGAATATTACGCGGCGCGGGTTGACCGGATGACTGGTCCTCCCCCGCCGGACAAGCACAAGAAATGACATGAGGATTTATACAGGTTCGGGTCCCGGTGGGGGCCCTAGTCCTGTCGACGCGCTCCCGACCGGAGTCGGCTGGGGAGGCTCTCTCCGGGGGAGAGGCTTCCGGAGCATGCCTGTGAGTTTAGCTATTCCAATAAAAGTGATTCGATCCCTTACAACAGAGGGGTACAAGGGCTATTTATAGCCCCAAAAAAGAAGCAAAAAGCCTAAACTACCCCGGAAGCCACCGTCGGATTGAAGGGTAGGACCGTCCTTCTCCCGGTCAAATGCCTTGGATGCTTGACAGGTGGTCGCCGATTCCCGAGGCGCTCCTCGCGTGACCTGCACGTGACAAACAACTCGAGACTTTACCTTTAGAAGGGTGATGAGGCCCGGCGCATGTGCCGGAGGCCAAGCCCCCGGTCCAAAGGTGGCTCCCGGGGCCGGCGCCGGAGGCCAGGTCCCGGGGGCCAAATGGCGGCGCCCGGGGAGGGGCCAGAGGCCACGTCCCTGGGCAAATGGCGGCGCCCGGGACGGCGCGGAGGCCAGGTCCCGGGGGCCAAATGACGGCGCCCGGGACGGCGCCGGAGGCCATGTCCCGGGAGCCAAAAGACGGTGCCCGGGGAGCGGCCAGAGACCACGTCCCCGGGCAAATGGCGGCGCCCGGGATGGCACCGGAGGCCAGGTCCCGGGGGCCAAATGGCGGCGCCCGGGACGGCGCCGGAGGCCATGTCCTGGGAGCCAAAAGGCGGCGCCCGGGGAGCGGTCGGAGACCACGTCCCCGGGCAAATGGCGGCGCCCGGGACGGCGCCGGAGGCCAGGTCCCGGGGGCCAAATAGCGGCGCCCGGGACGGCGCCGGAGGCCATGTCCCGGGAGCCAAAAGGTGGCGCCCGGGGAGCGGCCGGAGACCACGTCCCCTGGCAAATGGCAGTGCCCGGGACGGCGTCGGAGGCCATGTCCCGGGGGCCAAATGGCGGCGCCCGGGGAGAGGCCGGAGGCCACGTCCCCGGGCAAATGGCGGCGCCCGGGATGGCGCCGGAGGCCATGTCCCGGGGGCCAAATAGCGGCGCCCGAGGAGAGGCCGGAGACCACGTCCCCGGGCAAATGGCGGCACCCGGGACGGCGCCGGAGGCCATGTCCCGGGAGCCAAAAGGCAGCGCCCGGGGAGCGGCCGGAGACCACGTCCCCGGGCAAATGGCGGCTCCCGGGACGGCACCGGAGGCCATGTCCCGGGGGCCAAATGGCGGCGCCCGGGGAGAGGCCGGAGGCCACGTCCCCGGGCAAATGGCAGCACCCGGGACGGCGCCGGAGGCCATGTCCCGGGGGCCAAATGGCGGCGCCCGGGGAGAGGCCGGAGACCACGTCCCCGGGCAAATGGCGGCGCCCGGGACGGCGTCGGAGGCCACGTCCCGGGGGCCAAATGGTGGTGCCCGGGGAGCGGCCGGAGACCACATCCCCGGGCAAATGGCGGCGCCCGGGGAGAGGCCGGAGACCACGTCCCCGGGCCAATGTGACACGACTTACCTGGACTTAGCGCCACGGAGATTTCCCCCAACATATAATGATTATCGCAGGGTGATTAAGTGCGATCATGGGAGCAGTAATCTTTGGCGGGAGAACATGTTAAGTTATCACAATCGGTTCTAAGATCAAAACCGTCTGTGATATTCTAATTATCACGGATGGTTCTTATCCCAAAACCGTCTGTGATAGTTATGCTCTATCACAGACGGTTTTGACCTCAAAACCGACTGTGATAGTATGGTATTACAGACGGTTCTGAGCTTCGAACAGTTAGTGTTGGTGCTTCCATTGTAGCACTATTACAGACGGTTTTGACATGAAAACCGTCAGTGATAGTTTGTTATTACATACGGTTATGATGCTAGAACCGTCTGTATTGAGCCCGTAGGCTACAAAATCATTGTTTCGAGCTAGCTGTACTCCATGTACTGTCCAGTTGGAAGAGATCTAGGGCAAGGAAGAGCAATATCTCAAAAGGGGAGCATTAGGGGACAAAATTTGAAGATCCAAGGTTGGTTTTTTCTCCTAATTAATGCATACATTACTTAGTTTCATCATCATTGATTGATCAAAGAGTGAGAATGAGGGGAAGCTAGAGTAGCAAATCCTAGTTGTAACTCTCATTTGTCCCACCTCATCTATGGGTCCAATTAGTTACTAATTAATTGCTTGCAATTGAAGTAATACCCGCAAACACATAGATTAATTACCGCCACAAACACTAGCTAGCTAGATTAGCAATTTAGTTGCGTGTCAACAGTATAGATTATTACTTAGCATGTCTATGAATTTAATTGCAAATGATCCATCGAGACTGGATGTATAATGACAACCGTGTGAGTGAAGAATACATGAAAGGTGTTTTAGATTTCCAAAAAGTTGTTAAGCAAGACATGGCGAAGAAGGTTTACGATATATGTATTGTCCTTGCGTAGACTGCCAAAATCTTAAGATGTTCACCAACTCATCTCAAATTTTCGCCCACTTGATTCGACGTGGTTTCAAAAAGGGGTGCACGTGTTGGATCCACCATGGCGAAGAGCAAACTGCAGAAACAAGTGCCACTCAGATTGTGGAACAGAACATGTCAGATCCCAACAACGATTTCGATGAGGATATGCCAGAGGATGACAATTTAGATAACATGTTGCATGATGTGGAACGAAATTACAGTGAAAGGGAGTTTGGTAAATTCAAGAGCTTGATTGAGGACTCAGAAAAGCCATTGTTCCCTGGTTGCAAGCTGAAGTACACAAAGTTGGCCTCCGTGCTTGAACTATTAAAATTGAAGGCAAGTAATAGCTGGACCGACAAGAGTTTCACGGCACTGTTAGATCTTTTAGCGGACATGCTTCCAGAAGGAAACGAGTTGCCAAAAAACACCTACCAAGCAAAAAAGTTGTTGTGTCCCTTGGGAATGGAAGTAGAAAGGATACACGCATGCTTTAATGATTGCATCCTTTACCGTAACGACTACATGGATATGCATGTTTGTCCGGTGTGCGGTGCATCCCGCTATAAGTGTAAGGACCAAACCGATGACGGTGACTGCGCTGATGAGATAAGCAAGGATCTCCTGCTAAAGTGTTGTGGTATTTGCCCGTCCTTCCCTGCTTGAAGCGTTTGTTTGCAAACAGTAAAGAGGCAAAATTATTGTGTTGGAATTTGGAAGACCGGAAGAAGGATGGAAAGCTGAGACACCCCACTGATTCTGTGCAATAGAGAAACATCAACAGGGAATTTATTAACTTTGGAGCGGAATTGAGGAATATAAGGTTCGTGTTGAGTACCGATGGAATGAATCCTTTTGGTAACATGAGCAGTCGGCATAGCACTTGGCCAGTTCTTTTGTGTATATACAACCTTCCTCCTTGGTTGTGTATGAAGTGCAAGTACATCATGATGTCTCTACTTATCTCAGCTCCAAAACAACCCGGAAACGATATTGATGTGTACCTAGCACCATTGATAGAAGATTTGCTAACAATGTGGAACGAAGGGGTGCAGGTATGGGACGCATACAAACGAGAGAACTTCATCCTACGTGCTATGATATTCTGCACCATCAACAATTTTCCTGCCCTTGGAAATTTGCCGGGCCTTAGTACAAAAGGAGCCAAAGCTTGTCCCCACTGCGAAGATGAGACTGAGAGCATGTGGCTGAAGAATTGCAGGAAAACAGTGTACATGCGTCACCTAGGTTTCTTCCGAAGAATGACGCGTATAGTAAGAGGAAGAGAGAATTTGACAGCCACAAGGAAGATGGTTCAGCCCCAAAGCCTATGAGTGAGAAAGAAGTTTACTCATGGGTGAAGGACATAGATGTTGTGTTTGGAAAGGGTTGTAAATTGAAACCCCGCACGAAGAACATTTGGAAGAAGAGATCGATATTTTGGGATGTACCGTATTGGGAGCATTTAGAGGTTCGGCATTGCATTGATGTCATGCACAAAGAGAAGAATGTTTGCGACGGTTTAATCGGCCAATTGTTGAACATTCCGGGGAAGACAAAGGATGGTGTCAATGTGCGGCGCAACATGATCGAAATGAAAATCAGGACCAAGCTAGCACCGAGAGAGGATGAGAAAGGCCGTATATACCTCCCCCCTGCCTGCTATACTTTGTGCAAGGCTGAGAGGACAGAACTTTGTAAGTGTCTCTATGGTGTTAAAGTTCCATTGGGTTACTCAGCAAATATGAAAGAGCTTGTGTCCATGGGTGATTTGAAATTGCTTGGTATGAAGTCTCACGATTGTCACGTGTTGATGACACAAATGCTTCCTGTTGCCATTCGGAGTATTCTGCCACATAAAGTCAGAGAGACGATCACGAGGCTATAGTATTTCTTCAATGCAATTTCTTGTAAGGTCATTGATCCCAAGGGACTAGATTCTTTGCAGAGCGAGGTGGTTCGAACTCTCTGTCAACTTGAGATGTATTTTCTTCCGTCATTTTTTGATATCATGGTTCATCTCACTTTCACCTTGTCAGAGAAATCAAGATATGTGGACCTGTGTTCCTACGTTATATGTATCCGTTCGAGAGGTACATGGGTATACTTAAGGCCTACGTGAGGAATCGCTCTCGGCCCAAGGGCAGCATTGTCGAAGGTTCCTGTGTCTCGTCATGAGGGGAGGCTTGATGGTGTTGGAACTATTAGACTGAGAGAAATCACTCCTGATTTCAAAATGTACTCGAAAGCACATTGTTGGGTCTTGCAACACATGACAGAGGTGCCTCCATACATCGACGAGCACAAGGAGATGCTACGACAAGACAATCCTAGCCGATCCGAGGTTTGGATCACGAGAGAACATAATAGTCGATTCAACGTATGGATGAAAGTGCGATTCACCGGGGAGTCTGCAAGTGAGAATCTTAAATGGTTGGCAAAAGGGCCAACATTTATTATACAAACATGGTAGGGATACGACATCAATGGGTACACATTTTACACAAAAACTATAACACCCTGGTTTTTAGGGTGAAAATTTCCTTTTTTATGAAAATCATGCATGCATATGTCTCTTTAGAAGTAGCAAGATCAGTTCAACTCTAATCTCTCCTGAAGCCCAAAATCTCAAAATCAATGCCTTAGACCCAGATCAAGATTAGACCATCCTGATATGATCTACTATCTATCCTGAGCATGAAAGCCTTCAGAAATCACATCAAATTCGATCTCTAACTCCCAGAATTATCAACTCCTTTCTGTTTTCGAAAACAGAATTAATTTAATATCCTAATTACCCTAAGTACTCTGAAATTCAGAAAGCCGATTTGATCAAATCTTAATATGATCCAGACCAATTTATATCAGGATTATGATCAAGGGTACGCCAATACCTTAGTCCAAAAAGTTGGCATCCAAATTCCATCATCTAGGTCACTTTCGCAAATCAGTCCAAAAGTATTTCAGACTAGTCCTTTCTCAGATTTTCCAAAAGCCTGGAAAGGCTAAAAGCCTCAAATCAACTCCAAATGTTGATTTGATTCAAGGAATACCTCCCAAATACTATTCAATACAAAATCTCCTTTTGTGAGGATCTCAAAATCGTATCCTAGATCTCAGATTTTCAACCTTCACAAAATTCAGATTCTAAATACCCTAAATTACCCTGTTTTCATTTCATTCAACATCTGTTCAAATGTTCCAGATTTTGCCAAATATCCTTGCCAAATACTTTGTTTAATAAAGTTTGCCAGATTTGTGAAGTCAAAATCAGTCCTAACCACCTCAATCCCAGAATTTACAAATCAATCCAGCCAAATTCTAGATTTTACATTTCAGTCCAAATGCTTGTTTCTGTTGAATCTTGAGCCCTAATTAGGGTTTTGGTGATTAATGACATCTGTGAGATTTGCGACTAACCTCTATATGTGAGACTCAGGTAGATCAAAGGAGAAAGCATCAAGGAAAGACAAAGCAAAGTTATCAAGACTCCATGAAGCGAAAACGACGAAAATCTCGGCAAAAGTACAAATACCTAAACCTAGCGCCTTCTTGTTTTGAAATTTTCTAGGTTAGATGGTCGTACTATTAAGAGGGGTCTTAGCACAAGTCTCTTGATCAACCTTGAAGTTTTTAGAAGCATATTTGCATTTGCGTTTGCCCTAAATCAAATTTGAGTAAAAAATTCAAAGGTCTGTTTTCGTTTTGTACTGGCCGGACAGTGTCTGAAGTGACCAGACAATGTCCGGCCAATACAAATAATTTCAGAACTTTGCAAACAAGTGCAACAGAGACAAATACATTTGTCCGGTGCATCTGTCCGATGAAGACCGGACATTGTCCGAAGTGACCGGACAATGTCCGCTCAGTACAAATGTTAACGGCGTGTTGAATTAAGACAAATGTATTTGTCTGGAGGTTTTGTCTGAAGTGACCGGACATTGTCCGAAGTGACCGGACAATGTCCGGCCAATACAAAGTCTGGGCTATTGTAAGGGCTGTGTTAACAGAGACAAATCTATTTGTCCGGACATTTTGTCCGGACAAATCCTATATGTCCGGCCCATACAAAAATCTGGAGTGTTTTATGTTCAGTGTCAACAGAGACAGATACATCTGTCCGGACATTTGTCCGGCGTGTACAAATCATTTTGAACAGGGGTATCAACAGAGACAAATGCATCTATCCGGACATTTTGTCCGGACAAATACATTTGTCCGGCCTTCACATTTTAATCCAAATGGCTACTGACACTTGTATTTCACGTGAATAACGGTCAAAATTTTTGTACTGACCGGACATTGTCCGAAGTGACCAAACAATGTCCGGCCAGTACAACTTTCGCCCAATCTTCTTGAAATCGACCGTTTTTGCTGAGAGTATAAATAGATCACTGTTGTAGATGTCTTATACACACGAAATACATCTCAAAAACCCTGAGCAACAGTGTGCAAGCCCTCTCACATCCATTCTCTAGCAATTGAAGTCAAAACTTGAGAAATCTTGAGTGCTAGTTGAGTGAATTTGTTTCCAAGCCTTCTTGCATTTGCATTGTGTTCATCAAGCTTTGTGGTTGATCAAGCAAGGTGCTAGGCTTGTTACTCTTGGTGATTGCCGTCACCTAGACGACCCGGGAGGTCCGGCGATCTCTCCATCGACGGTGTGTCGGAGAGGCCCGGCGATTGGTTGTAAAGGCTCGGAGCTCACCTATCCGGAGTGGAGAAGGGCTACCCCTAGTGAAATCGAAGCATAAGCTCAAGCGAAGAGCGCTTCAACGAGGATTAGTGGAAATCGGCAAATTTCTGAGACCTCGGGAAAAACTTGATCTCTTTGGTTACCTCTACTACTTGCTTAATTTTCGTAGTGATTGTGTCGGGGGAAATCTCCGCGGGACTAAGTCCAGGTAAGTTACGTCACGATGGCCCGGCGGCGTCGCCTCCGGGCTCTCCCCGGGCGCCCCCTTTTGGCCCCCGGGACCTGGCCTCCGGCGCCGTCCCAGGCGCCGCCATTTGCCTGGGGACGCGGCCTCCGGGCCCCTCCCCGGGCGCCGCCTTTTGACCCCCGGGACCTGGCCTCCGGCGCCGTCCCGGACCTCATCGCCCTCCTAAAGGTAAAGTCTCGAATTGTTTGTCACATGCAGGTCACGCGAGGAGCGCCTCGGGAACTAGCGACCACCTGTCAAGCATCCAAGGCGTTTGACCGGAAGAAGGACGGTCCTACCCTTCAATCCGACGGTGGCTTCGGGGGTAGTTTAGGTTTTTTGCTTCTTTTTGGGGCTATAAATAGCCCTTGTACCCCTCTGTTGTAAGGGATCGGATCACTTTTATTGGAATAGCTAAACTCACAGACGTGCTCCGGAAGCCTCTCCCCCCGGAGAGAGCCTCCCCAGCCGACTCCGGTCGGGAGCGCGTCGACAGGACTAGGGCCCCCACCGGGACCCGAACCTGTATAAATCCTCATGTCTTTTTTGTGCTTGTCCGACGGGGGAGGACCGGTCATCCGGTCAACCCGCGCCGCGTAATCTTCTCTAGGATCATTCTCAAAACCAGCTGGGGTATTCGCAATACCACGACAGTTGGCGCCGTCCGTGGGGACCCGTGACAAGACGCCATGGCTCCCCCAAGAACAAGGGATCGCACCCTTCCCGGTGACCCGGCGCCGTCCGCCCGAGACACCGCTGTCCCGGTGGTCCCTTCTGGGGGCGACCTGGCCCAGGTACCGCCTCCCTATTTTCCTCTTAACTTAGGTGCTTCCACCTCCAGGTCCTTCCCGGTGACCACGGGGGCCTCGGCCGGGACCAGTCTCCCCCCGACGGCTCCCCCGGCTCCCCGGGACGCCCTGCTCGAAGCTCTCGTGGAAGGCCAACTCCGCGCCCAGCGCTCTATGGATGAGCTCCTTAGCGTGCTGGCACGGCCTTCGGCCCCCACATTTGCATCGCACCCATATCCGAGGACTATGCCCCCGTTTATGGGTTACACGGCGGCCACTCCGGCCTCCGGGGGTTTGTCCGCCCCGTATGATCCGGCCAGGGGGTTCCCTTCCCCTTCGGGATATACGTCCGGACCCTTCCCGGCACCCGGGCCCGTCCCGGTGCCGGGAGGTTACTTCATGCCGGGGCCCTTCGTGGCCCCAGGGGGGTACCCCGTCCCTGGCCTACTCCCGGGGCCGGGAGCCCACTTCCTGCCGGGTTACCCTGCGCCGGGAGCTGGTCCCGCCCGCCGCGTCGCGTTTACCGCACCGGGGGCGGTTGACAGAGCAGCTCCCGTGCCGCCGCGGACTTCCCCCCGCATGGGCTCCCCGGTTCCGGATGTCGCCGGGGGGGCTCCCCCCTCGCCGGTTCCGGGTGTTACAGGGGCTCCCCCCTTCCCGGTTCCGGTCGTGGCCACTGGGGCCCCCTCCACTTCGGTTCCGAGCATTGCCGTGGGTGCCCCCTCCCTGGTTCCGGATAATACAGGGGCTTCCCCCTTTCCGGACCCAGGGGTCGTCGCAGGGGGCTCCCCCCAACCGGCTCCGAAAGCCTCCGGGCCGGCAGCTACAGTGCATGAGCTCCCTCCCTCGGCGGGACAGGTCCGCTTCGCCCAGGGGGAGGTCGAGCGAATGCATTCACCAGAGCGCGGGGAAGAACTTCCCCCCGGCCGCGGGCGTGGGGAGCCTCGCTCTCGCACCAGCCGGGGGAAGAGACCCGCTGAAGAGCCAACCTCCCCGGCGGAGAGCCCGGACGTCCGGGCTCTCAGTCCCGGTCTGGAGGAAAAGCGTCGCCACCGCCATTCGGGCGGACCTCTCGGACCGCTTCCAGACTCAAACAACGAAGGTCCCGTGAAGGAAGACAGCGACCGGGACTCTCCCTGGGAGGTGCATGGGGCTAACCAGCCCCTGTGCCAAAGACTTCGTAGCATCCGGTGGCCGCGGCCCTACCGCCCTCCGCACATCGAGCACTATAACGGTGAGGCAGACCCTTACGAGTTTGTGCAGGTCTACTCCACAACCATCTCCGCGGCCGGGGGGGACGAGACGGTACAGTGTAACGTCTTCCCCCTCTACCTCTCCGGCATTGCCCGCTCCTGGTTCTACAACCTGAAGGCGGGCTCCATCAAGTCTTTCTCGCAGCTCAAGCGGGAGTTCTGTGCCAACTTCCAGGGGAACTACGTGGGTCCCCTGGATTCCTCGCAGCTGTACACCGTCCGACAGAGGACTGGGGAAACCATCAGAAGCTTCTTCAAGCGCTTTGCTCAGGTGAAGAGCAGAGTGGCCCACGTCCTCGACTCTACGGTCATCGAAGCCTGCAAAAGCGGCATCCTCCTGGGGGAGCTCCACCAAAGGCTCTCCCGGAGCTGCCCCTCTTCCGCCGATGAGCTCTTCAACGTGCTTGAAAAGTACGCTCGGGCGGAGGAAAACGACATCTGGAAGAAGACCCAGGGGGCTCCCGCCCCCGTCGACCGGGGGGCCAGGGATCCCCCCAAACGCCCCAGACAGTGGGGGCGTAGCGAGCCACGGCCTCGGGACACCTTTGTCCTCGAGGGCGGAGGCGGCTCGTGCGACCCCCCGAGGGCCAGCCGCCCCTTTCCCAGGGCAAAAGGTCACAAGGGAGGACAATCTTCGCGTGGCCGGGAAGGCCCCGCGGGGAGGAGCCGGGAAGGACCGTGGTGCAGCTTCCACGGGTCCAGTACCCACGCTACCCGAGATTGCCATCAGCTGCTGCAACACTTTGCGGCGTTCCTCGACCAGCGCGGGCAGCGGGGGGACTCCGGCCTCCTTGCCCCCTCGGCCAGCTGTTCCAGCCCTTCCCGCTCCCACGGGGGGGCAGAAAACGCAAGAAGGGGAGCCTTCAGAAGCTCTCCCCTTCCAGACCTCTCAGCGCCGCATCAACGTCGTCGTGGGAGGGTCTGCCTCCGGGCGGGACTCTAAGCGCCAGCGTAAGGAGTACCCGCGCGAGGTCAAGGTTGTGGGGGTGCTACACACGTCCCCGCCACCTAAGTGGTCGGACGTCCCCCTCGCCTTCACAGCAGAAGACGCGCGGGGGGTTCGCTTCCCCCACGACAACGCGCTCATTGTCTCCGCGACCATCTACAACTGCCATCTGGCCCGTATCCTGGTGGACGGCGGGAGCTCCGCCGACGTCCTATTCCTCAAGGCCTTCAAAGAGATGCAGGTGGATGAAAAGCTCCTGCAGCCCGCGGCAGGGCCCCTGCAAGGGTTTGTCCCGGGGAAGGCGATTCACCCTGTGGGCAAGGTAGATCTCCCAATGACCTTCGGCACACCGGAGAACTACCGGACCGAGCTGGTCCGCTTCGACGTAGTGGACCTCCCCTCCTCCTACAATGTGATAATGGAGAGAACCACAATCCACCGGCTGGGGGCTGCCACCCATCAAAACTATCTCTGCATGAAGATCCCCGGGCAGCATGGTGTGATCAACGTCCGGGGAGACCAAGACATGGCCCGTGCTCTATACGAGCGTGCTGCGGCCACAATCGGAAGCGCCAACCTCATAAAGACGCCCGAGGGGGAGGCTTCTCCCCCAGAACTAGGCGCCGCTGCGCCACCGCCCGGGAGGCCCCTCCTCAAGCCGTGTCCGGAAGGGGGCCTCCGGAAGGTCCTGTTGTCCCCGGGCAACGAAGACAAAACTGTCCAGATTGGGGCGGAGCTCCCCGAGGAGCACGCAGCGCAACTTACGGCTTTTCTGCGCGAAAACTCCGATGTTTTTGCGTGGAAGCCTTCGGACATGCGGGGCGTCGCCCGGGAGGTCATTGAGCACAAGCTCGCAGTGGCCCCCGGTCACCCCCCAGTCAAACAGAAGCTGCGGAAACTCTCCCTCGAGCACCAAGAGGCAATCAAGGTGGAGATCACCCGGCTCCGAGAGGCGGGGTTCATTCGGGAGGTCCTGCACCCCGAGTGGCTCGCGAACCCCGTCCTCGTCAAGAAATCAACTGGCAGGTGGCGGATGTGCGTGGACTTCACCGACCTTAACCGCGCCTGCCCCAAAGACAACTTCCCGCTCCCGCGGATTGATCAGCTCGTCGACTCCACTGCGGGGTGCGAGCTCATGAGTTTCCTAGACGCCTACTCGGGCTACCATCAAGTCCGGATGGCGGAAGGGGACGAGGAAAAGACGAGTTTTATTACTCCCCTCGGAACCTTCCGGTACATCCATATGCCCTTCGGGCTCAAGAACGCGGGGGCAACCTTTCAGCGCCTCATGACGTTGGTTTTCAAAGAGCAAGTCGGCCGCAACATTGAAGTCTACGTAGATGACGCGGTCGTCAAGAGTCCCCGCGCAGCCTCCCACATCGACGACCTGGCTGAAACCTTCCGCAACCTCCGCGCATTCGGGCTCAAACTTAACCCGGAGAAGTGCGCCTTCGGGGTGCGCGGGGGGAAGCTCCTAGGTTTCCTCTTGTCCCAGCGGGGCATAGAGGCAAACCCCGAAAAGATCCGGGCATTCCTAGACATGCCCCCGCCGCGCTCTGTCAAGGACGTCCAGCGGCTCTCTGGCCGTCTAGCTGCACTCAGCCGCTTCGTCTCCCGGTCGGGGGAGCGGGGCCTCCAGTTCTTCAAGATCCTCCGAGGCCTCGAGGGGTTCCACTGGACCCCCGAGGCCCAGGAAGCCTTCGACGACCTCAAGAAGTACCTCACGAGCCCTCCAATGCTCGTGAGTCCGTCTCCAGAAGAGCCCTTGCTCCTCTACCTCGCCGTGAGCCCCGTCGCCGTCAGCGCGGTCTTGGTGAAGGAGCAAGGGGGGCAGCAGCGTCCCGTGTACTATGTGAGTGAGGCCCTCCAAGGGGCCAAAACTCGGTACACGGAGATGGAGAAAATCTGCTACGCCCTCCTCATGGCGTCCCGGAAGCTTCGGCATTACTTCCTGGGGCACCCCGTCACCGTCCCGTCGTCCCTCCTCCTCGGGGAGGTACTGCGGAACAAGGAAGCCACCGGCCGGAACGGGAAGTGGGGGGCCGAGCTCGTCCCCTTCTCCCTGTCCCTTACCGGCCGCTCCGCCATCAAGTCGCAGGTCCTCGCCTACTTCGTCGCAGAGTGGACTCCCGCCTCTGGGTTCGAGGACGAAGATCTCCCTGTGCCGCCCCGACGCAGTGATCATTGGACCCTCATGTTCGATGGGTCGCTGTGTCTCACCGGGGCTGGTGCGGGGGTAGTCCTCCGGAGCCCCGAAGGGAAGGAACTCGAGTACGCCGCGCGGCTCGAGTTCCCCGCAACCAACAATGTCGCCGAATACGAGGCTTTGCTCCTCGGGATGCGCCTTGTGCGCTCCCTGGGGATCCGGCGCCTGCTAGTCAAGGGAGATTCTCAGCTCGTAGTTTGCCAAATGGACAAGTCTTACCTGTGCCATGACGCAAATCTAAGTCTTTATTTGCAGGAAGTGCGAAAGATGGAGAGGCATTTCGACGGCCTCGAGGCCCGGCATATCCCACGGAGGGACAATGACCGGGCCGACGCCCTGGCCCGGGCGGCAAGCGCCCGGGAATCGCTCCCCAAGGGGGCTTTTCTGGAAATCATCACGAAGCCCTCGGTGGCCTCCCCGGACACGGGCGACGAGCCTCATGTCCCGGAGGTCGCCGAGATCATCCGGACTCCGTCTTGGATGGACCCCCTCATCTCCCTCATCAAGGGGGAGGGGGACCCTCCTAGTGAGACCGAGGCTAAACGCCTCCGGGCCAAAGCCCGGGCATATCTCCTGCTGGAGGGGAGGCTCTACAAGCGGGGGGCTTCCGCCCTCCTGCGCTGCCTCCCTCGGCCGGAGGGACTTCAACTTCTCGAAGATATCCACGCGGGGAGCTGTGGCTCTCACCTAGCCCCGCGTGGCATCGCGGCCAAGGCCCTCCGGCAGGGCTTCTACTGGCCCACGGTCATGCCCGACGCGCGAGACCTTGTCTCCGCGTGCGAGGCATGCCAGAAGATGGCCAAGGACTCGATCCTCCCCCCTATAGCGCTGCAGATGATCCCCATCACTTGGCCCTTCCTGCGCTGGGGGATGGACCTCTTAGGGCCCTTCCCCCCAGCGCCCGGGGGATACAAGTATGCGGTAGTCGCAGTCGACTATTTTACGAAGTGGGTTGAGGCAGAGCCTTTGGCCAGCATCACGTCCCAGGCCGTTCAGCGGTTTTTCTGGAAAAACGTCGTATGTCTTTTTGGTGTCCCCCGGGAAATCACCGTAGACAACGGGACCCAATTCGACTCGGCTTATTTCCGGGAATTCTGCGAAGGCCTGGGGCTTGTCGTCCACTTCGCCTCGGTGGCCCATCCCCGGAGCAATGGGGCTGTCGAGAGGGTCAACGGCGTGATCCTACAGGGGTTGCGCCGGAGACTCGAGCAAACCGCTTCTAAGCGGGGTGCATGGGCGGAGGAGCTCCCTAGCATCCTCTGCTCCATGCGCATGACCCCGTCCCGGGCGACGGGGCGTACTCCCTTCTCCCTGGTCTACGGGGCGAGGCAGTCCTCCCCCCAGAGATCGGCTTCCGGTCACTGCGGGTCGAGCTCCTGGAGGGAGCCACGCCCGCAGCATACCAGGCCAACGAGGCCAACCAGTGCCTGGAGATCGACCTCGTGGAGGAGGAACGCGATCGAGCGCTCCTTCGCCACGCCATCTACGAGCAAGAGATGGCGCGCGCGTACAATCAGCGTGTGCGCGAGAGGGCTTTCTGCCTTGGGGACCTCGTCCTCAAGCGTGTGACGGACCCCCAGGCCCAAGGTAAGCTCTCCCCCAAGTGGGAGGGCCCCTACAGGATCTCAGCGGTCCTGGGCTCGGGGGCCTACAAGCTCTCCAACCTTCAAGAGCAGGAGCTGAAGCACACGTGGAACTTGCGTTTACTTCGCAAGTTCTATGTTTAGCCTTACGGGCCTGTCCCCTCCCCCGGAGCGTTCACGCCGGAGGGGGAGGAGGGACACTGTATTTTCCTCCCCTTTCGCGACTTCGCAGGGGGAGGCCCTGTACTTCATTTTATTAGCAATACATAGGTCTTGCTTTTCAAACTGTCTCATTGCAGGTCTTTCTCATTACCGCCCCTAGCGGCGATGCCCTCCCCGCGAGGAAGCCCTCCCCGCGAGGATGCCCTCCCCGCGAGGATGCCCTCTCCGCGAGGAAGTGGGCCAAGCCCAGCAAGTCCCTCCTGTAGGGCGGCTTACGATCAGCCCTCGTGGACTGAGGGTGTAAGCGGCAACCCAGTCACAGTGGCCATGGTAACGAGTCACTTTGGGAGACTAGTCCCCTGCCCAAACACTCAAGACCCGTCATCGGGCACTTCCTCCTCCGGGAGTAGACGCTCTCCCCAGTGGGACGTCTAATGGCCTTCTTGGATCTATCTTCCTCCTCCGAGAGTCGACATTATTCCCGGCTCCCCGTTCTCACGGCGATCGGACGATTGGTCCCTGGCGACCTTATTCCCGGCTCCCCATTCTCACGGCGACCGGATGAATGCCTCCCGGAGACCCTATTCCCGGCTCCCCGTCTTCACGGCGACCGGACGATTGTCTCCCGGAGAAGTCACGGATTTCTCGGACATTTCTTCCCCGAAGACCCTATTCCCGGCTCCCCGTTCTCACGGTGACCAGACGATTGTCTCCTAGGAAGCTCGCCTCCGGAAACCTCATCGGGTTTTCTTGGACGTTTCTTCCACGAGGCCTTATTCCCGGCTCCCCGTTCTCATGGCAACCGGACGATTGTCTCCTGGAAGGTCTTCTCCTTGAAAACCTCATTTTAAAATTTTCTAACTTAGAAAATTTTCTATGCTACAGGTGACTTCCATCCCGGGGGCCTTGTTACCCCCACAGCGCGCGGAGCTATTCTCCGGCCCGCTGTGGGCGGGGGGGATAAGGAACCCCCGGGTGTCGACCGCACTGCCCACGAGCAAACTTAGCTCATCCTTGTTAAGATGAGTCGTCCGGACCATCCAAGAAGAAGAAAATAAAGAGACAATGAAAGAAGAGGCAACAACACAGCTTTATTGATTGTCAAACCCGGAGGACATCTTCCCCCCTCCGGTGGGCTTCGGAAGCGATACAACCCGGGTTCTAACCCGGGGGATTCTCTACGCCCTAAGGCTCCTCCGCCTAATACTCCCGGAGGCTCTCCGCTAGCTCCCGGGTCAAGTCCCGGTACAATGCCCGTACGCGGCGCCGAGCGTCCCAGAGCACATCTTCAGGCCAGAACTCGTATCCCGCCGGTGGAAGTATCCGGAGGGGAGGTATCATCCGGAACCCCGATCGCGGAGGGGACAATTCGGCACGATGATTATCAAAGTTGTCCAAGTGCCACTCCGGACGCCACCTCAACCTGATCGGCTCCTGGACGCTATCCCCGCCGTGATTCCCGGAGACAAGGCTTAGCAAGATTAAAGCCGCTTGGGCGTCCCCCGGGGAGCCCCTCCCGGACCTTCGCTCGGGAGCAACCTCCCGGGAACCCTGGTAACAGTAAATTCAATTCAAAGACTTAGAAAAAAATTCTAACTTCATTGCATTCAAAATGTTTTTGTACAAGTGCCCGGGGCCTCTTCTAAGAAGCTACCGGAATCAAAAGTCCTAACAAAACAAAAAAGGGTCCTAGCTAAGACCCGGGGGGAGGCTCATACATGTTCGTTGGCGTCCTCCCCCCGGGGGGCTTCTTCCAAGGCCGGGGCTGGGACATCTCCCGCCGGAGGCGCCAGAGCCGGGAACCATGCCCGGATGATCCGGTCGTAGAACCCTCCGGCAAGCTACTCGACCTCCCGGCGCGAAGGCTCGAAGGAGTCCGGGAAGCTCCGGGGGATGCGGCCCCCGATCGCCCGGGCGCCAACCCCCCGGAAATCGACGAGCCTCACAGCGGCCGCGATGACGGGGATCGCCCTGCCCCGCGCCCGAGCGTCGGCCGCCTCGGGGATGGCAGAGACCTGTGCGTTGAGAAAACGCACAGCCTCCGCGAGGGTCGCCGGCGGCACCTCCTTGCTCCCGGAGCCTAGGCTTACGCCAAGGCTCTCGAGGGCCAAACGGATGGAGCGGCCCGCGTCCGCCACCGCCCGGACGCTCGTGGCCTCGAGCTCCCGGAGCGCCTCCTCCGTCGCTTTGGCCTCCTCCCGGAGGTGGCCGTTGACGGCCTCAGAAATGTGAACCTGGGCCCGGACCTGGTTCAGTTCCGCGAGGGCCTCGTCGCGTTCCCGGAGGGCCTCCTCGCGCTGCCCTACGGAGGCCGCGGCCCGGCCCTCCGCTTCCTTAAGCAGCCGGGCGACCCGCTGCTCAAGGCCCCAGGTAACAGCTGCCACCTACGAAATATATAGAGTTAGAAAAATCTCAAGTGCAGGAAATAAATGAAGACGTCATCGACTCGGGTTACCTGGGCCCCAAGGGACTGAAGCCCCTGGAAACGCTCATGGAGCGTTCCCTCCGCGACGAAGGCCTGCACCTTCCGGGTGTGCAGGCCCTCCGAGTAGAGGGAGACTTCCCCCGCGGGAAGCGGGAGGGCCTCTCGCCCGGCGCCGGCGTCGCTGCCGGGGGGGGCCCCCGGACCTGCGAGTCCGGTAACACGGCCGGCGTCACCGGCGTCTTCATGGCCGAGGTCTCCTCCGAAGACGTGGCCGAGGAGCTTTGGGCGGGGGCCCCTGCCCGGGGGGGGGATCATCAGACCTTTCCCCGCCCCAGGCCGAAAGGTCCTCGGGGCCTCCTCCTCCGGAGGAACCTCGTAGACTGAGGGGCTCCCCCCTCGTCCACCGGCCAAACCCGCGGAGGCGAGGCCTCCGCGAATCTCACCTCCAGCCTCTCCGGCTCCAAAGAAGCCGGAAGGGGCAGGAGGGGCTCCACCGAGGGTGGCGACGGGGCGTAGTTCGCCGAGTCGGACGCCGCCCCACCCGTGGCCGCCTCCTTCCCCCGGGCCTTGACGGGGCTCTTCGGGGGAGGAGGTGTTGCTCCCCTCCGGGCCGGCGCCCGAGCAAGCTCGCTCCCGGGGGTCTCGTCCCGGGGCTTCGCCGGTGTCGCCGCCGGCGTCATCGACGGGCCGGGGGTCTTTTGGACCCTGGCCTTCTTGGGCTCCGAGCCCCCGGCCGTTTCCTTCCCCCGTTTGTGCGACCCGGGGGTGGGGAGAGGCTTCCTCTCCGGCAGCTTTAGCCCGTAGGCCGCCGCTACCAAGTTCCGGAGAGGATCACCCTGCCGAGGAGTTCGAACTCCTCGTCCGTCCACACCGGAGGCTTCGGCGCGGACGACCGGCTGTAGGTGGGGGGCTCCGGGGCGTACACCAGCGCCTCGTCACGGACCCGGAGGTAAAACCACCTCCGGACCCAGTCGCCCCAGTGGTCCCGGGAGGCCGCCGCCGGGTCGTCGATCACTCAGGACGGCAGCATTTGTACCATCACCGAACCAAAGGGGGACTTGGGGCCCCCCTTCACCAGGTGGGAGGTTCGCGCCGCCGGTTCGTAGAAGTACCAGAAGGCGCAAAGGGTGGGCTCCCGCCCGGTCGCCGTGTCGTAGAGCCAGATGAAGAGGCCCATCCGGACGAGCGCGTTCGGGGTGAGGTGGTTGAGCGCCACCCCGTACTCCTTCAGAAACTCCCGGAGCATGGCATGCACCGGGAGCCGGAGCCCCGCCTCCAGGAAGGCCTCGAAGGCCACGACCTCTCCGGGCCTGGGGCGGGGGGCTCCGTCTTTCTTCACGGGGACTCGGATGTCCCCGTCCGCGACGACGCAGCGTTCGACCAAGGACTCGGCATCCTCGGCCGTGAACCCCGACACCCAGAGGAAATCCGGAGGGATTTCCTCTGGGGGCACTTCCGTGGTCTTTGCTCGACCCTTGGGTGCCATGAGGTTAGTGTCTTCTTTTTTCTTCGGTGACTAACCTTTCAGGAGGCTACTACTAAAACTTTCGGACGTTTGCTACCGGGAGCTAACTACCGGAAAGAGCTACCGGAAAGGGCTACAGGGAGAGGGCTACCAGGAGAGCAAAAATCGCTAAGGCTGAAAGTTTGGAATGAACTTCCGGGCCCCCCAAGACCCTATTTATAGGGGCGGGACATGGTCTAGATGCACGCCACATGGCACCCGCGGATCAATCTGGACCGTTGAAGTTCAAACCGTGCGCGGGAAATGAAGGGACGGGCGCGTGAATCGAGGCACCGGTTCGAACCGCGCGCGCATTTATGGCGAAACGGCGCAACCTTAAGCGCGGGGCATGAAAACCGAAGCGCCACAGTTCCGGTGACCTGGCCCGGAGATTTTCCCGGTGACGTGTACCATACCCACCGGGGACTCGAGCATCGTCCCCGGCGTGCATGGGGGGCTGCTGTCGGGGGAAATCTCCGCGAGACTAAGTCCAGGTAAGTTACATCACGATGGCCCGGCGGCGTCGCCTCCGGGCTCTCCCCGGGCGCCCCCTTTTGGCCCTCGAGACCTGGCCTCCGGCGCCATCCCGGGGGCCGCCATTGGCCCGGGGACCTGGCCTCTAGGGCCTCCCCGGGCGCCGCCTTTTGGCCCCCGGGACCTGGCCTCCGGCGCCGTCTCGGGCTCCGCCATTGGCCAGGGGACCTGGCCCCCGGGGCCTCCCCGGGCGCCGCCTTTTGGCCCCCGGGACCTGGCCTCCGGCGCCGTCCTGGGCGCCGCCATTGGCCCGGGGACCTGGCCTCCAGGGCCTCCCCGGCGCCACCTTTTGGCCCCCGGGACCTGGCCTCCGGCACCGTCCCGGGAGCCGCCATTTGCCCGGGGACGTGGCCTCTGGGGCCTCCCCGGGCGCCGCCTTTTGGCCCCCGGGACCTGGCCTCTGGCGCCGTCCCGGGCGCCGCCATTTGCCCGGGGACGTGGCCTCCGGGGCCTCCCCGGGCGCCGCCTTTTGGCCCCCAGGACGTGGCCTCTGGGGCCTCCCCGGGCGCCGCCTTTGGCCCCTGGGACCTGGCCTCCGGCGCCGTCCAGGGCGCCGCCATTTTCCCGGGGACGCGGCCTCCGGGCCCCTCCCCGGGCGGCGCCTTTTGACCCCCGGGACCTGGCCTCCGGCGCCGTCCCGGACCTCATCGCCCTCCTAAAGGTAAAGTCTCAAATTGTTTGTCACGTGCAGGTCATGCGAGGAGCGCCTCGGGAACTAGCGACCACCTGTCAAGCATCGAAGGCGTTTGACCGGAAGAAGGACGGTCCTACCCTTCAATCTGACGGTGGCTTCCGGGGTAGTTTAGGTTTTTTGCTTCTTTTTGGGGCTATAAATAGCCCTTGTACCCCTCTGTTGTAAGGGATCGAATCACTTTTATTGGAATAGCTAAACTCACAGACGTGCTCCAGAAGCCTCTCCCCCAGGAGAGAGCCTCCCCAGCCGACTCCGGTCGGGAGCGCGTCGACAGGACTAGGGCCCCCACCGGGACCCGAACCATTATAAATCCTCGTGTCTTTTTTGTGCTTGTCCGGCGGGGGAGGACCGGTCATCCGGTCAACCCGCGCCGCGTAATCTTCGCTAGGATCATTCTCAAAACTTGCTGGGGTATTCGCAATACCACGACAGATTGAATTGTTGCTATTAATCTTTTAGAAAGTGGAAAATCCGTATTGAATTGTCTTTCATATCATTAGAAGATTTTTTATTGCAATCTTAGGTTGTTAAACCCTAGTTTAGAAGAAAAATTTTAAAACCGCCTATTCACCCCCCTCTAGTCGGCATCCTTCGATCAACACGTGGTATCAGAGCACTAGGTCTCTCTTTTTAGGCTTAACCATCTAGGGAGAGGATGTCGTCGATCAAATAAAACTATAATGGAAAGGTCCCCTTCTTCAAGGGTGACAACTATTGCTATTGGAAAATTAGGATGGCGGTTTATCTAGAATCCATTAGTCTTGATGTATGGAGGGTCACTAGAGATGGTTTTAGGGCTCCAATTGACTTAGAAAATCTCACACCTCTAGAATCAAAAAACCTTCAAGCAAATGCTCAAGCAAAAAATGCCATATTTAATGGTCTTGATTCAAGTGAATTCAATCGCATTAGTAATCTTGATACATCCTATGAAATGTGGAAAACCTTAGAGGTAATTCATGAAGGTACATCAAAAGTCAAAGAAGCTAAGCTAATTAAATTAACTAGAGAATACAACTCCTTTTTCATGCTTGAATCTGAAAATGTTAGTGACATGTATACTCGACTCAATCTATTAATCAGTGATCTCAAAGGTTTAGGTACAAAATTTGAAGATATTGATATTGTGCGTAAAATGCTTATGATTTTACCATCGAGTTTTGATACAATTGTGACAGTGCTTATCAATGGCGATCTCTCTTCCACAACTCCTACCGAGCTCTTGGGTACTCTTATTACCCATGAAATGCAAAAAGAGGAAAAGAAAGGGATTGTGGAAGCATCCGGATCAAAGAAGAAAAACTTGGCATTTAAGGCAAAGGTCGAGGAAGCCAAGGAGGATAGTTCGGATGAAAGCTCCGATGGTGATCTAGCTCTTCTTGTGAGAAAAACCCGCAAGCTCCTAAACAAGATCAACAAAATTGGTTTTGAGTTTGACAAAAGGCGAGGACCGCACAAGAAGACCGGATTCAAGAACATTACATGCTATGAATGTAATGAGAAGGGACACTTTGCCTCAAGATGTCCAAATAAGAAGGGTGATCATCAAAGATCATATGAGAGGAAAGATGACGGTGAAGGGACAAAAGGTAAAAAGAAGCTTTTCAAGAAGTTCTATAACAATAAAAGCAAGGGCCAAGCCTATATTGGTGAATGGTACTCCGGATCGGAGGAATCCGAATCGGAGGATGAAGTACCATCATCTTCTAAGAAAATGGCGGGAATTGCTATCGGAGAAGCCACTTCGTTTGAAGACAAGTCATCATTATGTCTTATGGCGAGTGATGATGCTAAGGTATCGGATCTTGAACCTTCTTATGAGGACCTTGTTGATATGGTTATGGAATTAAATGAGGTATTAGGTAAAGTAACTAAGGAAAACAAAATGCTTAAAAAAGAATATTCAATACTTAGTGAGTTATATGCAGAACTAAATGACTCGCATGAGGCACTTCTAGTTAATGAAATTATTGATTCTAAACAAACTAGTGAAATAGGAATTACTTGTGATATTCTAGACGAATCAACTCATAGTGTCTCTCATTCAAAATCAATCACTTGTAATGCTTTAGAAATTAATCATGAAAATGTTTGTGATGAAATTGTTGATAACAACTCTAACTTGCTTTTAGAAAATTTAGAACTCAAGGCACAAGTGGAAAAGCTAAATCTAGGACTAGCAAAATGCTTTAAAGGAAAAGAAATCCTAGACAAACTTCTTAGTGAGCAGCGATGTTCATTTAGAAAAGAAGGTTTAGGATATGAACCGAACAAAAGAAAGAAGTTGAGTACTAAAATAACTTTTGTAAAGGCCACTAATATGTTTTGTCACAAATGCCATAATGTAGATCATTTGCCGGAAAATTGTCCCTCAACTTCTAGAGCTAAAGAAAATAAGTATCACTCCCATTACATGCTAAAGAAAACAAAGTACGGAAAAGTAATTGCAAAATTCATTGGTTTACCTTATCAAAATAAACATAAAAAGAAAATTTGGGTTCCAAAAACCCTTGTTGCTAACTTTCAAGGACCCAAACAAGTTTTGGTACCTAAAAGCGTCTAACCCTTCTTTTAGGTAAACTACAAAACCGGTGGGAGGCATTGGGTGCTTGATAGCGGATGCACCCAACACATGACCGGTGATGGAAGTCGGTTCTCTTCATTTGAGAATGGTTGCAATGACATTGATAAAATCACGTTTGGTGATAATAGCAAAGGAAAGGTAATTGGGTTAGGTAAAGTCGCAACCACAAACAACCTTTCCATCTCAAATGTATTACTTGTTGAATCTTTGAATTCCAATTTGCTTTCGGTTGCAAAAATTTGTGATTTGGGTCTTAGATGCATTTTCGAACCAAATGGTGTTATCATTGAAAGTCTAGAAGACAAGTCTTTAATTTTCAAAGGTTTTCGATATGGAGATTTGTATTTGGTTGATTTCGGTTCAAAAGACTCTTGCATTTCAACATGTTTGGTTGCTAAAAATTCTTTGGGATAGCTTTGGCATCGTCGTTTGGCTTATGTTGGGATGCATCAATTGAACAAACTTTTAAAAAGAGATTTAATCCTAGGTATGAAAAATGTAAAGTTTGAAAAGAATAAACTTTGTAGTGCGTGTCAAGCGGGAAAACAAGTTGCTAGTACTCATCCCGCTAAAAATGTGTTGTCAACATCTAGACCACTTGAGCTTTTGCATATGGACTTGTTTGGTCCATCGGAAACTCAAAGTATTGGTGGTAGTAACTATTGCTTTGTCATTGTTGATGACTTCTCTCGATTTAATTGGACTTTCTTCTTAAATCATAAATCCGATGCTCCAAGTGTGTTTAAAAGATTTGCAAAACGAGTTGAAAATGAATTTGAATTCTCCATCAAGAAACTTCGAAGTGATCATGGTGGAGAGTTTCAAAATTCGGACTTTATTGAGCTTTGTGATGAATCTGGAATTAAACACGAATTTTCCGTACCATATACTCCTCAACAAAACGGTGTTGTGGAAAGGAAAAATCGAACATTAATTGAAATGGCTCGAACTTTGTTGGATGAATATAAAACCCCCACTAGGTTTTGGGCCGAGGCCGTCAATACGGCTTGTTATGCCATAAATTGGCTTTATACTCATCCTTTGTTAAACAAAACTCCTTATGAGCTAATTATTGGAAGAAAACCAAACATTTCATATTTTCGAGTTTTTGGTTGCAAATGTTACATCCTTAAAAAACGCATGCATCTTGGAAAATTTCAAAGACGTGTTGACGAGGGCTTTCTTGTTGGATATTCGTCAACTAGTAAGGCTTATCGTGTTTTTAACGTCATAACCGAATGCATTGAAGAAACGTGCAATGTTGAGTTTGATGAATCTAATGGCTCTCAAGAAGAGTATGAAGATGTTGAGAATGTAAGAAATGAGGAATTACGAGAAGCCATGAAGAACATGACGATTGGAGATATCAAGCCCAAAGATGAAGATTCAAAGTCACCCGATCAAGAAAATGAAATAGCTTCTATGATTCCGGAGGCTCCTACTCAAGTTGATCTTGATTCGGAAATAAAGGAAAGTGAAGATCAAACATTGCAAAATCCAAGACTTCATCAAACCATCACTAAGGATCATCCCGTCAACCAAATAATAGGTGATGTTGGTAAAGGTGTCCAAACTCGCTCTAGAATTGTATCTTTTTGTGAACATGCATCTTTCATTTCTAGTATTGAGCCTAAATGCATTGATGAAGCTTTAGCGGACCCGGATTGGGTAAATGCTATGCATGATGAGTTAAACAACTTTACTAGAAATAAGGTTTGGGAACTTGTAGAACAACCTCTTGATCACAATATAATTGGTACAAAATGGGTCTTTCGAAATAAGCAAGATGAAAATGGCATAGTTGTAAGAAATAAAACTAGATTGGTAGCACAAGGTTATTCTCAAATTGAGGGATTAGATTTTGATGAAACTTTTGCTCCCGTAGCTAGACTAGAGGCCATTCGCATCTTACTTGCATTTGCATCATGTTTTGAAATCAAACTATTTCAAATGGATGTTAAAAGTACTTTCTTAAATGGTGAAATTTCGGAACTTGTATTTGTAAAGCAACCACCGGGTTTTGAAGATCCAAAATATCCAAATCATGTCTATAAACTCTCAAAAGCTCTTTATGGTCTTAAGCAAGCCCCTAGGGCTTGGTATGAACGATTGCGAAATTTCCTAATTTCACAAGGTTTTAAAGTTGAAAAATTGATACAACTCTCTTTACCAAAATCATAGACGATGACTTTTTTGTTTGCCAAATCTATGTCGATGATATAATTTTTGGTTCCACTAACGAATCTCTTTGCCAAGCTTTTGGTGAAACCATGTCCAAGGAATTTGAGATGTCTATGATAGGAAAATTGAGCTTTTTCCTCGGACTTCAAATTAAGCAAATCAAAGAAGGCATATTTGTGAGCCAAAGCAAATACGTGAAGGATTTACCCAAAAGATTCGGTATGGATGATGCAAAATCAATCAAGACTCCCATGGCTACAAATGGGCATTTGGACTTGGACGAGGGAGGTAAACCGGTAGAACTCAAATTATATCGTTCTATGATTGGTAGTTTATTGTATCTTACTGCTTCTAGACCTGATATTATGTTTAGTGTATGCATGTGCGCTAGGTTTCAAGCTGCTCCTAGAGAATGCCACCTAACTGCAGTAAAAAGAATCTTTAGATATCTAAAACATACACCAAACATAGGACTTTGGTATCCTAAGAATGCTAGTTTGATCTCCTAGGATATTCGGATTCTGATTATGCCGGTTGTAAAATTGATAGAAAAAGCACTTCCGGTGGATGTCAACTTCTAGGAAGATCATTAGTCTCTTGGACTTCAAAGAAACAAAATTCAGTTGCACTCTCAACCGCCGAGGCGGAATATGTTTCGGCCGGTAGTTGTTGTGCACAACTTCTTTGGATGAAGCAAACTTTGTTAGATTATGGCATAAAAGTCAATTGTGTTCCGCTTTTATGTGATAATGAGAGTGCGGTTAAAATTGCCAACAATCCCGTTCAACACTCTCGAACAAAGCACATTGACATTAGACATCACTTTCTAAGGGATCATGTATCAAAAAGGGATATAGTGATTAGTCATGTTTCAACCGAAAATCAATTAGCGGATCTATTCACTAAACCTTTGGATGAGTCAAGATTTAGCAAGTTGAGAAATGAATTGAATGTTATTGACATTTCAAATGTTATCTGATCTCGTGCTTATCTTGAATTGGTTGTTATCTTGATTGTATCTAGCACATATACTCTTACATATATGTATGTATATATATATATATATATATATATATATATATAGTTTCAATCAATGTAGGCACCTATGCCAATCACTTCCTATTTTGAAGAAAAAGTCCAAAAGTTCACCACTTTGTCGGTTTTCAACAAAACTTGGTGAACACATTAAGGGGGAGCAACTTCAAGATCATTGAATGCTTGCATACCCAAAATTGTATACAAAAAGGAAAAATATGCATGTTGTTTATCAAAAGGATCATTTTTAAATCAAAAAGGCTAAAAAGTGCCAAAATGATCAAAATATATAAAAATCTTCAAAAATACCTTTCAACAATGTTCTCAAAGGTTTTGAAAGAAAAAAGAAAGGATTTCGAGCCTAAATGTTGAATTTTGACAAAATTGAACATCTAAGGATCTTGTTTTGGCCTAAAATGACTTATTTCTATAAATTAAAATCGGTTGAGTTTTGACAAAAATTTTCTACATGAAACTCTTAGAGATTGATCATTCGAAGATATTTCATGTTGAACTTTTTCTCAAAAGACCTATGGTTTGCAAGTTATCACATTTGTCAAATCGCCCAAAAACAAGCTTTGACACGAAAATACCCAAAATGTGCATTTTGTGAATTTCGCTATTTGAGCCAAGATCTCTTCCATGGTTTGGCTTGAAATAGTATTTAGAATTCATACAAGGCCAAACATCTCAGAAAAATTCAAGTTTCATGGAAATTTGACAAATTGGTGAAAAACCGTTCTATTTTACCCTTTTTCCCTAAAACGTGATTCAGAGGCTCATTCTATAGTCGTTTTCTCTCAAATTCTTCTCGAAGCTAGCTGGATATATTCCAAACATGATATTTGAGCTTATCTATAATTCAAACGTCTGTTTAAGTCAAATCTGAAAAAAAAAAATGCAAAAATTCAGAAGTTTCAGAAGCGTATCTGAACTGACCGGACAGTGTCCGGTCAGATCGGACTTTGTCTGGTCATATCGGACAGTGTCCGGTCAGATCGGACTTTGTCCGACCTGTGCATAACGGCTCAGTTATAAAATTCTCCCGAAGTCCTCTTCTTCCCCAAATCGTGTTTTGTGTTTGTTTCCTCCACAATTCTTCCTCTCACCACTGTTCAAGCCTTCTCCTCCGGACAAGAGGATCCGTCCGGCCATCTATCGTCCGGTCCTCGATTTGATCTCCTGAGCATCCTCTCTTCCTTTGGTTTGGGTGAGTTTTTCCTCTTTCCCTTCACAGTTTCATGCATTACATCTCATAGTGATTCTAGGGTTTGAAATTAACAAAACAATTATGCATGTCAAATCTAGTTATAGATTCATGAAATTGACATCTATAAGTGGTCATATTTAAGCTGATTTGTGCAAAACTGGAGTTTTTCATAGACATACATGATATAAGTAAATCAAATTGCTATCTAGGGTTAGATTTTGGGATAAAATCAACTATGTGTCTTCTAGAAATGTGATGCTCTAATAGAATCAAATCTGTAGAGTTAAATGATGGATTCATATCAGATTTGTTCAGATTGTTTACCATGCACAAGATGAGTGGTTAAGATGAGTATATCATAGATGATTTCCTATAATTGCCCTAGATCCTTGATTTTGATCAAAGCAAATTGAGTAGAACAAAATTGAATCAAAGAGCAGAAAAGGATGATATGGAGTACAAGCTAACATCTATTAGTCAATGCATGAGTAAGATTGATTCATATAAGGACTAGGTCATGCATCCATATCCATCGGAAGATTAGTTCATGCTTCTCCTATCACCTCTTTCGAGTCATATCATGATCAAATTATCTATCTTTTCTTTCCAGAGTCATTATGTCTGGAAGCATGAAGCAAACTAGCCATCGTCATGGGCCTGGATCTTCTCAAGAGGCTCAACCTATCGACTGGGATTCCTTGGCTATTGATGAGGATGATGCAGCTCCAGCATCTCCCATAGGATCTCCCATTGATGATTCCGACTCAGTCGATAGCAGCAGCAGTAGTGGTGATGAGCAACCCAGAGGCCATCAGACTTTCACCGCTAGTGCTATTCGGCGACTTCGTCGAAAGAACCCGTATGAGCATCCGAGGACATGTACTGAGAGGAATTTCTGGAATGCCTTCCAGATGTCTCAGTATCACACCAGATTCTCCTCCGCCAAAGTATTTGGGCATCAGGCCATTGACTGGAATTTGATCGAGAGCAAAGTTCACTATCCTCTACGGGGCAAGTTCATGGCTGTCAGGTTGCTCTCCTTCACCGAGATGAAGGAAGACTGGAAGTGGAACGTGGACATCATCCGCTCGTTCTTCGCATCTCTTCATGTTGCCTCGGATCGATCCCATGTCGTATTCATGAACAACAACTCAAGAAGGACTCTCACCAAGGCACAGTTTGAAGAGGCTCTACAGATCGAGCATGTTGACAACAGCCTCTTCGCCTTTGATGAAGTTCGAGTTGAAGACGTGGCTCATCTCTTCGACAATCCAGATCCAAATATTGGTAAAGTCTCTCAACTGATTCCTCTGGTGGCCATTCTAGAAAAGCTGAACCGCATGACTATCTTACCAAAAATCAGAGATCGCGGGGCTGTCACGTCTACCATGCTGCGACTTCTGAGAGCCCAAGTTGACGAGACACCATTCGACATTGTGGAGTTCATGTTCCACGAGATGCAGGAAGTTCAGATGGACTCGAAGAGGCTTTTGCCCTTCACACCTTTCATCGCTCATACTCTAACCTACTTTGGACTGCATCGAGCTTCCCGTCCTACTTCTATGGAGTATTACCGGTTGAAGAGCCTGGGGATCCTTATTCGCTATGAAAATCAAGTTGGATCACCAGTTCATGAGCCCATGTCTCCGGTCGCGGGAGCTCCCTCTCCACTTCAGTCCTACTCCATCTCCCAGGGCCCTGACGTCTCAGCTCCATACATGATGATCATGGAGCGGCTGGATCAGATGTCCATGCGATTCGAGACTCGCTTCGATGAGGTTGACACCAGATTGAGCTCCATCGACCATCGCCTCAATGTCATCGAGCCTCGCATCGACTCTATGAGTCAGGATGTCTCTGAGCTGCGGGAACGATTCGACGCAGGCCAGTATCAGCGTCGTCGTCGCGGCGATTCTTCTTCCGATCATCCTCTGCAGTCTTAGATTCTCTTACTCCTGTATCTATGATCATTTGTATCTATGTCTTCTCTCCTTTTATAGATGTTTGATGACAAAGGGGGAGAGTTATGTTATGGATATGTGTGATGTTGCTATGTCATATGTCATATGTCGTACTGTGGATGTATTTATGTCGTCGTTTTATCATTTATTGATGTATGAACATGGATAATCGTCGTTTTATCGTTTATGAACGTATGAACATGAACATGGGTATAGCTTTGTTATAAAATTGCTGCTTTGTTATCTCTCTTGTGTATGTATGTGTTGATACGTATGGATATCTTGTTATACCTTGTTATGAATATGTTTATGAACTTGAATGTAAGATTCAGGGGGAGCATCTCTTGTTTATACTCATTTTTTTGATATCCATATGTTTTATGCATAACGGTTGTCATCAATCACCAAAAAGGGGGAGATTGTTGAATCTTGACCCCTTTTAGGGTTTTGGCGATTAATGACATCCGTGAGATTTGCGACTAACCTCTATATGTGAGACTCAGGTAGATCAAAGGAGAAAGCATCAAGGAAAGACAAAGCAAAGTTATCAAGACTCCATGAAGCAAAAACGACGAAAATCTCGGCAAAAGTACAAATACCTAAACCTAGCGCCTTCTTGTTTTGAAATTTTCTAGGTTAGATGGTCGTACTATTAAGAGGAGTCTTAGCACAAGTCTCTTGATCAACCTTGAAGTTTTTAGAAGCATATTTGCATTTGCGTTTGCCCTAAATCAAATTTGAGTAAAAAATTCAGAGGTCTGTTTTCGTTTTGTACTGGCCGGACAGTGTCTGAAGTGACCGGACAATGTCCGGCCAATACAAATAATTTCAGAACTTTGCAAACAAGTGCAACAGAGACAAATACATTTGTCCGGTGCATCCGGACAATGTCCGGTCAGTACAAATGTTAACGGCGTGTTGAATTAAGACAAATGTATTTGTCCGGAGGTTTTGTCTGAAGTGACCGGACATTGTCCGAAGTGACCGGACAATGTCCGACCAATACAAAGTCTGGGCTATTGTAAGGGCTGTGTTAACAGAGACAAATCTATTTGTCCGGACATTTTGTCCGGACAAATCCTATATGTCCGGCCCATACAAAAATCTGGAGTGTTTTATGTTAAGTGTCAACAGAGACAGATACATCTGTCCGAACAAATGTATTTGTCCGGCGTGTACAAATCATTTTGAACAGGGGTATCAACAGAGACAAATGCATCTGTCCGGACATTTTGTCCGGACAAATACATTTGTCCGGCCTTCACATTTTAATCCAAACGGCTACTGACACTCGTATTTCACGTGAATAACGGTCAAAATTTTTGTACTGACCGGACATTGTCCGAAGTGACCGGACAATGTCCGGCCAGTACAACTTTCGCCCAATCTTCTTGAAATCGACCGTTTTTGCTGAGAGTATAAATAGATCACTGTTGTAGATGTCTTATACACACGAAATACATCTCAAAAACCCTGAGCAACAGTGTGCAAGCCCTCTCACATCCATTCTCTAGCAATTGAAGTCAAAACTTGTGAAATCTTGAGTGCTAGTTGAGTGAATTTGTTTCCAAGCCTTCTTGCATTTGCATTGTGTTCATCAAGCTTTGTGGTTGATCAAGCAAGGTGCTAGGCTTGTTACTCTTGGTGATTGCCGTCACCTAGACGACCCGGGAGGTCCGGCGATCTCTCCATCGACGGTGTGTCGGAGAGGTCCGGCGATTGGTTGTAAAGGCTCGGAGCTCGCCTATCCGGAGTGGAGAAGGGCTACCCCTAGTGAAATCGAAGCATAAGCTCAAGCGAAGAGCGCTTCAACGAGGATTAGTGGAAATCGGCAAATTTCCGAGGCCTCGGGAAAAACTTGATCTCTTCGGTTACCTCTACTACTTGCTTAATTTTCGTAGTGATTGAATTGTTGCTATTAATCTTTTAGAAAGTGGAAAATCTGTATTGAATTGTCTTTCATATCATTAGAAGATTTGTTATTGCAATCTTAGGTTGTTAAACCCTAGTTTAGAAGAAAAATTTTAAAACCGCCTATTCACCCCCCCTCTAGTCGGCATCCTTCGATCAACACGTGGTATCAGAGTACTAGGTCTCTCTTTTTAGGCTTAACCGTCTAGGGAGAGGATGTCATCGATCAAAGAAAACTATAATGGAAAGGTCCCTTTCTTCAAGGGTGACAACTATTGCTATTGGAAAATTAGGATGGCGGTTTATCTAGAATCCATTAGTCTTGATGTATGGAGGGTCACTAGAGATGGTTTTAGGACTCCAATTGACTTAGAAAATCTCACACCTCTAGAATCAAAAAACCTTCAAGCAAATACTCAAGCAAAAAATGCCATATTTAATGGTCTCGATTCAAGTGAATTCAATCGCATTAGTAATCTTGATACATCCTATGAAATGTGGAAAACCTTAGAGGTAATTCATCAAGGTACATCAAAAGTCAAAAATCTGCTCAAACACTGCTCAAATATCTGCTCAAAAGTGTTTGTAAAACTGATCAAAAACAGTAGAGAAATCTGCTCAAAAACTACTCGAAAATGTGAATAGAAAACTGCTCAAAAATTTGATCAAAAACTGTTAAAAAGTGTTTTAAAACAGCTCAAAAACAGTAGAGAAAATCTGCTCAAAAATATTTTAGAAAACTGCTCAAAAGTATTTTAAAATTGCTCAAAAATAGTAGAGAAAAATCTGCTCAAAAATATTTTAAACTGATCAAAAAACAGTAGTGAAAATCTGCTCAAAAGTATTTTAAAACTGATCAAAAATAGTAACGAAAATCTGCTCAAAAGTGTGTACAGAGACTACTCAAAGATGTGTATGAGAATGTAGCTTGAGATGTGTTTGTGAATGTGTTAGAATACTGCTCAAACCACCTCTATTTATAGCTCAACCTCTCAGCTAGCCGTTGTGGTCGATAAGGAAAGAAATCAGGCCAGCTAACAGCCAGCTTCGACCTCTAATGACTAGTAAATAGCCGTTGGAACCTCTGGCCGAATGAACAGTGTACTGGCCGAGTGAACAGTGTTACTGGTCGTATGAACAGTAACTGATCAAATGAACAATGCATGAATAGTATCTGGTCAAATGAACAGTACTCAAAAGATCAGTTTCAGTTCCTCTTTGAGATTCTTTACCAAAATTGTGAATGAATGCGAATGCAACATATGACCTAAGAGTTTCTCAAATTTTGTCGGAACTAAAAGAGATTTTGCAGCCCCTCTTAATAGTATGGTTAAACTAAAAAACAATTTCTTATAAAATCTAGACAAACTCCAAACTCCGAGACCGGTAGAATAAACAAGCACTTACCTTATGTCTTTGCTGCTTCCTTCTTGGCGACCTTGGCTCGCGCTCGCGACGTTGCGCCTTGCGACCTTGGCTCGCGACCTTGCGACCTTGCGCTCGCGACGTTGCTCCTTGTGACCTTTCTTCTTTTCACCTAATCTTATTGATTATACTTAAGGCAAATAGATTAGTCTAAGACATTTGTTGTCATTTATCATCAAAATCAAGATTAAGGGCCTAGAAACAACAATCTCCGCCTTTTTGATTATTGATGACAACAAGTGTTTAAATGAATAAAATTTAATAATGACTCCCCCTTAGTGTATGCATAGGCATTAGATATGCAAGAACTCCCCCTGAATGCATGCATATATAAATACACATATGAGTCATTTGAGAGTCCACAATGAATGAACAATGAGCACATAAACTATCAATAATGTCATACAAGAATCTCTTCCCAATCTCTCCCTAATCTCTCTCTAATCTCTCCCCCTTTGACATCAAGCACAAAAAGGTGGGAGGACAACAAAGTAGACATTTAACTTGCATTTGATATATCAATAATATTCAATTCACTTCTAAGAAAGCAAAATCTAGTCTCATCTAAAGATTTGGTGAAGATATCTGCTAGCTGCAAGTCAATTCTTATATAATTCACATCTATGTCCCCTTTTGTCACATGATCTCTTATAAAATGGTGCCTAATATCAATATGCTTTGTTCTAGAATGTTGAACCGGATTATTTGCAATCTTTATGGCACTTTCATTATCACACAAGAGTGGCACTTTTTCAAAAGAAAATCCATAATCCAAAAAGCTTGTTTCATCCATAAAATTTGAGCACAATAACTACCCACTGAAACATATTCCGCTTCGGCAGTGAAGAGAGCTACGGAATTTTGTTTCTTAGATGACCAAGAGACTAGTGATTTCCCCAAAAGTTGACAACTACCAGATGTGCTTTTTCTATCAATTTTGCATCCCGCATAATCTGAATATGAGTAACCAATTAATTCAAAGTTTGCATCTTTAGGGTACAAAAGTCCTATATTGGGATAGCATTTCAAGTACCTATGGATTCTTTTATTAGCAATCAAATGACATTCCTTAAGAGATGATTGAAATCTAGCACATAAGCAAACACTGAATATGATGTCGGGCCTAGATGCGGTAAGATAGAGTAAGCTACCAATCATAGATTGATAAAGTTTAGAATCAACAGCTTTTCTGTCGTTGTCCATATCGAGATGTCCATTTGTGGCCATGGGAGTTTTGATAGCTTTAGCATCTTCCATCCCAAAGCGCTTGAGCAAGTCCTTCACATACTTGGTTTGACTCACGAACGTTCCGTTCTTGAGTTGCTTGATTTGAAGTCCAACGAAAAAACTTAGCTCTCCAATCATTGACATCTCAAATTCCCTATACATCATTTCTCCAAATTCATGACAAAAAGATTCATCAGTAGACCCAAATATGATATCATCAACATATATTTGACACACAAAAAGATGTTTCTTAACTACTTTTGTAAATAAAGTTTTGTCTACCTGCCCAATTTTAAAACCTTCTGAAATGAGAAAGTCTCTAAGATGTTCATACCAAGCTCGAGGAGCTTGTTTAAGTCCATAAAGAGCCTTAGAGAGCTTGTATACATGATTTGGAAAATTTGAATCTTCAACACCAGGAGATTATTCCACAAACACTAATTCGGATATATTTCCATTTAAAAATGTACTTTTCACATCCATTTGAAATAATTTGATGTTAAAATTTGATGCAAATGCAAGAAGAATGCGAATAGCTTCTAATCTTGCTACAGGTGCAAAAGTTTCACCAAAATCCAAACCTTCAACTTGAGAATATCCTTGTGCAACAAGACGAGTTTTGTTTCGTACTACTACTCCATTCTCATCTTGTTTATTTCTACAAACTCATTTTGTTCCAATCACATTAAGATCCTTGGTCTTTCTACTAGTGTTCAAACTTTGTTTCTAGTGAAATTATTTAGTTCTTCATGCGTGGAATTTAACCAATCTAGATCACTAAGTGCTTCATCTATAAGTTTAGGTTCTAAGGAAGAGACAAAAGAATAATGTTTACAAAAAGAAGCAATACGAGACCGAGTTTGAACACCCTTACTAACATCACCCAAGATTTGATTCAGGGGGTGATCTTTGGCAAACGTTTGATGAAGTCGTGGGTTCTGTGATGCTTGATCATCATTCTCTTCAGTCTCTGGTTCAAGGTCTTCTTGACCAGCATTGTTGTGGGTGGTCGCAGGTTGAGCAGCATCAGTATTTGTGGTCGTAGGTCCATGTCCGACATCAGCCTGAGTGGTCGCGGGTGATTTATCATTTCGACCAGGTGACTTTTGTTCTTCATTTCTGGGTTTGATATCACCAATGGTCATCTCCTTCATAGCTTCCCTCAAGCCACTATTGCCTACATCATCAAAATCCTCATGCTCTCCTTGAGAGCCATTAGATTCATCAAATTCTACATTGCATGATTCTTCAATGCATTCTATTGTAGTGTTGAAAACTCGATAAGCTTTACTAGTGGATGAATAGCCAACTAGAAAACCCTCGTCAACACGTCTTTGAAATTTTTCAAGATGCATACGCTTTTTAAGAATATAACATTTGCAACCAAAGACTCGAAAATATGAAATGTTTGGTTTTCTCCCTATAATCAGTTCATAAGGAGTTTTGTTCAAAAGCGGATGGATATAAAGACGATTGATGGCATAACATGCTGTATAAACTGCCTCTGCCCAAAACCGGGTAGGCCTCTTGTACTCATCGAGCATTGTTCTAGCCATTTCAATCAATGTCCGATTCTTCTGTTCTACAACACCATTTTGTTGAGGTGTGTAGGGCACAGAGAATTCATGTTTGACTCTGGACTCATCACAAAAAATCAATAAAATCAGAATTTTGAAATTCTCCACCATGATCACTACGGATTTTCATGATGGAGAGTTCAAATTCCTTTTCAGCTCTTTTTGCAAATCTTTTAAAACAAGAGGAAGTTTCAGATTTGTTAGCTAAGAAAAACACCCAAGTAAATCTAGAGAAATCATCAACAATAACATAGCAAAAACTATTTCCTCCAATACTTTGATGTTCAGCAGGGCCGAACAAATCTATATGCAAAAGTTCCAATGGTTTGCAAGTTGAAAGAATGCGCTTGGTTGGATGTGAAGTAGCTACTTGCTTGCCCGCTTGACAAGCACTACAAGGTTTGTCCTTTTCAAAAATCACATTCTTCAAGCCAACAACCAAATCACATTTTAAAAGCTTTTTAAGTTGATGCATTCCAACATGTGCAAGCCTTCTATGTCATAGCCACCCTTTTGAGGTTTGAGAGACAAGGTATGTTGAAAGGGATGCATCTTTAGAGTGAAAATCAACAAGATAAAGATTTCCAAAATGTAACATCCTGAGTTTTGGGGTGAAAAGTTCTTTCTCAAAAGTCATGCATGCATATGTCTCTCCTACATCAGCCAAATCAGCCTCAGCTTTATTCTGTTCTAGCCCTAATTTCTCCAAATTTATCCTGTGATCCAAAGTCAAGATCTGACTTTCCAGATTTGATCTATCAGTTATCCTAAACCTAAAAGCCTTCAGAACCCAGATTCAATTCTATCTCTAACTTCCAGATTTATCAACTCCTTTCTGTTTTCGAAAACAGAATATCTGTTATTACCTTTTACCCTAAGTTTCAGAAATTCAAATTTAATCAAAATCTTAGCCAAGTTCAGACCAGATTATTCTTGGATTATGATCAAGGGTATGCCAATACCTTAATCCAAAAAGTTGGCAGTCAGATTTTACCATCTAAACCTTTTTCGCAAATCAGTCCAAAAGTTATTACGAATTAGTCCTTATCTGATATCTGAAAACCCAAAAAGGCTAAAATCTCCAGATTAACTCCAAATTCAGAATTTCTTCGGCAAATCTTCTCAAAATGCTATTTGCCACAAGTCTCTCTTCTGTGCAGATATCAAAATCGAACCCTAAATTCCAGAATTCGAGATCAATAAGATTCAGACTTATTTTACCCTAATCTACTCTGTTTTCAGTTCATATCAAAAGTCATCCAAATGTTTCAAACTTTATCTTCTAGCTGTGCCAAATCATCTATGGAATTAAGTATATCAAAACAGCAGAATCAATTCCAGATCAAACCTTCCAAATCTCCAGAATTACAATTCAGTCCAAATCAAAAACCTAAAGCTGTAGTTCAGTCCAAATTCGACCAGGCCGTTTGCTGTGCTCACGACCAGAGTTGCTGTGCTTGTGCGCCGTAGCTGCTCGTCGCCGGCGAGGCTTCGCCGCACTTGTGACCGTGCATGCCGGTGCGCACGTGTCCTTGCTCCAGCCGTGTCGTGGCAGCGCCACTGCAACGTCGACGACCAGCGCATGCTCCCGCGCGCGACCAGCAGCCTTTTTGTCAGCAATTCACTGCCACGTTGCCTTGCCGTGCCAATGTTATCGCCACCGCTTGCTCCAGCTTGCCATGTCCCGATGAACCGACATGATGATCAACTGCAGAGCCGTTGTCGCCGTCGCATCACCGGTTAATGCTGTGTCTTCGCCGCTGATGCTCAGTACGCAACCCATCTCATCACAGCAGCCAATTACTTCACTGTTTCCCCTTGCAGCTTCGCCTACCTATTTAAGCATACCTGTACTCAGTAGCTCATTCACACCTCACTTGGAACCAGCAAAGCCTCAGATTTTCTGTCTTAGTCTTCTTCTCCGGCGAGACCAGCTCGAGGCCTCACGGTGACAGCCTCAACCGCAGCCTCAACCACCAAATTGACAGCACCAGTGAGTTCCCCTTATCTCTCTCATCGTGCTATACCACTTAATTGGATTTCCTTGCCTCCTATCGCCGGCGATCACCGGAATTTACTGAAACTCGAAGATTGCCCTGTTCCGGCAATGCAGGCCAAATTAACTCGATTTAGCTCTCGATCCTGTGGAAGAAAATGATCAGTGACTCATTTCCAGCAAGCCTATGCATCAAGATCTCCCGATTGAGCTTCAACAGAAGCTTTCCCCAATTTTGAGCTTCTCCAGAAACCGGCGATCGTCGCCAGGCTTCTCCGGCCATCCTCCGGCCAAATTGACTGTTCAGGTAACTTCCACTTATCTCTCTTTCACTTCCCAAGCTTGGAATTGAGTTCATTCGGCCTAAATCGAAAATCCCCAAATGGCAGTGTTTCTTCTCCGGCGTCGATCACCGGAAACCTATTCCTGGCCGTTTCAGCTTCATCTACCTTGCCATTCAGGTGTGCTTCAACCTCCTGAACATTTTTGCCTTCTAGCTCGATCTCTGAAACTGCCCAGAATTCAAGTTATAGCCATGCCAAGCTTGTTGTCCAGTGGCTTCACTGTGCCATGTCGCCACCACACTTCTCCTTTGAATTTCATCACCTTCTGGCCATCTTCTGCCCTAGATCCTGTTGAATGATTTGTTCCTGTTATCAATGCCTACCTCCCAGACAAAGTGGTGCATCATTTGGAGCTCTAGATCAAAAGTTATGCCAAGCCCTAGTTTCTGGCCATGTCAAGATCAATGCCAGACTATGTCAGTCAGTGGCATTAGCCCTTTTCACTCCCTTCCAGATGTGCATTTTGGGCATAACTTTGTCTCTTAGATTCCTGAGGTTGTGATTTACATTTTATTCTTCTATCACAACTTGAATTGAGCCCTTGAATTATACTTGCTACTAAACCCTAGTTTTTGACACTATTCCAGTGCATGCCATCCAATGGCATTGCCTTGTTTACCCACTTCTGATTGTGCATTTTGAAAGCCACTTTGCCCACTGAATTTGTAGAGTTATGATCTACATTTTCTTCTACTGTCATAACTTGAGATAAGCTCTCTAGTTTTCCTTGAAGTTATGTCAGAATCTTGATCTGAATGTCAATCTGCTGACATTCGCTGTTTTTGATCAAACCAGCCACAAAACTGATGTTCTTGTTGTAACCTTGAGATCCTAAGAGCATCTAACACCATCCTTAGCCAATTCCTTGAAACCCTAGATCTCAACTCAGTTCAGCTTGCAATCTCAATTATCTCCAGTATCGTTCAGTTATCCTTGTTAAGCATATCTGCATATAGGTCCTAAATCATTCTAATATATAAGTAATATTTGTGTGTATTGTTTGGTTTATCGTCGAGCAGATTCAGAAGCTGAATTTGAGGACTTCGCTGTTGACCCGTCATCAACTGCTGTTTCTTACGACGCGGAAGGCAAGTCATATTCTTGGTCATTTTGAACCTATATTTTAAATGTTGCTATAATATAACCTTGAATATAGACAATATTGCATGTGAAAGATTGAGAATGATTGATTTATGAATTGGCAGTACTAGACTGGTTATCTGTGAAATGTGAAATAAACAAGTTTTGAGCCATGAACTATTATATGTATTTATATACTTATATTCATGAAATAAAACCCCTAGCCGTGACCAGAAAATGGTATGGAATGGTGGTAGCACTGGAGGTGCTAAACTGCGAAGGAATGCAGGCACTGAAGGTGCAGGGTTGTGGATGGTCTGGTCACTGGCATATAAGGACTAGAACCTTGTGTTGTGCGTCTAGTGGCATGAACAACGTGCTAACCGCAAGCCTGGTATGGGACAGGCCTGAACAAGTAATTATGTGGATCGCACATGAAACCTCTGCTGGAATTGTGTAGTGATGCACGATAAACACGGAGTACGGCTCCCACACATATCACTGAAGGTGATCTCGCACGTTGATCCAGTAATGGAAACATATGTAGGGGTGGAGGTTTGGATACAACCTACCACAACTGTGTCTCGCTGAGAGCCACAGGGTCGGGGGTGAATTGTAAGTGATGCATAACCAAAGTTCTTGTTATTTCCACCTTGCCACTCACAGTATGAAGTGAGTCAGGGGTCCAATCATTTTGTTATGATAGGAAAGGTTTGAAAGTGGAATATCTTGCGGGTAAATTGGTACCTCTCTGCAGAGTTAGAAACGTATTCGAATACTCCGAGCTCCCGGGTTTATAGGAGTCTGCTGCGGTGGATTAAATCCACGGGGTGTGACACAAGTACTACTTTCTAAATAAAATATGTTTTAATCAAGATTACCCAAATGACATGTGTTGTCATGATAAGGAGTACTACCGTGGGCTGTCGTGTGTCGACGTGTCGCGGTAGTGCTATAATCTAGTGAACATGAATGATGATGTTACCTTATGAAAAGTGCTGCCATAAGATGAGATGAGAAAGGAAAAGATTATTTTACAAACATCCATAATTCTTGACTAGTCTAGGTTCATGTCATCACTACTATATGTATCTACTCTTACCTATGACTTGCTGAGTACGTAAGTGCTCACTCTTGCAACCTACAAATCAATAGACGGAGCGATCAACAATCAAGATGAAAGCGTGGAGAACTTTTTGGATCCAGAAGGAGGAGCGTCAGTTCGGCCAGAGCCCTGATGTGTGTTGTTCTGCCGTCCACTTCTCTTTGTGGGTGGGTCACCTATCTTCTGCTGTGTAGATGTTATTTTGCTAAACCATGTATGCCGTGAAGGCATTGTAATCTCCTTATGTAATATCAAGGCCAGCAGGCCACACTGCTTAACTATTTTGTAAGTTACTCTGTTGCAATGTGATATACTCCTGTGCTTGACTTATCCTGGGACGTCAAGGGTATGTGTATGCTCTGCATATATGGGACTAGCTGCAGCGAGCTAGGTCTCTACAGGAGTAGTCGTAGTCCCAGTTTTGGGGCGCGACACAAAACGAAAGCCTTTGAAAATCAAAGAATTATCTTTTAAATTTTCAACCAAAACTTCTTTAGGATAAAAATGCAACGAAATCCAAGATCACAAATTTGTGCAACGGAAAGCAAATTTACCCAAGCCTACCACATTTCCTTGACGATTGTCGCCAAAAGTGATCTTCTGGTTTTCGCTTGAGTTATCTTCTAATGAGGTGAACAACTTCTTGTTACCGGTCATATGTTCGGAGCAATCGCTATCTAGCACCCAATGTTTTCCACCGGTCTTGTAGTTCACCTGCATAAACAAAAAAAATCAAGTCCTTTTAGGTACCCAAACTCTTTTGGGTCCTTCGATATTAGCAATCAAAACTTTGGGCACCCAGATTGATTTCTTCTTTGTATTTAGCATGGGTGCACCAACAAACTTTGCTATAGCACATCCTTTCTTCGACCTTTGAAGCATGTAGCAAGTATCAAAATAGTTTGGAGTCATTAAAGGACAAGCTTCATGTGAATGACCAGTTTCATGGCATTTAAAGCAAAATGTGTTGCCTGCTTTTACAAAAATGGTTTTTTCATTTAGTTTCTTTCCTTTCTTTGGAAAGTATCCAAGTCCTTCTTTTCTAAATGAGCATTTTTGTTTGCTAAGAATGAGATCAAGAGATATTTTTCCTTTGTAGAAATTTTCTAATCCTTTTCCAAGTTTCTCAATTTGTGCTTTAAGTTCATTATTTTCATTCAAAATTATTTCATTAGAAACACATGGTATATCGTGACAACTAGTAGGAATAGCATTACAAGGAATATCATCTAGATCACATGAAATAGCTACATCTACCTTAGATCGAGCATTTGTAATATTTTTAATGAGAAGACTTTCATATGACTCTTTTAATTCTGAGTATTGAGTGCGTAAGGAAGAATGCTATTTTTTAAGCGCTCTATACTTATTTTTGGTAATTCCGAAAACTTCATTCAATTCAGTGATCATTTCAACAAGTTCATCATATGAAGGGTCATTGGAATGTACCTTTTCATCACCTTTGGCCATAAGATAAAGAGATGGACTAGTCGAAATGTTGCCTAGAGCAAGTCCAGCCAGCTTCTTGGAGCAACCTCCTTCATCGTCGGAGTCGGAATCGGAGCTCTCTCGTCCAGACATCCATTCTCCAAAGCAGGCTTCTTTGGTTGCACCATTATTCTTCTTGAAGAATTTCTTTTTCTTGTCCCAAGTCTTGTTCTTGTTTGGACATATTGAGGCTATATGTCCCTTTTCGTGACATCCGTAGCATATGATGTCCTTGAAGTTCGATTGCTTTGGCCCCTTTGGTCGTGTGTCGATGTTGACTCCTTTCTTGTGCAACTGTCGAATGAATAGTGTCTGGTCAAATGAACAGTACTCAAAAGACCAGTTTCAGTTCCTCTTTGAGATTCTTTACCAAAATTGTGAATGAATGAGAATGCAACATATGACCTAAGAGTTTCTCTAGTAGTGAGCCATACACTAATATATATATGTATATATTTATATTCATGAAATAAAACCCCTAGCCGTGACTAGAATTTGGTATGGAATGGTGGTAGCACTGGATGTGCAGGGTTGTGGTATGATCTAGTCACTGGCATATAAGGACTAGAACCTTATGTTGCGCGTCTAGTGGCATGAAAAACGTACTGACCGCAAGCCTGGTATGGGACAGGCCTAAACAAGTAGTATGTGCATCGCACATGAAACCCCTGCATGAGATTAGATGTTGTGCACGATTTGACACGGAGTGCGGCTCCAACACATATGACTAGATGTGATGATGCACGCTGACCCAGTAATGGGAAGATGCAGTTCAGGGTGGGGGTATATCCCGCCACAACTGTGGGAGGTCTGGTAGTCCGACCACAGGGTCAGGGGTGAATTGTGTGTGAAACATGGCAAAAGTTCTTGTTATCTCCACCTTGCCACTCACATGTTGCAGTGAGGAAGGGTCTAATCATCTTGATAGGATGGGCATGAAAGTGGAATATCTTGAGGGTAAATTGGTACCTCTCTGCAGAGTTAAAAACGTATTCAAATACTCTGAGCTCCCGAATTTATAGGAATCTGCTACGGTGGATTAAATCCACAGGGTGTGGCACAAGTATATTTTATAAATAAAATTTGATAAGTCAAGATTACCCAAATGACATGTGTTGTCATGATAAGGAGTGCTGCCGTGGGCTGTTGTGTGTCGACGTGTCACGGTAGTACTATAAATAGTGAACATGAATAGCAATGCTATGATATGAAAAGTGCTGCCATGAGCATAAGTTGTGAAAAGAGAAAAAGTATTTTGAAACCTTTCCCTCTTTCCCTACTAGCATAGGTTCATATCATCACTACTATATGTATATCTATTCTTACCCTATGACTTGCTGAGTACGAAAGTGCTCACCCTTGCAATCTATAATCAAATAGATGGAGTTTTCCATGACCAAGATGAATGCCTGGAAGAGTTCATGGATCCAGAAGGAGAGCCAATTCCACCGAAGCCCTGATGTGTGTTGTTCTGCTGTCAACTTCTTGCTGTGGGGGTTCACCTATCTTCCGATGAGTAGTTGTTATTTTGCTTTAACCAGACTTATTTATGCCGTGGTGGCATTGTAATTCATTATGATGTACTAAGGCCAGCAAGCCATACTACTTATGTTATTTTGTAAGTTACTCTACTGCAATGAACTCCTGTGCTTCACTTCTCCTGGGAAGTCAATGGTATTTATGTATGGGTCCAGCTGCAGCGAGCTGGGTCCCCACGGGAGAAGTCGTGGTCCCCCATGGTGGGGCGTGACAAAAACTCAAGATTAAAAGAGCACTATGCAAAATAGTGGAGTGAGCGTAGAAGCTTTTCATGAAGAGTTCAGCGAACTAGACCCAACAAGGGTAGTACGTGGATTGAACTAGTACTACAGGTTCATAGAAGAAATTTGGGAGCTTGATTACGTACTATTCAGGAGTCCCCTGTTTCGATGCCGATGGGTCCAAATCCCACAGGGTGTGAAGGTTGACAGTTACGGTTTCACTTCTGTGGATCTCGATCGAGTTGCTTATAAAGATGATCCATTCATACTTGCAAAGCAAGCCATTCAGGTCATTTATGTCACTAACCCGGCCAATAAGAAGTGGCACATCGTCCTTCATGGCAAGAGAAGGATTGTTGGAGTTGAAAATGTCGTAGACGAGGAAGAATACAATCAATTCGATAAGATGCCTCCATTTCGAGATGGCATACAGCTCGATACCGAAGACACCAATGAAACCAGTTACATGCGTAAGGATCACCAGGAAGGGTTATACTTTAAAGGTAATGAACTGTCCTTATCTCTCTATTTCCATCAGTATAGCTTATCCACTAATTCTCACCTTTGCAGGGCGGGCTGCGGCAAGTGGAAAGTTGAGGATAATATGGGTGTGTACGTACATAGGTGCAAATTGTCGATCAAAGTCCCCATTTGTATGTAAAAAAGCTGGCAATTGAAGTTGCAAAAACTAAGGGTTCGAGATGGCTATAGGTATGAAAAGTCTATACAACAGAGTTTTTACCTTGTCAAGGTCGACAAAAACCACTCCTTGGTCAAATTTATTCAAAATCTTTGGTCAAATTTATTCAAAATTTATTTGAGCATGCTCCACATGGGACTCTTAAGGTTGTAACCTATTTTAGGAGCATTTGGACTTAATTTGGAATATCTGAGTGTTCGAGTTCCTCTCTTCCGATAATACGAAAACTACAGCACAAAATTGCTTCCAACTTCAAATTTCTTCACCAAAATCTTTCAAACTTCATTTTTCTATGCCCCAAATATGTCTCTTTAGGTTTCCACCAAGTTTTCGAGCATTTGGACATCATTTGCAAAGATTTGAGGCTTTTTGGATATTGACATTTTTGTATTCAGATTTTCAGATTGTAAAGCACAATCACAGATGGTTCTGACCTCAGTTTCAGAGTTTCAGACTTTTAGAGTTTCAGTATTGCAATTTCAGTATTCACAGTTTCAAAGATTCAGATTGTAAAGCATAATCACAGACAGTTCTGAGATCAAAACCGTTTCTGATAGAACTATTAAAAATGGTTCTGAGTTCAGAACTGTCTGTGATAGTACTCAGAGTTTCAGATTGTAAAGCACAATCACAGACTGTTCTCATCTTAGAACCATCTATGATAGAACTATTAAAGACGGTTCTGAGTTTAGAATCGTCTATGATAGTACTCTACAATCTGAACCACACTCATTTGAGATGGTTCTGTCCTCAGAATCGTCTGTGATTGTTGAGGGAAATCTCCGCGAGGCTAAGTCCAGGTAAGTTGCGTCACATTTTCCCGGGGACCTGGTCTCCGGTGCCTGCCCTAGGCGCCGCCTTACGCCCGGGGACCTGGCCTCTGGTGCCGGTCCCGGGCGCCGCCTTTCACCCGGGGACATTGCCTCCGAGGCATGTCCCGGGCACCGCCATTTGCCCGGGGACCTGGCCTCCGGTGCCGGTCCCGGGCGCCGCCTTTCACCCGGGGACATTGCCTCTAGGGAATGTCCCGGGAGCCACCATTTGCCCGGGGACCTGGCCTCCGGTGCTTGCCCCGGGCGCCGCCTTTTGCCCGGAGATGTGGCCTCTGGTGCCTGCCCCGGGCGCCGCCCTTTGCCCGGGGACGTGGCCTCCGGTGCCTGCCCCGGGCGTCGCCTTTCGCCTGAGGACATTGCCTCTGGGGCCGGTCCCGGGCGCCGCCTTTTGCCCGGGAACGTGGCCTCCGGTGCCTGCCCCGGGCGCCGCCCTTTGCCCGGGGACGTGGCCTCCGGTGCCTGCCCCGGGCGCCGCCTTTCGCCCGGGGACATTGCCTCCGGGGCATGTCCCGGGCGCCGCCTTCCGCCCAGGGACCTGGCCTCCAGTGCCGGTCCCGGGCGCCGCCCTTTGCCCGGGGACGTGGCCTCCAGTGCCTGCCCCGGGCGCCGCCCTTCGCCCGGGGGCATTGCCTCTGGGGCATATCCTGGGCGCTGCCACCTGCCCGGGGACTTGGCCTCCGGTGCCTGTCCCGGGCATTGTCGCCCTTCTAAAGGTAAAGTCTTTGGTTGTTGATCACGTGTAGGTCACACGAGGAGCGCCTCGGGAATCAGCAGCCACCTGTCAAGCATCCGAGGCACCTGACCGGGAGAAGGACGTTGTTACCCCTCAATCCGACGGTAGCGTCTGGGGTAGTTTAGTCTTTTTTGCTTCTTTTGGGGCTATAAATAGCCCTTGTACCCCCTGTTGTAAGGACAAGTCATTCATTATTGCTAGAATAGCCAAACTCACAGGTGTCCTCCGGAAGCCTCTCCCCGAGAGAGCCTCCCCAGCCGACTCCGGTCGGGAGCACGCCGACAGGACTAGGGCCCCCACCGGGACCCGAACCTGTATAAATCCTCGTGTCACTTGCTGTGGTTGTCCGGCGGGGGAGGACCGGTCACCCGGTCAACCCGCGCCGCATTTTCTTCGCTAGGATCATCCACGAAACCTGCCGAGGTATTCGCAATACCACGACAGTTGGCGCCGACCATGGGGACTCGTGACAAGACGCCATGGCTCCCCCAAGAACAAGGGCCCGCGCCCTTCCCGGTGACGCCGGTCTCGGAGACCCGGCGCCGCCCGTCCGAGACACGACTGTCCCGGCGCTTCCGCCCGGAGGCGGCCAGACCCAGGTACCACCTCCCACCTTCCCTCTAAACTTAGGAGCTTCTACCTTCGGGTCGCTCCCGGTGACCGCGGGAACCTCGGCCGGGACCAGTCTCCCCCCGACGGCTCCCCCGGCTCCCCGGGACGCCTTGCTCGAGGCTTTAGTGGAGGGCCAGCTCCGCGCCCAGCGCTCTATGGATGAGCTGCTCCGCGTGTTGGCGCAGCCACCGGCCCCCACATATGGGCCATACCCATATCTGGGGACCGTGCCCCCGTTTATGGGTCACCCGGCGGTCCCTCCGGTCTCCGGAGGTTTATCCGCCCCGTATGACCCCAGCGGGGGTACCCTCTCCCTGCGGGTCATACGTCCGGACCCTTCCCGGCACCCGGGCCCTTCGTGGCACCGAGGGGATACCCCGTTCCGGGCCCATTCCCGGGGCCGGGGGCCCAATATATGCTGGGGGTTTTCCCTGCGCCGGGAGCCAGTCCCGCCCCGCGTGTCGCATTTACCACACCGGGGGCGGTCGACAGAGCAGCTCCCGTGCCTCAGCGGACTTCCCCCCGCATAGGCTCCCCGGTTCCGGACGTCGCCGCGGGGCCTCCCCCCTCGCCGGTTCCGGATATTACAGGGGCTCCCCCCTTTCCGGTTCCGGTCGTCGCCATGGGGCCTCCCTCCACTTCGGTTCCGAACGTCGCCGCGGGCGCCCCCTCCCCGGTTCCGGATGATACAGGGGCTTCCCCCTTTCTGGTTCTGGGGGTCTTCGCAGGGGGCTCCCCCCAGCCGGCCCCTATAGCCTCCGGGCCGGCAGCTACAGTGCATGAGCTCCCTCCTCCCCCGGGGCCGCCCCCGAGGGTGCCCCCGGCGGACCAGCTCTGTTTCTCCCGGGAGGAGGTCGAGCGAATGCATTCACCCAAGCGCGGGGAAGAACTTCCCCCAGGCCGCGGGCGCGGAGAACCTCGCTCTCGCACCGGTCAGGGGAAGAGACCCACCGTGGAGCCATCCTCTCCGGGGGAGAGCCCGAACGTCCAGGAACTCAGCCCCAGCCCAGAAGAGAAGCGTCGCTACCGCCACTCCTGCGGACCTCTCGGGCCGCTTCCCGACTCCGATAACGAGGGCGTGTCCCCCGTCAAAGGAGACAGCGACCGGGACACTCCCCGGGAAGTGCAGGGGGCCAATCAGCCCCTGTGCCGCAGACTTCAGAGCATTCGGTGGCCGCGGCCCTATCGCCCGCCGCACATCGAGCACTATAACGGTGAGGCCGACCCTTACGAGTTTGTGCAGGTATACTCCACGGCCATCTCGGAGGCTGGGGGGGGACGAGACGATGCAGTGCAACGTCTTCCCCCTCTACCTCACCGGGATCGCCCGGTCCTGGTTCTACAACCTGAAGGCCGGCTCCATAAAGTCTTTCACGCAACTCAAACGTGAGTTCTGCGCGAACTTCCAGGGGAACTACGTGTGTCCCGAGGACTCCTCGCAGCTATACACCGTCCGACAGAGGACGGGGGAGACCATCCGAAGCTTCTTCAAGCGCTTCGCCCAAGTGAAGAGCAAGGTGGCTCACGTCCCCAACTCTACGGTCATCGAAGCGTGCAAAAGCGGGATCCTTCTGGGGGAGCTCCACCAGAGGCTCTCCCGGAGCTGCCCCTCCTCCGCCGACGAGCTCTTCAACGTACTCGAAAAGTACGCTCGGGCGGAGGAAGACGACCTCTGGAAGAAGACCCAGGGGGCTCCCGCCCCCACCGACCGGGGGGCCAAGGACCCTCTCAAACGCCCCAGGCAGGGGGGCGTAACGAGCCACGGCCTCGGGACACCTTTGTCCTCGAGGGCGGAGGCAGCTCGCGCGACCCCCCGAAGGGCAACCACCCCTTCCCCAGGCCGAAAGGCCACGAGGAAGGACAGTCTTCCCGCAGTCGGGAAGGCCCCGCGGGGAGAGGCAGGGAAGGACCGTGGTGCAGCTTCCACGGGTTCAGTACCCACGCTACCCGAGAGTGCCACCAGCTGCTGCAACACTTCGCGGCGTTCCTCGACCAGCATGGGCAGGGGGGGGACTTCGGCCTCCTTGCCCCCTCGGCCAGCTGTTCCGGCCCTTCCTGCTCTCTCGGGGGGTCAGCAGGGGCAGACGCAGGAGGGGGAGCCTTCAGAAACTCTCCCCTTCCAAACTTCTCAGCGCCGCATCAATGTCATCGTGGGAGGGTCCGCCTCCGGGCGGGACTCTAACCGCCAGCGTAAGGAGTACGCGCGCGAAGTCAAGGTTGTAGGGGTGCTACACACGTCCCCGCCGCCCAAGTGGTCGGACGTCCCCCTCACTTTCACGGCGGAAGACGCGCGTGGGGTTCGCTTCCCCCACGACGACGCGCTCATCGTCTCCGCCACCATCTACAACTGCCACCTGGCCCGCATCCTAGTGGATGGCGGGAGCTCCACCGACGTCCTCTTCCTGAAGACCTTCAAGAAAATGCAGGTGGATGAGAAGCTTCTGTAGCCTGCGGCAGGGCCCCTCCAAGGGTTCATCCCGGCGAAGGCAATCCACCCCATGGGGAAGGTGGATCTCCCCATGACCTTCGGCACCCCGGAGAACTACCGGACCGAGATGGTCCGATTCAACGTAGTGGACCTCCCTTCCTCCTACAACGCGATCATGGGGAGGACCACGATCAACCGCCTGGGGGCTACCACCCATCAAAACTACCTCTGCATGAAGATCTCCGGGCCGCATGGCGTGATCAACGTCCGGGGAGACCAAGACATGGCCCGTGCTCTATACGAGCGCGCCGCCACCACAATCGGAATCGTCAATACAATAAGGCACCCTGGGGGGGGCCTCTCCCTTGGAACCAGACGTCGCGGCAATACCTCCCGGGATGCCCCTCCCCAAGCCGTGTCCGAAAGGGGGCCTCCGGAAGGTCCTGCTGTCCCCGGATGACAGGGACAAAACCGTCCGGATCGGGGCGGAGCTCCTCGAGGAGCATGCAGCGCAACTGGTGGCTTTCCTGCGCGAGAACTACGACGTTTTCGCGTGGAAGCCCTCGGACATGCGGGGCGTCGCCCGGGGGGTCATCGAGCACAAGCTCGCGGTGACCCCCGGTCACCCCCCGTCAAACAGAAGCTGAGGAAGCTATTCCTCGAACGCCAAGAGGCAATCAAAGGGGAGATCTCCCGACTCCGAGAGGCGGGGTTCATTCGGGAGGTCTTGCACCCCGAGTGGCTCGCGAACCCCGTCCTCATGAAGAAGTCAAATGGCAGGTGGCGGATGTGCGTGGACTTCACCGACCTCAACCGCACCTGCCCCAAGGACAACTTCCCACTCCCGCGGATTGACCAACTGGTCGACTCGACCGCGGGGTGCGAGTTGATGAGCTTCCTGGACGCCTACTCGGGCTACCATCAAGTCCGGATGGCGGAACGGGACGAGGAAAAGATGAGTTTCACAACTCCCCTCGGAACCTTCTGCTACGACCACATGCCCTTCGGGCTGAAGAACGCGGGAGCGACCTTCCAGCGCCTCAGGACGCTGGTCTTCAAAGACCAAGTCGGCCGCAACGTCGAAGTTTACGTAGACGACGCGGTCGTCAAAAGTCCCCGTGCAGCCGCCCACGTCGACGACCTAGCGGAGACCTTCCGCAACCTCCGCGCGTATGGGCTGAAGCGCAACTCAGAGAAGTGTGCCTTCGGCGTGCACGGGGGGAAGCTCCTAGGTTTCCTCGTGTCCCAGCGGGGCATAGAGGCAAACCCCGAAAAGATCCGGGCGTTCCTGGACATGCCCCCGCCGCGCTCCGTCAAGGATGTCCAGCGGCTCTCCGGCCGCTTAGCCGCGCTAAGCCGCTTCGTCTCGCAGTCGGGGGAGCGAGGCCTCCAATTCTTCAAGATCCTCCGGGGGCTCGAGGGGTTCCATTGTACCCCCGAGGCCCAGGAGGCCTTCGACAACCTCAAGAAGTATCTCACGAGCCCTCCAATGCTCGTGAGTCCGTCTCCAGAGGAGCCCTTGCTCCTCTACCTCTCCGTGACCCCGGTCGCCGTTAGCGCGGTATTGGTGAAGGAGCAAGGGGGGCAGCAGCGTCCCGTGTACTACGTGAGTGAGGCCCTCCAAGGGGCCAAAACTCGGTACACGGAGATGGAGAAGATCTGCTACGCCCTCCTGATGGCGTCCCGGAAGCTTCGCCATTACTTCCTGGGACACCCCATCACCGTCCCGTCATCCCTCCCCCTGGGGGAGTTGCTGCGGAACAAAGAGGCCACCGGCCGGATCGGGAAGTGGGAGGCCGAGCTCGCCCCCTTCTCCCTGTCCCTCACAGGACGCTCTGCCATCAAGTCACAGTTCCTCACCGACTTCGTGGTGGAGTGGACTCCCGCCTCCGGGTCCGGGGACGAAGACCTCCCCGCGCCACCCTGACGCAGTGACCATTGGACACTCATGTTCGACGGGTCGCTGTGTCTCGCCAGGGCTGGTGCGGGAGTAGTCCTCCGGAGCCCCGAGGGGAAGGAACTCGAGTACGCAGCGCGGCTCGAGTTCCCCGCAACCAACAACGTCGCCGAGTACGAGGATTTGCTCCTCGGGTTGCGCCTTGCTCGCTCCCTGGGGATCTGGCGCCTCCTAGTGAAGGGAGATTCTCAGCTCGTAGTTTGACAAATGGACAAGTCTTACCTGTGCCATGACACAAACTTGAGTCTTTATTTGCAGGAGGTGCGAAAGATGGAGAGGAACTTCGACAGCCTCGAGGCCCGGCATATCCCGCGAAGGGACAATGACCGGGCCGACGCCTTGGCCAGGGCAGTAAGCGCCCGGGAATCGCTCCCCAAGGGGGCCTTCCTGGAAATCATCACGAAGCCCTCGGTGGCCTCCCCGGACACGGGCGACGAGCCTCGCGTCCCGGAGGTCGCCGAGATCACCCGGACTCCGTCATGGATGGACCCACTCATCTCCTTCATCAAGGGGAAGGGGGACCCTCCTAACGAGACCGAGGCTAAGCGCCTCCGGGCCAAAGCCCGGGCATATCTCCTACTGGAGGGAAAGCTCTACAAGCAGGGGACTTCCGCCCTCCTGCGCTGCCTCCCCCGGCTAGAGGGACTCCAACTTCTCGAAGACATCCACGCGGGGAGCTGTGGCTCTCACCTAGCCCCGCGTGCCATCGTGGCCAAGGCTCTCCGGCAGGGCTTCTATTGGCCCACGGTCATGCGCGACACATGAGACCTTGTCTCCGCGTGCGAGGCTTGCCAGAAGATGGCCAAGGGTTCGAACCTCCCCCCTATAGCGCTACAGACTATCCCCATCACTTGGCCCTTCGTGCGCTGGGGGATGGACCTCCTAGGGCCCTTCCCCCCAGCGCCCAGAGGATACAACTATGCGGTGGTCGCGGTCGACTACTTTACAAAGTGGGTAGAGGCGGAACCCTTGGCCAGCATCACGTCCCGAGCCATCCAGCAGTTTTTCTGGAAAATCGTCGTGTGTCGTTTTGGTGTTCCCCGGGAAATCACTGTTGATAACGGGACCCAATTCGACTCGGCTTATGTCGTGGTATTACGGATACCTCGGCAGGTTAGGACGTGCACGGCACGAGTACAACGGCGCGAGCAGACCGAGCTACTGGTCTTCTCCCACCGGGCAACACAGAAATTGACACAGTGGTTTATACAGGTTCGGGTCCCAGTGGGGGCCCTAGTCCTGTTGGCTCTCTCTGGACGCGAGTCCGCTGGGGAGGTATGCTCTCAGGGAGAGGTCTCCAAGAGAGCCGGATATTATGTTAATACAAATAAGTTCGAATCCCCTTAAAAGAGGTACAAGAGGGGTATATATAGCCCCTAAGAAATACAAAATACCAAAGAGCCCTCGCTACGACCGTTGGATCGAGGGGCGCGGACGTCCTTCGGCTGGGGGGAAGGCTCGGATGCTTGACACGTGGCCTCGCTGGCTTCCTAGAGGCTTCACGGTCAGCAGCCGCCCTTCCAGGGCTCCGGATGCCACCGGGAGCCCGGAGACTCTTCGGGACTCACCGGGGGTCCGGTGATCCTCCGGACCTCACCGGGCGCCCGGTGTCCCTTCGGATCTCACCGGGGGCCCGGTGGCTCCCCGAGTCTCACCAGGGCCCGGTGGTTCTCCGGGACTCACCGGGGGCCGGTGACCCTCCGGGTCTCACCAGGGGCCGGGTGACTCTTCGGGACTCACCGGGGACCCGGTGATGCTCCGGGTCTCACCGGGGCCCAGTGACCGTGACCCTCCGGGACTCTCTGGGACCCGCTGATGCTCCGGCTCTCACCGGGGGCTCGGTGAATCTCCAGGACCCGGTGACTCCCTGGGACCCAGGGCCCAGGGACTCTCCGGGACCCTATGGGACCCGGTGATGCACCGGGTCTCACCGGGGGCCCAGTGACCTTCTGGGACTCTCCGGGACCCGGTGATGCTCCGGGTCTCACGGGGGGCTCGGTGACTCTCCGGGACCCGGTAACTTCCTGGGACCCGGGGCCCAAGGAATCTCCGGGACCCGGTGACTCCCTGGGACCTGGGGCCCAAGGACCCTCCGGGACCCTGTGTGGACCCGATGACCTTCCGGGACCCTAATGAACATCCGGAGCCCGTAGACCCTCCGGGACCCGGTGATGCTCCGGGTCTCACCGGGGGCTCGGTGACTCTCCGGGACCCGGTGACTCCATAGGACCCGGGGCCCAGGGACCCTGCGGGACCCGGTGATGCTCTGGGTCTCCCTGAGACCCGGGGCCCAGGGACCCTTTGGGACCTGGTGATGCTCCGGGTCTCACCGGGGGCCCGGTGACCCTCCGGGACTCTCCGGGACCCGGTGATGCTTGGGACCCTGCGGGGATCCGATGACCTTCCGGGACCCTAATGAACCTCCGGGGCTTGGAGACCCTCCGGGACCCGGTGATGCTCCGGGTCTCACTGTGGTCCCGATGACTCTCCGGGACTCACTAGGGACCATCTCCGCACGAAGGACCGAGGCACTCCTGAAGACCCCGCGGGACCCAGGGCCCGGGCGCCCAGGACCCGCCAGGAACCTTCTCCGCACGAAGGACCGAGGGCGCTCGGGAGCTCACTTCGAAGACTACCCGGAGGTACAGGATTTGGCCCAACAGTAGCCCCCCAGGCCCTCGGGGACACGTTGTGGCCCCGGAGGGTATATGTAAAACCCTTCCCCTGATGACACTGAGGTCTCCGGGGTAATTTTCCCGCACACTGCTACAATAGAACTCTTTCACTTCTGAGGGACCGGGGATCTCCGGGCGGAAGGATTTGAACTTGGGATGTAAAGTCGCTGAGGAAGAGAAAACCGCCCCCAGGGGGCTTGGAGCCCTAGAACGGAAGAAGTCCTCCCGGGACAAAGTTCACCGGGGAGAGAATGTTACCGCGTCCGAGAGGCGCGGAGCCCTTGGACGGGAACAACCTTCTCCCTGGACAAAGTCCCCCCGGGACAACGTTACCACGTCTGGGCGGCGTGGTTGAGAACAACCTCCTCCCGGGACCAAGTCCACTCGGGAGAGGAAGTTACCGCGTCTGAGCAGCGCAGAGCCCCCGGACGGGAAAAACCTTCTCCTGGGACAAAGTCCACCTGGGAGAGGAAGTTACCGCGTCCGAGTGGCGTGGAGCCTCCAGACGGGAAAAACCTTCTCCCGGGACAAAGTCCTTCCGGGAGAGAATGTTACCACGTCTGGGCGGCGTGGTTGAGAACAACCTCCTCCTGGGACCAAATCCACTCGGGAGAGGAAGTTACCGCGTCTGAGCGGCGCGGAGCCCCCGGACGGGAAAAATCTTCTCCCGGGACAAAGTCCACCTCGGAGAGGAAGTTACCGCGTCCGAGCGGCGTGGAGCCTCCAGACGGGAAAAACCTTCTCCCGGGACAAACTCCCTCCGGGAGAGAATGTTATCGCGTCTGAGCAGCGCGGTGGAGAAAAACCTCCTCTCGGGACCAAGTCCACCCGGGAGAGGAAGTTACCGCGTCCAAGCGGCGTGGAGCCCCCAAACGGGAAAAACCTTCTCCCGGGACAAAGTCCCTCCGGGAGAGAATGTTACCGCGTCTGAGCGGCGCGGTGGAGAAAAACCTCCTCCCGGGACCAAGTCCACCCGGGAGAGGAAGTTACCGCGTCCGAGCGGCGTGGAGCCCCCAGACGGGAAAAACCTTCTCCTGGGACAAAGTCCCTCCGGGAGAGAACGTTACCGCGTCTGAGCGGCGCGGTAGAGAAAAACCTCCTCCCTGGACAAAGTCCACCCGGGAGAGGAAGTTATCGCGTCCGAGCGGTGCGGAGCCCCCAGACAGGAAAAACCTTCTCCTGGGACAAAGTCCCCCGGGGAGAGGATGTTACCGCGTCCGAGCGACGTGGAGCCCTTGGACGGGAAAAACCTTCTCCTGGGACAGAGTCCCCCCGGGAGAGAACGTTACCACGTCTGGGCGGCACGGTTGAGAACAACCTCCTCCCGGGACGAAGTCCCTCCGAGAGAGAATGTTGCCGCGTCTAAGCGGCGCGGTGGAGAAAAACCTCCTCCCGGGACCAAGTCCACCCGGGAGAGGAAGTTACCGCGTCCGAGCAGCGTGGAGCCCCCAGACGGGAAAAACCTTCTCCCCGGACAAAGTCCCCCGGGGAGAGGATGTTACCGCGTCCGAGCGACGCGGAGCCCTTGGACGGAAAAACCTTCTCTCGGGACAGAGCCCCCCCGGGAGAGAACGTTACCACGTCTGGGCGGCGCGGTTGAGAACAACCTCCTCCTGGGACCAAGTCCCTCCGGGAGAAAACGTTGCCAAGTTTGAGTGGCGCGATGGAGAAAAACCTCCTCCAGGGACCAAGTCCACCCGGGAGAGGAAGTTATCGCGTCCGAGCGGTGCGGAGCCCCCGGACGGGAAAAACCTTCTCCTGGGACAAAGTCCCCCGGGGAGAGGATGTTACCGCGTCCGAGCGACGCGGAGCCCTTGGATGGGAAAAACCTTCTCCCGAGACAGAGTCCCCCCGGGAGAGAATGTTACCACGTCTGGGCGGCACGATTGAGAACAACCTCCTCCCGGGACCAAGTCCCTCCGGGAGAGAACGTTGCCGCGTCTGAGCGGCGCGGTGGAGAAAAACCTCCTCCCGGGACCAAGTCCACCCGGGAGAGGAAGTTACCGCGTCCAAGCAGCGTGGAGCCCCCAGACGGGAAAAACCTTCTCCCGGGACAAAGTCCCCCGGGGAGAGGATGTTACCGCGTCCGAGCGACGCGGAGCCCTTGGACGGGAAAAACCTTCTCCCGGGACAGAGTCACCCCGGGAGAGAACGTTACCACGTCCGGGCGGCGCGGTTGAGAACAACCTCCTCCCGGGACCAAGTCCCTCTGGGAGAGAACGTTGCCGCGTCTGAGCGGCGCGGTGGAGAAAAACCTCCTCCCGGGACCAAGTCCACCTGGGAGAGGAAGTTACCGCGTCCGAGCAGCGCCGAGCCCCCAGACGGGAAAAACCTTCTCCCGGGACAAAGTCCACCGGGGAGAGGATTTACCGCGCCCGAGCGACGCGGAGCCCTTGGACGGGAAAAACCTTCTCCTGGGACAGAGTCCCCCCGGGAGAGAACGTTACCACGTCTGGGCGGTGCGGTTGAGAACAACCTCCTCCCGGGACCAAGTCCCTCCAGGAGAGAACGTTACCGCGTCTGAGCGGCACGATGGAGAAAAACCTCCTCCCGGGACCAAGTCCACCCGGGAGAGGAAGTTACCGCGTCCGAGCGGCGTGGAGCCCCTGGACGCGGAGCCTTAGGATGTAGAGAGCTTCCGGGTTTTGACCCGGGTTGTACCGTTTCCGATGCCCACCGGAGGGGGAAGATGTCCTTCGGGTGAATGACTAATAAAGGTGTGTTTGCGCTTTCTCTTGTTTTAAGAGTCTTCTTTTGATATTTTTCTTGGATGGTCTGGACGACTTCTTTTGATAAGAATGAGCTAAGTTTGCTCGTGGATGGTGCGGTCGACACCCGGGGGTTCCTTATCCCCCCCGCCCACAGCGAGCCGGAGGGTAGCTCCGCGCGCTGTGGGGGTGACATAGCCCCCGGGGTGAAGATGAAGACCTGTGAGATAAGAATTTTTCCAAGTTAGAAAATTTGAAAATGAGGTTTCCGGGGAAAAACCTTCCGGGAGACAATCGTCCGGTCGCCGTGAGAACGGGTGCCGGGAATAAGGTCTGCGGGGAAGGCACATGCGAGAAAACCCAATGAGATTTCTGGAGATGAACTTTCCGGGAGACAATCGTCCGGTCGCCATGAGAACGGGGAGCCGGGAATAGGGTCTCCGGGGAAGAAACATCCAAGAAACCCTGAAATGAGATTTCTGGAGATAGACCTTCCGGGAGACAATCGTCCGATTGCCGTGAGAACGGGGAGCCGGGAATAAGGTCTCCGGGAAGAATATCCAAGAAATCCGTCCCGCTGGGGAGACTATCGACTCCCGGAGGAGGATGTGCCCGATGACGGGTCAGAGTGTTTGGGTAGGGGACTAGTCTCCCAAAGTGACTCGTTACCACAGTCGCTCGGGACCGGGTTGCCGCTTAGACCCTCAGTCCACGAGGGCTGATCGTAAGCCGCCCTACAGGAGGGACTTGTTGGGTCTGGGCCCACTTCTTCACGGGGAGGGAATCCTCGCGGGGTGGGCGTCCTCGCGGGGAGGGCATCCTCGCGGGGAGGGACGCCCCCCCCCCCCCCCCGCGAAGTCACGGAAGGGGAGGGAAAGGTGATTACAATGCCCCCCTCCCCCTCCGGCGTGATCGCTCCGGGGGAGGGGACGAGCCTGTGTAGGCTAGACGTAAAACTTGCGAAGTAGACGCAAGTTCCACGTGTGCTTCAGTTCCTGCTCTTGGAGGTTGGAGAGTTTGTAAGCCCCCGAGCCCAGGACCGCGGAGATCCTGTAGGGGCCCTCCCATTTGGGGGAGAGCTTACCCTGGGCTTGGGGGTCTGTGACGCGCTTGAGGACAAGGTCCCCAAGGCAGAGGGACCTCTCGCGCACGCGCTGGTTGTATGCACGCGCCATCTCGCGCTCATAGATGGCGTGGCACAGGAGCGCTCGGTCGCGTTCCTCCTCCACGAGGTCGATCTCCAGTCGCTGGTTGGCCTCATTGGCTTGGTACGCTGCGGTCGTAGCTCCGTCTAGGAGCTCGACTCGCAGCGACCGGAAGCCAATCTCCGGGGGGAGGACTGCCTCGGCCCCGTAGACACGGGAGAAGGGAGTACGTCCCGTCGCCCGGCTTGGGGTCGTGCGCATGGAGCAGAGGATGCTAGGGAGCTCCTCTGCCCATGCGCCCCGCTTAGAAGCGGCCTGCTCGAGTCACCGGCGTTACCCGTGTAGGATTACGCCGTTGACCCTCTCGACAGCCCCATTGCTCTGGGGATGGGCCACTGAGGCGAAGTGGATAACGAGCCCCAGGCCTTCGCAGAATTCCCAGAAATAAGCCTAGTCGAATTGGGTCCCGTTGTCAACGGCGATTTCCCGGGGGACACCAAAACGACAAACGAGTTTTTCCAGAAAAACCGCTGGACGGCCCGGGACGTGATGCTGGACAAGGGTTCCGCCTCTACCCACTTTGTAAAGTAGTCGACCGGGACCACCGCATACTTGTATCCTCCGGGTGCTGCGGGAAAGGCCCTAAGAGGTCCATCCCCCAGAGCACGAAGGGCCAAGTGATGGGGATAGTCTGCAGTGCTACAGGAGGGAGGTTCGAACCCTTGGCCATCTTCTAGCAGGCCTCGCACGCCGAGACAAGGTCTCACGCGTCGCGCATGACCGTGGGCCAATAGAAGCCCTGCCGGAGAGCCTTGGCCGCTATGGCACGCGGGGCTAGATGAGAGCCACAGCTCCCCTCGTGGATGTCTTCGAGAAGTTGGAGTCCCTCCGGCCGAGGGAGGAAGCGCAGGAGGGCGGAAGCCCCCTGCTTGTAGAGCCTCCCCTCCAGCAGGAGATATGCCCAGGCTTTGGCCCGGAGGCGCTTAGCCTCAGTCTCGTTGGGACGGTCCCCTTCCCCCTTGATGAAGGAGATGAGGGGGTCCATCCATGACGGAGTCCGGGTGATCTCGGCGACCTCCGGGACGCGAGGCTCGTCGCCCGTGTCCGGGGAGGCCACCGAGGGCTTCGTGATGATCTCTAGGAAGGCCCCCTTGGGGAGCGATTCTCGGGCGCTTGCTGCCCCGGCCAAGGTGTTGGCCCGGTCATTGTCCCTTCGCGGGATATGTCGGGCCTCAAAGCCGTCGAAGTGCCTCTCCATCTTTCGCACTTCCCTTCACGAGGAGGCACCGGATCCCCAGGGAGCGCGCAAGGCGCATCCCGAGGAGCAAAGCCTCGTACTCGGCGACGTTGTTGGTTGTGGGGAACTCGAGCCGCGCTGCGTACTCGAGTTCCTTCCCCTCGGGGCTCTGGAGGACTACTCCCACACCAGCCCCGGCGAGACACAGGACCCATCGAACATGAGTGTCCAATGATCACTGCGTCGGGGCGACGCGGGGAGGTCTTCGTCCCCGGGCCCGGAGGCAGGAGTCCACTCCGCGACGAAGTCGGCGAGGACCTGTGACTTGATGGCGGAGCGGCCTGTGAGGAACAGGGAGAAGGGGGCGAGCTCGGCCCCCCATTTCCCGATCCGGCCGGTGGCCTCTTTGTTCCGCAGCACCTCCCCCAGGGGGAGGGACGACGGGACGGTGATGGGGCTTCCCAGGAAGTAGTGGTGAAGCTTCCAGGATGCCATGAGGAGGGCGTAGCAGATCTTCTCCATCTCCGTGTATCGAGTTTTGGCCCCCTGGAGGGCCTCACTCACGTAGTACATGGGACGCGGCTGCCCCCCTTGCTCCTTCAGCAATACCGCGCTGACGGCTACCGGGGTCGCGGCAAGGTAGAGGAGCAAGGGCTCTTCTGAAGACGGACTCACGAGCATTGGAGGGCTCGTGAGGTACTTCTTGAGGTCGTCGAAGGCCTCCTGGGCCTCGGGGGTCCATCGGAACCCCTCGAGCCCCTGGAGGATCTTGAAGAATTGGAGGCCCCGCTCCCCCGACCACGAGACGAAGAGGCTTAACGCGGCTAAGCGGTCGGAGAGCCGCTGGACGTCCTTGACGGAGTGCGGCGGGGGCATGTCCAGGAACGCCCGGATCTTTTCGGGATTTGCCTCTATGCCCCGCAGGGACACGAGGAAACCGAGGAGCTTCCCCCCGCGTACGCCGAAGGCGCACTTCTCTGGGTTGAGGTTCAGCCCTTGCGCGCGGAGGTTGCGGAAGGTCTCCGCCAGGTCGTCGACGTGGGCGGCTACGCGGGGACTTTTGACGCGGGGTAAGGCCCCGGCGTGGGGAAGGCTCCCGGTGCGGGCGCGGGGAGAGCTCCTGGCGCGGGGTCAGCCCCCGACGTGGTGAACATGCCCGGCGCCAGGAAGGCCGCCGAGTGTCCCACGAAAAACGGAGGCGGCGACCCCATAAATGGTAATGAGGGCGGATAGACGGGAGCCGGAGGCCGCGCTAATGCACGCAACAACTCCTCCAAGGTGCGCTGGGCGCGGGGTTGGCCTTCGACCAACGCTTCGAGCAAAGTGTCCCGGGGAGCCAGGTGTGCCATCGGGGGGAGACTAGTCCCCACCGGGGCAGTCGCGGTCACCGGGGTTGACCCGGAGGTCTGCCCACTGTAGTAATTGGAAAGGTGAGAGGTGGTACCTGGGTCTGGCCGCCTCCGGCCGGAAGCGCCGGGGCAGTCGTGCCTCGAGGGGGTGGCACCGGCTCACCGGGTAGGGCGCGAGGTCCCGCAATCACGGTCGCGGACGCCGAGCTGGAAACAGGAACACCTCTACCAAAGATTTCGGGAGAAGAAGGTGGCAGCTCTCTCCAGGTGGTCCCGAACGGTAGCGTCGCGACGGTGACGTCTTGCTGGGGCGGCACCGGGTCGTTGGGACCATCACCACCGGAAAGGGAGAGAGCTTGAGCTCTCGTTCTTGGGGGAGCCATGGCGATTCGTCACGAGTCCCCACGGTCGGCGCCAACTGTCGTGGTATTACGGATACCTCGGCAGGTTAGGACGTGCACGGCACGAGTACAATGGCGCGAGCAGACCGAGTTACTGGTCTTCTCCCGTCGGGCAACACAGAAATTGACACAGTGGTTTATACAGGTTCGGGTTCGGGTCCCAGTGGGGGCCCTAGTCCTGTTGGCTCTCTCCGGACGCGAGTCTGATGGGGAGGTATGCTCTCAGGGAGAGGTCTCCAAGAGAGCCGGATATTATGTTAATACAAATGAGTTCGAATCCCCTGAAAAGAGGTACAAGAGGGGTATATATAGCCCCTAAGAAATACAAAATACCAAAGAGCCCTCGCTACGACCGTTGGATCGAGGGGCGCGGACGTCCTTCGACACGTGGCCTCGCTGGCTTCCTAGAGGCTTCACGGTCAGCAGCCGCCCTTCCAGGGCTCCGGATGCCACCGGGAGCCCGGAGACTCTTCGGGACTCACCGGGGGTCCAGTGATCCTCCGGACCTCACCGGGCGCCCGGTATCCCTCCGGATCTCACCGGGGGCCCGGTGGCTCCCCGGGTCTCACCGGGGCCCGGTGGTTCTCCGGGACTCACCGGGGGCCGGTGACCCTCCGGGTCTCACCGGGGGCCCGGTGATGCTCCGGGTCTCACCGGGGCCCGGTGACCCTCTGGATCTCACCGGGGGCCCAGTGACCCTCCGGGACTCTATGGGACCCGGTGATGCTCCGGGTCTCACCGGGGGCTCGGTGACTCTCCGGGACCCGGTGACTCCCTGGGACCCAGGGCCCAGGGACTCTCCGGGACCCTTCGGGACCCGGTGATGCTCCGGGTCTCACCGGGGGCCCGGTGACCCTCCGGGACTCTCCGGGACCCGGTGATGCTTGTGACCCTACGGGGATCCGATGACCTTCCGGGACCCTAATGAACCTCCGGGGCTTGGAGACCCTCCGGGACTCTCTGGGACCCGGTGATGCTCCGGGTCTCACCATGGTCCCGGTGACTCTCCGGGACTCACCAGGGCCGATCTCCGCACGAAGGACCGAGGCACTCCTGAAGACCCCGCGGGACCCAGGGCCGGACGCCCAGGACCCACCAGGAACCTTCTCCGCACGAAGGACCGAGGCACTACGAAGACCCCGCGGGACCTGGGGCTCGTCATCCACTTCGCCTCAGTGGCCCATCCTCGGAGCAATGGGGCTATCGAGAGGGTCAACAGCGTGATCCTACAGGGGTTGCACCGGCGACTCAAGCAGGCCGCTTCTAAGCGGGGTGCATGGGCAGAGGAGCTCCCTAGCATCCTCTGCTCCATGCGCACGACCCCGAGCCGGGCGACGGGACGTACTCCCTTCTCCCTTGTCTACGGGGCCGAGGCAGTCCTCCCCCCGGAGATTGGCTTCCGGTCGCTGCGAGTCGAGCTCCTAGACGGTGCTACGACCGCAACGTACCAAGCCAACGAGGCCAACCAGCGGCTGGAGATCGACCTCATGGAGGAGGAACGCGACCGAGCGCTCCTCCGCCACGCCATCTACGAGCGCGAGATGGCGCGCGCATACAACCAGTGCGTGCGCGAGAGGGCCTTCCGCCTTGGGGACCTTGTCCTTAAGCGCGTCACAGACCCCCAAGCCCAGGGTAAGCTCTCCCCTAAATGGGAGGGCCCCTACAGGATCTCCGCAGTCCTGGGCTCGGGGGCTTACAAGCTCTCCAACCTCCAAGAGTAGGAGGAGCTGAACCACACGTGGAACTTGCGTTTACTTCGCAAGTTTTACGTCTAGCCTACATAGGCCCGTCCCCTCCCCCGGAGCAATTACGCCGGAGGGGGAAGGGGGACCTCGTACTTACTGTCCTCTCCCCGGGGGCGATCACGCCGAAGGGGGAGGGGGACATTGTAATTACCTTTCCCTCCCCTCTCGCGACTTCGCAGGGGGAGGCGTTGTATTTTGTCGCATTATCAATACAACTGGATTTTTCTCTTCAACTGTCATTGCAGGTTCTTCACATTACCAACCCTAACGGCGATGCCCTCCCCGCGAGGACGCCCTCCCCGTGAAGATGCCCTCCCCGTGAGGAAGTGGGCTCAGACCCAACAAGTCCCTCTTGTAGGGCGGCTTACGATCAGCCCTCGTGGACTGAGGGTGTAAGTGGCAACCCGGTCCTCCGGGACCGTGGTAACGAGTCACTTTGGGAGACTAGTCCCCTGCCCAAATACTCAGACCCGTCATCGGGCACATCCTCCTCCGGGAGTCGATAGTCTCCCCAGTGGGACGGATTTCTTGGATATTCTTCCCCGGAGACCTTATTCCCGGCTCCCTGTTCTCACGGCGACCGAGCGATTGTCTCCCGAAAGGTTTATCTCCAGAAATCTCATCTCAGGCTTTCTTGGATATTTCTTTCCCGGAGATCTTATTCCCGGCTCCCCGTTCTCACGGCGACCGGATGATTGTCTCCTGGAAAAATTACGGATTTCTTGGATATTTCTTCCCCGGAGACCCTATTCCCAGCTCCCCGTTCTCACGGCGACTGGACGATTGTCTCCCGGAAAGCTCACCTCCGGAAATTTCGTAGGGTTTTCTCGGATGTTTCTTCCCCCGAGACCTTATTCCCGGCTCCCCGTTCTCACGGCGACCGGACGATTGTCTCCCGGAAAGTTTATCCCCGGAAACCTCGTTTTAGAATTTTCTAACTTGGAAAAATTATTATGTCACAGGTCTTCACCTTCACCCCGGGGGCTTTGTCACTCCCACAACGTGCGGAGCTACCCTCCGGCCCGCTGTGGGCGGGGGGGGGGGATAAGGAACCCCTGGGTGTCGACCGCACAATCCACGAGAAAACTTAGCTCATTCTTATCAAGAGAAGTCGTCCAGACCATCCAAGAAAAATATTAAAAGAAGACTCTCAAAGCAACAAGAAGCAAACACAGCTTTATTAAGCATTCAACTGGAGGACATCTTCCCCCTCCGGTGGGCATCGGAAACGGTACCACCCGGGTCATAACCCGGGAATTCTCTACATCCTAAGGCTCCTACGCCTAATAGTCCCGGAGGCCCTCCGCTAGCTCCCGGGCCAGGTCCCGGTACAATGCGCGTATGCGGTGACGAGGATTGACATCCGGGTCACTTCTAATAAACTTTTGGTTCAAGACAGGTTCGAACCAGACATGTATCTGGCGATGCAAACTCAAGCTATTTCTGAGGGGCATCACCATGAGGTCGCAAGCTTTACACGATCAGGTCGCGGGTTTCGTGCGATCAGGCCGACAGCCTTGTGCGGTCAGAAGTTCGTATGCTATACGCGGACTGGACTGGATATCCGGGATGTTGCGTGGTCAGCCCACATTCCGCGGTCAGAACATTCTCGACCAAGGTGCTTGGAGTTTATTTGGTTATCTTTATACCAGGATATTCCAAGCATCCCGAAGATTCCTCCACGTTGAAGACCAACCGTCAGAGGTTAATATATGCGGTTATTCATGATTAAAACGTGTTAATAACCTCCGTGGAAGTTAATAGCGGTTCTTCAAGAACCGCATCCAACCGTTTGATACAGTTTTCTTCATATGGCACCCTTTTGACCAATATAAAAAGGTGGCAAAGCACATCAAACGGGGGATCAAAGACATTTGGAAGAACAAGACCCCTGAGATAAGTGAGATATAAGATATCTCGACCACTCAAACAGCCAAGTCTACGGCTAAGATTAGACAATACTTACAAGTCTCCTGTAGTTTCTTTTTGTATATTTACATAAGGAAAACCTTCGCCTGTGAGGGTTTTTTCCCTGCTAGTTTGTAAAGCTTTATCTCATATAGTGAAATCCTAACAGGACGTAGGGCTTTTACTCCCACCATCGAGGGCCTGAACCTGTATAAATCTCTCTGTGTTCCTGTTCACCATTGTTCTGCATACCTTCCCGGAGGGTCATCTTGAAAGGTCTCACAATTACAAATTTCGCATAAGTTCGGCTGAGGACCCCGAGTCCGAATCGTCGACAGCTGGCGCCCACCGTGGGGCCTTTCTCAAGGCGTCCTAATTGAAATCCGGAGGTTCGCCGAAACATGGCTGGAGCATATGATTCCGAGAACGATTTCGATCTAGAGGATTATGCCCATATACCAATGCCTTCTCCAAGCGATCCTGTTCCGATGGAAGAGGTCGAAGGCCAGAATCTTCCACAGGTTGAATCATCTCTCCAAGTCATGTCAATCGACCAGGAGGTAACTGGCGCAAGGTCAGAACCCACAGAAGTTCTTAATGTGCTAGGTGATGAATCCGGCCCGTCATACGACCCCGCTGAGGAAAAATATGATGATGACCCAGAAATTAGCCCAGGAAGGTTCGACCCTGATAACCTTCACCGTCTCTTTGATTTCGAGTCCGACTCGGAACAAACCGAGATGTTTTCCCCATCGGCAACCTCTCTCCCTAGGCAGTTTGCTGCGCTGTCGGAAGAAACTCCCGACCAACAGGCTGCCAGGGAAGAACAAGATCGCAAACAGAAGGAGGATCAAGATCTCGAGCAACAGAACAACGAACTACGCAGAACTGCCCTAGAGGCTCTTCAAGATGCGCATGCTCGTTACTATGCTGCCCCGAGTTCTTCTCGACAGTCACGTGGTCGTAGACGTGACCAGACTCCTTCTTTACCACAGGAGCGTTTCCCAGTGGACGAAGAAACGATAACACCTGGTGCCCCTAGGAGAAGTACCCATGGTCGACTGCGATCTATCGCGGAAGTCATGCGCAATTTTCCTCCTACGGTCACGGATGAGCAGAAACCGGCCTTTTTCAGGATCCTGGCGAAAAGACTGGACGAGGTCGCATCCGAGGCGACCCCAACAGCCTCTTCCCGCTTGGTAACACATTCCCGTGAACGGGATGGTCCTCATTTTGGCTCTGGCCGGCGGAGTTACCCGCCGCCTGTACCGTCCCGACAGGACAAATACCGGCGAATGCAGGATTCTCGTAGTAGGGATCGAGTTCCTGTTCACTCTCGTTTGGGACCGCGAGTAACCTCGCCATTGCGTGAGGTTGCTCGAAACCCAACCGAGAGTCACAGGACGGTTCACGGTCCTTACGTTGGTTGCAAAGCTTTTTCGCCTGGCCTACGAGCAGTCGTTTGGCCCGATAAGTTTCGACCAGGGGCCATTGAGAGGTTTGATGGAACTCAGAACCCATCCGAATTCCTTCAGATCTATATTACTGCCATCCAAGCAGCGGGGAGGCGATGACAAGGTCATGGCCAATTACCTGCCAACAGTCCTCGCAGGACCGGCTAGAACCTGGTTGTTTAATCAGCCTGAGGGTTCCATCTACAATTGGGAAATGCTATGCGATGCCATCCTCAGCAATTTCCAAAATTGTTACCAAAAGCCGGGTAAGGAAGACGACCTGCATAGGCTGCGGCAAACTTCGACCGAAACACTTCGGCAGTTTGTCAAGAGGTTTGTCGGGGTGAGGAATACCATCCCAAACATATCTGATGGCTCCGTAATCAGGGCATTTAAGCATGCCGTTCGATACCGGAGATTCACTGAAGACTTGCTTATCCACCCTCCTCGATCAATGGCCGATTTGTTCGATATGGCTGATCGATATTCCGATGCAGCCGAAGCAGTCGAATGGAACCGAATGGTCGACAAAGGGGACCTACCACCCCAACCAGGCTTCAAGGACGCCAGGAAAGAAGATTCAAGTAAAAAGCCGGAGTCTTCACCGGGTGGGAAATCAAAGAAGTCGAAGAGGAACCGCTCTGGACAGTACCGTGAGGTCGCAGTCGCAGAGAAACCACCTTCGACCAAAGGTAATAAGTCTTCATTTAAAAGTAAAACTACCTCTGGTGGTCGGGATTCCGACCAGCCAGAAAAATCAACTAATCCGCAGGAGGGCAAGAAGTGGTGTCCACTCCACAACTCCGCAGGCCACGACCTCAAAAACTGCAGGAGTTGGCTGAAACAACTGGACGATTTCTACCAAGGAGCCGGGCCAATGCCAACCTTACCACCTAAAGAGCAGGCGTGCGGGATTAGAGACGTCGACGGAGACGAAGAAATGGCTTACCAGGTACCTCAAAATCATGTTAATGTCATTTTCGGAGGTTCTTCCTCTTTCGTTTCCAAAAGGCAGTTTAAAACCTTCTGCCGAGAGGTTAACCAAACAGAGACATCCCTTGGTGAACCTCAATACCCCCGTTGGTCGGATATGCCTTTGACGTTCGATCGCGTTGACTGTCCTGTGGGGCTAACCCGACCATTGAGGCTACCTCTGGTCATTACCCCAATCATCAGTAACGCGAGAGTCGAAAGGGTCCTGATTGACGGGGGAAGTTCCCTTGATCTTTTATTGGTCAAGACACTCGACGAGATGCAAATTCCTCGTTCGAAGATCAAGCCCATAATCCATCCGTTCTATGGGATAATCCCAAGCCCCTCCATGATGCCATTGGGACAAGTGGTCCTCTGGGTCACTCTGGGAGAACCAGACAACTTCCGAACAGAATTGGTTACTTTCGATGTAATCGATTGTGATTCAGCTTATAATGCAATCTTTGGCAGGCCGACTCTTGCTAAGTTCATGATGGCAACGCACTATGCTTATCAGTGCGGGAAATTGCCTGGCCCCAAAGGTGTCATTTCGGTCCGAGGTAGTCGCAACGTGGCACTCACGTGCGACCGGCTATCTTTGGAGATGGTCAATCAACTTCCCCTCCGGGACGCTCAGGTCGCCACCGTTGCCACCGATGCGATCAAGGCTGCTCCTCGACCAGATGAGAAACTCAAACAAGTTCCTTTGTACCCAGATGACCCATCCAAGACAATTCGGGTTGGATCAGCCCTGGATGACAAATAGGAACTCGATCACGTTGCTTTCCTCCGGGCTAACGCAGATGTGTTTGCGTGGAAACCGTCCGACATGCCCGGTGTCCCAAGGGAAGTAATTGAGCACAGGTTAGCAATTCGACCTGGACAACGACCAATAAAGCAAAAGCTCAGGCGTTTTGCCACTGACCGACAGGAAGCCATCCGAGAAGAGTTAGACAAACTCTTACAAGCCGGGTTTATCCGCGAAGTGGATCACCCGGACTGGCTCGCCAATCCGGTCATGGTCCGCAAGTCAAATGGCAAGTGGCGCATGTGTGTCGATTACACTAGCCTCAACGCTGCCTGTCCGAAGGATGACTTTCCCCTTCCCCGCATCGATCAGCTGGTCGACTCCACTGCGGGTTGCGAACTGATGAGTTTTCTGGACGCCTACTCAGGATACCATCAAATTAGCATGGCAGAAGACGATGAAGAGAAAACTGCCTTCATCACCCCGTTCGGCACATACTGCTACGTCAGAATGCCGTTCGGTCTCAAGAACGCAGGTTCCACGTACCAGCGCTTGATGCAAAAGACCTTTCTTTCCCAGATAGGGCGTAATCTCGAAGCATATGTAGACGATTTGGTTGTAAAAAGTACCAAGAGATTGTCTCATTTGGACGATCTCGCTGAAACCTTCTGTAATTTGAATCGCTTTGGAATAAAATTAAACCCGGAGAAATGCTCTTTCGGGGTTTCTTCAGGAAAACTCCTTGGTTTCCTTGTGTGTTCCAGCGGCATTGAAGTTAATCCTGAGAAAATCAGGGCTATTGAACAAATGAGGTCGCCCTCGACCATGAAGGATGTTCAACGCCTGGCTGGTCGCATGGTGGCTTTAAGTCGCTTTATATCGCGATTAGGCGAAAGGGGATTACCTTTCTTCAAAGCCTTGCGGAAGCATCATAACTTTACATGGTCGGAGGAAGCCGAAAAAGCATTCCAGGAGGTAAAAACATATCTATCCAGTCCGCCAGTATTGGTGTCTCCCGACAAAGGAGAACCGTTGCTTCTTTACCTGGCGGCCACACCACACGCGGTCAGCGCCGTTCTGATCGCGGATAGGGGAGGAATACATAGACCCGTCTACTATGTGAGCGAAGTACTTCATGGTCCTAAGGAGCGCTACCCTGAGGTCCAGAAGATACTTTACGCGCTACTGATGGCTTCCCGTAAGCTACGACATTACTTTCAAGCACACAAGATCACAGTACCCTCCTCTTTTCCTTTAGGGGATATTGTCCGAAATCCAGAGAAATCTGGTCGAATCGCCAAATGGGCGGTCGAACTCGGTGCCTTCGAGATCCATTTCACCCCTCGCACGGCGGTTAAGTCTCAGGTTTTGGCCGACTTTGTGGTCGAATGGACCAACCCTGAGCCACCCGTGCAGTTGGCAGAGGAACTGGAGTGCCCCGATTATTGGACAATGTACTTTGACGGCTCCCGTAGTTTTCAACACTCGGGGGCTGGAGTGATCTTAGTTACGCCCCAAGGCGAACAGCTTAAGTATGTCATTCAACTACACTTTGTTGCAACCAACAATGCAGCAGAGTATGAAGGTCTTCTTGCAGGGCTCCGGGCAGCAAAATCCCTCGGAGTCCGTCGATTAGTGGTGAGGGGAGACTCACAGCACCTCCGATGAGACAATGGCTCATTACCTGGGGGAAGTGAGGAGATTGGAAAAACACTTCAGTCATTTCGAAGTCCAATACATCCCGCGAAAGGACAACATTCTCGCAGACCAATTATCCAAAATTGGGTCCTCACGCTCATCCGCTCCGGCAGGAGTGTTCATTGAACACTTGGACCATCCTTCGATCATGACTTCGGTCGAGGGTGATCCGGTAATAGCCTTCGTTACCAACCTCGGTCAGGAACAAGATTGGGCTCATCCATTGAGGGTCTATGTTGAACATGGGACCCTACCCGAGGACGAAACCGAAAGTGATCGGTTAATTCGAAAAGCGCATCTGTACAAACTCATAGATGGGATTTTGTACAGAAAGGGTACTCAAGGGGTATTCATGCGCTGTATATCTCAGGAGGAAGGAAAGTCCCTCTTGAGAGAAATACATGACGGTGTATGCGGTGCGCACTCATCATATCGTACACTGGTCAGAAAGGCTTTTCGACAAGTATTTTACTGGCCTTCGGCACTTGATGATGCCAAACATATGGTCAAGACGTGTCCCCAGTGTCAGTTCCACGCAAGGCAAGTTCATCAACCTGCCTATACGTTGCAAACCATTCCTCTTGCATGGCCATTCGCGGTCTGGGGAATGGATATCATCGGTCCTATGCCACAAGCGGTCAATGGTTACAAGTTTCTGTTCGTAGCCATTGACACATTTACAAAGTGGATTGAGGCCGAACCAGTACGAAATATTACCGCATCAGCCGCGCAAAAGTTCTTCCGTAAGAACATTGTGGCACGATTTGGTGTTCCAAACCGTCTCATCACAGACAATGGTTCTCAGTTCGCCAGGGGTCTTTTCCTGGACTACTGCGATCAGGTTGGGACTAAGGTGTGCTTTGCTTCTGTGGCCCATCCACAAAGCAATGGTGCCGTAGAACGAGCCAATGGGCAAATACTACAAGACATTAAAAAGCGCGTTTTTGATCGCCTTAAGACCCGCTCGGGGGCTTGGGCAGATGAGCTCTATACCGTTCTATGGGCATTACGAACTACTTCTAGTCGCGCCACCGGTGAGACGCCCTTCCATTTGGTCTATGGGGCCGAGGCGGTATTGCCTATGGAAGTAAGTATTGGTTCTATTCGGACAGATCAGTTCGAACAGATTAATCAGTCCGAACAACGGGCGCAAGATCTCATCCTCTTAGAAGAACGGCGTGATCGCACCCTGGTTAAGTCCGCGGCATACTTGCAAGCTTTACGCAGGTATCACAGTAAAAAGGTGCGAGCACGTGATCTCAACGTGGGCGACTTGGTTTTACGAAAAATTCAAGACCAGTCTAATCGCAACAAATTCTCCCCAAAATGAGAAGGTCCTTATACTGTTGTCTCAGTGCCGCGGACAGGATCGGCGCGGTTAGCTATGGAGGATGGTCGCATTTTGTCCAATACTTGGAACATCGATCAACTTCGCAAGTTTTACGTGTAAGTATTCCAATCACTTTTTTCCTGTTCAATTAGCATCTTTTGCCAAAACAAAATATGTTTTGCTTTCATACAATGAGTTTTTTTCTTTAAGCCCGTATCATATGCATTCGACCTGGGGGCTGACCGCCGACGGTCAAATCATTACAACAATCTAATCGGATTCGCTGGTCGATCTCATGACCACTTACAGATAAGTCACTCCTAAATAAGCCGTTTCTCAACACATACGGGGCTATCTGGTAAGTCCTTGGTCATCCGAGTGGCTACCAGTTCGCAATAAGATTAGACGTTATATTGATCCCGATCGCTGGTTTAAAACACACACCCCTGGTCGTTACGCTTATGTTTTCTCCTCTGCTTATAACACTAAGGCTTTAGTATTCATATGCAGAGGCGGGGGCTAGGGGGGATGTGCTCATAGTATGGAATTCATATTATGAAAATGCAAAATATATATTTCCTGTCAAAAATGATTTTTTACATACATTGCATTATACACAATTGTCTAAATACAAAAATAAGGATCATTTGATCCCCAGCTCAGTTAGGAGCCTATCTACTAGGGGCTTGACTTCCTCTATGACTGCATCCAGCAGCTCTTCACTTTCGACCTCAACCGGACCCACCAGTGCGCTCAGATCTGCATCTGGGCCATGGTGAAGTCGAACCCGGCTGAGTACGGCTACTGCGGCTGATCGAACCCTGGTTCTAATCACCTCTTCGCGTCGCCGTATATCTCCCGGGAGATACTCAAGCAGTGAATCCGCCTGGGCAGTAAGCAGCGATGTCCAGTCACTTATGCTGAGGTTGTCTTGCTTCGGTTCTACCACATCGGTCTTCAAAAGATCAGCCACGGCCTTCAGTTTTTCGAAGATCCGAAGGCTCAGCTCTTTGATCGCCCGATCGGTGTGGCGAATCGAGGATTCAAGAATCCCCTTGTCCCGACTAAGCTGCGTAATTCGACCTGCTTGCGATGTACAGAGAGAGGAGATTATTTGCATATTATGGATTCAAGTCTTCTTGATCAGGAATTGGCTTACCAGCATTCTCTGATCGAAGTTTGTTGAGTTCAGTTTCTTGTTTCTTAAACATTGAGACTGAACTGGCCACCTCTTTCTTCAAAAATGTAACCTCTCTGCAGCAAAATCAAGGCAGTCACAACCAAAATGCACCCATGCTAACCAAAGGGTAATGGTACTCACCTGCGCAAGCTGTCGCGTTCTTTTTAAATGGCTTCTGTACTGGCCATCACAACATGCGAATGGCTTATTAGCCAGGATAATCCCTGTGGTGCCAAAGAAGAAGATCAAAGGTGTCCTAAGTACAATTCAGGCACGAGAATGGAGGTTTTTTATACCTTCATAAACTTTTGTAAGACAGCATCATTCATTTCAGCGGGGATCCTCGCTAGAGCCCCTGATGCGCTTACTACAGGGACAGTTGGTGGGCCGGCTGGGCGCTACCCCCAGTAGTCATCGGTGGTGACTGGGTCCCTACATTTATTCTTTCCCCTGCGGTCTAGACGACTTCCTGGACCACAGGGGTGGAGCGTTCTTCATTGGAAGCTCCTGTACCAACTGCGGCTTCAACCCCTCTGGAGGCGGTTGAAGAGCTGGGCGCCGTCTTTCTTTGCCTGACAAGAAAGACAATTTGAGCAGTTTTTATTTAAGATTATTGCCAGTTTAAGGTTCTTACCTTATTTGAAATCCCATTCGCTCCTGGGATTTCTGGGAAGGTTCCCCTTGGGAAGAAGAACCATCATCAGTTCTTGCCTTCCTCATGGCAAACAAGGTAGCTCCCCCCTGGATATGTTCAGCTATGAGCATATTTCTAAGGAAAAGATATAGACAAAAAGCAAGGTCTTTACCTGGGCTACCGTACTAGCTGGAGGGGCTACATCCGAAGGCCTTGGCAACTCCTGGGTCGCTGGAGCCACCACAACCGGCCTTTGCTCAACTACTTCCCCCTCTGTCTGCAGAGGAGGAGGATTTTCCCCCCTAGGACTCGCAGTAGTCACAGGGAGAAGCTCTTCACCCTGTATGAACATTGATTTGTCAAACATACAGAAGGAATCATAAAAAGAATGACAGAAAGGAATCCTTACCGTGGTCGTCCTTTCGACCAGAGGAACAGAGACAACCGGTTCTGAAGTCTCGGGGGCTTCAGGAATTGGGGGGTCACCTGCGACCACAAGATTTTCGATGGTCGCAGGATCTGCCACGACCACCTCTTCGGTAGTAGTGGTCTCTGCGGGGCAGCTTGGGGCATCGCCGGATGGCAGGAACGTCATCTTCTTCCTCCTCGCTCCCCTCTCCCTGTACGACGAAGAAGTGATTACAATCTGCACCTGGTAAAACAGAAGGGATGCGATATCTTACCGCCGTCTTTCTTGCGGTAGGAGGAACGCTCCGTGAAGACCCTTCCCCAAGATTTGGCCTGGCCTTCTTGGAGGCAGGACTCTTTGTCCTGGGTCTTTGGGAGACCTTCTTCACGTTTTTTACCGTTGGCTTCCCATGAGAACCTACGTTCTCACTCGGGAAAGTGGTCTCGGAAAACCTTCCTAGGAGCTTATTCACATTTTCGATGAAAATGTTTAACGCAGGACATGCATAAGATCTAAAAAATGGAGGCCAGATAGAGAATGTACCTTTCGGCGCTCCTGTTTAAGGTCGTCGCCGGCGTGAATCAGACTCTGTGGACGAGGTGATCCCCTAGGGCCCTCTACATCGGCGTTGTAGGCCCTAAGGAGGGAGTTGGTCCGCCTTTCAATTTCGGATGAAGGCAGGACTGTTCCCAAACTCAAGTCAGAATTTGCACAATTCAAAAATGGGAAAGCTCAGCGCCAAAGAAATAAATACCTTGACTGTAGTCCAGGGTGCTATCAGCCATGGACCTAATCTCCCACGCCGGATGAGCCCTTTCACGCAGAGGACTCACCCGATTCTTCACGAAGTCTCGAATGATGTCTCGAGCCGTCAATCCTTGATTGACCAAGTGAAGAATCACCTCGGCATGCTTCGAAAGCTCCGAGTTCATCGCCGGAGGAACATTTAACTCGCTCGACTTCTCCGGTCGCGAGTTTTCAAACCATAGACTACTTTCAGATGGTGGAGAGCAGTAAAACCACCTTTGGTGCCACCCGTGCACAGAATCTCGCAGGGGTGGGGAGGGATACTCCTTTTTGTCCCTCAGCCGGAAGTAGATGCATCCGGCAGCATTGGTGCTCTTCGACCACGCTGAAAAGTAGAATCGCCGGAAAAGATCCACGCTGGGATATATTCCGACGAAGGCTTCACAAAGATGCTGGAATACCGCAAGGATCAGCATCGCGTTGGGGTGGAGGTTGATCAGTTCCCACCCATAGTGCTCAAGGACATCCTTGAGGAACCGACTCTCGGGGAATCGGAATCCGCAGCGCAGGTACTCCTCAAAAACCACCAACTCGCCCTCTTGGACAGTTGGAGTTTCTTGGTCCTTCTCCGCAGGCCGCCAGTTAATGAGCAGCCGCGGAGAGAGGATCTCCTCCTTCTCTAACGCCATTAGGCTCTCCTCGGAATGGTGAATGGATCTGCTCCAGGACGCCATCTTTGATGGAGAATCAAAGGGAAAGCTCGCGATTTTGGGAAGATGAAGGCTGAAGAAAATGAGGGTTTTGTGCGGCGGGAATAATGAGGGTTTTGGCTGTGTGACTTCTTTGAGAAGACATCTGCTCTTTTTATAGACCCAAGGCGACGCATTAATGAGTAAGCGGCTCATTTCAAACGTTCCATTGAATGCTTTATTCATTTCCCATAATGGATACTGTCTCTGATGGACCCGATAAAGTACTCAGGCGTCGGATCTGAAACAAAAAGACTTCTTTGTTTTGGAAACTGAAAGTGCAAAAAGACTGAAAAATTTTCAGTACTTTTCAGAAGACGTTTTTCCTTTTTATACTTTGAACATTTTTTTTCGAAAAAATCATGTAACTCAATTTTTGACGTACTGGAATGTTTCTAATTGGGTTATGGTTTCATCGAAATCGTGTTTTAGGCTAAAACTTCGATTCTAATCGGAGTGACAGCCTGACCGAGTCCCAACTCTGGTCGCACTTTAGTTTTGGCCGCGGCTCTGAAACTGATCGCGGAATCAGGGCAGGTCGCGGTGCTTTTTTCTTAAAAGCGATTCTGATCGCAGAACTAAAGTTTCCTGTGTATGAATGGTCGCGAACATAAAGTTTACGGCTATATTTTCGCACAGAAGATGTGAAGAATATTCATGAGAAATAAGAAACTTTTATTTCTTACATTCTTTACATACAAAAGGGATGCAGTCGATCAAAACATCGACTTGCTCCGAAAGAAGTTTACAAAGTTCCCCAAGGGACATGTTGTTGTCAGTAGAATTTACACTGGCAACCCCCAGGGAACTAGCAACTATCCTAAGTCTATCTACATCGTCCCTAACAACAGACGCGCTATTGTCCCTAATCAAGTCAGAGAGTTCTCGCTGTTGCTGAGCGAAGTCCCTCTCTCGACGGAAATGGTGCGCCTCTTCTCGGGATCGATCAAGACATTCTGCTAGACGCAGAATCTTCGAGGCCATCTCCTCGGTCTTCTTCTCCAGGGCATTCTTCTCTTCCAGAAGAGTCTGTCCAGAAGGAGGAGATGGAGCAGCAGAAGGCTGATCGCTGGAGCCTCCTACCTCCTGCATTTTGCAAAAGTTAGTCATACTAACTAAAATTATCAGCAAAAGGGGAGAAGAATTGTTACCTGTCCCGGTGCATAACCCATTAATACACCCATCTTGGGAGGAAGATCACCATATGGTGGAAGAGCAACCTTCCCATCAGAAGATTGCTTCACCAACCCAATATGGCAATCATCTGAACGAGGGATAGTCACCGCTTGCCGACCAGGATGTTGATCACCCAAAAGAATGGGAGAATTGGATGTGATGGGATCTTTCTCTAAGGATAAAGGCCTAACTTGCCTAGAGGAATGAACGGGGAGGGTCAAAGGAACTGAAGGAAGAAAGAAACTTGCTACATTCTTCACATTTGTTCCACTGGAAGATCCCTCGTCGACCTTGGGTTTCTTCCTTAAGGGAGACAGAACTTCAATCGTTTGAGGCCTTTGTTCGACAATTTCCCCTTCATCACTCTCAATCTCGATGATATCGTGATCTGCCATTGGGAGGAGTATGTGAAAAGGAAGGAGGCAGGATGACAAGAAAAGGACTTAGGCGTGGAGGGAAATTGTGGAGTTTTACAAATCCAAGAGCCTGGTATTTATAGCCACCTGGGTGACGGTTTGCATTCCAGGCGCCTCGGGTTTCGTCAAAGCATTTACAATTTTACCTCGAGATAAAAACAATTCTACGGCGCTATCATTGCCCGTCACGTAATGTCAGAACCCGTCTTGGGAAACCAACCGTTTTCACTTAATGCGCCACTAAGTGGAAAAATTGAAGAGTCGGGTTAAAAATCCAATGCGTGATTTTAAAATTCGAAATAAACACGTCTCTTCGTTTTCTTCGAATTTGGGGGCTAGCTGACGAGGATTGACACCCGGGTCACTTCTAATAAACTTTTGGTTCAAGACAGGTTCGAACCAGACATGTATCTGGCGATGCAAACTCAAGCTATTTCTGAGGGGCATCACCATGAGGTCGCAAGCTTTACGCGATCAGGTCGCGGGTTTCGTGCGATCAGGCCGACAGCCTTGTGCGGTCAGAAGTTCGTATGCTATACGCGGACTGGACTGGATATCCGGGATGTTGCGCGGTCAGCCCACATTCCGCGGTCAGAACATTCTCGACCAAGGTGCTTGGAGTTTATTCGGTTATCTTTATACCAGGATATTCCAAGCATCCCGAAGATTCCTCCACGTTGAAGACCAACCGTCAGAGGTTAATATATGCGGTTATTCATGATTAAAATGTGTTAATAACCTCCGTGGAAGTTAATAGAGGTTCTTCAAGAACCGCATCCAACCGTTTGATACAGTTTTCTTCATATGGCACCCTTTCGACCAATATAAAAAGGTGGCAAAGTACATCAAATGGGGGATCAAAGACATTTGGAAGAACAAGACCCCTGAGATAAGTGAGATATAAGATATCTCGACCACTCAAACAGCCAAGTCTACGGCTAAGATTAGACAATACTTACAAGTCTCCTGTAGTTTCTTTTTGTATATTTACATAAGGAAAACCTTCGCCTGTGAGGGTTTTTTCCCTGCTAGTTTGTAAAGCTTTATCTCATATAGTGAAATCCTAACAGGACGTAGGGCTTTTACTCCCACCATCGAGGGCCTGAACCTGTATAAATCTCTCTGTGTTCCTGTTCACCATTGTTCTGCATACCTTCCTGGAGGGTCATCTTGAATGGTCTCACAATTACAAATTTCGCATAAGTTCGGCTGAGGACCCCGAGTCCGAATCGTCGACATGCGGCGCTGAGCTTCCCGGAGCACATCCTCGGGCCAATACTCGTAGCCCGCCGGTGGAAGTATCTAAAGAGGGGGGATCATCCGAGACCCCGGACGCAGAGGGGATAATTCGGCGCGATGATTGTCAAAATTATCCAAGTGCCACTCCGGATGCCATCTCAATCGGATCGGCTCCTGGACGGCGTCCCCGCTGCGCTCCCCAGAGACGAGACTCAGCAAGATCAAAGCAGCTTGGGCGTCCCCTGGGGGGCATCTCCCGAACCTTCTCCCGGGAGTAACCTCCCAGGAATCCTGGTAACAATGATTCATTCAAGACTTAAGAAAAATTTTCAATTTCTATTGCATTTCAAAATGTCTTTTTACAAGTGTCCGGGGCTTCTTCTAAGAAACTACCGGGAACAAAATCCTAAGAAAGCAAAAAGGGTCCTATCTAAGACCCAGGGGGAGGCTCATACTTTATCATTGGCGTCCTCCCCCCGGGGAGCTTCCGCCGGGGCCGGGGCCGGGGCATCCGCTGCCGGAGGCGCCGGTGCCGGGAACCTCACCCGGACGATCCGGTCGTAGAAGCCCCCGGTGAGTTGCTCCACCTCTCGGCGTGAGGGCTCGAAGAACTCAGGGAAGCTCCGGGGGATGCGGCCCCCGATCGCCCAGGCGCACACCCCCCGGTGCTCCACGAGCCCGGCCGCGGCCGCAACCACGGGGATTGCCCGGCCTCGGGCCCGGGCATCTGCGGCCTCCGGGATCATGGAGACCTGTGCGTTAAGAAAACGCACAGCCTCCGCGAGGGTGGCCGGGGGCACCTCCGAGCTGCTCCGGGAGCCTAGGCTCATGCCAAGGCTCTCGAGGGCCGAGCGGACGGAGCGGCCCACGTCCATCACCGCCCGGACGCTCGAACCCTCGAGCTCCCGAAAGGCCTCCTCCTTCGCCTTGGCCTCCTCCTTCGCCTTGGCCTCCTGCCGGAGGCGGCCGTTGACGGCCTCAGAGATGTGGACTTGGGCCCGGACCCAGGCCAGCTCCTGGAGGGCTTCGTCGCGCTGCCCCAGGTAGGTGGCAGCCCTCTCCTCCGCGTCCTTCAGCAGCCGGCCGATGCGCTGCTCAAGGCCCCAGGTAATGGCCGCCCCCTACAAACTCCAGAGTTAGAAAAAATTCAAGTGTAGGGGGCCGAAAGAAAGCGTCATCGACTTGGGTAAGTACCTGAATCTGGAGAGACTGGAGCTCCCCAAAACGATCATGGAGCGTCCCCTCCGCGACGTAGGCCTGGACCTTCCAGGTCTGCAGCCCCTCCGCGTAGCGGGCGACCTCCCCCGCGGAAAGCAGGGGGGTCTCCCGCCCGACGCCGGTCCTGTCGCGGCCGATGAGGGGTCCCCGGACCTGGGCGCCCGGCATAATCTCGGCCAGGGTGGCAGTGGTCGACGTCTTCGTCACCGAGGAGGTGGCCTCCGAGGAAGTGACCGAGGAGCTCTCGGAAGGGCTCCCTCCCCGGGGAGGAACCATCAGCCCTTTCCCCTTCCCGGGTGGGAGGGCCCCCGGGACCTCCACTTCCGGAGGGACCTCATAGACCTAGGGGCTCCCCCCTCGTCTACCGGCCACTCCACCCGCGGAGGCGAGACCTCCGTGAACCTCACCTCCGGCTTCTCTGGCTCCAAAGGTGCCGCGGGCACCGGGAGGGCCGCCACCGAAGGTGGCGAGGGGGCGTAGTCCGCCGAATCGAACGCCGCCCCGCCCACGGCCAGTCCCTTCCCCCAAGCCACAACGGGGCTCTCCGGGGGAGGGGGTGTTGCTTCCTTCCGGGCCGGCGCCCGGGTGCGCCCAGTCCCAGGGGTCTCATCCTGGGCCTTTGCCGGCATCGAGGCCGGCGTCATCGATGGACCGGGGACTTTTTGAACTCTGGCCTTCTTAGGCTCAGAGCCCCCGGCGGCTTCCTTCCCCCGCTTGTGCGATCCGGGGGTGGGGAGGGGCATCCTCTCCGGTAGCTTTAGCCCGAAGGCCTTAGCTACCAGGTTCCGAGGAGGGCCCTCCCCCACGACGCGCACAATGCGCTCGTGCTCATCGGCGAATTACCTCCCCAGGAGGTTCTCCGCCTTCTCCTGTGCCGCCGGGTACTGCCGGACTGCGAAAGGTAAGAGTTAGAAAAATTTTGTAAAATTTGTAAATGCATTGAACCAAGTAACAAAGACTTACGTCGGGTCACCGGTTTCACCGGGGGCCGTTGCTCCGGGCCCATCCCAATCCCCCTTCTCCCGCGCGAGAAGGGGGAGATCCTCAACAACATCATCTCCTCGGCAGCGTCCCGCATAGAGCGGGTGCACCAGGAGACAATGACCTTCCCGAGGAGCTCTAGCTCCTCGTCCGTCCACACCGGGGGCTTCGGCGCGGACGACCGGCTGTAGGTCGGGGCCTCCGGGGAGTACACCACCCCGTCGTCCCGGACCCGGAGGTAGAACCACCTCCGGATCCAATCCCCCCAGTGGTCCTGGGAGGCCGCCATCGGGTAATCGGCTACCCGGGACGGTAGCATCTGCACCATCACCGAGCCAAAGGGGGACTTGGGTCCCCCCTTCACCAGGTGGGAGCTCCTCGCCGCCAGCTCGTAGAAGTACCGAAAGGCTCATAGGGTGGGCTCCCGTCCAGTCGCCGTCTCGAAGAGCCATATAAATAGGCCCATCCGGACAATGGCGTTCGGCGTGAGGTGGTTCAGGGTCACCCCATACACCTTCAGAAACTCCCGGAGCAATGGGTGCACTGGGAGCCAGAGCCCCGCCTCAAGGAAGGCCTTGAAGGCCACAATCTCTCCGGGCCTGGGGCGGGGGGCTCCATCCTTCTTCACAGGGACCCGGACGTCCCCGTCCTCGACAACTCCTCGTTCGACCAGGGACTCTAAGTCCCCGGCCGTGAACTCGGACGCCCAGAGGAAGTCCGGAGCGACCTCCTCCGGGGGCACCTCCGTCATCTTCGCTCGACCCTTCGGCGCCATTAGGTTTGGTTTTTTCCGGTGGCTAAAGCTTCTGGGAATTGCAGACACCTAACGGTTCCGGAGGCTAGGCTACCGGGAGCTCGCTACCGGGAGAGGGCTACCAGGAGAGCTAAGGGTGCTGAAGTTTGAAAGTTTGGAATGAGCTCCCCGGGCCCCCCGAGGCCCTACTTATAGGCGCGAAGCGTGGCCCAGATGGGCCCCACGTGGCACTTCGCAGTACATCTGGGCCGTTGAAATTCAAGCCGCGGGCGGGAAACAAAGGGATGGGCGCGCAAACCGAGGCGCCGGTTCGAACCGCGAGTGCATTTATGGCCAAACGGCGCGGTCAGAAGCGCCCGGCATGAGAATCGAAACGTCACGGCTCCGGTGGCTTGGCCCAGAGATTTTCCCGGTGACATGTGCCATACCCTCCGGGGACTCGAGCATCGTCCCCGGGGGGCATGGGGGGCTGCTGTTGAGGGAAATCTCCGCGAGGCTAAGTCTAGGTAAGTTGCGTCACATTTGCCCGGGGACCGGGTCTCTGGTGCCTGCCCCGAGCGCCGCCTTTCGCCCGAGGACCTGGCCTTCGGTGCCGGTCCTGGGCGCCGCCTTTCACCCGGGGACATTGCCTCCGGGGTATGTCCATGGCGCCGCCATTTGCCCGGGGACCTGGCCTCCGGTGCCGGTCCCGGGCGCCGCCTTTTGCCCGGGGATGTGGCCTCCGGTGCCTACCCCGGGCGCCGCCTTTTGCCCGGGGACGTGGTCTCCGGTGCCTACCCTGGGCGCCACCTTTCACCCGGGGACATTGCCTCCGGGGCATGTCCAGGGCGCCGCCTTCCGCCCGGCGACCTGGCCTTCAATGCCGGTCCCGGGCGCCACCTTTTGCCCGGGGACGTGGCCTCCGGTGCCTACCCCGAGTGCCGCCATTCGCCCGGGGACCTGGCCTCCGGGGCATGTCCCAGGCGCCGCCTTCCGCCTGGGGACCTGGCCTCCGGTGCCGGTCCCGGGCGCCGCCTTTTGCCCGAGGACGTGGCCTCCGGTGCCTGCCCCGGGCGCCGCCTTTCGCCCGGGGACATTGCCTCCGGGGCATGTCTCGGGCGCCGCCTTTCGCCCGGGGACCTGGCCTCCGGTGCCGATCCCGGGCGCCGCCTTTGCCCTGGAACGTGGCCTCCGGTGCCTGCCCCGGGCGCCGCCCTTCACCCGGGGGCATTGCCTCCGAGGCATATCCCGGGCGCCGCCACCTGCCCGGGGACTTGGCCTCCGGTGCCTGTCCTGGGCATTGTCGCCCTTCTAAAGGTAAAGTCTTTGGTTCTTGATCACGTGTAGGTCACGCGAGGAGCACCTCGGGAATCAGCAGCCACCTGTCAAGCATCCGAGGCACCTAACCGGGAGAAGGACGTTGTTACCCCTCAATCCGACGGTAGCGTCCGGGGTAGTTTAGTCGTTTTTGCTTCTTTTGGGGCTATAAATAGCCCTTGTACCCCCTGTTGTAAGGACAAGTCATTCATTATTGCTAGAATAGCCAAACTCACAGGTGTCCTCCAGAAGCCTCTCCCCGAGAGAGCCTCCCCAACCCACTCCGGTCGGGAGCACGCCGACAGGACTAGGGCCCCCACCGGGACCCGAACCTGTATAAATCCTCGTGTCACTTGCTGTGGTTGTCCGGCGGGGGAGGACCGGTCACCAGGTCAACCCGCGCCGCGTTTTCTTCGCTAGGATCGTCCACGAAACCTGCCGGGGTATTCGCAATACCACGACAGTGATAATCTCTCAATTAAGTTTAAGGCGGGCTTCGTCCCGCTCATTTCCACACTTTGCAACTTTTCACTTCACTTGCCCTAGCTCCCTGGTGGATGCGCGCACTGTTGGATCAAGGATGCCGACTAGAGGGGGGGTGAATAGGAGGCTTTTAAAAACTTTAAAACTTAAAGCAAATAAATGCAAATCAAGAACAAATAATGTAAGCAAGGGAAAGAGAACGAACACAACGGTTTTTACCGAGGTATCGGAGACTCGCCCAGTCTCCACTAATCCTCGTTGAAGCACTCAAATCACTTGAGTCTTGCCTCAATATCCACAAAGGATATTTTCACTAGTGGTTGCTCCTTGTCCACTCCGGAAAGGCGAGCACCGATGCCTTGTACACACTCGCCGAGCCTCTCCGACAATCTCCGAACGGAGAGATCAACAGCCACGCCTCCGAACCGTCTAGGTGAGGGCGCTCACCAAGAGTAACAGGCAGCGAGGTCTTCTCTAGACCTCCAAACACGCACCGAGAAGCTAAGTATATGCAAATGCAAAAGAACTGAAACTCTCGGTGGATCGGAAAGCACTCGACTTGATCAAAAGACCAAGATTTTAAGTAGAAAACTAAAGCTCAAGAGTGTATATGAAATGCTGCTGCTTGTTGTATAAAACACATGCCCAAAGCCCCTATTTATAGCCTCAAGAAGCAAATGAACCGTTGGAGCTAGGGTTGAAAATCAGCAACTCAAACTGACAGTCAGTTTGCCTAACTGACAGTCAGTTTAGTGCACAACGGCCGACAAAATTTACGGACGAAAACTTTGCTAGTCGTTCGTGGTCGAAAAAGGAAAGCTGAAACCCACAACTGACAGTCAGTTACACAAACTGACAGTCAGTTCGACCACAGTCACGACCAAAATCAAATAGAAACTCAGTTAAAAACTCTCTGGTCGAAACCCCAACTGACAGTCAGTATGGACAAACTGACAGTCAGTTTAGTACAAAAATTTTGAGCCCAAAATACACCCTCACTGGACAATTGTCAGTTTAATCTAACTGACATTCAAACTGACAGTCAGTTTAGCAAACTGACAGTCAGCATGAACAAAAACAGAGATAACTTTAAATCCAGAAATCTAAAAGAGGTGTTTAGTAGCTTGTTGGAAAGATAATTTCAAGGGCTACATTTTTTTCAACAGAAGCAAAAGCCAGATCTGCCTAGATCTTTCTAAAAATTGCAAATACTCTTCTGCTGTCAAAAACTGAACTGAAAAACCAGATTTTTCAAATAAGTTCAAAACCAAATCCAACCAAAAAGATGCAATGCAATGACCTAGGTTTCTCGGTTTGCGTTGGAGATAAAGAGAGGACTTTCGCTACCCCTCTTTATAGTACGGTTTAAAACTAGAAAATAATTTCCCTAACCGATCATCTCCAAACACCGAGATCGGTAAAAATAAAAACTCATAATACCTTAGGTCTTTCGCATCTTCATGATTTGCGTCTTGTCTTTTTCTCTTTGCAACTTGTGCTTTTATTTTATGTCAGGTTCGTCTTGTATTCCGTGCATATCTTCCCAACGCAACTCTGTATAAAATAAACTCAATAGCACAATTAGTCCGGAACACTTTGTTTTCATTAATCATCAAAATTAGGGTTAGGCATGAAGGCCTAGATGCAACACGCACTACCTCTCTCCGGCCTCCTACCGTCCGGCGTGACCACCTCCGGCGCCTCCTCCTCTGGATAGTCTCAGGTGTCCCTCCTCGCTCTCCCTGACCTATATTATCGGCAGCATCATCATCATCCTCTTCTTCTTTAGGTTTGAATTTAGTAACCATATGTCCGGTGACGAAATGAGTCGGTCGGGGAGTCAGAGCGACCTCTCTGGCGATGAGACGCCTGGGCCAGACGTCACCTCATCTGTTGTGGCCTAGCCGCAGAAGAAAAAGGGGAGAGGCCGGAGGACATGTGCGCGTCTCGACAGGTGCGAAAAGCAGCACACAGACTTCGACGACAACGGGCTGCCGGAAGCTCTGCAGAAACTAGTCGGTCAATACCACTCACTATGCGGCAAAGTGGCGAGGCAGCGGGTGCCCATCACCACCTCTGGCTGGTGTGAAGTGCCCCGAGAGTGCAAGGAAGAGCTGTGGGAAGAAGTGCAGGCGCGTTTGACATTCCCGAGGATCGCCGATTCACCATCCACTAGGCGGCACTGATGGCAATAAATAGGGCCTGGAAGAGCTTCATGAGCCTTCTTGTCAAACACTATACGAAGCAGTCGAAGACCCCTTCAATGACTACCCTTTCATGACTCCCGAGGCATGACAGCAATTCATGGAGATGAAGGGCACGCCCGAGTTCTAGGCGCTTAGTGAGAAGGCCAAGGCTAACCAGGCGAAGAATACCCACCCACACAGTCTAGGCACCGGTGGGTATGTGGGGAAAAAGGCACTATGGAGGAAGCAGGACGAGGAGGCTTCGCAGTCTTCGATCTCCACTCCTTATGCGGAGATAACGGACGTGTGCACCAACAATTGGTGCCGAGCAAGATCAAAGATGACCTCCTCTGGAAGCGTCTCAGTGAATAACCCTGCGAACAAGGAAGTGATCGACCGGCTGGTAAAATCTCTAACTTACTATCCTCGTAACACGCATGCAATGGGCTATATTGCTAAGTTCTCCTACTGCAGGCGATGCTAAGTGCACAGGAGTCATCCAGATCTTTCATGCCTAGCAGGGAGAGGGATATCCTAACGACGGCGATGGGAAATAAGGAGCACCCGGGCCACGTGCACGGCCTAGGTGCCACTATGCCTTGGAGGGCAGGTTTCGGTGATGATGAGGAGGCGGCTAAGAGGAGAAAGAGATCCTACAAAGCACGTGACGAATGGATCAAGGAGGAGATCCTATCGGAGTTCAGGTAGGAGTTCGCGAAGATGCGGGCAATGTATGCGGAGATAAGACAGTCCCAGGGCACACCCTGCAACAGCGGACTTACAGAGCCCCAGTCTTGCCCGCTGTAGTAGCTGCGCGTCCACGCTGGGGGATTCTCATCTGGAGTCCCCTCGACGGTATTCAGTGGACTTTCTGTAGGTAATGACCGCTTTTATTTGTTAATTCATTCGAAAGTGAAATTCAATGCGTACCCTAATGTCATCTTAATGTGCACTATTTGTAGGAACCCGCCTCCTGCAAGCTTATGGTGCGGGCTGGTCTCTTCCCTATCGAAGCGTACCGTGGGATGGTGCAACCATGCACGGCGGGGATGACGATCCACGATGTCCCTCTATTTGAGGGTTTCGCACGGGTCCAGGTGGACATTGTCTTCAAACATTGCAAGGGATTTCCATTGGACAAGCCGCCAAACGACGAGATTACCACTCTCGGGGCTACTGTGCACACGTTCATGCAATGGCCCAAGAAGGACATCATCCTGGATGAGGTAATTCCCCCACCAGTTTCATAATTTCGTACTGTAATAATAGCCCTTGGAGTTAGTGACCATTACTATACATAAGTTCTTACCCCTATGCACACCGACACTCAGCCTACTAGCTAGCCGACCCCTCCTCCGAGAAGCCAGCCGACAGGTCAGATGACAAAGCTAACGCCGACTAGGAGGCAAGGCAGCAAGAAGCTGGCTTCCAAGGGAAAACCAAAGAAGAGCACGATGAAGGAGTGAGAAGAGCATGTCGTCTCCCATGCCATTCATTCTAAGGATGCCCATGGCCCCCGATACGACAATTCAGAGCATGGGTCTCGCATGCCAGAGCCTGCATGCATGGTACATGCAGAAGACAAATGAGACCAGGACGCAGCGTCTGACGCACTTCATGGTCAAGTACACCATGGCAGAGTTCCATAACGACGTCAGGACCTATTCGGTGACCTTCGAAGACCTGCACAATTTATTCAACAAAGATGCGCTCGACGTGTCAATCCTACGGTCTTGGGTGCTGTAAGTATCTACTGTCCTATGCCTATTCGTGCATATACGGATATATGTCATTTATTAATTGGTTAGTTCCGTGCAGCTGCATGACCAGATATGCCAAAGCTAAATGGGAACCTATCGGTTTCCTGGACCCCCTGCTGGTCGCCGAGGTGATGTTTAGGAGCACCACAGACTTCGTTGTCGACTACATCAAAAGAGGGTTGCTTGCTCAGGTCGATAAGGAATACATACTTGTACCCTACAACCAGAGGTGAGTGCTTTCATCAGTACTTTACCTGTAGATTAATGTCTGCATATGCACACCCCAGACTTAGATTAAATTAGAAATTCTTTACGCGTAACATGTAGGTACCACTGGATTCTGCTAGTGCTTATTCTGAAATGGAACAAGGTGTTCTACCTTGATTCATTGCAGAGGAAAGGATACGAGTATGATGGTGCGCGAGATGTAATCGAAAGGTTAACATGTTTTATGATATTCATGTGGACCTGTGTTGCATCTAGATTTACAGTCCTCAAATTGTCAATTTTGATTATTTGCAGGGCTTTCATGAACTACTTTGCTGAGGGAGGGCAACAGCACAAGCGGCGAGATGATAAGTTTGAGTGGATACAATTTCCGATACAAATTTCAACTGGCATCTGTTTTACTTTATAACGTCTCCCCAGCTAACTCTCAATCTGTACGTTGGCAGTACCATCAGCAGCCGGACGACAATACATATGGGTCCTACGTGATGCACCACATGTACGACCTAATCACCCCTTACTGGCCAAATTTCCCCAAGGTATACAACTGCCGCCCTTTGTATCAATTTGGCAAAATTTACAGCTGCATTAAGCTAATTTTTTCTGTAGCAACTCTTGCTGTAGGGGGTCGACTTCCCTTCGGAAAGCTTAGACCTTGTGCAGATTGGTTTAGTCCGAGGGATGCTCGCTATGTTTTTCATGAAACAAGTCATAGCACCTAAGGGGCTGTTTAGGGATCCGCTCGATTCGTATTAGTGTGGTCCTTACTAACTGAGACTAGTACAGTAATACATATCTAACATGCTGACTTTAAGTGTCGATTACTTTTATTTGTCCAATCTCAATTGTACATGTTTCTAAAATGTTGCATGAAACTTACAATTTGATCGATTCATTGTTTCCGTGTATGTGTCCGAAATGCCAAGATTGTGTATATCTTAAAAGCTGAGTTCTATGTATATATGAAATGAATTGCTGAGTTGTATATATGAAATGCTATTGTACAAAGGGCATGGCTAGCATGATTCCTGAGGCTAGCCACAAAAACAGACCAATCTTTAAAAAAAAAAGTTAATACGCACAGACGGTTTTGAGCTGAAAATTGTCTGTGATAAGGAGATTAATTATCACAGATGGTTTTGAGCTGAAAATCATCTGTCATACTCATACTATCACAGACGGTTTTAAGCTAAAAACTGTCTATGATAGTCTCTTTATTCCAGACGGTTTTGGTTTTTAGCTCAAAACCGTCTACAATAGTCTCATTATCACAGTGTGATAATAGATTATCACAAACGGTTTGGAGTTCAAAATCGTCTATGATACTCATACTATCACAGACGATTATAAGCTAAAAACCATCTGTGATAGTATGAGTATATCACAGACGGTTTTGAGCTCAAAACCGTCTGTGAAAGGCAATATCATAGACGGTTCAGAACCGTTAGTGATAGTACTCAGATTATCACTGACTCGAATATCACTGACGGTTCAGAACTGTCTGTGATGACTGTTTTGAACCGACTGTGATGATGTATTCTGTAGTAGTGTCCTATGCCCCAAGCGGTCAATGGATACAAGTTTTTATTTGTAGCCATTGACACGTTTACCAAATGGATTGAAGCTAAACCAGTCCACAATATTACCGCCCTACGGCGAAGAAATTCTTTCATAAGAGTATAGTGATACGATTTGGTATTCCAAATTGTCTTATTGCTGATAATGGATCTCGATTTGTTAGTGGTCTTTTTCTAAACTATTGCGACGATATTGGGACCAAAGTCTGTTTCACATCTGTTGCTCATCCACAGAGCAATGATGCAGTTGAACATGCCAACGGGCAGATAATATAAGGGGTTAAGAAACGTGTTTTTGACCACCTTAAATTGCGTTCGGGGGCTTGGGTAGATGAAATCTACTCCGTTCTATGGGCCTTACGCACAACAAACAGTCAAGCTACATGCAAGACGCCTTTCCAACTGGTTTTCGGTGCAGAAGTCGTATTGCCAATTGAAATCCAAATTGGATCTACTCGTGTGGATCGCTTTGATACTATAAATCAAAGTGAAAAATGGGAAAAAAGATATTACTCTTCTCGAAGAAAAACACAATCGAGCTTTGATTAGGTCAGTAGCATATTTATAGGCTTTGCGTAAATATCACAGTAAAAGGGTGCAACCATGTAGTCTCCACCTGGGCGACTTGATTTCAAGAAAAATTCAAAACCAGTCTAATCGCAACAAATTCTCCTCTCAGTGGGAAGGTCCTTACACTGTGGTCTCAATGCCGTGACCTGGATCAGCTCGATTAGCTATGGAAGATGGAAGAATCTCATCTAATACTTGCAATATAGACGAGCTACATAAATTCTATGTGTAAGTTTTTTCCATTCCCATTGTCAATATCTTTATATTAATAAAGTACTTCTTACATTCACTTTATGTTATGGTTACATTCCCATTTTTGGTCCTTTTTCTCTCTTCGGGTCACACCCGGGGGCTGATCGCAATAAACACTTTGCTATAATGTTTAAATGGATTCGCTGGCCAATCTCATGGTTGCATCTAGATAAGACATCTTTTTGTAAGCCGCTTCGTAACGCATAAGAGACTTACTAGAATGTTTCTGATCATTCGGGTGGCTATCAGTTAGTAACAAGCTTATGCATTTGTGTTAAGATGCTTGTTCTTGTGATCATATGATCGCATCTAGTTACGCCATCCTTTTATAAGCCGTTTCTCAATGCATAAAGGACTTACTAGTATGTCTTTGATCATTTTAACTGTGATATTCTTATCATACGACCATGATACTATGTTTTCAGTATCAATGATCGCAGGAGGGGACAAGGGGAATATAACTATAACATTCAGTCAAGAGCTTTAGCATTTTGCATAGTATTTATCACTTGGAATTCCTGCTAATCAAATGTATTTGCAAGGTATAATAACTCCTGTCAACCAAAGTATTTCTATATTCATTGTTAATCTCTCAAAGGTTACAATGATAAGAAATACATCAAGGGAGGCCGAGATCATGCAATAATTTTTCTATAAGAGGCTTGGTCTCTTCCGTAATCGTATTTAATTGATCCTCGCTGTCAAAAACTGTGTTTTCCACCACTGGGTTCAAGTCCAAATTCGAACCATGGTGATGTCTTAGTTTACAGACTATGGTAGAGGTCACTTCACTGACATCAGTCTTCAGTGCTTCATGCAGTTTCTTCATAAACTCTAGAATATTGGCAACCGAGCAAATCAGATTGAGCTATGACCAAGTTACAGGACTCAGCAAGTGATAAATCATCCTTCTTAAGATTGATAATTTCTACGTCAAATGAGTCTGCAACGTCCTTTAGTTTTGCAAAGGTATTCTTCTCAATGAGATTGCAGTTTTTGATGATTCCCTCCAGGTTTTTCTTCTCATTGAGAGTTAGCTTTGCAGTCTCTTTGGCTTTATTCTTGGCCGAATCAAGGTCGTTGATGATATGGAGTTTATCAAGGTTGATTTGTCACCTGATAAATTTATCTTCAAATTGATCCCTTTCCTCGGTTAGTTTGAGATTTAATTCTTTTTTATCTGATCAGAGAAATACACAAATTCAATATAATTTGCTCTTAAACAATTCAGAACAGCAATGACAAATTCTGCTAAAGTGAACTTATGATCAACATCGGCTTGCAATTTTTTGCAAACCAATGTAAGATTTTCTTTTTCCCCTTGGAGAGAATCATATGATCGTGTTTTCTCCTCCAAGGATGCGAGGGCTTCAGAAAGTTTTTCTTTGTTTACCCTCAGAGCTTCAGCCTTTGCAACTTCTTTATTGTTGCGCTCTTTGGCAACCTCTTTTATTAAAGCAGAGTTTTCCCTACGACAACAAAAAGTTATTATACTAGTTCAATTCATTAAAAGGACTGAAGGTAAAGAAAAATACTACTGCTTTACATGGTCAAACTCTGCTTGAGTGACCTTTAATTGCTCTATCAACAGACCAACCATGGTCGCGCTGCGAGCCAAGTTCTGAAAAAGAACAAAATCAGATATTTGAAGACAAATCCCAGATAAAATACTGAGTGGTATGGGGTAAAAATTTTACTTACTTCCATAAGATTTTCAAGAAATTTTTCAGATCCAATGGCTTGACTGGAAGAGGCCAAACCATCGCACACCTGCCTAATGTTGTGTGCTTCAGGAATCATTTCCAAAGCAGGGCGTAGAGGATCAGTAGACTGAACAGTTTCTTCGACCAATGGGAAAGCAGATGTATCTGCCTGTCCATTCATTCCCGTGGTCGCGGTTGCAGTTACGACCTCCGCTTCACCATCATTGGCGGGTTCAATAGATTGAACATCTAGAAGCACTTCGTCAATGATAGTCGCAGGGTTTTCCTCGATGTCATGCAAAGCTGCAACTCTATTTATGGTAGGTAATTCTACCATAGTAGTCTCTTCTTCTTCGACCATTGTTGGTTCAGTTTCACTTAATGGAGTAGACATTGTCACGATCGAAGGAGTCTTGTGCATCCAGTTTATAATTGAATAAGCTATTCTAAACTAAGTAATATAACTTAGGTATGAAAATATTTACCTGATACTGAGTCCCAAGAGATTTCTGGAACTCAATACCCCACTTTTGGGAGACATAAGCGAGGATAGTACTTTTGGTGCGGATCTCTTCAGAAGTTCTACTAATCTTTTCCTCTGAAGGATCAGGGGAGTTTCATCTTCCTCCTCATCGCTTCCTTCTCCCTATACAAGCAAGGTGTAATTCCCAATCGTATTTACTACAATATGAGAGGTAAGAGTTTTTACCGCCGCCACCTTCGGACCAGTTCCAGTGGCTTTGGATGAAGCCGCCCCTGTAGTCATTTTCAACTTGGCCTTAGTAGGGGTTGGAGTCTTCAATTTTTTGGTTTTGAATGTGGTTGGTCCTTTGGATTTTGGAGTTTTTTCAATTTCTTTGAAGGACCACCAGCAGGTCCTACATCATCAATGGCTCTTTTCATCCTAATCATTTGGCCCTCGCGCAGCTACACAAATCAAAATGATCTTCTTTGATTGTTGTTCAAAAATGAGACATGTACAAGTTTTCCGAAAGAGAATTACCTTTCGACGTTCTTGTATCAGGTCGTCACCGCTACCGACCATACTCTGTGGTCTTGGCGTGCCAATATCGCCTTCTAAGGTCGCGTTATACAATTTTAGGAGAGCATTTGTCCTCCTGTTGACCTCAGAAGTTGCAATGCTATTGCAGAAAACAATTAGCTAACAACATATAAAACAGATTGAAGAAAATGTATCAATCTGTGAAGGAGTTATTACCTTGGTTGTAATCCAAGGTGCAGTCTTCTATTGAACGCACCTCCCAGGCGGGGTGCTCTCTCCTCTTCAATGGACTGATTCGATTCTTCATAAAACCCTGAATCACATCTCGGGCTATCGAACCCCCACTCACCAGGTGAAGGATTGCTTGGGCCTGCATCTATAACTCATCACTGAGATCAGAGGCAGAATCTTTTTCATTGTGTCTCTCTGGACGACGATTTTTGAACCAGAGATGGCTCTCTTCGGGAGCCACGCAGTAAAACCATTGTTGGCTCCATCCATGAACGGAGTCGCGAAGAGGAAGAAATGGTTAGTCTTTTTTCACCCTCAGACGGAATTAGGCACACCCAGAAGAATTGGAGCTTTTTGACCAAGCTAAAAAATAAAAACGGTGAAAAAGAGTAATGCTGGGCAAAACCCCAACATATGCCTCACATAGATGCTGGAAACTGGCTAGGATCAAAATAGAATTGGGATGTAGATTTACCAATTCTAGGCCAAAATGCCACAAGATATTAAAAAGGAATTCGCTTTCAGGAAGACGAAAACCACAACGCAAGAAATCCTCAAAAATCACCAGTTCATTCTCATTCACAACTGGGGTTTCTTCTTCTCCAACCGGGCGCCATGAGATCAGCGATCTTGAAGGAAGAATTTCCTCCTTCTCCAAAGCCACCAGACCCTCGATGCTGCGGTGTAGCGAATGGCTCCAAGACGCCATTGGTCTGAGATCAAAGGAAGAAGAGGTTTTGAGGAAAGTGTAAAGCGGAGAGTGCAAGGAAGCAAAAGAGGGTTTTGGAGTTTCTTATGTGAGTTTTCTTCCACAGGTAACAGCTTTTAACCCACTATGCACATCTTCAACATTTAATGCCCTCCATAATGGATTTGACGGGCGCACCCAATATTTTCCTTGGGACCTATTTGAATCCGAAACAAAAAGGCACTTTTCTGGAATCTGAAGCATTGCTTTTAAAAGAGTCGTATCATTTCGGATCCGAGGGCTAGCTGTTGGAGGTTATTACCCAAGTTAGTCGCCCGTGCAATACTATGGTCGCGGAACTCTATAGCTTCAATTTTGTTGTCGCAAGAGTCCGTGGTCTCATATAATATTACCTGTGAACATCATGATTGCGGAGATAAATTCCAATATTAATACATGGCCACAGGCCATACGCGACCATGTTATTATCTAACACAATCTGGAGATTTTAGTAAGCCAAACAAAAAATTTCATTGTTTATTTCTATCATGATTTACAATGAAAATAGATACATCGGATCAGGGGTTCGACCTCGGCTTTGATTTAGAACATTTGGCTTTGATTCAGAATGTTAGTCGCTCATACTATTTTATAGTCGCAAAGACTACAGAACAAGTCCTGAGTTATCTATACCTTTTCATGGTCGCAAAGACAATGGAAAGAGACTATGGTCTCATATACCCACGAGTATTATGGTCGTGGAGACATTTTCCTACGACCATAGAGATCGTGTAGACAAGAGCAAAACCAATACATGGTCATAGCCAGCACGCAACCATGGTTATTGAAAACTCATATCAATCCTGGGTAGTGGTTGAGCTCTCCCAAACACGATCCCAGGATAAGGTAATTTCCTCACGGACGTGAAAATCGTCAAAGAAGATAAGGATGAGTGTACAGTTATGCTATAACCGCATATCTCAACTGCGCATCACAACTACTGGAAGTTGCCAACAACTGCTAAACCTTCCTTCATATTGGCACCCTTTCGATAAGTATAAAAGGGAAAGGAGAAGATTGGAGGGGGGATCCAAAAGAAAGATCGAGAGATAGGAGATTTTTAGGCTTTATAACAATCTCTCTTTGTAATTCATCACACTGATAGTAAAAGCACAACAGGAAATAGGGTTATTATTCAATCCTTTGAAAGCCCGAACCTGTATAAATTTCATGTCATTAGATTCATAGATATCGTGAATAGATGAAATACTGGTAGAACTGAAATTCGAAAAGGTTAATTAGGGTAATTAAGAATTTAGTTTTCGAAAACAAAACTAGGGTTAGTTTCGGAGCTTTAGGATCTGAGTTTGATCTTGACGCTGAAGACAAATCTGTTTAAGATAGGTAGTAGATTCCATCTATTCAATTTGGCCTGAATTATGGTCTGGCTGGTAGTATTTTAATGAAACAAGTACACATGCATACATACACATGTTTTTGCACATATGCACAAGTACATTTAAGGAAATACCTTTAAACTAGTTGGAAATTAATTTTATATTTTGGTTAAAACTTCTTAGAGAGTACTCTTAAAAATAGTTTTAGAGTTGAGACAAAATGAAATTTTTAGGGTCAGGTTTTTATAAAACGAAATTTTTAGACTTTATTTTTGGGATGTTACAAACCTGACTACCTGTTTTGTCAGAAGATTCAGATAAGGAGACCCATTTTTTCTCAAATCGTCAGATCTCTTGGTGAGTAGTCTACCTTTTTCACTTAAAAAAGAGATGCTACTAATCGTAAAGGGTTGTCTCTTATACAGAAGTGCACTGCAGCCATTCATTTGTTGACGTATGGCTCTCCTGTTGATGTTGTTGATGAAAACGTACGGATTGGGGAAACCAGAACAATCCAGTGCTTGAAGAAATTTGTTGGAGTGATCGACAACTTCGGCGAGGAATATCTCCGACGGCCAACCGACGAAGACATGCAACGCCTATTGCAACAAGGAGAGGCGAGTGGTTTTTCACGAATGTTAGGAAGTATAGATTTCATGCATTGGGAATGGAGATATTGCCCAGTGGAATGGAAATGACAATTTACTCGTGGTGATTATGAAGTCCCGACCATTATACTAGAAGCGGTCGCCTCCCAGAACCTTTGAATATGGTGTGTTTTCTTTGGTGTTGCTAGGTTGAAGAATGACATTAATATGTTGAATTAATCACCCTTGTTCACTGACGTTTTGTAGGGGCGAGCTGCTCAAGTTCAATACTTTCTCAATGGAAAGCAATACAACATGGGATACTATCTAGCAGATGGTATATGTCTAGAATGGGCTACATTTGTAAAGATGATACCCCTACCCCAGACAGACAAATTCAGGTTGTTTGTTCAATATCAAAAATGAGCGAGAAAGGACGTGGAGCGAGCATTTAGAGTTCTACAATCTCGGTTTGCCATCCTCCATGATCCTGCCCACTTTTGGCAACACAACTCTCGTGAAAATCATGAAGACATGTGTCATATTGCACAATATGATTATTGAGGGTGAGCGAGACTTTGATGACGCACTCTATGATTTCAACGAAGGTCATGCGACTTCTAACGTAACACCGCCTCATATCCAACATGGTGCTCCACTTGTTTTTGCTGATGTTATTGAGTACATACCGAGTTTAAAAGTGATTTTATTGAGTACATTTGGTAGCGTTTTGGAGGTTGCCATAGCAACTAGTTGTTATTTTATCGTATTTCTAAAGTTTTTAATTAGTACGTTATGGTAAATTTTAAGTTTTAATGTCCGAATGTATCCAATGTCCTATGTTTAATTTTATGTTTAATATCTAAATTTAATAAAAATTGTTGGGGGAAATCCCGTGTCTCTGAGCGATCTTCGGAGTGGGCTCCTGAGCGCCTGGGTCCTTTGTGCGGAGACGGTTCCCTGGGCCTCCGGGCCCTGGGTCCTGTGGGATCCCCCAAGGGCCTGGTCCTTCGTGCTGAGACGGTTCCCAGTGGGTCCCTGGGCCTCGGGCTCCCGGTGGGTCCCTATGGGGCCTAGTCACCCCGTACCGAACACCACGATACGGAACAGCGCTCCCTTGTCACAACTTCCCAGGATTCAGTTGCGACCAAGAAATGAGTATCACAACAACCAGCTAGATACATAAATAGTTCACAAAACATTACAGGTTCACAGCCAATGGCACTAGGGCCTTACATAAATAGCACAACGAGGTACAAAATAACCTTTCAAGTTTTTACCAAAGCGCGGAAGGAGCGGAACTCTAATCTTCTCCCACAGTCGCACGACGGGGGTACGCGACACTTAGAAGCTTGGATCACTCGAAGAAGTCTTCAAAGGGCTCAAGCTCACACTCATGAGAGCCCAAGTCACTGGGTTCTTCAGCTTCTGATGGAGTAAATTAGTCACGGGTGAGTACAGGGTACTCAGCAAATCACCACTTAACAAATGCAAGTATATATAGATGAGGGGCTCTTAATAGATGAGGGTTTTGTCTCATATATATAAGAATAGCATAGATTCTCAAACAGGGTTGAAGAAAAGAGCTTTTAGCTTTGAAAGTGATACTTTGAAATCTTAAGTTATACTTTAGAAAATGTTATATGTGGGGGTCTCCCATGAGTTACCACTTTCATTAACCAATATTATGAAATCATTCCAAAAGTTACTTCTGCTGAAACCCATGGATAAAATCCACTACGAACAGACTCCTGAACCTGGGAGTACAGAGTATCTGATACTTCTTTTACACTTTGCAAAGGTGTACCTCTTTTTAAATCCACTTCTTCACTCGACTTTCAAGTCGGGCCAACTCCATGCTGCTTATACGCATGTGACAAGGCTAAGATCACACAACGGTTTTGCAATCTAGTATTAACAGTATCCCCGCCAGGTAAATAGACAGTTAAGTCTCAAGTACCGTTGTGGGTCCTCCCCACTGCCTTACTTCCTAGCCTTGGCCGATGTCCTCGCAAGACATATGACCTATGATTACAGCCGCGCACGACTTAATTCAGGCGTAGGGCGTCTTCCTTCTATCCACCTGATCCCCTCATTATTTTTCTGATCTCACATCACTCATGGCCGAACTGCGGCCCACCAGTTTCCACGCGAGAAATCGGACCGACATACCATGCAGGGGACTGTTAACACCAAGAAAACTACTAGGTTGCGCCTGTCCCATTCCAGGCAAGTGGTTGGTACGTTTTCAATTCGCATAGAGACACAGCACAAGATTTTCATCCTTATGAATCCATAGTGAGGAGACATCCACATTCCCATTGTGCACACAGTGGTCAACCAATCAAATCATCCTCACTACCAATTCCTATTTCACATTTTCTTTCACAAAAAGGGGTTTTCAACCATGTTTATCATGTAATTGACCATTTAACACTTAACACATGTATTTAAGCATAGGCATAATTCTAAGCATATGTCCTAGGGTGACAAGGATGCATGAAGATTCAATTATAAGGGGGCTTCACAGACATTTAGGTCATATCTATTCACATTCTTCAAACATAATTCTCATTTGAATATAAAGCATGCATATACTTGGAAAACAGTTAATCTACATTTCAAAATATTGGGAGAGACATGATCAAGGGGTAGGTGACTTGCCTTGATTTCCCACGACAAAATCTTCTGCAACGTCTTCGATCGGCTGCTCCTCAATCTCCGGATAAGCGGTTTCTAAACGCGAAAAGCACACCGACCAATCAAACATGCATAAGTATGAGACTACAAAATGCAAGACCTAAATCCTAATAAGTCTAGATACTGCAGCCTAAAAATTAGATTCGATCAAGGTTGGAAAGCTGGAATTCTGAAAACTGGGTATTTAGGGTAAAACTGAAAGGTATTATTTTTGAAAACGGCTAAGAATAAAGAAACAGAGTTTTAGGGCTGGAATCTGAAGTGGTGCCAAAAGGAGAATATGTGTTAGGGATGTATAGTGGTAGGATGGTTCAGACGAATTTGGGTTTGGAGGTAGGATGAAGAAAATCACTTTTGGCAAGATTTTAGGGAAAAACAGAGTAAGAAATTGATCTGGAAAAAGGTGGAAATGAGATCCGAGACTTGGATCTGAAAGAAAACTACAGATTTGGAAGGTTGGAACTGAGACGAATCCGATGGTGCAGACGGATCTTCGATTAGAAGCCTCTACACTGGAGTCGACAAGATCAAGACGAGAGTACAACATTGCATAACACAGCAAATCTGAGATCTGGACAACGGATGGAAAACAAAACACAGATCTTGAAAGAAAATGACAAGGCGAACAAAACGACGTGGTCATATTTTCAATCGAAGCACCCTAGGGCTGAGAACGACACTGCATGTCACTGACACTGACACATAAACACACATGCACACACTATAGCAGTGTCTAGGGTTGACACTGGCCACGGCCACGGGCACAGGCGGCGCACAGGCACGCCGGCGGCTAGTCGGACCTTGGCTGGGGTTGAAACTTGAGGGTTGTGAAGTTGGGACGAAGGGGAAGACAATGGCGAGGTGGGATCGGCCGGCGACGCAGCCACGACGGCTCTCCACGGCACGGCCACGGCTACGACGCGAGCTCACTGGAGATGACGAAGTGGCCGGAGAAGCTCGGGGAAGTGGTGGGGATCTGCTGGAGATGGTGCAATAGGAACGAGCTGCATTCTGTGTAGAAGTGTTGGAATGAGCTGGTTTCACCCATATCATTGCATATATGGAGTGGCATAGAGGTGGTAGCTTGTGGAAGAAGCAATCTTCTAAGGTGTAATGCATCTAACAGGGGTATTTTGGTCTCTACACTATGTTGGTAGTGAAATGGGTGAGGGTAGAAGTCAAAATGCACATAAAATATTACTTTTGTCATGTCTAGGGGTTTGTTTGGAATTTCTAAAAACAATGGGGGCTAAAATGCAAAGTGCACATGCATGGGAACCAGAAATTCCTGGTTACTTGTGCCAATTAATGAATTTTCTATGCATTTAGGAAATTAAAACAAATCTCATATGCATAATTTTAAATAGAAAGGGTGTTATTTCATGTGAGGAATTTACTTCGTTTTATGCATAAAATCATGATATGATATATTTTTAAATATGCATGCATGAAGATAAGATGGGGCAGATGATTTGGGAATTTACAGATGAAACGAATTAGCTGATCAGGAAGAGATAAAAGAAATTAGATGAAATTGGAATCAAAAGGAGCTGAAATTGGGATTGATCACTACTACAGAATTCATTATCACAGTCGGGTCAAAACAGTCATCACAGACGGTTCTGAACCGTCAGTGATTTGTCCCTTCACAGACAGTTATAAGATCAAAACCATCTGTGATAATCATAATACACAAACTGTTATAACATCAGAACCGTCTGTGATACTCGTAATACACAGAATATTATAACATCAAAGCCGTCTGAGATACTCATACTACCACAGACGGTTATGACCTCAAAACCGTCAGTAATAATATGAGTATCGCAGATGGTTCTGACCTCAAAACTATCTGGGATACTCACATTATCACCGACGATTATAACATCAGAACCGTCTGGGATACTCAATTATCAGAGATGGTTATGACCTAAGAACCGTCTGTGATACTCACATTATCAGCGACGGCTTTGAGGTTATTGTCATTATCGGCGACGGTTATAATCTCGGAGCCGTCTGTGATAGTGTCCTTCTCACAGATGGTGGTAATGTCAGAACCATCTGTGTAGTAAGAGTATCACAGACGGCTTTGAGGTCAAGACCATCTGGGATACTCACATTATCAGAGACGGTTATGACCTCAGAACCGTCTGTGATACTCATTTATCACAGACAGTTATGACATCAGAACCATCTGTGATCAAAACCATCTGCGAGGACGGTTATAATCTCGGAGCCGTCAGTGATAGTGTCCTTATGACAGACGGTTGTAATATCAGAATCGTCTGTGTAGTAAGAGTATCACAGACGGCTTTGAAGTCAAAGCCATCTGTGATAGTGTCATTATCGGTGACGGTTATAATCTCAGACGGTTTGTAAGATCAAAACCGTCTGTGCATATTAATATTATTTTTAATAAATTTCGTTTTTTTTGTGGCTAGCCTCAGGAATCATGCTAGACATGTCCTTTGTACAAATAGCATTTCATATATACAGTTCATTTCATACATGCACAGTACTCAAATATATATAGCCTCATACATGCACACAACTTAGAAACATGTACAATAGCATATCATATATACAGCACAGAACTCAGAAATATGTGCAATTGAGAGCATTTCATATATACAGCACAAAACTCAGAAATATGTGCAATTGAGATTGAACAAATAAATGTAATCGACAATTAAAGTCAGTATGTTAGATGTACAAATAAATTAAGGCCACACTAATACGAACCTTGCGGGTCCCTAAACTTCCCCTTGGTTGATATGACCTCCGTAAGGAAAAACTCAGCGAGCATCCCTCAGACCATACCAATCTGCCGAGGGTCAAAGCTTTCCGAAGGGAAGTCGACCCCCTACAGCAAGAGTTGGTACAGAAAAAATTAGCTCAATGCAGTTGTAAATTCTGCCAAATCGATACAAAGGGGAGCAGTTGTATACCTCAGGGAAATCTCGGCTGTTAGGGGTGATGATCAGGTCATACATGTGGTGCATCACGTAGAACCCACATGTATTGTCGTCCGGCTGCTGATGGCACTGCCAATTTACAGGCCGAGAGTTAGCTGGGGACACATTATAAAGTAAAACAGATGCCAGTTGAAATTTGTACCGAAAATTGTAACCACTGAAACTTATCGGCTCGCCGCTCGTGTTGTCGCCCTCCCTCGGCAAAGTAGTTCGTGAAAGCCCTACAGATAGTCAAAATTGGCAGTTTGAGGATATTCGAAATTGACAATTTGAGGACAGTAAATCTAGATGCAAGACAGGTCCACATGAATATCATAACCTTTCGAATACATCTCGTGCGCCGCAATACTCATACCCTTTCCTCTGCAATGAATCAAGGTAGAACACCTTATTCCTTTTCGGAATAAGTGCTAGCAGGATCCAGTGGTAGCTACATGTTACACGTAAAGAATTAATAATTTAATCTAAGTTTGGGGGTGTGCATATGGAGACACTAATCTACGGGTGAAGTACTGATGAAAGCACTCACCTCTGGTTGTAGGGTACAAGTATGTACTCCTTGTCGACCTGAGCAAGCAACCCTCTTTTGATGTAGTCGACAACGAAGTCTACGTCGGTCCTAAACATCACCTCGACGACCATCTAGGGGTCCAAGAAACCAACAGGTTTGCGCTTAGATTTGGCACAGCTGGTCATGCAGCTGCACGGAAGTAACCAATTAATAAATGACATATATCCGTATATGCACGAACAGGCGTAGGATAGTAGGATACTTATAGCACCCAAGACCGTAGGATTGACACATCGAGCGCATCTTTGTTGAGTAAATTGTGCAGGTCTTCGAAGGTCACCGGGTAGGTCCCAACATCGTTATGGAACTCTGCCACGGTGTACTTGACCATGATGTGCGTCGGACGCTGCGTCCTGGTCTGGTTTGTCCTCTTCATGTACCATCCATGCAGGTTCTGGCATGCTATCCCCATGGTAGAAATTGCGGCATCGGAGGCCATGGGCATCCCCAAAGCGAACGGCATCAGAGCTGGTGCACTCTTCGCACTCTCCTTCGCCGGGCTCTTCTTTGCTTTGCCCCTACTAGCCAGCTTCTTGAATGGCTGCCTCCCAGTCGGAGTCAGCTTCGTCATCGAACCCATTGGTTGGCTTCTCGGAGGGGTCGGCTGGCTAGTAGGTCGAGTGTCGGTCTGTGATGTAAGAACCTACGTATTAGGACACTAACTCCGAGGGCTATTATTACAGTATGAATTATGAAACTGGTGGGGGAATTACCTCATCCAGGATGATGTCTTTCTTGGGCCATTGCACGAATGTGTGCACCGCATCCCCGAGATTGGTAATCTCGTCGTTCGGCGGCTTCTCCAACGGAAAACCCTTGCAATGGTCGGAGACACTGTCCACCTAGACCCGTGCAAAACCCTCAGATAGAGGGACACCATGGATTGTGGCCCCCGCTGTGCATGGTTGCGCCATCCCACGGCCAGCCTCGATCGGGAAGAGACTGGCCAGTACCATAAGCTTGCAGGAGGTGGGTAGCTATAAACAGTGCGCATTAACATATTGAATTTTACCGCTTTTCACTTTAGAATGAATTAATATAGAAAAACGGTCATTACCTGCAGAAAGTCCACCGGATACTTTGGAGAGGGCTCCGTCTGCGAAGACCCTGGCGCAGACGCGTAGCTACTATGGTGGACAAGAATGGGGCTCGGTAGTTCCGCTGCTACAAGGGGGGTGCCCTGGGTCGCCTTTCTTAGCTCGTCACACATGGACCGCATCTCCGCCAACTGCTGCAGGAGTGCTTTGTCCCGAGCAGCGAACTCCGATCGTATCTCCTCCTTGAGACATTCATCGCGGGCTTTGTGGGATCTCTTTCTCCTCTTAGCCGCCTCCTCATCATCAGGGAAACCATCCCTCCAAGGCACAGTGGCACTGAGGCCGCGCACGCGGCCTGGATGCTCCTTGTTTCCGAGTGCCACTGTGAGGATATCCCTGTCCCTCCTCGGGTTGAACTCTCGGGATGCGGCCTGGGCACTCAGCATCACCTGCAAGAGGAGAACTTAGCAATACAACCAATTGCATGCGTGTTACGAGGATAGTAAGTGATCGTACGATCTTACCAGCCGGTCGATCACTTCCCTGTCCGCAAGGTTATTCACAGAGACGCTTCCGGAGGGGGTCATCGTCGATCTTGCTCGGCACCAATTGCGGGCGCGCACGTCCGTTATGCTCGCATAAGGACCGCCGGCCGAAGACTGCGAAGCCTCCTCGTCCTGTTTCCTCCACAACGCCTTCTTCCCCACATACCCACCGGTGCCTAGTCTGTGTGGGTGGGTATTCTTGGCCTGGTTAGCCTGGCCCTTTGCACTAAGCTCCTGGAACTCAGGCTTGCCCTTCATCTCCATGAACTGCTGCCATGCCTCGGGAGTCACGAAAGGGTAGTCATTGAAGGGGGTCTTCGACTCCTTCACATAGTGCCTGACAAGTTCACGCTTTAAGTTCCTCCATGCCTTGTTTATTGACATAAGTGTCCTCCAGCGGACGGTGAACTGGCGATCCTCGGGAATGTGAAACGCCGCCTGCACTTCTTCCCACAGTGCATCGTTGCACTCTGGGGGCACTTTACCCCAGTCGGAGGTGGTGATGGGCACCCGTTCCCTTGCCACTTTGCCACATAGTGAGCGGTACTGACCGACAAGTTTGTCCGGAGCTTCCGGCACTCCATTGTCGTCGAACTGTACGTGCTGCTTTTCCCGCCTGTCGAGACGGGCGCATGTCGTCTGGCCTCGACCCTTTCTCTTCTGCGACTGGGTCACGTTCAACGCGGCGACCTCCGGCCCAGGCATCTCATCGCTAGCGAGGTCACTCTGACTCCCCGAGTGGTGCATTTCGTCACCAGACATATCAGTTCCTAACATAAGTGAAAGAGAGAACAATTTAAGTAAATCTGAAACTAATAATTCTATAACAAAGGCGACAGAAATGGTGGGAAGGCGACGGAGGTGATCGCGTCGGAAGGTGGGAGGGTGATGGAGGTGATCGCGCTTGACAGTGCAAATGCGACAGAGGTGATCGCGATAGACGGTGGGGAGGAGATGGAGGTGATCGCGCCGGACTGTGGGGAAGCGATGGAGGTGATCGCGACGGACGGTGCGAGGGCGGAAAGAGCTAGGGAAAACAGTGGCAAGAAATGAGCGGGACAAAGCCCGCCTTGAACTATGTACCGAGTAGAGATTATCACAGTCGGTCCTATATTCACAACCGTCTGTGATAATATTATCACAGTCGGTTCTCAACTAAAAACCGTCTGTGATAATCTCCATAGTGATAATTTCTAGATAGGTTATCACAGACGGTTTTGAGTTTCGAACCGTCTGTGATACTCATTTATCACAAACAGTTTTTACTTGAGAACCGACTGTGACTGCACAAACGCACGTTAAGAACTCGAAGCGCCAGACACTGTTGGGAATATCACAGTCGGTCCTACATTCACAACCGTCTGTGATAATATTACTACAGTCGGTTCTAAACTCAAAACCGTCTGCGATAATCTCCATAGTGATAATCTCTAGAGAGGTTATCATAGACGATTTTGACTTGAGAACCGACTGTGACTGCACGAATTCACATTAAGAACTCGAAGCGTACGGCTGATTACCTTTAAAGTATAACCCTTCCTGGTGATCCATATGCACGTAATTGGTTTCGTCGGTGTCTTCACTATCAACCTGTACGCCATCTCCAAATGGAGGCATCTCATCAAATTGATTGTATTCCTCCTCGTCTATGACATTTTCAACTCCAACAATCCTTCTCTTGCCATGAAGGATGACGTGCCACTTCTTATTGGCCGGGTCAGTGACATAAATGACCTGAATGGCTTGCTTCGCAAGTATGAATGGCTCATCTTTATAAGCAACTCGATCGAGATCCATAGAAGTGAAACCGTAACTGTCAACCTTAACACCCTGTGGGATTTGGACCCATGTAACACCCTGAGTTTAGGGGTGAAAACTTCCTTTTTCATGAACAGCATGCATGCATATATCTGTAGTAGTAGCCATATCATTATCTTTATCAAGCCCTAAAATTTCCAAATTTATTCCATAGACCCAAATCAAGATCAGATTACTCAGATGTGATTTATTAGTTACCCTGAACCTAAAAGTCTTCAGAAGCCAGATTCAATTCCATCTCTAAATCCCAAATTTGTCAAAACTTCTGTTTTCGAAAACAGAATTAAGTTAATTACCCTAAATACTCTGAACTCAGATTTAGCCAAATCTTGATCTAATTCAGAGCAGATTATTCTTAAATTATGATCATGGGTATGCCAATACCTTAAACCAGAAAGTTGGCAGCCAGATTTCATCATCTAGACTCTTTTCACAAATCAGTCCAAGAGATATCGCAAATTAGTCCTTTATCTGATATCTGGAAACCCAAAAAGGTTAAAATCTTCAGATTAACTCCAAATTCAGAATTTCTTCAGCAAATCTCTTCTAAATGCTATTTGATACAATTTTTCCTTCTGTCCAAATTACAAAATCACATCCTAAAGACCAGAATTCGAAATCGATCGAAACTCAGATTTCAATTACCCTAAAATACCCTATTTTCAGTTTATATCAAAAACTATTCAAATGTGCTAGATTTTATCAAATATCTTTACCAAATATTTTGTTGAATATAGTTTGCCAGATCAGTGAAATCAATTTCAGTTTAAATCTTCCAAATCTCCAGATTTACAGATCAGTCCAAAACTCAAAATCTGAAATTGCAAATCAATCCAATTCGACCAGAGCTCTCAGCTGATTTTCGACCAGAGCCTCGCCGTGCTTGTGCACCGTGTTTGCTCGTCGCCGGCCAAGCTTCACTTGCGCTTGTGGCCGTGCATGCTTGTGTGTACGTGTCCTCGCTTCAGCCCTCGCCGTGGCAACGTCGACGAACAGCCACCGCCCCCGTGCGCGACCAGCAGCAGCAACCACAGCTTTTGTCAGCAACTTTTGTGCCGCGCCAGTTGTTGTCGCCACCGCTTGCTCCAGCTAGTGCTAAGTCCCGATGAAGCGACAATGTGATCAGCTGCAGAATCGTTGTCGCCGTCACATCACCGTTCATCGCTGTTTCTTCACCGCTGTTGCTTCTGCGCCCAACCAGTCAAATCCTTGGCGCCAATCTCTTCACTGTCCCCTCTTCGCAAGCTTCGCCATGCCTATTTAAGCACCCCTGTACCCAGCAGCTTCTTCATACTTCACCGGAAATCAGCTAAATCCCAGATCGTTCTGTTTTTGTTTTCTTCTCCGACGAGCCGTCGAGGAGGCTCACGGTGCCAGCACACCCTACTGCATCAACCTTCAAATTGAAGCCACCAGTGAGTTCCTCTTATCCTTCTATCTGTGTGATAGCATTTAATTGCTCACCAGTGACCTCTAACGCTGGCGATCACCGGAATTCCTGATTTGCCCTGTTCCGGCAATTTAGCTTTATTTATCCCAAATTAGCCTTCGAATCTATAGACTAAATTGATCAGTGAACTGAGTGTAGCAAGCATGTAAGCTCAGAATCCTCAATTGAACTCAAATTGAAGCTTTTCCCAATTTTGAACTTCATCAGTAACTGGCTCACGTCGCCAGGCCACACTGGCGATCCTCCAGCCAAATTGACGTCGGCAGTAGCTTACTCGTACCCCTCTATCACTCCTTGAGCAAGGAATTGAGTTCAATCGACCTGTATCAAAAATTCCCAATTCCAGTGCCTTCTTCTCCGGCGCCAGCCACCGGAAAGTTTTTCCCAGCCGTTTCAGCCCTAACCACTTTGTCTAGTGTGTGTGCCTTGAACTCCTGAGCATTTTTGTCTTCTAGCTGGACACCTAGATCGGTCTAGATTAAAAGTGATAGCTTTGCCAAGATCTGTGTCCAGAACTATTTCAGTGCAGTGAGTTCACCGCAGTTCATCACCGGATTTCTTGCCGTCCGGCCATCCTCAGCCATGGATCCTGTTATGTTTTTTGTTCCTGTTACCTAAGCCTACCTCCTAGACAAAGTTAGCACACCAGTTGAGCCCTTGAACAGCATTTTATGCTAAGCCCTAGTTTTTGACATTGTCAGCATTATGTCAGTGCATGCCAACCAGTGGCATTGGCCTTGTTTACCCACTTCTGGTTGTGCAATTTGAGAACCACTTTGTCCACTGAATTTGTAGAGTTGTGATCTACATTTCTTCTACTACCACAACTTGAGATAAGCACTCTAGCTTTTCTTAAAGCTATGTCAGAGCCTTGATCCGAATGTCAATCTGCTGACATTCGCTGTTTTTGAACAAACCAGCCATAAAATTTATGTCCTTATTATAGCCTTGAAACCCTAAGAACATCTAACACCTATCCTTAGCCCAGATTCCTTGAAACTCTAGAATCTCGACTCAGTTCAGCTTGCAATCCAAATTTTCTCCAATATCGTTCAGTTATTCTTGTTAAGCATATCTACATATAAATCATAAAACATTTTGATGTAATAAGTAATCGTTGTGTGTTTGTTTGTCGCCGAGCAGATCCAGAAGCTGACTTTGAGGATTTTGCTGTTGACCCGTCATCAACTGATGTATCTTACGACGCGGAAGGCAAGTCATATTCTTAGACATCTTGAACCTATATTTTAAAAGTTGTTATAATATAACCTTGAATATAGATAATATTGCATGTGAAAGATTGAGAATGGTTGAATTATGAATTGGCAGTACTAGACTGGTTATCTGTGAAATGTGAAATGAACAAGTTTTGAGCCATGAACTATTATATATGTATTTATATGTATTCATGAAATAAAACCCCTAGCCGTGACCAGAATTTTGGTATGGATGGCTGTAGCACTGGAGGTGCTAAACTGCAAAGGATAGCAGGCACGGAAGGTGCAGGGTTGTGGATGGTCTGGTCACTGGCATATAAGGACTAGAACCTTGTGTTGTGCGTCTAGTGGCATGAACAACGTGCTAACCGCAAGCCTGGTATGGGACAGGCCTGAACAAGTACTTATGTGAATCGTACATGAAACCCCTGCATGAGATGTGTAGTGATGCACGATTTACACGGAGTATGGCTCCCACACATATCACTGAAGGTGATCTTGCACGCTGACCCAGTAATGGGAATAAGCAAAGGGGTGGAGGTTTGGGTACAACCTGCCACAACTGTGGTTCGCGGAGACCCACAGGGTCAGGGGTGAATTGTGAGTGAAACATAACAAAAGTTCTTGTTATCTCCACCTTGCCACTCACAGTATGAAGTGAGCCAGGGGTCCAATCATTTTGATAGGAAGGGCTTGAAAGTGGAATATCTTGCCGGTAAATTGGTACCTCTCTGCAGAGTTAAAAACGTATTCGAATACTCCGAGCTCCCGGGTTTATAGGAGTCTGCTGCGGTGGATTAAATCCACGGGGTGTGACACAAGTATATTTCTAAATAAAATTTGTTAAATCAAGATTACCCAAATGACATGTGTTGTCATGATAAGGAGTGCTGCCGTGGGCTGTCGTGTGTCGACGTGTCGCGGTAGTGCTATAATCTAGTGAACATGAATAGTAATGCTATGTTATGAAAAGTGCTGCCATAAGATGAGATGAGATGAGATATGAAAGAAAAAGGTTATTTTATAAACATCCATAATTCTTGACTAGTCTAGGTTCATATCATCACTACTATATGTACTACTCTTACCTATGACTTGCTGAGTACGTAAGTACTCACCCTTGCAACATACAACTCAGTAGATGGAGCGTACCCTGATCAAGATGAAGGCATGGAGAACTTTGTGGATCCAGAAGGAGGAGAGTCAGTTCCGCCAGAGCCCTGATGAGTGTTGTTCTACCGTCAACTTCTTTTGTGGGAGGGTCACCTATCTTCTGCTGTGTAGTTATTATTTTGCTAAACCTTGAATTTCGTGAAGGCATTGTAATCTCTTTATGTAATATTAAGACCAGCAGGCCACACTGCTAAAATATTTTGTAAGTTACTCTGTTGCAATGTAATATACTCTTGTGTTTGACTTATCCTGGGAAGTCAAGGGTATGCATATATGGGACTAGCTGCAGCGAGCTAGGTCTCCACGGGAGTAGTTGTAGTCCCAGTTTGGGGGCGCAACAACCCATCGGCATCGAAACAGGGGAATCTTGAACAGTATGTAATCGAGCTCCCAAATTTCTTCAATGAACCCGTAGTACGAGTTTAATCCATGTACTACCCTTGTTGGGCCTGTCTCGGTGAACTCCTCATGGAAAGCTTCTACGCTCACTCCACTATTTTGCACAGTACTCTTTCGATCTTGAGCTTTCGGGTAAAATGTGTACCCATTGATGTCGTATCCCTGCCATGTCTGTACAGTAAACGTGGGCCCTTTTGCCAACCTTTTAAGGTTCTCACTTGCGGACTCTCCGGTGATTCGCACTTTCATCCACGCGTTGAATTGACTGTTATGTTGTCCCGTGATCCAAACCTCGGATCGATGATGATTGTCTTGTCTAGCATCTCCTTGTGCTCGTCGATGTACGGAGACACCTCCATCATGTGTTGCAAGACCCAAAAATGAGCTTTTGAGTACATATCGAAATCAGGACTGATGGCTCTCCGTCCAATAGTGCCAACACCACCAAGCCTCCCCTTGTGACGAGACACAGGAACTCCTATTGCTTCTACCTCGGCCATGTAATCGACGCAGAACTCAACAACCTCTTCCGCTGCATAACCTTCGACAATGCTACCCTAGGGCCGAGACCGATTCCTCACGTAGGCCTTAAGTACACCCATGTACCTCTCGAATGGATACATATAACGTAGGAACACGGGTCCGCATATCTTGATTTCTCTGACAAGGTGGACGGTGAGATGGACCATGATATCAAAAAACGACGGAGGAAAATACATCTCAAGCTGACAGAGAGTTTGAACCACCTCCCTCTGCAGATAATCTAGTCCATCGGGATCAATGACCTTGCAAGAAATTGCATTGAAGAAATAACACAGCCTCGTGATCGTCTCTCTGACCTTATGCGGTAGAATACTCCGGATGGCAACAGGAAGCATTTGTGTCATCAACACGTGACAATCATTAGATTTCATACCCAGCAATTTCAAATCGCCCATGGACACAAGCTTTTTCATATTTGCAGAGTAACCCGATGGAACTTTAACACCATAGGGACACTTACAGAGTTCTGTCCTCTCAGCCTTGCACAAAGTGTAGCATGCTGGGGGAGGTATATACGGCCTTTATCGTCCTCTCTCGGTGCTAGCTCGGGCCTGATTTTCATTTCGATCATGTCACGCCGCACATTGACGCCATCCTTTGTCTTCCCCGGAATGTCCAGCAATAGGACGATTATACTATCGCAAACATTCTTCTCCACATGTATGACATCAATGCAATGACGAACCTCTAAATGCTCCCAATACGGTAATTCCCAAAATATCGATCTCTTCTTACAAGTGTTCTTTGTGCGGGGTTTCAATTTACGACCCTTTCCAAACACAACGTCTATGTCCTTCATCCGTGAGTAAACTTCTTTCCCGCAAGTAGGCTTCGGGGCTGAATCATCTTCCTTGTGGCCCTCAAATTCCCTCTTCCTCTTATGATACGCGTCATTCTTCGGAAGAAACCTACGGTGACGCATGTACACTGTTTTCCTGCAATTCTTCAGCCACACGCTCTCAATCTCATCTTCGCAGTGGGGACAGGCTTTGGCTCCTTTCATAGTACGGCCCGACAAATTTTCAAAGGCAGGGAAATCGTTGATGGTGCAGAATATCATAGCACGTAGGATGAAGGTTTCTCGTTTGTATGCATCCCATACCTGCACCCCTCGGTTCCACATTGTTAGGAGATCCTCTATCAATGGTGCTAGGTACACATCAATATCGTTTCCAGGTTGTTTTGGTCCTAAGATAAGTAGAGACATCATGATGTACTTGTGCTTCATACACAACCAAGGAGGAAGGTTGTAGATACACAAAAGAACCGCCCAAGTGCTATACCGACTGCTCATGTTACCAAAAGGATTAATTCCATCAATACTCAACCCGAACCTTATATTCCTCAATTCCTCTCCGAAGTTAACAAATTTCCTGTCAATGTTTCTCCACTGTGAAGAATCAGCTGGGTGTCTCAGCTTTCCATCGTTCTTCCGGTCTTCCGAGTGCCAACGCAATAATTTTGCCTCTTTACGGTTTGCAAACAAATGCTGCAAGCGGGGAATGATGGGCAAATACCACAACACCTTAGCAGGATGTCCTTGCTTTATCTCAGAGCAGCCACCGTCGTCGGTTCGGTCCTTACGCTTATAGCGGGATGCCCCGCACATCGGACAAACATGCATATCCTAGTAGTCGTTACGGTAAAGGATGCAATCATTAGGGCATGCGTGTATCCTTTCTACTTCCATTCCCAAAGGACACAACAGCTTTTTCCCTTGGTAGGTGTTTTTTGGCGACTCATTTTCTTCCGGGAGCATGTCCGCCAAAAGATCTAACAGTGGCGTGAAACTCTTGTCGGTCCAGCTGTTGCTTGCCTTCAATTTTAACAGTTCAAGCACAGAAGCCAACTTTGTGTACTTCGACTTGCAACCAGGGGACAACGGCTTTTCTGAGTCCTCAATCAAGCGCTTGAATTTGCCAAACTCCCTTTCACTGTAATTTCCTTCCACATCACGCAACATGTCATCTAAATTGTCATCCTCTGGCATATCCTCATCAAAGTCGTTGTTGGGATCCGACATGTCCTGTTCGTCAACCTGAGTGGCACTTGTTTTTGCAGTTGGCTCTTCTCCATGGTGGACCCAACACGTGTACCCCTTTTTGAAACCACGTCGGATCAAGTGGGCGACAATTTGAGATGAGTTGGTGAACATCTTAAGATTTTGGCAGTCTACGCAAGGACAGTACATATATGGTAAACCCTTCTTCGCCATGTCTTGCTTAGCAACCTTTTGGAAATCTAAAACACCTTTCATGTATTCCTCACTCACTCGGTTGTCATTGTACATCCAATCTCGATGGACCATCTGCAATTAATTAAATTCATACACATGCTAATTAGTAATACTCTATGTACGTTCGACACGCAATAAATTATAAATCTAGCTAGCTAGTGTTTGATGTGGAGTTTGCGGTATAACTAGTTAACTACTCTTGAACTGCAAGCAATTAGTTGGCGGCGTGGATAACACACAACATAGAGCAATTAAATAGCTACAGGTCGAAAATGAGTTACAAACAGGGTTTGCTACCGTAGCTTCCCCTCTCTCTCACTCTAATTTGGTCAATCAATGGAGATCGAATGAAGTAATGTGTATGCCTTAAGACCAAGTACCAACCTTGGATCTTCAAATTTGTTGCCCCCAAATGCTCCCCTTTCGAGATATTGCTCTTCCTTGCCCCAAATCTCTTCCAACTGGACAGTATGTCGAGCAAGATTGTGGGAGTAGCTCAAAACATCCACCAAAAGACCTTTTATACCATACCAGGTTCAATACAGACGGTTCTATATAATACCGTCGGTAATATCGGTCCATTTTTTAAGAACAGAATATCACTGACGGGTTTCACTCTACTAAACCGTCCGTAATATCGGTGCGTTTGTGTAGAACTATGACAGAAATATCACAGACAGTTTTGACATATAAACCGTCGGTGATAATGAGAATATTACAGACGGTTTCGAGATCAAAACCGTCCGCTTTACTATCACAGTCAGTTTTTACTTCAGAACCGTCTGTGATTATCACAATTGGTTTTTACTTCAGAACCGTCTGTGATAATTATAAAATCAACTCTTTGCTCTACTATCACAGACGGTGATGAGATCCGAACCGTCTATAATATCCTGGATTGCTTGCAGTCGAAACGTTCGACTAGTTGAATTGTTCCACTTTTTTTTTTATATTTGGTTCTATCTTATTTTCAATGTTAGTGTTTAAAAAAATCAACATTGAGACTATTTGGTTTTATCTTGTTTTTCATATTTGTTGTATATATATGTCGACCTGTGGATGTTCAAAGAATGTTGAGAGTATTACAGTCGATCCCTAAATTAAAACCGTCTGTAATGTTACTATTAGAGACGGTTTTGAGTTAGAAACCGTCTTGATTGCAACAGTTTTTCTTGTTAATATTTTCACACAGAACATCATTTGGTTATTATCAGTTACATAATCAATCGAAAAGCCAGATATATATGAAAAAAATTTCTTATTTCTTACAATCTTTGCATACATAAGGGATACAAGCGACCAAAACGTCGACCTGATCCGAAAGTAATTTACAAAGTTCTCCTAGGGACGTATTGACATCAGTAGGATCTACACTGGCCGCCCCAAGAGAACTAGCAATGGCTCTAAGCCTATCTACATCATCTCTCAGCAAAGGAGTGCAGATGTTCCTTATTGTATCAGAGAGTTCTCGCAGCTGCCGAGCGTAATCTCTCTCCGAACGGAACCTGCGCGCTTCTTCGCGAGAACCCTCATAGCACTCTGCCAAGTGCAGAATGGCAGAAGACATCCCCTCAGAAAGCTTCTCCAACGCCTCTATTTCTTCTTGGAGAGTTCTGCACAAGGCAGCTTTCTCCTCCTACACATGCATGGGTTAGTTTTGAAAGACATAATGACCAGCAAGAGAGGGTGAAGATGATTTCCAAGCTTCGGAGTGGATTTGGACGTGGAAGTGTGCATCTTACCCCAGAAAGTTGATCATCCAAGAAAAGCTGATGATACAAAGGTGTTGAAGAGGGGATATTAGAAGGATTGTTGTGGATCTCCAAAGGTGGAGTCGATGCAACTGGAGGGGTTGCAAAGGGCAATGTGGCAACACAGGCCTCAGCACCCTCTAGAGTCTTCGCTGCAGCTGCACTGGAGGATCTTTCATCATTTCTGAGTCTCTTCTTTGGAGGGAGCATTTCCTCAGGCACCTGTGGATTTCGAAATGCATTTGTTTCGAGGTAATCAAGTCATAAAAGAAAGATCTACATTAAAGTTTCAGAGAGGACTTACTTTCTGAAGATCCTGATCGAGTTCATTCCTTATCTCTTCCTCATCACTCTCAATTTCAATAACCTCATTGGAATCTCGGCTCGCCATCAAGGTGGGAGTTGAGAAGGGAATAAAGACAGGGATTTACGAGCAGAATTCCTAAAAGACTTAGCCAAGAATTTGTAAGTCTTAAGGATTGAAGAGCCTCGCTATTTATAGAACCAGAAGGTGACGGTTCATATGCGCGGGTGCCTCGAGTTTTAAAAAGTGCACTACTGGTTTTCAAGGTCAATAAATTCATGATAATTTCTTGGGAGATAAACTGCAACACGGCGGAACATTGCCCACTTAAGAAGTTGAAGCGTCAGATTACATAATTCGATGCAAATTAAATTTTAAGTAAATAATTAAGTCTCTTCATCTGCGCAGTTATTAGGTGCGGTTATCCACGATTGCATGTTGAGAACTCGAAGCGTCGGACACTATTGGCACTATCACAGACGGTTGGGAGATCAAAACCGTCTGCTTTACAATTACCGACTGTTCTGATGTCCAAACCGTCTGTAATATGACTATCACAGACGGTTGGGAGATCAAAACCGTCTGCTTTACTATTACAGACTGTTCTGATGTCCGAACCGTCTGTAATATTCCTGGAATTTTGAACCGTTCGACTTCTACAAATACTTGTTTCCTCCCTGGAGGTCGAATCGTTCCACTTCTTTTTCTCCAAGAACGTGCGGGAAAATTGGAAAATTGACATAAGGACAAATTTTTAATTAATTTTTTCATCATTAATGAAAAACAAGCTATTTATATAATTTCCAAGGCGACGCTTCATGTTCCTAGGCTAGTGCGCCGCGCAAACATCAAAACCCGAAATGACACAACACACCGTTGAGAATTCGGAGCGTCGATCACTGTTGGGACTATCACAGTCGGTCCTTACATAAAAACCGTCTGTAATGTTACTATCACAGACGGTTTTGATTTAAAAATCGTCTGTGATATTGAAAGAAGTTAATAATTGAAGTGTAGGGCTATCACAGTCGGTCCTTATATAAGAACTGTCTGTAATGTGAATGTCACAAACGTTTTTTTAGCTCAGAACCGTCTGTGATATTCAAAGCACATTGAGAAAGTTGACATAAGAACAAAATATAAAGAAAGAGGGAACATAGCATGCAGTCCAAGAACGTGCTGGAAAATTGGAAAGTTGACATAAGAACAAAGTTTTCATTAATTTTTTTTATCACTTACAAAAAAAAGTAAAAATACAGAATGCTAGGTCAAGGAGTGGTCTTAGCCTTGGCTGCATCTTGAATAAAGTCAGTTTGACTTGCAGCCAGGACGCAGGACTCCTCCAGCGACAAGTTGTCCTTCTTAGGATCAACTACTACTGTGTCGAGAAGGCCTGCAACCTCCCTCAGCTTCGCGATGGTATCCTTCATAGTCAAACCGCAGCCAGCGATGGTCATATCCACGGCTTTCTTCTCCTCCCGAAGACACCTCGTCCTCGCCCTAGCATTGTCACCATCCGTATTCATGCGCTGGAAGAGATCGTACAGGTCAAGCCGTAGCCGAGTGTGCTTGTTCGTAAGGAGCTTGTGCTCCTCCTGGAGGGCCCTCAGCTTGGCTTTCACCTTGCCCGAGTCTTCCACAGCTCCCCTTCCCTGTACAAATCAACAGGTCAAGAATGTACTGAACAGGGATTAACAATACAGGGGTAAGTTTAAAAGATTGAGAGTTCTTACCGGGGAGAGCGAGGCTGACGATGCCATCGAGGATGCCATTGGCGCAGAGAAGAAGCTAAGGAGTCAAACAGTTTGAGAATTATAAAAACTTGTAAAGTAAATGACAATTATTCCACTGTCAAGTTATTTATAGAACTTCCAAAGCGACGCTTTGTGTTGCCAAGGCGCCGCATGCGAAGATCAGAGACAGAAAGTATATATACCACAGTCACAGTCGGTTCTTTTTCAGTCAGTTTTGACAAAGAATTCGAGGCGTCGCCAGCCGCGCGCGAAGTTTGAGATTTCACTTTTTCAGTCGGTTCTTATCTCAGAACCGTCTCTAATACTACACTATCACAGTCGGTTCTTAACTCAGAACCGATTGTATATATCACAGTCGGTTCTGAGTTCAGAACCGTCCGTGATATTCTAGTTATCACAGACGGTTCTCAGTTGAGAACCGATTGTATCTATCACAGTCGGGTTTTAGTTCAAAACCGTCTGTGATAAGTAGACTATTACAGACGGTTTTATGTTCAGAACCGTCTGGTTTACTATCACAGTTGTTTTTGACATCAGAACCGACTGTGATAACTGAACATATTCTCCCGACAGGCCTTCGCAGATGGTTTTTCATTGAAAAGTTCATAACCGTCTGTGATGTGCCGTCCTGGATGTCTGTTTCTGTGGTAGTGGATTAATCTGAGGGAAAGTCTGAGAAAGGGGGGTGAAAAGTCGGATTTTCGGGGCGTTACAGTCCCCAGGCCTCCAGGCCCCAGGTCCCGCGGGATCCCTGAGGCGCCTGTGTCCGTCGTGCGGAGACGGTTCCTGGCAGGTCCCTGGGCCTCCGGGCCACGGGTCCCATGGGATCCTCATAGCGCCTGGGTCCTTCGTACAGAGATGGTTCCCAGTGGGTCCCTGGGCCTCTGGGCCCTGGGTCCCGCGGAATCCCCTGAGCGCTTGGGTCCTTTGTGCGGAGACGGTTTTCGACGAGTCCCGCGGGATCCCCGGAGCGCGTACGTCCGTCGTGCGGAGACAATTCTCAACTGGTCCCTGGGCCTCTGGATCCCGAGTCCCGTGGGATCCCCGGAGCGCGATCCTTTGTGAGGAGACGGTTCCCGGTGGGTCCCTGGGCCTCCAGCCACCGGGTCCCGCGGGATCTCTAGAGCGCCTGGGTCCTTCATGCAGAAACGATTCCCAGTGGGTCCCAGGGCCTCCGGACCTCAGGTCCTATGGGATCCCCGGAGCGCCTGGGTCTTTTGTGCGGAGACGGTTCCCAGCGGGTTCCTGGGCCCTGCGTCCATCATGGGGAGATGGTTCCCAGTGGGTTCGTGGGCTCTTGGGCCTTGGGTCCCGTTGGATCCCTCGATACTTGGGTCCTTTGTGTGGAGACGGTTCCCAGAGGCCCCTAGGCCGCCGGGCCTTGGGTCCTGTAGGATCCCTGGAGCGCCTGTATCCGTCGTGCGGACACGGTTCCTGACGGGTCCCTGAGCCTCTGGGCTCTGGGTCCTATTGGATCCTGAAGGGCCTGCGTCTGTCGTGCGGAGAAGGTTCCCGGTGGGTCCCTGGGCCTCCGAGCTTTGGGCCCGCGGAATCCCCCGAGCCGGTCCCATGGGACCTAGAGCGCCTGCATCCTTCGTGCGGAGAAGGTTCCCGGCGGGACCTGCGGAGATGGTTCCCGATGGGTCTTTGGTTCTCCGGGCTCTAGGTTCCATGATCCCAGAGCACCTTGGTCCTTCATGTGGAGACGGTTCCCGATGGGTCTCTAGGCCTGTCCTCCGGACCCCGGGTCCCACGGGATCCCCGGAGCGCCTGCATCCGTTGTGGCAACACGGCGTGTAGTAGAGAAGATGAAGAGACGATTAACGCAGTATCAATCAATAACAAACTAACAATAAAATATTTTAAAAACTTACTGTCGTTATGGATTAAAACGACATTAAATCTATTTAAATAGAGGGTAACCATTATATTTACCCAACTATTGTAATTTGTTATAGTAAATTAGATCAGGGTATATAATAGTTATTTTGGGATGAACGTAGAATAATGTTTTATATAGATATAATGGGTGTAGAATATATATTAGCATTATATATATATCGTTGTCCGGGACAATTAGTCATTACACATCATCTATTCTCACTAGTCCCATTAATCATCACGCCAAATCTAAAAGGCAGGGTAGGATGGTAAGCATGAACCACACCTTAATACATGAGTGTAATGCTAACACTGCACTCTTATTCTTTTCTAAATACTTATGGGCGACAGGACCCACATGCCAGTGGGTCCTGACAGTTTGGCAAAATTTGTTGGTACACAAAGAGTGTTCCCGTTTCATTACCAGCCCTCACTGTACACAGTACGCAGCAAGCTAATAATCCAATCCCCCGTCATTAAAACAGTATTAACTCACTCACGTGGAATTTGACGACTCAAATCCAAAGCCAAATCCCCATCCACATACAGGAAAACTCATCCATAATACTCATACGCCTCTTTGATTCCCCTCATCTTCTTCCTCCCTCCCACTGCCCAGATCGGAAGCTTCGATCTGGCTTAATTGCTTCATGAAGCAGGGAGGAATCGGGAGCTAAGCAGCAGCAAGCGAAATTGGCCGGCGGGGGGCGGCTGAGGCTGTCGGGGGCCGAGAGAATGGGGCTGATCTCGGGGATGGTGATGGGGGTGGTGGTGGGTGTGGCGCTCATGGCCGGGTGGAGCCGCTTTATGCAGCACCGCAGCCGGAAGCGCATCGCCAAGGTATAGTTTAGTTGGTCAAATCACTCTAAAAGCAAAGCAAATCAAAGGTTCCTGCTTGCTTGTGTGTGTATATGTGTGCCACTTCGTTTTTTCTTTTTCATCTTTGCTGTTGCTGGTAAGTTACAGTCACTAGAGGATGCAAGAGTTGCAGTCGGTAGGGGGGCATGATAATTGTTTTCTTGAACCGGAAACATGAATCCATGTACCGAAATTGTATATATTTTTGACCGATTACATGGAAATATGTCAGTTAGTTTTTACAATCTCGGATTTGGGTGTATAACAACATTCTTCTTGAAGTAGAGATGGGAGGACTAAGTCAACTCTTCAATCTGCTAGTTAGTTTATCCGGGTTTTTTTTTAATCCAGAGATCATAACGGAAAATTAACATTTCTTTAAAAAAATATTGTTAGGTGTGCTTTTGGCTGTCTTGGCAGATTCTGATTAGGTATCTTTCTTTTAATATAATAACAGGCTGCAGATATAAAGGTCCTTGGGTCTCTTGGGAGGGATGATTTGAAGAAGCTGTGTGGAGAAAATTTTCCTGAATGGATATCGTTTCCGCAGTTTGAGCAGGTTATTATGCACTGATAGTCTGATACATTATTTTAATTTGAAATATCTTCATTTTATCCAAGTAATTTAGATTGTTTTGAGTCAATGTTCGGTTGTTGGTGCCAGGCATATCAGATGATTGGTTCGTTTCATCTTTGCAAATGCAACAAAGTGCTTGTCTTTATGTGGTAAGCTGTTGGGGAAAACAAGCCTAGTTAACAAACTGAGAACATGTTCATTGTCTTTCTTTTGTTTCTCTTACATGCAGTTGACTTTGGTCATGAAATTTGGTAGATCTTCATAATATATGACCCTCTGCATATTCTAATTTGTTCAGAATTTTTGAGAACTCAAAGCCATCAGGCGGAGCTTGAGCTCACTCGAGCATAAAATTGAGTCCTTTGAACTTTAAACTGTTGTTGAGCTCACTTGAGCCGATTTTGAGCTTGACATCAAGCTCTAGTCCTAGTTTAAATGAGCTCGAGCTTGAACCAAACTGTGCTCTTGTGAATTTTGAACTGTTCTTGGACTTGTTGGTGCCGAACTCAGATATGTTTGAGCTCGAATCCTAGGAATCGATCTTGATTCGAACTTGAATTGACCCTGATTGGGTTTGTTCGAGTTTAAGCTGATTGACAGCCCTAAACATGAGTGCTAGGTTAAAAATAATGATACAGTAATATAATTTCTGTGGTGTAAGACCAACTTGGAGACTTCTACACAACCATTTTATTAACAAATATTTTGACCAATGAAGCCTCCTTTAGTTTGTCTGTGGTAGTTTTGGTCAATTTGGTAAGTGTTGGACCGGATATGGCGATTGGGGGGGTTGAATCGAATTTAGATTAGAAATTTGATGCGCAGCGGAAAATGAAAACAAAGTCAAGAAAAACCAAGAGAGAGAAAGCGCACACCGATGTTTGCGGAGTTCGGACTATGCAGCTAGTCCTACGTCTCCGCCTAGTAGATCACATTGTTAGGATTCTACTACCTTTTCTTTTATCGTGGCCCCAACTAAGTAGTAGATGAGTCTTTACAACTTTGAAAATTAGTTTGGATACACCCGTACGTCTGACACTGCTCCAATCAATGTCCAGAGTAAGTGCCAGCTCTAGATAATGATTGTACCACTCAAGAAGCAAAGAAACAATGTGGAGAGGGATAATGAGACCTCTGGTTCCGGTTCCTATTTATAGCCTAATGTCAATCTTCATGTTTAAAATCGCACAGTCCAGCTCGATCTTTAGTTGAAAATCCATACGTAGTATATTTGAACCGTGGAGATCGTACTTCGATACATGGCCTTCTCCTGGAGATTGGACTGTTCCGCTCAGCCTGCAGTATTGTTGTACATCGAGAAACTCGTCTGAATTGTATGATTCTTCTTAATGTCTTGCATGTGGGACCAGGCCAAGTTGTTTCATAATTCTTCATGCTTGCTTATGTACATCATGTCTCGTATAGGATGAATGCCGTGCACGCGAACCAATATCATTACCTCAATTTGTACATGTTGTTTGCAAGATTTCAACCAGTTATATTTTTTAAGATAAATGTCTATTTACGATCTGTTTGCTGTATTTAGTTTCTGGTAAGAAGATGTTGAAAGCTAGGCCAATGTTGAAATCATTTGTAAGCACCTGAAATATATTTGCAAAAACGTCACATAGCACAATTAGTATAATTGCATAAATTGGAAAAACATCTCATAATTATCAAATATGCATACAAATAATTTTATAATTATACTGGACATTTTCTCACAGTAAGCATGTCTACTTTGCTACAACCAACTAATAGCAATATACCAATTTGTTGTTGCCTGTTCAGTATGTGCTAATATCCTGTTCATCCATAACATTATATAGGTAATATATAGATTATTAAAATGTTATCACTTTTGTTGTATATGTATGTAACTAAGTTTGTGTTTTCCTTTTCTTAAGAGAGGAATTGTTGTGTGCATAGATTATATATAATAGAGTTTGAAGGAAAGAGAGAGAGGGAGTGAGATAAACAGGGTAGAAGATTGACTTTTTATATCTTTTCTTGCTTCTAGCAATAGCAGCATCACATAATATATAGCTAACAATTGTACCCTAAACAATTTGAATTTAAACTAATCCTATTTGAATAGAAAGAGATAAATCCTGATTTAGTAAGAGATCAAATTAATTGAATTTAAACTAATTCTATCTGAATAGAAAGATATAAATCATAATTGAGGAAGACATTTATCCTAATTTAATTGGACTAGGCCTATCCATAGCAGGAATTCATGTATATTCCTCAATAATATATCAGAGGAATTACTATTGTTTCCTTCAGATGCATTATCACTTTTCATTGTTTCTGCAGGAAGTCTTTAAAAACTTTGTTCATTAACCACAATGAAAAGTAGTTCTACCAGAGTCTTAGTTGAACAGTAAATATAAATGATAGTTCAATTTTGATGCAACTCTTGGCTATGTACATTTTTTGGGATTATACCCAGTTTCTAAAGAAACCGGATTTATGATCTCAATTACAACCCAAACGAGCACGGCTGAAACTTCTGGCTCTAGAATAAAAAACAAGTCACTGCCCCTGGTTCTGTAATAACGTGATTGATGGTAGTAAACTTTTTTACTTTCCATTGCCCCCTGTACCACACCTGGCAACTATTGGAGTTGGCTAGCAAGCACAGGGCAGTGTGGTAAGGTTGGGCATTTGATTCGCACCGCTTGCAACTAACTATTTTGCATATCACAAGCCCAGCGACAAACGTGCATACTATGTTATTTTGATCTTTACGGTGTAGGTTTTTGAAGATGGATCAATAGTGAAGACTAGATTGCCAACCAATGTAAGGATCTGCAATCATTGTAATTGCCCAATCACACTCTAAGTTTTCAATCCACACCGCCACGCACGAAGTTGACGCACGGATTGGTTGTTCTCGAATAACCACCTTTGCAATCACCAAAAAAAATCACAAGAGCAATGGAGGAAAAAAGTTTCATTCTCTCAAACAGAAACAGGTTTTTTTGTGTTTTTCAAATTGAACTTTATTGACTAAGGCCAGCTGCTTGGGTTTATATGGTGTCTAGTGGGCACAAATTAGGTAAAACAGAAAATGTAAAGAATTGCTAAAACAACTTCTGACCATGGATCTTAAATCCAAGTGCTTCTCCCCTTGGACCTTGACTTGCGGTGGCCTTGATTTCGGTTTGCTTTTCAATTGGGCCATCCTCTCTCACCTCCTACTGGCCTACCTCATCATGTATGGCGGCAACAAATAATGCTCTTCCTTTTATGGTTAAGTATGTAACTCCATCTCCTCTTCTCCTTTCCTCTAGCAAACTTACCTCCTCAATGTATTGAACAACAATCAAGGTAGAAGATTTAGGTCGTAGCACATCCTCATGTAAATCAATAGGAAACTCAGTGGGGAGATAATTTACCTGTTCTTGTAGTTTCTTAATACAGTTCTTTGTACTTGGACCCTTTTATTCTTCCTTCTCTTGCAAATATGGATCCTTGTCCTCTTGTAAATTTGACTGTGGTGGTGAAGTGATAGAGCTTGGGATTTCCTCACCAACCTCTCTCTAGGATAGGAGTCTTCCTCGACTCGGTATCATTAGACCCAAAGTAGGGAGATAGGTCCGCAATGTTGAATGTAACACTTACACCATAACTCTCCGAAAGCTCAAGCATGTGAGCATTATCATTAGTCCGTGCAAGTACCTGAAATGGTCCATCTCCATGTGGCATAAACTTAGACTTTAGTTTTGGAAATCTGTCTTTCCTCAAATGGAGCCACGCAAGTTCACTCGGTTCAAACACCATCGTCTTCCTGTTTCTATTTGCACTTGTTGCATATTACTTATTTATCTTCTCAATGTGCTCCTTCACTTCTCATGGATGCATCCATGTTACTCTGTTCTTGTAATGTCAAAGGCAACAAGTTTATGGGAGCAGTGGTTTGAAACCATAAACAACCTCAAAAGGACATATGTTAATAGTTGAATGAACTGCTCTGTTATAAGTGAACTCCACATGCGGTAAACAGTCCTTCCACTCTCTCAAGTTCTTAATCATGGTCCTTTGCATCGTGGATAACGTGTGGTTGACGATCTCGGTTTGCCCATCGGTTTGTGGGTGGCACGTAGTAGAAAATAGCAGCCTTGTGCCAAGCTTATCTCACAAAGTTTTTCAAAAGTAGCTGAGGAACTTCACATGACGATCTAAAATGATTATTCTTGGATACCATGCAAGTGAACGACTTCTCTAAAAACAAATCAGCAACATTTGAAGCTTTGTCCCTCTTATGACATGATATAAAATGTACCATTTTAGAAAACCTATCAACTACCATAAATATTGAATCTCTTCCTCTCTTAGTCCTAGGCAACCCTATAACAAAATCCCTGATAATATCTTCCCATGGTGCACTAGAAAATGGCAATGAATTTTATAAACCATGGGTGTTGAGTTTAGATTTAGTTTTGTGACATGTGACGCATCTTCTCACGAAACGCTCCACATCACATCTCATCTTTGGCCAATAGAAGTGGTCAGCCAGAATACATGTCTTTTTCAAGCCAAAATGCCCCCATCAAACCACCTGCTTGTGCCTCCTGTAACAATAAAAGACGAACAGACAAATCTGGAACACATAATTTGTTAGCTATAAATAGAAACTCATCATCCACATGATACTAATTCCATCCTTTTCTAGCGATACACTTAAGCATATTGTTCAGAAAATGCACGATCATTCACATACAAGTCTTTCAAGTTATCTAATCTAGGCACTTTAACATCTAGTTGGGACAGCAAAGTATTTCTTTCAGACAATGCATCAGCTACTAAATTATCTTTATCTCTTATGCTTGACAATATATGGAAAAGTTTCGATAAATTCAAACCACTTAGCATGTCTACGATTCTGCTTACTCTGATTTTTTAAATGTTTTAAAGATTCATAATCAGAGTGAATAACAAATTCTTTAGGCCATAGATAGTGTTGCCAAGTTTCAAGTATACGAACTAAAGTATATAATTCTTTATCATAAACAAAATAGTTCAATGTAGGTCCATTGACCTTCTCACTAAAGTATGCAATTGGTTTACCTTGTTGCATGAGCATACCTCCTATTCCAACTCCACTAGCCTCACATTCTATTTCAAATGTCTTACAGAAGTCTAGAAGAGCAAGTAATGGTGCATCGATAAGCCTCGTTTTTAACTCCTGAAAGGCACATTCTTGTGCATCTCCCCACTTGAAAGTGACGCCTTTCTTGGTTAACTCAATGAGCGGGGCTGCAATGGTGTTGAAATCCTTCACAAACCTACGGTAGAAGCCCACAAGTCCATGAAAACTCCTCACTTGGCTCACATTTGTGGCTGTCGGCCACTCCTTGATAGATTGCACTTTGGATTCATCGACTTAAATCACCTATCCATCTAGAAACACAACTCGATTGGCGCAAAAGGTGCACTTCGTGAGGTTAGCAAATAACCGTTCCTCTCTAAGGACAGCAAGTACTTGTCTAATGTGCCCAACATGATCATCTATTGTCTCGCTGTAAACCAGAATGTCATCAAAGTAGATTGCCACAAATTTTCCAATGAAATGCCTCAAAATATGATTCATCAAGCGCATGAATGTACTAGGTGCATTAGTTAAACTGAAAGGCATCAATAATCACTCATACAAACCATACTTAATTTTGAAAGTAGTTTTCCATTCATTTCCAGGTTTCATTCTTATTTGGTGATATCCACTTCTCAAGTCTATTTTGGAGAAGATAACATAAACACTAAGCTCATCTAGCATATCATCTAATCTAGAAATAGGATGATAGCAAAAACTTTGTGGGTAAGCACATTCTCCATGCCCTATCTTTCTTAGGCACCAAAATAACAGGAATAACATAAAGACCAAGACTTTCACATACATAACCCTTATCAAGTAGTTCTTGTACTTGTTTTTGAATTTCCTTGGTCTCCTCAGGATTTGGTGCAGTTAGGTGGGTGGTTGGGTAGCACAAAGCCAAGAATGAGGTCGATCTGGTGCTCTATACCGCGCATGGGTGGAACACCGGGTGGCACCTCCGCTAGGAAAACATCCTTAAACTCCTACAATACACTAGAAATAGCACGAGGAGGAGAGTTTAAGTCAATAGTAGACATAAAGGATTGCTTGTGCAAGAGTACAAAGAATGCGCTTTTTAGGTTCCTCACCTCTCAAATCAGATTTGGTGGCTAACATAACTAAGCTCTCCTTTTTTTCAACTCAATTTTGGCGTGTGGTTCTCATTCTTACTTTTTTTTGTAGCTCACTCACAACTTTACATTCTGGATTTATTCATTTGAGTTCATCCGCCACAATTTCTGGAGTCATGGGATGAAAAGTGTACTCCTTTCCCTTGTGCTTCAATGTGTACTTATTGTACTTATTGGAGCGACCGTTGTACTATGTATCATGGTCATACTACCATGGACGCCTTAAAAGTCAGTGGCAAGCCTGCATGGGTACAACATCGCACTCTATAACATTGACATACCCACTAATAGTAAATTGAATCTTCACCATATGTTCCTTTCAGCTTCCCATAAGAATTTAACCATTGCATACGTAGGGATGAGGATGTTGCAACAATTTAAGTCCAAGTTTATCAGCTAATTTGCTGCCTTCGTCAATTGTAAACTTGCATACTTTCCCTTCAACCTTTCAATGGGACTGGAAGAGATTATGCTGTTGCCCCTTCTCTGCTGCAACCATGTGAGCACTAAGCCCTTTTCTCACAAGACACTCATTGCTCATAAAATACCCCCTCTTTGCTAGATTCATGCTCCTCGTCATCATGCAACTCAGGCTCTTCTATCTCCCCTTCACTTGCTGATTCATACTACACTTGATCATTTACAAGCATCGTGTGATTGTTTGGACACTGGGAAGCAATGTGTCCTCTCCCAAGGCATTTGAAGCATTTAATCTCCCTACTCTTTGATGTGGAACCCACCGAAGAAGTGTAAGAGCTGCTAGTTTCTTTATTCTCCATGGTTTTAGATTTCCCTTTAGTGTAGAAGCACCATGGGCAGAACTAGATGTGCTATGGCCAAAGGAGAAAGAGGGGGTTGGGTCACCTTAACTGCTGGTTTGGTACCATGTGGGGGTGGTGGACAATCGGCCTGAACTTGCATCTTGGTTCAATTGCCCCTCCGCCTTGATTGATGTGTCAATTCAACCACGGTGTCAAATGGCTGAAACTCCACAATTTTTTGGATGTTGCAGTTCAGCCCAAACAAAAACCTTGCCATGGTTTACTCCTTTGGTTCGTGTAAGTTTGCACGAATTATCACCTTCATCTTCTTGTAATACTCAATAGATCGCGACCCCTGGATGAGGTGCTATAATTTGTTGAAAAGATCCCATTTGTAATATCTTGGTACAAAATAGCGTCTCATCTCCTCCATCGCTCTCCAAGTACTCACAGGGTACTTTCCTACCTCTTTGTCTTTATGGAACTGATCGCACCAGATTAACGCATAATCATTGAATTTAAAGGAGGCAAGATCAACCTTTTTGTACTCATGATTAGTTGTGGACGCGAAAGATCTTCTCAGCCTTCATTTCCCTGTTCAGATAAGCTTCGGGATCTGAACTCTCATCAAACTTTGGCATTTTGAATTTGAATTGGCCAGATTGCTCATCATCATTATGGTCACAATCACGACCAAGCTGTCCATGTCGTCTTCCTCGACGATAGTCACCATCACGGCGGAGCCGATAATGACCATCATCCTCATCGTCGGACTCAGAGTGAGAGTGAGCACTGTGTTGCTTACCTTGACGTTGCCCACGGTCGAGTGGAGGCTGTTGAGCATGAGGGGCAGGGCGGCCATTGAGAGCCGCCAACCTCGCCCGCTTCCTCTCCGCATGCCTTGAGCAAAAACACGTGGTGTACCGCCATTATCTTCTTGGTGGATAGCTCCATCGTCTTGCCCACGTTCACGTAGGCGATGATCAATGCTTACAACGAGATCCTCCTTGATGGACTCCTGTAGAAGCCCATGTTCTCATTGAGCTCTTGCGCAAACAGGTCGTGCATAGCTCATAAGTCCTTCAAAGTAACGGGCGCATCAAGATTGCCCTCCTCCAATGTAGCTGCATGTTGTTTTCTCTTTCCTACCATGGTTAGTGAAGCAAAGAAAATAATGTGTGGATAGGACAGAGTGTAGAAATCTCATAACCTCACCTCTTACCAACCAAAACTCTTATACTTGCAGAGTGCAAATGTGCGAACCTGTGGTGCCAGTGGTGGTATAATAGGTTTTGGTGTGGCGATTCCAAAATAAAGCTTACCCTAACCAGTGGTTTCTCTGTGGAGCTTGGTTAGGAAAAACAAGGGGTATAATATGAAACCTAGTAATGTAAAATTTGAATAGCAATCCAATGGTAACAATGGTCCTAAGTTGCTGATCACAAGGAATAAGAAAAAACATGAGAGACTGCAACTATGTAAGCTATGCCAATGGATGGTAAACAAAAGTTGCATCACGAAGGCTCAAAATAGCAAGCTAACTTCACTTCCTCCCTTTTTTTGGTGCGGCCGTTTCTCTTTCTTGTACCTTGGCCTCTTTTTCTTTTTCTTTTTTTTTTTTGGGAGACTCCTTATATACCAATTCAAAGGCTTAGAAGTGGAAACACACGATTTGGAACAAAGGAAAATGCACAAGAAATGAATCAAGAATGATTGGTAGGCTAAGATTGCGGTTGCCGAAACTTGTGGGCTCCCAAACAGCATGAAAATGATTGAATTTGGGGTTGAAATCCGTAGCAGGTGCTTTGCATGCCAATTTTTTGGAGTAAGCTTTCCAACAGCTGTTAGGACATGCATATCGGACTTCGTATGCAAAAGTTATGGCTGTCTTACTGAAGGTCGCTTGGATTGGAAATTTTGGAAATTTTGAGAGCATGACAGCATATCTATGACTTAGGGCACAAACCTAGATGCGAAATTTGACCTATCCAGGGGCGGGTGCAACCAACAACCAGGGCGGCTGTGTGATCATGTGAAAAGTTAAAACCTAGATGGATTAGAAGTGGTGCAATGGAAAACAACAAACCCTCGTAGATTGAAACTCGGCTAAACTAAGAAATTAAAAGACTCGACTGACCAGCAACAAGACCCTAAAACCATCGATTAAAACTTGGAAGATGCACACTAAATTAACATATTAAAATCAAAAGGCTATGTTTTTTTTGGACTCTAGGACTGAATTTAGAAACTATCGTAGCAATTGGTGCTCTGATATCAATTGATATACACATGCTTAGCGATGAACGTGCATACTATGTTGTCCCGATCTTCATGGCGTAGGTTTCCGAAGATAGATCGATAGTGTAACCTGACGAAGACTAGATTGCTAACCACAAGCCAGTGCAAGAACCTGCAATCATTGTAATCACCCAACCACACTTTTAAGTTTCCAATTCATACGACCACTCACGAAGTTGATGCACAGATTGGTTCTCGAAGAACCGCCTTTGCAATCACCAAAGGAAATCACAAGAACAATGGAGGAAAAAGAGTTTCATTCTCTCAGGCGGCAACATAGGTTTTTCTTTTGTTTTTCAAATCAAACTTGATTGACTAAGTCCGCGGCCTGGGTTTATATGGTGTCTAGTGCGCACAAACTAGGTAAAACATAAAATGAAAAGAATTCCTAAAACTACTCCTGGCCCTCGATTCTTAAATTCGAGTGCTTCTCTTGGACCTTGACTTGGGTTGGCTTTGATTTTGGATTGCTTTTGGGTTGGGCCTCGCTTCTTGCTGGCCTACCTCATCATGTATGGCAGCAGCAAATAATGCTCTTCCTCTCACGGTTAAGTATGAAACTCCATCTCCCTCCTTTCCTCTAGCAAACTCACCTCCTCAATATACTTGACAACAATCAAGGTAGAAGATTTAGGCAATACGCACATCATGTAAATCAATAGGAAACTCAGTGAGGAGAGAATTCACTTATTTTTGTAGTTTATTAGCACCGTTTCTTGTAGTTGGGACCCTTGTTTTCTTCCTTCTCTTGAAAAGATGGACCCTTGTCCTCTTGTAAATTTGACCATGGTGGTGAAGTACTAGAGCTAGAGATATTCTCATCACTTTGTTTAATCGAACTAATTAGGGAAGTTTAATGTTATGCCCCCCTCCCCCCAACCTGGTTCAACCAGGTTATTTTTCAGGTTTAATCCTGATTAAGTTCTGATTTGATCCAGTTGCTTGAACTGGACCGGATTGGGGATTGGTGCTGGTGCGTAGGTTCATTTTTTTGCAGTGAAATTGTTGTTCTGGTTTGGTCTATTCTTTATATAACACTACTAGAGATGAATAGTGTGGCCACGGAGGGGTGGCAAGGCATAGGGTTGGGTGACCACAGGTAGCATGGGTGATGGGTGGAGCTGCGACAAGCACAGTGACTAGCTGATGAGTGGTGTAGAGGCAGTGATGTGGTTGAGGGCCAAGATGGTTGGCATGATCACTGGGTGGGGTGTTGATAGAGAATGATGACTGTGGGAAAATTGGTGATGGTGGCCATTCTATTGTTATCAAGTCGTCGACTGGTTGTCCAGTTGGTCGGCCTCCGCCGACTTGCACTATCAACTCGACTAGAGGAAGCAAGTCGGGCGACTTGGCTGTCTGGTCGACGAATAGTCGTCGTCGAGGGCCCACGGGCAGTGAGAGAGTTGAGACAAGAGGGAGACGAGTGCGAACGAAACAAATCTGAGTTAGATCCCTAGACCACGAGAGAGAGAGAGGGTGTACTTGTCGCCGTCATCGTCATGGTAATCGACACCCTTGAGCTGTCCGTCGTTGTCGCAAGCTGTTCGTTGCTGCCGCCTTTGACTCTCGAGCCATCAATTGCCATCGCCACCTCTGATCCTCGAGCCGTTCGCCGCTGTCGCAAGCCCTTCGCTGTCATCGCCTCTGACCCTCGAGCCGTCTGCCGCCGTCGTAAGCCTTCCGCCGTCGCCACCTTTGTTTCTATTGAGCCGTCGCCACCTCTGGCTTGGATTGAGCTTAGTTTGTGCTGAGTTTGTGTGTCGTAATCGTCGCCCTCTGACCCGGAGTGAGGGCTGAGGTTGAGCTGAGTTTGTGGCTTTGTGCTGAGTTTGTGTTGTGCTGTACCGTTGTGGACTGTGGTGCAAGCCTGTTGTTTTTGCTGTTTGTGCTGTGAACTTCACTGCTTACTCAGTCTCTTTTTCTTACTAGTTTGTTGCTCCAAATCCGATGGCAAACCAAGGTTTAGCCACTTCACATCTGATTGAAGTAGAGGGTAGAGAAGTATGATCCATTTAATGATCCTCAATGGAAGGCTAAATCCAAAGATCTGGGGTGGAAATACTGCTTTTGGCTAGATTTGTCAAACAAGGACGTCGTCCAATGTTCTCTTTGTGGCAAACAAATGCATGCCGGAGTTAGAAGATTGAAGCAACACCTTGCTGGGGGTTTTGGAGATGTGGAGAAATGTTCCAAAATAACCTCAATTATCATGAAAGAGATGCATGACTACTTGAAGAAGAGTGCAAGAAACAAACCGCTTGAGCTAGATGATGAAGATAAAGGTGATGAAGTTCAAGAAATCCAACAGCCAGCAACATCATCTAGAGGCTCCTCTCAATCCTCTGTTCATCCAAGTTTCGGGACAACTACTAAAAGGAAGCAATCGATACTTCAATTTAAACAGATGGTGCTGAAACTAACTAAATCAGTTGCTTCTATGCTTCGGAAGACACCCGAAGAGGTGGTTGAGGAAAGACATGCTGATGGACCTCGTCAAACTACCCTTGAGCAATGTACAAAGACTAAAGAAGAAAAAGAGGGTGAATCAGTATGTAGCCAATTTTTTTATGAGTGTGGCATACCATTTAATGCTGCTAATTCAAAGAGTTTTGAGATTATGGTTGAGTCCATCGGGCAATATGGTCCTGGGTATAAGCCACCTACTTTTCATGAGTTGAGGATGCCGTTGCTTGAGAAGGCAAAAAAGAAGACGGATAAGTAGAGGGAGAAACATAAGTTGGTTTGGAGACAGTTCGGTTGTACACTAATGTATTTGAATGACAGATAGGATGGGATGTCACTTGATTAATTTCCTTGTCAATAGTCTGGAGGAAACTTTCTTCTTGGAGTCCGTTGATGCAGCAAGTCAATCTGCCGATGCAAACATGTTAGCAGATTTGTTGGAGAAAAGAATTGATGACATTGGCTGGGACAGTGTTGTTCAAGTGGTCACAGATAATGGAGCTAATTTTAAGGCGGCAGGCAGAATTCTAATGGAGAGAATTCCTACTCTATTTTGGACCCCTTGTGTTGCTCATTGCTTGGACCTAATGTTGGAGAACATTGGGAAGATGAAAGAGTTCAAGAAGTACATTATATATGCTAAGCGTGTGACCACATTTATTTATAGGCATGGAAGACTTCTTGATGCAATGAGGGAGAAGATTGTTGGTAGGGATCTTGTGAGACCGACAGCTACTTGATTTGCTACATCTTTCCTCACTTTGCAAAGTTTGTATAAGCATCGGGCTGCTTTGAGAGGTCTCTTTGTTAGTGATGATTGGAATAGGTCCAAATTGGCAAGCACAGAGGCTGGGAAAAAGGTTTGTGAAATTGTGTTTTTTATTAGATTTTGAATGTAGTGGAAGATTGCATAAGAGCATCACAACCGCTTCTCATTGTGTTGAGGATCATCACGGTGATGAGAAGCCTGCAATGGCAGATGTTACTGCAAGCATGGATCTTACAAAGAAGAAGATCAACGACTCTTTGGAAAAGAAGCCAGCATTACTCACTAAAGTGATAGCAATTGTTGAGCGACGGTGGGAAGACCAAATGGGGCAAAATTTACATGGGTTTGCATTGTTCTTGAATCCAAATAGATTTTTTGACATCAGATTGGCTGATCTTGCATATACTTCTAGGCTACGGAGCATGTTTAATGATGTGCTTAAGAAGATCATTGATGATGATGATAGACAAAGCAAGATAAGTAACTAAGCCGATGAATATGAGAACATGCTAGGTTGCTTTGCCAAGACATTGGCAATCAAACAACAAAAGAACAAGAGTCCTCGTAAGTATCACTAACAAACGAACATAGGTTTTTATTCTTTTTAAGTTCTAAGTCTCTAACATAGGCTATGATATTTGACTTTTGAGTTCTTTGGTGGGGTGCATTTGGTGGCCTTGCTCCAGAGTTTCAAGCATTTGCAAGGCGTATCATTGGTCTTTATTGTTCGGCCTCCAGGTGTGAACGGAATTGGAGTACCTTTGAGTTTGTAAGTAACAAAGCAATCAACTCTTCTAGTCTTCATCTTGGAGTCGGCTATGACATAGTTTATTTATTTCGTTTGTTACTTGTAGATCCATACCAAAAAAAGGAACCGGTTAGAGCATAAGAGATTGAATACCTTAGTTTACATTCAATACAATAGAAAGATTGCAAATAGGTTTCAAAAGCGGCTTGTGGAAGGAAGCAATTTCAATCCATTGATCCTATAAGAGTTTCAGTGGGACAATGAATGAGTTGACATGGGTGCTGAAGAAGTTCATCATGGAATGATGATCTTGCATGGGCTCATGTTGATGAAGCCATTGGTGCATCACGCACGTTTTAGGGTCGCAATCTTTCTAAGAGAGCTTATGGTGAGATGATAGGTTATTCTCGGCGTGCAAGGGTGGTTGATGAGCTGGAGCCCGACAGTGAAAATGATGATGAACCTTTTGTGGTTGACGAAGAAATTGAGGATGATTATGGCGAGACTCCACCTAGTCCTACTCATGAGAGTGGTGGACTGACTTGGAACGAGGCCATTGGGATGAACTTGACTTGAATGACGTTTGATGAGATTTGGGTTGAGTTGTGTTGGATTGTTGGTGATTTGTGATATTGTGTCTTTTGCTATTTGAGACGAGAATTTGATGTCCTGTTTTAATTATTGTTTAGAATGTTATTGTTGTTGAGAACTTGCTGTTTCATATACTTAATCATTAAGTCTTAATGTTTTTTTAATTTGTTGTCATATAAAGTAATTTTGTTGACTAGTCGGTCCCATGGCGACTTGGACCGACTGACCAACTTAATAACTTATAATCATATGAAACAACAAGTTCTCAACAACAATAACATTCTAAACAATAATTAAGTCTTAATGTTCTTTTAATTTGTTGTCATATAAAGTAATTTTGTCGACTAGTCGGTCCCATGGCGACTTGGACTGACTGACCAACTTAATAACCTATAATCATATGAAACAACAAGTTCTCAACAACAATAACATTCTAAACAATAATTAAGTCTTAATGTTCTTTTAATTTGTTGTCATATAAAGTAATTTTATCGACTAATCGGTCCCGTGGTGACTTGGGCCGATTGACCGACTTAATAACCTTGGGCCATGGAATGGTTGGTGATAGATACACAGCTATGGAGGGTTAGCAATTGGTAGGGGTGAGTGAAGGGCGGTGCAGTCACAAGCTTCCATGATGTAACATCAATCTTGAGCATTATTATTAGCACCACAACCGCTTGATAGTTCCCTTGCACTAGGGGAGAGCCCACTTAACTGCTATTGTATGGATATCTGTAAAGTAGTTTGAGTAAAATTCTAAATATTTCATCCACATCCAAAATAGTTACAGGAAAGGTGCATCGGTGATTAATCCCTTAGCTGTAGCGTTAAACACCAATTTTAATAACTAACGGCAAGGGCATTTGTGTAGCTATCCAAAGTAGAGGGGCATCTTTATTTTTTGCAAGTCAAAGGTATGAGGGTGAAAGTGAAAATTTCCCCAAAAAATTACATCATTATGGGATTTTGGAAGTAACAAACATGTTGAAATTTGTATGTTTAGCAATAAACGTTCCACTATACAGGGAAAACAATTCCATGATTGCACAAAGATGATTCCTCATCATAACATAGTGTTCCAGAACTGATATCAAACAAAAGAAATAAGAAATGAAGTTGCACATCTTCTGATATTTTAGGACACAAAGAAATAAGAAACATTGCACATCTTCTGATATTTTAAGATATAGAGGCATGCTTTTGTTGAATTTGCTGACAATGATGATATCTTGGAGGGGCTTGTATATTGTATTTCGTATATTATCTTAAGTACATGCAGATCTATCTTGTTAGTTCATAAGAAGCTGTTCATGTTTATTTCATTAATTGTCATGATCAAGGGAAGTAATGTTCCTACCATCTTATTCTCTACAGGTGAAATGGCTGAACAAGCATCTCAGCAAACTCTGGCCTTTTGTAGCGCAAGTAAGATGAAAGTTCTTCTCTTTTAAATTTGTCCTATTGGTACACAAATTACTATAATGTTTGTTAGGTTTTACCTGCAAATAATGATCAATAGTACATTATTTGTTTGTAGCAATTTCCATCCCTTGGTGTATACTGTTTCTTTGGCTCAACCTAGTAGTTGAATTGACATTGTTGATCCTTTGATGGTTTCTGCATTCCAAATTCCAATGCTAACATTCATAGGGTATATGCCATGTTTATTTTGGATTTTGTTGATTATGTTGTTCGTTTCTGTTAGGTTGCCTGTTATCTCATCAGTATGAGGTCTATATAAACAGTAGAGGTCTTTGTAATTTCTTATGTTTCGTTTTGGAATAAAACTCCTTTTTTCCTAACGAGTGGTATCAGACCTAAATCTTGGAGTTAGGGATTTTGACAACATGGTTATTTGTCAAGTCAGCTTTTTATCTGTTGAAGCACCAAATTGTCATGAGTTGTCAGGATGAGTTGTCAGGAGCAGTTTGGTCAAGCAGGTGGCTCGCATACGTTATGTTCTATTTTGCATCAACTTGCCGTTTCTATCATATGGTGGTATCCTTTTAATGGAGATCGCAATTATGTGGATTTTGGGTATGTAATGCTATTTTTGCATTGCTTCCTTGGAGTTTTTGGCCATAGGGGAGGTTTGTTGGGCTTGTGAGTTTTTCCTCTAGTTGTGCCATTTTGAGCCATTAGAAATTGTTGTGACTGGTGGTCAATTTGTTTCACACCCGTTGGGTTGTTTCTGGTCCATATATTGAGGACTAGTGTTGGAGGTGTTTTGATTAGCCGCTTGGGTTGCATTGCATTTGGGACAAAGGTTTTTTTTGCATTGTTTTGAGCAAGGTTGTTGGGAATTCGAATTTGGCAACGTCAATAGTTTGATGGAACTTCGAGTTTTGCACTTTGGAAAGTGCATGTGATGGCTATTTTATCTAACCAAGGAGTTAAGTAGTGTTTGATGGCTCGTGAGTTTTTACTCCAGTTGTGTCGTTTTGAGCTAATTGAAGTTTTTTGACTATGGTGGTCAATTTGTTTCACATTTGTCGAGTTGTTTTTGGGCTACACATAGAGGACAACTAGTGTTTGAGGTGTTTTGATTCGCCACTTGGGTTGCATTGCATTTGGGAAGAAGCTTTTTTTTTTTTTTTTTTTTTTGCTTCGTTCTAAGCAAGGTTGTCAAGAATTAGCTATTTTATCTAACCAAGGAGTTAAGCTACTCATATTGGGATTGGAGTCTGCAGGGTTTAATATGCATCTTGTGTCAAGAGACAAGACAATCCCTATAAAATTTGGATGCAATGTCTTTTTTTTGCTTCGTTTTGAGCAAGGTTGTGAAGAATTTAAATTTGACAACGTCAATAGTTTGATGGAACTTCAAGTTTTTCACTTTGAAAAGTGCATGTGATGGCTATTTTATCTAACCAAGGAGTTAAGCTACTCATATTTGGGGATTAGAGTCTTCAGGTTCATTTAGTATGCTTGTTGTGCCAAGAGACAGGACCATCCCTACAGAATTTGGATGCAATGTCCTCATCTAAAGTTCAGTTGTTATGCCGAGTTAGCATATTTTGATTGTCTTTTGCTTTTTTGTGATATTTTGAGTCAAGGTAGAGTTTGTTTGGTTGCCTATCATCTCATCAATAGGAGTTTTGAATCAAGGAGTTCCTCTTATCTCATTAGTCGAAATTTGAGTAAGTTTCAGTTAGAGTTCTAGTTAATTCTAGTTTTCAATTTGTTTCTATCCCTTAGCTTAGGTCTATACAAATAGAAGTCTTTGTAATTTTTTGTGTTTTGTTCTGAAATATAGACTCCTTTATTCCTAACATTTTCTAGTTGCTTGAGCTTTTAAGTCAATTTGTTAGTGTTTGTTAAAATTGTCTAGGCATGAAAAAGTGCTTTGGGAATATATAATGTTTGACTTTGTTGAATCTTCACATCTTACATAAAATTCAGGACAATCATGGAATTGAGTTTATACATCAGCAGCATTCAAGACCCAAGACAGATGTGAAAGAATAAAAAACATTGGTGTCTAACAGCTTAAATTATTTGTAAAACCAGTTAGTGCTTGAAAATCAACTAATCACTTATCTTTTTTTTTTTTTTACTGAATGACAGCTTGTATGTGTTAAGCCATTCATGTAAGTGTACCTATCTTATAGAGTGCCCTCCAATAGTATGTATAGTACTATAGTGTCCTAAGCTATTACTATGTGGTAAACATGTCTTTCTTTTTCAACCAAGAGATGCCTTTGTTCCTTATTTTGCAACAATCTAGTGCCCTAGGACTTTTGGCTAATAAATTTTATACTAGTGTTTGTAAAATGGTTCTATGGTAACTTTGCTTTTTTCTTTGGGTTTAGGCTGCAACGATGGTTGTTAAGGAATCTGTGGAACCACTGCTAGATGATTATCGACCTCCAGGAATAAAATCTCTGAAGTTCAGCAAATTTTCTCTCGGAAATGTGTCACCAAAAATAGAAGGTCTCTCTTTAAAATTCCTCATAGTTCATAGTATTTATGTTTATTCTGCTTTGATGCACACATCCAAGTTAACAGTTCTTAACATGTAAAGCATCATCATCAGTTCCTATATACATGAAGAGAGCATTGGTTCATTTAATATGTCTTGCTTTCAATTTTGCTTCACTGAGTTAGTGACAGGTATCTATTCATGTAAGAAATTTATTAAAATAATACATTACTGGTCACTTCATCTTTAATGAAGCCCTTTTATATCACCTATTTCTTTAGGTTGTTTGTATGTACATCTGGAATTGCAGCACCCAATCATGGTGACCACTATCAATGAGAATTGACTTTTTGCTTTGTGGACTTAATCTTTAATGAAGCCCTTTTATATCACTTATTTTGTTAGGTTGTTTGTATGTATATCTGGAATTGCAGCACCCAATCATGGTGTCATTATACAATGGAAAATTGACTCTTTTGTTTTGTGGATATTTGTAACCTCTTAGAGGCTGATCTCTGATGATGAATTCTGTTTGTTGATGCCAAGAACTGAACTCTCTGTATAGAAGATTGGCTTAATTAACCTCAATTGATAAAAAGGAAAACAATAGCTGAAAATTCAATGCACCATTGTCTGCAGCATAATCCTGACCAGAATAGACTTACAGTTCATAATGGCGACTAATTTATGATGGCTTATGCATTGTTGAAGCAATTATTTCTCAGGATATAGGCAAAAGACTATACCATAGAAGTCGAATCCAATATTATTGAGAAATCAACTGCCATGGGCCTTTCTTTTCTTGAACCTATGTAAATTACTGTTTGATCAAATTTGCTTGTAGTTCTTAAAATAAAACCTAATCTGGAGCATGTACTTAGGAATTGTACATCTGACCGATTTTTACCTGAGACATGTACTCGACTGTGTCTGCAGCCTTTGTCTTTCCATTGTGTCCTGAAAGCTGATGTGTACAATGGTGTAACAATATTTTTATGTTTGACTTAGTCCTTGATCTGCATTGTAGTAATAGCAAGCTAAGCTACATTTTTTAACACTTCTGTCATGTGATGCGGTATTAAATAAGGATGGTTTATCTTGCTCTGAGAAAAAAAAAGATGATTTTAAAGCATCACACTTTGTCCTTTTCTGTGAAGGCATTCGTATTCAAAACCTTCAGCCAGGCCAAATCATAATGGACTTAGATTTCCGTTGGGGTGGTGATCCAAGCATAATCCTTGCTGTTGATGCTCTAGTTGCATCATTGCCTATTCAGGTTTAAATTGTTACTTTGTTCTTTGCACGAGGTAAACTTTTCATGGAGTTATTTTCTTCAATTATGAGGTGTTACATTCCTTTCAACCATCTTGCAGCTCAAGGATCTTCAGGTCTTTACTGTTGTCCGTGTGGTATTTCAACTATCAGAAGAAATTCCCTGTATCTCTGCTGTTGTTGTGGCTCTCCTTGCAGATGTATGTAGTCACTGAACAATTGTCATTTTTTGTTTGGTGGAAAATTACAATTATCTGTTAGTATATTGCCCTGTGGGTGGCTTTGTAACTAAGCTGAGAAATAGAAACTTCATTTAGAGAATTCATTTGTTAAACCTTACTCATTTGTTTCCTTGTACTCATTGCTTACATTCTGTCTTGCGATACAGACATGTGTACTACACACTTAAAAAAATGCTGACCTATATAGTAGGCTGTGGCAAGTAGGAGATTACTTAAAACATTGCAAGTAGGGCACTATTTAAAACTTTGTAAGGTGCTAAATGCTAATGCTACATGGCTGGCATTACTCTTACACAGCTAATGCTAGAGTGTTCGGTTCAGTGTTGTCATGGCGTCGTTTAGGCACTCACCTACGCTTCAAGTTGGCCAGGTGTGGACGCCATGAACCCTTGCCTTGCTGTGTGTTGATTAGGTGGCTGCTTGGTCGTTCCAGGTGTCGCCCAGGGTCATCTAGGCATCGCTTGGTTCATCGGGGTGGCCACCTGAAAGCAATAGATGTATTTTTTTTAAAAAGTACCCTTTTGGCCTTTACAAGATCTACGCATCCTACCGCCGCTGCCGCCCAGTCAACACAAACCGCTATTGCGACCCTCGCCGTTGCCATCGTGCCCCACCGTCGACCGATGGATGGAGGAGGTAGAGACGAAGAGGAAGAGAGGGGGTACGAAGAGGAAGAGATGGTAACCGGAGAAAAGGTGGTTGGAAAGGAGATAGATGGGGAGAGGTTTAGGGTTTAGCTTGATTGGGCCCCTCTAGATGTGTCTCTTTGCAATTATTCTCTCTAGATTGAGCCTTTCTAGATGGACTTGAAAGGAGATAGATTATACTCTTACTACAAATTTGGCTAGCCTAGGATGGTTCCACCTTGCCTGGTCACCATGACAACCTTGGTTTGGTTACAAGGTTGTGAGGTTAATTCCACCTCTAGTGGCATTAACATTTAGTTTTTTTTTCAAAAAAATTAACACAGGTTTTGCATTGCAAAATGCAAAGTTTCTATTACTTTATTTTTTAGAAAAATTTCTAGATCTTATAGTTTCTTCTGTTGATAACATTCAATTGTACAGTTTCATTAGAAAGTTTACGAAAGATTACATTTTTGAGCCTTCAAAGCTTTTGTGTTATCAAAATTTGAGCATGGCCAATATATTTCTTTTAATGGCGGTTCATTGTGCTTCAGCCAGAGCCGAAAATACAATACACATTGAAGGCTATTGGAGGAAGCCTGACTGCTGTTCCAGGACTTTCTGACATGATTGATGTAAGATAACTTATCATCTTGTGTGTTGAATTTCTACCAATAATTATATGAAAGGTGACTGATTTTTCTGCTGTCAATTAGGATACTGTCAATTCTATTGTTTCTGATATGCTCCAGTGGCCACACAGACTTGTGGTTCCACTGGGAGTCAATGTTGATACAAGGTGAGTTTTCTTCCTAGAGTTGATTAATTCCATTGACATAATTTAGTTCTACACTACTGATGTTTTACTATGTTGGGACTTGCATTGCGGCTGTTGAACAAAGATCAGGGACTAAGTTTTTGCTGTTGTCCATTCTTTCTACACATTCAAGATTTTTGGTCCTTGTTTTGAACCTTTTTTTTTTATAACGGGAGCAATGGTCTGGTTCAGTTACTTTAAGGTGTATGACAACTAAATGGTGACAAGATGTCCCAAATATTCACATAATACTGAGAATACTCCCATATAACCTGCCTTTTAGATTGAATCCTACTATCCTAGATTTCTGCCAGGATAATCAATTGCTTTACCAATTAGGTTAGATGCTAGTTGGCCCTTGGTTTCAAATGTGTTTTTCTAAAATGTAGGTTTATAAAGAAATTTGGTCTATTAAAATAGTACTAAGTACTTCCTTTCTTCCAAAATTCCAACCACTTTCAGAAACATGAGATGAAGTGAGTGCCAACGATTTGCAAGAAGATTGCATGAAAAAGGAGCTCAAACAGTACCGCATGTTGTAAGAACTTGTTTACTGTCATAAACTTAGGTGTTGTTTGTTGCCCAGATGAGCGCATCCAGTGTTCTATTTCTAGTTTCTTGTTTGGTTCCTGCCTGCTGGCCAATTCCGGTTTCTGGCCGTTTACCAGTGGGAATTGGAGATATACTGGTCGGGATTTGTTCGACAGTCAACGGTAATTGCCAAACAGCCACATCAACAGTAATGATCACATCAAATATGTGTACAACATATACAGTAGGCAAAATGTAAAATTGCCCATGCCATAACCTGGCGAGTTCTTCAATAGCAGAAGTTTGTTTTTGTTTCTCAAACCTGTCTCTTTCCAACTGCTTCCAAAAATTGTGAAATGCTTTAAACCCGTAACCTCCCAAGAAAGTGGATATCATTTGCATGTTGAAGGCAGTTAAGATATGCATGTCCTGCACATCTTATGCATGCATTCCACGCAACGGGATGCTCTTGAAGAATTTTAGAACAGTCAAGACAATCAGAGATATATCAAAACTTTCTCCTAAAGTTTCAAAATTTTAAATTCAAATTTGAATCTGAACTAAAATGGCCAGTTTTCAAAATCGCGGCTGAGTCTAGGATTTGGAACCCTGAGCCCATCCAGAATGGTGCAATTCATCTCTGGGATGATCAGACACCCTCCTGGATCTCTTCAAAATTGTTCTCTTTTTGGAGCATCATTTCATCCAGGGCCCCCCATCCAAATCCCCTCAACCAAGTACTGGTCCTGCACCATCCATTCCAGAGATGGTTTCATTCGAGCAACCAAACAATTCTTAACATATGGTAAAAACAAAATTTCCTGCATATGCATATCCAAAGATACACAAATACCTAATTAATTTGTTTGATACATTTGACTACTTATAAGGACTGCTGATTATTTTATTTTCTCTAGTGCTTGCTGAGAAAATGTTTTTATAAGAAAACGTTCAGTTGCCATTGGCATTGAAAATCATCAACCCATCATTTTCTTGTGCTTATTTTTTCTTCCTCTGCAGTGAGCTGGAGCTTAAACCTCAGGGCAGACTTTCTGTGACTGTATTAAAAGCAACTTCTTTGATGAATAAGGAGTTGCTTGGTAAATCAGATCCTTATGTGATTCTGTATGTGCGCCCAATGTTCAAAGTCAAAACAAAAGTCATAGATGACAACCTAAATCCTGAATGGAATGAAACATTTCATCTGATTGTTGAAGACAAGGAAACACAATCTGTCATTTTTGAGGTAATTCTACTCCCCCCCTCCCAATCACACCTCCCTTTTTTTTTTTTTTCATTTTTGATAAGGCAACAATAGGAAGGGGAAAAGGACATTAATTAAACAAGAAAGATGTTGAGGAATAAAAGGGGACATACATTTAATTACATACAGTTATGAGTTGTAAATGATAACTTAAGAAAAATGCTCTTGTGCTCCACTAAGAAGGAAAACTGCATATATTGTAAAGCAAATAAGGAGTTTGTTGGACTGGATATTGCAATCGGGAGGGGGATGAATTGAAACTAAATCAGACCAAGTTGTAGCAGAAAATAAATACAAGTCAAGAAAGGACAAAAGAGAGAAAGATGACATAATGATGTTTTATGGAGTTCAGACAACACACCTAGTCCTACATTGCTAGGTTTCACTAACTCTGGTTTTGTCGTTTCAAGCAGCAAATAAGTCTTTTATAACTTTGGAAATCAGTTTGTTATGCTGTATATATATGTGCATATGTTAGATTAGGATTAGTCTTCCATATTAGAGTCCTATATGTGTTAGATTAGGACTAGTCTTTCATATTTGAGTCCAATAACTTTTTGGACTTGTATAGTTGCCTATATATAGACCAATTGGTCTAACAACAGAGATATCGGTGTTTTCTCAATTCTTAACATGCTATTAGAGCAAGGTTGCTAATCCTAATCTCGTTAGCGCCACACTGATTGCTATCTCCTTTGTCACTACTGTTGTCGCGATTGGCATCCCTCTTTTCGCTGTTGTTGTTGTTGCTGTTGCTTTCACTGCTGCCCCTACTTGCCATTGTTGCCATTGCGGTCCCCACCACCGACATGGAGACGCGAGCCGAGTTGAGCCAAGTTGCAAGTTGAGCCAAACTGAGTTGTGAGCCGAGCCATGACCTGAGCCATTGATTGATTTATTATGGCTTCTGGTGTGCTCTCTAGTTTTCTACAAACTTCTGATGTCAAACCCAATGGTTGGAATTACAAGGAATGGTCTTCTACCATTCAGAAGATCCTTAAGAGGATGCGGCTCTAGGGTCATATTGTTGGTACCTCTACTAATCTAGATGACAAAGCCAGCTTTGAGGTCTTCTACCATTCAGAAGATCCATTAGAGGATGCGGCTCTAGGGCCATATTGTTGGTACTTCTACTAATCTAGAGGACAAAGCCAGCTTTGAGGCCTTGGAGAAATGGCTTGCTGAAGAAGATCGTACTCAGGTTGTTCTTTGTCAGAGTGCAGAGATTTCCATCCGAATGAACTTCTACGATTTATCTTCAACACATGAGATGTGGGAGTATTTAGTGTCATTATCTTCCCAGCAGTCATGCTCATCGATATTCGTTGATCTAGTAGAAATATACTCTTAAGAAACATGACTCTTCTATTTAAGAGTTCTGCACTATTTGGCGTCAGATGGACTCTGTCACCATCTCCATGCCCGAGTTGCGACCGTTGCATTGCTCTTTGTACTTATGAGGAGTAACACCGCCTGTTGAGTTCATCATGTGTCTTCGTCCTGAGTTTTGGGTAGGCTCAACTCCTTAGTTAGTCGACCATTTTGACCATAGAGGATGCTCTTCACTCCTAGCAGAAGAGACACTTTTTCGTACTAGTTGACTCTAACTAGCTGCTTCATCACTTACGGTGTTGGCTGCTCGACAACCTCCTGCTTGCCTTCTTGGACCGCCTCCAGATCTGCCCCATTCCTCAGGTTCTTTATCCCAGTGATCCGTACAATTTCATTACTATCAAAATGTTGGTCATATCAAGAGGGATTGTCGCAAGCTCTAATGGTTTCTTCAGTCACGTGGTGGCACTGCTTTTGTCACTGCTACTGAGGTTCATAGTGCATCTGCATTGACTACCGATTAGACATCTCAATTGATGGCACTACAACAATTTGCTAAGTCTCAGATTGCTCAGCCTTCAACAGGCATTTGGTGCTTCTTTTGAAGAATCTTAGTCATCTTGTTATGCCACCTCTACTCATACCCCCTAGTCAGGGATTGATTCATCTTGGATTTTGGACTCTGGTGCTTCCTATCATATGATATTGGATGCCACACATCTTCAGTTCTACTCACTTGTGACTGAGGCACCTTGTGTTCAGACTGCCGATGGTAGTTATTTGCCTATTTCACTTCATGGCAATCTTCGTACTCAGTTTACAGTTCCAGATGTTTCTCTTGTGTCTAATTTTTCTATGAATCTCATGTTAGTTGGTCAGCTTACCGACATGAACTACTTTGTTGGTTTTGATTAACTCTGCTTGTTATGTGTGGGATCGACTCACCGGGACTCATTGGAATTGGCTGTTGCCGTAAGGGGCGTCGAGGACCCTATGCACTTAATCATCTACATCTTCTGGCTTGGGCTCTTCTTTTTCTTCAACTGCTCATCCTACATTTGTTGGTTTTGCTCAGTGGTATCATCGTTTTGGTCATCTTTGTGGCTCGTGCTTATCCACCCTTGTTAACATGGGTGTTTTAAGTCATGTCTTTGTTGACACAAATTTTGTCTATCTGGATTATAAGTCTGGCAAATGGCTACAACTTCCTTATTGTCCTAGTGTTTCTTGGTCATATACTCTTTTTTCTTTAGTTCATTTTGATGTCTGGGGTTCTGCACCTTTTGTTTCCAAAGGAGGTCATAAATATTATGTTATTTTAGTGGTTGATTCTTGTTATACTTGGATTTATTTCATGAAACATCATACTAAGCTTCGCATTTACAAAGCTTTTACCTCGGTGATTTCTACTCAATTTTCCACTACTATCAAAACTTTTTGTTCAGATTCTATGGGGGAATATTTGTCTAATGCTTTTCGTTAGATTCTATTTGACCAAAGAACTTTTCCTCAACTCTCATGTCCATGTGCTCATGTTCAAAACGGTGTTGTTGAATGCAATAATTGTCATGTTATTGGGATTGCTCACACTCTTGCATCTCATGTTCCGCCACATTTTTGGGCTGAAGCATTTTGTACTGCTGTTTATCTTATCAATCTTCAGTCCTCTTATATTTTTTAGGGTCTTACTCCGGGTGAATGTCTCTTCAATTCTTCTCTATGATATGATCATTTTCGTGTGTTTGGTTGCACCTGTTATGTTCTCGTTCAACCTCATGAACGAACCAAGTTGTCTGCCCAATCTGTCAAGTGTCTTTCTTGGCTATGTTCTTGAGCATCAGGGTTATCGATGCTATGATCCATCAGCTCGTCGGATTCGCTTTTCTCGGGATGTTTCTTTTGTTGAGCATCGTCCCTTTTATGCTTCTCCTTCATCTACTAAGATCACCCTCTCTTGTTGAGACAATATCTTTTCTTTTTCTTTTGAATCGTCTTTTTCTATCTCCAATATTGCATCTAGATGTGCCGAACCTTCTTCCTCGCTAGCATCTACTATCTTCTCTTACTTACCATTATACGTATCATCCTCATGTTCTTGCAGATTTTCTGCTTCCTCCTACGGATGTTCAGCTTCCTCTTGCAGATGTTCCAAAATCCCCTAGCCTGGCTAGGTCTGATGAGGTTCTTGCCGATGATCCTCCCAGAACATTGCCAAAGTTCTACACCACGATATAATCTTCGTAATTGTAGTACTATTGTTGCTCTTGATCATTTCGGTTTTGCCGTTGTTAGTGGTATTCAGGAGGCTGCTACGGTTCCTGAATCCAGTTGGCTATGATTGAGGAGTTTGTTGTCTTAAAGCGCACTGCTACATAGGATATTATTCCACTTTCTCATCATGCTGTGCTAATTACTTGTAAGTGGGTTTTTAAGGTTAAGATTTTGATATGATTATCATTGGTGATGATTCCTCTCATATTGCTTTTGTGAAGCAACGCCTTTAGCGAGCAGTTTATGATGTCTGATCTTGGATCTCTTTGATATTTTCTGGAGATTGAGGTTTTTTCTATAGATGAGGGTTTTCATCTATCATAATAGCAGTACACTTTGGACTTACTTGCTCGCTCTGTTATATATATGTGCATGTGTTAGATTAAGATTAGTCTTTCATATTAGAGTTCTATACCTTTTGGACTTAAGAGTCTTATTCTTGTTGTACTTGTATAATTGCTATGTATAAACCTATTGGTCTTAACAATAAAGATATTGTTGCTTTCTCAATTCCGAATAGGCTACACCTGTATTTCCGCCATTGATCCCAATCAACCTCCAAAGTAAGCATCTATTGTAGATAATGAGCACACCGCTCAAGAACAAAGAAACAAGAACTTCACCCTCAAAGGTGTAATCATGAAACCTTAGCTCTATTTTCTCCTTTGAAATTATAGCCTATAAAACTCTATGGAGAGGGATTTGGAGGAATGATGAAACCTTTGGTTCTGTTTCCTATTTATAGCCTCATACCAATCTCATCTTGTTTAAAATGAACTTCAAATCGATCTTGATTCTAAACTCGTGTGCTGTTTCCCTAAATCGTGTATTCTTCGTACCTGTTAGCGAGCAGTTTATGATGTCTGATCTTGGATCTCTTTGATATTTTCTGGAGATTGAGGTTTTTTCTATAGATGAGGGTTTTCATCTATCATAATAGCAGTACACTTTGGACTTACTTGCTCGCTCTGTTATATATATGTGCATGTGTTAGATTAAGATTAGTCTTTCATATTAGAGTTCTATACCTTTTGGACTTAAGAGTCTTATTCTTGTTGTACTTGTATAATTGCTATGTATAAACCTATTGGTCTTAACAATAAAGATATTGTTGCTTTCTCAATTCCGAATAGGCTACACCTGTATTTCCGCCATTGATCCCAATCAACCTCCAAAGTAAGCATCTATTGTAGATAATGAGCACACCGCTCAAGAACAAAGAAACAAGAACTTCACCCTCAAAGGAGTAATCATGAAACCTTAGCTCTATTTTCTCCTTTGAAATTATAGCCTATAAAACTCTATGGAGAGGGATTTGGAGGAATGATGAAACCTTTGGTTCTGTTTCCTATTTATAGCCTCATACCAATCTCATCTTGTTTAAAATGAACTTCAAATCGATCTTGATTCTAAACTCGTGTGCTGTTTCCCTAAATCGTGTATTCTTCGTACCTGTTATTCTCTTTGAGATTAGATTAATTTAAATCTTTGATTGTTAGGCACAACTTATCGTAATTGCCATGGAAACTAACTTCTACATGCATGCACACAATACGAGAACTTTTCTTCCTCTAGCATGTGGGACCAACCATGCTCACGTCATGTCTTCTATGGGACGGGCACTGACGAGGACCTCAATCTGTATTTGTTGTTTGCATGGTTTCAACTGACTATATCTCTTGAACAAGATATCCAATTTACGGTTCATCCGCATCATTGTGTTTCTGGTATGAGAGCAATTAAACCAGTCCAATATTAGATATATTCTGAAATCATCTGCAAACACCTAAAATACACTTGCAAAAATGTCATGCAGCAGAGTTCACAAAATTGCATGAATTAGAAAATATCTCATCACAAATAGCAAATACGCCTACAAATAATTTTACAATTATATGAAGGACATTTTCTCACAGTTGATAGGTTGATTTATGCCCACCCATTAGTAACCACAAGTACTTTAAGATTGGTGCTACTTTCTTTTGATGTAGCATACTTGCACTCCTCTTAACTTAATTAAGATACGATTATTTGAGAATGTCTTGCTTTATTGACTGTTGTTTTGTAAGGGAGGAGACCCAGATCTGGTAAGAGTGGCTTCTGCCAAACACTTTCTATTTGGAACAATATTCTTTAAAATTTTCTGGTTTCTTTGAATCCAAATTTCCTAGGTAGCTGTAATCACAACCATGCTGGTAATGGTTCTGTACTGTGCAGGCAACAATTTAGGAGCTGTGGTAATCTTCCCCTCTATTGTTATTGCAGAATCCAAATTGCAAAGTTTTCCTGACAGACCGAGGTTCAAATTCTTATATTTTTGGGTTCATATGTGGGCCTAACATACAGTGATGAGTGTAACTTGGGTTTATGATGAAATTTGAGACAAGTTCAAGGAGTTGCCATATTTTACACTATCCTAATGTGAGCTTAATCCGGACATTGATTGGTTTATTAGGGTAGACAACGCACTCAACACTCTCACTTCGAGTGAGATGTGTTGTTCTTAGCATGTGCAAACAGACAACAAAGTTCTTGTATACAGCAGCGGCCATCCATTGTTAGAAAGTACCAAGCATTCAAACTGTGAATAAAAACAATGCAAACCTCTAATCTATTTTTTTTAATTTAATTGCTATGTGGATTATATCATATTACCATCTTTTATGGTCCTTTGCAAGGTATTAAGAGCTAGAGGTATATTACCTAATAGGAAGGTACTTGTTGTAATCTGACCGTTCATTTGAACTGGGTAAGATTGGTATTTAACTTATCATTAAATCAACTTAAAAAAGTTCAAATCTAAATTATGACAAACAGAATAAGTTGGTTACAATCCTCTAAGCCTTTGCTCGTCGAGTCCAACTTCGAGTGCCTCCAACCGTTCGCCCGCCCAGCAAACATTCTGCCATCCACAAGTATGGAAGCACTGATTTCAGTGTTAAATTTTAAGAATTGAATTGTCCACGAAAACAAGCATGCAAGATTTCTATTGCCATACAACTCAGTTTACTTTGTTTGTGTTCAACTCGATGATTTGATTTCTAATCAAAAGCTTGAGAGCCAAATCTGACTGACATTGTTTTCCAATGATAACCAATCCTTGATTATTCTCATATACTCTTTCTAGTTGATCAATACTGATCATTGTGTTTGACCTAGAAGCTCATCCATTGGGGAGGACGGCAGTTGGGGCGAGATGGGAGTACCGAATTGGTTGCTTTGAACGACCAATTAATCAATTGGATTGGAATAGGACTTGATGTGGGAAGTGGGAGAGGGAATTGTGAAATTACGTCTCTACCCTTTTTAAAGTTATACCCCTCTTTTAAGTGGTATACTGGTATATGATGAGGAAGGTATCAATAGATATCTATAAATCTCATCCATTAGATTGATGGAATTGAAGAGTCCATAAATTTTTGAAGGACCGTAAAAAATCTCGGATCTACATTCTATAGATCCATAGGATGGACTATATAACTTAGTTACAAGTTATATATTACCTGAAGTCTCTAGATCTACATATGCAGATAATCTGAGACCTAAATTTGATTCCAGAAAATTCTTGCCACTTGAATTTGAATCTAATTCTATTATATTAGCCTAACTATAATCATGGAGTCTCTGAACTTCTATTGTTCTTGGACTTCCCTCCTATGATGGTATGATTTTTGGCATGGAAATATAGCATAATAAATGCCATGTTCTAGGTCAATGGCATTACAGTTGTATAATTAAAATTTGTGCCACATGGGCAGCCATCTCATTCTTTTCTTCAAATGTTCCAGAGGGGAGGTTTTTGAGGAATTGGTTCAGTGAAGATTCAGCAGATTGTACTGGTTACTTAAAGAAGCAGCTGGTTCCCTGTTCATATCATGATAATGTGTTTTTTTTGTGTGCATACTGTTAGCATTTCTATTTCCTGATTTCTTCAAATGTAATGCTCTCCTTAGTCAACATATGCTTGTGGTGTATTTTGCAGATTTATGATGAAGATAAACTTCAGCAAGACAAGAAGCTGGGTGTGGCTAAACTAGCAGTGAACAGTATAGAACCTGAGGCTACCAAGGAAATCAATCTGAAGGTGCTGCAATCACTAGATCCGCTTAAAATGGTTAAGAAGGATAGAGGAACGCTGCATCTTAAGGTTGGTGCTAGTCTTTGATGTTTAACAGTTTTTACCTTTGTATTGTCCTTATTTACTGTCTTCAATCTAGATTAGCTCAACAAATCTCATGTGCATCAATTTTGACTAGCTCACAATCTCAGTTCTTTTCTCTCAAAGTCTCGCCCAATTAGAGGTAAGAAACTCTGCTTATAGATCAACTATGCAAAGGAATACTCACTCACAATAGCTGTCAAATTAACTATCAACTGCATTGAAGCTGTAAAATCAATCAAACCAATATGCTTCACGGGAAACAACACATCAAAGCTGTGATTTCCACACCATATATTTCCCTTGCACGCATATTTTTGCAAAATCCAAGGAATTCCTGCTTGCACATATGCTGTACACTTGGTTGTCACAAAACAACTGATCAAGCCAAATCGCAACCTGTTCAAATGTTGGACTGCTATTTGGAATGGACCACCAGTCTGATTACTGAGCGGTAACTGTCCAATTTTGGATTTCAATGACTGGCTACCAGTTGCTGATTGCGAAGAGTCAGTATTAGATTTGACAAACTTTTGTTTCCATTGACTACTACATTAGAAATGGACGGGGAAAAGAAGAAAGGAGAAAGAAGGGTGGGATTGATAGAGATGCTATGTTTTTGGGGCTGTTGTTTCTTCTTGCGAAAAGCAGGCGCTTCATAACTGATTGACCTGAGGTGCGAATAACCTTGGAGATATATGTGAAAATAAAGATTTTGAAAATCAGTAACCAACTCCTGACATGATGGAAAGATCACTACTTCTGCATCACACTAAGAAATATTTTTGCGGCACCTCTGCCAACTTCTAGGCCACAATGTGTAACTGAATTTATTTGGGTGCATCCAAGCAAATTTGCAGTTTTCTTTTGCCTTACTGAGTACCTACTGCCAAACGAAAGTATAGATGATAGAGGCTAGATTATATTTCAATGCAAGGCAACAGTACGTTTTGGTTAATTCACAATTGCACCTTGTTCTCAATTTATACTTTTATTTCTCATGTTTGGTGCTTGTCTTTTATACAGCAGTTCATTAGTTTCTGAAAAAGCAATTTAAAATAGTTCTTTTTCTACTGCTGGTGAGGACTGCCTCTGCCTCCTATAGCAGCATCATGCTAATCAGTGAAAGCCAAAGCTCATTGAGTCATTGTGGGTGGAGCCATGATGAAGTTGGCCAATCACGGTCTTCATGGATTGTGCAAACTGTTACAGTAGAACATGTTGTCAACAGCGCATACTTGTCAACTCACAAGTCGAAGTCCAGTGACAATAACACACAGAGGATGGAAGTCAGCCTTTTGATGGGCAGGCCACTAGGATAGTAGACAGATTTTTATACAGGTTCTGATTCCAAAGGGTGATCATACTCTTGGTGGTGGGTTCCTAGACTCAGATCTTGTGAGAGAGCACTTCAGGATAAGGTCCTCGAAGGCACATCGATTGCAAGTGCGAAGAAATAAGTGTTATAAATGAGCGGAGTACAAGCATATTTATTGCCTTTGGTTAATGCTAAATGTCCTTAGATGTCCATGCTCTTGATCTTGGAATCGGGGGCATAGCTTTCCCCGTGAGCTTGATGTATGAGACCCTGTCTAGAGCAGATCATGGACAAGTGTCTCTGTGGCCCTCAAAGACATCTTTGCGGAGGTCAAGATGCTTAATGCTTAAGCCCCCTGGTTTCCTCTCCTGGAGAAGTCATCCTTGGGTGCTATCACTAGGGCTCAAGCTCTGTTTTGGTTTATTTCGAGCTAGGGAAGCCGATTGGGAGATTTTCCCCAAATTGTATTGACCTCACTGGGAGTTGTATTCCTAGGGCATAATGAGCTACCAGCAGTGTAACCTGGACGCGTATGTCCAAAATTTTTTTGTCGTGTCAATGCACATCATGGCATGACGATGTGGTTTGGATACCGTGTGACACACATCTGAGCTGGGTTTGCAGTGGCAGCTGCGGGCAAGGCTGGAGGTGGTGGTAGTGAAGGAAAGGCCGGCAAGGTGGAGGAGGCAAGGGTAAGGAAGATGGGGTGAGGTGGGGCCAGCGAGGAGACAGTGAGGGCGAGGATCCGAGGAAGTTGATGGGGTATGAATGATGATAGATGGAGAGGAATTGAGGAAGTTAATGGGGTATGGTAGAGGAAAAGTTGTTCAAATATTTTTGTGCCTGTTGATGGAAATATTATGTGGCAGAGAGAACTGTATGGTTGTTGTGTGGCTTCAATAAAGGTGTTTCCTTTTTCTCTGTGTAGAGTAGGGATGGCAATTGGGTGTGGCGAGCACGGGGGGTGGAAGAACACACCTGCCACCCAACAGGTCCCGCAATAGTAAATGTAAAACATATGATGATGTGCCACCACATACATGGGCCATTATCACAAGGCAGTAGAAAAGAAAGTTGCACATGCAGCCTCAAATATTTGCCATTCCTTTTCCATGATCAATTGCCTCATCGCTTGTTAGGACTTGGAGGAGAGGCTGTTGGTTTATCTATCCTTCTAGGCTTTGCAAGGTGCAAGGTTCCAAAATACTAAATCACCAAAGTAGCAGGCTTTCAAACTCAATCTCCACAAGTAGGTGCATTCTAAACTTTGGTTTGAAGTATTTGCAGCACTTCCTGTTGGGCCACGAGGGCACAAGTTGTGCCAGTGGTATTTGATGTTTTGGGAGTTATCTGTTTAAGCTTTTCTGCTTGGTGTTTGAAAAGCAGCCATTTTCATTGAAGCCTTTTTTTTTTTTTTTTGTAAATCAATTTGGCCTTTAGCTTCCAAGCTATACTGGTGAATACAATTTTCCATTCACCTTTAGGATGGCCCAGTAATTGATTTCTTAAGCTGTGTTGTGCACCTTTCAGTGAGTAGTTTGCATCCCTCAAACTGTATGTCAGATGTGGTTTAGACACAATCACACACCACAAATGCCTTTTTGCATGGAACACCTAAGCTGATGCATTCAATTTGCTTGTACAAATATTATATTCACTATTATTTTTCCGATTCCATGATGGTAAGAACGTCTTGGGACATGCCTTGGTAGTGTAAGTGTTTTTTGTGCTCCTACATGTTTCATAAGCTTGGGGGGACATGCTGTTCTGGTACAATGCCTGTGAAAGGTGACATGCTGTCTGAATTCATGTCCGTAAAAGGTTGTTTTATGTTTTGGTTGTATTCATCGCATCATTGGACTGGACTCCAAATAATAGGTTATTATGTCAAATGCATAAACAAGCATCCAATCATTCTTGTTGTGATGCATGCATAATATAATCCCCTGCACTAAGCAATTCAAGTGCATAAAATGTGGTTTAACCACAGAAGTTTTGAAGTCATATTCGTGATCAGCATAGTGATGCTAATATTCATTTTAACTCCTCAGGTCACTTATCACCCGTTTACAAGGGAAGAGCAGCTGGAAGCCCTAGAGTTGGAAAAGAAAGCCATAGAGGAGAGGAAGCGGCTGAAGGATGCTGGAGTAATTGGTAGCACGATGGATGCGATGGGTGGTGCTGCATCATTGGTTGGCTCAGGTGTTGGCCTTGTGGGCACTGGCATTGTTGGTGGTGTTGGGCTTGTGGGTTCAGGCATTGGTGCGGTTGGCAGTGGCCTTGGTAAAGCTGGCAGGTTCATGGGCAAAACCATGACAGGGCATTTCAGCATGTCTCGGAAGAATGGCAGCAGCTCTACCGCTCCTCAGCCTGATCAACCTTCTGTAAAACCTGATGTGCAGTGAGAGCAGAATCGTCACCTTTAGTTTCAGTTAAGGCTTCTTTTGCTGCAAACCTGATCAACTAGTATTATACATAGTATTCTATCTATGATGATTGTTGTATGAACTGACTGTGGTTTTGCATTTCAGTGTGATATCTATGATGATTGTTGTATGAACTGCCTGTTGGTTTGTTTTCTTTATTGTATTTTATCGGAAACAATAAAACTCAAGCGAGAAGCTTGTTGTAAATTAGAACATCAGCTTTCACAGATTATACAACAATGGAAGGGTATTCAGTTCGGTTGTCATATGATCTTTGGTCTGTATATTTGATATATCTAGGAGAAAACTATTCTGAAATTGGTCGAACTAAAATCCGAAAAGGTTAATTAGAGTAATTAGGGTAATTAAGAGTTTAGTTTTCGAAAATAGAAATAGGGTTAGTTTCTGGACTTTAGGATTTAAGTTTGATCTTGATATTGAAGATAAATCTATGTAAGATAGGTAGAAGGTCCTATCTGCCCAGTCTAAATCTGATCTGAATCATGGTTTGTTTGGGAATATTTTTATATAATAAGTACACATGCATATATACACATGTTTGCGCACATATACATAAATACATTTAACGAAATACCTTCAAACTAGTTGGAAATTAATTTTATATTTTGGTTAAAACTTAGAGAGTCCTCTTAAAAGTAGTTTTAGAGTTAAGACAAAATGAAATTTTTAAGATCAGATTTTTGTAAAACCGTGCCTCTTCGAGTCAGTAAATTTATCTTTTAGTTGATTTTATCGTTCATAGATGAAGATGTTGCTATACTAACATCAACATCAGGTGCTCTCATTGATGTTCGTGAGAGATGAATTACTTTTTGCATAGGGGAGGAGAAAATTTTGTTTAAAATGTCTAAACTTATTGACTGTCCTATGTATGAGGAAAAAATTTGCAGCGTGGATGATCTAGAATAAGTCTTAAAAGAGGAGTCACTATTTCGACTCACTTTGGAAGAAGGAACGGATGGAATTCTTCACAACGAAAAAACGAACATGAGCGAAGAAGGCGAACAAAATGAAGACAAACCAACAAAATAACCATCCAAAGAGGATATCTCGGATTCTGATATGACAGGTAAGGAAAAGATAAGTAAATCTATATTTAAAACTCTTCCTTCCCAGCTGAAATAGGTGTTATTGGATGATGATGAGATGCAACCTGTCATTGTTAATGCAAACTTGACCAATTCGCAACTTTGATTTCTTTACTTCGTGTGCATCGCAAGGTCCTAGGTTATTCAATTGATGATATTAAGGGGATTAGCCGTGCAATTTATATGTATAGGATCTCTCTAGTTGATGAAACTAAAACCTCCGTTGAGCGTCAACGTAGACTAAACCCAAACTTGAAGGAAACTGTCAAAAACTGAAATTTCTAAACTATTAGATGCGGGTATCATATATCCTATTTCTGATAGTGATTGGGTTAGTCCTATTCATGTGGTTTCGAAGAAAGGAGGTATGACTGTGGTTAAGAATGCTAATAATGAATTGATCCCCACTAGACTTGTTACTGGATGGCACATGTGTATTGATTATTGTAAATTGAATAGTGCCACTAGGAAGGATTACTTTCTATTACCTTTCATTGATCAAATGTTGAAAAGATTGGTTAAACATTTTGTTGGGGGAAATCTCCACGCGGCCAAGTCCAGGTAAGTTCATGGTTGCCCGGGGACGAGGGCCTCCGGTGCCTGCCCCGGGCGCCGCCTTTTGGCTCCCGGGACAATGCCTCCGGGGCATGTCTCGGGCGCCGCCTTTTTGGCCCCCGGGACCGTGCCCCCCGGGCTGGTCCCGGGCGCCGCCATTGGCCCGGGGATAGTGGCCTCCGGTGCCTGCCCCGGGCGCCGCCATTTGGCCCCCGGGACCTTGTCCCCGGGCGAGTCCGGGCGCCGCCATTCGCCCGGGGACAGTGGCCTCCGGTGCCTGCCCCGGGCGCCGCCTTTTGGCCCCCGGGACCGTGCCCCCCGGGCGGGTCCCGGGCGCCGCCACTCGCCCGGGGACAGTGGCCTCCGGTGCCTGCCCTGGGCGCCGCCTTTTGGCCCCCGGGACCGTGCCCCCCGGGCGGGTCCCGGGCGCCGCCATTCGCCCGGGGACAGTGGCCTCCGGTGCCTGCCCCGGGCGCCGCCTTTTGGCTCCCGGGACGATGCCTCTGGGGCATGTCCCGGGCGCTGCCTTTTGGCCCGCGGGACCGTGCCCCCCGGGCGGGTCCCGGGCGCCGCCATTCGCCCGGGGACAGTGGCCTCTGGTGCCTGCCCCGGGCGCCGCCTTTTGGCTCCCAGGACGATGCCTCCGGGGCATGTCCCGGGCGCCGCCTTTTGGCCCCCGGGACCGTGCCCCCCGGGCGGGTCCCGGGCGCCGCCATTCGCCCGGGGACAGTGGCCTCCGATGCCTGCCCCGGGCGCCGCCTTTTGGCCCCCGGGACGAGGCCTCCGGGGCATATCCCGGCCGCCGCCTTTTGGGCTCCCGGGATCCTGCCCTCCGGAAAGGGTCCCGGACGTCATCGCCCTTCTAAAAGGTAAAGTCCCTGTTTGTTTATCACGTGCAGGTCACGCGAGGGACGCCTCGGGAATCAGCGACCACCTGTCAAGCATCCAAGACGTTTGACCGGAAGAAAGACGGTCCTACCCTTCAATCCGACGGTGGCTTCCGGGGTAGTTTAGACTTTTTGCTTCTTTTTGGGGCTATAAATAGCCCTTGTACCCCTCTGTTGTAAGGGATCAGTTCATTATTATTTGGAATAGCTAATCTCACAGACGTGCTCCGGAAGCCTCTCCCCCGGAGAGAGCCTCCCCAGCCGGCTCCGGTCGGGAGCGCGTCGACAGGACTAGGGCCCCCACCGGGACCCGAACCTGTATAAATCCACGTGTCAATTCTTGTGTTTGTCCGGCGGGGGAGGACCGGTCACCCGGTCAACCCGCGCTGCGTAATCTCCGCTAGGATCGTCTTCAAAACCTGCCGGGGTATTCTTAATACCACGACAGTTGGCGCCGACCGTGGGGAGCCGTGACAAATCGCCATGGCTCCTCCGAGAACGAGGGCCCGCGCCCTCCCCGGTGACGCCGGTCCCGGTGACCCGGTGCCGCCCGTCCGGGACGCTGCTGTTCCGGCGCTTCCGTCCGGAGGCGACCATTCCCAGGTACCGCCTCCCACCTTTCCTCTCAATCTAGGTGCCTCCACCTCCGGGTCGCTCCCGGCGGCCGCGGGGACCTCGGCCGGGACGAGCTTCCCCCCGACGGCTCCCCCGGCTCCCCGGGACGCCCTGCTGGCGGCTCTCGTGGAGGGCCAGCTCCGCGCCCAGCGCTCTATGGACGAGCTCCTCAGTATGTTGGCGCGGCCCCCGGCCCCCACATTTTCGTCGCACACATATCCGGGGATCATGCCCCCGTTTATGGGATACCCGGCGGCCCCTCCGATCTCCGGGGGGCTGTCTACCCCGTATGATCCCGCCGGGGGGTTCCCTCCCTCCGCGGGATATACTTCCGGACACTTCTCGGCACCCGGGCCTGTCCCGGTGCCGGGAGGCTATTTCATGCCCGGGCCCTTCGTGGCACCAGGGGGGTACCCCGTCCCCGGCCCGCTTTCGGGGCTGGGGGGTCATTTCATGCCGGGGGTTATTCCTACGCCGGGAGCCAGTCCCGCCCCTCGCGTTGCGTTTACCGCACCGGGGCCGGTCGACAGAGCAGCTCCCGTGCCTCAGCGAATTTCCCCCCGCATTGGCTCCCCAACCCCGGACGTCGCCGAGGGGGCTCAACCCCCACTGGTTCCGGATGTCGCAGGGGCTTCCCCCTTTCCGGTCCCGGTCGTTGCCACAGGGGCCCCCTCTTCGGATCCAAACGCCGCCCCGGGCGCCCCCTCCCCGGTTCCAGATGGTGCAGGGGCTCCCCCCTTTCCGGTCCCGGGGGCCATCGCAGGGGGCTCCCCCCAGCAGGCCCCGGTAGCTTCCGGGCCGGCTGCTACAGTGCAGGAGCTCCCTCCCCCGGCGAAGCAGGTCCGCTTCTCCCGGGGGGAGGTCGAGCGAATGCATTCTCCCAGCCGCGGGGAAGAGCTTCCCCCCGGTCGTTGTCGCAGGGAGCCTCGCTCTCGCACCGATCGGGGGAAGAGACCAGCCGAAGAACCATCCTCCCCGGAGGGAAGCCCGGACGTCCAGGAAATCAGTCCCGGCCCGGAAGAAAAGCGTCGTCACCACCACTCTGGCGGCCCTCTTGGGCCGCTACCTGACTCGGACAACGAGGGGGCGTCCCCCGTTAACGAAGACAGTGACTGGGGCTCCCCCCGGGAAGTGCAGGGGGCGAACCAGCCTCTGTGTCGAAGACTCCGCAGCATCCGATGGCCGCGGCCCTACCGTCCCCCGCACATCGAACATTATAATGGCGAGGCGGACCCTTACGAGTTCGTGCAGATCTACTCCACAGCCATCTCCGCGGCGGGGGGGGGGGGGGGGGACGAGAGCGTCCAATGCAACGTCTTCCCCCTTTACCTCACCGGCATTGCCCGCTCCTGGTTTTACAATCTGAAGGCGGGCTCCATCAAGTCTTTTTCGCAGCTGAAGCGGGAGTTCTGCGCCAACTTTCAGGGAAATTACGTACGTCCCCTGGATTCTTCACAGCTATACACAGTGCGCCAGAGGACCGGGGAGACCATCAGAAGCTTCTTCAAGCGCTTTGCCCAAGTAAAAAGCAAAGTGGCCCACGTCCCGGACTCCACAGTGATCGAAGCCTGCAAAAGCGGGATCCTCCCGGGGGAACTCCATCGAAGACTCTCCCGAAGCTGCCCCTCCTCCGCCGACGAGCTCTTCAACGTACTCGAAAAGTACGCTCGCGCGGAGGAAGACGACATCTGGAAGAAGACCCAGGGGGCTCCTGCCCCCGCCGAGCGGGGAGCCCGGGATCCCCCCAGGCACCCCAGGCAGGGGGGACGTAGCGAACCACGGCCTCGGGACACTTTTGTCCTCGAGGGCGGAGGCGGCTCGCGCGACCCTCCGAAGGGCAACCGCCCCTTTCCCAAGCCGAGAGGCCATGGGGGAGGACAGTCTTCGCGCGGCCGCGAAGGCCCCGCGGGGAGAAGCCGGGAAGGACCGTGGTGCAGCTTCCACGGGTCCAGTACCCACGCCACCCGAGATTGCCACCAGCTGCTGCAGCACTTCGCGGCGTTCCTCGACCAACGCGGGCAGGGGAGGGGACTCCAGCCTCCTTGCCCCCTCGGCCAGCTGTTCCGGCCCTTCCCGCTCCCGTGGGGGGGCAGTAGGTGCAGGAGGGGGAGCCTTCAGACGCTCTCCCCTTTCAAACTTCTCAGCGCCGCATCAACGTCATCGTAGGGGGGTCCGCCTCCGGGCGGGACTCCAAGCGCCAGCGCAAGGAGTACGCGCGAGAAGTTAAGGTAGTGGGGGTGCTACACGCGTCCGTGCCGCCCAAGTGGTCGGACGTCCCCCTCACCTTTACGGCGGAAGACGCGCGAGGGGTTCGCTTCCCCCACGACGACGCGCTCATTGTCTCCGCGACAATCTACAACTGCCTCCTGGCCCGCATCCTCGTGGACGGCGGAAGCTCCGCCGACGTCCTATTCCTCAAGACCTTCAAGGAAATGCAGGTGGATGAGAAGCTCCTGCAACCAGCGGCAGGGCCTCTGCAAGGGTTTGTCCCGGGGAAGGCGATCCACCCCGTGGGCAAGGTAGATCTCCCGATCACCTTCGGCACCCCGGAGAACTACCGGACTGAGCTAGTCCGCTTCGACGTAGTGGACCTCCCCTCCTCCTACAATGTGATTATGGGGAGGACTACGATCAATCGGCTGGGAGCTGCCACCCACCAAAACTACCTGTGCATGAAGATCCCCGGGCCGCATGGCGTGATCAACGTCCGGGGGGACCAAGACGTGGCCCGTGCTCTATACGAGCGAGCTGCTGCCACAATAGGAAGCGTCAACCTGATCAAGGCGCCCGGGGGGGAGGCTCCCCCCCGGACGTAGGCATCGCTGCGCCGTCCCCTGGGAGGCCCCTTCTCAAGCCGCGTCCGGAAGGGGGCCTCCGGAAGGTCCCGCTGTCCTCAGGCAGCGCGGACAAAACTGTCCAAATCGGGGCAGAGCTCCCCCAAGACCATGCAGCGCGACTCACAGCCTTTCTGCGCGAAAACTCCGATGTTTTTGCGTGGAAGCCTTCGGACATGCGGGGTGTCGCCCGGGAGGTTATTGAGCACAAGCTCGCGGTAACCCCCGGTCACCCCCCTGTCAAGCAGAAGTTGAGAAAGCTCTCCCTCGAACGTCAAGAAGCCATCAAGATGGAGATAGCTCGGCTCCAAGAGGCGGGGTTCATCCGGGAAGTCTTGCACCCCGAGTGGCTCGCAAACCCCGTCCTCGTCAAGAAATCAAGTGGCAAGTGGCGCATGTGCGTGGACTTCACCGACCTTAACCGCGCCTGCCCCAAAAACAACTTCCCGCTCCTGCGGATCGACCAGCTCGTTGACTCCACCGCGGGGTGCGAGCTGATGAGCTTCCTAGACGCCTACTCGGGATACCACCAAGTCCGGATGGCGGAGGGGGACGAGGAAAAGACGAGTTTCATAACTCCCCTCGGAACCTTCTGCTACCGCCACATGCCCTTCGGGCTCAAGAATGCGGGAGCCACCTTCCAGCGCCTGATGACGCTGGTCTTCAAAGATCAAGTCGGCCGCAACGTCAAAGTCTATGTAGACGACGCGGTCGTCAAGAGTCCCCGTGCAGCCTCCCACATCGACGACCTCGCAGAGACCTTCCGCAACCTTCGCGCGTTCGGGCTCAAGCTCAACCCGGAGAAGTGCGCCTTCGGGGTGCGCGGGGGGAAGCTCCTGGGTTTCCTCGTGTCCCAGCGGGGCATTGAGGCAAACCCCGAGAAGATCCGGGCCTTCCTAGACATGCCCCCGCCGCGCTCCGTCAAAGATGTCCAGCGGCTCTCCGGCCGCCTGGCCGCGCTCAGCCGCTTCGTCTCCCGTTCGGGGGAGCGGGGCCTCCAGTTCTTCAAGATCCTCCGAGGGCTCGAGGGGTTCCTCTGGACCCCCGAGGCCCAGGAAGCCTTCAACGAACTCAAGAAGTACCTCTCGAGCCCTCCAATGCTCGTGAGTCCGTCTCCGGAAGAGCCCTTGCTCCTCTACCTCGCCGCGACCCCCGTCGCCGTCAGCGCGGTTTTGGTGAAGGAGCAAGGGGGGCAGCAACGTCCCGTGTACAACGTCAGTGAAGCCCTCCAAGGGGCCAAGACTCGGTACACGGAGATGGAGAAGATTTGCTACGCTCTCCTCATGGCGTCCCGGAAGCTCCGGCACTACTTCCTGGGGCACCCCATCACCATCCCGTCGTCCCTCCCCCTGGGGGAGGTACTGCGGAATAAAGAAGCCACCGGCCGGATTGGGAAGTGGGGGGCCGAGCTTGCCCCCTTCTCCCTGTCCCTTACCGGCCGCTTCGCAATCAAGTCGCAGGTCCTCGCCGACTTCGTCGCAGAATGGACTCCCGCCTCTAGGTCCGGGGACGAAGATCTCCCTGTGCCGCCCCGACGCAGTGACCATTGGACCCTGCTGTTCGATGGGTCGCTGTGTCTCGCCGGGGCTGGCGCGGGGGTAGTCCTCCGGAGCCCCGAGGGAAAGGAGCTCGAGTACGCCGCGCGGCTCGAGTTCCCCGCAACCAACAACGTCGCCGAATACGAGGCTCTGCTCCTCGGGATGCGCCTTGCGCGCTCCCTGGGGATCCGGCGCCTCCTAGTGAAGGGAGACTCTCAGCTCGTTGTCTGCCAAATGGACAAGTCTTACCTGTGCCATGACGCAAATCTAAGTCTTTACTTGCAGGAAGTACGGAAGATGGAGAAGCACTTCGACGGCCTTGAGGCCTGGCATATCCCGAGGAGGGAGAATGACCGGGCCGATGCCTTGGCGCGGGCAGCAAGGGCCCGGGAAACGCTCCCCAGGGGGGCCTTCTTGGAAATCATCATGAAGCCCTCGGTGGCCTCCCCAGATGCAGGCCCCGAGCCCCCGGTCCCAGAGGTCGCCGAGATCGTCCGGCCTTCATCTTGGATGGACCCCCTCATCTCCTTCATCAAGGGAGAGGGGGACCCTCCCAATGAGACTAAGGCTAAGCGCCTCCGGGCCAAAGCCCGGGCAAATCTCTTACTGGAGGGAAGGCTCTACAAGCGGGGGGCTTCAGCCCTCCTGCGCTGCCTCCCCCGGTCGGAGGGACTTCAGCTCCTGGAAGACATCCACGCGGGGAGCTGTGGTTCTCACCTAGCCCCGCGTGCCATCGCCGCCAAGGCCCTTCGGCAGGGTTTCTACTGGCCTACAGTCATGCGCGACGCGCGAGACCTTGTCTCCGCGTGCGAAGCATGCCAGAAGATGGCCAAGGGCTCGAACCTCCCCCCTGTCGCGCTGCAGACTATCCCCATCACTTGGCCCTTCGTGCGCTGGGGGATGGACCTCCTAGGGCCCTTCCCCCCAGCGCCCGGAGGATACAAGTATGCGGTAGTCGCGGTCGACTACTTTACAAAGTGGGTTGAGGCGGAGCCCTTGGCTAGCATCACCTCCCGGGCCGTTCAGCGGTTTTTCTGGAAAAACGTCGTTTGTCGTTTTGGTGTCCCCCGGGAAATCACCGTGGACAACGGGACCCAATTCGACTCGGCTTATTTCCGGGAATTCTGCGAAGGCCTGGGGATCGTCATCCACTTCGCCTCAGTGGCCCATCCTCAAAGCAACGGGGCCGTCGAGAGAGTCAACGGCATAATCCTACAGGGGTTACGCCGGAGACTCGAGCAAACCGCTTCCAAACGGGGCGTATGGGCAGAGGAGCTCCCTAGCATCCTCTGCTCGATGCGCACGACCCCGTCCCGAGCCACAGGGCGTGCTCCCTTCTCTCTGGTCTACGGGGCGGAGGCAGTCCTCCCCCCGGAGATCGGCTTCCGGTCGCTGCGCGTCGAGCTCCTGAACGGAGCCACGACCGCAGCCTACCGGGCCAACGAAGACAACCGGCGGCTGGAAATCGACCTCGTGGAGGAGGAACGCGACCGAGCGCTCCTCCGCCACGCCATCTACGAGCGCGAGATGTCGCACGCATACAACCAGCGCGTGCGTGAGAGAGCTTTCCGCCTTGGGGACCTTGTCCTCAAGCGCGTCACAGACCCCCAAGCCCAGGGTAAGCTCTCCCCCAAGTGGGAGGGCCCCTACAGGATCTCCGCTGTCCTAGGCTCGGGGGCCTACAAGCTCTCCAACCTTCAAGAGCAGGAGCTGAAGCACACCTGGAACTTGCGTTTACTTCGCAAGTTCTACGTCTAGCCTTACGGGCCTGTCCCCTCCCCCGGAGCGATCACGCCGGAGGGGGAGGAGGGACACTGTAGCTTCCTTTCCCCCCCCCCTTCGCAGTTTCGCAGGGGGGGGCTTTGTATATTTTGTTAATAAATGCATAGCCTTTGTTCTTCAACTGTCTCGTTGCAGGTTTTTCTCATTACCGCCCCTAGCGGCGATGCCCTCCCCGCGAGGAAGCCCTCTTCGCGAGGATGCCCTCCCCGCGAGGATGCCCTCTCCGCGAGGATGCCCTCCCCGCGAGGAAGTGGGTCAGCCCCAACAAGTCCCTACAACGGAGCCTGCACTCCCGTAGGGCGGCTTACGATCAGCCCTCGTGGACTGAGGGTGTAAGCGGCAACCCGGTCGCAGTGGCCGTGGTAACGAGTCACTTTGGGAGACTAGTCCCCTGCCCAAACACTCAAGTCCCATCTTCGGGCATTTCCTCCTCCGGGAGTCAACCTTATTCCCGGCTCCCCGTTCTCACGGCGACCGGAAGATCAGCTCCTTGCGGCTTGATTGGATCTATCTTCCTCCTCCGGGAGTCGACGTTATTCCCGGCTCCCCGTTCTCACGGCGACCGGAAGATCAGCCCCATGCGGCTTGATTGGATCTATCTTCCTCCTCCGGGAGTCGACGTTATTCCCGGCTCCCCGTTCTCACGGCGACCGGAAGATCAGCCCCTTGCCGCTTGATTGGATCTATCTTCCTCCTCCGGGAGTCGACGTTATTCCCGGCTCTCCGTTCTCACGGCGATCGGAAGATCATGTAACATCCTGAGTTAGGGGTGAAAACTTCCTTTTTCATCAATAGCATGCATGCTTGTATCTGTAGTAATAGCCAGATCAGTATCTATCCTAAACCCTAAAATCTCCAAAATCTATCCTGTGACCTCAAATCAAGATCAGATTGTTCAGATGTGATCTATCAGTTACTCTGAACTTAAAAGTCTTCAGAACCTAGATCCAATTCTATCACTAACTTCCAGAATTATCAACTTCTTCTGTTTTCGAAAACAGAAATACATTATATTACCTAAATACCCTAAGTTCCAGAAATACAGATTTAATCAAAATCTTGACCTAGTTCAGACCAGATTATTTCTGGAATATGATCATGGGTATGTCAATACCTTAAACTAAAAAGTTGACAGCCAGATTCTACCATCTAGACTCTTTTCACAAATCAGTCCAAGAATTATCGCAATATAGTCCTTATCTGATATCTGAAAACCTAGAAAGGTTAAAATCTCCAGATTAACTCCAAATTCAGAATTTCTTCGGCAAATCTTTTCTAGATGCTATTTGAAACAAGTTCTTCTTCTGTGCAGATTTCAAGATCTCATCTTAATTACCATAATTCGAAATCAATTAAAGTTCAGATTCAATTACCCTAAAAATACCCTATTTTCAGTCTGTATCAAAGACTATTCAAATGTGCCAAATTTTATTAAATGTTCTTGCCAAATATTCTGTTGAATATAATCTGCTATATCAGTGAAATCAAATTCAGTTTAAACCTTCCAAAACTCCAGATTCGCAGATCAGTCCTTCTTCCAGATTTTTCTAAAAGCCAGAAAGGCAAAATGTTGCAAATCATCTTCAAATTCAAATCTAATTCAGGGAACACCTTCCAAATGCTTTTCAACACAAATTCTTCTTTTATGAGTATCTCAAAATCAAACCCTAAATCCCAGAATTCGAGATCAATAAGTTTCAGACTTATTTTACCCTAATCTACTCTGTTTTCAGTTCATATCAAAAATCATCCAAATGTCTCAAATTTTATCTTCAATCTCTGCCAAATCATCTGTTGAATAAAGATTGCCAAAACAGTAGAAGCAAATTTAGTTCAAACCTTCCAAATCATTAGATTTACAGATCAGTCCAAAACTCAAAGAATTGAAATTGCAAATGAATCCATTTTCGACCAGGTCAACAGCAGCAATCGACCAGGCCATTTGCTGTACACGACCAGAAGCTTTGTCGTGTTTCTTTGCGCCGTGGTTGCTCGCCGCCGGTGAAGCTTCGCCGCACTCGTGACCGTGCATGCTTGTGTGTACGTGTCCTTGCTTCAGCCGTGCCGTGGCAACGCCGTGGCAGGGCCGTTGAACAGCATGTGCTCCTGCGCGCGATCAGCAGCAACTTTGTCAGCAATCCATCGCCACGTAGCCTCGCCGCGCCAGTACTTGTCGCCACCGCTTGCTACAAGCTTCGCCAGGTCCCGATGAAGCGACATTGTGATCAGCTGAAGGCTTGTCGCCGTCGCATCACCGTTCTTCGCTGTGTCTTTGCCGCTGTTGCTCCAGCACGCAACTAGTCAAGTCACCAGCAGCCAATCTCTTCATTGTTTTCTCTTCGCATGCTTCGCCTGCCTATTTAAGCATCCCTGTGCTCAGCAGCTTCCTCAAACCTCACTGGAAATCATCCACGTCTCAGATTTTCTGTCTTAGTCTTCTTCTCCGGCGAGACCAGTTCGAGGCCTCACGGTGACAGCCTCAACCACAGCCTCAACCACCAAATTGACAGCACTAGTAAGTTCCCCTCGCCTCCCTCATCGTGCTGTACTATTTAATTGCTCCCCGACGACCCCTAACGCCGGCGATCACCGGAAATAGCTGAAAATCGAAGATTGCCCTGCTCCGGCAATGCAGCCCGATTCAATTCGAATTAGCCCTCGAACCTGTGAAGCAAATTGATCAGTGAGCCAAATCAAGCAAGCCTGTGAAGTTGGATTTCGAATTTAAACAAGAATCGAAGCATTTCCCTAAATCGAGCTTCACCAGAAACCGGCGATCGTCGCCAGGCTTCTCCGGTGATCCTCCGATCAATTTGATGTTACCAGAATCTTCCCTATACCTCCTAGATACTCTCCAAGCAAGGAATTTAGTTCTCTCGGCCTGTAGCAGAAACCCCCAACTGGCAGTGTCTCTTCTCCGGCGCAGTTCACCGGAAATCCTTTCCCGGCCGTTTCAGCTTCATCCACTTTGTCATTCAGGTGTGCCTCAACTTCTTGAGCATAATTGTCTTCTAGCTCGATCTCTGAAACTGCCCAGAATTCAAGTTATAGCCATGCCAAAATATTGTCCAGAACTGCTGCAGTACAACTAGTTCACCTCAATTCATCACTGAATTTCATCACCTTCTAGCCATCTTCTGCCCTAGATCTTGTTGAATGATTTGTTCCTGTTATCATTGCCTACCTCCCAGACAAATTGGTGCATCATTTGGAGCTCTAGATCAAAAGTTATGCCAAGCCCTAGTTTCTGGCCATGTCAAGATCAATGCCAGACTATGTCAGTCAGTGGCATTAGCCCTTTTCACTCCCTTCCAGATGTGCATTTTGGGCATAACTTTGTCCCTTAGATTCCTGAGGTTGTGATCAACATTTTCTTCTTCTATCACAACTTGATTTGAGCCCTTGAATTATATTTGCCGCTAAACCCTAGTTTTTGACACTATTCCAGTGCATGCCAGCCAATGGCATTGGCCCTGTTTACCCACTTCTGATTGTGCATTTTGAAAGCCACTTTGTCCATTGAATTTGTAGAGTTATGATCTACATTTTCTTCTACTGTCATAACTTGAGATAAGCTCTCTAGTTTTCCCTGAAGTTATGTCAGAATCTTGATCTGAATGTCAATCTGCTGACATTCGCTGTTCTTGATCAAACCAGCCTCAAACTGATGTTCTTATTGTAACCTTGAGATCCTAAGAGCATCTAACATCCATCCTTAGCCAAATCCTTAAAACCCTAGATCTCAACTTAGTTCAGCTTGTAATCTCAATTATCTCCAGTATCGTTCAGTCACTCTTGTAAAGCATATCTGCATATAGATCCTAAAACATCTTAATATATAAGTAATATTTGTGTGTATTGTTTGGTTTGTCATCGAGCAGATCTAGAAGCCGAGATCGAGGACTTCGCTGTTGACCCGTCATCAACTGCTGTTTCTTACGACGCGGAAGGCAAGTCATATCCTTGGTCATCTTGAACCTATATTTTAAATGTTGCTAAAACATAACCTTGAATATAGGCAATATTGCATGTGAAAGATTGGAAATGGTTGATTTATCAATTGGCAGTACTAGACTGGTTATCTGTGAAATGTGAAATAAACAAGTTTTGAGCCATGAACTATGATATGTATTTATATACTTATATTCATGAAATAAAACCCCTAGCCGTGACCAGAAAAATGGTGTGGATGGCGGTAGCACTGGAGGTGCTAGACTGCAAAGGAATGCAGGCACTGAAGGTGCAGGGTTGTGGATGGTCTGGTCACTGGCATATAACGACTAGAACCTTGTGTTGTGCGTCTAGTGGCATGAACAACGTGCTAACCGCAAGCCTGGTATGGGACAGGCCTGAACAAGTACTTATGTGGATCGTACATAAAACCCCTGCATGAGATGAGTTGTGATGATTGACTTGGAGGCTGACTCCTACTATCACTGAAGGTGATCTGGTATTTGACCCAGTAATGGGAAAATGAGGTGGGGTGGAGGTTATGATACAGCCTACCACAACTGTGTTTCGCTGAGAGCCACAGGGTCAGGGGTGAATTGTAAGTGATGCATAACAAAAGTTCTTGTTATCTCCACCTTGCCACTCACACATGGTTGTGAGGAGGGGTCTAATCATTTTGATAGGATGGGCTTGAAAGTGGAATATCTTGCGGGTAAATTGGTACCTCTCTGCAGAGTTAAAAACGTATTCGAATACTCCGAGCTCCCGGGTTTTATAGGAGTCTGCTGCGGTGGATTAAATCCACGGGGTGTGACACAAGTTTTATTTTCTAAATAAAATATGTTTTAATCAAGATTACCCAAATGACATGTGTTGTCATGATAAGGAGTGCTGCCGTGGGCTGTCGTGTGTCGACGTGTCGCGGTAGTGCTATAATCTAGTGAACATGAATGATGATGTTATATTATGAAAGGTGCTGCCATGGAATGAGGTGTGAAAGAAAAAGATTATTTTATAAACATCCATAATTCTTGACTAGTCTAGGTTCATGTCATCATTACTATATGTATCTACTCTTACCTATGACTTGCTGAGTACGTAAGTGCTCACCCTTGCAACATTCAACTCAATAGATGGAACCTACTTTGATCAAGATGATGGCACGGAGTATTTCGTGGATCTTTAAGGAGGAGGATCAGTTCCGCCAGAACCCTGAAGTGTGTTGTTCTGCCGTCAACTTCTTTTGTGGGAGGGTCACCTATCTTCTGCTGTGTAGTTAAATATTTTGTTAAACCCTGAATGCCTTGTAGGCATTGTAATCCTCTTTATGTAATATTAAGGCCAGCAGGCCACACTGCTTAATATCTTGTGAGTACTCTGTTGCAATGTAATATACTCCTGTGTTTGACTCATCCTGGGAAGTCAAAGGTTCGTGAGAATGGGACTAGCTGCAGCGAGCTAGGTCTCTACAGGAGTAGTCGTTGTCCCAATCTCGGGGCGCGACAGATCAGCCCCTTGCGGCTTGATTGGATCTATCTTCCTCCTCCGGGAGTCGACGTTATTCCCGGCTCCCCGTTCTCACGGCAACCGGATGATTATCTCTCGAAGGCCTTATTCCCGGTTCCCTGTTCTAACGGCGACCGGACGAAGTCTCCCGGGAAGCTCCCCTCCTGAGCTCTTATTGGCTTTTCATGAGCCCCTTCCGCGCCTTGTTCCCGGTTCCTCGATCTCCCGGCGGCCGGATGAACCTCTCCCGGTGCCCCCGGGCACCCCGGAAGGTCCCTCCCTCGGAAATCCTGTTTTTACAATTTTCTAACTTAGAAAATATCTCGTACAGGTTATGCTCCCCCCGGGGACCCTGTTACCCCCACAGCGCGCGGAGGCCTCCCCCCGCCCGCTGTGGGCGGGGGGGACAGGGGGCCCCCGGGTCACCCACGAACAAACTTAGCTCATCCTTGTTAAGATGAGTCGTCCAAACCATCCAAGAAGAAGAAAATAAAGAGGCACAGTAAAAGGAAACAACGCGCTTTATTGATCAGCAAACCCGGAGGACATCTTCCCCCTCCGGTGGGTTTCGGAAATGATACAACCCGGGTCCTAACTCGGGGGATTTTCTACTAGCCTAAGGCCCCTACGCCTAAAGCTCCCGGAGGCGCTCCCTCAGCTCCCGGGCCAAGTCCCGGTACAGCGCCCGGACGCGACGCTGAGAGTCCCGAAGTACGTCTTCGGGCCAAAACTCGTACCCAGCCGGCGGAAGTATCCGGAGAGGAGGTATCATCTGGGCCTTCGGGCGCGGGGGAGTTAATTTAGCACGGCTGTTGTCAAAATTATCCAAGTGCCACTCCGGGCGCCACCTCAACCGGATAGGCTCCCGGGCAGTACCCCCGTCGCGCTCCCCGGAGACAAGGCTCAGCAAAATCAAAGCCGCTTGGGCGTCCCCCGGAGAGCCTCTCCCGGACCGTTGCTCGGGAGTAACCCCCCAGGAACCCTGGTAACATTTCATTGCAAAGACTTAGAAAAATTTCAAATATATTTCATTGCAAAATGTTTTTGTACAAGTGCCCGGGGCTTCTCCTAAGAAGCTACCGGAATCAAAATGTCTAACAAAATAAAAAGGGGTCCTAGCTAAAGACCCGGGGGAGGCTCATACTTTAGCATTGGGGTCCTCCCCCCGGGAAGCTTCCTCCGCGGCCGGGGCAGGGACATCCGCGGCCGGAGGTGCCGGTATCGGGAACCACGTCCGGATGATCCGGTCGTAGAACCCCTCCGCCAGCAGCTCCACCTCCCGGCGCGTTGGCTCGAAGGCCTCCGGGAAGCTCCGGGGGATGCGCCCCCCGATCGCCCGGGCGCCGACCCCACGATAGTCAACGAGCCCCGCGGCGGCCGCGATGACGGGGATCGCTCGGCCCCGTGCCCGGACGTCCGCAGCCTCCGGGATGGCGGAGACTTGTGCGTTAAGAAAACGCACAGCCTCCGCGAGGGTCGCCGGAGGCACCTCCGGGCCGCTCCCGGAGCCCAGGCTAACGCCAAGGCTTTCCAAGGCCGAGCGGACGGAGCGGCCCGCGTCCGACACCGCCCGGATGCTGGAGCTCTCGAGCTCCCGGAGCGCCTTCTCCCGCACCTTGGCCTCCTCCCGGAGGCAGATGTAGGCGCCCTCCGAAAGGTGCACCTGCGCCCGGGCCCGGGACAGCTCATCAAGAGCTTCGTCCCGCTCCCGGAGGGCCGCCTCCCGCTGCTCCACGCAAGTGGCGGCCCGGCTCTCCGCCTCCTTGAGCAGCCGGGTGACCCGCTGCTCAAGGCCCCAGGTAACAGTCGCTACCTACAAAATACATAAAGAGTTAGAAAAATCTTAAGTGCAGGAAAAAAGCCGATGTGTTAAGAGCTCGGGTTACCTGGGCTCCGAGGGACTCGAGCCCCTCAAAACGCTCGTGGAGCGTTCCTCCTGCTACGAAGGCCTGCACCTTCCGGTTGTGCAGGCCCTCCGCGTAGCGGGCCACCTCCCCCGCGGGAAGCAGGGAGGTACCTTGCCCGGCCCTCCTGGCGCGGCCGGGAGAGGGCCCCCAGGCTTCGGAATCCGGGAGCACGGCAGGCGTCGCCGGCGTCTTCGTCGACGAAGTTTCCTCCGAAGACGAAGACGAAGATTGGGCGGGGTTCTCCGCCCGGGGGGGGATCATCGGGCCTTTCCCCGCCCCAGGCCGGAGGGCCCTCGGAGCCTCCTGCTCCGGGGGGACCTCGAAGACGGAGGGGCTCCCCCCCTCCTCATCAACCGGCCAGAGGCGCGGAGGCGCCGCCCCCGAAAACCTCACCTCTAGACTCTCCGGCGCCAATGCCGCCGGGAGAGGCGAGAGGAGCGTCACGCGAATTGGCGACGGGGCGTAGTCCGCCAAATCGGACCCCGCCCCATCGACAGCAACCTCCTTCCCCCGGGCCTCGACGGGGGCCTCCGGGGGCGGAGGCGTCGCCTCTGCCCGGGGCGCCGCCCGGGCATGTTCGGCTCCGGGAGCCGCGTCCCGGGCCCTCACCGGCGTCGTTGCCGGCGTCGTCATCGGGGCGGGGGTCTTCTGCACCCAGGACCTTTTAGGCTCCGAGCTCCCGGCCGCATCCTTCCCCCGCTTATGAGACCCGGGGGTGGGAAGGGGCTTCCTCTCCGGAAGCCTGAGCCCGTAGGCCTCGGCCACCAGGTTCCGGGGAGGTCCCTCCCCCACGAGGCGCACGATGCGCTCGTGTTCGTCGGCAAAGTACCTCCCCAGGAGGTGCTCCGCCTTGTCCTTCGCCGCCGGATACGGGCGCACTGCAAGAGGTAAAGAGTTGGTCAATTTTCATAAAAAACTGCAAGTACAAAAATGCAGGACTTACGCCGCGTCACCGGCTTGACCGGAGGCCGCTGCTCCGGGCCCATGCCGATCCCCCTTCCCCCGCGTGAGAAGGGGGAAAGCCGCAGGAGCACCAGCTCCTCCGCGGCGTCCCGCATCGAGCGGGCCTTCTTCGCTAGCACCACCTTCCCGAGGAGCTCGAACTCCTCATCCGTCCACACCGGCGGCTTCGGTGCGGATGACCGGCTGTAGGTGGGAGGCTCCGGGGCGTAGACCACCGCCTCGTCCCGGACCCGGAGGTAGAACCACCTCCGGAGCCAGTCCCCCCGGTGGTCCCGGGAGGCCGCCGCCGGGTAGTCCGCCACCCGGGAGGGCAGCATCTGGACCATCACCGAGCCGAAGGGGGACTTCGGTCCTCCCTTCACCAGGTGGGAGCTCCGCGCTGCCGGCTCGTAAAAGTACCGGAAGGCGCGGAGGGTGGGCTCCTGCCCGGTTGCCGTCTCGTACAACCAGATGAAGAGACCCATCCGGACGAGGGCGTTGGGGGTGAGGTGGTTGAGCGCCACCCCGTACTCCTTCAGGAACTCCCGGAGCATCAGGTGCACCGGGAGCCGGAGCCCTGCCTCGAGGAAGGCCTCAAAGGCCACAACCTCTCCGGGCCTGGGGCGGGGGGCTCCGTCCTTCTTTAGGGGGACCCGGATGTCCCCCTCTTCGACGACGCCCTTCTTGACCAGGGACTCCGCGTCCGAGGCCGAGAACTCGGAGGCCCAGAGGAAATCCACGGGGATTTCCTCCGGGGGCACCTCCGTGGTCTTCGCTCGACCTTTGGGCGCCATCAGGTCAGTTCTTTGTTTTTCGGTGGCTAAGTTTTCAGGTGACTACGTCTACAACTCCCGGACGCTCGCTACTGGAAAAGGCTACCGGAGAGGTTACCGGAAGAGCGCTGCCGGGAGAGCTGAAGTTAGGGTTGAAGATTTGGAATGAGCTTCCGGGGCCCCTAAGGCCCTATTTATAGAGGCTGGCTGTGATCTAGATGCGCGCCACGTGGCCCCCTCGGAGCGATCTGGACCACTGAAATTCAAACCGTGCGCGGGAAACGAAGGGACAGGCGCGTAAATCGACGCGCCGGTTTGAACCGCGCGTGCATTTATTGCGAAAACGGCGCGGCCATAAAGCGCCCGGCACAGAAACCGAAGCGTCGCCGGGGGTCCGGTGATTTTCGTCCGGAGGTTTCGCCCGGAGAGTTTCCCGGTACCGTAACCATTCCCTCCGGGGGCTCAAGCTTCGCCCCCGGAGGGCATGGGGGGCTGCTGTTGGGGGAAATCTCCACGCGGCCAAGTCCAGGTAAGTTCATGGTTGCCCGGGGACGGGGGCCTCCGGTGCCTGCCCCGGGCGCCGCCTTTTGGCTCCCGGGACAATGCCTCCGGGGCATGTCTCGGGCGCCGCCTTTTTGGCCCCCGGGACCGTGCCCCCCGGGCTGGTCCCGGGCGCCGCCATTGGCCCGGGGATAGTGGCCTCCGGTGCCTGCCCCGGGCGCCGCCATTTGGCCCCCGGGACCTTGTCCCCGGGCGAGTCCGGGCGCCGCCATTCGCCCGGGGACAGTGGCCTCCGGTGCCTGCCCCGGGCGCCGCCTTTTGGCCCCCGGGACCGTGCCCCCCGGGCGGGTCCCGGGCGCCGCCTTTTGGCTCCCGGGACGATGCCTCCGGGGCATGTCCCGGGCGCCGCCTTTTGGCCCCCGGGACCGTGCCCCCCGGGCGGGTCCCGGGCGCCGCCATTCGCCCGGGGACAGTGGCCTCCGGTGACTGCCCCGGGCGCCGCCTTTTGGCTCCCGGGACGATGCCTCCGGGGCATGTCCCGGGCGCCGCCTTTTGGCCCCCGGGACCGTGCCCCCCGGGCGGGTCCCGGGCGCCGCCATTCGCCCGGGGACAGTGGCCTCCGGTGCCTGCCCCGGGCGCCGCCTTTTGGCCCCCGGGACGAGGCCTCCGGGGCATGTCCCGGCCGCCGCCTTTTGGGCTCCCGGGATCCTGCCCTCCGGAAAGGGTCCCGGACGTCATCGCCCTTCTAAAAGGTAAAGTCCCTGTTTGTTTATCACGTGCAGGTCACGCGAGGGACGCCTCGGGAATCAGCGACCACCTGTCAAGCATCCAAGACGTTTGACCGGAAGAAAGACGGTCCTACCCTTCAATCCGACGGTGGCTTCCGGGGTAGTTTAGACTTTTTGCTTCTTTTTGGGGCTATAAATAGCCCTTGTACCCCTCTGTTGTAAGGGATCAGTTCATTATTATTTGGAATAGCTAATCTCACAGACGTGCTCCGGAAGCCTCTCCCCCGGAGAGAGCCTCCCCAGCCGGCTCCGGTCGGGAGCGCGTCGACAGGACTAGGGCCCCCACCGGGACCCGAACCTGTATAAATCCACGTGTCAATTGATGTGTTTGTCCGGCGGGGGAGGACCGGTCACCCGGTCAACCCGCGCTGCGTAATCTCCGCTAGGATCGTCTTCAAAACCTGCCGGGGTATTCTTAATACCACGACACCTAGATTATTCCAAATTTGTTGCCAAATCGACTGGATTACATGTTTTGCAATTTTTATGGCAGATTGGCGTGAATTGGATGGATTTTGGCTAACGGACGTGCTTCATCAACTAAACTAGATGCTTGGTCGATTCCGCATAGAAGCACGTGTTTCTACGAATGCATAGGAACTGGCCGTGCTGAAATCGGAGTCTCTGGGGTCCCGGAACAACTAAACCTATCAGCTGAAGGACCTAGTTGTCATTTCAAACCTTTTTTAGGACCTTTCTGCAAGATTGCCAAAAATCCCCCTTAACCCCAGCCAGCCACCACTATGCACAACTTGAGCTTGGTTTTTCCTTTGTTATCTTCTTCTTCTGCCTCCCTCTCGCGATCCACACCTCCTACCACCACGCCGGCGATGACCAGGCCATAAGCCACTGACGGAGCTTCTTTTCTACCTCCCCCTTAATTTATCCACACCTCCGTCCAACTTAGAGCCCTCAAAAGCCACCATTAAACCCAAATCTACACCACTCATCTCTCTCTTCTACGCCACCGGCGTCGCCTCCTTTTAGCGCCTCCCATGCTGATCCGCCTCCGCCGCCTCGTGCCCCAGCCGCACCGCCACCACGTCAACGTCCTCGCGCCGCCGCACTACCACCGGTCCAGTGCTGCCCCTCTACAACCAGCGCTTCCATCGATCTCGCTGATCTCGCGTAGTTGCTGCCGCCTCATGCACTACTGCGCTGCTCCCTCTCTCTTCACTTCTCCATGCTGCCCTGATCCGTCGCTGCCACTGGATCCCAGCATCTTCTTCTCCCTCTTCTTATTTGTCCATTATCGCCCGATCCGCCGTCGCCATCTCGTACTTGCGCCACCTCATGCCACCGCCTCCAGATCTGTCGGATCTGGCCAATCTGCCACCGCTTCCGCGCTGCGCCGCCACTCCCGCGTCTCCTCGCGCACGCTGCCACCGCTCACCACTCCAAATCTGCCGCTGCCATCTACCCCAACTCTGGCGGCTAACTCGGGTGTCGTCTCCACAAGCCACCACTCCTCCATCCTTTTTTCTTCTTCCTCTGTGTCTTCTCCTTTCTCCATCCTTCTTGCCCACTGACTTCACCATCTCCACCATCTTTGGTTGTCGCCGCCTTCTTCTTCGAATCCGGCGCCGCCACCTCAAGATCCACTGTGCCGAGTCACCATCGACTACTTCAGCATCTTCTTCGACCAGCTACGTCGACCACGCCGACAACGACCAGCTCTTCGACTTCAACCACAGCCACCAGCTCCAGCAGCTCTGCAACAAGCACACGCCAGCATGCATAGAGTTCATTTCTTCTCTTCCCATACTTTGTTCTTCAATTTTGACATGAACTGCCTGTGATGTATGAAATTCAATGAATGTTTGTTAATGTGAAACTAGAACATGTCCTGTGACGCAGTTGAGTGCTCCTCTGCTCTATGTTGTTTTGACTCTTTCATATTGGTTATGTTTGTATTCATATGCTCGCATTTTCTGAGGTTGTGACTCGTGCTTTGATTTAGTGCTGTGTTGTGATAATCTGAATTAATTTGGGTAATTGTATCCCTGTTATCATCTGTCAGTGCTTCATCAAATTTTTGATGGTTATGGCTTAAACTCTTGAATATGTTTGCTGTAACACCCTGGTTTTGGGCATGAAAATTTCCTTTCCATGAAAATCATACATGCATGTATCTCTGTAGTAGTAGCAAGATCAGTTCAACCCTAATCTATCCTAAGCCCCAAAAATCTCAAAATCTTCCCCGTGAACCCAAATCAAGATCTGACTTTCCATATTTGACCTACGATTTATTCCTAGAATAAAAGCTTTAAGAAGCCAGATTCAATTCCATCTTTAACTCCCAGATCTATCAATCCCTTTCTATTTCCGAAAACAAGAAATTAATTAAGTACCCTAAATACTCTGAACTCAGATTTAGCCAAATCTTGACCTAATCCAGACCAGATTATTCTTAGATTATGATCATGGGTATGCCAATACCTTAATCAAAAAAGTTGGCAGCCAGATTTCTTCATTTAAGCCCTTGTTGTAAATCAGTCCAAGAAGTATCGCAAATCAGTCCTTTTTTATTTTCCAGAAGCCTGAAAAGGCTAAAAGTTGCAAATTAACTCCAAATTCAAATCTGTTTCAGGGAACACCTCCCAAATGCTATTCAATACAAAATCTCCTTTTTTTCAGAACATTAAAATCTCACCCTAAGTCTCAGAATTCCAATTTTGACAAAATCCAGATTATCACTACCCTGATTATCTTATTTTCGTTTTATCCGAAAACTATTCAAATGATCTGAATTTCATCAAATACCCTTGCCAAAATATTTGTTGAATAAAGTTTGCCAGAATCTAGAAGTCAAAATCAGCCCTAATCATCCCAAATATTAGATTTTACAATTCAGTGCAAAGCACTTTTCAGATTTTGCAATTGGGTCCAAATTCCCTTTTCGACCAGCAGCCGCCAGCTTTCTTTAGACCAAAACTCAGCCTTTTCGACCTCACCGCCAGCACAGTGCTTCGACCACAGTTGCACCATGCTTCTTCGTCGTGCTCCTCGCCGCTGGTCAGCACCGCCCTCGCCTGTGCTCGTACACAGTTGTGCTTGCATGTGCACACGTGTCCACTCCAGGATCGTCGTAGTGGCAACACCGGTGACCAGCTCAACAGCGGCGCGTGCCGGCGGGAGAATTTGAACCCACTCGCGTACATGTGTCATTGCCAGGCCAGCTGCGTCACCCTGCCCTGCACTACTCAGCGCCAAGTTCCAACGCAGGTGCAGAGTCGCCATTGCCGTCTCATCGTCGCCGCCGAAGCTAGGAGCTTCACCGGCACAAGTTTCACAGCCACCAGCGTGGCAAGCTCATCCAGTGCTTATAAATAATAGCCCTAGAGCAGCTTCTTCGTCACCACTGCACTCCAGAGCCCCCTTAGTAGGGCTGGGCAAATTTCAATCGAACTGAAAAAATCGAATCGGAAAAATCGAACCGAACTGAAAATATCGGTTTTTTTGGTATTTGGTATCCGGTTCGGTAGCCAAAATTAGTTATATTCGGTTTTCGGTTTGGTTCGGTAAAAAACCAAAAAAATCGGGAAAAACCGATTTGCTTCTACTTGGCTAGCCCTAACTCTCTACTCTCTAGTCTCTATTCTCTAAGCCTTATCTCCCATCTCGGCATCACGGCATCTCTGCTGATCTGGTGATCCCCTCCTCGAGTCCTCGGCTCCTCGCCTCCTCCGCAGCCTCCCCCTCAGATCTGCCACCTCCTCCACCCTCCCCCGGCCGCCGCCGCCTCCGCCGAGTCCGCCCTCCTCCAGTTCTAGATCCGCCGCCTCCCCGACCTCGTGCCGCCTCCACCGGCCTCCGCCGCCTCCCTGTGCAGCCTCCCCGACCCTGTGCTGCCTCCACCGGCCTCCGCCGCCTCCCCGTGCAGCCTCCCCGAGACCCCGACCCCGTGCCGCCTCCCACTCCGGCCGCCGCCTCCCATCCCAATCTCCCAGATCCGCCACCTCGGCGCCTCCTCCCGCCTCTGAGCCTCTCTGTGCCGCCTCCTCCAGCGTCTGCCACCTCCCCTTGCCAACTCCTCCGCTGGCCACCACCTCCCCGTGCCACCTCCTTCGGTGTCCTACCTCCCCGAGTCCCCGTGGCCTGTAGCGGCCGGTGCTGCCTCCCTGTGGCCCGTGCTGCCTCCTCCGGCCTCCGCTGCCTCCTCGTGCCCCCTTGATTTGCAGCAAGCCAGCAAGTTAGCAACAACGGAGTCAACTACAATATTGTGCAATGTAAGACAACCAGACTCTCAGCTCAGTCATTCATTTCGTTTCATTTCGTGCATTGTATCTTTCCTTTCAGTGCAATATACTAGCATTTTTAGTGGTGCATTTCTCTAATTGTTAATATCTAGTTATCTACAACTTGTTGTACTGATTGAACATAGTCTCTCAGTCTCAGCTGAGAGGTTCCTGAAATGGCAATACTACTTACACTAGTTTTATTTTCCATTTTAGATGTCGGAAGCAGATAATATCCAAAACATTGGTGGATCACTAGGCAGTGATGAAACAGTCGCACCTGGGGGCAATACACCTTCGAATAATAGAAGAAAACAAATGGGCCACAGAGCATAAATATGGAACCACTACACAGTACTAGAAGGTGAGAAGAAGGCTGCATGAAAGCATTGTTCAAGAGTACTTGCATGTGATTCAACTAAGAATGGTACTTCATCGCTAATCTCTCATGCAAAAATTTGTAAAAAGCATCCCGATAGAAATAAGGGTAGCAAGCAAACTTTGCTAAATTTGCAATCTAGTGCGGATGGAAGTAGTTCTCTTTCAAATTGGCAATACAATCCTGAAGAGATTAGGGAAGGACTTGCTCGCATGATATCTATAGATGAGCTACCGTTGAGTTTTCCAGAATATGAAGGTTTTAAACAGTTCATATCAAAAGTTTGTCCTCGTTTCCATGTTCCATCTAGGCGGAGAATGCAAAGAGATATTGTTTGAATTTATGAAAATGAGAAAGCTACGTTAAAAAAGTTTTTCAATGATTCTTGTCAAAGAGTTTGCCTCACCACAGACACATTGACTTCTTCAAGACTTCAGAATTATATGTGTCTAACAGCACATTTCATTGATAATGAGTGAAAACTGAACAAAAAAATCCTAAGTTTTTGTTTAGTAAATACCCACAAAGGAGAGGACATTGGTAAAGCACTAGAGAAATGCTTGCTTGAATGGGGAATTGTAAATGTGTTTACTATCACAGTAGACAATGCTAGTGCAAATGATGTTGTTGTAGGCTACATGAGGAGAGCTTTGAATAATTGGGGAGGTAGTGTTGCACAAGGCAAATATCTTCACATGAGATGTGTAGCTCATGTTATTAATCTTGTGGTTCAAGATGGGGTGAAGAGGATGTCTAATTCTATCTCCCGTGTTCGTAATGCTGTGAGATATGTGAGAAGCTCCACTTCCAGAATGAATAATTTTAAGCAATGTGTTGAATTCACTAAGATAGAAAGTAAGGATTTTGTATGTCTTGATGTGTGTACTAGATGGAATTCAACATACCTTATGTTAGAATCGGCTCAAAAATTCGAGAAGGCATTTGATAGGTTTGCACTCCAAGACACTTATAACATGTCCAAGGTGGGTGATGATGGACCTCCACAAAATCAAGATTGGGACAATGCTCGTCATTTTGTACAATTTCTGAAACATTTTTATGATCTCACTTTGTGTTTCGGGCACTCAGTATGTCACTTCCAACATTTTCTTTGAAGAGATTGCTGCTGTGAATATGTTGTTGCGAGATTGGTGCGATAGTCCAGATGAGAACCTATCTGAAATGGCTATTAATATGAAGGAGAAGTATGATAAGTATTGGGGGGATCCTGAGAAGATGAACATGTTGATATTTGTTGTTGCTATTCTTGATCCTAGGTATAACTAAATTTGTTATTTTTTCTTCTATTTAAGGATATATAGTTTGGCTAAAATTTTCTTGTTTTCCCCCATACAAGGTACAAACTATCTTATTACGTGAAGTTTACAATTTTAGAGATGTATGGTCCAATCAAAGGAGATCAAGTATGGATAAAGGTAAACAATGCATTTCGTTCTCTTTTTGAAGAATACAAGAGCATGTATGCTCAAAGTGGAAGTCAAAGTGATAAACAACAAGGAGCATCAAATTCTATTTCTGAGCCTCAAGTAAATACATCTAATTTGATGAGGTCTTTGTACAACAAGAAAATGAAAGTTTCTTGTGAAGCTGGAGCGTATAGAAAAACTGAATTAGATAAGTATGTTGGTGAAGATATAGAAGAGGATCGAGAAGATTTTGACATTCTTGCTTGGTGGAAATGTAACTCTCCTCGTTTTCCTATACTTTCACGCATGGCTCGTGATGTGTTAGCAATTCCTATATCGACAGTTGCTTCTGAGTCAGCTTTTAGTACTAGTGGCCGTGTTCTTGATGATTTTAGAAGCTCGTTGACACCATTTATGGTGCAATGCTTGTTATGTGCACAAGATTGGATACGGCATTCCGGTCGCATCAATGTTGAGGAAGATTTAGTCGAATTAACTCGTTTTGAAGAAGTTATTAAATTATAACTATTGTGTTTCAGTTTCATGTTATAAATTTACAATAGTTAAATTGTTTGATTGTTTCATCTTGTGATTATCACATTTTTGTGTCATGCAGACTTGGTAAGTCCCCAATTAGAATCTGTTGGAACAAATATTTACTCATGTGATTAATCGTGAGCTAGTAAGTTTTTTTAAGCTTGATTGCACATTACATTGGTAATTTGATATGCATTTTTAACATTATAATTTGTTATTGCCGCAGATGTTCCTTTTGATGCTAACAAGACCAGGGAACTTCTATATTTTGATTGTTGAACATTTGGTGTTGAATTGTGATGTATAAGTTGTTCCATGGATTGTGGATTGTGCTAATATGTTGTGGATTGTTTATATTTCTTGTTATGTAGACTGTCAGTGACTCAATGTGGTTGTGGACTTTGCTTATGTTCTATGGACTATTGGATTGTACTTAATTGGTTGGTTATGTTGTTTAGGCTATGTGTTTGGCTTGCTTAATGTTATTTGCTTTTTAATTTTAATTGTTGATCATTTCAAACCTTTAATAGTTAATACTACACTATTATGTGTTACTTCAAATCATAAAACAAAAAAAGAGTCAAAGATATCACGTAGGTTCGTGAAAATTTGGTAAATTTGGTATTTACCGAAACCAAACCGAATTATTTTGGTATTTACCAAAACCGAACCGAAATTTTACTGTACCGACCTCCAAATTGAAGTGACCAGTACGTGCCTCCTGTTCACCTTATCGTGTTGTAGCCTTTAATCGAACCCCGGTGAATCCTATCGCCGGCAATCGCCGTGATTTGAAAACGCCCTGTTATAACAATTGCATCTACTCCAGTCCAAATTGGCTTTCCTTATAATAGAATAAATTGATCAGTGAAGTACTCTTAACAAGCATGTGCACCGAGATTTCAAAATTCAACTTAAATTGAAGTTTCCCCCTTTCTCGCGGGGCACTGGCGACCGGCTCACGTCGCTAGGCCGCATTGTCGTTCCTCCGGCCGAATTGACCTTGTCAAAACCTTCACCTCACCTCTCTACTGCTCTCACAGTGAGCAATTGAGCTTTAAGACTGTGTATCGATTTCGCCCAATTTAGCCCTTCTTCTCCGGTCGCTGCGTTGAACTTCGCGCCGGCGTCGCCTCAGGCCGATTCCCCTCAGCTCCACCATCTACAGCAACTTAGAAACTCACCCGTGCCATCAATCTTGGGTTTAATCCACCCCATTGCCTTGTCGCCATTGAAGCCGTCTCCTTCTCCAGTGTAGTTCGTCGCCGTTCACCATCATTCAACTCCCAGCCAAATCCACTACACTAGATAGTGTATTTTAGCCCTAACTAGCTCCAGCAACCCCAGGTTTCGACAGCGCAGCACCAAATTGCAGGTTAGGTGCTTTACCCTTCGCTGCCATGCTGCCAGTGTGCCGCCTGGTCGCCGCCGGCCACCGTCGTCGATGCCACCTGTCTAGCATCTTCGCCTTGATCTCCTGAACACTTTCCTCTACTAGCTTGATCCCTGAATCTGCACAGATTGCAAGATACAGCCATGCCAAGATCTTGTCCCGTGGCTTCATTGTGCCATGTCGCCACCGTAGTTCATCATTGCCGTTCGTCGCCATCCGGCCATCTTAATCCTTGAAACAACCACCAATCAATTCCTGTCATCTTCGCCTACCTCCTAGACATAGTTGGCGAAGCAAAGCTCAACCAATCGATTACATCATCAAAGCCCTAGTTTTTCACAATGCACTGACATCCAGTTCACTAGGTCCAGGGGTGTCTTTGCAAATCCATGACTTCTAGACCTTTTCTGTGAAAACCACCTTGTCAAATAGGAACCTCATAACATTATGCACCCAATTCTAGAAACAGAACCTGATGTGGACATCACAAGCTTCAACAACCAAAGTATGAATGACCAAGATGGTCGATCCAACGAACAAGATGATCGCCCCGATGATCAAGATGGTCGCATCCAAGGACCGATCACTCGAGCTCGAGCCAAAAAAATACGTGACCAGGTGAACGCTAACCTAAGTCTCATTCTATATTTTGACAACTTAAAAGTTCTTCCAACTTCGACTTCTTTGATTGAACTTAGGTGCAACCGGAGGGACGATGAAGATTGGTTGCATGCACGATGAAGGCGTATGGCACACACTGACCGTGTTTTTGCCAGTAATTCTGGAGAACATCTGGACGTGCAATATGGTCATGGGCCACATCATTGGAAAGATAATGAAGTCTAGTTTACTGCATTTCAAACTGTGCGTCGTTTTGACTTCTGAAGCAAAAGTTATCACTGTTTTGGTGGAAGCTGCGTGTGCTGTCAAGTCCTGTGCGAGAAACGAAAAGTCTTCACACTTACCAACTCAAGATGACCTTTGAACGTCCAAGAAGACTCCTTCAATTCTTGTTTGCTTTCACACCTAAAACAGAAGGGTTGTTCCTAGTATAAATATCCAAGTACTTCAACTATTTTGGTAACTTGTGATCAAACCATTCAGCTATATGCTATCGCAGTGAGACTGCTAAGTGTTCCTCTACCTTTGCTCTTGTGAGTTCTCTTAGATTTGCGGGAAGGATCTTTACAGGTCCCCCTAGTTCGTGCTCTGCGGTTCTGGCCGTTTTGTGTGGAGTAGTCCCGGTTTGTGGTTCTGCGATTGTTCGGACAGCGGGTCGGAGTTCTTGTAGCTTCGGATCATCTTCCCTATCGTACGGGTTGCAACCAACCTTGGCAGGTATAAAGCTAGTTACCCCGGCTGTTCGCAGCTGGTTATCTTGTTTCTATCCTACGCCGTGAAGATCGGGCCACCCCCTTGTGGAGAAACTGATATGTGTTGGGGCAGCAGTAATCCACCCCCACACCATTTGGTATCAGAGCCTCCATTGACACGGTAGGATCTGCTATCTATTTCCCATCCATATTATCTATATTACTTGTGTTCTTTGTGTTTTTATTCTTATCCTAGAGTCCAAAAGCCATAAAAAAAAACCAAACCTTTGTTGTGGTACTGAAATTTTAATGTTGCACATTGCAAGCTGTTATCTTATTCTCATCAAAGTTATCTTGTGCTGCATCCTTATCATCGCCAGTTGTCTTTAGTTTGTGCTAAAAATAAGAAAAGAAAAAAAAAGAGAAGAGAAGAGTTAAAAAAAAGAGTGAGTGAAAAAAAAAATCAGTAGCAAAGGAGTGTGTTGCAGCTAGTAGATGATGTGAATTTTCTTTTGCTTTCTTTGTTGCATTTCGTCCACTTGATTTTAGTACTACAAAGCCTTTCTTTGATTAGCCCTCCGAACTCCATTATAAACCGAGGCTAAAGTTCTTTGATCCTTGTTATTCAATCGCTTAACACTTCTAGTAACTACCACTTTGCACAATCGCGGTCTGACGAGAACGCACAAGAACATCGGTAAGTAGGAGGTGAGGTTGTGTGATTCCATAAAGATATTCCTATTCCACTATATTGCCTCTCCTTAACATGGCAAGTTCTCACTCAAGTGTGCATGGAGGAAATAATGGTGAAGAAGACGTTCCAGTGAGACGTGGTGAGCTATGACAACTGCAGGATACTTTGCTTGAAGCAATGCAAAGGATGCTCCGTTGGAATCTCCCGGCCACCGGTGGTGGAGTGCCACCTCCACTGAACCCTGCTGCTCCAATAGCCGAAGACGGTGATGAGAACTCCGTTGAATCCCATGTTGGAGATGAGCACAATAATCTAAACCATCGGGCTGATCATGGCGCAAATGCACGGGCTGCAACTGCTGTTCATGGTCGTCATGGTCGAAATGACCCTGATAATGCCGCTAGAATCAAGTTAAGAATTCCAAAATTCACTGGAAAGGAACACCCCGATGCTTATCTTGAGTGGGAAGAGCAATGTCATCAGATTTTCCGCCTACACAACTTCTCCGATGCAAAGAGGGTAAATCTTGCTTGTGTTGAATTCTCTGGTTATGCGCTAACATGGTGGAACCAAGTGCAGCAAAACCAACGTCAATTGGGCTTAGATCACATCAATGCATGGGAGGACATGAAGCGTGTGATGAGACGTCATTTTGTTCCATCTCGATATCAACGAGATCTCCGTAATAGGCTGCAGCGCCTTACCCAAGGATCACGCACCATGGATGAATATTATAAAGAGATGGAGACTCTCTTAATTCGTGCAAGGATTCAGGAAGATGAAGAATCTAAAATGGCTAGATTTTCGCATGGTCTTAATGCTGAAATTTCAGATTTTGTTGAGATGTTCCCTTACAATAATCTGCAGGATCTAGTGGATCAAGCAAAGCGAACCGAGAGAAAGGTTCGGCACCCTGGCACTTCTCGCCCTTCAGCAAGTCGTTCAGCTGTGACACCTTGGCGTCATTCTCAGCCAAGTCAATCCCATGGTGGCTCTCAATTCCAAAACACAACTAATGGTCCATCAGTTCGTGCTACTAGTGGTAAGCCATCAGCTTCCTCGGCATCATCACCGGCTGACCGCAACAGCGATAAGCGTCCTGCTGCATCCACAGGAGCCTCATCCACTACACCAGTTCCCAAGCAGAACCGAGACATCGAGTGTTTCAAGTGCAAGGGACGAGGGCATATTTCTTCAGAGTGTCCTAGCAGGAGGGTGATGATTGTGAATGAACAAGGAGAGTGGGAATCTGAAAGTGATGAAGATGAACATAAATCACAAGGTGAAGAGGAAGAAAATGATGAGGAGAATGTATGTGATATTCAAGCTGATGAGGGAGATAATAATTGCTTTATTTCTCATCATGTGCTCAGTGTTAGCGCTGCAAAAGAGGACAAAGGACAACGGCATAATATCTTCCACACTCGTGGTACAATCAAGGAGAAGGCATGTCGGATCATTGTTGATAATGGCAGTTGCAATAACATTGCTAGCTCAGATTTGGTGGAGAGATTGAAGCTGAAGCAAAGGCGGCATCCTAGCCCCCACAAGATGCAATGGCTCAATTATTGTGGTTCGCTGAAAGTTAGCAATATTGTGACAATTCCGTTCTCCATTGGGAAGTTCCAAGATCAAGTGGAGTGCGATGTAGTTCCGATGCAAGCTTGTCAATTGCTGTTGGGACGTCCATGGTTGTTTGATCATGATGTTCAGATTAGTAGTCGAGCCAACCGACTTTCATTCATGTATAAAGGAGAGCACATCTCTTTGCTCCCTTTAACACCAGAGGAAATCTTGATGGATGATCAAAAAAGAAAGGGGATAGAGAGCGAGAAACACTTGAGAGAAAACCACCAACATAGTGAGCGAGTGATTCCAAAGCCAAACAAAACTCCACAGCTGAAATTAACCAAGCCACGGGAAAAAGAGGGTTTAGTAATGATGGCTAAGAAGGGGGACATGAGGGAATTGAGAGAACCCAATTGCATTTTCTTTGTACTCATGTACAAGGACAATTTTCTATCCACTAACGACTTCCCCTCTACTTTGCCAAGTGTTATTTTTTATCTTTTGCAAAGCTATAAGGATGTGTTTCCAGACGAAGTACCACCCGGGTTGCCACCCAAGAGAGGCATTGAGCACCAAATTGACTTGGTACCGGGAGCACCACTGCCCAATCGGCCATCATACCGCACCAATCCGGAGGAAACTAAGGAGATACAACGTCAAGTTCAAGACCTTCTCGACAAAGGTTATGTAAAGGAAAGTCTTTCTCCTTGTGCTGTCCCTATTTTGCTAGTTCCAAAGAAAGATGGATCTTGGAGAATGTGTGTTGATTGTAGAGTTATTAACAACATAACTGTTAGGTATAGGCATCCAATACCTAGACTTGACAATATTCTTGATAAACTAAGTGGCTTTGTCATTTTCTCCAAAATTGATTTGCGAAGTGGCTATCACCAAATTAGAATGAAAGAGGGAGATGAGTGGAAAACAGCATTCAAAACAAAATTTGGGTTGTATGAGTGGCTTGTCATGCCTTTTGGGCTCACAAATGCACCAAGTACCTTCATGAGATTAATGAATCATGTGCTTAGAGCTTTCATTGGCAAGTTTGTTGTTGTTTACTTTGATGACATCCTAATTTACAGCAAGTCTCTTGATGAACACATTGAACATATAAACTGTGTGCTTGCTGTCCTAAGAAAGGAAAAACTTTACGCTAACCTTGCCAAGTGCACATTTTGCACTGACAAGGTCATCTTTCTTGGCTTTGTTGTTTCAGCTCAAGGAGTGGAGGTTGACGAAGAGAAAGTGAAGGCCATTCGTGTTTGGTTACCTCCACAGAATGTAAGCCAAGTGAGGAGCTTCCTTGGGTTTGCCGGTTTCTACCGACGATTTGTGAAGGACTTCAGCACCATTGCTGCCCCGATGAATGATCTAACCAAGAGAGATGTGCCATTCCATTGGGGAGAAGCGCAAGAAGATGCTTTCCAAAGGTTGAAAAGTGAGTTAACATCTGCTCCTCTACTAGCACTCCCGGACTTTGGTAAGACCTTTGAAATAGAATGTGATGCTAGTGGTATTGAAATTGGAGGAGTACTCATGCAAGAACATAGGCCAATTGCATATTTTAGTGAGAAATTAAGTGGACCAACTCTAAATTATTCTGTATAAGATAAAGAGTTGTATGCACTAGTGAGAGCTTTAGAGACATGGCAACACTACTTATGGCCTAAAGAATTTGTGATCCATTCAGACCATGAATCTCTGAAACATCTTAAAGGACAACTAAAACTGAACCGTAGGCATATAAAATGGAGTGAGTTCATAGAGTCTTTTCCCTATGTTGTTAAGTATAAGAAGGGAAAGGAAAATGTTGTTGCCGATGCTTTGTCTAGACGCCATGCTTTGCTTTCCCAACTTGATGTCAAAATTCTTGGCTTAGAGAGTATCCATTTGCATGATGGGTTCTTATTTCGAGCTAACAAGTTGTGCCTTCCAGATTGCTCTGTTCGATTGCTACTTTTGCAGGAAGCTCATGCAGGTGGACTTATGGGACATTTTGGCACCAAGAAAACTGAGAGCGTGCTGGCCGATCATTTCTTTTGGCCAAAGATGCAACGAGATGTGGAGCGCTACGTGTTGCGCTGCGAGATATGTCACAAAGCTAAGTCACGCTTGAACCCTCATGGTCTATACACGCCTTTACCTATTCCAAATGCACCATGGGAAGATATTTCTATGGACTTTGTTCTTGGTTTACCACGGACAAGGAGGGGGAGTGATTCAGTTTTTGTGGTAGTTGATAGGTTCAGCAAGATGGTGCATTTTATTCCATGTCACAAGAGCGATGATGCTTCACATATTGCTGATTTATTCTTTAGGGATGTTGTGAGGTTGCATGGTATACCACAAACCATAGTTTCGGATCGAGACACAAAATTCATGAGCTACTTTTGGAAGACATTGTGGGGAAAACTTGGGACAAAATTGTTATTTTCTACAACTTACCATCCCCAAATGGACGGTCAAACTGAAGTTGTAAATCGAACGCTATCCATGATGCTGAGAGCAATTTTAAAGAAGAACTTAAAAATGTGGGAGGACTGCCTACCTCATGTAGAATTTGCATACAATAGGGCAACACATTCGACCACAAAATTTTGTCCATTCGAAATTGTATATGGTTTCAAACCTGTTGCTCCCATAGATCTTTTGGCTTTGCCTTTACAGGAATGAACCAATCTTGATGCAAGCAAGCGAGCTGAACTTGTGAAGCAACTTCATTTGAAGACCAAGGAAAATATTGAGAAGATGACAAGGCAATATGAGAAACGAGCAAACAAGGGAAGAAAGAAGATGTTATTTGAACCAGGCGACTTGGTATGGGTGCATTTTCGAAAGGAGCACTTTCCAGAACAACGCAAAAGCAAATTGTAGCCAAGAGCAGATGGCCCATTCAAAGTGCTTAAAAAGATTAATGACAACACATACAAGATTGATCTTCTTGAGAAGTATGGCGTTAGCGCAACATTAAATGTCTCCGATCTATCTCCATACAATGGACCATCAGAGTCGAGGACGACTCCTTTCCAAGTGGAGGAGGATGATGTGGACATCACAAGCTTCAACAACCAAAGTATGAACGACCAAGATGGTTGATCCAACGAACAAGATAATCGCCCCGATGATCAAGATGGTCGCATCCAAGGACCGATCACTCGAGCTCGAGCCAAACAAATACGTGATCAGGTGAACGCTAACCTAAGTCTCATTCTAGATTTTGACAACTTAAAAGTGCTTCCAACTTCTACTTCTTTGATTGAACTTAGGTGCAACGGAAGGGACGATGAAGATTGGTTGCATGCACGATGAAGGCATATGGAACACACTGACCGTGTTTTTTCCAGCAATTCTGGAGAACATCTGGACGTGCAATATGGTCATGGGCCACATCATTGGAAAGATAATGAAGTCTAGTTTACTGCATTTCAAACCGTGCGTCGTTTTGACTTCTGAAGCAAAAGTTATCACTGTTTTGGTGGAAGCTGAGCGTGCTGTCAAGTCCTGCGCGAGAAACGAAAAGTCTTCACTAGAAGACTCCTTCAATTCTTGTTTGCTTTCACACCTAAACTAGAAGGGTTGTTTCTAGTATAAATATCCAAGTACTTCAACTATTTTGGCAACTTGTGATCAAACCATTCAGCTATATGCTATCGCAGTGAGACTGCTAAGTGTTCCTCTACCTTTGCTCTTGTGAGTTCTCTTAGATTCGCGAGAAGGATCTTTACAGGTCCCCCTAGTTCGTGCTCTACGGTTCCGGCCGTTTTGTGTGGAGTAGTCTCAGTTTGTGGTTCTGCGATTGCTCGGACAGCAGGTCGGAGTTCTTGTAGCTTCGGATCGTCTTCCCCATCGTACAGGTTGCAACCAACCTTGGCAGGTATAAAGCTAGTTACCCCGGCTGTTCGCAGCTAGTTATCTTGTTTCTATCCTACGTCGTGAAGATCGGGCCACCCCCTTGTGGAGAAACTGATATGCATTGGCGCAGCAGTAATCCACCCCCACACCATTTGGTATCAAAGCCTCCGTGGACACGGTAGGATCTCCTATCTATTTACCATCCATATTATCCATATTACTTGTGTTCTTTGTGTTTTTATTCTTATCCTAGAGTCCAAAAGCCATAAAAAAAAACCAAACCTTTGTTGTGGTACTGAAATGCGTTGGCGCAGCAGTAATCCACCCCCACACCAGAACCCATATTGCCCACTGAAAATCTCTAGAATCATGCCAATGCCATTCTTTGACAATGCCAGCTCATGTCAATTCATGCCAGCCAGTGGCATTGGCCTTTTCACCCACCTCTGGTCATGCAAATAAAAAACTACATTGTCAAATGGTTGCCTCACTACTTTGTGCACCATATTCTTGAATCAAAACCCATTTTGGCCACTGGGAACTATCCAAACCTTGTCAATGACACTTCTTGACATTGTCAGCCCTTGTCAGTCTATGTCAGCCAGTGGCATTGGGGCAATTTGACCACTTCTGGTGGTGCAAACTGAAATCCACTTTGTCCCCTAAACCTGTAGAGCTATGTTCTACATTTCCTTCAACTACCACACCTTGAGATAAGCCCTCTAGCTTTCTCTGAAGCCATGTCAGGCCGTGAACCGAATGTCGATCTGTTGACATTCGTTGTTTTTGAGTAAACCAGCCGCGGACTTGATGTCCATATTGCAGCCTTGAAGCCCTAAGAGTCTCTAACACCCATCCTTAGCCCAGATTCTATAAATTCTAGAGTTTCGACCCAAAACATCTTGCAATCTCAGTCTGTTTCATCATCGCCAAGATCTTTTCTCTTAAGAGCATGTTGCATGTAGATTTTAAAACATTTAAAATAGTTTGTGATCTTTGTGTACTTGTTTGTTGGAGAGTAAATCAAGAACCCGAGTTCGAAGACTTCGTCGCTGACCCGACATCGACTGTTGTTTCTTACGACGCAGAAGGCAAGTCTTATTCTTGAACATCTTGAACCTATATCATAAGAGTTGCTATAATATAGCCTTGAATATAAGTAATACTGCATGTGAAAGAATGGTTAAGATATAATTTGGCAGTACTAGGCTGGATGCCCGAGAAATGTGAAATGATCAAATAGTGAGCCATGAACTATCATATATGTACTTACGTATATTCATGAAATAAAACCCGTAGCCGTGAGCAGGATTTTGGAATGGAATGGTGGTACTAGCACAGGATGTGCAGGCACTGGATGTGCATGGGTTGTGGATAGTCTGTTCATTGGCATATAAGGACTAGAACCTTGTGTTGTGCATCTAGTGGCATGAAAAACATGCTAACTGCAAGCCTGGTATGGGACAAAGCTAAACAAGTAAGTATGCGGATCGCACATGAAACCCCTGCATGAGATAGGAAGTGATGCACGATTTAACACAGAGTGCGGCTCCTACACATATCACTGGATGTGATTGCACGCTAACCCAGTAATGGGAAGAGGCATTCGGGGTGGGGGTTTGGGTACAACCCACCACAACTGTGGTTTGCGTGAAACCACAAGGTCAGGGGTGAATTGTGAGTGAAACATAACAAAAGTTCTTGTTATCTCCACCTTGCCACTCACACATGGTTGTGAGGAAGGGTCTAATCATATTGATAGGATTGGCATGAAAATAGAATATCTTACGGGTAAATTGGTAGCTCTCTGCAGTGTTAAAAATGTATTTGAATACTCCGAGTTCCCGGGTTTATAGGAGTCTGCTGCGGTGGATTAAATCCACGAGGTGTGACACAAGTATGTTTTCTAAATAAAATCTGATAAGTCAAGATTACCCAAATGACATGTGTTGTCATGATAAGGGTGCTGCCGTGGGCTGTCGTGTGTTGATGTGTCGCTGTAGTACTATAAATAGTGATACTATGTTATGGAAGTGCTGCCATGAGATGTGACATAAAGGAAAAGACTATTTTTCAAACATCCACACTTCTTTACTAGCATAGGTTCATATCATTACTACTATATGTATCTATTCTTACCTAAGACTTGCATGAGTACGTAAGTACTCACCCTTACAACCTACAACCCAGTAGATGGAGCGTCCCATCATCAAGATGAAGGCGTGGAGAACTTCTTGGATCTAGAAGGAGGAGAGCCAGTTCAGCCAGAGTCCTAATGTGTGTTATTCTGCCGTCAACTTCTTACTGTGGGGGTTCACCTATTTCCGCTGTGTAGTTGTTATTTTGGTAAACCATGTATGCCGCAAAGGTATTGTAATCTCTTTATGTTGTATTAAGGCCAGCAGGCCACACTGCTTAAATATTTTGTAAGTTACTCTGCTTGATATAAATATACTCTTGTGCTTGACTTATCCTGGGAAGTCAATGGCATGCATGTATGGGATCGGCTGTAGCGAACTGGGTCCCCACGGGAGTAGTCGTTGTCCCCAAGGCGGGGGCGCGAGAAAAAACTTGGTATCAGAGCAGCATGAGAACTTGACTGTAGGACAACACCTTTAGAGATTGGCTGTGCCAGGAAGGTGTAGTTTATTTAAAAACTGTTTCTTTGAAAACTCTATTTCGGTAAAAATGAGCTTGTTGCTTCTAAAAATTTTGATTTCAAAGTCTTGGTTTTTCTAAAAACTCGGTAAAGTAGTGAGAGAGCGCGTTCTTTTTTTTTCAGAGTGTCTTAGGGATTTAGCTAGGGATAGTGTAGATAGAGCTGGTGATGCTCTTGATAGCTTTGTGATTCGCTGTTGCTTTTGCAATGGTTAACTTGTGTACTATCACTAGAAGCCTAAATATTTTATGCATTAATGTAGTCTGCATTGCATTAATTTCTACACTGCTGTCTTAGTGGGCCTTAGTTAGTTAGATCTGTCTAAATTCTCTTCAGAGCCATCATGGTCGACATAAGAAGTAGATCCTTTAGCAAAAGAACCCTTGTTCCAGCAAGGATCCCAGAGTTCTAATCCTCCCCAGAATGAGCAACCCAGTTTGCAGGAAATTCTTTTGTTAATGGAGAAGAACCGACAGGAAGCCCAGTCAGCCCATACCTAGTTGCTAGCTCAGATAGTTCAGAAATTGCCTATTGGAACCACAGAAGGAACTACTGTAGGTGCTAGATTGACAGACTTTCAAAAGACTAGACCACCAACATTTTCTAGTGCAACTGACCCCATGGTTGCCGAAGATTGGCTAAGGGACGAGGAAAGAAAGATAGCACACTTCGCAGAGGGACCTCAACATTATTTGCAGTACGAAATCATATCCCATGAGTTTACAGGATTCCAAACACTAGTGAACAGATCTTTGAAGGTAGAAAAGAAAAAGAATATAAGGGAAGAGAGCCGGAAGCGAAGGATGCTCCAACATGTGCGGCCACAACTAAAACCAACCAGAGGGAGAGCCCCCACTGCCTCCAGTTTTCGACCATCATACCAGACTCCCAGACCAATAACAATGTTGTGCCCCAACTGCAAAGGAAACCACCTTCAAAAGAATTGTCCTCATTCCCGTATTCAGTGCTATCATTGTAAACAATACGAACATCATCGAGACTGCTGCCCATGGATTCAACTTCCAAAGTCCATAGCCAGATCTCAAGCAGGGACACAGCCGATAGCACCCAGAGCCTTGACATCACCACTACAGAACTTCAGGGGAAACATACCAAGAATAGGAGCCATGACTACCAGAGGCAGAGGAAGAGGAAGAGCACCGATGGTAGCCCGAGGAGGCAGATTGAACTACACTTCCATCCAAGAAGCAGGCAGCGCCACTGACATTCTACTAGGTAGATTTCTGATCCAGTCTGCATCTGCCTTTACTGTTTGATCCTAGAGCTACAAACTCATTCATATCAAAAGTTTTTGCATCAAAAGTGGGAATGCATATAGTACCTTTAGAGTACCCCATGACCCATGACTATACAAACTCCAGGAGCTAGATTACCTGTCTACTTGATCTGCCCGAATGTAACCTTCAGTATAGAAGGGGTAGAATTCGTGGCAAATCTACTAGTTTTAGAACTTCAAGGCCTAGACGTTATATTGGGCATGGATTGAGATTGGTTGTCCCAACATAAAGGTCCAGTAGACTGTGAGGAGCTAAAGAGCCAATTGGAAGATTTGGAGAGCAAAGGATTCATTAGACCAAGAACTTCACCCTGTGGAGCCCCAGTGTTGTTTGTAAAGAAGAAGGACGGAGCTCTAAGGATGTGCGTGGATTATTGAGCCTTAAATGAAGCGACCATAAAGAACAAGTATCCATTGCCAAGGATCGATGACTTGTTTGACCAACTTCGAGGAGCTAAGGTATTCTCCAAGATAGACTTGAACTCTGAATACCATCAGCTGAAGATCAAGAAAGAAGATATACCAAAAACCGCCTTCACTACCGAACCTCTCTCTTCAGGGAAGGGGATGGGGCGTAATCCTTCGAGTCCGACTCCACCCGGATGCCGTCCAGCACCCCCGAGGTGCCCAACACGTCGAGCTGGGCAACCAGCGAGGGCGTGTTAGTAGGGCTGTCGGTGAGCCCCACTACCGGAGAAGGCGCCTTCGCCTTCATGGGGGCCTGGGGGGTCTCGGTCAGGCCCGGTGTTGGAGCGGGAGACTTCGTCCGGGCTGTCCCCGGGCTATCGTCGGTGGCCCTCGGGTTCTTGGCGTGCCCCGCCCCGTGGCTGCCGGGTGCCTCCCTCCTCTTGTGGGAATTTGGCATCGGGAGCGGCGTCCGAGCGGGCAAGGATAGCCTGAAGACCTCAGCCACCAGGTTGCGGGGGGGTCCATCGCCGATGACCGCGCGGCATCGGGCGTGCTCGTCTTCGAAATACCGCCCGAGGAGATGCTCCGCTTTCTCCCGGGATGATTCATATGAGCGCACTGCGAGGAAGAAAAGTTAGAATGTGAGGCCCCTCTGGGTAAAAGCTCTTTAGGGCAAAGTTTGAAAAACTCATGTCGGGACACCCGGTAACGAGGGGGGGCGGTTCTCCACCGAAAGGCCCAGCCCCCTCCGGACGCGTCCGAAGGGGCTGAACCGGAGAAGAAGCAGCTCCTCCGCCAGGTCCCTCATGCTCCGGTGGGACCGGGCCTCCACCATCTTCTCGATGAGGGCCACCACACCGGTGATCAGCCTGGGGGCCAGAGGTGCTGAGGACCGGGTAAGGGTCGGGGGCTCCGGGGAATAGACGATCTCCGGGTCCCCTACCCAAAGATAGAACCACCTCTGGGACCAATCCTCCCAATGGTCCCAGGAGGCCGTGACCGGGTACTGGTCGACCCGGGATGGAAGGAGCTTCACCACCACAGAACCGAAGGTGGACTTCGGCCCGTGGCGTACCACCGGGGAGCTCCGCACGGTGGCCTTGTAGAAGTACTGGAAGAGGCGCAGCGTCCCCTCCGTCTCGGTTGTGGTCTCGCACAGCCATATAAAGAGCCCCATGCGGACTAGCACGTTTGGCGTGAGGTGGTTGAGCGCCACGTTGTATTGCAGCAGAAACTCCAAGATCATGGGGTGCAATGGGAGTCGGAGACCTGCGTCGACAAACGCGTTGAAGGCAACGACCTCCCCGTCCCGGGGACGGGGAACGACCTCCTTCCCCGGGACGCGAATGTCCCCTTCGTCGAAAACCCTCCGAGCTACGAGGGCCACCGAGTCCTGGGAGGTGAATTTGGAGACCCCCAAGAAGTCGAACGTCAGCTTCTCAGGAGACAATTCTGCGGCCTTTCCTCGCCCTTTCGAAGCCATCTCGGGTTCCCGGGGCTCGACGCTACCGGGAGCCTCGACGCTACCGGGTAAGGATCTGTTACTGGGAGCTTGACACTACTGGGACTGATCTGTTACCGGGAGCCTTGCCGCTACCGGGAACGGACCTGTTACCAGGGGAGCCTAGCACTACCGGGGAAGGCTCTTACCGGGAGAGCTCTAACACTACCGGGAGAGAAGTGGAAGTTTGGGAAGTGGAGATGGCTAAGTGACGCGCGGTCCCCATATTTATAGGGGGAGAAGATCGCCTCGTTTCCCGCATCGAATCTAGGTACTAAATGCGGAACGGCGCGGGTATAACGAAGAGTTTTCTTGGGGCATTTAAAAGTGTCGCCGTGTCCCCTTACCGGGAGTAGCCACCGGGACACCCCCGGGTAAGGTGTGGAGACGCACGCTTTGACGCCACGAAGTGCCCTCGAGCGCACGGGGGGCTGATGTTGGGGGAAAAATGAGGTCTCGTAGAGTAAAGTGGTCCCGGGTAAGGGGCCTTCCTGGACGTGGCTCTGGGTAAGGGGCCCTCTCTCCCCCGAACTTGGTCCCGGGCAAGGGGCTCTCCCCGGACGTGGTCCCGGGTAAGGGGCCCCCCGGACGTGGCTCCGGGTAAGGGGCCCTCTCTTCCCCGGGTAAGGGACCCTTCCTTCCCCGGACTTGGTCCCGGGTAAGGGGCTCTCCCCGGACGTGGCTCCGGTAAGGGGCCTTCCCCTCCCCGACGTGGTCCCGGGTAAGGGGCCCCCCGGACGTGGCTCCGGGTCAGGGGCCCTCTCTTCCCCGGACGTAGCCCCGGGTAAGGGGCCCTTCCTTCCCCGGACTTGGTCCCGGGTAAGGGGCTCCCCAGACGTGGCTCCGGGTAAGGGGCCCTGTCTTCCCCGAACTTGGTCCCGGGTAAGGGGCTCTCCCCGGACGTGGCTCTGGGAAAGGGGCCCTCCCTTCCCCGGGCATGGCTCCGGGTAAGGGGCTCTCCCCGGGCGTGGCTCCGGGTAAGGGGCGCTCCCTTCCACGGACTTGGTCCCGGGTAAGGGGCTCCCCGGACGTAGCTCCGGGTAAGGGGCCCTCTCTTCCCCGGACTTGGTCCCGGGTAAGGGGCTCCATTTACCTGGGAGTTCCCTCGGGAATTGGAGTGGCCACGTGTCAAGGATCCAAGCATCGTACCGTGCAAAAAGACCGCAGTGCCCTCGGTCCGACGGTTCTAGCTAGGGCAGTCTTGTAATTTGCGTCTTTTGGGGTCTATATATACCCTTGTAACCCCCCTTGTAACCTAAGTTCAATTCATTTGCATCCAATACAAAAAACCAAAAGGCGTGTCTAGGAGCACTCTGCCCACGAGAGAGCTCCCCTAGCCGACTAGTGTCGGGAGCACGTCGATAAGACTAGGGCCTCCTCTGAGGCCTGAACCTGTATAAACCCTTGTGTCAATCTCTGAGACTGTCCAGCACGGGGCGACCCGTCACACGGTCATCCCGCGTTGCGGAACACGTGTTACGCACGTCATAAACCTGCCGTCGTAACTTTAATACCACGACAATGAGTATTCGTAAACTTGAAGTTAGAGCTATTAAAGCACATCAAATTCTTTAGTGTAAAACTGGTTTCAGCTTCATGTAGAAGCACCAACACCACAATGGATCTAACCTGCGGATTATGTAGGAGCATATATATATATGCACAAACACAATCACATAACTAGGAGTATTTCCATACATTTCACATCTATGCACCAAAATTATAAAAAATTTACTAATGTCTATCTAAAGAGATAGATACGAAATTGTTAATTAGTTATGACTATATAACATAAGACTACTATTTTCTCTGTTTAGTGGATACATTGTGTAACACCTATAAATTAAAGGGCACACATGCCTTTTAGAATACAATGATTGGCTCTGTCTAGCCTTCCTGACATATAGAACTTTTTAAGGGTGATTAGTGATGGAAACTACTCAAAATATTGCATTATTAGTTTGCACATTATCCATGCTCAAATCCCTTGTTCTTTAGGACCATGTGCACCAACTAATATAGAATCCACTTTGTTGCTAATCACTGGACACTTGAGTCCTTGCACTTTATTATTTTGGTCAAAATAATCCTGAACATTCATCCACCTATGCAACATGAAAATAGAAGAGCCTATTAACAAGAATTGATCAATATAAGACTAGAAAGTACAAAAATTTGGTGTTACAATTTGAATTTGTAAATATCATATCTAAATCACTAGCTCTTGTTGATACTATATTACTCCAAATAAATTAAAATCTTTATACAATAACCAATTACAAAAATTTGGAGTTACAATTTGAATCTCTAAATATCATATCTAAATCACTAGCTCATGCCAATGCTATATTACTCCAAATGAACTAAAAATTTGCACAATAGCCACTAGTTAGCTCCTCTCTTTGACATACTTTTCAAAGAATCTATAGCAGACAAACTCCTTGTTCATATACAAATAGCACAAACAAGAATCATATAGCAGCAAAAATAATAATAATATTACCTGATTGCAACTAATTTTTCCAAAGATGAAACCTGACAGGAACAATCTCCAAGTTGGAAGTCCAATCTATGAAATCTGAAATTATGCAAACAAAAAATAGATTGAAGAAACAACTTTTAAGGCAAAAAAATACAAATGCAATTTTCTATGGGAATTATTCATGGGATTTTTTGTCATAACAATCTAGATGCGCAATATAAGACCATTTTCTAGCCACATGACAACTTTGTTATTGCTTGTTGAGTTTGTTGCCTTGCGTTGTTACAACTACAATAAAAAATTGCATCAGCTTTCTTAGGATACTTCATCCCTAATCCTTATATTGATCTAATTCATGCCATTCATCTACACTATTCAGTTCAAAATCCTAGTCACCATGTATCTCGATCACGTCACTTTTTGTTTCCTTATTTCTCCATTGGTTTAATATCATATTATTTGGTAAGATGCCTACCTATGTTTGACGACTTCCTTACTTCAACTCTCTCTACATGGCCATCCTTATTGATGCTAAGTATTGTGTCAATAACACCAAAAGCTTAAAGGTTTCGCAACTTAGATGGTTACACCAAGCACTATTTAGTCATACCACAACCACTATGTGGAGGTGTTTGTTGTTGTTTGTTTGCCTATGGTGAGCGACAAAACCTGCTTCAAGTGAAGTTCTAACATGTTTGCTGAATTTGATTTGCTCTACTCTAATGTTTATTTTGTTTTCAAAATGTTTCACTAACTTGTCTCCGTTGTTACAAAATAGTTTTGTTTTGTTGGTATACAACATATAATCAAACATTGCTTATCTACCAATTATTCCACTATTCTTTTAAAAAAAATCATTGGCATGTGCTTAATACTTGTGCTTTTCAACAAACTGTTTTGTTACAATAATAGAATTCTTGGTACTTTGGGTAAGTTTAACATGTGTAATTAGGAAGTGTAACATGGAAGATAAGCAAATCATGAACCACTTATAACTTCAAATTTAAAGCAAGTAATTTTATTTCATAAGCATCCTTAGCAGATATTTCGTACTTAGGAAGTGTAACATGGAAGAGAAGCAAATCATGAACCACTTATAACTTCAAATTTAAAGCAAGTAAGTTTATTTCATAAGCATCCTTAGCAGATATTTCATAGTAAACATTTCATACTCATAGTCTTTCAGTACTTTATATATTTCGGAGGTAGTGCTAACTAGAAGGTGTAAAACAATAAATGCTTGCAAACCAAAATTTCTTTTCTAGAAGAATTTTCTTTGGAAATAACCCATAAAAAAGAATTACAAAAATAATCCACATTAATTATGTTTTACAAAAAATAACTCTCCATTTCGATGCTATGGGGGATGGTGCTGTGGGCAAGACATGCATGCTCATCTGCTACACCTGCAACAAGTTCCCCACTGTAAGTGTTTCAGCTAATCATTTCTTCAAATCTTCTTTTCTTGCTCAATCAATGTTTGCTTGCTTCATTCTGATCTGACCTCATATGATTTGGTTCTTGAATCTTGATTCATCTCTTCCCCCTTTTTTTTCTTCTGAAGATTCTTTGATGCCAATCTTGATTTTCTTTTTTAACTTTGTTTGTTGAGTTTTGACAGGATTACATCCCCACTGTGTTTGACAACTTCAGTGCCAATGTTTCTGTGGATGGGAGCATTGTGAACTTGGGACTCTGGGACACAGCAGGTGGGGAGCTTAGATTACAGAAACACAAATTTTTTTAAAGTATTTCTTGTTTGGTTTGTGCTTTGGAATGTTTTTTTTTTGAGGTCCATTTTGATGTGAAATTTTTTTGCAGGTCAGGAGGATTACAGCAGATTGAGACCTCTTAGCTATAGGGGAGCTGATGTATTCATATTGTCCTTCTGTCTGGTCAGCAGGGCAAGCTATGAGAATGTTCTAAAGAAGGTACTAAACAAGCTGATTCTTATTCTTTTTTTTTGGCTATGCTAAGAATAAGAGATTGTGATGCTAAATATTGCATTAGTATGCAACTTGTGGGCTTCCTAGGATCTCAGCATATGTTGAATAGTTCTTTTGACTTGTCCTTAGTTGTACATTGCAACAAGAGAGCTACTGATGGCAAATAGGCAAACAGAGAGTGCTGAAAGACTGAGCAATGGATAGGATGCCTTGAACACATACCACTACATGTTGATATTAAAGTGCTATCATAAGATATCCTTCCATACAAGCATGAAAACCTTCTAAAATGTTAATTAATTATCATGTTGTTGGCTAAACAATTCTCCCAACCTGCAGGGTTACAGAGAGAAACTTGTCGATATTAGGAGGAGATACTACGCAAGAGAAGAGCTGGTAAACTCCCAGGAGATACTGCATCCACTTTGATAGCTTGGTGGCAAGCTCATTCTAAATGGCCATACCCTACTGTATGTGACAACATATTGATGCCATGATAATCTCTACTTATGGTATTTGGATGCTGTTGCTCATGAGCAGTTCTTCCCTAACTCATTCAGGAAGAAGACAAGGCTCGACTAGTGCACGAAACAGGGTTACAGCTAAAGAAAATCAACAATTGGTTCATCAATCAGCATAAACAAAACTGGCATAGCAATCCTTCCTCATCCTCTACTAAAAAAACAAGAGAAAAAGGTATCATCTAGCAAAATTTTGCTAAAATTCTTCTCTACAAGCTTGTCACATTTTCAGCAATGCAGGTGATGGCACCGCCGAGCAATCTTGGTAGAATGTGGTTGGAAAGAAACTAGCTGTAAAGAATGCTTCCATGAAGAATGCCAATATGTTTCTATGCTCCTGAGACAACACCCAAACAAAGGAATTTCTGGATCGATCTTTAAAACGAAGGAATCATCTAATGTTGGAATTATTGGTGTGAAACTAAAGGGTGTGGTATAGTTACTTAAAAAAATTATCTTTCCATGTTTGCCATTGTCTGGTGCATTAAGTTGTTGGGACGAGTTTACCAGCCAGACAATTTGTCGCTCTATGCCGGGCTGCAGATCTAGCACATCGCCTCCTCCCTCCGCCGTAAGCAGCTGCCGCTCCACCTCCTCCCTCCGCCGCAGGCCGCTGCCACTAGAGCTTCGAGGTGGAGGTGCGGTGAGGAATTGGTGGGGGATCGGTGGTGGAGAGGTGGGGGCGTCAGCCGGTTGTGGGGGAGACGCGCAGTGATGTGAGGGAGAGGCTGGGATCTGAGGAGATTTAGATGGGGCGTCAGCCGGGATGAGAGGGAGAGGCGAAGTAATTAGTGTGAGGAGTGGGTTTTATATTCGGCTGAACGAAAAATCTCCCAAATATTTCTGTTACTTTTTTCTCTGAAAATCTCCCTCTCAAAATAATATATCTGTTATTTTTCTACTGAAAATTCTCATTTTTGCGCCAAAAAAAATATTATTTATTTCTAGCGGTAGATCTGCTAAAAATGATAACTTTCCCAGCTGACAAATTGGTGAAAAATCCAAATTGTATTTTCATCTGTACGACTGCTAATAAAAAAAAATTTCCCAGCATAAAAAATATTGCCAGCTGTTCCACAGATCCTATATATTTTTTTCCAAACTAATCTACAGCTTGCTATATATTATTTATTCCTAGCAGTGGATCTGCTAAAAATAATAACTTCCCCAACTGACACATCAGTGAAAAATCAAAATTATATTTTCATCTGCAGGACTGCTGGGAAAAAAAGTTTTTCCCAGCAGTTTTACAGCTTGCGCTGGCCTACCGTGTTGTAGTGATTCTTGAGTTTCTTGCTTCATTAAAGACATTGTTTATGCTTAGGGGAGAGATTGGAGAGAAAGATTCTTAAGATATCTCATGATCTATCATTATAGATTCATCACTATAGATTCACTCTCAAATCTCAAATGACTCATATGGTATTTATATATGCATGCATTTAGGGGGAGTTCCTGAATATCTATTAATTATGTATGTACTTAGGGGGAGTCATTTGATTTTCTTCATTTAAACACTTGTTGTCATCAATCATCAAAAAGGGGGAGATTGTTGCATCTAGACCCCTATTATTGTTGATTTTGATTATTGATGACATTAAGTGTTTTTGATTTAATCTTGTCTTTGAGCTATCTGTATGCAGGGACCTAAGAGCTATTTCGCCTAAGTTCGCAGTATTGCCGAAGTCGCAAGCACAAGGTCGGCAAGAAGAAAGCCGCAGAGACCTAACCTGTCTGGAGGATCTGCAAATCGCAAGCACAAGGTCGTGAGCCAAGGTCGAAATCACAAGGTCACAGTGTCATCAGAGATTGCAAGTCCAAGGTCGCAAGCTATGGTCGCAAGCGCAAGGTCGCCAAGAATGAAGCTACAAAAGACTAAGGTAAAATGCGTATTTATTTTACCGGTCGCGGTGTTTGGAGTTTGATTGGTTTATAGAAATTTGTTTTAATTTTCAACCGTACTATAAAGAGGGGTTGCAAGTCCTCTCTACATTTTCAGTATAAACCGAGAAACTTTTAGGTCACTACATTACATTCTTTTCAGTTGGATTGGTTTTAAAAAAGATTTGGTTTTTTAGATAAGTTTTTGACAACAGAAGAGTTTTTGCACATTTTAGAAATATCTAGGCAAATTTGGCTTTTTCTTCTGTTGACAAAAAGATATCCCTTCAAATTATCTTTCCAACGAGCTATCAAACAATTAAATTGGATTTTTGGATCAAAAGTTATGACTGTTTTTATCCATGTTTACTGTCTGGTTTGTTTGCTGACATTTGTCCAAAGAGCGTATTTTTTGAGCCAAAATTTTTTGACCTATGCTAACTATTAGCATGCTATGCTGACTGTCAGTATGAGGTTCGACCTCGAGCTAATTATTTTGAGTTTCTATTATATCTGATCATTTTTGTGGTCGATATGGACTGTCAGTATGTGATGCTGATTGTCAGTATGAGGTGTCAGTTTCCATATACGACCACAAACGGCTAGCAAAGTTTTATCCGTTGTTGTGGTATTACGAATACCCCGGCAGGTTTTGTGGGAGATCCTAGCTGACCGCGTGACCGGTCCTCTCCTGTCGGACAAACTCAGCAAATGACACGAGGGTTTATACAGGTTCGGGCCTCAGTGGAGGCCCTAGTCCTGTCGACATGCTCCCAATCGGAGTTGGTTAGGCGAGCTCTCTCAGGGGAGAGATGGCTCCGGAGCACACCTGTTCGATTGTCTATTCCAAGTAATAATGAATCCCCCTCTTACATGAGGTGTTACAAGGGCTTATATAGCCCCAAAAGACACAAAAAGACCAGACTACCCCGCCTGCCACCGTTGGATCGAGGGGTAGCAACGTCCTTCTCCCGGCTAGGAACCTTGGATGCTTGACAGGTGTCCGCCGATTCCTGAGGCGCTTCTCGCGTGACCCTCACGTGACCCGGGACCGGAGACCCCTGTCTCTGGAAGGACGACAACGCCCGGGACAAGCCACCGGGGGCCTTGTCCCCAGGTGAAAGGTGGCTCCCGGAAGGTGGCGCCCGGGACAAGCCACCGGGGGGCCTTGTCCCCGGGCGAAAGGCCGCGCTCGGGACAGGCCACCGGGGGGCCTTGTCCCCGGGCAAATTGAACAGCCTCTTACCTAGCCTTAGCCACGTGGAGATTTCCCCCAACAGCAGCCCCCCATGCCCTCTGGGGACAATGCTCGAGTCCCCGGAGGGGATGGTTCATGTTACCGGGAAAATCTTCGGGACAAGCCACCGGAGCCGTGACGCTTCGATTCCTGCGCCGCGTGTTTATTACCGCGCCGTCGTTCATTAAGGTCTTATCTCGATGGGAGCGCGCCGTTCGGCCATAATGGTCGCTCGCGGTTCGAACCGACGACGTCTCGTTTCTTGTGCCCGTCCCTTCGTTTCCCACGCGCTATTTGAATTGAACGGCGTGGATACCCCACGAAGGGCCACATGGCACTAATCGGGGCCACGTTTGGCCCCTATAAATAGGGCCTCGGGGGGCCCTGGGAGATCATTCCAAACTTCAAACCTTCAAACTCCCTTAGCGCCCTTAGCTCCCCTGGTAGCCCTCTTCTCGAAGCTCACTCCCGGAAGCTTAGCCTCCAGAACCCCTGAGCCCCCCTTTTTCCTAGAGCCTAAGCCATCGGAAAAGTTTGATGGGACCCCAGGACCGTGCCAAGGCCGCGGAGGTGCTGCCGAAGGAAGTCACCGCAGACTTCCTCTGGGCCTCCGAGTTTACATCCAGGGACCTGGAGTCCCTGGTGGACCGGGGGGTAGTTGCGGACCGGGACGTCCGGATCCCCGCGAAGAAGGACAGAGCCCCCCAACCCAGGCCCAGGGAAGTGGTGGCCTTCGAGGCTTTCCTCGAGGCCGGGCTCCGGCTCCCGGTGCATCCATTGCTCCGGGAGTTTTTGAAGGAGTACGGGGTGGCGCTAAACCACCTAACGCCGAACGCCTTTGTTCGGATAGGGCTGTTCATATGGCTGTTCGAGATAGCCACTGGACGGGAGCCGACGCTCTGGTCATTCCGGTATTTCTACGAGCCGGCAGTGAGGAGCTCCCACCTGGTGAAGGGAGGACCGAAGTCGTCGTTCGGTTCGGTGATAGTCCAGCTCCTGCCATCCCAGGTAGCAGAGTACCCGGTGGCAGCCTCCCGGGACCACTGGGGGATTGGATTCGGAGGTGGTTCTACCTCCGGGTCAGGGACGACGATGTGGCGTACTCACTGGAGCCTCCCTCCTACAGCTGGTCGTCCGCCCCCAAGCCCCCGGTGTGGACCGAAGAGGAGCTGAGGCTCCTCAGCAAGGTGGTGGGCTCCCGGGGCATCCGCTCCATGAGGGACGCCGCCGAGGAGCTAACACTGCTGAAGATTTCCCCCCTTACGCACGGGAGGAGGGGAATCGGGATGTGCCCGGCACAGCGGTCCCCACAGAAGCCGGTGACCCGACGTAAGCTCCCGGTTACCTTGCTCACTTCTTTCGTGAAGTTTTCTAACTTCTTACCTCTTGCAGTCCAGCCGTATCCGACCGCCCAGGAAAAGGAGGAGAGCCTCCATGGGAGGTACTACGCCGATGAGCACGAGCGCATCGTGCGCATTGTCAGGGAGGGCCCTCCCCGGAACATGGTGGTCGAGGCCTTCGGGCTGAGACTACCGGCGAGAGCACCTCTCCCCACCCCGGCTCCCATAAGAGGGGGAAGGAGACCACCGGGGGCTCTGAGCCAAAGCGGGCCAATGCTCAGAAAGCCCCCGGTCCATCGATGACTCCGGGCTCCACGCACGTGAAGGCCCGGGACACAGCCCCAGGGTCAGGGCGCGCGCAGGCGCCTCCCCGGAAGGAAGCGACGCCACCTCCCCCGGAGAACCCCGGAGAGGCTCGGGGGAAGGAACCAGCCAATGACGGGGGGGCGTCCGCTTCGGCAGATTACGCCCCCTTGCCACCTTCGGCGATAGCCCTCTCGGCGGCCCAGGTGCTACCGGAGTCGGAGAGACCGGAGGTCCGATTTGCGGAGGCCTGCCTCCGCGTGTCGAGTGGCCGGTAGACGAGGGGGGGAGCCCCTCGGTCTATGAGGCTCCCCTGGCGACGGAGGTTCCGGGGGCCCCACGGCCTGGAAAGGGGAAGGGGCTCCTGATCCCCCCCTCCGAAAGATCATCGGCCTCTTCTTCGGCCACTTCCTTGGCAGCAAGGACGCCGGCCACTGCCACCCCGGTCCACATCACCCCCGCATCTTTCGCGAGGGGCCCCGCCGTTGGCCACGATAGGTCCGGGGTCATCGGGCGGGAGACCCCCTGCTGTCCGCGGGGGAGGTCGACCGGTACGCGGAGAGCCTGCAGACCCGGAAGGTCCAGGACTACGTCCCGCAAGGGACACTCCGCGAGTGTTTTAGGGAGCTTCAATCCCTCCAGATCCAGGTACTTTCTCAAGCCGGTGGGAGGTTTCCTTCGGTGCTCCCAACTCAGATTTTTCCTAACTCTTGTGCTTGTAGGGGTGGCCATCACCTGGGCGATTGAAGCGCGCTTCAGCCGGGTGCTGAAGGACATGGCGGAGAAGGCCACTGCCTATCTGGAGCAGCGGGACGATGCCCTCTGGGAGTTAGCCCGGGTCCGAGCCCAAATCCACGCCTCCGAGACCACCAACGACCGGCTCTGGAGGGAGGCGAAGGGGAAGGCGAAGGCGAAGGAGGACGCCCTTCGGGAGCTCGAGAGCTCCAGCGTCCGGGCGGTGACGGACGCGGGCTGCTCCGTTCGCTCAGCCCTCGAGGGGCTTGGAGTGAGCCTGGGCTCGGGGAGCAGCTCCGAGGCGGCCTCGGCGATGCTCGCGGCGGCTGTGCGTTTTCTCAACGCACAAGTCTCCATGATCCCAGAGGCCGCTGATGCCTGGGCACGAGGCCGGACTCGTGGAGCACCGGGGGGTGGGAGCCCGGGCGATCGGGGGCCGAATCCCCCAGAGCTTCCCAGAATTCTTCGAGCCACCGCGGCGAGAAGTGGAGCAGCTCGCCGGTGGCTTCTACGACCGGATAATCCGGGTGCGATTCTCGGCTCTGGCGCCTCCGGGAGCGGATGCTGCGGCTCCAGCAGGAGCACCCCGGGGGGAGGATGCCAACGAACAAGTATGAGCCTCCCCCCCGGGCCTTTAGATAGGGCCCTTTTTGTTTTTAGGTTTTTTGCTCCCTGTAGTTTCTTAGAGGAAGCCCCGGACACTTGTACAAAAAACATTTTGATGCAATAGAAATTGAATTTTTTGCTATGTCTTTGAATGAAATGTACCAGTTACCCGAGAGGTTACTCCCGGGCGAAGGTCTCGAAGAAACTCTCTGGTGGTGATGCCTTTGACCCCCGGCGGGTGTCACTCGGGGGATGCCCAGGCTGCCTTTATTTTGTTAAGTCTCTTCTCTGGGGGACGCAACGGGGGTGTTTCTCGGAAGCCGATCCGGTTGCGGTGGCATCCGGAGTGGCACCTGGACAACTTCGACAATCACCGCGCTGAACTATCCCCTCCACGACCGGGGTCCCGGAGGGTTCACCCGCTTCGAATACTTCCACCGGCGGGCTACGAATATTGTCCCAGAGACCTGCTCCGGGAGGCCCAGCGTCGCATACGCGGCTTGTACCGGGACCTGGCCCGGGAGATATCGGAAGGTCTCCGGGATTATTAGACATAGGAACTTTCCGGGTTACACCCCTGGTTGGGTCATGTTTGATGTAATGATGCCCACCGGAGGGGGAAGATGTCCTCCGGTTAAATGATCTTCAATAAAGCTAAGTTTGCTTGTGCATTTTGAGTTCTTTAATAAAGCTAAGTTTTCTTGTGTATTTTGAATTCTTAGATGGTCCGGAACGGGGTGATTCTCGTGTGCTCTTTATCCCCCCCCCCCCTCCACAGTGGGCCGGAGGGTAGCTCCGCACACTATGGGGCTGACAAAGCCCCCGGGGTAAAGACCCATCGCTCAAGAATTCAAGTTTTCCTGAGGTTATAAAAATTTCCGGGAACGATTTTTCGAAAGCCCCGGTGGGAACCTCCGGTCGCCGTAAGAACGGGGAGCCGGGGATTAGGTCTACGAGGAAAGAACGTCCAAGAAAATCCGTAAAATTCCCGGGGATAATTTTTCTGGGAGACAACCCTCCGGTCGCCGTGAAGACGGGGAGCCGGGAACGATGTCTCCGAGAAAAATATCCGAGAATTTCGAAATTCCAAGAAATTCTCTCCGGGGTAAAAAACCTTCCAGTCACCGTGAGAACGGGGAACCGGGTGAGTCTTCCGGGAGGCCTAATATCTCCGGGAATTTTCCCGGGAGAGAACCCTCTGGTCACCATAAAAACGGAGAGCCGGGGACGAGATCTCCGGGAAAAAACATCCAAGAAAATCGAAGAAGGTGAAATTCCCGGGGATAATTTTTCTGGGAGACAACCCTCCGGTCGCCGTGGAAACGGGGAGCCGGGAACGAGATCTCCAAGAAAGAATATCCGAGAATTCTGTCTCATTGAGGCGACAATCGACTCTTGGAGGAGGATGCGCCTGATGACGGGTCTGAGTGTTTGGGTAGGAGACTAGTCTCCCAAATTGACTCGTTACCGCGGTCCTTGAGGACCAGGTTGCCGCTTACACCCTCAGTCCACGAGGGGTGATCGTAAGCCAACCTACGGGAGTGGGACTCCCGTTGTAGGGACTTGTTGGGTCGTGATAGCCCACTTCCTCACGGGGAGGGCATCCTCGTTGAGAGGGCATCCTCATAGGGAGGACATCGCCATAACAGACGGTAATGTAAAAACCTGTATTGAGACAGAGCTGAAGAAAAAACCAGTTGTATTGATAATGAACCGAAGTACAACGCCTCCCCCCGCGAAATCGCGACAGGGGAGGGAACGGTGGGTACAATGTCCCCCCTCCCCCTCCGGCGTAATCACTCTGGGGGAGGGGACGAGCCCGTGGGCTAGACGTAGAACTTGCAAAGCAAGCGCACGTTCCACGTGTGCTTCAGCACCTGCTCTTGAAGGTTGGAGAGCTTGTAAGCCCCCGAGCCCAGGACCGCCGAGATCCTGTAGGGGCCCTCCCACTTGGGGGAGAGTTTGCCCTGGCCTTGGGGGTCCGTGACGCGCTTGAGGACAAGGTCCCCGAGTCGAAAATCCCTTTCGCGGACGCGCTGGTTATATGCGTGCGCCATTTCGCGCTCGTAGATGGCGTGGCGGAGGAGCGCTCGGTCGTGTTCCTCCTCCACGAGATCGACCTCCAGTCGTTGATTTGCCTCGTTGGCTTGGAACATCGCAGTCTCAGCTCCGTCTTGGAGCTCGACCCGCAGCAACCGAAAGCCAATCTCCGGGGGGAGGACTACCTCAACCTCGTATACCAAGGAGAAGGGAGTACGTCCCGTTGCCCAGCTCGGAGTCATGTGCATGGAGCAAAGGATGCTAGGGAGCTCCTCTGCCCATGCACCCCGCTTGGAAGTGGTTTGCTCGAGCCGTCGGCGTAACCCTTGTAGGATTACGCCGTTGACCCTTTCAACGGCCCCGTTGCTCTGGGGATGGGCCACTGAAGCGAAGTGGATGGTGAGCCCCAAGCCTTCACAAAATTCCCGGAAATACGTGGAGTCGAATTGGGTCATGTTATCGACAGTGATCTCTCGGGGGAGCCAAAACGACACACAATATTTCTCCAGAAAAACCGCTGTACTGCCCGGGACGTGACGCTGGCCAAAGGTTCAGCCTCTACCCACTTAGTAAAGTAGTCGACCGCGACCACCGCATACTTGTAACCCCCGGGCGCTGGGGGGAAGGGCCTAGGAGGTCCATCCCCCAGCTCGCAAAGGGCCAAGTGATGGGGATAGTCTGCAGTGCTACGAAGGGGAGGTTCGAACCCTTGGCCATCTTCTGACAGGCCTCGCACGCGGAGACAAGATCTCACGCATCACGAATCACTGTGGGCCAATAGAAACCCTGGCGAAGGGCCTTGGCCGTGATGGCACGCGGGGCTAGATGAGACCCGCAGCTTCCCGCGTGAATATCCTCGAGAAGCTGGAGCCCCTCCGGTCGTCGAAGGCAACGGAGCAAGGCGGAAGCCCCTTGCTTGTAGAGCTTCCCCTCCAACAGGAGGTATGCCCGTGCTTCGGCCCGGAGGCACTTAGCCTCGGTCTCGTGGAGGGTCCCCCTCCCCCTTGATGAAGGAGACAAGGGGGTCCATCCAAGACGAAGCCCGGGTGATTTCAGAGACTTCCGGGACACAGGACTCGTCAGTCGCGTCCGGGGAGGTCACCGAGGGCTTCGCAATGATCTCCAGGAAGGCCCCTTTGGGGAGCGGTTCCCGGGCACTGGCTGCCCGGGCGAGGGCGTCGGCCCGGTCATTGTCCCTTCGCGGGATATGCCGGGCCTCTAAGCCGTCGAAGTGCTTCTCCATCTTGCGCACTTCCTGCAAGTAAAGGCTCAAGTTTGCGTCATGGCACAAGTAGGACTTGTCCATTTGGCAAACTATGAGCTGGGAGTCGCCTTTCACTAGGAGGCGTCAAATCCCCAGGGAGCGTGCAAGGCGCAGCCCGAGGAGCAATGCCTCGTATTCGGCAACGTTGTTCGTGGTGGGGAACTCGAGGTGCGCCGCGTACTCGAGTTCCCTCCCCTCGGGGCTTCGGAGGATTACTCTCGCACTAGCCCCGGCGAGACACAGGGAACCATCGAACATGAGGGTCCAACGGTCGCTACGTCGGGGCAGCGCAGGGAGGTCTTCATCCCCGGGCCCGGAGGTAGGGGTCCATTCCGCCACAAAGTCGGCGAGGACATGTGACTTGATGGCGGAGCGCCCCGTGAGGGAAAGGGAAAAGGGGGCGAGCTCGGCCCCCCACTTCCCTATCCGGCCGGTGGCTTCTTTGTTTCGGAGCACCTCCCCCAAGGGCAGGGATGACGGGACGGTGATGGGGTGCCCCAGGAAGTAATGGCGAAGCTTCCGGGACGCCATCAGGAGGGCGTAGCAGATCTTCTCCATCTCCGTGTACCGAGTTTTGGCCCCTTGGAGGGCTTGACTCACATAGTACACGGGACACTGTTACCCGTCTTGCTACTTTACCAATACCGCGCTTACAGTGACCGGGGTTGCGGTGAGGTAAAGGAGCAAGAGCTTCTCATCTACTTGCATCTCCCTAAACGCTTTTAGGTAGAGGACGTCGGCGGAGCTCCTGCCATCCACGAGGATGCGGGCCAGATGGCAGTTGTAGATGGTGGCAGAGACGATGAGCGCGTCGTCATGGGGGAAGCGAACCCCACGCGCGTCTTCCACCGTGAAGGTGAGGGGGCGTCCGACCACTTGGGTGGCGGGGACGTATGCAGCATCCCCACCACCTTTACTTCACGCGCGTATTCCTTGCGCTTTCGTTTGGAATCCCGCCCGGAGGCGGACCCTCCCGTGATGATGTTAACATGTCTCTGGGAGGTTTGGAAGGGGAGAGTCTCTGACGGCTCCCCTTCCCGTGTTCGTCCCTGCTGTCCCCCCTCGGGAGCAGGAAGGGCTGGCAAGGCCGGCTGAGGGGGCAAGGAGGCCGGAGTCCCCCTCCCCTGCCCATGCTGGTCGAGGAATACGGTGAATTGTTGTAGTAGTTGATGGCATCCCTGGGTGGCATGGATATTGGACCTATGGAAGGTACACCACGGGCCTTCCCTGCTTCCCGCCGCGGGGCCTTCCCGACTGCGGGATGACTGTCCTCTCCCACGGCCTTTCCGCTTGGGGAAGTGGTGATTGCCCTTCGAGGCGTCGCGCGAGCCGCCTCCGCCCTCGAGGACAAAGGTGTCCCGAGGTCGTGGCTCGCTACGACCCCCCTACTTGGGGCGTTTGAGGGGGTCCCTAGCCCCCGGTCAGCGAGGGTGGGAGCCCCCTGGTTCTTCTTCCAGAGGTCGTCCTCCTCTGTCCGAGCGTACTTCTCAAGTACGTTGAAGAGCTCGTCGGCAAAGGAGGGGTAGCTTCGAGAGAACCTCCGGTGGAGCTCTCTCGGGAGGATCCCGCTCTTGCACGCCTTGATGACCGTGGAGTCAGTGACGTGAACCACTTTGCTCTTGACTTGAGCAAAGTGCTTGAAAAAACTGCGGATGGTCTCCCCCGTCCTCTGCCGGACGGTATACAGCTACGAGGAGTCTAGGGGACGCACGTAGTTCCCCTGGAAGTTCACGCAGAACTCACTCTTGAGTTGCGTGAAGGACTTGATGGAGCCGGCCTTCAAGTTGTAGAACCACGAGCTGGCAATCCCGGTCAGGTAGAGGGGGAAGACGCTGCACTGTACCATCTTGTCCCCCCAGCCGCCGAGATGGCTGTGGAATACACCTGCACAAATTCATAAGGGTCGGCCTCACCGTTGTAGTGCTCGATGTGCGGCGGGTGGTAAGGCCGCGGCCATCGAATGCATCGGAGTCTGCGGCACAACGGCTAGTTAGCCCCTTCTACTTCTCGAGGAGAATCCCGGTCACTGTCTCCTTTGACAGGGGACGCACGCTCGTTGTCAGAGTCAGGGAGGGGCCCAAGAGGTCCGCCGGCACGGCGGTAGCGCCGTTTTTCTTCCGGGTTGGTGGAGCTGACCTCCAAGACGTCTGGGCGCTCCCCCGGAGAGGTTGGCTCTTTGGCGGGTCTATTCCCCGGACTTAGTTGTACGCATTCGCTCAACCTCCCCCCGGGTGAAGCGGACTTGATCCGCTGGACGTGCCCTCAGGGGCAGCCCCGGGGGAGGGAGCTCATGAGCTGCAGCTATCAGCCCGGGGGCTACTGGGGCCAGAGAGGGGGTAACCCCTGTGGCGGTGTCCGAAACCGGAAAGGGGGAACCCCTGTATTATTCGGAACCGAAGAGGGGGGAACTCCCTTGGCGACGTCCGAAACCGGGGCGCCGTTGTGGGGGGAGGCCCGTTGGAACGTGGGAGCTGCTCTGTCAACCGCCCCCAATGCGGTAAACACGACCTGCAGGGCAGGACTGGCTCCTGGAGCATGGAAAACTCCTGGCATGTAGTGGGCCCCCGGCCCCGGGAATGGGCCCGGAACAGGGTGTCCCCCCAGTACCACGAAGGCCCCGAGCATGAGGTAACCCCCCGGCATCGGGAAGGCTCCCGGCACCGGGAAGGCTCCGGACAGAGCGGCCGGGCCTCCGAGGACCGGAGGGGCCACCGGGTGACCCATAAACGGGGGCATAGCCCCCAGGAATGGGTACTGTGGGTATGTGGGGGTCGGTGGCCTCGCCAAGACGCGGAGCAGCTCATCCATAGAGCACTGGGCATGGAGCTGGCCCTCCACTAAGGCCTCAAGCAAGGTGTCCTGGGGAGCCGGGGAATCCGTCGAGGGGAGACTGGTCCCGGCCGAGGCGACCGCGGTCACCGGGACTGACTCGGAGGTCGAACCACCAAAATTAACAGGGAAGGTGGGAGGCGGTACCTGGGTCTGGCCGCCTCCGGGTGGAAGCGCCGGGACGGTCGTGTCCCAGAAGAGTGGCGCCGGGTCACCGGGACCGGCGTCACCTGGAAGGGCGCAGGCCCTCGTTCTTGGGAGAGCCATGGCGTCTCGTCACTAATCCCCACGGTCGACGCCAACTATCGTGGTATTACGAATACCCTAGCACGTTTTGTGGGAGATCCTAGCGAAGAAAAGACGACGCGAGCTGACCGCGTGACTGGTCCTCTCCCGTCAGACAAACACAGCAAATGACACGAGGGTTTATACAGGTTCGGGCCTCAGTGGAGGCCCTAGTCCTGTCGGCGTGCTCCCAGCCGGAGTTGGCTAGGGGAGCTCTCTCGGGGAAGAGATGGCTCCATAGCACACCTGTTCGATTGTCTATTCCAAGTAATAATGAATCCCCCTCTTACATGAGGTGTTACAAGGGCCTATATAGCCCCAAAAGACGCAAAAAGACCAGACTACCCTGCCTGCCACTGTTGGATCGAGGGGTAGCAACGTCCTTCTCCTGGCCAGGAACCTTGGATGCTTGACAGGTGTCCGCCGATTCGCAAGGCGCTTCTCGCTTGACCCTCACGTGACCCGGGACCGGAGACCCCTGTCTCCGGAAGGATGGCGCCCTTGTCCCCGGGCAAATTGAACAGCCTCTTACCTGGACTTAGCCTCGTGGAGAATTCGTCCAACATCCGTAATTTTTGTCGAGCTGTGATTTTAGACACTGACTGTCAGCATAACAAACTGACTATCAGTTTGGGCTGTTTTGTTTCCATAAACGACCTGAAACAGCTGGCTGAGGTTTCTCCGGATTTTACTTTTTTTTTGTCATAACCCAAACTGACTGTCAGTTTGTCATACTGACTGTCAGTTTGCACTATTTCTTCTCATTTCGAGCTCAAACAGCTAGTTTGATTCTTGAGGATATAAATAGAGGTTTTGAGCTATTGTTTTACACACCAAGCATCCTCATATTCATATACACACTTGAACATTTGTTTTAGAACTAAAAATCTTGATCTTTTGATCAAGTCGTGAGCTCTGTGATCCACCGAGTTTTCTGTTCGCATCATTCTTGCACATCTAGAGTTTCTCGGTGCGTGTTGGAGGTCTAGAAGAGACCTTGCAGCTTGTTACTCTTGGTGAACGCCCTCACCTAGACAGTTTGGTGTCGTGGCCGTTGACCTCTTCTACTCGAAGATTGTTGAAGAGGCTTGGCGTGATTGTAAAAGGCATCGGTGCTCGCCTTTCCGGAGCGGATAGGGAGCAACCACTAGTGAGTAATATCCTTCGTGGATATTGAGGAAAGACTCATCCATTTGAGTGCTTCAGCGAGGAGTAGGGGAGACCGGGCGAGTCTCCGAGACCTCGGGAGAAATCTTGTGTTTGTCTTCTACTCTCTTCTATTTTAATTGTGCAATATAAATTCATTTGTTCTTTCTTTGTAAAAGTTGTTTTAAATTGAAGTTTTTGAAGCCTCCTATTCACGCCCGCTCTAGTCGGCATCCTCGATCCTACAAATGCCATGCATGAAGAACTAATCATTTTACTTGAAAGAAAGTTTGGACATTAGTAGAAAGACCTAAGGATCATAATGTGATTGGAAACAAATGGATTTTTAGAAATAAACAAGATGAGAATGGAGTAGTAATACAGAACAAAGCTTGTCTTGTTGCACAAGAATATTCTCAAGTTGAAGGTTTGGATTTTGGTGAAACTTCTGCACTCGTAGCAAGATTACAAGCTATTCGCATTCTTCTTGCATTTGCATCAAATTTTAACATCAAGTTATTTCAAATGGATGTGAAAAGTGCATTTTTAAATGGAGAAATATCCGAATTAGTGTTTGTGGAACAACCTCCTGGTTTTGAAGATTCAAATCTTCCAAATCATGTATACAAACTCTCTAAGGCTCTTTATGAACTTAAACAAGCTCCTCGAGCTTGGTATGAACATATTAGAGACTTCTTATTTCAAAAGGTTTTAAAATTGGGAAGGTGGACACAACGCTATTTACAAAAGTGGTTGAAAAAGATCACTTTATGTGTCAAATATACGTTGATGATATCATATTCGGGTCTATTAATGAATCCTTTTGTCATGAGTTTGGAGAAATGATGTCTAGAGAATTTGAGATGTCGATGATTGGAGAGCTAAGCTTCTTCCTTGGACTTCAATTTAAGCAACTCAAGAACAGAACGTTCGTGAGTCAAACCAAATATGTGAAGGACTTGCTCAAGCACTTTGGGATGAAAGATGCTAAAGCCATCAAAACTCCCATGGCCACTAATGGACATCCTGATATGAACAACGACGGAAAAGCGGTTGATTCTAAACTTTATCGATCTATGATTGGTAGCTTGCTTTACCTTACCGCATCTAGGCCCAACATCATGTTTAGTGTTTGCTTATGTGCTAGATTTCAATCGTCTCCTAAGGAATGTCATTTGATTGCTCTTAAAAGAATCCTTAGGTACTTGAAATGCTATCCAAATATAGGACTTTGGTACCCTAAAGATGCAAATTTTGAATTAATTGGTTACTCGAATTCGGATTATGCGGGTTGAAAAATTAATAGAAAAAAGCACATCTGGTAGTTGTCAACTTTTGGGAGATCACTAGTCTCTTGGTCATCTAACAAACAAAATTCTGTAGCTCTCTCCACCGCTGAAGCGGAATATGTTTCAACGGATAGTTGTTGTGATCAAATTTTATGGACGAAGCAAACCCTTTTGGTTTATGGAATTTACTTTGAAAAAGTGACACTCTTTTGTGATAATGAAAGTACCATAAAAATTGTAAACAATTCGGTTCAACATTCTAGAACAAAGTATATTGATATTAGGCACCATTTTATAAAAGATCATGTGGCAAAAGGGGACATCGATGTGAATTATATAAGAACTGACTTGCAGCTAGCAGACATCTTCACCAAACCTTTAGATGAGACTAGATTTTGCTTTCTTACACTAGTACAGAAAAGCAGTCTACTAACCCCTATCTTCTAACGGTTATTAGCAATTTAGAAGAAAACCGTTAGAAAAGGTGCTTCGCAGCCGCAAATGGCATATGGGAAGTATTTTTACTATCGATTTGTATGAAATTTACCGTTAGAAGAAGGAGAATGGTTTACTCTAGCGGTGATGAACATATTTACCGTTAAAAGAGATACAGAAGTACTGACGGTAGTTTGTTGCGTACCGTTAGAACCGATCAACTTCTACAAATAGTTTTATTCTATCGATACTGTATGTTTATACCGTTAGAATATATCGAAAAATCCTAACGGTAGGCTGTTGTTGTAACACCCTGGTTTTGGGGGTGAAAATTTCCTTTTTATGAAAAATCGTGCATGCATGTATCTTGGTAGTAGCAGCCAAATCTTTCAGCTTAAGCCAGATTTGATCCCCAAAAATGTCAAAATCTATCCTGTAGATCTAGATCAAGGTCTGACCATCCAGATTTAACATACCAGTTACCCTGAAGATAAAAACCTTCAGGAGCCAGATCAAATTTGACCCCTAACTCCTAGATCCATCCACTCCTTTTTGTTTGCCAAAAACAACATTAATTAAATTGCCCTAATTACCCTGACTATCAGAATCCAGATTTAGCTAAGCCTTGACCTAATTCAGATCAAATTATATCAGGATTATGATCATGGGTATGCCAATACCTTAATCCAAAAAGTTGGCAACCAGATTCCCTCATCTAAGCCCTTTTCGCAGATCACTCCAAATATTACTGCGAATCAGTCCTTTTCCGGGTATTTGAAGCCCAAAAAGGCTAAAAGCGACCAATCGACTCCAAATTTGAAATTGATTCAGGGAATACCTCCCAAATTTTATTTGATACTAAATTATCTTCTGCCAGAATTTCAAAATCTCACCCCAAATGCCCAGAATTTGAAATCGACAAGATCGAGATTTAAAATACCCTAAAGTACCCTACTTTCATATTATACCAAATTTCATCAAATCTTGCCAATTTTCACCAAACTTTCTGCTGGATGAGTATAAAGAATAAAGTTATACTCAGCTGTGAAGTCAGATTTCACTTAAACGCTCTCCAAGCCAGAAATTACAAATAGGTCCAGATTTCGAATAAGAATCCTTGCAATCAGGTCCCTGGTTCGACCAGAGACACTGTGCACGACCGCGACCACCGCGCTGCCACGCCAGGTGCTTCGTCGTTGGTGAAGCCCCGTGGTCGCCACCCCTGCCACCGTGTTCCTGCCACGTGTGCGCACGTCTTTCCCCACCGTGGAGCCACTGCAACTGCACCAGCGCCGTCCCGTTGCCTCGCGCGCGCATGCCACCGCCTGTAGCCGTTGCAGAAAACTCCTGCCACGTTGCAGCCATGTCGGGAGGACCAGTCACCTTGCTGTCGCACTAGCCAGAGAAAGTTGCACGCCAGCAGGAAAAGCCGAAGAAATCGCTTTGTGCCGTCGCGTCTTCACCGCTGTCACCACCCCGTCGTCTAGTCACTTCAGCCGCTTCAAGTTTCCAGGAATTTCCAGCCGTTGCAGCTTCGCCTGTGCCTATTTAAGCATCCCCATCGCCTGCTGAAGCTTCACACCTCACCAGAACCCACTAAATCGCTATCTTCGCCGCTTTCGTCTTCTTCTCCGGCGAGCCCAGAAGAGGGAGCACGGTGCCAGCCCGATCTACTGCACCGAACTTCAAATTGAAGCTACCAGTAAGTAACCCTCATCCACTTATCTGTGTAGTAGCAGCCAATTGAACTCCGGCAACCTCAAACGCCAGCGATCGCTGTAAAATCTAAAACTCCCTGTTTCGGCAATGCCACTCGATTCGGACCAAATTGGTCTCCCCTTTAGTAGAACTTTATGGTCAGTAGACCCCTCTTAGCAAATCCATGGTGTTAGATTTCAAATTGAAGCTTGGATTAGAGTCTTCCCCAATTTTCGCGCGCCGCCGTGAATAGCTCACGTCGCCGGCCCATGCCACTCCTTCTCCGGCCAAACTAGCAGCACCAACAGCTTTACCTTGCCTCCCTGTTGCTCCCACTGCTTTGAATTGAACTCCAATGCTCTGTGTGTGAAACGCCCAAATCTAACCTCTTCTTCTCCGGCCACGACGACGAACTCCTCGCCGACACCGCCCCAATTCGATTCCCCTTCACCTCACCATCTAGAACAACCTAGAGAGAGACTCAACCGTGCTTTCAATTTTGGGTTTGAATCATCCAGACGCCTTCTCACCGTTGAGGCAGTTCCTTCTCCAGCGCAGCTCGTCGCCGTTCATCATCAACCCACCTCCAGCCTTGTCTAGAGCTTCGAGTAGTACTAGCTAACCCTATCTAGCTTCAGGCACACCAGATTTCAATTTCACAGCACCAAAACCTGATTTGGGTGTTTTACCCTTCCCTGCCGTGCCGCCACCATGCTGCCCGGTCGCCGCCGTCGACGCCACCTTGTCCTTCAGATCCGCCTCAATCTCCTGAGCATATTTCTCTTCTACCCCATCTTCTGGTTCTGCACAGAATCACCAGATATCGCTGTGCCAAGATCTGTCCAGTACCTGTGTCTTGCCATGTCGCCACCGTGGTTCCTCGCCGGCGTTCATCACCGTCCGGCCACCTTAACCCTTGAAACCATAGCCATTGTGTTCCTGTTACTTGTGCCTACCTCCTAGACATAGTTAGCACAACAATTGGAGCCTTGAATCACAGTTGCTGCTAAGCCCTAGTTTTTGACAGTGTCAGCCCTGTGTCAGTTCAAGCCAGCCAGTGGCATTGACCCTATTCACCCACCTCTGGTCATGCAAATCAAAAACCACCTTGTTAATTAGCTACCTCATGGCATTATGCACCCAATGATTGAATCAAAACCCATTTTTCCCACTGGAAATCTTCTAAACTATGTCAATGCCATTCTTGGGCATTTCCAGCCCTTGTCAGCCTATGACAACCAGTGGCATTGGGCCAGTTTGACCCCTTCTGTGTATGCAAACTGGAATCCACTTTGTCCCCTAAGCTTGTAGAGTTATGTTCTACATTTTATTCTACTGCCACAAGTTGAGATAATCCCTCTAGCACCCGTTGATCCTATGTCGATGCCTTGGACCAAATGTCGACCTAAAGACGTTCGCCGTTTTTGGGTGAACCAGTCGCGGACCTAATGTCATCTTGGTACCTTGGAGCCCTCTGAACCTTCTAACAACCATTCTTAGCCATGATCTCAAGGATTTAACCCTAACTAGCTTTCAGATCGTCATATCTTAGTATCGCTAAAGTGTTTTTCCCTGCATTATCGGATCTAGCACAATACACTACTACAGAATTACTTTACACTATCGGTTCAAAATGGTCTATACTAACGGTTCTCTTACCGCTAGTGATCGGCACGATAGAAGAAACTTTGCACAACTCTAACAGTTACAAACCGTTAGTACAATATCTATATTCCCACGGTCCATTACTCGCAAACGTTAGTACTGGTACATTTCTTCTATCAGTTCAGTACTCGAAACCGTTAGTATTATAAACTTTCTTCTGTCGGTTTAGTACTCACAACCGTTAGTATTGTTAAATTTCTTCTATCGGTTCAGTACTCACAACCGTTAGTATTATAAACTTTCTTCTATCGGTTGTAGGTTATGAACCGTTAGTACTAGCATAACTTCTTCGGTTCTGAGTTAGAAACCGTTAGAATATGTTATAAGCACCTATACAAATGAAAAAGGTGCGTTCACAGATACAGCAATACAGAGATACACACATTGGACAGATTGAATCTAATTATTCACAAATACACCACAGAGAACAGGGTTTTTTATTTTTGTAAATAATCTAGATTAAAAAATTAATTTCAAAGTTGACCCACTTTATCGATCATGTTTGCTGGAGCTATTGTAGCCATGGGCATGGTTGTGAAGCAGTTGTCGAGGAAATGTAGTCGATGGTTGTCGTGGAGGTGGTCGTAGGTCGAGGTAGAGGAGGTCGTCACGACTGGAGTGGTTGAAGATGTGGTTGGTCAAGGTCGGAGGCCGAGGACGAATGCAGCCAACCCAAAACAATGAGGCTAACAAAACAACTTACAACAGAAGCATATTCAGCAAGAGTCTTGGCAAGAGTATAGATATAAACAAAATTTTGCCCATTGTTCTTGATACTCAGTTTTGTGATAATTAACACATTTGGTCTATGGACATGCCGACAGATGCGAAACTCGATTACAAATCTCAATGACCAACAATACATATTATCAGTAATGAACAACGACTGAAACATTATTAACTTTTCCAAAAATCAATTTAGCAAAGGAAAAGAGATAAAATGCGAGCGGCAAGAACAATTCTAATCGGGTTGATCAAGAACACTTACAGTTCGTGGAGTGGCCTACGAAGCGTGATGCAGTGGCCGGCGGCGGTGGAGAACCCAAATGAGAGCGGAAATGGTGGTGCAGGAGCGAAAAATGGGACGTCGGGGAGGCTAGGGTTTTCCGCGCGCAAGTAGAGACTTATTTGGAAATGTGTTTGGTTGGACTGGAGGGAAAACTCCTGCGGGTTTAACCCAAGGTCTTGTACTATTTTACTATCGGTTAAAAACACAACCGTTAGTGAACTTTCCTTTCTTCTAAAGGTCCCCACTATCTTAAACATTAGGATATATGACATCCTTTTACTATCGGTTGAATAAACAAACCGATAATAAAATTTTATCTCTTCTATCGGTTCGTACAGTAATAACTGATAGTAAAAATGACGTAATTTTACTATCAGTTAAATAAACAAACCGATAGTAAAATTTTATCTCTTCTATCGGGCCCGCGATAAGACCCAGAGCATCACCGGGCCCCCAGTGAGCCCCGGAGGGTCACTGGGCCCCCGGTGAGACCCGGAGACAAGCCGGAGCATCACCGGGCCCCCGGTGAGATCCGAAGCATCACCAGGCCCCCGGTGAGTCCCGAAGGGTCTCCGGGCCCCCGGTGGCGTTCGGAGCCTTGGAAGGGCGGCTGCTGAGTTCTGTAAAGGCTTAGGGACTACCCTCCATTTTGCCTCCGTGGCTCATCCCCAGAGCAACGGAGCCGTTGAATGGGTCAACGGCGTGATCCTGCAAGGCCTGCGTCGACGGCTCGAACAGATTGCCTCCAGGCGAGGTGCATGGGCAGAAGAGCTTCCAAGCATCCTCTGCTCCATGCTCACAAACCTTTTTCGCTCGTGTACAGGGCCGAAGCAGTTCTCCCCTCGGAAATTGGTTTTCGATCGCTGCGGGTCGAGCTCTTGGACGGAGCAACGACCGCGGCGCACCAAACCAATAAGGCCAATCAACGGCTGGAAGTCGAACTCGTTGAAGAAGAACGCGACCGAGCACTCCTCCACCACACCATCTACGAGCGCGAGATGGCGCGCGCATACAACCAGCGCGTGCGCGAAAGGGCCTTCCGCCTCGGGGACTTGGTCCTCAAGCGCGTGACCGACCCCCAAGCCCAGGGAAAATTATCCCCCAAGTAGGAGGGCCCTTACAGGATCTCCGCGGTCTTGGGCTCAAGAGCCTACAAGCTCTCCACACTTGAAGACCAGGAGCTGACGCACACTTGGAACATAAGCTTGCTCCGCAAGTTCTATGTTTAGCCTCCGGGCTCACCACCTCCCCCGCCGCGGTCCCGCGGGGGGAGGCGTTTGTACTCACTGTTCCCTCCCCCGCCGCGTTTTCGCGGGGGGAGGTGTTGTATCTCGTCCTTTATTAATACAAATGGATTTTTTGTTCAACTCTGGGATTTTGTGTCCCTCTCTCGCTATGACCGCGCAGGGGGGTATTATGTTTTCATTAACTCGAATGGCTTCTTCTACTTCAACGTTGGAATTTCTTACAGGAGTTTCTTCTTCCGCCTAAAAGGCGACGCCTGACCGCGCAGGGGGGTATTATGTTTTCATTAACTCGAATGGCTTCTTCTACTTCAACGTTGGAATTTCTTACAGGAGTTTCTTCTTCCGCCTAAAAGGCGACGCCTCCTCTATGAAAATGCCCTCCCCGTGAGGATGCCCTCTCCATGAGGACGTAGGCTATCACGGCCTAAAGTCCCAACAACGAGAGCCTAGCTCCCATAGGGCGGCTTACCGTAACCCCTCGTGGACTGAGGGGGTAAGCGGCAACCCAGTTCTCACGGACTGCGGTAACGAGTCACTTCGAGAGACTAGTCCTCCCTCGAACACTCTACACCCGCTACTAGGTCACAGTACCCTCCTAAGGGAATGTCCTTTGCCCCCTGGGACAGACAGGAAAATCGGCTTTCGGAATTCATTATCTCAAAAGACTTAGACCGGGAATCCTTCTAATAAGTTCCCCGCCTCCTGGCAACCCAGCAAACCTGTCCGATTTCTCGGTCGGGCACTCCCACTAGTCCCCGGGACTCCCGACGGGGGGCCACATAAGTGAAGCAGCCACTGCAGTCCGGGCGTCTTCAATCCTTACCCACAGCGCGCGGAGCTAAGCTGCACCCTGCTGTGGGGGGGGGAGCCCCGGGCCCGGACAGAAAAACAGCGACCTACCGCGGAAGATTTTGAAATTCCGGAAACAGAGATGATCTCGACAACCTCGAAGAAACCCTAAAGACATGGCAAATAAACAAGTCTACAACCTTATTAATACAACATTGCACTAGGGGACAACCCCCCTGGTGGGCTGAAAGTGCCCCCGAGATAAGACCCGGGAGCGTGAGTACAGCCCGGGGAGTTAGGCTCCCGCGGGAAACTACTTCGAAGAACGACCCCTGAGAAGCAACTACACCTAATAATCCCGGAGGCCTTTCGAGATCTCCCGGGAAAGATCCTTGTACAAGCCCCTCATGCGCCAAAGAGCCCTCCGAAGGAGATCCTCCGGCCGACACTCGTAGCCGGCTGGGGGGAGTATCCTGAGCGGGGGGACCTTTAGAGACCCCGGCCTCAGTGGAGATAAATCGGCGCGACAATCGTCGAAGTTCCCTAGGTGCCACTCCGGGAGCCATCGCAGCCAAGCCGGCTCCCGGGTGGCACCTCCCTTCGCAGAGTTAGCACGAATGGACCCAGAGGCTAGCCCACCAGACGCTCCCCCGGCCGCCGGACTTAGTAAAATCAAGGCCGCCTGGGCGCTACCTGGGCTAGACCTCCCGGGCGACCCTCGAGCACTCTCCGAAAGACGCCCCTCAGGGCAGGAAAACCCCGGGAAAGTGATCTCTAAAGACACCTGCTGACAAGTTTAACACATTTAGCAAAAGTACTACTTTATTCCAATTAAAAGATATTTACAAGTTCTCGGGGCCCTTTCTAAAGAAGCTACCTGGAGCAAAAGAGATCTAAAAAGAAAAGCCTAATCTAACCGGGGGGGAGGAGCTCATACTTGCCCGTCCTTGTTCCCCCCCGGGGGGACATCCGCGCTGGCTGTCGCGTCTTGATCCGAGCACCGGCCGCCTGTCTCCATGGCACCGGTAATCCGGTCGAAGAGGGCCTCGGCGGACTGCTCCAGCTCCGCCCGCTGAGGGTCGAAGAAAGCAGGGAAGCTCCGGGGATAAGCTCTCCGATGACACGGGCGCCCTCGCCACGATACTCGACGAGGGCCGCTGCCAACGCGATCACCGGGACGGCGAGGCCTCGTGCCCAGCAGCGGGGATCAGGGAAACCTGCGCGCCATGGAAGTGTGCGGCCTCCCCGACCGATGTTGGCGCCGGATCGGGGCCTGCTCCCCGCCCGAGCTTGATCCCAAGCTCCTCTAAGGCAGAGCGGATCGCCCTACCTCCAGAGACTACGGCCTGGACGTCCGAAGCCACAGCCTCCCGCTCCGCCTGCAGCTCCCTCCGGAGCGGAGAGGCCGTGTCCTCGATGGCAGCAAGCCGAGCCTGCACAGCGGCGAGCTCCCCAAGCGCCCGCTCCTTCTCAGAGCGCTCCGAGGCCGCGTCCTTGAGCGCCTTCTCCTTCCCAGCGCACTCGAAGGCCACTATGTCCTCGGCGGCCCGGAGACGCGTGGCGAGCCGAGCCCTGAAGTCCCGGGCCAATGCAACCGTCTGCAGGGAAACAATAATTAGAATACAAAAGTCGGATGAGCGTAAGATTCAAGTAACTCACCCGAAGTCCAGAAGCGATCACCGCGTCAACGTCACCCTCGTCGCCCCCCAGGTCGCTCCCTCGGGAGGCCCCCCCACCGAGCAGAGCACCCTCCTCCGGAGTCCCATCGTCGGAGGAGCCGGAAGCCTGATCCATCGGCGACGCCGGAACCCCGGGGCGGACAAATAGACCCTTACCCCTCCCGGGTACAGGGACCGCCGCAGTCGCGGGCCGAACCGCCGAGGAGCCCGTATTTGGCGCTAGGATTGAGGCCATCGGCAGGCCGCCCGGCAACCGAAACCGGACGGAGACCTCACTGGACGAGGGTTGCGGTCGGACCCCCACTGGAGCAGGAGGCGGCGAGGGACTTGGGGCATACATCTCCGAGTCTGAGGCCTGGCCCTCCCCAGTCGGAACGCCGCCCGCGGGATCCGGCCCGCCAGGGGTGTTTGGGGCTGCACCCGACGCCCCAGAAAGCGCCGCCGCAGAGTCCTTCGCGGGAGAAGCCGGAGGGGAAGACCGGGGGCCTCACGAGACTCCTCCGGGCCCGGGATCCCGCAGGGCTGCCCGACGGACGAGACCGCTTTGAGGGTCCGCCGGCAACCTCCTTCCCCTGCTTGCGTGAAGCAGGGGTGGGAAGAGGCACCCGGGCCGGGAGCCTCCGCTCGAGCGCCTCCGCGACGACGTTCCGGGGAGGACCCTCCCCGATGACGCGCACCACCCGTTTGTGGTCATCCTCGTAATATCGCCCAAGGAAGGTCACCGCGACCTCCTTGGCTCGACCATAAGACCTAACTGCAAAAAGGGAAAGGAAGCAAGAGTTAGGAAAAATCTCCCAGTAGGGAGAAGGGGTCTGAGTACTTACGGTCCGCCACCACCATCTGGGGTGGCCTGTACGTCGCCGACATCCCCCTCCCTCGGCAGGTGTGGAACGGCGCCACTCGGAGGAGGGCCATGTCCTCCGTGAGATCCCGCATGGACCGCCGGAATCGGGCCTCCGCCATCGCGGTGAGGAGGTCCATCTCCGCCACGGTCCACTCTGGAGCCACCGGGCCGCCGGACCGCGAATACATAGAGGGCTCCCGTGAGTACGTCACCCCCGGGTCTCCTACCCGGAGGTAGAACTTGTGCCGGAGCCAGTCTCCCCAGTGGTCCCGGGAGGCTAACATCGGGTACTCGTCGGTGCGGCCCGGCGTCAACTGGATCATGATGGAGCCGAAAGTTGACCTGGGGCCGCTCCTCCTCACCACCGGGCCCCTCGCCGATGGCTCGTAGAAGTACCGCAAGAGGCGCAGTGTGGGCTCCGTCACGGCAGCCGTCTCGCACAACCAGATGAACAGACCCATCCGAACTAGGGTGTTCGGGGTGAGATGGTTGAGCGAGAGGCCGTACACCTGTAGGAACTCTCGCAGCAGCGGGTGGACCGGAAGTCGGAGGCCCGCCTCCACGAAGGCCTCGAAGCCACCACCTCCTCGTCCCGGGGGCTCGGCACCTGCTCCGCCGGACCAGGGATCCTGATGTCTCCTGCTTTGAAATAGCCGCACTCCAAGAAGGCCTCAAGGACCCACGAGCAAAACTCGGTGGCCCCGAGGAAATCAGAGGTCACCTCCTCCGGGGGCAGCTCGAAAACCTTGGGGCGACTCTTCGGCGGCATCAGGGGTGAACTCGCTGAAGACTACCGGAACTCACCGGGTGCTACCGGAAAAATGTCACCGGGTGCCACCGAAAAAACGTCACCGGAAGCTACCGGGTGTGATCGGAAAGCGTCATCGGAAGCTACCGGATGTTACCGGAAACCACCGGAAAAGGTGCCGGGAACCACCGGAAGAAAGCCGGGATTTGTGGAATATGAGGGCTTGTGGGAATGCTCAAACTAAGGGGCCCCCCCTATTTATAGGCGATGGAGGGGGACCCAGATGCCCGCCACGTGTCCACAAGCCCATCAAGGCTGCAGAGCTGAACCGTCGCACGCAAGACGAGGCGATGCGTCGGTTCGCAGTCAGACGCGCCCCGCGGAAAAATGGTTCGGGAGCCGAAACGCCGCCAGCGGCGCAAGGCACTTCGTGGAAGCCGAGGCGTCATCATCGGGAGTTTCGCATACCCATCGGGGGCACTAAGTGCCCCCGAGGGCCTAGGGGGCTGCTGTTGGGGGAACTCCTAGGGGCCCCACGAAGTCCTGAAACCCCCCCCCCCCCGGTGAGACCCAGAGCATCACTGGGCCCCTGGTGAGACCCGGAGGGCCACCGGATACCCGGTGAGACCCGAAGCGTCACCGGGCCCCCGGTGAGATTCGAAGCATCACCGGGCCCCCGGTGAGTCCCGAAGGGTCTCCGGGCCCCCGGTGGCGTTCGGAGCCTTGGAAGGGCGGCTGCTGACCCGAGAAGCCTTTGGGAAGCCGACGAGGACACGTGTCAAGCATCCGAGCCATCCCCTTGGCCAAATGACATCAGTGCCCTTCGATCCAACGGTCGTAGTTAGGGCCTTTTGGTCTTTTGTGTTTCTTAGGGGCTATATATACCCCTCCTGTACCTCTTTTCAGGGGATTCAAATTCATTTGAACTAACACAAAATATCCGGCTCTCTTGGAGACCTCTCCTCGAGAGCATACCTCCCCAGTGGGCTTACGTCCGGAGAGAGCCAACAGTACTAGGGACCCCACTGGGACCCGAACCTGTATAAAAACCACTGTGTCAATTTTTGTGTTGCCCAGCGGGAGAAGACTGGTAACTCGGTCAGCTCACGCCGTTGTATTCATGCTGCGCACGTCCGAAGGAACCTGCCGGGGTATCCATAATACCACGACAAGTATATATGACGTCCTTTTACTATCGGTTGAATAAAGAAACCGATAGTAAAATTTTATCTCTTCTATCGGTTCTTACATTAATAACCGATAGTAAAAGTTACGTGCTTTCCTCTCTTCTAAAGGCCCCCATTGTTATAACCATTAGTATATATGACGTCATTTTACTATCGGTTGAATAAACAAACCGATAGTAAAATGTTATCTTTTCTATTGGTTTGTACACTAATAACCGATAGTAAAAATGATGTAATTTTACTATCAGTTAAATAAACAAATCGATAATAAAATTTTATCTCTTATATCGGTTTGTACACTAATAACTGATAGTAAAAGTTATGCGCTATTCACTAACGATTTCCCAGACCATAACTGTTAGTATAAAATCTCTTCTCCACTGCGGTCTTCGTACACTAACGGTTTTCTCCCAGATTGCATATAACCGTTAGAAGATAGGGGTTAGTGGACTGCATTTCTATAGTAGTGATAATATGGTATTGAAATGGTTGTGATCCCTATTTGCTTGTTTGATCTCTGATTAGAGCAAGAGCCCGAGTTTGAAGACTTCGTCGTAGACCCGACATCGACTGTTGTTTCTTACGATGTGGAAGGCAAGTCATATTCTTGAACATCTTAAACCTATATTTTATGAATTGCTAGAATATAACTTGATTATAAAGTAGTATTGCATGTGTTGAGAAAATAGATGAAATGGCAGCATCAGGCTGATTGCCTGTGGAAAAATGAATTGATTAGTAGTAAGCCATGAATTGATAAATATATGTATATAAATCTATATTCATGAAATAAAACCCCTAGCCGTGACCAGTATTTTGGTATGGAATGGTGGAAGCACTGGATGTGCTTGGATGCACTGGATGTGCAGGCACGGAAGGTGCATGGTTTGTGTTATGATCTAGTCACTGGCATATAAGGACTAGAACCTTGTGTTGTGCGTCTAGTGGCATGAACAACGTACTGACCGCAAGCCTGGTATGGGACAGGCCTGAACAAATAGTTATGTGAATCTCACATGAAACCCTTGCATGAGATGGGAAGTGATGCACGATTGGCACGGAGTGCGGCTCCTACACATATCACTGAATGTGATTTGCACGCTGACCCAGTAATGGGAAGAGGATTAGGGGTGGTAGGGAGTACTGCCACAACTGTGGTTCACGAGAGATCCACAAGGTCAGGGGTGAATTGTGGGTGAAATGTAACAAAAGTTCTTGTTATTTCCACCTTGCCACTCACGGTATGAAGTGAGTCAGGGGTCCAATCATTTTGATAGGAAGGGCATGAAAGTGGAATATCTTGCGGGTAAATTGGTACCCCTCTGGAGAGTTAAAAATTTATTCGAATACTTCGTGCTCCCGAGTTTTTGGAGTATGCCGCGGTGGATTAAATCCACGGGGTGTGACACAAGTATACTTTTATAATTAAAATTTGATAAGTCAAGATTACCCAAATGACATGTGTTGTCATGATAAGGGGTGCTGCCGTCGGCTGTCGTGTGTCGACGTGTTGCGGTAGTACCATAATTTAGTGATCATATAATAGCTAAGAGGCACGTGGATTGTCCCTAAGTATTGACATGCTGCCATGAGCATAAGGTTTGAGAAGCATGAAAGAAAAACTATTTTGAAAACCCTCCCCTCTTTCCTCTAGTTGCATAGGTTCATATCATCTATACTATATGCATATCTACTCTTACCTATGACTTGCTGAGTATGTAAGTGCTCACCTTTGCAACCCTTCATCAAAGATGGAGTGCTCTACAATCAAGATGAAGCCTTGGAAGATTTCGTGGATCCAGAAGGAGAAGAGCCAATTCTGCCGGAGCCCTGATGTGTGTTGTTCTGCTGTCAACTTTTTACGACTGTGGGGCTTCGCCTAGCTTCCGCCGCATAGTTGTTATTTGTTTTAATTAGACCATTTGTGCCGTGAAGGCACTGTATTACCCTTTTGATGTATCAGGCCAGCAGGCCATACTGTTTATGAATGATATTTTGTAAGTTACTCTGCTGCAATGAACTCATGTGCTTGACTTATCCTGGGAAGTCAATGGTATGTATGTATGAGGCCAGTCCCAGCGAGTTGGGTCTCCACAGGAGTAGTCGTTGTACCCTGTTCAGGGTGCGATAGTTGTGTACCGTTAGAACCGATCGACTTCTACATATTGATTTATTCTATTGGTACTGTATGTTTATATTGTTAGAATATATCGCAAAATTCCTAATGGTGGGCTGTTGTGTACTGTTAGAACCGTTCGACTTCTACAAATAGTTTTATTCTATCGGTACTGTATGTTTATACCGTTTGAAGAGATCTAAAATTACTAACGGTAGGCTGTGGTGTACCGTTAGAACTGTTCTAGTACTATAAATACTCGGGTATGTCTCTTACGTTCGAACAGTTACTCAGGCGCAAGTAGCCCTAACCTGTAAGCTCCATGGACGGCCGGTGCACCTCCACCGGTGACCGCTGCACCTCAGCACCTCCATCGATGCCCACTAGATTTTGGCATGGCAAGTAAGGCAAGTAAAATTTCGGTAATATTATTAGATTATTGTAATCCGATGATGGCAATTATCCTGCAATTTTTGTATCATTCAATTTGATGTGTCTTCTTTTCAATATGATTATGTACAGTGTCTTGTGGGACATATACTGTTCAATTGTTTGAAATTGGATTAAATGAAGAAAATTATCAAGATATTTGCAAGACAAACACTAGCTAACATAGTCAAATGCCAATAAGAGTATAAATGTAGTATCTTCATCTCCCAGTAGGTTGCTCAATGCCAACTTGGACTTAGTAACAATTGAAATTGAAAGATCATGAAATTGAAATTGAAATTGAAATTGAAGTTGAAATTGAAAGATCTTAAAATTTAAATTGAAATATATATGTAGTTTACAAGTATCATGAGATACACAAATATCTTGATCTCTCTGTAGATGTTCAATCCCAATAACATAGTCAAATGCCAACTAGCTTGCTCAATGATCAAGTGCATGTAAAAAGTTCATTAAATAATTAATGTATATTGGCAAGGTAATTTTTTCTGATGAAATAGAGTAGAAATGTAATATCTTGATCTCCAGTTGCAAGTTGATGTTACTATGACGAAGCACAACCTAACCTTTAGTTGGTAGTCCTTCTCAGATAGGGAACCATTTAGAAAATAGTAAACAATCTTAATTTGCTATAGAATGCCTATTTATGATCCGTGCAGGTCCTTGGACGATGCTCATGGGCAACATACGTATTTCACGGTTCCTCATCGCAATACACTGCCTATGTTGACTTGTTGGCAAAAGAAAGGGTGAAGATCATCGTCGAGAGCTGGAAGGACGTGAAGGGCGAGATCTTAGTTGGCTCGGTCGAGAAGATCCTCAAGCCCGGTGTGTTTCTCAAATCAGGACCTATCGAAAGCATCTTACATTTGTATTGGTGATTTCCTCAGGCTCATACTCAACTCAGTAATATAAGTGGTTTCCTCTTCCATTTTCTTGAAGGAATGGAGGAAAACCAAGGCACCTTCATTCCTTCAAGAAAAAGGAAGAGGAAACCACTTATATTATTGAGTTGAGTTGAGTTGAGTTGATCGAGTCTGAGTCCGAGGAAATCACCAATACAAATGTAACTCGATGGCAGTTCCAGCTCCTCAGGCGTCTTTGAACTAAACTTCTATGGTTAAGTCAAATGTGGTTCAGACATTTGCTATTTCGGATGAATGGATTTGTGATGTATCAGGTCTAACTTGTAGTCGGTAGTTACATTGTCACAACTTGCAAATGTTCTCTTTTATGTAAAATGTATGGGCCACTGGGTCCTCGTGACGATATGTTGTTAATTTCAGACGTGACTTTTCTAATATACATCGAATGTGTGAATTGTTGTATTTGTATAGTCTATTTGTGTATTTCTATTGCTATTTGGGACATTAACTTTGTTGGGGGAAAATACTAGCAATGTCAAGCGTCACCCAAGGACGGGAGGAGGAGCCCCCTCATTCCCGGGCCCCTTTTCCGGGCTAGGGGAAGACCTCTCTTGGAGCCCCTTCTCCGGGCTAGGGAGAGACGTCCCCCGGAGCCCCTTCTCCGGGCTCGGGGGAGACTTCCCCCGGCGCACCTTCGTCGGGCTAGGGAGATATCTCCCCCGGGGCCCCTTCTCCGGGCTAGGGAGAGACCTCCCCCGGAGCCCCTTCTCCGGGCTCGGGGGAGACTTCCCCCGGCGCACCTTCTCCGGGCTAGGGAGAGACCTCCCCCGGGGCCCCTTCTCCGGGCTAGGGAGAGACCTCCCCCGGAGCCCCTTCTCCGGGCTCGGGGAAGACCTCTCCCGGAGCCCCTTCTCCAGGCTAGGGAGAGACGTCCCCCGGAGCCCCTTCTCCGGGCTAGGAAGAGACGCCCCCGGAGCCCCTTCTCCGGGCTCGGGGGAGACTTCCCCCGGGGCACCTTCTCCGGGCTAGGGAGAGATCTCCCCCGGGGCCCATTCTCCGGACTAGGGAGAGACCTCCCCCGGAGCCCCTTCCCCGGGCTCGGGGAAGACCTCTCCCGGAGCCCGTTCTCCGGGCTAGGGAGAGATGTCCCCCGGAGCCCCTTCTCCGGGCTAGGAAGAGACCCCCCCGGACCCCTTCTCCGGGCTCGAGGGAGACTTCCCCCGGCGCACCTTCTCCGGGCTAGGGAGAGACTTCCCCCGGAGCCCCTTTTTCAGGCTAAGGGAAGACCTCTCCCGGAGCCCCTTCTCCGGGCTAGGGAGAAATCTCCCCCAGGGCCCCTTCCGGGCTAGGGAGAGACCTCCCCCGGAGCCCCTTCTCCTGGCTAGGCAGAGACGTCCCCCGGAGCCCCTTCTCCGGGCTCGGGAGAGACTTCCCCTGGCGCACCTTCTCCGGGCTAGGGAGAGACTTCCCCCGGAGCCCCTTTTTCGGGCTAGGGAAGACCTCTCCCGGAGCCCCTTCTCCGGGCTAGGAAGAGATCTCCCCCGGGGCCCCTTCTCCGGTCTCAGGGGAGACTTCCCCCGGCGCACCTTCTCCGGGCTAGGGAGAAACTTCCCCCGGAGCCCTTTTCCGGGCTAGGGGAAGACCTCTCCCGGAGTCCCTTCTCCGGGCTAGGGAGAGACTTCCCCCGGAGCCCCTTTTTCGGGCTAGGGGAAGACCTCTCCCGGAGCCCCTTCTCTGGGCTAGGGAGAGACTCCCCCCGGAGCCCTTCTCCGGGAGGCACTGATTTCGAGGGTCGCCACGTGTCCAAGATCGGTGCCCTGGACCTTGCCAAAAGACCATCCTGCCCTCGATCTGGCGGTTGTAGCAGGGGTAGTTTGGTAATTTGCGTCTTTTGGGGTCTATTTATACCCTTGTAACCCTCTCTTGTAACCTAAGACACTCATTTGTACTCAATCCAAAAAACGAACAGGCGTGCTCTGGAGCCCTCTCTCTGGGAGAGAGCCCCCCTAGCCGACGCTCGTCGGGAGCACATCGATAGCACTAGGGCCTCCACTGAGGCCTGAACTTGTATAAACCCTTGTGTCAATCTCTGAGATTGTCCAACGCGGGGTGACCCGTCACACGGTCAGCTCGCGTTGAGGAACACGTGTTGTGCACGTCATCAAACCTGCCGAGGTATTTTTTTATACCACGACAGTTGGTGCCGTCCGTGGGGACCTTGTGACAAATAGTCATGGCTCCAAGAAGAACGAGGCACCTGACTTCCGTCAACGATGCTGGCCCTAGCAACCCTGCACCGCTGATGCAAGGGGCTGTCATCGCGTCGCCCCCTCTCGGGGACACTCGAGGGGAGGCGACACGCATCTCTCCCGTCACCCTTGGCGGGGGAATGGCTCCTGCGAGCCAGCCTGACGATCCCGTTTTGGGGGGACCAAGCATCCCCCGAGTGGTATCTTCGACTTCAGGGGATCCGCTGCTCAGGGCTATTGTGGAGGGCCAACTTCGCGCGCAACATACTCTCGAGGAGTTGTTGCGCGCCATAGCACAGCCTCCGGCCCCCGCGTACCTGCACCCATTCCAGTTCAGTGGGATGTCACCCCCGTTCATGATGGGACACCCAGGAGGTTTCTTCGCGCCAGGAGTTTTCCCCTTTCTGGGAAATGCTCCCACCTCCAGAGGACTCCCCCTCCCGAGGGGCACGCCCGTCTCCAGGGGCTATCCCTTCCAGGAAGGTGCTCCCACCTCCGGAGGACTCCCCACCTCCGGAGAACTTCCCCTCCCGGGGGGCATCCCCACTCCCGGTGAACACCCTCCACCGGGAGGAGCTCCCTCCTCCAGTGGACCTCCCCCAGGGGGTGCTCCCACCCCCGGAGGGCTTTCGTTCCCCGGGGGTCCCCCCATCCCCGAGTCGTCCCTTGCCCCGGAAGGGATTCCCCTCCCTGGGACTGTGCCTGTCCCAAGAGGCGTCTCCGGGGTGACTCCCGCAATACAGGCCGTTCCCCCGATGGGAAGTTTTCCCACTCCGCGGGCCGTCTCCATGGCTGGAATCCTTCCGGCCCGCGATTCCTCTCCCGCGCCAGTAACGGGCGCGCATCAGCTTCCTCCCCCGGGTCCCCCTCCTCGGACTCCCCCGGTGAACCAAACGCGGTTCACCCGGGACGAGGTGGAGCGCATGCGCGCGGCAAGGTCCGAAGGCGCCCCGTCCCGGCGCGGCCAGGAATCACTCGCACGCAGGCGCAGTCCTCTCGTCCCAACTGACAAGGGCAAGAGACCCATGCAAGAGGACTCCGTCACCTCCGGAGGTCCCCCTGAGGTGCAAGAGGTGAGCTCCACCAACCCCGAAGAACGAAGACGATACCGGAAGGCAGGCGGTCCGTTGGGACCCCTCCCCGATTCGAACAATGAGCGCGCTTCCCCTGTGAAGGGGGATAGCGATACGGACTCCCCGAAGGAAGTGGAAGGGGCCAACCAACCCCTTAGCCGCCTCAGGGCGCGTTCGGTGGCCGAGGCCGTATCGGCCGCCCCATATCGAACACTACAATGGGGAGGCCGACCCCTATGAATTCGTGCAGGTATACTCCACGGCCATTTTGGTGGTTAGGGGGGATGAAAGCGTCCAGTGCAACGTCTTCCCCCTCTACCTCTCGGGGATAGCTCGGTCGTGGTTCTATAACCTCAAGGCCGGGTCCATCAAGTCATTCGCGCAGCTGAAGCACGAGTTTTGCGCGAATTTCCAGGGGAACTACATTCGTCCCCTGGATTCGTCGCAATTGTACACCGTTCGACAACGGTCGGGGGAGACGATACGAAGTTTCTTCAAACGTTTCGCCCAGATCAAGAGCAAGGTGGCTCAGGTCCCCGACTCGACGGTGATTGAAGCATGCAAGAGTGGCATTCTCCCGGGAGAGCTCCACCAAAGACTCTCCCGGAGTTGCCCGTCCTCTGCCGACGAGCTCTTCAATGTACTTGAGAAGTACGCAAGAGCTGAAGAAGACGACCTCTGGAAAAAGCATCAGGGGACCTTCGGCCCCGGGGAGAGGGACTCGAGGGACCCCTCCCACAAACGTCCCCGGAGAGGGCCTCGCAATGAGCCAAGGGCTCGGGACACTTTCAGAAATCCAGATTTAATCTAAATCTTGACCAAGTTCAGACCAGACTATTTCTGGAACATAATCAAGGATATGCCAATACCTTAATCCAAAAAGTTGACAGCCAGATTTCACCATCTAGGCATTTTTCGCAAATCAGTCCAAGAGTTATTGCAAATTAGTCCTTATCTGATGTCTGAAAACCCAAAAAGGCTAAAATCTCCAGATTAACTCCAAATTCAGAATTTCTTCGGCAAATCTTCTCAAAATGCTATTTGACACCAGTTTCTCTTCTGTGCAGATTTCAAAATCAAACCCTAAATGCCAGAATTCGAAATCAATTGAAATTCGGGTTTCAATTACCCTAAAGTACCCTATTTTCAGTTTTTGTCAAAAACCATTCAAATGTGCCAAATTTTATCAAATACCTTTGCCAAATGTTTTGTTGAACATATCTGCCAGATTAGTGAAAGCAAATTCAGTTTAAACCTTCCAGAATTCCAGATTTACAGAACAGTCCAAAATTCAAGATTTGAAACTGCAGTTCAGTCCAAATTTCGATCAGGCCATTTACTGTGCGCACGACCAGAGTTGCTGTGCCTGTGCGCCGTAGTTGCTCGTCGCCGGCGAGGCTTCGCCGCACTTGTGACCGTGCATGCCGGTGTGCACGTGTCCTCGCTTCAGCCCGTGTCGTGGCAGCGCCACTGCAACGTCGACGACCAGCGCCTACTCCCGCGCGCGACCAGCAGCCTTTTGTCAGCAATTCACTGCCACGTTGCCTTGCCGCGCTAGTGTTGTCGCCACCGCTTGCTCCAGCTTGCCATGTCCCGATGAACCGACATGATGATCAGCTGCAAAGCCGTTGTCACCGTCACATCACCGGTTAATGCTGTGTCTTCGCCGCTGATGCTCAGCACGCAACCCATCTCATCACAGCAGCCAATTACTTCGCTGTTCCCCCTTGCAGTCTTCGCCTGGCCTATATAAGCACTCCTGTGCTCAGCATCTCCCTCCACACATCACCAGAAACCAGCCAAGTTCCAGAATTTCCTGTTTCAGTCATCTTCTCCGGTGAGCCATCGAGGAGGCTCACGGTGCCAGCACTCTACAGATCATCTCCTGCCAAATTAACAACATCAGTGAGTTTCCCTACTCATTCTCTCTGTGTGATATCATCTAATTGCTCCCCGGTGACCTCTAACGCCGGCGATCACCGGAAATTGCTAAAATTCGAAGAATGCCCTGTTCCGGCAATGTAGCTCGAATTACTCCAAATTAGCTTTTGTTTCTGTAAACAAAATTGATCAGTGAACTAATTCGAGCAAGCCTGTGAAGTTAGATTTCAAAATTGAGCAAGAATCGAAGTTTTCCCCTAACCCGAGCTTCACCAGAAACCGGCGATCGTCGCCGGGCTTCTCCGGTGATCCTCCGATCAATTTGATGTTACCAGAAGCTTTATTTTACCTCCTAGATACTCTCCAAGCAAGGAATTAAGTTCTTTTGGCCTGTAGCAGAAGCCCCCAATTGGTAGTGCTTCTTCTCCGGCGCCGATCACCGGAAAACTTTTCCCAGCCGTTTCAGCGCAAATCACTTTGTCCAGTGTGTGTGCCTCAACCCCCTGAACATTTTTGTCTTCTAGCCCGACACCTAGATCAGCCTAGATCAAAAGATACAGCCATGCCAAGATCTTGTCCAGAACTGCTCCAGTGCAGCTAGTTCACCTCAGTTCATCACTGAGTTTCTTGCTTTCCAGCCATTTCTTGCCCTATATCCTGTTGACTTAATTGTTCCTGTTATCAATGCCTACCTTCCAGACAAAGTGATGCATCATTTGGAACTCCAGATCAAAAGTTATGCCAAGCCCTAGTTTTTGGCATTGTCAGCTCTATGCCAGAGCTTGTCAGCCAGTGGCATTGGCCTTGTTTACCCACTTCTGATTGTGCATTTTGAAAACCACTTTGTCCACTGAATTTGTAGAGTTGTGATCCACATTTTCTTCCACTACCACAACTTGAGATGAGCACTCTAGCTTTTCTTAAAGCTATGTCGACGTCTTGAACCGAATGTCAACCTAAAGGCGTTCGCTGTTTTTGAGCGAACCAGTCGCAACCTTGATATCATTCTAATACTTTGAGACATTTGGAACCTTGTAAACCTTTGACGGCTAATCTTAACATTGGTTTCCATAACTTAACCCTAATCAGCCTCTAAACCCAATCATTTCAGAATCATCAAGACTTCATCTTTGCATTATTGCATATAGTATAATAATGTATTGAAAAGATTGTGATTATTGGTTGTTTGTTTAATTGGAGAGCAGATCAAGAGCCCAAGTTTGAGGACTTCGCTGTTGATCCGTCATTAACTGTTGTTTCTTACGACGCGGAAGGCAAGTCATATCCTTGGTCATCTTGAACCTATATTTTAAATATTGCTAAAACATAACCTTGAATATAGATAATATTGCATGAGAAAGATTGAGAATGGTTGATTTATGAATTGACAGTACTAGACTGGTTATCTGTGAAATGTGAAATAAACAAGTTTTGAGCCATGAACTATTATATGTATTTATATATTTATATTCATGAAATAAAACTCCTAGCCGTGACCAGAAAATGGTATGGAATGGTGGTAGCACTGGAGGTGCTAAGCTGCGAAGGAATGCAGGCACTGAAGGTGCAGGGTTGTGGATGGTCTGGTCACTGGCATATAAGGACTAGAACCTTGTGCTGTGCGTCTAGTGGCATGAACAACGTGCTAACCGCAAGCCTGGTATGGGACAGGGCTGAACAAGTACTTATGTGGATCGCACATGAAACCCCTGCATGAGATGTGTTGTGATGATTGATATGGAGGCTGACTCCCACTATCACTGAAGGTGATCTGATATTTGACCCAGCAATGGGGAAATGAGTAAGGGTGGGGGTATAGCCCGCCACAACTGTGTTTCGCGAGAGATCCACAGGGTCAGGGGTGAATTGTGAGTGATACATAACAAAAGTTCTTGTTATTTCCACCTTGCCGCTCACAATATGAAGTGAGTCAGGGGTCCAATCATTTTGTTATGATACGAAAGGTTTGAAAGTGGAATATCTTGCGGGTAAATTGGTACCTCTCTGCAGAGTTAAAAATGTATTCGAATACTCCGAGCTCCCGGGTTTATAGGAGTCTGCTGCGGTGGATTAAATCCATGGGGTGTGACACAAGTACTATTTTCTAAATAAAATGTGTTAAATCAAGATTACCCAAATGACATGTGTTGTCATGATAAGGAGTGCTGCCGTGGGCTGTCGTGTGTCGACGTGTCGCGGTAGTGCTATAATCTAGTGAACATGAATGATGATGTTATATTATGAAAGGTGATGCCATGAGATGAGGTATGAAAGAAAAAGATTATTTTATAAACACCCATAATTCTTGACTAGTCTAGGTTCATATCATCACTACTATATGTATCGACTCTTACCTATGACTTGCTGAGTACGTAAGTGCTCACCCTTGCAACCTACAAATCAGTAGATGGAGCGTTCAATGATCAAGATAAAGGCATGGAGAACTTCTTGGATCCAGAAGGAGGAGCGTCAGTTCCGCCAAAGCCCTGATGTGTGTTGTTCTGCCGTCCACTTCTCATTGTGGGTGGGTCACCTATCTTCTGCTGTGTAGATGTTATTTTGCTAAACCATGTATGCCGTGAAGGCATTGTAATCTTCTTATGTAATATCAAGGCCAGCAGGCCACACTGCTTAACTATTTTGTAAGTTACTCTGTTGCAATGTGAATATACTCCTGTGCTTGACTTATCCTGGGAAGTCAAGGGTATGTGTATGCTATGCATATATGGGACTAGCTGCAGCGAGCTAGGTCTCTACAGGAGTAGTCGTAGTCCCAGTTTCGGGGCGCGACAAAATTATGGTATCAGAGCAACATGAGAACTTGACTGTAGGACGACACCTTTAGGGATTGGCCATGCCAGGAAGACGTAATTTATTTAGAAAACTATTTTATGAAAATTGTATTTTGAGAAAAATAATGAGCTTTGTAGCTCTTGAAAACTTTTATTTCAAAATCTTATTTGGATTTTCTAAAATTCGGTAAGATTGTGAGAGTGCGTTCTGTTGTTTCAGAGTGTCTTAGGGGTTGTTGTAGATAGAGCTAGTGATGCTCTTGATAGTCTTGTGATTCGCTGTTGCTTTTGCAATGGTTAACTTGTATATTATGGCTAGTAGCCTAAGTATTTCATGCATTAAAGTAGTTTGCATTATTTTCTGCATTGTTGTCTTAGATTGGCCCTAGATAGTTAGATTAGCCCAAACTTCTTTTTCAGAGCCACCATGGTTGATACAAGAAGAAGATCCCGAAGCAGTGGAGAAGACAGGGAACAGACTCCGCAGGAAGAAGATACTAGGACAAGAGACCCTTTGTTTCAGCAAGGATCTCAAAGCTCCAATCCTCCCCAGAATGAACAACCCAGTATCCAGGAAATTCTCCTATCCATGGAGAAAAATCGTCAAGAAGCTCAGGCAGCTCATACCCAACTGTTGGCTCAAATAGTTCAGAGATTGCCTATTGGAACAACAGAAGGAACTATTGTAGGAACTAGATTAGCAGATTTCCAAAAGACCCGTCCACCAACTTTCTCTAGTGCGACCGATCCCATGGTTGCAGATGATTGGATAATCGAGAGGAAACTGGACACAGTCCGATGCAGCGACCGAGAGAAGGTTTTGTTTGGATCACACCAGTTAGTAGGAGCTGCAGCTGCATGGTGGATGAACTATCAGGAGGCTCACCTTGACAAAGAAAATATCTCTTGGACGGAATTCAAGGAACAATTTCAGAAATTTCATGTACCTACCGGCGTCATAGCTGCCAAATGTCGGGAATTCCGTAATTTGATTCAAGGAAACAAGACAGTTACAGAGTATCTGCACCAGTTCACTCACTTAGCCCGGTATGCACCTGGAGATGTTGATACTAAGGAGAAGAAAATAGAGCGCTTTACAGAAGGACTTCAACACTACCTACAGTACCAAATCGCCTCCCATGAGATAACTGAATTTCAGACACTAGTGAACAGGGTCCTAAAGATAGAGGAGAAGAGGAATATAGGAGAAGAAAATCGGAAGAGGAAGATGCTTCAGCAAGCGCGACCACAGACAGACCCAACTAGAGGAAGAGCTCCCATCACCTCTAATTTTCGACCATCATATCAAACTCCCAGACCAGTAATGGCGTTGTGCCCAAACTGTAGAGGAAATCATCATCAGAAGGATTGCCCTCGCATGAATATCATTTGTTTCCACTGTGGACAGCGTGGACATCGTAGAGAATTTTGTCCTTTGATTCGATTTCCAGCATCCATTGCCAGGATACAGGCAAGGACACAACCAGAAGCACCTAGAGTACCAGTGTCACAACCATAGAATTTTAGAGGAACTCCACCAGGAAGAGGAGGAAGCCTGGCCAACCGAGGAAGAGGAAGAGATGGAACACCAACAGCAATGCCAGGAGGAAAGCTAAACTACACTTCCATCCAAGAAGCAGGAAACACCACCGACATCCTTCGAGGTAGATTTTTGACTCAGTTTGCATCTGCCTTAATACTAATTGATTCTGGTACTGCAAGTTCATTACATCTGAAGTTGAAATGTATATAAAGCAAGTATCTTTAAAATACCCCATATCAGATTATAAAAGTTCAGTGGGAAATCATTCAGAACAAGAAACTACTTGGAAGAAGGAAGAGAATTTTCAGTGAACCTATCTCTATTCTTATCTTTCCTTGCTTTAGGTAAATCTCGGGGCGAGATTTCTTTAAGGAGGGTAGATCTGTAACATCCTGAGTTTTGGGGTGAAAAGTTTCTTTCTTAAAAGTCATTCATGCATATGTCTCTTCTAGATCAACCAAATCAGCCTCAGCTTTATTCTGTTCTAGCCCTAAAATCTCCAAAAATCTATCATGTGACCCCAAGTCAAGATCTGACTTTCCAGATTTGATCTATTAGTTATCCTAAATCTAAAAGCCTTCAGAACCCAGATCCAATTCTATCTCTAACTTCCAGAATTATCAACTCCTTCTATTTTCGAAAACAGAATATCCTATATTACCTAAATACCCTAAGTTTCAGAAATCCAGATTTAATCTAAATCTTGACCAAGTTCAGACCAAACTATTTCTGGAACATAATCAAGGATATGCCAATACCTTAATCCAAAAAGTTGACAGCCAGATTTCACCATCTAGGCATTTTTCGCAAATCAGTCCAAGAGTTATTGCAAATTAGTCCTTATCTGATGTCTGAAAACCCAAAAAGGCTAAAATCTCCAGATTAACTCCAAATTCAGAATTTCTTCGGCAAATCTTCTCAAAATGCTATTTGACACCAGTTTCTCTTCTGTGCAGATTTCAAAATCAAACCCTAAATGCCAGAATTCGAAATCAATTGAAATTCGGGTTTCAATTACCCTAAAGTACCCTATTTTCAGTTTTTGTCAAAAACCATTCAAATGTGCCAAATTTTATCAAATACCTTTGCCAAATGTTTTGTTGAACATATCTGCCAGATTAGTGAAAGCAAATTCAGTTTAAACCTTCCAGAATTCCAGATTTACAGAACAGTCCAAAATTCAAGATTTGAAACTGCAGTTCAGTCCAAATTTCGACCAGGCCATTTACTGTGCGCACGACCAGAGTTGCTGTGCCTGTGCGCCGTAGTTGCTCGTCGCCGGCGAGGCTTCGCCGCACTTGTGACCGTGCATGCCGGTGTGCACGTGTCCTCGCTTCAGCCCGTGTCGTGGCAGCACCACTGCAACGTCGACGACCAGCGCCTGCTCCCGCGCGCGACCAGCCATTCGAACAGACCTTGCCGTGTTTTGAACGCGGTCTTCCATGTATCCTCCTCTCGGGTGCTGACTTGATGATATCCTGACTTAAGATCCAATTTGGAGAAGACAACAGCATGCTTCAATTGGTCTAGCAGGTCATCAATACGAGGAAGGGGGTACCGGTTCTTGATGGTGATCTTGTTCAGTGCTCGATAGTCGATGCACATACGCCAAGTCCCATCTTTCTTTGGTACTAACACCACAGGAGATCCACAAGGTAAACTACTTGGTTGAATGACACCATTGTTCAGCAACTCACCAAGTTGTCTCTTGATCTCTTCATTCTCCAATACTGAGTTGCGATACATACTCAGATTGGGCAGTGTCGCATCGGACACAAGCTGAATTTCGTGCTCGACTGGACGTTTCAGTGGACAACCCTGGGTAGTCTCGAATAGATCACTGTATTTCTCCAGCAGTCCCGACAAACGACCAGAATCCTCTCGGCACGCCAGCGACAATGCTGGTCGAGTACCCTCACCTTGATCAATGGGTCGAATCATGACAAGCACATACTTGTGACATGCATTAACAATTCGTTTGGCTTGATTTGCGGTAATCAAGTTCGAAGTGTTGACGTGGATGTCTCTACTGATCACGAACTTAAGTCCGTCTTTGGTGAGGTCGTACTCTTGCGCTCGCCGATGGAAGTGAGCGTCTCGATCATACAGATACGGACTCCCAAAGATCACCTGACAGATATCGATAGGGACAACATCGCATTGCACCTCATCGATATATCGTGCAGAGATCGCAAACTTCAACACACACTGACTCGTAATCTGTTGGTTCACGTCGGATGTAAACCAACCCAGCGGATATGGTCGCGGGTGTGTGGTTGTCTTCAAACCAAGTCACCGAACCAGTCCAGCGGAGACCAGATTCTTCTGACTTCCTGGATCGAATATCGCTGCGACCACTTCGTGCTTCACCTGGATGTTGATGGTGAACAAGTCCTCCGTTGGGTGATGGTCGTTCGGTGGATCGGAACCCTTCTCCTTCGGCATTGCCATCAGAGACAAGGTCATATCCGCCTCATTAACCGAATTCACTCGGACAACTTCTTCGTCGGGTGAAGTCGCAGTAGCCGTGGCTGTTCTTTTCCCTGGTCCATTTTTCTTTGGTCGAAGTTCAGGATGAAGCTTGTAACATTTGTCCTTGGTATGCCCCGCGACTTGACAATTTTCGCAAAAGGCACCCGTGCCCGATTTTGAAGCGTTCTTCTTTGAACTCGGCTTTTTCTTTGTCGAGGTCGCATTTTCCTTCATGCTTTTGTCGCTGCGGGATTTATTCTTCTTCTCGATCGCCATAGCAGTTGTGTTCGCGGTCGCAATGTCTTGGACACCGAACAGACTTAGCTCAGTACTGATCGATTTCTGAAGTCCAGATGTGTACTTCCGAAATACCTGAGGGTCGGATAGTGAGATGCCAATGACCATTGCTTGTCGCCGAAACTCTGTCGTATAGTCTTGGACGGTCTGGTCGCGCCGTTGGTACAATCTATGCCAACGCTCCCATCTCTCCTCAAGGTAACCCATCGGATATAATTCTTGTCGCAGAAGTCGTTTGAATTGACCCCACGCAAGGTCGTCAGCTTCACCACTGGCGACAAGGGCCTTCCACCATGTCTTGGCGTGGTCATTCATCTTCAAAGGTGCAAATTTGACCTTTTGAGCGCTACTAAACCCTTTCAGGTCAAAGTAGGTCTCAAGTTGGTCGATCCAAGAATCCAGCTTCTCGGCATCGATCACCCCATCATATATGGGTATATCAATCTTAGCGTCGACTTTAAAAGATCCGACAGCTAAGGAGGTGTTGGCGAGGTCGTTGGTCTTGTGGTCGCCTTCGTCTTCATCTTCGTCTGCCCTGCACAAGTCTTCACCAGTCTTCTCACCCATAACCTTCCCTACTTCAGGAGGTACAATCATAGCCTGTTGCTTAATCCAAGCAAGCACGGTTTCCATGTCGGTGGAGAGCTTAGCCACTTTTTCGGCTAGGTTAGCTTGAATGGGGGTATCGTCAGACATTGTCGGAGACACGGCTGTAGGAACCGTCAATTGATCACCTGGAATTTCGCCGGAAGTTTTGTAACCCTGGCGAGTCTTCACCATCCACAGGATAGGAAAGTCGCTCTGATACCAACTTGATCCGTTTGAGACCTAGTCTTGGTTTTCACACTAGGCTCGCCCAGATTCTAATATGCGGAATAACGGGATCTTACTCGGAAATACCGAAACCCAAAGTAATTGCACAACTCTTTATTTCAAAGAGGGCTTTACACATCGAACGTTAGACACACTTGTCTACGTCGAATGAACTATAAGTGTCTAAAACTCAAATAAGTTCTATGACTCTTCGATGATCTAAACTAGACCTATTACAAGGTATTTATAGTCCAATCGTACGAGTACGTATCAGACTTAGTAATCCTAAACGTATTAGACTCATATAACTAACTTAACTAATCCTAAACAGATAAGGTTAGTTATATATATAGGATTACAATTCCGAACAGGGAACGAATTCCTTTTCCTGGTCGTGAACCAATCCATGGTCGCGAAACCTTTCCGAACACGGTTAAGGTCGCAAAGCCGTATGCGATCAGGACTTGGTCGCGAATCCGTATGCGATCAGGACTTGGAGATCCTCCCGGATCAAAAATTCTGAAAAGAACTAAACTGAAACACTTTTGGACTGAAATGTGAAAATGATCTGGGAGATGAAGTTTAGCTGCCAACTTTTTAGGTTAAGGTAGTGGCATACCTAAGATCAAGATAGGGTTGAGACATCAGGGATTCCAAAGAAGATATGCTGACTCGTAAGCAGAAAAGATAGCCAAAAACTGGGATGTTACAACCTACCCTCCTTAGGAATAATCTCGTCCTCGGGATTCCGATCAGTCTGAGAACAGGTAGGGAAAATTCTGACGCAGTTCTTCTTCTCTTTCCCAAGTTGATTCTTCTTCGGTGTGGTTATTCCATTGGACTATGCAGAATTTTACGGTCCTTGACTTCAATCTCCTTTCACTGACCTCTAACACCTTGACTGGATATTCCTGATATGTCAGATCTGGTTGAACCTCTGTTTCTGTGGGAGACACTTGCTCCGTTGGTTCTCTCAGGCATTTCCTTAGTTGGGATACGTGAAAGACATCATGGACTCCTGCTAATTCAGGTGGTAGCTCCAATTTGTATGCTACTTCTCCTCGCCTTTCCAAAATCTTGTATGGTCCCACGTATCTCGGACTTAACTTTCCTTTCATCTGAAATCGTCGAACTCCTTTGTAGGGTGTTACTTTGAGATATACGTAATCACCTATCTCGAAGGATAGTTCTCTCCTTCTTCTGTCGGCGTAACTTTTCTGTCGAGACTGGGCCGTTTTCAATCTCTCTTGTATGATCTTCACGTGGGCTGTGGCATCCTCCACTAATTGCGGTCCTAAAAATTGTTTCTGTCCCACTTCGGTCCAATATAGTGGCGTGCGGCACTTTCTTCCATAAAGCGCTTCATAAGGAGCCATTTGAAGACTCACTTGATAACTATTGTTGTAGGTGAATTCCGCGTACGGTAGAAATTGTTCCCAAGAATTTCCATAATCTAAAGCACATGCTCTCAACATGTCTTCCAAAATCTGGTTCACTCTTTCCATTTGACCTCCAGTTTGCAGGTGGTAAGCTGTACTGAACTTTAACTTCGTTCCCAGGGACTTCTGTAACTCTCCCCAAAATCTTGATACAAATTGTGCTCCTCTGTCTGAGACGATTGTTTTTGGCACTCCATGTAGCGTGACAATTCTGGTAAGATATAGTTCTGCCAGCTTTTTCGTCGTGTATTGCGTTCTCACAGGTAGAAAATGAGCCACTTTCGTCAATCTATCGACTATGACCCATATAGAATCGTATCCTTGCTGGGTTCTTGGTAAACCAACTACGAAATCCATTCCAATCTCGTCCCATTTCCACTCCGGGGTTGGTAGGGGTTGCAGCGGTCCTGCAGGTTTCTGGTGTTCTACTTTCACTCTTTGACAGGTGTCACAAGAAGCTATAAACTCAGCAATTTCCTTCTTCATTCCTTTCCACCAAAACCGATTCTTTAGATCTTGGTACATCTTTGTACTGCCTGGGTGAATAGAGTACGGGGTACAATGGGCTTCTTGCAGTATCATGTTCTTGATTTCCTTGTCTTCTGGGACACAGATTCGGTTATGATACCACAAAATTCCTTCCTCATCCTCGTGAAGGTCAATTGCATCTTCGTATTTCATGTCCTCTTTCATCTTTTGAATACTCTGATCTACTTCTTGAGCTTTTCGGATTTGGTCCTTCAGCTCGCAATTCATTGTTAACGCGGCAACGGTTCCTTGTTCAACAAACTCTAAATTCAACTTCTCGAAATCTCTAAGCAATTGGGGTGGTATTCCTAATGTCTCTGCTTGATTGCAGTAGGATTTCCTGCTCAAGGCATCTGCTACTACATTTGCTTTTCCAGGGTGGTAGTGTATTCCAAGGTCATAATCTTTAATCAGCTCTAGCCATCTTCGCTGTCTCATGTTCAAGTCTTGTTGGGTGAAGATGTATTTTAAACTCTTGTGGTCCGTGTAGATTTCACATCTATTTCCAAGTAGATAGTGTCGCCAAATATTTAGCGCATGAACAATGGCGGCTAGTTCCAATCATGAGTTGGGTAATTCTCCTCATGTGGTCGCAATTGTCTCGATGCATAAGCGACGACTCTCCCTTCTTGCATAAGGACACAGCCTAGTCCTTGCTTTGACGCATCGCAATAGACTTCAAAATCCTTTTTGTTATCTGGTAACGTAAGGACAGGTACGGTTGTTAATATCTTCTTTAATTCCTCAAAGCTCTTTTCACATCCTTCTGTCCAGTCGAATGGAACATCTTTCTTTAGTAGCTTGGTGAGTGGCTTTGTAATCTTGGAGAATCCTTTGACAAATCTCCGGTAATATCCGACTAATCCTAGGAAACTTCTTACCTCAGTACTGTTTCCGGTTGTTTCCATTCCATGATAGCCTGAATTTTTGATGGATCCATTGAGATTCCTTTGCCAGAGATAATGTGGCCTAAGAATGAGATTTCTTTTAACCAAAAGGCACACTTATCGAATTTGGCATACAATCGATGTTCTACTAACTTTTCCAGCACCATCCTGAGATGTTGTGCGTGTTTTTCCTCTGACTCCGAAAAGATGAGAATGTCATCGACAAACACAATGACAAACTTGTCCAGAAATTCCATGAGAACCTTGTTCATCAAATTCATGAGTACTGCTGGTGCATTCGTTAAACCAAATGGCACCACGGTAAACTCATGCAATCCATATCTCGTTATGAATGCAGTTTTTGGAATATCTTGTTCTCGAATCTTCAGTTGGTGGTATCCGGACCTCAGGTCGATCCTTGAAAATATCTTTGCTCCTCTTAGTTGATCAAAGAGATCATCGATCCTTGGCAAAGGGTACTTGTTCTTGATCGTCATATCATTCAGTTTCCGGTAGTCGACACAAAGTCGTAGACTACCGTCTTTCTTTTTAGCGAAAAGCACAGGGGCTTCCCAAGGTGAGGAACTTGTTCTAACAAATCCCTTTCTTTCCAATTCTTCCACTTGCTTTCTTAATTCTTCTTGTTCTTCACTTGTCATACGTGCAAGCTTTCTTGCGTAAGGGGCAGATCCGGGTTTTAATTCGATTGAGAACTCAATGTCCCGATTTGGCGGCATTCCAGGAAGCTCTTCAGGAAAAACTTCTAGATATTCATTCACTATTGGAACTCCTTCAAACTCAACTCCTTCTAAGCTGTTCAAACTACACACTCGATTGTTCACCATTGATCTCTCTGCGTGGAATGTGACTTGTTTTCCTTTAGCATTCATCAGGGTTATTGCTTTCTTTTCACAGTCCATCTGACCTTTATGCTTGGCTAACCAATCCATTCCAAGGATGACATCTAATCCTTGAAGGTCCAAAACTAGCAGGTTTGCTAGGAATCCTAGATTGCCAATACTAAAGGCGATAATTCTACAAATAGAGTTGACAGGCATCCGGGCTCCAGGGGATTGAATTAAGATAGGGAACTCTCATGCAGATACTGGCAACTTATTTCTGAGCACGAAAGGTCTTGACACAAATGAATGAGTAGCACCAGGGTCAAATAATGCAACTGAAAGTTCAGAGTGAATAAAGATCCTACCGATCACGATGTCTGATGCTTCTCCTGCTTCAACGGCAGATGCGTAATTGAGTCTTCCGCGACCTGCAGCAGGTATTCCTCTCCCTCGGCCATTCTGGAATCTTCCTCCTCTAGAGGGTGGAGCATTTCTGGCGAAGCCTTGGGTTGGAACAGGGGGTCTTGCAGCTTGTGCCCGTGCAACATTGGATGGTAAGTGCTGTAGTGGACAAGTGTTCCTGCGATGTCCCTTTCTTCCACAATGAAAGCATTCTTCATTCTTCAGGGGGCAATCCTTCAAGAAGTGGTTTCCTCTACATCCGGTACATTGTGCTATTGCAGCAGGCGCAGGCCTTTGGGGTCTTTGAGGCGGTCTGAAGGCTGGTCGGTAAGTAGGCATCGGTCTCCCTCGACTAGCACTTCCTTGGTAAGAGTTGGGCAAAGCCTTCCTCTTTCGGTCTTCTTCAATCACTCCCCTCTTCTCCTCCATCTTAAGTAGCTGGTTTATCAGGACGTGGAAGTCCGTAAACTCATGAGATGATAGCTGGTATTGCAAGGAGTTTTGTAGTCCTTCGCAAAACCTGTCGATCTTCCTTTCCTCTGTCGCAATATCTTCAGGGGCATACCTCGCCAGTTGAATGAATTCATGCAGGTACTGTTTGACGGTCCTGTTTCCTTGTCGCAGATTCACGAATTCTCGGCGTTTTGCTTGAACAACGCCTTTTGGGACGTGGTATCTACGGAATTCCTCCTTGAACTCGTTCCAGGTGATCGAATCTCTGTTGGAGTGTACAATCTGGTAATTCTCCCACCAAGCAGCAGCGGGTCCAGCTAGTTGATTTGATCCATACAAAAGCTTCTCTTCGTCGCTGCACCTAACGGTGTTCAACTTCCTCTCCACGTCTCTTAACCAATCGTCTGCCACTATAGGGTCTTCTGTACTCGAAAAGGTCAGGGGCCGTGTTTTCTGAAAGTCAGTTAACTTCACACCCGTTGCGGATCCTTCAGCTTGTCCAGATGCGATGTGTTGCATCAACTGTCCCAAAATTTGGCTCTGCACAGTCGATGACTCTTGTCGGTTTCGCTCCATCCATAGCAGTACATCATTGATGTCACCTCCCTGTGGCATTGTCGTGGTATTGCGAATACCCCGGCAGGTTTTGAGAATGATCCTAGCGAAGATTACGCGGCGCAGGTTGACCGGATCACCGGTCCTCCCCCGCCGGACAAGCACAAAAAATGACACACGGGTTTATACAGGTTCGGGTCCCGGTGGGGGCCCTAGTCCTATCGACGCGCTCCCGACCGGAGTCGGCTGGGGAGGCTCTCTCCGGGGGAGAGGCTTCTGGAGCACGTCTGTGAGTAGCTATTCCAATAAAAAAACCGATCCTTTACAACAGAGGGGTACAAGGGCTATTTATAGCCCCAAAAAGAAGCAAGAAACCTAAACTACCCCGGAAGCCACCGTCGGATTGAAGGGCAGGACCGTCCTTCTCCCGGTCAAACGCCTTGGATGCTTGACAGGTGGTCACTAGTTCCCGAGGCGCCCCTCGCGTGACCTGCACGTGATAAACAGTTCAAGACTTTACCTTTAGGGGGGTGATGAGGCCCGGGACGGCGCCGGAGGCCAGGTCCCGGTGGCCAAAAGGCGGCGCCCGGGGAGGCCCTGGAGGCCACGTCCCCGGGCAAATGGCGGCGCCCGGGCCGGCACCGGAGGCCGCGTCCCGGGAGCCAAACGGCAGCGCCCGAGGAGGGGCCGGAGGCCGCGTCCCTGGGCAAATGGCGGCGCCCGGGACGGCACCGGAGGCCGCGTCCCGGGAGCCAAACGGCGGCGCCCGGGAGGGCACCGGAGGCCACATCCCGGGGGCCAAAAGGCGGCGCCCGGGGAGGGGTCGGAGGCCAGGTCCCCGGGCAAATGGCGGCGCCCAGGACGGCACTGGAGGCCGCGTCCCGGGGACCAAAAGGCGGCGCCCGGGGAGGGGCCGGAGGCCAGGTCCCCGGGCAAATGGCGGCGCCCGGGATGGCACCGAAGGCCGCGTCCCGGGAGCCAAATGGCGGCGCCCGGGATGGCACCAGAGGCCACGTCCCGGGGGCCAAAAGGCGGCGCCCGGGACGGCACCGGAGGCCGCGTCCCGGGAGCCAAATGGCGGCGCCCGGGAGGGCACCGGAGGCCACGTCCCGGGGGCCAAAAGGCGGCGCCCGGGGAGGGGCCGGAGGCCAGGTCCCCGGGCAATCGTGACACATCTTACCTGGACTTAGTCCCGCGGAGATTTCCCCCGACAGCAGTCCCCCATGCCCGCCGGGGACGATGCTCGAGTCCCCGGTGGGTATGGTTCAGGTCACCGGGAAGATCTCCGGGCCAAGTCACCGGAGCCGCGGCGCTTCGGTTTCCGTGCCCCACGCTTAAAGCCGCGCCGTTTCGCCATAAATGCGCGTGCGGTTCGAACCGGCGCCTCGATTCACGCGCCCGTCCCTTCGTTTCCTGCGCACGGTTTGAACTTCTACGGTCCAGATTGATCCGCGGGTGCCACGTGGCGTGCATCTAGACCACGGTCCGCCCCTATAAATAGGACCTTGGGGGGCCCGGAAGCTCATTCCAAATTTTCAGCCTCGACGATTTTTGCTCTCCCGGTAGCTCTTTCCGGTAGCCCTTTCCGGTAGCAGGCGTCCAGGAGTTCCTAGTAGTAGCCTCCTGCAAAGTTAGCCACCGAAAAAGAAGACTAACCTCATGGCACCCAAGGGTCGAGCGAAGACCACGGAAGTGCCCTCGGAGGAAATCCCCTCGGATTTCCTCTGGGCGTCGGAGTTCACGGCCGAGGACGCCGAGTCCTTGGTCGAAAGAGGCATCGTCGCGGACGGGGACATCCGAGTCCCCGTGAAGAAGGACGGAGCCCCCCGCCCCAGGCCCGGAGAGGTCGTGGCCTTCGAGGCCTTCCTGGAGGCGGGGCTCCGGCTCCCGGTGCATCCCATGCTCCGGGAGTTTCTCAAGGAGTACGGGGTGGCTCTCAACCACCTCACCCCGAACGCGCTCGTCCGGATGGGCCTCTTCATTTGGCTCTACGAGACAGTGACCGGGCGGGAGCCCGACCTTCGCGCCTTCCGGTACTTCTACGAACCGGCGGCGCGGACCTCCCACCTGGTGAAGGGGGGTCCCCCCTTCACGCTCGGTGATGGTCCAGATGTTGCCGGCCCGGGTAATCGACTACCCGGCGGCGGCCTCCCGGGACCACTGGGGGGATTGGGTCCGGAGGTGGTTTTACCTCCGGGTCCGGGACGACGCGGCAGTGTACGCCCCGGAGGCCCCCACCTACAGCCGGTCGTCCGCGCCAAAGCCCCCGGCGTGGACGGACGAGGAGTTCGAGCTCCTCGGCAAGGTGATCCTCTCCAAGAAGACCCGCTCGATGCGGGACGCCGCCGAGGAGATGGCTCTCCTCCGGATCTCCCCCTTCACCGGCGGGAAGAGGGGGATCGGAATGGGCCCCGAACAGCGGCCCACGGTGAAGCCGGTGACGCGACGTAAGCTCCGGGAACCCGCTGCATTGTACTTACGAATTTTTAATAAATTGACTAACTCTTTACCTCTTTCAGTCCGGCCGTACCCGGCGGTGCGGGAGAAGGCGGAGAACCTCCTAGGGAGGTATTTCGCCGATGAGCATGAGCGCGTCGTGCGCGCCGTGGGGGAGGGCCCTCCCAAGAACTTGGTGGCGGCGGCCTACGGGCTGAAGCTGCCGGAGAGGAAGCCTCTCCCCACCCCCGGGTCGCACAAATGGGGGAAGGAGGCGGCCGGGGGCTCGGAGCCCAAGAAGGCCCGGGTTCAAAAGACCCCCGGCCCATCGACGACGCCGGCGGCGACACCGGCGAAGCCCCGGGACGAGACCCCTGGGAGCGAACGTGCCCGGGCACCGTCCCGGAAGGAAGCAACACCTCCTCCCCCGAACGGCCTCGTCGAGGCGCGGGGGAAGGAGGCGACCGCGGGCAGGGCGGCGTCCGACTCGGCGAACTACGCCCCGTTGCCGCTCATGGTGGAGCCCCTCCCGCCCCTTCCGGCTTCTTTGGAGTCGGAGAGGCTGGAGGTGAGATTCGCGGGGGCCTCGCCTCCGCGGGTTTGTCCGGTGGACGAGGGGGGGAGCCCCTCGGTCTACGAGGTTCCTCCGGAGGAGGAGGCCCCGAGGACCTTCCGGCCCGGGGCAGGGAAAGGCCTGATGGTTCCCCCCCGGGCGGAGGCTCCCGCCGAGAGCTCCTCGGCCACGTCTTCGGGGGGCACTACCTCGTCGACGAAGACGCCGGCCGCGCTAATATCAATGATCATTCGAATTTCGATAATGTTCATTCCGATGTGCATGTAGATGATGATGACAATCTAGATGAGATGTTATGTGATGTAGAGGAAGATTACAATGAAAACGATTTCTGTGAATTTGAGAAATTGATTGCTGGCTCTGAGAAGGCTCTGTTCCCTGGATGTGCAAAATTTGCAAAGCTGTCTTCTGTGCTGAGATTATATAACTTGAAGGCAGGAAACGGTTGGAGCGATAAGAGTTTCATGGCAGTATTAGATCTTCTAGCAGACATGCTTCCAGAGGGAAATGAGTTGCCAAGATCTACTTACCAAGCCAAAAAACTGTTGTGTCCGTTGGGAATGGAAATCGAAAGAATACACGCATGCACAAATGATTGTGTGTTGTACCGTAACGAGTACTCCAGTTTGCATGTTTGTCCAAGATGCGGCGCATCGAGGTATATGCGTAGGGACCAGATTGACAGTGAACATCACGAGGTAAAGAAAGGACCTCTGGTGAAAATTGTGTGGTACTTGCCTGTGATATCTAGATTGAAGCGGTTGTTTGCAAATCCGAAAGTCGCGAAGTACTTGCGTGGGCATGTGGAAGGCCAGAAACAAGACAGAAAACTGAGACACCTAGCTGATTCTATTCAATGGAGAAACATCAACAGAACATTTGATGAGTTCGGCGGCGAAGTTAGGAATATAAGGTTCGGGTTGAGTACAGATGGTATGAACCCACATGGTAATGTGAGCAGTCGGCATAGCACTTGGCCGGTTCTTTTATGCATCTACAATCTTCCTCCTTGGATATGCATGAAGCGCAAGTACATCATGATGTCGTTACTAATCTCAAGACCCAGACAACTCGGAAATGATATTGACATGTTTCTAGCGCCTTTAATCGAGGACTTACAGAAATTGTGGAGCGAGGGGGTGCAGGTGTGGGATGCATACAAGAAAGAGAATTTCATCTTGCGGGCCTTGATATTTTGCACCATAAATGATTTCCCAGCCTACGGCAATTTGTCGGGGTATAGTACGAAAGGAGCCAAGGCTTGCCCTATTTGCCTAGATGAAACTGAGAGCATGTGGTTGCGAAATTGCTAGAAAACAGTGTACATAGGCCACCGCAGGTTTCTTTCGGTGCATCACGCCTATCGTAAGAAGAGGAAATCAGTTAACGGGAAGCCTGAGAAGGGATCAGTTCCAGTGTTTCTGACCGGTAAGGAGATTTACTCACGCGTGAAGGACATCAAAGCTGAGTTCGGTAAGTATTCTAAACCTCGAGAAAAAAATGTTTGGAAAAAAAGATCGATTCTTTGGGATCTACCGTACTGGGAGCACCTACAAGTTCGACATTACATTGACATCATGCATGTAGAGAAAAATGTCTGTGACAGTTTGATTGGTTTGTTTTTGAACATTCCGAGAAAGACAAAGGATGGTGTGAAAGTTCACCGTGACATGGTGGAAATCCTTGCACCTTTGGAGAAGAGAAAGCTACATACCTGATACCGGCCTAAACCATCTCGCAAGAGAACGAGGACGGAGGAGCAGTAGACGAGTATTCAGTCGTTCTTTCCACAGGGACTAGAGAAAACGAATCACGTAAAACTAGACTAAATCGATGGCAAATGAAACTAAAATATACGAGAGAAAGAGAGAGAGAATGTCAGGAGAAATAAAAGAGGTGGTCACCTCGACAAACGATCCGTGCTAAATCCATATGCGTATTCGTGAGTACAAGCGATAGAGTCGTAATCGTTTAGTAGTCTTGCGAGAGAAGGGCGAAAGCGACTAAAATGACTGCGTCCATCGATGGTATCAACGAATCATGCACGTAAAGATAACACAAACCATCCGTAGCGGGCCCAGTCCAACCACAACCATAACATACTCAATCAGTATTCCAACAACAGCTAAACACAACCACAACTCAACTGCACAGAACAAAGATGATGCACTCAAGATGTTCAGTCCAAAACTCAATTCTCCAACAATCGAAAGAAGTCGCATGATACAGAACTCCAATCAACTAGAATAGCCAGAGTATCCCAGGATTAAATCAATTACACAATCACAATCAGGATGAACCCAGGTATCAGTAGAAACTTGACTCACAATTTCACAGAATGCAAACAATAAGGAGCAATTTCAATAGATTCTATACTAGATAAATCAGAGGCACAACACCAACTCAATTTACAAACAACATTTAGAATGAGAATAGAGCTGCAACCGAATACAAGTTCATTCATCAAAAACAGAAAGTTGCAGAGTCAAAATTAACTCCTCCAGTATCTATATTACCCAGCTTTTAGAGGTTAAGATCTCAAGAATAAAGAATGCAAGGTGACTCAAAACCACAGGATTCTCCAACATGCATTGATATTTATACAACAACAAGGTCTACTGGCACAAATGCAACAGTCAATTGCAAATCTTGGAATACTCAGGAATGGGAGTTCATCTCAAATCAGTTTATAAGAAAACAAGAACAAGAACAGTGGAGTTGAATTCACCGTGGTCTCAGCATCAACAGCAGACAATTGAAGTTGACAATTTAGACATTCCAGCAATTTGGAAAATGCTTCCAATTCTTTACGATCACAGACATTTATAGAATTTCATACATCACAATCAGTTCATGTCAAAATTGAAGAACAAGGTACGGGAAAGAGATTTGATCACCAATTTCTTGGTGCTGGAGCTTTGGCATATGATCTGGAAGCTAGCTGTGGTCGATGTCGTGGGCTGCAGTGGCCGTTCGGTGAAGGCAGCGGCGCAGCTGGTGGTGGCGGAGCGTGGGTCTGGGAGAGGGACAGATCTAGTGGTGGCGTGGCGCGGGATGGCCGGATCTGGTGGCGGATCGGCGATGGAGGAAGAGAGGAGCGGCGGCTATGGAGCGAGGAAGGCCACGATGAGCGCGCAGATTGGCAGCGGCTTGGGTGTGGCGGTGGAGGCGTGGTGAAGGCGGTGGCGCAGCTGGTGGTGAAGCTCGGATCTGGCGGTGCACCACTGGAGTGGCGGCGCTGGACCGGTGAGGTGGCGCGAGGTAGCGCAGGAGAGGTGGCAGCGCGGCTCAGGCGGTGAGAGCTGTAGAGGCGCGGACCTGGCGGCGGGATGGCCAGATCCGGCGGTGAGACCGGTGGTGGGGACGTGGCTCCGACGGCGGGAGGCGGATCCGGCTTGGGAGTGTGGCGCTGGACAGTGGATCTGAGCGGCTGTGGCGCGAGGAAGCTTCTGGGATGAGAGAAAAAGGAGGAGCCAGAGAAGTGGAGGGAGGAAGGAACAGAGAGGAAGAAGACTGGAGGAGAAAAAGAGAGAGGCTCGGGAATGAGGAGACGTGGTGGATCTGGTACGTGGTGAAGGACCCAATGGCGAGGTGGAACGCCGGCGCAAGATCTACGGCGGCGTGTTGGAAATGCACTGGAGAAGACGAAGGAAATGGGGAGCTCGCCGGCGGTGAGGACGAACGGGATAGGGGATGAAGGGAGAGAGCACCAGCGGCTCACCGGAGGGGGAGAAGAGGAAGAAAGGGGGAGGTAGTAATAGGGAAGGAGACTTGCGGCTTACCGCCGGCGTGGACCTGGCCGCCGGCGGCAAGCTCGCCGGGGTTGGGAGAGAAGAATTGGGAGAATTTGGGTATATGCTCCTACGCGTTCGTAATGACGTGCACTTCTGTATGGAATCATCCGTTGCCCAGATCCAGTCGATGAAGCTCATCCATTCAGCTATAAATTTCCCGAATGCGTCGACCTGCAATTAAAATAAACAAAACACACAGTCGAGGTCGAACGACAGCCGATACAAATATATTTGAGTATTTGATAATCTTTATGACTAAAATAAGCATGAATGAGGAGAAAATATCCAGAAAATATGTACAAATATGAGAATTATCAATACCTCCTGCCGGCCTGCTATACGTTGTCGAAAAGCAAAAAAACAGAACTCTGTCGGTGCCTGCACGGTGTGAAAGTTCCATGTGGGTATTCCGTGAACTTGAAAAAACTGTCCATGAAGAACCTAAAACTGGTTGGCACGAAGTCCCATGACTGTCATGTGCTGTTGTCACAAATGCTTCCCATTGCTATCAGAGTTATTCTCCTAGTTAAAGTCAGAGAGACAATCACAAAGCTATGTTATTTCTTCAACGCAATATCTTGCAAGATAAGTACGTGCACTCGTACTATAAGTTAATTAGCTCTATTTGTGGAGCTTAATTAGAAGATTTTTCTGATATGAATATTTGGCACAACTGTGTCCTCGCAGGTAATTGATCTGGATGGACTGGACGCTTTGCAATGCGACATGGTTACAACTCTTTGTCAGCTCGAGATGTATTTCCCTCCATCCTTTTTTGATGTTATGATCCATCTGATTGTTCACCTTATCAGAGAATTAAGTTTTGTGGACCCGTGTGCCTGCGCTATATGTATCAATTTGAGAGATTTATGAGTATATTGAAGGGATACGTAAGGACTCATCGTCGGCCCAAGGGGAGTATCATGGAAGGTTATGCTGCCGAGGAAGTGATTGAATTTTGCACAGATTATATGGCCGGGGTTGACCCAATTGGCGTTCATAAGTCCCGACACGAGGGCAGGCTTCAGGGCATTGGAATGATTGGATTCAAAGCTATCATCCCTGCCTGTGATGTGTACGCGAAATAATATTTTTGGGTCTTACAACACATGACGGAGGTCGAGCCATACATACATGAGCACAAGGCAATGTTACAGTCACAGAATCCTTTGAAGCCAGAGATTTGGGTCACTAGAGAACATAACAGGAAATTTGCTGGGTGGATCCAAGAAAGAGTCACGCGAGCTGCTGAGGGCTCCATAAGTGAAACTGTGACATGGTTGGCTAGAGGCCCAAGATTCACTATAGGGACTTGGCAGGGGTACGACATCAATGGATATTCATTTTACACAAGCGCTCAGGATGCCAAGAGCAGTATGCAATGTAGCGGAGTGACACTGTTTGCTATTTCCGAGGATGCCAGGGCAGTAAGAGCGCTGAACTCATATTGCGGTGATATTTACGAAATATGGGAGCCGATTACAGATTATTTAAGATTCACTTGTTTCGATGCCAATGGGTCGAAATCCCTCGAGGTGTTAAAGTGGACAGTTATGAGTTTACTCTCGTCGATCTCGGTAGAGTCGGACACCAAGACGATCCATTCATACTTGCAAAGCAAGCCACACAGGTATTCTACATCGTTGACCTGGCCAATCCAAAGTTGCACATTATCCTCCACAGCAAGAGACGTATTGTTGGGGTCGAAGACGTTGTCGACGAAGAGGAGTATAACCAGTTCGACGAAATACCTTCGTTTTTAGAGGACATTCAATCTATCCCTACTGAAGATATCGACGAAGCAACGTATCTGCGAGATGATCACGAAGAAGGATTATGGGTTGAGAACCATGATGACTATTTTCTATTTGAAGGAAAAATGACAGGCAAACAGCCCACAAGTTGTGCATCAAGGTGAGGAACTTATCATTAATACACCAGGCAAAACATTTTTCTTTAGAACTTAATGATAAGCTAGTTCACAGCATTAATATATCTCAATTTTAGTCTACAGCATGAGTTCTAACATGTACAGTACCTTTATACTGTAAGAACTTAATGTTGCATCTAGGTCTTTATGCCTGATCTGATTTTGATGATTAATGAAAACAAGCGTTTCAGACTAATTGTGTTTTTGACATATTTTGATACAGAGTTCAGTTGGAAAGACATTCAAGATGATCAAGATGAACCCAACGTGAAAGAGAAAAATCACAAGTCACAAGATACAAAGACGAGACGCAAATCGCAAGGTTAAAGATGCAAAGGACCTAAGGTAATATCTGTTTTTACTTTGACCGATCTCGGTGTTTGGAGTTTGATTGGTTTAGGAAATTATCTCTTAGTTTTAACCGTATTATAAAGAGGGGTTGCAAGTCCTTTCTACATTTCCTGCATAAACCGAGAAACTACTAGGTCACTACATTGCATTCGTTTTGGTTGGATTTGATTTGGTTTTTCAGTTGAATTTTTGATAGCATAAGAGTTTTTGCATTTTCTAGAATGATCTAGGCAGATCTGGTTTTTTCTTCTGTTGACAAAAATATAGCCCTTTAAATTATATATCAAACGAGTTATTAAACTCTTAAATCGGATCTCTGGATTAAACGTGATAACTGTTTTTATACATGCTGACTGTTGGTCTGAATGTCAGTCTGTTTAAACTGACATTTGTCCAGCGAGTGTGTTTTTTGTGCCAAAAATCTTTTGAACTAAACTAACTGTCAGTATGCCATGCTGACTGCCAGTATGAGGTTTGACCTCGAGCTAATTGTTTTGAGTTTCTTTTTTAACTGGTCATTTATGTTGTCGATACTGACTGTCAGTATGTGATACTGACTGTCAGTATGAGCTGACAATTTTCATATGTGATCACAAACGGCTAGGTAAGTTTTATCCGTGATTTTTGTCGAGCTGAGGTTATGGACACTGACTGTCAGCATGTGTTGCTAACTATCAGTTTGTGCTGATTTATTTCCATATACGACCTCAAACGGCTAGCTGAGTTTTCTCCGGATTTTACTTCTTTCTGGTCGTGACTCATGCTGACTGTCAGTTTGCCAAACTGATTGTCTGTATGCACTGTTTCTTTTATTTCGCGCTCCAACGGCTAATTTGATTCTTGACGCTATAAATAAAGGCTTTGAGTATATGTTTGAGACACCAAGCAGCCTCCCTCTCTTATACACACTTGAGCATTTGTTTTAGAGTTAAAAATCTTGATCTTTTGATCAATTCATGAGTTTTGTGATGCACAGAGTTTTTTAGTTCACATCATTTTGCATATCTAGAGTTTCTCGGTGATTGTTGGAGGTCTAGGAGAGACCTTGCAACCTATTACTCTTGGTGAACGCCCTCACCTAGACGGTTTGGTGGCGTGGCTGTTGATCTCTCCTGTTTGAAGATTGTCGGAGAGACTCGGCGTGATTGTAAAAGGCATCGGTGCTCGCCTTTCCAGAGTGGACAAGGAGCAACCACTAGTGAGAGATATCCTTCGTGGATCTTGAAGCAAGACTTATTCATTTGAGTGCTTCAACGAGGAGTAGGGGAGACCGGGCGAGTCTTTGAGATCTTGGGAAAAATCTTTGTGTTTGTTCCCCTTTTCTCTTCTTTTTAATTGCGCAATATTTTGTTAAATTATTTTTGGTTCTTCTCTTTGCAAAAGTTGTTTTAAATTGAAGTTTTTAAAGCCTCCTATTCACCCCCCTAGTCGGCATCCTCGATGCTACACTTAATTCTTCCCTTCAAATTTTCTTGCCAAAATCCCATTGCAGCCTCTTGCTTCTTCAAGAGGCCTGAAACATCATTTTTCAATGCCCTGCCCACTTCAAAAATTAAGCTCTGGAAAAAATTTACTTGTTCTAATGGTATTTTGTGTTCATACTATTAGAGAAAGTTGGCCACTCTGACGGAATTTTCTCAAACTGCCGTGAGAAAAGTGCACATACATGGTCTGACGGTATTATTTAGTTGTACCATTAGAAGAAAACAATTAGTTTGACGGTATTTCTTGTTTGTACCGTTAGAAAAGGCCCTCACTACTTTATTAAACTTCGCCCGAGAGTTTCCCTCCAGTTGAACCGTTCCAACTTATAGCATTGTGTCTCTTCGAGCGCAAAAACCCCAACCCTCACTGGCGACCACTTCCTCACTGCCACACGACGATCGCCGCCTGGATCACGGTTCGCCATTGCCGCCGGTCCTTATTTCCGTCCTTCTCCGGCCGTCACTGCGTTCTACACCGCCTCTCCATCGCCACACTAATCGCCGTAAAATACCCTAATTTGTCGTTCTTTTTCCAGCATCTTCCTTATTTGATCTTAGTGTTTTTTACATTGTGGTTCGCTATTTTTCTCTGTTCATGTTTTGGAATTAAACTAGGGTTCCTTATTGTGTAGGATTTTGTAAATTCCACAAGCATTGTTGATTTAAACTAGGGTTGACATAATATGTTCCAGTGCTATAATGAACCTATTTTGAGATTTGAAATTATCTATACTATTGTATGTGTGATCAATTGTATCCAATTTCCATGTAATGTACTTTATATGTTGGAGGTGTTCTTAAACATCTTCTATCGGTATCTCATGTATTTGCCGATAGAAAAAATTGTTATATTCTATCGATAGCTCATGTGTTTACCGATAGAAAAAATTTCTGAACACTTCAACAATTTTTGGCCTTTCAGTACTATTTTTTTTTCTTATGGTTCATATCTTCTTGTTCCATGCCATCTAAACCACCTATTTTACTTCGCTGCTGTGACTTGCATTGCAGCTGAATCATATTATGATCGATGCGGTCAGTTGTTACATTATACCTCCATCTAATTGTGTCAATCTGGCCTGCTATATTACATAGGCCAAGAAACAATCAGTACCCAGTTTTCTATGAGTGTTCATTTTGTCATACAAGTTCAACAAGTCTTAAAACTTAGGATCTGGAAGGACATGAACCATGCAATGTCACATAGAGAGAATACTTTCAGTTTTTTACACTCTCATTGAAACCAAGAAGAATTAGTCTCCAATTAATCCTCAACTGAGTTATGGAACTCCAAGAAGAATTAATTGCCATATGAACCTATTTTGAGATTTAAAATTATCTATACTGCTATATGTATGATCAATTGTATCCAATTACCATATAATGTACTTTATATGTTGGTGGTGTTCATAAACATATTCTATCGGTATCTCATATCTTTGCCGATAGAAAACATTGTTATGTTCTATCGGTAGCTCATGTGTTTACCGATAGAAAAAATTGCTGAACACTTCAACAATTTTTGCATGCCTTTTAGTACTATTTTCTTTGGACATCCCTTTAGCAACCTTAATTAGTCTCCAATCCTCAACTGAGTTATGGAACTCCAAGAAGAATTAATTGCCATATGTTGCTTGCTTCCTATGAAAATGCATAGATGAAAATGCTCAGAAATATGTTCTAACGGGAGTCCATGTTTTTATCGTTAGAAGAAATCTTATCTTCTATCGGTGGTTGTTGTGTTTACCGATAGAATAAATATTTAAAATAGGTCTTTTTGCTTTGTAAAACGATTTGGTTTCTGTTTCCATTAAATTTTTTATGGTTTTTTGATAGTTTTTTAGGAAAAGACATGTCGTCGTCTTGATCGGATGATAGTAGTGGTTCGAATAGGGACAATGTAACTGAAGATGCTGGTTCGTCCCAGCGCAAGAGGGTGGGGCGAGGCGCGGCGACGTTGGGCCGTTTGGCCAAACGCATCGACCTTTCTTGTGAGTTCAACCAATTTGAGAGGCCAATCGGAAAGAATGCTGGGAAGTACGCGGCCTACGTTGGGCTGTTTGCGAAAGAAAGGGTGAAGATCACCGTCCAGAGCTAGAAGGACATGACGGCGAACGAGAGGGATAGGTTGTGGGTGGCAGTGAAGGTTAAATTAACCAAAATCGCTGAACTGTTTCGTAATCACGTTCTCTTGGCTTATCCTAAAGTTTAACTAACTCGTGATTATATGCATTGTTTGAAAATAGGCTAAGTGGAACATCCCCGACGATAAACCTAGGACGGCCTGCTTGAAGGACATGAACGGAACATGGAAAATCTTTAAGAGCTGGCTCATCAGTACCTTCCTTGCTGTGGGGAAATCTTCTTGCGAGAAGTACCCCTTCATATCGGAGGAGGTATGGGAGGAATTCACCAAGCAGAAGGGGACCAACGAGTTCAAGGCCCTTAGCGAGAAGAATAAGGCGATCCAGAAGAGGAACGACCACCAGCATCGGCTCGGATCCCGGGGCTATGCGGGGAAGGAGGAGCAATGGAGGAAGGAAGACGAGCAAAATTATGTTGTCAACTCCACTGAGTTGCCGCTCTCCGAGATCCGGGATGCGAGGTGCAAGCAGTGGTGGAGGGGGAGAGGGTCCGTGTCATCCACGGGGTCTGTGGAGTTCCCAAACCCTAGGGACGCCGAGGTTGTGAAGTGAATGGTAAGTTGGCTAACCTCGTAAACTGTGTGCGCACAAGTGTATATATGTATTTGTCTCACAAGGTAGTTTTAAATGTAACAGATTTCTTTTGAGAAGGAGGCAATGGAGGGATTGTTTACCCCGCAGAGGGAGAACGACATCCTCACCCGGGCTCTAGGAAATAAGGAGCATCCCGGGCAGACACGGACTTTGGGAGTCATTGTGTCATGGAAGGCCGGTTTCGTAGATCCGGCTCCACCGAGGAAGAAGGCCCACTCCTGGAAGGAGAAGGAAGCGGAGCTCTCTGAGAAGATACGGGCTGAGGTATGGGCGGAGATACGGGCTGAGGTGCAGGCTAAGGTCGAGTCCTCGGTCACACAAATGAGGGAAGAGTTTGCACAACTGAAACAAGCATTGCTGGCCAAGAGTGCAAATGCAGATCCCCAAGGCGACGGTACCCCACGGGGTCAGATGAGCAGCTGCTCTTCGAAGGTCTCACGGATCTAGTGGATCTACTTGAGGTCTTGCAAGCCTTGAGCTGTGTACTTAAGTTGATGCCACTCCTGTTCTGTTAGAGTTGTTTCGCTAACCTGTTTTAATTGTTACAAATTTGCAAAAGCTGGAGAGCTGCAACCAACTGACTCACGTAGGCGATCGGCAGGCAGTGATTGCACACGGGTTCGTATATCTGTCTGGGGAGGATGTTCGGATCCACTCCATACCTCTGGGGTTGGGGTTCGCAAAGGTACAGGTGGACATGGCCATGCCAGGCTACAACAATTCTCCGTTGCCAGTCCCAATGGAAGAAATGCAGACACTTGCTGAGGCAGTCGGCTCCTATGTATAGTGGCCCAAGAAGTGTGTTGTAATATAGCAGGTAAATCCTACACATTTTAGATTACATCCTACTCAGTACATTCAACTTGCAAAATCTAACATACATGTTAATCAATTGAAGTGCCTTGCTGGCGTACTACCAGGGGACTGTGCCTCTAGCTCGGGGCATGAGGGATCTCGTGCGGACCTGAACACAGCAAAGATGGCCTCAACCCCGGCCAGTGGATCCAGGCCTTCACCTCGGAAGAAAGCCACCATCACCTCACCCTTTCCTTCGAAGGTATGCGCTCAGTCCCTGGCAAAAGGCAAGGGCAAAGGGCGAAAGGGACAACCGGAGAGGTTCAGAAACGGGTTCCCACTCGTGTCGGAGGCAGCTTTACGCAAATTGGATCGATCAACCAGAGACCTCCACGAGTGGTACCTACACCGAGCTCGGCGCAACCTGAACTTCTTAGTTCCCTACAGGCCTGGGCAGTTCCACCGTGAGCTCGGGAGTATATCCGTGGTACACGAGGATTTGTTCGACCTCTACAACTGGCGGGAGCTTGATATGTCCATCATACGGACTAGAGTCCTGTGAGTTTGCTGATCCTATATATTGCTATTTTCTAACTCTGTTTGCTAACTCTGTATTGTTGTAGTTCATTAGAAATGTTGTAACTTTCTGTGCAATACTAATGTCTTCCTTTGCGAGGCTAGCATTGGAGGCTGCGTGTGACAATGTGGGTTTCCTCGACCTAGAGAAAATAAGCCTAACCATGCTAGAGCACGACGCTGCGCACGCTGAGCACTATATATCCAAGGCGCTGATGGCACAGCTGGACAGGGAGTTCATTCTGGTGCCGTACCACCAAAGATTAGTGCATTTCGTACTAATTTAACTCAATCTTGTATGTTACACCTGAGATATACTTTGAGCTAGCAGTCCTCTTTTACGTACAATGTAGGGGCCATTGGATCCTCATCGTGATCTGTCCGTGGAGGAACGAGGTGTACTACCTCGATTCGATGCGCGATAAATTATCGAACGAATATGTGGTCAAGGGGAATATGGAGGCATAAGTAACATGTTTGATTTAAATTTTTACCTCACTAGCTAATGATAATACATTAACCGGCAATGCTAATTGAAATGCAGGGCTTTTGAGAAATATGTGTCTGCTGGAGGGAGGCATGCCGCACCACAGGGCTCCTGAATAGCTTGGAAAGAATATGAGGGAGGCATGCCGCACCAGCTTTCCTTTGGCTAAGTTTTTTAGAACGTGTTTCTACTCTTAACTTTCATTTCCCCTCATATATTCTCATCTTAATGGCGAACCGAGACTCCAAGAAGATTGTTGAGAGTGATGAGGAAGAGATAGAGACAGGATTCAAGATTGATCAGGACCTTCAGAAGGTAGTTCTCTTCTGAAAACCTTTGATATCAATCTTTCCTCTTATAGTTTGATCATTTCCAAAGCAATGAATATTGGCACTTACAGGTGCTCGAGGAACTGATCCCTCTTAAGAAGAGATCCAGAAATGGCGAAGGATCCTCCAGTGGAGCTGCAACAAAAATGCTAAAGGAAGCTGATATCCGGGCTGCCACACTGCCCCTTTCATCTGCCCATGCAACCCATCTAGTTGCATCTTCATCTCCACCTTTGGAGATCCACAACAATCCTTCCAATTTTCCCTTTTCCGCGAGAAGTCTCGCACCCTTGTGACCAAGTCCCCTTCAAAGCTTGGCTTTCTCCTCTGCTGCTCAGGTAATCATCTTCATCCTCCCTGTTGGTCATATGCTTTTGAAACTAACCTATGAATGTACAGGAGGTGAAGACCCCTAGAGCCCCCAGCGATCATCTTGCTGAGATCCAGGCTCTTCTGAGGAGGAAATCTGACTTGGTCAGAACCTTCAGAGAAGAGAATGAAGCACTGAAGAAGAATTCTGAGGAGATGTCCTCGGCCATTCTGCACTGGTAGAATTCTATGATGGAGCTCGCGAAGAGGCGTGTAAGCTTTGGTTAGAAAGAAATCATGCTTGAGAGCAGCGAGACCTCTCGGACACAATAAGGAATAGTTGTACTCCCTTAATAAGGGATGGCGTCGATAGGGTTAGATATGTCTCTAGTTTTCTTGGGGTGGCCAGTGTTGATCCCACTGATGTCGCCATGTACTTAGGAGAACTTTGTCAATTACTTTCGGATCAGGTCGATGCTTTGGTTGGCTGTATCCCTTTTGTTTGTAAGGATTGTAAGAAATAAAGAATTTCTTTCCCTTACATACTGGACTTCTTGAATGATTATGTATAACTCATAATCCTCAATTGGTTCTCTGTGTGAAAAATGACGACAGGAAAACACTTCTGCGATCAGAACATACACAAGTAATATGTCTTTTGTCCGAAACCAATTCCAGACTTTGGTCTCAAGATAGCGCTGAGGTCATAAATACTGTGGTCATAGAACAAACTTGAGACCATACTTAGCACTGAGGTCACAAACAATACTGAGATCACAGAATAACATTGCGACCATACGTGGTACTATGATCAAAAAATAATATTTATGATTGTGATAGTGCTGAAATTACTATAGAATCCCAAATTATTAATTTCCTTAAATAGTTTCTCATATAATCACTTATACCATAGTCCTCGAATGTGAAATAAAATGTTCTTTATTAATTTCTGACAGATACATTTTGTTTCAGATTTAAACAGGGAAAATGATTATTATAGAGCATTCCAACTGAAGAGACACCCGTTATGAGAAACTTATTAAAATAATAAACCTGGCGAGTAGTGGCCTCGGGCGTATAAAAGGAAGGAGTGGCTTGCCTGAGAAGATTTCAGAACCAAAACCCTCTTTTTCCTTAGCCAATTTCGCCGCACAAAAACCCTCCTTTCGCACCTTGCTCTCATCACCTCCAAAAAACCGACACCTTTCCACTGATCTCTTCGTCAGTGGCGTCTTGGAGCCGATCAATTCATCACAATGAGGAGAGCCTGATAGCGCTCGAGAGAGAGGAGATCCTTCTCCTGTGGCTGCTAATCAACTGGCGACCGGCGGAGAAGAACGAAGAAACCCCAGTCATTCAAGAGAATGAGCTGGTGATTTTCGAAGATTTTTTGCGTTGCGGGTTTCGATTTTCTGAGAGCAAGTTCCTGCAAGAAGTCCTGGCGCACTATGGGTTGGAGTTGATGAATCTGCACCCCAATGCCATTTTGATCTTGGAAATTTCTAGCACCTATGCTAGGCTTTCGTCGGAGTGCTACCCAACGTGGATCTCTTCTGACGCTTTTACTTCTTGGCGTGGTCCAAGAGTGCCAGCGCCATGGGCTGCATTTACTTCCGCATAAGGGAGAAGAAAGAGTATCCCTTTCTTCCTTTGCGGGACTCGGTGCACGGATGGCACCACAAATGGTTCTACTGCACTCCTCTGTCGAAGAGTAGTCTCTGGTTTGAGAACAACTGACCGGAGAAGGACGGCGAGATGGACACCGTTCCTGCTTTAGATCAAGATTTGAAGAAGCATGGCCAAGAAATTCTTTACTTAGTTTAGCAAGGATTAACTGCGCGAGATATTATTCACGACTTTGTAAAGAATAAGATGAGCCCCCTGCAAAGAGGGAACATCCAGCCTGGGAGGTGGAATCCATGGCAGACGGTACCCTAGACTACAATACAGGTATGTCCTCTGGTCTGCACAACACACGACTTTTCTTGATGAAGGATGTCGTATCAAGTAATTTACTTTTTTTTTGCGATGTAGTTTTATCCCTGTCCGAAATTGAGAAATGGACGAATAGCCTTTTGCGGCCCTATAACGCCGCAACAGAAGGAGCTCAAGGATCACCCTGTCCTCAGAGCTTAATCAACAGTAGCGACGATCTGAAACAAGAACGTCAAAAGGTATGACTTCTTTTGAAGAGTCTGTTTGAGAGCGCTTGTTGATTTTGATCATCAAATCGAATTCTTGAAATGATGCAGCTACATAAGGGGCGAACTGCCGGGACAAAGTGTCCTGGTGATGATGCTGGATCCTCTGGGGGATCAGCGATGAAGAGGGGAAAAAGAACCCCTTCGAAGAAGAAGATGAAGGAGCCGGCCTCTAAAAAATCCAAGAAGATCTTAGGAGGGACTTCTTCAAAGAAGAAGAAAACAACCGCGAAAAATACTGTGGTAAGGTTTCTATTCCCCCTGTCATACCAAGTACGGATAGGAGTTACTTCTTAGTCGTACAAGGTGAGGGGAGCGAGGATGAGGAAGACGAAGTTGCTCTCATCCGTCACAAGAGGAAGGCATCAAACCCTCTGGAAATTATCGTTCTAGAGAGGTCGACTTCTCCTACCATTGCTGATGTTTTGTCGTCCTTGGCGGAGACAAGAACAGCAGCAGCGGATCACATGGTCGTAGAAGGTCTTGTGTTCATGGAGGAGATCCCCATCCCTGGGGCATGCATTGCCTCAAGGGTGATAACTCCTCCTTCGACTACTAAAGGGACTGCTGCGGTTTCACAGTCTTTAAGTTTTTGCTTCCCCACATATACCAATGTTATGAACATGTAGGGAGAAGAAGACACTGTCCTGTTCAAGAAAAGGAAAACAAGGGCAATTGATGATGCTTCAACAGGGGCATCCAGTGGACTTCTTTCTCCCCAGAGCTCATCTTCGAAACCCAAGTCTTGGATGGGGTTCTGTTTAAAGTAAGGTATCACCGCCTGTCAGTTCCTTGTTATCAACAAGAGATATTCTAATTTATGATACTTAGGTGCAGGGATCCTGTGCCCAGCGTCCTGTCGACCTCACCAAATGTTGGTGCACCAACTACTATGGTGGTCACAGGGGGAACAGAGGTGACTCTAGTGGCTGAGGTATCTTCTCAGGCCATTGTAGAGGAAATCATAGCAGACATCCAATCTCAAGAGATGGAAACCGCAATCCTGACCGCAGGGGCGGATCAGCAAGAACAACCATTGCTGCCCCTGTTGGCAAGGACAAAACAAACCTCAAGGTTCAGCCTCTAGCCGAACTTGAGGGTATGCTGAGGAGTTCTTTCATTGACTTTGTAGAGGTAAGTAAAAATTCTTTTACCTCTTTAGATTCGGTAAACTTACGAATATTCAAATCTGAGTGACAAGCCTTTTGCTGTGCTTTAGGATCTAACCCAACTGGCGACCAAATCAAAAACTTTGACAAAGCACATTGAGGTTGCGCGATGGGAGATCAACTGGCTACAACAGTAAGTATCAATAACTTGCTTATCTTAATTTGAATTTCATCTAAGTATAACAGTTATTTTTGCACCGTTGTAGGGAAAATGCCTCCTTGGCAAAGAGTATAGCTGATCGGGAGAACCAGGAAGAAACTGCAGCCATGAGATTTTCTTCTATAGAGAAGGAACTCCACGAGGCACAGCTGAAGCTTTCCTATAAGTTCATTTCTGACCAGAAGAAATTATTTCGTTGCATGAACTGCTGTAAAATCAATTACATTGCTCATGCAGTACAAGAGGATCAAATAAGCCTTATTTCAAAAGAGAGAAATGATCTTCGGGTGACCATCGAGCTTCAAAGTTCAAAAATCGACACTGTCTGCAAGGAGAATGAAACCTTAAAGGCGACGATTTCATCTTGCAGTAGTGCTAAATCAGACATCTTCGAAAAACTGAAGATGGTGGTGACTTTGCCGAAGGCCGATGTGGTCGAACCTCAAAAGGACAAACCAAGCCTTAGTGAGTCATGCCAATTGGTCGTGGCACAAGCTGAATCGCTTCTCGAGTATCTCCCTGGACATACAAAATGACAAGAAGAGGCAATGAAGACCAATGTAAAATATGTAGCCTCTGCCATTCTATGCAAGTTAAGACTTCACCACGGCCCAAATTTGGATTTGAATCCGGTGATGGGAGATGCAGAAATCGAAAGTGACGACCAGCTTGAAGCCATTTTTGAAGAAGTCAAACCTCTTGTAGAAAATCTCTTGAAAGAAATGGACTTATAATGATTTATTGTAACGAACAATGATCCTTTGATTTTTTACGGTACCTGTAAATATACAGTAATACTATGCAAATGCATGCCTTAGGTTTTCTGAAAGTGTGTACTTGATTTTGTTTGACGTCACGGCCATATTCTCATAGCTCCCTCCTGAGGTTATAACTACTGGAGACTTAGTGTTATCATCTCAGGAGAAATATGGGTTTTTGAAGATCAAAAATATCTAGTGAGTTTCTCATACGTTTAGAAAAGGTTTATAAAGAAATGTCCCAACCTAGATACGATCATCTGGTCGCGATGATACTGATCTTAATATAATACCAAGTCTTATTACAAACCGGCAGCCACTCGAATGATCAGAAACATGCTAGTAAGTCCTGTGTGCGTTTAGAAATGGCTTATGTAGGGATGTCTTTTCTAGATTCGACCATGAGATCGGCCCGCGAATCCATCTTGGTTATCATAGTAGGATGCTCATCGGTGGCCAGCCCCCGAGCATGGCTCGGTATGGGTGTGGCAAAAGAAAAACAACCATAGCATAATTCGACGAAACGTACACACAATTTTTTAACAAATCATGCTAATTGAAAAGGATAAAAGAAATGGAAAACTTACACGTAGAACTTGCGTAATTGATCTATGTTCCAAGTATTGGATAAGATCCTGCCATCCTCCATTGCTAATCGGGCCGACCTTGGTCGTGGTACTAAAACTACAGTATAAGGGCCTTCCCATTGAGGAGAGAATTTTTTGCGGTTAGACTGGTTTTGTATTTTTTGTAAAAGCTTGTAAGTACCCTTTTACTGTGATATTTTCGCAAAGCTTGTAAGTACACCGCAGACTTGATCAATGCTCGATCACATTTTTCTTCAAGGAGGGTAATATCTTGGGTACGTTGTTCAAGTTGTTCAGTCTGATCGAATTGATCTACTCGAACAGAACCAATACGAATTTTCATAGGTAATACGCTTCTGCACCATATACCAGTCGGAAAGGTGTTTCGCATGTGGCTCGACTACAAGTAGTGCGTAATGCCCGTAGAACGGAGTAGAGTTCATCTACCCAAGCCCCCGAGCGCATCTTAAGGCGATCGAACACGCGTTTCTTGATGACTTGCAATATCTGGCCGTTGGCACGTTCAACAGCACCATTGCTCTGTGGATGAGCTACAGAAGCAAAGCACACTTTGGTCCCAATATCATCGCAATAGTCCAAAAAGAAACCACTGACGAACTGAGAACCATTGTCGGTAATGAGGCGACTTGGGACACCAAATCGTGTGACTACATTCTTATGGAAGAATTTCTTCACCTCAACGTCGGTAACGTTGCGGATCGGTTCAGCCTCAATCCACTTTGTAAACGTGTCAATGGCTACGAACAAGAACTTGTACCCGTTGACCGCTTGGGGCATAGGACCCACAATGTCTATTCCCCATACTGCAAAAGCCCATGTTAAAGGAATAGTTTGTAAAGCATACGTAGGCTGATGGACTTGCCTCGCATGGAATTGACACTGTGGGCATGTTTTGACGAAATACTTGGCATCATCAAGTGCCAAAGGCTAATAAAAACCCTGTCAAAAATCTTTTCCAACTAGCGTGCGATATGACGCGTGTAACACCCTGATTTTAGGGGCAAAAACTTTCTTTTTCATGAACATCATGCATGCATGGATCTGTAGTAGTAGCAAGATCAGTTCAACCCTAATCTATCTTAAGCCCTAAAATCTGAAAATCTTCCTGTGAACCCAAATTAAGATCAGATCCCTCAGATGTGATCTATCAGTTACTCTAAACATAAAAGCATTCAGAAGCCAGATTCAATTCCATCTCTAACTTTCAGATCTATCAATCCCTTTCTATTTTCGAAAACAGGATTCTAATTAATATCCTAATTACCCTAAATACTCTGAACTCAGATTTAGCCAAATCTTGATCTAACCCAGACTAGATTATTCTTGGATTATGATCATGGGTATGCCAATGCCTTAATCCAGAAAGTTAGCAGCCAGATTTCACCATTCAAGCCTTTTTCACAGATCAGTCCAAATTGTATCGCGAATCAGTCCTTTTCTGATATCTGGAAACCCAAAAAGGCTAAAATCTTCAGATTAACTCCAAATTCAGAATTTCTTCAGCAAATCTCTTCCAAATGCTATTTGATACAATTTTCCCTTCTGTCCAGATTCCAAAATCTCATCTTAGAGGCCAGAATTCGAAATCGATCGAAACTCAGATCTTAATTTACCTAAAGTACACTATTTACGGTTTATATCGAAAATCATCAAATCATGCCAGAGTTTACCAAATTTCTTGCTGGATGAGTATAGGGTATAAGTTTATACTCATCTATGAAATCAGATTGCAAATCAACTATCACTAAGCCAGAAATTACAAATCAGTCCAAGTTGTAAATAAAGAATCTTGCAAACAGGTCCCTGGCTCGACCACACTTGCAGTTCACGACCAGGGATCAGCTTCCGCGACCACACCTGCTGTTCACGACCGGAGCAATCTCCTACGACCAAATCAGCAGCTTCAGCGATCTCGACCGCAGCGCAGTGCTTCACTTCGACCAGCGCCACTGCGACCGCGACCAGGAGCACCTTGCCGCCGTGTTTTCGCTGGCAATCAGCGCCGATCTAGCCGTGCTTTTTTGCAACCGTGTTTGCATGCGCATACGTGTTTTCACCTCAGCTATTGCCGTAGCCATCCTTGTCCAGCTCACCAGCAGCTTGCACAGCTTCACCTGCTCGCCGTTGCTTCAACCCGAAGGTACACCGGCGCAAGCTTCTTAACCTCCAAGCAGTGAGCTTCGTCCTGTCCTATGCCTATAAATAGCAACCCCAAAGCAGCTTCTTCATCTCTAGCATTGCTCTCCAGAGTTTCTCAGCAAATAATCAAATTTCCTTCGTTGTTGTCTTCTTCTCTGGCGAGCCGCCGAGGAGGTCGACGACGCCAGCTCGCCTCGCTTCACGAAACTCCAAATTGAAGCCACCAGTGAGTTCCCCACATCTTATTATCTGTGATGTATCATTTAATTGAAGCCCCGTGCACCTCATCGCCGGTGATCGCCGGGAAATGCCAGAATCCCTGTTCCAGCCTTGCTGTTTGATTCAATCCAAATTAGCCTTCGATCCAGTAGAGTAAAATGATCAGAGAGCTTTATTTAGCAAACCAGTGAATTCAGATTTCGAGATTAAGCAAGAATTGAAGCTATCTCCAAGCTTGAGCTTCACCAGTCGCCGGCGCTCGTCGCCAGACTTCTCCGGTGATGCTTCGACCAAATTGATCGTGCCAATAGCTTCCATATGCTTCCCTATTACTCCTCGAGCAAGGAATTGAGTTCAAATCTTGTGTAGTGAAAATCCCCAAATCTAGTGTCTTCGTCTCTGGCACCGGCCACCGAAAATCTGTTCCCGGCCGATCCAGCTCCAGCAACCTTGTCCAGTAGATGCGCCTCAATCTCCTGAACAATTTTGATTACTAGCTCGACATCTAATTCAGCCTAAATAGAAAGTTATAGCTATGCCCTAATCTCTGTCTAGTGCCAAGATTTGAAACTTCAGCCACTGTGTTCTTCGCCGGTTTTCATCACTTTTCGGCCATATCCTGCCCTAGATCCTGTTGAGTAAATTGTTCCTGTTATCAAAGCCTACCTCCCAGACAAAGTGGTGCATCAATTGGAGTCCTAGATCAAAAGTTATGGCAAGCCCTAGTTTTTGGCCATGTCAGCCCAATGCCAGTCTATGCCAGCCAGTGGCATTAGCCATTTTCACTTCCTTCCAGATGTAAATTTTGAAAATGACTTTGTCTCTTAGACTCCTGATGTTGTGATCTACATTTTCTTCTTCTATCACAACTTTAATTGAGCCCTCTAGCAACCATTGATCCTTTGTCAACGCCTTGAACCGAATGTCAACCTGAAGACATTCGTCAATTTTAGTCAAACCAACCGCGGACTTAATGTCATTTCCATACCCTGGAACCCTAAAAGTCCCTAGCATCCATCTTCAGCCTTAATTCTATGAGTTAGCCCTAATCAGCTTCCAAACCCAATTATTTCAGAATCATCGAGACATTTCATCTTTGTATTATTGCATGTAGTATAATAATGTATTGAAAAGGTTGTGATTCTTGGTTGCTTGATTAATCTTTGCTCAGAGTCGGAGCCAGAGTTCGAGGACTTCACTACTGACCCGACATCAACTGCTTTTTCTTACGACGCGGAAGGCAAGTCATAGTCTTGATCATCTTGAACCTATATTTTATGAGCTGCTATGATATGACCTTGAATATAAGTAATATTGCATGTGAAAGAATGGTTGAGATTTAATTTGGCAGTACTAAGCTGGATGCTTGTTAAAAGTGGAATGATCAAATAGTGAACCATGAACTATTATATATGTATTTATATATATTCATGAAATAAAACCCTTAGCCGTGACCAGAATTTTGGTATGGATGGCTGTAGCACTGGAGGTGCTTAACTGCAAAGGATAGCAGGCACGGAAGGTGCATGGTTCTGGATGGTCTCGTCACTGGCATATAAGGACTAGACCCTTGTGTTGTGCGTCTAGTGGCATGAAACACGTGCTAACCGTAAGCCTGGTATGGGATAGGCCTGAACAAGTACTTATGCGGATCGCACATGAAACCCTGCATGAGATGCGCTGTGATGCACGATTGGCACGGAGTACGGCTCCCACACATATCGCTGTAGGTGATCTTGCACGCTGACCCAGTAATGGGAATATGCATAGGGGTGGAGGGAGTACCTGCCACAACTGTGGTTCGCGAGAGATCCACAGGGTCAGGGGTGAATTGTGAGTAAAACATAACAAAAGTTCTTGTTATCTCCACCTTGCCACTCACAGTATGAAGTGAGCTAGGGGTCCAATCATTTTGATAGGAAGGGCATGAAAGTGGAATATCTTGCAGGTAAATTTGTACCTCTCTGCAAAGTTAAAAACGTATTTGAATACTCCGAGCTCCCGGGTTTCTAGGAGTTTTCTGCGGTGGATTAAATCCACGTGGTGTGGCATAAGTATGTTTTCTAAATAAAATTTGATAAGTCAAGATTACCCAAATGACATGTGTTGTCATGATAAGGGGTGCTGCCGTGGGTTGTCGTGTGTTGACGTGTCGCGGTAGTGCTATAATTTAGTGAACATGAATAGCGATGCTATGTTATGAAAAATGCTGCCATGAGATGAGATATGAAAGAAAATATTATTTTACAAACATCCATAATTCTTGACTAGTCTAGGTTCATAACAATACTACTATATGTATCTACTCTTACCTATGACTTGCTGAGTACGTAAGTACTCACCCTTGCAACTTACAACCTAGTAGATGGAGCGTACCATGATCAAGAAGAAGGCATGGAAAACTTCTTGGACCAAGATGAAGGAGAGCCAGATCCGCCAAATCCCTGATGTGTTGTTCTGCCGTCAACTTCTTACTGTGGAGGGGACACCCATCATCCGCTGTGTAGAAGTTTTTATTTTGCTTTAACTAAACCTTGAATACCGCAAAGGTACTGTAATCTCTTTATGTTATATTAAGGCCAGCAGGCCACACTGCTTAAATATTTTGTAAGTTTTTCTGCTGCAATGTGAATATACTCCTGTGCTTGACTTATCCTGGGAAGTCAAAGGTATGCATATATGGGACTAGCTACAGCAAGCTAGGTCTCCACGGGAGTAGTCGTAGTCCTAGTTTCGGGGCGCGACATCATGGTATTAGAGCAGCATGAGAACTTGACTGTAGGACGACACCTTTAGAAATTGGCTACGCCAGGAAGACGTAATTAATTTAGAAACTATTTGTTGAAAACTTTATTTTGAGAAAAATAATGAGCTTTGTAGCTCCTAAAAACCCTTATTTCAAATCCTGTTTTTCTAAAAAGAATCAGTAAGATAGCAAAAGCGTGTTTTGTTTAGCTGGGGGTGGTATAGATAGAGCTGGTGGATGCTCTTGATAGCTTGTAATTCACTGTTGCTTTTGCAATGGTTAACTTGTGTACTATGGCTAGAAGCCTAAATATTTTATGCATTAATGTAGTTTGCATTAATTTCTGCACTGCTGTCTTAGTTGGCCCTAGTTAGTTAGATCGGTCTAAACCCTTTTCAGAGCCATCATGGTTGACACAAGGAGAAGATCCCGAAGCGGTAGAGAAGGTAGAGAACAGACTCCACAAGAAGAAGAGGATCCTATGGCAAGAGACCCTTTGTTTCAGCAAGGATCTCAAAGTTCCAATCCTCCCAGAGTGAACAACCCAGTATTCAAGAAATTCTCCTATCCATGGAGAAAAATCGTCAAGAAGCCCAGGCAGCTCATACCCAACTGCTGGCTCAGATAGTTCAGAGAATGCCTACTGGAACCACAGAAGGAACTACTGTAGGCGCCAGATTGATAGATTTTCAAAAGACCCGTCCACCAACATTCTCTAGTGTGACCGATCCCATGGTTGCCGATGATTGGTTAAGGGATATCGAGAAGAAACTGGACACGATCCGATGCAGCGACCGAGGGAAGGTTTTGTTTGGATCTCACCAGTTAGCAGGAGCTGCAGCCGCATGGTGGATGAATTACCAGCAGGCTCACCTTGACAAAGATAACATCTCTTGGACGGAATTCAAGGAACAATTTCGGAAATTTCACGTACCTACCGGCGTCATAGCTGCCAAACATTGGGAATTCCATAATTTGATTCAAGGAAACAAAACGGTTACCGAATATCTACATCAGTTCACCCACCTTCATACTCTGCGGCGTTGTTTGTCGGAGCAAAGTGTAATTGAATGACATATTTGAGTTGGTCACCCTGAGGCGTGATTAAGACCACTCCAGCCCCCGAGTGTTGAAAACTACGAGAGCTGTCAAAATACATCGTCCAATGGTCGGTGCATGTCAAATATTTGGATTCCTGTGCAAGGAGGTCGGGATTAGTCCACTCGACCACAAAATCTACAAAAATCTGTGATTTAACTGCCACGCGAGGGGTGAAATGGACATCAAACACTCCAAAGTTCCACTGTCCACTTCGCTATGCGACCAGATTTTTCCGGGTTCCAGATAATATCTCCCAATGGGAAGGATGAAGGCACAGTTATTTTGTGTGCCTGAAAGTAGTGTCGTAGATTATGGGAAGCCATAAGAAGTGCGTAAAGTATCTTTTGGACCTCAGGGTAACATTCCTTTGGACCGTGAAGTATTTCGCTTACATAATATATTGGTTGTTGTACACCCTCTCTTTCTGCGACCAGAACTGTGCTGACCATGTGAGGGGTGGCCACTAAATAAAGGAATAGTGGTTCCCCTAAATTCGGAGAAACCAATATTGGCGGACTAGACAAATAAGTTTTGATCTCCTTAAAGGCCTTTTCGGCTTAATCTGACCAAGTAAAGCCATTGTGTTTGCGAAGAGCCTTAAAGAAAGGTAGTCCTCATTCGCTTAGGCACGATATGAAACAACTTAAAGCTGCCATGCGACCTGTTAGGCTTTGGATGTCCTTCATAGTCGAAGGAGATCTCATTTGCTCAATGTCCCTGATCTTTTCAAGATTAACTTCGATCCCTCTTGAACAAACAAGGAAACCCAAAAGTTTGCCAGAAGAAACTCCGAAGGAACATTTTTTTGGGTTTAATTTTATTCCATGTTTGTTTAAATTACAGAAGGTTTCAGCAAGATCATCTAAGTGATTCGAGGTTTTCAAGATTTTTACAACCAAATCATCAACGTAAGGTTCGAGATTACGCCCCATCTGGGAAAGATAAGTCTTTTGCATCAAGTGCTGGTACGTGGAACCGGCGTTCTTGAGACCAAATGGCAATATGATGTAGCAGTAGGTGCCAAATGGTGTGATGAAGGCAGTTTTCTCTTCATCTTCTTCTGCCATGCTAATTTGATGGTATCCTGAGTAAGCATCCAGGAAGCTTATCAGTTCGCAACCCGCTATAAAATCGACCAACTGATCGATACGAGGAAGGAGAAAGTCATCCTTCGGACAGGCACTGTTTAGGCTGGTGTAGTCGACACACATGCGCCACTTACCATTTGACTATAGGACCATGACCGGGTTTGCAAGCCACTCAGGATGATTGACTTGGCGAATAAATCCTACTTTATGTAGTTTATCTAACTCCACTCGGATGGCTTCTTGCCGATCAACAGTAAAGCATCTGAGCTTTTACTTTATTGGTCGCTATCCAAGTCAAATTGCTAACCTGTGCTCAATTACCTCCCTTGGGACTCCAAGCATGTCGGATGGTTTCCACAGCAACACACACTACTACAGAAATGCTTTTCACTATCGGTTAAAAATCCACTCTACTATCGGTTCTCTTACCGATAGTGGTCGGCACGATAGTAGAGGGCAGCACACTTCTATCGGTTCAAAAACCGTTAGTAAAACATCTACAATCCCAACGTTCACTAATCGCTATCGACTATTTCTTCTATCGGCTCGGTTTTAAACCGATAGTATTGTATAAGTTTTTTCTATCGGCTCGTATAAAAACTGATAGTATTGTTTAGGCCTTTTGTATCGGCTAGGATCTAAACCGATAGTAATCTAAACATTTTTTTCTATCGGCTCTTATATAAACCGATAGTATTGTTTAGGCCTTTTGTATCGGCTAGGATCTAAACCGATAGTAATCTAAACATTTTTTTCTATCGGCTCTTATATAAACCGATAGTATTTTGTCGACACATTTAGTACTGGAAACTTTATTCTATCGGTTGTTATATATAAACCGATAGTATTGTGTGGACACAATCAGTACTGGAAAATTTATTCTATCGGTTATATTATATAACCGATAGTATTTTGTAGACTCGTTTAGTACAGGAAACTGTATTCTATCGGTTTCTAAATATGAACCGATAGTATTGTGTGGACACAGTTAGTACTGGAAACTTTATTCTATCGGTTGTAGTATATAACCGATAGTAATATTAGTTTTTCCTATCGGTTATGTAGTTGCACGGTTAGTACTAAATATTTACAAATATACATACAGCAATACAGAGATACATACAGCAATACAGAGATACATTGGATCATTCACAAATACACCAATATTTACAAATATTCACCAATATTCACATATTGAATTTGTTCACAAATACACTAATACAGTAATATACACATGCATTTGACAGACTAAATTTATGCACATATTGATCGAGTTTATTCACAAATACATCAATGAATCTATTCACATATATTCACATATATTCACAAATCAATGAATCAACACATTCAATATATATTCACAAATACAACAATCAACACAAGTCAGTTACTATCGATCGTTGATAGCCACTTCTTCGATGACATATTGAGCCCAAATTGTTCGCAGCTCCTTCAATTGAGGCAACTCATATTGCTCTTTCAACATGGTGCTCTGCATATATGCGTGTATGAAGTTAGGATCGTACGTCACATCCAATTAAAGTTCGACTTTGAGTCAGGAAAAATAGTTACCTTAGGGAATTGGGCAAAGTTTCTCCTGATCAGGTCATACATGAATCTCATGACATAGAAGCCACATTCCCACGATTGTGGCTGCTGATGGCACTGGAAAAATTGCATATGCAAAGACATAAACCCACATTAACTCGAAAGAACTAATTAAGCTTAAATTAAAAGACTCATCATGAGTACTTCCATCCGTATTAATTACCTCATATTCTTTCCAAGAAATTGTTGTGCCCTTCGACGCGTCATGCCTCCCTCCAGCACTAGCATAATTTTTGAAAGCCCTATATTTAATTTAGCATTGTCGATTAATATCTTATCATTAATTAGCTAGTCAGAGAAAAATTTAAGACAACTATGTTACTTACGCGTCTATGTGCCATGTGAGGGTGAAAACATGCGCCACCTTGTCGCTCATCGAATCGAGGTAATAGACCTCATTCATCCATGGGCAAATGACGGCGAGGACCCAGTGGCCCCTACATTGCATATATAAGCGAACCGTTTCATACATATGTTAGGCGTAACATACAAGAATGAGTTAAATTAGTAGGAAATGCACTAACCTTTGGTGGTACGGCGCAAGGATGAACTCTCGGTCCTGCTGCGCTAGTAGTGCCCTTGATATGTATTCCTCCGCATGTGCTTGGTCGTGCTCTAGCATCGTGAGGCTTATTTTCTCTGGGTCGAGGAAACCCACCTTGTCACATGCCCTCATCGACGCCAGCCTATACATGCACCTGGATGCAAAGTAGACATTAGTAAGTAGTGCATACAAAAAGTGATTGGATTTATGAAACGAACTGTGATAACTTCAGACAACAGCACACTCACAGGACTCCAGTCCGTATGATGGACATATCAAGCTCCCGCCAGTTGAGGAGGTCGAACAAATCCTCGTGGGCCACCGATATGCTCCCGGGCTCACGGTGAAAATGGGCTGGCCTGAAGTGAACCAAGAAGTTGATGTGGCGCCTAGACCGGGTCAGGTACCACTCGTGGAGACTTCTGGTTATTTGATCCATATTGCGCAGAAGGTACTCCGACACGAGTGGGGACCCGTTCTTGAACGTACCCGGCTGGCTTTGTTTGGCCTTGCCTTTGGCCTTGCCCTTGCCTTTGGGCGGGGAGCGAGTGTATACCTTCGAAGGTTGGGGTGTGGTGCCGTCGGCCTCATTTGATGGCGAAGGGTTTGAGGCCGTCGGAGGAGGCATGGGGGCCAATGGAGTTCGCTCACGCGTTGTGGCGGGGCTGGTGTCCTCAGGAAGTGTGCTGGTATCCATCGTCCACTTTAAGTACAAACGCTTAAATTAGATTTTGAAAATTAAATATATTAACTGAGTTGTAAGCTAGAATGGCTAGGGTTTACCTCCTGTAGTCTAACACCCTTCTTGGGCCACTGTATGTACGAGCCCAATGCCTCGCCAATTGTCCGCATTTCGTCCGTTGGGACGGGCAACGGAAAAGAGCTGTAGCCCGGGAGGGCCATGTCCACCTGTACCTTTGCGAATCCAGGCTCAAGAGGTACGCAGTGGATCCGGACATCCTCCCAAGACTGGTATACGACCCCGTTTGCAACCGCAACAGGTTTGTCGCCTATGTTGATCAATAGGGTACAGCTCTCCGGCTTCTGCAATTTGCAACAATTATAACAAGTTAGCGAAACAATTCTAACGTAACGGGAGTGGCATCAGCCGAACTGCATATATAGCTCAAGAGTTGCAATACCTCGATCAGGTCCACCGGATCCACGTGAACCTTCGAGCCAACACTACTCGGCCTGGCAGCGTCGACCTCGGCAGCTGGATCTAAACCCTTGGACTGCACAACTCGGCTTAGGCGTTCATATTTCTCGTTAATTTGAGCGAACATGTCCGCGAATTGTGCAGTCACATCTGCCCGTATCTTCTGAGATAGCTCCTCTTCCCTTTCCTTCCAGCTGCCAGGCTTCTTCGCCTTTTGCCCGGGGTCCGAGAAGCCTTCCTTCCATGGCACCACAGCCCCCACGGTTCGCGTCCGCCCTGGATGCTCCTTGTTCCCTAGAGCCCGGGTAAGGATGTCGTTCTCCCTATGGGGACTGAACAATCCCTCGGTCGCCTCCTTCGAGCAAGAGATCTGTTACATTGAAAGCTCTCCATTGTGAGGAAGAAATATATACAAAGTTGTGCGCACACTAGTGATCATAGTTAGGCAACTTACGAGTCGCTGCACGACCTCGACGTCCCTGGGGTTTGGGAACGCCACAGTCCCCGTGGCCGACACGGTCCCTCTGGCCAGCCACCAACGCTTGCATCGCTGATCGCGGATCTCGGAGAGTGGTAGGTCAGGGGAGTCGACGAAATGCGACGCCTCGTCTTCACCCTTCTTCCACTGCTCCTCCTTCCCCGCATAGCCGCGAGAACCGAGCCGGTGTGGGTGGTCGTTCCTCCTCTGGATTGCCCTGTTCTTCTCGCTGAGGGCCTTCGTACCAGAAACAAGAAAATTAATGCACCACTGCTTACTGCATACAATGGTGTAACCAAGCAAAGGAACCATTCATACCTTGAACTCAGGAGTCCCCTTCTGTTGGGCGAATTGCTCCCATACCTCCTCCGTTATGAAGGGGTACTTCTCGCATGGAGATTCGCCTTTAGCGAGGAAGGTACTGACGAGGACGCTCTTGAAGGTTTTCCACGTGTTGTTCATGTCCTTCAAGCAAGCTATCTTGGGACCATCGTCCGGGATGTTCCACTTGGCCTGTTTCAAATATAAGTAGGACTTACCTAATCTCTAGGATAAACCAAGGGAATGTGATCACTCAAGAGTTCAGTGATTTTGATTAATTTTACCTTCACTTCCGCCCACAGCCTATCCCTCTCGTCGGCCTTGACGTCCTTCCAGCTCTGGACGGTGATCTTCACCCTTTCCTTCGCCAACAAGCCAACATAGGCAGCATAGTGCCCGGCGTTCTTCCCGATCGGTCTCCCGAACTGGTTGAATTCACAGGAAAGATCCGCGCGTTTGGCCAAACGACCCAACATCGTCGCGCCTCGCGCCTTCCTCTTGCGCTGGGACGAGGCAGCGCCATCTACGTTCGCCCTCGCCGAATCACTAGTATCAGCCGAGGAAGATGCCGACATGGCTTTACCTAAAATACCATAAACAAACCATCCAATTGATATGAAGAAAGGTACATGACAAAGTAATTCACAGAATATTCAGATGAGCAGTGCAAACTAACAAATACTATATTTCCTATCGGTTTTAAAAGGAAAACCGATAATACTAAGGTCTATATTCAGGAAAATTTAAAAGATTAGCAGTGCAAACTATGCTAATCTCTCTGCTGGAAAATAAAGTCTATTAAAATTTAAATGAACCTAAATTTGAGATGAAAATTAGAAAATGGGAAGTAATTCACAGAAAATTCAAATTAGCTGTGCAAACTATGATGGCACTACTATTTACTATCGGTTTTCCAAGTCAAACCGATAGTAATCAAGTTAGCATTAGGAAAAATTTCAAAAATTGCTCAGCAGGAACATAAAGTAATTGCTCAGCAGGAACATAAGGTATGTTAAAAAATAAATGAACCTAAATTTGAGATGAAAATTAGAAAATGGGAAGTAATTCACAGAAAATTCAAATTAGCTGTGCAAACTATGATGGCACTACTATTTACTATCGGTTTTCCAAGTCAAACCGATAGTAATCAAGTTAGCATTAGGAAAAATTTCAAAAATTGCTCAGCAGGAACATAAAGTAATTGCTCAGCAGGAACATAAGGTATGTTAAAAAATAAATGAACCTAAATTTGAAATGAAAATTAGAAAATGGGAAGTCATTCACAGAAAATTCATATTAGCTGTGCAAACTATGATGGCACTACTATTTACTATCGGTTTTCCAAGTCAAACCGATAGTAATCAAGTCAGCATTAGGAAAAATTTCAAAAATTGCTCAGCAGGAACAGAAAGTAATTGCTCAGCAGGAACATAAGGTATGTTAAAAAATAAATGAACCTAAATTTGAGATGAAAATTAGAAAATGGGATATAATTAACAGAAAAATCAGTTTATGGTATTTACTATCGGTTCTGAGTAAGAAACCGATAGTGAACTACACTGTATGCTATGATTTTCATCAATTCTGTCATTCTCATAGCTATCAAGTTTGTAGTTCATGAATTTTGTAGTTCATGTATTAACTTAAAACGCATACACCTATTGACGGTATCAATGAATTGATCATGCAAGGAATTAACAAAGACCGCTCCCCAATAGCCTCTCAACTATAGCCTACACGGCAAATCCGGGGAACAAACACACAGACTCAAGATGATCGTCTCTCTCTCAAATAACCTCAAAGCCTAAACAACCAACCAATTTTAAGTTAATACAAGAAGGGTAGTCAAACCAATGCTGGAGAGAATTCAAGATAACAACTGATCAATCAGCTGTCTAGAATACGACTTGCTAATTTGGACGACACAAGTAAGGAGAGAACTGAAATAGAAACTTCAATCTCCCACCAACTCAGAAGAAAGCCAAAAGATCATATAATCAATTTCATTTCTTCACTAGCTCTACTTCAAGCAGCAATCACAGAATGCACAAGCAGTAGATAAACATTCAAATACGCAAGTGACTAAGAGCCAGACAAAGCAATCAATGACAGAATAAGACTTCAATTCATAGCTTCAATCACCCCAGTCCTGTCCATTCATACAGAAACAACACAAATTCTAGAAATTGAAGAATGGCATAAGGCTCAGTCACTGAAATATCCAATTTAGCATTGCAGTTAGTAGCCAAAACACAGATTTTTGACACCAAAGTCTACACATAGTTCTAAATTTGCAATTAGATTAACTAAGAGCTTAGTTTCATACAAAAAGAACCCCAGTTTAATGCAAATGCAATTCAAACTATCTTCACCGAGCTTATCGGTTCATCCAATATTCAGGTTTGTTCTTTACAATCATCACAGGAAACAATTTCAGATAGGTGTATACCGTTCATGAATTTTACTCTAGGTTTCTATTTGTAATCCATGGAACGGGATATGAACCATTGCATACAGAATTAAGCAATACACGCGAGCGATTTGGTCAAGAACACTTACAGTGGATCGTGGAGTGGCCGGAGGCGGTGGCGCAATGCAATGCCGGAGGCGGTGGAGAACCAGTGGCGCAGAGGAGCGAAGAAGCGAACGTCGGCGATTCTAGGGTTTTCCGCGCGAGTATTTTTCGATTTGGAATGTGATCAGTTGCACTGGAGGGAAAATCGTGCAGGTTATAACCTATTAAATGAATATTTACTATCGGTTCATCACCACAAAACCGATAGTACAAACATGTAATTAGGGTTTTCGTAACACAGTGTAAATCACTATCGGTTGTAAACAGTAAACCGATAGTAAACTAAGTACAGGGGATCATAACACAGTGTAAATCACTATCGGTTGTGAACAGTAAACCAATAGTAAACTAAGAACAGGGGAGCATAACACAGTGTAAATCACTATCGGTTGTGAACTATAAACCGATAGTATAGTTTAATTTCATATCGGTTTCACAGTTATAACCGATAGTAAAATACAATTTCATTGACCCTAAAGGATTTCCCTTAGAAGAATTACAGAGGATCTCAGTACATCATTTTGTATTGTATTTACTATCGGTTATGACAGTAAACCGATAGTATATGTTAATTTCATATCGGTTTGGAGGTTGAAACCGATAGTATAATACTGTTAAATTGATCTAAAGGTATTTCCTGAGAACAAATACAGATGGGTCTCAGTACATCATTTTGCACTTGTAAAGACACCTGAAACCCCATGCAAATGGCTTGCAATAATTTTGAAATAAAATAACAATAAAGACCAATCATGGAATGAAAATTTGCAGTTTTCATATATATTTGTGAAAAGAATCAATTATTGCTCAAATCAAGTATATACTCCAATTGAAATGAAAATTTGCAGAAATGATTCTCAATGCATCACGTATGTTTTCCCAAAGAATTTTTGAAAATTGATTTGAACATTCTTCGATCCAAGTAATATACGTCACTTACATATTGCAAATTAGTCAAGAATGGTTGTCCACCCATAATCCTTCTTCGTGGTCGTCTCGCAGGTAACTTGTTTCGTCAATATCTTCGGTAGGGACAGATTGAAGGATTCCATCTAAAAATGGAGGTAGTTCGTCGAACTGATCGTACTCTTCTTCATCCACAACGTCTTCGACCCCAACAATACGTCTCTTACTGTGAAGGACAACGTGCAACTTTGGGTTGGCCGGGTCAACGATGTAGAACACCTGTGTGGCTTGCTCAGCAAGTATAAATGGATCATCTTTGTGTGCGACTCTACTGAGATCGACTAGAGTAAACCCATAATTGTCGACTTTAACACCTCGAGGGATTTCGACCCATTGGCATCGAAACAGAGGAATCTTAAGTAATACATAATCGAGCTCCCATATTTCCTCAATAACACCGTAATATGAGTCGAGTGCTCTTACTGCCCTGGCATCCTCCGAAATAGCAAGTAGTGTCACTCCACTACATTGCATAGCACTCTTCTCGTCCTGAGTTTTTGTGTAAAATGAATAGCCGTTGATGTCATACCCCTGCCAAGTCCCTACAGTAAATCTAGGCCCTCTGGCCAACCATGTAACATCTTCATCTACATCGCCCTCAGAAGCTTGCAGGACTCTATTTTCGATCCACCCAGCAAACTTCCTATTATGTTCTCTGGTGACCCAAATCTCTGGCTTCGAGGGATTCTGTTTCCGTAACATTTCCTTGTGCTCGTGTATGTATGGCTCCACCCCCGTCATGTGCTGTAAGACCCAAAAATGGGCTTTTGCATACAGATCACTAGAGGGGACGACTGCTTTAAATCCAATCGTTCCAATGCCCTGAAGCCTGCCCTCATGCCGAGACGTAGGAACGCCAATTGGGTCAACCCCGGACATATAGTTGGTGCAAAATTCGATCACCTCCTCCGCGGCATAACCTTCAATAATACTGCCCTCAGGCCGATATCGATTCCTTACATATCCCTTCAAGATACCCATAAATCTCTCAAATGGATACATGTAGCGCAGGAACACGGGTCCACAAAACTTAATTTCTCTGACAAGGTGAACAATTAGATGGACCATAACATCAAAAAAGGATGGAGGGAAATACATCTCCAGCTGACAAAGAGTGGTAGTCACATCGCGTTGCAAATCGTCCAGTCCATCCATATCAATTACCTGCAAGGACACAGTTGCAGCAAATATTCATATCCAAAAAATCTGACAAGTTCCACGAATGGAGCTAATTAACTTGCTAGGAGTACACGCTTACGTACCTTGCCAGATATTGTGTTGAAGAAATAACATAGCTTTGTAATTGTCTCTCTGACTTTGACTGGGAGAATGCCTCTGATAGCAATGGGAAGCATTTGTGACATCAGTACATGACAATCATGGGACTTCATACCAACCAGTTTCAAGTCTTTCATGGACACAAGTTTTTTCAAGTTCGCAGAATACCCGCATGGAACTTTGACACCATGTAGGCACTGACAGAGTTCTGTTTTTTCTCTTTTTGACAAAGTATAGCAGGCCGGGGGGAGGTATGTCCGCTTTCCCTTCTCCAACGGTGCAAGCTCAGTCCTTATGCCCATGTCGAGCATGTCACGGCGAACGTTGATGCCATCTTTCGTCTTTCCTGGAATGTTCAACAACAAACCAATCAAACTGTCACAAACATTTTTCTCTACGTGCATGACATCAATGCAATGTCGAACTTGTAAGTGCTCCCAATATGGCAGATCCCAAAGAATCGATCTCTTCTTCCAAACATTTTTTCCTGGAGGTTTAGAACATTTACCGAACTCAACTTTGATGTCCTTCACGCGCAAGTAAAGCTCCTTACCAGTCACAAACACTGGGGCTGATCCTTTCTCAGGCTTCCCATTGAATGACTTCCTCTTCTTACGGTAGGCGTGATGCATCGGAAGGTAACGAGCTTGAGTTCCTATTTGTCATCCAGGCCTGATCCAACCTGAATTGTTCTAGATGGATCATCTGGGTACAATGGAACTAGCTTTAACTTTTCATTTGGCCGTGGGGCAATTTTGATCGTATCCGAGGTCGTGGTTGCAATCTTGATGTCTCGAAGGGGAAGTTGATCCACTAACTCTAGGGATATCCGATCACAAGTTAATGTCGTGTTCCGGCTGCCTCGGACCGAGATAATGCCTTTGGGGCCCGGCAGCTTGGTGCACTGATAAGCATAATGCATCACTGCCATGAACTTAGCAAGAGTTGGCCTGCCAAAAATAGCGTTATATGCCCAATCATAATCAATTACATCAAAAGTAACCAATTCTATTTGGAAGTTATCTGGTTCTTCCAGTGTTAATGGTAGAACCACCTGTCCCATCGGCATCATCGAGGGACCAGGAATTATCCAATAAAATGGATGAATTATGGGTTTGATTTTCGAATGAGGAATCTGCATCTCATCCAGTGCTTTGATCAATAAATTGTCCAAGGAACTGCTCCCGTCGATTAGCACTCTTTCAACTCAAGCATTACTAATAATTGGGGTAATGACCAAAGGCAGTCTCAATGGTCTCATAAGCCCAATAGGACAATCAGCTCGATCAAAAGTCAAAGGGGTTTCTGACCAACGGAGATATTGAGGTTCACCAAGGGGAGCCTCCACTTCATTTACCTCATGGTAAAATGTTTTAAACTGACACTTAGAAGCAAAAGAGGAGGAACCTCCAAAAATAACATTGACATGGTGTAACAGCCCAAATTTGGGACTGAAAAGACTACTTTTCATAAAATCGTGCATGGATGTATCTACATGGTTATAGCCAAATCTCTCCAATCAAATTTGTCTCTTTAGCCCGAAAATCTCAAACTCGTATCCGTTGACCCAAATTCAGATCAGAATGCACTGATGTTATCCTCAAAGTGCCCTGAGAATAAAGTTCTTCAGGAGTTAATCCAGATTCAATCCTCATCGGCTCAAATCTCTCGTCTCTTCTATTTTCGAAATCAGAAATACTCTAAATTACCCTGAAATTTTGGAATGCCGATTTATCAAATTCCGGACCAGATTCCCACCAAATTATCTCTGGAATACGATCAAGGGTATGCCAATACCTTAATCCAAAAAGTTGGCATCAGAATTCCATCTCTAAGATCATTTTCACAATTTAGTCCAGATTCATCGCGACTTAGTCCTTTTCAGATTCAAAAACCAACAAAAACCCTAAAAGTCGCATTTCAACTCCAAATCTCAATCTGATTCAGGGAACACCTCCCAAATGCTATTCTAAACAAAGTTCTCTACATCGACGATCTCAGAATCTCACTCTAAGGTATCGAAATCATTTCCTGAAAAAGGCGAAACCCTAATTACCCTGATTACCCTAATCGCCGTTTTCGTTTTCGTTTCAGATTGAATCAAAACCCTGTAAACTCCAGATTGTTTGCCCCATTTTATCTTTGATGCATGCATAATTGGGATTCACATTATTATGAATTTTAGATACAAAGCAAAACCATTTTACACATGAAATAATATTTATTTTAATTAGGAAATGCATTTTGGAATATTGAAAATACTTAATTAAGCATGAGAAATAGCTCTAAAATTAAGAAGTATATTTTGAAAATTCCAAGAAACCAGAAATGAGCAGGATTTAGCTTTGGCCCTTTTGCATTTCAGTCCTCCTAATTTTTATTAATTGAAAATGAGCCCAAAAATGCATATAAATGAGTTCTTATGAGAAATTACTAGTTTAACCCTCACTTTTCCACTGCACAAATAGTGTTAAGACCATATTAGCCCTGCTGGATCAATTACACATCACCACCAACTCTCTACTGTAGAAAACTCCACGTATGTCCTTGCATGTATAGTCTTTGCAGCAGATTTTTTCTTCACACAACTTCATCTCCAGCAGAAAAGCTCTGTAGAATGGTAGATATTTGAGTCAGAGAGCCAATGCATCTGAGAGAGCTGCATTTCGATCAAGAAATGCACATAAAATGATAAAGGGGGTAATTGCTGCTGATTCTGGCCGCGACCAGGGCATGTTCCAGCGTCAGCCCGAGTGGCATTGGCCCTTCTTCGTCGTCTCCGGCCGTTTACAGTGAGTACAACTTTGTCAAACTTGTAGGGTTTAGTCTCTTGCACATGTTTTCCTTTGGAAGCATCGTCATCCGATCATTGGATCGCCCAATCTCGCCATGCCAAAGTTTGTTTGCCGTCGACCATCCTCGGGAAAGTCGCCTCTCCGGCCATCTTTTGCCCGATACGAGTTCACCATTGAGTTCCCCACACCCCGAAACCCCCAGGTACCAAATGGGAGCCGCTCCCGTGGACGAAACGCAAGAAACCGTCGCCGGCCGTGTCTTCTTCACCGTCGCCGGCTATCTCGCCGTTCGTCGTCTTTCCGGCCGCCATTGTTGACCACCGAGCGGCTACACCACCTGCTGAACCTCCTCCACCGATCCCTAGCTTCTCCCGGCCATCCCACAGCTCCAACGGAGCTCCCACCGAAGCCCCATGTCGCCGGCCGGCCGTGCGCCTCGCCGTCGCGCCGTGAGCCGCCTTCGTCGCCTCTTCTCGGCCGTGCTACCTTCCACGCCACCTTCTCCTCCGAGTCCAAGCATCAAACAGCCAGCCCATAGCCTCCAGCACCCTTGCACTCGTCGCCGGCCAGCTGTACGCCGTGGACGCGTCCAATGTCTCGGGATGACATTGCTACAGTACTGTATACAGTGTTTCCAATGTCAGCCCTTTTGACATGCTATGTCGTTCTATGTCTTCTGGACACCCGATCGAAGACCCGATCGCGTCACTATGTTCGCATTGCTGCCTACTTTCAATGTCGTGCAGGATGATTCCTCATCCGAAGCCCGGATCTCAAATCCGCTGTATAAGCTCGTATCGTTCCCCCGCGGCCCAATTTTATCGAATTATTGTAGAAGTGTCCGATCGCCAATCCGTCTTCGCCATCAGATCTGTCTCACTCTAAAACTTCCAGATATATAATTTTTCCTCAGATCCGACCCTCGGATCTGAATATCATCACTTTTGGACTTAGGAATTGCCCATTTTGCCCCGAAATCCCGACAAAAGTGGATTTTCTCCATTCGAACTCCGAATCCAGATCCGTCCGAAGCATCTTACTACAAAATTGACTCTAATACATATTCTCCTTTTATCATCCCTCCAGATTACAGTCCTAAAGTTCCGTTTCAGCACTCTCGGCCATTTTTCGAAAACGAATCCGTTCCGATTACCCTAAATACCCTATTTCCGGAATCTCGCCGATTCAACCTCGATCAAACCCGATTCTCAAGTCCCAGCATTTAGACATGTTATAATTCAAATATCGCATCTTATAGTCGCATGCATGTTTAATTGATAGATTGATTTTGTGTGTTTATCGCGTTTAGAAGATCGTCCGTTCCAAGCGCGGAGATCAGTTGATTGAAGACCTCGCAGAAGACCCTGTCGCGGGAAAGCAAGGCAAGTCATGCTTTGATCATCTTGATCCCATATTTTATACCTTGCTATGAATACCTTGGTAATAGAGATTAATGCATGTGATGAATTGAGATATCTTGCTAAGACAGCATTGGATTGGAATATAAAGAAATATGATAAGTTATGTGGTGATAGAACAGGTTAGAGCATGTGAATAGAAATATGATTAGGCACATGAAATATGATGAGGTGTGAGCCAAAACCTCCTATATATGTAATTATGTACGGTTGTGAAGATGTGTTTTATGAAAGGATAGTGTGTAGAACCAATAGTGAGGATGGTTTGGATGGTGGGCGTTGCGGGCGCGGAGGGTTTGTGGTTTGGTTGACCTCACTAGCGGTTCATAAGGACGAGAACCTTGTGTTGTGATTCTGTGCGGCATGAAAACGTGCTAACCACTCGCCTGGTATGGGACAGGCACAACGTCATGACTTTCTTGATATTAACTTTTCCCTGCAATGGTTTATTGGTCCAGTTTCCTGTGTGGGAACTGGTGGGCCACAGAGGGCCACGAGTGGAACTACGCCCTACGCCTGGAGTTCGGGTCGTGCGCGACCGAATCCAAGAAAGGCTATGTGTCTTGCGAGAACATAGGCCAAGGCTAGGGAGTAAGGCAGTGGGGAGGACCCACAACGGTAAAAAGGACTTTACGCGAGCTCGCCAGCTATCATGTTGTAGGGAGTACCTACCTTGATAAGGGGGCCGGTACTGTCTGGACCTTACGCGTGCTTGCCAGCTATCATGTTGTAGGGAGTACCTACCTTGATTGTGGAAGCCGGTATTGTCTATATATCGGGCAGGGAACTGTTAATGCTAGGTCAGTAAACTGTTGTGTGATCTCGACCTTGTCACATGCGTATAAGCCGCATGAAATGGATCAGAGGTTGGTCCGACGTAAAAGTCGAGGTCTCGTAGTGGGTAAATTGGTACACCTCTGCAGAGTGTAAAAACGTATTCGAATACTCCAAGCTCCCGGGTTTTATAGGAGCCTGTCGTAGAGGGGTTGTCCCTCGTCTAAGCGAGTACACGGAGAGCGCCGTGGACCTAGATGTCAAAGAAGAGTCGATTCCACCAGAGTTCCGAAGATCGTCGTCCTACAATCCACTTCTTGCTGTGGGTTGTGGTTTAGTTTCCGTTGCATAGGTTTTGGTTTAAATACTCTGTTTATTTAAGCCGTTTCGGCTCTTGTAATAATTTATTTGTAATAAGGCTGTCAAGTCACCTTGCTGATGCTCATGTATTTCTGTTACAATGTGATGCTCCTGTGCTTGACTCCTCCTGGGCAGTCAAGGGTGTGTGTATGGGTCTAGCTGCAGAGAGCTGGATCCCCACAGGAGTGGTCATAGCCCTGAGCGGGGCGTGACACATGGTTTTGGGGTACCTCGTAGGATATCTCTTCGTCTCCATCGGCATCTCTAAGTCCTCATGCCTGATCTTTTTGCAACGAGGTTGGCATCGGTCCAATCCCTAGGTACAAGTCGTCTAGTTGCTTCAACCAATTCCGACAGTTCTTGAGATCGTGTCCCAAAGAGTTGTGGAACTGACACTACTTCTTGTTTCCCTGCGGGTTAGTCTATTTTCCCCACTGGTCGCTATCACGGCCAACAGAAGAGGTTTTATTCTTGAATGGAAACTTGTTACCTTTTCCTGGTGGTGGCTTCTCTGCTACGGCGACCTCCCGGTATTCTCCAGTCTGGTTTTTTCTTGGACTTCTTTGATTTTCCACCTGATAATGATTCCGGCTTCTTTCTTGAATCCTCCTTCTTAACGTCATTAAGACCTGGCTAAGGCAGTAAATTTCCCTTATCCACCATCCTATTCCATTCCACGGCTTCAGCCGCATCGGAATAGCGGTTAGCCATGTCAAAGAGATCGGCTACTGACCGAGCGGGGTGGTAAGTAGATTTTCGGTAAACCTCTGATACCGCACGGCATGTTTAAATGCCCTAATAACGGAGTTGTCATATATATCTGGATATCTGGGATGGTATTCCTCACTCCGACAAATCTCTTGACAAACTGCCGAAGAGTCTCAGTAGAAGTCTGGCGTAGACGATGGAGATCGTCTTCTTTGCCCGGCTTCTGGTAGCAGTTCTGGATATTGTTGAGTATAGCGTCACACAGCATTTCCCAGTTATAAATTGAACCCTCTGGTTGATTGAACAACCAGGTTCTCGCTGGCCCTTCGAGGACCATCAGCAAGTAATTTGCCATGACGCGATCATCCCCACCCGCTGCTTGAATAGCGGTAATGTAGATCTGAAGGAATTCAGATGGATTATGAGTTCTATCAATTCTCTCAATCATTCCAGGCTTGAACTTATCTGGCCAAACCACCGCACGGAGGCCTGGCGAAAAAGCTTTGCAGCCAACATAGGAACTACGGAGAGTTCTGCGGCTCTGAGCTTGATCGTGGGCAAACGCACCCTGAGGGGATACGCCTCACGGTCCCAGACGAGAACGGACAGGAACGCGATCGTGATCGCGGGAATTTCCAACTCGCCTGGCTTTGTCGTGCCGATCTGATCCTAGTGGTAATCGATTACGCCTACCATGACTAGAGAAAGAGTACTCCCTCTCATGGGAGCCAATTGTAGACCGGGATGAAGTCGATTTGTCTGCGTCTTCGACATTGGGAGGAGGGTTACGCAGGACATCGGCAATAGAATGAAGTCACCCATGCGTACTCCTCCTTGGTGCGCTAGGTGTTACCGTTTCCTCAACTGCCGGTGGATAACCCGGGGCTAAAGAAGTCGTCTGGTCGCATCAACGACAATGAGGACGATGGAAGGAACTTGGAGCGGTATCATAAAGAGATTGCGCCATTTGCAAAGCTTCCTTTGCAGTCCTGTGAAGCTTGTTGTCACGTTGCTCGTGATCTTGATCCTCCTTTTGCTTGTGCTCTTGTTCGTCCTTTTGCCTACGATCTTGTTCCTCCCTAGCAACTTGCTGCTCAGGAGTTTCCTCCGATAACGCAGCAAATTCTTGGGGGAGCGAGGTCGCAGAAGGAGAAAACATATCTGTTTGTTCCAAATCGGATTTGAAATCAAAGAGAGACTGAAGGTTATTTGGATCAAACCTCCCAAGACTAAGCTCTATGTTGGCATCGTCCACATACTCAACAGTGATGTGTTGCGGTACATATTCAGCCTCCAAGGTGGCAGAACTCACATGGGGCTCATGGTCTATCTTCTTTGTCTCCTGGTCAATGGACAAGACTTGAGTCAGAGAAGACACATCCTCAGGATGTTCCTCAGGAACATCTTCATGATCAACCTCTTCCATTAGAACGAGATCACTAGGTGAGGTCATTCAGACATAGGCATAGTCGTCGAGATCGAAGTCATTCTCAGAATCATATGCCGCAGACATGACTTACCAAATCTGCTGATAGAAAAAGAACACCTTGAGAAAGGCCCCACGGTGGGCGCCAGCTGTCGACAATTTGGACTCAGGGTCTGATACCACCTAAAACGGGGCCTCGCAAGCGGACGAGGTCGCATTAGAGGGTGAATATGTCGTTCTCTCCCAAAGGACTAGAAGAGGGCAAAATGTGTTTAACTAAATCCAAATCAAACAAATCAAACAAAATCGCAACAAGGGAAACGGGATAGTCTACCTCGACTCACCTCACCAGCAGATACACAACTAGCGGAAAACTCTGCAATCGTGTCCCAAGCGAGCGGTGTACAATTGCACAAGACCAGGGGAAAACAGCTTTAAACTTAATTTCTCTCAAGAACAACGCAAAAGATTAATTTCAAAGTTCACCACTGCTGAAACTAACTCAAGCTTAACAACTAAGATCAGTGTAGGTGTTAATTCAAATTACCGAAATTGAGAATTTCAAATCAAATCCACTCCCACCACACAGACAATAATCAACTCAAACATGTAACTAGCAATTCCAAAATAATGATAGCCATGAATTCTACTGCACAGCGAAACTTAATTCTCAACAATCAACAGCACTAGACTACACTGGAATCAAGCAAAATCATAGACAGAATCACAAGACAGACAGAGATATCGTCTGGACAGTAGCACAGCATCATTATGCAAACACCACAATCATGAAAATACAACTAACTGGAATTTACTCAAGCATTAAACTGATCATCTGTTTATATACAAGCATCACAGGAAACAGTTTAGGGGGAGAAGAGAAGGGGATTTGAGAGGAAAAATCGATCACTGAAGGTGTGTTGATGAAGCTGTCGATGAAGAATTCATGGCTGTAGACTACAGAGAGGTCGATGAAGACGTGGTCGTCGTTGAAGCTGCAGTAGCTCGAGGTTGAAGAAGGGGATGAAGAAGTCGATGAAGCTGGAGGTCGAAGCGGTTGTTGAGGTCACGGTCCTTGGCCGTGGAGGAAGAGGAGGTTGCTGGAGTTGAGGAAGGAGATGAAGCCGGCTTGCGTGGAGGAGGCGGCGACACTGGATTGAGATCGCGGAGGCGGAGACGCGCGGTAGTTCGGCGACGTGGTCGGCCGAGGGAGTCGCAAGAGTCGGCGGCTAGCAAGAGGAAATGGAGGTGCGCTGGGTGTGGCTCCGGCGATTGGTGAAGAGGAGGCGGCAGATTCGGGCGCTGGAGGAGATCGGCCAGCGAGTGGAGGAGGCGGTCCGGACGCGATTGGCGGAGGGATCTCGGGTGGCGGCGGCGTCGGATCGGTGGAGAAGGTGGATCTGGCGAGGCGGCATTGTGGCGGCGGCTTTGGTGCTGTAGTGGAGCAAAGGCGGCGTGGAGGGAGGAGACACCGCCGGCGTATGGCCCGGCTGGCGGCGGCGAGGTGGACGGAGGTGTGGAGGAAGATTTGGGGGAGACAGAAAAGAAGGTAAGAAAATAAAAACTGGGCTCAACTCCTCTGGTGGCCGGCGGCTAGGGTTAAAAACCCCCAATTTGGCATTTTTCAATTATGGCCTTGAAGTTCTGAAAATTTAGAAATGGGACCTCGCGGCTAGGGTTTTGGATTCCGGGCCCCCGAAGACTCTGATTTCGGTGCGGTCAGATCCTACGCGTTCGCGAGAACAAGTACTTCCATTAGGAATCGTCCGATGGCCAGATTAAGTCGAGGACGTGTGTCCGCTAGCCAAAAGTCCATCCAATCCTCGCCGACCTGCGATAAAAATTGGAAAAATGAGTAATCCGGTCGGTTTGGCGATTAATCTAGAATAATCTAGGCTTATACCAAAGTAAATGACTAATATGTGCGAAAGCATGAGGAGAATGTACAGAATAATAAGGTAAATCGAATAAATATCAGGGTCCCCTATCGATCTTACGCAGATTTGTGAGTTGTATATGAGACCTTTCAATGTGCCCTCAGGTAATATAGGATAAGCAATGAAAATAGGGACACAAAGATTTATACAGGTTCGGGCCCTCAATGGTGAGAGTAATAGCCCTACGTCCTGTTGTGTTTTCACTTTGTATGAGAAAAGAGTTTACCAGGAGAAGAGATTATCACAGGTGATAGTCTCTTCTTATACTTTTGTCTAACTAACTATTTCTAAGTCTTCAAAAGTTGTTGGTTATTCTCTTGAGCGTTCCCCCCTTACATCGTGCACAACTACCCTTTTATACTGAAGGAAAGGACGCCAATGCAAAGCAGTTCTTGGACAATTGCCATAACGTAGTTTGTATAAATGCACCCATCCTCTTCGCCAGTTGAGCACGTGCAATCATAGATAACCGCACATGTTAACTCCCTAGCGGTTTTCTTCTCACATGGTAGAAGTCATCTTGATCCTGGGGACGTGTCTAGTAAAAGCTTAAACACCCCCAAGTTATCTTGGTCTCGTATAGTCAGCGATCTTCTGACAACGCATTTCCTGCGACCTCATGATCGCGCAATGTCGTGGTATTGCGAATACCTTGGCAGGTTTCGTGGACGATCCTAGCGAAGAGAACGCAACGCGGGTTGACCGGGTGACCGGTCCTCCCCCGCCGGACAAACACAAGAAGTGACACCAGGATTTATACAGGTTCGAGTCCTGGTGGGGGCCCTAGTCCTGTCGGTGTGCTCCCGACCGGAGTCAGCTGGGGAGGCTCCCTTGGGGGAGAGGCTTCCGGAGCACACCTATGAGTTTTGGATACTTAGCAATAATGAATGACTTGTCTTTACAACAGGGGGTACAAGGGCTATTTATAGCCCCAACAAGAAGCAAAAAAGACTAAACTACCCCGGACGCTACCGTCGGATTGAGGGGTAGCAATGTCCTTCTCCCGGTCAGACGCCTTGGATGCTTGACAGGTGGTCGCTGATTCCCGAGGCGCTCCTCGCGTGACCTGCACGTGATCAAGAACCAAAGACTTTACCTTTAGAAGGGCGACAATGCCCGGGACATGCGGCGGAGGCAATGTCCCCGGGCAAAAGGCGGCGCCCGAGACCGGCACCGGAGGCCAGGTCCCCGGGCAAAAGGCGGCGCCCGGGGCAGGCACAGGAGGCCACGTCCCCAGGCGGAAGGCGGCGCCGGGGGTAGGCACCGGAGGCCACGTCCTGGGAGCCAAAAGGCGGCGCCCAGGGCAAGCACCGGAGGCCACGTCTCCGGGCCAAAGGCGGCGCCCGGGACATGCCCCGGAGGCAATGTCCCCGGGCGAAAGGCGGCGCCCGGGGCAGGCACCGGAGGCCACATCCCCGGGCGGAAGGCGGCGCCCGGGACATGTCATGGAGGGCAATGTCCCCGGGCCAAAGGCGGCGCTCGGGACCGACACCGGAGGCCAGGTCCCCGGGCGCAAGGCGGCGCCCGGGACATGTCCCGGAGGGCAATGTCCCCGGGCGAAAGGCGGCGCCCGGGACCGGCATCGGAGGCCAGGTCCTCGGGCAAAAGGCGGCACCCGGGGCAGGCACCGGAGGCCACGTCCCCAGGCGAATGGCGGCACCCGGGACCGGCACAGGAGGCCAGGTCCCCGGGTGAATGTGACGCAACTTACCTAGGCTTAGGCTCGCGGAGATTTCCCCCAACACGCAAGTACTGCAACCATAAACTGGCTCCGTGTCCGCAACCCCTTAATGTACAGGAAGCTATCTGCCTACGACCATAGTGGTTTCTAAGACACACAGACACATATTAGATTCGAACCTGACTTGAACCTGATATATGTTAAGTAAACTAGCTTGGGTGATAATCCTCGTCAGTAACCCCTAGGTCACCTTGGTTGCGCATAGTCTGCGACCTCATGATTGCGCAAGATCTACGACCATAGACTGGTTCTGCACCCATGACCTTCTGGTATACAGGAAGTTGCTTCTGTGACCATACTACATGCTAAAGCACAGGTTTATGTATCATATCCGAAATATCTTGAATATGATATAAATAACTAGCTCGGGTGATAATCCTCATCAAATCTATTAGGGTAAGTTAGTGTCCGAGTCTATTACATTGAGGTTATTAAGTCTGATACATATTCATACGATTGGACTATAAATACTTTGTAAAAGTTCTAGTTTAGATCATCGAGTCTAGATTGAACTTATTTAAGTCTTAGACACTTATAGTTCATCAATGTAGGCGATTGCGTCCTAACGTTCGACGTGTAAATATCTCTCTTTGAAATAAAGAGCGTGCTATCTTTTGAATTGTGTTTAGATCAACCTTTGGATTCGGTAATTCCAAGTAAGATCCCGTAATTCCGCATATTAGTATTTGATCGAGTATAGTCAAAGCCCGTCTATACTTCAATCAGAGCGATCAGCATTAGAGCGGATCTAGTGCAATTTTGGTCTAGGTCTTAATCTGATCTTGGTATCAGAGCAGCTATCCTACCCTGTGGATGGTGAAGACTCGCAAGGGTTACAAAACCTCCGATGAAAATCCAGGTGATCAACCGACGGTTCCTACAGTCGCGTTTTCGAAGATGTCTGACGATACCTCCCACTAGCACAAAAAAGCTTTCTTTTAACGGTTCAAAACACACTTCTACTACGGTTTTCATACCATTAGTGACAGGCATAATAGAACAAGACTAGCACTATTCCAACGGTAAATAACCGTTAGAATAAGTGCAATATTCTAACAGTTTTTTCTAAGAGAACCATTAGAAAAACATAACATAGTCTAACGGTTAACTAGTACTATCCGTTAGAACATTTCAATATTTTCTAACGGTTCAGAACATTATACCGTTAGACGATATCACAATTTTCTAACGATTAGTTTTTAGATCACCATTAGAAGATATTACTCTGTTCTAATGGTTCTTCCATGTTAACCGTTAGAGCATAACAAAATTTTCTAATGGTTGTTTAGGAGTATACCATTAGAAAATTGTAAGTTTTTCTAACGATATACTTCTAAACAACCGTTACAAAATTTGTTATTTTCTAACATTGCAGTACTAGTTACCGTTAGAAGATGATATTATTTTCTATCGGATAGTTGTAGTGAACTGTTAGAAAATGTTGTTGTCTTCTAACTTTCTTTTTTATTTAGCCATTAGAAAAAGCTTGGATACACAATACAGTACAGATACAAAAAAGGTACATTCACAAATATACATTAAACAGATTAACACATTGGACAGTTATACACATTTATTCACACATTCAATTTATTCACATACTAACCAATACAAATACAAAAAACCCCAATTCACAGAGAGTAGAGGAAAAAGAGAAAAATTACAACAAGTGAGCTAAGCTAGTCATGGCGGTTGGTTGCGCGCCACTTCGTCCATCACATATTGAGCCCAAATTTGTCGCATCTCTCTAATGTTTGTATTATTGTATTTGTCTTTAGACATGGCGGTCTGCAAACATGTGTGAATACTCACTAATTAACTTCCTAGTTTTGAACATGACATCCAATTTTCAAATTTGATTTAGCTAAAATGCTTACCTAAGGGAATTGGGCAAAGTTTGTCTTGACTAGGTCATACATGTACCGCAGCACATAAAACCCACATTGCCACGAGGCTGGCTGGTGATGGCACTAAGATAATTGCATATGCAAAGACATGTTAGCTATTCTTTCCATAAACTAATTAAGCATAAACTAAAAGACTCGTGAGTAGTTCCATCCTTACTAATTACCTCATATTCTTTCCAAGAAATTCGGGAGGCCTCTGGTGCGTCATGCCTCCCTCCAGTGGACATGTAATTTTTGAAAGCCCTGCATTTCAGTTAGCATTTCCGGTTAATATGTTATCATTAGCTAGTGAGGTCAAAATTTAAATCAAACATGTTACTTACGCGTCCATATTCCCCTTGATCACGTATTCGTTCGATAACCTATCGTGCATCGAATCGAGGTAGTACACCTCATTCCTCCACGGACAGATTACGAGGAGGACCCAGTGGCCCCTACATTGTACGTAAAAGAGAACTGCTAGCTTAAAGTATATGTCAGCTGTAACATACAATATTGAGTTAAATTAGTAGGAAATGCACTAACCTTTGGTGCTACAGCACTAGAATGAACTTCCTGTCCTGCTGCGCCATCAGCACCCTTGATATGTACTGCTCCGCGTGTGTTGCGTCCTGCTCTAGCATCTTGAGGCTTATTTTCTCTAGGTCGAGGAAACATACCTTTCGGCGTTCCTGTTTGATGTCATCGCCGGCGTGAACTAAGCTCTGTGGGCGAGGCGATCCCTTGGGGCCCTCCGCTTCGGTATTGTAGGCCCTGAGGAGGTAATTTGTCCGCCTCTCATCTCGGATGAGGGCAGGACTGTTCCCAGAAGACCAGTTAGAAAGCACAGAGCAAAGGTATAAGGTTTCGGTGTCGAAATCACGTAGCATTGTTGTAGTCCAGGGTGTTGTCCACCATGGACTTTATCTCCCAAGCCGGATGAGCCCTTTCACACAGGGGGCTCACCCGATTCTTCACGAAGTCGCGTATGATGTCGCGAGCCGTTAGTCCTTGTTCGACTAGGTGAAGAATCACCTCGGCATGCTTCATGAACTCGGCATTCATGGCTGGGAGGGTACCAACTCGCTCGGCTTCTCTCAAACCACAACCATCTCTCAGACGGAGGGGTGCAGTAGAACCACTTCTGGTGCCACCCGTGCACTGAATCTCATAGGGGTGGAAAGGGATACTCTTTCTTCTCCCTTATCCGGAAGTATATACATCCAGCGGCGTTGGAGCTCTTTGACCACGCCGAATAATAGAAGCGCCGGAAGAGATCCACACTGGGATACACTCCGACATAAGCCTCGCACAGATGCTGGAACACCGCCAGAATCAGGATTGCATTCGGGTGGAGATTTATCAATTCCAACCCGTAATGCTCTAGAATATCCTTCAGGAACCGACTCTCAGGGAATCGAAACCCGCATCGAAGGTACGCTTCAAAAGCCACCAGTTCGCCCTGTCCGACGACTGAGGTTTCTTGGTCCTTCTCCGCGGGCCGCCAGTTGATTAGCAGCCGCGGAGGAAGGATCTCTTCCTTCTCCAACGCCAGAAGACTTTCCTCGGAGTGGTGGACCGATCGGCTCCAAGACGCCATTTCTTGTGAGAGATCTTAATGAAAGTTGGCAACTTTGGGGAAGACGGAGGTAGAGAACAAAGAGGGTTTTTGTGTGGCGGAAGTTCTAAAGACAGGGTTTTCGGCTGTGTGGCTTCTTCGAGAAGCTATCTGCTCCTTTTATAGACCCGAGGAGGCGCACTACTGTGAGTAACGTTCCACTCAAACGTTCCAATTAATATTCTATTCATTTCCCATAATGGATACTCTCTCTGGCGGACCCGTTAAGCGTTCCCTGTACCGGATGTGAAACGAAAAGACTTCTTTGTTTCGGATTTGAGGGTGCGAAAAACGTGAAAAATTCTACAAGGATTTTTGGAGGATTTTTCCTTCATGTTTCTTGTAAATTTTCGCGAAATGATCATGAAGGTATCCTATAACCCAGTTATTGGACATATGGATATTTTTTGAACGGGTTACTGCGTAATCAGAATTATGTCTCGGACTGAGCTTCGATTCTAATCGAAGTGACGGTCTGATCGAGTTTCGATTTTGATCGCAGTAATCTTTCAAATCGAACTTCGGTTCTAACCGCGGCTTTAAGTCTGATCGCAGTATCAATACTAGTCGTGGTGCAAGGTTAAAATGCGATTCTGGTCGCAGAATCGAAATTTGCCTGTGTATGAGTGGTCATAAAAGACAGTGCTTATGGCCATATTTTCGCACAGAAGTTGTAAAGAATATTCATATGATATGAAGAAAAAGAAAGCTTTATTTCTGACATTCTTTACATACAAAAGGGATACCGGCGACCAAAGCGTCGACCTGATCCGAAAGTAGTTTGTAAAGTTCTCCTAGGGACATGTTGTTATCAGTAGGACCTACACTGACAACCCCTAGAGAACTAGCAACTAATCTAAGCCTATCTACATCGTCCCTGACAAAAGACGCACTACTATCCCTAATCAAGTCGGAGAGTTCTCGCTGTTGCTGAGTGTGATCCCTCTCCCGACGGAACTGGTGCGCCTCTTCACGGGATCTTTCAAAACATTCTGCCAGGTGCAGAATCACCGAAGACATCTCTTCGGTCTTCTTCTCCAGAGCCTCTTTTTCCCCTTGGAGAGTCTGTCCGAAGGGGGGAGGCGGGATCTCAGCAGGCTAGTCGCTGGGGCCTCCAATCTCCTACATTTGCAAGAGTTAGTCACACTAACTATAACAACAAGCAAAAGGAGATAGGGATTATTACCTGTCCCTGTACGTGATAGGTTGATATAGGCATCCTGGAAAGTAGATCACCCGATAAAATTCGAGGATCATCGTATGGTGGAAGTGCGACCTTCTCACTATGAGATTGCTTCCTCAACACAAGTTGAGGATCATCTGGTCGTGAGAGAGCTGTTTGCCTACCAGAAAATTGATCATTCGAACAAAAATGGGGAGTATTGGGATGAAATGGAGAAAACTGAGAAGAACGTCCCTCCAAAGGTGGAGATGAAAGTTCAACCTGCCGAGATGCATGGATAGGAAGAACTAGAGGAACAGAAGGAAGAAAGAACGATGATGCGTCTTTCACCTTTGTTCTGCTGGAGGATCCCTCGTCAACCTTGGGTTTCTTCCTTGAAGGAGATGGATCTTCGGGCATCTGTGGCTCTTGCTCGAAGATTTCAACCTCATCACTCTCAATCTCGATGATGTTATGGTCTGCCATCGGGAGATGTATGAGAAGAAGAATGAAGGTAGCTTCAAAGGAAACTTAGCCGAGAGAAGTTGTGGAGCTTTGTAATTCGAAGGTTTCGGTATTTATAGCTGCCAGGGTGACGGTTCGCTTTCCGAACGCCTCGAGTTTTTAAAAAAAGCATTTACAATTTCACCTCGGGTTAAAATATGTTTCAACAGTGCCATCATTACCCGTCACATACTACCCAGAGCCCATCTCGGGGAACCAACCGTCACACTTAGTGCGCCACTAAGTGGGAAATTTGAAGCGTCGGGTTAAAAATCCGATGCATGTCTTAAAAATTCGAAGTAAACACGTCCCTTCGTTCTCTTCGAATTTGGGGGCTAGCTGACGAGGATTGACACCCGAGTCAGTTCAAATAAATACGCGACTGGTTCAAGATAGATTCGAACCAGACACGCGCCTGGTGGTGCGAACTCAAGTAAATCTGAGAAGCACAAGCTCGAGGTCGCAAGCTTTACGCGATCAGACCGCAGCTAGTGCGCGGTCAGTAGTTTGTATGTTATACGCGAACAGAAGGCTGTAGATGTTGCGTGGTCAGCCAACATCGCGCGGTCAGAGCATTTTCGACCAGGGTACGTGGGATTAATCTGCCCTCGTAGTAGGATATCCCAAGTATCCTTAAAGATTCTTCCACGTAAGGAGGCAACCGTCGGGAGGTTAATATGTGTGGTTATCCACGAATAACACGTGTTAAACCTGCGTGGGAGTTAAGAGCAGTTGACGAAACCGCATCCAAGCGCCCTTTCGACCAGTATAAAGGAGCAGCCCGATGCGTCAAACAGGGGAGAGAGAACATCTCATCCAGAGATCAACTGATCGAACAACCAACTTGAAGACAATAGCCTAGATTAGATAGCTTCCATAAGCCTTCCAGGCTTCATCTTGTACAATCATATAGGGAAAATCTTCGCCTGTGAAGATCTTTTCGGCACTTTGTAAATCCTTTTACTATACATAGTGAACTCCCAACAGGACGTAGGGCTATTACTCTCACCATCGAGGGCCCGAACTTGTATAAACTTCTCTGTGCTCCAGTTCTCCATAATTCTACATACCTTCCCGGAGGGACACCCTGAAAGGTCTTACGAACTACAAATTTTGCATAAGTTCGGCTAAGGACCCCGAGTCCGAATCGTCGCCAAAACTGACGAAGAGTTTCGGTCGAAGTTTGCCGTAGTCAATGGAGGTCGTCCTCTTTTACCAGCTTCTAATAATAATTTTGGAAATTGTTGAGGATGGCATCGCACAACATTTCCCAGTTATAGATTGAACCCTCAGATTGATTGAACAACTAGGTTCTTGCCGGTCCTTCGAGAACTGTAGGCAGATAGTTGGCCATGACCCGATCATCGCCGCCTGCTGTCTGAATGGCAGTGATGTAGATTTGGAGGAACTGGGATGGATTCTGAGTTCCATCAAACCTCTCTATGGCCCTTGGTTTAAACTTGTCTGGCCAAAGGACCGCACGAAGGCCGGGCGAGAAAGCTTTTCAACCAACATAAGGACCATGAATAGACCTGTGACTCTCGACCTGGTCATGGGCGACCTCACGCAAAGGAGAGGTCACTCGTGGTCCCAAGCGAGAGTGGTCGGGAATTCGTTCCCTATCCCGAGAATCCTTCGCCCGTCTGGCTTTGTCATGCCAAGACGAGACAGGTGGTGGACGATTCCATCTACTAAAACCAAAGTTAGAGTACTCTCGATCATGGGAACGTGTCGCTGACCGGGAAGAGGCTGTTGGGGTCGCCTCAGATGTGACCTCATCCAACCTCTCCACCAGGATTCTGGCGAAAGCCGGTTTCTACGCATCTATGACCGTAGGAGGAAAATTACGCAGGACCTCCGCGATAGATCGAAGCCGGCCATGCGTACTTCTCCTAGGGGCACCATGTGTTACTGTTTCTTCGTCTGCCGAGAAACGCTCCGGGGGTAAAGACGGTGTCTGGTCGCGTCTGCGACCACGTGATCGACGGGAAGAACTCGGAGCAGCATCGTAACGAGCTTGCGCATTTTGAAGAGCCTCTAGGGAGCGAGGTCACCGATGGAGAAAACATCTCCGTTTGTTCTGAGTCAGACTCAAAATCAAAGAGACGATGGAGGTTATCTGGGTCAAATCTCCCCGGGCTAACCTCCTGGTCAACATCGTTCTTACCCTCAGCAGGGTCGTACGATGGACCGGATTTAACTTCTAATGCATTAAGAACCTCAGTAGGCTTTGGCTCTCCGCCAGTCGCCTCCTGGTCGATGAACATGACCTGAGTGGTCGAGTCGACCTCTGGGACGTCTTCGCCTCCGATTTCCTCCATCGAAACAGGATCACTAGGTGAAGGCATCTGGATGTGGGCATAATCCTCAAGATCGAAGTCATTCTCGGAATCATATGCTCCAGACATGGTTCACCGAACCTCCGGATAGAAATAAGGACACCTTGCCCCATGGTGGGCACCAGCTGTCGATGATTCGGACTCAGGGTCCTTAGTCGAACTTATGCAGAATTTGTGAGTTATGAGGCCTTTCAGGGTGTCCCTCCAGGAAGGGATGACGAGCCAAAGTTGGTTGGAGCATGGAAAGATTTATACAGGTTCGGCCCTCGATGGTGGGAGTAATATCCTTACATCCTGTTGGGATTTCACTATATGTAGGAAAGAGATTACAAAGTCATGGAAAAGATCATCACAGGCGAAGATCTTTTCCGTGTGATTATGTAAAACAATGCTAAAACTAGCCTATGGAAACTTGTCGATGTTGATCTGTTCTCAATGTCCAGTCCTCTTGTCTGGTGCATTTGCTCACCCTTTTATACCGGTCGAAAGGGCGCCAATACACAACGGCTTCGAACAGTTGCTCGGGTGCAGTTTTAGCAACTGCACTTAACTTCCACACAGGCTTAACACGTACAATTAAGGAATAACCACACACATTAACCTCCTGGTAGTTGTCTTCAAACGTGGAAGAATCCTCAGGATACTCAGAATATGCTCGTTGTAGGGCATAAGCAACCCCGAGTCACCCTGGTCGAAAATAGTCTATGACCTTTTGACCGCGCATTGTCCGCAATCAGTTGGTCGCGTACTATCTGTGACCTCCTGTTCGTGCATCGCCTACGGACTTCTGACCGTGCACCATCTGTGGCCTGATTGCGTAAAGCCTGCGACCATGTGTCCGCGCTTCTCAGGCCAGCTGACATCATACCAATGGACACTTACCTAGTTCGAATCTTTCTTCTCCCAGGCGTGCATTTATTCTGAACTAGCTTGGGTAACAATCCTCGTCACCTGTCACTGGGCAAACGACAGCGCCCCGGACGGGTCACCGGGGTGCCTGTCACCGGGCAAACGGTGGCGCCCGGGATGGGTCACTGGAGGGCCCCGTCATTGGGCCAAGGGCGGCGCCCGGGACGGGTCACCGGAGGGCCTATCACTGGGCAAACGATAGCGCCCGGGACGGGTCACTGGAGGGCCCTGTCACCAAGCCAGGGGTGGTGCCCAGGACGGGTCACCGGAGGCCCTTGTCCCCGGGCGAATGGCGGCGCCCGGGACGGGACACAGGGGGTGCCTGTCACCGGGCAAACGGCGGCGCCTGGGACGGGTCACCGGGGGTGCCTGTCACTGGGCAAACGGCGGCGCTCGAGACGTGGTCCATGGGGCACTTCTTACTGGGCCAGTGGCGGCGCCCAGGACATAGTCCCGGGGGCACTATCACCGGGATTGATCGAGTGGAGATTTCCCCCGACAGGACTAATATGACACTAGAGATTCAATGACAAGAGCTTTCTGACTAGTGTACGATGTACTTTGATGGCTCACTTGGGCTTCAAGGTGCTACAGCAGGAGTTGTGCTCGTCTCTTCTTATAACAACCAATTCGAACATATAATCGTACTCAATTTTCATGCTACAAACAATGTATAAGAGTACGAAGGTCTTCTAGTAGGACTCTAAGCGACGAAATACCTAGGGATCCAACGACTGCTGGTGAAAGGAGATTCACAGCTGGTGGTGAAAGGAGATTCACAGCTGGTCGTGAACCAAGTTGGGAAAGAATATCAATGTTCTGACCAAAAATGTCTTCATACCTGGTGAAGTGAGGAAAATGAAAAATCATTTTCATGGATTCAAAGTTCAATATATCCCACAAAGAGATAATCTTGTGGTGGATAGATTGGCTCGAATTGGTTCCTCATGATCACCTGTTCTAGAATAAGTGTTTTATGAACACTTGACAAAGCCCTCAATATCTCCCAGAGAAGAGGCATTGAGTGCAAAATCAAATAATACACCCCTAAAGTACAAAATTAGTTTGATAACTCCTATTCGGGATTATTTAACTATGGGGACATTACTCGAACATGAAGTCAAATTAGGTAGAATGATTCACAAAGCACGTATGTATGTTTTGGTCAATGGAGTACTTTATCAGAAAGGTGCTCTCGGTGTATTAATGCATTGTATTTCACAATAGGAAGGAGTTCTTATTTTACATGAAATTCATGAGGACGAGTTTGGTGCTCACGCATCATACCATACGTTGGTCGGGAAAGCCTCTCGACAAGGCTATTACTGGCCAATCACTCCTCAAGATGCTAAGCAGCTGGTAATAGTTTGTGAGTAGTGTCAATTTCATGGTTGGAAAACACATCAACCAACCAATGTATTACAAATGATTCCTTTGTCATAGCCCTTTACAGTATGGGGGCTGGACATTTTGGGACCTCTGCTTAGAGCAGTTGGAAATTATAGATATTTATTCGTTGCTATCAACTTGTTCACCAAGTGGATAGAGGCCGAACTAGTATCAACAATTTCTGCTTTGGCAGCCAAAAAATTCCTCACAAAAAATATCATTACCCATTTTGGCTTCCCTGTTCGCCTTATAACACATAATGGGATGCAGTTCACCAGTGAATTCTTCCAACAATAATACAAGGACTTGGGAATCAAAATCCACTTTGCATCTATAGCACATCCTCAAAGCAATGGAGCGGTTGAACTGTCAACAGACAGATCATCCAAGGCATCAAAAAGAGTGTTTTCAATCACTTTCTTAACTGCTCAGGGGTTTGGGTTGGAAACTCAACTGTCTTTTGGGCTGTTCAAACTACGACCAGCAGAGTTACTGGTGAAACACCATTCTTCCTGGTCTATGGTGCCAAAGCCATGCTTCCACCAGAAATTCACCTTAGTTCTTCAAGAAGGATTCAATGAAAAGCATCAACCAACACAATGACCAGAAATTCACCTTACTTCCTCTTATTGCGGAGGCAAAAGTAGACACAGCCAGGGACACCAACACCTTTGGAGAAGTAAAGTTGGTAGAAAAAAGGAAAAAAGTTCTATAGTGGGCTCTGATCGCACATAAAACGGTGTGATTTTGTAATACCGTAAAGTAGACAGTTGATCATTGAGCACTTGAGAGTCAAATCCACAAGGAACAAGCATATTTGGCTTTCTCGCTTAATGGATCACTGATTAAGTCTAAACGAGTTTTGAGGTTGTTTTTCTACAACTAAGTCTACTACTAAATCTATCAATCTAGGGTTTAAAGCGGTAAATTGCAAGTATGAAATTTAGGGTTTAAAAAAAAGAATGAAAAGCTAGGGTTTCGGGGGTTCCATTTCCATTAGGCGTTATTCTATCCAAGGTCCGAGAATTGCAAGTTAATTTCAATTATTTTCCAAGACAGATTAAGTTGCTAGTACGGTGGTTGGTACAACAGTCAGAGGATCGCTTCCACTATTACGTTTGGCGAGAGTCTCTCTCTTGTTCAGGATCCCGCATCAAAGCGCTAAGGACTCAAGAACTCCCCTAAATTCTTGCTAAGGTTCAACTATTATATTTATTACCAAAACGAGAATTTAGGGTTTAGAGGAAGAAAACATCAGGAAATAACGGCAACACTTAAGATTGAAACCAAGGAAGAATTACGCCTTCCAAATTAGGTCATCCATAACCCTAGAAGGGATCTATTCGCAAAAAGCCATTAAAATACTGGAATAATAAGAATTAAATAAAAAGTTACTTGATTGCTAAAAAATTGAAGTTGTCTTCCTTGCCGGCTTACAAAAGTAGGAAAAAATAGGGAAGGGGGCTCTTCTAAGAAAACTAAACTAAAAAGTAGCTAAAAACTACTACTAAAGCCTAAAGAAAGTATTTCTAATTGAGCCAAAAGTTTTTCTATTTATAGTACATAAGTCATAGAATTAACCAATTACAACTTAAGACTTGTTTAGGAAGAAAACTGACTCAGATTCGGACTATGGAATGCCTTAAACTGACTAACGGGTCTAGGCACACGTCGAACGGACTAACGAGTCTATTTCGGATTCGGGATTCGGGTTTCGGATTTTGGATTCAGATTTCAGATCCAAATCCTTGTTTTTCAGATTTTCAGCATTTTCTTTCTCCACTTTGTTTCCTATCCAAACGATGTCGAAATATCTCCAAATTTGGTATGTTTGTCCCCTGAAACATGATGAACACACGTATGAAAGCAGATTGTAAAAATGTTACAAAAAGATACATAAAATGACATATGAAAGGAATTTTAAGCATGATTTTTGCACGTTTTCAATACAAAACCTAGGGTAAAATTCTACCAAATTAAGACTTATCAAGCTCGACCCCCAGAAATCGCTCGCACAAATGTATGAAGTTGCTCAAGATGATTAACGAATTCGATGCGAAATTCACCAATTTGACATCATAGAATTCTAAGATAGAAGCAAGGAATCAACCAGAGGCAAGATGAAACCCACACAACAAGAAGTTGAAGGATAGAACTATTTCACTGTCTTGTGGATTTGGCTACTTTTCATCCGCCGCCGAGGCCCGATGACCAAGGATCTCTGGTAGGTGGATCATCTTCTTCCTCAAAGTTCCTTTGACATTGATGAAGTGCAATTTGAGAAAATCAACCCAGCCATTGCTTAAGATGAGAAAAGCTTTGAGGATGAAGGAAGTGTTTTTTGCAAAGGAAATTGAAGCGGCGGTCACCAGAGCTCTATCAAAAGAAAAGTACTACGCTCAATCACTCATATGGGTGAATGGAAGCAAGCCGGCCTCTAGCAAGTGAGGAGCGAACCACTCATCTAGAGGCCACATCTCTCACAGTGTCCTCATATGCCAATAGAATGGTGCCCTACAGAAGTGGACGCACACAGTGGCGCCACTGGTGATGATCTCTAATCAACTCTGGAAGCTACTGCTCGTCTGCCAAATCTACGGTTAGCACATATAGGTCAAAATAAGTGAACTAGAACAATATTGAATTACAAGTATACACTCATAAAAAACCGAAAACACAAGATTACATTAAAATAAAAAAAGTCGAAAACAAAGGATAACAATATTGAATAAAGTACACAAAAACCAAAAACACAAGATTACATTAAAATACAAAATTACAACAATTGTGTACAAACACAAGAAAAATAGTAAAAATACAAGTACTGATACTGATGAGGACTAAGACAATTAGTTCTCATGCTTAGTTTTCATTAAACTAAGCAATGATTAATAACTTTGTCGTGGTATCACGGATACCTCGGCAGGTTAGGACGTGCACGGCACGAGTACAACGGCGTGAGCAGATTGAGTTACTGGTCTTCTCCCGCTGGGCAACATAGAAATTGATACAGTGGTTTATACAGGTTCGGGTCCCAGTGGGGGCCCTAGTCCTGTTGGCTCTCTCCGGACGCGAGTCCGCTGGGGAGGTGTGCTCTCGGGGAGAGGTCTCCAAGAGAGCCGGATATTGCGTTAATATAAATGAATTTGAATCCCTGAAAAAGGGTACAAGAGGGGTATATATAGCCCCTAAGAAATACAAAAGACTAAAGAGCCCTCGCTGCAACCGTCGGATGGAAGGGCGCGGACGTCCTTTGGCCAGAGGGACGGCCCGGATGCTTGACACGTGGCGCCGTTGACTTCCTAGAGGCCCCACGGTCAGCAGCCGCTCTTCAGGAGCCCGGAGGCTGTTCGGGTCTCATAGGGATTCCGGTGAGCCTCCGGATCTCACCGGGCGCCCGGTGACCCTCCGGATCTCACTGGGGACCCGGTGGCTCTCCGGGTCTCACCGGGCGTCCGGTGGCTCTCCGGGTCTCACCGGGGCTCCGGTGACCCTCCGGATCTCACCGGGCGTCCGGTGACCCTCCGGGTCTCACCGGGGTTTCAGAGACCCTCCGGATCTCACCGGGCGCCCGGTGGCTCTCCAGGGTTCCGGTGACCCTCCGGATCTCACCAGGGGCCCGGTGGCTCTCCGGGTTTCACCGGGGACTCCTTGGGACTTCGTGGGGCCACTGGGGAATCCCCCAACAGCAGCCCCCCAGGCCCTCGGGGGCACTTGGTGCCTCCGATGGGTATGTGAAGCTCCCGACGATGACACTCCGTATTCCATGAAGTCCCTTACGCCCCCGGCGGCGTTTCAGCTTCCGAACCGCTCCTCCATGTGACGCGTCTATCCTTGAACCGACGCATCGTTTCGATGCGCCCACCTTCCCGTCAGCTCGTTTTGCGCGCGACGATTCAGCTCCGCGGCTCTGATGGCTTCGTGGACACGTGTCGGGCATCCGGGCCCCCCACCACCACCTATAAATAGGGGGGGGGACCCTTAGTTTGAGCATGCCCACAAGCCCTCAAAATCCCACAAATTGCGGTTGTCTCCCGGTAGTTCCCGGTGATTCCCGGTAGTATCCGGTGATCTTGTCCGGAAGCGCCCGGTAGTTTCCGGTGATTCTTCCGGAAAGATCAGGTGACCTTTCCCCGGTAGCTTCCGGTAACTCCCGGTGGCTCCCGATAGCTTCCGGTAACATCCGGTAATTTCCGGCGGTTTTCCGACAAGTCCGTCCCTGATGGCGCCGAAGAGTCGCGCCAAGGTCTCCGAGCTGCCTGCGGAGGAGGTGACCTCCGATTTTCTCGGGGCCACCGAGTTCTCCTCGGGGGCCCTTGAGGCCTTTTTGGAGCGCGGCTATTTTCGGGCGGGAGACATCAGGATCCCCGGCCCGACGGAGCAGGTGCCGAGCCCCCGGGACGGGGAGGTGGTCGCTTTCGAGGCCTTCGTGGAGGCGGGCCTTCGGCTTCCGGTGCACCCGCTGCTACGCGAGTTCCTGCAGGTATATGGCCTCTCGCTCAACCACCTCACTCCGAACACCCTCGTTCGGATGGGCTTGTTTATCTGGTTGTGCGAGACGACCGCCGTGACGGAGCCCACCATGCGGCTTCTGCGGTATTTCTACGAGCCAGCGGCGAGGGGCCCGGTGGTGAGGAGGGGCGGCCCTAGGTCGGCCTTCGGCTCAATCATGATCCAGCTGACCCCGGGCCGCGTCGACGAGTACCCCGTGCTAGCCTCCCGGGATCACTGGGGGGACGGGCTCCGGCATTGGTTCTACCTCCGGGTGGGAGACCCGGGGGTGACTTACTCTCGGGAGCCGTCGACGTACTCGCGGTCTAGTGGCCCGGACCTCCTCACCGCGATGGCAGAGGCCCGATTCCAGCGGTCCATGCGGGATCTTGCGAAGGAGATGGCCCTCCTCCGAGTGGCGCCGTTCCACACCCGTCGAGGGAGGGGGATGTCGGTGGCGCACAGGCCACCCCGGATGGCGGTGGCGAACCGTAAGTATCTGGACTCTTTCTCCCTGTTGGGGGATTCTTCCTAACTCTTGCTTTATCTGTTCCTCTTGCAGTTAGGTCCTATGGTCGGGCCAAGGAGGTCACGGTGACCCTCGTTGGCCGGTACTACGAGGACGAGCATGAGAGGGTGGTGCGCGTTATCGGGGAGGGTCCTCCCCGAAACGTCGTCGCGGTGGCGTTCGGGCTGAGGCTCCCAGCCCGGGTGCCTCTGCCTACCCCCGCTTCGCTCAAGCGGGGGAAGGAGGTCGCCAGCGGACCCTCAAAGCGGTCTCGTCCTTCTAGCAGCCCCAAGGGGTCTCGAGCCCGGAGGAGTCCCGCGAGGCCCCGGTCTGCTCCTCCACATTCTCCCGCGAGGGACTCTGCGGCGGCGGTTGTTGGGGCATCGGGTGCAGCCCCCGGCACCCCGGGCGGGCCGGATCCCATGGGTGGCGTCCCAGCCGGAGAGGGCCACGGCTCGGACTCGGAGATGTATGCTCCGAGTCCTTCGCCGCCTCCAGCACCCGCGGGGACCCGGCCGCAGCCCTCGTCCAGCGAGGTCTCCGTCCGGTTTCGGATGCCGGGCGGCCTGCCGATGGCCTCGATCCTGGCCCCGGAGACGGGCTCCTCGGCGGTTCGGTCCACGACGGCGGCGCTCCCTGTACCCGGCAGGGGCAAGGGCCTATTTGTCCGCCTCGAGGTTCCAGCGCCTCTGCCGGATCAGGCCTCCGGCTCCTCCGATGATGGGAGTCCAGAGGAGGGGTCTCTGCATGGTGGGGAGGCCTCCCGCGGGAGCGACCCGGGGGGCGACGAGGGCGACGTCGACGCGGTGATCGCCTCCGGACTTCGGGTAGGTGACTTGAATTTCATGGTCGTCCGTCTTTCGTGTTCTGATCATTGTTTTCGCGCAGACGGTTGCACTGGCCCGGGGCTTCAGGTCTCGGCTCGCCACTCGTCTTCGGGCTGCCGAGGACATAGTGGCCTTTGAGCGCGCCGGGAAGGAGAAGGCACTCAGGGAGCTCACCGCCGTGCAGGCTCGGCTCACCGCCGTCGAGGACACGGCCTCTCGGCTCCGGAGGGAGCTGCAGGCGGAGCGGGAGGCCGCAGCTTCGGGCGTCCAGGCCGTGGTCGCGGGAGGTAGGGCGATCCGCTCTACCCTCAAGGAGCTCGGGATCGAGCTCTGGCGGGGGGCAGGCTCCGACCCGGCGCCGGCATCAGTCGGGGAGGCCGCGCACTTCCATGGTGCGCAGGTTGCCCTGATCCCGGCCGCTGCGGAGGCTCGGGCGCGAGGCCTTGCCATCCCGGTGATTGCCCTGGCGGCGGCCCTCGTTGAGCACCGCAGAGAGGGCGCCGGGGTCATCGGGGAGCTTGTCCCCCGGAGCTTCCCCGCCTTCTTCGACCCTCGGTGGGCTGAGCTGGAGCGGTTCGCCGAGGCTCTCTTCGACCGGATCACCGGCGCTATGGAGACGGGCGGCCGGCGCTCGGGTCAGGACGAGTCAGCCAGCGCGGACGTCCCCCCGGGGGGGGACAAGGACGGGCAAGTATGAGCTCCTCCCCCCCCGGTTAGATTAGGCTTCTCTTTTTAGGTCTTTTTTGCTCCGGGTGGCCTCTCTAGAGAGAGCCCCGGGAACTTGTAAATGTCTTTCAACTGGAATAAAGTAGTGCTTTTGCTAAGTGTGTTCAACTTGCCGGCAGGTATCCTTAGACATCGTTTTCCCGGGGCCTTCTTGCCCTGAGGAACATCTTTTGGAGAGTGCTCGAGGGTCGCCTGTGGGGTCTAGCCCGGGTAGCGCCCGGGCGGCCTCGATTTTACTAAGTCTGGCGGCCGGGGGAGCATCCGGTGGGCTAGTCTCCGAACCCGCTCATGCTACCTCCGCGAAGGGAGGTGCCTCCGGGGAGCCGGCGCTGCTGCGTTGGCTCCCGGAGTGGCACTTAGGAAACTTTGACGATTGTCGCGCCGAGTTATCTCCACCGAGGCCGGGGGCCCTAAAGGTCCCCCCGCTCAGGATACTCCCCCCGGCTGGCTACAAGTGCTGGCCGGAGGGTCTCCTTTGGCGTGCTCTTCGACGTATGAGAAGTCTATACAAGGATCTTTCCCGGGAGATCTCCGAGGGTCTCCGGGATTATTAGGCGTAGTTGCTTCTCGGGGATCGTTCTTCGGAGCATCTTCCCGCGGGAGCCTAACTCCCCGGGCCATGCTCGTGCGCCCGGGTCTCACCCGGGGAGCGCTTCCGTCCTACCGGGGGGGTTGTCCCCCCGTGTGATGTTGTATCAATAAAGCCATAGACTTGTTTATTTGCCGCGTCTTTGTCTCAGAAACTTCGAAGCCTTCCGCGCGTGAAGCCATTGTTTTTCTGTCCGGGTCCGGGGGTTTTCCTCCCCCCCCCACAGCGGGGTGCAGCACAGCTCCACGCGCTGTGGGTAACGAGTTAAAGGACCCAGATTGCACTGGGTGCATAATTTGCATAGCCCCTCGTCGGGAGTCCCGGGGGCTAGTAGCGGTGCGCGACCGAGAAAGTGGTCGGTCTATCTTTTTGAGATGATAAACTTCGAAAGCGAGTTTTCCGTCTGCCGTGGGAGGCAAAGGATGTTCCCTTAGAAGGGTTCCGTGATCCGGTAGCGAGTGTAGAGTGTTCGAGGGGGGACTAATCTCTCGAAGTGACTCGTTACCGCAGTTCGTGAGAACTGGGTTGCCGCTTGCCCCCTTAGTCCACGAGGGGTTACTGTAAGCCGCCCTATGGGAGCTGTGCTCCCGTTGTAGGGACTTTAGGCTGTGGTAGCCCACTTCCTCACGGAGAGGGCATCCTCATGGGGAGGGAATTTTTATAGAGGAGACGTCGCCATTTAGGTGGAAGAAAAAACTCCTATAAAAGAATTCCAATGGTGAAGTAGAAAAAAGCCATTTAATTTAACGGAGACATGAAAATCCCATGGTTGATCAAAAAAAATCCCTTTGTAGTAACAGAGGGCGGGATACAACGCCTCCCCCCGCGAAAGCGCGTCCGGGGAGGGAACTATGAGTACATAAGCCTCCCCTCACGGAAGCGCGGCGGAGGAGGTGGCGAGCCCGGAGGCTAAACATAAAACTTGCGAAGCAAGGTTGTGTTCCAAGTGTGCGTCAGCTCCTGGTCTTCAAGTGTGGAGAGTTTGTAGGCTCCAGAGCCCAGGACCGCGGAGATCCTGTACGGGCCCTCCCACTTGGGGGATAGTTTGCCCTGGGCTTGGGGGTCTGTCACGCGCTTGAGGACCAGGTCCCCAAGGCGGAAGGCCCTTTCGTGCACACGCTGGTTGTACGCGCGTGCCATCTCGCGCTCGTAGATGGTGTGGTGAAGGAGCGCTCGGTCGCGTTCTTCTTCGACGAGGTCGACCTTCAACCGTTGATTATCCTCGTTGGTTTGATGCGCCGCGGTCGTAGCTCTGTCCAGGAGCTCGACCCGCAGCGATCGAAAACCGATCTCCGAGGGGAGAACTGCTTCGGCCCCGTAGACGAGCTAGAAAGGCGTGCGCCCTGTCGCTCGGCTAGGGGTCGTGCGCATGGAGCGGAGGATGCTTGGAAGCTCTTCTGCCCATGCACCTTGCCTGGAGGCGGTCTGTTCAAGCCGTCGGCGCAGGCCTTGTAGGATCATGCCATTGACCCTTTCGATGGCTCCGTTGCTTTGGGGATGAGCCACGGAGGCAAAATGGAGGGTAGCGCCTAAGCCTTCGCAGAATTCCCGGAAATATGCCTAGTCGAATTGGGTCCCATTGTCGACGGTGATTTCTTGGGGGACCCCGAAGCGACATACAACATTTTTCCAGAAAAAACGTTGCACCGCCCGGGAAGTAATGCTGGCCAAGGGCTCAGCCTCCACCCACTTGGAAAAGTAATCCACGGCGACCACCGCGTATTTGTAGCCCGCGGGTGCTGGGGGGAAGGGACCAAGGAGATCCATCCCCCAGTGCGCGAAGGGCCAAGTAACGGGTATGGTTCGCAATATTGCGGAGGGGAGCCTGGGGCCCTTCGCCATCTTCTGGCAGGCCTCGCACGCGGAGATTAGATCCCGTGCGTCACGGGCCAACGTGGGCCAGTAAAACCCTTGGCGAAGGGCCTTTGCCGCGACCGCCCACGGAGCCAAGTGGGATCCGCAGCACCCCGAGTGTATGTCCTCGAGGAGCTGGAGTCCTTCCGCCCGCGGGAGGCAGCGAAGGAGGGCGGAAGCCCCCTACTTGCAGAGCTTCCCGTCCAGCAAAACGTACGCCCCGGCCTTGGCGCGGAGACGCTTCACCTCAGCGTCACCGGAAGGTTCCCCCTCGTCCCTTATGCAGGAGATGAGGGGATCCATCCACGATGCAGTCCGAGTGATCTCGGAAACCTCCGGGACGCGAACCTCAGGGTTCGCGTCCAGAAGGGTTATCGAGGGCCTTGTGATGATTTCCAGGAAAGCGCCCTTGGGAAGAGGTTCCCGGGCGCTGGCTGCCCGGGCCAACGCGTCAGCCCGGCTGCTATCCCGTCGGGGGATGTATCAGGCCTCCAAGCCTTCGAAGTGTCTTTCCATCTTCCGCACTTCCCCCAAGTATAGACTCAGGTTCGCGTCGTGGCACAAGTAAGACTTGTCCATTTGGTTGACCACCAGCTGGGAGTCTCCTTTCACCAGGAGGCGGCGGATTCCCAGGGAGCGCGCGAGGCGCAATCCCAGGCGACGTTGTTCGTAGCCGGGAACTCGAGCCTGACAGCGTACTCCAGCATCTCCCCTTCGGGACTCCGAAGAACCACCCGCACGCCGGCCCCGGCGAGGCACAAGGACCCATCGAACATGAGTGTCCAATGGTCCTGGCACCGGGGAGAGGCGAGGGGAGTCCCTCCGTCCGTCTCAGCTGTCGGGGTCCATTCCTCCACAAAGTCAGCGAGGACTTGCGACTTGATGGCGGAGCGGCCCGTAAAGGTGAGGGAGAAAGGAGCGAGCTCGGCCCCCCACTTGCCAATTCGGCTGGTGGCCTCCTTGTTCCTCACCACTTCCCCCCAGCGGGAGAGATGACGGCACCATGATTGGGTGCCCGAGGAAGTAGTGGCGGAGCTTCCGCGACGCCATAAGGAGGGCGTAGCACAGCTTCTCCACTTCAGTGTACCGCGTCTTAGCTCCTTGAAGGGCCTCGCTAACGTAGTACACAGGGCGTTGCTGCCCATCTTGCTCTCTCACGAGCACCGCGCTTACTGCGACTGGGGTCGCCGCGAGGTAGAGTAGTAAAGGTTCCTCCGGGGGTGGGCTCACGAGCATCGGAGGGCTCGCGAGGTACTTCTTCAGCGCGTTGAATGCCGTCTGGGCCTCGGGGGTCCATCTGAACCCCTCGAGATCCCAGAGGATTTTGAAGAACTGGAGTCTGCGTTCTCCTGACCGTGAGACGAAACGACCGAACGCTGCCAGGCGGCCTGCAAGCCTCTGCACGTCTTTGACGGAACGCGGGGGAGGCATGTCTAGCAGGGCCCGAATTTTTTCGGGGTTCGCCTCAATGCCCTGATGGGACACCAGGAAGCCAAGCAGCCTCCCGTCGCATATGCCGAAGGCACATTTTTTCGGGTTGAGTTTCAACCCGTACTTGCGGAGGTTGCGGAAGGTCTCCGCCAGGTCGTCGATCTGTGCGGCTGCGCGAAGGGTTTTGACGACCGCGTCGTCAATGTAGACCTCGACGTTGCGACCGATTTGGTCCTTCAGGACCAGCGTCATGAGACGCTGGAAGGTTGCCCCGGCATTTTTGAACCCGAAGGGCATGTGGAGATAGAAAAAGGTGCCGAGGGGAGTTATAAAACTCGTCTTTTCCTCGTCCTCTGCAGCCATCCGAACCTGATGGTACCCCAAATATGCATCGAGGAAACTCATCAGTTCGCATCCCGCAGTCGAATCGACCAGTTGGTCGATCCGCGGGAGTGAGTAGTTATCTTTTGGGCAAGCGCGGTTGAGATCGGTGAAGTCCACGCACATCCTCCACTTGCCACTTGACTTCTTTACGAGGACGGGGTTTGCCAACCATTTGGGATGGAGGACTTCCCGCACAAACCCCACCTCTAGAAGCTTGGCGACCTCTACCTTGATGGCGTCTTAGCGCTCGAGGGATAGCTTCCTCAACTTTTGGTTGATCGGGGAGCGACCGGGGATCACTGCGAGGTTATGCTCGATGACGTCCCGGGCGACGCCCTGCATGTCCGAGGGTTCCCACGTGAAAATGTCCGAATTCTCGCGAAGGAAGGCCATGAGTTGCTCGGCGTGCCCCTCGGGGAGGTCTGCTCCGATCCTGACGGTCCTCTGTTCATCTTCCGCGGACAGTTGGACTTTCCGGAGGTCTCCCTCGGGGTGCGGCCTCGGGAGTGGCCTCCCGGAAGAAACGGCTGGAGCAGTATGAGGTTCGGGGGGGTTCTCTCCCCCCGGAGTCTTGATAATGTTGATGTTTCCGATGGCGGCGGTGGCGTGCTCGTAAAGAGCGCGGGCCACATTCTGGTCGCCTCGAACGGTGATCGCACCGTGAGGCCCAGGGATCTTCACGCAGAGATAGTTCTGGTGAATTGCCGCCCCCAGATGGTTGATCGTGGTCCTCCCCATAATAGAGTTGTATGAAGAGGGGAGGTCCACCACATCGAACTGGAACATCTCCGTCCGGTAGTTTTCCGGGGTGCCAAAGGTCATTGGTAGATCGACCTTCCCCACCGGGTGGATGGTCTTCCCGGGAACGAAGCCTTGTAACGGCCCGAGTGCGGGCTGCAGCAGCTTCTCGTCGACTTGCATCTCCCTGAACGCCTTCAGGTATAAGACATCGGCAGAGCTTCCACCGTCGACGAGGATGCGTGCTAGTTGGCAGTTGTAGACTGTAGCCGAGACGATGAGCGCGTCGTCATGCAGGAAGCGAACCCCGTGCGCGTCTTCCGCTGTGAAGGTGAGGGGGACATCTGACCACTTCGGTGGCGGAGACGTATGCAGCACCCCCACCACCTTCACCTCTCGCGCGTACTCCTTGCGCTGACGCTTGGAGTCCCGTCTCGAGGCAGATCCCCCCATTATGACGTTTATACGTCTTTGGGAGGTTTGAAAGGGGAGCTCCTGGGCCGAGCTCTCTTCTTGCGTCTGTCTTTGCTGCTCGCCCGCAGGAGCAGGGAGCGCTGGCAAAGCCGTCGAGGGAGGCAAGGAGGCAGGGCCCCCTCCCCCCTGGCCGCGCTGGTCGAGAAAAGCAGCGAAGTGTTGTAGAAGCTGATGGCATTCTCGAGTAGCGTGGGTACTCGACTTGTGGAAGGTGCACCACACATTGGCTGTGCCCTCCTTGCTCTCCTTGGGGCGGCTCTCGCGCCCGCGGGAGGATTGTCCTCCCCCGTAGCCTTTTGACTTAGGAGGGGCACGACTGCCTTTGACGCTGTCGCGCGAGCCGCCTCCGCCCTCGAGGACTAAAGCGTCCCGAGGCCGTGGCTCGCGGCGATCACTTCTTCGGGGACATTTGCAGGGGGGATCTCTGTGTCGTGGTATTGCGAATACCCCGGCAGGTTTTGAGAATGATCCTAGCGAAGATTACGTGGCGCGGGTTGACCGGATGACCGGTCCTCCCCGCCGGACAGCACAAGAAATGACATGAGGATTTATACAGGTTCGGGTCCCGGTGGGGGCCCTAGTCCTGTCGACGCGCTCCCGACCGGAGTCGGCTGGGGAGCCTCTCTCCGGGGGAGAGGCTTCCGGAGCACGCCTGTGAGTTTAGCTATTGCAATAAAAGTGATTCGATCCTTTACAATAGAGGGGTACAAGGGCTATTTATAGCCCCAAAAAAGAAGCAAAAAGCCTAAACTACCCCGGAAGCCACCGTCGGATTGAAGGGTAGGGCCGTCCTTCTCCCGGTCAAATGCCTTGGATGCTTGACAGGTGGTCGCCGATTCCCGAGCCGCTCCTCGCGTGACCTGCATGTGACAAACAACTCGAGACTTTACCTTTAGAAGGGCAATGAGGCCCGGGGCATGTGCTGGAGGCCAAGCCCCCGGTCCAAAGGTGGCACCCGGGGCCGGCGCCGGAGGCCAGGTCCCGGGGGCCAAATGGCGGGGCCCGGGGAGGGGCCGGAGGCCACGTCCCTGGGCAAATGGCGGCGCCCGGGACGGCGCCGGAGGCCATGTCCCGGGAGCCAAAAGGCGGTGCCCGGGGAGCGGCCGGAGACCGCGTCCCCGGGCAAATGGCTGCGCCCGGGACGGCGCCGGAGGCCATGTCCCGGGAGCCAAAAGGTGGCGCCCGGGGAGCGGCCGGAGACCACGTCCCCAGGCAAATGGCGGCGCCCGGGACGGCGCCGGAGGCCATGTCCCGGGGGCCAAATGGCGGCGCTCGGGGAGAGGCCGGAGGCCATGTCCCCGGGCAAATGGCGGCGCCGGGCGCTCCCGGCGTAGGGAAAACCCCCGGCATAAAGTGGGCTCCCGGCCCCGAGAATAGGCCTGGGATGGGGTACCCCCCTGGTGCCACGAAGGGCCCTGGCATGAAGTAACCTCCCAGCACCGGGACGGGCCCGGGTGTCGGGAAGGGTCCGGACGTATATCCCGCAGGGGGAGGGAACCCCCCGGCAGGATCATACGGGGCGGACAAACCCCCGGAGGCCGGGGGGGGCCGCCGGGTAACCCATAAACGGGGGTATAGTCCCCGGAAATGGGTGCGACGCAAATGTGGGGGCCGGAGGCCGCGCCAACACGCTGAGCAGCTCATCCATAGAGCGCTGGGTGCGGAGCTGGCCCTCCACGAGAGCCTCAAGCAGGGCGTCCCGGGGAGCCGGGGGAGCTGTCGGGGGGAGACTGGTCCCAGCCGAGGTCCCCGCGGTCACCGGGAACGACCTGGAGGTGGAAGCACCTAAGTTAAGAGGAAGGGAGGGAGGAGGTACCTGGGCCAGGCCACCTCCGGACGGAAGCACCGGGACATCAGTGTCCCGGACGGGCGGCGCCGGGTCTCCGAGACCGGCGTCACCGGGAAGGGTGCGAGCCCTTGTTCTTGGGGGAGCCATGGCGTCTTGTCACGAGTCCCCACGGATGGCGCGAACTGTCGTGGTATTGCGAATACCCCGGCAGGTTTTGAGAATGATCCTAGTGAAGATTACGCGGCGCGGGTTGACCGGATGACCGGTCCTCCCCCGCCGGACAAGCACAAGAAATGACATGAGGATTTATACAGGTTCGGGTCCCGGTGGGGGCCCTAGTCCTGTCGACGCGCTCCCGACCGGAGTCGGCTGGGGAGGCTCTCTCCGGGGGAGAGGCTTCCGGAGCACGCCTGTGAGTTTAGCTATTCCAATAAAAGTGATTCGATCCTTTACAACAGAGGGGTATAAGGGCTATTTATAGCCCCAAAAAAGAAGCAAAAAGCCTAAGCTACCCCGGAAGCCACCGTCGGATTGAAGGGTAGGACCGTCCTTCTCCCGGTCAAATGCCTTGGATGCTTGACAGGTGGTTGCCGATTCCCGAGGCGCTCCTCGCGTGACCTGCACGTGACAAACAACTCGAGACTTTACCTTTAGAAGGGCGATGAGGCCCGGGGCATGTGCCGGAGGCCAAGCCCCCGGTCCAAAGGCGGCTCCCGGAGCCGGCGCCGGAGGCCAGGTCCCGGGGGCCAAATGGCGGCGCCCGGGGAGGGGCCGGAGGCCACGTCCCGGGGCCCAAATGGCGGCGCCCGGGACGGCGCTGGAGGCCAGGTCCCGGGGGCCAAATGGCGGCGCCCGGGACGGCGCCGGAGGCCATGTCCCGGGGGCCAAAAGGCGGCGCCCGGGGAGCTGCCGGAGACCACGTCCCCGGGCAAATGGCGGCGCCCGGGACGGCGCCGGAGGCCATATCCCGGGGGCCAAATGGCGGCGCCCGGGGAGAGGCCGGATACCATGTCCCCGGGCAAATGGCGGCGCCCGGGACGGCGCCGAAGGCCACGTCCCGGGGGCCAAATGGCAGCGCCCGGGGAGAGGCCGGAGACCACGTCCCGGGGGCCAAATGGTGGTGCCCCGGGAGCGGCCGGAGACCACGTCCCCGGGCAAATGGCGGCTCCCGGGACGGCGCCGGAGGCCATGTCCCGGGGGCCAAATGGCGGCGCCTGGGAGAGGCCGGAGGCCACGTCCCGGGGCAAATGGCGGCGCCCGGGACGGCGCCAGAGGCCACATCCCGGGGGCCAAATGGCGGCGCCCGGGACGGCGCCAGAGGCCACGTCCCGGGGGCCAAATGGCGGCGCCCGGGGAGAGGCCGGAGACCACATCCTCGGGCAAATGGCAGTGCCCGGGGAGAGGCTGGAGACCACGTCCTCGGGCCAATGTGACACGACTTACCTGGACTTAGCGCCGCGGAGATTTCCCCCAACACTCTGGCCTCCCGGTCGGCGGGGGCAGGAGCCCCCTGGTTCTTCTTCCAAAGATCGTCCTCCTCCGCGCGAGCGTACTTCTCAAGTACGGTGAAGAGTTCGTCGGCGGAGGTGGGGTAGCTCCGAGAGAGCCTCCGGTGGAGCTTCCCGGGGAGTATCCCGCTCTTGCACGCTTCGATGACCGTGGAGTCAGGGACATGCGCCACTTTGCTCTTCACCTGAGCGAAGCGCTTAAAGAAGCTGCGGATAGTCTCCCCCGTCCTCTGCCGGACGGTGTAGAGCTGGGACGAGTCTAAGGACCGCACATAGTTGCCCTGGAAGTTCGCACAAAATTCGCGCTTCAGCTGCACGAAGGACTTGATGGACCCAGCTTTCAAGTTATAGAACCATGAGCGTGCGATGCCGGTGAGGTAGAGAGGGAAGAAATTGCATTGCACTGTCTCGTCCCCCCCGGCCGCCGAGATGGCCGTCGAGTATACCTGCACAAACTCGTAAGGATCGGCCTCACCGTTGTTGTCATGTCTGCCACGACTGTGACATCACCTGTGAGGAGCCTAGCTCGGTGCAGCTAGTCCCTTAAACCACTTGACTTCCCAGGATGAGTCAATCACAGGAATACATTGAAGAAGCAAAATAATACAGTAGTCATAATTGTATGGCCATCAGGCCTTAGTACAAAACGAGGTACAGTGCCTTACAAGGCACAAGGGTCCGACAAAATAACACATCTAGTCGACGGAAGCTAGGCCCAAAAGCAATCCACAGGAAACAGAGGTTGACAGCAAGACAGCACCACATTAGGGCTCCGGAGGAAACTGCTAGTCATCTCCTGGGTCTGCAGCATCTTCAGGATATCCTCCAAGGTCGTAGAACGCTCCATCTATTGATGAGTTGTTGCAAGGGTGAGTACTTATGTACTCAGCAAGTCATAGGGAAGGTAGAGATATATTTACAGTATAAATGACATGAACCTATGCTATTGGGGAAAGAGTGAAGGGTTTTTCTCAAAATACATTTCTTTCTCATTCCTATTCATCTTTCAATCATACTCATGGCAGTAAATAAATCATATTGATAATGATTCATATATCCCATATCCAAGGCGATATAACCTCATATCACATTACTTTTATTCAAGCCTTTCAATCTTATACTCATAGCAGTATCTCATATACTTTAGGGCATAAACCACATGCCTCTTAGTTATCATATGATCTCTATATTATGGTATCATCGCGACACGTCAACACATGACAATCCACGGTAACGCCCCTTATCGTGACAACACATGCCACTTGGGTAATCTTGAACTAACAAGTTTTAGTTTATAAAACAATACTTGTGTCACACCCCATGGATTTAATCCACCGCGGCATACTCCTAAAACTCGGGAGCACGAAGTATTCGAATACATTTTAAACTTTGCAGAGGGTACCTCTTTTTAAATCCACTTTTTCACTCGACTTTCAAGTCGGGCCATCTCTATGCGACTTATACGCATGCGACAAGGTCGAGATCACACAATGTTTTGCAGTCTAGTATTAACAGTATCCCTGCCCGGTAAATAGACAATTAAGTCTCAAGTACCGTTGTGGGTCCTACCCACTGCCTTACTTCCTAGCCTGGGTCTATGTTCCCGCAGGACACATAGCCTCTTTTGATTACAGTTGTGCATGACTTAATCTGGCGTAGGGCGTCTTCCTTCTTTACACCTTATCCTCTCATAATTTTTCTGATCTCACATCACTCATGGACGAACTGCATCCCACCAGTTTCCACGCGAGAAACCGGATCGACAAGCCATGCAGGGAACTGCTAATACCAAGAAAGCTACTAGATTGCGCCTGTCCCATACCAGGTAAGTGGTTGGTACGTTTTTCATGCCACTAGACGCACAACACAAGGTTCTAGTCCTTATATGCCAGTGACCAGATCATACCACAAACCATGCACCTTCAGTGCCTGCACATCTAGTGCAGCCAAGCACCTCCAGTGCTACCACCATTCCATACCAAAACACTGGTCACGGCTAGGGGTTCTATTTCATGAATATAAATGTACATGTTTATACTTTTATTAATTAATGGCTTGCTATCTTAACAAGTTCACATTCCTCAAGTATTCAATCTATCACTGCCATAATATCATTGATCTCAACTCATGCAATATTAATGAGATATCTACTCATGGAATAGCATAGCAATTCATAAAATATGGGTTTCAATATGATCAAAGTATGACTTGCCTTCCGCGTCGTAAGTATCAGCAGTTGATGATGGTTCAGCGACAAGATCTTCAACCTCGGGCTCTTGCTCTGAACAAAATCAAACAAGCAAACAGGCATTACAATCAATCCTATTCTTACTAATCCACTACAAGCAATAATGCAAGATAGAAACACTCTGGTGATACAAGGTTTGGAGCGATTAGAGTTTAACTATGGTAATCAGGGTTAAAATTAGTTGTTAAGGTTTACAAGGTTCCAAAATACTAGGGTAACATCAAGGTTGTGACTGGTTCGCCCAAAAACAGCGAATGTCTTTAGGTTGGCACTCGGTTCAAGCCATCGACATAGGGTCAATGGGTGATAGAGGGCTCAACTCAAGTTGTGACAGTAGAGAAAAGTGTAGATCACAACATCAGGAGTCTAAGGGACAAGGTTATTTCCAGAGTTCATGGCTGGAAGTGGGTGAAAAGGCTCAATGCCACTGGCTGACACAGCCTGGCATAGGGTTGACATGGCCAGAAACTAGGGTTAGCCTTATCTTTTGACTCAAGGCTCCAAATGATGCACCACTTTGTCTGGTAGTTAGGCATTTGTAGTAGGAACAAATGTCTCAATAGGATCTAGGGCAGGAGATGGCTGGAAAGTGATGAAAACCAGCGAAGAAGTTGACTGGTCTGGAGTACCTGCAGCACAAACAGTACAGCAACTAGGGCATAGCCATAACTCCTGTTCTAGGCCGAATTAGGGGTCGTGGTAGAAGACAAAGTTTCTCAAAATGGTCCAAAACATCTAAATGGCAAGGTGGTTTGAGCTGGAGTGGCTGAATTTAGAAGATATTGGCTAGAGGAAAGATGAACTCAATCCTGATTTGGGCATTTCTGTTCTAGGGCAATTGAACTCGAGTCCTTGCTTGAGGAGGGTCTCTGGGGCATAACAAAGCTAGGTGTGAAGTCAATTTAACTGGAAAATCACCACAGAAGCTTAACGGCGAGTTCCAGTTTGCATGCAAGGTGTAAACTTGGGGTTTTTCATATTTTAGCGAAATTGGTGATTCTGGTTGCTTAGATGTGTTCTACACAGTCCACTGATCATGTTTGATCACAGGCTCGAGAGCTAAATTGGTTTAGTTAGGGATTAATTGCTCGCCGGAGTTGTCGGGGAAAATCAGCAATTCCCGGCGATGAGGTGCGATAGAGTTCAATTGGCTGCTACTACACAGGTAAGTGGATGAGAGTTACTTACTGGTAGCTTCAATTTGGAGCTCGGTGCAGTGGATTGGCCTGGCACTGTGAGCCTCCTCTCGAGCTCGCCGAAGAAGACGAAGGGAACGGCGTGGTTAGGAACTTGAGTGGTTCTGGTGTGAGTGTCTTCGAGCTGGGCTGGGGTGGCTTTTATAGGCACGGCTAGAAGCTTGCAACGGCTGGAATTGCCTGGAGAATTGAAGCTCGAATCGACGGAGAATTGACCGGCCGGGCGGGACAGCAGCGAAGTGACGCGCTCCAGCGGCCGTGCCGGCTTTTGCAGCCTAGTGCGCAGTTCTGGTTAATGCAACGGCGACTTGATGCTTCCCCCAGGCATGCTTGCGACGTGGTGCGGCTGGGCTGCCGTTGTCGGGCGCGCGCGCGGGGAAACGAAGGCGCTGCTGGCGGGGTGAAGTGGTTCCACGGTGGCGAATACGAGGCACACATGCGGCAATGAAACAGTGGCGGAGGTGGCAACGCTGGAGATCGCCGGCGACGAAGCTGCAGCAGCGGCAACGGCGACGACCAAAACGCCCGCTCGTGGTCGATTGAACGGCCTGGTCGTGCACAGTAGCCCGTGGTCGAACCAGGGACTGATTTGCGATGATTTTTGATTTGGCTTTGAACTAATTTGCAAATCTGGTCTTTGAGAGGTTCAATTTGGAATTTGATTCCATGGCTGAGTATAATATTTCTATTAATACTCATTTAGCTCAAATTTGGAGAAAGTTTGATAAGATTTGAGGGATTTCACCTATTTTCGAAAATAGGGAAAAATTAGGGTAAAACATATCTGGGTTTTGTCGATCTCGACTTCTGGTGATTGGAGAGGGTTTTGGAAGTCTGATCAAAAGGGAGATCTGTATCAAATAGTATTTGGGAGGTGTTCCCTGAAGAAATTCTGGAGTTTGAGTTGATTCGTGGATTTTAGCCTTTTCAGGCCTCCAGTAAACAGAAAAGGACCTATTCGCAGTTAAATTTGGACTTATCCGCGAAAAGTGTTTAGGTGAAACAATCTGGTTCCCAACTTTTTGAGGTAAGTTGAGGATGTATCATGGAACATATTCCAAGAGATACTTGAGTCTGGATAGGGTTAAATCAAGATAACTCAATTATCTGGAAACTGGGGTACTTAGGATAAATCTGGATTTCCTGTTTTCGAAAACAGAAAGAGACTTAGATACTGGGAATTAGGGTTAGAATTCAATCTGGCTCCTGAAGACTTTTATCTCCAGAATAACTGGTAGGTTAAATCTGGATGGTCATATCTTGATCTGGATCTAGAGAATAGATTTGGAGATTTTTAGGGTTTGAGGGAGATTAGGGTTCAGCTGATCTGGCTACTACTACAGAGATACATGCATGCAGGGTTTAAGCAAAAACTTTTCACCCCTAAAACCAGGGTGTTACAGTTGTAATGCTCGATGTGCGGCGGGCGGTAAGGCCGCGGCCAATGTATGCAGCGGAGACGACTGCACAGCGGTTGGTTGGTCCCCTCAACTTCCTTGGGGGATCCATGGTCGCCTTCTTCTCTTGCCGGGGACGCGTGCTCGTTGTCGGAGTCTGGAAGGGGTGGCAGCGGTCCGCCGGTGTGACGGTGTCGCCTCTTCTCCTCCGGATTGGTTGAGCTGACCTCTTGGGCGTCGAGGTATTCCGCAGGGATGGTAGCAGCTTCCTTGAACGGTCTCGTCCCCTAGGCGATTTGGGAGCGCGTCTCCGCGCGCCCGCGGGTTCGGGGGAGTCCTGACCGATGGCGGGAGGTGGTTTCCCCGGACTTGGCGGTACGCATTCGCTCGACCTCCTCCCTTGTGAAGCAGGTCTGATCCGCTGGGGGCGCCTGTAGGGGCGGCCCCGGAGGGGGAGGGAGCTGATGCGCATTTGCCACCGTCCCAGTGGACACCGCCGTCGCGCGAACTGGGCCATGCGCCGGGTCCGCGCTCTGCGCGGCGGCGGGGGTAGTTGCGGTTCGAGTCCCCGGGGCGTCTGCAGGAGCGGGCGTTGCACTGGCTCCGGGCGTCGGCCCCCGAAGGCTCTCGAGCTCGGGCGCGGAGGTTGTCCCCAGCGCGCCGGTAGCCGCTCGCGGGGGTTCCGGACCCAGGGCCGGGCGACTCCCCGAGGCGGGGAAGGGCTCAGAGACGAGTTGACCCCCCGGCGCGGAAAGCATCCCCGGAGCCGGATATGGCCCGGGCGCACCTCCGGGAATGGGAAACATCCCCGGCCCGGCAAAGGCGGGGTGCCCCATGAAGAATTGGGGCGGTGCCCCCATAAACGGATATGGAGGTGGGTAGGCGGGAGCCGGGGGTTGCGCCAGGACGCGCAGCAGCTCCTCCAGGGTGTGCTGGGTGCGAAGCTGGCCATGGATCAAAGCCCCCAGCATAGGATCTCCGGAGACCGGAACAGAGAGTTGGGGCGCACTAGGCCCTGCAAGCTCGGCTGCGGTCGCCGGGTCAGAAACGGGGACCCTTTGGCTGGAGGCCGCGGGCGGAGGAAGCGGGTCCTCCCCCCGCGCGCCCCCGGGCGGCAGGGCCGCGAAGGCCTCATCTCGCTGAGGCGGAGCCGGGTTGCTGGGACCAGCGCCCCCGGGAGATGAGACGGCTTGAGCTCTGGTTGTTGTGGGAGCCATGGCGATTAGTCGCGAGGTCCCCACGGTCGGCGCCAACTGTCGTGGTATCACGGATACCTCGGCAGGTTAGGACGTGCACGGCACGAGTACAACGGCGCGAGCAGACCGAGTTACTGGTCTTCTCCCGCCGGGCAACACAGAAATTGACACAGTGGTTTATACAGGTTCGGGTCCCAGTGGGGGCCCTAGTCCTGTTGGCTCTCTCCGGACGCGAGTCCACTGGGGAGGTGTGCTCTCGGGGAGAGGTCTCCAAGAGAGCCGGATATTGCGTTAATATAAATGAATTCGAATCCCTGAAAAAGGGTACAAGAGGGGTATATATAGCCCCTAAGAAATACAAAAGACTAAAGAGCCCTCGCTGCAACCGTCGGATGGAAGGGCGGGGACGTCCTTTGGCCAGAGGGACGGCCCGGATCCTTGACATGTGGCGCCGTTGACTTCCTAGAGGCCCCACGGTCAGCAGCCGTGTCGGGGGAAATCTCTGCGGGACTAAGTCCAGGTAAGATGTGTCACGATTACCCGGGGACCTAGCCTCCGGCCCCTCCCCGGACGCCGCCTTTTGGCTCCCGGGACATGGCCTCCGGGGCCTCCCCGGGCGCCGCCTTTTGGCTCCCGGGACGTGGCCTCCGGTGCCCTCCCGGGCGCCGCCTTTTGGCTCCCGGGACGTGGCCTCCGGTGCCCTCCCGGGCGCCGCCATTTGCCCGGGGACGTGGCCTCCGGGGCCTCCCCGGGCGCCGCCTTTGGCCCAGGGACGTGGCCTCCGGTGCCCTCCCGGGCGCCGCCTTTTGGCTCCCGGGACGTGGCCTCCGGTGCCTCCCCGGGCGCCGTCATTTGCCCGGGGACGTGGCCTCCGGGGCCTCCCCGGGCGCCGCCTTTTGGCTCCCGGGACGTGGCCTCCGGTGCCGTCCCGGGCGCCGCCTTTGACCCGGGGACGTGGCCTCCGGGGCCTCCCCGGGCGCCGCCTTTTGGCTCCCGGGACGTGGCCTCCGGTGCCCTCCCGGGCGCCGCCATTTGCCCGGGGACGTGGCCTCCGGGGCCTCCCCGGGCGCCGCCTTTTGGCTCCCGGGACGTGGCCTCCGGTGCCGTCCCGGGCGCCGCCTTTGACCCGGGGACGTGGCCTCCGGGGCCTCCCCGGGCGCCGCCTTTTGGCTCCCGGGACGTGGCCTCCGGTGCCCTCCCGGGCGCCGCCATTTGCCCGGGGACGTGGCCTCCGGGGCCTCCCCGGGCGCCGCCTTTGACCCAGGGACGTGGCCTCCGGCACCGTCCCGGGCCTCATCGCCCTCCTGAAGGTAAAGTCTCGAACTGTTTGTCACGTGCAGGTCACGCGAGGAGCGCCTCGGGAACTAGCGACCACCTGTCAAGCATCCAAGGCGTTTGACCGGGAGAAGGACAGTCCTACCCTTCAATCCGACGGTGGCTTCCGGGGTAGTTTAGGTTTTTCGCTTCTTTTTGGGGCTATAAATAGCCCTTGTACCCCTCTGTTGTAAAGGATCGGTTCTTTTATTGGAATAGCTAAACTCACAGGCGCGCTCCGGAAGCCTCTCCCCCGGAGAGAGCCTCCCCAGCTGACTCCGGTCGGGAGCGCGTCGACAGGACTAGGGCCCCCACCGGGACCCGAACCTGTATAAACCCGTGTGTCATTCTTTGTGCTTGTCCGGCGGGGGAGGACCGGTCATCCGGTCAACCCGCGCCGCGTAATCTTCGCTAGGATCACTCAAAACCTTCCGGGTATTCGCAATACCACGACAGTTGGCGCCGTCCGTGGGGACTCGTGACAAGACGCCATGGCTCCCCCAAGAACAAGGGCTCGCACCCTTCCCGGTGATCCGGGTCTCGGAGACCCGGCGCCGTCCTCCAGGGACACTGCTGTCCCGGCGGTCCCTTCCGAAGGCGACCTGGCCCAGGTACCGCCTCCCTCCTTTCCTCTTAACTTAGGTGCGTCCACCTCCAAGTCGTTCCCGGCGCCCGCGGGGACCTCGGCCAGGACCAGTCTCCCCCCGACGGCTCCCCCGGCTCCCCGGGACGCCCTGCTCGAAGCTCTCGTGGAAGGCCAGCTCCGCGCTCAGCGCTCTATGGACGAGCTCCTTAGCGTGCTGGCGCGGCCTCCGGCCCCCACATTTGCGTCACACCCGTATCCGGGGGACATGCCCCCATTTATGGGTTACCCGGCGGCCCCTCCGGCCTCGGGGGGGTTGTCCGCCCCGTATGATCCTGCCGGGGGGTTCCCACCCCCTGCGGGATATACGTCCGGACCCCTCCCTGCACCCGGGCCCTTCCCGGTACCGGGAGGTTACTTCATGCCGGGGCCCTTCGTGGCACCAGGGGGGTACCCCGTCCCCGGCCTATTCCCGGGGCCGGGAGCCCACTTCTTGCTGGGGGTTTACCCTGCACTGGGAGCCAGTCCCGCCCCCCGCGTCGCGTTTACCGCACCGGGGGCAGTTGACAGAGCAGCCCCCGTGCTGCAGCGGACTTCCCCCCGCATGGGCTCCCTGGCTCCGAACGCCGCCACGGGGGCTCCCCCCTCGCCGGTTCCGGGTGTTACAGGGCCTGCCCCCTTCCCGGTTCCGGTCGTGGCCACTGGGGCGGCCACCACTTCGATTCCAGGCGTCGCCGCGGGCGCCCCCTCCCCGGTTCCGGATGATACAGGGGCTTCCCCCTTTCTGGTCCCGAGGGTCGTCGCAGTGGGCTCCCCCAACCGGCTCCGGAAGCTACAGTGCACGAGCTCCCTCCCTCGGCGGGACAGGTCCGTTTCGCCCCGGGGGAGGTTGAGCGAATGCGTTCACCAGAGCGCGGGGAAGAACTTCCCCCCGGCCGCGGGCGCGGGGAGCCTCGCTCTCGCACGGGCCGGGGGAAGAGACCCGCTGAAGAGCCAATTTCTCCGGCAGAGAGCCCGGACGTCCGGGAACTCAGTCCCGGTCCGGAGGAAAGGCGCCGCCACCGCCATTCTGGCGGACCTCTCGGACCGCTTCCAGACTCAGACAACGAAGGTCCCGTAAAAGAGGACAGCGACCGAGACTCTCCCCGGGAAGTGCAGGGGGCCAACCAGCCCCTGTGCCGAAGACTTCGCAGCATCCGGTGGCCGCGGCCCTACCGCCCGCCACACATCGAACACTATAACGGTGAGGCAGACCCTTACGAGTTCGTGCAGGTCTACTCCACTGCCATCTCCGCGGCCGGGGGGGACGAGACAGTACAGTGCAACATCTTCCCCCCTACCTCTCCGGCATTGCCCGCTCCTGGTTCTACAACATGAAGGCCGGCTCCATCAAGTCTTTCTCGCAGCTCAAGCGGGAGTTCTGTGCCAACTTCAGGGGAACTACGTGCGTCCCCTGGACTCCTCGCAGCTGTACACTGTCCGGCAGAGGACTGGGGAAACCATCAGAAGCTTCTTCAAGCGCTTTGCTCAGGTGAAGAGCAAAGTGGCCCACGTCCCCGACTCTACGGTCATCGAAGCCTGCAAAAGCGGCATCCTCCCGGGGGAGCTCCACCGAAGGCTCTCCCGGAGCTGCCCCTCTTCCGCCGATGAGCTCTTCAACGTACTCGAAAAGTACGCTCGGGCGGAGGAAGACGATATCTGGAAGAAGACCCAGGGGGCTCCCGCCCCCGTCGACCGGGGGGCCAGGGATCCCCTCAAGCACCACAGACAGGGGGAGCGTAGCGAGCCACGGCCTCGGGACACCTTTGTCCTCGAGGGCGGAGGCGGCTCGCGCGACCCCTCGGGGGGCAACCGCCCCTTCCCCAAGCCGAAAGGCCATGGGGGAGCACAGTCTTCGCGCGGCCGGGAAGGCCCCGCGGGGAGAAGGCGGGAAGGACCGTGGTGCAGCTTCCATAGGTCCAGTACCCACGCTACCCGAGACTGCAGCCTGCTACTGCAGCACTTTGCGGCATTCCTCGACCAGCGCGGGCAGGGGGGGAGACTCCGGCCTCCTTGCTCCCTCGGCCAGCTGTTCCGGCCCTTCCCGCTCCCGCGGGGGGTGAGCAGGCGCAGGAGGGGGAGCCTTCAGAAGCTCTCCCCTTCCAGACCTCTCAGCGCCGCATCAACGTCATCGTGGGAGGGTCTGCCTCCGGGCGGGACTCCAAGCGCCAGCGTAAGGAGTACGCACGTGAGGTTAAGGTTGTGGGGGTGCTACACGCGTCCCCGCCACCCAAGAGGTCGGACGTCCCCCTCACCTTCACGGCAGAAGACGCGCGAGGGGTTTGCTTCCCCCACGACGACGCGCTCATTGTCTCCGCGACAATCTACAACTGCCACCTAGCCCTCGTGGATGGAGGGAGCTCCGCCGACATCCTATTCCTGAAGGCCTTCAAAGAAATGCAGGTGGATGAGAAGCTCCTGCAGCCCGCAGCCGGGCCCCTGCAAGGTTTTGTCCCGGGGAAGGCGATCCACCCCGTGGGCAAGGTAGATCTTCCTGTAACCTTCGGCACCCCGGAGAACTACCGGACCGAGCTGGTCCGCTTCGACGTAGTGGACCTCCCCTCCTCCTACAACGTGATGGGGAGGACCACAATCAATCGGCTGGGGGCTGTCACCCATAAAAACTACCTCTGCATGAAGATCCCCGGGCCGCATGGCGTGATCAACGTCCGGGGAGACCAAGACATGGCCCGTGCTCTGTATGAGCGCGCGGCCGCCACGATCGGAAGCGTCAATGTTAGTGAGGCGCCCAGGGGGGAGGCCTCCCCCCTGGAACCAGACGTCGCGGCAATACCTCCCGGGAGGCCCCTCCTCAAGCCGCGTCAGGAAGGGGGCCTCCGGAAGGTCCTGCTGTCCCCGGGGCCAGCAATGCCGCCGAGTACGAGGCTTTGCTCCTCAGGTCGCACCGCGTGCGTTCCCCGGGGATCCGACGCCTCCAATTGAAGGGAGATTCTCAGCCCATAGTTCACCAAAAGCATGGGCCTTACCTGTGCCGTAACGCAAATTCTAGTCTTTTATTTGCAGGAGATGCAAAAGGTGCAGAGGCACTTCGATGGCACCAGGGCGGGTACCCCGTTCCTGGCCTATTCCCGGGGCCGGGAGCCCACTTCATGCCGGGGGTTTACCCTATGCCGGGAGCCAGTCCCGCCCCCTGCGTCGCGTTTACCGCACCGGGGGCGGTTGACAGAGCAGCCCCCGTGCCACAGCGGACTTCCCCCCGCATGGGCTCCCCGGTTCCGGACGTCGCCGCGGGGGCTCCCCCCTCGCCGGTTCCGGGTGTCACAGGGCCTGCCCCCTTCCCGGTTCCGGTCGTGGCCACCGGGGCACCCTCCACTTCGATTCTGGACGTCGCCGCGGGGGCTCCCCGCTCGCCGGTTCCGGGTGTTACAGGGCCTGCCCCCTTCCCGGTTCCGGTCGTGGCCACAGGGGCTTCCCCCTTTCCGGTCCTGGTCATCGCTGCTTGAGGACCTTTCGCCTTAAGGACCTTGTCCTCAAGCGCGTCAGGGACCCCTTACAAGCTCTTCAACCTTGAAGAGCAGGACCTGAAGCACACGTGGAACTTGCGTTTACTTCGCAAGTTCTATGTTTAGCCTTACGGGCCTGTCCCCTCCCCCGGAGCGTTCACGTCGGAGGGGGAAGGGGACTGTATTTTCCTCCCCTTTCGCGGCTTCGCAGGGGGAGGCCCTGTACTTCATTTTATTAGCAATACATAGGTCTTGCTTTTCAAACTCTCATTGCAGGTCTCTCTCATTGCCGCCCCTAGCGGCGATGCCCTCCCCGCGAGGATGCCCTCCCCGCGAGGAAGTGGGCCAGCCCCAACAAGTCCCTACAACGGGAGTCCTCACTCCCGTAGGGCGGCTTACGATCAGCCCTCGTGGACTGAGGGTGTAAGCGGCAACCCGGTCACAGTGGCCGTGGTAACAAGTCACTTTGGGAGACTAGTCCCCTGCCCAAACACTCAAGCCCCGTCTTCGGGCACTTCCTCCTCCAGGAGTCGACGTTATTCCCGGCTCCCCGTTTTCACGGCGACCGGAAGATCGGCCCCTTGAGGCTTGATTGGATCTATCTTCCTCCTCCGGGAGTTGACGTTATTCCCGGCTCCCCGTTTTCACGGCGACCGGAAGATCGGCCCCTTGTGGCTTGATTGGATCTATTTTCCTCCTCCGGGAGTCGACATTATTCCCGGCTCCCCGTTTTCACGGTGACCGGAAGATCGGCCCCTTGGCTTGATTGGATCTATCTTCCTCCTCCGGGAGTCGACGTTATTCCCGGCTCCCCGTTTTCACGGCGACCGGAAGATCGGCCCCTTGTGGCTTGATTGGATCTATCTTCCTCCTCCGGGAGTCGACGTTATTCCCGGCTTCCCGTTTTCACAGCGACCGGACGATTGGTCCCCAGCGACATTATTCCCGGCTCCCCGTTCTCACGGCGACCGGATGAATGCCTCCCGGAGACCCTATTCCCGGCTCCCCGTTCTCACGGTGACCAGACGATTGTCTCTCGGAGAAGTCACGGATTTCTCGGGCATTTTCTTCCCCAAAGACCCTATTCCCGGCTCCCCGTCCTCACGGCGACCGGACGAATGTCTCCTAGGAAGCTCGCCTCCGGAAATCTCATCGGGTTTTCTTGGGTGTTTCTTCCACATGAGGCCTCATTCCTGGCTCCCCGTTCTCACGGCGACCGGACGATTGTCTCCCGGAAGGTCTTCTCCTTGAAAACCTCGTTTTAAAGTTTTCTAACTTAGAAAATTTTCTATCCTACAGGTGGCCTCTACCCCGGGGGCCTTGTTACCCCCACAGCGCGCGGAGCTATTCTCCGGCCCGCTGTGGGCGGGGGGGATAAGGAACCCCCGGGTGTCGACCGCACCGCCCACGAGGAAACTTAGCTCATCCTTGTTAAGATGAGTCGTCCAGACCATCCAAGAAGAAGAAAATAAAGAGGCAATGAAAGGAAACGACAATAGCTTTATTAATTCTCAAACCCGGAGGACATCTTCCCCCTCCGGTGGGCTTCGGAAACGATACAACCCGGGTTCTAACCCGGGGGAGTCCCTACGCCCTAAGGCTCCTACGCCTAATACTCCCGGAGGCTCTCCGCTAGCTCCCGGGTCAAGTCCCGGTACAACGCCCGTACGCGGCGCCGAGCGTCCCGAAGCACATCCTCAGGCCAGAACTCGTATCCCGCCGGTGGAAGTACCCGGAGAGGAGGGATCATCCGGAGCCCCGGTCGCGGAGGGGACAATTCGGCACGATGATTATCGAAGTTGTCCAAGTGCCACTTCGGACGCCACCTCAACTGGATCGGCTCCCGGACACTATCCTCGCCGCGATTCCCGGAGATAAGGCTTAGCAAAATTAAAGCCGCTTGGGTGTCCCCCGGGGAGCCCCTCCCGGACCTTCGCCCGGGAGCAACCTCCCGGGAACCCTGGTAACAGTAAATTCAATTCAAAGACTTAGAAAAAATTCTAACTTCATTGCATTCAAAATGTTTATGTACAAGTGCCCGGGGCTTCTTCTAAGAAGCTACCGGAATCAAAAAGTCCTAAAACAAAAAAAGGGCCCTAGCTAAGACCCAGGGGGAGGCTCATACATGTTCATTGGCGTCCTCCCCCCGGGGGGCTTCCTCCGAGGCCGGGGCTGGGGCGTCTCCCGCCGGAGGCGCCGGAGCCGGGAACCACGCCCGGATGATCCGGTCGTAGAACCCTCCGGCGAGCTGCTCGACCTCCCGGCGTGAAGGCTCGAAGGAGTCCGAGAAGCTTCGGGGGATGCGGCCCCCGATCGCCCGGGCGCCGACCCCCCAGAACTCGACGAGCCCCGCAGCGGCCGCGACGACGGGGATCGCCCGACCCCGCGCCCAAACATCGGTAGCCTCCGGGATGGCGGAGACCTGTGCGTTGAGGAAACGCACAGCCTCCGCGAGGGTCGCCGGCGGCACCTCCCTGCTCCCGGAGCCGAGGCTTACGCCAAGGCCCTCGAGGGCCGTCCGGACGGAGCGGCCCGCGTCCGCCACCGCCCGGACGCTTAAGCTCTCGAGCTCACGGAGCGCCTCCTCCCTCGCCTTGGCCTCCTCCCGGAGGCGGGTGTTGATGGCCTCGAAAATATGAACCTGGGCCCGGACCCGGGTCAATTCCGCGAGGGCTTCGTCGCGTTCCCGGAGGGCCTCCTCGCACTGCCCTACGGAGGCCGCGGCCCGGCCCTCCGCCTCCTTAAGCAGCCGGGCGACCCGCTGCTCAAGGCCCCAGGTAACAGCTGCCACCTACGAAATATATAGAGTTAGAAAAATCTCGAAGTGCAGGAAATAAATGAAGACGTCATCGACTCGGGTTACCTGGGCCCCGAGGGACTGAAGCCCCTCGAAACGCTCATGGAGCGTCCCTCCCGCGACGAAGGCCTGCACCTTCCGGGTATGCAGGCCCTCCGAGTAGCGGGCGACCTCCCTGGTGGGGAGCAAAGGGGTCTCCCGCCCGGCGCCGCCGGCGTCTTCGTCGACGAGGTAGTGCCCACCGAAGACGTGGCCGAGGAGCTCTCGGCGGGAGCCTCCGCCCGGGGGGGAACCATCAGGCCTTTCCCTGCCCCGGGCCGGAAGGTCCTCGGGGCCCCCTCCTCCAGAGGAACCTCGTAGACCAAGGGGCTCCTCCCCTCATCCATCGGCCAAACCCGCGGGGGCGAGGCCCCCGCGAATCTCACCTCCAGCCTCTCCAGCTCCAAAGAAGCCGGAAGGGGCGGGAGGAGCTCCACCGTGAGCGGCGACGGGGCGTAATTCGCCGAGTCGGACGCCGCCCCGCCCGCGGTCGCCTCCTTCCCCCGCGCCTCGACGGGGCCCTTCGGGGGAGGAGGTGTTGCTTCCTTCCGGGACGGTGCCCGGGCACGTTCGCTCCCGGAGGTCTCGTCCCGGGGCTTCGCCGGTGTCGCCGCCGGCGTCGTCGATGGGCCGGGGGTCTTTTGAACCCGGGCCTTCTTTGGCTCCGAGCCCCCGGCCGCCTCCTTCCCCCGTTTGTGCGACCCGGGGGTGGGGAGAGGCTTCCTCTCCGACAGCTTTAGCCCGAAGGCCGCCGCTACCAAGTTCTTGGGGGGGCCCTCGCCCACGGCGCGCACGACGCGCTTGTGCTCATCGGCGAAGTACCTCCCCAAGAGGTTCTCAGCCTTCTCCCGCGCCGCCGGGTATGGCCGGACTACAAGAGGTAAAGAGTTAGTCAATTTCTTAAAAATTTGTAAGTACAATGCATCGGGTTCCTGGAGCTTACGTCGCGTCACCGGCTTCACCGGGGGCCGCTGCTCGAGGCCCATGCCGATGCCCCTCTTCCCGCCGGTGAAGGGGGAGATCCGGAGGAGAGCCATCTCCTCAGCTGCGTCCCGCATCGAGCGGGTCTTCTTGGAGAGGATCACCTTGCCGAGGAGCTCGTACTCCTCGTCCGTCCACACCGGCGGCTTTGGTGCGGACGACCGGTTGTAGGTGGGGGCCTCCGGGGCGTACACCACCGCGTCGTCCCAGACCCGGAGGTAGAACCACCTCCGCACCCAATCCTTCAGTGGTCCCGGGAGGCCGCCGCCGGGTAGTCGTTTACCCGGGCCGGCAACATCTGGACCATCACTAAGCCGAAGGGGGACTTGGGGCCCCCCCTTTACCAGGTGGGAGGTCCGCGCCGCCGGTTCGTAGAAGTACCGGAAGGCGCGAAGGTTGGGCTCCCGCCCGGTCGCTATCTCGTAGAACCAAATGAAGAGGCCCATCCGGACGAGCGCGTTCGGGGTGAGGTGGTTGAGAGCCACCCCGTACTCCTTGAGAAACTCCCGGAGCATGGGATGCACCGGGAGCAGGAGCCCCGCCTCGAGGAAGGCCTCGAAGGCCACGACCTCTCCGGGCCTGGGGCGGGGGGCCCCGTCCTTCTTCACGGGGACTCGGATGTCCCCGTCCGTAACGATGCCTCTTTCGGCCAAGGACTCGGCGTCCTCGGCCGTGAACTCCGACGCCCAGAGGAAATCCGAGGGGATTTCCTCCGGGGGCACCTCCGTGGTCATCGCTCGACCCTTGGGTGCCATGAGGTTAGTCTTCTTTTTTGGTGGCTAACTTTGCAGGAGGCTACTACTAGAAACTCCCGGACGCCTGCTACCGGAAAGGGCTACCAGAAAGAGCTACCGGGAGAGGGCTACCGGGAGAGCAAAAATTGTTGAGGCCGAAAATTTGGAATGAGCTTCCGGGCCCCCCAAGGTCCTATTTATAGGGGCAGGGCGTGGTCTAGATGCAAGCCACGTGGCACCCGCGGATCAATCTGGACTGTAGAAGTTCAAACCGTGCGCGGGAAAAGAAGGGACGGGCGCGTGAATTGAGGCGCCGGTTCGAACCGCGCGCGCATTTGTGGTGAAACGGCGCGGCTTTAAGCGTGGGGCACGGAAACCGAAGCGTCGCGGCTCCGGTAGCTTGGCCCGGAGATCTTCCCGGTGACCTGAACCATACCCACCGGGGACTCGAGCATCGTCCCCGGCGGGCATGGGGGGCTGCTGTCGGGGGAAATCTCCGCGGGACTAAGTCCAGGTAAGATGTGTCACGATTACCCGGGGACCTAGCCTCCGGCCCCTCCCCGGACGCCGCCTTTTGGCTCCCGGGACATGGCCTCCGGGGCCTCCCCGGGCACCGCCTTTTGGCTCCCGGGACGTGGCCTCCGGTGCCCTCCCGGGCGCCGCCTTTTGGCTCCCGGGACGTGGCCTCCGGTGCCCTCCCGGGCGCCGCCATTTGCCCGGGGACGTGGCCCCTGGGGCCTCCCCGGGCGCCGCCTTTCTAGCCCCCGGGACCTGGCCTCCGGTGCCCTCCCGGGCGCCGCCTTTTGGCTCCCGGGACGTGGCCTCCGGTGCCTCCCCGGGCGCCATCATTTGCCCGGGGACGTGGCCTCCGGGGCCTCCCCGGGCGCCGCCTTTTGGCTCCCGGGACATGGCCTCCGGTGCCGTCCCGGGCGCCGCCTTTGACCCAGGGACGTGGCCTCCGGGGCCTCCCCGGGCGCCGCCTTTTGGCTCCCGGGACGTGGCCTCCGGTGCCCTCCCGGGCACCGCCATTTGCCCGAGGACGTGGCCTCTGGGGCCTCCCCGGGCGCCGCCTTTGACCCGGGGACGTGGCCTCCGGCACCGTCCCGGGCCTGATCGCCCTCCTGAAGGTAAAGTCTCGAACTGTTTGTCACGTGCAGGTCACGCGAGGAGCGCCTCGGGAACTAGCGACCACCTGTCAAGCATCCAAGGCGTTTGACCGGGAGAAGGACAGTCCTACCCTTCAATCCGACTGTGGCTTCCGGGGTAGTTTAGGTTTTTCGCTTCTTTTTTAGGCTATAAATAGCCCTTGTACCCCTCTGTTGTAAAGGATCGGTTCTTTTATTGGAATAGCTAAACTCACAGGCGCGCTCCAGAAGCCTCTCCCCCGGAGAGAGCCTCCCCAGCCGACTCCGGTCGGGAGCGCGTCGACAGGACTAGGGCCCCCACTGGGACCCGAACCTGTATAAACCCGTGTGTCATTCTTTGTGCTTGTCCGGCGGGGGAGGACCGGTCATCCGGTCAACCCGCGCCGCGTAATCTTCGCTAGGATCACTCAAAACCTGCCGGGTATTCGCCATACCACGACAAGCCGCTCTTCAGGAGCCCGGAGGCTCTTCGGGTCTCACCGGCATTCCGGTGAGCCTCCGGGTCTCACCGGGCGCCCGGTGACCCTCCGGATCTCACCGGGGGCCCGGTGGCTCTCCGGGTCTCACCGGGGCTCCGGTGACCCTCCGGGTCTCACCGGGCGCCCGGTGACCCTCCGGATCTCACCGGGGGCCCGGTGGCTCTCCGGGTCTCACCGGGGTTCCGGTGACCCTCCGGATCTCACCGGGTGCCCGGTGACCCTCCGGATCTCACTGGGGGCCCGGTGGCTCTCCGGGTCTCACCGGGGTTCCGGAGACCCTCCGGATCTCACCGGGCTCCCGGTGACCCTCCGGATCTCATCGGGGGCCCGGTGGCTCTCCGGATTTCACCGGGGACTCCTTGGGACTTCGTGGGGCCACTGGGGATTCCCCCAACAAACTTTAACTAGTTTAAAGTTTTTAATCAAATCAATGGTTTCGACCAGTTTTGAACCATTGATTCAACCAAAGGTTGCAATCAGTTCTAAAATATTGGTTGTACTAAGTGCAAACTTGGTCGAATGCTTGACCAAATCTTAGTCAATAAAGACTCTCCAGAACTTTTGGAGGAAGTTCCCCAACTGCAACACATGATCTACTTCAGGGCATATCATGTATGGGAAACCACCTTGTGGTTTTCCAGCAACCGTCGCATAGTTATCTAATATATGGCAGAAATTTCATCATCTTATTGGTGGTTATTCAACAACCATTAAGTAGTTGTTGTTAACTCCTTCATAAGAACCGCTATGAGATGGATATAAACAGAAAAGTGTTGTAGAGAAAAGCGGGGGGAGACCATTAGAACGACCATTCATACAAAAATTTTCCAATAATACATCATACAGGATGTAAGGTTATAACTCAACCATTTCAAGGGCCCGAATGTCGCGCCCCGCCTCCATAGGGGAACACGACCACTCCCATGAGGACCCAGCTCTCTGCAGTTGATCCCAAACCATTTGACTTCCCAGGAAGAGTCAAATATAGGAGAATATTACATCAGTTTAACCTTCATTACATTGAGCAGTATGGCCTGTTGGCCTTATTCCAACATAATAAATTACAAGCCATTATGGCATAAATAATTCTGGTTGCAGTAAAACAACTACTCGTCAGAAGCTAAGTGAACCCCCACAGCAAGAAGTTGAAAGCAGAGCAACACTCTTCAGGGCTTGGACGGGACAACTGGCTCTCCTCCTTGTGGATCCAAAAGTTCTTCAAGTATTCGCCTTGGTCATGGAACACTCCGTCTGTTGGATGGTGGATTGCAAGGGTGAGTACTTACGTACTCAGCAAGTCATAGTAAGAGTGTATACTTATAATAGTGATGATATGAACCTATGCTAGTAGAAAGAGGGGGGGGGAGTTACCAAATACCTTTTCTCACCATAATTCATATTCATGGCAGCACTTATCATAATATAATATCAATATCTTTTGTAAACTCTTAGAAGCATAGATGAGCTAGATCTAACAAATTTTACTTGTAAAACATACTTGTGTGAATCCACCGCGTGCAGACTCCAGAACCTGGGAGCTAAGAGTATTCGAATACAATTTTATAACTTTGCAAAGGTGTATCTCTTTTTAAGTCCACTTATTCACTCGACTTTCAAGTCGGATCAGCTCCATACAACTTTTACGCATGTGACAAGGCCGAGATCACACAACGGTTTTGCAGTCTAGTATTAACAGTATCCCTACCCGGTAGATAGACAGTTAAGTCTAAAATACCGTTGTGGGTCCTCCCCACTACCTTTCTTCTTAGCCTTGGCCTATGTCCTCGCAAGACATATGACCTATGGTTGCAGCCGTGCACGACTCAATCCAGGCTTACGGCGACTTCCTTCTTTACTCCTTATCCTCTCATTAATTTCTAATCTCACACCACTCACGGCCATCTGCGGCCAACCAGTTTCCATGCGAGAAACCGGACCGACATACCATCCAAGGAACTGTTAATACTAAGAAAGCTACTAAGTTGTGCCTGTCCCATACCAGGTAAGTGGTTGGTCCGTTCTCATGTCGCATTAAGACACAACACAAGGTTCTAGTCCTTATATGCCAATGACCAGTTCATCCCACAATCCCTGCGCTCGTCAGTGCTAGCACCATTCCATACCAAACTCTTGTCACGGCTAGGGTTTTATTTCATGAATATACATATATACATATATATTAGTTATGGCTCACAACTTGATCATTTTGTAAAGAATTTCCTCACCTTTCATTGGCATACAGCCTAGTACTGCCATGTCTTACTTTTCCCATTTTATCACATGCAATATTATTTATAGTCAAGGCGATATCTTAACAATTCATAAAATATAGGTTCAAGATGTTCAAGAATATGACTTGCCTCTTGTGACGTAAATATCCGCAGTTGGCATCGGGTCGACAGTGAAGTCCTCGAACTCGCTTCTAGATCTACTCAGCAACAAATCAAACACACAATGATCACTAACTATATTAATATGCTTTATGATCTATATGCAGATATGCTTGCTTTAGAGAAGGAAATGGATTAGCGATATAGGGCTTGAATACATCTATATGCCGAGGCTAGGTCGAAATAATGGAATCAGGAGGATTTGGACTAAGATTGAATGTTAGAGGTTCTTAGGGTTTCAAGGCATAAGTCTTGACATTTGGTTCACAGCTGGTTGCTCAAATACAACTAATGTCAGCAGGATGACATTCGGTTCGTGGCCTGACATTGTCAAAGAATGGCATAGGTATGGTTTGAAGGATTTCCAATTGACAAAACAAGTTTGGCTTAAGGCATTAGGTGCACAACTGAACAAAGTGGCTAATTGACAAAATGGTTTCTATAGAAAATTCCAAGAATTCACAGAAATTACAGACCAGTCCCTGGCCAGAGAACTGAGTGCCAGAGCACTGTCATTTTTTAGGGTTTGCACGTCTGGACAATTTTCCCATGCATTGCTTCGCCAACTTTGTCAATCAGGTAGGTGAGGTTACAAGGATGTTGTTGGCGAAGTTAATTGGATAGTGACGACAAGACGACGGTGAACGGTGAGGTTGAACTCATCGGATTTCAAGAACAAGGGTGAGCTACGGTGACAGCGATCTAGGGTGGATGAATCAAGAAATTGATTGAGGGTTTATGATTCTGTAGTGGTGCTGATCGTTCTCCAGTGAGGAATTTGGTTGCGAACAAGTATTGGAGCTCACCAGCATTACAGCTGGACTTGAGGAAGATGGCAAAAGGGGCGATGCTAGTTTAGGGAAATGCAGGCTAAATGGCTCAGCTACACCATCTACACGATACAAGGAACAAGTTGGAACAGTTGGTTTCGCCAAGGACAAGGCGAAGTGTGCCTGCGACGTGCGACGATCACGGCAGTGCGCGAAGATCAAGGAATCAGCAAACACAGGTTAATTTCAAAATTGGATTGAACAGGCTTGTTCAAGGGGCTCTAATGATCATTTAATCCTACAGAAAGGGAGGCTAATTCGGGCTACAAGTGGGTGCGATAAGAGGAATAGGGCAAAAGTAATTCACGGCGATCACCGGTGTTGAGGTCCACCGGGGTTCAATTGGGAGCTATGGTATGATAAGATGAGCATAAGACACTTACAGGTTGAATCTAATTGGAAATTGATGCTGTGGAATGATTTGGCGTCGTGCTCCTCCTCGGCGGCTCACCGGAGTAGTAGAAGAAGCGAGGAGAAGGCGAGATGAGCTGAGACTTAGCTAAAATTGGTTGTGATCGAGAGGTAGCTAGTCGCAGGCGATCTTAAATAGCCACGGGACGAAGATTGCAAGAGAGGTAATCGTGGAACTTGTGCCGGTGAAGCGGCTGGTCGAAGCAATCGGCGACAATGACGCGACGACGACAGGTGGTGCTGTAACTGATACTTTGGTCGGCACTTTGGGACTTGATGCTGGCCGGTGCAAAGCAAAGGCGACAAGGTTAGCCCTGTGTGGCAACGTGGCACGAAGCTACTGACAACTGCTGGAGCGCGGTCACTGCTGTTCATGCGTGTGATTGTAGCTGGTCGCTGGTGTTGCATCTAGGCCTTTATGCCTAACCCTAATTTTGATGATTAATGAAAACAAAGTGTTTCGGACTGACTGTGTTTCTGAGATGTTTGATACAGAGCTTGTTCGGGAAAACATGCAAGATGATCAAGGCGAACCCGACATTAAATAAAAGCACAAGGTGCAAAAGAGCAAAGACAAGACGCAAATATGAAGATGAAAAGGACCTAAGGTAATCTGAGATTTTATTTTTCCCGATCTCGGCGTTTGGAGTTTGATCGGGTAAGGACTTTTGTTGCTTAGTTTTAACCGTACTATAAAGAGGGGTTGCAAAGTCCTCTCTACATTTCCAACATGAACCGAGAAACTTTGGTCATTGCATTGCATTCTTTTTAATTGGATTTGATCTGAATTTGGTTTTTGAAAGATTTGGTTTTCAGTTGAGTTTTTGACAGCAGAAGAGTTTTTCAAATTTCTAGAAATATCTAGGCAGATCTGGTTTTGTTTCTGTTGACAAAAATGTAGCCCTTAAAATTATCTTTCAAACGAGATATTAAACACTTCATTTGGACTTCTGAATTTAATGTTATAGCCATTTTTATTCATGCTGACTGTCAGTTTGGTACGCAGACTGTCAGTTTGAATGTTAGTTTGTGTTATCTGACAATTGTCCAGAGAGTGTGTTTTTCAGGCCAAAATTTTTGTACTAAACTGAGTATCAGTATGCCCATGCTGACTATCAGTTTGTGTTTCGACCACAGCTATTTTTATCTGAGTTTCTATTTGATTTGGTCGATGTTTTTGGTCGAACTGACTGTTAGTTTGGGGTTTCAGTTACCATATACGACCACAAACGGCTAGCTATTTTTTATCCGTAAATTTTGTCGGCTGTTATGTATGTAATTGACTGTCAGTTAGTGAGCTGACTGTTAGTTTGTGTTGCTGATTTTCAGTCCTAGCTCCAACGGTTCTTTTGATCCTTGAGGCTATAAATAGAGGCTTTGAGCTCGTATACTTAACAACAAGCAGCCTCCTCTCATACACATTCTTAAGTTTTAGTTTCTTATACAAAATCTTGATCTTTTGATCAAGTCGAGTGCTTTTCAGATCCACTGAGTGCTTTCTGTTCGCATCATTTGCATCCTATTAGTTTCTCGGTGATTGTTAGAGGTCTAGAGAAGACCTTACTGCCTGTTACTCTTGGTGAGCGCCCTCACCTAGATGGTTCGGAGGTGTGGCCGTTGATCTCTCCGTTCGAAGATTGTTGGATAGACTCGGCAAGGTTGTACAAGGCATCGGTGCTCGCCTTTCCGAAGTGGACAAAGAGCAACCATTAGTGGATAATATACTTCGTGGATATTGGAGCAAGACTCAATATATTTGAGTGCTTCAACGAGGATTAGGGGAGACTGGGCGAGTCTCTGAGACCTCGGTAAAAATCATTTTGTTTGTTCTCTCTTTCTCTTTCTCATATTATTATTTGTTCTTGATTTCTTTATTTGCAAATATTAGTTTAAATTGAAGTTTTTAAGAGCCTCCTATTCACCCCCCTCTAGTCGGCATCCTTGATCCTACAGCTGGTGCTGCCACGGCGACGGCTCTGGTGTAGTCACGTGCGCGCGTGAAGGTGCAGCGAACACGGGCACAAGCGAGGGCCGGCAGTGAAGATCGTGGCGAGACCTGTCGCTGGTCAAAGGCATGCCGACGGGTGTGGTCAAAAATGGCTTAACAAAAATTTTGGACTGAAATTTAATTACATAATTTGGGTTTTGGACTGATTTATAAATATGGTAAAAGACATGGATTAAACTGGAGATTGATCATACTGCTGTGGCTTAATAAACTCAACAAGTAATTTGGTAAAGACAAAAGATAGAGTTTAGGGTTTCTGATCAATTTTGATTGAAAACGAAAATTGAGTAATTAGGGTATTTGATGCTGGATTTTGTCGAAACTGAAATTCTTACAAAAGGAGATTTTGTATTGAATAGTATTTGGGTGTTCCCGGAATCAGATTAATATTTAGGGCTTGTTTGTGGCTTTTAGCCTTTTCAGGCTTCTGGGAAATCTTAAAAGAACCAATTTGTGATACTTCTTGGACTGATTTGCGAAAATGGTCCAAATGATGGAGTTTTGATGCCAACTTTCTGGATTAAGATAGTGGCATACCCTTGATCATAATCCAAAGATAATTTGGTCTGGACTGGGTTAAGATTTGGTTAGATCGTCATTCTGAATTTTCAGAGTACTTAGGGTAATTAGGATATTAAATAATTAATTCCGTTTTCAAAAACAGAAAGAGACTGATAGTTCTGAGAGTTAGAAGTCGAATCTGATTTGGCTTCTGAAGGCTTTTCTTCTCAGGGTAATTAGTAGCCCATATCTTGATGATCTGATCTTGATTTGGGTCTAAGGTATTGATTTTGAGATTTTTGAACTTCAAACAAGAATAGATTTGAGATAACTTGCTACCTCTAAAGAGACATATGCATGCATGATTTTCCATAAAAAATGACGTTTTCACCCCAAAAACCAGGGTGTTACACCGAACCTGTCTAAAAAACTTTATGGTGTTTTCTTATTATTTTTACCGTAAGTTCGACAGTTAACTCTCTGATCGTGGACAGATACATTAAAAGAATAGATGCTTCAGGTCCCCATAGCTGCTGATGTAATGCCCACCTAAAGGCATTGATTTCTATTGTGACCAGGTTGCTTACATACGGTGCATCTATGGAGTCCATTTTCATGCTCCCCCACATCTATGTCATTTTGGATCCGTCTCATTCGACGTCGGCCGACATGGGTGACCTGAAGCCTCCTGTCAGAGATCCACCTCAAGATATCTTCTAGTGATATGTCTCAGTAGTTTCCTCTTGCCACCAAGCCATGGAAAATGCCATTCCAGGTTTTCACCAAATACTCCAAAGTGCAATATTTGGATATATACTATGTTGGAGTAATATTTGGTAGGGCACAAGCAGCGATTACATGAGAGCAAGAAATGTGAAGCAACTGAGGCTTGTTGCACATGCATTCCATACCTCCATTCACGATTCTACATTCATGCACCTAGTCGGCTCTCATTGTACCAAGGACGAACTTGTGCCTAAGCCGAACTATGTAACTTCCAGTCAAACAGCTTAACATGGAGATTTTATGTGACACTGCCTTCTTGGTCCTAAATTCAAGATAATCATGCATTTTTTAGGCCAGCACACAAGGGGATCGTCCAAAAGATTTTTTGCCGCCATACTTTGGCTGTCATAGTACGCTATTGTGCGGTAGAATGTCAACTCCACTATAGTTGTGAGCAGTAAGCACCGCACACCTTTTCGGATGAAATTGTATACCTCGGCATGATTTGTTTTCAAAAGTCCATACTGAGCATCATTCGTGTCATGCAGCAATGACCACTTCTCCTTTAGTTTTGGTTGGATCCACTCACTAAAACTTAGACGCCTCCAGCTGTTGTTGTCATTATTATTGCTGCCTTCTGCTAGTTCACCAAGCCCCTGGTTCTGCTTCAATGTACTCTCGTCCAGAGACTTCCATATATTTGTGAACTTCGACTCTTGGTTTTTTTTGGTAAGCTTTTTGAACTCATGCATTAGGCACTTGCTCTTGAAACAAATATAAAAATTTGCCCCAAAATGACGAGAGCACCAACGATGGGTCCATGCCACCTCGCATGTACTTAATGGCACTCAGCATTCCCCCATTTTGATCATGAATTAAGTGTTGGAGAACGGGCTCACTACTCTAGCGTAATTTCAAAATTTTACCCAAAATCCCAAGAAACTTACAAGCAATAGATCATAGATCAAGAGATATACCACTAGACGCGTGGATGTGACAACGCAGCAGCGGAAGAAGAGTCGATGTCGCCACCGGATCGTGACCAGCAATGCAACAATAACAACCACACCTCTACGGAAGTCCACACATCCGGGGAAGGAGCACTGCGTGTTCATGTGCTAGTACCAGTGCACGCTGCTAGGGTTTTACGAGATCTATCTCATGGATGGCGGTGGCAGCCTAAATAGATCAGATAATAGATGCACGCCCACCGCACCTTCTTTTATAGGGCTTTGCAGATAAGTCCTACTCAAATGCGACCCCTGATCCAGGGCCTTGCAGATAAGTTCAATTGAAATGCAAACTCTAATCCTAATGGTAAACCCATTACCAATAGGGGATTCGTTTTGGATCCCATCCGAATTAATGCTCCAACCCGTTAAGTGTGTAACCCTGTAGGTTCGTGTATATTTGGCCGCGACCGGAAACAACTTCCTGAGTCACAAGTCATAAGTGGTCCCTAGCAAGACATTATGACTACCCGCATGTACATGAAGATTATATCCGACGAACCTATACAACTTATCATGAATTATCTCTTTGCCTCACGATACCAGATCGAACTCAAGTTGAGAAACGTGTCATCCTTGAATAGGTCGGTCCTTCCTTCATCTTGTAATGGACTAACCTTTTCATTGTTGACTCTCAACTATATTCAGCACGGCCATGCACTTTCTTAGTCCAATTACATCAAGGGGTCCAGAGATATCTCTCTAGATATGAGAGGGGCAAATTCCATCTCGACCATTCACTTTCAACAACATGGTTCATAACATATCTGTATGTCATCTTTATGACTACTCGGTTAAAAGTACCGGTTGATGATACCAAGTATGCTACTACACATGTATGAAACCGTGATGATCTCAAGTCTAAAGATAAACCAAAATAACTGTTAGAAACCAACTGATGACACATAAAAAACTCAACAGTGTCTCAAGATGGGTCAATCCAACCAACATGTTCTCCAACATGTGTCCACGACATTGACTTCATATCTCATATCTATGGTCCGTGAAACATGACTATCAATTAATGATCGTGCTGACTTATCTTGCATTATTATTCCATGTAATGCCGAAAGTTAGGGATGTTTAGAATAAGTATCACTGATAATGCCGATAATACATATATCATAATAAAGAGTTTCACGAACAAGTCACATACTTGTTTGATCAATAAAAGTAATACTTTATTCAAGGAGTGCAATAACACTTTATTCGTAACAATTCATAAAGATATCATGATACAATCATCTCCATGATTGCCTCTGGGGCATATCTCTATCAATCTCCCACTTGCACTAGAGTCAATCATATAGGTATCAAATACCCATTGCTCTAGTGTGCGCCTCATGCTTTGGTTGCGGGAGAGGCTTCGTCAAAGGATCTGTCACATTGAAGTCTGTATTTACTTTGCATATTTTCACATCACTCTACTGATAAACTCTTGTATAAGGTGATATCGCCAAAGTATTTGCTTGGACTTTTGATGTGACCTTGGTTCCTTAGCTTGAGCGATGGCTCCATTATTATCACAATAGAGATCTACCGGACTAACAATGATAGGTACCACATCAAGTTCGGAGATGAACTTTCTTATCCATACAGCTTCCTTTGCTGCTTCAGAAGCAGCTATGTATTTGGCTTCTGTTGTAGAATCAGCGACCGTCTCTTGCTTAGAACTCTTCCAACTTACAGCTCCTCCATTGAGGCAAAACACAAACCCAGATTGTGTTCGGTAATCATCCTTGTCGGTTTGGAAGCTAGCATCAGTGTAACCATTTACAATGAGATCTTCCTCACCTCCATAAACCAGGAACACATCCTTAGTTCTTCTCAAGTACTTCATGATGCTTTTAACAGCTACCCAGTGACTCACTCAGATTTGATTGGTATCGGCTCGTAGAACATAGAGCATAAGAAACATCTGGGCGTGTACACAGCATGGCATACATGATAGAACCAATAGCCGAAGTGTATGGAATCTTACCCATTTGGTCTTGCTCATCCGATGTCATAGGACATTGACTCTTGCTAAGACTAATGCCATGTGACATAGCTAAGACTAATGCCATGCGCCACCGAATCCACCATCCCGCCGCCTTCTTCACCGCGCCAGAGCTCCCTGAGTTGCGCCGCAAATCAAGCGCCATAGCCGCCGGGTCACTTGCTCCCCCCGCCGCCGTGCCTTCCCACGGCCATCCAAGTCCAACGCCCTATCTCTTCTCCACGGCCTCTCCAGCAACCCTACCTCAACTGCGGCATCGAACTCCTCCAGCAGCCTTGGTAGCAAGCAACAATGTGGTGATCAATTCTTCTCCCTAATTCTTTTCTTCTGCAATTTTGAATGACATGTGATGTGTGTATGAGATGATCACTGCTGTAAATGTGATGAATCAAACTTAATTTTCTGAATTCAATACAAGTGATAATTCGTACTGAAATTAGCTACAATCTCCCATAGCTCTATTCAGTGAATGCAAGTCTAGGATTTTCTACTGGATGAACTCTGTTTTGTGATGCCTGTTCTGAATCTGTTTGTGTTTTATATGGTTTGTGGATGATCAGTTGCCTGAATTTGATGTATTGGGATGCTGAACTTCAGCTCTAGTTGTCTGCATATAACCCATGTTGCACTAATTGATACTCTCTTTCTACTGATACTTGGTTTATCTTGTCTTGTGCTGTTCAATTCTCTTGATTGTATTGCAGCCACAGTGTTGAATTGAATTGCAGCTTGTCTCATGTTCTGCTCTGCTCCAGTAGAACTACCCTTGTGTAATAATCTGAATTTATTGCGAAGTTCTAGAGCATCTGAAGTAGAACTAAGTCTTGATATCTTTTGTGAGGTTCTGTAATTGATATTGGTGTTTAAACTGTTGTAATCAATCTCTGGAGTCACCTGTGTGGTTTGGGCCAGCTTTCTGTTTGCTCACCGATCTTTCGCGTTGAAGTGTTATGTTAAGTTGAGATAGTGCAGAGGATAAATTTTTGTTTTCTTAAACAGCTTGGCTCTTTGTAGAAGTTGATAATTTGCAATGGTGTTTGCTGTTGAGTTAGTGGTTGTGGTGTATTGATTGAATATATTATGGTTGTGGCTAAAGGAGTGGGACCGCTATTGATGATATGTGTTATCTTTACGTGCATGTTCATTGATACCGTCGATGAATACAGTCGTTTTAGTTGCTTTCGCCTTTCTCTTGCGATACTACTAAACGATTACGATTCTATCACTTGTACTCACGACGACATGTATAGATCTAACACTATGGTCGTGGTGTGATCACCTCTCTCTTTCTCGTTTATTTCTTCTGTCATTTTCTCTCCTTTCGTCTGTTTTAGTTTATTATCCATCGGTTTAGTCCAGCCTTGCACATTTTGCTTCTCTAGACCCTGTGGAAAGAACGATATAGAATACTCGCCTTACTGCATCGTCCTCATTCTCTTGCGAGACGGTCTAGGCTGGTATCAATTTTTGGCGCCATTGTCGGGGACTAGATGAAAGTGAATGTGTTTTAACTAGATTAAATCATTTTGTTTTTGTTTTTGGTTTTTGTTTGCATCTTTTCCCTCCCCTTTTTCCCTCCCGCCTCTTTTATTTCTCGCCCTTCCTCTTGTCCTTTTCTCGGTTATTGAGTTTTGCTGATTGAGGATATGGATGGTTCGCAGTCTTTTTGTGATGCATGTGACAATCTCAGTGCTAAACTAGATGATTTGCCTCGTCAGATGAATACAGCCCTTCGTGGATTATTTTCTCATATTAGTGTTGCTCCTATATGTTGTATTTGTGGTATTCGAGGTCATTCGCCCGCCACTTGTCGGCGTGGTCGAGCATCTACTATATATCATCCTGGATGGCCTGCATACCCAAATTCACCGTATAGGAACAACCGCCCTGTTATCGCATCTGTATCTCCTATCTATCATTTTCAGGGTTTTAGGTACGGAGAGCGGCTTCCATGTACATCATATCAGTCTCCGTACTTGGCACATTAGCAGTACTCACAGCAGCCTCCTATATATGAGGATACACCATCTAGACTTGAGGTGCTGTTTGAGCGTCATTTGAAAAAGGTGCATGAGTTTCTACATCCGTCTCCATAGTCGCCTTCCGAAGTTGAGGATACATCTAGGCTTAAGGCACTGATGGAGGGTTTGATTAAGCAATCCGAGTGCCTCATGACCCAGCATTCAGAAGACGTGAAATTATTGCGGGCTGAGATGCAGGGTGTGCGATCTTGCATAGCTGAGTCCAGAGGATACCGAGATCCAATCCACATCCTGCCATCTCAAGTACCCGCATTTGAGGCCATCACACCTCTGTTGAGTGTCCCGGAGCCCACCCATGACACCTATCTTGGAGACCCTCACGGAGAGACGACAGTATTGAGCGATGAGCTTCGACCCGATGTTCTTTCTTCGACGTCGCATCAATCACCTCCACCTCCTATTGATTTGATCATGTTTGATGATGATGATGGAGAGCTTATTTTCCAGATACCTCTACGTCCGTTTGGACCATTTTGTTTTGATGATCCATTAACAGACGGACCAGAGATGGAGAGTGTTAGTTTTGAGGTTGCAGACCCCCCAGATCACACCTATGATCCTCTTACTGATGACACTGAGCTCGAGACAGTTTTGTTTGATGATGCAGATTTGAGCTATTTGGTTGATGATCCTGTTATCCCTCTGCTTGATATTGAGACATCTGATACAGAGGATATTGATTTTTCTCATGATCTGCAGCTTCAGGAGTCTGAATTGGAGAGCTTCACGTTTGATCCTACGGACTGCCTGGACGATTCCTTGAGCCACGAGATCGAGAGGGAGATGTTCATATTTGATTCTAAGGGACTTCCTTCTGACATAGGGGTGCCGGTTCATCCTGATCTACCAGACACGACCCCCGTGGAGGTCCTTCCCACCCCAAACTTCATGCCATCCACTATTCAGGTAGACTCGAAACCCCTCTCGTATCATTATGAGTTGTCTAGTTCTGACGAGGTTATTCATATTCCCTTGAGTTGTCACTCATCCTGCATCGATATATTCCATCCTCATGATATGTATAGTTAGTCGAGCTACGGGAAAGGATTTTCATCAGCTGACCTTCTGGAGGGCTTTGTCCCTACCATACACACGTGCTTGTTTGTTCTTGATCTTATTTGCAGGTTTAGCATGTGTGGCTTCTCGACCGCGAGCAGACTCACTCCGAGTCGACATTCCCTCGGATCCTGGTGGATTCCCAGGTATGCTGCTTTCGACAGGAGGGTGGACGTGCAGCTTCTACCACGTCCCATGCTTGCCTCTCCTTCACTCGCGCTTCAACGCCATATTCTTTGAGGGTCGAGCTTCCGACCTAAAAGAAGGGCTTCTCGGGAGGCAACCCGAGTGTTTTCTCCTTTTCTTTCTTTTCGTTATTTATTTTCCTTTATTTTGTAGGATTGTTCTTAGTTTCTTCTTTGGTTGTTCTTTCAGGGCATCATCCTCATATGGCGGCTTGGCACATTTGGAATACTCTGAACAGCTCATCGCAACATTATTGTCTCCATCCTTCACCCAGTGAGCTATTGCGGACCTCTCATATGACCCTTGTGCATGAAATTTATTTTGTGTTCTCATCTCCATGTGTGATCCATCTCATATTGTTGCATTGTGGAACATGCAACCATTTAAGCTTGGGGGGGAGGAATGCATTTCTTGTTGTGCTGTAATTCTGAAAATCTGAAAATCTGGGGAAAATTTTTCAAAATTGAGCTTCTTTGTGCAAGTTTGTGCTCATGTGTGAGATCTGTTGTATGTACTTGCTTATCCTGCCTTGCTTATGTTGTGAATGATCTTTATCCAGCCTTGTGGGCTTGTTTATGTTGTGATATGACCTGTAGTATACTTGTGTTGTTTGGATTGCAAGAAAAATCTAGAAAGGTCATGTCGAAATTTTCTGGAAATTCTAGACTTGTGCGGATTTGTATCTATATGTGAGTGTTGTGGTTATGACTACATGTGCTTTCATTTTGCGTTTCACTGTCCTCATTTGGCTTTTGGAGCCTCTTGCATGTCGTGTTGAGTTTTTATTGCATGGTTTAGTGGCTCGACAGTCTATTATAGGTTGAATTGTGATTAACGATCTTCTAATGCTACTAAAACTGTTTGTACTTAGTTTCGTTGTGGATATTGTGGAAATTCGAATGCTTACTGATATCTTTATTACCGCATTCTATCTTGTATACTGAAATGTCAATTGTGAAACTAATCTCTACACACATGTTTAGAACACGAGTCTCCTAAACAATCATATAACTGGTGCAAACCAGATTTGAAAAAAATCTTGCTAATAAGGTCGCATTTGTTCGTTTTCTACCTTGTAGACACTGCCAAATTTTCTTTTCTTTTGAATAAAAGCTCTTCTGCTTCGTTGCTCCTCTGAGTCTTCGGTATGTAAGCATGGTTTGCACATTTTCAAATCTAATAAGTGCACAAGCCTTCCCGCTACATCTTTTGACTCATGAGCATGTTTATAAAACACTCTAGTGGACAACATACCCTAGAGCGAAGTACGGAGATATCTGCCTAAATAAGTCGAAGGGTAGAGACTTACATGAGCACCAGATTTCGTTTTTCAAATAAAGAGAGCTCAAAAATTAATAAGGTTGAAACTGCTTATTTGATGTTTATGGAGACCGTAGTTCTTCAATGCCTGTGTATTGCTTATGCTCACTTTGAATTTCTATATACACGTATGGATGTTGGTGGTATGAGTAGAATTAAGCATTCTTATTTCCTCCGTATCTAGAACTAAGCTAGTTACTTGCAATTTCAGTGCAATTATTAGATGGTTGAGCGCTTGAAACATATCTTAGTTTGCCGAGCTTACTATATGATGCATTTTACTCTTTCGTGTCATCTATACTCATGCTTGTCTGTCTGGATTTACATCTTATTGCATTGCTTGAGGACAAGCAAAGACTTAAGCTTGGGGGTGTTGATAATTATCATATTTGTGCATAATTTCTATATGTTTAAACCCCTGATCATGCACATATTAGTCATATACCTCGGCATTTACATAGATTATTCCATATTTGATGCCAAATCGACCGGATTATTTGTTTTGCAATTTTTATCGCAGGTCAATGCGAATCGGATGAATTTCTGGCTAGCGCTCGCGCCTCATCGACTTAATCCGACCTTCGGTCGATTCCGGATGGAAGTGCGTGTTTCCGCGGACGTGTAGGAACCAACCACGCCGAAATCGGAGTCTCTGGGGGTCCGGAATCTCAAACCCTAGCCACAAGATCCCATTTCTAAATTCCCAAAACCTCGAGGGCTTGTCTGCAAAAGTGCCAAATTACCTTTTTTACCTAACCGCCGGCCACCTGAGGCATTTGAGCCAGGTTTTTGTTTGTTATCTTCTCTTTCTGCCTCCCTCCTCACGATCCACACCTCCGTCCACCACACCGGCAACGACCAGGCTATACGCCGCCGGCGGGACCTCCTTCTCTACCTTCCCCATTTTTCTCCCTGTTTTCTTCGACAACAGAACTCCTTTCATTTTATTCCCTCTCCCCATTTGTTTTTCCTTTCCTCCTGCCATCCTCCTCCTTCCATTTCATCACCACAAACTCCACCAAATCCACCACTTCAAGCCCCAAATCCACAGATCTAGCCCGAGCCGAGCACGCATCGCCGGGCCGCACTCCCTCTCTCCGGCGCCGCCCACACATCCCGCCAGGCGCCGAATCTGCACCTCCAAGGCTCCCGCGTCGCCACGCCTCCTCCCCGGTCTCCTCGGCGCGCCTCCACGGCCTCCCCTCGTGGTCTCCTCGCCCACGGATCACGTGCCGCTCACCACTCCAGTCTGCTCCACCACGGCGCCACCGAATCCACCATCCCGCCGCCTTCTTCACCGCGTCAGAGCTCCCTGATCTGCGCCACAAATCAAGCGTCGCAGCCGCCGGGTCTCTTGCTACCCCCGCCATTGTGCCTTCCCACGGCCATCCAAGTCCAACGCCCTCTCTCTTCTCCACGGCCTCTCCAGCAACCCTACCTCAACTACGGCATCGAACTCCTCCAGCAGCCTTGGCAGCAAGCAACAATGTGGTGATCAATTCTTCTCCCTAATTCTTTTCTTCTGCAATTTTGAATGACATGTGATGTGTGTATGAGATGACCACTGCTGTAAATGTGATGAATCAAACTTAATATTCTGAATTCAATACAAGTGATAATTCGTACTGAAATTAGCTACAATCTCCCATAGCTCTATCCAGTGAATACAAGTCTAGGATTTTCTACTGGATGAACTCTGTTTTGTGATGCATATTCTGAATCTGTTTGTGTTTTATATGGTTTGTGGATGATCAGTTGCCTGAATTTGATGTATTGGGATGCTGAACTTCAGCTCTAGTTGTCTGCATATAACCCCATGTTGCACTAATTGATACTCTCTTTCTACTGATACTTGGTTTATCTTGTCTTGTGCTGTTCAATTCTCTTGATTGTATTGCAGACACAGTGTTGAATTGAATTGCGGCTTGTCTCATGTTTTGCTCTGCTCCAGTAGAACTACCCTTGTGTAATAATCTGAATTTATTGCGAAGTTCTGGAGCATCTGAAGTAGAACTAAGTCTTGATATCTTTTGTGAGGTTCTGTAATTGATACTGGTGTTTAAACTGTTGTAATCAATCTCTAGAGTCACCTATGTGGTTTGGGCCAGCTTTCTGTTTGCTCAGCGATCTTTCGTGTTCAAGTGTTATGTTAAGTTGAGATAGTGCAGAGGATAAATTTTTGTTTTCTTAAACAGCTTGGCTCTTTGTAGAAGTTGATAATTTGCAATGTTGTTTGCTGTTGAGTTAGTGGTTGTGGTGTATTGATTGAATATATTATGGTTGTGGCTAAAGGAGTGGGACCGCTATTGATGATCTGTGTTATCTTTACGTGCATGTTCGTTGATACCGTCGATGAATACAGTCGTTTTAGTTGCTTTCGCCTTTCTCTTGCGAGATTACTAAACGATTACGATTCTATCACTTGTACTCACGACGACATGTATAGATCTAACACTATGGTCGTGGTGTGATCAACTCTCTTTCTCTCTCTTTTATTTCTTCTGTCATTTTCTCTCCTTTCGTCTATTTTAGTTTATTATCCATCGGTTTAGTCTAGTCTTGCACGTTTTGCTTCTCTAGTCCCTGTGGAAAGAACGATATGGAATACTCGTCTTACTGCGTCGTCCTCGTTCTCTTGCGAGACGGTCTAGGCCGGTATCAGTCTCTCATAGAGAAACTATTTCTCAAATAAGACTTGACAGATTCAAGCATAGGATCTCATTTCTGATCAATAGTATGTCATCTACATACAAAACCAGAAACGCATGTACGCTCCCACTAACCTTCTTGTAAACACAAGGTTCATCTTCATTTTTTATGAAGCCAAATTGTTTGACTGTCTCATCAAAACGAATATTCCAACTCCGAGATGCTTGCTTCAATCCATAAATAGATTTCTGAAGCTTGCATACTTTCCTAGCATTTTGTGGATGAATAAAACCTTCGGGCTTCGTCATGTACACATCCTCACTTAGATTTCCATTGAAGAAAGCTGTTTTAACATCCATTTTTCATATCTCATAATCATGGTAGGCAGCAATTGCTAGAATGATCCGAATTGACTTTAGCATAGCGACCGGTGAGAAAGTTTCATCATAATCAATTCCTTGAATTTGTTTGAAACCTTTCACAACCAATCGTGCTTTATGAATGTGAACATTTCTATTCATGTCAATCTTTTTTCTTAAAGACCCATTTACACTCAATGGGTTTTACACCATCGGGTAAATCAATCAAGTTCCAAACTTGATGAGTATACATGGAGTTTATTTTGGATCTCATGGCATGAAGCCATTTCTCAGAGTCTGGGCTCATCAATGCTTCCTCATAAGTCTTGGTTTCATCATTGTCTAACAATAATATATCTCGTCGTTCCGTGGTAAGGAACATGTACCTCTTAGGTACATTATGGACCCTTTCAGACCTACGCGGGGCTGGTGGTCCCAAAACTATTTCTTGAACAGTTTGTGGTTCTTGAATTTCTTCAAGTCACACTGTACTCCCACTAATTTCTTTTATGAGAAACTCTTTCTCAAGAAATACACCATTATGATCAATAAACACTTTGTTCTCGTCCTTCTTATAAAAGTAATATTCCTTCATTTCCTTGGGATACCCCATGAAGAAACACTTGTCAGATTTGGGTGTGAGTTTCTCAAACATCAAACGTTTCACGGATCCCTATTTAAGTTGAACACAGCAGTTTCTAGAGCATATCCCCAAAAAGATAATGGAAGATCGACTTGGCTCATCATTGATCGAACCATTTCCAACAAAGTTCGATTCCGTCGTTCAGACACACCATTCCATTGAGGTGTCCTTGGCGGTGTTAGCTATGGAACAATTCCACATTGCTTTAAATGATTGCTAATTTCTTGGCTCAAATATTCTCCTCCACGATCTGATCGTAGGAATTTAATTTTCTTGCCAAGATGATTTTGTACTTCATTCTGATATTCTTTGAACTTTTCAAAAGTTTCAGACTTATGCCTCATTAAGTAGATATAACCATATCTACTAAAATCATCAGTAAAAGTTATGAAGTATTGGAATCCACCTCTGGCTATAGTTCTTAATGGTCCAAAAGTTTCTTGTCCAAACATGAAACAGAAATAATGTTTTTTGCTTATGGCAGGAACATAATAACAATTATTAAGCTCCAAAATAAATCCTGAAGGTAAATCCAATATAAAAGTTCCAACGGCTAAGGCAGCAGCAACTCTTGCTCCATTGCTTACGCGAAGCTGAACTTCACCCTTTGTCAAACTTCTACTCCTTTTAAGCCAATGCATCGAAGTACAAATATGAGCTCCTAAACTGGTATCAAATAGCCAAGAATCAAAAGGAGAAGTAGTCAAATTGACTTCTATAACATAAATACCTGAAGGGGAAGTCTCACTTCCCTTCTTCTTTTTCAGATCTTCCAGATACTTCTTGCAATTCCTCTTCCAATGGCCAGATTCCTTGCAATAGAAGCACTCAGAAGCAGTGGTAGGGCCAGGCTTGGACTTTCCTTTGGGCTTATGCTGGCTGCTTGAGCTCTCATCTCGAGCCTTGCCTTTGCCCTTAGCCTTCCCTTACCCTTCTTCTTGAAATTCTTTTCCTTTTGAACCATCAACACATTGTCAGGATACTTTTTGATGTTCTACTCTGCCGTCTTTAACATCCCATGCAATTCAGGTAGAGTCTTCTCCAGATTATTCATATTGAAGTTCAACATGAAAGGATCGTAGCTCGAAGGGAGCGATTGGAGAATCACATCAGTAGCCAACTCTCGGCTAAGGGGGTAACCAAGTTTACCCAAGCTCTCAATATAACCAATCATCTTTATTACATGAGGGCTAACTACGCTTCCTTCTGCCAGCCTGCAGGCATGCAGTTTCTTGGTGGTCTCATATCTTTCCACCCTTGGCTGGTCTTCGAACAAGTTTCAAAGAGAAACACTCATGTCATAAGCATTGGCATTCTCGAATTTCTTTTGCAATTCAGAACCCATTGTTTCTAACATGAGGCAATTGACATCGAGATCGTCATCAACATGCTTCTTGTAAGCATCTCGTTGAGATCGTGAAGCGCTAGTCAAAGGTTCATCAGGAACTAGGGACTCTAGAACATAGTCCTTTTTCTCTTGCTTGAGAACAATTCTTAAGTTATGAAACCAATCAACAAAATTTGTTCCATTTAGTTTTTCTTTATTGAGTACATATTGCAAATTAAAGCTAGTTGAGGAGTTATCAGCGATTATCTACAACAGAAAAACATGCAAAAGACATCATGTTTATGAACAATCTTTTATTAACAATTAATAAAAGTATCTTCCACTATATGTTTAAAAACATAGTCCCTAAAATGAAATATAGTGGGTCAAGATCTATATTTCACTAAGTCCTATGAGCTTTACCATCACTGCTAGAAACCTAGTTATTTAGGTAAGCAACTTTTGCTAATCATATCATATATGACACTTGTTTGTTGGGTGACATCAATATGTCCTGACTCCCAACACCATGCCCCAAAGCCCAAAACCATTTTGATGGCCTTGTTAAGTGGAACCAATTCTATGCATATCAGTGTCCAACACTTATCCTACCTTACCAAGATAGTTAATAGCACCTTAATTTGTCAAGCCTACCAAATAACAACAAGGCTTTGACAGTTGCAGCAATTGAAAAGGGCATCAAAACAACTTAATTTTAGGGACTTAACAATATTCAGAACTTTCAAGCAACAATCAAAATAATCATCAGCTAGACAATCTAACAGGCGCAACTGCGACTATATTTAACTTCTGTTGGCAGTAACCTTGGCCAGGAAAGACCGCAACTATTTTCGCTCACACCATGAAGGAAAAGCGTTCCGCTAAGCGGGGCTTATTAAGAAAAACCCTATGATGTGTTCTTTCCTTAGACACCACAGTTAACAGCTTTTGGTTATCAAGTATAATCTTTATGCACAAAAAACATGGCAAATCATCCATATGCACAAAAATAACTATCAGTTAGATGATCTAATCAATCTATGAGATAGTATGGCCCTTTAATATGGTGATCTGCATCTCCATCTTCATGGGTCCAGTCCACCATGCTTGAAAAATCCTAGAGTGAGTTACAAGCTACTACACTAATATCTAGATATGAATTTATAAGAGGGTGCCAATCATCACACATGTCGGCACGCAGGTCGTTATACAAAAAGAGACAACCACCTCAACCATGGTCGAAAAACACGATTCGCAGATCGTGATGATTACATGATCACATCACAAAAACATGCATAAGGGCCATACTTCTCATACAAATTCCTGAAAAAGCAAGTTAGGAAAATAATCCCATCCCGTCATGCACCTTAGTGGCCTAAAACAATAAAAGCCTGACAGTGACCTTTGGCGGTCCTGTCCATAGAAAGTCTCGTCCACTGACGATTTTCAGTATGAATCGGCATATCCGTCAATAGAAAATCTCGTCGAATTGATCATATCAGCCTAACATCCGAACCAATCTAATTAGTTAAGAGTTCCATTAATCCTCGAGATGATATTTTTTAAAGATGTACCAAATCTTTTAGATCCAATCTAACAGAAATCCTAGTCTCCGATTATGTCACTACAATGTTGGCCTTTAAATCACCTCCCACAGGCTCGTGCAAGGATTCATAGTAGCAATCGGATTAGATATGGACTCATGTAAAATTGATCATGTCAATTTAACAAATGGACGTTATGAGATATCATCTTCTATGATTCTGTCGAAAGTGATAGATCACATCTACCATAGGTTAGAATATGTTTCATCACATGAAACACCAACAGATATAATTCTATTAATTCTAATCTAACATGTTATCAACAATTATTAATAGATCTAATCTATCAAACCAGATCTAACATGTTATCAACAATTATTAATAGATCTAATCTATTAAACATATGCATATAACACATATATGTAAACAATCTAGATCTATGCTATACAAGGAGGCTCTGATACCACTGTTGGAGAACGGGCTTGCTACACTAGCGCACTTTCAAAATTTTACCTGAAATCCCAAGAAACTTGCAAGAAATAGATCATAGATCAAGAGATTTACCACTAGATGCATGGATGCGACAACACAGCAGCAGAAGAAGAGTCGATGTCGCACCCGGATCGTGACCAGCAGTGCAGCAATAATAGCCACACCTCTACTGAAGTTCACATGTCTGGGGAAGGAGCACCGCATGTTCGTGTGCTAGCACCAGCGCACACGGCTAGGGTTTTACGAGATCTATCTTGTGGATGGTGGTTGCAGCCTGAATAGATCATATAATAGATGCACGCCCACCACACCTCCTTTTATAGGGCCTTGTAGATAAGTCCTACTCAAATGCGACCCCTAATCCAAGGTCTTGCAGATAAGTCCAACTCAAATATGAACCCTAATCCTAATGGTAAACCCATTACCAATAGGGGACCCGTTTCGGATCCCATCTGAATTAATGCTCCAACCCATTAAGTGTGTAACCCTGTAGGTTCATGTATATTTGGCCGTGACTGAAAACAACTTCCCCAGTCACAAGTCATAAGTGGTCCCTAGCAAGACATTATGACTACCCGCATGTACACGAAGATCATATCCGATGAACCTATACAACTTATCATGGATTATCTCTTTGCCTCACGATACCAGATCAAACTCAAGGTGAGAAACGTATCATCCATAAATAGCTTGGTCCTTTTTTGATCTTGTAATGGACTAATCTTTTTATAGTTTACTTTCAACTATATTCGGCACGGCCATGCACTTTCTTAGTCCAATTATATCAAGGGGCCCAGAGATATCTCTCTTAAGATATGAGAGGGGCAAATTTTATCTCGACCATTCACTTTCAACCACATGTTCATAACATATATGTATGTCATCTTTATGACTACTCGGTTAAAAGTAGTGGTTGATGATACCATGTATGCTACTACGCATGTATGAAACCGTGATGATCTTAGGTCTAAAGATAAACCAAAATAACTGTTAGAAACCAACTGATGACACATACAAAACTCAACAGTGTCTCAAGATGGGTCAATCCAACAAACATGTTCTCCAACATGTGTCCATGACATTGACTTCATATCTCATATTTATGGTCCGTGAAACATGACTTCATATCTCATTATTTCCTTTTGGCAAGAGACCCTCCACCCTAACATTATCAGTGGCAAGATTTAGTTGTAATAATTTAATCAACCACATCTCTAAATCTTTAAAAGACATTAACAGTGGTTGTAATATTTGACCATATACATGGACATGTGTGTTGAGATCATTATCATATGGGCCATTACAAATTACACCGTCTCTGTAATACACATAAATCATATTGGGTTGCTCCATAACTTAGTCCATTAAATTTATGAGTTAGTTTAAGACTTATGATAAGTACTAAATTGGTAGTATTTTTACCTTAAGTTTGCCACTAAAAACGTGTAAAATCATGCTAAAAACTCTTTTGATGCGACATTTTATGCATATTTTTATATTATTTTACAAATCTCTTTCACAGCTGTGTTTGTCATGTTTCAGGAATCAAACCTACCAAATTTGAGGGAATTTTGACTTCGTTTGGGCCAATTTTGACTTCGTTTGGGCCAATTTTGACAAGGAATACTAAAACTGGGCAAAAAGAACCCTAATCGAATATTCCTCGATCAAAATAACCTGGTCGAACACTCTTAGGCGAGAAGGAACCTCAACAGAACATTGTTGGACAAAAGAGAGCCATAATCGAATACGCATACACCTATGCAAACAAGTCCTGATAGAATACGAAGGCACCTGCTCAAACAAAGTCCTGATCGAACACAAACACATCTGGTCGAAAAAAGTCCTGATCGAACACGGAGACATCCAGTCGAAATGAGTCCGATCGAACATGACTACAACTTGGTCGTTTATTTGGCCGAGTGGAGCACGATCGCGAGCATGACCCGTGTTCGGCCTGGAGCACGACTCGTGCCCCAAGTCGTGCTCAGCTCGGTTTTAGAGGTTTTAGTGGTCGGATTTGCTCAAATTTGGTTAGATTTGACTCAGATTTGTCTGTTCTCACGTTGTTTGAAGCCAGACTTCATCGCCTGCATATCAAGGAGTTAGATTTGGACACATTAACCCATATATGATAAATAGAGAAGCTTTTGACTCAATTAGACATGCTTTTTTATATACTTTTAGCTGCTCTCAGCAGTAGTTTTTAGATACTTTTTTTAGTAGAGCCCCCTTCTCTATTTTTCCTGCGTTTGTAAGCCGGCAAGGAGCACACTTAATTTCAAGCAATCAAGTAAGTTTTCTTTTAATTCTTATTATTTCAGTATTTCTATGGCTTTTTGTGAGTAGTTCACTTCTAGGGTAAGAGATGACCTAATCCGGAAGGCGTGATTCTTCATCTGACTCAATCTTAAGTTTTGCAGTTAATTCCTAATGTTTTCTTCCTCCAAACCCTAAATTCTCGTTTCGGCAATAGACATAACAGTTGTGCCTTAGTAACAATTTAGGAGAGTTCTTGAGTCATTAGTGCTTTGATGCGGGATCTTGAAAAGGAGAGAGGCTCTCGCCAAACATAATAGTGGAAGAGATCCTCTGACCGTTGTGATTGCACCCAAAATGGTTGAGCACAATTGTGTAACTAATAAACAGCAAGTGAATGGTTGAACATTGAGCACTTCAAGGTCAAATTCCACGAGGAACAAGCATATTTGTCTTTCTAGCATAAGGGATCACTGATTAAGTCTAAGCGAGTTGTGGGTGTGTTTTTCTACTAATAAAGCTATCAATCTAGGGTTTGTAAGCTGGAATGAAAATCTAGGGTTTCGGGAGTTCCATAACCATCCAGCGTAATTTATCCATGGTCTGAGGATTGTAAGTTAATTTCAATCGTTTTCCAAGACCGATTATGATTTGATTCAAGCCTAGACTAGGTTTTGATTTTGCCTCGACCAGATGTTGTTTGCTCTGATTGAAGTATAGACGGACTTCTTCTATATTCGACTAGATGCGAATATGTGGAATAACATGATCTTACTCAGAATTACTGAAACCCAAGTTGATCGAAAACATAGTTCAAAAGATAGCACACTCGTTATTTCAAAGAGGGATCCTGTACACGTCGAAGTTAGGACGCACTCACCTACATCGATGAACTATGTGTCTAAGACTTAAATAAGTTCAATGACTATTCGATGATTTGATGATTCGATGATCTAAACTAGAACTATTACAAAATATTATAGTCCAATCATATGAATATGTATCAAACTTAATAACCGACTAAACCTAAACAGATAGGACTCAGTTATATGTATATGGACCGGACTACAATTCTAACATGAGATTGAATTGAGGTTGCGAACCCTTTCTAAGGTCGCAAATCCTTTCCAAACTCGACTTAAAGGACCCGAAGATCCTCCCGGATCATGACTCCTCTGTTGAGAAGGAGCCAACCCCTGTTGACGACCACTTGATCAAAACTGGAGATGTGGAAATTGAGATTGACCATCTTCTCAAGTGTACCACTTTGCCACATGTGCTCGTTGATCTTTCCATCCGATTCGAAAAGACTCTCGTGTGCCGCTGCGGGTGGTTGTCACCTTCTTTTCCAAAATCACGTCGTCAGGTTGAGGTTCTTCTCGTTGATAGACTAAGTATTCACAAAATGGTATTATGATATCTGGCCCATCATCTAGCATCAGAGGCTCGAAGTGTTTGAGATGCTCAACATTGACAACCGAGTAAATATCCATGTATGGAGATACCTCGAGCTGATAAGCATTAGTACCAATTTTCCACAAAATCCCAAAAGGACCATAACGAATTGGTTTAAGCTTTTTACCATCACCTTTTAGCCTTTCCTTACTCAAATGTAGCCAGACCATATCACCTTCATGGAATTAAGCATCAACTCGGTGCCGATCATGTTGCGCCTTGCACTTGAGTTAAGCTTTCAGCAAGTTCTATTCAACCTCACCATGGAGTTGTTGAATACCTTCTAGGAAATTTTGTGCTCCATCCTGATCAGATACTTCCTTGCTATTCTGCACTGAGATAGGGATCACAAACTCCATGCCAAATGGACTCTGTGGTAGAAATCCCAAACAGACTTCAAAGGGAAACTTTCCAATCAAACCATGCACTGCTCAATTAAAAGCAAATTGCAGGTACGGTATGCTTTCATCCTAGGTATTCGGATGCTTAGAGTTAAAGCCCCTCAAGAGATGAACGACTGTTCGATTTACCACCTCGGTTTGATCATCAGTTTGAGGATGAAACACAGTACTCCTCTTTAGCTTTGTGTCCATCATCATCCAGAGCGATTGCCAAAAGTGACTAAGGAACCGGGTATCATGATTAGACACAATAGAAGTCAGCAGTTTGAAATGTGTCGCTGAAAGAACACCCTAGTCGCTTCTTCTCCCATGATAGTCTTTCGACAAGGTATGAAAATAATCATTTTGGAGAACCGATCAATTACCACAAAGAGATAGTCGTTGCCACGTTGGGTCTTAGGCAATCCTCCTAAGAAATCCATAGTTATGCTTTCCCATGGTCGTGATTGAACTGGCAAAGGAGTGTACAAACCTAATTTTTGGTTTGCCGATTTCGAGATGCTGCAAAGACCACAGCCTCGCACAAAACTAGTCACATCCTACTGCATCTGCGGCTAGGACACATACCAATAAAGATTTTGCAAAGTCTTCATAACCCTAAAATGACCAGCAACCTTCGATGTATGTACTTCTCGTAGCCATTGAATTCGAGGTGCTCCATGAAGTATACAAAGTAAATTCCCTTGTACAAGAGTCCTTCTTGCCGAACAAACTCTATAGGTTTCCCTGTTTCGAGCTCAGCCAGTGCTGATCAAAAATTAGGATCTTCACTGTACATTGTGGCATAGTCGTCATGACATGAGGGCTCGATCTGCATAAACGCTGATAAGTAGAGGGTCGTAACTGGTGGTCGTGGCAACATTTCAGCCAGTTTATTGTGTACGTCCTTCTTGTACTTAATCTCCAGATTAAATTGTTGCAGATGTGACATCCACCTCATATGTCGAGCTTGCTGTAGCATCGATTGAGTTTGCCCTTCTCATCTCAAATAGAGAGATTTCCCATGTTTGGTTTTGTAGTACTCGTATTTCTGCACAAGGAGAGCTCCTGCCTCACCTTTAGAGGTGATCCCCTTACCCTTTAAGGATTCCATTAACTCATTCAAGTTAGCCCTATCCTCTTTATCCGTATCAGAGGAATGCAATTTCAATTCTTTCACAAGATTATCGAAATGCATTTGTCGAGCAGTTGTTTTACCAAACTTGAATAAATATAGTAAAAGTTCATCCTCCACCATGGAACAGGAAGAAAAAGAAATAGTCCAAAATAAAAATAAGTTAGGTAGCATAGGGGAGAAAAGCACTACACCTAGAAATAGGAAACAACAAGAGAAAAACTTTGTTATAAATTAGCCCTTTTCTGATCGGTATCAGGGCTGGCAAGAATGGTTGGGACAACAAACAACCATCAAGTTTGTACTTAGGATACCCCTATAACCATCAAAGATCATTGGAGTGGCTAATTCCTGTAAATAGGAGGCGTTAAGAACAAAGAAATTATTGGAGCTATCGTTTTCCTCTAGCATTAATATAATTAATTGGTGTTAAGTTGAGAGCAAATATTGCAAAGGTTGGTGGTCGATGTGGACAACTATTTCTTTACCCAAAAGGTAACACCGCCAATGCTTCACGTCCTAATGAAGTGCACACAACTCCTTGTCAAAAGTTGGATAGTTCTTCTGAGCTCCCTGGTATAACTCAGAGCGATATGCTACTGGTCAACCTTCTTGCATTAGCATTGTGCCCATTGCATAACCTGAGACATTGGTTTCTAGCTCGAACGGTTTCTGTAGATTCGGCAAAGCTAACACAGGAGCTTCACTGATCTTCTTCTTCAGCAAGAGAAACGTGTCCTCATGTTTCCCTGTCCATTCGAACTTCTGGTCGATCCTGGTAAATGCATGTAATGGAGAAGCCACTATCGAGAAGTGTTGATGAACTTCCAAAGCTATTGGCATGTTCCCACAAAACTACGCACTTCCGTAACTGTTCGCGAACAAGGCCACTCGCGACTCACTTTTACCTTATCTGGGTCGATTTGCAATGTACCATTGCTGACCACGAATCCCAAGTACAGTAGACACTAGTACATAAATGCTTTCTTCTAACGGTAAAAAACACACTTCTACTAATAGTTTTTGTACCATTAGAGATAGACACGATAGAACAAGACAAGAAATTTTCTAACGGTAAATAACCGTTAGAAAAATTTGCCTATTCTAACGGCATTTTCATAGATAACCGTCAGAAAAATTTTTCTAGTCTAACGATTAACTAGCACTATCCGTTAAAAAATGTAAACTATTCTAACGGTTAATTAGTAGTATACCATAAGAAAAACGAACAGTATTCTCACGGTGACGTGCGAGTTTACCGTCAAAAAAATGTACACTCTTCTAACGGGTAACTAAGAGTATACCGTTAGAAAAAAATGGTAGTATTCTCACGGTTGTTTGGTAGTTTACCATGAGAAAAAGGCACACTCTTCTAACGGCTAATTAAGAGTGTACCGTTAGAAAAAATGGTAGTGTTCTCACGGCTGTTTGGTAGTTTACCATTAGAAAATGTTGTTGTTTTCTATCTCTGCTTGCTATTTTTAGCCTTTAGAAAAGGTTGGATACACATTACAGTATAGATGCAAAAAAGGGTACATTCACGTATACATTGAACAGATTGACACATTACACAGTTATTCATATTTATTCACATTCAATATATTCACATATATACGAACCAATACAAATACTAACCAATATGGACAGTTATTCACAGTTATTGCATACAAATACTAACCAATAAGACTATAAACAATCTTTGCACAGAGAGTACATGAAAAAGAGAAAAATTACAACAAGTGAGCCAAAAGCTTGTCATGGCTGTTGGTTGGGTGCAACTTCATCCATAACATATTGTGCCTAGATTTGTCGGAGCTCTCTAATCTTTGCATTGTTGTATTTGTGTTTGGACATGGCGATCTGCAAGCATGTGTGAATACTCAGTAATTAACTTCCTAGTTTTGAACGTGACACCCAATTTTCAAATTTGAGTTAGCTAAGATGCTTACCTCGGGGAATTGGGCAAAGTTTGTCCGCACTAGGTTGTACATGTAGCGCAGCACATAAAACCCGCATTCCCACGAGTCTGGCTACTGATGGCACTCAGATAACTACATATGCCAAGGCATGTTAGCTATTCTTTCCATAAACTAATTAATCATAAATTAAAAGACTCGTGAGTACCTCATATTCCTTTCAAGAAATTCGGGAGCCCTGCGGTGCGGCATGCCTCCCTACAGTGGACACATAATTTTTGAAAGCCCTGTATTTCAGTTAGCATTGCCAGTTAATGTGTTATCATTAGCTAGTGAGGTCAAAATTTAAATCAAACATGTTACTTACGTGTCCATATTCCCCTTGACGACATATTCGTTCGGTAACCTGTCGCGCATCGAATCGAGGTAGTACACCTCGTTCCTCTACGGACAGATCACGAGGAGTACTCAGTGGCCCCTACATTGTACGTACAAGAGAACTGCTAGCTCAAAGTATATCTCAGGTGTAACATACAAGATTGAGTTAAATTAGTACGAAATGCACTAACCTTTGGTGGTACGGCACACGAATGAATTCCCTGTCCTGCTGCGCCATCAGCGTCTTGGATATGTACTACTCAGCGTGCCCGGCGTCGTGCTCTAGCATCATGAGGCTTATTTTCTTTGGGTCGAGGGAACCCACCTTGTCACACGCAGCCTCCGATGCTAGCCTGTACATGCACCTGCATGCAAAGGACGACATTAGTATTGCACAGAAAGTTACTACATTTCAAATGAACTACACCAACACAGAGTTAGCAAACAGAGTTAGAAAACAGCAATATATAGGATCAGCAAACTCACAAGACTCCAGTCTGTATGATGGACATATCGAGCTCCCGCCAGTTGTAGAGGTCCAACAGATCCTCGTGTGCCACGGATATACTCCCGGGCTCACGGTGGAACTGCCCAGGCCTGTAGGGAACTAAGAAGTTCAGGTTGCGTCGAGCTCGGTGTAGGTACCACTCGTGGAGGTCTCTGGTTGATCGATCCAATTTGCACAAAGCTGCCTCCTACATGAGTGGGAACCCGTTCCTAGACCTCTCCGGCTGTCCCTTTCGCCCTTTGCCCTTGCTTTGCCTTTGCCTTTGCCTTTTGCCGGGGATTGAGCGCGTACCTTCAAAGGCAAGGGCGAGGTGATGGTGGCTTTCTTCCTAGGTGAAGCCGTGGATCCGCTGGCTCGGGTCGAGGCCATCTTTGCTGTGTTCAGGTCCGCAGGAGATCCCTCATGCCCTGCACTGGGGGCGCAGTCCCCTGGTAGTACGCCGATAGGCCAGTTCAATTAATGAATATATGTTAGATTTTGCAAGTTGAGTGTACTTAGTAGGACGTAATCTAAAATGAGTAGGATTTACCTGCTGTATTACAACACACTTCTTGGGCCACTGTACGTAGGAGCCCACTGCCTCAGCAAGTGTCTGCATTTCCTCCATTGGGACCGGCAACGGAGAATCGTTGTAGCCCGGCATGGCCATGTCCACCTGTACCTTTGCGAACCCCGACCTTAGAGGTACGCAGTGATTCCGGACATCGTCCCCAAACGGATATACGAACCCGTGGGCAACCACTGCCTGCTGGTCACCTGGGTGAGTCAGTAGGCTGCAACTCTCTGGCTTTTGCAAATTTGTAACAATTAAAACTGGTTAGGGAAACAACTCTAACAGAACTTAAGTGCACAGCTGAAGGCTTGCAATACCTCAAGTAGATCCACTGGATCCACGAGGACCTTCGAAGAGCAACAGCTCATCTGACCCCGCGGGGTACCATCGCCCTGGGGATCTGTATCTGCACTCTTGGCCAGCAATGCTTGTTTTAGCTGTGCAAACTCTTCCCTCATATGTGTGACCGAGGACTCGACCTCAGCCCGTATCTTCTCGGAGAGCTCCGGTTCCTTCTCCTTCCAGGAGCGGGCCTTCTTCCTCAGTGGAGCCGGATCTGCGAAACTGGCCTTCCACGATGATGCGCACGGTGGCCCGATCTTCCGACAGGTAGAGGTAAGTCGATTGGTGGAGACTCGACGTTGACGATCCGGCTTCCGATCAGAACCGATCCGAACCCAGCAATCGCTACACCACGGCTCCGTTGGTTATCAACCATGCACAAACACGATTGACCTCGCCAAGAAGGCTTATCCCTGCATGCGAATCGAGAACACAAGCAAGAACGAGAAAGAAGCAATCTGAAATATTGCAAATATAAATTGAATCTCACGAGTTGGGGTTCCACAAACCGATACACGGCGAAACTGTTCTTTGACAGATTAATCTAAGCAAAACCCAAGTTTAAACGACAGCCATGGCGGCCATATATATACTGTATGGGGCGGCCATGGGGTGGAGGAGGAAACCCTAGGGGTACATGGGCCTTGGGCCCAAAGTGGAGCGTCGCAGCGCACGTCAGATTCTGGTCATAATCTTGTTTTGACGATTCCTGTTGATCCGTAAGGAATTTGGACATGGGACTGGATCCATTGGAAAGCTCTCGTCGCTCTCTTGTCCGTAGAGTCCAAGAACGTCGAAAACGGACTTCGTATGTGGCCTGTACGTCCGTTTGAAGTTGGACTACGCGCAGATGGCCGAACCGGACTCGCGGATGAATTGAGCTCACTTGTGGGCTGGCCTTGGAGCGACGTGGCTTGTGCGACCTTAGAGGTGTAGAGGCGCCTTTCTTGAGCACGTCTTGTGTTTGGGGAGGTGGCCAAGGTGGAGGCCGAACTTGTGGCGGCGACAACACAAAATCCAAACGACGTACGTGTTGCCAGCTTTCGCGTCCTGGCCAAGGTGGCGGACGATGACATCTTGATGACCACCATGTTGATGTCGTCTTGGTCATAACCATGATGTACATGGTCTCATCATTCTCCCTTTCTTGATGTGGAGTTGTCCTCGACTCCATTGTGTTTTTCTGCAAAATGTTAGCACCAACAGAGAGCACAGCAATATGCATATCTTTGATAATCAAATCATTAGACACAGAACCATTAACATTTATATACTCCCTTTCTTGAAAAAGTTCATGTGCCTTAAAAATTGAACCATATGTACTCGACATGGAATGATTGGTGATAGTATAGCTCTCTAGTTCATCACATGGTTGTACATTATAAGCAAAATTCATATTTGAGCAAATGTACACTCGATTAACCATGTACTTTCCATTATCATCATATTTGCCTATAATATGAAAAATGTTTCTTGATAAGCAAGGAAAATTATATGGATCAGTAAGTCTCTCCTCTAAATTGTCTAGATCACATAGAACATCAAATTCAATATAACCCAGAATATTTAAAGAAGACAACAATTTCAGCTCATCATTTTCGTTTGCAACGTGAACAACATGTTTATTTTGAGCACAAGTGTTATTATGTTCCAAAGTAAGAGTAACATGTTCATTCATTAGTTGTGGCATGAATATAAGTGAAGCATTATCACACAACTCTTCTTTATCCCAAGAAACATCGAGCAAATCTTCTTGTGACAAAGGGAAATCAGCAACTGGTTCCACAATTTGTTGCTCTAACAAAGCATGATTCGTGGAAAGTTTCAGCACATCAATATCGTTCTCATCTTGAATGAGTGTGGTACCTTTTTCATTACCTTTGTTTTCCTTCGCAGCTGATGTAGGTACATCTTCAGTTGTAGGTGATGGAAGCAGGGGTGCTGCAACAAGCATCTCTTCATTCTCCTCATTCTCAATTTGATCATTTGCACTTGCCTGCAGAACATTAGTCGTGCAAGGATACACACCATTCTTGCAAACAGATGTATTGATTTTCCGTACAACTTTCTTACGTTTTATTTTATTTTCAGCTGCACAAGCAAGAGCAAATGTTTGCAACAAAGAAACATATTCTTTATCAATAACAATATTGTATATTTTCTCATTAAGTCCACGTAAGAATCTACTCTCTTTTTCTCCATCAGTTTCTTCTAAATCACAACGAGACATGCATATCTGTAACTCTTGATAGTACTCCTCTACAGATTTTCTACCTTGATTCAAGCATTCTAATTTCTTATGCATATTACGTTTAAAAGAAGGAGGAACAAAACGTTGACGCATAGCTTCTTTTAACCTAGTCCATGTGTCAGGTTGTAAGCGGAGAGTAGCAAGTTCATTCCATTAGATGATAGCAAAGTCTTTAAATTCACTAGTGGCTTGCCTAACCCAATAGATTTGAGGAACTTGATGGGAATTAAATTTTTGTTCAACTATCATCTCCCAATCAAAGTAAATTTCACCATCATATGCACCATAAAAAGAAGGTAAGGCTATTTTACCATTGGCATTGTCACCTCCATTATCTTTTCGATTGTGATTCCAGCGTTGATATAGTTGTACATTTTCCCCAATGATCCATGAACCTGCCATTGTCAGTAGAAAACAAAAGATAACACAAAAGTATTATCCCTATCAACTACTAGGTTAGATCTCACGCTCTCAAGCAATCTTACCAAGTTCTTACCCTGTTCTTACCAACATAGCGAGGGACGGTGCAACCGGTGGCTGGTTCGTGACACCGTGAGAGCGTGATGAAGCGATTGCAAGGGTCAAGAACCTGTGCTGATCAGAAGGATGTATTTGTGGAGCTTGGATATGCAATATTTAGTAGCAAGGAATATGCAATTATCAAAATCAGAATAGCAAAGCTGAATAAATATCCAAAGTACTTGTCAAAGTTGCTGGCCTAAACTCGTTCTCAGACCTAGCTCAAGCAAGCAAAACGAATGATGTAACACTGTCGATACAAAGGATACAAGCACTTTTGATTTTTTTTCCTTGCTTTTTATTTATTTATTTTTTTTATCTTTGTGCGGCTTCTTTTTTTTGCACTTGCCTTTTTCACCTTTTTTTTTTAAATATCAATAGTGCCGCATATGAGAGATTACAAGATATATACACAAACACTCAATTTTCTCTCGCTGGAAAAACAGATCTACTATGCAGAAAATTCCTATGCTGTTTTCGGATTTTTGGAGGCCTCAAACGCTAAAATGTATAACAGAAAAGTTGTAGATCGTTTCGTGTTGATCAATTTGCATATATGGAACACCAATTTTGGATAACGGATCTAGGCGATATGGGCCCCGCAATTACAGTATGTGTAGGAAATCCGAAATCAAACAGATTCACTTTCAACGCGATTTTGGACTTGAAAACGGAGTTTCTAGAACTTCTCACAATGGACAAAGTTGTAGAGAATTTTCGGAGCTACAATTTAGACTCTGAATTTGTCCAATTTGGAGTTCAGACGAAGGAGATAAAAGCAAAATATCGAACTTGATAGATTGACACCCGATTTGGACGCGGCGGCGACGATGACGACGTGATGGCGTTAGACTCGACGTCAAGATGCAAGACTCAAACTAGATTAAGAACTTACTCTAAACCAGCAACAAGACGATGATGATGGATACAAATTCAACAACGTGAAACTGAAAACGAAATCGCGAAGGGCACAAAGTGGCTTGGACGATGGATATGACGGCGAACTCAAATATTTTTGTGGGGCAATTTTCTGGACTCTAGGTGAAATATGAATAATGAACAAAGGGGATACAAGTATACCTGACAGGCAACCGAGGCTCTGATACCACTTGATGGGAACGGGGATGCCCGATCTTCCGACAGGTAGAGGTAAGTCGATTGGTGGAGACTCGACGTTGACGATCCGGCTTCCAATCAGAACCGATCCGAACCCAGCAATCGCTACACCACGGCTCCGTTGGTTATCAACCATGCACAAACACGATTGACCTCGCCAAGAAGGCTTATCCCTGCATGCGAATCGAGAACACAAGCAAGAACGAGAAAGAAGCAATCTGAAATATTGCAAATATAAATTGAATCTCACGAGTTGGGGTTCCACAAACCGATACACGGCGAAACTGTTCTTTGACAGATTAATCTAAGCAAAACCCAAGTTTAAACGACAGCCATGGCGGCCATATATATACTGTATGGGGCGGCCATGGGGTGGAGGAGGAAACCCTAGGGGTACATGGGCCTTGGGCCCAAAGTGGAGCGTCGCAGCGCACGTCAGATTCTGGTCGTAATCTTGTTTTGACGATTCCTGTTGATCCGTAAGGAATTTGGACATGGGACTGGATCCGTTGGAAAGCTCTCGTCATTCTCTTGTCCGTAGAGTCCAAGAACATCGAAAACGGACTTCGTATGTGGCCTGTACGTCCATTTGAAGTTGGACTACGCGCAGATGGCCGAACCGGACTCGCGGATGAATTGAGCTCACTTGTGGGCTGGCCTTGGAGCGACCTGGCTTGTGCGACCTTAGAGGTGTAGAGGCGCCTTTCTTGAGCACGTCTTGTGTTTGGGGAGGTGGCCAAGGTGGAGGCCGAACTTGTGGCGGCGACAGCACAAAATCCAGACGACGTACGTGTTGCCAGCTTTCGCGTCCTGGCCAAGGTGGCGGACGATGACATCTTGATGACCACCATGTTGATGTCGTCTTGGTCATAACCATGATGTACATGGTCTCATCACACGACACAATGACTCCCACGGTCCGTGTCCGCCCGGGATGCTCCTTATTTCCTAGAGCCCAAGTGAGGATGTCGTTCTGCCTCTGCGGGGTAAACAATCCCTCCATTGCCTCCTTCTCAAAAGATGTCTGTTACAAGTAAATCTACCTTGTGAGAAAAATACATATATACACTTGTGCGCACACAGTTTACAAGGTTAGCCAACTTACAATTCGCTTTACAACCTCGGCGTCCCTAGGGTTTGGGAACTCCACAGACCCCGTGGATGACACGGACGCTCTCCCCCTCCACCACCTGTTGCACCTCGCATCCCGGATCTCAGAGAGCGGCAACTCAGGGGAGTTGACGACAGAATTTTTCTCGTCTTCCTTCCTCCACTACTCCTCCTTCCCCGCATAGCCCTGAGATCCGAGCCGATGCGGGTGGTCGTTCCTCTTCTGGATCACCTTATTCTTCTCACTAAGAGCCTTGAACTTGTCGGTCCCCTTCTACTTGGTGAATTCCTCCCATACCTCCTCCGATATGAAGGGTTATTTCTCGCAAGGAGATTTTCCAGCAACGAGGAAGGTACTGACGAGCCAGCTCTTAAAGGTTTTCCATGTTCTGTTCATGTCCTTCAAGCAGGCCATCCTAGGTTTATGATCGGGGATGTTCCACTTAGCCTGTTTTCAAACAAAGCATACAATCACAAGTTAGTTAAACTTTAGGATAAGCCAAGAGAACGTGATTACGAAAGAGTTCAACGATTTCGGTTAATTTAACCTTCACTTCCGCCTACAACCTATCACTCTCGTCCGCCATGACGTCCTTCCAGCTCTGGACGGTGATCTTCAGCCTTTCTTTCGCCAACAGCCCAACGTAGGCCTCGTACTTCCTAGCATTCTTTCCGATCAGCCTCCCAAATTGGTTGAACTCACAAGAAGGTCGATGTGTTTGGCCAAACAGCCCAACATCGTCGCACCTCGCCCCACCCTCTTGTGCTGGGACGAACCAGTATCTTTAGTTATGTTGGCCCTCGTTGAACCACTACTATCATCCGATGAAGACGACGACATGGCTTTCCCTAAAATTCCATCAACAAACCATCAAAAATTATATGGAAACAGAAACTAAATCATTTTACAAAGCAAAAGGACCTATTTTAAATATTTGTTCTATCGATAAACACAGCAATTACCGATAGAACATAAGCTTTCTTCTAACGGTATAAACATGGACTACCATTAGAACATATTTCTAAGCATTTTCATCTATACATTTTCATAGGAAGTAGGCAACATATGGCAATTAATTCTTCTTGGAGTTCCATAACTCAGTTGAGGATTGGAGACTAATTAGGGTTGCTAAAGGGATGTCAGAAGAAAATAGTACTAAAAGACATGCAAAAATTGTTGAAGTGTTCAGCAATTTTTTCTATCGGTAAACACATGAGCTACGATAGAACATAACAATTTTTTCTATCAGCACAGATATGAGATACCAATAGACGATGTTTATGTACACCACCAACATGTAAAGTACATTATATGGCAATTGGATACAATTGATCACACATACAGCAGTATAGATAATTTCAAATCTCAAAATAGGTTCATATGGCAATTAATTCTTCTTGGAGTTCCATAACTCAGTTGAGAATTAATTGGAGACTAATTCTTCTTGGTTTCAATGAGAGTGTAAAAACTGAAAGTATTCTCTCTATTTCTCATTGCATTGTTCGTGTCCTTCCACATCCTAAGTTTTAAGACTTGTTGAACTTGTATGACAAAATGAACACACATAGAAAACAGGGTACTGATTGTTTCTTGGCCTATGTAATATAGCAGGCCAGATTGACACAATTAGAAGGAGGTATAATATAACAACTGACCTGATCGATCATAATATGATTCAGCTGCAGTGCAAGTCACAGCAAGGAACTAAAATAGGTGGTTTAGATAGCATGGAACAAGAAGATATATATGAACCATAACTAAAAAAAATAGTACTAAAAGGCCAAAAATTGTTGAAGTGTTCAGCAATTTTTCCTATCGGTAAAAACATAAGCTACCAATAGAATATAACAATTTTTTCTATCGACAAATACATGAGATACCGATCGAAGATGTTTAAGAACACCTCCAACATATGAAGTACATTACATGGCAATTGGATACAATTGATCACACATACAACAGTATAGATAATTTCAAATCTCAAAATAGGTTTATTACAGCGCTGGAACATATTGTATCAACCCTAGTTTAAATCAACAATGCCTGCGGTGTTTACTAAATCGTACACAATAGGGAACCCTAGTTTAATTCCAAAACATGAGCGGAGAAAAATAGTGAACCATAGTGTAAAAAATACTAAGATCAAATAAGGAAGATACTGGAAAAACAACGACGAATTAGGGTATTTTACGCCGATCAGTTGTGGCGATGGAGAGGCAGTGTAGAACGCAGCGGCGGCCGGCGAAGGACGCAAATAAGGACTGCCGGCAGTGGTGAACCGTGATCCAGGCGGCGATCGCGGTGCGGCAGTGAGGAAGTGGTCGCCTGAGAGGGTTGGTGTTTTCGCGCTCGAAGAGTCAAAGAGACACAGTGCTATAAGTTGGAATGGTTCGACTGGAGGGAAACTCTCGGTGAAGTTTAATAAAGTACTGAGGGCCTTTTCTAACGGTACAAACAAGCAATACCGTCAGACAAATTATTTTCTTCTAACGTTAAAATCCAATAATACTGTCAAACCATGTATGTGCACTTTTCTCACGGTAGGTAGAGAAAATTCCATCAGAGTTTCCAACTTTTTCTAACGGTATGAGCATAAAATACCGTTAGAACAAGTAAATTTTTCCCAGGACTTAATTTTTGAAGTGGGCAGGGCATTGGAAAATGATGTTTTAGGCCTCTTGAAGAAGCAAGAGGCTGCAATGGGATTTTGGCAAGAAAATTTGAAGGGAAGAATTAAGTTCTTACAATATAAAGGTACAGTATATGTTAGAACTCATGCTGTAGACTAAAATTGAGATATATTAATGCTATGAACTAGCTTATCATTAAGTTCTAAACAAAAATGTATTGCCTGATGCATTAATGATAAGTTCCTCACCTCGATGCACAACTTGTGGGCTGTTTGCCTGGCAATTTTCCTTCAAATAGAAAATAGTCATCAATAGTTCTCAACCCATAATCCTTATTCGTGATCATCTCGCAGGTACGTTGTTTCGTCGATATCTTCAGTGGGAATAGATTGAATGTCCTCTAAAAACGGAGGTATTTCGTCGAACTGGTTAGACTCCTCTTCGCCGATATCGTGGTATTGCGAATACCCCGGCAGGTTTTGAGAATGATCTTAGCGAAGATTATGCGGCGCGGGTTGACCGGATGACCGGTCCTCCCCCGCCGGACAAGCACAAGAAATGACACACGGATTTATATAGGTTCGGGTCCCGGTGGGGGCCCTAGTCCTGTCGACGTGCTCCCGACCGGAGTCGGCTGGGGAGGCTCTCTCTGGGGGAGAGGCTTCCGAAGCACGCTTGTGAGTTTAGCTATTCCAATAAAAGTGATCCGATCCTTTACAACAGAGGGGTACATCGGCTATTTATAGCCCCAAAAAGAAGCAAAAAGCCTAAACTACCCCGGAAGCCACCGTCGGATTGAAGGGTAGGACCGTCCTTCTTCCGGTCAAACGCCTTGGATGCTTGACAGGTGGTCGCTAGTTCCCGAGGCGCTCCTCGCGTGACCTGCACGTGACAAACAATTCGAGACTTTACCTTTAGGACGGCGATGAGGCCCGGGACGGCGCCGGAGGCCATGTCCCGGGGGCCAAATGGCAGCGCCCGGGGAGAACTCGGAGGCTACGTCCCCGGGCTAATGGCGGCGCCCGGGACGGCGCCGGAGGCCATGCCCCGGGGGCCAAAAGGCGGCGCCCGGGGAGTGGCTGGAGACCACGTTGTACCTTCTAGGCCTCTATAGAGTGTTTTAATACACTACTACAGAAGTGCATTCCACTAACCCTTATTTTCTAACGGTTGTAAGCAATCTAGGAAAAATCCGATAGAATAGGACGACAGCGGCGGAAAACCATCATTTTACTATCGGTTACACACTAATCCAACGTTAGTGAAATGCAAATACTTTTTACTATCGGTCATTACTGTACAAACCGATATAATATATTAAATAGTACTATCGGTTTTCCTTTTGTAACTGATAGTAAAATTACGAACTTTATACTATCGGTTATTACTGTACAAACCAATATAATATATTAAATAGTACTATCGGTTTTCCATTTTTAACTGATAGTGAAATTACTGACTTTTTACTATCGGTTATTACTGTACCAACCGATATAATATATTACAATAGTACTATCGGTTTTTCGTTCGTAACAGATAGTAAAATTACTCACTTTATACTATCGGTTCGTACTGTATTAACCGATATAATATATTGAATAGTACTATCGGTTTTTCTCGGGTAACTGATAGTGAAATTACTGACTTTTTACTATCGGTTATTACTGTATTAACCGATACAATATATGAAATAGTACTATCGGTTATATAAAACAAACCGATAGTAAAATGACTTCATATACACTAATGGTTATGACAGTGGGGACCTTATTTTACTATCGGTTAGTGTTGTTGAACCGATAGTAAAATTGGACAACTTAATTAGGTCGACCCCTGCTCTGCGCTCTACATGTTGGAATCATTTCAGCCGCGCACAACTCCAAGCTAGAGTGATCTGGAGAAGCTAGCTGAGAGGTTGATCATATTTCCATCCCCCTCGGTATTGTCATCTTATCATCACCTCTCTCTCTCTCTCGATCACTCTTTCACACTCACCCTCTCTCTCTCTACTTGCAATTCATTAAACTAGATACATGTATCTCCAAGCTAGCTAGAAGGCTGGGTTGGCTAGCTAGCTATAGCTTGCTGAATTTAAGCAGCTAGCTAGCTGGCTCTTCCAATTAATGCATGCATCAAGTTAATTAGGGTTTCATATATACAAATCCATTTAATGTAATTAAACAGCTCATGTACACACATATGGCCTATCTAATTATGTTTCATTCATATATGCATGCCCTGAGTCATTAATTATTTATTTGAATTTGTCAATTTTGTGAAATAATTGTAGATGGACCGAGAATATTGGATGTATGGAATAAAACGTACTACTGTTGAGTATTTGGAGGGTGTGAATGGATTTATTAAATTTGCTGAGCAAGAAAAGGCGAAGAAGGGAGACAAAGATATGCATTGTCCTTGTATAAATTGTATGAACTTAAAAAGGTTCGGCAACTCTGATCAGATTAGGAGTCATTTTATTCATCGTGGTTTTAATGCACGCTATACCCGTTGGATATGGCATGGTGAAGATCTTGAGGAAACGAGCACTACCGCTACCACTCAGCAGCACCTGGAAGTGGATTGCAGTAATGATGATCATGATCAAAACATTGATAATGTTCATTCGGAAGTCCATGTAGATGACGACAATTTAGATGAAATGTTACATGATGTAGAAGAGGACTATAGCGAAAACGATTTAGCTAAATTTCAGAAATTAATTGTTGATTCTGAGAAGCCTTTGTTCCCCGGATGTGAAACATTTACAAAGTTGTCTTCTGTGTTGAGATTATATAACTTGAAGGCAAGCAACGGTTGGAGCATAAGAGTTTCACGGCGCTATTGGATCTGTTAGCGGACATGCTTCCAGAGGGAAATGAGTTGCCAAGATCGGTTTATCAGGCCAAAAAACTATTGTGTCCGTTGGGAATGGAAATCGAAAGAATACATGCATGCCCAAATGATTGTGTTCTGTACCGTAACGAGTACGAGGATTTGCATGTTTGTCCAAGATGCGGTGCATTGCGGCATAAGCATGGGGACAGAATTTATCACAATGGATGTGATGAGGTAAAGAAAGGGCCTCCGGCCAAAACTGTGTGGTATTTGCCTGTGATTCCCAGATTGAAACGGCTGTTTGCAAATCCGAAAGATGCGAAGTACTTGGGTTGGCATGTTGAAGGTCGGAAACAAGACGGAAAACTAAGACATCCAGCTGATTCCATTCAATGGAGAAACATTAACAGAACATTCGGTGAGTTTGGCGGCGAAGTGAGGAATATAAGGTTTGGGCTGAGTGTGAGACCCCCATTTGAGGGTCACCTTGGCAACCGCCCAGGTAGATTGCGCACAGAAAGGTACATCACAAGCTCACAACAACAGGATTCACTTCCAATAATAAAGCTGGTAGATAAAGCAAGTACAAGGTCACGAGGACCACTATTACAATATCATAATTCCACGGGTGGCACTAATTAAAGTTGATACAAAAGTAGAGAGTTTTTCAAAATCAAGAATCGGTATTGAAGTACCGAACACAGAAAAACAACACAAAAAGCAACCACAAGGGTCTTCACTTCCTTCTGCAGCGGCTCTGGAAGGGCTTCCTCCACATCGGACTCAACTTGGCTCATGACCCTCCTAGAAGCTCAAATCGTCTGGAAAGACTCTTTCCTCTTCTTGGTGCTCAAGGCCAGGGGAATCGGAATTCTCAAAGTCTTCTTCTGAATTTGTTTGCAAAGGCAAGGGTGAGCATGTTTTTACACAATGCTCAGCAAGTCTCATTACAAAAATGTAGGTATATAGATGAGGAGTGATCAAGAAAAGGGTTTAAGACTTATAATTATAAATAGTATAGATTTCAATTCTTTGATCTCTCAAATGAGGGTTTTGTTTTCAACAACGGGGTTTTGTAAATCTTAAGTTATACTTTGGAAATCGTTATGTGTGATGGTCTCCCATGAGTCATCACTTTTATCAACCGTATTATGAAAACATTCCAAATCATTACTTGTGCTATAACCCATGGATAACATCCACTACGAAAAGACTCCTGAACCTGGGAGTACAGAGTATCTGATACTTCTTTTACACTTTGCAAAGGTGTACCTCTTTTTAAATCCACTGGTTCACTCGGCTTTCAAGTCGGTACAGCTCCATGTGACTTATACACATGTGACAAGGCCGAGATCACACAACGCTTTTGCAGTTTAGTATTAATAGTATCCCCGCCCGGTAAATAGACAATTAAGTCTCAAGTACCGTTGTGGGTCTTCCCCACTGCCTTACTTCCTAGCCTCTCTGGTCTATGTTCCCGCAGGACACATAGCCTTGGTCTATGTCCACGCGAGACATACGACCATTTAAGATTACAACCGCTCACGGCTTAATCAGGTCTAGGGCGCCTTCCTTCATTTACGCCTTTTTCCTCTCATTATTTTTCTGAACTCACATCACTCATGGCCGAACCTTGGCCTTCCAGTTTCCACGCGAGAAACCAGATCGTCAAACCATGCAGGGAACTGCTAATACCAAAAAGCTACTAAGTTGTGCCCGTCCCATACCAGGCAAGTGGTTGGTACGTTTACAATTCGCATAGAGACACAGCACAAGGTTCTCGTCCTTATGAACCAATAGTGAGGAGCATTCACATTCCCTGGTGCGCACCGCACCCTCTCCATACAATCCAATCCTCACTATCAATTCTAATTTCACATTTTCTTTCATAAAAAGGAGTTTCAAATTCATTTCTCACATATTAGCCATTTCACACTTAACATGTACGTTTAAATAAGATTAGAGTTTAAGCATAGCATCCTAGGGTGACAAGGTTGCATGATGATTCAATCTCAAAAGGGGGTTTCCACATAAGACTTGGGTCATATCTATTCACATGTTTCTAAACATAGTTTTATCAAATACTCAGCATGCATATATCTTGAAAACAGTTAATCTACTTTATATCAAAATACTAGGTGAGACATGATCAAGGGGTTGAGACTTGCCTTGCACTGCTAGGTCTAATTACTCGGACGAATCTTCAAAGACTTCTTCCGCTCCTTCAGCTTCGGGCACTGCGGCGGACACAAGCAATACAATACACACACTACATAAGCATACATAAAATAGTTTCCATAGAAAATATTGAGTAAATAAGACATGCATGCAGGGGAAAAGGTTAGGGCAAGGTCACAAGGGTTCTGGTCGAAGAAACGGCTAAAAAGGATTGAACGTCAAAGGGTCGACATTCAGTTCACGGCTTTGGCATAGCTTTAAACTGGTATTAGGATGGTTTTCTGGAGAAGTGACAGAAGGGAAAGATGTAGAACACAACTCCAGGAATCTAGGGGACAAAGTGACATTTCCATTGCTCAACCAGAAGGGGTCAAACAAGGCTAATGCCAGTGGCTGACATGCACTGACATAGTGCAGACATTGCCAAAATCTAGGGCTTGACATAACTTTTGATACAGGGCTCCAATTGATGCACAACTTTGTCTGGGAGGTAGGCATTGATAACAGGAACAATTAAGTCAACAGGATCTAGGGCTGAAAGTGGCTGGAAGGTGATGAAATTCAGTGATGAACTGTGGTGACTTGGACATGAACTGGGCTTCTGGACAGTGATCTTGGCATTGGAATAACTTTTGATTCAGGTCGATTCAGGGATCGAGCTAGTGGACAATAATGCTCAGGAGGCTAAGGCACATCTAAATGACAAGGTGATTTGGGCTGAAACGGCCGGGAACACTTTTCCGGTCATCGGCGCCGGAGAAGAAGCACTGCCAGCTGTGGGTTTCTGTTACAGGCCGAAAGAACTCTAATCCAAGCTTGGAGTGCATCTAGGAGGTATAAGGAAGCTGTTGGCACGGTTAGTTTGGTCAGATAATCACCGGAGAAGCCTGGCGACGATCGCCGGCGACTGGTGAAATCCGGATTTGGGGAAACCATCAATTTAAGCTCAATCTGGAAATCTAAGTACACAGGCTTGCTTGAAATAACTCACTGATCATTTCTCTTCACAGGCTCGAGGGCTAATTCGAGATAGATTGGCCAGCATTGCCGGAACAGGGCAAACGGCCGTTTACGGCGATCACCGGCGATGGGGTTCAATCTGGTGCAATTAACTGGTATGACACAGAGAGGGAGGTAAGGGACGCTTACTGGTGGCCTTGGATTGGAGATTGGGGCTGTGGAGAGCTCTGGCGATGGTGGCCTCAAAAACAGCTCACCGGGGAAGAAGCTGTTGGCGGCGGCGCTGGAGAGTTGGTGGTTTTCTGGTACTGGAAACTGAAGCAATGCACTGTGGAGGTATTTATAGCTGCTGAAGCCATCTGCTGGTCGACAATTCAGGGAACAGCGGTGACGAAATCGACCGCGAAGCGACCGGACACAGCGGGAACTTGTGCCGGCGATGATGGCGAGGCACTGGCGTGCAGCGGTGCAGGCTTTTGGCAGTGGATGGCACTGGCACAAGCGACGAGAGAACGGTGAAGTGAAAGCTCCATCGACGCGTGGCCGAGACGTGTCGAACGGGCGAAGCTGGGCTTGCTGGTTCGCGGGCTCGCGCGCTGGGAAGAAATTGGTTGTGCTGGCGCGGCCGAGGTGGCGTCCACGGCGGTGCCACGAATGTGCACGGGTGTCAGGTACGTGGCAAAGGTGGTGGCAGCTCTGGAAGTTCACCGGCGGCGAAGAACGCGGCGAAGCTTTGAGGCGGTTTCTGTTGAAACACGGCCAGGGGCCTAATTGCAATAAAAAGGACTGATCTGCAAGGAAAGTTTGAAATAGAATTGGGCTTGATTGCAAATCTGGAGATCTAAGGGTCCGATCTGAAATCTGATAGCGCAGATAAGTTGCAAAAGATTATTAGAACTTATCCGGCCAAAGTTTGACAAGATCGGGCAAGATCTGAAGGGTTTCGACAAAAGTTGGGGAAAATGACTTTAGGGTAAAACAGGGTAATTAGGGTTTCAAAAACGGCGAGGGTCGAAACTCAGGTTTAGGGCAGGATTTGGAAATTCTTCCAGAAGGGAAAAATGTTCAGAATAGTGAATGGGAGATATTCACTGAATCAGATCAAAGTTTGGAGGTGGTCTGAGACTTTTAGTCTTTTTGGGCTTCTGACAAATCTGAAAAGGGCTGATTTGTGAAAAGGTATGAATGACCAGAGTTTGATTGCCAACCTTTTTGGGGTAAGCTGCTGGCACAACAGGGATCTCATTCTGAAATAGAAAGGGACAAGACACGCCAGGATTTGGGAAAAATCGGGGTGTTACACTGAGTACGGATGGTATGAATCCACACGGAAATATGAGTAGTCGACATAGCACTTGGCCGGTTCTTTTATGCATCTACAATCTTCCTCCTTGGTTATGTATGAAGCGTAAGTACATCATGATGTCGTTACTAATTTCAGGACCCAGACAACCCGGGAATGATATTGACGTGTTTCTATCACCGTTAGTCGAGGACTTACAAAAATTGTGGAGCGAAGGGGTGCGGGTGTGGGATGCACATAAGCGAGAGAATTTCATGTTGCGGGCCATGATATTTTGTACCATAAATGATTTCCCGGCTTATGGAAATTTGTCGGGGTATAGTACGAAAGGAGTCAAGGCTTGTCCTATTTGCCTGGATGAAACTGAAAGCATGTGGTTATCGAACTGCAGAAAAACAGTGTACATGGGTCACCGCAGATTCCTTCCGATGCATCACGCCTACCGTAAGAAGAGGAAGTCATTCAATGGGAAGCCTGAGAAAGGATCAGCCCCAGTGTTTGTGACTGGTAAGGAGCTTTACTTGCGCGTGAAGGACATCAAAGTTGAGTTCGGTAAATGTTCTAAACCTCTAGGAAAAAATGTTTGGAAGAAGAGATCGATTCTTTGGGATCTGCCATATTGGGAGCACTTACAAGTTCGACATTGCATTGATGTCATGCACGTAGAGAAAAATGTTTGTGACAGTTTGATTGGTTTGTTGTTGAACATTCCAGGAAAGACGAAAGATGGCATCAACGTTCGCCGTGACATGCTCGACATGGGCATAAGTACTGAGCTTGCACCGTTGGAGAAGGGAAAGCGGACATACCTCCCCCCGGCCTGCTATACTTTGTCAAAAAGAGAAAAAACAGAACTCTGTCAGTGCCTACATGGTGTCAAAGTTCCATGCGGGTATTCTGCGAACTTGAAAAAACTTGTGTCCATGAAAGACTTGAAACTGGTTGGTATGAAGTCCCATGATTGTCATGTACTGATGTCACAAATACTTCCCATTGCTATCAGAGGCATTCTCCCAGTCAAAGTCAGAGAGACAATTACAAAGCTATGTTATTTCTTCAACACAATATCTGGCAAGGTACGTAAGCGTGTACTCCTAGCAAGTTAATTAGCTCCATTCGTGGAACTTGTCAGATTTTTTGGATCTGAATATTTGCTGCAACTGTGTCCTTGCAGGTAATTGATATGGATGGACTGGACGATTTGCAACGCGATGTGACTACCACTCTTTGTCAGCTGGAGATGTATTTCCCTCCATCCTTTTTTGATGTTATGGTCCATCTAATTGTTCACCTTGTCAGAGAAATTAAGTTTTGTGGACCCGTGTTCCTACGCTACATGTATCCATTTGAGAGATTTATGGGTATCTTGAAGGGATATGTAAGGAATCGACATCGGCCTGAGGGCAGTATCATTGAAGGTTATGCCGCCGAGGAGGTGATCGAATTTTGCACCAACTATATGGCTGGGGTTGACCCAATTGGCGTTCCTACGTCTCGGCATGAGGGCAGGCTTCAGGGCATTGGAACGATTGGATTTAAAGCAGTCGTCCCCTCTAGTGATCTGTATGCAAAAGCCCATTTTTGGGTCTTACAGCACATGACGGGGGTGGAGCCATACATACACGAGCACAAGGAAATGTTACGGAAACAGAATCCCTCGAAGCCAGAGATTTGGGTCACCAAAGAAAATAATAGGAAGTTTGCTGGGTGGATCGAAAATAGAGTCCTGCAAGCTTCTGAGGGCGATGTAGATGAAGATGTTACATGGTTGGCCAGAGGGCCTAGATTTACTGTAGGGACTTGGCAGGGGTATGACATCAACGGCTATTCATTTTACACAAGAACTCAGGACGAGAAGAGTGCTATGTAATGTAGTGGAGTGACACAACTTGCTATTTCGGAGGATGCCAGGGCAGTAAGGGCACTCGACTCATATTACGGTGTTATTGAGGAAATATGGGAGCTCGATTATGTATTACTTAAGATTCCTCTGTTTCGATGCCAATGGGTCGAAATTCCTCGAGGTGTTAAAGTCGACAATTATGGGTTTACTCTAGTCGATCTCAGTAGAGTCGCACACAAAGATGATCCATTTATACTTGCTGAGCAAGCCACACAGATGTTCTACATCGTTGACCCGGCCAACCCAAAGTTGCACGTTGTCCTTCACAGTAAGAGACGTATTGTTGGGGTCGAAGACGTTGTGGATGAAGAAGAGTACGATCAGTTCGACGAACTACCTCCATTTTTAGATGGAATCCTTCAATCTGTCCCTACCGAAGATATTGACGAAACAAGTTACCTGCGAGACGACCACGAAGAAGGATTATGGGTGGACAACCATTCTTGACTAATTTGTAATATGTAAGTGACGTATATTACTTGGATCGAAGAATGTTCAAATCATTTTTCAAAAATTCTTTGGGAAAACATACGTGATGCATTGAGAATCATTTCTGCAAATTTTCATTTCAATTGGAGTATATACTTGATTTGAGCAATAATTGATTCTTTTCACAAATATATATGAAAACTGCAAATTTTCATTCCATGATTGGTCTTTACTGTTAATTTATTTCAAAATTATTACAAGCCATTTGCATGGGGTTTCAGGTGTCTTTACAAGTGCAAAATGATGTACTGAGACCCATCTGTATTTGTTCTCAGGAAATACCTTTAGATCAATTTAACAGTATTATACTATCGGTTTCAACCTCCAAACCGATATGAAATTAACATATACTATCGGTTTATTGTCATAACCGATAGTAAATACAATACAAAATGATGTACTGAGATCCTCTGTAATTCTTCTAAGGGAAATCCTTTAGGGTCAATAGCATTGTATTTTACTATCGGTTACAACTGTGAAACTGATATGAAATTAAACTATACTATCGGTTTATCGTTAACAACCGATAGTGATTTACACTGTGTTATGAGCCCCTGTTCTTAGTTTACTATCGGTTTACTGTTCACAACCGATAGTGATTTACACTGTGTTATGATCCCCTGTTCTTAGTTTACTATCGGTTTACTGTTCACAACCGATAGTGATTTACACTGTGTTACGAAAACCCTAACTTACATGTTTTTACTATCGGTTTTGTGGTGATGAACCGATAGTAAATATTCATTTATTAGGTTATAACCTGCACGATTTTCCCTCCAGTGCAACTGATCACATTCCAAATCGAAAAATACTCGTGTGGAAAACCCTAGATTCGCCGACGTTGGCTTCTTCGCTCCTCTGCGCCACTGGTTCTCCACCGCCTCCGACATTGCATTGCGGCACCGCCTCCGACCACTCCACGATCGACTGTAAGTGTTCTTGACCAAATCGCTCGCGTGTATTGCTTAATTTTGTATGCAATGGTTCATATCCCGTTCCATGGATTACAAATATAAACCTAGAGTAAAATTCATGAACTACAAACTTGATAGCTATGAGAATGACAGAATTGATGAAAATCACTAGCAATTTGTCATACAGTGTAGTTCACTATCGGTTTCTTATTCAGAACCGATAGTAAATACCCTAAACTGAATTTTCTGTTAATTATTTCCCATTTTCTAATTTTCATCTGAAATTTTGGTTCATTTATATTTTAACATACCTTATGTTCCTGCTGAGCAATTACTTTATGTTCCTGCTGAGCAATTTTGGAAATTTTTCCTAATTCAGACTTGATTACTATCGGTTTGACTTGGAAAACCGATAGTAAATAGTAATGCCATCATAGTTTGCACTGCTAATTTGAATTTTCTGTGAATTACTTCCCATTTTCTAATTTTCATCTCAAATTTAGGTTCATTTATATTTTAACATACCTTATGTTCCTGCTGAGCAATTACTTTATGTTCCTGCTGAGCAATTTTGGAAATTTTTCCTAATTCAGACTTGATTACTATCGGTTTGACTTGGAAAACTGATAGTAAATAGTAGTGCCATCATAGTTTGCACTGCTAATTTGAATTTTCTGTGAATTACTTCCCATTTTCTAATTTTCATCTCAAATTTAGGTTCATTTAAATTTTAACAGACTTTATTTTCCAGCAGAGAGATTAGCATAGTTTGCACTGCTAATCTTTTAAATTTTCCTGAATATAGACCTTAGTACTATCGGTTTTCCTTTCAAAACCGATAGGAAATATAGTATGTGTTAGTTTGCACTGCTCATCTGAATATTCTGTGAATTACTTCCCATTTTCTAATGTTCATCTCAAATTTAGGTTCATTTAAATTTTAACAGACTTTATTTTCCAGCAGAGAGATTAGCATAGTTTGCACTGCTAATCTTTTAAATTTTATTGAATACAGACCTTAGTACTATCGGTTTTCCTTTCAAAACTGATAGGAAATAATGTATGTGTTAGTTTGCACTGCTCATCTGAATATTCTGTGAATTACTTCCCATTTTCTAATGTTCATCTCAAATTTAGGTTCATTTAAATTTTAACAGACTTTATTTTCCTGCAGAGAGATTAGCATAGTTTGTACTGCTAATCTTTTAAATTTTCCTGAATACAGACCTTAGTACTATCGGTTTTCCTTTCAAAACCGATAGGAAATAATGTATGTGTTAGTTTGCACTGCTCATCTGAATATTCTGTGAATTACTTCCTATTTTCTAATGTTCATCTCAAATTTAGGTTCATTTAAATTTTAACAGACTTTATTTTCATGCAGAGAGATTAGCACAACAATTTTAGTTATGAACTTTGTCATGTACCTTTCTTCATATCAATTGGATGGTTTGTTCATGGTATTTTAGGTAAAGCCATGTCGGCATCTTCCTCGGCTGATACTAGTGATTCGGCGAGGGCGAACGTAGATGGTGCTGCCTCGTCCCAGCGCAAGAGGAAGGCGCGAGGCACGACGATGTTGGGTCATTTGGCCAAACGCGCGGATCTTTCCTGTGAGTTCAACCAGTTCGGGAGACCGATCGGGAAGAACACCGGGCACTATGCTGCCTATGTTGGCTTGTTGGCGAAGGAAAGGGTGAAGATCACCGTTCAGAGCTGGAAGGACGTCAAGGCCGACGAGAGGGATAGGCTGTGGGCGGAAGTGAAGGTAAAATTAATCAAAATCACTGAACTCTTGAGTAATCACATTCCCTTGGTTTATCCTAGAGATTAGGTAAGTCCTACTTATATGCACCATTTGAAACAGGCCAAGTGGAACATCCCGGACGATGGTCCCAAGATAGCTTGCTTGAAGGACATGAACAACACGTGGAAAACCTTCAAGAGCGTCCTCGTCAGTACCTTCCTCGCTAAAGGCGAATCTCCATGCGAGAAGTACCCCTTCATAACGGAGGAGGTATGGGAGCAATTCGCCCAACAGAAGGGGACTCCTGAGTTCAAGGTATGAATGGTTCCTTTGCTTGGTTACACCATTGTATGCAGTAAGCAGTGGTGCATTAATTTTCTTGTTTCTGGTACGAAGGCCCTCAGCGAGAAGAACAGGGCAATCCAGAGGAGGAACGACCACCCACACCGGCTTGGCTCTCGCGACTATGCGGGGAAGGAGGAGCAGTGGAAGAAGGCTGAAGACGAGGCGTCGCATTACGTCGACTCCCCTGACCTACCACTCTCCGAGATCCGCGATCAGCGATGCAAGCACTGGTGGCTGGCCAGAGGGACCGTGTCGGCCACGGGGACTGTGGCGTTCCCAAACCCCAGGGACGTCGAGGTCGTGCAGCGACTCGTAAGTTGGCTAACTATGATCACTAGTGTGCGTACAAGTTTGTATATATTTCTTCCTCACAATGGAGAGCTTTCAATGTAACAGATCTCTTGCTCGAAGGAGGCGACCGAGGGATTGTTCAGTCCCCATAGGGAGAACGACATCCTTACCCGGGCTCTAGGGAACAAGGAGCATCCAGGGCGGACGCGAACCGTGGGGGCTGTGGTGCCATGGAAGGAAGGCTTCTCGGAGCCCGGGCAAAAGGCGAAGAAGCCTGGCAGCTGGAAGGAAAGGGAAGTGGAGCTATCTCAGAAGATACGGGCAGATGTGACTGCACAATTCGCGAACATGTTCGCTCAAATGAACGAGAAATATGAACGCCTCAGCCGAGTTGTGCAGTCCAAGGGTTTAGATCCAGCTGCCGAGGTCGACGCTGCTAGGCCGAGTAGTGTTGGCTCGAAGGTTCACGTGGATCCGGTGGACCTGATCGAGGTATTGCAACTCTTGAGCTATATATGCAGCTCGGCTGATGCCACTCCTGTTACGTTAGAATTGTTTCGCTAACCTGTTATAATTGTTGCAAATTGCAGAAGCCGGAGAGCTGTAGCCTATTGATCAACATAGGCGACAAACCTGTTGCGGTTGCAAACGGGGTCGTATACCAGTCTTGGGAGGATGTCCGGATCCACTGCGTACCTCTGGAGCCTGGATTCGCAAAGATACAGGTGGACATGGCCCTCCCGGGCTACAGCTCTTTTCCGTTGCCCGTCCCAACGGACGAAATGCGGACAATTGGCGAGGCATTGGGCTCGTACATACAGTGGCCCAAGAAGGGTGTTAGACTACAGGAGGTAAACCCTAGCCATTCTAGCTTACAACTCAGTTAATATACTTAATTTGCAAAATCTAATTTAAGCGTTTGTACTTAAAGTGGACGATGGATACCAGCACACTTCCTGAGGACACCACCCCCGCCACAACGCATGAGCGAACTCCTTCGGCCCCCATGCCTCCTCCGACGGCCTCAAACCCTTCGCCATCGAATGAGGCCGACGGCACCACACCCCAACCTTCGAAGGTATACACTCGCTCCCCGCCCAAAGGCAAGGGCAAGGCCAAAGGCAAGGGCAAGAACGGGTCTCCACTCGTGTCGGAGTACCTTCTGCGCAATATGGATCAAATAACCAGAAGTCTCCACGAGTGGTACCTGACCCAGTCTAGGCGCCACATCAACTTCTTGGTTCACTTCAGGCCAGCCCATTTTCACCGTGAGCCCGGGAGCATATCTGTGGCCCACGAGGATTTGTTCGACCTCCTCAACTGGCGGGAGCTTGATATGTCCATCATATGGACTGAAGTCCTGTGAGTGTGCTGTTGTCTGGAGTTATCACAGTTCGTTTCATAAATCTAATCACTTTTTGTATGCACTACTTACTAATGTCTACTTTGCATCCAGGTGCATGTATAGGCTGGCGTCAATGAGGGCATGTGACAAGGTGGGTTTCCTCGACCCAGAGAAAATAAGCCTCACGATGCTAGAGCACGACCAAGCACATGCGGAGGAATACATATCAAGGGCACTACTAGCGCAGCAGGACCGAGAGTTCATCCTTGCGCCGTACCACCAAAGGTTAGTGCATTTCCTACTAATTTAACTCATTCTTGTATGTTACGCCTAACATATGTATGAAACGGTTCGCTTATATATGCAATGTAGGGGCCACTGGGTCCTCGCCGTCATTTGCCCATGGATGAATGAGGTCTATTACCTCGATTCGATGAGCGACAAGGTGGCGCATGTTTTCACCCTCACATGGCACATAGACGCGTAAGTAACATAGTTGTCTTAAATTTTTCTCTGACTAGCTAATTAATGATAAGATATTAATCGGCAATGCTAAATTAAATACAGGGCTTTCAAAAATTATGCTAGTGCTGGAGGGAGGCATGACGCGTCGAAGGGCACAACAATTTCTTGGAAAGAATATGAGGTAATTAATACGGATGGAAGTACTCATGATGAGTCTTTTAATTTAAGCTTAATTAGTTCTTTCGAGTTAATGTGGGTTTATGTCTTTGCATATGCAATTTTTCCAGTGCCATCAGCAGCCACAATCGTGGGAATGTGGCTTCTATGTCATGAGATTCATGTATGACCTGATCAGGAGAAACTTTGCCCAATTCCCTGAGGTAACTATTTTTCCTGACTCAAAGTCGAACTTTAATTGGATGTGACGTACGATCCTAACTTCATACACGCATATATGCAGAGCACCATGTTGAAAGAGCAATATGAGTTGCCTCAATTGAAGGAGCTGCGAACAATTTGGGCTCAATATGTCATGGAAGAAGTGGCTATCAACGATCGATAGTAACTGACTTGTGTTGATTGCTGTATTTGTGAATATATATTGAATGTGTTGATTGCTGTATTTGTGAATAAACTCAATATGTGAATAGATTCATTGATGTATTTGTGAATAAACTCGATCAATATGTGCATAAATTCAATCTGTCCAATTTGTGAACAATATGTGAATATGTGAATATTGCTGAATTAGTGTATTTGTGAACAAATTGATCAATATGTGAATATTGCTGAATATTTGTAAATATTGATGTATTTGTGAATGATCCAATGTATCTCTGTATAGCTGTATGTATATGTGCATGATTCCAGTACTAACCGTGCCAGTACATAACCGATAGGAAAAAATAATATTACTATCGGTTATATACCACAACCGATAGAATAAATATTACATTCCTATCGGTTCAGATGCAACAACGGATAGAATAAAGTTTTCAGTACTAAATGTGTCTACAAATTACTATCGGTTATATACTACAACCGATAAAATAAATATATCAGTGCTATCGGTTCATATACAACAACCGATAGAATAAAGTTTTCAGTTCTAAACGTGTCTACAGAATACTATCGGTTATATAATATAACCGATAGAATAAAGTTTCCCGTACTAACTGTGTCCAGACAATACTATCGGTTTAGATAATACCCGATAGAAAAAAACATTAACATTACTATCGGTTTAGATCCTAGCCGATAGAAAAATACTAAACAATACTATCGGTTTATATACGAGCCGATAGAAAAAATATATATAATACTATCGGTTTAAATTTGAGCCGATAGAAGAAATAGTCGATAGCGATTAGTGAACGTTGGGAATGTAGGTGTTTTACTAACGGTTTTTGAACCGATAGAAGTGTTCTGCTCCTCTACTATCGTGCCGACCACTATCGGTAAGAGAACCGATAGTAGAGTGGATTTTTAACCGATAGTGAAAAGCATTTCTGTAGTAGTGATAATTAATGACAACTACAAATGCTATACTAACGTTACCTGCCTAGTTGTGTCAAGAAGATACTTAAAAGACAGGTTAATGAAAGGCAAAGAAAGAGCCTCAGGATGAAGAAAGGGCGCATTGATCAAAAGGCAAAGGTACGGAATAGGGTCTTTTCCTTTTTACCGGTCTAAGGTGATTAGAGAAGAATTTTGACCGGATTTTAGGATAGTTGCCGTACTATTAAGAGGAGCTTGTGGTGTATCACAAAATACTTCATCTATGTGCCACAAATCATAAAATCAACTTGCATTGCATACTAGAAGGTCACATCCTTTGAAAATTCTTGTTTCAGCTCAATTCTGCTCAGCACTGTCTCAGTCGGTCTGACCGTTTGTTGGACCGGTCTGACCGAATTCACGGACTGACCGATTAGAACTCTCGGACTGACCGACGTTATGTCTTAGTAGAGTATATACCTTTATAAGGTCGGTCTGTCCGTAGTTAAGACCTAAGTCAGTCTCCTGGAACTTCATGAACTATCTTTCTGTTGTTTTGAGCTATTACGGTCTGACCGTTTTATTAGACCGGTCTGACCGTGAAATCGGTCTGACTGTGTTTTTGTACTACGGTCTGACCGTATGGCCGGTCTGTCCGAATATATCGGCCTGACCGTATAAGGTGTCCAGAAACTAGGTCGTCTCTGGACAGCTTCACGGTCTGACCGAAATAGGCTCCGGTCTGACCGTGTGTGTGTCTGACAAGGGCAGTTGAGCATTTATTGCGCCTGTTTAATGCCGTTGCAATTGCGGCGGTCTGACCGAGCTTGTGCCTGCGGTCTGATCGCTAGGTGATCTTTTTCTCCCAACGGCCTGTAACGGCTATATTAATTGTGGGGGGTATATATACTCCCATGCTTGGCCCTGTTCACTTTTTTGTGGCATAATCTTGAGTATTGTCATCATCCTTGAGAGCCTAAGCTAGTTTCATACACTCTAGGGTTCAAATTCTCGAATTTGTGAGAGTGTGCATTTGCGATCTTCTAGTGCATTGCATTTAGATCATTCAATCAATCTTGTGGCACTAGAAGAAGGCTAAGTGATCATCACCGGCTTGTTACTCTTGGAGTTTGCCGGCTCCTAGACGGCTAGGAGAAAGGTTTTGAAGAGCTCTTCAAGGAAGATTGTGAAGAAGCCTCAAAGCGTCTTGTGAAAGGTTGAGCACGCCTTGCCGGAGCGGTAAAGTGCATCCGTAGTGAAATCGAGGTTTGGATAACTCATCACACTAGTCTGGCTCAAGATCTAGGTCACTTCTCGAGAGAAGGTTGACTAGATAGAGGAGCGGTTAGAGATTTGAGTTTGCCTCAACGTGGATTAGGGGTGATCGGCAAATCACCGAGACCACGGGGTATATCCTTGTGTTGCAATTGCTCTTTGTTCATCTTGTGTTATTTAAATTGCTCTCATTTACTACTAATTGTTTTAATTATTGTAATCTGCTAAAATCGCCTATTCACCCCCCTCTAGTTGATATCCTAGATCCCTTTCAATTGGTATCAGAGCTAGGACTCCATTTTAGAGGATTTAACCATCCCGGAGTAGGATAAAGATGGCTAGTGAGGGTCGGATCAATATTGGTAAACCACCACTCTTTGATGGATCTAACTATACTTATTGGAAAACTAGAATGATGGTCTATCTTAAAGCCATGGGTGGAAAGATTTGGAAAGTGGTGGATGAGGGGTTTGCAATTCTTGATGATGATGACATGACCAACTTAGATAGAGATAATGCCTTAGCGAATGCTCAAGCCATGAATGTTCTTTATAGTGCTCTAAATCTAGGTGAATTTAATGGAATCTGTAAACTTGAAATGGCCCATGATATTTGGAGAAATCTTATGGATATTCATGAAGGAACCTCGATGGTCAAGGATGCTAAACTATTTATCCATAAGGGCCAATTTGAAAAGTTTGCCATGTTGCCCAATGAAGATGTATTGGAGATGTTTAACCGATTAAATAACATCATAAATGAGTTAAAAGGGCTTGGTATGGATGTCACAAACGTGGAGTTTTGTCATAAGTTTCTTAGAGCTTTACCTTCGAAATATGATACAATTGTAACCTTACTTGTGCGTTCGAACTTGAAGAGTGTGACTCCGTTGGAAGTCTTGAGTGAGATTCTCACTCATGATATATTCAAGAAATCTCAAGAAGAAGTGAAAGATGAGGCTTCCGACTCCAAGAAGAAGAACATTGCACTCAAAGCTCAAGTCTCCAAAAGGGAAGCCAATGAAGAGGAAAGTGATGAGAGAGACACCGATGAGGAAATGGCTCTCTTCGTGAGAAAGTTCAAGCGGTTCATGAAGAAAAGATATCAAGGGAAGTCTTTCAAGAAAGGACAAACATCCAAGAGGAACCCATTTGAAGAGAGAAGGTGTTTTGATTGCGGTGAAAAGGGTCACATCTCCACACAATGCAAAAACAAGGAAGGAGAAAGCAAGAAGAAGGTTTTCAAGAAATATTATAAGAAGAAGAAGGATGGACAGGCTTGCTTCATTGAGTGGGATTCGGATGCTTCAAGTTCCGATTCCGATGATGAAGATGAAGCATCATCCAAAGGACTCGCCGGGGTAGCTATCAAGGAAGCTCCATCTCTATTCTCCACTCCTCATTGCCTCATGGCTAAAGGAGAATCGAAGGTATCATGTGACGAAGATGAATACACTTGTGATGACCTAGTTGAGATGATCACCGGTTTTGATGACTATATGAGTAAAGAGAAAGAAAAATTCAAGGAATTGAAGAAGAGATACAAAACTCTTCAAAATTCCTATGAGGAGCTAAACACATCTCATGAGAGTCTCAAGGAAACTCATGAGATGCTTAAGGAAGCTCATGACTCACTACTTACTCATAAAGCCAACAAAACGGGTAATGAGATAGGCATCACTTGCAATATTTTGAATGACTTGCCCATGATGTCTACTTCTAGCATATCTACTTCTTGTGAAGATTTAATTGAATTCCCATCTAGACCTAAAATTGATGATAATGTGCTTAGTCTTGAAAACAATGAACTTAAGGACAAAATTGAAAAACTAACCAATGACCTAGCTAAATGCTATGTAGGAGAATCAAAATTAAGACATCTTCTAGATAGTCAAAGGTTTTCCTTAAGAAAAGAAGGACTAGGCTACATTCCTAAAAAGGGAAAACATGCTTTTGTCCCATCTAAAACCGTTTTTATAAAAGAAAAGGGACATTGCAACAAATGTAAAAGTTTAGGTCACATTGAAAAGAATTGCCATGCTAGCAAAATTAACTCATCTCTTGTATTCAATTCTTGCTATGTTTTAAAGAAAATGAACAATGGCGATATTAAAGCCAAATTTGTTGGAACCCCAATCATTGGTGCCAAAAAGAAAGCCATTTGGGTTCCAAAATCCTTGGTAACTAACCTCCAAAGACCCAAAAAGATTTGGGTACCTAAAAGGACCTAACCTTGTTTTGTAGGTAAATTACAAGGCCGGAGGACAACATTGGGTGCTCGATAGTGGATGCACTCAACATATGACCGGTAATCACAACATGTTCTCCTCTCTAAATAACGAAGGTGCGGAATATGACAAGATCACGTTTGGAGACAATAGCAAAGGAAAGGTAAAAGGTTTAGGTAAAATTGCCATCTCAAACGACCTCTCCATATCTAATGTATTGCTTGTTGAATCTCTAAACTTCAACCTCTTATCCGTAGCTCAACTTTGTGATCTTGGATTTATATGTGCATTTTATCCAAAAGAGGTGATTATCACTAGTATTGATGATAATAGGTTGATTTTCAAAGGTTTTAGACATGGCAACCTCTATTTAGTTGATTTCAATTCAAATGATGCTAATCTTGGTACATGCTTGTTTACTAAATCTTCTAAAGGTTGGCTATGGCATAGAAGGCTTGGGCATGTTGGAATGAAACAATTAAATAGACTAGTTAAACATGATTTAGTTGTTGGATTAAAAGATGTAAAGTTTGAAAAAGATAAATTATGTAGTGCTTGTCAAGCCGGAAAACAAGTTGCAAACTCACATCCAACTAAAAGCACCATGTCAACTTCTAGTCCACTTGAATTATTGCATATGGATTTATTTGGACCAACTACTTTTGTGAGCATTGGTGGCAATAGTTATTGTCTTGTCGTTGTAGATGATTTTTCTAGATATACATGGATATTCTTTTTACATGATAAGTCAATTGTGTTTAACACTTTCAAAAGCTTTACTCAAAGGGCCGAAAATGAATTTAACTTCAAGATCAAGAAAGTGAGAAGTGACAATGGCTCCGAATTCAAGAATACCAAGGTTGAAAATTGGTGTGATGATAAGGGCATCAAACACGAGTTTTCGGCCAAGTATACACCGGAGCAAAATGGAGTAGTCGAACGAAAGAACCGGACATTGATAGATATGGCAAGGTCTATGCTTTCGGAGTACAATGTTTCGGACACCTTTTGGGCCGAAGCAATCAACACCGCGTGCCATACATCAAATCGTCTTTATGGCCATCGACTACTAAAGAAAACTCCTTATGAGCTTCTCATTGGAAGGAAGCCAAACATTTCCTACTCCCGTGTGTTTGGGTGTAAGGGCTATATCTTGCGGAAAGGTACACGCTTATCTAAATTTCAAAGTAAATGTGATGTAGGATTTCTATTAGGATACTCATCAAATAGCAAAGCATATCGTGTCTACAACCAAAACTCCGGTTTGGTTGAGGAGACACATGATGTTGAATTTGATGAGACTAACGGCTCTCAAGAGGAGCAAGAAAATTTGGATGATGTAGGTAATGAAGGGTTGAGAGTGGCAATGAAGAACATGACCATTGGGGATATCAAGCCGAAAGAAGATAGTGATCAAAATGAAGATCCATCCACTCAGGCTATCCCCTCTTCATCAACTCCTCAACACGAAGATCAAATAGTTGAAGTGGTCAATGTGGAAGACTCCTCTCAACCACAACCGGAAGTACCTTCTACCTCTAAATCACAAATCCCGGTTGACCATCCAAGAATTCATCACTCAATTTCCAAAGATCACCCCGTCGATCAAATTGTTGGTGACTTGTGTAAGGGTGTTCAAACTCGTTCTCGTCTTGCTTCATTTTGTGAAAATTACTCCTTTGTTTCCTCTTTTGAGCCCACACTTGTAGACGAAGCTTTAAAAGATCCGGATTGGGTGAATGCTATGCATGAAGAATTAAACAACTTCACCCGCAACAATGTTTGGGAATTGGTAGAAGAACCAAATCCGGATGAGCATAATGTCATTGGAACCAAATGGATTTTCAAGAATAAACAAGATGCAAATGGAGTAGTAGTAAGAAACAAGGCAAGATTGGTGGCTCAAGGATACACTCAAGTTGAAGGTTTGGACTTCGGTGAGACCTTTGCTCCCGTAGCTAGACTTGAGGCTATTAGAATCTTGCTTGCTTTTGCTTCATCTCATAATATTAGACTTTATCAAATGGATGTCAAAAGTGCATTTTTAAATGGAAAAATTAATGAATTAGTATTTGTTAAACAACCTCCCGGATTTGAAGATCCTACAAAGCCGAATCATGTGTATAAACTCTCCAAGGCTCTTTACGGTCTTAAACAAGCACCTCGTGCTTGGTATGAAAGACTTAGAGACTTTTTAATTTCAAAAGGCTTTGAAATTGGGAAAGTTGATACCACCTTATTTACTAAGAAAATTTGGGAATGATTTCTTTGTATGTCAAATTTATGTTGATGACATCATATTTGGATCTACTAACCAAGATTTTTGTGAGGAATTTGGTAATATGATGTCCAGGGAATTTGAGATGTCTTTGATAGGTGAACTAAGTTTCTTTCTCGGACTACAAGTCAAACAACTCAAGGAAGGAACCTTCATCAGTCAAAGCAAGTATGTGAAGGACTTACTCAAGAAGTTCAGACTTGAAGAAGCAAAGCCAATCAAGACACCAATGGCTACAAACGGTCACCTTGTCTCTGACGAAGGAGGTAAACCGGTAGACTCAAAGCTTTATAGATCTATGATTGGTAGTCTATTGTATCTTACTGCTTCTAGGCCCGATATTATGTTTAGTGTTGGTATGTGTGCAAGATTTCAAGCCTCTCCTAAAGAAAGTCATTTAATGGCCGTTAAGCGCATTTTGAGGTATCTAAAATATTCATCTAGCATAGGGTTGTGGTATCCTAAAGGTGCAAAATTCGAATTAATTGGATATTCTGATTCCGATTATGCGGGATGTAAAGTGGATAGAAAAAGCACCTCTGGCAGTTGTCAACTGTTAGGAAGATCTTTAGTATCTTGGTCCTCTAAGAAACAAAACTCTGTAGCTTTATCAACCGCCGAAGCGGAATATGTTTCCGCAGGTAGCTGTTGTGCACAATTGCTTTGGATGAGGCAAACATTGTTGGATTATGGAATAAAATTCAAAAAAATGCCTCTTTTGTGTGATAATGAGAGTGCGGTGAAAATAGCCACAAATCCGGTTCAACACTCTCGGACCAAGCACATAGATATCCGACACCACTTCCTTAGAGATCATGTTAGCAAAGGTGATGTGGTGGTGGATAATGTGAGAACCGAAGATCAATTAGCGGATATATTCATTAAGCCCTTAGATGAAAGTCATTTTTGCAAACTTCGAAATGAGCTTAACGTCATTGATCTCTCAAATGTGGCTTGAAATGTTGAACTCATATGAAATGTGCTTAGAGTATCACTTGGTTGCTTGAACTTCCTCTTTTAGAGCTTTTTAGGCTCCCTTTTCGGCAATTGAGTGAAATGAACCAAAATTATGTTAAGTTGTAAGATAAATACTTCCCCTTTGGTGAGATTGCCCATATCTTACTTATAATAATCTTATAGTTTTTTTATCTCTCTATCCAAATCTCTTGAGCTTCAAATCAATCAAAATCCTCCAAGAATTTTAGTCCTTCCAGCAGTCTGACCGAACCAATTGCTGTCTGACCGAATGAATCTCCAGAGAGCATCTTAGATTTCTGCTTCCAGCGGTCTGACCGGTATCTTTTCTACGGTCTGACCGAAAATCCATGACCAGAGACCTTTTTATCCCGAATCTCCTGTCCTTTTTCACTTTCTTCCCCACCTGTCTCTTTCACGTGCGCCTCAAATCCTTGGATTCTTTCTCTCCGGTCAAACCCTCGTCAAGCTCGGACAAACTGTGGTTCAAGATCATCACCAAATCATGTCTTCTAGGTACATTGCTCAGATTCTTCTTCGTTTTCTTGTTCTCTTCTGTTCATCCTGAGGTTTAGGGTAAAATGTGGTGAATCTTGGTTAAATTCTGTCAATATCCTGAAATTGATTCATCCAGTTGATGCAATGAGTATTCTCACACACATATCTGTCTTCATTGCACCCTAAAATCAAGTAAACCTCAGGAATCATGTCAAACCCTAACTCTTCGATTGAGCCGGTCTGACCGCCCCTATTTCGGTTTGACCGACTGCAACAGCAGAGCCAGGATGTGTAGTTCTGTTGTCATCTCCTTTCTCGTCATGCTTTCCTGTTTCCTGTATCTTACGTAATGCGTATCTTCCAAATCTTATAGTGGTCGAGGTACTCAAGGCATTGCCTCCATCCGGACAAACAAGAAAAAATTGGCTAAGCGGCCAAAAAGGGCTCTACCCTCGAGTAGCAGCGACAGTCACGATGACGATTGGGTGCCCTCGGCCGGTGATTCAGAGACAGAACAGTCGTCTCATCATGGTGGATCTTCTCACAGGGGCATGGACATCGAGAGTGAGGACGATGAAATAAACGTCCATGCTTATCAAGGCCCAAAGAGGAATTGGACCTCAAGCGACTATACAAAGGCTAGGACCATCTACGCCTATAATCATGAGAATGACGCCTCTACTCCTCATTTCCACACAATGACACAGCAGGATGCCTTCTTCGGTCATTTGATCCACAAGAATATCTTCGAACACAAATGGATCGAATGGGCTTATGTTGTGAATCAGCCCATCATGGCTCCCTTGGTGCAGATCTTCAAGGATATAGGGCTGTATGACTTTGTGGAGCACAAGTGCCCATGGAACGCCACTGCCATCAGACAGTTCTATGCTACAGTTGAGATCAGATGGGCGGACCAGCAGATCATATGGATGACAGGTTCTAGGCGGTATGAGGCCACCTTTGAGGAGTTTGCTGCGGCAAACAAGTTAAACTATGAGGAGATGAAGGAGGGGATCGATATGGTGGATGAGGATTACCTCCATGACGACGACTGGCTCCAGTTTTATGAGCAGCCGGGAGGTGGACAGCGGATTGTACCTGGCACCGTTACAGGTCTCAAAGTCCTCCCTGCTGTAGTCAACAAGATCGTACGAGCCACGATCCATCCAAAGAGTGGCAACCGAGAAGCGGTCCGGGATTACTACTGGAACTTCATCAACCACATCCTCAAGAGTCATCGGATCAACATTGTCTCTTTTATATTGAAGACAATTGAGGATGTCTCGGCGACCACTCTGCCGAATCTCTACTATGCTCTGTTTATCCTGTCCTTGCTGCTCCAGAAGACGAAGTTCCCTCGCGGTTCTTGTGATATCAGACATCTCGGCTATAAGCCGTTTAGTGTCAACCCGCGCGTCTTGGCTCGAGGCCATGGAGCACAGCAGCAGCAGCAGCAGCAGCAGCCTCAGCCTATGCCTCCTCCTCCTCCACCTCAGGCTCAGCAGGCAGCTCCGTCTAGCCAAGCCCCTGCCTGGTTCACACAGTTCCAGCAGCAGTTCCATCAGCCGATGATGGATCAGTTTGCTACTCTTCTCCAGGGGCTTGAGCTCGCTCGCTCGGACTTGGCGGCATTGCATGATCAGTTCCAGACTTTCTCGTCGCACCAGGATCAGTTCGAGCAGCGCTTCGACTCCTTCTCCGCTCACTTCTACACCCGTTTCCCTAAGACTCCTCCTCATCCCGATGATGATGCTCCAGCCGCTCCTTAGCTTTTTTGGCAATTGATGCCAAAGGGGGAGAGAGAGAAGAGAGTAGAAGAATAGGAGAGATGTTGAGAGATGAAACTTAAATGAAAATTCTTGATGAAAACTTTTGGTGTAAAGTGTTATTTAACTTGTTTAGTTGAATATCTCTTTTATGATCTATGTGGATGTCATTCTGACTCTTGTATGAGATTGTTACTTCATGATATATGAGATATGCTTATGTTATTTTCATATGACCTTGAGATGATGATATCATGTGTAGAATTGAATGTCTGATTTGTGATACCTCATGCATATATAATGAATGGATCAAGATAGCTCCTTATTCACATGTTTGAACTCCACTAAAATGCCAAAATTCTCTTATTCATACATTTAGGGGGAGTGTCTTATTCTTCGATGCTTATTGTAAAATTCCTTTTATGCTTAAAACTCTCTCATCTACTCTTTATATTGTCATCAATTACCAAAAAGGGGGAGATTGTAGCTTCTAGGCCCCTATAGAGTGTTTTAATAATTAATGACAACTACAAATGCTATACTAACGTTACCTGCCTAGTTGTGTCAAGAAGATACTTTAAAGACAGGTTAATGAAAGGCAAAGAAAGAGCCTCAGGATGAAGAAAGGGCGCATTGATCAAAAAGGCAAAGGTACGGAATAGGGTCTTTTCCTTTTTACCGGTCTAAGGTGATTAGAGAAGAATTTTGACCGGATTTTAGGATAGTTGCCGTACTATTAAGAGGAGCTTGTGGTGTATCACAAAATACTTCATCTATGTGCCACAAATCATAAAATCAACTTGCATTGCATACTAGAAGGTCACATCCTTTGAAAATGCTTGTTTCAGCTCAATTCTGCTCAGCATTGTCTCAGTCGGTCTGAGCGTTTGTTGTTCTCGGACTGACCGACGTTATGTCTTAGTATAGTATATACCTTTATAAGGTCGGTCTATCCGTAGTTAAGACCTAAGTCAGTCTCCTGGAACTTCATGAACTATCTTTCTGTTGTTTTGAGCTATTACGGTCTGACCGTTTTATTAGACCGGTCTGACCGTGAAATCGGTCTGACCGTGTTTTTGTACTACGGTCTGACCGTATGGCCGGTCTGTCCGAATATATCGGTCTGACCGTATAAGGTGCCCAGAAACTAGGTCGTCTCTGGACAGCTTCACGGTCTGACCGAAATAGACTCCGGTCTGACCGTGTGTGTGCCTGACAAGGGCAGTTGAGCATTTATTGCGCCTGTTTAATGCCGTTACAATTGCGGCGGTCTGACCGAGCTTGTGCCTGCGGTCTGACCGCCAGGTGATCTTTTTCTCCCAACGGCCTGTAACGGCTATATTAATTGTGGGGGGTATATATACTCCAATGCTCGGCCCTGTTCACTTTTTTTTGGCATAATCTTGAGCATTGTCATCATCCTTGAGAGCCTAAGCTAGTTTCATACACTCTAGGGTTCAAATTCTCGAATTTGTGAGAGTGTGCATTTGAGATCTTCTAGTGCATTGCATTTAAATCATTCAATCAATCTTGTGGCACTAGAAGAAGGCTAAGTGATCATCACCGGCTTGTTACTCTTGGAGTTTGCCGGCTCCTAGACGGCTAGGAGAAAGGTTTTGAAGAGCTCTTCAAGGAAGATTGTGAAGAAGCCTCAAAACGTCTTGTGAAAGGTTGAGCACGCCTTGCCGGAGCGGTAAAGTGCATCCGTAGTGAAATCGAGGTTTGGATATCTCATCACACTAGTCCGGCTCAAGATCTAGGTCGCTTCTCGAGAGAAGGTTGACTAGATAGAGGAGCGGTTAGAGATTTGAGTTTGCCTCAACGTGGATTAGGGGTGATCGGCAAATCACCGAGACCACGGGATATATCCTTGTGTTGCAATTGCTCTTTGTTCATCTTGTGTTATTTAAATTGCTCTCATTTACTACTAATTGTTTTAATTATTGTAATTTGCTAAAATTGCCTATTCACCCCCCCTCTAGTCGATATCCTAGATCCCTTTCACACGTCCCCGGGCCAATGGCGGCGCCCGGGAGGGCAACGGAGGCCACGTCCCAGGGGCCAAATGGCTGCGCCCGGGGAGGGGCCGGAGGCCAGGTTCCCGGGCCGATGGCGGCGCCCGGGACGGCGCCGGAGACTATGTCCCGGGAGCCAAAAAGCGGCGCCCGGGACGGTGCCGGAGGCCAAGTCCCGGGGACCAAATGGCGGCGCCAGGGGGGGGGCCGGAGGCCAAATGGCGGTTCCCGGGACGGCGCCAGAGGCTATGTCCTGGGAGCCAAAAGGCGGCGCCTGGGGAGGGGCCGGAGGCCACGTCCCCGGGCAAATGGCGGCGCCCGGGACGGCGCCGGAGGCCAGGTCCCGGGGGCCAAAAGGCGGCGCCCAGGGAGGGGCCGGAGGCCACGTCCTCGGGCCAATGGCGGCGCCCGGGACGGCGCCGGAGGCCAGGTCCCGGGGGCCAAATGGTGGCGCCCGGGGAGGGGTCGGAGGCCACATCCCCGGGCCCATGGCGGCGCCCGGGACGGCGCCAGAGGCCAGGTCCCGGGGGCCAAAAGGCGGCGCCCGGGGAGGCCCCGGAGGCCAGGTCCCCGGGCAATCGTGACGCAACTTACCTGGACTTAGTCCCGCGGAGATTTCCCCCGACAGCAGCCCCCAATGCACGACGGGGACGATGCTCGAGTCCCCGGTGGGTACGGTACACGTCCCCGGGAAAATCTCCGGGCCAAGTCACCGGAGCTGTGGCGCTTCGGTTTCCGTGCCCCGAGCTTAAGGCCGCGCTGTTTCGCCATAAATGCGCACGCGGTTCGAACAGGCGCCTCGATTCACGCGCCCGTCCCTTCGTTTCCCGCACGCAGTTTGAACTTCAACGGTCCAGATTGCTCCGCGGGGTGCCACGTGGCGCCCATCTAGACCATGTCTTGCCCCTATAAATAGGGCCTTGGGGGACCCGGAAGTTCATTCCAAAACCTCAACCGTAGCGAACTCTGCTCTCCCGGTAGCCCTCTCCCGGTTGCTCTTTCCGGTAGTTAGCTCCCGGTAGCAGGCGTCCGGAAGTTTTAGTAGTAGCCTCCTGAAAGGTTAGCCACCGAAGAAAAAGAAGAGACTAACCTAATGGCACCCAAGGGTCGAGCAAAGACCACGGAAGTGCCCCTGGAGGAAATCCCTCCGGATTTCCTCTGGGCGTCGGAGTTCACGGCCGAGGACGCCGAGTCCTTGGTCGAACGCTGCGTCGTCGCGGACGGGGACATCTGAGTCCCCGTGAAGAAAGACGGAGCCCCCCGCCCCAGGCCCGGAGAGGTCGTCGCCTTCGAGGCCTTCCTGTAGGCGGGGCTCCGGCTCCCGGTGCATCCCATGCTCTGGGAGTTTCTGAAGGAGTATGGGGTGGCGCTCAACCACCTCACCCCGAACGCGCTCGTCCGGATGGGCCTCTTCATCTGGCTCTACGAGACGGCGACCGGGCGGGAGCCCACCCTCCGCGCCTTCCGGTACTTCTACGAACCGGCGGCACGGACCTCCCACCTGGTGAAGGGGGGCCCCAAGTTCCCCTTCGGTTCGGTGATGGTACAAATGCTGCAGTCCCGGGTGGCCGACTACCCGGCGGCGGCCTCCCGGGACCACTCGGGCGACTGGGTCCGGAGGTGGTTTTACCTCCGGGTCTGGGACGAGGCGGTGGTGTACGCCCCGGAGCCCCCCACCTACTGCCGATCGTCCGCGCCGAAGCCTCCGGTGTGGAGGGACGAGGAGTTCGAGCTCCTCGACAGGGTGGTCCTCTCCAAGAAGACCCGCTCAATGCGGGACGCTGCCGAGGAGATGGCTCTCCTCCAGATCTCCCCCTTCTCGCGCGGGAAGAGGCGAGTCGGCATGGGCCCGGAACAGCGGCCCCCGGTGAAGCCGGTGACGCGACGTAAGCTCCGGGAACCTGCTGCATTATACCTACAAATTTTTGAAAATTTGACTAACTCTTTACCTCTTGCAGTCCGGCCGTACCCGGCGGCACGGGAGAAGGCGGAGAACATCCTGGGGAGGTACTTCGCCGACGAGCACGAGCGCGTCGTGCGCCTCGTGGGGGAGGGCCCTCCCCGAAACTTGGTAGCGGCGGCCTACGGGCTAAAGCTGCCGGAGAGGAAGCCTCTCCCCACCCCCGGGTCGCACAAACAGGGGAAGGAAGCGGCCGGGGGCTCGGAGCCCAAGAAGGCCAGGGTCCAAAAGACCCCCGGCCCATCGATGATGCCGACGGCGACACCGGCGAAGCCCCGGGACGAGACCCCCGGGATCGAGCGTACCCGGGCACTGGCCCGGAAGGGAGCAACACCTCCTCCCCCGAAGAGCCCCATCGAGGCCCGGGGGAAGGAGGCGGCCGCGGGCGGGGCGGCGTCCGACTCGGTGAACTACGGCCCGTCGCCACCCTCGGTGGAGCCCCTCCTGCCCCTTCCGGCTTCTTTGGAGCCGGAGAGGCTGGAGGTGAGATTCGCGGAGGCCTCGCCTCCGCGGGTTTGGCCGGTGGACGAGGGGGGGAGCCCCTCGGTCTACGAGGTTCCTCCGGAGGAGGAGGCCCCGAGGACCTTTCGGCCCGGGGTGGGGAAAGGTCTAATGATCCCCCCCCGGGCAGGGACCCCCGCCCAAAGCTCCTCGGCCACGTCTTCGGAGGAGACCTCGGCCACAAAGACGCCGGTGACGCCGACCGCGTTACCGGACTCACAGGTCCGGGGACCCCCCCACCGGCAGCGACGCCGGCGCCGGGCGAGAGGCCCCTCTGCTTCCCGCGGGGAAGTCGCCCGCTACGCAGAGGGCCTGCACACCCAGAAGGTGCAGGCCTTCGTCGTGGAGGGAACGCTCCATGAGCGTTTCCGGGGGCTTCAGTCCCTCGGGGCCCAGGTAACCCGAGCCGATGACCTTTTCATTTATTTCCTGCACTTGAGATTTTTCTAACTCTATATTTTGTAGGCGGCAGCTGTTACCTGGGGCCTTGAGCAGCGGGTCACCCGGTTGCTTAAGGAAGCGGAGGGCCGGGCCGCAGCCTCCGTAGGGCAGCGTGAGGAGGCCCTCCGGGAACGCGATGAAGCCCTCGCGGAACTGTCCCGGGTCCGGGCCCAGGTTCACATTTTCGAGGCCGTCAACGGCCGCCTCCGGGAGGAGGCCAAAGTGAGGGACGAGGCGCTCCGGGAGCTCGAGGGCACGAGCGTCCGGGCGGTGGCGGACGCGGGCCGCTCCGTCCGTTCGGCCCTCGAGAGCCTTGGCGTAAGCTTAGGCTCCGGGAGCAGCTCGGGGGTGCCGCCGGCGACCATCGCGGAGGCTGTGCGTTTTCTCAACGCACAGGTCTCCGCCATCCCGGAGGCGGCCGACGCTCGGGCGCGGGGCAGGACGATACCCGTCATCGCGGCCGCTGCGGGGCTCGTCGAGTTCCGGGGGGTCGGCGCCCGGGCGATCGAGGGCCGCATCCCCCGAAGCTTCCCGGACTCCTTCGAGCCCTCGCGCCGGGAGAGGTTCCCGGGCGAGGTTCCCTGCTCCGGCGCCTCCGGCGGGGGACGTCCCAGCCCCGGCCTTGGAAGAAGCCCCCCTGGGGGAGAACGCCAACGAACATGTATGAGCCTCCCCCCGGGTCTTAGTTAGGGCCCTTTTTTGTTTTATTAGGATTTTGATCCCGGTAGCTTCTTAGAAGAAGCCCCTGACACTTGTACAAAAACATTTTGAATGCAATGAAGTTAGAATTTTTTTTCTAAGTCTTTGAATTGAATGTTTTGTTACCAGGGTTCCCGGGAGGTTGCTCCCGGGCGAAGGTCCGGGAGGGGCTCCCCGGGGGACGCCCAAGCGGCTTTAATCTTGCTAAGCCTTCTCTCCGGGAATCGCGGCGGGGACAGCATCCAGGAGCCGATCCGGTTGAGGTGGCGTCCGGAGTGGCACTTGGACAACTTTGACAATCATCGCGCCGAATTGTCCCCTCCGCGACCGGGGTTCCGGATGATACCTCCCCTCCGGATACTTCCACCGGCGGGATACGAGTTCTGGCCCGAAGATGTGCTCCGGGACGCTCGGCGCCGCGTACGGGCATTGTACCGGGACTTGACCCGGGAGCTAGCGGAGAGCCTCCGAGAGTATTAGGCGTAGGAGCCTTAGGGCGTAGAGAATCCCCCGGGTTAGAACCCGGGTTGTATCGTTTCCGAAGCCCACCGGAGGGGGAAGATGTCCTCCGGGTTTGATAATCAATAAAGCTGTGTTGTTGCTTCTTCTTTCATTGTCTTTTTGTTTCTTCTTCTTGGATGGTCCGGACGACTCCTTTTCACAAGAATGAGCTAAGTTTGCTCGTGGGCGGTACGGTTGACACCCGGGGGTTCCTTGTCCCCCCCGCCCATAGCGGGCCGGAGGATAGCTCCGCGCGCTGTGGGGCTAACAAGGCCCCGGGGATGGAAGTCACCTGTAGCATAGGAATTTTTCTAAGTTATAAAATTTTAAAACGAGCTTTCTTGGGAAAAGACCTTCCGGGAGACAAGCGTCCGGTCGCCGTGAGAACGGGGAGCCGGGAATAAGGCCCCTTGTGGGAGAAACATCCAAGAAAAACCCGATGAGATTTCCGGAGTCGAGCTTCCTAGGAGACAATCGTCCGGTCGCCGTGAGAACAGGGAGCCGGGAATAGGGGCTCCGGGAAGAAAATGTCCGAGAAATCCGTAACTTCTCCGGGAGACAATCGTCCGGTCACCGTGAGAACGGGGAGCCGGGAATAGGGTCTCCGGGAGGCATTCATCCGGTCACCGTGAGAACGGGGAGCCGGGAATAACGTCGACTCCCGGAGGAGGAAGATAGATCCAATCAGGCCGCAGGGGGCCGATCATCCGGTCGCCGTGAAAACGGGGAGCCGGGAATAACGTCGACTCCCTGAGGAGGAAGATAGATCCAATCAGGCTGCAGGGGGCCGATCATCCGGTCGCCGTGAAAACGGGGAGCCGGGAATAACGTCGACTCCCTGAGGAGGAAGTGCCCGGAGATGGGTCTTGAGTGTTTGGGCAGGGGACTAGTCTCCCAAAGTGACTCGTTACCGCGGCCACTATGACCGGGTTGCCGCTTACACCCTCAGTCCACGAGGGCTGATCGTAAGCCGCCCTACAGGAGGGACTTGCTGGGCTTGGCCTACTTCCTCGCGGAGAGGGCATCCTCACGGGGAGGGCTTCCTCGCGGGGAGGGCATCCTCACTGGGAGGGCGTCCTCGCGGGGAGGGGCGTCCTCGCGGGGAGGGCATCCTCGCGGGGAGGGCATCACCGCTAGGGGCGGTAATGAGAAAGACCTGCAATGAGACAGTTTGAAAAACAAGACCTATGTATTGCTAATAAAATGAAGTACAGGGCCTCCCCCTGCGAAGCCGCGAAAGGGGAGGAAAATACAGTGTCCCTCCTCCCCCTCCGGCGTGAACGCTCCGGGGGAGGGGACAGGCCCGTAAGGCTAAACATAGAACTTGCGAAGTAAACGCAAGTTCCACGTGTGCTTCAGCTCTTGCTCTTGAAGGTTGGAGAGCTTGTAGGCCCCCGAGCCCAGGACCGCGGAGATCCTGTATGGGCCCTCCCACTTGGGGGAGAGCTTACCTTGGGCCTGGGGGTCCGTCACGCGCTTGAGGACAAGGTCCCCAAGGCGGAAAGCCCTCTCGCGCACGCGCTGATTGTACCCACGCGCCATCTCTTGCTCATAGATGGCGTGGCGGAGGAGCGCTCGGTCGCGTTCCTCCTCCACGAGGTCGATTTCCAGGCGCTGGTTGGCCTCATTGGCCTGGTATGCTGCAGGCGTGGCTCCCTCCAGGAGCTCGACCCGCAGCGACCGGAGGCTGATCTCCGGGGGGAGGACTGCCTCCGCCCCGTAGACCAAGGAAAAGGGAGTAAGCCCCGTCGCCCGGGACGGGGTCGTTCGCATGGAGCAGAGGACGCTGGGGAGCTCCTCTACCCATGCACCCCGCTTAGAGGCGGTTTGCTCGAGTCTCCGGCGCAACCCCTGCAGGATCACGCCGTTGACCCTCTCGACAGCCCCATTGCTCCGGGGATGGGCCACTGAGGCGAAGTGGATGACGAGCCCCAGGCCTTCGCAGAATTCCCGGAAATAAGCCGAGTCGAATTGGGTCCCGTTGTCCATGGTGATTTCCCGGGGGACACCAAAACGACATACGACATTTTTCCAGAAAAACCGCTGAACGGCCCGGGACGTGATGCTGGCCAAAGGCTCCGCCTCAACCCACTTTGTAAAATAGTCGACCGCAACTACCGCATACTTGTATCCTCCGGGCGCTGGGGGGAAGGGCCCTAAGAGGTCCATCCCCCAGCGCACGAAGGGCCAAGTGATGGGGATTGTCTGCAGCGCTATAGGGGGGAGGTTCGAGCCCTTGGCCATCTTCTGGCATGCCTCGCACGCGGAGACAAGGTCTCGCGCGTCGCGCATGACCGTGGGCCAGTAGAAACCCTGCCGGAGGGCCTTGGCCGCGATGGCACGCGGGGCTTGGTGAGAACCACAGCTCCCCGCGTGAATGTCTTCGAGAAGTTGAAGTCCTTCCGGCCGGGGGAGGCAGCGCAGGAAGGCGGAAGCCCCCCGCTTGTAGAGCCTCCCCTCCAGCAGGAGATATGCCCAAGCCTTGGCCCGGAGGCGTTTAGCCTCTGTCTCACTAGGAGGGTCCCCCTCCCCCTTGATGACGGAGTCCGGGTGATCACGGCGACCTCCGGGACATGAGGCTCGTCGCCCGTGTTCGGGGAGGCCACCGAGGGCTTCGTGATGATTTCCAAGAAGGCGCCCTTGGGGAGGGATTCCCGGGCGCTTGCCGCCCGAGCCAAGGCGTCAGCCCGGTCATTGTCCCTCCGCGGGATATGCCGAGCCTCGAGGCCGTCGAAATGCCTCTCCATCTTTCGCACTTCCTGCAAATAAAGACTTAAATTTGCGTCATGGCACAGGTAAGACTTTTCCATTTGGCAAACTACGAGCTGAGAATCTCCCTTGACTAGGAGGCACTGGATCCCTAGGGAGCGCGCAAGGCGCATCCCGAGGAGCAAAGCCTCGTATTCAATGACGTTGTTGGTTGTGGGGAACTCGAGCCGCGCGGCGTACTCGAGTTCCTTCCCCTCGGGGCTCCGGAGGACTAATCCCGCACCAACCCCGGCGAGACACAGCGACCCATCAAACATGAGAGTCCAATGATCACTGCGTCGGGGCGGCACAGGGAGGTCTTCGTCCCCGGACCCAGAGGCGGGAGTCCACTCTGCGACGAAGTCGGCGAGGACCTGCGACTTGATGGCGGAGCGGCTGGTAAGGGACAGGGAGAAGGGGGCGAGCTCGGCCCCCCACTTCCCGATCCGGCCGGTGGCTTCTTTGTTCCGCAGTACCTCCCCCAGGGGGAGGGACGACGGGACGGTGATGGGGTGCCCCAGGAAGTAATGCCGAAGCTTCCGGGACGCCATGAGGAGGGCGTAGCAGATTTTCTCCATCTCCGTGTACCGAGTTTTGGCCCCTTGGAGGGCCTCACTCACATAGTACACGGGACGCTGCTGCCCCCCTTGCTCCTTCACCAAGACCGCGCTGACGGCGACGGGGGTCGCGGCGAGGTAGAGGAGCAAGGGCTCTTCTAGAGATGGACTCACGAGCATTGGAGGGCTCGTGAGGTACTTCTTGAGGTCGTTGAAGGCTTCCTGGGCCTCGGGGGTCCAGCGGAACCCCTCGAGCCCTCGGAGGATCTTGAAGAACTGGAGGCCCCGCTCCCCGACCGGGAGACGAAGCGGCTGAGTGCGGCTTGGCGGCCGGAGAGCCGCTGGACGTCCTTGACGGAGCGCGGCGAGGGCAAATCTAGGAATGCCCGGATCTTCTCGGGGTTTGCCTCTATGCCCCGCTGGGACACGAGGAAACCTAGGAGCTTCCCCCCGCACACCCCGAAGGCGCACTTCTCCGGGTTAAGTTTGAGGTTGCGGAAGGTTTCAACCAGGTCGTCGATGTGGGAGGCTGCGCGGGGACTCTTGACGATCGCGTCGTCTACGTAGACTTCAATGTTGCGGCCGACTTGCTCTTTGAAAACCAATGTCATGAGGCGCTGGAAGGTTGCCCCCGCGTTCTTGAGCCCGAAGGGCATATGGACGTAGCAGAAGGTTCCGAGGGGAGTAATAAAACTCGTCTTTTCCTCGTCCCCTTCCGCCATCCGGACTTGATGGTAGCCCGAGTAGGCGTCTAGGAAGCTCATGAGCTCGCACCCCGTAGTGGAGTCGACGAGCTGATCAATCTGCGGGAGCGGGAAGTTGTCTTTGGGGCAGGCGCGGTTAAGGTCGGTGAAGTCCACGCACATCCGCCACCTGCCGGTTGATTTCTTGACGAGGACGGGGTTCGCGAGCCACTCGGGGTGCAGGACCTCCCGAATGAACCCCGCCTCTCGGAGCCGGGTGATCTCCACCTTGATTGCCTCTTGGCGCTCGAGGGAGAGTTTCCGCAGCTTCTGTTTGACCGGGGGGTGACCGGGAGCCACTACGAGCTTGTGCTCAATGACCTCCCGGGCGACGCCCCGCATGTCTGAAGGCTTCCACGCAAAAACATCGGAGTTTTCGCGCAGAAAAGCCGCAAGTTGCGCTGCGTGCTCCTCGGGGAGCTCCGCCCCGACCCGGACGGTTTTTTCTTCGTTGCCCGGGGACAGCAGGACCTTCCGGAGGCCCCCTTCCGGACGCGGCTTGAGGAGGGGCCTCCCGGGCGGTGGCGCAGCAGCGTCTAGTTCCGGGGGAGCAGCCTCCCCCCCGGGCGTCTTTATGAGGTTGACGCTTCCGATTGTGGCCGCAGCGCGCTCGTATAGAACACGGGCTATGTCTTGGTCTCCCCGGACATTGATCACACCATGCGGCCCGGGGATCTTCAGGCAGAGGTAGTTTTGATGGGTGGCGGCCCCCAGCCGGTTGATTGTAGTCCTCCCCATAATCGCGTTGTAGGAGGAGGGGAGGTCTACTACGTCGAAGCGGACCAGCTCGGTCCGGTAGTTCTCCGGTGTGCCGAAGGTCATTGGGAGATCTACCTTGCCCACGGGGTGGATCGCCTTCCCCGGGACAAACCCTTGCAGGGGCCCTGCCGTGGGCTACAGGAGCTTTTCATCCACCTGCATCTCTTTGAAGGCCTTCAGGAATAGGACGTCGGCGGAGCTCCCACCGTCCACGAGGATGCGGGCCAGGTGGCAGTTGTAGATGGTCGCGGAGACAATAAGCGCGTCGTCGTGGGGGAAGCGAACCCCTCGCGCGTCTTCCGCCGTGAAGGTGAGGGGGACGTCCGACCACTTAGGTGGCGGGGACGCGTGTAGCAACCCCACAACCTTGACCTCACGCACGTACTCCTTACGTTGGCGCTTAGAGTCCCGCCCGGAGGCAGATCCTCCCACGATGACGTTGATGTGCCGCTGCGAAGTTTGAAAGGGGAGAGCTTCTGAAGGCTCCCCCTCCTGCGTCTGCTGACCCCCCGCGGGAGCGGGAAGGGCCGGAACAGCTGGCTGAGGGGGCAAGGAGGCCGGAGTCCCCCCCCCTGCCCGCGCTGGTCGAGGAAGTCCGCGAAGTGCTGCAGCAGCTGGCTACAATCTCGGGTAGTGTGGGTACTGGACCTGTGGAAGCTGCACCACGGTCCTTCCCGCCTTCTCCCCGCGGGGACTTCCCGGCCGCGCGAAGACTGTCCTCCCCCATGGGCCTTCGGTTTGGGGAAGGGGCGGCTGGCCCTCGGGGGGTCGCGCGAGCCGCCTCCGCCCTCGAGGACAAAGGTGTCCCGAGGCCGTGGCTCGCTACGCCCCCCCCTGTCTGGGGCGTTTGGGGGGATCCCTGGCCCCCCGGTCGACGGGGGCGGGAGCCCCCTGAGTCTTCTTCCAGATGTCGTCTTCCTCCGCCCGAGCGTACTTTTCTAGTACGTTGAAGAGCTCATCGGCGGAAGAGGGGCAGCTCCGGGAGAGCCTTCGGTGGAGCTCCCCCGGGAGGATGCCGCTTTTGCAGGCTTCGATGACCGTAGAGTCGGGAACGTGGGCCACTTTGCTCTTTCACCTGAGCAAAGCGCTTGAAGAAGCTTCTGATGGTTTCCCCAGTCCTCTGCCGGACAGTGTACAGCTGCGAGGAGTCCAGGGGACGCACGTAGTTCCCTTGGAAGTTGGCACAGAACTCCCGCTTGAGCTGCGAGAAAGACTTGATGGAGCCGGCCCTCAGGTTGTAGAACCAGGAGCGGGCGATGCTGGTGAGGTAGAGGGGGAAGACGTTGCACTGTACCGTCTCGTCCCCCCCGGCCGCGGAGATGGCTGTGGGGTAGACCTGCACGAATTAGTAAGGGTCTGCCTCACCGTTGTAGTGCTCGACATGCTGAGGGCGGTAGGGCCGCGGCCACCGGATGCTGCGAAGTCTTCGGCACAGGGGCTGGTTAGCCCCCTGCACCTCCCGGGGAGAGCCCCGGTCGCTATCTTCTTTCACGGGACCTTCGTTGTCTGAGTCTGGAAGCGGTCCGAGAGGTCCGCCAGAATAGCGGTGGCGACGCTTTTCCTCCGGACCGGGACTGAGTTCCCGGACGTCCGGGCTCTCCGCCAGAGAGGTTGGCTCTTCAGCGGGTCTCTTCCCCCGACCGGTGCGAGAGCGAGGATCCCCACGCCCGCGGCCGGGGGGAAGTTCTTCCCCGCGCTCTGGTGAATGCATTCGCTCGACCTCCCCATGGGCGAAACGGACCTGTCCCGCCGAGGGAGGGAGCTCATGCACTGTAGCTGCCGGCCTGGAGGCTTCCGGAGCCGGTTGGGGGGAGCCCCTAGCGACGACCCCCGGGACCGGAAAGGGGGAAGCCCCTGTATTATCCGGAACCGGGGAGGGGGCGCCCACGGCGACGCTTGGAACCGAAGTGGAGGGGGCCCCAGTGGCCACGACCGGAACCGGGAAGGGGGGAGCCCCTGTAACATCCGGAACCGGCGAGGGGGGAGCCCCCGCGGCGACGTCCGGAACCGGGGAGCCCATGCGGGGGGAAGTCCGCTGCGGCACGGGAGCTGCTCTGTCAACCGCCCCCTGTGCGGTAAACGCGACGCGGGGGGCGGGACTGGCTCCCGGCGCAGGGAAAACCCCCTGCATGAAGTGGGCTCCCGGCCCCAGGAATAGGCCAGGGACGGGGTACCCCCCTGGTGCCATGAAGGGCCCCGGCATGAAGTAACCTCCCGGCACCGGGACGGGCCCGGGTGCCGGGAAGGGTCCGGATGTATATCCCGCAGGGGGAGGAAACCCCCCGGCAGGATCATACGAGGCGGACAAACCCCCGGGGGCCGGAGGGGCCGCCGGGTAACCCATAAACGGGGGCATAGTCCCCGGATATGGGTGCGACGCAAATGTGGGGGCCGGAGGCCGCGCCAACACGCTGAGCAGCTCATCCATAGAGCGCTGGGCGCGGAGCTGGCCCTCCACGAGAGCCTCAAGCAGGGCGTCCCGGGGAGCCGGGGTAACCGTCGGGGGGAGGCTGGTCCCGGCTGAGGTCCCCGCGGTCACCGGGAACGGCCTGGAGGTGGAAGCATCTAAGTTAAGAGGGAAGGAGGGAGGCGGTACCTGGGCCAGGCCGCCTTCGGGTGGAAGCGTCGGGACAGCAGTGTCCCGGACGGGTGGCGCCGGGTCTCCGAGACCCGAGTCACCGGGAAGGGTGCGAGCCCTTGTTCTTGGGGGAGCCATGGCGTCTTGTCACGAGTCCCCATAGACGGCGCCAACTGTCGTGGTATTGCGAATACCCCGGCAGGTTTTGAGAATGATCCTAGCGAAGATTACGCGGCGCGGGTTGACCGGATGACTGGTCCTCCCCCGCCGGACAAGCACAAGAAATGACACACGGATTTATACAGGTTCGGGTCCCGGTGGGGGCCCTAGTCCTGTCGACGCGCTCCCGACCGGAGTCGGCTGGGGAGGCTCTCTCTGGGGGAGAGGCTTCCGGAGCACGCCTGTGAGTTTAGCTATTCCAATAAAAGTGATCCGATCCTTTACAACAGAGGGGTACAACGGCTATTTATAGCCCCAAAAAGAAGCAAAAAGCCTAAACTACCCCGGAAGCCACCGTCGGATTGAAGGGTAGGACCGTCCTTCTTCCGGTCAAACGCCTTGGATGCTTGACAGGTGGTCGCTAGTTCCCGAGGCGCTCCTCGCGTGACCTGCACGTGACAAACAATTCGAGACTTTACCTTTAGGAGGGCGATGAGGCCCGGGACGGCGCCGGAGGCCATGTCCCGGGGGCCAAATGGCAGCGCCCGGGGAGAACCCGGAGGCTACGTCCCCGGGCCAATGGCGGCGCCCGGGACAGCGCCGGAGGCCATGCCCGGGGGGCCAAAAGGCGGCGCCCGGGGAGCGGCCGAAGACCACGTCCCCGGGCCAATGGCGGCGCCCGGGAGGGCACCGGAGGCCACGTCCCGGGGGCCAAATGGCGGCGCCCGAGGAGGGGCCGGAGGCCACGTCCCCGGGCAAATGGCGGCGCCCAGGACGGTGCCGGAGGCCAAGTCCCGGGGGCCAAATGGCGGCGCCCGGGGAGGGGCCGGAGGCCAGGTCCACGGGCCGATGGCGGCGCCCGGGACGGCGCCGGAGGCCAGGTCCCGGGGGCAAAAAGGCGGCGCCCAGGGAGGGGCCGGAGGCCACGTCCACGGGCCAATGGCGATGCCCGAGACGGCGCCGGAGGCCAGGTCCCGGGGGCCAAATGGCGGCGCCTGGGGAGGGGCCGGAGGCCACGTCCCAGGGCCCATGGCGGCGCCCGGGACGGCGCCGGAGGCCAGGTCCCGGGGGCCAAAAGGCAGCGCACGGGGAGGCCCCGGAGGCCAGGTCCCCGGGCAATCGTGACGCAACTTACTTGGACTTAGTCCCGCGGAGATTTCCCCCGACAGCCGACAACGTCTTTGACCCCAACAATACGTCTCTTGCTGTGGAGGACAACGTGCAACTTTGGATTGGTCGAGTCAACGATGTAGAATACCTGTGTGGCTTGCTTTACAAGTATGAGTGGTCGTCTTGGTGTCCGACTCTATCGAGATCGACGAGAGTAAACCCGTAACTGTCAACTTTAACACCTCAAGGGATTTCGACCCATTGGCATCGAAACAAGGGAATCTTAAATAGTCCGTAATCGAGCTCCCATATTTCGTCAATAACACTATAATATGAGTTCAGCACCCTTACTGCCCTGGCATCCTCGGAAATAGCAAACAATGTCACTTCGCTACAGTGCGTACTACTCTTGGCGTCCTGAGCTCTTGTGTAAAATGAATACCCATTGATGTCGTACCCCTGCCAAGTCCCTACAGTGAATCTTGGGCCTCTAGCCAACCATGTCACAATTTCACTTGTGAAGCCCTCGGCAGCTCGCGTGACTCTTTCTTGGATCCACTCAGCAAATTTCCTGTTGCAAAGCGTCCAGTCCATCCGGATCAATTACCTGTGAGGACACAGTTGCGCCAAATATTCATATCGGAAAAATCTTCTAATTAAGCTCCACAAATGGAGCTAATTAACTTATAGTACGAGTGCACGTACTTACCTTGCAAGATATTGCATTAAAGAAATAACATAGCTTTGTGATTGTCTCTCTGACTTTAACTGGGAGAATAACTCTGATAGCAATAGGAAGCATTTGTAACATCAGCACATGACAGTCGTGGGACTTCGTGCCAACCAATTTTAGGTCCTTCATGGACACAAGTTTTTTCAAGTTCGTGGAATACCCACATGGATCTTTAACACCGTGCAGGCACTAACAGAGTTCTGTTTTTTCGCTCTTGGACAATGTATAGCAGGCCGGGGGGAGGTATGTACACTTTCCCTTCTCCAAAGGTGCAAACTCAGTCCTTATCCCCATTTCCACCATCTCATGGTGAACTTTCACACCATCCTTTGTCTTTCCCAGAATGTTCAACAACAAACCAATCAAACTGTCACAAACATTTTTCTCTACATGCATGACGTCAATGCAATGTCAAACTTGTAAGTGCTCCCAGTACGGTAGATCCCAAAGAATCGATCTCTTCTTCCAAACATTTTTTTCTCGAGTTTTACAACATTTACCGAACTCAGCTTTGATGTCCTTCACGCGTGAGTAAATCTCCTTACCGGTCAGAAATGCTGGGGCTGATCCCTTCTCAGGCTTCCCGTTAAATGATTTCTTCTTCTTATGGTTGGCGTGATGCACCAGAAGAAACCTGCGGTGACCCATGTACACTGTTTTCCGGTAGTTTCGCAACCACATGCTCTCAGTTTCATCTAGGCAAATAGGGCAAACCTTGACTCCTTTCATACTATACCCCGACAAATTTCTGTAGGTCGGGAAATCATTTATGGTGCAAAATATCAAGGCCCGCAAGATGAAATTCTCATTCTTGTATGCATCCTACACCTGCACCCCCTCGCTCCACAAATTCTATAAGTCCTCGATTAAAGGCGCTAGAAACACGTCAATATCATTTCTGGGTTGTTTGGGTCCTGAGATTATTAACGACATCATGACGTACTTGCGCTTCATGCATAAACAAGGAGGAAGATTGTAGATGCATAAAAGAACCGGCCAAGTGCTATGCCGATTGCTCATATTACCGTGTGGGTTCATACCATCTGTACTCAGCCCGAACCTTATATTCCTAACTTCACCGCCGAACTCATCAAATGTTCTGTTGATGTTTCTCCATTAAATAAAATCAGTGATGGGGAACGGTGCCCGATCTTCCGACAGGTATGGTAAGTCGATTGGTGGAGAACTCAACATTGATGATCCGGCTTTTGATCTAGAACCGATCCAAAACCTGCAACCGCTACACCACGGCTCCTTTGGTTATCAACCACGCGCATGAACAGATTGGCCTCACCACGAAGGCTTGTTCCTGCTGCAAATTGAGAACACAAGCAAGAACGAAAAAGAAGTAACTGAATTGCGAATTGTATTAAGTTCACAAGTTGGGATTTCACAAACCGAGTTCGGCGAAACTGCAATGGCAGAATAATCTAAGCAAAATCCAAATCTAAACAGTGACGACTACTGAGTATATGAAGAGGCGGTGTGGCTAGGGTTTCTCACACCCTACTAGGGAATACATGGGCCAAAGGCCCGAAACAAGGTGTCGCAGCACCGACTTGGACGAATTAGAATCTGGTCAAAACTTGTTTTGCTAATTTCCAACGATCCAGAAGGAATTTGAATGTGGGGCCAAATCCATTGGAAATATATCGTTGTGGGCTTCTCTGTGGACTATAAAAACGTCCCAATCGGACTTCGTATGAGGGAGTTATGGTCATTTGAAGGCAGGCTACTCCTGGATGGCCGAACCGGACTTCAACTCGAATCCGTCTTGGACTCCAACTCGACTTGGGCTCCTTGCTGGTCCTCGCGTCCTTGCTGGTCCTCTCCATGTTTCTTAAGTACAATATTATCACCATTAGGTAGTAAACTATTCTCAAAACCATATATATATAGACTTAGGAACGAGTTCACCTGGCAATGCAACAATCGGGCTCGGCCGCGCATTATTGGTCCTTCTGTAACAAGCGGAGGAATATGGTTGGTGCGTGTATCCGAAGGAGTGATGTCCTCATCATCCTCTCCCTCTTGAAGTGGAGCTGTCCTCGGCTCAAGCTTGTCTTCCTCTCCCAAGTACAGCTTCAAATCTGAAATGTTAAATGTGGGACTAATCCCAAAATCTACAGGCAACTCAAGCTTATATGCATTATCATTAATCTTCTCAAGTATTTTAAAAGGACCATCAGCTCGAGGCATTATTTTAGACTTTTGTAGTTCTCGAAACCTATTTTTTCTCAAGTGTAACCAAACTAAATCACCCGGTTCAAGTTTTACTTTTTTCCTACCTTGACTGCCCGCAATCCTATACTTTTCATTCATTTGCTCTATGTTTTTCTTAGTTGTTTCATGCAGTTTGAGTACAAATTCAGCGCGCTTTTTAGCACCAAAATTCATTCTCTCAGATGTAGGCAAAGGCAAAAGATCAATTGGAGCACGAGGGTTAAAATTATACACTACCTGAAAAGGACTTACCTTGGTGGTGGAGTGTACCGATCTGTTATAAGCAAACTCAATGTGTGGTAAACACTCTTCCCACATCTTCAAATTCTTCTTTAGAACAGCCCGCAACATGGTGGACAATGTGCGGTTGACAACCTCAGTTTGTCCATCTGTTTGGGGATGACATGTAGTAGAAAATAGCAGCTTCGTACCCAATTTATTCCACAAGCTTCTCCAAAAATGACTCAAAAACTTCGCGTCACGATCTGAAACAATAGTGTTTGGCTCTCCATGTATGCGTACAATCTCACGGAAAAACAATTCAGCAATATGTATAGCATTATCACTCTTATGACAAGGTATGAAATGTGCCATTTTAGAAAAACGATCCACAACCACAAAAATACTATCCCTCCCCCTCTTGGTCCTAGGCAATCCTAAAACAAAGTCCATCGAAATGTCCTCCCAAGGAGCGCAAGGAACAGGAAGAGGCATATAAAGACCATGTGGATTTAAGTGAGACTTAGCTTTGTTGCAAGTAGTGCAGCGTGACACGTAGTGTTCGACGTCGCATCTCATCTTGGGCCAAAAGAAGTGAGTGGACAGCACATCTTCAGTTTTCTTCACTCCAAAATGACCCATCAAACCACCTCTACGTGCTTCCTGCAAAAATAAAAGGCGAACGGAGCTAGCTGGAACGCATAGCTTGTTAGCACGATAAAGCAATCCATCATTCAGCACATATTTATTCCATGTTCTCCCTTCCTTACAATTTTCAAAAGCTTCTTTAAAATCCAAATCAGTGGCATATAACTCTTTGATCGTTTCTAGGCCAAAAATCTTGTGATCTAGTTGTGACAACATGGTATAACACCTAGACAAAGCATTAGCAATAATATTTTCTTTTCCCTTCTTATCTTTAATGACATATGTATGGGACCCTCCTTTGAGGAATCCCGTGGCAACCGCCCAGGTGGATTGCGCACAGGTAGGTTCATCACAAGCTCACAACAACAGGATTCACCTTAAACAACAAAGCAAGTAGATAAAACAAGTACAAGGTCACGAGGACCACTATTACAATATCATAATGCCAAGGATGGCATTAATTAAAGTTGATACAAAAGTAGAGAGTTTTCAAAATCAAGAATCGGTATCGAAGTACCAAACACAGAAAACAACACAAAAAGCAACCACAAAGGTCTTCACTTCCTTCTGCAGCGGCTCTGGAAGGTCTCCCTCCACATCGGACTCAACTTGGCTCATGACCCTCCTAGAAGCTCAAATCGTCTGGAAAGGCTCCTTCCTCTTCTTGGTGCTCAAGGCTAGGGGAATCGGGATCCTCGAATCCTTTCTTCTGAATTTGTTTGTAAAGGCAAGGGTGAGCATCTTTTTACACAATGCTCAGCAAGTCCGTTACAAGAATGCAGGTATATAGATGAGGAGTGATCAAGAAAAGGGCTTAAGTCTTATAATCATAAATAGTATAGATTTCAATTCTTTGATCTCTCAAATAAGGGTTTTATTTTCAACAGCGGGGTTTTGTAAATCTTATAATAGACTCTAAGAAATTGTTATGTGATGGTCTCCCATGAGTCATCACTTTTATCAACCCATATTATGAAAACATTCCAAATAGTTACTTGTGTTAAACCACATGGATAAATCCACCGCGAACATACTCCATGACCTGGGAGTACAGAGTATTCGATACTTTTCTTACACTTTGCAAAGGTGTACCTCTTTTTAAATCCACTTCTTCACTCGGCTTTCAAGTCGGATCAGCTCCACGCGACTTATACGCATGTGACAAGGCCGAGATCACACAACGCTTTTGCAGTCTAGTATTAACAGTATCCCCGCCCGGTAAATAGACAATTAAGTCTCAAGTACCGTTGTGGGTCCTACCCACTGCCTTACTTCCTAGCCTTTGGCTTATGCTCCCGCAGGACACATGGCCTTGGTCTGTCCACGCGAGACATTTGACCGTCACGATTACAACCGCGCACGGCTTAATCGGAGGCATAGGGCGTCTTCCTTCTTTCCACCTTTTCCTCTCATGCTTTTTCTGAACTCACATCACTCACGGACGAACTGCGCCCAACTAGTTTCTCCACGCGAGAAACCAGACCGACAAACCATGCAGGGAATTGCTAATACCAAAAAGCTACTAAGTCGTGCCTGTCCCATACCAGGCAAGTGGTTGGTACATTTTTCATGCCACATAGAGGCACAACACAAGGTTCTAGTCCTTATGAATTAATAGTGAGGAGCCATCCACATTCCCTGGTGCGCACCGCACCCTCTCCATACAAACCAATCCTCACTATCAATTCTAATTTGTATTTTCTTTCACAAAAAGGGGTTTTCAAACATGTTTTTCATATAAGCGACCATTTGATATTTAGCATAAGTTTTCAAGCATAAGCATAATTCTAAGCATATATCCTAGGGTGACAAGGATGCATGGGTATTCAATCACAAGAGGGGTTTCACAATCATTTAGGTTATATCTAACCACATTATTTGAACATACTCTCATTTGAATATAAGGCATGCATATACTTTGAAAGCAACTAACATACTTCATTTGAAAATGTTAGGAGAGACATGATCAAGGGGTTGAGACTTGCCTTGCACTGCTGGGTCTAATTACTCGGACGAATCTTCAAAGACTTCTTCTGCTCCTTCAACTTCGGCACTGCGGCGGACACAAGCAATACAACACATACGCTACATAAGCATACATAAAATAGTTGCAATAGAAAATAATAAGTAAATATATCATGCATGCAAGGGAAAAGATTTGGACAGAGTCACTTGGGTGCTGGTCGAAGAGATGGGCTCAAAAGAAGTTGAATGTCAAAGGCCGACATTCAGTCCACGGCAAGACATAGCCATAAGTTGGTCTTAGGTAGGTCTTCTGGAGAAGTGGCAGAAGAGAAAGATGTAGATCACAACTCCAGGAATCTAGGGGACAAAGTGACATTTCCATTGCTCAACCAGAAGGGGTCAAACAAGGCTAATGCCAGTGGCTGACATGCACTGACATAGTGCAGACATTGCCAAAAACTAGGGCAAAGCACAACTTTTGATACAGGGCTCCAATTGATGCACAACTTTGTCTGGGAGGTAGGCATTGATAACAGGAACAAAATACTTAACAGGATCAAGGGCTGAAAGTGGCCGGAGGGCGGCCAAATCTGGTGATGAACTGCGGTGGTGACACGGCACAGACACAGCTCTGGACAAGATCTTGACAAGGGCATAACTCACAATCTAGGCAGATCCAGATGTCGAGCTAGTGGAAGAAAATGCTCAGGGAGGTGAGGCAAAGCTAAGGGACAAAGTGGTGTCGGCTGAATCGGCCGGGAAGCAAACTCTGGTGAACTGTGCCGGAGAAGAAGACACAGAATTGGGGATTTTTGATACAAGGCGAATGAGCTCAATTCCAAGCTTGAGAACGATCTCTGGGGTATGATAGAGCTACTGGAGGGTTCAATTTTTCTGGAGGACAGCCGGAGAAGCTCGGCGACGAGGTCCAACGAACTGATGAAGTTCCAAATCGGGATTTCTTCGATTTGAGCACAATTGGGGATTTTTATTCTACAGGCTTGTTAAGAAATGACTAAGGATCAGTTTCTGCTACTGGGACGAGAGCTAATTCGGGCTGAATCTGATAGCATTGAGGGAACAGGGCAATTGGGCTTTTGCGGCGATCACCGGCGATGGGGATCGTCGGGATGCAATTGGCTGCTATGACACAGAGAGGGAGAAGAGGGGAACTCACCGGTGGCTTTGGATTGAAGAGAGGGGCTGTGAAGTGGGCTAGCACCGTGAGCTCTCTCACTGGCTCGCCGGAGAAGAAGGAGACAGCGGAGAGGTTGCTGGAAAAATGGCTAAGTCCTGAGATGAGGCTTAAGCACAGCACTGGAGGGTTTAAATAGGTCTTGGGGCGAAGCTTGCGAGGGGAAATCCGACAACAAGGCTTGTGCCGGGGAGAAGCTTTGTCGGGCGCAGGAGGAACAGTGGTGACGACGACGTGATATACGCGGCTGTGCAGTAGCTTTTCCACCGTTGTCGGGAGCGCATTGGAACTGGGTTTGAAACGACGCGGATGCAGAGGCAGCAACGCAGCTCCGGCGATGACACGTACACGCATGCAAGTGCCACGGCCACGGGCGTGCGCGCGCGAAAACGCTGCTGGAGCGCGGGCGTTTAACCACTGGGTTTAGCAGGGTCTTTGGTCACTGGCACGTGCGCGCGGGGTGGCTCAACCGACCACGAGCACGGGCGACCGGAGAAGATGGCCGGCGGCGAGCGTGCATGGCGCAAGGAAACCACGGCGATCTCTGGTCGTGTGCACAACAGTTGGCCTGGTCGAAAAGGGCTGGAAAAGAATAGCTCGGGCTGAAATGCAATTTGAAACTTGCTCCAGGGACGGATCTGCGAGGAAAAGTTGAATTGGAAATGGGCTTGATTGTAAATCTGGAGATCTGGAGGGCTGATCTGAAATCTGATTTCAGGAGTGAGTTTCATAAGATTAATGGAACTCATCTAGCCAAAGTGTGACAAGATCGAGCAAGATCTGAAGGGTTTCGACAAAAGTGGGGAAAACGACTTTAGGGTAAAACAGGGTAATTAGGGTTTCAAAAACGGCGAGGGTCGAAACTCAGGTTTAGGGCAGGATTTGGAAATTCTTCCAGAAGGGAAAAATGTTCAGAATAGTGAATGGGAGATATTCACTAGATCAGATCAAAGTTTGGAGGTGGTCTGAGACTTTTAGTCTTTTTGGGCTTCTGACAAATCTGAAAAGGGCTGATTTGTGAAAAAGATCTGAACGAAAGAGTTTGATTGCCAACCTTTTTGAGGTAAGATACTGCACAACTGGGATCTCATTCTGAAATAGAGAGAGACGAGGCAAGCCAGGATTTGGGAAAAATCGGGGTGTTACAATATGGAAATGACTCTACGAATTCAACCCATTTAGCATGTCGTTTATTCAGTTTGCCTTGACTTCCAATGTGTTTCAAAGATTCATGATCAGAGTGAATAACAAATTCCTTAGGACAAAGATAATATTGCTAAGTTTCCAAAACTCGCACTAAAGCATACAATTCCTTATCATAAGTGGAGTAATTCAGAGATGGCCCATTCAACTTCTCACTAAAGTAGGCAACAGGCTTACCTTCTTGCAGCAGCACTCCTGCTATTCCAATTCCGCTAGCATCACATTCTATTTCAAAAGTCTTACCAAAATCCGGAAGTTGGAGTAGAGGTGCATGTGTAAGCTTCTCCTTAAGCGTGTTGAAAGCTTGTTCTTGTGCTGGCCCCCATCGGAAGGAACGCCCTTCTTTGTCAACTCATTCAGCGGGGCGACAATGGTGCTGAAATCTTTCACAAAGCATCGATAGAAACCTGCAAGACCGTGAAAACTACGCACCTGGGTGACCGTCTCAGGGGTCGGCCAGCTCTTGATAGCTTCAATTTTTGTTTCATCCACCTCGATTCCCTGTGGAGTAACAACATATCCAAGAAAAGAAACTCGATCCGTACAAAAGGTGCACTTCTCAAGATTACCAAACAAGCGTGCATCTCTCAAAGCGTTAAAAACAGCACACAAATGCTCAGCATGTGCATCCAAAGACTTACTATAGATCAAGATATCATCAAAGTAAACCACCACAAAATTTTCAATGAAAGCACATAAAACCTCGTTCATCAAACGCATGAAAGTTCTCGGAGCATTAGTTAAACCAAAAGGCATTACTAACCACTCATAAAGCCCGAACTTAGTTTTAAATGTAGTTTTCCATTCATCTCCCAATTTCATTCTTATTTGGTGGTATCCACTACGCAAGTCAACCTTTGTGAAAACACTAGAACCACTTAACTCGTCAAGCATGTCGTCTAACCTAGGAATAGGATGACGATACCTTATTGTAATATTGTTAATGGCTCTACAGTCTAACACATACGCCAACTACCATCTTTCTTTGGAACCAAAAGCACAGGAACAGCGCAAGGAATAAGGCTTTCTCGTACATACCCGCGGTCAAAAGCTCTTGGACTTGTCGCTGAATTTCCTTTGTCTCCTCTGGATTTGTCCTGTACGCAGCACGGTTTGGTAGTGATGCTCCCGGAATCAAGTCGATTTGGTGCTCAATACCTCTAATTGGTGGCAGCCCCGGGGGTATCTCAGCGGGAAAAACATCCTCATACTCCTGCAAAAGGTTCGTGATAGGAGGGGGCAAAGTGCTAGATATATCATCAAGTGAAAATAAAGCATCTTTGCATATCAAAGCATAGCACATCACATCATTCTCTTCAATTTCAGCAAGGTCAGATTTGGTTGCAAGGAGAACTCCACTCTTCAACTTAATTTTAGCGGCCTTAGAACTAGATGGTGCAACATTTTTCACTATTTGTTTACTTTCAGATTTCAAAGCATTCTCCATTTTCTCATTTTCAGTTCTTTCTCTATCAAAGTGCACAATTTCAGAAGGTGTCATAGGAAGTAAAGTAATTTTCTTTCCTTTGTGCACAAAAGTATATTTGTTACTTCTACCATGATGAGTTGCATCAGTATCATATTCCCATGGTCAGCCTAATAAAAGTGAACATGATTGCGTAGGTACTACATCAAAATTAGCAACATCATGGTATGATCCAATGAAAAATTGTAGTCTTACAGTTTGTGTTACCTTTACTTTACCGCTATTGTTGAACCACTGAACATGGTATGGATGGGGATGTGCACGTGTGGTCAAGCCAAGCTTCTTGACCATATCTAAACTCACCAAATTGTTGCAGCTCCCACCATCAATTATGGTTCTAACATGTCGGTCCTTGACAATGAGGAACATCTGAAACAAATTGTGGCGTTGGGCTCTCTCTGCTTGCTCCATTTGTGTGCTCAACACTCACTGCACAATAAAGGTTCCGTAGTTATCCATCGCCACAGTGCCTAAAGTTTCCTCATCATCATGTTCAAACTCATCATCACCTACATGGTTAGCTGCAAGAACTAATTCATCTTCCACATCACTTGCACTAATGTACCCACTATCCTCAGTAGCAATGTATGCGCGCTCACTTGGGCAATCCTTCATGACATGTCCCATGTCCTTGCAGCGGTGGCACACAATCCCTGTCGTGCGACCCGTGGAAGCAACCGATGAAGAACTATTTGCTGGCGCCTGCACATTAGAAGTTTTGCTCACCTCAGAAGTTCGTGGAGGTGGAGGTGGTGCTGTTGATCGTGTCCTATTTGTTGAAGGTGCAGCAAACCGAAAAGAAGAAGATGGGGTAGGTTTGGCTTGCCCCTGCGTCGGCCTTGATTCGAAGGTACCACCGAAATTGCTTCTTGTCCTTGGTTGTCCGTGTCGTCCCTGCAATTCTTTTTCTGCCAACATACCAAGCTGGAACAACCTATTGATATTATTATAATCTTTGTAATCAATAATGTCCTGAATCAAGGTTCACTATTTCATTCCACCAAATGATAGCAAAATCTTTAAACTCACTGTGGCTTGCCTAACTCTATGAATTTCAGGAACCAAATGGGAATTAAATTTTTGTTCGACAGTCATCTCCCAATCTAAGTAAGCGTCTGCATCATATGCACCAGAAAAGGATGGGATGGAAAATTTTACCTTAGCAAACGGATCGTCATTCCCACGAAAATAGTGACCTTCCATGCCGTGTCGATTGTGATGCACTCGTTGCTATTGGCGAATATCATGGGCAGCACGGCGCATGGTAGCCGTGTTGCAGGGCTCAGTTTGTACAGCAACCTCCGTGTCGGCGTCTTCAACTTCAACTTCATGGGAGGCAGCTTGCTCCTCTTCTTCTTCATCTCCATGAGGTGGACGCCACTGCTCCATATTGTCCAACCTGGTAGCAAGGTCAGAGATGCACCGGTCCATCCTCTCAATTGCAGTCTGGTTCTCATGGTTGGTTCGAGCCATGTCATCAATGTTCTTATCGAGTTTTGCACTAATGTCAGTCAACATCTTGCGGATTTCATCTTCCTCTTCTGCAGTTCGAGCTCTTGTTGCGGTCCTGCCATGGTTAGTCGTAGAAAACAGAAGACAACATAGGAGTATATCCCTATGACTACTAGGTGGTGGTAAGTGAGACTCTAACAAAACGTCTTACCACGCTCTTACAAGGCTCTTACCAAAGCAGTGGATGGCACAACCGGCAGGATGATGACACCGTAGGTAGCATGGGCACAGCGATTACAAGTATGAACCTGAACTGATCAAAAGGAAGTGTAGCTCGGATGGCACAATATGGTAGCAAGGATTAGCAAAATTCGAAGATAGATTAGCAAAGCTGAATAAGTATCCGAAGTACTAGTCACAGTTGCTGGCCTATACGTGCACGTAGAGCTAGTTCAAATCAACAGGTTATGAAACAAGTGCTGAGAACTGATAATAGCAAATGCAAAATAGAAGTTCAAATCACCTTATTTTCCTTTCTCTTCCTATTGCTTCTCTTTTTTTCACTCTTTTCCTATTGTCTTACACACTAATTTAAGCAATGGTGTTGGAAACTCACACTTCTGGAAGCACCAAAAACGGATATGTGAAGGTGAAGCGATGGTGAAAATGGCAACAAAAACTTCAGAGGCCTGAAACAGCACCTTCCAAGCCGATTTTGGGCTCAAAATTTTTTTTGAACCCGACAATGTTGGGGAGAATCAAATGTAACTTTTTCTGTAGATGTCCCCAAATATAAAGAACGTCCAAAACGGAGTCCATATGCGAAAGTTATGGCCGTTTTACTAGGGACGGGTAAAATCACTCGCGGAAAAAGAAATTGATCCCTGTTTTAGATAGGTTATATGATCTCGGCTTGTGGTAGAGGTGTGGTGAATTTGGTAGTGGATAGGAGGGGTCGATATGGGCTCGATGTGGCTAGGTTTAGGTTTGCAGAAAAATGACGACAATGATGGTAACAAGATGGAAACTAGGGCACGGATGAACAAACACGAGTCTAAACCAGCAACAAGACACTGACCACGGACACAAACTCAACAACGCAAAACTGAAAACAAAATTGCAAAGACACAAAGTGGTTTGGACAACTGAAAGACTATTAACCCTAACTTTTTTTAAGGCTTTTTCTGGACTCTAGGTGATGGAACAATGATAAACGGATGGATACAAGGAATACCTGACAGGCAACCCTAGCTCTGATACCACTTGATGGGGAACGGTGCTCGATCTTCTGACAGGTATGGTAAGTCAATTGGTGGAGAACTCGACGTTGGCGATCCGGCTTTCAATCTGGAACCGATCCAAAACCTGCAACCGCTACACCACGGCTCCTTTGGTTATCAACCACGTGCACGCACGGATTGACCTCTCCACGAAGGCTTGTTCCTGCTGCAAATCGAGAACACAAGAAAGAACGAAGAAGAAGCAACTGAATTGCGAATTGTATTAACCTCACGAGTTGGGATTTCACAAACCGACTTCAGTGAAACTGCAATGGCAGAATAATCTAAGCAAAATCCAAATCTAAACAGTGACGACTACTTAGTATATGAAGAGGTAGCGTGGCTAGGGTTTCTCACGCCCTACTAGGGAATACACGAAGGCCCAAAACAAGGTGTCGCAGCACTGACTTGGCTGAATCAGAATCCAGTCGAAATTTGTTTTGTTAATTTCCAGCGATCCAGAAGGAATTTAGATGTGGGACCAGATCCATTGGAAATATATCGTCGTGGGCTTCTCTGTGGACTATAAGAACATCCCAATCGGACTTTTTATGAGGGAATTATGGTCATTTGAAGGCAGGTTGCTCCTGGATAGCCAAACCGGACTCCAACTCGAATCCATCTTGGACTCCAACTCGTCTTGGGCTCCTTACTGGTCCTCGCGTCCTTGCTGGTCCTCTCCATGGTTCCTAAGTACAATATTATTACCATTAGGTAGTAAACCATTCTCAAAAACATATATATATATATATATATATATATAAACTTAGGAACGAGTTCACCTGGCAATGCAACAATCGGGCTCGGCCGCGCGTTATTGGTCCTTATGTAACAAGCGGAGGATTATGGTTGGTGTGTGTATCTGAAGGAGTGATGTCCTCATCAATCAGCTGGGTGTCTCAATTTTCCGTCTTGTTTCCGGCCTTCAGCATGCCAACGCAAGTACTTCGTAACTTTCGGATTTGCAAACAGCCGCTTCAATCTAGATATCACAAGCAAGTACCAGTTATGGTACAACACACAAATCATTTGGGCATGCGTGTATTCTTTCGATTTCCATTATCAATGGACACAATAGTTTTTGGCTTGGTAAGTAGATCTTGGCAACTCATTTCCCTCTGGAAGCATGTCCGCTAGAAGATCTAATAGTGCCGTGAAACTCTTATCGGTCCAACCGTTGCCTGCCTTCAAGTTATATAATCTCAACACGGAAGACAGCTTTGTAAATTTTTCACATCCAGGGAACAGAGGCTTCTCAGAGTTAGCAATCAGTTTCTCAAATTCACAGAAGTCGTTTTTGTTGTAATCTTCCTCTACATCACGTAACATCTCATCTAGATTGTCATCATCATCTATGTGCACATCGGAATGAACATTATCAAAATTCGGATGATCATCGATATTATTGCAATCCACATCCGGGTATTTTCCATTAGAACAGTGCTGGTACATTGCTGAAGCAAAAGCAAGCTGGGTAATGCACGACACAGCAATCTCAGTACACTCATGCACACCAGTTCTCACATTGAAGTGTATGCCTGAAGCACATATGCAAATACAGGTGTTTGTTCTAACGGTAAATATGTGTATTTACTGTTAGAACAGGTGCTGGTACATTACTGAAGCAAAAGCAAGCAAGGTAATGCATGACACAACAATCGAAGTACACTCATGCACACCAGTTCTCACATTCAAATAATCATATCTAAACACAATATAACACTAAACAGATCTTTACTAGAAGATAAATAAATATTTCAAGAGATGCTAATTTGTAGATTAACTAGGAGATACAAAAATACTTTTCTTAGGTACTTGGTATTTCATCTTGCTAAAGAAATTAGAAATCTCTACTTACATGAGATCTTGGTTTGCCTCCATTCCTTCAAGAAAATGGAAGAGGCAACATAAAAAATGAGTACTATTTAAACTCATTCTAGTTAATGGCTAAAACAAAAGCAAGCTGATTCATGCATGACACAGCAATTTAGGTACAAACATACACATGCCAGTTCACAAATTCAAGTGCATGTCTGCAACAACAATACAAATACACACCTACCTACCAATACAATTAAATACACAAATACTCCCATGTACACATTCATGTTCATGTCCCAAATAGAAATACAAATACACAAATATACAACAATATACAAATACAACAATTCACACATTCACTGTATATTAGAAAAGTCACGTCTGAAACAACATATCGTCACGAGGACCCAGTGGCCCATACATTTACATAAAAGAGAACCTTTGCAAGTTGCGACAATGTAACTACCAACTACAAGTTAGACCTGATACATCACAAATCCATTCATCTGAAACAGCAAATGGCTGAACCACATTTGACTTAACCATAGGAGTTCAGTTCAAAGATGCCCGAGGAGCTGGAACTGGCGTCGAGTTACATTTGTATTGGTGATTTTCCTCGGACTCAGACTCGATCAACTCAACTCAACTCAGTAATATTAGTGGTTTCCTCTTCCATTTTATTGAAGGAATGGAGGCCAACCAAGATGAGCCTTGGTTTGCCTCCATTCCTTAAAGAAAATGGAAGAGGAAACCACTTATATTACTGAGTTGAGTTGAGTTGAGTGTGATCCCAAGGAAATCACCGATACAAATGTAAGATGCTTTCTACAGGTCCTGATTTGAGAAACACGCCGGGCTTTAGGATCTTCTCAACCGAGCCAACTAAGATCTCACCCTTCACGTCCTTCCAGCTCTCGACGGTGATCTTCACCCTTTCTTTCGCCAACAAGCCAACGTGCCAACGTAGGCAGCGTACTGCGACGAAGAACCGTGAAATACGTTGCCCACCTGCACAGATAATAAATAGGCATTCTAGAGCAAATTAAGATTGTTTACTGTTTCCTAAATGGCTCCTTATCTGAGAAGGACTACCAACTGAAGGTTAGGTTGTGCTTCGTCATAGTAACATCAACTTGCAACTGGAGATCAAGATATTACATTTCTACTCTATTTCATCAGAAGAAATTACCTTGCCAATATACATTAATTATTTAATGAACTTTTTACGTGCACTTGATCATTGAGCAAGCTGATTGGCATTTGACTATGTTATTGGCATTGAACAACCTTCAGAGAGATCAAGATATTTGTGTATCTCATGATATTTGTAAATATCTTCATATTAATGATCTTTCAATTTCATGAGATATTTGTGTATCTCATAATACTTGTAAAATGCATATATATTTCAATTTAAATTTCAAGATCTTTCAATTTTAACTTCAATTTCAATTTCAATTTCAATTTCATGATCTTTCAATTTCATTTTCAATTTCATGATCTTTCAATTTCAATTGTTACTAAATCCAAGTTGGCATTGAGCAACCTACTGAGAAATGAAGATATTACATTTATACTCTTATTGGCATTTGACTATGTTAGCTAGCGTTTGTCTTGCAAATATCCTGATAATTTTCTTGATTGGATAGGATCAGCAAACAATTGAACATTATCTGTCCCACAATGATATTATTTAGTTGTTTTAATAAAAACAGGAACAAGACACCGTACATAATAATATTGAAAAGAGACACATCAAAATTGCAAGATAATTGCCATAATTGGTTTAGAATAATCTAACAATATTGCAGAAATTTTACATGCCTTGCTTGCCATGCCAAAATCTAGTGGGCGTCGATGGAGGTGCGGAGGTGCAGCGGTCGCCGGTGGAGGTGTGCCGGCCGTCCATGGAGCTTACGGGTTTGGGCTACGAGCGCCCGAGGAACTGTTCGAATGGAAGAGACATACCCGGGTATTTATAGTACTAGAACAGTTCTAACGGTACACCACAACCTACTGTTAGTAATTTTAGATCTCTTCTAACGGTATAGACATACAGTACCGATAGAATAAAACTATTTGAAGAACACGAACGGTTCTAATAGTACACAACAGCCTACCGTTAGGAATTTTGCCTTATCTTCTAACGGTATAAATATACCGTACCGATAGAATAAAACTGTTTGTAGAAGTCGATCGGGTCTAATGGTACACAATAGTCTGCCGTTAGTAATTTTGGGATCTGTTCTAATGGTATAAACATACAGTACCGATAGAATAAAACTTTTTGTAGAAGTCAATCAGTTCTAATGGTACACAACAGTCTGCCGTTAGTAATTTTGGGATCTATTCTAACGGTATAAACATACAGTACCAATAGAATAAAACTATTTGTAGAAGTCGATCAGTTCTAATATTACACAACAGTCTGCCGTCAGTACTTCTGCATCTCTTCTAACAGTAAATATGTTCATCACCGCTAGAGTAAATCATTCTTCTTCTTCTAATGGTAAATTTCGTACAAACCGATAGTAAAAATACCTCCCTTATGCCTTTTGCGACTGCGAAGCACATTTTCTAACGGTTTTCTTCTAAATCGCTAATAACCGTTAGAAGATAGGGGTTAGTAGACTGCATTTCTGTACTAGTGAGAGTTTGATGGCCAAACTCACCCTTCTTATGGTTAAGGCGAAGTCGATGTTGCCGAAGCTGTTCGAACACTTTTTCCACATGAACTAGGTGCTCGTTCCACGAACGACTATAGACCGGTATGTCGTTGAGGTAAACGATCAAAAAGTCATCGATGAACTAATACATCATTCATAAGATGCATGAAAGCAGCTGGGGCATTACAGAGGACAAACAGCATGAACAGCCATTCGAATAGACCTTGTCCAATTTTGAATGCGGTTTTCCAAGTATCCTCCTCTCAAATGTTGACTTGATGATACCCTGACTTTAGATCCAATTTCGAGAAGACAACAGCATGCTTCAATTGTTCTAGCAGGTCGTCAATATGAGGAAGGGGGTACCGGTTCTTGATGGTGATCTTGCTCAGTGCTCGATAGTCGATGCACATATGTAACCCCCCGATTTTTCCCAAATCCTGGCGTGTCTTGTCCCTTTCTATTTCAGAATGAGATCCCTGTTGTGCCAGCAGCTTACCCCAAAAAGGTTGGCAATCAAACTCTGGTCATTCATACCTTTTCACAAATCAGCCCTTTTCAGATTTGTCAGAAGCCCAAAAAGACTAAAAGTCTCAGACCACCTCCAAACTTTGATCTGATTCAGTGAATATCTCCCATTCACTATTCTGAACATTTTTCCCTTCTGGAAGAATTTCCAAATCCTGCCCTAAACCTGAGTTTCGACCCTCGCCGTTTTTGAAACCCTAATTACCCTGTTTTACCCTAAAGTCGTTTTCCCCAACTTTTGTCGAAACCCTTCAGATCTTGCCCGATCTTCTCAAACTTTGGCCGGATAAGTTCTAATAATCTTTTGCAACTTATCTGCGAAATCAGATTTCAGATCGGACCCTTAGATCTCCAGATTTGCAATCAAGCCCAATTCTATTTCAAACTTTCCTTGCAGATCAGTCCTTTTTATTGCAATTAGGCCCCTGGCCGTGTTTCAACAGAAACCGCCGCAAAGCTTCACCGCGTTCTTCGCCGCCGGTGAACTTCCAGAGCTGCCACCACCTTTGCCACGTACCTGACACCCGTGCGCATTCGTGGCACCGCCGTGGACGCCACCTCGGCCGCGCCAGCACAACCAATTTCTTCCCCGCGCGCGAGCCCGCGAACCAGCAAGCCCAGCTTCGCCCGTTCGACACGTCTCGGCCACGCGTCGATGGAGCTTTCACTTCACCGTTCTCTCGTCGCTTGCGCCAGTGCCATCCACTGCCAAAAGCCTGCACCGCTGCACGCCAGTGCCTCGCCATCATCGCCGGCACAAGTTCCCGCTGTGTCCGGTCGCTTCGCGGTCGATTTCGTCACCGCTGTTCCCTGAATTGTCGACCAGCAGATGGCTTCAGCAGGTATAAATACCTCCACAGTGCATTGCTTCAGTTTCCAGTACCAGAAAACCACCAACTCTCCAGCGTCGCCGCGAACAGCTTCTTCCCTGGCGAGCTGTTTTTGAGGCCACCGTCGCCAGAGCTCTCCACAGCCCCAATCTCCAATCCAAGGCCACCAGTAAGAGTCCCTTACCTCCCTCTCTGTGTCATACCAGTTAATTGCACCAGATTGAACCCCATCGCCGGTGATCGCCGTAAACGGCCGTTTGCCCTGTTCCGGCAATGCTGGCCAATTTATCTCGAATTAGCCCTCGAGCCTGTGAAGAGAAATGATCAGTGAGTTATTTCAAGCAAGCCTGTGTACTTAGATTTCCAGATTGAGCTTAAATTGATGGTTTCCCCAAATCCGGATTTCACCAGTCGCCGGCGATCGTCGCCAGGCTTCTCCGGTGATTATCTGACCAAACTAACCGTGCCAACAGCTTCCTTATACCTCCTAGATGCTCTCCAAGCTTTGATTAGAGTTCTTTCGGCCTGTAGCAGAAACCCACAGCTGGCAGTGCTTCTTCTCCGGCGCCGATGACCGGAAAAGTGTTCCCGGTCGTTTCAGCCCAAATCACCTTGTCATTTAGATGTGCCTTAGCCTCCTGAGCATTATTGTCCACTAGCTCGATCCCTGAATCGACCTGAATCAAAAGTTATTCCAATGCCAAGATCACTGTCCAGAAGCCCAGTTCATGTCCAAGTCACCACAGTTCATCACTGAATTTCATCACCTTCCAGCCACTTTCAGCCCTAGATCCTGTTGACTTAATTGTTCCTGTTATCAATGCCTACCTCCCAGACAAAGTTGTGCATCAATTGGAGCCCTGTATCAAAAGTTATGTCAAGCCCTAGATTTTGGCAATGTCTGCACTATGTCAGTGCATGTCAGCCACTGGCATTAGCCTTGTTTGACCCCTTCTGGTTGAGCAATGGAAATGTCACTTTGTCCCCTAGATTCCTGGAGTTGTGTTCTACATCTTTCCCTTCTGTCACTTCTCCAGAAAACCATCCTAATACCAGTTTAAAGCTATGCCAAAGCCGTGAACTGAATGTCGACCCTTTGACGTTCAATCCTTTTTAGCCGTTTCTTCGACCAGAACCCTTGTGACCTTGCCCTAACCTTTTCCCCTGCATGCATGTCTTATTTACTCAATATTTTCTATGGAAACTATTTTATGTATGCTTATGTAGTGTGTGTATTGTATTGCTTGTGTCCGCCGCAGTGCCCGAAGCTGAAGGAGCGGAAGAAGTCTTTAAAGATTCGTCCGAGTAATTAGACCTAGCAGTGCAAGGCAAGTCTCAACCCCTTGATCATGTCTCACCTAGTATTTTGATATAAAGTAGATTAACTGTTTTCAAGATATATGCATGCTGAGTATTTGATAAAACTATGTTTAGAAACATGTGAATAGATATGACCCAAGTCTTATGTGGAAACCCCCTTTTGAGATTGAATCATCATGCAACCTTGTCACCCTAGGATGCTATGCTTAAACTCTAATCTTATTTAAACGTACATGTTAAGTGTGAAATGGCTAATATGTGAGAAATGAATTTGAAACTCCTTTTTATGAAAGAAAATGTGAAATTAGAATTGATAGTGAGGATTGGATTGTATGGAGAGGGTGCGGTGCGCACCAGGGAATGTGAATGCTCCTCACTATTGGTTCATAAGGACGAGAACCTTGTGCTGTGTCTCTATGCGAATTGTAAACGTACCAACCACTTGCCTGGTATGGGACGGGCACAACTTAGTAGCTTTTTGGTATTAGCAGTTCCCTGCATGGTTTGACGATCTGGTTTCTCGCGTGGAAACTGGAAGGCCAAGGTTCGGCCATGAGTGATGTGAGTTCAGAAAAATAATGAGAGGAAAAAGGCGTAAATGAAGGAAGGCGCCCTAGACCTGATTAAGCCGTGAGCGGTTGTAATCTTAAATGGTCGTATGTCTCGCGTGGACATAGACCAAGGCTATGTGTCCTGCGGGAACATAGACCAGAGAGGCTAGGAAGTAAGGCAGTGGGGAAGACCCACAACGGTACTTGAGACTTAATTGTCTATTTACCGGGCGGGGATACTGTTAATACTAAACTGCAAAAGCGTTGTGTGATCTCGGCCTTGTCACATGTGTATAAGTCACATGGAGCTGTACCGACTTGAAAGCCGAGTGAACCAGTGGATTTAAAAAGAGGTACACCTTTGCAAAGTGTAAAAGAAGTATCAGATACTCTGTACTCCCAGGTTCAGGAGTCTTTTCGTAGTGGATGTTATCCATGGGTTATAGCACAAGTAATGATTTGGAATGTTTTCATAATACGGTTGATAAAAGTGATGACTCATGGGAGACCATCACACATAACGATTTCCAAAGTATAACTTAAGATTTACAAAACCCCGTTGTTGAAAACAAAACCCTCATTTGAGAGATCAAAGAATTGAAATCTATACTATTTATAATTATAAGTCTTAAACCCTTTTCTTGATCACTCCTCATCTATATACCTACATTTTTGTAATGAGACTTGCTGAGCATTGTGTAAAAACATGCTCACCCTTGCCTTTGCAAACAAATTCAGAAGAAGACTTTGAGAATTCCGATTCCCCTGGCCTTGAGCACCAAGAAGAGGAAAGAGTCTTTCCAGACGATTTGAGCTTCTAGGAGGGTCATGAGCCAAGTTGTGTCCGATGTGGAGGAAGCCCTTCCAGAGCCGCTGCAGAAGGAAGTGAAGACCCTTGTGGTTGCTTTTTGTGTTGTTTTTCTGTGTTCGGTACTTCAATACCGATTCTTGATTTTGAAAAACTCTCTACTTTTGTATCAACTTTAATTAGTGCCACCCGTGGCATTATGATATTGTAATAGTGGTCCTCGTGACCTTGTACTTGCTTTATCTACCAGCTTTATTATTGGAAGTGAATCCTGTTGTTGTGAGCTTGTGATGTACCTTTCTGTGCGCAATCTACCTGGGCGGTTGCCAAGGTGACCCTCAAATGGGGGTCTCACAGCGAATGGTATCAGAGCAAAGGCTCGACTGTAGGTCGTGACCCTATAGACATTGGCGTCCCTAGAAAGAAAATCGTTAGTTTATTCGACTAAAATCTAATTACGAAAATCTAATTTGTCTAAGAAAAATATATTATGTAGTTATCCTTTTTGATTATTTGAAAAAGCTTTAAATATTATTTCCAACTTTTAGGTGTTTTTGTGTTATGTCCCCTTAGATAGCTTTCGTGCTTCAGTGGTAGTCTACGAAATCCCAGAACTTGGAATTGAACCTGATGGGCGCAGATGAAGATCAGGAGGAGGACTCAGAGGAAGTAGAGCCTCACGGTTCTTCCAATACCGACGTGTGATCCCAGACTTTCCCCTGGTTTAACCTTTTGTGCCTAACCACAGCAGACGTTAGATCTTTTGTGTAGTAGTTGCTTGTCTTGATGTGTGTTGGTTGCTAAATATTCTTGTAAGCCATAGAGGCAAAACTATGTATTTTATAAAAATTTAATTTATGAAAAACATCTTGCACTTTCCAATCCTTGTCTCACGGATTGATCCCAGCTTTCCGCTTGTACACTATCTGCGTTTCCCTTTGAATCAGCAATCTTTTCTTTGACCGCCTGTTAGAGTAGATGGGTTAACTCAAGAGGAAGATCTCATGGAATAGAACCCGAGGAAGATACCAGTGACATGAGGAACACATCTGAAAGAAGAGCCCGTACCAATTAAGATCAACCCGGATCACCAACCCCCATGTCATAAGGAGGAAATATCAATGATATGTTAATATGGATGCAGTGAGAATCCCAATCAAATCCAGCTGTAGAAATATTGCCTTTTTGTATCGGCAACCTAGGATTCCTAGCAGTTTTGCTAGTTCTGAATCTTAAAGAGTTAGACATCATCCTTGGAATGGACCGGATAGCCAAAAACACAAAGGTCAGATAGATTGTAAGAAGAAGACCGTCATTCTAACCAACGTCGAAGGAGAATAAGTCACATTCCATGCAGAATGGAAAAGAAAAGAACAGAAAAGAAGAGAAGAAGAAAAGAAAAGAAAGATCTCCATTAATTGACCATATGGACAGCTTGAACAGTGTTGAAGAGATCAAAGAAAAGAATATCCCAAAGACTGTATTCATGACAACATATGGATTATATGAGTTTACAGTGATGTCATCCGGATAAATGAATGCACCGGCAATGTTCATGAACTTAATGGAAAAAGTTCTCATGGAATACTTATGCAAGTACATTATCGTGTTTGTGGACGATATTTCCATCTTTTCCCCGAGAACGAGGAGGAGCATAATTAGCATCTAAGTTTAGTGCTAAGGAGGTTAGCAGATCACCAATTGTACGCCAAGATTGATAAGTGTACTCTCTGGTTGAAAAAGATTCTTTCTTAGACCACATTATATCAAGTGAAGGAATATTCATGCATTCATCAAAGACTCAAGCAGCACCACAATATCAGTCAAGTCTACAGTACCCAAGACCCATGACAGCCAAGTGCCTGGCTTGTCACAAAAGCCACTATTAGCGTGATTGTCCCCACACTGCTACCATCATGGACAAATTGGTCATTGTCAAGAGAAATCCCCTAGAGGAATCTGTCAAATCCAATAGCCAAGAGAAGAAGTGAAGGTCAACAACAGCCTGCAGTTCAGACACTAATCCCAATGCCTGCCCCGATACAACAGTATGGATAAGAAACTCCAGCTGCAAGAGAAAGATTTCCAACTAACCATAGAAGAAGTTGAGGAAACCCGGTACCAACTCAAGGCAGACTCAACTATGTCACATCAGAAGAAGAAAGAGGATCATCAGACAAAAATCTTTGCTATTTAAAGTGGACTGAATATGACGTATCTAGAGTACCCTATCACTACTCAGTTTCCCGACTCTAGGATGCCAGTAAAGTCAGTGTGCAAAGGAGTAAAATTTAATATAAGTGGAAAGGAGTTCTCTGCTAAACTACTGGCACTAGAACTACAAGGATTGAGAGGTTACACCTAGAATGGACTGGTTGTCGGAGCATGAAGGACAAATGGATTGTGAGTGTAAGGCCGTTGCCCTTACTAGTCCTAATGGAAAAGAAGTTTTGTTCCAACCCTGAAAGGATGTTAGTAGAACACCCAGCCCAAAATCCGCACAGTTCGAAGAAAGAGGTGAACCAGATCCCTGAAGTTGGAAGATACCCAAGCGTGTTTCCAAAAGAGTTACCAGAAGTGCCCTGATTAAGGTTTTGAACTCAATGTTGAACTGAAACCTAGAACAGCAACCGTATCAAAAATACCATATCGGATGTCATTCAAGGACCAAGAGGAGTATCCTGACCACCTACGAAAAGTCTTGGATAAACTAAGGGAGCAACAATTTAATGCTAAGCCGGATAAGTGTGAATTTGGACACAGGAAGTTTCGTTTTTAGGTCACCTGACGACAGCCGAAGGAGTGCAAGTGAATCAAGTTAAAAGTCGAGACCGTGAAAGAGTGGTAACAACCAGAATCAGCGACAGATATCAGAAGTTTTCTTGGATCAGCTGAGCACTATCACCGATTCATTGAAGGATTTTTCCAAGCTAGCTAAACCGCCCACTAGTTTGTTGAAAAAGGATGTCCAATTTGAGTGGACAGAAGATTGTCAGAAGAGCTTCGAAGAAGTTGAAACGAAGGCTAACAACCACACCGATCCCAGTACTCCCTGATGATAGGAAGAATTATGAGATGTAGCGTGATGCATCTAGGCATAAACTGAGTTGTGTCTTAATGCAAGGAAGAAGAACAGTCGCATTTGCATCGAGATAACTGCAGTCTCATGAGAAGAATTACCCGAACCGTGACGTGAAGTTAGCACCAATGATTCACGCACTCAAGATTTGGAGACATTATCTACTAAGGAATCGATGTGCAATCCACTTAGACCACAAGAACTTGAAGTATGTCTTGCCTAGCAGAATTTGAACATGAGGCAACATCGATGGCTAGAGTTAATAAAGAACCATGGCCTAGACATGCGTTACCATTTTGGTAAAGTTAATGTCATTGCAGACGCCTTGAGCAGAAAGGTTTACTGCAGCACCATTGTTACACCAAAGTTAATGGAGGACTACATCGGCAGATGATTAAATCAGTAGATCAAGGTTCTGTGACCATGTATGTTGTCAGTTACACCTACTTTAGAAGAAGAGATTCGAAAATCACAAGGAAGTGATGAAGGAACTCGGAGGATCAAAGAGGATATGAGGATCAGAAAGATAGTGAAATTTCGGGAAGATGAGCAAGGTGCAATTTGGCAAGATAAGAGGATGTGTGTTCCAGAGGTTAAGGAGATCAAGACACTAATTTTGAAAGAAGCTCATAACACTCCATACTATATTCACCCCGGAAGTACTCGGATGTGTTAGGACTCGAAGAATCAATTTTGGTGAAGTCACATGGATAGAGATTGCCGAGTAAGCGGTAAAGTGTGACACATGTCAAGAGGATGAAGATCAAGCATCGAAGGCTAGCAGGATTGTTACAGCCACTAGCCATACTGGAATGGAAATGAGAAGAAGATGGAATAAACTTTATCACAGGACTTCCGAAGACTAAGAATGGATATAACTCCGTGTGGATGATCGTGGACAGACTGGCGAAAGTAGCGCACATCGTACTAGCGCAGATGACTTATGATGGCGCCAAATCAGCAGGAATTTACATGACTAGGACTGTGACTCTACATGGTATAACCAAGAGGATTGTATCAGATCGCGGAGCACAACCCACTTCAAGATTTTGGAAAAGTTTGCATGAAGCCCCAACAACAAGGTTGAACTTCAGCACAGCTTCGAACTTCAGCACAGCTTACCACCCTCAGACTAGAGAATGGATGGAACTAGTGAATCAAATACCGGAGGATAAGTTGCAAACCTGTGTGCTCAAATATGGAATTTCAGGAGAGTTATACTGCCATACACAGAATTCACCCACAGCAGTAGCTACCATACAAGTTTACAGATGTTCCCACTTGAAGCTCTATACAGCCGCAAGTGCATAATGCCTTTAAATTAGTCAGAAATTGGAGAAAGGAAACTAATCAGCTCGGAAATAGCTCAAGATGTAGAAGCTCATGTACGAATCATTAGGAAGAAGCCGAAGACTGCACAGTCCAGACAAGAAGAGTTATGCTGATAACCGACCGAACAGACATCTCCCAAGGAAGTAGAGGTCCAATCAGACTCATTCTACCAAGAATACCCCATCAAGATATTTGAGGTCAGGAGAATGAAATCAAGGACCATTTGATTCTGCAGAATTCAATGGAACAACCACCCAGAAGATGAGTCGATATGGAAAAAGGGAAGAAGGACTGCATCAAGATTTCCCTTATCAATTTTCAGACCTATCAGAATCTCGAGGACGAGATTGTTTTTAAGGAGGTTAGATTTGTAACACCCCGATTTTTCCCAAATCCTGGCGTGTCTTGTCCCTTTCTATTTCAGAATGAGATCCCTGTTGTGCCAGCAGCTTACCCCAAAAAGGTTGGCAATCAAACTCTGGTCATTCATACCTTTTCACAAATCAGCCCTTTTCAGATTTGTCAGAAGCCCAAAAAGACTAAAAGTCTCAGACCACCTCCAAACTTTGATCTGATTCAGTGAATATCTCCCATTCACTATTCTGAACATTTTTCCCTTCTGGAAGAATTTCCAAATCCTGCCCTAAACCTGAGTTTCGACCCTCGCCGTTTTTGAAACCCTAATTACCCTGTTTTACCCTAAAGTCGTTTTCCCCAACTTTTGTCGAAACCCTTCAGATCTTGCCCGATCTTGTCAAACTTTGGCCGGATAAGTTCTAATAATCTTTTGCAACTTATCTGCGAAATCAGATTTCAGATCGGACCCTTAGATCTCCAGATTTGCAATCAAGCCCAATTCTATTTCAAACTTTCCTTGCAGATCAGTCCTTTTTATTGCAATTAGGCCCCTGGCCGTGTTTCAACAGAAACCGCCGCAAAGCTTCGCCGCGTTCTTCGCCGCCGGTGAACTTCCAGAGCTGCCACCACCTTTGCCACGTACCTGACACCCGTGCGCATTCGTGGCACCGCCGTGGACGCCACCTCGGCCGCGCCAGCACAACCAATTTCTTCCCCGCGCGCGAGCCCGCAAACCAGCAAGCCCAGCTTCGCCCGTTCGACACGTCTCGGCCACGCGTCGATGGAGCTTTCACTTCACCGTTCTCTCGTCGCTTGCGCCAGTGCCATCCACCGCCAAAAGCCTGCACCGCTGCACGCCAGTGCCTCGCCATCATCGCCGGCACAAGTTCCCGCTGTGTCCGGTCGCTTCGCGGTCGATTTCGTCACCGCTGTTCCCTGAATTGTCGACCAGCAGATGGCTTCAGCAGCTACAAATACCTCCACAGTGCATTGCTTCAGTTTCCAGTACCAGAAAACCACCAACTCTCCAGCGTCGCCGCGAACAGCTTCTTCCCCGGCGAGCTGTTTTTGAGGCCACCGTCGCCAGAGCTCTCCACAGCCCCAATCTCCAATCCAAGGCCACCAGTAAGCGTCCCTTACCTCCCTCTCTGTGTCATACCAGTTAATTGCACCAGATTGAACCCCATCGCCGGTGATCGCCGTAAACGGCCGTTTGCCCTGTTCCGGCAATGCTGGCCAATCTATCTCGAATTAGCCCTCGAGCCTGTGAAGAGAAATGATCAGTGAGTTATTTCAAGCAAGCCTGTGTACTTAGATTTCCAGATTGAGCTTAAATTGATGGTTTCCCCAAATCCGGATTTCACCAGTCGCCGGCGATCGTCGCCAGGCTTCTCCGGTGATTATCTGACCAAACTAACCGTGCCAACCGCTTCCTTATACCTCCTAGATGCTCTCCAAGCTTTGATTAGAGTTCTTTCGGCCTGTAGCAGAAACCCACAGCTGGCAGTGCTTCTTCTCCGGCGCCGATGACCGGAAAAGTGTTCCCGGCCGTTTCAGCCCAAATCACCTTGTCATTTAGATGTGCCTTAGCCTCCTGAGCATTATTGTCCACTAGCTCGATCCCTGAATCGACCTGAATCAAAAGTTATTCCAATGCCAAGATCACTGTCCAGAAGCCCAGTTCATGTCCAAGTCACCACAGTTCATCACTGAATTTCATCACCTTCCAGCCACTTTCAGCCCTAGATCCTGTTGACTTAATTGTTCCTGTTATCAATGCCTACCTCCCAGACAAAGTTGTGCATCAATTGGAGCCCTGTATCAAAAGTTATGTCAAGCCCTAGATTTTGGCAATGTCTGCACTATGTCAGTGCATGTCAGCCACTGGCATTAGCCTTGTTTGACCCCTTCTGGTTGAGCAATGGAAATGTCACTTTGTCCCCTAGATTCCTGGAGTTGTGTTCTACATCTTTCCCTTCTGTCACTTCTCCAGAAAACCATCCTAATACCAGTTTAAAGCTATGCCAAAGCCGTGAACTGAATGTCGACCCTTTGACGTTCAATCCTTTTTAGCCGTTTCTTTGACCAGCACCCTTGTGACCTTGCCCTAACCTTTTCCCCTGCATGCATGTCTTATTTACTCAATATTTTCTATGGAAACTATTTTATGTATGCTTATGTAGTGTGTGTATTGTATTGCTTGTGTCCGCCGCAGTGCCCGAAGCTGAAGGAGCGGAAGAAGTCTTTGAAGATTCGTCCGAGTAATTAGACCTAGCAGTGCAAGGCAAGTCTCAACCCCTTGATCATGTCTCACCTAGTATTTTGATATAAAGTAGATTAACTGTTTTCAAGATATATGCATGCTGAGTATTTGATAAAACTATGTTTAGAAACATGTGAATAGATATGACCCAAGTCTTATGTGGAAACCCCCTTTTGAGATTGAATCATCATGCAACCTTGTCACCCTAGGATGCTATGCTTAAACTCTAATCTTATTTAAACGTACATGTTAAGTGTGAAATGGCTAATATGTGAGAAATGAATTTGAAACTCCTTTTTATGAAAGAAAATGTGAAATTAGAATTGATAGTGAGGATTGGATTGTATGGAGAGGGTGCGGTGCGCACCAGGGAATGTGAATGCTCCTCACTATTGGTTCATAAGGACGAGAACCTTGTGCTGTGTCTCTATGCGAATTGTAAACGTACCAACCACTTGCCTGGTATGGGACGGGCACAACTTAGTAGCTTTTTGGTATTAGCAGTTCCCTGCATGGTTTGACGATCTGGTTTCTCGCGTGGAAACTGGAAGGCCAAGGTTCGGCCATGAGTGATGTGAGTTCAGAAAAATAATGAGAGGAAAAAGGCGTAAATGAAGGAAGGCGCCCTAGACCTGATTAAGCCGTGAGCGGTTGTAATCTTAAATGGTCGTATGTCTCGCGTGGACATAGACCAAGGCTATGTGTCCTGCGGGAACATAGACCAGAGAGGCTAGGAAGTAAGGCAGTGGGGAAGACCCACAACGGTACTTGAGACTTAATTGTCTATTTACCGGGCGGGGATACTGTTAATACTAAACTGCAAAAGCGTTGTGTGATCTCGGCCTTGTCACATGTGTATAAGTCACATGGAGCTGTACCGACTTGAAAGCCGAGTGAACCAGTGGATTTAAAAAGAGGTACACCTTTGCAAAGTGTAAAAGAAGTATCAGATACTCTGTACTCCCAGGTTCAGGAGTCTTTTCGTAGTGGATGTTATCCATGGGTTATAGCACAAGTAATGATTTGGAATGTTTTCATAATACGGTTGATAAAAGTGATGACTCATGGGAGACCATCACACATAACGATTTCCAAAGTATAACTTAAGATTTACAAAACCCCGTTGTTGAAAACAAAACCCTCATTTGAGAGATCAAAGAATTGAAATCTATACTATTTATAATTATAAGTCTTAAACCCTTTTCTTGATCACTCCTCATCTATATACCTACATTTTTGTAATGAGACTTGCTGAGCATTGTGTAAAAACATGCTCACCCTTGCCTTTGCAAACAAATTCAGAAGAAGACTTTGAGAATTCCGATTCCCCTGGCCTTGAGCACCAAGAAGAGGAAAGAGTCTTTCCAGACGATTTGAGCTTCTAGGAGGGTCATGAGCCAAGTTGAGTCCGATGTGGAGGAAGCCCTTCCAGAGCCGCTGCAGAAGGAAGTGAAGACCCTTGTGGTTGCTTTTTGTGTTGTTTTTCTGTGTTCGGTACTTCAATACCGATTCTTGATTTTGAAAAACTCTCTACTTTTGTATCAACTTTAATTAGTGTCACCCGTGGCATTATGATATTGTAATAGTGGTCCTCGTGACCTTGTACTTGCTTTATCTACCAGCTTTATTATTGGAAGTGAATCCTGTTGTTGTGAGCTTGTGATGTACCTTTCTGTGCGCAATCTACCTGGGCGGTTGCCAAGGTGACCCTCAAATGGGGGTCTCACAACATATGCCAAGTCCCATCTTTCTTTGGCACTAACACCACAGGAGATCCACAAGGTGAACTACATAGTCGAATGACACCATCATTCAACAACTCACCAAGTTGTCTTTTGATCTCTTCATTCTCCAATACCGAGTTGCGATACATACCCAGATTAGGAAGTGTCGCATCGGACATGAGCTGAATTTTGTGCTCGACTGAACGTTTTGACGGACGACCCTTGGTACTTTCGAACAGATCATTGTATTTCTCCAGGAGTCCCGACAAACGACCAGAATCTTCTTGGCATGCCAACGACAACGCTGCTCGAGTACAATCACTTTGACCAACTGGTCAAATCATAACAAGCACGTATTTATGACCTGCATTGATGATTCTTTTGGTCTGATCTGCGGTAATCAAGTTCGAAGTGTTGACGTAGATGTCTCTATCGATCACGAACTTAACTCCGTCTTTAGTGAGCTCGTACTCTTGCGCTCATCGATGGAAGTGAGCATCTCGATCCTATAAGAACGGACTCCCAAAGATCACCTGACAAATATCGATAGGAACAATGTGGCATTGAACCTCGTCGATATATCGAGCAGAGATTGCAAATTTCAACACACATTGACTCATGATCAGTTGGTTCACGTCGGAGGTAAACCAACCCAACAGATATGGTCGCGAGTGTGTGGTCGTCTTCAAACCAAGTCGTCGAACCAGTCCAGCATAAACCAAATTTTTTTGATTTCCAGGATCAAATATTGCTGCGACCACTTCGTGTTTCACCTGGATACGGATAGTGAACAAGTCCTCTATTGAGTGATGGTCATTAGGTGAATCCGAACCTTTCTCCTTCGGCATTGCCATCAGAGACAAGGTCGTATCCTCCACATCGATCGAATTTACTCAGACAACTCCTTCTTCGGGTGGAGCCATAGTAGCTGTAGCCACTTCGGAGTACTCTTCTTCGGACTCAACTTTCCTTTTGACGAGGTTGGATTCTCTTTCTTGTCGTTGTGGGATTTATTTTTCTTCTCAATCACCATAGCAGTCGTGCTAGCGGTCGTGATATCCTGGACGCCGAACAGGCTTAGCTTAGCAATGATCAATTTCTGAAGTCCAGACATATATTTTCGAAACACCTGAGCATCAGAGAGCGAGATGCCAATGATCATTGCTTGTCTCCAAAACTCCGTCATATAATCCTAGACGAACTGATCGCGCTGTTGGTACAATCTATGCCAACGATCCCATCTCTCCTGGAGATAACCCATCAGGTTGAATTCTTGTCATAAGAGTCGTTTGAACTGACCCCACGCAAGATCATCAGCTTCACCACTGGCGACAAGGTCTTTGCACCATGTCTTGGTGTGGTCTTTCATCTTCAAAGGTACGAACTTCACCTTTTGAGCGCTACTAAACCCTTATACATTAAAATAGGTCTCAGGTTGGTCGATCCAAGAATCGAGATTCTTGGCATCAATCACCACATCGTATATGGGTATATCAACCTTAGCTTCGACTTTGAAAGATCCGACAGCTAAGGAGGTGTCGGCGAGGTCCGCGGCCTTATGATTGCCTTCCTCTTCATCTTCATCTGGCCTGCGCAAGTCTTCACCAATCTTCACACCCTTAACCTTGCCTTTTGAAGCATCAACTTCAGAAGGTACAGCCATGGCCTACTGTTTAATCAAAGCAAGCACGGTATCCATGTCAGTGGAAAGTTTAGCCACTTGATTGGCTAGGTTAGCTTGAACGGAGGTATCGTCACACATTTTTGGAGACGCGACTGTAGGAACCGTCTAATTATCGCCCTTGGTTGCAAGAGTTTCTTGTAGAATTTCGCCGGAGGTTTTGTAACTCTAGCAAGTCTTCACCATCCACAAGACAGGATAGTTGCTCTGATACCAATTTGATCTGATTCAAGCCTAGACTAGGTTTTGATCTACCTCAACCAGATGTTTGTTCTGATTGAAGTATAGACAGGCATCATCTATATTCGACCAGATGTGAATATGCGAAATAACGGGATCTTACTCAGAATTACCGAAACTCAAGTTGATCGAAAACACAGTTCAAAAGATAGCACGCTCTTTATTTCAAAGAGGGATCCTGTACACGTCGAACGTTAGGACGCACTCACCTATGTCAATGAACTATGCGCCTAAAACTTAAATAAGTTCAATGACTATTCGATGATTCAAGGATTCGATGATCTAAACTAGAACTATTACAAACTATTTATAGTCCAACCATATGAATACGTATCAGACTCAATAACCGACTAAACCGAAATAGATAGGACTCAGTTATAAGTATATGGATCGGACTACAATTCCGACCAGAGATTGAATTGAGGTCGGGAACCCTTTCTGAGATTGCGAATCCTTTCTGAACTCAACCTGAAGGACCCAAAGACCCTCTTGAATCAGATTAAGTTGCTAGTACGGTCGCTCGTACAACGATTAGAGGATCACTTCCACTGTTACGTTTGGTGAGGGCCTCTCTCCTATTTAGGATCCCATGTCAAAGTGCTAAGGACTCAAGAACTCCCCTAAATTCTTGCTAAGGCACAAATGTTACATCTGTTGCCGAAATAAGAATTTAGGGTTTAGAGTAGGAAAACATCAGGAAATAACTCCAAAACTTGAAATAAAGACCCAGGAAGAATCACACCTTTAGGATTAGGTCATCCCTAACCCTAGAGGGAATCTACTCGCTAAAAGCCATCATAATGTAGAAATAATAATAAGAATTAAATAAAAACTCACTTGATTGCTTGGAAATTGAAGTTGTCGTCCTTACCAGCTTACAAAAGCAGTAAAAATAGAGAAGGGGGCTCTAATAAACTAAAACTAAGCCCTAATGGCATCTAAACCTAAGAGAACCTCTAAGAAAGCATGTCTAATTGAGTCAAAAGTTTCTCTATTTATAGCACATGGATAAATATGCCCAAAAACAACTTATTCATATGCAGGAGATGAAGTCTGGCCTCAAACGGTGCGAGAACAGATAAATCTGAGTCAAAATCAACCAGATTCGACCAGTTCTGATCAAACCCAGCTAAAACTGACCAAAACCGACCAGTTCTGATCAAATACAACTAAAACCGATCAAATCTGGTAAAAACCGACCAAATTCGATCAGTTTCGATCAAATTTGACAAAAATTGACCAGTAAAAGCTGAGGAAACCTAATCGAACACGACCAGGACACATGGTGCAATCACGGCCACACACATGTTGTGAACGAAATCAACTCGAACACGACCAGGACATGTGGCCCAATCGCAGTCACACACGTGTCGTAACAGAAACCAAGCAGGACTCTTCTCGACCACGTTGTATTCGATTGGGATTCTTTTTCAAGCAATAATCTTTGAGAGCCACCCTTTTTTGTCATGACGTGTTCGAACAGGTGTCTTTTTCTCCCAGCCATATACGGATAAGGATCTTACCCGCCAAAATGAGTTTGACCAGGAGTGTTGTCCGTGTAGTACTCAACAAGGACCTTTTTGCTTGTCTAGTTTGGTTTCTTGGTCGTATGGGGCTCAAATGTGGTCGAAATCTGACGAGGATTGACACCTGAGTCAGTTCAAAATAAGTGCACGGATGGTTCAAGATAGATTCGAGCCAGACACGTGCCTGGCGGTGCGAACTCAAGACATTTCAAGAAGTACCAGCCCAAGGTCGCAGGCTGTGCGCGATCAGAATTCTTTCGACCAGGGAACATGGGATTAATCTATTTCTGCTACAGGAATATCCCAAGTATCCCGAAGATTCTTCCACGTAGAGGAGCAACCGTCAGAAGATTAATATGTCCAGTTATCCACGAATAACACGTGTTAAACCTGCGTGGGAGTTAAGAGCGGTTCTCCAAACCGCATCCAAGCAACCGTTTGATGCAGTTACGACTTGGCGCCCTTTTGACCAGCATAAAAGGGCGGCATGGTGTATCAAACAGAGAGATCGATCAAGAGATCAAGACACAACATATATCACCTGAAGAATCAAACAACCAAGGCTACGGCTTAGATTAGATAGCTTCCATAAAGCCTTCTAGGCTTCATTTTGTACACTCGTACAGGGAAAACTTTCGCCTGTGAAGGTCTTTTCCCGTCACTTTGTAACTCTTTACTACACATAGTGCAATCCCAACAGGACGTAGGGCTTTTACTCCTACCATCGAGGGCCCGAACCTATATAAATTTCTCTGTGCTCCAGTTCTCCATAATTCTACATACCTTCCCGGAGGGTCACCCTGAAAGGTCTCACTATTTATAAATTCTGCATAAGTTCGGCTAAGGACTCCGAGTCCGAATCGTCGACAAAATCTTCCCAAATTTGGCAAGTTTGATCCCTGAAACATGGTGAACACAACCGTGAAACAAATTTGTAAAAACATCAAATTTTACACATAAAATGTCTCATCAAAGGAGTTTTAAGCATGATTCTACACATTTTCAAAACTAAACCTAGGGTAAAAATGCTACCAAGTTAGTACTTATTAAATTCCCCGAAGCTAGAATTTGGTTGTCCTCAAGCAAAGAATGTGAATGATTTTACCAAAAATTGAGATGCCTTGGTTTATCTGATTTTCAATAACCAATCTTTCGAAAATTCACATCACATCTATGCATATGAGGCAATTGATCTAAGTAATTTAAACTTTCCAAATGCAAATATTAAGATTATCAAATTTCAACCTTAAAAAAGACATAGCTTAATCAATTAAATTGTCTTGACAATTCTCTTTCATATAGGATTTACAATAAACCATACAAAGAAAACAATCGTTTTGCTACAATTTATACAAAATTGCTAGATTGCCATTTTTAGAGAAAAATTAAAAACTTATATTTCTGTTGGGGGAAATCTCCGACCTTGACGTCCCCCTCGTCCCGAGCACCACCACCTGGTGGCCACGGCCCCGGTAACAGGCGTCCCCCTCGTCCTGGGTGCCGCCACCATGTGGCCACAGTCCCGATAACAGGCGTCCCCCTCATCCCTAGCGCCGCCACCAGGTGACCACGGTCCCGGTGAGCGGAGCCTCAGGACAGGCGTCCCCCTTGCCCCAGGTGCCGCCACTCGGTGTCGCCGGCCCCGGTAACAGGCAACTCCCTCTTCCCGGGCGCCGTTACCCAGTGACCATAGTCCCGATGATCGGTGCCCCGGGGACAGGCGTCCCCCTCGCCCCGGGCGCCGCCACCCGGTGGACACAGCCCCGATAACGGGCATCCCCCTTGTCCCAGGCACCGCCACCCTGGTGAGCGAAGCCCCGGGGGCAGGCGTCACCCTAGCCCCGGGTGCCGCCACCCGATGGCCACGACCCCCGTAACGGGCATCTCCCTCATCCCGGGCATCGTCACTCGGTGACCACGGTCCCGGTGATCGGTGCCCCGGGGACAGGCATCCCCCTCATCCCAGGTGCCGCCACCCGGTGCCCACGGCCCCGGTAATAGGTGTCCTGGGGACAGGCATCGCCCTCGCCCTGGGCGCCGCCACCTGGTGGCCACAGCCCCAGTGACAGGCTTCTCCACGTCCCAGGCGCCGCTACCCGGTGGCCACGGCCCCGGTGACAGGCGTCCCCGTGTCTCGGGCGCCGCCACCCAGTGGCCACAGCCCTAGTAACAGGCGTCTCCCTCATCCCAAGCGCCACCACGGTCCCGGTAATATGCGTCCTGGGGACAGGCGTCCCCTAGCCCCGAGCACCGCCACCCGGTGGCCACGACCCCGTAATAGGCTTCCACCTCGAACCGGGCGCTGCCACCCAGTGGCCACAGCCCAGGTGACAGGCCCTCGTCCCGGGCGCCGCCAACCGGTGACCATGGTCCTGATGATAGGCGTCCCCCTCGCCCGGGGCGCCGATAAAAGGCACCCTTGCATCCTGGGAGCCGCCACCCAATGGCCACGACCCTGGTGACAGGCGTCCCGGCATCCCTGGCACCGCCACCCCTGGCACCGCCACCCGGTGGCCACGCCCTCGGTAATAGGCGTCCCCGCATCCCGGGCGCAGCCACCCAGTGACCATGGTCCCGGTGATTGGGGTCCTGGGGGAAAATTTCCCTCGGGAACTAGCGAGGACACTTGTCAAGCATCCGGATCCTTCGGCTGGTGAATTGACGCCGGTGCCCTTCGATTCGATGGCGGCCGATAGGGTAGTTTAGTAATTTGCATCTTTTGGGGTCTATATATACCCTTGTACCACCCTTTTGTAAAGGAGATTGATTCATTCTCACTGAATACAATCAAAGCAGTAGGCATCCCTTGGAGACCTCTCCCCGCGAGAGAACCTCCCCAGCGGAATTACACCCGAGGGGTGCCGATAAGACTAGGGTCCCCACTGGGGCCTGAACCTGTATAAATCCTCGCGTCAATCTCTGTGCTTGCCCGACAGGAGGTGACCAGTCATACGGTCGGCTCACGTCGTTGAACACATGTCAAACACATCATCAAACCAGCTGGGGTATTTCTAATACCACGATAGTTGGCACCATCCATCGGGACTCGTGACGAATCACCATGGCTCCCCCAATAATGAGAGCTCAAACTCTCTCTTCCCTGTGGTACCGGTCCCAGTGACCCGGCGCCGCCCCAGCGAGATGTCGCTGTCATGACCCAACCGTCCGGGGACACCCGGAGAGATGTGCCACTTTGTCGCGCCCCGCCAATGGGACCACGACTACTCCCGTGGAGACCTAGCTCGCTGCAGCTGGTCCCATATATACATACCATTAACTTTCCAGGATAAGTCAAGCACAGGAGTTCATTGCAACAGAGTAACTTACAAAATATCTTAAACAGTATGGCCTACTGGCCTTAGTACAACAAGGGGAATTACAACGCCTTCACGGCACAAATGCTCTAGTTAAAACAAAAATAACAACTACTCGGCGGAAGCTAAGCGAACCCCCACAGCAAGAAGTTGACAGCAGAACAACACACATCAAGGCTCCAGTGGAATTGGCTCTCCTCCTTCTTGATCCACGAATTCTTCCAAGCATTCGTCTTGATCATGGAGCACTACATCTATTGGATTATAGATTGCAAGACTGAGCACTTTCGTACTCAGCAAGTCATAGGGTAAGAATAGATATACATATAGTAGTGATGATATGAACCTATGCTAGTAGGGAAAGAGGAGAAGGTTTCAAAATACTTTTTCTCTTTTCACAACTTATGCTAATGGTAGCACTTTTCATAACATAGCATTTCTATTCATGTTCACTATTTATAGTACTACTGCGACACGTTGACACACGATAGCCCACGGCAGCACTCCTCATCATGACAACACATGTCATTTGGGTAATCTTGACTTATCAAATTTTATTTAGAAAATATACTTGTGTCACATCGACGTGGATTTAATCCACCGCAGCAGACTCCTATAAACCAGGGAGCTCGGAGTATTCGAATACGTCTTTAACTCTGCAGAGGGATACCCGCAAGATATTCCACTTTAATGCCCATCCTATCAAGATGATTAGACCCTTTCCTCACTGCATATTGTGAGTGGCACGGTGGAGATAACAAAAACTTTTGTCATGTTTCACACACAATTCACCCCTGACCCTGTGGTCAAACAACCCACAGTTGTGGTGGGCTACACCACCCCCACTCGATTTGCATCTTGCCAATCCAGGGTCAGCGTGCATCACATCCTGTGATATGTGTTGGAGCCACACTCCGTGTCAATCGTGTACATCTCATGCAGGAATTTCAAGTGTGATCCGCATACTACTTGTTCAAGTCTATCCAGGCTTGCGGTTAGCATGTTTTTCATGCCACTAGAAGCACAACACAAGGTTCTAGTCCTTATATGCCAGTGACCAGATCATTCCACAATCTTGCACATCCAGTGCTACCATCATTCCATACCAAACTCTGGTCACAACTAGGGTTTTATTTCATGAATATAAATATATACACACACACACACACACACATATATATATATATTAGTGTATGGCTCACTACTCGATCATTTCACATTTCTCAGGCATCTAGCCTAGTACTGCCACATCATTCTTTTCTCATCTCATCACATGCAATACTATTTTAATCAAGGTAATATCTTAACAATTCATAAAATATGCGTTCAAGATGTTCAAGAATATGACTTGCCTTCCGCATCATAAGAAACAGCTGTCGATGTCGGGTCGGCGATGAAGTCTTCGAACTCGGACTGTGGATCTACTTCCCAACAAACCTAGCACACAAAGATCACTAACTATTTTTAAATTCTTTAAAATCTACATGTAGATATGCTCTAAAAGAAATGATCTCGGCGATGCTGAATTAGACAGGATTTGGAAGCTGGAACTGGGTCAGAACTCTAAAATCTGTAGCATCAGGGCTAAGGATGGTGCTCGAGGCTCTTAGGGTTTCAAGGCATCAAAATCGACATTGGGTTCACGGCTGGTTTGCTCAAAAACAGCGAATGTTAGCCGATTGACATTCGGTTCATTGCCTGACATGGCTTTGGTTGGCCTTAGAGAGCTTTTCTCAACATATGGCAGTTGAAGAAAATGCAGAACATGATTCTACAAACTTGGTAGACAAAGTGGATTTCAATTTGCACATAAAAAAGTGGTCGAACTGAGCCAACGCTGGCTGACATAGAGATGACACAGATTGAGGAGGGCTAGCAATGTCAGAGATTGGCATGGGAGTGGTTTAGATGATTTCCAGTGAGAAAAACAAGTTTGGATCAAAGCATTAGGTGCACAATGGAATAAGGCAACTATTTGAAAAACTGGTCTTTACAGAAAGGTCCTAGAATTAAAGAGAATAGCAAAAAGGTCCCTGTGCACAGTGAACTGAGTGTCTATGCACTGTCAAGAGCTAGGGCTTCGATGTTTGATCGATTTGCACAAGCATTGCTTTGCCCACTATGTCTAGGAGATAGGCGAATGCAACAGGAATTCAATGGAGGTGGTTTCGATCACTGGGGTGGACGGACGGTGGCAAACGACGGTGAAGAATCACGGTGGCAACACGGCAAGGTACAGCTATTGGACAGGATTTTGGCACAGGGATAACTAGTGAGTTTGCACAGCATCGAAGGGCGATGCAGTGGAGTAATATGCTCAGGAGGTTAAGGCGAACCTCCTGGACAAGGTGACGATGACGGTAGTGGCCGGCGGCGACCAGACGGCACACTGGCAGCACGGCAGCAAGGGTTAAAATTCCCAAATCGTGTTTTTGAGCTGTGACTCTAGAGATTGAAGTGCCTATGGCTAACTAGGGCTATTAGCTACAATCTAGGGCATTGGACTTGGTCGGCGACTGGTCGACGGCAAACAGCTGCGAGCTGCGCCAGAGAAGAAAACTGCCTCGTCGGCGATAGGGCGATTGGATGATTTAATCTCAAAATCAAGAGCACGGGTAGGTTCCTAGGTTGGTCCAGATGGCGATGCTAAGGGGAATTGGATTAGGGCGGCGCCGGTGAGAAGTTCGACGACGTGGCTGGAGAAGAAGGAGATGGATTTGGCCTTTTCCACTGTAGGGCTTTGGAGTTCAATTCCTTGCAATGGGAGAAAGAGAGAAGCAAGGGAAAGCTAGTGGAGTTGCCAATTTCGCCGGAGAAGAGACGGCGCAGGCCGGCGACGTGAGCTGCTCGTTAGTGGCGCGCGAAGAACAGGGATGCTCCAATTCATTCTTCAATTTGAAATATAACTGAACGGGCTTGCTAAGGATACTCTGCTGATTATTTTATTCTACTTACAAGAAAGCTAATTCTGGCTGGAATGAGGTCAATTGTCGGAGCAGGGTAATTTAGAATCCCGGCGATCACCGGTGTTGAGGTCCACTGGAGCTCAATTAAAAGCTATAGCATGATGAGGTGAGAGAGACACACTCACTGTTGCATCTAGGCCTTCATGCCTAACCCTAATTTTGATGATTAATGAAAATAAAGTGTTTTGGACTAACTGTGCTTCTGAGACTTTTTTGATACAGAGATTGTTCGGGAAGAATTACGAGATGATCAAGATGAACCCGACATGAAGTGAAGCACGAGATGCAGGAGAGCAAAAGACAAGACGCAAATCATGAAGATGCGAAAGACCTAAGGTATTATGAGTTTTTATTTTCTACCGATCTCGGCGTTTGGAGATGATCGGTTAGGGAAATTATTTTTTAGTTTTAACCATACTATAAAGAGGGGTGGCGAAAGTCCTCTCTTTATCTCCAACATAAACCGAGAAACTTAGGTCATTGCATTGCATCCTTTTTGGTTGGATTTGGTTTGAACTTAATTTGAAAAATCTGGTTTTTCAGTTCAGTTTTGACAGCAGAAGAGTATTTGCATTTTTCAGAAAGATCTAGGCAGATCTGGTTTTTTCTTCTGTTGAAAAAAATGTAGCCCTTGAAATTATCTTTCAAACGAGCTATTAAACACCTCTTTTAGATTTCTGGATTTCAAGTTATCTCCATTTTTGTTCAGGATGACTGTCAATTTGCTAAACTGACTGTCAGTTTGAATGTCAGTTCGTGTTAACTGACAATTGTCCAGAGAGGGTGTATTTTGGGCTCAAATTTTTTGTACTAAACTGACTGTCAGTTTGTCCATACTGACTGTCAGTTGGGGTTTCGACCACAGTGCTTTTAACTGAGTTTCTATTTGATTTTGGTCAAGTTTGTGGTCGAATTGACTGTCAGTTTGCATAACTAACTGTCAGTTGTGGGTTTCAGCTTTCCATAAACGACCACGAACGGCTAGCAAAGTTTCATCCGTAAATTTTGTCGGCCGTTGTGCATTGAACTGACTGTAAGTTAGGCAAACTGACTGTCAGTTTGAGTTGTTGATTTTCAGCCCTAGCTCCAACGGTTCTTTTGATTCTTGAGGCTATAAAAAAGGGCTTTGGGCATGAAGTTTATACAACAAGCAGTAGCATTTCTTATACACTCTTCAGCTTTAGTTTTCCACTTAAAATCTTGATCTTTTGATCAAGTCGAGTGTTTTCCGATCCACCGAGCACTTCAGTTCATTTGCATTTGCATTCACTTAGTTTCTAGGTCCGTGTTTGGAGGTCAAGAGAAGACCTCGCTGCCTGTTACTCTTGGTGAGCGCCCTCACCTAGACGGTTCGGAGGCGTGGCCGTTGACCTCTCCAGAACGGAGATTGTTGGAGAGGCTCGGCAAGCTTGTACAAGGCATCGGTGCTCGCCTTTCCGGAGTGGACAAGGAGCAACCTTAGTAGATAATACTCTTCATGAGTATTGAGGCAAAACTCAAGTGGCTTGAGTGCTTCAACGGGGACTAGTGGAGACTGGGCGAGTCTCCGATACCTCGGTAAAAACAACTGTGTTCGTTATCTATTCTTTCTCTTTAATATATTAAATTGCATTTGGTTATTCTTTGTATAAAAGCTTGTTTTTATTTGAAGTTTTTAAAAGCCTCCTATTCACCCCCCTCTAGTCGGCATCCTTGATCCAACACGTGGTATCAGAGCACGGTCTCTCGATTCATTAGGCTTTACCGCCTAGAGAGAGGATGTCGTCAAGTGGAGATTTTCTTCTTGGTCATACCGATCGTGCGCCTATCTTTGATGGGACAAACTATCCTTATTGGAAAGTGCGCATGTCGGTATTCGTAGAAGCTATGGGGCTTGAAGTATGGGATATTGTTAAACTCGGTTTTACTCCTCCGGATGATCTGGCAAGTCAGTCTGAGGACGACAAGAGAAAACTGCATTTAAATGCCCGTGCGAAAAATGCACTCTTTGCCAGTTTATCCTTGAATGAGTTCAACCGTGTGAGCAATCTCACGACTGCTCATAAGGTTTGGACCACCTTCGAAGAAATTTACGAGGGCACAACAAAGGTTAAAGAGGCAAAGTTGCTAATGGTGAGGCAAAAATATGAGACATTCACCATGTCATCAACTGATTCCGTGGACTCCATGTTCACTCGGTTGAATAACATTGTGAATGAACTCAAGGGACTTGGTGTCATTTTTACTGACCTTGAAATTGTGAGAAAGATGCTTAGGGCTCTACCTGAAAGCTTCGACACTCTTGTGACGATTCTCACAAACTCCGATTTATCGACCACAACACCAACCGATGTTTATGGGAACCTCATCACCCATGAGATGCACAAGAAGGAGAAGAAGGAAGCAGCCGAACCCTCGGAGATGAAGAAAGCTTTGGCTTTCAAAGCAAACGCAAGGAACGATTCAAGCGATGGCTCCTCCGATGAAGACCTCGCACTTATGGTAAAAAATACTCAAAAACTCCTTCGCAGGTTGCATAAGAAAGGTGTCAACCTTGACACACGACCAAAGGGACAAAAGCAAAACAACTTCAAGGACATCATTTGCTATGGATGTCATGAGAAGGGACACATAGCATCAAGATGTCCAAATAAGAACAAGGCATGGAACAAGAAGAAGAAGTTCTTCAAGAAGAAGAATGAAGAAATCAAAGAAGCCTGTTTTGGAGAGTGGATGTCCGGCGGAGAGAGCTCCGACTCCGACTCCGACAACGAAAGAAGTTTCTCTAAGAAGATGGCCGGATTAGCTCTCAACACTTCAACTAGCTCATCCATTTGCCTTATGGCCAAAGGTGATGAAAAGGTACACTCTAACGATCCATCATATGATGATTTAGTTGAAATGATAACCGAATTAAATGAAGTTTTTGGAAAAAATAAAAGGAAGTATAAGGAGCTTAAGGAAGAACATTCTTCCCTACACACTCAATACTCCGAGCTTAAAGATTCTTATGAAAGCATGCTCATAAAAGATGTTACAAATATCTCATCTAAGGTAGACGTTTCAACTTCATGTAATTTGGATGATTCTCCTTCCAATAGTCATCACACTCCATGTGTTTCTAATGATAACATATGGAATGAAAATAATGAACTTAAGGCTCAAGTAGAAAAGCTTGGAAAAGGGTTAGAGAACTGTTATAAAGGTAAAATATCTCTTGATCTAATCCTTAGTAAACAAAAGTGTTCTTTTAGAAAAGAAGGATTAGGATATTTTCAAAAGAAAGGGAAGAAACCAAATTCTAAAACTATATTTGTTAAAGCATGCAACACATTTTGTCATAAATGCCATGAAACTGGTCATTCGCATGAAGCATGTCCTTTAATGACTCCAAATTATTTTGATACTTGCTACATGATTCAAAAGTCGAGAAAAGGTTATGCTATAGCAAAGTATGTTGGTGCACCCATGTTAAATAAAAAGAAGAAATCTATTTGGGTGCCCAAAGCTTTGATTGCTAACATTGAAGGACCCAAAAAGGTTTGGGTACCTAAAAGAACTTAATTCTTTGTATGCAGGTGATCTACAAGACCGGTGGGAGGCATTGGGTGCTCGATAGCGGATGCTCCGAACACATGACCGGTAACAAGAAGTTGTTCACCTCTCTCAAAGACAACTCAAGCGAGAACCAAAAGATTACCTTTGGCGACAATCGTCAAGGAAATGTGGTAGGCTTGGGTAAAATCGCTATCTCGAATGATCTCTCTATTTCGAATGTTTTGTTGGTCGAATCTCTGAATTTCAATTTGCTTTCCATTGCACAAATTTGCGATTTTGGTTTTAGTTGCACATTTTTCCCAAAAGAAGTTTTGGTTGAAAGTTTAAAAGATAAAACCTTGATCTTTAAAGGCTTTCGTTTTGGAAATCTTTATTTGGTTGATTTTCACTCAAAAGATGCATCTTTGTCAACATGTCTTGTCTCTCAAACCTCAAAAGGTTGGCTATGGCATAGACGACTTGCACATGTTGGAATGCATCAATTGAGAAAACTTTTAAAACGTGATTTGGTTGTTGGCTTAAAGGATGTGAATTTTGAAAAGGACAAACCTTGTAGCGCTTGTCAAGCTGGCAAGCAAGTAGCTACTTCACATCCAACTAAGCGCATTCTTTCTACTTGTAAACCTTTGGAACTCCTTCATATGGATTTATTTGGACCTTCCGAGTTCCAAAGTATCGGGGGTAGCAACTATGGTTTTATGATTGTTGACGACTTTACTCGCTATATTTGGGTTTTCTTTATTTCCCAAAAATCTGAAACCCTCGATGTTTTCAAAAGTTTTGCAAAACGTGTTTCTACTGAATTCGAATTATCCATCAAGAAAATCCGTAGTGATCATGGTGGAGAGTTCGTTAATTCAACTCTATTTGATTTTTGTGACTCTCTTGGAATCAAACACGAGTTTTCCACATCCTACACTCCACAGCAAAATGGAGTTGTTGAAAGGAAAAATCGAACACTTATAGAAATGGCAAGGACTATGCTAAGTGAGTATGATACTCCTACTCGCTTCTGGGCTGAAGCAGTGCATACCGCTTGCTATTCTATAAATCGACTTTATTTGCATCCCCTTTTAAATTTGACTCCTTATGAGCTTCTTGCTGGGCGCAAGCCAAATATTTCTTATTTTCGAGTGTTTGGTTGCAAATGTTATATTCTTAAGAAAAGAAATTTTGGTGGTAAATTTCAAAGAAGAGTAGATGAAGGCTTTCTAGTCGGATACTCCACCACTAGTAAAGCTTATCGTGTTTTTAATAAAAATACAAGTTGCATTGAAGAATCTGGTGATGTCGAATTTGATGAAACTAATGGCTCACAAAAGGAGCAAGTCTCTCATGAAGTTTCAGGTGAAGATCTTCAAGAAGCCATGAAGAACATAACCATTGGAGACATCAAGCCAACAGATGAACATCAAGAAGATGATGTTAACATTGAGAATGTTGATCAAGATTATCATCATCTCATGTTAATCCTCCAGAACAAGGTCAAGATGGAGATGTACAAGATGAAGCACCAAGGCAGCATCAAACGATCACCAAGGATCACCCTCTAGACCAAATATTGGGTGACGTCAGTAAGGGTGTTCAAACTCGATCTCGTATTGCTGCGTTTTGTGAACATCATTCATTTGTATCCTCTTTAGAACCCAAACATGTTAACGAAGCTTTAAATGATCCTGATTGGGTTAATGCCATGCATGAGGAACTTAATAACTTTGCTAGAAATGAAGTTTGGACTTTAGTAGAAAGACCCAAGGATCATAATGTAATTGGAACAAAATGGGTTTTCAGAAATAAGCAAGATGAAAATGGAGTTGTAATTAGGAACAAAGCCTATCTTGTTGCTCAAGGTTTCACTCAAGTCGAAGGTTTAGACATTGGTGAAACTTTTGCACTGGTAGCAAGACTTGAAGCTATTCGTATTCTTCTTGCTTATGCATCATTCTTCAATATCAAACTTTTTCAAATGGATGTAAAGAGTGTATTCTTAAATGGTGAAATTTCTGAACTTGTGTTTGTTGAACAACCTCCTGGCTTTGAAGATTCTAAATTTCCAAACCATGTATTTAAATTGTCAAAAGCTCTCTATGGTCTCAAACAAGCTCCTCAAGCTTGGTATGAGCCACTTAGAGACTTTCTTTTATCAAAAGGTTTTAAAATTGGGAAGGTTGATACAACTCTCTTTACAAAGAAAATTGAAAAGGATTTGCTCATTTGTCAGATTTATGTTGATGATATTATCTTTGGATCTACTAATGAACATTTCTGTCATGAGTTTGGAGAGATGATGTTTAGGGAGTTCGAGATGTCCATGATTGGTGAGTTGAGCTTCTTCCTAGGACTTCAAATCAAGCAACTCAAGAACGGTACGTTCGTGAGTCAAACAAAGTACGTGAAGGACCTGCTCAAGCGCTTTGGGATGGAAGACGCTAAGGCAATCAAAACTCCCATGGCGACCAATGGACATCTGGACATGGACAAAAGAGGCAAATCGGTCGATTCTAAACTTTATAGGTCTATGATTGGTAGTCTGTTGTATCTTACTACATCTAGGCCTGATATCATGTTTAGTGTGTGCTTATGTGCTAGATTTCAGTGAGATCCTAAGGAATGTCATTTAACTGCTCTTAAAAGAATCCTTAGGTATCTAAAATGCTATCCCAGTTTAGGACTTTGGCATCCGAAAGATGCAAATTTTGAATTAATTGGTTATTCGGATTCGGATTATGCTGGGTGCAAGATTGATCGAAAAAGCACATCTAGTAGCTGTCAGCTATTGGGGAGATCCTTAGTATCATGGTCATCTAGGAAACAAAATTCTGTAGCCCTCTCCACAGCTGAAGCTGAATATGTGTCTGCAGGTAGTTGTTGTGCTCAATTATTGTGGATGAAGCAGACATTTTTGGATTATGGGATTATATTTGATAAAGTGCCACTCTTGTGTGATAATGAAAGTGCCATTAAAATTGCTAATAATCATGTTCAACATTCTAAAACTAAGCATATTGAAATAAGGCACCATTTTATTAGAGATCATGTGGCAAAAGGAGATAGTGATGTGAATTATGTTAGAACTGATATGCAACTAGCTGATATCTTCACTAAACCCTTAGATGATTCAAGATTTTGCTTTTTAAGGGGTGAACTGAACATTATTGATATATCAAATGCTAGTTGATGTGCTAAATGTGTTGTTTGTATAAAATAATATTATTTTATTCCCTCTCTGGTCTTAGATTGCTTCTGGTCGAAATTGACCAAACTGACAGTTAGTTTAGTGCTTAGGAGCCTGGTCTTAGTCTCTGGTCGAAGTCATTGTCCTAACTGGCAATCAGTTTCAAAACTCAGTTCTGTGAACTGACTGTCAGTGTGGCACACTGATTGTCAGTTCCATGTTTCTGAATTTGGAACTAACTGTCAGTTTAACTAACTGTCAGTTTATCAAACTGACTGTCAGTTGTGGGATCTCGAACCCTAAAACCCCCGTTCTGGTTCTTTGTCTCCTCGCCTTCTCCATCTCGCTCCCGTTGCTTAGCTTGTCGCCGGTGCCCCTCTTCGCCTTTCCTTGCCCTCGTGCTCGCCGCCAGTGCCCCTTCTCCGTACCGCACCGCCGCCGCCTTGCGCATCCTCCTCACCGCCGTTTAGCCACTGCTAGCCGCCGGTTCCTCTCGCCGTGACTTCTCCACCGTCGTGCTGCTCCTCGCCATGGATCCTCTCCGGTGGTTGAGCCCTTCCTGTTAACCCCTCTCCCACCGGTTGATCCTGTTTTCACCATCCTCGCTGTTTCGTTGGACTTCTCTGCTATGTTCAGCCGTTCAGTTCAGGTCCTTGTTCTCTTTTCTCTCCTCTGTTTTTAGCTGCAAACATGTCTGATCAACCATCGTCTTCGCGACGCGTGGCCCGTCGGAAGAACGCTGCAAACAACAGTCGTTCAACGGGTCAGCCGTCCGAGACACGCCCTTCGCCTCCGCCTGAGCGCGTGCCCGTGGACTATTCCCGGTGGCACGCTAGCCGCCTTCGCTCACTTCGCTCAGTAAACCCCTATCTCTCACCGCGTCCCACTGGTCGTGATGCGTGCGACGTCCTCACTTGCTACAAAAACCTCCATTTAGACCTGTTCACCAGCGTCTATAGCCGCGCTCCTATCTTCACCCACCGTTCCTTATCTTGGGGTACGATTGCCTCTCGCACAGGCATCGTTACTCTAGCTGATCTTTTTGGCTCCGTAGGGATCCGCGACCTTGTCGCTGATTCCTCTCTTCTTTGGGCTGATGGACCCATCCGTCAGTTCTACTCCACCATCTTCGTGTCTCCTCAGCGCGACTTCATCACCTTCATGACGGGCCTCCAGGTTCACACCGTCACGAAGGAGCAGATTGAGTCTGCGCTAGGACTGGTTCGTCCCGCATCTGGACGCTAGCTCCACACTCTTCCAGACTTAGAGCATCGGGAGGTGGCTATGCTCTATTCAGGCCCCTTCCAGCTTCGTCACATCGCCGGCTTGCGCCGCGATGTTGATTTGGCCCTGCGGATTCTTCGTCTCACTCTAGTCCCTATGTCCGGCGATAGGGCTAGAGTCACCTACCTGGCTCTCCATGTGTTGATTTCTATCTTGCAGGAGGACCCCTTTGACGTTGCTGATCTCATCATTAGTGAGATTCAGCACGTCCTTCTCTCTCCGCGCCGTCAGCTGATATACGCTCCGTATATCATGGCGGTGCTTCTACACATTAGGGCCGTCGACACTGAGCTTCCTAGGCCCCATCGTCCTTTGCTTTTCTATCCTCGTGGTCAGGCGGATCGCCGTCTTGGTGCCCGGCCTGCGGCTGCTGTGGACCCTGGTTCTCCCGCATCAGATGATGATGCTGCGGGGGAGTCAGAGGATGAGGCTCCTGCTCCAGCTCCAGCTGCGGGGACAGGCACCGGATCGGCATCTTCTTCTCAATTTCAGGAGATTCTCCAGGTGCAGCAGCAGATCCTCAGCACCCAGGTGGAGCATCATCAGATGATGCTTCGGTTGATTGCACAGCAGGAGGAGATACTGCGTCGCCTGCCTGCTCCCGGATCGTCGGTCCCTCGTAAGAGGGCCCGACAGGCTTCATCTTCCCCGAGCACAGCTTCCAGACCAGCTGATCCAGTTCCTGCGGCACCAGCTCCGGTTCCAGTTGCTCCTGCTCCAGCAGCCACTCCGCCCCTGTCTCCTGTGGGCGCCGCGTCTCGATGTCCAGCAGGCTCCGGAGATACAGACGTTTTAGGACTTTCTTCAGATGATGAGCCTTAGGCTCTGATTTGTATTTTTTGCCTCCCTTTTTGTGCTTGATGCCAAATGGGGAGAAGTATTTTGGATATTGGTTCATATGTCTTTAGTTTTTTTATGGATGTCATTTATGTCATGGATGTTTGGATATGGTTTTATTTGGTTAATCATATATCTGTGATGTTGATGTTGAATGCTCTGATATATATATATAATATATGATGACTTGATTTTGAGACTTGTATGCTCTGATATGACTTATGCATATCTATGAGTGCTTGTATGTATGAGATGCTCTGATGTATATGTATTGGTTTATGCTCTGATTTGATGAGATGCATGTGCTTGTATATATGAGATGCTCTGATGTATATGTATTGGTTTATGCTCTGATTTGATGAGATGCATATACTCAGGGGGAGTTATTTCATTTATTTTATTGTTGAACACTTGTTGTCATCAATCATCAAAAAGGGGGAGATTGTTGCATCTAGGCCTTCATGCCTAACCCTAATTTTGATGATTAATGAAAACAAAGTGTTTTGGACTAACTGTGCTTCTGAGACTTTTTTGATACAGAGATTGTTCGGGAAGAATTATGAGATGATCAAGATGAACCCGACATGAAGTGAAGCACGAGATGCAGGAGAGCAAAAGACAAGACGCAAATCATGAAGATGCGAAAGACCTAAGGTATTATGAGTTTTTATTTTCTACCGATCTCGGCGTTTGGAGATGATCGGTTAGGAAAATTATTTTTTAGTTTTAACCGTACTATAAAGAGGGGTGGCGAAAGTCCTCTCTTTATCTCCAACATAAACCGAGAAACTTAGGTCATTGCATTGCATCCTTTTTGGTTGGATTTGGTTTGAACTTAATTTGAAAAATCTGCTTTTTCAGTTCAGTTTTAACAGAAGAAGAGTATTTGCATTTTCAGAAAGATCTAGGCAGATCTGGTTTTTTCTTCTGTTGACAAAAATGTAGCCCTTGAAATTATCTTTCAAACGAGCTATTAAACACCGCTTTTGGATTTCTGGATTTAAAGTTATCTCTGTTTTGGTTCAGGCTGACTGTCAGTTTGCTAAACTGACTGTCAGTTTGAATGTCAGTTCGTGTTAACTGACAATTGTCCAGAGAGGGTGTATTTTGGGCTCAATTTTTTTGTACTAAACTGACTGTCAGTTTGTCCATACTGACTGTCAGTTGGGGTTTCGACCACAGTGCTTTTAACTGAGTTTGTATTTGATTTTGGTCGAGTTTGTGGTCCAACTGACTGTCAGTTTGCATAACTGACTGTCAGTTGTGGGTTTCAGCTTTCCATAAACGACCACGAACGGCTAGCAAAGTTTCATCCGTAAATTTTGTCGGCCGTTGTGCACTGAACTGACTGTAAGTTACGCAAACTGACTGTCAGTTTGAGTTGCTGATTTTCAGCCCTAGCTCCAGCGGTTCTTTTGATTCTTGAGGCTATAAAAAGGGGCTTTGGGCATGAATTTTATACAACAAGCAGTAGCATTTCTTATACACTCTTGAGCTTTAGTTTTCCACTTAAAATCTTGATCTTTTGATCAAGTCGAGTGTTTTCCGATCCACCGAGCACTTCAGTTCATTTGCATTTGCATTCACTTAGTTTCTCGGTCCGTGTTTGGAGGTCAAGAGAAGACCTCGCTGCCTGTTACTCTTGGTGAGCGCCCTCACCTAGACTGTTCGGAGGCGTGGCCGTTGACCTCTCCAGAACGGAGATTGTTGGAGAGGCTCGGCAAGCTTGTACAAGGCATCGGTGCTCGCCTTTCCGGAGTGGACAAGGAGCAACCTTAGTAGATAATACTCTTCGTGAGTATTGAGGCAAAACTCAAGTGGCTTGAGTGCTTCAACGAGGACTAGTGGAGACTGGGCGAGTCTCTGATACCTCGGTAAAAACAACTGTGTTCGTTATCTATTCTTTCTCTTTAATATATTAAATTGCATTTGGTTATTCTTTGTATAAAAGCTTGTTTTTATTTGAAGTTTTTAAAAGCCTCCTATTCACCCCCCTCTAGTCGGCATCCTTGATCCAACACTCACTTGTTAAAGCAATTTGAAGTTTGGTGCAGTCAATTGATCTGGCGCCGTGCTCCTCCTCGACGGCTCGCCGGAGAAGAAGACGAAGACAAAGAAGATTGAGATTTGGCTGGTTCTGGTGGGGAGTGAAGAAGCAGCTGAATGAGGGTGGCTATAAATAGGCACGGGTGAAGCTCGCAACAGTGGCACTCGAGAAACTTGTGCTGTTGAAGCGACCAGACGGGGCGGTGACAGCGGCGATGATGCGATGGCACACAGCGATTTCTTTGGCTTTAACAGAACGGTCGGCACAAGCTGGCTAGTGCAGTGGCAAAATGACTTGCAGCTTCGGTATGGCGACGTCGTGGTGTAAAGTTCCTGACACAGCTGTTGGCGGTGGTGTGCACGCGCGGGGAATCTCCAACAGCTACGAGTGTTGGCGACGTGCTGGGCTTCACCAGCGGCGAAGCGAGGCGCTGGTCGAAGGTCGCGCGAACAGGCTAGATTTAAGATTTGGACTGAAACACAAATACTTAAAATAATCTGGACTGATTTGCAATTTCTGAGGAATAGCTGGTTAGGCTTGAATTTGGCTTCACAAATCTGATAAAATTTATTCAACAAATGATTTGAGAGAAAATCTGATAAAATCTAGAAACTTTTGATCAAATTTGAACTAAAGAGAAAATAGGGTAATCAGGGTATTCAGAATCTGGGTTTTATCGAGGTCTAAAATCTGGGATCTAGGATACGATTTTGAGATCCTCACAGAAGAAGATTTTGCATTGAATAGCATATGGGAGATGTCCCCTGAATCAGATCAATATTTGGAGTAGATTTGTGGCTTTTAGCATTTCTAGCTTTTGGAAAATCTGAAAAAGACTAATCTGAAATACTTTTGTACTGATTTGCGAAAATGACCTTGGTGATGGAATTCTAGTGCCAACTTTTTGGATTAAGGTACTGGCGTATCCTGGATCATAATCCTGATATAATTTGGTTTGAATCAGATTAAGATTTGATCAAATCGGCTTTCTGAATTTTACAGTACTTAGGGTAATTAGGATATTAAATAATTATGTTTTCAAAAACAGAAAGAGGTTGATAATTCTATGAGCTAGAGATCGAATTTGATCGGGCTTCTAAAGGCTTTTCTACTCAAGATAATTAGTAGATCATATATGGATAGTCTGATCTTGATCTGGGCCTAAGGCATTGATTTTGAGATTTTGGGCTTCAGGATAGAATAGATTTGAACTGATCTTGCTACTTCTAAAGAGATATATGCATGCATGATTTTCATGAAAAAGGAAATTTTCACCCCCAAAACTAGGGTGTTACACACTTCCCTCCCCCGAGGTCTCCGGAGGAAGTCTCCCCATTCCCAACCAGGCGAGGCCTAGCGCCCCCCAACTCTCAGTCCCAGTATCCGAAGACCCCGTACTGGGGGCTTTGGTCGAGGGCCAACTCCATGCCCAGCACACTCTGGAGGAGTAGCTGCGCGTCCTTTTGCGGCCCCGGCTCCTGTTTACCCACCCCATACCGGTTTATGGCGGTACCGCCTCCGTTCTTCATGGGGCACCCGGTAGCCTTCCCTGCACTGGGAATGTCTCTCGTGACGGGAGGTCGGCCAGTGACAGGAACCTTCCTCGTTCCGGGGGCCTATCTGGCACCGGGCCCGGAACCCCCGCAGGCGGCTGCCGTTGCACCGGGAATCCTCCCCATGCCAGGGTCCTCCCCGCGCCCATGGTCGCCCACGTGTCTGGGGGCTTCCCCGGATCAACGCCTGGGACCACACCTGCGCCGGAGCAAGAGGTCACTCCGAAAGCCCCCGTCACCACCCCGGATGTTCCCCCAATGCCGGGCCCGTCCCGCTTGCCGGTGGCATCCGCTAGGCCGGTGACCCACGCACATCAGCTTCCTCTCCTAGGACCACCCTTAAGGGCTCCCCCGGCAGATCAGACCCGCTTCACCTAGGAGGAGGTCGAGCAAATGCGTACCACGAAATCTGGGGAGGCTCCCTCCCGCTACCGGTTGGAACTCCCCCCAGCTCGCAGTCGAGGTGAGCCACTCTCCCAGCCCGACCGGGGGAAGAGTCCAGTCAAGAAAGCTACCACCACCTCCGGGGGGTACCCGGACATCCAAGAGGTTAGCTCGACTACCCCCGAGGAGAAGAGACGGTACCGTTGCACCGGCGGACCGCTGGGACCCCTCCCTGACTCCGACAATGAGCGCGCATCCCCCGTCAAAGGGGACAGTGACCGGGACTCCCCCCGGGAGGTTGAGGGGGCCAACCAGCCACTGTGTCGCCGCCTCCGGTGCATCTGCTGGCCACGGCCCTACCACCTGCCACACACCAAACGGTACATCGGTGAGGCCGACCCTTACGAGTTATTGCAGGTGTACTCCACAGCCATCTCAGTGGCTGTGGGGGACGAGACGGTGCAATGCAACGTCTTTCCCCTCTACCTCACCGAGATCGCCCGCTCGTGGTTTTACAACCTGAGGGCCGGTTCCATCAAGTCCTTCGGGCAACTCAAACGCGAGTTCTGCGCGAACTTCCAGGGGAACTACGTGCATCCCCTGGATTCGTCACATCTCTACACCGTCTGGCAAAGGACGGGGGAGACCATCTGTAGCTTCTTCAAGTGCTTTGCTCAGGTAAAGAGCAAAGTGGCTCACGTCCTTGACTCTACAGTCATCGAGGTGTGCAAGAGCGGGATCCTCCACGGAGAGCTCCATCGAAGGCTATCCCGGAGCTGTCCCTCCTCCGCCGATGAGCTCTTCACCATGCTCGAAAAGTATGCTCGTGCGGAGGAGTATGTCCTCTGGAAGAAGAACCAGGGGGCTCCTGCCCCCGCTGACCGGGAGGCCAGGGAACCCCTCAACAAGCGTCCCAAGTGGGGAAATCGCGGTGAGCCATGGCCTCGGGACACCTTTGTCCTCGAGGGCTGAGGCGGCTCACGTGATGGCACCAAGGGCAACCGTCCCTCCCCCAAGTCGAACGGCCATGGAGGGGGACAGTCGTCTCGCAGCTGGGAAGGCTCCGCGATGGGAGGCAAGGATGGCATAGACAACTTGTGGTGTGCCTTCCACAAGTTCAATATCCACGCTACCTGGGAATGCCACCAACTTCTCCAACACTTCGCCACATTCCTTGACCAGTGTGGGCGGGGGGGGGGGGGGGTGCCCTGCCTCCTTGCCCCCTCCGCCAGCTCTGCTAGCTCTCCCGTCATCCCTCGGCCAACTCGGTGGGAGTTTCAAGGAGGCGCATGAACTCCCCCGTCATCCCTCGGCCGGTGGAGAGTCCTCCCTCCAGGAGTGGCGAAGTCGTCCCAGCCATTGGGGCGGAACACGAGTGCCCAGGCCCAGAAGCCGCCCCGCGGGCATAGGGAGGAGCGCTCGCCCCCGCCGGTGGGGCCGGAGTCTTCACGGGCGTAGTGCCTGGTGTCGAGACCGGGTTGGGGCCTTTGCGCACCTTAGCGTGTTTTGGCTCCGAGCCCCCGGCGGCCTCTTTCCACCGCTTATGTGAGTCAGGGGTGGGGAGAGGCTCCCTCTCCAGCAACTTCAGCCCGAAGGCCTCCGCCACCAGGTTACGGGGGGGCCCTCCCCGATGACTCGCACGATGCACTCGTGCTCGTCGCCATAGTATCTCCCGAGGAGGTTTTCCACCTTCTCCCAGGAGGCCGGGTACTCCCAGACTGCAAAAAATAAAAAGTGATTAGCTAAAATAACGAAGACCGGGACACAAGTCACCGGGCACATATGTCGGGCCTCCGACATCTGTGGAGGCCGGTGCGCCGGGCACATGCTGACGAGGATTATCACCCGAGCTAGTTAGATTAACACCTGTCGAATTCAAGCCAAGTTCGAGTTCGATGTGTGCCAATGAGTAGCCACTATGGTCTCCTGGGGGCGTAGTGCTAGTTTGTGATCGCAGCCTTTGCACGATCATGAGGCCACAGACAATGGGCGGTTAGGAGGCCGTAGACAGTGCGCGGTCAAGAGGTCGCTGAATATTTGCGACCAGGATAATTTGAGGGTGTTTTAGTCTTTATCAAATACATTCTCGGGATAACTTCTCCCACGTTTGAAGACAACTGCCAGGAGGTTATTATGTGCGGTTACCTACTAATTGCACGTGTTAAACCTGTGTAGGAGAGGAGTGCGGTTATACAAACTGCACCGGAGCAACTGTCCAGAGCCACTTCGTGTTGGCACCCTTTTATTCAGTATAAAAGGGTGATCGATGCACGATCTAAAGGGCAGTTAAGTCAACCAACAAGCACGAGCCTACAGAACTTGAAGACTTAGGCATAGATTAGATAGACAAATAAACAAAAGAGATCATCGTCTGTGATAATCTCTTTTCCTTGTAAACACTTTTACCTTATATAGTGGAATCAAAACAGGACGTAGGGCTATTACTCCCACCATCGAGGGCCCGAACCTGTATAAATCTTCGCGTCCCACATGATATTGCTTATCCTATCTTACCTGAGGAATACCCTGAAAGGTCTCACATACAACTCACAAATCTGCATAAGATCGACAAGGGACCCCGAGTCCGAATCGTTGACACATGCCGATTCCCCTTCACCCGTGCATGAAGCGGGTGATCTGGATGAGCACCAGCTCTTCCGCAAGGTCCCTCATCGACCTCCGGGTCCGGACGCCCACCATCTTGCCGAGATGCCCCAACTCGTCGGTGGTCCAGACCGGCGCTTTGGGGGCGGATGACCGGCAGTAGGAGGGGGCCTCCAGGGAATAGGTCACCCCAGAGTCTCAGACCCGGAGATAGAACCATCTCTGGAGCCAATTCTCCCAGTGGTCCTGGGAGGCCACCACCGGGTATTCGTCTACCCGGGCCGGTAGCAGCTCCACCATGATAGAGCCGAAGGCGGACTTCGGCCCTCCCGTCTGATGGTTGTCTCTCAGCCAAATGAAGAGGCCCATCCGTATGAGAGTGTTGGGCGTTAAGTGGTTGAGCACCACCCCATACTCCCGAAGGAACTCCTAGAGCAATGGGTGCACCCGGAGCTAGAGGCCGACCTCCACAAAGGCTTCCAAAATGACCACCTCCCCGGCCAGGGGCCGAGGGGTCATCTCGTCCTCCCGAGGATTCGGACGTCCCCGTCCACGAGGGACACGAGATTCCCCGAAGTGAACTCGCTCGGCCCGAGGAAGTCTGCGGTGACTTGCTCCGGGGGCATCTCGGCGGCTATGGCACGTCCCTTGGGGGCCATTAGTTTGGGTGAGGACCACCAGGCGAGTCCTACTGGGGGATAGGTTTTCGGAAGAGGTTTCGTGCACCAGTGAGGAATGTGGGGCTAGGGTTTTGTTGTGAGCCCTCTGGGCCCCCCGCGGCCCTACTTATAGGGCCTGGTCCGGCCCCTGATGGGTGCCACGTGCCCCTTCGGGGTTGATCCGAGCCGTTGATTTCAAAAGTCGCACGCGAATCGAAGAGGTGCGCGGGAAACGAAGCACCAAAGATCGAAGTACGTGAAGCCATGATGGCCAGCGGTGCAAGCGAATCGAGACTCTCAGGATTAAATGACCGGTGGCGCCATCATTTAATGCGAGGCAAAGGAACCGAAGCGCCCCCGTGCTCCAGAGGTTCCCTTCGGGGGGAGATTTTCCCGGCGATCTAAGCCATCCCCCCCGGGGACCTAGAAGTGTCCCCGGAGGGTATGGGGGGCTACTGTTGGGGGAAATCTCTGACCTGGACGTCCCCCCCTACCGGGCGCAGCCACCCGGTGGCCACGGCCCCGGTAACAGGCATCCCCCTCGTCCTGGGTGCCGCCAACCGGTGGCCACAGTCTCAATAACAAGCATCCCCCTCGCCCCAGGCGCCGCCACCCGGCAGCCACGTCCCTGGTAATGGGCGTCCCACTCGTCCCGGGCGCCGCCACCCGACGACCACGATCCCGGTGAGCGGAGCCCCGAGGGCAGGCGTCCCCTCGCCCCGGGCGCCGCCACCCAACTGTAACATCTAAGTTTTTGCTATCTTTTCTGCTTGCTAGTCAGCATATCTTCTTTGGAATCCCAGATGTCTCAACCCTATTTTGATCTCTTATCTCAAAATCATAATCTTAGGTGTGCCACTACCTTAACTTAAAAAGTTGGCAGCTAAACTTCATCTCCCAAATCATTTTCACTTTTCAGTCCAAAAGTATTTCAGATTAGTCCTTTTCTGAATTATCAAAAGCCCAAAAAGGCTAAAAGTCTCAGATCACCTCCAAATTCTAATCTGATCCAATGATTGTCTTTCTTTCATTTTTCTGAACGTTTTTCCTTCTGAAAGAACTCAAAAATCTCAACCGAAACACTAGTTTCAGCCCCACCAAAAATGTCAAACCCTAATTACCCTATTTTACCCAATTTTCGATTTTTGTCAAAACCATCAGATCTTATCAGATTTTGCCATTTTTCCTGCTGGATGAGTCCAAGTATTTTGGTAACACTCATCTGCAACGTCAGATTGCAGATCAGCCCTCCAGATCTCTAGATTTGCAAATAGGCCCAAATTCCCGAACCTAATTCCTTGCAGATTAGTCCAAACCTTCACAAATCGGCCCAAAACCTCGTAAACTAGTCCCTGGCCCTTTTTCGACCAGAGCTGAGCCCCGCGTGCACGACCACGACCAGAGGTCGTTTCGACCGCAGCTGGTGCCTTTCGCCGTGAACCTTCACCGCCGGCCAGATTCGCCTCCGCCAACGGCCACATCCTACGTGTCCGCATGTGCTCACGTCGCGCCAAGGAACGCCACCGTGGCGATGACCGGAGACCGCCAGCATCACCGTTCGCGTGCGCGTGCCTGCTGCTATCAGAATCTTTGCGCCACTTTGCTGCCATGCCGAGGCTTGCCATTCCGTTGTTTTGCAAATCCAGATATCACGCGATTCCTTCACCTCAGGCAGAGCTTCCGCCATGTCCCAACACACCTCGTTGACTGCTCCAGCGCCAGACGTGTATCCCCGTTCGATTCTCAGCAACTCCCGAGGACCCAACCCCACGGCTATATAAAGCCCCTCGCCCTGTGCGTCACTCCACACCACAGCTCACCAGAAACCCGTAGCATTAGCTCCAGAGCTTGCCATCGTCTTCTTCCCCGATGAGCTATCGGAGGAGCTTTCGCCGCCAGCCCAAATCCCTGCTTCCCCATTCAACCTGAGTTCACCGGTGAGTTCCTCTCATATTCCTGTCCGTTTCCTAGCAATTAATTGAACCCCGGCGAGACCTAGCGCCGGCGATCGCCGAAATTGTCTTTTGCAGTGTCCCCCAATGCCGAGCGATTCAAGCCAAATTGATCTTTGTGCTAGTAGAGAAAGATGATCAGTGAGCTAGGAGAAGTAAGCCCGCAAGATTAGAATCTTCAATTTTGGCCCGAGTGAAGAATCCCCAATTTTGGATTCTGTCAGTTCGCCGGAGAACGCCGCCGAGCTTCTCCAGTGATCCCCTGGTTAAATTGAACACCCGAATAGCTTCCTGTTATCCCCTAGATGTTTCAAAAGCGTGGAATTGAGCTCAAGTGCCGTAGATCGAAAACGCCCAAATCTGTGCCTTCGTCTTCGGCTCCGGCTCCGTTCGCCAGAGTTTGTTTTCCGGCCGATCCAGTGGATGCCACCTTGTCATTTAGCTAGGCCTCAACCCCCTGAGTATTTTACTCCACTAGCCTAAACCCTGAATCGGCCTAGATCAAAAGTTATGATCTTGCCAAGTTTTGTCCAGAACCCTGTCTGTGTCGTGTCGCCACCGTAGTTCATCCACGCCATTCATCACCGTCCGGCCACTTTCTGCCCTTGAGCCTGTTGAGTAATTTGTTCCTGTTATCAACGCCTAACTCCCAGAAAAGTTGTGCATCAATTGGAGCTCTGGGTCAAAAGTTATACCATGCCCTAGTTTCTGGCCATGTCCAGCACTATGTCAGTGCATGTCCACCAGTGGCATTGAATGATTTAGACCTGTTACATTTGAGCAATTGAAATACCACTTTGTCCACTAAGCCTTTGGAGCCATGTTCTACAATATTCCCTACTGTCACATCTCCAGAAAACAGACCGAGGACCAACTTAGGGCTATGTCTAGCCATGAACCGAATGTCAGCCCTTCGACATTCAAGTCCTTTTGAGCCTATCTCTTCAATCAACACCAAGTGACCTTGTCCAAACCTTTTCCCCTGCATACATGATATAATTAATTATTATTTTCTAGTACTTGTGTGCTTATATGGTGTGTATGTATTGTTTGTGTCCGCCGTGGAACCAGAAGTTGAAGGAGCGGAAGAGATCTTCGAGGAATCATCTGAGCAGCTAGACCCATCACTGCAAGGCAAGTCTCAAACCCTTGATCATGTCTAGCCTAATATTTTGAAATAAAGTATGTTAACCGTTTTCAAGTATATGCATGCCTTAGATTCAAATAAGAGCTATGTTCCAATGAGATGGTAGATATGACCTAAATAATTGTAAAGCCCCTTTTGTGATTGATTATCCATACACCCTTGTCACCCTAGAATATCATGCTTAGGCTATGCTATACTCAAGATTATATGTTAAATGTTGAATGGTCACATATGAGAAAAGCATGTTCAAAACCCCTTTTGTGAAAGAAAATGTGATTGGAATCGATAGTGAGGATGGTTTGATTGGATGGTGCTGTGTGCGCACTGGGAATGTGAAAGACTCCTCACTAAAGATTCATAAGGACTAGAACCTTGTGTTGTACTTCTATGCGCCATGAAAAACGTACCAACCACTTGCCCGGTTATGGGACGGGCGCAACTTAGTAGCTTTCTCAGTATTAGCTTTTCCCTGCAATGGTTGTCGGTCTGGTTTCTTGCGAGGAACTGGTGGGCCAGTAAGGGCCGTGAGTGATGTGAGTTCAGAAAAATTATGAGAGGAAAATGTGGAGAGAAGGAAGACGCCCTATGCCAGATTAAGTCGTGCGCAGCTGTAATCAAAAGAGGCTATGTGTCTTGCGAGAACATCGACCCAGGCTAGGAAGTAAGGCAGTGGGGAGGACCCACAACAGTACTTGAGACTTAACTGTCTATTTACCGGGCAGGGAATTGTTAATACTAGGACTGTAAACTGTTGTGTCATCTCGGCCTTGTCACATGCGCAAAATTCGCATGGAGAGGTACCGACTTGAAAGCCGAATGATCGGTGGATTAAGGTGGTACACCTTTGCAAAGTATAAAAAGTATCGGATACTCTGAGCTCCCAGGTTATGGAGTCTGCGCGCGGTGGATTCTATCCGCGTTGATGCAGCACAAGTAGCTTTTGGAAAGTTTTTCACATAACATTTTCTGAAAATCTAACTTAGGGTTTCAAAAGCCCCACTTTTGAAAATAAAGATCTTTTCTTCAAAACTGAGTGCGAAAATCTATTCTATTTATATATATAAGCCAAAGAGCCACTCTTTGAGAATTTCCCCCTCATCTATATATAACTGCATTCTTATTTGGGACTTGTTGAGCACCATGTGGATAATGTACTCACCCTTGCTTTTACAAACAAAATTTAGAAGAAGGATTCATTGACCCTGAGTCCTACGGCCTTGAACCCAACATGGAACAAGAAGAAGAAACTGCCCCAGAAGACCCAGCTTGTTAGAGGGCCACATACCAAGTGGAGTCCGATGTGAAGAAGGCCCGTGCAACACCACTGCAGTTGAAGATCAAGACTGATGAAGTCCTTTTGCTTACTATTGTTGTTTCATTTTGTGCCGACCTTTGTGTCGAAAACTCCTTAATTTTGTATCAACATTTAAGTGTGTCATTTTGGCGCTAAGTTATTGTAAGGTTGGTCCCTGTGATCAGCACTTGTTTTTAATTACTCGCATTTTTATATAATGCATCTTGTTGTTTTGAGCTGCAATGTACCATTTCTGAGTGCAACCCACCTGGGCGGTTGCCACCGGATTCCTCAAATGAGGGTCCCACAGAATCTGGTATCAGAGCAAAGGCTCGACTGTAGATCGTGACCCTTAGATAGACTTTGGCATCCCTAGAAGAAAAAAAAAATTCACTAGTTCTTTGACAAAAATTTGTTTATGAAAACCTATTTTCCTTAAGAAAAATGTTATTTTTGATTATTTGAAAAAGGCTTTAGACTTCTCTTTAAACTCATAGGTGCCTTTCGTTCTGTCTTCAGATGGCTTCCAGCAAGAGATACCTTCATGGTGACGAGCTTGGATCATGGGCGCTGTTGTTGTGGATGATGCTGCAATTTCTTGGAGCACGGGATAGTCAGAGGCCAGTATACTGTGTCTGGCAAGATGAGATCAATGGACGACCCATCGGTTGTCGGGCTTCAGTGATCGTCTATGAGATTCCCGAGCATGGGAGAGGCTCAGTAAGACGTCAAGCCCACAGAGAAGAAGAAGATGCTATCTTAGACGCTGCTCGTCGTGCCGTAGGTACCGTCCGGCAGTTGTACAGCGACTACCTTTCAGATTCCCCCTACCGTTTCGTGCCTTACCAGGTCCCCGGATCAGAGTACCGAGTTGTTCTTTCGTCCAGCGACCGAGAGGACGTTATTCTGACAAAGACCCGAGACGTCATTCGTGCTTCAGAGATTGGATACACCCGCCTACTTTGAGACTACGAGCGTGTTCGCGATGACCGCCATTACCTTGAGGGCATGCTTATGAGGGCTCGCGCAAGTCTCCAAGAGAAGGAGAAGCAAATTCAAGAGTTAGCTGAATCAAGTGGAGAGAAGGATCTTGAAGCTTCAGAGTCAGTTGTCAAGAAGAGTTGCCCAAAGTTAAAGATCACCGCTCGCAAGAGAGTAGGAAACTTAAAGGAGTATTTCAGCGGTTTCACGCTTGCGTCAAGCGGCATAGTTATCAATGGTCAGACGATCGAGCTTCCCTACACCGCGGAGAAGAAGGAGACCCCTGAAGAAAAAGGAAAGGAGATTGCCAATGACGACAAGGATGATGATCCGATGGATGCAGATGATGATGAGGAGGAGGATCCCGAGGAGGTAGAGCCTTGTGATTCTTCCGATGCTGAGGAGTGACCGCAGACTTCCTTTGATTTGACCTTTTGTGCCTGACCCAACCGACGTTAGATTTCCTTTTGTTGTAGCAGTTGTTTTAGTTTGGTTGATGTATGCTGGATGTTAGATGAGCTCTGTAAGCCGATGAGGCTAAAAGCTTTGTACCTTCTGAAAAGCTGATTTATGAAAAAGTCATTTTGCATATCCTTATTCTTACCACTTGAGTTAATGCCAGCATTCTGCTAGCATCCCTGTGCGTGATTCTTTCCGAATCAGTGTCTCTATTCTCAACCTCCTGTTTGAGTAGGATGGTTAACACGCGTGCAAGACCCCAAGAAAGAGAACTCGAGGGAAATCCCAGTAATGCAAGGGCTACACCTAGAACAAGAGGCCGTACTAACCCTGACAGACCAGGATCTTCTTCGACGATGCCACAACGAGGTGACATCAATGACGTGTTGTTATGGATGGAGCGAAACTGACAAGAGTCAGCAACTGTGCAGAATCAGATCTTAGGACAGTTGATGCAACACATAGCATCTGGACAAGCTGAGGGATCCGCAACTGGTGCGAAACTGACTGACTTTCAGAAAACACGTCCCCCAACCTTTTCAAGTACAGAGGACCCCATCGTGGCCGATGACTGGCTAAGAGATGTAGAAAGGAAGTTGAACACCGTTAGGTGCAGCGACGAAGAGAAACTTTTGTACAGATCAAATCAACTAGCTGGACCCGCTGCTGCTTGGTGGGAAAACTACCAGACTGTACACTCCAACAAGGATTCAATCACTTGGAACAAGTTTAAGGAAGAATTCCACAAGTACCACGTTCCGAAAGGCGTTGTTCAAGCAAAACGCCGAGAGTTCGTGAATTTGCGACAAGGAAACAGGACCGTCAAACAGTACCTGCATGAATACATTCAACTGGCAAGGTATGCCCCTAAAGACATTGCAACGGAGGAGAGAAAGATCGACAAATTTTGCGAAGGACTGCAAAACTCCTTGCAATACCAGCTGTCATCTCATGAGTTTACGGACTTCCACGTCCTGATAAACCGACTGCTTAAAATGGAGGAAAAGAGGGGAGTAATCGAGGAAGACCGAAAGAGGAAGGCTTTGCCCAACTCTTATCAAGGAAGTGCTAGCCGAGGAAGACCGACGCCTGCTTACCGGCCAGCCTTCAGATCGCCACAAAGACCCCAAAGGCCTGCGCCTACTGTAATACCACAGTGTACCAGATGTAGAGGAAACCATTTCTTGAAGGATTGTCCTGTGAAGAATGAAGAATGCTTTCATTGTGGAAGGAAGGGACATCGCAGGAACACTTGTCTACTACAACACTTACCATCCAACGTTGCCCGAGCACAAGCTGCAAGACCCCCTGTTCCAACCCAAGGCTTCGCCAGAAGTGCTCCACTCTCTAGAGGAGGAAGATTCCAGAATGGCCGACGGAGAGGAATGCCTATTGCAGGTCGCGGAAGACTCAACTATGCATCTGCCATTGAAGCGGGAGAAGCATCCGATGTGGTGATCGGTAGGATCTTCATTCACTCTAAACTTTCAGTTGCATTATTTGACCCTGGTGCTACTCATTCATTTGTGTCAAGATCTTTCATGCTCAGAAATAAGTTACCAGTATCTGCATTAGAGTCCCCTATTTTAATCCAATCCCCTGGGGCTCGGATGCCTGTCAACTCTATCTGTAGACATATCGCCTTTAGTATTGGCAATTTAGGATTCCTAGCAAACCTGCTAGTTTTGGACCTTCAAGGATTAGATGTCATCCTTGGAATGCACTGGTTAGCAAAGCATAAAGGTCAGATGGACTGTGAGAAGAAAGCAATAACCCTGACGAATACTGAAGGAAAACAAGTTACATTCCACGCAGAAAGATCAATAGTGAACAACCGAGTATGCAGTTTAAACAGCTTAGAAGGAGTTGAGTTTGAAGGAGTCCCAATAGTAAACAAATACCCAGAAGTTTTTCCCGAAGAGCTTCCTGGAATGCCACCAGATCGGGACATTGACTTCTCAATCAAGTTAAAACCCAGATCTGCTCCTGATGCAAGAAAGCTTGCACGTATGACAAGTGAAGAACAAGAAGAATTAAGAAAGAAAGTGGAAGAATTGGAAAGAAAGGGATTTGTTAGAACAAGTTCCTCACCCTGGGGAGCCCCTGTGTTATTCGCTAAAAAGAAAGACGGCAATCTACGACTTTGTGTCGATGTAACATCCTGAGTTTTGGGGTGAAAAGTTCTTTCTTAAAAGTCATGCATGCATATGTCTCTTCTAGATCAACCAAATCAGCCTCAGCTTTATTCTGTTCTAGCCCTAAAATCTCCAAAATCTATCCTGTGACCTCAAATCAAGATCAGATTGTTCAGATGTGATCTATCAGTTACTCTAAACTTAGAAGTCTTCAGAAGCCAGATTCAATTCCATCTCTAAATCCCAGATTTATCAACTCCATTCTGTTTCCGAAAATAGAATATCTTATATTACCCAAATACCCTAAGTTTCAGAAATCCAGATTTAATCCAAATCTTGACCAAGTTCAGACCAAATTATTCTTGGATTATGATCAAGGGTATGCCAATACCTTAATCTAAAAAGTTGACAGCCAGATTTCATCATCTAAACCTTTTTCGCAAATCAGTCCAAGAGTTATTTCAAATTAGTCCTTATCTGATGTCTGAAAACCCAAAAAGACTAAAATCTCCAGATTAACTCCAAATTCAAAATTTCTTCGGCAAATCTTCTCAAAATGCTATTTGACACCAGTTTCTCTTCGGTGCAGATTTCAAAATCAAATCCTAAATGCCAGAATTCAAAATCGACAAAACTCAAATCTTACTTTACCCTAATTTACCCTATTTTCAGTTTGTATCAAAAATTATTCAAATGTGTCAAATCTTATCAACTATCTTTGCCAAATGTTTTGCTGAATATATCTACCAGATTAGTGAAAGCAAATTCAGTTTAAACCTTCCAGAATTCCAGATTTACATTTCAGCCCAAATCAAGAATCTAAAACTGCAAATCAGCCCTATTTCGACCAGAGCAGCAGCAACTGTACACACGACCAGTACTCGCCGTGTTTTGCTTCCTTTTTGCGCCGTGCACGTTCGCCGCCGGCCAAGCCTCGCCTCAGCCGTCACCGTGGCAGCACCGCTGCAACGTCGACGACCAACGCCTGCTCCCGCGCGCGACCAGCAGTGACTGTTGTCAGCATCTTCTTGCCACGTTGCTTGCCTTGCCAGCCGTTGTCGCCACCGCTTTGCACCGCCCGACATGATTGAGTCCCAATGTAGCAACAGCTTTGCCTCGCCAGTGTGCCGTCGCGTCACCGTTCGCCGTTGTTACATCTGCGCCCGGCAACTCATGTCAACTGACACCAAATTCAATGCTATTCCCTCCTTGCAAGCTACGCCCACTGCTCTATTTAAGCAGCCATACCCTGTATCATCTCCTCTTCACCAGAACTTAACCAAAATTCCGATTCACCACAGCTGCAGTCGTCTTCTCCGGCGAGCTGTCGAGGAAGCTCACGGTGCCAGCACTCTACAGATCATCCCCTGCCATATTAACAACATCAGTGAGTTTCCCTACTCATCCTCTCTATGTGATATCATTTAATTGCTCCCCGGTGACCTCTAACGCCGGCGATCACCGGAAATTGCCGTTTGCCCTGTTTCTGTAATGTGGCTCAATCCAGTACAAATTAGCTTTCGATTTTGTAAACAAAATTGATCAGTAAGCTAATTCAAGCAAGCCTGTGTAATTAGATTTCCAGTTTGAGCAAGAATCGAAGTTTTTCCCTAACCCAAGCTTCACCAGAAACCGGCGATCGTCGCCAGGCTTCTCCGGTGATCCTCCGGTCAATTTGATGTTACCAGAAGCTTTCTTATACCTCCTAGATACTCTCCAAGCAAGGAATTAAGTTCTCTCGGCCTGTAGCAGAAACCCCCAAATGGCAGTGTTCTTCTCTGGCGCCGATCACCGGAAAAGTTTTCCCAGCCGTTTCAGCCCAAATCACTTTGTCTTTTAGATGTGCCTTAGCCTCCTGAGCACTTTTGTCTTCTAGCACGACACCTAAATCAGCCTAGATCAAAAGATATAGCCATGCCAAGCTCTTGTCCAGAACTGCTCCAGTGCAGCCTGTTCACCTCAGTTCATCACTGAATTTCATCACTTTCCAGCCATTTCTTGCCCTAGATTCTGTTGACTTAATTGTTCCTGTTATCCTTGCCTACCTCCTAGACAAAGTGGTGCATCATTTAGAGCTCTAGATCAAAAGTTATGCCAATCCCTAGTTTCTGGTCATGTCAAGATCTATGCCAGACTATGTCAGTCAGTGGCATTAGCCCTTTTCACTCCCTTCCAGATGCGCATTTTGGGCATGACTTTGTCCCTTAGATTCCTGAGGTTGTGATCAGCATTTTCTTCTTCTATCACAACTTGATTTGAGCCCTTGAATTATATTTGGCGCTAAACCCTAATTTTTGACACTGTCTCAGTGCATGACAGCCAATGGCATTGGCCTTGTTTACCCACTTCTGAGTGTGCATTTTGAAAGCCACTTTGTCCACTGAATTTGTAGAGTTATGATCTACATTTTCTCCTACTGTCATGACTTGAGATAAGCTCTCTAGTTTTCCTTGAAGTTATGTCAGAACCTTGATCCGAATGTCAATCTGCTGACATTCGCTGTTTTTGATCAAACCAACCACAAAACTGATGTTCTTATTGTAACCTTGAGATCCTAAGAGCATCTAACATCCATTCTTAGACAATTCCTTGAAACCCTAGAATCTTGACTCAGTTCAGCTTGCAATCTCAATTATCTCCAGTATTGTTCAGTCACTGTTGTAAAGCATATCTGCATATAGATCATAAATCATTTTAATATATAAGTAATATTTGTGTGTATTGTTTGTTTGTCGCCAAGCAGATCCAGAAATCAAGTTCGAGGACTTCGCTGTTGACCCGTCATCAACTGCTGTTTCTTACGACGCGGAGGGCAAGTCATATCCTTGGTCATCTTGAACCTATATTTTAAATGTTGCTAAAACATAACCTTGAATATAGATAATATTGCATGAGAAAGATTGAGAATGGTTGATTTATGAATTGGCAGTACTAGACTGGTTATCTGTGAAATGTGAAATAAACAAGTTTTGAGCCATGAACTATTATATGTATTTATATACTTATATTCATGAAATAAAACCCCTAGCCGTGACCAGAAAATGGTATGGAATGGCGGTAGCACTGGAGGTGCTAAACTGCGAAGGAATGCAGGCACTGAAGGTGCAAGGTTGTGGATGGTCTGGTCACTGGCATATAAGGACTAGAACCTTGTGTTGTGCGTCTAGTGGCATGAACAGTGTGCTAACCGCAAGCCTGGTATGGGACAGGCCTGAACAAGTACTTATGTGGATCGCACATGACACCCCTGCTGGAATTGTGTAGTGAAGCACGGAAAACACGGAGTACGGCTCCCACACATATCACTGAAGGTGATCTCGCACGTTGATCCAGTAATGGAAATATATGTAGGGGTGGAGGTTATGATACAGCCTACCACAACTGTGTTTCGCGGAGAGCCACAGGGTCGGGGGTGAATTGTGAGTGATACATAACAAAAGTTCTTGTTATTTCCACCTTGCCGCTCACAATATGAAGTGAGTCAGGGGTCCAATCATTTTGTTATGATAGGAAAGGCTTGAAAGTGGAATATCTTGCGGGTAAATTGGTACCTCTCTGCAGAGTTAAAAACGTATTCGAATACTCCGAGCTCCCGGGTTTATAGGAGTCTACTGCGGTGGATTAAATCCACGGGGTGTGACACAAGTATATTTTTCTAAATAAAATATGTTTAATCAAGATTACCCAAATGACATGTGTTGTCATGATAAGGAGTGCTGCCGTGGGCTGTCGTGTGTCGACGTGTCGCGGTAGTGCTATAATCTAGTGAACATGAATGATGATGTTATATTATGAAAGGTGCTGCCATGAGATGAGGTATGAAAGAAAAAGGTTATTTTACAAATATCCATAATTCTTGACTAGTCTAGGTTCATATCATCACTACTATATGTATCTACTCTTACCTATGACTTGCTGAGTACGTAAGTGCTCACCCTTGCAACATTCAACTCAATAGATGGAGCCTACCTTGATCAAGATGATGGCATGGAGTACTTCGTGGATCCAGAAGGAGGAGAATCAGTTCCGCCAGAGCCCTGAAGTGTGTTGTTCTGCCGTCAACTTCTTTTGTGGGAGGGTCACCTATCTTCTGCTGTGTAGATGTTATTTTGCTAAACCATGTATGCCGTAAAGGCATTGTAATCTTCTTATGTAATATCAAGGCCAGCAGGCCACACTGCTTAAATATTTTGTAAGTTACTCTGTTGCAATGTGATATACTCCTGTGCTTGACTTATCCTGGGAAGTCAAGGGTATGTGTATGCTATGCATATATGGGACTAGCTGCAGCGAGCTAGGTCTCTACAGGAGTAGTCGTAGTCCCAGTTTCGGGGCGCGACAGTCGACTACCGAAAACTGAATGATATGACGATCAAGAACAAGTACCCTTTACCAAGGATCGATGATCTCTTTGATCAATTAAGAGGAGCAAAGATATTTTCAAGGATCGACCTGAGGTCTGGATACCACCAACTGAAGATTTGAGAGCAAGATATTCCAAAGACTGCATTCATAACGAGATATGGATTGCATGAGTTTACCGTAGTGCCGTTTGGTTTAATGAATGCACCAGCAGTGTTCATGAATCTAATGAACAAAGTTCTCATGGAATTTCTAGACAAGTTTGTCATTGTGTTTGTCGATGACATTCTCATCTTTTCAGAATCAGAGGAAAAGCACGCACAACATCTTCGGATGGTGCTGGAAAAGTTAGTAGAACATCAGTTGTATGCCAAGTTTGATAAGTGTGCCTTTTGGTTAAAAGAAATCTCATTCTTAGGCCACATTATCTCTGGCAAAGGAATCTCCATGGATCCATCAAAAATTCAGGCTATCATGGAATGGAAACAATCGGAAACAATAACTGAAGTAAGAAGTTTCCTAGGATTAGCCGGATATTACTGGAGATTTGTCAAAGGATTCTCCAAGATTACAAAACCACTCACCAGACTACTAAAGAAAGATGCCCCATTCGACTGGACAGAAGGATGTGAAAAGAGCTTTGAGGAACTGAAGAGGATATTAACAACCGCACCCGTTCTTACGTTGCCAGATAACAAAAAGGATTTTGAAGTTTATTGTGATGCGTCAAAGCAAGGACTAGGTTGTGTCCTTATGCAAGAAGGAAGAGTCGTAGCTTATGCATTGAGACAGTTGCAACCACATGAGGAGAACTATCCAACTCATGATTTGGACTTGGCCGCCGTTGTTCATGCGCTAAAGATTTGGCGACACTATCTACTTGGAAATAGATGTGAAATCTACACGGACCACAAGAGTTTGAAATACATCTACACCCAACAAGACTTGAACATGAGACAGCGAAGGTGGTTAGTGTTGCATCTAGGCCTTTTATGCCTAACCCTGATGTGTTTTGATGGATGATGATAATAAGTATTTTTGGACTAACTATGTGTTTGAGTTAGTGTTACAGATTTCAGACAACCGCACAAAAAGCGAGGGCTGGTGATCAAAATGTTGAAGTTCAATTTAAGTCGTTCAAAAGCATAAGAAGACGCAAAAAGAAATTGTTTTTGCTGGACTAAACTGATGCATCGAGGTATGTTGTAGTTCTAGGTTTACCGATCTCAGGGTGCATGAAGATCGATCGGTTTAAGGATTTTATTCTTAGTTTAAACCGTACTATAAAGAGGGGACGCAAGTTCTCTCTACATCTCCTATTATACCGAGAAAAATCTAGGTCAATGCACGCATATCATTATCTGTGGTTTTTCGACAATTTGTTTTGATGTATTGAATTTTGTCAACAGTTGAGGTTTTTACTTCTTGAGAAAGATCTGAAAAGATCTAATTTTTGTTGCTGTTGTCAAAAATGTTCTTCTCGAAAATATCTTCAAAACAAAACTGAAATCATTTGAATCAGATCTCTGGATTTTGAGCTTTCTCTGTTTTCATCCAGACTGACTGTCATTGTTCATAACTGACTGTCAGTATGAATGTCAGTTTGATAAACTGACTAATCTCCAGAGAGTATGTTTTTGTTGAGCTGATTTTTCTTTAGTAGACTGACTGTCAGTGTTGGTAACTGACTGTCAGTATGAATGTCAGTTAGTGCAAACTGACAAATCTCCAGAGAGCATGTTTTTCTGTCTCAGATTTTTTTTTGTACTAAACTGACTGTCAGTATGAGTATACTGACTGTCAGTGTGGGTTTCGACCACAGAGAGTTTTTGAGTTGGTTTTTATTCTGTCTTTCTCTGTGTTACTGAAACTGAGACTGACTGTCAGTTTGACACACTGACTGTCAGTTTGGTCAGTAAATTTTTGCTGTTATCTGCTTCAACGGTTATAAAGTTTTTAGCCGTTGCTTTTCACTGTTGATTTTGTGGACACTTACTGTCAGTCTTTGTAACTGACTGTCAGTATGGACTGTTTCTTTTTTACCGTTTTAGTCCACAACGTTCGAGCTGTTGTGATCCTATTTTTACTCTTTCTGGTGATACACTAGACTGACTGTCAGTTTGTGAAACTGACTGTCAGTCTTGGTTACTATTTTTCAGCTCGAGCACAAACGGCTCTTTTGACCACGAAGGCTATAAATAGAGGTGTTGAGCTGCTGTTTTAACACAAGAAAACACAACAACACAGCCTTTCATACTTTCTCACTAGTGCTTCTTCGTTTTACTTAAAACTTGATCTTTTGATCGAGTTGTGAGAGTATTAGCCACATCGAGCATATTGTTCTTGCATTCCCATTTCTAGATATTTTCTCGGTGTGCATTGGAGGTCTAGAGTAGACCTTGCTTCTTATTACTCTTGGTGAGCGCCCTCACCTAGACGGTTCGGAGGCGGAAATCGCTGATCTCTCCAAATCGGAGATTGTCGGAGAGACGCGATTACTTGTAAAAGGCTTGGTGCTCACCTTTCCGGAGGGGACAAGGAGCAACCTTAGTAGATAGTGTCCTGTGTGGATACTGAAGCTATACTCAAGGACTGAGTGCTTCAACGAGGACTAGTGGAGACTGGGCGTGTCTCCGATACCTCGGGATATATCGGTTTCAATCTCTTATCTTTTACTATTACTTGCTTTACCTTAATTTGGATTTTCATTTGCAAAAACAAATTTTCAAAGTCTCCTATTCACCCCCTCCCCCTCTAGTCGACATCCTGATCCAACACGTGGTATCAGAGCATTGGTCTCTCATTTATAAGCTTCACCGCTTAGAGAGAGGATGTCGTCTACTGATGGCTTTAATCTGGGTCATACTAGCCGTGCGCCTATCTTTGATGGGACTAACTATCCCTACTGGAAAGTGCGTATGTCTGTATTTCTAGAAGCCATGGGATTGGATGTCTGGTTGATTGTTAAAGTTGGTTTTTCTCCTCCGGATGATCTGGAAAGCTATACTGAAGATGATAAGAGAAAACAACATCTGAATGCTCGTGCTTTAAATGCTTTATTTACTGGTTTATCTCTAAATGAATTTAATCGTGTAAGCAATTTGAATACTGCTCACAAAGTTTGGAAAACTTTAGAAGAAATATATGAAGGAACTACTAAAGTAAAAGAGGCTAAACTTTTAATGGTTAGACAAAAGTATGAAACTTTCAAAATGTCTTCTTCTGAATCTGTTGATTCCATGTTTACTAGATTGAATAATATTGTGAATGAACTTAAAGGTCTTGATGTTATCTTTACTGATCTGGAAATTGTCAGAAAAATGCTTCGAGCTCTCCCAGAAAGCTTTGACACTCTTGTAACAGTTTTGACAAACTCCGATCTTTCTACAACTTCACCGACTGATCTCTATGGAAATTTGATTACCCATGAAATGCACAAAAAGGAGAAGAAGGAATTGAACGAAACCTCTGATACAAAGAAAAAGACGGAGGCTTTCAAAGCAAATTCCAAGGACGGCACAAGTGAATGTTCCTCCGATGAAGACTTGGCTCTCTTGGTAAGAAATACTCAACGTCTTCTTCGCAGGTTACACAAGAAGGGAGTAAGCATCGACACTCGTCCAAAAGGTTCAAGACCAACAAACTTCAAAGATGTGATATGCTATGAATGTCATGAAAAAGGACATATAGCATCAAGATGTCCGAACAAGAACAAATCTACGGATAAAAAGAAGAAGAACTTCAAGAAGAAGTTTAACACTCCTAAAAAGGCATGCTTTGGCGAATGGATGTCTGGAGGTGAGAATTCCGACTCCGACTCTGATGATGAGAGATGTACAAAGAAATTAGCCGGAATTGCCCTCAAAAATTCATCAAGCTCTCCAGTTTGCCTTATGGCAAAAAGGAATGAAAAGGTAACTTCTTTTGATCCCTCCTATGATGATCTAGTTGAAATGCTAAATGAAATCAATGAGGCATGTGGCAAAACTAAAAGAAAATATAAGACCCTTAAGGAAGAATTTTTAACTCTTTCTGATCAACACTCTGAATTAAAGGAATCCTATGAAAATGCTCTTATGAAAGATGTCTCAAATTTGTCTTGTAAAGCTAGCATTGGTACTTCTTGTGATGATATTGATAATTTTCAACTAGATATACCATGCGCTTCAAATGAATCCATTCTCTGTGAAAATAATAAACTTAAATCTCAAGTTAAAAAATTAGAAAAAGGGTTAGAAAATAGCTATAAAGGTAAAATATCTCTTGACCTAATTTTAGGTAGTCAAAGATGCACCTTTAGAAAAGAAGGTCTAGGATATTTTCCTAAGAAAGATAAAAAGATAAAAATTAGAACTGTTTTTACAAAAGCATGTAACCTGTTTTGTCATAAATGCCATGAAGTAGGTCATTCACATGATTCATGCCCTCTTATGACATCTGCATATTTTGATGCTTGTTACATGCTAAAACAGTCAAAGAAAGGTTATGCTATTGCAAAGTATGTTGGTGCACCAATGATGAACAAAAGAAAAAAATCTATTTGGGTGCCCAAAACTTTGATCGCTAATATTAAAGGACCCAGAAGTGTTTGGGTACCAAAATCAACTTAAATTCTTTCGCAGGTAAACTACAAAAATGGTGGACGTCATTGGGTGCTTGATAGCGGATGCTCCGAGCACATGACCGGAAACGCCAAACTGTTCACCACAATCAAAGACAATTCCGACGAACATCAAAAGATCACCTTTGGAAATAATCGTCAAGGAAGCGTGACAGGTTTGGGTAAAGTTGCCATTTCAAATGATTTAACAATTTCAAATGTTCTTTTGGTTGAATCTTTGAATTTTAATTTGCTTTCAGTTGCACAAATTTGTGATCTTGGTTTCCGCTGTATCTTTTATCCAAATGAAGTTTTGGTTGAAAATTTAAAAGACAATTCTTTGATTTTTAAAGGTTTTCGTCATGAAAATTTATATCTAGTTGATTTCTCTTCAAAAGATGCATCTCTTGCAACATGTCTTGTCTCACAAACATCTAAAGGATGGTTATGGCATCGGAGACTTGCTCATGTTGGAATGCATCAACTTAAAAAGCTTTTCAAACGTAATTTAGTTATTGGCTTAAAGGATGTGGTCTTTGAAAAGGATAAACCTTGTAGCGCTTGTCAAGCAGGCAAGCAAATAGCTACCACACATCCAACTAAGCGAATACTTTCTACAAGCAAACCTTTGGAACTTTTGCATTTGGATTTATTTGGACCTTCAGAGTTCCAAAGTATTGGGGGAAATAGTTATTGCTTTGTTATTGTTGATGATTTCACTCGTTTTACTTGGGTTTTCTTTATTTCTCAAAAATCTGAAACCCCCGATGTTTTCAAAAGTTTTGCAAAATGTGTTTCTAATGAATTCGAATTATCCATCAAGAAAATCCGTAGTGATCATGGTGGAGAGTTCGTTAATTCAACTTTATTTGATTTTTGCGACTCTCTTGGAATCAAACATGAATTTTCCACATCCTACACTCCACAGCAAAATGGAGTTGTTGAAAGGAAAAATCGAACATTAATAGAGATGGCAAGAACCATGTTATGTGAGTATAATACTCCTATTCGCTTCTGGGCAGAAGCAGTTCACACAGCTTGCTATTCTATTAATCGACTCTATTTGCATCCTCTTTTGAACTTGACACCTTATGAACTTCTTTTTGGAAGAAAACCAAATATTTCATATTTTCGTGTTTTTGGTTGTAAATGTTACATCTTAAGAAAAAGAAACTTTGGTGGAAAATTTCAAAGAAAAGTTGATGAGGGTTTTCTAGTTGGTTATTCTACCACTAGCAAAGCCTATCGTGTTTTCAACAAAACGTCTAGTTGTATTGAGGAATCTTGCGATATTGAGTTTGATGAATCTAATAACTCGCAAGAAGAGCAAGCTGTTCATGACACTTCAGGTGAAATTCAAGAACCTTTGAAAGAACTTACCATTGAAGAAGCTGAGGAAGTTGATCTAGATAATGATGGAAGTGAAGACAACAATGAACAACCTGGACCTGCTGTGCAAGTTGAGTCTACTGCAGAAGAAGCAGCACAAGAAGAAGCGCCAAGCCAGCATAGAACAATTATCAAGGATCACCCTTTGAACCAAGTTCTGGGTGATATTAGTAAGGGTGTTCTAACTCGATCTCGTATTGCTTCGTTTTGTGAACATCATTCATTTGTTTCTTCTTTAGAACCTACATGTGTTAGTGAAGCTCTAGATGATCCTGACTGGGTAAATGCTATGCATGATGAATTAAATAATTTTACTAGAAATAAAGTCTGGAACTTAGTAGAAAGACCTAAGGATCATAATGTCATTGGAACAAAATGGGTTTTCAGAAATAAGCAAGATGAAAATGGACTAGTAATTAGAAACAAGGCTCGTCTTGTTGCTCAAGGTTTCACTCAAGTCGAAGGTTTAGATTTTAGTGAAACTTTTGCTCCTGTGGCGAGACTTGAAGCAATTAGAATTCTTCTTGCTTATGCTTCTCATTTTAACATTAAACTTTTTCAAATGGATGTTAAAAGTGCTTTTCTAAATGGTGAAATTTCAGAACTTGTATTTGTAGAGCAACCTCCCGGGTTTGAAGATCTAAAATTTCCAAACCATGTTTTTAGACTAACAAAAGCTTTGTATGGCCTCAAACAAGCTCCTCGAGCTTGGTATGAACGCCTTAGAGATTTTCTTCTTTCTAAAGGTTTTAAAACTAGGAAGGTTGACACAACTCTGTTCACCAAGAAAATAGATGATGATTTATTTATTTGCCAAATTTATGTGGATGACATAATTTTTGGATCTACTAATGAATATTTTTGTCAAGAATTTGGAGATATGATGTCTAGGGAGTTCGAGATGTCCATGATTGGTGAGCTGAGCTTCTTCCTTGGACTTCAAATCAAGCAACTCAAGAACGGTACGTTCGTGAGTCAAACAAAGTACGTGAAGGACCTGCTCAAGCGCTTTGGGATGGAAGAAGCTAAGGCTATCAAGACCCCCATGGCTACAAATGGACACCTCGACATGGACCGAAATTCAAAATCAGTAGATTCTAAACTCTATAGGTCTATGATTGGTAGTCTTTTATATCTTACAGCATCTAGGCCTGATATTATGTTTAGTGTGTGTTTATGTGCTAGATTTCAGTCAGAACCTAAGGAATGTCATTTAACTGCTCTTAAAAGAATTCTTAGGTATTTAAAATGTTATCCCAGTTTAGGCCTTTGGTACCCTAAAGATGCAAATTTTGAATTAATTGGGTATTCTGATTCTGATTATGCTGGGTGTAAGATTGATCGAAAGAGCACATCTGGTAGCTGTCAGCTGTTGGGGAGATCATTAGTATCATGGTCATCTAGGAAGCAAAATTCAGTTGCTCTCTCAACAGCTGAAGCTGAATACGTGTCTGCAGGTAGTTGTTGTGCTCAATTATTATGGATGAAACAGACATTTTTGGATTATGGAATTAAATTTGATAAAGTGCCACTTCTATGTGATAATGAAAGTGCCATTAAAATTGCTAATAATCCGGTTCAACATTCTAGAACTAAGCATATTGAAATACGGCACCATTTCATAAGAGATCATGTGGCAAAAGGAGATATTGATCTTAGTCATGTAAGAACAGATCTTCAACTAGCAGATATCTTCACCAAACCACTAGATGAATCCAGGTTTTGCTTTCTTAGAGGTGAACTAAATATTATAGATGTTTCAAATGCTAGTTGATAAAGTGATATTTTTATTAACTTCATCATACTATTGATTGCTTATCTTGATTAATGAAGTGTAATATACATATATATATATATATATATATATATATATATATATTTTATTATTAAATATTTTCTCCCTTAGAGCTCTCTCCTGGTCGAAGTCATAACTGACAGTCAGTATAGTGTTGTTTCTTGGTCGTAGGGTTCTGATCGTTTTGAAGTCTCACACTGACTGTCAGTATTCAACACTGACTGTCAGTCTCAGCACTTGATTTTATTGGACTGACATTTAGTGTACCACACTGACTGTCAGTTTTTAAAATTCAGTGACTAGACTGACAGTCAGTTTGTGAAACTGACTGTCAGTTTGGGTCCTTAAAACCCTAAACCGAGCTTTCTTTTTATCTTCTTCGGCCGCCGTTTTCTTTTTCCATCGCCGTCGCCGTCGCCGTTGCTCCTCCTCATCGCCGTCGTCTCGTCGTCCTTCTCCCGCAGTGAGCTCTCTCTCTCTCCTCCTTCTTCTTCTTCTTCTTCTTCTTTATTTTCTTCTCTTTAATTCTTTCTTTTCTTTCTACTAATCCGAAATTGCTTTTCTTTTTTTTTTCATGATCTGCAATAGCACTGTATCTTCACAATCTTTGCACTAATTCCCTCTCAAATCCCCACAAAAACTCGCCATTTCTCAGTTCGCTGTTCTAGGTTGGAACTGACAGTCAGTTACACAAACTGACTGTCAGCATCAGGTTCTAACTGACTGTCAGTTCATAAGACTGACTGTCAGTCTGAACCCTGAAAACAGAAATTTTTGTTTTCTCCACCCTTGTTCATCCTTGCATTCCTTCAGTTATCCTCTATGTCTGATCCGCCTCATCGCCGCGTTGCTCGACGCAAGACCGTTGCGTCCAGCAGCAGGTCTTCGGGCCAGTCCTCTGGGGCTCGGCGTTCCCCCTCTCCAGAGCGTGTCCCCGTGAACTATTCGCGGTGGAACACTAGTCGGCTTCGGACTCTTCGTCAGCCGAACCCCTATCTATCTCCTCGTCCTTCTGGCACGGATGCCTCGCCACGTACCACCTTCTACACCATCACTCAGTTCGACATGTTTGAGAGCATCTACTCTCACATGCCCTTCTTTGTTCATCGTTCTGTCTCTTGGCAGACGATAGTTTCTCGCACTGGCATCGCTTCTCTTTCTGATGCTTTTGCCTCTGTAGGGATCCGAGACTTGGTCTCTGATTCTTCTTTGACCTGGGCAGAGGAGCCCATTAGGCAGTTCTATGCCACACTCCACATTTCTCCTCAGCGTGACTCACTGACCTTTATGACCGGCCTCCAGGTATACACGGTCACAAAGGAGCAGCTTGAGGCCACTTTAGGACTGGTTCGTCCTGCTTCAGGGCGCCAGCTCCACACTTTACCTGATCTTGAGCATCGTGAGGTCGCTATGCTCTACTCCGGCGCCTTCCAGGTTCGTCACATTGCCGGCATGCGCCGCGATGTTGACCTGGCGCTGAAGATTCTTCGCCTCACTCTTCTTCCGATCACAGGTGACCGCGCCAGGGTCACCTACATCACTCTCCATGTTCTCATCTCGATCTTTCGAGAGGAGCCCTTCGACATCGCTGATCTCATCATTAGTGAGCTTCAGCACGTTCTTCTCTCTCCTCGTCGTCGCCTGGTGTATGCCCCATACATCATGGCACTACTGCTTCACATTCGCGCAGTAGACACCGCTCTTCCTCGCCCTCATCAGCTTTTGGCCTTCTTTCCCCCTGGCCAGGCTGATCGTCGCCTGGGTACTCGTCCTTCAGCTCCTCGTGCTCCCTCCTCAGCCTCTGATGATGATGAGGATTCTGAGGACGCGACTGCAGCTCCAGCTTCAGCCTCTGCTCCTGCCCCTTCTAGCAGCTCCCGCACAGCTCCCTCTCTTGCATCTCTGCAGGTGTCTCTTGACCAGGTCATTCAGACACAGCAGGTGATCCAGAGTACCTTGGCAGCTCAGCAGGAGATCCTTCAGCAACTACTGCAGCGACTTCCATCTCCTGATGCTGCGATGGCATCTGCTTCCCTTGCTCCTCGCAAGAGGGCACGGCCTGCAGTTTCTTCACCAGCATCATCTGCCGGCACCGCTCCGGTTCCAGCAGGACCTGCATCTCCCGCCGTCGTACCTTCCGCGTCTCCTACAGCTTCAGGAGGCACTGAGGTTCTAGGAGACTCAGATGACCAGGAGTAGATTAGGATTAGTTTCTCCTGTTAGGCCTCCCTTTTTGTGCTTGATGCCAAAGGGGGAGAGATTATGATATTTTGTTGAGATGATGATGTTATGATATTTTGTTGAGATGGATGATGTTATGATATTTTGTTTAGATGGATGAATATTTTGTGATATGATTATGATATGTTTATTTTGTGATATGATTATGATATGTTTCTTTATGATTATGATATGTTTTTGTGGTTCTCTCTATTATGCTCTGATACATCTTGAGGGATGTGCACACTTTCAGGGGGAGATTTTTGCACAAAATCAGGGAGAGTATTAGTTGGTATTAGTTTATTAACTTGTTGTCATCAATCATCAAAAAGGGGGAGATTGTTGCATCTAGGCCTTTCATGCCTAATCCTGATGTGTTTTGATGGATGATGATAATAAGTATTTTTGGACTAACTATGTGTTTGAGTTAGTGTTACAGATTTCAGACAACCGCACAAAAAGCGAGGGCTGGTGATCAAAATGTTGAAGTTCAATTTAAGTCGTTCAAAAGCATAAGAAGACGCAAAAAGAAATTGTTTTTGCTGGACTAAACTGATGCATCGAGGTATGTTGTAGTTCTAGGTTTACCGATCTCAGGGTGCATGAAGATCGATCGGTTTAAGGATTTTATTCTTAGTTTAAACCGTACTATAAAGAGGGGACGCAAGTTCTCTCTACATCTCCTATTATACCGAGAAAAATCTAGGTCAATGCACGCATATCATTATCTGTGGTTTTTCGACAATTTGTTTTGATGTATTGAATTTTGTCAACAGTTGAGGTTTTTACTTCTTGAGAAAGATCTGAAAAGATCTAATTTTTGTTGCTGTTGTCAAAAATGTTCTTCTCGAAAATATCTTCAAAACAAAACTGAAATCATTTGAATCAGATCTCTGGATTTTGAGCTTTCTCTGTTTTCATCCAGACTGACTGTCATTGTTCATAACTGACTGTCAGTATGAATGTCAGTTTGATAAACTGACTAATCTCCAGAGAGTATGTTTTTGTTGAGCTGATTTTTCTTTAGTAGACTGACTGTCAGTGTTGGTAACTGACTGTCAGTATGAATGTCAGTTAGTGCAAACTGACAAATCTCCAGAGAGCATGTTTTTCTGTCTCAGATTTTTTTTTGTACTAAACTGACTGTCAGTATGAGTATACTGACTGTCAGTGTGGGTTTCGACCACAGAGAGTTTTTGAGTTGGTTTTTATTCTGTCTTTCTCTGTGTTACTGAAACTGAGACTGACTGTCAGTTTGACACACTGACTGTCAGTTTGGTCAGTAAATTTTTGCTGTTATCTGCTTCAACGGTTATAAAGTTTTTAGCCGTTGCTTTTCACTGTTGATTTTGTGGACACTTACTGTCAGTCTTTGTAACTGACTGTCAGTATGGACTGTTTCTTTTTTACCGTTTTAGTCCACAACGTTCGAGCTGTTGTGATCCTATTTTTACTCTTTCTGGTGATACACTAGACTGACTGTCAGTTTGTGAAACTGACTGTCAGTCTTGGTTACTATTTTTCAGCTCGAGCACAAACGGCTCTTTTGACCACGAAGGCTATAAATAGAGGTGTTGAGCTGCTGTTTTAACACAAGAAAACACAACAACACAGCCTTTCATACTTTCTCACTAGTGCTTCTTCGTTTTACTTAAAACTTGATCTTTTGATCGAGTTGTGAGAGTATTAGCCACATCGAGCATATTGTTCTTGCATTCCCATTTCTAGATATTTTCTCGGTGTGCATTGGAGGTCTAGAGTAGACCTTGCTTCTTATTACTCTTGGTGAGCGCCCTCACCTAGACGGTTCGGAGGCGGAAATCGCTGATCTCTCCAAATCGGAGATTGTCGGAGAGACGCGATTACTTGTAAAAGGCTTGGTGCTCACCTTTCCGGAGGGGACAAGGAGCAACCTTAGTAGATAGTGTCCTGTGTGGATACTGAAGCTATACTCAAGGACTGAGTGCTTCAACGAGGACTAGTGGAGACTGGGCGTGTCTCTGATACCTCGGGATATATCGGTTTCAATCTCTTATCTTTTACTATTACTCGCTTTACCTTAATTTGGATTTTCATTTGCAAAAACAAAATTTCAAAGTCTCCTATTCACCCCCTCCCCCTCTAGTCGACATCCTGATCCAACACGTTAGAACTGATTAAGGATTATGACCTTGGAATACATTACCACCCTGGAAAAGCAAATGTGTTAGCAGATGCCTTGAGCAGAAAATCCTACTACAATCGAGCAAAGACATTGGAAATACCACCCCAATTGCTTAGAGATTTCGAAAAGTTGAGTTTAGAGTTTGTCGAACAAGGAACCGTTGCCGCATTAACAGTGAATTGCGAGCTGAAGGATCAAATTCGAAAAGCTCAAAAGTAGATCAAAGCATTCAGGAGTTGAAAGAGGATATGAAATGCGAAGATACAATTGACCTTCGTGAGGACGAAGAAGGAATTTTGTGGTATCATAATCGAATCTGCGTTCCAGATGACAAGGAAATCAAGAACATGATACTGCAAGAAGCCCATTGTACCCCGTACTCTATCCACCCAGGCAGTACAAAGATGTACCAAGATCTAAAGGATCGATTTTGGTGGAAATGAATGAAGAAGGAAATTGCTGAGTTTATAGCTTCTTGTGACACCTGCCAAAGAGTAAAAGCGGAACACCAGAAATCTGCAGGACTGCTGCAACCCCTACCAACCCCGGAGTGGAAATGGGACGAAATTGGAATGGACTTCGTAGTTGGTTTACCAAGAACCCAGCAAGGATACGATTCTATATGGGTTATAGTCGATAGATTAACGAAAGTGGCTCATTTTCTACCCGTGAAGACTTAGTACATGACAAGTAAGCTGGCAGAACTACATCTTACCAAGATTGTCACGCTACATGGAGTACCAAAAACAATTTTCTCAAAGAGAGGAGCACAATTTGTGTCAAGGTTTTGGGGAGAGTTACAAAAATCCCTGGGAACGAGATTAAAGTTCAGTACTGCTTACCACCCGCAGACTGGAGGCCAAACGGAAAGAGTGAACCAGATTTTAGAAGACATGTTGAGAGCATGTGCTTTAGACTATGAAAATTCTTGGGAACAATTTCTGTCGTACGAAGAATTTACTTACAACAATAGTTACCAAGCGAGTCTACAAATGGCTCCTCATGAAGCACTTTATGGAAGGAAGTGTCGCACGCCACTATATTGGACCGAAGTGGGACAGAAACAATTTTTGGGACCACAATTAGTAGAGGATGCCACTGCTCATGTGAAGATCATACAAGAGAGATTGAAAACAGCCCAATCCCGACAGAAGAGTTACGCCGACAGCAAAAGGAGAGAACTATCCTTCGAGATAGGTGATTATGTGTATCTCAAAGTGACACCCTACAAAGGAGTTCGACGATTTCAGATGAAGGGAAAATTAAGCCCAAGATACGTGGGACCATACAAGATTTTGGAAAGGCGAGGAGAAGTACCATACAAACTGGAGCTACCGCCTGAATTAGCAGGAGTCCATAATGTTTTTCATGTATCCCAACTAAGAAAATGCCTGAGAAAGCCAACGGAGCAAGTGTCTCCCACAGAAACAGAGATTCAACCAGATCTGACATATCAGGAATACCCAGTCAAGGTGTTAGAGATCAGCGAAAGGAGATTAAAGTCAAGGGCTATAAAATTCTGCAGAATCCAATGGAATAACCACACTGAAGAAAAATCAACTTGGGAAAGAGAAGAAGAGTTACGTCAGAATTTCCCCTACCTGTTCTCGGACTGATCAGAATCTCGAGGACGAGATTATTTTTAAGGAGGGTAGGCTATAACTTCTCAGTTTTTGCTATCTTTTCTGCTTGCTAGTCAGCATATCTTCTTTGGAATCCCAGATGTCTCAACCCTATTTTGATCTCTTATCTCAAAATCATAATCTTAAGTGTGCCACTACCTTAACTTAAAAAGTTGGCAGCTAAACTTCATCTCCCAGATCATTTTCACTTTTCAGTCCAAAAGTATTTCAGATTAGTCCTTTTCTGAATTGTCAAAAGCCCAAAAAGGCTAAAAGTCTCAGATCACCTCCAAATTCTAATCTGATCCGATGATTGTCTTTCTTTCATTTTTCTGAACATTTTTCCTTCTAGAGGAACTCAAAAATCTCAACCGAAACCCTAGTTTCAGCCCCGCCAAAAATGTCAAACCCTAATTACCCTATTTTACCCTATTTTCGATTTTTGTCAAAACCATCAGATCTTATCAGATTTTGCCATTTTTCCTGCCGGATGAGTCCAAGTATTTTGGTAACACTCATCTGCAAAGTCAGATTGCAGATCAGCCCTCCAGATTTCCAGATTTGCAAATAGGCCCAAATTCCCGAACCTAATTCCTTGCAGATTAGTCCAAACCTTCACAAATCGGCCCAAAATCTCGCAAACTAGTCCGTGGCCCTTTTCAAACAGAGCTGAGCCCCGCGTGCACGACCACGACCAGAGGTCGTTTCGACCGCAGCTGGTGCCGTTCGCCGTGAACGTTCACCGCCGGCCAGATTCGCCTCCGCCAACGGCCACATCCTACGTGTCCGCACGTGCTCACGTCGCGCCAAGGAACGCCACCGTGGCGATGACCGGAGACCGCCAGCATCACCGTTCGTGCGCGTGTGCCTACTGCTGTCAGAATCTTTGCGCCACTTTGCTGCCATGCCGAGGCTTGCCATCCCGTCGTTCTGCAAATCCAGATATCGCGCGATTCCTTCACCTCCGGTAGATCTTCCGCCGTGTCCCAACACACCTCGTTGACTGCTCCAGCGCCAGATGTGTATCCCCATTCGATTCTCAGCAACTCCCGAGGACCCAACCCCACGGCTATATAAAGCCCCTCGCCCTGTGCTTCACTCCACACCACAGCTCACCAGAAACCCGTAGCATTAGCTCCAGAGCTTGCCATCGTCTTTTTCCCCGACGAGCTACCGGAGGAGCTTTCGCCGCCAGCCCAAATCACTGCTTCCCCCTTCAACCTGAGTTCACCGGTGAGTTCCTCTCACCTTCCTGTCCGTTTCCTAGCAATTAATTGAACCCCGGCGAGACCTAGCGCCGGTGATCGCCGAAATTGTCTTTTGCCCTGTTCCCCCAATGCCGAGAGATTCAAGCCAAATTGATCCTCATGCTAGTAGAGAAAGATGATCAGTGACCTAGGAGAAGTAAGCCCGCAAGATTAGAATCTTCAATTTTGGCCCGAGCGAAGAATCCCCAATTTTGGCTTCTGTCAGTTCGCCGGAGAACGCCGCCGAGCTTCTCCAGTGATCCCCTGGTTAAATTGAACACCCAAATAGCTTCCTGTTCTCCCCTAGATGCTTCACAAGGGTGGAATTGAGCTCAAGTGCTGTAGATCGAAAACGCCCAAATCTGTGCCTTCGTCTTCGGCTCCGTTCGCTGGAGTTTGTTTTCCGGTCGATCCAGCTGATGCCACCTTGTCATTTAGCTAGGCCTCAACCCCCTGAGTATTTTACTCCACTAGCCAGAACCCTGAATCGGCCTAGATCAAAAGTTATGATGTTGCCAAGTTTTGTCCAGAACCCTGTCTGTGCCGTGTCACCACCGTAGTTCATCGACGCCGTTCATCGCCGTCCGGCCACTTTCTGCCCATGAGACTATTGAGTAATTTGTTCCTGTTATCAAGGCCTAACTCCCAAACAAAGTTGTGCATCAATTGGAGCCCTGGGTCAAAAGTTATGCCATGTCCTAGTTTCTGGCCATGTCCAGCACTATGTCAGTGCATGTTCAAAACTCCTTTTATGAAAGAAAATGTGATTGGAATCGATAGTGAGGATGGTTTGATTGGATGGTGCTGTGTGCGCACTGGGAATGTGAAAGTCTCCTCACTAAAGATTCATAAGGACTAGAACCTTGTGTTGTACTTCTATGCGGCATGAAAGACATACCAACCACCTGCCCGGTTATGCGACGGGCGCAACTTAGTAGCTTTCTCAGTATTAGCTTTTCCCTGCAATGGTTGTCGGTCTGGTTTCTTGCGAGGAACTGGTGGGCCAGTAAGGGCCGTGAGTGATGTGAGTTCAGAAAAATTATGAGAGGAAAAGGTGGAGAGAAGGAAGACGCCCTATGCCAGATTAAGTCGTGCGCGGCTGTAATCAAAAGAGGCTATGTGTCTTGCGAGAACATAGTCCCAGGCTAGGAAGTAAGGCAGTGGGGAGGACCCACAACGGTACTTGAGACTTAACTGTCTATTTACCGGGCAGGGAATTGGTAATGTAGTACTGTAAACTGTTGTGTCATCTCGGCCTTGTCACATGCGTAAAGGTCGCATGGAGAGGTACCGACTTGAAAGCCGAATGATCGGTGGATTAAGGTGGTACACCTTTGCAAAGTATAAAAAGTATCGGATACTCTGAGCTCCCAGGTTATGGAGTCTGCGCGCGGTGGATTCTATCCACGTCGATACAGCACAAGTAGCTTTTGGAAAGCTTTTCACAAAATTTGAGTAAAGTGGTGACTCATGAAAGACCGCCACACATAACATTTTCTGAAAATCTAGCTTAGGGTTTCAAAAGCCCCACTTTCGAAAATAAAGATCTTTTCTTCAAAACTGAGTGCGAAAATCTATTCTATTTATATATATAAAGCGAAAGAGCCACTCTTTGAGAATTTCCCCCTCATCTATATATAACTTCATTCTTATTTGGGACTTGTTGAGCACCATGTGGACAATGTGCTCACCCTTGCTTTTACAAACAAAATTTAGAAGAAGGATTCATTGACCCTGAGTCCTACGGCCTTGAACCCAACATGGAACAAGAAGAAGAAACTGCCCCAGAAGACCCAGCTTGTTAGAGGGCCACGTACCAAGTAGAGTCCGATGTGGAGAAGGCCCGTGCAACACCGCTACAGTTGAAGATCAAGACTGATGAAGTCCTTTTGCTTACTATTGTTGTTTCATTTTGTGCCGACCTTTGTGTCAAAAACTCCTTAATTATGTATCAACATTTAAGTGCGTCATTTTGGCGCTAAGTTATTGTAATGTTGGTCCCTGTGATTAGGACTTGTTTTTAATTACTCGCATTTTTATATAATGCATCTTGTTGTTTTGGCTGCAATGTACCATTTCTGAGTGCAACCCACCTGGGCAGTTGCCACCGGATTCCTCAAATGAGGGTCCCACACCAGTGGCCACGGCCCCGGTAACGGTTGTCTCCCACGTCCCAGGCGCCGTCACCCAGTGACCACATTCCCGGTGATTGGTGACCCGGGGACAGGCGTCCCCCTCGTCCCGGGTGCCACCACCTGGTGGCCACAGTCCCGATAACAGGCGTCCCCCTCGCCCTGGGCACCGCGATCACGGTCCCGGTGAGCGGAGCCCCGAGGGAAGGCGTCCCCTCGACCCGGGTGCCGCCACCCAGTGACCACGGTCCCGGTGATCAGTGCCCCGGGGACAGGCGTCCCCCTCGTCCCGAGTGCCGCCACCCGGTGGCCACAGTCCCAATAACAGGCGCACCCCTCGCCCCAGGTACCGCCACCCGGTGGCCACGGCCCCGGTAACACGCGTCCCCCACGTCGCGGGCGCCACCACCCGGCGACCACGGTCCCGGTGAGCTAAAACGCAGGGGCATGCATCCCCCTCTCCCCGGGCACCACCACCCAGTGGCCACGGCCCTGGTAACGGGCGTCTCCCTCCTCCCGGGCACCGTCACTCGGTGACCACGGTCCCGATGATCGGTGCCCCGGGGATAGGCGTCCCCCTCATCCCGAGCGCCACCGCCCAGTGGCCATGGCCCCAGTAATAGGCGTCCCCCTCGCCCTAGGCGTTGCCACCAGGTGGCCACGACCCCGTTGACAGCTGTCCCCCTCTCCCCGGGCGCCGCCACCCGGTGGCCACGGCCTTGGTGACAAGTGTCCCCGCGTCCTGGGCGCCGCCACCCTGTGGCCACAGCCCCGGTGACAGGCATCCCCGCGTCCCGGGCGCTGCCACCCGGTGGCCACGGCCCCAGTAGAAGGCGTCTCCCTCGTCCCGGGCGCCGCCACCCGATGATCACGGTCCCGGTGATAGGTGTCCCCCTCGCCCCAGGCGTCGACACCCGATGGCCACGACCCCAGCAATAGGCGTCCGGGGGACAGGCATCCCCCTCACCCCGGGCGCCGCCACCCAGTGGCCACGGCCCTAGTGATAGGCATCCCTGCGTCCTAGGTGCCGCCACCCGGGGGCCAGGCCCTCGGTAATAGGCGTCCTGGGGATTGGGGTCCTTGGGGAAAGTTTCCCTCAGGAACTAGTGAGGACATTTGTCAAGCGTCCGGGTCCTTCGATTAGTGAATTGACGCCGGTGCCCTTCGATTCGACGACAGCCGATAGGGTAGTTTAGTAATTTGCATCTTTTGGGGTCTATGTATACCCTTGTGCTACCCTTTTGTAAAGGAGATTGATTCATTCTTACTGAATACAATCAAAGCAATAGGCATCCCATGGAGACCTCTCTCCGCGAGAGAACCTCCCCAGCGGACTTACACCCGAGGGGTGCCGACAGGACTAGGGTCCCCACTAGGGCCTGAACCTGTATAAATCCTTGCGTCAATCTCTGTGCTTGCCCAACAGGAGGTGACCGGTCATACGGTCAGCTCGCGTCGCTGAACACGTGTCAAACACATCATCAAATCTGCCGGGGTATTTCTAATACCACGACAATTTCTGTTTTTTTCTTTTTTATTCACTTTTTTCTTTTTTATTTTTCTTTCATATAGGATTTAAAATGGTTAGATCAATAGCCTTATGCATAGATGTGATGTGAATTTTTGAAAGATTGTTTATAGAAAATCAGATAAAACAAGGCATCTCAATTTTTGGAAAAATCATTCACATTTCTTTGCTTGAGGACAAGCAGAATATTAGCTCGGGGGAATTTGATAAGTGCTAACTTGGTAGCATTTTTACCCTAGATTTACTATTGAAAATGTGCAAAATCATGCTTAAAACTCCTATGATGCTACATTTTATGTGCAAAATTTGATTATTTTCATAAATTGCTTTCATGGCTGTGTTCATCATGTTTCAGGGATCAAACCCACCAAATTTGGGAAGAATTCGATCACATTTGTGTCTCACAAACCAAAAACCTAACTGGACAAGCAAAAAGGCCTGGTCGAGTACTTCGCGGTCAAAACTCCTGGTTGAAGTCAATTTGGTGAGTAAAAGTCCTTATCCATACGCATCTGTGCCAAAAAGACTCCTACTTAAAAAAGGAAACCTGGTCGAATACAACGTAGCCGAAACTCGGTTTCGGTTACGACACGTGTCTGGCTGCAATTGCGCCATGTGTCCCGGTCGTGTTCGACTCGGTTTCGATCACGACGCGTGTGTGGCCGCGATTGCGCCACATGTCCTGGTCGTGTTCGAATCAGATTCCTCGGCTTTTTACTGGTCGATTTTGATCGTATTTGATTGAAACTGGTCGTTTTGAGTCGGGCTTGACCAAGACTGGTCGTATTTGGGCTATTTTGACCTGGGTTTGACTGGGACTGGTGATATCTGGTCGGTTTTGACTCAGATTTATCCGTTCTCGCACGGTTTGAAGCCAGACTTCGTCTCCCGCACATCAAGGAGTTGTTTTTGGGCACGTTTATCCATGTGCTATAAATAGAGAAGATTTTGGCTTAATTAAACATGCTTCCTTAAGTAGTTTAGAGTAGTTTTTAGAGTAGTTTTAGTTCAATTTTCTTAGAAGAGCCCCCTTCTCTATTTTTATTGCTTTTGTATGCCGGCAAGGACGACAACTTCAATTTCTAAGCAATCAAGTGAGTTTTTATTAATTGTTATTTTTATTTCTGCATTATTATGGCTTTTAGCGAGTAGATCCCCTCTAGGGTTAGGGATGACCTAATCCGAAAGGCGTGATTCTCCCTCGGTCTTTATTTCAAGTTTTGGAGTAATTTCCTGATATTTTCTTCCTCCAAACCCTAATTCCTTGTTTCGACAACAGACGTAACAGTTGAGTCATAACAAGAATTTAGGGAAGTTCTTGAGTCCTTAGAGCTTTGACGCGGAATCCTGAAAAGGAAAGAGGCTCTCACCAAACGTGACAGTGGAAGCGATCCTCTGACCGTTGTACCAGCGACATACTGGCAACTTAATCTATCTTGAAAAACAATTGAAATTAACTTACAATCCTCAGACTTTAGATAGAATTACGCCGGATGGTTATGAAATTTCCGAAACCCTAGATTTTCATTCCGGTTTACAAACCCTAGATTGATAGACTTAGTTGTAGAAAAACAACCCCCAAACTCGTTTAGACTTAATCAGTGATCCAGTAAGCTAGAAAGATAAATATGCTTGTTCCTCCTGGAATTCGACCCTCAAGTGCTGAACATTCAACCATCCACTTGCGGTTATTACACAATCACACCATCTCAGGTGTGATCACTCTTGGCCAGAATATTTTTACTGGATCATTCCGTCGCGGCTAGAGGAGATATAGCTGAAGACGCTTAGTTAAGTGCACTTACAGAACAGCAGCTTTGTCAATTTCCTAAGCCCCTGTAAGCAATCTCAATGCTCTGTATACCTTCCCTTCACCAGCTGGTAGACGATTCACCACCGCCTCACCCCAGCGGGTCGCATATATGATACACAAGACCAGACAAAGCCGCATCTTAAGCAACTGTTTTACTGAAAATATAATTTTTTGTGTGCATAAGTTAAGTAAATCTTCCCTTCCCCAGCTGGTCGATGATTCACCACTGCCTCCGCCCAGTGGGTCGATTATACTTTACTCTTACACATTTTTTTTATTTCTAAAGAGAAGGGAAATTAGCAATCTAGGCATAAAAAGTGACATAGGAGAGTTAATTCCAAAAAAATAGTTTTTTATAAATCTTCAATTTGGAAGAAGTGAAGTACAATTTAATAGATAAGTTCAAGATTTAATGGTCAATTTAAGATAAAAATTGAACATAAGCAATAGAAATTTTTAAGAGAGCTAAGTTCAACGGATCATATGCAAAGATGTGATAGAATAGTCATCCAATTGATTAAAGATCATCTTCAAAACCAGGAATTCCAAGTGATAAATCTCTTTTTTTTATTTTTCAATTTATGATGGAATGATGATTCAATGAAAAACTAAGCAAATGGTTAAGCGAACACCCCCCAAACTAAATCAGACATTGTCCTCAATGTATGGAGAGACATATAGATTACCGTTTGCAGTCATGGTTCATGGAGGTAGATGTTGTGGAAGATGCCGTAGTGAAAGAGGATGTTGTGGTCCACACAACTCCAATGGTGCAATCCAAGGAGTCACAAGTGAAAACCTAAAAAGAAAAACAAAAAGAAACAAAAAATAAAAGGAAAATAAAAAGAAATACTTGCGTACCTTGGAGATCACACTTTGGAAGCCGGTGGATAAGAATGGTAGAAATGTGGCAATGTATCGAATGGATAGGTATGTGGTGGATACGATTGTGGGGAAAGTCCGTGGGTGTGGAGATGGTCCCCGTAGAGCATACGTGCGCCTAGAAATGTGCCGTTTGAGAGGATGTGGCCTGTGTGTACATGATAGTCGTAGAGGCAATCTATGCGGCCTATAAGGTGATCCATCCTGGAATCCATTGTAGCCCTGTATTCTGCAAATTCTGACCTAAAGTTGGAGAAACTAGTGCACATGGACTCTATGGAAGCATGCAGAGTGGCAATATTAGTCGTTGCCGGTTTGTTAGACTCAGCAGCGCATGAGGAACTAGGATCAGATGAGCTAGATGGAAGCATTCTCAAATTTTTCTCATTAGATAAGCATGTCTGAGAAATATCAGGCAAAAGGATAAAGAGAATTCCATTAATAATCCAATGAAAAGAATTCTCTTCCCTCCTACAAAACCCCATTGAAAACAATACATTCAAGTCTCAAGTGGCTGTGGGCATAGATTCTTGATAATCAGTTGCATTAAACCCTAAGGTGGATGCTATGTGAGTGATTAAGCCACCTAAGACTATGGGTGAGGTTTTGTGTAAATCCTTCACGATACTTTCAAGGCGATGGGAAAAATAGGTTGCTGATGAAATATGAATTTTGCCTAACATTGCCCACAAAAATTCAACCTCAGTTTCTAAAACTTTATCCTGATTACTGTCACCCAAATAGAGTCATCCATTTCTAGTTTTGGGTAATCCAATAATAAAATCTATTCCGATTTCCTCCCATTTCCATTTAGGTATTGGTAATGGCTGAAGTAGTCCAACTGGTCTTTGATGTTCAGCTTTAACTGGCTGGCAACAATCACATTTGGTAACATATTCAGCAATTTCCTTTTTCAACTTATACCACAAGAACTGACTTTTCAAATCATTATACATCTTTGTGCTTCCAGGATGTGAGGAATATGGAGCATCATGTGCTTCTCGTAATATTAGTTCCTTAAGCTCCTTAACATCTGGAATGCATAGTCTATTTTTATACCATAAGTTACCTTGCTCATCCTTCCTGAAGCCAATTGCTTTACCCTTCTCTAGATTCTCCATTAGTCGTAAAATTTCTTGATCTTCTTCTTGTGCCTTCTTGATCTCTTCCTCTAGGGTAGGCATAATAACGAGTGAAGTTATCATTCCATCATCAACCCATTCAATTCTTTGTCGATCTAATTCTTTTTGCAATTCTGATGTCTCTATCTCTTTCTCGTATGTCTTCCTGCTTAAGGCATCTGCAACTATATTAGCCTTCCCTGGGTGGTATTGTATGTTAGCATCATAGTCCTTGATTAACTCTAACCACCTTCGCTGTCACATATTCAAATTGGGTTGAGTAAAAACATACTTCAAACTTTTATGATCTGTAAAGATCTCACAATGATTTCCAAGTAAGTAATGCCTCCAAATTTTCAAGGCATGTACTACTGTAGCTAACTCAAGGTCATGAGTTGGATAATTTTCTTCATGCGGTCGTAATTGTCTTGAATCATAAGAAACTACTCTTCCTTCTTGCATTAATACACAGCCTAGTCCTTGCCTTGATGCATCATAATAGATTTGAAAGTCTTTTCTATTATCTAGAAGAACTAGGATTGGGGTTGTAGTTAATTTATGCTTTAGTTAATTAAAGCTCCTCTCACAATCTTCTTTCCACTCAAATGTTGTGTCTTTCTTTAATAGTCTAGTAAGTGGCTTAGAGATTTTAGAAAATCCTATGATAAATCTTTGATAATATCCAGCTAAACCTAAAAAGCTTCTAACCTCAGTTGCTGTCTCAGTTTGCTTCTAATTTGCTACTTCTTGAATTTTAGCTGGATCCGCTGAAATCCCTTCAGCAGTCATAATATGCCCTAAGAATGAAATCTCTTTCATCCAAAATTCACACTTATCATATTTGCCATATAATTGCTGCTCTCATAGTATATCCAATGTTTTCCTCAAGTGCTCAATATGTTCCTTCTCACTTTTAGAGTATATCAGTATATCATCAATGAAGACAACTACAAACTAATCCAAATATTCCATGAATGCTTTATTTATCACATTCATGAAAATAGCCAGGGCATTTGTTAGTCCAAATGGGACTACTGTAAACTCATATAGTCCATATCGTGTAGTAAAAGTTGTTTTGGGTATGTCTTCTTTTCTAACATTTATCTGATGATATCCTGATCGAAGATCTATTTTCGAAAAATAACTAGCTCCTCGGAGCTGGTCAAACAAATCATCTATTCTGGGCAAAGGATATTTATTTTTCACTATAACCTCATTTAAGGCTTGGTAATCTACACATAGTCTCAGTCCTCCATCTGTCTTTTTCGCAAAAAGGACTGGGGTGCCCCATGGTGATACACTAGGTTGGATAAAACCTTTTCCTTTCAAGTCTTCTACTTGTTTTTTAAGTTCCTCTAACTCTTCAACTGATATTTTGTATGGCCGTTTAGAGATAGGGGCTGTCCCTGGTTTTAAGTCAATAATAAATTCAATATCTCTATCTAGTGGCATTCCTGGTAACTCTTCTAGAAAGACATCTAAATACTCATTCACCACTGGAACATCGATAATATCCATCTTTATCATACTATGGGTAACCTGTTGACCTTTTAACAATGGTGATCTTACTACATAAAATAATATTTCCTTTCTTGTTGGGCTAACCAACGCAATTGTCTTCTTTTCGCTGTCTAACTGGACTTTGTGCGGTGTTAACCAATCCATCCCTAAAATTACATCTATCCCTTGTACCTCCATTACTAAGAGATCAGCATAGAACATTTCTCCACAGATATCAAAAGGAACTTTTTGACTAGTCGATGTTACTATTGTCCTGGCTCCAGCAGATCGAATTATTATCTCTTGCTAGCGAACTCCTTGGTCACAAAGGAATGCATTGCGCTGGGGTCGAATAAGATGAATGCAATTTCAGAATTAATGAGGAACCTACCTATTATCACGTCGGTAGCCTCTCCTGCCTCTTCCAACATGGCATAGTTCAGCGTTCCTCGGCCAGGTGTTGGTAGTCCTCGACCTCTTTCCCGATTCATCGGGGTTCTTCCCCGATTAGCTGGTCCTGCGCCTCTAGCATATGGTTGGAATGTTGTAGTTAATGGCGCTTTGGTCTCCGTTGCTTGATCCCTAGCAGTCTGGTAAGGTAAATGTTTTCATGGACAAAGTTCTCTACGATGTCCAGGTCGCCCGCAGTGGAAACAAATCATTCTGTTTCTTGGGCAATCTCTTTGATGGTGTGCTCCTTGACATATGGGGGCATCGGCCCAAAAATAGGTGATTGAGGTGGAAAATTAGGACGATAAAGTGGCGTGGTTGTTATGCGCCCGCGCGTCAAACTACTCTGGGAAGCTGCCTGGAATCTTACCCTCCTCTTCCTATCATCTTCCACTGTATTCCTCCTTTCTTCTATTTGCAGCACGCAGTTCACTAAGACATGAAAATCTGTAAATTCATGTGATGCAATATGTAGCTGCATGGTATATTGTAGCCCCTCAATAAAGTGTTCAATTTTCTTCTCTTCAGTATCCACATCCCCTGGTGCATATCGAGCCAGTTGATTGAATTGATGTAAGTATTCTGTAATGGTTCGATTACCTTGGGGAAGATTCCTAAATTCTCGACGCTTCACAACTATTACACCATTAGGGATATGGGTTTTGCGAAACTGATCTGAAAATTACACCCATGTAATAGTTTCCTTATTAGGATGCATGTTCTGGTAACTGATCCACCATGCTGCTGCCGGTCCAGAAAGTTGATGAGATGCATACAAGACTTTCTCGGTATCATTGCATCTCACTGTATCCAACTTCCGTTCTATGTCCCTTAGCCAATCATCTGCTACAATTGGATCTGGTGTGCTCAAAAAAGTCGGTGGTCTTGTTTTCTGAAAATCCTCAAGTCTAGCGCTTACCACCATTCCCTCTGTAGCTGCTGCTGTTGGAAATCCTCTAGCTACTTGATCCAATAATCAAGCTTTTGCTTCTTGGCTATCTCGCATCATTTGTGCGTGAGCTTCCCGATTCTCTTGTAATACTTGGGCTAAAGCTTTGGCTACACCCCTTGGAGATTCCTCCGATGGTGTATGCATTTGTGCCTGAGAACTTCCTCTACCCCGTAATCTACCTCTTCGGGTGGAGGTTCCTTCTTCTTGCTGATCCAGTATTGAATGTCTCCCAACACTAGACATCCTGTTAATAGTTATCATTATACTACAATCAAGGTCTAAAACTCATAACAAGATTTTTAAAACTATAAGCAAATAAAATTATTACTTATGACTTTTTAAAAGTAACACATTTCAATAGGATTATATTGTAACACCCCAGTTTTTGATTATCTTTTCTGCCTGCGAATCAGCATAACTTCTTTGGAAACCCTAATATTTTAACCCCATCTTGATCTTGGGTATGCCCCTACCTTAACCTAAAAAGTTGGCTGCTAAACTTCATTGACCAGATCGTTTTCACTTTTCAGTCCAAAAGCGTTTCAATTTAGTCCTTTTCAGAAGTTTCAGAAAACCCAAAAAGGCTAAAAGTCCCAGATCACCTCAAAATCCAAATCTGATCAAGTGATAACCTTTCTTTCATTTTTCTGAACATTTTTCCCTTCTGGAAGAATTCCAGAATCTCGACCAAAACCCTAGTTTCAGCCTCGACAAAAGTTCAAACCCTAATTACCCTGTTTTCGAATTTTGTCAAAACCACCAGATGTTATCGGATTTCATCATTTTTCCTGCTAGATGAGTCCAAGACATTTAGTAGCACTCATCTGCAAAATCAGAATTCAAATCAGCCCTTCAGATCTTCAGAATTGCATTTAGGCCCAAATTCCCGAGCCAAAACCTTCGCGTTTCAGTCCAAAGCCTTGCAAATAAGCCCCTGGCCTTTTCTTCGACCACGACCAGGAGACCGCGTGCACGACCGCGACCAGTGCTCGTTCGACCAGCGCCCTGCCGCTTTGCCGCACCGTTGAACTCGTCGCCGGCGAAGCCCCTCGCGTTGCCACCTCACGGCCACGTAGCCACCAGCCGTGCGCAGCTGTACCGCCACCGTGGAGCGCTCAAGCCCCACCGTGCCATCGTCTTCCTCGCGCGCGTGCTGCTGCTGCTGCTGCTGCTGCCAGGAGCTTTATGCCACTTGGCCACCATCCCGTAGATCATCGCCACCACCCTGACCGAATCCTGCTATCCCGCGATTCACCGCCTCTGGCAGAGCCCCGCCGCGTCCCGAAATGCATCGATGACCGTCCCGGCGTCAGAAGAAGATATCCCCGGCGATTGCTGCTGCTCCCGAGAGCTTCACCCCGTGGCTATATAAGCCCCCTCCCTTGCCCAGCATTGCCTCACACCACCTGCATTGTAAGCTTTAGCTTCCCTCACCCGAGAGCATCCGAGTTCTTCAGCGCCGCCGCGAAGCTCATCTTCCCCGGCGAGCAACCGTTGAAGCTCACGGCGCCAGCCTCGCCCGAAGCTTCCCCCTCCAAACCAACGCCACCAGTAAGCTCCCTACACGTCTCTCTACGTTTCATAGCCGTTAATTGGTCCCCGGCGCACCTCAACGCCGGCAATCACCGGAAAACTTAAAAACCCCTGTTCCCGCAATGCCTAGCGATTTAGCCCGAATTGGCCTTCGTGCCAGTGATAGGAATTGACCAGTGCACCCATTTGAGCAAGCCTGTAAGCTTAGATTTCAAATTTGAGCAACAGTCATGGCTTTTCCGAAGTTTGCGCGCCACCAGTGAGCTGGTCCTCGTCGCCAAGCTTCTCCGGCCACCCTCCGGCCGATTCAACCCCGCAAATAGATCCCTCACCTCACCCTCTCACTCCCTGAGCAAGGAATCGAGCTCAAACCCTTTAGAACAGAAACGCCCAATCTGGAGGTTGTCTTCTCCAGCGCCGGTCACCGGAATTTATCCCCGGCCGATCTAGCCTCGCTCACCTTGTCATTTAGATAGATCTCAACCCCCTGAGCAATTTTGTCTACTAGCCCGACCCCTAAATCGACCTGAATCAAAAGTTATAGCCATGCCAAGGTTGCTGTCCAGTGGCTCAGTTCATGTCCAGGCCACCGTGTTTGCTCACCGGATTTGGCCACCCTCCGGTCACTTTCAGCCCTTGAGACTGTTGAGAGTTTTGTAGCTGTTATCAATGCCTAAACCCCAGACAAAGTTGTGCATCAATTGGAGTTCTGAGTCAAAAGTTATGCAATGCCCTAGTTTCTGGCCATGTCAAACACTATGTCAGTGCATGTCCACCTGTGGCATTGGATGATTTAGACTTGTTTCTTTTGAGCAATTGAAATGCTACTTTGTCCACTAAGCCTTTTGAGCCATGTTCTACAACTTTCCCTACTATCACATCTCCAGAAAACAAACCTAGAACCGATTTAGGGCAATGTTAAGCCATGAGCCGAATGTCAGCCCTTCGACATTCAAGCCCTTTGAACCCATCTCTTCAACCAACGTCAAGTGACCTTGTCTAAACCAATTCCCCTGCATGCATGGTGTATTTACGTATTATTTTCTAGTGCTTGTGTGCTTATATAGAGTGTATGTGTTGTTTGTACCCGTCGTGGAACCAGACGTTGAAGGAGCAGAGGAGATCCCTGAAGATTCATTTGAGCAGCTAGACCCGTCACTGCAAGGCAAGTCTCAAACCCTTGATCATGTCTCGCCTACTATTTTGAAATGAAGTATGTTTTAACTGTTTTCAAGTATATGCATGCCTTAGATTCAAATAAGAATTATGTTTCAATAAAGATGATTAGATATGACCTAAGTGATTGTAAAACCACTTTTGATATTGAACACCCCTGCACCCTTGTTACCTTAGATTATCATGCTTAGGCTATGCTATGCTTAAAGATTATATGATAAATGTTGAGTGGTCACATATGAGAAAAGCATGTTCAAAACCCCTTTTTGTGAAAGAAAATATGATTGGAATCGATAGTGAGGATGGTTTGATTGGATGGTGCTGTGTGCGCACTGGGAATGTGAAAGACTCCTCACTAAAGATTCATAAGGACTAGAACCTTGTGTTGTGCTTCTATGCGGCATGAAAAACGTACCAACCACCTGCCTGTTTATGGGACGGGCGCAACTTAGTAGCTTTCTTTAGTGTTAGCTTTTCCCTGCAATGGTTGTCGATCCAGATTCTTGCGAGAACTGGTGGGCCGCAGAAGGCCATGAGTGATGTGAGTTCAGAAAAATCATGAGAGGAAAAGGTGGAAAGAAGGAAGACGCCCTAAGCCAGATTAAGTCGTGCACGACTGTAATCAAGAAAGGCTATGTGTCTTGCGAGAGCATAGGCCCAGGCTAGGAAGTAAGGCAGTGGGGAGGACCCACAACGGTACTTGAGACTTAACTGTCTATTTACCGGGCAGGGAAATAGTTAACACTAGGACTGTAAATTGTTGTGTCATCTCGGCCTTGTCACATGCGTAAAAGTCGCATGAAGCTGATCCGACTTGAAAGCCGAATGATTGGTGGATTAAGGTGGTACACCTTTGCAAAGTTTAAAAAGTATCGGATACTCTGAGCTCCCAGGTCATGGAGTCTGCGCGCTGTGGATTCTATTCACGTCGATGCAGCACAAGTAGCTTTTGGAAGTTTTTCACAAAATCTGAGTAAAGTGGTGACTCATGAAAGACCGCCACACACAACATTTCTGAAAATCTAGCTTAGGATTTCAAAAGCCCCGCTTTCGAAAATAAAGACCTTTCTTTAAAGCTGCATGTGAAAATCTATTTATACACAGAGCCAAAGAGCTGTTCTTTGAGAAATTCCCCATCATTTATACATATGCATTGTTACTTGGGACTTGTTGAGCACCATGTGGACAATGTGCTCACCCTTGCTTTTCAAACAAATTTAGAGGAAGGATTCGCCGACCCTGAATCTTATGGTCTTGAACCCAATGTGGAACAAGAAGAAGAAACTGAGGACCCATCTAGTTAAAGGGTTATGCACCAAGGTGGAGTTCGATGTGGAGAAAGCCCATGCAATACCGCCGCTGCAGAGAAAGAAGACTGAAGAAGTCCTTTTGTTTATCTTAGCTGTTTTATTTTGTGCCGACCCTTGTGTCGAAAACTCCCTAATTTGTATTAACAATTAAATGCGTCATTTCGGCGCTAAGTTATTGTGATGTTGGTCCTTGTGATCAGCACTTGTTTTTAATTACTCGCATTTTTATATAATGCATTCTATTGTTGTGAGCTGTAATGTGCCTTTTCTGAGTGCAATCCACCTGGGCGATTGCCACTGGAATCCTCAAATGAGGGTCCCACATATATTCACATATGCATATCCATTCTTTTTACACTAGACTCCCTTCCCAGGCCATTAGTGGGAGTAGTTTTATCATTCATACATCACCAAATATTTACAAATACTAGTGGGTTAGCAAAATGTGGGTTGGCACCGATCACAACAAAAACAAGCAAGATCGGCTCCTCGCCTCCCCTATCTACAGCAAAGTTGTTCCCTCATCCGTTTAAGTCAATCGGCGGGGATCGCCGAGGCACCCTCTTGTCGAAACTGTCCGCCTCCACCTCCTCGGAGCTCCTATCGTCAGATGGCTGCCTAGAAGGCCCAACAAGGTCGTGCGAAGGTGTAACATCCCGGTCTTGATATATGACGTGCGTGCCCCTTGGTGGCAAACTAGGATATCGTTGTCGAAGCGTCTACCGGTGGTAGATGCTGGCGTTTCCTACACGACGGTGAATGGCACCCAGCCCACGGGATTGGTCGCCTGCACATGGGACAACCTTCTCCTTCCCACGGGACAACGGTCCTGATGGTATGGTGCTAGGACCTGCATGATCATCGCTCACCTGCTGCTATTCGCTCTTTTGACTCCCTGAGGCTTCGATCCCTAGCTGTATCGGCTGCTGCTACCCCATCAAACGACGCCTGAGACCATGATGCTCCCGCAATGGACGGGTATAGCCAGAGTCTACCGCAGTCACTAGTGCCACCGTGGTGGCCAAACAAGGATCTTGGCACCCATAAGAACAAAAAACCTGCGACGCCCAGCTTCTCCTAGAGAATATGGAACAAACTTGTAAGGTGAGTTCCGTAACCTCTGAGAGTAACGCTAACTGATGCTACCCAGGGCCTCTCGAGCTGCATCCTGGATTCCGTCCTCATAGTGCTCGCGATAGACGGTATGTCGAACAGGACGACTGCCCTTCTGGTCCACGGCATAAACCAGTATAGTCACGCGATAGCAAAACATCCTATCACCAACTGACGAGGATTGACACCCGAGTCAGTTCAAATAAATGCACTGTTGGTTCAAGACAGATTCGAGCCAGACACGTGCCTATCGGTGCGAACTCAAGTCATACTGAGAAGCATTAGCCCGAGGTCGCAGGCTTTGCGCGATCAGACCGCAGGCTTCGCGCGGTCAGGAGTTCGTGTGCTATACGCGAACAGAATGTCCGAGATATTGCGCGGTCAGCAAACATCCCGCGGTCAGAACATTCTCAACCAGGGTACTTGGAGTTCATCTGTCCGGCTGTCCCTATAGCGGGAATATTCCAAATATCCCGAAGATTCCTCCACGTGGAAGACCAACCGTCAGGAGGTTAATACGTGCAGTTATCCATGAATAACACGTGTTTAACCTGCGTGGAGGTTAAGAGCGGTTCTCTAAAAAAAACCGCATCCAACTATCCAAGCAACTGTCTGATGCAATTACGACATGGCACCCTTTCGACCAGTATAAAAGGGTGGCAAGATGCATCAAACAGATGGATGAATTGGACAGATCAACGTCTCTGATACAAGTGATATATAACACATCTCAACCACTCAAGCAGCCAAGTCTACGGCCTAGATTAGGCTTTGCGCGATCAGACCGCAGGCTTTGCGCGATCAGACCGCAGGCTTTGCGCGATCAGACCGCAGACTTCGCGCGGTCAGGAGTTCGTGTGCTATACGCGAACAGAATGTCCGAGATATTGCGCGGTCAGCAAACATCCCGCGGTCAGAACATTCTCGACCAGGGTACTTGGAGTTCATCTGTCCGGCTGTCCCTATAGCGGGAATATTCCAAATATCCCGAAGATTCCTCCACGTGGAAGACCAACCGTCAGGAGGTTAATACGTGCAGTTATCCATGAATAACACGTGTTTAACCTGCGTGGAGGTTAAGAGCGGTTCTCTAAAAAAAACCGCATCCAACTATCCAAGCAACCGTCTGATGCAGTTACGACATGGCACCCTTTCGACCAGTATAAAAGGGTGGCAAGATGCATCAAACAGATGGATGAATTGGATAGATCAACGTCTCTGATACAAGCGATATATAACACATCTCAACCACTCAAGCAGCCAAGTCTACGGCCTAGATTAGATAGTATTTACAAGCCTCCTGGGCTTCTTTCTGTACACTTACATAGGAAAAACCTTCGCCAGTGAAGGTGTTTTCCCGCCCTTCTGTAAATCTTTATTACCTATAGTGAAATCCCAACAGGACGTAAGGCTATTACTCCCACCATCGAGGGCCCGAACCTGTATAAACCTCTCTGTGCTCCTGTTCTCCATTTTTCTACATACCTTCCCGGAGGGTCATCTTGAAAGGTCTCGCTATTACAAATTTTGCATAAGTTCGGCTGAGGACTCCGAGTCCGAATCGTCGACAGCTGGTGCCCACCGTGGGGCCTTTCTCAAGGCGTCCTAATTGTAATCTGGAGGTTCGCTGAAACATGGCTGGAGTATATGATTCCGAGAACGATTTTGATCTCGAGGATTATGCTCACATTCCAATGCCTTCTCCAAGCGATCCTGTTCCGATGGAGGAGGTTGAAGGCCAGAATCTCCCAGAGGTAGAATCATCTCTCCAGGTCATGTCCATCGACCAAGGGGCGACTAGCGCAAGGTCAGAACCGACAGAGGTTCTTAATGCGCTAGAGGATGAATTCGGTCCGTCATACGACCCCGCTAAGGGGAAGGATGATATCGACCTGGAAATTAGCCCGGGGAGATTCGACCCTGATAACCTTCACCGTCTCTTTGATTTCGAGTCCGACTCGGAACAAACTGAGATGCTTTCCCCATCGGCAACCTCTCTCCCTAGACAGTTCGCTGCCTTGTCGGAGGAAACTCCCGATCAACAGGCTGCTAGGGAAGAACGAGATCGCAAACAGAAGGAGGATCAAGATCTCGAACAACAAAACAACGAACTACGCAGAACTGCCCTAGAGGCTCTTCAAGATGCGCAGGCTCATTATGATGCTGCTCCGAGTTCTTCTCGGCGGTCACGTGGTCGCAAACGCGACCAGACCCCTTCTTTGCCTCCGGAGCATTTCCCGGTGGACGAAGAAACAGTAACGCCTGGTACCCCCAGGAGAAGCACCCATGGTCGACTGCGATCTATCGCGGAAGTCATGCATAACTTTCCTCCTACGGTCACGGATGCGCAGAAACCGGCCTTTTTCAGGATCCTGGCGGAAAGACTGGATGAGGTCGCGTCTGAGGCGACCCCAACGGCCTCTTCCCGCTCGGTAACACGTTCCTGCGAACGAGAGTGTCCTCACTCTGGTTCTGGCCGGCAAAGTTACCCACCGCCCGTACCGTCCCAACAGGACAAGTACCGGCGAACACAAGATTCTCGTAGTAAGGATCGGGTCCCTGTCCACTCTCGTTTGGGACCGCGAGTAACTTCACCGTTGCGTGAGGTCGCCCGTGAACCAGTCGAGAGTCACAGGGCAATTCACGGTCCCTACGTCGGTTGTAAAGCTTTCTCGCCCGGCCTACGTGCGGTCGTTTGGCCCGATAAGTTTCGACCAGGGGCCATTGAAAGGTTCGACGGAACTCAGAACCCTTCCGAGTTCCTTCAAATCTATATCACTGCCATCCAAGCGGCAGGAGGTGATGACCGGGTCATGGCCAACTACCTGCCTACTGTCCTTGAGGGACCGGCTAGAACTTGGCTGTTTAACCAGCCCGAAGGTTCCATCTATAATTGGGAAATGCAATGCGACGCCATCCTCAGCAATTTCCAAAATTGTTACCAAAAGCCGGGTAAAGAGGACGATCTTCATCGGCTACGACAAACTTCAACCGAAACTCTTCGGCAGTTTGTCAACAGGTTTGTCGGGGTGAGGAATACCATCCCGAACATATCTGATGGCTCCGTTATCAGGGCATTCAAACATGCCGTTCGATACCGGAGATTCACCGAAGACTTGCTTATCCACCGTCCTTGATCAATGGCCGATCTGTTCGACATGGCTGATCGATACTCTGACGCAGCCGAAGCAGTCGAATGGAACCGGATGGTCGACAAGGGTGACCTACCACCTCAACCAGGTTTCAAAGACGCCAGGAAAGAAGATTCAAGCAAGAGGCCAGAATCTTCGTCAGGTGGGAAGTCGAAAAAGCCGAAGAGGAACCGCTCTGGACAGTACCGCGAGGTCGCAGTCGCAGAGAAGCCACCTTCGACCAAAGGTAACAAGTCTTCATTTAAAAATAAAACTGCCTCTGGTGGTCGGAGCACCGACCAGCCAGAAAAGTCAACTAATCCACAGGAAGGCAAGAAGTGGTGTCCACTCCACAACTCCACAGGCCACGACCTCAAGAACTGCAGGAGTTGGTTGAAGCAATTGGATGACTTCTACCAGGGAGTTGGACCAATGCCAACCTTACCGCCTAAAGAACAGGCGTGCGGACTTAGAGACGCCGACGGAGACGAGCAAATGTCCTACCAGGTACCTCAAACTCATATTAATGTTATTTTTGGAGGTTCTTCTTCTTTCGTTTCCAAAAGGCAGTTTAAAGCCTTTTACCGAGAGGTTAACCAAACGGAGACATCTCCTGGTGAACCTCAATACCCCCGTTGGTCAGATACACCTTTGACATTTGATCGCTCTGATTGTCCCGCGGGGCTTACTCGACCATTGAGGCTCCCTCTGGTCATTACCCCGATCATCAGTAACGCGAGAGTCGAAAGGGTCCTGATCGACGGAGGAAACTCCCTTGACATTTTATTGGTCAAGGCACTCGACGAGATGCAAATTCCTCGTTCGAAGATCAAGCCCATAATCCATCCGTTTTATGGGATAATCCCAGGCCCCTCCATGATGCCATTGGGACAAGTGGTCCTCCCGGTTACGCTGGGAGAACCGGACAACTTCCGAACAGAATTGGTTAGTTTCGACGTAATCGATTGTGATTCAGCTTACAATGCAATCTTTGGCAGGCCAACTCTCGCTAAATTCATGATGGCAACGCACTATGCTTATCAGTGCGGCAAATTGCCTGGCCCCAAAGGTGTCATCTCAGTCCGAGGCAGTCGCAACGTGGCACTCACATGCGACCGACTATCTTTGGAGATGGTCGATCAACTTCCCCTCCAGGACGCCCAAGTCGCCACCGTCGCCACCGACGCGATCAAGGCTGCTCCTCGACCAGATGAGAAACTCAAACTGATTCCTTTGTACCCAGATGATCCATCCAAGACAATTCGGGTCGGATCAGGTCTGGATGACAAATAGGAACTCGACCTCATTACTTTCCTCCGGCCTAACGCAGATGTGTTTGCGTGGAAGCCGTCCGACATGCCCGGGGTCCCAAGGGAAGTAATCGAGCACAGGTTAGCAATTCGACCTGGACAACGACCAATAAAGCAAAAGCTCAGGCGTTTTGCTGTTAACTGACAGGAAGCCATCCGAGAGGAGTTGGACAAATTCCTGAAGGCTGGGTTCATTCGCGAAGTCGATCACCCGGAATGGCTTGCCAATCCGGTCATGGTCCGCAAGTCAAATGGCAAGTGGCGCATGTGCGTCGACTACACTAGCCTCAACAGTGCCTATCCGAAGGACGACTTTCCCCTTCCCCGCATCGACCAGCTGGTCGACTCAACCGCGGGCTGCGAACTGATGAATTTCCTGGACGCTTACTTCGGATATCATCAAATTAGCATGGCAGAAGAAGATGAAGAGAAAACTGCCTTCATCACCCCGTTCGGCACCTACTGCTACATCAGAATGCCGTTCGGGCTCAAGAACGCAGGTTCCACGTACCAGCGCTTGATGCAAAAGACCTTTCTTTCCCAGATAGGGCGTGATCTCGAAGCATATGTAGACGACTTGGTTGTAAAAAGTACTAAGAGGTTGTCTCATTTGGATGATCTCGCTGAAACCTTTGGCTATAATTTAAATCGCTTTGGAATAAAATTAAACCCGGAGAAATGTTCTTTCGGGGTTTCTTCAAGAAAACTCCTGGGTTTCCTTGTTTGTTCCAGGAGCATTGAAGTTAATCCTGAGAAAATCAGGGCCATTGAACAAATGAGGTCGCCCTCGACCATGAAAGATGTTCAACGCCTGGCTGGTCGCATGGCGGCTTTAAGTCGCTTCATATCGCGACTAGGCGAAAGGGGATTGCCTTTCTTCAAAGTCTTGCGGAAGCATCACAATTTTATATGGTCGGATGAGGCCGAAAAAGCGTTTCAGGAGGTAAAGATATATCTATCCAGTCCGCCAGTGTTGGTATCTCTCAACAAAGGAGAACCATTGCTTCTCTATCTGGCGGCCACACCGCACGCGGTCAGCGCCGTTCTGATCGCGGATAGGGAAGGAATACACAGACCCATCTACTATGTGAGCGAGGTACTTCATGGTCCTAAGGAGAGTTACCCTGAGGTCCAGAAGATACTTTACGCGCTACTGATGGCTTCCCGTAAGCTACGACACTACTTCCAAGCTCACAAGATCACAGTACCCTCCTCCTTTCCTTTGGGGGATATTGTCCGAAATCCAGAGAAATCTGGTCGAATCGCCAAATGGGCGGTCGAACTCGGTGCCTTCGAAATCCATTTCACGCCCCGCACGGCAGTTAAGTCTCAGGTTTTGGCTGACTTTGTGGTCGAATGGACCAACCCTGAGCCACCCGTGCAGGTGCCAGAGGAATTGGAATGCCCCGATTACTGGACAATGTACTTTGACGGCTCTCGTAGTTTTCAACACTCAGGGGCTGGAGTGGTCTTAGTTACGCCTCAGGGCGAACAGCTTAAGTATGTCATCCAACTACACTTTGTTGCGACCAACAACGCGGCAGAGTATGAAGGTCTTCTTGCAGGGCTCCGGGCAGCAAAATTCCTCGGAGTCCGTCGATTAGTGGTGAGGGGAGACTCACAGCTGGTCGTAAACCAGGTAAACAAGGAGTACAGCACCTCCGATGAGACAATGGCTCATTACCTGGGGGAAGTGAGGAGATTGAAAAAACACTTCAGTCATTTCGAAGTCCAATATATCCCGCGAAAGAACAACATTCTCGCAGACCAATTATCCAAAATTGGGTCCTCACGCACATCCGCTCCGGCAGGAGTGTTCATTGAACACTTGGACCGTCCTTCGATCATGACTTCGGTCGAGGATGATCCGGTAATAGCTTGCGTTACCAACCTCGGTCAGGAACAGGATTGGACTCATCCATTGAAAGTCTATCTTGAACATGGGACCCTACCCGAGGACGAAACCGAAATCGATCGGTTAATTCGAAAAGCGCGTCTGTACAAACTCATAGATGGGATCTTGTACAGAAAGGGTACTCAAGGAGTATTCATGCGTTGCATATCTCAGGAGGAAGGAAAATCCCTCTTGAAAGAAATACATGACAGTGTATGCGGTGCGCACGCGTCATATCGGACACTGGTCGGAAAAGCTTTTCGACAAGGATTCTACTGGCCTTCGGCACTCGATGATGCCAAGCATATGGTCAAGATGTGTCCTCAGTGTCAGTTCTGTTGCATCTAGGCCTTCATGCCTAACCCTAATTTTGATAATTAATGAAAACAAAGTGTTCTGGACTAATCATATTTTTGAGATTGTTTGATACAGGGATCAGTTGGGAAGAAATGCAAGAAGATCAAGATGAACCCGACTTGAAGTGAAGCACAAGATGCAGAAGAGCAAAATACAAGACGCAAATCATGAAGATGCGAAAGACCTAAGGTATTACGAGTTTTTATTTTTACCGATCTCGGCGTTTGGAGATGATCGGTTAGGGAAATTATTTTCTAGTTTTAACCGTACTATAAAGAGGGGTGGCGAAAGTCATCTCTTTATCTCCAACACAAACCGAGAAACCTAGGTCATTGCATTGCATCTTTTTGGTTGGATTTGGTTTTGAACTTATTTGAAAAATCTGGTTTTTCAGTTCAGTTTTTGACAGCAGCAGAGTTTTTCGATTTTATAGAAAGATCTAGGCAGATCTGGTTTTTGCTTCTGTTGACAAAAATGTAGCCCTTGAAATTATCTTTCAAACGAGCTATTAAACACCTCTTTTGTATTTCTGGATTTAAAGTTACCTCTGTTTTTGTTCAGACTGACTGTCAGTTTGAATGTCAGTTAGTTTAAACTGACAATTGTCCAGAGAGGGTGTATTTTGTGCTCAAATTTTTTGTACTAAACTGACTGTCAGTTTGTCCATACTGACTGTCAGTTGGAGTTTCGACCACAGAGGTTTTAACTGAGTTTCTATTTGTTTTTGGTCGAGACTGTGGTCGAACTGACTGTCAGTTTGCATAACTGACTGTCAGTTGTGGGTTTCAGCTTTCCTTAAACGACCACGAACGGCTAGCAAAGTTTTATCCGTAAATTTTGTCGACCGTTGTGCACTGAACTGACTGTCAGTTAGGCAAACTGACTGTCAGTTTGGGTTGCTGATTTTCAGCCCTAGCTCCAACGGTTCATTTGTTTCTTGAGGCTATAAAAAGGGGCATTGGGCATAAGTTTTTAACAACAAGCAGTAGCATTTCTTATACACTCTTGAGCTTTAGTTTTCCACTTAAAATCTTGGTCTTTTGATCAAGTCGAGTGTTTTCCGATCCACCGAGAGTTTCAGTTCTTTTGCATTTGCATTCACTTAGCTTCTCGGTGCGTGTTTGGAGGTCTAGAGAAGACCTCGCTGCCTGTTACTCTTGGTGAGCGCCCTCACCTAGACGGTTCGGAGGCGTGGCCGTTGACCTCTCCAGAACGGAGTTTGTTGGAGAGACTCGGCAAGTTTGTACAAGGCATCGGTGCTCGCCTTTCCGGAGTGGACAAGGAGCAACCACTAGTGATAATATCCTTTGTGGATATTGAGGCGAAACTCAAGTGATTTGAGTGCTTCAACGAGGATTAGTGGAGACTGGGCGAGTCTCCGATACCTCGGTAAAAATCGTGGTGTTTGTTCTCTATCTTCTCGCTTTAATATATTAAATTGCATTTGGTTCTTCTTGGTATAAAAAACTTGTTTCTATTTGAAGTTTTTAAAGCCTCATATTCACCCCCCCTCTAGTCGGCATCCTTGATCCAACAAGTTCCACGCGAGACAGGTTCATCAACCTGCCTATGCGTTACAAACCATCCCCCTCGCATGGCCTTTTGCGGTCTGGGGAATGGATATTGTTGGTCCTATGCGACAAGCGGTCAACGGATGCAAGTTTCTGTTCATAGCCATTGACACGTTTACAAAGTGGATCGAGGCCGAACCGGTACAAAATATTACCGCATCAGCAGCACAAAAGTTCTTTCATAAGAACATTGTTGCTCAATTTGGTGTTCCAAACCGTCTTATCACCGACAATGGTTCTCAGTTCACTAGTGGTCTTTTCCTAGACTACTGTGATCAGATCGGAACTAAGGTATGCTTTGCTTCTGTGGCACATCCGCAAAGCAATGGTGCTGTAGAACGGGCCAATGGGCAGATACTACAAGGCATCAAAAAACATGTTTTTGATCGCCTTAAGACTCACTCGGGGGCTTGGGCAGACAAGCTCTATACCGTTCGATGGGCACTACAAACCACCTCTAGTCGAGCCACCGGTGAGACGCCCTTCCATCTGGTCTATGGGGCCGAGGCTGTGTTGCCTATGGAAGTTAGTATTGGGTCTGTTCGGACGGAACAATTCGAACAGGTTGATCAGTCCGAACAACGATCACAAGATCTCATCCTCTTAGAAGAAAGGCGTGATCGCGCTTTGATCAAGTCCGCGGCATACTTGCAAGCTCTGCGCAAGTATCACAGCAAAAGGGTGTGACCACGTAGTCTTCACGTGGGCGACCTGGTTTTACGAAAAATCCAAGACCAGTCTAATTGCAACAAATTCTCCCCGAAATGGGAAGGCCCTTACACTGTTGTCTCGGTGCCGCAACCAGGATCCATGCGGTTAGCCATGGAGGATGGTCGAATTTTGTCCAATACTTAGAACATCGATCAACTTCGCAAGTTCTACGTGTAAGTACTCAATCCCTTTTCCTGTTCAATTAGCATTTTTTTCATAAAACAAAAAATGTTTTGGTTTCATACGATGAGTTTTTTCCTCCATGCCCATCTGCTGCGAATTCGACTCGGGGGCTGGTCGCCCGCAGTTAGATCATTATAACGTCCTAGTCGGATTCGCTAGCCGAACTCATGACCGCTTCCAGACAAGTCACTCCTAAATAAGCTGTTTCTCAACGTACACGGGGCTTTCTGGCAAGTCCTCGGTTATCTGAGTGGCTGCTGGTTTGCAAACAAGGCTAGGCGTTACTTTGATCATAATTGTTGGTTCGATCACACATCCCTGGTCGTTATATTCACTTCTCTCCTGCGTTTGTAATACTAAGTCTTCAGTATTTACAATCACAGGCGGGGACTAGGGGGATATGTTTACAGTATGAAACAAACACAAAACAAGAATATATATTCAAATCAGAATATATATTCATTTTCAAAAATGAATTTCCACATACATTGCATTGTATACAACTGTTTCTGTACAGGTATAGGGATCATTCAATCCCAAGCTCAGTCAGGAGCTTATCTGCAAGGGGCCTAACCTCCTCCATGACGGCCTCTAGCTGCTCTTCACTCTCAACCTCAACCGGTCCCACCAATGGATTCAGATCTGCATCTAGGCCATGGTGAAGTCGAACCCGGTTGAGGATGGCAGAAGCGGCTGACCGAACTCTGGTTCTGATCGCCTCTTCTCGTCACTGTGTATCCTCAGGGAGATACTCGAAGAGTGACCCCACCTGGGCCATGACTAGCGTAGACCAGTCATCTTGGCTGAGATTATCTCTTGTGGTTTCGATCACATCAGCCTTTAGAAGATGAGCCACTGCCTTCAGTTTTTCGAAGATTGAACGGCTCAGCTTTCCGATCGCCCTTTCGGAGGTTAGAATAGAGCCCTGGAGGAGTTCATTGTCCTGACTGAGTTGCTTTATTTGACCCGCTTGCGCTGCAACAAGAGAAAAGATTACTCGCATGTTATGAAGCTAAGTCTTCCTAATCAGGAATCGACTTACCAGCAAGTTGTGACCGCAGCTTGTTGTTTTCAATCTCTTGGTTCCTAGTCACTGAGATCGAATGGAGCTTGACTGTGGCCACTTCTTTGTTCAGCAATGCCACCTCTCTGCAGTAGAACAGAAGGAGTGGTCATAACCAATTTGTATCTATACAAGTTGAAGAGTAATGATCCTTACCTGCGCAAGCTGTCTCGTTCTTTTTGTATGGCCTCCATGCTTGCCATCGTAGCACGCGATTGGGCCATCATCCGGGATAGTTCCTGTGATGCAAAAAAGGAAGTTAAAGGTGTCCTATGTACAATTCAGGCACCGAGAGAGAAGTTCATCATACCTTCATAAACTCCCTTAAGGAGGCATCTTCCGGACTAACGGGAAGACTCGTTGAAGGCCCGGAGGCGCCTACAGCAGGGGCAGTTGGTGGGAGTGCCTGCTGGGCACTGCCCCCAGTCGCCGTTGGTTGCGACTGGGTCGTCGCGCCTGTTTCTCCTCTCACGGCCCGGACGACTTCCTGGACCAAGGGGGCGGAGCGCTCCTCACTGGAGGCTCCTACACCAGCAGCGACTTCAACCCTCCCCGAAGCAGTTGAAGGGCTAGATGCTGTTTCTTTTCGCCTGACAAAGGGAAGAAGAATCAAACAATCACAATTCGTGACCATCACTTTAATACAACCAGGATAGAGGTTCTTACCTTATTTGAAATCCCATTAGCTTTTGAGATTTCAGGGAAGGTTCTCCTCGAGAAAGGAGACAACTGTCGTCCATCGTGGTTTTTCTCTTAGAGAACAAGGCATCTCCCCCCTGGGTGTGTTCCTCTGTGAGCACTTTTCTAGGGAAAGATAAAGACGAATGCGAAGAATCTTTACTTGGGCAATCGGTCCCGTTGGCGGGGTTGCACCCGAAGGCCTCGATGGCTCCTGGACTTCTGGGGCCGGCGCCTCATTTGCAACCGCCACAGGATCTTGTCCGACCACCTCCACTCCTGTCTGCAGGGGTGGAGGATTTTCCTCCCTGGGACTCGTAGGAGTCGTAGGGGGAAGCTCTTCTCCCTGTATAAGCATTAACTTATCGAATGCACAGGGGGAATTGAAGAAAACAAGACTGTGAGAGAATCTTACCACGGTCGTCTCTCCGACCAGGGAAGTAGAGGCAACTGGCCCTGAAGCCTCGGGGGCTTCAGGGGCTGGAATGATGTCTGCGGCCACGGGGCTTTCGGTGGCCGCGGGATCTGCTACAGCCGCCTCTGCGGTAGCAGTTGTTTCTGCGGAACGAGTTAAAGCATCACCAGATGGAGAGCCCGCGATCTTCCTCCTCCGGTGAATTAGAGGGACATCATCGTCTTCCTCCTCCTCGCTCCCCTCTCCCTGTACGACAAAGAAGTAATTCTAGTTCGCACTTGGAAAGATCGGAGGAACATGATATCTTACCGCAGTCTTCCTTGTGGTAGAAGGGACGCCTCGTGAAGACCCTTCCCCAATATTTAGCCTTGCTTTCTTAAGGGCAGGATTCCTTGTCCTGGGTCTTGAGGAAACCTTCTTCACATATTTTGTCATCGGCTTCCCCAGGGAACCGACTTTCTCGCTGGGAAACGTCGCCTCGGCGAACTTCCCTAGGAGCTGATTCACATTCCGATGGAATTGTTAGTGCTGGACATACATAAGACCTGCAAAACAGAGGCCAAGTGGAAAATGTACCTTTCGGCGCTCCTGTTTAAGGTCGTCGCCGGCGTGAATCAAGCTTTGGGGGCGAGGCGATCCCTTGGGGCCCTCTACCTCGGCGTTGTACGCCCTGAGGAGGTAGTTAGTCCGCCTCTCGATCTCAGATGAGGGCAGGACTGTTCCCAAATACAAGTTAAATTGGTGCATTTCAGAAATGACATAAAGGGATTTCAATGCCAGAAACGAATACCTTCATTATAGTCCAGGGTGCTGTCCGCCATGGACTTGATCTCCCAAGCCGAATGAGCCCTTTCACGTACGGGGCTCACCCGGTTCTTCACAAAGTCTCGGATGACGTCGCGTGCTGTCAACCCTTGTTCGACTAAGTGAAGGATCACCTTGGCGTGCTTCATGAACTCCGAGTTCATCGTAGGGAGGGAGTCCAACTCGCTTGGTTTCTCCGGCCACGAGTTTTCAAACCACAGCCCGCTCTCTGTCGGCGGGGTGCAGTAAAACCATTTTTGGTGCACCCATCCATTGAATCTCGCAGGGGTAGGAAGGGATACTCCTTCTTATCCCTAAGCCGAAAGTAAATGCATCTGGCGGCGTTGGCTCTCTTTGACCACGCCGAAAAATAAAATCGTCGGAAGAGATCCACACTGGGATACACTCTGACGAACGCCTCGCACAAGTGTTGAAACACCGCCAGTATCAACACTGCGTTTGGGTGGAGGTTGATTAGCCCCAACCCATAGTGCTCGAGGACGTCCTTCAGGAACCGACTCTCAGGGAATCAGAACCCGCAGCGTAGATATTCTTTGAAAACCACCAACTCGCCCTCTTGGACGGTTGGGGTTTCTTGGTCCTTCTCCGCGGGCCGCCAGTTGATTAGCAGCCGCAGAGGAAGGATCTCCTCCTTCTCCAACGCCACTAAACTCTCATCAGAATGGTGGATTGATCGGCTCCAAGACGCCATTTTTTGGTGAAGAATCAAAGGAAAAGTTGGTGACTTTTGGAGAAGACGAAGGCTAAGAAGAACGAGGGTTTTGTGCGGCGGAAATGTTGAGGGTTTTTGGCTGAGTGGCTTCCTCAAGAAGACACCTGCTCCTTTTATAGACCCGAGGAGACGCACTAATGTGAGTAACGTTCTATTCAAACGTTCCACTGAGTATTTTATTCATTTCCCATAATGGATACTGTCTCTGGCAGACCCGTTAAAGTGTTCCAGGCATCGGATCTGGAACAAAAAGACTACTTTGTTTCAGAAACTGAAAGTGCAAAAGCTTGAAAAGTTTACAGTGCTTTTCAGTGGACGTTTTTCCTTCATATGCCTTGGACATTTTCATGAAAAAATCCTACGACTCAATTTTTTGGACGTATGGATATATCTTGACCGGGTTGTGGTATGATCGAAACCATGCTTTCAATAAAGCTCCGATTTTGATCGAAGTGACGGTCTGACCGAGCCTCAATTCTGGTCGCAATAAATTTTAGTTCTAACCGCGGCTTTGGGTCTGATCGCGGTATCAGAGCTGGTCGCGGTACTTTTATAAAAGTGTGATTCTGATCGCAGAACTGAAGTTTTCCTGTGTATGAATGGTCGCGAAGGCATTACTCATGGCCATATTTTCGCACAGGAGATGTGAAGAATGTGTATATAAAGAAGAAAATTTTATTTCTTGCATTCTTTACATACAAAAGGGATGCCGGCGACAAGAGCGTCGACCTGATCCGAAAGAAGTTTGCAGAGTTCTCCTAGGGACATATTGCTGTCAGTAGGATCTACACTAACAACCCCCAGAGAACTAGCAACTAATCTAAGCCTATCTACATCATCCCTAACAAGAGAAACACTACTGTTCCTAATTAAATCGGAGAGTTCCCGCTGTTACTGAGCGTGGTCCCTCTCTCGACAGAACTGGTGTGCCTCTTCACGGGATCGTTCAAAACATTCTGCCAGATGCAGAATCACCAAAGACATCTCTTCGGTCTTCTTCTCCAGGGCATTCTTCTCCTCTGGAAGAATCTGTCCGAGGGGAAGATGTGGAGTAGCAGAAGGCTGATCACTGGGGCCTCCAATCTCCTACGTTTGCAAAAGTTAGTTGTGCTAACTATAACTATCAGCAGAAGGAGATGAGGATCATTACCTGTCCCTGTTCGGAACACGTTGATATAACCATCCTGGAAAGTAGATCACCCGATAAAGGCGGATGATCACCAGATGATGGAAGTACAACCTTCCCACCAGAAGATTGCTTCCCTAACACAAGTTGAGGATCTTCTGGTCGTATAGTCACCTCTTGCCGACCAGAAAATCGATCACCCAAACAAAAGCAGGGAATGTTGGGGAAGAAAGCTGAAGGAAGAAAAGATGATGGCTCATCTTCTACCTTTGCTCTGCTGGAGGATCCTTCGTCAACCTTGGGTTTCTTCCTTGAAGGAGATAGATCTTCAGGCACTTGAGGCTCCTGCTTAAGAACTTCCTCTTCATCACTTTCAATCTCGATGATGTTGTTATCTGCCATCAGGAGGTGTATGAAGAGAAGAGTGAAGGTAGCTTTAGAAAGAACTTAGCCGTGAGAAGAAATTGTGAAGCTTTACAGATTCAAAGACCCAGTATTTATAGCCGCCAAGGTGACGGTTTATATTCCGAGCGTCTCGGGTTCTTAAAAGCATTTACAATTTTACCTCGGGTTAAAAAACATTTCAACGGCGCCATCATTAACTGTCACATAATGCCCAAAGCTCATCTCGGGGAATCAACCGTCCTACTTAGTGCGCCACTAAGTGGGGGATTTGAAGAGTCGGGTTAAAAATTCGATGCATGTCTTTAAATTCAAAGTAAACACGTCCTTTCGTTCTCTTTAAATTTGGAGGCTAGCTGACGAGGATTGACACCCGAGTCAGTTCAAATAAATGCACTGTTGGTTCAAGACAGATTCGAGCCAGACACGTGCCTAGCGGTGCGAACTCAAGTCATACTGAGAAGCATCAGCCCGAGGTCGCAGGCTTTGCGCGATCAGACCGCAGGCTTTGCGCGATCAGACCGCAGACTTCGCGCGGTCAGGAGTTCGTGTGCTATACGCGAACAGAATGTCCGAGATATTGCGCGGTTAGCAAACATCCCGCGGTCAGAACATTCTCGACCAGGGTACTTGGAGTTCATCTGTCCGGCTGTCCCTATAGCGGGAATATTCCAAATATCCCAAAGATTCCTCCACGTAGAAGACCAACCGTCAGGAGGTTAATACGTGCAGTTATCCATGAATAACACGTGTTTAACCTGCGTGGAGGTTAAGAGCGGTTCTCTAAAAAAACCGCATCCAACTATCCAAGCAACCATCTGATGCAGTTACGACATGGCACCCTTTCGACCAGTATAAAAGGGTGGCAAGATGCATCAAACAGATGGATGAATTGGAGAGATCAACGTCTCTGATACAAGCGATATATAACACATCTCAACCACTCAAGCAGCCAAGTCTACGGCCTAGATTAGATAGTATTTACAAGCCTCCTGGGCTTCTTTCTGTATACTTACATAGGAAAAACCTTCGCCTGTGAAGGTGTTTTCCCGCCCTTCTGTAAATCTTTATTACCTATAGTGAAATCCCAACAGGACGTAGGGCTATTACTCCCACCATCGAGGACCCGAACCTGTATAAACCTCTCTGTGCTCCTGTTCTCCATTTTTCTACATATCTTCCCGGAGGGTCATCTTGAAAGGTCTCGTTATTACAAATTTTGCATAAGTTCGGCTGAGGACTCCGAGTCCGAATCGTCGACACCAACCCTCTCGTCCTCCACTTCTGCAAGCGGACGTGTCTACCAGCCTAGAATTGAAGCACTAACCACAGAAACTCAGCCCATCCGCCAAATCGCTCCATGTATGAGAAAATCCGAATCTCTATGTATAACACAAAACTAACAAAACCTTTTTAGAAACTCTTAAATAAGACTTACAACATATAGATGAACCAATAAAACATTGGAAAAGAAAAAAATTTTATGCACTTTTTTCAGTTAAGGTATAGCTTTATTATATATATTTGTAAATTAACCTTACTCGATCAGTTCTAATCTATGGCCACGTCCCAAGATAAGTCAAGCACAGGAGTACATTACAACAGAGTAACTTACAAAATATTTTAAGCAGTGTGGCCTGCTGGCCGTAGTACAACATAAGGAGTTACAATGCTATCACGACATAAATAGCTTGGCTAAAGTAAAATAACAACTACACGTCGGAAGCTAGGTGAACCCCCACAGCAAGAAGTTGACAGTAGAACAACACACATCAGGGCTCCGGTGGAACTGGCTCTCCTCCTTTTGTATCCAAGAAGTTCTCCAAGCATTCATCTTGATCATGGAACACTCCATCTATTTGATTATAGATTACAAGGGTGAGTACTTATGTACTCAACAAGTCATAGGGTAAGAGTATATACATATAATAGTGATGATATAAACCTATGCTAGTAGGGGAGGAGGGAAAGGTTGCAAAATACTTTTTCTCTTCACAACTTATGCTTATGGCAGTACTTTTCATAACATAGCATTGCTATTCATATTTCACTATTAATAGTACTACCGCAACACGTTGACACACGACAGCCCACGGCAGCACCCCTTATCATGACAACACATGTCATTTGGGTAATCTTGACTTATCAAATTTTATTTAGAAAATATACTTGTGTCACATCGACGTGGATTTAATCCACCGCAGCAGACTCCTATAAACCTGGGAGCTCGGACTATTTGAATACGTTTTTAACTCTGTAGAGGGGTACCAATTTACCAGCAAGATATTCCACTTTCATGCCCATCCTATCAATATGATTAGACTCTTACTCACTGCAATATGTGAGTGGCAAGGTGGAGATAACAATAACTTTTGTTATGGTTCACTCACAATTCACCCCTGACCCTGTGATCGGACTACCAGACCTTCCACAGTTGTGGCGTGCTATACCCCCACCCCGACTGCATCTTTCCATTACTGGGTCAGCGTGCATCACATCCAGTGATATGTGTTGGAGCCGCACTCCATGTCAAATCGTGCACATATTTCATCTCATGAATGGGTTTCATGTGCGATCCGCATACTACTTGTTCAGGCCTGTCCCATACCAGACTTGCTGTTAGCATGTTTTTCATGCCACTAGAAGTACAACACAAGGTTCTAGTCCTTATATGCCAATGACCATATCATCCCACAACCCATGCACATCCAATGCCACCAACATTCCATACCAACAAACTCTGGTCACAGCTAGGGTTTTATTTCATGAATATACATAACTACATATATAATAGTTGTGGCTCACATTTTAATTATTCATAAAGAATCTCATCACATTTCACTGGCATCCAACCTAGTACTACCACATCATACTTTTTTCATTTCATCACATGCAACTATTACTTATAGTCAGGGTAATATCTTAACAATTTTTTAAAATATAGGTTCAAGATGTTCAAGAATATGACTTGCCTTCTGTGTCGTAGAATTCCGCTGCTGATGCTGTGTTGGCATTGACGTCCTCAAACTCTTACTCGAGATCTACTCAGCAACAAATCAAACACAGAATGATTACTAGATATATTAAAATGTTTCATGATATATATGCAGATATGCTTTAAAAGAATAACTGAACGATGCTGAAGTCGATTAAGCTTGCTAGCTGAACTGAGTCAAAACCCTAGAGTTTCAAGGAATCTGGGCTAAGATTGAGTACTGGAGGTTATTAGGGTTTCAAGGCATCAATATTGACATTGGGTTCGCGGCTGGTTTGCTCAAAAACAGTGAATGTCAGCCGATTGACATTCGGTTCACTACTTGACAACGTCAGAGAATGGCATAGGAATGGTTTAGAGAATTTCCAGTTGACAAAAGAAGTTTGGCTTAAGGCATTGGGTGCAAAATTGAACAAGGCAACTGTTTGACAAACTGGTTATGGCAGAAAAGTCCAGAAGTTCAAGGATTTTGCAAAAAGAACCCTGTGCACAGTGAACTGAGTGTTTGTGCACTGTCAGGATCTAGGTTTTGGGTGTTTGATCGATTGTTCAAGCGTTGCTTCGCCAACCTTGTCAAATGGGTAGGCGAGGTCAAGGTGAAGCTGCTGGCGAAGTTAATTTGGAGATGGTGGCCGGACGACGGCGAACGGTGAGGTTGAACTCATCGGCCTTCAGGAACAAGAACAAGCTACAGTGACAAAGCACAAGGATCGATGGAACAAGAAATTAATCGAGGGCTTTTACTCCTGAGGTGGTGCTGATGGTGCCGGAGCGAACAATCTGGTTGCGGTTGAGGTTGAGGTTTGGGGCTCACCGACATTGACACCGGACTCGGGAACGAAGGCAAAGAGGCGATGCTGGTTTAGGGCAAAGAAGGATGATCGGGCTCGGCTACACCATCTATGGGATACAAGGAGTGAGTTGGTGCAGTCAATTTGGTCAGAGACTTGGTGGAGCAGGCCGGCGATGTGAGCTGTCTTTGACGGCGCGCGAAGAAACGAAGAACTTCAATTAGGGCTCCAATTTAAATTTTGGCTAGATAGGTTTGGTCAAAAAGCTCTGCTGATCAATTGGTTCTACTACAGGGAAGGCTAATTTGGACGGGAGTGAGTTCAATTGCTGGAATAGGGCAAATTATAATCCCGGCGATCACCGGCGTGGAGGTCCACCGGAGTTCGATTAAAGGCTACAACACGATGAGGTGAATAGGAGGAACTTACTGGTCGAGTCAATTTGGGACTTGGTGAAGTAGGTTGATCTGGCGTCGTGCTCCTCCTCGGCAGCTCACCGGAGAAGAAGATGAAGACGAAGAAGGCGACGATTTAATGGCTAAGGAAGCTCTGGAGAGAAGTGATGAAGGTAAAGCTGGTCGTGGGCAGCTATTTATAGGCACAGGACGGAGTTGGAGATGCTACAATGGTAGAACTTGTGCCGGCGCAACGACTGGACGAAGTGAACAGTGGCAGCAACGGGACGGCGAGCAGGCGGCTCTACAGCTGCCAAACTGGTCGTCACTTTGGAACTTTCTCCTTGTCGGTGCAAGGTGGTGGTGACAAAGCTATCCCAGCGTGGAGATGTGGCGTGAAACTTCTGACAAAGCTGCTGCTGCTGGAGCGTGGTCGCTGCTGGTGCGCGCGCGGTTGCTGCTGGTCGGTGGTGCTGCCACGGCGACGACTCTGGCGCGGACACATGCGGGCATGCAGGCACAATCACACATGGGCACAAGCGAGGGTGGAGCTTGGCCGGCGGTGAAGAAATCGCAGTGAGTCTTGGAGCAATAGCGTGCCAGTTGAGGATAATTGAAATCTGGACTGAAACGCAAATACAGAAAAAAATCTGGACTGATTTACGAAAATGGTCTTAATGGTGGAATCTGGCTGCCAACTTTTTGGATTAAGGTATTGGCATACCCTTGATCATAATCCAAGAATAATTTAGTCTGGATTAGATCAAGATTTGATTAAATCCAAGTTCTGAATCTCAGGGTATTTAGGGTAATTGGGATATTCAATTAAATCCATTTTTGAAAACAGATTAAGACTAATGATTCTGGGAGTTAGAGATTGAATTGATCTGGCTTCTGAAGGCTTTCCTACTCATGATAAGTAGTAGATCATATCTGGATAGTCAGATCTTGATTTGGGTCCGCAGAGAAGATTTTAAGATTTTTGGGGCTTAGGATAGAATGAGTCTAGGTTGATTTTGCTGATCTTGGAGAGACCTATGCATGCATGACTTTTTATGAAAAAGAATTTTCACCCCAAACCCAGGGTGTTACAGTATTCATAATAAATCAGTTTACGATTCCTTATTGCAATATGGTAGTTGCAAAAATTTACTCTACTATTTACTTTAACAAGAATATAACATATCCATTTTAATTAACTTTCCAAGGTTGAACTTAACAGTTTAAAATAAAATTTGTAAATCTATTTGTGCTTAACCACATGATAATTAATTGACCATGACATATCCTAATTCAAGGGTATGGAGTATTCGAATATATTCTTTACACTCTGCAAAGGTGAACTACTTTTCCCATAATTTACTTTGACTACTACTGTCAGCGTATATACACACAACAATACTGCGTGCGATTGAGTCGAAGCTCACATGCTTTTCTCATTGTCTTATAATAACTTTAGCTCTGCCAGGCTAAGGTCTTATCATGCATCAAACAAAACCTATAGCCATTATAGCGAGCTATACCCCTACCCCGATCCCTTTCCAGTGCTAGTCCGCAGTAGGGTACTCCCCTTTGTCTAACAGTGGATCAATGGAGGGATCACATCTCATTAACACATCCACATCACATTCATACCTCACTATCCATGCAGAGCTGAGTTAAATATTTGACAAAGTTATTGGGTCATGCCTGTCCCATACCAGGCTTGTGGTTAGTACGGTAACATGCCACTGGAGATTAAAGCACAATGGTTGGGTCCTTAAGTGTTCGGGTAAAGAACTTAACCACAATGTCCTTGTGCCTCATGCACCATCAACATTCTAATCCATTTTACCCGAACATTTTTCCTTTATAATTAAATTCTTATATGGCATACAACCCATTTCTTTAATAGAATAATTATCAAATTATCATATATTTGAACTGCATAATGCAATTGCAAAAATTTCTTTTATCAACTACAATATAATATTTTAAATCTAAATGATCAAGTTCAATTGACTTGCCACATTCCTCTAGGATTGGTTCTCCTGGTATAGTCTCGGCGATTCGCTCCTCAGCAATAGGTATCTTGGAACCTATTTACAATTAAAGTACACTATTGATCAAAATATGATTAAGTATTCAACGGATAAAATAAAATGCATGCCGAGGGTCTAATATACTTATACTTAAGTCGCTGAGATGATTAATCGAATAAATCAGATCGTAAAAGGTCTCATTAGGAATCAAAAACAAAGCAAAATGAAAACAAGGTAAAATAAGAACGATGTTTTCGAAAAGGGTAAAAAGATTGATTAGTAGGTCTTGGAAGTCGAATTTGACCTAGATTCTGAAGGCAATTAAGTGTAAAATAGGCAAAGGGTTCTAACCATTCAAGTTAAATTAAATTCCTAGCTTTCTGAGGTGATTTGGCACTTTTAGGATTTATATATCAATTTAATATATATATATTTCAATTAGGGTTTTAACACTTTTATCAATTATGGGCTAACAGAGGACTTTTATAAAATACAATTTATATGGTTAGACTCTAATTAATACAATAAACAAAATGACACGGTTGGAATTTGAAATAATGCCCTAAAACTGGTCGGCTGACCTAACAAGCATCAGCGGCTAACATTTACTATATAGAACAAATGTCTTCGGCTGGCTTTGGTTGGCATTCGGAGCGCGCGGTGGTCTATGGCGATGAAGTCTTCGCCGGCGGCGATTTCGACGACGGTTGGGATCCAGCTTGAGGCCATTGCACCAGAGGGCTCCATCAACTTCGTCGGCGATCAGTTTGGGTGGCTTCTGTTGACTGACGACCGGATTTCACGAACGGTGCTACTGGAATGGCACGGCCGGCGTCGAGATCGACGGCGATGGCCGGAATCTGGTCGACGAGACGCCTGTGAGCTTCTACAGCACCTATGGAATGTAATCGAAGTGGCAAATCAAACGATGGCTCCACCAAGATCTCCCTCCATGATGCGGTCCCGGAAATAGGACAATTCTCCAACTTTGCCGGTGCTGGAGAAGATGAGGCAGTGAAATCATCAACGAGGACTTCTACGATGTTGAGGATGACCTCAATTAGGTGTACGCGCCGGTAATTTGATAAAGATGCTCAATTTACCAGTGCGACGTCTCGCCGTCGCCGGAGACAGGACTCCAAAATTCGCTTGCGAGCGGCCATTGGACTTCACTAAATTTGGCAGGGAGGTTGTTGGGGTGGTAATAAAGTCGATTGCGCAACAAATTTGAACAATAGCTAGCTAAATTAATGGATTTAGGTTCTTCCTGACCGAGGCGGTGCTTCGGGCTCCCAGAACTCGTCGCCGGTGTGATGTCCACCACTGCAACTCGTCAGCGCCTGCGCAAAAGGTTGCTATAGATTTCTAATACCTAGCCCTGGAGTCCTATGAAGCATCAACTAAAGGTTTAACCAACTGAAACCAATCCGGCACGCTACAGCAAGGTAAAACTGGTAAAACTAGACATTTGTGTTGCCGCCATGGTTCTTGTCGTCGTTCTGGCCAGAAAACTCGTCGGAAAAGATCAAGGATTGGTCGTACAGCTACTAGAGAACATGCTGATCAAATAATGCATAAGATTCGAGCTGAAATTCCTAACCTGGGATGATATCTGGCTGTTGCCCCTGCTGCTGCTGCTACTGCTACACAGGATCAGAGAGGGAGAGAAAATTACTGTGGCTGCTGCGTGTATTCCCTCACTGTATACATGTATATCTTTACACCAAAGTCCAAGCAGCTGCATGTACACTTATTTACCTCTTCTTTTCACTGCTCAACAATACTCCACACTGCATGTTTACCAAATAGTGTCTTAAGCTTTTGTTGTGCACAAGCAGTCCTGAAGCTTCTCCAGGCTTCTTCAGGAAGTTTTCTTCTTTTCCCTTCTCTTTTCTTCATCCTTATCTCAAGCCTTCTTCAGATTTCCTTCCTTAGGGTTACTTTCTTCAAGCTACTATTCTCTTATACATGTATACATATACATACCTTCATGCATATATACATATACATTCCTATGCTTATACATATATGCATGTATCCATACACACACACACACATATATATATATACACACATTTATACAAGTAAAATTTAACTAGTGGCAATTTACAAAAATACCAAATACCTAGCACTACTTAACATTAGCATAAAAATTTTAATAGGGGTCAAATTTTGGGATGTGACAGAGAACTACATGTTAGTGTACCAGGTTTCCTCCCGGCTAGCACTGGTTTAATATCCCGCTCGACGGAATGTCCTCGACTATTCAAAATCGACCGAGTGCAGCGTACTTACCTAGTCTCCTACATTGTAAAGCTTGATACGGTGCATGTTTACCTTGAAAGTTGTGCCGTGTTATGCTCTAAGCTCTACGGCGCCATACGGAAAGACCTTTTCTATCGTGTATGGCCCAGTCCATCACGATTTCAATTTCCCTGGGAACAATTTCAACCGAGTATTGAATAATAAAATTAAATCACCTGGTTTAAACTCACGGTTGAAGATCCGTTTGTCGTGCCACTTCTTCGTGTTATCTTTGTAGATCAAGGCACTTTCATAGGAGTTGTTCCAGAGCTCTTCTAGTTCATGCAATTCAAGGATTCACCTTCGCCCCGCTTTGTCAAAGTCCCAACTGAGTTCTTTTAACGCCCATAACGCCCTGTGTGACAGTTCAACAGGCAAATGGCAATTTTTGCCAAATACAAGTTTATAAGGTGTCATACCTAGCGGAGTCTTGAATGCAGTGCGATATGCACAAAGGACATATTGAAGTTTGAGCACCCAATCCGTACAAGACGATGCTACCACCTTCTGCAAGATCATCTTGATTTCTCTATTTGAGACTTCAACCTTAGCTGCTGCTTTTGAAGCTCTGGTGTGGCCACTACATGGAGATGAATGACAATATTCAAGAACACTTTGAATCTCGTGGTCGGGCACGCATCGTCGAAAGATGCTATCAACTCCCTTTTTGAAAAGGTTCGGATCGTCCCAGTAGTAGCGTCGGATGTCATGGAGGAAACGCTTTCCTTGTCTACTCGTCAACCGTGGAAGAAGTTCATGGTTAAATAAATAATTTGCATAATCAGCATACCATGGTTCTTGTTGAATCAAGTAAAGGTGCTCATCGGGTAAAGCGTCATTGATGTGAACATCGACAGTGTCAATTAAGAGTCGCAAAAGATGATCGGCGATGACGTTCTTCGCACCTTTCTTATCTTTGATCTCCAAATCAAATTCCTATAGGATTAGGATCTATCGTGCAAGTTGTGTCTTGGTTTTTGTCTTGGTCAAAAGATACTTAAAAGCAGCATGATCAGTATGCACAAAAATTTTGAACCAATTAAATATGGACAAAATTTATCTAGGGCATAAATTACAGCAAGCAATTCTTTTTCAGTCATAGTGTAATTACTTTGAGCATCATCCAAAATTTTTCTTACATAGTATATAGCATGTAAAACCTTATTTGTTCTTTGCCCTAGAACAACGCCAATTGCATAATCACTAGTATCACACATCAATTCAAAAGGTTCATTCCAATTTAGAGGTTATATGATGGGAGTAGTAGTTAATGCAAGTTTCAATTGATTAAAAGCATCAAGACATTTTTTCATCAAAATCAAAAGGTACATCTTTACCAAGAAAATGAGTGAGAGGTTTAGCAATTTTGGAAAAATCCTTAATGAAACGACGATAAAAACCTACATGTCCGAAGAAACTGCGTATGCTCTTCACGTTCATTGGTGGTGGAAGACTTACTATGACTTCGATCTTTGCATTGTCAACTTCAATCCTTCGTTCAAAAATCACGTGGCCAAGTACTACGCCTTCTTGAACCATGAATTGGCACTTTCCCAATTTAGCACAAGGATAACTTCTTCGCACCTGCTTAAGAGTAGAGAAATATTTTATAGATAGGCATCAAAAGAGGAACCATAAACACTAAAATCATCCATGAATACTTCCATTATTTCTTCAATTAAATCTGAAAAAATAGCCATCATATATCTTTGAAAGGTTGCAGGTGCATTACATAACCCAAACGGCATTCGCCAGTAGGTAAAAGTACCGAAAGGACATGTAAACGTCATCTTATCTTGATCATCGGGATGAATTGAGATATGAAAGAACCCCAAATACCCATCAAGAAAGCAAAAATATGCATGTTTGGCTAATCTTTCCAACATTTGATCAATGAAAGGTAATGGAAAGTAATCCGTCCTAGTGGCGCTATTTAATTTAAGATAATCAATGCACATGCATCATCCAGTAACAAGTCTAGTAGGGCTCAACTCATTGTTAGTATTCTTAACTACAATCATACCTCCTTTCTTTGGAATCACATGAACAGGACTAACCCAATTAATATCAGAAATAGGATAAATAATACCCGCATCTAATAGTTTAGAAATTTCAACTTTAATAGTTTCCTCCAAGTTTCGGTTTAGTCTACATTGACACTCAACAGATTTTTTAGTTTCATCAACTAGAGAGATCCTTTGCATGCAAATTTCAGGGCTAATCCCTTTAATATCATCAATTGAATAACCAAGAGCATTGCGATGCATACTAAGTAAAGAGGTCAATTTTTCTAGTTGCAAATTGGTCAAGTTTGCATTAACAATGATAGGCTGTATCTCATCATCATCCAAGAACACATAATAGGTATAGTAACATATTCATCCATATCGAGAATGACAAAATCAACTGGAAGATAAAATTTACCGACTTGAAGAGGCACATCTTCCAAGATTCCTTCCAGATGCTTCACCGATCGATCAGCAAGTTGTAGAACCATTCAGGTAGGTTTGATTGCAACCATGCTCAAATGTTGTGCAATGGTGAGAGGCATCATACTAATGCTCGCACCTAGGTCGCAAAGAGCTCGATTTATGTGTACCATACCTATGTTGCAAGGGATGGGGAAGCTCTATTGATCCCATAGCTTTGCCAAAATCCTATTCTGAATCAAAGCACTACAATTCTCGGTCAAAGCAATAGTTTGAAATTCAGTCAAATCCCTCTTTTTTGTAAGAATGTCTTTCAAGAATTTTTCATAAGAAGGCATTTGAGTTACTAAATCAGTAAAAGGCACAGTCACATTAAGCTTTTTCAAGATTTCCACAAACTTTTCAAATTGCTTATCGAGTCTCGCTTTTACGTACCTTCCCAGAAAAGGTGGAGTTAGATTATAAATATGTGTTACTTGATTTTCTCCACTTTCCTTTTCTTTTGGTTCAGCTTCCTTGTCGTCATCCTTTGCCAGCGGTAATGGTATTTCCTCAATTTCGCTTGCCGGCACAGGTTCAGTTGGTGGTGTTCATTCCGGTAGTTTTGTTCCACTCCTTAAGATCACTGCATTAGAAACAAGAGGGTTAGAACAAGCTATGGAATTAATTTGTTTAGAATTGCAAGGACTGATAGGTTGAGAAGGAAGAGGGTTATTGTTTTTTGGTGTAGGATTCGCCAATTGTGCGATTCGACTCTCGAGCATGCGAACATAAGTAGATATGGAGTCTATCTATTGGCTCATGGACGTCTTCTCTTTCTCTTGATTTGCTAGAAAGTTCTCTAGCATGCGCTTCATGTTCAACTGCTTACGTTGTCGTTGGTTTGGCAGTCGATAAGGTTGTTGATTTTGTGGTTGGAATAGCGGCCTTTGAGTTTGATGTGGGGGATTTTCTTGATGTAGTTGCTGTTGTCCAAAGTTTTATTGTTGGCGTTGAGGTTGCTGATTTTGTCCTGACCATGCAAAATTTTGATTGTTGTGCCATCCAAAGTTATATGAGTTAGGAAAAGTATAACCTTACCGTTGTTGATACCTTGAAAAGCATTTTCCTGCTCCATGGATGGGTTAAATTGGCATTCATGGCCATAGTGGCCTTATATGCCGCACTGTTCACATATAGGTGTAATCGCATTAACAGATGAGGTAGCAATTGATCCCAGAATAGCAAGTTTATCAGTTAGAAGTGCTACTTGTTCGGCCAATTGTGACATTACACTTACATCCATGTCGTTGGTCGAAATTTGTTGAGCAGCTCGTTCGGTTCCCCATTGAGTGTAGTTTTGAGTGATACCTTCGATGAGGTCGTATGGTTCGTCTACACTTTTGTTCATTAGTGCACCGCCAGCTGCGGCATCTATGGCCATTTGTGCATTGTAGTTCAATCTGCTATAAAATATTTGAAATACAAGCCCCTTCTCTAGTCCATGATGCGGACATTTGAACTACAGTCGAGCGCAATTGTGTAAGTAATAAACCGCAAGTGGACGGTTGAATGTTGAGCACTTGAGGGTCGAATTCCACAAGGAACAAGCGTATTCGTCTTTCCAGCTTAAGGGATCACTGATTAAGTCAAGCGAGTTGTGGGTGTGTTTTTTTACTACTAAAGCTATCAATCTAGGGTTTGTAAGCTGGAATGAAAATCTAGGGTTTCAGGAGTTCCATAACCATCATGCGTAATTCTATCCAAGGTCCGAGGATTGTAAATTAATTTCAATCTTTTTCTAAGACAGATTAAGTTGCCAGTACGATCGCTGGTACAAGGGTCACAGGATCGCTTCCACTGTTACGTTTGGCGAGAGCCTCTCTCCTGTTCAGGATCCCACGTCAAAGCACGAAGGACTCAAGAACTCTCCTAAATTCTTGCTAAGGCTCAACTGTTACATCTGTTGCCGAAACGAGAATTTAGGGTTTAGAGCAAGAAAATATCAGGAAATAACTCCAAAACTTGAAATAAAGACCCAAGAAGAATCACACCTTCAGGATTAGGTCATCCATAACCATAGAGGGAATCTACTCGCCAAAAGCCATCATAATGCAGAAATAATAATAATAAGAATTAAATAAAAACTCACTTGATTGCTTAAAAATTGAATTTGCCGTCCTTGCCGGCTTACAAAAGCAATAAAAATAGAGAAGGGGGCTATACTAAACTAAAACTAAGCCCTAATGGCTTCTAAACATAAGAGAACCCTTAAGAAAGTATGTCTAATTGAGCTAAAAGTTTCTCTATTTATAGCACATGGATAAACGTGCCCAAAAACAACTCCTTGACATGTAGGCATGAAGTCTGGCTTCAATTGGTGGGAGATCGAATAAATCTGAGTCAAAACTGACCAGATTTGACCAGTTCTGATCAAACCCGGCAAAAACTGACCAAAACCAACCAGTTTTGATCAAATATGACTAAAACCAACCAAATCTGGTGAAAACCGACCAAATTCAACCAGTTCCGATCAAATCCAACCAATAAAAGCTGAGGAAACCTAATCAAACACTACCAGGACACGTGGCGTAATCGCGGCTACACATGTGTTGTGACCGAAATCAACTCGAACACGACCAGGACACATGGTCCAATCATGATCACACACATGTCATAACTGAAACCGAGCAAGACTCTTCTCGACCACGTTGTATTTGACCGAGATTCTTTTTCGAGCAGGAGTCTTTGAGAGCCGCCCTTTTTCGTGACGTGTTCGAACAGGTGTCTTTTTCGCCCAGTCGTGTACGGATAAGGATTTTACCTGCCAAAATGAGTTCAACCAGGATTGTTGTCTATGTAGTACTTTTCGACGATTCGGACTCGGGGTACTCAGTCGAACTTATGCAGAATTTTGTTAGTTGTGAGACCTTTTAGTGTGTCCCTCCGGGAAGGGATGATGAACCAAGGCTAGATATAGCACAGAGAGATTTAGACAGGTTCGGGCCCTCGATGGTGGGAGTAATAGCCCTACATCCTGTTAGGATTTCACTATATGTGGGAAAATTACAAGGTTATGAAAAGAGCCTTCACAGGCGAAGATCCTTCCATTGTAATGGAATAAAAATGCCTATAAAAACTAGTAAACTTAGCCTAATGTCTTCTGTTGATCTTCTGATCTCTCGATCCTTCGATCCCCTCGTCTGGTGCATTGGCTTATCCTCTTATACTGGTCGAAAGGGTGCCAAGGCATAACGGCATCGAACAGTTGCTCGGGTGCAGTTTTGATAACTGCTCTTAACCTCCACGCAGGTTTAACACGTGTTATTAAGGAATAACTGCACGTATTAACCTCCTGACGGTTGTCTTTATACATGGAAGAATCTTCGGGATACGCGGGATATCCCTGTTGTAGGGACTGAGCAATCCCGCGTCTCCTGGTCGAAGGTGTCCTGATCGCGCGTTGCTTGTAATCATTTGACCGCGCACTATCTGCGATCTTCTGTCCGCGTATCACCTACGAACTCCTGACCGCGCACTGTCTACTGTCTGATCGCGTAAAGCCTGTGATCGTATGTCCGCGCTTCTCGGAGCAACTTGAGTTCGCATCAACAGACACTCATCTGATTCGAATCTGTCTTGAACCAGTCATGTATTTATTTGAACTAGCTCGGGTATCAATCATCGTCAACTAGCCCCCAAATTTGAAGAGAACGAAGGGACATGTTTACTTCAAATTTTAAGACTCACATCGGATACGTAACCCGACGCTTCAAATCCACCACTTAGTGGCGCACTAAGTATGGCGGTTTATTTTTTGAGACGAACTCTGGGCAATATTTGACAGGTAATGATGACGCCGTAGAACTATCTTTTAACCCAAGGTAAAATTGTAAATGTTTTAAAAGCTCGAGGCGTTCGGAAAACGAACCGTCACCCCGAGGGCTATAAATACCGAAGCCTCTTAACTTTAAAACTTCACAAATTCCTTCCCGGCTAAGTCTTTTCCAAAGGCACCTTTCCTTCTTTCTTGTACACTTCTCAATGGCAGATCAAAACATCATTGAGATTGAAAGTGACGAAGAAGAAGTGGCACTTGAGTTTGACCAGGATTCACAGAAGTCTGAAGATCTAGCTCCTCTAAGGAAGAAACCCAAGGTTGACAAGGGATCTTCTAGCAGGACAAAGGTGAGAGACGCATCGTTGCTCTCTCTTCCTTTGGTTCCCGTAGTTCTTCCTGTTCATGCACCTCGGCAGGTCGAACCTTCATTTCCACCTTTGGAGGTTCATGATAATCCCTTGGGACGTTCTTCTCAGCTTTCTCCATTTCATCCCAATGATTCTTGTCTTTTGACGGGTGGTCAATTTTCTAGTCGGCAAGTCATACCTTCACGACCAAACAATCCTCAACTTGTGTTGGGGAAACAATCTTCTGGTGGGAAGGTTGCACTTCCACCGTTTGATGGTCCTCGGCCTTTATCGGGTGATCTACTTTCTGGGGTAAATGCTGCAACCTCTCACTTGCGAGGATTGGTAATTATTTTCATCCCCTTTGTTTGTTGCTATAGTTCGTAAAACTAACACATACAAATGTAGGAGACGAAAATTGTTGGAGTCCCCAGCAACCAGCCTGCTGAGATTCAACCTCCTCCCCTCGAATAGACTCTCCAAGGGGAAAAAGAGGCTTTGGAGAAGAAGACCGAAGAGATGTCTTCGACCATTCTGCACTTGGCAGAATGTTTTGAAAGATCCCGTGAAGAGGCGCACCAATTTTTCCTAGAGAGGGACTACGCTCGACAACAGCGAGAACTCTCCGATTCGATCAGAGATGGTAGTGCGTCTCTGATTAGGGATGATGTTGATAGGCTTAGAGTAGTTGCTAGTTCTCTTGGGGTCGTCAGTGTAGATCCTACTAACGCCAATATGTCCCTTGGAGAACTTTGTAAACTTCTCTCGGATCAGGTCGACACTCTGGTCGCCTGTATCCCTTTTGTATGTAAGGATTGCCAGAAATTAAAACTTCCTTTACCTTACACAATATTGAAACTCTTCATAATTTCTATGTGAAAATATGGCCATAAATAATGTCTTTACGACCATAAATACACAAGTAAACTAGATCAGAAATGCGGTAATATGTCACCCTGCGGCCAGTACTGATACCACGATCAGAACTAAAATCCGATCAGGACTGTTATCACGATCAGAATCGAAGTCCGACTAGAACTACCATTGCTATCTAGATGGAAGTTCGATCAGAATCGCAGTTTTGACAACAACTTGTCCAAATGACAATGCGCAGCAGAAACTTATTCGCCATGATCATAGAACATCTTTATGATCAAAAGGTATATTCCGGAAAGATCACAGGAACATATTGCGACCAATACGTGAAAGTTTACAAAAAATATGAAGGATAATGTCCTCCGAAAATCTTTGTAGAACTTTTCACGTTTTTGTGTTCACCCTAATTCTCAAATTCGAAACAAAGAAGACTTTTCGTTTCGGATTCGGAACGGGGAACGCATAACGGGTTTCCCAGAGAAAACATCCATTATGGGAAATAAATAAAGTATTCAATGAAACGTTGCTCTCAGTGGAACGTTGTCTCTGGCCTATAAAAGGAGCAAGTAGCTTCTTTAGGAAGCCACACAACCAGCCCTCAGCCTTAAAACTTCCGCCGCACAAAACCCTCATCCTTCATCTTCCATCGCCTCCAAAGCCGCCAACTTTTCCTCACAATCTCTTGTGAAAAATGACACCTTGGAGTCGATCAATCCACTACACAGAGGAGAGTTTAATGGCGCTGGAGAAAGAGGAGATCCTCCCTTCGCAGTTGCTAATCAACTGGTGACCCTAAAAGGGATCTAGGATATCGACTAGAGGGGGCGTGAATAGGCAATTTTGACAATTTAACAACTAATCAAGCAATTAACAATAAATGAGAGCAAGTAGCTAAAACGAGATGAACAACAAGCAATTTAACACAAGATATATCCCGTGGTCTCGGTGATTTGCCGATCACCCCTAATCCACGTTGAGGCAAACTCAAATCTCTAACCGCTCCTCTATCTAGTCGACTTCCTCTCAAGAAGTGACTTAGATCTCAAGCCGGATTAGTATGATGAGTTATTCAAACCTCGATTCCACTATTGATGCACTTTACCGCTCCGACAAGGTGTGCTCGACCCTTTCACAAGATGTTTTGAGGCTTCTTCACAATCTTCCTTGAAGAGCTCTCCAAAACCTTCCTCCTAGCCGTCTAGGAGCTGGCAAACTCCAAGAGTAACAAGCCGGTGATGATCACTTAACGCTCTTCTAGTGCCACAAGGTTGATTTAGTGATCTAAATGCAATGCACTAGAAGATCTCAAATGCACTCTCTCTCAAATTCAAGAATTTGAACACTAGAGTGTATGAAACTTGCTTTTGCTCTTAAGAATGATGGAAATGATCACAAATAAGCCAAAGGTGTTAAACAGGACCATGCATTGGAGTATATATACCCCCCACAATAAATATAGCCGTTACAAGCCGTTGGGAGAAAAAGATCACTTGGCGGTCATACCGCATGTATAAGCTCGATCAGACCGCCGCAATTGCAACACCTTTAAACAGGCGCAATAAATGCTCACCTGCCCTTGTCGGGCACTCTCACGGTCAGACCGGAGCCAATGGCAGTCAGACCATGAAACCTTCCAGAGACGACATGGTTTCTGGACATGATTTACGGTTAGGCCGAAAACTTCGGACAGACCGGCCACACGGTCAGACCGTAGTATTAAAGCTCAGTTAGACTGTTTTAGCGGTCAGACCGGACCAACAATCGGTCAGACCGTCTTAACACACTAGGTTCCTTAAAAAGTGATCATGAAGCTCCAGGAGTCTGACTTGAAGATTAACCACGGACAGACCGACCTTTTTACTAAAGTAAACACACTACAACACTACTGTCGGTCAGTCCGACACAACATTCGGTCAGACCGTTTCTGCGGTCAGACCGGCTAACAATCGGTCAGACCGACAGAGACTGATCTTGGCTGTTTTGAAAGGATGAAAGCATTTTTCAAGGATATGACCTTCTAGTATGCAATGCAAGTTGTTTTTATGACTTGTGGCACATAGATGAACTATTTAGTGATACACCACATGCTCCTCTTAATAGTACGGCGACTATCCTATAATCTGGTCAAAATTCTTCTCTAATCACCTTAGACCGGTAAAAGGAAAAAGACCCTATTCCGTACCTTTGCCTCTTTGCTCAATGTCCTTTCTTCATCATGTAGCTCTTTCTTTGCATTTCATTATCCTGTCTTTTGAGTTTGTTCTTGACACAACTTAACAGGTAACGTTAGTTCAACATTTGTAATTGTCATTAATTTCCAAAACACTCTTTAGGGGCCTAGAAGCTACAATGTCTCCCTTTTTGGTAATTGATGACAACATTAAGAGTAGATGATTGAATTTTGAACATTAAAAGACACACTCCCCCTAAATAGATGATTATGAAAATTTCGGCCTTTTGGGAGTTCAAGCATGTATATAAGAGGATATGTCAATTCATTTTCAATATATCATAAAGTATCACAACAGTAATATCACATCACATAAGTCATAATAAGACATTAGAAAACATCACATCACATAAGTCAAAACATCCACATAAGTTATCCATTCAGACAAAGCAAAAGTCCAATCAATTCATCTAAAGATCTTTTCATCTAATCTAAAGTTCTTGTTCTTCTCCCCCTTTGGCATCAATTGCCAGAAAAGCTAAGAATCGGCGGGAGCATCATCATCTGGAGGGTTGAAAGTAGGAGTCTGAGGGAATCTCGAGTAGAAGTGAGCTGAGAAGGCGTCGAAACGCTGCTCGAACTGATCTTGGCGCGACGAAAAGGTCTGGAATTGATCATTTAGAGCCGCCAAGTCCGAGGGTGCAAGCTCAAGCCCCTGGAGAAGTGTAGCAAACTGATCCATCATCGGCTGATGGAACTGTTGCTGGAACTGAGAAAACCAGGCGGGGGCTTGGCTCTGCTGTGCTGGCTGCTGAGCCTGCGGCTGAGGTGGAGGAGACATATCCTGAGCCTGCTGCTGCTGCTGATGATGGGGCTGTGCTCCATGGCCTCGAGCCAAGATGCGCGGATTGACACTAAACGACTTATAGCCGAGATGTCTGATATCGCAAGATCCGCGAGGAAACTTCGTCTTCTGGAGCAGTAGAGTCATGATGTATGGAGCAAAGTACAGATTTGGAAGAGTGGTTACCGAGACATCCTCAATCGTCTTCAAGATGAAAGTAACAATGTTGATCTGATGTCGTTTGAGGATGTGGTCGATGAAGTTCCAATAGTAGTCGCGGATAGCTTCTCAATTTCCACTCTTTGGATGCATCGTGGCTCGGATAATTTTGTTGACTACAGCTGGGAGGACTTTAAGACCTGTAACAGTACCAGGTACGATCCTCTGTGCACCTCCCGGCTGCTCATAGAACTGGAGCCAGTCATCCTCATGAAGATAATCCTCATCCTCCATATTTATGCCTTCCTTCATTTCTTCATAGTTTATCTTATTTGCCACAGCAAACTCCTCAAATGAAGCCTCATATCTCCTAGTGCCGGTCATCCACATTATCTTTTGTTCCACCCAAATGATCTCGATGGTAGCATAGAACTGACGGATGGTAGTGGCGTTCCATGGGCACTTATGCTCCACAAAATCATACAGTCCAATTTCCTTGAAGATCTGAACCAGAGGAGCCATGATGGGCTGATTCACAACATAAGCCCATTCAATCCATTTGTGTTCGAAGATGTTCTTGTGAATCAGATGACCATAGAATGCATCCTGCTGTGTCATCGTGTGGAAGTGAGGAGTAGTGGCGTCATTCTCATGGTTATAGGCGTAGGTGGTCCTAGCCTTTGTATAATCATTTGACGTCCAGTTCTTCTTAGGTCCTTGATATGCATGGACATTTATCTCATCGTCCTCACTCTCAATATCCATAGCCATGTGCTCGGAGCCGCCACGGTGAGAAGATTGTTCCGTTTCTGAGTCTCCGGGCGAGGGCACCCAATCAACATCTTGAGTGTCGCTACTGCTCGAAGGTTGAGCTCTTTTTGGCCGCTTCGCCAATTTCTTCTTATTGGTTCGGACGGAGACATTTCCTTGAGGACCTCGACCGCTAGGAGATAGGGAAGATATAAAATAGATAAGATACTAAGAGACAAGAATGTAAGAATTGAATCTAGATGACAACAGATCAGCAAGCCCTGGCTCTGCTGTTGCTGTCGGTCAGACCGGAACTGGGGACTGTCAGACCGGCGCAACCGTAGAGTTAGGGCTTGAGGAGATTTCTGGGATTCAGTTGCTTTTAGGGCGCAATGTGGATAGATAAACAAGGGTAACCAATCAGTGCATCAAGAGGAAGTATCAATTTTAGGTTTTGAACAGATTTATACGAGATTCATCAAATTTGCCCTAAATCCCAAAATAAAGAGGAAACTATTTGATAGAAGCGAAGAATCTGAGAAGGATACCTAGAAGACATGGTTGGATGAGATCTTGACCAACGGTTTGTCCGTGCTTCGCTTGGGTTTGACCAAAGAAGAAAAACTCCAAAAGATTTTGGGGAGCACGTGAAAGAGACAAAAGTGAGGGAGAGTGAAAAGGACAGGGATTCGGGATAAAAAGTCTCTGGTCGAGTAAATTCGGTCAGACCACTGGAAGAAGATATTTTGAAATGCTCTCTGGAGATGCATTCGGTCAGACCGCAATAGATATTCGGTCAGACCGCTGGAAGGACAAAAAAACTTGGGGGATTTGTTTGATTGATGCTCATATGAGATTCAGATATAAGGCAAGAGATATAAGGGATAACTATAAGTAAGATATAGACAATATCGCCAAAGGGGATGTAACCATATTACTAATCAACATATTTTTTTGGGTGTTAATTTTACCCAATTGTCGATAAAAAGCCTAAAATACTCTTAAAATGAGAAGATCATGCAATCAAGTAACAAATTAAGCACAATCAATATGAGTTCAACATTTCAAGCCACATTTGATATATCAATGACATTAAGCTCATTTCGGAGTTTACAAAAGCGGTTTTCATCTAAAGGCTTAGTGAATATATCCGCTAATTGATCTTCGGTCCTTACATTATCCACCAACACATCACCTTTACTAACATGATCTCTAAGGAAGTGGTGTCGGATATCTATATGCTTGGTTCGAGAGTGTTGAACTGGATTTGTGGCTATCTTCACCGCACTCTCATTATCACACAAAAGAGGCACTTTTTCAAATTTGATCCCATAATCCAACAAAGTTTGCCTCATCCAAAGCAACTGTGCACAACAACTACCTGCGGAAACATATTCCGCTTCGGCGGTTGATAGAGCTACTGAGTTTTGTTTCTTGGAGGACCAAGAGACTAAAGATCTTCCTAATAGTTGACAACTACCTGAGGTGCTTTTTCTATCCACTTTACATCCCGCATAGTCGGAATCAGAATATCCAACTAATTCAAATTTAGCACCTTTTGGATACCACAACCCTATACTAGATGAATATCTTAGATACCTCAAAATGCGCTTAACGGCCATTAAATGACTTTCTTTAGGAGAGGCTTGAAATCTTGCACACATACAAACACTAAACATGATACCGGGCCTAGAAGCGGTAAGATACAGTAAACTACCAATCATGGATCTATAAAGCTTTGAGTCTACCGGTTTACCTCCTTCGTCAGAGACAAGGTGACCGTTTGTGGCCATTGGTGTCTTGATTGGCTTTGCTTCGTCAAGTCCAAACTTTTTGAGCAGGTCCTTCACATATTTGCTTTGACTGATGAAAGTTCCTTCCTTGAGTTGTTTAACTTGTAGTCTGAGGAAGAAACTTAGTTCACCTATCAAAGACATCTCAAATTCCCTGGACATCATGTTACCAAATTCCTTGCAAAAGTCTTGGTTAGTAGATCCAAATATGATGTCATCAACATAAATTTGACATACAAAGAAATCATTTCCAATTTTCTTAGTAAATGAGGTAGTATCAACTTTCCCAATTTTAAAGCCTTTTGAAATTAAGAAGTCTCTAAGTCTTTCATACCAAGCACGAGGTGCTTGTTTAAGACCATAAAGAGCCTTGGAGAGTTTATAAACATGATTTGGTTTTGTAGGATCTTCAAATCCTGGTGGTTGTTTAACAAACACTAATTCATTAATTTTTCCATTTAAAAATGCACTTTTGACATCCATTTGATAAAGTCTAATATTATGAGATGAAGCAAAGGCAAGCAAGATTCTAATAGCTTCAAGTCTAGCTACGGGAGCAAAGGTTTCACTGAAGTCCAAACCTTCAACTTGACTATATCCTTGGGCCACCAATCTTGCTTTGTTCCTTACTACCACTCCATTTGCATCTTGTTTGTTCTTAAAAATCCATTTGGTTCCGATGACGTTGTGTTCATCCGGATTTGGTTCTTCGACCAATTCCCAAACATTGCTGCAGGTGAAGTTGTTTAATTCTTCATGCATAGCATTCACCCAATCCGGATCTTTTAAAGCTTCATCTACATGTGTGGGCTCAAAAGAGGAAACAAAAGAGAAATTTCACAAAATGAAGCAAGACGAGAGCGAGTTTGAACACCCTTACGCAAATCACCAACAATTTGATCGACGGGGTGATCCTTAGAAATTGAGTGATGAATTCTTGGATGATCAACCGGGTTTTGTGAAGTAGAGGTAGATGTTACTTCCGGTTGTTGTTGAGGTGAATCTTCCACATTAACCACTTCAACTATTTGATCTTCATGTTGAGGTGTTGACGAAGAGGGGATAGCTTGAGTGGATGGATCTTCATCTTGATCACTATCTTCTTTCGGCTTGATATCCCCAATAGTCATGTTCTTCATCGCCACCCTTAACCCTTCATTACCTACATCATCCAAGTTGTCTTGCTCCTCTTGAGAGCCGTTAGTCTCATCAAATTCTACGTCATGCGTCTCTTCAACCAAACCGGAGTTTTAGTTGTAGACACGATATGCTTTGCTATTTGATGAGTATCCTAATAAAAATCCTACATCACATTTACTTTGAAATTTAGAAAAGCGTGTACCTTTTCGCAAAATGTAGCACTTACATCCAAACACTCGGAAGTAGGAAATGTTTGGTTTCCTTCAGATGAGAAGCTCGTTAGGAGTTTTCTTTAGTAGCCGATGACAATAAAGTCGATTCGATGCATGGCATGCGATGTTGATTGCTTCGGCCCAAAAGGTGTCCGAAACATTGTACTCAGAAAGCATGGATCTTGCCATATCTATCAATATCCGGTTCTTTCGTTCGACTACTCCATTTTGCTCCGGTGTATACTTGGCCGAAAACTCGTGTTTGATGCCCTTATCATCACACCAGTTTTCAACCTTGGTATTCTTGAATTCGGAGCCATTGTCACTTCTCACTTTCTTGATCTTGAAACTAAATTCATTTTCATCCCTTTGTGCAAAACTTTTGAAAGTGTTAAATACAATTGACTTGTCATGTAAAAAGAATATCCATGTATATCCCGAAAAATCATCTACAATGACAAGACAATAACAATTGCCACCAATGCTAACAAAGGTAGTTGGACCAAATAAATCCATGTGCAATAACTCAAGTGGACTAGAAGTTGACATTGTGCTTTTGGTTGGATGTGAATTTGCAACTTGTTTTCCGGCTTGGCAAGCACTACATAATTTATCTTTTTCAAACTTTACATCTTTTAATCCAACAACTAAATCTTGTTTAACTAATCTATTTAGTTGTTTCATTCCAACATGTCCAAGCATTCTATGCCATAGCCAACCTTTAGATGATTTAGAGAATAAGCATGTACTGAGATTTGCATCATTTGAATTGAAATCAACTAAATAGAGGTTGCCATGTCTAAAACCTTTGAAGATCAACCTATTATCATCAATACTAGTGATAATCACTTCTTTTGGATAAAAAGCACATATAAATCCAAGATCACAAAGTTGAGCTACGGATAAGAGATTGAAGTTAAGAGATTCGACAAGCAATACATTAGAGATGGAGAGGTCATTTGAGATGGCAATTTTACCTAAACCTTTTACCTTTCCTTTCCTATTATCTCCAAATGTGATCTTGTCATATTCCGCACCTTCGTTATTGAGAGAGGAGAACATATTGTGATTACCGGTCATATGTTGAGTGCATCCAGTATCGAGCACCCAATGTTGTCCTCCGGCCTTGTAATTTACCTACAAAACAAAGTTAGTTCTTTTTAGGTACCCAAATCTTTTTGGGTCCTTGGAGGTTAGTTACCAAGGATTTTGGAACCCAAATGGCTTTCTTTTTGACACCAATTATAGGGGTTCCAACAAATTTGGCTTTAACATCGCCATTGTTCATTTTCTTCAAAACATAGCAAGAGTTGAAGATGAATTAGTTTTGCTAGCATGGCAATTTTTCTCAATATGACCTAAACTTTTACATTTGTTGCAATATCCCTTTTCTTTTACAAATACGGTTTTAGATGGGAGAAATGCATGTTTCCCCTTTTAGGAATATAACCTAGTCCTTCTTTTCTTAAGGAGAACCTTTGACTATCTAGTAGATGTCTTAATTTTGATTCCCCTACATAGCATTTAGCTAGATCATTTGTTAGTTTTTCAATTTTGTCCTTAAGTTCATTGTTTTCAAGACTAAGCACATGGTCATCAACTTTAGGTCTAGATGGTAATTCAATTAAATCTTCACAAGATGTAGATATGCTAGAAGTAGAAATCATAGGCAAGTTATTTAGAATATTGCAAGTGATGCCTATGTCATTACCCGTTTTGTTGGCTTTATGAGTAATTAATGAGTCATGAGCTTCCTTAAGCATCTCATGAGTTTCTTTGAGACTCTCATTAGATGTTTTTAGCTCCTCATAGGAATTTTGAAGAGTTTTGTATCTCTTCTTCAATTCCTTGAATTTTTCTTTTTCTTTACTCATATAGTCATCAAAACCGGTGATCATCTCAACTAAGTCATCATAAGAGTACTCATCTTCGTCACATAATACCTTAGATTTTCCTTTAGCCATGAGGCAATGAGGAGTGGAGAATAGAGATGGAGCTTCCTTGATAGCTACTCCGGCGAGTCCTTTAGGTGATGCTTCATCTTCATCTTCGGAATCGGAACTTGAAGCATCCGAATCCCATTCAATGAAGCAAGCTTGTCCGTCCTTCTTCTTCTTGTAATACTTCTTGAAAACCTTCTTCTTGCTTTCTCCTTCCTTTTCGTACTTCTTCTTTTTCACCGATTTTTCTTTTTCCTTGTTTTTGCATTGTGCGGAGATATGGCCCTTTTCACTGCAATCAAAACATCTTCTTTCTTCAAATGGATTCCTTTTTGATGATTGTCCTTTCTTGAAGGACTTTCCTTGATATCTCTTTTTCATGAACCGCTTGAACCTTCTTACGAAGAGAGCCATCTCCTCATCGGTGTCTCTCTCATCGCTTTCTTCTTCAATGTCTTCCCTTTTGGAGGCTTGAGCTTTGAGTGCTATATTTTTCTTCTTGGAGTCCGAAGCCTCATCTTGCACCTCTTCTTGTGATTTCTTAAATATGTCATGAGTGAGAATTTCACTCAAGACCTCCAAAGGAGTCACACTCTTCAAATTTGATCGCACAAGTAAGGTCACAATAGTGTCATATTTTGAAGGTAAAGTTCTAAGAAATTTATGACAAAATTCCACATTTGTGACATCCATACCAAGCCCTTTTAACTCATTTACTATGTTATTTAGTCGGTTGAACATCTCCGAGACATCCTCATTGGGCAACATAGCAAACTTTTCAAATTGACCCTTATGGATAAATAATTTAGCATCCTTGACCATTGAGGTTCCTTCATGAATATCCATAAGGTTTCTCCAAATTTCATGAGTCGTTTCAAGGTTACAAATTCTATTAAATTTGCCTAGATTTAGAGCACTATAAAGAACATTCATGGCTTGAGCATTTGCTAAGGCATTTTCTCTATCTAGGTTAGTCATGTCCTCATCATCTAGAATTGTGAAGCCCTCATCCACCACTTTCCAAATTTTTCCACCCATGGCTTTTGTAAGATCGAGGATGCCGACTAGAGGGGGGGTGATTAGGAGGCTTTTAAATTTTCTTCCCCGCTAAGCAATTTTAATCACGATAATTGTTTGAGCTAAATTATACAATGAGGCTTAAAGGCAATTTAAATAATTTGTTGCATTCAACTAAATGAACTATTCAATATGACAAGCAAGAATGATGAATTTAGCAATTGTGTCAAGATGAATATAAAGCAAGTATGAAATACGCAATTGACACAATATTTTTACCGAGGTCTCGGAGACTCGCCCGGTCTCCCCTACTCCTCGTTGAAGCGCTCTCTCGGAGCCTCGCTTCTATATCCACGAAGGATATCTCACTAGGGTTGCTCCTTCTCCACACCGGATAGGCGAGCACCACACCTTTCACAATCCTTTGCCGGCCTCTCCGACAAACATCAATTGGAGAGATCTCGGCTCTCCTTCGGCACCGTCTAGGCGAAGGCGATCGCCAAGAGTAACAAGCCGGATGCGCTTTCACTTGAACCAATCACGTGCTAGAAACTCAATGATGCAAATGAGATGCTCAACACTCTAGCACTAGCAATCTAATGGAGATGAAGTGCACTAAACACTCACACAATCTCCCTCAAGCTCTCTCTCAAATCTACTCAAGATTTGGGCTCAATTCTAGCCTCTAAATGCAATAACTCAAATGCAAATCAATTGGCTAGGTTTTCAGTTGAAGAATGAACTCTTTGAGCCCCCAAAAATGAAGCCAAACACGAAGTATTTATAGCCTCAACGAAAAATTAGCCGTTTGCAAGAAACCGGGCCAAAAGTTGTACAGGCCGGACATTGTCCGGTCACTTCAGACACTGTCCGGCCAGTACAAAAATTTCAGCCGTTGCAAACGTGTCAGTGACCGTTGGGCGAAATTTGTGAAGGCCGGACGAATACTATTTGTCCGGACAAATGGATATGTCTCTATTAACTCTCGGCTCAAAAAAACTTGTACAGGCCGGACATTGTCCGGTCACTTCAGACACTGTCCGGCCACTTCGGACAAATAGCTCCGGACGGATGCATTTGTCCATTTCATTTTTCGGCTCAAAAAATTTGAACTGGCCGGACATTGTCCGGTTACTTCAGACACTGTCCGGCCACTTCGGACAAATAGCTCCGGACGGATGCATTTGTCCGACCACTGCACACTGACAGTAAAATAAGCATAACTTTTGATCCAGAGATCCGATTGAGGTGATTTTTTGGCTTGTTAGAAAGATAACTCAGAGCTCTACAATTTTGTCAACAGGAGCAAGACCTAGAAAGGTCTAGAAACTTCTAGAAAATTCAGAAACTTTCCTGCTGTCAAAATGTTCAATCCAAAAATCATCTCAAATGCAATTTTAGAGTATTTGCACATACGGATTTGCCGTTTTCTCGCGGATGTGATTTGTGTCACTTAGCAACGACCACGACCACACAGGTCTTGACATCCGATCGAAAACAGGTGGTCGATAGGGTTTGGTCGAGCGTACACAAGCGAGTCGAAGACTGGTACGACCAGTCCGAACTCCTACGACCACGACCACGTATCAACACTGATACGATCAGAATATGCAAATACATACAACCACGACCAGCTCTAGATAAATAAACCAATTTAAACAGCTGGCGATCACGACTAAGTGCAGTTTTCAAAACATTTAATCTAATGCATATGAACTACACTTAGACTCACTTGCAATGCAAGACACTAGTGCAAGATGATATGAATGCATCTAAGCTTCCGCACTAGATAGATTCAAGCTACTAGTTTCCGACCCCTCTTAATAGTATGGTCAAACTAGTAAAAAGAAACTTATCAATCCGGTCTATCTCCAAACACCAAGACCGGTAAAACCCTAAGAAAACAATCATTAATCTTGGATTTTACCTTAGGTGGAGTTTGACCTCGCGAAGCTCGATCGCTCGACGCTCGTCATCGCGAAGCTCAATCTCGTTAAGCTTGACCACGCAAAGCTCGACATCTTGACGCCTGTCTTCACAAAGCTCGTCCTCACTAAGCTTGATCTTGCTCGGGATGTCTCATATCGTCTTCATCCTCTTCATGCCCTTGCTTGTTTTCATCCTGCAACCATTCTGAGACTAGAACATATACACTCAATGCGCAAACGTTAGTCTCATTTGCAGTTCATCATTAATCACCACCAGATAAATCACTCCACACAGGAGTTCACTCAACAATTTCTTTCTTCGGTGAAATGAAAAAACCAATTTCAATGAACAACAAATGAGTAATGGATGAATCTCACAATCATATAGATCCATATATGATACAAGAAATGCGTACACGATCCATACTACTCAAGTTATGATATCAATCAATATGGATGACTAATATCATGAGCTCTCTCTCAATCATACATAGAGATATCAAATCCAGAACACGGAGTCATCAACCTTTTGCACAAACATGGATAACTAATCATCCTGAGCTCTCCCTCAACATGTGCATCGATATCAAATCCACAACTGAAGTCATCAACCTCAAGATTTAACATATAACATCTTGATCAATCAATTAGCACAATCCTGATGCAACCACCGAGCTCATCCTCTACATATGCATCAATATCAAACCCACAATCGAGAAAAACATCCAATTCAGGGTTTACCGATAATCAATTCAATTTACTTGTGCTAAATCATGATTTATCTAAATTGTCATTTAATCATCAAATCTGATATCTTCATATTAACTTTAATCATCATGGATTTATCCAAAACGTCATTAATCATCAAAACCTAGATACTAAGATCTACCTAGATCCAACAATCTCCCCCTTTTTGATGATTGATGACAACACCTTTTATAATCTTAATAAATCCAAAATAGATTATTCAGCTCCCCCTCAATATATGCAATAGTATATCGGAACTGAACACAATATATAATTATATGAGTTTAGAGATATAAATGACATTTGAGCACAAGTTCAATCAAGTCATTTTCCAAAATATCAACTATCTCAATTTTCTCTAACTCAAATATCTCTTCCAAAGATTGATGTTAATGATATCAAATAATATCTCTCCCCAAATATCACTTATCATCCTCAAATATCATTTATCAATCTCAATTTACTTCTATCATCTTTCTCAGATATCAATATCAATTCTATCAAAAACCAATCTATCAAATACCAACTGTACCAATTTGATATCTATCTCTCCCCCTTTGTCAATTCACTCAACTGACTCTAATGTCTCCCAAATTCTCTCTAAATCTCTTCCCCTAAGACTTTCTCTAAAGCTTATCTCTAAAACATTCTCTCTCAAATACTATCATTCTCTCTCAAATACTATCTCTCCCCCTTTGTCATCAAGCACAAAAAGGAAGTATTGAGAACATAAAGTTGGAGAAACGATATTTTCTAGGGCATGAGATTTTATATGAAATGATTTTTATGCAAAAGTATGATTTTAAGAAGGTTTGTTTCAAGGGATTTTGAAAATCACATTCAAAATATGGAGAAGATATCAAAACAATTAACATATAGTGAATATATCGATGACATTTATAGCTATGGCATTTGATCCATTTTTGAACATTCAAAATCTAGATACATATAATTGTTTGATGTAAACATATCCGCTAGATGTATATTTGCCATATCTTGATTGATCTCAACATCCTCTTTAAGCCACAAATTCTTGTATACAATGATGTCGTATATCAATATACTCTAACCGAGAATTTTGAATCAAATTACTCAACATTTTGCTCTTAACTAGAGTGTATGAAACTTGCTTTTGCTCTTAAGAATGATGGAAATGATCACAAATAAGCCAAAGGTGTTAAACAGGACCATGCATGGGAGTATATATACCCTCCACAATAAATATAGCCGTTACAAGCTGTTGGGAGAAAAAGATCACTTGGCGATCAGACCGCAGGTATAAGCTCGGTCAGACCGCCGCAATTGCAACGGCATTAAACAGGCACAATAAATGCTCACCTGCCCTTGTCGGGCACTCTCATGGTCAGACCGGAGCCAATGGCAGTCAGACCGTGAAACCTTCCAGAGACAACATGATTTCTGGACATGATTTACGGTCAGGCCTAAAACTTCGGACAGACCGGCCACACGGTTAGACCGTAGTATTAAAACTTGGTTAGACCGTTTTATTAAAACTTGGTTAGACCGTTTTAGCGGTCAGACCGGACCAACAATCGGTCAGACCATCTTAACACACTAGGTTCCTTAAAAAGTGATCATGAAGCTCCAGGAGTCTGACTTGAACATTAACCACGGACAGACCGACCTTTGTACTAAAGTAAACACACTACAACACTACTGTCGGTCAGTCCGAAACAACATTCGATCAGACCGTTTCTGCGGTCAGACCGGCTAACAATCGGTCAGACCAACAAAGACTGATCTTGGCTGTTTTGAAAGGATGAAAGCATTTTTTCAAGGATATGACCTTCTAGTATGCAATGCAAGTTGTTTTTATGACTTGTGGCACATAGATGAACTATTTAGTGATACACCACATGCTCTTCTTAATAGTACGGCGACTATCCTATAATCTGGTCAAAATTCTTCTCTAATCACCTTAGACCGGTAAAAGGAAAAAGACCCTATTCCGTACCTTTGCCTCTTTGCTCAATGTCCTTTCTTCATCATGTAGCTCTTTCTTTGCATTTCATTATCCTGTCTTTTGAGTTTGTTCTTGACACAACTTAATAGGTAACGTTAGTTCAACATTTGTAATTGTCATTAATTTCCAAAACACTCTTTAGGGGCCTAGAAGCTATAGACCCGCCGAAGGACCAAGAAACTCCAATCGTTCAAGAGGGCGAGTTGGTGGTATTCGAGGAATACCTGCGATGTGAGTTTCGATTCCCCGAAAGTAGATTCCTGAAGAAGATTTTAGAGCATTACGGGTTGGAGTTGGTGAATATCCACCCAAATGCTGTCCTAATCCTGGCGATCTTCCAGCACTCATGCGAGGCTTTTGTCGGAGTGCTCCCAAGCGTGGAGCTCTTCCGGCGTTTCTACTATTCGGCATGGTCAAAGAGTGCCAACGCCGCCGGATGCATCTACTTCCGGATAAGGGAGAAGAAAGAATATCCCTTCCCACCCCTGCGAGACTCCGCGCACGGGTGGTACCAGAAGTGGTTTTACTGCACCCCTCCATCCGAGAGTGGGTTATGGTTCGAGAATTCTCGGCCAGAGAAGTCCAGCGAATTGGACTCTCTTCCTGCTTTAAGCGCGGAGCAGAAGAAACAGGTCCAAGTGATTCTTTACTTGGTCCAAGAGGGACTAACGGCTCGCGACATCATTCACGACTTTGTGAAGAATCGGGTGAGCCCCCTGCGTGAAAGGGCTCATCCGGTTTGGGAGATACAATCCATGGTGGATAGCACCTTGGACTATAACAATGGTACGCTTTCTAGCCAACAAAGGCACAAGTTTCTTCCGAAATATTATATTTGTTAACTTGCATACTTGTGACATAGCTCTGGGTTCCGAGGGTATGCTGAGGTACGTCAATCATCCCGTAGGGATTATGTGTTTGCATAAGAGCGTCTATATTTTGAAACCAATTCCCTTTCTTGTCATAGGAAATGACCCGCATGGCGACCATGTTGATGGCTATGATAGATAGCATCGAAGCCACAGAAGAGGAAAAAGGTCGCCTGCAGCGGTAAGGAAGAGTTTTCTTTATTCATTCAAGTGCAGGCCCTTATTTTGATAATCATCCATTCTGTCACAGAGAAAATGCTTATCTAGTGAAGAGCCTCGCTGACCGAGAAAACCAAGAATTCCGGGCGGCTACCCACATCTCGTTTTTGGAGAGTGAACTCAAGAAATTGCGATCAGAACTCTCTTGTAAGCATATCTCTGTCCAGAGTAAATTGACTTCTTTGTATGAATTGTTCGTAATGGCCTCTTGTCGCAGCACGAGATGACCAGATAAGCCGGCTCGATCAAGAGAAGGCTACACTCCAGGCGACCCTTGATTCTGTTCGCAGGGAGAACAAAGATTTGAGCACGTCAATCTCGCCTGCAGCAGTGCTCAAGGAAACATCTTCGAAAAACTGAAGATGGTGGCCGGTCTACTAAGGGCTATTGTGGTCGAAACCGCGGTGGACGACCTTAGCCTTAGCGACTGGACCACGCTGGTCACGACTCAAGCGGAATCACTCCTCGAGTATCTTCCTGAAGATACTAGGCAGTAAAAAGAGGCGATTAAATCCAGAGTTCGATCAACTGCCTCCGCCATCCTCTACCGACTTCGTCTTCGCCATGGCCCAGATCTGGACCTGAACGCAGCGGTGGAAGAAGTAGAAGTCGAGAGTGAAGACCAGCTTGGGTCTATCATGGAGGAAGTTAAACCTCTTGTCGAGAAACTCCTAAATGACCTCGGCATATTGTAAACTCTTGTATCTGTATAAATACAATGTATATAATGCAAATGCATGCATTTTTTGTTTCGAAAGGAAGCACCTCTTTTTGTTTCTTATTGCGACCATATTCCCCTAGCCCCCGCCTGTGATTATGTATACTGAAGACTTAGTATTATAAGCACAGGAAAGATATGGGTGTAACGATGACCAGGGATACTCGACCAGGCCAACAATCATATTCGATACAATGCCTAACCTTGTTGCAAACCGGCAGCCACTCTGATGACCAAGGACATGCCAGCAAGCCCCGTGTTCGTTGAGAAACGGCTTATTGAGGAGTGTCTTGTCTGGAAGTGATCATGAGATCGGCCAGCGAATCCGATTAGGGTATTGTGGCGATATAACCATCGGCGACCAGCCCCCAAGCCAAAACTTGTAACATACGGGCAAAAAGGAATACTCCACATATAAAAGAACTAAAAGCACTAGTTTTGTTAAAACATGCTTATTGAAAAAGAAAAGGGATTGGATACTTACACATAAAATTTGCGTAGTTGATCGATGTTTCATGTATTAGACAAGATCCGACCATCCTCCATCGCTAACCGAGCCGATCTTGGTCGTGGCACCGAAACAACAGTGTAGGGGCCTTCCCATTGTGGGGAGAACTTGTTGCGACTAGATTGATTTTGAATCCTACGTAAAACCAAATCGCCCACGTGTAGACTACGTGGTCGCACCCTTTTGTTATGGTACTTGCGTAAAGCTTGCAAGTATACCACGGACTTGATCAAAGCTCGATCACATTTTTCTTCTAGAAGGATGAGATCTTGTAATCGCTGTTCGCTCTGATCAACTTGTTCGAATTGATCTGTCCGAACAGAACCAATACTAATTTATATAGGTAACACGGCCTCAGCCCCATATACCGGATGGAAAGGCGTCTCACTGGTGGCTCGACTAGAGGTAGTCCGTAGTGCCCATAGAACGGCATAGAGCTCGTCTGCCCAAGCCCCCAAGCGTGTTTTAAGGAAATCAAAAACACGTTTTTTGATGCCTTGCAATATTTGCCCGTTGGCACGTTCAACGGCACCATTGCTCTGCGGATGAGCTACAGAAGCAAAGCATACCTTGGTTCCAACCTGATCGCATAATCCAGAAAAAGACCACTGGCCAACTGGGAACCATTATCGGTGATGAGACGATTTGGAACACCGAACCGAGCCACAATGTTCTTATGAAAGAACTTTTGTGCCGCAGCAGCAGTAATATTGCGTACCGGTTCGGCTTCAATCCACTTTGTAAACGTGTCAATGGCTACGAACAGGAACTTGTATCCATTGGCCGCTTGTGGCATAGAACCGACAATGTCCATCCCCCAGACCGCGAAGGGCCATGCAAGGGGAATGGTCTGCAAAGCGTAGGCAAGTCGATGAACCTGTCTTGCATGAAACTGACACTGAGGACATGTCTTGATCATATTCTTGCCATCATCAAGTGCCAAAGGCCAGTAAAATCCTTGTCGGAAAGTTTTTCCGACCAGTGTACGATATGACTCGTGCGCACCGCATACACCGTCATGAATTTCTCTCAAGAGGGATTTACCTTCTTCCTGAGATACGCAGCGTATAAATACTCCCTGAGTACCTTTTCTATACAAAACTCCTTCTATGAGCTTGTATAGACGCGCTTTTCAAATCAACCGATCGCTTTCGTTTTCATCCCCGGGCAAGGTCCCATGTTCGAGATAGACCCTCAATGGATGAGTCCAATCCCGTTCCTGTCTGAGATTGGTAACGCAGACTGTTACCGGATCATCCTCGACCGAAGTCATAATCGAAGGATGTTCCAAGTGTTCAACGAACACTCCTGCCGGAGCGGATGTGCGTGAGGACCCAATTTTAGATAATTGGTCTGCGAGAATGTTGTCCTTTTGCGGGATGTATTGGACTTCAAAATGACTGAAGTGTTTTTTCAATCTCCTCACTTCCCCCAGGTAATGAGCCATTGCCTCATCGGAGGTGTTGTACTCCTTGTTTACCTGGTTTACGACTAGCTGTGAGTCTCCCCTCACCACTAATCGATGGACTCCGAGGAATTTTGCTGCCCGGAGTCCTGCAAGCAGACCTTCATACTCTGCTACGTTGTTGGTCGCAATAAAGTGTAGTTGAAAGACAAACTTCAGCTGTTCGCCCTGAGGCGTAACTAAGACCGCTCCAGCCCCTGAGTGCTAAAAACTGCGAGAGCCGTCAAAGTACATTGTCCAGTAATTGGGGCATTCCAATTCTTTGGACACTTGCATGGGTGGCTCAGGATTAGTCCATTCGACTACGAAGTCGGCGAGGACCTGAGACTTAACCGCAGTGTGGGGTGTGAAATGGATATCGAATTCACCGAGTTTGACAGCCCATTTGGCGATCTGACCAGATTTCTCCGGATTACGGACAATATCCCCCAATGGAAAAGATGAGGATACTGTGATCTTATGTGCTTGGAAGTAATGTCGTAGCTTACGGGAAGCCATCAGTAGTGCGTAAAGTATCTTCTGGACCTCAGGGTTTCACTCCTTAGGACCATGAAGTACTTCGCTTACATAATAGATGGGCCTGTGTATACCTTCTTTATCCGCGATTGGGACAGCGCTGACCGCGTATGGCGTGGCCGCCAAGTAAAGAAATAATGGTTCTCCTTTGTCGGGAGACACCAAAACCGGCGAACTGGATAAATACGCTTTCACCTCCTGAAATGCCTTTTCGGCCTCATCGAACCATGTGAAATTGTGATGTTTGCGCAGGGCTTTTAAGAAAGGTAGTCCCCTTTCGCCTAGTCGCGATATGAACTGACTTAAGGTTGCCATGCGACCTGCTAGGCGCTGAACATCCTTGATGGTCGAGGGAGACCTCATCTGTTCGATAGCCCTGATTTTTTTAGGATTGACTTCGATTCCTCTAGAACAAACAAGAAAACCGAGAAGTTTTCCTGAAGAAACCCCGAAAGAACATTTCTCCAGGTTTAATTTTATTCCAAAGCGATTTAAATTACAGAAGATTTTAGCGAGATTGTCTAAATGAGACAATCTTTTGGTGCTTTTTACAACCAAGTCATCTACGTAAGCTTCAAGATTACACCCCATCTGGGAAAGAAAGGTCTTTTGCATCAAGTGCTGGTACGTGGAACCTGCGTTCTTGAGACCGAACAGCATTCTGACGTAGCAATAGGTGCCGAACGGGGTGATGAAGGCAGTCTTCTCTTCATCTTCTTCTGCCATGCTAATTTGATGATATCCTGAGTAAGCGTCCAGGAAACTCATCAGTTCGCAACCCGCAGAAGAATCGACCAGCTGATCGATGCGGGGAAGGGGAAAGTCATCCTTTGGACAAGCACTATTGAGGCTGGTGTAGTCGACGCACATGCGCCACTTACCATTTGACTTGCGGACCATGACCGGGTTTGCAAGCCATTCCGAGTAATCGACCTCGCGAATAAACCCGGCCTTTAGGAGTTTGTCTAACTCCTCTCGGATGGCTTCCTGCCGGTCAACAGCAAAACGCTTGAGCTTTTTCTTTATTGGTCACTGTCCAGGTCGAATTGCTAACCTGTGCTCGATTACCTCCCTTGGGACACCGGGCATGTCGGACAGTTTCCACGCAAACACATCTGCGTTAGCCCAGAGGAAAGCAATGAGCTCGAGTTCCTATTTGTCGTCCAGGCCTGATCCAACCCAGATTGTCTTAGATGGATCATCTGGGTACAATGGAACCAGTTTGAGTTTCTCATCAGGTCAAGGAGCAGCCTTGATCGCATCAGCGGTGACTATGGCGACCTGAGCGTCCCGGAGGGGAAGTTGGTCCACCATCTCCAAAGATAGCCGGTCACACGTCAATGCTACGTTGCGACTGCCTCGGATCGAGATGACACCTTTGGGGTCAGGCAACTTGCCGCACTGCTAAGCATAGTGCGTTGCCATCATGAACTTAGCAAGAGTTGGCCTGCCAAAGATTGCGTTGTAAGCCGAATCACAATCAATTACATCAAAAGTAACTAATTCTGTTCGGAAGTTATCTGGTTCTCCCAGTATGACCGGGAGGACCACCTGTCCCAATGGCATCATGGAGGGACCAGGAATTATCCCATAAAATGGATGGATTATGGGCTTGATTTTCGAACGAGGAATCTGCATCTCGTCGAGCGCCTTGACCAATAGAATGTCCAAGGAGCTACCTCCATCGATCAGGACCCTTTCGACTCTCTCATTACTGATAATCCGGGTAATGACCAAAGGAAGCCTCAATGGTTGAGTGAGCCCCACCGGACAATCAGAGCGATCAAATGTCAAAGGTGTGTCCGACCAACGGGGGTACTGAGGTTCACCAAGGGAACTTTCCATTTGGTTAACCTCTCGATAAAAAGTTTTAAATTGCCTCTTAGAAACAAAAGAGGAGGAACCTCCGAAAATAACATTAACGTAATTACGAGGTACCTGGTAAGACATCTCTTCATCCCCATTGGCGTCTCTTAACCCGCATGCTTGTTCCTTAGTTGGTAAGGTCGGCATAGGTCCAATCCCCTGGTAGAAGTCATCCAACTGCTTCAACCAACTCCTGCAATTTTTGAGGTCATGGCCTGCGGAGTTGTGGAGCGGACACCACTTCTTGCCTTCCTTCGGGTTAGTCGACTTTTCTAGCTGGTCGGTACCGCGACCACCAGAAGCAGTTTTATTGCTAAACGAACAGTTCTTACCTTTGGTCGATGAAGGCTTCTCTGCGATCGCGACCTCTCAGTACTGTCCAGACCGATTCCTTTTTGACTTCTTAGACTTGCCACTTGAGGAAGATTCTGGCTTCTTGCTTGAATCCTCCCTTTTAACGTCTTTGAGGCCTGGCTGAGATGGTAGGTTACCTTTATCAACCATCTGATTCCATTCGACAGCCTCGGCTGCGTCAGAGTATCGATCAGCCATATCAAAGAGGTCGGCTACTAATCAAGGAGGATGGATGAGCAAATCTTCAGTGAATCTCCGATATCGGAAGGCATGTTTGAATGCCCTGATAACGGAGCTATCAGATATGTTTGGGATGGTATTTCTCACCTCGACAAATCTCTTGACAAACTGACGAAGAGTTTCGGTCGAAGTTTGTCGTAATCGATGGAGGTCGTCCTCTTTACCCGGCTTCTGATAACAATTTTGGAAATTGCTAAGGATGGCATCACATAGCATTTCCCATTTATAGATTGAACCTTCAGGTTGGTTGAACAACAAGTTCTTGCCGGTCCTTCGAGGACTGTTGGCAGGTAGTTGGCCATGACCCGGTCATCGCCGCCTGCCGCTTGGATGGCAGTAATGTAGATTTGGAGGAACTCAGAGGGGTTCTGAGTTCCATCAAACCTCTCTATGGCCCCTGGTTTAAACTTGTCTGGCCAAACGACCGCACGAAGGCCGGGCGAGAAAGCTTTACAACCAACATAGGGACCGTAAATTGTCCTGTGACTCTCCATCTGATCACAGGTGACCTCACGCAATGGAGAAGCCACTCGTGGCCCCAAACGAGAGTGGACAGGAATTCGTTCCCTATCACGTGAATCCTGCGCCCATCTGGACTTGTCCTGTCGAGATGGGATGGGTGGCGGATGACTCCGCCTACCAGAGCGTGTCACTGACCGGGAAGAAGCCGTCGGGGTTGCCTCCGATGCGACCTCGTCCAACCTTTCCGCCAAGATTCTGGTGAAGGCCGGTTTCTGCGCATCTGTGACCATAGGAGGAAAATTACGCATGACCTCCACGATAGATCGAAGCCGGCCATGCGTACTTCTCCTAGGGGCACCAGGTGTTACCGTTTCTTCGTCCACCGGGAAACGCTCCGGGGGCAAAGACGGTGTCTGGTCGCGTTTGCGATCACGCGATCGTCGGGAAGAACTCGGAGCAGCATCGTAACGAGCCTGCGCATCTTGAAGAGCCTCTAGGGCTGTTCTGCGAAGTTCGTTGTCTTGTTGCTCGCGATCTTGATCTTCCTTTTGTTTGCGTTCCTGTTCTTCCCTAGAAGCCCGTTGATCGGGAGTTTCTTCCGATAAGGTAGCGAACTGTCTAGGGAGAGAAGTCACCAAGGGAGAAAACATCTCCGTTTGTTCCGAGTCAGACTCGAAATCAAAGAGACAAAGGAGGTTATCAGGGTCAAACCTCCCCGGGCTGATTTCCTCGTCAACATCATTCTTCCCGTTAGCAGGGTTGTATGACGGATCGGATTCAACCTCTAACGCATTGAGAACCTCAGTAGGTTCTGATTCTGCGTTGGTCACCTCCTGGTGAAAGGGATCTAGGATATTGACTAGAGGGGGGGTGAATAGGTGATTTTAGCAAATTAACAACTAATCAAGCAATTAATAATAAATGAGAGCAAATGACTAAAACAAGATGAACAATGAACAATTTAACACAAGGATATATCCCGTGGTCTCGGTGATTTGCCGATCACCCCTAATCCACGTTGAGGCAAACTCAAATCTCTAACCGCTCCTCTATCTAGTCAACCTTCTCTCAAGAAGTGACCTAGATCTCGAGCCGGATTAGTGTGATGAGTTATCCAAACCTCGATTTCACTAATGATGCACTTTACCGCTCCGGCAAGGCGTGCTTGACCCTTTCACAAGATGTTTTGAGGATTCTTCACAATCTTCCTTGAAGAGCACTCCAAAACCTTCCTCCTAGCCGTCTAGGAGCCGGCAAACTCCAAGAGTAACAAGCCGGTGATGATCACTTAACCTTCTTCTAGTGCCACAAGATTGATTTAGTGATCTAAATGCAATGCACTAGAAGATCTCAAATGCACACTCTCACAAATTCAAGAATTAGAACCCTAGAGTGTATGAAACTTGCTTAAGCTCTCAAGGATGATGACAATGTTCACAAATATGCCAAAAGTTGTGAACAGGGCCGTGCATGGGAGTATATATACCCCCCACAATAAATATAGCCGTTACCAGCCGTTGGGAGAAAAAGATCACTTGGCAGTTAGACCGCAGGTATAAGCCCGGTCAGACCGCCGCAATTGCAACGGCATTAAACAAGCGCAATTAATACTCACCTGCCCTTGTCAGGCACACTCACGGTCAGACCGGAGCCAAATGCGGTCAGACTGTGAAACCGTCCAGAGATGACATAGTTTCTGGACACATTATACGGTCAGGCCGATAAATACGGACAGACCGGCCAGACGGTCAGACCGTAGTTCAAAAACTCTGTCAGACCGATTTCTCGATCAGACCATCATAACATAATATAGACTGGTCTGACCGTCATAACATAATATAATTCAGAAAGATAGGTCATGAAGTACAGGAGACTGACCTAGGTCTTAACTACGAACAGACCGACCTTTTTAAGGAATAAACTACACTTTGACATAACGTCGGTCAGTCCGAGTAAACATTCGGTCAGACCGTCAATTCGGTCAGACCGGCTAGCAAACAGTCAGACCGACTGAGACTGAATTTGTCTGAGATGAATGGTAAACTGCATTTTCAAAGTGTATGACCTTCTAATATGCAATGCAAGATGATTTTATGATTTGTGGCACATAGATGAACTATTTTGTAATACACCACATGCTCCTCTTAATAGTACGGCGTTTATCCTAAAATCCAGTCAAAATTCTTCTCTAATCACCTTAGACCGGTAAAATGGAAAATGACCCTATTCTGTACCTTTGCCTCTTTGCTCAATATCCTTTCTTCATCATGTGGCTCTTTCTTTGCCTTTCATTAACCTGTCTTTTGAGTTTGTTCTTGACACAACTTAACAGGTATCGTTAGTACAACATTTGTAATTTTCATTAATTACTAAAACACTCTTTAGGGGCCTAGAAGCTACACCTGGTCATAGACATGACCTGAGTGGTCGAATCGACCTCTGGGACGTCTTCGCCTCCGGTTTCCTTCATCGGAACAGGATCACTAAGAGAAGGCATCGGAATGTGGGCATAATCCTCGAGATCGAAGTCGTTCTCGGAATCATATGCTCTAGCCATGATTCAGCGAACCTCCAGATGAAAATTAGGATGCCTTGAGAAAGGCCCCACGGTGGGCGCCAGCTGTCGACATTCGGACTCGAGGTCCTCAGTCGAACTTATGCAGAATTTTGTTAATTGTGAGACCTTTCAGGGTGTCCCTCCGGGAAGGGATGATGAACCAAGGCTAGATAGAGCACAGAGAGATTTAGACAGGTTCGGGCCCTCGATGGTAGGAGTAATAGCCCTACGTCCTGTTAGGATTTCACTATATGTGGGAAAATTACAAGGTTATGAAAAGAGTCTTCACAGGCGAAGATCCTTCCAGTGTAATGGAATAAAAATGCCTATAAAAGCTAGTAAACTTAGCCTAATGTCTTCTATTGATCTTCTGATCTCTCGATCCTTCGATCCCCTCGTCTGGTGCATTGGCTTATCCTCTTATACTGGTCGAAAGGGTGCCAAGGCATAACGGCATTGAACAGTTGCTCAGGTGCAGTTTTGATAACTGCTCTTAACCTCCACGCAGGTTTAACACGTGTTATTAAGGAATAACTGCACGTATTAACCTCATGGCGGTTGTCTTTATACGTGGAAGAATCTTCGGGATACCCGGGATATCCCTGTTGTAGGGACTGAGCAATCCCACGTCTCCTGGTCGAAGGTGTCCTGACCGCGTGTTGCTTGTAATCATTTGACCGTGCACTATCTGCGATCTTCTGTCCGCGTATCGCCTACGAACTCCTGACCGCGCACTGTCTACGGTCTGATCACGTAAAGCCTGCGATCGTATGTCCGCGCTTCTCGGAGCAACTTGAGTTCACATCAACAGACACTCATCTGATTCGAATCTGTCTTGAACCAGTCATGTATTTATTTGAACTAGCTCGGGTATCAATCCTCGTCAGTACTTGACTAGGACCTTTTTGCTTGTCAAGTTTGGTTTCTTGGTCGTATGGGGCTCAAATGTAGTCGAAATCTTCCCAAATTTGGGAGATTTGATCCTTGAAACATGATGAATACAACCGTAAAAGCAATTTGTAAAAATAATCAAATTTTATGCATAAAATGTCGCATCAAAGGAGTTTTAAGCATGATTTTGCACATCTTCAATACTAAACCTATGGTAAAAATGCTACCAAGTTAGCACTTATCACATTGTACTAGTGACCATACTAGCAATTTAATCTATCTTAGAAAATAATTGAAATTAACCTGCAATTTTTTGATCTTGGATAGAATTACGCCTGATGGTTATGGAATTCCTGAAACCCTAGGTTTTCCTTTTTGTTTTATAAACCCTAGATTTCATACTTGCTATTTACTATTTTAAACTCTAGATTGATAGCTTTAGTAGTAGATTTAGTTGTAGAAAAACAAACCCTCAATTCGTTCAGACTTAATTAGTGATCCATTAACTTAAAAGATGAATACCCTTGTTCCTCGTGGAATTCGATCCTCAAGTACTCAACGTTCAACTGTTTGCTTACGGTTTATTACTTCATGTCCACGCGTGCGACCATGCGGGCGCAATCAACTTACAAAAATTTAACATATCTGAAGATGTTAGTATGGTGAAATTAGGCCATATGGTGAAACTATCTCCAAATAGGTCGAAACCCTAGGGTAATGTGAAAAATAAAATTTCTACCTATCCTAAACTCTAGGATGATGTGAAAAATTAAATTTCTACCTATTCTAAACTTAAGAGTGATGCAAAAAATTAAATTTCCCTACTATCTATAGGTTAACAAATTTTTATCAAAAAAATGATGACTCAATGACAAAATTGGCGAGAATCTCTTTCTCTTTCCTCCTCCTCCTTCCTTCTTTGCCTTCTCTCTTTCTTTCTTTCTTTCCTTCTCTCTCTTTAGTTTTTTCTTTTTTTTCAATACCCTGTAAGATCGAGGATGCCGACTAGAGGGGGGTGATTAGGAGGCTTTTAAATTTTCTTCCCCACTAAGCTATTTCAACAAGATAATTGTTTGAGTTAGATTATACAATAAGGCTTAAAACAATTCAATCAACTAGTTTCATTCAACCATATAAACAATTCAACAAATCATCTAACAAAAGTAAATTTAGCAATTGTGTCAAGATGAATATAAAGCAAGAATGAAATAGAAGCGAGGTCTCGGAGACTCGCCCGGTCTCCCCTACTCCTCGTTGAAGCGCTCTCTCGGAGCCTCGCTTCTATATCCACGAAGGATAAGTCACTAGGTTGCTCCTTCTCCACACAGGATAGGCGAGCACCACACCTTTCACAATCCTTTGTCGGCCTCTCCGACAAACTCCAATTGGAGAGATCTCGGCTCTCCTCCGGCACCGTCTAGGCAAAGGCGATCGCCAAGAGTAACAAGCCGTATACGCTCACTTGAACAAATCAAGTGCTAGGAGCTCAAGAATGCAAATGAGATGCTTAACACTCTAGCACTAGCATGCAAATGGTGATTGAAGTGCACTAAGCACTATTAGCTTCACACAATTGCTCTCTCTCAAATCAACTCAAGATTTGGGCTCAACTCTAGCCTCTAAATGCAATAACTCAAATGCAATTGACTTGGCTAGGTTTTCAGCTGGTATATCAACTCTTTGAGCACCCACAAATGAAGCCAAACACGAAGTATATATAGCCCTCAAAGAAAACTAGCCGTTTGCAAGAAACTGGGCCAAAATTGTACAGACCGGACGGATGCAAACGTCTCTAGTTTCATTTTGCAAAAAGCTGAAAAAATTTGTATAGGGCGGACATTGTCCGCCCATGCCCGGACAATGTCTGGCCACTGCACACTGACAGTAAAACAAGCATAACTTTTGATCCAAAGATCCGATTAAAGTGATTTTTAGCTTGTTCAAAAGATAACTCAGAGCTCTACAATTTTATCAACAGAAACAAGACCAAGAAAGGTCTAGAAACTTCTATAAAACTTAGAAACTTTCCTACTATCAAAATATCCAATCCAAAAATCATCTCAAATGCAATTTAGGGTATTTGCACATACGGATTTGCCGTTTTCTTGCGGATGTGATTGCTATCACTCAGCAACGACCACGACCACACAGGTCTGACATCCGATCGAAAACAGGTGGTCGATAGGGTTTGGTCGAGCGTACGCAAGCGAGCCGAAGACTGGTACGACCAGTCCGAACTCCTACGACTACGCCCAAACCCTAAACGGAAGGCCGCCAAACCAGCGACACGACCACGACCACGTATCAAATACGGATACGATCAGAATGTGCAAATACAATCACGACCAGCTCTTTAAAAATAAACCAATTCAAATAGCTGGCGATCACGACTAAGTGCAGTTTTCAAAACATTTACTCTAATGCACATGAACTACACTTAGACTCACTATCAATGCAAGACACTAGTGCAAGATGATATGAATGCATCTGAGCTTCCGCACTAGATATATTCAAGCTACTAGTTTCTGACCCTCTTAATAGTACGGTCAAACTAGTAAAAATAATCCTATCAATCCGGTCTGTCTCCAAACACCTAGACCGGTAAAACCCTAAGAAAACAATCCTTAATCTTGGATTTTACCTTAGGTGGAGTTTGACCTCGTGAAGCTCGATTGCTCGACGCTCGTCATCGCAAAGCTCGATCTCGTTAAGCTTGACCACGCGAAGCTCGACCACTCGACACTTGTCTCATATCTACTTCATCCTCTTCACGTCCTTGCTCGCTTTTATCCTGCAATCAAACTGAGACTACAACACGTACATTTAATGCACAATATTAGTCTCAAATATAGGTCGTCACTAATCACCACCAGAGAAACTACTCCACACAGGAGTTTTCTCGACAGTTTCTCTTTCCAGTGAATGACGCAACCATATTCAATGAGTAGTAAATGATTATGAGGTAGAATACAATCATGTAGATCGTAGATGATAAACACATACGCACACGATCTATACTACTCATATCATGATATCAATCAACTTAGATGACCAAAGTGATGAGCGCCCCCTCAACATATGCATCGATATAAAATCCACAACTGGAGTCATCAGTCTCAAGATTTAACATATTACATTTTGATCAATCAATCAGCACAAACTTGATGCAACCACCGAGCTCATCCTCTACATATGCATCAATATCAAACTCGCAACCGAGGAAACATCCAATTCAGAGTTTACTAATAATCAATTCAATTCACTTGTGCTAAATCAGGATTTATCTAAGTTATCATTTGATCAACAAATCTGACATTCTATAGATTAACTTTGATCATCATAGATTTATCCAAATCGTCATTAATCATCAAAACCTAGATACTTAGATCTACCTAGATCCGACATACCCGACTCAAGGTTTAAGGTTTCAAATGATGAAATTGATGTTTGGGCGCCTTATATAAGGTTTTCAATCGCTGACCAGTTGCACGACTAACAGTAATGGCCTCAGTCGCTAGCCCAACCAACGACTAAAAGCTCACATGGCAATGGGCTAGGCCAACATGGCACAGTTCGCTATGCCAGGTCATCTCGTGAGCCAAGCTAGCAACAAAAGACTAGTCGTGCTGCTGACCTAGTGACTGAACGCCATTTTTATAATTTTTTCAAAGGTCTGGTTATGAAACTTGATTTTTTAATGGGTTATTTAAAAAAATTGTCTATTTGGGAAAAATATCCTAAATATACTCTACGACAATAAAACACTGCAAAGAATAATATTATCGATAAGACATAACCTTCAAATCCTAACCATTAGTTTGATGATTTATACTAATACCTTTGATCATTTGGCAATGTAGGAGGGCATTCTCGGACGGAGGAGTTTGGGTTGTGGACGTCACGGAGTGCAGCAGTGAGGAGCCAGGGAAACATGACGAGCAGCGAGAGCAACTTCGACACGGACAAAGGGTGACCTTAACAAAGCAGCACGAAGAGGATAGAGAGCGTCGGTGGAGTCACATTGAGATGGCAAGGAAGGTCAAATGACTAAGGGTATTGGTGTGAATTGTCAAACTAACAATTGTGATTTGACGGCAGTGTTTTATAGCTAATATTATTTGTTTTGAAGTGTTCTCCAACCGGATAAGTGTTTTTGAGATATTATTTTTAAATGAACTATTTTGGTCCAATAGCCAATTTTTGAATAAAAAAAAGGTTGAATGTACCATACAATGTTGATTTGGACTTTCTTGGCTAGCGACCTTCTCCGTCACACACACGCATACTGTGCAGTCCAAAGGTTCCTCATCCTCCCCCGGGCGGTATCTTCGTTTTCTTTGTTCCTGCAAGGGATCGCCCCCTTTTTCAATCTTCTAAGTTCTCACTGCCTCAATCACCCGGCAATCTGTGGATTCCAACTGAACCATGTCAATTCCCAGTCTCTCTGCGAAGCCGTTGTGTCACATCCCTGCGATAAAAGGTAATTTAACTAGAATGAAAATGTTTTTATGCTTCATAAAAAAATTACAGAAATTTTAATGCAGCCAAAGAGTCAAGAGGCTAATCTGCACCAACACATTAGTAACAACGGGTGCTTGGCATTTATGTAGTTTTCTTTCTGTTGAGGAGAGTACAAAGCACTCCTCAATTTACACTAGCATTTTCTTATCCTACCAATACAAAGTACTAGTAGCCAATCGGTGGTAGTCTGACTGAACGTCAAGATTTGATTTTCATCAACTATATATTCAATATGTTATTTGTGTATTTTTCAGAATTTGATCCAATAACATGTTATTATTATACTAACAAAATGTTCCATTCTTTCTCTCAAAAAAAAATACTAGTATTTACATTAGCTTTTTGCAATTTTTTATTTCATACTTATAGCTCAATTTTTAGATAATTTTTTAATATATTTGAGAATGACCTCATGTAAGATCAGAGTTCAATTCCTCGGATTTTGGGTGCTTTTTTCTTGTTATTTCTTTTTTAACTATTATTTCAACTAACTAACTATTATTTCTTTTTTATTGTCATTGTGTTTTCTCAAACTTTCATTTTTACTCAATCTTATATAATTTCTATATTATGCACCTATTCAAAATTGAACTCAACCCACCCTAAAATCGGCCAGTAACCACTAGAAACCGGCTGAGTTCTAACAGGAAACAGAACCCTTTGTAAGATCACACCAACGCTGAATTTATTGCCGGGTTTTAATTGTTCACTGTCTTTTCAGGACCATTTAGTTTGAGAAGAGAATACGCTCCATCCTTTGCATCAAGAATAAGCAGTATGCTTAAGCAACAGTACCCAGCAAATGAAAATAATGCTGATGTAACTAGCAAGCGTCTTTACCTTGGAATAGACTTTGGAACTTCAGGTGCTAGATATGCTCTTATTGACAAGCAAGGTGTCATCCATTCTGAAGGGAAAAGAACATATCCACCTGTAAGCGCTTGATTTCCTATATATAAGTCTTGATATTAAGTGCATGTGAGTAATTTTATTTTGAGAAGATCGCAAGGGAGTAAATTGTTAAACTTGTCCGCATGTGTCATTTAGATTCTTAAATTTAAATTTTAATCTGATTGATCTTCAACTTGTCTAATTATTCCACTCCGGTCCATTCATTAGTTTAATAACAGAAAAATGGTGTGGATGCCACATTATGATTAGAGTACCTAAACTTTCTTAATTATGTTACTTAGATCCTAAATTTTTTTAGTTATGTAATTTAAATTCTTGTTACATCAATATTCCATCACTTAACTAAAAAATAGACCTAAATAATACAATTAAATAAATTTAGGGATCTAATAAACTAAAACTCAAATTTACAGATCTAACTGATACACTAATACAAGCTTGAGAGTCTATCATACAATTTACTCTATACAAAGTAAGCATTTCTACGATGATTTCTTTGTGCAGTTGGAATGCATTAATTGCAAATCAGTTTCATGTATGACTTTGAGCTTTATTAATTTTTCTCCATCTGAATTTTTCGACTATGAAATAGTGGTAGGCCCAGAGAAGACAAAAGTTACAAAACCACTGGTTTGCAGATTTCCCGGCAAGGGTTGGTTTGGCCTAATCAAAGTTGAAATCCTACTCGTTGAATTCAGTTATAACCAATTATTAACAATTTCAGTTCCAGCCAATTTTGAAGTATGTTTTCTATAGAAAATATATTATTTCAACAAAAAATTTGAAAAGCTCAAACACAATATATTTGATTTTTGGCCCATAGAGATAAATCATGCTGCACAAATATTGAACTAGGATATAGTATAGGGCAAAATAAACTGTGATCCCCATGCGGTGTTGGCTCCGTAGGACTTATGTGGTACATGATTAAGAAGGTATTTGATGAAATTTAACTTATTTAATAAAGCTTGTTTTTGGACTTATTGACTTATAAATACACAAATTTGACTTCTTTGATAATTGCGGAGTTTTTTGTTCTTTTTTTTTGTTATATTTAAGGGATTAAACTGTGAGAGTGAATAGTTTGAGGGTGAGGAGAATATGGATAAGTTCCCAAATAAACTTGAAAAGTTGGTCTCCACTAGATTCAACTTATCTACTCAAATAAGTTGAGTGTTTGGGCGGACTTAATATTTTAGAAGTTGAAGTTCAAAATAAACTCAATCAAACACCATTAAAAGTAAGACGGATCATATACCTAATCCGAGGCGGTAGTAGCATCGTCAGTCACGAGTGGAAGTCACGAGTGGAGACAGTAGGAGGTGGTGGCAACATGGGAGAGGAGGTGACGGTAGAGGAGTGAGGGAGGCGGTGCAATGAAACAACGGTGGTCAATAAGGGAGAAAGAGGAGGAAAGGGATCGGTTGGGGTGGCGGCAGTAGGAGGGAGAGAGGATGAAGATAAGAAATGGAAGGTGGAGGTTGATTCTAGATTTTAAATTTTAAATTTTAAATTTATGGTATAGGTAGTACAAATTTTTTTAAGAAAGAACAATTATCTGCATCCTAGACAACCTCTTTATTAAATAGCCAAACTTGTGGACTTGGATGGATCAATCAATTTTTCACTCAAATGTTTTGTGTGTGTATATGTTTGGTATTTTAGCAATAGTTTTTCATTTGCATCTTCTTGATATATGTAAGGTTCACTTACACAAAATTGTGTCGTAGCTTTTGCAATACCCAGAGACTTGGTATCTGGAAGGTTCACACCACTATCATACCAATCTTACTTGCACTGAAATGGCAGTATACGGTGGTCACCAATAGTTAATTTTAACACGTTTATTTCATGAATCAAGCTTAATTCACTATATTATAAAGCTGTATCTAGAATTGTTTCATTCCTAAAACTATATATCCCTTGATTGGAGTTGCTAGGCAGGTTGGCAACTCTACAAACTGGGCAAGTTCCTGGAGAGAAGCACTTTTCCATCTTCTCAGTGACATTCCAACCATTTATAGGCCATCCATCTCTTCCATCTCAATTGATGGGACTTCAGCAACCACTCTCATTATTGATAGGTTGGTAATATCTTTTTACTCGTGCATTAGTGCAAGTCTGACTGCTAAATGAGCAGGAATGTGAGTCTTGCATCTGACTTTGATCTGCAAGCAGAAGAAACGGAGAGCTTCTTGCCGGGCCTTTCCTATACAACGAGAGCTTCCCCGACGCGCTGCCCACCGTAGAGTCGATGGCTCCTGCGAACCATACAGTGTGTTCTGGGACATCCACTCTATGCAAGCTTGTGTCGTGGTGGAGCTCGAGGGGCTCGAGAAGCGATTCTGCAATACTGATGCATCAGTCAGACTGGTTGCTCTGGCTTCTACATGGAGAATATGGTGTTTCAGATTACAATAATGCTTTAAAGGTGTTTCTTTTGACAACCAGTAGCAAAGTAGTTTATGAAAATGTACAGGAAAAAGGATGAGAAAACTGCACTAAAGACCCTTCTACAATTCACATTTCTTTGATTGAGACTCACCTGAATTTTGTCAGACCACAGCCCTCGACTCCACATGTTTGTTTAATTGAGGCCCTCCATCCATCTGACAAGTGGAAACCCAATGTGACTAAGATTTTTTGCCAACAGGGATTGGAAACTTGTTCTGTAAGACACTTGATTGGCTTGAAGAAAAATATTCCCACCAAAAGAGAACAGAACATGTATGCTAAGTTGATGCATTCTGAATATAACCGTGTGTGCTATGATGTTTTAGTTGGAAGGTTCACTCCAAACCACCTCAACATCCTACAGTAACAAGCTGACATCCCCATGCTCACAAAATCTTATGGCCAGTTCGGATTTCCGTATATTACATAGATGGAAGGGCCCCATTGGACAAGTACACTAAGTAGAGGGTTTTAGTTAGCCAAAATTTAGGTAGATGGGCTCAATTGACTAAAATGGAATATAGTATATAGGTCACTGATGAAATTTCGCCAAGAAATGCAATACCAGTTGATTTCTCCCTAATATCAATCAGTAATAATTGTTCAATGATTGCAAATATCGTGTGTTTGGAAGATTTACAGATCGCAATTTGCAAAACATGTGGCTAAGAATGAACGTCCCATTAGCATCCCCAACTCCTATCATTAGTAATTATAACTGCTCTCAAATTAGTCCAATTTTTTGGTAGCATAGAAGTACTACTACAAAAATATAGAGAAATGTTTCTGTGGCCCTAGAAAGAAAAATTACATATATGATATACCCTAAAGTACAATTGATTCCTTGCAGGTTTGTGTAGATCACTTCTCGACTTTTTATTAGCTTTAGAGTATGTACTGTTTTTTTAGTAGAGTATAAAAGCATTTTCCAAAAAAATAGCATCACTACTTGAGTTGTCTTTTCTCAAAATATTATTAACTTAACTAATTATCAAGATATTTGAATTGTTGCCTTATTGCAGGTAGGGTATGATCCAGAGATTGACTCCTATCCAAGCTGGTTGATGTCCCAGCCATTCACACACATGTTGCCTTCTGTCAGAGCACCAGGAGTTTTCATTGGCCCAATCAAAGAAGATATACGCTCACAATATGGTTTACACCCACTTCACTTCCATTACCCAAATATTTTAGAAAAAAAAGTCAATATTATCCTCTTCTACTTCAATAAAAAATTCAGATAAACCACATATTTTGTAACCGGACAACTTGCACCTTATAATTTAAAACCAATATAAATTTCATCGTTATATGTAATATAATATGTGATTTTTTTATATTGACATGATGATTTAGTAATCACTGACATGTGGGGCTTATATGACAAAATCGCTCATCATATTGCATATGTGATGAAATATGTTTTGGTTTTTAAACACCGGACTGTTGTTTGATGTCAGATTACAGTAGAAGAAATTTTGTTTCATTTCATTGCCTAACTAAACATATATAGTTTTGAATGCCAGGATTTTCTGAAAATTGTGTTGTCTGCGCTGGAACGACAGACAGCATAGCTGCCTTTCTTGCAGCAGGCACTACTGAACAAGGAAAAGCTGTGAGTTCTTATACCAATACAGAGTTTGATAGTTGCCTGACCAAAGTTCTTACGGTATTTCCTACCCCAATACTGTTCGTTTTGCATGATCTGATTAGGTGACATCACTGGGCTCAACTCTGGCAATCAAGCTTCTCAGCAATGTCCGCGTGGAGGACGCGAGGTTCGGCGTGTACAGCCACCGCCTTGACGATAAGTGGCTGGTCGGTGGGGCATCAAACACCGGAGGAGCAGTTCTCAGGCAGCTCTTCAGTGATGACCAGTTGGAAGCCCTAAGCAAGGGCATTGACCCCTCAGTTACCTCCCCTCTTGACTACTACCCTCTACCGAAAAGGGGCGAAAGGTTCCCGGTCTCGGATGCCAACATGATGCCTAGGTAATTCATCACATTGCATATTCATACATCCATCAAGAAAAGAAAGATAGCAACCAAAAAACTGGAACTGGTGGTCTTGAGACGTCAATTTCCAATCTCACTTTTGGTTCTGACTCTGAAGGTTGCACCCGCGCCCCAAAAGCGATGAGGAATACTTGCATGGTATATTGGAATCGGTTGCAAGAATTGAGGTCATCAAATGATGTTTTCAATCAAATTCTATTTACAATGATTGAGTGAAGTATATTAACCATTGAAATGTTGCTTAATTGTTGGGGACCAGGCCAATGGGTACAAGTTACTGAAAGAGCTCGGAGCCCCTGCTGTAGAAGAAGTGTTCACGGCAGGAGGAGGAGCCAAAAATGAGAAATGGACCAAGATACGCGAGAGAGTACTTGGTGTGCGAGTTCGAAAAGCAGAACAGACTGAGGCAGCATTTGGAGCTGCACTTCTAGCATTGAAGGGTGCTAATGTGCACTAACAAAAGTTGCTGAAGCATGACACTGACAGTCCAAGAAGCAAATTACAATGTGGAGCGAAGGATAGACAGGGTTTTCAACTGTATATGATCAGTTTGAAAGATTTACTTATAAGAGCTTGTAATTTGATGATCAATTAAGTGCTGTTATTTGGTTTCTACCTTTTTTTAACTTAAAAGAACTTAATTGAAATATTTTTCTTATTTATGATTTAATTACTAGTCTAATACTATTTTGACATTTTTCTTAATTTTCTTGGACTTTTAGGTTTTTTCTTCAGTTTTTATGAAAGTGTTTCGAATTTTTGTTCGAAAATACTTTTAATATTTGGCGCATTTCTTTTTGACTTTTTTGAAAATATAGGTATTTTGGAATTCTTTGGAACCTTAACTCTCCGAATGTCTAAGAACATTTTTCTTATACTTTTTTTTTCCTGAAAATTTTGAAGATATTTCTTTACTTTTTTGAAATTTTTAAATAAAGATTCTCTATGTGTCATTTTTTACCACACCAACTGTCGGCCTAACTATGCACGAAGAGGATATAAATCTGTCAAGCTAAAGTAAAAGTTGGCGGAATAAAATGGAATGTTGAATAAGTTTGTGGACTTCAGTGTAATACAAATTGCATCAGCCGTTAACAAACTTGCTCAAGGGTGACAATTTGCTCTATTTGATTACATTTTAGTTTTACCGATTCACTAATCATTAGTGTTGTAGAAATCAGCCTTGGCGGCGCCAGATGTTGCCCAACCGTCGCAACTTTTGCAAAATCGACTGTATAGGCGGTAACTCCTCTGGGCGGTCCAAGACGGAGTTAGGCTGGATTTTTTTTTTGTTAATCGTGTGTTTTGAGACTTATATTTGATGTAATAAATTATTAATTGTGAGTTTGTGAGTAAGATTTTATGTGATAAATAATTAAGATACATTTTTCTATAATACTGAAACATACATGTTTTTATTTTGCAGTCATATTCCAAGAAACCACCCGGGAGCTCTAGGTGTCTGGCAACTGCTTGCCTTGTGCCTAGTGCCTTTTTTGGACATTGTTAATCATAGTGTACTTAACTCGGGACAACCCGGTTGAACTTGAGTCACTTATCATCCTCAGTCAAGTTGCTGGCTATATCTCCTTTCCAAGGTTGATAACAAGGGTGTGCAATTATGTTCCGAACCAAAAAAGTTAAACCAGAAAAATCAAACTGAATTGAGATTCTTGGTTTATGTCGTATACAGTATCCGGGTCGTGGGAGATTTATGACCTTTATAGTATTTGATACGGTTTCATATTTACCAAAAAAACTGAAAAAACTAACAAAACCAAAAAACAACCCCAAAATCCGCAATTCGCCACTCGTGACCCACCCTCACCGCCGTAAAAAATCCCAAAATCCCCACACTTAGGATTCCGGACTCCCTTCTTCCCTACCGTGACAAGGGTCCATTGGGGTATGTCCCCTGTGACTTACATCTTCCCAAAATACAGTTGTAAATAGAAATGTATATCACAATCATAACTTTCAAACATTCATTATACAAGATTAAGTTTGGGTGACTAGATATGATAATACAGTATTGTTTACAATAGAAGTCATATGGCCAAATTTTATTTATACCACATACACCTATGTACTAGCATAGACAATTCACTCACAGTTAGACTCGATTGTGAACCATGGCCTTAAAAGTTTTGATCAAAATCATCTTTGAGTGGGATTGATTAATCCTCAAGTGACTCCCAATTGGCTTCATAGTGCTCTATTAGATTATGATTTTACAAATGAGTACAGGGTACTCAACAAGTTGATAATTCTCATAATTATGCATATTTTCAAAATATATTTCCTCTTGTTTATGCTCGACTCAGTGATAAAAGTCATTACATATTTAAATATAGTTGTATTTGCGACCGTTCGACCTTGACTATTTGTTTTGTTTATTTTTATCGCAGGTCGACAGAAGTCAGGTGATTTTTGGTTGTGTTGATGTGCTTCATCAACAACATTTGATATAGACAATTTCATACAAAAGTATGGGTCGCTACAGAAGCATAGGAAGAGACTGCGTCAAAATCAGAATTCCTAGGAAGCCAAAAAACTTTAAACTTAACAGTCTTGGAGCTATCTGAAAATTTCTAGAAATATGAGTACCAAATACAAAAAGGCCAAGAATCATAAAACTAGAACTCTAGCCACCAGGAACTTATTGCGATTACGGAAACCTCTAAGGGTCTTTTTGAAAACAATACATTTTTTCAACAATCCAGCCCCAATTTTTCTCTCTAGTCGGTCCATTCCACACAATTCTTCTTTTTACTTCCCTCAATTCATCGTCTTCGTTCCCGTTCGTCACTCTCGCCGCCGCCGACTGGCTTTGGCGGACGGCGAGGCCCCCGGTCTCCCTCTTTTTCCTCCTCTCCCCCTCTTTTCCTTCCTCTCCCCCCTTTTGTTCTTCTTCTCCTTCCCTCTTTTCTTGCTCTCTTCTCCACTGCCCGCGCCGCCTCTGCTTTGCCCACCACGCGCCAATCCGCCGCCGCCCGTGCCACCTCACCACCGGATCTGCGCCGCCGACGGATCCTCCGCCGGAACCCTAGATCCGCCTCCTCTCCATCCACAGCCACGCCGTGATCTCGCCCTCCACATCGCCGCCACACGCTGATCCACCGCGCTGCGCCGCCGCGTCGCCATACCACGCTTCCGCAGATCTGCCCCGACCCGTGGGCCGTCTCCGGGTCGCTGCCTTCTACGCCGAACAGAGCTGCAAGCACCTGGCCGCGGCGGCGACAGAACCTTCGCCGGCGACGTCCAGCACTGGGCTTCAACCACTCCACCTCGCCGGCGTTCTTCACCGAATCCACATCCAATTGGGCAACGATTCCTCTCTACGAATCTCGTTCTCTCCTTCACCCCCAAATTGTATTCCTGTGATGCATGTACAGAAAAGGGTACTGGGTCTGAACTGTGATGAATCAATGATCATATGAACTGCATACTTGCTAAGTTAAAGTTCCTCTGGATGTTTGTTTCTGTCTAATTATTGATGCTGTGAACTGAACTCAACTTTGGGATGATTTCACTTTGAGTTATGTATCTCTAAATTTCCCTGAGAACTGATTGCTTGTTAGTTGATCTGGAGTTGATTGAAACTGTTAGAAATTCTGTGAATGAATTTATTAGAAATTCTGCTTCAGGTCTGTTTCGCTGCTTGAGTTAAGTTAGATTTCTGAGAGTGCTGTTACTGTGATCTATTGCTGCTGCGATATTCTGTAGAGGTTGCAATGTTTCTGAAGATGGTTAGTTCAGTGTAGTTCTCTGTTTGTTTGCTTTAGTTGAATTGGCATCTTTGTTTCTAGACTCAAGCTGTCGCAATCTTTGTATAGGTGTTTTGCTTTGTAACGTCATTTTGATCCTCGACTATTAATTCTAGACCTCAAATTAAATCTGGGCTACGCTAGCGCTGCTATTCTTGGGTCTGGTGGTTATTGGAAATTGAACTGAAATTCTCTTTATTTTGATGTTTGTTCCGTTGGTCGATTTGATCTATATTAACCTGGGAATTATTTGTGAATGCTGAGATATGTATTGATCTGCTGAGTCTTATTGAATCCACAAAAAGCAGCGAATTAAATTCATTTGGAAGCATGGCTCTTTCTTAATTCGAGTTTCACACAGTTGGCTTAGGATACGATTATAGAATCTCATTTTGTTAGTTGTGTTTTAGTTGGTGCGACTTGTCGGAGGTACACGACCTTCTCCCTCTTCTCTGTTTCGACGTTTTCTCCCCTTTTTTTTTTTTGACTTAGTCATTTCGTTTGTCGTTGATTTAGTATAAAACTTAAGTTTTATACGAATTGCTTCTGATCTAGTCTAGTAGAAGAACGACATATTCATCTACTGTTACGTCTCTGTTTTTTTGTGGAACTCGCTTTAAGTTTGTATCACAAATTAATTGTAATAAGATGCATTTATAATTGGATAATAGATAAAAATGATGGAAGGTTCATGGATATAATTATAATAAATTAATTCACAAAATGCCAACACAATGTAAGTTGTGGTAAATTAACCAATTATTTAATTAAGTACAGATGTACATCATAGTATGTATTTTAAAGAGTAGATTTAACATGATTGCATCCAAAATATCATTTATAAAGTTATTTGTGCCCACCACATTATAAACTCATTGATCGTGACATACTCTAATACGAGGGTGTGGAGTATTTGAATGCATTCTTTACACTTTGCAGAGTTGTATCACTTTTTCTACAATTTATTTCGATTACCACTATCAGCACTTATACATGCAACAATATTGTATGCGACTGAGTCGAAGATCACATAATTTTCTCATTGTCTCATATTAACTTTAGCTCTGTCCAGCCAATATTTTATTATGCATCAGGTAAAACCTGTAGTCGTTGTAGCGGGCTAAATCCCATACCCAGGTCCCTTTCCAGTGTTGGTCCATGGTAAGGTGATTTCTCCTTACCCAGTAGTAAATCAATGTAGGAACTGTTCTCTACAATCACATTATTTCCATCCCTCGCTGTCCATGTAGAATTAAGTTAAGTATTTGACAAAGTTAATAAGTCATGTCTGTCTCATACCAGATTTGTGACTAGTACGGCAACATGTCACTAGAAATAAGACACAATGATTTAGTCCTTAAGCGTTCAAGTGGAGAGTTGACCACATTACCCAGTGTGTATCATGCATCATCATCACTTCAATCCCATCTCATTACATTTTAATTGTAGTATGGTGCATAAATTACCTTTTGAGTAAAATAATTATTAATTTACCACATACTTGAACTACATAGCGAAATTGCTAAAATTTCTTTTATTAATCTCACTATCTCTTTAGATTCATGATTTATTTGTGACATGGCAATAATTCTATCCACAAGTTGTTTACTAATTTGCTACTTAGACGTAATAATAATATGGAGTCGTTGTGCATAAATAGATTCAGAAATGTTATATCATTATAATATATTGTACTAAGTTCAAAATGATCAAGCTCAATCGAATTGTCTTGTCCTTCTACGGGTGGATCCTCTAACACAATCTCGGCAATTAGTTCCTCAGCGGTGGGTGTATCGGGTCCTAGTTGCAAACACATACGAAACACATTATCAACTAAAAGTAGTTATGTAACACTTAACTAATATATATAAAAAAGAAAATGTATGCCAAAAATTTAATATGTAAGTATTTATAATCTATGTTAGCTTATGCCTAGGTTGGTGCACTGGTTGAATTAGATAAATCAGATCGCGACAAGTACGAATGGAAAATGAAAATGAAATTGAAAACAAGGTAACATAGTAACTTATTATTGAAAACAGCTAAAATGCGAATATCTTTAATCTGGGGTCGATTTTGAACTTGTTGTAGAAAGAAAACTTATGTTGAATACTGTAAAGGATATAACCAATTAGTTTGATTCGAATTTGGAGACGGATTAGAGAATCTAGTTATTCCTAGTTCTTAGGTTCGAAAAAAGGACTGATTTGCGATAAAATTGGACTAAATCACGAAATGTGATTAAATGAACTAATTTAATTAAGCAATTTTTAGGACTGGTATGCAAGCATAGTAAGCCTTAGGTTTTTAGAAGAATCCAGGGGAAAATCATTTAGGAATTGAGCTAACATTGTTTTCGAAAATAGAAATTAGGGCAAACTAGGATCAGGGTTTTCAAAAATAGCTAAAGCGTCGAATATTAGGCTTTAGAGGTTGAATTTGATCTGGGTTCTGAAGGAAAATGTATATAAAATAGGTAGAGGACTTTAACTATATAAGCTAATTTGTATTTCAAGCTTCCTGGAAGAATTTAGTAGTTTTGAGGTTTAGAAAACTAAACTATAATATAGAAAATAAACAAGGATTACGATGATTTTGCAATTTCTGATCTATTAGTTGATTGACACCAAGTAAAAATTATATGGTTAAGTTCTTATTAGTATAATAAACAAAATGACATGAAACAGAAATTCATTTAAAACCCTAAATGTGGTTGGTTGACTCTCTAAATGCCAGGGGTTGGCAAACCCTGTACAAACCGAATGTCTATGGCTAGCACCAGCTGCCATTCGGTTCACGCTGTAAACAGCAGATGGCGAGGACCTCACCAGCGGCAAGTTGGACAACAATCCGAGTTGGGCTTGAGGTCACAGTACCAAGGGGCCCCACTGACCTCGGCAATGACAACAACGACGACGGCCGTTGACTGGCAATCAGAGTTCAATCGTGGCGTCCACTGATTTAACGCAGCTGGTGATGAAGAAGATGACGGCGACAAAAATTACACTTGGGGCTTCACGTATGGCTTCTTGATTCAGAAACCCTAATTAGTGATGACAAAACTAAACCCTAATTATCTTGTCTATATTAGAAACACTAATTTGATAAAATAGTCTACAACACTCTTTTACCTTAAATACATCTTATCCAAAAGACTAGATTATTAAGTTTGTTTTGAAACATTTACAAACCAATCCAACCGCCTAGTTTCTTAATCACAGTTCAATCCTTCCAAACCCAGAATCAGCCAAATTCTCCCAGACAGCTCAGTTACCAGATCAGACTGATCAGGTAGGATCTCCTACCTATCTTATATAGATTTGTCTTCAGCACTTAGATCAAACTCAGCTTCTAGAGTCCAGAATTCGAACCCAATTTTGTTTTCGAAAACAGAACTCCTAGTTACTCTAACTAACCTTTTCGGATTTCAATATGACCGATTCCAGAATAAATTTCGACCGCCTCAAGCATATTTCGACCACCTCAAGTCGATGTCGATTCATGTAGATTTCGATCGCATCAAGCAGATTTAGACCACTCAGGAAGATTTCGACCACTCAGGTAGATTTCGACCACCTCAGGCCGCCACCCGATTTCAACCACCTCAGGTCGAAAGTAGTGCACCATCACCCTCTTCTCTGAGCTTCACCACACAGATCTCATGCTCAATAGTGTCCTACTCACAGCAAGAACTTCAAACATGAAACATCTGTGCAATCCCAGTCAGTGAACCTTGCTTCTCCTCTCCCTTCACTCATGCTCCAAGTACCTAAATACTGCAAGTTCCCAGAACCTGCTGCAACCAACACTGCCCTCTCCAGTCAATTCAGCTACTACCTTCTCCTTCCCCATGCCCTCTCCAATCAATTCAGCTGCAACCTTCTCCTTCCCCATGCACCAGCGAGTTCAAGTATTAGTTTCAAACTAATTGCCATTGCTCTCACTTCAGTACCTAGCAAGAAACACACACGCACACAGTCCAACCACAGCACTCCTTCTGTTCATCTTCTTCCTTTCTCTTCCTCTAGAAGGTCACCTACAGAAACAACAATCAAGCAAGAATACAGAGAAGTTCAGCAAATTCCTTCCAAACTTAGGTGAGCAATTCTTCACTTAGATACACACACACACACAAAGTATTACATTGCATAGGGGCTAGAAAACGTGCACACACATTCACTGTTCTTCTTCTTCCCCCTTCTGTTTGCCACTGCACCGCTGACACACAAACTCCGCCACCCCCGGCCAAATCCTTTTGACAGATCTCCCCCTCTACTTCCCTCCGAGCTCCTCAAGCAGCTTCTTGAGCTCTGATGTCCTCAATCTCCATGAATTTCAATTTTCCTCGCCGCCGGCGATGTCCTCTGTTAGCCTCATAGACTATACTCCGGCCACCAAAACTAATCAAATTTGTAGAGTGAAATCCTTGTCTCCATTGTAGAAACATCTTCCTTCTCAACTTTTCCAAGGATTCGTTGCTATTTGAGGAAGCCAATGTTGCCTTGTGCCAGTAGATCGCCTCGTCGTTGCCAACTCTAACCGGTGAGGTTCCGACCAAATTAACTACACCATCGAAACCCCCTTGCATCCCTCTTGCTCCCATGCTAGAGAATTGAGCTCCGATGACCCACATCAAAAATGCCCAAACCAATCTATCTTCTTCCTCAATTGCGTTGTCGAAGTCCTCACCAGTGCCACCGTTGATCAATCACCCATAGGTACACCAGATTCAAGCCCTTGTGAACTGATCCCAAGTACCATCTATCCAATTCATCATGTGTCACGAGCCCTTGACATCGAAGTATTTATTTTACTTCGGCTTAGCTCGCCGCCGGTTGCTGTCACCTTGTCACCATCCAAACCAACTGCACGAAGATGTCGAGAATAGTAGTGCAACGCCCCTAGACACCTCAGTAACTAAGGACTGAAGCCAAAAACTGAATTGGGTATTTTTACTCTTTTCCGGTGTGTCGCCAGCGTGCGGCCCAGTCACTGCCGGTTGAGCTCCTCCAATGCTAGTTCATCCAGCAAGTGCGCCTTAACCAACTATACATATTACCCCACTACATCACCTTCTGGTACCATGCAAAAGTGCTCCAAAACTTGATGACAAGAACTTGTCCAGAAGTGCTGCTTCGTCGTGTCGCCACCACCTTCTTCGATGTCATTTGTTGCTATCCGACCATCTCGCTGCTCAAGATCGGCACGGTTGAGTTTGCCTCATCCCCGCCTAGCTCCCAGACAAGCTTGGTTAAGCAACCAAAGTCAAACGCGCTCAAACCACCATGCCCTAGATTTCATCCTTGTCCAAGCCAACACCATTCTATTGTTAGTGCATGCCAGCCTTGTGTCAACCGATTGCATTGGCCTCATTTAGCCACTGTCATGCGTGCAAATCAAAATCCACTTTGTCTACCAAGTTCATACACATACTTTTTGCATTTTCTTCAATTATCACCTTGCGAGAAAACCTTGTCTTGACCTATTTTTAGCTATGTCGTCCCAGACAAATGTCGTACGTCGATGTCCAAATGTCGTCGCGTTTGCGTCTGACTTGAGATTAGACCTTGCCTTAGTGTCTTAGCTGTGTAACCAAAGCCCTAACCATGTTCTAGCTATTTATTAGCCCTAGCCTCGAAGAAAACCCTAGCATGCCAATCCAATCATTGCCAGTTCGCGTCCAATGTCCCTCCCATCGACATGCCTATGTCGTTCATAGCCTTAGGGACCTCAGATTTAAAATCTGTCTACATCACTGTGTCCGCCTTGCCGTCAACCTTCCAGATGTGTAATCTGATTTTGTATCCAAACCAGGGACCAGAATCTCCCTTCTAACTGAATTCATTGTCAAGCCGATTGCCTCATCATTCGTCCAAACCCTAACCTTTCCTTCTCTCCATCATGCCATATGCCTAATCACATGTTGATCCTATGCTTTCAAATTAGTTAAGTATTTTGTTGTGTAAATATTATGCATGTTATTTGTGTAAATTCGTGTATGTTTGAATATACCTGCTTAGTTGTTGTCCCAAATTGAAAAGCCATCCTTGATTCTCAAGTCATGTATAACATCCTTGATGCCCAAGATTAGGCTATAATAATAGTTTGAATCATCCACATGAACAAGTAAAATGGTTTTCAGAAACTATGGATGTCTTTTAAAAATGTCTATTCTAGAGAGGAGAGGTAAATCATGTGAGTCAGTAATTTTGGTAAAATGATAATGGTGTTGATCATTGTGTATAAAGAGAAGTAAAGTGGACTCCTCCTCTCTTGGATAGTTGAGGACTCACCAATTTGTACTGAACATCCAGTAGCATGTTAACGTACCTCCACAAGCCTGGTATGGGACGGGCATGACCAAGTATCCTTGCTGAACTATTATCCTAGCTTTGCATACTATTAATGATAATTTGACAAAGAAGAACTAATCATGCACACGGTCGGTGAGGGAAGATCCCTCTCGACGGCACTTTACACTGACGGTTTGGGAAGATCCCATTCGTATCGTCTGAGATTCATGCCGGAGGAGGAAGATCCTTCTCGCGCACACAACCCTTGTGTTCGCTCACTATTGGAGGAGAGGGAAGATCCCTTCCACCACGGGCAAATACTGAGTGAGGGTTAGGGTGAAGGTATGAGAGGGAAGATCCCTACAATACTTCACAACTGTATTAGGAACCCCAACCGGAGGTGATATTCCTGGGTCATTACCCGGTGGTGAACCTCTTACAGGGCAGAGCTAGTGTAATAGCAAGGTAGGGTGAAACGCGTGTTATTCTCAACTCGGTTGCACGCTTAAAGTAGTGTGATCAAACCTGGCATAGGAGCCTCATATGCTTAAGGTAGCGTGATTGAGCTAAAACCTATAGTTGTGGTCAATAGTAATAAGTTGAGAAGTCTTGTGGGTAAAGCGGTACCCCTCTACAGAGTTTAAAACGTATTCAAATACTGCGTACTCCCAGTTCTAGGAGTATGTTATGGTCAATGGATTTAGTCCATGTTGCAAGGCACAAGTAGTTTTGAATGAGTTGTTTTTATCAACTGGCTTAAGTTTCCTCACTCTTGAACTATTATGTAAGGTGAGTTTTCAAAGGTTATCTTAAATACTTTTTATGCTGATTAACTGTTGGGTTGTGAATATGATTTGGAAAGGAACCTTAACATCTTCTTTAAATTCCCTGTCATGTTATATATCATTACATTTGTTTAGTGGTGATTTGCTGAGTACCCTGTACTCACCCGTGACTGAATTACTCCATCAGAGGTTGAAGAGTCAAGTGACTTGGGCTCACACGAGTATGAGCCTGAGCCCTCCGAAGACTTCGACTATGATCCCGGCATCTAGGCGTTGCGTACCCCGGTGGAGCGACTGTTGGAAAAGAGTAGAGTTCCATTACTTTTGCATTTTGAGAAAAATAAAAATATTGAAAGGATATTTTGAACTTGTAATATTTTTGTAAATTGATTATGTACCTTGCTGGTTGTGATATTTATTTCTGGTTCACAACTGAATCTTGGGAAGTTGCGACAAGGGGGCCTTGTTCCTTGTCGTGGAGTTCGTTATGGGCAGGGGTCCCCCACATGTCTGCTGGTGGAAAATGGTATTGTTTGGTCATTATTGATGATTTCTCTCCCTAGTCTTGGGTGTTCTTTATGGCTTCCAAAGTTGAGGTGTTTGGGCTTTTTTGTGATTTTTCAAAAAAGCTTCTTAATGGACTACCAGGTGTCATTCGAGCTATATGCACTGACAATGGCTGAGTTCAAAAATTCACATTTCTCAGATTTTTGTGCTGAGTTTGGTATTGAGCACCAGTTCTCCTCCCCATACGCCCCTCAACAGAATGACGTTGTGGAGAGGAAGAACCGCACCTTGGTTGAGATGGTCAGGGCAATGCTTGATGAGTATAGAACGCCTCATAAGTATTGGGTTGAGGCAATGAACACGGCATACTATATCTCAAATAGGGTGTTTTTGAGACCTGTTTTGAAGCACTCTCCATATGAACTCCTTTTTTATCTCAAGCCGAGTGTTTCATATTTTCATGTCTTTGGTTGCAAATATTTCATTTTGAAAAGGGGTCTTTTGGACAAATTTGAGTCTCACACTTTTGCTGGCATTTTTCTTGGCTATCCTGCTTCTTCTAAGGGCTTTCGAGTGCCCAATGTTGCTACTAGTACAAGTGTAGAAACCTGTGATGTTACTTTTATTGAGACTAGCCCTAGTGCTAGATCAGACATTTCAGGTCCCACAGGTACATCTGACAACATATTTGTGGAGGATGATGACGACGACGAGAGTATCTATCCAGAGCTTCCTCCTCTACTTCTTCAGCCAAACGAGCCAGCATCACCTCCTTTACCCATTGGGTTTGCTCCTTCCACTCCTGAGCCTGAGGTGAATTCACCTATTTTCATTGATCCAGGCCCTTCAGTTCCACGACACATCATTCAGAGGCATATCCCAGAACAAATGATTGGAGACATACACGAGAGGACTACACGATCACGGATTGCTACTTCTAGCTCTCATGTCGCATTTTCTGCATTTGTTGCCTCTTTTGAACCCCATGATGTCACCCATGCACTCATAGACGCCAGTTGGATTAATGCCATGCATGAGGAGTTGCATAATTTTGAGTGCAACAAAGTTTGGATGCTTGTTGAACCCCTAGTTGGTCATAATGTCATTGGGACCAAGTGGGTGTTCAAAAATAAGCAGGATGAGCATGGCCATGTGTTCCGTAACTAGGCTCGCTTAGTCGCTCAAGGGTTTTCTCAAGTTGAGGGTCTTGATTTTGATGAAAAATTTTCTCCAGTTGCTAGACTTGAGTCGATTCGCATTTTATTGGCATTTGCTGCTTCTAAACATCTTAAACTTTTTCAAATGTATAAGGGCGGTCTGCTCTGTATACCACGCGGAGCACCTTGAGTACAGTGGCTATGGGAGGCGCATACATCAAAGGTTGTTGGTCACTTCGGGGTAACGAAGACCTTGCAAAATCTTCATCGACATGTGTTTTGGCTGCGAATGCAGCAGGATGTGGCTAGTTTTGTTCTAGGCTGTGGTCTCTGTAGCTTCTCTAAATCGGCAAACCAAAAATTGGGTTTGTACACTTCTTTTCCAGTTCCGTCACGACCATGAGAAAGTATATCCATGGATTTCTTGGGAGGATTACTTAAGACCCGACGTGGCAACGACTATCTCTTCATGTTTGTTGATCGATTCTCCAAGATGGTGGTGTTTATACCTTGTCGAAAGACCATCACGGGAGAAGAAGTAGCTCGGGTATTCTTTTAGCATGTTTGAACACATTTTGGGTTGCCAAATTCCATTGTGTCTGACCGTGATACCTGGTTCCTTAGTCATTTTTGGCGGCCACTTTGGTCAATGATGGATATGCCTAAATCTTTTATATCGAAGTTGCAAATAAGAACTTATTTTTGTCTTGCTCTCCCTTAGCAGTGGGAAAGGAGTCAATCTATCTGCCTAATCCCCTTACTTTGCTGACACTGAAGCCAAAAGCTGAAGAGGAGTACTGCGTTTCATCCTCAAACTAACGGTCAAACTGAGGTGGTAAATTGAACATTTGTTCATCTCTTGAGGGGTCATAACTCCAAGCATCCGAAGACTTGGGATGAAAGTATACCGTACCTACAGTTTGCTCTTAATCGAGTAGTGCATGGTTCGACTGGGAAGTCTCCTTTTGAGGTATGTTTGGGATTTCTACCACAAAGTCCATTCGATCTGGAGTTTGTGATTCCCACCTCAGCATAGAATAGCAAGGAGGAATTTGATCAAGATGGAGCATAGCGGTTCCTGGAAGGTATTTGACGACTACATGGTGAAGTTGAACAGAACTTGCTTAAATCTCAGCTCAAGTACAAGGTACGACATGATCGACATTGAGTAGAAGCACAATTCCAAGAAGGCGATCTAGTCTGGCTACATTTGAGCAAGGAGAGGCTTAGAGGTGAAGGTAAAAAGCTTAAACCAATTTGTTATGGTCCTTTTTGGGTTTTGCGAAAAATTGGTAATAATGCTTGTCAGCTTGAGTTACCTCCATATATATGGGTTCAATGTCGAGCACTTCAAACTCTTCGAGCCTTCAATGTTAGATGATGAGCCCAAAACCATAGTACCATATGTTGAAGATCTAGTCTATCAACGAGAGGTATCTCTTCTTGAAGATGGGATTTTGGAGAAGAAAGTGACGACCACCTGAAGCGGCACATGAGAGACTTTTTGTGTAGGATGAAAAGATCAACGAGCACGTGCGACAAAGTGGTAAACCCGTGAAGATGGTCAGTCCCAATTTCCACATCTTCAGTTTTGATCAAATTGGTCACCAACGGGAGTTGGCTCCTTTTCAACAGGGGAGTCATGATCCGGGAGGATCTCGGGTCGAATGCGTAACATACTTGGTTAATAGTAATAGGTCTAGGTCGGCTATCGAGTAACTGACTCTATTTGATCGGTTGTCAAAGTTTGATACAAACTAGGTTGTCGAGTCTAATACATTTTAAAGCGATCGGACTATAAATACCATGTAATAGGTTAGACAACTTAGATGGAGTAGAGATATAGAACTCATAGACAGAGATCAAGAGTGATCAACTGTCGACTTGTACAAAAACCTCTTTTGAATAAAGAGTTGTGCTATTTTTTATCTCAGCATTTTTGATCACTTGGGTTTCGGTATTTTCGAGTAAGATTCCGTATCCATCTAATTGGGTTTAGTACTTGGTCGGATCTAGGGGATTCGAATGAGGCTTGATATCCAATCAGATCATTGCATGACACTTTGTCGATTCTGAACACCCAATAGCTAATATCTTTACTAAACCTCTTGATGCTTCTAGATTCGCTCACCTTGGCTCTGAACTTGGCATCATTCATCCATTTGGGTTGAGTTGAGGGGGAGTTTGTTGCATGTGTGCATTTCTGCATTTGTACAATTCCTGCATTTGCATGTTTCCAAATTCTGCAATTTTCTAAATTTTTGAGTAGTTTTGCTCTATATGCCTACTAGATTGTGATTTGAGTGTTCAATATGCCACTTTTATGCATAGTTATCATGTCTAAGATTGCTTGATAGTATAGGAATGTTTTGAGCTTTACATACTTGTTTTTATATCTTCTAGCTAATTATAGCAATAAGGGGCATTTGTGCGATAATTTCTGGAAATATGCACTTTCTTGTTTCAATTAAGTTAAAACTTCTCTTTGCACATGCCTTGCACCATGTAATTGACATACGCAACTTTTGTTTTGATTCCTATGCTTTCATGTAGTCTTGTGCTCTCTAGTCCAATTTTGAGCCCTTGAGTTAGTTGATTAAACAGGGCACCTAGACCGCAAATCTATGGTGCTTGCGTCGATGAAAGCTACTCATGTTTGGAAAGCTCAAAACTAGTCTTTTCTTAGCAAATAAGTGTCTCAGCCACATACAATTTCAATAAGCGGCATTGAATCCGCAATGAGCTGAAATAATCACTCAAATGTGCATTTTAATCAAATTGAGTCAAAGAATTTGCTTCCACTTTGGACTTGGAGCATAGAACACATGTTTGCATTGATTCCTAGCATAAGTAATGTATTTCTTTCTCAACATGGCCTTTGTATGTGTCTTTGTGGAAAATTAGAGATTTTGAACATAAAAGTGTGCATTTCCCATGTCATTGCTTGGATTGCCCCGACTTTGCTTATTCTAGCTATTTAGTGATTTTGCAAGAATGTTTTAGTTCATTTCACTCATCTACTATCTTGCTATCTCTAGTTGTGGTCACGTTGCATGGATTTAAGCTTTTCACGTGTTGGGGGAAATCTCCATCCCACCCCCGGGGCTTGGACCGTCCTGGGCGCCGTCGCCCAGTGACAACCATCCTGGGGGCCGCCACCTGGTGACAACTGTCCAGGCGCCGCCACCCAGTGACAGCTCCCCCGGTGACAGGCGTCCCGGGGACAACCTTCCTGGGCGCCGCCACCCAGTTACAGCTGTCACGGGCACCGCTACCCGGTGACAACCGTCCTCGGTGCCGCCACCCTGTGACAGCCGTCACGAGCGCCACCACCCGGTGACAACTGCCTGGGGTGCCGCCACTCAGTGACAGCCGTCACGAGTGTGGCCACCCGGTGGCAGCCGTCCCAGTGGTGAGTGCCTGGGCGACAGGCGCCCCCCGTCCCGGGCGCCGCCACCCGGTGATGGCCACCCCGGGAGCTCCCTCGAGAATTGAAGCCTGCACGTGTTGAGCATCCAGGCGCCCTAATTGACAAAAAGAACATTGCGTCCCTGATCCGACAGTTGAGGCTAGGATTTTTTTAGTCATTTGCATCTTTTGGGGTCTATATATACTCTTGTACCCCCTTTTGTAAGGGGATTCATTCATTCTCACTCAATACAACTAAAGCAATAGGCATCCCTGAACCTCCCCAGCGGACTTATGTCCAGGGGGTGCCAACAGGACTAGGGTCCCCACTGGGAACTGAACCTGTATAAATCCTCGTGTCAATCTCTATGATTGCTCAATGGGAGGTGACCCGTCGCACGGTCAGCTCGCATTGCTGTACACGCGCCACGCACGTCCTAAAACCTGTCGAGGTATTTCTAATACCATGGCAATTGGCGTCGTCCGTGGGGACACGTGGCGATTCACCATGGTTCCCCCTAGAACGAGAGCTCGCACTCTCCCCCTCTCTGGTGACACCGGTCCCAGTGACCCGGCGCCGCCCCCGCAAGATGTTGCCGTCATGGTACCGCCATCCGGGGAGGCCCAGATTGAAGTGCCTCCTCGTCCCACCTTCCCCGGCGGGGGGATCCCCGCACTGGATTTGGTGACCGTGACCGTGTTGGCGGGCAGAAGTGCTCCCCAAGCTACTGTCCTAGCTCTCGGAGACCCGTTGCTCAGGGCCTTGGTTGAGGGCTAGCTCTGCGCTCAGCACACTTTGGAAGAGTTGTTGCGCGTTTTAGCGCAGACCCCGGCTCCCATCTATCCGCCCCCGTTTCCTCTCATGGGGGCACCACCACCGTTTCTCATGGAGCACCCAGCCACTTACCCCGCCCTGGGAATGTTTCCCACGCCGGGAGGTCCTCCGGCGTCCGGAGCTCACCCCTTCCTGGGAGCGTTCCCAACGCCAGGAGGTCCTCCGGCATCTAGAGCTCACCCATTCCCGGGAGCGTTTCCCTCATCGGGAGGTCCTCCGGTGTCCGGAGCTCACCCCTTCCTAGGGGCGTTTCCCATACCGGGAGGTCCTCCGGTGTTTGGAGCTCTCTCCTTGCCCGGGGGGTTACCCCGCGCCGGTGAGTTTTCCTGGGCCAGCCGCCGCTGTCGCGCCAGGCACGCTCCCCGCTCTGGGGCCTCCCCCCACGCAGGTGATCGCCCACATTTCTGGAGGCGTGCCCGGGGCAATGGCCGCCTTTGCGCCCGGAACCCTCCCGGTGCCGGGCACGACCCTCGTCTCAGGCCCACTCCCCGCATCGATCCCTGTCGCCGCTCTAGATGCATGCCCAGCGCCGGGCCCGGCTTGCGCGCTGGTGGTATCCATCGGACCGATGGCCCACACACATCATCTCCCTCCTCCCCCGGGACCGCCCCTAAGCACTCCCCCGACAGACCAGACCCGCTTCACCCGGGAGGAGGTAGAGCGCATGCGTACGATAGGCGCAGGGAAAACTTCCCACCGCCGCTGATCGGAGCCATCGCCACAGTGAAATCTGCGCCCGACCCCCAGCTCTCGGGCAGATCGGGGAAAGAGGCTTGCTCAGGAAGACATCGTCGCTTCGGGGGGGGGACCCGAACTTCAAGAGGTCAGCTCGACCATCCCGGAAGAGAAGAGGCGCTACCGTCGTGATGTCAGACCACTGGGACCCCTCCATGACTCCGACAACGAGCTCGTTTCCCCTGTCAAAGGGGACATCGACCCGGAGTCTCCCCAGGAAGTTGAGGTAGCTATCTAGCCACTGTGCTGCCGCCTCCGGTGCATCCATTGGCCACGGCCGTACCGTCTGTCGTACATCTAGCACTACAACGGTGAGGCCGATCCTTATGAATTTGTGCACGTGTACTCTACGACCATCTCGGCGGTTGGGGCGATGAGATCGTGCAGTGCAACGTCTTCCCCCTCTACCTTTCGGGGATCGCCCGATCATGGTTCTACAACCTAAAGGCCGGTTTGATCAAGTCCTTCGCGCAACTCTAGTGTGAGTTTTGCGCGAACTTCCAGGGGAGCTATGTACGCCCCTGGACTCGTCACAACTCTACACCATCAGACAAAAAATGGGGGAGACCATCCAGAGCTTCTTCAAGTGCTTTGCTTAGGTAAAGAGCAAGGTGGCTCACGTCCTTGACTCGACGGCCATCGAAGCCTGCAAGAGAGGGCTCCTCCCCGGGGAGCTCCACCGAAGGCTCTCCCGGAGTTGCTCCAACTCGGCGGATGAGCTATTCAACATGCTCAAGAAATACGCCCGAGCCGAGGAGGACGACCTCTGGAAAAAAACCTGGGGGCACCTGCCTCTGTCGAACAGGAGGCCAAGGACCTCCCCAAGCGCCCCAAGAGGGGCAATTGCAGCGAGCCATGGCCTCGGGACACCTTTTTCCTCAAGGGCGGAGGTGGCTTGCACGAAGCCAATATGGGAAACCGTCCCTCTGGGCTGAAAGGCAATGGGGGGGGGGGCAACCCTCCCATAACCGGGAGGGACTGAGACACGGCGGCAAGGAGGGCACAGCTAACCTGTGGTGTGCCTTCCAAAAGTCTACTACCCACGCCACTCGGGAATACAACCAGCTCTTGTAGCACTTCGCCACATTCCTCGACCAGCGTGGGCAGGGGGAGCCTTGCCTCCTTGCCCCCTCTGCCAGCGTTGGCGGCTCTCCCAGCTCCCTCAGGGCAGTAGCAGAGACAGGCACAGGAAGGGGCTCAGTCGAGGAGCTACCTTTCCAAACTTCCCAGAGACGTTAAAACGTCATCACGGGAGGATCCGCCTCGGGGCGAGACTCCAAGCGTCAGCGCAAGGAGTATGCGTGAGAAGTGAAGGTAGTGGGGGTGTTGAACACGTCCCAGCCACGAAAGTGGTCGAACGTCCCTCTCACCTTCACGGCAGGAGATGTGTTCGGGGTTCGTTTCCCCCACGATGACGCGCTCATCGTCTCCGCTACCATTTTCAACTGCCAATTAGTGCGCATCCTTGTCGATCGCTGAAGCGCTGCAGAAATTCTGTACCTGAAAGCGTTTATGGAAATGCAGGTGGACGAAAAACTGCTGCAATCCGCAGCCGGGCACTTGTAGGGCTTCGTCCCAGGGAAGACTATCTACTCGATGGGGAAGGTCGACCTTCCCATGACCTTTGGTGCCCCAGACAACTACTAGACGTAGATGGTCCGCTTCGACGTGGTGGATCTCCCCTCTACGTATAACGCAATCATGGGGAGAACCACGATCAACCATTTGGGGGCTGCAATCCACCAAAGCTATCTCTCTGTGAAGATCCCTGGTCCTCACGACGTGATCACCGCCCAAGGCGACTAGGACGAGGCATCGCAGCGACGATCGGGGAAATCAACTTGATCAAGCCCTCGAGGGGGGAGGGGGGAAGCCCCTCCTCGGCTCCAGACACTCCGGTTGTCCCCTCTGGGAAGTTCCTCCCGAAACCACGCCCAAAGGGAGACCTCCAGAAGATCTGACTGTTCCCAGAAGACGTAGAGAAGGTCGTTAAAATTGGGGCGGATCTCCCCTAAGAGCACGCGGAGCAGCTTACGGTCTTCCTCCGTGAAAATTCCAATGTCTTCGCATGGAAGCCTGCAGACATGCGGGGCGTTGCCCGGGACTTTATCGAGCACAGGCTCGCTGTAACGCCCGGCCGCCATCCGGTGAAGCAAAAACTGAGAAAGCTCTCCCTCGAGCGCCAAGAAGTCATCAAGGCCGAAATCGCTAGAGTCTGAGAGGCGGGGTTCATTCAGGAGGTCTTTCACCCTAAGTGGCTCACGAACCCCGTCCTCGTGAAAAGTCCAATGGTAAGTGGAGGATGTGCGTGGACTTCACCGACCTCAACAAGGCTTGCCCAAAGGAAAACTTCCCATTCCCGCGGATCAACCAGTTGGTGGACTTGACTGCGGGGTGCGAGTTCATTAGCTTCCTGGACGCATACTTGGCTATCACCAAGTCCGGATGGCTAAGGAGGATGAGAAAAAGACGAGTTTTATAACTCCCCTTGGTACCTTATGCTACGTTCACATGCCCTTCGGGCTCATGAACGCTGGGGCAACCTTCCAGTGCCTCATGTCCTGGTCCTCAGGAACTAGATTGGCCACAATATAGAGGTCCACGTCAATGACGTGGTCGTCAAGAGCCTCCGTGAGTACGGGTTGAATCTCAACCCAGAAAAGTGCGCTGGGGGAAGCTGCTCAGTTTTCTCGTGTCCCAATGGGGCATAGAAGCCAACCCCAAAAAAATTCGGGCACTGCCGGACATGCCCCCGCCGCGCTCTGTGAAAGACATACAACAACTTATCGGCCGCCTGGCCGTGCTAGGCCGCTTCGTCTCGCGGTCAGGGGAGTGTGGCCTTCAGTTTTTCGAGATCCTCCGGGGCCTCGAAGGGTTCAAATGGACCCCTGAGGCCTAGGCAACCTTCGACGGCTTGAAAATGTACCTCATGAGCCCTCCAATGCTCGTGAGCCCATCTCCGGAAGAACCCCTGCTCCTTTACCTCGCGGCCACCCAGCCGCTATGAGCGTGGTATTGGTAAAGGAGCAGGACGGGCAGCAACGCCCCGTGTGCTACGTAAGCGAAGCCCTCCAAGGGGCTAAGATGCGGTACAAAGAAATGGAGAAGATCTACTACACCCTCCTGATGGTGTTCAGGAAGCTCCACCATTACTTCCTGGGACACTCAATCACAGTCCTGTCTTCCCTCCCCCTGGGGGAGGTGCTGCGAAACAAAGAGGCCACCGGCCGGATTGGGAAGTGGGGAGCTGAGCTAGCTTCCTTCTCTCTTTCCCCAATGGTCAATTCTGCCACTAAATCACAAGTCCTCGCTGTTTTTGTGGCGGAATGGACCCCCGCCTCCGGGACAGAGGGGGAGACCCCCGTCAAGCCACCCCAGTGCAACGACCATTGGATGCTCATGTTCGATGGCTCCATGTATCTCGCTGGGGCTGGCGTAGGGTAGTTCTTCGCAGGCTCAAGGGAACGACGCCGGAGTACGTGGCAAGGCTCGAGTTCCCCACTACGAACAACGTCACCGAATACGAGGACCTGTTGCTAGGGCTACACCTCGCGCACTCCCTAGGAATTCATCGCCTCCTGGTTAAGGGGGACTCCTAGCTCGTGGTTTGCCAAATGGACAAGTCATACTTGTGCCATGATGCAAACCTGAGCCTCTACCTGGGGGAGGTGCGCAAGATGGAGAAACACTTCGAGGGCTTGGAAGCGTGACATGTCCCCAGGAGGGAGAATGACCATGTCGACACTTTGGCATGGGCAGCCAGTGCCCAGGGACCTCTCCCCGAGGGCGCCTTCCTAGAGGTCATCGCGAAGCCCTCGGTGACCACTCTGGGCCTGGACCCTGAGTCCCGCGACCCAGAGGTCTTTGAGATCGTCCGGGCAGCGTCTTGGATGGATTGCCTCGTCTCCTTCATAAGGGGAGAGGGGGAACCTCCCGAAGGTGTCACGACCAAGTGCCTCCTTGTGAAGGCACGGGCATATCACCAAGTGCCTCCGTGTGAAGGCACGGGCATATCTCTTGTTGGAAGGGAGACTCTACAAGCAGGGTGCTTCGGCCTTGCTCCGTTGCCTTCCATGGGTGGAAGCGTTCCAACTTCTCGAGGACATACACTCGATGAGTTGAGCTTTCACCTAGCTCCTTGCGCAATTGCGGCGAAGGTCGTCCGCCAAGGCTTCTACTGGCCTACTGTGGTCCACGATGCGCAAGACCTTGGCTCTGCATGTGGGGCCTGCCAGAAAATGGCAAAGGGCTCCAAATTACCCTCCGCAACACAACAGGCCATCCCGATTACTTGGCCCTTCACACGTTGGGGGATGGATCTCCTCGATCCTTTCCCCCTGGCACCGGGGGGCTACAAGTATGTGGTGATCGCTGTGGACTACTTCTCCAAGTGGGTAGAGGTTGAGCCCTTGGCCAGCATCACCTCCCGAGAGGTATAGCTATTTTTTTGGAAGAACATCGTCTATCGTTTTGGGGGTCCCCAAGAAATCACCGTCGACAACGGGACCAATTCGACTCAATGTACTTCCGAGAGTTCTGCGAAAGCTTGGGCACTACCCCCCCACTTCTCCTCTGTAGCTCATCCCCAGAGCAACGGAGCTGTCAAAAGGGTCAATGGTTTGATCCTGCAGGGATAACGCCGGCGACTCGAGCAGGCGGCCTGTAGATGGGGCGCATGGGCGGAGGAGCTTCCGAGCATCCTCTGCTCCATGCGCACGACCCTGAGTCGGGCGACAGGGCACACCCCCTTTTTGATCGTATACAGGGCTGAGGCGGTCCTCCCTTTGGAGATTGGTTTTCGGTTGGTGCGGGTCGAGGTCTTAGACGGAGCTACGGCCGTAGCATACCAAACCAATGAAGAAAACCAACGGCTGGAAGTCGACCTCGTCGAGGAAGAGCGCGATAGAGCACTCCTCTGCCACGCCATCTACAAGAGTGAGATGGCACGTGCGTACAACCAGCGTGTCCGCGTGAGAGCTTTCCTACTTGGGGACCTTGTCCTCAAGCGCGTGACTGACCCCCAAGCCTAAGGCAAACTCAGCCCTAAGTGGGAAGGCCCGTACAAGATCTCTACGGTCCTGGGCTCGGGGGCTTATAAGCTCTCCAACCTTGAAGACCAGGAGCTGAAGCATACTTGGAATGTGGACTTGCTCTGCAAGTTCTACATCTAGCCTTTGGGCTCACTCCCTCCCCCATCGCGTCCTTGTGGGGGGAGGTGTTGTACTCATCGTTCCCTCCCCCTCCACGGTTCCACAGGGGGAGGTGTTGTATTTGCTTCTCTCCAATAAAAGTGGTCTTTTGTACATCTAACTCTGGATTTTTTCTTGTGAATTCTTTATTGCCTTCAAAGGGAGCACCCTCTCTATGAGGATGCCCTCCCTGTGAGGACGTAGGCTATCACAGCCTAGAAGTCCCTACGATGGGAGCCATGCTCCAGTAGGGTGGCTTACAGTAACCCCTCGTGGACGGAGGGGGTAAGCGGCAACCTAGTTCTCATTAACTACGATAACGAGTCAATTTGACACACTAGTCCCCCCTCAAACACTCAAGCCCGTCATCAGGCTCATCCTCCTCCGGGAGCGATCTTCCCCCTTTACGGGTTATGGAAAATTCTCGGTCACCTCTGAATTTTCTTGACCGGCTCCCGTTTTCATGGCAAGCAGGGAAAATTTTCGACTGGACCCTGGAATTTTTCAAGCGGGAAAATTCATGGTCATGTCAAATTTCTCGACCGGCTACCTTTTTCAAGGTGACCGGGGGACCTTTTCCACCGGACCTCGAAACTTTTCGACCGGGGGAAAATTTTGTTCGGCTCCCGTTTTCACGGCAACCGGAGGAAATTTTTCACTGGGCGTCGGAATTTTTTGACCAGGAAAACTTTTTGTCCGGCTCCCATTTTCACGGCAACCAGAGGAAAGTTTTCACCGGGCCTTAGAACTTTTCGACCGGGGGAAATTTTGTCCGGCTCCTGTTTTCACGGAGACCGGAGGAAATTTTTCATCGGGCCTCGAAAACTCTTGACCGGCGAAAATATTGACGGGGAAAATTCTCAGAAAATTATCGACGAGAAACCCCAGGACCCTCCGGTTTTTCTTTCTTACTGGGGGCTCCGTTCCTCACCCACAGCGCGTGATACAAAACCACCCCCCTCTGTGGGGGGGGGGGGGGGGCGGAGCCCGATCCGGTGAACATGAAAAAATCGATGAAATTGCAAAACCAAAGGGATCCTTTATTAGTTGAACATTGAACTAGGGGACAGCCCCCCCCTGGAGGGCTAAGACATTCTTGGGATGATAACACCCGAGTACAAACAGGGTAAAATCTAGGGAGTTAGGCCCCCACTGGGAACTACCTCGGATGATAGCCCCCTCCGGTGAGCAACCACACCTAATACTCTCGGAGCCCTTCCGACAGCCCCCGGGAAATGTCATTGCAAAAGCTCCTTACTCTCCGGAAGGCCCTTTGAAGAAGATCCTCTGGCCAATACACGTAACCGGCCGGAGGGTGTATCTGAAGCGGTGGGACCGTCCGGGACCCTGACTTCAGAGGAGACCAGTCGGCGCAGAAATTGTCGAAGTTGTCTAAATGCCACTCCGGGAGCCACCGTAACCGGATTGGCTCCCGGGGGGTACCCCCCATCGGCAAGACATCGGAAGCAAGCTCGGGGGCTGACCTGGCGGCGAGGCTCAACAACGCAAGAGTGGCCCTAGCACTACCCGGGCTGCGTCCCCCGGACCTGCTGGGTCCCGGGGATGCCTCCCCTTTGGAGGCACATACTCCGAACACCTGTTTCACAATCGAGTATAAGCAAAAGACTTTATTTCATTGAGAATGATAATTAGAATTTCCTGGGGCTACGTCTAAGAAGCTGCTGGGAGCAAAATCCTAACAAAAAAGAGAGCCTATCTAAGGCCCGGGAGGAGACTCATACTTGCCTATTGTCGTTCCCCCCCGGGAGGCGTCCCTTGCCACCGGAGCGTCCGCCCTTGGGTGCGCTGGTAGCTAGGGCTGGGCCCGGATAATCCGGTCGTATAAGCTCCGGGGAAGTCGCCCCCTACCGCCTGGGTGCCAGTCCCCCGGTGCTCCACGAGAGCTGCGGCCACGGCTATCACCGGGACCGCTAGGCCCCGGGCCCAGACATTTGCGGCCTTCGGGATCACAGAGACTTGCGCATTGAGAAAGCGCGTGGGCTCCGCGACCGAGGCCGGCACCAAGCTGGAGCCTCCTTTTGGCCCAAGGCCTATCCCGAGCCCCTCAAGGGCCGAGAGGATGGAGCACCCGATCGCCTGGGAATTGGAGTCCTCGAGCTCCCGGTAGGCGCTTTCCTTCGCCTTCGCCTCCCTCTGGCGGCGTGCGTTGGCATCCTCCAAGGTGAGGAGGTGAGCCCAGACCTTGGCCAGCTCGCCGAGGGCCTCATCCCTCCCAGAACGGAAGGCGGTAGCCTTGTCCTCGGCCACCTGCAATGTCTCCTCGAACCGCTCCTCAATGCCCTGGGCAATGGCCGCCCCCTGCAAGGACCCGAGAGTTAGACATACAAAGTAAACCACTGGCTAAAATTCCCGGGCGCTCCGGGAGTGACCGCACCTCGAGGTTGAGGGAGATCAGCTCAGAGCAACGCTCACTCAGGGTCCCCAGCCGGATGTAGGTCTAGACCTTCGGGGTCTAGAGGCCCGTGGCGAACCTTCGGGATTCACCCAGGGACAGCAGGGGGGTCTCCCTCTCGAGGGCGCAGGAGCTGTCCCCGCCCACGGGTCCCCTCTGTTGGATCTAGGTAGATCTAAGTATCTAGGTTTTGATGATTAATGACGATTTGGATAAATCCATGATGATGAAAGTTAATCTAGAGAATGTTAGATTTGTTGATCAAATGACAACTTAGATAAATCCTGATTTAGCACAAGTGAATTGAATTGATTATTAGTAAACCCTGAATTGGATGTTTCCTCGGTTGCGAGTTTGATATTGATGCATATGTAGAGGATGAGCTCGGTGGTTGCATATAGCTTGTGCTGATTGATTGATCAAAATGTAATATGTTAAATCTTGAGACTGATGACTCCAGTTGTGGATTTTATATCGATGCATATGTTGAGGGGGAGCTCATCACTTTGGTCATCTAGGTTGATTTATATCATGATATGAGTAGTATAGATCGTGTGCGTATGTGTTTATCATCTACGATCTACATGATTGTATTCTACCTCATACTCATTTACTAGTTGAATATGGTTGCGTCATTTTACTGGAAAGAGAAACTGTCGAGCAAACTCCTGTGTGGAGTAGTTTCTCTGGTGGTGATTAGTGACGACCTATATTTTAGACTAATATTGTGCATTAAGTGTACGTGTTGTAGTCTCAGTTTGATTGCAGGATAAAAGCGAGCAAGGACGTGAAGAGGATGAAGTAGATATGAGACAAGTGTCGAGTGGTCGAGCTTCGCGTGGTCAAGCTTAAATAGATCGAGCTTTGCGATGACGAGCGTCGAGCAATCGAGTTTCACGAGGTCAAACTCCACCTAAGGTAAAATCCAAGATTAAGGATTGTTTTCTTAGGGTTTTACCGGTCTAGGTGTTTGGAGACAGACCAGATTGATAGGATTCTTTTTACTAGTTTGACCATACTATTAAGAGGGGTCAGAAACTAGTAGCTTGAATATATCTAGTGCGGAAGCTCAGATGCATTCATATCATCTTGCACTAGTGTCTTGTATTGATAGTGAGTCTAAGTGTAGTTCATGTGCATTAGAGTAAATGTTTTGAAAACTGCACTTAGTCGTGATCGCCAGCTATTTGAATTGGTTTATTTTTAAAGAGCTGGTCGTGATTGTATTTGCACATTCTGATCGTATCCGTACTTGATACGTGGTCGTGGTCGTGTCGCTGGTTTGGCGGCCTTCCGTTTAGGGTTTGGGCGTGGTCGTAGGAGTTCGGACTGGTCGTACCAGTCTTCAGCTCGCTTGCGTACGCTCGACCAAACCCTATCGACCACCTGTTTTCGATCGGATGTCATACCTGTGTGGTCGTGATCGTTGCTGAGTGACAGCAATCACATCCGCGAGAAACGGCAAATCCGTATGTGCAAATACCCTAAATTGCATTTGAGATGATTTTTGGATTGGACATTTTGACAGCAGGAAAGTTTCTGAGTTTTCTAGAAGTTTCTATACCTTTCTAGGTCTTATTCATGTTGAAAAAATTGTAGTGCTCTGAGTTATCTTTCTAAAAAGCCAAAAATCACCTCAATCGAATCTCTGGATCTAAATTTATGCTTGTTTTACTGTCAGTGTACAATGGCCAGACATTGTCCAGGCATGGGCGGACAATGTCCGCCCTGTACAAATTTTTTCAGCCTTTTGCAAAATGAAACCAGAGATGTTTGCATCCGTCCGGGGCTATCTGTCCGGCCTGTACAAATTTTTTGAGCCGAGAAATGAAACAGAGACAAATCCATCCGTCTGGGGCCTTTTGTCCGGGAAGGCCGGACTTTGTCCAAAATGGCCGGACATTGTCTGGCCTGTACAATCTGTTTGAGCCGAGAATTAACAGAGACATATTCTTCTGTCTGAGGTTTTTGTCCGGACAAATACTATCTGTCCGGCCTTCACAAATTTCGTTGAAATGGTAACTGACACTTCGTGCTTTGTGAGTAATGGTCACTATTGGGTTGTACTGACTGGAGATTGTCCGAAATGGCCGGACAATGTCTGGCCTGTACAATTTTGGCTCGGTTTCTTGCAAACGGCTAGTTTTCTTTGAGGGCTATATATATGTCATTTTTGGCTTTATTTGTGTGTGCTCAAAGAGTTGATATACCAGCTGAAAACCTAGCCAAGTCAATTGCATTTGAGTTATTGCATTTAGAGGATAGAGTTGAGCCCAAATCTTGAGTTGATTTGAGAGAGAGAAATTGTGTGAAGCTAATAGTGCTTAGTGCACTTCAATCACCATTTGCATGCTAGTGCTAGAGTGTTAAGCATCTCATTTGCATTCTTGAGCTCCTAGCACTTGATTTGTTCAAGTGAGCGTATCCGGCTTGTTACTCTTGGCGATCGCCTTTGCCTAGACGGTGCCGGAGGAGAGCCGAGATCTCTCCAATTGGAGTTTGTCGGAGAGGCCGGCTAAGGATTGTGAAAGGTGTGGTGCTCGCCTATCTGGTGTGGAGAAGGAGCAACCCTAGTGAGATATCCTTCGTGGATATAGAAGCAAGGCTCTGAGAGAGCGCTTCAACGAGGAGTAGGGGAGACCGGGTGAGTCTCCAAGACCTCGGTAAAAATATTGTGTCAATTGCGTATTTCATTCTTGCTTTATTTTCATCTTGACACAATTGCTAAATTTACTTTTGTTACATGATTTGTTGAATTGTTTATATGGTTGAATGCAACTAGTTGATTGAATTGTTTTAAGCCTTATTGTATAATCTAACTCAAACAATTATCTTGTTGAAATAGCTTAGTGGGGAAGAAAATTTAAAAGCCTCATAATCACCCCCCCTCTAGTCGGCATCCTCGATCTTACACCCTCCACCTGTCCTCGGGGGTGATATGCACCAGCTCGGCCTTGCTTGCGGCCCCTATCCCCGAGAGCTCGTTGTCCGAGGAAGCAGACGTCAACTCCTCTGGGGGACGGGACCCTTGGGGGGGACGATGTTGGGGGAAATCTTGGAGGCCTCCCGGGAAAAGCCACGGAGGTCTCTCATGTGGGTTCACGTGCGAGTGATGTAAAGAGCGCCTCGGGAACTAGCGAGGACACTTGTCAACCAGCCAAGCCCTTCGGCCGGTGAAATAACACCAACGCCCCTCGATCCAACGGCCATAGCTAGGGCTTTATGGTCTTTTGCATGTTTTGGGGCCTATAAATACCCCCATTGTATCTCGTTTGTAACCAACTCAATTTCATTTTTCATACACACAAACAACAGGCTCCCTTGGAGACCTCTCTCCTTGAGAGAGCACTTCCCTAGTGGACTTGTGTCTGGAGGGTGCCGACAGAACTAGGGCCCCCATTGGGACCTGAACCTGTATAAAAATCACCATGTCAATCTCTGTGCTTGCCCGACGGGAGGTGACCGGTCGCACAGTCAGCTCGCATCATTGTACGCGTGTTACGTACGTTCGAAGAAACCTACCGGGTATTCGTAATACCACGACAGTTGGCGCCGTTTGTGGGGACTCATGACAAATCGCCATGGCTCCCCCAAGAACCAGAGCTCAAGCCCTATCCCTTTCCGGTGGTGCCGGTCCCAGCGACCTGACGCCACCTCCGCAAGAAGATGCTGCTGTAACCACCCCACCGTCTGGGGGCACCCAGAGAGAAGTAACACCTTCTCCCGAAATCTCCGGTAGAGGTGTTCCCGTTTCCAACCCAGTGACCACGATCGCGATTGCGGGACCTAGTGCCCCCCAACCGGCAGTCCCCGTCTTCAGAGTCCCCTTGCTTGGGGCCTTGGTCAAGGGCTAACTCCGTGCCTAGTGCACCATGGAGGAGTTGCTGCACGCCTTAGCGCGGCCTCCGACTCCTGTCTATCCACCCCCATTCCCGTTTATGGGGGCGCCTTTCCCCGCGCTGGGGCCTTACCCCGCGTCGGGAGCTTTCCTCGCTCCGGGGCCTTACCCCACGCTAGGAGCTTTCCCCGTGCAGGGTGCTATCCTTGTTCCGGGGCCTTACCCCGCGTCGAGAGCCTTCCCCGTGCCGGGAGCTTTCCCTGCGCTGGGGACTGACCCCGCGCTGGGAGCTGTCCTTGCGCTGGGGCCTTACCCCGCGTCGGGAGCTCTCCCGCGCCGGGGCCTTACCCCACGCCGGGGCCTCTCCCCGCGCCGGGAGCACTCCCTGCGCCGAGGCCTTACCCCACGCCGGAGCGTTACCCCGCGCTGTGAGCTTTCCCCGTGCCGGGGCCTTACCACGCACTGGGTACCTTCCCCGCGCCGGGGCCTCTCCTTTGCCCCGTGCCGCGGATGGTTGCCAGTGCGTCCGGAGTGGCTCCTGGGCCGGTGATTTCCACTGCGCTCAAGACGGCCCCGGCGCCTGCAGTGAGCCTTCCCCTGGAGGGCTCTCTCAAACGAGCTCCTGAGGCCGCCCTGGAGCCACTCGTCCTAGCCGAAGGAGCGACTCTCGTGTTCTCCGGCCCAGGATCCACCTCACGGACCGAAGAAGGGGTGTCTGCCCCCACCTGACGCCCGATGTCGTAGCCGGTCCTGGGGTCTTCCGCGCCTTGGCGCGTTTTGGCTCCGGGCCTCCGTCGGCCTCCTTCCCCCGCTTGTGTGAGCTGGGGGTGGGGAGTGTCTCCCTCACCGGTAGCTTCTGCTCGAAGACTTCCACCACCAAGTTACGGGGAGAGACCACCCCGATGACTGGCACGACGCGCTCGTGCTCATCACTGTAATACCTCCCGAGGAGGTTCTCCGCTTTCTCCCAGGAGGCTGTGTAGGGCCGGACTACAAAGACAAGAAACAAGGGTCAATCCAAAAAATGAGGTAGGACCAGACCATGAGTTGCAGTTACTTACGTCGGGCCACCGGCATTTGCGGGGGCCTGTGCGATGGGCACATCCCGATCCCCCTCTGCCTGTACGCGAAGGGAGAGATCCGGAGGAGGGCCAACTCCTCCGCGGGGCCTCTCATTGACCTCCGGGCCCGGACCTCCGCCATCTTTGCGAGGAGCCCCAGCTCCTTGGCACTCCAGACCGGCACCTTGGGAGTGGATGACCGGCAATAGGAGGGGGGCTCCGGGGAATAGGTCACCCCCGAGTCCTGGACCTGGAGATAAAACCATCTCTGAAGCCAGTCTCCCCAGTGGTCCCGGGAGGTCGCCGCCGGGTATTTGTCTACCCAGGCCGGTAGCAGCTGCATCATAATGGAGCCGAAGGCGGACTTCGGCCCCTTCTTCATCACAAACGAACCCATCGTTGAGGGCTCATAGAAGTACCGGAGCAGCCAGAGCGTCGGCTCCCGTCCGGTGGCTGTCTCGCACAGCCATATGAAGAGCCCCATCCAAACGAGGGTGATCGGCGTTAGGTGATTGAACGCCACCCCATATCCCGAAGAAACTCCCAGAGCATCGGGTACACCGGGAGCCAGAGGCCGGCCTCTACAAAGGCCTCAAATATGACCACCTCCCCGGCCGGGGGCGGGGGGTCATCTCGTCTCCCCCAGGGATTCAGATGTCCCCATCCGTGAAGACCTTCCGGGTCACGAGGGACTCAAAGTCCCCTGGAGTGAACTTGGTTGCCCCGAGAAAGGCCGTGGTGACTTTTGATGAGGATTGTTACCCGAGCTAGTTCAGAATAAATGCGCGTCTGGTTCAAGATAGATTTGAGCCAGGTAGGTGTCCGTTGATGTGATCTCACGTAGCCTGAGAAGCGCGGACACATGGTCGTAAGCTTTGCGCGATCATAAGGCCGCAGACAGTGCTCGGTCAGAAGCCCGTAGGCGATGTGTGGACAGGAGGTCACAGACAGTGCGCGGTCAGGTGATTGTAGACAATGCGCGGTCAGAAGGTTTTGGACTACTCTCGACCAGGGTGACTCGGGATTACTCGGACTCTATAACAAGCATATTCCGAGTATCCCGAAGATTCCTCCACGCACGGAGACAACTGCCAGGAGGTTAATATGTGCGGTTATTCCTTAATTGCACGTGTTAAGCCTGCGTGGAAGTTAAGTGTAGTTGCCAAAACTGCACCCGAGCAACCATTCGAAGCCGTTGTGCATCGGCGCCCTTTCGACCAGTATAAAAGGGTGAGCAAATGCACCAGACGAAGATAGAGGATATATAACACATCAGGAACAGATCAACATCGACAACCTCCCATAGGCTAGTTTAGTCATGTTTTACATAATCACACGAAAAAGATCTTCGCCTGTGATGATCTTTTCCACAACTTTTTAACCCTTTTTCCATACATAGTGAAATCCCAACAGGACGTAGGGCTATTACTCCCACCATCGAGGGCCCGAACCTGTATAAATCTCTCTATGTTTCAACCGACTTTGGCTCATCATCCCTTCCCAGAGGGACACCCTGAAAGGTCTCACAACTCACAAATTCTGCATAAGTTCGACTAAGGACCCCGAGTCCGAATCATCGACAGCTGGCGCCCACTGTGGGACCTTTCTCAAGGCATTCTCATTTCTATTTGGAGGTTCGGTGAGCATGTCTGGAGCATATGATTCCGAGAACGACTTCGATCTCGAGGATTATGCCCACATCCAGATGCCTTCACCTAATGATCCTGTTCCAATGGAGGAAACTGGAGGCGAAGACGTCCCGGAGGTCGATTCGACCACTCAGGTCATGTCTATCGACCAGGAGGTGACTGACGCATAACCGAAGCCCACTGTGGTTCTTACTGCGTTAGAGGTTGAATCCGGTCCATCGCACAACCCTGATGAGGGTAGGGGCGATGTCGACCAGGAATTTAGCCCGGCGAGGTTTGATCCTGGTAACCTCCACCGCCTCTTTGATTTTGAGTCCGACTCAGAACAAATGGAGATGTTTTCTCCATCGGCGACCTCGCTCCCTAGACAATTCGCTGCCTTCTTGGAAGAGACTCCCGATCAATGAGCTGCTAGGGAAGAACAGGAACGTAAACAAAAGGAGGATCAAGATCGTGAGCAACAAGATAACGAACTTTGCAGAACAGCCCTAGAGGCTCTTCAAAATGAGCAAGCTCGTTACGACGCTGCTTCGAGTTCTTCCCATCGGTCACGTGGTCGTAGACGCGACCAGACACCATATTTACCCTTGGAACGTTTGCCGGCGGACGAAGAGATGGTGACACCTGGTGCACCCAGGAGAAGTACGCATGGCCGGCTTCGATCCATCGCAGAGGTGCAGCGTAATTTTCCTCCTACGGTCACAGATGCGTAGAAACCGGCTTTCGCCAGAATCCTGGCAGAGAGGTTGGACGAGGTCGCATCTGAGGCGACCCCAACCGCGTCTTCCCGGTCAGCAACACATTCCCATGATCGAGAGTACTCTAACTCTGGTTCTGGTAGACAGAATCATCCACCACTAGTGCCGTCTCGGCATGACAAAGCCAGACGGTCGGAGAACTCTCGTGATAGAGAGCGAATTCCTGTCCACTGTCGCCTGGGACCACTAGTGACTTCTCCCTCGTGTGAGGTCGCCTGAGATCAGGTCGAGAGTCACAGGTCTATCTATGGTCCTTATGTTGGTTGTAAAGCTTTCTCGCCCGGGCTTCGTGCGGTCGTTTGGCCAGACAAGTTTAAACCAGGGGCCATAGAAAGATTTAATGGAACTCAGAATCCGTCTGAGTTCCTCCAAATCTACATCACTTCTATTCAGGCAGCAGGCGGCGATGACCGGGTCATGGCCAACTATCTGCCTACAGTCCTCGAAAGAACGACAAGAACCTAGTTGTTCAATCAACTTGAGGGTTCAATCTATAACTGGGAAATGTTGTGCGATGCCATCCATACCAATTTTCAAAATTGTTATCAGAAGCCGGGTAAAGAGGACGACCTCCATCGACTACGACAAACTTCAATGGAAACTCTTCATCAGTTTTTCAAGAGATTTGTCGGGGTGAGAAATACCATCCTGAACATATCTGATAACTCCGTTATCAAGGCATTTAAACATACCGTTCAGTATCGGAGGTTTACCGAAGACTTACTCATCCATCCTCCTCGATCCGTAGCCGATCTCTTTGATATGGCTGATCGATATTCTGACGCGGCCGAGGCCGTTGAATGGAATCAAATGGTGGATAAGGGTAACTTACTGCCTCAACCAGGTCTCAAGGACGTGACGAGGGAGGATTCGAACAAGAAACCAGAATCTTTGTCAGGCGGGAAGTCGAAGAAATCGAAAAGGAGTCGATCTGGATAGTATCGAGAGGTCGCAGTCACAGAAAAGCCTCCATCGACCAAAGGTAACAAATCTCCATTTAAAAATAAAACTGGTTCTGGTGGTGGCAATTCCGACCAGCCAGAGAAGTCGACTAACCCGCAAGAAGGCAAGAGGTGGTGTCCGCTCCACAACTCTGCAGGCCACGACCTCAAGAACTGCAGGAGCTGGTTGAAGCAGTTGGATGACTTCTACTAGGAGATCGGACCTATGCCGACCTTGTCACCGAAAGAACAAACTTGCGGGCTAAGAGATGCCAGCGGAGATGAAGAGATGTCTTACCAAGTACCTCATAATCATGTTAATGTTATTTTCGGAGGTTCCTCCTCTTTTGTTTCTAAGAGGCAATTTAAAGTCTTTTATCGAGAGGTGAACCAAACGGAGACTCCCCTTGGTGAACCTCAGTACCCCCGTTGGTCGGATACACCTTTGAAGTTTGATCACTCTGATTGTCCTGCGGGGCTTACTCGACCATTGAGATTGCCTCTGGTCATTACCCCGATTATCAGCAATGTGAGGGTCGAAAGGGTCCTGATCGACAGAGGCAGTTCCTTGGACATTTTATTGGTCAAGGCACTCGATGAGATGCAAATTCCTCATTTGAAAATCAAACCCATAATTCATTCGTTTTATGGGATAATTCCTGGTCCCTCTATGATTCCATTGGGATGGGTGGTGCTCCCAGTCATGCTGGGAGAACCAGATAACTTCCAAACAGAATTAGTTACTTTCGATGTAATTGATTGTGATTCGGCTTACAATGCAATCTTCGGCAGGCCAACTTTTGCTAAGTTCATGATGGCTACGCACTATGCTTACCAGTGCGGTAGCCTCAACGTGGCATTGACGTGTGATCGGTTATCCCTGGAGATGGTGGACCAACTTCCCCTCCGAGAAGCCCAGATCGCCACAGTGTCCACTGATACGATCAAAGCTGCTCCTCGACCAGATGAAACACTAAAACTGGTTCCATTGTACCCAGATGATCCGTCCAAGACAATTCGGGTAGGATCAGGCCTGGACGACAAATAGGAATTCGAGCTCATTGCCTTCCTCCGGGCTAATGCAGATGTGTTTGCGTGGAAACCATCTGACATGCCCGGTGTCCCATGGGAGGTAATCGAGCACAAGTTAGCAATTGACCTGGACAGCGACCAATAAAGCAGAAACTCAGGCGTTTTACTGTTGATCGACAGGAAGCCATCCGAGAGGAGTTGGATAAACTCCAGAAGGCTGGGTTTATTCGCTAAGTCGATCACCCAGAATGGCTTGCAAATCCGGTCATGGTCCGCAAGTCAAATGGCAAGTGGCGCATGTACGTCGACTACACCAGCCTAAATAGTGCCTGTCCGAAGGATGACTTTCCCCTTCCCCGCATCGACCAGCTGGTCAATTCTACTGCGGGTTGCGAACTGGTGAGCTTCCTGGACGCTTACTCAGGATATCATCAAATTAGCATGGCAGAAGAAGATGAAGAGAAGACTGCCTTCATCACACCATTCGGCACCTACTGCTACGTCAGAATGCCGTTTGGTCTCAAGAACACAGGTTCCACGTACCAGCGCTTGATGCAAAAGACCTTTCTTTCCCAGATGGGGTGTAATCTTGAAGCTTATGTAGACGACCTGGTTGTAAAAAGTTTAAAAAGTTCGTCTCATTGAGACGACCTTGCTGAAACCTTCTGTAATTTGAATCGATATGGAATAAAGTTAAACCCAGGGAAATGTTCTTTCGGGGTTTCATCTGGAAAACTTCTTGGTTTTCTTGTTTGTTCGAGAGGAATCGAAGTCAATCCTAAAAAAATCAGGGCTATTGAACAGATGAGGTCTCCCTCGACCATCAAGGATGTTCAACGCCTAGCAGGTCGCATGGCGGCATTGAGCCAGTTCATATCGCGACTGGGTGAAAGGGGACTATCTTTCTTCAAAGCCCTGCGCAAACATCACAATTTTACATGCTCTAATAAGGCCGAAAAGGCATTTCAGGAGGTAAAAGCATATTTGTCCAGTCCGCCGGTCTTGGTTTCCCCCAACAAAGAGGAACCATTACTCCTCTACTTGGCGGCCATACCAAACGCGGTCAGCGCTGTCCTGATCGTGGAAAGAGGAGGTGTGCATAAACCCATCTACTACGTAAGCGAAATACTTCATGGTCCTAAGGAGCGATACCCTTAGGTCCAGAAGATACTTTACACACTTCTGATGGCTTCCCGTAAGCTACGACATTACTTCCAGGCACATAAGATCATAGTGCCCTCATCTTTTCCCTTGGGGGACATTGTCTGGAATTCGGAGAAATCTGGTCGGCTCGCCAAGTGGGCTGTCGAGCTCGGAGTGTTCGACATCCATTTCACGCCCCGCACCGCGGTCAAGTCCCAAGTCCTGGCTGACTTTGTGGTCGAATGGACTAATCCTGAACCGCCCGTGCAGGCGCCCGAGGAATTGGAATGCCCCGATCACTGGACAATGTACTTTGATGGCTCTCGTAGTTTTCAACACTCGGGGGCTGGTGTGGTCTTGCTCACGCCTCAGGGTGAACAACTGAAGTTTGTCTTTCAACCACACTTTGTTGCGACCAACAACGCAGCAGAGTATGGTCTTATTTCCGGGCTCCGGGTAGCAAAATTCCTCAGAGTCCGTCGATTAGTGGTGAGGGGAGACTCACAGCTGGTCGTAAACTAGGTAAACAAGGAGTACAACACCTCCGATGAGACAATGGCTCATTACCTGGGGGACGTGAGGAGATTGGAAAAACACTTCAGTCATTTCGAAGTCCAATACATCCCGTGAAAGGACAACATTCTCGTAGACTAATTATCCAAAATTGGGTCCTCACGCACATCCGCTCCGGCAGGAGTGTTCGTCGAACACTTGGAACATCCCTCGATCATGACTACGGTCGAGGATGATCCGGTAATAGTCTATGTTACCAGCCTCGGACAAGAACCAGATTGGACTCATCCATTGAGGGTCTATCTCGAACATGGGACCTTGCCCGAGGACGAAACCGAAAGCGATCGGTTAGTTTGAAAAGCGCGTCTATACAAGCTTATAGGAGTTTTGTATAGAAAGGGTACTCAAGGAGTATTCATGTGCTGTGTGTCCCAAGAGGAAGGTAAATCCCTCTTGAAAGAAATCCATGACGGTGTATGCGGTGCGCACGCGTCATATCGTACACTGGTCGGAAAGGCTTTTCGACAAGGATTTTACTGGCCTTCGGCATTTGATGATGTCAAGAATATGGTCAAGATGTGTCCTCAGTGTCAATTCCATGCGAGACAGGTTCATCAGCCTGCCTACGCTCTGCAAACCATTCCTCTATCATGGCCCTTCGCGGTCTGGGGGCTGGATATTGTCGGTCCTATGCCACAAGCGGTCAATGGATACAAGTTCTTGTTCGTTGCTATTGACACGTTTACGAAGTGGATTGAGGCCGAACCAGTACGCAGCATTATTGCTACTGCTGCACAAAAGTTCTTTCATAAGAACATTGTGACTATATTCGGTGTTCCAAATCGTCTCATCACTGATAATGGTTCTCAGTTCGCTAGTGGTCTTTTTCTGGACTATTGCAATCAGGTCGGGACCAAGGTGTGCTTTGCCTCTGTAGCTCATCCGCAGAGCAATGGTGCTGTTGAACATGCCGAAGGACAAATATTATAGGGCATCAAAAAACGTGTTTTTGATCACCTTAAGACACGCTCAGGGGCTTGGGTCGACGAGCTCTATACCGTTCTGTGGGAACTACGCACTACTTCTAGTCGAGCCACTGGTGAGACACCTTTCCATCTGGTATACGGGGCTGAAGCTGTGTTACCCATGGAAATTAGTATTGGTTCTGTCCGAACAGATCAATTCGAACAAGTTGACCAGAACGGGCAATGATTACAAGATCTCATCCTCCTAGAAGAAAAACGTGATCGAGCTCTGGTCAAGTCCGCGGTGTATTTGCAAGCTTTGTGCAAATACCATAACAAAGGGGTGCGACCACGTAGTCTTCACGTGGGTGATCTGGTTTTACGAAAAATACAAAAGCAATCTAGTCGCAACAAGTTCTCCCCATAGTGGGAAGGCCCCTTGTCGTGGTATTGCGAATACCACGGCAGGTTTTGTGAACGATCCTAGCGAAGATTACGCGGCGCGGGTTGACCGGATGACCGGTCCTCCCCCGCCAGACAAGCACAAGAAATGACACAAGGATTTATACAGGTTCGGGTCCCTGTGGGGGCCCTAGTCCTGTCGGTGCGCTCCCGACCGGAGTCGGCTGGGGAGGCTCTCTCCGTGGGAGAGGCTTCCGGTGCACGCCTGTTAGTTTTTAGCTATTCCAACAAATGAATCACCCTTTTACAACTGAGGGGTACAAGGGCTATTTATAGCCCCAAAAAGAAGCAAAAAGCCTAAACTACCCCGGAAGCCACCGTCGGATTGAAGGGTAGGAACATCTTTCTCCCGGTCAAACGTCTTGGATGCTTGACAGGTGGCCGCTGATTCCCGAGGCACTCCTCGCGTGACCTGCACGTGACAAACAACTCGAGACTTTACCTTTAGGAGGGCGATGTGGCCCGGGACATGCGCCGGAGGCCAGGTCCCCGGACCAAAGACGGCTCCCGGGACCGGCGCCGGAGGCCGGGTCCTGGGAGGCAAAAGGCGGCGCCCGGGGAGGCGCCGGAGGCCACGTCCCCGGGCAAATGGCGGCACCCGGGACGGTGCCGGAGGCCAGGTCCCGGGAGCCAAACGGCGGCGCCCGGGGAGGGGCCGGAGGCCACGTCCCCGGGCAAATCGCGGCGCCCGGGACGACGCCGGAGGCCAGGTCCCGGGAGCCAAAAAGGGCGGCGCTCGGGGAGGGGCCGCGGGCCACGTCCCCGGGCAAATGGCGGCGCCCGGGATGGCACCGGGGGCCAGGTCCTGGGAGCCAAATGGCGGTGCCCGGGACGGCACCGGAGGCCAGGTCCCAGGGCCAAAAAGGTGGCGCCCGGGGAGGTCCTGGAGGCCACGTCCCTGGGCGATTGTGACGCAAGTTACCTGGACTTAGTCCCGCGGAGATTTCGCCCAACAGCAGCCCCCCATGCCCCCCGGGGACGATGCTCGAGTCCCCGGTGGGTATGGTACATGTCATCCGGAAAATCTCCGGACCAAGCCACCGGAACCGTGACGCCTCGGCTTCCGTGCCCCGCGCTTAAGGCTGCGCCGCTTCGCCATATATGCGCTCGTGGTTCGAACCGGCGCCTCGATCTGCGCGCCAGTCCCTTCATTTCCCGCGCACGGTTTGAACTTCAACGGCTCAGATTGATCCACGGGGTGCCACGTGGCGCCCATCTAGGTCATGGCTTGACCCTATAAATATGGCCTTGGGGGGTGGCCGGAAGTTCATTCCAAACTTCAGCCTTAGCGCGCTTAGCTCTCCCGGTAGCTCTCTTCTGGTAGCCCTCTTTCGGTAGCTAGCGCCCGGTAGCCAGCGTCCGGTACCTTTAGCCGTAGCCTCCTGAAAAGTCAACCACCGAAAAAACAAACCTGATGGCACCGAAGGGTCGAGCGAAGACGACCGAGGTGCCTTCGGAGGAAGTCGCTCCGGACTTCCTCTGGGCGTCCGAGTTCATGGCCGAGGACGCCGAGTCCATGGTCAAGCGCGGCGTCGTCGAGGACGGGGACATCCGAGTCCCCGTGAAGAAAGACGGAGCCCCCCGCCCTAGGCCCGGAGAAGTCGTGGCCTTCGAGGCCTTCCTGGAGGCGGGCTCCGGCTCCCGGTGCATCCCATGCTCCGGGAGTTTCTAAAGGAGTACGGGGTGGCGCTCAACCACTTCACCCTGAATGCCCTCGTCCGGATGGGCATCTTCATCTGGCTCTTCGAGACGGCGACCGGGAGGGAGCCCACCCTACGTGTCTTCCGGTACTTCTATGAGCTGGCGGCGCGGAGCTCCCACCTGGTGAAGGGGGCGCCCAAATCCCCCTTCGGCTCGGTGATGGTGCAGATGCTGCCGTCTCGGGTGGTCGACTACCCGACGGCAGCCTCCTGGGACCATTGGGGCGACTGGATCCAGAGGTGGTTCTACCTCCGGGTCCGGGACGACGAGGTGACGTACGCCCCAGAGCCCGCCTCCTACAGCCGGTCGTCCGCGCCTTAGCCTCCGGTGTGGACGGACGAGGAGCTCGAGCTCCTCGGCAAGGTGATCATCTCCCGGAAGACCCGCTCTATGCGGGACGCCGCCGAGGAGATGATGCTCCTGAGGATCTCCCCCTTCGCACGCGGGCGGAGGGGGACCGGCATGGGCCCGGAGCAGCGGCCCCTGGTCAAGCCGGTGACCCGACGTAAGTACCGGTAACCTGCTGCATTGCATTTAAAAATTTTTGAAAATTTGACTAACTCTTTACCTCTTGTAGTCCGACCGTACCCGGCGGAGAGGGAGAAGGCGGAGAACCTCCTCGGGAGGTACTTCGCCGACGAGCACGAGCGCGTCGTGCGCCTTGTGGGGAAGGGTCCTCCCCGGAACTTGGTGGCTGAGACCTACGGGCTGAAGCTGCCAGAGAGGAAGCCCCTCCCCACCCCCGGGTCGCACAAGCGGGGGAAGGACGCGGCCGGGGGCTCTGAGCCTAAGAAGGCTAGAGTCCAAAAGACCCCCGGCCCGTCGACGGCGCCGGCGGCGACTCCGGCGAAGCCCCGGGACGAGACCCCCGGAACCGAGCGTGCTCGGGTGCCGGCCCAGAAGGAAGCGACGCCCCCTCCCCCGAAGAGCCCCGTTGCGGCTCGGGGGAAGGAACCGGCCGCGGATGCGGCGGCCTCTGACTCGGCGAACTACGCCCCGTCGCCGCCATCGGTAGCGGCCCCGCCAGCGCCCCCGGCCCCCTTGGAGCCGGAGAAGCTGGAGGTGAGGTTCGCGGAGGCCTCGCCTCCGCGGATGGAGTGGCCCGTGGACGAGGGGGGCCCTCGGTCTACGAGGTCCAACCGGAAGTGGGGGCCCCGGGGTCCCTCCCTCCCGGGAAGGGGAAAGGGTTGATGATCTCCCGCCCCCGGCGAGGGACCCCTTCCGGGACTTCTTCGGCCACTTCCTCGGAGGGCACCTCCGCGACGAAGACGACGACGACCGCCACCCCGACTGAGGTCGCGCCGGGCGCCCAAGTCCTGGAGCCCGCTACTGGCCGCGGCCGGACCAGCGCCAGGCGGGAGACCCCCCTGCTTTCCGCAGGGGAGGTTGAACGTTACGCGGAAGGCCTGCAGACCCCGAAGGTAAAGGCCTTCGTCGCGGGAGGGATGCTCCACGATCGCTTCGCGGAGCTTCGGTCTCTCCAAGCCCAGGTATTCACCCGAAGCGACTGTCGCTTTCCTTTGGCTCCCACATCCAAAAATTTTTCTAACTCTGGAATTTATAGGGAACGGTGATTACTTGGGGCGTCGAGCAGCGCGTCATCCGGCTGCTCAAGGACACGGAGGATAGGGCCGCCTCCTTCCTGGGCCAGCGGGATGAAGCTCTCTAGGAGCTGGCCTGGGTCCGGGCCCAAGTTCACGTCTCGGAGACGGTGAACGGCCGCCTCTGAGAGGAGGCGAAGGCGAGGGAGGAGGCCTTCCAGGAGCTCGAGGGATCAAGCGTCCGGGCGGTGGCGGACGCAGGCCGCTCCGTCCGCTCAGCCCTCGAGAGCCTTGGCGTAAGCCTAGGCTCCGGGAGCAGCGCGGAGGTGCCCCCGGCCACGCTCTCGGAGGCTGTGCGTTTTCTTAACGCACAAGTCTCCGTGATCCCGGAGGCAGCAGATGCCCGGGCGCGAGGCCGGGCGATCCCCGTCGTCGCGGACGCGGCCGGGCTCGTCGAGCACCGAGGGGTGGGCGCCCGGGCGATCGGGGGCCGCATCCCGCGGAGCTTCCCCGAGTTCATCGAGCCTGCGCGCCGGGAGGTGGAGCAGCTCGCCGGGGGCTTCTACGACCGGATCATCCGGGCGAGGTTCCCGGCACCGGCGCCTCCGGCAATGGACGCCCCGGCCCCGGCCTCGGAGGAAACCCCCCGGGGGGAGGACGCCAATGAACATGTATGAGCCTCCCCCCGGGTCTTAGTTAGGGACCTTTTTGTTTTCATAGGATTTTGATCCCGGTAGCTTGTTAGAAGAAGCCCCGGACACTTGTACAAAAACATTTTGAATGCAATCAAGTTAGAAATTTTTCTAAGTCTGAAATTGAATGCATTGTTACCAGGGTTCCCGGGAGGTTACTCCCGGGCGAAGGTCCGGGAGGGGCTCCCCGGGGGACGCCCAAGCGGCTTTGATCTTGCTAAGCCTCGTCTCCGGGAAGTGCGGCGGGGACAGCGTTCGGGAGCCGATCCGGTTGAGGTGGCATACGGAGTGGCACTTGGACAATTTTGACAATCATCGCGCCGAATTGTCCCCTCCGCGACCGGGGTTCCGGATGGTCCCCCCACTTCGCATTCTTCCACTGGCGGGATACGAGTTCTGGCCCGAAGGTGTGCTCCGGGACGCTCGGCGCCGCGTGTGCGCATTGTGCCGGGACTTGGCCCGGGAGCTAGCGGAGAGCCTCCGGGAGTATTAGGCGTAGGAGCCTTAGGATGTAGAGAGTCCCCCGGGTTAGAACCCGGGTTGTACCATTTTCGAAGCCCACCGGAGGGGGAAGATGTCCTCCGGGTTTGACGATGAATAAAGTTGTTTATTTGCCTCTTCTCTTGTTGTCTTTTTGCTTCTTCTTCTTGAATGGTCCGGACGACTCCTTTTCACAATAATGAGCTAAGTTTGCTCGTGGGTGGTGTGGTCGACACCCGGGGGTTCCTTATCCCCCCCGCCCACAGCGGGCCGGAGGGTAGCTCCGCGCGCTGTGGGGGTAGCAAGGCCCCCAGGGTGGAAGTGACCTGTAGCATAGGAATTTTTCTAAGTTAGAAAATTTTAAAATGAGGTTTCCAAGGAAAGGACCTTCCGGGAGACAATCGTCCGGTCGCCGTGAGAACGGGGAGCCGGGAATAAGGCCTCATGTGGAAGAAACGTCCAAGAAAACCTGATAAGATTTCCGGAGGCGAGCTTCCTAGGAGATGATCATCCAGTCGCCGTGAGAACGGGAAGTCGGGAATGGGGTCTCCGGGGAAGGAATGTCCGAGAAATCCGTAACTTCTCCGGGAGACAATCGTCCGATCGCCGTGAGGACGGGGAGCCGGGAATAGGGTCTCCGGGAGGCAATCATCCGGTCGCCGTGAGAACGGGGAGCCGGGAATAAGGTCGCCGGGGACCAAATATCCAAGAATGCCATTAGACGTCCCGCTGGGGAGAGCGTCGAGCGTCGACTCCCGGAGGAGGAAGATAGATCCAAGAAGGCCATTAGACGTCCCGCTGGGGAGAGCGTCGAACGTCGACTCCCGGAGGAGGAAGATAGATCCAACAAAGCCATTAGATGTCCCGTTGGGGAGTGCGTCTACTCCCAGAGGAGGAAGTGCCCGAAGACGGGTCTTGAGTGTTTGGGCAGGGGACTAGTCTCCCAAAGTGACTCGTTACCACGGCCACTGTGACCGGGTTGCCGCTTACACCCTCAGTCCACGAGGGCTGATCGTAAGCCGCCCTACAGGAGGGACTTGCTGGGCCTGGCCCACTTCCTCGCGGGGAGGGCATCCTCACGGGGAGGGCTTCCTCGCGGGGAGGGCATCCTCACTGGGAGGGCGTCCTCGCGGGGAGGGCATCCTCGCGGGGAGGGCATCGCCGTTAGGGGCGGTAATGAGAAAGACCTGCAATGAGATAGTTGAAGAGCAAGACCTATGTATTGCTAGTAAAATGAAGTACAGTGCCTCCCCCTGCGAAGTCGCGAAAGGGGAGGAAAATACAGTGTCCCTCCTCCCCCTCCGGCGTGATCGCTCCGGGGGAGGGGACAGGCCCGTAAGGCTAAACATAGAACTTGCGAAGTAAACGCAAGTTCCACGTGTGCTTCCGCTCCTGTTCTTGAAGGTTGGAGAGCTTGTAAGGGGTCCCTGACGCGTTGAGGACAAGGTCCTTAAGGCGAAAGGCCCTCAAGCAGCGACGACCGGGACCGGAAAGGGGGAAGCCCCTGTAATATCCGGAACTGGCAAGGGGGGAGCCCCCCGTGGCGACGACCGGAACCGGAAAGGGGGAAGCCCCTGTAATATCCGGAACCGGCAAGGGGGGAGCCCCTCGTGGCGACGACCGGAACCGGAAAGGGGGAAGCCCCTGTAATATCCGGAACCGGCAAGGGGGAGCCCCCGCGGCGACGTCCGGGACCGGGGAGCCGATGCGGGGGGAAGTCCGCTGAGGCACGGGAGCTGCTCTGTCGACCGCCCCCGGTGCGGTAAACGCGATGCAAGGGGCGGGACTGGCTCCCGGCGTAGGGAAAACCCCCGGCATGGAATGGGCCCCCGGCCCCGGGAATGAGCCTGGAACGGGGTAACCCCCTGGTGCCATCGAAGTGCCTCTGCATCTTTTGCATCTCCTGCAAATAAAAGACTAGAATTTGCGTTACGGCACAGGTAAGGCTCGAGCTTTTGGTGAACTACGGGTTGAGAATCTCCCTTCAGTTGGAGGCGTCGGATCCCCGGGGAACGCACGCGGTGCGACCTGAGGAGCAAAGCCTCGTACTCGGTGACATTGTTGGGCCCGGGGACAGCAGGACCTTCCGGAGGCCCCCTTCCGGACGCGGCTTGAGGAGGGGCCTCCCGGGAGGTATTTCCGCGACGTCTGGTTCCAGGGGGGAGGCCTCCCCCCCGAGCGCCTCAATAATGTTGACGCTTCCGATCGTGGCGGCTGTGCGCTCATACAGAGCACGGGCCATGTCTTGGTCTCCCCGGACGTTGATCACGCCATGTGGCCCGGGGATCTTCATGCAGAGGTAGTTTTGATGGGTGGCAGCCCCCAGCCGGTTGATTGTGGTCCTCCCCATAATCGCGTTGTAGGAGGAGGGGAGGTCCACTACGTCGAAGCGGACTAGCTCGGTCCGGTAGTTCTCCGGGGTGCCGAAGGTCACGGGGTGGATCGCCTTCCCCGGGACAAAACCTTGTAGGGGCCCGGCTGCGGGCTGCAGGAGCTTCTCATCCACCTGCATTTCTTTGAAGGCCTTCAGGAATAGGATGTCGGTGGAGCTCCCGCCATCCACGAGGATGCGGGCCAGGTGGCAGTTGTAGATTGTCGCGGAGACAATGAGCGCGTCGTCGTGGGGGAAGCGAACCCCTCGCGCGTCTTCCGCCGTGAAGGTGAGGGGGACGTCCGACCACTTAGGTGGCGGGGACACGTGTAGCACCCCCACAACCTTGACCTCGCATGCGTACTCCTTACGCTGGCGCTTAGAGTCCCGCCCGGAGGCGGACCCTCCCACGATGACGTTGATGCGGCGCTCAGAAGTTTGAAAGGGGAGAGCTTCTGAAGGCTCCCCCTCCTGCGTCTGCGTCTGCTAACCCCCCGTGGGAGCGGGAAGGGCCGGAACAGCTGGCCGAGGGAGCAGGGAGGCCGGAGTCCCCCCCTGCCCGCGCTAGTCGAGGAACGCCGCGAAGTGCTGTAGTAGCAGGCTGCAGTCTCGGGTAGCGTGGGTACTGGACCTGTGGAAGCTGCACCACGGTCCTTCCCGCCTTCTCCCCGCGGGGCCTTCCCGGCCGCGCGAAGACTGTCCTCCCCCATGGCCTTTCGGCTTGGGGAAGGGGCGGTTGCCCCCCGGGGGGTCGCGCGAGCCGCCTCCGCCCTCGAGGACAAAGGTGTTCCGAGGCCGTGACTCGCTACGCTCCCCCTGTCTGTGGCGCTTGAGGGGATCCCTGGCCCCCCGGTCGGCGGGGGCGGGAGCCCCCTGGGTCTTCTTCCAGATGTCGTCTTCCTCCGCCCGAGCGTACTTTTCGAGTACGTTGAAGAGCTCGTCGGCGGAAGAGGGGCAGCTCCGGGAGAGTCTTCGGTGGAGCTCCCCCGGGAGGATGCCGCTTTTGCAGGCTTCGATGACCGTAGAGTCGGGGACGTGGGCCACTTTGCTCTTCACCTGAGCAAAGCGTTTGAAGAAGGGCCACTTTGCTCTTCACCTGAGCAAAGCGTTTGAAGAAGCTTCTGATGGTTTCGCCAGTCCTCTGCCGGACAGTGTAGAGTTGTGAGGAGTCCAGGGGACGCACATAGTTCCCCTGGAAGTTCGCGCAGAACTCCCGCTTGAGCTGCGTGAAAGACTTGATGGAGCCGGCCTTCAGGTTGTAGAACCAGGAGCGGGTGATGCCGGTGAGGTAGAGGGGGAAGACGTTGCATTGTACCGTCTCATCCCCCCCCGCCGCGGAGATAGCTGTGGAGTAGACCTGCACAAATTCATAAGGGTCTGCCTCACCATTATAGTGCTCGATGTGCGGAGGGCAGTAGGGCCGCGGCCACCGGATGTTGCGAAGTCTTCGGCATAGAGGCTGGTTAGCCCCTTGCACTTCCCGGGGAGATTCCCGATCGCTGTCTTCTTTGACGGGACCCTCGTTGTCTGAGTCTGGAAGCGGTCCGAGAGGTCCGCCAGAGTGGCGGTGGCGACGCTTTTCCTCCGGACCGGGGCTGAGTTCCCGGACGTCCGGGTTCTCCTCCGGAGTGGTTGGCTCTTCAGCGGGTCTCTTCCCCCGACCGGTGCGAGAGCAAGGCTCCCCGCGCCCACGGCCGGGGGGAAGTTCTTCCCCGCGTTCTGGTGAATGCATTCGCTCGACCTCCCCCCGGGCGAAACGGACACGTTCCGCCGAGGGAGGGAGCTTATGCACTGTAGCTACCGGCCTTTAGGCTTCCGGGGCGGGCTGGGGGGAGCCCCCTACGAAGACCCCCGGGACCGGAAAGGGGGAAGCCCCTGTATTATCCGGAACCGGGGAGGGGACGCCCACGGCGACGTTTGGAACCGAAGTGGAGGGGGCCCCAGTGGCAACGACCGGAACCGGAAAGGGGGAAGCCCCTGTAACATCCGGAACCGGCGAGGGGGGAGCCCCCGCGGCGATGTCTGGAACCGGGGAGCCCACGCGGGGGGAACTCCGCTGAGGCACGGGAGCTGCTCTGTCGACCACCCCCAGTGCGGTAAACGCGACGCGAGGGGCGGGACTGGCTCTCGGCGTAGGGAAAACCCCCGGCATGAAGTGGGCTCCCGGCCCCGGGAACAGGCCTGGGATGGGGTACCCCCCTGGTGCCACGAAGGGCCCTGGCATGAAGTAGCCTCCCGGCACTGGGACGGGCCCGGGTGCCGAGAAGGGTCCGGACGTATATCCCGCAGGGGGAGGGAACCCCCCGGCAGGATCATACGGGGCGGACAGACCCCCGAAGGCCGGAGGGGCCGCCGGGTAGCCCATAAACGGGGGCATAGCCCTCGGATACGGGTGCGACGCAAATGTGGGGGCCGGAGGCCGCGCCAACACGCTGAACAGCTCATCCATTGAGCGCTGGGCGCGGAGCTGGCCCTCCACTAGAGCCTCAAGCAGGGCGTCCCGGGGAACCGGGGTAGCCGTCGGGGGGAGACTGGTCCCGGCCGAGGTCCCCATGGTAGCCGGGAGCGACCTGGAGGTAGAAGCACCTAAGTTAAGAGGAAAGGAGAGGGGCCGTACCTGGGCCAGGTCGCCTCCAGGAGGAACCGCCTGGACAGCAGTGTCCCAGGCGGGCGCCGCCGGGTCTCCGAGACCTGGGTCACCGGGAAGGGTGCAAGCCCTTGTTCTTGGGGGAGACATGGCGTCTTGTCACAGTTCCCCACGGGCGGTGCCAACTGTCGTGGTATTGCGAATACCCCGGCAGATTTTGTGAATGATCCTAGCGAAGATTACGCGGCGCGGGTTGACCGGATGACCGGTCCTCCCCCGCCGGACAAGCACAAGAAATGACACAAGGATTTATACAGGTTCGGGTCCCGGTGGGGGCCCTAGTCCTGTCGGTGCGCTCCCGACCGGAGTCGGCTGGGGAGGCTCTCTCCGGGGGAGAGGCTTCCGGAGCACGCCTGTTAGTTTTTAGCTATTCCAACAAATGAATCACCCTTTTACAACTGAGGGGTACAAGGGCTATTTATAGCCCCAAAAAGAAGCAAAAAGCCTAAACTACCCCAGAAGCCACTGTCGGATTGAAGGGTAGGAACGTCCTTCTCCCGGTCAAACGTCTTGGATGCTTGACAGGTGGCCGCTGATTCCCGAGGCGCTCCTCGCGTGACCTGCACGTGACAAACAACTCAAGACTTTACCTTTAGGAGGGCGATGAGGCCTGGGACATGCGCCGGAGGCCAGGTCCCCGGACCAAAGACGGCTCCCGGGACCGGCGCCGGAGGCCGGGTCCCGGGAGGCAAAAGGCGGTGCCCGGGGAGGCGCCGGAGGCCACGTCCCCGGGCAAATGGCGGCGCCCGGGACGAAGGCACCGGAGGCCCGGTGCCGGGAGCCAAATGGCGGCGCCCGGGACGGCACCGGAGGCCAGGTCCCGGGGGCCAAAAAAGGCGGCGCCCGGGACGGCACCGGGGGCTAGGTCCCGGGAGCCAAATGGCGGTGCCCAGGACGGCACCGGAAGCCAGGTCCTGGGGCCAAAAAGGCGGCGCCCGGGGAGGCCCTGGAGGCCACGTCCTCGGGCGATTGTGACGCAACTTACCTGGACTTAGTCCCGCGGAGATTTCCCCCAACACCCCTACACTGTTGTCTCGGTACGGCGACCAGGATCACCTCGGTTAGCGATGGAGGATGGTCGAATCTTATCCAATACATGGAACATCGATCAACTACGCAAGTTCTACATGTAAGTGTCCAATCCCTTTTCCTTTTCAATTAGCATGATTTAACAAAAATAAGTACTCTTATTTGTTTCATATGTTAATTATTCCTTTTTTGCCCATATGTTACGAGTCTGGCTCGGGGGCTGGTCACCAATGGTTGTATCACCACGATACCTTGATCGGATTCGCTGGCCGATCTCGTGATCACTTCCAGAAAAGACACCCCTCAATAAGCCGTTTCTCAACGCACACGGGGCTTGCTGGCATGTCCTTGGTCACCAGAGTGGCTGCCGGTTTGCAATAAGGTTGGGTATTGTGTCGGATATGATTGTCGGTCTAGTCGGATAACCCTGGTCGTCGTTACACCCATATTTTTCCTGTGCTTATAATACTAAGTCTTCAGTATACATAATCACAGGCGGGGGCTAGGGGAATATGGTCGCAATATGAAACAAAAAGAAGTGCTTCCTTTCAAAAAAATACATACATTTGCATTGTATAAATTGTATTCGTACAGGTACAAGAATTACATTATGCCGAGCTCATTCAAGAGTTTTTCTACAAGAGGCTTGACTTCCTCCATAATGACCTCAAGCTGGTCTTCACTCTCGACCTCTGCCTCTCCCACCACTGGATTCAGATCAAGATCTGGGCCATGGTGAAGACGAAGTCGGCAGAGGATGGAGGAGGCTGCTGATTGTACTCTGGTCTTGATCGCCTCTTTTTGCCGCCTTGTATCTTTAGGGAGATACTCGAGAAGTGACTCCGCTTGGGTCACGACCAGCGTGGTCCAGTCGCTAAGGCTAAGGTCATCCACCGCGGTTTCGACCGCATCAGCCCTTAGCAGACCGGCCACCATATTCAGCTTTTCGAAGATGTTTTGTTGAGTGCTACTGCAGACAGAGAGTGACGCACTTAGGTCTTTGTTCTCCCTGCAGACAGAATCAACCATCGAGTTTTGCAACTCGATGGTCGCTTGGAGGTCTTTTTTCTCTTGGCCAAGCTGGCTTATTTGGTCATGTCGCGCTGCGATAAGAGACCATTACAAATAAGTTCACATGAAAAAGTTAATTTACTTTGGTCGGAGGTACACTTATAGGAGAGCTGTGACCGCAGTTTTTTGAGTTCGGTTTCCAGGAATGAAATCTTGGTGGCCGCCCTGAACTCCTGGTCTTCCCGATCAGCGAGGCTCTTCAGCAGATAGGCATTTTCTCTGTGATGAAAGAGTCAATTATCATGATAGGGTCTACATTCAGGAAAATGAAAAACGTCTTCCTCACCGCTGCAGGCGACCTGTTTCCTCTTGCGCGACCTCGATGCTATCCGCTATAGCCATCGATCTGGTCGCCACACGGGTCAGTTCCTATGACATGGAAGGAGATCAGTTACAAAACCTGGATGTTCCTATGCAAATGTAAAACTCAAAAACCATAAGGGGTGTTCAATATACCTCAACATATTCCCGGAATGAGCCACTTTCTGGTACAACTGAAGGTCGAGTCGCTGGACTCGCCTTATCCCCAGCAGGAGCAGCGGAGGAGTTTTCCTGCTGAGCCTTATTTGTTGCTGGGGTTGCAGATGCCAATAACTCCGATTGGACTTCTGCAGCCAACCCATCTACGGCGGCCCGAAGAACTTCCTTGGCCGAAGGGATGGAACTTTGCTCCTCAGAGACCTCGGTAGTGGGGGAAGCTACAATGCTAGCCGAGGCCACTGGCGGACTTGGCGCTATATCTCTGCGCCTAATCAAAAAGAAACACCATCGGTTAGAATCCTTTCAGTCGATCACTACGATCCGACCCTGTCCAAACAGGTGAGATTCTTACCTTACTCAAAATCCTACCAGCTTCTGGGATTTCGAGGATGGTTCCCCAAGGAAAAGAGGACAATCGTCATCTGTCCTGGTCTTCCTCTTCGTGAACAAGACCTTGTCTTTTTCTCCCTGTGTGTGCAAGCCTATAAGAACATATATGAGGAATGGTGAAGACCAAAGCTGCAAGAATCCTTACCGGGGTAACCTTTTCGGTCGGTAGGGATGAGGCCACTAGTCCAGATGTCTCTTGGACCACCGGCGCCGGGACTTCGTCCGCGACCATGAGGTTGGTAGTGGTCGCGGTGTCCTGCTCGGTTATTCCAACTCCTGTCGGCAGGAGTGGAGTGCTCGCCGCCTCAGGACTGGCAGGAGTCGCTTCGCGGCGGACAAGGGGGATGTTTTCTTCTTCCTATACGAGCATTACTTAATAGGTGTGTACAGACAAACAACAACATTCAGGACTGTGAGAAATCTTACCACAGTCATCCCTTTTGTCTGAAGGGGAGGTGTTGCAGATCCTGAAGCTTCCTAGGCTTCAGGTACTGGGGTTTCACCCACAACCATAGGATTATCAGTGGTCGCAGGGCCCATTACAGTCGTCTCTATCCCTGCGGGCAAAGACTGGACTTCGCTGGACAAGGGAGTGAACGCCTTCCTCTTGCGACGAATTAGAGGAACGTCATCTTCCTCAACCTCACTCCTTTCACCCTGTACGACGAAGAAATAATTCTAGCTCATACCTAGGGTAACAGGAGGCACATAATATCTTACCGCAGTCTTTTTCGCGGGAAGGGGAGATTTTTGCGAAGGGGCCTCTCCCAGAGTCTTCTTGGACTTCTTGGGGGAAGGTTCCTTCGCCATGCGCTTCGAAGAGATCTTCTTCACCCTCTTCGGAGCCGGTTTCCCCAGGAGACCAACGTCCTCGCTAGGACGTGTCACCTCGGCGAACTTCCCCAGGAGCTATGTCATTTCAATATCCTGGTTAATACAAGACGCGCAAATGATCTACAAATAAGGCATGTTGGGAAAGTCCATACCTTTCGGCGCTCTTGTTTGAGGTCGTCACTGGCATTGATTAAGCTCTGGGGGCGAGGCGATCCCCTGGTTCCCTCCACATCGGCGCTGTACGCCTTGAGGAGGTAATTTGTCCGCTTTTTGATTTCGGACAAAGGCAGAGCTGTGTCACAAGCAAGCAAGTTAGAAAATACGACACTTCTTCAGAGGAAATGCGTGTTTTTGTTGACTGGGAGACGTACTGTTATTATAGGCCAAGGTGCTGTCCGCCATAGATTGGATTTCCCAATCCGGATGAGCCCTTTCGCGCAGGGGGCTCACCCAATTCTTCACAAAGTCACGAATGATGTCGCGAGCAGTTAGTCCTTGTTGGACTAGGTGAAGAATCACTTGGGCCTGCTTCTTCTGCTCCGCACTTAGAGCAGGAAGAGAGTTCAACTCGCTGGATTTCTCCAGGCAAGAGTTCTCAAACCACAACCCACTCTCCGACGGCGGGGTGCAGTAGAACCACTTCTGGTACCACCCATGAACGGAGTCTCGGAGGGGTGGGAAGGGGTACTCCTTTTTCTCCCTTATCCGGAAGTAAATGCATCCGGCGGCATTGGCGCTCTTCAACCATGCCAAGTAGTAGAAGCATCGGAAGAGCTCGACAGTTGGGAGCACTCCGACGAAGGCTTTGCACAAATGCTGAAAAATCGCAAGGATGAGGACAGCATTTGGGTGGAGATTCACCAACTCCAACCCGTAGTGCTCCAAGATTCCCTTCAAGAATCGGCTCTTAGGGAATCGGAACCCGCACCGCATGTACTCCTCAAAAACCACCAACTCGCCCTCTTGGACGATTGGGGTTTCTTGATCTTTCTCCGCGGGCCGCCAGTTGATCAGCAGCCGCAGAGGAAGGATCTCTTCTTTCTCTAGAGCCACCAGACTCTCCTCTGTGTGGTGGACAGATTGGCTCCAGGAGGCCATTGCTTTCAGAAGATCGGAAGGAAAGATGGTAAGTTTGGAGAATGGGGAAGGAGGGTTTTGTGCGGCGGAGGCTCTAAGGAAAGTGAAAGGTTTCTGGTTGTGTGGCTTCCTCAAGAAGCTACCTTCTCCTTTTATATGCCCGAGGCAACGTTCCATTGAATACTTTATTCATTTCCCATAATGGGTGCCTTCTCTCAGAAGACCCGTTATGCGCTCCCCACAGTAAATCCAAAACGAAATATACTTTTATAATCTTTGTTTCGAATTCGGGGGCTAGGGTGCACATAAGAACGTGAAAATGTTGCAAAAATTTTCGGAGGAAGTTGTCCTTCATGTTTTTTGCAATTTAATTTTTTATGTATTGATCGCAATGCCATTCTGTGATCGCTACAAGTGGATAATCGTAACACAGATGGTTATCATCCGGTCAAAGCATTATGTTATCTCGACTTCAGTTCTGATCGCGATGTCAGTTCTGATCGCGGCCTTGGTTCTGATTGCAGTACCAGTATTGGTCGCGGTATGACACATTAACGCGTTTCTGATCGAAATACTTGTTACTTCGGTTTTACTTGTGTATGGGTGATCGCAAAGACATTTCTGCGGTCATGTTTCCCCACAAAGATTATGAAGGATTTTGACTTGGGATTATAAGCGTTACATAATCCTTCTTTAAAAGTCATAGTGTGCAAAGAAAAGAAATGTTTTATTTCTGACAATCCTTGCATACAAAAGGGATACAGGCGACCAGAGCATTGACCTGATCCGAGAGGAGTTTACAAAGTTCTCCTAAGGACATATTGGTGTCAGTAGGGTCTACACTGACCGCCCCAAGAGAACTGGCGACTACTCTAGGCCTATCTACATCGTCCCGAATCAGAGAAGCACTACCATCCCTAATTGAATCGGAGAGTTCTCGCTGTTGTCGAGCATAGTCCCTCTCCAAGCGGAATTGGTGCACCTCTTCGCGGGATCTATCAAAACATTCTGCCAGGTGCAGAATAGCTGAAGACATCTCCTCGGTCTTCTTCTCCAAAACCTCTTTCTCCTTTTGGAGAGTCTGTTCGAGGGAAGGAGGTTGAGTCTCAGCAGGCTGGTCACTGGGGGCTCCAACAATTTTCATCTCCTGTACATAAATGTGTTAGTTTTATGAGTTAAAATGACCAGCAGGAGAGATGAAAATAATTACCAATCCTCGCAAGTGAACTATCAGGTCATGGGAGTGCAACCCTCCCACGAGAAGATTGCTTCACCAACACAAGTTGAGTATCACTTGGTCACAATGGAGAAAGCTGGGAAGAAGGCTTTGAAGTATTATTATGGACCTCCAAAGGTGGAGACGAAAGTTCGACCTGCTGAGTTGTATGGACAGGGAGGACTATAGGGGCCAAAGGAAGAGAGAGCAATGATGTATCCCTAACCCTTGTGCCGCTAGAAGATCCCTCATCAACCTTGGGTTTCTTCCTTGGAGGAACTAGATCTTTGGTCGTCTGTGAGTTTCCAACAGCATTCGGGAAATGATCAGAACATAAGATGGCAACTTGAACCAGGGCGTCTAGAAAAGACTTACCTTCTGGAAATCCTGGTCGAGTTCAAGTGCCACTTCCTCTTCATCACTTTCAATCTCAATGATGTTTTGATCTGCCATTGTGGTAGAAACAGAAGAGAAGAAAAGATGGCTTTGGAAAAGACTTAGCCGGCAAAAGACTTGTGAAGTTTTAGGGTTAAGAGGCTTCGGCATTTATAGCCCCCGGGGGTGACAGTTCATTTTTCGAATGCCTCGAGTTCTTAAAACATTTACAGTTTTATCTCAGGTTAAAAGACAATTCCACGGCGCCATCATTACCTGTCAAATACAAACCAGAGTCCGTCTCGAGAAGTAAACCGCCACACTTATTGCGCCACTAAGTGGAGGAGTTGAAGCGTCGGGTCACTTATCCGATGTAAGATTTAAATTTGAAGTAAATATATCCCTTCGTTTTCTTCAAATTTGGGGGCTAGCTGAAGAGGATTGTTACCCGAGCTAGTTCAGAATAAATGCGCGTCTGGTTCAAGACAGATTCGAGCCAGGTAGGTGTCCATTGATGTGATCTCACGTAGCCTGAGAAGCGCGGACACATGGTCGTAGGCTTTGCGCGATCATAAGGCTGTAGACAGTGCGTGCTCAGAAGCCCGTAGGCAATGCGTGAACAGGAGGTCGCAGACAGTGCGCGGTCAGGTGATTGTAGACAATGCGCGGTCAGAAGGTCATGGACTACTCTCGACCAGGGCGACTCGGGATTACTCAGACTCTACAACAAGCATATCCCAAAGATTCCTCCACGCACGAAGACAACTGCCAGGAGGTTAATATGTGCGGTTATTCCTTAATTGCACGTGTTAAGCCTGTGTGGAAGTTAAGTGCAGCTGCCAAAACTGTACCCGAGCAACCGTTTGAAGCCATTGTGCATTGGTGCCGTTTCGACCAGTATAAAAGGGTGAGCAAATGCACCAGACGAAGATAGAGGATATATAACACATCAGGAACAGATCAACATCGACAATCTCCCATAGGCTAGTTTAGTCGTGTTTTACATAATCACACGGAAAATATCTTCGCCTGTGATGATCTTTTCCACAACTTTGTAACCCTTTTTCCATACATAGTGAAATCCCAACAGGACGTAGGGCTACTACTCCCACCATCGAAGGCCCGAACCTGTATAAATCTCTCTGTGTTCCAACAACTTTGGCTGATCTAACTTTGACTAAGGATCCGAGTTCTGCATAACTTTGACTAAGGACCCGAGTCTGAATAGTCGACAACTTCCTCCGGGGGCAACTCCACGGCTTTCCCGTGGCCTTTTGGTGCCATCTATCTGTCCGGACAAAAATTACCGGGTGAAGTCGCTCGTTGGGGGCTAGGTCTCTGGGAGAGCTCTCGTGGGCCGGTGAAGGAAGTGTGGGGGGGGGGGGGCTGGAGTTCAAGTGTAACCTCCCAGGCCCCCGTGGCCATATTTGTAGACCTCGGCCAAGCCACGATGGGTGACATGCTCACCTCGGGGTTGATCCAGACCGTTGGATTCAAACATCACGAGGAAACCAAAGGGTCGCGTTGGAAACAAAGCACAAGTATCGAAGTACATGAGGACATAATGGCCGGCGGTGCTGACATTAAGGCGGCGCACAGGAGCTGAGGCATCGCATGGCCTGGGAGGTTCTTCCCTGGGGGAGATGTTCCTGGTGATCTTACCATTCCCCCCACGGGCTAGGGCATGCCCCCGCGGGGCATGGGGCGTTGCTGTTGGGGGAAATCTCCGTCCTGCCCCAGGTCTTGGACCGTCCTGGGCACCGCCACCAGGTGACATCTCCCCCAGTGACAAGCGTCCTAGGCGCCACCACCCTGTGACAATTGTCTCGGGCGTCGCCACCTGGTTACAGTCGTCCTAGGCGCCGCCACATGGTGACAACTGTCCCGGGCGCCGCCACTTGGTGACAGTTGTCTTGGTCGCTGCCACCCGGTGCCAGCTCCCTTGGTGACAGGAATCCCGGGGACAATCGTCCCGGGCGCTGCCATCTTGTTACAGACGGGCGCCACCACCCTGTGACAACCATCCCGGGTGCCACCACCCTGTGACAGCCGTCACGGGCGCCACCACCTGGTGACAACCGTCACAGGTGCGGCCACCCGGTGGCAGCCGTCTCGGTGGTGAGTGCCTTGGGGACAGGCGCCGCCCGTCCCAGGCGCCGTCACTCAGTGACGGCCGCCCTAGGAGCTCCCTTGGGAATTGAAGCCTACATGTGTCGAGCATCCAGGAGCCCTAATCCATAGAAAGACCACTGTGTCCCTGATCCGACAGTTGATGCTAGGACGTTTTAGTCATTTGCATCTTTTGGGGTCTATATATACCCTTGTATCCCCCTCTTGTAAGGGGATTCATTCATTCTCATTCAATACAATCAAAGCAATACCCATCCCTTGGAGACCTCTCCCCGCGAGAGAACTTGATCCGGGAGGATCTTCAGGTCTAGTTGCATACGGCTTTGTGACCTTAACCTTTTTGGAAAGGTTTTGTGACCATGGATTGGTTTGCGACCATGAAAAGGAATTCATTCTCTGTTCGAAATTGTAATCCGATCCAAATAGATATAACTAAGCTTATCTATTTAGGGTTAGTTATGACGAGGATTGATACCCGAGCTAGATCAAATAAATACATGAATGGTTCAGGACAGATTCGAACCAGACAAGTGCTGTTGATACAAACTCAAGTTACTTCGAGAAGCATAGGCATGTGGTCACAGGATTTACGCGATCAGACCATAGACAGTGCACGATCAGAAGTTCATATGCCATACGCGAACAGAAGACCGCAGATGGTGCGCGATCAGGTATTAACAAGCAACGTGCGGTCAGAACACCTTCGACCAGGGGACGCGGGATTATTCTATCCCTACAACAAGGATATCCCGAGTATCCCAAAGATCCTTCCACGCATGGAAACAACCGTCAGCAGGTTAATACGCGCGGTCAGAACACCTTCGACCAGGGGACGCGGGATTATTCTATCCCTACAACAAGGATATCCCGAGTATCCCAAAGATCCTTCCACGCATGGAAACAACCGTCAGCAGGTTAAGTCGTGTTAAACTTGCGTGGAGGTTAAAGGCAGGTGCCAAAATTGCATCTGAGCAACTCTTCGATGCCGTTATGCCTTGGCACCCTTTCGACTAGTATAAAAGGGTAAGCCAGCACATCAGAGGAGGAGATCGAGAGATCAAGCAATTGAAACACCCAGAGGATCAGAAGACAGTAGTCTAAGTTAGATAGCTTTCACAAGTCTTCCAGGCATTGTCTTGTATAAGCACATAGGAAAAAATCTTCGCCTGTGAGATCTTTTCCATAGCTTTGTAACTCTTTCTACCACATATAGTGAAATCCCAACAGGACGTAGGGCTATTACTCCCACCATTGAGGGCCCGAACTTGTATAAATCTCTCTGTGCTCTGGTTATATTTGATTCATCATACCTTCTCGGAGGGGCACCCTGAAAGGTCTCACAACCTACAAATTCTGCATAAGTTCGACTAAGGACCCCGAGTCCGAATCGTCGACAACTGGCGCCCACCGTGGGGCCTTTCTCAAGGCGTTCTAATTTTCATCCGGAGGTTCGTTGAATCATGGCTGGGGCATATGATTCTGAGAACGACTTTGATCTCGAGGATTATGCCCACATCCCAATGCCTTCCCCTAGTGATCTTGTTCCAATGGAGGAGACCGGGGGCGAGGATGCCGTAGAGGTCGAATCAACCCTCCAGGTCATGTCTATCGACCATGAGACGACTAACACAGGGTCAGAACCCACCGAGGTTCTTGATGCGTTAGAGGGAGAATCTGGTCCGTCATACGACTCCAATAAGGGGAAGGATGATGTTGACCGGGAAATCAGTCCGGGAAGGTTTGATCCTGATAACCTCCATCGTCTCTTTGATTTTGAGTCTGATTCGGAACAAATTGAGATGTTTTCTCCCTCGGCAACCTCTCTCCCTAGACAGTTCGCTGCCTTGTCGGAAGAAACTCCTGATCAACAGGCTACTAGGGAAGAACAGGAACAAAAGCAAAAGGAAGATCAAAATCTCGAGCAACAAGACAACGAACTATGCAGAACAGCCCTAGAGGCCCTTCAAGATGCGCAGGCTCGTTACGATGCTGCTCTTAGTTCTTCCCGATGATCGCGTGGTCGCAAACGCGACCAGACACCCTATTTGCCTCCGGAGCGTTTCCCGGTGGATGAAGAAACAATAACACCTGGTGCCCCTAGGAGAAGTACGCATGGCCGGCTTCGATCTATCGCGGAGGTCATGCGTAATTTTCCTCCTATGGTCACGGATGCGCAGAAACCGGCCTTCACCAGAATCCTGGCGGAGAGGTTGGATGAGGTCGCATCTAAGGCGACCCCTACAGCCTCTTCCCGATCGGCGACACGTTCCCACAACCGAGAGCACTCTCACTCTGGTTCTGGTTGATGGAGTCACTCGCCACCTGTACCATCCAGGTAGGACAAGTCCAGGTGGGCGCAGGATTCTCGTGATAGGGATCGAGTCCCTGTCCACTCTCGTTTGGGGCCACGCGTGGCCTCTCCGTTGCGTGAGGTGGCCCGCGATCCGATCGAGAGTTGCAGGACAGTTCACGGTCCCTACGTTGGTTGTAAAGCTTTCTCGCCCGGCCTTCGTGCGGTCGTTTGGCCAGAAAAGTTTAGACCAGGGGCCATAGAGAGGTTCGATGGAACTTAGAACCCTTCCGAGTTCCTTCAAATCTACATTACTGCCATCCAAGCGGCAGGTTGCGATGACCGGGTCATGGCCAATTACCTGCCAACAGTCCTCGAAGGACCGACCAGAACCTGGTTGTTTAACCAACCCGAAGGTTCAATCTATTACTAGGAAATGCTGTGTGATGCTATCCTCAGCAATTTCCAAAATTGTTATCAGAAGCAGGGTAAAGAGGACGACCTCCATCGACTATGGCAAACTTCGACCGAAACCCTTCGTCAGTTTGTCAAAAGATTTGTCGGGGTGAGGAATACCATCCCAAACAAATCTGATAGCTCCTTTTTTAGGGAATTTAAACATGCCGTTCGATATCGGAGATTCACCAAAGACTTGCTCATCCATCCTCCTCGATCAGTAGCCGATCTCTTTGATATGGCTGATCGATATTCCGACGCAGCCGAGGCTGTCGAATGGAACCGGATGGTCGATAAAGGAAACCTACCACCTCTACCAGGTCTCAAGGACGCTAGGAAGGAAGATTCAAGCAAGAAGCCAGAATCTTCATCAGGCGGGAAATCGAAGAAGTTGAAAAGGAATCGCTCTGGATAGTACCGGGAGGTCGCAGTCGCAGAGAAGCCTCCTTCGATCAAAGGTAACAAGCCTTCATTTAAAAATAAAACTGCTTCTGGTGGTCGTAGTGCCGACCAGCCAGAGAAGTCGACTAACCTGCAGGAAGGCAAGAAATGGTGTCCGCTCCACAACTCCGCAGGCCACGACCTCAAGAACTGCAGGAGTTGGTTGAAGCAGTTAGATGACTTCTACTGGGGGTTGGACCGATGCCGACCTTACCGACTAAGGAACAAGCATGCGGGCTAAGAGACGCCGACGGGGACGAAGAGATGTCTTACCAGGTACCTCGTAATCATGTTAATATTATTTTCGGAGGTTCCTCCTCTTTTGTTTCCAAAAGGCAATTTAAGGCCTTTTATCGAGAGGTTAACCAAACGGAGACATCCCTTGGTGAACCTCAGTACCCCCGTTGGTCGGATACACCTCTGACGTTTGATCGCTCTGATTGTCCTGCGGGGCTTACTCAACCATTGAGGCTTCCTCTGGTCATTACCCCTATTATCAGTAATGCGAGAGTCAAAAGGGTCCTGATCGACGGAGGAAGCTCCATGGACATTCTATTGGTCAAGGCGCTCGACGAGATGCAAATTCCTCGTTCAAAAATTAAGCCCATAATTCATCCATTTTATGGGATAATTCTTGGTCCCTCCATGATGCCGTTGGGACAGGTGGTCCTCCCAGTCACACTGGGAGAACCAGATAACTTCCGGACAGAATTAGTTACTTTTGATGTAATTGATTGTGATTCGGCTTACAATGCAATCTTTGGCAGGCCAACTCTTGCTAAGTTCATGATGGCAACGCACTATGCTTATCAGTGCGGCAAGTTGCCTGGCCCCAAAGGTGTCATCTCGATTCGAGGCAGTCGCAACGTGGCACTGACATGTGACCGGCCATCTTTGGAGATGGTGGACCAACTTCCCCTCCGGGATCCTCAGGTCGCCACAGTCGCCGCTGACACGATCAAGGCTGCTCCTCGACCAGATGAGAAACTCAAACTAGTTCCTTTGTACCCAGATGATCCATCCAAGACAATTCGGGTTGAATCAGGCCTGGATGACAAATAGGAACTCGAGCTCATTTCTTTCCTCCGGGCAAACACAGATGTGTTTGCGTGGAAACCATCCGACATGACCGGTGTCCCAAGGGAGGTAATCGAGCACAGGTTAGCAATTCAACCTGGACAGCGACCAATAAAGCAAAAGCTCAGGCATTTTGCTGTTGATCAACAGGAGGCCATCCGAGAAGAGTTGGATAAGCTCCTAAAGGCTGGGTTTATTCGCGAGGTCGATCACTCGGAATGGCTTGCAAATTCGGTCATGGTCCGCAAGTCAAATGGTAAGTGGCGCATGTGCGTCGACTACACCAGCCTCAACAGTGCCTGTCCGAAGGACGACTTTCCCCTTCCCCGCATCGACCAGCTGGTCGACTCAAGCGCGGGTTGCGAACTGATGAGTTTCCTGGACGCTTACTCAGGATATCATCAAATTAGCATGGCAGAGGAAGATGAAGAGAAGACTGCCTTCATCACCCTGTTCGGCACCTACTGCTACGTCAGAATGCCGTTCGGTCTCAAGAACGCAGGTTTCATGTACTAGCGCTTGATGCAAAAGACCTTTCTTTCCCAGATGGGGCGTAATCTCGAAGCATATGCAGACGACTTGGTTGTAAAAAGCACCAAAAGATTGTCTCATTTAGACGATCTCGCTGAAACCTTCTGTAATTTGAATCTCTTTGGAATAAAATTAAACCCAGAGAAATGTTCTTTCGGAGTTTCTTCAGGAAAACTTCTGGGTTTTCTTCTTTGTTCCAGAGGCATTGAGGTTAATCCTGAAAAAATCAGGGCTATCGAGCAAATGAGGTCTCCCTTGACCATGAAGGATGTTCAGCACATGGCAGGTCACATGGCGGCCTTAAGCTGATTCATATTGCGACTAGGCGAGAAGGGACTACCTTTCTTCAAAGCCCTGCGCAAACATCATAATTTCATGTGGTCCGATGAGGCCGAAAAAGCATTTCAGGAGGTGAAGGCGTATTTATCCAGTCCACTAGTCTTGGTGTCTCCCAACAAAGGAGAACCATTACTTCTCTATTTGGCGGCCAAGCTGCACGCGGTCAGTGCTGTTCTGATCGCAGATAGAGAAGGAATACACAGACCCGTCTACTATGTAAGCGAGGTACTTCACGGACCAAAGGAGCGATACCCTGAGGTCCAGAAGATACTTTACGCACTACTGATGGCTTCCCATAAGATATGACATTACTTTCAAGCACATAAGATCACAGTACCCTCATCCTTTCTATTGGGGGATATTGTCCGTAATCTAGAGAAATCTGGTCGGATCGCCAAATGCGCTGTTGAGCTTGGTGCTTTTGATATCCATTTCACGCCTCGCACTGCGGTTAAGTCTCAGGTCTTGGCCGAGTTTGTGGTGGAGTGGACCAATCCTGAGCCACCCGTGCGGGTACCCAAAGAATTGGAATGCCCCGATTACTGGACAATGTACTTCGATGGCTCTCGTAGTTTTCAACACTTGGGGGCTGGAATGGTCTTAGTTATGCCTCAGGGCGAGCAGCTTAAGTTTATCTTTCAACTACACTTTGTTGCGACCAATAACGCAGCAAAGTATGAAGGTCTTCTTGCAGGGCTCCGGGCAGCAAAATTCCTCGAAGTCCGTCGATTAGTGGTGAGGGGAGACTCACAGCTGGCCGTAAACCAGGTAAACAAGGAGTACAGCACCTCCGATGAGACAATGGCTCATTACCTGGGGGAAGTGAGGAGGTTGGAAAAACACTTCAGTCATTTCGAAGTCCAATACATCCCGCGAAAGGACAACATTCTCGTAGACCAATTATCCAAAATTGGGTCCTCACGCACATCCGCTCCGGCAGGAGTGTTCGTTGACACTACTACAGAAATGCTTTTCACTATCGGTTAAAAATCCACTCTACTATCGATTCTCTTACCCATAGTGATCGGCACGATAGTAGAAACGTAGCACACTTCTATCGGTTGAAAACCGTTAGTAAAACATCTACATTCCCAACGTTCACTAATCGCTATCGACTATTTCTTCTATCGGCTCGGATTTAAACCGATAGTATTATGTACGTTTTTTCTATCGGCTCGTATATAAACCGATAGTATTGTGTAGGTTTTTTCTATCGGTTAGGATCTCAACCGATAGTAATGTGTATGCTTTTTTCTATCGGCTGGGATCTAAACCGATAGTATTGTGTAGACACAGTTAGTTCTGGAAATTTTATTCTATCGGTTGTTGTATATGAACCCGATAGTATTGTATAGACACAGTTAGTACTGGAAACTTTATTCTATCGGTTGTTGTATATTAACCGATAGTATTGTATAGACACAGTTAGTACTGGAAACTTTATTCTATCGGTTGTTGTATATGAACCGATAGTATTGGAATATTTATTCTATCGGTTGTAGTATATAACCGATAGTACTGTGTAGTTTTTCCTATCGGTTATGTACTCGATACGGTTAGTACTGGAATCTTGCACATATACAGACAGCAATACATAGATACATTGGATCATTCACAAATACACCAATATTTACAAATATACACCAATATTCACATATTGAATTTGTTCACAAATACACTAATACAGTAATATACACATGCATTGGACAGATTGAATTTATTCACATATTGATCGAGTTTATTCACAAATACATCAATGAATCTATTCACATATTGAGTTTATTCACAAATAAAGCAATCAACACATTCAATATATATTACACAAGTTAGTTTCTATCGATCGTTGATAGCCACTTCTTCCATGACATATTGCGCCCAAATTGTTCGCAGCTCCTTAAATTGACCCAATTCATATTGCTCTTTCAACATGGCGCTCTGCATATATGCGTGTATGAAGTTAGTATTGTACGTCACATCCAATTAAAGTTCGACTTTGAGTAAGGAAAAATGGTTACCTTAGGGAATTGGGCAAAGTTTCTCCTGATCAGGTCATACATGAATCTCATGACATAGAAGCCACATTCCCACGATTGTGGCTGCTGATGGCACTGGAAAAATTGCATATGCAAAGACATAAACCCACATTAACTCGAAAGAACTAATTAAGCTTAAATTAAAAGACTCATCATGAGTACTTCCATCCGTATTAATTACCTCATATTCTTTCCAAGAAATTGTTGTGCCCTTCGACGCGTCATGCCTCCCTCCAGCACTAGCATAATTTTTGAAAGCCCTGTATTTAATTTAGCATTGCCAGTTAATATGTTATCATTAATTAGCTAGTCAGAGAAAAATTTAAAACAACTATGTTACTTACGCGTCTATGTGCCATGTGAGGGTGAAAACATGCGCCACCTTGTCGCTCATCGAATCGAGGTAATAGACCTCATTCATCCATGGGCAAATGACGGCGAGGACCCAGTGGCCCCTACATTGCATAAATAAGCGAACCGTTTCATACATATGTTAGGTGTAACATACAAGAATGAGTTAAATTAGTAGGAAATACACTAACCTTTGGTGCTACGGCACAAGGATGAACTCTCGGTCCTGCTGCGCTAGTAATGCCCTTGATATGTATTCCTCCGCATGTGCTTGGTCGTGCTCTAGCATCGTGAGGCTTATTTTCTCTGGGTCGAGGAAACCCACCTTGTCACATGCCCTCATTGACGCCAGCCTATACATGCACCTGGATGCAAAGTAGACATTAGTAAGTAGTGCATACAAAGTGATTAGATTTATGAAACGAACTGTGATAACTTCAGACAACAGCAAACTCGCAGGACTCCAGTCCGTATGATGGACATATCAAGCTCTCGCCAGTTGAGGAGGTCGAACAAATCCTCGTGGGCCACCGATATGCTCCCGGCCTCACAGTGAAAATGACCTGGCCTGAAGTGAACTAAGAAGTTGATGTGGCGCCTAGACCGGGTCAGGTACCACTCGTGGAGACTTCTGGTTATTTGATCCATATTGCGCAGAAGGTACTCCGACACGAGTGGGGACCCGTTCTTGAACGTACCCGGCTAGCTTTGTTTGTCCTTGCCTTTGGCCTTGCCCTTGCCTTTGGGCGGGGAGCGAGTGTATACCTTCGAAGATTGGGGTGTGGTGCCGCCGGCCTCATTTGATGGCGAAGGGTTTGAGGCCGTCGGAGGAGGCATGGGGGCTGAAGGAGCTCGCTCATGCATTGTGGCGGGGGTGGTGTCCTCAGGAAGTGAGCTGGTATTCATCGTCCACTTTAAGTACAAACGCATAAGTTAGATTTTGCAAATTGAGTATATTAACTGAGTTGTAAGCTAGAATGGCTAGGGTTTACCTCCTGTAGTCTAACACCCTTATTGGGCCACTGTATGTATGAGCCCAATGCCTCGCCAATTGTCCGCATTTCGTCCGTTGGGACGGGCAACGGAAAAGAGCTGTAGCCCGGGAGGGCCATGTCCACCTGTACCTTTGCGAATCCAGGCTCCAGAGGTACGCAGTGGATCCGGACATCCTCCCAAGACTGGTATATGACCCCGTTTGCAACCACTACAGGTTTGTCGCCTATGTTGATCAATAGGCTACAGCTCTCCGGCTTCTGCAATTTGCAACAATTATAACAGGTTAGCGAAACAATTCTAACGTAACAGGAGTGGCATCAACCGAACTGCATATATAGCTCAAGAGTTGCAATACCTCGATCAGGTCCACCGGATCCACGTGAACCTTCGAGCCGCAACTACTCGGCCTAGCAGCGTCGACCTCGGCAGCTGGATCTAAACCCTTGGACTGCACAACTCGGCTGAGGCGTTCATACTTCTCGTTCATTTGAGCGAACATGTCAGCGAATTGTGCAGTCACATCTGCCCGTATCTTTTGAGATAGCTCCACTTCCCTTTCCTTCCAGCTGCCAGCCTTCTTCGCCTTTTGCCCGGGCTCCGAGAAGCCTTCCTTCCACGGCACCACAGCCCCCACGGTTCGCGTCTGCCCTGGATGCTCCTTGTTCCCTAGAGCCCGGGTAAGGATGTCGTTCTCCCTATGGGGAGTGAACAATCCCTCGGTCGCCTCCTTCGAGCAAGAGATCTGTTACATTGAAAGCTCTCCATTGTGAGGAAGAAATATGTACAAACTTGTGCGCACACTAGTGATCATAGTTTTTTCTACCACACTCTATGATTCCAACCAGGAAGTTAGCCAACTTACGAGTCGCTGCACGACCTCAACGTTCCTGGGGTTTGGGAACGCCACAGTCCCCGTGGCCGACATGGTCCCTCTGGCCAGCCACCAGCGCTTGCATCGCTGATCGCGGATCTCGGAGAGTGGTAGGTCAGGGGAGTTGACGAAATTAGACGCCTCGTCTTCAGCCTTCTTCCACTGCTCCTCCTTCCCCGCATAGCCGCGAGAGCCGAGCCGGTTGTGGGTGGTCGTTCCTCCTCTGGATTGCCTTGTTCTTCTCGCTGAGGGCCTTCGTACCAGAAACAAGAAAATTAATGCACCGCTGCTTACTGCATACAATGGTGTAACCAAGCAAAGGAACCATACATACCTTGAACTCAGGAGTCCCCTTCTGTTGGGCGAATTGCTCCCATACCTCCTCCGTTATGAAGGGGTACTTCTCGCATGGAGATTTGCCTTTAGTGAGGAAGGTACTGACGAGGACACTCTTGAAGGTTTTCCACGTGTTGTTCATGTCCTTCAAGCAAGCTATCTTGGGACCATCGTCGGGGATGTTCCACTTGGCCTGTTTCAAATGGTGCATATAAGCAGGACTTACCTAATCTCTGGGATAAATCAAGGGAATGTGATTACTCAAGAGTTTAGTGATTTTGATTAATTTTACCTTCACTTCCACCCACAGCCTATCCCTCTCGTCGGCCTTGATGTCCTTCCAGCTCTGGACGGTGATCTTCACCCTTTCCTTCACCAATAAGCCAACATAGGCAGCATAGTGGCCGGCATTCTTCCCGATCGGTCTCCCGAACTGGTTGAACTCACATGAAAGATCCGCGCGTTTGGCCAAACGACCCAACATCGTCGCGCCTCGCGCCTTCCTCTTGCGCTGGGACGAGGCAGCGCCATCTATGTTTGCCCTCGCCGAATCACTACTATCAGCTGAGGAAGATGCCGACATGGCTTTACCTAAAATTCCATGAACAGACCATCAATTGATATGAAGAAAGGTACATGACAAAGTTCATAACTAAAATTGTTGTGCCCTACGCTAGTCTCTCTGCATGAACATAAAGTCTGTTAAAATTTAAATGAACCAAAATTTCAGATGAACATTAGAAAATGGGAAGTAATTAACAGAAAATTCAGATTAGCAGTGCAAACTATGACATACTCTATTTCCTATCGGTTTTCCAAGTAAAACCGATAGTAATCAAGTTTGTAATCAGGAAAATTTAAAAGATTAGCAGTGCAAACTATGCTAGTCTCTCTGCAGGAACATAAAGTCTGTTAAAATTTAAATGAACCAAAATTTCAGATGAACATTAGAAAATGGGAAGTAATTAACAGAAAATTCAGATTACCAGTGGAAACTATAACATACTCTATTTCCTATCGGTTTTCCAAGTAAAACCGATAGTACTCAAGTGTGTATTCAGGAAAATTTAAAAGATTAGCAGTGCAAACTATGCTAATCTATCTGCAGGAACATAAAGTCTGTTAAAATTTAAATGAACCAAAATTTCAGATGAACATTAGAAAATGGGAAGTAATTAACAGAAAATTCAAATTAGCAGTGGAAACTATGATATACTCTATTTCTTATCGGTTTTCCAAGTAAAACCGATAGTAATCAAGTTTGTATTTGGGAAAATTTAAAAGATTAGCAGTGCAAACTATGCTAATCTCTCTGCAGGAACATAAAGTCTGTTAAAATTTAAATGAGATGAACATTAGAAAATGGGAAGTAATTAACAGAAAATTCAAATTAGCAGTGGAAACTATGATATACTCTATTTCCTATCGGTTTTCCAAGTAAAATTGATAGTAATCAAGTTTGTATTCAGTAAAATATATAAGATTAGCAGTGCAAACTATGCTAGTCTCTCTGCAGGAACATAAAGTATGTTAAAATTTAAATGAACCAAAATTTCAGATGAAAATTACAAAATGGGAAATAATTAACAGAAAGGTCAGTTTAAGGTATTTACTATCGGTTCTAAATAAGAAACCGATAGTGGACTACACTGAATGACAATTTGCTTGTGATTTTCATCAATTCTGTCATTCTCATAGCTATCAAGTTTGTAGTTCATGAATTTTACTCTAGTTTTATATTTGTAATCCATTGAACCACATATGAACCATTGCATACAAATTTAAGCAATTGACGCGAGCGATTTGGTCAAGAACACTTACAGTCGATCGTGGAGTGGCCGGAGGCGGCGGCGCAATGCAGTGCCGGAGGCGGTGGAGAACCAGATTGTGATCGGCAATGGTGGTGCAGAGGAGCGAAGAAGAGAACGTCGGGGAAGCTAGGGTTTTCCGCGCATGAGTATTTGGAATGTGATAAGTTGCACTGGATTTAAAATCGTGCAAGGTTATAACCTAATATATGAATATTTACTATCGGTTCCTAACCACCAAACCGATAGTAAAAACATGTAAGTTAGGGTTTGCAGTGTTGGCATTGTTCACTATCGGTTTTATTATATGAAACCGATAGTAAACTAAGAACAGGGGCTCATAACACAGTGTAAATCACTATCGGTTATGAACAATAAACCAATAGTATTGTTTAATTTCATATCGGTTTGGTACTTGAAACCGATAGTAAAATACAATATTATTGACATTAAAGGATTTCCCTTAGAACAATTACAGATGATCTCAGTACATCATTTTGCATTGTATTTTACTATTGGTTTTATGACAATAAACCAATAGTATATGTTAATTTCATATCGGTTTGGAAGTTGAAACCGATAGTAGAATACTGTTAAAATGATCTAAAGGGATTTCCTGAGAACAATTACAGTTGGGTCTCAGTACATCATTTTGCACTTGTAAAGACACCTGAAACCCCATGCAAATGACTTCCAATAATTTTGAAATAAATTAACAGTAAAGACCAATCATGGAATGAAAATTTGCAGTTTTCATATTGATTTGTGAAAAGAATCAATTATTGCTCAAATCAAGTATATACTCCAATTGAAATGAAAATTTGCATAAATGATTCTCAATGCATCACTTATGTTTTCCCAAAGAATTTTTGAAAAATGATTTGAAGAATTCTTCGATTAAAGATCCAAGTAATATACGTCACTTACATATTGCAAATTAGTCAAGAATGGTTGTCCACCCATAATCCTTCTTCGTGGTCGTCTTGCAGGTAACTTGTTTCGTCAATATCTTCGGTAGGGACAGATTGAAGAATTCCATCTAAAAATGGAGGTAGTTCGTCGAATTGATCATACTCTTCTTCATCCACAACGTCTTCGACCTGAACAATACGTCTCTTACTCTGAAGGACAACGTGCAACTTTGGGTTGGCCGGGTCAACGATGTAGAACACCTGTGTGGCTTGCTCAGCAAGTATAAATGGATCATTTTTGTGTGCAACTCTATTGAGATCGACAAGAGTAAACCCATAATTGTCGACTTTAACACCTCGAGGGATTTCGACCCATTGGCATCGAAACAGAGGAATCTTAAGTAATACATGATCGAGCTCCCATATTTCCTCAATAACACCGTAATATGAGTCGAGTGCCCTTACTGCCTTGGCATCCTCCGAAATAGCAAGTAGTGTCACTCCACTACATTGCATAGTACTCCTCTCGTCCTGAGTTCTTGTGTAAAATGAATAGCCGTTGATGTCATACCCCTGCCAAGTCCCTACAGTAAATCTAGGCCCTCTGGCCAACCATGTAACAACTTCATCTACGTCGCCCTCAGAAGCTTGCAGGACTCTATTTTCGATCCACCCAGCAAACTTCCTATTATGTTCTCTGGTGACCCAAATCTCTGGCTTCGAGGGATTCTATTTCCGTAACATTTCCTTGTGCTCGTGTATGTATGGCTCCACCCCCGTCATGTGCTGTAAGACCCAAAAATGGGCTTTTGCATACAGATCACTAGAGGGGACGACTGCTTTAAATCCAATCGTTCCAATGCCCTGAAGCCTGCCCTCATGCCAGGACGTAGGAACGCCAATTGGGTCAACCCCGGCCATATAGTTGGTGCAAAATTAGATCACCTCCTCAGCGGCATAACCTTCAATGATACTGCCCTCAGGCCGATGTCGATTCCTTACATATCCCTTCAAGATACCCATAAATCTCTCAAATGGATACATGTAGCGTAGGAACACGGGTCCACAAAACTTAATTTCTCTGACAAGGTGAACAATTAGATGGACCATAACATCAAAAAAGGATGGAGGGAAATACATCTCCAGCTGACAAAGAGTGGTAGTCACATCGCGTTGCAAATCGTCCAGTCCATCCAGATCAATTACCTGCAAGGACACAGTTGCAGCAAATATTCAGATCCAAAAAATCTGACAAGTTCCTTGAATGGAGCTAATTAACTTGCACGGAGTACACGCTTATGTACCTTGCCAGATATTGTGTTGAAGAAATAACATAGCTTTGTAATTGTCTCTCTGACTTTGACTGGGAGAATGCCTCTGATAGCAATGGGAAGCATTTGTGACATCAGTATATGACAATTATGGGACTTCATACCAACCAGTTTCAAGTCTTTCATGGACACAAGTTTTTTCAAGTTCGCAGAATACCCGCATGGAACTTTGACACCATGTAGGCACTGACAGAGTTCTGTTTTTTCTCTTTTTGACAAAGTATAGCAGGCCGGGGGGAGGTATGTCCGCTTTCCCTTCTCCAACGGTGCAAGCTCAGTCCTTATGCCCATGTCGAGCATGTCACGGCGAACGTTGATGCCATCTTTCGTCTGTCCTGGAATGTTTAACAACAAACCAGTCAAACTGTCACAAACATTTTTCTCTACGTGCATGACATCAATGCAATGTCGAACTTGTAAGTGCTCCCAATATGGCAGATCCCAAAGAATCGATCTCTTCTTCCAAACATTTTTTCCTGGAGGTTTAGAACATTTACCGAACTCAACTTTGATGTCCTTCACGCGCAAGTAAAGCTCCTTACCAGTCACAAACACTGGGGCTGATCCTTTCTCAGGCTTCCCATTGAATGACTTCCTCTTCTTACGGTAGGCGTGATGCATCGGAAGGAATCTGCAGTGACCCATGTACACTGTTTTTCTGCAGTTCGATAACCACATGCTTTCAGTTTCATCCAGGCAAATAGGACAAGCCTTACCTCCTTTCGTACTATACCCCGACAAATTTTCATAGGCCGGGAAATCATTTATGGTACAAAATATCATGGCCCGCAACATGAAATTCTCTCGCTTATGTGCATCCCACACCCGCACCCCTTCGCTCCACAATTTATGTAAGTCCTCGACTAACGGTGATAGAAACACGTCAATATCATTCCCGGGTTGTCTGGGTCCTGAAATTAGTAACGACATCATGATGTACTTGCGCTTCATACATAACCAAGGAGGAAGATTGTAGATGCATAAAAGAACCGGCCAAGTGCTATGTCGACTGCTCATATTTCCATGTGGATTCATACCATCCGTACTCAGCCCAAACCTTATATTCCTTACTTCGCCGCCAAACTCACCGAATGTTATGTTAATGTTTCTCCATTGAATGGAATCAGCTGGATGTCTTAGTTTTCCGTCTTGTTTCCGACCTTCAACATGCCAACGCAAGTACTTCGCATCTTTCGGATTTGCAAACAACCGTTTCAATCTAGGAATCACAGGCAAATACCACACAGTTTTGGCCGGAGGCCCTTTCTTTACCTCATCACATCCATTGTGATAAATTATGTCCTCATGCTTATACCGCGATGCGCCGCATCTTGGACAAACATGCAAATCCTCGTACTCATTACGGTACAGAACACAATCATTTGGGCATGCATGTATTCTTTCGATTTCCATTCCCAACGAACACAATAGTTTTTTGGCCTGGTAAACCGATCTTGGCAACTCATTTCCCTCTGGAAGCATGTCCGCTAACAGATCCAATAGAGCCGTGAAACTCTTATCGCTCCAACCGTTGCTTGCCTTCAAGTTATATAATCTCAACACAGAAGACAACTTTGTAAATTTTGCACATCCGGGGAACAAAGGCTTCTCAGAATCAACAATTAATTTATCAAATTTAGCTAAATCGTTTTCGCTGTATTCTTCTTCTACATCACGTAACATTTCATCTAAATTGTCGTCATCTACATGGACTTCCGAATGAACATTACCAATGTTCTGATCATGATCATCATTACTGCAATCCAATTCTGGGTGGTGCTGACTGGTAGCGGTGCTCGTTTCCTCAAGATCTTCACCATGCCATATCCAACGGGTATAGCGTGCGTTAAAACCACGACGAATCAAATGACTCCTAATCTGATCAGCGTTGCCGAACCTTTTTAAGTTCATACAATCTATACAAGGACAATGCATATCTTTCTCTCCCTTCTTCGCCTTTTCTTGCTCAGCAAATTTAATAAACCCATTCATGTGGGACCCTCATTTGAGGAATCCGGTGGCAACTGCCTAGGTGGGTTGCACTCAGAAAAGGTACATTGCAGCTCACAACAACAAGATGCATTATATAAAAATGCGAGTAATTAAAAACAAGTGCTGATCACAAGGACCAACATTACAATAACTTAGTGCCAAAATGACGCATTTAAATGTTGATACAAATTAGGGAGTTTTCGACACAAAGGTCGGCACAAAATGAAACAACGATAATAAGCAAAAGGACTTCATCAGTCTTCTTCTTCTGCAGCAGCGGTGTACGGGCCTTCTCCACATCTGACTCCACCTTGGTGCATAACCCTCTATCAAGCTTGGTCTTCAGTTTCTTCTTCTTGTTCCATATTGGGTTCAAGACCGTAAGATTCAGGGTCGACGAATCCTTCTTCTAAATTCGTTTGTAAAAGCAAGGGTGAGCACATTGTCCACATGGTGCTCAACAAGTCCCAAATAAGAATGCAAGTATATATAGATGAGGGGGAAATCTCTCACAGAATAGCTCTTTGGCTTTGTATATGTATATAGGATAGATTTTCACTTGGTTTTTGGAGAAAAGACTTTTATTTTCAAAAGCGGTGCTTTTAAAATCCTAAGCTAAATTCTCAGAAAATGTTGTGTGTGGCGGTCTTTCATGAGTCACCACTTTATTCTGATTTTGTGAAAACTTTCCAAAAGCTACTTGTGCTGCATCGACGTGAATAGAATTCACAGCGCGCAGACTCCATAACCTGGGAGCTCAGAGTATCCGATACTTTTTAAACTTTGCAAAGGTGTACCACCTTAATCCACCGATCATTCGGCTTTCAAGTCGGTACCTCTCCATGCGACTCTTACGCATGTGACAAGGCCGAGATGACACAACAATTTACAGTCCTAGCATTAACTATTCCCTGCCCGGTAAATAGACAGTCAAGTTTCAAGTACCGTTGTGGGTCCTCCCCACTGCCTTACTTCCTAGCCTGGGTCTATGTTCTCGCAAGACACATAGCCTCTCTTGATTACAGTCGCGCACGACTTAATCTGGCATAGGGCGTCTTTCTTCTTTCCACCTTTTCCTCTCATGATTTTTCTGAACTCACATCACTCATGGCCTTCTGTGGCCCACCAGTTCTCGCAAGACACTGGATCGACAACCATTGCAGGGAAAAGCTAATACTAAAGAAAGCTACTAAGTTGCGCCCGTCCCATAAACAGGCAAGTGGTTGGTACGTTTTTCATGCCGCATAGAAGCACAACACAAGGTTCTAGTCCTTATGAATCTTTAGTGAGGAGTCTTTCACATTCCCAGTGCGCACACAGCACCATCCTATCAAACCATCCTCACTATCGATTCCAATCACATTTTCTTTCACAAAAGGGTTTTGAATATACTTTTCTCATATGTGACCATTCAACATTTATCATATTATCTTGAGCATAGTATAGCCTAAGCATGATATTCTAGGGTGACAAGGGTGCAGGGATATTCAATATCAAAAGGGGCTTTACAATCTTTTAGGTCATATCTAATCACTTTATTGAAACATAGTTCTTATTTGAACTTAAGGCATGCATATACTTGAAAACAGTTAACATATTTCATTTCAAAATATTAGGCTAGACATGATCAAGGGTTTGAGACTTGCCTTGCAGTGATGGGTCTAGCTGCTCAGATGAATCCTTGAAGATCTCCTCGGTTCCTTCAACGTCTGATTCCACGGCGGATACAAACAACACATACACACTATATAAGCATACAAGTACTAGAAAATAATACGTAAATACATCATGCATGCAGGGGTAAGGGTTTGGACAAGGTCACTTGATATTGGTCGAAGAGATGGGCTCAAAAGGACTTGAATGTCGAGGGGCTGACATTCGGCTCATGGCTTGACATTGCCCTAAATTGGTCCTAGGTCTGTTTTCTGGAGATGTGATAGTAGGGAATATTGTAGAGCATGGTTCAAAAGGCTTAGTGGACAAAGTGGCATTTCAATTGCTCAAATGTAACAAGTCTAAATCATATAATGCCACTGGTGGACATGCACTGACATAGTGCTAGACATGGCCAGAAACTAGGGCATTGGATAACTTTTGACTCAGGACTCCAATTGATGCACAACTTTGTCTGGGGTTTAGGCATTGATAACAGCTACAAAACTCTCAACAGGCTCAAGGGCAGAAGGTGGCCAGAAGGTGGCCAAATCCGGTGAGCAAACACGGTGGCCTGGACATGAACTGAACCACTGAACAGCAATCTTGGCATGATCATAACTTTTGATCCAGGTCGATTCAGGGTTCGGGCTAGTAGACAATATTGCTCAGGGTACAGAGATCTATCTAAGGGGCAAAGTGTGCGGGGCTAGATCGGCCGGGGAGAAATTCCGACGACCGGCGCTGGAGAAGACGACTCCTAAATTGGGCGTTTTCGATTTAAAGAGTTTGAAGTCGATTCATTGCTCAGGGAGTGAGAGGGTGAGGTGAGGGGGCTATTTGTAGGGTTAATTCGGCCGGAGAATGGCCGGAGAAGCTTGGCGACGAGGACCAGTTCACTGGTGGCGCGCAAATTACAGAAAGGTTATGATCGTTGCTCGATTTTGAAATCTAAGTTTGTAGGCTTGCTCAAAGGGGTGTACTGAACAATTTTCATCACTGGCACAAGGATTAATTCGGATAGAATCGGCCAGCATTGAGGAAACAGGGCATTTGGGATTTTCCGACGATCACCGGCGTTAGGGTTCGCCAGGGGCCAATTAGATGCTATGGTACGAAGAGAGGGATGAAGGGAGCTTACTGGTGGCGTTGGTTTGGAGAAAGAAGCTTTGGGCGAAGCTGGCGCCGTGAGCTTCAGGAACTGCTCGCCGGGGAAGAAGATCTTCGCGGCGGCGCTGGAGAACTCAGCTGCTCTCTGGTGGTGGAGGCTAAGGCTTACAAATGCGGGTGGTGTGAAGAGATGCTGGGCAAAGGGGGGGCTTTATATAGCCGCGGGATTGAGCTCTCGGGAGCTGTAGCAATCACTGGGGAGATTTTTCTTCTGGCGCTGGGGCGGTCATCGAGGTACTCCGGGACATGGCGGGGCTCTGCCAGAGGCGGAGCATCGCGCGAATTCGGGTTTTCGTCAGGAAGGCGAGATGATAATCTCCGGGATGGCAGCCATGTGGCGTGGAGCTCCTGACAACAGCAGGCACGCGCGCGCGCGGGGAAGAACACGGCACAGCGCGGTGAACTGCTTCCACGGTGGCGATACAGCTGTGCGCGGTGAAGGCTACGTGGCTAAGAAGGTGGCAGCGCGAGGAACTTCGCCGGCGGCGAGTTCAACGGCGAGGCAAAATGGCGGGCGCTGGTTGAACGAACGCTGGTCGCGGTCGTGCACGCGGTCTCCTGGTCGTGGTCGAAGAAAAGGCCAGGGGCTTGTTTGCGAGGTTTTGGACTGAAATGTGACGATTTGGACTGAACTGTGAAGGTTTTGGCTCGGGAATTTGGGCCTACTTGCAATTCTGAAGAACTGAAGGGCTGATTTGAATTCTGACTTTGCAGATGAGTGCTACTAAATGTCTTAGACTCATCCAGCAGGAAGAATGGTGAAATCCGATAAGATCTGGTGGTTTTGGCATAAATCGAAAACATGGTAATTAGGGTAAACATGGTAATTAGGGTTTGAAACTTTTGTCGAGGCTGAAACTAGGGTTTCGGTCGAGATTCTGGAATTCTTCCAGAAGGGAAAAATGTTCAGAAAAATGAAAGAAAGGTAATCACTTGATCAGAATCTGGATTTGGAGATGATCTGGGACTTTTAGCCTTTTTGGGTTTTCTAAAAGGACTAAACTAAAGCACTTTTGGACTGAAATGTAAAAATGATCTGGGAGATGAAGTTTAGCTGCCAACTTTTAGGTTAAGGTAGTGGCATACCTAAGATCAAGATAGGGTTGAGACAATAGGGATTCCAAAGAAGATATGCTGACTCGCAAGCAGAAAAGATAACCAAAAATAGGGATGTTACAATTCACACCCTCCAAATACTCAACAGTATTACATTTTATTCCATACATCCAATATTCTCGGTCCATCTACAATTATTTCACAAAATTGACAAATTGAAATAAATAATTAATGACTCAGGGCATGCATATATGCATGAAACATAATTAGCTAGGCCATATGTGTATACAGCTGCTTAATTACATTAAATGGATTTGCATATATGAAACCATAATTAACTTGATGCATTAATTGGAAGAGCCAGCTAGCTAGCTGCTTAACTCCAGCAAGCTATAGCTAGTTTGGAGCTACATGTATCTAATTTAATGAATTGCAAGTAGAGAGAGAGAGGGAGAGTCTGAAAGAGTGATCGAGAGAGAGAGAGAGGTGATGAGAAGATGACAATACCGAGGGGGATGGAATTATGATCAACCTCTCAGCTAGCTTCTCCAGATCACCCTAGCTTGGAGCGTAGATGCACATACGGTAGAAATGATTCCAACATGCAGAGCGCAGAGAAGGGGTCGACCTAATTAAGTTGTACAATTTTACTATCGGTTCAAAAACACAAACCGATAGTAAAATAAGGTCCCCACTGTCACAACAATTATTTATACGACGTCATTTTACTATCGGTTTTTTTATATAACCGATAGTAAACTTTACTCTATTATATCGGTTATTTCAGTAAAAACGATAGTAAAAAGTCAGTAATTTCACTATCAGTTACGAGAGAAAAACTGATAGTACTATTTAATATATTATATCGGTTGGTAAAGTATGAACGGATAGTACAAAGTGCATAATTTTACTATCAGTTACGAATGAAAAACCGATAGTACTATTTAATATATTATATCGGTTTGTACAGTACTAACCGATAGTATAATATGAGTAATTTTACTATCAGTTACGAATGGAAAACCGATAGTACTATTTCATATATTATATCGGTTTGGACAGTAATGACCGATAGTAAAAAATGTTTGCGTTTCACTAACGGTGTACCAGTGTATAACCGATAGTAAAAAGCCTCTTCTTCGCCGCTGTCGTCCTATTCTATCGGATTTTTCCTAGATTGCTTATAACCGTTAGAAGATATGGGTTAGTGGAATGCATTTCTATAGTAGTGTGAACACTTGGAACATCCTTCGATTATGACTTCGGTCGGGGATGATCCGGTAACAGTCTACTTTACCAACCTCGGACAGGAACAGGATTGGACTCATCCATTGAGAGTCTATCTTGAACATGGGACCTTGCCCAAGGATGAAACCGAAAGCGATCGGTTGATTCGAAAAGCGTGTCTATACAAACTCATTGAAGGAGTTTTGTATAGGAAGGGTACCCAGGGAGTATTCGTGCGTAGCATATCTCAGGAAAGAGGTAAATCCCTCTTGAGAGAGATTCATGACGGTGTATGCGGTGCGCACGCGTCATATCGTACACTGGTCGGAAAAGCTTTTTGACAAGGATTCTACTGGCCTTCGGCACTCGATGATGCCAAGAATATGGTCAAGATGTGTCGTCAGTGTCAGTTTCATGCGAGACAGGTTCACCAACCTGCCTATGCGTTGCAAACCATTCCCCTTGCATGGCCTTTTGCGGTCTGGGGGATGGATATTGTCGGTCCTATGCCACAAGCGGTCAATGGACACAAGTTCTTGTTCGTAGCCATTGATACGTTTACAAGGTGGATTGAAGCCGAACCGGTACGCAATATTACCGCTGCTGCAGCACAAAAGTTCTTCCATAAGAACTTTTGTTGCTTGATTTGGTGTTCTGAATCGTCTCATTACGGATAACGGTTCTCAGTTTGCTAGTGGTCTTTTTCTGGATTACTGCGATCAGATTGGAACCAAGGTGTGCTTTGCTTCTGTGGCTCATCCGCAGAGCAATGGTGCCGTGGAACGTGCCAACAGGCAGATATTTCAGGGCATCAAGAAACGTGTCTTTGATCGCCTTAAGACTCGCTCAGGGGCTTGGGCGGATGAGCTCTACACCGTTCTATGGGCACTACGAACTACTTCTAGTCGAGCCACCGGTGAGACGCCTTTCCATCTGGTCTATGGGGCTGAGGCCGTGTTACCTATGGAAATTAGTATTGGATCTGTTCAGACAGATCAATTTGAACAAGTTGACCAGACCGAACAGCGATCGCAAGATCTCATCCTCCTAGAAGAAAAGCGTGATCGTGCTTTGATCAAGTCTGCAGTTTACTTGCAAGCTTTGCGCAAGTACTATAACAAAAGGGTGCGACCACGTAGTCTTCACGTGGGCGATCTGGTCTTACGTAAAATACAAGACCAATCCAATCGCAACAAATTCTCCCCAAAGTGGGAAGGCCCTTATACTGTTGTTTCGGTGCCGTGACCAGGATCAGCTCGGTTAGCAATGGAGGATGGTCGAATCTTATCCAATACCTGGAACATCGATCAACTACGCAAGTTTTACATGTAAGTATCCAATCCCTTTTCCTTTTCAATTAGCATAGTTTAATAAAACGAGTGCTTCTTTGTTGTTTCATATGTCGAATATTTCCTTTTATGCCCATGTGTTACGAATTGGGCTCGGGGGCTGGTCGCCGGTGGTTATATCACCATAATGCCTTAATTGGGTTCGCTGGCCGATCTCATGACCACTTCCAGACAAGACACTCCTCAATAAGCCATTTCTCAACGCACACGGGGCTTACTGGCATGTCCTTGGTCATCAGAGTGGCTGCCGGTTTGCAAAAAGGTTGGGCATTGCGTCGAATATAATTGCTGGCTTGGTCGAATGTCCCTGATCGTTACACCCATATTTTTCCTGTGCTTATAATACTAAGTCTTCAGTATATATAATCACAGGCGGGGGCTAGGGGTATATGGTTACAGTATGAAACAAAAAGAAGTGCTTTCTTTCGAAACAAAACCAAAAAATGCGTGCATTGCATTCTATAAACTGTATCTGTACAGGTATAAGGATTTACATAATGCCAAGCTCGATCAAGAGTTTATCTACAAGAGGTCTGACTTCCTCCATGATAACCTCAAGTTGGTCTTCACTCTCGATCTCTACCTCTCCTACCAATGGGTTTAGATCCAGGTCTGGGCCATGGTGGAGACGGAATCGGCAGAGAATGGCAGAGGCGGCTGATCAGACTCTTGTTTTGATCGCCTCTTGTTGTCGCCTAGTGTCTTTAGGAAGATACTCAAGAAGTGATTCCACTTGGGTTGCGACCAATTTGGACCAGTCACTAAGGCTGAGGTCGTCCTTCACGGTTTCGACCACATCAGCCCTTAGTAGACTGGCCACCATCTTTAGTTTTTCAAAGATGTCTAGTTGAGCCCTGCCGCAGGTTGAGAGGGATGTGCTTAAATCTTTGTTCTCCCTGCGGACAGAATCGATGGTCGCCTGGAGGTCTTCTTTCTCTTGACCAAGCTGGCTTATTTGATTGACTTGCGTTGCAGTAAGAAGGTCGTTACAAGCAATCCGAGCGACGAAAATAATTCGCTCTGGTCGGAAATTGACTTACATGAGAGTTGCGATCGTAGTTTGCTGAGTTCGGCCTCTAGATATGAAATTGTGGTGGCCGCCCTGAGATCATGGTTTTCCCGGTCAGCAAGGCTCTTCGTCAGGAAGGCATTCTCTCTATAACAAAAGAGATGATTGTTATGACGGGTCTATGATCGGGCAAACCAAAGAACATCTTCTTTACTCCTACAAGCGATCCTTTTCCTCTTGCATGGCCTCGATGCTATCCACCATAGCTGTCGATCTGGTCGCCATGCGAGTCAATTCCTATGACATGGAGGGAAACCAGTTGCAGAATCTGAGTAATTCTATGCTAAATTCAGATACCATGAGGGGTGTTCGACATACCTCAGTGTATTCCCGAAATGACCTGTTCTTCGGGATGGTTGGAGGCCGAGTTGATGGACTCGCCTTATCCCGGGTGGGAGCAGCAGATGAATGTTCCTGCTGAGCTTCACTTCTTGCCTGGGTCACAGATTTCAATACCTGCGATTGGGTCTCCGTGTCAAACTCATCCACAACGGCCCGGACGACTTCCTGGACCGGAGGGATAGAACTTTCTTCACCAGAGACTCTAGCGCCAGAGGGAACTTCGACCCTCACCAAGGCTGTTGGGAGGTTTGGGGCTGAATCTCTACGCCTAAGCAAGAAAAGAAACCGTCAGTTTCACGGATGATTGCCACGGTCCAATCCTGCATAAACAAGAAAGAATTCTTACCTTAGTTGAAATCCCATCAGCTTTTGGGATTTCGAAGATGGCTCCCCAAGGAAAAGAGGACAATCATCGTCCGTCCTGGTCTTCCTCTTTGTGAACAAGACTTTGTCCTTTCCTCCCTGTGTGTACCAACCTATAAGCCCACACATGAGGAATGATGAAAATCTAAGTGGTAAGAATTTTTACCGGGGTAACCTGCTCGATCGGCAAGGATGCATCCGATGGTCTGGATGTCTCGTGAACCACCGGTGCTGGCATCTCATCCGTGACCATAAGATTGGGAGTGGTCGTGGGATCTTTCTTTGTTTCCGCCCTTGTCGCCAGGAGCGAAGAACTCACCTCCCTAGGACTAATAAGAGTCGTAGGAGGAATTTCTTCTTCCTGTACAAGCGTGGCTTTATGAACACGCACACAGATGAATTGTAACACTCAAGACTGCGAGGAATCTTACTGCGGTCGTCCCTTCGACCAAGGGGGGAGAAGTTATAGACCCTGAAGCCTCCAGGGCTTCGGGAGCAGAGGTCTCACCCGCGACCACGAGATTCTCGGTGGCCGCGGGGTCCGCAGTCGCTGTCTCTGTCTCTGCGGGCCGATACAGTACCTCGCCGACTTGAGGAGTAGTTGCCTTCCTCTTCCGGCGAACCAGAGGAATGTTGTCTTCCTCCTCCTCGCTTCCTTCACCCTGTACGACGAAGAAGTAATTCCAGTTCGCCCCTAGGGTAACACGAGGCACATGATATCTTACCGTAGTCTTCTTCACGGTAAGGGGAGTTCTATGCGAGGAGCCTTCCCCGAGAAATTTCTTGGATTTCTTGGGGGCGGGTTCCCCCGCTCTGGGTCTTGAAGAGATTTTCTTCACTCTCTTCATCGTCGGCTTCCCCAGGAAACCGACGCTTTCACCTGGATACGTCGCCTCGGCGAATTTCCCCAAAAGCTATGCCGTTCCAGTGCCTTTGTTAGTACAAGACACACATATGACTTATAGACAGAACATAACGAGAGATGACATACCTTTCGACGTTCTTGTCTAAGGTTGTCACCGGCATTGATCAAGCTTTGGGGGCCAGGCGATCCCTTGGTTCCCTCCACTTCGGCACTATATACCTTGAGGAGGTAGTTTGTCCGCTTCTCGATTTCGGACGAAGGCAAAACTGTGTCATCAGCTGACCAGTTAGCAAATATGAAAGAAAAGTATAAGACTTCGTTGGCTAAGTCACATACCATTGTTATAGTCCAAGGTGCTGTCCGCCATGGACTGTATCTCCCAAGATGGATGAGCCCTTTCGCGCAGGGGGCTCACCCAATTCTTCACGAAGTCGCGAATGACATCGTGAGCTGTTAGTCCCTACTGGACTAAGTGAAGAATCACCTCGGCTTGCTTCTTTTTCTCTGCATTCAGAACAGGGAGGGAATCCAACTCGCTGGACTTCTCTGGCCGCGAGTTCACAAACCACAAACCGCTCTCTAATGGAGGGGTGCAGTAGAACCATTTCTGGTACCACCCGTGCACGGAGTCTCGTAGGGGTGGGAAGGGATACCCTTTCTTCTCCCTTATCTAGAAATAAATGCATCCGGTGGCGTTGGCGCTCTTCGACCACGCCAAATAGTAGAAGCGTCGGAAGAGCCCCACACTGGGATACACTTTGACGAAGGCATTGCACAGGTGCTGGAAGATCGCCAGGATCAGGACAGCATTTTGGTGGAGATTTACCAATTCCAACCCATAGTGCTCCAAGATCCCCTTCAAGAACCGACTCTCAGGGAATCGGAACCCGCACCTCAGGTACTCTTCGAAAACCACCAACTCACCCTCTTGGACGATTGGGGTTTCTTGATCTTTCCCCACGGGTCGCCAGTTGATCAGCAATCTTGGGGGAAGGATCTCTTCCTTCTCCAGCACCATCAGGCTCTCCTCCATGTGATGAACTGATCGGCTCCAAGATGTCATTTTTGGAACAGATTGTGAGGGAAAGCTGGCGGCTTTGGGGGCGATGGAAGATGAAGAAAGAGGGTTTTGAGCGGCGGAAGTTCTAGGGCTGGAGGTTGGATGTGTGGCTTCCTCAAGAAGCTACCTGCTGCTTTTATAGGCCCGAGGAGACGTTCCACTGAGGATAACATTCCATTGAATATTCTATTCATTTCCCATAATGTATGTTTTCTCTGGTAAACCCGTTATGCGTTCCCTACACCGAATCCGAAACAAAAGGTCTTCTTTGTTTCGAATTTGATGATTAAAGATGGGCACAAAAATGTGAAAAGTTTTACAAAGGATTTTCGGACGACATTTTCCTTCATGTTTCTTGTAAACTTTCACAAAGATATTCTATGATCCAATTGCTGGACATACGGATATTTTTCGATCAGATTGCTGTATTATCAGAATTATGTTTTTAATCGGACTCCAATTCTAGTCGAACTGGTGGTCTGATCGAATTTTGGTTCTGATTGCGGTAATTTTCCAGATCGAATTTCAGCTCTAACCGCGGCTTTAAATCTGATCGCAGTATCAGTACTAGTCGCGGTATAACATTTTAAATGCGTTTCTGGTCGTAATACTGGGACTTATCTGTGTATGAGTGGTCGTAAAAACACTACTTATGGCCACATTTTCACACAGAAATTATGAAGAATCTCCATGTTATGTAAGGTAAAAGAAATCTTTATTTCTGACAGTCTTTACATGCAAAAGGGATACCGGCGACTAGAGCGTCGACATGATCCGAGAGGAGTTTACAAAGTTTTCCTAGGGACATGTTGTCGTCAGTAGGATCTACACTGACGACCCCAAGGGAACTAGCAACTACTCTAAGTCTATCTACATCATCCCTAACAAGAGACGCACTATTATTCCTAATCAAATCGGAGAGTTCTCGCTGCTGTCGAGCATAGTCCCTCTCCAGGCGGAATTGGTGTGCCTCTTCACGGGATCTTTCAAAACAATCTGCCAGGTGCAGAATTACCGAAGACATCTCTTCAGTCTTCTTCTCCAGGGCCTCTTTTTCCCCTTGGAGAGTCTGTTCGAGGGGAGGAGGTTGAACTTCAGCAGGCTGGTTGCTGGGGGCTCCAATGATTTTTGTCTCCTACATTTGCAGATGTTAGTTTTACTGACTATAACGACAAGCAAAGGGAGATGGAAGTAATTACCAATCCTCACAAGTGACAGGTTGAAGTACTTCCCCCAGAAAGTAGTTCACCCGATAAAAACCGAGGATCATCAGATGGTAGAAGTGCAACTTTCCCACCAGAAGATTGCTTCCCCAACACAAGTTGAGGACCATCTGGTCGTGGAAGTATAGCTTGCCAACCAGAAAATTGATCACCCGAACAAAAACAGGGATCATTGGGATGAAATGGAGAAAGCTGAGAAGAACGTCCCTCCAAAGGTGGAGATGAAGGTTCGGCCTGCCGAGGTGCATGAACAGGAAGAACTACGGGAACTAAAGGAAGAGAGAGCAATGATGCATCTTTCACCTTTGTTCTGCTGGAGGATCCCTCGTCGACCTTGGGTTTCTTCCTTGAAGGAGACAGATCTTTGGACATCTGTGAATCCTGCTCGAATTCAAGTGAAACTTCTTCTTCATCGCTCTCAATCTCGATGATATTTTGGTCTGTCATCGGGAAGTGTATAGAAGAGAAGAGAAGATGGCTTTGAAAGAAAACTTAGCCGGGAGAAAAGTTGTGAAGTTTTGAAGTTCAGAGGCTTCGGTATTTATAGCCGCCGGGGTGACGGTTCAGCTTCCGAACGCCTCGAGTTTTTAAAGCATTTACAATTTTTCCTCGGGTTAAAAATGTTTCCTACGACGCCATCATTACCCGTCACATATTACCCAGAGTTCATCTCGGGGAACCAACCGCCACACTTAGTGCGCCACTAAGTGGGGGATTTGAAGCATCGGGTTAAGTATCCGATGTAGGTCTTGAAATTTGAAGCAAACATGTCCCTTCGTTCTCTTCAAATTTTGGGCTAGCTGACGAGGATTGATACCCGAGCTAGATCAAATAAATACATGACTGGTTTAGGACAGATTCGAACCAGACAAGTGTCTGTTGATACGAACTCAAGTTACTTCAAGAAGCACAGGCATGTGGTCACAGGTTTTACGCGATCAGACCATAGACAGTGCGCGATCAGAAGTTCATATGCCATACGTGAATAGAAGACCGCAGATGGTGCACGGCCAGGTATTAACAAGCAACGCGCGGTCAGAACACCTTCGACCAGGGGATGCGGGATTATTCTATCCCTACAACAGGGATATCCCGAGTATCCCGAAGATCCTTCCACGCATGGAAACAACCGTCAGGAGGTTAATACGTGCGGTTATCCATGAATAACACGTGTTAAACTTGCGTGGAGGTTAAAGGCAGTTGCGAAAACTGCATCCGAGCAACTGTTCGATGCTGTTATGCCTTGGCACCCTTTCGACCAGTATAAAAGGGTAAGCCAACGCATCAGAGGAGGAGATCGAGAGATCAAGCAATTGAAACACCCAGAGGATCAGAAGACAGTAGTCTAAGTTACATAGCTTTCACAAGCCTTCCAGGCATTGTCTTGTATAAGCACATAGGAAAAAATCTTCGCCTGTGAAGATCTTTTCCATAACTTTGTAACTCTTTCTACCACATATAGTGAAATCCCAACAGGACGTAGGGCTATTACTCCCACCATCGAGGGCCCGAACCTGTATAAATCTCTCTGTGCTCTAGTTATCTTTGATTCATCATACCTTCCCGGAGAGGCACCCTGAAATGTCTCACAACCTACAAATTTTGCATAAGTTTGACTAAGGACCCCGAGTCCGAATCGTCAACAAGTTAGTTATATGAGTCTAATACGTTTAGGTTACTGAGTCTGATACGTACTCATATGATGGGACTATAAATACCTTCTAATGGGTCTAGTTTAGATCATTGAATATTATTACTGCCTTGGATCATATATCCAGCTTATAGTTCCTTCGACGTAGGCAAGTGTGTCTAATGTTCGACTGGTAAAGCCCTCTGTGAAATAATGAGTTGTACAATTGCTTTGAGCTGTGTTATCGATCATCCTTTGGGTTTCGGTACTTCCGAATAAGATCCCGTTATTCCGTATATTAGTATCTGGGTGAGCCTAGTGAGAAAACCAAGGCTAAGTCTCAAACGGATCAAGTTGGTATCATAGCAACTTTCCTATCCTGTGGATGGTGAAGACTCACCAGGGTTACAAAACTTCCGGTGAAACTTTAGGCGATCAATTTACGGTTCCTACAGCCGCGTCTCCGACAATGTCTGACGATACCTCCGTTCAAGCTAACCTAGCCGAACAAGTGGCTAAGCTCTCCATCGACATGGAAACCATGCTTGCTTGGATTAATCCGCAGGCCATGATTGTACCTCCTGAAGTAAGGAAGCTTATGGGTGTGAAGACTGGTGAAGACTTGCACAGGGCAGACGAAGATGAAGACGAATGCGACCGCAAAACCGACGACCTCGCCAACACCTCCTTAGTTGTCGGATCTTTTAAGGTCGATGCTAAGATTGATATACCCATATATGATGGGGTGATCGATGCCAAGAAACTGGATTCTTTGATCGACCAGCTTGAGACCTACTTTGACCTGAAAGGGTTTAGTAGCACTCAAAAGGTGAAGTTTGCACCTTTGAAGATGAAGGAGAGATGTTGGCATAGATTGTACCAACAGCGCGACCAGACCATCCAAGACTATACTACGGAGTTCCGGAGACAAGCAATGGTCATCCGCATATCGCTATTCGATCCTCAGGTATTTTTGAAATACAAGTCTGGACATCAGAAATCGATTAGTACTGAGCTAAGTCTGTTCGGCATCCAAGACATTGCGACCGTGAGCACAACTGCTATGGCAATCAAAAAGAAGAACAAATCCCACGGCGACAAAGGCATGAAGGACAGTGCGACCTCGACAAAAAGAAAACTGAGTCCGAAGAAAAACGCTTCGAAGCCGGGCACGGGTACTTTTTGTGACCATTGTCAAGTCGTAGGACACACCAAAGATAAATGCTACAAGTTTCATCCTGAACTTCGACCAAAGAAAAACGGACCAGGGAAAAGAATAGCCATAGCTACTGCGACTTCACCCGACGAAGAGGTTGTCCAAGTGAATTCGGTTGATGAGGCAGATACGACCTTGTCTCTGATGGCAATGCCGAAGGAGAAGCTTTCGGATGCACTGAACGACCATCACCCAACGGAGGACTTGTTTAGCATCAACATCTAGGTGAAGCACGAAGTGGTCGTAGCGATATTCGATTACAAAAGTCAGAAGAATCTGGTCTCCGCTGGATTGGTTCGGCGACTTGGTTTGAAGACAACCACACACCCGCGACCATATCCGTTGGGTTGGTTTACATCCGACATGAACCAACAGATTACGAGTCAGTGTGTGCTGAAGTTGCAATCTCTGCATGGTATATCGGTGAGGTGCAATGTGATGTTCTCCCTATCAATATCTGTCAGGTGATCTTTGGGAGTCCGTATCTATATGATCAAGACGCTCACTTCCATCGGCGTGTGAAAGATTATGACCTCACCAAAGACAGAGTTAAGTTTGTGATTAGTAGGGACATCCACGTCAACACTTCGAACTTGATTACCACAAATCAAGCAAAACAAATTGTCAATGCATATCACAAGCACGTGCTTGTCATATTTCGACTCATTGGTCAAGGTGGGGGTACTCGACTAGCGTTGTCGTTGGCATGCCGAGAGGATTCTGGTTGTTTGTCGGGACTGCCGGAGAAATACAGTGATTTGTTCGAGAGTACCCAGGGTCGTCCGCCGAAACGTCCAGCTAAGCACGAAATTCAGCTTGTGTCCGATGCGACACTACCCAATCTGAGTATGCATCGCAACTCAGTATTAGAGAATGAAGAGATCAAGAGACAACTTGGTGAGTTGTTGAACGATGGTGTCATTCAACCAAGTAGTTCACATTGTGGATCTCCTGTGGTGTTAGTGCCAAAGAAAGATGGGACTTGGCGTATGTGCATCGACTACCGAGCACTGAACAAGATCACCATCAAGAACCGGTACCCCCTCCCTCGTATTGACGACCTGCTAGACCAATTGAAGCATGCTGCTATCTTCTTGAAATTGGATCTAAAGTCAGGGAGAATACGTGGAAGACCGCGTTCAAGACGCGACAAGGGCTGTTCGAATGGCTGTTCATGCCGTTTGGTCTCTACAACGCTCCAGCAACTTTTATGCGTCTTATGAATGATGTATTGCGACAGTTCATCGGTGACTTTGTGATCATTTACCTTGACAACATACTGGTTTATAGTCGTTCATGGGATGAACACCTCATTCATGTCGAAAAGGTGTTCGAACAGCTTCGACGACATCGACTTCGCCTCAGCTGTAAGAAGTGTGAATTCGGCCAGCAAACTCTACTTTACTTGGGATTCATGGTCGGCAAAGGTACATTGCAAATCGACCCAGATAAGGTAAAAGTGATTCGCGAATGGCCATGACGCGAACAGTTACGGGCGTGCGTAGTTTATTGGGAGCTTGCCAATACCTTCGGAAGTTCATACGACACTTGTCAATTGTAGCTTCTCCGTTGCATGCATTAACCAGGATCGATCAAAAGTTCGAGTGGATAGGGAAACATGAGGGCACGTTTCTCTTGCTGAAGAGGAAGATCAGTGAGGCGCCTGTGTTACCTTTGCCAAATCTACACAAACCATTCAATCTATAAACCAATGCCTCAGGTTATGCGGTGGGCACAGTACTCACGCAAGAAGGTTGACCAGTGGCATATCACTCTAAGTTGTTCTAGGGAGCTCAGAAGAACTACCCGACGTACGGTAAGGAGTTGTGCGCACTGCATCAGGCCGTGAAATATTGGCGGTGTTACCTCATGGGTAAAGAGACTGTTGTCCACACCGACCACCAACCGTTGCAATATTTGCAAACTCAGTCCAAGCTACAGCAAGCTCGGCACCTAAAGTGGATGTCGTATCTGCAACAGTTTAATCTGGTGATTAAGTACAAGAAGGGCGTACACAACAAATTAGCAGACATGTTGTCGCGACCACCGGTTACGACCCTCTTCTTATCAGTGTTCATGTAGATCGAGCCCTCATGTCATGATGACTATGCCACTATGTACAGTGAAGACCCTGATTTTCAAACAACACTGACTGAGCTTGAAACAGGGAAACCTACGGAGTTTGTTCACCAAGAAGGACTCCTGTACAAGGGCAATTTACTTGGCATACCTCGTGGAGCAACTCGAATTCAATGGTTGCGAGAAGTGCACACATCGAAGGTAGCTAGTCACTTTGGGGTTACAAAGATGTTGCAAAATCTTCACCGACATGTGTTCTGGCCGCGTATGCAGCAGGATGTGGCTAGTTTTGTTCGAGGCTGGGGTCTCTGTAGCATCTCTAAACCAGCAAACCAAAAATTAGGTTTGTATACTCCTTTGCCAGTTCCATCACGACCATGGGAGAGCATATCCATGGATTTCTTGGGAGGATTGCCTAAAGCTCGATGTGGCAACGACAATCTCTTTGTGGTCGTTGATCGGTTCTCCAAAATGATTGTTCTTATACCCTGTCGAAAGACTATCACGGGAGAAGAAGCAGCTCAGTTATTCTTTCAACACGTTTGGACACACTTCGGATTGCTGACTTCTATTGTGTCTGATCGTGATACCCGGTTCCTTAGTCAGTTTTGGCGATCGCTCTGGACGATGATGGACACCAAGCTAAAGAGGAGTACGGCTTTTCATCCTTAAACTGATGGTCAAATCGAGGTGGTAAATCCCACAGTTGTTCATCTCTTGAGGGGTGTTAACTCTAAGCATTCGAAGACCTGGGATGAAAACATACCGTACTTACAGTTTGCTTTTAATCAAGCAGTGCATGGTTCGACTAGGAAGTCACCGTTTGAGGTCTATTTGGAATTTCTACCGCAGAGTCCATTCGACATGGAGTTTGTGATTCCTACCTCAGCACAGAACAACAAGGAAGCATCTGATTCGGATCGACCACAAAACTTCTTGGAAGGTATTCAATGGCTCCCCGAGAAGTTGAACAGAACTTGCTGTGAGCTCAACTCAAGTACAAGGCGCGACATGATCGGCACCAAGTTTTTTTTTGATGAAATGCAGTAGGCAAGAAGCCTACTACTAATTATATATTAAAGATAATAAGAGGTAGCATAGAACAAAAAGAAAGAAATAAAAGGAAAATTACAAATGATCAATCCAACTAAAAATTTGAAAGTGAATCCTTTGAGAAGATCTTTCTGCCACCAGCTTCATGTCCAGAATAAAGGTTTTTCTCCAATACGCAAGAGAAGGAGCAACATCTTGAAAGATTTGCATGTTACGACATTTCCAGATATTCCATAAGGCAACAATGATAACCTCCATGTAGAAGTCTTTAATGATTGCATTGACAGATTTGGAATTCCACATCTCATCTATCCAAGTAGAGTTTAATGACCAATTCAGACCGATTAAACTCTAGCATTGCTTGGCAAAGTAACAATCAAAGAACAACTGAGTTTGAGTTTCCAAGATCCCTCCAACACAGAGTTCACAATCCAAAGAAGAAATGTGAAAATTCTTTATAGCGAGCCTCTCTCTAGTGTTTAACCGGTCCCAGAGTAATATCCAAAAGAAGACTTTGAGTTTAATCATACCACTGTTTTTCCAACAACCTTTGAAAATAGGGTGAATATGACAATCCCCTATCAGTCTTTTATAGACAGTACTCGTTTGAAAAACAAGGAGTTGCTAGAAATCATATGCCAACAGTCATTAGTGGAAGAATCACCCAGGTGATCCGATTGCAAGGAAAGCAGTTGTTGATATTGTAGGAATGCTCTTTCTGAAAGAGGAAAATGAAAAAAGTTGTTACCCAAGTCCAAATTTCCGAATTGTTGAACTTTGAAACTTCTAGCTGAGAAAGAGAACAGTTTAGCCCATTTGTGAGCAAACAATTCTGAATTCCAAAGATCCTTCCAAAAATCGCAAGTATCTCCCATCCCAATTGTGCATATGGAAAGTCCTTTAAAAATGACTAATAATCGCAATAAATCTTTAGTTGATGCTCAATTCGAAGAAGGTGATATGGTATGGTTACATCTGAGTAAGGAGAGACTTAAAGGTGAAGGTAATAAACTCAAACCCATTCGTTATGGTCCTTTTCGGATTTTGGGGAAAGTGGGTTATAATGCTTGTCAGCTTGAGTTACCTCCATACATGGATATTTACTCGGTTGTCAATGTTGAGCACCTCAAACTCTTCAAGCCTTCAATGCTGGATGATGAGCCAGATACCATAGTACCATCTATTAAAGACTTGGTCTATTGACGAGACGAACCTCTACGCGAAGATGTGATTCTGGAGAAGAAGGTGACTACCACCCGCAGTGGCACAAAGGAGACTTTTCGAATCGGTCGGAAAGGTCAACGAGTACGTGCGGCAAAGTGGTACACCAGAGAACATGGATAAGCCTAATTTTCACATCTCCAGTTTGATCAAGAGGTCGCAACAGGGGTTGGCTCCTTCTCAACAAGGGAGTTATGATCTGGGAGGATCTTTAGGTCTAGTCGTGTACGGCTTCACGACCTTAACCGTGTTCGGAAAGGTTTCACGACCATGGATTGGTTTGCGACCATGAAAAGGAATTCGTTCTCTATTATGAATTGTAATCCGATCCGAATAGATATAACTAAGCTTATCTGTTTAGGGTTAGTTAGTTATATGAGTCTAATACGTTTATGTTACTGAGTCTAGTACGTACTCATACAATTGGACTATAAATACCTTGTAATAAGTCTAGTTTAGATCATCGAATATTATTAAAGCCTTGGATCATATATCCAGCTTATAGTTCCTTCAACGTAGGCAAGTGTGTCTAACGTTCGACGGGTAAAGCCCTCTTCGAAATAAAGAGTTGTGCAATTACTTTGAGCTGTATTTTCGATCATCCTTTGGGTTTTGGTACTTCCGAGTAAGATCCCGTTATTCTGTATATTAGTATCAGCGTGAGCCTAGTGCGAAAACCAAGGCTAGGTCTCAAACGGATCAGAACCTCCCCAACAGACTTACGTCTGGGGGGTGCCAACAGAACTAGGGTCCCCACTGGGACCTGAACATGTATAAATACTCGTGTCAATCTTTGTGATTGCTCAACGGGAGGTGACCGTCGCACGGTTAGCTCACGTTGCTGTACACGCACCATGCACGTCCGAAAACCTGTCGAGGTATTTCTAATACCAAGACAGTTGGCGCCGTGATGTTTCATTTCATGTTTAAGGGCATATTTTGTAAAACTGTTGTTTTTCTTTTTTTACCAAAGAAACTTTCAAAAATACAAAAACCAGTACTTCGTACCCTTTTTAAACTTCATGCATAATCTAACGGGGAGGGCGCGCTTCCTTGATGATTAATTTGACAAAGGGGGAGAAAAAGAATGCATTAAGAGTTGAGGGGGAGTTTTGCTTGTATCTATTTATTTCCTCACTCTTGTCCATCATCTTCATGATCATGTGTATTTATCCTTCTTCTATATTTTGGACCATGTTTTTGAGCTTCATTTTCTATATTCAAAATTCAAAGATATTAAATTCAAAATTATGAAGTCACTCATCAAGGGGTAGATTGTAAACCCCATGTGATTGTCTAATCTTAAGTGATGTATGTTTTGACAATGTTTTGAATTGTTTATGAGACATCTGCTTGTGTTCATTGATGTTGTCGTTATGTGTGAACAGTACTATATGATGGGTTTGTTTGGTTTTGGTGCATGTTGTAGGTATACCAGAGTTATAGTATACTTGCGGCAAGGATGGGCCATCGGAGTAGAGCTCAAGGAGGAGCCAGAGACTCGATTGGTCCGAGAGATGCCGGAGATACTAGAGACTTGCGGGAACGCTAAACATGACTTCCAATACCCAGATGTGGCGTTACACCAAGATTGTTGAAATAGCTCGAGCCAGTTGAAGTGTAGAGGTTGCTGATTGGGTCCAAAATGGGAGAGACTTCCCGGAATGTGGTGAGCTATTCAACATCGAGGTGGACACATTATGGCATTATGGCAAGCACAAATGGTGCTCATGATGCCCGAGGAATCACCAAGATGGTCTATGGACTCCGCGTGAAAGATTATGCAAAAGGTTATGCTTTCGAGCTAATTCTGCACTGATATAGACTTGTTTTAGAAAAGTGTAAACATAAAAGTTATAGAGCTTGAAGTTGTCATTCCAACGGATCCAAGAATGTCTAAATCCAAGTTTGGATGATGAAGTTATGACTGTTTTAGTGTCTGTTATTTATAAAATGCTGTAATTCAGAAAATTGTAAAAGAGATTGATTGAGAGTTGGCCTGAATTAGGCTTCGGGCCAAACCTCCATCAGCTGTTAGGATTAGTCCCACATGGGTTGTGGAGACTATCCTAGGTGTGGAATGAGTCTATATAAGAGGGGGATGCTATGGAGAGCTTCTCATCCTTTTGAGAGAGTTTTTGGTTATTGTGCTTAGCCTTTGAAACTTTTGTATTCTTGACCCTTTTCTTGGTTCTTGAATATTTTATGAGAAGTTAAATCTTCTCTCTCTTTCTTGATTGTTTAAATTTTGCATATGCTTGGTTAAATACTCACAATTGATAGTTTAAATATTTGCAATTTAAATACTCACAATTGGTTGTTTAAATACTCGTAATTGATTGTTAAAATACTTGCAATTGGTTGTTTAAATACTTGCAATTGATTGTTTAAATACTTGGCGTTGATTGTTTCTTGTTTCTTTTCATTTCTCCTTTTTTTATGGAGATTTTTGGATATCAAGAGAGGTGGTGCTATGATTGGGGATAGCTATATTTGAGATATCCGAACACTCGTAGCATCTTCATACCTTCTCTTCTTTCTTTAGCTTGTTTCTTGGGAATTTAGTTTGCAAAACCGATTCACCTACCTTCTCGGGTCGCTATCCTGGTCTTTCATGATGACCTCTTCGACACTTCACTGAGCAAGCTCATTGACATGCTTATATCAAATGAGGCTATGTCCAAGGAGAAGGACATATATTCCACCTCTGAGCATATCAAGAATGATGATTTCATTACAGAGGTTCAGGAGCTTTCTAGCAAGCTCAAAGATGTCATCGACTTGGTTCGTGTTATGCACCAACTTCGTGAGAAATCGGTACACGGGATTTCCGATCTTCAAGGCGTAGGATTCTTGGATAACATGGTGGAATTGTGACCCGACGACGAGGAAGCCAACCGTAGCCTGCTATCCGAACAATCGCTAGTCCACATGATCCGAGTGGATCTCAGGTCGAGTTGGAAAGGATTCGTGACTATGAAAAGGAGCGCGACCTTGGAAAGGATTTGATCTCTAGTAGAAATTGTAGTCCGATCCATATACATATAACTGAGTCCTATATATGTTTGGCATCTGATTGAGTATAGTCGAAGCCTGTCTATATTTCAATGAGAGCAATCAGCATCAGAGCGGATCTAGTCCAAAACTTGGTCTAGGTCTCAATCTGATCAAGTTGGTATCAAAGAAACTATCCTGTCCTATGGATGGTGAAGACTCGCCAGGGTTACAAAACCTCCAGCAGAACTCCAAGCGATAATTTGATGGTTCCTACAGTCGCGTCTCGGAAGATGTCTAATGATACTTCAATTCAAGCTAATCTAGCCGAACAAGTGGCTAAGCTCTCCACCGACATGGATACCATGCTTGCTTGGATTAAGTAGAAGACCAGGACTGTACCTTCTGAAGTTGATGCTTCAAAAGGCAAGGTTAAGGTTGTGAAGATTGGTGAAGGCTTGCGCAGGACAGACGAAGATGAAGACGGAGACAACCATAAGGCCGATGACCTCGCCTTACCTATCGGATCTTTTAAGGTCGACGCTAAGATCGACATTCCTATGTACAATGGGGTGATCGATGCTGAGAAATTGGATTCTTGGATCGATCAGCTTGAGACCTACTTTGAACTAAAAGGGTTCAGTAGCTCTCAAAAGGTGAAGTTCGCGCCTTTGAAGATGAAGGACCACGCCAAGACATGGTGGAAGGCCCTTGTCGCCAGTCGTGAAGCTGACAACCTTGCGTGGGGTCAATTCAAACGACTCCTGCGACAAGAATTCTACCCGATGGGTTACCTTGAGGAGAGATGGGATCGTCTGCACCAATTGTACCAACGGCGCGACCAATCTGTCTAGGACTATACTACGGAGTTCCGGAGACAAGCAATGGTCATTGGCATCTCGTTGTCTGATCCTCAGGTATTCTGGAAATACACGTCTAGACTTCAAAACTCGATCAGTGCTGAGTTAAGCCTATTTGGCGTCCAAGACATCGCAACCGCGAGCACAACTGCTATGGCAATCGAGAAGAAAAACAAACCCCGCAACGACAAGAACACAAAAGAGAATTTGACCTCGTCAAACGGAAAGTTGAGTTCGAAGAAGAGCACTCTGAAGTCTAGTATGAGCATCTCCTATGATCATTGTCACGTTGCTGGACATACAAAGGATAAGTGTTATAAGCTCCATCTTGAGCTTCGTTCAAAGAAGAATGAACCAAGGAAAAGAATAGCTACAGCTACTATGGCTCCACCCAAAGAAGGAGTTGTCTGAGAAACTTCGATTGATGAGGCGGATACGACTTTGTCTCTGATGGCAATGCCGAAGGAGAAAGTGTCAGATTCACCTGACGACCATCACTCAATGGAGGACTTGTTCACTATCAACATCCAGGTGAAGCACGAAGTGGTCGCAGCAATATTCTATCCCGGAAGTCAGAAGAATTTGGTTTCCGCTGGACTGGTTTACATCCCAGAAGTCCTTATGTGTATGATCGTGACACTCACTTCCATCGGCGAGCGTAAGAGTACGAGCTCACTAAAGATGGAGTTTGTTGGGGAAAATATCCGCCCAATCATTCCCGGAGATTAGTCCCGGGCGCCACATTTGGCTTGGGGACAAGGGCCCCAGTGACCCCGTCTCGGGCGCCGCCATTTACCCTGTGACAAGGGCCCCGATGATCCCGTCTCGGGCGCCGCCTCTGGCCCGTGGACCAGTGCCCCAGTGACCCTGTCCCGTGCATCGCCATTTGCCCGGGGACAAGGTGATCCCGTTCCGGGCGCCACCTCTGGCCCGGGGACAAGGGCCCGGTGACCCCGTCCCGGTCGCCGCCTTTTGCCCGGGGACAAGGGCCTTGGTACTGGGCGCCGCCTTTTGCCTCGGGAATCGGCAAGGACACTTGTCAAGCATCCAGCCCCCTTGGCCGGGAGAAGGACATTGATGCCCCTCGATCCAACGGCTGCTGCCGGGGTAGTCTAGTCTTTTTGCGTCTTTTGGGCCTATATATGCCCCTGTACCCCTCTCTTGTAACAGAGAACAATTCATTTGTATCAGTACACAAAAAAACAATTGGCGTGCTTTGGAGAGCTCTCCCCTCAAGAGAACTCCCCCAGCCGACTCAAGTCGGGAGCACGTCGACAGGACTAGGGTCTCCACTGAGACCTGAACCTGTATAAATCCCCGAGTCACTCTCTGTGCTTGCCCGACGGGAGGTGACTGGTAACGCGGTTAGCTCGCGTCATTGTTCGTTAGCTAGGATATTCCACAAAACCTGCCGTGATATTCGCAATACCATGACAGTTGGTGCCGTCCGGGCGGACTCGTGATGAATCGCCATGGCTCCCCCAAGAACGAGGGCCAAGGCCCTCTCCATTCCCGGTGGTGCTGGTCCCAGTGTGTCGCGCCCCGAAACTGGGACTACGACTACTCCTGTGGAGACCTAGCTCGCTGCAGCTAGTCCCATATAAGCATACCCTTGACTTCCCAGGATAAGTCAAGCACAGGAGTATATTACATTGCAACAGAGTAACTTACAAAATATTTAAGCAGTGTGGCCTGCTGGCCTTAATATTACATAAGGAGTTTACATTGCCTTCGCGGCATACATGGTTTAGCAAAATAACATCTACACAGCAGAAGATAGGTGACCCTCCCACAATGAGAAGTGGACGGCAGAACAACACACATAAGGATTCTGGCGGAACTGACACTCTGTAACGCCCTGAGTTAAGGGTGAAAAATTTTCTTTTTCTTCAATAGCATGCATGCATGTATCAGTAATAATAGCCAGATCAGTATCTATCCTAAACCCTAAAACCTCCAAAATCTATCCTATGACCTCAAATTAAGATCAGATTATTTAGATGTGATCTATTAGTTATCCTGAATCTAAAAGTCTTCAGAACCTAGATCCAATTCTATCTCTAACTCCCAGAATTATCAACTCCTTCTGTTTTCGAAAACAGAATTACCTTATATTACTTAAATACCCTAAGTTTCAGAATCCAGATTTAATCCGAATCTTGATCAAGTTCAGACCAGATTATTTCTGGAATATGATCATGGGTATGTCAATACCTTAATCTAAAAAGTTGACAGTCATATTTCACCATCTAGACTCTTTTCACAAATCAGTCCAAAAGTTATCGCAAATTAGTCCTTATCTGATATCTGAAAACCTAAAAAGACTAAAATCTCCAGATTAACTCTAAATTCAGAATTTCTTCAGCAGATCTTTCCTAATTGCTATTTGCCACAAGTTTCTCTTCTGTGCAGATATCAAAATCGAACCCTAAATGCCAGAATTCGAAATCGACAAAACTTAAATCTTGTTTTACCCTAATTTACCCTATTTTCAATTGTATCAAAAGCTATCCAAATGTGCCAAGTTTTATTTTCAATCCCTGCCAAATCATCTGTGGAATAAAGATTGCCAAAATAGCAGAATCAAATTCAGAACAAACCTTCCAGAATTCCAGATTTGCAATTCAGTCCAAAATTCAAGATTTGAAACTGCAGTTCAGTCCAAATTCGACCAGAGGACTTAGCTGTTTTCGACCAGGTCAACAGCAGCATTCGACCAGGGACCGCCGTGCTTGTGCGCTGTGGTTGCTCATCGCCGGTGAGGCTTCGCCTGCGCTCGTGACCGTGCATGCCGGTGCGCACGTGTCCCCACTCCAGCTAGTGCCGTGGCAAGGCCGCTGCTACGTCGACGACCAACGCTGCTCCCGCGCGCGATCAGCAGCAGCTTTGTCAGCAATCCATCGCCACGTAGCCTCGCCGCGCCAGTACTTGTCGCCACCGCTTGCTACAAGCTTTGCCAGGTCCCGATGAAGCGACATTGTGATCAGCTGAAGGCTTGTCGCCGTCGCATCACCGTTCTTCGCTGTGTCTTCGCCGCTGTTGCTCCAGCACGCAACCAGTCAAGTCACCAGCAGCCAATCTCTTCATTGTTTCCTCTTCGCATGCTTCACCTGCCTATTTGAGCATCCTTGTGCTCAGCAGCTCCCTCAAACCTCACTGGAAATCATCCACGTCTCAGATTTTCTGTCTTAGTCTTCTTCTCCGGCGAGACCAGTTCGAGGCCTCACGGTGACAGCCTCAACCGCAGCCTCAACCACCAAATTGACAGCACTAGTAAGTTCCACTCGCCTCCCTCATCGTGCTGTACCATCTAATTGGTTTACATTGCATCTAGTCGCCGGCGATCACCGGAAATGGCTGAAAATCAAAGATTGCCCTGTTCCGGCAATGCAGGCCGATTCAATTCGAATTAGCCCTCAAACCTGTGAAGCAAATCGATCAGTGAGCCAAATCAAGCAAGCCTGTGAAGTTGGATTTCGAATTTAAACAAGAATCGAAGCTTTTCCCTAAATCGAGCTTCACCAGAAAACCGGCGATCGTCGCCAGGCTTCTCCGGTGATCCTCCGGTCAATTTGATGTTACCAGAAGCTTCCCTATACCTCCTAGATACTCTCCAAGCAAGGAATTTAGTTCTCTCGGCCTGTAGCAGAAACCCCCAACTGGAAGTGTCTCTTCTCCGGCGACGATGATCGGAAAAGTGATTCCGGCCATTTCAGCCCTCGAAACCTTGTCATTTAGATGTGCCCTAGTCTCCTGAGTATTTTTGTCTTCTAGCACGACACCTAGATCGGCCTAGATTGGAAGTTACAGCCATGCCAAGTTTGTGTCCAGAACTGCTCCAGTGCAACCAGTTCATCTCTGTTCATCATCAAATTTCTTGCTTTCCAGCCATTTTCAGCCCTAGATCCTATTGAATGATTTATTCCTGTTATCAATGCCTACCTCCCAGACAAAGTGGTGCATCATTTGGGGCCCTAGATCAAAAGTTATGCTAAGCCCTAGTTTCTGGCCATGTCAAGATTAATGCCAGGCTATGTCAGTCAGTGGCATTAGCCCTTTTCACTGTCTTCCAGATGTGCATCTTGAGCATAACTTTGTCCCTTAAATTCCTGAAGTTGTGATCCACAATTTCTTCTTCTACCACAACTTGAGCTAAGCACTCTAGCTTTTCTTAAAGCTATGTCGATGCTTTGAACCGAATGTCGACCTAAAGACGTTCGCTGTTTTTGAGCGAACCAGTCGCAATCTTGATATCATTCTGATATTTTGAGACATTTGGAACCTTGTAAACCTTTGACAGCTAATCTAAATATTGGTTTCCTTAACTTAACCCTAATCAGCCTCTAAACCAAATCATTTCAGAATCATCAAGACTTCATCTTGCATTATTGCATATAGTATAATAATGTATGGAAAAGATTATGATTATTGGTTGTTTGTTTGATTGGAGAGCAGATCAAGAGCCCGAGTTCGAGGACTTCACTGCGAATCCGACGTCAACTGCTGTATTTTACGACGCGGAAGGCAAGTCATATCCTTGGTCATCTTGAACCTATATTTTAAATGTTGCTAAAACATAACCTTGAATATAGGCAATATTGCATGTGAAAGATTGAGAATGGTTGATCTATGAATTGGCAGTACTAGACTGGTTATCTGTGAAATGTGAAATAAACAAGTTTTGAGCCATGAATTATTATATGTATTTATATACTTATATTCATGAAATAAAACCCCTAGCCGTGACCAGAAAAATGGTGTGGATGGCTGTAGCACTGGAGGTGCTAGACTGCAAAGGAATGCAGGCACTGAAGGTGCAGGGTTGTGGATAGTCTGGTCATTGGCATATAAGGACTAGAACCTTGTGTTGTGCGTCTAGTGGCATGAACAACGTGCTAACCGCAAGCCTGGTATGGGACAGGCCTGAACAAGTAATTATGTAGATCGCACATGAAACCCCTGCATGAGATGTGTAGTGATGCACGATAAACACGGAGCGCGGCTCCCACACATATCACTGAAGGTGATCAAGCACGCTGACCCAGTAATGGGAATAAGCAAAGGGGTGGAGGTTTGGATACAACCTGCCACAACTGTGCCTCGCTGAGAGCCACAGGGTCGGGGGTGAATTGTAAGTGATGCATAACAAAAGTTCTTGTTATCTCCACCTTGCCACTCACACATGGTTGTGAGGAGGGGTCTAATTATTTTGATAGGATGGGCTTGAAAGTGGAATATCTTGCGGGTAAATTGGTACCTCTCTGCAGAGTTAAAAACGTATTCGAATACTCTGAGCTCCCGGGTTTATAGGAGTCTGCTGCGGTGGATTAAATCCACGGGGTGTGACACAAGTACTATTTTCTAAATAAAATATGTTTAAATCAAGATTACCCAAATGACATGTGTTGTCATGATAAGGAGTGCTGCCGTGGGCTGTCGTGTGTCGACGTGTCGCGATAGTGCTATAATCTAGTGAACATGAATGATGATGTTACTTTATGAAAAGTGCTGCCATAAGATGAAATGTGAAAGGAAAAGATTATTTTACAAATATCCATAATTCTTGACTAGTCTAGGTTCATATCATCACTACTATATGTATTTACTCTTACCCATGACTTGCTGAGTACGTAAGTGCTCACCCTTGCAACATTCAACTCAATAGATGGAGCCTACCTTGATCAAGATGATGGCACGGAGTATTACGTGGATCCAGAAGGAGGAGAATCAGTTCCGCCAGAGCCCTGAAGTGTGTTGTTCTGCCGTCAACTTCTTTTGTGGGAGGGTCACCTATCTTCTGCTGCGTAGTTAAATATTTTGCTAAACCCTGAATGCCTTGTAGGCATTGTAATCCTCTTATGTAATATTAAGGCCAGCAGGCCACACTGCTTAATATTTTGTGAGTACTCTGTTGCAATGTAATATACTCCTGTGTTTGACTCATCCTGGGAAGTCAAAGGTTTGTAATTTGGGACTAGCTGCAGCGAGCTAGGTCTCTACAGGAGTAGTCGTTGTCCCAGTCTCGGGGCGCGACACACTCCTCCTTCTGGATCCACAAAGTTCTCCACGCCTTCATCTTGATTATTGAACGCTCCATCTACTGATTTGTAGGTTGCAAGAGTGAGCACTTACGTACTCAGCAAGTCATAGGTAAGAGTAGATACATATAGTAGTGATGATATGAACCTAGACTAGTCAAGAATTATTTGTGTTGGTAAAATAACCTTTTTCTTTCTTATCTCATCTCATCTTATGGCAGCACCTTTCATAATATAGCATCATTATTCATGTTCACTAGATTATAGCATTACCGCGACACGTCGACACACGACAGCCCACGGCAGCACTCCTTATCATGATAACACATGTCATTTGGGTAATTTTGATTTAACAAATAATTTATTTAGAAAATATACTTGTGTCACACCCTGTGGATTTAATCCACCGCAGCAGACTCCTAAAACTCGGGAGCACGAAGTATTCGAATACGTTTTTAACTCTGCAAAGAGGTACCAATTTACCCGCAAGATATTCCATTTTCAAGCCCTTCCTATCAAAATGATTGGACCCCTGACTCACTTCATACTATGAGCAGCAAGGTGGAGATAACAAGAACTTTTGTTATGTATCACTCACAATTCACCCCTGACCCTGCAGTTTTCTTCACACAAACCGCAGTTGTGGCGGGATATACCCCCACCCCCAAGCCTCTTCTCATTACTGAGTCAACGTGCATGATTATAATACGTGAAGGAGCTGAACCCCGTGAGTTTAGTGTATTGTTTTCCATCTCATGCAGGGGTTTCATGTGCGATCCACATAAGTACTTGTTCAGGCCTGTCCGATACCAGGCTTGCGGTTAGTACATTGTTCATGCCACTAGACGTACAACACAAGGTTCTAGTCCTTATATGCCAGTGACCAGACCATCCACAACCCTGCACCTTCAGTGCCTGCACATCCTTTGCAGTTAAGCACCTCCAATGCTACCACCATTCCATACCAAAATTCTGGTAACGGCTAGGGGTTTTATTTCATGAATATATATAAATACATAAATATATATTAGTTCATGGCTCAAACTTGTTTATTTCACATTTCACAGATAACCAGTCTAGTACTGCCAATTCATAAATCAACCATTCTCAATCTTTCACATGCAATATTATCTATATTCAAGGTTATGTTATAGCAACTCTTAAAATATAGGTTCAAGATGGCCAAGAATATGATTTGCCTTCCTTGTCATAAAATACAGCAGTTGATATTAGATTAGCAGTGAAGTCCTCGAACTCGGGCTATTGATCTGCTCTCCAATCAAACAAGCAACCAAGAATCACAATCTTTTCAATACATTATTATACTATATGCAATAATGCAAAGATGAATGTCTCGATAATTCTGAAATGATTGGATGATTATGAAATGATTGGATTTAGAAGCTGATTAGGGTTAAGTTATGGAAACCAGGGTTAAGATTAGTTGTCAAAGGTTTACAAGGTTCCAAATGTCTCAAAATATCAGAATGATATCAAGGTTGCGACTGGCTCGCTCAAAAACAGCGAACGTCTTTAGGTCGACATTCGGTTCAAGGCGTCGACATAGGGTCGATGGATGATAGAGGGATTATCTCAACTTGTGGCAGTAGAATAAAATGTAGAGCACAACTCCACAAGTCTAAGGGACAAGGTTATTATCAATTTGCACAACTGGAAAGAGGTGAAAAAAGCTAATGCCACTGGCTGACATGCTCTGTGTCGGGGGAAATCTCCGCGGGACTAAGTCCAGGTAAGATGTGTCACGATTGCCCGGGGACCTGGCCTCCGGCCCCTCCCTGGGCGCCGCCTTTTGGCCCCCGGGACGTGGCCTCCGGTGCCCTCCCG